>OY720429.1:39777433-45533500 GCA_963082735.1 Pocota personata | reverse complement strand
AACTTTCATTAATAACCAATCCCAAATTTTCTATCGTGTTTTATATTGAATTGTTTTCATCGAAATTGCATCGACCGTAGTTGATGTCGTAACCCCCAATAAGGGAAAAAGGATCTAAAAAAAAATGTAGCGTAGATTCCCTTCATACACATATTATCGAAGCTCTCAATTAAATAAAAAAGTTCCACCCGACTTAGTTAAAAAAAGGTTGTTAAAAATATTCGCTTCAATGGTCTTCATTCAAAGAAGTAAAAAATATTATCTTAAAATCATCCTACACGAAATAAACTACAATGTTTTGTGTAGGTAGCGCAGACATTTCTATTTTTAATTAAAAAAAAATTCAAAATACAATTTCCTGGCGCAAATTCACTCTCCCAAACAGTATTCATTTGAATTTTAGATTATTTACCAATTAAAATTGAAAATTCATTTTCAATTTCCAAGCCCATCGGATTTTTAGAAAACATTGTTGTGCTACACAGCACGGTGCAAAATATTTCCACGTGCATACACACGGACAAATCGATAAGTGTTTGCATCGCACAATGTATGTTCATATGCTCTGTGCAGGTAAAATATCTAAAATCCTTTTTCAAAACAAATCAAAATTATTTCAACAGCAAATCGATTCGACAGCAAATGAAAGCATTAATTTTTTTTTTTTTTTTTTTCTTCTACCCTCAGTCACACTCGTGAACGTGCATTCACATGCAATTAACACATTGAGGTTGAATACTAGGAAAATAGGACTGTAATGTTACCTCAATATTGGTAGTCAATTCAAGCGAAATATTTTAATTAAATACCTCGAACCAATTATTTTGCTTAATGTGGATCGACTTTTCACGCGACAGGCAGCTTAGTCCTTAGACTTTTAAGGATGATTTGCCGTGTGAAATTTAACCACAGTAGGCTGCTTATAAAACGCGATTCATAGTTTTTAAAGTTGCTGCAAAGAGATATATGTAGGTCAGTAATATTCAGAATGCAAATAAATATGAGCCGTTCATCTATGGAGCACAGCAACCTGTCTGAAATGAAGAACTCTATAAGAAGTTACGAACAATAGTTTATTACAAGATTTAGATTGAGGTTTTTGATAGACTTCAGTAGAGCCTTAGGTTACATGTTTCAAATATCAGGTGGGCTAGTATTTTCTTTGCTCGCTGCGAAGTCGGCATATATCTTTATCTGATAGTCCTACTTTATCCATATGGTACCTGAGTGGGCAGTCTTCTTCGGTCAGTTCGAGTAGCTTGTTGACCGTTCTTTGGTTGAGATCGATGAAATTGTTAGCCTTAGAGTTGACCCCGTATTTAACGAAGCCACCTGACTTGGGGAGATCATTACTAGGTGGTACCCCAAAACAAAGTTTGGGGCAAACGAATGAGCCACAGGCACCTCTTTTCGCCAAACGTTTATTTCCCTCGAAGCTTTCATGCAATGGAATCCAGGCTATAGTGGTATTGCATGTCTATCACGATCTTCAAGGAGATTTAGAAAGTCACAGACAAACTTCGACCATACCGAGTGGGATTCGAAGGTCCTTAGCAATACTTGATTGTTTAAAAAGACATAAGAGTAGATACAAGTTCGTTTAACTCTTCTCCGCAAGCATTCTCGTACACATAGTTCGATTGCATGCACCTCCTCTCGTATGATTGTTAGTGTATCTTCAAGCACTGAAACTTACCGAAACCTGGACCCCATTTTTATTACAAAATCTTTGTTCTTTCATGTGTGACGTTCACCTATAACCACCTAGAACTTTTTGGAGAACCCAGAGTCCTTTTTGCATGCTATCCCAAAATCTTTAAATGACTTATGACTACTTTAACGTTCAGAATCTGAGGCAACCTGAGAGCACTCAGGATAGTTTTTTTTTTTGGTCGAGAGATGTAGCGACATAAGGCTAATCATTGCTCCTATGGCTGCCGTGAAACATGATTTCATTGCCCCGGTGATACTTTTTTTTTTTTATAATTTGCGCGCGCCAAATGGGATATGAATACCATTAAATTATTTCAGGTCACAGGCGTTTGCAGAAATTGAAAGAGAGAGAAAGAAGGATTTGTGTAGTGGGTTTGAAACTTAGGTGGTATTAAGTTTCAGTAAACTCCAAGGGTGGCGTCCAGACAACTGGGGAGCTTGTTTGTTTCGCTTTTTTTTGTCGTTGCTCATGATTCACAGTATTTTTTCCCCTCCACCTGATGTCATCATCACGATCAAGTTGCATTTAAGCCATATGACCACTTTACTGCCAGTGTTATGCCTACGCAGTAGGTATACTCACTCAATTTATTGCATAGTTTGAGGTCTTAAATTTTGAGCTAGACCAATGAAACTTGGTGCATTATGTTCCAAATGTATCTAGGAATGACACTAGATGCGAAACTCAAATGGAAATCGCGCAAACTAAGCAAGTGCCTAAACCCGTTTGGACGTATGGTATACAACTTTGGGGTTGTATGAAAAGAAGTAATAGAAAAAATATTTTCAAAACAAAGTGCTAAGAGTCATAGTAAATGCCCCATGGTATATCAGAAACAATGATATCCACAGAGACTTAAGAGTAACTACCGTCGATGACTAAATAACGAACTTTTCTCGAAAACTCCGTATTCGCCTTCTTGGTTATTGCAACAACGTTATACTCCAAATTCTAGACGAGACAAACCTTGTGCGCCGACTACAACGAACGAAACCGCAATAAGGACCAGCCGCATTTAATGGCTGACTTTAGCAGGTGCTTTTGCTGGAAAGCTTCCTGCCCTACACGAATATTTTTTTAACTAAAACTACTTGATAAGGTATCTTAGTCGTAGTAAACCAGTTGAAGGGAGGTGTTGTTTAGTGAGTAAAAATTTCATACTACTATGAGCACCGGGCTCATAGTGTCTATGAGCAGATTTTTCGCCTATCTACGAAAAAAAAAGAAAATTATATTCCTTGGGTCATAAACTTAATACGTGTAATGTTTGAATTTTTAAAAACGTCGCGTCACTTTTATATTGGATGACCTATATGAAAATAAAGATAATTTAGGTCAGCCGTTGTCCTATTTTACTACTGGACGAAAACGTGTGACGCAAAGAATAAAGTGTTCGACTAGGTCGCACGTACTTGCACCTATAAATTATGTATCCGCAATATCGGTTAAAATTGATCAAAATAATTACTTTGACAAAATTTAGTATGCCATGACCTTGCATATATTAAATATTGGTTAGATATTAATTTCGAACAAAAATAATTAAGCTATAGTCGAGAAATAGCCAATTTTTTAATAACCAGTTAATATATGGTACGCCATCTGATAACATACATACTCATATATCTACCATAACTCAAACATTAAATTTGTTCACCTATCAAAACTCCTTTGGCTACAAGACAAGTAATCTTTAGAATCATATTTCTAGAAACCTTAAATATCCTACAATCCAAGAGCAGGGCTCTCATTACGTATGACGACAATCGTCTGACGATGTCGTCAGACAGCAGTGCTTCATGTAATCATCAAAATCTATTGTCGCCTGAACGCTATCATTTTGACGATTGGTTGTTTGCTTCATGTAAAGCGAGAAATGTAATTTTCCATCGTTTGAATGACATTGTTTGCACGATAGCAAACTGCAGACGCTGCAGACGTCAACGCTATCGACTGGTGTCGTCCAGATGATGATCGTCGGAAAAGTTACGTGATGAGTACCCAGAATCAACTCAGCATTATAGCTAGAGAGAAGATTAAAAAAAATTTTTTTGAGCACCATTTTCGAGAATATCGATTTTTCCATAATCGGCTGAAACTTTAAATTTTGAGTTCAGAATGGAAATTCCTATTTCGCCTCGAATTCTGAAGTTCGAATAAAATCCGTCAACCCATTTAGGCTGTAGTCTATGGGACATACATATCGACATGGAAACAGATCCACTTTTTGAGATTCTCTATTACAGTGATGCCAAGTTTGATCAAAATCTCGAGATCGAAAACTTTTAGGAAACTAATACCTGCTCTTATAAATATAGGCACAAGAAAAATTTAATGAAGATAAAAAAAAAATAAGAAAAATTAATGACAAAATGAAAACAAAAAATCGAGAAAAATGGGTATATTTACAGTTATTATACGATTCTTTATATAACATTTTTTAGGTTATGTATAATAATCTTTGATACAATCGAAAAATAAAGTGCCCGACTGGATTTCATGTACGTTCACTTATGTGTATGAATGTGCAATTCACTGAGATTTTAAATTTAAGCGAAGATGTTAATATGTATAACATTATTCTTAAAAAATCCGTTGATAAAGCAACCAAATTATTTCAACAATTTTCCAAAACTTGGTTTAAATGTCTTCGCATAGTTAAATATTTCTTAGATGTCAATTTTGAACAAAAGCATAACCCATTGTATTAAATTCGTTAATAAGTACCGTTATACGACAAAAAGTTTGTAAGTATCATATATATATATATTGTTATTCAACGGCCGCCGTATTCAGTCGCATTTTTATTTTTGCTCCGCAAATTAATTCATTGTTAATTTGTCATTTTTCGCCGCATAAGCAATTTCCCGCTTATTTTTTTGACCTACTTCGCGATTGTACAACAGTTCATTGACGCGCTATTTAATTCGTTGTCCTACTTTTTCGTGACCTTACCCAACGACTTATTTTCTGCCATGTCTTGTGGAATGTCTAATTGCCTAATCTATGATAGCAATGCCGATTGGATCGCTTGTAATTGCATCTGCGGCAAATCTTTCCATGCCATTTGTGTCGAACTTAACAAAAGAAACACGGTTTTCATTAAAGAAATATCTACCAACCTCCTTTTCTTCTGTGATGAGTGTAAGAACATATTGCTATCGCACATGCTCCTCGCGATAAAAAGCCTTAGTGACTCTAATGAAAACCATCATAAAAGTCTCATTAAAAAGATAACAGAAAAATTGTCCAGCCTTGAAAATAATGTAAGATGTGTTGAAGAATTAGGCGTTGCGGTACAGCCTTCAAACGACGTAACTAAATCCAAATTTGTTAACATCGAGAAAGAAATTGCTGGTCTTTTTGAGTTGGGTTTCGCAAGGTCCAGTAACGATGAAACCACCTTGTGTCACCTTAATACTGTGATAAGTGATCTCAAAACAAAATCGGATGCGCAAATTATCGCACACCAAAATACGTGCGAGGTTATTAACACAATGCGTGAAGACTTAGATTTTCATTTCCAAGTCCCCTCGATCAATCAACCATCTCCCAAGCAACCTGATCCCATGCTAGAAGTGATTTTCGTTAAAATTAGTGATGTCGGCGACGAATTAACCGTGGTACGGTCGACTTTTTGTGATATTGAGGATAGCCTTGGAACAATATGCAGCAAAATTGATAACGTATCAAACCATACTCAGCATCACCCAATTGATCAGTACAACACGTCAATCTTGGCTGAACTATTAGACACCGAAGTGGATTCGCCCTCATCTCCTCCAGCTAAGGTTGGAGAACCAGATGTTCACCACCTTCCTCATCAAAGGCGCCCCTCACTACGCTGATGTCCCATGGATTACCCATTTTTCCAAAAAGAGATTTGGTATTACCATCAACCAATGCATAATACTCCTGCCATCCAGCCACAAGAGACGACTTACCGTCTCGATACGAATGGATATTTCAAAGCTCTACTGGTACTAACTTCAAGCTTGGTAAGATGTGCATCAGCAAATCGACCGATAAACTCTGCATTAAATCTAAGACAAATGATAAGACTATAAATAAATCTAAGATAAATAATAAGCATCCAATATCTGTATCTATCCCCCGATCCTTATTTTTGGCGACTTAAATCTACCTCTTTTTCATCGCTTCAAATGCCAACTCCACTAAGGAATATCTCTTCATAGATCGGCTTACTGATTCAGGTTGATGTTAAGTTAGTAATGTCTTAAATTATATGGGAAGGCAATTAGACCTTCAATTAACTCCTCAGTCTCGCTTTGCCCCCTATCTCTATCGACAATTTATAACTTTCATCCCCCCCCTTCTTCTTTCATTTTTCCTCAATTCACCACTTCAATCCACTCCTCCCGCATTTCGCACTTCTTACGACTTTCATAAAGCTAATTTCCGCAAAATAAATGCCTATCTGAGTAGGTGTTCCTTTGAGTTTGCTGACCTATCCTTAAACGAAGCCCTCACCATTTTTTACAGAGAAATATTTAATTCTATTTTTTTTTAATGTCCCCTTTCCTCGTCATAAAACTTAATCTTCATTCGCGCCTTACGTAACAAGAGAAATAAGTTATGGGCAGCTTTCTTTTGAAAACATATCATCAACTATTTCGCAAACCATTGCCAATTTTTTTGCCACCTATTTTAAACAATCTTTCGCCGACAACTCTTTTGAACCAGACAACTCTTACTTCAGTTACCTTATTAACTTCTCCATTGGCCCCTTTCTGTCACTGCCTTTTGGTCCTACTGTAATTGAAAATAAACTACAAAATCTTAATAAACTACAAAATCTTAATGATTACCCGGCCCAGATGGTCTCCCTGCCATTTTTCTTAAAAAAATGCTCTTTCATTCTCTCCTTCCCCCTCTCTCATCTCTTCCGTTTATCTCTATCCCTAGGAGAGTTTCCTCAGATTTGGAAGACCTCTTTCATAACCCCTATACACAAAAAGGGATCAAAGAACGAAGTAACACACTATCGCTCCATTGCTAAACTTTCTTATCTACCCAAACTTTTCGAAAGTATTTTATACGAAGCCTTAAGCTTCCAGTGCAAGTCTCTTATCTCTCCCACCCAACACGGCTTTCTGAAAGGTAGATCAACTACCACTAACTTAGTCGAACTTAGTGTCTTTCGCCCTGTCAGCCTTAGAGAATGGCAAAGAAGTCAACATTATTGCAACTAATTTTAGTAAGGCTTTTGATAAGATATCTCATAACTTAATCCTCTTCAAATTCTTTGCCATCGGTTTCGAACCCATATTGTTAAAATGGATATCTTCTTACCTGGAGAACCGTTCTTACAGAGTTCGCTTCAGATCCATCTTATCGACTTCTTTCTTGACCACCTCTGGTGTTCCGCAGGGCAGCCATCTAAGTCCACTTCTCTTCATTCTAACCATAAACGATGTCGAGAGGGTTATTAAACACTCTTCCCTCTCTCTGTACGCTGATGATACCAAATTTTTCAAAGCCATCTCTTCACCACATGACTACTGTCTCCTTCAACAAGACGTTGATAGTTTTTCGAACTGGTGCCTACAAAATCGCTTAGAGCTCAATATCGCTAAATGCCAATCCATTACCTTATTACGTAAGCACCAAGTGTCCTCCGCCCGCCTTTACCTTCTCCATGGTCAACCTACATATATCCATCGATCAATCTCTCCGCGATCTTGGAATATTTGTTTTTATTTTTTTTTATAATCTGCGCGCCGAAGGGGATATGAATACCCTTAAACTGTTTCAGGGCACGGGCGTCATATTGTACGACAGGAAACTAAATTTTCGTTCACATATTGATGAGATAATTCATAAAGCTAACTCATCACTTGGCTTTATCAAACGATGGTCTAAAGAATTCTCCGACCCTTACGTGACCAGATTCCTCTACATTACCTTTGTTCGTCCCCTCCTTGAATAGGCCAGTCAAGCGTGGTCGCCCTTTCAGCAAGTTCATGTCACCAGGATCGCGAATATTCAACGTCGATTTCTTCAATTTGCCCTTCGAGGTCTTCCTTGGAACGATCCATTTATCTTGCCTCCCTATCAAGACCGCTTCAACCTCATTAAACTGAGTACTCTAGAGAATCGCAGAGATGTTGCAGACATTCTTTTCATTCATCGACTTCTTTCAGGCTCTGTCGATTGCGCATCTCTTTATAACTCAATATTCTTCAATACTAACCCACGAAATTTACGATGCCCTCGTCTTTTCTATCTACCGTCCCACCGCACTTCATATGTATCTAATGAACCCGTATGCTGCAAAAAGTGAACTTAAACCTCACTCAGTTTGATTTTAACCTCAGCACTCCCTGCCTTAAAACCGAACTCCTCCACCATTCTCCTTAGCTTTAAGTCTTAGTTTTAAGTTTTAGTTTTAAGTTTTAACCTTAAGTTAGTTGTAGCTTGTAATAAGCCAAATAAATGGGGGCTTTCGCCCCACCAAAATTACACGAGTTGTTAAAGATGAAATTGAAAACATGATAATTAAAAAATGATCTAATCTAATAAACCAGTCCATTCGCTAATCGATTCTTAGTATGCGTAGTGGAAATTAATATTATCAGACGTTCATGAAAACCAATCTCGTAATTAATAGCCAGCAGCCGATATGAGTCAATCCTTCGTGTAATTGTCTGACGAAACTGCAATTCCATATTGACTTAAATATTAGTCAATATTACTAATGTAATTATGGGTGTGTCTTTCGGTTCAATGACCATTTTCATTGACATGGTCCCTTACACTCTGAGAGCGAGAGATTCCTTCAAAATATGAATATTTAAGGAGTCTCGAGCATCCTTCAATCTGTGATTACCCCGTAATTAGTTACGTTCTATGGCTTAGTATAATTAAAACGTTTATTAATTATAATGAGCTCATATTGAAATCATTTGTGGTGCATCGTGATGTGGTTCTGTGTAACAGCATCGATGGTAATGCGAAGAAAATGGAAATATATCCTGTCTCTCTCGTGGGGTGGTAGCGCCATAAATTATTCCGCAATTCCTTTGACTAATTACAAGGCCTGTAAGGTTGCGGCTAAAACTGGTGGTTAAGGGTGCCTACTTATAAAATGGTGGACGTAGTCGAATTCGTTTTTGGGGTGAAAAATTAACTTTCGCTGCTTTCTATGTATGAGTGTACAACATTCAGTATCCTTCAGTTGGCGCAAATCCCAGAGAGTGGACGACGATTCAACCTTAAATTAGCCTTTGTGGAATTGTGATGAGACTTTAGCATAAATTATGTATTTAGGTTTTTGTGAATAAGTTGTTGTTGTCTTCTTAGTACTTTGTTACTTTTGCCTTTCGATGATGAAGGGGAAAGGACGTTGCACAAGAAGAAGCATGTAATGCTGGGAGTTTGACTGAGTTGTTAGCTCTGAAGGATCCTAATGAATATTTAATTTTGTTCGTAAGAAAAAAAAAAAGTTGCTTTAAAGTTAAAATGGTTCCCGGTGGGTATAGAAATGGTGGTTGGTTTTTTTTTTTTTTTTTTTTTACTGTCGTATTCTTTCTCAAGTCAATTGGGACTTTTTCATTCTTCTTGTTAAAGTCTTCTGGTGTAACGAATTTATTTTCAAGAAAAGTAGTTCGGTATGAGTTCCTTGAAAATAATAAATAAACATTTTTTGAGGTGTGTTCAAAAACTTTCTAGGCATTGTCATAATAAGAATAATTTGAATTGAAACTTGTAATTGACAAGCTCCATGTCAAGAAGATGTTTCGCAGCTCAACAGTGTGCGCCTTTACTTTTAGTTTCGTATTGACAATTTTTTTTTATTGTCTTCTGTTATGAGAGACGAACATATAAGGCTGGGACAGCGCCTGTGTTACCTCTGGAAATGTTTCTTAATTTTACTTTTGAATAGCTGAAGATTAAATGCTTCTAGAAATATGTATGTCCCGTGGGAGTGAATACCAAAGTTTACTTGTTCTAAAGGAATTTTGATGGAGAAATGTTTGCGAAGTTACCAGGCGGACACAAAGTTGACGGGGCCCTAGAGGCTTACGAGTACATAGTAAATTGCTCAAAGGTCTTCGGGTGGTAATACCTATTTTCTACCAACGGAGATTGGTTGTTAGTTAGTAATCTCCTATTAAGCGAATTGCTCATCTATGTACACTTTCGAGTGGAAGAAAAAAATGCTTTGGGGCCAAACTGAAAACATAAGAACGATACTCAAGCCCCTGTATTTTTTATATAAATAAGTAGCTGAACAACAACTGGCATAATAGGTAATTCAACTCCATGGGCTCTGATTTCGGGATGTCGGATATGTGGTCATGCTATAATTTTGATAGAGTTGACAGTGACGCCAAGAAAATGTATAACCTATTGGGTTTACTCGTAGATGTGTTTCTCCTGAAAGATAATTGTGTTTTCTTCGCATTGATACAACTAACTTTACTTTTCTCTAACGCAGGATCAATAGATCTTTATTTAATGAGTGGACTAGGTCACATTTGTAATTATCTATCTGCCTATCTGTTACATCCTCGTCTCTGTTATTGTCGTTGTTTATAATTTAGAGTATTTTTTCCACCCTGCAGATGTCACCATCACGATCAAGTTGCATTTGCATCCATATGACTTCGCAGTGAAAATAAATAGATGATTCTCGACAACAGGATTTGAACCGTGAACCTGCAGCGTGACAAGCGATGATATTACCACTGCATCATGGCCACCCATATTTCATTTAGATATTTCAAAATCTCCACTATCTAAGTCTAACTACCTTGGAGCTCTATTGAATTTGCTGATTGGAGAGTCTCCGACATGTCGTCACTATCTGATCATTAGTGGATAATCTCCAAACTACAACTATCTATCTGCGTTTGACTAACTGGTCGAAATTCAAGAGAAGGAACTCGGTTAATCACTTCACCGAAGACCTTAACACTATAGAAGCAGTTGATAATGCAGTCGATGCACTGACCGACTCTCTTACGCAATCTTTCGGGAAATTCTGCCCGGTTAGTAGGCATAAAGGTGCGTTCAACAACGTAAACACTGACGCGATCCTGGATAGCCTACACAGAGCTCATTTGAACATGGGCCTCTGCAATTGTATTGCACAGATGCTTTAATCGAGGGTTATATTTCCAACGCAAGGAGATGTAACTATCCGAAGAAGGGTCTGCAGAGTAACCCCCCAAGGCGGAGTTCTGTCTCCTTTAATATGGCTCCTCGTAGTGGATGAGATCTTTATAATACTGAAGGAAAACAGCTTCAACGCCACGGCCTATGCCTACAATGTGCTTATTCTGGTTTCGAGAAAATTCATTCCAGTCTTAAGCGAAAGACTCAATCTCGCACAACAACTAGTGGAAAATAGGGTCAGCAGCAAAGGGCTGGGAGTGAACCCCTCAAAGACGGAGGTAGTTCTTTTCAGTTCTACCTTCAGACCCTCAAACATCGGTGGTATTGAACTAAGTATCTCAAGTTCAGCTTTACTTGGGCGTAATTCTAGATTCCAAACTGAACTGGAAGGATAACACTGCCGAACGCATCAAAAAAGCGAGCGTAGCTTTCTATTCTTGCAAAAAGGTATTCAGTAACACGTGGGGCTTCAAACCAACTGTGGTGTACTGGATATATACAGCGGTTGTAAGATCCATTCTCACATATGGTTCACTAGTATTGTGGACGGCTCTTGAGAAGCAATACCAGCTTTCAAACCTCACCAAAATCCAGAGGTCAGCGTGTATCGGAGTCATGGGATCAATAAGAACAACACCAACAGCGGCAATGGAATGCGAGCTCAGTTTCATTCCGCTTGATATATAGTCTGGCGGCTAAAACCGCTGTAAAACTGAGAGAAGGCCAACTGTGGTCATCGAGCTTTAACGGCCATGCCTCCATCTTATCCCGATGGGGGACTACCAACAGATCAACGAAAACTGATTTCATGACCCCTACGCTAGCATTTGAAAGGAGATTCACTATAAGAATTCCTGACAGAATATACTAGAGGAACGGAAGAACCATGAAGAAAAAGGAACTAACGTTCTATACCGACGATTCTAAGATGGACGTTGGCACGGAAGCCGGAGTTTATTGTGAGGCCCTAGGAATAAACAACTCCTTTAGAATAAGCGAGGACTGCAGCATCTTTCATGCTGAAATTACAGCCATCATACAACCTGCAGAGATTATTCGCAAGAGTAAACGAGTAATAAAAAAAACGATAACTGTCTATGTAGACAGCCAAGCAGCCGTTAAGGCTCTGGACTCTGCTGAAATTAGATCAAGGCTTGTGAAAACCTGAAAGTCACTCTTAAATGGAATATCCAGAGCCAATGCGGTGACCCTCTGCTGGGTACCAGGGCATATGGATATCGAAGGAAATGAAAGGGCTGACGAGCTTACTAGGAAAGAGTCGGCGCTGCAATAATCGCGGCTCCTCCTTTTGTAGTAACCCCAATCAGTTCCCTACGAAAGAAAATAGAAGATGAAACCACCTTTCGAGCAAACTGACGGTGGATTCATCTAGAAACATGCGCAACGGCCAGGGCGCTATGGCCGGCCTTCAGAAAGAAGATATCGAATTCTGTGGTGAAACTTAGTCGTTATAATGCATTGTTCGTTTCTGGAATAATTACCGGTCATTGTGCCATTGGTGTTCACGCGGAGTGGCTCGGTGTGCTACATAACGACTATTGTAGAAGTTGCAGGGACGAAGAAGAAATTGAATCCGTTCATCACCTGCTGTGTGAGGACTCTCGGAAGTTACTTTTTCTCGGAATCGGAGGACTTAGGTAATGTAGAGCTTACGGACATCCTGAGATTTATATCACTATCTGGGTGGATGGTTCTAACAGCATTGCACTTCCTTCTGGACCTTGGAGTCTTGTGGCACTGACTCTGGCTTATAGACATCTGTGACTTGCTTCGAAACTTCGAAGTCGGGGTGTAGGTTGGTTCGCAGTACTTAATTCCTGCATGTGACAAAGTCCTCCCACAGACTACAAGATGGGATGGTACTCTAAATTTGGTTTCTTATGACACATTTGGCGCTCATAAAATATGCGAATTTTATAGGTAAATTTTCAAAACCCAAAATTCCAAAGAGAAACAAAACATGAGGCATGTCTCATCACTTCTACTTTTCACGTCACTGGCTCGTATTATAAACTATGGATTAAAATGACTTCACCTCGTGGCTTGAAACATAATAAATCTTTTTCTATCCTTATACCAAAAAAAAAAAAAACAAATTACTTAAAAAAAAACTCCTGATTATTTGAAACAAATGGGAAAGAGTCGTACACAAGAAAAAGCAAAAATGTAATCATAACTAATGATCGCTGAGCACCGGCAGGATATGCGCGCATCCATTTCCATAATAATTTACAATCACGAAGCTAATTTAATCGTAATTTCCGAAAGACATTTTTATTAATAGGTCTTTCCAGACGTTTCATTGTATTTTTTTTTTTCGTTCATTTTCTCACATTCCAACATCATCATATCGCTGAGTAAGTAGTCTTAGTCCTCGTGTTTGTCTTTTTTTTTTCCTCTGCTTTCTTTACATCCGTTTTCGTGCATCCTTCCCGAAAATAGAAGTTATTTTTTTGTGGGAGCCTGTTTCCTATATATTTGCGGATTGTTTTGCTCCTTCCTTTTTGTTTGCATCCCCAACGATTCATCTTCGAGTTCCGTCTCCCTCTCTGGGTATTTGGTTGAAGGATCATCTTAAATAAAGTAAACCTAAACCATGGCTACTTTTATTACTAAGTAGAGTTATTATTATGCTCAGACTTAGCGAGCGTGGGATGAAAAAAATACTAAAAATGGTCATACTGCTGCCAACTCGAGTTAGCAGAAACAATACGCCGCACATGAAAGTCTATGGCAGTTTTGATGGTAAAGGAGGTGCACATACTATCGAAAGGAAACAAAAAAGAAGAGAAAATGTACCACTCGTATTAAAGTGAAGCGCATCTCGTCTTTTCATCACTGGGAGTATTTTCTTTATTTTCGCTTTTTTTTCGCTCTGCACATAAGGATTCGCGTATCCTTATAAATTATCCTCAAACATTTAATATTTCTTACTCTGAGTGAATATGCTAGAAGGCAACATAAGGAGAAAATGAAGAAGAAATTCCCCATCATCGGTGAGTGTGCAAGAGATGGTTGGCTGGTATTTCTAAATGTGTTCGTGTATAGGTGGGAGGGTGGGTGGGTGTCTGCCGCGCTTGCACACCGCTCTAAAATATGAAAGACCATAAATTTTCATTCAATTTAATGCTCTAGTAAACAATTTTTATTCAGCTTTTACAAAGAAAACATATTTGAAATAAGAAGGAACGACTTGCACGTTACTTGGTTTCATCGTGATGTTGCGACTGCTGGCTACATGTACCCCGCCTTCCTGAAATCTGTCTATCTGCGTCATAATGGTTAGTTTTGACTGACTGACTGCTTTAGATTTTTATATCGTCTAAATAGTTGAATAAAAATCGAAAAGTCGACGATGGATGAAGTGATGTGTACAAATGTATACGTATGTTAAATTGTATTGAAGGCATAGTTCCTCTTCACCGCATAAACTCAATATAAAACGACGAGGTAAGTATTTTTCCTATCCACGTGCGTAACGACGTGCGACTAATTATTATTATTATGACTAACTTGGCACAAGAAGGTTCTACAACCACATTACTTTTTCCTTCAGAAGTCGTCATTACTAGCTAGGGGTAAATGTACCGAGGAAACAACTGACAAATCCAAATTTCTTAAACTCTCTATAAAACACAAAACTGAAGACAACCACTCCTTAAATCTTGGAATAAATAATGATTTTATTTAAATTCTTATAGCTGCATGAAGCAGCAGTCTTGACTTAATGCCATATTCGGTTTTGCTCGTGCAGTTCAGAGGGTACTTTATTTAGCATCGTGCAAATGATGCTGAGGTTCCATTCGTCGGGCATACTTTTATCCGCTGCTTTAAATAGCTCTGCAGTTAGACAGTCGGCTACAGCAGCAATTGTCATCGTCTGGGTTGGATGGCGCATTTTACCTGACAACGGGGTTTTGATCGTCACCGCCGTTTAATAGTCTGCAGAAGTGATCTTTGCAAATTCTCAGCACCGACTAGATATCCTAATTAACCCTACAGGCTTCTATTCTTGCTTTGTAAATTTGGCATGCTCCTTCTGGTAAAACTTTCGAACATCATTCCTGCTATAACACCTCTCTATCGACTTGATTCGTGTTTTTCACATTCGTTATTCCCCTTTTTTAGAAGCTTTTGTTCTTGCTGACTAATAATGCCATTGCTCATATGCGCTTAACATTGGCGGCATTGAACTTCTTGAGAATTTCAGGGATACTCGTGATCCGAGTCAATGTTAGCTCCTTGGAAGGTGCGAATATCCAAAATACTGGAGAAATGTCTTGGTTCAATCGCAACATAATGAATCTGGTTGACAGTTAGTTGATCCGGAGAGCACAAAGTGCCAAGTTATGAATATTGAGGTACGGGAATCCTGTGCTAGCTATATTGATACTTCTTGACTAGCACGTCACGTTTTGACGCCATAACGAGGACGTTGTAAGCCCTATCGGGGAGCTCATAAAAGGTATCTTTGGTACCGTCGTTCTTATCTTCTTTGGGGGCGTGATCACATATTAGGGTGATGTTTTTGAATTTTGTCTTAATATGGATTGCCATCAGGCGTTCGTTCACATGCCTAAAGCTCAATACTTCTTGCTGAAGACTGCCTCTGATGACAAATCCGCTTCCAAATAAACGCTGCTGCTGCTCCTTGTAGCAATCACCGTAGTAGCAGTTACCGTTATTCATCGGCTTTTCCCGGGCCCATCCAACCGCACTTCTTTGGATCGCAATGCTTTCCGCTTCATAGCATTCTCGGGCTACAGTAAAATCATGCTTATTCGAGGCTTATAGGATTTTTGTAGACGAAAACGTGGCTCAGCTGTCGCAACTTTTTACTCTCATGTCTTTGGGTGTCTTATTCAATCTGTCCCTTTCTCTCCTCAGAAAGGTTCTGCTAATATAACTTTATCGTCAGTGGCTGAACAAATCAATCATCTCAAAGATGACTCTCCAGTCCATAGTTATAAAAAATGCGTGCGCAACTTGGCCCCGCCGCTTTCTACTCTTTTCCAGCTATAAATTTCTCATGGGGTTTCCCCTATACTGTAGAAAGATTCATATAATCATCCCCACATATAGGAAGGGTTGTGAGCGAGATTTCCAACTATAGACCCATAGCTAAACTTGCATGCATGCCGAAGGTATTTGAAAGCATACACAATGCTTAAATCAGTTTTGTCCACTAAGCAACATCGGTTTCTAAATGGTAGATCCACTAGTACTAACCTTATTGAATTTATTTCTAACACAATATGTGCCCTAAAAAATGGTATGGAAGCGGATATTGTGGCTACAGATTTCAGAAAAGCTTTCGGCAAAATCTTGCACCAAATTATAATACGCGCTTGGTTTTCCGCCGAGATTTATTTCTTCGCTAGGAAGATTTCCAATGTTTTGTCCTTTATAGAACTTCAGTATTAAGCCCAATACTACTTCAGGAATCCCACAGGGTACCCGACTAGGGCCTCTGACCTTTATATTGCACTTCAATGATGTTGAGTCTGTCTTTACTAAAACTGACCTATGGGTCTATCCAGATGATTTGAAAATCTCAAGACAAATTAAGTGTCCTGCTGATTATCACGTACTTCAAGAAGATTCAAATAAATTCTAAATTTGGTGTCAATAAAATTTTCTAGAGCTCAATGTGAATAAAGGCAAAGCCATAATTTAAGCGTCTTCCCCAGCATGGAACTCGTCTCCTCAGTGACGTATATTCACTATCTGAGCGAATATATGTCCGTGCCTATATTAGAAATACAATTAACAAAGCTTGCTAATAGACTTGCCGGTCCAAAGAACTTTCAGACCCCTATATTACAAAATCCGTCTACTCGTACATGACCTTTGTAAAACCTCTTCTTGGGTACGCTAGCCAGGTTTAGTCACCGTATCATGACATTCACAGTCAGGGATTTAAAGTTGTTCAGCATAGATTCCTCCGTATTGCTTTGTGAAGCTTAGGAGCTGGGAGGACAGCATCAGACTTCCTCCTTATAAGAACCGACTTAAATTGATAAATATGCAATCCTTAAGATCACTTGCGACATTGCTGGTATATAGGTATATAATCCGTCAAAACCAATCTTCGCCATCCACGATCGGTTCACTCAGTCAGCCTTGCACACCACCATACCGATTATAGTCAGTTTGAACCTTTTCCAGAGATGGTAATCGGAAGCCTTTGAATCTTTTTGTTGGTGAAATTAACGTGTACTGATTTAGTACTGTTGTGATTTATACGCCACTTTTTGGTCCAGTTGACTGCAGTATGTACAGCATTTTGAAGGATTCTGGTTGGCTCTACTTCGCTTTTCTCGATTGCAAGTATTACTGTGTCATCAGCGAATGTGGCTATTGTACTACTTGGAGAAGGTCACTCGTAATGAGTAGATATAGTATTGGGCCTAATATACTTCCTTGCAGTACTCCAGACTTAATTTTTTTAAGGCAGGAAAAAGCATTTTCTTGCTGTCGTATATATTTGGGAAAGAGTGATCTAAATTTGTATAGCAATCCATACCTTATCAAACGCTGGAGCAACGTCTAAGAATATGGCTGAGCATACCATTTTATCTTCATAGCTTTCTCAATAACGTCGGTTATTCTATGAACCTGTTCAATGGTTGAGTGTTTTTCTCTGAAACCAAACTACTCATCAGTTTGGTTTCATTTTTAATAATCAGTCTTAGGCTCTTGATGAAAACATTTTCAAATATTCATGGGTAACAGAGAAATGGGTCTATAAGATGATACTTCATGAGGATCCTTTCCTGGTTTTGGAAATCATAATTATTTCAGCGACTTTCCAATAGCAAGGAACATGCTTGAGTCTCAAACAGGCGTTCATTATCGCTGTTAGCTTGCACATTGCTTTTTGAGACAGCTGTTGCATCAACTCGACAATAATCAGATCATAAACAGGAGATTTTTTCGGTTGTAGGTCCTTGCAAATAATATCTTCGATTTCAATTTGTGTGGCTGGAGGGATTTCAGCACTCCTTTGAATTTCTCTTAAATAAGTGTCCTCATTTGAGCTTTCATTGGGTTGAATTTTATTTTTTTTTCTGCCTTTTCCAAATTATTTTTGGCCCATAAATTATTAGCCATTTTAAGAGGTGGTTTATGCTGTACAGGTCGTTTAAGGTACTTTGTTGCTTTCCACAAAGAATACTCAGTTGTTTTATCTGCGATGAGCCCGATTTTTTAGCTCTCTTATTTGGTTGCGTACTAATTCAGTGAGTTGGTTGAGTTGCGATTTGTGCACAGGATACCTTGTTTGCTGTCATTTCTTTCGAATCTTTCTTTTTTATGATATTATAATACCAATTTCTTTCTTTTTAATTAGAGGAGGACTTTTCCAAGCAGCTCTTTGTATCTGTTGAGTAAAGACGAGTACTTCTTCTTCAAGTTGATCTTCGTTTAACAGCACTGCGTATGGATTCAGTTCTTGTTCCAGTAGCTCTTTAAAACAATTCCAATCTGTATTTTTATGAGTGAGGTAGATGTTATCGATTTTCATATTTATATTTGCACTTAAAGTCATATAGACTGGAGAGTGGTCAGAGCTCATATCTGTTCCTTTCTCTATTTGTAATAAGCTCCTAGATAAAGGGTGGTTAAGTTTAAAGGGCCGATGTTGATTTTGAATAAAACACAAATTATTTAGGAAATTACTCTCATTTCATTTTATTATGATAATATTGTTATGGTTCAATTATGTATGGAACAAAATATCGGCCAAATGGCCGCCGCGACCTCGGCGGCACACCTCCATTCGATGGTCCAAATTTTCGATGACGCTGAGGTTCTAATTGAGGTTCTATTCCGTTAATGTGCCGAATCATATCATCCTTTAGCTCTTGAATTGTTGCTGGCTTATCGACGTACACCTTTTCTTTCAAATAACCCCAAAGAAAGAAGTCCAACGGTGCCCAAATGCGGCAATTCTGCTTATTGACGAATCCACTGAGGTGAAAATGTGCCTCATCACTGAAGATGATTTTCTTCGAAAATTGATCATCCACTGTTGCCATTTCTTGCCACCATTGTGACCATTGACGACGCTTGAAATGGTCAAGAGGCTTTAGTTCTTGAGTCAATTGCACCTTGTAAGTGCGTAAATGCAAGTCTTTATGCATAATGTTCATCAACGACGAGCGTGAGAGGTACAATTGTTGGGCACGACGACGAGTTGAGGTGGACGGCTCCTTCAGCCACACTATCGCGAACAGCAGCAATATTTTCTGCAGTACGAGCTGTACTAGCATGCACTGGTGTGCACAAATTTTTGCACGATTTTTCCGATTGTACGCACATTTGGACGATTAAATTGACCGAAAGAATCACGAAATGCACGATATGCATTTTGATTTGAACGCCCATTTTCATAATAAGCCTGAATAACTTTAACGCGTTGCTCGATTGTGTATCTTTCCATGGTTCAAATTGAGTTAGTCTGAAATTGAGAAATGTCAAATGAAATGCAGAAAAAAACTTGACGTTTAGGTGTGGTTCACATTCAACATCGGCCCTTAAAATATAACCACCCGTTATATGTTTTGTCACGAAGAAATCAATGAGGTCAGGTGTTTTTTTCCTTATCCGTAGGCCAATATGTTGGCTTACCAGTTGATACAAACCCCCAACCTGTTTCTTGCGCTGCTTTAAGCAATTCACGGTCCTTTGTTGTTATCAATCGCGATCCCCAGTGCGTATGCTTCGCGTTGAAATCACCACCCATGTAGTAAATGTAGTAATAATGTAGTAAAACGCCATGCACTTTGTATTCGGATTCAATACAAGAAATCAAGTAGGCCTGTTACAGCCTGTATATAGCACGATTTAAATAAATACTTTTTTTTTACATTTAATTGAACTTTTTCTTAGAAAAAGAATAATCATGGACACAACCGAGTCCACCCAGCAACTTGTAATTGAGTTGATCAAACAGTTTGACCACTGGAACAAAATTAATCGATTCATGAATAATGAAGGTCCAACTCAACCTGCTTCTGCAATACTCTTGAGATAATTTTTTCCAACGACTTTTGAACTTTCCGTCAAAGTTTTCCACCATGGGGAAGAACTCGGCCTGCAAGCTTTACGCCAATAGAAAGGAGTTTCATGTTAGTACAGTGCATCTTGTAGTGTTGGTAGTTATCACCACTTCGGAGCAAGTTCTAATCAAGTTTCTTTAATGTCGGTGCAGGAAGGATCCTGACTTCCACCATCACCTCCGATTTTTCTACACAACTAGTAATGTTGGCAAGGTAATTAAGTAGAAATGTAGTGAAAACGAATTGAAAAAAAAAAGTTTCAGGTGGTTTCTCCATGCGTATACCTTCACTGTGGCCGTCCGTTTTGGTCTTTTGCTTCTCAATGTAATGCTACTTGCAGGCTTTATAAGTTTAAGGCAGTTATTAGGGCAGAAAATTACACAAACATTGGATAAGCCTCAGCCCACTGCAAGCACTGTACTTTTCTCCTTGGTTACAATAGAGTTAGGGACGTGTGTGAGGTGACCAGGACGATGATGGTTGTGATTGTGCAGCAGTTTTGTTTATAACTCTTGCACGGATGATGTAGTAGTCAAACTCATAAACGCTTCACAATGAGAAAACTTTTGCATTCCTTGAAGTGGCTTGTACTTTGTTCGGTGAAAATTGAAAATATGTTTCCTTCTAGAACCCAGGGAGCTCACTGAACCGCAACTGAGTTGCGAAAGTTGATTTTAGAGAGAACGTAGGGCATGTTCGGTAATATGAAGACTGGAATCCGTGTTTTTTTTTTTTTTTTTAGGAACGTTTCGTTTGAATATTTGGCAGTTAATTGTTGGTATACCAAAAGGACTTTTTTTTATTTGGCAACAATTTGTAATTAAGTTTGAAGTCTAGCAGGTAAAAAACTGCTTTAGATTGCTGAGTGGCTGGGTCTTAAGGACAAATGAAAGTGGCAGTGGCACATAGGGTGGACTGTACAAATTCTATTAAAAAAAAAAAAGTGAAACCATACTAGAGTCATATAGAAACAGATTTATGTAAATAATTTAATTTTGTAGGTATGTATTTATAGAGACGAGCTATACAGAGCCATGTCTAGTTTTGGCATCCCTGCCAAACTTGTCAGATTGTGCAGAATGACGATGGAGAACGCTCGCTGCTCCATAAAGGTTGGAAACAATCTCACCGAGACCTTTGATGTCAAAAAAAGGATTTAGACAAGGTGACGCACTGTCATGTGACTTCTTCAACATCATTCTCGAGAAAATTGTGCGAAACTCACAAGCCAACACCAGGGGCATAATTTTCCAAAAGTCTGTGCAACTTCTTGCATACGCTGATGACATTGACATTATTGGCAGAACACAGCGAGCTGTCACTGGTGCGTTTGCAAGTATTAGTGCAGAAGCAACAAAAATTGGTTTGGTGGTGAATGAGGGTAAAACAAAATATATGCTGTCAACAAGAAGGGACACACAACATCGACGAATCGGACAGAACGTTATGATAGACAGCTACAATTTTGAGGTAGTTAGGGACTTTGTCTACCTCGGCTCCGCGGTAAACTCTGATAATGACACCTCAGCAGAAATCAAGCGAAGAATTACACTTGCCAACCGCTGTTTCTTTGGCCTAAGACGGCAATTGATTAGTAAGCCCTTGTCAAGAAACACTAAGGAGACTCTATATAAGACCCTTAACATCCCTGTCCTGCTCTATGGCGCAGAAGCATGGACCCTAGCAAAAGCGGATGAAGATCTTCTTGGTCGTTTCGAAGGCAAAATTCTTCGAGTGATTTTTGGTCCCGTTTGCGTTGACGGGATTTGGAGGAGAAGATTTAACAGCGAACTCTACGAGCTGTACAGCGACATCGACCTGGTCAGAAAAGTGCGCATCAGTCGTCTTAGATGGCTAGGACATGTAGAGCGAATAGACACCAACGCTCCGGCCCAAAGAGTCTTTGATTCCAACCCGGAGGGACAACGCAGTAGAGGAAGACCTCGCCTTAGGTGGAGCGCACAAGTGGAAGGGGACCTCAACCAACTTGGAGTGCGCAACTGGAGGCAGTTAGCCAAAGATCGCGCTAACTGGAGGGGCGTATTGGTTGAGGCCCAGGTCCACCCCGGACTGTAGCGTCACCTAAAGTAAGTTAAGTAAGTAAGTAAGTAGGTATGTATCCGTTCTTTTCTGATCAATTTTCCAACAACACAATTCACTGTCTTACGTGTCCCTTGCTATAAGGATATTAGTTGATTAAGAACACTGTCATTTCATTATTGTGTTGTCTATAGCATCAAACAAAATAAAAAGTAAATTCATTCACTAAGTTTTTTAATTAAAATAAATAAAAAATTGGAGTAAAGTACATCAAAAGACATAGTTCTAAGTATTAGGTTTAGCTTAGAACGCCCGTATAGGGCCAATAAGTTAGAATAGAATGACATAGTTAAGTTAGTTAAGCTAGTTTTAAGCATTTTTTGTCTAGCATTGATAATAATAAAAATGCATTAAAAATGAAAATGAATGTCCATAGTATGATCAGAAGCTATACTAGTCAATCAAGCAAGCAATGCCTTTAATACGTAAATGATCATAATAGTAGATACCTACCACATAAAGAAAGTAAGAATTGGCAGATTTTAGTTGTTTTGAAAACTCAAAGCAGGAAGGATGTGGCATTCCAAAATTACAACTGTTGCCATGTCCTAAAGAATAATCACAGCCAATACCTACCCAAGAAGAACTGAGAACACAATTCATCGGGGTACAAATGTCACTTGCAGAAAATGTTTTCCATCCTGAACGGTTCTCAAATTGGAATCGTCTTCTCCAAAGCACTGGATTCGTTTTTCGTTTCCTTCGGAATGCGCAAATCGCCCAGAAATAAAAGAACCAGCGTATCCTCGGCCCACTGACGCAAGATGAACTTCAGATTGCCGAATGCGCATTGCTCAAACAAGCCGAACACAACACTTACGCGGAGGAAGTTGCTAGCCTATCCTCGAAAGGTAAGATTGATAAGTCAAGCTCATTGTTCACTCTTTCTCCGCAGTTGAATGGCAATGGCCTGCTTCGAGCTATCGGAAGAATTGAGCGATGGCACTAGGGACTTTAAGTATCCGGTAATCCTGCCGAGGCGACACACAATTACGGAGCTTATCGTTCAGAGCTACTACAACACCTTCCATCATCAAAACCACGAAACCGCCATAAATGAACTGCGGCAGAAATCCTGCATTCCAAGAATGAGGACCATATTGAGAACTGTGCGAACGAAAACGATATAGGAACGACAAAGCTAAACCGCAACCTCCGAAGATGGCTCAACTTCCCGCAGCCAGGTTAGCCTCATTTTGCCGACCATTCTCCTTTGTTGGCATCGATTATTTCGGACCTTTGCTTGTTGTCAACCTACGGCGCACAGAGAAGAGATATGGAGTACTGTTAACCTGTCTGACTACCCGAGCGATCCATATCGAAATCGCATACACATTGTCAACGGACTCGTACATTCTCGCTCTACGTAATTTCATCGCTCGTCGGGGAACTCCTACTGAAATGTTCAGCAACAACGGCAAGAATTTCAAAGGAGCTGAGAAGGAACTACAGGTGGCCTATCAACAGATTTAGAAAGAAAAGCTGATGCAGACATTTACGACTGTAAACACTAAATGGAGCTTTCTACCGCCAGGTTCTCCCCACATGGGTGGCAGTTGGGAGAGGTTGGTGCGCTCAGTCAAGACGGTATTATATCAAATCATGCCTCGCTGTAATCTCTCTGATGAGCTTCTGAGGAGCATGCTATCGGAGGTTGAAAATATAATAAACTCACGATCATTAACCTACATACCAATCGAGAATGAGAATGAAGAGGCCCTCACGCCAAACCACTTCCTGCTAGGATCGTCAAATGGATTAAAGCCGCTAGCATTTTTTAGTAACGACAAGGAAGTACTACGAAGAAACTGGTTGACATCGCAACAGTATACGAAACATTTCTGGGAACGATGGATAAAGGAATACTTCCCAGCCATAAATCGTCGATCTAAATGGTTCTCTCCAGCGAAGCCCCTAGAAATAGATGACATTGTTCTTATAGTGGATCACAAAAGCCCTCCAAATTGTTGGCCAAAGGGTCGAATCATCGCCAGCAAGCTAGCCCAGGACGGCCTAGTGCGCAGTGCAACGGTACTTACTCGATCGGGAATCTATGAGAGACCTGCGGTGAAGCTTGCTGTCTTGGATGTCATCAAAAAGGAGGTAGGCCTACGAGTGGACATACCAGGGGGAGTGTTGCCATCCCTGGCCAGTAATTGTCAAAAGACCGGCTAACATCCCAGACATGTCATTAAGTAAAAAAGCCGATCAGACATTTCTCCTTCCTTTGCTGTCAGCCAGGCACGTGGAGCGGTCATATTTTACTTAGTAAGGCCAATAGAAGAAAAAAGTAAAATTGTAATTGATTTCATTCTGTATTTTACACTGAATTTCAAGAATACCGAAATAAATTTAAAATCGCATTAACAATTCTTTTCTTTTAGTCGTTGAACCCAACTTGGTCTCAACAACAACTTTTTGTATATTTTGGCTCTTTGCAACCGAAAGAAATTTTTCTTCATTCATTCATTTTATTTTTACCCTCCTAAATACCAACAGCCCTCTAATGCATATATGTCCTGTTTTATCTGAGGATATTCTCAGTAGTATATCTGGACTCTGCTGAAATTAGATCAAGGCTTGTGAGTGAGAACCTGGAAAACGGTATTAAATGGAATATCCAGAGCCAATGCGGTGACCCTCTGCTGGGTTCCAGGGCATATGGATATCGAAAGAAATGAAAGGGCTGATGAGCTTGCTAGGAAAGGATCGGCGCTGCACTTATCGTGGGCCCTCCCTTTTGTAGTAACCCCAATCAATTCCCTACGAAAGAAAATAGAAGACGAAACCATCGGTACAGCAAACAGACGATGGATTCATCTGGAAACATGCGCAACGGCCAGGGCGCTATGGCTGGCCTTTAGCAAGAAGAGATCAACTTCTCTGGTGAAACTTAGTCGTTATAATACACGGGTCGTTTCTGGAATAATTACTGGTCATTGTGCTATTGGAGTTCACGCGGAGTTACACGGTGTGCTACATAACGACTACTGTAGAAGCTGCAGGGACGAAGAAGAAATTGAATCAGTGATTGTCCTGCCCTATCCGTTACAAGAATGAGGACTCTCGGAAGTTACTTCTTCTCGGAATTGGAGGACTTAGGTAATATAGAGCTTACGGACCTCCTGAGGTTTATATAATTATCTGGGTGGTTCTAACAGCGGACTTTTAACGTTTCCAGTGTTAAACGATTGGGCACAATGGACCCGAATTTGTTGGTCTAAGTGAGCAGTTACTCCATTTGTCACAAGGCACCCATCTACCTAACCTAACCTAAGGCCTTAAGCGCAGCTTGACTGTCACTACAGATGCAAATACTCCGACCCTTCCACCTATTCCTTACATCATACTCGTAGTTAATGGCCATTAGGATTACAGAAGTCTCCGTTTGGAAAACAGACGCATAGAAAACACCAGCACCCGCTGATTGTTTTTTGAGCCATCCGCGAAGATTCTGCTACAATTCCTTCCTGGTTAAGATTCTGGCCGAAGTCAGTCCTGAACATAAGACGAATTTAAATTTGCGCAACAACCGAAGTTCTGGTGTCATTGCGTCAGACGGTATATCCCTAAGACAGGGCTTGTAGGAGGTCCTCAAAATTCCAGTGTGGGTTGTACCAAAAGCCACCTCGCTTAAGACGATAAACTGCTTTGACAGGCCATGTTAGTCTTCTCTGTAATGTTCCAATTTGAATATACATTCTGCCGAATCAAGAACAGACCTCTTTGATAATCATGCTGCAAAGTTCGCTGAGTTGAGAATGTGTCCTACTATGGTGTATCTCTTCACTATGTTGTTGTAGCTGTATTTTTATTATTCTAAATAGATTTTTGAAACAATCTTAAAAAGCAAAATTACAAACTTACACATCCCATCTGCAACTTAGAACCTTAGCACTTCTACCACTTTCCACATATGGAACTGCCCCCACTCCATTTGTAGCTTTGTGTAAGTAAAAGTGTCTACTTCTTTCATCCTTGTGATACGAAACAGCTTCTGTCGGGGAGCGCAATAAATAACTAAAGTGGTTTAGACTTTTATCCGTCGGTCGGCTAAGAGCTGTAAATAAAAGCGTTGGTTTTTGTACCGCACACAAGGACCATTAAAAGTTTCTCACAATATGTATTTTTCTGTGTGTGGTTGGTTTTTACAGAAAACACTCTGGTAGGTGGGAGTAGGTTCAGTGCGTCCATTCGGCACACTGTTGTAATACTCGTGTGTAACAATGTTCTACATTGTCCGCAATGGTTGTTCGTGTGCCTTGCGTTGTAATTTATAAATGCAACGAAAATTTCCGGGTGTGTGTCTTAATAGAAACCGGAAATGTATTTAATGGTTTCCCACCAAAGAAACGCTTCCCACGCCCGACCGCAATTTCTCACAATGCGTCCTTCAGCGCTCAGTAAGTTTTTCCCCTCAAACTGCTAACCAAATGATGTTTTATGGAGTTGCTTTCGTTGGTGGTTGCCAGAGGAAGAAATGAAAACTTTCCACCTTTCGCATGTGGCTACTTATTCGCACTGCTTAGCTCAGCTCGGGAATCCATTTATTACATTTAAAGGGGGGAAATGTTAATGTGAGTTTTCGCGGTTTCTACTTCACGTAGAAATGAGAAAACCCCTCACACCGTCATACGGCGTAATAGCTCTTCGACCTTAAATCCTTCCTTTTTTACGTCGTCGTTGGTTTTTTCCCTTTTTTTTGCACTGAAAACAAAATGCTTTTGTGTGTAGGTGTGTGAATCATTAATGATAAAATAAAAACATTTAATTTGTTTCGCATTGCTATTCACTCTGGGTGCACATCAGGACACCCGGCAATGTGCGTTGGTGTTAATGGGAAATAAATTAAATCCTTTGGGGCTTCGTGGCCCTGTGTGGATGAAAAGTTGCTTAGGGCACATTTACTTGTTCAGCAACACCGCGGCAGTGATAATTACCTGTGTGTGTTGGCGGAGAAAACATTTCAAGAAGAAGTACTTAATTGCAACTTGTTTTTGGGACTCTTATACCCGGGCATATATTTACAGTGATTTGCAAAAGTCTGAATATACCTATTCAAGTTTAACATACGAGTACTCTCTATTTTACTAAATTCAAAAAATCTTTTCCTATTAAATTGTAAAGGGTGTTTTTATAGGAGGATTTTTTTGCAATATGGCAACACTCAGACAGTTAATCTGACAGCTGAAACCATCTTTTTATTCAGTATTGTCTGAGCAGCGTTTACAAATTGTGAAAATTTATTTCAAAAATCAGTGTTCAGTTAAAAAAATCTTTGTAGACCGCTACGTCAATTTTACGGTGGACATAATCAACCAACTGAGTCGGCTATTCACAAAACAATTGAAAAATTCGCACTACATTTACTCTTTTGTAATCCAAGCCATCGACAAGAATGCACAGAGTGGGCACAGATGAAAATATCGACGCCGTTGAGGCCAGTGTTGAGGAAGATGCTAATTCATCGATTCGTTATCGTGCGCAAGGATTTGGCCTGTGTCCATCGACTTTATGGAAGATTTTACGCAAGGATCGTGGTTTACATGCTTACAAGATTCAATTGGTGTAAGAACTGAAGCCGAACGATCATCGTTTGCATCGTGAGTTGAGTGATTGGTCGTTTGTAGTCGATCCACTTTTTTACCGTAAAATGTTGTTCAATGATGAGGCTCATTTCTGTCTCAGTGGCTTTGTTGCAAAATTGTCCGATTCGGAGCGAGGAAAATCCAAAGGTGATCCACCAACTACCGATGCACCCCAAAATATGCATTTTTTGTTGCGGCTGGTGGCACCATCGGGCCATACTTCGTCAATAGCGCCCGGTACAGAGCCCAAATGGACGATTTTTTGATTCCAAAAGTGCGTCAACATGGTCTGCAGTACATTTGGTTTGAACAGTATGGTGCCACATACCATACTGACGGCGAAACCATCGAGTTATTGAAGGAAGTGTTCGACGGCAACATTATCTCCAGAAATGGACCTGTGGCCTGGCCTCGAAGATCCTGTAATTTGACGCCGCTGGACTATTTTCTGTGGGTGTATTTGAAGTCGTTGGTCTATGCGAATAAGCCGACAATGATTCCAGCCTTGGAAGCCAACACCTAGCGCACCATTCGTGAGATACGGCCTCAAATGCTCGAAAAAGTGGTCGAAAATTGGAGGACCTGTGGTGGATATAAAAAAACGTTGGCTATCAAATTTTACTTTGCAAAAGTCTGAATACAGTCAAATGTCTTCTGAAACTGCCTTTAATAGACAAGTTAGCTCTCATTATTTGGAGGTAAAGTCCTTTTTTTTTTTTTTTTTTTTTTTTTTTATAATTTGCGCGCGCCAAATGGGATATTACTTACTTATGTCCGGTATCCCCTTGTGGGTCCTAGGGCCTCTACAA
Organism: Pocota personata; assembly: GCA_963082735.1. NCBI lineage: Eukaryota > Metazoa > Arthropoda > Insecta > Diptera > Syrphidae > Pocota > Pocota personata. Next base: position 45,505,065 of record OY720429.1, on the reverse strand, counting down.
CGCCTACGCGCCATCGTGTGCGATTTCTGGAAATGTGCCTCAGCTCTCCTCAACTCTTTCCCAGTTGTCGTGCTTCCTTCTCAACTGTTCTACGCCACGTACTCCTAGGACCGCCGCGTATCCTGCCATCCTGGGTAAGCGGGTTCCATTGCATCGCTTGGTTAGCTATGGACCTGTCACCCTTTCGGAGAGTGTGATCGATCCACTTTCGTCGTCGTATGGTTCTGCCTATAGGTTCATGGCCCGTCCTCCGATAAAGCTGTTCGTTAGAGATACTGTTTGGCCAGAATATCCTTAAGATGTAGCGTAGACACCTATTGACAAACATTTGCAGCTTCCTCATGATAGTGCCGGTCAGTCTCCATGTACCACATCCATATAGAATCACGGATTCAGCGTTGGAACGGAACAGTCGTAGCTTGGTGTTTAAGCTAATTGCATTACTTCGCCAGACTACGGATAGCATCCCAAACGCAGATTTTGCTTTACCTATTCGGTGGCTATATCCAGTTCGGTTCCGCCATCGGTTGAGACAATACTCCCAAGGTATTGGAAAAACTCTCTACTCTCTCAACCGTTTGTCCAGCAATGCATATATGAGTTGATGAGTTTGGTCCTAGGGTGTTCATTTTTGTTTTTGTCGAGTTGATTTTCAACTCAACGATTTGCTGTCATTTGGTGAAGGTCCATTATTCTGTTAGACAGTAGGCATATATCGTCGGCGTAGTCGAGGTGTTTGAGTTCAGATGTGAGAGTCCATCGAATTGCTCCATTTCCTGTTGATAAGGCCGCATTTAACACATCGCTAATCACCAATAAAAACAGTATTGGTGAAAGTGTGCAGCCTTGCCGAACCCCACTTTGGACTTCGAATTCCTCAGACAGCCTTCCTCTGTGCAAAACGTGACATGTGGACCCATCATATGTAGCCTTGATAATTACTATTAATTTATCAGGAATGCCTCTCCTGCGCAAGGCACGCCAAATAAATTCCCGATTGACACTATCAAACGCCTTTTCAAAATCGATGAACAACATTTGAAATGGTGATCGATATTCAACACATTCGGTCGACACAGGAGGATCCAGACCGGAAACATGCTTGTTCGGCGTCGAGTGTGTCTTCAAGGAGTTCTTTGATTCGCTCCAGAATGAGTCTAGCTATTGTCTTAGCCACAGCAGGCAGCACGCAGATACCTCTCCAGTTTTCGCACTGCATTAGGTTGCCTTTTTTAGGGAGCTTGACGATCATTCCCTTTTTCCACTCATCCGGAAAACTCTCGGCTTCCCATGTTCTCCCGACAAGTGGGATCAGTAGCTCTGCCGATGCTGTTGGCGCAGTTTGAAAAAGCTCCGTGGATATGCCGTCAAGTCCTACCCCTTTATTAGTTTTCAGTGCTTTGATTGCGGTAATAGTCTCCTCCTTACTGGGGGTTGTGGTGCGAATTCGGGAATTTCTTTCTACGGACACTTCAGTCTGACTTAGGTGCATATTGCTGGCGAATACTCGGTTTAGAACCGAAGCAAAATGCTCCTTCCATCTCTTCAGTTGATCCTTATCCGATATTAGCAACGAACCGTCTAAGCCTTTCACGGGGTGTTGAGTAGAGCTTCGGCCACCTATAAGCTCTTTAGTGATTCTATAAACGGTTCTGCTGTCGCACCTCGCTGCTGCTTCTTCTGCTTCACGTCTCACTCTACGCTGTACTTCTCTCATCTTCATTCGGTATAATGACTCAAGCTCGATCCTCCCTGCTGCGCGAGTTGCTACAATCCGAGCTCTTAGCTCTTTTCGTTCGTTGATCCTTCTCCAGGTATCTTCGGAAAGCCACTCCCTATCGTTTCCCTGCGATCGACCAACAATCCTTTCAGCACCTGATGTGAAAATAGTTTTCACAGCGCACCAATGGTCTTGGATGGTAGCGGGCATTGAGCTGCTGATTGATCCACTCTACGTGAGAGATGGTCCCTTAATTCTCGGCGCACTAAGGGAACTCTCAGTTGGTCTACGTTCAACCTAGATATTCTTGTGTCGTTAGATCTACGAACGGCAGTAGTGCGTAATCAGAGAGTAGCTATCATAAGATGGTGATCTCGTACCAACCCCATGTCGGCACCTCGTCTGTTTCGGACGTCTAGGAGACTACTTCTAAAACGGCGACTGATGGCAAAATGATCAATTTGGTTGGAGGTCAGTTGACACCCAACTGATTTTATGGCAGGCTTTGTGCTCAAACATGGTGCCACCTATGGCAAGACGATTCGCGTTACAAAAGTCAACAAATCTTTCGCCGTTGTCATTGCGATTGCCTAGTCCGTGCCGTCCCATAACATGTTTGAGCCCTTCGTTGTCATGCCATGCAGGTCCCCTGCAGAGATCTATAGGGATCATATATATTTATAAGAAAAACCAATTCCGGTGAATTAACATAATAATTGATTAAATCGCTGATAAACATGACAGCATTTGCCTTACGCCTGAAGCCAATAAAAAATTTGCATCTGTCGTCATAATTAGGAAGTTCATCAAACATATTTAATTTATAGATAGCGTATCTCGTGAAATTCTTTTGAACTCTCTCGAACCTAAGTTCTTGAACACCATACGAGGAATCCCAAATAATGGAGGAATATTCTAAATAAGGTCTGACCAATAAACAGTAGATAGATTTAAGACTATAGACATCTCGAAAGTCTTTGCTATTTCGTTTAAGACTTAGCAATAGTGTAATCATAATGCAATGAGAAATTAAATTTTGTATCAAATACGACCCCGAGATCTTTGACTTCATTAAGGCGAAGAAGTTTAAGATCATTAATAAAATAATCATGAAAAAGCGGCGTTATAATTCGGTGTGCTGTAAAAATCTTACATTTAGAAGTATTGAGCTCTAACGCATTGCGTCTACACCATACCGACAAGCTGTTGATATCCGACTGAAATCGAATTCAGTCAGCTCTATTATTTATCCGTGCAAATAATCTTAAATCGTCCGCGAAAGTTAAAACCTTACAGAAATTGAATATTTCGTGAACATCATTTACAAATAAAATGAATAGCAACGGGCCCAGATGATTAACTTGTGGGACGCCAGGAGTTACTTTTAGTACCCGAGATGCAAAACTATCAACTTTTACCAATTGCCTTCTATCACTTAAATAATTGGAAAACCACCTTAGTAGTGAAGAGTGAAAACCCAATGATTTAAGCTTAGCTAAAAGTAAAGTGTGATGTACTCTATCAAAAGCTTTTTTAGTTAATAACGTAATTTTATTTTTTTTTTATGACTAAGGGTGAGTTTTCAAAAAAAATCAAAAATCGTTTTATAATTATTTTGTTTTTGTAGAAAATTTTTATTTTTTTTTTTTAAATTAAAACTTTATTTCAAAGCAAAACAGAGCTACTAAAAATTGGGATAAAAATACATTAGTTTTAAAAGCTTTTACAGTTTTTGCATGAAATAGTATAAGATACACTCAGTTGTCAGGTGACAAGAGGCGAATGTATCAGATAATAATTAAAGTATTATTAAAACAGTTGATGTGGAAAATTAAAAAAACAAAAAATTAAAGTTAGGTAGGTTACTATATGCTATATATGTACATATTCTTGAAACAAATTTAATATATAAGCGAAAGATAAATGGAAGATAAAAAGCAAAAATGAAGCAGAAGATCCAAACAAAATCCAATTAAATTATATCATAGGAACAAAAAATTCCTCAATTGCAGAATAATTAAGAGATAAAAGCCACTTTTTGATATTAAACAAGAAAACTACTTTCACTCTTTCGCATCTAAGGTTTTCAGGTAGTAAATTAAACAGTCGAGGCGCAGTGACAAAGTAAAACCGTGAAAAGAGCGTTTTATTGACAATAGGTAATGTGACAAAATTTCTGATATTGACACGTAAATTGTAGTTTTCATCTAATCTAACAGCATAGAATCCAGAATTTTCAAAAAATATTTTTAAAACTTTGTAACAATATAAGTGCCTTAATGGTAGAGTTTCAAGGAACATGAATAACTCAAAACTAGGAGTGCAACGATTTACTTTACACATAATTCTAACTGCATATTTTTGTTTTATTAATAAAGGTTTTGTATTAATAAAGTACGAACCACCCCAGCAAGATAATCCATACTGCAGCTTGGATTTTAACAAACCATTGTAAACAAATTTTAAGATGGGTAAACTACAGTAGAGACTGGTATGATAGAGCTGTTGAACTACTCTATTTAGATACAACTTCAGATAAGAAGTATGCTCCTACCAACTGAGCTTATAATCCAATATAATACCCAAATATTTAGAATTGAGAACACGTTCAATTTCGAAGCAATCGTCACTGCAACTTTGATTGTCTTTAAAGGTAACAAAATTGTGCTGGCAATCAACTAAACAAAATCGTGTGCAACTCGGCGAATGAAAATATAGAGGGAAATCATCACAGATTGTACCCTTGATATTAAAGAAGATAAAGTTGGTTTTCGTGCTGATTATGAGTCTATGCTGCTTGAACCACTTTCTTAGGATATCTAAATCATTATTAACATCCAAAAATAGATTAAAATAATTGGTATTAGAATACGAAAGAGCAGTATCCTCAGCAAAAGCAGTTATTTTACCTTTAAAGGGTTGGATAAATAAAGAATTTACATAAATTAAAAATAAGATGGGACCCACAACAGAACCCTGTGAACACCCATGTTAATAGACTTTCGTGAACTGAGGCAGTTTTTTATCTTTACCATTTGCATTCGGTATTTTAAATATGAAGCAAACCACTCATGGATAAAACCCCTAAAACCCGCGTGATAAAGCTTATCTAACAGTAAAGTGTGGTTCACCATATCGAAAGCTTTGGTAATATCTATGAATAGGGCAGCAGAGATCTTAGATGCATTTACACTATTATGTATTTCTCCAGTTAATTTAAGTAAAGCACTCTCTGTAGATCTGTCACTCCTAAAATCAAACTGGCAATCACTGAAAAACATCGTGCTGTTTAAGAAATATAAAACTCTAGTCTTCATGCCTCTTTCGAAAATTTTCGAAAACACTGACAGATGGGATATAGGACGGTAATTGTTTAAAACCATTGTATCACCTTTTTTATGGAGTCGTATCACAACCGCTGTTTTCAGTGCCTCCGGAAAAATTCCACACTTGACGCAGAGATTAAAAATAAAGCTCAAGATATCTGCAATCTGAAAAGAAATTTTCTTCAAGACATAGCTGGAGATCTAGTCAAAAGAAGATGAATTAGTAGTTTTAAGAAACATAATGATTTTATGAATCTCAAATGCCGAAAATTCTTCAAAGAAAAAGGTTTGTGATTGCGAACATGCTTCTTATAAATTTAAGATTAAATAATTATGCAATATTTGTAACCATTCATTTTAAAAATGAAAACGATTTTTGTTTTATTTGCCTGGAAAGTATCGTACATTTCGTGTATGAACATACTTTCGTTCGTTGTTTTTACAGAGCTCGAAAGTTTCATATAAACACTGTAAATTCTTTAAGTATAGTAACCCTACTTGTAATGAAATTGTAATTTAAAATTGGCTGTATACAATCGTGAGTCTTTATCGATTCTCCTTTCAAGCAGATTTAAATAAATTATTTAAAATTCTCGCATGAATCCACCGGAGAAAAGAGATTTGTATTATCCTTATCCATCATTAAAATTTGATAGCTCATTTTCAAATTGTTTAATTACCTAAAAAAAAAAAATTCTCGAAAACCGCTTCAACGATTTTGTTCAAATTTAATATTTGGGCAAAGTTAGGCATATGCCACCAGATGATGTCCCAATTTTTCACTTGCACCAATAAGTGCATGTATTGGTTTCCTGAAAATTGAGGTCTTGATCAAACTTAACGATAGACAAACTCAATAAAGTGGGTCTCTCAAAACTGTCTGTATGTATGGTTGACTGGAATGACTTTCTTCAAACTTCATATCTAGGATCAGCCACAGGTCAGAATGCGGGGCGGAATCGGAATTTTCATTCTAACCCCAAAATTAACGGCAACTTACTAAAAGGCGATAATGAAGAAAAAAATATTTTCTCGAAAACGGTTTAAAACCATTTTTTTTTACAATAAATGCATTCAACGGTACTTTGCTTATTAACCGGTTTCCGAAAACCATTTAAATCTGCAAGTACGTGCGACCCGAAATGGCTACCAAAATTTAATGCAATTTTTTAATCAGTAACTTATCGACACCTGGGTTTCCAAAAAATTGCCTAGCAATATTACCATTATTAGAGTTCCCAAAACCAGGAGTAGGTTGATCAACAATCAGTCCCAATCGATCTCTGAACTCTTTTTGTATGCATGCTTTATTTGATGCTACTACAGCCTAATATTCTTTGTAAGCGTGTCCAATTTTTTGTTGGAAGCTTATAGCTCACATGCAAAAGGCATTCAAAAACTTGAATCCAACAGTGCGACACTGACAAAAAAAACTCCAATGTAGTGGGATTGTACAGCTTCAACAGCCGTTTTTTGATATTATTAAAGTCTGTAGTCTTTGGGACAGACGGGAGAGCTTTTTCCGACTTTAGGTATAAGTACAACTTCGATTTCTGTCCTTAAATTGGAGATATGGACAGAAGTCTAAATCCAGACAGCTTTTAAAGATGTCAGCCAAGGAGGATGATGTAAGAAGTCTGTTGAATTTCAGCGGATAAGTTCCAGCTGACTTGAATGGTTTGAAACTACGTATTGCCCAAAGAAGTTTCGTCTCTGATATAAAACTATTTTGTGTTACATGGGAATGATACGGTTTTAGTGAGTGATGGATTAAGTGCAACTTAGAAGAACGGTGAAAGTGAGTATCCAGCAACAGTTCGAGGGATTCTTCACTAGAGGAATTCCAAGAACCATCCGATTTCTTGAGATAGTTGGGAATGGATGGACTTGTGAAGAGCTGATAGTCATACTTCTAAAACGACAATGACATCGAAATCTTTTAAACCATTTCTTTGAACTGGTTCGTGAATATCAGCGCACCATTTAATGATATCCACTTGTGAATAATCAGGATTAAAAACATTGCATCCAAGTAATATTCTTCCTGTTCGTTCATCTTTGGCTACCATCTTTATAATCCTATAGAATGCCTCAGTGGTAATCATCATACTTCCACTTTCTGGTTCCATCTCCAATTACTCAGCATAGTTTTCGTCTCTGCCGTCCATGTTTACATCTTGATTATCGCCATCCATTTTTTTTTTTTTTTTGTCACTTGAAAATATTTTTGTGTGGGAAAGATATCTCCGAACCTTTTGTTTTTATGTACATACAGCTGTCTTCTCTTCTTCTTCTTACTGCGAACTTATGATCCGGAGTACAAGGATCACAACCCTCCCACTTTACTGCATCCCTACTGGTCCGCTTGTGGGGTTTGCAGGTTTGACCTCAGAAAGTACCAACAGGCTTCCCGGTTTCGGATCACTTCGTCGCTGAGGCCAATCAAATGCTGGTGTTTTTGCATTTGTGTGATCCAGTTGTTTTTTGGTCTGCCTTTTTTGCGCGATTGCGTAGGAACGTTGATTGATATTGCCTTTTTGACTGGGTTGGAAGGATCTCTCCTTTGAACATGACAATACCAACTGAGCCGGTCGTGCTCTATCTTGCTTGTGATGGGTTCTTTTACATGAAGGCTTCCTCGAATCTTTGAACTTCTTATTCTATCAATCTTCGTTACTCCTGCTGTCATGCGAAGCATCTTCATCTCAGCTGCCGTTAATTTGCCCTCATACTTTTTGTACATTGTCCAGCATTGTGAACCGTATGTGAGCGCCGGACGTACAACTGCGGTGCAGAGTCTTCCTTTAAGCTTAGGGAGCATTTTTCGATCACAGAATATAGCGGAGTTTTCCCGCCACTTCATCCACCCTACGCTTACGCGATGGTTGATGTCATCATCACAAGTTGCTTCGCTATTGATCATAGATCCCAGATATTTGAACTTTTCACACTTGGGTAGCACTTTTCCATTCAAGTAAATGTCTGGAATAGGCCGGTGTGGATCAGAGCACGGGCAGCACAGATACTCTGTCTTTTTCGAACTAATACGGTACCCATTTCCCTCCAAAACATCCACCCATACATCAAGTGCTCGTTGCAAGGCCATTTGATCTTCGCTTATGATAGCTCCATCGTCAGCAAAGAATAACTGATGCACTTTGGGGTCCGTCACTTTTCCTTCAAGCAGATAATCAAGGACTGCAATAAATAGCAAAGGACTAAGGACGCTTCCCTGGTGTACACCGACTTTGATTGGGAACTCTTCGGTGACTCCTGCGGGACATCGTACTCTTGTCCTTGCTCCCTCATACATGTCCATGATCATGCGCACGTAGGTTTCTGGAACTCCTCGTTGTCTTAGCGCCATCCATAAGAGATCTCTTGGTTGTCTATCAAAGGCTTTTTCAAAATCAACCAACACCATATGCAAGTCCTTTAAGGAATCACGATGTTTTTCCATTATGATCCTTATACTTTGGATTGCATCTGTTGTTGATTTACCCGAGACAAACCCGCACTGGTCATCAGATAGCCTTATTATTTTCCGCAGTCAGCCATCTAATACCCGCTCAACGATCTTCATGGTGTGTGACATTAGCTTTACAGAACGGTAGTTATCTCAGTTTCGCGTATCGCCCTTCCCTTTGTGCAAAGGAAGAAGATAACTTTCCCTCCACTGATTAGGCATTGGATCACCGCTCATAAGTTTGCAGATAAGAATCATGAGCCATCTGGACCCGATGTCTCCCATCTTTTTCCAGAACTCAGAGGGTATCTCGTCTGGCCCAACCGCTTTTCTTTTTTTGGAGTATTTGACGGCATTCCTAACTTCTTCGACAGTAATGTCGGGTATTTCGTCATGGTTAGGAGCGGCTCTTGGAAAGTATAGCCAGGGAAACTGTTCGTTCAGAAGTCTTTCACAATACTGTCGCCATCTGTGGAGAATTTTGTCGTCTTCCACAAGAAGCTGGCCTTGAACATTGTTAATAAACTTTGGGGAACGAACCTCCTAAGCATTTCTTCTTCTCTGGGCGGCTGTTTTGAAGATAGTTGCTCCCTTATTCAAGTTGTTTTGTCGAAGCTCCTGGATAGCCTGGTAGAGGTAGAGGCCTTCCATACTTTTTGCTTTTAGTTGGGCGCACTCTTCGCGAGACCTTTGCAACATCTATATATCACTTCAAGGCGGTCTTTTTCATCTCTATTAATAGAAGAGCACTTTGACCAAACCTTGAAAGCCGTTTTCTTTTCCCGTACCACTACTTTAGCTTCATCTGTCCACCACCATGTTTCTTTGGCGTGTTGGAAGGGGCCTTTCGACGTTCCAAGCAGTGACTTGGCTCTCTCCAAGCAAGATCGCTGTAGGGAATCCCACATATCTTGTGCTCTGCACTCCTCATCACCGACCTCATCGATGATGGTAAAGAGGTAATTTGTCATGTTGGTAATAAAAACTTAGCCTTTCCTGTCCAGCTTGTACCCATTGATTTTCTCAGCCACCTTTGTTTGCTTATTTGTTTTCTTCCCCGTCTCCATAAAAATTTCTGTCAGGAGGAGACGGTGTTGCTGGGCGATTGCCTCTCCCAGGATCACTTTGCAATGTTTAACCCGGGGCTTCATGAAACTGGCTACCAAATGGTAGTCAATCTGTGTTTCATTTCCACCTCTGCTGTAAGTGATCAGGTGCCGGCTTTGTTTGACGAACATGGTATTTAGCACGATAAGACCATATGACTTGCACATGCTTAGGATGTCTTCACCTGGAGAATTCCTGGTGCCGTACCCCAGTCCTCCATGCCAGTCTTCATAGTCTTCATTTGTTTTCCCGACATGTCCGTTCAAATCTCCGCCAACAAACAAAAGCTCTTCCTTTGGGATGTTTTTGATGAGGTTGTGAAAATCCAGCCAGAATGCATCTTTTTCTCTCTGTTCGCATCCGACTTGGGGAGCATATGCGCTTACAATATTCCACACCTCACCCTGTATCACCAATTTGAGAGACATCAAACGGTCACTGGATTTTGAAATGGTCAAGATGTTGCCAAGTAGCTCTGCCGCGAGGATGATAGCAATTCCGTTTTTACCTTGTTCCGATCCATAGTAGAACATCTTGTAAGCTTTTGTTTTAACGTCCAAGAAACGCGCCCGATTCCCGGTGTTTCGCCATTTCGTTTCTTGTACACACAAGATGTCCACTCGCCTTCTAATCATCATTTCTTTAAGCTCGTAGCTGCGACCTTTTATACTTCCAAGGTTCCAACTCGCGACTCTTAGGTTACGCCTAAGCCGTTGCATTATTTTGCTATCCCCCGGAAACCGAATAGCTTTGACCCGAGCATTTCTGCTAGTCCCAGGATCACAGCTATGCGTATTATTGGTAGTGCCTGGCGGGGTAGTGCTTTTCTTTTTTGCGTACTTTTCCATAATGCTAGGGTTTAAGCGTTTTTTTGGTTTTGACACGTGCATGCCCCTGATTTTTTGATTTATGTTTGATCTTACTTTTACAACACCGGTGATCTCCAGTCGTGTCAACCCACGGATTCGCATGCACACTTGCGGGACAGTTTTAAGATGATATATGTGTCGCTAGGCTCACCTGGATATTTTAAAAATTGCCTAAATGTGTATTCGATAAAATAGCAGTGCATAAGCAAATAACAAAAATTAATGCGTTTTTCAAATGTACTTCATTAATTTATTCAAAATTCATTTAATTTATTTTGGTAATTAACCCAAGATTTGAAAAAAATATGTATAGTATTGTTAATAATTAAAAAAAAAAATATATTAAAAAAAAGGACCTTTGGTGTTCGATGAAATAGCAGTGCTAGAAAGGATATAGGAAACCGTTAGTTATTTCTATTGTTTTCAGCTTCGAATGAGACTTACTTCAGTATTTTGTTGCATATCCACTATTTTTCATTACAGCCTTGCACCGGCGTGGCATAGAATTGATTAAATTTTGGCATCTTTCCAGTGGAATAGCCTCCCACTCTTTTTGGACCACTTCCCACAAATCCTTAAGATTCCTTGGCTGAGCTATTTTCACAGCTTTTTTTACCTCAGTCCAAAGATTTTCAATCGGATTTACATCCGAAGATTGGGGTGGCCATGACATGACATCGACTTTGTTGCCTGCAAACCATTTCTTCGTTGTTCTTGCCGTATGCTTCGGATCATTGTCCTCCATAAATACCCATTTAAGAAGCATTTCCTCCTCAGCATACGGCAGCATAACATTTTTATCCAAAAAATTAGACCAACTCCGTTGTACGAGATACTTCCCCAAATTATTAATCGGCTACCTTCATGCTTAACTGTTGGTAGAGTGTACTGATTCTGGTATTCTTTATTAGCAGGTCTTCTGACATATTTCTGAGTCCCACTAGAGCCAAATATAGAATATTTCTCCATTTTGACAGTAGCCATTGGCTGTGTTCTCGGGCGAATTGCATCCGCTGAACTCTATGTTTCTTTCTCAGAAGCGGAACTTTTCTCGGACTTCTTGCTTTTAACTTGGCCTCTAGTAGTCTCTTTCTTACAGTTACTGAACTAATCTCCAGATTTAGATCCTCCTTAATCTTCCTGGATGAGATAAATGGATTACGCTTCGCTGTTCTTATAATTTGTACGTCTTCCCGAGCCGTTGTTTTTCGCTGTTTGCCGCCATTTTCTTTCTTTTTTTGTCATGTAATGGCGTTTCGGATAATTTTTGCTGAACAACCTAACTCCTCCTGAGGGGATCTGCATGGCGATTGATCGGGAAACTACTGACTGTCCAAAACATGGATTGGACCAGTAGCGCAACAATCAAGTTCGTAATGTAGTGCTTGCTTTACCTCCTCGTGGTGGTCCCCGGGCAACTGCATGTATAAATCCTTATACATATAGGCCAAAATTGCAAGTGCGAGATTGTCTAGGGTCTTATGCCTAGGCTAGGTAACCTGGGCCAGCAACCCGCGTTACCGAAACTACAATAGCTATGGAAACCGACACAATGCCTCGGATAAGGACTGATAATTCGTTGACGACCTTTGGCTATCGTACCCGGACTAAGATTGGTTTCTGGAATGTGAAGACGCTCCTTGACTCTCAGAGTGAAGGACCTCAGAACGCCAGATTCCTTCAATTGGAGCATGAGTTCATGCGATATAGGCTGGACATATTGGGAGTAAGCGAGATAAGATGGTTAGATGCGGGTGAGTACCAATCCCCAACGCGTAATACTGTATTACTCTACTCCGGAAGACCAACCGGAAACCCCCGTGGATATGGAGTTGGACTGCTGCTAACGCCAACAGCACGCAGAGGCCTAATTACCTGGCAACCGCACGGTGATAGGATTTTAACGGCCAGATTCCGGACGAGAGTACCTCGCGTCACCATCATACAGTGTTACGCCCCCACGGATGGTTCGTCTGAGGAAGAAAAGGAGAACTTCTACAACCAGTTGGGAGCTGTTCATAATGCAACACCCAATGGCGACATTGTCATTGTGATGGGGGACCTGAATGCCAAGGTAGGCTGCGACAACGAAGGGCTCAAACATGTTATGGGACGGCACGGACTAGGCAATCGGAATGACAACGGCGAAAGATTTGTTGACTTTTGCAACGCAAATCGTTTTGTCATAGGTGGCACCATGTTTGAGCACAAAGCCTGCCATAAAATCAGTTGGGTGTCAACTGACAGGCAAGCAACCTCCAACCAAATTGACCATTTTGCCATCAGTCGCCGTTTTAGAAGTAGTCTCCTAGACGTCCGAAACAGGCGAGGTGCCGACATGGGGTTGGTACGAGATCACCATCTTATGATAGCTACTCTCCGACTACGCACTGCTGCCGTTCGTAGATCTAACGACACAAGAATACCTAGGTTCAATGTAGACCGACTGAGAGTTCCCACAGTGCGCCAAGAATTAAGGGACCACCTCTCACGTGGAGTGGAAACAATCAGCAGCTCCCTGCCCGCCACCATCCAAGACCATTGGTGCGCTGTGAAAACTGTTTTCACATCAGGTGCTGAAAGGATTGTCGGTCGATCACAGGGAAACCATAGGGCGTGGCTTTCCGAGGATACCTGGAGAAGGATCAACGAACGAAAACAGCTAAGAGCTCAAATTGCAGCAACTCCAGCAGCAGGGAGGATCGAGCTTGAGTCCCTATATCGCATGAAGATGAGAGAAGTACAGCGTAGCGTGAGACGTGACAAGCGCAATTACATCAATGCGCTGGCTACGGAAGCAGAAGAAGCAGCAGCGAGGTGCGACAGCAGAACCGTTTATAGAATCACTAAAGAGCTTATAGGTGGTCGAAACTCTACTCAACACCCAGTGAAAGGCTTAGATGGTTCGTTGCTAACATCGGATGAGGATCAACTGAAGAGATGGAAGGAGCATTTTACTTCGGTTCTAAACCGAGTATTCGCCAGCAATATGCACCCAAGTCAGACTGAAGTGTCCGTAGAAAGAAGTTCCCGAATTCGCACCACAACCCCCAGTAAAGAGGAGATTATTACCGCAATCAAAGCACTGAAAACTAATAAGGCGGTAGGACTTGACGGCATACCTGCGGAGCTTTTTCAAGCTGCGCCAACAGCATCGGCAGAGCTACTGTTCCCACTTGTCGGGAGAACATGGGAAGCCGAGAGTTTTCCAGATGAGTAGAAAAAGGGAATGATTGTCAAGCTCCCTAAAAAAGGCAACCTAATGCAGTGCGAAAACTGGAGAGGTGTCTGCGTGCTGCCTGCTGTGGCCAAGATAATAGCTAGAATCATCCTGGAGCGAATCAAAGAACACCTTGAAGACACACTCGACGCCGAACAAGCAGGTTTCCGCTCTGGATCCTCCTGTGTCGACCACATCAACACCCTGCGGATCATCATCGAGCAATGTGTTGAATATCGATCACCACTTCACCTGTTATTCATCGATTTTGAAAAGGCGTTTGATATTGTCAATCGGGAATTTATTTGGCGTGCCTTGCGCAGGAGAGGCATTCCGGATAAATTAATAGCAATTATCAAAGCTACATATGATGGGTCCACATGTCACGTTTTGCACAGAGGAAGGCTGTCTGAGGAATTCGAAGTCCAAAGTGGGGTTCGGCAAGGCTGCATACTTTCACCAATATTGTTTTTATTGGGGATTAGCGATGTGCTGAATGCGGCCTTATCAACAGGAAATGGAGGAATTCGATGGACTCTTACATCTGAACTCAAACACCTCGACTACGCCGACGATGTATGCCTACTGTCTCACAGAATAATGGACCTTCACCAAATGACAGCAAATGTGGAGAGGGAAGCAGACGTCGTTGGGCTGAAAATTAACTCGGCAAAAACAAAAATGATCAGCCTAGGACCAAACTCATCAACTCATATATGCATTGCTGGACAAACGGTTGAGAGAGTAGAGAGTTTCCAATACCTTGGGAGTATTGTCTCAACCGATGGCGGAACCGAACTGGATATAGCCAGCCGAATAGGTAAAGCAAAATCTGCGTTTGGGATGCTATCCATAGTTTGGCGAAGTAATGCAATTAGCTTAAACACCAAGCTACGACTGTTCCGTTCCAACGTTGAATCCGTGTTGCTATATGGATGTGGTACCTGGAGAGTGACCGTCACTATCACGGGAAGCTGCAAACGTTTGTCAATAGGTGTCTACGTTACATCTTAAGGATATTCTGGCCAAACGGTATCTCTAACGAACAGCTTTATCAGAGAACGGGCCATGAACCTATAGGCACAACCATACGACGACGAAAGTGGCAGTGGATCGGTCACACTCTCCGAAAGGGTGACAGGTCCATAGCTAACCAAGCGATGCAATGGAACCCGCTTACCCAGGATGGCAGGATACGCGGCGGTCCTAGGAGTACGTGGCGCAGAACAGTTGAGAAGGAAGCACGGCAACTTGGAAAGAGTTGGGGAGATCTGAGGCACATTTCCAGAAATCGCACACGATGGCGCGTAGGCGTTGTAGAGGCCCTAGGACCCACAAGGGGATACAGGACATAAGTAAGTAAGTAAGTAACTCCTCCTGAATAATTTTGTTTGTTTTTCCCTCATTTTTTAGTTTTCTAATTAAATCTCTCTATTCTTCCGAACAGTGTTTTCCTCGACCCATTTTTGCAACTAAAACAATGTTTTTTTTTTCTTATAATTTAAAAATTATATAATGAATCAGCTTACTTTTAATATAATAAAAGCAAAGTATTAAACAAATTTAAACTTTACGTTTGAATTCAAGGAAGATCTTACTACACTGCTATTTCAAGGAACACCTGATTTTGACGTTTAATGGTTCGATAATTTTTTTAATTTTTAACATCAATAAATCGATATGAATTTTTAAAATAAATGAACAAGGGCTTATAAATACTTTACTGAGTCATTCATCCCTCGTCTTTCTATAGCAAAAACTTTGAAATAAAATTAATATCCCCCGAGGAAGAACAGAAACAAAAATCAACGCAAAAAGGATACTCGTAACCGCTTGACTATCAAGTACAGTTTCATTTTAAGGGAATTGTTTACTTTTTACCTACGGAAATTGCGAAATAGTATTCAATGCATTGTTGGCCAACATCGAAATGAATGCCGTCGGGTACTTGTACTTGGGCTATCTCCCCCTTCGTGGCCGCGCGATGGTGCTTGTAAATCGTGGGCAATGCCAGGACCATTTTTCGCTCTTTCCTTTCCTCACTTCACACACATATTCTTTTATTCTCTCAGGGGCATAAATTGTCCCGTGTTATAGGGTTTTTGGATTTTTGCCGCAGCAGCACCCGGGTCCATTGTAATTGAATTTTTAATCCCATTTATAGTCAAGTGATCTGCCTTGCTGCTATTCCACTGCAGTTATGGTTCTCGAATGCCGGAATCATATGGAGACTTTAGGTTGCTATAGGTTTTTCTCTTTTTTTTTTTTTTTTTTGTCAAATTTAGTTAGTCCGGCTTTTGTGGTTGGTTATCTTTTTTTCATTTTTCAGTTTAGAACGAGTCGACTGAATTGGAAATTGAACAATGGTAGTTGGAGGTTTATTTTTATTTTCATAAAATTTATAAATTATTTTTGCAACCGCATACTCATACAGGTTATAAGAGCATACATACGAGGGTATGTCCAGTCCAGTATGGACTGTGTTCTCATGCACATGACCGTATTAAGATCCTCGAATGCCCTAGACAGTTTTATTTAAAGAGACCTCCTCCGAAATTTATATTTTTTTATTAATGTAGGTATCTGTTTGACAACTATTTTAGAATTTTTACTTGCAGAGATATTCTGGGCAAACAGAAGTATGGCAATCGTGTTTACTCAAAATGTAAGGAAAAGTGATTCCTACAACTGAGTGCGTGTGTCTGTCTGCTTTCTTCTTCAGCTTCCTTAATGTCAATGATATATAATTTTCCAAGTGAAGTATCGTAGACCCTAGCCTAACCGGGATATTGGATAAGACGTCGCTTTGTGTTCTTCGTTCTCTTTATAGCTGTCGAACGAAAATGTATTTGTACCTTATTTGCAAAATTTGAGATACACTGCATCCATAATAAATAAATTAATTGAACCTAATAAATCGTCGGTAATAAAATAAATTTAGACCTCTTATCCATCTCGTATTGGCACCACTTTGGCCGTCAATCTAGGCATTCTATCGATCAGCTTCTTATGTTAATAGTCTCGAATGTTATTGATCTTCAGGCTGTTTGAAGGGTGTCCCAAAGTTTGTCGTTCGATGTTGAACACTGGTTGGTTGGTTTGTTGGTTTAAGAATGTGAGCTTATGCTCTTCACTTAGGCCTCCATTGGGCCCGTTGTGTTCCCGTCATCTATGTAACTGTAGGGAATAGTGCTGTGCTTTGGGAATTATGTGTTGAGAGGATTTAGGTCTAGGGATCATGGGTAGTATCAACGGGAAACTATATCGTATAGTGATCGGAGAATCGTAGTGTTCGTCTGGCGAACTTCAATATATTCCCGATTCCTTTCTTACTGAGGAGTGTAATATCCGGAATCCTTGGAGATCCCAGAATTTTCAGTCTTAGCCTCACTGTAGCAGGGCAGTGACAG
Source organism: Pocota personata (assembly GCA_963082735.1). Classification (NCBI taxonomy): domain Eukaryota; kingdom Metazoa; phylum Arthropoda; class Insecta; order Diptera; family Syrphidae; genus Pocota; species Pocota personata. The sequence continues at coordinate 45,487,947 of OY720429.1, read as the reverse complement.
AGGAAGTGTTCTATATCTTCCTCCTCCTGTTCACATTTGGCACAGATCGTTGTATCAGCTATCCCGAGTCTGAACGAATGTTTGTTGAGATTGATGTGCCCTGTTAAAAGTCCCACCATCAATCTCAATTGTGTTCTGCTTGAGTTAAGAGCTCTTTTTGCTGTGTTGTTACTCGGTTTAGTTATTACAGATCTAGCCACTTTGCACGTGTCTAGATTCGTCCAGTAGTTATTGAACTCTTGTCGTATCTTTTCATTGGTTATTGTTTTAATAGTTGTCAGAAGGGCCCCTATTGTATTATATGGGTTCAGTTCTGTGTTGCCTGCTCCTTTCCTTGCTAGTTCGTCTGCCTTTTCGTTACCCGGTGCACCTTCGTGCCCCGGTACCCATGTGAGACGGACTCTATTGCGTCTGGCAAGTAAGTTCAATTTAGCTTTGCACTCCCTTACTAGTCGTGATTTCAACATTGGGTTTGTAATCGCGCTGATTGCTGCTTTGCTGTCCGAGTAGATGTCGATTTGCCTCCCTTCGCTGGTGTCTTCTACAAGTATTTCAGTTGCCTTCATAATTGCATAGAGTTCTGCTTGGAACACCGATAGAAATGGTTTAAGGTGAATAGCAAGTTCAATCGGTGGGTTAGCACTGAAGATGCTAGCCCCTGATTCCCCTGATATGTTAGAGCCGTCTGTATATACCGATATCCCATTGGAGTTTCTTGTCGTTCTTTCATACGTCCAATATTCTCTTACGGGGAAAATTGTTTCGAAGTTGTTGGAGAACGTATACAATTTTCCAACAACATCACCAGGGCAATCGATGAGTGGTGTCATTACTCTTATCATTTCGGTGATTTTTCGATGTCCCGTATTTGCACCACCGATGAAATGGACGATAGTTCTAAGCCGTGAGGCTGAAATGCCGGCAATCTTCTTCGCTTCGAGGTGCACTGGTAGAATGTTTGAGTGCGAATAGTTGAGTGCGAATGGTTGAACTCTGCACAGATTTCTGGAGCTGTAAGCCTTCGATTCCTCGTGCTTATTAATTTTATAGTCTGGTCCTCCTGTTTTGATGTTAATTTGGCATTCCGCTTCTCTTCCGGGTCTTAAGAGTTTTTTTTTTTTTTTCTATTTCTAAATTGTTGTTTTTTTTTTTTTTTTTGTAAGCCAATTTTATTCAGAATTGTTGTCAGTATATTGTTTGTATAATTTATTTCTAAATCGATTATTTTCTATCACTGAAATCGCCAGTAACTTAGACGTTTCTTATGGATCAGTCCATGGATCAGTCCATGATTTTGACTGATCACTTGGCGCTTTCCAAGTTTTCAGCATCATTGGTGCCTAAAGCGTTACGCACCGAAAACATGGTCTACAAAGCTGAAGATTCAGGATGATCCAGCAAATTTTAACTGGAGATCCACTAGAATGATCCCAAATCCAAAATGCAATAAAAAGAGTGGTTGCTAAAGGAAAGTTATGAATCTAAAAAATCCAAGCAGAATAGTTAGTTACGAAAGTTGCGGTCGCATTATTCTTGAATGTCGAAAGGGTTATCCCGGTAGTCTTTCTGGAGCATAAGAAGTCAGTGACAGCAACTTGTAACATCGAGGCTTTACAACGACCGAAAGCTGCAATTTAAAAACGACCTAGAAAGCACCCTCAGCGAAGCTTCTTCCAGCACGAGAACGCCCCAGTCCGTTCTACGAGGCAATCTCAAAATGTTTCAAGGGAATTTAGCTCCATGCTGACAGACTGGTTGAAGCCATGCTATAAAATTCTATTTCCAAAACCAAAAGAGAACATCAAAAGAAAAAGTCAACACTGTCTGAGTTTAAATGGTGTATGAACAGTATAACCTTTATATTGTTACAGGGCACGGGCTTTTAAGGAAAGGGAAAGGGGAAAAGAGGAGAAGCCTATGCACGTGGCTTTAAATGTTTGTAGGTTGTAGTGATGGGGAAACACAGAGCTTGATAGATCATTCCACATTCGTGTCGTTCGGCTTATAAATGAATCCCTATATTTGACAGTACGACCGAAGTTTGGCTTTAGGGTGAACTGATATGCATTCGAAGCATGTCGCGTATTGCGGGTGAAATTTTGAAGGCGGGGAATGCAACTGGCTATTTTGCTGGAGCAATTTTTATAAAAAAAAGCGATAAAACAGAGAGAGACAGGAGACATTTCTCCGATGTTCTAGTGAACGAATGGAATTCACAATGTCTCTATCACCTATAAGTTTTAACACGCGATTTTGTAACCTATCAAGAATGTGCAGAACGGTCTTGGGTGTACCAGACCAGATATGGGCGTTATATTCCAGCTTAGGGCAGATGAATGCCTTATAAATTGAGGCCAGATCAGACGGGGTAAAATATTTCTTGCACCGTTTAAGGAATCCTAGGACAAGGACATGAGTTAGGGAACGAATATGAAAAACTAAGGGTGCTGTCATCAGCGAAGGAATGGATTGGATTAGAAGTTACAGACAAGAGATCATTTATAAAAATAAGAAAGAGAGTCGGAGACAAAGCAGAGCCTTGGGGAACACTAGCATTTATTTGGTGAATTGCAGACTTGAAGCCGTCCAAAATAACTTGTATTGAACGCCCCGAAAGTTAATTTCTAATCCATTGAAGAAGAGACTCATCGACGCCATATTCACGCAGCCTGATGCCAAACTCTGTCAAATGCCTCTGAAATATCAAGCGCAACCATCTTGGTTTCGCCGAAGTGATGGAGAGATTGGTTCCACTTCTCGGTGAGATATGCCATCAAATCACCAGTGGACCTGTTGCTACGAAAACCATACTGCCGGTCATTAAGGAGTTTTCGTGAATCGAGATATTTCATAAGCTGACGATTTATCAGCGTTTCCATGACCTTGGAAAGAAGGGACGTAAGTGCAATGTGTCGGTAATTGGACGGGGAGGAAGATTCGCCTTTTTTAGGGACGGGCTGGACAAATGCTGTTTTCCATCTTCTCGCAAAGAGCCATGACCTTTTAAGACCTTTGAGTACTCCTGCAACTGTACGAGTGCGGAAGTGGACTTGTCCCATGGAAAATTTGACGCTCTCAAATACAGGTGGAGACGAAGCATTATCTGTCAGCGTGGAATTCGCTGCAAAGTGAGCAGCAAGCACATTGGCTTTGTCTAAGGAGCTGACAGCTGGAATGCCATTGTAAATGAGCGTGGGGATGGCAGACGAAGTTGAATTTTTAATATTTTTGACGAACGACCAGACATTTTTACCTCAATTTTTGGTCATGTAAGAATTTTATACGTCGAATATGGGCATTGCAGTCTTTTCTGGCTCGTTTACACTTCCTTCGGTTTTCCTCAGATTTGTTGGCTTTATAAGACCGAAAACTTACTTCTTTTAACCTGATAGCCTCTTTACAGCTCTGGTCAAACCACGAGTTTGCCTTAGGTTTAATGCTCTTTATTCTGTTAGGAATAAAGTCATTCATACCTAAGAGGGTAGTGTCGGTGATCATATCAGCAGCGGCTATCAAGGAAGCATAGCAACCAGTTAAAACTCCTAAAAAAGCTATTAAGGCCGCTCCAGTTGGCTTTCTCGTATTGCCATAAGTTTCTTTTATTAGTTTTTTCTTACGAAAATTTAGCTGATACGATATTATGGTCACACCGACCTACAGACGCTACAACATCAATGGTGTACTTATCAAGGTGCGAAGTAAGAAACAAGTCCAATGTGTGGGCGGAATGACTTTCTATGTCCGGTATACGTGTAGGCTCATTTACAAGTTGAGTCAAATTGTTTATCTCAGCAAAAAGTTCAACATACCTTCCTTCGGATGTTGTCTGGCCAGAATGTTGAAGCCAATCCGAATTGTGTATATTGAAATCGCCCGCAATGACGATTTCAGTATGAGGATACAAGGAGACAAGTGATGGAATCGGACAGCGCATCAAATTCATCAAAAGTTGAGTTGCTGTCCGCACTAATTCTTCTGTAAATAAAGCAGTAGTGAATTATTTGCTTACGGACGGTAAATTTTAGCCATTTGAAATTAAATTCTGGGTTGGACCAGTGGCCATACTGTGGTGGAACTTGATAAGCAATACGGACACAAATGGCGAGGCCACGGTGGTGAAAGAATAATGACACTAAGTTATATGTGGAAAATAAAATCTAAGCAATTTATTTTGTGCGTTTTATCTTATCAGTCCGGATACTTTTTGATATGCATTCAAACGTAGTTGGAATTTATGATGATTAATGACTTCCAATGCACTTGTGATGAGTATCTAATTTCATTATAATAGTGAAAAGAATCTCAAAAACCAAATTTTCAAAACAAGGCAATAATGGGTACGATTCTAGCTATTGAAGATCAATTTACAGACAAGTTCCTTCGATGAGTAAGTAAAATAAATCTTTATGGACATTTACAACTCCTCTGTTTAATAGTGGAAATATAACATCACCTTGTCTTATCATAGACAACCCTTAAACTCAACTGAAATGTATTCATTTCATATCGTCTGACATACGTAGGTACCTGCATAAAGTTAAACAGGCGAATCCGAATATAAGCTTCTCTTTTCGTGATGTGTTATTTCGGTCACGCATGACTCTAATCAGAACCATTAAGAGCACAAAGTACTCTACAACATAACCCCTTTTTATGCCGCCTAGTCGTTGAAAGTGTTGTATTCATTGAAAATTCTAAATTGAGTTGAAAGCAAATAAAAACATAACCTCATCCATTTGGGAATAAAATTTTAATTATGAATGTGCCATGTTCTATCGTTTGCACGGAACTCAATCTTTCACTATTGCCGCGTGGATATTTAGATATGAGTACACGTTCAAGACTCCCATGGTTTTTCGATTTACTAGGCAACCCTAATTGCGAGCTATATCCAAACAATTTTTAAGGCTCCTTCGACCATGAATTCCTTTGACTGGAGTACGCAAAACACACTCAAGTGGTGTAGACGAGGCGTAAGGTTCATAATTTTATCAGAAAAAACATTTAAGCACCACCAACCACCACATGGATACGGATTTTCTATTTTGCTCCTAATGTGATCTCGAAAGGATGCCAGAGTGGAGTTGAAAATGTAGGTATGTATGTAGAATGGATGGCAGTAGAACATGACGCCTTTTTGAGAGTGCTGGGGCATTTGCGGCTTCTGTGGGCGGTGTATTGGGACGTGTTAGCAATTGCGCAATACTTATTTATTATTTATTGAATTATCTAGAGACATGCTTATTACTCAGAGGTTTTCGGCAATTTATCTTCAGTTCAATCTACATGGAATTTGTTGTTTGCAGATACAAATATTTCTCTAGGGAACGCATGTGAAACATGTGGTAATGCAATAAATTACGCCGTAGGCTCACAATTTGAGAACTTTTGATCATAATGGTTCTATAAATCAGAATATTTTAATATGCGTTCTTGTTTTTAACTCTCTGGGGGAGAGGTGTTTACAAAAATCCGATCGAATTTGGTGCTGAAACGACGGAGTTAATAGGGCATATATGTAGACAATAGATCCTAAGTGGGTAGTGAACGCTCTGTAAATATTTTCAATGTACTCGTACGCGGATTACCTTATAATTCTGAACCTTACCGTTTTCGGTAGGGAAATCTAGTTGTCAAATACTGTAACATCCTTGTAGAATAGTTAATTTGGGTGGAAGGACAAAATTCATCACTTTTCACAGTTATTTTCAAAATGATCTAATAAATTAAAATTGACGAGCTGAACTCTTTGATTTAAATTTAGGATATCTGTTAAGCTTCATCCTCTATCAAGAACATACATACATATCCCTGAAATATAAATTTTAAAAATTTTATAAATTTTTTTTTTTGTCAAATTTGTGTGGATTACAAAGTGGTAGCCCCTTTTTTGGATTTCGCCAGGGATGTGTTATCTTCATAGATACTAATAGCCCGAATGCTACTAGCATGCACGATTCGCAAACCTGAGTAATCGATGTCAGGAATACGCCTACGTACTAAACACACACCCTGCACACTTCAACCACACTCCCCGCGGGACTGCCGTTAGGTATTACTTCGCGGGGCTGGTTGGCAGTTTATGCTATGCTTCTTGTGTCAGCTTCTGCCGCTGCTTCAGTTGCTCTTCTTAGGTTTTCTATTCTCCGCAGCTCTTTTTGTAGAGTTGTTATGAAGGAACATATTGCCATCCAATTCTCTTCCGACCGTAACATATGGTCGAGGAGTAATGATGGACTTGGCAGAGTAATTCTCCATTCCGTGAAACGTGTGCAGTAAAACACTGCGTGCTCCGTATCTTCATCTTCACCTGGGCATTCCGGACAGGATGGTGAGTTTTCGTGTCCAAATCGGTGTAGATATTTGCAGTAACCACCGTGGCCAGACAGGAACTGCGTTAGATGGTAGTTGCAGTCTCCATGCTTTCGACTTAGCCAATTTTGGATTGTCGGTATAAGTTTGTATGTCCATCTGCCTTTTGTTGTATTAGCCCAACGAGCTTGCCACATAGCTGCTGACGCTGCCCTTTCTTCAATTTTTATCACTTCGATACCAATGGCATCGTGATGACTCAATGCTCTTCTGTTATATATCCTCAGCATTTCATCTGCGAGAATATCGATGGGGACCATTCCAGCTATGACAAATGCAGCTTCGTCAGAGATGGTTCTAAAGCCGCTCATTGTCCGTAGCGCACAAAGTCTGTATGATGACGATTGTCTCCTTTTGGTCTCCTTCCCTTCGCCCAGACTGGGGTGATAACTCTAGAGAGTAAAACCCTGCGAGCGTATCCAGGTCCACCGATGTTAGGCATGATACGCGAGAGAGCTCCCTGCATTTGCGATGCTTTTTTGGTAACAAAATCAACATGCGTTTTAAACCGTAGCCTGTTGTCCAGCATTACTCCAAGGTATTTAACTACCTCTTTCGACCTGATGGTTTGGTTACCAACCTGAAAGTTTGCAAATTCGACGGCTTTCCGGCTGGTTATAAGAACAGCTTCTGTTTTATGGTCAGCTAGTTCTAGTCCGGCGGATATTACCCAATCTTTTATCCGGGCAATTGCTTCATTTGTAGCTGATTCTACTGCACGGATCTGTCACGACTGCAATGTCATCGGTGAATCCAATTATCATTACTCCCCCAGGTAGCGCTAATCGTAGGACTCCGTCGAACACGATGTTCCACAATAGTGGCCCTAAAACCGATCCCTGTGGAACTCCCGCAGTTACGTCGTAGTATTTTACACCTTCATCGGTATTGTACCTCAGCTTCCTGTTGTTGAAGTAGTTCATCACTATTCGTAGCAGGTAATATGGCGTATCCATCCTGGCAAGTGACCTTCTAGTAAACGACCAGTTCGCAGAGTTAAAAGCGTTATTACTGCACAATACTCCTTTGTGCCGTAGAGCCATCTTTCTCCTTCGATGGCACCCTTGGGATATCAACTACAGCTCTTATGGCATCAAGAGTAGATCGTGCTCTTCTGAAGCCAAATTGGTGATCTGAGAGGGCGCATTTCTCTTCTGCTACTGCGAGTAATCTATTATAGATTATCTTCTCGAGGATCTTTCCCATGGTGTCTAATAGGCATATTGGGCGATAAGATGATGGTTCTCCTCGGGGCTTCTTTCCTTTTGGCAGTAGGACCAAATGCTTCGTTTTCCATTTTTCGGGAAAGGTTCCTTCTTCAAGGCGCTTCTGCATTGTTGTTATGAAGAGGTCTGGTCTTTTTGTTACAGCTGCCTTTACTGCCTTATTCGGGATGCCGTCGGGACCCGGCGCCTTGTTGTCACCTATCTTGCTGCATGCCCTTAGCAGCTCCTCGTGAGTAATTAAAGGAATATCTTCTGCATTGACTTCTCGTATAATATTGAACATAGTAGCAGGCCTTTGAGGGAAGAGGTGCTCTACTATGGATCATGGGTTAATGTCGGCTTCTTGACAGAGACGTCTTAAGCATGCAGTTTTGCTTTCCTTGATGGCTCTATTTAAGCTACGTCTCGCCAGTCTAAGGGTGTCCAGGCATTGTTGGAAATGGTAGCCCCTATTAAAGAAACACAGTGTAAGTTGAACAATTTAGCCTCCACCTGGGGTCTACCAATTAGGGATTTCCTGGCATGTTCATTACATGAGTCAGATAGCTCGCGCAGTTCGAGAAGCTTGAAATTAAATTTTTATTTGTGAATAGGGACAATTATCTTTTAACTGGATTGACGTTAAGTCCATGAGACTAAATAGGCTAGGCGCATGCAAATTGTAGTATATCAACGATTATCTGTCAGTATTTCCCCCTCCACTAAAATAGTTACTTCATTCACATATGTAACCAGACACGAAGATCCAGAGTAATGCCCGATTCTCAATGCAGCGTGATAGCTGCGTCAAAAAAGGTTTCGATCTATGTAAATGTATGAAACAATACACAATGATGCCAGACTCGTCCTATCGCAACGCATTCTTTTCAAAAAATTGAAAAACTCTCGCGACGAGATAGCCTGTCAGCAGGCTGATGCGACTTTGTTATGTACCCAGAAAGAGAAAAGTGGGGTTCGGTTGTATGGTTTTTTCATTTTAATTAAAAACAATTTGTGTGAAAACTGTGAAGCCGGAAGGGACTCTTTTAATAAAAATTAATAAATTGACCAACCTACAAGTCGAAAAACTGGTAGACAAAATTAAAGAACATCCAATACTATATAACAAAGGTAACAAGTATTACAAACATAATGCTATGAAAGAGAGCATTTGGAAAGAAATTTCTATAATTGTGGCAGCCGATGGTAAGATCATGTTTGTTTTTTTTTTTTACTCTATTTTTATTTAAAATAACATTTTACTTCTCAGAAAATGATTGCAAAACTGCGTGGAAGTCCTTAAGGGACCAGTTTGTAAAAGCGATGAGAGAGACCAAGGGGAAGTCTGGACAGGAGACGTTGGAGAAAAAAACATATAAGTATTTTGACCAACTCTTATTTTTAAAAGATATCTACTCTTGAACCTCGAAAGTAGGAGGAACATTTTTATTTCATATGTATATACATACATATAACCCTCTCTATAACTTTTATTCCAACAGTACAAGTTGTAACTACGATCCAGTCGTTGAAGGAGCGTCCAATCCCGATATAATGGGACTCTTGAATGCCTCTTGTGAGGACTATTTTCTTGAAGAGGAAGCAAGTTCGACATCGCAAGCCTGGAAAAATTCCACTGGAAGAACTCGTTGTTCAAGTCCTTCACCAGTGCCGTCGAAAAAACGTGAAAACAGTGGCAGAGAAGACGACTGTTTGAAGGATTTTTGTGGCCGAAGTATTATCTGAAATAAAGACAGACGATTCTACCCCACGAGGTGACAACGAACAATTTTTCTTAAGTCTCAGCATGGTCAATAAAGCTAATTTACCTCAAAAACGAACACGTCAGCTCCAAAAAAAAGTCTTTAATTTTGTAATTGACGAGCTAGATAGCCTCGAAGTATCATCTTCAAACCAATAAATTAAAAAAAAAAAATATATATACAATCTTGTTTTTTTGTTTTTATTGAAAACGATTTAGGTAATTGACAAGAGTTTGCCTCAAATAGTAAGCGTCCCGACTGGACTTACGCGAACGTGAGGGTAGCAGTCCGTCCAATTGTTGATAGCCTGATTCGTTCCTCCATTCTCCAGGAATAACTTCGTTGTCTACAATTCGGTCAGCATAGTTGGAAGGACAGTAACTTGAACATTTCATAAATAATAATATATTATGAAGAAGAACCGTGGCCTTGACAATTTTGTCGACGTTTGAAGAAAGAGCATGAATATCTTTCTTTAAAATTCTCCATCTCGAAGACAAAATACCAAATGCGTTCTCAATCGTAACTCGAGCATGAGAGAGACGTTTATTGAAGTTTTCTTCTTCTGGTTGCAATTTTCCTGCAGAAAACGGGCAAAATTATTATTGTAATGATTGCTTCTGTATGTTATGTACTTACCTGGAAAGGGCTTCGTAAGGTTTTGCCTCAAAGGAAAAGCAAAATAGTAGGGGAATCTTACATCCGAATTCGGTAGAGTGGACGATTTTGGAATCTCCAATTTGTTCCCTAAAGGAAGTTTGCCAAAAGAACTTTCGGATAAAATGTCTCCATCACTTTGGCTTCCGTATGCTCCTATATCTACCATGGTAAAGGAATAACGAGCATCACAAACCGCCAACAAAACAATGCTGTGTCTTCCTTTAAAGTTGTAAAACATTGAACCGGCATTGGGTGGACAAACAATGTTTACATATTTTCCGTCTATCGCACCAATGCAGTTTGGAAGTCTCCAACGATTTTCAAATTCTTTCGCGATCTCTTCCCATTCAGTTAAGCTAGGCGGTGCTAAAAAAATTCCATTTACCTCATCCCACAGCGTCTGACAAACTTCATATACGATGTCGCCAAATGCGCTAAGACCTATTTTGAAGCTAAAGGCGAAAACTTGTCGGGAACCACCATGTGCAAGATACCTACAAAATAGCAAACAGTTCATATTAGATTCCACATTAACAATACAATAAATATATACATATGTGCTCACATTAGTGTTATAAACAGGCGACATTCCGAGGAGATTGGTTCACGTATGAAAAACTTTTTTAGGCGGAAACAAATCAATTCGTGTAACATATCGAATGTTTTAGGATTCATTCTCACAGCTTTTTCAAATATTTCGCAGTCAACATTTTTTAATCTGTGAAAAGTTGTCTCGAAAAATCCAAACTTGCTTCTTAGTTAGTAGCTTGGTCTAACCCACCACCTTCTGGTATATTTTTTTGATTTGTAGGTTTTATAGGCTAAAACACCCACTACTGTTAACAAAATTGTTCTTCTTAATTTCTTTTTACACATCATTTTTGTAGCCCAAATTGTAAAATTGAAAAATCACTAAAAATAATCTCGCTGATAAACAATGTTTGATGACACCAGGATGACAACCATATGATATGGTAATCAGAAAGAACAAGAAATATTGCCGTTGTTGCTTTTTCACTTTAACACATAGATAATACAGGCTCGCTGTCAAAAGTATCGCCTTCATTGTGAACTGGGAAACGATTTTATGACGACGACGATTTCTCGCCTCGCTCTAGTCTCGCTCTAACGCTGCATTGTGAATCGGGCATAATGCTGATATCACACCACCCTGTCACGTGCCTTGAAGTGGTTTCTTTCTATCAGCGACTTAATTTTGTGCGGCTTTTCCCGACTTGTCGAGAGAGAACTTTCCGAATTTTATTTCATGCATTCACCACCAAATCGAACTTGGAACATTGCTTCTAAACAACTCGAAAAATATGTTCAAAATTAAGCCACAAACCGGGCGTAGTGGTTTGAAACTCATAGTACAGGGTGTCCGGTGGCAGATTTATGTTTTAAATGTGAATATCTCAAAAAGTTATAAACGGTGCGGGAGGAGGTTAGCGTTGGCATTGTATCAGTCACAGCATCGTGCGTCCGCTGTCAAGGGGTTTTTTAAAAGTTACGATTCTTACGTGACTACGCGCCGACGAGTTTGTTCACGTTATAATATTCGGTGATTAAGAGATGGGCCAAGTGTAAATTTTATCTGTTCGTGGTCGCAAAGGTTCCGCGAAACTTCTTCAGCTCTGAATACCCCTAAGCCAAGGCCCAGCAGAACATCAAGGGCCGCCAAAATCATTCGGGAGGTGGTACGAAGATTGCATGAATATCCAAGAATCTCAGTGAGGAAAAGAACGGCTGCTTTGGGACGCCCAAAAAATATCGATCATGAAATTCAACATAAAGACTTAAAATTTCACCCTTTAAAGATTCAATTGGTAAAGAACTTAAGGAAAATGACTTTAGTTTACGCAAAAACTGTGAATTGTATCTTCTGGAATGAAAATTAGCAGAACAGTCGCTACTGGACTCGACGAAAACGTAATCCGCGATTACACACCAATGGCCTTTACATTGCCCAAGAGTTAGTGTTTGGTGCGGCTTACCCTTTGTCTTAAAAAAATTCCAGAGAACAAGAGTTAAATGTGAGCTGCGAAAATCATAGGCGCATGATCACTGTTTATTTTTTACCCAATTTACCATCTTACTCATCACACACGTGATTTCTACAAGATGGGGTGAACATTTCCCACGAAAACTGAACGCTTTGGAAACGTCCCGTGGAAACCGAGGTCTCAAGACTTAACCCCCCTGGATTTTTTTCTATGAGGATACAAGTAAAGTCTACGCTAATAACCCGCGGACTGTCATGGAGCTGAAGGAACCGCCGTGAAATTCTCGACATCCAGCCAATTATGCCGCAGCACGTGGCACAAAACACGGTGGTCCGTTTCCAATATTATGTGCGACTAAATGGATTTTCAAAAAATAGAATCCGCATTCTTTCTCTGCATGTTAAACTAAGTAATAAAACAATATGTCTCAAAGTTTTTGTTTTATTTACATTTAAAAACATAAATCTGCCACCGGACACCCTGTATTAAGTTTCAATAAACTCCGAGGTTTATTTCCAGATAACTCGGAAGCAATTTGACTTGTTATTGTCGTTGCTTTTCAGTTTATAGTATTTTGGTTCATCCTCTTGATGTTATAATTTTTTTTTTTTATGATTTGCACGTGCTACTATCACGCATTACTATCAACCTGCTCTTCCAGCCATATGACCACCTACTGTCAATGTTATGCCTTCGCAGTACAACTTCTTTACTTTTTTTATTTATTTCATGCGAAATCAGGACTTTCAACCGTAAACCTTCTGCATAACAAGCGATGACGTTACCACTACACCAAGGTTGTCCCAAAAATTGTTAGCTTCCATAAAGTTTTGGCTTAAGAAGTATCTGCGTGCTGCCTGCTGTGGCCAAGACAATAGCTAGAATCATCCTGGAGCGAATCAAAGATCACCTTGAAGACACACTCGACGCCGAACAAGCATGTTTCCGGTCTGGATCCTCCTGTGTCGACCACATCAACACCCTGCGGATCATCATCGAGCAATGTGTTGAAAATCGATCACCACTTCACCTGTTGTTCATCGTTTGATAGTGTTAATCGGGAATTTATTTGGCGTGCCTTGCGCAGGAGAGGCATTCCTGATAAATTAATAGTAATTATCAAGGCTACATATGATGGGTCCACATGTCACGTTTTGCACAGAGGAAGGCTGTCTGAGGAATTCGAAGTCCAAAGTGGGGTTCGGCAAGGCTGCATACTTTTACCAATACTGTTTTTATTGGTGATTAGCGATGTGTTAAATGCGGCCTTATCAACAGGAAATGGAGCAATTCGATGGACTCTCACATCTGAACTCAAACACCTCGACTACGCCGACGATATATGCCTACTGTCTCACAGAATAATGGACCTTCACCAAATGACAGCAAATCGTTGAGTTGAAAATCAACTCGACAAAAACAAAAATGAACACCCTAGGACCAAACTCATCAACTCATATATGCATTGCTGGACAAACCGTTGAGAGAGTAGAGAGTTTTTCCAATACCTTGGGAGTATTGTCTCAACCGATGGCGGGACCGAACTGGATATAGCCACCAAATAGGTAAAGCAAAATCTGCGTTTGGGATGCTATCCATAGTTTGGCGAAGTAATGCAATTAGCTTAGACACCAAGCTACGACTGTTCCGTTCCAACGCTGAATGGAGACTGACCGGCACTATCATGAGGAAGCTGCAAATGTTTGTCAATAGGTGTCTACGCTACATCTTAAGGATATTCTGGCCAAACCGTATCTCTAACGAACAGCTTTATCGGAGAACGGGGCATGAACCTATAGGCACAACCATACGACGACGAAAGTGGATCGGTCACACTCTCCTAAAGGGTGACAGGTCCATAGCTAACCAAGCGATGGAATGGAACCCGCTTACCCAGGATGGCAGGATACGCGGCGGTCCTAGGAGTACGTGGCGCAAAACAGTTGAGAAGGAAGCACGACAACTAGGAAAGAGTTGCGGAGAGCTGAGGCACATTTCCAGAAATCGCACACGATGGCGCGTAGGCGTTGTAGAGACCCTAGGACCCACAAAGGGATACAGGACATAAGTAAGTAAGTAAGTAAGTAAGTATAAAGTTTTGGCGAGGTTTCTACTAATTGACCCTTTTAATAGGCACGTGGTAAATTGGGTAGATTTCTCTCGAGAGCTTTTTGCAGAAAAGAAGTCAAGTTATTGCCTTTAGATCCATGGGAAGTGAGACACTCCTGATATTGGTAAAGCAGTTACATCAAACTCCATATCTGGGGTCTCCCCGAGTCGATTGGCACCACTCCCGCTGTCTTCAAATCATTCAAGGTACATCTCCACTCCCAATCTTCACCTCACTAACAAATGAAAATATTATCGAAAAATCTCATTTTAAAATGACTTCAAGGAGTGGGTGCAGATATCTATTTAGATAATGGAATGGATGAATTGTAAACCAGGTTGATGTTTACATATTTACCTGAAAGCAATTTTAGATTTCTAGAGAAATTCACGCTCTTTGTAAAGTATGTGGGCGAATCTAAGAAAAATGTACACATTTGGTGCCTCTTGTTCAAAAAGCTTAGATACAATTTTATCCTATTAGCTTAGAATTTAAGACTTAAAAACTAGTACCTTACGCTCATTCTGAGAAAGATCAACTACAAAAAATTTCAAATTTAATTAAAAACTTTAAACAGGAACCAACCTCACAACCCATTGTGATTGAGGTCAAATTCCCATATGACCATAGGCACAGATTTACGAAAAACACCAACAAATTCAATGCCTTCGCACAATAGCGCAAAAAATCACACAAACCATTTGATCAGTCCCGGAAAACGCTTCGATTTCCATTCAAAACTGGTTCAATTGCCAGTAACGGTGCCACAATAGCTCTTGAATTTTTATGGCGCGGAATACATTAAACCCATGTATACAGTACCCGTAGGCAAACTCCACCAACCCAAATATGACTACATTACGACAAGATAACAAAACCGATAGCTTTCCTTGTTTCCCATCCAAACAACAAAAAAAAAACACCGAAAGAGAGGTTTTAAAAACTCCGTTTACAATACAAAAAAGTCACTCACTCAATATTTATTTATGCATTGAAAAATCAAAAGCAGGAAAACTTTCCGCCAAACTTTGCCGGAAAAACCATCTACCGATCGAAAATAGTGGGGGTTGCTTGCGACTCTACTCATCCCAATTCTTTGCACAAGGACGAGATTTTTTCCCAAATTGAAAAATCTGAGATGAGCGAATGAGTAAAGCACAAAAAATAAAAATAAAAGGGGGATAGGGGAAGAGGAAGAGGAAGACTATACTTTAGCACTGCCGGAAATACGGGCCACAGCGTCTGTCGCGTACTCTGCTCCTGCTGCCCCGCCACCTGCAGTGGGTACATGTTGAATACGTTCGATTTCGCTATTCAATGCAGAGTCAAGTGTTCAATTCGCATTTAAGTAAAATGGAGTAGAAGATAAACTCGCGCGCGGATTACGAGAACCGAATAATGAATACGAAGGAGCAGAAGATTGAAAATTCTTTTCCCATCCACTCGAAGTCATCTGCGTACCCTTGGCAAAATATTGCGAATGATGTCATCGATTCAAGAGGAGCAGCATCGTCGTGTTAAGAGTTGACGCTCTAATTCAGGTTTGTTGTGATAGTATCTTTCAATGCTGGAGGTATGCAGGAGGTGTTTGTTCTTTGTATTTGCTACACCCCCTAATAGCCTTGTATCAGATTGAAAAATAAGTGAATTAATTTTAATAGGACGTCTCAATTTCATTTTATCCCTTTTGTGTTCAAACTACGTGGAGGGTGATTACCGAACTTGTTGCTGAAGTAATATGCCATCTGCTTACGCCCAATCTCACAGAAAAAGTATTATAATTTACTTTATAGCTTACTATTAACATATTATGGAAAGCAGCCTCAGGCTAGCAAGAGATTGAGGACAGATTAAAGCTATCCTGAACATGTGAATGGCCTCTTAATGACCTGCAGGCGTTACAAGATATTGTATTTTAAATATTATTGTTTAATGTACAATGATCTTGATATACTCTCTCTCTGTAACATAAATGTCTTCTTCTGAGGCAGTAGCAGTTTTAAGCTCAAAATCGTACTGTGCAAAGCAATTAGTTGTGTCTACATTCGCTACGTAAAGGCTCACACGTCATATACATGTATTGCAAGCGAGCCTTGCATCTATAAGCGGAAACCTAGTGCCATTTGTAAAACGAACAACCAAAAATAACGACAAAATAAACAAAAAACAGTCAATTGCGGTAAACTTGCGCTTTTTATCGTAACACAATTTGTCACTGGTGACATAATTATTTCGGTAGCGACAATTTCAAAATCAAATTATACTGACTAATAAGTTTTTTTTTTTTTCCCGAGGGTTGGTGAAAAAATTTTCCATAGACACTATGAGGATAGCAAGTGCGTGCTCATAGTAGTGTCAGATTCTCACTGACTAAAAAAACACCACCCTGCGATTTAGTTTGTTATATATTGCAACTAAGAAGGACCTTATCAAGCAATTTTTCTATCATGAAAAAAACTCGTTTGACAGGTTACTTTCCACTGAAAGATACTGCATGTTCCGCAATCTAGGCGCGGTTAATTCCTATCTCGCCAAGTCTAAAGGTTTCGTCCTTTGTAGTCGGCGCAATAAAATGCATTCATCCAGAATTTGTAGGATTGTATTGTTGACATGTCCGATTAGTCGGTTGCAATGCTTTCTCGTGAAGCTTCTAATTTCAGCTTCGATTGTCGGAATTCCGAGATCCCTGTGGATATCATCGTTTCTAGTATACCACGATGTGTGGACAAATTCTCTTAGCACATTATTTTGAAAAGTTTGTAAAATATTGGCGTTTGTTTTCTTGGTACAGCCCCAAAGTTGTATACCGTACGTCCACACCGGCTTTAGCACTTGCTTGTATAAAAGCAGTTTGTTCTCAATACTAAGCTGGGAGTGTTTTCCGAGCAACCAGTTCATTTCTCTATATTTAATTTCGAGATCTTTACGTTTCATTTTCACGTGTGAATTCCATTTCAGTTTTGCGTCGAGTGTTATTCCAAGGTATTTGGCCTCGTTTGCAAAAGGTATTCGGACCAAGTTTAGGAAAATTGGCAAGACATTAGTTTTCTTATAAGTGAAATTCACGTGAACAGATTAAGATTCCGCCAGTCCCTCGTCCATTCATTTACTTTATTCAGTGCGTTTTGCAGTTTTGCAGTCGTTTCTTCGATTGTTTTACCTACGGCTAGGATAGCGGTGCCATCGGCAAACGTAGCCAGGATAGTGCCATCTTCTTTCGGTATATCTCGAGTATATAACAGATACAGAAGTGGCCCAAGAACGCTTCCTTGCGGTACAGCGGCCGAAATTTCTTTGAGCTCCGAGTATTCATTTCCATGTCTAACACGGAAGAGTCTATTCCCGAGATATGATTCTAAAATGTCGTATAGGCATGCAGGGAGAACTTGTCGTAATTTGCAATTCAAGCCTTATCAAAGGCTTGCGAGACGTCAAGAAATACGCTTGAGAATATCTTTTTCTCTTCAAGTGCTTTCTCGATTACGTCAGTAATTCTATGCACCTGGTCAATTGTCGAATGCTTACTTCTGAACCCAAACTTGTGGTCAGGGATAAGATTATTTTTATTTATTTTTTTTTTTTTTTATAATTTGCGCGCGCCAAATGGGATATGAATACCATTAAATTATTTCAGGGCACGGGCGTTTGCAGAAATTGAGAGAGAGAGAAAGGAAGATTGGTGTAGTGGGTTTGAAACTTAGGCGGTATTAAGTTTCAGTAAACTCCAAGGGTGGCATCCAGATAACTGGGGAGCTTGTTTGTTTTGCTTTTTGTCGTTGCTCATGATTCACAGTATTTTTTTCCCTCCACCTGATGTCATCATCACGATCAAGTTGCATTTAAGCCATATGACCACTCTACTGCCAGTGTTATGCCTTCGCAGTAGAGTTGACTAAGCTTTCGCAATTGATCGACTTTTTTATTTATTTCAAACGAAATAAATAGATGATTGTTGAGATCAGGATTTGAACCGTGAACCAAGAGCGTGACAAGCGTTGATGTTACCACTACACCACGGCCACCCTCATGGTCAGGGATAAGATTATTTCCTTCTATAACCGGTTGGAGACGCCTTAGCAATATCCTCTCGAAAATTTTGGATATGACTGGAAGTAGCGAAATTGGTCTATAAGATTTTACCTCATTTGGGGGCTTTCCTGGTTTTAAAACCATTATAACTTCCGCAACTTTCCATTGATTAGGCACGTGTTTTAATCTCAGCGCAGCATTTACAATATGAAGAAGCTTAATCAATGCTTTTCTAGGTAAAGCTTTGAGAATTTCTCCGGTGATCAAATCATAACCAGGAGCTTTCTTAGGTTTTAGATTCCCGATCTCAAGTTTGAGTTGCCTTAACGTTGCACTTGTAAGTGCTAAATCGTCAGATGGTAAATCCGGCCTATTGATATTGTCGTAAGACACTTGACCATCGTACGGTTTAAAGGTGTCTTCCAGGTGGGCCGCAAAAACGTCCGCTTTTTCTTTATCTTCCCTTGCCCATTCATTGTGATTTAATTTAATTGGCGGCGCGGTGACCTTGGGTTTTTTGGTGCCTTTGACAGCTTTCCAAAGTGAATAATTGGAATCTTTTTTCGCTGTTAAACTTTCAAGATAAGAGCCTATCGCACGATTCTTAAAACCCTTTATAGTCTTCTTCAACGGATTGCACAGGTGATTCATGTGTGCTTTATATTGCGGAGCACGACTCTGTTGGCATTTCTTACGCGCTTTTCTTTTTTCCTTAACCAATTCTCTTATTTCCGTAGGATATCGTAGACCGTATTTGTCCGGAGTTTTCCTTGGATTGGGAGTATTATTCCAAGAGGCGAGGTATTATGATCTGATCGAAGCGATCAACTTCAGCCTCAAGTTCATAGAGTGTCGTAAGTGGAACGCTCAGTTCAACATTATCTTCAATTTCGTTCCTAAAGCCTTCCCAGTTAGTTGTTCTACCGGTTAATCTCGCTCGCCCTAGGGTATAGACTAGTTTTTCGCTCAATGTTAAAACAACTGGATAAGGGTCAGACGACATATCAAAGCTCTCTTCAACTTTAATGTGGTTGGTAGAAATTCCTTTCACGACGAAAAAGTCGATCAGGTCAGGTATTTTCGAAGTCTCGGTTTACCCGTCGAATGGAAATCACAACTGTACTCCATACCTGCCTCATAGAGCATTCTGCCTTTTTGCGAGCTGTGTCTTGAGCCCCAGAATGTATGTTTCGCATTAAAATCGCCGCCAATAATGAAATTAGGTTTCAGCAATTTAAACAAGTTAGTAAAATCACTTTTTTCAAACGCGGAACGCGGTGGGCAGAAAATATGACTAATAAGTGACATATTTTATAATTCTCAGGATAAGTGACATAATTTTAATCCAAAATTCGAAAATTGAAATATATATGTAACGTGTACGTGTTGGTATAAATTATGTTAATTACTTCTGCCTTACATCTGCGCCGCTTGTGAGGTTGACCAAGTTTGCGGACAACGATATCATTTTATAGGCGGCTCTATTTTGGATCACACTATCGCTGAGGCCAAAAACTTGCTGTTATTGCCACATTTGAGTGATCTAATTACATTAGACAGCAAATAAACCGGGCCACCCGCTACCTTGTAACTCTGATTCAGTTTCCTCAAAAAGTATAAAACTTACAACTTTTAAAGTTGTACCTACAGAATGTGCGTTTCATGTTGATTAAAATGACTTTAGATTTGTTCTTAACTACCGTTAACTCACATTGTAATCAAGCAATAAACACAATGCTAACGATTTGCTCTGTTTTGACTAGATTTCGCGATTACCGCTTTTTTTTCTACAATGGGGTTAGTCAGTGTCTGTTATCATTTTTTTAGTTTTTGTCCATCGTTTGCACAGCCGCGTGTGTTTTGCGATTTTTTTCGGTAAATAACGGATACGACACCTCAAGCAGGCTTTGCGCAACGTGAGGAAGACTTCAAATCAGCAGATCTTCGATGCAACGAGTTTACAGAAGACACCTAGAGACTGGAGCATTCGATCGACGTCCAGGTACGGGCAGACCTAGGGCTACATCAGCAGCAGATGATTGCTATATTAAACTTACAGTTCTCCGAAATTGCCGCCTCAATGCAGTTCAAGTCCAACAAAGTCTGCGTGACGAACACAAAGTGTTCATAAGTTCAGATACCGTCAGAGAGAGACTTTCTGAACAGAACCTGAGTCCAAAGAGAGCTGCAACAGGCCAAGCATTAACGGTAGCTAACCGTCGAACACGGCTTGAATTTGCTCGAGAGCATAGGGGTTAGACGTTAGAGCAGTGGGGTAATGTACTCTTTACTAATGAGACCAGGGTGAGTCTACATGGAAGTGATCGACGTCAGAGAGTATATCGTCGGAGGAAACTGTTGCTTATGGAGGAGGATCTGTAATGGCCTGAGGCGGCATCTCCTTAACCGCACATACAGCTTTAGTTTTCATCGAACCGATGGGCCGTACACGTGGATTGACTTCTCATCGCTACATTACTGAAATCCTCGCAGACCATGTGGTACCTTACGCAGGATATATCGTGCAGGATATGCAGTTAATGCATGATAATGCACGGCCTCATCTTGCTCATGTGGTGACCCAGTATCTACGCGACGTCGGCATTCGTATGATGGACTGGCCAGCTCGATGGCCGGACTTGAATCCGACAGAACACTTATGGGATGAACTGAAACGTAGGGTTCGAGCCCGGGTACCTGCTCCAACAAGGCTTCCAGAATCGCCGTTGAAGAGGAGTGGAATGCAATTCTTCAATCGTCAGGCTCGTGAGGTCGGTGAATACAAGGATGCTGGCAGTTATCCGAGCAAGGGGGAGGCAATACGAGTACTGACCAAAAACTTTTTTTTAAATTTTTTCTTTGTTATTGGATTTAATTTTTTTTTTTTTCATTTAATGATTACTTAAATTAACACAACTGGAAAACGACTTTTTTTTTTGTATAAACTTAAATAAACACTAAATAATTTTAATAATCCCAATGAGTTTCCATTCCATTTAATCAACATGAAACGCACTTTCTGTAGGTACCACTTTTTTAGTTGTATGTTTTATACTTTTAAAGAAAATCGAATCAGACTTCGAAAGTAGGGGGTGGTCCGGTTTATTTGTGTCTAGTGTATTTCATGTTGACCATCCTTTTTTTTATCAATACAGCCTGGATGAAAACTCTACAGGAAATGCTTGGGTTTGGCTGGGATAAGATTAGAAATATATTATTTCGAAAGCGGTTGGGCCAGACGAGATGGCTCATGATTCTTATCTCCAAACTTATGCCTAATCAGTGGAGGAAAAGTTATATTCTTCCTTTCCACAAAGGAAAGGGCGATACGTGAAACTTTGATAACTACTGTTCTATCAAGCTGACTTCGGAAAATAATACGGTTATCTGATGACTAGTTTGTCTCGGGTAAATCAACAACAGATGCAATACAAAGTGATCATAATGGAAAGCATCGTGACTTGCATATGGTGTTGATTGATTTTGAAAAAGCCTTTGATAAACAACCAAGACATCTCTTATGGGTGGCGCTAAGACAACGAGGAGGTCCAGAAACCTAAGTGCGCATGATCATGGACATACGAGAGAGCAAGGACAAGAGTAAAATGTCCCGCAGAAGTCAACGAAGAGTTCCCATTCAAAGATAGTCCTTGAATATCTGCTTGAAGGAAAATTAACGGATCCCAAAGTGCACCAGTTATTCTTTGCTGACGGTGGAGCTATCATAAGTCAAGATCAAACGTCCCTGTAACGAGCACTTGATGTATGGGTGGATGTTTTGAAGGAACAGAGTATCGGTGCTGTCCATTTACTGATCCACACCGGCCTATTCCAGACATTTACTTGAATGGAAAAGTACTTTCCAAGTGCGAAAAGTTCAAATATCTGGGATCTATGATCAACAGCGAAGAAACTTACGAGTATGATGATGACATCAATCAGCGCGTAAGCGTAGCGTGGATCAAATGGCGAGAAAACTTCGCAATCTTCTATGACCGAAAAATGTCCCCTAAGCTGAAAGGAAGGCTCTACACCGCCGTTGTACGTCCGGCACTCACATACAGTTCACAATGCTAGACAATGTACAAGAAGTATGAGGGCAAATTAAAGGCAGCTGAGATGAAGATGCTTCGCATGCCAGTAACAAAGCTTGATAGAATAAGAAGTTCGAAGATTTGAGAAAGCCTTCATGTAAAAGAACCCATCACAAACAAGATAGAGCACGACCGGCTCAGTTGGTATTGTCATGTTCAAAGAAGAGATCCTTCGAACCCCGTCAAAAAGCAATATCAATCAACGTTCCTACGCAATCGTGCAAAAAACTGGATCACACAAATGTAAAAACACCAGCATTTGATTGGCCTGAGTGACGAAGTGATCCGAAACCGGGAACCCTGCCGGTACTTCCTGGGGTCAAACCGGTAAACCCCACAGGCGGACCAGTAGGGATGCAGTAAATAGGAAGGGTTGTGATCCTTCTACTTCGGATCATAACCTCGCCTTAAGGAAAAGAAGAAGAAGATTGTTAGAAGTTCATTATTGAACAGAAGGGATTTCTTTGTCCAACACGATTTTCATTTTGAAGGACTTATGGTAGAAAACTACCCTAATCCTGAAATGAATGAATAATGACGTTTTCCAAAAAAAAAAAAAAGAGAAAAAATACAATCCGCTTGAAAATCTGATAATGCGATACCCCGTTCTTCATGTTCTAACCAGGGCTACTGCTATACGACTAGTGTTCCAATTTCTCAATTTTTGCACTGCCCTACCGTTATGAGACCGTTTCAAAAATTGGACAAATTTGCACCTTTTTCTTAAGTTTTTGTGATCTTTTACCCTTTTTAAAATAATCTACTAAACTAAATCACTTTCATTAGCACTTTGTTTGCAAAAAATTTTTTTCCAAATTATTTGTCAGTTTTCTTAATTCTATTTAAGTTTGCAAATCCGGTTAAATACGCAGCTTGTTAGTTTAAAAAAGTGGGCGTCGTGGCGTAGTGGTTAGTGTGTCGGATCACTACGCAAGAGGTTCCAAGTTTGAATCCCAGAAAACACCAAAAAGTTTTTTCACGATCCCACCTCTCGCGAACGTCTGACAAACATCCGAGAGTATTGTGTTGTCACGAGAAAACTTCTCAAAAACAAATTGCCGTTCGGATACGGCACTAAACTGTAAGTCCCTTTCATTCGTGTGAAAAATATAACGCACACAACACGAGTTGAGGTTGCGGGAAGCGCCCTGGCACTTCTGTTGCGCCAAATATTTATTTATTTATTTTTTTTTTTAATTTAAAAAAGAAAAATCTATTCAGTAACTTATGCTGGTGTTCTTCAAGTTTATGTAATCTCTTCGACCCTTTGTCTGATTTATATTAGTAACTTCTAACTTTTCTTATTATTTACAAATTCCACAGTAGGTGTACTTTTCGTAAGACCCCCTCAATCTATTTTCTTAACTTATTAATCTTGTTGTAATTTTTCACTATCTTCCACCTCATCACTAAGTTCTACAAACCTAAAGTTGAAAGTGATTCATTTAACTTGATTTGGAGTAGAGCTAAAAGTCTCTTACTTGGTCGTAAGTATATTAAATGATGATGTAGCCTAAGTTACTGCATATTTTATATGCTTATTCCTATTAAATTCTAGTGAAAGGACGTTTTGAAAACTTTGAATGGAAAAAAGTTTTTTTTTCCTCGTTGTCCCCTTTTTCTACGACTTTTCGAAATTCTTCAACGGTAACCCTAATTCTAACCCATCCTTAATAAAGTATATGTGGCATTGTGAAATTGTTGATCGATTTTTTAAGCGACTTCAGAAAATCTTTGTAAAGAATTTTCCTTATAAAAAGTGGGCGGGCCTGTCACTATTTGGAACCAAAATCAGTTTTTAAGAAAAATATGGGCATAGCCCTATACAATTGCATACAAATAATTTGCTTTAATAATTTTTATTCAGTTTGTAGTAAAAATATTGAAAAAATGGGATAGAGTACGAGTATAAAAAGTCATGTGACGGTAATTTGCTTATTACCGATTTTTTGAAAAATTGTTATTTCTCGAATATGACTCAAACGATTTTACTAAAAAAATTCGTTTTTCGAATCGTTTTTTTTTTAAATGTTCTCTACGAGTCAGAACTTTGAAGTTTGTAAAACCCAGTTATGCGATGCAAGGAAAGTGTATAGGGAAGAGTTAAAGAGTGGACAGATAAGGAGAGAGAATGAGGTAACGATAAGCTTTAGACAATTATAAATCTTTGCAAATTGTAAGTCTCTGGAACTACTGAGGATAGGTAGACAAATTATTTCCCATTCGTGTTTAATGGTTAATAAATGATATCCTACGGTAAACAGTGCGGGAGAAACTGTGCATGCATTAACAGAATGGGCTACATGTGTATTACAATTAAACAGAAGGACTGGCGGGGTTAGTGTCGCACAAGGATACTTTTGTATCATACGTGATATTTTCCTTCTCAATTTTGATTTGATTTTTGAAATATTACAAAAATGAAAAAAAAAATTATTTCCCATATTCCGAATGTCATATTCAAAATTATATTTGATTGACTCGTCGTTTGCATTTGACGCATAAGGGGGAAATATAATAGGACGCTTCAAGTGCCTAAGTTTTAATGAAAATATATAAACTGCAAAGATTCAATATACGAATACGTATGTACTGAATTTATTTACTCTTCATTATTTTCACATTCTTAGAAAAAGGCAGTGTGGCAACAGGGTCCAGAAAATTGTATCCTGAGTAAGGTTCGATTCTATTTCTGCTGTACTCAAAATGTAAAGAAATGTGATTATCTATATTGCAGCTGTGAACGTACCTGACTGTTTATCTGTTAATTAGTCTGTCCGTCCAGCTGTGTGTATGTCTGCCGCATTCTCTTTATTACTACATATATAATAACTTCTGAAAAAATGCAGCTATTTGAATGATTGTTTTTTTGCAAAATGCTTACCTGAAGTAGTACTATATTCAAGATCTATTGAATTCTGGTATGAAACGGAGCAGCGGCTTTGAAAATATAACTTAGCGCAAAAACTTAGCCGAATTTTTCTAGAACATCGCCAAACACACCTTTGAAGTTGTCAAACGAATGCGTTTGTTGTCGATTGTGAGCAAACGTGACACCCATCTTGCGGAAAGTTTTTTCATGTCCAAATATTTATGTAAAATCGAAATCACTTTAAGCGCGCGCACTTTCACTCGCCGATCGTCCATTATCAAACCATGGATTTTGTCGACCATTTCTGGTGTGGTGACCTCAATTGCGCGACCAGAACGTTCGGCGTCACTTGTGCTTGAGCGGCCGCACCGAAATTGAGTAAACCAGTGGTGAATGGTTCCAATTGATGGTGAAGAGTCCCCATAATATTTGTCAAGCTTTTGTTTGGTTTGCGTGATAGTTTTTTTTCACAAAAAATAGTGTTTAATGAGCACTCGAAATTCACTTTTTCCATTTTAACGAAAATGCTAGTAGGCGTCTATATAAAATGGCTGCCACAATAAAACTATTTGACAGATCTGTCTGAGAATTTGGGTGCGTTCTTTTGAAAGATGATTCTTGACAAAAAAAAAAATTAAATTTAAGGTGACGACACAATTTGTGTTAATTTTCAGGAACTTATTGACCCACCCTCGTATTAACGAAACCATTTAGCATAGCTTTGCCGTCTGCCCAATTGACAATGGTCTTAAACATACAGCCTTAGTCATAAATGAAAAGAACACTACGCAAATGTATCTTGAAAAAAAAAAAACGTAGTATACGTGTATAGCTTTAGCCAATTTTTTTGAATTTCAAAACATTTGCAAATATTTTTTTTTCTTCGGACTTATGTACAATTTCACAAAGTGCGTACGTGCTGAATAAGCCCTAGGAAGCTAAAACTTTGAACGTTCGTAGAATGGATCATATTTTTGTAGGTGGCAGGGCGTTACAAAAGAGATGAAAACCTAAAATCGTCTAAATCAGATATAGACGGTACAATTTGTCGTATTACTCGTATGTTTTTCTTTGAAGAAAAATGTAATATCCCGCCCACTAAAAAGGGGGTAGAGAAGTACGCCGTGGTTCTAGGAGTTCTGTATGTGTTTGTTGACAGCAATCTCGAATTCCATAAATTTTTCCTAGTCAAAAGTCTAGTTTGACTAGCCTAAGTGGATAGGAATTTGGGGTGTGCCTTAAAAACTTTTTAGAGTGGAAGGTACGAGTACAACATACTCGTCAAGTTTGCTGAATTTGTGAATTTGTGTTATCATTTTACCTTTAGAACTCATTTTCTTACTCAAACTACTTTAAGTGTGCAAGAGAATCCGAATGAACTCGATCTGTTCAACATCTATCTCTTCAACCTAACTCAAACTATATTATTGCACAATTCCGCAAATGGTAATGGTTGTACTCTACGAACGGTCGTGCTCAAGATTGAATTACAGTGCACTTCCATTGTGCACGGATACACTAGAATTGTTCTCTTTTAACATTACATATTACAAAGGGGTTCCATTCCTAGTAAAATTTCATCTGCTTCTGATGTACACATAAGTGCATTCCTACTTAAATCCCAAGAAACATTTTATTGCGAAGGAGATTCCTGCATATACGAGTATGTAACTCTGTAAGACGGGCGAACAAAAAAATTAGAATTGTTTGTTGTGTAGCTAAAGACGCAATCATCTACCAAAGCTTGGCATAGCGAACAAATCCACGGAGAAACAGAATGCAAATGTTCTCTGTATCCGTATCTGACCTCGTTCTGGCACTACAATTGCACCAGCCAACAGCCGGATGAGGAAGCGAAGAAGAGAGTAATGCAGCAAAGCAATTGCTAGAAATTACATTTGCAAGTCGTCTTGCAGATTATCGTTAAGTAAAATTTCCCTCGAACTCATCAAAAATTCGCATCTTATCCTTTTGGTATTTTGTGCATTATAATGATGTTAAACTGCGGTGTTGATTATTCTGTTTGTCAGTCGGGGTGCTGATGTGAATTTTGTGCTGTTGTGCTGCAACTATTCTTGTTCTAGTGCTGCTGCTGTCCTCTGTCTGTTATGCGAAGCTCATTGCAATTCTGTTCATGATGCTCGCGATGCTGCATGGATGACTTTGCTTCTAATTTTATATGTGTAAGTATAGCTGTATGTATACAACACTGAAGGCAATGAAGACAAAGTGAATAAGCATCTTAACCGCAGTGAGATGAATATGTACATTATACTAGTGTATACAAGGAGAATGTACATCTCACAATGGAATAGAAGCGAACAACGAGCATAGAACAATGGTATGTTTGTGTGTTCTCATGGAATTTGTGTGTAATTATTCTTGGGGTATTCTAACTATTGTGTTCTATTTTAAACACATATATATTGTTGTTGAGGTCAATTCCAGCAAACGCAGCACGCATACAAATATTTATCTGTACACGGTAGACGAAGCAATTTATTGAGAATAGAGGTATCTGAACAATTTAAATTGAAAATCGCTTGCGAAGGGCGAAATTAATTTTCCGAAGCTGAGAACTTAGAAAAATGTTTATCGTCCTCGAAAGAAATTATTTCAACCAAAGGGTTCGGTTATTTTATAGAGACACTACTTAACGTCTTGCTTGGTCCATCAAATTAAGTACCACGCCGATGAAGATATAAATGTCAGGACATGGCAATAAGCTCTAAACCTTCGCCTGCACTGCAGAATGTTTGCCTGGAGGTTAGTGGGTAACTAGTTGTGAAGCAACATGATTTTTTATTTCATAATTTGACGGGATCATGATTTTTTGAACAAAATCATCTTCAGCGTTGAGGCTCATTTTCAACTGAATGGCTACGAAGACAAACAAAATTGTCGCATTTGGGGTCATGAAAGTTGATCGACCATTCACGTACAACCAATGAACCCACAAAAGTCGCTGTTTTTTGCGGATTTTAGGCTGGCCGATTGTAATAGTCAATAGTGAACGTTATCGAGACATGATAACAAATTATTTTTGGCACTAATCGGACGATATTCATGTGGAAGACTCGTGGTTTCAACAAGACGATGCCACCTGGCATACAGCGCGATAAACAATGCAGTTATTGCACACAAAGTTTCCCGGCCGCATCATTTCTCGTTTTGGCAACCAAAATTGGCCACCAAGATCGTGCCGTTGTATTTTTATCTTTGGGATTATGTGGAGCAGAAGGTGTATACCAATGACCTTTAAACGATTTCAGAGCTAAAGGATGAGCTTCGATGCGTCTTTATATCAACATATATTCTGCTACTAGACAAGGATATTCAATCAGGTTCCTTATTGTACGAGGATACTTTCCCGATATACTCGTAGCTATCGCATTGTTGTTCCCATAGGCTACTCGTATACCACCGTCCTCCTTATTCATAGCATATTAAGCAATTCATTCAGTACTAAAGGCCAAAGTAGTGGCAGTGTAGTGTGATTCAATGCAAGCACACAAAGTGGAAATGAGGAGCCATTACATAACACATTCCACACACTCAATCGAAATTGTCATATGGCATTCAGTTCATGTGGTTCATATTTTATTCTTTGCACCCACCATTTCATAAGTAAAGAGTAAGGGGATCAAATTGGGCGTCGTGGCGTAGTGGTTAGTGTGTCGGATCACTACGCAAGAGGTTCCCAGTTCGAATCCCAGAAAACACCAAAAAGTTTTTTCACGATCCCACATCTCGCGAACGTCTGACAAACATCCGAGAGTATTGTTGTCACGAGGAAGCTTTTCTCAAAACAAATTGCCGTTCGGATACGGCACTAAACTGTAGGTCCCTTTCATTCGTGTGAAAAATATAACTCACCCAACACGAGTGGTTGGGAGAAGCTAGGCCCTGGCACTTAAAGAGCTGTTGCGCCAAATATTTATTTATTTATTTATTAAGGGGATCAAATTAACAAATTGTAGTATTTTATGTTTAGAATGATTAATGCTCAATGTACATAGTAAAATCTAGTGTTAAGAATTTTGTATAAAAGGAAAATGAACATTGGAATAAAATCAGATTTAAAACCTAATCTAGACTCATTTCACTGCGGCAATAATTTGCCATAAACTTACAGCGAGCTGCGCTTTAAGCAGCTTAGGAAGAGCGTGCTGCGCTTGGTACAGCTTAGGGGGTAGGCTCCGTATGAGACGAACACCACATGGCGATCCTGCCAGCTTCGAAAACCAAAACGGAGTTGGATGACCAATATATACCTAAAGCAACTAGCGGACAAATAGAAGCACCAGTGTACAACCCAACACCAAGGACCGCGGGACCGAAACCCCTATCGATCGAAGACTACAAAAAGAGGCAGCAGGGACAACAGAAGAAAGAACATCAACAGAAGAAAGAACCAGAACAAAAAATTAATAGACGAAAGCGTGGAGGCAAAAAAGTGAAACTCCGCCAAGAAATAGCAGAATTACACAGGGTAATTCCAATAACTCTGGATAGGAAGCAAAAGCAACTTCTGATTAGAAGGCTGCACGAAGTAAAACAAGATGGGCACATCAAACTCCAAGGATGAAATCATAAATAACAACCTAGCGGCCAACAACAACAACACTAGCATTAATGATAATTTTATTTATGTAATACCTAGTTATCAGTGGCGTGGCGTCCATACAAGCCGATTCTTTCCGGCTTCCCTTTTCAAATATCAAAAATTTTCATTTTGCCACTTGCCAACAATCACATTCAATTATTTGTTAATGAAACCTTTTTTCATTCATAAATCATAACTTTATACACGCTCGAAGATGAAATGCTGCAACCACTTCGGTTGTATATTCATTTTTACTCATACACAAACTCGCACACATAGGCGAGACAAGTATGAACTCCTCTAGCGAGAGAGCGTGCAATGAATTTTTTTTGAAAAGCCGTTCATTTTCCGGCTTATGCATTCATTTCTTCACAGTACGAACTTTCAACTCTATTCCTTTCTGGCATATATTTAGTAGAAGTTTATTTGCGATTCCTTTGTCTAACATACATTCGCTTATGAGGAAAATAACCCGCCATTTCTCGGCTTTTGTGGATGAACATTGGTGGAGGAGATAGGTTTTAGTTCGAAGGAGTTTTTTTTTTTTTTTATTGTAGGCAGCAAAATAAGCCGACGAAAATCGGGCTATCGGGTGATGTAGTGGTTTGAACGGCGTTTGAGGTTTTTCTTAAACTTGTTGGGTATAATTTTTTTTTTTTTGCAAATTTGAAATGACAGTTGCAAATCGGTTGTGTAATTGTGCGTGATTTATTGAAAATTCGGATGCAAATTCTTGTGATTTTTGTGACTGCTAATTATTAGAAAATTTTAAAAATTTGTCAATTACATATTGGTAGTTAAGTTAGTGTTTTAAATTATTAAACTATTATAAAATAGTGAGTGAGCTAAGTGAATAGTTATTAGCTATGTACCAAGTAAGTAATTATAAATCTACTCAAGAGGTGCCCCATTGAATATTCTTATTATTCTTAGACAAGATGTCTCCAGCTAATTTTGAGTATTGTTTAACTGATTTTCTTCTAAAAGAAACCCACGAGTTCAGTAAGCTTTCTTTTTTGTAAAAAAAAAAAGTTATAGAACTAGGTCGCTCGATACCATCAATGAAAATTGACTATACGCGGAAGGATGGGTATCAGAAACATTTTCATGAGTCTTTTTACAAAAAGAATCCATGGCTGACTGGCAGTTGCAAATTAAATAGAATGTTTTGTTTTCCTTGTCTTCTTTTTTCTAATTCTCCTAGTGTTTGGAGTCACACAGGTTTCTTTGATATAAACAATTTTATTAATTCTTCCAAAAAACATATTCAAATGGAAAGCATATACGCAGCTGCTTGCATTTGCGTGAATTTGGCGAATATCGCTTAGAGACTTCTTTAGGGAATTCTTACGAGACTCATAATAGAAAAGTTGATCGCAATCGCGATTTAATGAAGCGTTTCATAGACACTGTAGTTCTTCTAGGAAAACAAGAGATGGCATTCCGAGGTATCAGAGACTCGATGGCAATATCATTCGCGTGTAGTGAACGTTTTATTCAATTGCAGAGAAGACATAGACCTTGCGAAGCAAGAGATTTGAGTCATGGATTCATTCTGAATTTTTAAACTCATTTGACTCAATCTAGAGCGTAAGTAACTGCTCAGGACCTCCACGCAAACGCCGACTATTAATAAAGATTCAAATACAAATTATAGCTGAATTTTTGTAGCGATTATATATAATGTTACAAGTCAGATTAAGAATAGGTATAGTTCATTTAGTTCATATCGAGCGTGCTGCGCTTGGTACAGCTTAGGGGGTAGGTTCCATATGAGACGAACACCACAGTAGCCATGAGGAGTACCCCTGCAAAGCGAACTATTTTCTATTTCGACATCAGCATGGTCGACAAAAACATGTTTGCTTTTTAGCATTTACTCGATTAATT
The DNA here is from genome assembly GCA_963082735.1 of Pocota personata. NCBI lineage: Eukaryota > Metazoa > Arthropoda > Insecta > Diptera > Syrphidae > Pocota > Pocota personata. Next base: position 45,456,343 of record OY720429.1, on the reverse strand, counting down.
GCAAAGGCAGCTGTGCACCTTCAGGTGAGAAGTGCAGCAGATATAGCATCTGTTTTCAGATTATTGAATTGAAAGAACTCTCCAGGATCTGGGGTGTGGCCAAAGATGGTGCAACTCCTGAAGATTGAGTGAAACAGGGGACTCAATATAAAAAAATAAAAAGTTATTTGAAGAATTTATTTGATTCGATTTAAAATAAAAGTTATTATAAGACTTGTATGTTTTTCGGGAAAAAATAAGTCATTTGGTAAATTATGAATTGTTGAAGTATTTAGACATTTTGTGGAAGGCACATAAACAAGCTGCTTTAGAAGATATTTATACTACACAGAAGTCTTTCAATAATTACTTTTAAGACTGAAACAAATAAAAATCATTAAATAACTGACGTTTTTGATTTGCAAAATAAAAGTCGCAAGATATCGCTACGGCTGACTGAAAAAAAAGTCAAGGAATAACTTTTATTGCTTATCTAAAAAATAAAAGTCTGAAAATAAATATTATGTGATGACTTTTATTATAAGTCTTAAATTTTTAAATTATGTAAGGCCTAGAAAGTGAACTTCTATAGGACCTCTTCGATGCCTTTGAATAGAAACTATCATAATTGCATGTGTGACTTTTTTGTCAGATTTACGAAAAATAAAACTGTCCAAGGTGGAGATTTTGACAAGACTTTTATTATTTGCTTCTTGCTGCTGGTCTTTTCTATAAGAAAACATAAAGCTGCCATTTATTCCGTTGAGCTTTCCACATCTCCGATTTATATATCTTGAGACTGCTCTTGTACAGAACCCAATCTTTTCGGTTCATTGAACGTTTTGCTTCGTTAAAAAGCTTCCTACCATCACACCGGAGCTTGCCCAGAGCAGAATACCACTATGCAGGCTTACCCTCGTTGGGGTAGGGTCTTATTAAACCTCTCTTAGTACTTCAACTATCCCTTATACTCGTACTTTACACAATCTGTTTCCTTAACGTTTTTTAGTTTTAAAGACAATACCTAATTGTATGTAGCAGTGGTCCAAGATAGAAACGTCTGTAGACCAGTTCCACATCCAGTTTTTGACTGTTAACGTAGAGGAGTTATTTCACATCGAACATTTCTGTGCTTCATTTTTTAGTAGTAAAGGTGGGATCTGATCCACTATTGCATATAATTAGGTTAGCTTCTATTAAGTAATCAAATAGATATCCACCTCGTACATTAATGTCGCTGCTGCCCTAAGTATTGTGGTTTTCCCTCTCGGAAGTACTGATCAGAGTGATGTTACATTGGCATTTGGTGATAATAACAGTTATCCGTACAACTTGATGATCTAATTCAAATTACGAGTCTAGCGACTGATATTACAACTTTCGAATTTTTTTTTTTTTTTTCTGCGTGTAGCTGGGTGAAAATCGTTGAAAGACATCGCATACCAGCTTTGCGATAGTGTGGGACTTGACCCACCCACTAAAAACACCCGGAAAAAGCATGGTGTTACCATCCTTCCAATAATCGCACCTAGTCGTTAAACTAATCAGCAATTTTTTTTTCTAATACTTGTAAATTTGATGCCGTGAAATAAGGCCAAGTGAAATAAGACCAACTTTCAAAAATTGGCCAAATTTCAACAGTTTGCCTTATTTCACTTTGATAAAGTGAAATGACGCCAAATTATTTTGGGAAATAATACCAATTTGGCCTTATTTCTATTATGCGTAGTATATTTGTATAAAACTGAGTTGGCCTTATTTCACTTTTCTAAAGAGCAATAAGACTAACTGCAAAAGGCATTTTGGACTTTATTGCAATTTCAAAAGTGCAATAAAGTCCTTGGACATTATTGCACTCAGCTATTTAAAAGAAAAAAGATGAATAGAATATTTTTTGTATTGTAAATTTGTGAAAAAAAAGGGTGCAGTTCCGAACTTTACATAACAACTCCAAATCATACATTGACCCCAAGCAGAGGGGTTGTATTCCACTGTTATACATATATATATATATATATATTATATCCACAATGCATAAACAGTAGAATATCTATGGGAGGGGCATGCTGCCCCAATGCAACCCTCCTGCTTGGGGTCACTATAGGATTTGGAGTGGGTGCGAGGTTTTTTGTATGTACCACATTTGGCCTTGTTTCAATTCCTTAAAGTGAAATAAGGCCAAATGAGGTAAAAGCATAATAAGGCCAGATTAGCTTTATTTCACTTTACCGAAGTGAAATAGGGCCAAATGTTGAATTATGACCTTATTTCACTATTGCAAAGTGAAATAAAATCAAATTCCCAGATTTAGCCTTATTTCGCTTGGCGTTATTTCACGGCACCGTAAATTTATGTTGTAAGGAACTAACTTTGGTCTGTTACCTTTTGTTTTTTAACTCGTTAACACTTTGTTCGGGTGATTATGTTATATATTTCTTTTTTGTTTTTTCTCCTAGTTAACTAGTTCGAATGGTTTTATTCTTCGTAATCTTCTAACTAGATTGTTATTATAGAGAAGCAGTTTATTATATATTCAGAGACATGAATACCTCCCAATTAGCCAATAAATTTTTTTTATATCGAATGTGTAGTTCGTCATGTTTTTTCTTGACATGAGTTTTCCAGCGCAACTTCGCGTCTAAAGTCATGCCTAAGTACTTAGCTGAGTTCGAATGCAGAACTACTTTGTTATTTATGTACACAGGTATGTGTTGTACGTTTTTATTAGTGAAATTAACATGGATTGACTTCAGTTAATTTAATTGTATTTGCCATTTTTTGGTCCATTCAGATATTTCATTTATTGTCCTCCTAGTACAGCAGTATCGTCTGCAAATGTGGCAACAGTAGTTTCGTCACTTAGTGGTAGGTCGTTCGTGTATAGGAGGAACAGCACTGGCCCTAACACACTACCTTGCGGTACTCCAGATCTTATACATTTTAATGCGGAGTACTCATTTTCTTCTTAATTCTATATAATCGCTGCTTTATATATGACTCTAGTATTTCTGAGTATTGTTTTGGAGATATTTTTTCAGTTTATGAATTTAAAAAAAACTTTTAGAATTATGTGTAGGACTAGAAGTCCACTGACATCTTCTCAATTGAGCGTTTTGTTGTTGTTGTACTGGGAATTTGCTTTTGAAGGTATTTCTACTCTTCTTTAATTTGTAGTTACAATCACCACAATGGACAATCTCTATGATACAAGTTCTAATGAACTTCTGGAAATGTAATAAAAAAAAAAACATTTTTCCAGTTTATTCTTGAAGCGAACGTTCTGCTTTATTGATTAAACCGAACTCAACTATTAGAACTGTTTGAAATGTACGAGTATTTATAAGTAAAAGAGTCCAAGCAACTCTGTTATACCACAGACGCTATGTCAGCAGCTTACATTGAACAGATTATAATTTCCTGGAACTCCCTTGCTGCAATTGGGTGAACATGACTGTGGGAAAGTGTATTTCGTGTGCACAGGTGCTGATTTGGTTAGATGATGTGGGTGATGAACTGTGCAATCGGATAATGTCATGACGCGAGTCTGGAGTTTTGATGTTTACAGAGTTAACTTACATAAATCTACTAATATCTTGCAAATTAAAAATGAATTCACAAATAATTATTAGTGTCGTAGTTTCATGCAATAAGCCCCTGGAGTTTGCTGACAATTTGAAAATAAATTTGAAATGCTCTGCAGTAATCGAACCCATGACAAAAGTTTTTGTAAACAAATGTGTATCTATGCCGAATATTGAAGAAGTAGCTGAATCGCATATCTAACGAGGAGTTATCAGGCTCACTGGATAATAAAAGAACGATGTTGCTGCAAAGTAATACTCGTAGCAACCGAACTAAAGACTCCGCAGTACAAATTAACCGAGATCTGTAGAGAAGTTTCAAGCAGAATTAGATTTGCGAGGACTGTTGAAGTTTTCCTGCAGTTTACGAATTTCCATTTTGCTGCTGGTCTCCCAAATTACGATACGAGCCATAGTAATTTAACGACATCTTTAATTTCGGTGCGGTCGCGGGTAGTTGAAAATATATTTGCTTTTATCACATTTCCACAGAAATTCTATTTCCTCATTTTTAACACCGCCTGCATGCTCTGTCTTCATACTAAGATGCTCCGGAGCAGCCTTGTGGGTTGCTTGTTTTACCCTTTCGAATTTCAGTCTTCTCTACGTCCCCAACTAGTCTTATTTTGAAATACTTTTTTTACAATTTAAGTAAACATTCTATACGGGTTCAATTTCATCAAACGATGGACCTAAAGGATGATATGATAATGCAAACTACAGTAATGTCTCGCTAATCCGAATCAATTATTGCAAGGGGGTATTCGGATTATCGAAAAATTCGAAGTAATGAGTTGCTTATTTAACGAAAATAATCCTTATTTACTGCAGCTTAAAGCTAAAATTCAGTTCAAAGACATTATGTACGTTTGTAAAAACAAAAATAACTTAAGAAAAAATTTAAAAGAAATTCATAAATTAGATATTTTGCATCTGTGAGAATTTTTAAACAACAATTTAATATCATATAATTTACGCTTACACTGCTTATGTTATTTTAATCGCACAATCAGTGATAAATGTTTGTTTTTTCTTTTACTTTTGCAATGTCATCAAAGCATTTTCTTTGAGATTTTGCAGAGCCAATATGTCTGAAGCGGATGCTTCGTTCTCCAACGCCCATTTTGTAGAAACAGCTAAAGCTGTGATTGCATCTTCATGCTTAGTCTTCTTTTGATGCTCGTGTGCTGCCTCTTCTTCGTCGCTTTCTACAATTGTGCTATCCTGGATGTTGTCCTCGTTCAGCCAATCGATAACTTCATTAGCACTCAAATGAATTCCACACATACCTTCGATAGTTTCTGTAAAATTTGCCATTTCAGAATTTGATATACCGTTTGGTTGATCCATTAGTCGAGCTAGCGAAATATCGTCCTCAACATCCCACTCATCTGACTCAGTGAAAGATGACAAGACTTTCCAGCAATTTTTAATCATTTCCTGTGATAGCCCCTTCCATGCTTTGGCTAAAAAGAAAACGGCGTCTCTTAACCTTATGCTTTTTAAAACAGCGGTTATTTCAGCATTTTGTTTCATAACGTGAGACAGTAGATTTTTTTTGTAGTTTAGCTTCGTTATCCTTATTACATTCTGTTGGATCAGGGACGTACAGTTTGGTGGTAAAAATAGTGTCTTTATCATACCGTCATCAGTTTTAAGCTCATTTGCTGGTGGGTGGGTTGGCGCATTGTTCAATAGCAGCTACGCTCTTTCCGGTAGTCCATTTGCATGCATAAAACTTTTCACCTGAGGCACGAACGAATTGAAAAACCACTTTTTGAAAACTGTGGATGTCATCCAGGCACTTGCAGTTGAATCGTATTGCACGGGCAAATTCGCTGCACCAAAGGAACGTGGTTTCTTTGATTTGCCAATCACTAGCATTTTCAGTTGATGTGTGCCTGTTGAGTTAGTGCAGGCCAGGAAAGTAAAACGCTCTTTGCTTGTCTTTCGTCCAGGAGCTGTTTTTTCGGTAGAGCCTACTAGGGTCCTCTCTGGCAAAAGCTTCCAATATAGACCACTAACATCAGCGTTATAAATTTGAGACGGGTAAAGTTCTAGCTCTTTTATTTTGTGGGAAAAGTTGTTCCGGAATTCGGTTGCAGCATTTGAATCAACAGAAAGTTTTTCCCCGCAAATTTTGAAATTTCGGATGCCAAAACGTTTTCTGAAATTTGCAATCCATCCTCGGCTTGCATTGAAGGAACGTTCAATTTTCAGAGACAGGAGCGTTTTTTTCTCTCTGTTTAAGAAACCATTCGTGTAACCTTTTCTCCATTTCTGGGTACTCCGCAGATTTCGTTGTTTTTATCTTTAAAATTTTTCCACCACTTGCTGAAACAAAACTGTAAGAGAAACAAAATTCGGTAACACAAAGTATCCAGTTTACGCATTTAACCCTAACCTAAAAATGCTTCTCTTATTGCGTTTAATATCAGATATTATGGACGCGCCAACACCGTAGTCCCTAGCTAGGAACTTTCCGCAAACACCACTTTAAATTTTTTTAATAATTTCACATTTTTGTTTTAATGTTAGCATTAAGTGCTGAAACAATAAAAAACTTAGAAGCTGCTGTTACCACTTTAAATAAACTCCTGAGCACGTGTTAAACCGACAGAAACAAAATCCTACTGCTACCAAAGGAGCGAAGGAAGAACGAAAAATGCGTAAATACCTACATACATTGATAACTACTGGGTCGCAAAACGACAAGATTACTGTTAAAACTAAAATTACTGTAAAAACCAAGGCATTTGTATGTTTTTAGTAGGAATTCGGATTACAGCGTACAAGAATTGGGGCTGATTCGGACTGTAGAGTACATAATGAGGAAAAATATTGATTCGGATTAGCGCGACATTCGGATTAACGGTGATTCGGATTAGCGAGACATTACTGTATTTAAGTCTGAACTGCAGGTGCATAATCAAAAAAAACAAAAATCAGATTCATCTAAACAAAAACTGTTAGATAAATGTGTATCCAAACAATCGTAATCAATAACATTAATAAAATCGCTTCACGGTACATAATCTACTCTACTTGAACACACTGAATAATTTCCAAAGAGCATTTCTCATAATCACAGTTCTTCTCCACACAACTATCGGGGTATCGATTGTATTTACGTCTTCCATAAGTATAAGTGCATGGGTTGGTTCATACACTTGCTCCTTGGAAACATACTTGAGTTGGAGGAGTATGTGTCTCGCTCTGTGAAAGTACGAGTATGTACTCAATTTCTATGTGCTTGATTCATTGCACTCGTCGCTCATGCATCGAAAAATATTCCAAGTATATTGTGGGATGGGATGTACATATGTAGGTGCTGATCAATCGGCATCCCATCTTAATGCCTCCTACTCCTCTGCATCGATGTTTATTGCTCTGCGAATATAGCAAATTTTTCAAGGAAGAAAATTAATGCAGCTCCATTCCGTCTGTCTTGAAGGGGATTTCTGTCAATAATTTTGTATTCTGTAGATGCAGATTTATCTTCGAATCAAAACAAAGCTTTCAAAGGGAAAACTTCCAAATAAACATTGTAGGTTTTTTTTTTTACATGCAAAAAAGGAGCATGTATTTTTTGTGTCTAGATTTTTTGTTGATTGGTAAAGATTGGATGTGTAGTATATGCATTGCAATCTTTGTCAAAGTTCTTTGAAGGGTATCTTCAATAATGTAAAGATGTTTTAAATCACTCTGAAATTTGTTAACTTGTTTTCTCCGAAAAATATAGCAATGAAGTAAGACTATTGAAAGGATAGGTTTTATTTTTCATAACAAATAACGCGGAAGGAGCCCTTGGTAATTTGAGTTCTCTAAAAGGATCAAATGATAAGTACGTTTTGATTTCACGATTGTCTTACCTAAATCTGTATATCACTTCCAGTATCGTGTCGTATAGTGAGTCACAAAATACTTACATAAATGTATAAATGAAAAACATCTTCCAACATTTTGTTTCATAATAAATCCCCTTCTATAAATAAAAGTCCTTAAATTAAATATTATTTACTTAGTCTAAGTCAAGGATGGAAAAAAGTTACAACCGGTCTGGAATGGATTGTATGCCCGTCATCTTCTCATTTAACCCCAATGGGTAGGTAGGTAAGAGTGGCGGTTCTGAAGAACCCAATTAACACTAGGTGCCGCTTTGTTATCAGCCTGTAATCTGGGTGTTATGGTGTGTTAGTGAGGAGTGTCTAGATCCAGCCTGTGGAATTCAAAAAAGTTCTTTGATGTTTTTCTCTGAGACTTCCTCTAGGGAATTGAAGAAGGGTTTTCCTAATGCTCGTTGCCTGGCCCTAGCTACTGCCGGACAGGTGCATAAATAGTGGATAAGCATTTCTCTTTCAGTTGCGGCATTGCAACTGCGACAGTGTTTGTTATGTGGGATACCTAGTTTGACTGCGTGGTCTTCTGCCTTCGTTAGAAGTTAGAAAGTCGGTTGTTTTTATTTTGTTATAGCCTGGCCACATCCTTCTGGATATGACACAGTTTGTTAGCCTAGTCCATCTGAGGTTTGCTTTTTTTAAGGAAAATTGAGGAAAATTCTGCCTTTACCGCTCCAAGAGGATTCCGCAAATGAGCGGTGGAGGGTTGAGCCTTGCCTGGCCAGTTCATCAGCAAGTTCGTTTCCACAAACGTTACTATGCCCTGGAACCCAGATCAGGGTTACTTTGAACTCTCCATCTAGCGACGGTAGCTCATTTCGGCATTTTAACACTAGTTTATGGGATACAGTGACCGAGGCGATGGCTTTGATAGTAGCTTGGCAATCAATGAGTATGGCAATCTTTTGTCTTGGCGTTATATTTGTGTGTAAATTGATCTGGCGACAGGCTTCGCGGATAGCGAGTAATTCCGCCTGAAAAACACTGGCATTATCTGGAAATCTATAGGATTTTGAGATGTTTAATGATTCGGAAAATACACCTGTACCAACACCGCAGTCCATCTTTAAACCGTCTGTGTAGATTGTTACGTCAAAGTTCTTAATCACCTGCCATCTTGCCATTCTGATCTTGTGGGAAATTATACTTCGAAACGCTTTGTGAAATTCATTTTGGGGATAATGTAATCTGTTGGGGGCGATACGAGTTCTCTCGGTAGAGTGTCCAGTATATTATTATGCCCAGCACTCAGAATCTCTGAGTTTTATCGCGCTATATGCTATAACGTTTGTTATGTGTAGGTCTACAGGTAAAAAATGCAGAAGGACTGTTAGAGCATCTGAAGGGGTTAACCTCAATACAGTGAGCGATTTTTGAAAGATTTTATCAGAGAAACTGTTGTCAGGAGTTTTTGTTAGAGGAAAGTGTCACCATTTCTAACCGAAGTATACCATACTTAACCATTACCGTAAGTAGATTACAGAAAGCAAAATATGGTTTTCTGAAGAAAACGCCTCCCAAAAGTGGGCGTGGTTTTATACATTATATGAACAAAATGTTAAGAAAGTCAACGTCTATGTGCATATTTCAATAATAATTTCCAGTTTCTAATAAAAATATTGAAAAGATATATTTCAAAAGGTGGGCGTGGTTAAGAATTTCAAAAATGTGCTGCTTCAGATTTTAAAAAGCTTATATATGAAACTTAAACCTCCTAGCTCCTAAGGGCTGTGGCGCCTGTATGAGGGGCCCAAAATTCATAATTTGCTTTGAAAACTTAAGTAATATCAGTCAAACCTAGTGAAATGACAGTGAATATCACATAACCATTTATCTCCAAAAAATGTTCTCACTTTTAATACGCTGTCCCTCAATACATCACTATTCGAATTTTGAAAAGTCAAACTCTAAACAGAATCACAAAAGCATTAGCACTATAAACCTTGTTATTGTTGTCCCCACAGGGTTGGAGTCAAGCATAGGTAAATGCCTATCATACGAGGCAATTAAAAAGTAATGAGGCAACATCGTTGTACGATGAGACGTACATACATATATGGTAGCTGCCATAGTGTCGATCAACATTTTAGTAAATGAAGACTGGGAGAAATACAAAGCCGTAATAACACAAAATAGTATGCGGCCACAACAAAGAGTGATCAGTCTAATCGAATGGCAACAAAGATGGAACTCCTCTAGTAATGGAAACACAAAATCATCAAGATTCGCGAGGATCAGGGGTATAAGGGGAGGTGGGCTTAGTGGGTGAAAGTTCTATTCTTATACTGTTAATGAGTACGGGCACAGTTTAGCATTTCCCCCTTTTCATGCACAAAAAAAAAAAAAATGTTTACATTTGTACTGCTTCGGTTTCTAAAGAGGTTTTATACAAAATTTCATGTCCTAAATACAAAATTTAAAGCCCAAAATCTGGTGACATGCTGACAAACAGGCGAACACGTCTAGAACTGCAGAAAAAGTTTTTAGAGTGCAGACATTGCGACTAACTCACGGGGAACCGGACACTATAGGAAGCAGCACAAGTTTGATAGAGTAGCAGCAACGCTGGAGTCTTTTTTCCAAGGGCCGATGGATTTACCGCCTTATCCCGACCTTAGAGACTTGGATAAACCGCAGACATGGTGAAGTTAACTTCTATTTAACACAACTGCTTACGGGACATGGTTGTTTCCGGTCATATCTATATCAGTATAGGAACGATGACTACCCCGCTTGTCCATCGTGCAGTGATACTCCCGAAAACGTGGAGCATGTATTCTTTCACTGCCCACGTTTCCTTCTACAAAGAACACCAACTCCGGAGAATTTAGTTAATCAAATGCTAGAATCTGAAAACATGTGGAACGCAGTGAGCTCTTCTGCCAAGGATGTATGCCAAGAGCTAAGGAGACTAGAACGAGAAAGAAAAGAGAGCGAAGAAAACGCAAGAAGCAACACAATGGAAGCCAGAGGACTTCTTACGCAGACGCAAAGACAGGCGGACATACGCGCATACATGCGGCCACAATGGCACGCGAACGCGTAATCACCATTTTGAGCCAATTAGAATGCTGGAACGTGAGAGAAAAGAGTCAAAGGGACTAACACGAATCCAGATGACAACTATGTCAGATATAACGGAGATAACGGTCGGAAGAGAATTGGATGGCAATATGTTCCTTCGTAACAACTCTACAAAAAGAGCTGCGGAGAATAGAAAAGCTAAGAAGAGCAACTGAAGCAGCGGAAGAAGCTGACACAAGAAGCATAGCATAAACTGCTAATCAGCCCCGCGAAGTAATACCTAACGGCAGTCCCGCGGGGAGGGTGGTTGAAGTGTGTAGGGTGTGTGTTTAGTTCGTAGGCATATTCCTGGCATCGATTACTCAATATTGCGAATCGTGAATGCTAGTAGCACTCGGGCTATTAGTATCTATGAAGATTACACATCCCTGGCGAAATCCAAAAATAAAAAAAAAATAAAACACGTCTAGATCGACATAACTTTCGATGCTGTTCGTAAATATGTATGTTATGTATATATACCTTTAAGGGTCTACGGTTAGCATTTCTCTATGTTACAAATTATGTATTAAAAACTTAGGTTGTGGATGCTTATTGTAGTGGATATGTAATATGGCAGAGGCTAAAAGGGGTTGTCCACAAGGTGGCGTTCTCTCTCCATTGTTATAAGCTCAAAAGTTCTAATGTCTATACGGATGGTGTTGCCTTACTATCTGTCTCCAGCCAGTCGCAGATGGTACTAGACGTGATCGTTGAATGGCGCAATAGGAATGGGCTTTCAGTTAATCCTCTCAAAACTGAGTATGTTCTCTTTACGAGAAGGAGGAAGTCACTACCGTGCGTCGGTCGTTTGGTGGAAAAAGGTTTCGCGAAAATGTGTCACTTCTTCTTACACTAAACAATTTATCTTGGCTGCACGAGGGCTTCCTCTAGCACGCCTGGGTCTGCTCTAGATGCATTGTTGAACCTTGATATTTATATTTTATTTTTTTATTTTTTTTTTATTTTTCATGATTCTTGACTTAACAACTTTGTATTTACTTAATCTACCATAACAATATTAAGTACAAGAATAGGTAGTGACATTTGTATTTGTGTAGTAACAAATAGTGATAATGTCACTTCAGAAAAAATAGCTTGGAAGTGTGGGGTGAATTGATTAATTAATTTTAAAAGAAAAACATTTTATGAATTTATACATATTTTTACAGAAAATTAACAATAAAAAAGAAAGAAAACGTAAATTTAAAAGAACATTAATTTGTACATAAAACAGCAATAGAACAATGTAACGTACATGTTTAGACAACATAGGGCAGCAGAACTTTAATTTCCTCGTGATCAAAATCAAGAAGCCATATCTTTACGTATTTTAGGAATAGGGACAATGATCTTATTCCTCGGATATTTATAGGAAGTTGATTAAATAGTTTGCACGACACGATGGAGTAAAAGTTTTTGAATAGAGTAGTACGGAAAGGAGGAATAATGACAGCATTAGTTGAATTGCTTCGCAAATTGCGATTGTTTGAAATAGGGCTCTGTAAATAGCCACCTCTCATAAAAAAAATTTTTGAAACTTTGAAATAGTACAAATGTTTTAGTGGCAGAATTTTCAATGCTCTGAACAAAACTATAGAAGGAGCTAAACGATTTACCCCACATACTTTTCTTATAGCACATTTTTGCAAAACAATCAATGGTTCAATCTTCGTTTGGTAAGCGCCACCCCAGCAACTTATTCCGTATTGTAGTTTTGATTGAAATATTCCATAATATACTGTTTTCAAAGTATTTTTGTCACAGAATTGTCTAAGGCGATAAAAGCTTCGTACTGAAGATCGTAAATATTGTTTCAGAATCGAAATATGTTTGGACCAACTCATATTTTGTTCAAAAGTGATGCCTAAATATTTAAACTGATTAATTGTTTCAATTTTAAAACAGCATGTGTTACAAGATGCCTGCTCAAACAACATTGTCCTTGTGGCTTCTTCAGTACAGACACAATTTGACGCATTTGACCATTCACAATTGTTTGCATGAAAGAAAATTTCGAAGCTTAGGGACTCTTGCACATTAAGACTGAAGTGAAGTAATTTAGTTTTATTGCTGACAACTAGTTTGTGTTCCGAAAACCACAATCCCAGGAGGTGAACATCATGGTTTATGTCCGCGCTTAAGTTAAGAGGACTATCCGAGCGGTATGCAATGCCCAGATCATCTGCAAAAGCTGTAACATTCCCTTTAAACGGTTGACTAAATAATGAGTTGATGTAAATAAGAAACAGTATTGGACCAAGGACTGATCCCTGGGGTACACCTAAGTTCATAGTTTTTGGTCTGCTAACAAAGTTACCTATTACAACTTTTTGAGTTCTATCCTTTAGGTAGGACTCAAACCAGTTGTGCATAAATCCACGAAATCCTGCATAGTGCAGTTTGTTTAGTAGAACTCTGTGGTTGACCATGTCAAAAGCTTTGGTAATGTCTACAAAAAGCCCGGCGCAACATTTTTTATCATCCAGAGCTTTATAAATAAAGGAGCAGAATTCCAAGAGGGCATCTTCTGTAGAAAGGCCTTCCCTAAAACCGAACTGAGCAGGACTTAGGAAATTAACTTTTGCCAGGTATCTCAAAATTCTATTCTTAATGGCTTTTTCAAAGACTTTAGAGACTGATGACAATAAAGAAATTGGCCTGTAATTGTTTTTGTCACTCTTACTACCTTTTTTGTAAAGAGGGATCACATTAGCACATTTTAATTTGTCTGGGAAGACGCCGGTTGAAATACTTAAGTTAAAAACATAAGCTAATATGTTTACAACATTAAGTGCTATGCTCTTGAGGGTAGGGTTGGAAATTCCATCACAACCACAAGATCTTGAGTTGTTAAGGGAACAGATAATTTTATACAATTCTAAGCCTGTTATTTCTTCATAAAAGAAGCTATTATTTATAGCAAAGTCGTTGACTAAATGGGACCTAACGCAGCCATTACAATATGTAGGAGACTCACTTGAAAAAGACATCAGACCAACCGAAGAAAAGTAATCATTTAATATGTTTGATACTGTTGTAGGGTCATCAATAATAACACCATCATTACATAGACATATAGCTTTGGAGATATTGGGAGAGTTGCTATCAATGATACTATTTATAGCCTTCCATTCCTTTCTTGGATTACCAAGTGCGTTACGGACTTTAGAGTAGAAGTATCTATTTCGAGCTGTCCTTATATCGTTGTTTACTTCCTTACTCAATATTCTGAAACGATTTTTCAGCGCTGTATTAAGAGGATGTTTGGAGCACTTTTTTCTTAATTTATTTTTAAGCTTAATTTTTTTTAACACAGAATAAGTAATCCAAGGCTTTAACCTTTTTTCAGACTTTTTACGGACGATAGTATATGTAAAATTACTTATGTAATTCTGAAGAAATGATAAAAATAGATCATAAGCCTTAGAAGCATTAACTTCCTCATATATTTCCTCCCAGGTTTCGGAACGTAGTTCAATATTAAGCAAGTCGAAGTTTACTTTCGTTACCGTAGATGACAAAGTATGCTTCGCGGGTTTCTTAGTATTTAACGTACTGAAGAGAATACCAGTCATACAGTGATCAGTAATGCGGAGATCAAAATTAATACCAGCACATTCGTTTACGGATATTTTTTTAAAACGTCCAAATACATGGTCAAGACAAGTGCCTGAAATTGGTCTAGTAATTTCGTTTATAAAAGGTGATAGACCATGCTCAGCCATTGTAGCAAGATAAATTTCCGTTAAAGTACTGGGAGTTAAAATGTCTATATTAAAATCACCCAGGAAAATAAGATTATCTACTTTTTCGTTTCTTAAGAGCACTGAAAATTCATTCAAAAACACTTGAATATCATAGAGGTGTAATCTGTATACAGAAACAAATTTAAAAACATCATCACATAACTTGCAAGACAATTCAATTACATCCGCGCTCAACAAATTAAGACGATTTACTTTATAGCTACCAGAATCCAGGTAATCACTTACAAAAACTCCTACTCCACCTGCAGCATACTTTTCATTAGGGTCAACATACAAATTATAACCCGGAATATGATAATCCTCTTTTTCGCAATCAAAAATCCATATCTCGCTTACAAATATCAAATGGGGTAAGAATACAAGCGCTTCTAGATTGCACACTAACAAATCAAAATTTTGCCGCAAACTACGAATGTTCTGATGCACAACAAAAAAAGAGTTGCAATTATTTGAATTACAAAAAAATTGGTTATCATTAATGTTTACAATTGTATTAGGGGTTGGGTTGTTGCTAAAAAGATAATCATTGATATTCAAAAAAGACATACTAAATTATATTTAGGTGAAATAGAAGACAATTAGTCTTTCAGTGCTGAAAGATCAAGAAACGATCTAATAGCAACAACCCTACCCTTTTCAGCTTTTCTCATTAGAATCCGCGAATTTTTAAACCACAAATATTTGTAGTTTCTTTCAGCTTTAACTTTTTTAGCTTCCATAAATAAAGCTCTAGTATAACTTGTGAAGCAATCATTTATGAAAACATTATTCTTCGTACCCTCAACAAATAAAGACGAATTTAGTTTCTTCATTGCAGTTTTCTTCGCTTTCATTACTCGTTCTTTTGCTGCCAATCCAGAGAATTCAACACAAATTTTATCACTTTGCTGGTTGTTGTTGTTGGTTTTCTTCCATAAGCGTTTGACGTAGCATTTCTGGATATCTGAAGATGACAGAGAGATATCCAACGCCTTGTTAAAAATTGTTTGAACGCATTCTTTTGCATTCGTATCGCTGACTCCAGGCACACCAGTGATCTCGATGACATTCTCAACGCTCTTCTGCTCTCTCCAATTCAGTTTGCTCTCCAGCGATGCAACTTTCGAATTAAGCTTCTCGTTCTCCTCTTTCAGCTGACTAATTGTGCTGAGAAAGTCACAGTTGATTTTCTTTAAACATATGATTTCTTCGTAAAGCATTTGCATTGTAACTGTGCCATCGCCGGACTGTTGTGGTAGATCATATGCTGTTGCTTGCCCTTCAACTGTCGTCTCAGTGGTGCTCTGTAGCCTAGCGACTGTTTGCTGATTGCGCTTTGGCTTCTGTTTCGCCACTACTACTGTTGCTGTCGATGGTGATGGTGACGATACGCTTTGTTGCTGTAGTGATTTACGACGAAGAGCCATGCATTTGTCGCAACGATATGGAACACTGTGAGTGTTCATGTACTCTATATCCGACGGAGTTAGTTTCGCACACAAACAATGGAAATAGATATTGCAGTCGATGCAAGTGATTTTGGTTTCACATCCGCGATCTATTTTTTTATTGCAAATTTGACACTGCATTTTGATAAAGTTTTTATGTAAGAACTAAACGTAAATAATCAAAAAGTTTACACCCCACGAAACTTAGAGAAAAAAAACACGTCCGCTCTCTTCGAGAGTATAACTGGCTTACGAGCCCGCTTAGTCTGCTTAGCAATACGCTCCACCGTCTTAGGAGCCCGATCGACTTATATGAGGTGGCTCCGTCTTATATGAGGTGGCTTTTGGTATAACCGAACTGCAGCTTCGATGACTCTTATCTTTTGACTCTTGTCTACTGCTTCGTGAATTTAAAGTCGATTTTAATAGCGCTGACAACTAGATTTGGTCAGAATCTGAGACAACAGGGATGGTGTCGAGGGCTTCAAAATCAATCAAGGGTCTGGTGCTGGTTTCTTCGTGGAGGACGACAACATTAGGCTTCACTTCTCGTTAGGTAAACATGCGTCTGTTTTTCAAGCTGTGCAATCCTAATGGCTTTGAAATATATTTTAAGGTATGTGTGG
The DNA here is from genome assembly GCA_963082735.1 of Pocota personata. Lineage (NCBI taxonomy): Eukaryota > Metazoa > Arthropoda > Insecta > Diptera > Syrphidae > Pocota > Pocota personata. The sequence continues at coordinate 45,439,998 of OY720429.1, read as the reverse complement.
AGAGGATGAAGTATTTGCGTTTGTTGTGACAGCCAACTTGCGCTTAAGACTTTACTCAATCATTTAGTCACTTCCAAAACAGTTCATAGTGCATACAAATATTCAGTACTTTTTTGTCTTTATTACTCGTTCGATTCCAAATGAATTTTCCAGATACCAGTATGTATTTATCGAAACCAAAAGTATACTGTTTCACTCATTTCCCCTTTGTAAGCTACCCCTCAGTGGTCCAGGACAGAATTCAATTACAACTACACGCTGCCATATTACTTATTCATAAGAACAAAAAGAAACCACCATCCCTTTTAAATAAGAATGGGAAGAAGACTTGACATCACAGAGGAAATTAGTACACTTTTCGCCGATATGGCATTGTAGAATTTTTCAGGAATAAGTAATGGCGATGAAGTGAATGAAATGGAACATAATATCTGCACCCGATATTAGCTTTACCGCTGATAACAAAGATGCTATTAAATACCTCGAATCATTATCTATTAATTCTAAGACCACCCTTTCTTGACCCTTGTCTTTTAATAAGAAGGCTGAATATTCTCATACTCTGTGTGCATAGGGACATTATAGGAAACTTTAAAGGAAAACCGAATGCAGATGGGTAGATGGCACTATCATGTTACTAGACAGATTTAGTCCGAGGTGGATCCGGTCTTACTTAAAGGCCGCTCATCGGCTCAATATTAACTGGAACATCGCTTTACTTCCACTCTCTAATAGAAGGAAGCTTCATTTAGGATTATACTTTGATGGCATCCCTCCAATGCTTCATTATGTAGCTGCAGCTAGTTTGACGGTCGCCTTAAATTTATTGTCTTCAATTTGATTGGTTAGTGCGGGTTTAAGCCAGAAAAGATCATCATAGATCAAATACAAAACATTACGGCATCTTCAAAAATAACCGCATGAGCTCCAAATCGGTACTCACCACTAATTTATCTATTTTAAAGTCATGTTTTGAGATCTGTCTTCAGAACTCGTCTGTCTGTGCAGGATGGCGAATGCATGCTGCTCTATTAAGGTCAGCAAGGCTTTTGATGTCATAAAAAGGGTTTGTGAATTACTTGATATCATATTTGAAAGGACTGTACAGACTTTTTAAACTGACAGTAGGGTACTATCTTTTGAAAGTCTGCACAACTAATCGCTTACGAGTATGTCGACACAGTGGTGCGTTGGTGAGTATTGAAACAGAAGCGGAGAAAATGGGTTTGGCGGTTAACGAAGGCAAAACAAAATATATGCTATTATAAAAAAAAAGTATCAAGTACGAGTCGGGCTTCTTGCGGTTAGTGTACCGCTGTTTTTTTTTATAATTATTATTATTAAATTGTTTTTCTTGTTAATCCAGATAAAAGGAGTATCCATGATCGTATTTATAAGGGAAAGATCAAAACAGACACTTTTTGTTTCACTTCTACATGTCTCTGTGTTCTCACATGGCTCGCTTGAGAACCATTGAAGAAATGTTGATGAAATTTAATTTGCATGTTTGTGTTGGTTTAGGTATGTACTCTCGTCAGAAATTTTCAAAATCGAATGGGGTGAGTAAGATGTACATATATAGGTAAATATTTAAATTATATTGGGTATATAACTTAATTCGTGCGTTTTTTTGTCAACATTTGAACGTTTTTTTAAGAAAAACATGTACAATAGTGTTATTCAAAGTATTGCCCATCTGAAGCTATGACTTTGTCCCATCTTTCTGCCAATATTTTTGGCCTCTTAACTCAAGAAAGTATAAACTGATTTTGATGAAATTCGGCTTGCATGCTTAGATTGATATTGTAATTTTCCCACCTGAAAATGTTCTAAATCGGATGAAGTTTTGAAAAATTTCCGAATCACCTTTCCGACCCTTCTCAAGATTTTAATGAAATTTGGGCCACGAGCTAAGGTATTTATGTGAATATATTTGCCTTAAAGTCATCAAAATCGAATGAAGACATAGTGAGATGATTTTTAACAACACGTCTTCCAATATTTTTCAAAAAAGTCTTGCTTCAGGAAATCTTTCATATTTTTCGCGTAACTTTTTAATAAATCTGCAAATTCTCATTTTTCCCAGATTTTTGGCTTTAATACTTTCGGTGATAGGAGAGGGGGATATGAAAAGAATTATTGGAAATGGTGGACTTGAACAATATTTTTTTATCTTCCCATTATGCCCCCAAATGCCCAACCCCAACAAATATTAGTCTTCCTAATTATTCTCGGTCCACCACACAGTATATTTGTGCAAAATTCTCGGACTACACATTCAAAAGTTATAAGTGTGACACACTGATTGACAGACGAGCAGACACTATTGTAAAGGTACGATATACCAAGTTGCTTTCCCTAAGATTGGCAGGGCGTGAACGCCATAGCAGTTGCCAGAGTCTGCTAACGAGTAGCAGGGCTGAAAAGCCGGAATGAGAAACGCCTTGTTTTAAAGTCAAGTTGAATCTGATTTATTTTGAAAGAATCGATCTTTATATACTAATTCCCCACCAGCATTCCCAATGCACATCGATATCTAGTGGGTCGCATGACATCATATTTCGGCTTCTTAGTCATGACCTAAAAGAGTTGTATTTCTATTTCCCCAAACACTTACTACACATTGTATCGATCACACAAAGAGTCAAACACTTCTCAAATGACACGTTAGTAGGTCAGCTTTATGCACTGCGACATAGTGCATCGAAGTATTTTTGCCTTTCTTATGCGTCAGCACTTTGGCGTGTGCCGTCAAATGTTTTTGTTTTGTGATCGTTGACTTTATGTAATATTACATAATTCATACAATGTGTGTTCTTCTTGTGAATACATTGTGTTCTTGGGATTTTGTTTTGGTGGGTATACTACACCATGTTGATTCAAATAATGATAGCAGCGCCAACCGCTATTTCTTTGAGCTAAGAAGGCAACTGAGTATCAGAGCCCTCTAACGGACAACCATGGTGATTTTATATACAGCCCTTATAATCCCAGTCCTGTTATATGTACGTCCCAAAGGCATGGAAGTTATAAAAGGCGAATCAAAGCACCCTTTGTTGCTTTGAAAGAAAAATTCTTCGAGTGATTTTTATACACGTTGGTATCGATGCGACATGGAGAATTGTACACAACAGTGAACTGTACCGTTTGTACAGCGATATCGACCTAGTCTGAAGGGTTCGAATTTATCGCTTGAGATTTCTAGCAGATTTCTGTAGAGCGAATGGACATGAAGGCCCCGGTCCAGAAAGTCTTCAAATTCATCTCAGAGGGACGACGTCTTATAGGAAGAACACGCCCAAGCTAACGCACATAATTGGAAAGGGATCTCAGCTAACTGAAATCCCTTGGAGATAGCTAGAATAAGATCAAGCTGGCTGGAGACATGTGTTGGTTGAGGCAAGTAAAGTAAAATAAGTAAAGCTAGTTCTCAGGATCATTGTGGTATCACACTGTACCTCCTTCTGGTGTAAGAGCGTTTGCAGTCGTATAGTTGCATGTTGGATAAATTTACGAAACGTACGCCTCCATTCTTACGGTCGCGAAAGCTGGGTTATTCGCGTATTTTCTCTTTTGGGAACTACATTATAATGAAATTTTTAGCTAATGCTTTACCGAAATCTAAATCCCATCCCTTAAGATGTATTATAGAGATTCAAAAACACTTTCCCAATCTTAAACAAGCCAAAAATTTCATGTTCATGTCTATTATTTAATCTCATTTTCACGTAATTTACAAATCGTTCACATGGCATACTCATTCAGCTAATTACCTGACTTTTCGACAGAGTTCAAGGGTCTCAAGTAGTTGCAGGTAATTTACACAGACATTTTGCATAACCTGTTGTCCTTAAACGTTCAACAGCCCGTCTTAAGTGCCTTTTCTTGAAATTTTCTTTTTCTGAGCACAATCTACGAGGGCACCAAAAAAAAAAATAGAGAGACCGAGCTTGTTAGGCAAATTTTCTACACAAAACAGAATGATGATGAATGCAAATGTACAACTCAATTGGTCCTTAGTGCTGCTGGTCTATTCATTTTGGCCTCGTTCTTCTAATTTCGAGCGACAGTGTAGAAATCTTCTGCATAGAGTCCTTGCATTGTTTGACTAATAAATTATAAAATAGATTTCCGCCCGTCAGAGTAGGAAGAGAAACAGCAGCAACAGTAGCCAAGAGCAAACGAACGACGAAAGGATGCCTTCATCATGGTCCATTATCGACGAAAGGACAATGGAAACCAATTAACAAAACCATTGTTCCACATCGCACCAGCAGTTCTCGACCATACAGTACTGTTGCCACTAGTGCTGGACTTTCCTTTTTGGATTTATCTTTGCTTTTTCTTATCCATTATCTGGAGGCAGGACAAGGATGATCTCTATGGGCACCAAACTATAGGAATGGGATTTCATTTTTTTTTTTTTTTCTTTTTTTCTTATCCATTCATCTAACACAAGAAGCATAAACAAAGAGTCAAACAACATTTTTTTTTTTTTGCATACTCCGTTGTATGTCCTTGTACACAGTTACTTTTTGCAATTGTTAATGAAGGTTCCAACTTCATTATTTATACATGGTGAGCATAATGAGCAAAGGAAGTCGAACGTATACATAGATGTATGGAAGATGCACTACGTTTGCTGCATCAGAGTGGAGGAAGAATTTTTAAAGAAGTTTCTACACTTGGAAGTCGAGTGAAAGTAAATGTTTGCCATTAACTCGTTGCCTTTCAAAGGGACGCGCTAAGATAGCGCAGATCCGGTGCAATATATCTGAGTATGCCAGCGTACGTCTTTGACTTGCACTCCTTCGTCGTCGTCGATGTTCTTGGCAGCCACTTTTCCTCAGCTGAAGGAAAATCATCTTCCATTTGGGGGAGCGCATTTTTGATTCCTCTGATGGATTATAGTGATGAATCATCAATGTTGAAAGTTAAGGAAGATTCCATTTTGTTCCATTTTCTGGTGAAAGAGCACCAGAATGAGCGATCGTTGTATAGAATTGGATTCAATGCTATCATTATCAGATTGTGTAAACAGAAGTTGAATTTGAGTGGGTGAGGGGGGAGCAAATAAGTTCTTTGATATTATTATTACTTTCTCATCAATTTTTGGAGGAACCTATTATGTTAGTTTTTCGCCCTCGTCTCCTGTTTTCTTTTCTTTTGCATTCAATTGGATATTTAATTAATGCCTTTTTGGTAGAGGGGGTTGAAAAGGACTTCATTTTGAAGTCAATTAGAAGATAGTTCGCTCAAGCAATTATTACAATTAGGTAATTTGCATCAGAAATTTGTAATTAGGGTAATTATATTAAATCAATGACAACACGTGTAAGTTTTAAGTGTTCGAGAGAATGTGGTAAATCGTAAATCAATTAAGTCTTCCCAAGTCTTATTAGCTAATTTCCGGACTTCAAAACTTCGCAATTTTTCAAAACTGAATGTTTTTAAAAATGACAGAGCCCTTGTCCATCCTGTGGAATCCAAGACACATATCAGCGCTCCAATTTTCATTTTGTCGGACCATAATGCGTTTTTTTTGGTTGCGGCAGTGTAATCTTCCAAAAATACTAGTAGCCTGCGCGACTGGCATGTACGATTCGCACACACACCCTACACACTTCAACCACTCTCCCCGCGGGACTACTATTAAGTATTACTTGGCGAGGATGGTTAGCAATTTAAGCTATGCTTCCTGTGCTTTCTGTTTCTGTTCGTCTTATTTTTTTCAATTACGAGCGTGCAAATTTACATCCAATTGTCCTCTGATCGAATCATTTTTCTATAAGGAACCGTGGACTTGGCAGTTTAATTCTGCATTCCATGAAGCGTCTGTAATAAAATACTGAGAGATCCGTATCTCCTCCTGGTCTGTGATATCTGGCCAGAAAGGTGAACAAGCGTGTCCAAATCGGTGTAAGTATCCGTATTTGCGATAGCCACCGTGGTCAGACGGAAACAGCTTAAGGTAGTAGTAGCAGTTCCCTTGCACTCAGTTTATCCAGACATCGATGATGGGGATCACCGGGCTTATTACACATCCATTGAAGTTGCCTTTTCTTCTTCCCTGATTCTAATTGCTAATAATTAGTTCGTGGCTCTCCTGTTCTGTGATCTGACTACTCTGAATATTAAAATCCTCCTAGCATATCCATGTCCTCCGATGTTTGGTAGTATTCCAGAAATTGCTGCCTGCAGCAGTGACACCTTTTTATTCGTGTAATCCACATGGCTTTAAAACGCAGCCTATTGCCAAGCATTACTCCAGATATTTCATAGATTCTTTCGATCTTATGGTTTGACTTCCAACTTATTTATTCAGAGTTTTCCTACAGGTTATTAGGACAGCCTCCGATTTGTGGTCAGCTAATTCTAGACCGGTGGACACTAGTCAGTCTTTGATTTGAACGATTACTTCGTTCGTGGCTCACTTAATATATATTGCTTTGCTACGATAACACCGGCGATATCTTCAGAGAATTATTTACACTATATTTCTTGGATAACTCTTCCCCTGCTGTGTCGACCAACGCTTTTGTGCCGTCAACGGTGAAGCCCGAGTTTCCAAACCCAAACTGATTGTAAGACAGTGGTTTTTCTCCTCTGCTATAGCGAACAATCCGTCGTATATAATCTGTTCAAGTATCTTTCCCAGTGTGTCTAGTAGGCATATTTGGTAATAGTACTAAATGTGGGCACCGTGGCTCAGTGGTTAAGTGCGTGATCAGTGAGGGGGATCAGTGGCTGCGAAAAGCTAGGCCAGGTCTCCTGTATTGGGCGCCAAAATATTTATTTATTTATAACAGTCCTGAGGGGATGTTAGATGCTGTGGTGATTGGATTTAATTATGAGTCATTGGTGATAGCGTTGTGGGGGTTAATGGTTTGTGATGTGCAATGTGTTTACATTTTGAGTGGAGGATATGAATGCGTAATCTGAGACTGAGAGTGGAGTGAAAGTGAGTCGTGTAGTATGACGTGTATTTTTTCCTTGTGATTCATAGGTGTGAGAGTATAAATTGGAAATTGTTTGCAGGATTCCTTTAGACTGGGAATTCGGAGCCAGAGCGAGAAGGAAGATATGAGCTTGGAATGACTGCTGTTAGTGTGGTTCTAGTGCCGCGGGCGGAAGTGTGGTGTCATCTTCACCACCGGAATGAATGATTGGCTATGGTGTAGTGGTAACATCATCGCTTGTCACGCGGCAGGTTCACGGTTCGAATCCTGATGTCAAGAATCGTCTATTTAAATCGTATGAAATACATAAAAAAGGTGATCAATTGCTATAGCTTATATCAACTCTACTGCGAAGTCATAACACTTGCAGTAGGGTGGTCACATGGCTAAAATGCAACTTTATCGTGATGATGACATCAGGAGGACGGAAAAAAATGATGTGAATCATAAGCAACGATAATAACAGTAAAACAAAAATACTTCCCAGTTATCTGGACGCCACCCTTGGAGTTCACTGAAACTTAATACCACCTGAGTTTCAAACCAACTACACCAATCTGTCTTTCTCTCTGTCTCTTCCCCTTTCCACAAAACTAACCTAAAATTAGTATAAGGGTATTCAAATCCCCTTTGACACGTGCAAATTATAAAAAAAACCGAAGTCGAAGCACCAAAGAAAAGTGTTAATAGTAGTGTTCCGCTTGCCACTCGTCGTGGAAGTATTTTCGAATTGCAGAGTTGGACGTAATTCATAAGAATTTGGTGGTAGATTTGACGTCAAAGGATGGACATAAATGGTTGTTGTATGTATGCGTAGAGGTGAGAAGGTACCGGAATTTTTGACATCAATACCGTTTGAATTAAATGCAGAGGAGCATGTTAAAATAGAAGTAGTGGTTGGTTCAGTAATATTAGTTGGTGTTACATACATACCTATGAAAGTGCAAGAAGAATAAAGTCTATGAAACAATTTTCGGAATTGCGCGTATTTAGCGTTTTCGATAGTCATGATTTAAATGATATTGACGAAGAAGACATAAAGTTATTGAATGAATTAGATGCCAAGGAAAAGTGAATCATTTACGAACATACAAAAAATTAAATTGAGACCGGGGAAATATAAGCGTAGGAAATATATAAAATCGCACACCATCTCCCCTCGCGTTCTCTGGCGCCTAAGGAAAACAGCAACAACAACTCAGACCACAACATCAGCCCGATGACTCACATAATAGCCAACCGCACACAATAGCAAACCGCTCACCACCTCAAAGGTCTGCCCCAAACTCCAACCCCACAAAATAGATAACGAAGATGACACCACACTTCCGCCCGAGGAACACGAAGGGCACCTAACATCGGCCATCTCACTCGTACATCTTTCACCACACCTATGAATCACAACAAAAAAAATACACAAACCGTTCACCATCAACGGAAAACCATACCCCGTTACTCCCCTCTCAACATTAGCTTCTGCATTCACATCCACATAAATAAATCTCATCCACCACTCAAAATACAAACCCACACTTCGACACCTCCGACTACCATCTAACATCTCCTTCATAATCAAACCCCCCCACATACACAAATTTTTCTTTTTTCTTCCTCTATTCTCTCTATAAAATATAGGAAGATCCGACACTATTCGAAGATCCGAAACTATCCGAAGATTCGAAACTATCTGACAATATCCGAATCCACACGGATCTAAACTGTCTCATACTCATGTATTCGGATATTCGAAAATCCTGCACTAGTTGCTGTGTGTATATTCCTCGCTGACCCGCCATTTTGTGTTGAAGGGAGTTGCTCACGAAAGTATCGTCGATAATTGATTCCATTCCTTCTGATACGTATTAGCCCGACCGTTATTTGTAACGCCTATTTCTAGATATGTAAATATATCTAACTGAATACATCCTCTGGCATTGGTGAGCCTATTACCCAACTCTGTTGCCAAGCATTGAAGTCGCCCCCTCCTGTGTGCATCGCCCATTAAGTTGTCCAGCATTGCTGGTATTCGCTTGTCGTCCAACTGGGTCGGACGCAGAAGTTGATGCCATTTATTTTTGCCCGCACAAAACCACTCCGCCTCTACATTAACATCTTGGAAGGCACGTCTTCTACATATTCATATTACAGCCTGTTTTAATTTATCACAGTTGCAAAGGTTGCTATAGAGAGTTTTGTATGCCTCTTAGCTGATCAAGATAATGTCCGCTCTCTCGTCCTTAGACGTTTATGCTAACGTCAAAGGGCTGTCTCACAATGATTTAAGTTCATCTGTACGTATTATCTTCATCTTTTGCAATCCTAAAGACCGAACATTTGCGACTACATCCTTCGCATCGGATCCTTTCCACAGAACATGCATGATGGCTCCTCATCTGAGTCCTTTGTTATGTGGCCTTCCGTTCCATATCTATTCTTTGGAGAGGTATTCTCCATTTCCATTTTAACATTGTTTGGCTATGTGTCCAAACTCTAAGCATTTAAAGCACTTTCTGTCCGTTCACAAATGCGACAGACGACTCAGCAAGTTTTAACTCTTCTTGCTTCTAACAGCATTTTTGCGTTTTCTGCGGGAAGACTGATCGTCGTAGTTTGGGTCCCGCCGTACGTAATCTCATCGACATCTTTAAGAAAAATATCTGGATATAAAAGATAATTCTTTTCCTATGTTCTCTTGTCCGGCAATCCCAAAAGTAAGCATTCCCATTTTAAAAAAATGGAAGTTTGAAGCGTAACCTTAAAATCAAGGACATTCAAGTATATAAAAGGTTCCGTTCTCAACAACTTCGAACTGAAGGTGTCTAGACTTAAATGACTCGCCCAGTATATATAGCAAGTTTGGTTGACTTACCACTATCAGACTCATGTACTATAAATAAAGAATTGTGCGTAAATATATGATAGGTACATTAATTAGTTATACATAGTAAAGCCACGAAAATTTTAATAAAAAAGAGAGTTTTGAGTTTTTTTTTTTTGGAAAAAAACCATAATGCGCACATGAGAAATTAAGTGGGAACTTTCGGTATGTTGCTGGTACACTACATTTGCAAATTTTCAATATTTTGTCCTTAAGTGCCTAGACTACTCGTATACAGGAGATGCATTAATACTAGTACTCGTATATCTCTTTTACAGTTCTAAAATAAAACCGATAGTCACAATTAGCATTTATTTGTTCGTTCAGAGCTTTCTAATTACGAACCGGGTATATCCACCAGTCATATCGAAAATACTGTAATACGCGAGCTACGGCTCGAGTAGATAAAACAATATTCTGTGAAATTTATTTCTTTATTTTCTAGTCTATAAAACAATTCAAGTTCACACTATGCTATTCTTCGCAAATTCTTTTCTTACAAGGTCTCTTTCCTCTCAAATCACTTTATCTCCTTTCAATTACTTAATTCACAAATCCAAACTAATTACTTCTTCTTGTTAACTCTCAACTTTCAATTTATCACAAAATTACAACTTCGCCCATTATCACTTTTCCAATCTCTTCGCCACGGTTCTAAACCAACTGCCCCCTTTCGATCGCCATCTGTCCTTATATAGCAGAAGTTTCTGATAGCCAGAAACTTCTAGCAAATTCTTCGACCACTGGAACAAGAAAAATTCTGATGTAATAATTCCAAGATGACAATCATTTCTTGCAGTTATAATTCTTTCTTATCCGTGATATTATCCGTCTCTTTCGTAGACATGAACTGTGGAGACTTAACCGCAGACACGAACCTCGAATGAAAAGACACTTTGGAATGGGCTGGAGGAGCGTAGTTATTATTCTACATTATTGTAGCATCCTTTTAGGTGATGTTGCAATACCAACGAATTCTCTTTACTTTACCGTTCTGAGAAATACTATTTTTCAAGAAATCTAAAGAAGAGATACGACTGCAGCTTCGGTTACGGAAAAAAGAAAACTACCTCACCTATGAAGTTCGAAGATTGAATAAGATTCTGGTGTGAGGTGTTATGTAGTATTACTATCTCAACCACTGTGGGCACAATTATATGTATTGTGATATCCTCAAGAACGTAATTAAACTACTTTAGTAATAACACTCGCTTTGAATCAGTATAGATTACCTGCGATTCCGTGGTTTGATGATATGATATTCCATTCTAATATGAATGAACCTTCTGGAGAGAATACATGTTCAACTCTTCTATTCCAATAATTCTAAAGGGAATCTTTTTTAAAGGTATAAAACTTTAAAATGAAATAAAACACATAATGGCCATGGTATTGGCTTTATTCAAAATATAATTTTATGCCATTAGTGTTCAAGTATGATTTGGCTAGAATAAAGCGCCATCTGGAAGTCCAATTTTCGACCACTTTTTCGAGCAGTTGAGGCCGTATATCGGCAATAACGCGGCGAATGTTTGCTTCCAAGTCTTCCATCGTCCCTATTTTAGCGGTGTAGACTGCCAACTTCACATATACAGAAAATAATCTAAAGGTGTTAAATGACATGATCTTGGAGGCCAATTCACAGGTCCATTACGCGAAACTATGCGCTCATCGAATTTTTCCTTCAATAAATTGATTGTGGTGTGCGCTGTGTGGCATGTTGCGCTGTGTTGTTGAAACCACAGCTCTTTCACATTACTTCCATTTAATTGGAGAACGGAGCCCAAAAGTGGCTTTTTGTGAATGTAACGGCACTCAATTATGGCTTGTGGATTGTTCACGGAAAATGAGCCTCATCGCTGAACAAAATAATTTTGTGGTGAAAATGAGGATCAAGAGCAATATCGTTTTCGACCTATTCACCGAACGTACGACGCACACGATGGTCAAGCGGTTGCAATATGTGCACGAGCTGGATCTTGGAAGCTCGTAAAGTAAGATTTTTCCGAAAAATCTAACATAAAGTCGAACATCTACTTCGGTGCTCACTGTACGACGTCTTTGTGGATGTGTTTTATCAATTAGAGTACGCGTGGTGTGAAAAGGATCCATGGTTATTCGAATTACTTTCTCGGATAGACCGTAAAATGGACGTAGCGCACGATTTTTGAAATTTGTACAATTTGCAAGCGTTGTTCTGTTATTTATGGTAAAATGGCAAACCAAACTGAGCACAAATCAGCTGACAGCTGTCAAATTGGGTGTCGCTGGAAAAAGTATTGCGAATTTGAAAAACAAACCTCTAGAAAAAACACCATTTATTATTTGCAGATGTTTCCTTAATCGACGGTGTATCATGTCAGCAAATTCTTCGCATATGTATGTACATCAATCAACTCTTACTAAATTGCAGCTAAATTGTTGTCTCTCCATTCATTCGCCAAAAAATATATAAAACAAACTACAAGTCACAGACGGGAGTCGGACAGAATCCAGAAAAACACAATCCCGAAAACCCACAATCCCGAAAGGCCAAATTCCCGAAAATGAAAGTGAACACCTCGCACCCACTCTAAATCCTACAGTGACCCCAAGCAGGGGTCATTCATTCCACTGTTTATGCATTGTGGATATAATATATATGTATATATTTGAACATTTCACATATTTTTAATTTTATATAATTTTTCGGGATTTTGGCCTTTCAGGATTTTGGATTTTCAAGATTTTGGTTTTTCAGGATTTTGGATTTTCGGGATTTCAGTTTTCGGAATTTTGACCCCAACCCGTCACAGACACATAAACTAACAAAGTTGATGACGTTCCTAAAAAATGTTGACTGTACAAGTATTCAGGAAGATTATTTGTTATTTTGTGAAATGGTTAAGACAAACTGCAAGCCGTAGACAGAAACGGTTTTCACCTGCTTGTAGAGCAACCTGATTAAATTATATTACAAATCGGAAACCGAGAGAAATCCAAAATGGTGAGCATAATATAGTGGTCCAACATTTTATAGAAAGCAAAATTATTACTGTCTGGGACAAACTAATTGTAAAGCGGGGTGGGAAAATTTTACGTAGATCTTAGCTTTAAGTATTTTCCAGCACAGGTTTCGTTTAGTCCGTTTTCAAACCGATATTTGTACCGGTCCTGTCAAGGTAGTATAGGAAAAATCTTTCCATCGAATTGATCTTCAACTGGGCTACAATGAAACTAATGTTTATGGCGATGCTATGAAAAATGATCTGCGTTTGTTTTCACAAATTTCAATTTACTTAGAGAAGCTTACGGCACCTCTTCGAGTGACTGTCTTAACGGGTTACTCTGTCTTAACGGGTTACTCTTAATTGAGTGCTGATAAAAAAGTATTAAAAATTATTACTCGAACAGTTTGATGTACCCTCACCATCTTAATTCATATTTCCGAAGTTAAATACATCCGTCTCTGGTTTCAACTAGGAGCTTACATCAAAGAAATGCCCCCACACGTAGATACCCCTCCAACATTTAATTACAAACCGAAGAATAAGAATAAAAGCAAAAAGAACGTAATTTGCAAAAGAAGATTATGCAATTACTCTAAGGAGCTGAAAACGGTCCCTACAGGTAGCTTACCTTCTAATTTTCTAAATTCCTTACATTATCTACTTATTACAACCTTTTTTTTCTTTGCTCTTCTTCTTCATCAAAGAGGAGTCATTATCCACCCTAACCGTTGTAATCTACTTCCCACTAAGGTAGAACTGTTCTTTTATCGTCGTCGTTTACCATTTTCGCGGTTCTTAAAAATTGTCTTCTTCTTCATCCATTTACCCATGGTAGAATGTAGCAAAGTGAAAACCTTTTTATTTTTACTTTCTATTTATGCAAAGAAAAAGGGAGTCGGCTGCAGAAACTAAAAAAAAAGGAAAAGGATTACAAAATGCGACCCTCGGAATTGTCCGTGTTAATTTATAAAAAGGACTATTTGTTTTCACTTCGCAGGATAGAGAAGGGAATCCTTAAAACGAAGGGACGATTAAATTAAATCAAATGGGAATCACACTTTGCTACCTTCCTACGGCTGTGTTGTGGGTCCATTACCTTTTCCCAGTATATTCTGCCAACGCCTGGATATTCGTTCAACGCAAATTTCAATCAATAATCATGTTTGTGGGAAACTCTAAGTAAATGTTTACTCCTTTGTTTAAAATAAAGGTTTGGGAATGATACATTTGATTCATAAGGGTTGTTTTCAGCTAGTTAGTTGCCTGTACCTACGAGTATGTACCTACACATAAATGTATGATATTTATATAAACGTGGCTTAATTCTTCTTATTGTTGTTTCTTGACTTGCCTGAGCTTTTGGAAATGGGTTGCTTAGCCCTCTGTGCGATTCGGACTAAAACTATATTAGAGATACCCAAATACGGGTTTATTATAAAATTAGAGTGCCTTGACACTAGAGCAGTGTTTCCCAACCTTTTACGATCCACGCCCCCCTTATCTGAATTTAAAAATCTCTTCCTTGTATAACACTCCTATTTATGCTTGCTTATTTTATTTTCATTAAAAAATTTAAAACTTGAATTAGAACGTGGTACCCCGCTGCCCACTGGAATTTTTTGCGTGCAGAAAGTTCTGCAAGGACAGGTAAAGGTGGTAGTCGCTTGGTGCCAATTCAGGTGAGTATGGAGGATGAGGCAGAAATTCAGGAGCAAACGTAAGTAGCCTGGCATTGTCGTGGTGTAAAATAACTCCTCTCCTGTTGAAGTGCCCAGAACGAAGATGGTGAATTTGTTCATCCAAACAGGTTAGTTGGTTTACAATAGAGGTCTACGTGACCTTTGGTCCCGGCTTTTGTTTTCACGTTTTATATCACCAAACTTGAAAATAGTGAACCACCTCTGCATAGTAAATGGTAGGCCATCTGTTGGTTTCTTAGAATTGCTATAGAAAACAATCCAACAAAATTGTTTGCTTTATTAAAGAGTGTACACTTTCCGATTATTTACAGAAAATAACTTCATTTAAATAGCTCCCGCGACTGGCTTGGCAGTAGCCCACCTCTCAGTCCAATTTTGCAGTATATTTTCGATGGTTCGGAGCCAGATTAGATGATTATTGAACTTAATGCGCAAAAGATCGATGACGCTGAGGATTATAGCTGAGCGCACAGGACGAACACGAAGATAACTTGAGTTATCAATTAGCATGTCAATCTCACGAACTTCACAAATTTGCGTACAGCCAGCGCGGTTGGTGCCATATTTCGACCGAAATTTCTTTTCAAAATTCGCACTGTTTCGGCAACTCAACACTCACTTTGGAAATAAGTATTCAATATTTCCCAACGTTGTTCAAGAGTAAATCGATTCATTTGATACCGCGGAGATATGGTAATGTGCTTCTGTCAATTTGTTAAGAACGAAATAGCTGTAAGTGTCAATAGTTTAGTTTTAGTTTATTAATGACTTTTATTTCATTTAAAAGATTTAAAAAAGTTCTAAGTCTACTTCGGTTTGCCATAACGCCGTCTATCAGATTAACAACTATTTGAGTTTATATACTAATTTAAGGTAAGTGCAATATATGGACACGAAGTTTAAAAAGAAGTAAAAAAGTGTAGTACGTCCTCTCTCACTCTCTGATTACAGAGACTGCACAAAATTGGAAGTTCGGATTGGTAAGTTGTATAAAGCTTTAAAAATAGTGCTTATTTTGTCAACTGAATAGTGGTTAAAGAAATAAGTCCTATCCTGCAGGTTGTTCAATTGACTACAGTTCAACCAGTATTGTGAAGACCGAGCTTCAGAAGCATATTTTTCGTATATGAAAAAAAAATCATTTTATCTATTAAAGTGACAAATTGTTTTCTTAGGGATGTGGGCTCCCCAACGGGGGTAATGGAAAGGCTAAGTCCATAGTCAGACGAGAGGCGTCTCCATTCTTGGACGAGGTTTCCTCATGTCATTATGATATGCGTAAGTATTATCCTGGGTAACCTTACTTCTTCCATCGCCAACACTATAGTCAAGATGCATCTTCAAATAATATTGGCGATATCCCAGTTTCAAGATGCAACATGTAATTGGGCGTGTTTATCGGCAATCGAAAACTACGCTTAGGGAAGTAGCATAGAAACTTCTCCACTTTTACTTCGAGCTATGCGCTATGTATTTATTGTTGAAACAGCGACCCCACATAGATGAAATTGCTCGCTTAGCTTCAGTTAATTTGCCCTCCAGATGCTTTCCCATATTAGGTCGGCTGATATCAGGACCCCAAGGTATTTATATTCACGGACAATTTCAACCGTTTCACCTTGATACGTCCACTTTTCATTGCGAGACAATCTGCCCCCGCCTCCTCTGAACACCATAATTTTCGATCAAGTTAACAGTTAAGTTCCAGCGTTAACAATATGCGTCGAGTCTGATCATCATTAGCTGCATTCCACCTATCGACTCGGAGAAGAAGACAATGTCATCCGCATACAAACGACCAGAAATTCTTGTACGACTAAGATCAATTCTTCCTCCTACGAAGTCCGTAATATTGTTAATGAAGAGTATAAGCAGCAACGTACTCAGGATAGACCCCTGTTTCACACCCGCCAGTGTTGGATATTCATCAGATACTGTCTCCATCCCATACGTATGCCACGTTATTATCATACGAGTACGAGCAGATTATTGTACAAAGCCAGTATGAAACGTGGTTTGGAATTTTTTTCGACGGGAAATCCAACGTATTGATCAACTGACAATAATAAAATCCCTGACCTTGTCGACTTCTTTATCGCAAAAGCGCTAACTAAAAATCTAACGGAAGTAGAAGAATGTTTTGATTTATGCTAAGACCACTCAGCAGTCACTCTGGAAATCGTTGGAAGTCTAGCAAAAAAAGAAGGACCGCCTAAGTTAACTAGTAACAAAACAAACTGGGACGTTTTCAGAAAAGACTGCAAGGAAAATATTGCTCTAAATGTGCCGCTAAAAACACCACTTGAAATAGAAGACGAAATTGACAAGCTCGTGGAAGCCATTCAGTGCGCAGCATGGAAAAATACTCCTTTTCGAAAACAGCAACACGGAACAGCAAAGTCAAATACCAGCCTGATATCGAAGACCTCATACGAGAAAAGAGAAGAGCGCGCCACCGCATAAAACTTATCTTAACCACCTTTGTAACAAAGCTAAAAAATGTGCTGCAGGACTTAAGAAATCGCGAGACTTCTACTTACCTCGAGAGCTTGACCGCTGATAAGTGTTCAAACTACTCTCTATGGAAAGCCTTGAAGCCCATAAGGAAACCCATAATGCACTCGGCACCAATAAGGAAAGCTAACAGCGAATGGACAAAAGGAGACAAAGAGAAAGCGGAATTATTTGCCGAACGTTTAGAGGAAACGTTCAAGCCATTCTATGGACAACCATTGATCGAAGATCCGAATGCAAATATGGCACCCGACAACTTTAAATTAAAAACTGTATCCCTGTCCGAACTTCGAATGACAATAAGAAAACTGAAAAATAACAAGGCTCCAGGATATGATTTAATCACTGGCGAAGTTTTGAAGGAGCTACCGAAAAAAACGTTAGTTAAGTTAGTCTACATTATAAATGCTTCATTGAGACTTCTATATGTTCCAAGGCAATGGAAAGTCGCCGAAGTAATAATGGTTCCGAAACCGGGGAAATGTGCAAACGACAAGAAATCATATAGACCCATTTCGCTTCTGCTGATAATATCTAAGGTCTTTGAGAAACTTCTGCTAAAAAGATTGCACCCAGTAATTGAAGAAAGGCGATTGATCCCGGATCATCAATTCGGGTTTCGGGTTAAACATTCCACAATCGATCAGGTGTATCGAATAAAAAATTAAATTGAAAAAGCTCTAGAAGGGAAAAAGATATGCTCTACCGCTTTTCTCGACGTATCGCAAGCGTTCGACAAGGTATGGCACGAAGGCCTGAGATATAAGCTAAGGGTAATCTTACCAGATAAATTCTACAGAATATTGGAATCTTACTTTAATAACAGACTCTTTCGTGTTAAACATGGGGCAGAATATTCGAAATTCAAAGAAATCGATGCCGGTGTTCCACAAGAAAGCGTTCTCGGCCCAATCCTGTTCCTGCTCTACACAAGAGATATACCACAAGATGAAAGGACTGTTGTAGCAACGTTCGCAGATGACACGGCTATCCTCGCAACAGATGATAGAATCATCAACTGAAAAATTTTAAACAAAGTATGCGAGAGGGCAAAGACCTGGAGAATCGTCCTTAATGAGACCAAGTCAACGCATGTCAATTTTACGTACAAAAAGATAAACAACTTACCTACATATTTCCATTAACTCGGTACAAATACCGTACGCAAACGAGGCAAAATATCTAGACGCAAAACGTAAGTGGAAGCCAAATGTTAAAAAGAAGCGCGACGAGCTTTAAATCAGACTTAGAGAAATGTTCTGGCTACTCGGGAGATACTCGAAGTTAAGCGTATACAACAAACTGCTCCTGTATAAGCAAGTGCTAAAACCATCTTGGACATACGGTATACAACTTTATACAACTTTGGGGTTGTACCAAGCCAAGCAATATGACTGTTCTGCAAACATTCCAAAACAAAACACTAAGAGCAATTGTGAATACTATAGGAATAGTGATATTCACAGAGATCTAGGAATTGCTACCGTGAGGAATGAAGTAACAAACTTTGCTCACAAACTTCGTACTCGCCTTCATGATTATTGCAATAATGAAATAATCCGTACTCTGGACATGACAAACCTCGAGCGCCGACTACAAAGAACAAGACCATACGATCTGGCGCAGTAAGGGAAAACCGCATGTAATGACGGTATTAGTAGGTGCCTTCGCTGGAAAGCTACTTACCTAACGCGATTAACACTACAGAAGCGTAAACTACTTGTTAAGGTAACTTAGTCATAGTCACAACAAAACGAAAAAAATGAGAGGAACGAATTTCCTACTACTATGAGCACGAGCGGTCGGTTCTCATAGTGCCTCTCTTGGGGATGAGGTTTAGCCCGTAGGCATATACTGGCCGACACTTATGAATTATCAGGTCAGATATATGAATCGGGCATAACCAATGGTACGGGCCATTGGTATCTTTTGAAGATTCCTGCAAAAAAAAAAAACGAGTACAATGCTTTCAATATGTTGATGATTTTACGCGAGATTCCGATCTTCTAAAATGGAATCGAAGGCCGCTCGGAAGTCCACAAAGAAGGCACACAACTTTTCTTTTTGTAAATTTCGGCGATGTTAATCAGAGCAAACATTTGGACAATAGTAGTCCTCTCTAAATCCTGCTTGAAACTAAGATAAAATTTCATGGCTTCTAACCCATTTTGTAAGTCTCTTGCAGATCAAAGCCGCGAACAATTTGGTCGAAGTATTTAGAAAATATATTCCTCTGTAATTTGTTGGCTCGCTGTCCTTTTGTGTAGCGGCAAAATGATTGCCTTTTTGAAGTTGTTCCTGAAAACAACTGCGGTTTCGAAAATTCGGTTAAACTCCATGGTTAGCGTGTATACAAATTCCATTGTGCAGTTTCTGTAAAATTCGAAAGGAAATCGGTCGTCCCCGGGAGCTTTACGTACTTTGGCATTTTCGATGACTTTTTGTACTTCCAGAGGTGTAAATGGTGCATGCAAAGACTCGTCGAGGAACAAAAGAGCGGCATATTGGATTAAGGAGATTGTTCAAATAATCCTTGAATAATGGCGCTTTCAACGATGGAGCGATTACATTTTTATGTCCGTTTATATATCATATTTCACGGCTCTCCAAAACTCTGCCGAGGAGCTTGAGTTGCTTATCATCACAATATTTTGATGCTCATAGATTTTTTTCATAGCAAAGGTGCTTAAAGTGTTTGTTTGCTGCTCCATAGAGTGATTTAAAAATGTAAGTTCTTTAGGAACGCAAACGATTGTTCTCTTGCTTTTAAGCACTCCTGGTCAAACTTAAATACTTTTGATTACAAATATTTGTATTTTTTGATGGACTTGCTACCGTTGACGGCGTTGCTTTTTTAATTATTTCATTTAGCTCTTCAGTAGTTGGAGAAGCATTGGATGTGTATAATGTCCTTAGGTCAAATTTAGATTATTACGGTATGTTGCTCGACTTTTATCCTTCCAAATTAGTTTGGGGAATAGCCTTAGTTCCGTCGTGCTACTTAAGCTCGTGGTACCCGCTATGCGGAGCTATGTCTCCAGAAATACTTTTTAGAGTTTGTTTGTTTTTACACTTTTCTCCCCGCATTTCAGCCCGTCGAATGTGTCCCGGGTAAATATCTTATGTGCTATGTGTAATTTATCATATCTCAGGGTGATTTTCATTTTAGGGTTCTTCTGCCGGAGGATCTTCATGATTGGTACCAGCTTCCGCCTTCTTTGGCGAACATTGAATGGTAGCTCCTTCTGAATGCTGATTTTTTGACCTTTTTAGATTTTTGACATTATAAAGTGCTTTCCTTGCAGCATCACGGGTTTTCAACTTTACTATTACTGTTGCGGTACGTACATCATGACTACGGACATTGTACGTCGACTCAACATGAGGGTCTGGATCATTCGTATCCATCAAACCGGCACACAAAGTGTCAGTGTCAGTGTACACATGTAATTTATGAATACATTTTTATAAGACTATGATTCGTTACGCCCAAACTGAAAGTCATAAAGCATAGCAGCGCCGCCCAAATCGGGGCAGCATACAGGAGAACCGAGCTGACGACTCTGGGTAGTAAAATTCGTCTAGCGCACCGAGATTCTCCAATACTATTCGAGAGATTGCCGCCTGCAGTAGGGAAGTTTTCTTGCTCGAGTATTCTACGTGGGCTTTAAACTTCAATCTGTTATCAAACATTACTCCTAAATATTTAACTGCTTCTTTTGATCTTATAGTCGGGCTGCCGACTCA
The DNA here is from genome assembly GCA_963082735.1 of Pocota personata. Classification (NCBI taxonomy): domain Eukaryota; kingdom Metazoa; phylum Arthropoda; class Insecta; order Diptera; family Syrphidae; genus Pocota; species Pocota personata. The sequence goes on along the minus strand of OY720429.1, from coordinate 45,419,210 downwards.
AATATTCGCATATTCAACAGCCTTTCGACTTCTTATAAGAACAGCCTCAGCTGGTCAACTAATTCTAGACCGGCGTATAATAGCCAGTTTTTGATTTTTACGATTGGTTCGTTTGTGGCTGACTTTATTTCGTGGATGTATTTTTGCCATGGTAACTACGGCAATGTCATCAGCGAACCCGATTATCCTAACTCCTTGTGGCAGTGTTAGGCGCAAGACTCCGCCGTACATAATACTTCATAAAAGAGGACCTAGTACCAATTCTTGTGGGACTTCCGCAGTGACGTTATAGTACTTTACCCCCTCGTCAGTTCAGTACCGCAACTTCCTGTTTGTGAAGCAATTTGCGATTATCGTCAACAGGTAGTATGGAGTATCAATTCTGGCCAGCGATCTCCTTATAAACGACGACTGCCGAGTTGAAGGCATTTTTAATGTCCAGAGTCACTACTGCACAGTATTTCTTTGTCCCCTCTCGCCATCTTTTCCCTATATCGACAACCGCTTTTATGGCATCAACGGTAGAACGCAATTTTCTGAATCCGAGCTGCTAATCTGACGGTGCTCCATTCTCTTCTGCTGCGATGAATGTATGCTGAGTTTGACTGTGCGTGTGTAACTGAACACTAGGACCTGTGCAAGCACAGCTGGGCGAACTTCAGCCTACACTTATCAAATCGAACGAGACATCTCTTGTTGACCTGATAGGCTGAGATCTGCCTCTCAGAAGTCTATCAAGAATTCCTCAGAAGAAGGACGTACGGCGGAAGAATTCTCTCGATGGAATCAACGATGACGTCAACAGTCAGCTTAGCGATTACCTTATATGAGCTACTTCGAAATATTCAGAGCTCAGGTAAATAAGAATTTTTAAGACTTCCTCAGGGTGTTGAAAAAGAGGTGGTCGCGGATGGATCCTTAATGGGACGATAGCAGCACTCATATTTTGGATTACTGGCAGCGGAATATCCGGCCCTTATGCCCAGGTACTTATGTCGGGGTAACTATTCTACCATGGGAAAAGTTTTCTTAAGTTACGAAGCAACAGGAAGGCTTGGACAAAGATGATTTTACTCTTCACGAAATATGCAAACGAGATAAGGACGACGGCCTTCAGATCTGCACGTAGAATGTTCGTACTCTTAACAGGTCATATTCAGCCGAACAATTAGCGGAGGTCTTAGAATTCTATGAAGCAGACAGCTCCGTAATCCAAGAAATGCGGTGGGATGTGCCGAGCAAAAAGCGGATGAAAAACAATAACATCTACTACAGTGATTGCTACAAGGAGCAGAAGCAGCGTTTATTTGGTTGCGGTTTTGTCATCAGAGGCAGACTCAGGCAAAAAGTCTTGAGCATTAGTAATGAGAGAATGCTGAAGATAATCCACATTAAGGCAAAATTCAAAAACATCAGCCTCAAGTCTCACAGAGGATAAGAATGACATCGACAAAAATTGCTTCCTAAATTGACTCAGGCTAGTCGACTTTGCGGCGGCGTGAAGCATCACCACAGTGTTCATAAGTGGACCTGGCGCTCTCCGGATCAACTGACTGTCAACCAAATTGATCACGTCGTCATTGATGTAAGGCACTCCTCTAGTATTTTGGATGTTCGCACCTTAAGCGCAGTAACATTGACGATCACTACATTTCTATAGACTTGTATGCGCACATTCCAAACACCACAAAACTAAAGAGGTAGTGTGAGAAAATTTAAACATGCAACGGCTTCAATCGCAAGATACTGCCACAGCCTTCACCGATCGAGTGCCCATAGACTTCTCAAAAAGTCCAATGCCACCAACGTAAGTCACAGATGAGCAATGACATCATCGCCGCAAGCAATCAAGAATGCCGCCTCTCCTCTGACGTACTTATTTTCTCGCATGCACCACAAGGAAACTTCTGGTTTGATGAAGAGTGGCGCCAAGTATACGCAGAGACTTATAAAGCGACGCTGAATAGGGTGACGATAAGAGCTTCCGACATCTACAAGCAGAAGAGAAGAACACCAGATTCTAAGAAATAAGAAGAAAGAATATGGAAAACGCGCCATCGAGTCAATGGAGAGGTGTTACAGCTGGAATGATGTTCGAAAGTTTTACCAGAAGGTAAAAAGTGCATGCCGAGGCTACAAAGCCCGAACAGATGACTATAAGTATGAAGAAGAAAACTTAGTAGTAGAGTCACCGTCGGTGCTGAGAATTTGTAAATATTACTTTCGCAGACTGCTAATAAGTGGTTACGATCAAAACTCCGCTCTAAGGCAGTATGCTTCATTCAATATCCTCAAGAAAGGAGATCCTCTGAATTGGGGACACTGTAGAGGTAATAGTCTCCTGAATATCGCTTATACTCGTAAGATCCTATCCGCCATTTAATGTGAAAGCCTTAAACCTTTTATCAACAATCTGATTAGTCCGTATTAGTGTGGTTTTAGGCCAGAAAAGTTCACCATAGATCAAATATTCATATTGCGGCAGATCTTGGAAAAAATCCAGGAACTCCAAATCGATACACACCACCTATTCTTCGATTTTAAGGTGGCCTATGATAGCGTTTTGTCAGTGATGCTTTCGTGAGTAATGAACCAGACGCAAATGAGTTTAGTAATTAATAAGGCAAAAAAAAAAAAACCTTTCATCAAAGAAGGATAGTCAACATTGGCAAATTAGACAGAACGTTACAATAGACAGCTACACTTTTGTGGTAGTTAAAGACTTTGTCTACCTAGCCTGCTGTAAAGTAATATAATGACGCCGGCGCAGTGGTCTAGCGAATAATCACTCTTGATAATCGCTGTTTGTTTGGCAAAAAATGCAATTGATTAGCAAAGCCGTTTCCCGGACAACTATGGTGACTTTATATAAGACCCTCGGGGATTAAAACATTATGTGTACTCCACAACATTGTGAAAACTCTTTTTGTTTATGCTTATACGTTCAGTCTGCTTATACGTTCGGTCATATGTAAATGTATGTAAAATGTGAGTTCCTTTTCCGCACTTTTAAAATTTTGACAAACAGCCTGGAATAGCATGCATCGCCATTACACTTCTTCTAAGTGCTAACTGCTGAACAATACACATGCACACCCTGTACCCTAAATTAAGACCACCAGACACTACTGCTATAAATTTCAATTTAACCCAAGACAATAAATGTCAAAATTTGTTGTCTGTACATGATACCGCATCGCCCAATCCACTATCTCTACCACTCCTCAACACCAGATTTCATCCTTCGCAAGTAGAGAAACACAGCAGCTATGGATTGGGTTCAGCATTTGTAAAACATCACCGGGCGTTATTGCACGGAGCATAATATTCATAACACAGCATCGCCATCGGTGGTGTTGTCATCTTCTGCTGGCCCGCTCCTGACAAATAAATTTCGCACACATTGTGACGTTCTATATACGAGTATACAAATTTACAACCTAACATGGATTTCAGTGAATTCTACTGACACAGCTTAAGATGATTTTTCCTTCACTCTTGTTCTGGATGTCTGCCCCGGCCGGTTTGCGGAAGGTGGCAGCTTAAGTAAGTAATAATATGTCTGCTTCTGACGTACAAATTTCATTCTGAAAATGATGCATGAGGCCAATATCTGTTCCTTCTGGGTGAATATTTCTACTTCAAAGACCCCGAAATGAGACACCCCAGTATGCTTGATAGACTTGATGTGTATATCTTGTCTTGAGCGAAAGAGTGATGTGGCTAATGTCAATGTCATGCATCACTTTGATGTGTTCTAGTCATGGATACATAATTTTTGTTTGCTATAATTTGGGAAGTCCCTACTCCAAAGCAAATACATATATCGCAGAGAGGAAAGGCAGCAGAAAACAATACTTCAGTTTAGAAATCGGACTACCATACCATACGATAATGAAATGCGTTGAGCAACCTTCCGCAATGCCGCTTGAGAAATAACTGCGAGCTACTACTTTATGACTTCCACATGTCCCTCTTCAATTCAAGTGAATTATATCATCATGGCCCAGCAGGCTTCCTAAGCTGAATAGCCGCTTAAATCCTCGAAAGCTATTCAAGTTTTGGTGTGAGCAAATGGTAAGTTAAATACTAGGAACAAGTCAGCCATTAACGAGCCATGCCAAGTCTTCTGGAGTGCAGGCCTTACCCTGCCTCAGCGCGGATCATATTTCCCGGGAGGAAAAATAGCTCCAATCCAAACACTGACTTCGATGTCGAACACTCTCTTTAGATGCATCCTTTGCACGGTTGTGCGGATGGAAAAAGCTGCAAGAACCGCCGACTAGGAGTTTTCAGAAGCGAATTAGGAGCAACTAAGAGTATTTGCTAACCTCTCAAAGATTCTTCAAAAACAGGAAAGTTATTCGGGATATGCAGGCTTTCTATGGATACGAGAGGTTTTTAGAGATAGCTAACCCCAGACCTAATCAAAGAATAACGGATTAATAAATATAGATCAGGTAAGGTTAGGCAGGACTATATAAATATTTTTTTATTTAGCAACGGTGAAACGATGACAGTGGACAGAGGGCGAGATAAGAGGTGCACTGTAGTGGCGTAATTTTCATTCCACGACGGTACAGACGATTTCTAGAGGTTTTCCTACAAGACGTACTTGTCTGATCTCTGTTAAAAACTATTTATAATACTGCGTCAAGTGTACTTTCTGGAAATCCCTGGGAGCGAACTTAACGCAGGAGGGGTACCGCATGAATCTAAGGAGCCCTGTTTCAGCAGACGCTAGTAGAAAGAAAATTGGTTTTGTACTTAAAGAAACTTAATTAGTTCTTGGATTTCTACATATAATTGTTTTGTTAAATTGTTAAATAAATTAAAAAACATCAGCATGTGTTATAATTATTAATGATATTACCTACTGTATCTACTGCTAATTTATTTATGTATCGCATGTGTACTTAGTACACGATTTTAAAATAGTCAGCATTTTTTAACCCAAACATACACATTCTTAATTTTATAAGGTTATGTGCCCAGAACCAAGTACTCTGCAGACCGATTAAAAGTATTGAAATGCGTGAAAAGAAACTAAGTTAATTAAACGGACGAATTATCATTTTCTTGTGGATAAAGTACTCAAAATCTTGGAAAAAAGCTTTTTATTTTGAAAGAGTTGGTGGACCGCAATCGGTGGTGGTTTGTGCAAAATCGAAAACTTCACACATCTTCACGTCTAGAAGTTCCAAATTATACTGACCAAAAAAAGCCAGAAGCCACAGATATACATAGATGTATCGAGAGTTTGTGGGAGAATTTAGTCAGGAAAGATGAAAGGATTATTGTCGGTCTTCAACCACTAGTTCACATAATGAGATATGAAAATGTTGAATTTGATTTACGAATGTAACGCTCGAACAAACATTTATCAGATTCAATAGAAATTTTATAGTTTTCGAAAAAATTCCATTGATTGTTTTACAGTTAAAGGAATACGGTGAATCTTCTTCGTTAACCATGCTGATGAATAATCCTAACAAAATCAAACAGGAATAGGAACTGCTATGCATGGGAATGGGAACTGCACTCCCAGGATCCGGTACTTTGTTTTTTATATTTTTGCTTTTTTAGAATTTTCATTTTTCAGATTGACTTTGGAAAACACAAAATATTTGAAAATCATGAAAATCAAGTACGGGATCTGCTTTGTGATGGACATCAGAAAGCACATTTTCATTTGGAGACTTCTTCGTAGGCAAAAAAGTTTTATAAAAAGTTTGCGGATAAAATTGAGATCCACCTGAACAATAGCGAAACTTGTACCATCTAAATTCAGAGCTACACCCCTGAAAGTTTCAAGAAACCTCTCGAAATAACACTGAGGCTAAGTCATACCAAGAAATTTATTAATTTCTCAGACAGATAAGGAGCCAATAACTTTTCAGACAAAGCAGACGTAAGTTACTGACTTTCTCATCGGTCAGTGATTGATTAACTTACGAACTAATTAACTAACTGAAGCTTGTGGAAAAAATGCGAGTAAGTGTTTCAGTTCCCCACTCAAAATCAGCAAATCATTTGCAATAATAAAAGATCAAACTTAATAGCAGTCTTTGAGAGGCTCACGAGATAAAACAAGATATTTTCAGGTGGCAGATGGTCCAATAAACCCCTCATATGCCCTCAAATTAAATCCTTTTGTCAAAAACAACTTTTACACATTACCATCAACGAAATATGTCTGGCTAAACCTTCATGTATTTTGTATGAGAATGAATTATTAAAGGGGAAAAATTTTAAAACGCATTTTTTTTTTTTATTGTTTTGGACTTAAGAGATATTTTGTTCTTCGTTTTGAGAAATTTTGTATTTTAAATGTTCGGCTGCTGCTTGGTAGTGGGACACTTTGCTGTATAGGTGTTACCGTGCAGAGACTTCTCGACCTGCGTCAGTATTTTTCGTCCTATTATCTTAATTTACTGTTTTGTAAGTAATAAATGATGCTAATGCTGCGATACATAAGTTGCAAAAAAAAAAAGAAGGAAAATCTATCTATCGTATGGCCCCTGCTATTCTCCGGACATCTGGTCCATTATAATCAACGCTTCCCTTATGCTTATTGTAGAATACAATTCCTATAGCCTGTGGTTTTTGTATTTGCCAACTACTTCAGAATTGTATTAAACCGATGCCAACAAAAGTTCTGTTTTGTTTTATTTTTGCATGCCCTTTAGACTGAAGTTCTCCAACACTTTAAAATGATAAAGACATTTTTAGCAATACTCGTCCTCCCAGATGAAGTGTATCTGCTGGTGAGGTCGAGCAAAATCCTTTTTCGTGATTATGCTCGAATTATCCGACGAATTTGTTCAGATTCTTTTCTATTGTATAAAATTCATTTGCATGTTTAAAATTCTGTTCAACAAACCGTAGGCCCAATTTATTTGTATGCCGTATTTTTCTGGCTTCAACAGAATATAAAGTATGTATCGGATATAAGAAATTCGCTTATAAGAAATAAACGGATAAAAGAAACATTTTCCAAAACCAAAATGCCTAATTGCATACAATAAAAAACGCTTATGGAAGGAGCTGAACAGTTTGCGTACAATTGAAAATTCCAGACTTCAAATCCAACCCTGGTTGACTTCAAAGGTGGAAGAAAAATAAAAATATCCATTTCAGAAAGCTGCACGGAGAGGCTTCTTCTGGTGATTCTGTAGTATCAAATCAGTTCAAAGAAAACGTCCTCCTTGGTTGGTTGGTTGGTTTAAGAGGGTGAGCTTATGCTCTTCGCTTAGGCCTCCATTGGGCCCGTTGTGTTCCCCTCATCTGCGTAACTGTAAGGAATAATGATGTTTTTTGGGAATTATTTATTGAGAAGATTTAGGTCTAGGGATCATTGGTAGGATAAACTATATCGTATAGTGATCGGGGAATCGTAGTGTTCGTCTAGCGAACTCCAGTATATCCCCGATTACTTTCTTATTGAGGTGTGTAATATCCGGAATCCTTGGAGATCCCAGAATTTTCAGCCTTAGCCTCGCTGTAGCGGGGCAGTGACAGAGGAAGTGTTCTATATCTTCCTCCTCCTGTTCACAGTTGGCACAGATTGCTGTATCAGCTATACCGAGTCTGAACAAATGTTTGTTGAGATTGATGTGCCCTGTTAAAAGTCCCACCATCAATCTTAATTGTGTTCTGCTTGAGTTAAGAGCTCTTTTTGCTGTGTTGGTACTCGGTTTAGTTATTACAGATCTAGCCACTTTGCACGTGTCTAGATTCGTCCAGTAGTTATTGAACTCTTGTCGTATCTTTTCATTGATTATTGTTTTAATAGTTGTCAGAGGGACCCCTATTCTATTATCCGGGTTCAGTTCTGTGTTGAATGCTCCTTTCCTTGCTAGTTCGTCTGCCTTTTCGTTACCCGGTACACCTTCGTGCCCCGGTACCCATGTGAGACGGACCCTATTGCGTCTGGCAAGTAAGTTCAATTTAGTTTTGCACTCCCTTACTAGTCGTGATTTCGACATGGGGTTTGTGATCGCGCTAATTGCTGCTTTGCTGTCCGAGCAGATGTCAATTTGCCTTTCTTCGCTGGTGTCTTCTGCAAGTATTTCGGTTGCCTTCATAATTGCATAGACTTCTGCTTGGAACACCGATACAAATGGTTCTAGGTGAATAGTAAGTTCAATCGGTGGGTTAGCACTGAAGATGCCAGCCCCTGATTGCCCTGATATGTTAGAGCCGTCTGTATATACCGATATCCCATTAGAGTTTCTTGTCGTTCTTTCATACGTCCAATATTCTCTTGCCGGAAAAATTGTTTCGAAGTTGTTGGAGAACGTGTACGATTTCCCAACAACATCACTCGATGAGTGGTTTCATTACTCTTATCATTTCGGTGATTTTTCGATGTCCCGTATTTGCACCACCGATGAAATGGACGATAGTTCTAAGCCGTGAGGCTGAAATGCCGGCAATCTTCTTCGCTTCGAGGTGCACTGGTAAAATGTTAAGTATCGCTTCCATGGCCGCGGTTGGTGTTGAAGATTGTGCTCCTGTAATACCCAGGCAGACCATACGCTGCACCTTAGTTAGCAAGTCTCTTGAATATTTTTTGCTCATCACTGGCCACCATACAACTACACTGTAGAAGATGATGGGTTTTATGACGTATTCGTATATCCAGTGGACCTGTTTCGGTTTCAAGCCCCATGACTTCCCGATGGCCCTCCTGCATATCCAATATGCTCTCTTGGCTTTGGTGCCTCTTTCTTCCAGGTTCTTACTCCAGGTCAGTTTCCTGTCCAATATAATGCCCAGATACTTGACGCTGTCACGGAGTTGTAGTGATACTCCTCCGAGTTGTGGAATATGAAAGTCACTAGTTTTGGTTTTCTTTGTAAAGAGAACCATTTCCGTTTTATTTGGATTTATTTCTAATCCACTCTCCTCCGCCCATTCTTTTATGATTCGAAGGATGTTCAGGTGCTTACCTCGTCCTCCCTACTCTGATGCAAAAATATGCGCTAGATGACATTTATAACGCAGATGAAACCGGTCTTATGTACAAAGCACTTCCAAGTAAAAATAAAGTAATCAATGGTCTCAAAATTCGTAAAGATCGAATCACATTGCTCTTCATGTATAACGCGACGGGTTCAGATAAATATGTATTTTCCTTTAGAAAATTCAAACAGCCAAAATGTTTCCGAGGAAAGAACATTCCTATTCCGTACAAATTTAATAAAAAGGCCTGGATGACTAGCAATATATGGTCTGAAATAATCAAGGATCTTGACGATAAACTCGGACGAAAGAAAAAGAAAATCCTTTTGTTAATTGACAACGCTTCTTGTCACAAACTCGGTTTTACGCCTGAAAACATCGAAATTATATTTCGTCTTATACAACCATTAGACCAAGGTAAGACGTAATTATTTTCAAAAAGTTCATCTCGGCTATCCTTTGTTTTTTTGTTTACTCTTGTACAGGCATTATCCAATCCTTTAAGACTCACTACCGAAAATGTATGATAAGGAAACAAATTTTGGCCATCGAAGGTGGTTATATGGACACTTTCTTTGAAGAAATTACCATTTTAAAAGCCTTGTTTATAATTACACGTTCTTGGTGGCTTATAACACCACAGACAATAACCAATTGCTTTAAAAAGGTTCGAATTTCACAGCAAATTGAAATAGAAACTGGTAATAATCTCGAGGACATAGAACTGATTGACTTTGATACCAATGAGGAATATGAAGACTTTTTCAGAGCTATAGGTGAAGAAAAAGGACAGGATTGCTTTGGTAAAATTGATGAAAACGAACTCATAAATTAAATTTTGGATGAAAATATCGAAGATGTTGAGCCTGAATTTAATGAAATTCATTTACCTAGGCCAGGTAGAGAAGAAGCTGTCCAAGCACTTCTTGTTTTGAAACAGTACCTGCTAAATGATGAGGATTGAATTAAAAAAGTAGAAGAAACACTTTTCAGGCACCGCGATAAAGCTCTTGTTCCAAAAAAATTTAAATTTTTTTTTCGAACATTGTTTTTTAGTTTATTATTTAAAACTTTAATGTGATTACATACTAAATACGTAGATAATATGTACCTTATTCTTTTTTTTAAGTTTGTTTTTTTGTTTTTTTAATAAATACTTTTTATTAAAGAGTTTTTTTTTCGTATTTTTTTTTTTATACACATGTAGGTAGTTACATAGGTAGCAACAAATAATATCCATTGTTCTGATTTAATAAACTTTAGTGCTGTGTTTTTCGCAAGGATTTATACGCTGTTATGTATTAACACACCATGTTAAAACCAACAACACGCTAAGGACAGATAAATTCAATTCCTTAGAGCTGTATTACGTAAACTTTGTTTTGCCACCAAGTGGAAATAGTTATTGTTTCCGTCGTTATTGGTTTTCGTCTCTCTCCCCTTTATCGCCATCAATATCTTCAATATTACCAGTAAAATAACTGGAGAAGTAACAAAAACTCGGAAAATTGGTTAATATACTGCCTAGCGCGAAATCGGGCTCCTTAAATAACACGGTTATAAAGGAAATTCCTTTGCATCCAAGCTAAATGGACAACTCTTCTCGAAACAGCTTTGGTCTAATCTGCGGGATATCGGTATTGGCAAAAGGGAAAAATTAGATTGTGCACTCTCATTATGATCATTTTCTGGCCAACACATGAAGTTCATCCAATTTGATGCCTCTTAGTGCGCCGCGTAGAGAATCTCAAGAGCCCTTTGACTTTAAAGTGGTGACAGAGAGTAATGTGGCTGAAATTGTTAAAGTGCTTAAATCTGATGCAATTGGTGTTGATGACACACCTCTTAGATTTAAAAAAAAACTTATTCTTCCCTCGCTGTTGAGTCCACTTAAGCATCTCATTACGTCCTCAACCCTTCCATTATTATAGAAAGAAGACAGAAAATTACTCCTGTTGCCAGAACATAGTACCCATCACTACCTAGTGACTACCGCCCAATAAGTATACTACCATGCCTGTCTAACGTCTTGGCAAGCACACTGAAAATCAATCAATTAGCTTCAGAGCTAATCAAAGCTGTTCCACTGTGATGGTAAAGGTACTTGGTGACATAAGATCTCAACTTGATAAAGACAGATTAACGATCCTCCTTGATTTTCCCAAGGCCTTTGATAGCGTTAATCATGACATTTTATGCCAAAAACTTGCTGTTTATTTTGCGTTTAGTGATAGAGCTACTCGCCCTATAAATAATTAATAATATTTATTAAACAGAACTCAGAGAGTGGTTGTCGGTGAGGTAATTTCGGAACGCAGAACCTTTCTATCGGGATTACCCCAGGGTTCGATAGGGCCAATCTTTTTCTGTATGTTCATAAATGACTTGCCCAGGGTTTGCAGAAATGTTTCTCTTTACCTCTATGCTGAAAACATACAGATTTTTTTGTCGAGGCCTATTGGCCTTTTGAAGACCTTGTTGTTAGGATTAATGAGGATCTCACGGAGATCCATGGCTGGTCGGAGAGGTAAGACGCAAGCTGTACTGCCCTCTAATATGGAATACAATACAAACGAATTTACCTCTACGTATATCTGTACCATTCTCGAAGTCAGTGACAAATTTGGGTTTTACTGTGAGCACGCATTTCTGGTAATGATCATGTTAATTTGATTGTTGGGCGCAATTATGGAGCTCTGAGCAAACTCTGGATGGCTAGCAATTTTACTCAAACTGAAACAAGGCTTCGCTTAGCTAAAATATTACTCTTGCCCCTAATCACTTATTCTAAAGTTCAGCCTAGTAAACCAATATCTTAGGTTGAACACTCTCGCAATACATCAGTGCAAGAAATTGTATTTTTTTCAATAAACTCATTCATACGTACAAAGTCACAACGTTATTTGTATAACAAACTCAACTTCTGTCAGTCTGCGAAAACATTCAACATAGTAGCACCTTCGTTTAAATATCAGAATTCATGACGTATTTTTTATGTTAATAGCATTCGTTTTTGGAATTCTTTGCCAGTAAACATCAAACAAATAAGGGATTTCAAAAGTTTTAAAAATAATATATTCAACTGTTTTGTAGTCAGCGCATTTCTCTTTCTCTACCTGTTTGTTCATCTTCTTCCTTATTTCCCACACTTTCCTATGTCCTTTTATTGTTAAAATATTAACAATACAAATTAACAAATAAAATTGTTAAAATATTAGGTATTACCTTCAGTATCAAGTAGTGTCTAAATCTAACCACATTTGTAATATCCCTTTCATTGTACTATGTATAAAAGACAAAACGTCTTAAGCTAGGTTTCCACTTGTCGATTTAAAATTGACAAATGACGAATTTTTACGTCAATTAGAAAATTGGTAAGTGGAAATAATGAAAAACTGCTTGTCATTGAATTGACTAACAGCACCTGTCAATGACTGACAAAGAATTTACATTACAAGTGGAAATAGCTAGTTGTCAAAAAAAATTTCCGTTTGTCTTTAATTGACAGTGAAAATTAATTGGCATCATTTTCAATTGTTTGCCAATCAAAAGACACATTTTGATATACAAGGTATTTAAAATTTTTCTTTTCTCTAACCGGGAAATAAATAAATAAATAAATAATTGGCGCAACAAATCTTTAAGTGCCAGGGCCTAGCTTCTCGCGACAACTCGTGTTGTGTGCCGTATCCGAACGGCAATGTGTTTTTGAGAAGCTTTTTCGTGACAATAATACTCTTGGATGTTTGTCAGAAGTTCACGAGAGGTGGGGTATCGTGAAAAAAATTGTTGGTGTTCTCTGGGATTCGAACTTGGAACCTCTTGCGTAGTGATCCGACACACTTCATTTTTTCTTCATTTTTATTGCATTTTATTGGGTAATTCATTATAACTTACATGCTAGACAAAACGCTTAAAACTAGCTTAACTAACTTAACTATTCTTATACTAAGCTCTAAGCTAAACCTAACACTTAAAACTATGTCTTTCGACGTAACAAACATGAAAATTGTTTATTTATTTCATTCTTTTAAATTAAATTTAAACTAAGAAAATTAGTCAAAAACTTAATGTCTGAACATTTTTTTGTATTCTTATAAATAAAACTTATAAACTACCTTAAAATAAATCTTAAAACTATCTTATTCTAAATTAGCCTAACTTAATCTACCTTACGTATTTTCTACGTAAATTTTTTTTTGTTTTTTTTTTTTTTTTTAATTTTTTTTTTTTGTTTTTTTTTTATCAAGTGCTGTTTTGTTTTTTATTTTTTTTTTTGTGTTTTTTGTGCTTTTTTGTATTTTTTTCATCCAAGTGCTCTGGAGATTTTTTTATTTTTTTTTTTTTTTTTTTTTTATTTTTTTATTTTTTTTTTTTTTATTCACTACCTACATCTACCGAAACCTAAAAAACTACCTAAACCTAAACTATGTAAGTCGGCCATGGGCAAGAACAGCCAACTTTTGACATCAAACAGGCTACCCTGGATTAGGAGGAAACGACGAAGGAGTTTCCTCTCTTTCGGCTAGCCACCAGAAATGACCGTACTGACGTTGTACGTCCTCAATATCGCGACCCGATACCGCCCTACTAAACCGGAGACGCTCCACACTGCCGTGTGCAACGTCTCTGTCGTAGTTGAGTCGCCTATCCACAACTGTCCGAGCAATGTGGAAGATTAGCGGCACCGCCAATCTGTCCTGGATCAGACCTTTCTCATCAAAATAGAGGAACGCCTCTGGGGGAACAAAGCCGTTAAGGCGCACTCTCTCATGATACTCGTAATTGGGGTAATAAGCCCCGGAGATCAGGTTGTTCGTCGAGCTCATTGCTCTTGCAATGTGCCTTCGAATCAGCTTGATAACGAAATTATCCACTCTAATTAGGTTAGCCCTGTTGTATAGGACCTCATTGGGATAGAATTTTATGTACTGGGACTCTGGTGTTCTGTACAAATGAAGGCAAGCCCGAAGGCAAGCCCTCTCAAACACCCGAATCTTTTCCAACAATCTTGCTCCCACGTTGAACCACACGGGGCATCCATATACGAGCATGGGCCTAATGAGGGCCATGTAGCAGATTACCTTTACCCTTGCATCGAGTTGCTTGCTATAAAAAAGTCTCTTTGTAAGGGCAAAAGCACCTTTGGCTCTGGCCAGAGCAGCATCTATATGTTTGTTAATATATAGATATTGGTCTAACCAGAGCCCCAGGTATCTGACTACACTTCGACTCGCAAGTGGCTGTCCGTGCGGTCCCACGATTGAGAACTTTCGGCAATTCTTTCTGGTATCCCTAGAGGCCCCAGACAAAGGCGTCCTAAAAAGAATGGTTTCCGATTTCTGGAAGTTGATCTTCAACTTCCAGTCATCGCAATATCGCTGAATCTTATCGAAGTCACGTTGCAAGAGAATTGCAATGACCTCGATTTTTGGTCCTGATCTGTACACGATCAAGTCGTCTGCGTACGCTATGGCATGGTGTAGTGATCCTATGAGATCGCTCGTGTAAATGTTGAAAAGGATCGGTGAATTAACCGCACCTTGTTGCAGACCATTTTTAATTAGAAATGTTCCAGTAGAAGTCACATTGCCATTTTTGACGATGAACTGCCTACCGGTGAGCATGTTATAAAGTATGTACAACAGTGGTTTGCTTATGCCCAGCCTGCTCAGCTTGTAGAAGAGTCCCTCTAACCATACGGTGTCGAAGGCCTTCTCCAAGTCAATCAGGCAGGCACCCGTGCATTGGTTCTTGCTTTTGTTCCATTGGATATCCGATACCAGTTTAGACGCGGCATGTATTGTATCATGCCCCGCCTTAAAACCGAATTGGTTATCCGGAATTATATTACTGTTCTCAGTCCACTTAAGCAGGGCTTTATTGATCACTTTCTCGAATACCTTGCTGATGTTCGGAAGGAGACTTATCGACCGGAGATTTGCCGGATTGGAAGTGTCCTTACCCCGTTTGGGGATGGGTTGTATCACTGCTGTTTTTCAATGCGCTGGATAATGTGCATTATTCAGCGCATTGTTAAACAGAGTGGTGTAAATGTCCACCGCTTCTAGAGGGAGATGTCGAAGCACAATGTTCGACACTCCATCGATTCCTACAGATTTCTTCCTCCTCAATGAGTCGAAGATCGCTTGGAGCTCCACCTTCGATATGTACGGGGGATGTACCCTTTCATCGGCGATGACATTATTTGCCATGTTATCGTCATTGAACTCGGTAAAACCGATGTTCTCGGATCGCCAGTGCTCTATATCATTTCGAAGGTAGAAGTTGTGCACAAGGACGCGATTTTCCAGGTCGTGGTTCGGGCAAATGGTATCATTCACCTTGTACACTTCCTGGAAAGTCGCTCCTATAGCCTCTACCTTCTCCTGCGGATCTTCGATCACAAAGAAGTTGTCATCCTCTACTGCGTTATCTGGATCTATACCTGCTGTTATAAGTATTCGTCCATTGTTCGTCGTTCGGGGGATCTTAAGACACGGAAGGTCGTTCTGATTATTCCTCCGAAATATTTTATTTATTTGCGGGAACATACTCGGGTTGTTGGATTTTACAGCCCGAATTTTATTGTTCCAATGCAAATTTACAGAAAGTCTGTAATTTTCTCTAATTAACTTCTGGAGGTTTTTAATCAACGACTTCAGTGTCCTAACCTCCGAGTTCTGTCTGTCAGTAAACTGTCTGTACAAGGTTTTTAGTCTCGACAGCAGTCTACTTTTGTGTTGGTGTAGTGCGTCAATTGTTGCATTGCGGAATATGTCTGCGTTGTCAGTATGTTGATACCGAGGTATCGTATTATCCATAGTTCGTTTAATTGTCTCGTCCATTTGTTTTAGGTACCAGTCAATCTCCTCGTTTGACAGATTAATATTGGACGGTGGGTAGAGCGAGTTCGAGGAGAGTGCTCTTGTGAAAGTTCTGGAGTAGCGAGTCCAACGCGTCCTACTATAATTGTAGGAGTACGTTTGGACAAACTCCTCCAACTCCGCAATTTCGTTGGGAATCGTTATTACGGCACTGAGTCCGCAATGGTCACTGTCATACACAAATGTGTGCAGGCAGTTTATGGTTTGTCGGTCCATGTCGGTCAGTTGTAACCGTACGTCGAACAGCATAAGATCCAGATAAGAGCCACTTCTAGGAAACGACGGACTATCTGTTGCTTTCAAATCGAGTTTATACTCTACACTGTGCCGACCCCACCAATTGAATAGTAGGTTCCCTCTAGGATTAGGTGTGTTGTTTCCCCAATCTCTATGTTTGGCATTGAGATCTCCGGCCATGATGAAATAATTCTCCTCCGACTCCAGCCTTAGGAATCGAAAAAGTGTCTCGAGCTCTGAAATAAATAAAGTAGATTGAGTAGCTTCAGGTTCATAGAGTGCAACCAAGTACATCCTCTTTCCACTACGGAGAGGGATGCACACGATACACGCTTCCAGCTCCTGGAACCTTCGCACTTCACCGCTGTACATTACTTTAAATTGCAATTGTTTGCGTATGAAGATCGCAACACCTCCTCCTTGTGTAGAGTTGGGTCGGTCTCTTCTGACAATACTGTATTTATTGTGCCCCAATTTGTGCTTCTGGGATAGCTTTGTTTCGCTAACCATAAGCACATCAGGGGTTTAGTCTTCAAGCAACTTAAACAATACGGCTCTTCGCTCGATCCTAATCAGTGAATTCACATTCACCGCAAGGATCTTCAAGGTTTGCTCCTCCATGTTCGTACCCATTACGACTGAAGGTGCGTTAAGCCCGGCAGAAGTGCGTAGATCTGGTCCACCCGCTTCGCCTGCTCCTGTACCTGACGTTGAAGCTGCTCCATCTGCCCTTGGATAGAGAGCAAGATGGTAAGCAAGTCAGATTGAGCCTCCGGTGCTCTAGGCGCTGGGGCCTGAGAAGCAACCTTCGGTCTTTTTTGTTCCGCGTTTCCCCGACCTGCCGCCATTTGGGCGTAGGTCACTTGGGGAGTCACGGATGGTGTTTGAATTGGAGCAGGTGGACGTTTCACAACGACCTTCTCCTGGCGAACTAGATTTACTTTCTTAATATACTGGAACTTAGGGCAACCCCGATAGTTTGCGGTGTGTCCCGAGTTCCTGCATAAAGCACACGAGAGCTGGCTCTTATCTGCAACTCCATCCTAACCCAGAGTGCATTCCTCTGCTTTGTGGTTCTTTCCACACTTAACACATCGGGGCTGCATTTCGCAGTTCGACGCGGCGTGACCGAACCTTTGGCAGCGAACACATTGTAAAATGTTTTCGCTCCTTCTTAATTTTTCCCATGCGACAACCTGGTAGTCTAGGACTTTAATACTCCTTAGACCATCCAGCTTGCTATTGGGTGAAAGCTGAACCAGGAAAAACGGCAATTTCCGCTTCTCCCTTTTTGCCTTAGCTGTGGTGAATGGCTTGACCCCTACGAATTCGAGCTCGTTGCACTCTTTCTCTTTAAGCAGCGCAAGGAGCGTCTCCGGATCAGTAGACGGGTCTATCCCCCTCAGCAGCATTGTTTGCCGCTTTTCCCCCTTCGGGGTGAAGGAGAAGAACTCCGTCGTCGTGTCCTTTAACAAATCTTTAATTTTTTTATACTGTTCCACTGTATTGCAGTGGATAGAATGCCTGTCTACATTTAAACGTTTAATTGAAAAATTATTGCCAATGGCCGACTTACATAGTTCAATTGTGTCTTTCAACTCTACCTTGTACGTGTTAATTGGCGGCACCCTGGTCTTCGTACTCGTCTTCTGTTGCTGAAGTTGCTGTTGCTGTTGTTTCTGCTGCTGCTGCTGTTGCTGCGGTTGTTGCTGCTTTCTCTGCTGCTGCTGTGGTTGTTGCAGCGTTTTTTGCTGCTGTTGTTGTCGCTGCTTATTCTGCTGCTGTTGTTGTTGCAGCTTATTCGGCTGCTGTTGTTCTTGCTGCTGCTTCTGCTGCTGTATTTGCTGCTGCATTTGCGGCTGCATTTGTTGTTGTTGCAGCTGGCCTTCTGGCTGCTTCCGTTGTTGTTCGGAAGGGCGCTGGAGCTCTAGCTGCCGCTCCCTTTCTCTTCTGGCCATTTGTTTGGCTTTAATGGCAAGCACCCTCTGCTCTAGCTGTCTGATGCTGCTAGTCAGACTTTGGACTTCCTCCTCTTCGTCATCCGATTCGGAGGAAGCCAGAACTGCGAAGCAGTTGTTGTCGTCTCCGACGTAGCGCCCTTCCCTTCCGTCGGAGATGTACGGGAAGACGACAGAGTCATCCGACCTCTGCCGCTTCTTATCTGCTGCTGCTGCTGTTGCTGTACTCAGCGCCCCTTCGCTCGCTCCACTTGGCAGCTGTTTAACTGTAGCTGATTTGGAGGGACGCTTTACCAAGTTGGGAGAAGGTTTTAGTTTTCTTCTCCTTTTCCCCGTACTTGCAGTTGAGACTGTTGCAGGCTGACCTATCTGTACTGCATCGGCTGATGCTGTCACCCCACCAGCTGGTCCCGCTATTGGGAGCACGGACCGCTCACTATCCATCACCAGATTCTTGTTTTCACACTTTATTTAATTATTAAAAAAAAAAAAAAAGTCCAAATTTTTCCTGGCTGGGAATTGAACCCAAGCCCCCGGGTTGACGGTTCACTACCACTCCTACTAGGCCAACTCGCCACTTGAGATGTTACTGTCTAACTTTCTACTTTAAAAACACCACGATTTTAACTGAGAAGCCGAAACACGTGTGTACTCTATCAAAGTCTGTGAATGACTGGACGAGAACCTTTGCTTCCGAACACATACGCCTATTATGGGCTACTTGAGCAATTGACAGTACTGAAGGAAACTTAACGTAGAATGACATTAGCTTCCGATTGCTACCGACTATTATAGCTCAGCCTTTAGAATTTTCGTCTGCTGGCCATGGAAACCTGAGTAAGAATGTTCCGACACACTAACCACTACGCCATGACTCCCACAATAAATAAATAATTTCCATTTGTAAAATATGTAGAAAAATAAGTATTCCATCCACATCGAAAGATGTTTTAGAGGAAGACCGTGGAGAAGGTAAAAAAAGAAAAAGAATTAGGAAGGCATCTGTGGAATGAAGCGTGGAGTGGAACAATTTGAAAACATTTGGGACTCCAACTCCAAATACTACAAAAACCTACTTAAGAAACTCGAAGTCAGTTCTATTCATACGCATTTTGCGTCTGAAAAATTTCGGTTCCATATTGCAAAGTTTTGCGTAATATCTACAAGACTCTCGGTCGAGAAACAAATGTTGGACGCAACAACAATCAGGTTTCTTTCTTTTCCTGCTTTCATCGTCTTCTGCCTGCATCTCCAACTCGGATCCGACCAACACAATTAAAGAAGCAAGAGCGATTCGCTTCCTTTTTAATGACTGTTCCAAATTGGCAGTGCTAGAGGAAATAGCTTTTAGCGAACTGATAAAGACATTTGTCAATATTTTATTGTCAATGAACTGACAAACGATTTTTTGCCAATAATTGGCATAAGTGGAAATGAAGTGGCAGTGGAGTCGTTTAATGACATAAACGAGAGGTGTCAAACTTTGTCAATTGAATGACATGTGGAAACCCACCTTTACTTGTGTAAACCGATAGAAATAAATAAATATGAAATAAAGTACTAATCATTTCTGGTATATGTAGAATGAAAATTACAATTTCGCTTTGAATTGTGACCCCGTAGACTCCAGATATGTAGTCTAAAGGAAATCTGTCCAGCCTTGTAGGCTGCAGTCCAGCGCACATAAATATAGGCAGACAGGCAGAATTGAGAGGCTTACTTTACCGAGTTTCTCTATCATAGCAATATCAAGATTGATCAAAATCTAGAGGAAACCAAAACTTGCCCTTATACAGGGTGGGCCAAATAAGACCAACCAATGTTAAACACGAATAACTTTTTTATTTTCTTTTTTTATTTTCCAATATAATTGTTTTTTTCTTTTTGCAGGTTATAATTGAGTTTAATTAATTGAGTATAATTGGTGCAGGGTTATGGCCGAAAAAGTTATCGGCCAATATTTCCTCGAGAATGAGGATGAAATGCCAGAAACGATTTCCGGGGCTTCTAACAGAACAATGATCGACAACTTTTTGCGGCCAGTGGCGGAGCAGCATCTTAATTTGCGGTTCCAACAAGATGGAGCGACTTGCACACTGCTAGGCAAACTATGGACCTTCTACGTGAAATTTTTGGCGAACGTTTGATTTAAAAAAATTCAGATTTCCCTTGACCACATCGTTCACCAGATTTAACTGCGCCCGACTTTTTTTTTATTAGGATATTTAAAAGACAAAGTGTATGTTAATAAACTAGAGACTATTAGACAGCTACAGCAGAATATTCGAGATGAAATACGGAGCCTGCAACCAGAAACATTACGTGGTGTAATGGAAAACGCGCTAAAAAGAGCCAATGTCTGTATCGAGCAAAATGGTGGACATTTGTCTGATGTCATATTTCATACTTAATTTCCAGAAAATGTATTTCATATATAAACAAAATTAATTAAAACAAATGATTATTACAATAGTTATACGTGTTTAACATTGGTAGGTCTTATTTGGCCCACCCTGTACGCACCAATGCATCTTTTCTAAAACATATTGTATTTCACTGAAATTTAAATATATCTATTATTTTCTTTATGAGGCATTGTCCTTCCTAAAACTAACTACCTATTTGTGGCCAAGTATCCCACAAATGCGACATAAGTGCAAGGTAGACGCTAGCAGAAAAGGGTATAAAAGAGGAATTTGTATGGTACTACACATCAATAAAAGAAAATATATTAACGTAGTTTTTTCCACTTTTTTTTATTAAAAGTAATTAAGGGAATATTGAATAACACTAATTAGTAATTATTACGGGGAATTCAGTTTTTATTTTGCCTTAGTACTTTGTAGCACCGCCTTTAGCCTTTGTGACCGCTTGGACCCTCCGTCTTTGTTTTTGGATGTGGTGTTGTCTTTAGAAGTGGTGCTGAGTTTATCTTTTAGATCAGAATTTGTCTTTACTTACGGAATGAGCCTGATGATAGAGAGCAGAATCATCCTGAAATATGAGATTTGGGATGTACTTGTAGCAGCATAACTCTTCTATTGTAGGAACAACACTATCAGCAATGATTTCTTTGTGTTTCGCTGCATTTACGTTACAGTCCAAAAGGAAAATATGTTCAAGACCCAATTTGTCATGCATCCCCAAACCATAACATATGGTGAATGCTTAACGGTGGGAAGCAATCGTCTTTCCATCAGATCAAGTCAAATTAAATTTGAATTCATCAGAAAATATTACCCTTTTTTAATCGTTGGCGGTGTTCCCGGTGCTGTTTGGCCCACATTAATCTTTTTTCTTGCTTTTTTGCAGGTCTACGGGTTTGAAGACTTACTTCATTAAGCCACATTGAATATTCAACGTGCTGATGTTAATAAAATATCTCTCGTTCAAGTCTTATCTCAATTCCTTCGCAGTTCCGAACCGGTTTTTCAGAGACATGCGCTCCAAAATCCGATCTTGCCATGTTGTCTCTCCTTCCGCTCCCAGGTTCTACTACCCGTCTAGCTTAATTTCTCCAAAAGCCATAGAGCAGTGCTTTCGTGGCATCCTACAACGTCTGTGAAAAATTTTCGCCATGAAGAACGAGAATACGTCCTTTATCTGCTTCGCATAAAACCATCGTAAAATTCCTTAACGGTTCACAAAACACTTTGACGTAGTCTAAAGAACTAATGCGTTATCGACTTGAGTGTTTTTTCTTTTATACAACAAAAAGAATAAGCATGGAACAGAAAAACTGCAATCGTACCTACATACTCGTATGTGTTAAAAATATGAGAGGAACGCACCCGGAAGTCATAAAATCATTAAACTTTCATTGTG
This sequence comes from Pocota personata, assembly GCA_963082735.1. NCBI lineage: Eukaryota > Metazoa > Arthropoda > Insecta > Diptera > Syrphidae > Pocota > Pocota personata. The sequence continues at coordinate 45,397,336 of OY720429.1, read as the reverse complement.
AAGCGTTTTTGTTTTGGCTCGGGGTGTATATTTCAAGAGTTATGTCGATCTAGCTATGTCCCCCCATCCGATCCGTATGACACCACTTTTTGGGCCGTAAATTTCGAGCTAGGAACATGAAATTTCATATAGAGGTTTCTAAGAATCGGAAGGAGTACAAGAGTAAAAATTGTTAAAATCCGCCCACAGACACCCACATTTTTAAAAAAAATTTTCAATATTTTTAGTAGATATTAAAAAAGGTTGTTTTAACAAAATATGTAGACCCTGACTTTCTTTACATTTCGTCCATACATTATACGAGGGCAAGGTGAGAAGTTCTCGGCCTGACGTAGAGATGGCGTTCCAATCAGCAACAATTTATATTTCCTGCCTGGGTGCACTTCTCATTAGTTCGTATGACAAGTTTCAACTTGTTCTCTCAAGTAGTTTCTTTCCACGAATTTTTGCAGTAAACGTCTTGAGTGTTTTTCGTTAAAATGGACAAGGAAATTCATCCAAAGTTGACAAAAGTTTACGGGGACTCTGCTCCTTCCATGTCAACCGTTAAAAAGTGGGCAGCTGAATTTAAACGTGGTCGCACGTCCCTCGAGAATGACCCATGTGAAGGACGGCCAAAAACCGCAACCACACCCGAAACCATCGAAAAAGTGCATGATATCGTGTTGGACGATAGGTGAGTTAAGGTGAGTGAGATAGCTGTGGCTGTGTGTATATCGGAAGATAGGGTGAGAAACATCTTGCACAAACATTTAGGGATGCAAAAGCTCTGCGCAAGATGGGTGCCGCATTTGCTGAATGCCGATCAAAAGAAAATGCGCAAACGATTTTCGCGGCAATCTTTGGACCGATTCAATAGGGATCTGACCGATTTTGTGCGGCGATTTGTCACTATGGATGAGACATGGGTCCACCACTACACGCCAAAAATGAAACAACAGTCGAAGCAGTAGGTGGAAGCCGGTGGTTCAGCGCCAAAAAAGCAAAGTCGATCGCATCTACCGGCAGTGTGTTTTGGTATGCGAAAGGGGTCCTGTTAATTGATTACCTTGAGAAAGGCAGAACAATTACATTCGAATATTACTCCAACCTTCTTGACCAGCTGGATGCCAAAATTCACTAGAAGAGGCCTGGCTTGAAGAAGAAAAAAATCATCTTTCACCAGGACAATGCACCTTTAAACAAGTGTGCGTTGGCGATGGGAAAACTGCGGGATTTGGGGTACGATTTGCTCGGCCGTCCCCCCTATTCATCTGATTTGGTACCCTCAGACTTCCATCTGTTCCCAAACTTGAAGAAATTTGTTTTTGGGAAGCGCTTCGCATCCAATGCAGAAGTTGAGAGGGCCGTAGATGAATATTTTCACAGCCTTCCAGACTCTCACTTCCGAGAAGGAATACTAATCTTGTGTTGAAGTCAAGGGAGATTATGTAGAAAAATAAAATCATTTTTTAACTGAAAATCGCAATCTTTCATTGTCAGGCCGAGAACTTTTCACCTTGCCCTCGTATATGGTCACGCCCATTTTCTTAAAAAATATATTTTGTATTGCTTTTTCAAAGCTACACATTTACGGTGAAAGTCATCCGAATGCAAATTTTACAAATTTTGGAAGCCAACAGTTTTGTGATAACATTTTTTAAAAATCGCGGAAATTTTCTCGTATAGAAAGACATCATTGGTTTTAAGAATTTTGTAACGCAATTATGAAAAAAAATATTTTTGATAATTTTCCAAAACTTGATGCCGATTTTCAACAAAATCATTTGGGTCACATGCGAGAAATGGCATATTTCCAAAATTCGATAAGAAGTAAAGTACCGTTAAGTAGTTTGTTTCCAAAAACCTGGCCGTCTTGCCGTCTAGTGGTATGTGTCTAAATATAAAATTTTAATAAAACCGTTTGAGCCGTTCCCGAGAAATTCGCATGTTTTCCAAAATCGGTTCTTTGCAAACTACCGTTGGAGAAAATTCTTAAAACGCAACTTTTCACTTACACCTACATACATATGTATAAGGGCAAGTATTGGTTTACTGAACACTTTTGATCTCGAGATTTTGATCAAACTTGACATTACTATGATAGTGGTCTGTCTGTCTGTAGGCAGAACTACAGCCAAAATGGCTGGACGGATTTTTTTCTGGTTCTTAATAATTTACTATTTCTCGGCTATGGCTCCATTGATTTTGTTTGAAATTAATAACTAAACAATAATTGATATATGCAAGGTCATGGCATAACATGGATTGAATTTGAAAAATTGTAAAAATATACAGATTAATAGATAAAAAAAAAGATAAACAACATAAAGGTGCAAGTACGTGAGATCTTGACATGCATTTTTTTTTTTAATTAAAGATATTTTGTTTTTCGTTTAGACTGCTGCTTGGTTGTGGGCGTTAGGCGTTACCTGTTGCTCGACCAAAGAATTGAGAAATCGCTGACGTGCAGCTTTACTTTAAATTTATTTAAACATTTAGTCCATTATATCAACGCCTATTTATAATCCAGCCAAGTGTCAAATTTATTTTGAGAAATCTTTTTTTTTTTAGAGTGACTCCAATAATGTGATCACGCACTGTAGAGCATACTAATAAACTATACACCCTTTACCCTTTTTATCCTTTATCCATACCCCAAGAACTACCTCAGTACCAATTTCCAAAGTTCCTTGTTGACTGACCCTAGATGTTTTAAATCGCTCTAAGTGGTTTCGTGTTGATGTAAGTTGATGGAAAACTTGGCGGTGCACTATTGTGCACCTTGATCTTGCCGTCTCCACCTATAACCCGAACTTAGATTGGCGAAGAAGCACAACAAGAAAGCATTCAGGCAAAAAAAAAAAACAAGACCATGAAAAAAAAAAAAAAAAAAAAGCAGGATGCGAATAATTTTCAAAGAATTTTCCCTTCTCTTTTGCAGCGGTGCTTTGTATCTTGCTTTGTTGCATGTGCTTGCCAGCACTCGTCATCCAACCAGGGGTTTCGTGCTGCACATCAGAGGCTGCATTTCTGATGGTTCGATGGTAAAGGCGGCAAAGGATTTGTCGGCGAAGTTTTTGACAGTCTCTTGCGATAGTAGCCGTTCGACTTTCAATCTTTTCGCAGTATTCTGTTGATGTTGTGTCGTTCTGGATATCCGCATCCGTACTTTTTAAAAGTAGTCCGAGTCGATGTCAGCTGCTCGGATAGTTTGGACATCCAGAATAATCGTGGCGTGCCTGGCATCGGTCGCAATATGATAAATTTGATTGGCGGCTAAGTAATCTGGGGACCACCAAGTCACTTTGTGAGTATTAGGCTGCTGAAAACTGCCGCAAAGCCGATTAGCCTGAGTCAGTTTTCGGAAGTGTGTTGTCGTATATGCTGTGCTTCCGACAGTACTACGAAAGATGCTCCCACTTCCGACTTTGACGTTAATATCACCAAGCACGATTTTGGCCTTGTATTTTGGATATTGATCATACTCTTTGTCCTGTCTAGGAACTCGTAGAAGTAATATTTGGTTACGTTGTCTTTCTCCTCTGTAGCGGCGTGAGCACATGTCAGCATGATGTTTTTCAATTCGGCTTTAATGCAGATTGCTGTCGCACGTTCGCCCACGTACCTAAAGCTCAGAACTTCTTGACTAAGTCTTCTCTGACTACTAATTCACGGACGAATATCCGCTGTCTCTGCTCTATGCTGCATTCGCTATGGTAAACGTCGTAGATTTTCATTTTCATTATGTCCGGTCCATCCCATTGAACTTTGATATCTTTGTAGCAGTCCAGGGTCCAGGGTCATTGTTCGGCTGTATGTGACCTTAAGGGTCCAAATATTCCACGTATATATCCGAAAGTAATTGTTCTAATTTCGTTTGCTAAGATTGTCAGTAGTGAGATTATCCATATCCGAGGATTATGGCTGCTTCGTAACTATATTTGTTTTCCATGGTAGGGCAGTTAATCTTACGCACTAGCCCCAATCTGGAGAGCCAGATCCTTAGTTATAACCCCTAGGATAAGGGTCTGGGTAAACGGATGTTAGTAACCCACTTCGGGGATGTGGGCGCTGCCGTTGGTCTATTAAAAGTTCAACCGGCACCACTGTTTCCAAAAACCCTGACTCAGTCATGGAAATCCATGAAGACCTGAACTCCAAATATGTCGAAGTAGCCCATATATGTTCTTCCTAACTTAAACTGTTGACACCACCGTTCACTACCGTTCACGTTTTTTATTTATCAATAATCTTCTCCCATTTTCTACAATTTGTTAAGTTCATGTTAAGTACTCGTACTTCAGTTTGAGTGAACAACAAATTTACTCCCGAAATAAATTGGTTTCCATTTGATCAAGATATGCTGTACTCGTATAGGTATATCGATGAAAAATTTGTATTTGCTTGGAAATCGTTCTAGGCCCTTCGGAACAAAATAGGCTCTGATCAATCATCGGGTTTGGGTGCGGAACGGCAAAAAACCATCATTGTTCCCTCGGTGAAAATAAAAGAAAAAAATCCCAAAATTATGGGATTTTTCATTTATCAACGCCAGGAATTCGGGGTAGAATTTTGGGGCGGAATCCCAGGATAGCAGACCATAGTTTTGTACCTGGATAGGGACATTTTTCATTCATCTAAAATCCACCTACAAAAAATTGTAGAAGAAATCTGCTTCTATCGTAAATAGAAATTAGGGTTCCCGGAATGCCCCAACGTTCTACAAATGTACAGAAACGCATAGACAGTCAACATACCAATAGTTTATCGAAAATTGTATGGGTATGTGTTTTGCACAGTCCAGATCATACTTCCAATAATAATGCGTGCTATGTTTATTATTACACCACCACCATCCACTGTCTTATCTATCCTTTTTGAGACATTTCTAATGATTACCTACATATCTCACACTTCATGCATACACAGATACTACAATAGTAGAATGGATACCATAATAAAATTCACCCTCACTATACACGACCATAACTGTCATGTTATCTGTCCACTTTAAGTCAACGTGTGCCAAATATGTAATTTCTAAATGCAAATAATATATGCATTTGCAACTGATTTCTGGTTTCGTGTCAGAATTCCAAAAATGTGAATGGGAAGATTCGCATTTTTCACTCGAGCACGAATGTGCACAGGTATGTGAGGCAAATGAAAGCAGAAGGGCAGTATAATCGCACGAATTGTGAAGCCTTGGTAGGCACGACAGAATTTCTGTTGTCAGAAACTTTAAGAAGATATCGCACAATGAGAAAAAAAAGGAGTTCCTTGTAGCTTTATAAATGAATTCCAACTTAATTGTTGGTAAGGCATGCAATTCTATCCACCATGTAGGCAAGCATGTCAGATTTTCACTCATACACTACTCATATTCACATAACACGTAATGGGTAGAGGTGCATATCCACATGTTGGGTAATGAAAGGGTTTTTGTTTTTTTTTTTTGTTCATTATGGAAAAGTTTGAGGAAAGTAAATGTAAACGGAGTGCATTCTAATTTAAAGAAATGGTAAAAATAAAGGGTATAACTGCTCATGTGTACTTGATGCTCGTTCGTACATTGTTCAGATTTCTAATTTTGGTTAACTCAAAAAGATTGAAATTTTTACAAAAATCAACTTTGTTGAAAAAAAAAAGGCCCAGAACAGCTACAATCCGTCGAAGGGATGATACCCTATCCCTTATCTTCTAATCATTTCTAATAAAATGGGCGTGACGTTGTGAATTTGTTGGTTCAAATGAAATCTTTCTACTCAGAGGATATACTCTCAATTTGTCAGAGATTTCACCTCATAATTTGAGACTATGATTTCTTCCAAGAAGAAAGTGGGCGTGGCGATCGTCACTTGTAACCAAAGGTGAAGGATCATCACTGTAATAGCTTTGAAAAAGCAAAATAGGTTTTTTTTTTGTTTTAAAAACGCCCCCTAAAAGTTGGCGCGACATAATATATTGTATCGACGCATTGTAGATACGAGTAATGTGAACGTCTACTTGTTCCGCTGAGACGATATTTATCAGTTTCTGATAAAAATGCAGGGGTTTTTTCTAAAAAAAAAAAGGCACAGGCACAGGCATAGGATTTTAAAAATGTTAACACTTGTCCTAAGAATGTTATGTACAAATTTCATCTTCCTAGCTCGAAATTTAATAGCCAACAAATTCAGGCATATGGATGGACAGACATGGCTAGATAGGTATAACTTCTGATGCTGGTTACAAATATACATACTTTTGGGGGTCTACTCTTATAATTTCCCATGGAATAGAGTATAAACATTTAATTCCATTAGATATTGCATTTATCGAGAGAGTATGCAAATTGTTGGATAAAATTATGGGGTGGACTTTGACCTGAACCAATAAACAGCTCCAGCCTCCAGCTTTGTGCCCACCATTTTAGGTGAGGTCTTCTTTTACACGGCCGCAGCGTTGATGTCCATTCGCTGTACATGTTCTAGCCATGTCAGGCGATGAATTCGAAACCTTCGGTATAGTTCGTCGATGTATGTATCTCCTCCTCCAATTTCCGTCGATAGAAATGAGATCGGAAATCACTCGAAAAATTTGTGGGTGTTTTCATCCGCCTTCGATAACGTCTGTACTTCTGTATGAGTATCATATAGCAGGACTGGGATGGTGAGGTTCTTACACAAAATGTCCCAAAAGTCATCACGCTATCGGAAAATGCTCTAATTTTTTCAAATGGCATCTTATGTCATCATGACTTTGACATTTGTGAAGCAAACAGAATCAAATATACTTAGACAAACCATGGATTACTATACTTTTCAAGCACGTGGAATAATTGTGTCAATATTGTTGACAAATAATCGGTCAGTGGTTTCTGCTCAACGTGAATTTTGTCATCGATTCTGGTTGCGTGGCACCAACTGGGCAAACAATGCCGCTCGCCTCAAGGAGGCTGACTCAACACCGCAGCCGTGCGGTCCAGAATATCGCTGCTATGGTTGTAGATATCCAAGAGGACTCTCAAACAATCGCGTATAAATAACAGCCAAGCAATCCTCCCGGCGGCTTAATCTCTAGATTTAAACTGGCCCGCAAGATCGCGTGATTTGACCGTTCCAGACTTTTTTCGTTAGGGTTTTTCACGTGTCCACACGAATAAGTCACATACCTTGGACGTTTCAATATCCGATAAGAAGTGGAGAATTTATCGCCAGAAGTTTTGAGTTATGAAAATTGCTATGGAGCGAACCCGAATGTGCATCAACTCTGGCGGCAGTTACTTGACCGATATTATTTTCGCGACTTAATTGAAACAGATTTTAACATTTAAATAAATGAAATCAACAAACAGAACTAATTCCTTTTATTTACTCCCACTAGCTCTACTGTCTGTCCGTCTACAAAACTTTAGAGGTGAAGCGCATCATTTTTACCCAAGTCATGTATAACAATAACTCAAAGACAATGCTGGTTTACTCCAAAAAAATCGTTATTTCGGACTTTGCTTCCTATTTTATTAACTTTGGATGGCGCTACACTCTGGGGTAAACCAGGTTTTAGCCAACTAGCCAGCTTGATATTTCGCTAGCTGCATCCAGTTTCGCACTTCAAGTTGGCGAGGTGAAATCTTTTTCTGATTGGCTCTCTGGACCGGAACGCTGGTGTCTATACGTGCCATATGTTCTAGCCATCTTGGGTGCTGAATTCGTACCTTTTTGACCAGATTGATGCCGTTTTAAAGCCCGTACACTTCGCCGTTGAATCTTCTCCTCCATACAAAGTTGATCGTATATCATATGAAGAATCTTTCTTTTGGAACAACCAAGAATACTTTTATCTGCTTTTGTTAACGTCAATGCTTCTATGCCATATAGCAGGACTGGGATGAAGAGGGTCTTATATAGCGGTTGGCATGATTACTCTTTGTTGGTGGTTTCAGAGTTAACCACCGAGCCAGATTCATAAATTATAGTTTAATTTAATTTTTGTTCATAGCCAAACCCATCTTCTGTTTCAATACTTATAAACGCCTCACAGGCAGCCCCCTGCGTACCTTCAATTATGTCAATACTATAGGCGTATGCAAGTAGTTGAACAGAATTTTGAAAAATTAGACTACTAGTGTCAGTTTGTGAGTTTCCTATTATCCTTTCAAGTAGAACGTTGAAAAAGTTGCATCGCTTTGCTTACACAGTTTCTGACATCAAACAGTTCGGATAGATTTCTAGCGACTTGGGCGGAGCAGTCATTGTCATATACATTCATTGGTGTTCAAATGGTAGATATGTTCATTACAGAAGAGACAAACGTTTTCAGGTTTCTCCAAACCAACGTCTGTTTACCAACACCTACTCTAACCTCCACGTCGTGAACCCTAGGTGCCTAATACCTCGCGTTAATAACACCAAAGTCTGTTACTGGAATCGGTTTCCCAGATTCCTTGTCCAAATTGCGGGTTGTGCGTTGTGGTAACTGTCCTATCATGGAACAGAAGTCTTTGAGCAGAATTCAAAAATATTAGGTGCGCAACTTAGTTCTCTTGTCAATAGATGGCTCCAGCAGTAAGTGCTGGTCGATTTTGACATATGCAAAACGTCATGAACCGAGCTTAGACATATGGTAAACAAACTGTTTTGACATATTAGTGATTTTCTTTTGGCGTCATATACTTTTGTTGTGTGAAAATGTCTGATTTTGTGCCAAATAATCGTCATTTGCGGGAAGTGTTGATTTTCTTCTTGCATTCGAAGAAAACGGCGGCTGACGTGCATCGAGAGCTCCAAAATGTTTACGGAGACGCTGCTCTAAGTGAAACAACGTGCCGTGATTGGTTCCGTCGCTCCAAACATGGTGATTTCGATGTTGATGACCGTCCGCATGAAGGAAGGCCAAAATCCTTCGAAGACGCTGAATTGGAGGCATTGCTCGATGAGGATCCATGCCAAACGCAAGAACAGCTTGCTTCAGCATTAGGAGTTACCCGTCAAGCCATTTCCAAGCGATTGCATGCATTTGGAATGATTCAAAAACAAGGAACTTGGATTCCTTATGATTTGAAGCCAAGGGACATTGAGCGCCGTTTTTTCGCCTGTGAACAACTGCTCCAGCGGCAAAAAAGGAAGGGTTTTCTTCATCGCATCGTGACGTGTGATCAAAAATGGATTCATTACAGCAACCCAAAGAAAAGGAAGTCATGGGGACTGCTCGGTCATGCTTCTACTTCGGCGGTTCGGCCGAATATTCACGCTGGACCAGGTCGGTGTCATTTATTATGAACTGTTAAAACCCAACGAAACCATCACTGGGGAACGGTATCGACTTCAATTGATGCGATTGAGCTGACCACTGCGCGAAAAACGGCCACAATACGAGCAGAGGCACGAAAAAGTGATTCTACAGCATGACAACGCTCGGCCTCACGTTGCCAAACCCGTTAAAACCTACCTGGGAACGCTCAAATGGGAAGTCCTACCCCACCCGACATATTTCCCAGATATTGCGCCATCCGATTATTACTTGTTTCGTTCGATGGCACATGGTCTGGCTGATCAGCAGTTCCGCTCATATGAAGACATCAAAAAATGGCTTGATTCGTGGATAGCCTCAAAAGATGAACACTTTTACAGTAACGGCATTCGAGCTCTGCCAGAAAGATGGGAAAAAGTTGTAGCTAGCGATGGGCAATACTTTGAATGATTCATTTGTAACCATTTTTTCACAATAAAGTTGCATTTGAATCAAAAAAAAGGAGCGAGAACTTAGTTGCGCACCTAATATCATTTTTAAATTAAGCATTTTAAATTTGCTCTCAGTGTTGGATTGTCTGCGAAAAATGGATGCCTTTGTTATACCAAACCAAACTTCATCAAAATCGGTTCAATAATTCAGAATTTATAGATATTAGAAACGACCGTATGTACAATGAATTTTCAAATTAAGGACGTCCTGCCTTAAAGCTTTAAAGGATTCGTACTAGAAAGGTTTCATCCATATTTGTTCATTCAATTTAAATAAAGTTTGGTTTCCTTTAATATCAAAGTAAACAATAAGATTCTATCTGGCGTTACATATCTATAATCTTCATTAATTTCCTCATAGATACATGCATCGCCACTATATCATACCCACCAAAGGAATTTATTACGCCTATTTAACTGAACTGTATAACTTTAATCGCCGCATACATATGTATTTTGCATTCTTTCATACGGAGTAAATGTCCTTACTATTTTCAACTGTGTTGACCAAGTAATAACCCATCAGCATATGATAGTCATATAAAATCCTCAAACCCATGCCTCACTTACACACTACGTTAAGCAAGCAATTTTATAAATAAAAATAAAAATAAAATATTCTTACCTCTCATAGACTGCCTGGATAAATGTCAGAGTACGTTGACATAAATGAATACCAAATGAATCTGTCGAACTGAATGGCAGCTCAACTACGAGTACGTGTGGAACTTTTCACAATTTAACTCTCGTATTGTTCGCATAGCAGTTTTTTCCACATTCCTTTTTGAAAAAAAAAAAAATAAAATTCAATACGGATGTCAAAAATTTCAGTATTTAAATATTTATGTTTTTTTAAACATTTATATTTGTCACCATTGTATTGTTGCTGTTGGCATTTATCTGAGGTATCTTTGCGCGACAAAACGGAACTGCCCCACTTCAAATGGAATGAGAGGTGCTGAAAAAAAAAAAATAATAATAAAGAATACTCGTACTGGATCGTCATGTCCCATCTTTGATACGATTATAAATCATTTAAATACAGTGATATTGTATTATTCATGGGAAATGAATAATACAATACCATCAGAATTACCATTTTTCGAGTGTGCCTTTTTTTACAGGTTCATGTGTGCCTGAGAAATGCTATCGATACTGCAAAATAAAAAAAAATAAAAACCTAAAGGGGCTAATAAAAAATGGATTACATATGCACTTGAAATTCGATCGCAGTGGATAAATGAACTACTTTAGAAAATTAATCATAGATACAAATTAAATTAAAAATTTTTAGTTCGAGAAAAATATTTTTAGATTATATTACCCCTCATGGTTTTGCGATTACGGATGCTTATATTACTTTTTGACCTAACGGATGGATACAGAATTGTTTTAGATTTACTGGTATGGCCTCACGTTGAATAGCGACTTATTTTCTTAGTATAGCTGAGAAGTTCATGTAAATTAGCATGGATTGCCAACAACATTTTGAATTTAATTCAATTCAATTCAAATTCATTTTATTTATCAAATTTAGTGTTACATGGTTATCCATTTATCTGTGAAGCCGCTTATCTGCAGAAATGTTTCTTAAGTGAGCTTTAAATTCTTTTTACATATATATGAAGAAAACAAAAATCAAAAATTAAAAGTTCAAATTTAAATAGATAGCTAATTATAGGAAACAAAAAAGTTATATTTCAGCAAGAAAAAAATCTTTTATACGCTTTTTGCGGGTTAACAGGTCTTTTGTGACGAAATTGGAAAAATGCTTATCGAAAATTTATTTTGAGCTAGTGTATTTGGTAACTGCTTTAGTTCCTTCACTAACAGCATGCTTAGCAAGTTCACCAGGCAATAAGAAACGGACGGCAGTTTGGATTTCCCGACTTGTAATTGTTGATCGCTTGTTGTAGTGTGCCAAACGAGATGCTTCGGCGGCGATCCTTTCGAAGATATCATTAACGAAACTGTATTGAACGAAAACTGTGATTTCTTGCTTTCTTCCAAAGGGTGTTTTTTTTTTTTTTTATAGAGGTATAGAATTTTAAAATTAAATAAAACACATAAAAATCATGATAATGGTCATGGTATTAGCTTTATTGGAAAAATAATTTTACACCATTAGTAATTAAATATGATTTCGGGCATATGGAAGCCGCGGCTGGCTAGAATAAAGCGCGATCTGGCAGTCCAATTGTCGACCACTTTTCGAGCAGTTGTGGCCGTATATCGGCAATAACGCAGAGAATGTTGGCTTCCAAGTCGTTCATCGTATCTCACAGAAAGTAATCCAAAGGTGTTAAATCGTATGATCTTGGAGGCCAATTCACAGGTCCATTACGCGAAATTATGAGCTTCATCTTCAGTAATTATGGATCTGCAGCGCTCCCCATTTACTGCAACGCTCTGGCCAGAATCACTTTTGAAGAAATATGAACCACTGATTCCACCAGCCCATAAAGTACACCAAACAGTGACTTTGTGGATGTAGCGGTGTCTCAACAATAGCTTGTAGATTTTCTTCAATGCAAATTCAGCAATTTTGCTTGTTAACGTAGCCATTCAACCAAAAATGAGCCTCATCGCTGAATAAAATTTTGTGATAAAAATATGGATCAAGAGCAACCTCTTTTTCGACACATTCACAGAACGCGCTTCAATTCTTCTACGAGCTGGATCTTGTAAGCTCGTAAAGTGGATGGACATAGCTACAATTGCTGTGCACGATGGCGAATCGACTTATTCGGGTCGTCCTAAATATTACGGTCCTCAGCAGGAACAGCTTCTTCGGTGAGACCTGTACGACGTCTTTGTGGAAGTGTATTATTGAGCGAGATTCAGTAAACGACGATAGGTTGAATAGGGAGAGATATTGGTTGCTCGACTGGGTTGAGGCTAACACTTAGGTTAAGCAGGGCCGAAACCTGACATGTGGTTCTTGGCATACCGCAAACAAAAATAACAAAACAACTCAAATTTAACATGGACAAAAGTATTCGTAATTCATAAAAACTTTATAAAGGGTGGTTAATTATTTAGGAAATTACTGTCATTTCTTTTTATTATGATAATATTGGTATGGTTCAATTATGTATGGAACAAAATATCGGCCAAATGGCCGCCGCGACCTCGGCGGCACACATCCATACGATGGTCCAAATTTTCGATGACGCTGAGGCATAATTGAGGTTCTATGCCGTTAATGTGCCGAATTATCTCATCCTTTAGCTCTTGAATTGTTGCTGGCTTATCGACGTACACCTTTTCTTTCAAATAACCCCAAAGAAAGAAGTCCAACGGTGTCAAATCACATGATCTTGGCGGCCAATTGACATCGTCACCACGTGAGATAACACGGCCATTGAATTTGTCGCGCAAAAGAGCCATTGTTTCGTTAGCTGTGTGGCAAGTGGCACCATCCTGTTGAAACCACATGTCGTCCACATCCATATCTTCCAATTCGGGCCATAAAAAGTTCGTTATCATCTCACGATAGCGAACACCATTCACAGTAACTGCCTGACCAGCCTCATTTTGGAAAAAATACGGCCCGATGATGCCGCCAGCCCATAAACCGCACCAAACAGTCACTCTTTGTGGGTGCATTGGTTTTTCGACAATCACTCTTGGATTATCATTCGCCCAAATGCGGCAATTCTGCTTACTGACGAATCCACTGAGGTAAAAATGTGCCTCATCACTGAAGATGATTTTCTTCGAAAATTGACCATCCACTGTTGCCATTTCTTGCCACCATTGTGACCATTGACGACGCTTGAAATGGTCAAGAGGCTTTAGTTCTTGAGTCAATTGCACCTTGTAAGTGCGTAAATGCAAGTCTTTATGCATAATGTTCATCAACGACGAGCGTGAGAGGTACAATTGTTGGGCACGACGACGAGTTGAGGTGGACGGCTCTTCAGCCACACTATCGCGAACAGCAACAATATTTTCTGCAGTACGAGCTGTACGAGCATGCACTGGTGTTTTCACATCTCCTACAGACCCGGTTTGCACAAATTTTTGCACGATTTTTCCGATTGTACGCACATTTGGACGATTAAATTGACCGAAAAAATCACGAAATGCACGATATGCATTTTGATTTGAACGCCCATTTTCATAATAAGCCTGAATAACTTTAACGCGTTGCTCGATTGTGTATCTTTCCATGGTTCAAATTGAGATAGTCTGAAATTGAGAAATGTCAAATGAAATGCAGAAAAAAACTTGACGTTTAGGTGTGGTTCACATTCAACATCGGCCCTTAAAATTTAACCACCCTTTAGAATCATTTGAAAATTCAATTAGTTAATAATTTCTTTGGTTCCCTTTTTGTTTTAAAACTACTTGCAATCTATTTGGCATGGAGTGCAATAAATTCTTTGTAACATCGGAGCTTATATTCAGCCATTCCGCTTGCAGCAACTCCTTGAGCTGACGTTTTGATGTTATGTGATTATCTCTTACCCGTTTATTTAGCACATCCCATAGATGCTCTATGGGATTGAGATCTGGTGATTGGGGTGGTGCTTTCAATGTATGGGGGGTGTTATAAAGTATCCACAAACGAAACATTTCAGCAGTGTGGTTTGGGTCGTTGTCTTGTTGGAAATAAAAGTCGTTACCCAAATTCAAATTATTAGCGCTTTTACGTAAATTTTCCTTCAATATTTTTAGGTAGAGTTCTTTTTTCATGATTTCTTCAATAGATACAAGTTCGGCCACATCTGAAGCAGCTATATACCCCCACACTATAACGCCACCACCAGCATGTTTCACAGTCGTTTGTAAGTTTTTTTTGTTGCAACTCGGTGCCTGCTCCACATTAAAACACGTCCATCTAACCGGTAAACACAAAACTTACTCTCGTCAGAGAACAAAACATTATTCCAGAAGAATTGGGATTTGTTTAAAAACCCCTTTGCAAAATCCAGCCTCTTCTTTTGGTTCGCCTTCGAAATAAGGGGTTTCTTTCTGCATACCCTGACGCTGTAGCCCTCGGTACTTCTGTCCCAGAGCTTTCTTTTATCTCCGCGTAAATTTTGGATGATGACGTATTAGGATCCTTCTTCACCATAACAATTATTTTCCTCTTGTCCCTTGATGTTAGTTTACTGGGGCGATTACTTCTGGGGTTATTTCTTAAGTCTGAGTTATTTTCATAATGTTTTATAATATCCCTTAAGGTAGTGTAGCTTCTCTTTACAATTTCAGATATTTCTATAATTGATTTGCCATTTTCAACGAGATTTAAAATAATTTTTCTCTCTTCCACCGTTGTTTCTTTACCTTTTCGACGCATTTTCTTACACAAAATACAAGTTACTACACATGGAGCACCACAAATGTAAAATGAAGCAGTAAATACCAAGTATTTATAAATTTACTTCATTCCATGGGTGGACACATTTTTTAAGTCATTTTAAATACAAATTTCTGTTGTTTTCTTAATTCTGTTTATTTACAGTTATCGTGAATTGGATTGTTGAATTTTGTAGTTTTACGATTATGTAAGGAACTAATCTTTTAAATAATAAAACAAGAAATATCAAACATAACGGTTTCAGGTTTTTTTTCTATTTTTTGTCAGATAATACCATTTTATGAATTTTTTTTATCAATTAGAGTATGCATGGTGCGAAAACGATCCATGGTTATTCGAATTACTTGCTCGGATAGGCGATTATATCGACCGTAAAATGGACGTAGCGCGATAGTTTTACTATCTGAACCACGATTTTTGAGTGAGCAAGTCTATTTATGGTGAAATGGTAAACCAAACTGAGCACAAATAAGCTGTCAGCTGTCAAATTGGCTGTAGCTACACCCTTTTTATTGTTTTTTTTTGAAAGTGTTGCATGAGCTGGTGAAAGTTGTCCATAAATTTAGGCAAGGCTAATTCATATCTTTTATTTTTGTACTAAAGTTTTACGAAAGTCAATGTCTGGTAGATTTCTGTTGGTGCATTGGGTCACAATTAGGCTTGCCACTTGCCCTTTGAGGAGATCAGTCCAACTATCGAAGGAAAATGCTTCCTCCCTCCACAAGGGCAAAAAATATCCTCCGGACATAAAATAATTTCAATTTGCAAAGCAAAGTTTTGCGCTTCTTTTTGCAAACTAATGAAATCATTTCTGAAAATATTGTAGAAAAAATGTCTTTTCATTTCAGGCCAAAACAAATTAATTTTTGTTCTGTTTATGGCTGTTTTTTTGGATCTTCTCACACATTTAATTCAAGAATCACTGATAGGTTCGAAGTAGTTATTTAGTTTCTAGGTTAAGTCTAGTATGCAGATAATTTCATCTAACCATTATGGGGCTAAGATAATGGCGTTTCAGTCAATGCCTAAAGTCCTCTATATTGTCTTTGACCTACTCCTAGCTCAAGAAAAATTTAATGAATTTTTAAAGAAATTTCGTACAGATACATCTACCTATAAATATTGTGCGGGAGAATTGTAGAGTACATTAACAGTTACATATTTCCTTAAGACAGTCTTTTCCAATTTTCACAAAAATTTGTTAAAGACTCGTCATTTTAATTTACCGTCCCGCAGGAAGCAGGCGTGGCAGCTATCGATATTTGTGCATAATAAAGATCTTTACCTAAAAATATTAAATATCGAATATAAATGTGTTAAAGCTATTTAAACTTGCTGAAAGTGCATTTTGTTTAGCTTCCTTTAATGCGGATTATGGCCCAACGCAGCACCAGAAAGCTGCCAGACGTTGACTTCCTTTATCACCAACTCTAAGTACAACAATAAAAGATATGAATTGTATCATACTTATGTGTGTATATAAATGTATTGTAGAAAACATTCACTAGCTCTCCGACTATTTCTTTCAGCTTCTTCAATGCAGACTGCATTTAGACTCGTTCTATTGGTTGTTTTCTTGAAAGCTATTTTAAATTTTCTAGAAATTCAGCTTCAGTAAGAAAATAAATATTGTTATTCTTAACAGAAAGTGTAATTTTTTTGAAAGAAAATGCAATAATAGTGTCAGTTGTGCGTTTTTCAATTTTGAGGTATCAAAAAGGACAGGAAATTACACATGTCTTGAAGGAAGGAGCTCATTCTTTCTTAAATTGTATGATTAATTTGAAAGAATTGTATTACAAAATCTGTTTCACCGTTGAAAAATAAATTAGTTTTAGAAATAAATTATTTAAAATACGAATATTTTTGTCACTACCTGAGTGAATACTCTCTGTAGACAGAAACGTCGACGCAGACGTAGACCACTACATGAACATTAGCTAGATGAAAATGCTTTCGGGAATCATGTGTGACAAAAGACTCCCGGTTCTAGTCAAAGGGAAGGTGTACAAAACAGCTATTAGACCAAACAACAAGAGCCAAGGTTGTATATGGAAAAAATGTTTCGCTGAGCGGGCGCTAGACAAAGTACGGAACGAATATATTCGTGATACATTCAAAATAAAGTCAATAGCATACAAAAATGCTGAAAGTCGGCTGGTCATGTCATGAGAAGACCAGCAAAACATATGACACGAGAAATTATGGAGATAAGCACAGTAGAAGACTTGGCACTTTGGCAGACCCCACCTCTTCTGGATGAGCCTAGTTAATAACGGCATGAAGTTGACGAGTGGATAACCCAGAACCGTAATATCTTCGATTATAAATAATTTGTTTTTTTTTTTTACTGCCAAATGATCCGAGAGCATTCGTGTGCTATAATCCCAATCCGCTCGTGCGACGTATGATGTAATTTCCATTCGTACGAAAGTCAATAAGACGATCTGACTCGTGATAAATGTATCCTTTGTTTACGATACCTGCGTAAGCTTGCCGCCTGGCATGTGCATATTTTTTCATTTATTTTTCATCATTTGTTTTCAAGACTTTCTCTCAGGATAGGCGAGCCTATAACGATGTGCAGCGCCCCGAGATGCTGTAGTGCGGGTCCATCTACTAAGCTCCGACGTGTAATCACAACTAATTCACTGAGTGTGTTCAAAGGCTTTTAGACTATCTTTTCCGAAGTTCTAAGCAACAATGCTGTGAGATAAAGCATCACCGCATTCGCATGATGGTACTGATTACCTCAGGTCGACTGTGGAATATTCCAGGTTGGGTGCCTTTCATAGCCGTTGAGGAACTGAGAAAACGGATTTTTTCACAATGTCAATATAAGTTATCTACATGTCATCCAAAAGATTTCCTTTACAATGGAGTATTATTTAAACCGTTCGTCAAGGTGTCTGAACGAGTTAACTTACGACGTTTCGTTACCATTTTCCATTACCTACTCGTAGCTACCCTGGACCATGTACTTTTCATTGGAAAAGTTTAAGAGTTTCCTGCAATTGCTTCGACGTTAAAGCTTTTTTGTAGGTGACGGAGTTTTATCCATGTATTAAGGAGATCTAAACTTTATTGCAATTAGAAAACAAAATTATATGTGCCTATCGTTACCGCAAGTTATCATTAATTAGTTTGGAGGGTGCCATTTAGGCTTAAGTGTAAGGTGGGTGAGATTACGATTTCCAAAGCCTCCCCTAATATGGAAAAAAGCTTCTAGTTACAACGCAACAACAAGCCTCAAATAAGAATTATTTTATTGTTGATAAACCTAAAAAGCAAAAGAAATAAGAGACCTTCGGATCTGCACGTAGAATGTTGTGTGTTGTGTTAGTGGATGAGAAACTGACGTTTACTACGATGACTGTTACAAGAAGCAAGAGCAGCATTTATTTGGATGCGAATTTGTCGTTAGAGGCAGATTTAAGTAAGAAGTCTTGCGCTTTAGGCATGTGAACTAACACTTCATGAAAATCCGCAATAAGGCAAAATTCAAAAACATCAGCCTAATATGCGCTCACGCCCACACAGAAGATAATTACGACGAGACTCAAAATTGCTTTTATTTGCTTCTCGACAGGACATACTACCAATGTAAGTCCACCTTATGACGTAAAAATCGTACTTTGCGATCTTAACGCAAATATTGGAAAGGAGAGCATCTTTTGAAATACCATCAGAAAATACAGCCTGCACGACAACATCTCCGGTAACGGGCTTAGGCTAATCAACTTTGCGGTAGCCCGAAACATCACTGTAGCTAGCACATAATTTCCGCACCTCAATATTCATAAAGGCGATCTCCAGATCAACTAACAGTCATCCAAATTGACCTCGTCATGATTGATGTAAGGCACTCCTCCAGAATTTTGGAGAAGCAGCTATCATTGACTCGGATCATTACCTTGTTGCTGCCTAGGTACGTATGCAGAAGCCCCAAATACTACAACACCAAAGAAGTACTATTAGACAATATAAAACGCGTAACAGCTATGATCGCGAGACTGCTAGAGCCTTCGCCGATCGAGTGTGCCTGAACCTTTTAAGAAGTCCAATGCCGCCAACGTTAAATGAAGATGAGCAATGGCATCACTGTCAGCAAGCCATCAAGAACGCCGCCTCATATGTGCTGGTTTGATGAAGAGTGCAGCCAAGGGCTTATAAAGCGATGCTGTTTAGGGTAACGAGAGGACCTTATGACATCTGCAAGTCGAAGAGTAAGGAAGAACATTGGTTTCTAAGAAAGAAGAAGAAAAAATATGAAAAACGCCAGATCGAGTCAATGGAGTGGGAGGTGTGTGGAGAGGTAGCAGGAAAGATGGTCGAAAGTTTTACCAGAAGGTAATGCTCTCTTAACAAGGCTACAAAGCTCGAACAGAAGCCTGTAGGGATAAGAAATTAAATCTAGTATTAGAATGGCAGTCGGTGCTGAGAATTTGGAAAGATTACTTCTGCAGACTGTTAATCAGCGGTGACGATCAAAATTCCTCTTTCAGGCAGAATGCTCTATTCAACCCGGACGATGACGAATGAGAATGGCAGTCGGTGCTGAGAATTTGGAAAGATTACTTCTGCAGACTGTTAATCAGCGGTGACGATCAAAATTCCTCTTTCAGGCAGAATGCTCTATTCAACCCGGACGATGACGAATAAGAATGGCAGTCGGTGCTGAGAATTTGGAAAGATTACTTCTGCAGACTGTTAATCAGCGGTGACGGTCAAAATTCCTCTTTTAGGCAGAATGCTCTATTCAACCCGGACGATGACGATCAAGAATTCCGTCCACCCGACAAAAGTAAAGTGAACATAACAGTATCTAAGCTTAAATCTAACAAGGCTGCTGAACCCGACGGTCTTAACTACCAAGCTATTTAGAGTAGCTGAGGATGATTTGGTATGCAGCATACATCAACTTATCTAGAAGATATGCTCGGATGAAAGTATTCCCAACGAAAGGAACCTCAACATTGTTTGCCCGATCCTCAAGTAAGGAGGCCCTCATAATTACGCTATTCACATTGTGACAGATTTTTGAAAACACTCAGGAACTCCAAATCGATACGCACCAGCTTTTATCGATTTTGAAGTTGGCATGATAAGCGTATAAAGAGATGCGATATAAAGAGCCATGTCTAGTTTTGGCATCCCTGCCAAACTCTTCCGTCTGTGCAGGATGATGAGAGAGAATGCCCGCTTCTCCATTAAGATCGGTAACAAATCACCGATATTTTAGATGTCGAAAAAGGAATGCGACAAGATGATGCGCTGTCATGTGGTTTCTTTAACCACACTTGAAAGAATTGTATACAATTCTCAAGCTAACATCCGGGGTACGATCTTTCAAAAGTCTGTATAACTATTCGCGTACGCCAATGACATTGACATAATTGAAAGAACGCAGCGGGCTGTCAGTGGTGTTTTCGTGGGTATTGAAACTGAAGCGACGAAAATGAGTTTAGCCTTTAATGAGGGCAAAACGAAATATATGCTGTCACCAAAAAACGACAGCCAACATCGGAGACTTGGACAGAAGGTCACAATAGACAACTACAATTTTAAGGTAGTGAAGGAAGAGTCACTCTTGCCCAGCGCTTTTTCTTGGGAGAAGAAGGCAATTGAGTAGTGTAGCCCTCTTACGGACAACTGAGTTAATTTTATATAAGACCCTCATCATCCCAGTCCTGCTATATCGCAGAAGTATGGACGTTTTTTGCTATTCACCACAAAAACCAAACTACAGGAATTCACTCCCCCCAAGCTGAAAGGTCAACCACTCTCACTAGGTTTCAGTGCAAAATACTTAGGCACGATTCTAGATCCGAAACTTAGTTGGAAACTTAACATAGAGTAGCGGGTTAAGAAAGCAAGTGTGGCTTTCTATGCCTGCAGCAGAACATTCGGCTAAAAATGGGGTCTGCAGCCAAAGATGACCCTATGGATGTACACAGCCGTTGTGCGTCCAATTCTTACCTATGGTGGCCCGCCTTACTTAAAAAATATAACATCAACAGAATTAAAAAAGTACAAAGATCGGCGTGTATAGGCATCACAGGAGCATTGAGATCTTGCCCAACAGATGCTCTAAGCGTGAACCTGCATCTGATCCCCCTTGAACTCCACATTAAATTTTCAGCTATATGCAGTGCTGTCCGGCTCAGGGAAACAGGATGCTGGACAGCAAGGCCATATGGCCACTGTAAGGTCCTGGAGACGATACCAAGTGAACTGGTGACATCTTCGACCGATTACAGGACTCCCACGCTCGACATCATTAAGTCTTTTCAGTAAAGTTCCCTACCAGAGCAGAATGGAAGAACGGAATGGTTATCAATAACTTTGATATCTGTATATATACGGATGGTTTGAAAATGGATTGCGGAGTTGGCGCAGGTATTTTCTCGGACCAACTGAATATATCGAAATCCTTCCGTCTCCCAGACTCTGCTAGTGGCTTTCAAGCGGAGCTTCTTGCGATTGGGGAAGTCTGCCGCATGTTAAAAAATCTCCCAACGTCCAATCTAAATATAGGTATCTTTTTTGATAGCCAAGCCACAATCAAAGCCATTGATTCGGTTACCATATCATCAAAACTGGTAAAGCATTGCCGGTTTGAAATAAACGAACAAAGTATCCTTTCTGAAATTACCCTCATTTGGGTCCCAGGATACAGCAATTATGAGGGAAATGAGCGAGCAGACGAGCTAGCCAGGCGAGGGTCAGCCCTTAACGGCTCGCTAGCGGAAAGTGTCAATACTCCGATAGGAGTCGTTAAGGGCAATTTACACCGCCACTTCCTCTAGCTCGTCAATCTCGGGTGGAACAACCTTACCAGTTGTGCCATATCAAGGAAGACGGGGCCCAGTTTCAACACACCTAAGTCAAATGAGCTACTAGGCAGATCGAGGCCTGATATTGCCAGAATTATAGCCATTATTACAGGCCACTGGCCTATAGGGGACCACGCGGCCAAACTTGGAATTCCTCACAACTCTTTCTGTCGCAGCTGCAAAGACAGTAACGAGAGGGAAACTCTTTTCCACTTTCATTGCAGTTGTCCTGCCTTAGTAAGGACTGGACAACGCACGCTAGGTAAACCCTTCTTTGACGATTTCAGAGAGATAGCCTCTAAACGGATTGGGGAACTAATCCTGTTTCTGAACTCCACGGGTTGGGTCTAATTATATTCTCTATCTCCAATAACACACGTTAACAAACAGGATACACGAGTTTTTGTAGTATCAAAACGGCGCACTTAGCGCTATTTGGGTTCTTCTGAACCTCCACTTTACCTACCTATCTATGAACGTTTCAAAGGCGAATAAAAACACCCTTAGTTCTTTTGAAAAACAAATTTTTCGAGCGATTTTTCGTCCCGTTTGTATCAATGGCCTGAGATGGCTAAGACATGTAGACCGAATGAACAGCAACGATCCCGCCCGGAAAGTCTTCAAATCCATCCCAAAGGGATTACACGGTAGAGGAAGACCTCACGTAAGGTGGCGCCAACAAGTGGAAAGGGACCTCAACCAACTTCGTGGGCAGAACTGGAGGCGGCTAGCACAAGGTCGAGCTGGTTGGAGACGCTTATTGGTTGAGGCCTAGGTCCATCCCGGACTGTAGCGGCATCTAAACTAAAGTTTACATATGTGAATATTTGTGATAAATACTGTCCAAATTTTTGTTTCCTACGATTTTCATTTTGCAAAGGAATTTGTAAATGCTGGTAAAGCGAATAAAACCGCCTTAAAACGACAACACTGAAAAGCCGCTAAGACTCGATTTGTATCAAACAAATGATATAAATTTCCTTTGGCACTTAACACTCTCGAACAATATCCTGCAGCCAAATTTTCAGTAAAAGGTGAATTAAAAAAAAATCTCCTTTCCCACTTCCCCCTGTGACTTTTTGTTCCCTGCTTTATGACTTCCCTTTATTTTTTCCAAATCGTAAACTCGGAAGTTGAGGCCATTAATTTCGCGGCCATCTCGTAAAATCTTATTCCTGATTAAATTAAAAAAAAAAACGTTCATTTCGTCCTTCCTCCTTTGTTTACTTTTAATTTTTTTTTTCTTTTCCCGTGATGCCATCAGCACCGGTCGCTAACAAGATGACAAAGTGTCGCCACGCGGCGACTAAGAATGTGGAGCTCTACATTTTTAATGCTTTTATTTATTTATCCGTCTCGTTGCCCCACAATGCTAGCGGGTGGGCTGAGAAAATAATGCGAAAGTAATTAAGGATACGATAAGGGCGGATCTGGACAATAAATGTTTACATTCAAAATAAAATACTCGCGATGAAGCTCCATAATGGAAATGTCCTTTTGTTAAAAAGTTCAACGAATTTCCCTGGAAGAATTGTGTGCGAACTGCGAACTGATTTGCAAAGGATGTGCAGGACGGCCTGAAGTTGAAATGATTGACTTTTTTTTTACAAAAAAGAAAGAAAGAAAGCGAAGAAGGTAGTAATGTCTCGTCAGGTGGGGAACGTGCAAAGAAGAAGTGAATTTTGAAATTGCGTCTTAATTAATGGGCTTTTTCCTTTTCATTCATTGTTTCGTGATTTTCAGTTTATAATTAACGAGATGGAATACTTAGATGTAAGGCAACAGACAGAGGAAATTGAATTTAATAAATTATTTTCAACTGCTTATCTTAAATTTAAATGCTATGTAAATGCGTCTCATTATTATTCATTTCCTATATTCGAACTTAGTTGGTGCTTGTGTGCTAGCAGTGACTATAGTGGTTTGAGTAGCCATAATCTCTGCAAGGATTATGCAAAATTAATTGAAAACATACTTAATTGCTCTCTGATGTACAATTGGAATTCTATGAGCTTAGTTATATGCCAAGAAATTATACTTTCAAGACAATACAGGACACCCTGAAGCATATTTATAGTCGGAAATCCAACAGCTCTATGTTAAATTCAACAATTTTAAACACGCCATTAGTTGCGTATTTATTGCCATATTTGTCCGTGGGTATGCTCAACTTTTCCGATTAATTTGTGTACCCTATCCTGTAGGCCATATTCATTTTGATACAAAGTTTGTAAAAATTTGTGATCTAATAATGGGATAACGTAGATTGAAGGTAAGGGAGGTAGTTGAGATCGTCAGCATCTCGTACGAACGGACCCAAAACACCATTCAAAACGAACTTGAGTACTCCAAGATGGGTTCCAATTTTTTGGCCAGATTTATAAGGTCAGATGAGACCTATACCCCTGAGCCCAAACAGCAATCAAAAGAGTAGAGAACTCAAAGGAAATCATCATGTTGATTACCTTGTGAAGGGTCAACCAATTTATTCCGATTACTAATGCGATCTTTTGCGTCAGCTTTTTTTTTTTTTTTTTATATAATGTGCACATGTGAAAGGGGTTATGAATACTCTTATACTAATTTTAGGACACGGGCGTTTTGAGGAAAGGGGAATAGACAGAGAGAAAGACAGATTGGTGTAGTTGGTTTGAAACTCAGCTAGCATTAAGTTTTCAGTGAACTCCAAGGGTGGCTGTCCAGATAACTGGGGAGCTTGATTGTTTTTGCTTTTTGTCGTTGCTCATTATTCACAGTATTTTTTTTCCGTCCTCCTGATGTCATCATCTCGATCAAGTTGCATTTTAGCCATATGACCGCCCTACTGCCAGTGTTATGCCTTCGCAGTAGAGTTGACATAAGCTTTCTCAATCGATCGACTTTTTATTTATTTCATGCGAAATAAATAAATGATAATTGACATCAGGATGTTCCAACTACACCACGGCCACCCTCAGGAGAAAACAAAGAAAAATCGTCCATAAAAACTGAAATCCATAACTGTGGGTTTGATTTAATGCCGCATCCACTTAATTTGCCTGATCCGGTTCATTCCAGCGAATGAAGACGTCAACGCAGCAGTAATCTTATTATTGGAAGTCTTTGAATTAATATTTTTTAAAACTGGTATAATGGCTTTAGAGAATAGATGCAAGAAGCGTATTGAGTTTAGAGGAGATTACGTTGAAAAATAAAAGTAATTTGTAAAGTTCCGGGTTTGTTTTCTTGGTCAGGTCGCGAACTATTCAATCCACCATCATAATTTGTAAAGGACAATACAAAAGCAGAAACGTATTCTTCGAGTCCTGTGTGCAAGAGGGGCAAATGGAAAAGTGGATTCAACGGTCCATAAGGTGTACCAAGATGTGGATGTTGTCTTGAAATCTAAAACACGACGACTACATGGGAATCTTCTATCTCAGCAGATAGTGAGTAATTAGGAAAAAAAATAAAAAAAAAAAATCAGCTAATTATTTAGGAATCCTGGGTAGTAGACTTCTTTGGTCAAAATATGTTGAGTCGATGACAATGTAAGGATACTTTCAGCAAGACATAGGACTTATCACTAAAAAAGGTCCTATAGATCTATACGGGAATGGTAAGAGCTTTCTTAGTATGTGCGTCGGTTGTTTGATGGAAAAAGCTGTCGCGAAAATCATATGTCACTGCTTCTCTCACTAAACTTCAGAGCACAGTTTGTTTCGGCTCCACGTGGGCCTTCTCCAACACGCCTAGCTCTGCTCTAGTTGCATTGTTGAACCTTCCTCGTCTTGATATCATAGGTACTACACCAAAAGTTATCTTCCGTCTTAAGCGTGTTGGTTTTTGGTATAACCTGAACTGCAGTTTTAATGGCCTTGCGCGACACTTATCTATCGACTCTTGTCTTATCGTCGACTTTAATATCATCTGACGAGATGACACCAGAACTCCAACTGCTTCGTGAATTTAAAGTCGACTTTTCTCACGCTTAAAACTAGAATTTTCCTGAATCTGAGCCAGGAAGGAATTGTAGTCGAATTTTCACAGATGGCTCTAAAACCAATCAAGGGTCTGGTGCTTGAGCCATGGTGGAAGACAACAATATTAGCTTTACTCAGCTCTTTAGTCACTTCCAAAATAGTTAGAGAATGCAAAAGTTCTCTGAGTTTGGTTGCAATGCTGAACTTACTGAATCTTATTTGGTTGGGTCCCATATCACAATGGGATTACCGGAAATGAGATTTCCGATGAACTTGCTAGACAAGGTTCGGAAGAGAAATTCTCAGGAACTCTACCTGCATTAGGTCTCCTTGAGCCCTCGGTCAGGGATTCCATTGACGGTCTCCACGGACTATTCAGGTTGTAGAAAGACTAAACCAATGCTCCCAAACGTCTATACTAAATTCGCCGTATTATTACTATCTGGGCCATTACACTTTTGCAAAGCATCTTAGTGTGCTAAGCTTAAGCGACACTACCAATGCGACGCCTGTAGAAAAGACGGCGATGCTGTGGAACACTTTCTCTGCGATTGTCCTTAGCAATTCTTTGGAGCCAATGTGGTGAGTGCTGATACTATAAGCTCCTCATTACTGAAGTTCTTACACCTCTTCCTATGAAAGGCGTAGAAGTTTCATTAACATCGACTCTGAGTTCTCCAGTGGAGTTTTTCCTATCCCGACAAAAAAAGAAGTAAACTTGCTATGCATATATAAACGGGAAGAAAATAATCTGCAATTTTGAAACTACGCTAAATCTGGTTACGTAGGATTTTGAGCTATAATTTTTCTATTCTACGACCGTACAAAATTTCAGCTTTTTAGGTCATCCGGATGGTTCTTAACGGATATTGGAAGACGTACGCACATTAGAAAATTGTGCATAGGTTCGAGGAGTTTTTATTTTTAAATGTTCTCCACTACTTAGAACTATGTTTGTAAAATAGATGAAGTTAATTTTAAATCTTTTAGGTTTCAGGAAATACTGAGGGAGGCAAGCTATTCCACATTCGTGTGTGCTTAAAAGTGATCTCCTCGGTGATCAGTGCGGTCGGAACTAAGCCGTATATGGTGGACATAATGGTATAGGAGCTCTAAGCGTCTAATATTCCGTCGATTGTTTTCGCAGTATAAGAAACCATTTACACCTTTTAAGGAAACCTTATCATCTAGCACTACTTTTTGCAGTTTGACTACGTACTTGTTCCTCTTCATAGACAGGAGATAAGATTGCCTTTTTGACGCGTTCAACTCAGTTTTTTGAACCCCACTTGCAGCAATGGCAGAGTTATGTTCGGTAGACATTCGCTGCACTGAGACTTAATGATTTAGGGCCCTTGCCATGGTGTCGTTAACGAAGGCGAAGTCTAGACTGCGGTCATTTGCAGAGGAATGATTCGGATTATGAGTAACAGAAAGCACGCCATTGATGTAAATCAGAAAAAGTGATAGGGGTAGTACTAAGCCCTGGGGAACACCTGCATTAGTCGAGAATGGTGTAGAAGTGCATCCATCTAACTTGCAATGATAGACCAAGATTATTAAAGAGGGTACTATGGCACACTACAAAGAAAGCTTTGGAGATATAAAGGACCACAACTCCCCATTAACCATAATCATGTACGAGTATGCTCTAGTTCCACTTATCGGACAAGTAGGTCGTCGTTAAGTCCCCTGTGAAATACTGTTGCAGGTAATCATATTGGCGTCGTTAAAGATATGGTTTCTTTCAATATATTATAACTTATAAGGTGGTAATTAACAATACTTCCCATGACCTTGGGACAGCATTGATGTTAAAACTATTGGTCGTTAGTTAGATGTGAAGGTTTCATTGCCCTTTTTCGGTATTGGCTGCACGTGTGCAAGTTTTCATCCATCTGGAAAAATGCCTTTGGAAGATCTTACGGAGTGGTTTGCCTAGGCTAGAAGAACACCTCTTTAAGACATCTGGGATGAAGACTTGTTATTATTGAGATCTTTTAGGACTCGGCCTACTAAACGGGTTTGAAACAATATTGGTCCTAAAGAATTTTGAATGCATGTCCATTTATCTACAAGCTGTGTAAAGTTGTACAATTGTGTGAAAATCTAAGAGTAAATGCCCTCAGGTGTTTTTATAATAGAGTGGCGAAGTAAGGTGGTTAAAAGTAAACTCATTTTCGGAGTTTGGATTTTGGTAGAAGGGGCAGAAATAAATTTGACCCAAAAAAATTAGAGAATATGTAGGTCATTTGAGGTACAAAGTTGTTAAAGGCTCACTTGATTTCCTACACAGAGCGCGATTCCTCTATGTGCTAAGAATAATGCCACCAGTATATAACCCACTACAATAAACTCACTGGAATCAGTATCTTTGTAAAACTGAGTTTCGCTTAAAGCAATTACCGCTGGTCGATTTTGATGTTCATTTTATAGCGACATCTGCTCGCCTTGTCGATATTGGACACAGGTATATGTATGTAGTTTTTCAATGAAAATGGTTTTCAATCAACTACGATTACCTACTCCTAGACTCGTTACGCTCTTCAACATGAGAAGCAGAAGGTCGCCAAGTTGTCTCTTGCAATTGAGTTTGTTTTATTCACATTGACGGATAGCCCATGCCTCATGCACCAATAATCGATTTTATCCAAGACAGTTTGCAATTTATTGCAAACAACTCTGCAAAACCCACCTATAGCGAGCGGCTGACAAATATCCGAGAGTAAAATTGTCATGAGAACTGCTCCCAATCGAAAATAAATTGCCCTTCGGAGAAGGAATAAAACTTTCCTGAGCTGCACAGTAGGAGTGGTTGCGAGAAGCTAGGCCTGGCCCTGTTGTCAGCATCATCAGTACACAAACATTGTTTTAGATGTATTGTATTGTCCGAGAGCATTGAATCGACAACAAAGCATCATAGTAAAGGTGAAATAACTCCACCTTGTGGACAGCCTATCTCAACCTCAACTGTTGCCTTTCACCCAATTTACTCTTAGTAATTAGCAGCCTTTCGAACAGCACGAAAAGATCCATGTAACAATGGTTTCAACAACTCCGCACCTTGTGGCAGAGTCACATATGAAATTAAATGTAGCATTATCAAAGATACCCTCTATGCCGACGAATACTCTAAGTTAGTTTTCTTCATCCAGCCAAGGTATCGTTACACATAGTCACAGTGAGGGATAGATATAATAAACATATATATTTTGATGCAACTTGACGTAAGTGATATAATAGTTGTACGTAACAACAAAGCAATATCAAGCAAAATGTGAAAATCAGAACCACACAAAATTTCTCGTTACCAAAGGCAATATCCAATCAAGTTAATATTAAGTTCTGCACGTAACCAATTCCCGATTTATGAATTTCTCTGCAGAGAAGTCACGGCCCAAAAAGCAGCCGTACTAAAACCGTACAAGTGGAACAGAAATCCCTCACCCACAGAGACTTTCTTCATAACTGTGAAGCCCCAAAAAAAGGATCAGCACACGGAGTTGTACGTGCACACAAACTGAGAGGAAAATAAAGCGAAAAATCGTTTGATTCCTTTCTTGGAATAACAATGCACAAGATGGATTATTCCAATCCCACTGCAATCCATTTCTAGTGTATGAACGAAACTTTTACCCCGCTGCTGCTGATGCCTCTAACCAGAAACAGATATTAATTTCCTGTTGACTGAATTTTCTCCAACCATATCCATCCCTACTAAAAAGCTCCACTGAGATATACAGCAGCGGCGGTCGGCGCGGGCCAAAGACTTAGAAGCTAAGAAGATATTAAAACTGAAAATTCTTTTATTAACAAAATTATATGAAATAAAGTTTCGCCTTGTGAATGGGTAAAAGTCCTTCGAGCTCAATTTATTTTGCATTTATGTCAGTCGTCATTAGGATGAAGAGAGATGGTGAAAGATGCCAGAGTAGAAGAGTATCTTCGTAAAAGAACGGATCGACTTTATGCAACTTTAAATTGCATTTATGAACTCATTCCCAATGCTGAAAGAAGGACCTTTCAAAAAGAAATGATGCAGTCTCCCAAATGCATACATATTTATACATATACATGCGATGGGAGAAACTGATGTATCTTACTTCTAACCACTCTGCTCCTGCTACTGCTTATGGAAGCTAGGTCTTTGCATTTTCTTCCTTTTCAGATACAATTCAATTTGTATGTGAATAAGTGCACTATTGCTTTGAATTCTGCTCTTAGAATGGTAAATGTAATTTGTAAAAGAAAGGGGAAAGAAACTATGATATTGTATGTGCGGTGGCATTTTGTAACGTGGTCCCGCAAATGTAAGCGTCAGTTATTTCTAAGGATGTACACATTTTGTTAAAAATTATGCTGCATGTCCCTTGAACATGAATGCATTATAATCGACGGGAAGATATCTTAGCTGGAAATTATTTTGAAACATTGCTGAGTTTGAAGCCGAATCAGAGGATAACGTCGTTATTGTATCGAAGAGTTTTTGAACGCGGTCCCTTTACTACAGCTGGATTCGAAAATGCATCTGATCTTAAGTGTGTACGTATATAACTTCTTTATTTTCTAATTATTTAATTTGTCTGTGTCTGAACTGGTGTGAGATTATTTGAGGGGGTTTTTCGTTTCCTTGTAGTTCTCAAACGAATAAATATGTATTTTGTGATAGGAAGTTCACAATTATGACAACAATTTCTTGGGGAATGACTAAAAGTAACAACGAAGCACGACTATACATAAACTAGGTTCTAGTCCAACCAAAAATCTCTTGGCATACTCAGCAACATGGTATATTCCTATCTGTTATTCTGTATACTCTAAAATTAAACAATATGGGGAGTTGTTAAAATTAACATAGGTAAGTTGTAACAGATATACGAGGGTGGGTCAATAAGTCCCTGAAAAATGAAATAAGGAACACTCTTTTCGGTATAAAAACATTTTATTTTTCAACATAGTCTCCTTTTAGCTCTATACACTTCATCCGTTTCTCCAATTTTTTGATGCCCTTCAAATAATACGATTTCTCAAGCCCCTCAAAATAAGCGTTTGTTTCATTCGACACAAATCTCTTACTTACGAGCCATTTCTTCATGTTTGGAAGCAAGAACTAGTCGCAGGGGGCTAATTCTGGGGAATATGCTGGATGAGGGACGATTTCGTAGCCTAACTCATTCAATTTTGCCATTGAGACTGCGGACTTGTGCGCCGGTGCGTTGTCCTGGTGAAAAAGAACTTTTTTCTTCACCAAATGCGGCCGTTTTTGCTTCAAATCGGCTTGGAATCGATCCAGCAGCTCTGCGTAATATGCGCCGGTAAACGTTTTACCCTTTCCAAGGTAATCGATGTGAATAACACCGCACGCATCCCAAAAAACTGTCGCCATGACTTTGTTTGCTGACAAACCCGCCTTGGCCTTCTTCGGCTTCGATTCACCAGGAGAAGTCCATTGTTTTGACTGTTCCTTGGTTTCTGGTGTGTTGTGGTGAATTCAGGTTTCAACCACGGTTACGAAACGGCGAAAAAACTCAGCCCAATTTTTTTGGAACATCGCCAAACATACCTTTGAAGTTGTCAAACGAATGCGGTTGTTGTCGATTGTGAGCAAACGCGACACCCATCTTGCGGATAGCTTTTTCATGTCCAAATATTTATGTAAAATCGAAATCACTGAGCCATGTGATAAGCCTGTGGCCTATTCAAGCTCGCGCACTTTCACTCGCCGATCGTCCATTATCAAACCATGGATTTTGTCGACCATTTCTGATGTGGTGATCTCAATGGGTCGACCAGAATGTTCGGCGTCACTTGTGCTTGAACGACCGCACCGAAATTGAGTAAACCAGTGGTGAATGGTTCCAATCTATGGTGAAGAGTCCCCATAATATTTGTCAAGCTTGTGTTTGGTTTGCGTGATAGTTTTTTCTCGCAAAAAATAGTGTTTAATGAGCACTCGAAATTCACTTTTTCCATTTTAACGAAAGTGCTAGTATTCGTCTATATAAAATGGCTGCCACAACAAAATTATTTGACAGATCTATTTGAAAATTTGGGTGAGTTCTTTTGAAAGATAATTCTTGACAAAAAAAAAATAATAAATTTAATGTGACGACACAATTTGTGTTAATTTTCAGAGACTTATTGACGCTGAAAGCTACCGTTTAGTCTCTCAAAACCTTAGTGTCAAGAAAATCCAATGATACACTGATGAGAACAAATCGGAAAGAACTTTAAAATGAAATGAAACATATAAAAGTCGTGGTAATGGCCATGGTATTGGTTTTATAGGAAAGACAATTTTATGTAATTAGTGTTTACATATGATTTTTGGCGTATGGGCTGGCTCGAATAAAGCGCAATCTGGTAATCCAATTGTCGACCACTTTTTTGAGCAGCTGCGGCCGTGTATTGGATTCCAAGTCGTTCATCGTCTCTGGTTTATCGGCGTAGACTGGCGACTTCACATATCACACAGAACATATTTCAAAGGTGTTAAATCACACTATCTTGGAGGCCAATTCACGCGAAATTATGCTCTCATCGAATGTTTCCTTTAATAAATAGATTGTGGCGAGGCTATGTGGTATATTGCGCCGTCTTATTGAAACCACAGCTCTTCCACATTAATGTCATTCAATTGGGGAACGAATAAGTCAGTAATCATACATCTATAGCACTCTTCATTGACTGTAACGTTCTGGTCGGCAGCACTTTTGAAGACCAATCCATAAAGCACACCAAACAGTGACATTTTTTGGATGTAACTGCGTCTCAATAACGGATTGTGGATTTTCTCCACTCCAAATGCAATTTTGTATGTTGACGTAGCCATTCTACCAAAAATGAGCCTCATCGCTGAACAAAATTTTGTAGAAAAAATTCACACATTCACGGAAACTTACGATGCACACGATGATAAAGCGGCTTCAATTCTCTCACGAACTGGATCTTGTAAGCTCGTAAATCGAGATCTTTCCGCAAAATTGTCCATAAAGTGGATGAACACAGCTCCAATTGCTGTGCACGTTGGCGAATCTCCTCCTCCTTAATACTACGCTCCACAGCAGCAACAGCTTGTTCGGTGCGCACTGTACATCATCTCTGCGGATGCGTATTATCAATTAGAGTATGCATGGTGTGAAAACGGTTCATGGTTATTCGAATTACTTCCTCGAATGAACGATTATGTCAACCGTAAAATGGACGTAGCGCATGGTAAGTTTCGCGAACTGAACCACGATTTTCGAGCGTTATTCTGGCGTAAGTCTATTCATGGTGAAATGGCAAACCAAACTGAGTGCAAATCAGCTGTCAAATCGGCTATCGCTGGAAAAAGTATTGCCAATTCGGAAACCAAAAAAAAACACCTTTTATTTCAACAGCGATTTTAGTTGTTTTCGCTATCATTCTGTTGTATTGGTTCATGTGACCGTGCAACTCTACGATTCCTTTCCAGAGACTGTGGAGTAAGTAAACAAACCTCTGCAACGTGTATTAATTGCAAACGAAAACGCCCCGCCAACTATCGAGGATGCAAAGTAGCTAAGGAGCTAATTAATAATCGAAACCGACAAGTAAGGAAAGCCAAAGATTGTTAAAGAAACAGTAGTAGAAGAAAATCCATCAGGCTCT
This sequence comes from Pocota personata, assembly GCA_963082735.1. Classification (NCBI taxonomy): domain Eukaryota; kingdom Metazoa; phylum Arthropoda; class Insecta; order Diptera; family Syrphidae; genus Pocota; species Pocota personata. Next base: position 45,363,873 of record OY720429.1, on the reverse strand, counting down.
GGTAACAAAAAGATTAAGAATAAAGTGATGAAAGCAAAGCCACTGGGCTTTGGACTTCGGACATCATTCGCGCAACTATACGCTGAAGCTGCGTCATCAGAAAATAGAAGAACCGCAAGTTCAGCGAACTCTGTATCTCAAGTTTTTTTCTGTTATTCTAGCGAAACTTCGAGAGGGTAGTTAAGATCAAAAATAATTGCCATAACAAGCGCACTTAAAGGAGCACATGAATATGAAATGAATGTTCAAAATACACCTAATTCTGTTTTTACACGACAGATACGTTCCTGACGAATTAATTTAAAAAAAATTGTGTAAAAAAAATTTGGAGTTTGTATGTATATATATGGGAAAACAAGAGATTGTTACCATATTATCTCATAAAATTGTACAGGATGCTATAATGAACTGAATTATTATTGAAAATAAAAAAGGGTAACAATTCAAAGGTACAAACAGAGAAATAATTATGATATGAAAGTTTTATTCGTTGTCGCCGTCTGACAAAAGAAGTGCAAGAGCATTGATAACACCAGAAATATTATGTTCATTGTCTTCTTGATCCATTTGTTCAATCTCGGTGCTAGAATTAGCAGTCTCAACACCAGCTTCAGTGGTTTTATAAACAAATTCGGTTATCAATCGCTGCGTTCCTGTTTTGACTAATCCCTTATATAATACTCTGTAAGGGGCCAATAATAACATTAGATCACGTTGAAACCTTTCAGCTCGTTTCTCATTAGGATCGTGTGTTGTAAAATGAGTGCCCAGTTTATTGGCCAAGTCAAGACCCTCTTTAATTAAACGTGCATTTAGAATGGGCTCATCTTCAGCATCATCGCTTATTTCGTCAGAATCAAGCGTCTCAAGGGCACACTCTATTATTTCATCTTCGCTAAGAGCTTTGTCCACCAACAGTTCATCGATATCTTGAAAAGATAGATCATCAAATCCTTCTCCACCAATTTTCTGCGCCAAAGTTATGATGTTGGGAAATTCTGTTGTGTTGGGAAGGGTGGTATCAGTGCTTTTAACACATGCTGGCCAAACAGCTTTCCAACATTTATTCAAAGTTGATGGTCTTACTTCAGACAATGCTAATTCAGCTTGATTGATGCAATCCATAATTGAAAATTGATTCCATACATCAATGACTGTTAGTGTTCTTTCACGTTGTAATTTGTCCAAAATGTATTGAAATGATTGCTTTACGTAATAGGTTTTAAACGCTGCAATTATTCCTTGGTCTAGCGGTTGTATTATAGATGTTGTGTTTGGTGGCAGAAAACAAAATTGCACATTTTCATGTTCCAAGACCGGATGGCCGGGTGCCTTGTCCAAAATCAATAGAACCTTAAATTCAAGACCTTTTGAGTTTAGATAGCGCCTTACTTCGAGTACAAAACATTTATTGAACCATTCAATAAAGATATGAGTGGTCACCCAGGCTTTTTTATTTGCCATCCAGTGAACTGGTAATTTAGTGATATCCTTACCTTTCATTGACCGTGGCTTCAGGGACCGATTAACCAGCAGTGGTTTCAACATAGCTTTTTCAATTTTCTCAGTAATGACATCTCTTGTGTATGACGAAGTTTTAGAACTTATGTTGGTGCCAGAAATTACTGAGTTCCAAATTGCGGCTTCGTTTTTTTTATTGCTCTTATGGTAGCTTCGTGCACGTCAAACTGCTTACCAACCGCCGGTGCGCCCTGTCCTGTTGCAAGACGATATAAAATTTTAATTTTAGTTTCCAGAGAAATGGTCTTCCTTTTACTGTTTTTTGTTATTGGTGCCATTTTGCCGGGACTGCCCAAAATTTAAATTGTTAAAAATAAAGAAAAAAATTTCAAAACTGTAACTTACAGTTAGTAACAAATTACACTTCCACAAATAAACAGCAAAGAGAGAGATACTTTTCACGGTAAAAACTTAACTCCAAATGCTAACAAAACCAATTTCTTATTGAGCTTACATATGTAAATTAAGGGAAACCCCAAATTTAGAATTGGTTGCCGTTACATTCGTGTTATTTAAAAAAAGAGATCGTGTAAAAAGAGAATTAAATTATTTTTCTGATTCGTGTGAAAACAAAACTGGGTGTACTAACGTGGAATGCAAACGGACTCTTACAAAAACTTAACGAGTTTGAAATATTCTTACCAGAACATATTGACATTTGTTTGATCCCATGTGAAGAAGAAATCGCGTACAGAGTTAAGAGACTGCAGTGATTACCACGTTGGTCACCATCGTAAAAGGCGAGATTCGGATCATCTTTGTACTCGTATTAGGTGCGCAACTAAGTTCTCACTGCTCCAGCAGTAAGTGCTGGTCGATTTTGACATATACAAAACATCATGAACCGAGCTTAGACATATGGTAAACAAACTGTTTTGACACATTAGTGACTTTGTTTTGGCGTCATATACTTTTGGGTGTGTGAAAATGTCTGATTTTGTGCCAAATAATCGTCATTTGCGAGAAGTGTTGACTTTCTTCTTTCATTCGAAGAAAATGGCGGCTGAAGCGCATCAAGAGCTCCAAAAAGTTTACGGAGATGCTGCTCTAAGTGAAACAACGTGCCGTGATTAGTTCCGTCGCTTCAAAGACGGTGATTTCGATGTTTACGACCGTCCACGTGAAGGAAGGCTAAAATCCTTCGAAGACTCTGAATCGTGCCAAATGCAAGATCAGCTTGCTTCAGCATTAGGAGTTACCCGACAAGCCATTTCCAAGCGATTGCATGCGTTTGGAATGATTCAAAAACAAAGAACTTGGGTTCCTTATGATTTGAAGCCAAGGGACGTTGAGCGTCGTTTTTTCGCCTGTGAACAACTGCTCCAGCTGCAAAAAAGAAAGGGTTTTCTTCATCGCATCGTGACGGGTGATGAAAAATGGATTCATTACAGCAACCCTAGAAAAGAAAGTCATGGGGACTGCCCGGTCATGCTTTACGTCGTCGGCTCCGCCGAATATTTACGCTGCGAAGATTATGCTGTGTATTTGGTGGCACCAGGTCGGTGTCATTTATTATGAACTATTGAAACCCAACGAAACCATCACTGGGGAACGGTATAGACTTCAATTGATGCGATTGAGCTGACCACTGCACGAAAAACGGCCACAATACGAGCAGAGGCACGAAAAGTGATTCTACAGCATGACAACGCTCGGCGTCACGTTGCCAAACCCATTAAAACCTACCTGGAAACGCTCAAATGGGTAGTCCTACCACCACAATATTCCCCAGATATTGCGCTATCCGATTATTACTTGTTCCGTTCGATGGCACATGGTCTGGCTGATCAGCAGTTCCGCTTATATGAAGACGTCAGAAAATGGCTTGATTCGTGGATAGCCTCAAAAGATGAACACTTTTACCGTAATGGTATTCGAGCTCTGCCAGAAAGATGGGAAAAAGTTGTAGCTAGCGATGGGCAATACTTTGAATGATTCATTTGTAACCATTTTTTTCACAATAAAGTTGCATTTTCATCAAAAAGAACTTAGTTGCGCACCTAATATATAAAAGACGCTATCGAACAGTTTAAAGACCTAAAAATAGAGCTCTAAACTATGAAAGTGAGCACATTACTTGTAAAAAATAGGCATCATTGCTTTACTATCTCGTCTATCAATTATATTTCACGATGCGAACTTATGAACAGTATTTTTACAAATATATCCAACTCGCTTGATGGCTGTTTTAATGCGAAACACACCTTCTGGGGTTTAAAATTAATCTCACGAAAAGGTAGAATATTCTATGAACTGGGTATGGAGCACAGTTGTGACTTCCGTTCGACGGGCAAACCGACATACTACTGGCCGGCTGATATGGGTATTTTCGTACCCCATCTAATCGATTTAATATATCGAATATCTACCATCTACATAAAAGTTGAAGAAAGCTTTGATCTTTCCTCTGACCAGTCTCCAGTCATTCTGACAATCAAAAAAAACTCTAATACGTCGTCTAGCTCAAGCATTTTATTTATTAATAAGAGCTCCAGTACGTTGCAGAATAAATTTGCAAATGTCAAAGTGCACTCGCACCCCTACAACTTATCTGTGTTTCTACCTACTTCAAGTTTCATTACCACATTTATGCGTGAAATGACTGGTTAAACCTTACTTCAATTTATCTACGCACATACATCAAAAGACAAGAAGCATTTAATACCCACTCCTTCTACTTTCTTTTCACTCAGTCCGAAACAATCAATCATCTCACTGTCAATACTTTGTCAAACTGAACGACCTACATAATCGGAAAATTCTTCAAAAGGACATCCGATTGTTTCCACCAACAACTGAATTGTCAATCAGTGCTGGAGAGATATAAGCGGGAAAACGTAATCCCAAAGCCCGCTCCATATCCTATGAATTCACAAGAATATAAATTCATCGCATCCGGTTGAAAAAATATACCCTTTTCATTCAAGAGAATCAATCCACACCTGCTGTCCAGAATTGACCGGGGGAACCTTTGCTGCAGTCATATCAAGTAATCGATCGTCGACATCTCCTGCGCAAAAAGAGTCCATTGATTCAATGACTGATGAAGTAAATCCTTGGTTTACTGGCCAGACCCAGCATCAAATACCCAAACTGGTCAGTGAACATGCTTGTATGTATGTTCAATCGGTATACTACCGGCATGGAATTTGTCCACTGGAATTTAAAACGTGTTTTCCGCACATCCTGCACTGGACATCAATACATCATCAGATCTACAGAGAAATGATGTGTTAGTGCTGATGGCTTGAATGATGTCGTTTTTTGAAAGCTATCAATTAATAGGTGGTTTGTGACCAACACCTCATATGGAATTATCTGCCGAAGCGTAATCAGATAGAGTATTCGATTTTACAGAACTACTCGTAAACTGGCTTCTTTTTGCACACATGACTGTCTATTTTTTGATCAATTTAATGCTTTCTGTTCATTTTATGTCACCATCGTGAGAGGCACTGTCGACTTTGGCACTTTTGTGAATACTTAACACAACTTGCCAGCAACGTGAATAATACTCGTATTTCAATGACAGGATTATGGATTTACCTATATGGTTTTACTAATCGATAAGCTATTTCCAAAAATTTCCAGAATATTAATTTTACTAAATTTTGCGGTTCTTCCAGTATTTGAAATTTCATCTGAACTAGCATTGCAAGGACTTCTAGAAATTTGGATGATTCATATACAAATACTCGTACGTACCGGAAGATGGGTAACAATTTTGAAAGTTCCCTCCATCAACGCAGAAGAGGCCTTGTGGGTGCAATTTTAAGCGAGAGCCAGGACATTCGATCGATAGATGGATTCATAACTCGGGATTATCGTAGGAGAGAAATACTCGTAACTTCTTCCCTTGCATGGGAATCTATTCAAGTGGGTGTTTCTGTATGGCAGTGTAGTCTATAAACTGCATTTAATCTATGAGTGTTCCATTAAGTCGCAACAACGACTGCAGATCCATCCGTACTGTGTGAAAAGGGAAAAACTTTTACTTTTGCAGCGAAACTCTAAGACTGTTTTATTATGCTGAGATTGTGAGATTCAAGAAGGTGTTCATCCGATTTCCATTCGAATTCTCAGAAAAGTCATACAAAAAATATTACGTAGCAGGTGGATTTCAAGTTGATTTAAGGATGGAACTTGCGTTTTAGGGTCTTTTTGCGGGAATGAAATGAAACTTTAATGGGAATGTACCAAAGTATAAATTTAGAGGAACGTGCAGCACATTTAGAAAGACATATGGTTTGTGTACTGTCAACTCGTCCATATGTATGTACATATGATTGTGGGTGAGTATATACATTTTAGATGGAATTGGAGTTAGAGTGGAATTATTGTGACTGGAGAAGTATTTATTTGAAGATTTAAAGGCAACGGGTTTTTATTAATAATTAGAAAAAGTTAAAGCGAACTGACAATGGCATTTCTGAAATATAACTTCAAAACAATCCATGCACTCGTAATTAAGGAGTTGAGCTTCATTCAGTACCAGTTATAGTGCATTGTATTACTCCACCTCAATTCCATATGTAGTGATTTGAATTTCATAGAAATTCTTCTTTCTGTGTCTCATTATACCCTATCCTATAGGGCATATTAATTTTGATACATACATACATAGTTTGTAACATAGAGAAACAATAACTGTAGAACCCAAAAAGTATATATGTTTGTGGCCAGCATCGAAAGTTAAGACAATCTAGTCATGTCCGTTCACCTGTCCGTCCATATGTCACTTGTTTTTGGGCCTTAAATTTTGATATAGGAAGATGAAATTTGGTACATAAGCTTTTTAGAACACAAAGCAGTAAAAGTGTAAACAAATTTTAAAATCTAACAGAAAAAGGGTGACCAGATAAGAACGATAGGAAAAGAAATTTAAATAAAACAACAAAGGTGTGAGACATTAAATTGATTCTGGCCATTATGTATAATAGTACATCATTTAAATGACTGCCTCGGCTTCGCTGGCAGTGCTTTAAGCGGTCGGTCCAATTTTGTATGACTCGGTCCAATATTTGCGGCGTTATTCCGGCAATAACGTCTCGAATGTTGGCTTCTAGCTCGTCCAAAGTGGTTGGCTTGTTAGCATAGACTAAGGACTTGACGTAGCCCCAGAGAAAATAATCGAGGGGTGTCAAGTCGCATGATAGCGGCGGCCAATTCATGAACGCTTATCGTGAGATGACCCAGTAGCCAAATTTCTCCTTCACCACTTCGAGCGTTGCGTTGCTTGTATGGCATGTTCTTGTTGGAACCACAGCTCGGATATATTGATGTTGTTGAGCTCTGGCCACAGAAAGTCGGTTAACATCGCTCTATACCGAGGACCATTGACGGTAGTGGTGTCTCCTTCCTTATTTCGAAAGAAATAAGGTCCGATGATGCCGACGTGCCATAAACCGCATTAAACAGTAAATCTTTGTGGATGCATTGATGCTTGGTCGAACACTTGTGGATTGTGGTTGCTCCAATAATGGCAATTTTGCTTGTAGACTTATCCGCTGAGCCAAAAATTGTCCTCATCCGAGAAGATGATTTTTTGCCCAAAATCCGGAACTCCGGCCAACATTTCCAGCGCCCAATTAGCGAACTCACGGCGTTATCTATTATCATCCGCCTTTAATTCTTTCGTCAGCACAATCTTATATGGATGTAGGCTCAAATCCGACCGCAAAATAAACCTGGTTGACTCTCTAGCGATGCCCAATTCAGCTGATCGGAGCCGAATCAACATTTCTGAGTCTTCTTCGATACTGGCGGCTACGGAGTCTATGTATTCTTCACTTCGTACCGATCTCTATCTGGTTGGTGGCACAAGGTCCAAAAGAGTGCACGCTCAAACTTTTCCACGGTGCGACGAATTGCCTGCGCATTGAAGCCATGATGACGACCGACCTCACGATGAAATTCACGTTTCGTATTTACAACTGAGCCGGAATTTCGATAATATTTTTTAATAATTTTCACATGTTCGGGAACCGTCAAATGATGCATGATAAAGTGGCAAATCTTACTGAATATATTGACAGTTGGATGTCATTAGTAATTTTGACAGCTGCTGAAACATAACAATTGAAAAAACTATCATTGCTATCTAGTCACCCTTTACACTGTCAGGTCTACAGTTTGGGGCATTTTCTTAAAAAAAAAAAAAAAAACTGATATTATTTTTTTAAAGCTACTTACAGTGATTTTCAAGATCTCATCAGAATCTATGAGCTGTAAAAAATAGTTACAAACAGTTCTGATAAAATCTCTTAAAAGCCGCGGAAGTATACCCTGAATAGGAAGATACACGTGTCGTAGAATTTGAATTGCAAATTTCAGAACGCCACTTAGGTGAAGAGATCTTTTGTTGATCGGAAGGTTGTATGTTCTTATATGTAACATCATTGTAAAGAATGAAACATTAGACTAAGTCTACATGCAAAATTTCGTTCGAAAATGAAAGGGGCCCTCAGGATTGGGGGTTGTGCGTGGGGTTAACCACCTAACTACATCAAATACATCGTTCCGAACCAAGCAAAAGTTTCTGATAAAGAACGATTTACTGTTGACTATCCTGAAGAACGAAAAAAAGGGCAACGACATTCGGATCTGCACGTGAAATACTCGACCCTGAACTGGCCGCATGTAGCTGAATAATTAACGGAGGCCCTAGACTGCTATAAAGCAAGCATTACTTCCATCCAGGAAGTGCGGTGGGATGGGCCGGACAAAAGAAGGATGAAGACTATGACATATACTACGGTGATTGCTACATAGAACAGAACAAGCGTCTATTTGGGTACGGATTTTTTATAAACGGCAGACTTAGGCAAGAAGCTTTCGACGTGTGAGTAAATGCCTTATAACAATCCGCATCAAGGCTAAATTCGCTAACTTACGCCCCCACAGAGAAAAAGACGATACTATCAAGTGGGTTTTTACGTGCTCCTCAACAAAATATATGAGCAATGTCCTAAGTACGACGTTAAAATCGTCCAAGACCAGTGGCATCGATGACAAGAAACCATCAGAAATGTCGCAACTGATGTGCTGGGTTTCACTCGACCACCCCCATGAAATGCCTGGTTTGATGAAGAGTGCCGTCAAGCACATGCAGCAAAACAAATCGCCTACGAAGCGATGCTGCATACTTAGAAGGACGGGAACGGCTCGTGAGCTCTACGAGCAAAAGATGAGGGAAGAACATAGGCTTCTCCGGAGGAAAGGAGAAGTGCGTGATCGAGGAAATAGAGAAGTGCTACTCCAGGAACAATGTTCGGAAGTTTTACAAAAAGGTAAAAAGAACGTGTCAAGGCAACAACATCCGAACAGGGACCTGTAGAGAAGAACAAGGAAACTTTGTAGTAGAGTCACAGTCGGTATTGAGGAACAAACCAAATTTGTGTGCTGTTAAACGGCGAAGACTACCCAAATTCCGCTGTCAGGCAGTACTAACCAACTTAGACGATAATCGTGGAAAAATCCCTAGAAGTGTAAATTGATACTCATCATATTTTCGCCGGATTTAGATAAGGCGACGCGCTGTTATGTACGAATTGTACGAAACTCACAAGTCAACACACGAGGTACGATCTTACAAAAGTCTGTACGTCACAATAGACAGCTATAACTTTGGGGCAGTAAGGGACTTTGTCTATCTCGGCTCCGCTATAAACTCTGATGACGACATCACATCAGAAATCAAGTGAAGAGTTACAGTTGCCAATCACTGTTTCGTTGGCTTAAGAAAGCAATTGAGTAGTAAGGCTCAATTGTCAGGAAATACTAAGGAGACTTTATATAAGACCCTCATTATCCCAGTCTTGTTCTACTCGTATGGCGCAAAAGCATGGACGTTAGGAAAGGCGGATAAAGATTTCTTTAGTCGTTTTGAACTCAAAATTCTTCGAGTGTTTTTGGTCCTGTTTGGTAATAAAAGTGCGTATAAGTCGTCTAAGATGGGCATGTAGAGTGAATGGATATCAACGCTCCGGCGAGAAGAGTATTAAATTCTAACCAGGAGGAACAACGCAGTAGAGGAAGACATCACCTTAGGTGGCGCGCGCACGTGGAAGTGGACCTCAACCAATTTGGAGTGTGCAACAGGAGGCAGTTAGCCAAAGACCGCGGTAAATGGAGAGGCGTATCGGTTGAGGCTTAGGTCCACCCCGGACTGTAGCGCCGCCTAAGTAAGCCATTGACGGAAGGCGTATGGACGATAATGTCGTCTGACTAAAATCCACAGCAAACTGTGAGTTTTTCTGAATGCGAAAGAAGCTCCTGGAATTGCCGTAGATTAATTTTTTACGAAATCATTCAGGCAAAAATGCGCTACGTCGCTAAAGATGATTTTGTCTCTAAAGGCGATTTTCGTTTGGTGACTAGAGCATGCATTTTTGTTAAAAAATTTGGCAGTTTTGGTGCATTGGGCGCTATCATGGAAAACAAACGATGAATATGTGAATAATTATATGAATACATATTTTGTCGCTAACATCCCATACCGGGACTGGCCTGGCTTCTCGCAGTCACCCGTGCTGTGAATGTTATATTTTTTTCACGGATGGTAATGACTGCCACTTCTAGTGGGCATAATTCAGAAGCCTTTTCAGACCCTTTTACTCTCGCATGTTTGTAAGACGCTTGCGAGAGGTGGGACCTTGAAAAAACTGTTTTTCTGTTTTTGGAACTTGAACCTGAGTCTCCCGCTCAGTGGTGCAGACGACCATGGGCTGCGGCTACAAAGAGCGAAGAGACAAGAATGAGACCACAAACCACAAGTAAAAAAAAGACAAAATAAAGGAGTAAAAAAGATGCCTTTAAATTTTTTTTTTTTTAACGCCCGATATAAAGCTACAGTAACATTTCGTCGCGCCGCAAAGTCGCCCCAATTTACCCTAACCAATAAAACAATAATACACACAGTGCGTTCCAGTCAACACAGCTTCTAAAATTTCTCTAAGGAATTCTTGAACAAATGGATTCAACAGGATAGACAAAACTTCAATCCCATTCGCACAGATTTTCAAATAAAAACGAAGTATTCTAAGGCAAAAATTCTTCAGCCGCGATAGCTTCACAATTAAATCTGACAAACTCAATTACACTAAGCGAAAAACTAATAAGCAGGACGTGGCATCATTTGCAACAATTTGCACAACACCCCCTGTGCGCTATTCACCGCATCTACGAGATACCAAAACGGGAAACTTCTCGTCTCCTAATTTGATCGTAAAAAATCATTTGCCGTGAATCGAAATTTGCGCAGCCATTACCTTGTCCGGGAATTTTCACACTCAATTTGATGTCGTAAAAAATTATTTCCCGCTAAGGCATTTCCTTCTTCGATCCTTGGCACTTCCTCTAGCACGCGCTCTCCATTGAAAACCCTGACCCTCATCCAGTAGTAGTTACCGACACTTTCTCCCTGCCTCCACATGAATATACATGAATGTAAAACAATAAAATTACATTAATAAAGTAAAACGTTTAGCTTTGGTTAATCCTCAACTCAAAGCGATTAGAAAGTGGGTTCGGGGCGGGATTCTATGCTAGGATGCCAAGAAAATAGCCTCCATGACTAAGCATTGTGTTATATGCCATTGCCGTACCGTAGTTGCCCGTGTTGCGAAAGCGACGAGAAGAAATGTTTTTTAACGACTTCCATTTTTATCGAAATCGGATTAATAAATGAGGGAAAAATTCAATTAGGATGACTTCCTTTTTTATTCGTCCTTCCGTTAATAATTTCTGCAGATTTCTTAAATTTTTTTCTTCCTGTGCTGATTATTCGGTACATCCAGTTCATGGAATTCTGAGCACGAGATGTTGAAAAGGTGCTATTTGGGATGGAGAGTTCACAAAAATGGGGTTATACCAAGGGCAATAGAGTGACGCGAAATACCTATCGGGTTTTTTTTTTTAGAATGAAAAGGAATGGAAAAAAGGTTCAAATCGATTTCCTAGAACATGGTCCGTAAGAGTTTGTACTCGTACCTAAATCTCAGTGATGAAGTTGATTTTAACGAAGAGAAAGTGTTGAATTGGGTTATAAATGGGGAATATTCGAGCATGAATCACAGTTGAAAATTAATATCTCGGTTTTCTTAAAAAGATCAACACAACTTCTGACGGGGATACACGTGCTGGATTATGCTATTTAAATATTGGGTTGAGAAATGGCACTAAAAAGATGTATCTACAACATAATAATTAATAATGGACTATAATTGTTTACAGTCATTTGTAATAAGCTTTAATTTCGATATAATTCAGCAACTTGCCTTAAACTAAATATAATCTCATTGGACAGATAACGTTAGCTACATAAGCTACGTACGGATTTAAATGTTCCACGTTTTAGCATCGTTTTCTTCACTCATCAATCAACGATTGCATAAACAAAAATACAATTGCAAAATTGCGAGAAAACATTTGTATAAAGTTTAAACTTTTGGTAGAATCGATAGTTTATGAATGAAACTATCGATGCTATTTATAGTATCGATAGCAGATCCATGCTCAGTCTAACATTATTTTGCCCGCAACTTGATCAAGTTAGATATCTGTTTGAAGTTTACTGCAGCAGTAGCGCTTTCTCTCCCACATTATAAGCTAAGATAATAAAACAATACATTTGTGCCTGTTCACATTTGACTTTTTCGGGTGCGTACATATGGTGCGCAAATCGAAATCATAGGTTCGAAGACAATCGATGGGGCGGATGCACAGTGGGTAAAATGGCCAATCTAGGAGGAAATAAGTCAAATTTGGTTGCATTGTTAATTTTGTTGCATCTGAGTGACAATATTTGGTCTTAAACGATATTGAGAAAATATCTAATACTTAGTTGAACATTTTATAAAAAAATAACAAAATTTTCAACACTATATCTATTTCTATCATCATTAAAAATATTCAAATATTTTTCAATAGGACAAAAATTATTTACAAAAATTCATCATCTCCATCATCTTCTTCACCATAATCTCCTGCTTCCTCTTCTTCATCATCATCTTCTTCTTCCTCTTCTTCATCATCATCTTCTTCTTCCTCTTCTTCATTAGAGCCTTGCCTTGCAGGTATTATTGCCGGCTCTGACAATAAATGAATAACATCTTCGCTAAGAGGATGTTTATTTTTTTTTTTAAGAGAAACAGCTCTTGAAATTGAAGAAATAATGGGATTGGAAGAAACAAATAGTGCATTCAGGAGATCCTGCATAGTTTTCTCTCGAGACATTTTTCTTGTGCGGAATTCTCTGAAGTTTCTAAAATCTTTATTTCTCTATTCTAAAGCTTCTTCTGAGAGCTTTCCAATTGGAAGCAGAGCAGATTGTATAGTGTCTGCACCATGAATGAGTATTTTGTGGACGCTAGAAGGCATGTAGTACCATGGATACAATTCTACGTACAACTTTGCGGTCTCTATTGTATACTGTCTAAAAGCTTCTACGTTTACTGCGTAACCACAAGCCATTGTTTTTAAAATAATATCTAATCGTTTAATAAGATTAAGGATTCCAGTTATTGAGGAATCAAGAAAAGGCTGTTGGAAAAATCTCCTCGCAGTGTTACCATCGTTCGTGGTACCATAACCTGGTTTGGGTATGTCGACTAATAAATTCATTTCAGCCTTAAGTCTACCAATGATGTTCTTTTTTTGTGTTTCCTGTTAGCTGCTCGTCTTCTAAACTTGAAATTTTCCATTTTTTTGTAGATAGTCGATATGCAATATGTAATAGGCACTCGAAGCACCTTATCCAAGTGTGTAAAGTAGACAAACCGAATTCGTATAGGCTTTCTTTGGGTCTCAACTGCGTTATTTTAGCTAGGTCGTTCATTATTTTCAGTGTAGCCTCGCAAATTCCATACTTTTGCGTTGAGGATTCTGCAATAACACTAAAGGTTTTTCCGTCTATCATTGTCAAATTAAAAACATGGAAAATGGTAAAATATATACCATGAATAATAGCCTGTGTCGAAGTTAATGTATTAAATTGATTTTTGACCTTTTCAATTTCTCTTTGGATCAATGCAGAGCTTTCTTTTTGAAAAATGAGTTTGATTGGCCGGCAACCTAGTTTTGCCATATAATGTTGCCGTTCATATTGGCCTGGAGTGGAACAATACACACAGCATATAAAAAAGCACCTGCTTTCACTGAGCCGGTATCTTCTTCTCTAAAGGCTTGCTTATATGTTGAATGGTTTGCACTTCCATCACTTATACAATATATGATAGATATATTTTGACTTGAAATAGTTGTTTGAAGGGCCTCTTTCTGAGAGCCCAAAAGTCGCTGCGCAGTGCAATCGACAAGCCCTTGCAGGGTGACTTCTACCGAAATATCGGTTAGGCTTCGTTCGGGTAACATTTTGTCTTCGCCACTTGCAAAACATTGTATGGTGGATAGATATTTACATTACGTTATTTAGCACCCGTTTGCATTAAAATGTACGATTTTTTCGTAAAATGCCCATCTACATATAAAGCCAGTGCTTCCTCAGGCGTGTATTAGTAATGGAGCTATTTGGACATAATGCCTTTTTTATCTTCGTGGCCCTATTTGAGGAAACTTCCAACAAGTTAATTAGTTTGGCAGCAACCTGTTTACCGGCCTTTTGGAGACTCAGTCGGGCAGCAAACGTCAACTTCCCGCAACTTTCGGTTTCTACATGGGTGGACACTTTTAAACGTTTCGCACGATCGCTCAGTTCTACAAAGTCTTCCGCAGGAAGTATATTGCGGTAGCACAATATCAGTATCTAACCACATTTTCATTACTAGACTTAAAAAAATCCAATCTTCGCCTAGCCCTAATCCACCTTTCATTAAGCTTAGAGGTGAAATTTAGTAAAATTTGTTGTGTCTTCCTGCACTGTTTGTTACGAGGGCCTGAAAAAAAAAAAAAAAAAGGAAAAGGAAAAGAAAAATTAAAAGAGGTACCTGAACACAGATGATTACTCCAGCGATCCCACGATGGTATTTTTCATCGACGTCCTCTGTACTGGTTGTTGATGATCGTCTTGTGCGCCCTCGCAAACACAAACACCCGATCCCAAGGGTGGGTTTTGTTGTTCCATGTTCCAATTGAAAATTTAAAAATGAATCACACACAAAAAAAAAAAACAAATAAAATGCCAACATACCTGTTGTCCGTGGTACCTACAGCCATCATCCCTCCCACAGCCAGGTTCCTTTTGGGTTTTGGGGTTATTTTGCTTCCTTGTGCACAGGAAGCGATCCACACACACCCACCCCAGTCCAAGGGTGGGTTTTCTTTTAGTTTGGTGGAAAAATTACAAAAAAAAAGTAATTACAAAGAAAACACAGTGATTTGCCTCAAAAAAAAATTAGAAAATAAAAGAAATGTCAACAATCAGCTGACATGAGAGAGGGAGATACACCCGTCTCTCTTTCGCAAAAATATTAATGGCGATCGGGAAATTATCTGTGGTTCAGGGCTAAGAAAAATAACATAGAATTCGTTCAGTCAATATCTTCATATTATATGTTTATATGGGTTTTGTTAGTCAGAAATTTTGTTTTGGGTTAATTAGGGTAGGTTAGTTATATTAATGTAAGGTATGTTATGTTATTTTATTGTTCGAAGTTAGGTAAATGTATTAAGTTATTAAAGTGTTATACGTATGTATTATCATCTTGACGAAGGATATTGGCAAAGGGAATTTCCCTTTTCCAATACCCTGAAAGCAATATGGATAAAGATAAGGTACGACTGACATGACAAAGAGGGAGACAGAGGTAACATAGATGGACGAAGAGAAATGTACGCAACGAATGTAAATGAAGGGGTAACGAAGAGAATGTAGTAAAAGTAAATTGAGGAAGACAAAAAAAAAAAAGAAGAAACTAGGGCAAAAGAACATCGACCGTTGCTCACTTCTTTTGATTAGATCATATGGGAACGGTCGATGCCCCGGCACAGATAGTAAAGAAAAAAAAAAGTTTACAGACAGTGGCATACAAAAAAAAGGGAAAGACAAAAAAAAAAAAAAAAAATCGAAGGAGATCTGAAAATTTTTTTTGTTGGTAAGTGATGACTGCCTAAGGCTAGAGAAAAAAAAAATTTTTTTACGTTAGTTTAATAGCAATTTTCCTAGAAAAAAAAAAGGAAAGGCAGAGGTCCAAAGGGCAATAGCTCCCCTTGAGAAGAGGATTGGGAACAAGACAGCAGAGGTATGTTATGTTAAAAATCGATTTCTACGAGCCAAATAATTTAACTTGGGGAACTTGTGGCAAATTTCCAGGACTTTGGTCGAACAGATACGCCCAAGCCTCTGCAATTTTTTTGGTAGACCCGGTTTGCGGTACGTAAGCAACGGCTAGCGGAGACCGCTAATCAAACCGCAAGACGGCCAAGCGGTATCCTACAAGGGGGCAAGGTATTGCAAGGAGCAAAGGCCACACAAAGAACTGAAGCGAGGTGCTCCGCCCCAAGGCTCCGTACCACAACAGCAGCAGCTATAGAGAAAAAAAAAAAAAAAAAAAAAAGAACAGCGAGGGAACAAGACAATTTTTTTTTGAGTGAGAACATAGTGCAGTGAATTTGCAGAATTTTTTTTAGCTTGAAGGAGTTTTTTTCTTTGGAGTTTTGTTTAGTTTTAATTTTTTTTTTTTTGAAAAATTTCTTTGGGCAATTGAGTGTAACGTAAAGTATAACAAAAGTTCTGTGCTTAACACTTATATATCTAAGTCGCGAACATATACATAGCTGGAGCATCAGCATCTTCATTTCATCTCTTCTTGTGCTGCCGGCAGGACAACGGGGGACATAAAAACCGTGAGTAAATTTTGTTGATTTTTTTTCTATGAATAGTTTTTTTTAGCCATATTTTTGTGTTAAGAACAGAATTTTTTTTTACTTAGGATAGGTTAGGGTAATTTAGTTTAAGTGAATTTCGTAGGTAAAATTATAGATGTAAATCTTGAGATCAGAAGAGGCTCGAAGGAATAAAGAGATGTTAAATGATAAAATTTTGGTAGTCGTATTATTACGATAGTGATGTGCGAGTGAAAAATTTTTGTGCAAAGATGGTGTGTGGGGGAATGGGAAGGCCGTCCTTTCGTTGACCAGGCGCGACGATGACGTGACAGGACGACTATACTGACTGGACAAGGACTATACATGACGACCATACGCACGTAACGTAGAGGACATGAGACTATAGTGGCTGGATTGAGGCAGTAGGGGCCATCTCCAGTGAATATTGGCCAAGGAGGTGGCGAAGGTTGTGTCATCCACACACAAGGGTGGGTTGGTCATGCCGGTGCCATCAACATCTGGCACGTCTATGGGACGAGACGAACCCACATCCTGGAGAGGCTAGGGGATATGGATGCCGTAGTATAGGGCTAGAATAAGATAGTTATAAGTTAGTTTAGGTATAGGTTAGGGCGTATCATAAGTTTTTAGTATAGATTAGGTTTAGATTAGAATAGTTAGGTTAAATCTAGCATACCCATCTTTCTCCGGGATATGGGCATAAGCCCTTGAGCTTCTTCTTCTTCTTCTCCTGTCTTCTTTTCTATCTTTGCTTAAGTCCGTCCGTGGTCTAATTAGGTTAGCTTTTCTCTTATCTATTAGGTTCTTTTTTTATCTACATATGGCACGATTTGTTTTGTGTTTGAGCAGGTGGTGTGAGAGTGATGGGAGACAAGAACCAGCCCCGTCCGACGAGTCAAGCCGTGCAACCGCGTGCGTGCCGCCGTCCCCTTCACCCACACTGAAGACGCCTCCGTGGCCTGCCCCTAGCTCATAACATGTTTTTCATTTTCACTATTATCTAACCATGTTTTGTTAAAAACATAGCTTATAACAGACACACTCCTTTTTTTTGGAGCATCTTCTCTTCGCCAAACTTCGAAAAGTTCCCTTTTGGAAATCGACATGGTTGCCTATAGGTATTGAAAAAAAACAGAATAGCAGATAGCTGCAATTTATTTCTTTTGTAACTTACTGTGCACTTAGTGGTAAAATATTTAGTTTAAACCAATCAACGGTAATTGGCGGATGAGCTAGTTAAAAGTCAACAAAAAAACGAGAAACCGCGATTTAGACCACGCTAACGCTATTTTAACGCTAGTTTTGTAAACAAAAACGAAAATCAGCACTGAAATTTAATATTTCAATTAAAATATTCATCAAAATTACAAAATATGCTGAAAAGATATGCACTCGGCTCAAATTTAATTAGTTATGTAACCACTTGCTTATGAAAAGAAAAATGAAATCAATACAAAAATAACGCGACCAACAAGTGGCGAAGAGGAGAACAACCGCTTTGTGTCAACCAATTCCGTTAATTCCAATTGTACTTGATACTTTGTTTATCTAAGCTTAAAATTGTAAACAAACATTTTGACTTTGTGATGAAAAATGTTGACAGTTATTTCCCCCTAGAATGGCCATTTTACCCACTGTGGGATGGCGGGATTTTTTTCAACAGGCTATACCTTTCCGCCTCCCAGATATTGTACCGTTTTCCAGGCGGAGATAATGGCGATCAATGTAGCTCTATCTTGGCTGAAATGGATTGTAATATCTGCTAAGGATATTAGCATTTTCTCTGATAGTCAAGCCGCTATAAAATCTCTGGAATCGGTCTCCTCCACATCAAACATCGCTCTAGATTGCCGATCATCTCTTAACGGAGATGGCCAAGTTCAAGGGAACTGTAGGGCTGATGATCTTGCCAGGCAGTGCACAAATTTGCAGATTCTACCGGAAAAGGAGAATCTTGGCATGCCTCTCGCTATATGTTAACAATTACTCAAGCTAAATACTATCAAGGAGACGACCTAGACAGATTTGGCCTCAGCTGGATCAGAAACGATCGAAGAGGTTGGTCTCCCTTAGCAGAAAGCATATCAGCACAACAATAAGTATCATTACGGGACACTGTCTCTTTGAAATTCACGCCAAAATGCTTTATCTTTCCTCTAACGACTTTTGTAGAAGCTGTAGGGACGAGAAGTAGGAGACAACTCTCCATCTCATCTGCACTTGTTCGGCTCCCTCTGTCAGAAGAAGGCTTCACTTGGGAGGTTACTTTTACGCCAGCCTCTGTGAACTGGTTAACACGAATGTTAGAGAACTCCATCATTTCATTAGAGCTCCAACTGGTTCTAGGGTAGGACGGGAGAATTCCCCTGATCCTGTGGTATTACAATAGACCTACTTTGGTCTAAGTGTGTTTGTGCTTAGGGCGCAGTTTAACCTAGTTTATTATGCTACTAAGGAAACGTAGCATCTATCTATCTGAGTTTAAGCTTTTGTAGTACACTATATGTCCATAAGATGACCCTCCATTCTGGATTTTAGCTTTTGTACCGGCGTTGCGGCCATTTTTCGATATTCTTATGTTTTTAAGAATGGAACAGATGTCGGACGTTTCCGAATGATGCTATGCAGAGGGATACGAATTATAAATGGAAGAAAAGAGCATGGAAACAAACCGTAGCCTATCAATGCTCTTCAAACGACTGACGTTAGAGATAGATTTTTCGATTGAGTCTACTATGCATACCCCAACTGAACATAAAGACTGCGAAATCAAAAATAAATTTTGCAAACTGTTAATACTACCTGTAACTGCTGCTTGGAGCATGACACCAAAATCAGCCTTTGCGATTTATATATTCAATTAAATCGGAAAATAAAGCGCTACTTCTGATAAAAGGATGTTGCTGGTCCATTTCGCTGCGGTACAGGAAATGTTAGCATTAGTAGCACTAGATTCAACATTTTAGGAATACTATCGCCATCGGTGAATATATACTCGTAGTTTTTTTTTTTTTAAAGAAGTGGATGAATCCCCAATAGGACTGGGTACTGTAGTCAATTAGGCTAACGTAAGTAAGCTTGTACCTTGGCATCAGTATCACAAAAATAACGCAAGTTGATCGACTTCAATGGCTGAAAAGTGTAGAGCATAGGCAAGCAGAATGTTCTCATATCCAACAATCGCCCAAAGAGAAAAAGAATAGACCAAGCGTTGGAAGATCCACAGAAGCTTGGTATTCGAAAAGGGGCTAATCTCTATGAATCACAGCAGTTGCAGAGAATTACTACAGTTTCAAAGGACTTTCAGAAAGTGCCAGCGAAGTATGCAAGTAAGCTTCGTTGGTTCTGATTTTGTTGAGAGCTCTTTTATCTAAAAAAAAAATCTGAATCGAAAAGAAAGTTAAGCATTCCTCTTACTTACTTCTTTCCTTATGGTACAGTTTTTATCTACGGGTAAGGTAAGAAGTAGATACGAAGGTTAAATAAACCCACACAATTTGAGTAAGTCTATTATGTAGCTTTCAACGAAGAGAAGTCACACCCACAATCGGAGAACAAGCAGCATTTGGTACACAGAGTGTGTTCAGAAGTGCTTAAAGTGTGACATATACCCGATACACCTTTTCAGATATCACAGAATAAGGATGACGATATATATACGCCTATGTATATATATATCATATATCAAGTCAAAGGTATCGAATACAAAAATTTATTATAAAGTGTGCGACCAAAAATACGTGGGAAGTCATAGAAGTACACATCTCCTCATTAATGAATAAAGTGTGATAACTGGCTAGTTATCCAGTCAAGTCATAGCAAAAGATCCAGTCTACTGGTGTCTCCTTACCATTTAAATTCTCTTGTCATCCACTTGTGGGATGCAGTTTAAGGTATCGAGACCCAGAGTTTGAAGATGTTGCTGTGCTCATTGCCATAGATTTTTATTAGTTTTGATTTTTTCATTCTGTATAAGATGGTTATGATCGCCTCTCGGCTGTATAAGTGTGTATCTCTGTACGTATGTACATAATGTGTATATCTTCGCGAAAGTGTTAGCATTAGTAGTTCTTGGGAAACCTTGGAAGTATTTAAAACTTCAGCTGTCGTTGTTTGGAAGTTTCATTTACTGGGAAATACCGGATACATCCACAAAATTAAGGAGTCGACAACCTCTTTTATTTTTTAAACCGGAATTTTGAAATGAAAATTTCATTTTCGTCTCGAATTGTGAAACCACAGACCCCATATACGAGTGTGGAGTTTGAATATCAGAATTGATCAAAATCTCGAGTTCGAAAATCTTCGCGAGAGTAATAAATGCCTTAAGGTGCAAGAAAAAATAAAAACTATCAGTATTGAGAATATATAACACATACTCGTAACTTCCGTGCTATGAAATATTTTTTCAAAAAATCCAAAAAAATTACTAGGAAATCGCTGTTTAGGTGATACGATTATACATATGTAGTTGTAGGTATCAAAAATGTGAAATTTGAATTAAACGATTATTCAAAAAACTATCACCAATGGAAAGGGTACATCTCCCGTACATATCGAAGGTGGAGCTCCAAGCGATCTTCGACTCATTGAGAAGGAAGAAGTCATTGAGAATCGACGGAAGATTGAATATTGTGCTTCGACATCTCCCTCTAGAAGTGGTGGACATTTACACCACTTTGTTTAATAATGCACTGAATAATGCACATTATCCAGTGCATTGGAAAATAGCAGTGATACAGCCTATCCCCAAAAGCGATAAGGACACCTCCAACCCAGCAAATATCTGGTCGATAAGTTTCCTTCCGAACATCAGCTAGGTATTCGAAAAGTGATCAATAAGGCCCTGACTAAATGGGTTGAGGACAAGAAAATAATTCCGGATAACCAATTCGGTTTTAAGGCGGGGCATGATACAATACATGCCGCGTCTAAACTGGTATCGGATATCTAATGGAACAAAAGCAAGAAACAGTGCACGGGTGCCTGCCTGATTGACTTGGTTAGATGGATTCTTCTACAAGGTAAGCTGGCTGGGTAAGCAATCCACTGTTGTACATGCTTTACAATATGCTCACTAGTAAAATGGCAATACGACTTCTGCTGTAATATTTAAAATTAAAAACGGTCTGCAGCAAGGTGCGGTGAATTCACCGATCTTCTTCAACATTTACACGACTGATCTCATAGGATCATTTCATCATGTCATAGCGTACGCAAATGGCTTAATCATGTACAGGTCAGGACCAACGCTACTCACTGCAACTCTTGCAACGTGTTCCATAAGATTCCGCGATATTACGACGACTTTTAGGAATCGGAAACCATTCTGTTTAGAACGTCGTTGTCTGGGGTCAGTAGGGGTACCAGAAAGAATTGCTGAAACTTTTCAATCGTGAAACTTCACAGCATGGGCAGCCACTTGCATGTCGAGGTGTAGTCAGATACCAGGGGCTCTGGCTGGATAAATATCTATATTGTAATAAATATATAAATGCTGCTCTTACTACAGCCAAAGTTGGTTTTGCCCTTACAAAAAGTCTGTTCTACAGCAGGAAACTCGATGCAAGGGTAAAGGTAATCTGCTAGATAAAAAACTGTTTTTTGGATACGTTGAACTTATATCGAGGTGGAATTAGAACTCGGCTTCTTGCGGATGATGAAAATACTAGTTTTGAGAAAAGGTACTCTGGGGTCCCACTGTATTTTATTACAGACATAATATAAACAGACATAATATTGTTTTATACTTCAAATAGGTCTCAAATGACATGCTATAGATAGTATTACTGTATTCCGACATATGGTCGAATGTACGAAGGTTATAAACAAAACGGAGGGCATTATTAAAACCAACATTGAGTTTACGTTTAGATATGCTATCGAGGTCGCAAAACACTTTGTGCCCATAAAGAATGATAGGAAGCAGAAAAGTCTTAACCAGCATCATTTTAACTCTAGTAGTGAGGTACTTACAGGTTAGGTATAGTAACCGAAGAGTTCCGTATATTTTTCCTACAGCTAATGATACATGATCATCCCATGTTAACGTCTGATTAAAAACCAAACCCAATATTTTAGCTGTTTTAACGTAAGGTATTTTGTCGTCACTAATTTCCATACACGGGAACTAATCTGTGTTAACAACATCTCTACCAATGACAATGACTTGACTTTTCTTTGGATTGAGTCTTAGCTGATTCGAAATAGACCATTTCATAACTAAATTCAAGCCCTCATTTATCCGAACTGTGGCATCTTCAACTAGGCGCAAAGGGTAACTTAAGTGAAGTTGTACGTCATCAGCATACATTTGGATGCTACAATGTTTAAGGACTGATGGGAGATCATTGTTAAGCATACAGAAAAATAATGGGCCCAGAATACTCGTAGATCCCTGTGGTACACCGGCGCTAATAGGAAGAAACGAGAATAAATTCGAGTTAAGGTAGACGGCTTGTTTTCTGTTTTTCAAATAACTCATTATTAGCTTTAGAGCGTTCGATTTAAAATTGAAATTATGTCGCAGCTTATTTATGAGGATATTGTGATTTACAGTGTCAAAAACTTTTGAGAAATCCAGTAATACCAATGAGTTCAGATGATCTTTGTCAATTTGCATGCGTAGTTCATCAACAAAAAAAATGGCTAAAATGCAACTTGATCGTGATGATGACATCAGGAGGACGGAAAAAAAATTACTGTGAATCATGAACAACGACAAAAGCAAAAACAAACAAGCTCTCCAGTTATCTGGACAGCCACCCTTGGAGTTCACTGAAAACTTAATACTAGCTGAGTTTCAAACCAACTACTCCAATCTGTCTTTCTCTCTGTCTCTTACCCTTTCCTCAAAACGCCCGTGTCCTAAAATTAGTATAAGGGTATTCATAACTCCTTTCACACGTGCAAATTATATAAAAAAAAAAAAAAACAAGCTGTATGAGGGCAGTAGTACAGCTATGCTGAGGCCTGAAACCAGATTGAAAAGGCGAGAACAATCGGAATCTGTCAAGGTACGCTGAAATCTGGGTGCTTACTAATTTCTCAAAAACTTTTGATACGAATGGCAGGATTGAAATAGGGCGAAACTCTTTCGGCTTGGACGATGACTTTTTCTGCACTGGTATAATTTTTGACGCTTTCCGGAGATACGTAGATGTTGTCAATATTGTATTGAATATGTGTAAAATAGGGTAAGATTTGATAAATTATAATTTTAAGAAACTTGGTATGCATTTCATCAAGCCCAACTGAATCAGACTTAATAGCAGATACGGCCTTGTATACATCAAATTCATTTACACGCATAAATCCAAAAGAGTTTGAGGCAGAAGAAGTGCTAATGGATGTGGATTTATTGGCTGTGAGCAGAATGCAGTTACTGACGATTCAGAAAAAGTCTTGTTTAAGTCGTCAGCATTGATATTGTCGTCTATTTTATCCCTTTGTTTACCGACACCCAAGCCCTTTATAGCCTTCCACGCTTTCTAAGATGAAATGCCCAGATTGTATTTTTTAGAAAAATACAGCGCTTTAGATTTTCTGACTTCAAAATTAACTTTATTTCGGGCTATTTTAAATTCTGTGAAAAATAAAGGCAATTTATATCTCTTCCAGTGCTTGTATGCAGCATTTCGCTTAGAAATCAGTAGCTCAATCCTTGAGTTATACCATCCATGGACATTTTTTGTTACGCAATATGGCAGTTTTCAGGGGTACGTGAGTGGTAAAAAGATTATTAATAGTGTTGGTGAAAAATTGAACAACAACGGTCGGCATGTAATACATGCTCTCCAGATTAGAGCACAAAACATCACTTAACAGAGAGTTTTTGTTGATCGCATTAAAATCTTTGTACGAATATTGAATAACGTTTTTAACAACATTCTTTACTGTTTCAATATTGTTTCAATGGAGCATTCAATTGACCATAAAAATTAAATACAATATAAGCTGGCTTGTTTACTAAAAAAAAATGTCTAATAGAGTAGAGTTTGTAGCCGTAAAGTGCGTAGGCTGTGTAGTATTTGTTGGGAAGAGGTGCAAAGAAACTGTTTAACGGGTGGATCATTTTCATCTAATAAGTTGAGATTCAAATCTCCTGCAATTATAAGATGATTGTAGTTGATGGTAATCTCTTCGAGAATATCAATAATATGACTAGAGCCATAAACATTAGGGGGTTTATATATAACAGCTACAAGACATTTCTCAAAGCCACATACAATTGAAGGACGTAGAACGTCAGCATGAACAATTCTGGTAGATAGCCGAAAGAGAAGGAATTTCTTCGTCGTTTCCTCAAAATCCGGGCTAGCCTGTTTGAAGTTGGTCTGTTCCATAGCATGGCCGACTTACATTGCTAATAAAAGTACAAAGGACTGCGGCTCTAGGTGCTACGGGGCGATGAGAACATGCCCAACTGAAGCCTTGAACGTAATCCTTCACCTTGTACCACTCGACCTTCATACAAAGTACATATCAGCATGTAGTGCGGTCAGATTAAGAGAAACGGGTAGTTTGAGTGATAGTCTTTACGGCCACAACAGCAGCCTTAATCTGCTACCTCGGGAGTTGGCAGCAAATCCAACCGAGGTGAACTTTCGCAATGATGTCACAGTGAGATTCCCTTCCAGGGCGGAATGGAAATGTGGCGCGGTGACTAACGAGTTCAAAACAACCATTTTCATTGACGGGTCGAAAATGGACTGCGGAATAAGGGCGGGAATCTTTTCTGAATCCCTCAATATCTCTAGTTCATTCCGTCTACCCAATTCATGCAGCGTATTCCAGGCGGAAGTTCTTGCTGTACGAGAGGCGTGCCGTCTCCTCAAACATACATCGATACAACTTAACACCATACCCATTTTCATTGATAGCCAGGCTGCTATCCAAGCCATCGTATCTGCGACTTCCTCCTCCAAACTTGTTGAACAATGCAAGGAGGAGCTTGACGCACTCGGTCATCGGTCTAGGATCAGCCTCATCTGGGTGCCTGGTCATAGTAACATTGACGGAAACCAAAGGGCTGATGAATTGGCGAGGCAAGGATCTGCCCTTGACTGCTCCCGTGCGGAGGCTGTCAACATTCCGTTAGGGGCCCTTAAGGGTAGAATCTTTGCTCATTTCCTTGCAGATGCTGATAATAGATGGCGAGGGTTGCAGAACTGTGTCATATCCAGGCAGATGTTGCCAAAGTATAACTGGCGCAGAACACAAGAGCTATTAAACAGAAACCGGGCAGATATTGCTAGAGTTCTGGCAGTTAGCACTGGCCATTGACCCATGGGGGTCCACGCAGCCAGACTGGGCATTACTTTTAATGCACATTGTCGTAGCTGCAATATGGCCAACGAGTCTGAAACAATCCTTCACTTCCTTTGTAAGTGTCCGGCCCTTAGTAGGGTCAGACACCGTATACTTGGCAGACACCTTTTTGATAATATTAGTGAGTTAGCGGAGACAATTATCGGGGACGTTATCAGTTTCCTCAATGCCACGGGGTGGTTTTAAATAATCTTTTCTCTCCTTTCCCACAAATCCAACGTCAGTTTTTACAACAATTTAGGTCACTTGGGTTGTGGTATTAAAACGGCACCTTTGTGCTAATTATGTTTCAGCATAGTTTGCTGTCACAACCATACCTACCTACCTACCTACATTGCTAATGTTAGGTAGTTTTAGGTAGTTTTTTAGTTAAAAAAAGAACAAAAAATACAGCATTTGTATTAAAAAAAAAAAAATCAAAGCACTTAATGCAAAAAAGTTTTCGTTTAATTACATAGTTAGAATAAAGTAAAGTGAGGTAGGTAAAGATTTATTTTAAGGTAGTTTTTAAGTTTTATTTATCCATAATATGAAAAAGAAGCTCATATACTAAGTTCTTACTGTTTTCTAACATTTTTCTTAGTAATTAAGGTTAATTAAATAATATAAATAAATGATTTAAGCTAAGTTACGTCGAAAGACATAGTTTAAGTTCGATTTAGCTTACTAGCCCTGTAAGTTAGAGTAACAAAGATAAGTTAGATAAGGTAGTTTTAATCGCTTTTCTGTCTAGCATTAAAAACGAGAACGAAACGATGAAATATTTTTTCCAAAAAATCAAAAAGTTTACTAGAAAATCACTGGTTAGTTGATGTGAAAATATGTGAAATTTGAAATAACAATGTTACAAAACTAGGCACGTATTATGTACAGCTATGGCCAAAATAATAGCAACACCTACTATTTTTCTTTAGTATTGTACGTAGCGGTACTCTTTTGTTGAATTGGAAAGCAACGGACTAAAATGTTACGGTAGACTTGTTGTCAACACATTATTGTGTAAAAGCATGTAAAAAAGAAGAAAATACACGGTCAGTAGCAATTATTCTGTGACAAGGTACTGTATTAGCTGGTCAAAAAAATAGCAACACTCAAATTTAAATTTAAAATGAACCACTTTTGAACTAAAACTAGGAAATAAATTGATAGGATTTATTAATTAAATAGTGCCCTGATAATTTAATGCTATTTTAGATGATTGTTCTGCATTTAGCAAACAGTATTATGGGCAGAAGAAAGCATTGCTCGGAAGCTAAGCGAGAAACCATTTTGGCTCTACTCAATCAATGCCAATCGATTCGATGTATCGCAAAAAAGCTCGTATGTTCCCCAAAAATGGTTTTTAATGCTCTACACGACAGACAACTTTCCGAGACCAGAGGACGCCCGTCAAAAATGTCCACCAAAGACAAAACAGCGTTAATAAGGAAGTCAAAGCGAAAGCTTTCATATCGTCCAGAGAATTAAAACGCGCAGCAGGGCAATTCGCCGAACTCTGGTGGATGCGAAGTTATACGCTCGAGCTCCGAGGAAAGTGCCACTGCTGTAGAAATACACATCCAGAAACGCATTATTTCTGTCAAACTCTATCAAGTGCCACACGATCCCCTTCAGGCAGCGAGGCAGTGGAGCAACATGCTTTGGAGCGATGAAGCCAAGGTTAACATCTTTGAAATGGATGGTAAGCACTTTGTACGTCGCCCAGCAGTTGAAGAATGCAATCCAAGGGAAACAAAACCCACTGTGAAGCATGGAGGTGGTAGTGTAATGATATGTGGTTGTATTTCTTGGTGGGGCGTAGGTCCGGTTTACCTCATCGAAGGCATAAAGACCAAAGAAAAGTATGTAGACATACTGTAGAATATCATGCTTCCATGGGTCTAACACGATATGGAGCTTTCAGCATGACAACGACCCCAAGCATTCGGCAAAGCTTACAAAATTCTGTTTCGCAGTAGCCTTCTCAATCTCCGGACTTAAATCCAATAGAGAACCTCAGGAGCGAGCTGAAGATTGAAGTTAATAAACACCACCCCTCAAACAAGCAAGATCTTTGGAGAATCGTCCAGGAAATTTGGGCTTCAATGCCTTTGGATAAATGTCGCAAAATAGTCGATTCATTGAAGAACAGAGTCGATGCTGTTATTGAAAATATGAGTTTTGAAACTAAATACTAATTTTCTTCTAAAAATGTACTAAAAAAAATACATTATCTGAACGTTTTTCTTTGTTATTACTTGGTGTTGCTATTTTTTTGTCCAGCCAATTACGCTATCTGAAGCACAATAGTTTAGACTGATAAAATGTAATTTCAACTATACAACTAATTGTACATAGGAAATGGTATAAACATATTTGTCAGTAAGTTGAAACTAAAAAAAGTTTCAAAAATCCCAATGAAATAGGAGTTATTTTCACCACTGATGAAAAATAATAAGTGTTGCTATTATTTTGGCCATAGCTGTATAAAAATAACACCTCGTCCCCCTTTGAGTCATTACTATAGCAAGTAAACATTTTATGTGTGATGTGGCACCGTCCTGTTGGAACTAAGAAGTTTTGCAACATGTCACAATAGCGACCACCAGTTGCGATTGTTACAGTATTGCCTCTTGGCTTGTGTCTTAAAAAAAAAAGTGACTAATGATGCCGCTGGCACAAATAGCGCACCATACAGTAACTCTACGGTGGTGTAAAGGTCGTTGGTGGATCAATTGAGAATAGTGGAATAGTGTTTATCAACAAAACCAGATAACATGAAATGAATTCTTCACTCATGATAATTAGAAAAATTGGGGTTGTCAATATGGAGCTTCAAAACCTTTTCACTCCGCTTTCACCGACGCATATGGTCATTTTGCATTAACTGTTGAATCAAATGAATTTTTTAGACCAAATTCTTGTTTATGACGTCTAACGGAGGTGCCGGATTTTCATCAATATTGTCTCTCACTGCAGCAATATTTTGCGCCACCGTTTGGTAGCAAAATCTAAAAAATGAAGTAACTAATTACAGATTAACTTCACTTTTGTAATAATAGCAAAAGAATTATTAGATCACAGTTGATATTACTATAGGTAAACGAAATTGGTACTGCACAAAAGTTATAGAGTAAATTACTTTGGACTTGTTTTCAATGCTAGTTCTCGAAAAAGACTTACTCATTTTTTCCCGACTACAGCAAAGCTAACAGGAGGGGTCATGATTTAAGCACACTATGTATAGTACCTCGCAAAAGTAAGGGGTTTTTTCAATAAGGGCATGCAAATTTCGTATTTAAATAAAACACAGAATAATTGAAATATCGGGCTGACATTTATTCCAGGGGTATTACACATATTATTTTTAAGTATGGAATCCGATCCCGTTCATGTGACCACCACGAGCACGTTTACATCGATCGATTCTTTGGAGCCAATTTTCCACCAATCTTCCACACATATCGGCCGGAACGTTAGCAATTTCAAGTTGGCGTCTAACGTTGTTGGCGTCTTAAAATAACCCCATCAAAAGAAATCCATCGGCGTTAAATCGCATGAGCGAGCTAACCATTCGACCGAACCATTTCTCGAGATTACACGATTATCGAACTTCCCCTTTAATAGATCAATTGTTTGACAACTGTGTGGCATGTGGCGCCATTTTATTGGAACCACATATCACTGATGTCAAATCCATCCAATTCTGGCCAAAAATAGTCTTCCAACATGGCACAATAGCGAACTCCATTAACCGTAACATGGCGATCATTTTCATCGACGAAAAAATACTGTCCAATCACACCTCCGGCATGAAATCCACACCACACGGTCACTTTTTGTGGATGCAATGGAGTCCCTTGAAGCACATGTGGATTTGTTGCCGTCCAATAACGCATATTTTGTTTATTGACAAAGCTTGAAGCTTCATCCCTGAAGATGATTTTCCGATGAAATTCAGGATTTTCTTCAGACTTTTGCAGAGCCCAATCGGAGAAGTTTCGGCACTTCGAATGATCAAGAGTCTTCAAGTTAGTTTGATCTTGTAAGGGTATAGACCAAGATCTTTACGCAAAATTCGACACAATGTGGACTGAGAAATTCTCAATTCCTGTGAACGGCGTGGAATCTTACTGATTTGGCTCATTTTGAACTGAAGCACTTACGACTGAGATATTGGAGAGCGAAAATTGGAGTAAGCGCTCTTAAAGTTGCGACCACCGACTCAGGATTTCGGTAGTAATTTTTAATAATTTCCAAAACGCTCATTCGTGAACTTCACCATTATAAAAATGTAAACCTTGACTGACGTTCTGACACTGACAAATCATAAAAAAGTTTATGCGTTTGTATTAAAATACAAAATTGTTATGTCCCTATTGAAAAACCCTTTATAACCGCACCCTAGAAAAGGTCTTTTACAGGAAACTCAAAACGGATACAGTACCCTAATTATTTTATTATTTTATGTAAAAATTAGACTAAAGAAATCAATTTTTTGTTGCTCAAATTGATTGTATATTGATGCCATAAAATAATCAAATAATTAGGGTATTGTACCCGTCTTGAGTTTCATGCAAAAGACCTTTTCTAGGGTGCGGTTATATTTTTGCAAGGCACTGTACGATAAGGCGGCTGATAAGTTCGCGGCCTAAGGCATTAACTGAAAGAAGAGATCCAATTAAAAAAATGTTATTTCTCAGTATAATCTAGGAGTACCTCGAGTGAAATGCATTTCTCACATCTTGTAAACAGTGCCTTAATACCAACGGAAAAATATTATTTTTCTTTGCCTTCAAAATGACTTTCTACGGCCGCCTTGATCTCGTTCTCATCTGTAAATCTTCGGCCTCGTAACTCCTTTTTCAAATTCTTTAGGAGAATTTCTGATTTCGGCTGACATGGTGATGCTTATCCTACTACAGATAATAACAAAATGAGATTATTATTGAAACGAGGTGATATTTATACTACTAAAGAGGGCCGCAGTTAGTGCTATCACTAATGAGAAGATGGCTCATTGTTGGGTATCTCAGGGCTCGAACTTATCAGCCGCACCTCGTATATATGTACATATGCATCCAGTTTGTATAAATGAATGAATGAATGAGGTACATGACATCGCAAGAAATTCAATATGGCGGACGCTAGACGTCATGATGTAAAATCGTGGGTCCAGCTTAAACTACTGAACCGATTTCATCAAATATGGTGTGGCTGGATTCATT
The DNA here is from genome assembly GCA_963082735.1 of Pocota personata. NCBI lineage: Eukaryota > Metazoa > Arthropoda > Insecta > Diptera > Syrphidae > Pocota > Pocota personata. The sequence goes on along the minus strand of OY720429.1, from coordinate 45,333,013 downwards.
TCGATCCAGAATGTGTTCTAGGCTGTATGAGTATGACATCACAGAAAAATTCAGTAAAGCGGAATCATAATAATAACTGGACTATAATAGTTGTTCCCTTAGGGATAGAAAGTAGCCTAGTGCTAACCCAGAACGTGGACTATCTATCCAACAAGTTTCATCTTAATTCGTTCAGTTGCTAAGGTGTGATTGAGTAACAAACATATAAACTTTCGTGTCTTCCGGCTGATGTCGACTGCACAAAAATCTCGAAGCATTGAAAACGAAGGAGGTCCAATTTTGCACGAGTGCAAAAAATAGGTTACCCACAATATAACACTTCTAAACAGTGATTTTCGATATTTGAGTACGAGATATTACAATTACACTTAGAAAATACCATTGTGTTCACCTCGTCAACCGTTCCCTAGCAGAATTTCATGAGTTACAATATAAGCTAACTAAATCAGAATGAGAGACTCGCTCCGGAAATGTGGTCAGTAAAATATACATAGTTAGTTAGGGTTAGGACTATCTGCACCTGTGTACAGACGCACCTAGACCTAAGGAGGTCCGTTGTTATACCCCTGGAACATTGTTATTCTAACTATCTAAAAGACTAATTGAATCAGCCGAAGCTTCCTATGAAGCAGAATATGGCGGGCCATTGATTAAATGCGCGATCACTGAGCGGTAGATTCAAGGTTCATTTCATTTCATTTCATTTTATTTATTTTATTTAAATGGTTTGTACATTAAGATAGAATCTTTTTTAGTACTTAGAGGTGTAACTCCAAAACAATTATTTCATTGAAAACTTAGAACTAGATACAACAAATTTCTTAAAACTAACTTGAGGAGAGATAGATAGGAGATACATATGGGATTTAATGTTGAGGTGTGGAAAAATATAGGAGAATTGCACTTTTAAAATTGGATTGATTTGATATAGCTCTTATATGTGAGGGTAAAGAGTTCCATAGTCTCACAGTGTGAATGAAAAACAAGCGCGAGGAATTGAGATAATTGCAGCGGTAGGGTATTAGATTGGTGGTTCGTGACGACCGAGTAAAATTAAGCCTGTTATACAAATATGGCGGACTTTGATTTATAATAATTTTATGCAAGAATATACAGTTCCTGGCGTTGATATACTGATGCAAATCACAACATAGTAAATCCCTAGTGTATGCTGATATGTGGTCATATCTAAGAATGCCGTGGATATAACGCACCACGTCATTGAAGGCTACTTGCAATTTGTGCTGGGATAACGAGTCTAGCCTACAATATACAACTTCAGCATACATTATGAGGGGCAAGATTAGAGTTGTTACCAGCTTTCGTCGTGTTTCCAGTGGAGTAAAATAAGCACTTAGCCAAAGCTTGCGAAGGCATCCGTAGATACGACCAATGACCACGTTGGTGTGATTGTAACCAGACAGATTTCGATTAATTGTGTATCCGAGACTAGTGGTTGATTCAACAGCTTTGATTTTATTACTATTTAGATACAGATCAGGTAGAAGATTAAGGTTAAATTTTTTCTGGGATATTGGAATTACTTTAATAGTAAACCATTTGCCACTGACCAAGTGTAGATGCGTTTTAGATCATCGTTGATGAGAAAAGTGAGTTCTAGGTGTAGTTGAACGTCGTCTGCATATAGATGTACTGAAGCATGTTTGCACCCAGACGGAAGGTCATTAATAAACATGCAGAAGAGAATCGGTCTGAGCCCTGTGGCACACCTTGTTTGATTTTCATTAGGGACGAACAACTTTCACCCGAAAAAACCCTTTGCGACCTACCAGAAAGTAAACTACTTAACAATTTCACTGCCCTATCACTGAAACCGAAGTTGTTCTTCAGTTTCCAACACAGAATTTTATGATTTACTTTATCAAAGTTCTTCGAGAAATCCAGCAATCAAAGAAAAGAAACATAACCCATATCAAAATCTTGTCTTATTTCTTCGAGTAGATCGACCATGGCTGTTGAACAGCTGTAGACAGGTGCTTTGTGATTTGTTTTGCTATTATTTTCTCGAAAGCCTTCGATAAGCAAGGTAGAATGCTGATCGGCCTATAGTCGGAAGGAGATGTTGGGTTTGCTTTCTTTGCGATAGGCAAAACTCTTGCATTTTTCCAGACCTGAGGAAAAGTCTATGTTGTTATAGACCAGTTTATTACATGGGTAAAGTGGGAGACAATTTGTGGTAAGATGAGTTTGATGAAGCGTATTGGTAGGCCATCTTCCCCAATTGAATCAGACTTGATAGCTGCAACGCATTGGACAATTTCGTCTTCAGTGGTTACTTCAAAGTCTTCCAGTCTAGGTAACGAATGCACAAGGTTGTCAACCTCAATAAAATCAAATTCGTTAAAACTGGGATCATCCCCTAGGAAAGCACGATTTAGTTCATCAGAATCGAGAACGCATTTGGAGTTGAGGCCACTAGAAACACCCATTTTACGCAGGTTACTCGAGAGTTTCTCTGCAGGGAGGGAGATATTCAATTTGGACGCAAAATAATTTTTCTTTGAAGGTTCGAGAAAAAAAAGTGGACAATTCTTCCGGTCTCACCTCTCGCGAACGTCTGATAAACAACGGAGAGTAAAATTGTCATTTTCATGATTTTCATAATTGTTCGTGCGCGCATAGCACAAGTGGCTGCGGAAAGCTAGGCCTGGCCATATGTGAACTGTTAGCTCCAAAATCTTTATTTATTTATTTATAATAACGAACACGTACAGCCATAGTGTGGTACCAATGGCTTTTTTACAGGAGCAGAGCTTTTTTTTAACGCATTCTTAGCTTTTCACTTTCGTTTCCTATCCAAAATAAGACACGCAAACACACCAACCATTTAAAATAATTCTCGATTATTGCAATAATGAGTAATATGAGGGCAAGGTGAAAAGTACTCGGCCTGACAATGAAAGACTGCGATTTTCAGTTAAAAAATGATTTTATTTTTCTGCATAATCTCCCTTGACTTCAACACACTTGGTCCATCGTTTCTCCAACATCAGTATTCCTTCTCGGAAGTGAGAGTCTGGAAGGGCTTCCCAGAAACAAATTTCTTCAAGTTTGGGAACAGATGGAAGTCTGAGGGTGCTAAATCAGGTGAATAGCTGTGGCAGAGCAAATCGTACCACAAATCCCGCGGTTTTCCCATCGCCAACGCACACTTATGTACTTATGTACATTGTCCTGGTGAAAGATGATTTTTTTTCTTTTTCAAGTCAGGCCTCTTCTCTCGAATTTTGGCATCCAGCTGGTCAAAAAGGTTGGAGTAATATTCGCCTATAATAGTTCTACCTTTCTTACGGTAATCAATTAACAGGATCCCTTTCGCATCCCAAAACACACCGGCCATGACCTTTCCGGCAGATGCGATCGACTTCGCTTTCTTTGGCGCTGAACCACCGGCTTCCACCCACTGTTTTGACTGCTGTTTCGTTTCTGGCGTGTAGTGGTGGACCCACGTCTCATCCATGGTGACAAATTGCCGCACAAAATCGGTCGGATCCCTATTGAATCGGTCCAAAGATAGTCGCGAAAATCGTTTGCGCATTTGCTTTTGATCGGCATTCAGCAAATACGGCACCCATCTTGCGCAGAGCCACATCCTTAAGTTTTTGTGCAAATGTTTCGCTCCCTTTCTTCCGATATACACACAGCCTCAGGTATCTCACTCATCTTCACTCGCCTTTCGTTCAACACGATATCATGCACTTTTTCGATGGTTTCGGGTGCGGTTGCGGTTTTTGGCCGTCCTTCACGTGGGTCATATTCGAGGGACGTGCAACCACGTTTAAATTCAGCTGCCCACTTTTTAACGGTTAACATGGAAGGAGCAGAGTCCCAGTAAACTTTCGTCAACTTTGGATGAATTTCCTTAGGAGTTAACCCATCCGAAACGAAGAATTTGATCACCGCACGATATTCAAGTTTATCCATTTTAACGAAAAACACGCAAAACAAGACGTCTACTGCAAAAATTCGTGTAAAGAAACTACTTGAGAGAACAAATTGAAACTTGTCATACGAACTAACAAGAAGTGCATCCAAGCAGGAAACATAAATTTTTGCTGATTGAAGCTCCATCTCTGCGTCAGGCCGAGAACTTTTCACCTTGCCCTCGTAGAATTACGTAGCTATAGGTACACTATACATATGTATGTAGACTAGATTCCATTTTCAGACCTGTTCGTCTTTCACTTCGAATGTTTCGCAAGGAACTCAAAAAATGAGATCAGCCAATTTACTATGAGTCGTGTGCATTTGCACAGTGCACTGTAGTGCCACATTAGCACTTGTATGACCCTGTATCGCAATTAGGTCGCCGCAGTATCTCAAATGTACAAAATCCAAGCAACATGGTAACATGACACGATAGGTATCTCCTGCCAATCTGCGTTTTCTTTTGTTAACCAGTAACCCCCAGTTTCCCAGAAAATAGTCGTAGAGACTACAGGGCATGAGCTCTGGGAATATTTTCCAGAATTCAGGTCTATTATTTTAGTTTCCTATTCTTTCCATAACTCCTATCCAGTGATGTTCCTCTACGTGTCCACTTTAATTGCCTACTTTCTAGCGTAGACAATTAGTTAAACAATGTCGACAATGTCAACAATAGCTGTGTCAACCTGCACTGCAATTGCAAATAAATTCATTCGAGAAAGTAATTGCAAGACACGTTGTCGTTATTACGAGTATATACACATATTGCTGAAAACCATCTTTGCCGACACAGGTAATGCCGATATGGTAAATTTTATTTTATAGTGATATAAATTCTAATGCTTTTATTTATGTTTTGCAATAGAAATGGTTGCAGGCCATCAATTGTTACATTTGAATCCGATGATGCCTCAATGATTATTTTAATAGATGGTGATATCGACGAGCTGAGCTCCGATCAGTATAACTCTGACAACGCGGTAACCTATTGTTTTTTTTTTATTTTTCTCAATATAAAATGGATAATCACAAAAATAAATTTTATTAGATGATTGTTTCAAGTAATAATGAAGGTGAGAACCAGGATGTAATGGTTAATAAAACACTTGTGAGTGTTTTCTGTGAAATACATTTTGGTTTAATTAATCTTAAAAGTTTAATTAAAGGAAAAAGAACCATTGAGCATTGGGTCAAACATAGTATTTCCAACAACTACAAGAACGCTTTCAATTGGGGAGTTTTCAAGCGAATTCCAGTCCCGGAGCGCTTCAACATCAACATCAAATTCATCTTTATCGTTAAGTTCCAAGAGCTTCGGTTCCTCATCCTTGCCGTTATTGCCATTACCTACAGCAACATTCAAAGCAAACGTACAACGTTCAAAACGTTCCTGTACCCCATCGAACATAGTTGACAGATTTGTGGACAGCGTTTCGGAAAAAGAAGAAGCCGAGTTGAATGAAGCTTTGGGTAAACTGGTATTTGGATGCAATAACCAACTGCGAATAGTAGAGTAACTTCATTTTAAAAATTTTATAAAAAAGATTCGACCGGCATATGCAAACAAACTACCCGGTCGTAAAGTACTTTCCACATCAATATTGGATAAAGCTGTTTTACTGATAGATGCCTGGAATAATTCTTCAAGCAACAGTAAAACAGTGGTCTCAATGCTCCACAATGCTGAAGGAGAGCAAGCATTTCTCCAGGCTTGGGATCTAACTGGAGATTCTGAAACAGCAGAAAAGCTCTCAAACATCCTGGCAGAATCTGTTGACATTGCAAAATAAATTTACTCAACTCAAGTTTACGCTGTTGTGTCTGATAATGCCAGTACCATGAAGAAAATGGGAAAAATTTCGGAACTTTTTATTTGGCACAGCACCTGCAATCTTAATCTTAATAGTAAAGCAACTTTGGTTTTAAAAGAGTATAAGCAAGCTGATTTCGAAAAAATTATAGTTGATAGAGGAGGCACAAGGATTAAACTGCCCTGTGAAACAAGATGGTGCTCATACCGTGATTTTTACAAATGCTTAATAAAAAATCATGAACACATGAAATTCGTCGCAGCCCAATCAAGAGTAAAAAAAATCAAGCAGAACGTGGCGTCATTAATTTTTGGTGAGCAATTTATCGATGATATTAAGAGCTATATTGAGCTTTTTGGTCCAGTTTGCAAATTGGTAAATTGATGTCAAGCAGTCGATTGTTCTGCAGGAGAAGTAGTTAATATCTGGTTGAACTTGAAAGTACCAGATAAATTCAATCCAAGATACGAAACTTCTTTAAGATCACGTGTGGATATGGCTCTAAACAAATATGCCCTTTCAGCTTATTATTTGCAACCCAACTTCGATAACAGCAAGCTCACAACCGATCAAAACACAATCGTGTGCCAGTTTTTAATCAAGCTCCTCAACGGAGATGGCATTGAAGACTGATATTGTTTCAATAGAAAAATGGACTTTTTCAAAATGCTTTATGAAAAGAACATAAAAAAGCCCATAGTTTTTTGGAACATGGCTGCAATTAAACACCCGAATTTGGCAAATCTAGTTAAAAAACTCCTCCAAATTCCTGCTTCTTCAGCTCAAAACGAAAGAGTTTTTTCAAGTTGGTCGCATGTACATTCTGCGCCAAGAAATCGTCTAACATTCCAGCGATCTAAGAAGCTTCTTCATTTATACTACGAGTATTACATCGAAAAATCACCGAAAAATCGTACACGTTCTCCAACAACTTCGAAACAATTTTCCCCGCAAGAGAATATTGGACGTATGAAAGAACGACAAGAAACTCCAATGGGATATCGGTATACACAGACGGCTCTAACATATCAGGGCAATCAGGGGCTGGCATCTTCAGTGCTAACCCACCGATTGAATTTACTATTCACCTAGAACCATTTGTATCGGTGTTCCAAGCAGAAGTCTATGCAATTATGAAGGCAACCGAAATACTCGCAGAAGACACCAGCGAAGAAAGGCAAATTGACATCTGCTCGGACAGCAAAGCAGCAATTAGCGCGATCACAAACCCCATGTCGAAATCACGACTAGTAAGGGAGTGCAAAACTAAATTGAACTTACTTGCCAGACGCAATAGGGTCCGTCTCACATGGGTACCGGGGCACGAAGGTGTACCGGGTAACGAAAAGGCAGACGAACTAGCAAGGAAAGGAGCATTCAACACAGAACTGAACCCGGATAATAGAATAGGGGTCCCTCTGACAACTATTAAAACAATAATCAATGAAAAGATACGACAGGAGTTCAATACCTACTGGACGAATCTAGACACGTGCAAAGTGGCTAGATCTGTAATAACTAAACCGAGTACCAACACAGCAAAAAGAGCTCTTAACTCAAGCAGAACACAATTAAGATTGATGGTGGGACTTTTAACAGGGCACATCAATCTCAACAAACATTTGTTCAGACTCGGTATAGCTGGTACAACAATCTGTGCCAACTGTGAGGAGGGGAGGAGGAAGATATAGAACACTTCCTCTGTCACTGCCCCGCTACAGCGAGGCTAAGGCTGAAAATTCTGGGATCTCCAAGGATTCCGGATATTACACACCTCAATAAGAAACTAATCGGGGATATACTGGAGTTCGCTAGACGAACACTACGATTCCCCGATCATACCCATGATCCCTAGACCTAAATCCTCTCAACACATAATTCTCAAAACACAGCACTATTCCCTACAGGTATATAGATGAGGGGAACACAAAGCATAAGCTCACCCTCTTAAACCAACCAACCAACCAACGAGCATTCACTTCGAATAGAGGATGGTCAATGTGATTATTCGGATGAAGATGAATTTGAATAATTTCAACATTTGAACATTTTTTCTTGAACTTCATACATTGTTTTGTTTCAAAATTGTTGTTTAAAATAAATATTTTATTTAAAGTTTAAACGCAGAACTTGTTTTTTATTTAAATTTAAATTTAATAGCTTTTTAGGTCAATTTTAGAAGGTATAATTAAAAAAGTGTATTGTTTTATGAATTGCCTACATTGTCTTCATTGTCGACAATTTTAAAGTGTCTACGTTGAATTGTTTACACGTAGACAATCGTGTAGTCTACATTTGTAGTCTACATGGCACAACACTGCTCCTATTGAATGGTATGTATTTATGTTTTTCCATCTCGCATAAATATCCTGATCCTATTAGCCTCCACTTCTAATTAGTCTGGAAATTAGTGATGATCACTTTTTGCACTTTTCGTAAAACCAAGACCAAGCCCGTAGGCGCCGTGACCAATGGTTAAGTGAGTGGACCATTAAACTGAAGGCTCAGGCTCCATTCTTGCTCCAACAGCTCGGTCTCTTCCCAGTGACTATTATCACTCTATTCCTCCAGGTGGAGAAGTAAGAGCTAAATTTCCTCTAATTATCCCACTATTGGAGCAGTAACTACTATACACTGTGGGTTAAGCCTGATGCCAATTCGTTCACTTTGGTTGGCGTCTGTAATCGGAGGTTGTATGGTGGAGGAAGTCGATCCCTTCCTCTGCGCCTCGCCGTTTTCTGATATATAGAACGAGTTATCGCAATAAGAAGTATTTAACAGGTAGAAAACAAAGTCGAATACGACACCATTTATGTATCTACCTACACTAGGATACACAAACCCTATACTCGTACCATATTCAAATAAAGGAGAGATTTCTCCTTTCCTGCCACCAACCAACCACTATATATACTAAATACCGCATTACCTTTTCCCAGCAGAACTGAACATCATCACCTTTGAGCAATAAGACCGGGAAACTTCTCTTAAATAACTATTTCAGCGGTGCTCGCTGCGGTTCCGAGGTTACCCCAAAACAAATTTAATGCCTCCGCGTGCCGCTATAAATGGAGCAGCGAAATAAAGAACTAAACGGAAAGAGTTTCCATTTGTTTCGTAGAAGTCTTCCTTCCTCCGGGCGGCATTAATAGCCAAATAAATTAATTTTATTTGAATTTGAGGTGGCATTATCCTGCATTGTTTTCAGTTTTATTGTTGCCATTAATGAAGAAAACGCAGGCATAGCAGACGGATTGTGTTGTTGAAGCGCACTAAGGACGAAGGGTTGAAGGAACATATTGAAATTAAAATCATCCCCCTTACAGTCATACTCGTACATGTGTTTCTTGTATTCTAAATTTCAGATACAAAAATTTAGCACAGTAAATTAAAATGTCAACGCTCTCTCTATGATTGTGCAAGAGTAATACTACGAACACACAATATCAGTAAGCATATCGAGATCAAGGATAAGGAAGGACCTTCACAAACATCTTCCATTTCTTTGTATTCTGTGCATGGAATTTAATAAACTCCTTGCTCATTCTCAAAGTATCTCAGTGGAATAGCAGTTGCGGCTGGGAGATGGTAAATAACGAAAGTTACCACTTTCAAAATTAAATGAAATTACAGCTTAAGATGGTGCCTGTGGTTTCCATTATCTGCGAAAATTGTGCTCTGATGTGTATGTATATGTTTCAGTAGCTTTGTGTTGTACAATTACAAATCAGAGAGTAGGTAGGTACATCGTTACTTGAACGGAACGGGAAGAGACGATCTGATAAGATTATGGCAAGTATGAAATTGGTTTCAGTTAATGTTTAGGGAATAGGAATTCTCTACGAAGAATTATGACTTTAGTTCCACTTGAACATATCTACAAACAAAGGGTTCCGCTTTGGGACTGTAGAAATATTTACGGCTACAATATTACAAATTTGGGCTATAGCTGAAAGTTATTAAATTACATAAATATACTCGTGTCGTAGCGGCTGAAGGGTTTTTTTGGACAAAGCATTCTTCGGACTTTAGCCATCATCCTTGGTTCACCATTTCTAATAGATAACATAACTTAGTGAAGACTGATGAAATCTGAAATACAATATCTTCTATGATTTTAATGATGATGAAAAGTGATAAACCTTTTATAACAAAGGAAAGAAAAGTTGCAATTACCTAGTTACAAGAGCCTCTCTCAATTGAAAAAATTGACCCTTAGAAACGACATGCAGCTGCAGGTGCCAACCATTAGTGCGGCGCACAGCATGAGTGGCTGCGAGAAGCTAGCGCATTCCCTGTTTTTGCCTGTTAGCGCCAAAATGTTTTTTTTATTTATCTTGCTGATAGGGTACAGGAGTTTAAATTTGACTTTATTTGGCTGCCAATTTTGTACGTTTAGTTAAGTTCATTTTTACCAGTTTACCCGCTAAGACGTGGAAAATTTGTACGGGGCGCTCTACACTTGAGCAATGGATTATATATACTTTAGTTTGGCGTCTTACCTCGTTATTTCGGATCTTTCAGTTTTTCCAGATCTTTTCTGTGAGAGCCCATGTCTTGGACGCATACATCATAATTCTTAATACACTCTGGTTAAATACTGCAACATATTGGACTCAAAATCGTCCATGAATTTTCCAAATACTGCCCAGGCAAGCTAAATCCTTCGTATTATTTTCAACACTGGGTGGTTCTGTGGAAAATGAATGCTGGGTGAATAATTTTGCACCGAAGCTTATTATTAAATATTTTTCGAAATAAGGTCGTCTGTGAATAATTCACAAGAAAGTAAAGTAGGTGTGTAACTTGGGACACCTCAGTTCCTACCCTTGTTATAGGAGAGGTAGTCTACTCTACGTACTCTACAGAGCATTCACAAGTTTAAAAATTAGCATTATTTCAGAAAGAATGGGACACATTGACACAAAGTGCATTACATCCTCTGTTGCTCTCATATTGAATAAAGTGCAGATTATCGAAAGTTTTACCTGTGATGTCAATTTAAAAGCAGCAGTTAAACTCGGGCTTTAAACAATGCAGATATTGCGTCTATTGTACTCCAACGTATTGTACTACTTCCGGTGACGTGCATAGCTTTACATCTAAAACTCTTGCAAGACGGTCCAATTGCGGTTTCCAGGCTTGTGTTTTTCCTGTACCTAACTCTTGCTCAAGATCACATTTTGAATCCAACTCGAGTGATTTTGCAAAGTATGGGGTTTTTTCGGGCGGCTTCCGTAGCTACCAGTTTAGGCAGTCTGCCATATTATAGATTTCTTGCTCTGACTACGTAGTGTAAATTAGTTTTTAAAGTGTCCATGAATAATTGGATGGCAACGACTAACAAAGGTCTCGTAGGAGCAGCATCTCCCGATAGGTGTTGGTTCACTAAGTAACGAGAAAGAGCCACTACAGCCGAAAACCTAGCAGCTCTGTTAGTAAGCCCTACTCCCACCTCCTCGTGATGCCATCTGGGGATTTCTTCGAAAATTGTGAACGGGAGAGAACGAATGGCGGGTCTTCTGCGCCATATAACAGCGAGCCTCAACCGTAAAAAGAAAAATTGCTCCGAAACGGAAACACACGCCTCGGATACGGACGGATAATTTGATGACGACTTTTGGCTATCAAACACGGACAACGAACGGATTCTGCAACGTTAGACCCTCCTGGACTCAAAAAAAAAAAAACTTCAGGCACACCATCGCACATAACTTTCAGCAGACACCTGGAGACGGATCAATGAGCGTACAACAATAAAGGCTCGGATTGCAGTGGCCTCAGCAGTAGAGAGAACCGAGTTAGAAACCCAGTACCGTATGAAGAAGAAAGAAGTTCAGCGTAGTGAGACGTGACAAACGTCAATATATCGACACACTGGCTTCTAGGGCTGAGGAAGCAGCGACCAGGTGCGATAGTGGGACTGTTTACAGCATCACCAAGGAGCTCATTGGTGGTCGAAACTCCAAACAACACCCGGTGAAGAGTCTGGACGGTAACCTCCTGATTTCGGATGAGGATCAGCTCAATAGATGGAGAGAACATTTTGCTTTAGTGCTAAATCACTTAGACGATGGCGATATGATGTCAAATTCGAATGAGTATTCCGAAGCAACAAATTCCCGAATACGCACGGCACCTCCCAGCAAAACAGAAATTATGGCAGCAATCAAGTGCCTCAAGAAAAACAAAGCGGTGGGTATTGATCGTATCCCTGCCGAATTGTTTCAAGCGGCGCCAAACACATCAGCAGATCTGCTGCATCCGCTAATACAAAGAGCTTGGGATAGCGAACAATTTCCACAGGAGTGGAAAAGGGGGATGATCATTAAGCTTCCGAAAAAGGGAAACTTGATGGAATGCGGAAACTGGAGAGGTATATGTGTTCTTCCAACTGTAGCCAAAATAATAGCAAAAATAATTCTGGACCGAATTAAAGAGCATTTAGATTCTACTCTCGACGTCGATCAGGCAGGCTTTCGCGCTGGATCCTCCTGCATCGACCACATAAACACCTTACGGATCATAATCCAACAATGCGTTGAGTACAGGTCTCCGCTACATCTGTTGTTTATCGACTTCGAAAAAAAACTTATTGCTATTATCAAGGCTACATACGAGGGCGGTAAATGCGACGTCTTACACAACGGTAAGGTGTCAGAGGAATTTGGTGTCCAAAGTGGAGTACGTCAAGGATGCATACTGTCACCATTATTGTTCTTGGTGGTTATCAGCGATGTACTCCGTGCAGCATTGACGGAAGGAAACAATGGAATTCGTTGTACTATGACATCTTACCTTAAACACCTAGACTACGCTGACGATGTTTGCCTACTTTCACATCGGATAATGGACCTTCGTCTAATGGCCCATAATCTAGAAACTGAGGCAAACAAAGTGGGGCTCAAAATAAACACGGCCAAAACAAAAGCCCTCAGCACTTCCAACACAAACGCTCAACTTAACATTGCCGGACTGGAAGTCGAAAAAGTTGACAACTTTCTATATTTAGGAAGTGTGGTCTCGGCTAACCGCGGTGGCACCCAACTGGACGTATGCAGTAGAATCGGGAAGGCTAAAGCTGTGTTCGGTATGCTATCCACAATCTGGAAAAGTAATGTTATCAGCTTAAGAACCAAGCTGCGACTGTTCCGCTCTAACGTAGAATCGGTACTGCTGTATGGGTGCAGTACCTGGAAGGTGGACACCACTAAGACACGCAGGCTGCAAGTCTTCGTAAATAAATGATTAAGAATCATCCTGAGGATTTTTGGCTTTTCTACTTCATTATACGCATTTTATCTCCAAACTTTGTATTTTGCGCTAAGACTGATATTTTTGTCGGCTGGGAAAGTTTTCCAACTAGCATTAATCGCTGAATTAGGTACTAAAAATTGGTCTACATAAGTCCTGAGTTTACACCAAGGAGGACAATATGAGGCTTTTTTTCCATACCTCGTTCACCATCAATTTTCCGATAAACCTTACTGTCGCCTTCAAAGCCATCATCTATTAGAATTCGATAAATATTTATAGCTCACAGTCAGTCATACCTCATGATCTGTTAAATTACAACCTTTATATTTATTTTTGTCCATCTCCATTAAGTTCTATCACCGAAAGATAAACTTCGCGGACCCCGCAAGCTGCTAATTCAATGAAACAATAAAATGTAGCATTTTGACATTCCTTTAAAAAGTGGTATCTAGCGCATGCTAGAAAACGTAATAGTTCGAGGTGTTTACATGCCGTAGACCACACCAAAATTTATTCCCATTAAATTAGCAGCTTTCGAAGTTCGCGAAATTTATTTTGCAGTGATTTTATTTTAAAGTAAATATAAAGGTTGTAATTGGACGGATAATAAGGCGCGTACATTGTTCTATGAAAATCGATCGAAGTTCGTCAGATGGCGGCTTTGAAGGTAACAGTGATATCTATAAATGTGTAGACTAGAGCTTCATATAGTTCTGTTTGGTGTAAACTCAAAGGCCTTAGTCCAAATTAGAGTGCTTGTTCGAACTTAATTCAGCGATGTAAACTAGGCTGTTGACGCCTAGGTACTTGAGTGATGAGACAATTTCGATTTATTCATTTCCGCCATTCTTTTAAAAATCATAATTTTAAATTTCCTTAGATTGACTGTAAGGTTCCCTTTTTGGTAATAATTCATCAATTATTGATTGCAGTTCTATTTGTTCCTCCGTTAACAAAACAATGGCGTCTGTACACATAGAAATTTTCATAATCTCACCTACAGTTCGTGTTCCACCCTTTTCAACATGTGCTGTTATTTCGTCAAGAAATAGTACAAAAAGTAATGCTCCCAGAGTACATACTTGTTTAATACCTATTTCGGTGACATATTCTTCTGAGATTATGACCGTAGGATTTTTAAATATTTATAAGATATGACGAAGTTACAGAGTTTAAAAAATAATGCGTACCTGTCTGTGAAGTCGAATGCCGTTTTAAAATTTACATAGAATGCGTATAATTCCTTGCCCTTCATCTGCCGTAGACCTAACAAATCTGTCTACTTAAATATATGGTATATATACATAGGTAATGTAGTAACCCTTACGGAATTCAGCTTGGCATTCACTCAGTATTCCTTTTCTTTTTACACACCTTTTAGAATGTCTTCATATTTTCATAGAGCTATTTAAAAACGAGATTCTTCTATAGTTGTTTGGCTCGTTGACATCGTTTTTTTTTATGGAGTGGGAATATGATAGGTTCCCTGAAATATGTTGGGGCTTCAACAGAGTTGCATACTCGGTTATGTGCAATTCTGAAATTCTTGTAAAATTCTGAGGGAATTCTATAATTTTTCTGATTTGTTTTGTGTATGATGAGTCAAGGTCGCTATCTGTGACGAAAGTTGCTGCATAGAGAAATGGCGGGTAAATTCTTTCCATATTTAGAAGGTTTTAAAAGTAACCTTATTATAGTCGGCGTTTGCAAATTTCTTCCGATTTAAATCTCTTTGCATTTCGCATTGTATTCATTATTCGCGTTATTATATTGTAACATAATGTAGCATTATGCAACAAAATTCCGAAGTGTCTTTCATTCTGGCAGAATTTTGGTCCGAAGTGTCTTTTCATTCGAGGTTCGTGTCTGCAATTAGTCTCCACAGTTCGGATAATATCACGGATAAGAGAGAACAAGAGATTATTGGCTGCAGCTGTCATCCTGGAATTATTACATCAGAATTTTCTTATTCCACTGGTCGAAGAATTTGCTAGAAGTTTCTGGCTATTAGAAATGCGGCTATTTAAGGACAGATGGTGATCGAGACCAAGCAGTCGGTTTTGAACCGCACGAAGAGATAACAGCCGAAGTTGTAATTTTGTTATAAATTGAAAGTTGAGAGTTAACAAGAAGAAGTAATTAGTTTGGATTTGTGAATTAAGTAATTGAAAGGAGATAAAGTGATTTGAGAAGGAAGAGACCTTGTAAGAAAAGAATTTGCTATAAATAGTATAGTGTGAACTTGAATTGTTCTATAGACCAGAAAATAAAGAAATAATTTCACAGAATATCATTTTATCTACTCGAGCCGTAGCTCGCCAATATAATACTTTTTTTTCAATTCAATTCAAATTCATTTTATTTATCAAATTTAGGCTTATCTGGAGAAGATTGCATATCACTTTATAATAAATGTTTCTTAAGTGAGCTTTAAATTATTTTTACATATATATGAAGAAAACAAAAATCAAAAATTAAAAATTAAAAGTTCAAAATTTAAATAGATAGCTAATTATAGGAAACAAAAAAAGTTGTATTTCAGCAAGAAAAAATTATTTTAAACGCTTTTTGCGGGTTTTGAAATTTGCAATATTTTTTAAATTCGAGGGAAGCTTATTAAACACTGTTGGAACACTGTAGTTTGTTTGTCTTTTGCCATAGTTGTTGCTGCATAATGGTGTTTGAAGCATACCTCGAACTCGTCTTCTCGTGTTGTATTGATGGTCAACAGGTCTTTTAAGTCGGATGTCATCATAATATTCTAGGCATAGCGTCAACTTAAAAATTTGCTTAATGACTGACCATTAAAGAGACCTTCAAAGAGTTCTCCCCATGTGTGTTTGTTAGATATCTCCTGTTGATCTACTTAATAATGGTGTTTTGAAGCTTTTGTAATTTATTATTGTATGTATTAGATGCGTTGCCCCAAGCAAGTATCCCGTACCTCAGTTTTGATTCGACTAGTTCATAGTAGACTTGCTTCTGGACTGTGTCGAGTAGAGTGTCGAGTAATTTCCCAGATGGTATAGAGCAAACAGCGCCTTTTTAAGATCTAAGCGAAGTTTATCGACATTTATGTTGGACGATTAGCGCCGTGTTTTTGAAAACGCGAAGCAGCTCGTTTGTAAAAAGGATGAACAATAATGGTCCCAGTTTCGATCCCTGTGGAACTCCGAAAAGAACCGGTGTAAGATTGCTGAAACTGCCTCCCACCTTCGCTCGAAAAGATCTTTCACTTAGATAGTCTTGCAACCAGTCAGCCAGTGTGCTTCGAATCCCTAATCTTTTTAACGCCGTTATTAACTTTTTATGGTTCAGAGTATCAAATGCTTTACTGAAGTCCATGAATAAAACAAGAACATGGTGGTTTTTACTCAAGCTCCCATTGATAGTATCTGCAAATTCACCCATGAGTTTTCCCGTACTTTTGTTTTTTTGAAAGCCGAATTGTTTTTCGTGGATAGGGGAATGATACAAACAAAGTTTTGGAGCCGTCTTGTTATAACTTCTTCCATACACTTCTCAATTGCCGGCAAGATTGATATTGGTCTGTAATTGGCTAACAAATTTTTAGTTCCTCCTTTATAGATAGGGCGCACAATTGCAGTCTTCAGTATTCGAGGAATTTTAGATTAGCTAAGGATTATAAGCCTTTCGATTATCGGAGCAAAAATAACAGCATTGTTTTTGATATCACGCACTCTGATACCATCGATACCCGCTGATTTATTTTCATCCATTTGTTTCAATACATCGTGAACTTCTTCAGTGTTTGTTTCTAAGATGAATATTGTATTGGGTAATACGGAGTTGATATGGTGGGATATATTTGTATTGCAACTGTGAACTATCTGCAGGACTTGATCCGAAAAGTTTTCAGCGCATTTCTTTGATAAGGTTGTCACGCACTTCTCTAGAGGAAAGTTTTTGCTGATAACTTCGTCGATATTTTGCTTTTTCCGTCCCATTATTTCATTGACCAGGTTCGATGTTTTCCGAGGATCCGATCTAAGGTTGTTAAATTTATCTCTATAGTAGTTAGACTTCTGTATAAAAATATCCCTGTTCACTTTGTTCCGAAATTGCTTATACTCGGCTTCATAAGTCATGTTCAGCCTGTTATTCTTCCATGTTCGATACAGTTGATCCCTCAGCTTGCATTTTTCCCGAATGTCAGTGGTAATCCAAGGATTGTGTTTGCATTTCTTGTGCGATATAGTAGACACCGTTGAGTTCGCATAGATGTCTTGCATTGTTGTTGAAAATTTCCATACATATCGTCAATATCATTTTCATTTAAAAGCACTTGCCAGTCAGTTGAATGTATTCGTTCGTCTACCATCCTATTTCGAATATATGACTTTGGTCTCTCTTGAATGCTTGATAAACTCTGAGTAATGGTTCCATACAAAACAGCATAGTGATCGGAGATTTCACTTTCAATTACGAAGGATAAGATTGGTCTATCTATCATGCTAACCACAATGTGCTGTATCAAGGTTGATGTTCCTCTTTTTAAATCTACTCTCGTGCTATCCTGGATCACATTCATCAAGCCGTGTGCAGCTAACATCTCTAGGTAGTCCTTTACATAATTTCGATCAGATTTTCGAATGTCAATATTCATATCTCCTAATATCACGATATCCCTTTTCTTATCTAGTTGTTCAAGTACAAGTCCCATTTCTCTAATAAATCCTTTTGTATTTAGTTTAGGCGGTCTATATAATTCATCCACATATTTGCTTTTTCCCCTTCCAGAATTTTTATTCGAAGACATTCGTAAGACACACTTTCAACACTCATACGTTCATATTCTAAATCATTTTTAATGAACATGACAATGCCACCACCTCTGCGCTCGTTCCTGTTAAGAAATTCCGCATTAAATCCGTTTAAGGAATATTTATCATTTTCCTCTTTTTGAATATTAATTTCTACTAGAACAATTATTTTTAAATACTTCAGAAGGTTGCTTATGTTTACGCAAAAAGTATTCCAGTGCTTGCGCATTGATCTTATATTGAGACACAAGTAACTAAAATTCG
Organism: Pocota personata; assembly: GCA_963082735.1. Classification (NCBI taxonomy): domain Eukaryota; kingdom Metazoa; phylum Arthropoda; class Insecta; order Diptera; family Syrphidae; genus Pocota; species Pocota personata. Next base: position 45,314,949 of record OY720429.1, on the reverse strand, counting down.
CATTTTTTAAATCATTGAAATTATCACCGCTAAAACCGTGTATTACCTTATAATCCAAATCTACTAGTATATTATTTCTATTTGCGTTTTCCATTTTTGTGGTCAGTTAGTTGTTCGTCTACACACTCACTCTCACATTGAATTTAAATTACTATAAATTAGCTTGACTTAAATGGCCATACCAATTTGAGGTAAGCTGCATCCCTCATCGAACCAGACAGATTTTTTGTATTGGTCGTATAGGTGCCGCCAGGATTACCTGGTTTAGATCTTGAACATATGAGTCTCCATTTACTCTTATTGTATCTAAGGTAATACTTCCATATCAACTTAAGTAGCAAATATAGACCTATTGTCGCCACTTCCTGAGTTCGAATAGATACAACTAGGGGCATATGGTCAGGAAAGGTTTTTGTTTGCACCTACCAGGTCTATCCACTTGCCAGGGGTACGCAGTAATCAATCATGGAACAATAGTTTCCACAACTAAAGGTAAATGCAAGTACTAGCATGTCAAAAATTTCACACAACTACTGAATATCGATTCCCTTTTTGTTTACTTTTTATCTAAGGAGTTCCTGACAGTGTTGAATCTTAGAGTTTCAACATTCGTTCGTAATTCTTGTTGGAACTTGCCCGCCCCCGTTTAGATCCCCTACTAACATCATGTAGTCAACGACCATGCCACGATGACAGTATCGGTTCTCGTCGGATCATCGAAATCAAGCATCGTCGGGCGCGATTAGTACTTAGATGGAGAACCGCTTGGAACACCGCGTGTTGTTGGCAATGGGCATCACATTGATCTAAGTATGGCGTAGTATGTCTTTCAATCTATACGTCAACCCATCAAACCTAACCTAATATCATGTAACTCTTATTTGCTATAAAAAGAACGCACACAATGCATTGAATTTCTTAGGTTTGGGACCAATATAAATCGGGAGCATGCTCAGGCTTTCCGTGTATTCCTCTAATTGGAACCTGAAAATGATAAGTTGGTCAAGAGGTATAAATTCTACAAGGCCGCAAGTGGAATTGTGAATATTATAGAAACGTCATAAATGCAATGATATCAAAAATGATGAGTGTTCAAGGGTACCCCATTTTCCTTTATTTACTTGGGTTCTTGCTTCAATAATCACTTTTAAATGACTACTGTGCCAAATCGCGAATAGTTTGGCTCTAAAATGCACTCTAGTGCTTGGGATATTTAATGAGTACATACTTACACTTTGTTCATCTTCTGTTTATAATTCTAATAACTTACATATACGTTTCCGTAACTTTTCAAAGTTCGATGCCACGTGAGACTCGCTTCAAAGAATTTCATGAATAAAATTGAATTATAAAATATTAACATTATCAAGAACAAAAGTTCTTGAATTTGAAGAACATTCATACAAGAAACCAAATTATACATATTCTACCAAAATTAAGAAATATAGCTAGATACACTCCAACATGCTACGAGTAGCTACCTTAATCGCACTCCGCCATCACCATCATCAATCCACCACAGAGAACAACTTCCCAACAAACGATGTGTAGAATGGAAAGGCATTCATTTATACACACCATCATCTCCACTACCACTTCCATTGCAAAACTTTTAGAATAACTCAATTAAAATTCATCCCCTAGCTCCAAAGCATAAATGAGAGCAAAAACGAAAAAAAAAAAAAAAAAAAATGATTTTCGCTTGAAAGGATTATAAGGAAGAGTTGAGAAGAAAAAGAGATTTTCAATACCTTCCTAGTCCCCTGCTTTCGAAAGTGTTTTAAGGATAGATGCGTTTCAACCCCACACTTCTCCACAAGTTTTGCTGAACTGTATACATATCTACGGAACGTCTCTAGCGATTCACGTCTCCATTGAAGCCACTACGATGTCGTTTATTCAGCGGTAAATGTTTAATGCTTCTTCTAGCTGTGTCTATGAAATTATTTCGCGGAAGTCAAGTCGGTTTGTAGATTGTGGGATTGGGGTACCTATAGTGGGTGGTGGGGCACTGTTCTGATTTTTATTGATTTCATTGCACACAAGTCCACGATTTTAATTTCATCTAAGTACTCAATTAAATTCGATGAGAGGACTTTTAGACATTGCCCTTTACGATGAGGACAAAAGTGACGATGACGACTATGATTACGACGACAAGGACACCATCGTGGAGAACGATTCCTTTTACGTAATTTTTATGGGGGCTCATTAAATGGTAAAAACAACCGAACGACTCATTAATGGTTTGACATTGCATTGCAGCAGTGCTCCCCCATTGTCCTTCTCCAAATAGCGTAAAAGTCGTTGGGTCTACAGGTAGTATAGCACGTTCGAACGATGACTCTGAGTTCCACCCTCAGAGACTCACCTAGAGCGTAAATATTTTGCAATTAAAATAATTTACCACCCACTTTCTATTAATTTACCCTGAGGGCGATTTCCCAATGCTTGACTTTTAGTGGAGCTGGAGTGTTGGAGTAGGAAGCAAAATGCGATCGATAGCATGCACGTACGGAGTAGGAGAAGTTCATAGAATTATGCTTGTTCTATTCTTTGCCAAGGTGAACTGCAGAGTTGACAGTGATTCTAGTTAAAATCAAACCTTAAGGATATTCAACTTTCTTCCTATGAGTGTACATTCTTGGTGTAAGGTAAGATGCGTTGATTTAAATACAAACACACGCAGGATACACACACATATACAAACCAGCGGTGTATTATTATTAACCCCTAAGCGAAACAACTTTGATCATTTGCTCTTTGCTCTATGAAATGAAATTTAATTAGAGTGGAAATGCCTCGAGTCACTTCTGATTCATTAATACGGAAATTTATTTGCTCCTTGGAGGATGTGCGCGGCGTTAATAAAATCTTTATTGTTTGTGTAGGTGTTATACGGAGCGTGAGGTTAATTTGATTTTATTTATTTATTTATTTATTGGTCTTTTTCCTATTTTTGTTTTTGTGTTTTACCCTTAAAGACACGATTAATTGGGGGATGAATTAAACTACTAATGCCAATCAGCAACGAAATAAGGAAATTAGGAATTTACTAAGTAGTAACTTTCGGCACAATGAAATACCTATAAAAAGGAACAGTGCTACAAAAAAAGAACGATGTCCCCCAAGGTTCCGTACTAGGTCCACTACTGTGGAATCCAATGTACGGCGACGTCCTCAGACTTCGAATTCCAAGGTCCTCGAAAATAATTGGCGTCGCCGATGACATAGCGATCGTTGTAGTGACAAAATTGTTAAAGGAGTTGAGGCATAATTGTAATGATGCTATCGGGATGGTTGGCTAGTAAGCATGGACCTATAACTAGCAGAGGAAAAGATCGAAGTAATGCTCATCAGCAGCAGATGAGTATAAGAGTAACCGTAGGCGATTACATTATAGTTTCCAAACCAGAGTTGAAGTACCTTGACGATAATATAGATGCAAGGTTGACTTTTAAGCAATAGAAAGCATGGAGAGCTGAACGTCTATCTGACACAAATGCTTACTGATCATGGATGTTTCAAAGCCTACCTCCATAACAGTCGAGGATGCAGAACACATCATGTTCCACTGTGCACGATATCACGAAGAACGTCACTTGCTGGCGAACAGACTGGGTGTGGATTTAACACCAAAGAACACCACCAGACAGATAACGGGCAAGCAAGAAGCTTGGGACGCAGTGAGTGAAACTGTGGCTACCATCATGAAAGAACAACGAAGACAGGAGCGACAGCGAAACGTCTCGCAGACGGCTTGCAACACGAACGAGCCGAGTATGTAAGGCTAAAGCACTCCTCGCGATGAAATGCTTGACGGCAGTGACACGAGGACCAGGGGTAGGAGGGGAAGTGGGTTTATTGGGTGGAAATCCCACACTGTTACTGAATACGGGCTCAGTTCCGTCTTTGAAAGATTCCCACCTCCCAAAGCAAAAAGGATGGTCAAGTGAAACTTTGAAGTATGACTGTGATCAAGTGAACAAGTTATCAAGCTGTGACCATGCTGATAGTTTCTAGAAAACTGGGTGCGATCATGCTGAAGAACTACTAAGTTCTGATCATGCCGGTAAGTTTTAACAACCTGGGTGTGATCAAGTTAAGGATGTTTCAAGATGTGACCATGCTGGTATGGATATATTGTACTAACAACAGGGTCCCAAGCTATGATCATGATGGGGAAAGGATCCGATCATGCTGACACATTATGGAAACAAGGTTGGTTGGTTTAGAGTTGCCCTTAGACCAAAATTAGGTCCATTGAATGTATGGTTCACACCGCCTGCTGTCGGAACCAATTACTTTTCATAATGAAATTTTGGCTGTGCTGGCGTTGTTGATCATTGAAAAATTTTTCACCTAGTGTAACCCTTCTAATGTTGGCGATTGGAGAATATACAGAAGAAGTGTTTTACTGTTTTTTCTTCCTCCTCATCTCTGCAGCTCCTGCAGTAGTCACTGATTGAGATATCCAAACTTTGAGCATACCTACCCATTGTACAGTGCCCTGTTATTACGCTTGCTGGTATTAAGAGTATTCCTCTCTTGTGCTTCAGAAGTCCGTTAGCCTCTTTTGATCTAGTACTGGCCACAGTATTCCGGGGGTATTACAATTGTCTAGATACTTCCATCTATGGTTCGCCTTGTCTAACACATAAGCGTGGGTAAGGTGCTTAGCAAAAGACATTGATACCTTGATGTCAGTTATGCTTATTCTGTTCGTACCCAAAGAACGCTGTCGGGCTAGCTTCGCAATTCCACGAAATATTAAAGTGACCTGATACCCACCAAAGGGTGATATTGTACTGTTCCGCAATCTCGTTGAGAGATACATGGCGGCCTATTACTACCTTAGATCTTATAGTGATAGATGTTAGGGATTTGATGGCTGCCTGACTGTCGATATCAGTCTGCGATACAGTATTAACTGCCAGCCTGTTAGGTTAATGGAAAGGTGAAAGGTCCAGGTCCTCTGAGAAGACTTTGACACAGTCTCTGGAGAACTGGATATGTTCGGAATTGAGTTTTTGTAACTTAAGACTTAATTTGGCGGGCAGATAGTGGGTAACCATGAGAAGATGACGGTGCATCAATAGGATGACGAGTGTATTCTTCTCTCTATTGCTGGGAGTCTCTCAGTTTTAATGAGTTGGCAGCCAGTTGATTGCTGACTATATAGATTGGCATAAGGTGCAGCATGTATGTGATCTATATTGCAGTTCACATAGCCTACGAAAGGCATTGATAATCGAACTGGTTATTGAAGCTCCCTCTGTATGAGGAGAAGCCGCTAATGTGAAATCTTTAATAGAGAGGAATTTTTCTATGTGTTAGGTATATGATTTACGGTTTTTTTTGCATTGGAAGGATGGAATCTTTCAAAGACAGATATGAGCCCGTACTCAGTAACCGAGTGGGATTTCTACCCACTAAATCCACCCGACTTCCTCCCCTTTGTCCTCGTGGGACCGCAGTCAAACATTTCAACGCGAGGAAGCTCCAGCCTTAAATGCCTCGTATTTGCAGCCTCTTGGACTGCCTTTTCTTGTCGCTCTTCTCGACGTTGGCTCTTCATAATAGTTGCCATAGTGTCGTTGACTGCGTCTCATCCATTGTTTGTGCTCATAATCTGTCTGGTAATGTTTTCTGGTGTTAAATTCTCACCAAGTTTCACTGACAGCAGATGCCGTTCTTCATCGTACCTGGGGCAATGGAATATGTCGTGTTCCTCATCTTCGACTATTTCCGTGCAGGTTGGGTAGTAGGGTTTTTCGTCATGCGCAAATCTGTGGAGATAAGTCCTGAAGCAACCATGGCCTGTAAGCATTTGGGTCAGATAGAAATTTAGCTCACCATGCTTCCTGTTGATCCATGCGTATATGTTCTGGATCACTCTGTGAGTCCAGCTACCTTTATCAGAGTGATCCCATCTCTGGTACTATTCTTGCAGACTAGTTTCCCTTGGTGATAACTGGGTATTGCTATGTGTTGTCCTTGTTGATGGCGTTGTTCTGCTGGTGAGTTACTTCTGCTGCATTTTTTTTTCGCAAGAAGATGGATTATCACCATGCCAGCCACTACACATACTGCGTAGTAGGAAGTTGTTCTGGAGGTGCTACATTCTATAATATAATACCTCCGCAAGATCTCGTCTTCGTGGTATCGGCCCATATTTGGCACCCATAGAGAATTATCGATGCCGAAATTCTTGTTCCGCCGATGTTTATCCAATTATGAGAAAGATTCCAGGAGAGCATTTTCTCTGGGGTTTGGAGGAGTGTAGCGGCTGAAGAAGTATACGCCATTTATTTTGGCTCAAACGGAAAGTGCTTGATGCATCGTTATTGATGCATTTGGTTTGTCTGTCGTATTCGCAGTCCATACCCCCACGTTCAGTTATTTATAAGGCTTGCTGAGTATTGCGACGTCAGTATCATACTTTCGAACCATTTGAGTAAGTAGGTACTGATTTCACAGTGTTTGAGGTTCAGTTGGATTTGTTGCTGAGAAGCTCTCAGCGCATTTCTGCTTTCTGTGCTGTGTTTAGCGCCTTGCCTGCTTCCTTTGCAAAGCATATAGTCCGGCTCTGAGGAGAAATCTCTAGCCATGCGTCCATATGAAGTAGTGCTGGGAGCAGTCCTCGCTCTGGTTATTCGCTGGGAAGTGACCATACCCGAGGCATAGGTAGCATCTTCTCAGATCGGTCTTTTCTCTCAATCGCAGATTACCCAACCGATAGCAGGCCCTTTACTGCTGTCTGTTGTACCAGCATAGGTTTTCTTCATAGACTTTACTGCTATTGCTGATATAGGCTTTTGTTGTCCTAACTGCTCCAAGAGGGCTAGATGAACCTCTTCACTGTGATCTCATTTAGGTCCTTTACTTCATGTGTAACGGTTTTGACTTCGGCGTTTTCCTCAAGGGTTTTCTTCACCTTCTTTGGAAATTATAAGTTTGGGCGTCTGCTGCTTTTTTTTCAGTTGCAGTACAGGTCACCTTTCGCCGTCTTCCTGACGTGGTTGAAGTGTTTTCCAAGTTCCTGTAGGGATGTCTCAATGGTTGTTGAAATCTAGATAGCAAAGATCTTGAATTCTCTCGAGAGTCTGATCTCCTTGGCTAATCGGTCTGATGTCCTTGGGGAGAGTGTGTCAGATTCTGCCTCCCTTGGGTACAAAACCCACTTTCACCACGGTCCAGGTGATTGGTATATTTTCGAGTGACAGGCAGTCCTTCAGAATGGAGGACAGGTTCCGCCCAATAGTTCCAAAAGCTACCTGAAGTTGCACTGGAAATATACCTTCTGGTCCTAGATATTTTAACGGTTGCTAACTCTTTACCGCCTACTTTAATTTCTTCTCAATCCTGAGGTTAGAAAAGATTCGCAGGCGTACAGCATACAGGTATTATTACTTCCCAGCTCGAAGGACACTCTTCTCCTTTCAATTTCCTTTACCGCTTCCTGTGAATGAAAAAGAATTCGAGGTGAAATCGAAATTTTCATTCTAGCCCCAAAATTAACGGCACTTTATTAATGGCCGGAAAACGGCTTTATCGATTTTGATCAAATTTGATATTTAATTTATAGTGGTTGTATGCAACATGTTTTCGACAAAAAATACATACAGCGATACTTTACTTATTAACTGCTTCTTAAATGTTGACTATTTCTCGGTCAAAATGATCAAACCATTTTTTTTTTTTAATTTTTTACAAAGTTACTAAAACCACCTACAATTTTATGTGGATTAGTTTGCTGCATCAGGCTTAAATGGTTTATGACTCTTTTGAGTTTCATGTTTTGTTTACCTGAAGTTTAGAGAGCAAAGTGTAAGTAGACTACAAAAGGGTTTATTTTAAGCTAAGGGGCTGATTTTTAAAATTAAAGAACTAAACTTGACATCAAAGTTTTATTTACTTTCTTATTGCTTAAAAAATTGTAAATGTTTTATTGATTTATAAAGTATACAGTATCGGGTTATGTATGGAATAGCATATCGGATAAATGGCCTCCACGGCTTTGCTGGCACATACGCAGTCTTTTTGTCGAAATATTCCATAATTTCGTTGATACAGCACTCAATTTGCTCCTTCAATTCGTGGGTGTTAGCAAAAACAACATTAGACTTCAAAAAACCCCAAATAAAAAAGTCCAAAGTCATTAAATCGCATTGTCTGGGCGGCCAATTCTAATCACCAAAACGGGAAATTACACGATCAGGAAATGACACATGCAGTAATTGAATTGTTTCTTGGGCTGTACGGCATGTGGCACCGTCTTGTTGAAATTACGCATCGTCTACATCCATATCTTACGATTTAGGCACAAAAAACTGGATTATCATGCCGCGATAGCGACCACCATTAACTGTTATTGCCTGACCAGCCGCATTTTCAAACAAGAATGGTCCGATGGAGCCTCCAGCCCAAAATCCGGTTCTTGACCACGATGCCGAATTGATGCTCCTGGACTCTCAACAACACTTTCACGAACTGCTTCGATGTTTTGTGTTGAATGACTTGTTGAAGGACGGTCAGAGTGTTTAAGGTCACTAATTGATCCAGCCTCTCTGAATTTTTGAATTAATCTCTTCACAGATGATGAAGTTAAATTACTACCATACTTTGTACGAATAACGTAGCTCAAACCTTCATTATTTTTAAAATATTGCCCAACAATGAAAACGCGTCCTTCTTTCTTGTAGCACTCCATTTCTAATAACCCTGAACTGTGAGTTGTCACCCTTTTCTTTTTTTTTTTTGACGAATACTTTACTGCACAAATGGCGCAAAATTCAAATCTTGCGTCAATTTTGGGACACCTTTTATTAATATTTTGTTGGGCGCTCAAACCTAGCACATGGAGATGCTTGGAAAACACCGAAGTGACCCGTAAGAATGCCAGTATGTCTGCAATCTTTTCTGATAAGATATAGCAAGAAAGCCGCGGATTTCTTATAGAGGATGGGGACCATTCGTTTAGTCTACCTGCATCCTGGAGAGTCAAGCCATCATCGATTGTGTTCACTGAAAACCCAGTCGTCAATGGAAGCCCTAACCGAAGACGCTGGCAAACACGTGGGTTCAGGTACAGAGAAATTCTCTTCACAAGATTCAGTGAGTTCAGCCTTCCGACCGAATTCAAGGATGTTTGGCATTTTCTAACTATTTTGGAAGTGGTTAAAGGATTGAGCAAGGTAGATACTTCGAACCTTCCGCCTGATCTTCACAACATAGTCCGCAGCCATTAGATTAGTATATATTTCCGCCTGGAAGACAAATGTGTGTTTTTCCAATGAGAAGTGAAGCCTAATGTTGTCGCATTCCACCAAAACACCAGCACCAGAGCCGTCCGTGAAAATGCGACTACATTCCTTTCCTGGCGCAGACTCCGGCCAAAGCCAATCCTGAACGGTGCCGTGAAATATGGCCAAGTGAAATAAGACCCACTTTCAAAAATTGGCCTTATTTCGCTTTTGAAAAGTGTAATAAAGCCAAATTTCAAAAGTTGGTCTTATTACACTTTGATAAAGTGAAATAACGCCAAATTATTTTGGGAAATAAGACCAATTTGGCCTTATTTCTCTTATGCGTAGTATAGCACTCAGCTATTTAAAAGAAAAAGACGAATAGAATATTTTTTGTATTGTAAATTTGTGAAAAATATATATATATCTATATCCACAATGCATAAACAGTAGAATATCTATGGGGGGGCATGTTGCCCCCTGTAACCCCGTGCTTGGTTTCACTGTAGGATTTGGAGTGGGTGCGAGGTTTTTTGTATGTACCACATCTTCAATTCTTTAAAGTGAAATAAGGCCAAATGAGGTAAAAGCGTAATAAGGCCAGATTGGCTTTATTTCACTTTACCGAAGTGAAATAGGGCCAAATGTCGAATTATGGCCTTATTTATTATTGCAAAGTGAAATAAAGCCAAATTCCCAGATTTGGCCTTATTTCGCTTGGCGTTATTTCACTGCACCATCCTGAACATGGGAAAAGTTAACTTCAAATTTGCACCGCAGCCTTAATTCAGGTGTCATCAGACGGCATATCCATGAAACAGGGGTCGTAGGATAATAGTCGCGTTACGTCATCAAAAATCCAGTGCGAATCGTGCCAGAAACCACTTTTTTAATCGGAAGATGATACTGAGTGTACACCCCATTATATTCGTATAAATATCAATTGGGGGGAGGTTCATCAAGGCGTCCAATGCAGAGCCAGGCGTACTGGGGAAAGCTCCCAAGCAGTCGAGACAGACCGTTCTTTGGAGTTTGGCGAAAGCAGCAGTAACGTATTTACGTGGGAGCTTATTCCTCCAATCAACTGACGCATATGAGAGGAAGGTTCTTATCATTGCCGTGTTGATCCAAAGGACTTTCCTTGGCGGCAAGACCCATATATTGCCGTAAACACCTTTACATTGCCGAAAGACTGACAGAGCTTTGGAAGTTTTCTGCTCGACATGTTTTGTCCAAGTTTACTATCTAAGATTACTCCAAAATATTTGGCTTGCTTGTTGGATAGTGATGCCTTTTAGTATTGGCTGAGTCAGACCAGTCAATTTTGTCCTTCTCGTAAAGAGAACCAATCGTCGATTGCGTCTAGGGCCATCTGCACCTTAGAGCAAACAGTCGCTAGGTATGATCCGACAGACAGAACGGCGACATCATCTGCGTATGCTTGAGCGTAGACGTTAGAACTATTGAGTGTGTTCAACAGGGAGTCAACCAGCATGCACCAAAGCAGTGGAGACAGAACACCGCCTTGCGAGCAGCCTCTATTTACACCTGCCATAACACACCGGTCACAACCTGCATCTACAGTTAATTTTCTGTTCACCAGCATCACTTTGATCTAAAACACTAGTGAATCTTCTACGCAGTCATTTTTGGCGGAGCTACACATGCTGTCAAAAGTCGGATTTTCAAAGGCACCCTCAATATCTATGAAAATGCCTATCGCGTATTTTTTCCTATCAAGCGCACATTATATTTTGCTGACCAGATTTTGAATCGCAGTCTCTCACGAATAAGAACTATTTGATATATGCAAGGTAATTACAGTTTTGGAAAATTTTCAAAATACATTTTCCCGAATTTTAAAGAATTTTTTTTTTTTTTTTTGCTAGAAAAAAATCTTTTTAACGATTTTTTTTAAATTTCAAGTTAGTGTGACCCAGTAGGGTACTTTAAAACCGGCCCAAATCATATATGGGAAGCAGAGAAGGGCAGTTGGACCAGAACATGTAACTTTGGAAGTATGGTTGGAAATCGGCAATGTAGGTTTTAAATGGAGAAATTGTAAAATCGGTGAAGCTAATATCTCACACAATGAAAATTTATGAGCGGGTTTTGGACAGTCGAAACAGCGCAATATAATTTAGCTCCATGATAATCAATGTGCCTTTATTAGGGAAAAATCGACTTACGACGTGATTCAAAGCTTACGGATAATAATGGAAAAACATGGCAACGCCTCGAAAGATCTGCATATCATCTTTATCGATCTGAAGAAAGCCTTCGACAGAGTTCCGAGACATCCAATATGGACCGAGTTGAGATTTCAAAAAATACCAGAGACATACGTTGGAATGATACAATACATGCAAGAAGACGTAAAACGAAAGTAAAATTCACCGCGGGAATAACTGGAGAACTCGAAGTTAAAGTAGATGTACACCAAGGCAGATTCCTAAGTCCCTAACTCTTCAATGTCGTGCACGATTTTTTGTTGAAGAGATACATCGATGAAACTGAAACGATTTCTCTTCTTTTTGTGAGCAGGGTAGTTTAAAATGGCGCGAAAATTCCGCAGACCGAAATATGTCCCTTAAGCTGAAAGGATTACTTTATATGACAGTTCTACGTCCTAAAATAGAGCGGCCTTCAGAATGATATTGAGGTTCGCAAACTTAACCAATAGCCAACCGCACATGGGAGAAATTCTTTATACCTATATAAGATCCACGAGTACGTACGCGTTATATACATATACATAGGTATATCAATGGTTAATAAAAGAAAATGAAGAAGAAGGTTATACTCAGGGTATGTAGGTGTAAGAACGCACCCTCCCACGAGCCAAGGTTGCGACCAGCAAGATCGAGAGTTCCTTTTTCCTCCATTCCCTTCAATTCAAACCCTAGTGCATCTCTTTGTCTGTCTTATACAGTGGTGGTCATTGAAATAGACCCATTCTATGTTACCCTTAACATTATATAAAAGCAATTGTTTAGGAGACTGAATGAAAAAAAAACCTATTTGTGTAAATCTTAAACATAATGCAGTTTATTAATTCAAAAAAAAAACATTAACTCGTAGAGGAATAAAAATGATCCGAAAATAAGAAAGGAGAAAATTATGAATAAACTCCTGGTCAATGAAATAGAGCCAGCCAACTTTTTTGCCAGTATTCAGACCAAAATTTAACTGAACGACCTTCATTAGTACTTGGTTGCGAAACCTTTGTTTTTGATCACAGCTTCACAACGTCTGTGCATGGAGTCAACTAACGATTGACACCGTTCTATAGATATGGATGACCATTCTTTTTGCACAACTTCCAACAATTCTTTTGCGTTTTTAACGTGATGCTTCCTTACGGATGGCTTGAGTTCTGTCATAAGTTTTTTATCGGATTTAAGTCCAGTGATTGAGCTGCCCAAGACAGAACTGCAAAGTTGTGATCCTCAAAGAACTTTTTTGCCTTTCTCGAAGTATGCTTTGGATCATTATCCTGCTGGAATGTCCATGTCAAAGGCATGTTTTCCTCAGCATGAGGTAGCATCACATTCTCAAGGATATTGACATATTCGTGTTGATCCATGTTTTGCTTAATTTAATACATTGGAGCAAGCCCATACCAGGAAAATGATGCGTAAAGTTTAATATTGCCACCTTCATGTTTTACACATTTACACATAAGACCCAATTAGGCTAATCTTTCTTTCGTCACCCCATAAAATATTTATCCATTTTTTAATTCCTTCTGTGCCTGTCCATTGGAGGTGGTCATTTGCAAACTGCAAACGTGACTTTATATGCCGTTTACTTAAGAGTGGAACCTTTCTCGCAATTTTCTCATGAAAATTTGACTCCTGCAATCTTCGTTGAATTGTTTGTACACTTATTCGGAGGTCTACTTACTTACTTACTTACTTAATTGGCGCTACAGTCCGGTGGACCTGGGCCTCAACCAACAAACCTCTCCAGTCAGCCCTGTTATAAGCCAGCTGCCTCCAATTGCGCACGCCAAGTTGGTTGAGGTCCCCCTCCACTTGATTGCGCCACCTACCAAGAGGACGTCCTCTACTGCGCTGTCCATTCGGGGTGGGTTCGAAGACTTTCTTGGCTGGAACGTTGGACTCCATCTGCTCTACATGACCCAGCCATCTTAGTCGCTGTATATGAACTCTTCTGGCTAAGTCGATGTCATTATATATGCCGTATAATTCGGCGTTGTACCTTCTCCTCCACTCACCGTCTATGCAGACGGGAACAAAGATCACTCGAAGAACTTTTCTCTCAAAGTAACCAATTATTCAATTTTGACAAGGTCTATGCCTCTGCGCCATACAGCAGGACTGGGATGACTAATGTCTTATATAAAGAGTTAGCTTTGCCTTCTTAGCCCATAGAAACACCGATTGGAAAGAGTAATTCTTCGTTTGATCTCCCCACTGGTGTCATTTGCGGAGCTCACCATAGAGCCTAGGTAGACAAAGTCCTTTACTACCTCAAAATTATATCTGTCTATTGTGGTGTTTTGTCCAAGATGCCGATGTTGGGTGTCCTTTTTTGCAGACAGCATATATTTTGTTTTGCTTTCATTGACCGCTAAACCCGTCTTTGCTGCCTCGGTCTCAATACTAGAAAACGCCCCACTGACAGCCCGCTGAGTTCTTTCGACTATGTCAATGTCATCGGCGTAAGCAAGTAGTTGTACAGACTTGTAAAAGATTGTACATCCGATGTTGGCTTGTGAGGTTCGTACAATTCTTTCAAGTACTATGTTAACGAGATCACATGCAAGCGCGTCACCTTGTCTAAGACCTTTCCTGACATCGAACGGTTCGGTGGTGTTTTTACCGACTTTGATGGAGCAGCGAGAGTTCTCCATTGTCATCCTGCACAAATGAACGAGCTTGGCAGGGATGCCAAGACTGGACATGGCTCTGTATAACTCGTCTCTATACACGCTATCATAGGCAACTTTAAAATCGATGAAAAGGTGATGCGTATCGATTTTATATTCATGGGTTTTTTCCAAAATCTGCCGTAGTGTGAATATTTGGTCAATGGTAGACTTACTGGGCCTGAAACCGTACTGATAAGGACCTATCAGGTTGTTGACGATCGGTTTTAGGCGTTCACATAAAACGGCAGACAGGATCTTATAAGCGATGTTGAGAAGACTTATGCCTCTGTAGTTGGCGCAGTTCAGAGGGTCTCCTTTCTTCAGGATTGGGCAATCGATGCTGAGGTTCCATTCATCGGGCATACTTTCGTCCGACCAGATTTTACAAATGAATTGGTGCATGCTCCTTACTAACTCATCTACACATGCCTTTAAAAGTTCGACGGCAAGGCCGTCGGCTCCAGCAGCTTTTTTGGCTTTAAGCTTAGATATCGCTATCCTCACTTCATTCTGATCGGGTTGACGAGAAACTTGACTATCATCGTCACTATTGAATGGTTCATTCTGACTGACAGCGGATTATTGGTCATCATCGCCGTTTAGCAGTCTGCAGAAGTATTCCTTCCATATCCTCAGCACCGACTGCCGTTCTACTACTATGTTACCATTTTCGTCCCTGCAGGCTTCTGTTCTGGCTTTGAAACCCTGGCATGTTCTTTTTACCTTTTGGTAAAATGTTCGAACATCATTCCTGCAATAAAGCCTCTTAATCTCCTCGACCGAACGCTTCTCATGCTCCTTTTTCTTCTTTCTTAGAAGTCGGTGTTCCTCTTTTCGCCTCCGCTCGTAGAGCTCGCGAGCAGCTCTAGTCCTTCTATGCAGCGCCGCTTTGTTCGCCTCTTGTTTTGTTGCATGTGCTTGCCGGCATTCATCATCAAACCAGGGGTTTCATTGTGGTGGTCGAGAGAAACCCAGTACATCAGAGGCGGCATCTCTGATGGCTTGTTGGCAACGCTGCCACTGGTCTTCCGCATTTGCTGTTGGCGGCATAGGACTTAGATTGAGATTAAAGGAGACTCGATCGGCAAAGGCTCTGGCGGTCTCTTGAGATTGTAGCCGTCCAACGTCAAATTTCCTCACAGTACTTCGTTGATTTCGCTCTATTGTGGATATCCGCATCCATACCTTGGCTACAACTAGGTAGTGATTCGAGTCCACGTTGGCTCCTCGAAAAGTTCGGACACCCAGAATGCTGGAAGAGTGCCTTGTGTCGATCGCAATGTGATCGATTTGGTTGACGGTTTTTCGATCAAAAGATAGCCATGTCCCCTTGTGGATATCAAGACGTGGGAACGGCGTACTAGCTACGACAACATTTCGCCCCTCCGCGAAGTCGACTAGACTGAATCCGTTGTCGGATGTGATGTCGTGTAGGCTGTCCTTTCCAACCACGCTACTAAAGACGTCCTCCTTTCCTAGCTTTGCGTTAAAATCACCGAGGACAATTTTAACGTCATGGCTAGGGCACTGCTCATACGTTTTGTCCAAGAGCTGGTAGAAGTCATCCTTCGTCGCGTCGTCCATCTTTTCGTGAGGGGCGAAGGTCTACTTCCATTTTAATATTATGCGAAGACTTAAAGGGGTCTGACTTCGCGGCACGAACAATTCTTCGATCGACTTTGTGTGAAGTTTAATCAATAATAACTGCCCCTCGATTTTCCATATTTTCCTTTGCATTCAAAACATTTTCCACCATCTCCTTCGATCGTCCGATCATTACAGTAATTTTTCGTTGCGATTTGCCTTCATTTCAGAAGGTCACGATCTGTACCCGTTCAGTACAAGTGCAATGAATTCCTCGACCCATAGCTACTAAAAATGTTTACGCAATTAAAGCAAATTTAAATTGCTGAAGTTAATTTTATAGCTTCCTTTTGAAATAACTCGATATGATTTTTTTTTTAAACACTCTGCGCTAAGAAAAGATGTTAAATCACTACTGCCTCTATTATTCTGGCAAGGGAAAACACACACTTCGACAAGCCCTTGCAAACAATATAAAGATTCTCTCCGATAGATAACGACATAATAAACTAAATCGAAATTCCGAAAATATTGGCATTTCCTAGGAGCAGAGAGGTGGCTCTATTTCAATGACCACCACTGTATATACACCACCTCCATTAAAAATGAAACCAGTTCTCACAAGGGACCGTAGAAAATATACATTTTATAAATTTTTGCAATTAATAAAAGAATTTTTCCAATCTAAATCTATACGAAATCTCATCCCTGTCACCATCAAATTGCCTTCAATATCCACCACCATCCACCACCTTGCATTCGCAGAAAAGAAAGTTAACTTTAGAGGACAATTTATCGAATAACCACTTCAGTCATCGCAATCGTTGGGTCTTCGTTGCCATACCGTTGTTACTGGACCCAATGAGACCACCATCTGCCGCACCAAGTTAATAAACGAATTAAGTTCCTGCTCCATTGCCGTTTTTATTTCCGACGCTCTCCTTCCCTAAAAAAAAAGAAATAATAAAGAAGTGAATAAAAGTAGTAAGTCCGGGCCATGGCATTTTGCCCGTCCTCTCCACCTATCCAATAAAAAATTATTTGAGTGAATTTTCCACCCTTCCTCACCGCCTGCTGCATACAGGAGAAGAATCAATAATAACTGACATTCGTTCAAAGGAAAAATTCCTGATTTGAATAATAACGAAAAATAATAAAGGACGATCTTCATCTGGTACTGAATAACCGGAAACGGGAAACGGAGTCTATATACGTACGAGTGTACATCCTTTTCCCACTTTGAATTAAAATCCGCAATCAGTTCTTTGTCCTTTTTTCCTTTCCTTTTCTTTTTCTCCATCTTCCGGTCAGAATAAATCTTCATTTTCATTACTGCATTAGCATTGACAGTCATCTTCGTTCCTCGTGCGATGACGACCGATGACGATGCGACGATGATGGGGTGAATCGAATCCTTTCAATTTCAATTCCTAATTGAATCAATAACGATTCATTTCGATAACTCTGCCTTCTACGCGGAGCAAAAAAAAAAAAGAAAGGAACAAAATGAATTGTACTATGTGCTTACAATTCGAACAGACGTCGATGATGACGATGACGATGACGATGACGATGAGGACAAGGACAACGAAACCAGGGAGAGATTGTCAAACAATGAGGGAATAAAGGTGGAAGACTGGTAAATAGGATGTGAATTGAAAATGGTTGCCACGTTTCCTCTACGTTCAATTGATGTGGCAATTGTGTGTGTCCTTTGTGGTGGCAGGACCAAAATAACATGTAGGTGGCTGAATATCTGGTGAACGACGCGCGGTTGTGCTCTGTATATTTTGGCACGTGGTAGTTCCACTTTTTTTTCCTCGTCTCTCCTTTTTTGCTCTGCAGATGATTGAGAAATTCTCATTCGCAACGCAACTAGTACAGGTGGTGGCGCATGGGGTTATTTTTTCTGGGAATGTTTGGCGAATGATTGATTGGAGGGTAATCGGAAGTGATGTCGGAATTAGGAAATGGGCGATGCTGAGAATAACCTACTAGATGTCAAATCTGGATCAATTTCCGAACTAAGACCGTGATAAAGCTAAGAGCAGTCAATGGGACGTGTTCTATATTGTGTTGTATGAATCAATTTTATACATGCCCGCTATATGTGATCTGAATAGGAAGATGACAAAAGCAATTAATTAAATTATGGGAGGAGAAGTGAGTGAAGCGATTAACCCAATTTTATTTTTTGTTTCGTGGTTGTAGGTCATCCATCTATGAATTCAGGAATTGAAGCTAACTGCTAATATACATATGTAACTCTATTAACTAGAAGCAATTTTTGGGAAAAAATTAGGCTAATTTGAGAAGGAGGAACAAGCAAAAATAAAGTGTACGACTGGGTCGCACGCACTTGTTTATACAGTCGAAAACGCTTACAACGACATCGGTTATAACGACCAAATTCTTAGGTTCCGGCTGAGTTCCATTATAATCCCATTGAATAACAAATCGTTTACAACGACATCGCTTACAGCGACCAATTTTTTCCTTTTATTGAAATAAAATATTGGTTACAACGACTGAAATCGGCGCCGTTGTTGGTGCGACTGCATTTTTTTCTAAAACGGTGAACTATTTATCCGTAGATGCGATGCATCTGTGTACATAGAAATGTACAGCTTACCGTTTGTTGACATGTTATTCTTTTTGATTTGGGTTTGTTATTATTCTTGAGTTTGTTGAACAGTAGGTTTTTTTTTTTATAATTTGCACGTGTTAAAGGGGATATGAATACCTTTATACTCATTTTTAAAACACGTGCGTTTTTGTGGAAAGAGGAAGAGACAGAGACAAAGAAAGATTGGTGTAGTGGGTTTGAAACTTAGGTGGTATTAAGTTTCTGTAAACTCCAAGGGTGGCTGTCCAGATAACTGGGGAGTATTTTTGTTTGATTTCGCTATTATTGACGTTGCTTATGATTCACAGTATTTTTTGCCGTCCTCCTGATGTCATCATCACGATCAAGTTACATTTTAGCCATATGACCACCCTACTGCCAGCCTTCACAGTAGAGTTGATCAAAAAACTTTAGTTCTTGGCTTAAGTGAAACAAAACAAACATATAACATAAAAAACTAGAACTCACAAATTACTTAAATTACGTAGTAAGGAAACAAATCTATATAAACAAAAACTAAAAGAATTTATAAATAAAATTTTTAAGTAAAATTTACAGATACAGTTATGCTTCTCTAACCCAACTGAAATTTGGAGAAGTTAAAGGCAAAACTTAGCATGGAAGCTATTTTCGATGTCCCACGGGCGTTTATTGGTGGTGGCAGTTTAGCTTTAATTTGTATGCCACTTATCGACCACTTGTCTTCCAGATCAGGATAATAAAACTTATCGGAGCCGGGCTTCTTCTTTAAAAAACAGACGTTATACATGTTGTCATCTTTCACATTTATTTTCCCACCAAGTCCAACATTTTGTTATTATTTTTATTGGAACATTCAACCAAAATTAAATCGCCAGGATTTAAATTTTCGTAGCTTAGATCGGTACACATATCATCAGCAAGATCATACGAGTAGTCTAGATCGGTATCATCATTGACCGAAAAGGAACTATCGTCTGATTCCGAACTGGATGTTTTTGATTTATTTAGCTTTGAACGCCCGTTTGGTGTTTTTTTTTAATCTTTAAATGTTTATTAACAGTCTTCATCGCTGATTTTGCTAGGCGCTTTTGACGGTCTTGGTATGTGCAGCCTCTATCTCATTTTTGTCAGGTGTTTCTGTCAAAATACGAGACTTCCCCTTCTTTCGGGAAGGGCCTGACCGGTGGAACAACATTTTCCTTCAAAGTATCGCCTGCAGTTGAATGCTGAAAATTTGATTCGTTATTTTCAGTTAACGGTTCAACAACGTCTTGTGGAGTTTCACTTTCTATGATAATTGGATCTGTCCCAATAGGAATTCCAGAATCTTCTGTCAATTCTCGATTTGTGACTTCTGCACATGCAAAATCTTCCTCTAAAAATGCAGTTCTAGAAAATGGGTAAATGCCTGGCTTTGCAAACCCAGAAACGATATTTTTCGGGGTAAATGCAGCAATATTGGCAGTGTTGGCAATGCCCGGAAGATCATGTATCCTTATAGTTTTACCAGGATTATTTAATTGCCAGTGATTCTGCGCCACTGACAGCTTCTGCTTAAACGGTGCAAGAACTGCGACATCGAGAGGCTGAAGACGATGAGTGCAGTGAGGGGGAAATGTAACTAAGACTATACCATATTCTCGGCAGAAGTTTATAGCATCTATTGTACAATGGCTTTCATAATTATCCAGGAGAAGTAAAATCATGCCATTCTTTGTGCCTCTTGTTTGTTTTTGAATGTGTTCAAGAACTTTAATAAAAAGATTTCCCGTCATCCAACCACTTGTGGGACTATTAGCATAACCTACGCTACCAGCTGGCGCTCCAATAAGCATGCTGTCATGATATCTAGGCCTTGGAAATATAAAAACGGGAGGAAATGTGTTCCCAACTGCATTTGCAGTAGCGCACATAGTTATCAGTTGGCCTCTTTCAGCAGAAACACACTGGCCTACTTGTTTCTGGCCCTTTTGGGCTATAACGTTTGGCGCTTGCACAACTGTAGTCACACCGTTTCATCTAAGTTTAATATACGATCAGGGGTAAAGTCGAACTTACCAAGGGCTCTTTGGTAATTGGAATGGGATTCCGCAAGATTGTTCTTGTTGATCTTGATAAGCTTGTGTTTTCAGGCTTACGTAACGAAAGATTAGTGTGCCTTTTCATAAAATTGTTCATCCAATTTATTCCAGCTTTTCTATTTTCAATCCAAGTACTCGGACATTTTTGTAATAAAGTGGTATATTCAAAAGCTAATGTTCGACCTTGAGCGTATGTCAAACCATAGTTCATTCCTGAGCTTCGGATAAAGTAATCCTCAAGCATATTTTCTTCAGTGGTAGTAAAAATCTGCCTTGTGGAAAATTGGATGGAATAAACTTGACTTTCGACAGTTTTGTTATTGTTATAGTTCTTTATTCTATAAAATAAAGTATTCGGCAGAATACCGTAGGCACTAGCAGCCCCTCTAAGGGTCATTGTTTTATTTATAACTGCCGTTATAGCGCTCTTTACGTCATCTTCGTTAAGTACGGTAGATCTTTTTTTGTAGTTACGCACCATTGTATTAACCTGAAAATTAAGTTAAACTTAACGTAAAAACCACCTAATTATGTTCATACCTATTCATATTGTAATATGCGAGCTACGGGTCGAGTTGATAAAACAATATTCTGTGAAATTATTTCTTTATTTTCTAGTCTATAGAACAATTCAGGTTCACACTATACTATTCTTCGCAATTCTTTTCTTACAAGGTCTCTGTCCTCTCAAATCACTTTATCTCCTTTCAATTACTTAATTCACAAATCCAAACTAATTACTTCTTCTTGTTAAATCTCAACTTTCAATTTATCACAAAATTACAACTTCGCCCACTATCACTTTTCTAATCTCTTCGCCACAGTTTAGAAACTACTGCCCCCTCTCGAAAGCCATCTGTCCTTATATAGCAGAAGTTTCTCATAGCCAGAAACTTCTAGCAAATTCTTCGACCACTGGAACAAGAGAAATTCTGATGTAATAATTCTTGCAGTTATAATTCCCTCTTATCCGTGATATTATCCGTCTCTTTCGTTGACATGAGTTGTGGAGACTTCATCGCAGACACGAACCTCGAATGAAAGGACAGTTCGGACCAAAATTCTGCCAGAATGAAAAGACACTTCGGAATTTGTTGCATCATACTTTTAGGGAGCGTAGTTATTATTATGCTATAATATTAATATAGAAATTCAAATGCAGCTTCACATGTGAACGCAGATTTAAACAAAATGGACGGGGTAGCTTTGAACATGCTCAAACGTGCCCCGACATGCTTACCTAAACAAAATGTATCGTAAATACTTTTATATTACAAATTTATCAAAAAACTCACTTTTATATAGTTCTAGATAAACCTGCACCTTCAAAATATATTTTTCACAGTTATAAAAGCTCACCAAAAAATTTGTACACTCTTACGAAGAAACAAATAAAAATACAATTTACTCATAAAAACTTCCTTACTGGCCTACTTCCACGCGACTACTGAGAGGACCACCGAAAGCCGTTGACGTTAAAAAAAGACAGTATTGCCAAGTTTAAAATTTGCTTTAGGCTCGGAAATATTGGTTTGTTAGGATTTTATTAGCAATGTTCAAAGGAGCCCCGTGTTCAAAGGTGCCCCCCTCTCCCCTACTTAGGAAAATTACTTAAATTGTAAATTTTTCTGTGTGCCAAATGGTTGTAAAAGTTTAATTTTATTCGGTTTGCATAAAGTTGAGTTGGAAAATGAGTCAGAAACGAACAATTTTTAGAATTGAAGAGAAAGCTTGTATCATTTTTAGATTGGACACTGGAGAACAAAATAAAGACCTTGCCAAAGAGTAGTCCGTTTCACACTCCACTATATCCACAATTTTAAAGAATAAGGGAAAAATTTAAAAAAAACAGTTTGATGCAGCAAAACTTACCGTATAAAAAGTAAAGAGCTCATTGCACACTGAGCTTGAAAAGGCTTTACTAATAGGGTTTAAGACACAGAGAAGTTCTGGTATACTCATAAGTGGACCCATTTTGTAAGCTAAAGCAAATGACTTTGTCAAGGATATTGGGAAGAGCGACTTCGTGTGTTCATCAGCATGGATACAGCGTTTTCGTCAGCGTCATGGAATTGTTAGTGGCAAAATAATAGGCGTGGCCAAAAGTGTTCCTCAAGGTGCAGTAGAAAATTGGTTGCAGGTTATTCGGCCCCAATTTCATACAAACTATACAGATGAAAAAATCTTTAATATTGATGAAACCGGTCTATTTTTCAAAATGACACCCACCAATATGCTAAAATTTAAAGGTGAGAAATGTATTGGAGGTAAAATGGCTAAGGATCGGATTACTGTACTGGTAGAAGCAAACATGACTGGTACAATAAAAGACAAGCTTCTAGTTGTGGGTAAGAATGTAAAAAAGCTTCCAGTAGAATATGAGAGCAATAAGAAAGCCTGGATGATATCTTTAATTTTTGAAAAATACCTGCGAAACTGGGACCGCCGACTAAAAAAGGAGAATAAAAAGATTCTATTACTTGTGGATAATTGTCCTGCACATTCAGCAGTGGAAGGCTTGCAAGCCATACGACTTGAATTCCTTCCACCAAACACTGCCTCGGTCCTCCAACCAATGGACCAAGGAATTATTAGATCCCTTAAAGCCAATTACAGAAAGTTTCAGGTGCTAGACCTTATTAAAATTTATTACTGAAAGCGATTTTACTCATTTCAAAAGCTTGGGAAACGGTCACTAGTTCAACTATTGCAAACTGTTTTATCCATTCGGGATTGAAACAAGTTCAAACAAGTGAAGATTTTGAATGGCTTAAATAAGTGGATTCAAAATGCTGCATCTGTTGAAAATGAACTCCCATGTTTGTTAGATGATTTACTGCAAGTTGACGAGCACCTTTTTACGGCCGCGTCTTTGACTGATGAAGAAATCGTCGATTTAGTGCAAAATGATACATCACAAGAAAGCGATGAAGAAGAAGGTAACTGATTTTAATATTTTCTCGATCAAAACACAAAAACTTTTTTTTAAATTTTATTTCAGAAATAGGAGAATTGAATTGAACCGAAAATATAATACTAATGGAAAATATTATTGAAAAAGAGTTCATAAAAACGAAAACTAAACAATTCGATATTTCTACTTTTTTTAAAAAATAAATTTACATATTTTTACAAATACAAATTATGAAAAAAATAAAAAATGGCTCATTACTTAAAGAAAAATTAATTAACATTGATATCGGTTACAGCGACCTATCGCTTATAACGACCACATTCGCCGATCTCTTGCAGGTCGTTATAACTGATTTTGACTGGACTTATATGCTGTTAAAATTAATTGTTAAAGTGATTTTATTTTGTCAAAAAATAAAAATAACCGTCAAAATTAAAAAAAAAAATCGAACATATTCCAAAACTTAGTATACCATAACCTTGTATATGTCAAATATTGTTTAAATGTCGATTTTGAATAAAGTCACCCGAGTCATTCTTGAAATAATTTTATTTTATTTATTACCTTCTGTAGTATTTGAAGCATATCTAAAACTCGTCCTCTCATACTGTGTTGATAGTCAATGAGTCGTTTGAAGTATGTAGATGTCACAATAGTTTTCTAAGCAAAGCTGTTAGTACTTTCCAAGAGTTTTCTCCGGATGTGCCTGCTGGGTGTCTTCTGTCAATCTTCATGAGAATGGTATCTTGAATTTTTTATTGTTTGTTTATATGTGTATTTGAAGCATTGCCTCAAGCAATTATCCCGTAGATCAACTTGGATTCGACTAAAGTATGGTGGGCTTTTTCCTGGACCTGGTACGGAACGAACAGCGCCTTTTTGAGATCTAAACGAAGTTTGTTAATGTGCTTGTCGCAAATAAAATGGCTATCGATGGTGACTCCCAGGTGTCTGCAACTTCTATGGTCTGATTCGGAAGTGCACTTTAGCAGATACTGCTACGAAAACTAATCCTTTGTTGAATTAGCTTATGATGTGGCCCGCGAATATGCACCACAAGTCCGTTGTCGTGACACCACTCAGCAGCTTTATCAAACTCATCTTGCATTATTCTCGTAGCAGAATCAAGACACTTACGTTGGACGACTAAGACCCTGTCATCTACCAATGCAAGAGGGTGCTAGTCTGGAAGACGCGAAGCAACTCGTTTGTTAAAAGGATTAACAATATTGGTCTCAGTTTCTATCCCTGTGGTACTCCAAAACTAACCGGTGTATCGTTGCTGTAATTGTCTCCCACCTTCACTCTTAAAGGTCTTTCACTTAGATAGTCTTGCAACCAGTCAGCCAGTATTCCTTGGATGCCTAATCGATTTAACGCCGTTATTATCTTTTCATGGTTCAGCGTATCAAATACCTTACTACAATCCATGAATTAAACAAGAACATGGTTGTTTTTTTTTTCAAGATCGGTCTATAATTACTTAAGGAACTTTTGGTACCGCCTTTATAAATAGAGCGTACAACTGCAGTCTTAAGTATTCGAGTAACTTTAGCTTAACTTAAACTTAGATTTATGAGCTTAGAGATTATTGGGGCAAAAATATCTGCATTATTTTTAATATCACGCTCTCTAGTGCCATCGATTCCCGCTGATTTATTTTCACCCATCAGTTTCAATATACAGTGGCGAGCAAAACTGAACACAAATTTAATTAAAATTCATGTATTATTATGTAGGACTGAAAATTGGTACGGTATGCATATATTTTTTTTAATATTATTTAAAAAAGGATGTATTCTATCAAATAATACAAAAATCTACTCAGTTAACCGACTTTCTTCATGTGATATATAACGAATAAATTGGGAACTCTGAAGTACTCAGTTTTGCACGATCTTGTCTTGTTTTGTTTTTAGCTTTATTCTGAAAATTTGTTCAAAGTTGTAGGTACGCAATATTAGTTTTCAGTTATTTAGTGCTCGAAGTGATATTTTAAGGTATTATTAAAAAAAAATAGAACAAAATATTTGTTTTAATAGGAGCGTTTATAGGACAATGGGAAAAGTTACAAAAGATATTGAAAATAACATTGTTCTGTTGTCTAATAATGGCTGCAGTTCAAGAAAAATTGCGAAACTCTGTAACGTGTGGCAGACAACAGTAATTAAGGTCCAAAAGAAGAAAAGCTGCAATCCCCAACAAAATGTAGGCGAAAGACCAAGGTTGCTAACGGATGGCGATGCTGGTGTCATGGAAAGGATGCTTAGAGCGAATAAAGTAAAGACACCAAAGGCTGCCTCTAGGGCTATAAATAAAAACGTTAGTGGATGGACTGCCAGGAGAGCACTTAGACAAATCGGTCTTGTATCGGCAATCAAGCAGAAGAAGCCTGCATTATCTGACAAAAATGTGAAAGCACGGCTAAAGTTCTGCAAAGACCACAAAAATTGGACGGTTGGAGACTGGGAGAGAGTAATATTGTCTGACGAAACAAAAATCAATCGCTACCAGTCAGATGGCAAAGAATACTTCTGGCACAGACCTAACGAAAGAGTCCTCAAACACCAAGTTAAGGAGACTGTAAAGCACGGCGGAGGTAGCCTAATGGTTTGGGGATGTTTTACTTGGTGGCATGTCGAACCCTTGGTGAAAATCGATGGCATAATGAAAAAAGAGGATTATCTTCAAATACTCCAGACAAATTTGCCGGATTTTGTTGAGGAATGTGCGTATCCCACTAAAGAGATTATCTTCCAGCAGGACGGCGACCCCAAACACACCTCTAAAATTGTCAAAAACTGGCTCGGTAACCAACTTTTTTCAAAATTACAATGGCCCGCACAAAGTCCGGATTTGAATCCGATAGAAAATTTGTGGGCCATTGTTAAACGGCAACTTCTGGGATACGAAAGTCCACCCACAAACCTAAACGAACTTTGGACTAGGGTTCAGGCGGAATGGGAGAAGATTCCAGACGAAATTATCCAGAAATTAGTAGAATCAATGCCGAAGAGGATAAAAAGTGTGATAAAAAACAAAGGGCTATGGACAAAGTATTAGAAGCTACTTTTTACCTGCAAGTATTAAAACGTGCAAAAGTGAATACTTTGGACTATGAACTATTTTTTATTTTTTGTTTGTTAAGCTAATGGAAACTAAATTATTTTTTTACGTTTAAAACAAAGTTATTAAAGCCGTCTAAACAAATAAAATGAGTTAAATTAAAATACTGCACTTCTGATTTATAATTTATGTTATAACATTGTTTTTACATTTTTGGTACTCAGTTTTGCTCGCCACTGTATGTATCTTGAACTTTTTCAGTGTCTGTTTCACTGATGAATATTGTGTTGGGTAGTATTTTGTTGGTATGATTGGATGTATTTGTGTAGCAGTTGCGTACTATTTGTAGGATTTGATCCGAGAAGTTCTCAGCGCATCTCTTGGATAATGTCAATAGGCACTTCTTTAACGGGAAATTTGTTATAATGGTTTCGTCTACATTTTGCTTCCTCCGCCCCATTATTTCATTGATCAAGTTCCATGTATTAGGAGGATCTGATCTGAGGCAGTTCAATTTACCTTTATAATAGTTAGACTTCTGTATAAAGATGTCCCTTTTAAACTTTGTTCCGGAATTGCTTGTACTCAGGTTCGTAAGTCATGTTCAGCCTATTGTTCTTCCTTCTCCGATACAGTCGATCACTTTGCTGGCATTTTTCACTAATCAATGAATTTAGTCTGCATTTCTTGCGTGAAATTTTATTCAACATTGAGTTGTCATAAATATCTTTCATTTTTGTTAAAAATTGTCCATACATATCGTCAATATCATTTTCGTCTAACAGTGTTTCCTAGTCAGTTGAATGTATTCGTTCATCCTCCGCCCTGTTTCGAATATATAGTATGATTCTGGCCTTTCTTAAACGCTAGGTGCACTCTGAGCAATAGTTCTGTAGAAAAACAGCATAGTGGTCGGAGATCACTGAAGATAACATTGGTCTATCTAACATTCTTACCACAATGTCGATGTTTTGGGATCGACTCTCGTGTTATCCTGGATCACATTGATCAAACCGTGTGCAGCTAACATTTCTAAATAGTTCTTTACGTCATTTCGATCAGATTGCCGAATGTTAATATTCATATATTCCAATATCACGATATTCCTTGTTTTACCTACCTGTTCAAGTACATGTCCCGTTTCTTTAAGAAATCCTTTTCTGCTTAGTTTTGTTGATCTACATATTCCATGTAAAGAATATTTATTATTTTTCTCTTTTTGAATATTAATTACGAATTATTATTTTCATGTACTTCAAAAGAGTATGTATGTTTATGCAAAATGTATTCCAATGTTTGCGCATTGATCTTATATTGAGGCATAAGCCACTAAAATACGTATTCTTAAAATCATTAAAATTATTATCGCTAAAACTGTGTACTACCCTATAATCCAAATCTAAAGGGTTTTTCAATAGGGACATAACAATTTTGTATTTTAATACAATCGCACTCTTAAACTTCTTTTATGATCTGTCAATGTCAAAACGCCAGTCATGGTAAAGTTTTTATCATAGTTAAGTTTACGAACGAACATCTTTTGGAAAATATTAAAAATTACTACCGAAATTCAGTGTCGGTGGTGGCACTTTTAAGAGCGCTTACTCCAATTTTCGATCGTAATAATCGTCCCACCAGACAGACTGTGCGTGTTATAGTGAATAAATTCCAGCCAACATATTCACTGTTGAATGTTTCTGTGCCAGTGAGATAACGCACCGATCGAAATACCGAAAATATCGCAGCCGTATATACTTCAGTTCAAAATAGCCAAATCATTCGATTCCACTCCATTCACAAGAATTGGGAATCTCTCAGTCTACATTGTAGCGAATTTTGCATATAGATCTTGGCCTGCACCCTTACAAGATCAAATTAACTCAAGAACAGAAGCCTCTTGATCATTTGAAGTGCCGAAACTTCTCCGATTGGGCTCTGCAAAAATCATCTCCAGCAATGAATTCAGCAATGAAGCTCATTTTTGGCTTAATGGCTTTATCAATAAGCAAAATATGCGTTAATGGACAGCAATAAACCCACATGTACCTCAAGAGACTCCATTGCATCCGCAAACATGGACCGTGTGAATTTCATGCCGGAGGTGTGATTAGACCGTATTTTTTGGTCGATGAAAATGATCGCCATGTTACGGTCAATGGAGTTCGGTGCCACATGCCATACATCTGGTCAAACAAAATCGTATAATCTCGAGAAATGGACCAATCAAATGGTCAGCTCGCTCTTCGTTTTATGGCGTTACGTTAAGTCGTTGGATTATGCCAACAAGCTGTGTTTTATTTAAATACAAAATTGTTAAGTACTTATTGAAAAACTCTGTATTGCGATATCGTTTCTGTTTTTGTTCTTTATTTTTATGTTCAGTTAGTCGTTCGCCTAAGCATAGCAAACACACATGTACACTGTCGTTGTTGGAATCGCATTGCTACTCTCGTTCTTTTCGCTAGTACTCTTCCCACAGACTCCCACATAGCTCCAGTTTACTTGCCTCGCTTTCTCTTTCGTCATCCATAGAATTTGTCTGTTTTGTTTGGTCAGCTGATTGTTGACGAAAACAGAAGAACTACTCCAAGCTTGATTTGGGTTTGTTGCATTGGCTGTATTTTGGAATACAGTTTTCAGTTGCATTCTAGTTGATCGCACTTGTTTGACAAAGTAAGGTTTAACTACAGTGTGCAACAAAACTCTTGATACCCCAACATGTCTTATTTTTATCGTACGAAATTATGTTTATAATAATTTTCGACAGATCTGTTTTTTTTTAAAATACTGCGTATTTATTTGTACTTTCTTGGATGCAACAACAAAAATAAAAATATTTCATTCACAGAAAAAAAATAAAAATAAAAATGTTCCAGCACACCAAAAGTGTTGATACCTTTGCAGAAATAAAACTTACCTAATCTAATATTTTCTCGTGTACCCTTTAAGTCGTTTAACTTCTTTTAAGTAGTCTGGCATAGAATGTGTCATCTTTTGCTTTTGATATTCATTTAATATTTTTTGCCATTCCGCTAGAAGTAAAGCTTTTAATTGAGGCTTTGATGATATGACATGCTTTCGTAAGCGTTTGTCCAAATGATCCCAAAAGTGTTATATTGGGTTAAAATCGGGGCTTTGTGGTGGTGTTACTAGCAAATGAGGGACTTTATGTATCAATCATCTTCATAAGGTGGGGTTCTGCGATCCCCATTTTTTGTGCAAAAAATGAAAATGAATGAAAAAACAAAAGTCGAAATAATGACTATACAAAATGAAAAAATAAGTGTTTGTGATATAGCGCGAAGAGTGGGATTCAGCACATCGTCAGTGGTTTAATTCATCAAAAAATTCGAGGCAAGGGCTCATTGCAAAGAAAAAAGGGGACGGGTCGCAGAAGAAAGACCACCATCGCTGAAGATCGGCTTTTAAAACGAATAATTCTGCGTGATCGATTCAAAACTGCAGAAGATTTAAGGACAGACTTTGAAGAGGCTGGAGGATCAGAGATAAGCTCGCGGACTGTAAGACGAAGGCTTCAAGCTGGCTTGAACGCAAGAAGATCTGCCAAAAATCAATTTCTAAATAAACGAATGCGCCTAAAACGTCTGCAGTGGGCCAAAGATCATGAACACTGGACCATAACGGATAGGAAAAATGTAATCTTCTCAGATGATTCGAAGTTCAACATATTCGGCTCTGAATACGGAATACAGTACGTGAGGCGAAGAACTGGAGAAAGATTCAATGATGTGTTCGTGACAACAACGTGAAACAAGGAGGCTCAAGGATGATTTGGGGATTATTTTCCTATTACGGCGTTGGGCGGCTGGCTCTAATAAATAGAACGGTGAAGTTAGAGAAAGCTGTTTCCTGTAATAAAAATCTTAAACTCGAATACCAATAAAAACTATCATTATACTTTTTTTTCAATGAAACTTAAAACAATTTGAAAATGTTTGTATTAAAGCCTTTTTTTCGGAAATTGGTTTATTGTTTTCCGAGTCTGAACTGTATTTCAAGAAATTAGCGTTCGGTAAAAATGGATCTTGATTATCTTTAAAACCTCCAAAATTATTCTACTAAAATTAGATTTTTCATAATGTCCTTATTTCTATGTCCGTTACTGTATATTGCGATGCAGGTGACAATGTAGTGCAGCCAGGTATATCTGATTTAGGAGCTTCCTCGAATGTGGTCATTCGTCTGTCGAAAATTGTGCCCGATTTCAAAAACCACTTAATATACTTTCCTATACTTCTCTGCCCTTAGTCGTATATTTACGATCTCGAGGTATTTATTCTTTGGGGACAATTCGCATAAATCGCATTCCAAACTGTATGCTACCCTCCGGAAACGAACTCAAATCGAATGAGAGCGGATGCGGATACTCCACTAAATTTTGTAGCTTTGCTTTTATCGTCAAAATCTCGACATCTATGTGGAAAGACAACAAAGCAGTTCGATTAGCTTCAACCTATTTACATAGGTGTACAGCTATTTAAGATCAAGAAAATGTACAACCAACAGTTTCGCGATATTTACGATTCAACAAGAAATATGTGGACGTCGAGTCCCCTAATATAATTTGTGGATTATAACTGTCATATGGGTGGGGTAGACCTCATGGATGGGCCCATTGGTGGATATAAAATCAGTTTGAAGTGCACAAATTACACAAATCGATTATTTTATCATCACTCGACTTAGCCAAGGTAAATGCTTGTGCTTAGCCATGGTAAATCTTGTTTAGGCGGATCAACAAATCAAATACATATGACAAAAGTTATCAATTGCCGAACTTCAGAGCGCAGATTGCACATGTGCTGTTTACATTTCAGGAACCGGGATTGCCCAGAACTCCACGCTTAAGCGTCTCGAAGAAAACAACATCAGGTATACCTACGTTCTTACCGCCCACGGACGTGCGCTACAATGGAGCTGAAAATTTTCTACAGTTTTTGCCGCGAACTGCCAAGCGGACATGCAAATTTCCTGGCTGCACATCCCAAACCCAAACAGTGTGCAGAAAATGCAATACAACAATCAAATGTCCAGTTTTTGTTGACGTACGTTCCCAAGGCCGTTTCAATGCAGCTTGCCATTCCCACCTCATAAAACACCTCCTCCTTTTTCCACTTTTTTATCATTTGATTCGAGTTCTTCCTTCCAACATTAGTCTCAACTTTTTAATTAGTCAAATAGAGGGTTAACTTGCTGTAATATGGACATACATACATATGCTAGCCAATACTATTGAAATTTTTAATGTTCCCAGCACCCAAAATATCTCGGATACCGACATCGCCTTAAAAGTTTTTCGTGATGGTATGAATTTGGATGTGACATCGATTTCATAACTACCAAAACGCAAAATAAATCTTTTAAAAGAAAAAATATTCTCCAAGTGAGACTAGTTTCGCGTTACTGCAGAGAGAGAATTATGAAGGCGAAATATGAACACAAAACAAAACTGAAAACAAAGATTCTCAACGAGCAAGCGGAACCACAGGAGATGTATGTAAATGAGAGCCGATCTTACCACACTCGTCAACAGTTCAAGGCTGCAGCATCGAAGGAAGTCTCCAAGGGATATAAATATGTGTGGACGAGGAATGGGATGGTTTATATGCGAATGAAGGAAGGCGACGAGTTAGTTAAAATTAATTGTATTGCTGATTTAGATAAAATATGAACTCAGATACATACTTCTATCTCGTCTCCCCAATGCTTTCAAATCGCCTCTACTCCTTCCATGTCTAATGTCGATGAATTTGAAACCCTTTGTTTACATCAGAATATTCGTAGTTTAAGAAAAAATTTTCATATATTGTTAGCACACATCGAGACTCTCGCGAATTTGCCTATCGTAATTGTTTTGAGTGAGATTTGGATTTATCAAAATGAGTTAGATTTTTATAATATTCCGGGTTATTTGCTTTTTGGCAATTTCAATGATTCTTACACAGCCGGCGGTGTAGCAGTTTATATCAAATCTGGTTATATGTGTGATTGTTCATTAATTAATATTCCTAGTGCCGATGTAGTGAAGTTGCCCCTTGCATATGCAAATGAAACCTATTCAATACTGTGCATTTACAGACTGCATGAATTTAATAATAGTATATTTATAACTGAGTTCAATTCTATTTTGAGTGAAACTAAAGCTAAAAACTTAATTGTCCTAGGTGATATAAATATTGATATTTTGAATGAAGCGGACAGAGACACCGAGAACTACTTGTTTTTAATGGCTTCGTATGGTCTCAAGAGTGTTATAAATGAACCAACTCGAATATTTAACTCAACTAAGAGTTGTATTGACCATATTTTCACGCGAATACATAAAAATAATAAGAGTTGTTTTTGTGGGAATGTTTACGATTTCAGATTAACAGATCACAATATGGTAACTCTTAGCACAGGTAACTTTACTAACCCTTATCTTGTAAATAATTCATTCCGGAACAAATTTCGTACAAACTATGTCATGTTAAATGAATGCTTAAGATATGAATTTTGGGAATCAGTCTATGCAGAGAGTAATTCTTCGGTTGCCTATGACTTATTTTTATCAATTTTAAGAAACCGTATAGAAAACTGCACATCTTTGTCTATGCATGATTTAAATAGTAAAAAATACATTAAACCTTGGATGACTACTGATCTCTTAAAGAAAATAAAAAGGAAAAACAAAATTGCAATAAAATGTAGTAAACGTCCACATAACCTTAGGCTAAAAAAATACTATGACAAATTGTGCATAGATGTAAATAAGGAAGCAATAGAAACACGCGATCATTACTATGTCAATAAGATGCAAAAAGAGTGGAGAATTGTAGATAATATTTTAGGAAAAGATATAAAGTCTAAATCAAGAAGTACATAAATGACATTATCTTATCTGATTCAGGCAGCATAGCGAACAAATTTAATGAGTATTTTATTGAGATTTCAGAGAGGCTAAAGCCTTCTGCAGGACCAAACTACACTTGCAATTGTAATACTTCAACCGATATGTATGGTGTAAGTTGGCAGGTTAATAGCTTTGTTTTTAGCACAATTTCATTTGAAGAAATATTTAAGCTCATAATGTCTTTAAAAAATAAAAGTTCTAGTACAAGTGATGGTATTACAAATGTGCTTTTAAAAAAGATTGCCTTTAATATAAGTGATATACTATGCAACTTATTTAATCATAGCATAAGCAATGAATGTTTTCCACAATCGTTGAAATGCTCAGAAATTATACCTCTGTTTAAAAATGGAAATGTTCGCAATTATAGACCTATATATCTGCTTCCAACCTTTTCTAAACTCTTTGAGAAGCTACTGAAATCGCGTATGGTTTTATTTTTCGATGATCAGAATTTCTTTTCTAAAAATTAGTTTGGTTTCAGGCCAGGCAAATTCACAGAAGACGTTATTCTCAAGTTATGAACCCAATTGTATCAAAGGTTTAATTGTTCCAAATCTACAATGGCTCTTTTCATAGACATGACGAAAGCGTTTGACATGATGGATCACAATTTGTTTCTAGATAAATTTTATAATGCTGGTTTCAGGGGAGTACTTCATGATTGGTTTCGCACATATCTTTTAGATAGGAAGTAAGTAGTTAATATTAATGGAAATTTTAGTAGTTCCCTTACAATAAAGAATGGTGTTCCCCAGGGCTCTGTCCTTGATCCACTTATGTTTTTAATTTATATTAACTCCCTCTTCAATCAGAACTTTAACGGATTCCCTACTGCGTTCGCCGATGATATAGCTTTCTCTTATCAAGGATTCACTCCGTTTGATTGCGTTACCAAAATTGAGGAAGATTTACGAAGATTAAGACAGTGGATTGCATCTCACAAGCTGATTATAAGCGAGAAAACTAAATTAATGGCTTTTAAAATGTTGGGAAATGAACTTACCGATTTCAACTTATTTTTTCACTCACATGACTATAAAAGGTTTTGTTTACCTCTGCATACGTGTGGGTGTATAAATTTTAATGAAAATATTCAATGCTCAAATAAGTACTTTAAAATTGAATCTGTTACTCAATATAAATATCTGGGGGTGATCATTGATTTTAATTTGAGTTGGAAAGCTCATACGCAAGCAGTTAAATCTCACATGATGCGAGTGGCAAATGTATCTTGTAAAACCTTATTGTTCCAAAAAAGTATTAACCATGATATACTATGGCCTTGCAAACTCTAAGTTACAATATGGTATTACGAGTTGGGGACGATCATGTGATAACACTTTTGGTTCCTTACTTATAGCTCAAAAATATCTTATTAGAATAATTTGTGGTAGAAATCGCTTTGCTCATAGTTGGCCGCTGTTTGGAGAATTGCGAATTCTTCCGTTAAGACATCTTTATGTTTTCAAAGTTCTCAGGGAATTCTTTAAGCAAAGTGGTAACACTCCAAATAGAAACTCTAGTTTTTATCGCTCACGCGTTAATAACCTAGCATTAGTCAATGTTCCGATCGCACATAAAACCAAATTTTCTCATTTTTTTACTGTTACTGCGCCTAAATGTTTTAATAAACTACCGATTGCTGTTAGACGAACTTATTTTTTTCACTCATTTGTAAATAAAGTAAAACATTGGTTATTTACTATCGAATATGCTAATAGAGAATCATTGTTCCGATATGTGACTTAATTGTAATCTTAAGTTTATTTGCTCTATATATGTTTTCATATTCTTCCCTAAATTTTAAAGTTTCCATTCTCTCCCTATTTATTGTAATACTGATAACTACCCCACATCAGTTCCTTGAATTAAATACAGAAAAATACAGAAAAATACAAAAAATACAAAAATATGTGTAGGTACACAGGGCGCCTAATAACGACCAATATTGAAACAAAAGATTTTCTCGAAAATGGCTCTAATGGTTTTATTTGCATGCGTATTCCAGAATTGGGTATATTTCAATTGCGAACATTTTTTAAAAACAAAACATTTTTTTCCGTAGATTTAATTTACGATATCTTCTATATTTCCACTTTACATCGGAACGAAAAAATTTTTTTTAATGAGATAAGTGTATGACATTTTTGATATTTGTATCTTTTCGCAATATTTTTGATTGAGTTACTTCAATCCCTTCAGCTATGGTGCAGCCCAGTTAAAGGGTTAAAATTCTCTAAAATTCCGGAATAATGTGAATCTTCGAATTCATTTTTTACACTCAACGTTTACAAAGCAATATGCATGCTCACATCAAAAATTTATTCTGAGAGTCTATAAAATTTGTTTCGATCAACAGAGCACCGGTAATCTCACAATGTTACATAAAACAAGGCAATAAGAACGACATGTTAAGTTGATTCATCCCTACCACCAACATTACTGTGTGTCCAATGAGGCAAAAGAACACCGATTATTGGTCTCTAAAACAAATTGCAAACCTCCTTCATATCCATCCGCCTTCTCTTTGCTCATCTTCTTCCGGTGGAATTGTGTGCAATATAAATTGTAAACTTTGCTATTGGGATCCTACGAACGATGAAAGGACATCCATACACGATGCGACGTAGTATCCAATGTTATATTTTTGGATTTCAATTCCTTTTCCTGTAGATATTGGCCTAATACTACATACTCGTACGTTACGTTCAATGTATCTAGAATTATTTTTAAATCCTACAGGATTTTCGGTAGGTAACGAACATGTGAGAGCTTCGGCCAACCGTACGGGCGACGCTGACTGAAAGCAATGTTATTATACCTGTGCAGCAGCAGTCATCCTAATAAATAAGGATTTCCCTTGATCTTTAGTGCATTGATATAAATTTTGTTGGAATTGCGATGGGAACCTTCTCCCCATAATGTTTACAACAGATTCTAGAAAACGAAGTTCATGTGCACAGCACCTGACATGAGTGGGGGGGGGGTTGTGTTTCTGCGTAGCCATCCTAATCTGTCTAACCCCAATGTAGTAGGGCTTACGAGTGTGTGTCAAGGGTTTTCTTTGTGTCTGCGCTTGTTCGGCAATGCGTAATACATTGACTTGCAATCGATACTCATATGAAGTCTATAATTGCTTTCGTGATTAAAGTCAAAGGGAATTACTGTTAATAGATTGCAGAAGATTGGGTCATGAATTTGCTACAGATGTAGGGCATTAATTGGTTCCATTCTTTCAGGATGTGCCCCAGCTTTAGGCAGGTAAGTATTTAGATTTATCGATTTTGTTAACATAAAAGGAGTTACCCTGAGGATTTAAATGGGGTCTCCAGGACAAAAGGTAAAAGTTGTTTGCGGATAGTCTTAAAAAAAAAATTCCTTTGGAAGATTGCTGATCTCATTGTCGAACGGAACATTCTCGAAATGAATATTTTAGTT
Source organism: Pocota personata (assembly GCA_963082735.1). Lineage (NCBI taxonomy): Eukaryota > Metazoa > Arthropoda > Insecta > Diptera > Syrphidae > Pocota > Pocota personata. The sequence goes on along the minus strand of OY720429.1, from coordinate 45,278,197 downwards.
GTCTGGTATCTAGGCCAGACCGTTGATCCGCAGAAATATTTATTTATAATTTCTGCGATCTGAAGCTCGTGGTGTGTGAGATATTTGACAATTTCAAGTGAAAAGAATTAAACATTGTTGGAAAATTGCGCAAAGAAGAAACTATTTATCCCAAGCCATAGGCACTTAGCCGTAGAGGGTCCGAATCTCCCTCTCCTCCTCCCAAAGTTCATAGTGGAAAATTCCTATTAATTATAAACAAAATTAAGATAGTGTCAATTTCACTTAAGTTTCTCAAATATGACTGATTGGAAGATCATTGTTAAAACGTGGCAAACTGGAAAAATTTTCTTATCAAGGATAGCATAATACTTAAAGTAATACAATCTTATACGGCCCACGTATGAGGATATGAATTTTTTTCATTTTTCATTTCTGAAAATTATATTTAAGCTTCCTGACAGCACAACAACTTATGCGATTGCAATTGATACTGGAGTTAATATCTTTATACATTGGACTACCTTCAATATTAAGCTTTTTTTGAATATGGAGCTGAGAGACTACCACACAAACTCTCACAAACAAGTTTGAGAACAAATTTATTTTGGACCAAAGATCAGACCCCGTTAAGCGCCGGTACGAAATCAGGTGGAAAGCTGTAAACGTTCAACAAGATGTGTGGACCAGAAAGAGAATAATGATACTTTATCAAATAAAACTTAAAAATCCAGAGAAAATTATGCAAAAATAGCTAAATAGCAGTACAAGTATATATAAACAGTACTACTTCAAAGATTGATTCAAACCCTTTAAAATAATGTGGATATTTAAGGCTAGGTGCTATCTTATTTACCTTAATGGATCGAACAGAAATTCGCCACCAAACTGCACACGATGTAACCTAAATGAATGCGAAAAGTTTGAAAATTTTATGGGAAGCTGCTCGATAATAAAGCCATGTCGCATTGCAAATTTTGGAAAAGTAAGATTGTTCAAAGGAGAAATTATTGATGCCTTGAATGTAGCAATTGGAATAAATAGTTACATATATTAATAGTCCTTTGTCATATAGAAAGTTAAGAATGGATTCAACACTTAATATTTTTAATACATGAATAGAAGAAAATCATATTTATTTTCGGTAAATATAATCAATGCTTCTTTCTAACATGTAATTAAAATAAACTGGATTGACAACATGTACTTCTGAGAATCCAAACGCTGAAAGTGAAGAGCAAAGTGCACCCACAAAAATACTCGAAGATTAAAAAAAAAATAGGTGAGTCGACTCCATCTTTCTTTAAAATAATATACCAAAATTGCAATGAACTCCGGTGTTAAAGTGATACGAACACCATCAATAAAAAAATAACAACGCGCTGTTACAAATGTCAAACACTGTCAAACGTCACGGGAATTTGTATCGAATCAAAAGACGATTGGACCTATAAAACTTGATGATAGAGACCAAATGTAGCTATAGAAGGAATTTCTATAGAAACACAGACATTGCAAAGAAGCAATATGGAACTGCAAACACACATACAGCTGATGGGTGTTCAATGCATCACTCTGGAGCGTAAAGTGGAAATTTTGGAGAGGAAAGCTAACGAACGAACTTAGGTTCGAAAGAGTTCAAAAGAGTTTCACGAGACACACTATCCGTAAATTAAACATGTTTGATGAACTTCCTACGAGAAATTATGACGAAAGATGCAAATTTTTTGGCATGCGAACCTTCAGTTTCAAGCGTAAGGCAACTGCTGTCATGTTTATCCGCGATTTAATTGATTATTATGTTAATTCACCGGAATTGGTTTTTCTTATAAATATATATGCTCCCCATAGATCTCAGCGGGTGAGAAATTTGCTTTTTGATAGAAAGCATAGAACCAATTATGGTAACAATGAACCAATAGCTAGGTGCATACGCACGATTAATGATCTATGCAGCGAAATTGATTTTAGCTTATCTCGAGTTGAATTTACTCGTAAGAATAGCGTTTATTCATTGATTTTAGATTAATAACATTATTGTTTATTTTAAATACAAAATTGTGTCGTCACCTTAAATTTAAATTTTTTTTTGTCAAGAATCAGCTTTCAAAAGAACGCACCCAAATTTTCAGACAGATCTGTCAAATAGTTTTGTTGTGGCAGCCATTTTATATAGACGCCTACTAGCACTTTCGTTAAAATGGAAAAAGTGAATTTCGAGTGCTCATTAAACACTATTTTTTGCGAGAAAAAACTACCGCGCAAACCAAACAAAAGCTTGACACATATTATGAGGACTCTTCACCATCGATTGGAACCATTCACCACTGGATTACTCAATTTCGGTGCGGTCGTTCAAGCACAAGTGACGCTGAACGTTCTGGTCGCCCAATTGAGGTCACCACACTAGAAATGGTCGACAAAATCCATGGTTTGATAACGGAATATCGGCGAGTGAAAGTGCGCGAGCTTGAAGTGATTTCGATTTTCCATAAATATTTGGACATGAAAAAGCTTTCCGCAAGATGGGTGCCGCATTTGCTCACAATCGACAACAAACGCATTCGTTTGACAACTTCAAAGGTGTGTTTGGCGATGTTCCAGAAAAATTCGGCTGAGTTTTTGCGCCGTTTCGTAACCGTGGATGAAACCTGGATTCACCACAACACACCAGAAACCAAGGAACAATCAAAACTATGGACTTCTGTTGAATCGAAGCCGAAGAAGGCCAAGGAGGGTTTGTCAGCAAACAAGGTCATGGTGATAGTTTTTTGGGATGCGCGCGGCGTTATTCACATTGATTACTTTGAAAAGGGTAAAACGATCACTGGCGCATATTACGCAGAGCTGCTGGATCGATTCCAAGCCGATTTAAAGCAAAAACGGTCGCATTTGGAGAAGAAAAAAGTAATTTTTCACCAGGACAACGGACCGGCGCATAAGTCCGCAGTCGCAATGGCAAAATTGCATGAGTTAGGCTACGAACTCCTCCCTCATCCAGCATATTCCCCAGTTTTAGCCTCCTGCGACTGTTTCTTGTTTCCAAACATGAAGAAATGGCTCGGAGGTAAGAGATTTGGGTCGAATGAATGAAGAGGTCATCGCTGAAACAATCGTTTATTTTGAGGGGCTCGAGAAATCGCATTATTTGGAGGGCATCAAAAAATTGGAGAAACGTTGGATGAAGTGTATAGAGCTAAAAGGAGACTATGTTTAAAAATAAAATGTTTTCATACCGAAAAGAGTGTTCCTTATTTCATTTTTCAGGGACTTATTAACCCATCGTAGTCTATGAGATTTAAAATCGGTAGATGATCCAACAAAAAACAATTGTGTAAAGCGATACTGAGAGTATGCATTGAGAGAACGTAGTGTTATGTATGCTCCGTGAAGGGAAAAAAAAAAATATCGTTGTGCATATAGTGACATATGATACCCCCCATGCTCCGTACAGTTTATCTATACCGAAGCGCATTTGCTGAGATCGTCAAAGACATCAGCACACGACGCGCTGGTATCTGGAGCAGTTCAGAAGTACATTCCTGCACGTACTTTAGATGCCTGTTCATGTACGCGAGGTATGCGATGTTTACACCCTTCAAGTTTTTTCCAGTTTGCAGTTTCGGTTCAACTTCAGCAGTACACTTAATAACAATACAGTTGTTTCAAATAAAAATTATTGTTTTCATTTTGATTTCAAAATTTGTATTCAAAAAAAAAGATGTGCAACTTAGCGTCCAACTATATGCCAGAGCAAACGGGTGTCGATGAGATGACAAGAGCGAAGGAATTATGTCTAGAACTACTGAAAATAACAGATTCTTCAATGGTTATGAATACACGAGCCATTCGCTCCAAAAATAACATCGCTAACGTCATTGTCAAATTGCGTAACAGGAAGGACGTGGGACTCATACTGGAATCTGCATCCAAACTTTGCGGCACAAGGGTCTCTATGCACAGAGATTACACAGAAGTGGCTCGGGAAGTGAAGGCGCTTACTAAAACTACAATAATAAGTGAAATTACGACGAAACACAAAAAGATAAAAACGGAATTACTTGGACAAACATAAAATGTCCCCAATAAAGCTTTTTACTTTGACACCAATAACAATCTGCGGTGTGAAGGCGAAGATGCGAGCGGAATGTCCATTTTAGAAAAGATGGGTGACAACAGTTGACTGGTGACAGAGACAAAAGAAGAGGAACGGGCTTATGGTGTTCGCAACAGTGCTTTCCAAACTGCTAATATAGTGCTACAGCAGAGTTTTTAATTGTAATGCCGTCTGCCCCTTTAGTAGTATTAACTCTAATAGTAAAAGTTTTAAGCTGAAATTATATAGAATTTTATCTTACAACGTAGCAGGGTTAAATAATAAGTTATTATACTATTTGCTGAAATTTATAATTTTGTTAATCAATTTTCATTTCCTGCATGAAAGTATGTATTGTAACTAACGGAGGTTGCTACTCGGCATTCAAAAAAGATCTTGTAGACATCAACTGCGAATTTAATTTGGTTGAGGAGATGACGTTCTGTTTTGATAGGGAACTTCAATGCAAGAATGGGCAATGAAGGAGGTGCGGGAAATGATGTAGCGGGTATAAGTCGACAATCAATGGATCGAATTTCCAATGCTAGGGGTGTGAAACTTGTAGAATTTTGTAATTCTATCGGACTGCCCATCCAGTACCATACTCTGACCATCTCTATTATGGTGGTCACGCTTGATCATAAGATACGACGATGCTTCTTTTCAACAGATATTAATTCTCACTTCATTGATTCTTTTGTTAATAAAATTAATATGAACAGGCTTAGTGTTGTCGAGTTTAATTCTCCACTTTCTAGACCAATCACTTACAGGTTTTAGGGATTACTGCAATTTGTTCGCTGAGTCTGTCAGCAAAAGTTGCTAGGATAGCTTCTTCTTGTTCAGATAAGTCTCTGGTTTACAACAGATTCAACACTGGTCCCAAGACACTGTCTTGCGGTACACCTGCCTTTATTTCCTTTAAGTCAGACTATTAGTTTTCATATCTCGTCTTTCTGTAATGTAAGATTTAAGAATATGGTAGTACACCTCTGGGAGATTGGTGTAGTGGGTTTGAAACTTAGGTGGCGTCCAGATAATTGGGGAGCATTTTTGTTGCCATTGTCGTTGCTTATGATTCACGGTATTTTTTTTCAATCCTCCTGATTTCATCATCACGATCAAGTTGCATTTCCAGTCATATGACCACTCCATCTGCCAGTGTTATGCCTTCGCAGTAGTGTTGACATGAGCTACGTAATTGATCGACTTTTTTATTTATTTCAGACGAAATAAATAGATGATTGTTGAGATCAGGATTTAAGCGTGAACCAAGAGCGTGACAAGCGTTGATGTTACCACAACACTACGGCCACCCTCTAAGGCTTGTACTAAATCTAGAAAAATAGTTGAAAAAACCATTCGTTTCCAGTGTCTTTTCTACAATGCTCACTTGTTGGAGAATAGTGGAGTATTTTTCTCTAAATCCAAATTGATGGGGAGGCACGAGCTGCCTTTCCTTCATTAATGGTTTCAGTCTTTTAAAAAGAGTTTATAGAATAACTATGATATTATTGGAAGTAGATAAATCGGTTAGGGGGCCCCAAAATTGAGCCTACCTATGGCCTCCGAAGACCATAATACGCCTCTGACAATTTCTATAACTCATCAATCCGATATTAATAAGTTCTAAGTCTTGTCGAACTATTTCAAGCGGTGTCAAATACATCGTCAAAACTGCTACATTCGCTCATACGAAAATGAGCAATTTCTACAGGAATGGAAAATAGGGTTTATAATCAGGCTTCCGAATAATGGAAATATAAAAACTGGAGAGGTATGTACACATATGCGTTCTCCGGACCGTAGCTAAGATAATAGCTAGATTTAGATTCAATTCTCGATTTCGACGGGCATGCTTCCGGGTTGGATTTGTTAGCATCGACCACATAAACACCATACGGATCATAATAAAGCAGTGCATCGCGTACAGGTCTCCGCTACATCTACTATTAATCGATTTCGAGAAGGCTTCCGACAGCTTGAATCAAGACGCTATCTGATTGACTTACGCAGGAGAGGCATCCTAGGAAAACTCATAGCTATTATCAAGACTACACACGAGGTGAGTAATTGTTACGTCTTACACAATGGTAAGATATCACAGGTTTTTGAAGTCTAAAGTGAAGTACGTCAGGGGTGCATACTGTCACCGCTGTTATTCTTGGTGGCACTCCATGCAACATTGAAGGAAGGTAACAATGGAATTTGATGGACTATGACATCTTTCCTTAAACACCTCGACTACGCTGACTGCATTTGCCTACTTTCACATCGCATTATGGGCCTTAATCTGATGGCCCAAAATCTAGAAGCTGAAGCAAACAAAGTGAGGCTTAAAATAAATACAGTCAAAACAAAGACATGAGCACTCCTAACGCCGGCGCCCAACTCAACATTGACGGACAGGAAGTCGAGAAAGTAGACAACTTTCTATATGTATCTAGGAAGTGTGGTTTCGGCTAACAGCGGTGGCACCGAACATGATGTGTGCAGCAGATCTGGAAACCAAAATTTGCGTTCAGAATGTTATCCAAAGTCTGTGACTGTTTCGCTCCAACGTATTGTAAAATCAGTACTGCTATATGGGTACAGTACTTGGAAGGTGGATTGAGACCTTCTTAAATAGATATTTAAGAATCATCTTAAGAATTTGTTGGCCCAATCGTATCTCTAACGATGAACTTTATCAGAGAGAACCAGCCAAGAACCTATATACATTGCTAAACGAAAGTGAAAGTGACAGTGGATTAGGCACACCCTACGGAGCGAAAAGAATTGTGAGATATGCCATGAAGTGGAATTCACTCAACCACACAGACAGAACTGCGGGACGCCCTTGGCAAACGTGGCGCAGAACAATTGAGGAGGTGTCAAGCTTTTTGGAAATGAGTTGAAGGCAGCTCAAAAGCGTTGCAAAACTCCGAACAAGATGGCGCCATATACCCCTCGAGGGATGAAAGGATTTAAGTAAGCAAGTAAATCTGTCCGGTAACTGTGCTTTAACCCTTTGTACCCTTTGTACCCTTTGGACAGTATATACAAAATATGAAAACTAATAAGGTTTTTCAACAAAAAATCCTCACTGCCCTTGTTTGAACCTGCGACCTTTGTTGTAAGTTTGAACAGTTGTCATAAGCGTTAGCCAACCCGGCTAGGTTCGTATCACTCATGGTGATTATTGCACACAATTTCATAATTTCCAATCTTCGTTTCTACGTGTGTGGGAAGCAACAGCAGCATTAGCCTCTGTTTGTTCAACATATTCAAAGGTGTGTGGCAACTTTTAGGGTTTTGAAGTTTGTTAAATTTGTTAGTCACTATGTGCCAGCGATGAAATAAACCGTAACCGAATTGAATAATATTTTGTACGGCTTTTCCTCTTTTAGATTACTGGTGCCTATCAATTTCACTCATTGAATGGATAGGCCTGCCTGGCTTCTTACAGTTGGTATTCACAGCACAGTGCACGTTCTCCCAATTTTCGCATTTTATTTAATTATTCTTTTGTAGCAGAGAAATGGATCATTAAAATTCCGCAAAAATACGGAGTCACTTATACAGATGCGTAGAAGTTAAGTATTTCAGTAATCCTCGAGCATAGTGAAAATATTAAATATGTACACATTAAACATATGTATTTAAATGAATGCGTAAATCCGTCTTTAGTGAGTGCGGACTGTAGGTTGGTGTAAATATGTATTTTATTTGTACTACATAATGTGCCTGTGACTTTTATTTATTCGCGGATAAACTTGATTAATTATGCATTACTGGAGTATAGCTGCGTGATTTATATTGGCATAATAATGGCCGCCTTCTTATAATTTTTCTCATTTCTTTGAGATCTGGACTTTGCTGGCCATGAAGTATTGTATTTTTATTTGTATTTTTTATTAGAACATAAGTATTATGAAACAGTGTCTTTTCAATTAATACTTTACAATTCAAAAATAAATATATAACTTAATAATAAAAAGAAAAAGAAAAGGAAAAAAAATTATATATATATATATTGTAATATGCAGGCTACGGCTCGAGTAGATAAAACGATATTCTGTGAAATTTATTTCTTTATTTTCCAGTCTATAGAACAATTCAAGTTCACACTATACTATTCTTTGCAAATTCTTTTCTTACAAGGTCTCTTTCCTCTCAAATCACTTTATCTCCTTTCAATTACTTAATTCACAAATCCAAACTAATTACTTTTTCTTGTTTACTCTCAACTTTCAATTTATCACCAAATTACAACTTCGCCCATTATCACTTTTCCAATCTCTTCGCCACGGTTCTAAACCAACTGTGTCTTTTTTGATCGCCATCTGTCCTTATATAGCAGAAGTTTCTGATAGCCAGAAACTTCTAGCAAATTCTTCGACCACTGGAACAAGAGAAATAATTCTTGCAGTTATAATTCCCTTTTATCCCTGATATTATTCGTCTCTTTCGTTGACATGAGCTGTGGAGACTTCGTCCCAGACACGAACCTCGAATGAAAGGACAGTTCGAACCAAAATTCTGCCAGAATGGAAAGTCACTTCGGAATTTGTTGCGTCATATTTTTAGGGGGCGTAGTTATTATTATGCTACAATATATATAAATAATAAAAATCAATTTATAATATGATTTAGCCTACGAAGTAAAGTTTCAGATTATTTCCAAATTCACGTCTGTTGCTCATCTTCCTCAAATTGGCTGGGAGTGAATTCCATAGACCAGCAGCATATACAGAAAATTGTCTCTTAGAAACTTCATATCTAAATGTGGGAACAATAAGAACTCTGCTTCTTTGCGATGAGGTGTTTTTGTTTGTCGTAATTTAAATAAAAACAGTAATATTTTAAGGTCTAAGTACTTTTGCAGGGGCATGGAAAAAACCGTGTTTGTGAAGTCGGAGACATGGTTATATCTGCGCAAGCCATAGATAAATCGGACGATATTGTTAAACTCAACATTAAATTTTCGCTGGCTGACGCTGTCGAGGCAGCAGGAAACAAAGCTACCGTAGAGCAAGATCGGCGGGACGAGTGTTTTTGCTAATATTAGTTTCACCTTAGTTGGCAGGCAGCTTCCAGCTAAGTGGAGAACACGTAAAGCTCCGTATGTTTTACCCAATGTGAAGGACACGTGATCATCCCACGTAAGGGTTTGGTTTAATATAATACCTAAGTTCTTCACCTTATCAACATATTTTAGATTGGTGCCACCTAACTCGACTCTTGGAAAACATGAGGTATCCCTAACCATAGCATTCCTACCCACAACAATAGCTTGACTTTTCCCAGTGTTCAACCTCAGCTGATTTTGTTTTGACCAGAGAAGGACGCTCGCTGGGTCCTCATTTATTAGGACAGTGGCGTCTTCCACTAAACCAGCTGGGTAGCTTAAATATAGCAGAACATCATCAGCGTACATATGAGATCTACAGTGCTTTAAGACATTAGGGAGGTCGTTGATAAACATGGAAAATAACAGGGGGGGCTAAGATTGATCTCTGGGGAACACCAGCATAAGTTGGGAGAAAAGCAAATAAGTGATTGTTAGCCCACACTGCCTGAGCTCTTCCTGTTAGATACCTTTGGATCAAATACAAAGCACTGCGATCAAAAAAAAATTGTTTTTGAGCTTATTTAGGAGGATACAATGCGAAACAGAATCGAACGCCTTGGAAAAATCCAAGAGCACCAACGTCGTATAGCATTCTTCATCAATGTTTTGTCTAATATGATCCACAATCTTTATCAGTGCTGTCGAGCAACTATGTTGGGGTCTAAACCCAGATTGCATAGGCGAAATAAGGCCTGAGGAATTTAAGTACTCAGAAACCTGATTTCCAATTAGCTTTTCGAATACTTTCGACAAGAAAGGTAAGATTGATATAGGGCGATATTCCTTTACAGGCCTGGAGTTTTTTAATACAGCAATAACTTTGGAAGCTTTCCAGAGGTGAGGATAGCAAGAGGATGTTAAAATTGTGTTAAAAATGTGAGTAATGTGGGGTGAGATGAACGGAAAGATGATTTTAAAGAATTTGCGACGCAAGTTGTCTAGACCAGTAGCTTCAGTTTTAATTTCAAATACCGTTCTGGATACTTGAAACTGATCCATTCTTGAGAAACTGCAACTGATGTCAGAAATGCTTCCCAAGGGGGCACCACTGACTGGAGGCATCATAACAACCTGGGTGTTATCAGATAAAGATGCAGTTAAAAACTGTATATTTAGATCATTAACATCACATTCCACATCTGAATTACTCTTTTGTGTTGATAAACCGAGAGACTTAATATTTTCCAAAATTTGCTCGAGGACAAACTACCGAATTTAGAGGCAAAGAATCTACGCTTCGATCTACGTTTAGCTATGTTAACAGCGTTGCGCAGATTCTTAAAATCAGCATGGAAGCTCGGGATCCGAAAACGCTTCCATCTTTTATAGGCGGCATTTCTCTGACAGATAAATGAAGTGAACTATCGTAGAATCTCTTCTTACTGATGTCAAGAAGATTAGCATTAAAATCTACAGTAACTAGGATGTGGTTATAATTGGGGGTTATTTCATCAAGAACATCCGTAATTGTACTCGTATCAGTTACTCTGGGTGGTTTATAAATTACTCCCGCCAAGCATTTGTCCCCTCTGTACACTACTTCAACAAATAAGAACTCAATTACACTATCTGTGTTTGACGAGTAGACCACCTTAGCAGTTAGGCTACTTTTAATAAACATGCCAACACCACCCGCCCTGCGACAATCTCGATCCGCGCGGAAAATTTTGTACTCTCCCATTTTTAATAAACTGTTTACAGTTTTATCTTTTAACCACGTTTCCGACAGACACACTATATCTATTACCGACTCAGAGAAAGTAACCTTAAACTCATCTAAATGCTTTCCTAGGCTTTGTGCATTAATATGACAGATCGTTAAACCATCATATCTCTTCCGCAGAATGTTCAATATAACACGCGTATTGTTAAGTCTGGCTATGCTACCGGTCACTGGAATTTCACTATTACCCACCACTGAGTTGTCCGTTTGCTTTCAAGCCATTTGAGGAAAAAAGAACAGTCACGGTAATTTCGGAATAATCCAGAACGTTATAAAAAGCTAAAATCATTTTACAATTTTTATGTTTCATTAATTTAAGGAAAAAAGTGCAATATTCAAAAATATTATTTTATAAAGAGAATAGAAAAAATAGAAAATAATAAATAATAAAAAAATAGAAAAAATAGAAAAATCTAAAAATCGTATATAGAAACTAATATACGCTAGTCTTCTTGTTCATTTCGGACATTTGACAACTCTAGTTGAATCACAGCAACTGGCAAATTTACATCTATGTTTTGTTCATGCACACCAGAGCGGTACGGGTACCGGTAGAAGTGCGGTAGCGGTATACCGCTTATCCGTTCACACTGGCGGTATTTTGTATGCGGTATTCACCTTGAGTAGTTTTTTAAGATGGACGGAATGTGTTCTTCAGACGAAGAACTAATTTTATTAGCGTTATAGACAGATGTGGAAAGAAATGAAAAAATGTAAGTTTAATGTTTCAATAAATATATTTATTTTAGTAGAATTATTAACAAATTCCGTAATAGAAGAACAAACAATAGGAAATGGATTCACGAGATTAATTTAGAAAGAAAACGAAAAGGAGAAATCTACACCCTAGTACCTAAACTTTTAAAAGATGAAAAAAGATTTTTCATGTATTTTCATGTATAAAAGTACTAATATTCTTGGTTTAACCCCTCTGCTATATTTTTCCATATTTTATCTTTTTTTCCCGTATTTTTGTACTCCGGATGAGTTAAATCAAATAAAATGGGATGTATTTTCACCAACTCAATAAGTTTTTCAATACACATTTTGATATGCGGTACGCGGTACACTGCGGTCAACTGTGCTTGCTGCAATACCGCAATACCGGTTGCTGTATACCCTTGCCAGTGTGTGCATCTATATTTACCGCAATAGGATTACGTACCGTTGTACCGCTACCGCGTACCGCTCTGGTGTGTGAGCTCCTTTACGAAATTTTGTTAGCGCAATTAAAGTCTTGCTCTTGTCATGCGTAGAGAGAAATTTAATGAGGATCTTCAGGTTTTGAGCGGAGGATTCTGCCAAGTGCGGGCGGTTGGAAGTCTATTTTATGGCAAAGATGGTTAAATATGCTTTTTAGGTTTTCGTTAGTGATGAATGGTATTTCAACTAAAATTGCATCGGTCGATAATCTATCAACTTTTAAGTCCTCGATATGTGCTTGAAGATGTGCGATTTCAGTATTTAAGTTTTTCTTAATCATCAAACGGTTGGTTGTGGGGAGTTGTGGATTTGACCATTGGGAAGTTAAGTATGCTTTATTCACCGGGCTAAGTAATAGGTACTTAGTCGCGGGTAATGTAGTCGTTCTTAAGTACATATACGAATAAGGATGATAAGACTGAAAGATAAATTAAAATATTAAATAAGACACGAATTTGGGCGGCTTCCTGTAGATTCAGATGGACTTTCCTTCCACCCTTCCGTGTCTAATGGAAATTGATTCAGCCATGGCGGGCGAATTTGTTGGTCGGTTTTTAATTTCCCTGCTTATAGTTGAGGTAAACCATTGCGTATTCGGATGTCTCTTATTTGCTGGTATTAATGGTCAAGGTCAGTTCGTGAAGATGCTCATCCTACTGACAGTGATTATTCTGGACGTACTCTCTCTGTCGGGTTTACTTACGTAGTATAGGGTATCAACGTATCATCTGCTAACTGGTCAGTTGAGTAGCAGGATTTTTTGCGAAGTGTCACCCTCTCACGGACCGACTTTATTAGTGTTGTGGCTGATTCTAGCAGAACGGGCTCTACCCATTTCGCGAATTCGTCGAATAATACATGGTATATATTCACCTTAATAAAATGAAGGCGAAGTCCAACTAAACCTGTACATACTATGTATGTCAGAGGTTCCCTTGCCGAGATTGATGGCGGTGGTCTCCCTCGTTTGCAGTTGTTGGTCTTTGCGCATATTGAAAACTTTGCTACTTAGCTATATACAGCCCTAATTGCTGCCAACAGCTAGGCCAGGCCCTGTATGGCCTAACACTATAGCGAAAATATTTTTGGCTTTTTATATTAATTGCTTCCGAGAGCACTGTTTACGTCTCCAACTGACTACCTCATTCCTAGATCACTAAACTTCAGAAAAGATTTCGTTTCAGTTGCCCAACCAGAGCGGAATGGAAGAACAATGGGTGATGAAACCAATCATCGACAAAATTGTGCAATGATGGACAGCATGGTATAGATATATTTTCAGAGTCACTAAATACGAGATGGCGCAACATTACATTTATGTTTTGAATTCATTATAACTTTTTTATTTCAAAGTAAATTATAATTTTTTTTTTTTTTAAGCACAGCATTCAAATGAGGAATTTTATTGACCTAAACGTGAAGGATTATCTTTCGCAAATGGTGGGCATTTTCTACTTCGCACATTCGTGGTCTTTCCAATACATTTTCCATTTCAAGTGTTATGACATGGATTTCATTGCGAATATTGAATATTTCTTTCAAATAGGTCCAAAGAAAACAGTCGGGAGCGATTAAATCCGATGAACGCGGTGGCCAATTGAAGTCGCTACTACGCCAACTATATGCGCTCGTAGAAGATGTTACGTATTAGAGCCATTGTGTCCATTGCAATATGCGCTGTGGAATCATAGTGGCGGATGGTTTTGCACAGCTGGCATTAATGTTAACTTGGGCACCTGTTTCATTTTTCAAGAAATATGGGCCAATGATCTTTCAGACGATACACCGTACCAAACAGTACACTTAAGTAGGTGTAATTTTCGCTGATAAACGCGATAGCCCGAGTTGAGCCGAACGTCTCCTTGTTGATGTTTCTCGACCATTCTGCACACTCTGCAGGACACCTTGAATATTTTCATTCGTGTGCATCGTTCGTGATCTTCCGGTACCAGGGATGTTCCTTACTAATCCTTCTTGCGGAAAACGTGCAACCAAACGATTTATTGTTAGTACTGTTAATGCGATCCACACATTAAAATAACGACGATATGCACGTATTAAATTAACCAAGTCTTGTTTGCAAAATTTTGAAAAAAAAAAAAAATTTAACTATGTATTGGTATAAAGGTCATGGCCACCCTGCATATAACGGGTGGGCCATTTGCTGGTTCCTTTTTAAATTACATGTTATTTTGACAAAAAGCAGACAGCTATCTATCAACTCTCAAATTGTCTAATACATCCTCGGGAGACCCTAAAATAATTGCATATTTATTTGCTCATTTCTTCAGTCCATCGTTCTCCAACCACTTCCTCGAACCTGATCATAAGTACTTCTCTTACATGAGAAGGTGTACCCAAACTTCATTGGTTTCAGTGGATATAACTACTGCATTTGTAGATAAAAAAAACTCAAGTACGAATACTCTTCCGGTTCTGAGAGTCTGCCCGTCTGAAAAAATGTGTGAACTAATTGACTCAACCTCTCACAGCCCTTTTTCACCTTCCTATCTCTCGGGGAGTCTTCCATATACTTTGGAAGAGCTATTACATAATTCTTTTTCATAAAGAAAGTAATAAAAATTAAATTTCTAACTACCGAGCTTAGCGATGGGCAAATCTAAGCTCCTTGAAAGCATTGTTTATGACAATGTTTTTCCACTACAAAAAAGTTGATGTAATTGCCAATGATTTTAGTCAGGCCTTCGATAAAGTTTCGCACAGTATCATCCTTCTCAAACTTAAAACCCTTGGTTTTCGGAGTTTATTGCGAGGATCAAATCCTACCTCGAATAAAGGCAATACAACATCTTTTTTCGATCTTCTGTACCTGATCCCATTAAAGCCACCTTCGGGTCCCTCACGGTAGCCACCTCAGTCCTCTGATATTCATCTTGACAATCTTACATTGAGTGTATCATTGAAGACTCTTATCTCTCTGTCTATGCTGATGACATGAAACTCTTCAAGCATATATGTAACAACTCCCGCTGTCTCTTGTGCATTCTTTCTTGTGCTCAATGTCAACAAATGTCGCATCTATCACCAGTCCCTATCCCCATTATTTCATTTAATTTTTTATTTTTTTTTTTATAATTTACGCACGCCCAAAGGGTGTGTGAATACCCTTATATTGTTTCAGGGCACGGACGTTTATGAAAAGGGGAACAGAGGAGAAATGTTTGAAGGTTGGCTTTAAATGTTTGAAGGTTGTAGTGATGGGGAAATACAGAGCTTGGTAGATCATTGCACATTCGTGTCGTTCGGCTATATAAGAATCCCTATACTTGACAGTACGACCGAAGTTGGGCTTAAAAGTGAACTAATGAGCATTCGAAGCATGACGCGTATTGCGGGTGAAATTTTTAAGGGGAGGAATGTAACTGGCTATTTCGCTGGAGCATTTTTTTATTAGAAAAAAGCGATAAAATAGGGAATTATTCGATTTCAGAGTTGCAAATACCATTCATGGATAATGGTGCATTGTGTTTTGGAAGTATTAAATTCCACTCTGTTGGTTGAACCCTATTTGATTATGCTGTGCAAGTCGGGATTTAATGTGTGTAATATACGTTGTCATTCCTCTTCTTCGGCCGAAGAACAAGGATGTGATTTAGGGGACGAAGTACTAAGGGTACCGTCCAAGACAACTTGTATTAAACGCTCTGAAAGGTAATTTCTAATTAATTGAAGAAGGGACTTATCGACGCTATATGCACACATTTTCGACAAAAGAGTCTGATGCCAAACCCTATCAAATGACTTAGAAATATCAAGCGCAATCATATTGGTTTCGCCGAAGTGATGAAGAGATTGGTTCACTGTTTAATGCGTGATTTGAGTGTTATCTGCGACGGAGGAGTTAATTTTCGTTGCCATATTGATAGTATTATTAGCAGAGCGAGCTCTGCACTAGGTTTCGTGAAACGTTGGTCCAAGAAATTTTCGAACCCTTACGTCACGAAACCTCTTTGTTGAATATACTAGCCAAGTCTGGTCACCCTATAACGATACCCATTCCCTTCGAATTGAGGCTGTTCAACGCAGGTTCATCCGCTTAATTTACGCGGTCTTCCTTGGTTCGATAGACATAACTAGCCACCCAATGAGGACCGTTTGAATTTGATTAGCATACATGATTTGATTTTTGTACATGAGCTATTAGCAGGAAATATCGATTGCCCTGTATTGCTACAAATTATCTCTCTTAACATCTACCCACGCACTGAATATAGCGCAACGAACCAATGTCCAGAATGCTATGCATGGCTAATGGCACGCAAAACATTCTTTGATTTCCACTCAAGCAGATTTACATTAAGAAACGTCTTTAATAATTCCACTTCCTCTCCCTCCCCTATGTATTATATATTAAGTTTAGCTTCAAGCACTGCTTGCATTAAGCTTAACTAAAATAAATAAAAGACGTTTAGACCAATTTAGCTCATACACATTTCTTGAATTTCCAGCATAGGACCTTGCCAAGTCCTTTTATTTACATTCGTACCAATCACTTGATCGCCTATAAAAAAGAATAAGCTTTAAATTCCATTTAAGTGTTGATTGTCCTTGTTGCTAAAACCACCCACTTTCCATCGGATACCATTCAAAGACTGCATAGCATGGGTGCAGTGGAAACATACCAAAGGTTTTTTTTTTTGTTTGTTTGTTTCCTTCTCAACATCATTGATTAAATCAACGCAGGTCATCAAATCATTTTATTCCTTTTACGTTCACAAGAGCGTTTTCACTTTGTCAGCATCCTTTCGTGGGGCTGTACACCCCTGTTCTTGCATCACAAATCCAAAATCCATACCAATGCCTGGGTTAGTTGTCATATCACAATTTCACACACTTACATCTGGCAGTAACTTATAAGGAATATACACTGCTTTGTGCCAAAACATTTATTGGAGAAGAACTCATCCCACCCGCCGATCATCCCAAAAATCTAATAATCAATTCGATTCCCGTACGCTTCATAAAATTATGAAATTCTTCTCCTTGTACACATGAGCTTCCTTTTCGGGTATCCTTGCTCATTCTACACGTTCGATGATGCCTCACATGGGAGAGTCGGCCGCCTAAATCCCAAATTGGCAACAGGAAATGGCTTTGGCAAGCATCCAGGCGGGACGTGTTTTGTGTACACACTGTAGGTGTGTGGGTGTGTATGTCTGTATGGCAGAAGGCTTAAAGGTTATGGCTATTTGCCGGAAAGGACATTCATATTCCTTTCACAAAGTCGAGACGAAAATGTTTGGGCGGTAGCAATGGTGTTGGCTACTCTGCTCACAATACAATGTCGTCAAAGGCCCACAGCCCGGCGGCGGCTGCGACGGGTGGAGTCACTCTGATTCCCTGCCGAATCCTGTTATCGGAATAATAAACAAAAATATACTTATGTGCGTGAGATTTGGTAAATATTTCCTTTCAGGCCCTGCATACACATACGCCCCCGCTTCCTTCAAATGGAGCGGAATAGCTAATAGGTAGGGTGAAACAAATATAATGAAAGTGCTGATGCTGAATCGAAAGGAAATCAGGGGTTATCGGGTGTCGGGGGTGATCTTTTCGCTTCGGGAAATGGTAAATGAAGAAAATTAAACGAAGTGGAGGGCATACGATGTGCTTCGGGGAATGAATGTGATAAATGATTTTTACTCGGGGTGGCAATTAGTAGCGTGGGTATATAATTTGTGTTTTGTGTTAGCAATTGGGCGGGCGGTAAACTTTGAAAATTTAATTATTGCTAAATAAATTATTAGCTGGTATGGGAATGATTGGATGGGATTGTGTATTCGGAAAGGGGTTTCGCGGAACTTTGTATGACTATGTACATACTAGAGGAAAGCTAACACTAAAATAGGGTACATTTACTATTCAAGTCTTATTTTGAGCATTTTCATTATACTTCGAGGGTTTATACGTCTTTAATTTACTTGTGCTTCCTCGTACGGATTGAGTTTTAATTATGTGGGTGATTAGAATTGGTATTGTCATTCGTGGGTATTCGTGAGAGGGCTCTTTCCGCGTAATCTTGAAACTTGCGTGGTGTTTTATTTTGTTAAAAACATAATTCAATTGGTAGTATTTCTATTCACTAAACAACTTTTGCCTTTCTAAAGCAGCACCTATTTTTAGAATTTCCAGAGAAGAGATAGTCACGAAATTCAGCTCAATTAAAAACTTTGTTATGATACTGAGCAATAAGATAACATTGGTAAGTCTACAAAGAATAGATGTTAATTCAGGTGCAAAGTTTTTGCGGACAGTGGCTGGTATTTCGTCAAATCCTGCTGCATTTTTGCAATCCTACAACAGCCGTGTGAGACATTTTGACTCACATTTAGATGGTTACTCTGCGTAAGGTGGTGAACTTTTACCATAGTACCAACTACTTTCATGACTTTACATCAAAAATAGAAAACATAATAGAAAACATAATAAAAAAAAGCATTAAGGCAAAATTACATCAAATAATGAAGCGCAACAAAGTATCGATTTCATAATGATTAATATCAAGAAGCCACACTTTAACTTTTTTTAAAAATTCCGGTAGAGTTCTAACGATTCGTATATTAGCAGGAAGACCATTAAATAGTTTGCAAGTAACAATTGAATAGAAGTTTCTGAAGCTGGAGGTGCGAAAAAAAGGAATACAGACTAGTGTTGCTGAGTTGCTTCGAAGGTTATAGAATCAGAGTTAGGGCTCTCCAAGTAGCCACCTCTTATGAAGAAAATTTTAAGGACTTTAAAGTAGTAAAGATGACTTACGGGCAGAATTTTTATTTTTCTAAATAACTCCATGGGGTGGGCTAACCGAACCGATTTACGAACCTTCCTAATAACACTTTTTGTAGCACAACCAGCTGTTAGAGTATATTAAGGTAAGCACCCCCCCAGCAGCTTATTCCGTATTGTAGTCTGGAGTGGAAAATCCAAAAGTAAATGGTTTTTAAAATCTTTGCAGAGCAGTATTTCCCAAGACGGTAGAGACTAAGTAGATATTGCTTCAAAATTGAAATGTGTTCGCGCCAACTCAAACTATTGTCAATAATGACACCTAGATATTTAAATTCTATTTTGAAGCAATTCACATTGCAGGCAATATTAGTATCATATAAACCATTTGTGCTTTGAACATCGTAAGCACAGTATAGCAAGCTATGCCTACAACAATTAGAAGCATGGAATACAATCTCAATGTCCGGGGATTCTTGCACGATAAGACTGGAATACATAAGTATAGTCTAATTGCTAACTACTACCTTGTGTTCGGCGAACCAAAGCCTTAGTAAATGGACATCGTGATTAATGTCAGCAACTAAATTTAGCGGGTTAGTTGAGCCAAATGCAAAAGCCAAGTCGTCAGCAAAAGCCTTAACTTCACCAGCAAATGGGAGTGCAAATAATGAGTTAACATAAATCAAGAACAAAATGGGACCAAGGACAGATCCTTGGGGAACTCCTAGATTGATTTCCTTGGAACTACTTAGACTATGCCCAATTTTTACTTTTTGCGATCTATTATTTAGATAAGAAGCAAACCAATCTAATATAAATCCACGAAAGCCTACACTATGCAATTTCTTCAAGAGAATGACATGTTCAATCGTATCGAAGGCTTTTGTAATGTCATCTAATACTTTCCAGGCTTGTGACCCTGTATCTGAGTGTAGCATTTTCTTCTTTCAGCATTTGTACCGTTTGGAGAAACTAAATGTTTATTTTCTTTAGATTGATAATCTCCTCGTGCAGCAGCTGTAGCTGAAGGGTTATTGAACTGCTACTCTCGCAACAGTGTTTTGGTTGACCCACTGTAACTGCACTTGCATCATCGTGCTGTTTGCTAGTAGGCTGCTTTACGCTCAAAGGATTTGCGTCGAAAAGCAGTACACTTGTCGCAGTGTATCTTTCTATTGCTAGAGATCATGTAGTCAAAATCAGACTGAGTTATATAACACACGCACAATGAAAGAAAAATTTGCAGTCAACGCAATCTATTTTGAAAGAATCACTTCGATAATTTTTTTCTTTACAGCTTGAACAGTTCATTATTATTTGATTTAGAAAAACTATTTGAATAAAAATATAAAGTGCGCACCCCACGACACCAAAAAGAAACATATCCGCTCTCAACGAACTCTGATCATGTGTATAAGTGATACTTAAATATTTAAGACTCGTACCAACAAAGGGGCCTTATTGAAGTTGTTTCAGATAATTACTTACTTTTACTTAAGTCCTTTCACCCCAAGATGGGTATAGGGTGTCAATAATGCCTACACGCTATTTGTCCCGATAAGCAGACTCCAGTTGAGTGGATTGCGTATCTTCCAATTCCACTTCGCGCCTGCCACTTTCTCCTACGTATGGTGATGCCTATTGGTTTTTGACCCCTTCTCTGATATAGCTTTTCGTTAGAGATGCCAAAAAATCCTTAAGATGACGCGTAGACATTTATTTTGCGAAGGTTTGTAGTTTTCAAGTGATACGAGTAATTCCATTTATTTAATTAGAGGTATGTACATTAAAATTTCTAATCTTTTTTTGTACTTAGTACTTTAACTGTAAATGATACATTAATTACTTAAGAGTAATATACAACAAATTTCTTAAACTAGATTGTGAAGGAGGTAAGAAATGCAGGGTTTGGTATTGATGTTGAGGAGAAGGAGGTGAATAGAACGGTTCAAAAAGTGGGGAGATAGGTTTTTCGTTAGAGTGTTAAGGTAGAAAAATGTAGCAGGATTGCACTTTCAAAATGAGATGGACTCGAAATAGATTTAATATGTGACGGTAAAGAGTTCCATAGCCTAACAGTGTGTATGAAAAACAAACGCTATGAATTTAGGTAATTGCAACGGCAAGGAGTAAGGTTTATAGTTCTTGAAGAACGAGTGAAACTAAGTCTGTTATACAAATAAGACGGACATTGATATTCTACCTTAGATCAGTTCAAGTTCTATCGGAGATCAGTTCAAGGCTACCGTAAACAACCTCGGCATACGTTATTAGAGGTAAGATTAACTATATCACCAGCTTTCGTCGTGTTTTCAATTTGCGTAGGCATCCGTAGATGCGACAAATGATCACATTGGTGTTATTGTAACCAGACAAACTACGATTTACTGTGTAGCCAAGACTAGTGACAGATTCTACTTCTTTAATTTTATTATTGTTGAGATATATGTCAGGTATAAGATTCGAATTAAAGTTTTTCTTTAGATATTGCAATTACTTGAGATTTTGTCGGATTAAGTAGCAATCATTTATTTTCTGACCAAGTATGTACATATATGCTTCAATTCTTCGTTGATAAGAAGAGCGAGTTCATCAAGTTTATTGTAGGGTTTCAGTAAGAGTAGTTAGACATCAACTGCATATAGGTGGACAGAAGCAATACATGACCGGATGGAAGGTCATTAATGAACATGCAGAAGAGTATCGGTCCCAAAAGTGAGCCCTGTGGAACACCTTGCTTCAATTCTGAAGGGATGAACAACGTTCACCGGAAATAACCCTTTGAGATCTACAAGTAATAGTAGTCAGCTTGCACTCCATCAACTTTGAAGCAGGGATTCACTCAACGGGAAGTTCTGTTTCAACATAAACTATATTTCAATTATATCGGATAGCCATTAAAGCTCTGAATTCATACTCAATTAGCAAACACCCATTTCATCAGTTAGAGTTATCGTGAACGAAAAATATGGAAAAATCATATGAAATTAATTATATTTTGAAAGCCGCTGCTCCGTTTCATACCAGAATTCAATAGACCTTGAATATAGTACTACTTCAGCTAAACATTTTGCAAAAAACACTCATTCAAATAGCTGCATTTTGACAGAAGTTATTATATACGAGGGCAAGGTGAACGGTTCTCGGCCTGACAATGAAAGACTGCGATTTTCAGCTAAAAAATGATTTTAATTTTCTACATAATCTCCCTTGACTTCAACACACTTGGTCCAGCGTTTCTCCTGTGAAAATATTCATCTACGGCCCTCTCAACTTCTGCATTGGATGCGAAGCGCTTCCCAGAAAAAAAATGTCTGCTAGTTTGGGAACAGATGGAAGTCTAAGGGTGCCAAATCAGGTGAATAGAGGGGATGGCCGAGCAAATGGTACCCCAAATCAAGCAGTTTTCTCATTGCCAACGCACACTTGTGTACAGGTGCATTGTCCTGGTGAAAGATGATTTTTTCTTCTTGAAGCCAAACCTCTTCTCGCGAATTTTTGCATCCAGCTGGTCAAGAAGGTTGGAGTAATATTCGCCTGTAATTGTTCTTACCTCAAGATAATCTATTATCAGGATGCCTTTCGTATCCCAAAACACATTCGCCGTGACTTTTCCGGCAGATGCGATCGACTTCGCTTTTTTGGCGCTGAACCACCGGCTTCCACCCATTGCTTCGACTGCTGTTTCGTTTCTGGCGTGTAGTGGTGGACCCATGTCTCATCCATGGTGACAAATCGCCGCACAAAATCCGTCGCAACCCTTTTGAATCGGTCCAAAGATTGTCGCGAAGATCGTTTGGGCATTTGCTTTTGATCGGCATTCAGCTAATGCGACACCCATCTTGCGCAGAGCTTTCGCATCCCTAAGTTTTTGTGCAAGATGTTTCGCACCCTCTCTTCCGATATACACACAGACTCAGCTATCTCACTCACCTTCACTCGCCTATCGTCCAACATGATATCATGCACTTTTTCGATGGTTTCGGGTGTGGTTGCGGTTTATGGCCGTCCTTCACGTGGGTCATCTTCGAGGGACGTGGGACCACGTTTAAATTCAGCTGCCCACTTTTTAACGGTTGACATGGAAGGAGCAGAGTCCTCGTAACCTTTTGTTAACTTTGGAAGAATTTCCTCAGGGGTTAACCCATCCAAAACGAAGAATTTTATCACCGCA
This sequence comes from Pocota personata, assembly GCA_963082735.1. NCBI lineage: Eukaryota > Metazoa > Arthropoda > Insecta > Diptera > Syrphidae > Pocota > Pocota personata. The sequence continues at coordinate 45,255,162 of OY720429.1, read as the reverse complement.
CGATATTCAAGTTTATCCATTTTAACGAAAAGCACGCAAGACGTCTACTGCAAAAATTCGTGAAAAGAAACTGCTTTAGAGAACAAGTTGAAACTTGTCATACGAACTAATGAGAAGTGCACCCAGGCAGGAAACATAAATTTTTGCTGATTGGAATGCCATCTCTGCGTCAGGCCGAGAACTTTTCACCTTGCCCTCGTAGGTAGTAATAAAGAGAATGCGGCAGGCATACACACAGCTGGACAGACAGACTAATTAACAGATAAACAGTCAGGCACGTTCACAGCTGCAATATAGATAATCACATTTCTTTACATTTTGAGTACAGCAGAAATAGAATCGGTCCTTACTCAGGATACAATTTCCGGACCCTGTTGCCACACTGCCTTTTTCTAAGAATATGAAAATAGTGAAGAGTAAATAAATTCAGTACATACGTACATATATGTATGTACTTATTCGTATATTGAATCTTTGCAGTTTATATATTTTCATTAAAACTTAGGCACTTGAAGCGTCCTATTATATTTCCCCCCTTATGCGTCAAATGCAAATGACGAGTCAATCAAATATAATTTTGAATATGACATTCGGAATATGGAAAAATATTTTTTTTTTCATTTTTGTAATATTTCAAAAATCAAATCAAAATTGAGAAGGAAAATATCACGTATGATACAAAAGAATCCTTGTGCGACACTAACCCCGCCAGTCCTTCTGTTTAATCGTAATACACGTGTAGCCCATTATTTTATTATTATTATTATAACTTTATTGAAATATAAATAAATTACATTACAATAATAAATTAAGCTCTACTTACCAAGGGTTTGAGCTAAGTGATTATAAATTAAATAATTAATTCTAGTTCTGAAATAATATCATTTACGAGTATCATGTTGGTGTAGGAGATGACTGTTAAAAGTTCTGAAGGTCTTTTCCAGAAGTGGTTTTGGAGATCGAATGAGTGCTACAGTAAATGCTGGTCTTTCGTCGCAGAATACGCAAAGTGGGGAAGGTTCTTTGGTGATTAAGTGCTTGTGAGTGGTATTGGTATGTCCCATTCTTAACCTAATATATGTTTTGATCACTGAACTCGGTAAGTTGATAGGGAATATTACCTTCTCAGCTTTTGGATTGAGCAATGAGTAGGTGTGGTGGTATTCCTGCCATGCATTTATACGCTTGGTGTTCATAAAAGTTTTCAAATAATTTGTTAAGTCTTTTTGTTGAATTGGGAGAACGAGACTAGGGGTTCTTTAAATGCTAGTTTGGCTTCTGAATCCGCATATTCGATTCCAACGATGCCCACATGTCCAGGTACCCGTGCGATTCTTAAGTTTCTTTTTTTTTGCAATAAGTTTGTCGCGGATGTCTGCGACAATACTCGAAGAGTTGTTAATGTTGTTAATTGATGAAAGGCTATCGGTGAAGATAATTGTTTTCTTATTTTTCGCAGTTTGAATAGTGTTGAGTATTGCAAATGCTTCTACCGTGAAGATTGATGTAGTGATGAAGTAGTAATAAGTAGCTAATTCCCGGCTATGGCTTAATCGATTTTGTTCGAAATTAATAGGTAAACAATATTTGATATATGCAAGGTCATGGCATACCAAATTTCAAAATTATTTCAAATCTGAACCCACTGAACAGTGTGTTCTGTAATTCAGAATTCTAATTTTTGATCATGCTTGTGACCCTTGGAAATTTAATAGCATAATACCATTCTTTTTATAAAAGACATTCACTGCCAGTGTAACAACAATTTATTATTTATTTATTTTCAGTTTGTTGGAGATTCTGCTTGCAAGTGTTAAATGGAACATACTTTGAACATTAATGGGATAGCAAATGATGTATGCAGTGTTTCCTGCATAAATTCGTTTTTGTTACAAATATCATTTTTAATAAGATGCGTCCTTGTATATCTGCATCTGCATAAATATAGTCTTGACACATAGAAACACAAAAAAGGTCTATGTAAAGCTCAACAAGCCCCAAAATAAACAAGAAATATCAAATAAAAAGTATTCTACGTTGCGATTAGATGAAGTATAATTTTAATTGGCCTTTGAAATAAACTGCAAGTCGATTTTATTGCTGACAGCTTACAGCGGAAAGTGGACTTCCTCCGCAGGGATCTGTGATGAACGGACCCTCGCCTGAAAAGCTTGTCGGCTCACTCATTTCCCTCTATGCTACTACGCCTGGAATACAGGGAAGAGTGAAATTAAACAGACAACCTAATGAGACGAATTCTTCTACACTATTTCACCAACTTGATGGTTTGATAGTGGCCTGACGGTCAACGAAGATAGTGACGTTTAGCATTAGTAAAGAATTGTTTCACAGCGCCCGACAAGCCTGCCATCAATTCTGGCTGGACGAGTCCGGGAGGTAGTAAGTTTTTGATATTTGCAGTCCTGAGAAGATTCCCGCACCGATTTCACAGGCTATCTTTAAACCATCAGTCGGTAAAAGTTATTGTTTCGATCTTCTTCATCACTTCATATTTTTTCCAGTCGTCTTTTGACGAAAAACTACCCTAGTCTTTCTTGAAATTAAATTTTGGTGTAGTGTAGACAGTCAGAGTTGTTGCCAGATACCCTAGTAACGAATTCAAAATATTACCATGACAGTAAGGCTTGCCGACCAAAACTCCAATTTCCTTAATCTTACTCCGCTGCACGATGCAATATTTCTGAAATGAAGTTCAAGAGGATTGTGTTCCTTGGACAGAATCTGGTCTAATTTGTCGTGTTTGTTTAGTTTTCTTGAAAACTACCCTGGTTATTTTCCTAAGATTGGATTGATTTTAAAACCACCATGGAAAAAGTTTTTCTTACTTTATTTAAACGAACACGAAGCCTTGTAAGCAATCCCTAAAGTCTTTTTTAAAGGCTCAGGACTCACATCCAGCTGTGGTCTAAAAAGGACTTTTCCTCAAATTTCCCACCCTTAGGTTTTCATATCTCGTGAGTTGCCGTGCGAGCCCACCAACAGGTTGTCTTTATTTGAACATATAGTGACTTTTAAGTATAACATTTCCTCCAGTAGTGCTGTCCCATTGCGACCCACTTATACTGAGAATGTGTACCTAGATTGGTTTATTATTTGCAACTGTGACATAAAAAAGGCATTAATATTTTTTGTAAGCTGAGATGCAGGATCTAGACTTACCGTTTACCTAGTAAATTGATTTGCAGAAGAGGCTGTATCGGTCATCCCTGAGTCATAGTATGGTTGATACTCTTACCTAGGGTTCCCAAAATACCAATGTCACTGTCTTCCTCCCTTAAGATGACTATCAGTTTAAATGAAGAACACATCGAGTGATGCAGATTAATCTTTATGACCTTCAGCATTGTTAATTTATTCTGGATCTGCGTCGATCGTCATGTCATGAGAGTCGGAAAACTTTAAGTTTGCTCTATACGACATCTTAATTTATAGTCCGCCTTCTCTGGTGCTGTCTGGCATATGGGGTATTTGGTGGTATTTTGGCATATTTAAGGATATGTTGCAGTATTTAATGTTATATGGGACATTTTAGGAAATATAGGGGTATTTAGTACTATATGGGTATCTACTGCTATATCAAGAGCAATTTTTTGAGTCCATTGAATAAGAGCTTCATCGACATTTTCTACATAAGTAATAGCTGAATGCTAAACTCTGTTAAATGCCGATAAAAAATTGTATTCAAAGAGAAAAGAGAAATGAAAAAGTATTCTAAACCAAGCTTTTCATTTAGAAAGATATATAGAAACTTCTTGATTTGAATGCTTAGGCATTGGCCACAGCAGAGTTATTGAGAATTACTCTACTTGTCCCTTATAGCTCGCAACACCCTTGAAACACTTCGAAAATCCCTGGCTTATTGTATCATTGTTTGGTGATCGAGATCACCGAAGCGAAGTTCCTATATTCATAGAAAACCCAACCGTCAGTGGAAGCCCTGACCGAGGACGCAGTGCAGGTTCTGGGTCTCCCCCGAACCTTGTCTGGCAAGTTCATCGGCGATCTCATTTTTATTGTGACCTGAGACCCAAATGAGACTAAGTGAGTTCAGCCTTACGACTGAATTCGGAGAGCCCTTGCATTCTTGAACTATTTTGGAAGTGATACTCCAGATACTCCGCCCAATCTACATTTTCCTTAAAATATTATTCATAGCCACTCGGATTCCAAAAATCTCTGCTTGAAAGACTGATGCACGCTTACCTAACAAGAAGTGAAGCCTATTGTTGACGTCCGAAGACATCAGCACCAGATCCTTGATTGGTTTTGGAACCATCTGTGAAATTTCGACTACAATTCCTTCCTGTTTCAGATTCCTGCCAAATCTAGTCCTAAGCGCGAGGAAAGTCGACTTGGTGGTGTCATTGCTTCAGATGGCATATGTTATAATAATATATAAGACACGAGTCGAAAGATAAGTGTTGCGCAAGGTCAATGAAGCTCCAATGCGGGTTATAGCAAAAGCCACCTCGCTTAAGATGGAAGATTGTTTTTATTATTACACTGCCAGAAAACTGAGAGCACTGGTTGTCATCGATTCAAAATGTTTTGACCAAAAAAGTTTGGGTATCCAAGATGACTCCTAAGTACTCGTGTTTAGCTTCATTTGAGATTGGAAAGGAGACAGACAGACCGACTTCCTCTGTCTCGTAAAGAGAGTAATTTCAATTTTGAGATTATTAACCGGAAGCCCATTCCTAGTGCACTATTCATCGACTACGTTTAGGTCCATATTTCTTGGTGTTCTTGGTACCACTCTAGCTATTCGGCAGCCTATTGGCATGCAAGTCATTGCCTGGCCAGCATTGAAAATTCTCCTCAACTGAACTAGCATGGTAGCTTAGCAGTGTATATTCCATCAGTACTTGAAGCCATCAAAGGACTGTACAGCGTATTTGATATTGCAGGGTTTTTTGTTATTGGATACGTCAGTTCAAAACATCTAGTAAGGGCGCCATTCAGGTTTTGAACAGCATCCTCTACCCTTTTTCTCATTCTGAGTTTGAGTAGGTTGCCTAGCTCCTCCCTAAACTGTATCTAGTTTGTTTTTGTTGGATTGCTCCCCTTCTGCAAATGTATGGCTTCACATTCGATTTGGAAGTCGATGTACTCGTTTCTATGGTTTGAGAGAAACACTTCCGGCAGTACCCCTAATTAGTAATTTACTTAAAGTGGAAAGCGGAAAGCCAACATTGTTAATTGTTATCCCGGACGATAATATGAAATTTAGGAGATGGTTTCCTTATGTGTTGTATTTGCTGCTGCCCCAAAACGTGCTCTGAGCATTACCATTACATAAAATTACTAATCTCATCTTTCTGGCATCACAATACTCTATGAGTTCAGTCACTTCCTTTGGTTGCGGAGGTGTTACTGAATCATAAAGGAAATAAGCTGACGCTAAGATGAAAGTTGTCCACTCTTAATTCGTTTCGTAGTTTATAGATACAGCAACCAAATCTTTGTCACAAAATTGTCCGAGCTTAGTCACTGAGAGGAAATTCACCACTTAATGGATTTGCGTGCGTTGGCATTACCCTCACAAAACTTTCATACAGAGCGAAGCCGGAAAAGTAGTTTATCTTACATGCATTCCTCTTGGAAGGGTAGTAATGCATGGTAGTTTTTCATGTTGATCCGAAGATTATAGTTTGAAGTACCAATAGAAGGCAATAATTTTTCCTTCATATATGTAGAAACCTTATTGCACCAAACTGTCATCCGCGAGCTATTAAGGGGAACAAACAATTAGAATCTAACTTTCTCTATGCGTTACATCAAAATGATAATTCCTGAATATTGAAGCCAACGTATGAAGTACAAAGAAAAGGTTACGTCGAAGTCAAAGTATCCAGAACCACCTTCCGAATGGAAAATGAATTAAGAATACTCCATCTTGCAGCATAGCTTTTTTGTTTAATTATTGATCCATTTAATTGTTAAAATAGTAATCCATCCTGCAAAAAGTCAGTACCTTCCTTTTCTCTTTGTTTACTCTCATCAAGTCGATAAAAATCTTTTCATTGTCCTAAATGAACTAACTAAATGTATCTGATTTCAATAAATACAATAAAAACCATCACACAATACCTACAGTTTTCTTCCTTTATTTATGTCATCAACATAAACAACGCAAACAATGCAGCACACACAAAATGGTACATTGGGGGAGGATGGCACAGAGTAAACAACACAAATTCAACACAAACCGAACGCAGACCCAACACTCAATTTATTGACCCAGAGTACGAGATATTCACCGAGCACCTTCAAATTGGGGTACTTTCCTCACCATCTTGGTCCATTATCATCGCCTTCGCCGTCGTCGTCCCCATCCTTCGTCATCATTTCCGAAACAAATAATGGAGCCCACTGGCAGGAGGGTGTCTATAACAGAACACAAAGAAGAAATGTATCTGTAGATACAAAAGCCAAATTTTTCTTCATCTTCTACCATCCACGTATCTACCGTACTCTCCCTTTTCGGTTTTCTGAAAGCAAAATCGAAGAACGAAGCCAGAACACCGCCGTTGGGCTACTTTTGGAATACATATCCCCCAAACTGCACGGGACAACATCGAAGATGGGCGACGACGGTGAACGTTGAATCCAAGAAGATTCGCCTCTGACCTATTCAGCGCCATTGCCGGGCGGATATACTCGTATACACGGTAGCGGGAACGAGAATCATAATAATGATAATAATAATAATAATAAAGAAAACAGCTTTTGTAGCTCATCTCATGGATATCCTCGAAGAAGAAGCGCCCAGCAGTAGCATTCCCGAACTGCTTAAGCTCGCCCCCTCAGCATCCATTCCGTTCTGTGAAACATAAAATAATAAAACAAGAACTGCGAACAGTCTCCTGCGGGTACTAGAATTTTATTTATTTTATGCAGTTGGAATTTTTATGAGTTAATTTAATTTATAGTTTTATTATGTCCCACATAATCCGGATGGCCTCCGTGGCGCTCAACTGTGGAGCTTATGGCTATGCCAGTGTTGTTGGTTTGGGATGGGGTATCGCCTATCACTTTTTTATCCGGTTGGCCCTATTCGTCTTCTGTGTGCTTTTTGTGTTGATTTATTCCCTTGGACGGATGAATGCGTAGAACAAAATTAGACAAGTGGTGGGTGGGGGGGGAGGAGTACGCGTATGACAATGTCGATGAAGATGTTCATAGTGAATGGCGGCAGGCAGGATTAGCCGATAATCGGGGTGCAAACACAACCAAGAAAGGATGTCCTGTATATACAAGTATATGTATGTGGGCGGAAGCATTATGAACGTGTGCGCTTATATTTACGGGTTGTTTGAGATGAAATATTGGAAGGACCTGAATGAGTTATGTGGGCTTAATAATTTTATGGCTGTCCAGGTGGATCATGTATTGGATACAGATGTGAGGACGGTTGCAGGTTGAATTTTTATGTGAACTCTCCGCATCAGGGGACACCGTTGGACACTATTGGGAATTGTAACAGGAATGTCGTTAAGAGATTAGAAGATAATTTATAAGTTCACTCAACGTAGATTCATTGATGAAATGAAATACAGTTGGTAGATGGACGATGTGGAAGCAAAATGATTAGAACTATTCATATTCTTAAGAGATCTGTATCAAATTGGGTTCCCTATAGTTCTTAGCTAATATAATACACGTGTACTGACCAATTTAATGTATATTAAGCTAAGGCTGAGCTTTGGGTTCTCATGAAGCTCCATGAAGAATCGTCTTGAGTTCAAAGTCATATATAAAGGGTGGTTAAATTTTAAGGGCCGATGTTGAATGTGAACCACACCTAAACGTCAAGTTTTTTTCTGCATTTCATTTGACATTTCTCAATTTCAGACTAACTCAATTTGAACCATGGAAAGATACACAATCGAGCAACGCGTTAAAGTTATTCAGGCTTATTATGAAAATGGGCGTTCAAATCAAAATGCATATCGTGCATTTCGTGATTTTTTTCGGTCAATTTAATCGTCCAAATGTGCGTACAATCGGAAAAATCGTCCAAAAATTTGTGCAAACCTTGTCTGTAGGAGATGTGAAAACACCAGTGCATGCTCGTACAGCTCGTACTGCAGAAAATATTGTTGCTGTTCGCGATAGTGTGGCTGAAGAGCCGTCCACCTCAACTCGTCGTCGTGCCCAACAATTGTACCTCTCACGCTCGTCGTTGATGAACATTATGCATAAAGACTTGCATTTACGCACTTACAAGGTGCAATTGACTCAAGAACTAAAGCCTCTTGACCATTTCAAGCGTCGTCAATGGTCACAATGGTGGCAAGAAATGGCAACAGTGGATGATCAATTTTCGAAGAAAATCATCTTCAGTGATGAGGCACATTTTCACCTCAGTGGATTCGTCAATATTGCCGCAAATTGCCGCATTTGGGCGAATGATAATCCAAGAGTGATTGTCGAAAAACCAATGCACCCATAGAGAGTGACTGTTTGGTGCGGTTTATTGGCTGGCTGCATCATCGGGCCGTATTTTTTCCAAAATGAGGCCGGTCAGGCAGTTACTGTGAATGGTGTTCGCTATCGTGAGATGATAACGAACTTTTTATGGCCCGAATTGGAAGATATGGATGTGGACGATATGTGGTTTCGACAGGATGGTGCCACTTGTCACACAGCTAACGAAACAATGGCTCTTTTGCTCGACAAATTCAATGGCCGTGTTATCTCACGTGGTGGCGATGTCAATTGGCCGCCAAGATCATGTGATTTGACAGAGGTTGGACTTCTTTCTTTGGGGTTATTTGAAAGAAAAGGTGTACGTCGATAAGCCAGCAACAATTCAAGAGCTAAAGGATGAGATACTTCGGCAGATTAACGGCATAGAACCTCAATTATGCCTCAGCGTCATCGAAAATTTGGACCATCGGATGGAGGTGTGCCGCCGAGGTCGCGCGGCCATTTGGCCGATATTTTGTTCCATACATAATTGAACCATACCAATATTATCATAATAAAAAAAAATGACAGTAATTTCCTAAATAATTTGTGTTTTATTCAAAATCAACATCGGCCCTTAAAACTTAACCACCCTTTACATAGGGATATAACCGGTAACGAGAAGGCCGACAAGCTAGCTAGAATAGGTTCGAAACTGGGCAAAGCAATGATAGATATAACAGTCCTCATCCCGATAAAATTTATAAAAAGTAGAATAAGATGGCCGATGATGGCGCATTTCAATAATGCCGCACCTCAAGGATGCTATGGCCACCACACAACAAAGAGAAATCAAACGACGTTTACACGCTTACAAAACTGCACTTGAAACTTCTAATAAGTATCTTAACAGGCCACAACACACCTAAAATTTGCTAGAATACAACTGTACCATGTTGACTAGGAACAGGGCACAGCCCATTTTTTCTGATCCAACTGATGCAACATGTTTATCTGACGCGCAACCGCCCCAACAATCTAACAGCCTAACCTAAGTCTGATTAAGTGCAACAAAAAGCTTTCAATTATGAAGTAAGGGGCTGATCTCAGGGTTAACCGCCCCAGGTATAATAATATATTAAGGACAATAGTATCGATTCACGGGTCCGTAAGTGGCACGTTCACATACTGATAAGCCTGCTTGCAATCTATTATCCAGCGGAGATTCTCAACTGTTAACAGATATAAACGATATTCAGTTGTATGATAAGGTTAGTTAGGCATAAGAAAAGTAACATCTGCCGTATTTACTATGAAATTGCTACAGAAGCACACATTTGTTCAATATGGATTTTTGTGCTGCGAAGTCCAAGTGAACGTGCTTCAATTGCGAAGCATTACCAACGAATTTGCATACAGCTCTTCAAATGACGTGATACGTAAGAAAATTAAGGATTATGTAGCGGTGCTGCAAAACAGGACTAGCACAATTTGAATGCATTTTCTGGATTAATATATTCCGTCCTATGTGTAAGAAATAAAGGTGCAAATTCATTGTGGAAAAGGCCAAGCGTATGTAAATAATGTTGTTTATTAGCACACGTTTAAGTGATAAGACAGAGGACTAAAAGAAAACTAGATGGCTCATTGCAAAAAATAATTTTGGCAGTTGCTGGGATTATTTGTAAAGTACATCGATTCCTCGATTAACCATTATTTGGAAAATAAAGCACATTGTTTGACGTTTTATCTCTGACAACATTGTGCAATGATAGAAACGCTGTATATTTTAGCAATATCTAGTGCATAGTGAATTACTCTAGCTAAGGCTGTAGATCTGAAAAGGATGTGAGTAAGTGTTTCCTTCTCATTTCCATGCCTGGAATTGTGGCAATGCATATTGTAGGGGATACCATAATTAGTTGAATGATTTCCAACTTGATGTACTAATCGTGATAATACGGTCATGTATTGACCTCGTTATAAGTGAATCATATTGTTTTAGATGTTAAGCAGCTACGTAGTTTACTCCACCTGAAGAATGCCAGCAGTTCCGTCTGGAAGATACTGACAAAATCCGGCAACCAATAGGACTTGGATGTATTCAAGTCACAATTAACCCGTAGTCCATCCGGTCAATCTTCCATTTCGCTCTGGTGGTGAAGTCTTTCTTAAATTAAGCATCATTTTTTGAATACATTGCTTACAGGAGTTCCAGACGCATTATCTGTGAAAAATAATGCTGAAGATCAGAAGGAGTTTTGATAAAGGAATATCCCCGCGGTTGCTGAACGGACACAGCTCAAATATCGCATTTCTATAGATCATTCCATTGACATCTTCAGAATATCTGCAATAATAATATCTTTAGTAGAGGCATAGATCTGCAACCAAATAGTATGGTTAATGTTATTCGTGTAAGATATTCCTTTCCGAGACCTAACGTATTGGCTCGAATAAATACAAACATACATGTTTTAGCGCTGACATTCCATGCAAGACCAAGCCTAACTTCTTGCAACCATTCGTACTGTGCTTTTCATATTCTTTCACATGAATGGAAGAGTTCTACATATTTTTATCTTTTCCGAAGGTCACTATTGGAAAACATTTTCGTATATTCACCCGAAAGAACAAATGTCGTTGGTCTATTTTCACTAATTTCATTGTTGAGGCTGACCAGAATGTTTGTATCCTTCATACCAATGACAGATAAAAACTAATAGAGGCCGTTTTGGTAAACGTCATCTGCATCAAACTGCTTTTGCATAATGTTTTTAAACGCAAGCTGCAAAAGTCGTTTGTTCGAAAACGATAATGCATTGTTTGCAGGGCAGATGTTTATAAACGTCATCTGCACTGCAAAAAAGCAGCCAGACATCTGCGCTGCGCAATAAGAAAAATTACTGAATCGGACTACTCGGAGGAATTTCGATCTCGTGAACAGTAAGAACGTATCGTCCACGTAAATTATAATTATTGTTATGACTTGTACTCTCACTAAGATTTTCCAACACAATTTTCTTAATAAATTTTGTTAAGGGCTCCATTTTGCTTTTGCGATTGCAAAAAAAAAATCATGCAGGCGACACAGATCAATGGTAGCAAAACTTTTGCAGTTTAACATTTGCAACCCTTAAGTGCTGCAATGACGATCAAATTGACGATCAAAATGACAGTCAAATGACGTTTTCGAAAATGGCCAGACACTACAAAATACCGTGTACTCGTAGTAGTATCAGATTTCTACTGACTAAAAAAATCCATTCTCTTCTTCTTGTTTGCTACAACTAAGTTATGTATGTGCATACCCTATCAAGTAGTGCGTCAAACAAAAACTCGTAGATTTCCAGCAAAAGCACCTGCTGATACCATCTTTACATGCAGCTACTTCTTATTGTGCTAAAACGAACGGTTTCGTTCTTTGAAGACGAATACGGAGCTTGTGAGCGAAGTTTGTTATTTCGTCTTTCATGGTGGCTATCCTTAAGTCTATGTGGATACCATACTTTCTAATATACCAGGAAGCATTCACGGCTGCTCTTTATAACTTTATTTTAGAATGATTCTGCAAAATTTCTATTGCCTGGCTTGGTACAACCCCAGAGTTGTATACCGTACGTCCACACAGGTTTAGGCACTTGCTTATATAAAAGCAGTTTGTTATATATCCTTAGCTTAGAATTCTTCCAATTACCCAATACTTAGGGAACTAAGTCGATTTTCGAGCTCGTCATGTTTATTTTTAGCGTGTCAACTGTCATTTCCAGATATTTAGCTTTATTTGCATACGGTATTGGTACCGAGTTAATGAAAATGGGTGGGTTGATTATTTCCTTGTAAGTGAATTTTACATACATCGATTTGGTCTCGTTAAGAATAATGAACTCCAAAGCTCGTTGGAGTTTTTCAGTTGCGTATGTCCGCGAGCGTAGGTCCAACGGTACCTTCAATTTGTATATATCCCGAGTGTGCAGCAAGAGGGTGGCCGTGGTGTAGTGGTAACATCATCGCTTGTCACGCTACAGGTTCACGGTTCGAATCCCGATGTCAATAATCATCTATTTATTTCGCATGAAATAAAAAAAAAAGTTGATCAATTGCGAAAGCTTATGTCAACTCTACTGCGAAGGCATAACACTGGCAGTAGGGCGGTCATATGGCTAAAATGCAACTTGATCGTGATGATGACATAAGGAGGACGGAAAAAAATACTGTGAATCATAAGCAACGACAATAATAGCGAAAACAAACAAAATACTCCCCAGTTATCTGGACAGCCACCCTTGGAGTTCACTGAAATTTAATACCAGCTGAGTTTCAAACCAACTAAACCAATCTGTCTTTCTCTCTGTCTCTTCCCCTTTCCTCAAAACGCCCGAGTCCTAAAATTAGTATAAGGGTATTCATAACCCCTTTCACACGTGCAAATTATAAAAAAAAAAAAAAAAAAATAGGACCTCCTTGTGGAATTTTATGTAATTATGTAGGTGCTCCGGAAGAATCCGTCTTAGCTTACCATGCCAAACCTTGTCAAAGTCTTGAGAGACGTCAAAAAGGAGCTGGATCAAAACTATTTCCCCTCTACAGCTTTTCGATTTCATCGGTTATTCTATAAGCCTTGTCATTCGTGGAATGCTTGATTCCTTCTTCAATGACGGGTTGAATGCGTTTCAATAGGAGTTTTTCAAATACCTTTGACATTCTTGGTAGTAGTCCGTACGATTTTTTTCAATTTGGAAATTTTCGCAGTTTCGGAACCATTATAACCTCAGCGACTTTCCATTGATATAGAACGTATACTAATCTAAGCGAAGAATTTATTAGATAAAGGAGTTTAATTAGCTGATTCACTGATTGTGAAATCACAGTCAGGGGAACCGACAAAAAAAACATGCAGGAAAATTACAATCCATCTAGAACGGATGGTACTGTCTCTATCCCCCATCTTCAAAATCAACTCTAATAAAGTAAGCGTAGAGTAGCGAAATTTCAGAGGATATTTCCGCAATTTTTAAGAAATTTTATGACAAAACTGTTGTTACAACTTTTACTTAACAAAGAGTGGGCGTGGCTATCAACATTTGTAACCGAAGTTCACTGATTCTGATGAGGTATTCACAATAAGACTTAACCATTAGCGTAAATAGCTTTGAGAAGGCAATATACATGTGTGGGTTTCTTTTTAACGCCCCCACAAAGTTGGCGTGGCCATGTGTAATGTACGGATAAAATGTAGAGAAAGTCAATGAGAAAACTATATTTTTTGTTATTTACACTTGTGCTCGTACTCATACGGACCGACGGACAGACAGACGAACAAATGGACATTAGTATTCCATTTATACCACTCTCAAAGTTACAATTCGTCTGGAATGCATCGTATCATCATCATCTTCTAACTCATCCCTAATAAAGTGGACGTGGGGTACTGAAATTTTTAATTAAAATTGATTGATATGCGTATCCTTCTATTCAGCGTATACTTTCGCAACTTTTAAGTGATTTTATCAGAAAAACTGGGTACTCATTCCGTAATTTTCAGGATGATCATCGTCCGAACGATACTAGTGAACGCTATCGTCATTAATTTGCTTCACATAACTCTATCACTATCGTGTCGTCTATCGTCCAAAGTTTAAGAACTTTTAGTAGATTTCACTGACTGCCAAACTTTAGTTGAAACGTCGTGTTGTTTTTTTTTTCTGTGTGCCGGCGGTCATCAAAAGCAAATCACAAAATGTAAGGAATTTATTAAATTTTATTAAAATTATTAAAATTATTTTCAAAGAATGCCCTTTCATTGGAATGTTTCCACGCTAAAGAGTTGTGAGAAGAACCAGCGTATCTCGGATTTATTGCCATTATTTTCATTTTATAGTCGCAGATCTTAGGGAAAAATAAAATGAGATACAAATATGTATCTTATATTATTACGATGATAGTCACGAACATCGCATCCAGACTGTGTTTACTCTTCCTGTTGAAATACATTTCTTAATTTTGTCGTGGTCTTTAAAAAATCAAATGCTTGCCGTCTATGCATCCAACGAATAAATAACAAATAAATAGAACTATAATTTGTCATTTATGTGTAAATGAGTTTGTATGAATGGGTTTAAATTACCTCCTGGTACTGAATACTTTTGATAAAACCATCTTTTTATTTCAGTCTTTTCTGGATCATTGGAAATCCACCATCTTATCTATAATGAACAAACTCTAACTTTTAAAATGTTTGTTGTCTCAGTGACAATTTTAGATAGCGTGCTTTGAGTGATAGCGACTCCATAATCATTTCCAGTCAACCACTGGTAGCCTCCTCCACCCAGAACTAGCGTAGCCGCAAGTCTTATTGTTGCAGGAATATACGTTGAACGGCAACCATCTGACAAATTTATTGTTTGTAATACCAATGCAAACGGTTCTTTTGAAGGACGAAAGCGTTGAGCAAAACTATGGTGATTTTAAATATTAGAATCAAAATGAAATTCAGTTTATTATTTAATGTACTAACATGTACGTTGGAAGAGAAAAGGGATCTGTTACGTCTTCGTATTACTTGTAATTTGTTATCATTTTCATCGTCAAAAAGTACAATAGTACAACGTCGAAACATTTTGTAACTGACACCGAAACTATTGACTTCAAAATTCCAAAAGAAACCTTAATTTGTTTGAAAATATACAAACATATGCAAGACTATATCTCTTTAGCTATCGATGTCGTATTGACGACAGTGTTTGACAGTTTTTAGGATTACGTGAAGCAAAAGTTGAATCGTCAAAACGATATCGTGTAGACTATAGTTATTTTTAATGTTACATGAAGGAAAACTATCGTGAAAACGATATCATCCAACGATAGTCTTCTTACGGAAAGAGTGTCCTGATTACATGGTTTAATTTTGTAAGAAAATGGGCGTGGCTGTAACCATCTAGCAATGATGAGATCTAGATACAGTGCCGTTCGAAAAATGTTGGTCAAACATTTTATTACCCTTTTCGGGCGCAGTTTCTATGAGAGCTACGGGGTTTTTTTGCACTAGGTAGCAAAATGTCGCTCAAATAGTGCATAAAAATCGATGTTATTATGAATAAGAGGTGCATTTAGCTCGTGATAGCAGTCCGAAACGAACCGAAGTAATTTAGTGAAAAAAATGGGAAAAATCAGTTCGGAGGGCAAAGCTAATATTTTGTATCTGTCACGTCTCAATTTGACAACACGTAAAATTTCTAGAAGATTAAATGTTGCTCAACAAACTGTGGCATGGAATTTAAAAAAAATATCATGAGACTGGGACTACCAGCAGAAAGAAAGGCTCAGGGAGGCCAAAAAGACGACCCCAGTGGAAGGTCGTTTTTTGGTGCTGTACAGCCGTCAGCATAGGTTCAAGACTTCGGTGGATCTTAAAAACGATCTGTGTCGAGCTACAGGAAAAATTATTTCGTCAAGCTCAGTGAGGAACAGGCTCATGAAAGCTGGACTTAGAGCACTCAAGCCAGTACCGAAGCCGGATTTTCTAAAAAGAGTCAGAGAAAAATGATTGCTCTGGGCTCGAGAGCATCTTATTTGACTCAAGACATGTTATCTTTTCCGAAGAATCAAAGTTTAAGATGCATGTTGGAGATGGGAGGATTCTTGCGCTAAGAGAACCAAAGGAAAGTCTGAGCTCTGAATGCATCTTACGGATGCCCCCCAAAACTGAAGGTGTGATGGTCTGGGGATGCTTCTCTGGCTATCAAAAAGGTAGAATGGTCTTCTTAGAATCGAAAGTCACTGCAGAAGTTTACCTACGGGTTCTGGAAAATGTATTTGATGAGCAACGAATGTAGGTTTTTGCAATTGCACCGAAGTTGATTAACAAAAAAAAAAACCACGATTGAGAAGTGTGCAATTACAAATTTTTTACTTTATTGAATAGGTTATAGGCAATTATGTGCAAAATACCAACAATTAAAAGTGTGCAATACTTATCTTCCAATGGTCACGATGTGGTGTCTGCAGAGATCAAAATCCAAGTGGCAGAGTGCTCGTATGATTAATCATACGAGACCATACTTGTTCTCTCGCCCACTCACAAGTTTTGCACAAGCAATACAATTGTTGTTGTAAAGCTGTGCGAGCTTGGGTTGACAATCGAACAAGCAATATGTAGGTATGTAATATGTAAGCAGACACGACATCGTTGACCATTAGATGCTAGCATTAGAGATCAAAGTGATTGATAAGAAATAGCAAAGCAAGGAAATGAAATGAACTGAAGTTCAAGCAAATATATAACAAAGGTAGGTACATTGGTACATTACTTTAAGGATTGAATTGAATGGAATGTAAGTAATAAAAAAGATTGGAATGAATTGTTAAATATACAATTGAATTAACTTTGAATAAAGAATGATTAATCCCAAACATCCCGGCCCCCCTGGAACAAGTTTCAGGACATCGGTAGAAGCGCAAGTTTTGAAATTGGGCGAACAAACGTTCCTGTTGCTGTTCGAATAGTAGCGACACGAACTTGCTGATCGGCACCAGGGTTGACAGATTCGACTCGTCCCAATAACCACTTTGTTGGCGGAAGATTAGGTTCTTTTATCACCACCAAATCTCCAGTCTTTAGGTTAGTGTTAACTCGCTGCCATTTAGGTCGCTCCTGCAGCGTGGTGAGATACTCTGTGTGCCATCGCTTCCAGAACCCTTGTGTCATGCTTTGGATATGGTTCCAATGAGACTTTGGATATGGTTCCAATGATTTGGTGGAGTATCCAGATGGTTTGGTTCAGGAACTGCAGTCAGTGATTCACCTATAAGAAAGTGTGCTGGGGTTAATGGGTTTAAATCAGAGTCGGACACAGAACAAAGAGGACGAGAATTCAGAATAGCTTCTATTTGACTAAGGACAGTGTATAATTCTTCAAACGTTAATATTGAGCGCCCGATAACGCGTCGCAAGTGTAGTTTCCTAATCTATGCATATCATTTAGGCACCGACGAGCTCCTTGGAAATTCATCCCGTTGTCGCTGAATATGTTTGAGCACTTGCCGCGGCGAGATATGAATCTACGCAAAGCCGCGATAAAGGCATCGGTGGTGAGGTCGCTCACCAGCTCCAGGTGGATGGCTTTCGTAGACATACATACAAACAAGGCTATGTAGGCTTTGGACATCTTTGGTTTGCGACAGCGGGACAATTTGATCGTCAGTGGGCCGGCGTAGTCACAACCAGTGTTGTAGAATGGGCGACTCTGTTGAATTCGATGAGACGAAAGATCACCCATGATCTGCTGGCTAGTAAGTCTCCGCTGCATGAAGCATGGTTTGCATCTGTGGATGATTTTGCGAATGAGGTTCCGACTGCCCAGTATCCAAAATTGTTGTCGAACAAATGCAAACGTCTCGGATACTCCAGCATGCAAATAACGTTGGTGGATATCTGTAACAATAAGGGAAGAGATTGGGTTACCTTTTGGAAGAATTATAGGGTGTTTTATGCCATAGGATACGCTTGCGTGTTTGATGCGTCCGCCAACCCGGAGTAGTCCCTCGCTGTCCAAAAATGATGAGTATCTCAAGAGCTTCGATTTCGCAGGAAGTTGGTGTTTGGTACGCAGGTGCTGGATGTCATCTTCGAATGCGTCGAATTGTATGAATTTTAAGATGGCAATCCTGGCCACTCGAATTTCGGCGAATATTAAACCATGAATAGCTCGATTAGAGATTATGAGTCGACAGTTGGAGATAAACCGGAAACAGTATGCGACTATACGTTGCAGACGATACCACGATGAAATTTTCTCTATTAGGTCCCGAAAGACATGCCCATCAAAAGACGTGACGAGTGCATGCCTTGGGCCTGATTTTTCCTCTGTTTTTACAGATTCACAGTCCGCTATGGTCGGAGACAGGTTAGATGTAGGCCAATGATGTTCTGGCAGCGATAACCAGGATGGACCTGTCCACCATAGACTGTGATTGAACAGGTCGGAGGGAGGAACCCCACGAGAAGCACAGTCAGCAGGATTTGCCTCCGATGGAACATAGCGCCAAGAGTATCTAGGTACAGTCTCCAGAATGGCAGCAGTGCGATTGGCAACAAAGGTTGTCCAGCGACGAGGGGGTGACGAAAGCCAATGTAGCACAATTTCGGAATCGCACCACGCGAATGTCCTTTCGATTTTGGTATTGATCGACGATTTCACGAGATTGAGTAAACGAGATACCAAGAGCGCACCGCAAAGTTCGAGACGGGGTATGGAGACAGGTTTAAGAGGGGCCACTTTCGTTTTTGCCGCAACGATTCTGATAGTAATATCACCGGTAGAGGATATTGAGCGAGCGAAAACGACGGCAGCGTAAGCTAGCGATGACGCATCTGAAAAACCGTGGAGTTCGATAGAGTCTTCGGACGAAAACACATTCCGCGGAACACAAACTTGTTCAAAAGATGGTAATTGTTCACGATAGTTCATCCATCTGTCATAAAGTTCAGAGGGTAAGGGATCATCCCAACCCAATTGTAATTCAGAAGACCAGAGCTTCTGAAACATGAGTTTGAACAAGATAACTGAAGGAGCGAGAAGTCCTAGCGGGTCAAAAATACGCGCTATTTGAGAGAGTAATGTTCTCCTTGTTAACACCGCACATGGATTGATCTGAGTTACGCGATACGAGAACACGTCAGTCGCAGGATTCCAGAACATACCTAATACTTTGATGAGAGATTGCTCATGTTCAGGATCGACAAAGGAATACTCACAATCTTCACGACGTTGTTTTGCGAGTAGGGCCCAGCAATTGGAACTCCATTTTCGAAGTTGGAGATTGGCTTCCGAGAGTAACGCGATGAGTTCAGATTGCAAATCTAACAACGTTTCGATGGAACTTGCGCCTGTCATCACGTCGTCAACGTAGACGTCGTTGAGTATGATTTTAGCAGCGTTTGGGTACCTGGACTGATAATCATCCGCGAGTTGTTGCAGAACGCGAACTGATAAAAACGGAGCCGATGCGGTACCGTACGTCACGGTTCGTAAGCGATAGTGCTGAATTGGGTCGTTAGGGTTTTGACGCCAAACAATGCGTTGAAAGTCAGTATCGTCTTTGTGGACCCATATCTGACGAAACATTTTGACGATATCGGCCGTGAACACGAAACGATGTTGCCGAAACCGTAAGCACACGCCTATTAGATCGCGTTGAATTGGTGGACCGATTAAAAGATGGTTATTCAATGATTGTCCGTTTGAGTCTTTTACCGAACCATCAAACACAACACGGAGTTTTGTGGACGAACTGTCGGGTTTAAGGACCGCGTGATGGGGGAGATAAAACTGCTGCGAGGGGTTTGTGGTTAGTTCATCGCGAGGGATTTCCTCCATATGTCCAAGGTCTAGATACTCCTGCATGAAGTTGGAGTAAAGGCGATGCAAGTCGGGATTGTTTCGAAACCGGCGCTCCATTGAATGCATTCGTGAAACAGCCGACTGCAGGGTATCTGCGAACTTTGGGGAAGGAGTTTTAAATGGTAGAGACACAACATATTTTCCGTCCGACGCGCGGGAGAATGTTTTTCGAAAATGTTCTTCAGCTGGATCATTGACAGCATCACGAGCCTTATGAGGGGAAACTTCTTCCAACTCCCAAAACCGCTGAAGAAGAGCATCTACGTCGACAGCTGAATGAAATGACGATAACTCAATATTAGAGCTATTTTGATTGGGTAGCTCACCCGAAATAACCCAACCGAAGGATGTGTTTTGAGCTATGGGTCGGCCTTGTGGGCCACGAATTTGCTCTCCTTTGAGAACAGACCAAACTTTATCAGCTCCGAGGAGAATTTCAACCGAACTGGAACGATTGAAGTTAGGATCGGCAAGATCTAACTTCCTAATATACTCCCAAGTTGATGCGTCAAAAGATTTTGCTGGCAAATTCGAGGTTAATTTAGCCAGCACGAATGTATCAACCGATAAATTGGATGAATTGTATCGAGAAGAAAGATTGATTGATATACACCCTTTCGTATATCCAGCTTCTTTTGATGATAATCCCATCACAGGAATTCGAGCATGGGTTCGCGGGAGCCCAAGTCTTTGGGCAAACGATTCGGTAACGAACGACGATTGAGACCCTGTATCCAACAGAACACGACAATCAATGAGCTGTCCCCGGTTGTCTTGAACTCTAGCGAGAATAGTTGGCAAAATTGTTTGTTGTCGAATGCTAGACTCAAGCGAATGGTTGCTAACCAATGGGGTAGCAGCTTGGGAATTGGACGGGGCCTCCGAAGAATACTGCTGTATCGAAGCAGCTGATACCGACGACGACGAAGAAGGATTTTGATTTGCTGATGACGAAGGAATGTGTCTTTGATCATCTTGATGAACGAGCGAATGGTGGCGAGCCTTACACACGCGACACCGGAATGAAGATCGGCATTTATTCCCGGTATGTCCTGATCTTAAGCAATTAAAACATACCGATTGAGTTTTTGTAAAGTTTCTACGCGAGGCAATGTCTAATGCAATAAACTCAGAGCACTGAGATAAACTGTGATCACCTTTACACATGAGACAACGTAAATTATTTTCAGATGATTTGGCTAAGTGGGCTCTGATCTGACCCGATTGTTTCCCGCGCGATGTGGTTGATCGACTTAGCGATTGGCACGATTCCAACGCGTCGCACCTGAGTTCCAGAAATTCAATTAGGTCGGTTATCGAGCTATCATCGCGAGAACCCACTTCTTCAGCCCACGCGTGTTTTGTATCGTTATCAACTTTACCCAGCAACAGGTAAATTAGCCACGGATCGCGATTGTTCTTGTCTAGTGCACTGAGACCACGAATTACCTCATCTGCACCGTCTGTAATTCGACGAAGGGTTTGTACGTTAGATACACTCATAGACGGAAGTGACAGAAAGGTTTGGACGAACGATTGCACGATTAGATTCACGCGGTCATAACGTTTCTCGAGTCTATCCCAAGCCTCAAGGTAATTGCCGTCTGAAATTGGAATGTGTTTGATGAGATTGGCGGCATCATCACGCAAAAACGATTTCAAATAATGAAATTTTTGAGTTGAGGTCAGATTTGGTTTGTTATCGACTGAACCCACAAATAAATCTCGAAAGGACGGCCAATCCTTGTAATTACCGGAAAATGGAGGCACAATAATTGTCGGCAGATTGATTTTTGAACACGTGTTTGCCGACGAATCTAAATTTTTAAGGAACGTGGACTGTTGGTCAACAAGACGCTCAAGCACAGAATCCGCTGGCTTCGGTTTTTCCGCACTTAATCGTTCGCGAATTGCCTTTTTTAAACCAGAATGAGCCTCGAAATATTTGGTTTCATATACACCGAAATCTTTTTCATATTCCACGATTTCATCTTCCTCCACGTGCTTCAAACATTCGTAGTGAAGCGAAGAATATTCTGCCCATGCTTCAACTACTCTGCTTAACCGAACTTCTAACATTTCTACATCGGTAGAGTCTTGAATAGATGAAAGAAATTCTACCGCGCGAGTTAAGCAGGCTTTTGCATTACCACGTTTTTGTTTTAAAGCATTCATTTTAATAGAATGTACACAAATAGCTTAATCGAAAACCCCTAGTGAAATGCTGGCTAAAATGCACCGAAACTCTTTGTAAAATTATAAAAACGCGGTTATAATTTGAAGAGAAAATATCACGAGGGAATTATTTTTGTATTTTAAGAAGAACAAATTAATAATTCCCAAATAACGCAGCATAATGTTTCACACACGAGGATTTTCTGTACATCCAAATGTCTAGTCTATATATATATAAAGTACGGGAATAAATACACCATGCACATGCAAAAAAAAAGTTTGATTTGCGATTGATCGATTTTAGTTTTATATTTCACACGATTCAATTGTTAATTCGGCTACAGAAGGACCAGCTTTATGATGAGCAACGAATGTAGGTTTTTGCAATTGCACCGAAGTTGATTAACAAAAAAAAAAACCACGATTGAGAAGTGTGCAATTACAAATTTTTTACTTTATTGAATAGGTTATAGGCAATTATGTGCAAAATACCAACAATTAAAAGTGTGCAATACTTATCTTCCAATGGTCACGATGTGGTGTCTGCAGAGATCAAAATCCAAGTGGCAGAGTGCTCGTATGATTAATCATACGAGACCATACTTGTTCTCTCGCCCACTCACAAGTTTTGCACAAGCAATACAATTGTTGTTGTAAAGCTGTGCGAGCTTGGGTTGACAATCGAACAAGCAATATGTAGGTATGTAATATGTAAGCAGACACGACATCGTTGACCATTAGATGCTAGCATTAGAGATCAAAGTGATTGATAAGAAATAGCAAAGCAAGGAAATGAAATGAACTGAAGTTCAAGCAAATATATAACAAAGGTAGGTACATTGGTACATTACTTTAAGGATTGAATTGAATGGAATGTAAGTAATAAAAAAGATTGGAATGAATTGTTAAATATACAATTGAATTAACTTTGAATAAAGAATGATTAATCCCAAACAGTATTAGAGCCCTTTGCGTTGGAGCTTTTTGGTGACACTTGCAGATTCATTTTTCAACAGGACAATGCTTCTTGCCATACAGCCAAAATTGTAAGTATGAACTTTTTTTTTTTTTAATATGAAAGATTAATATCAAGCTTTTAAATAAGCTAGAACTTTTATTTTTTTTTTTTTTTTTTTTTTTTTTTCCGAGGGTAGGTAAAAATCTTCATGAAGACACTATGAGGATCGGTAGCGCGTGCTCATAGTAGTGTGAGATTTTTACTCACTAAAAAAACCTCCCTTCGTGATAAATTTCTTTGATTACATACTACAACTAAGTTTTGACTTATCCAGCAGTTTTTCTTTCACGTATTGAGATCGTTTGGCAGGTCCCTTTCCATTGAAAGTTCCTGCTTGTTCCGCAAATTAGGCGCGGTTTCTTGCTAGCGCGTTAAATCGAAAGGTTTAGTCCTTTGTAGACGACGCAGTAGATTCCTCTCATCTAGAATTCGAAGGACTTCATTGTTAACGTGTCCTTGTAATCTGTCTTTATGCTTACGCGCGAAGTTTTTGATTTCATATTCGACTGTCGCAATTCCTAAATCTCTATGGATATCGCTATTTCTAATAAACCACGGTGCATTAACTATTGATCTTAGCACTTTATTTTCAAAAGTTTGTAAAATATTGACATTACTTATTTTGGTACAACCCCAAAGTTGTATTCCATATGTCCATATCGGCTTTAGCACTTGCTTGTATAAAAGCAGTTTGTTCTCTACATTAAGCTTGGAATGTTTTCCAAGTAACCAGTACATTTCTCTGTATTTGGTTTCGAGTTCTTTACGTTTTTTCTTCACGTGCGATTTCCACTTCAGCTTAGCATCAAGTGTCATTCCAAGATACTTAGCCTCGTTTGCAAACGGAATTTGAACCGAGTTTGAAAAGATGGGCAAATTATTTATTTTCTTATAAGTAAAATTGACATGAACAGATTTGTTTTCGTTTAAAGCTAGTCGCCAAATCTTTGTCCATTCATTTACTTTATTCAATGCTTCTTGCAATTTTTCAGTCGATTCTTCGATCGTTTTACCCGTTGCCAGGATGGCAGTGTCGTCGGCAAATGTAGCTAAGACGGTGCCTTCTTCTTGCGGTATATCGCGAGTATATAATAGGTACAAAAGCGGTCCAAGGACGCTTCCCTGCGGCACCCCAGCCCTTATCTCTTTAAATTCCGAATATTCGTTTCCGTGTTTGACTCGGAAAAGTCGATTCGTCAAGTATTTTTCTAGAATATTATATAAGTGTTCCGGCAGAACTTGTCGTAATTTATATTTCAAGCCTTCATGCCAGACCTTGTCAAAAGCTTGAGAAACATCAAGGAATATGCTCGAGCAAATCTTTTTTTCTTCGTAAGCTTTTTCAATTAAATCAGTTATTCTATGCACTTGGTCTATTGTTGAGTGCTTGGTTCTAAACCCAAACTGGTGATTGGGGATAAGAGATCCTTCTTCTATAACCGGCTGTAATCGCTTAAGTACTATTCTTTCGAAAACTTTAGACATAATCGGCAGCAGCGAAATAGGTCTATACGATTTTTTATCATTCGGTGGTTTTCCTGGCTTCAGAATCATTATTACTTCCGCGACTTTCCATTGACACGGAACATATTCTAATCTTATCGCTGCGTTTATAATGTAAAGAAACTTAACTAACGCTTTTCTAGGTAACGATTTAAGAAGCTCTCCTGTGATTAGGTCGTATCCAGGAGCTTTATTCGGTTTCAGTTTCTTTATTTCTTGTTGAAGTTCGGTCAGCCTTGCATTTCTTACTGTGTAATTGTGAAATGCTATATCCGACGCATTATCATTTTCAGCAAGCGCTTGCCCATCAAATGGTTTAAATGTTTCTTCTAAATGGGCGGCAAAGACTTCTGCTTTGTCTTTATCATTCTTGGCCCATTCGTTGTCATTTTTCTTAATTGGGGCCGCTTGTATTTTCGGTTTTTTAATGCCTTTTATAGCTTTCCAGAGCGAATAATTGGAATCTTTGTCCGCTGTTAAGCTTTCAATGCTGGTTTGTATTGTCCGGTTTTTAAAATCAATAATGGCCTTTTTTAGCAAGTTACACAAACGATTCAAATGCGATTTATGTTGCGGAGCACGAGTTTGTTGCCATTTTTTACGCGCTTTTCTCTTCTCCCTTACCATTTCTTTTATTTCCGGTGGATATTTTTGGGCATGATTGATTGGCGTTTTCCTTTGATAGGGAGTATTTTTCCACGCGGCGCGCTGCAGAACTTCAACAAAACGATCAATTTCGATTTCGAGTTCAGAAAACGTCCTAAGTGATATTCTCAGTTCGGTATGTTCTTCAACGTCTTTTTTAAAGCCTTCCCAATCAGTTTTTCTGCTAGTTAGTCTAGCAGGTACATCTTTTTTAATTAGGCGTTCGCTCATCGTTAGAATGATAGGGGAATGATCGGAAGAGAGATCAAAACTTTCATCAATTTTAATACATTTGTCTGGTATTCCTTTTACAACAAAGAAATCGATCAGATCGGGTATTTTGTTGTTATCAGTCGGCCAATATGTTGGTTTACCAGTCGAGTGAAAGTCGCATCTGCTAGAACTTTTATGACTAACAATAATATTTGCATTTTTTTTTTAATTCTTAGGTTAAAAAGTACTTCGAAGAAAATAATGTCAATGTATTAAGTTGGCCTCCCTACAGTCCAGATCTCAATCCAATTGAGAATATCTGGTGAATAATGAAACTTAAGGTTGCGAAGAAGCGTCCAGAGTCAATTGAAAACCTACAAAATTTACTTATCCGGACCTGGAACACCATACCTGCTTCCACCTGGAAAAACCTATCTGAGTCAATGTCTCGCCGATATGCAGCTGTAATAAAAGCAAGAGGAGGTCCAACAAAGTACTAATTAGATAGAAAATGTTTCTGAGAAGCAATAAAAAAACAAAAACACTGCACCAATAAAGCATTTTTCTTTAATCCCTAAAAATGAGGCAGGTACCTAAAAAACCCATTTTTCGGTATAACAACTTTTTGCTCCAGTGACCGCGTGTGAAAAATTTTACCACTCTAAATGTATAATGAAACCGCATAAGAAAACAAATCCTCATTAAAAATATGTAGTTATTGCAACAAATTTGACAAAATCCGAAAAAAAAAGTTTGACCAACATTTTTTGAACGGCACTGTACATATTACTTTTCTTTGTACAGCCCTAAAGTTCAGATTGGTTTGAGAAGGCATAACGGTAGTTTGTTTTGTACTGACAACTCATTTACATTTTTCTAAATCTTAAATGCAGCTCATCTCTTTTTTTTTCTTGACATATTCTTTCTATTTGAGTTCCACTTCTAGATCTTGGCGGTGTTAGCATATGGAACTCTATTTGGGTTAATAAATATGGAAATAACATCTATTCTTAAGTTTGCGTATTTTATATGACTTGATTTAGATTCGTTGAATTTGATCCTCCATTTTCGGGTCCACTCGAATATTTCGTTTGTTTTTCAGCTGCCTCTACGGAGCTTCTATCGATCGATAGGTTTGCCTTATCGTCCGCAAAAGTAGCTATACTTGCGCCGGGTGGTGTTGGAATATCGCTCGTGTAAAGCAAATATAATATCTGGCAAAAAACGCTACTTTATGGAACCCCTGTTTTTATTTTATGTAATTGAGAATACTTATTTTCATATTTTATACGAAATTGTCTTTCAGATATACGAGTATATGACTTTAGTATGAGGTACAAATGCTTTGGTAAGAGTCTGCAGTTTGCTCAAAAGCCCCGGTGCCAATCCTTGTCAAACGCCTTAAGGCAGAGTAAATTTGTTTGCTGTTACAACGCAGTTTCTATCGCGTTTGTTATTGATGTGGGGAGATCAAATTTTTAACATCTATAACTGGTTGAAGTCTTCTTAACAAGACTTTTTCAAACATTTTTGAGTTATAGGAAGTAGGGTTATTTGGGTGTTTACCTGCTTTGGGTATTATGATGAGCTACAGCTTTTCCAGGCAATTCTTTTACTATTTGACTTTTAGCTAAAACATCTCTGGTGCTTTTTCACCTTGATGTCTTTTCTAGTAGCTTCTTTGAGTTCCTTCAACGTTACAGGTTGAATAAAAATTATATCGATTTTTTTAGCGACTGTTTATTTTTTTTTTCTGTTTGTCAGGAAAGGGATAGAAATGTTTCTTCCAAGTGCTTCGTAATTAGTTCAGCCTTTTCAACAGCGCTTCTCGCCCAAGTGTTGTCTTCCTTTTTGATCGGTGGATTTTGAGCTTTGGGTTTTTTTTTTTATAATTACACGGGCGTTTATAGGAAAGAGGAAGAGACAAAGAGAAAGACAGATTGGTGTAGTTGGTTTGAAACTCAGCTGGTATTAAGTTTCAGTAAACTCCAAGGGTGGCTGTCCAGATAACTGGGGAGTATTTTGTTTGTTTTATTAATGTCGTTGATTATGATTCACAGTATTTTTTTCCGTCCTCCTTATGTCATCATCACGATCAAGATGCATTTTAGCCACCATATAACCGCTCGACTTCCAGTGTTATGCCTTCGCAGTAGAGTTGACATAAGCTTTCGCAATTGATCGACTGATTTATTTTATGCGAAATAAATAGATGATTGTTAACATCAGGATTCGAACCGTCAACCTGTAGCGTGACAAGCGATGATGTTACCACTACACCATAAAGAGTACTCAGTATCGTTTCCTGCCGTTAGGCTGCGAAGACACACATTTGCTAACACTTTTAATTTCTTTTAACAAGGCCTTTAGGTCTTTGCAATACTTATAGAGTACTTCTTTGTTCTTTGTTTTGCGGTGACCGTTTATTTTGTTATTTCTTCCTTGTTTTAGGTTTTTTTTTTTTTTTTCTTCTGTTTTTTAACTTCTGTTGGATGCGTAATGTCATTTGTTATATTGGTTCTGTTCGGTGGAGTGCAATCCCATGCAGCAAGTTGAATTTTTTTCACAAGCAGGTCTAGTTCGGTTTCAATTAGGTCCGTATTGGTTATTGAGACTTTCAGATTCATTTTCGCTTCAAGCTCATAATGAAAGTAGTGCCAGTTCGTTTCTTTTTTAGGTAAGCATTGCTGCGCAAATTCAGGTGAATGATCCGATGATAGCCCTTCAGAATTTCTAATGTTTATGTATTTGTTTGATACACCTTTTTTTTGTTATGAAAAAGTCGATAATGTCAGGAATCTTTTTTGGGTCGGCCAGAAAGTTGGTTGCTTCCCAGTGTGAAAGTCACATTTAATTTCTTTTCCAGCTGATAAGAACTCTCTACTTTTAGATGTTGTTATCCTATATCCCCGGAAGTATACTTGGCATTAGAATCACCTCCTACAATTAAGTTTTTACAGAGGGATTTGAAGAAGTTAGTATATTCTTATGCAAAATTTAAGGAACAAATTACGGACGAACATAGCTAAATCCACTTAATTTTGGATGCTGATCATAAATATATATATACTTTTGGGGGTCTATCTTTATTATTTCTCTATGTTACAAGCTGCATATCTAAATAATACGGGATAGGGTATACAAATTAATATACCCTATGGTATATTATCGATCGGTACAAAATATGTTAGGTATCGTTAACCTGCCTACTTTCAATAGCGGACAACCACAAAATATAAGTTTTAAAATATAGTAGTATTTTTAAAATACAGCAGTAGAAAAGCTATGATCTTGTTAACAAAGTAAGATAGACATGAATTCTCTGTTCTGAGGGAAAGCCGGCAATTTACTCCAACACCTCATAGCTGAATTCCAAAATTCCTTTCGATCACCAGATTGCTTAGTATATTTATGAAGAACTTCCTGCTAAGATAAGTGAAAAAAAACACTTGTTACCTTGATTATTACCCCAATGCCTAATACTGAATCTGAGTCATATTCTAATGGACACCTTCATTCCACAATTATTCAAAGCTAATATAGTTTTTTCTACCCTAACCCTAACCAAATCGCCTTATTACACACATGCACCTTAGAAATCCCCAATACCAAACAATACCACTAAAAATATCAATCCGTCCTGAATACCCATAACTAAGTTAGATGCACCCGAGACCAAAGGAAAAACTCAAAGATAATCAGAGATAATAAGCTCATAATGAAATAAGTCCATTTAGTTGCACAAAAGCCAATATTGTCCTTGTTCTAGTTCTCAGGAGCCTGCAAGTTACCTTTCTGTCGTCCTTAGTTTTCTTCATTGTGCTCTCTCGGTTCGCAAATGACTATCGTTCACCTGCCCCCCACCTACACAGTTCTTAAATAACTAAGTGCAACACCTTCTACAGGTAGGACAATGTACAATTCAGTGTCGCCCTGCAGCTATACGCTACGAACATGAATCGAAAGATTCTCTCTCTCTATTTTATGTGCATACGAGGGATGCAGTAGAATTTTAATGCCTTGTGGCAAATGCAATATAATCTGCGAGGGCAATGTTTAAATTATTTCGATAGTTGGCAATTCGCCCGAAAAAGGATTTTGCATAAGGCAAACGGCACCGACAAAGCACTCGGTTATCGGGAAATGAAATGAAATTAAAGCGTTCTTGCTGGCGAAATGGTTTTCACTTTTGATTGTTCGGCTTCCGCCGCAGAGATACTCTTAGTCTTGAGGAAGTAAATACAAAAGGATGTCCCATTGAGTCAATGCATTCTTGAAATTTGCATGGCAAATACCATTTGTGAATTGTTGCTAAGCAATCGATTGAAGTATCAGGCTGACAATTTCCTTCTTTTTTTTTATTTGTTCATTGAAGCGATGAAATTCACTGAAAAAGTCTTAAATTTAATGGATTTTTGAAAGCATTTCATAAAAGTACTTATGCTAACACCCTCTTGAAACCTTTTCTATAAGCGTTTGGTATCCCTACTCCTGCCCAAATCCAATTGACCTGAACGGAGAACAACTTGCTATCTTTAACCGAACTCTGATCAGATCGTGTCGTGAGCAGAATATACAGGAAGCTCATAAATTCATGACTTTTTTTTAATAAATCATACAGCTAAACAATAGTCTAACCAGCCAAGAGAGGGTAGGTACGTATACCTATCTACCTACTACTACCACGAAAACAAAAACATTTCTCTCACACCGGGTAGACTCGTTGTTCATTCATATGCAACAGAGGGTAAGGTCAGGTTAGCTCCGGATGGAATCGACCGTCCAGTCTGGCTTATTGAGTACGCCCACCGAGATATCAATCAACCTTAACTAGTGGGAGGAGCGCGTGTTAGAAGAAAGCTCCATTAAAAAAAAAAAAAAAAAAAGTGGCTCACATATCCGAAGGATTTTCTTTTCGTCCTTTTTTTTGTGAGTAAATCCTATAATTTACGACAGGGCGCCATGCATTCAAAGTTCGCATGCAAAAGTTTTGCGTTTTGCCATATCCCTTCCTCCGCCCACTTTCGCTTGTTAGTGGGGTGGGATCAATCTTTCAAAAAATCTGGTAATACTTTGTGCGATTGGAAATTGTGTCCCCATGCAACCATAAATCAATTTTCAACAAAAAGAGGAAAAAAGGACCAATTTCGCATCTGAAAAGAAAGAAGAATTGCGTCGAGTTTTTGATTACCCACCTAGTTTACTGCCTGAGGATCCCTGGAGCAATGGTAACAGAAACGGTGTAGGTGGTGCGCCGGCGGTGCGATATAAATTATCAAAGGAATTTCCTATTGACTCCTGATGGCTAAATTAGAATATTTCTTTGTTTGTCATGTCCTTATTTTCAATGTTTTTGTTCATTTTCTTTGCAGAGTTGTAGGCGATGAACTTCCATCTCCTGACTTGAAAGTGAGAATTATGATGTATTGGGGTATGTTTCCAGTCTGAAAGGTGTGGGAAGAGACTTTCAAACTTTTTTTTTCACATCGGAAGGTTAGCAAGGAAGTTTTTGACAAGTGCCAAGGAAATGTGTTTTAGTACACTTTGGCTGGTGGATGTGTATTATTTATGGTGGTTGTAGTTCTGCCGTGTATATCAGGCTCTCGGGTGTGTTTTATGTTATATTTGTGAGGAATTATGTTCTGAGAAATGGTTAATTGATGAATTTTAGTATTTCAGTATTGTCAGGACGAAAGTTTGAGAACAAACACGTTGTTATGGAGTTAAAAACCAAGTGGTGGCATTTGCTGAGGAACGACGATGTTCGCATTTATAAAGCAACCAAAGAAGCAATAAATTGTTGCGTGTAGTATGTTTTTATCAGGGGGCACGTGTAGCTAGTAGTTCATTATATAGTGAGACCTGCGACAGTTGGCCACGCGCAATTCAAAAAAAGTTGGCCAATCATTTCATTCTTTTCGTGCTGTTACATATTGTGTAATTTTTGCAGGTGGTCAACATGCAAGGCCAACTTAACAGGTTGTGCTTCATTAGCTGAGATTCAGTGGTCTAACACATGGCAGTGGCCGGCGGTTAATAAAGCATACATTACCAAACTCATCAACAAAGTACAAAGGACTGCGGCTCTAGGTGCTACAGGGGCGATGAGAACATGCCCAACTGAAGCCTTGAACGTAATCCTTCACCTCATACCACTCGACCTTCATATAAAGTACATATCAGCATGTAGTGCGGTCAGATTAAGAGAAACAGTTAGCTGGTGCGATAGTCTCTACGGCCACAACAGCATCCTTAATCTGCTACCTCGGGAGTTGGCGGCAAATCCGACCGACTACATAACTCCCAGGGTGAACTTTCGCAATGATGTCACGGTGAGATTCCCTTCCAGGGCGGAATGGAAATGTGGCGCGGTGACAAACGAATTCAAAACAACCATTTTCACTGACGGGTCGAAAATGGACTGCGGCGTAGGGGTGGGAATCTTCTCTGAATCCCTCAATATCTCTAGTTCATTCCGTCTACCCAATTCATGCAGCGTATTCCAGGCGGAAGTTCTTGCTGTACGAGAGAGGAGACGGCACCCTCAAACATACATCGATATAACTTAACACCATAGCCATTTTCATTGGTAGCCAGGCCGCTATCAAAGCCACCGTATCTGCGGCTTCCTCCTCCAAACTTGTTGAACAATGCAAGGAGGAGCTTGACGCACTCGGTCATCGGTCTAGGATCAGCCTCATCTGGGTGCCTGGTCATAGTAACATTGACGGAAACGAAAGGCCTGATGAATTGGCGAGGCAGGGATCTGTCGTTGACTGCTCCCGTGCGGAGGATGTCAACATTCCGTTAGGGGCCCTTAAGGGTAGAATCTTTGCTCATTTCCTTGCAGATGCTGGTAATAGATGGCGAGGGTTGCAGAACTGTGTCATATCCAGGCAGATGTGGCCAAAGTCTAACTGGCGCAGAACACAAGAGCTATTAAACAGAAACCGGGCAGATATTGCTAGAGTTCTGGCAGTTAGCACTGGCCATTGGCCCATAGGGGTCCACGCAGCCAGACTGGGCATTACTTTTAATGCACATTGTCGTAGCTGCAATATGGCCAACGAGCCTGAAACAATCCTTCACTTCCTTTGTAAGTGTCCGGCCCTTAGTAGGTTCAGACACCGTATACTTGGCAGACACCTTTTTGATAATATTAGTGAGTTAGCGGAGATAATTATCGGGGACGTTATCAGTTTCCTCAATGCCACGGGGTGGTTTTAAATAATCTTTTCTCTCCTTTCCCACAAGTCCAACGTCAGTTTCTACAACAATTTAGGTCACTTGAGCTGTGGTATTAAAACGGCGCCTCTGCGCTAATTATGTTTCAGCATAGCATGCTGTCACAACCACACCTACCTACCTACCTACCTGGCAGGGATAAAAATCATCATATTTCTTGAGGCACATCTCACAAAGGCCCATATGGGAACAGTAGTTTTCTGATGCTCATTTAAACGAATGAAGCCCGCGTTAAGTCCAAGGTAGTATTCATAGTTTCGTAGTCT
Source organism: Pocota personata (assembly GCA_963082735.1). Classification (NCBI taxonomy): domain Eukaryota; kingdom Metazoa; phylum Arthropoda; class Insecta; order Diptera; family Syrphidae; genus Pocota; species Pocota personata. Next base: position 45,222,262 of record OY720429.1, on the reverse strand, counting down.
CAATAGATTAAGTATTCTATCATTATAATATGACAAATTGTAGCCAATCAGTGTGTCTCTGCATTGTAATTTCCGGGTGTGCCTGCATCACGGGGAACTCGGACCAACGTATCGGAATTACAAAAACTGACTCCCAAGTCTGTTCTGTCTTCCCATAACCTTATTTATGATATGAGAGGTAATCATAAAGTCTGAACAGGCTTTGATAGCCGTCAGCTATTGAAACAGATGTGTAAATGTACGCGGTGTTAGCGATAGTATACTTCTGCCGAAAAGACTGTTGTGAAACTACATAGTGGTATACAGAGTTCTACTTGACTTTTGTATAAAAGACAGCACTTTCTGGTAAGAAATCAGTAAAGCGGTTACTTACATATTTCCAGGATTCAGATTGCGAATCAAGAGCCCGAATCGACATGCCCGGGACAGAGTAGAGGAACTTTCGAACCTCCTTCCCTCTGGAACCCACACTGTTGTCTTCTTTCTGGTATTAAGTGGTCCTAGATGAAATGCACTTAGACTAATAATTAGTCTTTGTGATACCACTATAGAGCAGGAATTTCTATACCTGCGAATGTCTACTTCTGGAACCATCTAATCCTCCTGGTGAAGCCATTGATTTCAGCAGGTCGTTAAAAAAGTATTCTTCTAGAGTAGCCCTTCTGATATGGGTAAAGGAAGTAAAATATAGTCCCCTCCACAGCTTATGCAGAATAAGTCAATGCTTGCAATGCCAGTCTCTAAGCATATAACATATCCACTTGAAGTAAAAATAAAATATGTATGTACACTAAGTTGTTGTGATTTCAACTGTGAATTTGCTGAAATTTGTCACATTTACCACTTTACAGATAATTGACGTTGATTATCCATTACCCAGTATGTAAGTATACCAATTTATCACATATGTATGAACATCCATTCGTAGAGGTACATTTCATTTTCAATAGTTTCTTTATAGACATTTCCAATATTACGTTTGCATTACTTGCAAATGAAGCACCAAAAGCTCTGGTCCATTCCTTCTCTGCGTTCCACTATTTTTGCCGATACCCTTCTCTTTTGTGAGTAGTCCTCTTGGGGTAGTGGTAAAGTTCCTAGAGGTCCTGGGTTCTTCGAACTCTATACTCTTGCTCTCACATATACTCTGAGGTGATTACTAAGCAGGTACACCGGATTCCTGGGCGGATTGTCTCGAAACTCTATTACGGATGGACCATCCTTCCGACGTGAATATAATTCTAAGGCAAATAGCCTGACTGTTCAAGATACTAGCCCAATGCCAAGCGGATGTTAGGCACAAACGTGCGATCCAAGCTTTAAAGGACGCGAGCGCGCCCTAATTTGCATTGTTTGCTCGCCATCGCTGATAACATCGCCAAAAAACTTGACCCCTTTTTAGAGTAGGTAATGATTTTGGTGAGATATCAATAGTTTTTGCAAAGGCAAAAGACAAAAAGAAACTAACGATAAACAATCGTTAGGTAAGACTATATGTTCTTGAGAAATTTTTACTGAAAACCTATCTTCATTACAAAAAAAGTTTTTAATGCGATAATTGGTGTTTTTTTTTTTTTTTTATATATCTTAAAATATGTTGATGTATTTTATGTTATATGAGATATTTGGTGGTATTTTGAGATATGTAGTGGTATTTTAGGATATTTCATAATAAAATTTAATATCCTAAAATATCCCAAAATACCAACAAGCATCCTATATAACATTAAATACCCGAGCATATTTTATAATACCTAAAGGTCTAATTCAATACAAACATTGCTGGTACGTTAACAAAAGCGGAATAGATGTGGATACACCTCAGAGTGACGGTCAAAATTGTTTTATGTAATAATGACTATTCAAATTGAAATAACATAAACTTTTGGAATCTACTTATCAACGTCTTAAAAACTATATACTGCATGAATATATGCCGCAATAATTAAAATATGGCTCCACCCTTCGCTTATTTTAAGAAAAGTCAAGTTTTCAATCTCTGTCCTTTGTCTGCACCCCAAGCACTACCTATATATATCAATTTTCAAGGTTCTATGTTGACTAGAAGTGCCTCTTTTCTTTTCTTCTATTATATTGTCACATCCTTGCTCCGCCCAAATTTTGGGACCCATGTTGCAAAGTCCAACTTTCCCATTTGCTCCTTTGTCTGCACTCCAAGTAGTATATTTTTACAAAATTCAACAGTATAGGATTTAATACTTTTACCCTCTTGCTATGCCCATTTTTTGAAAGCCATGTTGAAGAGACCAAGTTTCTCATTTCTTCCTCTGTCTATACACCAAATACTACCTTGTACCAAATTTCAATATTCGATGTTCACCAGAAGCACCCCATTGGTTTTGATACCTTCTATTATACTGTTACCCCTTGCCCCGCTCATTTTTTAGGAAACCACATTGAAAAGTCTAACTTTCTCATTTATTTTTCTGTCTTCACACCAAATACTACCTCTGTACCAATTTTCAAGATTTTATTTTCACGAAAAGTATCCTATAGGTTTCTATGATCAGTGAGTAAGTCAATCAGTCAATCAGTAAATTCAGTCAGTTCGAAAATAAACGTTTTTGAAGTCTCGTATCTCGGCTAGAAACTTAAAATTTGGTAGAGTTACTAACGTGGCTGGCCTGGTGTGCAATTTTTGTATACCAATCATTATTGGGAACCGAGTTAAAGGTAGTATAAAAATGTCCAAAGTTGTTTCGTGTAAATAAGGTAGTTCACAAGTTGCCTTATTTTCGAATTACTGCAAGGATATTTTGAATAAGTAAATCAAAGCACAGGGTGGGCCATTTGTTGGATTCTTTTTAAAAATCAAAATTTGTACTGTTTCCGAAATATAGCACTCGCTTTGGAAATAAGTTGCCAATATTTCCCAACATTGTTTGAGCATAAACCGATTATTTCTTACCGCGGAGTTATGTAGTTTGTTTCTGTCAATCTTTGAAGCACATAAGAGTTGTTACGAGGGTAGGTCAATAAGTCACTGAAAAATTAAATAAGTAACACTCTTTTCGGTATAAAAACATTTTATTTTTCAACATAGTCTCCTTTTAGCTCTATGCACTTCATCCAACGTTACTCCAATTTTTTGAAGCCCTCCAAATAATACGATTTCTCGAGCCCCTCAAAATAAACGATTGTTTCAGCGATGACCTCTTCATTCATTCGACCCAAATCTCTTACCTCCGAGCCATTTCTTCATGTTTGGAAACAAGAAATAGTCGCAGGAGGCTAAAACTGGGGAATATGCTGGATGAGGGAGGAGTTCGTAGCCTAACTCATGCAATTTTGCCATTGCGACTGCGGACTTATGCGCCGGTCCGTTGTCCTGGTGAAAAATTACTTTTTTCTTCTCCAAATGCGACCGTTTTTGCTTTAAATCGGCTTGGAATCGATCCAGCAGCTCTGCGTAATATGCGCCAGTGATCGTTTTACCCTTTTCAAAGTAATCAATGTGAATAACGCCGCGCGCATCCCAAAAAACTATCACCATGACCTTGTTTGCTGACAAACCCTCCTTGGCCTTCTTCGGCTTCGATTCAACAGAAGTCCATAGTTTTGATTGTTCCTTGGTTTCTGGTGTGTTGTGGTGAATCCAGGTTTCATCCACGGTTACGAAACGGCGCAAAAACTCAGCCGAATTTTTCTGGAACATCGCCAAACACACCTTTGAAGTTGTCAAACGAATGCGTTTGTTGTCGATTGTGAGCAAACGCGGCACCCATCTTGCGCAAAGTTTTTCCATGTCCAAATATTTATGTAAAATCGAAATGATATGCCTGTGGCCTCTTCAAGCTAGCGCACTTTCACTCGCCGATCGTCCATTATCAAACCATGGATTTTGTCTACCATTTCTGGTGTGGTGACTTCAATTGGGTCACCATAACGTTCAGCGTCACTTTTGCTTGAACGACCGCACCGTAATTGAGTAAACCAGTGGTGAATGGTTCCAATCGATGGTGAAGAGTCCCCATAATATTTGTCAAGCTTTTGTTTGGTTTGCGTGATAGTTTTTTCTCGCAAAAAATAGTGTTTAATGAGCACTCGCAGTTCACTTTTTTCCATTTTAACGAAAATGCTAGTAGGCGTCTATATAAAATGGCTGCCACAACAAAACTATTTGACAGATCTGTCTGAAAATTTGGGTGCGTTCTTTTGAAAGCAGATTCTTGACAAAAAAAAAAATTAAGGTGACGACACAATTTGTGTTAATTTTCAGGGACTTATTGACCCACCCTCGTAGTATCAAAATAACATGTAATTTAAAAAGAAACCAGCAGATGGCCCACCCTTTGCATACTGATTTATCATAAGGCTTTGAAATAGTTTAGATTGGGTAAGGCTTGTTTCGTTTATGCAAATTGACACAAAATTATACTAAAATCAAGAAGAGGAACAACTGCCCAAAAAATGGGAAGTAGTTGATTTTGAGAGATTCTTCATACCAATTTGAGATTTTATTTCGTACCATCGTTTAGGATGAGAATTATGTGGTTATTTCTTTAAAAAATGCCAAACTTCCGAAGAAAACGAAGTTTTTCAATATGAAATAAAATCTCGAGATACAAATTTCACAGATTCAGATACTTGAAGACGCAAGTAACACGTTAATTAAAGCTAATATATGAATTTTAAATTAAATGAGGAGAAAGTTATAATCATGGGATACGAGATGGTAAAACGTTTTTAATATCAACAATACCATATTCATCATCGTAAGTAATAATTTATCTGGTCATCCCATTGTCTTTCAAACAAATAAATATTTTCCCCGTAAGCAAAATAAGTTTTTAGCGTGGCCCCTAAAGTCGACTAGTTTGGGCTATTCTTGACAGGTGAACCTCGGTCCCTGGCAAGGTCTATCTAGGCAGTAAAGTCGTATTTACTTTTAGAAAATGAAGACAAAGTCTAGGTGCATCTGTCAAATATTATGGGGTACAGTGATCTGCGTCTGACTCTGAGGTGCGGCTACTAGATACATACACAAAGGGTAAACAGGAACCCATTCCTTATCGCCCGGTGAGACCACATCTTACTGTATGTTTCGTGAAGTAGTCGTGATTTTTTTTTATAATTTGGCGCGCCAAAGAGGATATGAATACCCTTATACTATTACAGGACACGGGCGTTGTGAAGAAGAGAGAGAGAGAAAAAAACCTGGGCCATACTATAGCATATTCCCACCATAACTCAAATATGAAATGTGATCAAAATCGTGATCATAGTCGTTATTGAGTATCGCTAACTTTGGTGTTAGAACGAAAATACCAATTTCGCCTCGAACTGTGACCTACAGATCCCAGATATGAGTTTTAAGGAAATTCTGTCTAACCATTTAGGCTGCAGTCGGCCTTACTAATACATACAGACAGACAGAATTGACAGACCCAGTTTTTTTTTATAATAATACCAAGATTAATCAAAATCTCGAAATCGAATATTTTCAAGAAACCAATACTTGCCCTTATAGGTGCAAGCTAAAATAAGGAAAAAAAAACTGTACATAGACTTCAAAATCTAAGGAACCGTTTAACAGACTTATTATAAAGGAGTTCGAGGGTGGCTAGGATGTAGTAGGTAATGCGTTTGTTTGTGACCCTAACGGAGCAGCCACACGAGCTTAAAAGAATAAAATCTATAATATGTTTCCCTAACGAGTACACAAAATACGCCTGGTAGCCCAATGGACTGGAATCGAGTCTAGTGTTTCGGGATTTGATATCTCTTTAAAAAAAAATGGAGGAGTCGTGAACTATTTTGAATGGAATCGGACTTAAAGTACCTGAGTTAACTTAACTACTAGTAAAGCTAATATTTTATCAAATATTAAAGTACCGAAGTGCAACTTTTTGTCGATAAAATAAATTTTTTTAAAATTCATATTATTTATACTTTGCATCGTCAGTATCATCCAAAACTTTTAAGTTTTAATGGATAAAAACCTAATCAGAGTCATTAACCAATGTGGCTTTCTCACATAGACTACTTCATTAATTTCAAACTATAAATAGAATTGAATGCACCCCAAGGGATAGAAGTGAGTAAAAACTTTTCAAATGAATTCATAATGAGTTTCAATAAAATATACATTTCCGGTCGCATTCCGAATCAAATTACTATTTCCATGGAAAAACTAATTATTAAAACGAGCTTTCAATTCTGTGACTAATTATAAAATCTCTTTCCATCTACGCATATTTTTTTATATTTCTCCTTGAAATTTTAAATCTTGCAAAGGAAAATTCCCAAGCGATATGCCCTGAATTATTTAAGAAGAAGTGGGTACACAAAAGTCCAATAATATGTACTTCTGAGGAGAGAGAGAGTTTTAAAAATATATTTTACTTCTGGTTACCAACACTATTTCTGCAATTTGTGGAATTTGTATGAATGAAGAGGTAGAGCCGGTAAATAGCACAACTACAACAGCATGGAAGTGGGAAGGGGGCAAGTCAAGCCTTAATTTAAATTACAAATTGAGCACTAACTTCTGGCGTTTGTAGCCCTTTGCTTTTGACTCTTTGGAAAGTTTTTAAGAGATCTTTTCTTCCTTTGGTACGTCTTTTGTTTTGGGGCCAAAACTAAGAATGTAGAAAGCAAAAAACCAAAAAACAAAAACAAAAAATCAAAAAAGTAGAAATGTTATCCTACATTATGACAAAAGTACATTCCGCCAACGTCTAAAACTTTTTTAACGAGTATAATTCTCTCGTCCTTTCGCTTCAGATAGCGCTTTTCGTACTCCTCCTCCTCCTTCTGGAATGTTGTACTTTCTTAATGCAAAGGTAAAAATAACTTTGGATTATGGTTGATGTTGATGGTCAGCAAAAGTTTAAGAAACTTCTTGGAAAGCCAATGAGCAAAAGCCAATTGGAGTGGAAAAACAAAGTGGTGGATTTAACAGAGCGAATGAGGATGAATTGTGTTCATAAGAATTATGCATGCAAGAATTCTGCAAGGAGTGTAACACACATACATATACTCGTAAATATCCAAATATGGAAATATATACATACTGTACTCAAGCAATATATATTTTTTAAACATCGTATTTGTACGAGTATACATCTATTGTGCTTGTTAACCCTTAAATGCCCAGTATATCTTTAAGGATACGAGTACAACCATTTATTTACTTATGGCTTACTATTTTTGCTTTATTGACTCAAAATGTATCCACTGTAAAAAAAATAGACCCATAGTTTTTAAATTAAATTACTTATAACGAAATATTTGAATTTTTTAATTTTAAGCAAATTTAAAAAAAAAAAATCTTTTTTTTTCTTCTTTTTTTTTATAATTTGCACGTGTTAAAGAGGATATGAATAACCTTATACTAATTTTTTAGAACACGTGCGTTTTGCGGAAAGGGGAAGAGGCAAAGAGAAAGACAGAGTGGTGTATTTTGAAACTAAGGTGGTATTAAGTTTCTGTAAACTCCAAGGGTAGCGTCCAGATAACTGGGGGTATTTTGTTTGTTTTCGCTATTATTGTCGTTGCTTATGATTCACTGTATTTTTTTCCGTCCTCCTGGTGTCATCATCACGATCAAGTTGCATTTTAGCCATATGACCACCCTACTGCCACTGTTATGCCTTCACAGTAGAGTTGACTTAGCTTTCGCAAGTGATCGACTTTTTTATTTATTTCATGCGAAATAAATAGATGATTGTTGACATCAGGATTTGAACCGTGAACCAAGAGCGTGACAAGCGATGATGTTACCACTACACCACGGCCACTTTATAGTTGGTAAGACTGCTGTGATAGAAAAAATATAAATATAGTTGCTTTAGTTGTGTATCAGTGCAGTTTGAAGGTATATATTTATATAAGTTTACATAACAGTACACTGTAATTTTGATATATAAATTACAATTATTGTATTAAAAATTCGGATTCGCTTATAAATTTGACATTTACAGCAGATCCCCTGAAGGACCTTCTCAAGGCGAACCAGATCTGCAACCATCGGCAAATATTGATGAAAGATTGCTCCGGGAAGTGCCACGATATTGCATTATATACTTGACAACTACTACACAACGTATGTTCGGACTCAAAGCATACTTACAGTTGGTACTATACGTCGTAACAGAATAAAAAACTGTAAGCTACCGGAAGACAAGACGATGATGAAGTGCGAACGTGGATCAAGCCAGGAATTTGTTGCTTCTATTCACGGCATGGATGTTACGTTCATATCTTGGAAGGACAACTGGGTTGTCAATCTTGTGTCAACATATGTCGGAATAAAACCTCCTTCTTCTTCTAATTCAGATAGTCAAACGGGTCTAAATGTAAGGAGGTTCGATAGAAAAGAGAAGTCTGTCAAAATGGTACCATGTCCACAAATTATTAAAGACTATAATCAGCTCATGGGAGGAGTGGATCTGATGGACAGTTTCATGGGACGCCATAAAATAGGCATGAAAAGCCGAAAATGGACAAACCAGTTATTTTTTCATATGCTAGATATGACTACAGTAAATGCATGGATACTGCATAAAAGGATCAACAAAGGCCGCCGTGAATACAAACAAATGAGGCTCATCGTAGTTACGGCTCTGTGGAACCTAACAACATCTTTGGAATCACTCATTCAAACCAAACGTTTCAAGCCAAATTCATCCAATGCTCCTCGTAAAGACATACGGCTAAATAAGACAGACCACTGGACAATTATCGACAAAAAGGGACGATGCAAGTTACCTAATTGTCCAGGACAAACAAAAATGCACTGTTCTAAATGTAATATAAATTTATGTTTAACGGCAGAAAAAAATTGTTTTTATAATTATCATAACTCATAAATTATCCTATAGCTAACTTGTTTTAGTATTTGTGTTGAACATAGATCGTATTGCTTGCTTTTGTAGTTTTTCCATTCATATAATTTTTAATTTACTAAATAAATACCTATGTATGTAATAATTTATACTTTGTACTAATATTTTTTTTAATCACAGATATATCTAAATTTACGAAATGGTTGTATTTACTGAAGATCTTCTTGGTTGCTTGTGTTTCTGTATTTAATAATTTTTTTACTAAATAATAACCTAAACATTCTTTTAATATTATTTTCTGTATATATACCAATATTTGAATTAACAAAAACGGTGCAATACTTCCTTATTATGTACAATTACCCGTTTATCTAATAAACTAAAAAAAATTCCTATGCATTCGATATAATTTTCTTTCCGAATAGATGTGGGGGGTTAATGCCCAGTGTATCTTTAAAGATGCAACCACTTTTTTGTCAATAACTTCGTCCAAAAAAAAAAAAATATTTTTTTTTAACAGCGGATTTGTTATTTTTGTTTCCGTTTACATACAATATATTTTTTTCATCAAAATCGGTTTCCTTGGGTATTTAAGGGTTAAATGTATTTGACTTGTTGCTGAAGTAAAACAAGTTTTTCTTGAACAGCTTTCGCGAAAAGTTGGTTTAGCTTAAATTATAGGAGAATTAGCTATGGAAAATAGCTATTATTGCTATTCGCAAAAAGTTGTCTTAACATAATAACTTTCTGTTATATACCTTTTTTTTATGTCTACCTTAACTCAAATATAAAATTTTATATTTTTTCGAGAAAATCAATTCTTTTCAAAATCGGCCTTTTGTAAAGTTCGGTTTTGCTTCGAATTGTGGCCCCGCAGATATAAAGTTTGAAGTAATTTTCCAAACTGTATGATTGAGAAACTGTGTAATGACAATTTTACTCTCGGAGGCTAGTCAGACATTCGCGGTAAAAAATTGTGAAAAATGTTCTGATGTTTTCTAATATTTAAAACCCAGGCATCACAAATGGCAATAACAAAGGACAATAAATAATCATCAAAACCTATAGGGTGATTCCTATGAACACAGAAATTTTGATATTGATACACAGGTAGTACTTCGAGTGTAGACAAAGGAAAAAATAGACTTTTCAATATGACTTCCGAAAAATAGACATGACAAGGCGGTCACAGTATAACATAGATAGAAGGTATTAAAACTCGTAATGTATCTTCAATCAAGATGGAACCTTGGAAATTAGTACAGATATAGTGCTTGAGGTATACAAAGTAAAACTACTCGTATATTTAAGATATAACTAAGTCGGGAGCGAATGTTAACCATTGTGTTATATCATTATGCGACATATTATTATGCAATACTTACAATAAAGGCATTTGTAAGTAGATTACAGAACTTTTTATTTTATTTCAATTGGGGACATAGTTATTATTGAAAAACCTTCCATACATAAGAAAAATACCAAAGTTCGCAGTTGAAATGACTCAAGATCGTGCAGTTTTACATTCAAAACATGTTCTCAATTGTGAAAACGCAACGTGCATATCGTGCAAAATATAGAGTGAAGGAAGCGCCTTCAGACCACACCATCAGACGGTTCTACGCCAATAAAAGCTCTCAATTAATTCACGAAGAACATCCCCAGAACCAACGCGTGACTGTTTGGGCTAGAATTTGTGCGGAAAGAATCATGGGACCATTCTTCTTCGAAGACGATGCTGGAACAGCGGTAACGGTCAATGGAGAGCGTTATCGGACTCACCCTGTATATAGGTACAGGTATACAAAAAAAAAACATACAGTACAGTTATAATCTATCTGCCCCTAATAAAGTGGGCATGGGAATGTGAACTCAATTGCAAATGCAATGACTTACTTCTACTCGGGGATACTTTCGCGTTTTTAAGAGATTTTATCAGAATGACTGTACGAGTATTTACGCCTTTTTGTTTGAAGGAATTGGGCGTTGCTGTCGGCATTTGTAACCGAAGTTCACAGATTCTGGTGAAATATTCACATTAAAACCTAACCATAATCTTTGAAAGCCTTGAAAAAGCAGAAGAAACCTCCCCCGAAATGTAGGGGTGGCCATATCAAATGTAGGGACGAATTTGTAGAGAATAGCTACATCTACATATTTTGTGAAGGAAATATTTTTCAATTTTGAGTTAAAATATTGAAAAAGACAATTTTTTTTGAAAAGTGGATTTCAAATGTTTACACTTATGATGCTTCGGATTCAAAAAAAGGCTTGTATATAAAAATTCATTTTCCTAACTCAAAAAGCATATATATTTTTGGGAGTCTACCGTTATTTTGTCTCTATGTTACAAACCAATGCATCGAAATTAATACACCCTATGCGATGGGACAGTATTTCGTATAATGGCGAACAATTATTTCCGACGTCCCTATTAGTTACTTCAAATGTATAGGTTACTCTGTAATTTGAGAAAATTTGACTTGACTATACATAGGTATTTTGAAGTCGACCCTTTGACTTTCGGCGAGTTTAGTATCAATTAGTTTCCTTATATCACAGTTGTCGACGAATTTCCTTGCGATGAGTTTCTTTCGAAGAAATTGCTTTCCTCCAAAAATCCTGTTACTATTTAGTACCATAAGGAGAAAGATATAGAAATGTGCGGAGTTTAACTTGCTCAACTTTTATTGCCAAATAAAATTCGACACTCGGATTCAATATGCATCCATACATCTGTCACCAGTTTTTGGACCTTCAATTTAGAGCGTTCGCTTGTGACCCGAACTGTGCAGGTTCGAGCCCAGACGGGGGACAGCAATCACAGCCACCCGAACATAAAAGAAAAACGAATGAAATCTAAGTTTCTCCAACAACTACACCAAAATGGAATTTCTGCCTGGTAGTACAATGGACACAACAAAATAGAGTCTGAGTGCTCCGGGATTTGGAAATTTCCTTTTAATAAAAAAAAAAAAATATATACATACATATATATATAAAATTGTATATAGTCTTTCTGGAATTTGATCTGTGCCAACAAACACGCCTTCTTTTCCAAAAATCTTGTTCATTCAAAATTTTTACTAGTAATTGGAAAATATTGCGTTTGGGGCAGTTTCTTAAAAAAAACATAATCTTCATAACCTTCAAAGAAAAATAGTAACAGCAGTTTTTCTGTCAAAATATCTTCTAAATTGCTGAAATGCTTTCTGAGAAGAAAAATAATATTGAATTTGAATTCAAAATTACATAACGCCACACCCACAATATTAGGGGTGGGTTAGAAGATGGAATAGGGTATCATACGATTTTCTTTTAATTTTTACTACAAACTGAAAAATATTTCTTTTTTTTAAAGAAAAGGTCAGTCAGACTCGATTTTTCGTACATTTTACAGGGTGGGGCAAATTATCTTTATGGTTTAAATTCGTTATATTTTTTTTTAATTATTTTTATCAGAATTTTGCAAACAAAACTTGGGAAATTTAGTATGAAACGATACACAACAGAACAACGAACAAAAATCATCGAATTTTATTTTGAAAACCGACGGTCCAGAAACATTAACCAGGAGACGTCCAGCTCAAGTCGGGCTATCGCGACGATCCGTTCAAAGGATTTTGGCCACATTGCACAGTCCAGCTTTTGCAAGAATTCAAGTTGACAGACTACCAGCAATGGATTGAATGCCATTTTGTTGCGGCAAAAAGCAGATCAAAATCCCGACTTCATCCACAATTTGATAATGACCGATGAAGTCTATTTCAAATTAAATGGCTTCGTTAACAAGCAAAACTGCATGCTGTGGGCTACGAAGCTTAGCTAAAATTACACCCACTTAAGTGTACTGTTCGATGCGGTGTTTCGTCTGAATGGATCATTGGCCCATATTTCCTTGACAATGAAGCCGGTGCCGCAGTTAGCATCAATGCTGCTCAGTATCGGAAGATGTTGGAAAATTGTTTGGGAAAAACTGTGCAAAAACATCCAAAACAATGTATTATTATTTTGCGCAGTAGCGACTTCAATTGACCGCCGCGTTCACCGACTTTAACTGCCCCGACTGTTTTATGTGGGCCTATTTGAGAGAACGAGTATACGTCAATAGGTCAGCGACCATCCGTGTCATAATACCTCACATTTTACGAAAGGTGATGGAAAATGTGTTAGAAAGAGCACAGAAACTTATAACGAATTCAAACCATAAAGGTCTTTTTGTGCCACCCAGTACTACAAAGCAGAAGCCCTTTTTGGTGTAATGGTCGGAGAAACTTCGATTATAGACGTTAACTTTGTCTACAATTCGCAAATACATTGTATGGGGTCCACTTTAAAAAATTCAGAAAAGTTGCAATCCATTTGGAACGGGTCCTATGTAACCTATCCCTCATCTTCTCACCGGTCCCTAATAAAGTGGGAGTTGTTTTCTGAAATGTTCAATTCAAATTTAATGATATGCACATTTTTCTATTCGGAGTATACTTCCATTACTTTTAAGATATTTTATCAGAAGAACACCCTAATACACAGAAGCCATTAATTCCGTGTATTAAAAAGTGGGCGTGGCTGTAGTTACCGAAATTCAAGGATTCTGATGAAATGTTGAAAGTGAGGCTAATCCATGGCCGCAAGTAGCTTTGAAAAGCAATATCAGCTTTTTGAAGAAATCGACCCCAAAAAGTAGGCGTGGCATTATACAGTGTACGAATTGTAGAGAATGTGAATGTCTATACATTTTTAAAGGCTGATATTTCTCAGTGTCCAATAGAAATATTGAAAAAGGTATTTTTTTTTTTAAGTAACGACTGTGGATTGCTTCGGGTTCCAGAAAACTTTTTTACTAAATTTCATTTTCATAGCTCATAATTTAAGGCCCAACAACTGGCGTATTTTGGATGTCCGCATGAATATAGACTCGGATCACTACATAGCTGCTGAGAAAGAACGTATGCGAATATCCCAAATACCATAGAATCAAAGAAGTACTGTTGAAAATGTAACATTCAATGGCTACAATCTCAAGAGACTGCCAGAGCCTTCGCCGATAGAGTGTCCCTTATTTCAATAAGTCTAATATCGTCAACGTTAAGGACAGATGAACAATGGCATCGTTTTCAGCAAGTCATCAAGAACGACGCCTCAAGCGCACGCAGCAAAGCAAGAGGAAGAAAGAAATCTAGTAGTATCATGCAACAGTCGGTGCTGAAAATTTGGAAAAATCACTTCTAAAGACTATTAACCCGCATGATGACTATCAACAATTCCATCCACCCGACCAAAGTGGAGTGAAGAAGTCTAACCGAACTATTTAAAGCAGCTGGTGATAATTTGGGACGGGGAATACCTAAATCAACTCATCTACGAATGGAAGTCCAGTACCATTTGTCCGATCATCAAGAAAGGAAACCCTCTCAACTGCGCCAACTACATAGGTATACTCAACATAGTGTATAAGATTTTACCTACACATACTCGTATGTATTATGTGAACGCCTTAAACCTTGTGTTAAGTAGCTATGAGGCGAGCTATACAGAGCCATACTTCTGGCATCGCTGCTTTTAAGATTGTTAAGGAGTATGTCTATTATAATTGTACATAAAGTCTTCGCTCTAGTTGTAGATTATCGCCCATCTCTTAACGAGATGACATACCTCTAGCTGCATGCAATGAATTACTCAAGCAATAAAGAAGGCCAACTATAGGTGGAATAGACGCGCTCTAACAGTATAGTTAAGAAAACTGCACATCAGCACAACAGAAGGTGTTGTCACAGAAAAATCTCATTGGAAAGCACGCAAAAAGGTTTCGCCTCTTTTCGAACGAATTCTTAAGGAGTTATAGGAGCTCTACACTTGTCCAGCTTCACTTGGGAGCTTATTTCTACTACAACCTCAGTAAGCCGGCAAGTCCAGACATCAGTAACCAATTCAGAAACCAGTTCTAAGGTAGTACGGCGGAGTCCCAAGATCTATGAATGAAAATATTACGATCTAAATGTGTCTCTGCTTAGGGCGCAGGCAGCCACTCTATCTAGACTAACCTAACCTACTACCCGATATTGATACCTATGTACATTTTACGGTTTCATAGTCCTCCTGGAGATGTCAGTATTTTAATTTCCTGACTGATAAATTCGAAACTCCTTCTCTTATTCGTTTCTTTGTCATCTACAATTGACTGAATATCGCTCTTATCCTCCATAAAATTACATTATTCTTATTCCATATAAGGTACCATGCAATGATGAGAAAAGATCTGACAAAGTCCGCCTGTGTTTCTATTTAACAATAGGCACCACGCCTTTTTAAGTGGTTAGGCAAAAAAAAGTTAAGAAATATAAGTTAACCTAAACTTCCCTCGGTCATTACTTTTAACTTTTTTTTTTTTAAACTTAAACTTTTCTTAGTAAACGTTATGAAAACCTTTTAGTTTGACTTTTCATCAAAGTTCTCAACCTTCTGTTAACTTATAAAAAAATATTTTGTAAGCGCTTACAGAAGCACAAGGAACAGATATTTAACAAAAACAAAAGGTAAAAGAACAAAAAAAAAAAAAAAACACAGAAGTGAAAATATCTTTTCAAAAGATTTGCCCTTAGTCAACATAATTAAATTCCGTCCGCCCTACCTTTGCCGTTGTAGACAGAGAGGGGGAGGAAGTTCTTGTAAAGCCCTTTTGTTCCGACAACGTTAGCTATTTAAACACTTTTAATCCTTTGTAATCCTAACACAACTCTAAGTAACTTTAATACCCACTATCAACATTAAGTTTACACCCGTTCATAGTGAGTAGAGGAGACTTCCTTGTCTCCTTCCGTTAGCAGCAGGTCTTTTTCGGCTCCTTAACTCACTGAGTGTCCTTCCTTCTAGTTTCAACTGTGAATGTACTACCGCCACAAACTTCACAATCCAGAGAAGATTTCCCTTTCTGTCCACGTTTTTCTTATGTTTGTGCTGCAGCTCACCACACCATTCATCCTCTGGCATCCATTTTATCAATATCCCTGCAATGGGATATTTCGTTGTCGTTGTCGTTGTCGTAGTTGTCGGATCCTCCTGCTTGGAATTGTGATAAGGAAATAAAGGATTAATTAAAGGAGTAACGGCTTTCGGAAATGTCCTCATTTAAATATTAAAATCGGTTACTGAGTGAATATTGAAACAAGTCATCGAAACCTGGCGGTGGAGGGTGACACCCACTAACGGATTCAATTCAAGATGGAATGGATTTGCCTCGTTCAAGAAGGCAACGAAGGCATCGGGTGGACAATTGATAATTGATTTTGTTGAAATAAGCTGACAGATGAAAAATATCACTGTTAGATAGGCGAGATGACAAACAATTTCATCCTTCGATGAATAAAGTCGAATTAAAGATTTATTGGCCGAAATTTGTCATTGCGCGGATCGCTGTGCTTTTGTGTTCACCCTTTAAATTAGGTAGTAGTGGAGGCAAAAAGGATGCTTTGAATTTAATATTAATTAATTGGCCTTAAAGTGGATCGCTCGATAATACCTCGAGGAAATCCTGCGATTGATGAATTGCTAATTAGAGACATGATTTTCGAATTTGGTTGGTTCTTCATGTGCAGAGGTGGGAATAGATGTTATGCTTTCAGGGCATAGCAAACACCGTTAAGTATTCAATTTGTGTATACGATAATAATGAGTTTTGTTCAATGTTTCGTCTCGAGGATATAAAAGCAAAAGCTAACTACATACTAGTGGGCAGGTGGTAGGCTCAACGCAACATTTACATAGGTATATCGTTTTCTTAATTAATATATACTTAAGTACTAGTGCATAGGTCAGATTTTGACTCAATGATTGTGTAGTAGAGGATGATGGTAAGATATTTTCAGAAATATCTATGTATGTACATTATCATAAATTGTGCTAGATCCCTTTACATAAACCTGGACGTCAAAATGAGAACCCTGATATGAAAATATTTTTTTTTTTTTTTTGCCGAGAGGGTGAAAATCTTCTAAAGACACCATAAGGACCGACCGCGCGTGCTTATGGTAGTGTGAGATTTTTACTCACTAAAAAGACCACTCTTCAAGATTAGTACTACAACTAAGCCGACGCTTATCTAGCAGTTTTATTTTCGCTTACGAGACTTGTGATTTTTGGAAAAATATGTTCGTATGTAATTTTAAAAAAATTGTAGCGTTTTAGACAGGTTAAATTCCAAAGTTCCTGCTGTTTTCACCACCGGCATATACTATGACGCGAGGTCAAAATGTTTTGTCTTTTGCAAACAACGAATTGAATTGTTCGCGTCAAGTAGTTGAATGACGGTACGGTTACAATGGCCGTGAACACGATCTTTGTGCTTACGAGCAAAATTTGTTATCTCTTCAACGACGCTGGGAATTCCCAGGTCCCGATGAATATCTTCGTTACGTACGTACCACAGTGCGCTAAAGATCGTTCTAAGAACTTTATTTTCAAAAGTTTGTAGGATGTTTCAATTGTTTTTCCTGGTACAACCGCATAGTTGTAGACCATACGTCCACACTGGCTTTAGCACTTGCTTATAGATAAGCAGTTTGTTATGTAGGCTCGACTTTTCAATTTTTTACGAGTAGCCAGTACATTTGTCGGTATTTGTTTTGGAGCTCGTCGCGTTTCTTTTTTACGTGCGTCATTCCTAGATATTTTGCTTCGTTCGCGTATGGTATTTGGACCAAGTTTAAATATACGGGTAATCTGTCCACTTTTTTTTAGGTAAAGTTGACGTGAGTAGATTTGCTTTCGTTCAGCACAATACGCCAAGAATTTATCCAAGCATGGACTTTATTAACAGCATGTTGCAGCTTTTCAGTTGCTGCTTCAATTGTATCGTCCGCAAACGTGGCAACGACGCAGTTTCTTTCCTGCGGGATATCACGCGTGTACACCAAACATTCACTCCACGAGGATGAAGAGGTCATTCATGAATTGCTCGGGTTTTCCGCTCCCCATATCGGGCTATTCTGTTTATTTATAGCTCCATTCAAGTCAAAATGCGCCTCGTCATTCATAATCAATTTTTGAAAAAATGCAGGGTCATCTCTATTCTATTGGCACCAGGGCCCTCGTAGTACTTTTCTTGAACTTCTTGCTTCATTTGAATTTTGTACGGAAAGAAATGCAGATAGCGATGCATAATTTTCCACATAAACGTTGGAGAAATTTCAATTTGTTGAGCACGATACGAAGTTTCCGGACTTTCACTCACATTGTCCCTCACTGCATCAATATTTTGTTATATATGCTCTGTTCGACGTGGTCCAGGCTTCGGTAAATTACTTACTGTGTAAAGGTCGTTCAGTAATACATGGGGCTACAAACTCTCTGTGGTATATTAATTATACACGGTTTTTGTGAGATGCATTCTAACCTATAACCATATGTTAAAATGCGCCAGGGAAAAATTCTATCTTTCAATAGTCACCAAAATCCAGAGGACAGTCTGCGTCTGTTTCACAGGAGCTAAATATTATGCCCCTGAATCTAACAGATCACAAAGTCTATGATATGTTCATACTTCGGTTTTGTCCTGGTAGAAGGTTGTGAACAAGAAGACAGAAATCGCGTATATGAATCCGATATTATCCTTTGAAAGAAGATTCACTACCAAAATTTCTGACAAAAATGACTGGATAAACCGACCAGTATCAAGCGAGAAGGAAATAAGCTTCTATATCGACAGGTTCCAAATGGATCTCGGCTCGGTGCAGGAGCTGGGGCTTACTGCAAAATCCATTCCTTTAAAATCAACAATGATTGCAGAGTCTTTTAAACCGATATAACAGACATTACTTAGTCTGCAAGAATGGTCATAGAAGACAATATCGTCGAAAAGGTCAGGTCAAGACTACAAAGACTATGCAAATTAACTAACCTAAATGAGCCACATGAATATCGCGGCAATGAGAGAGCTGATGAAATAACAAGAAACGGATTGAAGTAAAATCCTTTCCAGGCTAAGCTTAGTAGCAGCGATGTGCTGTTCATTTATGGCATCATCACTTGGTAATGTTTTATTGGTATTCACGCGGAGCGTTTGGGGCTAATCGACTATGACTACTCCAGGAATTGCCGGGACGAAAAAGTAATTAATTCTGTCCGTCACTTGTTGGACGAATGTTCTGCCCCTGCCGGTTGAAGAATGAGGTAGTCATTCACTTCTTCACAATGGTCTACTACCTATCCTATAATGACTGGACTATTGGATTCTCTGTAACAGTTAGTTCGGTTACGAAAATTCTAAAATTTCAGAATAATGTAGAATACATTTTTTTCTGACCTTATTTTCAACCGTATATCCGCTTTCCAATTTGAAGTATCATATTTCATACACAACTTTAATCCAGATATTCGCCCCCTCTCCACAAAACAAATCTTGAATTTACGTACACAAGATATTTATTTGATTACTGGTGGCACCATTCAACCACGCTGGCCGCCACTTAATCCAATTTCAGCCATTGAAACAACACCAGGCCTAAAACATCCAGAACAGAATTATGCAATCAACAACATCGTTCATTCATGAGGACTTAAGCAAATCTAATGCACTTTACGCAAACAGAATTATCCTTGTTAAGTCCTTGCGAATGATCTCTAAGAAGTTTTAATTAACAAACTCATGGCAACTCAATCAATATACACTTCAAAGTGGCAATAAAATTGCACACAATCTGCATTGAAAGTGGGAGTGTGCTTTAGGGCGGATATGGTGAAGGAGGTTAATGATGAGGACGAACAATGGTGACCTGACCAATAATTTGACAATAATTCTGTTAGTTTGACACAGTAATTGTGTGTTTGTGTCAGCGTGGATAAACACATAGCCACAATGAATTCGCCTCCATGTAGCTCACTGGAGGCGTCATATTAACAAGCAGCTTTGAGAATGCACTCAAAGGCAGAAGTTTTTCTTGCTGATTGTTTTGTTTCAATTAAAGGACACAGTGCAAAATTACAGTGTAGTCATGTTATGCCGTCGATGCAAGAAAATCACAAGATTCTGCAGAAACATTTTGCATCGGCAGCAAAATGTTGTTCTTGCCAAAGAACTACCTTCTGCCTGTGGCTTAAGTTTATGGTCAGCGGTCAGGTCTTAGTGAATGCATCTGCAGTGTCTCGGTTAGGGGTAAGCCAAAATATTGGAACGAGTCCTTATCGATTTCTTGAATAATGTTTGTGTACTTGGTATGCATTATGCAAGTAGCTTACCATAAGAGGATGGTAAAATGTTCTAAAATAATTACTCAGTAATTAAGGGCGATCAGAGTGGTGCAGCATTTAATTGCAATTATCTAATAATCGTTGGTAATCGAATGGATTGGGTGCGATGGGTGGGTTGCCACTTTAATGGGGGTAAAAATGTACTAAATTTGATATGGAGACTACCCGAAGTGTTAATGAAATTGATAAATTCAAACGAAATGAGTAGTAGTGAGTAGAACGTATTGCTGCCTCTCATTTAGTCGTGACTTTAAATAAAAGAGCTTTAGGAAAATGCGCATAAATTCAGTCTGCCGCTTATTGTTGCAATTGTTCCATTGTACTCCTACGTACTTCTGTTGGTAGTACGTGGTGTTTGATCGGTGGCAAGCATTTAATGCATTACATGATTTTTAGCTGTCTGTACACTGCACAAAAATTGTTTCGTACGTTACGAAGATACATACACTGCCCCACAACTGTTTGGCTTCACCCGCATTTTCTACAACATTTTCTTTTCTTTAAAGATTTGTGCTCCAAATGTTGTTACATATTTTTGTACATTTGCTAAGTAATGGCTTTTTCATGCCAAATTGTGCAAACAAACACGATTTTAAAATATTTTTTAGACCCCAACCATTTCATCTTATCCCATTCCATTTGATTAAGATGATTTTTTGTATGGGACCACTTAGACCTTAGTTTAAATTTCTTTTCTTTAAACTACGTTTAGTACGTAATTTTTTGAAGCCCTTGTTCACCTGCCTTACCCCTGCTTTCCGTTTTTATGGGACTATATTCACATCAGACTAGACTTAGGAAACTACAACTAGTAACTTAATTCTCTCCTTCATGGTGGAGTCGATTCTGGGCGCATTATTTTTAATTTGATATATTAATCTTACTGGAATCCGAGATCTTTAAAATGGAAGTCCAGTCTTAATCATCGTCTAAAATTCAGAGGCCAAGATTCAAAAACACTCATAACTGGCGCCCTGCTCTCCATTCGGTCAATATATCTGCACCAATGTAGTCGTCGGGCCTTGACTTCTTGAGTAACATCTACATTTTGGTACTACAATAAAGTTTGTGGTTGTATCTTCTGCTCCATTCGCTTTCCTCCCGCACATGACGAAATTTCCGATGAAAGATTTGGTCTTAGTGTGAATATTTGTCCTACTGCCAATCTATAGAGGCGGAGTAAGTACGTGAAAATAATGTGGTGCTAATTTAATGAGCGAACTTAGTTTTATCAATACTCGAACTACTTATTAATATGAGTAAAACGTAGGGAATAACAACGATTTTCAAAGACTTCTGATGCTCGCCATCCGGTATTAGTAGTTTTTAAATTAGCTGCGGAGCACACTTGCACTCCAAAATTCGGTTCAATGGTTTATGAGCTAGGTGTACGAGAGCAACTTTAAGGGACCGACAGAGAGACAAGCTATGAGGCCGTAGTAGTAGCAACTTACTAAGTAAAGATACACATTTTTCATTAGTGAGAATAGTAACAATTACAATTCAAGCATGCTATAATAAACTAGAACTATACTATATATTTCGTACATTTCCAATGAAGGATCTCGAGATTAGAATTTCACTAGTAGTGCGGCGTTATTATACCCTATTCAGGGTATATTAAATTTGGTAAATAGTTTGTACCATAGAGAAATAATAACGATAGACCCCCAAAAGTATATAAAAGATGAGCCATCTGTTGGTTTTCGTTTTAAAATTGCTCTAAAAAATATATTAGGTGCGCAACTAAGTTCTCTGTCAATAGATGGCTCCAGCAGTAAGTGCTGTTCGATTTTGACATATCCAAAACATCATGAACCGAGCTTAGACATATGGTAAACAAACTGTTTTGACACATTAGTGACTTTGTTTTGGCGTCATATACTTTTGGTTGTGTGAAAATGTATGATTTTGTGCCAAATAATCGTCATTTGCGGGAAGTGTTGATTTTCTTTTTTCAATCGAAGAAAACGGCGGCTGAAGCAGATCGAGAGTTCCAAAAAGTTTATGGAGATGCTGCTGTAAGTGAAGCAACGTGCCGTGATTGGTTCCGTCGCTTCAAAGACGGTGATTTCGATGTTGACGACCGTCCGCGTAAAGGAAGCCCAAAATCTTTCAAAGACGCTGAATTGTAGGCATTGCTCGATGAGGATCCGTGCCAAATGCAAAAACAGATTGCTTCAGCATTAGGAGTTACCCGTCAAGCCATTTCC
Organism: Pocota personata; assembly: GCA_963082735.1. Taxonomy (NCBI): domain Eukaryota; kingdom Metazoa; phylum Arthropoda; class Insecta; order Diptera; family Syrphidae; genus Pocota; species Pocota personata. The sequence goes on along the minus strand of OY720429.1, from coordinate 45,199,995 downwards.
AAGCGATTGCATGCGTTTGGAATGATTCAAAAACAAGGAACTTGGGTTCCTTATGATTTGAAGCCAAGGGACGTTGAGCGTCGTTTTTTCGCCTGTGAACAACTGCTCCAGCGGCAAAAAAGGAAGGGTTTTCTTCATCGCATCGTGACGGGTGATGAAAAATGGATTCATTACAGCAACCCAAAAAAAAGGAAGTCATGGGACTGCCCGGTCATGCTTCTACGTCGTCCGCTCGGCCGAATATTCACGCTGCGAAGATTATGCTGTGTATTTGGTGGGACCAGTTCGGTGTCATTTATTACGAACTATTGAAACCCAACTAAACCATCACTGGGGAATGGTATCGACTTCAATTGATTGAGTCAAACGCTGCGCGAAAAATGGCCACAATACGAGCAGAGGCAAGAAAAAGTGATTCTTCAGCATGAAAACGCGCGGCCTCACGTTGCCAAACCCGTTAAAACCTACGGAAACGCTCAAATGGGAAGTCCTACCCCACCCGCCATATTCTCCAGATATTGCGCCATCCGATTATTACTCGTTCCGTTCGATGGCACATGGTCTGGCTGATCAGCAGTCTCACTCATATGAAGACATCAAAAAATGGCTTGATTAGTGGATAGCCTCAAAAGATGAACACTTTTACCGTAACGGTATTCGAGCTCTGCCAGAAAGATGGTAAAAAGTTGTAGCTAGCGATGGGCAATACTTTGAATGATTCATTTGTAACCATTTTTACACAATAAAGTTGCATTTTCATAAAAAAAAAAAAAGCTAGAACTTGGTTGTGCTGTTAGTTAATATTTTTCAAAATATTTTGCTTTATTTTCTTTCGTTTAAATGGCTGCCACAGCGGGCTTAGCAGTAGCCCATCCAATCTTGCAGTATATTTTCGATGATTCGGGGCTCTATTTCAAGAATAGATCGATCAATATATAAGGTTAAGGCCCACATTTTCGGCACCAGAACCAATATTCTCGGCTGAGTGCACAGGACGAATACCAGGATATCTTGTGTTATCAATTAGCATGCCAATCTCACGAACTTTTTTTTTACAAATTTGCGTAGAGCAGTCACGGCTGGTGTATTATTTCGACCGAAATATCTTTTCAAAATTCGCACTGTTTTGGCAGCACAGCACTCAATTTCGAAATAAGTGTTCAATATCTTCCAATGTTCAAACGTAAATCGATTAATTTCATACTGTGTTTATGGCAAATTTCTAAGCGCGAAAGAACTGAAACCACCGGATGGCCACCCGTCAAAAGCTATGTCGATCTTGGCATGTCCACCCGCCCGTATGTCACAATTTTTTGAGCCTTCAATTTTAAGCTGGAAACATGATATTTGGTATATAAGCTTTCTGGAATCCGAAGCAGTGCAAGTATAAAAAGACACGTCCACTTTTAAGAAAATGTCTCAATTCTGTCTGTCTGTATGTATGTTCGACTGGAACCTAAACAGCTGGATGGATTTTCTTCGAATTTTATCTTAGATCATTTTCATCATCATCATTCATCATCGATTTTCTCTAACACGGCTCTAACGATTTAAGTCAAGTTTGATATTTGTGTTATGGTTGACATATGCTATCAGATGGAGTATCGAAAAAACGTTTAACAGTACTTTGCTTATTAACTGGTTTCTGAAAATTAGTTATTCTAGGCTCTACTTCAATCGATTTTGTTCGAAGTCAATATTTGCACAATATTTGACATATTTTTTTATTTTATATCTGAGTGATTTGCAATCAAGCAACATATATGAGGGGCGGCTGAGAAGTATGTGGCCTAAGGCATTAAGTGAAGGAAGAGATCCGATTAAAAAAATGTATTTCTGAATATAATCTCCCTCAATATTATCTCCCTCTGCCTTAATACCACCGACAAAATATTCTTCTTCTTTGCTTTCAAAATCACTTTCAACGGCCGCATTGATCTCGTTCTCATCTGCAAATGTCCGGCCTCATAACTCCTTTTTCAAATTGGTAAAAAGGAAGGTCGATCCAGGTTTCATCTACAGTTAAGATTCGGTTGCAAAATTTCGTCGAGATTGTCCCCGGCTAACTGCAAAAATCTTTGCAGCACTCGAGTCGTCGTTGCTTGTCGAAAGGCGTGATCATTTTTGGTACCCCGTGCGCACACATTTTTTTTTTTCATGTTTAAATGCTCGTGCAAAATTTGTCCATCTATTCTGTGCTGATATGCAACTCGTTCGCGATCTACCACATTTTTATTCTTCCGTCGGCCAGAGCTAAATTTTCAACTTTTCCGACATTTTATTCAGTGACCACTGACACAGGACGCCCTAGGCGGGGGTAGTCTTCACAGCTCTTTCGCCCTTATTGAAATAAGCCAGCTCATTTTCTGATCATGGTATATGAAGGTCCAGAATCCTGAAGAGTCGATAACATGTCTTCGAAAATTTCTTTTGGGCGATTTTCCTTTTTTCACGAGGTACTTTATCATGGCGCGGTACACAAAAGAGAGAATTTGCTATTTCGGCTGACATGGTGATGTCTATCCCACCACAGAAAGAATGCCGAAGTTAGTGCTATCACTAATGAGAAGATTACTCGTTGTAATCTCAGGCCGCGAACTTATTAGCCGACCCTCGTTTATATAGATAGGAGCAAGTATGTGCCACCCAATCGTGCACTTTATTTATAATAATAGCTGAAGCCCTCGACTTTGTCGTTCTGCGGAGAAAATGGGAAATCCTCTTAACTCGCGTAGTGGGCCACCCAAGTACTGTTTGAATACTCCCGAGTCTTCACATTATCACTCCCATTGCAAACATCAGTGTATAGTTGAAGGTGTTCACCACTTTCACACTATTTATGCATGCATACTTTCTGGTGTTAATAACTTTTCACCATTTATGTGTGATGCTAGCAGGTGTTCATTATTATTCATTATTTGTGCTTACATATGTATATACATACATATTTGTTTCACATTTTCCATTTTGTAACAATTGTGGATTATTTTGTTACTACTTTTATTTATAATGGGTTTTGAACATTGAATATGATATTATAAAGCGAAAAAGAAAAGAAAACTGGAATTATCTGTGTTTTTAGGTCAAAATTTAGATTTAGTGCGGCAAAACATTTTAATTGTTTATAACTTTGTAAATAATATTGTCCTCGCAAAATAATTTTGATTTTTGTGTTAATTATGTAATTATATATAAATAGCAAAGCCCAAACAACACGCACTTGAGCAAGGTAGACGTAGTTAATAATTGATGCCGTTGTATAGCAAATCACAACTTTGTTACTACTCTAATTGTTGCAACAACGGTGATTTTAAATTCTACAAAAATATTATGGTCATAGCAGCAGTAAACACCTTCATTCCACTGACAGAATTTATGGATTTTCTTAAGAAACTTAGTTGAAAAAAGCAGAAGAAAAACATAAGATTTTTAACAAAAAAGAAGGCAAATTGTCAACAACACGCGGTGTTCCCAAGCGGTTCACCATTTAAGTACTAACCGCTCCCAACGTTGCTTGATTTCGGTGATCGGGCGAGAACAGATACATTTTTTGTAGTCATTTTTAATGCATTTTTATTATTCAGTCTATAATATTGTAATATGCGAGCTACGGCTCGAGTAGATAAAACAATTATTCTGTGAAATTATTTCTTTATTTTCTAGTCTATAGAGCAATTCAGGTTTACACTATACTATTCTTCGCAATTCTTTTCTTACAAGGTCTCTGTCCTCTCAAATCACTTTATCTCCTTTCAATTACTTAATTCACAAATCCAAACTAATTACTTCTTCTTGTTAAATCTCAACTTTCAATTTATCACAAAATTACAACTTCGCCCATTATCACTTTTCTAATCTCTTCGCCACAGTTTAAGAACTACTGCTCCTTTCTCAATCGCCATCTGTCCTTATATAGCAGAAGTTTCTGAAATTCTTCGACCACTGGAACAAGAGAAATTCTGATGTAATAATTCTTGCAGTTATAATTCCCTTTTATCCCTGATATTATTCGTCTCTTCCGTTGACATGAGCTGTGGAGACTTCATCCCAGACACGAACCTCGAATGAAAGGACAGTTCGAACCAAAATTCTGCCAGAATGAAAAGTCACTTCGGAATTTGTTGCGTCATACTTTTAGGGAGCGTAGTTATTATTATGCTACAATATTTTAACCTCCATGAGGATTGTCGTGATGATTCTAATTCGAGATAATGACCAAGCCTGTAAGTTATAGAACGGCAAAGTTTTATTAAAATCTGTCCTTTTATTATATATCATTTGTTTTCATAATGTTCGGTCCACCATTTAATATTTTTGTGCAAAAATGTATGCTCTCCAGGTCTAATGGTTCAAAAGTTGAAAGCGTGTGACTTACTGGCGGACAGACAAACAGCCAGAAAGACACCTTGATGAATTCATTAATGTTCCGCTTTATATCACTCTAGTACGGAAGACTAAAAAACCTTTTTTGTGATATTCACACCGAAGAACAAATATTCATAATAGATTTCCATTAATTTCAGAGCAAATTATCCCATTTCGGAGGATGTATGTTGCGTCCCAACACAACAACTGGAGCTAATGATTGAGGAACTGTGTGTTTACAGGAAGCTAGTTACTCAAATGTAGCTAAAATCAAGCACACCAAATGCTTAACATTCCGAGTAACTAGCTCTAATGCATACAACACAAATAAATCATCAGCATCCAAATAAAATTAACACTAAATGCGAAATTTAAGAAAAGAAACACCACGCACGACACACCGCAAAGAGAAGAACCCGTTAACTGTCAAAAATCGGGCGAATTGGTCCACATGCCGATCCCAATACCCCCCAATACATTTTTTTTTAAATGCGGCACCCATATTTTTGACAATTTTAAAAGCTTGTATTTCGGTGGTAAATATTTTGTTCAAACGACGCACTGTTTTCGTTTAGTCACGGGGTAAAGTCGACCATTTTGGAAAATTACGTGCCTAATCAGCTCATTCAGTGAACAATCGAATAAAATAAACTGAATAACAGACACATTTAATGTATGAACAATACGAGGGTGGGTCAATAAGTCCCTGAAAAATGAAATAAGGAACACTCTTTTCGGTATAAAAACATTTTATTTTTCAACATAGTCTCCTTGTAGCTCTACACACTTCATCCAACGTTTCTCCAATTTTTTGATGCCCTCCAAATAATACGATTTCTCGAGCCCCTCAAAATAAGCGTTTGTTTCAGCGATAACCTCTTCATTCGCCCAAATCTCTTACCTCCAAGCCATTTCTTCATGTTTGGGAACAAGAAATAGTCGCAGGGGGGCTAAATCTGGGGGAATATGCTGGGTGAGGGAGCAGTTCGTAGCCTAACTCATGGAATTTTGCCATTGCGACTGCGGACTTGTGCGTTGTCCTGGTGAAAAAGAACTTTTTTCTTCGTCAAATGCGGCCGTTTTTGCTTCAAATCGGCTTAGAATTGATCCAGCAGCTCTGCGTACGTAATATGCGCCGGTGATCGTTTTACCCTTTTCAAGGTAATCGATGTGAAAAACACCGCGCGCATCCCAAAAAACTGTCGCCATTACCTTGTTTGCTGACAAACCCGCCTTGGCCTTCTTCGGCTTCGATTCACCAGGAGAAATCAATTGTTTTGACTGTTTCTTGGTTTCTGGTGTGTTGTGGTGAATCCAGGTTTCATCCACGGTTGCGAAACGGCGAAAAAACTCAGCCGAATTTTTCTGGAACATCGCCAAACACACCTTTGAAGTTGTCAAACGAATGCGTTTGTTGTCGATTATGAGCAAACGCGGCACCCATCTTGCGGAAAGTTTTTTCATGTCCAAATATTAATGTAAAATCGAAATCACTGAGCCATGTGATAAGCCTGGGGCCTCTTCAAGCTCTCGCACTTTCACTCGCCGATCATCCATTATCAAACCATGGATTTTGTCGACCATTTCCAGTGTGGTTACCTCAATTGGGCGACCAGAACGTTCGGCGTCACTTGTGCTTGAACGACCGCACCGAAATTGAATAAACCAGTGGTGAATGGTTCCAATCGATGGTGAAGAGTTCCCATAATATTTGTTAAGCTTTTGTTTGGTTTGCGTGATAGTTTTTTCTCGCAAAAAATAGTGTTTAATGAGCACTCGAAATTCACCTTTTTTCCATTTTAACGAAAATGCTAGTAGGCGTCTATATAAAATGGCTGCCACAACAAAACTATTTGACAGATCTGTCTGAAAATTTGGGTGCGTTCTTTTGAAAGATGATTGTTGACAAAAAAAAAAAAAATTTAAGGTGACGACATAATTTGTGTTAATTTTCAGGGACTTATTGACCCACCCTCGTAGTTTGAACGAACGAAATTGTTCAACGAATGAAAATAATAATGAACGAATCTTAATAACACTATCGGTTGAACGAACATTTCGATACTATTGATTAAGTCGAAAAAATGTATAATTCGTCTGTTCTCATCACTAATTGTCGTGTTGAAAAATCCATTACTTGCTCCCCATTATGCCACAAATCTAATCCAAAATATATGTATGGGCTTGAGAGCATAAGGTCGAGTACTTCTTCTCGGATCGCATTTATAAAAGTATGCAAACTTATTACCCCCATTTGCAACAACTATGTCTATACTAATAAATTATTCTAAAAGCAACTCACCACTACATACCAAAAGGTAAGCATGTTGCGATAATGGCAGTAATCGATAAGATCCTGTACCTCTACAAGTGGAACATATTCCGAGTTTCCAGGGAATATGTGGAAGCGCACACTATTCCGTGTATTCTACTATCGGTCGGAACTTCCATGGTGGTTGTCACAAGGTCTTTGGTTGTAAATTGTAGAATGGGAAGGGAGTTTAAGTGCAAGGAAATAAATTAGAAAAACAGCCGTTGGTACTAAACTGGCTCCCCATCGGCATGGTCTTCTTTGGAGGAAATTTATTTCAGTTCTTCCCTTCTAAGGGGGCACTGCTGCTCTACTAACACTACAATGCTTATAGGGTTCTCTAGCTTCTCTAGACAGGCCCACTGTTGATGCCCTCAACTATCACATTACTATAAAAGTAGTGTTATCAAAAGTGGGGCTCTTTTAATAACTGCAGCAGGAGTGGTAGCTTTTTCTAAACGCAAGCACTTGACTCCGCTCCTCTTCTTTGCCGGATCAGTTTTGACGACAATCAGGTCACTGTTTCACATGATCTTTTAAAAACTACTTCACAAGGCAGAGCTTAATCTGACAAAGCCCGAGGACTGGAGAGACATATTTTCAACGGCCGTGCACCTGGGCTTCACAAACCGATCGTCCGAGAGCACACTGTTTACGCTATCGCCGACGGAATCCATGTAGGGGCCGGTAAAGGTAGACACATTCTCCTTTTCCTTTCTGCAAATGTCAACAACAGGTATGTGAACGGTTCATTAGACAACAGCTCTGTTTGTTCTATCAGGGTACCCATATGCATCCTTTAAGTTTTTTTTTATAATATTTGTTGCATATTTATTTAACACAAATATTCGGGAAATAATCAACACGCATAGTAGTACCCGATATGCTGCAAGAAGGTCTATCTTGAAACCGGTCCCCATGTTTCCGACGGCACATTGGATTAAGGGATTTTAGTCCCCTTATTGCCCACTTTGGCTGAATGATATATGTATGTATTCCCAGCCCTAAACCAAACTGTCCAAGAGACCAAAAAAAGTATTTTTAGACTAAGCAGAACGTCCAGTGACCGCTGTGTGTAGGCAATGAGTTTACTTGTAGCGGTTGTTGATAATTATAGTCCAATTGTACTACAAATAGATTGGCCCTACGAGTCCATACCTGGCCAACTAACCTCAGAGCTCATAAATAAATTGCTTAGCCCTTTAAAGCTCAATTACACTCCAGATTGGTTATTCAATAACTTTTCATAGCTTCAGAAATCCATAAAATCCACCAATGAATCACTCCATTATAAGATAACTTTCCAAGAAATGTCTTAAGACTACAAAAATGCTTTTAACTCCGTACAGTAAAAGTTTTACTAGTACCACCTCACCACTCCAATCAAAATTTAAATAAACCCGCACCCGCACGCTATGTAAATCCCGAAACTGCTCCTTAGAATTTCAATAAATCCTGAAAATTGAAAATTTAATGAAATATCACCCAAGCAAGTGTACAACTTCTCCCCTCCCAGGCAACTCATTAACCTTACACACGTCATATGTACTCTTATACCGTTATACACTACCATACAGGGACGAAGTATCAGTTGAAAAGTTTTACGGAAAATTTATAACCATCACACTACACCGTGATTTGTATCTTCAGCATGTACATATCTGCAGTTTGAGGAAATAGTTTATGCCACCCCATTCCCTGGCGTCGCAACTTTCGTGTTTATGATGTACCCCTCCGCACAAAGATAGTTGGTCCTCTGTGATAGATAAGTATGTAAATTTTAAGTATGAATACATTCTGGGGAATGAAATTTACAAGAAGTGTAAAAGTTTTTCATTTACTCTCTGTGCGCCTCCTCCCCGCCCCCAAAAAAAAAAAAAACCTATCGGAGACGACACCAACAGAGGCGACATCTTTTCCAAAATGAACTCTCTGTGTTCGCTGTATTTTCTTTAATTCTGCATTTTTGGCTTCTGCCGCTACTCGCTGCATGACGAGTTTGCCGGCGGAACAATTTTTGACTTCAAATTACATTTGCAAGTCATTTTTGAAGGCGGCGCGCGAGGCGTTTTCAAGCGGGCTACACTCGTTTCTTCTTCTGTTTCGTGCTCCACGAGTGCCATTTGCATAATGAAGCTGTGGCGGTATTGATTTTGTGCGCCTGCCGTATTGTGGAAGGATCCTCTATTTGTAGCGTATTTTGGGTTGATGCAATTTGAATACGTGATAGAAAGTATAAATATTCATTTTTTGGGCAAATGTTAATTTGGACAATGTAGTGTACTTTTGGAGTAAGTGCGGAAGAAGAATGACGTTATGCACAGTAAACCCTTGTATATGCAGTTGCAACATAAATTGGGAAACCATAAATTACTTTTATTTGTTTTTGTCCAGGTCCATACTAAATGAGAAAGGAGTCGTTTAACATTTGAATTGTTCATGTGAATGATAGGGGTTTGTTTTGGTGTCCTTAACACGAAAAACAAAAAACAGTTGTTTCCCAAGTGGTCTCTGCTACCGTTGCCACCTTAGTGAATTTTCTGCTGGTGGAGAAAATTGAGACTGGTAGGATTTTTAGTAGAAATACATATATTTGCAGCTAGTAGTTTTCTCGTATTAAGAAGTACCTTAATAAAAATGAGACCCGTTGCATATGTGCCAATGAAGCACGCAACCATTCAAACAAATCTCACTCATTTGCTAGAAAATCTAGGGAAACTACCAGATATTATTGAAAATATAGTTAACCAATAAAGTGGAATGAACTAATTAAAATTCTCATCTCTCTGGTCTCTCCAGTTCCTCTAGTCTCTCTAAGTATATAAATGCGAAAGTTTGGATGTTTATTACTCAATCACGACTTAACAGCTGAAAGGATTTGAATGAAACTTGGTGGATAGACAGTCCCTTTCCTGGATTAACAGATAGGCCTTTTATCACCACGAAAAAGATTCACAATCCTTGATCGCGGAAAAATGCATAGATCGTTAGGGAACAACAATTATAGTCCAGTTGTTGTTATTATTATTGCGCCGTATTGATTTTTTTGTGACATCATATAGCGTACAACACATTCTGGATAAAGATGAATCCAGCGACACTTCATTTGATGAAGCATCTACTTCACAGAAAGAGTAGCGACACATCGTAAAACAAATGTCGTTTTACGACCTACTTTTAATGTTTTTCGAGACGACGACCCTACCCAACCCTTGGTTGACTCTCCCTCTCGAGGCGTGCTACTAGCCATCCATAATGACCTTGACTCTTCTCTCATCGCCATTTCTTCCTCTTCTAAGGTCGACTTTGTTACAATAAAAATAACTTTTCCAAACCGATCCCCGTTATGTGTTGTTACATTCTACCAAATCAATCTATCGAATCTTACCAACTTGCTATAGACGCGATTGATCAAATAATTGACCTATCTAATTCCCTCGATGACATCCTTATTTTTGGCGACTTTAATCTACCTCTGCTGCAGTGGACTCCTTCCGATGATGAATCCTTTTTCATCGCTTCAAATGCCAACTTCACTAAGGAATGTCTCTTCATAGATCGGTAAACTGATTCAAGTCTATGTTAAGTTAGTAATGTCTTAAATTACATGGGAAGGCAATTAGACCTTATATTCACAACTGATCCCATTAACTCTTCAGTCTCGCTTTGTCCCCTAACTCTGTCGACTAACTTAATATAACTTTAATCCTCCCCTTCTTCTTTCACTTTTCCTCAATTCTCCACTTCAATCTACACCTCCTGCATTTCGCACTTCTTACGACTTTCATAAAGCTAATTTCCACAAAATAAATGCCTATCTGAGTAGATGATCCTTTGAGTTTGCTAACTTATCCTTAAACGAAGCCCTCACAATATTCTACAGAGAAATGTTTAATTCTATTTCTCTTTATGTCCCCTTTTCTCGTCATAAAACTTCATCTTCATCCCCACCTTGGTATAATCGCAAACTTCGCGCCTTACGTAACAAGAGAAACAAGTTATGGGCAGCATTCCTTCGTAACAATTCTGTTTCTACCTTCAATTCAATCATCTTTATAACTCTCTCTACTAGCGGCACCTAATTAACGCGCAAGCAAATCTTATAAACGACCCTAAGTCATTTTTTCAATTCGTCAACTATAAAAAAAAATCAGACGGTTACCCTCCGTTCCTCTCTTTTGAAAACATATCCTCAACTAATCCGCAAACCATTGCCAACTTGTTTGCCACCTATTTTAAACAATCCTTCGCCGACAACTCTTTTGAACCAGACCCCTCTTACTTCACTCACATTCTTAATTTCTCCGTTGGCCCCTTTCTGTCCCTGCCTTTTGATCCTGCTGTAATTGAAAATAAACTACAAAATCTTAATGGTGAATTCTCACCCGGCCCAGATGGTCTCCCTGCCATTTTTCTTAAAAAAATGCTCTTCCGTTCTCTCCCTCCCCCTCTCTCATCTCTTCCGTTTGTCTCTATCACTAGGAGAATTACCTCAGATTTGGAAGACCTCTTTCATAAGCCCTATACACAAAAAGGGATCAAAGAACGAAGTAACAAACTATCGCCCCATTGCTAAACTTTCTCATCTACCCAAACTTTTCGAAAGTATTTTATACGAAGCCTTAAGCTTTCAGTGCAAGTCTCTTATCTCTCCCACCCAACACGGCTTTCTGAAAGGTAGATCAACTACAACTAACTTAGTCGAATTCGTGTCCTTCGCCCTGTCTGCCTTAGAGAATGGCAAAGAAGTCGACGTTATTGCTACTGATTTTAGTAAGGCTTTTGATAAGATATCTCATAACTTAATCCTCTTCAAATTGTCTGCCCTCGGTTTCGAACCCATATTGTTAAAATGGATATCTTCTTCCCTGGAAAACCGTTCTTACAGAGTTCGCTTCAGATCTATCTTATCGACTCCCTTCTTGGCCACCTCTGGTGTTCCGCAAGGCAGCCATCTAGGTCAACTTCTCTTCATTCTAACCATAAACGATGTCGAGAGGGTTATTTAACACTCTTCCCTCTCTCTGTGCGTTGATGATACCAAATTTTTCAAAGCCATCTCTTCACCACATAACTACTGTCTCCTTCAACAAGACCTTGATAGTTTTTCGAACTGGTGCCTACAAAATCGCCTAGAGCTCAATATCGCCAAATGTCAATTCATTACCTTATCACGTAAACACCAAGTGTCCTCCGTCCGCCTTTACCTTCTCCATGGTCAATCTCTCCGCGATGTTGGTATACTGTACGATAGGGAACTAAATTTCCGTTCACATATTGCTGAGATAATTCGTAAAGCTAACTCATCCCTTGGCTTTGTCAAACGATGGTCCAAAGAATTCTCCGACCTTTACGTGACCAGATCCCTCTACATTACCTTTGTGCGTCCCCTCCTTGAATACGCCAGTCAAGCATGGTCACCCTTCCAGCAAGTTCATGTGACCAGAATCGAGAATGTTCAGGTCTTCCTTGGAACGATCCAATTATCTTGCCTCCCTATCAAGACCTCCTCAACCTCATCAACCTGAGTACTCTAAAGAAACGCAGAGATGTTGCAGACATTCTTTTTATTCATCAACTTCTTTCAGGCTCTGTCGATTGCGCATCTCTTTATAATTCAATTTTCTTCAATACCAACCCCCGAAATTTACGATGCCCTCGTCTTTTCTATCTACCGTCCCACCTCACTTCATATGGATCGAATGAACCAATTTCCCGTATGCTGCGAAAACTGAACTCAAACCTCACCCAGTTTGATTTTAACTTCAGCACTCCCTGCCTCAAAACCAAACTTCACCATTCTCCTTAGCTTTAAGTCTTAGTTTTAAGTTTTAGGTTTAAGTTTTAGCCTTAAGTTAGTTGTAGCTTGTAATAAGCCAAATAAATGGGAGCTTTCGCCCCCACCAAAATTAAAATTGAAACGTGTCAAGAAAGAGGTGGAAGCGCCGCCGTTTAGAAGGGATACATTTCGAGAACTGACCTGGCGTGAAGACAGGAGATGCACTTGGCAGGATATACACCGCGCACCTTAGCAACTTTGAATGGTACTTCCTGTGCATGTTGCTCAACCATACGAGCAGGCTACGTACAAAGAAACGTGTGAGAAGTTGGGGTAAATGGAAAACGATAACCATTGGGATTATACGATGGAGGAAGCAGAGCTCGAATACCGTTACGGTAAAAGTGTTCATCTTTTGAGGCTATCCACGAATCAAACCATTTTTTGATGTCTTCATATGAGCGGAACTGCTGATCAGCCAGGCCATGTGCTATCGAACGGAACAAGTAATAATCGGATGGCGCAATATCTGGGGCATATGGCGGGTGGGGTAGGACTTCCCATTTCAGCGTTTCCTGGTAGGTTTTAACGGGTTTGGCAACGTGTGTATTGTGGCCGTTTTTCGCGCAGTACTCGGCTCAATGGCATCAATTGAAGTCGATACCGTTCCCCAGTGATGTTTTCGTTGGGTTTCAACAGTTCATAATAAATGACACCGACCTGATTCCACCAAATACACAGCATAATCTTCGCAGCATGAATATTCGGCCGAGAGAACGACGTAGAAGCATGACCGGGCAGTCCCTATGACTTTATTTTCTTTGGGTTGTTGTAATGAATCCATTTTTCATCACCCATCACGATGCGATGAAGAAACCCTTCCTTTTTTTGCCGTTGGATCAGTTGTTCACAGGCGAAAAAACGACGGTCAACTTCCCTTGGCTTCAAATCATAAGGAACGCAAGTTCCTTGTTTTTGAATCATTCCAAATGCATGCAATCGCTTGGAAATGGCTTGACGGGTAACTCCTAATGCTGAAGCAAGCTGTTTGTTCTTGCGTTTGCCACGGATCCTCATCGAGCAATGCTTCCAATTCAGCGTCTTCCAAGGATTTTGGCCTTCCTTCACAAGGACGGTTGTCAACATCGAAATCACCGTCTTTGAAGCGACGGAACCAATCACGGCACGTTGTTTCACTTAGAGCAGCATCTCCGTAAACTTTTTGGAGCTCTCAATGAAAGAAGAAAATCAACACTTGCCGCAAATGACGATTATTTGGCACAAAATCCATTTTCACATAACCAAAAGTATATGACGCCAAAACAAAATCACTAATGTGTCAAAACAGTTTATTTACCATATGTCTAAGCTCGGTTCATGACGTTTTGGATATGTCAAAATCGACCAGCACTTACTGCTGGAGCCATCTATTGATTGAGAACTTAGTTGCGTACCTATTATATTTTCTCTTCTCAAAGCTACTTACGATGATGGCTAATTGTCATCGTGAATATCCGTGAAGTTCGATGTTAACAGCCACGCCTGCTTTATTCTAAGACTAACTCGTAACAATACTTTATTAGGAGTGGGTTAAAAGATTACAGAGGGTATCATACCATCCATTTCAGTCGCATTGTGACTTTTCTGTTTGTTTAGCTTAGGACAGACCGACGGAACTGCCAAACTTGGACACTTGAACGAACCGGCGGAAACTGATCCCAATTGAATGTATACTATGATATAAATAGTTAGGTTGACATCCACGCACATTGCAAGAAAGCTGAAGCAAAACGTTAATCCATAAATAACGCTGAATATTCTGAACCTACATATATATAATACTACATGCATGAAGCCGTTCGTCTTTTAAAACCATACAATTTTATTTACTTAGTAGGTCGATTCGATATTGAATACAACTGCTACTGTAGATATTGCAAAAGAGAAAATAATTCTTCTCAGTTGTAAAGCCTTTTGTAAAAGGCAATTAACGCAGTCAAAGCCAATAATTCGTTGGAATATATAGCCTTTGCATAAATTAACTTTCATGGGGCGGCTATAGTAAAGCGTTTATTTTTTTTTTATTTTTTACATGATTACTCTCTGAATATTTACCACTCTTTACAGGTATACTATACTACACTTTGTGTAAAGTTGCAGAACGGTGGGTAGTGTTCACTGCTTCTCACAAAAATTCCATCTCCCTCGTGAAAATTTATTGCCTCTGTTAAATTGATTGACATTCGATAAATTTACTCCTGCGGTCGGTGTTGAATTAAAGGACCGTTGCAAAATCTATGGAAGCAAATAAACCCAAGCACTGCAATCGAATTTTTATGCATCTTCGCTATCCCATTAATTTTGTGAGCACCATTTTTATGGTTTCTCTGCGGTTTTTAATGTGGGACGATATTTTTATATCCAATCAGTTAAGGTTGTTGATTTTATGTGTATTGTGATTATATCCTTTAGGAGAAACTATGAACGATTTCCTTTTATTCACCCGAACAGCGAAATTGAAAATAGCACTATTTCGATGTTCGTAGTTCAGTAGTGGAATTAATTGACCTTGCCACTCTGGACCAGCAACTAATGTAAGTCTTTAAATTGAAAACTTTACATTGTACTTCTGTATTATATTTTCGATCCACTGCCCTGTTTCATCATTACTTATAAACTCACCCATCGGAGAAGGTGAGAGGCGGATCATCTTTGTACAGACTCTTTCGAACATTTTGAAGAAAAATAAAGCTTGAAACTATGCAGGTAAGCACGATACGCATAAACAAGTAGACATCATTTCTTTACCATCGAATCTATCTATTTCCACCGCGATGCTCACTTGAAGAAAGTGTTTTAACAAATACGAGGGCAAGGTGAAAAGTTCTCGGCCTGACAATGAAAGACTGCGATTTTCAGCTAAAAAATGATTTTATTTTTCTACATTATCTCCCTTGACTTCAACATACTTGGTCCAGCGTTTCTCCAAAACCAGTATTCCTTCTCGAAAGTGAGAGTCTGGAAGGCTGTGAAAATATTCATCTACGGCCCTCTCAACTTCTGCATTGGATGCGAATCGCTTCTCAGAAACAAATTTTTTCAAGTTTGGGAACAGATGGAAGTCTGAGGGTACCAAATCAGATGAATAGGGGGGACGGCCGAGCAAATCGTACCCCAAATCCCGCAGTTTTCCCATCGCCAACGCACACTTGTTTACAGGTACATTGTCCTGGTGAAAGATGAATTTTTTCTTCTTCAAGCCAGGCCTCTTCTAGTGAATTTTGGCATCCAGCTGGACAAGAAGGTTGGAGTAATATTCGCCTGTTCTGCCTTTCTCAAGGTAATCAATTAACAGAATCCCTTTCGCATCCCAAAACACACTGGCCATGACCTTTCCGGCAGATGCGATCGACTTTGCTTTTTTAGCGCTGAACCACCAGCTTCCACCCACTGCTTCGACTGTTGTTTCATTTCTGGTGTGCAGTGGTGGACCCATGCCTCATCCATAGTGACAAATCGCCGCACAAAATCGGTCAGATCCCTATTGAATCGGTCCAAAGATTGCCGCGAAAATCGTTTGCGCATTTGCTTTTGATCGGCAATCTGCAAATGCGGCACCCATCTTGCGCAGAGCTTTCGCATCCCTAAGTTGTTTTGCAAGATGTTTCGCACCCTCTCTTCCGATATACACACAGCCTCAGCTATCTCACTCACCTTCACTCGCTTATCGTCCAACACGATATCATGCACTTTTTCGACGGTTTCTGGTGTGGTTGCGGTTTTTGGCCGTCCGTCACGTGGGTCATCTTCGAGGGACGTGCGACCACGTTCAAATTCAGTTGCCTACTTTTTAACGGCTGACATTGGAGGAGCAGAGTCTCCGTAAATTTTTGTCAACTTTGGATGAATTTCCTTAGGGGATAACCCATCCAAAACGAAGAATTTTATCACCGCACGATATTCAAGTTTATCCATTTTAACGAAAAACACGCAGACGTCTACTGAAAAAATGCGTGTAAAAAAATTACTTGAGAGAACAAATTGAAACTTGTCATACGAACTAATGAGAAGTGCACCCAAGCAGGAAACATAAATTTTTGCTGATTGGAACGCCATCTCTGCGTCAGGCCGAGAACTTTTCACTTTGCCCTCATATATTCAACTCGCTTAGACCGAATTTTATTATTGGTCGCGATTTTAATGTGAAACATACCTTCTGGGGTTCAAGACACATCTCACAAAAAGGTAGAATGCTCTGTGAAGCGGGTATGGAGTGCAGATCTGACTTCCAATCGACGGGTAAACCGACATACTGACGGTCTGATGCCGAGAAAATATCCGATCTAATCGATTTCTTCATTGTAAAAGGAATATCTACCGCTGAAGAAAGCTCTGATCTTTCCTCTGACCATTCTCCAGTCATTCTGACAATGAACGAAACCCTAATTAAAAAACAAGAACCAGCGAGGCTAACTGGCAGAAATACTAATTGGGAAGGCTTAAAAAAATTGAATAGAATTGAAGCGTATCTCTTTAGGCGACCTATGAACTTGAGGTCGAAGTTGATCGCCTCGTGCAGTGCTCCGCGTGGAATAATCGCAATCAAAGAAACAAGCCCACAAATTTCGGCCTAAAATATCCACTGGAAAATAATAAAGAAATAAATAAATTAAAACCTAAGAAAGCTCCCAGTTACGACTTAGTATTCAGAGAAATTCGAAAAATGTTGCCTAGAAGAGCATAAATTAAGCTTCTCTATATTGTAATATGCGAGCTATGGCTCGAGTAGATAAAACGTTACTCTGTGAGATCTTTTCTTTATTTTCTAGTCTATAGAACAATTCAAGTTCACACTATACTATTCTTCGCAAATTCTTTCCTTACAAGGTTTCTTTCTTCTCAAATCACTTTATCTCATTTCAGTTACTTAATTCACAAATCCAAACTAATTACTTCTTCTTGTTAACTCTCAATTTTCAATTTATCACAAAATTACAACTTCGCCGATTATCACTTTTCCAATCTCTTCGTGCGGTTCGAAAACCAACTGCCTTGCTTCGATCGCCATCTGTCCTTATATAGTCGCATTTCTGATAGCCAGAGACTTTTAGCAAATTCTTTGACCACTGGAACGAGAAAATTCTGATGTAATAATTCCAAGATGACAGCTGCAGCCAATAATCTCTTGCGGTTATAATTCTCTTGCGGTTATAACTCTCTTAATTTCGCGACGTCGTCTTAGACATAATTCGTCTCTTACTGTGGACACGAACCTCGAATGAAAAGACACTTCGGAATGTGTTGCATCTTTTTGGGGCGTAGTTGTTATGCTACATTATGTTACAATATTATAAATGCTGCGCTTAAATTGGAATACGTCCCGAGTCAATGGAAAATTGGGGAAGTCATAATGTTACTAAAACTAGGGAAAACGCCAAGTCATAAGAAGTCCAACAGACCCATTTCGCTTCTTCCAATTGTATAATTAATAATTTTGTAATTTTTTGTATAACTTTTGAGAGCATATTATACTCAAGCGCTTACAAGCGGTTATTGAGGTTCAGAAGCAAACATTTAACAGTCGACCACGTACATAGAATCACTGGCGTAATTCAGAAAACTCTTGAAAAAAAAAGATTTGCTCAAGCGTATTTCTTGATGTCTCGCAACCCTGTGGCATGAAGTCCTGAAGTTCAAATTACGACAAGTTCTGTCTATATGCCTATATAAAATACTTACAATATATCTCGGCAATAGACTATTCCGTGTCAGACACAGAAACCAAAATTCGCAATTTAAAGAAATTTAAACTGGCGTACCGCAAGGGAGCGCTCTTGGTTCGCTTCAACATCCTCTATATACCCGTGATATACAGCAAAAAGAAGGCACCATCTTTGTTTCATTTACTAATGACACTGCTATCCTAGCAATAGGTAAAATGATCTAATGTAAATAAATGGACAAAGGCCTGTCGGATGGCCCTCAACGAAACCAAATCTCTTCATGTAAATTTCACTTATTAGAAAACGAACAGCTTGATACTGATGATACCCGATGCAAAGCTGGAATGGAAGTCACACGTGAAAAAGAAACATAAAGAACTCGAAAACAGATAAATTTACTGATTACTTTGGAAATATTCCAAGCTTAACATTGAGAATAAGCCACAAGCACAACCACCGTGGTACGAGTACATAAGAAACGACGATATCCACAGAGAACTCAGAATTCCTACAATCGAAGTTGAAACCAAAAACTTCGCGCGAAAGCACAAAATTCGATTAAACGGACATGCTAATAATACAGTCCTACAAATTCTGGTCGAGAGAAATTTATTGAGCCGTCTGCAAAGGACTAAACTTCAAGTTTTAAATTGGGATACATTCCACTAACTTGGCGGGAGGTAAATGTGGTGTTTATCCCTAAGCTAGGTAGCAAACCCAGTGAGCTACCCAAATCTTACCGTCCAATCAGCTTCACATCGTTATGCTTGAAAACCATGGAAAGACTGCTAGACATCCATATGAGAGGCATTCTTGAATATCTCGTTACAGAGATTAAATCTCGTTACAGAGATTAAATCTCATTACAGAGATTAAATCAGCATATCGCGGCAAAAAAAAAACGCCCTTTGCGCATTCCTTGACATAGAAGGTCCTTTTGATAACACTGGTTATCCATCACTAGTGCCATGAGATGCAGGAGAATTGACGAACCTATTGCCAGATGGTTTATAATCATAAATCGATATAATAACAACTTCGTCAGGAGTGGTCTCTGTGATGGTCTCACTATAGGTAATGCAGATGATCTTGTAATCATCATCAAAGGCAAACATGAAGACAATGTGTGCCAACTCATGCAAAATGCGCTCCGTGTAGTATCGGACTGGTGTACTGGCGAGAGTTTATCGATAAACTCCAGCAAGGCAGTCGTTGTACCGTTCACTAGAAGAAGAACACTGAACATTGGTTTAGTGATTCTAAATGGCACAACCATTCATTTTTCCGACTAAAAAAATATAAAATATCTAGGAATTGTCCCGGATAAGAAACTTAACTGGAACTCCCATGTTAAGCATAAAATTGCCAAGGCAACCACTGCCATGTGGATCTGTCGCCGTATGTATGGCAAAACCTGGGGTCAGTCCCCAAAGGTCATATTCTGGTTGTATACCACGGTGGTAAGACCCATCCTTACATACACGTCCGTTGTCTGGTGGACGAAAACCAAGGAGGTCACAACCATCAGCAAACTCAGCAAACTTGAAAGATTAGCTTGCCTCGGAATTATAGGTACTGCACACCTGTCCCACAGAAGCCATAATCGGACTTACTTCGTTACATACTTTCATAAATAAAGTGGCAATTCGCAGTGTAATAAATCTTCGAAAGCCGGATGTTAACAGTACATGGGATCATGTGGATCTCATGGATCTATTAAGCGACTTCCCCGAGCTAGATATGCTCAGCACGGTTTCTGACTTTACGCCCAAATCACTCTACATTGGTAAAAGGTTTAAGACTGAGATCCCAAACCGTGATATATGGAATAATGGCGGACCGTTGCTTGATCCAAAAGGAATTATCGATGGATCAAAAATGGATTCAGGAGTTGGCATACATTGGTATGTATGGACAAGATCACGAAATCACTTGGAAAGAGTCCTAGTGTTTTCCAGACCGAGCTTTACGCTATTGAGACCTGTGCAAATATAAACTTGCAATCAGGAATCAAAGGTGCCGCCATACACATACTCACCGACAGCCAAGCGGGGCTTAAAGCACTGATCTCCCACCTGATCAGTTCAAAATCAGTTCTAAGCTGCTTCGACAGTTTACAAAACCTGACCCGATACAATAAACCTTGTACCCTCATACTGAAATCGTCATTGCGGGCGATTTCAATATACACAATTCGGATTGGCTTCAACATTCTGGACAGACAACACCCGAAGGAAGGTATGTTGAACTTTTCGCTGAGGTAAACAATTTGACTCAGCTTGTAAATGAGCCTACACGTATACCGGACATTGAAAGTCATTCCGCCAACACTTTGGACTTGTTTCTTACTTCGCACCCTGATAAATACACTATTGACGTTTTAGCGCCTCTAGGTCGGTCTGACCATAATATTGTATCAGCTAAATTCTCGTACTTCGACCACTCAGTTAAAGAAAAAACTCCTAAAAGAAAAGTATGGCAATACGAGAAAGCCAACTGGAGCGGCCTCAATAGCTTCTTTAGGAGTTTTAACTGGTCGCTATGCTTCCTCGATAGCGACGTGGATGCCGCTGCTGATATGATCACTAACACCATACTCTTAGGTATTAATGACTTTATTCCCAACAGAATAAAGAGCATTAAACCTAAGGCAAACTCGTGGTTTGACCAGAGTTGTAAAGAGGCTATCAGGTTGAAAGAAGTAAGTTTTCGGTCTTATAAAGCCAACAAATCTGAGGAAAACCGAAAGAAGTTTAAACAAGCCAGAAAAGACTGCAATGCCCACATTCGACGTGTAAAATTCTTATATAACCAAAAATTGAGGCAAAAAATCCTACAATGTCCCAAAGGTAGTAAAAACTTTTGGTCATTCGTCAAAAATATTAAAAATTCTGCCTCGCCTGCCATCCCCACGCTCATTTGCAATGACATTCCAGCTGTTAGCTCCTTAGACAAAGCTAATCTGCTTGCTGCTCACTTTGCAGCGAACTCCACGCTGCCAGATAATGCTTCGTCTCCACCTGTATTTGAGAGCGTCGAATTTTCCATGGGACAAGTCCACTTTCGCACTCGTGCAGTTGCAGGAGTACTAAAAGGTCTTAACATACACAAATCCGCTGGTCCAGATGGTATCTCCCCCATAGTTCTGAAGAGGTGTTCATCTACGCTGGCAAAACCTCTGCGTAAGCTTTTCTGTCTATCCTACTTTTCAGGGCTCTTTCCGAGTAGATGGAAAACAGCATTTGTCCAGCCCGTCCCCAAAAAAGGCGAATCTTCCGCCCCGTCCAATTACCAACCCATTGCACTTACGTCCCTTCTTTCCAAGGTCATGGAAACGCTGATAAATCGTCAGCTTATGAAATATCTCGATTCACGAAAACTCCTTAATGACCGGCAGTATGGTTTTCGTAGCAACAGGTCCACTGGTGATTTGATGGCATATCTCACCGAGAAGTGGAACCAATCTCTCCATCACTTCGGCGAAACCAAGATGGTTGCGCTTGATATTTCAAAGGCATTTGACAGAGTTTGGCATCAGGCTCTTTTGTCGAAATGCGTGCATATGGCGTCGTTGAGTCTCTTCTTCAATGGATTAGAAATTACCTTTCGGGGCGTTCAATACAAGTTGTTTTGGACGGCTTCAAGTCTGCAATTCACCAAATAAATGCTGGTGTTCCCCAAGGCTCTGTTTTGTCTCCGGCTCTCTTTCTTATTTTTATAAATGATCTCTTGTCTGCAACTTCTAATCCAATCCATTCCTTCGCTGATGACAGTACCCTCAGTTTTTCATATTCATTCATTTCATTTTCATTTATTCAACTTTTCAACAACACTTACAATAGACTTTAACAGTCTTTAAGGCATATATGTTGACATTTTCATTACATTATTTAAAATTAGAATTGAAAATTAAAATTAGAACTTCATGTTAAATTCTGAGGTTAAAATAATTTCAATAGAGAAATGAGAAAATTTTTAATATTAGATAGTATTATTTGTATCTGCAATTTATGTAGACGTAATATGCCGAAAGAGAGTATCACAAAAATTATTCGCGTCGTGGAGTTTTCTTACGCTGAGAGGAAGTGCGTTCCAAAGGCGAATGGCATGAATAAAGAATTGGCGTTCCGAGACCTGATAAGTAACGCGAGGTGGAACCAACGTCAAAGCACGTTGAGATTGTGCTAATTTTAGTTTTTCGTATAAGTATTGAAGCTGTTTGGTGGTTATGACTTTATGTAAGTACTTGATTGTGCAAAACTCAAGATACTTTTCTAGTGTACAACCAAGTATTTTCTTAGCATAGGCGGAAACATGGTCGTATCTTCTTAACCCAAAAACATAACGCGTTATATTATTAAATACAACATGTAATTTTCGTGTTATAATAGTGTTATTGCAACAGAAAATTTGTGAGCTGTATGTAATTAGGGGCACGAGTAGAGTTCGTGCCAAAATTAGTCTTGTATTTGTCGGTGTGAAGTTTTGCGATAAAGATAGATTTCGGAGACATCCATAGATTTTGCCAATTAACGTCAAGATATGGTTATCCCAGCACAGCGTTTCACTGAACCAAACCCCCAGATTTTTGGCTTTGTCGACAAATTCAATTTGAGCATTTCCAAGATAAATAGGGGGTAAAATATTTGAATCATGAACATTTCTGCTGATTACAAGGCATTTGGATTTATCTGGATTTATACTTAAAAAATTGTCCTTGGACCAAGTAAGGATATTCTTCAGATCCTCATTGTGTTTATAAGCAGCATTATCGATAAGACCGCGGGCACTACTTATGTAAAGTTGCACATCGTCGGCATACATATGCACTGCGGAGTTGTGAACAACGTTCGGGAGGTCATTAATAAAGATGGTGAAAAGTAGTGGGCCCAATATGGATCCTTGGGGGACACCTGTGAAACTCGTTAAGAATTCGGATTGGACACCGTTTACGAAAACTGCTTGTACGCGACCTGTCAGGTAGGAAAAAATTAATTTTCCAGCGGATGAGGAGAAAGCAAACAAATTTTGAAGTTTTGCGACAAGAAGCCTATGATCAACCGTGTCAAAAGCCTTTGAAAAATCTAGCAAAGTTAGAAAAGTAACGTAGTTTTTATCAGTTGCTGCCCTTATATCGTCCGTTACTTTAAGCAATGCTGAAGTGGACTTTGGCTAATTATATGGAAGTATTGCGATAGGTCGGTATTCTGCTGGAGCTCTTTGTGTTGCTTTCTTTTTAAGGATTGGGATAATCTTTGCAGCTTTCCAGGACTTTGGGAAATTGAATGTTGTTATGATTATGTTGAAAAGATGAGTTACTGCTGGAAGGATGTATGGTAGAATCATTTTTATAAAATAGGGATGGATCCTGTCAACACCAATAGCTTTTGACTTTATTTTGAGGACAGCTCTAACAACATCCGTTTGCTCAACCCTGGAAAATTCAAAGGATCCGCTTGGTGCGATTACCGGAGATATTCCAGTGTTTGTCGATTGAATTTTGATGAAATCACGGTTTAGCTGGTTTGGATCAACATTATCAACTCCTGAATCAATTTTACCACAAATGCCTTGCTGACGTAAGTTCTTCCATAATATCTTGCTGGGAAGTTTATAGTTAAGATGCTCACTGTAAAAAATACGCTTGGCTTGCCTTATTTTTGAACATACAAGATTTCTTAGTGCTTTATAAGACGAGAAAAATTCAGGGAGCCTAAAATATTTCCACTTCATGTATACAGCATCTCGTTCATTTTTTAGTCTGAGAATCTCTGGGGTAAACCATGGATTGATGTTGCATTTTGCAAGCTTAGTTCTAAAAGGAACATGGCAGTCAAACAACTGTGTAATCACGCTTTGCAGATATTCAACTTGCATGTCGGTTGAAGGTTCCGAATATATTGGTAGCCAGTTTACACGTTGTAAGTCTCGCTCAAGAATATCCGCTCGCACATTTTTGAAATCCCTGTATGAGTATTTCAATTGTTCTATACAAGTGGCGATATCAAAACAGGCAAAGAGGAGATCGTGTTTAGAAAATACTGGCGCGGAAACTTGGCTGTAAAAAGCATTCTGAGTGTCACTTGCAAGAAATAAGTCCAGGAGGGTACTACTTGAGTCAGTGAAATGAGTCGGAATGGTAGAATTAAGAAGATCAAGATTTAGTGCTTTCATATTTTCAATTAGGGAAAACGAAATAGCAGGATTTAAAATATTGCAGTTGAAATCACCACAAACAATAATTTTCCAAAACGATGTTGTATTATTTTCAAGAAAGCAATAAAGCTGTGAAAGGTCAATGTAATTTCTTGGTCGATAAACGACACCCAGTAGATATTTCCTTCTCTCACATGCAAGTTCAATGAAACAATACTCGAACGGACTATCAGTAGGTGAGGTTGCAATTAGCTTTACAGGCAGCGGCCTACGGACGTAAATTGCAACACCCCCACCCATTCGATTTTGCTTATCATCGCGAAAAATGTTATATCCTGGCATTGAGTATGCACAATCAGGTATTTTCGGATCAAACCATGTTTCCGAAACACATACTATATCAACATTGGAACCGACAAACAAACTTCTAAATTCATCAAATTTGCATTTGGGCAAACTTTGAGCATTTATGTGACATACTTTCAGGCCCGCGCGCTGTGTACAGAGGATGTTAATCAATACACGCAAATTATCATTCGTGCCACTGCCAACGGAAGAATTGCTGGTATCACCCATTGGTGAAAATTATAAATAAATGTTCCTCCAGTGCAAGAAAACTCAGAACACAAAACATGTAAACTCTCAAATGGCTAACAGACAATAAGTTAAGCAGATACAAAAGATACTTACTAATTACAATGTGGTGTTTAAAAAAGCTTCGATAAGGTAGCATTTCGATGTTCATCGTGGTTGGTAGCTGCAGCGGCAAAAGAATCCAAGCGTGTGATGCAGTCGACCAAAAAAGCTTTGCCATTTGTTTTTTTGGCGTACATACACCCGTCCCCCTCGTGTGAAGACAGAAGACAGCTGATGTTGTTGTTTTAACTCGTGAGCTTTCCGAAATATAGCGAGATTATTTGTTGTTAAGCTTTCGTTGACAGAAATTAGTTTGTCTGATTGAATCCCGATCTGTTGTAAACAAAGTCGTTCCCTAACTCACGTCCTTGCTCTTCGGCCGTAGAAGGGGAACGGCAACGTATGTTAAACACATTAAATTCCGACCTGGACAGCATAATTAAATGGGGTTCAACCAACAGAGTGGAATTTAATGCTTCCAAAACACAATGCTGTCTTCTGTCTCTCAAGCGAAAGCAAAACCCTCAACAATTATCCATGGATGGTACTTGCATCATTGAAACCGAAAGACTTGCCATTCTCGGTATGTGTATTAATAACCATCTTCGATGGAACGATCACATATTCGAGGTCGCCAAAAATGCTGCAAAATGTCTAGGATTCCTTAAACGGTGCAAGAAATATTTTACCCCGTCTGATCTGACCTCAATTTATAAGGCATTCATTCGCCCTAAGCTGGAATATAACGCCCATATCTGGTCTGGTGCACCCAAGACCGTTCTGCACATTCTTGATAGGGTACAAAATCGCGCGTTAAAACTTATAGGTGATAGAGACATTGTGAATTCCATTCATTCACTAGAACATCGGAGAAATGTCTCCTGTCTCTCCCTGTTTTATCGTTTTTTTAATAAAAAATGCTCCAGCGAAATAGCCAGCTGCATTCCTCCCCTTCAAAACTTCACCCGCAATACGCGACATGCTTCGAATGCACATCAATTCACCCTAAAGCCTAACTTCGGTCGTACTGTTAAATATAGGGATTCGTTTATAAGCCGAACGACACGAATGTGGAATGATCTACCAAGGTCTGTATTTCCCCATCACTACAACCTTCAAACATTTAAAGCCAACGTGCATAGGCTTCTCCTCTGTTCCTCTTCTCCCTTTCCTTAAAAGCCCGTGCCCTGTAATAGTATAAAGGTATTCATATTCCTTTTGGCGCGCGAATTATAAAAAAAAAAAAAAAAAAAATAAAGTAAAATTGTGGTGGGCCATGTAGGCGTTGACGGCAAACTGCAAATCTGCTAGCCAGAAAAGATTCCTCTGAGTTGTTCATTGAACCTGAACCCTTTTGCGGAATATCTGATTCTGCCTTCAAACTAACCTTAAACTATTGGGAACGCAATATGTTCCCATTGTAATAATTCCCAAGGTCTCAGACAAGCTAAAAGAGCTGTTGAACCCTTCCAAAAAAAGGCAGCTGATATCCTAAAATATAGCAGAAATGACATAAGAAAGCTTGTGAGCTTCCTTTCTGGTCACTGCCATTTATTCTACCACCTAAATAAAATAAGAATTTCAGAGGATATCAACTGCCGTCTCTGATAGGCAGATAGGTAATATTATATCCATTAGACCTAAGGAAATCCTCCGCAACTGTAATTATACGACACGACATTTGGGCATGGCCACACTACTGCTAAAAAAAAAAAAAACCTTTCGACTTAGCATGATAAAAGTTAAGCTAAATTAAAAATGAATTGCTTGAAAGTCTTAACTTAATTGCAGTAACTAACAAATTTATGTCGAAGGAGG
This sequence comes from Pocota personata, assembly GCA_963082735.1. Lineage (NCBI taxonomy): Eukaryota > Metazoa > Arthropoda > Insecta > Diptera > Syrphidae > Pocota > Pocota personata. The sequence goes on along the minus strand of OY720429.1, from coordinate 45,173,207 downwards.
TGTTTTTGGTGAGTAAGAATAGCACACTACTATGTTCTTTTGGCAAGCCTTAGCCTTCACATGTTCCATTTATTACATACAGGGATGCAGGTATCTTTTCAGGGTTTCTTCCGGTGTTTTCACAATCATGGGATCCCTGGACAAAACCAGAATGATCCTGGAATTTCGTTGAGAAACCCTAGTCCCATTTTCTTTAGATGATACTACAATTACCATGTCTTTTTGATATCTCTACTATGCATTTAATATTTAATATATTTCATATTTATTGATAATATCCAACAGCACTTATAATAGACTTTAGTTATCTTTAAGCAATAAATGTTGACATATTTCATTACGTATTTCAAATATTTAAATTTGCTTAGAATTAAGATTATATTTTTGTTTAAAATTTAGTATGAGCTGGTGTTTTAACAAAGAAATTGTATGAAGAAAAAATAAAGTAAGAAGTAAAAAAGAAAAGTTAAAATCAAAGGAAAATGATAATTAGTTAACCTAGAGGGTATTTTCTGTATCTATGTGCCTGCAAGGTGCCGAAAAAGAGTATCACCAAAATTGTTTGCGTTGTAGAGCCTTCTCACGCTGAGAGGGAGTGCATTACAGAGGCGAATGGCATGAACAGGCGTTCCTAGGCCTGATATGTAACACGCAGCGAAATCAGACTCAAGGAGCGGTTTGAATAAGAAAAATTAAGTTTTCCGTACAAATAAAGAGGCTGTTTAGTTTTTATGATTTTGTGAAGAAACTTGATTGTACAATAGTCAAGATACTTATCTAATGTACAACCAAGAATCTTATTAGAGTAAGCAGAAACATGGTCGAAACGCTTTAACCCAAAAACATAGCGAGTAATGTTGTTAAATGCAACTTGTAGCTTCCGTTGTATGAGCGCGCTATTACAGCAAAAAAATTTCACAGCTGTACGATATTAGTGGTACAAGCAGCGATCTTGCTAACATTAGCTTAGTATTTGTTAGTGTGTAGCTCCGCTAGGGTGTAAGATTCCTGAGACAGCCATAAATTTTACCGATTGAGGTCCGAATATAGTTATCCCAACACAATGTTGTGCTAAACCAGACACCTAGATTTTTAGCTTTGTGGACGAATTCAATTCCCGTATTCCCAAGATATATGGTGGGTAGGCAGGAGGTATCAAGATCATTTCTACTTATGACTAAGACATTTGGATTTAATGAATTTCAGACCAAGTAAGAATTTTAGTAAGATCTTCGTTGTGTTTCTGTGCAGTATCTTCGACGAGACCGAGCTCGCTACTTATGTACAATTGTAACGATGAGTTTTGAACAGTGTTTGGAAGATCGTTGATAAATATTGTAAAAAGCAATGGGCCCAAAATGGAGCCTTGGGGGACACCCGCTGAAGTTGCAAGGAACTCGGATTGGATATCATTTACGAAAACTGCTTGTTTACGACCCTTGAGGTAAGACAGAATGAAATTTGCCGCGGATGAAGAGAAAGCAAACCACGTTTTCAGTTTTTTTACAAGGAGCCCATGTTTAACCGTGTCGAATGCCTTGGAAAAGTCTAGTAATGTCAGAAAAGTGAAATAGTCTTTATCAATCGCTGTCCGTATGTCATCGGTTACCTTCAGCAATGCTGAAGTGCAACTATAATGCTGTCTAAAACCAGATTGATACGAACAGAGCAGTTTGTTTTGTCGAAGATAGGCAGACAGTTGAAAGTGAACAGACTTTTCCAAAACCTTAGACAAATATGGGAGGATATTCTGCAGATGCACTGCTGCTTGCTTTCTTTTTTAGGACTGGAATGATCTTCGCAGCTTGCCAAGACTTCGGAAATGTGGATGTGGCTATGATAGTATTAAAGATGTGTGTTATTGCAGGAAGGATGTACGGTAAAATCATTTTTATGAAATGAGGGTGGATCCCATCGATACCAACAGCTTTCGACTTAATACTGAGGATAGCTCTAACAACATCGGTTTGCTCAACTCTGGTAAATTCAAAAGAGCCGCTAGAAGGAGATGTACTAGTATTTGATATCGATTGTATTTTAACAAAATCTTGATTCAGCTGGTTTGGATCGACGTTATCAAGCGTAGTATTTGTTTTACCACTTATACCTTTTTGACGAAGGTTCTTCCACAATGTTTTGTTTGGAAGTTTGTAATTAAGGTGCTCGATAAAAAAAACTTCGTTTGGCTTGATTGATCTTCGAACACACAAGGTTTCTTAGCCGTCACGTTGGTTTTTGAGTCTAAGAATTTCGGGTGTAAACCACCGATTGCTCTTGTATTTTGCAAGCTTGGTTCTTAGAGGAACATGAAAATCAAACAATTGTTTAACCACACCTTGCAGGTAATCAACTTGTCTGTCAGGAGATGTTTCGGAGAAAATTGGCAGCCAGTTAACACACTGTAGGTCTTGCTCCAGGATGTTCGGTTGTATACTTTTAAAGTTTCGATAAGAGTATTTTCATGGTTCTTTACAACATGCGAAGTCGAAAGAGGCAAATAGTAGTTCATGCTTGGAAAAGGCGGGAGCAGAAACTTGGCTGTAAAAGGCATCCTGAGCATCACTGGCAAAAAAAAAGTCAAGGAGTGTGCTGCTTGTGCTAGTGAAATGTGTCGGAGTATATGAATTTAAAAGATCGAGGTTTAGTGTTTTTAGCATCTCAGTTAGAGAAAACGAGTTTGCGCGATCCAATATATTGCAATTAAAATCTCCACAGACAATGGTTTTCCAGAAAGAGGATGAATTGTTTTCTAGGAAGGAATACAGCTGCGAAAGATCCATGTAACTGTAAGGTCGATGAACGACACCAAGTAGGTATTTCCTATCCACACTCATAAGCTGTATGAAACAATGGGGCTGCCAGGAGGAGAGGTTGCAATTATCTTGACAGGAAATTCCATACGTACGTAGATGGCAACTCCACCACCAATTCTATTTTGCTTATCATCACGGAAAATTTTATACCCTGCCACTGAGTACAAGTTATCTGATATATTGGGGTCAAACCATGTTTCCGAAACGCAAACTACATCAACTTTGGAACCAACAAACAGTCCTCTAAATTCGTCAATTTTGTACTTAGATAAACTTTGAGGAATAATATGGCATACTTTTAGGCCCATTCGTTGTGCACACAAGATGTTAATTAGTGTACGCAAGTTATCATTCGTACCAATGGAAGAGGCATTGCTGATATCACCCATAAGTGAAAATCAGAGAAAAGAGCCCCTCCAACGCAATAAAACAATCGATTTGTCAGTACTCTTCCTTCAGTAGCTATTGGCTCTCCATTGTTATTGACACAAAATGATAGTGAAGAAGCTTTCGCACTTAATAGAATGGATGTTTATTCGGTAGGAATGACGATACTTGCTATCAAACGAAAATCTGTCGGCCTTGATAATATCCACCCAGATTTTGTAAAAATTTTACTTCCAATAATATTGCCTCAAATTACCCACATTTTCAATACCATCCTTATGACATCCGCCTATCAAAATCTCTGGAAAAAGCAAAAATTATTCCGGTTCCAAAGAAAGCTAATACTCCGGAATACAGACCCATCGCTATTCTTCCATTTTTGTCTAAAGTCTTCTAATTTCTAGTAAGTCATGAAATAAAGGAATATGTCGAAAACAAAAAGCTATTAACCCCTATACAATCGGGTTTTCGATCAGGACACAGCTGCATAACAGCAGTATTAAAAGTATCTGATGATATTCGTCAAGCTTTTGATGAAAATAAAACGACATTGTTGGCATTACTTGACTTCTCTAAGGCTTTCGACTGCGTAAATCCGTCAATTCTTTGTAATAAGCTGTTAACCCAATTTAATTTCTCTAGTCCCACTAACAAGCTAATATTCTCGTATCTCACTAATCGTGTCCAAGCTGTTTCGCATAATTCCAATCTGTCTACATTTCGTCCTGTTCATAGTGGTGTCCCGCAAGGATCTATACTTGGCCCATTGCTCTTTTCTATGTTCATTAATGATCTCCCAACTGTGTTATGCCATTGTAGTTTTCATATATACGCGGACGATGTTCAGCTCTATTTAAGCTTTCCAATTGGAATGGTGGAAAATTCAGTCGCAAGATTGAATGAGGATCTCCGCTCTGTGATTAGGTGGTCGACTCAGAATGCACTTACGATTAATGCCGACAAAACAAAAGTCATCCCTTTCTCAAAAAACAAACCTAATCTTCTCGATTTTCCCAAAGTTGAACTTCTCTCTACTTGTACTGAATACGTCACCCATGTAAAGAATCTTGGAATAATTTTTGATAGTGAGCTTACTTCATCCCTCAGAGGTCTTTCTATTAGTAAATCAATATTACCTATTAACACTAAGTTAAAAATTGTAAAGGCACTTATCACACCAATTATCAGCTATGACTGTGAGCTTTTTGCTGACTGTGACTTACTAAAATTAAAAAAGGCGCTAAATTCGGCTGCTAGGTATGTGTATAATCTTCGTAGGTACGATCATGTTTTAGCGGAATGCTGCAAACTTCTTGTTTGCGATTTGGAACTTTTTTTTAAAATATCGATCCTGCGTTCTACTCTTCAAAGTTATACAGTAAGCTTGTCCTATCAAGATCTAGTCGCTATATAACTTTAAGACCGTCTATGTATACAAGCTTGACTTCACGAAGACAGTTCTTCATTCATGCTGTGAATCTTTGGAATCACCTGCCATACCAGGTGAGGTCTAAAGTCGAATACAGACAGTTTCAATCGGCGTGTTTTTCATATTTCTCTAGGTTAAACTGAAGTTGCTCTCATTTATTATTTTAATCTTCTTAGTCTATGTGGTTGCAAATTTTTACTGTTTGTTTTAATTTTTCTTGTCTTTAATTAATTTGTATTTCTTTTTTAAAATGTATCTTTTTCTTAATTGTATTTTTAATACCCTAATTCATTTTGTATATAAAATAAGTTTACCTTTACCTACCTGTACTCATTTTAAATGTATTCTCTTACATGTACAGCGATTATACAACATATAAATAAATATAAATAAATAAAATAAATAAAACTCAAAACACAAAACAGATGGCACAGAAATACAGAAAATACTTACAAGTTAGAACAAATAAATTTGAGAGATGAAAATATACAAAGCGCAGATTAGGTAGCATTTCCCAGTTCATTATGACTTATAGCAGCAGCAGCAAGAGGGTCCAAGCGTTGAATGCAATCGACCAAAAAAGCTTTGCATGTGGGTGATTGGCGTTCATACACTCGTCCGCCTCGCATGTATACAGAAAATAGCTGATTTTGTTGTTTAAGTTCATGAGCTTTCCGATATATGACAATATTCTGGTTAGGTGAGGCTTTCGTTGACAGAGATAAGCTTGTCTGACTGCAGTCCGAGGTGTCGTAAACTGTTGTCGTTGTTTTCCTGTATGCGGCATTAGCTGAGCTCAGCACGGCGATTTTATCTGCTACTGACGAGAATTTAACGTCGATTGCAGAGTTACCCAGTTTTCCTTTGGAATTAGTTCTAAAAATTGCTTTTGGTACAGGTGCTTGTGTACAATCAATTGCAGAGCACAGCCGGTTGTATACATTTTGAAGGTCTTCCTTATCGGTCTCTGGAACTAAATGGATGATAGCGTCTGTGGACAGTTTGTCACGCTCCATCGATTCAATTTTATCGTTCAAAGTTGATATTTCTTTTTCTAGTAGAGAGCACAAAGACCGGCTCGGAGGTTTGCTCAAGATCTTCGACTCGCACTGTAAGCGTAGATATGGATTTGTTTACATCTTCAAGGCGGTTGGTGAAATCTGTAACGATGATATCTAGTTTCGCCAGCAAGATATTATGCATTTCCAGTATGGTGGATTTCAGTTCTGAGTTGTGCTCTTCAAGCTGTTTGGTCAGTCTCAGCTCAAATACTTTGACGAGGTTGTCATCCTTTGAGTTAGGAGTTTGGGGTTTTCCGATTTTTGCCAGCAAAGCTTGGTCTATTTTGGGCTTCAGTCATTTTGACAATTGAGTTAGCGCGCAAAATAAAAACAACAATATCGACTGAGTTCGGAAAGTCGCGAATACTTTTGCTTAAACACAATAAAAAATCGTGAATGGTGAAAAAAGAAATAAAGATTTTGAAGTACACAGTAAAACTTAATTGGGAAAAATAGGAAATTTAATATTGAAAATAACTTGAAAATTGTTGCTGCGACCAAATGTTGTGTGTTTATCTGACACGAGTTGTCATTTCTTTTGTTTCGTTTCTCGCTTCATGCTTAGACCTTTTCACTTGGTTTCTCGCTTCATGCTTAGACCTTTTCACTTGGTAGATCTTACAAACATTCTAATGCTCCATGTCTACCCACCTTTGCCGGTGTTCATTAATAGCGTTAGTCTCGATCAGCAAATAGTTCAGGACGTCCGCCTTTCTTCCGTCGCCCCTACGTGCAACTTCATTCAAGGTGGTGTTGTTGTCTCTGCGTTTTGAGTTGTACTATCATTCGTTGAGTTTCTGTACACAGTACATATTCCATCGCAAGTCAAATGTATGTTAATTTCCGCCCGCTCCATGTATCTGATTACTGCTTTATTACCCATTGCTATTAGGGTATTTGTACCCACCACTTTAGTGCCACATTTTGGACTATTGTGTATCGCACATATTTAAATGCCTTTTTTATGGTTTTTTGTTACATTTTGTTCCACAGTTTAACCGAGTCATGTGTGATAATAAGTCTCATTTATCATAATGTATTTTTGGAGTGCGGAATATACGAGTAGTATTATCAACACTTTAGAGACCTATAACCGAGCCTTATATGGTCAGTAATAATGTCATTATAGTGAAATAATGACATTAATATTGATCGCGCTGGGTCGATAATAATGTCATTACTTGGAATGATGAACGGTAATGATGAAAATCTGGATTTCCTGATTTCAGGCAATATTACTTGCAATACTGTCATTAATAATGTGCATGTAAATCGCATGCACAGTACTCCGTCATTACACAATCTCTTTTTGTGCAACCGGCGTGGTATGTATGTAGTAGTTATGAACAGTTCTCATGGAACATACGTTAATTAAAGTTGGTACAGAAGAGGACGGACTTCTTGATAATTTGATTAAGACTTGTAAAGCCGCACAGTAGTTGTGGAAACAACAAATCCACAGTACTTAAATAAAACAATAATTCTCCCTAATAATGTAAAGAAATTTACATTCTTTCTGATGTTTTTTAGAAGAGGGAAAAACGATATAAAATTCACTGAAAGTTTTGTCCTAAGAACAATTTGACGGGCTTTCGTCCTAGATTAAAATAGAAACAGCTATTTGAAAAAAAAACATCTTAAGATGGGTTAAGCATTTAATTTTGGAGATATACAAATTTTTTTTATAGCACCCCTGGCAGACCGAAGAAACAAACATGTGGTAGGTAGGAACAAATTGGAGTTAAGATTTTACAAGTATCAGTTTATGAATTCATTGATCTGCTACTTAGGTTCCACTGTGACGAAAGAGGCATTAAACAAGTTGCAATACGGTATAAAGTCTCTTAGTAACTTTCCAATACCACAAGCGCAAAAGCAGTTCACAACTTAGGGTGGCCGTGGTGTAGTGGTAACATCATCGCTTGTCACGCTACAGGTTCACGGTTCGAATCCTGATGTCGATAATCATCTATTTATTTCGCATGGAATAAATAAAAAGTCGATCAATTGCGAAAGCTTATGACAACTCTACTGCGAAGGCATAACACTGGCAGTAGGGCGGTCATATGGCTAAAATGCAACTTGATCGTGATGATGACATCAGGAGGACGGCAAAAAGTACTGTGAATCATGAGCAATGACAAAAAGCAAAATCAAACAAGCTCCCCAGTTAACTGGACAGCCACCCTTGGAGTTCACTGAAACTTAATACCAGCTGAGTTTCAAACCAACTACACCAATCTGTCTTTCTCGCTGTCTCTTCCCCTTTCCTCAAAACGCCCGTGTCCTAAAAATAAGTATAAGGGTATTCATAACCCCTTTCACACGTGGAAATTATAAAAAAAAAAAAGCTTTCTGGGCTGTGAGTAATTTTCACATGTAGCACATCCTCTACAGAAACTCATTAAGAAAGACGTTACATTTAAGTTTGGTGAGGAAGAAATGCACTGTTTTGAGCGTTTAAAGAAGACCTATACTAGCGATATACGACCCCAAAGAAGACACAGAGCTTCATTGTGATATTAGCTCTCTAAGGTTCGGGGCCATACTTATGCAGAAGAAGGTAACATTTGCAGGATTGACAATGATTGAAACCATGTGTCTTTGTTGCGGATAATGCATTTACACTTTTTTTTATATATGTACCTATACGTAGGGACTAACAAAAAATCGCTTAGTTGATTGAATAATAAAACAAAAATATAATTTTAACTTTAGATATTTAATCGCCATCTTTTTTTTTAATTTCTCCACATAATTCCCATTTATTTCAATACATTTCTTCACCCGATAGATCCATCTTTCAAAATCCCCTTTTTGGAGCTTCTCGATTTCGACATTAATTGCATTAATAATCTTCTCATTAGATGTGAAGATTTTTCCCCTCAAATCTTTTTTTTATTTTCGGAAACAGCCAAAAGTTAAGAGCCGAACAGAATGTGTATCTGCGTCTGGGTCTGAGTCTAAGTCGCAAGCTGTCAAAATATTAAATGTATGGAAAGCCGTAAGCCGCAACACAATGTGTGTCTGCGTCCGTGTCGTGAATCGCGAAGTTGGCTTTTGTTCAACTTCAAGCAGCGATGCAAATTTGACGTTTATGAATTTGTACACAAAAGCTTTTGTTGTTTTGGAAATGGAGGTCGAGAAATTTATAGAAGTTGTGCGCGCACGAAATTCTTTGGAATTTGTCGAATCCCAATTATAAAAATTTAAAAAAAAAATGCATAAATGGAAGGAGATATCCGACGAATTTGCAATATCCAGTAAAAAAAAAAAGTATTTGTAAATTTTGTTTACATTTGTTTTGTTTCCATTGTTTATAGTTGATGAGTGCAAAAAAATATGGAAGAGTGCGAGACAGCTACAATCGGAAGTTGTCAAAGCTACAATTGGCTTACGTATATATATATATACGATGTTTTTTCAATTTTTCTTTTACCAGGCCTAGCAAAAAAAAGCAGCGCGGCAGTTGTTTGGCTGCAAGACTCAGACACAGATACACGTTCTGTTCAGCCCTTTACATGGCGCTAGATTTTAGTTGTTGGTTTTTTCAGTAGTGTGCGCAGGCGCATTGTCGTGGTGCACAAAGTAGCGGTGCAGCTCCTCTTTTTGTCGGTGTCATAGTAAATTTTGAAAAACTTGTGGTAAGCAAGTTTCAGTATACTAATTAGTAGTGGCTGTCTAACCAGTTTTAAGCGGGATGACGGCGAACATTTTTGCCCTGGTGAAGTGCATCGACATCATAACTTTTGTCGCTGACTTTTGTTGTTGTTAGACCTTCACTGGAGGATTTGCACCTTCTGGGATCCATACCATGGACTATTGTTTGGTTTCCAGATCGTATTTGTAAAACCAAGATTCATCACCTATAACGATCTTATTGAAGCAGCTTGACTCTCCATTTTCAAACTTATCCAAGAAATACTGAGCAAAACGAACACGGGCCTCTTTTTGCTCTCCATCCAATATTTTTGGAACCCATCGAGCTGACTTCTTCGAATATTTCAGGTGATAATTTAAAATTCGTAACACAGCCATGGCATTCAAGCCCAGTTCACCCGCTATCATCTCCTGTGTCATCCTGGCATCTTCGTCAATTTCAGCCTTCACTAGCCCCACATTTCTACCGTCGGTCGAGGATTTGGGCCGACCTTCACGATATTCGTCCTCCACAGAAAACTGGCCAATGTGGAATCTTCGAAACTACTTTGAAATAGTAACAAGAGATTGTGCATGTACCCCGTATGCATTTTGGTATTCGTGCATACGTCAAAATCCAAAGAGAATGGCGAATTTCTTTCTGTGCTGGCGGTGGAACTTCAACCGAGCTTACGTGATTAATTTTTTTCTTTCTCGTCTCCATGTTTACCTATTGTTCTGAAATTTCGAAAGAAATATTGTTAGATTATAAGCTACAGAAATGCATCTTTTTTTTTCAAAAATTACTAAATTGACAACAACTAAGCGAACCACGAAACTGAATGTTACTTCTGTCTCACTAAGGCATTTGGCTTTAATCACAAGAACAAGCATAAAATAATATATGCTGATGTTCTTTCGGTTACCAAACATATCTACCATTCAGACAAGCTGGCAGTTCCAACACCTCCTGGTTTTTCCAATGAAAATTTAATGACCAGCAAGGATTCAAAAGAATCACAAGTTCAAAATCCAACATCTTCCAATGAATTTGTTATTGCTAATGAAGAACCGCATATGATAACTCAAGATGAGTTAATTGATTTGTTAAGAGATTTTAGCCTGCCTAAAACCAAAGCTGAATTACTTACTTACTACCAACACAAAAGTTACCTCTTATCGTTCCCGAAGCCAGTGTTTTTTCAGACATTTTAAGAAAGAAAATAAATTGTGTTGCTATGATATTTTTAGACTTTTCCGTGAAATGCAGCAGCCGTATGATCTAGGAGAATGGCGTTTATTCATTGATTCTTCGAAGATAAGTCTCAAGGCAGTTCTTTTACATAATGGTAACGAAAATCATTCTATTCCGATAGGTCACGCAGTGAATACCAAAGAATCGTACGAGTATGAAACAATGTCAACATTAATTAAATTCATTAAATACAAAGATCACAATTGGATTGTTTCTTGGGCCTGCAGAGCGGCTATATATTGTTGCTTTTGTGTTTGAGGGATTCAAGAGCTAAAAAAGATCGTGAATATACTCGTAAAGCGTGAATATCTGGTTGATGAAAAAAGTCATTTTACCGTCGCTTCACATAAAGTTAGGGTTAGTGAAGAATTTTGTCAAGGCTTTCGACAAAACTAGCGCATACTTTCAACACATGTGCAGGGTTTTTCCTGGTCTGAAGCACAGCTTAAAGAAGGTATTTTTATCGGACTCCAAATTAAAAAAAATTTAAAGGATAAGAAGTTTGAAAACTGTTTTTCGAATATTAAAACAGCTGCTTGGAATTCTTTGCGACTTGTCATCCAAGAGTTTCTAGGCAACAAAAATAATAATAATTACCAACAATTAGTTGCAGATTTATTACTTAGCTTTCACCGGATGGGTGTGAACATGTCCCTGAAAATTTATTTTTTGCACTCGCACCTCGACTTCTTTCCTGTAAACCTCGGAAACAGGCCCTAAATGATTTGAGCTGATTACTTTTGGTCTATTGTAAGAGATACAGATACTAAAAGTAATAGAAAAAAAAAGACAAAATATTTCATTTTTATATTTTATATTTATTTGTGTACCTATTTGTCTTAAGAGCCAAAAATAATAAATATTTTTGAACTGTTACGTGGTGAATTATTTGTATTATTTTTTTTAACTCAGAGCACATCAATCATCAAATACTTACCATTTCAAGGACAAAACTCTTGTAAACCAGTGTAATTTGCGCTCGTCACAGGGGATATGAATACCCAGGGCACGGGCGTTTAGGAAAAGGGGGAAGAGGAACAGAAGAGAAGCCTATGCACGTTGGGTTTAAATGTTTGAAGGTTGTAGTGATGGGGAAATACAGAGCCTGGTAGATCATTCCACATTCGTGCCGTTCGGTTTATAAACGAATCTCTATTATTTATTACCACGTTTATATGCAGAGTCGAGGGATCGAGTTGGAATCGAGTTGGGATCGAGTTGAGATTTCGATCTGAGTATTTCTATACACCGAGTCGAAAGATTGAAAAATTCAAACATGGTTGAACTGACAGATAAGTATAGCAGACATTCTGCTTTTGATTGTGTTAGTGTTCTGTTGTGCCGCACGTACGCTAGAAACTCGGCCGGACTTCACTTTACCTGCCAGAGTATACTGAGATTCAAAGTTATTCATTATGCGCTGAATTGATTTGCTGGGCACATGATTTAAACCAAACAAATTACGCCAATTTCATCGCGTTTTCACAATTGAACGATTATTTAGATAAAAGTTTTTAATAACTTCAACACGTTGTTTAGACGGTAGATATTCCAAAATTTATTGTTATCGACTGCTCTTCACGGCCGTCAAATGCGAACTGACAATGCCAACCAAACTAAAACGGTCAAATAACATCGACCTGGAATATATAAAACACGTCGAAATAGCACACCGGGATGCCTACACATGCATGTTAATTATGCTGTCGAATAGCTGGAGATCGAAAGGGAGTGAATTACAAAGTTTGTTCTGTAACAAAAAGAATTTCAATAGACACATATTCTGCCGGCTTCCAGGTGGATTTAAAAGTACTAATTATTTTAATTTAATGGAATTAATTTAAACTTCGCCGGAACGGAACGTCTGCAAAATAAGTGCCAGTAGTAAGGGCAAAAACCTGATAACAGCCTTCGATGAGCCAATAAAGCATACGTATATAGCGAATACGGTTGGAAGCTTCCAACATTCCGCATCATACACATACTTTATGCATGGCTTATTAAATTTAAATCAGTAGCCATACAAATTTTTGGGAATGCTTAGTGAGAGAGTCCCTATAAGATCCAGTTTACACAACAACTAAAGCCTGCTGACCATAGAATGCGCAGAACATAAGCCGATTGGGTGCTAGAAAATCAACAAATTGACCTCGATTTTTTAGGAAATTTGATCGATGAAAGGCTATTGCATCCACAGTTTTATGCGCGCGGTGGACCGGCGGCGTCATCGGGCCTTAGAAAAAAAAAACGATGGAGGCTCCACTGTTACGGTGAATTCTCTCCGCTTTTGTCAAATGATAACCAACTTTTTTGCCTTTAGATTGAAGACATTGATATGATCGACATGTGGTTCCAACAAGACGGGTCTACGTGCCACACAACACAAGCAAATTTGGATCTATCGCACGAAAAGTTTCCCTGCTATGGTAAAGATCGTGTCTATCCAAACTGTTTTAAGTATAAGAAAAGAAGAAACCTCTTTATTGAGCTCACAAACTGTCATGTCGTTACTTGGTGACAACATTACCAAACCAAAAAAGAATGATCCCAATACAACATCCCCCTTTTGCTTATTAAAGTCAATTAAGTGATTTAATTTAATATTTAAATTCTTACTAATTTAGTTAAACATATTACAGTTAAACAAGTGATTCGACTTCATATTTCAATTTCTTACAAAAGTATCGCCGTCCAATAAAGAATTCGTTAGTGTAGCCCTATAGTAAAGTGGCTAGATCATATAGAGCGTATGAACGTGAATAATCCGGCCCGGAGTATTCTCGAAGTTTCTGGGCTATGCAGAAGAGGTCGACCTCATCTTTGATGGCATACGCAGCTGGAAGCAGCTAGCAGAGTATCCTGTTGGCTGTAGAATCTTGTTGGTTTAAGCCCGGGTCCGCTCTGAATTATAGTGCTAAAAATATCAAATATTTAATGTTTTAAGTAAATATCCGTATCTTCCTTTTTGTGTCCCTGTTTTCTCGCCTTTGTAAGCTTGGTTATAAAAAGAGTAGGAAATCCGAGAATCCTTTTTGTAACTGTGGCACAATCCTCAAAATTAGTTTACATTGAAATTTCGCTCTTTCCAGATCACAGAGTTAACAAAACACCATTATCCATAAAAGGAAGTTGCATTTTCCTCCATTCACGATATGTTCACCCACTCAACCGATGGCCTCCTCGCCATAACAATAAACACTAATGCACCACAGAATACTTTCTCAACTGAATTGTTACTGGGCCACAAAATAAAACAGCAACACCGCCTGAACTTAATAGGTACTATCTACAGCCCCACCTCCACTAATCACCGCCAAACTCAAACCAAAAACCAAAAAAAAACTTGCTTTAGATTCTCTTTATCTCGACTCTCGTAAAGCTACGTCTAACATTACAGAATAAATGCCAAAATGAGTCTGGTGAAATGGTTACAAACAAAACAAAAACAGACGAACAAAAAAGAATCCAAGACGGAGTCATAAACGGTATTCGAGGAGTAATTTTCCAACTATAATTATATGGTTTGGCATCGGATGCCATTAATGTTGCCAAAAATTGTCATTTCGCCGAGAATCCAAAAATCTGAAGTCAAAAAGAATATTACGGTCGCGGCTGTTCCTCTACGACTTGTTACATTATATGTATGTGTGTACTTCTACACATATGTGCCCAATCGAAGTTGTCTCACATAGACTGAGGGATATACCGGTCAAAACCTTCAACTATCGAAAAATCTGTAAAAACTCTCTACCCGCTCCCTCATGGAAAGCAAATTCCGAGAATTTGTTAAAGGACATCCAGTGGAGCGGACGGTTGATGCTTGAAAATGTCGTTCATTGGATTTTGAGTGCCAAGTTAAATATTGAAAGACAGCTGTGGAAAAGCCATTTCATGCAGCACATGTCCTTCTCGGTTCCATATTCACCCGAATCCTTTCGCATACATGAAGGACGTTTGGTCAATCACACACATCTCGCATTGGCCATACTCATATGCTTGTCACCCGCCTCCACTCAGCACTGATATTTCTAATATGTGGCAATAGGGCAGAAGAAAATCAAATGAAATTAAATAAATAGAAAAATGGAAAAAGCAGGATAAACGGGCGGGATGGTGGTAAGGACGAAAAAGCTACATCCTGTTATAGTTTTCACATTGCACACTTATGTGCAGGTCCATCCCTACAATGAGTAAACTACCGCCAGAGTTCAGTTGAGTGTAAAACGATTTCTGGATAATCCTTATGGGAGTCGGACATTAGGGACCAATATTGCATTTCTCATGTCCTTGTTGCATTCGCAAAATAATGAGAATTGGCAAAACTTTATATGGATTTGGCCGGATAGAGAAATTTTGATCTCTTTTCGTCCCTCAGTGTGTATGTGTCCTTGTGCACAGGGCAGGGATATGTGCTGAGGCGTTTACGACTTTGTAAAGAGGTATACCATCTACCCCACCCTACTCAGCTGGAGGCAGTCCAAAGCTGGTGCAATTAAAAAATAAGTAATAATGGGAAAAACTTAAAACACAAATGTGCAATAATTGTAAAGTTTTATTAAACTCGATTTCGGTCTGGGAAATTATCGCCCTGCAAGTGCAGGGATGCACATGCACTACACAGCATATACGAGTGCGAACGCATTCTTAGTTTCAGGACTCTGCTCAGCAGGAAGTTATTAGATAAAATGGCCAGAGAAGGAAAATTTATTGCATGGAATAATTTGAGAATTATTACTGCTATAATAACATTAATTGCAATATTGCCACATTTGTTGGTCATGTAAGGGTTGGAATAGTGCAGCAACAAAGAAGACAAAGCAAGAATAATGCTTTCTGCAACAGTGTACGAGTTAGTGCTGTTGCTCTGGAATGTTTTAAGAAATAAAAGGAAGGTATTTAATGCGTTTATGGGAGAGGTAGGATTAAGTATTACCAAATGTAATTTGATGGGTTTTTTTTTCCAAATACTGAAACAAAATAACCTGTGCAAATGGAAAAAACAGGGCCTTCTAGATAAACAGACTTGTATTTATTTTTAATACATACCATACACAACGTCAGGAATCTGTATTAAGGAGGCTTTAAAAATATTTTCTATACCTCTTCAAATTATTACATCGGTATGGTGGTATACTATATCTAGTTACAGGAAAAGCAGAGTTCAACCGATTTTCTTCATGGGGGTAAAATATGCTGGATCGAGTTTCACAAATCTTTACTAAAAAAAATATCCCTGCTTTTACACGCTTAATTAAATAACCGGTGAATGGATTTTGATTAAATTTGATCCAATCTTTTGACTGACGTTCAGATAATTAAATATGAAAATCGGGTGGAGTTATAGGCCAATGATACATTTTGGTGGTAGGGTTTCAGAAATATTCTAAAACCGTTCCAGTTTGAATAAATGGCAGAGGTTTTTTTTTTAATTTTTCGTTACAAAGTTTATTTTTGCTCCTTCGCTATTCGGAAAATAGGAAGCTGATAATTTTTAAAAACCGAAAAATATTTAACTCCTATTTCAAAATGTCTAATTAATCTTTTCATTTTTTTCAAAATAAAAGCTTTTGTTCCGTGTCTGTCTGTCATTGGATGACGCGGTTGTATGGGATAAAACAAAAAAATAAATAAAAAATAGTATGACAGAGGTGGGGGATTTTGACCCTTAAGCTTGTACCGTTATTTGATTTTGAGTAAATTGAACTGCACTAACGTCACACTCACCACGCTATAACCCCTAAAGAGTTATAGCTAGGAAGTCCATTTAGGTAATGTTAATTAAAAAAAATTGTAAATAAATATTCTCGGTGCCGATTAGTGTTACCGCATCTGTTAATTTTTTTTTTTATCCGTTAGGCTTAAAATGTATCCATTTGAAACAAATTAATTCTTTTTGCTCATAGACCACAAGAACATAACAAAATAACTTAACAAAATATAGGTATTTTTAGTTTTCATAGAATTTCAGACTTTATTCAATGACAAAAAAATGCAACGAAATAGGGGAGAACAAATACATTTGATCATCGTCTACGTAATTTAACCTACTACGACTTGAACCATAATTATGAACATTTCTGATATTTGCTGTTAACGATATAAATAATTTACGTAAACATTTTTAATTTGTCAAATTTATCATGAAACGATATTCGATAAGTGATTAAAACTTACGAACATTATGGGACATTTTGGTTCGAAATAATGTTTCAACAGGAGCGACTATCTACCGAAAATTGTGCATGAATTTGATGCAATACGAACTGTTGCAGGTAGGCCAAAGCCTGACCCACGTCGTACTGCAGCAACGTCTGAACACATTGCTGCTGTACGAGACACCATGTCCGAATCTCCCTCAACATCAACGCGACATCGTTCTCGAGCTCTTTGAATTAGTTCAAATGCTTTGTGGCGAATTCTTCATAAATTATTTCCATACAAGTTTCAAAAACTTCTTTCACGATACCATTCGCTGTTAATACCCTGATATTCATAAAATTCTAGTGAGTTATGAAACGCGTTTTCATTTAAATGGTTATTAATAAACCAAACAGTTGGCTGTCTTATGTCCTGTATCCCCTTGTGGGTCCTAGGGCCTCTACAACGCCTACGCGCCATCATGTGCGATTTCTGAAAATGTGCCTCAGCTCTCCCCAACTCTTTCCCAGTTGTCGTGCTTCCTTCTCAACTGTTCTGCGCCACGTACTCCTAGGACCGCCGCGTATCCTGCCATCCTGGGTAAGCGGGTTCCATTGCATCGCTTGGTTAGCTATGGACCTGTCACCCTTTCGGAGAGTTTGACCGATTCACTGCCACTTTCGTCGTCGTATGGTTGTTTCTATAGGTTCATGACCCGTTCTCTGATAAAGCTATTCGTTAGAGATACGGTTTGGCCAGAATATCCTTAAGATGTATCATAGACACCTATTGACAAACGTTTGCAGCTTCCTCGTAATAGTGAAGGTCACTCTCCAGGTACCACATCCATATAGCAGCACGGATTCAACGTTGTAACGGAACAATCGTAGCTTGGTGTTTAAGCTAATTGCATTACTTCGCCAAACTATGGATAGCATCCCAAACGCAGATTTTGCTTTCCCTATTCGGCTGGCTATATCCAGTTCGGTTGAGACAATACTCCCAAGGTATTGGAAACTCTCTGCTCTCTCAACCGTTTGTCCAGCAATGCATATATGAGTTGATGAGTTTGGTCCTAGGCTGATCATTTTTGTTTTTGCCACGTATATTTTCAGCCCAACGACGTCTGCTTCTCTCTCCACATTTGCTGTCATTTGGTAAAGGTCCATTATTCTGTGAGACAGTAGGAATACATCGTCGGCGTAGTCGAGGTATTTGAGTTCAGATGTGAGAGTCCATCGAATTCCTCCATTTCCTGTTGATAAGGCCGCTTTCAGCACATCGCTAATCACCAATAAAAACAGAATTGGTGAAAGTATGCAGCCTTGCCGAACCCCACTTTGGACTTCGAATTCCTCAGACAGTCTTCCTCTGTGCAAAACGTGACATGTGGATCCATCATATGTAGACTTGATAATTGCTATTAATTTATCAGGAATGCCACTCCTGCGCAAGGCACGCCAAATAAATTCCCGATTGACACTATCAAACGCCTTTTCAAAATCGATGAATAACAGGTGAAGTGATGATCGATATTCAACACATTGCTCGATGATGATCCGCAGGGTGTTGATGTGGTCGACACAAGAGGACCCAGAGCGGAAACCTGCTTGTTCGGCGTCGAGTGTATCTTCAAGGTGTTCTTTGATTCGCTCCAGGATGATTCTAGCTATTATCTTGGCCACAGTGGGCAGCACGCAGATACTTCTCCAGTTTTCGCACTGCATTAGGTTGCCTTTTTTAGGGAGCTTGACGATCATTCCCTTTTTCCACTCATCCGGAAAACTCTCGGCTTCCCATGTTCTTACGACAAGTGGGAACAGTAGATCTGCCGACGCTGTTGGCGCAGCTTGAAAAAGCTCCGCGGGTATGCCGTCAAGGCCTACCGCCTTATTAGTTTTCGGTGCTTTGATTGCGGTACTATTCTCCTCTTTACTGGGGGTTGTGGTGCGAATTCGGGAACTTTTTTCTACGGACACTTCAGTCTGACTTGGGTGCATATTGCTGGCGAATACTCGGTTTAGAACCGAAGCAAAATGCTCCTTCCATCTCTTCAGTTGATCCTCATCCGATATTAACAACAAACCACCTAAGCCTTTCACTGGGTGTTGAGTAGAGCTTCGGCCACCTATAACCTCTTTAGTGTTCTGCTGTCGCACCTCGCTGCTGCTTCTTCTGCTTCCGTAGCCAGCGCATTAATGTAATTGCGCTTGTCAAGTCTCACGCAACGCTGTACTTCTCTCATCTTCATGCGATATAGGGACTCAAGCTCGATCCTCCCTGCTGCTGGATTTGCTGCAATTCGAGCTCTTAGCTGTTTTCGTTCGTTGATCATTCTCCAAGTATCCTCGGAAAGTCACGCCCTATGGTTTCCCTGCGATCGTTCGACAATCCTTTCAGCACCCAATGTGAAAACAGTTTTCACAGCGCACCAATGGTCTTGGATGGTGGCGGGCAGGGAGCTGCTGATTGTTTCCACTCCACGTGAGAGATGGTCCCTTAATTCTTGGCGCACTGTGGGAACTCTCAGTCGGTCTACGTTGAACCTACGTATTCTTGTGTCGTTAGACCTACGAACGGCAGCAGTGCGTAATCGGAGAGTAGCTATTATAAGATGGTGATCTCGTACCAACCCCATGTCGGCACCTCGCCTGTTTCGGACGTATAGGAGACTACTTGCCTGTCAGAGGTTGCTTGCCTGTCAGTTGACACCCAACTGACAGTTGGCTGTGGGCGAATAAAAATTCACAATTTATTCATGTGTCACATTTACATCCTGAAATGTGGTGACCTATTTGGTCTGGAGAAGTCATTGGACCCTACTTTTTCAAATATTGATATGTAGTTACTGTTACTGGAAAACGATACCGCCACACGACTGAACATTTTTTAACACTTGGATTGATTGATTTGGGCTTGCTCAAAATGTTGTTTGAACAGGAAGGTGCCACATCGTATGCAATCAACGCAATAATGCAATCACTCTATTAACTGTTTTGGAAATTAATTTTCTCCAGAAATGTGAGATACGGTCGCCAGATTTAACATCCCCTGATTTCTTTTTATGGGGATATCTAAAGAGCAGGGTGTATACAAACTAATAAACCGCAAATACTGCAACAACTCAAATAAAATTTTCAAGATGAAATAAGTGGAATATCGGCAGACATGTGTGAAAATGTTATGAAACATTGCGTTAGTAGAGCTCGCATTTCTGAGGCTAATAGAGGCGGACATCTCTCGGGCATTATATAATAATTATACATAATTCCCGACCCTCAATAAAATATGTTTGTTAAAGATTTTAATTTTTAACAAAGTTGCTTAAAAAAAAAGTAGTACATACAAATGTCTTCCTATAAAACACCCTGTATATCACGTGGTGCGAGATAAAGTTTGCCAGAGATATTCGTCTAGTATCATCTTCAAATTTCTTAATACAGGGTGTTTTTATGTTTCAGGCCTATGTTTCTTTTGACTAACTACGAAATGAAACAGCATTTTTTTAGTTTTCTTTTACCCATCATGTGTCTTTCGTATGGAACATTATATAGGCGAAATGGCCGTCAACCATATTTTGCATAACATTTTGGCACACTTCGGATGTTATTTCACCAATTTTATGAACATTGTTGACATTTAGCATCGGGATTGTGGTTGGTTTGTTTTCGTAGACAAATTTCCCCTAAAGAAGAAGTCCGGGGCGGTGAAATCAGAGGATCGAGGTGAAGATGTCAACTCAATTTGATATTACTTCGCTGGGAAAAATTGCTCTCAAAATATCCATCGCATCGTTAGCTGTGTGTTGTGTGCACCGTCCTACATGTGTTGTAGGATCAACCGCTCCAATTCGGGCACCAAGAAGTTTTACAACTTGTCACAATAGTGATCACCAAAATTTTTATAATTGCCTCTTCAAAAAAATGCAGACGAATGATGCTGCTGGCCCAAATGGCGCACCATATAGTAACCCTACGAGGGTGTAAATGACGCTAGTGTACCAACTGATGATTTTCAGTATCCCTATGGTGGATATTTTGTTTATTAACAAATCCAGATAACTCGAAATGAACTTCGTACACATAATGATCGAACATAATGATTTTTTCCCAAAAAATGTGGTCGTCAGTATGGAGTTGCAAAACCTTTTCATTACACTCTCGCTGATGCATTCTCGTATGGTCATTTACCATTAGTTGTTGAGTCAATTAAATTTTATACGTATTTTAAATAAACTTGCCGGATATATTCCAAATTCTTGTGCACAGCGTCTTTCGGAGGTGCTCGGACTTTCACTAATATTTTCTCTCACGCTAGGAACTCGACCGGTCTTCACTGTACGTGCCAGTGTATACTGAGTTTCAAAATTATTCATTATGCGCTGAATAGATTTGCTGGGCACATAATTTAAATCAAACAAATTTCAAATTTCTTTGTATTTGCACAATTGAAGTATTATTTTGATAAAAAGCTTTAACAACTTCAACACGTTGTTGAGGAGTTAGATACACCATAATATTGTAATATGCAAGCTACGGCTCGAGTAGATAAAACGATATTCTGTGAAATTTATTTCTTTATTTTCTAGTCTATAGAACAATTCAAGTTCACACTATACTATTCTTCGCAAATTCTTTTCTTACAAGGTCTCTTTCCTCTCAAATCACTTTATCTCCTTTCAATTACTTAATTCACACATCCAAACTAATTACTTTTTCTTGTTCACTCTCAACTTTCAATTTATCACCAAATTACAACTTCGCCCATTATCACTTTTCCAATCTCTTCGCCACGGTTCTAAACCAACTGTGTCTTTTTTGATCGCCATCTGTCCTTATATAGCCGAAGTTTCTGATAGCCAGAAACTTCTAGCAAATTCTTCGACCACTGGAACAAGAGAAATAATTCTTGCAGTTATAATTCCCTTTTATCCCTGATATTATTCGTCTCTTTCGTTGACATGAGCTGTGGAGACTTCGTCCCAGACACGAACCTCGAATAAAAGGACAGTTCGAACCAAAATTCTGCCAGAATGGAAAGTCACTTCGGAATTTGCTGCATAGACATAGGAGCGTAGTTATTATTATGCTACAATATATTGTTATCGACTGCTCTTCACGACCGTCAAATGCGAATTGACTTCGTGAAGTGAAATGCCAATCAAACCAAATTGGAGGCCAAATAACAATGACCTGGTACTTAAAAAACACTCTGTGGTTATCAGTGACCTGCTTGGTAGTGATTAGTAGTCAAACGCTTGAATAGCTTAACTTGTAGTTGTCCATCTTCACTAATGCAAAGATCACTATTTAGTCTTTGAATTATCTTCTTACCAATACTAACATCTACAAGACGATTATTTAGCAGATGAACCAACGGTTGAAACTGGATGTTGATGTAGGATCATCAATCAAGCAAACTGCTCGTCTGCCGAGTAGATGAAGAGAATGATTTGCGGCCGACCTCCATATGTGAAAACAATCCTCAAGTCGAGGTCTAACTTGAGCTTTATACAAAAAAGTATGTCTTTACTCTAAGCATGTAGCTCAACTTCGTGTAGTTGTAGAGCTGACATAGGCTTTCGCAATTGATCGACTTTTTTTATTTATTTCATGCGAAATGATTCTTGACATCAGGGTTTGAACCGTGAACCTGCAGCGTGACAAGCTATGATGTTACCACTACACCGTGACCACCCACCAATTAGAATTATCACGATATTCCTCATGGAGGTTAAGATATTATTGACTGAATAATATATGTAAATGCATTAAAAATTAATGGAAAAAAAATGTATGTGGACCGCTAGGGAACACCGCAGTGTTGTTGGCAATGTGCCTTCTTTTTTTGTTAAAAATCTTATAATTTTTGTTTTCTTTTTTAACTAAATAATTTATGTAGCTATTGATAGTCAGTGGAATGAAGGTGTATGCTGCTGCTGAAACCATAGAATAGTTGTAGGTATGAATGGACAATCATTTTTAAGAAGAATTTAAAATCCCCATTGTTGTTAAAATTAGGGTAGTAACAAAGTAGGGATTTGCTGTAATATTACAAATACCAGTTAATTGCTACATACATACATATGAACATATGTAAGTCTACCTTGTTCACATGTGTATAGTTATAGAATTATAGAGAATAAAATTATTAACACAGTTATAAACAATTAAAATATTCTACCGTTCTACTGAAATTATCTCATTTTTGACGTGAAAACACATATAATTTGCTGTTTCCTTTTTTTTCGCTTTATAATATCGTATTCAGTGTTTAAAACCCATTAAATATAATAAAACAATAGAAAAAAGTTAAAAAAAGTAGTAAAATAATCCACAATTGTTGCAAAATGACTGTTGCTAAACACCTGAAAGTATGCAAGCCTAAATAATGAATAGTAATGTACAGGGATGGGATGATATAAACACCAGAAAGTATGCATGCACAAATAGTGTGAAAGTGTTGAACACCTTCAAATATACACTGATGTTTGCAATTTGAGTGATTATGTGAAGAGTCTTGGGTGTTCCACTACGCTAGTGAGGGCTTAACCCGAACAATTGAACTATTACTCCTAATGGGAAGATACCTCTAGTAATCTGAATGACATATAGCAAGAATACAAAATTGGTCAGGTGTTAGGCGGGCCTCGTGCGATTAGTGTTCCGTACAGTTATATTAACTGTATCCAAATTTGGCCTCCTCGTTAATACAAAGGCAAGGAGTATCTAACTCAAGCCTGTCTGAACATATTTTAATGAAATTCGGCTGACTGACACTGTAATCTCACGGAGAAATTGTCTAAATTTAGATTAAGTATGTGCATACGAGTAGTTGTAAGATATTTTTCTCTTTAATACTTTCGGGGATAGTGGAGCATCGGTTTTGCCTTGGCTTCTAAGGTTCTCTGTATTTTTAACATATTCGAATTCCTTAAAATTCCGGTAGGAAAATATTTTTTCCTTGAGGTACATACATTATGCCTCCATCAGCGCATGCTATTTTTGTGCAAAACTTCAGTTCTCTACGTCTAATGATTCAAAAGTTACAAGCGTGTGGCTTACTGACAGACAGATAGACACCGTGTTGAGCAATAAAAAGATGATCAGGCACGAAAGTGCTTCATGTGCCGAGGTTAAACAAGTACGTAGTATAATGCAATTTTTTTAAATAAGTATTCTAATTTTTTTTTTTAACAGTTTGATTGTTTTAAAAGAAAAGATATCAAACGTTCTTCTTATTTTCACGAGTGTAAAAATTTAAATATTTTGCTGTTCGGATAAATCAAATTGGCGAACGATAGACGCCCATTTTGTCTATCACTCATATTTGTACACATTTTTCGAAAACAGATTTATGTTTCATAATGAATATAGTTTTTCTGGAGTTGGAACACATACTCACGAATTTTATAAAATTTGTCGGTTCAGTTGTTTTATAGATAAGGTTGGGGGACATACTTTGTTTAATAATTTTTTGGATTTTTCTCGAAATCCAGTAAAATAAAAGTGATGGAACCATACAGTTTTGAAGTCAGCTCATCGAAGCCTTTCAACCTATAATATATGCACCTAGTCCTGAAATAAGTTCTGTTACAAATATAAAACGCTAAAAAAAAAAAAACAAAAAAGTAAACATATTGTATTCAGAATTGTTTCATTTATTAGAGCACAATATTGATTATTAAAAAAAATTGGATTCACTCAAAATGACTGCCTTTTGCTTTAACACAAGCTTCCAAACGGTGTGGCCATTGGGCTATAGCTGCACGTACGGTTTCCATGGAGATCGTGGACGCTGCTCTGGTTAATGGTGTTCTAAGGCTTTCCAAATTTCTGTGCGGAGTCTTGCAGGCCATGTTCTCCAATTCTGACCTCAAACCATAATCCAGTGGATTCAGACTTGGACTCCCCGATGGCCAATCTTCTGCTGCTATAAAGCCAGGAATATTGACTCTGAGCCACTCATGCGTGGTTTTGGCTTTGTGCGCTGGAGCAGAGTCCTGTTGGTAAATCCATCTGTATCCATTGAAAAGGGTATTGGTCCCAAACCCTTCACAACCTTTGCACCAGTTTTTACGCCTTTTTCACAGAAATGGAGGGATGTGACACCATGGTGAGAGGTACCCCACCAAGCCATTACGGAAGCGGGATGATGGCCACGTCGAACCCTTGGAACAACTTTTTTCGCTTCCTTAGGTGAAGTGGCATAAACTTTTTCATTTTGTTTGTTGAAAACTTCTTCCACAGTAAAAATTGTCTCATCCGTAAACAGAATGTTTTCATGGCCATTGTACGTGTGTCACTGCAAAAGTCGCTTGCATCTTTCTAGCCTAATTTTTTTTAGTTGAGGAGTTAGAAGATGACCCGTGGACCGACGATGGGCTTTCATATGCAGATCATCCCGAATCAGCCTAGACATGGATCTGGTTGATATGTCCAATTCCTTGGACATGATCTTTTGCTTCCTAAGGGGATTTCTCCGAATTCGTTCACGCACTGCCTTTACTACCGCACTCGTACGGGCGACGCGCGGACGACCGATAAATGAATATTCTAGATATTCCGAGTGGTTTTAGCAACTCGAAAATTTGGCTAGCACTCTTTCCGCACTTATGCTACGCTATAACCGTGACTCGGTTCTCTTTAACGACCCACTCCATGTTAATAGTTTGCATACTGAAACCAAACTGACTAGTATTCTTCACTGATCAGTGCATGTGTTCTGAAAAAAAGTTAACGTTTCTATTCCCGCAAGAAGTTTTGAACGATAAGCGCTAGAAATTGTGTAACAGAACTTATGGCAGAACTAGGTATATACGAAAACAAAATATTTTGTTTTGTTTCCTTTAACTTTCAAAACCTTTTTCTGTTTCTGAACTTTTCAAAATGTTGCTCTTGGTCTATCTGTGTGGGTTCTGGATGCCGAAGATAGGCCAGATGGAAGACATATAACTGCAACGACTAGCCAACACACTCAAGAAAAACCGATAAAAGTAATAATGTGGTTTATATGAAGTCTTATATGTCTTTACTGCGTAAGTATTTATTGATCTCATGTCGAAGATAGGACAGGTTTCCCCATAGGATATTTTTATTGGAAATATCTTTGATATAAAACTAGGACCAAAGTCTAAGTCATGCTCCAAAATGCTTAACCTTTTCATCTAAAGTGGTATCCTTACCCCTGAAATGCTGTTCGTAATTACAGGACACACAAGATCCTCCTACCTTTTTTTGTGCCTCTGTAGCCCATCTGAAGATCGTTTCGAAGTAATCTGTAGTCATTGGTGATCTCTTTGGAACGAAAAGAAGCATTTTGTCCTTAAAATTGCTACTGTATTCTTGTCTTTTAAAATAAGTTTTTGAGTCAGTAATATTTGCCCTGCCTCTCCTAGTGATTGCAACAACTCTGTTAATACTTGGTTATCAAAAAGTTCCTCGGCAATTAATCTATCTCGCCTCACTTTAATACCTTCATCTCTATTTCAAATAAATATAGGGTGGCAGTAGTATATTGGTAACATCATCCCTTGTCACGCTATGGGTTCACATTTCAAATCCTGATGTCAAGAATCATCTATTTATTTCGCATGAAATAAAAAAGAAATGGCGATCAATTGCGAAAGCTAAGTCAACTCTACTGCGAAAGCATAACACTGCCAGTAAGGTCGTCACATGGCTGAAAATGCAATTTGATGGCCGTGATGACATAAGGTTGATGGAAAAAAATACTGTGAATCATGAGCAACGACAATAAAAGCAAAACAAAAATGCTCCCCAGTTGTCTGGGCGCTACCCTTTGAGTTTACAGAATCTTAATACCACCTGAGTTTCAAACCACTACACCAATCTTTCTCTCTTTGTTTCTCTCTGTCTATCTACAAAACCCCGTGCCCTGTAATAGTATAAAGGTATTCATATCCCCTTGGGAGCACGTAAATTATAAAAAAAAAAATGCAAACTCAGTATTTTAAGAATAACTGTAAGACGGTCTAAACAAATTGATAAATCACTTAAAAATAGCATTTGGGTTAAAGTCATCCGGCGACTTGAAAGCCGAATCTCGACTGCAGGCCAGATTTCAGTAAAATCTTTTGTTCAAAAGAACCAACAGATCTGTCAACTTCTGCTCAATTAAAGCCAATAAGTAAAAATTAAAAGCTCATCGTTCACTCTGAGTTCACCAAAACCTGGTGTCACATTGTAACAATTTCATGGGCTTTGAATATCTGAAATTATTCCATGTTGATAAACAAAAGTGTTTCAATTTCATTAGCACTTATAGGGCTTCTTATTCGCTGGGTATATTATTTTTAAGTCTAACTTTATATAAAGTAACTCCCTGATGATAATAGTGATTCTACCTATGTATATTACTAAGCTTTCAGTTCCCTAATAATGACCTACGTGCTAACTCATATAAGGCACTCTCATTTCTTGATCCCTAGCACTCCTTTTTCTTGACCCCTGTTGATCCTGTTGTTAAACTTTCCATGTAATTTGCTGACACTGGTGAAAGCCGTTACATTCTATCTCGGTTAAGAGACCACAGAATCTATAAAAACGTTTACGTAGTACCCGTATTTAGCAGAATGTCTACCTCTGAAACCATATTGATATGTTGTAATTATATTTCGGCTAGTTATAAAAAGTTTAGGAAAATCTTTTCTAACGCTTTTGACAAAATAGACAAAAGAGAGGTGGTTATAAAAAATTATAGTTCGTGAGGATCTTTTCTTGGTTTGGTCAGAATTAATGCCACATCTAACAAGGAAATCTTATTTACTGATCGACTAAAGCAGCTGAGGAGTATTAATAACAATCTGCATATACAGTTGTATTTAATCCTATCGACTCATACTGATAACTGCTTAGTCCACTCAGAGTTCTTACCTTCTTTCCCTCTCCTTAACCCGTTCTTCGAAAATGATAATATTACTGTTGGCTCACAGAAATCATTCAAATTCAATATTTTAATCAATATCAATTTTTACTTCATTTTTCTCATCGTCTTCAACTATCTTATTCAATTAGTTCCTTTTTCGTTTCAGATAAGTTTTTCAGTGGCTGATAAAATCAATCTTCTCCAAGATGACTACTTCCCTGGCCCTGATGGACTTCCCGCCGTAGTTTTAAAAAAATGCGTGGTCAACTTTCTCGTGGGGTTTTTCCTAAAATATGGAAAGATTCAGTACTTTGTTCTTTTTAGATCTTCAGTTTCCAACCCAATAAGTGCTACTTCATGTATGGGTCTCTGTGGACAATATGAGAATCTTGTCACGCACTTCAGAAAGATTTAAATAAATTCTCCATATGGTGCCAACATAATTTTCTGTAGCTCAATGTGAGTAAATGTCAAGTCATAACTTACTAGCGAAAGCATCTTCCTCTACCAATTAGAAACTACTTCACTAGCAATGAACTCGTCTCCACAGTGGCATCTATTCGCGACGTTATATATTATATTACAAAATCCATCTACATGACCTCTCTTTGAGTATGATAGCCGGGTTTGCAGGTATCAAGACATCCAAATTCAGAGAATTGAAGCTTTTCAGCGTAGATTACTTTATTTATTTTTTTTATAATTTGTGGATGCGAATCCTTACATTTTTTCAGGACATGAGCGTTTGTTCGATTGTTTTTTCATTTATTTCATGCGAAATAAATAAATGATTCTTGACATCAGGATTTGAACCGTGACAAGCGATGATGTTACCACTATACCACGGCAGTTATGAGAATTGTCTTAAATTGATAAATTTTCAGTCTTTGAAATCACATCGCGACATTGCTGATATACTCTTTGTACACATCGATTGCCCTCTTCTACTTCATCAAATCTCCTTCAATACCAATCCTCACCATCTAATATCAATCACTTCATTCAGATTTGCCAGCCACCGTACTGATTATATCCAAGTAAAGTTAATATAACTCCTGCATTTTTGATTTTAACACCAGCAAACTCATACAGAGAAACTTACAGTGATATTCAATTGACTTATATATATATGTAGTTCCAGAAATCAATAGGAACTTTCAGGACTATGTAAGAAAGAAATTGAACCAGTTCCGGGTTCATTATTGTCACTAATTACGCAGGGAATACTACAATAAGATCTGGTAGTTTCCCTAGATTTTCTAGCAAATGAGTGAGATTTTGTTTGAATGGTTCCGTGTTCCATTGGAACTTTTGCAACAAATATTTCTTAGAATGGTACGAGTATCAACACCATGTGGTGTAAGCACGCTCATATCTAGAGATAAATAACCAACCTGCTCCATTAAGGTGCTAATAGACTGCATCGTTCTGTGATCTTCTATTGCGCCTCGTTCGTTTATTTGGTGGTGGTGAAGCTGTCATCCCACTATCTTAAGATGATAAGGAAATCGATGTTGTTGAGCTATCGCCGCATCTTTATCCCATATTGTATTATTTGTTGAAAATACAAAAATATTTAAATTTGCTGCGTACTTTAATTAGACGAAATATACAATGATGTAACTGCAGACACGCGATCCCCCTGCAGCTCCATCTAACCAAGAAAGAGGTGAAAGAAGATGTAAGTAGAGGATTGTAAAAAATGCGGGTACACAATAGCTTCCTTTTCAACAGTGACTGTGTGTTTTCGATGGTAGATAATGAATTAATACATAATACCTGACAGGGCACCTCGACAAAAGTTTCATTGTCATCTTGATTTACAGTGTTTGTAGATAGGCTGCCGGTAAGTAAGTTTCTTGTGCTTAGCCGTGACTGATAATAGTTTTTAATTTTAGATAAGAAACCATTTCATTGTATCTTATCACATCTTCTGTTGATGTTCTTGCTATGTAAATATATATATATGTATCTAATTATTGTTCTACATATATATATAGTGATATACTTAATCTGTTTTAGAGATGGTTAAAAAGTATCGATTTTCGATAAATATATCGATAAATATCGTCTTCAGTTGTGCAATATATTCGAAATTAAAATATTTATATAATTCACATTTATGTACAGTGCTGCTGCTCGCAATATCTCCTCCAAAAGCGTTAAATGCAGTAAAAAAAAAAAAATTCCTTAAAAAATAATAAATTCGAATTCAGCTAAAACTTTTAAAAAAACAATACTTTTATCCAAGGAATAAATATTTTATTTGCATTAAAAGTAATAACGCGTTTCAAATACAATCATTTCAACTATTCCATATGAATTATATATATATCTATATAATTTCGTATAAATTAGTCAAGCACTACTCCGTTCGCACATAAAAGATCCCTTCAGAGGAAGATGCTTAAAAAATGTAACTACTATTCCATGCGAAAAGCAGACAGGGTGTAACATCTGAATTATTGAACCGATTTTGGTGAAATTTGTTTTGTTGAGCAGAGAGCGTGGGGAAGCGATATCTGAAAACTTTTGAAATGCAAGGAAGGCACCCTCACATGCCTATACCGATTTTCGCATGTTTTTTTATATATATATAATTTGCACGTGTTAAAGGGGATATGAATACCCTTATACTAATTTTTTTTTTTTAGAACACATGCGTGTTGTGGAAACGGGAAGAGACAGAGAGAAGGACAGAGTGGTGTAGTTTGAAACTCAGGTGGTATTAAGTTTCTGTAAACTCCAAGGGTGGCTGTCCAGATAATTGGGGAGTATTTTGTTTGTTTTCGTTATTATTGTCGTTGCTTATGATTCACAGTATTTTTTTCCGTCCTCTTGATGTCATCATCACGATCAAGTTGCATTTTAGCCATACGACCACCCTACTGCCAGTGTTATGCCTTCACACTAGAGTTGACTTAGCTTTGCCAAGTGATCGATTTTTTTATTTATTGCATGCGAAATAAATAGATGATTCTTGACATCAGGATTTGAACCGTGAACCAACAGCGTGACAAGCGATAATGTTACCACTACCCCACGGTACCCAGAACAATGGGGTTTTGAAAAATTGTACCGGATTTGTTTTTGGAACATTGGTTTACAAGTGAGGCACAAAAAGGGAAAATATAGGGTGACCAGATAAGAACGATAGGAAAAGAAATTTAAATAAACCAATATTTTGAAGCCACATTCATGCCATTATGTATGGAATAGCACATAATTTAAATGACTGCCTCGGCTTCGCTCGAAGTGCTTCAAGCAGTCTGTCCAATTTTTGATGACTCGGTCCAATATGTGCGCTGTTATTCCGACAATAGCGTCTCGAATGTTAGCCTCGAGCTCGTATTAGCGTAGACTAAGGACTTGACGTAGCCTCAGAGAAAATAATCGAGGGGTGTCAAGTCGCATGATCGCGGCGGCCATACACGCTCGCCGTGTATGGCATGTAGCGCCGTCTTGTTGGAACCACTGCTCGGATATATCGATGTTATCAAGCTCTAGCCACATAAAGTCGGTTAACATAGCTCTATACCGAGGACCATTGACGGTAACGGTGCCTCCTTCTTCATTTCGAAAGAAATAAGGCCCGATGATGCCGCTGTGCCATAAACCGTACCAAAAAGTCAATCTTTGTGGATGCATTGATGCTTGGTCGAACACTTGTGGATTGTGGTCGCTCCAATAATGGCAATTTTGCTTGTTGACATAGCCGCTGAGCCAAAAATGGGCCTCGTCCGAGAAGATGATTTTTTGGCCAAAATCTGGATCTCCGGCCAACATTTCCAGCACCCAATTAGCGAACTCACGGCGTTGTCTATGGTCGTGTGGCTTCAATTCTTGCCTCAGCACGATCTTTTACGGATGTAGGCCCAAATCCAACCGCAAAATAAACCTGGTTGACTCTCTGGCGATGCCCAATTCAGCTGATCGACGCCGAATCGACATTTCTGGGACTTCTTCTATACTGTCCTCTACGGCGGCTATGTTTTCTTCACTTCGCACCGATCTCTGGCTGGTTGGTTGCTTAAGATCCAAACGAGTGTACTCAAAGCCATGATGACGACCGACCTCACGACGAAATTCGATAATATTTTTTAATAATTTCTACATGTTCGGGAAGAGCCAAACGATGCACGATGAAAGGGCAAACCTTACTGAATATTTTGACAGGATGTCACTGGTAACTTTGACAGCTGCTGAAACATAATAATTGGAAAAACTATCATTGCTATCTAGTCAGCTTTTATTTACTACACCATGGAATTATACGTTCATAAGTGTGAACATTCTCGTAAAAGTGAACAAGCTTTTATATTGTACATTAACTCTACCGAAAATGTATGTGCTGGTTAAAGGTCGACTGTAGTTCGGTAACTAAACCAAAGTTTGTGGTGTAATGACAGAAATCAATATAGTTGGAATAGAAATA
Organism: Pocota personata; assembly: GCA_963082735.1. Classification (NCBI taxonomy): domain Eukaryota; kingdom Metazoa; phylum Arthropoda; class Insecta; order Diptera; family Syrphidae; genus Pocota; species Pocota personata. The sequence continues at coordinate 45,141,163 of OY720429.1, read as the reverse complement.
GCGATATTTTAGATAAATATGATATTTGGAAAAAAAAAAAAAAAAAAAAGTCTAACGCTGGATTTTATTTATCTGAATTTATCTCAATTCAGTCAGATTTGACTGAAAAACAGTCAAAACGGCAGCAATGTTTATGAAGTATATACTTCCATGTCACTACTTTCTTGTCACACAATATTTTTAAAAAACAATGCTTGATAGATAAACAGTTATTCACCGTTATTCTTAAAGCCCATTTACGCACATAAATATATTTTTATCAAACGTCAAATTTTATTTGCACCCCCATATAAAAAAATGAAGCATATTTTTGTCCTGGCAGACAACGTCCTGGCAGACAGAGAGCTTTCAGAATAAGTACCACAAATAAAGCTTTTTCTTTTTCCTCAATCCGTTCGCTAGTGTGGGAAAAGTTCTTTTCTCATCGTGTGTTGTGACATGGAAACGAACGAGGTGATGAAGTGTAAAGGGGTATGCGGGAAGGGGCATGAAGATGCATGACGGTGTGATTTCCATACCACCGCAGCAAAAGAATAAATTTTCATGAATGGAAGTTTTGTAAACGCGTATGCGTTGTATATGAAGATAAGGTTTGAGAGATTTTGCTCGAATATCAATCATTTAGATTTTATAGATTACTAACATACATATATATTACACACATATAATAAAAAATTAAAAGGCATAAGAAAATTGTCTCCAAGGAAAAAATGTCCTGGAAAAGAACAAAGTGTGCAATTGCACACTGTTCTATAACCAAAAATGAATTGCCTGATGGAAAATTATTTAAATTTCCTAAAAAAGGAACAGTTAAATACGATGAATGGCTAGCTTTAGCAGAGGTGTCTCGGGAACACATAAAATGCCTTAAAACGCCCTATATATGCAGCAAACATTTTAAGAATGCCTTTATTGAAAAGAAATATTTAAAAAAAAAAATCTTACCCTTCTCTCTTGTTAAAACGAAGTGTTGCTATATCTGATGACGAGTTCATTTGTTTTGATCCAACGGGTTCTAAGGTTACATATGAAAACTGCAATAAATTAGTACTGGATTCGAATGATGTTACAGTAGAAGAACTATACCTGTCTTCAAAAAGGTTATCAAGAAAAAGATTCAATGATAACGTTAAATTTACTTGCGCCAACTGTGAGACTCATATAAAAAGGCAATCCATTTATATTAAAAGAATTGAGAGGCTTAAGAAATTGAACAATAGCTTAAGGATAACGGTAAAAGGAAATCGCAAATTGAAAATAAATTTGCTGCAGAGAATTCATCGTTTAAAGAAAAAAAGGCTGCAAGTGCGTGAAAAGCAGAGTATCCAAGAGAAAATTGATTTATTGCTTGGTATTGATCAAAATACTAAGACATTTTCGAAGCTCATTCTATCTGAGAGTACAAAAAAATACACCGAAGAGGAGAAGTGGATTTCGCAGTGCATTTTTTTCCGTTCGTCTTACAGATACAACTTTTTACGGGATCAGCTTGGACTACACTTGCCGCACCCGTCTTCATTACATAGGTGGATTAAGATTAAAAGTCTGTCACCTGGAATAAATATAAATGTTCTAGAGGAAATAAAGAAAATAACTTCGAGATTATCACCAAAAGAAAAAGAAATCGTGATTATCAAAGATCTAATATATGCGCTAAGTCTGTGTGTGTTTTTATGATTCGGAAATTTTAAGTAAGTTTTATATCATGTTGTTTGTCCAAGCAATATACCTATGAAACAACTTGAGATTGAGGAATATATTGTCTTGATATATGCGCGGAGCTGAAACTAACCGTTAGAGCTACTTGCTGTGATCAAGTACCCACAAATCGTAGTTTATATAGTAAATTTAATCTAAATGAAAAAAACTTTAACTTCAAGAAATGAAGGATTATATATTAAATATCGAACCCACAAACGCAAGAAATACATCATTTTGTTTCAAAGGCTTGGCCTTAACTATAGAAAGCGTTTTAAGAATAAGAGACACATTATTCATGGATCATGGTTGGTTGGTTGGTTGGTTTAAGAGGGTGAGCTTATTCTCTTCACTTAGGCCTCCATTGGGCCGTTGAGTCCCCCTCACCTATGTAACTGTAGGGAATAGTGCTGTGCTTTGGGAATTATGTGTTGAGAGGATTTAGGTCTAGGGATCATGGGTAGCATCAACGGGAAACTATATCGTATAGTGATCGGGGAATCGTAGTGTTCGTCTGGCGAACTCCAATATATTCCCGATTCCTTTCTTACTGAGGTGTGTAATATCAGGAATCCTTGGAAATCCTGTTAATGATACGAGTAAGAGCTTCAGTTATCAGCACTCACCATATCGGCTTCAAAGATCGGTCACCTGATACGAGTATAGGCAGGATGATCGCAGAGACTTGAACATGAAGACGGTACAAAGGGCTTAATAATTGTGAGAAAAAAAAATACACGTGCTACTTTTCTTCGTTGCTGGTAAGTTCTTCTTGGGACTCATGAATAAGTAGCAGCCTAGCGAGGCAGCTGAAATTGTGGTCAAGACTGTAGCAACCGACGAAGATAGCACAAGTAAATCTCCATCACAGTGAAGCTACCTCAGTTATTTTAATGCTGTTCGCCCATGAGGAGACGCTGCATTAGTCCAAGAACCATGGATTCTTAATAATCAGGTAAAATTATTTGGGTCATCGAAATATAGAATTTTCTACAACGGTAATGAAGGTAAGGTTAGAACTTGTATCGTTGCCAGGAATAATCTGGAAATATCAATGCTATTAATTACAACTCGAGTGATCAGACGGTGATGGCGGTAAAAGGAAAAGAAAAGACAATTACACTGGCGTCCGCATACCTACCGTGTGACGAAGATATAAATGTCCCCTCCGAAAAAGTTAAGGCATTGTCTCAGCAAGGTAAGAGAAACTGAGTACTAGGCTGTAATACTAACGCCCATCATACTATGTATTTGGGACAGCGCAGTTACTGACAGTAGAGGCTAGGTTTTAATTAGTTATACTTTAACCACTAACCTGAGCATATGTAATCGTGGCAATTCACTAACTTTTAATACTTATCTGAAAATAAATGCGTAAAATTCACATACAAGCGGAAGAAATAATCGGCCATGGTAGAGTGCGAAAAAAGAAGAGCGTTAGGTATAGGTTGGAATAAGGTATAGTTGGAATATAGCTATGGAAGGAGCTATTGAATGTTCTACACCACAAGAGAACCTTAAACTGCTTAAGAAGGAAGCAAGGTTTGCCAAAAAGAACCCCTGGAGAAGCTTTTGTGGCTCTATAGAATCTACTACAGAAGCGGCTCATTGGCAAGGCTCCTCTACAGATGTCTTCTATCAGAACTGTGATGAAAGCTGGACAGACTCTCATGAAAGTACGATGAAAACTCTTCTAAAATTTCACTTCCCTGGTTGTGCAAGGACAGGGATATCAAATCAGGCCTACCTAGCTGTACCAGGAAGAATGGACAATTTATAATCATTGACGATCAGAAAATGTTGCTACTTATAAAGCACCTGGAATTGACGAGATACATTCTATAACGTTACAAGAATTGAGGGAATCTGTTATTCTGTGGCTCAAGTACATATACGAATAGTGTCTCAGACTGGGTTATGTTCCAGAGTCCTGGCGAGAAGTTAGAGTAGTCTTTGTAGCCAAATCGGGTAAAAAAAGCTAAAGTAATGCCAATGACTTGAACTGTTAACAGATGTGTACCTTAGGGATGAGTATAAAGATACCTACTTGTCAAAATCACATGATGCGTACGGGAAAATTGTATCAGTAGTTCTCCACAAGGTAGTACGAGTATATGCGATAGAAAAAACTCTTCAGGTAAAAGAATTCACTTTGGGTGTATTTCTTGACGTTGAATGGGCTTTTAACAACGTCAGTACTGAGGCAATTGTAAGTAGTCTGAGTAGGGCCCAAATAAATGCGGGTGTATGCAGATCGATTGAACAAAGGGGTATACTGGCTATACACAGTGGTAGTAAGACCGATCTTAACATGCGGGTCGATTGTCTGATGGAAAGTACTTGCGAAGAAATGCCAACTCTCGAATGTGACAATGATTCAGTTGTGACATGATCGATGAAATCAACACTAATGGCAGCTCTGGAAACGATACTGAATCTTTCTCCTAGATGAATGAATATATGTAGAATGTTTCTAGAATCCAGACAGAAACGGACTGCATCATCCCACTCACAGAATGCTACCAGAAATTCTCTATCAGACTTCTTAGATAAATGATTGAATCTCAGAATGGGATAAGGGAGTAGTTTGTACCGAAAACGAGCTGGCTGTAAAAAAATATTTTTTTACAGTGGTGGCCACACAATTAGAAACAAGAACTCTATTACATAAATCAGAATTTTTTTACAAGCGCCACTGTATTTGGCAAGTACCATTTTTCATTGACGGCTGGAATGTGTATTCCCTACACGTGCTTCCATGAACTCGAGTAGTTTAAAAACGTCGTAATTTAAGGAAATTCATTTGTAGTCGAAATTTCTTCTGGACAGATAATTAGAAACGACAAGAAAGTTCATAAATTTATTTAAAATTGATCTTTGTTAGCTATGTGAGTTGATTGTTTTCGTTTTATTTTTATTGTTTTTACAATATTAATTAGTATGCAGTGATAAAGTGGGTAAAAATAAGCGTTGCACTCCAGATCTCTGAAGGCTCATCGTGCAGTGCTACCAAAATGAAAATAAGTCAATGGATTCCATAGCAGAACGATTTGGCTGTTCGAAAAAGATGGTTTTTGGTGCAATACAAGTCTACAGAAATACTGGCAGCTTTGAAAATGCGCCTCAAATCGGTCAAGAAATATCAGCTAGGACCCTAAGGCATTGACTTTTTGATCATGGCCTACGTGGATACATTGCACGAAAAAAACCATATGTGTCAAAAAAGAATCTGAAGAGGCGATTGAGTTTTGCTTTACAAAGACAAACCATAAGGATTTTCGAAAAAGATTCTTTGGAGTGGTGAATCTAAATTCAATTTGTTTGGTTCGAATGGTAAAGTGTATGTAAGACGTCCTCAGAAAAAAGAATTGGATCCAAAATACACTCTAAAGACCGTTAAGCATGGAGAAGGAAACATAATGGTTTGGGGCGCATTTTCTTTGAGTGGTATTGGCCCATTAGTACGAATAAATTCCTATGCTCACATGCCCATCAGTTATGAATTCCAGCATGATAACGATCCAAAGCCTACATCACGGATTGTAAAGCAGTGGCCCAAAGTCCGGACGACTGCACGAAAGAGGATTAAGAACCAAAAAATCCGGATGAGCTCTTCCAAAACATTAAGGAAGTCTGGGAGGGCATACCACAATCAAGATGCCACGCCTTGGTCGAGAGTATCCAAGAAAGATTGCTTGCCGTCATAGAAAAGGGTGGCTTTCCTACAAAATATTAATATTTGCTTAACCTTACGAGTATGTCGAACAGTTTTAATGAAATATAATTTTTTCTTTTTTGTTTCTAATTGTATGCCCAGGTAAAATTTGAGTGAAATAAATGTTTAGATTTTTCTGCCTATATTGCCACGTTTTTATTCTGAATAAATTATTAAAAAACGAATTTGCTAAACAAAAATTATTCATTTTAGGATGGTTGTAAAGTTATTGTTTCTAATTCGGTGGCCACCACTGTACATGGATACTTAAGCAGCCATTCACGGGTTGCAATGAACTTAGATGAAGGCTCGAAAAGCTTTGTAAAATTAAATTGAATAAGATATCAGCAATTAACATGGTGATCCTATGCTGAGTACCGGGTCCTATAGGTGTATCAGGTAACAAAAAGACGCATAAAATAGCCAGAAACAGGTGATCGGGGCTAACACACCCTTAGCAGGGAAATAGACATAGAATCCATCGAGAAGGCTAATAGACGGGATTATCAATTATGCACACGTGCTACACCTAGGTCGTTTAGGTTAGTCTTCAATAAGAAGAGATCTATTAGTCTAGTAAAACTCAGTAGTAATAAATTTCAAACACTCGCTACGATTCTTACTGTCAATATGTAGCTAGGTATGCAGTACTGCTGGGTCTTCCATACAACGACTACTGTAGAAGCTGTAGAGACGAAGAAAAAATAGAGTCTATTCGTCATCACTGTCCTGCATTAACCCTCAAAAGAAGCACAACTCTAAAGAACTCAAAACAACAACTCAAAAGAAGCAACTACTTATCAGTAGTCCTATAGTCCTACGAAATATCGAGCCTAACAAGCTCTTAAGATTCATACCTGTGTGGTTTGACTTAAAATTTGCAAGTTTTCAGCAAATTAGGCACAATGGACTCTATGTAGTATGTATAAGTGAGTCGTAGGTAATTCTATTAACAAAAGCCCATTTATCTAGCCTACCTAACCTTCCTCAAATATTAGACCACATACTGTGAGCATCAAAAATAAGTTAACAGTCATTTTGATTACCTTTAAGTTATATTTATAAATATAATACTCATTACAAAAATTTCTTAGAATAAAAACCAAAATAACTGCCATTTTCACGCATCAAAAAAAAGTTAACAAAACAGTTGACAGCACTTTAGTCATTAATCTGTTCGTGGAAATTAGGGGATTCCCCGTTTTGTGGTATGTTTTCGTGTACTCACACAAAGATCTTGTCAAAATAAATGCTTAAGGATCAGTTCTTGTTGTGTGAGTCTAAAGTGAAGGAAGTTTATTTAGAATTCAAAGAAATAAGTGTTTTTACCGATTTTTTTTAACATGCCTAAGCAAACATCGTTGGATACTCGAAAAATTATTCTCGCATAATAGTTGGAAGAACTCATGTTGTGGTAAAAAAAACTCCTTGACAAATTTCGGGATCACAAGACTCTTGAAAACATTTCTCGACCAGGTAGGCCAAAGCGACTTAGTAGTGCAGAAAAAAGACTCATTGTCAATAAAGTAAAAAAAAATCCTACTACAAGTGCAGTAAAGCTTTCTAAGGAGGTCGCACATATCTCTGGAAAAGCCGTAAGTGCCAGCACAATAAGAAGAGCGTTACATGAAAATGGTATTCATGGTCGAGTACCTCGAAAGAAACCATATATTTCAAAAATTAATCAAAAAAAAACGACAGTATTTTGCTAAAAAATATGAAAAGAAAGAGTTTTCTTTCTGGAAAAACGTGCTTTTTTCAGATGAAAGTAAATTTGAAGTTTTTGGATCAAAAAACTCATCAAAAATATGGAGAAAAAAAAATCAGGAGTTCGAAGAAAAAAACATCACACGGACAATAAAGCATGGTGGAGGTTCGGTTATGGTCTGGGGATGTATGGCAGCATCAGGTGTTGGGAATCTGGTTTTTATAGAAAGTACCATGAACAAAACAGATTATCTCAACATTCTAAAAAACAATTTGCAGCAAAGCTTTAAAAAATTGAATTTAAATCGAAATTGGATCTTTCAACAGGACAATGATCCAAAACACACTGCCTATTGTGTTAGGGAATGGCTGCTTTATCACACCTAAGCAGTTGGATCCCAATTGAACATTTGTGGGAACAACTTGATAGACAAATTCGGAGTCGGGAGGTTACCAACAAAGAAAGCTTAAAATCTGTAATTTTGGAGGAATGGAAGAAAATGTCGCCAGATGTGACCAGAAACCTGGTTGAATCTATGCCAAGAAGATTAGCCGCTGTTATAAAAGCAAAAGGAAAGAATACCAAATACTAAATTACATTATATACTTTGAATATGCACTGAATTACATTGATATAAGAAAATGTTAACTTTTTTTTGACGAATGAAATTTGCTGTTATTTTGGTTTCTGTTCTATTATTTTTTTTTTGCTGTTTATTTTTGTTTATGTTTTCATTCTTTTTCGTTATAAATTAAATGTGCATTAATTCTGTATAGTTGCTTTTAGAATGTAAAATTAACTGTATCTGTAAATAAACTTTAAACATAAAGAACAGAACTGTTAACTTATTTTTGATGCTCACTATACCTACCCAGTGCAACTATTGAACTCTCGCATCGGATGCAATTATCATACACAGCACTAACATAATTTTCAAAATACTGACAATTTAGTACTCTTTCTACCTGCACATCTATTATTCAAAGTCAGTCACCAATGAACCTATAAAACAACTCAACCCTCTAAAAGAGAATTATTACCGTTTACAAATAAATATGTGTTTGCTCGTACCTGCAAACACATAAAATCAAAAATTTCAAAATAGGCAGGTACCATTTCAACAGCGACATACTAATTTTGCATTCTCATTCTCTATTCTTGTTTTTATTTCATAACTCCACGGAAAATTGCTTCCTCAAATTAATCTGAAATCCATTAGAATCCACCAACACACAATATATGTGAATATTTTTCGTCAGCAGGTGCTTGACCGTGACCATCAAATAGATAAGCGGCCGGCGCGGCACGCTGTTTATCAATAGCAACTCAGATAGCGTCGCATTAATTTTCCCTCTAACTGAAACCGATAGTTTCACTATAAACTTCAGTTGTTCTTTTGAATCGCAAGTGAACGGATCGTTTAACCAGTAAAATTAGTCTCTGTATTCATATTTGTCGCGAGTGTCTGAAAGTATCTGAAGTATACATTCGTACTCCCATCTCATTTAAACTGAGTGTTAATTGAATAAGTAATAATGATTGTTAAGAAGTTGTGCTGGACAAGTGTTTTGCTATTTGTCACCATAATTGGCAGTGCAAATGCTTATAAAATTCTCGGAGTATTTCCAACAGGGGCAAGATCTCACTTCTTCGTTGGTAATGCGCTGATGAAGGGTCTGGCTGATAAGGGTCATGATGTGACAGTGATCTCACCATTTCCAATGAAGAACGCCCCGAAAAACTATCGTAATATAGAGACCCCTGCTATAATAGAGTCAATGAAAGGTAATTAGATATATTATAACAGATTCACGCACGCTTGACCTTGTAGATGTTGTTTGTTATTAATTAGAAACTAAAAGGTAACCGGTTTGTAATGATGATGGAATAGCTCATCATAGGTTAGTTCAGTATGTGGGAACTTTGAACCTACGAGTATCATAATGTTCCTATAATATTGACAAAGATCTTAAAGTAAAGTGCATTCAATTTTGTTATGAATAGTTAACTAAAAATAGACGATAGCAATAACTAGATACATTGAAGCGGAGGGAAGGAATTTTAATCGAAAAATGGGATATGTATTGTGATTAAAACTGTCTACACATCAAATTGTGTTAACACTGGTCTTAACAGAGTAGTAAACTGTTAGTATAGAATTATTTAGATTTATGTACCCATATTTATAAATAGGAAGTTGCAGTAGAAGATATTTATCACTTTACTAAAATGTTATCTCATAACAAACTGACACAGTGGTCAGTCGCAAATTGTTTTCTTAGATATTATCTTAAAGGCGCATTTGCTATTCTTTGAGTGATGAAATATATATAAATTATGAGACGGAAACATGTGCAAAAGCAACTCCTACGTTTGCTTAGTCATTTAGAATATTTAAATAAATCACGTATGTTAGAAGTCGTTTAATTTACTACATGGGGGCTTGTTTTTTTGCCTCTTGATTAGTTGCAAAGGCGCTGTTGTATTAAGTGAATACATAGATATTTGGCTATGACTAACTCTCTGTAGACATAAAGTGCTGTTTAGTTGACCAGATGTTTTTGACATACCTCTCCGTTCGTAGCATCATTCTAGTTTCCATTATTGACCGAAGCAAACTGTAACAGGTCGGTTGTTATACTTACTAATGCCCAGTTTCCTTCGCTCCACCAAACCCTGTACGTTATTGTGGTATTCTGCAACTCGCTTCAACTCTCTCCTACAAAAAAAAAATCGTATCGGAGATGGAGGTCGATTTTCACCCTTTATAGGCTTTACTGTGGACCTATTTAAAATAGCTGGGGATGATTTGGTACGGAGCACACATCAACTCATCTGTAAGATATGGTCGGATGAAAGTATGCCAGACGAAGAAAGGCGACCCTCTGAACTGCATAGGGTCTGAACAACATCGCTAATGTAATTTTGTTAATATCATATCTGAAAGAATTGCACAAAATGATCAAGCTAACATCGGGGGTACGATCTTTCAAAGGTCTATATAACTGCTCGTGTACGCCGATGACACTTTTATAATAGGAAGGACGCAGCTAGCTGTCAGTGGTGCTTTCGTAATGGTGCAGAAGCCTAGACGACGAATGAAACACCCTTGATTGTTTCAAAAAAAAAAAAATTATTCGAACGATTTTTGATCCCATTGTATCGTGCAATAAAGGTGAAGATACAATAACGAACTATACTAGTTGTACAGTGACATCGAACTAGACAGAAGGGATCGAATTCATCGCCTGAGTAGGCTAGGATATGTAGAGCTAATGGACATCAACGCTCCGGCCCAAAAAAAAGTCTTCAAATCTATCCTGGTGAGTCTTATGGACAACGCGATAAAGGAAGACCTCACCTAAGGTGGCGCACACAAGTAGGACCTCAATCAATTTCATGAGAAAAATTGGAGGTGGCTGGCTGTAGACGCTTGTTGGTTGAGACCCAACTCCACTCCGGATTGTAACGCCATCTAAAGTAAAGTAAAGTTATCTCCGATTTAAAAAAAAATCGATCTGGAATTTTCATCACTTACGAGTATTGCTCTTTAACTTTGAACTACAACAGTTAGAAAAACACTTACTTCCATTTTGGAAAGGCAATTTACTAATAAAACTTATTTTTGAAATCCGTCCACAAATAAGCCCACTTTTTTAAAAATTTTGTTTTCTGTAAGAGACATTTTCTTCAAAAAACCGTATCTTACTTTCTTAAAGCCATTTGCGTTGATGGTTTGGTCTTATCGTGGATATCTTATTAGAATCCATGAACTTTGTCTGCAAATGGTAACAGCTACGCCCACTTTTTTCTGAGAAGTCATAGCAACAGTTTTTGTGATAAAATCTAACAAAAAGTGGCCGAAATATGTTCTGAGTATAAAAGTTATCATTGAATTTGAATTAAAATAACAGAAAAATTACAATCCGCCTAGAACGGATCATATGATACCCTATCCCCATAGGGTATTATACCTCACCTTGACATTTTTAAAACAGACGGACGGACATGGCAAGGTCGCCATAGCTTTGATGCTAATCACAAACGTATATACTCTACGTCACTCTGGATAGGATATAAAAATTGACATCGCTACGCCTGTTTTGTTAGGGATGTTGAAGATTAGGGATAGGGTATTATACGGTCCGTTCCAGATGGACTATAGCATTTCTGTATGTTTATTAGTGTTTCATACCAGGAAGTTATAAGCGAAACACTAGTGGACTTATCACGGTGTGTCTGTCCGTGCATTGGTCACATGCCTATAACATTTGAACCGTTTGAGGTAGTGAGCTGAATATTTGAGCTACGTTTGCTTACGGTAACCTGGAAACATAGATTTCATTGCTACGTGGTTTGACTGATCCGTTACAACTTTCTTCATCGAATTGTGACGTTTATGTGCTCATTCATATATATTGTTCAGGATACTATTGATACCTAACTGACAGTGTCACACTTAGAACATGTACATACGAGGGGAGGCAGATAAGTTAGCTGCCTAAGGCATTAAGTGGAAGAAGAGATCCGATTAAAAAAATTATTTCTCAATATAATCTCCCTCGAGTGAAATACATTTCTCATATCGGGCATACAGTGCCCTAATACCATCGAAGAAATTTTCTTTTTCTTTGCCTTCAAAATAACTTTCTACGGCCGCCTTGATCTCGTTCTCAAGTGCAAATCTCCAGCCTCATAACTTCTTTTTCAAACCGGAAAAATAGGAAAAAGTCGCTCGAGCCAAGTCTGGGCTGTAGGGTGGGTGGTCTATCGTTTTAAAACCTGTGTCCTTTAAGGGCTGTCTCGAAACCCGCGCATGTGAACAGACGCGTTATCCTGCAAAATCTACACTCCGTGCCCGAGTTTACCACCTCGCTTCCATGCGACCGGTCACGTGTCTGAATCAATGCATTTGCATAATATTGACAATTCATCGCAGTCCCCTTTGACAGGTAATCAATCAACAAAACACCTTCGCTGTCCTAAAAAAAACAGTCGCCATAAGCTTCGAAGATGACTTTTCCACCTTGAATTTCTTCGGCGGACTCTCCCCTTTTCCAATCACTGCACAGACTCTTGTTTGCACTCCATATTGGCGAACCCAAGTCTCATCTACAGTTACGATTCGGTTGCAAATTTCGTCGAAATTTTTCCCGACTAACTCCAAAAAATCTTTGCAGCACTCGAGTAATCGTTGCTTGTCAGCCAGCGCGCATAAATTGTTGCATGCTAAATTTTTTCAATCCATTCTTTGCTGATGTGCAGCTCGTCCGCCATCTGCCACAATTTTATTTTTCGGTCGGCCAGAACTAATTTTTCTGTTTTTCCGATAACATGCCTTCGAAAATTTCTTTAGGCGATTTTCCTTTTTTCGCGAGGTACTTTAACACGGCGTGGTGGTCAAAATAGCGATTTCGGCTGACATGGTGATGATTATCCTACCACAGATAATAACAAAATAAGCTTATCATTGAAACGAGGTGATATTTATAAATACTACTAAAGAGTTCCGCAGTTAGTGCTATCACTAATGAGAAGATGACTCGTTGTTGACTGTTGAGTATCTCAGATTAATCAAAGAGGCAGAATACTATGAGAAGAAGAAAAGAACAGACTAAAGCGGACTCTAGACCGCATGAAGTATATTTTGTATTATCTAGGCTTCGAGAGTCTGGCGACATTATCAAGAAATTCTGAAATCGTGCTTTGATTGTTATTGTAAGGAGTGATTAGAAGTCAGTCTTTCTTCTCAAGTTTGTAGCAGTTCTTCCTGCCTGGAAAGTATTGAGATTTACTTCGTTGATCTTGATGGCATCAATAAATCAACAAGTTAAGGGAAATACTTAACTTATCATGAACGTTGTACTGTCTTCTTGTTCTTTCTTCCCTGTTGTATTAAGCAAACAAATGTTTTTTTTTTATCTGGGAATATGAAAGATGAAGTGAAAACTCATTACAACTGGAAGACGAAATTATCTCCGATGGGTAAATGAGTACCTACAAAGTCAACTACTCAGAACCGGAACCAGTATTTATTATATCGATTCATCCCTTTGCAAAGCTTTGTATTTGGACGTCGTTTACTGAGAAGTTGGGGTCATCCGTATTACTTCTAGATTTAATGACAAATTTCCTTGAAGCAATTCCCAGTGAATTGATGGGTCACATCAGACTAACTGGTCTCATCTATGAGATTCATGAAGTAGAGAAATGGGTATCGAAATACATTTGTCCCGCCAACATGCGTTTTGATCTCAGGAATGGTTTGACTGTCCAGTACTGTCCTGGATTTCGTCTTGAGGTATTATTAGAACAAGTCACTTGTACGAGACATTAACTTATTTTCCCCCAAATACACTGTCTAAAGATGTTGTATAGAGAAGACTTGCTTCAGGATGTTTGTTAGCTGTCATTTCGGTATCAATTTGCAGTGGTAGATCTCTGACTACACACATGTCTGTTGGAGTATTTGCAGAATTTTAATGTAATTTCCAGTAATTTTTGCTGGGCAAAAGAGAGAAATGCAAAATGGTGTAACATTGTAAGCAATGTGGAAAAAGAAAAATATATATTACCTGGCAAAAGAAAATATATTACACCAACATATCATGCTGTTACCATCCATGATGTGCAACTGATAGAAGATGACAAAGAAAGTATTATTCATGTGAATGTATTTTGCTTCTGTGAATTCATTACTTTTCTCTCGTTGCCATCATCAGAGTGCATCCTTTGTGTACAAAGTTCTGTCTATTCAGATGTAACTTGCAATAACTCGTTAGTGATGTTTGATTCGGCAATAGTGGTAGCAACCGAGGTTGGTGTTTGTTCTTCCCTTGTCTCATTACTGTTCGCATTACTGTTAAGTAAATAGATGTATGTATAATTCGCGAAGTGACTCGAGGTCGACCGCTATACTACCATACAAACTTGGAATAGATATTTCATTTGATGTTTGTTCACTGTTCATAGATTCCAAGCAGAAACGTTGAGCAAGTACGTGCGACACAGTAGTGCCCTTTATTTGAGTCCGTCTATAGTAGTAATCCTTAAAGTATGCATCACTTTGGTTTGTAAAGGAAGTGCAAAAGATTATCATCCTCCTCCTCATAGTTAGTACGGATAAAGCCATGTTTGTTTAGATTAGTATGTTTAGATTAGTATGACCATAAATCTTCACTGCATCCTGCTAGGGCTTACATAGATCTCGCTCCATTGATGTTAGAGGTATACCTAACATGTGGGAAAAGGACGTGCTAATTATATAATAGATCTAGACGCTTTGACTATTGCTAGACCCGCAGAGTATTTATTAGATTGCTGGTATATCAGCTCATTTGTGGATGCTTTTACAGTAGTCAATGGAATACGACCTGGTCGTATCCTTCTTTAGATTCCAAATTCTTCGCAAACATTCTCCTTCGTAGCTTTTAGTTGCAGCTAGATACGAGTATATGTAAGTAGTTTGGGTTTTGCGCAACCAGGTATATGTATGTGATTACGATTCACACTATCGAATGCATAGTCGAAAGCTATATTTTGCTCTACGTTGCTCCGCAAGGCATTTATGGTAGTCTAAGCAGGAGTATGGCGAACTTCACTGTTCGGTATCAAGGCATTATCCTCATCCCTTTTTTTCATTTTACTGAAAACTTCCCTTGAAAAGTGTGGATGGTATGACGTCAATACTCAAAACTTTATATCTCTTGAGCGCTTTGATAGAGGTTAAAATCTCAGTATAAGCTCCTGGCACATTCTGAATTGATCCTCATGAAGAAAATGAAATATGATCAGATGTCTGCAGTGTATCTGCCATAAATACGACACAGCTTTATGTATCGGTTACTGTAGCTGCTTCTGTATCCTGACTAAAAGGTACAGTTCAATGTGCGATCGCTGTTCTTCAGTACTTTGTCAAACGCACTCATTCATTTCAAGATTTTCTAGATTTATCAATACGAGTACGTATCTCAATTCACACGGAGTAGCTGTCTCTAGATCTAGATTTGTGATTCCTCGTAGCGTGATATATTCAATTGCTTTATATAACGTAATGTCAAATTCAAACGCTTTCATCAATTGTTGTCGGGCTTTGACGATTTATTCCAGTGCAGTGTTTCCTTTGTTATAGCATCAAACTCTTAATGTCCATAGTTACTTAACAAATTATTAATCAGCCCGAAGATAATTTTAAAAATAAACAATAAACCTGTGTAATTCACAGTAAAACTATAATGAACATTTAATTAGTGACAATGAAAATATATCTGGATAATGAGATAGGTAATCATACTCTGACATTGGCATTGATGTTGACTGAAATCATCTAATTAAGATTGTTGTGATTTGTTTAAAGTTGATTTTTTAGAGCCGAAAGAAATTTCCGAGTGAATACATCATGTTAATATTCAGTCATCACATAAACTAATATACCTTAACCCAGACGGTCAATCAGACATTTGCTAAACCGCATATTCATATACAATGTACATATGTAACTTCTAATTCGGCAAATGTAATCAACGACTGTGAGACTGTGTCAATATTACGCTTTGAAATGTTCTTAAACTTAATTTTAATATCGGAGACTGATATTTTATGTACCTACAGAGCTACATTAAGAATTTTATTAGCACAGATACATATAGTAGTAATATTTCGCCATAACACCAGCAGCAGTATAATCTTAAATTTTTGCAATTCATGCAAACACAAACAATTCGCAACAGGTCTTTGTGATAAGAAAGTCGTGCGCTTCTGAAACTATAATTCATAGATTCGATAAGAATCCAGTCTGATAATTATGACAGAGAGCAATGAATCAACACCAAAAGTAGCGACCACTTTGTCAATGATGGCTTTACTTACTATTTATCTAACTACGATTAAAATTCAATTTAAGACTTCAAGCCCATCCATGAAGTTGCTATGTAAGAGCTGCATATTTTAGAATGATCCCATAACTTATGCTGGCATCGATACTGCGAACTTTCACAATTTCATGAACTTGAACTCTACTTACTTATGTATGTAGATGCAGTCTAAAAAAATGTCCGAAAGACTCGTGATTTTTCAGTGCTTCTGAGAAGGAGTCTGCTCCTGTACATAAATTAATTATTAAGTCTTCAGTGAAGAACTTGGTTAGTTGATCACTTGTCACATTATTTAAGTGTCAAACTTCCCTGCTAAGGTCTTAGACAAGGTGACGCGCTATCATGCGATCTCTTTAACATAGTACTTGAAAAAATTATACGAAACTCACAAGCCAACATCGGAAGTACAATCTTTTACAAGTCTGTACAACTACTCGCTTACGCCGATGACATTGACATAATCGGAAGAACTCAGCGGGCCGTCAGTGGGGAGTTTTCGAGTATTGAGATCGAGGCAGCAAAGATGGGTTTAGCGGTCAATGAAAGCAAAACAAAATATATGCTGTCAACAAAAAAGGACACCCAACATCGGCGTCTTGGACAAAACGCCACAATAGACAGATATAATTTTGAGGTAGTAAAGGACTTTGTCTACCTAGGCTCTATGGTGAGCTCCGCAAATGACACCAGTGGGGAGATCAAACGAAGAATTACTCTTGCCAATCGGTGTTTCTATGGGCTAAGAAGGCAATTGAGTAACAAGGCCCTATCTCGAACTACTGTATGGCGCAGAAGCATGGACCTTGTCAAAATCGGATGAGGATGCCCTTGGTTACTTCGAGAGAAAAATTCTTCGAGTGGTCTTTGGTCCCGTCTGCATAAACGGTGAGTGGAGGAGAAGATACAACGCCGAATTATACGGCATATATAATGACATCGACTTAGATAGAAGAGTTCATATACAGCGACTAAGATGGCTGGGCCATGTAGAGCGGATGGATTCCAACGTTCCAGCCAAGAAACTCTTCGAATCCACCCCGGATGGACAGCGCAGTAGAGGACGTCCTCGTGGTAGGTGGCGCAATCAAGTGGAGGGGGACCTCAACCAACTTGGTGTGCGCAACTGGAGGGATCTGTCTCATAACCGGGCTGGCTGGAGAGGTTTGTTGGTTGAGGCCCAGGTCCACCCCGGACTGTAGCGCCACCTAAGTAAGTAAGTAACTTCCCTGCTGGAAAATAGGATCGGGATACTCATCTTAAAATCGTGAAAAAGAATTCTATAGCGCGATATTGGTGTTGATGTGAGGATTTCATGGTTATACCTCTTCCCTATGTTCGGTATAGCTGCTAATATCGTCGCCTGTCCACAGGCAGCGCTAACAAAAAAATTCCCGTAGCAAAATATGATAGTAGAGCAAAATGCCGGAAAGCGTAACAAAATTTAAATAATAAAAAAAAAAAACATTCATTCACATACAGGGTGTCTCAAAAAAGTTGAGCTCACTGAACGCAGTCATTTTGTTTTCGCATCAAAAGAAAAAGTCCTAAGCTTTAGACAGATTTGCCAGGGCAGTCCTACACTACCTGACATGTTGACCAGATGCCCATAGTGGACTCGCATGGCCCGGTTGGCTTGTCAGTTTTCGGGGTGATATTGACATTGGTAGACAATATAATAATAAGTAAGTTTAAGACCATAATTTCACAGTTTTATGACACACACTCTTTGGCCGTTCAGGTAGGTCAAGAACTTAAAACATTTTTTGCACGATCCTAACTCTCGCGAACGTTTAACAAACATACGAGAATAAAACTGTCATTTCGAGAGAAAAAATTTACCAAAAATATCGTATGTCGAATGGAAGCGAGAAGCTAGGCCAGGGCGTGTAAAGACTATTAGCACCAATATACAAGTATATAGGTATATACAGGTAGTCGCCTTCTCTCATCACACAGGTAGCTCAGTAGTAGTATGTTTGTATTATTGTCGAAATCAAATATTCTCGTTATTTAAACATAACCGCCGGAACAAAGTACAGTCACTAAGCAACTTATCCGTCTAGAAAAAAGCAGAGCAGCAGACCACCCATTTAGGGGGCGAGATAGGTACCCTGTTGCTGATTAGTCAGCCACTCGTTGCCTTCCTTTATGCGCACTTAGCAAAGGGTATTTCTGACTATAATAATCTATTCTGCTATGCAGAACACTTGGGCGTCGTGGCGTAGTAGTTAGTGTGTCGGATCACTACGCAAGAGGTTCTAAGTTCGAATCCCAGAAAAACACCAAAAAGTTTTTTTCACGATCCCACCTCTCGCGAACGTCTGACAAACATCCGAGAGTATTGTTGTTACGAAAAAGCTTTTCAAAAACCAATTGCCGTTCGGATACGGCACTAAACTGTAGGTCCTTTCCATAACGGACACAACACGAGTGGTTGCGAGAAGCTAGGCCCTGGCACTTAAAGAGCTGTTGCGCCAAATATTTTTTTTTTTATGCAGAAAACTCTTTTTTGTTAGAGAAACTTAGTTTTTGTTCGTTTCCCTTATGCTCGAGTGGCTGTTGGTTGTGGCCTACACTCGAGCTCGAACCTGCACAGTTTAGGTCAGAAGCAAACACACTACCCACTATAAGTACACCGTGGCACGAATCAAAAATATCATAATGCCCTACATCAAGCCAGTACATACTGATAAACAAAATGGCTTAAGAAATTCGAATGGTAGATTTGATGGGATTTTGTTTGCAATATTTAGTAATTACATACATGTCTGGGTTGGATAGTTACGCTAAATGGAGGCGCCGTTTTCGTAAACGGGACATGTTTACAAAAACGCAATTATTCCAGATTCTAGTCATCGTTAATCATGCAGCCACACTTGATTGATACTTTAATATTTATTGATTGATACTTTAATTACGATGCACGCATCGTACTAAATCATTAGTTCCTGCAAATGTGGAACGCTTTTTTAAAAAACTATCTTAACAACCTTTTCTACTGGCGTATTTTTTGAAACCTAACTAGCCAGTGGTTCATTAAAACGGTTCCTAGGCAGTCGAATTTGTAATATTTTTTATATTTCAAGATTGGTACCTCTGCCTAACATTAGTTGTCAACTGTCAAAGGATTTGCAATAAGAATGGTCTGTGTTCGTAAAGTACAATGCCCATAAAATCGGTGGCCGGTATTTAAATTATTTTATATGAATAAAATTGTTGATCACAATTATATACTATGAACATTTCATTCATACGACGAATTTTCTGAAGGTAACTGTGGTTCAATAGTTCCGAAAACCTCAATTCTCAATCGAAAGAGGTTATATTCGTTTTTAATTTTATTTCGCATGAACACTACTAGACCATTAAACAAAAAAAAAAAAGTAAAGCGATATTGGCCTATTTACATATTGATATATGTAGCGCGGACACTACAGTCTATCCATGTAGGTGAGGCTAATTTTAATTCTTTTAACTGATTGTAGCTTTTTCTGTTTTACAATTAAGCTCTGAATCTTTTACTTTCCCGTAAGTTCATATTGTAGATAAAACGTTATTCTGTGAGATTATTTCTTTATTTTCTAGTTTATAGAACAATTCAAGTTCACACTATACTATTCTCCATAAATTCTTTTCTTACAAGGCCTCTTTCTTCTCAAATCACTATCTCATTTCAATTACTTAATTCACAAATCCAAACTAATTATTTGTTCTTGTTAACTCTTAACTTTCAATTTATCACAAAATTACAACTTCGCTATTATCACTTTTCCAATCTCTTCGTACGGTTCGAAAACCAACTGCCCCTGCCACGATCTTATATAGTCGCATTTCTGATAGCCAGAAACTTCTAGCAAATTCTTCGACCACTGGAACGAGAAAATTCTGATGTAATAATTCCAAGATGACAGCTGCAGCCAATAATCTCTTGTGGTTATAATTGTCTCTTTATTCAGCGACGTCGTCTTAGACATAATCCTTCTCTATCCGTGGACACGAACCTCGAATGTGTTCCGAGAAGACACTTCGGAATGTGTTGCTTAGTTTTGTGGGCGTAGTTATTATGCTACATTTTGTTACAATATCATACATCCAATATGTTTTATATTTGCCTAGCATTAACTAACACCGTGGTAGATTTGGTTGGCGGTTCAACTATCTAGACTCAGCCAGCTGCTATAAAAGCGCAAGCCTTTCTCAGATGTCGTACTTTGGAGGCTGTGCTTTCAAACTAACCCGCTAAAGATGTTTTCCTACTAATTGGGGCATTAAAGTCTCCGAGTTTCAAATTTTGGGTACGTACTCCGGACAGGCTTCATAGGATCCAGTTATAAAGTTCATTCTTAATTGAGTCTCCAGCCTTATCGTAAGGCTGTGTGCACGTACGAGGTTGATAGGAGAAACTAAGAAGACCCACTTTAAACACAATACCCTGCACTAACAAATATTATTATCCCGCCTAGCTTTATTGCATAAGGGTACGTAACCTACTCTCTCTTAACTTATAGATTTATGATACATTTTTCCTAGATTTAACTAGATTTTACTTTTTTTTCAGCATATACTGACAAAATCCTTGATTTTCGCGACCAAAGTATTATTAAAACTTTCCTGCGAGTATACGACATGGGAATAATGATAACCAACTCAACTTTGAATGAACCATCAGTTCAAAAGTTAATGGCATCAGGAGAGAAGTTTGATGCTGTTATTGTGGAAGTATTTGTAACCGAGGCGCTATACGGTTTGGCAGAACACTTCAATGCCCCTCTTATCGCTCTGAGCACATTTGGTGCCTCCCAATGGAATACAGACTTAGTTGGCTCACCTTCACCGCCATCATACGTGCCGAATCCTTTCTTGCCATTTACCCATCGTATGACTCTTTCTCAACGAATCATGAATCTAGGTGTTGCTACTTTCGAGCAGCTTTACTTTAATAATTTCTATCTAACCAGGCAACGTGAACTATTCAACAAACATTTCCCGAAGTCAAAACTTGGTTTAGATAACATCCGTAAGAACACAGCAATGGTTCTGTTAAACTCTCATGTTTCACTGGGCTTCCCCCGACCATACTTGCCAAACATGATTGAAGTCGGAGGAATGCATATCAATCGCGAACGGAAACCACTTCCTTCAGATTTGCAAAAATTCTTGGATGAAGCAAAAGATGGTGTTATCTACTTCTCCATGGGATCAAATCTGAAGAGTAAAATTCTTCCACTTGACAAACGTGAGGCCATCCTTCAAACATTCAAATCATTGAAACAACGAGTTTTGTGGAAGTTTGAAGACACCAACTTGCCTGGTAAGAGCGATAATGTATACATCAGTGACTGGTTTCCTCAAGATGATATCCTGGCGCATCCAAATGTTAAACTTTTCATTACTCATGGAGGACTGCTGAGCACAACCGAATCGGTTTTCCATGGAAAACCGTTCGTTGGAATTCCAATGTTTGGAGATCAGTTTTTGAATATGGCACGTGCTGAAGCAGGTGGTTATGGCATTATGGTCGACTACAAAGAACTAAGTAAAGAGACATTAACGGCTGCAATCAATAAGATACTTAAAAATCCCCAGTACACGAAAATGGTTAAAGTGATGTCAGACAGGTATCGCGATCAACCAATTAATGCATTGGATCTGGCCACATATTGGGTGGGATATATTGCCAGGCATAAGGGTGCTCCTCATCTGCACTCAGCCGGTCAAGATCTCAACTTTATTCAGTATCACAATCTTGATGCCATTGTCATTTTGTATGGTGGAATTTTGTTAGTCCTGCTGGTATTACTGAAAATCGTGTTCAAACTAGTCTTACGTTTCCTTGGATTGCCAAAGAAGCGAACGAAGGTAAAGAGGAATTAAAACTACAAAGAAGATTATTTTATTGAAGACTCATTTCATTATAAAGGAGGTGCTAAATATAACATTTAATTTTTAATGTTTCTAAATAAAAATATTATAATTAACGAAATGGTTTGTGTTTAAGTTTTTATTCTATGCGTAAGACATTGGTGTGGGTAATGTATGCAAAAAGTATCTTAAAATATGGTCCAAATTTTTGTGTCAGTTCAATTTGGATAAAGTATCAAAAATTTATTCGGTAAAAATTTCACCGAAATCTAAATATACTTTTTTTTTTTTTGTCAGGGCGGGTACACCCTACTGGAGCACTCAAACTCAAAAACAGGTCCATTGTACAACCAGACAGAGAACCCCATTTTAATGTGTTTTCTTCGTCTTTTGTAAAAAGACGAGTAGACGCTTCAGTGATGAAGAGCTTAGGTCATCAGCACTCACCACATCAGCACCGAAAATCTGCCACCTGATCCGAGCAAAGGCAGGACAATCACATAGGAAGTGTTCCGCAGTGTCACCGCCCTCCCCACAGGAGTTGCTGGCAGGGATAGCACTCAAACCTAGCACATGGAGGTACTTGGCAAAGGCGAAGTGGCCCGTAAGAGCGCCAGTAAGTTGTCTGCAGTCTTTTCTGCTAAGGGATAGCAAGAAAGCCGCCGACTTCTTACGGACGACGGGGACCATTCGTTTAGTCTGCCTGCATCCTGGAGAGTCATGCCACCTTCGATTGTGTTCACTGAAAACCCAGTCGTCAATGGAAGCCCTAACCGAGGACGCTGGCAAACCCAACGTGGGTTCAGGTCCTGAGAAATTCTCTTCTGAGCCTTGTCTAGCAAGCTCGTCAGAGATCTCATTTCCTGTTATTCCTTTCTGCCCTGGGACCCAAACAAGATTCAGTGAGTTCAGCCTTCCGACCGAATTCAAGGATGTTTTGCATTCTCGAACTATTTTGGAAATGGTTAAAGGATTGAGCAAGGCCTTAAGCGCATCCTGACTGTCACTACAGACGCAGATACTTCGCCCCTTCCACTTCTTCTTACCAATATAGTCCACTGCCATTAGGATAGCATATATTTCTGCCTGGAAGACAGATGTGTTTTTTCCCAATGAAAAGTGAAGTCTAATGTTGTCGCATTCCACGAAAACACCAGCACCTGTCCAGTTTTAGAGCCGTCCGTGAAAATGCGACTACATTCCTTTCCTGGCTCAGACTCCTGCCAAAGCCAATCCTGAACATGAGGAAAGTTGACTTCAAATTTGCACCGCAGCCGTAATTCAGGTGTCATTGCATCAGATGGCATATCCATGAGACAGGGGTCGTAGGATAATCGTCGCGCAACGTCATCAAAACTCCAGTGCGAATCGTGCCAGAAACCACTTCTTTTTAAACGGAAGATGGCTCTGAGTGTACACCCCGTGATATAAATATCAAGGGGGGGAGGTTCATCAAGGCGTCTAGAGCAGAGCCAGGCATACTGGGGAAAGCTCCCAAGCAGCCGAGACAGAACGTTCTTTGGAGTTTGGCGAAAGCAGCAGTAACGTATTTACGTGAGAGCTTATTCCACCAAACAACTGACGCATATGAGAGGAAAGGTCTTATCATTGCCGTGTAGATCCAAAGGACTTTCCTTGGCGACAAGCCCCATGTCTTGCCGAAAACACCTTTGCATTGTCGGAAGACTGACAGAGCTTTGGAAGTTTTCAGCTCGACATGTTTCGTCCAAAGAAGCTTGCTATCTAAGATTACTCCTAAATATTTGGCTTCCTTGGAGAATTCGATAGTGACGCCTTTTAGCACTGGCTGAGTCAGACCAGTCAATTTCCTCCTTCTCGTAAAGAGAACCACTTCGGTTTGGAGAGGATTAACTGAAAGTCCAGTCCTAGCGCACCTATCGTCGATTTCGTCTAGGGCCATCTGCACCTTAGAGCAAACAGTCGCTAGGCACGATCCGACAGACAGAACGGCGACATCATCTGCGTATGCTTGAGCGTAGACGTTAGAACTATTGAGTATGTTCAACAGGAAGTCAACCAGCATGCACCAAAGCAGTGAAGACAGAACACCGCCTAATTGGTAGCCCCTATTTACACCTGCCATGACACGCCGACCACAATCTGCATCTACAGCCAATGTTCTGTTCACCAGCATTGCTTTTATCCACAACACTAGTGATTCTTCTACGCCGTGACTTCTGGCGGAGCTACACATGCTGTCAAAAGTCGCATTGTCAAAGGCACCCTCAATGTCTATGAAAACGCCAATCGCGTATTCTTTCCTGTCAAGCGCACATTCTATTCTGCTGACCAGATTTTGAAGAGCAGTCTCGCAGTATTTTCCGCGTTGATAGGCATGTTGCATCTCTGACAGAGGATGTACCCTCAAAGCAACTTTGCGCACATGTAGCTCAACCAGTCTTTCCATGCTTTTCAGCAGGAAGGACGTCAGACTAATAGGTCTGCAGCTCTTGGCGAGAGAGTAGTCATCTCTGCCGATTTTCGGTATGAAAGCTACTCTAACTGTTCGCCAGGGGTTGGTATATATGCCAGTGCCAAGCCAGCAGTGAAAATTCTCTTCAGAGTTGGCAGCAACTGACTAATACCTTGTTTCAGCATAGCTGGGTATATTCCGTCAGTGCCAGGTGACTTGAAGCTGTCAAAAGATGCAACAGCATATTTGATAGCTTCAACCGTCGCCACGCCCGATGTAGTATACCAGCTGCGCCGAGTTGTTCGGCTCAGCCCGCTAACAACTTCACTAGTTGAAACAGGTTGCGAACCGATGGTGACCTGATTTCCTGGGAAGTGAGTCTCCAACAGAAGACTGAAAGCATCTGCTTTCGACTCAGTGAAAGTACCATCAGGTTTCCTGAGTGATTCCGGCTTGATTGATTTTCTATTCTTGAGAACTTTGACCAACCTACTGGTTTCAACGAGAACTCGATCTTATCACAAAAATCTCTATACAAGGTACTTTTCGAAGTTCGAATTAACCTCTTATATTCTCTTTGCTTTGATCGGTAAAGATTCCAGTCCACCTCCGAATTTGTCTTGAGTGACCTATTTAGAAGTTTCCTGGTTTCCCTATGAATTCGTTGCAGATCTGGATTCCACCACGGAACTGACCTTCTGTAGGGGTTTTTTGTCAGCGGACAAGTTAGTTCAAAACATCTGGTAAGGGTGCTGTTCAGATCCTGAAGGGCTTCCTCTACCTTTTGCCTCGTTCTAAGTTTAGGTAGATCTTTGATAGATTTGCCTAACTCTTCCTTAAACCGTATCCAGTTGGTTTTTCTCGGATTCCTCCTCTCCTGCAAAGGTGTAGCTTTGCATTCGATTTGGAATTCAATGTATTTATGGTCTGAGAGGGAAATTTCTGACGAAACTTTCCAGTTGGTAATAGGCTTGAAATACCTGTTGGACAGGGTCAAGTCAATCACTTCCTGTCTTTGCGCCGTAACAAATGTTGGTTGTGAGCCAACATTGTTGATGGTAAGATCAGACGATAGTATGAAGTCCAGAAGATTATCTCCCCGTGCATTGCATTTGCTGCTGCCCCAAACAGAGTTTTGAGCATTAGCATTACAACATATGACAAGACCTATCTTTCTGGTATCACAATATTCTATGAGCTCGACCACTGTCCTTGGTGGTGGGGGCAGTATCGAGTCATATGGGAAGTAAGCAGACGCAACGACGTAGGTTTACCGTTTACCGTTCGTCTTGTAGCTTATAGCTGCAGCGACTAAGTCCTGGCCACAAAATTGTCCAAGCTTAGTTGCTGAGAGGGAATTTGGTACAATAAGACAAGCCCTAGGCCTATTGGACCGCTCATCATAAAGTACCGGGTTATCACGCATACCTCCAAGGCCACAAATGCTCTTGTTCCGCACCCAAGGCTCCTGGATAGATATTATGTGAGGTTTTGTTCTACTAGCTGCAAGTCTTCTACTTATAAGAGCGGTAGCAGCCTTGCAGTGTTGTAGGTTGATCTGAGTAAATATCATTAAATACTAGGGGTTTTTTTCGACCATTGTTCGCACTACTTGGTATCGAAGCGGAACTGAATCCTACCAAGATGCAAATATGGTCGCATTTCGTACCTAGACTTAATGGCGTCGGCAGAACCCTTGTCCAAACTCACAACCAGAGTAGAACCATCTTTATTTTGACGATTCTGTCTCTCCCTGTGTGAATGAACAGTCCACTTGGTCGTCTCGAGTCCAGGATTCTGGGTACGCAGGCGCGCTAGCACAACAGCCGTTTTCCCAGGGATCCAGCAGACGGCGCGCGTCTGTTTTGTTGTCCTGAAGACCTCAAAAGTAGCGGTCTCAAGGGGAGGGATTTTCGGCACCGACATGCTAATCCATTCAGAGGTTTGCTGTGCACTTTACCATAAAGGTTCCGCTCTTTAACTCACAGCCCTCCACCTGAGCCAGCTCTAACAGATGGACTTCGCAGTGTTTGCACTCCGCGTCGGTCATGCTGTTGTCATTGCCAGCCTTCCCAATTCGGACAGTTAAAGAGGAGATAACAGCTTTCTTGTAAGAAACCTGCTTTTTTCGCTCCCTAACCACCGGGTTTTTCTCTTTCTCAGTAGATTTGTCCGCGACAGTCATCTTCCGTCCACCTGCTTGTATCATCGGTGTCATTCGGAATTTGTGCGCGGGCAACGCTACCAATAAGAGGGGTTTTAGAGACATTCAAGTTAGTGGACTTCCCTGCGACATCCAGTTTCTGTCCACCGGTACTACTGCCATTACTGGCTGTAGCGCCCGTCTTCAGACCTTGTGCGCATGCAACGCCACCGGCTTGAGGTCTCTCGGAAGACACACGCGCATGAGGTGCGCACATGTGCCTACCGGCAGGAGAGCTTGAAACCTTCTTCCTTCTTTTGCTCCGGTTCAAGCTATTAGTAGAGGAGGCAGCGTCGGGTCCAAGTGGCTTGCCGGTTTCGGTTGGGGTAACTTCCACCGACCTGCTTCTTTTTGCCGTCTCTGACAAATGACTGTTGTCAGCACTTGCGCCTTCAACTTATGCAGTCTGTTTGCGCGGCGCCGCCGCCAGTTTTCTTCGTTTCCTCTTCTTCTGGCTTTTGGACGGGAGCCCATCGGAGCGGGCCGCTTCTGGAGCTCGTTCAACTTTGTCAGTTTCCCGAGGCAAGCCTTCAGCGGCAGCGCTACAATCAGCCTTCTGTCCATTAGGATGAAGATTAAGCGTATCAGGTTGGACCTCTCCGCTACTTTCTCCACCTTGCCAGCTCAACTTACCGAACGTGTCGGGAAGAGAGCTGCAGGAGTCTTCAGAATCCAGAATTCTTGCTACTCCTATATACTCGCCAGTGTTGGCGGGGGAGGGTATGATGGGTAGGGCCTCCAGAATCCTTGCCCTAGCCGCAGTCGAGAAGACCACGGGTGGATTTTCGCTTTTGCGAGTGCCACCTGGAGTAGTCATATCATTTGTTTTCTCCATTATATACTTTTTCTTCTTTTAACGTCAAAGCCGGACGCCTTCAGCGCTTAGTTTGATGTCTCACCTGGGATCTTTTCCGACCCTTAGGATCTTTGACTCTTAAGTCTTCCCGCCACCACAAGGCAGCTGAAAGATGGGAAGGCATAAATATACTTAGTGATCGCAAAAGAATCTTGAGGTTTACGAATGATTAACTGAAAACTAGAACGGTAATGCGGCACATGGCAACAATATTCTAAAGAAATATATACATATGTTGTGATCGTATTAATAAATTATGTCCGAGTTAAGGTTAGATTTGATAGAATGTAAAGAAATTTTTAGCATGGTGACAGTACGTGAGTCCGTCTTACTGTTTCTCTGTGACATTGCCTTTTGCTTTGTTGGTCAAATACAATACCCTGTCCTAACAAACATTTTTGACCACATAACTGTATTGCATAGAAATTACTCTCTCTTAGGAGTAACTTATTGATTTATTGATTCCAAGTTTGCATTTCTATTCCATTTATTTAGATTTTACTTTCTTTTTTTTTCAGCAACTACTGACAATATCCTAGATTTTTGCGACCAAGGTATTGTTAAATCTTTCCTGCAAATATACGACTTTGGAATAATGATAACCAACTCAACTTTGAATGAACCATCAGTGCAAAAGTTAATGGCATCAGGAGAGAAGTTTGATGCTGTTGTTGTGGAAGTATTTGTAACCGAGGCGCTATACGGTTTGGCAGAACACTTCAATGCCCCTCTTATCGCGTTGAGCACATTTGGTGCCACCCAATGGAATACAGACTTAGTTGGCTCACCATCACCGCCATCATACGTGCCGAATCCTTTCTTGCCATTTACCCATCGTATGACTCTTTCTCAACGAATCATAAATCTAGGCGTTGCTACTTTTGAGCAGCTTTACTTTAATAATTTCTATCTAACCAGGCAACGTGAACTATTCAACAAACATTTCCCGAAGTCAAAACTTGGTTTAGATAACATCCGTAAGAACACAGCAATGGTTCTGTTAAACTCTCATGTTTCACTGGGCTTCCCCCGACCATACTTGCCAAACATGATTGAAGTCGGAGGAATGCATATCAATCGCGAACGGAAACCACTTCCTTCAGATTTGCAAAAATTCTTGGATGAAGCAAAAGATGGTGTTATCTACTTCTCCATGGGATCAAATCTGAAGAGTAAAATTCTTCCACTTGACAAACGTGAGGCCATCCTTCAAACATTCAAATCATTGAAACAACGAGTTTTGTGGAAGTTTGAAGACACCAACTTGCCTGGTAAGAGCGATAATGTATACATCAGTGACTGGTTTCCTCAAGATGATATCCTGGCGCATCCAAATGTTAAACTTTTCATTACTCATGGAGGACTGCTGAGCACAACCGAATCGGTTTTCCATGGAAAACCGTTCGTTGGAATTCCAATGTTTGGAGATCAGTTTTTGAATATGGCACGTGCTGAAGCAGGTGGTTATGGCATTATGGTCGACTACAAAGAACTAAGTAAAGAGACATTAACGGCTGCAATCAATAAGATACTTAAAAATCCCCAGTACACGAAAATGGTTAAAGTGATGTCAGACAGGTATCGCGATCAACCAATTAATGCATTGGATCTGGCCACATATTGGGTGGGATATATTGCCAGGCATAAGGGTGCTCCTCATCTGCACTCAGCCGGTCAAGATCTCAACTTTATTCAGTATCACAATCTTGATGCCATTGTCATTTTGTATGGTGGAATTTTGTTAGTCCTGCTGGTATTACTGAAAATCGTGTTCAAACTAGTCTTACGTTTCCTTGGACTGCCAAAGAGGCGAACGAAGGTAAAGAAGAATTGAGAGTACAAAGAAGATTAATTTAGTGAAGACTCATTTCATTATAAAGGAGGTGCTAAATATAACATTTAATTTTTAATGTTTCTAAATAAAAATAATTAACGAAATGGTTTGTGTTGAAGTTTTTATTCTATGGGTAAGACATTGATATGGGTAATGTATGTAAAAAGTATCTTGAAATATGGTCCAAATTTGTATGTTATTTCAATCTCATCCATTAATTTGGATTTCATACCAAAAATTTATTCGGTAGAAATGTCACCGAAATTAAAATCTATTTAGTGATCGCGCAAGAAGCTTGAGGTTCACGAATGATTAGCTGAAAACTAGAATAGTAATGCTTCCATGGTAATCCTATTAAAGCCACCTCCAGAGTCACTCAAGGTAGTTAGTTCGGTTCTCTGATATACATCTTGACAATTAATAACCTTCAAGCATAAATATATTAACTCCCACTCTCACCCACTCCGAGATGACTCGAATAGGTCTTAGGCCTGGTTCCAACAACATTTTTTTGAGCTCAATGTTAACAGATGTCAAGTTATCACATATTTACGAAAGCGTCTTCCACCAGCCCCTAGATCCTATTTCTTCTATGAGGAACCTATCCCCACCGTCACTTTGTTGAGTGATTTAGGTATTATCTGCTATAGAGAACTCAGCTTAGTGAAACATTGGTCCAAGGAATTTTCGAACACTTACGAGTACATCGGGAAATCCCTTCACTTTACCTTTTTCATTCGTCTCATCCCACTCTCTTCGAGTATAATCAAACGGCTGTTAGCGCTTTACGCGAGTACGAATTTCATATTTTCTTATTACGTAAATTAAATTTAGTTTTATTTTATTATTAATTCCTGTGCGGAAACTTATGGTCATAATTTTCAATGCAAGTGCTATGTTTTGAGTGAGACCTCATTAAGTGTCGTTAAAAAATCACCTAACTTGAAGTAGTTTTGTGAGGTGTGTGCTGGGTGCACTTCTTTATATCTATTGCAAAAAATTAGTGAATTAACCAAGGTAATAGAAAATCGATTTGCAGAGTTGAAAAAACAACCTCAAGTCTGAATTCATATCTATTAATACTCTTGGAGGGGAACATCATAACTCCTCTGAAATAGTTTTTTCAACTCCTGCGTCACAGCCGCTAACAAAGGCACACCCTCACCTAACACTGGCAACAATCCAACATTTAGGTCCTATACCACGAAACATCAATTTATCATAAAAACCGTCGTTTGTTAAGAATGTAGATTTAAAAAGTGAAGTTTATTTCTGTACCGCAAAAAATATCCATTATACTTGTTAAAATTTAAATTTTCCTACATCTGTTAAGTCAATTTAACAAATGATTTTATCACAGCTGCTCTTGGACAATGCGAAGAAAATAAGTGCAACAGACAAATTAGCCGTCCGGTGTTTTGGCCATTAACCTAATAAAAGAAATCAAAACTGAAAATTCGAGGAGGATTTTAAAAATTGCTGCTGTGGCAAGCTAGCACATCCTGTTAACCCAATTTTGAATTATATTTTCGATGGTTCGGGGCTCTCGAATAGCTCGATCAATAATAAGCTTAAGTGCCTTAATTATTAGCATAATATCGAACTTTAACGGCACCCTACAAAAAATAAGTCCAACCGCGTCAATTTGCAGCTCCGCGGAGACCAAACAACATCACCAAAATGTCTGATTACACGATTATTGAACTAAGTGCGCAAAAGATGGATTGTTGCACGGCTTGTATGACACGCAGCGCCATCTTGCTAGACCCAGAAATCGTTTAAGTTTATTTTCCTAGTTTCTGGCCAAAAACAATTTGGTTGACATGCCTTTGTAGTGCACTTCGTTGACCGTAACGTTGTTGCCATCTTCATCTAAGAAGAAAATTGACCAATAATGCCGCCATTCCACAAACCACACCAAACAGTCACACGCTGAATTTCGAACTGTTCTAAAGCCCAAGCAGTGAAATGATAAAGAAGCGGGTGGTTATTTTGCTTTTATTATTGTGTCAATTGGACCTTGCAAGGGAATAATCCGAGGAGTTTCTATACAGGATAAACTATGTAAGTATATATACGTATATTCCACCCACAAATGAAATTCAATTTCGTAGGCCAAAATAGAAAATTAAGAAAAAAGCTGAAAGTGGCTGGGGGAAAGCAGTGTATGCTTTTGTACAAGGTGGGGCAAAAGTAATGTCATAATGTGAATGTGCCATGATTTTTTCAAATGGCGTCAAATGCAATTGTGCTTTGACATTTATATTGTAATGTTTAGAAAATTGTAATGCCTTTTGTTTAAACAAAAATGTGAAGTAGGTGTAAGATAACATGTATTGAATGGTGCGCCATCTACTCTTGAATAGAATAAAAAGGCAACCAACTTCAAGGAGGAGATCGGCGGCCATGATGACGGCCATTCTATTCCCGACCGCCGACATAAGAAGGAAAAAATAAAATTGGAGATCCGTTTTTATTCGAGAGATCAGTTTCATTTTAATTTTTCTTTTGCAATATTATAGACAGATAGAGAATTAGTTGACAACAAGCAATGGAGCGATACACACCTGAAGAACGAACGCGAAATTATTGCTGAGATCTGTGGCGAGTTGATGTTCTCGGGTTTAGGCACACGCTTTCGGCAACAGCAGCAATATTTTAAGCGCTCAGGATGGACACGAGAGTAACTTGTATTATCAATTAGCTTGCCAATCTCACGAACTTTCTTCACAAAAAATCGCATCGTTTCGGCAACACAGCGCTCATTTTGAAAATAAGTTTTCAATATTTTCCAACGTTGTTCAAAAGTAAATTGATTCATTTCGTACAGCGGTGATATGATACTGTGGTTCTGTCAATTTTTTTGAAGCGAAAGAGCTATCAGTGTCAAAATAATATGCATTTTAAAAACAACCATGAGATGATCCACACTTATATGAGAGATGTTTCTTGACAAAATTATGCTAAATATGGTTTGGAAAGAGTTTCTATACCTGGTAAACTATGTAAGTAAATTTATATATTCCACCCACAAATGAAATTCAATTTCGTAGGCCAAAATAGAAAATTAAAAAAAAAATCTGAAAATTGCTGGGGGTAATCAGTGTAAATTTAGTACAAGGTGCTGCAAAAGTAATGTCGTAATGTAAATTGGCTGCCATTTTGTTAGAAATGAAAAAAAATTGGGCTCTGTTTTCACGAAAAGTTTATTTTATTTATTTATTTGATGACGTTAAGTTGAAAAAATGATCAAATGACCACCTCGTGAGGACAAGCATATTTGTGCTCGTTTTACTGCATTTTGAACTGTTGCTCGTAAAACATCTGGCTCCAAATTGGAGATTTCTTCTTCAATGTTGGCTTTTAAGACTTGCAAGGTTTGTGATTTGTTATGGTAAACGCGAGATTACAAAAAGCCCCAAAGGAATAAGTCTGGCGCCGTCAAATCTGACGATTTGACCGGCCAGTTCAAATCGCCTAAACTGGAGATCACACGGCCCGGAAATTGGTGATTCAAAATCTCCATCGTTGCCCGAGTTGTGTGAGCAACTTGCGGCAAAAAAAAAACACTCGTTTAACATCTGTCTGTAGCGCTCACCAGTTACGGTGGTGCCGTCAACATCCTCAAAAAAATGAGGGCCAATCAGTTTGCACGAGACGCTCAGCCAAACGCTTAATTGTTGGTGCACATGGTGCAGGACGACGAGGAAAACAACGACGAAATTCACGCTGCGTTAAAACAACAGATCGCAAATTGGTCAAATAAGCAGTAACTATAATACCGCGTTCTTCAGATGTGTATCGCTCCATTGTTTGTTGTCAACAAATTCTCTATCTGTCTTCAATATAAATGTCAAAGCACAGTGACATTAGACGCCATTTGCAAAACTGATGGCATATTCACATTATGACATTACTTTTGCCCCACCTAGTTCTTGCGATAATTTCGTGCTACCGAGAAAGATTCTGAAGCAATTGTTGGGCTTGGAGTAGATGACCCCATGAATTCCACAAACGGTAATAATGCCAATTTGAATTTGTTTTTAATTTGTTCTTCTTTCTCTCTCTCATGCCAATTGTTCTACCACGGGGAAAAGTGTTGCTGTTCTTTTTGGAGCTGATAAATGTAATCGTCAGCTAAATATTGTATCAAGTGGTAAGCAATTTCAGCTCCAACTCTGTTTCTTTTTTAAGCATATAATTTTTTTCGTGTAAGAAGAGTTGAAATATGCAAGAATCACCACTTAATTTGAAGAATAGAGCACCTCGAGTTCCTTGACACAAAACCCAAATTAAAAATCACGCTGCTGCAAAAAAAGTGGGTCCTGTACATAGAAACAGTTCTGGAGGAGAATCAGCAGAGTGCCCTGAAGGCAAAAGAGCAGAAGATGAAGAAAGCTAAAACGATGACCAAATCATTATGGATTTATACAAATATTAATTAATAATTCCTTTCTTTCATATTTCAATCTATATTAAAAGCTTATTTATATTTTCATATATGTACATCAAATCGAAAATTCTCGAAATATAGTATTGAAGTCTGTTGCTTTAATTGTGCGTCTCGAGTGGGTGGCAAAAATACATTCATAGGTTAGTCTTGGTACTCTGAACTATTTTCTGCGTTTTCTGATACAACATTTTAATGATTCGTACTAAACCAAGCAATACAGTATTTAAAAATATTTATTGCATAGACAGGTTTAACGCATAAGTAATTTAAACATGGAAACTTTTTTTTGAATACTACCGAGGCGCATTCTATTACACGCCTTGTTCGCTATTGTACCTCTCAGCAGTTGTATTTTTTGACGACAAGCCCGGATTAAGCCGGATGCATAAGCCATGTTTCCAGAGGATATGCGCTGACGCCCAATATGACTGTATCAGGAAAAGGCCACCATCCACTTTTCATTTTCTCGAAAAGAGTGCTTCCGGTACAGATGGCACTTATTTAATAATATTTATGAGTGATTTCCGTGGAGATCTACTAACGCCGGTTCATTGTTTTAAGGAACATCTACGTTAATAAGTATACTCCCGACATACACTTGAACTGGAAATTTTACATCATTAATAGTGGCTACACTTCAACATACAGCCATTTTACTAATCCCATGCATGTCACCTACTGTGAGGTACTGAGTGTCAGAGCCGAACCAATGTAGGGCTATACGAATTTCTTGTTTCACACTCAATGCTTGGCTTCTGTTTCTCGGTGCCTTAAATTTATTTCTTAGTTTACCAATGAGAAATATGAAACTTTTCTATAAATAAATGTTCTTCCACTTTGAGATTAACACGAGTTTTATAAATATAAAATTATTATTTGATGCCTCACTGTCACTTTTAGATGAATCGAAAATAAACATTTTAGTTATTTCTGTTTTGCGAAAATACGCACGCAAAGCGATTTATTGTGACCGGTTTGAGGTACATAAACAATAACTTTTAACATACTTGTGTATAATATTTGTGTCACTCTAATTTATTTATATGCATTTATATGTGAAAGCCTAGGTTAATTTTCGAAAAGTTCTTGTGCAAATATTAGAGATCTGTTTCAGAAATTTATCTAATCATCTAGGCAGTTCCGCTCTGAGATAACAGAATATAAAATTCGAAATTTTTAATCAAAATCAAAGCAATATTATGTCATTTAACAATTTCGAATACATTCGTTATATTTTGCAATAATTTAACAATTCTTTTCTGAAGTAATTGTTGTTTTGAGTTTCAGAAAGTAGGAAATTCAACAATTTCGCATTTGTTAAGGACAATTTTAACAATTGTGATCTTGCTTTGTAAATAATTTTGTTTAGGTACAGAAACTCTAGTTATACGTTAAAAATTACTACTTGTTTCGTGGTACAGGCCCCTAATAAATACACTATTATGCATCCAGTTGGACAGGTAAATACTGAAAATCCCAACAATATCAGGAAGCGTTACAAATATTTCTCCAAAAAGCTCAGCTGTTAAAGGTAAACAAACGAATTTGAAAAACGTAAACAACAAAAAACTTCCAGAACAGCTGTTTCGGTTCGTCTTGCCGCGCATTTCGTTTATTTATATTTGTCATTTTTATATGTTAGAAATAAACCGGCTGACATTTGAAGATACATTGCTCATAAATTAAAAATTAAGACAAATTTTATGGAATGTGTTGGATTGTTCAAACAGGATGTTAATATATAGCGAACATTCTCATACGAGTACATAAATTTTAGCTAGGTATTCCACCTGCATATACAGGGTTACTCATTTTGTATTTTAGGATTTTAATTTAAAATTGTATTAACTATTTCAATGAGATTCTGTTTAAATTTCGGTCTATGCCATTATAAATAGAACACAAAATCGATTAAATGACTGCCACTGGAGTTTTTGCAAACTTCGATTCTTGTGAGGTCATTTTCGATGACTTTTCGACACATTTCTGGTTGTATTGCGGCCATAACTTCACGAATGTTAGTTTTTAGTTGTTCCAAAGTTTGAGAGTTGTCTGCGTAAACAATTTATTTTAGGTATTAAATGTAATTGTTGATTTATTAGAACTAGTTTAGTTGGATGAGTTCTAGTTTTTCTACGACAAACTGATTTAAAATCATTAATTGCTTACTCTTTCGTAGCTCATATAGAAATTGTTTTAAGTGGTTTAATATCAATAACTTATGCCCGATTCACAATGCAGCGTGAGAACGAGACCAGTCTAGCGCGAGTTATCAAACAAAGTTTCGATCTAGGCAAATGTATGAAACAATACACAATGATGCGAGACTCGTTCTATCGCAACGCATTCATTTCGGAAAATTTAAAAACTCTCGCGACGGGAAACGATTTTATGAGGACGAGGATTTCTCGTCTCGCTCTAGTCTCGCTCTCACGTTGCATTGTGAATCGAGCATTATGGAGGAATTTGTGGATCTTCGGTGAAAGAGTACACACATGTGGACTCAGATTTTCGTTCTCTTCTTAATGTTTTGAAGGACTTTTTTTGTTGTATTATTATTGGTGTCGAAAGAGAACACATACATTTTCAAAAGTGAATTACAACGTCGGAAGGCTTTTCTTTAAAGTTTATAACTAGATTTGTTATTCAAAATTTATTAAAATGTAAAGTGGACATACTGTTAAATCTGTGAATTGCAAAACTTATCAAGTTAACTTCAGTTTTTAAGGGTTATTTTCATCTAAACAGTGGGTACACATACGTGTACTTTAGGTATTTGCACAAGAAAAAGCTTCCACCACCTAATTTCGCTTAGTCCACGTATGTGCATTTCGGATATTTCGACATGTAAAAATGTATTCAACTCAATTTGTTACTCACAAATTTCAATCTGAATTCGTAGATCTTACCAAAAAGCTCACTGATGCAGAGGTGGAAAAATGTTTGAACGACAGTGATGCAGACCTCTCTGATAACGATGATGACTATTTTGAATGCATATTAAATGAAGTATTTGAAGATGAAGATGCAGAAAATGATGCTGTTCAAAGTCAGGATATCAACGATATCGAAGAAACTTTGGAGCCATCACTTGAAAATTCAGCAATGCAAACACCAGCTGAGGAGCTTGAAAATGATCCTGAACGACAGAGAACTATGAAATGGCTGAAGAAAACAAGAACAAAAAAGTAGTTGTACTTTATTAGTTTTGTTTTTTTTTTACTCTAAGATTTCTGCTCCGAGATATCGATCAAGATCAATTAATGCCCGATGAGAACACTCCCGAAAGCATTTTAGACAAATTCTTTCAGTACCTTAATATACCTTTCTGGGAAGAAACAGCGCACGTAACAAACTGTTCTGCTTTTCAAAAACGTGATCACCGTCCCCTAGGCACATCAACGGACGAAATTATACATTTGACTGGAATTCATATCTTGATGGGTTGCTTAGGATTCCCACAGTTGCAAATGTACTGTCAAATGACTTTCGGGTGTCGAAAATAGCTGAGTGCATGAGCAGAAATCGCTTTTGTGAGCTTCGAAGGTTTCTACTATTTGCCGAAAGCAAAAGCGGAAATCAACCGAAATCAGACCGATTGTGGAAGATCCGACTATTTATTGATCCTGTGCTCAAAAAGTGTTTGACCTTGCCGATTCCATGCCACACCGCAGTAGATGAGCAAATGATTCCTTTTTCTGGACGATGAGGCTTTCGTCAGTACATGCCCGCAAAGCCAAATCCACTGGGCTTGAAAAATTTCATTCTTGAAGCTAACGATGGTTTAGTCTTGAATTTCCATATCTAGACTGGAAAAGGTTCTGTTGGAGAAGCAAATATGAAGGAGTTCGGATTGGGAGCCTCTATAGTATAGTTTTTGATCAATGTTATAACAGGCTGTGTATACACAGATCGTTTTTTTAGAAGTGTCAAGTGTGTCGATGCACTAAGACAGAATAATGTTTACCAAACCGGCACTGTCATGAAGAACCGCATTGGACCTGTTATCAAAAAGTTCAAAGGAGGATAGAAAGATGAAAAGAGGTGGGTGGGAAGAATGGGTTCGAGATGATGATGGCATTAC
This sequence comes from Pocota personata, assembly GCA_963082735.1. Taxonomy (NCBI): domain Eukaryota; kingdom Metazoa; phylum Arthropoda; class Insecta; order Diptera; family Syrphidae; genus Pocota; species Pocota personata. Next base: position 45,103,443 of record OY720429.1, on the reverse strand, counting down.
AGCTGTTAAGTGGAACCATCATATGTTGGAGTTCAACATTACATTATTACTTTTTTGAATTAGAGTTATTATTTTATATTTTTCGTTATTATTCGTTGAAGACTGAGCATGAAATGTATTTATAGTTTAGTTTATGTTTTTTTTAACTTCAGTAAGTATTTTTTTTCTAAGAATCTGTGGTAACAATAAAATTTTAAAAGTTTACAGAAACTAAAAATAAATTTATTTGGTTTTACTACATATCAAACCGTAGTCCACATATATGTACCATCTAAAACTAATAGTTACAAATAAAAAATATATTTTTTTTAAATCAAATTCAACTAATTAGCCGATATTTAGCAAGAAACAAAAGAAAAACTGAATTATTTCGATACAGTTTGTGGACGGGATGGAAGAGGTTAATAATTGCTCATAGATCATGTTCTTCTGGATTATTTTATTTAGCTAATATTACTTATGAACAATTAGGACGACTATACCTCAGCATAGCTCCGCAAAAGGAAATCCAACGGGGTCAGATCACATGATCTTGGTGGCCAATTGATGTCGTAAAAACTCGAAATTAAATTTGCCTGTGTTGTGTCGCATTTGGTCCCGTCTTGTTGGAACCACGTGTAGCTCACATCAATGTCTTCAATCTCAGGCCAAAAAAATGTTGGTTATCATTTGACCATGGTGCAGAGAATTCACCGTAACGGTGACGTCTTCGACATTTTGAAAAAAAATACGACCCGATCACGCACCAAACTGTCACCCGTGGTGGATGCAATGGCCTTTCAACGATCACATGTGGATTTAGCAATTTTGTTGGTTTACGTAGCCATAGCGCGAGAAATGCGCCTCGTCGCTAAAGAACATTTTGTTCGAGAACACAGAACAAGACTGTTATTTTTAAATTTTAATGCGTTGGGCGGTGGTTAAACGATCCATATTGTAAAATGAAAAGCCAAGAACTAGCTGGCTGTCACTATGAACGACAGATGGATTTGACAGATGCAATGTGGCACGTCGAAATTAATAACCCTTTATTTCTTTGTGCTGAATGAAAATGCTAAAACATTTATTCCTAAAAATGCCACCAGTTTGAATGAAATTGCCGTAGTTGATTCGTCCTATGCACATGAGCTGTTTTATAATAAACAATATTGAAAATTGTTTCTTTGTAAATAATGATGTTCAATTCTCTTACTCTGCTGAGGTTCTAACCCAATTTCTGCCAAATACTTTATTTTACAAGACCTTTGAATTTTGGCTTTAACTTTATTAAAATAGGTTTCGAATCTTTAAATTCTCACTTATCGTTTGCTGTTCTCTCTTTTTTCTGGTATTTTATTCGATGCTTTTGCTAGGTTTGTCCCACTTACGAGTACGTCCAAGGAACGTAAAAAATAACAAAAGGTTGACTAATTTATAAAACTGGCACTGATCAAAAATATATACAGGGTGCGCCATCTTTTATGTCGGTATGTGAATATTGAATAACTTTAAAACAAAAAAACAGTTCCGCATATGAGGTATTTTTATTTAATTTGGTCCTTTACAATTTATTTGGACATCAATCAAGTGGCCACCTCTATTGACCAAAGCAAAATGTGCCCTTTTTGCTGCGTTTTCCATCACTTTTTCGAGCTCGCCAATGGTCTGAGGCTTGCTGGCGTACACTTTGCTTTTCAAATAACCAACACAAAAAGAAATCCGGAGGAGTCAAATCTGGAGATCTGGGTGGCCAGTCAATGTCTCCATTTATTGACAGCACACATTCAGGGAATTTTCGTTGCAGAAACTGCATTGTCTGATTTGCAGTGTGGCATGGCGCACCGATTTATTGAAACCGATTCGATTCCTATCGACTGTTTCGCCTCCTCTGAAGAAAAATGGCCCGATGATGGTTTTGGCGTAAACGCCGGCCCAAACAGTCACTTTTTGTTCATACAATGGTGTTTTATGGATCTCGTGTAGATTCTTCGTTCCCCAAATGCGGCAATTTTGCTTGTTAACGGCGCCATAGAATGCGAAATGGGTCTCCTCCGTCATCAAAATTTGCTTCCAAAAATTAGGTTCAGTGTCAACCATTCGAACTACTGTTTGGCTATATTCCAAGCTACGTGGATGGTCTGTCGGCATTTGCACTTTATATGGAAACAAAAGCAATTCATCCTTCAAAATGCGCCGCAAGTTGGTTCCACTGACGCCAAAATGCTGAGCGCGGTGACGATACGACACATGTGGGTTCTCGGCAACACTATATCTTATCGCTTCAACCAGTTCATTGGAAAGTCTTGAGCGTTGATGAACGGCATGTCGACGATCTCCCGGTATCCCGTGCTCAACAAAATACGACACCAAACGACGAATAGTGTTGTCAGACGGTGCTTTTTGGCCACGATATTTTCGACGGTATGAACTGAACGACTATTTTCAATGTACCCATACAGCGTCACTATTTCGTGGCATTGTTTCGGTGTGAACCGATTCATGGTTAAAAATGTACTGAATTGACGTTTCAAAAACATGTCTACTCAAGTCAATCGGTTGATAAATGTCAAAGTTATTCAATGTTTAAATACCAACATAAAAGATGGCGCACCCTGTATACTTTTGGGGGTCTATCGTAATTATTTTTCTATGTTGAAATTATGTACCAAAACATAAAGGAAAATTACGGTTAGTCTGGAACGGATCGTCTGATCTTCTAACCCATCCATAACCAAATGGACGTGGCGTTGTGAACTTGTTGATTCAAATGCAATGACATCCTTCTTGTGGCTAATATTTTTCCATGAAAGAAAGTGGGCGTGGCTGGCGTCATTTTTAGTCAAAGGTCACGTATTTTCGTGAAAAATTTACAATAAGACAACCATCATCGTAAATAGCAAATAAAAAAGCAAAGTACTATTTGTGACATAAATCGCCCCAAAACGGCATGGCACTGTGTACTGTATGGGCAAATTGTACAGAAAAGCAACATCTACATATTTTGTAGAGTAAATGTTTTTAAGATTCTAATAAAAATATTAAAAAAAAATATATATATATATTTATTTTTATAATAGTGGAAGTATTTACACTTGTACTGCTTCGGATTCTAAAAAACTTTAATATACAATTTTATATCCCTTGCTCAAAATTTAAGGCCCAAAACTGGTGACATACAGATGGACGGACGTGGCCAGATCAGAATAACTTTTAGTCAGTTTTTTTGCACATTCAGCCGTAACACTAAGCTTCACTTGATTGAGAACACTCAGGTTCGAGTTCCAGAAAACAAAAAACTGATTTTTCGCAATCCCACTTCCCGCGAACAGACAAATCTGCTGGTTTCTTTTTAAATTATCATACATCTTATTTTGACACTAACAGTATCATATCTCCGCGGTACACAGTGAATCGATTTACGCTTGAACGTTGGGAAATATTGAAAACTTATTTCCAACGTGAGTACTGTGTTGCCGGAACAGTACGAATTTTGATAAAGAAATTTTGATCAAAATAATGCACAACTCCCTACAAATCACTAGTGTCAGGAGAATTATGCATAAAGACCTCGGATCATTCCCTAACAAGGTCGAACTGACTCAGGAACTTAAGCAAAATGACCACCCGCTATCGTTATCGTTTCTCTATTTGGGTTTTAGAGCAGTTCAAAATTGACATCGATTTTGCTAAAAAAAAAAAAAAAAACATTTTTTTCGGATGAGGCTCGTTTTCATCTTCGTAAACAAGCAAAACTGCCATATTTTGGGCTCGGAAAACCCATTCGTAGTCGTGCAGAAGCGAATGCATCCTCAGCGTGTGACCGTTTGGTTTGGTTTGTGGAATGGCGGTATTATTGGTCTATTTTTCTTCGAAGATGAAAATGGCAATAACGTTACGGTCAACAGTAGAAACATTAATGGATCTTTTGCGCAATTAGATGAATAATCGTGTAATCAGCCGTTTTGGTGACATTGCTTGGCCTCTGCGGAGTTGCTATTTGACGCCGTGGGACTTTTCTTTGTGGAATGCCGTTAAAGATCAACGTTATGCTGACAATTCAGAAACGATTCAGGCACTTAAGCACAATATTGATCGAGCTATTCGTGGAATAGAGCCCTGAAACATCGAAAATATACTGCAAAATTGGGTTGACATCTTAGGTTTGCCCATACAATATTTATTTTCAACATTCAATACTAACTCTATAAACTTTCTTATGATTTTGATCGAGACATCTATTCTCATGTTGTCTGTCGTCTGAAAGGCTATCAAAATACAACATACAGACTCTATACTAGTGTAAAGCCCACCTCTGCAATAAGCACACGTGGATTGTATGCAGCGTTTTGCCAATACTGCATATTGTTTTTGTATTTTGCACTTGTATCCTAAAAATGTGTAGTTTGCTTAATATCAGATATTCCATATAAAAATTGGTACTTTCTTTTTTTTTACGTTGGTAGGTAAATCTTCATAGACACTATGAGGAGCGGCAGCTCGTGTTCATAGTAGTGTGAGATTTTTACTCATCAAAAATACCTCCCTTCTTCTTGTTGACTACAACTATATTACTTCATCTAGTAGTTTAAGATTCAAAGAATATTCACGTTCAGAATTTGGAGTATCTCTTTTTTGTACTGACCATGAGGACGAATACGGACTTTGCGAGCAAAGTTTGTTATTTCGTCTACGGCGGTAGTTATTAATAAGTCTCTGTACATATCATTGTTCCTAATATACCATCGAACATTCACGATTGCTCGAAGCACTTGGTTTTGGAAAGATTGTAGAACATGTATTTCAATTTAGTACAACACCAAAGTTGTATAACAGACGTCCATAATAAGGAGATTGTCTGTTGCCTGTCGTCGTGCGCGTACGTTTAGACTACGTATCGCTACAAAAAAAAAAATAATTTCATCGACAATCAATAACTGTTCGCGCGCTTCAAATTAAATTCAGTGTGGTGCAGTGGAAAAATAAATAAATAAAAAACCAGTGCTGTAAAGTGCAGTGGAAAAAATAAAAAAAATATTTCAGTGCCGGTGCTTCCCATCTTTCATAACCTCTAACTCCCTGTTGCGCTTCTTTGTTTTCGCAATTGGAGCACGTGCTATTTATGTACATACTTCCAGTTGCGATGATTGAGAGAGTGTAACATTTGATGCATAGCGGACTATAAATGTTTATCCGAATAGAGGACCTTAGCTAATTGTAGTTTGGGCATAGCACCTGCGACAGTTTCTTTTGAAAAACTATTCTTTGGAACTTCACTTCACAGCTTCGTTTAATACGTCAGAGTTGTGCCTTTTTGTATTTCTATGTTGTAGTGATGAGGGAATTTAGGGTTGATTTTACCAACATTCGTGGGCTTCGAACGAATTTCTTCGATGTATACGCCCACGCCCATTCCAGCTGTTTTGGCACTAAGCCAAACACATTCTTTCCCCACCGTGGCCTCGCCATTTACGTCGGTAGTAATATTGCTTACCCAGTTCCACCACTATATGGCCACTGTTCCAACCCGGAATTCAATTTTAAATGGCTAAAATTCACCGTCCGTGAGCAAATAATTCACTATTGCTTTATTTACAGAAGTGCCGATAGAAACTCAACTTTTGACGAATCTGATGCGCTCTCCGACTCCATTACTCGAATTGTCTCCCTGAACCCTCATACTAAAATCGTCATTGCGGGCGATTTCAATATACACAATTAGAATTGGCTTCAACATTCTGGCCAGACAAAGACCGAAGGAAGGTATTATGAACTTTTCGCTGAGGTAAACAATTTGATTCAGCTTGCAAATGAGTCTACACGTATACCGGTCATTGAAAGTCATTTCGCCAACACTTTGGACGTTTCTTACTTCGCACCCTGATAAATATACTATTGATGTTTTAGCGCCTCTAGATCGGTCTGACCATAATATCGTATCAGCTAAATTCTCGTACTCCGACCACGCAGTTAAAGAAAAAACTTCTAAAAGAAAAGTATGGCAATACGAGAAAGCCAACTGGGGCGGCTTTAATAGCTTCTTTAGGAGTTTTAACTGGTCGCTATTCTTCCTCGATAGCGACGTGGATGCCGCTGCTGATATGATCACCGATACTATCCTCTTAGGTATGAATGACTTTATTCCTAACAGAATAAAGGGCATTAAACCTAAGGCAAACTCGTGGTTTGATCAGAGTTGTAAAGAGGCTATCAGGTTGAAAGAAGTAAGTTTTCGGTCTTATAAAGCCAACAAATCTGAGGAAAACCGAAAGAAGTTTAAACAAGCCAAAAAAGACTGCAAGCCCATATTCGACGTGTAAAATTCTAACACGACCAAAAATTGAGGCAAAAAATCCTACAATGTCCCAAAGGTAGTAAACATTTTTGGTCATTCGTCAAAAATATTAAAAATTCTGCCTCGGCTGCCATCCCCAAGCTCATTTACAATGACATTCCAGCTGTCAGCTCCTTAGACAAAGCCAATCTGCTTGCTGTTCACTTTGCAGCAAACTCCACGCTGCTAGATAATGCTTTGTCTCCACCTGTATTTGAGAACGTAAAATTTTCCATGGGACAGGTCTACTTTCGCACTCGTACAGTTGCAGGTGTACTCAAATTTCTTAACATACACAAATCCGCTGTTCCAGATGGTATCTCCCCCATAGTTCTGAAGAGGTGTTCTACTACGCTGGCAAAACCTCTGCGTAAGCTTTCTGTCTATCCTATTTTTCAGGGCTCTTTCCGAGTAGATGGAAAACAGCATTTGTCCAGCCCGTCCCTAAAAAAGGCGAATCTTCCTCCCTGTCCAATTACCGATCCCATTGCACTTACGCATTTGACTGAGTTTGGCGAAAATGTCGTGCATATGGCGTCGATGAGTCTCTTCTTCAATGGATCAGAAATTACCTTTCGGGCGTTCAATACAAGTTGTCTTGGACGGCTTCAAGTCTCCAATTCACCAAATCAATGCTGGTGTTTCCCAATGTTCTGTTTTGTCTCCGACTCTCGTTCTTATTTTTATAAATGATCTCTTGTCTGCAACTTCTAATCCAATCCATTCCTTCGCTGATGACAGTACTCTCAGTTTTTCATATTTGTTCCCTAACTCACGTCCTTGCTCTTCGGCCGTAGAAGGGTAACGGCAACAAATGTTAAACACATTAAATTCCAGCCTGGACAGCATAATCAAATGGGGTTCAACTAACAGAGTGGAATTTAATGCTTCCTAAACACAATGCTGTCTTCTGTCTCTCAAGCGAAACCAAATCTCTCAACCATTATCCATGGAGGGTACGTGCATCATTTAAATCGAAAGACTTGCCATTCTCGGAATGTGTATTAATAACCATCTTTGATGGGACGATCACATATTCGAGGTCGCGAGAAATTCTGCATAATGTCTACGATTCCTTAAACGGTGCAAAAAATATTTTACCCTGTCTAATCCGCCTTCAATTTATAAGGCATTCATCTGCCCTAAGCTGGATTATAATGCCCATATCTGATCCGGTGTACCCAAGACCTTTCTGCACATTCTAGACAGGGTACAGAATCGCGCGTTAAAACTTATAGGTGATAGAGACATTGTGAATTCCGTACATTCACTTGAACATCGGAGAAATATCTTGTGTCTCTCACTATGCTATCGCTTTTTTAATAGCCAGCGAAATAGCCAGTTACATTCCTCCCCTTCAAAATTTTACCCGCAATACAAATGCACTTCAGTTCACCCTAAAAAGCCAACCATAATGGACTTGAATGAGTTTACGCCAGCTTAATGAAATGTCCCATTACATGCAAATAGTATGGCATGACCATTATGGGGTTATGCTCGGTTTCGTCAAGTTTTCGTTAACTTCTGTGGGCTTACGCAATGTCTCAATGAAATGAGACATTCAGTACGGAAATTTGACAGTTGATACATAAAGAAAAAAAAAAGAAAGCAAAAGTCCAAACCATTTATTTTTGACAGGATATTTATCCCTTCCATTGAAAGATGCAGTAATTTTAATTTTTTTAATTGTTTTAGTTTATTTTCCATTTTCTTTTTCCTTGCACTGAAACCAAACCGAATCTAAACAATTTGACAGACAGATAAGTTTGCTCAAGTGCATTATGGGTAACTAGAGAGTTTGACAGAAATTGAGTAGGCTTTTCGTTCGGTTTTGACACAAGGTTAATCCCACTGAAGTCCATTATGGTTAGCCCTTTAAGCCCAATTTCGGTCGTACTGTCAAATATAGGGATTCGTTTATAAGCCGAACGGCACGAATGTGGAATAATCTATCAGGCTCTGTATTTCCCCATCACTACAACCTTCAAACATTCAAAGCTAACTTGCACAGGCTCCTCCTCTGTTCCTCTTCCCCCTTTTCCTAACGCCCGTGCCCTGAAACAGTTTACGGGTATTCATATCGCCTTTGGCGAGCGCAGATTATAAAAAAAAAATACTTATATATACATATGCTTAATTCGGAATATCTTCCAAGTAGCCAATACATTTGTCTGAATCTATTTTCGAGATCGCCGCGTTTCTTTTTAACGTGCGGCTTCCATTTAAATTTCTCGTCTAGTGTCATATATTTTGCCTTGGTTGCATATAAGCTGAATTTGTACAGAGCTAATGAAGATGGGAATATTGTTTATATTTCTGTAAGTAAAGTTAATATGCATTGATTTGGTCCCGTTAACAACAATGCGTTAAATATTTGTGCATTCGCAAATATTATCCAGCTCTCTTTGGAGCTTTTCAGTTTCTGACACGACTAAAGATTCTGTTCCCAGTATAGCCGTATCATCCGCGAAAGTGGCTACAACTTTGCCTTCTTCTTGAGGTATGTCTCGAGTGTAGAATAAGGACAAAACCAGACCTAGAACACTTCGTTGTGTACGTTTTATTTAAATTCTAAAAACTTGGTTCCGTGATTAACACGGAAAAGTCTGTTCGCAAGGTAAGATTCTTAAATCATCTATAACTGTTCCGGAAGAACCTTCCTTAGGTTATACTTCAATCCTTCGTGCCATACCTTGTCGAAGCCTTGAGAGACGATAAGAAAAGTGCTGGAATATACATTTGTTTCCTTCTCAACTTCATTGGTTTTTCTATAAACCTATCAATTGTGCAATGCTTGATTTTGAAACCGAATTGATAATCCGAACCGAAAAAAATTGGTAGTAGCGATATCGATCATTATACGAGGGCAAGGTGAAAAGTTCTCTGCCTGACAATGAGAGACTGCGATTTTCAGTTAAAAAATGATTTTATTTTTCTACATAATCTCCCTTGACTTCAACACACTTGGTCCAGCGTTTCTCCAACATCAGTATTTTTTCTCGGAAGTGAGTGTCTGGAAGGCTGTGAAAATATTCATCTACGGCCCTCTCACCTTCTGCATTAGATGCGAAGCGGTTCCCGGAAACAAATTTCTTTAAGTTTGGGAACAGATGGAAATCTGAGGGTGCCAAATCAGGTGAATAGGGGGGATGGCCGAGCAAATCGTACCCCAAATCCCGCAGTTTTCCCATCGCCAACGCACACTTGTGTACAGATGCATTGACCTGGTGAAAGAAGATTTTTTTTTCTTCAAGCCAGGCCTCTTCTCGCGAATTTTGGCATTCAGCTGGTCAAGAAGATTGGTTGCCTTTCTCAAGGTAATTAATTAACAGGATCCCTTTCGCATCCCAAAAGACACTGGCCATGACCTTTCCGGCAGATGCGATCGACTTCGCTTTTTGGCGCTGAACCACCGGCTTCCACCTACTGCTTCGACTGTTGTTTCGTTTCTGGCGTGTAGTGGTGGACCCACGTCTCATCCATGGTGACAAATTGCCCCACAAAATCAGTCGAAATCGGTCCAAAGATTGCTTTTGATCGGCATTCTGAAAATGCGGCACCCATCTTGCGCAAGTTTTTGTGCAAGATGTTTCGCACCCTCTCTTCCGATATACACACAGGCTCAGCTATCTAACTCACCTTGACACGCCTAACGTCCAACACGATATCATGCACTTTTTCGATGGTTTCGGGTGTGGTTTCGGTTTTGGCCGTCCTTCACGTGGGTCATCTTCGAGGGACGAGCGACCACGTTTAATTTCAGCTGCCCACTTTTTAACGGTAGACATGGAAGGAGCAGGGTTAATGACACACTTTTTATTTTAAAGTTGTCATGTAACGTAATCATACCACCAAGATCCTCTATCAATGCCTGTTCGTCAAATGGCTGAAATGTTTCTTCAACTGCTCTGTGAATAAACCTTGCTTCTTTTTGTCTCCTTTTGCCCATTTGCCATCGTTTTTTTCTTATTTGGCGATTGCATTTGGGGTTCGGTTTTTTGATTTTGTTACATACGAGTATATACGAGTAGGTGGTTTGAATAATTTTCCCTTTTTTCTCGTATCAATTCTTTTATTTTCTGCGGATATCTAATTTCGCTATTTGCGACTTCTTTCCCCCTATAGGGAATGTAGATCCGAGCGGCGTTTTGTAAAATTTCAGTAAATCTACTGACTTCTTCTATTTTGTGGCGTGTTTTAAGCGACATATTCAGAATAATATTTTCTAAAGCCGTTGTAGTTACTTTTGTTGCAAGTTAATTTAGGCGGTCCTTCTTTTTTCACTTATTGTAAATACGACTGGTGAGTGATCTGAGAAGAGATCAAAACTTTCCTCAACATTCGTAAAATTCTAAGCCACCCCTTTTGCGATAAAGAAGTCTCAGGGGTTTTTGCTGTGTCGGAGGGTCAACACCAAATTATATGTAAGCTTCATAAAGTAGTCTGCCTTTCGGTGAACTGTATCTTCAACCCAGAAAGATGTGGTTCGCTTTGAAATCGCAACCAATAATAATAAATTCGGTCCAAGTACTCGTATCTAGCATGCGTCGCGGAGGGCAATAAATGGACGCGATTTTGTAGTATAAGTTTTTATTTTTTACGCGGACAGTACTAATCTGCATCGTATCGAGCTCAATAATTGTATTCATAGAGTGCTCAATACAGTATTTAATGACGAAGGAGCATCCGCCTCTAGCCCTTTCGGATGGATGGTATGGGTGATATGCAAAGTATCCCATTATTTTTACACGAGATTCCTTTGTCAAGTGGGTTTCAGAAGTCAAGCTCATTTCTATGTTGTCTTTCTATAAGAATCTATCTATTTTGCAGAAGGTCGTTTGCGTTTCTTGTTAATATTTTAGGCAACTGTTTTATATTCATAAAACTATTACTGTATACGTTTATAACATCCATGAACACGGACATCATCAAATTAAATATAGACTCTGTAATACCCTCCAATAATTGCTGTCTACCAATAATACTTAGTTTTACTCACACAAATTCAATTGTCATTCCGAATCGCTTCTTGGCAGATCATTAAGTGAAATCTTTAGTAGTGTTTTTCCGCAGAATGCGTCACACTAGATTTATTTGCATTTCCGTGTTGATCTTCGCTGCTACGTTGAACATTGTGAATGGCTACAAAATTCTTGGTATGTTTCCAACTGCATACAAGTCACACTTTATCACTAATGATGCATTAATGAGGAGTCTTAGAGAGAAAGGTCATAATCTGACAACACATTCGATGAAAGATAAATAGTATCGCAGCATCGAAGTGTCTTCTATGCTACTAGCAATGAACTCGTATATTGAAGAAAAGTGTCTTTTCGCTAATAACTTGATTAACGACTAATCTATATGAACATTAGTTTAACCTTGACAAAGTGATTTGCAGTTTGTAAAAACATTTTTTTGTATCAAACAATTCGTTAAGCACATTGTCAAGTCGAATTCTTATCGAATCTTGCTTACGAGGTCGGACTGCTTTCTTATCACAAAAACATGTTACGGTTGTTTATGTGAGCATGATTTGCACAAATTAAAGTTCAATGAAATGTGGTGAAATTATCTGAATGACAATAAACATGATTCATTCATGCAATTAAATAAATAATATGCTCTTCTGTAGATGAAGCATGAATCCCAAATATTCAAATGAGCTTAAATTACGAGCACTTTCTAAATTCATCTTATTGACTATGGATGGGTATAAGTTTAGTTCCGTAGAGGCAACATCTGGGTTGCAACATCTATAGAAATTCCCTTTCATATGAGATTATGTGTATTTCTTGTGATTAATTTGTTTGATGCGAAAATGCATCAAAGCTAAATTGCCAATATCAGCTTTATATGCGCGCACTCCCCGATGGAGAAGAAGGACGAAGCCACAAAAGAATGCACCAGAGAATATGAGCAGTGTCCTAAGTAAGACATTAAAATCGTGCTTGGGGATTATAACGCCAAAATAGGGAAGGATGATAGTAATAACGTCGGAATGCATAGACACAACATCCGCAAATGGACACAGGCTAATCGACTTCGAGCGGGACGAAACGTAGTCTTAGGAAGTGTGCGTTTTCCATATCTTAACATTCACAAGTCCACATGGCGGCCGGGTCAGATTGATAACATTGCGGTCGACGGAGGACACGCATCCAGTATTTTTAACGTCCGCAATTTCCGAGGAGCCAGCATCGAATCGGACTATGCCGAACGGCTGCAATCGCAAGAGGATGCCAGAACTTTTGCCGACCTCGTTTGCCTCAACCTCTTGAGAACCCCCGTGTCACCCGCTTCAAGTGCTGTGAATAAAAAATTCAGCAAACAAGAGGCATATCTTGCAACTCTGTATGCCAGGACGAGAGCTGGAAGGTGGATTGCTTACGACTCCAATGAGCAGAGAAGAAAAGAAGAGTCCAAACTTCTCCAAAGGAAAAGAGGGAATTTGAGAAACACGCAGTTAAGTCGATAGAGTCGTGCTATTGTAGGTACGAACATTTTACCAAAAGGTAAAAAGACCATGTCAAGACTACAAAGCCCGAACCGAAGCCTGCAAAGACGAACAAGGGAACACAATAGTCGAATCGCAGTCGGTGCTGACAATTTAGAAGAACTACTTCTGCAGACTACTTAACGGCGATGACAACCAATATTCCGCTCTAAGGAAGGATGAGCCATTCAATATGCACGATGACAGACAAGAATCCTATCAACCCGATTAGGATAAAGTGAAAATAGCCATATCTAAGCTTAAGGCCAACAAAGCTGCGGGAGCCGACGCCCTAGCCGCCGAAGCTGGAAGAGATGACTTGATAAGGAGCATGCATCAACTCATATGAAAGCATGCCCGATGAAAGGAATCTTAAAATCGTTTGCCCGATCCTGAAGAAAGGAGACCCTCTGAATTGCGCTAACTACAGAGACATGAGTCTCCTTAACGTCGCATACAAGATTTTGTCTGTCTGTCGTCAACAACCTGATAGGTCCTTAACAGAGCAGTTTTAGGCCGGAATAGTCTACCATCTATCATATATTCACATTATGGCAGATCTAAGAAAAAACCCAGGAATTCTAAATCAATTCCCAACACCTGTTCATCGATTTTAAAGTTGCCTATGGTAACGTGCATAGAAACGAGCTGTACACAGCCATATCTATGTAGTTCTTGCGTGCCCGCCAAACACGTCTGTTCTATCAAAGTCGGTAGGTTAGGTTAGGTAACTGGGTGTCCTTGTTGACAGGGTTGTTAACAGCTCACTTAAACCACTAAGAGTCCACTGTGCCTAACATTTAGAACCCTGATAACTTAGAAATTTTAATCTTTGACCGCTAGGCTAAACCACCCAGATAAATATATGAATCTCAGAAGTTTTCTTAGCTCAATGCTACCTAGCTCATCCAGCTCTGAAAAGAAGTATCTGCCAAAAACACGGCTTCTTTTGCTGGCCAGAGCTGGACAGACACACAGGAGATGATGAACGGATTCTATTTCCTCTACGTCCCTGCAGTTCCTACAGTAGTCGTTATGAGGTAACCCCAGCCGTGCTGCGTGATTACCTATCACACAGTGTCCTGTCACGACGCCAACAGCTATGCAGATATCCCTTCGACTTAGTTCTATAAGATTGATAGATCTCTTTTTGTCGTAGGCTGGCCATAATGATTTGGCTGTAGCGCGTGTATCTAATCGACACCAGCGTTCATCAAAGTCGGTAAGAGTACCACCGGACCGTCTTAAACAGAGTGACGCGCTATCATGCTTTTTTTTCAACATCGTACTTGAACAATTTTTATGAAACCCACAAGCCAAAACCAGAGGTACAATTTTTCAAAAGTCTGTGCAACTCACATACGCCGATGACATTGACATAATCAGAAGAACTCAGAGGGCCGTCAATGGTGCATTCGTGAGTATTGAGGCGGAAGCGGCAAAGACAGGTTTAGCGGTGAATGAAAGCAAAACCAAGTACATCCTGTCTACAAGAAGGGACACTCAGATATAATTTTTAGTTGTGTACTGTCAAAAGTGGATCAAAATTTTGATTCGAGCGTAAAATTCTTCGTGATCTTCGGTCCGGCTTGTATCGACGGAGTGCGGAAAGAAGGTTTAATGAAGACCTAATCAAAAAGTCTGAATTTATCGGCTAAGATGGCTAGGATATATAGCGTATGGACATCAACGCACCAGCCCGGAAAATCTTTGAATCCACTCCAGAGGGACAACGCGATAGAAGAAGACCTTACCTAAGGTATCGTGCATAGTTGAAAGGGTACCTCAACCAACTCGGTGAGCAAAACTAGAGGCAGCTAACAAAGGATTGAGCTGGCTGGAGAGGCATATTGGTTAAGGCCCATTCATTCGGCTAAAGAAGTTCGCAGTTTTCTGATATCGTCGGTCAAAGACGCAAATGAACTAACTCTTTGTACATATGTATATCTGCACTGTTGATCAGTGATTGAACCACCGTCACTGAGCGTACTCACTTTCATTGCGTCCAGAATAAAAAAGTAGGAAAAACATAAAATCAAATAAATAAAAATTATCAGTGGCCGCTCATTGTGTAAAATATAGAATTCAATGCGAAAAAATAAAATCGTCGTGATATCACACATATAAAAAATGTAAATAATAACAACATCAAAACACAACCCAGTGATTCAATGCGCCACCCCTCTATTCCCTCATGACAAATGTAAGCCTTTGCTGACACTGCTGCTGCATTGTTGATGTAGGCTGGCATCAACTGCATGTGGATTGTTGTTTTGCTTTTCTTTTCGAGCGAGCAAATGAATGCCCGTTAACTTTTAATTGAGATATTTACGCTTTAACTCTGCTGTGAATTCTCAAAACTGACAGCAGAGTTGACACATAATTTCAACATTATAAGTTTCCGTGCATTTATTTTTTTCATGAGTGTAAATTCGTGAAGTTTTGTATATTGTAAGTACAAAAATCGAAATATTTAAGGTAGCGTTGGCTAATATTCGTGGGTTAAGAAGCAATTTCTTGATGCTGAGCTTAATTACCTCAATCAGCTGGCAGACAAAGCCACACGCATACTCGTACTTAACGTTGTCAATCCCGAAGAAAATACGCTAGACTTGTTTTTAACTTCTCTTCCGGATAAATATACGAGTACTGTAACAGTTTCTGCTCCACTTGAATGGTCAGATCATTGTTTAGTGTCAGCTAAATTCTCGTAGACACATCTACATTTAATTAGGAAAAAATACTCTAGAAGTACAATATAGCAATATGAGAATGCCGATTGGAGCGATCTGAATTCGTCCTTCAAGTCTTGATCTCTATGCTTCCTCCGTAGGGATGCGAAGACGTTAGTTAGCCGTAAACCAAAACAAAAACTGTGGTTTAATCCGACATATGAAGCTACTATCCGGGGGAAGAAATATGCTTATGAGTTATGGCGACAAACGCTTTCAGAGTAAAATCGTAGTCTTCAACCTTATAATGTTATGTTGTCAAAATGGATTGCGAGCTTTTTAAGTAGTCGATCAATACAGGTTGTATTAGATGGATGTACCTACTACCTTCTCAACTAATGCTTATGTACCGCAGGGTTCAGTCCTCTCTCCGATCATGTTTCTAATTTGTATCAACGTCCTTGATATAATGTAAGATCATCCATTTCCAGAAGGATAAAATATAGAACCACAGTTATGGATGTCCCACCGGTATAATCTATACAGAGGATTCAAGGTCTGTGTTTAACTCCAGTATTTTGACCAGTATGTGTCCGAGATATAGACTCCCACTGAACAACATTTTTCAAGACTAAGAGTGGCACAGATAATTAGGAATATTGTTAAGGGATGTCATAAGAAATGACGAAATGACGAAAATGTCGCGATACTAATGTTATCACTTAAGTAGACTTTTAATGCACACAACTAACGCAGGATAAACCAAGAAAATTACCATATGGCGCCCTTAAACTCATCCACGAGACCAATGAGATCCAACAGAGAGATTGCAAAAAGATGTAGGATCACGCATACAAACGTAGAAAAACATTTAATATTTAATGAAACTTAGATTTGTCTAGTGGTCAAGTAGTCAAGATGGATCCCCCTTGAACCTAGAGAAGGAAATTTGTCAGACCAACAAACAAAATCGTCAAAATGATTTGTTTGATAAAAAAAAAAATATCCGTTAAAATTCGAAAAAAATTGTTTTGAAAATTTTCCAAAACTTGGTATTACCGTATTCCACTGAAAGCTTTTAAGTTCCTCTATTATAGTAATTTCAAGTTTGATGAAAATCTCGAGATTGAAAATTTTCAGGTAACCAATATTTGACCTTATAGGTGCGATTGATCCCGGATCATCAATTCTGGTTTCGAGTTAAACATTCCACAATCGATCAGGTGTATCGAATTACAAATGAAATTGAGAAAGCTCTAGAAGGGAAAAAGATATGCTCTAACGCTTTTCTCGACGTTCGACAAGGTATGGCACGAAGGCTGAGATATAAGCTAAGGGTAATCTTACCAGATAAATTCTACAGAATATTGGAATCTTACCTTAATAACAAACTCTTTCGTGTTAAACATGGGGCAGAATATTCGAAATTCAAAGAAATCCATGCCGGTGTTCCGCAAGGAAGCATTCTCGGCCCAATCTTGTTCCTCCTCTACACAAGAGATATACCACAAGATGAAGGGACTGTCGTAGCAACGTTCGCAGACAACACGGCTATCCTCGCAACAGATGAGTCAGTCGAATCATCAGCTGGAAAACTCCAACGAGCTTTAAACAAAGTATGCGAGTGGACAAAGACCTGAAGAATCGTCCTTAACGAGACCAAGTCAACGCATGTCAATTTTACGTACAAAAAGATAAACAACTTACCTATTTCCATTAACTCGGTACAAATACCGTACGCAAACGAGGCAAAATTTCTAGGAATGACACTAGACGCAAAACTTAAGTGGAAGCCACATGTTAAAAAGAAGCGCGACGAGCTCGAAATCAGACTTAAAGAAATGTACTGGCTACTCGGGAGATACTCGAAGTTAAGTACCAGCAAGTGCTAAAACCATCTTGGACATACGGTATACAACTTTGGGGTTGTACCAAGCAAAAGCAATATGACTGTTCTGCAAACATTCCAAAACAAAACACTAAGAGCAATTGTGAATGCTCCATGGTATATAAGGAATAGTGATATTCACAGAGATCTAGGAATTGCTACCGTGAGGGATGAAGTAACAAACTTTGCTCACAAACTTCGTACTCGCCTTCATGATCATTGCAATAATGAAATAATCCGTACTCTGGACGTGACAAACCTCGAGCGCTGACTACAAAGAAAAAGACCGTACGGTCTGGTGCAGTAAGGGAAAACCGCAAGTAATGACGGTATTAGTAGGTGCCTTCGCTGGAAAGCTACCTACCTAACACGATTAACACTACAGAAGCGTAAACTATTTGTTAAGGTAACTTAGTCGTAGTCACCACAAAACGAAAAAATGAGAGGAACGAATTTCCTACTACTATGAGCACGAGCATATACTGGCCGACACTTATGAATCATCAGGTCAGATATATGAATCGGGCATAACCAATGGTACGGGCCATTGGTATCTTTTGAAGATTCCTGCACCTCCAGGCGCAACCAAAAAAAAAAAAATAGGTGCAAATAATAAAGTGCACGACTGAGTCACACATACTTATTTAAAACTACACAGAATTAAGCAATTTAGTTTAAAAATTTTTTTTTTTAAAAAACAATAAATAAAGTGCCGTTACACGCATTTTTTTTTTTGCCTACCTATAGCATATGTCCACCCCAATGAAAATAGGAAATTTTATCAAAACAGTTAGAGCCATTTTCGAGAATTCTCTTTTTTTCGCAATACCGACCATTAGTAAAAAACCGTTAATTATTGGGGTTCAGTTAACCAGAAAGCTTTTCATCGCAAAAATCGTTCACTTTTCGCTTGTGGAAACTTTTTATTTTTTTCATTAAAACGTTTTCTTTTTTGATTGAAATATAACTAATATTTTTTTTTTTTTTATATAATTTGCACGTGTGAAAGGGGTTATGAATACCCTTATACTAATTTTAGGACACGGGCGTTTTTTTTTTGAGGAAAGGGAAAGAGACAGAGAGAAAGACAGATCGGTGTAGTTGGTTTGAAACTCAGCTGGTATTAAGTTTCAGTTAACACCAAGGGTGGCTGTCCAGATAACTGGGAAGATTGCTTGTTTTTGCTTTTGTTGTTGCTCATGATTCACAGTATTTTTTTCCGTCCTCCTGATGTCATCATCACGGTCAAGTTGCATTTTAGCCATATGACCGCCCTACTGCCAGTGTTATGGTGAAACATTGTGATTTATGTAATTCAGGTACTTTTTCTGCTGATTTTGTAAGCTGTGGAATGTTATGCTGTCTGAAGCAGCCCTCCAATTGATAAAGTCAACGAAGGAACTGTGCCACAAGTGAAAAATCTACAATAATGTTCGATTATTGGGCCTAATATCCAAACTCAATTCATTAACGAATGAGCTAAACTTGATTAAATCGGAAATTCGCGAATTGAAGAAATGTAATTCAACGAATAAACCTAGTGCCAGTGGCATACAAAAAGAAACAAAAAAATCGGTGTCTGCCGAACCGTTTCGACCAAATACTTCTGTATTGGTACCGAATGAGTGTGAAAAACCGTCGGTTAAAATGAAAAATGCCACCGGGGGTACCAAAAATTGGAGCAAAATATCGCGAAAAAAACAAACCTAGAAAGAATAACTAAGGCGAGAAGAAAAATATGCCTATAATAGGCAATGACCAATCCGCACCGAATTTCGTTACTACACCTCTAAAAGGACTACATGTTGGTGGTTTTATTGTTTAGATGATGGAAAACGCGGTGGTATCGCTTGCATTAAATTGGTTAAGTCGCCCGCTAACTTAACTACATTACATTTCATTAATTTTAAAATTGCTCTATCCGAAGAAGTCTTTACGCGCACTTTAAAACCATAAAACTGGCCGTGGGGAATTTGCATTATAAAATTGATTCCAATAAACAGAGTTCCTGCACCCGTTGCAGAGATCATAACATAAATATTAATCAGCTGCTGCAACCAAGCACCTCCGTTGTTAAATATTCCGTTTATGAGTGGTATGAGAACCAAGTAAAGGAAATTTTGAAATCAATATGATTGTATCATAGAAAACTCTTACTTATCAGTCTACGCAGATGACAATCTTCAGGCACCTTTCATCTCCAGCTGACTCTCGCCCACTTCAAGCTGACTTGAACAACTTTTTAACCTGGTACCAAAAAATTGTTGTTGAGCCCAATGTGACGAGCCTGTCCCTTTCGTAACTTCACTACGCGAGAACTAAATTTCCGATGCCAAATTGATAACATTATTAGCAGAGTTAGCTCCGCGCTTGGTTTTGTGAAGCGCTGGTTCTCCAACTCTTATGTCACGAAATCTCTCTTTTTTCACATTTGTTAGACCAATCCCTGGATATGCTAACCAAGTATGGTGGTCGCCCTATCATGATAGCCATTCCCTTCGAGTTGAGGCTGTTCATTAGATTTGCTTTACGCGGTCTTCTTAGGACCGGCAGATATAACCTGCCCTCCTATGAGGATTGTTTAAAATTAAAAAAAACGTAAAATCACTCGAAAAACGGCATGAAATTTCCATCGACAGCCCTGCCCTGCTGCAAATGAAACGAGTATCCCTCAATACCAATCCTCGAAATCTGAGATCTGTACCCCTCTTCCGCCATAACTTTCACCTCACCATCTATGGTTGTAACGAACCTATGTCTAGAATGCTGCACATGGTCAACCGTACAAGGTCCTTCGATTTTCAGTGCAGCAAATTTACACATTGAAACCCCCTTTTTTAATGCCACTTCCTCTCCCTCTCCTCCTTTCTTTTTTTAGTTTAGTTTTTAAGTTAGTTTTAAGTTTTTTGGCATAATTCAGGTTAAGTTAGATTAATTCAGCTTTAAACTTATAGCTGGTACTAAGCTTAAATAAATAAATAAAATTCTTGGACTCATGGTATGTGGTTTACCAAAATGCTGCTACCGAACAAGAAGTGAGAGATGAGTGTTGCCAAGGTGTATAAAAAGCACATTGAAAATATTAGTAGTGTAGTTACTCTTCTTGAAGCCAATGAATTATTTTGTGTATTGGGTGACATCAATATTAATAATGTCACTTGGAAGAATGTAGATGGTGATCAAAATTTAATAGATACAAAAATGGGAACAAATTGTCATCGAGGATCTTCTATCATTGAATTTATTTCAAATAATATTTGTAGTACTCTGAATAGGATTTCAAATTTAATATTTTTTAATAGGGAAATTAATTCTTAAATTTGAAGTAGCTTTGGATCTTATCTATTCCATTAAAATTTACCATAAAGCTTTACTTCCAGAATTAACTTTTCTTAATTACTCTAATCAAAGTAATAATAATAATTCCGCGTTTAGTTATAACTTTTCAAAAAAATAATTTTGTTGCACTTAAGAATTATTTAAACACTTTTGCTTGGGATGAACTTCTAAAATCCCCCAATCTAAAACGTAATTATGATGTACTCTGATTGTGATTTAAGACGTGTCATAAAAATTTATTTATAATTCTCTGGTCTAATAAAAGATTGGTAAATTTAAAGTAAGTAAATTTAAGTAAATTCAAATTATTTATTAAATGAAACAAACTCAAATCGTGAAATTTGGTTGAGATTCAAAAAGGAATGTGAGTTTTTGAATAGATTTTTATATAAACAATATGTCTTCTCTGTAGAGTCGTCGGTAAAGCATAAAAGCAAATCGATTTGAAATTACAATACTTCGAAAAGAAATACCATAGGCTTGCCTAACGTAATGGAGTTTGAAAACAGCCTTGAAAAGCACTTGAGATTTCTTTGCAAACTTTTTTGAATCAATATATACTAAGTCTCAAGTGCAATTGACGGGAAGTGGTTTCCCATCAATTGCACTTGAGTCTTATTATATTATTAATGTCCCTGAACTTTTGGACATTGATATATTACAGACTTAGGATGAAGATGTAATTAACGCGATAGAAAAAATTTAATTTAAATATAAATCCAGGGCCGGGTGGAATACCAGCCATAATATTAAAAATAAAATGTTTTCTTCCGTTTTTTATCCACTTAAAATTATTTTTAACCAATCAATTGGTACTGATAATTTTCTTAGTAAATGGAAATATTCTTTTATGATATAATTACAATTTTTAATATCAATGTCAATGTAGTGACAGTTCGCGTAATAGAAGTAACTTCTGGCATGCTACAAGGTAGTACTCTGAGGCCATTGGTATTTGTTTTATTTGTGAATAATGTCCATGAAATATTCCAATTTTAAATATAGATACATTAGATTTCAGTCAGATATTGAAAGGTTGTCGGAATGGTGTCATAACGCTTTGGGACTTAATATATCAAAATGAAAATGAAAAATTTGATCAGTTTACCGTCTAACAATACCGCTCTTTTATGAGTATTTTATAACCAATCCTAGACTTCAGCGATTCGATGAAGTCAAGCCTCTCTCTCATTACGTTATAATTACACCATAACCAAGTCGAACACATTGTTAGCCTTTCTTAACAATAATAAGAAAGACTTTCGAGTTGTGTATAGCCTTATACTGCTCGTTGGTCAGACTGTATTTGGAATGTACATACATCAATCATTTGGGATTCACCAAATGATAGTCATGAACATATTTATGCTATTCGCAAATTAAAAATGTTTGGTGAACTTCCTAACTATGACAGAAGGTGTGAATTGATTATCTTGCAAACGTTAAGTTTCAGGTGGAAAGCAACTTGTGTCATGTTTATTCGGGATATTTTTTTTTTTTTTTTTCCGAGGGTAGGTAAAAAATCTTCATGAAGACACTATGAGGATCGATAGCGCGTGCTCATAGTAGTGTGAGATTTTTACTCACTAAAAAAACCTCCCTTCGTAATAAATTTCTTTGATTACTACAACTAAGTTTTCACATATCCAGCAGTTTTCCTTTCACGTATTGAGATCGTTTGACAGGTCCCATTCTATTGAAAGTTCCTACTTGTTCCGCAAATTAGACGCGGTTTCTTGCTATCTCGTTAAGTCGAAAGGTTTAGTCCTTTGTAGACGACGCAGTAGATTCCTCTCATCTCTTCATTGTTAACGTGTCCTTGTAATCTGCCTTTATGCTTACGCGGGAAGTTTTTGATTTCATGTTCGACTGTTGCAATTCCTAAATCTCTATGGATATCGCTATTTCTAATAACCCACGGTGCATTAACTATTGATCTTAGCACTTTATTTTCGAAAGTTTGTAAAATATTGACATTACTTATTTTGGTACAACCCCAGAGTTGTATTCCATATGTCCATACCGGCTTTAGCACTTGCTTGTATAAAAGAAGTTTGTTCTCTATATTAAGCTTGGAATGTTTTTCAAGTAACCAATACATTTCTCTGTATTTGGTTTCGAGTTCTTTACGTTTTTTCTTCACATGCGATTTCCACTCAAGCTTACCATCAAGTGTCATTCCAAGATACTTGCAAACGGAATTTAAACCGAGTTTGAAAAGATCGGCAAATTATTTATTTTCTTATAAGTAAAATTGACATGAACAGATTTGTTTTCGTTTAAAGCTTGTCGCCAAATCTTTGTCCATTCATTTACTTTACTCAATGCTTCTTGCAATTTTTCAGTCGTTTCTTCGATCGTTTTACCCGTTGCCAGGATGGCAGTGTCGTCGGCAAATGTAGCTAATATGGTGCCTTCTTCTTGCGGTATATCGAGAGTATATAATAGGTACAAAAGCGGTCCAAGGACGCTTCCCTGCGACACCCCAGCCCTTATTTCTTTAAATTATGAATATTCGTTTCCGTGTTTGACTCGGAAAAGTCGATTCGTCAAGTATTTTTCTAGAATATTATATAAGTGTTCCGGCAGAACTTGTCGTAATTTATATTTCAAGCCTTCATGCCAGACCTTGTCAAAAGCTTGAGAAACATCAAGGAATACGCTCGAGTAAATCTTTTTTTCTTCGTAAGCTTTTTCAATTAAATCAGTTATTCTATGCACTTGCTCTATTGTTGAGTGCTTGGTTCTAAACCCAAACTGGTGATTGGGAATAAGAGATCTTTCTTCCATAACCGGCTGTAATCGCTTAAGTACTATTCTTTCGAAAACTTTAGACATAATTGGCAGCAGCGAAATAGGTCTATACGATTTTTTATCATTCGGCGGTTTTCCTGGCGTCAGAATCATTATTACTTCCGCGACTTTCCATTGACTCGGAACATATTCTAGTCTTATCGCTGCGTTTATAATGTAGAGGAACTTAACTAACGCTTTTCTAGGTAACGATTTAAGAAGCTCTCCTGTGATTAGGTCGTATCCAGGAGCTTTATTCGGTTTCAGTTCCTTTATTTCTTGTTGAAGTTCGGTCAGCCTTGCATTTCTTACTGCGTAATTGTGAAGTGCTATATTCGACGCATTATCATTTTCAACAAGCGCTTGTCCATCAAATGGTTTAAATGTTTCTTCTAAATGGGCGGCAAAGACTTCTGCTTTGTCTTTAACATTCTTGGCCCATTCGTTGTCATTTTTCTTGATTGGGGCCGCTTGTATTTTCGGTTTTTTAATGCCTTTTATAGCTTTCCAGAGCGAATAATTGGAATCTTTTTCCGCTGTTAAGCTTCGCGATATTGTCGCATACGAGTAAATTCAGCGAAGTGTTCTGTGTGCCCTGTGATAAAAAAAAAAAAATCCCATTCCGCCTCAAATTTTGATCCTAGAAATGCCAGGTATGAAGTTTGAAGAAAATCCACACACTTCTACTGTGATCAACTGATCCGTTTAGATGAATCAATACACCAGCTTCGTCAGGCGCTCCACAAAAGGAAAGGTGTTATTCTCCATCACGACAATGCCAGTCGACATGTCTAATGAGAACGTCGCAGAACTTCAGACTGAAGTATGAAATTCTGCCTCATCCGGTATACTCATCAGACGTGGCACCAAGCGACTGTTTGTAGTGATTTTTGCAGGAGAGTAAATTCTAACCCGCGGATTTTCTTTAAGTCGGGTATTAATAAGTTGGTGAATCGATGAAGGAAGGCCATTAAAAGTGGTGGACACTACCCGTATATCATCAATTAAAACTAAATGTTAAATGCCCCAGATTACACTCAGTATTGTCTCACATTTCATAAACAAAGTTCATCGCACCCGAGGTTATTTACCCCCGCATTGCATTTACGATAAAATAGCTAGGGTGCACTTTTGTCATATTCGTTTTTCGCATGTGTGTACCTAATTGAATATTAAGCAGTTTTTTGTTGTTCTTCATTTTTTAAAGTTTTTTTGTATACATAAATAACATGATGCACATTTTCCGATTAATTGTTGATTGTTAATAATGTAATAGAGAAATTTGAATAAAGATTTGCGAGTCACATTTGAACAGCTGACCAGACACATTTTTATGGTTTATCCCAAAGGGTAGGGTATATTAATTTTGATACATAGTTTGTAACTTAGAGAATATAGTATATTTGTGACCAGCATCGAAAAATATTTCGATCTAGCCGTGTCTGTCCGTCTGCCCGTCTCTTTGTATATCACCAGTTTTGGGCATTAAATTTTGAGCTGGGAACATGAAATTTTATGAATAAGCTTTTTGGAATCCGAAGAAGTATATGTCTAAACATTTTTTTAAATTTCATTCATTTTCATTTTTAGTGCATTTTTTTATGTAATTCATTAAACTTATAGCTAAACAAAAAACGCTTAAAACTAGCTTAACTAACTTAACTATTCTTATTCTAACTTACTGGCCCTATGCGGGCGCTCTAAGTTAAACCTAATACTTAAAACTATGTCTTTCGACGTACTTGTACATTTTCGGGGGGAAACGACGAAGGAGCCGATACCGCCCTACTAAACCGGAGACGTTCCACCGTGTGCAACGTCTCTGTCGTAGTTGAGTCGCCTATCCACAGCTGTCCGAGCAACGTGAAAGATTAGCGGCACTGCCAATCTGTCCTGGATCAGACCCTTCTCATTAAAATAGAGGAACGCCTCTGGGGGAACAAAGCAATTCTTGATTTTTGGTCCTGATCTGTACGCGATCAAGTCGTCTGCATACGCTATGGCATGGTGAAGTGATCCTATGAGATTGCTCGTGTAAATCTTGAAAAGGATCGGTGAATTAACCGCACCTTGTTGCAGACCGTTTTTAATTAGAAATGTTTCAGCAGAAGTCACATTGCCATTTTTGACAATGAACTGTCTACTGGTGAGCATGTTATGAAGTATGTACAGCAGTGGTGTGCTTATGCCTAGCCTGCTTAGCTTGTAGATGAGTCCCTCTAATCATACGGTGTCCAAGGCCTTCTCCAAGTCAATCAGGCAGGCACCCGTGCATTGGTTCTTGCTTTTGTTCCATTGGATATCCGATACCAGTTTAGACGCGGCATGTGTTGTATCATGCCCCGCCTTAAAACCGAATTGGTTATCCGGAATTATATTACTTTTCTCAGTCCACTTAGGCAGGGCTCTATTGATCACTTTTTCGAATACCTTGCTGATGTTCGGAAAGAGACTTATCGACCGGAGATTTGCCGGATTGGAGGTGTCCTTACCCCTTTTGGGGATGGGTTGTATCACTGCTGTTTTCGAATGCGCTGGATAATGTGCATTATTCAGCACATTGTTAAACAGAGTGGTGTAAATGTCCACCGCTTCTAGAGGGAGATGTCGAAGCACAATGTTCGATACTCCATCGATTCCCGCAGATTTCTTCCTCCTCAATGAGTCGAAGATCGCTTGGAGCTCCATCTTCGATATGTACGGGGGATGTACCCTTTCATCGGCGACATTTTTTAAATCCTTCTACAAGCACGCCCATCTTTAAAAGAATGTGTTTTTTTTTTTTTTTAATTTTTACTAGAAACTGAAAAATGTTTACTCTACAAAATATGTTGACGTTGCTATTCTCTACAATTCTGCCATAAAATATATATGACCACGCCCACATTTTGGGGATGTTTTTTTTGTTAAAAAACGTATTTTGATTTCTCATTTGCTATTTACGGTGATGATTAAGTTGTATTGTGAATATTTCATCAGAATCCGTGACCTTTTTTTCTGTGGCAAAATTTTAGCAATAAATGGTAAAATCTCTTAAAAATGCGAAAATATTCTCTGAGTAGAAAGATGTCATTGCATTTTAATCAAAAAGTTGATAACTACAAGTAAGTCTAGAATCGATTACGAAATCTTAAAGGCTTATGTACCTATGACTAAGATACAGGATTGGATAAAACAATGCATCTTCTAACGCTATGTTCTTGTCTACCTATTATTATGTAGTTGTTCATTTGCATAGTTGTTGTAACCGTGCGTGCTTAAGAATATTAGTTGCGTACAACAATTGTGATGATTGGATGTTTGCATGATTTATTCGTGTAGTTTGCAAGTAATCTAGTTGCTTTGTAATTGTAAATCTCATTTGGTTTTAAAACTATAAAGCATAACACAACAATTAAATACTTTGTTTTATCTCGACTTACAACTTGTTCACAGTGTGTGATTATAGTACGTGAGCTCATTAGGCAAAAATATAAGTACGCAATGAAAATAATTACGTGTTCATTACGTAGTTTTCTCATGAGCTATTCAGGTTTGTTTTACAATTTTTAAAAAGGGGGTATTATTTATACGTATATGGTTTCAATATCTACATACATACACTAGGTTAACCGCGTAATACTTAATGAGAGAATCAATAATGAGGAAATGGCAATCCGTGGAAGATTGTGCCAGTGCGGTACAACCGAACAATAATTGAAATCTAGTTAACTTTGCACTCTCCTCGGCATTGCAATCCGGTCACTTGCGAATAACAACATTTTTTGCTACACTTACCCATTAATGATTTCTTGGCAAGGACACAGAACCGTACATATGCTCAAACAAAAATGAGATTTAAATTGTCTGCACTACAATTCTGGATCAGCCAAGTATTGTGCCCTCAGAATTAGGATTTTTTCCTATTTCCCAGTGGTGCACTACTGTAACCACCTATACATAATCCAACACGTTCATTTGCGCAATATTTTTGCACTGCGAACGAATGATTAGGTCCGGAGATAGTTGATGCTTTATAAGCAGTGAAGACGTGCAGTTAGAACAGAATGATTACTGGCAAAATATTCACTTTTTCTTTACCGAACCCATTTTAGGCGGGACCAAAGTAATGACCCTATATGAATTGTATATGATTTTTACAAATGGCGTCTCCTATTATCGTAATAATAACAGTTGTGTAGTAAACAAGCGAAAAACACGACGATGAACAATGGAACACTATGTTCCTCAAGAACGTAGAACGATTGTGTCGATATTTTGCGGAATAATTCACCAGTGATAAGAAAACAACATGCATTTCGTCGGGGGTTTCCCCACCGTTCGGTAGCGACTGATAGCGCAATTCAACACCAGGCCACACTTCTCGAAGAGACTGGATCAACACGAGATAGGGCGAGGGCTGGCAGACAAAAAACAGACCGTTTGGCCTAGAATATTGATGCTGTCCATTTACAGGCGATCTCTGCAGTGTATTTTGGTGAAAGACTTGAAAATGTTAAATAAAACTCAGATGCTGCATCAGCTGCTGCTGGCAGACCACCAAGTCGATCTGGAATACAGCCAGCGCATCATAAGCCTTAACCATGTGAAGAGGACGATTTTCCTTCAAAGTTAATCATGATTGACGAGCATATTTCCAACTCTCCCGACATGACATGACAATCAGCGTCTGTGTAGAATGGCTGATTGGGCCCTACCTTTTTGAAGACCCAGTTGGTAGCGCGATAACTTACACTGCCGAGTGCTACAGAACCATGTTACGTGACTTTTGATACTCGATTTGGGGTTGAAGCACATGTCGTTTCAACAAGATGGTGACACTGCACACACAGCAGGCGACACAATGAACTTAGTGAACGATACTTTTCCAGGCTTTGTTAGCTGCCGTTTTGGCAGTTTGCACTGGCCCGCAAGATCACTCGATCTTACCATTCCAGTTTTTTTCTATTTGAAGTCATTTGTCTATGTGAAGACGTCACAGACTCTCGCAGCCCTGAAAGACAACATTATACAATAAATAGATATCATAATGACGGAAGTATTGAGAAAAGTGATGGAAAATGCCATAAAAAGGCTCAAATTTACATAAAAGCCAACATTTGAACGGTATCATTTTCAATACTTAATGGAACACAATTCAATAATAAAAAAAAAAATTTTAGCTATATATACTTTGGTACCTGCTTAATACAAGATTGGAAAACACTTTCATATCATCCAAGCTGCATGGCCCATGTACTACTCTTAAATTGAAATAGTTCCGTTTAGCTGTAGCATCTGGACTTATTGGCGCTAGAAAGGAAAAAAACATTTTGCTCTTTAGTCAAAGTAAAAACCGATACCAGAAATATGTCTTGTATGATAAACGGTTTAACGAACACGTGTCGGTACACCGTACATCCCGGAAATGCGTAGTACCAAGATAAACCCTTCTCGTTCCAAATGGACATGCTCTGCATATGACGCGGCTTTATGCTTGTCATCAAACAATAATTGTTTTATAAATTACCATGAGAAATTTATGTTCAAGTAATAAACTTAACATGAGGTTCTGATAATATTTTCCAGTGATTTCACTAAAATATTAACTTTTCTAGGTTCTTTATAACGGCGACAACAAATTTCTTTAATTTTTCTCTGAAATACTTTCTTATAGCTAATTTTCCTCCACGGAAAAAGTCTATTTAATTTATTTTACGCTTTAACATGAGTGTCAGATAAACGCACTTCATTTGTTCACGACAATAGTTTTCAAGTTTTTACTTAGTTTTAAACTCCCACATTTTCCCAAAAAGTTTTAAAGTATTCTTTAAACAGTGTTTTCCGGAAATATTGCCTTACTTTATCACAATTTGCGATATTTTCTTTTGTGTAATAGCTAAACTATTTGTTTGCATACGGAACCCAGTTGTTGTTGGTTTCTTTTCGCGGGCAAATCAGCTGCCAAATTACTGAAGCTCCACACAGACCAGAAACCAGACTGTTGGCAAAAATTGCCAAGCCACAAACACCAAATTCGTCTAAGGATGAAAAATTTGGCAAACCTTTCGAGACACGACTTGCCAAACAGCTTGAGGAGTACAACTCTCAACTAAAATCTACCATAATGGAAATGCATAACATCCTGCTGGTAAAACTTGACGCTATAGTCGCAGATTTCACCACCCGATTCGAAGATGTCAACAAATCTATATCTGCGCTCACAGTGCGTGTTGAAGTCTTCGAACAAACGTCAGAGTCAGTCCGGTGTTCACTGCTGGAAAATGACGTATTATGCTTAAAAGATAAAGTTGATTCAGTTGAACGTGATAAGCTGGCCACTGATATTATCATTCATGGAGTGCCAACGACTAACAACGAAGATCTCCAAAGTGTCTACAACCGACTGTGTACAGCTGTCGAATGTACTCAAGCACCTACACCCAAAGCGATGTTCAGAACCAAACCTAAAGGCAAACTAGGCAGTTCTTCGATAATCGTAAAATGTTCATCGGTTGCAGACAAAATCACTCTATTAACTTCAGCAAATGCCGCATTCAAAAAAAACCAAGAAACGACTTTAGGCTGAACTATAATAGTAGAATGCTTTCGTACGACCACTTCGGAAACAGAGCGAATACACAGGATTTGTATTGTGTGACCATAATAGCTTTTTGCTTCGATTCGTTAAGTTTCGTTCACTTTTGCTCACTTACGAAAGAGCGCTTGATTTCGGTGATCGGACGAGAACCTTTGCTTCCGAACACATACGCCTATTATGGGCTACTTGAGCAATTGACAGTAGCTAAGGAAACTTAACGTAGAATTATGACATTAGCTTCCAATTGCTTCCGACTATTATAGTTCAGCCTTTTGTTTACAACAGATTAGGATTCAATCTGACAAACTAATTTCTGTCAACGAAAACTTAACGACAAATAATCTCGCTATATTTCGGAAAGCTCACGAGTTTAAACAACGACATCAGCTGTCTTCTCACGAGGGGGACGCCAAAAACCAACTGGCAAAGCTTTTTTGGGCGACTGCATCTCACGCTTGGATTCTTTTGCCGCTGCAGCTACCAACCACGATGAACATCGAAATGCTACCTTATCGAAGCTTTTTTAAACACCACATTGTAATTAGTAAGTATCTTTTGTATCTGCTTAACTTATTGTCTGTTAGCCATTTGAGAGATTACATGTTTTGTGTTCTGAGTTTTCTTGCACTGGAGGAACATTTATTTATAATTTTCACCAATGGGTGATACCAGCAATTCTTCCGTTGGCAGTGGCACGAATGATAATTTGCGTGTACTGATTAACATCCTCTGTACATAGCGCGCGGGCCAGAAAGTATGTCACATAAATGCTCAAAGTTTGCCCAAATGCAAAATTGATAAATTTAGAAGTTTGTTTGTCGGTTCCAATGTAGTGTAACATAATGTAGCATAATAAATACGCCCAAAAGTAAGCAACACAAAATTACATTCCGAAGTGTCTTTTCGGAACACATTCGAGGTTCGTGTCCACGGAAGAGAAGGAATATGTATAAGACGACGTCGCGGAATTAAGAGAGAATTATAACCACAAGAGATTATTGGCTGCAGTTGTCATCTTGGAATTATTACATCAAAATTTTCTGGTTCCAGTGGTCGAAGAATTTGCTAGAAGTTTCTGGCTATCAGAAATGCGACTATATAAGACAGATTGCGATCGTGGCAGGGGCAGTTGGTTTTCGAACCGTACGAAGAGATTGGAAAAGTGATAATAGCGAAGTTGTAATTTTGTGATAAATTGAAAGTTAAGAGTTAACAAGAACAAATAATTAGTTTGGATTTGTGAATTAAGTAATTGAAATGAGATAGTGATTTGAGAAGAAAGAGGCCTTGTAAGAAAAGAATTTACGGAGAATAGTATAGTGTGAACTTGAATTGTTCTATAAACTAGAAAATAAAGAAATAATCTCACAGAATAACGTTTTATCTACTCGAGCCGTAGCTCGCATATTACAGTAGATATAGTATGTGTTTCGGAAACATGGTTTGATCCGAAAATACCTGATTGTGCATACTCAATGCCAGGATATAACATTTTTCAAAATCGATTCGGTGGGGGTGTTGCAATTTACGTCCGTAGGCCGCTGCCTATAGAGCTAATTGCAACCTCACCTTCTAATAGTCCGTTCGAGTATTGTTTCATTGAACTTGCATGTGAGAGAAGGAAATATCTACTGGGTGTCGTTTATCGACCAAGAAATTACATTGACCTTTCACAGCTTTATTGCTTTCTTGAAAATAATACAACATCGTTTTGGAAAATTATTGTTTGTGGTAATTTCAATTGCATTATTTTAAATCCTGCTATTTCGTTTTCCCTAATTGAAAATATGAAAGCACTAAATCTTGATCTTCTTAATTCGACCATTCCGACTCATTTCACTGACTCAAGTAGTACCCTCCTGGACTTATTTCTTGCAAGTGACACTCAGAATGCTTTTTACAGGCAAGTTTCCGCGCCAGTATTTTCTAAACACGATCTCCACTTTGCCTGTTTTGATATCTCCATTTGTATAGAACAATTGAAATACTCATACAGGGATTTCAAAAATGTGCGACCGGATATTCTTGAACGAGACTTATAACGTGTAAACTGGCTACCAATATTTTCGGAACCTTCAACCGACATGCGAGTTGAATATCTGCAATGCGTGATTACAGTTGTTTGACTGCCATGTTCCTCTTAGAACTAAGCTGCAAAATGCAACATCAATCCGTGGTTTACCCCAGAGATTCTTAGACTAAAAAATGAACGAGATGCTGTACACATGAAGTGGAAATATTTTAGGCTCCCTGAATTTTTCTCGTCTTATAAAGCACTAAGAAAACTTGTATGTTCAAAAATAAGGCAAGCCAAGCGTATTTTCTACAGTGAACATCTTAACTATAAACTTCCCAGCTAGATATTATGGAAGAACTTACGTCAGCAAGGCATTTATGGTAAAATTGATTCAGGAGTTGATAATGTTGATCCAAACCAGCTAAACTGTGATTTCATCAAAATTCAATCGACAAACACTGGTATATCTCCGGTAATGGCACCAAGCGCATCCTTTGAATTTTCCAGGGTTGAGCAAACGGATATTGTTAGAGCTGTCCTCAAAATAAAGTCGAAAGCTATTGGTGTTGACGGGATCCACCCCTATTTTATAAAAATGATTCTACCATACATCCTTCCAGCAATAACTCATCTTTTCAGCATAATCATAACAACATTCAATTTCCCAAAGTCCTGGAAAGCTGCAAAGATTATCCCAATCCTTAAAAAGAAAGCAACACAAAGAGCTCCAGCAGAATACCGACCTATCGCAATACTTCCATATAATTAGCCAAAGTCCACTTCAGCATTGCTTAAAGTAACGGACGATATAAGGGCAGCAACTGATAAAAACTACGTTACTTTTCTAACTTTGCTAGATTTTTCAAAGGCTTTTGACACGGTTGATCATAGGCTTCTTGTCGCAAAACTTCAAAATTTGTTTGCTTTCTCCTCATCCGCCGGAAAATAAATTGTTTCCTACCTCACAGGTCGCGTACAAGCGTTTTCGTAAACGGTGTCCAATCCAAGTTCTTAACGAGTTTCACAAGTGTCCCCCAAGGATCCGTAATGGGCCCAATACTTCTTACAATCTTTATTAATGACCTCCCGAACGTTGTTCACAAGTCCGCAGTGCATATGTATGCCGACGACGTGCAACTGTACATAAGTAGTGCACGCGGTCTTATCGATAATGCTGCTTATAAACACAATGAGGATCTGAAGAATATCCTTACTTGGTCCAAGGACAATTTTTTAGGTATAAATCCAGATAAATCCAAACGCCTTGTAATCAGCAGAAATGTTCATAATTCAAAAATTTCACCCCCTATTTATCTTGGAAATACTCAAATTGAATTTGTCCACAAAGCCAAAAATCTGGGGGTTTAGTTCAGTGAAACGCTGTGCTGGGATAACCATATCTTGACGTTAATTGGCAAAATCTATGGATGTCTCCGAAATCTATTTTTATCGCAAAACTTCACACCGACATATACAAGACTAATTTTGGCACGAACTCTACTCGTGCCCCTAATTACATACAGCTGACAAATTTTCTGTTGCAATAACACTATTATAACACGCAAATTACAAGTTGCATTTAATAATATAACGCGTTATGTTTTTGGGTTAAGAAGATATGACCATGTTTCCGCCCATGCTAAGAAAATGCTTGGTTGTACACTAGAAAAGTATCTTGAGTTTTGCACAATCAAGTACTTACACAAAGTCATAACCACCATACAGCCTCAATACTTATACGAAAAACCAAAATTTGCATAATCACAACGTTCTTTGGCGTTGGTTCCACCTCGCGTTACTTATCAGGTTTCGGAACGCCAATTCTTTATTCATGCCATTCGCCTTTGGAACGCACTTCCTCTCAGTGTAAGGAGACTCCACGATGCGAATAATTTTTGTGATACTCTCTTTCGGCATATTACGTGTACATAAATTGCAGATACAAATAATACTATCTAATATTATAAATTGTCTCATTTCTCTATTGAAATTATTTTAACCGCAGAATTTAACATGAAGTTTTAAACTAAGTAATTGTAATTTTGTCATGTCATCTCAATTGCAAACAAAATGCTTTGGTAAAAACAATTTGCAACAGATTTCATAGCTTTTTTATAATTTTAGTATTGTTTATCAGTTTTCTAATGACACTCCAGAATACGTTCTATTAACATTTTATACCAGCTCTGTATGGCAACCAGTACTGCTGCTATGGAAAGTCTAAAGCGTAATAGATACCGAGAAAATAGAAATTTTGCATATCTACATATAAAAGTGACTTTTTCAAAGTTTTCAGCGATATTTAGTAGAGCTAAGTCAGCGTTCTTACTTCACATTTTAAAAGTGTAGCCAACCGGATAAAAGAAATAGTGTTTTTACGAGGGTGGGTCAATAAGTCAATGAAAAATGAAATATGGAACACTATTTTCGGTATATATTTTATTTTTCAACATAATCTCCTTTTAGCTCTATACACTTCATCCAACGTTTCTCCAATTTGTTTATGCCCTCCAAATAATACGATTTTTCGAGCCCTTCAAAATAAGAGTTTGTTTCAGCGATGACCTCTTCATTCGACCCAAATCTCTTACCTCCGAGCCATTTCTGCATGTTTGGAAACAAGAAATAGTCGCAGGAGGCTAAATCTGGGGAATATGCTGGATGAGGGGGGAGTTCGTAGCCTAACTCATGCAATTTTGCCATTGCGACTGCGGACTTGTGCGCCAGTGCGTTGTCCTGGTGAAAAATAACTTTTTTCTTCTCCAAATGCGACCGTTTTTGCTTTAAATCGGCTTGGAATCGATCCAGCAGCTCTGGGTAATATGCGACGGTGATCGTTTTACCCTTTTCAAAGTAATCAATGTGAATAACGCCGCGCGCATCCCAAAAAACTGTCGCCGTGACCTTGTTTGCTGACAAACCCGCCTTGGCCTTCTTCGGCTTCGATTCACCAGGAGAAGTCCATAGTTTTGACTGTTCCTTGGTTTCTGGGGTGTTGTGGTGAATCCAGGTTTCATCCACATTTACGAAACGGCGCAAAAACTCAGCTGAATTTTTCTGGAACATCGCCAAACACACCTTTGAAGTTGTCAAACGAATGCGTTTGTTGTCGATTGTGAGCAAACGCGGCACCCATCTTCCGGAAAGTTTTTCCATGTCCAAATATTTATGTAAAATCGAAATGATAAGCCTGTGGCCTCTTCAAGCTCGCGCACTTTCACTCGCCGATCGTCCATTATCAAACCATGGATTGTGTCGACCATTTCTGGTGTGGTGACTTCAATTGGGTCACCATAACGTTCAGCGTCACTTGTGCTTGAACGACAGCACCGAAATTGAGTAAACCAGTGGTGAATGGTTCCAATCGATGGTGAAGAGTCCCCATAAAATTTGTCAAGCTTTTGTTTGGTTTGCGTGATAGTTTTTTCTCGCAAAAAATAGTGTTTAATGAGCACTCGAAATTCACTGTTGTTCCATTTTAAAATTTTAAAATTTGGGTGCGTTCTTTTGAAGATGATTCTTGACAAAAAATAAATAAATTTAAGGTGACGACACAATTTGTTTTAATTTTCAGGGACTTATTGACCCACCCTCGTATGGATGCTAAGGTTAAGTTCGTGATTACTGAGCGATAGGCTCAAGGTTCGAGTTCCAGAAACACCAAAAAAATTTTCCGCGGCCCCACCTCCGGCGGACATTCGAGATTGTCAGCAGAAGCTTTTCTCAATCGAAAGAAGTGTGGTTGGGAAACTTCATAAGACTCTCTACCATTTTTTGTGTCGCACAGCACTAATGGCTGCGAGATATAAGGCCAGGCCCCGTATGGGTTATTAGCGCCAAAATATTTATTTATTTATTTCCTTATAAATCCTGGTAAAATGAAATTCTTATTTCTTAGGAATTTGTTATTCACTTTAACTCTCTTGAGTCTTTAGTGTCTTGGACTTATTTAAAAAAATTTAGCAGAGAGATTTTTTAATTTTTATCAGATTTCAACCATGAACCCACTGTATGACAAGCGATGATGTTACCACTACACCACGGCAACCCTTTGTTGCCGCCAAGGTACATATCCAGATATCCCAAACATCATGACACCAAAGAAATGCTATGAGAAAATTTAACATCCAACGGTTACAATCGCCAAAGACTGCCAAAGCCTTCCCCGATCTGTCTCCCTGAATCTCTCAAGAAGTCCAATGCCATCAACGTTAAATGCAGATGAGCAATGGCATCATTGTAAGCACAAGAACACCTCTGATGTGTTGAGTTTCTCTCATTCACCATAAAGAAACCCCTGGTTTGACGAAGAGTGACGCCAAGCGCACTCAGCAAAAGAAGAAGCTTATAAAGTGACACTGCATAGGGTAAAGGGAAGAGCTTACGGCATCTACAAGCCGAAGAGAAGGTAGGGACACCAGCTTCTAAGAAAAAGGAAAAAAGAATATAAAAAACGCGAGAGGTGTTATAGCCAAAACGATGATTTAAAGTTTTACCAGAATTTAAAAAGCGCATGCCAAGGCTACAAAGCTGAACAAAAACCTATGGTCGGTGCTGAGAATTTCGAAAGATCGCTTCCGCAGACTGTTAAACGGTGGTGACGATTAAAACTCCGATGTCAGGCAGAATCATCAACCTGGACGATGTCGATCAACAAGTACTTTCAACCTACCAAGGGAAGTGAAAATAGCAATATCTAGGCTTGAATCCAACAAGGCTATCGAAGCGGACCTAGGGATGAAAGTATGTCCGTCGAAGGGAACATCAGCATAGTTCGCCCGATTTTCAAGAAAGAAGAACCTCTATACTGCGCCATCTACAGAGGCATTAATATCCTCAACATCGAATACAAGATCCTATCTGCCATATTATGTGAACGCTTTAACCCTTTTGTGAACAATCTGATTAGTCCGTATCAGTGTAGTTTTATTCCAGGAAAGTTCACCGTAGATCAAATATTCATATTGCGGCAGATCTTGGAAAAAACCAAGGAATATCGATTTGTATTTGATAACAGTATGAGTATATATTTTCTTTTGCCCTCATTAACTGCTAAACCCATTTTGGTCGCTTCTGTTTCAATACTCAAAAAAGCACCACTGACAGCCCGCTGCGTTCTTCCTATTATGTCAATGTCGTCGGCGTATGGAAGTAGTTGTGCTTGCTTTTGAATGACCGTACCCCTTCAAGTATGATGTTAAAAAAATCACATGACTGCGCGTCAGCGTGTCGTAGTCCTATTCTTCACCTAAACTAATAAACACTCCCACTCCCTGGCAAAACCTCCCCATCGATGGGGTGGTATTGCCATTTAGTTGTCAATATTAGACAAAGAAATAGAAATTAATTATAAAATAAAATGTACTGTACTGCAGTTTATGATGCACGCAAAAATAAAAGGAAACATGTAAGGTTGTCTAGTCTATATAAAATGTTTAAATACGTAGCTCATTGTTGTACAATCTGAGCTCTACGTATCCCCAAGTTGTCACTACTCTGGTCCTTGAATAATTGCCTTAAGGTTATCTGGATCTCTCAGTAAATGGGCTAATGGACATTATGGAGAATAAATCTGGCCTTAATTAATGTTGCAATTCTATCAGTTTTAAAGCGAACTGTGTACTGGAAGCATTGGGAACCGTAGTTTAAGTTGGCCAAAGCATTGATCTGTTGTCACCCGTTCTTGTGAATGTTTCTTGTTTCAACCGCATTAGAAGGGTTTTTGTATGGAAGGCCACACCCTCAATCACTAAGTTGTATGGCATTTATAGGGTTTCCAACGACATAGCGATAAATGTTTAAGGTTTTTCACGCACGACTGGAAACTACCCTGGTAACCAATTCTAAGGCGTCCACTGCCTCAAAACTACTTCCATTTCATCATCTGTTGATGGGAAATTTATCCAGTGACCCATTTTTGTTAAGTGATGGTAGCCCTTAACTGCACAAATACTTAATTGGAAACCTGGATTGCCTAGTGTTCTTTAGAGAACTTCCATCCTCTCTTTGTTGGTTAGGGTACCACCCCTAGATCCTCTGTAGATTCACCAAAAAAATGGGAGATCGTCTATCATAATCGAGAATCTGATAGCTAATTCTCAAATATGTTCCCTAATGCTCACTAGTACTCCAATGTTTGATTCGTGAAAGGGCGTCTACTCAAAATGTTCAATACAATTTGTGCATTATTGAGAATCAGTGCGCATTATGAGAATTAGCGGACATTAGCTAGTACGTGCTCACTGATACGACTCATTGGTTCTTAGGTAAGTACTGTGAGTTGTAGAAACCCAAAGATCTCATCACATTTTTAAATATAAGTATGAATTTAATAAAATTTTATTCGATGTCAATTCAAACAAACACAAAGCTGCGTTCTCCAGTATTATTAGTGCAATCGGTCACTGCATTTAAATTTAAAGCATACTATACGACCGCTACCACACAAAACTAAGAACATCTAAATAGAAGTAAAACCGCCAGGACCTCAGATGTAGTCAGGATCAAATTCACATGACTGCAACACCAAACAAATATCCGATGGTCTAACTTCAATATTTTATATTTATGGTGAACAAATACACCGTAACAAAGGCAAATCTTCAATTTCATCAATTTTTCACGGGACAAACGAAAAGCAGTCATACACAACTCAAACCATTTGAAAAATAAATATGTACTCGTACACACTTTCACTGACATTTTTCAAACAAATAAAAGAACGGCGATGAAGTCGCTGGCGATAGTCACCGTCATTCCATAACACAATGTGTTATGCAGGAGCAGGGAAAAACATGTTCTCATATTTTACATCACAAAAAAACATTGCACCATTGCATCCATCAGGATATAGACAATGTGTTTATACGTACATATACACAATAAAAAGTAATTTTAAAGGAGATGCGCAACTCTCAGTTACAGCATGTAGATGCATATACATAAACGTAAATCACCAACCTCACCTTCTTTTGTTGTTTTTGACTAATTTGAACTTTATCCGCGCATATGGTTCAAATGAGTCGGGAGTAAGCAAACCATCAGTTGTGGTTTGTTTAACTACATATATCTTGTAAGATTACGTGCTCAGGCAGGAGTAGATGTCTCTTGCCCAGGATAGACTGTGGTGTTGCCTAGACTACACTAAATACAAATTAAAGCTCGAAGCAGCGTTTATTTCATTCCTTTTACTCGTAGTGTTCCGTATCAGAATGGTAAATGTGAGTATAAGCGGAATACTAATGGATTGAACACGGTGTATGCCTGTCCGTCTGTCTGCTTATCCGTCTGTCCGGATGTCTGTCACACGCTTGTAACTTTTGAACAATTTGAATTAAAGAGCTGACATTTGGTATCGTGTTTGGTCGAACGTGTTCGACGTAACTGAAAACACAAAATTTCATAAAAATCCGTTAATTGGTTCCCTCAAATCGTGTCCCACTTCAGTCAATTTAAATATTTCTATTTGCCAAGCCTATAAAACTCAAACAAAGCAGTATTCGAGCGGTTAACAACACCTGAAAATCACCTGAAAATACGCGCCAAGTCTAAAATCGGAGTCAATGATGAGAGACACCAAAATAATGAAATGAAATGCTAACAGCCTAAACAACAAAAAGAGGAGCTTCAAGTAGTCCTCGAAACTCAAAGTATTGATTTCTGTCTGATTACGGAGACTCACTTAACTAAGGGGTCTAACGTAACATATCGCGGCTATAAACACATCCACATAATAACTGCAGTTATAGTCAGACAAAATATCAGCCACTACGAAGATACGAAATTTCAATCCTGTGAAATACAAGCTACCTCAGTTAAAGTTAAATTTGGAAACTAACTGATAACAGTTGCAGCAATATATTGTTCATCCAGCGAATTATCTTTTGGCAAATGATTTATTGCTGGTGGAAATTTTAATGCGAAAAGCACTCATTGGGGTCCAGAATAACTACCTCAAGAGGAAGAGAACTCCAACAAGCGCTAACAGAACTTGGCTGCAATTATCTATCAACGAGAAAACCGTCGTATTGGCTGATGAACTTTTTTGTAACAAGGAACATATCCTCTAATTCGACAAGCATAAAGGAAAGCATGGACCTAGATTGAGATCATAGTCCAATTCTGTTAAAAATCAATAAAAGTACTCACATCAGGGAAAGCAATGCATATCTGGTCAACAAACTAATAGATGAGGAGTACTTAAAATGCAATCTCGGAGAGCTACTCCTGAACTTAAGGGAAGAGAGAAAAGAAAAACAAGACTGCGGTGGCAACAGACTCCAACAGATAAAACAAGATTCAATAATCTATCACCATAAGAACAATTCGATACAAAATTACCTTACAAATCTGACAAATGATGCAAGTACTTACTATTCAGAGCAACAAAAAAAACTAATAAAAACAACACCGATGTGGTGACTTGCAGAAACTACACGATGAATTGGTTATCGGTAATGATGTGTGAGTTGGTTTCCGATTAAGTTGTCTCGACCTCATATCTAATCTTCCAGTATCGGCGAATGAACTCTTTGTTTCTCTGCTTTCCAAGAACTAGCAACGTTTATTTAGTACAGTGGTACAGTCGGTCCACTTGGACAATTTCGAATAATCGAGCGATTCATCCCACTTAATTTGAGTGTCTGAATCAACTTTAGACATAACCAAATAAATGATTATCGCATTGGCCATGTCTTCGTGGTTGCCTAACGAGGTAAGTGAATCAGACACGTATTGTCATATCGCTCTTCGAGCCTTTTGAGAGCCTTTGAGTAATTTTCCTCTGTAATTTGAAACGCCTTCACCGTGAGAAGCATCATTATCCACCAATGTTTTAAACGTGCTTATAAAATTTTTGTACTCAGAATATTTGCCGGAAAATTTAGGCAAACGAAGCAGTGGCAATCGAGAGCTCGGCTGAGGAATAGCGAACTACATTTCTACTCCACTGGGTCTCCTAGTTGATCCCACCAACGATAACATTTTCGCCTTTGTAACGCAATATAGCTCTTCTTCTGTCAGACGGACATAACTCCTCTATTCTCGTCTGATAGTTAAACATCTGCTTAAAGTAGAACTCTACAATACCTAGACGACATTCTAACTCTGCATACTCGAACTTCTTGTTCCTTGACTTTACTAGAGTTTTTAAGGTTTTAACAGTGCGTTCTGTTGGTCGCTTTTTTGTATGTATCTTTTTTTGAATTATTGAACCAATATTAGTGAATTTTTTTTTTTTAAAGAACTTTCTTGAGCAGTCTCAGGATCGAATTTTGTTCCTAAAATACTAAAGAACGCGTTTGAAAGCGATATGAAATGAACATTGATTTTTCCCAAATTTGTGTGTCAGGTAGCCGGGCAAAGTACGAGTATGTATGTGTCACTTTGACCTAGCAGGGTGAATAATACGTCCCTTGAAGGCGTAACCCGCCCCCAATAAAAAAAAAAAAAAAAAAAAACTGGCGTCTCCAGCAAACAAATATTCTAAAATACTCTTAAATACTCGGGGTTCTGTAAACTCAGATATTTTCAAATCAAAATATTACAGTGTAACTGAAATTTGCTATGAGGTAGTGGGGCATGAATATATCTGCTGTTGCAAATGAGTGAATTTCGTTGAATATTTTTCTTGCGTTTTAATTTTTTTTTTTAATTTCACAGAAAATATCAAAACATTCAGGAAATTTACAATCCGTCTAAACCAGATCACATGATACTCTATGCCCATCTTTTATCTCATCCCTAATGAAGTAAGCATTTTAAACAAACGCAATGAAATCTTTCTCTAAAGATGAAGAAATTTCAACGGTTTTTAAGAAATTTTTTAAAACTTTTTCTTAGCAGAAAGTGGGCGTGGCTTCTAAAATATGTAACTGAAGTTCACCTATTCTGATAAGATATTCACAAAGAGACTTAACTATCACCAGCTTTGAAAAAACAATACGTACTTAGGCTGCGCGACAAAGCGATGCGATGCGAGAAGTGATGCGAGATGTAATGCGACATGAAATATGCGATGCGACATGCGAGATGGTGCGCACAGTGTAGCTGTTCTGTGATGTTTTGATACTCGTCGCGATGCATTACATCTTCAGAGGAAGATTTTTTAAACAAGAGTTTATATTTTAAATTATTACGATATAGAAAAAGAAAGAAAGTTCACGAGATTCATTTAAAAAGAAAAGAAAAAGGCGAGTTCCACCATATTGTAACATAATGTAGCATAATAACTACGCCCTCGAACAGGCAACAAATTCCGAAGTGTCTTTTCATTTGAGGTTCGTGTCTGAAATTAGTCTCCACAGCTCGGATAATATCACGGATAAAAGAGAACAAGAGAGAATTATAACTGCACGAAATGATTGTCATCTTGGAATTATTACATCAGAATTTTTTTTGTTCCAGTGGTCGAAGAATTTGCTAGAAGTTTCTGGCTATCAGAAACTTCTGCTATATAAGGACAGATGGCGATCCAGACCACGCAGTTGGTTTAGAACCCTGGCGAAGAGATTGGAAAAGTGATAATGGGCGAAGTTGTAATTTTGTGATAAATTGAAAGTTGAGAGTTAACAAGAAGAAGTAATTAGTTTGGATTTGTGAATTAAGTAATTGAAAGGAGTGATTTGAGAGGAAAGAGACTTTGTAAGAAAAGAATTTGCTAAGAATAGTATAGTGTGAACTTGAATTGTTTTATAGACTAGAAAATAAAGAAATAAATTTCACAGAATATCGTTTTATCTACTCGAGTCGTAGCTCGCATATTACAATATATTTCCACAATTAAGGAAGAACGAAAATAAGTTTTTGAAATACACTAGAATGTCATTTAAAACTTTTGATTAGATTATTGAAAAATTTAACCTTTCTAATATGAAACTAGTCTCATTTTGTGAAAATTCCTATAACAGCAGGTGGTAAAATTTTAAGTTTTGATTTTCCTTCAAAACAGATTGAATTTCATCAAAAGAAACAACCACAACAATGACTACTTCTCGCACGGACTCGCTTGAAAAAGTGGTAAGAAGAGTTTGTATGCGAGAAGCTTGCGAGAAGCTCGTATTTGTAGCATAGAACCGCATCGAATATAGCTTCACTGTACGCACGTGTAGGAGAATAAATGTAAACAGTTTTCTCGCAAACAAATGCTTCTCGCTTCGCATCGCTTTGTCGCGTCACTGTGCGCGCAGCACAGTGCCAATATTTTTCAGTTGTTAGCAAAAATAATGAAAACATTTTTTTTTTTTTTTAAGTTTGTGTGTCTGTTGGCGAATTTTACTAATTTTTGAAATTCTACTGCTTCGGATTCTAAAAAGCTTATATACCAAATTTCACTTTTTTAGCTCAAAATTTAAAACCAAAAAAATGGTGGTATACGTACGGACGGACATGGCTACATCGACCGATCACAAATATATACACATATACTTTTGGGGATCTACCGTTATTATTTCTCTATGTTACAAACTACGTATGAAAATGAATGTACCCTGGATAGGATATAAAAAGGGAAAAAAACGACACGAACTCGAGTGCCACTATATTCTTCGTATTTCGTTGGTTGATGATCTGTTTATTCGAAGTACTAATTACCCACAAACGTATTTTTTTTTGTTTAAGTACATATTCCAAAAATTGTTAATCAGATATCCGCCCCGGAAGCAGTCAATTTTGGCCATCCTCCTTTTGACCAGTCACCGGTCCTTTAACACTTTATTTATTTTTCCATTTGTCGGGCTCTTACGGGGGGCCGTAGTGTAAAAAAATACCGATTAATTAAAATCTTAGTGGATTTTATTCTATAAATGATTATTTTTCTTTATAACATTTTGCATCTTTTTTTTTGAGAGTCTGTAACTTTATTTCTAGGTTTTTTTTTCATAATTTGCATGTGCTAAAGGGGATATGAAAACCCTTATACTAATTTTTAGAACACGTGCGTTTTGTGGAAAAGGGAAGAGACAGAGAGAAAGACAGAGTGGTGTAGTTTGAAACTCATGTGGTATTAAGTTTTTGTAAACTCCAAGGGTGGCTGTCCAGATAACTGGGGAGTATTTTGTTTGTTTTCGCTATTATTGTCGTTGCTTATGATTCACAGTATTTTTTTCCGTCCTCCTGATGTCATCATCACGTTCAAGTTGTATTTTAGCCATATGACCTGTTACCAGTGATATGCCTTCACAGTAAAGTTGATTTAGCTTTCGCAAGTGATCGACTTTTTTATTTACTGACATCAGGATTCGAACCGTGAATCAACAGCGTGACAAGCGATGATGTTACCACTACACCACGGCCACCCTCAAAGGTAGAATTTAATGCACTGTTTTGCTTTTAGCTTTGCTGCAATAGTTAAGTAACTGTACTACAAAAAATAGCTATACTACACCTCTTTCACCTACAACTTACTGTAGGAACGAGAGGGCCGGAATTCCCTTAATCTTTGACACATTTTATAACTTTCATACTTAAAGCTTTTAAAAGAACGTCATTATGAATAGGAATCACGTTGAATTCAAAGTATGATACAAGTTTATACTC
Source organism: Pocota personata (assembly GCA_963082735.1). Lineage (NCBI taxonomy): Eukaryota > Metazoa > Arthropoda > Insecta > Diptera > Syrphidae > Pocota > Pocota personata. The sequence continues at coordinate 45,058,814 of OY720429.1, read as the reverse complement.
TGTATGTACATATGTATGATATATACATACATATGAATGCAAAATGAACATTAATTTGTACTCAGTGCAAACAGAAATTCGAGTATCTACTTTGTACTATCGTGCAATCGGGTTTTAAAATCTTTCTTTCATTCAGCGTCTTACTATATCTCTGATAACAATTTATTAATTTATGAATTTATGACATTCCCGGACATCATTAACTTAAGTATAGACTAACAGATAAATATGTCTGTAGCACCCTTCAATTCAAATATGGTATACACAATAGTTGCCTGCAAATAGTTTTCAACTTCAATTTAGTTGTTATTCCAATTCGGTTTTTGCCAGATCGTTGAGTGAATTAGTCGATCGTCTATTCTAATAAACAATTTTACTTTTCCACAATGTGTAGCATTAGATTTGTTTGCGTATCGTTATTGTTCTTTTTTGCTGTAATGAACATTTCGGATGGCTACAAAATTCTTGGAGTCTTCCCAACTGCATCCAAGTCACACTTCATCATTGGTGAGGCATTAATGATAAATCTTGCAGAGAAAGGGCACGATGTAACAGTGATTTCCCCGTATCCGATGAAGGATAAAAAGTATCGTAGCATTGAAATACCCTCCGTATTACCAGCAATAAATGGTGAGTATGTATATACATATATTTAGAAATAGCCTTTTCTAATAACTTGATTAAAATTAAGTGTTAAACGATAATAGTTCATAAGGAAAAAAAAAGGTAATGACAAGCATTTTTTTTTTTTGTATTATTCAATCCATATTACGCGGAATGTTTCCAAAAGGTTCGGCTGGCTATAAATACTCGTAAAATGCTCTCTCCGTCAAGACAAACAAAAGATCTTAGTAAAAATAAGGTTCAGGGCATTTACGTCGAATCGTATCATCGACAATTATGAAAGAAGAAAATTCTCCGAAAGTAAATTCGTCGGCAACTGTAAAAGAAGGAAACTCGTCAACAGGAACTGGGATCTTTTGAAAATGATTTGGTACCTGTTCGAGATGTTTATTATTAAAACTTAAAAAAATTCAATGTTATGCTTGCAGCTATTTACGAAAATCATTTGCCATTTTCAAATGTTTTTAGATGCTTATTGTCCTTTAGCGAAACACGCTATAGAGGTCTACATTAACTCAACAATTGCTACTATGGACAACTTTCGGTTTTCATTGCACGTTTCTCAAGTAATTTTCTGCAAAACGTCAAAAATATTGCCTCCAATTCTAAGACCAATTGTATTTTTTCGTGATGCTTACAGGGTGTTTCAGTTCAAGTTAAGTTAAAGCCATAAAAAAAACCATCATATAGCAAGGTGAATCAGGACTTTTGAGGTACCCATTCATCATGCTTTATATCTTATACAGGGTGGCTCAGAAATATTAGGTGGATTTTAAATTTGAATAACTTTTTATTTGGTTAACTAATTTTAACAAAACCGGAAGAATATTGAAGGTTAATCTTTGCTATTTTTATGATGTTAAGGATGGAAAATAATATCCCTTAATTCCTGACTGCCATTCGCAAAACTTCAATCTTTTGATGAAATTTTCCATCACGTTTTTCAAAGTTTGGGGTGTCAAGGACAATAAATGGAACCTAATGTTCATTTTAAGGTCTGCAAGAGACTAGAGATTATTCCCGTAAACTTTTCCTTTCAGAAGACGTCTGGAGCCGTTAAGTCAGGAGAACGAGCCGGTCAATCACTGTGTCCATTTGTTGAGATTATTCAGCCTAGGAACATATCTCGAAGAACAGTTATCGTATCTCTGGCTGTATGGGCAGTAGCGCCATCTGGTTGAAACCACATAGCGATAGATGACCCAGCTGCGGATGTAGAAAGTTTTCGAGCATTGCTCTATACTCGTCCCCATTTACCGCTATTGGATTCATTTGCGTCTTCAAAATATAGGGCTCTATGACATTTTCAGCCAAAATACCATACCAAACCCTAACTCCAAGTGGATGCATCTGCCGCTATTATTTGAGAGTTTTCAACACCCCAGAAATGGATATTTTGTTTACTGACCAAGCCATTGAGGTGGAAATGGACTTCGTCTAACATAATCAATTTCTCCAAAAAATATCGAACTTGGTTCTGTTTTTCAAGCAGTGTGCGGGTCAATAATAACCGACTTGTGTAGTCTCTGGCAAGCAGTTGCTGGCTAAATTGAATTTTATATGGAAAATAATGCAAATCCCTTCTTAGAATTCTGCGCAGAGTTGTCCGTGGGATGTTTAGCTGGGATGACCGCCGCCTGATCGATGTCAAAGGGTGTTTGTCAACGGATGCCTGTACGTGGTGGCTTATGTTGTCTCGGAAGTTGTGCCGAATATAAGACTCGACAGCGAAAATCTGTTGAGAGAAAATCGGAATATAGAACAAAAATTATTGAAAAATATTGCTTCATTCCATAGTTATGAATTTTTAAAATCCACTTAATATTTTTGGACCACCTTGTATATACAGTACTGTGAAGTATTTCATCTTAAGCTTCATATTTTTTGCATGCTGATTTTAAAAATCGACTCCGCTTTGTTCTACCAAGTATTTTTTTTTTTTCTTTTTGAAAAAATTAAAAGAATTACGCATATTTTGGATATCGAATTAGATTTCGTTTACTTCCATTCATATCGTATCAATACGGCTGAGTGTACCTATGTAAACCAATTCACAACTGAGCTGCAAACAATTCAAAAGAATTCATGCGGCGGTTATCAGAAAGTGTTGTATTTGAGCAGAATCTCCGTCAAATTTACTGAATTATAAAATAAAAAACAGTTATCTACGTCAACTTTTTTTTTTTTTTTCTAGGAAAAAATCGTTTTTAGTTGCTCTCTTGGATGTCAGTTGTACGAACTCCGCTAGCGCTAGGCGATATACGGATATGAGTACATGTTTGAAATCAGCAAATAGCAAGAATCCAAGTCCTAAATCATTTTCAAAGCATCGAATTACTTTCGACGAGTTTCCCTCTTTCACAGTTGTCGAAAAATTTTTTGTCCCACAAAAAACCCCGATTCTCTACCGGAGCAATTTTTATTTAGTTATTTCGATATTTATACACCTACTAGTATATCAGAAACTTTCAATGCTCCCACGAAGTTTACAAAGTCAGTATTGTTCGTAGATCATTACACGAAGTTCGATTTCGGGAGCTCTAAAGGTCATTAGAATGACATTATTCTCATCGGCAGTAGATAAACTCCGTACTGTTTAGAACAGGCTACGTGCTTTTCATAGCAGTTACTGTCTGTCTGTATCTGTAGCCTACAGACTCGATGTATGCTAAATACTAGAATACGAAAATGATTAGTAACTGCAAGAAGATGGGTCATTATCTTCAAAACTACCGAATCATCATTGATAAAGCAATCTAAGCAATAAATAATTTAAATTATAAGTGGGTAATAGTTGTTACCTTTATCGTGTCGTCAAATCGGTTTCTTATCGCATCTTGACTTCGAAGTCTCTTTCATTTCTTATCACAAAAACGTGTTACGGATTGTTTGTGCTTGCATGACTTGCAAAAGTTTTAGTTGAATGAATTACATAAATCATTATATATTCACTTGTCATCTTGATGAATTAATGTTTTACTAACAAGATAGCTGGATTAATATGTACTCGTACACATTTTTCGTGAGACACAAAATATTTTCACCAGAGGCTTGTTTCACTCCAGACCACTTGCATTGTACGCTTTTGTGTGTCGCTATATATGGAATTTTATATATTTATTTTTTCAGATTCTAAGGCCTATATTAAATATTTCTAAAGCGTCCGCCGAGAGCGAACGCGAGCCCACCGCCATAACTACCTTGCGACAAAAGCTTGTAAATTTCGGAGCCATGACCCTTATTTTAGGCTTAATTGCGCCTCATTTGTTTTTGCATAAAATTACTCGTTATTTCACACAATAACTACATTCAGATCCGTCCGGCTTCGGCCGTACCAAAGAGTCACCTGGCACACGCCTATGTCCTTTCAATTAAGAGATTGTAGCCTGTTTTCAGAACATGATATTGTTCCATTTCCTACGATTAAGATGAGACATGTTACGTATACATATCTAATATTGTTTGAGTGACTCAACATTCCGTGTGCATATATGAAGAGAATACCTACTCTGATTGCTGTCGAGAAAATCAGTAAGACCGAATGAAACTCTACCGTCACATTAAAATTCAATATAATTGGAGTTGATTTCGATTTAAATTCAATACAATTAAAATTAGGAAAAAATGAAAGTAACTAGTCTTATGCAAAACAGCTTGATTAAGGTTCAGCTCCGAAAACAGCACAGTGGCATCAGCGAGCAACTAACTCTATCGGCTAAGAAGATTAGCTTTGCGACAGCATAGAGGTTGTTATATACTAGCGATTGATTAACCTTCGGTCTCAACAAAAGATTATTAAGAATGTTGATTAAGAATCATACTACCCGCCGTGTAATAACCTCTACATACATATGTTTAAAAAGCAACCTGGACCAAAGCGTTGAAAAATTAGGCTTAGAGGGATCATTTATCTTCCAGCAAGATAACGACCCTAAGCACTCGTCGCTATTGGTTAAGGAATGGTTGCTTTACACCGTTCAAAAACAACTACGAACACCGCCCCAGTCGCCTGATTTGAATGCTATTGAGCATCTATGGGAACATCTGGAGCGAAAATTAGGAAGCATGACATTAAGTCAAAGGCTGACCTGAAACGTGTCTTGCAGGAAGAGTGGTCAAAAGTTAGCCCAGATGTTACCTCAAACCTGGTTAATTCAATGCCTTCCAGGATGTCTATGCGTTATTAATATATAATATTTTCAATTATGTTTGAATTGTGCTTCTAATTTCGGGTTGCTGTCAAAATCCCGAAAACTGAAATCCCGAAAATCCAAAGTCCCAAAAAACCAAAATCCTCAAAATCCAAAATCCTGAAAGGCCAAAATCCCGAAAAAAAATCCCGAAAACTAAATCCCGAAAAATTATATGAAATTAAAAATTTGTCAAATGTGCAAATATATATATATTATATCCACAATGCGTAAACAGTAGAATATGTATGGGGGGAGCATGCTGCCCCCCTGCAACCCCCCTGCTTGGGGTCACTGTAGGATTTGGAGTGGGTGCGAGGTGTTCACTTTCATTTTCGGGATTTTCGCCTTTCGGGATTGTGGGTTTTCGGGATTATGTTTTTCGGGATTCTGTCCGACTCCCTCTAATTTCCTTTATTTGGTTAACTTTGTCTTGGACACAAGAAGATTATGAATTAGTGAAATAAAAAACTACTTTATCGAAATTCAGTTCGAATTGTTTTATCGTTCATTGCACAGCAAAGTATAGGCAGTGTACTTACTTTTGTGACCAACTGTATACTATGCCTGACTTTTTTATAAAACTTCTCAAGTTTTAAAAATTTGCCATACCACAATTTGACGTATATCTGATAGTATAGAAGACATATGAAATTTAATGTCGTTATGTCTTATGTAATGTAATATTGTAATCCCCATGTCGGACAATTATTAAATGTACTCGTACCTTCAACCCTTCCCAGAAAAATTATCAAAGAGTGAAAGAAAACTGCATTGAAAGACTCAGCTGTTCTCAAGTTATATGGTATAAAAACAAATTGAACGTTGAAACACTGAAAACATGTAAAGAGCTTATTGTTAGCTACCTAGTGATCTTAGGTATTACTCTCGGAGTACTTTTGGTAGATCTTTTTGAACTCTAAAAATCTTTCATATATTATTTTTCCAGAGTGTTGATACTGGGCCGAACTGGCATATAGCCTAGTAGGTATTTCAATGCACTAAACAGAAATTTGTTAAGTGGTTCTTGAGTTATAAACGGTCACACAGGCAGACAGACATGGAGACATTTTCAATTTTATACTACGCAGAGATAAGATGTTCTCTTGCTCTTCAATTCGTACATTGCAGTGCTTTTTGGGACCATTTTCATAAAAAAAATATGTATTTGTCAATAGACTCTAATTAACAAATGATTATTTCAATCCAAAAACTCTCACCGTCACGCGTATCTTAATAGTGGTATAGAAGATGAGATGTTCTAGACGGGTTGTACTAAATTGTTTCCTCGTTATTTGGGCAATGGTATGTACCTATTTGATTATTTCTGAAGCTCAGTAGTTTTTGGTCTCCGATTTTAAAGTTCCAACTCACCTTTTTCATTTATGTGTATATCTATCCATTTTGTCTTTCTCAGAATCCTAATTCAAAAACGAACAAATTTCAACGAAAGAACAATGTACAATTTCCATAGAAGCTTGGTTACGAAAATGTTGCTGCGTATACAGCAATAAAAGTGGTATGTACATTTATTTAGAGGATGGTTTAAGGAACTAACGCTACTATGCGAACAAAGTCGTAAGTGATCGGGGTTTGGAAGAATCAATAAAGTGTTATGACAGATTTTACTACAAATGGAAAAAAAAAACTATTATGAGCAATGTTGTTGGAAACGGAGCCGTAATTTGGTTGCTGACCTCAAATGTTCTTGAGTAGTTTTAAGGCTACTAACTAAAACTGTACCGTTGATGAGAAATTTAAGAAAAAGTGTAAAAATAATTGGTCACTTGCGAGTCGGGCATCGTGCGTATCCCAATTTGGCCTCCTAGCTAATGGTTGGTTGGTTTAAGAGGGTGAGCTTATGCTCTTCACTTAGGCCTCCATTGGGCCCGTTGTGTTCCCCTCATCTACGTAACTGTAAGGAATAGTGCTGTGTTTTGGAATTTATGTATTGAGAGGATTTAGGTCTAGGGATCATGGGTAGAATCAACGGGAAACTATATCGTATAGTGGTCTGGGAATCGTAGTGTTCGTCTGCCGAACTCCAATATATCCCCGATTCCTTTCTTACTAAGGTGTGTAATATCCGGAATCCTTGGAGATCCCAGAATTTTCAGAATTAGCCTCGCTGTAGCAGAGCAGTGACAGAGGAAGTGTTCTAAATCTTCCTCCTCCTCTTCACAGTTGGTGCAGATTGTTGTGAGACGGACTCTATTGCGTCTGGCAAGTAAGTTCAATTTAGTTTTGCACTCAAGTACTATTTGTGATTTCGACATGGGGTTTGTAATCGCGCTAATTGCTGCTTTGCTGTCCGAGCAGATGTCAATTTGCCTTTCTTCGCTGGTGTCTTCTGCGAATATTTCGGTTGCCTTCATAATTGTATAGACTTCTGCTTGGAACACCGATACAAATGGTTCTAGGTGAATGGTAAGTTCAATCGGTGGGTTAGCACTGAAGATGCCAGCCCCTGATTCCCCTGATATGTTAGAGCCATCTGTACAAACCGATATCCCATTGGAGTTTCTTGTCGTTCTTTCAGACGTCCAATATTCTCTTGCGGGAAAAATTGTTTCGAAGTTGTTGGAGAACGTGTACGATTTCCCAACAACATCACTGGGGCAATCGATTAGTGGTGTCATTACTCTTATCATTTCGGTGATTTTTCGATGTCCCGTATTTGCACCACCGGTGAAATGGCCGATAGTTCTAAGCCGTGAGGCTGAAATGCCGGCAATCTTCTTCGCTTCGAGGTGCACTTGTAGAATGTTTCCATGGTCGCTTCCATGGCCGCGGTTGGTGTTGAGGATTGTGCTCCTGTAATACCCAAGCAGACCATACGCTGCACCTTAGTTAGCAAGTCTCTTGCATACTTTTTGCTCATCACTGGCCACCATACACAACTACACCGTAGAAGATGATGGGTTTTATTACGCATTCGTATATCCAGTGGACCTGTTTCGGTTTCAAGCCCCATGACTTCCCGATGGCCCTCCTGCATCTCTTGGCTCTCTTGGTCAGTTTCCTGTCCAATATAATGCCCAGATACTTGACGCTGTCGCAGAGTTGTAGTAATACTCCTCCTAGTTGTGGAATGTGAAAGTCACTAGTTTTGGTTTTCTTTGTAAAGAGTACCATTTCCGTTTTATTTGGATTTATTTCTAATCCACTCTCCTCCGCCCATCCTTTTATGATTCGAAGAGTGTTTTGCATAAGCTCTCCTATGATGTTCAGGTGCTTACCTCTTATCAGAACGGCTATGTCATCTGCGTACGCTACACATTTCGCACAGGTTCCATCCAGTGCTTTTAAAATGTTGTCCATTGTGATAATGCAGTTTGTAAGTATGTATTCTAGTCAATTGTTTATTATTTGGTTATTACAGTATATCGAGAGTGCCTCCACAATTTTTTGAGTTTTCACATTGTTAAATGCCCCTTCGATATCTAGAAAAACGCCTGCGACTGATTCCTTGGTTTCAAAAACATCTTCTATTGTGGATACAACCTGGTGTAGTGCCGTCTCAACTGATTTTCCTTTGAGGTATGCGTGTTGATTAGGACACAGCCGCGGATTTGTAATCTGTGATCTGATGTTGTTATCACAGAGTCTCTCCATTGATTTTAGTAAGAAGGACGTTAGGCTAATAGGTCTATAGCCCTTCCTTTGCTATCGACAAATCTTTCCCGGGTTTCGGCAGGAACACTACCCTCACCTCTTGCCATTGTGTTGGTGTGTATCCGTGATATAGAAGGCCTCCTAGCTAATACTAAGAGAAAGAGTATCTATGATCGTCTTTAATAAGGTCGGATCAAAACAAACATCTTCATCTTTTCGATCTCTAGAATTCGATCAATTTTTGTATCACCGTTATAAAAAAAAAAAAAAAAAAAAAAAAAAAAAAAAAAACTCATACCTAGAGTCTACGGGCTAGTGCGCAAAGGCGGAATTAGAACTTTTATTCTAGCTTCAAAATAAATGGTATTTTACTTAGAGACAATTTTGAAAATTTCAACTTTCAAATTCTATTTGGGTAAAATGTCTGCAATAAGTCTGCATTTCAAGAACTGTGTAACTAATTTTGATGAAATTTTGACATTAAGCTAAATGTGAATACGTCCCAAAATTATCAAAATTGGATGAAGCAGAGAGAAAGTCTTTCAACTTTTGCCAAAAACGACTGCGCCAGGAAGCTCTTCATATTTTTCTCGTAACCTTCTTTTAATAAAGACATAACAATTTTGTATTTTAATACAAACGCACCCTTAAACATGTTCCCTTTATGTTCTGTCAATGTCAAAACGTCAGTCAAGGTTTACATTTTTATCATGGTAAAGTTCACGAACGAACAATGTGTTAAAAATTACTAAATTCTGAGTCGGTAGTCGCAACTTTAAGAGTGCTTACTTCTACGAATAAGACAGCGCACCGGTCAAAGAAGCGAAAGTCAATTCCACTCCGTTCACAGGAATTGGGAATCTCTCAGTCCACATTGTGGCGAATTATGCATAAAGATCTTGGCCTACACCCTTACAAGATTAACTTAAGAACTGAAGCCTCTTGACCATTTGAAGCGCCGAAACTTCTCCGATTCGGCTCTGCAAAAGTTTGAAGGAAAAATTGTTATGTCCTTATTGAAAAAAACTATACTTTCGGGGACATTGTATTTGCCTTTTTTAAAGGTTTTCTGTTCAACCAACCTTATCCAACCAACATTTAACATATACGAATTCCTTAGTAGCCTGGCTTTAATTTGATATATCCCATGATGGAGTGGAACATTTTTTTCTTGAAGTTCAGTATGCCATACAATGAAGTGGTAACAAGATATGTGGGTGGAGTTTCAAAAATCTTCAAAAATGGTCCTTGCAACCGCTATCTCAAGAAGCACTTAATGGATTTTTATGAAAATTCGATCGTGCATAGAAGGTAAGCAAAATTAGATATGTTGATGGTTAGAAATGCGAGGTGATTTTGTCTTCAAAATAATTTTTAAAAATAGTCCCCGTCACTCACATTAAGTTAAAAACCATTGCATGGACTTTGATGAAATTTGGTTTGTTGGTTTGAAATTTTATGTATACCTACTCGTATTCTTCTTCTTCTTCTTCTTCTTCTTTTTACGGCGAAGTTATGATCCGGAGTAGAAGGATCACAACCTTCCCACTTTACTGCATCCCTACTGGTTCGCCTGTGGGGTTTGCCGGTTTGACCTCAGAAAGTACCGGCAGGCTTCCCGGTTTCGGATTACTTCGTTACTGAGGCCAATTGAATGCTGGTGTTTTTGCATTTGCGTGATCCAGTTGTTTTTTGGTCTGCCTTTTTTGCGCGATTGCGTAGGAACGTTGATTGATATTGCCTTTTTGGCGGGGTTCGAAGGATCTCTCCTTTGAAAATGACAATACCAACGGAGCCGGTCGTGCTCTATCTTACTTGTGATGGGTTCTTTTACATGAAGGCTTCCTCGAATCTTTGAACTTCTTATTCCATCAATCTTCGTTACTCCTGCCGTCATGCGAAGCATCTTCATCTCAGCTGCCGTTAATTTGCCCTCATACGTTTTGTACATTGTCCAGCATTGTGAACCGTATGTGAGCGCCGGACGTACAACTGCGATGTAGAGCCTTACGATCACAGAAGATAGCGGAGTTTTCCCGCCACTTCATCCACCCTACGCTTACGCGATGATTGATGTCATCATCACAAGTTGCTTCGCTATTGATCGTAGATATTTGAACTTTTCGCACTTGGGAAGCACTTTTCCATTCAAGTAAATGTCTGAAATAGGCCGGTGTGGATCAGAGAACGGGCAGCACAGATACTCTGTCTTTTTCGAACTAATACGGTACCCATTTCCCTCCAAAACATCCACCCATACATCAAGTGCTCGTTGCAAGGCCATTTGATCATCGCTTATGATAGCTCCATCGTCAGCAAAGAATAACTGAAGCACTTTGGGGTCCGTCACTTTTCCTTCAAGTAGATAATCAAGGACTGCAATAAGTAGCAAAGGACTAAGGACGCTTCCCTGGTGTACACCGACTTTGATTGAGAACTCTTCGGTGACTCTTGCGGGACATCTTACTCTTGTCCTTGCTCCCTCATACATGTCCATGATCATGCGCACGTAGGTTTCTGGAACTCCTCGTTGTCTTAGCGCCACCCATAAAAGATCTCTTGGTTGTCTATCAAAGGCTTTTCAAAATCAACCAACACCAGGCAAGTCCTTTAAGGAATCACGATGTTTTTCCATTATGATCCTTATACTTTGGATTGCTTCTGTTGTTGATTTACCCGAGACAAACCCGCACTGGTCATCAGATAGCCTTATTATTTTCCGCAGTCGGCCATCTAATACCCGCTCAACGATCTTCATGGTGTGTGACATCAACTTGACAGAACGGTAGTTATCGCAGTTTCGCGTATAGCCCTTCCCTTTGTGCAAAGGAAGAAGATAACTTTCCCTCCACTGATTAGGCATTGGATCACCGCTCATAAGTTTGGAGATAAGAATCATGAGCCATCTGGACCCGATGTCTCCCATCTTTTTCCAGAACTCAGAGGGTATCTTGTCTGGCTCAACCGCTTTTCTTTTTTTGGAGTATTTGACGGCATTCCTAACTTCTTCGACAGTAATGTCGGATACTTTGTCATGGTTAGGAGCGGCTCTTGGAAAGTGCACCCGGGGAAACTTTTCGTTCAGAAGTCTTTCACAATACTGTCGCCATCTGTGGAGAATTTTGTCGTCTTCCACAAGAAGCTGGCCTTGAGCATTGTTAATGAACTTTGGGGAACGAATCTCCTGAGCATTTCTTCTTCTCTGGGCGGCTATTTTGAAGATAGCTGCTCCCTTATTCAAGTTGTTTTGTCGAAGCTCCTGTATAGCCTGGTTCCTATCAGACGCCGAAGACGATATTTCCTCCAATTCCCGATAGAGGCCTTCCATACTTTTTGCTAGAAATTGGGCGCACTTCTTCTTCGCGAGACCTTTGCAAATTCTATATATCACTTCAAGGCAAGCTTTTTCATCTCTATTAGTAGAAGAGCACTTTGACCAAGCCTTAAAAGCCGTTTTCTTTTCCCGTATTACTACTTTATCTTCATCTGTCCACCACCATGTTTCTTTGGCGTGTTGGCATGGGCCTTTCGACGTTCCAAGCAGTGTTTTGGCTCTCTCCAAGCAAGATCGCTGTAGGGAATCCCAAATATCTTGTGTTCTGCAATCCTCATCACCGACCTCATCGATGATGGTAAAGAGGTAATTTGTCATGTTGGTAATAAAAACTTCGCCTTTTCCTTTGTCCAGCTTGTACCAATTGATTTTCTCAGCCACCTTGGTGTTGCTGGGCGATCGCCTCTCCCAGGATCACTTTGTAATCTTTAACCCGGGGCTTCATGAAACTGGCTACCAAATGGTAGTCAATCTGGGTTTCATTTCCACCACTGCTGTAAGTAATCAGGTGCCGGCTTTGTTTGACGAACATGGTATTTAGCACGATAAGACCGTATGGCTTGCACATGCTTAGGATGTCTTCACCTGGAGAATTCCTGGTGCCGTACCCCAGTCCTCCATGCCAGTCTTCATAGTCTTCATTTGTTTTCCCGACATGTCCGTTCAAATCTCCGCCAACAAACAAAAGCTCTTCCTTTGGGATGTTTTTGATGAGGTTGTGAAAATCCAGCCAGAATGCATCTTTTTCTCTCTGTTCGCATCCTACTTGGGGAGCATATGCGCTTACAATATTCCACACCTCACCCTGTATCACCAATTTGAGAGACATCAAATGGTCACTGGATTTTGAAATGGTCAAGATGTTGCCAAGTAGCTCTGCCGCGAGGATGATAGCAATTCCGTTTTTACCTTGTTCCGATCCATAGTAGAACATCTTGTAAGCTTTTGTCTTAACGTCTAAGAAACGCGCCCGAATCCCGGTGTTTCGCCATTGCGTTTTTTGTACACACAAGATGTCCACTCGCCTTCTAATCATCATTTCTTCAAGCTCGCAACTGCGACCTTTCATACTTTCAAGGTTCCAACTCGCGACTCTTAGGTTACGCCTAAGCCGTTGCATTATTTTGCTATCCCCCGGAAACCGAATAGCTTTGACTCGAGCATTCTGCTCGTCCCAGGATTACAGTCATGCTTAGCATTGGTAGTGCCTGGCGGGGTAGTGCTTTTCTTTTTAGCGTAGTTTACCATAATGCTAGGGTTTAAGCGTTTTTTTGGTTTTGACACGTGCATGCTCCTGATTTTTTGATTTATGTTTGATCTTACTTTTGCAACACCAATGATCTCCAGTCGTGTCAACCCACGGATTCGCATGCACACTTGCGGGACAGTTTTAAGATGATATATGTGTCGCTAGGCTCACCTGGATATTTTAAAAATTGCCTAGATGTATACAGTTCCGAATGTTCCGTATAACTAAATCTGAATGAAATTTGGTAAACATACATATATAAACGGTTTCACTTTTAAAAAAAGACTCAAAAAATACTTAACGGATATTAATTAGTTCCGAAATTTGCTAATATATAATTTAACTTGAAGGTAAGATTCGGGAGCGATGTGCCATCACTTCTTCCTTTGGGATATGCATATGTAATGTTTTCATTTATATTTGTTTTCTGGATTTAGACATTTTAAATTTTTGTATTTCGACATATCGCGGTAAACCCGCTCAAGATCACATTACACGTAACTTTAATGATTAAAAAGATTTTCCTTTTCTTTCAGAGCTAATTGGAGACTTCCTGGAAATAAGAGACCTACCACTTTTGCAAACTTTCATTAGAATCTATAATATGGGGGTGGTTACGACCAAAACCACATTAAATGAACCAGCATTGCAAAAGTTTATGGGGTCCAAAGAAAAATTTGACGTCATTGTGATGGACTTGTTTATCAATGAAGCACTATATGGATTCACTGAACTCTTCAATGCTCCTATGGTTGCCATTGGCTTATTTGGGGCCACGTCATGGAATACTGATTTAGTTGGTGCACCATCACCTCCATCCTACGTCCCAAATCCCTTCTCCGATCTAACTGACCGCATGAGTCTGCTTGAACGAATAGGCAGTCTGGCTGTATTGTCTTTCGATAAAGTTTTCTTTGATTATTTCTATCTTCGTCGCCAGGAACAATTATTCAAGGAACACTTTCCGAATTCAACGAAAAGTCTTGACTATATGAGAAAAAATACAGCACTGGTCTTGCTAAATCAACATGTCTCATTGAGTTACCCCCGACCATATGTGCCAAACATGATTGAAGTTGGTGGACTGCATATTAACCGCAAAAGAAAACCACTTCCTGCCGACATGCAAAAGTTCCTGGATGAGGCAAAACACGGCGCTATTTATTTCTCAATGGGTACCAATTTGAAAAGTAAGAATCTTCCGATTGAGAAACGTGATGCAATCCTCAAGACTTTCAAATCGCTGAAGCAGAGAGTTTTATGGAAGTTTGAAGATACCAATCTACCCGGTAAGAGTGAGAATGTATACATCAATGAATGGTTCCCTCAAGATGACATTCTGGCACATCCAAATGTTAAGCTATTCATTACTCATGGAGGCTTGCTGAGCATCACCGAATCGATTTATCATGGAAAACCATTCATTGGGATTCCAATCTTTGGAGATCAATTCTTAAATATGGCTCGTGCTGAAGCTAACGGCTTTGGAATTATGGTCGATTACAAAGTTTTAAGTGAGGAAAACTTTAAGTCTGCAATCACACAGATGTTAAAGAATCCTAAATATACAAAACTGATTCAGGAAATGTCAGCAAGATACCGCGATCAGCCAATGGAACCGATGGACTTAGCTACGTATTGGGTTGAGTACGTAGCCAGGCATAAAGGCGCACCTCATCTTCATTGTGCCGCTCAGGAGTTAAGTTTTATCCAGTATCATAACATTGATGCTATTGTTATACTTTTTGGAGGAATCGCATTAGTAGCCTACATATTGACAAAACTGATAATTAAGGTTGTCAAGCAATCAATTAGAATTTCTAAAGGAAAATTGAAAATAAAATCGAACTAAAAAATATTCTATCTTCTCGTGTGGACAGCTTGAATGTATTTTTTTTTTTTTTTTTATAATTTGCAAGTGTTAAAGGGGATATGAATACCCTTATACTAATTTTTTAGAACACGTGCGTTTTTTTTTTTGTGGAAAGAGGAAGAGACAGAGAGAAAGAAAGATTGGTGTAGTGGGTTTGAAACTTAGGTGGTATTAAGTTTCTGTAAACTCCAAGGGTGGCTGTCCAGATAACTGGGGAGTATTTTGTTTTAATTTCGCTATTATTGTCGTTGCTTATGATTCACAGTATTTTTTTCCGTCCTCCTGATGTCATCATCACGATCAAGTTGCATTTTAGCCATATGACCGCCCTACTGCCAGTGTTATGCCTTCACAGTAGGGTTGACTTAGCTTTCGCAATTGATCGACTTTTTTATTTATTTCATGCGAAATAAATAGATGATTCTTGACATCAGGATTCGAACCGTGAATCAATGCGTGACAAGCGATGATGTTACCACTACACCACGGTATAATTATGTAAAATAAATTTTTTTAAATTTATTTATAATACATATGTATGTAGTTTATTTTCTTCCTTTTTATCTGCTTCCTTTTTATATAGTTCAAACAAATGTTTCACTACAAACAAAATACAGGCGAACCAGGAAAGGCATCAACTTTGGCGTATGTAAGGCATTTTTATATGAAGGCAAATATTTATCCCATATATTCGTATTCAATTAAAATTTTAGTATCTTGGTAAAAGAAACCATGAACTTAAAAGTCAGGCAACAGAGAGGCACAGTTTTTCTTCAAATGCTACAGGAGTGCTGATCAATTTAGGGTTACCAATTTTTGTAAAGTACTCGTAAGTACCACACTAGCTTATTATTCAAAAAAAAAAAAAAAAAATAAGTTTAAGCATGAAAATGGTTCATGTGCCGAGGATTCCGGAGCAATTACAATAAATAAAAATTTTACTAAATATCAAAAAAATAGTATATGTATGTATGTATATTTAGACAACAATATTTTAAACAAGAATGAAAAAAAAAATAGTAACAATACAAAAAATAATAGTGACATAGGTATTTTTGTAGAAAAAATAGAGATAATGCCACAGTAAGGACCAAAATTAAGTAACAAAATATTAAAATTGTAGGTGAAAAGAAAGAGACAAATAAAAAACCAAAAAAAAATAGCCAGGCGCAGAAAGTATTTAAATATTTAACTAGTACATTGAAAGCGGAGTGTAATAATTCACCAAAATATCATTGAAGGACACTAAAAAGAGATGCAATATTATTTATATCAAAAGTGAAAAGCCAATCCTTTACACATTTTGCAAATACATTAGCTGAAGTAAGCAATCTTCTGCACTATAAAAGTTACGAAATGTGGTTGTAAATGAAATCAGGTAAAGCAACCAGATTTAAGGAATTGCCTCATAAAGTGTAATTGGGAACCTGTCTGAAAGACTTGCTACCAGATCTTAAAAAGAACACTTTTAGGACCTTGTAACAATATAAGTGTTGAAGTGGAAGAATTTTCAAATCTCGGAATAACGGAAAACTAGGATGTCTACGAGCTTTCCGACAAATGATTTTTAAAACATGTTTCTGAAGTGTTAAAAGAGGTCGTAATTTGCAAAAGTAAGATCCTCCCCAGCAGCTAATCCCGTACTGTAATCTTGAGTGGAAGATGTCATAGTAGATTTTTAAAAGGAGTTGGATAGAGCAAAGATTCCGCATAAAATAGAAGTTTCTCACAGTGCCACGAAAATAGTTTCTTAAAACTTCTAAATTACTGTTAAAATTCAATTTTGCATCTATGACAAGCCTTAAATACTTAAATTAATTAACACATTCCACTTGAAAACATTTATCATTGCAACAAACATCAGTATTAAAAGAGGAAGATCCTGCATCGCAAAAGCAAATTAACAGTGGATACTCGAGGCAATCAGGCGCATGGTAAAAAAGTTCTGGTACTGTAATAATTTGTGGAGAAAGACTAAAAAACATAACCTTAGTTTTTGAGCTAATTGGGAAACTATGCTTCGCAAACCAGACTCTCAACAAAAAAAGATCCCAATTTAAGGCAGATATTAGGTCCAATACACTATTACAACCATAACTAAAGACAACATCGTCTGTGAAAGCTGTCAACAGACCCTTAAAAGGGCAACTAAAGAAGGAGTTAATATATATTAAAAAAAAGTATGGGTCCAAATACAGAACCCTACGGTACACCCAGATTTAAAAAGTTGAGATCACTCCTAACTGTTTGAATTTTAACCCATTGGTTCCTGTTTTTCAGATAAGATCTATACCAATTAAGCGTAAAACCAATAAAGCCAGCATTTTCAAGTTTTAATATTAGCATGTCACGATTGACCATATCAAAGGCTTTGGCTAAATCGACAAACAACCCAGCTGTACACTTTTTTTTATCAACATTATTATAAATTTGGGAGCAAAAATTTAACAGAGCATCTTCAGTAGATCTACCTTCTCTAAAGCCAAATTGAGCCGAACTGAAAAAATTTGTTTTATTTAAAAAATTAATCACTCTGCTTTTCATAACCTTTTCAAAAATTTTGCTAATTGAGGGTAAAAGTGAAATGGGTTTATAGTTACCTACCTCATCAGTCGTACCTTTCTTATGAAGAGGTAAAACATCCGCACTTTTAAGAGCATCTGGAAAAACACCAGAAAAAAGCTTTTATTAAAAATATGAGAAAGGAAACATGCAAAATTTTTCAACAAACGATTCGAGACACCATCTATTCCAGTAGAATTAGAATCTTTTAGCGAGCCAATTGTTTTTAGTACTTCTAAGCCATTAACCGGGATAAAAACAAAACTTTGTTCGCAAGGCCTACAAGAAAGATTACATTACGAACAATCAAAATGTACTGGACTCAGATGTACATTCTGGGATATTTTTGAAAAATAATTATTAAAGGTGTTAGCAATCCCAAGATTGTCAGAAATCACAACATCATCATTATCACGTACAGCAAGTATATTTTTATTAGTTTGTGTTTTGTTGAGGATGCTGTTAACCGACTGCCATTCATCCCTCAAGTTACCTTTGGCTGCATTAAATCGATTTGAATAATATACATCTCGACAAACAGGAATTTCTTTTCTCAACTCTGAGCACATAACTTTGTACAATTGTTTTAAGTGTAGATTATTAGGCTGCTTCACACATTTAACTCTAAGTTTATTCTTTTTCCTAACTTTATGTAATAAATCAGTCGTTATCCAGGGTTTAAGACGTATGTTTGACTTCTTTTGGTGAATTAGGAATGAGCAACTAGATATATGCCTAGAAAGAATATCACTAAAAGCGTCGTAGGATTTTGAAGGATCACTACCAGCAAATACTTCCTCCCAACACTCAAGAGATAGACAAGTTTTAAGTTTTGCAAAATCAATTTTTGTTTTAAGGGTATGGAAATTGGGAGTAAATAAATTTCTGTCTAACGAAATATCAACTAGTAGACCAGTCATGCAGTGGTCTGTGATTTTTAAGTCAAATACGCACTTTTCACAGGAGCTAGGAGAAGAACCAAAACGGCCAAGTATATGATCAAGACATTTACCTGACTCTACCCTAGTAATCACATTTACGAAAGATACTAACCCGTGAGAAGCTACTAAGTCCAAATAGCTAGCAATAGCTTCATTATGCTCCAGTATATTTATATTAAAATCACCTATAATGATTAAGTTTTTAGAGTTTTCGTTATCCAAGAGAGTTGAAAATTCTTCCACAAAAATAGAAACACTGAAGGAATGAAGCCTATAAACGCTAATCAAGACAAAGATTTTCCCATTATTATGAAAGCAAATTCTTAAGACATCAGCGCTCCGAAAAGCTAATTGTGAAATATCAAAAACATTAAAACATTGCTTTGCAAAACAACCAACACCTCCAGCAGCGTAATTCTCATTTATGTTTGCATAAAAGTCAAAGTCAGGCAATTCATTTTTACAAAAGAATCCAAATGGGATACCAATGAAGTAAAATTCTCCCTTAAGCTTCGGATATTTTGGTGAATAAAAAAGAGCTTGTTAGAGCAGTACAATTTGTTAGTAAACACATCTTCGCAATTCGTACTCTTAAGATTATAGGAAGGAAAATCATAATTGAGAAAATTCAGTAGAGCAAAACTGCTTTTGTTACTCATTAGACTTTATAGTATCGACACAATTTTAACCGTTTTTAATTTTCTAGTTTTGTCCGTTTTTCCGAAACTCATGGCAACTATCATTCTTGAGTGGATAGAAGTTAGAATCGAAACTACAGTCAAAAGAGGTGGTCACGGTGTAGTGGGTAGTGTGCTCACTTGTGACTTGAACTGTGCAGGTTCAAGCCCGGACAGGGGACAGCAATCACACCCACCCGACATAAAAGAGAAACGAATAAAATCTAAAACTAAATAAAATCTCCAACCACTACATCAAAAAGGAGTTTCTGCCTGATAGTACAATGGACACAGCAAAATGAAGTCTGAGTGCTCCGTGATTCGGAAAAGTACCATCAGCGGGCAAGACGAGATGTTTCAATCACTGCAGGTGAATGGAGAGTCAATAGGTCTAAGGATAAACGATAAAAAAGACAAAATTAATTCCCACAGGCCTCTCCACATATCAGCGCATTATTCTGAAGCAGACGCCAATTGAAGAGGTCGAACAGTTTAACTACCTGGGAAGTTTTGTATCACCTGGGAAGTTTTGTATCACCTGATGGCAGAACGCTTCTAGACGTTAAAAGCAGAATAATTGAAGCTCGCGCTGCCTTTAATATTCTGTCTCCAGTGTGGAAATCCAGTCAAATCTCGTTGTCGAAGTTGCGACGCTTCGAATCCAACATTAAATCCGTTCTATTGCATGCCTATGAAACCTGAAAAGTCTTGCCAAACATCACGAGAAAGTTACAGGCTTTCGTTTATCTTGAGACTTGATTCCGCTCTATGCCCCACCCGGGATTAAAGGAAATATGATTTTCTATTTTCTTAATCAATCATGGTCAAGCCAGAAAAACTAGTGTATTTTGTACATATATATGTAAAGGGTGGTTAAGTTTTAAGGACCGATGTTGATCTTGAATAAAACACAAATTATTTAGGAAATTACTGTAATTTCTTTTTATTATGATAATATTGGTATGGTTCAATTATGTATGGAACAAAATATCGGCCAAATGGCCGCCGCGATCTCCGCGGCACACCTCCATCCGATGGTCCAAGTTCGATGACGCTGAGGCATAATTGAGGTTCTATGCCGTTAATGTGCCGAATTATCTCATCCTTTAGCTCTTGAATTGTTGCTGGCTTATCGACGTACACCTTTTCTTTCAAATAACCCCAACGAAAGAAGTCCAACGGTGTCAAATCACATGATCTTGGCGGCCAATTGACATCGCCACCACGTGAGATAACACGGCCATTGAATTTGTCGCGCAAAAGAGCCATTGTTTCGTTAGCTGTGTGGCAAGTGGCACCATCCTGTTGAAACCACATATCGTCCACATCCATATCTTCCAATTCGGGCCATAAAAAGTTCGTTATCATCTCACGATAGCGAACACCATTCACAGTAACTGCCTGACCGGCCTCATTGATGCCGCCAGCCCATAAACCGCACCAAACAGTCACTCTTTGTGGGTGCATTGGTTTTTCGACAATCACTCTTGGATTATCATTCGCCCAAATGCGGCAATTCTGCTTATTGACGAATCCACTGAGGTGAAAATGTGCCTCATCACTGAAGATGATTTTCTTCGAAAATTGATCATCCACTGTTGCCATTTCTTGCCACCATTGTGACCATTGACGACGCTTGAAATGGTCAAGAGGCTTTAGTTCTTAAGTCAACTGCACCTTGTAAGCGCGTAAATACAAGTCTTTATGCATAATGTTCATCAACGACGAGCGTGAGAGGTGCAATTGTTGGGCACGACGACGAGTTGAGGTGGACGGCTCTTCAGCCACACTATCGCGAACAGCAGCAATATTTTCTGCAGTACGAGCTATACGAGCATGCACTGGTGTTTTCACATCTCCTACAGACCCGGTTTGCACAAATTTTTGCACGATTTTTCCGATTGTATGCACATTTGGACGATTAAATTGACCGAAAGAATCACGAAATGCACGATATGCATTTTGATTTGAACGCCTATTTTCATAATAAGCCTGAATAACTTTAACGCGTTGCTCGATTGTGTATCTTTCCATGGTTCAAATTGAGTTAGTCTGAAATTGAGAAATGTCAAATGAAATGCAGAAAAAAACTTGACGTTTAGGTGTGGTTCACATTCAACATCGGCCCTTAAAATTTAACCACCCTTTATATAGATATACCACTAGTGCTTAAATGGCTGTTCCGATTTTTATCAGAAGTGAAGCTAAATATTCGGATGTTAGGAAAACCCAATATTGCAGACGGTAGGTAGTTTTTTTTTCTGTCTCTCACATTTATATAATTTTTCGAAAACCAACATATTCATCAAAATCAAAATAATTTTCGTGTAATTTATGATATATGGAACATACTTACGTATTTTCAAAAATATCTGTTCTGTTGTTTCAGAGATAAATGGGAGTTTTTCAAAACCGACATAATATGTACTATATGTTTCGAAATTAAAACAGTTTTCCTGGAATTTTTGAAACTTTCAAAACTTTTAGGTTTGGTAGTTTCGGATATCTTTTTTGACTGTTTTTCGAATTTTTCTAAGGAAACTAATAAAGTAGAAATAACTGAAGTACATATACATTTTTCAAACCGCACGTGGTCACATTTCATTTGATATTCATACTGCATTTGTTACAAAAAATATTGTTTTTACTTCTCATCTAACCTCATAATATTTTTGATTTCCACTTTACCAAAATGTTCATTGGTACTGTTCGTGGGATAGTAAAACTCAACACAAACAGTTCAAATGTTATGAGGCTGTGGCAGATAGACAACAGACTGTCACTTGATCCCATAGGGCAAATATTGTTTTCGATCAAACTTGCCGACAGTTGATCATTGACGGCTATCGCAAAGCGATTCGTTCAGAAGAAAGAGAAGTTGTACACTTTTATTGTAGACTTTAAGGCAGCTTTCGATACAGTGGATAGAATTTCTTTGCTATTTAAGCCAGTGTCGTTAGCGTCTAATCTAATTTCCGCTGGGGTATGAGATACCAATATAAAGTCTAACGTTTTCAACACTAAAATTGGCGTTCCGGAAGGCGGCGCTTTGAGTCCGATCTTCTTCTTCTTATTTATTGATGACGTAGGAGGCAGTCTACCAGGGGGTGTAAAGCATGGAGACGTAAAGGTTAAAGTACTCCTTTATGTGGTTGATGTCGTCATTCTTAGAGAAAGTCCTTCAACACCGCTATTGTGATAAATGGATTTTCCTGTGTGTTTTACTAATAACCATTGAACTATGTACAGTGTTGTGCAAAACATTCCGGATTTTTTTCTCAAATATGTTCGTTAGCTAATAAGTGATGGGAAATGGCACTTTGGTAATATTTTTTTGTATTTTTAAAAACACTTTCTATCTTAATTTGATAATCGTATAAGAAAATTAAATGCACGTTTACATACAAATGTTATATTAAAAAATAAAAAAGATCTCAATAACATGCCTGCGCAAAACTAACCGGATTTTTTAAGAACACTAAATTTCGTCTTTCTGATAACGGTTTCTGCTGTCATTTGAGTTACATTTTTGCAGAAGAAGATCTAGAAAGAAGATTACGGGTGATTTTCAAACGATTCGTATATACTAAAAATGACAAAAACACGGTATAGTAACTTTATAAAAAATCAAATTGTGGAAGACTTTAAAGCCGGGTTAAAGCAAACAGCAATAGCTGCGAAATATAATATTCCGACCTCAACAATTAACGATTTAGTTAAAAAGTTTAGAAGTTTAAAACCGATAGAAATACATGGTGGCGGACGCCCACGGAAAACAACACTGAAAACTGACAGGTGCATACAGCGTACTGTTTTAAAAGATCCTTTGTGTCGTCTGCGTCTCTAGTGACCCAGCTTAGTCTTCCAGTTGACGCAAGTACTGTTCGAAGGCGTTTAAAAGAAATCGGTCTTCATGCTTTTCGGGCAGCAAAAAAGCCACTCCTCTCTGCTAAACAATGTCTTAAAAAGTAATGCAAATACTACATTTGAGAAAGATTATCAAATACTTAAATTAACCTTTCTATTAGGGTTGAATTTGCACAAAAACAGGAAGACAGTGCTTTTCAGCGATGAGAGCAAATTCAATTTATTTTATTCCGACGGTGCACGCACAATAAAACACAAAAAGGGTTCACGTCTTAGGCCAGAAAACGTTCTGACTACAGTCAAGCATGGTGCGTCTTCCGTGATGGTTTGGGGATATTTTTCTGGTGCAGGTTATGGTCCTATACATAAGATTAATGGAACAATGGACCGTTGGAAGAAGGTTGGTCAAAAAAAGCACACTTCAACAAGCGCTCTTTTTGCAGCTTTGAAGAATGAGTGGGAGAGTATTCCACTCACTATAATTAATAATTTAATTGAGTCCATGCCCCGCAGATGCCAAGAAGTATTAAAAAATAAGGGTTATTGGACGAAATACTAAATTTTTCTTTAAAAACTAAAAAATCCGGTTAGTTTTGCACGACCGAAATAGTGCCTTTATTTTGTTTACAGGATAAACAATTTTGTTAGTAATTATTTATTTCTTTTCTGTATTATAATTGAAATAGTTATTAAATTAACAATATAAAAATGTTAAAAACTTTGATTTTTTTTCTTTTTTATATAACAAAAAACCACAATATATAGCAATGATGAAAAAATCCGGAATGTTTTGCACAACACTGTATGTTTGTAGTTAAAATGAAATAAAATAAACGATTCTTGGATCTATGATACTTATCAAAGCCACGCTCCCAAATTTTAAGAAAAGTCAAAGTCTCGGCCATTGTTATTGTCTGTACCCCAAGTACTACTTCTGTACCTGTTTTCGGGATTATATATACTGACAATTTTTAACATAAAGAAATAATCACCGTAGACCCCTATAAGTATTTGTGCGCAGCATCAAAAGTTATATCGATCAAGCCATGTCCGTAAGTGTGTCTGTATGTCACCACTTTTTGGGCCTTAAATTTAGAAAAAGAAAGAAATCTCTGACGAGTTCGCTGATTTGGTTTTTTAAGTCATATTTTCCTTTCAAACTTGTCCGTCTAAGTCCGCCTTTTTAATAAAGCCACAGAAAGGGAAACGCCTTCCTCCAGTTTTTCAGAGTTATGTCAAAATCTGTTGATCTTAGGTAAATAGAGAAAGGGTCCGAACATAAAGTTTCCCTCAAGATATGTAACTGCTTTTGTTCTGTTTTGTGTTTTTATATGGTCAAGAAAAAGGAGAAAGCGTTTAAAATTAAAAAAAAAACAGCAATTTGTTTTCCATGGGATTTTTAAAATTTAAAACTTACCCGACTTGAGGTAAGTTCACCATCTTCAAAAAAACAGCTGGCCTAAGTGCGCCGTTCGTAGAAAAAATATGTGTAATACTGAAAATAAAGGGCACACAATTTCTTATATGATAGTTAATATTTGATTTTTATTTATATTTTTTCATAGTCCAAATAAGAAATGACAAGTTTCTAAGAAAAAAAATCTTGAAAACAATTAACAATTCGCATTTTTTTTTTTTTTTTTTAAATATTAAAAGTAAAGCATAAAGGAAACCTTAACTCTCACTAAAAATATCATGCTCTTTGATTTTGGCCGTATGCATTTTCCACATAACCTAAACCATTTCAAAGATTATTGGGAAAATCTGAAAAAAAAAATGCATTGATCCACCATTTTGCCAAGATGGCGGACCTTACATAAGTCGAATTGGTGAAGACTTCTGACTTGTTCTTGTGGAAGGTATTGCCAGTGATCGAACCAAAAGAAAGAAGTAATTAATTTTGTGGCCGATTGATGATAATGAGCCTGGAGAAACTACATTAGAATCGGTTCAGCCGTCATATGTACAATGTTTTAAGATACCACTTGTAGCCGTCAATAATTTATAATGATTTACGAGTATATCCTTTAACTACCTGACAAAATAGCATGCAAGTCTTAAAAACCTCATTCGAATCGTTTCCAAAGATTCGAAATCATAGTTAGCATACCCAGAAGCCGACAAACATACGAGTATAGAACGAAACTTTATTTTAAAATAAATATGTAGAAGTTCTAAGAACACATTTCCTATTGAATGTTTTTTTTTTTTGTGTTTTCTAACTTATTTTTTTGTTTGGTTTTGATGTTAAAGGAAACAAACACAAACAAACAAACAACCAAGAAGAAAACAAAGCAAAATAAGGGAACGAGTAAAGAGCGTTTTTCCCAATAACCACTGCATCCGGGATATTTGGTGTGGTCTATCCACCTACGTGAGCATGAATGAAAAATTTCTCTGTGAACAAAAAGATTCTTTTTTTTGCGCCACTCCCACGACAGATTTATGTATTTACATTTTTAAGGAAAATAGAGAGACTACCTGAATTGGTTGATAGCCTGGACTCGTGTCCAGCACTAAGTACATACATTCCAAATTGGAGACGAAGTAAATTTTTTTTTTTTTTTTTTTTTGTTGTTGTACGATTTAAAAACTGTTAAGCAGAAATCTACCTCGGAAGCACTCAGTCTTGGCCATCTTACTTTATGTTCGCCGCCGGTCCCTTATCACTTTATTTATGTGTTTATCTGTCGGGCTATTTCAGGGAGAGTCGCGTCGTACGTAAAGCTTCGTTGTTACGTGTTGAAGTAAAATCCATAAATAAGGATGTGCTTTTCAAAGCCTTCAAGTGATGAGAAGGGGTACTTGTTTACGAAATAAAGAAGGTTGCGTTTGGAGAAAGTTATATGAGGGGGGGCATAGGAAGTTGATGAAGACATTTCTCTTTAAAAAAGCATCACTGCAATAGAGTTTTTTATTTACTTAATTTATTTTCAAAGGTAGGTGGTTGGGTGCGTTTGGAAAACTGTGGGCAGCAAGATGTTGAAAAATTGTCAATTTTTATATTTCCATGAAGCTGAATGCTTTCATTAGAGAAATCTTGCATGAGCAATTACGAAATTGGTGAATTGGTGACGAAATTTAAAGGATCGCGTTTATATTTTTTTAAACAAAAGTACGATACCAGACGAGGACACAATAACACAACTTTTCGAAAAATTATTTGAATCGCAACAAAGTTTTTTTGAAAAAATATTAGCAGAACAATACAATTTTCAACCAAACTTTGGTCCTGTTGTGGATGTTTTAAGAACCACAGCAGAGAATAGTGCAGATTCGTTAAAGCCGTCTGTCAAAAATGTGGCAAAATAGTCCATATTGCTCCCATGTGACTCGATAAATCTGATGTAGAGAAAAGCCGAAAGTATTATAGTCATAATCATTGCCAAGCTGGTAAAGTGCAGTCACTCGAGCAAACGAATTTTATGCGAAGTGGGCAAATTGTGCTCTAGTGGGACTACCAGAACATGGCCAACTTCAACATTTGAGCCTTGGAAAGAGAAACCTCAAGGTGGAAGTAGTCGTAAAAATCAACAAACAAACTAAACTACTGTCTGGCAAAAATATCTTCGGTCTTAATTGGTTGTAAACTTTCGGCATAGAACTTCAATTTACTATCTTAAGCATTACTGCGGCTGCATTTAGTAACATCAACGCACAAGGTTTCCGTCTCTCTACAATTCCTCTTTAAGTTTCTGCACAGCAGTCAAAGTACATTTATACTTAAGATCTTACGCAAAACCGATTCTAAAGCAAGACCCATACCATTCTAGCAAATAGATACCTTCAAACCAGAGGCTAAACGTCTTGAATATGTCGGCATTTGAAATGCAATGCGTTTCAGTGAATGGGGAACACCTATGGCCATTGTTTCAAAACGAAATGACAAGATCAAAATCTGCAGAGAATTTAAGGTGACCGTGAATTTCTGCTCGGAGATATACCAATACCCTATTCCTCCTCCAGAAGACTTATTTTATAGACTTCCAGGTGGTCAACAATTTTCGAAAATAGATATGTCTGCAACTAGAGTTAGATGACGATTCAAAGGCTTTAACGGTATTAAATATCCCATTAGGGCTTCATTAGCGCCTTACTTAAACTAGTGCTCCTGCTATTTATCAAGAAACGCTGCAAATAATTTTGAGTGGTCTCAATTATGTTATCTATATGGACAATGTTTTGGTTACGGGAATAAATGAACAAAAACATTTGAGAAATTTACAAAAGGTCTGCAAGCGGCTTTCAGAGAGTGATTTGCGAGTTAATCTTAATAAATGCATGTGCATGCAGAATGAAATCGAGTACCTGAGCCATGTTGTGAGCTTAGAGGAGACTGGTCCGTCTGATTTGGGAAATCAAGCTATACAAAATCTGCCACGTCCACAGAGAGACCCATCGCATTCGCATCAAAGACATTGCACAAACATTGCACCAATCGTTAGCGAAAACGTTCCACGATGGAGCTATTATAAGTGAAGATCAAACGTCCCTGCAACGAGCACTTGATGTATGGGCGGATGTTTTGTAGGGAAATGGGTACCGTGTTAGTTAAAAAAAGACAGAGTATCTGTGCTGCCCATTCTACAGACATTTAATCGTACTTGAATGGAGAAATGCTTCCCAAGTGCGAAAAGTTCAAATATCTGGGATCTATGATCAAAAGCGAAGCAACTTGTGATGATGCCATCAATCATCCCGTAAGCGTAGGGTGGCGGGAAAACTCCGCAATCTTCTGTGATCGAAAAATGTCCCTTAAGCTGAAAGGAAGTCCATACACCGCAGTTGTATGTCCGGCGCTCACATACGGTTCACAATGCTGGACAATGTACAAAAAGTAGATGCTTCGCATGACAGCAAGAGTAACAAAGTTTGATAGAATAAGAAGTTCGAAGATTCGAGGAAGCTTTCATGTAAAAGAACCCATCTCAAGTAAGATAGAGCACGACCGGCTCAGTTGGTATTGTCATGTTCAAAGGAGAGATCCTTCAAAAAGGCAATATCAATCAACGTTCCTACACAATGGGGCAGACCAAAAAACAACTGGATCACACAAATGCAAAAACACCAGCATTTAATTGGCCTCAGTAACGAAGTGATCCAAAACCGGGAACTCTGCCGGTACTTCCTAATATCAAAACGGCAAACCCCACAGGCAGACTAGTAGGAATGCAGTAAAGTGGGAGGGTTGTGATCCTTCGACTCCAGATCATAACCTCACCTTAAGGAAAAGAAGAAGAGAAAAATTGTGTCAGACTTTAGCAAGCACAAACAGTTCAGAAGCCAAACAAACAAGTTTCAACTGCAACAGACGCTGCTCGTCCGTATCTACCTATATGTAAAAGGTCCACTTTGATTAGAGGGCAAGATAACTAATAAACTTGACTCAAAAGTCTACGTTGTTTCAACAAACCATGGATATTTGAAGAAACATTAGAATAAACTACAACTCCGAAGTCTACCGAAAGTATCTACAACCATTCTTACCTTATTCAACCCAACTCATACAAACAAAAATAATTGGATCTCCTTCTTCCAGTCTTGATCCAGAATTGCCACAGCCGCCTGCCCAGATGGATGAATTTGAGCCATGTAAAGACTGATAATTCTGCCTCTTGTAGGAAAGCGATATAACTTAAAGAGAAGGATGTGCATTCAATTCAAATTCTTAGACGTTCTTCGAGACCAAGGAAGCAAGTTGTGCCATTCCATCAGGAGGGTTTGAAAACTTGGAGTATCCACTCATCATTTTAATTGAAATTTCATTAACCAGTTATTATTTGCTACCAAATTTATAAATTCGATACTGATGTCAGGACATGTTTGCCCAGGATCATATGTTTGTTTTTTTTTATATTCGTACCAAGTTTGTGGATGATCATCGAACTACTAGGTTTATTCTATTTCGAGGAAAGTCCTACTTTCGCTATTTACCAAGCATATACGGTATCATCCGCGAATATGAATAGTTGTCCTTTTAAGAAAGTCTGCAGATATTATTTATTATGTAGATACAAACGTTGAACCAGGAGCACTTCCCTGCGGTACACCTTGGGCACACCTAATTCCATCTATTTGGGTAGATTACTACCGCTTTTTTGGATAGGACCTGAACCAACTGAAACCCTTCTCTCATATTTCGATTGACATCAGTTTCCATAGCAGAATACTATGGTCTACTATATCAAAAGTCTTGGAAAAGTCGATAAATAGAAAAGAGACCAGCATTTTTTAAATTTTCTCCTTTTGAATGTCTGAAACTAGATCCACATGAGCTGAGTTCGTGCTTGACTTTTGCCAAAATCCATTAGGTGTGAAGATATTCCATTGTCATCTTTTGATTTGGAGAGTTGAGTTAGTTTATTATTCTTAGTTTAATTAATATCTGTAAAGTATATAAAACTCAGTGAGGTAACGTTGCGCATTAATTTTGAATCTCTGCAGGTTATAACTCTCCAGAAATATTGAAGAGAGCAAGTTGTTACACATTCAAGTTAAGTGACTAAATGGTAATAATCTGAATATCACTGTGTGATTTAAAGCAGGCTCTAGAGCCTCCAATGTGATCAGTGGATCGCCACAATATATTTTTATGATAAAAATATATTTATTATTGTGGAACTCAACTGAACTTTGTACATATAGAGTTACAAAGAAACATGTTGACTCAAACTTATGAAGGTGAACTATAAAAAATAACGTGGCAAAGTTTAGGGCAGGAAACTGTTAACCTTATTCATTTAACCGTAGATTACGTATTGAACTACATCGGAATCAAAATAACCTCTCCATCGCCGTCCATTAAATGCTTCAAATACAGCTTTAATGAACCAAATGAAATTGCATCGTTTAAGCTGCTCATACCTGATGCTAACTTTCATAAACTTTTTTCTAAAGATTTTTGGCCCTTTGGAACTTTAGTGCACGAGTATATACCTCGGGTTAGAAATCCTTCAAGGAGTTTTTCACCGAATTCAACAAACAACCTGCTAATACCAGGATCCATCGAAAAAACGATTAAGTCATGTTGCACGTCAATAAATCAACCTTAATGTAATTATTCTTTATAATGTCAGATAGGGTGGCCGTAGTGTAGTGGTAACTTCGTCGCTTGTCACGCTGTTGGTTCACGGTTTAAATCGTGATGTCAACAATCATCTATTTATTTCGCATGAAATAAATAAAAAAGTCGATCACTTGCGAAAGCTAACTCAACTCTACTGCGAAGGCATAGCACTGGCAGTAGAGTGGTCATATGGCTGAAAATGCAACTTGATCGTGATGATGACATCAGGAGGATGGAAAAAAATACTGTGAATCATGAGCAATAATAAAAGCATAACAAACAAGCTCCCCAGTTATCTGAACGCTACCCTTGGAGTTTACAGAAACTTAATACCATTTGAGCTTCAAACCACTACACTAAATCTTTCTTTCTCTCTCTCTCTCTCCTCACAACGCCCGTGTCCTGTAACATTGTATTCATATCCTTGTTGGCGCGCGCAAATTATAAAAAAAAAAATATATCGGAGGTATGAGAACTAAAATGCAAAATTTTTTTTTATCTTCATCGGCATTATGCTTTGATATTATAATTATTACTGAGACCTGAGTATCTGATGCTCATTTCACTTTAGAATTTTTAAATTGTTCTTTCTATAATGTCTTCCACAAAGATCGTTGCGTGAACATTACAGGAAAGTATTGAGGCGGGGGAGTGTTGATTGCAGTTCGTAGCATCTATCCATATATACGAGGACAACTTGAATTGCCATCAATTAGTCTTATCCCTCCCGTTAAATTGGACGTGGATCAGTTAATTGTATAAATTTCATATGTAACTGACTTCCAGCTATTTGTAATCAGCTACCTACCACCACATAGCTCCCTAGATCTTTACAATGCATTTAAACAATTGTCGTTTCATATTTGATAATCTTAGCCCTTCTCAACATGTTGTGTTCACTGCTGACTTTAATTTGGCAGACATTGTATGGAATTTTCATACAGATGAGAATTATCTTGTACCCTTCAATGTTAACAAAGATATAGAAGTTGAAGTTATTGATTTCTTTGTCAGTATGATTTGGTCCAAGTTAATAACATTAAAAATAATTTCATTGATGTAGCTACATTACCAATTTTAATAATTCAATATTCCACATCGCCATTGTAGTTGAATTTTCAATTTATCACTCTCGGAAACCTAATATTAACTACAAATTATGTTACGATTATAAGAATGCTGATTTTGATGCAATGATTAGTTAGTATCGTGGGACATTGTTTTATCTAATGCCGATTTACGAGCGATGTATGGCATATTTTTTTCAATAATCTCTTATTTAAGGAGTCGTTTCCTTCCAAAAAAACAAACAAATTTAAACGCCAACCTACCCTGGTTTAATAGGAGACTCTCAAACCTCAAAAATAAAACAAAAATAGACATACAAACTATTCAGAGATGATAAAGCAAATATAGAGTTGAAATCATGGTATCTATCATACTTTGCCAAAGGGAATTTGACACTCTCAACAAATTTTTGTATCGTTCTCACATCATTTCTACAGAATGTAAGTTAAAGTCGAATAGTAAATATTTCTGGAAATTCATAAACTCTAAGAGAAATACAAATGGATCACCTAGTCTTATGTACGTTTTAGATTCATCATCTGATGCAATTTCTTTGCTTAATAGTCTAAATCTACTCTGTCATTTCATACTCGCATAGTTATCAGCACAAAATTGATCTTGGCGATTTATCTTTTGATAATTTTGATGTTGAAAATGCTCTAAATGGGCTGAAAAGCATTCATAGTGAAGGCCCGGATGGTATTGCTCCAATATTATTAAAAAACTGTGCAAAGTTGCTATCAACTCCACTTCACCTCATCTTTAGCAAGTCGATCAAATGTGGGTTCTTTTTAGATATTTGGAAAATATCTCATATTATTCCGATTTACAAGTCTGGATCTAAACGAAATGAAAAGCGTAGGCAAACGGATTTGATTTTTACTGATTTTGCAAAGGCCTTTGACAAAGCCAATCACAAAACATTAATCCAAAAACTATCTGTTTTTAGATTTCATTCCAACTTACTAAATTGGTTCGAGTCTTACTTATGTGATCGGATCCAATATGTTAAAATTAATGATTGTTTGTCAAAGTCGATAAAAGCAACGTCAGGTGTCCCGCAAGGTAGACACCTCGGCCCCTTGCTGTTTTTGCTTTTCATCAGGAAATTCATTTCGCTAGCCATCAAGCACTCTGAATGTCTTTTGTTTGCAGATGACCTCAAGTTATTTCATCCAATTAAATCGGAACATGGTTGCAACCTTCTTCAAGATGATATCGTTGCCGTAGATGAATGGTGTGATCGAAATAACTTGTTCTTAAATATCTCAAAATGCTAATGCTTTGCATTAACTAGGTCTCTTATTCCTATTTTGTACAGATATTCCATTAAATTATAGTTCCTTTATAGAGTAACACCGAAAAAAGGCTTTGGAGTAGTACTTGATCTCACTTTCAAAGACCATTTTGATTACATTGTTTGTAAAACCAACTGGATGCTGCGTTTCATTAAAAGAAAGTCGAAAGACTTTACTGATCTCTATACGTTAAAAATGTTTTTTTATATCCCGTCTAGAATATTGCTGTGTCATTTGGAATCCGTTTTTTGTTTTACATTCAGATAGAATTGAAAGAATACCAAAATGTTTCACTAGATTTATGGTTTTCCAATAAAATTAGGACTGAAGATACCTTCCTATAAAACCAGGTGCTCTTTAATAAATATAAATACTCTTGAATGTCGTCGTAAATACTTTTCGATTATGTTTGTAAGAGATTTAATTCACAGTCAAATTGAGTGCCCTATGTTGCTTTCCATGCTTGATTTTTACTCACCTTTGCGACTGCTTCGTAGTCAATTTCACTTCTGTGAACATATTCATAGAACTATTTATGCCGGGAATGAGCCAATTACTCGTTGCACTAAGGAGGTGTACTCTATTTTAACACAAATTGATTTATTTATTACTTGTTCTAAGCATTGCTTCAAAAATAAACTTATTGTAATTTTAAATCAGCCTCATTGTTTAGGTGTAAACGTAGCTTAATATCTAGTTGCTATTTTCTAGTAGTTATTTGCATATTCAAAAACTAGAGGTCTCTTCTGTGCCTACATAAATTTGTTAAAGCGGAACCCACTAAGCCATTTTATTAACTTTCACAAATTCTTCTGGCTGCAACCTTCAACGAGGTAAGACCTCTTCCTCAAGGCATAAATAAAGACGTGTATAAAGAAGGAACCTTTTGTCTTTTCTTCCATAGGTTTTCCTTCCATCCGAGTCAACGAGAACCAGCAGGGGCCCTACCTTCATACCCCAACACTCATCATATATACTAATGGTTAAATTAGTGTTAATGAATTGTTTAAATTGAACTATATTATTATTACTTTATTGTATCTAATTAGTGTGTAAGAGATTGTGTGTCAGATATCTTTTGTCAACTGACTCGTTTTTGACTTTTTATATTAACACCTTTAGTTTGTTAGACAATGCATTACACAAAGTTCTAAACCTACTTATTTTCTGGTATTCGAAATCTTTGCTAGATTTTACGAGCTTTACATTTTCTGATCAGTTCTTTTACTTCGTTAGGATAATTAATATCTCTCTCTTTGGCAGGTAAGAGTGCTTTCCCATGCTGCTCGCTGTATATTTCTATTTAACAGCTCAACTTCAAGTTGAAATGGGCACGTTCTGATGCATATACTAGTAGCTCTCTGGCTTTGGTATTACTTGAACCCCAAAAGGTATTTTTTTGCATTAAAATTACCTCCGACCATGTAATAACTTCCCAGTGTTTGTCTGGGTGGGCAATATATTGCAGATATTTTTATATCCTCTTTTCTTGGAAAATAAACATCCATAGTTACGGTTTGAATTGTTTCTTCTTCGATTTTCGAGTCTTCATTGTGTCTTATCGTTTCTTTCACGAGTAGCGTAGTTCCTACTCTTACCTTAATATCTGGATGAATTGCAGAAAGCCACCTCAAATGCTGATCTGTTGCGGTGGCTTTCTGTTATTAAGAATTATCTACGTTTTCCGTATTAAGAAATACTTCTAGCTCATGAATGTGGTGTAATCCTTCCTTTCCTTAACGGGCTCCCGACCCGTGAAGAGTATCTGCCTGAGACACTGTAGCCTTCCATCCTCTTCGATCTCGGGCACGTTGCTTCCAGTTATCCAGACCAAGCGCTCTGGCATCCGCGATGGCTTGGTCTTTGAAACGGAGGTTCGGTCTTCCTTGTCGTCTCGAACCTGGCGGCTGGGATTCGAAGATCCTCTTAGCTGGAGCATTATTTTCCATTCGTTCTATGTGGCCGAGCCCATGTAGTCGACGTGTTTTGGCCTTCTGGACTACATCCACATCTTGGTACAGCTCATAGAGTTCGCAGTTGTATCTTCTCCTCCATTCGCCCTCCTCGCACACAGGACCAAAAATCCGCCGAAGAATTTTTCTTTCGAAGGAGCCCAGTATCAGCTCTCCCTTCCTGCTTATCGTCCAACACTCGGCGCCATACAGCAGAACTGGCAGGATAAGGGTTCTGTAGAGCATACATTTTGTCCTTCGAGTTAGGAGTTTTGAACCCAATTGTTTTGCCAAACCGAAGTAGCAGCGGTTTCCTTGGGAAATTCTTCGTCGGATCTCCACTAGGACGTCATTTGTGGAGTTCATGTTTACTCCGAGGTAGAAAAACTTCTTAACTACCTCGAAATTGTTGCTATCAATAGCGACATTTTGTCCTAGATGGTGGACAGATGCTTGTTTGTTTGTTGATAGCATGTACTTAGTCTTATCCTCATTTACTACAAGGCCAACAAATTTCGCCTGTTCTTTAATCGCGGTAAAAGCCTCTATCACGGCACGCTGGAAGCGACCGATGATGCCGATATCATCTGCATACCCCAGTAGCTGGACGGATTTGTTGAAGATAGTGCCTTCCGTGTTGACACCTGCCCTGCACACTATCTGCTCTAACACGAGATTAAAGAAGTCACATGATAGTGCCGAAATCTGGTGCATGTTTGGAATAGTTCGGAGGAACTACTTCCAAATTGCACGTTGCAGCACGTGTTTTCCAGCGTCACGCTACAAAGCTGGATCAGTTTTGCCGGGATTCCGAATTCGGCCATCGCCACATAAAGCTCCTGACGATGTATGCTATCATATGCGTCCTTGAAGTCGATGAATAGGTGGTGAGTCCCGATTTGAAATTCATTGGTCATTTCCAGAATTTGACTCAGTATGAAAATTTGGTCTATAGTCGATCTGCCGGGCCGGAAGCCACACTGGTACGTGGCGATTAGTGTGTTGCAGAATGGTTTGAGACGTTCACACAGTACGTTGGATAGGATCTTGTATGCGACATTAAGCAGGGATATGCCTCGATAATTGTTGCAAGACATAGGATCGCCTTTTTGTAGATGGGGCATATGGAGCTGATAGTCCAGTCATCGGGCATGCTTTCTTCCACCCATACTTGGTTGATGATTTGGTGCATGCGCCCTACCAAAACATCACCACCGTATTTGATGGTAAACCATCAGAGCCGGCGGCCTTGTTGTTCTTAAGCTTTTTTATTGCTAAGCCAACTTCTTCTATACTGGGTGCTGGAACTGATTCTTCATTGACTGGACGTGCGTTCTCTTCTTGCCCTATCACTCTCTCTACATGATGCCCATTTAGCAGCTGCTGGAAGTGTTGCTTAAACACATCTACTAATCCCTGCGCTTCGGTGGCTAGATTTCGTTCGCTGTTTCGAAGTGCTGTGCTTGGCTTTCTTGTAGAACTTCCAGATGTTGCTTCGATCATGAGACTCTTCGATCTCCTTGAGCTGGGAGACTGCGTAGGCCCTCTTCTTTCTACGCAGTATTTTCTTCTCCTCCCTCCTCCTGGCTCGATACTCTTCCCTCGCTGCCCTTGTTTTGCGCTGCAGTGTCTTCATATGTGCATTTTCTGTCACCTTTTTCCGGCGTACGCATTCATCATCATACCACGGGCTCTTTCTCTGGGGTGGCTGGTACCCTAAAGTGGTTTCGGCTACCTTTGATGATGTCGCGATACTGGGACCACTGGATGTTGGCGTCTGTGGTAGGTGGATGCACTGCGGAGAGTTTCTCACACAGGCGCACTCTGTAGACTCTGGCTACTCCAGGTGTGCTAAGGCGTCCAACGTCGAATTTCTTTTTCTGGGCGGTTCGCAGCTTCTTCTCGTTGGATAGTCGAGCTCTGAACTTAGCCGCAACAAGAAAATGATCAGAGTCGACGTTTGCCCCTCGGAATGCGTGCACGTTGAGGATGTTGGATGCGTGCCTCGCATCGATTAGCACATGGTCGATTTGGTTGGCGGTTCGACCCTCTGGAGAGCGCCAGGTTGCTGTGCGGATCCTTAGCCTTGGAAACCTAGTGCTACTTATCACCGTATTACGATCTGCAGCAAAGACAGTTAGTCGGTACCCGTTATCTGTGGTCGATTCGTGGATTCTGTGCTTACCAATTAACCCGCCAAAGATGTTTTCCTTTCCGATTTGGCATTGAAGTCCCCGAGCACAATTTTGACATCATACTCCGGACAGGCTCCGTAGGCTCCATCCAGGAGGTCATAAAACTCCTCCTTGATAGGGTCTTCAGTCTCGTCGGTAGGGGCGTGTGCACATATTAGGCTCATGTTTTGGAAAGTAGCTTTGATGCGGATCACAGCTAGGCGATCACTTATCGGCTAAAAGTCAATAACTTTTGTCCTAAGCCGGTTTCCCACGACGAATCCGCATCCTAATACATGCAATCTTTTATGGCAGCTGTAATAAATATCGCAATTTTTCCTTTTCATCATACCTGATCCTATCCATCGTATCTCTTGGATCGCGGTAATATCTGCCTTGTACCGCGTGAGGACAGACTCAAGTTTTTGAGTAGCACCTGGGGTGTAGAACGTGCGCACGTTCCAAGTACATACTCTTAGATCGTTGTCCGTTGACGTTCCGGGTCTGATTGCCATTTGAGGCTCCTCGTGTCTCTCTCATAACTATTGTTTTTTTACATGATCGGGAAGTTACCCCGACGGCACAACCTCCAACCTGGAGGGCCTTGCCCTTAACCCTAGGACAGCAGGCCGGTTATTCCGGTGCCAGTAACCCACCTTGGGATGTGAGCGCTGCCGTTTTGGCCCATTTAGGGTTCATCCGCCACCAACTCTTCTCCAACACCCTGACTCGGTATTGGAAATCCCTATAGACCTGGTATCCGAATATGTCAGAGCAGCTCTATAGGGATTAAACTAAATAGTTCAGCCTGACTGGAACTGTAGACACCACCATTCCATCTAGGGACCTCCTCCGCTGCCGCCTGGAGCCAGAGGAGGTGCCTTAGTGAGAAAACACTCCTCCCCCCTCTCTCGTCCGCTGCCACCAACGACCTTCCAAAGGGGTTGGTTACCCAATCTTCAGTAGAGGTACTAGGCACCCACCAGTCACCAAAGTGGAGGTGAGAGTAGGAGTTGGTAGTGAGAGGCTAGGTGAGAACGCTTGTGTTCTCATGACATCGCATCACTACCCTTTAACCGGTAATGTGGTGTAATAGCCCATTTGTATTTCAATTTATTATTTCTAGTGTGCAATTCATGTTGGTTCTTAGGCACTAGTTGCCTGAACTTCTCAAATATTTTAGCACTCGCTTCTTTTTTTGCATGAGTTCCAATCCGGAAAGTCACTATAAAGTTTCGCTTTCACCTCTGCATCGTTTACTCCAAGCAGAGCTCGGATTTTTACGCCTTTCGGCACATCTAACCCTTCTAGCAGGCAAATCAAATCTAGCCCTTTTTTGATTTCTACCAAGTTTTAAACAAAATATGAACTTTTCGTCCTTTTTGTTACAAAAATTGTCAGTTTTAAATTAGTCCAGAAAACTTTTGATGCCATGTTTAATATTAACTGGTAAATTAGGAGAAAAACTTTATTAAAATTTCAAATTTAGCCCGAATTTCCCATTTAGCCCCTCTTTAATTTTAGCCCCCATTTAGTTATTAATAACTCACAAACTGTCTGCAACTATAGCTACTGATTAGAAACATGAAAGGGTATCTCGAGGAACTACACTTTGACAATGAAACAAAATGAAAACTCCTTCGCAATATACATATGTCAACTCGAAGGAATCTTTATTTGAAAACATTCACAAAGAAAATAATAAAATTCATGGCATGTGCGATCTCTTCATGGAATATGCACGAGTATGTATATCTTTCTTGTTTCATAGAATAATCTATTTAATCAACAAATTTTTAACTTTATGCGGCTTTTTGAGTAAATAATTGAAACAGAAAAAAAAAATATCTGACGAAAAGTTGAAACAACACTCTAACCCTGTGCAAACTGAATCCCTCTGGCAGCTCCATAATTTCAATTTTCTTCAATTTACTTCTCCGTCTCAGCTTCTCTCCGTTTTGCTTCTTCCTCCTCTGTAAATAATACAATTTGATGACATTTAACTTTTTCCTTAAAAACTAATAAATTATGTATGACCATGCAATTAGGATTAAAGTCTGATCCAGAAAGAGGATCTAATAACGTGAAAAGCTAACGCAACACACAGAAGAGTATTTACAGTAGTATAGTTGGTAAAAGTCGGTAGTAGTAGCATAGCAAGCAGCAGAGGCAACAAAGTCCTTTGCAATTGAGACACTTTCACAAAAGTTACGCGGGGTTGTTCCAAAAGGAACGAGGGCATAGTAGGAGGCGTAGGAGTTAGACAGCAACGTAGCGTAACCGTTGAAAAGTTCTTCTTTTTCCTCCTTAAGTTTGAAGTTTTTTACAAAAAATGTTCGCAGCAAAAAAAAAAAAAAAATTAACTTCCACATCCTACTTTGCTTATGTCCTTTTCTTGTACTTATGCTTCTTCTGTCCCGAGGGGATCTCTCCAGTGTGTTCCGCTTGCACGTTTCTGATGAAATTCTTCCGCCGCAAAAACGTCTTTTTACAAACTTTCTCACCCGCAAGTTTTTCTCTTTTTTTTTTTGCCTGTTTTCTTGTTTCTGTCCGTCTTTTTTTGTTCTCAACAATGTTCTCTTTGTTCGCACAGTTTATTACATTTTTTCTGGTCCAAGCGCGTATGGAACTCTTGTAACTTTTGTGTGGTAAAGTTTTCCCACTTTTATAGGAGGAAAAACGCAAACAAGCGGCTTTGGATACTGTTCGGCGGTGGTGTTAATTGTATGTGGGGGTGGGGGTGTTGTTTTTTGTATGTGGACTTGTGGGATGTGAAACATAATGAAGTAAATTAACTAATAAGTAAGTGTTAGCAGAACAAACGAACAAACAAGACGACCAAGTGACGAAGGAAGAAGATTATTTTATACGGTTGCATGAGCATGAGATGTTTTCTTGTTAAACGGTAGGAAGTTTTTCCGTAGCTAGTGGTTTACCACGATTTTTAAGATCAACAAGAAGTTTTTGGCCGACAAGAAATAGATCAGTGCATCATGAGAACTTACCTTACTTACTTTACTTTGAAGATGCAACAGTCCGTGCTGCAACAAATTTAATTTGAGCCCACTCACACATTTAGTTTAACGTTTACGTCTTCAACTTTACCCCTTATATTCAAAGAGTTCAGAACCGTTCATGTGGGGAAAAAAAATTATCTGTCACTATCCTCTAATTACCGCTTCATAATGTACAGGGTGTGAAGGCTATTTGAGGATAAATTTGAAAAAAATCAAAGGAAATGCTTGTAACTTATGCAAAAAAAAGTTTATTACAATATAATTGGCACATAAATACGTACAAATGTATATCCATACCTTTGTAACCATCAGGATCGATAACACACTGTATTAAATGGTCCTTGTTGATGTTGGCCATTAATTGCAAAATGGCATCCTTTGGAGCTTGAATGGTATTGTGGGGATATTTTCTGATTTCATGTTCAATTGCACCCCATACAAAGTAATCCAACAAATTATGGCCTGGTGAGTTAGGTGGTCATAAATGTTGTTATGTGATCATGGAAATCGCCAAACATTCCTGAGTAGACGCAGCTTTGTTCTCTGGTGGAGAATCCTGCTGTTACATGTATGATCTTTACTCACGATGTTTTTTTCATTCACTCACGCTGTTTTTTTCAAACCAAAGAAGGCCTGGGTCGACTGAATGCTTCAACTTTCCTTCCTCTAAGCACACGTTTGATTTTCATTTCCGCCGACATAAGCTGGCCACGTCTCATGGCATTAGACTTATATCGGACGTTTTCATGAACCACACCGCGAATTAGACACACATGCACTTGAAGGTCCCTTGCAATAGACCCAACCGATATTCAGAACCCAGGTGAACACGATGTTGCACTTGTTGAACAAGTTCTGGATCTTTCCCGCTTTCCGAACGTGCCGAATGTATTTTACATCACTGCCAAAAGCCTCTAACTCGACGCAAGCCTTGTGAACGAACTATCGGGCGGCTTTCAAGAAACGCGATATTTCGAGATTGTGTTAGGTATCTAACATTGTACCCGAAAAAAACTTAAGCATCTGCTGTCAACGTAATCAACACTACGACTGAACAAAAACATGTCCTCAAATATCCTCCCCACCCTGTATTACGAGTATATATTACCGCCTATCTT
This sequence comes from Pocota personata, assembly GCA_963082735.1. Lineage (NCBI taxonomy): Eukaryota > Metazoa > Arthropoda > Insecta > Diptera > Syrphidae > Pocota > Pocota personata. Next base: position 45,018,189 of record OY720429.1, on the reverse strand, counting down.
TCCTGTCAATCGTCATGTATGTATGTATATACGGTCGCCTGCAGACAGACTTTTTCGAACTTCATAACTGAGATTTGTTGGGTTACAGTACGAGGCGAAACCGGAATTTGCATTCTAACCTCAAAAAAACCTAAATGGGAACCTGAACGTTTTGGCGTAATAACCTTGCATAAAGAATGAAATACTCGTACAGTGCGTGCTATTGCAGGTAAGCTTAAAATATCGAAGTCGACAGTGCATGATATACATCGCTTTAAATAATCATCGACTCTTAAGACCCGGAAGAGAAGCGGAAGGCGCAAATTAACATTAAAATAGGAGGACCAGATTATAAAATTAATATGCAAGAAGGATCGACTGCTTACAGCTCCAGAAATCACAGAGTTCAACAGTTCGCACTCAAAGCAGATATCAATAACAACGACAAAAATGCGTTTAGCTGCCCGTAGGCCTTCAAGGTGACTGAAGTCACTGCCAAAAACATGCCTCCTCGTTTCTCGCAAAACTGGGCATTTTTCAAGGAAATGATGAATGTCCTCCCTCTCCTCTAGATTACATAAGCTTCAGAATAGGGGTAAATCATTCCTTTGAGGTATGAAGTTAAACTTAAGGAGTTCTCCCCGTAGTTTTAGCTTTTCGTATTCATCAACTTTAGAGATAAGCCGATAAATTTCGAGTTTCCAACTCATGCTATCATCGAAAATGAGTTCCATCCCACAGACATGCGCTAGTCCCATCCACTCCTTGAACCAACCTGTTTTGTGATGTATAGTTTGGAGAGCTCCTTGTTTTGGAAGCCGATAATTTGGCATAGCAAGCGCTTTAATTATATAGTCCACTTTTAGAACACTAATTCTTGTTAATAATGGAGATAAGCCCGTTTCAACCAAATTCATACAGTTTGGTGTATTTGATGGCAAGTGAAATGACCTCTTAACATAATATCTCAGTAGTTTTCGACGGATTCATAATTCCTGAATCCCCATACTTGCGCCGTGTAAAGCAAAATTGATTCGGAGACTGCTTCGAATACCTTATATTTACTACTATGAGCAATATGCTTGTTGTTAAGGCATCTTCCCCAAGCCATATTGATTGCAGTTTTGGATTTGGTAAGTTTTTCCCTAAGATGATTTTCCATGCTAAGGTTCTTAGTAAAATACACTCCAAGATATTTGTATCATTTTACCACCTCAATCATATCTCCATTGTTGTGCATTTTTCATTTGCGCACTTTCTGACTCCACCTTTTTTGTATATCATGATTTTCGACTTATCCAAATTAACGATTAAGCTCCACATTCGACAGTAGATATTCATGAAGTCGATTAATCATTAGCTGCAAGGATTCAGGAGAGTAAGCAAGCAAGACTACTCGTATATCGTCTGCAAACAAAAGTATTTTCACCATCACACCTGCATACTGCATAAAGCAAAAAGGATTGGACTTAAAGCACATCCCTGTCTAATTCCTGACCTAGATTGGAACCATTCTGTCTTTGCTTCACCATCCCACACTGCTACCTTGGTGTTTTCATATAGATTTTGGATTCCCCATCCGAACTTCAGCGTCATGCCCATATTGTACAGCTTGAACATTAAAGCGTTTCGGTTCATGGTGTCGAAGGCTGCCCTAATGTCTCACTTACTCCTCAACACAAAGATGTGATCAACGGTGGAATAATCAGATGTAAAGCCGGCTTGAAATTCTTTCAATAAGTTACAGTCCCTTATCCATGCTGTAAGTCGTCGTCGCAGTATCGCTATAAAAATCTTATACGACGTATTCAAAAATGAAATACCCCGATAGTTTGCTGGGTCAGACGTGCTGTCTTTTTTATGGATGGGAAAAATCAACGCCTCCTTAAACTGCTGAGGAATAGCTCCGCTTTCAAAAACATTATTCAATAGCAGGGTGAGTTTGTGACTGAGCTCATTAGTTCCTTAAGGCTGAACTATAATAGTAGAATGCTTTCGTACGACCACTTCCGAAACAGAGCGAATACACAGGTTTTGTATTGTGTGACCATAATAGCTTTTTGCTTCAATTCGTTAAGTTTCGTTCACTTTTGCTCACTTACGAAAGAGCGAATGGATTCGCTTGATTTCGGTGATCGGACGAGAACCTTTGCTTCCGAACACATACGCCTATTATGGGCTACTTGAGCAATTGACAGTACTGAAGGAAACTTAACGTAGAATTATGGCATTAGCTTCCGATCGTTTCCGACTATTATAGTTCAGCCTTTACTTTTAAAACTCGGAAGGTATTCCATCCGATCCAGCCGCTTTACCACCCTTAAGTGAGGACAGAGCTCCAATAACTTTTTGATGGGATATTGCCCTATCCAATACATCGTTCTGCAACCCAGGCGTTGCGTTTTTTTTTTTTTTTTTTTAAATTTGCGCGCCAAATGGGATATGAATACCATTAAATTATTTCAGGGCACTGGCGTTTGTATAAATTGAGAGAGAGAGAAATATAGATTGGTGTAGTGGGTTTGAAACTTAGGTGGTATTAAGTTTCAGTAAACTCCAAGGGTGGCGTCCAGATAACTGGGGAGCTTGTTTGTTTTGCTTTTTGTCGTTGCTCTTGATTCACAGTATTTTTTTCCCTCCACCTGATGTCATCATCACGATCAAGTTGCATTTAAGCCATATGACTACCCTACTGCCAGTGTTATGCCTTCGCAATAGAGTTGACTAAGCTTTCGCAATTGATCGACTATTTTATTTATTTCAGACGAAATAAATAGATGACTGTTGAGATCAGGATTTGAACCGTGCACCAAGAGCGTGACATGCATTGATGTTACCACTACACCACGGCATGAAAGTTCAGCATGCTAACCACCGAATTTAATAATTTTTTTTAAATGCTCCAGAAGAATGTTCGAACCTAACTCTCTGCTTATGACGTATCTTTAACAATTAAGTCTCCAAGTTAATTTCCAGAATTCATTGTTACAGTCCGCAAGTCTCTGTGCCTGTGATTCGTAATAATTTCGCTTCTTTACTCTGCATATTGACTTAAAATTTCTATTGAATTCTAAACTTTCTCCGTAATGCCGAAATGACTTAAACCAGGCGAAAGATAACTTCCATCTGAAGAGTATATGTAAGTATTCTGATAAGACAGTTATAGTGGCAAATTCTACATATGTCGATAGTGTCCGGCTAAGAATTCTGTGGCTAAGCGAGTCTGACTTCTGCTTAGTTGCAGGAGTTTATTCGTTCTTCTGTTGGAAACACCTAGCTTCAGTTTTCATCCAGTAATGGTTCGTTCCTTCCTTTAGCCACTTTTTGATATTACTTTTGGCCACGGAATGGTCTTGAATGTTAATGATTATCCTCTTTTGGCTAGTTCATCCGCTTGAAGTTATGGCTAAGGTTATAATTTGGTAGAAATTTGTCGGAGATATCTGTTCCAAGTAGTCTTGTTAATTTTTCGTCTGAAATCTGGATGAATTATCTTGGAGTCTACTTCATCTTCAGTGATGAGCACATAGGCACTGACCATGATTTCAACCTTAATGTGAGCTTGCCATGGGTGATGTTTTCATTGCATGCGCAGACACAAGCTAGTATCATATTTTCAGTTTGTTGAGCTTGACTTAGTGCGGATATTTTTTTCGTCTTATACTACCAGACAGATGATGCATATGTAACAAATGTCAGTTTTTGCCAAGTAGGCAAGTAGGCGGATACATAATGAGATCCTGCAGATATTTAAGTTCCTTTGAAAATTCGATTGTTCGTTCCAAGAATGTAGGTTTCCTGAATTTGTCAAGTTTTCTTCTCTTGGTGAATGCAACTGGTGGTGTTTTTCTTAGGGTTGGCTCTCAGGCATACTCCTTTGCATTAGTCTGTAACTAGGTTTAATGCTCTCTGGAGAATATCTGAGATTGTTTCTTCGAACATTGAATTAGCATCGCAATGTCCCTTTTTAATAGTTCATTTACAATTATGGGCAGGAAATAATTGGAAGAGAACTCCTTCTTGGGACAACCTTTCGCAGCTCTGACATTAAGCTTGTTACTGTCCAGTGAACTTTTTATTATAATGTCTTCAGCCAGCGCTGACACTTTGCTGTGGTCGTATTAAATCTGTCGGTTTGAACTTTTTCTCTTATTAATATATTTTTTGTCCTTACGAATTATGTACATATGTACATAAATCCAAATGTTCCATTAACTCAGATGCTGACATCCACCACAAAAGAATTAAGAAGCTTGTACTCCAAATTCGGGAAAATTTAAAGTGTATTTAATTCTGACCAGATTTCTGAAATATCTGACTGATATTGAATTAGCCTATCTGTCAGGCCAAAAGGTGTGTGTCATAAAACTCTTGATATATTTTGGCCTAACTGGTGAAAATTGCTTCATTACCTACGTTGGCTATAATACAGAGAAGCATAATTAATTTTTTTCTAAGCAACACTTTAACCCTTTCCCTCCTGAGATACCCCGAAATAATATTGCTTTGGTATTATATTTTTTTTTTTTCTTCACTTTTTAACGTTTTAGGAGAAATATGAAAAAAAAAATAAAAAATAAAAAAAGTATGGGATGTCATTGAAATAGGACACTCACATTTGTGAGCTGCAGAAGTGTAACTATTTCAATATAGGTGCATATAATGAAAATTAAGCGGAAGTCAAAATTTTAACAAACTTTTTTATTTTTAATTTGTTTAATTGTTTTAATTCTTTGTATGGAATTGCTTGAAACAATTGGAGTCTTTGGTAAAGCAAAAGTAGACATTGCACTTCTCACATTTTGTTCGCGACCGACTTGGGCAACTTGGTAGGCGACACTTTAGCGGTGCTTTAAGTATTTCAACAATTGGCCAGTGATTAAAACAATCAAAGCGCTTATACTGTCCAGGCATTGAAGCAACCCTCTTTCGTTTCTTCTCAACCGGTACGTCTTCTGGCTCTGAATCTTCGGCATTATTTTTCATATTTCTTACACCACCCAATAAATACTCTCCTACTTCCAACCTAAACTGAAGTGAATGCATTTGATCTTTCTTTGGGAGATTATTGAGCTTGCAGTCGTGTTTATATTCCAAATAGCTGTTAACAATAGCTAAATCATACATATTAGGAATAGTTTTCACGGTCCATGTTTTGGTCTTTACCCACGTTCGATAGCACTCAATAAGTTGGTCACAAGTATAGACCCCCCCCCCCCCATTATAAGATGAGACGCATGCGGGACATGGAACGTCAATTCGCGCCTTCGCTGTTTTATCCCAGCGTTTGACAGTAGTAACTGGTTGACTGCCAACCAGAGTCGAAGCTAATAATGCGCTTTTGTTGTCCTTAACTATACACAAAGAATCGTCATTTACGTATATTTCTTCGAACTCTCCCCTCTTCATCTTCGAATCTTTCATAAATGTATAGCTCTTCTGTCGATTGTTCATTAGAGTTCCTCTGGCGAATATTTCATTTTTTTAAGCTTTTGGAGGAGGGGGAGTGTAGTAAAGTACGAGTATCTATCGAAATAGACGCAAGAATTCTTTCGTAAAGTTTCGGTTAGCCTCAAGACTACAGCTGGTCCTAAGCCGAGACTTCTGTCCTTAAGAGGCGTTGTTCCACATTGATATATTTCAAAGTCTAGAACCATTCTACAAGATGATGTTAGCACAAAGTTCGTTAGTTAGCGCATCGAATGGTACCATTTGTTTATCTATAGAAAATTCCTGAAACATCTAGCCCATACACAGTCAATTACTGGCTGCACCTTCCACAGCAGATTTGCCTTTTTATCATCTTCAGGTACAGCGTTTACGTCTACAAAATGGATACTGACTCGAACCTGTCACGGGGCATAGCCTGAGCAATTAAGTCAAAGCGAAACTTTGTACACCAGTACATATGGATGCGTGGGAACTTAATACATTCTATTATGGCGTGCATTCCAAAAAATATTGACATCTCTTCGAATGTGGTTTTAAGCTCACGACCAGTTGTTGCCAGATAGTATTGCGACGTATGTACAACCGCCTTTTCTATCCAATCAACCGTAAAATACGGCGAGAAAGATTCATATGGTGTTTTAACAGCCTAAGAAAAATAATACACCCTATAAATAGAAGAAAATAACGGTTTTCTTAAACTATACCGGTATCTCATCTGGAATATGATTGGACAATGATACATTCTGTTGAAATGGCCTTTTGATCCACTGAAATACTCTTTTTCGCTGAATTCGAAGTAGAAGCTTTCTGACCCGAGAGTTGAGGATATGGAGCCAATGGAATCTCATCTTCGGAATCAAATTTTGCAGATTCCATATCATCTTCAACTTCATCAACTAATAATTCTTCGTATTCAATACTTTCCATTGGTAAAACATCATCCTCCACTAGCATTTGAAAAATTTCTTCTTCCTCAAAATGTTTTCGAGCCATTTTAAACGCAGCAAAAATTTAAAGTCGACAGGTGGGCGAAATTTCAAATTTGAGCACCACATAGAACTGGAGCTCACAATTGTGAAAATCCAATTTAAGTGTGGTAAAGCCACTCATTAACTGTAAAATTTCCTTAAATATTACTTTTAAACTAATAACTCACATTTAAAGTCGAGGATTTGTTGATAAAACTTTTAAGAAAATAGTTTATTCAAGAAATATAAATAATTACTGATGACAAGATGTATCTGCCTCGAACAACACTTTTGATAGATCGAATAACACATACATTCACACCGCGATGGTGTCGTATGAGACATAAAATGAAACTACGATGATTTCACAATTGTGTGGTGCAGGTTCAGTTCATTTTATAGGGAAAATTGAGAACCTCACAATTGTGAGCCTGTGGAGGGAAAGGGTTAAGAACTTTTCCGGTTATTAAGTGGTAACCAGGATCTTTCTTAGGCGTTCATTACTTTATTTATTTATTTTTTGAGTTCCTTTAGCGTTGCACTTTTTCTTGCGTAATTGTAGCGCAAAAGTAATGACCCAATTTTATTTAGCTATAACTTTTTTCTAAATTAGAAAACAATGATTTTGTTTTATACTATTTTTATTTGGACCTTGACTTTTGTTTCTTCAAGTACTAAAGATGATATCGTTCAAATGTTGACGTTCAGAGTTTATGCAAATTGTAACCCTTTTTATGACATTTTCCATTACTTTCAATTTCTTATTTAATGTTGTCTTTCAGGACTGCGAGAGTCTATGGCTTGTTTATATAGACCAATAACTTCAAATAAACTCAAGGAAATAAGTCAGGAATGGTCAGATCGGTTGAAAGGCCAAAACGGCAAATAACACGGCCTGGAAAAGTATCCTTTACAAAGTCCATATTAAGGATAATTGATGAACAGAAAATATTCCCTAATGAACAGTTCGGTTTCAGGCGTTATCATAGTACATGCCATCAAATACTTAGAATAAACAATAGTATTAAGATTAACCGTGCTATAGGAAAATCGACGGGCATGATCCTCCTCGACATAGAGAAAGCATTTGATTCCGCCTGGCATAACGGGCTTCTATACAAAATGCTGAATTTTAATCTTCCAACTTTTCTCTGCAAAATTGTCCAAAGTTTTTTGTCAAATCGTTGTTGTAAAGTGTATGTCAATAACAGTCCGTCCGTATTAAGTATCCTCGCTGGTGTCCCTCAAGGTTCAGTCCTCGCACCAATCTTATATAACTTGTACACATCCGATTTTCCAAGCTTACCAGGATGCGAATTTGCTATATATGCTGATTATACTGTGATACTTTCATCGCATGAGTTCGGTCTCAACATCGAGAAGAATCTCAAAAATGCGGCTGAAAAACTAAGCGAGTAATATAAAAAATGGAAAATTAAATTGAATTCAGAGAAGATACAAGCTATCTTTTTTAGTAGAAAAAGAAAGCATTGTTTCCTTCCATCCAACCAATTGACGATAAATGGACATCAGATAGCTTGGGAGTCATCAGTAAAATATTTAGGTATATATCTAAATAAGACATTAACCTTCCAGGAACACATAAGGAAAACACTGCATAAAATAAATATAGCCACTAGGTTACTATATCCTTTTATTAACAGAAAGTCTCCATTATCCTATCAAAATAAAATTACCATACATAAAGTTATATTTCAAGCCCTCTTACTCTACGGTTGTCAAGTGTGGGGTAAATGTGCTAGATGTCATGTTAAAAAATTACAAATACAATAAAATAAACTTTTGAAAATGATGCTGAAGCTAATGTTGAATTGTTCTCCGATAGAATACAAAAGCTTATCGACACATTTCTGATCAGATGTGGCCTACCTGATAACCCTCTAGTAAACGAATTAAATGTCAGTCACCATAGGTTGGAATGACTTTGAAATAATTCCATATGTTTTTGCATTCCTATAGTTTTAAATTATTTATTTTGATATGTGTGCATGTTAATTTAAAAATTTTTGTTAATTTATACATTTGTTAATTTATTTAAGCTACTTATCTTTTTGTTAATTTATTTATCTTGTTGTTCATTTTATACTTTATACATTTACTTATTTAGTTGTCAGTTTAATCATTTATTAATTAATTTATTTATTTATTTTTTTCGTTAGTTAGCTTTTTCATTTATTTATTTGTTAATTTATTTATTTTTCAATTTATTTATTTGTTAACATATTTATTTGTCAATTTATTAATTTGTTTATTTTTTTTTTTTAATTTATTTATTTGTTAATTTATTTATCTGTACATTATTATAAATTTTGTTAATTTATTCACCTATTTTTCATTCTAATTTATTCATTTACTTCTAGTTATTGTTAATTTATTAAGCAACAATCTTTAATATATTATATTTGCGTTAAGTTATTTCCTATAATTTAATTGTTGCTTTGAATGATGCAACTTATTCATTTTATTTACTTAACTTTCTCTTTCTTTTTTTTTTTTTCTTTTTTTTTCCCCCAATCAAATGAGGTTTTTTCTCGTTGTTTCCCCTCAAATAACAAATCATAAGTAATTCAAAAGTAAAATTGTAAATTACTTTACATTTTTTCAGTTGAAAGATATACATATATATATATATATCATATATCTGTATGTAAATTGTGTGGTGGCGAACCTTTGCAAATTTAAAACGAAATAAATATCTATCTGTCTATCTATCTTTACAATGTCCATTGTGTCGCACGTTGTGTATGCAGAAGCACTGTCTTGTTAAAACCACATGTGCTCCAGTCCCAATTCATTCAATTCGGGTATCAAAAGTTAAGTAACATAGTACTGTAGCAATCGCCAGTGAAAGGTATCATGTCGCCAGCAGCGTCTGCGAAAAAGTAGAGTCCAATTACCCTTCCAGCACAGACGCCGCACCACACAGTAACTTTCAGTGGATGAAAGGTATTATTGGATAATACGCGGGTTTTCAGTGCCCAAAAGTGAGTATTCTGTTTATTGATATGTCCGGAGAGATGGAAATGTGCTTCATCACTCATGATTAATTTATAAGGGAAATCGTCCTCTTCATGGTTGAGGCTTATGATGCTTTGGCTGTATTCCAGGCGGGCGTGGTGGTGTGCGGGCAGCAATTAATGCACTATCTGAGTTTTGTACAGAAACATCTTCAAGTTTTTCTACTCGTATGCTGCAGAGACCTCTCTTCCACATCCTGTGTTCTTTCGCGTTGCGCCAGTCCCTTCAAAGCGTGTGGCTTTAAATCGAATTGTGCAACCAGTCGGTGCTGAACGGTATTGAAATTTTCGACAAAATTTATGTTGTGTTCTTAACACTGATGAATTATTCCGGAAAACAATTACTCCACGTTCTTGAGCAGTATAGCGTTCCATTGTGCGACTGTCACTATCACGATAACAGGAGACGCCATTTGCAAAAATCATAGGCAATTCATATAGGATCATTTCCTTTGCGTCATCTTGTGTAGGGTGACCAGATAAGAACGATAGGAAAAGAAATCAAATTCATTGATGCAAATTGATTCTGGCATTATTTTAAACCTACATTTCAGCCATTATGTACGGAATGCCACATAATTTAAATGGCTGCTTTGGCTTCGCTGGCAGTGCTGGCGATGCCAATTCAGGTAATCAGCGCCGAATAGACATTTCTGAGCCTTCTTCGATACTAGCCGCTACGGCGGCTATGTTGTCTTCACTTCGCACCGATCTCTGTCTGGTTGGTGGCTTAAGGTCCAAAATAGTGTACTCACGCTCAAACTTTTCCACGGTGCGACGAATTGCCTACGCACTAAAGCCTTGATGACGACCGACCTCAAGACGAAATTCACGTTACGTATTTACAACTGAGCCGGAATTTCGATAATTTTTTTTAATAATTTCCACACGTTCGGGAAGCGTCAAGCGATGCATGATGAAATGGCAAACCCTACTGAATATTTTGGCAACTAGATATCATTGTAACTTTGACAGCTGCATGGAAAAAGTATCATTGCTATCTGATCACCCTTTATTTCTGAAGCATTGATATTATGAATAAGCGCTTGACAACCGAACTGCTTACAAGTGTTTTTCAGATGAGCGGCAAAAATGTCCGCTTTCTCTTTGTCTCCATTCGCCTATTCGTCATGATTTTTCTTGATTGGTGGTGCAGAAATTTTAGGCATTTTAATGCCCTTTACAGGTATCCAAAGCTAACAAGCTTTAAAGGTATTGTACAATAAGTTACACTACTGCGAGAGACTTTGGCAGAAGTTTTTCCATGTTACACTTTTAGCTGTTCTAATTGTTAAGTTGTACTTTGCATGAACTTCTCTGTACTTATCCCACTCTCCATTGTGTTTCGCTTTGATAAAAGGTCTTCTAGCGTACGCTCTAAGTTTGGCGAGATTTTTGTTTCACCAGAAGACAGCTACAATGTAGATCACTGGGAAATGATAGATTTTTAAGGCGAATCGAGCACCCTATTACGAACTTGGTTGTCACGCTACAGGCTTAATTCATATTTTATGCAGTCAGAAGTTTGTTGGCCAATCTCAATCCAGATCCTAACACCCTAGTGGAATAGGCTCTCCTGGCTCTCCTGAAGAATTAAAATTTCTACTAATCATGTGGTTTTCAGATATAAAAGCCTACATTTGAAGTATCTTGACTTTGATGACTGTCCCACTTAAACTTAATGAAAACTTTGCCTTGGAACTCTTGTCGTAGAAAAGTAATAAATCGCCTTTAATTTTTAATTTCATTCTCTCCTCCCCCAACCACAAGGCTTAATGGTTTCGGTCTTAAAATAAAAAAGAATTGAGAGAAACCGAACAACTTCATAGAGGTTTATACTTCGTTAAGTTTGAAAGGAAACCAAACTCATCCATAATATCTTGCTAACCGAAAAGTTTAGATACAAAAAAAAAGGGATTAAAACTAACCTCCTCTCACGATAATCCATTTGAGCAACCAACATACATGCGGATATTGATGTGGATACCTACTAAACCCTAAAATAAAACTTCAACCTTTCAATGAGCATATCAATGCTCTCCTGTTTCTGAGCTAATAAGGGTTGCAGGTGCTGAAAACATCCTTACACACAGCCAGATAACGAAAGGGTATCCTCCTCGCAGTAGTATTAGTCTTCTCCTATCAATACTGATTAAATTCCAGTTGAAGAACATCATAGTGTTAAAGAAGAACAAGAATAATATGGGGATGGTAGGAAAGGAAAAGAAAAACATTGTATCTGCAGCGTGTCGATAGGATAGGTTATTCGAGAAGTTACACGTTTTATCAGACTCCCACGCTACGCATATCCGCTACTGGTGCTGCTGCTGTCAGTGTCAGTGTACAAAGCCGGTTCTTTGTCGATAAAACGGATTTTCCTTCTTCAAAATTACTTTTCGTTCATCCTTTTATTTATAACCTTGCCTTGGGTATACAGATAGAGGTTCGACCGACCCCCTTATACACGTAAGTATAGAAGAGAATATTATCCTCCAGAAATCAAATTATTCATTACTCAACTTAATTCGCAGTCCCTGTGGATGAAGTGGATGATCGGACGGATGGATGGATAGCTGGATGGATGGATGAATGGATGAATGATGACTGCCCAAGGACCCAAGACACAAACGAGCCAAAATAAAATTCGACCATCCAACATTTCATTACGCTCAGCATTTCATGCGGGTCATTGCTTCGTATCTGATATGAATGCCATGTTACATGGACGCACATGGGGTGTGCTTTGTGCGTGTGGACGAGACCACCGTTCTATCAAATTTTTAGTTAACTAATTACAAGGATACGTTTATTAAGCTCAATAGCATCCGGTATGTATATAAGGTAAATAAGGCATAAAATGCTCCATCGTATCCCATTGGTATGAAGTGGCAAACAACAGCATGGCTAACCGAGAATCTGTCTACGAGGCAATGCTGAGAGTTACTGTAGTGGTGTAGTCCGAAATATGGGTCTTCCTTGACGACTTTTGTTCTTGAATCGTGATTAATTTTTTTTTTTTTTTTTTTGTTGCTCCCCTTCTTATATGTAGTTTGCCTACACCCTCTGCTGGAACATGAAAGCTTTTAATTAGTCCTTCTGTTGTTTAACGATCACATTGCCTAAGTCGTATAATGAAAGTGGAACGGTTTTAATTAATTAGGCAACTCTTCCTTTCGTCCCTTTCTTCTATTGCCCACAAATTTGGTGGAGCATAAACTTATGGATGTGCGTGTATGTCCTGCATGTGAGAGGCATGTAATGGGCGGTGTGTTACAGATGGCTTGTACCAGATAATCAAGGTCGATTCAGTATAGTAGTGTGGTTGGAGCATGGGGTTGGCCGTTCGCTTATGTTCGAAGGGGGTAGGCAGTGTTAGGGTAATTAAAGTGTAACCTTGTTTTTGATGCAGAAATTAATATTTGGGCTTTAGGGTGAAGTATATATTCATAGGGAGAACAAGGACCTTTTGTTTTCTTTCATTTAACTTTCAGTATAGTTTTTAATGGGTTTAAGAATCTAATGATGTGAGGACATGCTGTTAAATATAGCGATGATTTGAATTAAAGATGAAAAAGTTCTTCACAGGTTTAAATCTTGTATTCTACACTCGTGTAAGGCTCTCAAAATACTAGACACTTTCCTAATCCGCTAGGTGATTCTACAAACGACTAAGAAGATTCATTGAACAAGTAGATTCGAGATATTCTGATCAGTTTGTGGCTCAGTCGGAAGAAATATTTTGGTTGTTGGGCTTATAAGCACCTCAGTGGTGGGCTGAAACCTTGCTAAGGATTTGCGGTTCACTTGCAAAGAGAGCGTATGGTGCCTCTATGAATATTTAAAGATAGCCTTTAAATCCACCACTGGAGTGCCGCACCTAAAATTATTTGCCACACATAAGGTATTGAGAATGGTACAATAAATATTCAACTAACGATGCCGCAAGGTTCAGTGTCTCAATTGAATTCAAAGACACTGATGCAGTTGTGCCTCTGAGAACAGCAGAGCTTGCTGCCTATGCATGGATCCTCTGAATAATAGTCTTTGCGGTGGGAGAATAGACTTGTACCCAAGTGGTAGGCTAGTTCTTCCTAGCAGGTGTAGGAAAAGATTCCATCCATACCAGGCAATTTGAACGGTTGAAAGGTATTTAAAGCCCAATCCAGCAGCTATTCTTCCAGTTTCCGATTTGGTCTGGCAATTTATATGTGGCTTATTTACAAGTTACTTGGAGAGTGTGTTTTTAATAGTAATGGAGGCCTTTACTCCTTGTCTTCCATTTCCACTTCTATATTCGCAATGGCCTTATGTAGCCTGGCTGCTTCAGAGGTGAAAGCTTCTTGCTCTTTTAGTCCCCTTATTGCTATTCTCCAGACTCTTGCATTACTAAAAATCTAACGTATGTTGCATCTGAGTTTCGACAAATTTGTGCTCGAGTACGGGGCCTCCTTCTGCTTGCTTTTAGATTTAGTGGGTCAGCTGGAATTAAACGCATCTATTATTGCATCCATTTAACTCTTTCACTGCATGCTTCAGTTGTAGTTGTAGTTGTAGGCTCGTCATTTAAAGGTTCTTATCCGATCTAGGTTAATTCTCAAATTGGCTTTATACAAGTTTCAGTACAGGTTTCTTCCAAACTGAATTCTATAATCCTGTGGTCGGACACGGAAGACTCCTTGAGCGCTCTCCAATTTCTAACTACTCATTAGTTTGGGCTTCAGAATGTAATTCGAGCCCATTACAAAGGTTGGCGTTCCCCCCACATTATAGACATCTAGGTTATTTGAAAGACTACGAGTATATTCTAAAAGACAGTCACCTCTTTGGGTGGTGTCCACATGGAGCAGCGGCAGTAACTTCCTTTTACAGTGCGCCACTAACCACAGTTCCTCTATTGGTGGTGCAGTATTTTTTTATCTGGCAAAGTAGAGAGATCATAAATTCTGGAAAACATATAAATTTGATGTTATTTCTGATCAATATACAGGCTCTAGATACATCTTGCCTTGTATTCCGAATTACCTTTACCTGTGAGCTATTTCTTTCAGCCACTCTACTGCCTCTGGGCCACCGCATTCCACCAATGGCATTCCTGGTCTTAACTGGATGCCGTCGAACTGTATTTTTGACTTCCAGCCGACTGCTACCTCTTCAATAATGGCGTCTTATAACGCAGTGGGTTCTTCCGCACTTGCGGGAATATTTTTGGCAGCACTGCATCTCAGTTTTTTGTTTTGTTTGGCTGTCGTAATTCGTACTAGGTCCAGTTGCTACTGTTAATTCGGAGGCTTCTTACCACCGCAGTTGTTGTCAATCTTCTTTTTCGCCTCTCCTGTTTGTAGTGGGAGATATATTTGCTTCCACTCTTCTCCTGTGGCGGTTCCTGCTGAGAGACCTCACTTAACTGTACCTTTCTGCTCTCAGCTTTCGCTCTGGCCTCGTCTGGAGAAAAAGTTCACTTAGACCTCTACTGTGAGTGTGTAGCTCTGTGTAGAAGTAGGAGAAGCTTCTTAAGGAGATAATATCTCCATTAGACTTAAGGACCTCCTCCGCACCCGTAATTATAGCTTTCATAATGAAAGTAGAAGTACTACTGCCCTCTGGCACAATAGATCTTTCTGGTCGAAGTCCCTACACGTCATTTGGGCGTGGCCACATTCCTGTTAAAAAAAAGAAGAATTCTCGTCTGTCGACGTATCCTAAAGGTTGTTATGGGATGTAAGTTCCTCTGCCCACTAGTTAGTTGGTCTCTCTTACTCGCTTTCTCGAATCGTCTCCGCGGACGTCTTGGTCCATGCAATTTGTAACTTATGCAGCAATGATATCCCGCAGAATTGAATTTTTTTTATCATTGTTTTCTTCATAGTATTGGATTAGGAATGACGAGTAGATAGGGAAACATCAGCCCCCATGTCAGAGCCCCTGCATAAGATGGTAAGTCCACCGTTACTCCTCGGCGTGGCCTGGTTCCGAGAAGGCTCCATTGTAATACAGTTGAAATACGCCCCGACTACAAACCATCCAGTAGGCACGGTCTTCCATAGCATCCTGGATTAGGGGGTGGCAGATCTTAGTTCGTTACTCGTCGGTGGATTATTTGACGTGATTAACTTACTTTGCCTTTCAGAAACTCCGTCGTTATTCACCGAACAGTGATACCATAAGGAGGAACAGAGGAGGAGCCTGTGCACGTTGGCTTTAAATTTTCGAAGGTTGTAGTGATGGGAAAATACAGAGATCATTCCACATTCGTGTCGTTCGGCTTATAAACGAATCCCAATATTTGACAGTACGACCGAAATTGGGCTTAAGGGTAAACTGATGTGCATTCGAAGCATGACGCGTACTACGGGTGAAATTTTGAAGGCGAGAAATGCAAGTGGCTATTTCACTGAAGCATTTTTTATAGAAAAATCGATAAAATAGGGAGAGACATGAGACATTTCTCCGATGTTCAAGTGAATGTATGGAATTCTCAATGTCTCTATCACCTATAAGTGTTAACGCACGATTCTGTACCCTATCAAGAATGTGCAGAATGGTTTTGAGTGCATCATACCAGATATGGGCGTTATATCCCAGCTTAGGGTGGATGAATGCCTTATAAATTGAGGCCAGATCAGACAGGGTAAAATATTTCTTGCACCGTTTAAGGAATTCCAGTACGCTGAAGACTTGCTTGCGACCGCAGAGAGTCTATGTTTCAAAGAAGACCTTTCACTAGGAAAAGAACAATACCCGTATAACTGGAGTTGAAACTGCATAGGTATTTACGGGCATATATGTACGTGTAAATGTATATTCGGTAATACTTAAGGCTTGAGGATTTTTTTTCATAATTTGCACGTGTGAAAGTGGTTATGAATACCCTCATACTGACACGGGCGTTTTGAGGAAAGGGGAAGAGACAGAGAGAATGACAGATTCATGTAGTTGGTTTGAAACTCAGCTGGTATTAAGTTTCAGTGAACTCCAAGGGTGGCTGTCCAGATAACTGGGGAGTATTTTTGTATTTTCGTTGCTTATGATTCACAGTATTTTTCCCCTCCTCCTGATGTCATCATCACGATCAAGTGCCAGTATAATGCCTTCGCAGTAGAGTTGACATAAACTTTCGCAATTGATCGACTTTTTTATTTATTTCAGACGGAGTAAATAGATGATTGTTGACATCAGGATTTGAACCGTGAACCAAGAGCGTGACAAGCGTTGATGTTACCACTACACCACGGCCACCAATAAAAGGAAATTTTCTTCAGAGATGAGGCTTATTTCTCACTCGTCGGCTACCTAAACAAACAAAATTCCATAATTTGGGGTTCTAAGAATCCAGAAGTTGATTATTGAGAGGCAATCACATCCACCACAGGTGACAGTTTGGTGTGCGCTGCGGACCGGCGCGGCGTGAACAGGCCGTTTTTTAAAAAAAAAAAAAAAAAGGCCTCACAGTTACGGTGAATTCTCTGCGCTATGGTCAAATTATAAGCAACTTTTTTTTGGCATGCGATTGAAGACATTGATATGAGCGACATGTGATTCCAACAGGAAGGAGCTACGTGCTACATAACACAGACAAATTTAACTCTATTGCACCAATAGTTCCCCGGCTGTTTAATTTCAAGATTTGTGATCTGACCCCATTGGATTTCTTTTTGTGCAAACAATCCTCAAACTTTGGAGTACCTAAAAACCAACACCCTTGAAATTATGGCCGCAATACAACTTGAAATGTGTCGAAAAGTCATAGAAGTTTGCAGCAACTCCCGTGGCGTCCATTTAACCGATGTTGTATTCCATACATAATGGCATAGTCCAAAATTTAAGACAGAAAAAAAATTCATGAATTCTTTAACACTCTTTATTTTATTTAAATTAAATCCTAAAGCACAAAATTAATAACCCGGCTGTCAACGTCAGGGATGCGTGTCAGCTTGCATACAAGTTGGTAAGAGTGGCGAAGCGAACTCCGTAGATTACGGGAAAGAATGCTAGTTATTAACTCAGATATTTTGTCTAGATGTTGCAATGTTAAATCTTTTTCTGTCTCGTTCGTAGGCAGCAGTCAATAATATGCTTCCCAGTGGTAAATTTGGGATGCCGCAGCTGAAAACTCATTTCGGTTTTTACATAGCAACACGAATAATGGCTCCAGTGTATAATCCGCGCTGGCAGAAAAAAAAATAGCTTTTTAACCCACGAATATTGGCTAACACGTCCTCAAATATTTCTATTTGACACTGATAATGAAATGGAATACAATATTCAACTAGTGGAATATTTGTAAGTCGCTTCAAAACGTCAACACGTTCATTCAATTCTCCATCTCCTAAAGTTGATCGCGTCACTCGTAAGAGTCGCTCCCAAAGATTTGCGGTCTGAATACACTTAGCACAGGACACCTGCCGTGTTAAACATGTAGTTTCAATAAGACGGTTCCACCGCACACATAGCAGACGACACAACAGACTGAGTGAAGGATACTTTTCCAAACTGTGTTATCTCCCGTTTTGGCGGTTTGCATTGGCCAGAGAAGTCACCCGATCTGACCATTTCAGACTGATTTTTTTGAGGTTATTTGAAGTCATTGGTCTATGTGAACAAGCCACAGATTCTCGCAGCCCTAAAAGACAACAGTAGACAAGAAATAGAGAACATACTGGAGGAAGTCTTGAGGAAAGTGGTGGAAAATGACATAAAAAGCGCTCAAATTCAGTACTTAATGGAACAAAATTTAAGTCTTCTTCTTGTCTTATGTCCTGTATCCCCTTGTGGGTCCTAGGGCCTCTACAACGCCTACGCGCCATCATGTGCGATTTCTGGAAATGTGCCTCAGCTTTCCCCAACTCTTTCACAGTTGCCGTGCTTCCTTCTCAACTGTTCTGCGCTAAGTACTCCTAGCACCGCCGCGTATCC
Organism: Pocota personata; assembly: GCA_963082735.1. Classification (NCBI taxonomy): domain Eukaryota; kingdom Metazoa; phylum Arthropoda; class Insecta; order Diptera; family Syrphidae; genus Pocota; species Pocota personata. The sequence goes on along the minus strand of OY720429.1, from coordinate 44,999,840 downwards.
TGCCATCCTGGGTAAGCGGGTTCCATTGCATCGCTTGGTTAGCTATGGACCTGTCACCCTTTCGGAGAGTGTGACCGATCCACTGCCACTTTCGTCGTCGTATGGTTGTGCCTATAGGTTCATGGCCCGTTCTCTGATAAAGCTGTTCGTTAGAGATACGGTTGGGCCAGAATATTCTTAAGATGTAACGTAGACACCTATTGACAAACATTTGCAGCTTCCTCGTAATAGTGAAGGTCACTCTCCAGGTACCACATCCATATAGCAGCACGGATTCAACGTTGTAACGGAACAATCGTAGCTTGGTGTTTAAGCTAATTGCATTACTTCGCCAAACTATGGATAGCATCCCAAACGCAGATTTTGCTTTCCCTATTCGGCTGGCTATATCCAGTTCGGTTCCGCTATCGGTTGAGACAATACTCCCAAGGTATTGGAAACTCTCTGCTCTCTCAACCGTTTGTCCAGCAATGCATATATGAGTTGATGAGTTTGGTCCTAGGCTGATCACTTTTGTTTTTGCCGAGTTATTTTTCAGCCCAACGACGTCTGCTTCCCTCTCCACATTTGCTGTCATTTGGTGTAGGTCCATTATTCTGTGAGACAGTAGACATACATCGTCGGCGTAGTCGAGGTGTTTGAGTTCAGATGTGAGAGTCCCATCGAATTCCTTCATTTCCTGTTGATAAGGCCGCATTCAGCACATCGCTAATCACCAATAAAAACAATATTGGTGAAAGTATGCAGCATTGCCGAACCCCACTTTGGACTTCGGATTCCTCAGACAGCCTTCCCCTGTGCAAAACGTGACATGTGGACCCATCATATGTAGCCTTGATAATTGCTATTAATTTATCCGGAATGCCTCTCCTGCACAAGGCACGCCAAATAAATTCCCGATTGACACTATCAAACGCCTTTTCAAAATCGATGAACAACAGGTGAAGTGGTGATTCAACACATTGCTCGATGATGATCCGCAGGGTGTTGATGTGGTCGACACAGGAGGATCCAGAGCGGAAACCTGCTTGTTCGGCGTCGAGTGTGTCTTCAAGGTGTTCTTTGATTCGCTCCAGGATGATACTAGCTATTATCTTGGCACGCAGATACCTCTCCAGTTTTTGCACTGCATTAGGTTGCCTTTTTTAGGGAGCTTGACAATCATTCCCTTTTTCCACTCATCTGGAAAACTCTCGGCTTCCCATGTTCTCCCGACAAGTGGGAACAGTAGCTCTGCCGATGCTGTTGGCGCAGCTTGAAAAAATTGGAAAAATCCTACCGCCTTATTAGTTTTCAGTGTTTTGATTGCTGTAATAATCTCCTCTTTGCTGGGGGTTGTGGTGCGAATTCGGGAACTTCTTTCTATGGACACTTCAGTCTGACTTGGGTCCATTTTGCTGGCGAATACTCGGTTTAGAACCAAAGCAAAATGCTCCTTCCATCTCTTCAGTTGATCCTCATCCGATATTAGCAACGAACCGTCTAAGCCTTTCACTGGGTGTTGAGTAGAGCTTCGGACACCTATAAGCTCTTTAGGGATTCTATAAACGGTTCTGCTGTTGCACCTCGCTGCTGCTTCTTCTGCTTCCATAGCCAGCGCATTGATGTAATTGCGCTTGTCACTTCTCACGCTACGCCGTACTTCTCTCATCTTCATGCGATATAGGGACTCAAGCTCGATCCTCCCTGCTGCTGGAGTTGCTGCAATTCGAGCTCTTAGCTGTTTTCGTTCGTTGATCCTTCTCTAGGTATCCTCGGAAAGTCACGCCCTATGGTTTCCCTGCGATCGACCGATAATCCTTTCAGCACCTGATGTGAAAACAGTTTTCACAGCGCACCAATGGTCTTGGATGGTGGCGGGCAGGGAGCTGCTGATTGTTTCCACTCCACGTGAGAGATGGTCCCTTAATTTTTGGCGCACTGTTGAACTCTCAGTCGGTCTACGTTGAACCTAGGTATTCTTGTGTCGTTAGATCTACGAACGGCAGCAGTGCGTAATCGGAGAGTAGCTATCATAAGATGGTGATCTCGTACCAACCCCATGTCGGTACCTCGCCTGTTTCGGACTTCTAGGAGACTACTTCTAAAACGACGACTGATGGCAAAATGGTCAATTTGGTTGGAGGTTGCTTGCCTGTCAGTTGACACCCAACTGATTTTATGGCAGGCTTTGTGCTTAAACATAGTGCCACCTATGACAAGACGATTTGCGTTGCAAAAGTCAACAAATCTTTCGCCGTTGTCATTGCGATTGCCTAGTCCGTCCCATAACATGTTTAAGCCCTTCATTGTCATTGTTCATTGTTCATTGTCGCAAATTCCCGGGAATTGTTCATTGTCGCAGCCTACCTTGTCATTCAGGTCCCCCATCACAATGACAATGTCGCCATTGGGTGTTGCATCATGAACAGCTCCCAACTGGTTGTAGAAGTTCTCCTTTTCTTCCTCAGACGAACCATCCGTGGGGGCGTAACACTGTATGATGGTGACGCGACGTACTCTCGTACGGAATCTGGCCGTTAAAATCCTATCACCGTGCGGCTGCCACGTAATTAGGCCTCTGCGTGTTGTTGGCATTAGCAGCAGTCCAACTCTATATCCAGGGGGGTTTCCGGTTGGTCTTCCGGAGTAGAGTAATACAGTGTTACGCGTTGGGGATTGGTACTCACCCGCATCTAACCATCTTATCTCGCTTACTCCCAATATGTCCAGCCTATATCGCATGAACTCATGCTCCAATTAAAGGAATCTGGCATTCTTCACTCTGAGAGTCTAGGAGCGTCTTCACATTCCAGAAACCAATCTTAGTCCGGGTACGATAGCCAAAGTTCGTCAACGTGTTATCAGTCCTTATCCGAGGCATTGTGTCGGTTTCCGTAGCGTAACAAAATCTAAATCCCAAATAAAAATAATAAAATATAACATCATCGTTTTTTTGATTTAGGAAATATTCCACTTTTTCCATTAAATGGAATATTTTTGAAGGAAGCTTCTGGTCACACTGCTCGTTGTACGATTACTTACGGAACACGTACGGTTTCCTAAGCGACATGTTAGACCATTAGTTGACCATAAGAGATGATTCAAAATTTGTTCTTATCCTTGTTATTGCATACCCAATAACTCGCGTGTTATCACTCGTTCATAACCTTAATTCAAGTAGTGAGTGAAATGCATTTAATTGCGTATTTAATTTGATGGTCTGTATGATTGTACATTTGTATTTCAGCACAGCAAATGCTTATATAAAATATGAATAAGAACATAAATACTATGATGTCGTAAAAATTTGCACACGCCAGTTGAAAATCTATAACAAAGGATCCCTTCTGTTTGCAATCCTTAATTGGCAGCTTAAAACCCTTGAATAAGTATATTCACTGTTAAAATTGAACGATCCTCCTAAGTTAATATTATGCATTTGAGTTTGAACAAAAAAAAAAAAACAAAAAAAAAACTCAATCACCCTAGATGGATGCTCTGGATGGATATTACAGAATTACATGAGCAGCAGTAAATATATAAATACCAGAAGGACATTTTTATAGGCCATAAAAAGATTTTTGTCCGTTTCCATCAAATCCGTTTACTCCGGCTTCTTGTTGTATCCATCCGTTGTCTCTTCCATTATCCTTTGCCTTATTTTTTTCAAACATAAAATATGGCATTGCAACTTCCTATTTTTTGCAGAGCACCCCACCAACCCCTTGGAAAATCGCAATAAATAAGATAAGAGACGCGTCTTTTTTCTTTTTTTTTTTTTATAAATCACAAGGCTAATAAAAAAATATAACGAAATTATAAGAAAGGGAATTCCTTTCTATTGTGCTTCGGTGCAAAGGTGACGATGATAAAAATTACATTTTTGTTTGCGGTAGTAAAAGAACACGCGAAGAATTAGTGCGCTTTTTGGCGAGATCCTTGGAGATTTATTTTGCTCGCGCGTCCTTAGACCAAGAGGAGTGAATTAAAAAAAAAAATAAAAAAGGAAAATGAAAAAACGTCTGAGATAGACAACTTTTTTGGTCGCCATCCCTCTTATGAAAATGCTTTAAAGTCAACTGCCTAAGGCAGCCAGGGCAGCTTTCTTCACATGAATTCATGGCTCTTTCACCCGGAAGGATTTTCTCGTGAGAATGATAAAAAACAAAAAAAAAACAAAAAAAGTAACGGAGATGGGAAAGGCCATTTGTCACAGCCGATGTGATAATTTGGTAACAGTGTTGCGGGTAGGGTTTTCGGTGGCTGGGAGATGTTTTTTTTATTTGTCTTTTTTTTTTTAATTTGGAAGAGAGTCTTCAAAGAATCTGTGTGTTTTTATGGGAAAGTCAAAATGAGAAACTGGGGATTTTCTTTTAATGGTAACAAGGGGGATTACCAACAAATGGGAGCATGTTTATTAGAATGCGTAAGAAGCCAATGGGTCTTAGTGGATTGTTTTCATTCAACTAGGACTAAATCCATTTTTGGCATCTCCTAAATCAGACCGAAATAGATTGCGTGTACAACTTACTAATTTAGATGGCGGATTAATGCAGCTATATTTGTGAGGCTCTTGTGTATATAAAAGCATAAGCTACGTGGATGAAAGCCATCTTGAAAGTAGTTTCCTGAGGTATTTCGCAATTGCACACCGTGACAGCTGATTCCATGAACAAAAATGGGAGCAATGCCTCGGAAAAAATACCGTACGGGTGCAAGTGTAAAAAAGAGCCTAAATTGAGTGTACTGAATGACATACTAGAGGCCCCATCATTTCCCATGTACTTGTCATGGTTTTTAATGCGAAAAACTTCTAAAATCACTTTTCTCCAAGAACGACCGAATAAATCCTGAATGGGATTGAAAATTGCAATTTTTCTGGTAAAGTTTCTACATGAAACCGTTATCTTCAAAAAAAAAAAAATTATTACTTCATGGCTTATCCGAAGAAATGAAGATAATTTCTGAAAGTAGATCAATTTTTAAGTCGTAGGTCTTAGTCTCAGAATTTCCGCGTTCTAACTGAAGAACTAATGAACGGATTTTGATGAAGTTTGGTCAGTATTGTTACTATGGTGTATGACGGAGTGGGGGTGAGATATAGAGGCGTGATTTCAAAGCCCTTTAAATTGTCCCTGTCACACAGTTGACACAAGTATCACTGGACATTGATGAAATTGGTTTGTAAGTCGGGTTTAATGTGCTCATAGTCACATAGATGCGGCCCATTGTCCGTAAAGCTCTTAAAGAGGCTGCTGAGAATTCTGAAGTTGTTGTTCTTTCAAGTTCTTTTAACAGATATTGACTTGCTGGTCACAGCAGCGTGACCGCATATGTATATCCTTCGCCAAGAACTTTATACTACTTTCTAATGCAATAACACACTGCTTGCGATTTTTGGCAAGGGGAAGAAGAAATTCATCAAGATGCTTTGAAGATCAAAACAGGAGATATGTATATATGTTTTTCATCCAACTTTGTTTCAACAAAAACAATCAGGTCTATTTAACTATTCCCGGACTACTACCACTTGATCCTCCAATTCGATACACATCCACACTTAAATGACATTACACTATTCGTTCGAGTAGCATATAGCTGCGTTATCAAAATTGCATACTCACAGGAGTTGGAAATGTCAAAGTCAGCTGTGCTGCTATTACATTGCATAAATAGATTTAGAAAATTGGAGATGAAAACATAAATCAAATTATTTAAAGAAATTTAAGTGTTAGGGAAATTGTTTTTACTTGAGATGAGGAAAAAAAGAAAAAAATAAGATGAATTCTATGTGAATGTTGGTTTGAAATTAATCATTAAAGAAATAAGTTTAGGTAAATTCGTATTAGGGAAACTTGACTTTCTTCTTGACTTTCTGTCTGGTAATATTGAGTTGACCTCGGGTGTTAGAAGTGCTCAGGTCTTTTGTTTTGGTTGTGTTTATTTTATCCACTTTGTTTGCCTCAGCTTATAGATTTTAGGCCATCAGATGAAGGTCCATTATCCGATGTTTAAGGCAAGAAATCATAGTACATCCAATTCCATGGTTACTTTCTGTTAATGCCCCATGGAGTACATCGTTGATTACCACCAAGAATAACAGCAGTGACAGTATGCACCCGTGACGTACTCCACTTTGGACATCAAAATAGTCTGACACCTTACCATTGTAAAAGATGTGACACTTACTACTCTTATATATAGCCTTGATAATAGCTATGAGTTTTTCTGGGATGCCTAGAAATGCATAGATGCGCAGGGAATTTGTTGCTGCTGGGTTTTATTGCGTAATGCTTTGAATGCATATCAGTTCACCCTTAAGCCCAATTTCGGTCGTACTGTAAATATAGGGATTCGTGTATAAGCCGAACGACACGAATGTGGAATGATATCTTAGGCTTTGTATTTCCCCTTCACTACAACCTTCAAACATTTAAAGCCAACGTGCACAGGCTTCTCCTGTGTTCCTCTTCTCCCTTTTGCTAACGCCCGTCATCTGAAACAGTTTAAGGATATTCATATCCCCTTCGGCGCGCAGATTATAAAAAAAAAAAAACATTCGTGAAAAAAAAAAAATTAAAAAACATATTTAAATTTTTAAAAGGTGTGCTCGTAAATAAAACTTGTCTTTATTTCTTTTATTCGATAGTATTTTTATTTTTATGATCACACTCACAAACACTCGTATTTGCGTAAAATCCGTCAGGAAGAACGCGACTGACCTATTTGAAGGAAAGGACAATAGCAATGGACAAATGTCAAACCCAATGAAGGTTTCATTGCGAATATGCTGCCTAATCGACAGTGTGAAAGTTTCACATCGAGTGGACGTTGTGCGAATAGTGAAAGCGAAAAATATGACTTCTGAACAGTTTCTTCTCGAACGTAGAATGGAATAGGGCTAAATGTGCCCTACAGCAAACGCAGGCCAGATGTATGTATACGAGTATGCTGGGAAAAGGAGGTTGGATATGTGTTGCATATCTCGAGTCAAAAGAACACCGATCCAATTGATCTTACAAATATTCTTTGTTCTGATCTACTGCAAGCGAAAGCTAATGGGAGTATCTTCAAAGAAGTGAAAAAAAACTAAAATTCAACAATTTCAACGTCGACACTTATTTAATGCAAACACAAAGATCGGACGATGTAAGAAAAATTCTTCTGCGATTGCGAAATTTGAAGAACATTGGAGTTTCAATACACAGGCTCTACTCAAATGCAAATCGAGCGCATCGCAGAGCCATGCATAAATTGAAAAAAAAAGTACTAAACAAAAACACGAACGTCAAATTATCACTACGGAACCAGAAAATATAGATTGAACAAAAATTATTTATTACAATGGAAATAATACACTGTCATGTAAAGGTGGAGATACAATAAATCTAATAGAACAGGTGATTGTCAAACAAGGCAGAGGGGATGGGCGCATTCGAATTCCAAGGCAATATTTAAGCATAGCTAGGGAACTTTCTTCTGATTCCATTTCTAATAGGCACGTGTGCTAGTTGATCAATCAGGAGAAAATTGCCTAGTTATGCCTAACTAAAGACTTGGAATCTGAACGCGCCAAGTGACAGCTGTACAAGAAAAATCGAGCTGTTCTACCGTACTGACACCGAGTAAGCTATTCAAGACAAAAACCAAAAGTGGGTTTAGTTCCAAATAGTGTTGCCATGTGTACCGATTTAAATAATTATAAAAAGAATTATTTTCGAATTCATAATGTCACCTTATCCCATGTCCATTTTAGGGTGGCTTCATACTATCTATTTGGAAGTTATTTTGTTAAAGGTTAAATAATTTTCTTTAAAGTTTATTTATTATTTTACCACTTAAAATTTACTACATCACTGCACAGGTAAGTTCACTTTTAAATTATATCCAAGAGCAAAGATATAAAATTGGTAAATAAGACCAGACTCGAATAATTGTGGAACGTGTATTAATAGATAAGTAGAGAGCGGAAAATATAAACTTTGTTCAATATTTTAGTCTTCAAAATCGAAAAACAATATTATAAATATAAGAACATCTTTTTACGCTTCTATTTTCTTTTAATGTGAATCATAAATTTCATATCCCTTTGGTATCGCCAGAAGCCGCAAAATTTACTAATCAACCCGATTCCCGAACAAAAAGCACACCGAACTTCACTCACTGATTTAGAGGTTCGATAAAACTTCACCTCAAAATGTCAATGAATTTATGTCCTGACGTTTCAGAACTTTATATTATTTAAGATGGCTTTTAGTGTTTTCGCAACCCGTGTCAGGCGCTCAGGAGCAATGCATAATTTACTTTGAAACGAGCTTTTTATACACTCCACCACCTGGTTCATAAACATTATCGGTAGTAAAGATTAAGGAGCACTGATGGTAATGGTTGTTGGTATTCTTATTCCCCTGCGGATGTAGTTTATCCCATAGCATAGTGATGCAGGTGATGGTCAATGGTCTTTGTCTGTTGTGCGTCGATTTGAGGGCGGGTTATTCCCTTCTTTTCACTATACACAATGCAATTTCATTTTTACGAGTTTCGATCATTAAATATTCATGAATCCAGAAATGCGCCATCAGATGCAAAGGTTTAATGAAACAAAGGAAAGTATAGTGAAGGTCTTAGGGGTGGGAACAAAATTATAAAATTGAAAGTATTCTTTGGCAACAGTATAATGTTTAAAAATATTTACAACTAGGAATCTTATTCTAATTGTCTCATTCTTTCTTTTGTTTGGAATTCTTAGATAATCCAAAAATGTTGAAAATGTATCTCTTCAAAAGTCTACCTAGAAGGTAAACAAGCACGAGAACTCCTCCATAGACAACGGGAATTGTATCTAAACTATGATACTGAATGAAACTCAAATCCAGAGCAACTGACCGTAGGTGTGGTGCTCCTTTGTGCCGCAAGACATATTCCACCCAATAGATGGCAGTCTCCAGAGGCTCCATTGGTTGATCTCGATATCGTTCAGAAACCTGTTTAGCCCTTGCAATGTACTGTGGATTAGTAAGCAATTCTACAATAGTTGCTTTAAATTTTTCCTCGTTGAGTTCTGTGTATGGCAGCTTCAAAGCATATCCTCCCGCTGTAGCCCTTGCCATATTTATAAATTGATCACAAAACATTGGGATCCCAAGCAGAGGTCTGGCGTGGTATACAGCTTCAGTGGTTCCAAGCAGACCTCCATGTGTTATGAACAGCTTGACATTGGGATGTGCTAAAATATCATTTTGTGGAAGCCAGTCACTGATGAGGACATTGTCACTTTTCCCCGATAAACTTGAATTTTCATACTTCCAAATAACCCTCTGCTTTAGGGACCTGAACGTATTAAGAATAGCGTTTAGTTTGTCCTTAGGCAAGCTGTCGCTTCTCCAATTAGTACCAAGTGCAAAATAGATGGCACCATGCTTTGCATCATCAAGGAATTTCTTAATCCTTACCGGAAGTGGCTTCAACTGCCGCTGGATATGAAGCCCTCCAACTTCGATCATACTATGTAACAATGGCTCCGAATTACCAATGGAAATATGTTGATTTAGCAAAATTAGGGAAACATTTTTCAGAACTTCTGGTAGGGTAACACTTGCATTGGGAAAGAATTTATTGTAGACTTTAGCCTGATATGGCACCCAGATAAAATGATAGCCCACCTGTTGGATTGTAAGAACTGCTAAATTAAAAACTCTTTCTTGAAAACTCATACGATCCGTATAGCCGATGAACCGGTTGGGCATAAATGACGCTGGTGTTGGTGATCCACTTAGTGCGGAAGTCCACATACTATTTCCCATCGGAGAGATGCCAACCACAGGCGCATTGAAATGTTGAGCAAATCCAAAGAGCGCATCGTTGACAAAAATCTCACATATGACCAAATCAAAGGTTCGATTCGGACTTGTGAGGAGTTCCTGTATTATTGGTTGTTTAAGAACTGTCTCTGATAGAGTGCGACCAACGTCGACCATTTGTTTGTAAACCTGAAGGATGTATTTTTCACCTGTTTCTTGAAGGTCCTCGTAGAAATCTGAAATAGAGAAATTGCTGTTTAATGATTTTATCAGGAATCATTTAAATAAGGTTTAGTGGTGTCTGGACTAGTAATAGCTTTGGTTATAGTTTTCGAAATTTCGAGAATAAGATCCTACAATTAAACTGGAGTTTGGACAGGATAATGGGATAAAACCGTACCGTATACGTTAATAATTTTTACATGGCTTTTGATCAGACTTTCACTATTTTAAACCTAATACTGCGAAGCCAACAGGAGGATTATGTTTGCATATACAAGGTGGCGCAAAAGTTGATTTAGAAGTTGATTGGCTTTCAGAATTTATTCAAATTTGAGGCGTTTTTATGTCGATTTCCATCACTTTTCTCAATACTTTCGCTGGTCTATTATGTATTTCTTGTCTAATGTTGTCTTTCAGAGCTGCGAGAATCTGTGGATTGTTCACACAGACCAATGACTTCAAATATCCCCAAAGAAAGAAGTCTGAAATGGTCAAATCGGGTGACCTTGTAGGCGGATACAAATTGCCAAAATGGGAGATAACACGGCCTGGAAAAACGTCCTTCACTAAGCACATTGTATCGCCCGCTGTGTGTGCAGTGGCACCGTCTTGTTGAAACCACATGTGCTCCAATCCCAATTCATATAATTTAAGCATCAAAATGTCACGTACATAACATGGTTCTGTAGCACTTGCCAGTGACACTTATAAAATTGCAAGCAGCGTCTTGGCTGTATTTCAGACGAACTGGGTAGTCTGCGAATAGCAGCTAATGCACCATCTGAGTTTTATACAGAAACATCTTCAAGTCATTTAGAATGGTATACATAAAATGGAACACTAATGGTTTCAACACGGTGTCTGTCTATCAGTCTATCCATTTGTGTCGCACGCTTGTAACTTTTGAACCAATATGAAATTTTGTATAAAAATAGTATGTAATGAACCGAAAATAATTGGAAACAAAAATTGTAAAAAAATTTTGTTGTGGGAATTACGGGGGCATAGTTTCACTCCTACATCCGACATATTAAATTAATATATAAAAAATAAAGCAAACCCTTTTCTTTTTAAGAACGAAACGCCCCCGAAGTGTGAATATATTTTGTTAAGTTAATATTTTTTAACTTCAAGCAAAGTTATTTGAAAAAATACATTTTTCGGAAAGTGGGCGTGTTCTTTGGGCGGATTTACACTTTTACTACTTCGGATTCTAAAAATCTTGTATTTAAGGTTTCACCCTTCTAGCTCAAATTTTAAGACCAAAACCTTGTTATATTCGAATGGACGGACATGATTAGATCGACAAAACATTCGGTATTGATCACAAATATATGTCCTTACAGGAATATATCCTATCCATAGTAGAGCACCTCTTCCATCAAAGGCCTGTTGCTATGTGCAATATTATACGAGAAGTCAATCCAAAAGATATTCCTTTAATTACTCAGGAGGAACTGCTAAGGGCATGCAGCAAAATAGGTGACAATAAGGCGCCGGGACCCGACGGCATCCCGAATAAGGCAGTAAAGGCAGCTGTAACAAAAAGACCAGACCTCTTCATAACAACAATGCAGAAGTGCCTTGAAGAAGGAACCTTTCCCGAAAAATGGAAAACGCAGCATTTGGTCCTACTGCCAAAAGGAAAGAAGCCCCCAGGAGAACCATCATCCTATCGCCCAATATGCCTATTAGACACCATGGGAAAGATCCTCGAGAAGATAATCTATAATAAATTACTCGCAGTAGTAGAAGAGATAGGAGCCCTCTCAGATCACCAATTTGGCTTCAGAAGAGCACGATATCGCCAAAGGTGCCATCGAAGGAGAAAGATGGCTCTACGACACAAAGGAGTATTGTGCAGTAGTAACGCTGGACATTAAAAACGCATTTAACTCTGCGAACTGGTCGTTTATTAGAAGGTCACTTGCCAGGATGGATACGCCATATTACCTGCTACGGATAGTGATGAACTACTGCAACAAAAGGAAGCTGAGGTACAATACCGATGAAGGGGTAAAATACTACAACGTAACTGCGGGAATTCCACAGGGATCGGTTTAGGGCCACATTGTGGAACATCATGTACGACGGAGTCCTACGATTACCGCTACCTGGGGGAGTAACAATAATTGGATTCGCCGATGACATTGCAGTCGTGACAGTAGCTAAACAGATCCGTGCAGTAGAATCAGCTAGAAGTGAAGCAATTGCCCGGATAAAAGATTGGCTAATATCCGCCGGACTAGAACTAGCTGACCATAAAACAGAAGCTGTTCTTATAACCAGCCGGAAAACCATCCAATTTGCCAACTTTTAGGTTGGTAACCAAACCATCAGGTCGAAAGAGGCAGTTAAATACCTTGGAGTAATGCTGGACAACAGGCTACGGTTTAAAACGCATTTTGATTTTGTTACAAAAAAAGCATCGCAAATGCAGGGAGCTCTCTCGCGTACCATGCATAACATAGGTGGACCTGGATACGCTAAAAGGTTTCTACTCTCTAGAGTTATCACCTCAGTTCTGTTATATGCCGCCCCAGTCTGGGCGGAGGCACTGAGGATGAAGGAGACCAAAAGGAGACTATCGTCATCATACAGACTCTGTGCGCTACGGACAATCAGCGGCTTTCGAACCATCTCTGACGAAGCTGCATTTGTCATAGCTGGAATGGTCCCCATTGATATTCTTGCAGATGAAATGCTGAGGATATATAACATTAGAGCGTCATCACGACGCCACTGGTATCGAAGTGATAAAACTTGAAGAAAAAACAGCGGCAGTAGCTATGTGGCAAGCTCGTTGGGCTAATACAACAAAAGGCAGATGGACATACAAACTTATACCGACAATCCAAGATTGGACAAGTCGATATAACGCAGTTCCTGTCTGGCCACGGTAGCTACCGCAAATATCTACACCGATTTGGACACGAGAACTCACCATCCTGCCCGGAATGCCCAGCACGCAGTGTTTTACTGCACACGTTTCACGGCATGGAGAATTACTCTGCCAAGTCCGTTATTACTCCTCGACCATATGGATGGCAATATGTTCCTTCGTAATAACTCTACAAAAAGAGCTGCGGAAAATAGAAAACCTAAGAAGAACAACTGAAGCAGCGGAAGAAGCTGACACAAGAAGCATAGCATAAACTGCTAACCAGCCCCGCGAAGTAATACATAACGGCAGTCCCGCGGGGAGAGCGATTAAAGTATGTAGGGTGTGTGTTTAGTTTCGATCGATTACTCAGGTTTGCGAATCGTGCATGCTAGTAGCACTCGGGCTATTAGTATCTATGAAGATTACACATCCCTGGCGCAATCCAAAAAAAAAAAAAAACAGGAATCTACCATTATTTTTTCTTTATATAACAAACTATGAGTCAAAAATATACAAGAAAGTTACAGTCCGTCTGCAACAGATCGTATGATACCCTGTCCTACCATCTAACCGTTTAAAGTTGACGTGATGTTGGGAAGTTTTAAAAACAGATCCAACGATATTTTTCTATTCAGAAGATATATCCGCTATTTTCATTTTATCAGCAAACTGTGGTTAGGACTTTTCCTTAGCAGAATGTGGGAGTGGCTGCCAAAATGTTCACAATAATACTTAACCATCACCATGAATATCTTTGCGAAAGCTTTTCTAAGAACACACCCCTCGAAAGTGGGCGTGAACAAGTAGAATGTATTGACGATCTAGATATTTCACTTATCTATTTCTAGCATATTGAGAAAACCGACATTTTGTTTTGTGGGCGTGTTTGTGGGCGGATTTTAAAAATTTGTGCACCTGTACTGCTTTGGGTTCTTAAAAGCTTATACATGGAATTTATTATATACACTTCTTAATTATTTCTCTATGTTACAAACTATTTACCAAATCTACGGGATAGGGTATAAACCTCGCGTTCGTGGTGCCCGCTGACCGAAAATTTATGATCATAATTTAATGAAGACATCGTCGTTATGTTAATGATTGCTGGCCTTTTAGACAACATAAAAAGATAAATCAAAGTGATCGGAGATGATTTATCTAAAACTTATTAAATTTTTTATATCGGATAAGCTTTTTGCAGCCAGACCAGTGTAAACAAACAAAAAAAAAACAATTTTATGACTTTCATTCATGCTCCACCTAGAGCAATTAGCGTCCAAAATTGTACGTTTCTATACTTAGGGGTTTCTAAGATACGGTCATTATTGGGTCAATTAGTCGGTGGGTTTTGCGTTTCATATTATTCGGACTTTTGAAGTAGGCAACATCAGCCAAACATGGGAACACAATTTGAAGATTTATTAAATAAACACAGAAAATCTACTATTCGTTTTCCCTAAAAGTCCCGAAGTCTTAAAAAAGAACGCATGGCGTAGTGAAATTGTTGATTGAAATGCAACGATATCTTACTGCATTTAAATCTTAGGCATCTGGCAACCCTATAAATTGGACATCTGTTTTCAGTTCGGCTTATGACCGCATTCGAAGCGTCAGTCCAAGTGAATCTGTGCCATGGAACAGTAAACGCCACCCGCTGTTATCGTGCAGTTTTACATTCAAAACATGTTCTCAATTGTGAAAATGCAACGTGCGTATCGTAAAAAATATCGAATGAGGGAAGCGCCTCCAGAGCACACCATCAGGCGTTTACACCAACAATTTATAGATACCGGCAATCTTGGTAATGGCAGTCATCAAGGCCGACGTCGTCTGCGGCGGTTTTATAAGAACGATGAGGCTCTACAGAGAGCGTTATTCTGACTGATAACGGCATGAACAGCTTTTGATTCCAACAGGAGTTCGCCACAGCTCATACAGCCCGAGCCACGATCGCTTTATTACGTCCTTTGTTCCTCCAGACTTCTTCCTGTCAGGTTATTTGGAGTCCAAGGTTTATGTCAACAAGCCATGGACCTTAGAAGCCTTGAAAGGCAATATACGACAGAAAATGGCCGCTATTCAACCCGAAACACTTCGAAAAGTGATGGGAAATGCCGAAAAACAAGCACATTGCGCCATTCGCTCTGTTGGCGACCATTTACACGATATCATATTCAGAAAGTGATCAGAACAAATTTGCAAGGTTCAAAATAAACGAAAAATGACTTCACAGCATATAATATATGCAATAATAATATGCGTTTTCTTTTTAATTATTACCAAAAACATCCCGAAGTTTTAGATGGCCCACCCTGTATATAGACGCTATTTCCACTATTATTAAAATATTTGTTCAGAAGAACTATAAGTTTAGGTTAGGTAACTGGATGCCCTTGTTGACAGGGATATTTTAGACCACTATGAGTCCATTGTGAACCCTGAGAACCTACAAAATTTCAATCTTCGACCATTAGGCCAAACCACCCAGATAAATTTATGGATCTCAGGAGTTTTCTTAGCTCAATGCTACCTAGCTAATCCAGCTCTGCAAAGAAGTATCTGCGAAGAGCACGGCTTCTTTTGCTGGCCAGAGCTGGACAGTCACACAGGAGATGATGAACGGATTCTATTCCCTCTACGTGCCTGCAGCTTCTACAATAGTCGTTATGAGGTAACCCTAGCCGTGCTGCGTGACTACCTATCGCACAGTGTCCTGTCATGACGCCAACAGCTATGCGGACTTCGACTTAGTTTTATAAGATTGATAGATCTCTTTTTGTCGTAGACTGGCCATAATAATTTGGCTGTAGCGCATATATCTAATCGACACCAGCGTTCATTAGCTTCCTCATTAGAATCGATGTCTATCTCGCCGTATAGGGTGCTGAGCGGTATACTAGCCTCGGAAAGGGCCCGCCAAGGGCTTATAAGCGACCCTTCTCTGGGTAGTTCGTCTGCTTTTTCGTTACCGGAGATATCCATGTGGCCCGGTACCCAGCATAGGTTCACTGTGTTGGCCGCTGAGATAACATCCAGTCATTTTTTACAAATTTTTACGAGCTTGGATCTTAGTGATGTTGACTCTAACGCCTTAATGGCCGCTTGGCTATCAACATAGATATTGATTATTTGCCCTGTAATATCTTCCTCAATAATCATATCCACAGCTTGTTTTATTGCGGCGATTTCGGCTTGGAAGACACTGCAATCATCCTTAAGTCTAAACGAGCGATGTATATTTCGAGACTCACAGTAGGCGCCGGCACCAGTACCGGCAATCATTTTGGATCCGTCGGTAACGATGGTCAGTTCATTCTCGAAACAGACTCTTCCCTCATCCCATTCCTCCCTGCTAGGAATTCTAATAGAGAACTTTCTGTTGCAGTTTGGAATGGGGATGATGTAGTCCGTTTCCGTCCGGAGTCTCAATGTTTTCCATCGGTTTAGAATTGAGGCACGACCGTATCGTTTAGCTTTCCATAAACCGGCTTCCATTAGGCTTAGTGCAGTTTTAGCTGCCGTGTTCCCGCAGTATATGTCAAGTGGAAGAAGATTGAGTATTGTTTCCAGAGCTGCTGTTGGTGTTGATCTTATCGATCCCGTCACCCCCAGGCAGCCTGCCCGTTGAATCTTTGTTACGCTTTCAAGTTGGTATTTCTTCTCGAGCGTTTTCCACCAGACAATCGAACCATAGGTCAAAATGGGTCTTACTACCGCAGTGTATAGCCAGTGTACCACTTTAGGCTTAAAACTTAAAACGCTACTTTAAAACCATTCCTTTCTAGTATGTCTAACATCTCGTCCACTACTAGAAGCCATAAAAGTGGTGAAAAGACTCCGCCTTGTGGGGTGTCCCGCTTGACTCGCTTTCTTCCCCTTATGTACCCTAATGTGGAGTTGATTATGTGGGTACTAAGCATTAGTTCAATCCACCCGCATATGCCCGAATGTACGAGTATTTGGGCCCTGCGCAGAGTGTCTACTATAGCTTCGGTACTTATATTATTAAAAGCCCCTTCGATGTCAAGGAAGAGTGTTTTCTATACGAGTAGTAGAGACCACTTTGTGAAGAGCAGTATCTACTGATTTTCCTTTTATGTACGCATTATGTGATTTTGATAAAAAGTTATTCCCAATCTCATCTCTGACGTGCATATTTATTAACCGTTCCAGTGTTTCAATGAGAATGAAGATATTGGCCTGTAATCCTTGGCATTAGCGTGGTTTATTTTGCCCGCCTTTGGTATGAAAACCACTCTAATCTCTCGCCAAGCTTTTGGAACATATCCCAACCAGAAGAACTATTAGTCGGATATTTGTCTTGAGGAAGACACTATCATAAAAATTACTCCCCAGCCCCTAATGCCGATGAGAGGGGAGAATGGGACGATTTGTGCCACTCCGTAGACTCTGGCTTGAATGTGTTGTGTGAGGACGACGTAAGTTTAATTTCGGATATATTGCCAGATGTGACCGGGAACCCAAAGAAAAATCTTTATCCTACTGGATTTGTAAATCAAGTAAATTTCAATATGCGGCGAAACTGGATAACCTGTTCTACTCACGGCCAAATAAAACCGCCCAACTGAACAAGAGCATGATCCGACCCGACACCGCTAAAGATATTTATATTCGCAGTAGCGTTTTCGATCACCTAACGTTTTATAGACAAACAGATAATCCATTCATAAATTTGAACATCCAGAAATGGCTCTGGACTTGTTTCTCGATTACAAATCACAATACACAGCACACTTTGAACTTCATGAATTGTTTCTACCGGTTTTCTCATTTTTAAATAAACGTCCATACATACGGGTATATGTATATGCATAAACAAAACAAGTTAGAAGTATACCTTTAAAGTGATCCACAACCTCTGGTACTGGAATTTCTTCAAAATTCTTAATTCGTTCATTACAAGGAAACGCAGTAATCACACTAACTTCATGACCTTTGGCAGCAAGTCCTTTCATCAAGACCGAACCGATAATATAATGCGATCGCGAAGAACTTGGAAAAACACCCAAAATTTTATATCCATTAGTGCTGATATGAAAAAAACAACAAAACACGAACACCGCAGCAAAAATTGTTTTCGCCATGATCGTTGTTGCCGAACTAAGCACTTCGAACTACTGAATTCAAATTGTAATCCAAAGTCCTGCTTAGCAGTTGTTTTAGAACACAACGCATATATAGAATCTGTTTCAAGCAATTCAAATGCGATAAACTAACTGACACTCGATCTCAATAGGGTGTTCTTTATTAAAAGAATTTTATATTGATACAAATTTTGGTGACTAGGTTAGACGTAGAATGTAACTACTCGTACATGTAAATCGTTGGTGATTATATTAACTATAAAAGCAGTGTTATGAAATCATCTCGCACAAATTATAAAAATGCGTGCGTAATTAGATCATGTCAGATACTTTAATGCTTATTAATTAAGAAAACTAGGTACATAGTGTGTACATACGTAAATGACTGGAGAGGATGCTACTCTGATTTATTTGTAGGTTTTTTTTTGCGTATTCAAAATTAAAGAATTTTTCAATTGTTAGTGGATAGCAAAGAGCTAATCATTGAGTTTTGAATATAACCACCACGGTGGTTGAGGACGGATAGTAAAAATTGTACATTTGTACTGCATCGGATTCTAAAAAACTTTATGAAATTTCATCTTTCTAGGCCCAAAAACTGGCGACATATACACAGAACGTGTATAGATCTGCATAACTTTTGATGCTGATCATAAATATAAATAAATACTTTTTGGGGACTGTCGTTATTATTTTTCTATGTAACAAGCTATCCACATGTCATTTCATTTCATTTTTAATGCATTTTTATTATTATCAGTTCATTGAACTTACGAGACTATGCTAGACAAAAAATGCTTAAAACTAGATGGCCCTACGTGGGCGCTCTAAGCTAAACCTAATACTTAGAATTATGTCATTCGACGTACCTTACTCCAATTTTTTTTTATCTATTTCATTATTTTTTTTTATTGATAATTACTAAGAAAAATTTTGATAAAATTAAAAAACTTAGTGAATAAATTTACTTTTTGTTTTGTTTGGCCTTCAATATAAAACTTAAAAAACTACCTTAAAATAAATCTTAAAACTATCTTATGCTACCTTATTCTATCTTACTATACCTTATGTAATTCGATACGTACTTTTTTTTTTTTTTCTATCAAAGTGCTGTGATAAATTTTTTTTTTTTACCTATCTACAATAAACCTAAAATACTTAAACCTAAATTATGTAAGTCGGCGATGGATATAAAACAGCCAACCTTTAAACATGAAAGAGGCTACCCTAGATTAGGGGGAAACGACGAAGGAGTTTCCTCTCTCTCAGCTAGCCACCAGAATTGTTCATACTGATGTTGTACGTCCACACGCTCCACACTGCTGTTTGCGACGTCTCTGTCGTAGTTGAGTCGCCTATCCGCAGCTGTCCGAGCAACATGGAAGATTAGCGGCACTGCCAATCTGTCCTGGATCAGACCTCTCTCATCGAGATAGAGGAATGCGTGGTACCTGTAATTGGGGTAATAAGCACCAGAGATCAGGTTATTCATCGAGCTCATTGCTCTTACAATATGCCTTCGAGTCAGCTTGATCAGAAAATTATCCACCCTTATTAGGTTAGCCCTGTTGTACAGGACCTCATTGGGATAGAATTTTATGTACTGGGATTCTGGTGTTCTGTATAAATGAAAGCAAGCCCGAAGGCAAGCCCTCTCAAACACCCTAATCTTTTCCAACAAGCTTGCTCCCAAGTTGAACCACACGGGGCATCCATATACGAGCATGGGCCGAATGAGGGCCATGTAGCAGATTACCTTTACCCTTGCATCGAGTTGCTTGCTATAAAAAAGTCTCTTTGTAAGGGCAAAAGCACCTCTGGCTCTGGCCAGAGCAGCATCTATATATTTGTTAAAATATAGATATTGGCCTAACCAAAGCCCTAGGTATCTGACTACACTTCGACTAACAAGTGGCTGTCCGTGCGGTCCAACGATTGAGAACTTTCGCCAATTCTTTCTGGTATCCCTAGAGGCCCCAGACAACAGCGTCCTAAAAAGAATGGTTTCCGATTTCTGAAAGTTGATCTTCAACTTCCAGTCATCGCAATATCGCTGAATCTTATCGAAGTCACTTTGCAAGAGCAGTGCAATGACCTCGATTTTTGGTCCTGATCTGTACGCAATCAAGTCTGCGTACGCTATGGCATGGTGAAGTAAAGACTATGAGATCGGTCGTATAAATGTTGAAGAGGATCGGCGAATTAACCGCACCTTCTTGCAGACTGGTTTTAATTAGAAATGTTCCAGCAGAAGTCACATTGCCATTTTTGACAATGAATTCCCTACTGGTGAGCATATTATAGTATGTACAGCAGTGGTTTGCTTATGCAAGTCTTCAAGTCAATCAGGCATGCACCCATGCATTGGTTCTTGCTTTTGTTCCATTGGATATCCGATACCAGTTTAGACGCGGCATGTATTGTATCATGCCCGGCCTTAAAACCGAATTGGTTATCCGGAATTATATTATTGTTTTCAGTCCACTTAAGCAGGGCTCTATTGATAACTTTCTCGAATGCCTTGCTGATGTTCCTTCCGAACATCAACAGCTATCCATATGTCTGTCGGTCCGCGTGTACAATCCCATTCG
Source organism: Pocota personata (assembly GCA_963082735.1). NCBI lineage: Eukaryota > Metazoa > Arthropoda > Insecta > Diptera > Syrphidae > Pocota > Pocota personata. The sequence goes on along the minus strand of OY720429.1, from coordinate 44,979,256 downwards.
CCCCTTTCATTCACAATAATTTATGCTAAAGTGAACAGATCAATGATTATCTTTATGGAGTGTCTACCTGAAATAGTAGTCGACTTGTATTAAATAACAGCCGAAATTTGCAAAAGTTTCATAAAAACTGTTCCCTGAAATTGCATGAATACCTTAATTGAAATGGACACCACTTTGTACATCTACTGCAGTAAGAAATGCAGTTGGAGTCTTTTTCTTCATCTCAGTAATGGGTAGGGCTTCGAAAAACATAATTGACACAAAAGACTAGTCCTTTTCTTTTCAGGGTTCCGTATACAGGCCACGGAACCATTTTGCTCTAGCTAGCGCGTCCGTCTTTCCATTCGTCCGTCTGTCACTACCTTCTAACTTTTAACCTATAAAAGCTATAAGCACCACTTTCACACAAGTAATGCAAAATAATAACAGAAACACAATGTTGGTGGCATTTTTGAAAAAAAAAACCGATATTTTCAAATGTTGATGCCCGAAAAAAAAACTTCCTGGAAACTTCCCAAGAAATCATATAAGTAACAAAAAAACAAGTCAGAACTTAGTTACAGTTTTAAAACGTCTTCGCTCTACCGGAATCCTGTAAAGAAAAAAACTACCCCTTTCCATCCAAAAAAGTGTAGGTCCAATTTTTTCTTAAACTTCCTACAAATTTGCTCACAGGTTTTTTCTCCCATTTCCAACCGTTTCCGAATAAAATTATGTATATTTAAAAAAAAAACTCACACTGTATACGAGTATGTGATCAACATCGAAAGTTATATCGAGCAGCCATGTTTGTCCGTCTATATGTTTTTCTTCAGTTTCTTGGGTTTAAAAGATAGAATTTGGTGTATAATGTCTTTAAAAGCAGCACAAGTATGAATATTTCTAAATTCGGCCAATAAACACATCCACTTTTGAAAAAAAAATGTCCTTGTTCAATATTTTTACTAGACACTGAAAAAATTGATTGAATTAAATGGAACTGGTATTCTCTACAATTCCTTCATTATATCCAGATACAAGCTCACTTTTCTTTTTTTTCAAAAATACAGATTTTTTAAAGCTATTTACTGTGATGGGTAAGCCTTGTTTTAAAAATCTAAATAGAATACTCGAATTTTTGTTACAAAAACTGACAGCCACGCCCACTTTCTCGTAGAAAAATCGTTGCACTTATTTTTCTACGAAATTCGAAATCACTTATAAAGTCAAGGAAATAACCTCCGAGTAGTAAAATATAATTGAATTTGAATCTCCAATTTCACAACGCCACACCGACTCTATTAGGGATGGATTAAAACATGAGGGACAGGGTATCCTACAATTCATACAAGTATTACAAATTTTTCTGTTTTTTTTTTTTTTTTGTTTACCTTACCCCATAAGGTATATTAATTTTGGCATATAATTCATGAGATGGAAAAGTATGTACATATTTTTATGTCGATCTAGATACATCGGATCACCCATCTGTCTACCTGTCTATCTGTACATCCATCCGTCTGTATCACCAGTTTTTGGAGCTTAAATTTCAATCAATGAAGATTTCGGTGTACAATATCAATAGCAGTGCAAGTGTAAAAATACACTTTTCAAAAATGTTGTTGCCTTAATAATGTATATACCCATTGACTTCCTCTACAGTACATTGTATAGGGTCAAGTTCAGTTTGTGTGGATGTTTTCTTCAAAAAAAAAAACATATTTTGCTATCTCTAAGACATAAAGGCTAGTTGGTGATAGTTAGATCATATTGTGAATCACGCCCACTTTTTCCCCAAAAAAAAGTTGTAATAATAGTTTTCCTGTATTTAAATTAAAAAGTTCACAATGCCATCCACTTAATTTGGGATGGGTTACAATATGAGGGATAGGGTAATATACGATCCTTTCAAAACATATTGTAAATTTGATGTTCACTAATAAAGTATGTGAATATGTTGACTCAAATATATTGACCACCTGCTGTTTAGAGGATATTTCTTTGATTGAGAGAACTTATCAGCAAAACTACTCGTATTGTTAGAACTTCTTTTTTGGTGCTCTAAAAAACTTGATTCCACTTCAGATGATCGAACTTCGGAAGGTGATAGGCCGCACTACAATCTGAAAAAATTGTATGGGAGGGAGACTCTTTAACCGTGTAGCTGAAGTTAAATAAATTCACTTAAATTTCCTATCCAACGTACGCAACACTGATTATAAAAGACTTTATTTCTATACCGAACAGGACTTCGAATTCAATTTTTTATGTTTTTTTCTTTTTTTTCAAAATGTTGCATTCGTAATGATATATGTTTTTATACTCGTACTAACCCTTTTTCCATTTGCTGAAGACAGTTTGTGCGCCAGTTATACCCAGGCAGGTCATACGTTGCAAATTTGTTAACAAGTCTCTTGCGTACTTTTTGTTTGTCACTGGCCACTATACAACTACTCCGTAAAAGATGATGTTTTCTATTACGAATACGTTTATCCAGTGGACCTGTTTCGGTTTCGAACCCGATGGCCCTCCTGCATATCCAATATGCTCTCTTAGCTTTGGTAACTCTTTCTTCCAGGTTCTTTCTCCAGGTCAGTTTCCTGTAATGCCCAGATACTTGACGCTGTCGCGGAGTTGTAGTGATACTCCTCCGAGTTGTGGAATGTGAAATTCACTAGTTTTGTTTATTTTTTTGTAAAGAGAACTAGTTCCGTTTTGTTTGGATTTATTTCTAATCCACTCTCCTCCGCCCATTTCGTTATGATTCGGAGGGTGTTTTACATAAGCTCCCCTATGATGTTCAGGTGCTTTCCTCTTATAAATACGACTAGATCATCTGCAGACGCTACTCATTTTGCACAGGTTTCATTTAGTGTCTTTAAAAGGTTGTCCATTGTGAGCACCCAAAGAAAAGAAGATATTATCCCCCTGTGGTGTTCCTGTACGATTTGTTCCCCTTCTTGTTTCATCTGAATGTATTTACTTGAATAAATAAAAAGAAAAAAAATAGTAAGGTAGTCTTAAACTTATGAAAGTTTGTGTATATCTACGAGTATGTATGCCCTTCGGAAACCTCATAAAACTGTAGGTCCCAACCATTCATGAGGCCCACAGCACGAGTGGCTGCGAGAAGCTAGGCCAGGCCCTGCATTGAGCTGTTAGCTCCATAATGTTCAAAAATTGCATGTACTCGTAAGCATTCAACTTCATCTAAAAGGTTATTAATTTCGAGGTTGGAGTTTCACATCCCTGTTATATGACGTCTGTCGAATCTAACTGTCATCCATAGTGACAGAATAATTAGGTCTTGTCTTGCCATTTTTAAATATGGATCATTCAGCCACTGTTCAATGCATTCAAATTGTTGCATCTTACTACAAAAATAACAGTTCTGTATTACCTGTATATCGCGATTTAAGGACAAATTATGGTTGGCATAAGCGCCCAACTTAGCAAACAATTCGAAAGACAATCACCAAATTCCAGTAAATCGGTAGTGTTTGTGATGTAGTAAGCCCTGTGCTCGTAGACGGTGAGAGTGCCTCACTGGCCGAAAACCCGGAATTGTCAGTTCCACACAGCGCTCACCAATTGTGCATTTCATACAGCTCCGTTTGGTGAATTTTGCGCTTGGATTTGCATCTTCATCCCTATAGGATACAGCTTACACAACAGCTAAAGCCTGCTGACTATGGAATGCGCAGAACATAACCGATTGTGTGCTGGAGTTGATTTTCCAGCACCCAATCGGTTGATGATGATTTTTCAAATAAAATCTTGTTCAGCGATAAGACCCATTTCTCGCTCGGCGGCTACGTAAACTAACAAAATTCCAGAATTTCTGAGAATAGAAATATGATCGTTGAGAGGACATTGCATCCACCATGGGTAGCAGACAGACTGTGGACTAGCGGCGTGATCGGGTCGATTTTGTTTTTTTTTTTTTGAAAACGACGAAGGCACCACTGTTACGGTGAATTCTCTGCGCTAAGGTCAAATGATAACTAACCTTTTTTGGCCTGAGGTTAAAGACATATGTGATTCCAATAAGATGAGGCTACGTGTCACATAACACATGCAAATTTGCAAATCTATTGCACGAAAAGTTTTTTTTTTTTTTTTAAATTAAAAAAATTTATATTTAAAGCAAAACATAGAGCTACACATTTAATAAATATTGGGATAAAAATACATTAGTTTTAAAAGCTTGTACAGTTTTTGCATGAAATAGTATAAGATACACTCAGTTGTCAGGTGACAACAGATAACATAGTAATTAAAGTATTATTAAAACAGTTGATGGGGAGAATTTAAAAAAAAAAAAATTAAGTTAGGTAGGTTACTACATGCTATATATGTACATATTCTTGAAACAGAGTTAATATATAAACGAAAGATAAATGAAAAATAAAAAGCAAAAATGAAGCAGAAGATCCAAACAAAATCAAATTAAATTATATCATAGGAACAAAAAATTCCTCAATTGCAGAATAATTAAGAGATAAAAGCCACTTTTTGATATTAAACAAGAAAACTGTTTTCAATCTTTTGCATCTAAGGTTTTCAGGTAGTAAATTAAACAGTCGAGGCGCAGTGACAAAGTAAAACCGTGAAAAGTGCGTTTTATTGAGAATTGGTAATGTGACAAAATTTCTGGTATTGACACGTAAATTGTAGTTTTCATCTAATCTAACAGCAAAGAATCCAGAATTTTCAAAAAATATTTTTAAAACTTTGTAACAATATAAGTGCCTTAATGGTAGAGTTTCAAGGAAAATGAATAACTCAAAACTAGGAGTGCAACGATTTACTTTACACATAATTCTAACTGCATGTTTTTGTTTTATTAATAAAAGTTTTATATTAATAAAGTACGAACCACCCCAGCAAGATAATCCATACTGCAGCTTGGATTTTAATAAACCATTGTAAACAAATTTTAAGATGGGTAAACTACAGTAGAGACTGGTATGATAGAGCTGTTTAACTACTCTATTTAGATACAACTTCAGATAAGAAGTATGCTCCTACCAACTGAGCTTATAATCCAATATAATACCCAAATATTTAAAATTGAGGACACGTTCAATTTCCAAGCAATCGTCCCTGCAGCTTTGATTGTCTTTAAAAGTAACAAAATTGTGCTGGCAACCAGGTAAACAAAATCGTGTGCAACTCGGCGAATGAAAATATAGAGGGAAATCAGCACAAATTGTACCCTTGATATTAAAGAACATAAATTTGGCTTTCGTGCTGATTATGAGTCTATGCTGCTTGAACCACTTTCTTAGGATATCTAAATCATTATTAACATTCAAAAATAGATTAAAATAATTGCAAAAAGCAGTTATTTTACCTTTAAAGGGTTGGATAAATAAAGAATTTACATAAATTAAAAATAAGATGGGACCCATAACAGAACCCCGTGGAACACCCATGTTAATAGACTTTCCTGAACTGAGGCAGTTTTTTATCTTTACCATTTGCATTCAGTTTATTAAATATGAAGCAAACCCCCTAAAACCCGCGTGATAAAACTTATCTAATAGTAAAGTATGGTCCACCCTATCGAAAACTTTGGTAATATCTATGAATAGGGCAGCAGAGATCTTAGATGCATTTACACTATTATGTATTTCTCCAGTTAATTTAAGTAACGCACTCTCTGTAGATCTGCCACTCCTAAAACCAAACTAGCAATCACTGAAAAACTTCGTGCTGTTTAAAAAAGATAAAACTCTAGCCTTCATACCTCTTTCGAAAATTTTCGAAAACACTGACAGAAGGTATATAGGACGGTAATTGTTTAAAACCATTGTATCACCTTTTTTATGGAGTGGTATCACAACCGCTGTTTTCAGTGCCTCCGGAAAAATTCCACGCTTGACGCAGAGATTAAAAATAAAGCTCAAGATATCTGCAATCTGAAAAGAAATTTCCTTCAAGACATAGCTGGAGATCTGGTCAAAAGAAGATGAATTAGTAGTTTTAAGAGACATAATGATTTTATGAATCTCAAATGCCGAAAATTCTTCAAAGAAAAAGGTTTGTGATTGCGAACATGCTTCTTTTATACTGTAATCACAATGAAAAGTAGAACTATCATCATTTGCAAAACCAAGCGAAGAGTTCAACTTGGAAAAAAAGTCGTTAAACAAGTTAGCAAATAGTAAAGGCTCAGATACATTAGCATTATTATTGCTTAAAATTATATCGTCATTCTTCTTGGTTTTGTTTAAAATCTCGTCTACAATTCCCCATTCTTTTTTAGCGTTGCCAATATTTTCAGCTAGCTTATTTCTAAAATAGGTATCCCTACAAAGTGGTATATCAGTTTCTGTTCTAGACACAGCTTGTTGTAATAATTTTTAAGTCTAGCATGGTTAGGATGTTTTTTTAACTCGTGAATATAGTTGTTTTTTTTCTTTCTTATTTTAATGAGTAAAGGACGAGTCATCCACTTCTTATTAACTTGTTATTCTTACTCTGACTACAACTTGATAAATAAAACTGCAGCTTATTAAAAAACAAATCAAGAGCAATGAATGGATCCTGTGAATCAAAGACATCATCCTAAAGCTCAAAATTCGGACTTGATTTCAGAGCGGCAAAGTCAATTTTATTGAATTTCTTATTCAAGGATTGTTTAATTCTAGGTACAGGGTGGCTGATGAAAGCCGCTACCAAAAAAAAATTTAATAACTTTTTTTCTATTTAATGAATCTGGTTAATTTTTTTTTTATTTTGCAGATTGATTTTTAGATTTAAATGGGACACTGAAACAAGAATTTGGATTGTCCGCCGCTATCACGCACTGGAGTCCGTAGTTTCGGTTCAAAGAGAGTATAGGCGCACGTTTGGCGGCAATCCTCCGAGCAGATGGACTATAATGAGACTTGTTAACAATTTTGCCGAGCATTGGACAGTCGAAAGAAGACCTTACCATAGAAACCCTTCAGTTCGGATGGAGGAAACAATCGCTGCTGTAGCTGCTGCCATACAAAACAATCCAAGAGTTTCGACGAGAAGCTTATCTGCTCAAATGGGTATAAGCAGACAGTCATTGCAGTCAATTATGCACAATGATTTGGATTTATTCCCATATAAAATTCAAATGGCCAACAAACTGAATGTAGCAGACTTGCCGATTCGCTTGGAATTTTTCCAGAAGATGCTTCAAATGGTGGAAGAGGACGGAAACATGTTGAAGTGTCTTTTTATGTCTGACGAGGCCCATTTCGATTTAAACGGCAACATAAACAAACAAAATTGTCGAATATGGAGTGCTTCCAACCCACAGATACTCCATGAGACGGAATTGCATCCACTTCGTGTCACTGTGTGGTGCGCAGTTTCATCACGCTGCATTGTCGGGCCCTACTTCTTCGAAGAAAACAGTCACACCGTTACGGTTACTGGAGACCGTTACTTGAGCATGTTGAGAGAGTTTTTCTATCCAGAATTACGCCGAATGAGAATTTCTTTCAACTCTGTGTGGTTTCAGCAAGATGGTGCAACTCCTCACATAGCCCGGCCTGCTATGACAGAATTGCGACGAAAATTTCGCAATAAGCTGATATCCAGAAACTCCACATTCCGTTGGCCTCCCAGGTCGCCTGACCTTACTGCACCTGACTTTTTCTTGTAGGGTTATTGCAAACAGGAAGTCTACAAAGCAAAACCAACAAATTTGAATGAACTAAAGCAATCCATTCGAGAAACAATTGCGGCTATTCCTTTCTCAACTCTCCAAGCAGTAATGAACAACTTTTTGGTAAGATGCCGCACATGCATCAACGAGCAGGGGGGGCATTTAAATTCCATTATTTTTAAAACTAATTAAGCTATATTTAATAAAATTGAATGAGCTTTAACATGAATAAAAGAAAAATTAATTCCATACACCGAAAAAAAAATTATTTGAGTTTCTTAATGTAGCAATATTCATCAGCCAACCTGTACCTTGCAATCAAGTTGAATACTAGTTAATCTATGGTCCGTTATTCTCAAATAGGTCACCGCTTTATAACTGACATTATTGTTTCTATGAAGCCTTATGAAAATATGGTCCAAACAAGACTCTGATCTAGTAGATTGGTTCAAAAGAGAATCAAAACTAAACGGAGCCACAATCGATAAGAAATTGTCAACATCGGCCGAATTAGACAAAATATTAATATTTAAATCACCCAACAAAATTATGTTCCTACAAAATTTAAGTTCCAAGTATCCTGAAAATTCATTCAAAAAGGCCCTTACGGTACACTTATGAAGTCTGTAGATACATACAAAACAATAGTTCCCCGGCCATTTGATTTCGAGATTTGGCGACATCAAATTCGTATGATCTGACCCCATTGGATTTCTTTTTGTGAGGCTATACTAAAGTTTGTGTCTGTATAGACAATCCCCAACATCCGTGAGATATTGACTGCAATACAGCCAGAAATTTTCGGAAAAGTCAAAATTAAAAATTTGACTTTTCCTCAGAAGAATCGAAGTTTGCAAAAACTCCCGTGGCGGCCATTTAATCTATGCTGTGTTCAAGAACATAAGTACAGCATAGTCCAAAATTGAAAACAGTAAACAAAATTTCATTGAAATCTTTAATACTTTTTAATTTATTTAAAATTAAAATCCTAAAGCACAAAATGAATAGTCCTACGAGTATACTTAGCTAAAAATTGAGGGCCCAGAAAGTGATGACATGCGGGTGGAAGGATATGGTTCAATCGATTCGGCTGGTGGTACTGATCACTGTATGGGGTTTACCGTAATTATTTTTCTGTGTTATAAACTATGTGTCAAAATTAATGTACCCTATGGGATGGAGTACAAAAACGACATCACTTATTAAATACTGACCCTTCTGATCTTATAAAATCTGACTGCAGCGCACACGCTACTATAGCGAGCATTATTAATTTATTCCTTACACAACAATGTAAACAATTTTAATAAGCTGCCGACCATAATTTCCATTTTTGGTGTTTCTGATCTATCAAATAAAGCACTTAAATAAATTTATTCTACATATATATGTACATACATATATGTATATTCTTAGGGCCTTTCGTAATGTCATTATTCTTGTTGTGAATCTCATTTATTATTTTTTCTTACTCATTTAGGAGTAAGTGTCTAATTAAATAAAATAACCTTATATTTAATATTAGTTTTCAATGTCACCTTAGACATAGTAAAATATCTCAATGGCAATATGGTAATGACAATGACCCATCAATTTTAAATTTATTTGTGCACATTGAAAATAATGGAACAAAAATTAACTCACTTGCGTGTGGTCATAAAGCGACTATTAGTTTTTGAACTGGGGGTCTCCTGGTGTGTTACAGATAATGAACTTTAAAGTAGTGAAAATGAAATTGCTTCCCGTGGCTATTGTTACTGTGTGTATAAATAAATGAATAAATATTTTGGCGCCTGGTATGGCTTCTCGCAGCCACTCGTACTATGCGCCGCAAGAATGGTTGGGACCTACAGTTTTATGCCATTTCTGAGGGGCAATTTCTTCGATTAAAATAAGCTTCTCATGGCAATTTTTACTCTCGAATGATTGTTAGACGTTCGCAAGAGGTGGAACCATGAGAAAACTTTTTTTTTTTTTTTGAACTCGAACTTTGAACCTCCCGAAAAGTGACTGGACGAGATCTAAATACTCGTAAGACTTCAATCTATTGAAGTTTTCCATTTCAAAAACCAAATGTAGAGAGAAAAGTTTACGACGCGCAATTCACTTCATTTAGTTCAATCATTATAGTTTTTCATTTCATGACAATAGTGTCTATAATAGAATTGAAGATGAAGTAATTCTCTATGAAAAGTTATAAGCAGTTGTTTTTATATAATATGGTTAAATAGGTTCCATCCTTTTGGTGCGGATAAGAATGTATAAATAAGCTGACTTTGTTGGTTTAGACACATATAAACACAGCGCGGTATCATGCAGATAAATATGAGTAGACTTAAATACATGTACATATCTATGTAACCATGCTCATCTTTTACTTACATACTTACTTACGTTAAGTGGCGCCGCAGTCCGAGGTTGGATCTGGGTCTCAACCAAGAAGTATCTCCAACTAACTCGGTCTTTAGCTAGCTCCCTCCAGTTTCGCACGCTAAGTTTATTGAGGTCCCCTTCCACTTGCTTCCCCCCCTCTACTGCACCGGCCCTCGGGAATAGATTCGAGGATTTCCCTGGCCGGAGCATTGGTGCCCATGCGCTCTAAATGACCCAACCACCTCAGTCGTTGGACCTTCAGTCTTCTGGCTAAATCGATGTCGCTGAACAGCCCGTACAGTTCGTCGTTGTATCTCCTCCAGATGAGACCAAAAATCACCCGAAGAATTTTTCTCTTAAAACAGCCAAGAGCAACCTCAACCACTTTTGATAAAGTCCATGACCTTGAGACATAGAGTAGGACTGGGATGATTAGGGTTTTGTAAAGGGTCACTTTAGTTGTTCGAGAGAGGACTTTGCTACTCAATTGACAGCATATACTTGGTCTTGTCCTCATTGACCGTTCAACCCATCTTCGCCCCTTCCGCCCTAATACTCACGAACGAACCACTGACAACACGCTGCGTTCTTCTGATTATGTCAATATCGTTGACGTATTGGACGGATTTTTAAAAGATTGTGCCTCTGGTATTGGCGCGTAAGTTTTGCACTATTCTTTCAAGAACGATATTAAAGAAATCGCATAACAACGCGTCGCCTGCATATAATTTTTCACCAATTTGGCAATTTGTCCATCTGTAATCGCTGGACTAATCATGATATTTGAGACTTTGTAACACATCATTGTTAAAAAGTTTTGAAGCAGTTTTTTTTAAATAAAAATATATGTCGAAACTTGGGTAAAGAATTGACTTATCACCTGTTTCCATAACTTGTCTTCAGAGTTAGTTATATAAATAGCAACAACCTAAGTTGGTTTATTAATTATTAATGTAGGATCCGAATGTAAATAAAACCGCTTTTGTTAAGGATGAACAATGATTGTATTTATTTGTATTTTAAAGAAAATGTGTTGAGTAAATAATAATATATGGAACGTAGACGGTCCGACACACACGACACAAGTCAACAAGCGAAATGCCAACCCCAGTGCAGTTCTTTTTTTTCTGTCGATTCCTACATCTCTCGGTCATCTTAAAATACATCGGCCTCGATGGATCATGTTTCTTCCTCCGTCATTATCGAAGTCTTCAACAGCTGTCCTGAGCCGAAGGGTATGGCTTCATGTAATCAATGGATGATTTCGTACTAATGGGACCCTCATGTTCGCCAATTTTTTCAACTAGGTACCTATCGTTTCGCAGAACAGATATTACTTTATATGGTCCCATAAACTTACCATACAATTTGAGCCCTGACCCAAATTGAGTTCGCCGTATGGCGACAATGTCTCCAGTTTTGTACCGATTTGCCTTCTTACGCCTTCTATTGAAAATCTTCTGGTTTTCATCTTGCACCTTGCTAATCTGCTTCGACGCTGCTTCTCGCAACTGAGAACGTCCTTGCGAGAAACTGGAACGGTATTCCTCTTCAATAAGGACTCTTTCCGATCATTAGCTCAAACGGAGTTGTTTCGATGCTGCAAGCTTCGTCAAAACAGATATACTAACCCGGTTGATGCGCTCAACCTATCAATCTGATCCTCGATGAGTGGTAATGGGAGTGGTAACGGGAGTCGAATTGTTCCATTTCTCTATTCGGATGAGCTTGTTCTCACTATTCCCTCGTTGATCCATTCCTCAACAATCGTATTCACTTGGCATCGTTGTTCCGCTGATAACCTCCAGAAATGTTGAAAAACAGGTACATCATCCTTCAAAACGATCCGCGTCTCGACCCCAATGTTTTTGGTCTTCTTTGGGTTGTACTCTACGACCATCTTGGTAAGTCTTATTCGGAATTCTGGATTGTCAACGTGGTCTACCGGCACTTCTAGTTCTCTTTCTTAAGAACCAACGTTGATCTTCATCAGGTCGTCGATCACACAGCAAGTGATGTCCAACTCTTCTCTTTCGCCAGAATTGAAAACACTGGCAGCTTCCATCTCGATAAATTGGGCCTTACCTTTCCTCAGCCGAATCTCTACTGCGTTGGTTATCTCGCTTCCCAAGACCAGTTCGTATGGTACAACACAATCGGAAACAACATGGACCTCCAGATTAACCGACATCCCGTCAACGACTGCTTCGGTGACAAAACTACCCAATGTGTATAGTTTATCCGAACCCACTCCGTTAAATGGCATACATTTCGAATTCAACTTCGGAGAACCTAACTTAATATAATTTGTCGAAGTTATGAGATGAAGGTCACTGCCGAAATCGATTAGAGCTGTCAAACTGATGTTTCTTATAGTCACATTCTTCTATATATTTTGCTTCCGTTAGTGTTAAGTGCCACGCAACTTTTTTTATCTTCGGGCACTCCCTAGCGCGGGGCCCGTAATCGTTTTGTGCCCTTCGACTTTTCCGGACAGTCTTTACTTAAATGCGAATGGTCTCCACAGTTGAAACATCTCCGGCATCTATTGTCTTTGGCAGTTGCAGTTATTGGCTTTGATGCCCTCATCTGTCGAGTTTTGTCGTAGTTGGTCTCCTTGGACTTTGTTCTATTTTCCATTGTTTCGTAAAGAATGAATTTCTTGCGCAAGTCCTTAATCGTCTCGGCGCCATATAAAATTTGCTTTTTGCACTCTTCGTCTGGAACGCCTTCAATAATATACTGGATCTTACTTTCGAGTTCGATGTCGGCATGACTGGCTACTTTTATCATGCGGTAGATGAATTCCTGGAATGACTCATCAGGTTTCTTCCTCATGATGCTCAGTTGTTTGTGCACCTCCTTACTACTTCTCGCCTCTCCAAACTCCGTCACGAGCGATGATTTGATTTTGTTCCAGGAACTAACATTTTGGCATTCGAAGCTTACGAACAATTTTGCTGCGCCTCGTAGCAGCTTTCTCGCATACACCACTTTCTGAGCATCCGACCATCCACAGATGTCGACCGTTTCTTGAAAATTGCGCACCCAATGATGTACGTTCTGACTGCCCTCGCCGTTGAAGATTTCTAGTGCGTCCTCCACGTCCTTAAAAGTCAAGGTTGCACGTTGGTTACCTGAACGTCGGGCAGTTTGTCCGCTAGCATGAATTGTTGAGGAACTCGCGCAGTCATCGTCTTTGGCGTCGTCCTCAGTATCATCGTTTTCTGACTCGGCGCCAGCTCCGGGCCCACCCTTCAATGCCGTCTTCAATCTGCTTGTAAGTTCCGACTTCCTGCCTGTCGTTGCCAGCTCACGTGCCTTCAATTCGTTCTTCAACTCAGCGACTGTGAGCTTATCCACTCCACGGTGACATCACTCTCGTCCTTTTGCGACATCGTCGTAAATAAAATTATACTTTAATTTTTGTAGCGTCGTTGAATTTCTTCTTGCCAGTTGCAACCAAATCCTCTTCGTCGTCCACCGTCGTCGTTCTTCTATTTCCAACTGAAAACTGGCAATACAATACAATATTCGTCGTTCGTCCTTTTTTTATTTTTCGTCTTTCTTCTCGTGTGTGACACATACACTTCGTCGTCACTGAACAATTTTTGCAGCTGCAGCTGCGTAGTTTCGTCGTATTCGTCGTATTCGTCGTCTGCTTCGTCGTCCCTTTTCCGTGGGCACCGCTTATGTACTTCGTTCCTTTATTATCCTTCAACACACGGGCACTGAACAAATTGATAAATCAACGGTATCCCACTTCTGACACCAATTGTAGGATCCGAATGTAAATAAAATCGCTTTTGTTTAGGATGAACAATGTTTGTATATATTTGTATTTTAAAGAAAATCTGTTTGAGTAAATAATAATAGACGGTCCGACACACACGGAAGTCAACAAGCGAAATGCCAACCCCATTGTTTCTGCCTGTTTCTACATTAATATGCCAATGCAGTGTGAACTAAGAAGATCCATTTCTCTCATATGTTTTATCCTCTTGTGGTTATGAACAGGATTCTTGAATAATTTTTCGAGCTTAAATTGTTTCCAAAAAGTTCATTTCTATTGACGAAATGAGTACATTCATATTCCTTCAAGAATTTTCTGAAGTATACCACGTCCTTACATGCACGTGACGTGGCAAAGTACTCAGCTTCAGTGCTGCTGAAAGCCACAGACTGGTTTCGCATGAAAACAGCATGCACGAGTTAAAAAGACTACGAATCCTGTAAAGGAATTGCTGTCATCGCATTGTATAGCTTTTAATGGTTTTATAGCTCAGAACATTCCTTTGCAGCATTTTAATGCTAAGAATACACGCATTATCGTTGAACTGAGCTAGCTTGCATTGAATGCCTAATATTGTGCATGTGCTTAAGTACATTGAAGAACCAATGAGAGATTGATACAGCTTTTCGTCAACATTAGAGCATTTGAAACAGTCCGTATATTTTCGAAATATATTTTCATATTATACCCTTCTAACTCACCACTAATAAAATGAGCACGGCTTTGTGAATCTTTTTATTCAAAAGATACGATTCGCGATTTTTAATACATTTCATTAGGTTAAGGCTTTTTCTTAGCAGAATGTGGGTTTGGCTGCCAAAAAGTGGGCGTGACATTGTGAACATTTTACTTCAATTATAGTGGAATCTTTCTACACAGAGGATATTTTCTCAATTTTTAAGAGATTTTACTGCATAATTTGTGGCTAAAACTTTTTTTAAGAAGAAAGTGGGCGTGACTGTCGCCATTCGTTGCCGAAGGTCAAGAATTCTGGTAAAATATTCACAATGAGATTTAATCGTCACAGTAAATATGTAGCTTTGGAAAAGCAAAATATGTTTTTTTTTTTTAAAGAAAATATTTCCCCAAAAGTGGGCGTGGTATTATATAATGTATGAACGAATTGAAGAAAATGCAAATGCGAATTCGTTAAGGCGATATTTTTTAGTTTCTAGTAAAAATTTGTACACTTGTACTGCTTTTGGGTCCAAAGAAGGTTAGCTCAAAATTTAAAGCCTAGAAAGTAGTGACATACGGAAGAACGGATGAACGGACGAGGCTAAATCGACATAAATTTTGATGCTGAACTCAAATATATTCGTATATATTTTTGGGGGTCTATCGTAATTATTTCTCTGTATTACAAAATATGTACATATAATAATTGCTGTAACAATAATTCACAACAAATGATAAGTGAACTGAAAGAAGTCGATTAAACTCTGTTTTAGGTATAAAACCCCCAAGTGATAAATATTTATAAAGAATTTAGTAAAATATTTTATCAAATACTGGTACAAATTTTTGAGTTGCAAACGTCAATAATCTTTCATTAACGGCTGTATAAATACCCTAATAATGCAAAGTCTCGATACTTTTCTGGTGCTCAACGTCTTCGCTGCTTTGGATTACCTGTGCCTTTTAAAATCTTCTTCAATTTATTTTTGAAAATTTGAATTTTGATAATAAAAAACACCAGGACTTTAAGATGTGAATATTGCTTTACATATTTTGCGATGCCGATGGTTTTGTTGATACCTTTCAGAAATTGATAAAAGTATCGTGCCATCGTACTTATACTATATCCGTTTTGAAACCCTTTACTTTGTATTAGATTTACAGTATGTACTGCTTTTAGGAGCTCAGTCAATCATAATTTAGATCTTGAGTGATACAAACCATTTTCGCAATCAGAACCTGCACTTTTGTACTGCATTGGAGAAGTATTGTTTCAAAATACTACCCACAGATCAATTATTATATTGTTCAAACATTCAGTATTGCACTCGAGACGTAAACTGGAAGGGTTTTACTTTAATTTAGTCTATTTAAAATTGAAAATTCCTTGTGGGCAAATTCCAAATTTTTGGAAACTAAATTACCTGCGTTGGTTAAATGTAGCGCCGAAAATGCTAAATTGGCATCCCTGGGCTCCTGCTAAAACTTCGCGCAGAACCGTCGATGACGAATTACAAAAATCGTAATACTATATTCATGGAACGGTGTCTATGGGGAAGCTCCAAATAGGGAAAGCTTCGCATCGTTGAGGCTGTATGCTCCAACAGGAGAACCGGACAGCAGTAAGTAAGTAAGTACCTTATTTTTCCCAATGTGAAAGCCTAAAATTCCTGGGTTACAAACAGCTTCGGCACGGTAGTGCATTATCAAGTCCTCCAGCAACTTGTGTCCTATCACCTTATTTACTTATTTACATGAAGCAGCCAGAGCACTTTTAACCCCCTTCCACCTCAACTCGTAATAATTATTGGAACATAGAAATTGTACTCCATATGGACTAGCCATGTTACGACTACTACCAAATTTAAAGCTTCTAACTTATGTGTTTGTTGAGATACACGACTTTAGAAATCGCTTATTTTAGGAGAAGCTAACTAACTGATTGACTGACTAACTCACTGATCATCAAAACCTTTTTTTAGTCCTTTCCATGAACAAAGAATCATTAAAATTGGTCACTTCGGGTGTAGACAAAATATAAAAGGTGTAGACACTTGGCAAAAATCTATTTATGTGCGTAAATAGACTTAGACATGTGACAAGATTTATTTGAAAACGCATTGAAACTACTTGAACTCGGTACACTTTTATATCTCACTTATTTTCGTGGCTGAATAGTTAGTACTAGACAACTTGGCCCGTTTTTACGTTAATGCAATTGATGATTGGTTCTTCCCAGATTATTATTCAACAAAAGGTGAGTATTTGTATTTGACAAATTGCAAAACATCTTAAAAGTCGAGTGGGTCATTGCAACAAGAAATTTTTTCCCATCGACTGTAATCGTGTCCCTTTTTACCTGGCCCATGGTCATTCAAGCACGATAAGCCATTATTATTGGAAAAGTATTTATAAGTAATGAAAAGAAATAAAATTGGCCAAATTAAGAACATCACGATGATGATGATGAGGGGTTGAAACGATCCTTCATCAGGAGTAAAAAACAAGACTCCCATTTCCAATAGCATACAGACACAAAAAAGGATGGCAAAGGATGAACGACGCAACCATAGAAAATGAAAAGTTTTGTAATTAAAATTGGAAAATTTCCAGATAATACTTTTCCATCTCTAAAGCGTTTTGTTTGAGGAATGTTGTCTTTTTTTCGCTGCCGCTTGTATAAAAAAAAAAGCCTCCCACGGAGGGGAAGAAACAACTTTCAATTGGGTTTTTCATTGGATATCGGTCGTCGTCGGTGGGAAGGATGGCTGCTATTGCTTACTCTGTTTTCTTTTCTTTTTTTTCACTTTTAAGTGGAATCTTCTCAATTGATTACTTCGTCTTCGTCGTCATCATGTCGTATCTTGGACTCAAAGCAATTATTTGATGGCCATCGAAAGTTCATTCGAATGAAAATTAAAGGAGTCCTGCGGTGCTTTCCTTTTAGTGAAGCGTTTTAATTGTTGTTGTTTTTTTTTTTTTATTACTTTATTTTCATTTTCCAGTTCTTTTGTTGGGAATTTATTAAAAATAAGTGTTTCTCTTAAATGTATTTTATTATCTTTGTCAAAGCACTTTTCTGGTTGATTAATTGTTTTGTTTAGGTTATTATTGTTCACTGATTTCAAGGATTGGTTTTAATTTGCGGTGAACTCATTATGGGATAACAAATGTCTCGGTATTATTTTGAACTTTGAAAATAAGCACATTTCTTACAAATATGGGTTATTAATTGTGCAGTATTTGAACGACCTATTCGGTCGCCTCAATTGTTTTCTGAATATCTAATGCTATTTCTATATAGTACTATACTGTAGGTATTATGTTTGCTATGTTGACAAGAAGGATGTCAATAATTTCAGAACTTCTTATCAGCGACAAAAGACAAATAAAAAATCTAAAATGAACAAAAGGTATCGCCACGCGATTTAAGAAATTTACTCCACTCCTTTATACGAAGAGTATGGAAAAAATTGGGTAACCTGGTGTGAAAGCGGGAGTGTGAAAGCCGGAGAGCTATATACGTTCTTTCGGCCGTAGCCAAAAAAAATAGCTATGATAGTTCTAAATATAATAAAAAAAATTTAAGTTCAACCCTCGATGGCCAACTTACTTACATTACTTTAGACAGCGCTATAGTCCGAGCTGGATTCTCTATTATATGGGGTGAGAATTCGAACAAAAATCCGAAATCCATTTTCATTCTAACTCCAAAATTAAAGGTACTTAACTGATCACCGGTTTTTTAAAAAAAAAAAAATCGATGCGTTTCTGCGGATTTTGGCGGAAGGGCTTATGGACGAATGGAAATTTTCTACGTTGTGAGCTACATACCTCCAAAAAGCCCGTTATGTGTGTTCGAATGTCATCTAACCAACAGCGATTTCATAGCCCATCAGCTGATTGAACATCAACATATTGTAATATGCGAGCTACGGCTCGAGTAGATAAAACAATATTCTGTGAAATTATTTCTTTATTTTCTAGTCTATAAAACAATTCAGGTTCACACTATATTATTCTTCGCAATTCTTTTCTTACAGTGGTCTCTGTCCTCTCAAATTACTTTATCTCCTTTCGATTACTTAATTCACAAATCCAAACTAATTACTTCTTCTTGTTAAATCTCAACTTTCAATTTATCACCAAATTACAACTTCGCCCATTATCACTTTTCCAATCTCTTCGCCACGGTTCTAAACCAACTGTGTCTTTTTGATCGCCATCTGTCCTTATATAGCAGAAGTTTCTGATAGCCAGAAACTTCTAGCAAATTCTTCGACCACTGGAACGAGAGAAATAATTCTTGCAGTTATAATTCCCTTTTATCCCTGATATTATTCGTCTCTTTCGTTGACATGAGCTGTGGAGACTTCGTCCCAGACACGAACCTCGAATGAAAGGACAGTTCGAACCAAAATTCTGCCAGAATGAAAAGTCACTTCGGAATTTGCTGCATAGTCATAGGAGTGTAGTTATTATTATGCTACAATATTGTAACATAATGTAGTATAATAACTACGCTCCAAAAGTAGACAACACATTCCGAAGTGTCTTTTCATTCGAGGTTCGTGTCCACGGTAAGAGACGGATTATGTCTAAGACGACGTCGCGGAATTAAGAGAGAATTATAACCACAAGAGATTATTGGCTGCAGCTGTCATCTTGGAATTATTACATCAGAATTTTCTTGTTCCAGTGGTCGAAGAATTTGCTAGAAGTTTCTGGCTATCAGAAATACGACTATATAAGGACAGATGGCGATCGAGGCAGGGCAGTTGGGTTTCGAACCGTACGAAGAGATTGGAAAAGTGATAATAGGTGAAGTTGTAATTTTGTGATAAATTGAAAGTTGAGAGTTAACAAGAAGAAGTAATTAGTTTGGATTTGTGAATTAAGCAATTGAAATGAGATAAAGTGATTTGAGAAGAAAGAGACCTTGTAAGGAAAGAATATGCGAAGAACAGTATAGTGTGAACTTGAGTTGTTCTATAGACAAGAAAATAAAGAAATAATCTCACAGAATAACGTTTTATCTACTCGAGCCGTAGCTCGCATATTACAATATTATCGTTTTTTGTGATTTTAACTTATTTGATATCAAATGGTCGAATGGTAATTCCATATAATTGTTTATTGTTTCTACGTTTGCTCTTAATACTTCTCAAACAAATTATTGTCATAATTCATTAAATAGAGTCATTGATCTAGTATTTGTGAAAAATAACTTAAATAGATAGATAGATATTTTATTGCGGCCAAAAATATACAATTTTTATAACAATATTGCGCAGTTTACAGAGATATGGTTATAATTACCTTACTAATGAAATATTACTAAAAATTACTTAAACAATTATTACAGCTGAGCAAGTATAGATTTGAAGAAAAAAGGCACTATTTAAAAACCTTCTTCACATTAAATTGCCTTGTTTGGGAGGACAGAAGAAGAAGAAAAGGTTGACATTTGGGATAAGAGAGAGCGAAATTATTACAGTGCGAATTTATTTAATTTTTTAATATAAATTCAAGTGTTTTATTTTAAAAGTTTGGTGATAGACAACATTTAAAAGTGTCTACTCCAAGAAATATTAAAAATATTGGAAATGTCGGAGTGCAATAAGTGCAAATTACCCATTAGAGGCGAGACCGGCGTAAGCTGCGCAGGGGTGTGCAAAAAGGTTTTTCATTGTACCATCAAATTCTCCGGATTGGACCATTATTCCAGTAGCATCATTAAAGCTGACAACATGGTGAGATTCATTTGTGAGGAGTGTATACTCTACATCCAAAATGTTGATTTGGTGGTAAAAGAAATGCAATAGAGTCTAGCTAAGAACACACGGTACTTAAAGCAATACAAGGAGCAATTCGAAACGTCACTGAGACAAAACGAAATTGAATTGAAGGGGCTGTTGCAAGCAATAGAAGCTAGATATGTTGAGAGGTTAGGAGATATGAAGAAGAGTCAAGAAACTTGTGAAAGGAGTATTGCAGAAATGAAAAAAATGTGCATATTAGCTGAAAAATTTACTAAGGAAAATGAAAGCATTTGTAACAAAGTGAGAAGCAGTAACAGTACCGTATGTGATGAATTCAAGAAAATTATGGGTAATAATAAAGGTAAACAAATAATGGCGGGAAATCAAATGTCATTTGAAGAAAATGTCAAAAATAAAAATGACAGAAGCCATGACAGGGTGATGGCAAAAATGAGAACAAAGCTGCCACTTATTGTAAAACCAAAAGGGAAACAAAATTGCAATAAAAAAAAGGGAAGACCTAAATAAAAATGTAGACCCAGGAGATTTCAGAATCGCGAATATTGAAACAGCACATAATGGAATAATTATTATTGAGAGCGAAGATTCGAATGAAAGAAATAGAATTAAATGCGCGATTGAAAAAGATATGGGCAAGGATTATGAAATTAAAGTACCAAATAAAATTAAACCAAGAATTATTATACCAAACATGAAGTTCAAAAATGATGAGAAAGAGTTCATTGAAAGATTGAAAAAGCAAAATAATGTTATTGCAAACAGTGAGTTAAAATTAGTGAAATATTTTGAGAATAAGAAGAACAACGTGATTAACTATAATGCAATAATTGAAATTGACGCTGAATCTTTTCCAAAAGTAATGGAAACAGGAAATCTCAGCATCGGGTGGGAGCAAAGTAAGATAGAAATCATGTGGTGTTTTAAATGTAATGGTTTCAATTATAAATCCACTGAATGTAAGAAGAAGGATGAAACATGCCTTAAATGTTTAGGTAACCATAAAACTAGTGAGTGTAACAATGAAACAGTTAATAAATGTATAAATTGTATGTGAGCTAACGAAAAACTTAATCTGGGACTAGACGACAATCATACAACACTAAATCGATTATGCCCAGTCTATCTGAATAAGCTGGAAGCCGGAAAGGAAAGAATTGGTTACTAGCAACTCAACAATATTAAAGACGATTACATCAACATACGGGGCTTGAGCAATAATTTCAATGAGTTAGAAATATTAGCAGACAGTAAACAGTACGAATTTATGATTTTGTCCGAAACACACCTTATTGAACAAAAAGTAATAGATAAATTAGTCAACATAAAACTTAAAGGATATAATGACGTATCTTGTTTCTCGAACTCAACACATACTGGAGGTACCACAATCTACATAAAAAACAATTGGAAAGTCATAAAGGTGTTAGAAAAATCAGTCGATTACAAAAGATGGCTTTTTTTAACAAACAGACTTGATCTCAATTACATGTAAGAGATAAATAAATTAATGGTTAAATACAAATAAATAAATAAGTAAATAGACAATTAAATAAATAAATAAATAAATAAATAAGTAAACAAATAAATAAATAAATAAATAAATAAATAGATAAATAAATAAATAAATAAATAACCAAATAAGTTGATAAATAAATAAATAACAAATACATAAATAACAAAAATAAATAACAAAGATAAATAATTAAATAAATAAGTGTGAAGGTAAACGATTAATTGAATAAATGAATAAATAAATAATAAAGGTAAGTAAATAAACAATTAAGTAAATGAGGAACGAAATATATGTATAATTATTAGGGTAAGTTTGAGATCAAGTCGTTGTCGCATGATATACAAGAGATGTTATATTTTTCACAAAGTTTTGCAATTCTAATTGACACCATCTCTATGTTTGCTAAGTTGTGAAGTTCATCTGTCGAAAAGAACCAAGGTAAATTCAGGATCATTTTAAGTAATTTATTTTGGGTAATCTGAAGTCTGTGCAGATGACTTTTAGCGCACTTACCCCAAACAGGAGCCTGTAGCTAGTAGGTAAATTTGCGTCTTTACCAGGTTTCAAAATAGGAATGATTTTTGCAACTTTCCAATCATTCGGGAAATATCCCAGCTGGAGGCAGTCATTAAATAAAGAGTGTAAATATCTGATGCCTGAATCCGGAAGATTTTTAAGACACGCATTTTTTATCCCATCTAACCCAGATGCCTTGCGAGTTTTTAAATTAAGCAGGATATTTTTCAGTTCAGTTAGTGATATTAAGGTGGCACTGCCATTGAAAGGAAATGAATAAGGGAAAAATAACTTAAATTGTACTGTCCGAGACGTTGTACTCGTATGTCCTATAATGAGAAATTAATATCATTACATTGCTCTATGTCTAGATATACAATGCAGTACTTCTTCAGAAATAGAATCAAATTTAAATAATTATGAAATGGGTTATAATTTTTCAAAACCTAATTATAATGCCTTGAACAATTATTTTGCCTCTGTTGATTGGTCGAGCATTTTTTCTGGTCTGCAACATAAAGAAATCTATGACAAATTTTTAAATATATTAGACTATGGATTTACTCAGTTCGTGCCTCTCATGAAGAAAAGACAGTCTTGCAAATTACCGTGGTATAATCAAACGTTAATTAATTTGAAAAATTCTAGAAAAAAAATCGTTTAAATTATTCAAGAAGTCAAGATCTGATTTGGACAAAATACATTTTTGCCAATTGCGCCGCGAATATAAATTTTTGAATAAGCTCTTATATAAACAATATGTAATAAACACTGAGTCTCAAATTTCAAGGAATCCTAAAGGTTTCTGGACAATGGTAATATGTATAAATTGTATCCTGCATAATATGGAATTTGAAGGTGCTGTTTCTTGTACCATTGATTCAACAAAGAGTTCACAATCTTTGTAAAGTTTATTAAATCAGTTTATGTTGATCACTGGAATCTCAGTCTGTCTTTTGATAACAATACATGTTATTGTAATACATGTATAGGATCGCTGTATTTTTCGATTGATGATGTTTTACAAGGCATACAATATTTGAACTCTTACCTAAGTCCTGGTCCTGATCGTATTCCTTTTGATATTCTAAACAATGCAATTTATACTTCTCTTTACCATTAAAACTCATTTTCAATTAACCTTTAATTTATTTTACGTTTTTAGATGAATAGAAATTTTTATTTCTAACTCCTATATTCAAAGCCGGATCCCGACAAAAAGTTGAAAATTATCGTGGAATTTCTAATCTTTCAGCTATTAGAAAACTGTTCGAATCTATTGTCACAAAAAAAAATTATTTCACAATTAAGGAACAAATATCATTGCAACAACATGGATTTGTATCTTAACTGAATTCGTTTCCGGTGCACTGAACGCTTTGGAAGAAGGCAATGAAGTTGATGTTGTAGCCACTGATTTTAATAAGGCCTTCGACAAAATTTCTCACCAACTCATTCTCTTCAAATTAGAAGTCCTTGGTTTCCAACCGCGGTTCATATCATGGATCAAATCATACCTAGTGGATCGCCAATACAAAGTCCGTTTTAGATCGTCAATATCGGACCCTATTATAGCAACTTCGGGGGTTCCTCAAGGTAGCCATCTTGGATCTCTGATATTTATCCTTACGATAAACGATGCCGAACATATCATTCAGAACTCCAACCTTCTGGTTTACGCTGATTATATGAAAATCTTTAGACGTATTTCATCTCCCGTTGATTCTTCTACAGGATGACCTGAATAGTTTCTCCATCTGGTGTAACAACAATTTTTTAGAGCTTAATGTCGATAAATGTCATTCCATTACCTACTCCCGCAAACGTCTGCCACCACCTCCTAGGGTCTACTTTATTCGCGGTGAGCCTGTACCCTTAGTCACATCAGCACGCGACTTAGGTGTCATCTGTGGTAGTGAACTCAACTTTCTTTCACACATCGACAGTATCATTAATAGAGCTAACTCAGCACTTGGCTTTGTCAAACGCTGGTCAAAGGAGTTTTCTGACCCATATGTAACTAAATCCCTCTATATTACCTTCGTCAGATCCCTCATCGAGTATGCCAGCCAAGTATGGTCGCCCCATTATGCTGCCCATACCGTGAGAATTGAGGCAGTGCAGCGCAGGTTCATGCGCTTCGCCTTACGCGGTCTCGGTTGGGCTAATAACGTTAACCTTCCACCCTATGCCGATCGTCTTAAATTGATTAATCTCCAATCATTGGAAAAACGTCGGGATTTCGCCGATATACTTTTCATCCATCAGTTATTATCTGGTAACATTGATTGTCCTGCCCTGCTTCAAGCGATCTCTCTCAATATCAATCCCCGCAACCTTAGGTCTGTCCCCCTATTCCGTATACCTCCTCATCGAACTAATTATGGTTATTACGAACCAATGTCAAGAATGCTGCGGAAATCAAATTATGCGACACACATTCTTAACTTTAATAGCAGCAAAAGCACTCTCCGTAATGCCCTTCTCCACTTCGAATCCTCTTAACAAGTCCCCATTCTTCCCTTAAATGATAGTTTTAGTTTAAGAATAATTATGTGGGCCCTAGGGTCCGGTCAATAAGAATAAAAAAAAAAAAAAAAAAAAAAAAAAAATAAAAAAAAAAATTAAAAAAAAAAAAGTTAAAAATAGGTTAAGGTAAATATAGGTTAAGTTATCTTGTAAGTTATAGCTTGTATTAAGCTTCAATAAATAAATAAATAAATAAATATCTCGTAGATCCACATTAGAGTCGAGATATCAAGTTGATGGCATTTTTACTAATTTTAAGAAAGCTGTTGGCTCAGTATTTCACAGTATTCTTATAAACAAATTAAGATCATTTGCCATTTATTCAATGCTTCTTAAGTGGATTTCGGGTTACCTTTTAAATAGAAAGCAGTATGTAAAAAATAGTTATTCTCAATCTAGGGTCATTGAGGTCTCATCTGGAATCCACCAAGGCAGCCACTTAGGGCCTTTGCTCTTTAATATTTTTATTAATGAGATCACTTTATTGCTTAATCATGCTAACTGCTTGATGTACGCCGATGACCTAAAAATCTTTTTACGTGTTAGAAATATATATGAGTGTGAAAGTCTTCAAAATAATTTACACAAAATCTGTTAGAGTTAAGCTCGGTAGATGAAATAAACTAAACTAAACTATGACGATTTTTATCGGTAATTTCCTTGTCGATCGTTTTTTGAATATTGGCTCATTTCAGGATATCTCTTGCTATTTTGTTCAAAATCAATATCTAAATAATTTTTGACATATACAAAGTGGTGGCATTGGAAGCTGGAATACAATGTCCACATCTGGTCTAGTGCACCGAAGACCGACATTCTAGACAAGGTGTAGAATCGCGCGTTAAAACTTATAGACGATAGAGACATTGTGAACTCCATACATTCACTTGAACATCGGAGAAATGTCTCGTGTCTTTACCTATTTTATCGATTTTTTTTTATAAAAAATGCTCCAGCGAAAGAGCCAGTTCCTCCCCTTCAAAATTTCAAGCGTAATATGCATCATGCTTCGAATGCACATCCGTTATCCCTTAAGCCCAATTTCAGTTGTACTGTCAAATATTGGAATTCGTTTATAAGCCGAACGATACGAAGTGGAATGATCGACCAGGCTCTGTATTTCACCATCACTATAACCATTCGGTTGTTCAGCAGAAGCAAGAGATACGGTGGATGCCATTTCGTCTATAACTCACATTTATAAAAAATTTTCGAAAACCAACATATACACATGTAAATATATAAAAACCAGCATAGATTTCCTGTAATTTCTGAAAGGTACTCACACTCACTAGCAGTTTTATTTTATTTTTATTTTTTTTTCTCGAAATTTAATGGAGTAAAAGTAACAGAATTAAACCTTTTTGAAACCAGCGTATCGTCACCTTTCATTTGATACACATACTGTATCTATACAAAGAAAAAATTTCTAAAACTTCATTGTTTTTGAGTATTTCAAAATTTTACTCCTGATCTATCTACGAGTTAGTAAAACTTAACTCTGGCCTAAATTTCAAAACTTATACACCTAATGGTTCAAAAGTTATGAAGCTGTAACAGACAGATAACTAAATCTCATTATAAGGGTTTCGTTCTTTCTTTCTGTTACATTATAAGTACCGGAACCCTAAAAATAGGGTAACCAGTCGATTATCAGCTATTAAATAAAATAATAAAGGAAAATAGTCATCAAATTGTCCTTGCAATAATTGTTAAGCGAGAAGGACTCATCGAAAACCATATTTCCGTGGTATTCACAAGTAAAAGGACAATGGAAATATTTTAAATTGTTAAGTCAAACAAACACTTTTTGAATCATATATGTATCTTTCACACCCGTATTTCATACTCGTATGTCCTCATACGTAGGTCATTTCATTTAAAAACTGTCAAAATCGAATCAAGTGAGAGTGGGATGTTGGGTGATTCAAAAATATTTAAATCGTCTTTATTAGTCGTCTTACTCATGAGGAGTTCATGAGTAAGATGTGAATGAATTCCAATGAAATTTGGAAGAGTGTCACGCTAGTAGTTCGAGTTGAAAATAATTGAAATCGAATGGTTATAAGATTGCCTTAAAACGTATTCTATTCGTCTTTCTCATATGCCAAACTTGAGAACCACCTAACAGATTTCATCAGATTCATTTATTATGTCCAAGAGGTTTGAAGCCCATATGCCATAGCTGTTCATATCGGTGACTTTAGTACATTTAGTGCACAACTACAAAAAAGTACTGTGAGAATATTTAACACCCAACGGCTACATTCGGAAGAGACTGGCAGAGCCTTCGCTGACCAAGTGTCCCTGGACTGCTCACGAAGTCCAATGCCACTAACGTTAAGTACAGATGCGCAATGGCATCATTGTCAGCAAGCCATCAAGAACGCCGCCTCTGATGTGCTGGGTTTCTTGCATCCACCACAAAGAAATCTCCGGTTTGATGAAGAGTGCCTCCAAATCCACGCAGCAAAGCAAGAGGCCTGCCACACTCGTTCGTCTGTGCGGGATGACGATGGAGAATATATACTGCTCCACCAAGTTCGGTAACAACATCACCGAGGCTTTTAATGTCAGAAAAAGACCACAATAAAGTGACGCACTCTCATGTGATTTCTTCAACATCATATTTGAAAGGATTGTACAAAATTCTCAAGCTAATATCAACTACGCGTATGACATTAACATAATTAGAAGCACTCGGAAGGCTATTAGTGGTGCTCTCGGAAGTATTGAAAAGGAAGCCGCGAAAATGGATTTAAAAGTTAACGTGGGCAAACAAAATATATGCTGCCATCAAAAATCTACAGTCAACATTAGCGACTTGGACAAAACGTCACAATAAATAGCTACAATAAGGTGCTTAAGGACTTTGTCTTCCTAGACTCCGCTATAAATTCAAACAATGACAGAGCGCAGAGATCAAGAAAAGAATCAATCTTTCTGCTGTTTATTTGGCCTATGAAGACAATTTCTTTGTCTGCTGGATTTCTCTAAGGCCTTTGATAAAGTAAATCATAAAATTTTGTGTTGGAAACTGAAGAACAACACAACACAAGTAGTTTTCTTTCCAAAGGGTTTTTTAGGGTGAAAGTTGTTCGTCCCTAATGAAAATCAAATAAGGTGTGCCACAGGGCTCAATCTTAGGACCGATTCTCTTCTGCATGTTTATTAATGACCTTCCGTCTGTGTGCAAACATGCTTCAGTACATCTATATGCAGACGACGTTCAACTAAACCTAGCAAAACCATACTCCCACCTTAATAAACTCGCTTTTCTCATCAACGATGATCTAAAACGCAACTACACTTGGTGTAGTGTAAATGGTTTACTATTAAATCCGTCAAAATCGCAAGAAATTCCAATATCCCAGAAAAAATGTAACCTTAATCTTCTACCTGATCTGTATCTAAATAGTAATAAAATCAAAGCTGTTGAATTAACCACTAGTCTTGGATACACAATCAATCGAAATCTGTCTGGTTACAATCACACCAACCTGGTCATTGGTCGTATCTACGGATGCCTTCGCAAGCTGTGGCTAAGTGCTTATTTTACTCAACTGGAAGCACGACGAAAGCTGGTAACAACTCTAATCTTGCCCCTCATAATGTATGCTGAAGTTATATATTGTAGTCTAGACTCGTTATCCCAGCACAAATTGCAAGTAGCCTTCAATGACGCGGTGCGTTACATCCACGGCATTCGTAGATATGAACACATATCAGCATACTCTAGGGATTTACTAGGTTGTGATTTGCATCAGTATATCAACGCCAGGAACTGTATATTCTTGCATAAAATTATTATAAATCAAAGTCCGCCTTATTTGTATAACAGGCTTAATTTTACTCGGTCGTCACGAACCAACAATTTAATACCCTACCGCTGCAATTATCTCAATTCCTCGCTCTTGTTTTTCATTCATACTGTAAGACTATGGAACTCTTTACACTCGCATATAAGAGCTATATCAAATCACTCCAATTTTGAAAGTGCAATTCTCCTATATTTTACCACACCTCAACATTAAATCCCATATGTATCTCCCATCTATTTCTCCTCAAGTTAGTTTTAAGAAATTTTTTGTATCTAGTTCTAAGTTTTCAATGAAATAATTGTTTTGAAGTTACACCACTAAGTACTAAAAAAGATTCTATCTTATTGTACAAACCATTTAAATGAATTAAATAAATGAAATGAAAATGAAAGTGAAATTGTCTAGCAAAGCCTTAAAACGGGCAACTAAAATGACTTTATGTAATACCCTCACTATCCCAGTCCTGCTATATGTCGCAGAAGCATAGACGTTATTAAAAGTGGATAAAATCGCGCATGGTTGTTTTGAAATCAAAATATACAACAACAAACTTTACTGGTTGTACAGCGACATGGACCTACTCAACTCAGAAGGGTTCAGATCAATGGATATCAACATTTCGGCCCTGAAAGTCTTCGAATCCATCCCAGATCGACGACGCAGTAAAGTAAAACCTCATGTAAGGTGGCGCACACAAGTGGAAAAGGACCTCAACCAACTTCGTGTGCAAAACTGGAGGCGGCTCCCACAAGATCAAACTGGCTGGCTAGAGACTGTTGTTGGCCCCCGGACTGTAGCTGTAGTAAAAAGAAAGTGAGTATTTAATGCGTCCACTTTCTTCATTTTCGTTTTTTACCATTATATCGTTTTTGTTAGGTTTTGGCATTGCTTTAGTTTTTGTCAAATTTAGTCCATGAATTTTGCATGCCGAAGTGAATTGAATTAGCATGGTCTGAATACTGCCAGATTTCGTCAAAAAAGAACAATATCGTCGGCGAATCTTAAATTATTAAGGTATTGTTCCCAAATGTTTGTTTCATATCTATTATTCCAGTTTCTTCTTCTTCTTCTTACGGCGAAGTTATGATCCGGAGTAGAAGGATCACAACCCTCTCACTTTACTGCATTCCTCCTGGTCCGCCTGTGGGGTTTGCCGTTTTGACCTCAGAAAGTACCGGCAGGCTTCCCGGTTTCGGATCACTTCGTTACTGAGGCCAATCAAATGCTGGTGTTTTTGCATTTGTGTGATCCAGTTGTTTTTTGGTCTGCTATTTTTGCGCGATTGCGTAGGAACGTTGATTGATATTGCCTTTTTGACGGGGTTCGAAGGATCTCTCCTTTCAACATGACAATACCAACTGAGCCGGTCGTACTCTATCTTGCTTGTGATGGGTTCTTTTACATGAAGGCTTCCTCGAATCTTTGAACTTCTTATTCTATCAAGCTTCGTTAC
The DNA here is from genome assembly GCA_963082735.1 of Pocota personata. Classification (NCBI taxonomy): domain Eukaryota; kingdom Metazoa; phylum Arthropoda; class Insecta; order Diptera; family Syrphidae; genus Pocota; species Pocota personata. The sequence goes on along the minus strand of OY720429.1, from coordinate 44,949,167 downwards.
TCCTGCTATCATTCGAAGCATCTTCTTCTCAGCTGCCGTTAATTTGCCCTCATACTTTTTGTACATTATCCAGCATTGTGCACCGTATGTGAGCGCTGGACGTACAACTGCGGTGTAGAGCCTGCCTTTAAGCTTAGGGGGCGTTTTTCGATCACAGAAAATAGCGGAGTTTTCTCGCCACTTCATCCACCCTACGCTTACGTGATGATTGATATCATCATCACAGGTTCATAGATCCCAGATATTTGAACTTTTCACACTTGGGAAGCACTTTTCCATTCAAGTAAGTGTCTGGAATAGGCAGGTGTGGATCAGAGAACGAGCAGCACAGATACTCTATCTTTTTCGAACTAATACGGTACCCATTTCCCTCCAAAACATCCACCCATACATTAAGTGCTCTTTGCAGGGCCATTTGATCTTCGCTTATGAAAGCTCCATCGTCAGCAAAGAATAACTGATGCACTTTGAGGTCCGTCACTTTTCCTTCAAGCAGATAATCAAGGACTGCAATAAATAGCAAAGGACTAAGGACGCTTCCCTGGTGTACACCGACTTTGATTGGGAACTCTTCGGTGACTCTTGCGGGACATCTTACTCTTGTTCCTGCTCCCTCATACATGTCCATGATCATGCGCACGTAGATTCATGGAACTCCTTTTTGTCTTAGCGCCACCCATAAGAGATCTCTTGTTTGTATATCAAAGGCTTTTTCAAAATCAACCAACGATGACGATCAAATCACAATGTTTTTCCATTATGATCCTTATACTTTGGATTGCATATGTTGTTGATTTACCCGAGACAAACCCGCACTGGTCATCAGATAGCCTTATTATTTTCCGCAGTCGGCCATCTAATACCCGCTCAACGATCTTCATGGTGTGTGACATCAGCTTGACAGAACGGTAGTTATCGCAGTTTCTCGTATCGCCCTTCCCTTTGTGCAAAGGAAGAAGATAACTTTCCCTCCACTGATTAGGCATTGGATCACCGCTCATAAGTTTGGAGATAAGAATCATGAGCCATCTGGACCCGATGTCTCCCATCTTTTTCCAGAACTCAGAGGGTATCTCGTCTGGCCCAACCGCTTTTCTTTTTTTGGAGGATTTGACGGCATTCCTAACTTCTTCGATAGTAATGTCGGATATTTCGTCATGGTTAGGAGCAGCTCTTGGAAAGTATACAAGGGGGAAACTGTTCGTTCAGAAGAGTCTTTCACAATACTGTCGCCATCTGTGGAGAATTTTGTCGTCTTCCACAAGAAGCTGGCCTTGAGCATTGTTAATGAACTTTGGGGAACGAATCTCCTGGGCATTTATTCTTCTCTGGGCGGCTATTTTGAAGATAGTTGCTCCCTTATTCAAGTTGTTTTGTCGAAGCTCCTGGATAGCCTGGTTCCTATCAGATGCCGAAGACGATATTTCCTCCAACTCCCGATAGAGGCCTTCCATACTTTTTGCTTGAAATTGGGCGCACTTCTTCTTCGTGAGACCTTTGCAACATCTATATATCACTTCAAGGCGAGCTTTTTCACCTCTATTAGTAGAAGTGCACTTTGACCAAGCCTTGAAAGCCGTTTTCTTTTCCCGTATCACTACTTTAGCTCCATCTGTCCACCACCATGTTTCTTTGGCGTATTGGCTGGGGTCTTTCGACGTTCCAAGCAGTGATTTGGCTCTCTCCAAGCAAGATCGCTGTAGGGAATCCCACATATCTTGTGCTCTACACTCCTCATCACCGACCGCATCGATGATGGTAAAGAGGTAATTTGTCATGTTGGTAATAAAAACCAATTGATTTTCTCAGCCAGTTTGATTTTATTATTCCAGTTTAATCTTCCAAATACGAGTATATCTTCCAATACCTCTGAGAATAGTGGGAAAGATATGAGATCTCCCTGGTGCGCCACTCTTTTAATGTCAAATTCGATACCTATTTTGTACGTTTTAGTTCTAGTCATATTTTTGTCATATATATGTATCTCTTAGTGTATTAATATGGATTGGATCCCTATTCATTCATATGCTACAGTGTTCAAACGCTTTGTTGAAGTCAATGAGTAAGAGTGGTTTTTATACTCGTAACAACCCTGATAGTAGCAAATTAGTAGACAAACCATTTTGCATTTGGTTGTGAATAAAATTCCATCTTCCTAACTCAATGTTTATGACCCAACTATTTCTCATATATGTTACAAACTGTGTATCAAAATTGATATACAATATGAGGTAGGGTATCCTATAAATAGGAAAAATAGTAGTGATAATATTATTAGCATATTTTGCTTCCGGTAAGTCTTTGTTTCTCATTATGAGTATTAAAATGCAATTTCATAACTCGTTAAGAATACTCACAGCAATTATTGAAGCTTACATCAAACCAACTCAGACTCGAAAGGTGCATTCCACCGAAATCTTCATTGCTCAGTCATGCTAAAAATAATCAAATAAACATACAAACAATAAAGGAAGCCACGGAACTATTTAGCTGTCTCTCGTTCACTACTTCCTACTCCCTATGCCAGCCAATTTCTTCGCAGTAAATTCTTTTATGCCGGTTTTGGTACGCTGAAACCCTGGAAAAACATCGACGAAGCGAATGAATGAAAGACAAACGAACTAATGTGGGAAGAAGAATGCTAGAAGGAGACGGAACGTGGCCCGAAGTACTTTTAAATTTATTTTTCGGGTAATTACAAACGAAGAATGTGCATTCTTGTAACCGAAATTGCTTGTTATCCTTGCGGGAAATGGAGTTCTCTTCAAAATGTGTTTTCTTCGTTCGTTCTCATTCCCTTTCTGAGTTTTCATCCTCGGTACAAAAAAAAAAACCGAACAAAAGCAATGTTCATTGTGGCATACAGCACATACATACGGATAGTTGTATGTACTTGGTATAGGGAAAAAATTAAGAAATATAAATTGAACTCAGGCACTGTAGCGTATACGTAACATTTTGTTTGTACTATTTTTTTCTCCCACAGATTACATTGTATCTGTTGAAATTACTCTCAAACTATCAACCTATCAAAGTTAAAATGAGAAACAGCTGCAATCATTCATAAGAGTGGATGTTGAACCGGAAAGCATCTTAGCTGGTGAGCTACTGATGAAGCAGTGGAGGACGAAGCTGTGTTGTAATGAAAACCAAGGGTTGATGTTGTGCTTGTGTTTACAATTTGAAATACAATTCGATTTGCCGATGGATTCTTCCTTTATGGTGCAACGAATACGTTACTCCTTATATATATGTATATGTGTAGATACGATATACAAGTATTTAGGGAAATAGTTTTCTGAAATAAGAATGGGCGCTTTTGGTTGCGCAAATTTGTTTTCATGAACATCAATAAAACTGCTACTAACTTTTAGAGTTCAGATAGGCACTCTTATGGGAATGTCCAATCGGTTGAAGTGGTGCTGACTAGATTGAATTAAAGCACTTCTCGAACTTGAGAGAGATCGGTGGCAAATTGTTAATGTGAATTTGAAAGAAGAAATAATAAGCTGTGCATTGTGTTCTAATTTCTTAAGCTGATCAGAGAGCAAATGCCACTTTTTTGCTGAGTTGGTGCACTGAGTTTTTTATTTTCTTCCTTTCTACTGCCGGAACACAATGGTAAAGCTGAAGCCTTGGGATGAGCTGCCAAAAGTTGAAATATACATAAAATCAATGACGTCATTGTTTCGCTCTCTTTTGAGACGGTTGTAAAATTCTAATTGCTTTTTTATCATGGATGTTAAGTGCATAAAGTGTAGTATCACAATATCCGAAAGCGATTATATTTCGTGTGGTATTTGTAACTCGATGTTACACTGGCATTACTCTAATATTCTTAAGACTCATTTCGATTTATTAAAGACAAATCCCAATATTTTTTGGAAGTGCGATTCGTGTAATTTAAATTTGTTGCTGCCTTGCTTATTAAAAGTTAAAGAGTTGCTTAAGATCTGCAACGAAAGAGAGTTTGAAAAGTCTTTCTCTTTCGATACACTAGCAACTAAGAGCGCTCAGAGAGTTACTCGGTCTCAAACTAAAACCAAGTACATTGAACCCAGTAAACTAATTAAAATAAAATCTGTTTCTCCCTTGCCCCTGCTCCGCACTGCAGCTTCGTGTCATAACAAAGACTCTCCATTGATCGGTGCCGGTGGCAAAAGTAAAAAAATTAGCCATTCTCTTGAAGAGTCAACCCGTTTGTTAAAAGCCGCTATCACATCAAATACAATCAATTCTGACTCTGTTAGGCAGAGTAAGAAAGCGGATAAAACAGAAAGCGCTTACAGTTCGACCAATGTACCTACGGGTGTTGTTTCTGGCTTTCCACCTCCGTCTGCTGGAATAGACAATATTTTGGTGAGTCAAAATAAATTCTCTTCTCTTCAATCAGCTTAAGTTGCAGTTACAACAAAAAACACTTCTGCTGTGGATGCTATTTTAAATGTTGCTGACGCTGTTAGTGTGGTAGATGATGATGATACCGACTCAATGAATGGTCTAGGGGATCTTGTTGTTGCTGATGTAATGGTTGATGTTGCTGCCTCTAATGATGTTGTAAATAGTCTGAATGCTAATCTTCCTGTCGCTAACGCTAATTTATTAGAAGATTTAAATGCTATTATTACCAACTATGCTCATGATGGTGGACATGTAGAACCATTAAATACAAACACAATGGACGTTCATGCTACACCTCGTGATGGTACTAGTTCCGATGTTGGTGATGCTGTACGGATTATTTCAAATAGAAAATTGAACGTGCGTGCTGAGGTCGTATATGGTACTAATGATCATGTTGCTGATCTTCACGTCGTTTCTAAACTCAAGTGGTATCACGTATCGAGTTTTCACCCTGATACTTCCACGAATGCTATAGTATCATATATTTCATCTAAACTGCACGTAAACTCTGCATGTTTTTCATGCTTTAAATTATTAAAGCTAAATGGTATTAGTCAAATTCTTAAATTTGTAAATTTTAAAATTGGAGTTCCTGTTCAATTCGCAAGCGCTGTATATGATGGAAATTTCTGGTCTAGTGGGGTAAAAGTTCGAAATTTTATCCATAAACCAAAAAACTGAATCCTGCTAATGCTGATGTTAATAAGCTACCTCGTAATATTGCTGTGAATTGTGGTCTTTGGTCACTCAAAGTCTACTACCACAATGCTAGCGGATGCAGAACGAAGACTTTGGATTTGTTTACTGCTTCAAGTCATAACGATTATGATATTATTATAATTTCGGAAACCTGGTTTTACGAAGGAATTCGGTCAACTGGAATCTTCGACACCTTACTCTACAATGTATTTCGCCTTGACCGCTGTAAATCTATAGAGGAGAGAGGTGGTGGAGTGCTGTTTGCTGTTCGAACAACGTTCTCCTGCAAGCAAATTACACTGCCGATCTTAGACGTCGAACAAATTTGTATTTCTGTTAGTTTTGATGGTACTGAAAAATCTATATTCTTCATTGTAACTTATGTATGTACCTCCTAAAAGTAAACTTAATACCTATGAGAAATGTATAGAAAATATTGAATTTGTAAGTAATCTTTGTTCTGATTTAAATAATTTGTGTGTTATTGGTGATTTTAATATTGGTCTGAAGATGATAAAATGTTTATTCCATATAATGTGATAAAAGATTTCGAATTAGATCTAATTGATTGTTTATTCTCACTTAATTTATGCCAAACCAACTCAATAACGAATTCACAAAATAGAATTTTAGACCTTGTTTTTATTTGTATAAATGAGTTAAGTGTTAAGGTTTTTGAAGCACCTTTTTCTCTCTTAAATGACTCAATTTTTCATAAGGAAATATCTATTGAAATTGAAATGTATAATTTTCTGAGGGGGAATACGATTTCAGAAAAATCATTTAACTTTTCAAAATGTAATTTTGCTAGATTGAATACGTATTTTGATTCGTTTAACTGGAATCTTGAATTTGAAAATCTTTGTCTACAAGCAATGTACAGTCGTTTTATTGCAATCGTGAACTTTGGATTTTCCTCGTTTGTTCCATATTCGTTGAAAAGAAATATTTCGAAACCACCTTGGTACAATAAACGGCTAATCCATTTGAAAAATTTAAAAAAATAAGGCTTATAAACATTTTAAAGTTTCGGGAAATCAAGATAACAAAGATATGTTTTGCAAGTTACGAAAGAACTTCACTGTCTTTAGTAAATTCCTATACACTACATATATATATTCTATTGAAAATAAATTAAAATATGATTCGAAATATTTCTGGACATTTATAAACCATAAGAGACGCTCTGTTGGGTTGCCCAAAACAATGTTTTATAATAGTGTTGAATCAAACGATGATCTTGTAACAGTTGATCTATTTGCGAAATTGTTTGAATCTGTTTTTTCTAATTGTAATGCACCCAGCAGTTTTGTACCGAATTCAATATCCAAGATTGATTTCGGATTTCTGGTTTTGGATGTGTATGATATTCAGTCTGCTGCTCGCAGCCTCAAACCTAATTCTAAGCCTGTAGCTGATGGTATTCCGGCGATTGTATTAAAAAACTGTTGTAATTCTGTTTGTATACCTTTGCTAAAAATATTTAATGCATCTCTTTCATCTGGCATTTTTCTCGAAGATTGGAAAATTTCATTTTTGGTACATATTTTTAAATCTGGATCTAAGAATGACATCGAAAATTACAGAGGAATATGCAAACTTTCAGCTATACCAAAGCTTTTTGAAAGTATTGTTCAAAATAAATTAGAATTTCATGTAAAAGAGCATTTATCTGAATTCCAGCATGGATTTGTTTCTGGTCGTTCGACAACATCCAATTTGGCCCATTTTACATCTTATGTCATCAATTCTATAGAAAGCGGATGCCAAGTCGATGCTATATACACGGACTTTAGTAAAGCATTTGATTCTGTGAATCATATAATCTTGCTAAAGAAACTTGAAAATTTTGGATTTCACTCTGCAATGCTAAAGTGGATCTCATCGTTTTTAATCGGTCGGACCCAAAAAGTTTATCTAAACAACTGCTGCTCGAGAATAATCTCCTGCACTTCTGGAGTTCCACAAGGTAGCCATTTAGGACCGCTGCTTTTTATTATTTTTATTGACGATATTGTCCATAGCATAAAATTTTACCAATGTCTAATGTAAGCAAATGATTTTAAGATTTTCCTTAAGATACAAAGCTTAAATGACTGTTTAAAGATACATTCCGACCTGTACAATCTAACTGATTGGTGTATTTACAATTGCTTGAAGCTGAATGTAAATAAATGCATGACTATAACCCTTTCAAGATCATATATGCAATACTCTTATGACTACTGCCTTGACTTGACATCTTTAAGAAGAGTAAATCAAATTAAGGATCTGGGTGTCATTATTGACACAAAGCTAACTTTTGTTCCTCACATTGAGTACATAATAGCTAAAGCTAACTCACTTGTTGGATTTATTAAAAGGAATTCAAAAGATTTCTTCGATCCACATACATTAATATCTCCTTTCATATCCTTGGTTAGGTCGATTCTATCAGACTCACTCATCATCGCATCGAAAGGGTGCAGAGGTGTTTTACCAAATATCTCTTTTGGAAAATGCGTTGGGACTTTGAGCCCTCTTACAGCGCTCGATGTCAATTACTTGGTTTTTTTACCCTTAACGCAATGAGATATGCCCATGATGCCCCGCCCTTTTATCCCGGATACCCATTTATGCTCCTGAAAGGCGTCTTAGAAATCGCAATGTTCTCTTCCAACCCTTATGAATTTCAATGAAGCTAGTAGACATTTAGATTTTCATTATTCAAGAGATCGCTTCAGAAAGATTTTATACGGTTTTCTAATAAATTAAATCTATTTTCGATTTCCTCCTCTATCCATATCTTTATGAAATGTTTTTTTTTTTTTTTTTTTTAATAATTAATTTACATTCAAATTTTTTATACTTATTTATCCGATAATATACTTATCTCTCTATGTAATCTGTAAAGCAAAGCTGGTAGATGAATAAACTAAACTAAACTAAACTAAACTCCTTGCATTCTCCGGACTTAGTTTCATTTCACAACTACTAACCAGTTCCAACGATTCTTTGTAGCACCCAATTTCCTGCAATTTTTTTGTAGAACTCCTATCCACATGTAGGTTTTAAACATCCTTTCGAATATGCCCATACCACATACTTTAGGAAATAATAAGTTTTGGTCCACTGTGTCAAAATTGGCATTGAAGTCAACGAATAATACATATAATTTTTTATTCCTCAAGAGAAAAGACTCCGCAATGTCACTTAAGGCAAATACGTAGTCAACAGTGGATTATTCTGGCCGGAAACCCACTTGGTATTATTTTAGTAGATTATTGCTACCTATCCATGCAGTAGTCGACTTTGCATTATCACACAGCCCTTTTTTATGTATTGGAAAGGTCCTAGTAGTGACCGATTATGTGAAAATATCGCCGCAGTGAGTGACTGTGCCCGTCAAAATTCATTCGCCATCGTTCTCAGCAATTGGACCATTCATACAGCTCCACGCAGTACACTTTAATAAAAGGTTTGCATCTGCATGTCTACAGGATCTAACTGACTCTTGAATTGAAGCCAGTAGACCATGAACGGCGTCGTGACATCGGTGACTGGGCGTTAGAGGACCACCAAGTTGATGGCGATTTTTCGACAAAAAAAAATATTTTCAGCGTTGAGGCTCACTTTTGTATAAAAATTAAATTGTCGCATTTGGAGTAGTGAAAATCAACGAGCCATTCGCGAATAACCAGTGCAGGTGGCGTAATTGAGCCGTGCTTCTTCGAAAATTCTCGTGATGCTGCTGTCAATAATGAAAGTTATCCGGGCATGATAACAAATTATTTTTGCCACAAATTGAACGACATTGATGTGGAAACAATGCAGTTATTACACACAAAGGTTCCCGGCCGTGTCGTCTCTCATTTTGGCGACCAAAATTGTTAACCGTAAGATATCACGCCGTTGGATTTTTTTTTTTTTTAGTTATGTGAAGCAGAAAGTGCATGCTAATGACCATCAAATGTCTCTAGATCTAAAGGACGAGCTTCGACGCTTTATTTATGAACTACCGTAGGAGCAATATTTCAGCATTAACTCGTACTGTATTTTTTTGTTTTTTTATTTTTTATAACCTGCGCCCGCCGAAGGGGATATGAATACCCTTAAACTGTTTCAGGGCACGTGCGTCAGGGAAAAAGGGGAAGAGGAACAGAGGAGGAGCCTATGCACGTTGGCTTTGAATGTTTGAAGGTTGTAGTGATGGGGAAATACAGAGCCTGGTAGATCGTTCCATATTCGTGTTGTTCGGCTTATAATTGAATCCCGGACAGTACGACCGAAGTTTGGCTTTAGGGTAAACTGAAGTGCATTCGAAGCATGTCGCGTATTGCGGGTGAAATTTTGAAGGGGAGGAATGTAACTGGCTATTTCGGTGGAGCATTTATTATAAAAAAAAACGATAAAACAGGGAGAGACAGGAGACATTTCCCCGATGTTCTAGTGAATGAGTGGAATTCACAATGTCTCTATCACCTATAAGTTTTAACGCACGATTCTGTACCCTATCAAGAATGTGCAGAACGGTCTTGGGTGTACCAGACCTGATATGGGCGTTATATTCCAGCTTAGGGCAGATGAATGCCTTATAAATTGAGGCCAAATCAGACGGGGTAAAATATTTCTTGCACCGTTTAAGGAATCCTATACATTTTGCAGCATTTTTGGCGACCTCGAATATGTGATCGTTCCATCGAAGATGGTTATTAATACACATACCGAGAATGGCAAGTCTTTCGGTTTCAATGATGCAAGTACCATCCATGGATAATGGTTGAGGGTTTTGGTTTCGCTTGAGAGACAGAAGACAGCATTGTGTTTTGGAAGCATTAAATTCCACTCTGTGGTTGAATCCCATTTAATTATGCTGTAGGAATTTAATGAGTTTAACATACGTTGCCGTTCAAGGACGTGAGTTAGGGAACGAATATGAAAAACTGAGGGTACTGTCATCAGCGAAGGAATAGATTGGATTAGAAGTTTCAGACAAGAGATCATTTATAAAAATAAGAAAGAGAGTCATAAAAATATCAGCAGTTTATCTAAAACTAATGTATTTTATTTCAAATTTAAATGGTAATCTCGAATTGAATCACCCTTTATGACATGTAGGAACTCTTTCAAGGTATGGGGCGAACTCCCTGTGATACGCACCTTTTTGTAAAACTACATCAGGCAAATTTTCCGGACAAGAAAATAGCAAAAACCATATTTTGACCGCCATTTTCCAAGATGGCAGCTTTATGGAGAAAGAATACAATTTTAATTAGTAATCTGGGGAGAATATGGGTATACCAATTTCGTGTATGAATTTTTTTTTAAAGCCCCATTTTTGGTTTATAATGACTAGACTATTAAAGTTAAAAATACACTTATGAGCAAAATTTTGAAATGGATTTTTTTTTTTTTATAATTTGCACGTGTTAAAGGGATATGAATACCCTTATACTAATTTTTAGAACACGTGCCTTTTGTGGAAAGGGAAGAGACAGAGAGAAAGACAGAGTGGTGCAGTTTGAAACTCAGGTGGTATTAAGTTTCTGTAAACTCCAAGGGTGGCTGTCCAGATAACTGGGGAGTATTTTGTTTGTTTTCGCTATTATTGTCGTTGCTTATGATTCACAGTATTTTTTTTCCGTCCGCCTGATGTCATCATCACGATCAAGTTGCATTTTAGCCATATGACCACCCTACTGCCTTCACAGTAGAGTTGACTTAGCTTTCGCAAGTGATCGACTTTTTTATTTATTTCATGCGAAATAAATAGATGATTCTTGACATCGGGATTCGAACCGTGAATCAACAGCGTGACAAGCGATGATGTTACCACTACACCACGGCCATGGTTGTTTAGTGACCTTGAATATTGTTTAATGTCGTTGGTTTTAAAAACAAGATAGATTTTATTATCCTTTTTCTAAATAACTCATGAACAGCTGAGTCTCCGAAAAATGACACCTATGCCAAAGAGAATTACACCAGTCAACAACTTTTTCACCTAGTGGCCAATAAGTTGTTTTTTTTTTGTCTTCCAGTTATTTTCTTGCTGCTAATTGTAGCATGGTAATAAGTCTCAGTTACGAGATATTTAGGTTATAGGTAGAAGTCCAGCTAAACTACGAAAAGTGGTGAGCGTACCCTAAGGTGTCTGCAACTCAGCTAATTTCTTTCTTCAAAATTGCTTATGAACTATCGATGAATCTGACTGTACGTGTGAAGCTGAACACTCGGACATGCACAAGCATAGCTACATAGGTGAACTTCAGCATACATGTATGAATCCGGACGAGGTATCTCTTGTTGACTTGATAGGCTGAAATTTGCGTTTCAGAAGTCGAACAATAGTTCCTCAGAAGGAGGACGTGCGTGAAAAGTCAGCTTAGCTATTGCCTTATGTATGTGAGCTACCTCAACATATTCAGATCTCAGGTCAATAAGGATTTTAAAGACTTTTTGTGGGAAAATAAATGGCAGCGGATGAACCCTTAATTTTTTTTTTATAATTTACGCGCGCCAAAGAGGATATGAATACTCTTATACTATTGTAGGGTACGGGCGTTTGTGAAGGAGAGAGAGAAAGAAAGATTTAGTGTAGTGGTTTGAAACTTAGATGATATTAAGTTTCTGTAAACTCCAAGGGTAGCGTCTAGATAATTGGGGAGCTTGTTTGTTTTGCTTTTTGTCGTTGCTCATGATTCACAGTATTTTTTTTCCGTCCTCCTGATGTCATCATCACGATCAAGTTGCATTTTCAGCCATATGACCACTCTACTGCCAGTGTTATACCTTCGCAGTAGAGTTGACTTAGCTTTCGCAATTGATCGACTTTTTTTATTTATTTCATGCGAAATAAATAGAGGATTCTTGGCATCAGGAGTCGAACCGTGAACCAACAGCATGACAAGCGATGATGTTTCCACTACACCACGGCCACTCTTAATAATGAGCCAACGGCAGTGCTCATACCCCCTTGGTGAGTTGCTGGCATCGGCATAGCCGGATCCTTGTCCTAGAGCATTTAATGAAGAATCTAGCCCTCCGGGTTGGGAGTTGTGCGTTGGGGTAACTGCCATAGCATGAAAAATAAAGGGCACTACTGGGTCACACGTACTTGCTTCATATGTACTATTCGTCTGAAATTTGTTTAGATTTCAAATTTAAGCCAAGGAACAACAAAAATAAAAAAAAATAAAATATGTCAACAATTCGACAGCCATGTCCTTACATATGTCAAAAATTACGATATCGATTTTGAACACAATTGGCTCAGCTGTATACGAAAAATAGTCCATTTTCGCAAACCCGCCAATAAATAAAATGCCGTTATTCGAAAAACTAAGTGCGCAGTCTTATTGGAAATGTTCATATTACCCCAGATATGAATTTTTATCGAAATCTTTAGAGCAGTTTTTGACAAAATTAGATTTCTTTAACATTGCCCTTAATTAAAGTACCGCTAATTTCCATGCTACAATAATAATTCGAATTTCACCTCTGGACATTATCACGCAGACCCCAGACATGAAGTTTGAAGAAAATCCGTCCAGCCTTTTAGGCTGCAGCTCGTCGTACAGTCACCCGGATTGACAGACAGGATTGCGAAACCCACTTTTTTGAGTTCCTCTATCCGTATTACTAAATGTAAAGATTAATTAAAATCTCGAAATCGGAAATTTTCACGAAAACAATACGTACTTGCTCTATAGGAGCAAGTAAAAACACCGGTTAAGAAGCAACAAGAAGGTTAGGATAAGGACGAAATACGCACGAATACACTTGGAATGTTCCGACGCTTAACAGGCCACGTGCTACCGAGCACAAACAGGTATGAGCGCCACCCAGGAAGGCAACAAGTCTTGAGACTTAGGCATGTGAGCGAACACCTGTTCACAATCCATATTAAGGCAAAATTCAAAAACCCACAGAAATTATGGACGGATTGACCAAAAATTGCATTTTATGACATCAAAATCGTGCTTGCCGATTTTAGCGCAGGAATTGGAAATGCTGGCATCTTCAGAAACACAATTGAAAAATACAGCTTGCACGACAACATCTCCGGAAGTGGACTCAGGCTAATCGGCTTTATTTCGGATCAAAATATCACCCTAGCTAGCGCACTATTCCCGCAACTCAATATTCATAAGGGGACTTGAAGTTCTCCGGATCAACTGTCAAGCTGATTCATCAGTCCTACAGTATTTTAGATGTTTGCACATTCTTAGCAGCTAAAATTGACTCAGAAGACCACCTTGCTGCTAATAAGGTACATATCAGGATATCCCAAACACCACAACACCAAAGAACTACTGTGAGAAAATTTAACATCCAACGGATACAATAACAAGAGATTGCCAGAGCCTTTGCAGATCAAGTATCTCTGAACCTTTCAAGAAATCCAGTACAGTCAGCGCTAAGCTCAAATGGCATCTTTGTCAGAAAGCCATTAAGAACAAGTCCTCTGATGTGCTGGGTTTCTCGCAACCACCACAAAGAAACTCCTGTTTTGACGAAGAGCGCCGCCAAGCGCACACAGCAAAGCAAGAGCCTTCTAATGCGAAGCTGCATAAAGTGACGAAAGGAGCTTACGATATTTACAAGCAAGATAGAATAGAGGAACATCAGCTTCTAAAGAAAAAGACCACGCCAAGGCTATAAAGCCCAAAGTGAAGCCAGTATAGATAAAGAAAGAAATCTAGTAATAGAGTCACAGTCAGTGCTGAGAATTTGGAAGACTCCTCCATTCACTCCGGACGATGAAGATCAACAATTCCGACCACCCGACCAAAGTGAAATGGAGATAGCAGTATCTAAGTTTAAATCCAACAATACTGATTTGGTACGGAGCAGAACACTCCACACAGATACTCACTGCCTTTTCATTGATTTTAAAGTCACCTATGATAGGTCTATAGAGACAAACTATTGATGATATATTTATAGTGATTTTTGGACCGTTTGTATCGACGGAGAATGGAGGAGAAATTACATCTACTACGGCTGATTGTGCAGCGATATCGATCGGTTCGAATTCATCGCCTGATATGGCTAGGACATGTAGAGTGAATGGACATCAATGCTCCGGGCCGAAAAGTCTTAGAATCCAACCCGGAAGAAAGACCTCACCTAAGGTGACGCACACAAGTAGAATGGGAACTCAACCAACTTCGTGCGCAAAACTTGATGCGGCTAGCTGAAGTCCCTTGTTGGCTGAGGCTCAAGTTCACCCCGGACTGTAGCGCCATCTAAAGTATAGTAAGAGAGTATATCAGAATTTCGCAAAACTGCAGATGTTAAATTCAAATATATTTTCGAGGGTACTGAATACAAAGTTAGAATTTTCACATTCGAAGTAGCGTAAGAAAGAGATAAAAAACTGCTACAAAATTCTGAGATTAGATTTGAATTCAGCGACCTCGAAACATGTATATAGACTATATTTTAAATTCTGAACATTTTTACTTTTTTTAAAATTGTTTTAGGCTTTTGTGTCATTTCGATTCCTCTATTTTATACCTAATTCCGAATTCTGAAATCACTTTTTCTCCATTAATGTCAAATACATTTTATTTACAATAATAAAAAAAATTCTGGACCTCTGTGGAATAAGGATTTAACCTCTTTGGCATAGTAGAGTATCAGACAGACTTTGGATTGCTGGTTGGCTTTCGGGTCCAAAGCCCACTTTCACACTATTAACTCTCTTTAACACATTTATTGACACTTACGTAACTGCGGTTAGTCACTGACACTCCCGGCTAAAATGTCTCAGCCATATAAAAAAGCATTTCATTGAAAATTCATTCACGCCGTTGAAAAATAGCTCTAGTAATGCGATTTTTGTTATTCTATCATCGCGACACAATTCTTTATCTCCTTTGTTACACCCATGTCTCTGATGCTTTTGACATATATTGTGTATGGCCAAAAGGAGTGAAATTTAAAATTCACAACATAACAGCCCTTCGAATATGTTCCAAAGACAGCAGCACAATACACAAATACCTTCGCTGAATAGATGAACTGTACCGACGACGCCTCAAGACGAACAGAGTGGTATGCTCTATATTTACGCCTCTTTTTATGGCCCATTTACTAGGACAACGAATAGTTGTTGAAGGTCTTCGGTAAACCCGGTTACACAACCCTGGAATACATTTAAGCACATATACAATGTATATGTGTGTTGCCTCAAAAGCCGTTTAACATTGGAATTAAATTTGAATGTGATTCGTAGAACATTTGTTAACGTCTGCCTTGTGTCGAGTCCGGAGGGCCTATTCAAAAGAGCGAGAAAGGATACAAACATATTTCTATTCTTTCACATTTCGTGGTACTAAATTGTTTGAACTGAAGGATTCACATCACGTGCGCATCTTAAACGCCACATGTCGGATTTTATTCATTTTTCAAGTTGTGCCATCAGTCACCATCAGTCCACCCACTTGGGCCATTTGAATTGTCTGTTTCTTGCATCTCTCTGTGTGTGTGTGGGGGTAAATAGGGTAGGGTCTAAATTATGCAAATATAAGAATGTCTTTTCGCCTTCGGAGAGAAAAGAATAAAAATTGATTTTTGACGGTTCCTCTCTGACCGGGCTTCAAAGGATATTACAGGGCATGAGAAAGATCCTCATCCGACTGATGAACTGTCAATAGGGGTGAATTATGTGATAAACGTGCCTAGAGAAGGTTTCTGGGGAATTTGACGCACCTGCTTATTTTATGATTCGCGAAATTACATAAAGAATGTCAATAAAAATGCAAAAACGAATAGAAAGCGAGAGAGGGCGAAAAAATGGTTTTATTATCTTCTTAGACATATTGCAATAAGCATCGCATTTACGCGAAACCACCCCAGCCCGTCTATTGCCCTAGGGTGGGATAGAAAATGTATCTAGAATGCCGTTAGAAACATAATCCATTTGGAGGTGGTAAATAAAACTGTTAATCATTTTGGATAATTGAAAATTTTATGGCACAGCGCAGATGACTCCAGGTGGTTGGTGGGATTTTTTTATTGCGTTCCTCTGTAATTTCACTCGATGACACGATGGGCACTAAGGTGACAATCAAGAAAAACTTTTCAGGTTTCTTTTTTTTTTTTGCTTCCCATATTTTTCATTCTCATTGCTTTTGGGGCTGTGCGGAGAATTTTTGATGGCTGTTTAGAGAATGAAGAAGTAAATGTGCGTACGAAAGATGAGGCCAGCATATGACACTCTCAGAGATTAATGTTTGCAGTTAAAAATATTTTTAATAGGCGTTTGTAACACCTTTCAGCACTCTTGATTTGTTATTGTAAGCTGTGTTAAAGGTACGAGTATACTCGTACCTTCGTAAAATTATTAGTCTTAATGTTTCTGTGCCGGAGAATCAAACCTGACCTCTTGAGTCTATTTGGTGATGAATCAATATGCCCTGCCTTATTTTGCCTTAATTTTCCAGAAGGTCTTCGTCGTTGTTTTGCTCTCTTTCATTCAGTGTTCAGTCAATTCACTAAAAAATTTTAACATCCTTACTTATTGGACCTTCGACTGGTAAAATTAAGGCTGCTTATATTTGTTATAAACGTATACATACATATATATATATAACGGGTGGTTAAATTTTAAGGGCCGATGTTGAATGTGAACCACACCTAAACGTCAAGTTTTTTTCTGCATTTCATTTGACATTTCTCAATTTCAGACTAACTCAATTTGAACCATGGAAAGATACACAATCGAGCAACGCGTTAAAGTTATTCAGGCTTATTATGAAAATGGGCGTTCAAATCAAAATGCATATCGTGTATTTCGTGATTTTTTCGGTCAATTTAATCGTCCAAATGTGCGTACAATCGGAAAAATCGTGCAAAAATTTGTGCAAACCGGGTCTGTAGGAGATGTGAAAACACCAGTGCATGCTCGTACAGCTCGTACTGCAGAAAATATTGCTGCTGTTCGCGATAGTGTGGCTGAAGAGCCGTCCACCTCAACTCGTCGTCGTGTCCAACAATTGCAACTCTCACGCTCGTCGTTGATGAACATTATGCATAAAGACTTGCATTTACGCGCTTACAAGGTGCAGTTGACTCAAGAAATAAAGCCTCTTGACCATTTCAAGCGTCGTCAATGGTCACAATGGTGGCAAGAAATGGCAAAAGTGGATGATCAATTTTCGAAGAAAATCATCTTCAGTGATAAGGCACATTTTCACCTCAGTGGATTCGCCAATAAGCAGAATTGCCGTATTTGGGCGAATGATAATCCAAGAGTGATTGTCGAAGAACCAATGCACCCACAAAGAGTGACTGTTTGGTGTGGTTTATGGGCTGGCGGCATCATCGGGCCGTATTTTTTCCAAAATGAGGCCGGTCAGGCAATTACTGTGAATGGTGTTCGCTATCGTGAGATGATAACGAACTTTTTATGGCCCGAATTGGAAGATATGGATGTGGACGATATGTGGTTGCAACAGGATGGTGCCACTTGCCACACAGCTAACGAAACAATTGCACTTTTGCGCGACAAATTCAATGGCCGTGTTATCTCACGTGGTGGCGATGTCAATTGGCCGCCAAGATCATGTGATTTGACACCGTTGGACTTCTTTCTTTGGGGTTATTTGAAAGAAAAGATGTACGTCGATAAGCCAGCAACAATTCAAGAGCTAAAGGATGAGATAATTCGGCACATTAACGGCATAGAAACTCAATTATGCCTCAGCGTCATCGAAAATTTGGACCATCGGATGGAGGTGTGCTGCCGTGGTCGCGGCGGCCATTTGGCCGATATTTTGTTCCATACATAATTGAACCATATCAATATTATCATAATAAAAAGAAATGACAGTAATTTCCTAAATAATTTGTGTTTTATTCAAAATCAACACCGGCCCTTTAAACTTAACCACCCTTTATAAA
Organism: Pocota personata; assembly: GCA_963082735.1. Taxonomy (NCBI): domain Eukaryota; kingdom Metazoa; phylum Arthropoda; class Insecta; order Diptera; family Syrphidae; genus Pocota; species Pocota personata. The sequence goes on along the minus strand of OY720429.1, from coordinate 44,931,173 downwards.
TATATAGGTGCATATGATGCACCACTAAGTCAGAAATGACGTGACTTAACTATCCAAGGACTCTATGTGAATCGTAAAGACCTCCCTTATTCATATGTTCGCCACATTTAAGGTTACTCAGTGGAGATTCTATAATCCTATGAGGAAACATCGTTGGAGTAATAATTTGTTAACGGCCGACAACGAAGCACGAAGCATCACCACTAATTGCCAATAAAAACAATCCTGTTTTAAGAATAATAAGCAAATGTAGTTGACATTTTCAGAACTCAGAATGGAAACCTATTTGTCCAACATCACGGTTACGATATTGCCAGTTAAAGCACTGTTGCCAGATTCAAGTAAATTTGCCTAATTTTGAAATTCTAAATCTAAAGAAAAGAAATTATGTATGTTTAAGCCAAACTAATGGCAGCGCACCCTTAGCTCAATCCACTGCGCATCTTGCGTCGAATACACAGATGGCACCACGTGTCGATTACACCCAAAGTTGATCGATCCCCACTCACTTCACTCATTTGCTAATATACTCCTTTTACGGGAGTCATGTCAGCCATTTCTTCCTTTGTTCGTTCTGTTTTTACTGATAAAGCCGAAAAAGTAGGATGTGCCCGAGCATCAACCATTCTTTATTTTGTTTATTTGGTCGAAAAATAAGTTTAAAGAAAATCTCAATCGACGCTTTTTATAAACGAAACGAAAACTTGTAATTCAAGAATACATACAGGAAAGTTATAATCCATCTAGAACAGATTATATTATACCCTATCCCCCAATTTCTAACTCACCACACATAAAGTGAGCGTGGTATTACGACATTTTTAAATCAGTTGCAATAAAGGATATTTCCTTGATTTTAAAGAAATGTTATCACAAACTGTTGTTACAACCTTTTTTTAGCTAAAAGTGTGCGTGATTCCCAAAATTTGTAATCAAAGATAAGAACGAATAACGGATTCTGATAAGATATTCACAATAAGGATATCTCATCACCCAGAATAGCTTTGAAAAAGCAATAAAATACTCCTATAAAGCAGACGTGGGATGGTCAACGCCCAAATATTCTTCAGTTTCTAGCAAAATTGTTGAGAAAAGCGAATTTTAACAATTTGTACACTTGCACTGCTTCTAGAAACCCTGAATAGGTTATAAATTCGTTAAGGCTCGCTGGAGAACCACTAAAGATATTTTGATGAAATTATAAAATTTTATTATAGGCTAGATTTCAAAAGTGTTTAAATCAACTTTGTCAGGCACCTATCTCAAGAATTTTTTAATGGATTTCGATGCAATTTAGCATATAAGCAGGGACTGATACGTTAGTAGATCAACTTGAAATTGATCGGAATCGAATGGACTGGGAGTAAGATATAAATAGGGGTTTTAAATATTTTCGAATCATCTTTCTCATATGCATAAATCAACAACCGCGCAACTAATGTTAATGAGTTACGCCAAACAAATAAGGTTGTCTGGAAATCATCAAAACTGATTGAAGACAGGGCAAGATATATTACAACCTCATAAATTTACACGGGTGTAGGAATCGCTTATGCGATGATTTTCGGTTTTTTTTTTTTGTTGTAGACAATTTGTTAAAAAAATAAATATTGTGTCGTTGGGATCCTTGTAGGTTCGGCTTTAGTTTGATATGTCTCATAATGAGACTTCCCCCTAAAAAAATATTGTTTACAATTTGTTTCGATTCAAAAGTTACAAGCCTGTGACAGACACATGGACAGAGAGACAGATGGATAGGCAGACACCGTGTTGAATTTATTAGTGTTCCGTTTATACCATTCTGGTTGGTTGGCCTTGTGTAGTGGGTAGTGTGTTTGGTTGTGACCCGAGATGTGCAAATTGCAGCCCAAACAGGAAACAACAACTAAAGGCCACCCGATCATAAAAGAGAAAGAAATAAAATCGAAGTTTGTCCAACCAGTACATCAAAAAGAGGCTTCTGGTTTTCAGTACAATAGATCAAAAATCGAGACTGAGTGCTTCGGGATTTGAAAATTACTCTACGTGGATGAAGTCGTAGAGTAATTTCCGTCCATGAATTGCTCTTGAGTTTTGTTTACAGCTCCACACAAATCAAAATACACTTCAACACTCACAATTAATTTTTGAAAAAAATCAGGGTCATCTCCATTCAATTGGCACATTTTTGGGCTCCAATCCCGTCAGACCTGGTGGTCATTTTCTTGAAGTTCTCTCGTCTCTTAAATTTTGCACGGAAAGAAATGCAGGTCGCGATGCATAATTTGCCACATAGATGTTCGAGAAATTCCAATTTGTGTAACACGAAGACGAATTGAAGTTTCCGGTCTTTTACTCACATTGTCCCTCACGTACGACGTGGTCGAAGCTGCGGTAAATCACCTGCTGTGTAAAGGTTCTCGAAATTGTGGATAATTTTTTGGATAGTGCTCTTTACAGGAGCTCCACGTCGATAAAAGAAATATCACGTAATTTATGCTGTGTTGCAATAATTAATGAACCATTTTGGTAAAATGTTTTACTCATTAAAACACGTTGTTGGCATCAAACTCTCCATAATGAAATTGACAGCTGAACATTACTGCCAACTTTCACATAATAAAAGGCTAATTTTAAGTCGGTCGCAGTCCCAAAAAAAAAACTTTGTGCTTTACTTTTACCGGTTTTTGAAAATTTACTCATTACCTGGTATGAATTGGACGATTTTATTCACACAAGTTCGGCGTAGTATAACTACATCTACTACGGCATCTACAGACCAACACCGCTATAGCCGAGGTGGCTAGGATGCTGCACCAACCATTGTTGCCCATAAGGTCGTGGGTTCGAATCGTCGGAGCATGCATTTTTTGTTAATAATTATTTTTACTTATTTTTTATATTTTCGATCTCGAGATTTTGTCTGTTTTAATTTTTGCCTCTCTGTCTGTATATATATGACCGATTGCAGCCTAAACGGCTGAAAGGATTTACTTCAAACTTCATATATGATCAGGTCAGTAGTTTCACAATTCGAAGAAAAATTTTAATTTTTATTCTAACCCCAAAATTAACGGTACTTCACTAATGGCCGAAAACTACTCTAACGATATTGATCATTATTCATATTTGAATTAAGGTGTACTCGTATATATGCTATCAGATGGCGTACAGTCACTTTACGTCAAAATTTCACATCCGATTTTGATGTTTTAGTCTTTTTCCTATGTTTAATGGTGAAACCTGTTGCTCTACTAATCATCATAATAAAACAAGTGTTATCGTTGAAACTAGTACTGGTAGCTTCGCTCACGCCAAATGTCCTATATACTATAATTATTAACTTATCATCGTTTCAGCTGAATAACTTCTAAATTAGTCTCGTTCGGGAACCAAAATTTATTATACACAACAGCAATTTACAGTACATGGATTTGACATTGGAGCAAATATAGCGAGCGACCTGCTAGAAAATTGAATTAAAAACATATATATGCGAACCAGTCGTGCACTTTATTAAAACAGCAACTATATAGGTACTCTCTTTTATGATGAGCTATTTCTTATGCTGTTTTTGCTATAAAAAATTGGGCAACATCCGAATTTTTGGGGGCTATTTGATGCTTAATATTTTGCAATACTAGAAATATAACATTAAACAACAACTTCGCTATATAATACATACACAGATACAGCCACATCCTTAATTGTTATGTTTTATAGCAAGAAGCGAAATTGTTTACACTCTAGAATCCTTTTAAGGCTGTTTTCGTACGGGTATTTTGAAGAGTCACAAAAAAAATATTTTTAATTTAATTATAAATCTAGGGCTAATTATTTAATAGAATTTTGAATAAATCTTTCTTAAAGATTGAACTGCATACTCAATTCTCCCATCAGCTATTCAATAGCGCCCAGGTTTTGTTGGTTGCTGCTGAGAATTCATGAAGCACAAACGTAACACTTTGATAAACCAATCCGATTGAAATTTTCTACAAAACCATAATTACTCTTCATTGATGTGCGTTCTTTTAGAGTACTAGACTCCAACTCTGACCATTGTCCCAAATAGAATGTGATTGAAAATTCTGAAAATCATTTGGATTACGTACATAGATATGCTGTGGAAATGATTTGTTCCTGGTTCATGCGTGCGGTACAGCAAGCCTGAACAACATCTATATATGCAAGGAGTATGCATGCATAAATAGTGTCATCATAGACTATGAAAAGTAGCCTGAGTCAGCCACCTCGCACCAGAACAGGTCTGTGATATCAAGTGGGTACAACAAATTCGATAGAGAGGGTGTTCTGTTCATATGACAACATATGTAATAATGAATTTAGATGACCGTCCTCTGTTCAACCCAGGGTCTGTATGCCTTGTTCCTTCGTGCACTGCTATTCAATTTTGTGGGCTCTAATAATAAGTTCTTGAAGAAATTTTGTACATCCATGACCATGATAACTATCCTCGTCCATAGATACTGGAGATTTTGATTACGTGTGTTTATGGGCGTATTGGTTACATATTGAATATTATTTCACAATATTGGTATTGAATTTGCCTTTGTTTCAAATATTATGAATTGAAATGCCGGACCTAAAGGGTCTGGAACATTTTAATTGCACTTTGTTACAGAATCAGGCAGGCAGGATGAACTGGTGGAAAATAAATTTATACCTATCTATTTGTTGAAATTGATTATGTGCGCATGGAAAGGGGGTTTTATGAAACAAACTGAAATTGAAGTTATTTTAGTTAAAATGGCATCTCTAAGTCTATTTTAATTGAATTATTATTTAGAGGTGGATAGGAAGATGAAGTTCCAATACCAATAATAATTTTCAAGGAATTTAGGGGGCTTAGACTTGGTGGATTATTGTTTCAGATTATGGACATAACTTTCCATATGCCAACAATTTCATTCACTTTCAACATATTTTCAGATTAGACTGTACTTTAATTATTTAGTTATTATTAGTTTGTGGGTGTTGATATGAATAAATGAATAGCAATGGGAGGTACTGCATTTATACGACATCAATGAGACCAATCCTAATATACGGACTACTAGTCTGGTGGACATTACTGTACTAGAAAAGTAACACTTATCTATCTTCTAGGAACATTTTAGAAGTTTTCATGCTATGACAACCACTCCCACCACTATGCTCGACTTGTTGTTGATATCTCTGGGAGATACCTCCTGTTGATATCTCTGGGAGGCAAATGGCAGCTAATGAGGGCTTAGACAATCCTCACAGTTGGCGAACGTTAATATGGCCCACTCCAGAATACTGAACGGCTAAAATACTATTCCCAGTATATCTTCCCTTACATATGTGGATTTTAATATCAAATTCAAAACCATAGTTCCTAGCCGAAGCATTTGGGTAATCTGAGGAGAATTAAAACAGCCTATGGTACAGCAGCAGGAGTGCTATCATTATCAGTCATCATAACCAGAAGACTACCAGACTACTATTGTGTAGAGCTAGAGGTTTATACAATACACAGATAGTCACGCAAGTTATGTATCTAGTATATTTCAACACGGGGCCTCCAGCCGGGCCCACTATGTGCAGAATACCACAATTTATTGGCTGTGATCAACCCAACCATAAGTTATGGGATAGTGGACCGCGATAAAAGCCTTAAATCACCGACAATACGATCCAATTTTGTAAAGCAATACCGCCGGTCTCTTGATGAAATCTCTGACAGATGGGAAGTTATGAAGACCTGGAAAAGGAAAGTACCATTCGGAATCTCTCTAAAATTATGGGTAGGAACCACCGTGTTTTCCTATGCATAATATTAATAAAGTTCCACCTTGATACTGGCCAAAATAATGCCAAGTTAACCTAACTTAACCTAACCGAACCTATCCTACCCTAACCTACCCTATCCTAACGCAACCTAACCCAAACTCATCTGGATGCACCGTAACCAGTGATGCCAATAATTTTTCTGACGTCAAGACTAGATTGCATAAAAATGGAGCTAAATTGAAGAAATAAGAGAGCTACGCTAGAAAAAATTGACCCTTTTGTAAGCATTGCACCCTTCGCAATCAGTATCTTATAGAATACTTTCCAAAATCAACTGGTGCTGAATGAGTCCTACTAAACCTTTTTTTTTTTTTGTCGGAGTAAGACTTAATGCCGATCCATTGTACTACCAGAAAACAACCTCCTGTTAATGAAATTCCTTCCTCTTTACTAGAAAGGCGAGTAAGAGCTTTAATAGTGCAGAGCTTATGATACCAGCGATCACCACATCATTTCCACAGGACAATCGCAGAGGAAGTGTTCCAACCAACCTAACCGGCAATTGAAGCTCTGACCGAGAACGCAGCAAGTCCCAACGCAGGTTCAGATCCTGAGAAGTCCTCCTCCGAACCTTCTCCAGCAAGTTCATTCGAGATCTCATGAACTGGGAACCAAACAAGACTTACTGAGGTCAGTCTTGCGACTGAATTTAGAGAGCTCTTGAATTCTTGAACTATTTTGGAAGTGATTTAAGGGCTGACTCAGATATTTCTTAAAATATAGTTCTTAGCTAGTAGGATTGCATAAGTTTCCGGTTGAAATACAAATGCATGTTTACCCAACGAGAAGTGAAGCCAAATACTGTCATCCTCCACAAAGATTCCAGCACCAGTGTAGTGGACCTACCTCACCACCCAAACATTGTGTCAAATTAAACATAACCCACTTTTCATTGTGGAAGCAACAACGGTCAAAAATTTCAAATGGCACAATACAATTAAATACGACAGCCAACACAAACTGATGACGCCGCGAGAATACCGGCAAAGCAGAATGCTAAACATGAATACATTGTGCACTGCCCGAGTCAATGGGGATCATGTCATCAATGTTATGCATACACACTGCATTGTTTTACTTTCGGTGACGCACCACATTGTGCACATCGTAGATTGGATCATGTGTCAAGATCGTTGGCCCAATTCTGGTTCATGTGTTTTTTGACACTTTGTAGCCCGAAACTCTATCGATATTTTGTAACCAATGTATCGATATGCATAGAAAATATTGAAAGAAAATTAGTATATAAGTTGCACGTTTTAATCAATAAAGTTAGAATCACTTTGACATTCAAACGAGGTGTTTTCTCATTATGGCTTTTTAGCCCTGCTATTCATTAGCAGACTTTGGCAATTACTATGGCGTTCACGCCCTGCCTTTAGGGAAACACTTTGCCCTCTACGTTGTACTCCACACCAGAACTTTGATTGGTTTTAGAGCCGCCCGTAAGAATTCGACTACAATTTCTTCCTGGCCCAGATTCATGAAAATTACAGTCCTGAGCGTGAGGAAAGGCGACGACGCTGTTGGAGTTCTGGTGTCATTGCGTCAGACGGCATATCGCCAAGACAGGAGTCGAAAAATAAGTGTCGCGCAAGGTCATCGAAGCTCCATTGCGGGTTATACCAAAAACTAAATCTTTTAAGATGGAAGATAACGATTATTGTACTGCCCATTATATAAATATCAAGAGGAGGAAGGTTCGACAACGCACCTAGAGCAGAGCCAAGAGTTTAGTGAGAGAAGCAATTACATATTTCTGCGAAAGCTTTTTCCACCAAACAACCGACGAATATGCATGTAGATCCATAGAAGCTTTTTGGTAATAAGCCCATGTCTTGTCAAAATCACCCTTCGACTCAACATGTTTTCTAACAAAGAAGTTTACTATTCAGGATTACTCCTAAATATTAGCTTCATTTGAGATTCGGATAGTTACTTTTAAGCACTAGCTGAGTCAGACCAATCAACTTGCCCCTTCTCGGAAAGAGAGCAATCTCATTTCTAATACACCATTCATCGATCACGTCCAGGGCCATCTGCGCCTTGCTGCAAACTGTCACCAGGCATGATCCGACAGCAACATCATCGCCGTATGCCTGAGCATAGAAGTTAGAGCTGTTTAGTGTTTAGCAAAGAGTCAAACACCATGCACCATAATAGTGGAGAGAGATCGCCATCTTGACGGCAGCCCCTATTAACCTCTGTCATTACATATCGGCCACAATCTGCGTCCACAACCAAAGCTCTATTGATTAGTCGACGCCGCCTACTAACCGTACCTCTAACAAACATTCAATGATAAAAGTGGCAATGGATTGGTTACAGTTTTCAAAAAGGCGACAGTTCCAAGAAACAAATTTATAAGAACAGTTTAAGTCGAGTTATGGCAACAGGGAAAGTTTTGGGGAAAAGCTCAAGTACATTAATAGAAATTTAAGGTGTTTCACGGAGACGAATTCTGTCGATTTTCAAAATAAAAGGTGCTACATAGCACTTTAAACATCACTTTAATATGGCTAACCAGTATGTGTGCCTTTTGCACTTTCAGGATCGCTTGGATGACCTAGAAAATTAAGACCTTGCGCACTTATAACATGGACTATAGGACTAAACATGACGGAGGCAGATTTTCGATTTTCGAAATACCGGCTGTTAAAAATAATCCTTTTTGTGCATCTTTAGAATTCCCCAATGTCTGTTCTTCCGGGACACTTCTGAAAGGTACCAAGACTCATCCAGAAAGATAACACTTTTTACAATTACAGCATAAACTATATTGCAGAACTCGATTTTGAAATTTCATAATACAGACTGTTACAAAAAAAATTGTTTTTGTCTATTAAATATGATACAATTAATCAATCCTTTTCACTAATTTCAGGACCATACTCGTACTTACATATAGTAAATACCGTGGAGTATGTAGAAGCCTATGCAGACTTCTTTTTAATTTTCAAAATACATGATACTACAAAGTACATATGGATGTGTATTTCTAGAATCTCTTCATACAGCCTTTCAATGTTAATCGCGTGTACCTGCAATTCTATTATGGCTATTATCTTGGAAATGGTAGTGATTTACTCGTACACATATTATGTTCTTAATTTTGATGGGAACATTATAGCAAAATATTTTAAAGTTTTATGATATAGTATAAAGTGGTTCAATTAGATGTTATAGGAGAAGAAGCCCTTTTGATGAAATTGTCCATTACTTTTCGGCATAAATCCTGCGGTAGTTCCTAAATAGCGAGTCCAATCTCAATCTTTAGCTCTGGTTTCATTTAGGGGCACCTTCAAATAACCCCATCTCGGACGATCTTGGTGGCCAACTTTGGTAGAAACGAGAGATGATGCGGCCGGGAAACATTGTCTGCAATAACCTTCTCGCACTATGTGGCAGATGGCATCGTCTTGTTAAAACTAGATGCCTTCCACATTAATGGCGTCCAATTGGTGCCAAAAATAATTTGTTATCTTGTCGAGATAACGTTCACCATTGACTGTTACAGCAGCACCGCCAGAATATTCGAAGAAGTACGGCCCAATAACGCCACCTACCCAAAATACTTACCAAATAGTGACTTTTCACTGTGTGGTTCTCTAACATCCAATCAACGAAGTCACTACGCTGTTCATGGTCTGCTTACTTCAATTCTTGAGTCAGTTGCAGACCTTTTGTTAAAATGCGTTGCGCGGAACTGTATGAAAGATTCAATTGCTGGGAACAATGGCGAATTGATTTTGATGGATTGTCACTCACTACGGTGATATTTTCGCATGACCAACCTCTACTGGTCTTTGCACATTCAACACTGATCCAGTTCGATTTAATTTTTCCATTAGTTTCTGAACCACGACATAAGATGAACGTTTGTATACCGACATTATTTTGCAATGCGCGAATCTTGTTCATTAAATTTTCTCCATTCCCGAGATTTATTTTAACATTTAAAATGTGTGGTTCCTTTATACCGCTTCTTAATTACAAATGTCAATGCTCAGTGTTCACAGATGTCAAATATCAGCAATTTATCTTTGACAGAACTACAGTAGTGCCAGATTTAGATTACAACCTCCAATTGAATCACTCTTTATTACTACAAACATTTCCAGAAACAAATGTTTTTCAAATACTCTTCAAAATGATAAATGGAAAATGGGCGAGGAATAGCGAACAAAAGGCAAATACATTTGCTGAATATCTTGAAGGTATATTTAAACCGAACTCAGTTGAAAATGATAACTTATTGGACATGGATATAGAACGAGAAGATGAAGATATAGAGCCAACTATAACAGCAGAGGTAAAAAACATAATAAAAAATATTAAACCGAAATAAGCTTCTGGGTTCGATCTAATAACTGGAGAAATTCTTAAACAACTTCCTCAAAAACCCTACATTAAACAAAGAAACCCTACATTAAACTAGATTGAAGTTTGTCCCACAACTCTGGAAAATGCAGAAGTTATAATTATAGCAAAGCCAGGGAAGTCACCACACGAGACATCCACTTATAGACCGATATACTTGCTGCCTATTATATCAACAAATTTTGAAAAAATACTGGTGAAAACACTAAATAGTATTATTGAAAAGAAAATCTAATTCCGGTACACCAATTTGGTTGTCGGAAGAAACATTCAACGATTGACCAGGTCCATAAGATAGTCAACACTATAGAAAACGCAGTAGAAGAAAAGAAAGTTTTGTTCCACTGTCTTAACTGTCCACTGTTAAACTTAAAAAAATCCTGCCAAAGCAATATTCTACAATATTGGATTCGTATATCTCTAATAGATACTACAGAATTAAACATGAAAACGCGTATTCTGAACTGAAAGAAATACAAGCTGGTGTTCCTCAAGGCAGCGTATTAGGACCAGTTTTATACCTATTGTATACTTCAGACATCCCACATTTAAACAGCAATATCATGGCAACATTCGTCGACGACACAGCCGTAATGGCAGTTGCAAACACGAATGCAGATTCAGTCGCTAAACTGCAAACTGCAATCTCAAAAATAAGCGAATGGACGACAACCTGGGAAATTAAATTAAATGAATTAAAGTCAGTGCACGTTGATTTTACAAACAAAAAGATAAATCATATGCCAGTTTATATTAATTGTAGAGAAGTTCCTTATGGAAATATGGCAAAGTACCTCGGCATGACTTTAAACGCCAAGCTCAGATGGAAAGCCCACGTTAAAAAGAAAATAGAAGAGCTAGACATTCGACATAAAAAAATGTATCGAAACAAAACAGGAACTTGTAGGCGCTCCCTGGTATATAAGAAACAGCGACCTCCAAGGGATCTTATTGTGGAGTTGGTCCAAAATGAAATTAAAAAAACAGCAAGAAGACACGAGAAATGGCTACGAGAGCACGTAAATCCTGAGGCCCTACTACTTGTAAACCAGAATTACTCGGAAAAAAAGATTAAGAAGGCGTAAACCTCTTGAATTGGGTAGATAAAGGCATGTAAATTTAAATGATCCGTAGATAATAAGAAAGGCGACAACACCGAGAGACAAGGGGCGCTCGGAGTGGATAAAACCCCCACCGCCTTGAGTGGTCTAAATCCCACTTATACCTTGAGTGTTATTAATGTTATTAACTCATTGTTTATTCATATTTACTGCAAATTCTTACAAAGAAAAAAAAGAAAAAGGCAAATATAAATTATATGTTATATTATAGTATCTTATATCCTTTTTCAAATTTTAATTTTCTGTGACTTATGATTATAAAATTGCTCATTAGTCCTTAGACTTGTAATATAATAATAATAATACAAAAAAAAAAATACTCTGGCGCATATAAATTAAGGCTGTTTTAAAAGTGTTGCATACCGTTGGATAGGAAAGTTAATTTGCTTTCCGGCATTTTATGTTAATAAAAAAATTGCTATAATACTCAGAACTTTATACTCTACAACTTTCTGCACGACCATTTTTTGCTGAATTCACTCGCTATAAATATAACAACAATGGTGACATGCATGAAATTATCAGTACGAACTAAGAGTTTGAAGCCATTTTGTACATCCAGGGCACGACAAGTCAAAATAAAATTTGTGACAAAAATTATCTTCTTACTACTACTACTGGTCCGCCTGTGGGGTTTGCCGGTTTGACCTCAGAAAGTACCGGCAGGCTTCCCGGTTTCAGATCACTTCGTCACTGAGGCCAATCGAATGCTGGTGTTTTTGCATTTTTGTGATCCAGTTGTTTTTTGGTCTGCCTTTTTTGCGCGATTGCGTAGGAACGTTGATTGATATTGCCTTTTTGACGGGGTTTGAAGGATCTCTCCTTTGAACATGACAATACCAACTGAGCCGGTCGTGCTCTATCCTGCTTGTGATGGGTTCTTTTACATGAAGGAATCCTCAAATCTTTGAACTTCTTATTCTATCAACCTTCGTTATTCCTGCTGTCATGCGAAACATCTTCATCTCGGCTGCCGTTAATTTGCCCTTATACTTTTTGTACATTGTCCAGCATTGTGAACCGTATGTGAGCGCCGGACATACAACTGCGGTGTAGAGTTTTCCTTTAAACTCAGGGGGCATTTTTCAATCACAGAAGATAGCGGAGTTTTCCCGCCACTTCATCCACTCTACGCTTACGCGATGATTGATGTCATCATCACAAGTTGCTTCGCTATTGATCATAGATCCCAGATATTTGAACTTTTCACACTTGGAAAGCACTTTTCCATTCAAATAAATGTCTGAAATAGGCCGGTGTGGATCAGAGAACGGGAAGCACAGATACTCTGTCTTTTTCGAACTAATACGGTACCCATTTCCCTCCAAAACATCCACCCATACATCAAGTGCTCGTTGCAAGGCCATTTGATCTTCGCTTATGATAGCTCCATCGTCAGCAAAGAATAACTGATGTACTTTGGGGTCCGTCACTTTTCCTTCAAGCAGATAATCAAGGACTGCAATAAATAGCAAAGGACTAAGGACGCTTCCCTGATGCACACCGACTTTGATTAGGTGACAAAAGTTATAAATAATTCTTTGCTAAAAAATGTTTGCACAGCCATTTTTTTTTTTTTTTTTTGTAAAAAGAATATGTTTCGTGTAAATGGCCAGAAACCTATTGTGACCAGCATTTTGTAAGATGGCGACTGGAATGAAACTTTTTGTATTGAGAAAAGTGGAATTTTTCAGATCGACATTTTTTAAATAACGAGGAAGCAGAATGTATTGACTTTTTTTGCTTGCAAAAAAGTGATTTAAACTTGTGTTTACACACAATGTATATATGTAAGCGTTAGAAGTAGATAGCAGCAGCTCCTGAAAGGAACTCACTTCTTTACCTGTAAGTATCTGAGGATAGTCAGTTCTTACTTTGCTTTTAACGCGAACCTTTCAGAGATGTATCAAGACCCTACAGTGTTCCAAGTGGAAGTCTGAAAGTATTCGCAACTTTTTTCTACTTAGACTAAGTTGTTTTAGGAGTTTAGCTCTCTTAATTACTTCCTCTCTTCTTAGCTCTTCTCGGATGATGTGTTTCTTCATCCTGCAGAAGGATCGTGGTCCTATGAACGGTGTTGCCGTTTGTGACGTCTTGATATGTTCAACTTTATTCCCTTGACCCATAAGTCTGACCATCATAATATCAAAACATTAGTTTTGTGTTCATTATATAGCAGTGTGCGGTAGATATCCCATATGATAAGACTGCTATTAAAATAAAGAAGCAAGCTTTCGAGAGATATCGTCTTGCTTTGGTTATGTTCACACTCGGATCATCATTCAGCAATGCATTGAATATCAATCGCAACTTCATCTGCCCTTCATTGTATTCAGAAATTCTTTACTACCAGAGTTCAGCGGCTTTCCCATCAACGAATAAAATGACACTAGATTGGTTTTCCACTCTATACAATAGAATCCGATAACGCTCTCGGGATGCACATTTACACATCCCCTTCCATTTATGTTCATTCGCCAACCTTTCAATTATTAAAATGTTAAAAGAACCAACTGCGAAATCATGTGAGCATTGTTCCTCACTTGATCTCCTCCGTTGCTAATATTGTCTGAAATTAACTTTTAAAGTCAATATTTATAGAAACTCCCTTCCCATTCTGATTGCGACAAAAATGTCTCCTGTTTCCCTTACAATGGTGATAAAAATCAAATATCCTTGTTATAACCGTAAATTGCCATCCAATGGTGTTTTTCGGAATTCAGTTTTTACCACCTTAGTAGCCCCATTAGTTAAGTGAGCTCTCCTCTTCTTATTCCATTTGCTTGACCAAATTCTAAGGAAACTTTTAAAAGCACTTAAGGGTCATAGAAAGTTAAGCCGGTGATTACAGGCCAAACTTAAGCACTTTGGTAGCGTTTCTCACCCTCCTTATTGTCTGTTTTTTTTTTTTTTTTTCATTCCTTGTGTCTTTCATTCTTTTCTTTACCCAAACATTCGGGCCAAGACAATAGACGGGAGGCCAATTAAAGTTGAAGACAATGCCAGCCAAGGTAATTACTTATAATAAAACAGTAAAGTGCCTACTATGGTATTATTATGGGGATGAGCCAAAGGACTCATAGCCCAAGCAAAGGGGATGACAACGACCAACGACAAAATGAGCAAACCACAGACAGAGCAATAATGTGATAACAATAAATGAGTATGAATGTTCGAGGGAAGTGGGTGATATAATACAAGGGTGCAAGCCTTTCAGTTGTGGCTTCTTGGCGGCACAAGCCATTTCGGGTGGGAACTTTGCAACTTTTCCGTTTCCGTTTTATTTTGCTTGTGCCGCCACTTCATATTTGTGTTAGATGAGCATACTCGTAATTATCGGTGTTTCCCTTCATTACGTGTGACTTCGGGAAGACATAAGGCAAAAAAAAAATTCCTAACAATTTATGGGAGAGTTGTAAAATTTGCCATAACTGTGGAAAATGGCAAATAAAGGATATTATCGTCATTAATTTCGTAATGATTTTATGAGCACACAATTATTGGCGCCGACGGGAATGGGAGATATTTGTGGCTTTTGGTACTGTTTCCAATTAACTGTTGCTTCGGGTCTGCATATTGTGGCTGAAATACGAAGATAAAAAGCCATACTACAATGGGGACTTGCAGATAAATTTGATGGACATAAGGGTTGGAATCATAAAAATTATGGGAAAATTATACCAGAAAGTGTAAGGCTTAAGTTAATACTAAACAATTCTTTAAGTACGAGTCGGTCCTCGCGCTTTTATAGGGGTACATGTAAGAAGAAGCTAATGAGGCTATAAGGTAAGATTGGTATGAGGTGCGTGACAGATACTAATGGTGACGTTATCAGTAATTCATCCCATAAAATTCATGTAATCTTCCACACTTGTGAGCAGATTAAGTAATCAAAGTATTATTTAAAATAGCCACCGTTTAATCGAACGGTTTTTTTTGATCAGATTGTAAACAAAACCGGCAAACAAATATATGATTGGCCAAAAATTAATTAGTTGATCAGCAGGATTTAATGTTTTGATGAGCAGAAAAGTAGAAAATCAGCAGAAATAATAAATTATTTGGTCTGCAGAACATATTTTGTTGGTAAGCAAAAATAGAATGTTGGTAGGAAAAGTAAAAAATGATCTGCAAAAATTTTAAGAATTATAGCAAAAGGAAAAATATTTTCTGAAATTCGCAATCGCTAAAGTTTTTTTTTTTTTTTTTTGAATAACTGTCTTTTCAGCTGATCAAATAACTAATTTTTACTAATCATTAACTTATTCTGCTGATCAAAAAATGATCTGCTAATACAGAAGTAGAAAACTGTATTTTTTGCTAGTGAATTATTTTTCTGATGATAAATTATTTTATTTTCTAGCATATTTTACTAGTATTTTAATAATTTAGCTTATCACTAATAATATTAGCGATTTAGAACCTACAGAACTTACTTTTTAACAATTACTATCATTCTGTGGAAAGGGATTCCAGATCCTGTGTTAAGTTCATTATTTGTTCATTCACCTTAAAAGAGATGAGCAAGCAAGCTGAAATCTTATCATTTCTTATGTGAGCTATTTGTCATTACTTTAAAAAGGCGTGAAAATGCCTGACGACAATCCGCATGAAGGCTGAATTAAAAAAATGTCAGCACAACATGCACCCACGGAATTATAGGGAATTTATTAGAAAATTATGTAAAGGGTGGGTCATATATTAGTTTTATTATTTAAATTGCTATAAAGAAAATCTATTTAAATTTGTTTCTAAAGTTTTTTGCTTTATAGAAGAAAGTACACTTTCCAATAAATTATGGAAAATAATTTAACTCAAATGGCTCCCACAGCTGGCTTGACAGTAGCCCATCATGTCAACCCAATTTTGAAGTATATTTTCGATGGTTCGGGGCTCTATTGTACGAATAGCTCGATCGATGTAATTGATTCTGGATTATCAGCATCAAATCGCAACTCCGGGGAGGCCAACAATATCATCAAAATGGCTGATTGCACGATTAATGAACTTAGTGCACAGAAAAACGATTGTTGGACGGCTTGTGTGGTACATAGCTCCATCTTGCTGGAAACAGAAATCGTCCGAATTGATTTAATCAGTTTCTGGCCAAAACAAATCGATTACCATACCTCTGTACTGCTCATCGTTAACCGTAACGTTGTTACCATTTGTATCTTCGAAGAACTGTTTCGGCAACACAGCACTCACTCTAGAAATATGTTTTCAATATTTCCCAAGCATAAATCGATTCATTTCGTACCGCGGAGATATGATACTGTATTTCGGTCAATTTTTTGAGCGCGAAGGAACTGTCAGTGTCAAATTGACTTGTAATTTAAAAAGAAACCAGCAGATGGCCCACACGTTATATGCGAGGGTGGCTTCATAAGTAGATGTGACAAAAATCAAGTAAAACTTCGCTTTTGGAAATCACTCAATCAATCGATTGTATTTCTCAATGAAGGCTCCTTGTGGGCTATACACTTGGTTCAGTGAGTTTCGAATTTATTCTCGTCTCGAAAAAAGTTCCCTTTGTCCACACATTTGTATGTACATGTGGTAAGCATCGACTTTATATTCGTAGGCCTCAAACGTAGGTTCTAAATCGCTAAAATGCTAGCAAATGAAATGATTCACCATCAATCAATTTGGTGATATCAAGGCTGGCAACTTCCACTCTTTAAATTTAGGTCAAATTTCAGCCAGAAGCAACTCGTTGTTCACATTTAAAAGACGTTTAAAGTAAGCATTTTGAAGAATAAAGTATTCCTTCACCAAGACAAAGCACTGTCCCACAAATCGACCATCGCAATGGCAAAATTGCACTCTTTAGGGACCCTATTATGCGAACTTTGTACCGTGCGACTTTTTCCTGTTTCCAAATTTGAAAATTTGGCTAGTTGAGCAGAAATTATCGAGGAATAATGATGTCATCACCTCCGCCAAAGCATATCTTGTAGCCTTTGATAATAGTTACTTTTCCGAGGTGATGAACAAATTGGAAACTCGCTGAACCACAGAATCGAGTTTTTCCAAAAAGCGGTGTTTAACATGTTATTAACATACGTACTTATCAAATGAATCTCGTATACATATATGTATGTACATAGTAAGCTAAAAAACATTAATGCGCCTCTTTCTTTGGACACCCTCCAGATTCTCAGTATAACATGAAATACTAAAACTTTGCACACTAGGGATGATCTTTACAGTTATTGCGTAAATTTGAAGGTTCTTAGGTCAAGTGGAGGTTTGCTCAAAAATGTTCACTTACCAACAAGTCTCGCAGTCGATTTTGTATGCCTCTCCGGGCCGAAGCGTTGTTGAAGGTTCAAATCCCAGAAACAAATAAAAAAATATTTTTCTCACAGTCCCACCTCTAGCGAATGTCAGACAAACGATGATAATATTGAAATAAGGTTTAGAGCGTCCATATAATTAAGCAGACTAGAATTTATAAGCAATGTTGGAGAGACTGGTGCTTCTCTTTTCTTTATCATTGGGCAAACTATGCTATTTTACAGATGAATTGATGATGTATGCTTCGTACCAAATCAACCCCAGCTGGTTTAAATAGTTCGAGAGTTAGACTGTCGGGTCCAGCAGCCTTGTTGGATTTAAGCTTGGTTATTGCTATCTTCACTTCCATTTGGTAGACGATATTGCGGATTGTCATCATTCGGGTTTAAGAGTCTGCAGGAGTGAACTTTCCAAATTCTCATCACCGACTGTGACTCTACTACTACCTATAGATTTATTCTTGATCCCTAGATACCTTGTAGCCTTGACATGTTCACTTTACATTCTGGTAAGACTTTCGAATATCATTCCTGTCCTTTTTTTTGTATCGATCGAATACTTCCTTTTCTTTCGCCTCAGTTGTCGTTCTTCCTCTCTATTTTTCTTCTTGATTTCATAAGCTGATCTCATTTCTCTTTGTAGTGCCGCTTTATATACCTCTCTATTTTATACATTCTTCCGGCACCACACTTTATCAAACCAGGAGTTTTCCTTGTGGTGGTCAGCAGAAACCTATTAGAGGCGACATTCTTGATGGCTTGGCGCTTGATGTTGGAGGTTAAGCGACACTCGATCGACAAAGTACCTCTTTTGTGTTGTAGCCACCGTGATGTTTCGGCCCATCAAAATCGATTAGTCCGCTTCTAAAGATGGTGTCGTGTATCCTGTTTTTTACTACGATATTTCTAAAACTACTATCCTTTCCAATTATTTGTGTTGAAATGCCCAAGCATGATCCTAACATCATATAGTCGACATTGTTCATAAGTCCGGATGAGGAGCTCGTTGAAATAATTTTTCGTGAGTGCTTGAGGGAATGTTATGCTGAAATTTATTAGTTTAATCTTAATGCGAATTACCATAAGGCATTCACTCAGATGCCTGAAGATCTAAACTCCTTACTAAAGTCTGCATCTGATGACAAATCCACATCCATACACATAGTACTTCACAGCTGCATGGGTTCGACCGTTTCCAAGTGCAGATCCGAAAGTCGTTGTCCTTACTTCATTTACTAGGTTCTTGAAAAGTATATTCATCTTTGTCCGTGACCGAAAAGCTACCCTGATAAACAATTCCCAACCTAGAGAGTCAGATTCTTAAAAAAATAGTTTAAAAAAAAAACCCTATTATTAGGGGCCATGTATCTTGATGTCAGTAACAAACTTTAATTCGGAGATGCAAACTCTACCTTTGGCACACTAAAGGTTTCTCCATCACAATCTCTTTCTACAAAAACCCGGTTCCAGTCTGGAATATGGTTACAAACTTGAGCTTCAAATACTAGTATATCTAAAGCCCATATAAAGTATTCACTCAGTAATTCCAACTGACTGGAACTGCAGACGCCACAATCGATTCCATCTGAAGAATTCTTCCGCTGGATACGAGTACATGAAGATTAACTTAATAGAAACATGTTCCCCTCTCCTCCTTATTTGCTCCCACCAAAAACTTTGCACAAGGGATTGAAACCCAATCTTCAATCTAGGGACTGGAGGTGAGAGTATAAATTGGTAAACAGTGGGAAACCGTTCCACGCATGCACTAAGCATTGAAAAGTCTAATAAATTCCTGTGTACTCGCAAAACGAGTAAGACTCACTTTTTTTCATGAAAATGATTTAATAACAGTGTTTTTTTTTTCTCACCTTCTAGAAGCGCCCAAAGACCTGAAAGTTCAAAGCTTCCACATTAAAAGTGTGGATCATTCGAAAGCCAGATGCCTCTTTTCCAGAGCATTTTAAAATTCTTTCTCAAAGCTTTAATCAAAAATTTAAATTAAAACTTCTCCTTTCAGAGAAAATGCCCGCCACTCCCAACATTCATTATCAATCATCGGCTAATCTAGCCACTTGCCTCTAATTGCACTACCACAACGATAAAACAACAAGAAACATCTGGTAATATCCTAGAACCTAGATGAATGTCTAATTTCTGACGTTCACGTATCAACTGCATCGTGGAAGCAACATCATAACAATGCGCATCCGTTAAGGACGGCACAAGCATACACATAGATCTGCCATAGCAGCCACAATCGCTCAAGTGATTTTAATTGGATTCCAGGTTGGTACAGGTAAACACAAAAATGTCTGTCTTCTGGAGCAATTTCACCGCCATCGTGCACTCAAGCCACTATTACTATCTGCCCGAGCAGCTGAACATCCAACAATGCAGCGCATTGTTGACAGGGTATCAGCCGCAGACATAATGTTATTGGGCGGGGATGTGTGCTTGAGTGTCGCACTGTACGAGTACTGCCAGGCGCCCGGTATGTTGACGGAAATGAAGCGCCATCAATTGGCTATGACAATGGGTGGTGGTTGAGGTAAATCACAGCAATCAAGTGGAGTGTGGGGCTAAATTTCAGAAACGTTTTATGACAAATCACAGCAATATTACGAGTATGTCGCCTTTTGACGATGACGAAAACTGACAACAACAACTGTGGGTTACACAAACTCTCTGCACCCAACAAAAACAAACAGTACGTATACTTACATACAAGCACAGCTCACTCTGGGGCTGCAACCCAATACTTGGAGTGATATAATTATATCGAGTTGACAGCCGGGTTGACAAAGTGTCTTGAATCATGAACTTGTGTCATTTGCTCGCTAAGCAGATGGATGGCAGCAGTTAAGAAACCGCTGATGGAAATTACCATCATCGGGTATTGGATAGTGTAGTGATTAGAGAGGTATTTCAAACCTTGTGCTATTATATGAATTGTAATACTCTTGTGATGCCTCATCTTCACTAGAAGCAGACAATATTGTCAAGACGTCTACCGCAGTACAAGGGGCTTAAGTGTGTAACTTTAATTAACGTGGGTTCAACAAGTACGAGTACTAATATGACAGCTGCTGGAGAAGCATAATTGTAATTGACAGGAAATTCTCAAACTTCTATTGCCAATAATCTCTTCTGTCTTCAATACGTAAGCGTTATTAACAATAAATTGATTTTTTAGAAGTTATTTCTGTTGAACTTATTTTTAAAAATATTTAACATCACAATAATTTTTGTATGTCGGTGTTGGTGTTAAAAATAAAGTTGAATAAAGCAGGAAGCGTTATGGGGTCATCGATACGAACCAAGGCAGTTGTGGGACTATTCGTCCACTGATTTAGCCATGCCCTGTCCACGTTGAAGGTATTTGAATCCAATGCCGCGGATGTACATACAGTAGGACGTCTTGATTTAAGTCTCGTTGGGCGACATAGAATGGAGACATCCTTATGAATTGGAAGTAGGGAGTTGTTTACTATTTTGGTATGCTCTTAATTAATTAAGCTGCAGCTGAGAGAAGTTTTATATTAATATCCATGATGTCCCTACAAGTTTGTGTATGATGTTATATTTTGTCCTTAGTTACCCCACTGAGTTGGTAGGTGGGATCGATAGCATAGTAATCAATCAAAGGTAACTCCGAAGTACTTTGGGTGTGGGCTGTGGTGTTTGTAGGGTGTCGTTAAAGGTAACTCTCAGCTTGTAGAACTCCAGTTTAGAGCTTAGATGGACGCAGCAAACTTCAGTCTTCGACATGCTTGTGCATAGTCGCCACCTCTTAAAATAAATACTCACGACTACAAAATCAGTATTCAATGAACTTCGGTAACTGCTACATTTTGATGTTGAGTGGCTATAGCAATATCGTAGGCGTGCACAAACTTTCTTGATGTAGTCATAGGAATATCGTAAATGTACGAGTTGAAAACCATTGGCGTAAGTACTGACCCTTATGGTAGACCATTATTCAGCTTTTTGAAGGTGCTACTAGCGTCGTTGAGGTAATTTTGGTATATCCGGTTTATCAGCATGTTGTTAATTAGTTGATCTAATTTACGGCATAGTATGGTCTTCAAATTTGTAGATAAGGCCTTATCAACAGATGTGTTGAGCGTTTTTTAATATCGATAATAATATAGTAACAAGAGCGACAATTTTCGTTTCTTTAAATGCCCGTGAAAGATCTCTCGTCTTTATTATTTTCGAGAAGAGCGATACTAACCATCGCTGAGTATTGGGACTGCATACTTCAAGAATTCCGGGTATATGTTATCCATCTTAACAAATAATAAGGTGACAACTATTTCTTCTAATGTGACAGAATTGCAATATAAAGATATTTCTGGGCCTGCTAAGATACGGTTGGCAATATCGTTGAAATTGATTTGGGGGAATCTTATACAGGGTTCATTTCTACCTTCAAGTTTCCTCAGCAAACTCCATGCCTTGCTGCTTGAGTGAGTAAAGTTCAGGCTTTTCACTGTAGTTTGCCACTTCTCCAGGCTACTTTTATCAGTCTGTCAGCAATTTCGGGATCACCGCTTACCTCATACTGCTTGTATCAATAATGGGACGATATTGACTTCATGGATAATCTGTTAGAATTGTTCAGGAGGCTGGGAGTGATCGGTTTTGAGAACCACCAGATAAAAATAAAAGGTCAGGACTGTAGCCAGATTATAGTCCATTCTTGAATGGACTGTCCCTTGATCTTTTGCATCGAAGATTAAGTGCATGTTATTGAAGCATTAATGCATACTTGCAGAAATTGTAGTGGCTATAAAGGCACCAATGTACACTGTGGGCTGGCTACGTACATGTAAACATTGCTTGTCCATGAAGTATCACTAGGTTTGTATACGTTCACGATATTAAGTCCAGCAACACTGATGGTGACTGTGAAATCTTCAGATTTCTCTTCTACCTGGTGTCCATTCGACAGCATATCAGTTGGTTACGCCAACTGTTTCTGTAGCAGTGTGCGACTCTTGAAAGATGGGCACGTCATGGGCAGATTTACTGATGCTTTCAATGTTTAATTGGCATATTCGGACAGATGGTACAATATGCCTGGTCTTTTGGTGCTTTGGTGGTTTGATTTAATAATTTTGTATTGTTTGTAACTGTCGTTTAAATTATTTATTGTTACTGATTGATGGAAGAACATTTGTGTTGTTATGTCTGTTTATGTATCTGGCATCCAAACGATGTACACTATCTGCATCCAGTCTGCACCACATGGACTCAGTGTACTTTAGAGCCCGGCATCACAATGTAAAGGGTGACAAGATAGCAATGATAGTTTTTCCAATTCTTATGTTTCAGCAGCTGTTAAAATTACCAATGACATCCATCTGTCAAAATATTCAGTAAAATTTGCCATTTTATCATGCATCGTTTGACACTTCCCGAACGTATGGAACTTATTAAAAAAAATTATCGAGATTCCGGCTCAGTTGTAAATACGCAACGTGAATTTCGGTCGGTCGTCGTCATGGCTTCAGTACGCAGGCAAATCGTAGCACCGTGGAAAAGTTTGAGCATGAGTACACTCTTTTGGACCTTAAGCCACCAACCAGATAGAGATCGGTGCGATGTGAAGAAAACATAGCCGCCGTAGCGGCCAGTATCGGAGAAAACCCAGAAATGTCGATTCGGTGTTGATCAACCAGGCTTATTTTGCGGTTGGATTTGGGTCTACATCCATATAAGATTATGTTGATGCAAGAATTGGAGAAATATGGATGACCATAGACAATGGAAATGTTGGCCGGAGATCCGGATTTTGGCCAAACAATCATCTTCTCGGACGATTCCCATTTTGGACTCAGCGGCTATGTCAAACAAACTTTCTGTGACCAGAGCTCTATAATATCGATATATCCGAAGCGACGCAACGCTCGAAGTGGTGAAGGAGAAATTTGGCGACTGGGTCATCTCACGGCGAGCGTTCATCAATTACCCCCCGCGGTCATGCGACTTGACACCACTCGATGATTTTCTCTGGGCCTACGTCAATTCCTTAGTCTACGCTAACAAGCCAACTACTTTGGACGAGCTCGAGTCCAACATTTGAGACGCTATTGCCGGAATAACGCCGCACATATTGAATCAAAAATTGGACCGACCGCTTGAAGCACTGCCAGCCAAGCCGAGGCAGCCATTTAAACACATAATGGTATGAATGTAGCTTCAAAATAAAGCCAGAATTAATTTGATATCTCACACCGTTGTTGTTTTATTTAAATTTATTTTCCTAACGTTCTTATGTGGTCACCCTATGTGATAAATTCTACAATATTTGATCTTCTTTAACCATTGCTATAAATTTTTCAGTGTGCTGCTGACAATGGAGGATCTACTCCTTAGCCTCATCGTATGACAAAAGATAAAAGTTGCCCAACTCATACGACTACGACTACGACTACGACTACGACTACGACTACGACTACGACTACGACTACGACTACGACTACGACTACGACTACGACTACGACTAGGACTACGACTACGACTACGACTACGACTACGACTACGACTACGACTACGACTACGACTACGACTACGACTACGACTACGACTACGACTACGACTACGACTACGACTACGACTACGACTACGACTACGACTACGACTACGACTACGACTACGACTACGACTACGACTACGACTACGACTACGACTACGACTACGACTACGACTACGACTACGACTACGACTACGACTACGACTACGACTACGACTACGACTACGACTACGACTACGACTACGACTACGACTACGACTACGACTACGACTACGACTACGACTACGACTACGACTACGACTACGACTACGACTACGACTACGACTACGCCAGCCACTTATTGTATTCACATTTATACATTTGGGCGTATTTCAACTTTTGACAGCACGTATGGACGGAACTACGGTTGCGAAAGCGACGTCATTGTGTTCCAGTAGTTAGGCTGCGAACTTATCAGCCGGCCCTCGTATCTCAAGTTTGGGGCGTATATACGCCTTATAAATTATGGCCAGATCAGAAAGGGTGTTATTATTAAATATTATTAAATATTTTTTGCATCGTTTAAGAAATCTAGACATTTCGCAGCGTTCTTGACGACATGAAATATGTGATCATTCCAACGAAGACTGTCATTAACACACTGAGGATGGAAAGTCGTCCGGTTTCGATGATGGAAGTGCCATTCATGGATAATGGCTGAAGATTGAAAATGCGTTTTAAATTACGAAGATGATGGACGTGAGTCAGGAAATGAATATCAAAAGCTGAGGGTACATCAGCGAAGAAATGAATTGGAGCAAAAGTAACATATAAGAGATCATTTATAAAAATAAGAAAGAGAGTCGGAGACAAAACAGACCCTTCGGGAACTCCAGCATTTATTTGGTGAGTTGGAGACCTGAAGCAACCCAAATCAACTTGATTTGAATGGTCCGAAAGATAGTTCCTAATCCATTGATGAAGAGTATCATCGATACAACATGCATGAATTTTCGACAAAAGAGCTGGATGCCAAACTCTGTCCAATGCGTTTGAAATATCGAGTGCAACGATCTTACTTTCACCACCGTGGTTCAGTGATTGGCTTCACTTTTCGGTGAGATATGTCATCAAACCACCAGTCGACTTGTTGCAGCGAAAATGTACTGCCCGTCATTAAAGAGTTTACGCGATAAGCTGACGATTTATCAGCGTTTCCATGATCTTGCAAAGAAGAGACCTAAGTACAATAGGTCGGTACCTAGAGGGACAAGCTGGACAAATATTGCTTTCCATCTACACGGGAAGAGTCCAGAAAAATAGGACAGATGAAAAGCTTACGCTGTGGTTTTGCCAGCTTAGAAAAACACCTCTTCAGAACGATGGGAGAAATACCATCTGAACCAGCGGATTTGTGAATGTCAAGATCAAAAAGTACCCTTGCAACTATGCGAGTGCGAAAGTGGATTAGTATCATGCTCTACGCAGTCAAGTACAACGGGGGGCAAATCACAGTCTGGAAGCGTGGAACCAGCTGCAAAATGTTCAGCAAGCTGATTATCTTTGTCTAAAAAGTTGACAGCTGCAATGTCATTGTAAATGAGTGTCGGAATAGATGACGAGACCGTATTCTTTATGTTTTTAACAAACGAGCAAAAGATTTTACTACCCTTGGTGCATTGTAGTATTTTTTGCTTCAGCTTTTGGTCGTAGGAGAATTTGACGCTTTTAATTAGGAAATTACAGTCGTTGCTGGTTCGTTTATAATTGTTTCGGTTTCCTCAGATGGATTGACCTTATATGATCGAAAGCTCAACTCCCGCAACCTGATATCCTCAGCTCAAGTCTTACCACTCTTTTTCCTTCGTCTGATACTTTTTATCTTGTTAGGGATAAAGGATTTCATACCAAGGTGAATTATGTTTAATATTATATCAGCAGCAGCATCCACATCACTATCGAGGAAGCATAGCGACCAGTTAAAACACCTAAAAAACTGTTTAATGATTCCCAATTGGCTTTCTCGTATTACCGTACAATTCTTTTATAAGTTTGTTCTTTAACTTTGTGGTTGGAGTATGAGATATTAGATGATATAATACAGTACGCTGACGAGTCTAAAGGCGTTAATACATTTTTGGTGTATTTGTCAAGGTGGGAGGTAAGGAAGAAGTCCAGTCTGCACCCTATATTTTAGCTGTCTCTCATCAAATTTTTGAATAATGGATTTCTTCTGCCCCACTTCCACTTTTATTCTTTCATTTCTTATTCCATCTCTTCTGGTCCTACCGTTTACTCACTATTGCGTTGTTTATTTGGTAGTACGTCGAGATTGCTTTCTTAGTTCGATGCAACACTTCTCTTGACTTTAACTCTCTCCAGTTTTCTCCCGCCGAGATATTTTGAGATTTTCCTCCGAACTGTCTTCTTTGGAGACCCAAATTACTTTACTTTTATCTATGTATGTACATTCAAACCGTCGCTTCATTGCCTGCTATATACTGACTGGGTTATTTTCCACGATGATAAAGTCACTTGCATACAGTAGGAATTGCAAGAAGACAGGTTACAGTTTATTAAAGATTCTTTGAACAGCAGTGAGCTAAGGCTGATCCCTTGCTTCAGTCCTTTTCATATCTTGAACGCTTATGATCTCTCTCCTTCTATTCTTAGTTTACCAACAGGGCTGTCTTAAACATTTTTTATTGCATTTCTTAATCTCTCAGGGACATTCTTCGTTTTTAATGCCTCCCACACATACTGTCTTGGAACACAGTCGTACGCGGCTCTCAGATCCACGAACGCCAAAAGAGGTCTTTGCCCTTGGCGCTCCATTTTTCCGTGATGGCTCTTAGTATATAATTGAGATCCTGTGTTTGCCGACCGGACCTGAACACCGCCCGCTCCTCCACGTAGTCTTTCCCCACGACTCTTCTGGGCAACTTCTCCAGCACTAACGTATATAGTTTACACAGCAGATAAGAGATTTATCGGCCCGTAGTCGTTACAATAATATCTGCTTCCCTTATTGTGAATTGGTGTAATCCTTTCACTTGTTAGTTATACTTTTTTATTCTCAGGCTTGGTAAATGCTTTCCGTAGCTCCGGTCCCCCATACTTGGTCAATTCTGGTGCTATTCCATCTTTTCATCGTGTCAATGATATTGTCCTTCTTTTCTTCAAATAATATTACTCACTGCTGGAATTAGACAATTTTTCAAAACTTACAATGCGAATAGAGTGTAATAAGAGTGTATTCCAAAGTGTACCTGTTAATTCCCACATGTTTAGGAAGTACTGCGATAATCTGTAATGTTACATTACATACTTTCAGGCAGCCGAGAACAGTGCCACCAGTGGATATGCAATGAGAATTTGAGCATTTATCTGGGCTGGTAGTCTACGATATTAACATACTTCAAGGTGCCAATGGAACTGTAGCGCTGAATGGTATGCAATTCATATCTTAGTATATCTGTCATGCAAATTGATGAAATACAGTGACATACTTCAAGATGTCAATGGAATTATGGCACCAATGGTTATGTAATGACAGATTGAACTTTTCTTTATGGTTATAATGATAAAATTCAATGACATACTTTCAGGTGTAAACCAAGTGTTGGCACCAATGAGTATGCAAAGATAGTCTTAGTACATCAACGCCTGGCAAGTAACAGAGCTGGCTAATCGGTTGTTTTATTTGCATAAAAACGTTTTTCTACTTGATTACTGTCTAAAAAGTGACCGAACTCGCATAGACTTTATAAACAAGCGATGAAATTAGAAGTAATATACTAATAGAATCACAAGGTATGTAGATAAGTGGTTGATCCAGCGTGACTCGACAGAACCACAACTCACGTAACCCGGTTATTAATGCATGTATTCAGTATGCTTAAAAAGAAAGAAATGGAGCGAAATAATCAAAGAATTGCTAAACCAATCATGTGGAGTTCAAGAAACTGATCATTTCTCTCCGTCTCTGATATTTCATTTAGGTCATCGAAGAAAAGTTTACCTAGCACGAGATGCCTGCTAGTATCGGCATCCGCACAGGAATCTCGTTGACATTCCCACAGCTGCCCCAATGTGTGTTAAGTGGTATGCCCAGCCTAGCCGCATGTATCCCTACTGGCCAGTAATCCATACTGATAGCTACAACTCCGGCAATGTCTGCACGAGTCTTGTCTTCCTTGATACGACACAGTTATGTAACATGTTCCATCTATGGTTGGCCTTTGATAGAAAGTGTAAGAGGTGGTAAGACTGTGATATTTGCAGTGATTCTGAGAAGATTCCCACACCGACCCCACAGTTCACCATTTCACCTTTTTCCCTGTATGTTCTTGATGGGAACCAGTGAGTTATAAGTAAGAATAGGACGTACGTTCCTGACTCGCTGCACTATGTTTACTTACCGTCAGAGCTTTGGATCAAATATGACTCCTAGGTATCTGACACTGGAGGATAAAGAAAGTAATTGGTTGTTTAGTCATGGATGCGTTAAGTCCCGTATTTTAGTTTTAGTGGTAAATAGCATCAGTTCAATTTTGTTTGGATTAACACTAAGGCCATAACTAGCATACTATGTGCTTACCTTATCCAAAGCACCTTCCGTGATGACATCGCCGACATCTGGGGAGATAACACCTCTCAGGTATTCCTCTATTGACTTATTTGGTTGAAAAGCTGTTGCCAAGTTTTAGCTGAATAATTCTATTTCTCACCATGGAGATTATTAAATTACCGATGAACCCTTCTACCCCCATCTTGATAAAAGATTCCAGAATGGATTCAGTATGAACGATGTTAAAAGTACCGTCAATGTCTAAGTATATTGTTTGTAATGAATGATATTCTTAATCGTTGACACTACCTAGTGGAGAACCGTCTTCATGAATCTTACCTTGATGTATGAGGACATGCATATATGCTCGAGAATTGTTGGTATGTGAATCTCTAAAATGCGTTCTAATGTTTTATGTAGGAACGAAGTTAAACTAACTACTTCACGGATTCGTCACACCGCTTTCTAGCTTTCGAAATAGGCACCACCCGGATGCTTCTTCAGCTCATGGAAACGTCGTTTAGTAGTATTAGTCGTTTAGTAGTATGATTCTCCTAAAGTATGAGGTTACTAAAAATCACCTAAAGCTGGTAATATACCAAGATGTCTTTTTCTATGTGATTATTGATTTGATGTCATACCAGTTGAGTATCTTGAGAGCTGGGTGAGAATCCTGAGAGCTGGGTGAGAATACGCAGCCATTTTTGTAGCCTGATGTTCATTGAAAACTCCACAGATTCTCCAGCAGATTCCTTCCAAGTTCTATCTAACCTTTTAATACAAGATGCGTACTCGTATTTCTTCGAAAGAATCTTGTCTAACCTAGCAGAATACTTGATGCTTTGACAGTATTTTTTACAGGACTGTACCTTAGCTAGCCGTCTTGATGGATTTCTTGTAAATTCCATAAACGGTTGTCAGAAATTGTGACTACAACAGGTATTGAAAACTACCCTGTTTATCTTCCTAAAATTGTATAGATCTTCATTCCACCATTTATGAAGTGTTTTCTAACTATATTTGACTGGGCACAAGACCTTGTAAAGAACCTCTAAGCCACCTTTAAAGTCACTGGATTGGCTGTGGGCTGTGACCCGTAGTCGGTGAGGTTTTGTTTTCAGAAAAAATATTTTTACAAAATCCGATCTTTATATTTGTGTAAACCTTTTTATTAAATATCGATGGGTACTTTTAAGATATTTAGTAGAAGGAATATAGAAACACGTAAGTATTTTTCCGGAACCTTAACCGTTACGAATATGTCCAAAAAAGTAAGTTTTAAAGTTTATTTTTTAAATCACCAAATTCTTCCTAAAAATTATTGAAGATAGGGGATAAAAGTTTATGAGCAAAATGTTTGAGGATATGAATCAAACTACCATTTGTTTGAATGTAAAAGGATACTTTTTAGACTGCATTTATATAGAAGATGCATAAGTTTTTTTAAAAAAAAACTCAACCGGTTACGATATATTTGTATTTTGAGGTGAACTTTACAGAAAACTAAAACTTAGGATGGCCACGGTGTAGTGAGTAGTGTAGTTGCTTCTGACCCGAGCTGTGCAGGTTCGAGCTCTAGCGGGAAATAGCAACTACAGCCACCCGAGCATAAAAGAGAAACGATTAAAATCTAACTTTCTCCAACCACTGCACCAACAAAGGGTTTCTGCCTGGTAGTTTAGTGGACCGAAAATTGAGTCTGAGTGCTCTGGGATTTGCAAATTTTATTTGATTAGCATGTGAATTTGATGCTTTGAGGTTCTTAGTCCCGAGACGTAGACGAAAAACAAGATTAAGTTCTTCCAAGAAGATGCCTACTTCGAAGAAACATTCTACATCTCATAAAAAAAGAGTGAATTATGAACAAATTTGTTCAATAATATTCATAACAATCCTTCGCGTAGTTAAAATATGAGAAAAAAGATATTTTAGTGTCTTCATTGACGTCTGTCAATGGCAAGTTTAAGCACAAAATTCATTCTCGTACTTTGCATCTCTCTGGGATTATACTCTCTCAATTTGTGAACAAATAAGTACGTGAAATGACCTAATGTCTTTTAAAGTTTATTAACCCAGTGATGGAGAAAGACGAAACGGGTATAAAATATATAGAGGGAAGTTGAAGATAGAGGAAAAGTCAGATTTTACCAGATTAAAATTGCGATGTTAGCCACCTGTCTCGGGTCAGACGCTACGGAGGGGATCATCGCGTAATTTGTTGGCGACATCTGGTCACCTTCTCGATACTGGACCGAGGTATAAGTGTTTGTTCTTAGGAAATCGCAGAGGCAAACTGCAAATTCCTCCACACCTGTCCAATATAAACTGCTTGTTCGGGGCTGCTTATATGCGAATACATATACATAATTATTCACTGCTAACCTTTGTGTCGAAAAGCCTTTCCACCAACCACAATCCGTTTACCTCTCTATTACTCACATTCACTTCTCACTATTACCGTGTACATCAACGATGTAGTGGGCAGAGACAAACGACTTGCAATATCCTGCTCCTGCAAACTCTCAAAAAACAAATGACAGCTGTCTCTGCCTCGGCTTGCGTATAAGAAAACCGTCATCATCATCAAATGCAGCAATAATTTGGAGAACATTGCATCCCCTCCAAAAAATAAACAAAAATATATGAAGTGAATATATGACGTTCTTGACAAACAAAAAAATGTCGCGTTTGACAGAGAGTTAATGTCTCTAGCTGCCATCATTTGATCCCTAGCAACAGTGAAAATAGTTCTGTTTTTTTACCGCCATGTGGAATCCCTCGAGTTCACGAAAATGCCCAAACTATGTTTCTTTACTTTTTGTTAAGCCCAAAATTAAGAGCTTTTCATTTCCCCTTCTACCTAAACTAGCTCAGAGTTTTATCTACTGCACTTTCCTGCACTTTCAAAGCAACTGTCAAAAAATTATTCAAGCACGACTCCGTTCGTACATACAGGGTCCGTTTGAACAAAGATGATGTAAAACTGTAACTACTATTCTGTACGAGAAGTAGACAGGGCAGTTTAAATTTTGAATATTTGAACTATTGAATTTTTTTGTTTAACTCATTCAGGATGCATGAGATATCTCAAAAATTAATAAAGACACAAATTTTTCTCAGAGATTCATCCACTGTGTGTACAAATGTAAAAATATTAATTCAAGAAAAATATTTTTGGATTTTACTCAAATAGTTTTTTTCAGCGATAAGTCACATGCATATAAATTAAAAAAAATTGTGGTGACAGACGGACAAACGGACGTCACGGACGTTCGGAAAAAACTTGAAAAAAAAAGTTTTTATATGTGAAATGGCGCCCTAAACACGAAAATGATAATTTTTTTTTTGAGGAAACTATTATTAACAAAGTTAATAACAATTGAAGTTCCCAAAAGACGTCTAAACGAAATTCATTTTCGAAGTATTATTCACAGATAAATAGCAATTTCTCTTCAATTTCCACTTTCTAACATCATACTCGTATTCTTTGTTTTAAAACTGTAAAATATTATAAATAACTAGTAGAAATAACCAAATAAAGATAATAAAACGGACACGCGAGCGAGAGCAATAGGGTTCCATGGTCTATATACGGAACCTTGACGATACTCGTAGCTGATCCTATTGGTCAAATAAAAAACAAATTTGCACCAATTTGTTGGACTTTGTCATTGGTATTCAGATACGTTTCAATAATAATCACAGCAAAGACCAATGGAAGTAATGAGAGATGCCTCAAAGCGTTTCGAACTTTTGCGTAACATTTCAATTTTAATACTGGAGTGGGTCCGAAACACGTCATAGTTGAGTCTGAGTACTCCGAAATTTGGATTACCTTTCCAAAAAATAAATCTTGTTCAGTATTTCTTAGAAATGAAGATAGTGAAAAATAGTAGAAGAGATGAACAAATTGACTCAGTGGTCTCCTCAGATCCATAGATAAGATACCATCTAGACCAGGGTATATTAAGAAGTACCTCCTCTAGCAACTATTCATGTGTGGATGTGAGTCTACGCATGGAATTTTCAGCATTCTGAAGTACAAGTGATGGCAAAGCGCATCGGTTTGGTATAATCAGTAGTATCATGAAGTAAAGTTAGGTTAGATAAGAGAACTCTTAGATCAAAGGGAAGGTTCATTGTGATGCCATTATTAACTGTATGCTTCAGCACTCGTGACCATTTAACATGATGTTCTTGTTACAGAGATTGGACTCTACTGAGTAATACATTAAGTCGAAAAACATAGTTAGGGATTAAGTTTAGCTTAGAGCGCCCGCATAGGGCCAGTAAGTTAGAGTAAGATAGTTAAGTTAGTTAACCTAGTTTTAAGTGTTTTGTCTAACATGTAAGTATGAAAATGAATTAAAATTAATAAAACGCTTTAAAAAAAAAAAAACAGATTGGACTAACCCTTAGGAAAACGATAATGACTATTTCCTCATTAGTGAAGGCATTTGGGTCCAAAGAGAAATCTGCAGATCCTGCAGACGGTATGACTTTACAAGTCTTTTTCCTAGTTAAATAAGTATTCATCCAGGGTTTCCTTCTCAGAGTGGTTAGAGCAAGTCAAGTTCGCAGAAGCTGAGTAATTATCTCCTCCTCCTGCTTTTCCTCCTCTTCGTCTTTATAACTTCTGCAGAAATTGTTAGAATGTAGTGCCATTCTTGTATTTCTTCCTATCAACCCAGTGAAAGCCCCACATTTTAGCACTAACATTTTTACAACTTAAGTCTAGTTGACCTCAATTAAAATCTTCGCTATATTCATCTAGAAAAAAGCCAGGCATCGATATTAAGTTGGTAATATCAGGTAGAGATATTACCAACTTTAATAGTTTCGTGTTTACTCTTATATAGAATTTAATCGAGTCAACATTGCTATTTCTAATGAGAACCCGACTCGTACAGTTACCTGAAATATCCTTATGCCCAGCAACCCAGCATAGAGATAGGTCACATCTATCTGTGATATCGTTTGCATTGCATAACCAGCTTTAATGTTATTGTTGGCGATTCCAAGACTTTTAATGCTGCCTGGCTATTTATGTATAGTACGAACGCCAGGATCTATCGCGGAGCCATTTGAAATTTCTCCAGATTCCATTCAATCCCGCTTAGAATTCTAGTTTTAAATTTGACTTCAAAGTCATGAAAGGGAACGATGCAGATGCAGGCTATTCTCTGAATGCTTTCCAGAACTGCAGTGTGGCATATCCTGTGCAGTGCCGGCCACCAGACTAGTACGCCGTACATCAGGTCATGAGATTTTTTACAGATATATACAGCAATGGAAGCCTTCCTTGCACGGTCTTGTATGTTCAGTCTCCAACTGAGTTATTCTTTTATCCAGAACATCGTAACATCGTCGCTTGTCACGCTGCAGGTTCACGGTTCAAATCCTGATGTCAAGAATCATCTTCTTGTTTCGCAAGAAATACAAAAAAAAAAATCGATCAATTGCGAAAGCTTATGTCAACTCTACTAAAAAAAAAAATATTGTAAATCATAAGCAACGACAATAACAGCAAAACAAAAATGCTCCCCAGTTATCTGGACTCTTGGAGTTTACTGAAAGTAGATACCACCTGAGTTTCAAACAACTGCATCAATCTTTCTTTCCCCTTTCCCTAAAACGCCCATGTCCTGAAATAGTATAAGAGTATTCATATCCCCTTTGGCGCGCGCAAATTATAAAAGAAAATAATCACAAGCTGTTTTGTATGGGTCAACCCCATATTTATTTTATTCGTCCACTTGATAGGTCTGCTTAGTGTTGATTCCATTAGATCCCTTATTATTGTGTGATTAGGCAACCTCCCAGCTCAGATTGGATGCCCCTTCTTTCCAGCATTTGTTGAGTCCAGCAGCAGAGGCAATTGTCAATTTTCAGATTGGTAAGCGTACTGAAGCTATACAGTTTTGATATTAGGTTTGTTCGGGTATTCATATGCAAACGTATACAAACGTAATATTGGATGTCAATATATGTACGTACATCAGCAAACCACCGACGTACTGAGAGACAATGAAAATGAAAGAGATTTTTTCTTCGTTGAAACTGTCAAATTATTATTATTATACTGAATTACGAGTACACCTGATAGTTTGACAGCAAAATGGAATAAATTTTAAGTTCAAAAAGGCTAATTAAAATTGTTTTGTTATGATTTATGGAATCTGCAATTTATTTGTTTGGAAAAAACAAACGTTCTCCATTGACATTTATTTTAAAACCACTATCTAAACGTTTCTCAAGATTTTATATGAAAAGCGTACGGGTACTTTTCTTGAATTTCCCCTGGTGAACGAAGGGCAGCTCCAGCTTTGGACGCACCTACGTATGTATATGTCAAATAGTCTTTTCAAGGTCTTTAAAAGAAATGAGAATAGAGTGATTGGGCTCAAAAATGAGTGGCCTTAACAGAATTTTGTATAAAAACTACCTTAACTTCCCTCCAAAGTAATCCTCCACGTGTGACTATGGTTACCGTCATGGTTACCTAGAAAATGAGATCTATGTTTTATCACCCGGAAAGCAATACCTATTTAAAAGAAGTCTGATATATGTATCTTGGCATAAAAGAAGATTTTCCTAATTCTGGAAGAGTCGCTAGTTTTCTCTACAGCCATTCTTTGTGTACACTTTAAATTCACTTTATATCTTTTTAGGCTATCCCTATACCTATATACATCGTAGTCTCTTAAGAATTTTTTTAGTTTACCCAGCTCGAAAAGAGATCTATTTAGTGCTTCAGTAACCACATCCACCGTCAACAGCCGGTTGCTGAGATAGGTTCTCAATTTATCTTTATACACCCGCTATTGCGTTTTCCTAGTGTTTCTGAAGATGGACTGAGTAGTGGTTTTTATATCAATACTGAATTGTATTTAGCAGTGATCTGAGAAGAACACTTTTTCTAGAGAACTTCCAATTGTTTACTCTTAACTTCGGGAAGTTTATGACGAAGGTTAAGTCTAAGATTTCTTGCTTAAAAGTTTGGTAAGCACTAGTATCACTACCCGTAACCAATAGCTGATTTTCTTTCTCCGATGTCTTGATCTTGAGTATATTGTCTGCTAGTAAGGCCAATTGGGCAAATACATACGTGAAGAAGATTCATACTATTTCATTCTTTCTGAACCGCTGAAATTAGACAAGAGAAACATTTGTAGGCTGTTCGTTACAAGAAAGCATGTTTTAGGAGTCCCTGAGCCTTTCGAGTAGAATAGCCGATAACTTAGTCACTGTTGCCGCACGTTATCTATCCACTATTCCGGGTTCCAGAATAAATATCGACCGTTCCAACGAGAGTTCAGCAAATAAAACAGAATTCTGCTGAAGAACTTCTCTTTTTAATCGATTTTATTTTCTAAAATTTACAACGGTTAACGAATTTAAAGTCGGGAAAGTGTAACCTCTGATATTTCACCTGTGGCAACAATCTAATTCAAATTCGCATCTAATAAAAGTCCTAGGCAATTAAATAAACGTAACCAATTTAAATATAAAATATTCACCTCATCAGGAATTTACCCAGCTATCTAACCAAACTGCGTACCAACTGCAACTATCATCAACTGACTACCAAACTGCAAGCCCCTGATTTCTGAACACAAAGTTTGCGTATGTATGTGTTCTACAAATATTGGTAGGACAGTTAATAGAACAGAAAAGAGAAACTGCACTTGGTATTAGTAGGGTTGCCAAATAGTCACACTTTTCCGAAACCAATGAATGTTTTAATTTAATTAATTCAAATTCAAATTATTTCAATATACAATTCAGCAATAAAAAAAAGAAAGGAAGAAACAATTAACGCATTGTGGCTCGATGACAATAACGCTATAGAGTTATCACCAGTAACTCACTGCTCTTGGATGAGGGCAATGTTTTATCCTCCTTTTATCAGGCGGAGCAAAAAATTATGAGAAGCTGCTTTGAAATAATGTAAATTAAACCGATCACTTGTGGCATCATGGTTAACAGGTGCAGACGCCTCCTTACTGTGTTGTTTCCGTCCTCAGAGTCAGAGGACGGATGCCCAAGATACTGCTTCTCATGAAGCTCTATAGGAAAGAATGGCAGGTATGCCACAAATCGGTCTGTCTACCTCTTTTTACGATCCTCCATCCCATAGAAGACCTTGAGGTTAAGAGTAGGGGAACAAGTCCCCCGATCTCACTTGGCTCTTCAGCCTGTATGACCCTCCAATTGTTTGTTAAATGTTCTGGATTCTAGATCCCCATGAGATGTAGGATATTTTTGACGACGCGAGGACAAGGGGATTCAAACCCTGGGCTTAGGCCGGACTCGAATATCGTTCTTATGAGCTACCGTAAGATTGACGGCAATCCACAGTTCACCTAACCAAAGACAGCAGACATTAAATAGACATTAAAGTTTGGTTACTGCAAGCAACAAGTTTGACACCCGTGTGGGATCAAACTTGATGGATGCCCGATGAAAGTTTTTTCTTTATAAGTCTTCATCGCTCAGTACTGAGCTTGTACTCATCAGCAACCTGGTCAAAGGTTTAAAGATCAAATGCTTCTTTGTCACCTCACTCAAAAGTTTGGAAACCGACAAAGATTTCTTTGTTTTCTTTGGCGTTTTTGAAAGCTAATCCTGTGATCTGGGTCTCTTGGGCACAAGGTTTAGTTTAGTTTGGTTTAGTCAAGGTCAAATAGAGGGCCCTCTCACGTCGAGATGACTCCTCTTTCTTTTCTTGCTAGCAACTGCGCTCGGGCAGTGCCTCTTGTTATTGGTCCTTCCGCGGCCTGCTATTGCAGGGGCATACGGACCACATGAACTAGGATCAGAGTTAAAGGATGGGCATTAGGCTTTCGTTCCATATTGCCGTGGCAATTTTATAGGTATTTTAAGATCTTGCCTGGATTGTTATTATTATTGGAATTGATATTTGCTTACACGAGTAAGACAGTTGGGTAAATGTCCACCGCAGCATTGCCGGTTCTACTAACATAAGGCTCTTAATGTACAATAGGCCCTGCCAAAGCACCTGAAGGAGCTCATTCGCGACTGATTTGACCCTCAGCCTTGCATCCTTGGGCACGGTTGACTATCTGCTCACACCGCCACTAAAATCAGATTGATTACTCTTTAGCTTCAGACCTTCCTCCGGAGACCTTTCTGAGCATACCCACCACGACAAGTTATGAAATCGAAGAGTATAATGAAGTTAAGTCAAAGGAAAATTGTTCGTTCTCAGTACAATAAAAAAATTGTTTTGCGAGATTTATTTATTTCATTTATCATTTGGATACATACACACATATGTATGTATCATACATTTAACCAAAAGAGTATATTCTACCAATTTAAATCACAGCCAGTAATCCTGCCAACACCAAAGTCCCAACAATTGACGCATATCCAGTAGTGTAGACTTCTTTGATTGTCAAACCTTTACCGCTGGCCCACAAAAGATGACGAAGTCCGGTGCACACGTGAAAAGCAAATGGGAACACCAAAACGATTCTCATTACAAGGAGACTAACATCAGTAAGCTCGAGTCCTTCAACCATGGTGACGATGTGAGAAAACTCATGTGAAGAGAAAATAGCACGGAGACCAAATAAAGTTGTGTACATAGCTAGACTTATCCCAGAAATTCTGTGTGAGATTGAAAGTATGGTAGTTATCTGTGGTTGATAGATGCCCAAAGCAGGAGACATCGGAAGCTTTCTGCGCAGATTTTTTTGTACAATTGTTTCATATCTTCTTTGATAAGGGCGGACTTTCATTTTTACATTTCTGACTTCACTGATTCTACCAACCATGCGTAATGCATTCGACTTGAATAGTGCACTGCTAAGAGAATACCTGCAATAAAATGGTAAAATAATGCAAAGAAACTAGATTTGTTAAGGACTTACATTTCAGTAATCCTATCGTTTTGGATTGATTTTAAATATTTAAATAAATCGAATGACAACTCAATATCACGGCAACTTGGATTTACTTCTATTGCTATAGTCTTTTCACAAAATTTAGTTAAATAAATTGTTGTACTTTTCACCACATACCACCATATCCAACGCTCAATATGCTAATATTTGGCCTGAGCGAGTCTCAACACACCTTCCAACATACTCCTACATTTTGATGAGGTCAAGGCTTTGCTTGTCGTTCCCTTTCAGTATTAGCAGTTGTACATTTTGATCGAATCTTCCTCGTCCATATTGCCAAAAGCCCATTTGGAAAAGCGTCCAATTTTATCCATCGCCCGTTTGTTTCTGTGGTAGGCTTCTCTGCCATAAATTGTTCATTTACTTAAAATTCGTTTGTTATCAGTTTGCATGATTATTGAAAATTGATGAATATCAACGCTGAGCATAATTGGGTAATTTCGATAAATCGTGAGATTAAGGACTGTGGAACAGTCCATTGGCGAATTTTCATGAAGATTGTTCAGTACTTGTTAATGTACTTTGCGTTCGAAAATCATTACCAACACTTTCGAAAATCGCTGGAAATGGGCTCAGTGGTGTACATATTTAAGGGACCCCAGGCTTATAGAGGGCCCAACTTCAGATTAAAATAAAAACTTGCGTCCGTCAAAGGAAATATGAATTTTTTCAGGGCACGGGCGTTTGAGCAAATGGAAAAGAGTAACAGAGGAGAAGCCTGTGCACGTTGGGTTTAAATGTTTAAAGGTTGTAATGATGGGGAAATACAGAGCCTGGTAGATCATTCCACATTCGTGTCGTTCGGCTTATAAACGAATCTATATTTGACAGTACGACCGAAGTTGGGCTACTGACATAAGAAGATACATCGATCAGGTTTTCACAAAAGCACTACGCTATGCTTAAGCAACATTCAAATTCAAACTTCCTTGTTTCACTCTCATTGTATGTACATATGTACACTGCAGGCCAAAAGTTTGAGGGCTACCTAGACAGCTGACATAATTCATGCATTGGGTTTTTTTACCTAAATTTTCTACTTGAACAATACACAACACATTCATATAATTAAAGTCGGATTTACACTCACGTTTTTGAACAGTGGGCGTTTTGTTTACAAATGTGAGAAAAACCGCTTTTGCGGTTTATTGAGAAGTGTTTAGGGTTTTCATAATTAATAAATTTTATGACTTTTGGTTGTTGATTCGGCACTTGTTTATGACTATTTACATCGAAAGGGTTCTTGAATCCAAAAATTTGTTGACCTGTATTGTAAGGGTCTTACATAAAAGCCACACTTTGAAGTCCTTACATACTATTTGGGCGAGTTGCTGTTCGAAAACCCCTGCTGCGACCACAAAACAAGCAAAAAGATTAGAATGGGCCAAAAAGCATGAAAACTGAACGGAAGAGTTTTATGGAGCGATGAATCCAAGTTCGAGGTATTTGGCACAAAAAGGAGAGTTTTCGTTCGACGCAGCGCTGAACAAAAGGTGCTTTCAAACTGTGTGATTCCTACCGTCAAGCATGGAGGCAGTTTTGTTATGGTCTGTTGATGTTTCTATTCAAGTGGAGTGGGAGATCTGGTTCGAGTGATTGGAAAAATGAACAAGGAGGCATACAAAACAATATTGGAAGAAAACGCTGTGACCTCTGGACTAGATTAATTGGCGAAGGATTTGTATTTCAACAAGATAACGACCCTAAACACACGTGAAGACTCTGTCAAGACTACCTGAAACAAACAATCCTATAGAGTTGTTGTGGGAGGAACTGGATAGAAGGGTCCGGGATCAATGTCCATCATCAGAATTTGCGTTGTGGAATATACTATTGGATTGTTGGAGCAATATACCATATGCAACAATTCAAAAACGGATAGCTAGAATGCCAAGAATTGTAAAAAAAAAAGTAATCGAATATAAAGGTGGCGTTTTCGACAAAAATCCTTCTTAAGTATTTTTTTCTTTTTTTAAATAAATTCCTAGGGTCTGTCCAATCCACTGCCACTTTCTCCTTTGTATAGTAATGTTTATAGGTTCTTGGCCCGTTCTCATATAAAGCTGTTCGTTGGAGATCCGGTTCGGCGAAAAAATCCTCAAGATGATTCTTAAACATTTATTTACGAAGACTTGCAGCCTGCGTGTGTTAATGGTGTCCACCTTCCAGGTACTGCACCCATACAGCAGTACCGATTCTACTTTAGAGCGGAACAGTCGCAGCTTGGTTCTTAAGCTGATAACATTACTTTTCCAGATTGTGGATAGCATACCGAACGTAGCTTTAGCCTTCCCGATTCTACTACATACGTCCAGTTGGGTGCCACCGCGGTTAGCCGAGACCACACTTCCTAAATATAGAAAGTTGTCAACTTTTTCGACTTCCTGTCCGGCAATGTTAAGTTGAGCGTTAGCGTTGGAAGTGCTGAGGGCTTTTGTTTTGGCCGTGTTTATTTTGAGCCCCACTTTGTTTGCCTTAGTTTCTAGATTATGGGCCATTAGATGAAGGTCCATTATCCGATGTGAAAGTAGACAAACATCGTCAGCGTAGTCTAGGTGTTTAAGGTAAGATGTCATAGTCCAACGAATTCCATTGTTTCCTTCCGTCAATGCTGCACGGAGTATATCGCTGATAACCACCAAGAACAATAGTGGTGACAGAATGCATCCTTGACGTACTCCACTTTGGATACCAAATTCCTCTGACACCTTACCGTTGTGTAAGACTTGACACCTACCGCCCTCGTATGTAGCCTTGATAATAGCAATAAGTTTTTCCGGGATGCCTAACCTGCGCAAGGCCAGCCAAATAGCATCTCCATTCAAGCTGTCGAAAGCCTTCTCGAAGTCGATAAACAACAGATGTAGCGGAGACCTGTACTCAGCGCATTGTTCGATTATGATCCGTAAGGTGTTTATGTGATCGATGCAGGAGGATCCAGCGGAAGGCCAGCCAAATAGCATCTCATTCAAGCTGTCGAAAGCCTTCTCGAAGTCGATAAACAACAGATGTAGCGGAGACCTGTACTCAGCGCATTGTTCGATTATGATCCGTAAGGTGTTTATGTGGTCGATGCAGGAGGATCCAGTGCGAAAGCCTGCCCGTTCGACGTCGAGAGTACAATCTAAATGCTCTTTAATTCGGTCCAGAATTAAGTTTCCCTTTTTCGGAAGCTTAATGATCATCCCCCTTTTCCACTCCTGTGGAAATTGTTCGCTATTCCAAGCTCTCTGTATTAGCGGATGCAGCAGATCTGCTGATGTGTCTGGCGACGCTTGAAACAATTCGGCAGGAATGCCATCAATACCCACCGCTTTGTTTTTCTTGAGGGACTTGATTGCTGCCATAATTTCTGATTTGCTGGGAGGTGCCGTGCATATTCGGGAATTTGTTGCTTCGGAATACTGATTCGAATTTGAGATCATATCGCCATCGTCTAAGTGATTTAGCACTGAAGCAAAATGTTCTCTCCATCTATTGAGCTGATCCTCATCCGAAATCAGGAGGTTACCGTCCAGACTCTTCACCGGGTGTTGTTTGGGCTTTCGACCACCAATGAGCTCCTTAGTGATGCTGTAAACAGTCCTACTATCGCACCTGCTCGCTGCTTCTTCAGCCCTAGAAGCCAGTGTATCGATATATTGACGTTTGTCACGTCTCACAGTACGATGCACTTATTTATTCTTCCTACGGTACTGGGTTTCTAACTCGGTTCTCTCTACTGTTGAGGCCGCTGCAATCCGAGCCTTTATTGTTGTACGCTCCTCGATCCGTCTCCAGGTGTCTGCCGAAAGCCATGTGCGATGGTGTGCCTGCCTTTTACCGACATAGGTGTGTGCCCCGCTCGCAAAAGCATTTTTCACAACATTCCAGTGATCATCCATGCTCTCCTGCATTAAGCTGCTGATTGCTTCCGCTTCTAAGGCAAGGTGGTCCCAAAATTGTTGGCGCACTTGGGAGACCTTAAGCCTATCGGTATTGAACCTGTTGATGTTCAACAAGTTTGATCGGTTGTTGTTGACGGATGCAGTACGAAGGCGTATATGAGCTAGCATAAGATGGTGATCTCGTTCTTGTCCGATATCAGCTCCACGTCTGTTACGGACGTCCAGGAGACAGTTTCTAAAACGGCGACTGATCGCAATGTGATCGATCTGGTTGGATGTTCTTTGCCTATCAGTCGAGACCCAACTGATCTTATGGCAGGTGTTATGCTTAAACAGCTTACCTCCAATAACTAAACCGTTCACCGTTGTCGTTTAGGTCTCCAAGGCCGTGAACTCCCATCGTGTGTTTAAACATGTTGTTGTCGCTACCTACCTTGGCATTAAGATACCCCATCAGCATTACGATGTCCCCATTAGGTGTTTCATTGAAGACGGCGCCTAACTGGCTATAGAAATTGTCCTTTTCATCCTCAGTCGGAGCATAGCACTGCTCAGATGTCTATTTTATACCGTACGAATTCGCGCTCCATTTGGAGGAATCTGGAGTTAGAAGGCCCTTCTTGGAGTGAGTCCAGGAGGGTCTTAACGTTCCAGAATCCAATCGTTGTCCGTGTTTGATAGCCAAAGGACCTCATCAGATTATCCGTCCGTATCCGAGGCGTATGTTTCCGCTTCGGAGCAATTTTTCTTTTTACGGTTAAGGCTCGCCGGGCCCCAGACCAACCGACACTTATCCTGTTATATGGTGCAGGAGACTCGCCATTCGTCCTCTCCCGTTCGCAATTTCCGAAGAAATTCCCAGATGGCACTACGAGGAGGTGGGAGTAGGGCTTACTAACAGAGCTGCTAGGTTTTCGGCTGCAGTGGCTCTTTCTCGTTGCTTGGCGAACCAACACCTATCGGGAAATGTTGGTCCTACGAGGCCTTTGTTAGTCGTTTGCCATCCAACTTAACTCGGTTTCCTGCACCCAAATTGATGTTGAGGTCGATAGACATTCGCTGCCTCTACAATTTGGGACCCTTGCCGTGGAGACGTTAGAGAATAGACCATGTCAAGAATGCTGTCGTCCGCGAAGGAATGGAGCTGATTACGAGTAACAGAATAGGTCATTGATGTAAACCA
Source organism: Pocota personata (assembly GCA_963082735.1). NCBI lineage: Eukaryota > Metazoa > Arthropoda > Insecta > Diptera > Syrphidae > Pocota > Pocota personata. The sequence continues at coordinate 44,887,467 of OY720429.1, read as the reverse complement.
AAGGGGGTCGGAGAGAGTACTGAGCGCTGTATAATACCAGCATTAGTCGATAATTGTGTAGAAGTACGAATACATACATATGAGCACATATATGTATATGTTTTTATTGCAGTAATGATCCTCTTCTTACTATGAGGAATGATGAGTGTCCTAGAATTTTGGTCATCATGTTCCCTCATCTTCTTTGCTGATCCTCATCCGAAACCAGAAGAGAACTATTCAAATTTTTCAGTGGGTTTACGCAAGCTGTGTTCGATGATTCTATACTTACTCCTTCTCCGGCTTTTTCAGCCAGTGCATCTATAAAATTTGGTAGTGGTACTGGGATTCAAAGTCGCTCCCACCCTCTGCGTGCGTTGGTGCAAAGTTGAACATTCTACGAGTTTACCAGCGAATGTTAATGAGTTTTATGAAAAGGCACTTATAAAAATGGCCTGTATAATAATTTGTAACCAAATATTCTACAGAAGTTAATTTTGAGTCCACTGTTAGACGTTGCTAGACGGAGGTAACTGGGTGCCCGCCAAAGAATCCGGACCAATTCAGTTAAGGCAGCTTCTTCCTGTTACGGGTGAATTATCTTAGTTTTGAAAATAATTCAGGACAACGACTACACATGAATCATGGCAGATTACATCTACTCGCAGCGTGTCAGAAATATATATGTATGATTCCACGCCGAAAAAGTTTTGGTATTCGGTACTAACATAGGGGGAATAGCAATATTGGAATTCAAATAAGTTACATATATGGAAAAATGTAGCCCTGACGACTGGTTATATAAAGTTGCAATTTGAGGCAAAATCGAAATCTTCACTCTAATCTGACCACTAATCACTTTATTACTTCAGGAAAATTTCTCCAACAATTTGTATCAAGTTCAGCATTTGAATATTTGAAGAAGACTTATTGCACGCTTTAACATCTGTACAGAAAGTACCGTCCTAGGTTTTTGGCGAACAAATCATTAGGATTAGGTGCTACTGAGTTATTCACTATGTTGGATGTAGGTAGTTGCAGCTATGGGGAGGTAAGGCTTTTGTGTAAAGTCATTGGTAAAGCCTTTAGTATATTTGAAGAATTTTACAATATCAGTAAATACTACATATCTGCAACTCATTATATACATACACAGGTCTGGTGTAGTGGAAGATCCCACAAATCTCTTCCACAATCTTTGATATTACTTTACATTATTAGATGAAGTCTGTTCAGGTTGTCCTAATATACACAGCTGCAGGTCAAATGCGTGCTTATTAAGATTTACATAATATACCCTGACATCAGTCCCTATTATTTGTACTTGGTTTTGTTCCCTGTTCTCAGCCCATCTTTTGCCAGTTCATCAATCGATGAGTCAATGAGGTGGCTTTTCCAATGACATCAAATATGCGTATCCACAACTGTTGGCTCATCGAATGCTACTAGCAGACCTATGCCTATATTATAGACTATCGTGATACATGTTCCGAAGACTTAAATAAAATGATCCCTAGAAATGCATTTCAACCTATTAATATGTCCACCTGGTAGCCGCGCGAATATCTCTATATGTCTCATATAGAAAAAGCGATGGTACTTTCATGGGACCATTGCTTGAGAAACCATGGCCTTCTGACGAATGGATTAAAAGAATGATTGCCAAGCTTCAAAAGAAAGGAAAACCGACCACCTCGGTAGTATGAGCTCCTTGGTTCTCTGGATCATAAAGATAATTATTCCATCTACCGTGGCTGACTTGTACAGTTTCAAATGATGTGAGCATACTTCACTTTAGATAGCGCTACAGTCCGTAGTGAACCTGAGCCTCAACCAACAATAGTCTCCATCCAGCTTGATTTTGTGCTAGCTGCCTCCAGTTTTGCGATGTAATTGTCATTTCAGGCGATGAATTCGAACTTCGCTGTACAACCGGTATGATTCGTTGTTGTATCTTCTCCTCCATTCCCCGTCGATACAATCGGAAATAATTACTTTGAGAGTTTTCCTTTCAAAACAACCAAGGGTGTTTTCATCCGCCTATGATAATGTCCATGCTTCTGCGACGTATAGTAGGACTGGGATGATGAAGGTCTTATATAAAGTCACCTTAGTTTTCCGTGAAAGGGTTTTGCTACTGAAAGAAACAGCGGTTGACAAGAGTAGACAAGCCAGGGTAGACACAGTCCTTAACTACCTGAAAATCGTAGCTGTCTATTGTTACATTCTGTCCAAGTCGCCGATGTTGACTTTCCTTTTTTGATGACAGCATACATTTTGTTTTGCCCTCGTTAACCGCTAAACTAATTTTCGCCGCTTCATGTTTGATACTCCCGAAAGTCCGCTGCGTTCTTCTAATTATGTCATCGTCGTCGGTGTACGTGAGTAAATCTACAGACTTTTGAAAGAGCGTACCCCTGATGTTAGCTTCAGAGTTTTGTACAATACTTTCAAGTATGATGTTAAAGAAATCAAATGACAGCGCGTCACCTTGCCGTAGTCCTTTTCTAACACCAAAAGCCTCGGTGAAATTTTGACTGACCTTAGTATAGCAGCGTGCATTCCCTATGGTTACCCTGCACAGATGGATGAGTTTGGCAGGGATGCCAAAACTAGACATGACTCTGTACAGCTCGTCTCCATAAAAACCATCATAGGCGACTTTAAAATCGATGAATAGATGGCATCGATTTGGAGCTCCTGGGTTTTTTCCAAGATCTGCCGCAGTGTGAATATCTGATCTATGGTAAACTTTGACGATGACTTTCATCCAACCATATCTTACAGATGAGTTGATGTATGCTTCTTCTTCTTCTTCAATCCCCACTTGCTGCTAGGCATCGAGGTAGCCTCGGGATATCGATATTCTCCATTGTACTCGGGCCAGGCTCTCTCTTCTCATCTCTGCCAGGGTTTTGTCCCTCATCCTTGCCACGTCCTAGATGCGATTTTCCAAAAGTTTTTCGGGGTCTTCCTCTCGATGCAGTATCCTCCGTTCTCATCTCCATTACCTGTTTGGGTTTTCTTGACTCGTCCATCCTTTGAAGATGTCTGAACCATCTTCTGTCCTACTCCTGAGAGTATTCTTTCATTTCTGACCCTACCCTCTTCTGGTTTTCCCCGCGACCCGTCATACGTACTTCATTTCTGTTGCCTGGAATTTACTCAGGTGTTTATCTAATAGCGGTAAACACTCGGTTCCGTATAGTGCTACTGGTACTATAACTGCATTGTAGAGCTTGAGTTTTGCCCTTAAGCTTATCTCTCGTTTACCCACTATTGTGGTATTTACCTGATAGTAGGCTGACACTACTTTCTTGGTTCGACTTATTACTTCTTGGTCAATTTTTCCATTACAGCTAACAATGGTTCCAATGTATTCATAGGACTCAACTCTCTCTAATTCTCTGCCGTCACATATTATATGCCCTTTCTCTTCAGATTATTGGACCACTTCTCCAATGCTTGTAGTCTGTCCGGATTGTTTGTGACTCTACTACTAGGTTTCCTTCTTCACTGGTAAAGCTTTCGAACATCATTCCTACTATAACGCATCTTCATTGACTCGATCTCGCGCTTTTCTTTCGAAAAAGCTGGTGCTCTTTCTTTTTCTTCTGCTTCGGCGTTTTCGACATTGTCAACGCATCGTGAGCAATCAAGGCTATCATCATGTCTGTACTTGGGAAACATCAATGTACCATTAGGAACTGTGTTAAATACTAGTTCAACTACCCATGTCGTCTTACGATCCATGGTAGAATACGTACGATAAGTCGGTACGTCCACTACATTTTGCCTTCTTTAGGTTTTCGCTATCAGGTCTGCCTCTATCATCTACGTTGTAGTCAGCGCGCAGATTAGATATACTTGCTCTTTTTTATTATTGTAACATTTAATCATATTGGTGTAGAATATAGTATTATTTATGTATGTATTAATGTATGTAACTACTTCGGCTAATAGCAGTCGTCAACTTGATCCCATAGTATGTGGTATGATGCGTGGAAGGATGGTCCTTAAAAGAAGGTATCACATCTATCGTGACTCCTATAGTGCCTTTTGAATTTACTTTCATGACCACCAGCAATAAAGGTGATTGTTTGTATTATTTTTTTGTTCATTATAACCACCGCCTGTGTTGTGCACCGCCAGAACTAGACCCGCCGAGGTGAGCAACCGTTGGATGATCCTTATTGTTTCGTTGTCAATTTGTTCCACCTCTTCCAGCGTCTTGACTTGCTGCGTGCACTTGGATGCGAGAAATCCAGCACTCTGGGCGGGTGAGCGCTTCTTAAGCTGATGTTTTTAAATGTTGCCTTAATGTGGTTTGTCAGCAAGCGTTCGGTGCCTAAATTCTTCTGCCCCTGACGACAATTTCACATCCAAATAAATGCTTCTTCTGACCGGAATAGATGTCACAGTTTTTCATCCGCTTTTTGCCCGGCCTACCCCATGTGGTGATGTCTGGTTTACAGCAGTCAAGGCCGCTAAACTGATTGTACAGCCTGGGTCTTGCTTGGATTCTAAATCAGACCATTTGCTACAAACCGACTATGAATAGCTTTAAGATCTTCATTTATTCTGAAAATAAGACTAATTTGCTTTGATAAATAAATTTGAATGTCGTCTACACATAAATAAAATGATACGTTTTTACATACTTTGTGCAAGCCTTTGATGTACGTGTAAAAGAGAATCAGGCCTAGTATGAAGAACCCCTGCCAAAATATCTCTCGGTCCGGAGATCCTTCCAATTTACATCAACTCATTGTGTTCTGAATACTCTCAATTAAACGAGTTTAGTACTAGAACCCAAAATAGGAAACACTTTTTCTACATAATACCTTGTGGCTAACTCTATCAAAAACCTTAGAAAAGTCAAAAAGGCATAAAGTTGTCAAGCAAACTTTATCAAATTAAAGTCGAATGTCGTCCAATACCTTTACCATTGCTATAGAATAGCTATGATTCGCACTGAAACCAGACAGATATTGGGATAGTAGGCTTTTCCAATCATGATACCGAACAATCTGTCCTGCTAGCATCATCTCCAAGATCTTTGACAAACAAGGCAGATTGCTAATCGGCCGGTAGTCACAGGATTCACTTTTTTTTTGCAACAGTAGTTATACTGGCCTTTTTCCATATAAGTGGAAAAGTTGAAGATGTTAAGCTGTAGTTTATTACGAGTAAGTGAAAACAATGATGTTCGCTTACATCACGAAAGCTCAAGTACTTTTGTCCAAGTCTACCTCCGACAACGCTGTAGTAGACGTAATATATCTTCGATTTTTTCAGTTCGCGTCTGGAAACCCGTGTCTCTAATTAGAGATACTGGAACGAGCCAATATACTTAGACAACTAAAAATCCATCTAGAAACAAAGAAATCTTAAATTAGCTTACGGTATCTGACAGGGATAGTGAATATACATATGTAGATACAAATTCTTACTCCATAAACCGGCAAAAGGTGAAATTGCGTCGTTGCTTTATTCGAAATTATAAACCCAATGAGAACACTTAAGACCAATTAATATGTTCGTTACAATCTTTCAAAAAATTATGAAATTGCGATTTCGTGTTTATTTATCTAGAGGATTATTAAAATTCCATTCATGCATAGCTGTACATAGGTATATTCTAACGAAAGAAGTAAACAAAACTGTTACGTAACACGACTTTGTTGTATAACTTGCCTGGGGTCGCCCCCGAAGCAATAGCAAAAGCAAATAATTTTATTTTTCACTTTTTTCGATTCGGATTCAACTTTAGATCTTCGTCGACATAATGGTATAAGTATTTACAAAAATATATTTTGTCACTGTTTAAAGCAAGGCGAGAATGGCAGCCAAAACAACAGATGAACCAACCATTGCATAACCAGTCGAGTAGACTTCACTGAGTTTTAGGAATTTTCCAGTGTCCCAGAGGAGATGACGCACTCCATTCGATGCATGAAATCCTAGTGGATAGGCTAAAATAAATTTCAAAGCAATCAAAGATCCAGCACTTAGCTGGAGCCCCTCAATCATGGTAACATAATGCGAGAAATCAACTGGAGAGGCAAGAGCCCCCAAACCCAGTACTGTCGAGTATCCAGCTAGAGCCACACCCATCATTCTGTGTGTGATCGAAAGCATGCTGGTCAATTGTGGCTTGTAGATAGTCAAATGGGGAGACAATGCACGCTGGAGACGAGCATTCTTCTCATCGTAGGATTCCAAATCAGCAGCTGGTGGAGCAACGATTTTGATGCTGACATTGCGAGCAGCGCTAAGGGCGCCTGCATTACGAAGTGCATGTGTCTGGTTAAGTACTCGAGCTAGAGAATACCTGAAATGGAAATGCAATTGATAAAATCCAAGACGCAGTAGAAATTTTTGTTTTAAAATTACATTTCGGCAAATTTTTACAATTTATTTTCCTTTCCTTCCTTCTTTCCTTTACGTCAGCGACCGACTGATTGTGAAAATCCAAATAGTTTGGCAGTACTAGCAATGGCTGAAGTTGGATATGGTTTAGCATTATGACATATTTGTAGATGCTTTTATAAATGGGTTTCTATTAATTTGTGTGCTAATTACTTCAAAATTGCTAGTGTAGGTCATTTATTAATGAGTATTAAGGTCCACACAAAAGTAACTTGCATTCTGGATAATAATCGTTTAGTGCGACGTTCCTGCTATGAATTGTAGTAGAATATCAAATCTTATAGTAGAGCGTGAAATTTGTATGCCTTAAGGGGGACTCGCCATGAATTTGGAAATTTATAAAATTGAAAATATAAATGTCAAATTTTACTTTCAAACTCTACGTGGGTTGTTTCAAGTTACACACCTAACAATTGAACAACGCATTGTTCCCGTGCTTGAATATGGAGCACATACAAAAAATGTTGAACATAAAAAAATAAAAACGACGTCAACTAGTTACTACGAGGTAATCTTAACGTTTTGACGTTACGCTCACGACTGTTTACGCATCAAGCTATTTCATAGTTAAGTTATATGAAAACGCATACAAGCGGGAAAACTCAACGGCTTCGTGACGGACCCGACGCTCATGAATTTTGTTATGTTGGTTCAGCTTCAACTTCTTACGCATCCAAATGTCAGTTTCGTGCTCTGAGGTATTTGTTTCTTAGTGAGCAAATTTTAAATTGCGTATTTCAAAATTGTAATGATAAAAAACTAAATAAATTGGATTGCGAGAAATAACAATTACTTAATAAAGCCTGCAGAGTGGATAAAAACTTGAATTGATTAGCAAACAAGTATAACCAAACTGAGGGAACATTAATGCCCGAATCTCAATACTGCGTTAGTTCTACCTTTGACAAATGGCAGAAGTTAAAACAAGGGAAGTAGTAGAAAGCTACCACAATAGTACGTCCGCTATGCAGTAGCACAAAATAAGGGTGCAGGCAGACATGTTTGCGACTCATAATTGCTCTTTTATGAATCAATTAATTTTATGAATAAATTAAAATGACTGAACATATGAAAATTGCGAAGTACCTCCGAATTTTTCCTATATAAGGAGATAAAGGTAGCAGTGTTGTTATTTGGGCATAAGAGTAATGGTTGTCATGGCCATTGAGATTGCCTCAACCAATGCATGCTCAACGTCGTTTACATTTCGAACCGCCTGCATCGCGCTCGTCGCAGCAAAATATGCTATTTACAAGTATCGGCGTGGTAAATAGTTCCACTCCGACATAGAAATCTAGTCGTATATGAATGGAATACTATTTCTGCGAAGAACATTTTTTCAGTTTTTCTTTCATATTTCAACTGATTTTTGGTTGGAAAAAAATCAGAAAATGTCTCGTCTGTATCAAAAATTTGTTTTATTTTCCCATTTCTTAATTTGAAATCAGTCTGCTTTTTTTTTAAATAAATCAAACAAATTTTAACTTTTACTTAAACTTATCTGGGTTTCGATTGAGTACTTTGGATTTTGATCTTAGATTTCAGATTTTAGATGCCCGATCAAACATGTAAAGGAGATTTTTTGACTCACCAAAATATTTTACTTTTTTCATGTTTGTTTGGATTAAACCGATGATTAAATGATTTCATTTACGATAGATATAATTATTTTTTGTCTTACTTTTCTTTCAAAAATTATTTTCCAACCTCCGGCAAACCTTACAATAAAGTTAATAAACGACATTAGCTGTCAAATGTACATATTGGTGTAAGTGAATCGAGTTAGTTAAACTCTCAAAAAATTAAGATTTGAGAAAATTGATGTAAATAAAAAAAAAAAATATTTTTTGTATCAGTCGAACATGAATCGAACTGAGTGATCCAGGGGGGAAAAAATTATCTGAATTTAGAGGAATGAAAACCCAACGTTGAGCTAGATATGAAAGTATGTGTACTTTATTCCTGCTGGAGACTGTACAGTAAGCTATGGGTAATATTTCCTAACTTCCTCATCCGTTTTGTGTAAATACTTATAATCCACTTAAAAACAGCCATTAAACAGACACTAAACTTCCCTCATCGTTGCCGAAATCGGCCCTGTAGTATGGGATCGGCTGCTAATTGAGAATGTATACTAAACTGATTGTTGTAGCCCAAGCTTCCGCTATCTGTCATTTCTTTAAATTTAAACACAATTATTTTTACTCTGATATATAAAAGCCAAATAAAAAAGCAAAAATTCCTCGAGTATGATTCGGGTCTAGCCCGATTAGTATTCCATACTACTATTTTAATATTCCTAGTTTGTATTGTTCGTCAATCCTCAGAAGAGGGGTATTTATGATTCTACATATTTGTAAGGGTCAGATAAAGGCAAACGCTTTTTGCTATATGTTCACTTGTTACACAACTCGATTGAAAACCACTGAAGACATTCTGATGAAATTTGATTTGTATGTTTGTTTGGTATGCAGGTATTAAGTTTCGTCAAAAAGTTATTCAAATCGGATGAATGTGGGTAAGATTTAAGGTTTCAAATGAGATGATCCATTGGGGGCCTAACTCATGCAAACTTGAAAAGATTCTGATGAAATTTGGCTGGTAAGACATGGCAATCTATATCATAACTTTTCATATTAATACTTTTGGACATTATTTTTAACATTTTTGTTCAACAAACTTTATCCAATTCACATATTCGAATTCCTTTCTCCCTCAAAAAAATTAGTTTTAAAATTTGTTTCCTAATTATTCTCGGCTCCCAGCATAATTTTTTTGTACAAAATTTGAGTTATTTAGGTCTAACGGCTCATAAGTTATTCTTGAATGTGTTCCATTTTATCATATATTATTCTGGTACCGAAAACTTAAAAGATATATTTACCAGCAAACTTTCTGTTGAGCTGTGCTCTGCTTTTTGTGCAAAAATTTCAATTATTTGGTTCGTAAGTTACAAGAGTAACTGCTCCGATCTAAAAAAAAAAAAAAACATTGTTTTTCAGTGCAAAATATGGTCTATAAATAATGTCATTTTAATTACAAAGTGTAGTCGACCCGCAAGCAAGCCATTACCACTTTTAACTCACCATCTACTACTAGCAATCTATTACCTGCGTAATTTTTTCGTACTGTGGCGTATAGAGATTTTCGAAGCAGCAGCACTTTTCCTTCTTTTTGCATAGCGCGTGGCATCGTGTCAGTCCATTGTCGGTGTGACTAGTTTTTTTTTTCCGTAAATTTCTACATTAAAAATCATCAAATCAACATGAAATTGTACAAGGACCTCATCTCCGGCGACGAAATGTTCTCCGATACATACAAAATGAAGCTGGTCGATGATGTAATTTACGAAGTTTACGGAAGTCTCGTCAGTCGGTCCCAGGATGATATCAGAATCGAGGGTTTCAATCCATCTGCCGAGGAAGCCGACGAGGGCACCGATACCAACGTAGAAACTGGCGTTGACATTGTCCTCAACCATCGTCTGCAGGAGTGTTTCGCATTCGGCGACAAGAAATCCTTTACCCTCTACCTTAAGGATTACATGAAGAAACTTATCGCGAAATTAGAGGAGAATTCACCCGACCAAGTGGAGGTCTTCAAAACCAACATGAACAAGGTAATGAAGGATATCCTGGGCCGCTTCAAGGACTTGCAGTTCTTCACCGGTGAATCAATGGACTGCGATGGCATGGTAGCCATGTGTGAATACCGCGATATCGATGGAAAGAGTGTACCCGTCTTTATGTTCTACAAACACGGTCTCGAAGAAGAGAAATTATAAGGCAGGCACAATGGCTGATGATTAGTACCATCATTTATTATAAAAAAAAAAATCTTGATTTCTTATTTTTTTTTATTTTACGCCACATAATTTAAGTAATTCAATTTTATATTTCGTTATGATTTTTCTTCTTTTTTTTTACATATGTACATCGATGATGCTACTCAAATATTTAAACAAGCGATAAAGAAATTTAGAATTGTACGGTGTTTATAGTATAAAAAAATGTATTTCTTTTTATTGTAAACAGTTCATCGATATTGATATAAAGGAAAACCTAACACGCGGACGGAATTAATTTGGTATTTCTTTTTTTTGTGGGTTGGGGTGTCCTTTACTGGTTGGGCTTAGGTTATTGCTCTTGGAAGACTTGTTGATTTCAGCGCAGAGTGTGAGATGACTCACCACATAACCTCATTTTGCATGATGACTGTGCAACTGCAAAGGACATTGGCGTCAAGCTGCAGAATAAACAACTTTTTTTTTTGAGATGACGCTTCAAATGTGGGATAAAGGGGTGTATATTGCTGCATTTTTCTTGGGGAAGTTTTTACATTCTTCTTTGTTTACGTGGATTTACTTAAGTACATACATACATATGTGAAGAAGAAAAATTTCACGGAGAAAGAAATGTTGCCGCAACATTGGATGACGGCGATGAAGTAAACAATTAATATCGGCGCAAGCGTGATTGCGTTTCCCAGTTTTGGAATTGCTAAGTAGCTATGTATATACATACATATGTATTTGGCACAATTAATATAAATATGTGTAATATTCATACGACCACTGATATAGAGATCACAACGTAAGCTATAGTAATCTTGGAAATATGGATGATCTAGCGATAGACAAAAGCAAATCAATCTACATAATTATTACGCGACATGGAATTTCGTACAGAGCATCAAGTATTGTAAAGTGGATAGTGTTAAAATGTCTAATCCTCACAAAAATATGCACTCGCAGCACAAGTCACTAGTTTTTAGTTATTCGTAAACATGTGATAGGGAATTCTTTAAATGGTATATAGGTAAGCACGTACATGCATACAAACAAACATAGACTGAACTGCAATGAATGATTCATTCATTGCAGTCACATTTTTCGTGGATTATGTATCGGGTCATCCCATAAATGATTGCAGATTTTCGTGTGCCTTATTCAAATAAAAAAAAAAAATGTAGGGCACGACTGGGTCGCACATACTTGCTCCATATGTGCTTGCAATTGTAAAACCTTCGTATGTATGTATTTACTTTGAATCCCTACTACGTCTCAGCATACAGGTTGTGTTGTAATCAAGGATGGTTTCTTCAGACTTCATATATTATTTTCTTCCTGAAACCCTATACGATTTCAGCATTAACAAAATATCCAGAAGGGTTTCATAAGACTTGTTACGTTATTTTCTCCCTGACACCCTCTTCAATTTCAGCAAAAATTTTGGTGTTGATATAGAGGAGGGTTTCATGAGACTTTATGTTATTTCGTTACTTAAACCCTCCTCGACCACAACGCAAAACGTGCGTAGGGATTGTCTTTTTTTTCCAAAGAGAACTGAAAACCCTCTTCGATTTCAACGCAATGCATGTACTGCCCACAGTAATTTTTGGGTGTGAATGCTAACAAAAAATAGTTAGCATAGATAGTTCTCAATGACTTAATTCTAAATCTAAGCGTCTTGCATGCTCTAGTGGGGGCAATAGTGAGTAATACTATATCAAACACGCAGTTTTTTCGAAAATACAAATAATTGTGATAACAGTTTTTTTTCTACTCCTAATTGTAGAGCTAGACTCCCTGATTTCAAATATGGTGGTCCAAGACGTTTTGCAGGGGGCTTTCTCCCTGCAAGACGCGCTAATAGTAGGCTAGAAATCGATTTTTTAAATATCACGTCCATCTTTAAATTGTTCAGATTTAGGTAAAATCGATAAAGAAAAAAACTTTTTTGAGTTTTTGTTAAAAATTTACATGTCATGTCCTTGTGTATGTCGAAAGTAACTCAGATAATAATTTTGAATAAGATCGTCTTAGCCATTTCCGAAAAATACACAATTTCCGCAAGTGCGCCGTTAAAGTCGTTTTCAATTAAATTGCACTTTTTCGAAATGAGCTTTGAGTAAAGTACCTTTACTTTGGATTTAGAATGAAAATTCCGATTTTGCCTCGAATTGTGGCCCTGCAAACTCCAGACATGAAATTTGAAGTAAGTCCATCCAGCCAACAGAATTGCGAGGCACGCATTTCTGGGTTTTACTATTATATTCTGGTATCAGGATTAGGCAAGAGATCGATTTTTTCTACGACAACAATATTTGCTTTTTATGGCAGCAAGTCAAAATGAACAAAACATTTTCAACATGGGTTCGATTTTTGATTCTCCAAGATACGATGATATTGCAAGCTGTTGAAAAGATGATAATAACTGAGGGCAATTTCAGGTGACTACGCTGGATGATCCATAATTTTTCAATTAAAGCTGTGGATTTTGTTGATTGTCGCACTTGCAACGTGTGGTCTGCCTCAGTGTTAATTGGACTAAAAATTGCAAAGCCGCATATCATTAAGCAAGACCGGTGCTTACAATAGAAGGGTCGGTCACGCCGACAATTCGCGGAAGGTATACGAAAAGTAAGGACGACGAGAACGAAACGATTCCTGGAGCACCCCGCGAAAGACTAATATCGACAAGCTCATAGTTTTCGAGATTCTAAAGGTGAAGAGAAAGTATTAATCGGCCTCAGTCATGGTCTGCTTTTTTGATGGCGTAGAGAGGTTGAAGTCTTTGAGAGATACTGACAGGCCCACCAAAATTACATCTTATTCCCGTTTCATAATCCCTTTTTTCCATCGTTGGGTGGCTTTCTGCATTAGTTGCTTCTCACTCCATGGTTGCCGTCAGGTTTTGGCTTAAGCTTTTCTGCTCCTAGTCCTCTCCATCCGTCGAAGTACCTCCAAACCTCCGTCATATCCCATAGTTATCTTGATGGTAGCATACGACTTGCAATGGTTTCTGGGGTCTGTATGCATATCTTTTTAAGCCCCTTTCGGTCACCCTTCCATGAATTATCTTAGCCAGAGTTACTCTCTGAATTTTTGCAGAGTTCCGCCCTGACCTCGATACTTTGTGTCAACTAAGTAGTAGCCCGTTATATCTATTCCACTACTTCTAGACATTGACACAATAGGTATGTATATGTTGGGCTATTTCCACATCCTCCAGGCATAACCTGCAGGTATAGTCTTCCGGAAGCTTCATTTTTAGATGATACCCTCAGTTACCACGTCCTGTGAATATCGCTAATATTCATTCGACATCGATATTTCAATAGGCATTTTGGCTTGGCTGTGTAGTGCGTACCGCACATATGTATAACCCCCATACATGTTAGTCCCTGGACCCTATCCAAGTGGCTCGATATCCATGTTATTGGGCATATCCAGCGGGCTGACCTTGGTGATATTCCCCACCTCTGTCCGCACATTCCTTTATACTGACATAACGTCCTTTTCACCCTCCGGATCTTCTCTTCAACGCTATAATTCCAACTTAGTCCGCCATCCAAACTTCAGATATTTAATAAAGATAATAATCAAACCTGTCTTTCCCGCATTAATGGAAAGATACTGTTCCTGTCAGCACTGCTCTATCACTTGGAGTGTATTCCTTATTATACTTGCAATGACGTCAATGAATTATCCTTTTGTCATTATTGCTATATGGTCTACATAAGCAGTTAGATGTGGATGCCTGCAGTGATCTTCCCAGTGGGGAAAGTCTCCACATCATGCGATGTCTAGTTTTGATGATGCCCTATTTTCGTTTACAAAGATTAGATCGGTTAGATGCTTGGTTGCAGAGATATGTAGTTTGTTGGTTGGTTGCTTGATTGGTTATCCCATCAACCCATAGATATTTTTGTGATTTGGTTAGGAGGTTGATAGGTTTTGTTGATTGTTGAGACCAAACGAGCTGGTTTAGTTTAATATCTATTAAAATATAATACGTGTTAATAAGGAGTTGAGATTCCATTTCCCCTACGGACTTTTAAGACTCGTTCTCTAAATTTAAGAGGATACAGTGCTCAGTGTAGAGGCTGCAAAAGTCCGTTTTGATCCAATTTTAATAGTTTGTTCGTAAAGCGAAACATTGGTAACCTCTATTAGGTACTCTCCACAAGTTTAGAGAGCCAAAACTGGGCGCTCCAATATAAAACAACCCGGTGGCATCTTCTGTTAAAAAAACACAACTAATGCTAATTAAAAAATAATACTCGATTTGTACTTTCCATTTTTTAAATACAAAAATGTTGCTTTTTTGTAGCAACGAAAGTTGCTAGCCGAAGTAGATGCGGTTTCCTAGAATTAGTCCTCGTTAAATCTCCATTTCATTTGTGGAGTTTATATTTACCCCGGGTGACCTTTTGTTCTACACGGTGAACAGATGCGCCTTTATTGGTGGGCATATATTGGTTTCGTCATCTTTAATATCAAGACCGACTCATTTCCTTCAATTGTGCGAAAAAATCTACTGCGCCACTCTGAGAACGCCCTATGATGTCAACATCGTCTATCCCAACTACTGAAGGGACTTGTTCTGTGTAAATGGTGTCGCGCTTGACGATTTTTTTTTGGATCGAATCGCCTTATGGATGAGCAGATAGCTAGTCGCTTAAATATCTATTAGTCGTTGGTAGATCTACTAACTCGACAGGTATTCCATTCAATTGACACCTTAAGCGACTATGGGGATACACACAAGACTGAGGCTACATAAGATCTGTTTCCGCTTTGAAAGTGCGTATAATGTAGCTGGAATTTCCATGTATGTCAATTAAACAATTAAAGAATATGGGAATAAGGGTTATTACCAAATACACACTCAGTTATTTGTTTCCTAAGGGGAAAACCCATAATAATATAAATATAGGGTGGGCCATCTATCTGTTGGTTCGTTTCTTTAAAATTGCTATTAAAAAATACATTCAATATTTTCCAAAGTTGTTTGCTTTATTGAAGAGAATACACTTTCCGATTATTTATGGAAAATAATTTAATTTAAATGGCTGTCGGGTCTGGCCAAGCTACATCGCCAAAACGGCTGATTACATCCGCCATTGGAGTTCTCAGTGTGCTGACCGCACAGGACGAACACGAGGATAACTTGTGCACGCCAATCTCACGAACTTTCTTCACAAATTTGCGTTTGCAGGCATGGTTGGTACATTATTTCAACCGAAATTTCTTTTTAAAATTCGCACTGTATCGAAAACACAGCACTCACTTTCGAAATACCTAAAGGCTGAACTATAATAGTAGAATGCTTTCGTACGACCACTTCCGAAACAGAGCGAATACACAGGATTTATATTGTGTGACCATAATAGCTTTTTGCTTCGATTCGTTAAGTTTCGTTCACTTTTGCTCACTTACGATAGAGCGAATGGATTCGCTCTTTCGTACGTGTACGTGTAAAGGCTGAACTATAATAGTACGTATGAAAACTTGACAAGCGGTCCCCCATCTAAGTACTAACAGTGCCCGATGGTGCTTCATTTCGGTTTATAGCCTATTATGGGCTACTTGAGCAATTGACAGTACTGAAGGAAACTTAACGTAGAATTATGACATTATAGTTCAGCCTTAAGTTTTCAATATTTCCCAACGTTGTTGCGTAAATCGTTTCATTTCGTATTGCTGAGATATGATACTGTGTTTCTGTCAATTTTTTGAAAAGAAACCAGCAGATGGCCCACCCGTTATAACAAGCAAAGGTTTCTCAAGTAAACAAAATTGTCACTGATGAAGTTCTACATTAAATCTGGTGAAGTGAGAGTAATTTCCTAACTCTGGTTAAAACTTTTGATGAAGATCAATATACTTCTTATTTTGATACCATTTTCACATTTGTATGTATTTGTTTATATCAAAACCTATGAAGGGTCATGAAGTTGTAGTCTATTTCGTAGAGCTTTATAGCTTTGGCCTAGCATAGAACATACTAGCATATTTACTAAGTAGAAAACAGACTTCAAGTAAAAGAAGAACATAAAATTCCCAACACCAACAGTGTAAAGGAAAGGTAAAAACCTGTGCAAACAGAGAAAATTCATGAGTGTGTAAGAAGTTCTTTTTTTTTTTTATTTACAATGTTATCAGTTAAATCGTTCGTTTTATAGATATTTTTGATTTTTTTTTTTGTATCGTATGACAAATATAAATGGAAAATAAAATGCTTAAGTTAACTACAGTTGACAACATAACCTAACTTAAAAATATAGCTAAGATAATTTTCCACTTTTACTTATACCAAAGCTTAGTAATAAAAAAAAGCTCAACAAAGTATGTAGATCTTCTTGACGGTCTTATTCCTGAATTTGCATTGAATCGAGTTTCGAAGTTTTGTAAAAAAATAAATATATATATTTTTTTTAAAATCATGAGACAACCTAACAGCTCTGAATTGGAATGATAAATTAATTAATATTAAGAAAAAAATATAGTAATAATTTGAAGCCAATCATTTTGAAGGTCTTGCCGTAATTCAATAAAAAATAACAACAAAAAATCCAAAACAGAGACAAACCGAAATCGAAACGTGCCAACGTAAATTTGTTCAGTAATTTTGTTTTGTATTTTAATAATATAAACAAATAATCAATTATTAAATATATTCCTATTTGCACTATCATCACACATAATCCAGTTGAATGTAAATTTGCTTTACACCAACCGATTCGAATATCATTCGCGCATGCGTTACCACGTACTTGGGGTCAACGTTTTTCGATACTTCCAATTTTATCGCTCCGACATGCACATCGGAGCACAGAGTCCAAAAGTGTGGCTCTTGCACTGCGTACACGCCAGCCAGTCCGGTTACTTTTTGATAACACTGTGGTAACGACCGGTCGAGTGCGTTAGGTTGTCGTTGCATCAGAATCAATATCGATTCCTTAATGAGACTCAAGACGCTCAGGGCAATCAAGAGGGCGATGAAAATTGAGCAAATAGGATCTGCAATCATCCAGCCAAACATCTGCATGAGAACAGCAGAAATGATAACTCCAACTGATCCGAGAGTATCGGCCAATATGTGCAGAAAGACACCGCGCATAATCTGTGAGTTGCTACCGCCCATATCGCTCGTCGCATTGGAACTGCTGCCATTGTGACTGTGACCATGACCGCCATGATCATGACTGTGACCGTGGCCTCCATGACTGTTATGGTCTTCAACTGTGATGCTATGCATGTCGATGTGATTACTATGATTATTATGTGAATGACTGTGGCCATGACCATGGCCGCCACCGCCATGCGAATGGCCATGTCCGTGTTGGAATGCATAGATGCCCACGAGATTTACCAGAAGACCCAATACTGACACAACAAATAATCGTTCGTGTTTCACCTCTGGTGGCTCGATGAGACGTTCCACACCCTCGGATAAAATAAAGAATGCGATAAATAAGAGAAAAAGACTATTTACAAAGCCGGCTAAGACTTCTGCTCGTACATAGCCGTAGGAGAATTTGTCGTTCGCTTTCCACTTTGTTATAACGGAGGCAGCTAGACCAGCTAGTAGACCTGTACAATCGAAGAACATATGAAATGAATCCGAAATGAGACCTGAAATGAAAGTTAAAAATAGATAATGTAAATGTGAGGCATCATAACTAAAAAATGTTGGGGTTGAATCCCTGCATTCGTGTACGGATGAATCATCTCGTAACCTGCGTTATGTTGTTTCTAGTTCTACTAACAACATTATACAAATTATGTGACAACATAATACAAACAACATAATCCTTTCACGAATATTCCGATTCGACCTTTGAGAAAAGATGGTATACTAGATTCAGAGAAATTCCAATGTGATAATTAAGGAACAAAAGACTTCACATTTTAAATTCCTTGTTGCTACAGGCAGCGACTGCCGACTAACCGATTTTAAGTCAGCTGCTAAGTAGCACACGGTCGCCGCATAATTAAATCAAGATAGCAACCTAACCTTATCAGGATGATAGAACCGCAAAACAAATCGACCACATGCTAAGGATGCAAGGCACGAATCCGACACATTGGATTAGCAAACATTCAGATGACCACATGTAAATATTTCTTGGTTGCAATCCGATTCAGAGTTCGACTATCGAAGAAAAATAAGCTGCAAAACATCGAAAAGAAGAAATATAAAGCTGAGAGCCTAAGAATACCCGGAATAGCTAGATACTATAGAGGACGTCTGAACAAAAGACTAGTCGTCAGTATGCCATGCACCTATATGACGCAATGCAGTAACGCAATAAGGTCATAGTTGAAAAGCGAAACTGAAGATAAAATCTAAGTGCGTCTGTCACACAATGCGCGGCGCACTGGTCAGCATCTGGCCCCAGATGCTACACACCAAGAGGCCTACCCTCACGTTGCCCGGTGTGGTACCACCAGATCTTGCTAAAGGCTCCGTGAAGTAGTCATGGCATCTCTTCTTCACTCTGTGTATAGGATTTCTTTCGTATCGTATCAAAAAATTGCTCTCCAATTTTTCTAGAAAGGTTTCTAATATTACCTTCAGACAATTGGTTAAACCTGTACCTAAACACAGTTGAAGGTAACAGGCATACACAAAATTGTCTATCCCAACACCAACGAATAAGCTTTTATTTTTAAGTGAGAAAAAAGTTCGACTGTCGACAGGATTGTCCAGATAATCTCAAAAAAGGCGAAAATATACCGGTGGTACAGCTCCCCGAGTTGCCTTTTTATTAAGCTGATAATTACAAGTTTCTAGAAATATTTCTCCTGGTTAAAGAAGGCAAAACAAAATGTATGCTGTCATCAAAAGAGGACAGTCAACACCGGCAACTTGAACAGACCGTCGACAGCTACAATATTGAGGTAGTTAAGGACTTTATCTACTTAGGCTCCGCTGTAAATTAAAACAATGACACGAGCGCAGAGATCAAGCGAAGATTCACTCTTGTCAACCGCTGTTTATTCGGGCTAAGAAGCCAATTGAGTAGCAAAACCCTCTCACGGATAACTACGGTGACTTTATATAAGACCCTCATTATCCCAGTCCTGGTATACGGCGTGGAAGAATGGGCGTTATCAAAGGCGGATGAAAACACCCGAAAGAAAATTTATTCGAGTGAGTTTTGTACCGACGGGGAATGCAGGAGAAGATATAACAACGAACGATACCGGTTGTACAGCTTCACCGACCTAGTCAGAAGGGTTAGAAGTCATCGCCTGAGATGGCTAGCATATGTAGAGCGAATGGACATCAACACTTCGACACGGAAAGTTTCAAACCCATCGCGAAGGGACGACGCGGTAGAGGTAGACCTCACCTAAGGTGGTGCACTTCGTGTGCAAAACTGGAGGCGGCCAGCACAAGTTCGAGCTGGTTGGAGTGTAGGGGAGTGAGTTCAAAAGTTCGCTTGTCCTATAGCTATAGAAGGAATTTTGATATAGAGATGTTCGCGTATTAGTTCGTGGCCTTCCAGAAATGTTATTATTTCGGCATCGGTGGCTATTTCCATCATTTTGGATAGTGTAGACAACAACGCTATGGAATAGTTTTGAGGCAAGCCATTCTTTCCTTTGGGGAATCGGTTGAATGTGCGCTATTTTCCAGCAAGAATGAAGCCACATAAAAGATCCACTGGGACATTCTAAAAACTTGTTAGTGACTCTGTCATTGTGGTTCTTCGCGGATTCCACTGTTACATTACACGTATTTCTGTGTTGGTGCGCGATTTTCTACAGGCTCTGTTCTTCACAGCAATAGCTTCCTCACCATTCCTGTTGAACCAAAGTTTGCCAGAAGTTTTCATTCTGAAATGAATTACCTCGATGACAGCTTCTGCCCAAACGTTGACATCAAAGCTGTCCAAATTTCATAATGGGGGAGATATTTCCATTGTGGTACTGTCCAGTTCTGAAGAGAGAAAACGATATAAAATGTTTCCGAAATTGTTTTGCATTCTCTGGAAATCGTCCGGTCTCGTCTACATATAAGCTTAGTGAGATTTCTGCTGATGGCAAGGTTTCAACTTGTCTTCCTTCGTCATTAAATGTGTTCTGTTTTTTTAAGCGAATGCACACACTGATGATCTGATGAGTGTTAGGCAAAACAATAGACAGTGTGACAGGACTGCTGGCGACAATATATCCCGCTGACTGACTTCTTTTTTTAATAAAATTGTACGGCACTGAAGTGCGTGAATTCATAAAGATCATCATAGCCCTTGCTTTTGATTAAGTTGGGCTAGCTGCCTGCACTTGTGTACAGGCACACTTAGACCAAAGGAGGTTCATTGTGATACCACGGGATCTATTGCATTTATAACTTCCTAAAGGACTAATTGAATCAGTCGGGGCATTTTATGAAGCAGGGGATGCTTCTGACGTTAATATTTGCCGAGGTCATCGAAAAGAAGAGCTTCTAGTTGGAACATTCTTCTTTTGGTCAGGACTTGACAGGAATTTGATGCTTCAAAATACCAATACGTGTAGCGAAACCTTAACTCTTAGTCATTTAGCAATGAATGGCACCTACAAAAACCGAAAGCCTCGATTCTTTTTTTTTTCTTAAACTCTCCTAAATCTGGATGCTATAAGGACGCACATATACATCAGTGCTATGCTTGAGTTAAAGGCCCATATTTAGTCTCTTATTCCCAAGAACATGCTGAAACTATTGAGGAGTCCATAGACTGACTCCAACTTTTAATGTCTTATAGTTTCTCTTACAATCAGTGCTCCAGTAAACTATAGTTGAAATAGAAACACTTAGTTCATATGGAGCAAAACCAAATAACGATTTAGCTTTTGGAAGACGATTGATCGTAGATATCGTTAAGTTTTCAAAAACGCTGGAGAATTTGAATGCCATGTCCTCACATACGAGTATATCTAGGATGACATATATTAATGTTGAATAAAATTGTGTAAGCCGTAACAGAGATATGGCCAAATTACCGAAGTCCGCTAATAACTAAAGTACCATTTTTAGCGAAAAACTGAGTTTGCAGTCATTTTATTATTATTATTAATGTATATTTTTAGAACTCCGTTCTCGATAAAAGACCATTTCTTCCAAATTGGCCTTAAGTAACGTTAATGTTGAGGCTAAAATTTCGATTTCGCTTCGAATTGCGACCCCAAAAAGACCAGATATGTTTAAAGTAAAGCCTGGATGGCTAAGTTTAAACTGTAAGTAGTCAGTGGTACAGACAGACAGAATTGCGAGACCAGCTTCTTTGCTCAGATTAATATAAATTTCCAGATCGATTTTTTTCACAAAAACAATACTTAACCCTAATGAACGTAAACCAACTGAAGTCAGTTTAAGCAAATGTGCGAATACACAGAAACTGTATGCTCCACTGTAATGGGAATAACTTTCAGTGTCGTCCAGTTTCATTAATTTAAAGTTCCTAAATCCGCAAAGAGCGATTCAGTACGGAAATTTGACAGTCAGTTTCTATTCATTTATTTGAACTATTAATTTATTTGAACACTCCTCAAATGGCTGAGCACAATAAAAAAAAAAAAAAAACATCAATTGGGGATAAATTATCTTTTCTGTTTTTGATAATTTGACAACTCAAAACAGTCGGCGGGCAATTGAAAAACTGAAGTTTGCTAAAGTAAAACTTTTGTTTTCGACAGGACTTTAGGGAACTTTTCGTTGAATTATGGTTG
This sequence comes from Pocota personata, assembly GCA_963082735.1. NCBI lineage: Eukaryota > Metazoa > Arthropoda > Insecta > Diptera > Syrphidae > Pocota > Pocota personata. The sequence continues at coordinate 44,865,551 of OY720429.1, read as the reverse complement.
GGTCTTTACTCTTTAGGAGCAAGTAAAAATACAAAACAAATCGTTATTACAGGTTTATATTTTGCAAAATGTCAAAGCGCGATATTTGGATGTACAACGTTACTGCATTCTGAAGCAAAAACAAACAAAGTTACGATAAAGTTACTCAAAAACTGCTGATATAGGAGCGCCGTGACGTACGATTGGGATTAAGTGTTTACATTTACAACTTTTTTTCTAAAAGGGCGAGGGATTGCGGTTCTAAAAAGTTTGAAAAACGTTGATCTAGAGTTCTAGAGTATTGTTCATAAAGTATTAGAAAAGTGATAACATTTTGTCAACCTATTTTCGACAATCTATGAACATGTATTGTAGAAATGATACCCAAATTGTCAACAATTGAATAAACATGTGCTTTAGATTGAAAGAATCGTGCAACAATATCGTGATAAGCACTTAATAAAAAAAAATTCAGATAGTAAACCATATCATTTATAATAGACAAGTCTAGGATTAGTTACTTATCAATATGCCAACATCCAGCAATCATCTCTTTGCAACCATAAAATTGTATTTCTGAATGTTTTATGAATAAGTACTCACCCAAACTGTTTGTCCATATTCCATAGAATAATTCAACAAAAGCAAAACTTAGATTTAACAATAAAAAAAGGAATAAATTTCTGGAATTTCTATCCGAGAATATCAGCCGCTTCCAACTGTTCAGCTTTTCTTTGATTCTGTACGATAAATTTCGACCGTCCTTGTGTGAAAGTGGTAACATCTTATTGCTGAATGTCCTAGTAAAATACAAAATCAAGTTTTATAAGAACATGCATTTTTTTTTTTAGAAAATATTGGAGGAGCAATGCATACGTGGTGTTATCACTTGGATTTGTTACAAATTAACCTAGAATTATTTATTTCGAATTGGCAGCAGAAGATATGAAGTATTTATTTTCGGATTTTTGTGTATGTTTAGTTTAATGTACAATTTATAACGTATTTATTTCATTATGAGCCTTTAGAGATATTTAATAAAATAATAAAAAATAAATATCCGAATACTTGAAGAAGGGGACTTTTGTTAATTCTGACGTATTGTTGACAACACCACAAACCCATACATAGCCACGAGAAAGTGACATTTCCCGGTAGCGGCACTAGCCCGAAGCCGAATTCTAGAGATGGGATTTTAGAATTATTGACTTGTGTGAATCGGAGGAGGTGTTCAAAAAATGAATAGCTTTATTTGTTGTAGTAGAATATCTAGGTAATAAAGGGTGATTCAATTGGAGGTTACAATTTAAATCTGGCACTACTATGATTCTGTGAAAGATAAACAGCTGATATTTGACATCTGTGAATAATAAGCATTGGCATTTGTAATTGTGGAGCGACTTACGAAGGAACAAAGCGTTTTAATTCTTAAAACCCATCTCAAATTCTGTCGAACCGGGGCAGTGTTGGATGTGTAAGAGCAATGCGTTCTCGTAGTGGCCGGTCTCCCGAAAATATCTCCTCAGTGATTGACAGTGTTCATGACAATCCATCATAATCCATAGGCCATCGTTACCAACAATTGAACCTTTCTTGCGGTTCCTCGCAGCGCATTCTAACAAGAGATCTGCATCTGCATGCCTACAAGATCTACCTGACTCAGTAACTGAAGCCAGCAGACCATGAACAGCGTTGTGACTTCGTTGACTGAGTGTTAGAGAGAATTGAGTATTAGTAGACGGCCATTTTTCGAACCAAATCATCATCACAAACAAAATTGTCACATTTGGAATTGTAAATATCAACTGGCTTTCCCAAACAACAAATGCATTCACAAAAAGTCACTGTTTGGTGCGGATTTTGGGCCGGCGGCGTGATTGAGCCGTACTTCTCTTATGCTGCAGTTGTAACAGTCAATGATGAACATTATCGGGACATGACAACAAATTATTTATGGCACCAATTGGACGCTATTGGTGTAGATGACATATGGATTCAAAAAGACAAATAATTCAGTTATTGCATACAAAGTTTCTCGGATGCGTCATCTATCGTTTTGGTTACTAAAATTGGCCATCAAGATCGTGCGATATGACGCCGTTGGATTTTTTTCTTCGAAGTTATGTAAAGCAGAAGGTGCCTGTCAATGTTTGCCCATTTGGTCGATCATTTTTTATGTCAATGTCTAAAATAAAAAATCAGCAGATTATCAGAAACCGATGTATTTTATTTGAAATTTTAATTGTAACTCTAATTGAATCACCTTTTGGTATATATTTTCTAGCGTTTTCTTTTCTAGAAGAAATTTGTTACGTTCTTTTCTGGAAAAAAAAGTTGTTAGTAGAAATAAATAGTTTTTTTCTAAAAAAAAAATAAGTTGAAGGCAAAGTTTAAAAAAAAATTTTGTTGTTCAACATACAAAGCAAATAAAAACTTCAAAATATCGGCAGAAATCAGCCGTATTTCCTTGTGACTTTATATAAGTTTTAGTTATGTTTCAAAAGAAAACGATTTCCAATTTATTTCTGCTAATTTAACACTATTGATATAGTCGCGGATTAAAGTTCAAGAAATCTAAAATTAATGAAATTAAAGTTATTATTAATAGAAACCCCTTTGCCATATCTACCCAGTCTGCCAACTTATATCTAATCATAATCGTCAGAACCGTTTTCAAGAAAATCGATTTTTTCAAAAATCGGCTATTAATAAAGTACCTTTAATTTTCCAGTTGGAATGAAAATTCCGATTTTGAGTCGAATTGTGACGCTACAGATCCCAGATATGAAGTTTGAAGAAAATCCGTGGACAGACGGACCCACTTTTTTAGTAACAATAACAAGATTGATCAAAATCTCGAGATCGAACATTTCCAGAAAACCAATAGTTGCAATAAAGGGTGCAACTAAAAATATTGAAGTACAATTACGTGCAAATGTTTGGAGCCAGGAAATTTGAGAGAAGGCTGCCGAAACACAAATTTTCGTACATATTTTGATTGTAAAGACAACCCAGTTCAACAAATCAACAAACAAAAAAAAATTATACCTTCGCAGGTAATTTGAGCCTTCGAAGTGACAGTTCGCAGCTGATTTCGAACCTTCGAAAATCTTAAGATATTATTTCTCTTAACTTTTAGAGTGACTGGGACCACTCATAAGTCTTAAAAGCGGTCATAAATAAGCACTGTTTTTGGTTATTGAATATGAAATTAATAGTTTAATATTGTTCGGTGAATACTTCTGGGCTTTATGTAGAGATTTAAAAAATTGACAAAATGTATGATTTTGGTAAATTTTACTTTGAGTTCGTGCACGGATGAAATGCGGAACGTTTTATATCTATCTGACAAAAATATACTCTTGGCCATAATTGAATCTTTCACCGATGCGTTTTTCTTGCCGCAAGTAAATCTAAAATTTTAGAGGAAGATGTTGGAAAACTTATTTGTTAAGAAATAACATTATTGAAAAAAAAGCTTTGCCTCTCAAGATTTATTTTTTAAATTAACAAGCATAACCTTTTTCTCCTGAACTTATATTTTCTTCCTTTGAATTTCTTAGTATCAAATATTACTTTAGATTTACAGCAAACCCCACAGGCGGACCAGTAGGGATGCAGTAAAGTGGGAGGGTTGTGATCCTTCTACTCCTCATAACTTCGCCGTAAGAAGAAGAGAGAGAAATATTACTTTAGATTTGTTCGACTCATATGTAACATTAATCTCCTAACTAGCTCATCAGATAAACCTGTTGGGAATACAATTTTTGATTAGCTTCTTGGTGGGAATATTAGGTGCTTGGTTTCCTTGTAATATAGATATTAAAATATATATGTAAAATTTGGTAGTAATAAATGCCTTTACAAACTGGCAGTAGAATCAAAATCAAATTGCGCCAAATCGATCTCACAATTCATCCTTGCAATTCCGGAAATTTCGGGATCTAACTCAGTTAGTTCCTTAGAATTCTGGGTATAGCGAAATTAGAATAGAAACGAGGATGACAAGATAAGGGAGGAGGGGATACTTTACTTCGATTTTCTGTTTGCAAAACTGAATAATGTTCATTGTCATTCATTGATAAATGGTTCTGTAAACTTTTCAAAAAAAATTTTTCAAAAATATGAACACGAATTGCTGAAGTGAAAATTGTTTCAATTCAGTCTACCCTTTTTTTAAAATGCATTTTTACTAATTATTAATTCATTATAACTTTCTTGTTAGAAAAAAAAACTAGCCTCACGCTACCTCTTCAGATATGCGTGTACTGAATAGTACAGTGTATTATAATAGCAGTCGTGTTTAGTACCCTTTAAGAGAAGCGCATTTAAACATAGTCCACAGCGTGGGAGAAAGGTGAAAATTATGAATATGGGAATGCGTTGAACAACAAAAGCTGTTCATTTGTTGCATATTCAGGAAGGTCTTCGGATAGTATTTAATGCTCACTTGTGTCTAATTTTTTCATTTATTTTCTTTTTCCACTTATTTCAATCGGTTGCACACCCAATAAACATTTGTTGCAGTCCAGGAATAGCTCAGTTGGTAGCTGAGATCATATCTATGCATCAAACCCTTGGATCAAACGTTTTCTTTTTTGTGGAATTTTTTAAGTTTAAATAGAAGTACCGTAAAAATAAATTTATTTTAAATACATAAAATTAACCGCCTTGTGTATCTACCCTTAGCAGAAATAACCAATAGCGTATTCCGAACACTTTCCAACGAAATGTCAATTTTATTCTTCTGAGTTTTGGTAGCGCCGATTATTTCCGCCCTCCATCTTTTTGAATTGAAGTTTTCGGAATGGTAAGTCGTGTTGAAAAAAGATTTCCAAAATATTTCTCGTTTTCTTATAAAAAAATTAACTTAAATATTGCACGGAATAAAATATACGTAATGCATATTAATAAATCCGTTGAATTAATATCAAACAATTGCGATTTCGTTGTGAATTTGTCAAAATAAACTGATCGCTTGTAATGCACATGTCTGAAAGAAGGCCTGTGTTTTTATTCACGCGGAAGAAACCAAAATGTGATCAAATTGGAAAGAAGTGATTAATAAGTGTCGATTTTCTTAATTTTAGCCGCCTAAAAAGGATTCAAAGTCCTCGGCTAAACAGCCACAAAAGACCCAAAAGAAGAAGGAAGGAGGTGGCGGCGGCAAGGCCAAAAAGAAGAAGTGGTCCAAAGGCAAAGTTAGGGATAAGTTGAACAATCAAATTCTGTTCGATAAGGCCACTTATGAAAAGTTATACAAGGAAGTTCCCCAGTATAAGCTGATTACTCCATCGGTGGTTTCTGAGCGTCTAAAGATCCGCGGTTCACTAGCCAAAAGGGCTCTGGTCGAACTTAGGGATAAAGGTAAATATTTGGTGTAACTCAAGATTTTATCATATTGCTAACATTTTGTCTGTATCTCTCATCAGGTCTTATTAAACAAGTTGTTCAGCACCATTCGCAAGTAATCTACACGAGAGCCACCAAGGGTGATGATGCGTAAACACAGTTCGCCCCGAAAAGGGATGCTACAAAGTTACATTTGTATGTTTTAGGGAGAATAAACTCGTCGGAACTTATTTTTTAATTACATCTAAATAATTTATTGTTTTGCTGTTGAGAGTGGTTGAGGAGGATGCGCTGGTGTGGACACATTCTTTGACCAGAGGTCAAGCACCTCCCAACTGTTGTAGGGTGTTTTAAGTGTCGTATGCTTTGGATGCTGACGTGAATTGATGGATTTGAATAGATGATAGCACTAGTGAAAATGAATCATCTAGGTTCAAGGTTGAACCAAACTACGTAGGTCCCATCTGCCTAATTAGTGGTTGGCAAACATTTGAATACGAGTAATGGAGAATGCTCGCAAAGATTGACCCCGTTGGTTAAAACAAAAACTGCACTACTTATTTACATTTGTGGGTATGTTTTAATGGTTCGTCTTCTCTACTATGTTCAGCAGTCACTCAGTCAACTTGTGCACAAATAAAAAAAAGACAAATTCTGCGTTCTTAGCTAGAACTCTTATCACCCCTATTATACCTATTCCTGCCCCAAATTCTGACAAAACTTCCAGCGCAGAATGTACGAAGATAACATCAGGAATAGTGTTAACTTTTTTCAGAACACTACAAAACGCAATAAATATCGTCCAGGTTGGTTTCAGCTACTGATTGGTTATAAGGAAAATTGGTATTGCTGTCAGCGTTGCCTAAGTGCAGAAAAAATGGTAACTAAATTATTAAATTACCAAAACCGTTCGAGGTATCAAAAATGTTAGTGTACCGAGCTTTATGCGCTGTTTTATGTGTTTTTAAGATGTTAACCTTCCTGATCTAGCGCAGTTGGTGGATTTCAATAGATGATACCACAGAAGATAGATAGGTAAACAATAGAGGATACCATAGAAGTCTATACCTCTTGGGAAGTAAGTTAAAGGCCAACATAGTGAATATACACTGCCGTCCATAAGTTTCGGGACAATACATCCCGTCAGAGATTTCATATTTTTCATTGTTCCTTCTTGTTTCTCTTGGTTCACGTGTACTCGGTAAAGCGTAGAAGAATGTTTCGGATAATCTTGCATTAACGTAACAGGGCCTATTAATAGTAGACCTGATGGTAGGGTGTGTTCTTCCGACAATTGTCTGTATTTCTCCTTATTCATCGATACGGATGAGGTCTCCAACACCGGCAGAAGAGAAACATCCCCAGACCATTAATGAAACCGCCACGCTTGATTGTTGGACCACACAAATAGGGAGCATCTTTTCTTCAGCAGACCGCCGAACGTAAACTCTCCTTTTCTTGTCAAAAAACTTAAAATTTTGACTCGTCTGTCTATAAGACCTTTGACCAGTCGGTTGATGTCCAATCCTGGTGCTCTCTTCTCCAATCTAGCCGCTTAACTTTGTTTTGATGTCGTAGCAAAGGTTTTCGTACTACTACTCGACCTTGAAACTCCTTTTTGTCGTTACTGTTAACTGCTTTGAGTTCGAACGATTAAACTCTGCACATATTTCTGGGGCTGTAAGCCGTCGGATCCCTCTTTAATTTATATAGTCTTTATTAATTTTATAGTCTGGTCCTTCTGTTTTGGTGTTAATGTCATCCTTTCACTTCTCTTCTGGGTCTTAAGAGTGTTTCTTCCCATTTTTTTTTGTTTGGACTCTATCGATATTGAACTTTAAATATTGAAGTTTCAAGACTAACTGGCGCCGGAAGAATACGCAACCTGCATTTATAGTTAGAAATCAAATTTAGTTTTAACAAAAAATACCTGAATTGCAGTTTCTTATGAAAATTTTGTACACACAAATAAATTATTTCCTTTTTATGGTGGGTTTTAATGACGTTTGCAGTTGAATACATCGGTTTACGAGTACATACATATGTATATCTATAAGTTTCCGGACAAACCATTTTTTTCCAGTTATACGTTTATCCGTGCAGGAATCAAATGAACAAAATTTTTTCAAATCCTATTAGGCCCGACAGTAGATATTACATCTCAAAACAGGAAAAGGGTTTTAAGAAAAGGAGCGGGATTAAGGCATACTCGTATGTAGCTCCAATCTGCATAAATATGCAGCTTACCTAGAGAACATTTGAATATTTAATGATATTTTGTACTTGATCAACCTTGACATTACTATAATTAAGCAACTCATAACATTGGGTCCCGCAATTCTGTCTGGCTGTTTACCTTGAGCTGCAGCCTAAACGGCAGAATGGATTTTTTTCAATACCCTGATGTGAAATCTGAATTTTCATTCTAGTCCTGAAATTAACGGTGCTTTACTTAAGGCCAATTTCGAAAAAGTGCAATTTTCCCTAAAACGACTAACCATTTTGAGCAAAATTCAAACAAGGGTACTTTACTTAGCCGACTTTCGAAAAATTGCTATTTCGGATATGGCTAATACAATTTTGTTCAAAAATTGACATTTAAGTCACTTTCCGCATATGTAAAGGCATGGCATTCAAAGTTTTTTAGCTTTTCAACGCATTTTACGAAAAATCGAATTTGTATCGCTTCTAATCGATTTTGCCTAAATTTAAAATCTACAAATGAACAGCACATGATGCAGGTACACTGCAGGCCAAAAGTTTGAGGCCTACCTAGACAACTGACTTCATTCATGCATGAAGATTAAATTTTATGAATTACTGGGTTTTTTTTTACCTGAACAATACACAAAATATTCATATAAAGTAGGTTTTACACCCACGTTTTTGAATAGTGGGTATTTTGTTTATAAATGTGGATAAAACCGCTTTTGCGGATTATTGAGAAGCGTTTTGAATGAGTTCCAAAACGTCAAAAAATGCGCATAGCGAATGCATTACTGCCATTGTGATGCATTGTTACGATGTTTTCATTTTGCGATGCATAACGATGCTTTACAATTTTTGACGTTTTGGAACGGCTTGTGCAAACAATAAAAATAATGTCTAATAAATTAGCAGCGGTGATATTTTTAAACGCTTTAATAAATAATTTGAATATAAAAATAATAATAATAAATTCTTACGAATTCGGAGATGCTACCATTTTTTGGCGGAATAAAAAAAATTGCTGTCAAAATACATCGCATCACAATAATTCATGATGCGTTGTTTGGCTTTTGTTTGCGCAGCGGTTTCTTTCATGATGCGTTTTAGAACACGATACATAGCATCACTGCTATATATTGGCGATTTGAAACGCTTGACGTTGCAGCACTGCGGTAGTACTGCGATCGAACTCAGCCTTTATGACTTGGTTGTTGATTTACCACTTGTTTATGACTCCTCACATCCAAAAGGTTCTCAAAATTTGTCGACCTAGATTGCAAGGGTCTTACATAAAAGCCACACTTTGAAGTCATGAGAATTTATTTGAAATTCTTCACGTCTTGAATAAACAAACCGTTAAAAATGGAAAAAGTCGCGGAAGCCACAATCGAGAAACGACCTGCATTCACCACCCTTCTTAAAGAATGCAAATCGCAGCGGGAAGTTGCTTCGAAGTTGAAGGTATCAAGATGCTGCGTTCAACGTACCATTGAACGACATGCTCAAACCGGAAGTCTTGAGGATAAATCACGGTCAGGTAGAGCTACAACTAAACACGAGGATCAGCTAATAGTCACAACAAGCAAACGAAGTAGACGAAAAACAGCACCCGAAGTACGCGCCTAAATAAATGAACTAAGATTAAGACATGCTGGACTATTTGGGCGAGTTGCTGTTTGAAAACCCCTTCTGCGACCACAAAACAAGCTGAGAAGGTTAGAATGGGCCAAAAAGCATAAAGACTAGACGGAAGATTTCAACGGAGTTTTATTAAGCGATGAATCCAGGTTCGAGGTATTTGGCACAAAATGGAGAGTTTTCGTTCGACGCAGCGCTGAACAAAATATGCTACCAGACTGTGTGGTTCCTACCGTCAAACATGGGGGCGGTTCTGTTATGGGGTCTGGGGATGTTTCTCTTCAAGTGGAGTGGGAGATCTGGTTCGAGTGATTGGAAAAATAAATAAGGAGGCATACAAAACAATATTGGAAGAAACGAGCGTTTTCTGGACTAAGATTAATTGGCGAGGGATTCGTCAAAACTGCCAAGACTACCTGAAACAAACAAATCGTGATATGGCCGCCGCAATCACCATATTTAAACCCTATAAAGCTGTTGTGGGAGGAACTGGATAGAAGAGTCCGGTATAAATGCACATCATTAGAATATGCGTTGTGGAATATACTATTGGATTGCTGGAGCAACATACCAAAGGCAACAATTCAAAAACTGATAGCTAGAATGCCAAGTGTAAAAAAAAGTAATCGAATGTGAAGGTGGCTTTTTCGACGAAAAATCGGTTTAAGTCATTTTTTCTTCTTTTTAATAAATTCCTTTATATTAAGAACAAAATGAAAATATTTGTCTTCTTATCTTGTTTTCATATATGTTCCCCGTTCATTTTACATGACTATTATTCTACTAGTTTTGTCGATGTTAGATTATGTTTTTCATTCGAGCACTGAGGGCGGCCTCAAACTTTTGGCCTTCAATGCACGTGCGATCCAATCATGCCTTTTGTTTCTATTAGTACGGGTCGCGGAGTATGGGAAATTATACGATAGCCTAGCTGGAGACTACCGGACTACATTTTCTAATAAATAGTCCCGAACAAGCAGCAGATATTGGATAGGTGTGGAGGAATTTGCAGTTTGGCTCTGTGAATTCCTAAGCAAAACCACATATACCTGAATTCAATATCGACAAGGCGAAATGGTGCCTTCGAATAAGCATCAAGTCATCGTAGCGTCTATTTCTACAGGTTTTTAATTTGGCAAAATCTGTCTTTTTCCTCTGGGTTTTTATTCTCTTCCATAACCTTGACTCTTACTACATCACTGGATTAATTAAATTTAAAAAAGACTTCGTCTTAAGTGATGCAGAAAATTAAAAAAAAAAGAAATAAAGTCGACTTGGGTACAAATAAATAATCAACGTAAGTCCCGATTCTTACGTCCCTAGCTAAGTTTCCATGGATAGTATGAAAACGTATGAAAATGTGGGCGTTCTATTTACCCGGACTAATCGTTCTAGATGAGATTAAAGGGTTTTGTCCCTGTGGAACTTCCGCGAATTCAAATCTAAGAAAACATGTACTTTATGAAGAGTACGAGCTTCAAACTTGGTACAAGGTATACCTGTCGTATGTGGAGACTAAGATCCACTTAGAGGAAGTATCCTTAATAATGCTATGAGTAATGCTATCCAGGACCACGATCCCTTGCAGAGCATCCCTAGGCAATAATCAGTCCTATTATGCCCGGGGGCAATGATTCATGAAACTCAAGTCGGAATCCTTGAATCCACTAAAGTATATCCAATGTCCACACAAATATCAATTTGAAGTGAATCGAATGAGCGAAGGGAATTTCCGATCCGTTGAACTAAGAATGATAGACTTCGGCGGATTTAACGATTTCGAGTTTCGTGAACCATTCCCCCTGGCAGTATCTATAATAGGTGCGTATAGTTCAAACGCGAAACTGAAGGTAAAATCCAGGTGCATCAGCAGGGGTGGTTGCTATACACACAGGTGGTAGATAGAGGCCCAACTCGTCGCTCGGTTAAATATCACCGCATCGTGTTAGTTTGTAAAAAAAAGCAATCAACAGGTTTCTTGACGAAGACCAAATCTGCAAACTTTTTCGAATTCGTTTTTACTTGGACACTAAAGAATTAGGGCACTAACATGTCAGAGGTAGAGCTGATACGTACACAAATCAAATGGCGGTGTACACTGAAGAATTTAATAAAATCAAGCATACCCATGAAGTGCGCTGATGTCTCTACGTCGGATGTCTAAGGCCACAATATAAGACTAGTGGTACCTACGCATTTACATATGTCCTCTGTAGCCTTATGTGCCCTATGGCATCATCTATCATGCCCACGGGTACTGGCGACTTAATTCAACTCTAACAGCAGCGAATTCTCTTTGATCGGAGGAGTGCGAAAAGACATAAGGCAAGGCTGCATAAGGAAAAAAGTTATTCGCGCAACAGCTGTTGGTTTTTCATGGTTTGATGCTCAACTACCATCTACTATTTAATTGTCCGACTGGGATCAACCAACCCGCCGAAAAAGTTGTTCTCAGGGTTCCATAAATACACCACAGAACCCAACTGATCTTGCTTACGTGTCCATCCATCTGTCTGTCAGCTCCTAATTATTAAAAGCTAATATGAACGATTTTTACACAAGCGATGTAAAATAATGGACCCAAACACAATGCCAGTGTAATTTTTAGAAAAACCTTTATTTTGGAGGAGGAAGTAGTACAAGCAAAAGCCCCAATAAAATGTGTTTTCTTGGAATATGAGCATACGATTTACCTACGTATGCATCACTGAGAAGAGCTCTTTCAGAAGAATTCAAAGATATTTTTCGAATTAAAAATTTTAAATTTACGGTCACATTGAGCGAATGCCTGCGAAAAAATGAGTGCCCTCTCGCATTCCCAAAGTACGTGAAATCATGGTAAAGAAGTATTTTCGGATTTGTAACTACAAATAAGTTTGAGAGACCGAGAAAGTCCCATCTCGAGACATCCAAAGAAAGTCCTCTAACAAATAAAGTAAAATTCACCAATATCGGTTCAATAATACCTAATTTATACAATAAAACAACCTGCCTTTTCATATAGAATAATAGTTCAAATTTGTAAACATCTTTAGGGAACGCTGGGCCAGCGCTCCGAAATGCTTTTTGTTTCTATTCTTAAATAGCTGGAAAGTTTATGGAAATAAAGGGTGGTTAAGTTTTAAGGGCCGATGTTGATTTTGAATAAAACACAAATTATTTAGGAAATTACTGTCATTTCTTTTTATTATGATAATATTGGTATGGTTCAATTATGTATGGAACAAAATATCGGCCAAATGGCCGCCGCGACCTCGGCAGCACACCTCCATCCGATGGTCCAAATTTTCGATGACGCTGAGGCATAATTGAGGTTCTATGCCGTTAATGTGCCGAATTATCTCATCCTTTAGATCTTGAACTGTTGCTGGCTTATCGACGTACACCTTTTCTTTCAAATAACCCCAAATAAAGAAGTCCAACGGTGTCAAATCACATGATCTTGGCGGCAAATTGACATCGCCACCACGTGAGATAACACGGCCATTGAATTTGTCGCGCAAAAGAGCCATTGTTTCGTTAGTTGTGTGGCAAGTGGCACCATTCTGTTGAAACCACATATCGTCCACATCCATATCTTCCAATTCGGGCCATAAAAAGTTCGTTATCATCTCACGATAGCGAACACCATTCACAGTAACTGCCTGACCGGCCTCATTTTGGAAAAAATACGGCCCAATGATGCCGCCAGCCCATAAACCGCACCAAACAGTCACTCTTTGTGGGTGCATTGGTTTTTCGACAATCACTCTTGGATTATCATTCGCCCAAATGCGGCAATTCTGCTTATTGACGAATCCACTGAGGTGAAAATGTGCCTCATCACTGAAGATGATTTTCTTCGAAAATTGATCATCCACTGTTGCCATTTCTTGCCACCATTGTGACCATTGACGACGCTTGAAATGGTCAAGAGGCTTTAGTTCTTGCACCTTTAGTCAATTGTAAGCCTTGTAAGCGCGTAAATGCAAGTCTTTATGCATAATGTTCATCAACGACGAGGAGAAGGCCACATAGCGAAGAATTGAAACAAGGATCCATCCTGCATGTTCTGCAAGAAAGACCACCCGGACGCCGCGCAGCATGTAGCCGGCAGTAGCAAATGCCCAGTATTTCGGAGAGCTATTACAAGCAAAATACCATGAGGATTCTACAGATAAATCTTAATCACTGTAGAATAGCACAGGACATCCTAGCACAAACGGCCAAGGACGAAAGCGCTGACGTTATTATGATCAGTGAACCATATAAATGTCCCGAAGAGAACAACAATTGGATCTGCGATAAGGCAAAACAGGCGGCGATATGGATGTGTGGACGCTATGCCTTTCAAGAAACAAACGACCAAGCAGTCGGCTTCGTGCGGGCGAAAATAAATGGGATCCATTTAGCTGCTATGCCCGACCCAGTTTGACGGCCAGCGAGTACCAACTAATGCTGGATAATCTAACCACGGATGCGCTCCAGAGAGCCCCCGTGGTTATAGGAGGAGACTTCAACGCGTGGGCAACAGAATGGGGCAGCAGGCTCACCAACACCAGAGGACAGGTCTTATTGGAGACATTCGCTCCCCTAGCGATAGGCATTGCTAATAAGGGCCGGACAAATACTTACCGGAAGGCTGCAGTAGGGTCCATTATTGACATCACCTTTGCGAGCAACTCCATCCTGAAAACCATAAAGTGGAGGGTCAGTGAGGAATATTCACACAGCGACCATCAGGTGATAATACTGGAAATAAAAGGGAAAAAACCAGTCCAGCTCCCAAAACTTACTGGCCCAAAATGGAATGACAGATCTTTCGATAAGGATGCATTCGAAGAGATGTTGAACGGTGATCAAGCTCCAAGCGGAACAGCGGAGACCCTCACTCACCACCTCACAGGCACCATCACCACAGCGTGCGACGCATCAATGCCTAGGAGAGCATTGATGCGTGTTACTGGTGGAACGAGGAAATAGGCGAACTCCGGGCAAAATGTCTGCAAGCCCGGCGTAAAGTCCAACGATCAAGAAGGAGGGCGGATTTCCAACAATGCCTGGACACCCTTAGACTGGCGAGACGTAGCTTAAATAGAGCCATTAAGGAAAGCAAAACTGCATGCTTTAAACGTCTCTGTCAAGAAGCCGACATCAACCCATGGGGCTCGGCATACAGAATGGTGATGACGAAATTAAAGGGCTATAGGACTCTTCAAATAACATGTCCGATAATGCTGAGATCCATAGTAGAGCACCTCTTCCCTCAAAGGCCTGCTGCTATGTGCAATATTATACGAGAAGTCAATCCAGAAGATATTCCTTTAATTACTCACGAGGAACTGCTAAGGGTATGCAGCAAGATAGGTGACAACAAGGCTCCGGGACCCGACGGCATCTCGAAGAAGGCAGTAAAGGCAGCTGTAACAAAAAGACCAGACCTCTTCATAACAACAATGAAGCAGTGCCTTGAAGAAGGAACCTTTCCCGAAAAATGGAAAACGCAGCATTTGGTCCTACTGCCAAAAGGAAAGAAGCCCCCAGGAGAACCATCATCCTATCGCCCAATATGCCTATTAGACACCATGGGAAAGATCCTCGAGAAGATAATCTATAATATTACTCGCAGTAGTAGAAGAGAAAGGAGCCCTCTCAGATCACCAATTTGGCTTCAGAAGAGCACGATCTACTGTTGATGCCATAAGAGCGGTAGTCGATATCGCCAAAGGTGCCATCGAAGGAGAAAGATGGCTCTACGGCACAAAGGAGTATTGTGCAGTAGTAACGCTGGACATTAAAAACGCATTTAACTCTGCGAACTGGTCGTTTATTAGAAGGTCACTTGCCAGGATGGATACGCCATATTACCTGCTACGGATAGTGACGAACTACTTCAACAACAGAAAGCTGAGGTACAATACCGATGAAGGCGTAAAATACTACAACGTAACTGCGGGAGTTCCACAGGGATTGGTTTTAGGGCCACTATTGTGGAACATCATGTACGACGGAGTACTACGATTAGCGTTACCTGGGGGAGTAACGATAATTGGATTCGCCGATGACATTGCAGTCGTGACAGTAGCTAAACAGATCCGTGCAGTAGAATCAGCTACAAATGAAGCAATTGCCCGGATAAAAGATTGGCTAGTATCCGCCGGACTAGAACTAGCTGATCATAAAACAGAAGCTGTTCTTATAAACAGCCGGAAAACTGTCGAATTTGCCAACTTTCAGGTTGGTAACCAAACCATCAGGTCGAAAGAGGCAGTTAAATACCTTGGAGTAATGCTGGACAACAGGCTACGGTTTAAAACGCATGTTGATTTTGTTACCAAAAAAGCATCGCAAATGCAGGGAGCTCTCTCGCGTATCATGCCTAAAATCGGTGGACCTGGATACGCTAGAAGGATTCTACTCTCTAGAGTTATCACCTCAGTTCTGTTATATGCCGCCCCAGTCTGGGCGGAGGCACTGAGGATGAAGGAGACCAAAAGGAGACTATCGTCATCATACAGACTCTGTGCGCTACGGACAATCAGCGGCTTTCGAACCATCTCTGACGAAGCTGCATTTGTCATAGCTGGAATGGTCCCCATCGATATTCTCGCAGATGAAATGCTGAGGATATATAACAGAAGAGCATTGAGTCATTACGACGCCACTGGTATCAAGGTGATAAAAATTGAAGAAAGGGCAGCGTCAGCAGCTATGTGGCAAGCTCGTTGGGCTAATATAACAAAAGGCAGATGGACATACAAACTTATACCGACAATCCAAGATTGGATAAGTCGAAAGCATGGAGACTGCAACTACCATCTAACGCAGTTCCTGTCTGGCCACGGTGGCTACCGCAAATATCTACACCGATTCGGACACGACAACTCACCATCCTGCCCGGAATGCCCAGGTGAAGATGAGGATACGGAGCACGCAGTGTTTTACTGCACACGTTTCACGGCATGGAGAATTACTCTGCCAAGTCCGTCATTACTCCTCGACCTTATGTTACGGTTGGAAGAAAATTGGATGGCAATATGTTCTTTCGTAACAACTCTACAAAAAGAGTTGCGGAGAATAGAAAAGCTAAGAAGAGCAGCAGAAGCAACAGAAGCATCAGAAGCAGCAATACAAGAAGCATAGCATGAATTGCTAACCAGCCCCGCGAAGTAATACCTAACGACAGTCCCGCGGGGAGAGTGGTTGAAGTGTGTAGGATGTGTGTTTAGTACGTAGGCGTATTCCTGGCATCGAGTACTCAGGTTTGCGAATCGTGCATGCTAGTAGCACTCGGGCTACTAGTATCTATGAAGATCACACATCCCTGGCGCAATCCAAAAAAAAAAAAAAACTCGCGAACAGCAGCAATATTTTCTGCAGTACGAGCTGTACGAGCATGCACTGGTGTTTTCACATCTCCTACAGACTCGGTTTGCACAAATTTTTGCACGATTTTTCCGATTGTACACACATTTGGACGATTAAATTGACCGAAAGAATCACTAAATGCACGATATGCATTTTGATTTGAACGCCCATTTTCATAATAAGCCTGAATAACTTTAACGCGTTGCTCGATTGTGTATCTTTCCATGGTTCAAATTGAGTTAGTCTGAAATTGAGAAATGTCAAATGAAATGCAGAAAAAAACTTGACGTTTAGGTGTGGTTCACATTCAACATCGGCCCTTAAAATTTAACCACCCTTTACATACATATGTATGTCTCCTGAGAGTGAGTTTCAAAGTTTACTGGTTCTGCAATAAAAATAATTTTGATAGAAATGTTCCCGCGATCTCCAGGTGAACATGTATAAAGTTAATGGACCTTTTTTTAGGGATAATTCCATTGAGTTTTGCGGAACATCTGTCACGGTTGTACCTATAATAGAGGCATACATTTTTTACCGGTCTTCGATAACTACCGAAGATCAGATATCAGTTTGATTTTTTCTATTAAGCAAAATGTAGAGAATGTTTTGGGGCCAAATTCCAAACACTATCTTCTTCTTTCTTTTATTAACCGTTGAAATATAGGAACAACGCGTACGTTACGTACTCGTACATTTTATCTTAAGAATTTCTCCCACGTACGAGTATCTGCCTTGCTGCTGTGCCGCTTGTGGTGTTGGCTACAATCACTACCTAAGCCCCGGCCTAACTTGTGCTTCGTACGGAAGAAGCTGCGCCAATTTGAAGTATCTTTTTGTTCTAAACAGGTGGCTCAACTTCATGGATGCTGATTTTACTATGTTGGTCATGACAGTAGAGTTAACCTTGATGCCAAGAATTTTGCTTTGTCCCATCCACAAAAAAGGTGGTCATACGTTCACATTAAAACAAATCCTGCGAAAGACCAACGAATTTCAATATTTATCGTCTTCAAATCTACATATGAGAGCATTCATCGCCTAGTACTTTATAAAGCTTGTGCTAAAAAAGACAGTGCGTGGGGTTGGTATTAACAAGGAAAGCACTATCTTAAACAAGTTCTTTCAGCTGCTGGGACACGAAGACGACATCGAATATCATCAGGCGTTCTAAGCATGAAGTAGTAGGGGCTTTCACTGCAATTGAAGACCGGGATAAGGAGACTAATGAGCACAAAGCCAAATGCATGTTGTCGGGGAGAGTACGATAACTTTGGCGCTAAAAATTGATAACGGTTTTTTGTAGAGGGGTCAAAAACAAGCATTTTTTACTATGGGAGGGTGGGTCTATCTCGCCCCGTTTAGGCGCCTTTGTCATCAATACTCTTCATCTACAGTACTTAATTTTTTTTTTCATTTTTTTTATCAAAATTTTGAGTTTGCATGCGAATTATTCAAAAACTATTTACATAAATTATTTAATTTAAATTTAGGAAGATTAAAGAACAGGTTTCTGGCTTTTGAAACCGGTATAGTACTTCATTGTAAGTGTTGCCGTTGTTTTTTAATATTTTTTTTTTTATTTTAAGTCATTTTTTTGTAAAATCGCCCCTACCTCCTAAACGGGGCAAGATAGACCCTCTTTCCATAGTAAAAAAAAAATGCTTGTTTTTAACCCCTCTACAAAAAAACCGTTGCCAAAGTTATCGTACTCGTGCCATGTTGTCAAACAAACAAACTTAAATTTCGACATTTTTACGAAATGGCTTGGAGCAAATATTGCATAAACTTCACAACTTACATCCTCGTGGAGATCCGACAACGACTGATCAAATTGGTGCTTTACAGATCGATGATCCTTCCTGTTTTAGTGTACGATGAATAAATAAATGAATTGCAGCGGGGTTAGGTACACTGCGACATAAAATGAACTTAAGCACCTCTATTGGGTCTAAGGATGGGAGGTATCTTTTATGCAGGTATTAGATCTTCTACGATTGTATCATAGATTCCTAAGAGTTCTAATGCTTGCTTTAGTTTTGGTAGTTCCCTAAAGAATGTAGATCTTTTGATTTCATCGAGGATTACCTCCATCGCCGTTATCGGGTACGATCTTATCGCCAGTTAGTCTCTGTACTTTCTCGAGTTTTTTTTTCGGTTGTGCTTAGCCTAGTTCTCATGGCTCAAGCCAGGGCACCGTATATGACGACTTCTTCATGTTTATTCCATAGCAATTTGCTGACCAGAATAATTAATAGGTGCCGCAGTGGTATTAGCTGAATTGATGCATAGACCCATCTAAAGACCGCTCACTATTCTCTTGTTATCTTCAATCCTCTGTATTATTTCACGGAATTCCTCCTTGAATTTGTTAACATGATGGCATCAGCGTATTCCTCAGTTTATTCAACATTTTATTAGCTTATCGAGAAGTATGTCACATCGAGTGAATGGACAACGCTCCACTCCGGGTTAAAGAAGACAAGGAATATCGAGTCTCTGTTTTAAAGACTAAACGTTGTCAGATAGCTTGGTCTAGAGAATTTGAAGCAAATTACATGGGATTGACGATTAGGAAAGACGGAGGTGTCTCAGGCGGAAACCCATCGCGGGTCGATAGACCGCAAGATTTTACATTTACCGCGATTACATTTCAAATAAAACGTCTGCAAATGCACATTCAATAGAAATGACGTTATTTATTCTAGTTGCGTATAGGTAAACTAACTTAGTCAAGTAAATTACATTTAAAGATATCAATTAGGAGGTAATTTGACATTCGAATTTAAGATTTCAGGGCATCTTGAAGTTTTCGTCTAGCTACATTCACACGGTCCTCCTGGCGGCGGATGTCGTCCTCTGATATGACTATCGACTGCATCAGCGGCTGATCCGGATTCAGAAATGCTCCGGAATTTTTCGTCAGCTCTGTCTTCGATGAGGTCTGGCCAGTAACTGGTTGATTTTGCACATGCAACGCGGTGGCTACCGACTGCAGTACCGTTTGTTCGTCAACATTTGGCCCAACAGACCTGATGCCGCGTGGCAGTTCAATGTTATCGAACTCCTCGCCGGTGATATTGCACGCACGCAGTCCTTCCAAGCGCTTCTCCCAGAAAAGCTGTTTAGGTTTCTCTTGGTTGCCATTCTTCAAGTCATGCTTCACTTTGCTATTTTCGTGATTGCGAACCACCGTCACGGGTTGCTTGAAAATGGATGCAGTCTGTCGAATGGGCGGCACCAGTGAGACATCTGTACGGATAGCGCGACTGTAACGAAGTGAAAGTAATTAAGACCAACAAAACCAATCCGAAAAAAGACAAAAAATCAACACCGAAGGAATCCAATTGGTGAATTTTGTTTCAGCACGAACTACAGGGTTGCCAATGGTTTTTCTCATTTTTTTTTTCTTTTGGACACGATAAACAAATAGTATGACAAACATAGAGGCCAATTTCGGTTAGTGTTGAACAATAATATATAAAAAAAAAGTAAACTGAATGAACTACATGCGCTGGTACCTGAACTCAAGATGTTGTCTTAGAGTCGACGACGGAAGTGAGGAACTACCACTACTACTTGATGCTGAGATGCTATGGGAGGAACTAGAGGGCTGTACTCCACCAAATCCGCCGGCAGACGAAGATGGTGGCGTTGTCAATGGCGTCGCTGTTGTCGTTGCTGTGACTTGAGGTTTATATTTGCGTTTGAGGGAGCTCGACGATGAGCCGCTACAGCGATGCAAAGAGATTGACGGTGGTGGAAGATTTTGTATAATCTTACCCGATTGAAAGTCAAACGCTGAGATATCAATAGTGTCGCCTAGTTGACGTGCTAGTTGGGGTTTACTATCAAATTTCTTACCACTGGGACTAGATTATATTTATAGATAGGTGTTTTAGAGGTATAATTGGATGCTAATGTATAAATATCTAATTAGGTTGATTTTGGGTGGGATTTCCCCCAAGTACCTGTAGTAGTAAACATCAACTTTCCCTGCGGAGATGCCAGACTTTCGGAGCACTTCTTCTCGTTGCCATCCTTTTGGAAGGGAATTGCATTCAACGCGTTTACGTTCGATGGTGATGTTGGGATTCATTTACTGTTATTCGATTTTTGGATAACCGCCTGGTAGTAAGCCGTTTTTGAGGTGAAAGTCGCAACGGGCGTGAAATCAACTGTTTTGTCTGGCGAAAAGCGTCTTTTCATTTTCCTATAGTCTGACGAGATGTCAAAATCTTGCTGTCAGGCAGGAGGAAAATTTCCCTGTTGGGAAAATAATTTTTTTTTCTGTTGTTAGTGGTTGCATCCAGAACCCAAGTTTAAATATTCGTCGGCTGAATATTGGAATGTCGTATATGTCAAAAGTTAAAAAAAAAAAAAATATTTGGCGCAACAGCTCTTTAAGTGCCAGGGTCTAGCTTCTCGCAACCACTCGTGTTGTGTGCGTTATATTTTTCACACGAATGGAAGGGACCTACAGTTTAGTGCCGTATCCGAACGGCAATTTGTTTTTGAGAAGCTTTCTCCTGACAACAATACTCTCGGATGTTTGTCAGACGTTCGCGAGAGGTGAGATCGTGAAAAAAGTTGTTGGTGTTTTCTGGGATTCGAACTAGGAACCACTTGCGTAGTGATCCGACACACTAACTACTACGCCACGACGCCCATGCCACAACTGCCAAGTTACAACTTGGAAAAACGCCATTAATGTTTAATGTTGTTTAAAGTGTGGGAGCCGTGGCTCAGTGGTTAAGTGCGCAATCACTGAGCGTGAGATTCAACGTTCAAATACCAAACAAAATAATGTTTTCTAAAAAATTGTTATGAAAAGCTTCGCTCAATCGAAAAAATGATCGTTCGGAAAGAGCATAAAGAGCACAACACGAGTGCCTGCGAGAAGCTAAGCGTATCACCGTATGGGGATAGCGACGGAATTTGTATTTATTTTCGAAAAATAGCTCGATAGAATTTTTTTTTTTTTCTAGAATTGTTTTATCGTAAACGCCAATCTTCTAATGTGTGTCGTATGTGAACTATTTGGCAAGTCGAATATTTTTGAAATATAGAATTATACAGTCGCCGATGAAAGGGAAATTCCATGAGACTATTACATTTACCCCTTTTACACTTGTCCGTCACCGACGTTCCTCCACGAACAAGTACAAACCTCTTTGTGTCAAAAGTAAGCTGTCCAAAGAAAAACCATGACGAACTGCTTTTTGTTCAATTCGTTTCTAAACATGATAACTTTTAATTAATTCAATTAATATTCCAACATTCGAAAAAAGCTCATTCACTCCCTGAGAGGGATTTGCTACCTAATTGGCTTCTTGGCCCAAAGAAACAGCGGTTGGCAAGAGTAATATTTCGCTTGATATCTAGGCTGCAGTCATTGTTTGAATTTATAACGGAGCTTAGGTGGACAAAAACTTTAATTGCATCCACAAAATTGTAGCTGTCTATTTTGACGTTCTGTTCAAGTGGCACATGTTTTTTTATGACAATTTATATAAGATTTGCCCTCGTTAACCGCCAAACCCATTTTGGCCTCTTCTATTTCAATGCTCCCGAAAGCACCACTGTGCTTCCTATTATGTCGATGTCGTTGGCGTAAATGAGAAGTTGTAATGACTTGAAAGATTGTACCCCTGATGTTCGCTTGAGAGTTTTGTGCAATTCTTTCAAGTATGGTGCTAAAGAAATCACATGACAGGGCGTCACCTTTTTCGTAGTCCTTTTTTGACATAAAAAGCATCGGTAATGTTGTTACAGATCTTGATGGAGCACAGTGCACTCTACATCTAAGTTTTGGTCGTCACCGCCGTTTAAAAGTCTGCAGAAGTGATCTTTTGAAATTCTCAACACCGACTGTGACTTTACTACTAGATGTCTTTCTTCATCCCTATAGGCTTCTGTTTGGGATTTATAGTATTGGCATACTTTCGAACATCATTTCTGCTATAACACCTGTCCATTGACTCAATCTCTCGTTTTTCATATTCTTTCTTCTTCTTTCTTAGAATCTGGTGTTCTTCTCTTCTCTTCTGCACAATGAGTTGAATGAGTACACAATCTTCGTTAATGTATTGGTTTTATTTGGTTGTGCACACAATAAGAGACATAAATGTGCAAAAAGATTTAAAAATGTCCAATTATTAATTTTCCATTTATAATTTTACAGTTTTTTGTTTTACCTTTTTTGAGTAACAGCAAAACTTTAAATGCCAAACTGGATCGAAAGCACTATATGCAACACTTTTGCCATAACTAATGGGTCGGCTGGAATGAATTGGATCGGGTGAATTCTGTTCGGTGTTTTATTTAAAATTGAAGAAAATCAATATCGTATTTACATATTTGAAATTTTATCTGTCAGATAGCTTGTCTTCAAATCCCAGCAACATATTGCAATAATTTTAGGTTTTTAAATTGTAGTTAAATTTATGTGATTTTCCTTTGGGAGATAAATTCAATCTTTTAAGATTCAGAATAATCCTATTTTATCTAATGTATTACTTTATATATTCGGTTGGCACAATTAAATCATTTCCTCTTCATCCATTTGAAATCCAAACAAACATGAAAAGAATAAACAAATTAATTTTGACACTCAGTCAAAAAAATCTTCTTTCCATGTTCGATTGGGAACCAAAAATCTAAAAACTGACGTCAAAATCTGAAGTGCAGAATAGAAAACGATATTAGACGGTGATTTCATGTTCTTTTTTTGAGAGGACACTCATGAGGGAAAGATAAAAATCGGGATGAACAATCTCGTTCCATTCCCGAAATATTTCATTTCAGTCGAATTTTGGAAAATCTTCAAATAGCTTTTTTTTTATTTTTATCATGTAGGTAAGCTTAAAAGAATCTCAAAAGTGCGAAAAAATGTTGGCGATCGTTTACTGGTAATTAATTAGAGTGAAATAATGGTGAAATAATTCCATGTTTTTTTCTTTTGCACTAATGAAGTTTAAATGCCAATCGAAGAATTTCATTGTGCTGATTTCAAAACTCTAATGAACAAATAGTCGAACCTGTTCGGGAATTAAAGCCATTTGAAGTTACCGTTTCAGAGCAAATGTACGTATAGTATACAATATCCGATTATTAAAATTGTTTTTAATATTATTATTTAATTTATATATATGTATATTTTGGCGCTAACAGGCCAAGGCGTGGTCTTGCTTCTCGCAGCTACTCGTGCTATGCGCCACACGAATGGTTGGGACCTACATTTTTATGCCTTTTCCGAACTACCATTTTTTCTATTGAGAGAAGCTTCTCATGGCAATTTTACTCTCGGATGTTCTTCAGACGTTCGTGAGATGTGGGACCCTAAGAAAACTTTTTTTTTGTGTTTTCTTGGATATGAACCTTGAACCGTAGGCCAAGTGATCGCCACTGAGCCAACGCATATTAATATCATTGTACTAATACGAGTTAAATTAAAAAATAATTAAACAAAACGGTTAAACAATGTATAATAACAGCAGTCGTATAAAGTTCGCTTTGAATGAAGTGCATGTAATCATCATCGAAGGTAGTGCAATATTATACATCCCCTGCGATGTAGTAACACCATTAGACTATCCCAAACGAATGACCTTCGTAAGCAAATAAGCGATGACGTTTCATTTTTGAAATCTCACCTATGTGTCAGTTAAGTGAAATGTGCGCATAGGTGTCATCATTGGAGTTTGGAGATTTGGCCTGTGATACATATCTAAATTAAAACAAACCGGATTTGAAAGCGCTTTTAGTAAATAAATTAGGACAAAAATACTGAACAATTATATGTGGAACTCGTCGGCTAACAAAACATTTTTGAAAATAAGACCATACGATAAATCGTATGAGTGCAGTGAATGTAAATTACGACGACTTGTGAAAATCAATTAAAGCTCAAAGAAGTATTATTTTGTAATCAAAATGGAAAACATGTCAATACGCGGGCGGTTTAGTTTAAGTACAACAAATCTAACAAGTCCAATAGCAGAATCTACATGTCTAAATGGATCAAGGTAAGAAAACACTCACTAGAAAGTAGGGATCATTAAAGAACACCTGCGTCATTTCAGTTCGCATGCAAAATTCAACTGGGGTGAGGCAACCATGAGTTCAAGAAGCCGAAATATTTCCCACGTAGCCAACAAAAACTCTTCGATGTCAAAGAACTTAAATGGCACACCACCTAAAGTTGCAATGTCACCAACATCACGCATCGATCCAAGGTTAGTTTATTAGTAGGGTAAACTACCCCATAGTCAGCCCATTACTCAGTACTCAGCCTTTTATTGCTTTATATAGTTATAAATACTGTTTTCAAATTAATTAAAATCCAAGGGAATAAAGGAGAGAAAGACGCGGATGCAGCAGCTCGGATTTCGGTTAATGAAGCATTAAAAAAATATGATTAAGTCCTTTGATCGACTCCAATTAGGCCACATTCTTCAGTAAGGTCAACAGCCCACAATGCCACCTGTGCAACTCGAAGTAAACACTTACCATACAACACCCAATCTTCGATTGCACCACCATACAAGCCAAATTGAGTAATCTATCTCCCAACATCTTTCTCTTCCTTCTCAACCCAACACAAAAAAACACTCACTTAACTAATGCCAAGTTATTCTATAGACCTTCATTAATAGCTAGCCGTTCATTCACAGTAGTAAGTTCTCAAATTTGAGGGGAAACGTTGATCAAATCACCTGATTATGTTAATGTATTCCGATATGAGCTAGGTAGTAATTTTTTACTAACGAAGAGTGTTTGCTTGTTAACTATTTTAACCTTTACTCATTGCATTGATAACATATTGTAGTTTGTACGTGGGGCGGGTGATACGTTCGCGGTCTGCGATACTCAACAACGAGTCATCTTCTCATTAGTGGTAGCACTAAATGCGGCACTCTTTAGTAGTATAAATATCACCTCGTATCAATAATAATCTCATGTCGTTATTATCTGTGGTAGGACAAACCTCACCGTGTCAGCCGAAGTGGGCAATTCTCGCAATTTTGAGCACCGCGCCGTGATAAAGTACCTCGTGAAAAAGGGGAAAATCGTCTAAAGAAATTTTTGGAAGACATGTCATCGACTCTTCAGGAATCTGGGCCTTCGTATACAATGGTCAAATAATGGGCTCGTTTATTTCAACAAGAGCGGGTGAGCTGTGAAGACGATCCCGTCCAGGGCGTCCTGTGTCAGTGGTCACTGAAGAAAACGTCGGAAAAATTGAAAATTGAGTTCTGGCCGACCGAAGAATAAAAATGTGGCAGATAGCAGACGAGTTGCACATCAGCAAAGAATGGATTGGAGAAATTTTGCACGAGCATTGGAACATCATTTGAACATGAAAACAATATGTGCGTGCTCGGTAAAATCGAAAATGCTCACATCGTTCTACAAGCAACGACGACTCGAGTGCTGCAAAAATTTGTTGAAGTTAGCCAGGGACAATCTCAACGAAATTTGCAGCCGAATCGTAACTGTAGATGATCCAATACGGTCCGGAGTCCAAACAAGAGTGGATTGAAAAAGTGGAGAGTCCGCCGAATAAATTCAATGTGGAAAAGTCGGCTTCGAAGCTTATGGCGACTGTTTTTTGGGACAGCGAAGGTGTCTTGCTGATTGATTACCTGCCAATGGGGACTACTATGAATGGTCAATATTACGCAAATTTATTGGCTCAGGCACATGAAGCGGTCGTACGGAAGTGATGTGGGAAACTCAGGCACGGAGTGTTGTTTTTGCAGGGTAACGCACCCGTTCACACGACGTGGGTTTCGAGACAGGCCTTTAGGTTAGGTTAGGTTTTATGGGTTGACGTAGAGTGTGAACAAACTACGCCACACTTAGATCAGTATAGATCCATTGTGATCCCCAAGGAGTGAAGCTTCCCCACTCGTGAATTCTATGGGTTCTTAAACCAACCCGATGCATTTATAAATTTGGTAATCTTATTTACCGATACATTTGAAAGTTCTTCTAAGTCTTGGAAGAAATATTTCCCTAGTATTCTGAATCTAAGGTGGTAGAGTCCTGGACAATGGCACAGGAAGTGAGGTGTATCCTCGTGTACGTCCTCATTGCCTACATATATCTTCTTCGCTAATTCCCAATTTCTTTGTGTGATAACGTAAAAAGTTGTGTCCAGTTATCATCCCCACTAAACCAGTGTAGGATTTGCTCTGTACGATTTTTATCGTAGAGTGGCCAGAGTTTTCTTGTAATTATACAGGATTCTAATAATCTCCATCTACTATTTGCTATGGCAATCATTTTATTTCTAACTTCTAGGTTCAGGTTGCAGGGTGGTATCTTAATTGACGGGGTCAGCTCGTTCAGGATTTAGAGCTGAACCCTCCCTTGCCAGCTCGTCAGCTTTCTCATTTCCTGAAAAGCCATTATGTCCGGGTACCCAGCAGAGCTTTACATTGTGTTGCGTACCAAGAACCCGCAGCTCTTCGCGACAGCAGCGCACAAGCTTCGATTTTATTTGCGTGGCGCAAATCGCTCTTATCGCTGCTTGGCTGTCAATGAAAAATATAATATCATCTGGTGGTATAGCTTTCATATCAGCGTCCCGGGCAGCAGTTGCCACCGCCAAGACCTCCGCTTGAAACACACTGCTATAGTCTGGAAGCCGAATTGACTTGTTCAAATTGAGTTTTCCAGAAAAATTCCAGGCCTTAAAAGACACAGGTTTTCCAATGATAGACCACCCACCCTCCAGCCCGAGCTTTTTCCTTTTTCCTTTTTCCTTTTATCCAATTTGAAAGAGGAGTTACGAGGCCAGAGATTTGCAGATGAGAATGAGATCAAGGCGGCCGTAGAAAGTCATTTTGAAGGCAAAAATTCGTTGGTATTAAGGCAATGTATGTCCGATGTGAGAAATACATTTCACTCGAGGGAGATTATATTGAGAAATATTTTTTTTTAATCTAATCTCTTTCACTTAATGCCTTAGGCCGCGAACTTATCAGCCGCCCCTCATATTTATTAAAAATGGTTACTCTATGATATGTAACTAAAGAATAAAAATAAATTATTTATAGTGTCTGACCCATAGCCCCTTATGGCCGACAATTTTTAATAAACATGTAAATATTTACGGTATTTATACCAGTAGTCGGCCACCTTTAAACTCGGAAGTTTAAAAAATTTCTTTTATTTTAAAATTAATTTTACTCGTTTTATACTTTTATTATTTATTTATACTTCTTGTAAGTTGAGATTTGTGTTAAAAGACTGACTACTGGGTAGCTAATCCCAGCTATCATGTGAGAATTACATTTTTTAATTATTTTTGTGTAATAGGACTTATGTGGATATCCATAGCAATGGCTTGGCATCAAGAATTGTTAAGTATCATGACAATAGTGCTCGATTAAATCGAAGTCTCTCGATGGGAAATTTATACAACAAACCCGGACAATTTCCAGTTGTGCATTTAAAGAAGAATGAAGTCCAGTACAAAGCGAAAAAGAGTAGAAACTTATCTATGACCAGAATAGCTGCACCAGGTGAGTGGGGAAGACACCAAGCTAAGATGTACATATGAATTAATAATTTCAATGTTTTTTTTTTTTTTTTTAGAAAAATCGGTTTTCCACGGAAATACACTGTCGAGTATATTGCGATCAGGTTCTATAGTTGGGCTGCAGAAAAGTGATGAAGAGATATCGCATGAAAACCGACCAATATTACATCCCCCACCAACAGAAAATGAAATGGCACCAACAAGGAGTGTGCTCGAAGTCCTTAAGGAGATCTCACGGAAGAGAATCAATAGCGATGTAAGTATAACAATCAATCTCTTAGACTATATTCAGGTTTTTAGCGTACTAAGATATTCGTGTGGCATCTGAGGATTGTTTGTCTATAGTCCAAACGACCATCTCGTTTCACTAGTTTTCTTTCTTTCGAATGCTTGGCTTTGTTAGGTACTTATGAAAATTTTTTCTATATAATAACCCTTAGGCATAACGCACTTATGTACTTATTACATTGTATGGCGTTTCAATCCAACAAACATTACCTACCTCCAGTTTCGCACGTCAAGTTGACTGAGGTCCCTTTTCAACTATGCGCTACACTTAAGGAGGGGACTTTCTGCGCTGCGCTGTCCCATATTTTAAGAATTTCGTAGGCCCCAAGCCTAATAAATCGGTTAAATTTGTCCCTGTCTGAATGTTTGTTCCAGCACAGTTTTTAGATGCCTCAATAGATTTTGACGAATGTTTGCACACATGCAGATATACATGAATGAAAAGTGTTTTTTTTTTTATAAAATAGAGTTAAACGTTTTTCCATCGAAAACTGCACCTCGTATTTGTACTACTTTTGTTGATAATCTAGGCTTTCTATTTATAAATTTGTTGATAATTTCTGATATCATTAATCCCCAGGCTATTTAAAGAATTGTCTAAAGCCGTTCCTCAGGAAAGTCGTTCGGATCATTAACTTGCAATAATGTGAATCCGGAGTCAATTATTTGTAGGCCTATTGTTATGGCGATTTCTTCTAAGATCCGTCTGTATTGCTTATTCATAATTCCTTCTAAACAGATAAGGTCTTCAACGCCAGCGGAAGAGCAACAAAAACGAACCACTACAATGCTTGATTGTAGGAACCATACAGCTAGGCATCATCTTTTCGTTAGCCGACCGGTGAACATAAGCCCTCCTTCTTTGTCCAAAGAATTCAAACTTGGATTCGTCTGTGCAAACAATTTCGACCAGTCAAATTTTGAACTCCCTACCCCAGTATAGCCGTTTGACTTTGCTTGGCGGTCGTAGCAAAGGTTTTGAACTCGTCCCTTGAGATTAGTTGCAGCTCAGCTGTTAATAGCCTCGTGTCGCTATAAAGCGCGTATTGTTCGTTGTTGAAACTTCTCCGTCAGTATAAAATGGATCGTACATCACACGAGTAATCTTCCAACCAACCAAGCGTACTTTAACGTCTATACTTCTGCGCCATATAATAGGACTAGGATATGGAGCGTCTTATATAGAGTCTCCTTAGTCGTTCTTGAGAGGGCTTCACTCAATTGGGTTCTTAGCCCGAAGAAACAGCCAGCGGTTGGCAAGAATAATTCTTCGTTTTATCTCAGCACTGGTGCCGTTTTCAGAGTTAACTTTGCAGCCTTTGCAGATCAAATCCTTAACCACATCAAAATTAAAGTTGTCTATGGCGTCTTTTTGTCTATGTTTTATCTCAGCACTGGTGTCATTTTCAGTGTTAATTGTACAGCTTTTGCAGATAAAATCCTTAACCACCTAAAAATTATAATTGTCTATGGTAACGTTTTGTCTTATCGGCCGATATTGTGTCTTTCCTTGTTGAAAGCAATTTTTTATTTCAAATCCGGGAGCACTCAGACTCGATTATCGATCCATTGGACTACCAAGCACAAACGTCTTTTTGGTGTACTGGTTTGGAGAAACTTCGATTTTATTCGCTTCTGGGGGCCACTGTAGGGTGGAAGGTTGATCTCTTGAAATCCACTCCCTCCCACAACAGCCTTTTCAACTGCCCTGTGCACACCAGCATTGTCGTCAGAAGCCAAACACCTATCTCTAATTTTCATCGACCACAGTGTATCAGCATAGTATATCCCGTTGAATGTTTCACATTTTGCTCTCTCAACAGGAATTGAATTAGTAGCATTGCTAGAACAAGAAACATAATGCAAATAGGTGACGAATCATCAGCTGATGCGGTAATTTATATATAATTTTGTTTACAGTCTCAAAAAAAAAAAAAAATGAAATGAAATCGAGCCGATTAGGTAACTGAATTTCTTTGGTTGATTGAGCCCTTTTTTCCAATGCATTGACTCTTGTTTACTCTCATAATGATGAATCCAAGTTTCAACTCCAATAACAATACACTTGTTAGCACTCGAAGGATTTCTGCCTCAGAGCTCCAAAAACTCCTTACATCAGTCGACTAAACGCACGTGTTCTAAAAAAAATTAGTATAAGGGTAATCATATCCCCTTTAACATGTGCAAATTATAAAAAAAAAAAAAAAAAATCAGTCGACTAGCACTTGCTTCTGAGGTGCTGTGAGCATTCACGGTACCAATCTTGCACTGACCTTTGGCAAGATTAGGTGGTCATGTAAAATATAATGATCGATACCAACGGATATGTTAGTCTACTCTGCTTATATTTTCAGTAAAAGTTTTTCCACATTTCCCTAAGTAGCGGCCTCAATTGGTCGTTCAGAACGATGATTGTTCCTTTTGAATTCACTTGTCCACCTCAAACTGTAGACAACGAAGGACTCGATTCCTGCTATATGGCCAACATGCTTTTTTGTATATTTTAACATGCATCCTTGGTTGTAAATTTTAATATTTAATTTTGTTTCAGGAACTTGACGGAACAGAACTGATTAAAAAATACTGCAAGGAACCAGAATTCGATACAATTTCATACAATGGCCCAAAGACTCAAAGTAAACGTCAGCGAGAAATGTCGACATCAGCAGCATCCAATGTACAAGTATCTCCCGAACAGCAAGCGGTAAAAAGACGCATGTGCAACTACAATAATGATATAATGAGTTCGCTCAGTTCAAGTATGCTCAGTTTAAACAAGAAAAAAATGCTCGAAATGCAATCTCAGAAACGAACTGCCTCCGATTTAGTGGCAGGTAATACCTCAAGTACTACCTCAACAGAAATGGAATCTTCGAAGCACAGTGAAAAGCAACGTTGCATGGGAAGCCTTGAGCTGGAAAATTTAACTCAGTCGACTAAATACACACCGATCACTCCTTTGCCAAGCACTCCACAACAGAGCACTAGTAGTGGTGATGACCTGGATAAAAATAAAAATGGTTTGGTAACGCGAAGAGCTTCGGAACCCGTGATAAGTAACACAAAGCCAAAACTAACTCTATTCAATAAGGATTATGACGAAGTGTCTACGAAGGTGCGTAATGACATTGCTGAGTCAAGAGAAGACGGTGATTTGTGCGGAATTCAGTTTGTGAAGCCCAAGAAAAGTAGTTCTCTGTCATCTGGTGGAACGATGCTTATGGAAAAGACTAAAAAATCTAAATTAGCTTTGATGCTTAGTGGACTGAAAGGTGAATTGAATGAAGAAGATGAAGTGGATGTAGTACCAAAGGTACAGCAGCAGAATCCGGTTGAAGTGACGGTGAGCGTGGCGACTACATCTGCCCAAAGTGTTTCATCTACACAAGCTGCGATATCATTTGGAACAACAACAACAATGGCGACGACAATAATACCAACATCAGATGCGACAAGCAAATCCGCAACCGGGGCTACTGCAGCAACGCCAGCAGCAGTTAAAAGCGGAATGCAATTTAACCCACCCGCAACTACAGCTTCAGTGAGTTCTGCTGCATCCACTGGATTCCAAATCCCGGTTACAACAGCTGTATCCAGTACCGCTTCAGCTCCAGCGGTGATTTCCCTTCCATCGGTAACAACATCGGCTCCAATATCAGCAGTTACTTCAACTGCGACATCGATTCCAACTCTCGGTGGATTTAGCTTTGGCCTAAATAAACCTCTTTCACTGCCAATGGCCACGACAGCAGCAGTAACCTCACAACCCACAGTGCCTCATATAACAACAGCAATATCAACACCATCAACAATTCAGTCAGCTATAGTTCCAACTACAATAGCAGGGATTAAATCATTTGCATTTGGTTTACCCAAAACTCAGGCGTCTACATCTCCTGCTTCTAATTTCGCTTTTGGAGCGCCAATCACCTCATCACTGTCTTTGCCCGCTACACAAGCACCATCGATTGTCAGTGCATTTGGACCTGCGCCAACAACAGCTACCAAAACAGTGGGTGCTCTTCCTGTATTTGGACAAACTTCCGTAGGGACTCAGCAGACTTTCTCGTTTGGTTCCTTGGTAGCATCGAACTCCAACTCAACAACAAATGCCTTGACAACAGCCACGACCACACCGTCGGCAACTAACGCGCCAAACTTTAACTTTGGCACACTGAAAAACTCCTGGGCCCCATCAGTCACTCAAAATGCAGCAAATGCAAATCCCATCGTCAGTATAGGATCATTCGGAGGCGTTACCACGTCGACTTCTACTTCTCAGTCATCATCAACATTAACTTCAACTACCTCGACTGGAGGCTTCTCATTTTCCGGCTCTTCCTCAATTGAGGCCCCAAAATCATTATTCGGAAGCATGGTTCCAGCCACAACGACTATATCAAATTCAAACGCAACATTTTCCTTCGCTGTTAATAAGACTCCCGCTACACAGACAAATCCAACAAATGCATTTACTTTTGGTTCCCCTGCAGCACCTTCTGTTCCAACTCA
Source organism: Pocota personata (assembly GCA_963082735.1). Classification (NCBI taxonomy): domain Eukaryota; kingdom Metazoa; phylum Arthropoda; class Insecta; order Diptera; family Syrphidae; genus Pocota; species Pocota personata. Next base: position 44,832,676 of record OY720429.1, on the reverse strand, counting down.
GTCGTCGATGTTTGGAAGCACAACTCCAGTTAAACCATCGAATTCGTTTTCGCTTGGCGCGCCAGTCCCTGCAACCCCTCTGACGGGCTCATTTTCATTTCCATCGACGGATAAGACTGCTGTTCCAACTACTACATCAAGTAACTCTGTCGGTGGATTTTCTTTCAATGCTCCAGCTTCCAATTCTCTTCCTGCTCCAGATCCCAACAAAAACATCTTCGGTAGTGGTGTGCCTGTTGCTGTTCCTGCGAAATCTGCCTTCAGTTTTGGTTCAGCCTCCAGCAATCAAACGACTAGTAAACCCACAATGCTCGTCGCCTCTACAGTTGATCCGAAAAATGTCTTTGGTGCTCCAACCGCCACAAATACACAGAGTCCTCTGTTTGCTTTTGGTTCATCGTCTGGCACATCAATAAATCAGGGAGCTCCGGCAACAGCGCCAAGTACGAATCTCTTCGGCGCAGCACCTTCTTCTAATCTAACAAACGTTTTAGGTGCCTCCACAACCTCCTCGGGTTCGATTTTCGGAGCACCATCAGCAGCTGTAGCACCACTGCAACAATCATCCACATTCACCTTTGGCGCTAGCTCTAATAATTCAGCAGAGTCCAACAAGCCTGCTGGAGGCTTTGTATTCGGAAGTAGCTCATCAATTGGTAGCAACGCGTCCAAACCAGCAACAGATATGAACAAGACCTTTGTCTTCGGAGATGGAAGTACAACAATTACGCCTGCGCCACCGGGAACGACAAATCTTTTTGGCGGAAGCAACGTAACAAATGGTGGTGGCACGGGGGCACCAGACAATAAAATGTTCTCATTCGCAGGAGCTGGTGCTGGCACTACAGGAAGTAATAATACATTTGGTGGTAATCGTCAAACGGTCAACCAATCGCCAGTTTTTAAATTTGGAGGCGCGGCGGCGGCTAATCCAGCACCAGCACAGAATGGTAATCTGTATCCACAGCAAACCGCAGATCGACCAATAAGAAAAGCCATGCGGCGTCTACACAAAACATAAGTTTTTTGTTTCTATTTTTTATTTGTCTTTTCGGATAAGAGTTCATAGATTTATTTTGTAAGTTCGTGTGTTGTTCCAATAAAATTTTTGTTTGTAGATAAGAAATAGTTTCTTCATTTAGTTTTGATACCACCATTCTTCTCTATTTTTCCTTGTGCTGGGGTTTTAAATGTACTCATATATACGTACTGAAATTGCCGACGAACTGAAATCCAAAAGAAATAGAAAGCATTTCACTTTCCGGAAAAAAACAGGCTACAGTAAAAATAAAGAAAACGAATGTGTTGCACGTACTTGCACCTACATATACATATGTATGTTGCTTATTTGCAAATTACTCAGTTTGAAATGTAAACAAAACCGTTAAAATATATATATATATTTTTTAAATCCGTTAAAAATCAAATTTGTTTAGGTATTGAGTTTAGATTTGGGTTACCGCGATTAGAAATAGGGGAATTATACAATTTTTTCCCCAACAACCTGGTAAGCCACTTGTTAGTATACACATGTCCACCGTAACTCAAATATCAAATTTGAACAAAATCGTTTGAGCTATTATAGTACTGTTAGGTGAAATCAGTATTTTCATTTTAACCACCAAATGATAAAATAAAAATTCTGATTTCACCTTAAAGTGTGGCCATACAGATCGCAGAGCTGAAATTTAAAACAAATCCGTACAGCCGTTTAGGCTGCATTCGGACATACACTGCTGTGCAAAATAATAAGCACACATGGTTCCTTATCCCTATATGTCTCACTAACACTTTGAAGGATAACACAGCTGGCTGGTTTTGCATTAATTTTGTTGCATGTTAATAACGGTTAAAATAAGTGTGCGTAGTTCAGAGCAGTTTGGGGAAGAAGGTTAATTTTCAAGCGTGCAGAATAATAAGCACAGACAACTTTTCCAGCTGTTATTTTCTGCCGTATTCTCTTTTTGCACTTTTCCATTGTAAGTAATAACAACCTAATAAAAAGAGTTAATTTAACAATTGAAAATCTTAGTGTCTGTAATGAAAAATGGGTCGGAAGAAGCATTGCTCACCAGAATTAAGGAGCATAATAAACCAGCTCAGAACCGAAGGAAAATCACTGAGGGTTATTGCCAAAAACGTTTCTTGTTCTGTAGGAATGGTAAGAAATGCTATAAAATTTGAACATTCGGAAGAAACTCGGGGTCGAAAGCGTAAAACATCTTCTAAAACGGACCTTCGAATAGTTCGATGCGTCAAAAAAGATCCGTTTATAACATCGAAACAGATTAAAACGGATTTAAACTTAAATTAATTCTAATTCAATAATTAGAAGAAGGTTAATAGAATACAAACTTAAAGCTTCCCATCCAAAAAAGTGTCCCCTTCTATCAAAAAAAAAAAAAATATCAAGGACCGTATTAAATTTGCGGAAACTAATTGCAACAGGCTACTTGAAAAATGGCGAAACATACTGTGGTCTGATGAGACAAAAAATAATTTATTTGGACCGGATGCATCAAAAAAGTATGTGAGAAGGCCACCTGGAATGCAATTTGACGCCAGGTTCATTGTTAAAACCGTGAAACATGGTGGCGGGAACATCATGGTCTGGGGATGCTTCTCTTATTATGGTGTTGGTCCCATTCATTGGATAGAAGATGTTCTAACAAAGGAAAAATATGTCGAACTCCTAGAAACAGTGATGCATCCAAATGCAGATGACAACTTGCCCCTGATTTGGCAGTTCCAACAGGACAACGATCCCAAGCATACGCCAAAGTAACAAAAAAGTGGTTTGCTGATAATAATGTTAGAGTTCTTGAATGGCCAGCACAGTCCCCAGACCTTAATCCCATAGAGAATCTTTGGGGACATGTTAAAGGAAGGTTAAATGAAACATCTAAACCGAGATATAGATTGGAACTATGGGAAAATGTGAAAAAAATCTGGTATGAAATACCCAATTCATTATGCCGGAAACTGGTTGATTCAATGCCCCGTAGATGCAAGGCTGTTTTGAAGCTTAAGGGAAGCACAACTGAATATTAATAATAACTTAATTAATAAGTAAATAATGTATTACTAACTTTTATTTCATCGTTATTTGTATAAATATTTTCGTTTTATGTTATATGTGCTTATTTTTTTGCACAGGTAAAAATGTTGAAGTACTTTGTTTTTTTTTATTTCCAAAAATTGTACTCTTTAAACTCCATATTAATGTTTTTAGTTTTAAAGTAAAATTAATAGAGAATTAAAAAAAATAACTACCTAAGTATAAACCCGTTGTTCTGGCTTTAATAAACGGAATTCAATTTTTCTTTAACCTGTGCTTATTATTTTGCACAGCAGTGTACATATACACAGACAGAATTGAAAGACCCACTTTATTAAAATTTTCTATTATAATAATACCAAGATTGACCAAAATCTCGAGATCGGAAATTTTCACCAAACCAACACTTGCCCTTTTAGGTGCAAATAAATAAAATTTTTAAATAAAACCGTCTAAATCGACATGGCCAATTTACTGAAGTCCGCTAATAAGTCAATTACCGTTATTCAGGCAGTCTTGATGCAAACATCCAAATTACCGCAGATATGAATTTTTATCGTTTTCTAGAGTAACATTTTCTTAAGTAAAATATCCTTAATTGTGAGGGTAGAATGAAAATTTCGATTTCGCCTCGAATAGTGATCCCTCCATCCAGCCATTTACTTTTCTAAGAGAATAATGAAAAACGTCAAATCTCAGAAATTGAGAGAGAATTCCAACAAATTCAAAAAAAAAAAAAAAAATACCAGTAGAAACGTGGTTTTGAAATAAATATGAATTGAAGATGCTTGTATTTCGAAACAAAATTAATCGCAGATTAATTGACATATTAAATCAACTTTATTAAGGCTTTTATTCATTCAAAATTTATTTTCTGCACTTTCTTTTTTTATTTTAAATCCTTTTTGCTATCAAACCTAGCTCTATAACTCATTTGACAGTTTTCATTTCCTCTGGGAGAAAATTACAAGTTTCTCAGTACGCGTACGTAAGTTACGTTTGCATATGACTAACCGAACGAACATATGGATGTTTGCAACAAGACTGCATACCAAATTTTTTTTACTATACTAAGTATGGGGCTTACGTAAATTGGTTAAGGCTTAGATGACCTTATTCAGAATTGATATCTAAAAGTCATTTTAGACATATGCAAGGACATGGCATAACGCATTTTCCGAAAATTAAAATTTTGTTTTTCCTTATCTCAAAATGAAGATACACATTTTCCTCACATAGTATTAACCAATTTCAAGGCATATCCTTTGTTAGAGAGATCTGCATGAAACCACGTAAAACTCTTAAACAACTTTTCAGTGTTGTTAAGGAACATTATATCTTTATCTGTGGTAAATATACATTTCTTTTGATTTTTTTTTTGTTTTTTTTTTTACTTACTATGAATAGAAACAAAGTAGAAGAATCACTAGTGTTGTGAATAAAAGCAATGCTGGTGAACAGAACATTGACTGTAGATGCAGATTGTGGCCGGCGTGTCATGGCAGGTGTAAATAGGGGCTGCCCACAAGGCGGTGTTCTGTCTCCACTGCTTTGGTGCATGCTGGTTGACTCCCTGTTGAACACACTCAATAGTTCTAACGTCTACGCTCAAGCATACGCAGATGATGTCACCGTTCTGTCTGACGGATCGTGCCTAGCGACTGTTTGCTCTAAGGTGCAGATGGCCCTAGGAATGGGCTTTCAGTTAATCCTCTCAAAACCGAAGTGGTTCTCTTTATGAGAAGGAGGAAATTGACTTGTCTGACTCAGCCAGTGCTAAAAGGCGTCACTATCGAATTCTCCAAGGAAGCCAAATATTTAGGACGAAACATGTCGAGCTGAAAACTTCTAAAGCTCTGTCAGTTTTCCGGCAATGCAAAGGTGTTTTCGGCAAGACATGGGGCTTGTAGCCAAGGAAAGTCCTTTGGATCTACACGGCAATGCTAAGACCTTTCCTCTCATATGCGTCAGTTGTTTGGTGGAATAAGCTCTCACGTAAATACGTTACTGCTGCTTTCGCCAAACTGCAAAGAACGGTCTGTCTCGGCTGCTTGGGAGCTTTCCCCAGTACGCCTGGCTCTGCTCTAGACGCCTTGATGAACATCTCCCCCTTGATATTTATATAATGGGGTGTACACTCAGAGTCATCTTCCGTTTAAAAAGAAGTGGTTTCTGGGACGATTCGCACTGGAGTTTTGATGACGTTGCGCGACGATTATCCTACGACCCCTGTCTCATATGCCATCTGATGCAATGACACCTGAATTCTGAAGTCAACTTTCCTCATGTTCAGGATTGGCTTTGGCAGGAGTCTGAGCCAGGAAAGGAATGTAGTCGCATTTTCACGGACGGCTCTAAAACTGGACAGAGGTCTGGTGCTGGTGTTTTCGTGGAATGCGACAACATTAGGCTTCACTTCTCATTGGGAAAACACACATCTGTCTTCCAGGCAGAAATATATGCTATCCTAATGGCAGCGGACTATATTGGTAAGAACAGGTGGAAGGGGCGAAGTATCTGCGTCTGTAGTGACAGTCAGGCTGCGCTTAAGGCCTTGCTCAATCCTTTAACCACTTCCAAAATAGTTCGAGAATGCAAAACATCCTTGAATTCGGGCGGAAGGCTGAACTCACTGAATCTTGTTTGGGTCCTAGGGCACAAAGGGATAACAGGAAATGAGATCTCTGACGAGCTTGCTAGACACAAGGCTCAGAAGAGAATTTCTCAGGACCTGAACCCACGTTGGGTTTGCCAGCGTCCTCGGTTAGGGCTTCCATTGACGACTGGGTTTTCAGTGAACACACGCGGCTTTCTTGCTATCCTTTAGCAGAAAAGACTGCAGACAACTTACTGGCGCTCTTACGGGCCACTTCGCCTTTGCCAAGCACCTCCATGTGCTAGGTTTGAGCGCTACCCCTATCTGAAACTGCTGTGGAGAGGGCGATGACACTGCGGAACACTTCCTATGTGATTGTCCTGCCTTTGGTCGGATCAGGTGGCAGATTTTCGGTGCTGATGTGGTGAGTTCTGATGACCTAAGCGTCTACTCGTCTTTTTACAAAAGAAGAAAAAAACACATTAAAATGGGGTTCTCTGCCTGGTTGTATTTATAATGGACCTGTTTTTGAGTCTGAGTGCGGGTGTACCCGCCCCGACAAAAAAAAAAAAAAAAAATTAATAGAAACACTATTTTTTATTTTGTTTTATTGACCTATTATTTGGTTTATGACAATTATGTATCATAAATAAATAAATAAATATTTATAATAAGATCCTCATACAGACGTTCGCGAGGGGTAGGATGGTGAGAAAACTTTTTTTTTCTTGGATTGGAACCTTGAGTCTCCCGCTCTGTGATCGCACACTTAACCACTAAGCCACGGCGCCCACAATTATCTGTGGAATATTATATCGGCCAAATGGACGTTATTTGTGTTTATCCTTTAGCATTGGGATAGTGGTTGGCTTGTTGCCGTAGACCTTTCCCTTCAAGTACCTCCAAACGAAGAAGTCCGGGTCGGTCAAATCAGGGGATCGAAGGGGCCAATCGATGTCAACTCTGTTTGGCATTATACGACCGGGAAAAATGTCTGCAAAATTTCCATTTTAACCTTAGCTATATGCGATGTGGCGCCAATTAGAGCACCAAGTAGTTTTGCAACATGTAATAATAGCGCCCAACAGTAATTGTTACAGCATAGCCTCTTGTGTCTTCGAAAAATGTGGCCCAATGATGCCGCCGCGGGCCAAATGGCGCACCATACAGTAACTCTGCCAATGTGTAAAGGTCGGTGGTGTATTCAATTGAGGATTTTCAGTGCCCCAATAGCGGATATAGTGTTTATTAACGAAGTCAGATAACTCGAAATGAGCTTCGCCCCTCGTGATGATTTTTTCCCAAGTTAGATAACTTAAATTTCCAAATCAGATGATAGTGATGCAGCTGTTCTAACATCGGTGTCGTTATCGGTTGTTGTTAATTTTAGAACATGAATCGAATTTCTTAAAGGATTTTGATTGTGTAACTGTCTAACTCTGAAGAGTTAAAGAGATCTAGAGTGGTTCTTAAATTTGGGGGGTTGCCTATAAGCTGGGTGAGATTGCTGCTGGTGGCAGACTTCAGCTTCTCTTTGCCTATCATCGGTTCTAATGGGTTAACCAATAAGGGCGCCAGGACTTTAAAGTTTTACAACAGCTATACTTACTACGTTTATATGCATACTTGAATCCAGCTTCAACCTGGGTTGAAATTCATATAAACGCAGATCGAGTTGAAATAGGATTTACTCAAATCGACTCAGCTAACAGAGCTGAATCGAGTTAGAAAAATGCATGTATACCTGGGTTGAGGGGTTGAACTGACATGTTGTCTCTGTGTGTGTGTGATTTTATGCTTATCTGTCAGTTCAACCACGTTTGAATTTTTCAATCTTTCGACTTGGTGTGTAGAAAGACTCAGATCGAAATCTCAACTCGATCCCTCGATTCTGCATATAAACGTGGTAACTGATTGGAAAATCAAAGTCAAAATTGTACAGCTGTGCTTATTAGTATGTGGCAAATTATCATGAAAAGATACTCGATTTAACACCGCGTACAAGTTATTCGAATTTACCATCAAAATTCGTGTCCGGTGCGGTCTTTGAGCTCAATGCGTGATTGGGCCTTATTTTTTTTAAGACGCACTGTGATCACGTTACTGTCAATGGAGCGCTATAGGAATATTATAAAGGAATATTTTTGGTCTAATTTAGTAAATGTTGACAAAAATAATGTCTTCTTTCAACAAGACGATGCACCTTGTCACATACCTCGTCAGACAATTGATTTATTGCAAGAAAAGTTTCCTGGACGAGTTATTTCGAGAAATGGTAATGTCAACTCCGCCAAGATCATGAGATCTCACACCCCTGGACTTTCTATGGGATTATCTGAAATCTCTAGTCTGCGAGAATGCCACCAACGATTCACGACCATAAACAGAACATCGAACGCACCATTGAAAATTTACCACGTGATACGTGTGAAAAAGTAGTGAAACCCGAGGAACACATTTAAATGATATTATTTTCAAAACACAATGGCATCGATTCCTCTTCAAAATAAAATAAAGATCACAAGGTTATCACATGTTAGTTACCATTGTGTTCAAGGGGTTTGAATTGAAACAATGAAGCTGGAAGCAGCTTGAAACAACTACCAACAAAAACATTAACACCAGCGTAAGCAACAGCAAATTTACTCCAGATCTTAAAATGCAATCTGGTTTCATATATTACATTATAAAAGCAATTTCGTTGCAAATTAAACGATGTAGTGGCATCTACTTACACAAACTGGGATAAGTAGAAAGCCTAATCAATCGTAATTCTCCATAATAGGAAGTACATACAGTCCGTGCATCTTCTCAAAAACGTATTGTATTTCACTGAAATTTAAATATATTTATAATTTTTTTTTTATAAAGCATTGTCCTTCCTGTTGTGGGCGTCGTAGCGTAGGTTAGTGTGTCGGATCACTACGCAAAAGGTTCCAAGTTCGAATCCCAGAAAACACCAAAAAGTTTTTTCACGATCTTCTGACAAACATCCGAGAGTATTGTTGCCACGAGACAAAACAAATTGCTGTTCGGATACGGCACTAAACTGTAGGTCCCTTCCATTCGTGTGAAAAATATAACGCACACAATACGAGTGGTTGCGAGAAGCTAGGCCCTGGCACTTAAAGAGCTGTTGCGCCAATATTTATTTATTTTATTTTTATTGTCCTTCCTAACACTAACTATCTACATATTCGTGGCCAAATTTCAGATTGGCAGGTAGACGCTTGCAGAAAAAGGTGTAAAATAGGAGTTTTTATGGTACTACATATCAAATAAAAAAAAAAATGTCCACTTTTTTTTATTAAAAGTAATAAAAAGTTTGTATTGAATAGTCATTATTACGGGGAATGCAGTTTTTATTTTTCCTTAGTACTTTGTAACACCGCCTTTTGGATTTCCTCTGTTGTTATATCTTTAGTCCACACTTCCTCTATGTTTGACTGTTTTGAACTCTTCAATTGTTTTAGGTACCTTGTTGCGTACTTTCTGACCCATAATTGACCACAACTTCTCTATTATATTAAGGTCAGGGCTATTTCCTGACCAATTTAGGGATTCAAAGCCAATATCTGCCTTGCATTGGGTTATCTATCGAAAGAAAACAATATTTAGAAGTGGTTTTGAGTTTAAATTTTAGGTCAAAATTTGTTTTCACTTACGGATTGAGTGCGATGACAGGGAACAGAATCATCCTGTTATATGGGATTTCGGATGTAGCAGCATAACTCCTCTATTGTAGGAACAACACCATCAGTAATAATTTCTCTGTATTTCGCTACATTTACGTGATCGTCCAAAAGCAAAATACGGCCAATATCCCAATTTGTCATACTGACCATAACTAGGGTGGGAAGAAAACATTCGTCTAAATATCGCTCCTTAGCTCTCATTCGCACTGTCTGCTTTCCGTCAGGTTTAATCAAATTAAATTTGGATTCGTCAGAAAATATGACTATTTTCCAATCGCTGGCGTTCCATTTCCGGTGCTGTTTGAAGACCCACTTCATTTAGCCGGCGTTGAACACTCCGCCTGCTGATGTTAATAGAACATTTCTCGTTCGTCTTTTCTCAATTCCTTGGTAGTTGCGAACCGGTTTTTCTAAGACATGCGCTCCGATCTTCCGGCACCAAGTTGGCTCTCCGTACTGCCCGTCGAGCTCAATTTCTTCAAAAGTCGTCTTGTAGTGTTTTCGTGGCATCTGCAACCCGCCTATTTGAACAATCTTCGACATGAAGAGCGAGAATACGTCCTCTATCTGCTTCACACAAAACCATCGTAAAATTCCTTAACTGTTCACAAAACACTTTGTCGCAGTCTAGAGCATTTTATCGTTAGCGAGCGTTATTAACTTGAGTGCTTTTTTCTTTTATACATCAAAAAGAATAAGCATATCGCAGAAAAACTTCAATCGTACCTACACCCCGCGCAACAAAAAAAAGCCGCATACGGGTTTTCCATTTTTTTGCGCTAATTACCTTTAAGGGATTCGCCGAATTATATTTCATTGCTTCCGGGTTAGGTAATGCACTTTTTGGAATGTGTCGGAATTCATTCTGGCAGTATTTAACAGTGCGTGCAGTTGTATTTCTTAAATAAAAGTGAAAAGTATATCGCGATGTTTAAAAGGTTACAATTGAGTAAAGAAAATAAGGCAGTTATCGTCGCCTTATCCAAACAGAATCAGTCATTTCGTGAAATTGCTCGACAAATTGGATGCAATGAGAGTTCTGTAAGAAGATTCTGTAACAAATATCGTCGGGATCACAATCTGGACAGAAAAATTGGCACAGGATTGAAGAGATGTACCACTGTTCGGGAGGACCGGGAACTGAAGAGGCTAAGCTTGAGAAACAGGTTTAAAAATGCATCGGAGTTAAGAGCTGACCTGCGAGAAGCTACTGGGGCTGAAGTTAGCGTAGAACTGTCCAGAATCGTCTCAACGAGATGGGTTTGCTAGCAAGGAGACCAGCGAAAAAGCCACTTCTGACCAGCAAAATGAAGAAAAAGGGGCTTAGCTGGGCTAAGGAAAGGCAAAACTGGAGTGTTCAAGATTGGTCAAATGTTCTCTGATGAGTCCAAGTTTAACCTAATCGGACCGGATGGGAAGCAGATAGTTCGTCGTAGAAAAGGGGAACGCTACAGCGCCGAATGCATAGCTCACACCGTAAAACATTCTCCTTATGTTATGGTGTGGGGATGCATCACCGCAATCGGAGTTGGATCTCTAATTATGCTCGAGGGCACTGTTAACGCCATGCAGTACAAACAAATTATCTTAGATGGTGTTGTACCGAGTATGGAAATGATAACAGCAGAAACATCAAAACCAATTTTTCAAGATGATTCAGCACCTTGCCACCGAGCAAAATCTGTGAGTAATTCGATGTTTTTTTTTCATATTTATGGGTGTTTTTAAAATCTTATGATTTTAATTTTTAAATTTCCTCCACAGATTAAAACTTTGAAAGAAGAATTAGGAATAGAATCCCTAATTTGGCCGGGAAACAGTCCAGATCTCAACCCCATCGAAAATGTCTGGGCTCTTATGGGAAAGAAGATCTAAGATAAAAAAACAAAAACCATGCAGCATCTAAAGAGCATCATTGAAGAAGTGTGGTTCAATGAAATTAATAACAATTACCTCGGTAATCTCTATGCCTCCATGCCAAACAGGGTTCATGACGTTGTTTGGGCGAAGGGTGGTGCTACGAAAGTCTTAAATTATGTAAAAAGGTTTCTTAGTTAATAAAAATATGAAAAAAGAAATTTGCTTTTCAAATTGTTGCTCTTTTTTAACAGCAACAATTCAAGGGCTAAAGGATGAGATAATTCGGCACATTAACAGCATAGAACCTCAATTATGCCTCAGCGTCATCGAAAATTTGGACCATCGGATGGAGGTGTGCCGCCGAGGTCGCGGCGGCCATTTGGCCGATATTTTGTTCCATACATAATTGAACCATACCAATATTATCATAATAAAAAGAAATGAAAGTAATTTCCTAAATAATTTGTGTTTTATTCAAAATCAACATCGGCCCTTTAAACTTAACCACCCTTTATATTGATAGTACTTGGGTAATATCTGATATTTTGTAGTCTGATCTTCACGATCATTACTTTTTTTCCATTAGGCTACGAAATGTATTGTCAAATTGGGGAATGTGTTAACTTAAATGTTAAACATCAAAAATACAAAGTGACTACGCAGTGATTAATCATCATTTATTAGATTTCTTACAATTTGTTAAAAATTACCATGTGCGGCTTTTTTTGTTGCGCGGGGTGTACATATGTGTTAAAAATATGAGAGGAAGGCACCCGGACGTCATAGTTTGTGTTGTCATTCCATTCCAGTCTCAACAATCAGGTCTGTAGAATCTTTAATAACTTCGCCAAATAGGTTTTGCTCTTTATTCGAATTAAACGAGCAATTTTATGTATATGTATGTATTTTATTTATTAATTACATAAATGACTTAAATATTTTACAATAGGAATATAATAAATTATTTTTTTCACAAATTTGTTGCCATTTCAGCATAAAATATTTTTATAGTAAAATAAAAGCAATAAAGTCAATAATGTTATTTCTAACTACGATGGAACTATAGAAGGAAGTCTTTAAAAATTTTCTGTGGCACAGAATTTTAACATCGACTTGGTGTGCTTAAATTGCACACCTTGCGTCGCTGTTAAAACTTCTTTCATAAAACTTGTCGAATTGTGGATTGTAGTACCACCCAAAATTACTTTGTAGCCCGAATTGTTCATTTGATGTACTGCCAATGCCTCTTCGTAGGTAGCTCCACCAACAATAAATACAACAACATCCTGTGGCGGTCGACGGAATGGTACATGTTCGGAGTTAATTGCTGGATACAATGGATCAACATCACGTCCTTTGAATATATCTTCGAGAGTCTCTTTTAGTAGGCAAGTATGTTGCGTAAAGACATTTTCCACTCCTTTTAAGCCCTATCAATAAAAGACGTAAAGCATACAGTTATACTAACAAGAGTTTAAAACTTACTTTAATAAGGTTTCTGGTAAGTTTAACGGCATCAGTAATTCGCACCAAATTAAAAAGTTCTCCCTGTCTAGCGTGTTGTCCAGCATACTCAATCAGACTGGGCACCAATGACGTACGTCCGCCGCGAGTTTTAATTATTTGCAAAAGTCCGCATGTGTCACAGTTCGCGTGCCTTTCATAACGCAGAGCATAGAGAGATACCAGTTTTAAGGCATCATCAACGTTAATACGTTCATCGGCGATAATTTTTTTAATTCTCTGTAACTGTGCGGAATGTTCAGCTTTGCACGCAACCTCTTGTTCCAATTCGGATAGTTCAAAGAGACTGCGTTTGGTACACAGATTGGAGAGTTCGCCCATCACACAGAGATGCTTGGTTACTGTGCCAGACATTTTCTTAAATTGCGGGTACGTTTCGATAAAGTTCTTCATGTCAGAAATGCTTTCCACCTACATGTAAATAATAATAAAGATTAACTCATAACGCGATCAATTTCACCATTTGGAATTCGCATTACGTGGCGTTTCAATCGCAAATAGTATTAGGTCCAAGAAATTGAATTATAAAACTTTAAAACTTACAACCATTTGAAGATTTGTCTGAGGCTACGGACTCGTTTATGGGGTATAAAATATAAAGTATGGTGGACTGAATAAATATGCAATATAAGGGGAGACATGAGACACCCGATCAAAGCAACAATCTGATTTCGCAGGTTTAGGAAGTACCAAATACGTGTGACAATTGACTATTTACCTATACATGAGCACATGAGCATCAAGAAGCTCATAGGCGGTGACGTATCTGTCTTGCTTATCTAATCAAAAGAACATTTGCAGGGCAACTAGGCGTACCATTATAGCCACCACTAACATTTTGCACTTTAACATTCACAAAAAGACTTGGCGGCCAGATTGATTATATTGCGATCGATGCCAGGCCCACCTTCAGTGTTCTGGATGTCCGACTTACCAACATCGACTCGGACCATTACTTGGTCCAGATACGATTATCCACTACTCCACAACGTCAACAGAATACCGCGAGAAGATTCAACATTAAATCGGAAAAACCTTCGCCGATTATTTAACCTCTTGGCAAGCCACTGACCACCAGCATCAAGTGCAGAACACCAGTGGCAACATTGCCAACATGCTATCAGAAATGACGCCTCTGGTATGCTGGATCTTATTCGATGGCAACAACTAAACTCCTAGTTTGATGAAAGCAATCACATGCAGCAAAATAAGTGGGATACGAAGCAGCGCTGCACAACCTAAAATTCTACAACCGGTCAGGATGGGAAAAATTCATGTTCGAGGAAAGTGGTGCGGAATCTACTTTATCCTATCTTAAGGGGATCTCGCTGGTCTCTCCTTGGGAACTTTTCCTTCGGATAATTGTACAAACTAGCGGACTAACCTACACCTATACTGAATTTGTTTACCCGGCCAGGACGGGAAAGCTCTTGTTTGAGGCAAACAATAAAGTACCCACCACTCCAACAATCCCACAATAGTAGTTCTAATATTTTTCTCCTCTTCCTCTTCTTTTTTTTCAGGAACTTCGGGTAGCACTAAGGTCCTTGGTAGGCCTATGCGAACTGACAGCTACGACTGTTACAGCAATCCTAGTATCTTATCTAACCTAAGTCGGCCCTTATTGGCTCAAAAATGCGTCTCAGAAGTCTAACACGGGTATCTCAGAAGGAAGATTTACGGCCGAAGAAATCCATCGATGGAATCAACGGTGGCGTCAACAGTCACTCTAACAGATACCTTCTATACGCTAGTTCAAAACATATAGAGCTTAGGTCAATCAAGATTTTCAAACTTAGTCAGTGTGCTAGAAAAGAGATGGTGGCGAAATGATGGTTACAGGCATCGGAATATCCTGCTCCTTGTCCTAGAGGTTTAACTAAGGATCTGGTCATAAGAACAATTTTACTGTTGACGAACAACGACAAACAAAATGATGACCTTTAACGGGCCATATGTAGCCGAACAATAAGCGGAGACCCTAGACTGCTATAAAGCAGATATCACCGCCATTCAAAAAAGTGCGGTTGGATGGATCGGGCAAAAAGCGGATGCGAACAACTGGCATCTACTACAGCGACTGCTACGAGGAACAGAAGCAGGGATTATTTGGGTGCGCATTTGTCGTTAGAGGCAGAAGTCTTGAGCTTCAGACGACGTGACCAAAAATTGCAGTTATGTGCTTCCTGGATGTAAGTTAAAATCGTACTTGGCGATTTTAACGCAAAAATTGGAAAAACTATAGGAAAATACAAATTGTACGATAACACCTCAGAAGAAAGACTCAGGCGGCACGAAACACCACTTTAGGTAGCACACGATTCATGCACCTCAATATTTATAAGTGGACCTGATGCTGTTCGTATCAGCTAACGGTCAACCAGATTGATCACGTTGCGATTGACGCAAGGGTCTGCTTCAATATTTTGGATGTTCGTAACATTGGCTCGGACTACTATTGGCTCGCTGGTGTACGCCGATATCCTAAACACCACAACATCAAAGAAGTACTACATAGTGACAAGAGGAGCTTACGACATCTACAAGCAGAAGAGAAGGGAAGAACATCAGCTTCTAAGAAGAAAGAATATGAAAATCTCGAAGTTGAGTCAATGAAGATGTGTTATAGCAGGAATCATGTTTGAAACAAAGCCTGTAGGAATGAATAAGGGAATCTTGAAATAGAGTAACAGACGGTATTGATAATTTGAATATGAATACCACTTCTTCAGTATGTTAAAAGGCGGGAACAACCAATACTTCACTGTCAGGCAGAATGATCCATACGACCCTCATCATTCAATTCCAACTATAAGGTGCATAAGAATACCTTTGGTTTAAAAAAAAAACATTTTTTGATTGATTTTTGGTCACGTTCGTATCGACGGCGTGTATAGAGAAGCTACAACGAAGTATACCAAGATGCCGCACACAAGTGGAAAAGGAACTCAGTCATATAAAGTAAAGCTAGTTGAGTCAATACTCAAATCTAGTACATATTACCTTTTTCTGATCCTTGGCTTTTTTCTGGAACTCTTCCATAAGACTTTTAATTGTGGCACCAATCTCTCCATAATTCGCGTACATATTCTTGGCATAGAACTCATCCTGATCACCCGAAAGGACGACTTCTTTGAAATCCTTGGGTATTTGAGGTGTTCCCGACAGATCTACTCGGTTGTTCTTGATATTCAAGAGCTCATGCACCATAGCCTGGTAGGTCCATTGGTGTAGCAACGGCGTTACCGGATCATCCATGCGATCCAAAATCAAAAGCAATGGTGGTGGTGCACCATTCTCATGTGTTCGAAATTCGAAAAGGGATGATTCTTTCGTAGTTTGCTCGTAGATTTGCTTAGCCAGAGTTTGTGCTGGTACACTGCCCGATCGATAGCGAATAACAGGATTCATCTTCAAGGAGAGAAGCACCGAAGTGAGTCCTTGAACACTTCGACTAAGTGCCTCAGGTTGCCAAGCAAGCCGGCTCAGGCATGTAGGGATGTTGAAGGAGAATAAATTTGGATTCACACAAAGAAAATCGGCGTAAACCTCTTTGACTTCACGCACTGATTCACTTTCGTCGCATTCCGCGAGTATTTTGATGTCTGTTCTTGGAATGATGTTACTGAAATCTAAAGACAAGTAATTTATTATTCGTTTTCATATGGTATACGTGGGTATATCATATCCACTTACAAATATAATAAGATCCGTATTTAGGATTCCGCAGTTCATCGGCTAATAGGGCAACATTCTGTTTTGTTGGTCGCACAAAGACGATGCACTTTAAATGCTTCAGGCGTTCATTTGATCGGCCAGAGTCCAGACGCTCGAAGAGGTATACTTCTCGTTGAAGCATATCGGACTGGCTAAATGCCATGGATATTATACTGGTCTATCGCCACACAAAAGTAAACAATATGGTCAACAGGGGCGCATAAAATTATGAATCATACAGGTCCACCTACCGTTTCCTTGTCCAGAAGAATTATTTTCATACCGGGGCCAGATTCGTTTGTCATTTTCTCTACATAGAGTTTTATTGCCGTTATTACGTTCATTTTGCAAGCGTGTGTATACAATATCTAGTCCAATTATTTACTAATTTAGTTATTGCAAACCAAATTATTAATTTGTCTCCTTACATCTGTTTTTGATTGATATTTTGCAAATATGTCAGTTTGACAGCTTTGCTGGCAGCTTGTTGGGTTGTGGAACGCAAGTTTAAAGCTTCATTTACATCGGCGAAATTCAGGTTTTTATTCTTCTCTAAACCCTTGATGATTTTTTTTTTAATTTAAAGTCCCTTGAAATTCACTATCAAGTAAATTCTGCAAGATCTTGCCACAAGCTCTAGTCGGAATGTAAGCAGTGAGACGAACCTTCCCTCTAATCAAGGCGTTAAGCCCAGAACAGGTTTGTTTTATAAGCGCATTAGGACACCCTGGTACGCACTAACATGTTCGATGTTTGAGCACTGCGTTCGACGTATGCACTGGGGGCGCACTGAACAGTGTGCTGACAGGAAACTGAGTTGTTGGCTGTCATTTAGTTGTGACGTGTTGAAAACCAAATAAAAATAAATTTTAACATTTTGGCGCTAACAACCTAAGGTGCTGTGTACCTTACGAATGGTTGAGACCTACAGTTTTATGCCGTTTCCGAAGGGCAATTTTTTAGATCGAGAGAAGCTTTTCGTGACAATTTTACTCTCGGATGTTTGTCTGACGTTCGCGAGAGGTCGGATCGTGAGAAATTTTTTATTATTTTTTATTTTTGTGTTTTCTTGGATTCGAACCTTGAACCTCTCACTCAATGATCGTGCACTTTACCACTGAGCCACGGACCAAATACTTTGCATATATAGGAAAATATTAATAAAAATGTGTAAATATGAGATGCAAACATTTATGAAATGTAATAGCTAAAAATATAAAGCCAAATCGCTTACTTGTGAAAATAGAAGAATGACAGATTTAAGCGCAACATATTTGTGTTCGATGTAAAATAGAATTTCTGGGGTTTATTATTTTTTTTAAAGCTATGTAAATACTCTAACACTACTCTAACATTGGTGCTGCGGTCATCGAACAAATCTAGAATTTTAGGCGTCGGTTATAGCTATCAGAAAAATGCGTACGTGCAACATGAAATAGTGGAAAATTGACATTTTGTATGGTCAGGTGGTTACAGCAATTAGAAAAAACTTGTCAGTAGATCGTTGTCATTTATTTCTTAGTTTTTAGGTTATAGTTGATAAGTTATTCTTACGTAAAGCTCACTGATCATGATCAATAAGTTGATATTCCGCCTATGACTTAGCTCCAAACGAGATGATGTAGAACTGGAGTTCAGTTGGAGCTCAGCTCGTTTTTTGACAACGGAGCCGCCATTGAGACCGTAGCAGATTCGGGAAAATGCGAGTAGATTTTAGATTTTAGGAAAATCACTTTGAGCCATAATAAATACTGACGTTTTTTTTTATAATACTATTTAATAAACTTTTTGCTAAGCTCCAAACTACATGAAAAATTAAATCTAATTCCATGTAATACTAAATTGCAGAGGTTTGTCTATATTTATTGGAAATATTTTTATGTGCCAAATGTTTACTGGGCTTAAACAGAAAGTAACACCTAATAGTGGCGTAAAATAAAAATAAAAAATTGAAGTCATCATCTCAGTGTTGTGAAAAGGTGCATACAATCGCCAAATTATTATATATATATTTTGGGTGTATCAACTACGACTAATCGTTGTATGTTGTATTATCGCCGAAACCATTCTCTTGGATGCTGATGAATTGAAATTCTCTGTCAGGTTACATTACTGTGAAAGGAAAAACAAATCAAGGTTTTTAATTAAATAAAATTAAAACACCAAAATATACGAGTATTAACGAATTAAAAAGTTAATCGAAGTTAGCTCTTATTTTATTCTCCACAATTTTATTGAATACTTTTCTATGATTGTAGCCAGGAACAACCATGAAGGAAATTAATATCTTTGTTTTTTCAGTTTTAATGCTCTAAAAATATATGTACATATTTTAACAACTTTTTCTCAAAAGAGCAATATACTTAGTTTGAATCCCCTCAAAGTGGAGAAGTTAGTATGAGTGCGTTTCAGGCTCATTCTGTTCCGATGTGTCAGGGTTAAATTGCTGATCGGGATCGAAAGTTAGCCGCAATCAATTTTGGTCTGTCACGGGTTTAAGAGGCAAAAATGATTTCTAGGTCGCAAAATCCGAATTTCAAAATGGAGCAGAAAAGGCCTAAATTATAAACAAATTCAATATCTGCGTATAATAATGAAGTGAATTAAAGGAAAATATGGGCAAAGGGGTCAAAATTTAAAAATCGTTCCCAAAAAAATAAAAAAACACTACAATAATTGACATCGATATTTTTGAAGGGGTACTCAAAATGGAGCAGAGAAGCCCTAAATGATATATTTTCGAAGTTGCTCAATGTAAAATCGTAGTAAAATTTTTCAAATTAAAAAAGGCATTCGAGCTTCAACAGACTTACAACGCGGTACATAAATGTATGACAAGAAATTGTATAGTTTGAATGTAAAATTTTATTTTCCGTTAGAAAATCGATAGGTACGATTTTTCACACAACATTCTGAAAGCAAGAAAAACTTAAAAAGACACAACTAAAGCTTTTAACTAAAAACTTAATAAAGAATTTTAATTCAAAGACTTCTAAAACATATATCTGCGGTTTGATATTGTACGGCTTTCCCGACTTGTCGGGAGGGAATGTTCCGAATTGTATTTTATGCATTCACTAACAAATTGTTCCCTCTCGATAAGTTAAAAAAAGAGCCGTACAATGTCAAGCCGCAAAAATATGTTTTCGAGGACTTTGAATTCAAATCCGCGTCTTTTGTTTTTGACGGGTCACAACCTGTCAAATATTGAATGCATTGTTGATAGACTTGTTGATTGCCGTGAGCAATGTATAAATCTTGTTGACAATAAATTAATATTAGTATAATCAATTAACATTTGCATAATTTCTTAAGAATACAAAATTTCATTTAAATGTATGGCTTCAATATTCTCAGATGATCTCAGTAACCATTCAATTTAAAGCAACGAAATACAGGAAAATGAAACTTCAAATTTGTTGACATACAAACTCGACCACTTAGCCAGGCGTGCTACCCTTATCAGTTCCAGCTTTTATTTCAAACGCTCAGTTGTTACAAAAAACTCAATTCCGTAAAACGGGTGTACAAATTTTATTAATCAAAATGCATATGTGAAAATGTTTATTGTTTATAAAAAAGCAACAGCTATTTATGTACATGTTGCTATGGCTTGTGCGTCTACTATGCCTCCATACTCCACGGAGTACTAAATCCGATTTGAAACATGTAAGTTTACTTAAAATATATCTGGGTAAATGCACCGAGTGTGTACAGCTGTGAAAAGAAAAACCAATGAAAATTCGTGTATAAGTGCTAAAAACAACATAAAACTAAAAAACAAAATTAAGTCCGGCTGCAGTTATGACTGAATGAAATTAATTCGCTATTCTGTTTTCTCTTTGGCACAATTCCTTATGATTCTACCGAAATGCCAATGTAAGAAGCATCCAATTACACGCAGAGGTCCTAACATCAAAGCGTGCAATATGTTCTGCAGCACACCGCCCCAAGGGAACATGCCACCGCATAGTAGAGTCAATAACCAGCTTTCAAAGCCCATGATCGAAATGAATGATCCTTTCTGAAATGTTAAGTGTGTAAGTGGGAAGCCCATGCAAAAAATAAATTCTCTACCAATGCATCATTAACGATGCGCTTAGCAACATCATCGGGCTGAGCAAGACCTCCAGAACCAGAAATGATCTTCGTCTCTTTCGGTTTAGTTTTCTCCTCGTTTTCAAAGCCAGGAGTATTTGTATCAGCAGGCAGAGCCAACGTTACTGAAACTCCTAAATGACGTGATTCCATTGCGATAGTTTCTGCCATACCGCGTAGAGCAAATTTGGATGCAGCATAAGCTCCATAGCCATATATTCCAAACAATGCCGCCTGGGAGGCCGTAATAACAATGATTCCCTCTCCAGCTGCTTTCATTTTGGGCAGTACGTACCGAG
This sequence comes from Pocota personata, assembly GCA_963082735.1. NCBI lineage: Eukaryota > Metazoa > Arthropoda > Insecta > Diptera > Syrphidae > Pocota > Pocota personata. The sequence continues at coordinate 44,811,829 of OY720429.1, read as the reverse complement.
TGCAATTGTATGTGCCGAAGTAGTTGATATCCATCAGCCTCCTGGAGTCTTCCACCGAGATTTCCTCGAATACTCCACAAATGGCCAGTCCAGCGCAGTTGACCAACATGTAAATCTCTCCGAATTCCTTTTCAATGTCAGCTAAACCTTGGGAGACCTTGTCATAACTCTGCGATATGTCCAGTGATTTATAATTGAATTTTTGTTCGGGGGATTGTCGTAGGACTTCCAAAAGGACAATAGCTCCAGCTGAACAAAACAATTTTGTTACACTGAAAATGCGAAGCGTTACAGTACTTACTCAACATCTTTTCATCCCTCGCAACAAGTGTAACATTAGCGCCTTTCATAGCGCATTCCACAGCTATATAGAGGCCAATCCCTTTGGAACCTCCAGTGACAACTACATGCCGCCCAAAAATGGATCTTCGGTTTTTCCTTGTTACGAATGCATAAACAAGAATGTGGGCTGCTATTGCCACGAAAATATAAACTGCAATTTCCAGCGATAAATTCATTGGCAAAAATGCTGGGATTTTCTAATTTCTAATCAATAGAAAGCGCGAAGACCAAATTCTCTTCTCAGATCCACCCCACTTTGAAATGGAAAAACGAATGAAAGTGGCCACCTATCAAAACAGATAATGACAGATGTCAAAGGTTGAAATAAACAGGGATGGGCTTGATTTTACCTTACCGGAACATATTCAAATCACTTTTTTTATTCGGTAGATGAGATTAAAAAAAGCTTAGAAGTTAAAAATATAATTTGCGCTCTCTTGCCGATAATTAATTAGAGCTTTTTAAAAACCCATTTTGATAGACTAAGTCTGTTAAAATGGTACAATAATTTGAATTTTTTTCGGGCACGTATTAGGTTTAGATGCCATTCGACGAGTTTCATAGTGTTGATTTCAAAACTATTAAAAAAATTCGAACTCTTCCCGTTCAAGAATTACAACCATTTGTAGTTTCCATTTCAGAGCAAATGTATAGCATACAACATCAACAAGACTTGTTCAAAGAGAGATCCTTCGAACACCGTCAAAAAGGCAATATCAATCAACGTTCCCACGCAATCGCGCAAAAAAGGCACACCAAAAAACAACTGGATCACACAAATGCAAAAACACCAGCATTTGATTGGCCTCAGTGACGAAGTGATCCGAAACCGGGAAGTCTGCCGGTACTTCCAGAGGTCAAATCGGCAAACCCCACAGGTGGACCAGTAGGGATGCAGTGAAGTGGGAGGGTTGTGATCCTTCTACTCCGGATCATAACTTCGCCGTAAGAAGAAGAAGAAGAAGTGTCATCTATAGATTAGTAGAAGCCATAGTCATAGTAGTAGTCATCTATAGATTAGGTACATTTGTGAACTAGATGGCGGTAAAATTTATTTGTTGAAAAAATATTATTTTTATTATATAATTTCAATTTATAATTGTTTATCATTTCAAAGGGGGTATGAATACCGTTATACTAACTTTAGGATACGGGCGATTTGTGGAAAGGGGAAGAGACAGAGAGGAATATGAAATAAACATCTGTATTCGCCAAAAGTGCTCTCAAGGTAAGTTTCGAGATTTTATGTTTCGAGATGTTCTACTGAACTACAGTTTGTCTTTAAAATTTGTCTTTGAAATAAGATATTCCGTTCCGAAACTTATTCAATACATTCTATACCAAATCGAATTCAGAACGTTCTATCTCGAAAAGTCGGAAAACCCATATTAAAGTGTCATATTATGTATTAAAAAGTGTTTTGTACTAATTATTGTATAAAGTAAGCATTAGTAAATTTCGGAGAGAATTATAGAAAGGCACTGGTCAATTGTTGTGCATCTACTTTCAGGTAAACTTGCTTTTATCCTTAAAGATAACACAGTACTGTGTTTTGGGAATAATTTAAGAGCTAGCAAATTTCGACCAAAAAATTGACAAACAACAGTTATGGCGTTTCTTTATAGTCTTTTATTGACCAGTTAACTTTTGACAACAAATTTTACGACGACTAACTGCATTACCATATTACGTGTAGAAATTTATTCTACTATGTTGTTCAAGTATATTGTCAATTTTATTGCAGGTGTATACCCCCGTTTATGTGCACATAAATATGGGTTCAGATCTACATACGAACATCGTTGGTGTGGATGACAGTCGAAAAGCCATACAAATTCAACCCGTTAGTCGATGAAAAACATTGTAGAAGAATCTGCAGCTGTTTGCTTTTCCATTGTACATCGTGACCTCTTACCGCGTACGTTGTAAATATGAATGCATCAGATGCACTTAGGAGCAGGTTTAGCAAAGACGTGTTGCAATGGTGTGGCACACTTTTATTATGGAAACGAATTCATACTGCATATAAAAACGGTTTCATTGTTTATTAAAAACTAAAAACGTGCAGTATTTTGATCGCGATAAAAGTAGTTTGAGGTTCATGACACTACATTTTTTTTAGAAGAGTGTATTGAGGTTTCACAGCTGTTTGAATATGACATTTCGAAGTATCAAATTTTTGTTGTTGGTAAATAAAGTTGGAATTCTCATTATTTTCATAAGCTTTATCGTGGTTTCTATAATTTAATTGCTTTTAATTTATCTATACTGAATTTCATAAAATAGTTTGGTAATTGAGATTTTCACATTTCCCATAAAAGATGGCTCTGGTAAGCTACAGCTCCTCTTCAGATACTGAAAGTGATGTCGAACTTGAACCACCAAAACCGAAGATTCTCAAAAGGTTGGTTGAATTTTGGGGTTTCCAATCGACACATGAATTTAACAGTACTCCGTATGGTGAAAAATTAAATATCTAGTTTCTCTTCGGAAGTCTTGCATTTCATACGCTTGAATTAAGAAGCCGTCTTTACTATCCCCAAAAATAAATGTTCCCTACTTCTCTTTATGTAGTCTTTGGCTGTGTGTAAACATTTGATAGTTTCCTTTATTTCCTCCAATCTCGTATTTGTTCACGTCCATTGCTTATTAGTCAGACAAGGCACGAGGTCATTAAAATTTGTCTAGTAGTTCGAATGGCCTTAAAAGCGTTACAGCGAAATATCTTCGGCTCTAAATCAATGGTAGAGAAATGTCGGTATAAAACTAGACTGTGGATAGGTATATCGTGCAACCGTATGACGGGAAATATAGATGTGACCGTATGGAAGTAAAGCTAGTTATAGGGATGGCCTTCTCACCGTGTGTGAATATGTTTAGAGGACTGGCGTGTGGGAATATTCAAGCAGCGCATGACTGACCGTGTGACCGTTTGGGAATATATTTAAGTACAAGTCATGCCCTGACAGGCATTTGTATTTCTTCCAATGTATGTGTCATTTAATTTTTATGTTTAATGCAAAATATTTAACACCTATTTCCATATTTCCAAGTCTATCTATTAAGGCTTATTGGCCTCATCGAAGATCTTGTGAGAATGAACGAAGATCTCACTGCGATTCTAGGTAGGTCTGAAGAAAATGGTTTCTCCCTGAACCCTAGTAAAACGCAAGCTATCCTGTTCTCGAACATAGATTATAATATAGACGACTTACCTTCGGTTTGTCTTCACCAACACCAAAATACTGGTCATGAAGTCCGTAACCAGCCTCGGTATCAAAATAAGTTCTAATCTGTCATGCAGTAAACATGTAAGTTCAGTTGTTGGTCGCATTTATGGGGCACTGAGGAAATATGGTTGTCCAGCACTTTTACTCCCATTGGAACAAAGCTTCGTTTAATTAAAGTCTTACTTGTACCCATAATATACTCTTCTGAAGCTGTTTATGCTAAATTATGCTCTTTTTTTGAACACAAGCTGCTTGTGGCATTCAGTGACATGACTCGGTACATTATGGGTTACAGAGACATGAACACATTTCAGCATACCAAACGAAAATCTTAAGTTGTACCCTATCCCCACATTTGAATTCAAGTAACATCAGAAATTGTGTTTATTTATAGATAAACTCGTGGGCGCCCCATCGATTTTAGACACGACGCAGCTAATATGATCATCCTAACTTAGTCCGCTTTTGAACATTATTCAAAGATTTTTAACTTTCGAGACCATCTCTACCCCAGAGTCGCTCAAAACAATGGCTGGGAATTGGAGAGAACCATAGCGCTACAGAGTGAACATATATGTTTATCCCTGCAATGGCCTCCGGCAGTAGGCTCCATTCAACATCATTCAATTTATAATTTACTCAGACAGTTTGGACACTATTAGATAAATAAAAGTGTATTAATTTACTGCTTTATGCATGTGTTTGCTCAACCCAAAAATGAACAGTTTAGGCGATACATTTTTTCAAAATTAGATCTCAATTATCGTTACATACCATGTATTTATTTATTTATTTATAAAGTACCAAATCGGTCAATAACTGTATCCCGTACCACACTATGAAACTTCTATGCATAGACGTTTTTGATCAGGGGAACCAGAAATTCACTATATAAAAAATTAAGCCAATTTGACCGACATCACTGTCCCATATATTTTTGCTGTGTTCTTTATATTTGAAATATATGTTGAAAATTTAATGTGCAGTGAGATTTCTTTGGTGTCATGGTGAGTGTTGTTCGTATATTCCCACACGTACTTACGTTTCCCCATGGCTACACGATGAGGCCTGTACTTATGTTTCTACACGGTCACAACGTTACTTTGCAACAATGTTCCCACACTGCCACGCTTGTCCTTCTGTCTATATTCCCACAAGGTCATACTGTCAGACTTGTACTTATATTTCCACAGTCTCACAGGGTTATACCACCTACCAGTGATTTTTTGCGAAAGGTATTTTAGTTATTGGGGACCACCTGAAATCGGTTCGTCTGGCCTTTAATTTCCATATTCTACATTTCTTTCACAGACTTCCCTTACCTTCAGCTATCAGTTGTATGAATAAGATCATCCATGGATCTACTGTGGATGACCCATCGAAACATGAGGGCCGCGTCCGATCTTTTGAACATGAGCGAGGGAACTGGGCCACACTCGTGTATATTCCAGGTAGCTTTAATGTTTCTAGACAACTAAAATCTGTAATCCACTATTTTATATTTATTGAAGTCGAACTAAGTGTAATCGATGAAGTACACAACATGATTCAAACATTTTTCAACGACACGGTTAGCTTGAAGTGCTCGGACAATATTCATATAAGCCTCACAAAAACTGTGACACTAAGGCACCATTGGATGAAGTCATTTGTGAAATCTCTGCAAGAGGCGCTAGTTGCCGCCGAACAGTAAGTCAAATGGGTGATTCTCCAAGATGTTGCAAACATAAAATTGTCAAGTTTTCCTTTAGATTTTCAATCACTTAAAGTGTATACCAACGAAGAGAGAACTAGAACCTTTATAGGTCTAGTCGCCGGTGATATTTACTTTGAAAAACTTCACAAGCTAATGTTAAAAATGGATACGGTGATGAATGAATTTCGATTAAATACATTCTATGAGGTAAGAGCTTTAGCTGCGAGTCACACACAACAAATTAGTGAATACGTCTTTCTTTTTTAGAATCCATCGTTTCATGCGAGTATACTCTGGTGTGTTGGAGATTATGAGAAGCTTTTTTCAGATAAGTTATTTGAATTAAATGCAATTCTTACCGACATGATAAAGACAAATCACGATGATTTTCGAATTCGGGTCGACGAAATTCTTTGTAAGTTAGGAAACAGAAGCTATAATTTTATGTTAAAATAAATGAAGGGGTACCTGACGTGTAGTACTACACTTTATTATTAAACCTTACTTACTTTACTTCAGGTGGCGCTACAGTCCAGTGTGGACATTGTACATTGGACATTGGGTTGCAACCTACAAGCATCTCCAGCCAATACCAGTTGCGTACGTCAAGTTGGTTTAGGTCACACTCCACTTGCCCACGCCACTTAAAATGAGTTCTGCCTCTTCTGGGATAGATCCGAAAACTTCGTGCCGGAGCATATGATTTCACCAGGCTTTTGTCGCTGTACTTGTCATTTTGCCATATGCCGTCGACGCAGATACGATCATAAATCGTATGTAGAATTTGTCCCTCTTAAAACTCTCTTAAAAGTGCTTTCACCCGACTTTGATGATGAAGCACGACGGGGATAATGAAGATTTTATACAACGTCTCCTTAATTCTTCTGGATAGGGTTTTACATTTCAATTGCCTTTTCGGGCATCGTTGTTTATTGATAGGCAGCATATATAACGTCTTATATTCATTTGTAACCAGACCAATCTGACCGCTTGCTCCCTTAGTTCTGCCGATGATGTCGATGTTGCCTTTGTATAGACCTGTTAATGGTAGTAACTGATGTGTTGGGAGTGTCGCACTATCTTTTAGAGATTAAATAAAGAGACTGCAAGACAGCGAGTCTGAAAACCCTGTTGGTATTGATGCCTCAGTGGTGTTCTGAAATCGATAAACAGGTGATGAATATCGATTTGGTATTGTTGGCCATTCTGTACGATCTGGCGTAATGTAGAGATTTGGTCAATTATATAGTCGCTTATAGGGACTAATCAGCTAGTCGACAAATGGTTTTAGATGCCATTACACTACTCAAAATTTGTTTAAGCTATGTTCAGGAGGCTTATATCTCTGTAATCGGTGCAGGTGAGGTGGTATCCCTTTTTATAAATTTGCCAAATTGTGCTAAGGTTTCTACCATCGGGCATACCTTCATCCTACCATCTCATACAAATAAATTAGTGCATACTGCTGTACCTGCTGCCTTAAACAGTTCAGCTGTAGGACCGTCCAAGTCTGGCCTACACCTATACTACAACTTAAGGCTGAACTATAATAGTAGAATGCTTTCGTACGACCACTTCCGAAACAGAGCGAATACACAGGATTTGTATTGTGTGACCATAATAGCTTTTTGCTTCGATTCGTTAAGTTTCGTTCACTTTTGCTCACTTACGAAAGAGCGAATGGATTCGCTCTTTCGTAAGTGCACGTATGAAAACTTGACAAGCGGTCCCCCATCTAAGTACTAACAGCGCCCGATGGTGCTTCATTTCGGTGACCGGACGAGAACCTTTGCTTCCGAACACATACGCCTATTATGGGCTACTTGAGCAATTGACAGTACTTAAGGAAACTTAACGTAGAATTATGACATGCTTCCGATTGCTTCCGACTATTATAGTTCAGCCTTTACTCTGTTATTTGGCACAAAAAACTTGCCATTTGCTCCCGTTTACATCATCACGCGTAGCACGTGGGGTGGTTGTAGGACTGTCTAACTCTGAGAATATGTACATAATAAATCTGTTGCATCATTAGTAAATGTCTAATCTTACGAAAAACAAGGAAGGGAAAGAACACTTAATGAAAATTAAAAAAAAAAATCTATTATAAGATCTATAGCTACATACGAGCACTTTTTACTATTCGATTTGTTAGGTATAACAATAGAAAATTATTTATATATGTTTAAGACCATTGTCAACTTGGCAGACGCCAAAGCCATGCTAAATGATTTTTTTAATACAACTATGTATGTAATTCATTAAACACGCAAATAAAAACCAATCTAACCTAAAAAATCTTGCATCATTGCTTTTCCTCTCATTATATATTGAAAATAACAGAGTTAAAAGATGTTTGGCTGTACTGAGTCTTTCTCGTCATTTTGCGAACTAATATCTGTCGGAAAATGCTATAATACTTCTAAAGGATCAGTTGAAAATGCATGTTGGCAGTGAGAGTGATCTAAAGTTGGTTACCGAACATCGTAAGAAAACAACTAAGATTGCCTGTTGAGGTATACGTTACACACCACACTTTATGTCTTAAACAACAAACAATATATAATATCCAAATGCAGCAATGCTATTCATTTTTCTTCTTTCTACTCCCATTGCCTTTCTTTGCTGATTGAACCTGTTCTTGCATTTTTGCCTCCTCCTCTTCATCCAACGCACGTTGTTTTCGTCTACCTAAAGGCGTCTTCGACCACCAAGATTCAAAGGCTTCCTCTTCCTCACGATACATAGGCTCCTTTGTGCTACGGATTAGAACAAAAATCGAAAGTTTAAAATTCACCACTCTTGTGAAGCTTTTACCATAGAACATTTATAAGTTCCACATGTGTCAGAGGCTGCGATCTCAACTGCAGCTTTCTCTTACATGTTAACACCTCCTGTATGCAGGCATTTACAGCACCAATTGTATAGCCGTCTGATATCTTCGCCATAACACTGCAATCAAGCTGGGAGATCCCCCCACTGCATTCGCTAAAAAAGGACAATTTACTCATAACAAAGTTTAGGTTTTGTGAAAACCTTACTCCAGAAGTATTTTCCATGCAAATGAGAGCGCTCCATAGTCAGGTCTAGGAATGTATATAAAACGATTATAAGTTTGCTGTAGAAGCTTCTGATCAGCTTCCCACGGCAGGCTTGAAGTCCCAATGAAAAGTACACGATCTTCAGGTGCTATATTTTTGACCAATTTTGATAGATCCTTTTTCAGACGTTTCGGATCACTTCGATCGGTTTTCGGAATCTTTTTCATGTATGGTCTCTCGGCATCACCCATGTAAATCACTGACGGTTGGAGAAGTCTCGACACTTTTAAAACCAAATGAATTAACATAATCAGTCCGGATTTTCCTGGATATTTTCCAACAATATTCGCAGGCGTCAAATCGAATAATACCGCTCCGACCTCTGTACATATAGCATGCAATAAAGTCTTTTTACCACTACCTTTTGGACCAGCTAGAAGCAATGATCGAATGCATGGACAAGCGTTGCGAATGGTATGAGAGCCCAGCGGCAGAATACAATACTCGATCAACACTTGACGGACATCACCAGCTGATGGATTTAATCCATTTCTAGCGGTGTAGGACTTGTCGCCTAGATACGCACTTAGTGGGGTCTCAGGATATTTCTTAATTATTCCATTTGTCACTAACTCTTCGAAAAGAGATTCTGTCGTTCGATCTGGAGTAAGATCTTTTTCCTTTTTCTTTTTACCCTTCTTTCCCGAGCGACGAGTTTTCTTGCTGCTCTTTTTGGCTTTTTTGCCAATTGCTGTCTGGAAAGACAAATTAAATTTAGGCTTCAGTGAAGTCTTTACTTACTTGCAAAAGATCCAGTTCTTGTCTCATCAGTTCGTCAACGATCTTTCGGAACTCCAGTTCGATTTCGGTATACTTCTCAGCATAAATCATTTCCTCGTTATGAGTCTGATGGAGGTTGCCCACATCGTTGTTGTCCTTCCACATCTCACTGAATCTGTGGAAACAGATGACAATGGACGTTTAATGCATTTTTACTGTTCTGTACTGGTAGGGATGGAATATATGTATGTCATACGGCCCCTACCAACCAGAAATAGTATAAACAAAGTTCTGTTTTATAGAGTTAGACGAATCTTAATGCATGAGGGTACATGACGAACGACTTCTCTCACTCCATATATCTCAAGGGAATGGTGGCAATTGATTGATTATCTAGCAGATCAGTCTAGGAGACTATCAAAAAGTTTACCTAATCCTTGAGGGACGTGGTGATGTATAAAGCTACCTTCAGGAAAAAACTATGGCGGCAGTTATTCCTCAACAAGAACAGAAAAATGGCAGTTTGTCTACCTACAATTTGATTTGAGAGGCTCTTGAAAATTGCCCCAAGTAGTTCCTATTCGGTGGAAAAGTAACGACCATTCAGGTGCATTTTAATATAGGGGAACAAACCAACATCAGAAGGGGCTGCTGTACGGAGGGTGATTTAACATACTTATGCCTCTCGCAAACGTCTGACAAACATCCAAGTGTAAAATTGTCATGAGAAGCTATTCTCAATCGACAAAATTGCCCTTCGGAAATGGCAACAAAAATTGTAAGTCCCTACCATTCGTGTCGCAGTACACTGAACTGATTACAATTGAAATGGTGTCATTATTGAATTTCTTGATCAAGTCTCGTGCCAATTTCACTCTGCAGTCCTTTTCTTCGGGTGTTAAGGCATGATGTACCCAGAGGGGGTCAGTTCAGTTTTTCACAATTCGATGTAAACTGAATACATTAATGCCCAAGGCCTCGTCCATCTGCCGATAGGTCACTCGTCTATCTTTGAGCATTAGGTCCTGGACTCTGGCCACCGTTTCAGTAATGGATATTTCATTTGGATGACATTAATGAAGTTGGTCATCTAGGTCAAACCGTTCCCTTCTAAATTCCAAATACCACCTTGGGTAGATCTTAAGGGATGGTGACTTATCCCCAAGAAACACTATTCGACTCTAAGGCCACGTCGAAAATTGTAAAAAATGATTGCTCTGCCATACTACTCAACAGCTCTGATTTAAATGACCATACATTTGAAAGTATTGGGAGTATAACAATGAATGATAAAGAGTGGAGGAGAGAATAAAGCAGAAGGAAGTAACTACATCCAGTCGACCATACGACAAAAACTATGAAACATCCTGGGGCATGCATTCAAAGGCGAAATATTAGCTGTACATACACCACGAAGGTTACCTCCCTTTTAACATACGCATCCGTTGTTTGGCGAACGTCAAAGAAAAGACTTCGATCACCAAGATTCAATAGGTGTGGAGGGTAGGTGTGTCTTGGAATAGATGGAGCTATAAGAACTTGCCCAATGGTAGCCATGCAAGCTGCTATTCATTTCACCTACATCTTTATAATAAGAAATTTGCGGTTCGAAACGCAGTATGATATACAGAGAGATCGAGAAATCCAGAGTACAAATAATGTAAACTTACAACAAAAGCATACTTTGGTGGTGGATACATGGGCATGAAGGTATTGAGAATAATGAAATTTTTAATAACTGACAAGAAAGGGATCTATGACTTGGACCAGAACTCTTCTGTTGGATCCCAGAGATTTAATTAATATATCGAGGAGTATGAGCTGCATGTCCCGCTAGAAAAATATTCCAGGGCTTAAACTGAAATTGAGGATATCTTGAGACACAGCAGGGAGGGTTTTAGAAGGCAGCTGAACTTTTTCTCCGGCCACTGCTACTTGGAGTATCATCTTAAGAAAATAAACCTAATTCAGGAAACTGAACACCCGACCACCCGATGCCGATTGTGCGCTCGCAAATGCAGAGTAAATTGAAGCTTATATAGTGACGCTGCTAAGAAAGTACTGGAGTCGCTCTTCAGCAGTTCACTCAAAAAAGTAGAAACGAAAACCGAGTGCTCAGTCGCTCAGGCAAAGGAGCGGAATACCGAGAAATTCAAGAGATGTTTAAGTATCTCTCGTTCTACAAACGAGTGAAGTGAACAACCTAGGTTTTAACTCTCTAAATTACTTGTACGACCTCTTAAACGGCGGCGAAATTCTATTCGTCTTAATCTGGATGACGATTTACTCAACCATTTAAACGTCCCGAAATCAAAGTAGATCACTGGTTTAGAAGGCCTAACAACAGAAGGAAGAAGGCATCAACTCCGTAAGATATGATCGAATGAAATATTCTCGATGATTGGAACCTCAGCCCTACCCATAAGAAAGGAGGTCGTTCCACATGCGTCTATTACAGCAAAGTAGATTATAAAAGTAAATCAATGTGTGCAGTCGGCCAAAACGTCTCGTTAAACAGTTTTTGTTTACCTGGGCTCTGCTTTTAGCTCTTTATAAAAACCTATATATATACTATAGAATTACATTTGCCAATCTTTGTTTCTTTAACATAAGCCTTTGGCCAAGCTCTCTCGATTACTATTATTACGGGAAATTTATTTCTAGGAAGCCGAATATGTTCGTTATAATTTCTATGAGCTACAAACTCTGTAAAAAGAGATAAATACAAACGTATTTACTCCTGTTTGGTAAAGTATTCCAAGTTCCATGGTGTCTAATATTTCTAAATTGTGAGTTTAAAATAATTTTGTTTTAAAAATTTTAATTTCACACTACTATTTCTTCTTCATAAGTTAAGTTCAACTTAGTGACATTTAGAATCCACTTTACGTTTACATGTCGTGCAAACCGTTAAGTGGAACTTACGCCTTTAAATTGAACTTAAATACTTATGATTTGTACCAGAAAATAACCTTAATATACCTCAGTATGTCTCTCGGCTCCATGTTCCAAATATTCGCTGGGCTTATTTTAGACTGCGAAAAGAGGAAAAATCGAATCCTGACTGCCCCATGACAGGCACGTAGAATATGTTCTGCTGTCTATTTTTGTTCCCCGCAAAATTTTTCAAATGGTATCTAAGCGGCTAATGTCCTGACTGATAGTTAAACGGCTATCGTTATTGTTAGTTCTTCTTTGTTAAGCTCTAGTATCTTTTTGACATTATTGTGGTTAGGGTGAATGAACTTTATCGCCTGTCTCAGGCCTTTCCACTTGGCCCAGTGCTCAGAAAAATTATCCACATCCCATTGATTTATTATAGACTGAGCATTGATCGATGGCAAAACGAATTGTGGTTCAGGACCGATGAGTGGGCTACCGGCGCCTAAGTCAAGGTGTCATTGTTATTAGGTGCTAAGTGTAAAGGGGTTTTAGACAGTCTCAAACAAGCTTTGACCATACTGTGTAGTATAGTATCTGAGATTTTAGGTCCTATCACTCCGGCACAGTTTTCGAATTCATCCCAGAGCGATTACGCAGTGGCAGACCTTATCTTGGGTAGCATGCACAAGTGAAGGGGGACCTTAATTATTTTAGCCTTTTGCTCGATCTATTTAACTCTTCTTGATCAAATCTCCGGGACGCTGAATATAGGGAATTCTGTTCGGGTTCACGGGTTGTGTGGATGGTGAAACGGTCTTTACCTATAAAGGTTAGTTGTGAATAATTATGTATTTAAAAATAAACAGTCCTGAACAAAGAGCGAATATTGGATAGGTGTGGAGAAATTTGCAGCTTGGCTCTGAGTTGTTCAAAGAACATACATATGTCACCTTCAAATAATCATCAAGCCATGATCCCCTCCACAACACATTTTTTCCCCCGAGGGTAAGTGAAAATCTTCCATAGATACTATGAGAACCGCAGGAGCACGTGCTCATAGTAGTGTGAGATTCTTACTCACCAAAAACACCTCCCTTCGATAAAAATTTGTTAGTTACTTCAACTAAGTTAAGACTTATCAAGCAATTTTTTTATAACGAAATAAAGACGTTTCCCAATGAAGTTCCTGCTTATTCCGCTATTTAGAAGCGGTTAATCTTTATCGTGCTAAGTCGAAAGGGTTGGACAAATTTATATTGTCCAAAATTTGTAGGACTGTATTATTACATAACCGTTTACGGGTAATCGAATTTTGTACTGTCGCGCAAAGTTTTTGGTTTTATCTTCGACTTAGGGATTCCGAGATCTCTGTGCATATCGTCGTTTCTTATGTACCACGGCGCATGGACAATTTCCAGATCCCAGAGTTGCATACCATAGTCCGGTTTCAGCACTTGCTTGTATAAGAGTAGCTTAGTCTCAATGTTAAGCTTGTAATATTTTCCAAGTAACCAGTATATTTTTCTGCATTTGTTTTCGAGTTCTTTACGTTTGTTTTTCACGTGCGACTTCCATTTCACCTTTGCGTCGAGGTTCATTTCGAGGTATTTTTATATATTGTATATTACTCCGAACGGAGTACGGACCGAGCTTATAAGGACAGGCAAGCTGTTCGTGTTCATATAAGTAAATTTACATGAACAGATTTGGTTTCGTTGAGGGCGATACTCAAGGCCTTTGTCCATTCATTTACATAATTCAGAGCGCTTTGCAGTTATACAGTGATTTCTTTGATCGATTTACCTATTGCTAGGATAGCAGTGTCTTCGGCAAATGTAGTTAAGACGGTGCTTTCTTCTTGCAGTATATCATGGGTATATAGAAGATAGAGAAGCGGACCAAGCACACTTCCTTGTGGTACGCCAGCTGAAATTTCTTTAAATTGCAAGTATTCGTCTCTGTGTCCCGTGATATATTGTCATATGTTATATAGGCGTACAGGCAGAACCTGTTGTAATTTGAACTTCAGGCCTTCATACCAAACCTTATGAAAGGCTTGCGAGACATCAAGGAATACGCTCGAGCAAATTTGTTTTCTCAATTATGTACGTCAGTGATTCTATGTCAATGGGGATAAGATTTTGTTCCTCAGCGCTTGAGTAATATTCTCTCAAAAATTTTGGCTATCGAAGAAGCGAAATGGGTCTTTACGATTTCTTGTCACTCAACAGTTTTCCTGGTTCTAGTACCATTATGACTTCCGCAACTTTCCATTGACCAAAATGGACTGCTGAAATTATGAAGTCGCCAATATGCAGGACTAGCACCACGTCTTTAATCTGGTAAATCTATCCTTCCCTCCCTAATCCTTAATTCTCCTCCATAACCTTTTCTCTTAATAAACTTTAAAAGACATAGTCTTATTGTGATGTAGAATATTTAAAAAAGATAGACTTACTCCTCAATTTCACTCTTCAAATCACCCAAAAACACCGACTGACTAGGATGATATGTTCCGTTCTGGTTTTCAGTCACATTTAAATCACCACTTCTAGCGGGAGATTTTGATTTATCTTTAGTCTTTCGGGATTCCTTTGATGATCGTGCCGATGATCGACTCATTTCACTTTCAGTTCCTAAAAGAAAAATCGAAATAATTTTATTCACTGCAACTTTACTACAATTAAGCTCATGTTTTCGACTTACCTGCCCTACTGAAAATATGCAGTGAGCCACCATTCTCTTCCGATGGAAAATCAGGAAGCTTTCCGGTTTTGTCATAACAGTCCTTGATCCATGCTCTGATTTCGTCCGCAATGTCATCCATCAAAACAGGACCCTGTTTGGTTTTAATCTCCTCTCGTATATCGTGCACCGCCTTTTCGTATTTTTCTCGAAATTCTTCTTGTGTCTTGTACCGCTCGAGGAACATCTGAAAACCGAGGAGTGCTAAACTGCTAAAATTCCAAAGAATCTCTTGCATACCTGGTTCATTTGTTCTACAGCTTCGGACTTCTTTAGTTGTGGTGGCGGAATCATTCCGATCAGAACCATTTCCTCTACCTTCTTGCGGCGAGTTTTCCTCCGTGCCGTATGACCACGCCACATTTTCTGAATTCTCATAGCAGCCAGCAAACCAGAATCATTTTTTTCTTGAACGTTATCCGATTTACTTTTCTCCTTAAGGAGGCGAATTTCTTTCATAAAATGTGCCCTCAAGCGACCCTGTCTAGCACGCTCGTGGATTTGAATCAATCGAATTGCTTCGATTTCTGTTAACTTTTCTTCTTGCGGGTTCTCCTCCATCCAACCCAACTTAATAAGAATCTCATCCATGGCCGTTTTCCGAAATTGAATTTCACTTTGTCTCTCACGATGGAAGTAACGAGGTATACGAAGTTCAGTGTCTAGTGGGGTTAACTTGAGTTTCTCCATTACGGTGTCATTGTAGCTAAACTCCATCATATCGATGTTAACGAGATCGTGTTTTAATTCGATTACCCGACCCAGACTGGAATCAAGGACACGCCTTATTAAAATCCGTTTCTGTGGATGAATCATTTTGTCGTAGACATCTTCCAATCTATTGGCTATACAAATGTACTTGAGATATAATTCAAAGGTTGCAGTTTGCAGCAGGGATCTATCAGTGGTGGATTCTCGAGCTTGCTGATCAAAGTCGGTAATTGCCAGGAGTTCAAGCTCTTGTTGGGTTTGATGCCAGATTTCATTATATAGAAGATTAGACATATTAGCGATGAACAGCGTGTAACTGCTTCAAGAAAGTTAAGTTTGTTTATGGTATTGCTAATCAATAACAAAGCAGTAGCTAAGAAATTACCATTTGGTAACCATGCAGCATGAACACTGCATGGCTCATGGTTGTTTATTGATTTG
Source organism: Pocota personata (assembly GCA_963082735.1). Lineage (NCBI taxonomy): Eukaryota > Metazoa > Arthropoda > Insecta > Diptera > Syrphidae > Pocota > Pocota personata. Next base: position 44,795,960 of record OY720429.1, on the reverse strand, counting down.
TCATCTTGACTACGGTATTAACATTCATTTAGCAAGACGTATCACTAATACTATATATCGATTGTGATTCATTACTAGTGGGTATGCACTTTGTCAGTTATTTAATAGCTACAGTCGTTGATCTGATCTGATGCCAATTGAAGGAAAAAATTACAAGCTTGTAGAACAGTCCCATTCTAGAAATAACTTTAAGTTTCAAATAATCCTGAAGCTTTTATAAAGCTTTAAAATTGATATGCTGAATAAAGTGTTTTCCTAGAAGTCTGTTTCATTGTTGAAGGATGTTTATAGTGCTTTACTTAACGCTACAGTCTGGTGTGAACCTGAATCTCAACCAACAAGCTTCTCCAGCTTGCTCAGTCTATAGCTAGCCTCTAGCCAGTTTAGGCATGTATAAAATATTGCATCAATGCAGCAATTAGAAACCCGAAAAATAACAAAGCTGACTTTTCCGATTTTGAGGCTGGTGCTGATGCTTTGGTAAGGAGCTGTACTATAAAAATAAATCTGACCAGATATTAGGTTATATATATATACACTACCGTTCTTAAGTTAAAGATCATCAATAAGTTCTGTGAAAAGGAGGTGGTATTACTAAGACGCGGTAAACTGTTGGTTTCCCTTATTTTTATTTATTGAAGTACACTATATAGAAACTGTAACATAATGTAGCATAATGCAACAAATTCCGAAGTGTCTCTTCATTCTGGCAGAATTTTGGTCCGAAGTGTCTTTTCATTCGAGGTTCGTGTCTGCAATTAGTCTCCACAGTTCGGATAATATCACGCTCTCTTATATCACATATAAGAGAGAACAAGAGATTATTGGCTGCAGCTGTCATCCTGGAATTATTACATCAGAATTTTCTTATTCCAGTGGTCGAAGAATTTGCTAGAAGTTTCTGGCTATTAGAAATGCGGCTATTTAAGGACAGATGGCGGTCCAGACCAGGCAGTTGGTTTAGAACCGCGGCGAAGAGATTGGAAAAGTGATAATGGGCGAAGTTGTAATTTTGTGATAAATTGAAAGTTGAAAGTTAACAAGAAGAAGTAATTAGTTTGGATTTGTGAATTAAGTAATTGAAAGGAGATAAAGTGGTTTGAGAGGAAAGAGACCTTGTAAGAAAAGAATTTGCGAAGAATAGTATAGTGTGAACTTGAATTGTTTTATAGATTAGAAAATAAAGAAATAAATTTCACAGAATATCGTTTTATCTACTCGAGCCGTAGCTCGCATATTACAATACATTCTAAATAGTATTTCAATGAAATTAGGAAAAAAACAAACGAACAAAATAAATTATTTCTAAAAAAAACTATTCAACTTTAACTTTGTCGAAATATCCTCCTCGAGCTTTTATAATAGCTTTAACAAGTCTCGGCATCCTTTCTATTAATTTTGATATCATTTCGATTGGAATGCTATTCCAGGTGTCGTTCATTTGCTGCCAGAAGATTCCTGGTGAAAAAGAAGACATTTTGCGAACCTTTCTGTCCAAGTGATCCCATAAAAATTTAATTGGGTTCAAATATAGTGACTGTGGTGGCCAAACCAATTAACGTGGTTTGTACCCCTTCTTCTTCCTTCTGTTGCAAAAAGCTTATCTTGTTGAAAGGCGAACCCTTCTCCATTCAATCGAAGAACACTTGGAATATCATTCACATCTAGAATGGTTCTGTAGTTCTCTTTGTTCAAAATGTCTTCCATACGAAAGAGATCACTGGTTTCATCGGTGGAAAAGGCTCCCCACACCAAAATCGATCCACCTCTATGCTTTACGGTGGACACAATATATTGCGGCAAGGCGGTTTGCTCTGCGGCACATCGAACGAAAACCCTTTTCTTCGTGCCAAACAGTTCGAACTTGGATTCATCAGAGAGTCCCCAATGTTTCAATTTTGGTGAGCTTCAGCCCACTCTAGTCGTTTCTTCTTATTTTGCGCCCGAAGTAACGGCTTTTTTCTGACAACACGTCCAAGCAAATCTGCCTCTCAAAGACTCCTTTTGACTGTTGTGACGGTGACTGGGATTTCTCTATTCTTGTTGATCTCTCCTCAGATTTCTGGTGCCGTAAGCCTTCGATTACGCTTGCTAGTAATGCCAATAAAGTTATCTTTCTAATTCTTTATTATTTTTATTCTTTTAGTTTTAAGTGTCATTAGATAACACAGTTGTAAAATTTAATCATTTTTTTTATATTTCAATTTTTTTATTTTTTTTATCTTTACATCTCACCTTTTTCTGGAGGAAGACATACAAAAGTTATGTCAAATATTGCAAGAATATTAAATTAAAAGAAATTCGTAAACGAACAGCAATAGACGAATTAAAAAAAAAACTGATGAAAGTTATTTTATACGACTTTGGATAAAAAAACAAACCAGCGGCTTGATTTTGTACGGCTTTCTCGACTTGTTGATAAGAAGCGGTCTGAATTAAATTTGGTGATGAATTTATGAAATCAAATTCGGAACGTTCCCTCTCGGCAAGTCGAGTGACTTGATTTCCGACACGTGGAAGGAACGTTCCGAATTTGATTTGGTAGAGAATGTATGAAGTCAATTTCGGAATGCTTCCTCCCGACAAGTCGAGAAAGCCGTACAAAATCAAGCCGCTTAAGTGCGTTTCATGTTCAAGGACGGGAACAATGTGTTGTTCAATTATTAAGTATGTAACTTGAAACGATCAGCGGCTTGATTTTGTACGACTTTTCCGACTTGTCGAGAATGAACGTTTCGAATTTTATTTCATACATTTGCTACACAATTCGGAACGTTTCTTCTCTACAAGTCGAAAATGTTGTACACTAAAAAGGCTCGGCAAAGGAGGATAACTTATTTTCAGCAAATCTTTCTAAAGTGCTACTTAGTACAGAGGCGGAATTAAAAGATAAATGCATTCCTAATTTGTGGACTATGACAGTTCTAATTATTTGACCTTTCACTTATTGTAAAGTCCAAACCCTCCAAAGCAGAGTGTAATGAGGGTAAAAATCAGGATAAGAAATCAACAAAAAAAAAATTACCAAAAAATACATGAACCAATAGGTTCTTTCGGGTATCCATAAACCCGAAGGCATACTGACTAAATGAAATTGAGAGACATATGATCTTTTCTTCGTTCGTTTTTCTGTAATTTTCTTTTCACAAAATATGCAAACTGTCAATGAGTTACAGCTTTAGGATACGAGTTTGGTAGAAAAACGGATTTAAAATCAAAAGAAACAAATTTGTGGAATCAATTTTGAATTAAAAAAAAGTTGTTGTTTTGATATGATACGAATATGATGGAATTCGTCATTTATTTGTTTTGAAAAAAAGAAACGTGTTTTTCATTGACATAGTATATTTGAAAAGTACTTTAAATTGACGTTTCTCAAGATTTTATATGAAAACGAAAAGCGTATGAATGGCTTGAATTCAGGAAATATTTCTGAAATTTGGCTTCTTTCGTTTTTCTTTCAGAAAGTACCCGCATAGATCTAATGTGTTGATCCAAATCGAGCTGTTCATGAGAGTGAGACAGGATTTGCTAAAGCTGAGACGCCAGCAAATGGTTTTCAGTACATTAGCGAGAATTTTCTTGACCTGAAAGCTTCTACTTCAGCGTCAACATTGTGTTTTGGCGGTTAAAATCAGCGCTGCCAAATGTTCTTCAAATAGGTGTGAATGAGTGCCAAGCACAAAAGCAAAAGTAAGTAAAATAATTTATGCAAAATATATAAAAATTTAATATTAACTATTCTGTATTTATTTATTCGTTGAGTATTCTTGACAATCTCTCTTGTGTTCCTATTCTCTTCTTTCCGGATTAATCAAAAGTGCGTTTGTGTTTATATTGGCAAAGTGCAAGGTGTTCTGCTTTATTTTCCTCACACCGCAATGTAACATATTTATCCCTTCTCATCGTGCTCATGCTGAGTGTTTCGATTTTAAATGTACCGCGCCTTCGTACAGCCTCATTTGCTCGCAAAAATTCACTTTCGGGTATTATAAAAACTCCAATTTTAAGTGTTCCTCTCATACAACACTCGATGTGTCCACTAACATTCAATTTTCGCCATTTTCACTCATATTCCTCTCGTGTGAGCTGACCCATTGAGAGGAAGTGCTTTACTTCCTCTTTTACAAATTCTTTTGATTAGGGAACGGTGTTGGACTAGGATTGATACAAATTTGTACAAATTTTCAAGTAAGGGAAAGAACCTACTATGATGCTAATTTCCAATCACTTAGATTTTAAATATAAGAAATAATAATACATAAAAAGTAGGTTAAATGCTGGAGACAGCTTAAAAGGATAGAAAGATTTACTTCAAACTTTATAATGAGTATCTTAATAGCTCTGCAATTGGACAAATTTGGCTTTGTAAAAAAACCGTGTAAATCCGTTTTGAACAAAATGATATTTCCCCACTAAGAGTTTTCTCAACTACTCTTCAGCAAAATATAATACCATCACGAGCCCGAGGTGATGGTATTCAATTTCACTTAAAGAAGAACCTGCAATTTTGCAGGCGGGTAGCCAAAAGTTTGTGGGGATACTTGCAAACCGAAAATTCGTAATATGACATTTTAATATGGACGAATCCGATGGGGTGAGCTGGTACAGGAATGTTAATCGTCAAAGTTTCTCTATTCTTTAAAAGTTTCTAAAATGACGACAAACCGACTTTCGTTATATACAGGTACAAGAACTTGTGGCCTTGTGAATAATTATATAACTATTTGTCGTTAGGAAATTTAAATAACAATTTCTGTCCAAGTGATCCCATAAAAGTTTAATTGGGTTCAGATATAGTGACTATGGTGGCCAAACCAAAAGTTTCTAAAATGACGATAAACCGACTTTCGTCATATACAGACACAAAAACTTATGGCCTTGTGAATACTTATATAACTATTTGTCGTTAGGAAATTTAAATAACACGAAGAAAATTTAAACCTCACAAGTAACACTAGCTGCTACTTCTGTTTGAAAAGCAAATGAGTTTCAAACTTTGAAGAAGACAAATATTCAATGTATAGATCAATGATCTTTTTTGTTCTGTCATACGGTGAATAGTTTGATTCTAGAAGGGAATCAGAGCCGATATTGAAAACTGTGTAGTGTATTTGTCCGAAAAACTAAGACTCGACGACTAAATTGGTTCGGGTGTTGTGTAGCGAATGGACAACGAAGCTCCAGCCAGCCGAACTTCAAATCAGGACACATTCTCAGGTGTGAAACAGCAAGGAATCCCCTCATCTTCCATTTTTAAGGCCGATGCAAATGTTGAGATTCTTCCAAAGTTTCATCGTAAAAGATGTTGAGTGTTTTGTTTGTATTAGATCTGTTCCCGTACTTGATCAGAGTTGTGAATTTCTACGAAATTTAATGACTTGGTTAAATCTATAGGAATTCCCGTGTAAGGGAACAGGATTTGACAATTTTTCGTTAAATTTTGTTATAATTTGCAAGAATGGGAACAGATCTATTATCTTCGATAAATGTTACCATTTCGTTTAACCGAGTGCTAAAAAGGGCCAAATTGCCAACCGATTTTTAAAGTTCAAACTAGGCACCCAAGTTTGAGCAGCGCTGGTTAGAATGCGAGGGAACGATTTTCATCCCATGTCCCTTGCTACAACCTTGGTGATATTCGTAAATGGAAAATGCAAATGTGAACAGGCCAAAGAGTTCATAAAACAAACATATCTGCAAAGCACCTCGTTGTCAGCGCGCTGAATCATCATTTTGACAGTTCTCTGCGAGCACGTTATTTTGACAGCAAGATTTTTGTTGTTTTTGAGTTGTTTCTCAGTTTAATTTTTGGGATAAGCACACAACAAAAATGAGAAATTTAAAACTAAGATATACTACAACCCATAGTACGACGGCAGCTAATCCGAAGTTCGTCGTTTTGGATCCCTGTGGTACTAACAAAAACACTATTTTCATCTGCACCGACACGGAACTACTTTCATACAATCTCGACACTGAATTGGTCACCCGTTTGACTGAAGTCTTCGGGGTGGTGTCCTGCGAATACCTCTCTCTTGAGAATGAAATCTGCATTGCTACAGAAGCCGGAGAGGTGTTGCTCATCAATCCGGAAACGAAAAATTCCAATGAGGTGACTTTCTGCGATGGAGGCATTGAGAAAATGGTTTGGTCACCTGACCAAGAAGTGGTTGCATTCGTGACGAAGGCACGCAGTGTTGTCGTAATGACATGCACATTTGAGCCCATATCCGAAGTACGACTAGATGAAGATCTCTTCGGCGAGAATGTATTCATCACCGTCGGCTGGGGAAAGAAAGAAACTCAATTCCATGGTTCCGAGGGTAAAACAGCTGCCAAACAGAAAACTAATTTCAGTGTTCCCCACAATATCAATGAACTGCCGCAGACGATTGACATTACCTGGAGGGCCGACGGAGGGTTTTTCGCGGTCACATTTGTTGGACCACAGGGCAGGATGTTTAAAGTTTTCGACAAGGAGGGCGCACTCAAGTATACTTCGGAAAAATTGAATGATTTGTGGCCAGCTATTGCATGGAGGCCATCGGGAACATGGATTGCGGCGCCACATAAGTTTCCCAACAAGAGTACTATTGCTCTGTTTGAGAAGAATGGTCTCAGGCACAGGGAGATTGTGTTACCATTTCAATTCGACGATGAGCCGGTAGTGAGTCTCAAATGGAGCGCCGATTCGGATATATTGGCAATGGAAACGGTAGTGGATGGCAAGAGCAATTTGTACTTGTACACTATTGGAAACTATCATTGGTATTTAAAGCAAACGCTTTGCTTTGACAGTGTGTTGTCATCGTATGTTTGGGACAATCGAATCGGCGAGGAGAAGACGATGTATGCCGCTTTGCCTGATGGAACGTTAGTCAAATACAGGTAAGACGAAAATATTATTTCCGACGACTTTTTGTACCAGGATGACAGGGCCGTCATAACTTTCCGCTGCTAGCGCTAGCGGACAAATGTGGAGGGGATATAGCAAAGAAATTCTCGCTACAACTCTTAACTAGATAAGAACAAGAGAAAAACATCATCTGTCAATACAGTCCATTAGCGATGGGATCTTCGAATGAAAGCCCAAATCAGTCGATATTTACAAAAAAAAAAACTATCGCTTATTATCGATAACTATGAATATATCCAGTAAATGTTTGAAATTATTTGTTTCTGAATTAAAATCTTTTAGGATTAGCCTACCACTTATTACTTACTCTTTGATATTTCAATGTCTTCGATGGAATGAAAAATCGATGGTCGGAAAGTGTTATCGATAGAATATGTTCTGAAGTATATATTCTGAATTGTTGGTAACTAAAGTCAGTGACATTGTATCAAATCAGTTAGTTAGGAAGAAATCGTTATTTCACTTCGGGATTTTATTCTAAAACTAATTTTTAATATTAATTGGTTTTACACATTGAAGGATTGATTCTTAGTCAATTTGGAGTTCAGTAGATTAGGTCTTGACAAAATGTTAGTATCTAATTAAAATTTGACTAATATTTTACACAGCCTAAGACTGTTATTTGTTAACTAGATTTTAATAAAAAATTCAATTAAAACAATGGAATAGTATCGGGAATTATCGAAAGTGATGACTACCGATAGTTACCCACCTCTAGTAAATATAGAGAGTTTCTAGATATCTGCTGTTGTAAGGCGTTCCATGATTTTGATACCAGCGGGTAGAAAACAAAATTATACAAGAGTCTTGTAAATATGGAGTGGGGCGATATTGAAAACCCTGTTGTGCTAATTGGCCTTCACGAGTGTTATATGGAAAGAGGCGATATTTTCCGGTCCTTGCGACCGCTTGGAATCACCCAGAATTTTGTGTATTGAAATGTTAAATTATTTGAGGACACTGGTGGAGTAGCTGACCGACAAAAATCTGAACGCCCTCGCACTGTCAGAATTCCATAGGCGATCATATCTGTTAAACCAGGATTAATCGGAAATCGCTGCAAAAGCAGAAAATCTTATCACGAGAGATGAAGATATCGCAGAAGTCCATGTCTCGCATTATCAAACAAGATTTGAGACTCAATGCATATAAAAGATACAATGCCCACTTGCTCACAGTCCAATTAAAGCAAAAACGGAATGAAAGATCGAAAGCACTAAACAGACTGTACGCGCAAAATGGTAACAGGCAAATTTTGAGTAAAAACATCGACAAAAATCTACCAAACTAATGTTCTGGAAAAAATACGAATCACACCTCCGGCATGTAATCCACACCACACGGTCAATTTTTGTGGATGCAATGGAGGCTCTTGAAGCGCATGTGGTTTTGTTGTTGTCCAATAACGCATATTTTGCTTATTGACAAAGCCATTAAGCCAAAAATGAGCTTCATCGCTGAAGATGATTTTTCGATGAAATTCAGGATTTTCTTCAAACTTTTGAAGTTTCAGCGCTTAAGATGATCAAGAGGCTTCAGTTCTTAAGTTAATTTGATCTTGTAAGGGTGTAGGCCAAGATCTTTACGCAAAATTCGCCACAATGTTGACTGAGAGATTCCCAATTCCTGTGAACGGCTGATTTAGCTCATTTTGAACTGAAACACTTACGGCTGCGATATTTTCGGTACTTCGACCGGTGCGTTATCTCACTGGCACATGAACTTTCAATAGTGAATATGTTGACTATAAATTTATCCACTATAGCACGCACAACCTGTCTGGTGGGAAGGATATCACGTTGACAGATCATAAAAAAAACTCTAAGGGTGCTTTTGTATTAAAATACAAAATTGTTATGTCCCTATTGAAAAACCCTTTATGATTAGAGTATGTTCTTATTTTAATTTATTTATTAAATTATTATTTTGTTGTAATATAATAGTCAAATATTGCTAAATCAAAAAATTGCATTGATAAGTAAACTTAGTCGACTTCAATGCGAAGAAAACCCAAAATCGGCACCCATGAACTTGAGCTACCTATTTAGAAAGATACTTTACAGCGCAACAGCTCCTTCTCCTATACAAAGCACAAGTTAGACCAGGAGTTGAGTATTGTTCTCGCGTTTGGAGTTTGGCCCGAATACTATTTCTTCATTTATTCGACGAGTAGTCCGCATAATAGTAATCCCGCACTAACTTCCAATCGCTAACCATTAGCTCAACGAAAACTGGTAGCAGATCTATACCCATAATATTGATACTATCATTGCAGAGGTTCCGAAGACCTAAATATAATGATCGCTAGAAATATGATATTTGGGCATTCTACTAGGCAAGTCACCAGGGGCCATCACCTCTATGTCCACCTAGTAATTGTGCGGACATCTGTTTATCAAAACTCCTCCTGCTATGGGACAAGTAGACTTTAGACTTTACTCCCAGGAGACGTATTTTCAAAAAACTTTCAACAATTCAAGAGTAGAATCAACAGGTATCTAAAAACATCTCGGAGCGCTGGCTTAGTGTGATAGGTTCGCCTCGCCTGAGATAAGATTATAAAAAAATCAGTCTACCATGAATTTTGTAAAATAAGCTATAATCACCTAAACCTTATCTTGTTGGAGGTGGCTATATTTAGTTGTTCATGTTCACTAGGCATGCGACATATTGTTGGAAACATCTCTTGAGCAGAATCCAAAGATATTTTTTTCAAATAAAAAGCTGCTTAGCAGATTTCTCTGTTTCTTACATAAACTTATTTGTTTTTTTTTTGCAGTTGGACCTATAAGATCGATCGATACCAAGCGTATGCCGATAACACAAAGTCCCCAGTTATGGTAGCAGTAATTGATGGTAAACGTCTCTTAATCACCGACTTTCGAAAAGGTGTCATCCCACCACCGATGAGCAGTTGGCAGTTGGAATGTGATTCCTACATAAATTTCTGTACCTTCTTAACGTCTCCCAGAACAGCGGAAGAGTGCATTTCACTTTTCGTATGCAGTGCACAGAATGAATTGTTACAATACAAGTTGCCTGGGAACAACAATTATACACTGAATCGTGTTATTCCGCTCGAATCGTCTTCGGTGCCTTTGATTCATCACAACTTTCTATGGCCTGCAGACTTCAAGTTATATGGGGTTCAAAGTATCGGACGAAGGTCAAATCTATGCTTGTATCAGTTGTTTGAAGATATTGAGTTGAGTACCGTAGAAATCGATGGAACAGTCTGCTGTCTCGAAGGTGTCAATGAACTCAATATTCTTGCGCATACAATTGATGGAAAAATATCATCGATCTCTTACTTAAATAGTGGTAAAGTAGAGAAGATCACTAGAATTTACTGCGATCTCGGACAACTGTGTGATAAAATTGAGTACTTCAAACGCAACGACTTGACTGGTGTGATATCATTAGACAACCATCAATGTCTTCGAAGTAATGCGAAAATACTGTCGACTGATGTTACTTCGTTTCACATCACTACCAACTACCTAGTGTTCACTCAACTGGCTGTGATGAAGTTTCTAAGACTGACCGATGGGAAAATTGTCAATGAGCGAAAAATCGAGAGAGGAGCCAAGATTGTTACCATACTGCCGCATGATTCGATGACGATTCTTCAGCTGCCACGGGGCAATTTAGAAGTCATTCATCCAAGAGTTTTGTGTCTAGAATTGGTTGGACAACTGCTTGATGGGACTCATTACCTACAAGCAATGGATTTGGTACGTAAGCAGCGGATAAACCTTAACATAATCTGTGACCATAATGTGGGGAAATTCCTGCAGTATATAAAAGAATTCCTCGGCGAAGTGAATCCGCAGTGGTTGAATTTGTTCCTGAGCGATCTACAGAACGAGGACTTCACACTAACAATGTATTCAAGTAACTATCCGGATACTGTGCGGGTGTACCCGGAGGGTTTTCGCATTAAGAATAAAGTGTCGCACATCTGTGAGAAACTGTGCAAACAAATGGAAGCCGAAAGCTTTCATACGTTCCTGTTGCCGATAATTACGGCCAATGTAAAGATTGGCAACATTGAAAAGGCACTGGAAATTATTTGGCTTGAAAAGAAGAATGAGGGCGCTGCTGGTGGTGTGTCAGATGAGAAATCAAGGGCTGACGATGCCTTGAAGTATATTCTCTATTTGGTGGACGTGAATCAATTGTATGACGTAGCGCTTGGCATGTATGACTTTGGTTTGGTTCTGATGGTTGCCAAAAAGTCACAAAAAGATCCAAGAGAATTCCTGCCATTCCTCAATGAGTTGAAAGATCTCGAGGAAAACTATAGAAAGTTTAAAATCGACTTGCACCTAAAGCGGTTCGTTAAGGCTCTCCATAATATAAGCCGCTGTGGTGCGGATAGATTTTGGGAAGCACTGGACTTGGTGAAAGCGCACAATCTATATAAAGATGCACTGTCGGCTTATAAGGAGGATAACGCGTGTTATAAGAAAATCGCGCACGCATACGGTGATTTTCTGCGAGAGAATGGAAAGTTTGAGAATGCGAGTTTAATGTACGAGAGGGCAGATGATCTCACACAAGCAGTGGCATGCGCTCGCCATGTATTGGATTGGCAGCGGTGCCTGGCATTGACCAAGAGAGAGGGGGTGTATCCACAAGCCCTTGCCATGTAAGTAGGGAGGTTTGTTATTTTTGTTCGAATGAAATTGTTTAACAAGAAATTGCAGCTCGCTGGTGCCATCGTTAATGGAACACGGGCGATACCAAGATGCCTTTGAATTGCTGAAGCGATATGGAAATAACTTTGCTGAGGGAATTGCATGCTTGCTCAAGGGAAATTTGTATTTGCGGGCAATTTTTGAAGCCAGGATGGAGAATGCCGCGTTGTTGGGTAAGTTTTAAATAAATACAATTTAACGAGTTGAAGATAGGTTGCTGCTCTTGCTGAGATAAGGGTACACTTAGACCGCATGTATTTACATATTCCGGAATTTTAGTACCTGAAACCTCTAACGTGTGGACCATTTCTGCCCATCTTTTGATTTTGTAGATGTTAAGTGTAGACAAGTCACACAGCATTCTCAGGTTCTGCAGATATCGTTGGAGGGAATAACCATTGCTTTGGTATGTTTGCTTATCAGACAATGCTCTGTAAGAGCTCTAGTTATAAACCGTAAGCTCATTCTGTTTGAAGGTAGTGATCTTCCTTTTTTTTGTTCAAATTATGAAAAACGAGTGTTGAAATTGTTCGACCTGCTGTTTGCCATTCTTTTGACTTAAGTTTCTTGTTGAAAATTTACATATTCCAGTAAATAGTTGCACTAAATTGGCGATTTCCGACTTATAACCTGTTTATCGTACGTTTCTGTGAGCTAGAATACACTGAATGAACATTTCGAATCTGCAGTCTACAGTCTCATCTGTAGCACTGCTTTGCCAACTATCTTGGCAAAGCTTTTTTTAAGGCTTTTATCTCTTCTTAACTATCTGTAGGTATGTAGGTCAAGCCACTGATTTTCAGACCACCTTGCTCATCGTGTGGTAGTATTTGTGGGAGTTATTTTTATACTTTCTTACTTACTTTGTTCCTTTGTCACCTTATTCGTCTTAGGGCTTATACCACACCTGTGTGCTATTGTGTCTGGTTCCTGCCGATGATGTGTCTTAGATCTGACCATGACTTCCCGAATTGCCGAGATTTATCATTAACTGTTCTGTGCCAGTAGGTTCCATTGCATGGTCTAGAGGGCTGTGCAGTGGCCTTTCTTTCGCATGGTTTGACCAATCCACTACCACTTTTGCTTTTGTATTATCGCATCCTTACGTTTTTGACGCGTTCTCTCATAATGCTTTACATTTGAGACACGCTTTGGCCAGAACAGTCGCAATATGTTTCTTGTTTCTGGGACAACGATTAACTAAAGCTTGTAGCTTTTTTTGACATCGGTGGTCACTTTCCACATGTTGTAGCCATATAACATCACTGACTCCACATTTGAGCGGAATAGTCTCATTTTTGGTGTTAAAGCTGATTGCACCGTTTCTCCAGATCTTAGACGAGATACCGAGAGAAGTCATTGCTTTTGCAATTCGACTGAATTTCAAGGGAGGTAATAATTCCGAGGTACCGAAAATTTAGATCTCTCCCGACCTGTTAGGTGTTAAATTCAGGACTTAATTGGTTATGGAAATCATCCTTTTCCTCCTCAGATTCCGGATTAGTCGGAGCATAATACTGAATGGTGTTGAAGTTACTCACTCTTGTTCTAAATATGGCGATCAACATTTGATCGGTGAAAGGCGTCCACGAGGTGAAGCATTTAGGGGTGTTTGAAGTTAAAAGTAGGCCTATACCCACGGGCATTTCCGGACGGTTTGTCTCGAATAGAGTAGGACAGTGTTACGCTTTGGAGAATGAAACTTACCCGCCTCCAGCAACCTTATTTCACTTAGTTTCAATAAGTCGAGCTTATAGCGCATGAACTCTTTTTCTAATTAGATTAATCTGGCATTGTCTTTCAGAGTCAAGAATAGTCCTCATGTTCCAGAAACCTACCTTTGTCTGAATACGATAGCCAAAGTTCGTCAACGTGTGATCATTTCTTATTCGAGGCATTGTAGCAGTTTCGATTGTTTTTTTGAGACATAGGATGCCACCCTTTCTTCCTAGACCAGCATTAAACTAGTGTGCTACTAGTCAAAGCACGCACTTGAAGAATTAACCTACAAGCACAGACAATAAATATACCATTCATATGGGAAGAAGTGATATATGAAAACGAAATTCACTAGAAAAAAAGCTTTTTAAAAAGCTTAAACTTCTTACAAAAGGGAAAAAATCAGAACACAGAACATTTGTCCACTTTTTAGTCCATCGTGTCACTCACACATACCGTTGTTTACCTTTACTGTAAAAAAAAAAAAAAAAATTTTGCGCGACTGCGGTCACGGAGTTCTGATGCCGACACGTTGGTAGGATGGATATGGAGTATAGATCGTATATATATATGTTCAAATGGTTGGGCTTATCTTGTGTGCTTGTTATTTTGTCTGTATGTATGTACCTTTATTGTCAGCACTTGATTAAATAAATAAAAACTCTGTAAACTTTGTGGACACAAATTTGCTCTGAAAATGGGTATGAATATGAGTTTTGCATACTGCATTTTATATTCATGCCCTTATAATAACTGATCACTGCTCTTGACCTAAACTGCTCTTGGCCTAAAAAAACTAACTTACTTAACAAAATAATCATTAACTTAAATTAGGTTAGTATTAAATTGCAGTTAAATCACATTAGCTGAAGTAGTTTCCAGGAGACACGAACGAGGACGTGGCAGGCTATCGACCCCCACCCTCCCAACCTCCCAATAATTTATTTATTTATTTTTATTTATATATTTATTGGCAACATAAGCATAGTAAAACAAGGTGTTTTTTAGTTTATACTTAGTACAATATTGGTAGATTTGGTTGGAACAAAAAAAAAAAAAAATAATAATAACAAACAATATATTGTAATATGCGGGCTACGGCTCGAGTAGATAAAACAATATTCTGTGAAATTATTTCTTTATTTTCTAGTCTATAGAACAATTCAGGTTCACACTATACTATTCTTCGCAATTCTTTTCTTACAATGTCTCTTTCCTCTCAAATCACTTTATCTCCTTTCAATTACTTAATTCACAAATCCAAACTAATTACTTCTTCTTGTTAACTCTCAACTTTCAATTTATCACAAAATTACAACTTCGCCTATTATCACTTTTCTAATCTCTTCGCCACAGTTTAAAAACTACTGCCCCCTTTTTGATCGCCATCTGTGCTTATATAGCAAAAGTTTCTGATAGCCAGAAACTTCTAGCAAATTCTTCGACCACTGGAACAAGAGAAATTCCAAGATGACAATCATTCTTGCAGTTATGATTCCCTCTCATCCGTGATATTATCCGTCTCTTTCGTAGACATGAACTGTGGAAACCGCAGACACGAACCTCGAATGAAAGGACACTTCGAACCAAAACTCTGCCAGAATGAAAAGACACTTCGGAATTTGTGCATCATACTTTTAGGGGCGTAGTTATTATTATGCTACAATATGTATAAAAAAAAAAAGAATAAGAAGAGAAAATAGATAAAAATAATATACACGTTTTTAAATTTTCAAAAATCCCTAATAATAATATCCACGTTTTTGAATAACTATTTAAATTTTCAAAATTCTCAATTTTATTGTTATTATTTCTATCTTTAAAATGGAGCAAAAGTACATGTTTACAATGGGCTTAGCACCTGAGATGACGTTCAAGTGCGATTTTAAAACTACTTGGGTTGTTCAGTCTCCTCAATTCGGCCGGTAGGGAATTCCACAGACCAGCAGCATGGGCGAAGAACTGTCTTTTAGAAACATTATATCTGAAAGTTGGAACAATTAGGACTCTACTTCTTTCACTTACTTTACTTATGTCCTGTATCCCCTTGTGGGTCTTAGGGCCTTTACAACGCCTACGCGCCATCGTGTGCGATTTCTGGAAATGTGCCTCAGCTCTCCCCAACTCTTTTCCAGTTGCCGTGCTTCCTTCTCAACTGTTCTGCGCCACGTACTCCTAGGACCGCCGCGTATCCTGCCATCCTGGGTAAGCGGGTTCCATTGCATCGCTTGGTTAGCTATGGACCTGTCACCCTTTCGGAGAGTGTGACCGATCCACTGCCACTTTCGTCGTCGTATGGTTGTGCCTATAGGTTCATGGCCCGTTCTCTGATAAAGCTGCTCGTTAGAGATACGGTTTGGCCAGAATATCCTTAAGATGTAACGTAGACACCTATTGACAAACGTTTGCAGCTTCCTCGTGATAGTGACGGTCACTCTCCAGGTACCACATCCATATAGCAACACGGATTCAACGTTGGAACGGAACAGTCGTAGCTTGGTGTTTAAGCTAATTGCATTACTTCGCCAAACTATGGATAACATCCCAAACGCAGATTTTGCTTTACCTATTCGGCTGGCTATATCCAGTTCGGTTCCGCCATCGATTGAGACAATACTCCCAAGGTATTGGAAACTCTCTACTCTCTCAACCGTTTGTCCAGCAATGCATATATGAGTTGATGAGTTTGGTCCTAGGCTGATCATTTTTGTTTTTGCCGAGTTAATTTTCAGCCCAACGACGTCTACTTCCCTCTCCACATTTGCTGTCATTTGGTGAAAGTCCATTATTCTGTGAGAAAGTAGGCACACATCGTCGGCGTAGTCGAGGTGTTTGAGTTCAGATGTGAGAGTCCATCGAATTCCTCCATTTCCTGTTGATAAGGCCGCATTCAGCACATCGCTAATCGCCAATAAAAACAATATTGGTGAAAGTATGCAGCCTACTTCTTTCAGACACTGAAAAAACAAGTCTGTTAGAAAGATATTCTGGTGCTTTGCTTTGTTTCAATTTAAATAAAAACAGCAGAGTCTTGAAATCCAGATAATTTTGCAAGGTCATCCCAAATACACTTTCTCTGTGCCTCGAAACATGGTCGTATCTGCGCAGGCCGTATACAAATCGGACAACATTGTTGAATGCAACGTTAAGCTTGCGTTGACTCACACTATCGAGACAGCAAAATATGAAATGGTCATGAAAAAGAGCCGGTAGTATAAGTGTTTTAGCCAGGGTCAACTTGGTCTTTGTTGGGAGACAGCTAGCCGCTAGATACAGAGCTCGCAATGACCCATACATTCTGCCCAGTGCGCTCGGTAAATGATTATCCCATGTCAGTGTTTGGTTGAATATTACGCCCAGATTTTTTACCGATTTGACGTACTGTATGTCGGTACCACTTAATTCAACGTTTGGTAAGCACGAGTAGTCCACCGCCTCCCTGCTGATAATATTAGCTTGGCTTTTCCTTGAGTTTAATGTTAGTTTATTACGTTGAGACCAGAGTGCAATATTGTTCAGATCCTCATTGATTCGAAGAGTTGCATCTTCCACCATTCCAATTGGATAGCTGAGATATATTTGTACATCATTAGCATACATATGAGTCCTACAGTGCTTCAGTACTGATTGAAGATCATTATTAAACATAGTGAAAAATAAAGGACCTAAAATTGATCCTTGAGGAACACCAGAATTAGTTGGAAGAAAGGTTGATAGCTGACTATTAATGGACACAGCCTGGGACCTTCCTGTTAAATATTCTTTAACCAACTACAGAGCTGAGGTTTCAAAAAAGAAGTTGTGTTTTAACTTTGCTAGGAGTATGCTATGTGGAACACGTTCGAATGCTTTGGAGAAGTCTAGCAGTACCAACGTAGTTATATTTCCCTTATCTATCTGTAGTCGTATATCATCAACGAACTTTAGAAGGGCTGTCGAACAACTGTGCTGTGATCTAAAACCTAATTGTAAAGGCGAGAGTAGTCGAGACGTGGACAGAAACTCAGAAATCTGCCGGCTCAATAGCTTTTCAAGAGGTTTTCCACATCTTTGGATAGGAAGAACTGGTGAGTATCGTGTTAAAAATATGTGCTAGATAGGGGCAGATTACTGGAAAAATAATTTTGACAAACTTCGGATGCATGTTGTCTAGCCCAATCGCTTGAGATTGTATTTCGAAGACTGCCCTACGTACCTGCAGATGATCAACTCTTGTAAAGCTAAATTCGCTAGAATTATTTAGTGAAATGGTTTGTGTTGTAGATGTTGTGTATTCTTCAGATAAATCAGTTGAAGAGGCGCTTACAAATAATCTATTGAGCTCATTGGCATCATATTCCTCATTTGGGTCATTTGGTTTTTTAAGTAAGCCCAGTTCTCTTACACTCTTCCACAGTTTTTGAGACGAAGTATTACTAAATTTAGAGGAAAAGAATCTGCACTTAGATTTTCTAATCTCAATGTTAACGGCGTTGCGCAGTTTCTTATATTCATTGTGGAATAAGGGGAGCTTATAACGTTTTCATCGTTTGTAAGAGGCGTTTCTCTGAGATATAAGCGTATCGATCCTATTGTTGTACCACCCACATCCATTATTTCGTACGATAATAGTTTTTACTGGCACACATATATTAAATAAATTATTCACGGTGGATGTAAAGAACTCATCCAGTTAGAGTTGAGTACCTTCGTAGTTAAGAGTTCAGTGTTAATCACTATCAATTTATCTGTTGACTTTACTTTTTAAGCGTTTTGCAGTTTTTTTATTTTATTTCTGGAAATTCTACTTTTATTTAAATTCTTATCAAGAACCCATTTACAATTTTTCCGGAGCAATTATTAGGAAATTTATTAAATTAATTTTGTGGTCATAACATACATTGAACCAATTCGGAAAATGTATATTTGTTGCCTTTATACATTCTTTGATTATATTTTCTTTTAAGTTAGATGCAAAAGGTAGTTTTCAAAAGTATTCGGAAAATATTTGTACATGACGGCATACTTGAAAATATTTTTCCGACGGCCATAAGAGAACCGTATTTTCTTTAGAATTTTCATATTCTTTTAATTTTATCAATACTTCCGTTAGATCGAAATTCTGTTTGTCCTTTGACATTTCTTCCACACAATTTTCAAAGATTTGTTCTTTCTTTTTATTGTTTTAAAGAAGCAGTATCCGGTAAAGTATCTTGTAGCAAGGTCGTTGAACTGCGGTACCTTGACTGATATTGCGTCTTTGGCTAGCAGGGACTTAAATTCGGAAACACTTGGATTATTTTTATTAATATTCCGCGCTCTTATTTTACCAAATAAGTTCTCTAACGGATCTTGATTAAATTTATTTACATAAATGTAATATTATGATCCATGAATAATGTATGTATCTATGTATTAGGGTGGCCGTGGTGTAGTGGTAACATCATCGCTTGTCACGCTACAGGTTCACGGTTCGTGATGTCAATAATCATCTATTTATTTCGCATGAAATAAATAAAAAGTCGATCAATTGCGAAAGCTTATGTCAACTCTACTGTGAAGGCATAACACTGGCAGTAGGGCGGTCATATGGCTAAAATGCAACTTGATCATGATGATGACATCAGGAGGACGGAAAAAAAATACTGTGAATCATGAGCAACGACAACTGGACAGCCACCCTTGGAGTTCACTGAAACTTAATACCAGCTGAGTTTCAAACCGACTACACCAATCTGTCTTTCTCTCTGTTTCTTCCCCTTTCCTTAAAAAAAAACGACCGTGTTCTAAATTTAGTATAAGGATATTCATAACCCCTTTTACACGTGCAAATTATAAAAAAAAAAAATCTCTTATTCTTAAAACGTTTTCTATAGTTAAGGCCAAACCTTTGAAACAAAATGAAATATTTCTTGCGTTTGTGGGTTCGATGTTTAGTATGTAATCCTTCATTTCTTGTATAAAATGCATATTTTGATCATTCCGTATAAGTGCTGGTTTTCCATTAGTTTAGTTTATTATCTTAGTCTAAAGATCCTTGCGTAAAATCTTCGACGTAGTCGAGTAACATGATCCCAATTGCTGCGAACGGTGACGAATGGACAAACCACGGTCTTCATTAACACTGCCGGATACAGCAGCAATATTTTCCTCTTTTTTTTTTTTATAATTTGCACGTGTGAAAGGGGTTATGAATACCCTTATACTACTTTTTAGGACACGGGCGTTTTTGAGGAAAGGGGAAGAGACAGAGAGAAAGACAGATTGGTGCAATTGGTTTGAAACTCAGCTGTTATTAAGTTTCAGTGAACTCCAAGGGTGGCTGTCCAGATAACTGGGGAGTTTGTTTGTTTTTGCTTTTGTCGTTGCTCATGATTCACAGTATTTTTTCCGTCCTCCTGATGTCATCACCACAATCAAGTTGCATTTTAGCCATATGACCGCCCTACTGCCAGTGTTATGCCTTCACAGTAGAGTTGACATAAGCTTTCGCAATTGATCGACTTTTTATTTATTCCATGCGAAATAAATAGATGATTATCGACATCAGGATTCGAACCGTGAACCTGTAGCGTGACAAGCGATGATGTTACCACTACACCACGGCCACCCTCGTACGCACTCTACGAGTATGCATACGGGTAGGTCGCTTCATTTCCAATAGCGTGAAATTGGCTTGAATTGCTTGCTCAGTATATCGATTATGATGACCGTAAAATGATCGAAGTGCGCGAAAAACATTTTTCTCAGAGCATGAATTTTGATAATAAAATTCAATAATTTGTATGTCTTGTTCGGGTGTCTTTCCATGATTAAATGGCAATGCTAACTGAGCATGTTTGACTTCGGCACATGTCACGAATCACGCTTGAAATGTCAAAAATAGAACACCGAAAAACCAAACAGAAAATTTTGATCATTCCGTATAAGTACTAGTTTTCCATTTAAGAGGTCGAAAAGTCGATATATTTTTTTTATAAATTCAGCTGTCGATTTTGCAAACTGGGCTTCATGTCTTGGAAATTTGTTGAGTTTTATTAAAGCATCAATGCCGCAGGCTACAGATCTGCTTAGAACTTGTGCAGCCAATTTCACGTTCATTTTCTGAAACTCAGTAGGATCAATGTGTGCCGATGTAAGTTTTAGACATATTTTGGTAGTATTACTTTTTTCTGTGTTATAAAGGTAGTCAGTTACCTCCCAATTAACAATTCCATCAAAAGTGGTCAAATTGTATTTAAGTAAGTTGTTCCGAATACTCTTTATAAGATGAGGAATATCATACATTCCATATATGGATTTATTTTTGTAAGTGAAGTTAAAGTTTTTTTCATTTAGATTAAGTTTACTATATAAACTACGATTTGTGGGTCCTTGATTACAGCAAATAGCTCTAACGGTTAGTTTCAGCTCCGCGCATATACAGGGTGGCTGATGAATATTGCTACATTAAGAAACTCAAATAACTTTTTTTTTCAGTGTATGGAATTCATTTTTCTTTTATTCATGTTAAAGCTCATTCAATTTTATTAAATATAGTTTAATTAGTTTTAAAAATAATGGAATTTAAATGCCCCCCTTGCTCGTTGATGCATGTGCGGCATCTTACCAAAAAGTTGTTCATTACTGCTTGGAGAGTTGAGACAGGAATAGCCGCAATTGTTTCCCGAATGGATTGCTTTAGTTCATTCAAATTTGTTGGTTTTGCTTTGTAGACTTCCTGTTTGCAATAACCCCACAAGAAAAAGTCAGGTGCAGTAAGGTCAGGCGATCTGGGGGGCCAACGGAATATGGAGTTTCTGGATATCAGCTTATTGGGAAATTTTCGTCGCAATTCTGTAATAACAGGCCGGGCTATGTGAGGAGTTGCACCATCTTGCTGAAACCACACAGAGTTGAAAGAAATTCTCATTCGGCGTAATTCTGGATAGAAAAACTCTCTTAACATGCTCAAGTAACGGTCTTCAGTAACCGTAACGGTGTGACCGTTTTCTTCGAAGAAGTAGGGCCCGACAATGCAGCGTAATGAAACTGCACACCACACTGTGACACGAAGTGGATGCAATTCCGTCTCATGGAGTATCTGTGGGTTGAAAGCACTCCATATTCGACAATTTTGTTTGTTTATGTTGCCGTTTAAATCGAAATGGGCCTCGTCAGACATAAAAAGACAGTTCAACATGTTTCCGTCCTCTTCCACCATTTGAAGCATCTTCTGGCAAAATTCCAAGCGATCGGCAAGTCTGCTGCGTTCAGTTTGTTGGCCATTTGAATTTTATATGGGAATAAGTCCAAATCATTGAGCATAATTGACTGCAATGACTGACTATTTATACCCATTTGAGCAGATAAGCTTCTTGTCGAAACTCTTGGATTGTTTTGTATGGCAGCAGCTACAGCAGCGATTGTTTCCTCCGTCCGAACTGAAGGGTTTCGATGGTAAGGTCTTCTTTCGACTGTCCCATGCTCGGCAAGAAGCAAGAAGAAAAAAAAGCGTGATAGCGGCGGACAATCCAAATTCTTGTTTCAGTGTCCCAGTTATCCATTTTTGTTAAATCTAAAAATCAATCTGCAAAATAAAAAAAAAATTAACCAGATTCATTAAATAGAAAAAAAGTTATTAAATTTTTTTTTGGTAGCGGCTTTCATCAGCCACCCTGTATCAAGTCAATTATATACTTCAATCCAAGTTGTTTCGTAGGTATATTGCTTGGACAAACGACATGATATAAAACTTGCTTAAAATTTCCACATAAACTGTGAATCATTAAAACGCACGTAGACTTAACACATATATTTGACCTTTGATTTCTTTCATAATCAACAAAACCTTCAATTTCGTCCTTGAATTTATTGTACGTTAGATTCGCTTGAAGGCTCATTTCGTCAAAAATAATAATAACTTCTTTTTCTTTTGGTGGAAATGTTGCGGTTATTTTCTTTATCTCATCTAATACATTCCTGTTCAATCCTGGAGATAGACTTTTAATCTTAATCCGTCTATGTAAAGAAGATGGGTGCGGCAAGTGTAATCCAAGTTGATCTCGTAGAAAGCTGTAGCCGGAAGACGAACGAAAAAAAAGCACTGCGAAACACACTTCTCTTCTTCGGTGTATTTTTTTGTACTCTCAGGTAGAATGAGCTTCGAAAATGTATTAGTATTTTGATCAATACCAAGCAATAAATTAATTTTCTCTTGGATACTCTGCTTTTAACGCACTTGCAGCTTTTTTTTTTGTGTTCTTTTAAACGATGAATTCCCTGCAGCAAATTTATTTTAAATAGATTGCCTTTTTATATGAGTCTCACAGTTGGCGCAAGTATATTCAACGTTATCATTGAATCTTTTTCTTGATAACCTTTTTGAAGACAAGTTTAGTTCTTCTACTGTAACATCATTCGAATCCAGTACTAATTTATTGCAGTTTTCATATGTAACCTTAGATCCCGTTGGATCAAAAAAAGAAAAATTAACTCGCCATCAGATATAGCAACACTTCGTTTTAACAAGAGAGAAGGGTAAGCATTTTTTTTTTAAATATTTCTTCCCAATTCTTAAAATGTTTGCTGCATATATAGGGCGTTTTAAGGATTTTTATGTGTTCCCGAGACTCCTCTGCTAAAGCTAGCCATTCATCGTATTTAACTGTTCCTTTTTTAGGAAATTTAAATAATTTTCCATCAGGCAATTCATTTTTGGTTATAGAACAGTGTGCAATTGCGCACTTCGTTCTTTTCCAGGACATTTTTTCCTTGGAGACAATTTTCTTATGCCTTTTAATTTTTTAGTAAATGTATGTAATATATATGTATGTTAGTAATTAACCTGGAAATCTAAATGATTGATATTCGAGCAAAATCTCTCAAACCTTCTCTTCATATACAACGCATACGCGTTTGCAAAAATTCCATTCATGAAAATTTATTCTTTTGCAGCGGTGGTATGGAAATCACGCCGTCATGCATCTTCATGCCCCTTCCCGCATACCCCTTTACACTTCCTCACCTCGTTCGTTTGCATGTCACAACACACGATGAGAAAAAACGAGCGAACGGAGTGAGGAAAAAGAAAAAGCTTTATTTGTTGTACTTATTCTGAAAGCTCTTTATCTGCTACCCGTTGTCTGCCACGATAAAAATATGCTTCATTTTTTTATATGGGCGTGCGAGATCTGGGTAGTTTATTATCTGTGCTACAAGTATAAGGGTTTATACATGTAGCGTGGAGGTAAAGCAAGCACTGAGTTATGGACATGGTTGTTGCACTACTGGACTAAACCAAGTTTTAGACAGTTTTCCCTGTACAGCACGGGTCTTACTATTGCTAAAAATATTCCATTCGAGGTTGAAGGTCTCATTTTGATCTATTAGCTTTATTGCAGGTGTATTAGATTATAGAAAAGCAGCCGAGCCCGAGTGAATCTAGGATATAGTTTTTTTTTTGGTGAGAATAACACATATACATATCTGGATTTTGAAGGGTTGACTCCGATGCCAACTTTATCGGTTCGCAAAGACTGACGCTGTATCCATCCATTTATAAAATGGTGAGTACCTCATTTATTACTAAAACCCATAACAGTGGCGAAAATGCCCCACCCTCAGAAATACCCTGTACTCGATCACCGGCTTCCCTGTTAAACAGCACTCAGCTCAGCATGTATGCGTCGGCTATCTAGCGTTTATTCAGTCTAATAGCGAAGGCATATTTCAACATTGAGGTTGAGAAGTTCAGTTATTGAAAGCTCCCTCAATGCCAAGGAAAAATTGTTATCTTCTTGTTAAAAAAAAAAATGCCTCGATATTTCTTACCATTGAATGATGGGTAGTTTACACCGTGCAAACCAAATCAAAATAGATTCTAAAGCTAGAGTTGGACCGTAGATAGAGTTGAGTCATAACCGTGTTATGGATTATTCCATAGAGTCCTAATGATTTGTATGAAAGGAAACTGTGCATTGTCCAATGTAGTTTTCGAGTAGTGACGAGAGTTGACGTCTGCTGATTTCATACAAAGTGCTTTGTCTCTGTTTTATAACCGGAAAAGTGAGTGTCGAGAAGTAGTTCCAATGTCGCCTCGCTGGACATGGCTCAGTTCCGTTCTTGTAGCTTGTCACCGATCTTCTGTCTACTGATTGGGCATGCCTTGCGATAGGCTTATTAATTATTGCTTTAGTTAGATCGTGTACCACTCGATATTAGATGATGAATAGGGTTTTTTTAGTTAAGGATTTAAAAAAAAAAAAAACATAACGGAGGAATTTTAATGTCAATGCCGAATTGTATGTAGCAGATTCTACTTTTAAATGCTGTAAATGTCAAGCCTAATCGTCAAAATCTGCTACACTCATACAGTTTATATGTAGCATCGTATTCTTTGGCGGGCCGTATAAATCATAAAATATATGAAAATCGATTTCTGACGGTTTCTTGCGTCTCGGTCCGGGATAGTGTAATCTTGGCCTTAGGCCGAACCGTAACTAAAGAAACGCAGCGTGTAATCTGGCAGCAACGTGTTAGTGTAAGCTATCTGGCACGCATCTTCAAATTTAAGCGAATGTACACTCCAGAGTTAACACACACTTATGTGATGCGGCATAATTTCAAGACAGATGCCCTGTCACTGCCATTTCGCTTTGGTGTGCTCTGGACCTTAGGATTCGCTAGAAAGTGCGAAAATAAGTTCGAAGATAATCTTGCCTTAAATAGACTCTCCGCACTCATCCTGAGCTCCTCGTTAAATAATAATAATAATATTTTGGCGCTAACAGCACAATGCAGGGCCTGGCCTAGCTTCTCGCAGCCACTCGTACTGTGCGCCTCACGAATAGTTGGGGTCTATGTACAGTATTGTCCCGTTTCCGAGAGGCAATTTTTTCGATTGATAGAAGCTTCTCATGACAGTTTTACTCTCGGATGTTTATCAGACGTTCGCGAGAGGTGGCACCGTGAGAAAACTTTTTTTTTTTGTTGTGTTTTCTTGGATTCAAACCTTGAACCTCTTGCTCAGCACTTAACCACTGAGCCAAAGCGCCCACTCGTTACCCTCGTCAAAATTGCTAAAGACCAGATGTGCCTTCTTTGCAACTCCAGTGAAATGCATATATATCGATGGGTTTTTTTTTGTCTCTTTGTTGTTTGGTCATGGCAACGCTCGTTAGTTGTTTAACACTAAGCCTTACATCCTCAGGCACGGTTTACTATTCGCTCCCACCACCAATGCGATCAGATTTACTACTTGTTAGCTGGGACCGTCTTTACAGTGGCCATATTGTTTCCTGCTCGCACTAAGCACCTCCGCCTTCTAGATCCGCAGCAGGTGCATAGTTGTCCCCAGTGACAATGGAGATGCTTCAATGTTTGTCGATAGCATGTATTTAATAAAATTCAAGACCAACTCTTTCCGTCTGAACTTCAAATCTCGTAGGACCCTGCAGCTAGCAACTGTCTATCAGTTTCGCACAAGGTCATAAAATTGTTCTGGAACAGTGATTTGGCAGACAAAGTTGGTCGATTGAAAATGTCTCAAGCTCTTTGTTCTAGTACTTGCAGGATGTTGGTAGTTTCCTAACGTTACTTTTCCTTTCTATTCCAGAATCCGTCATATATCCCCACTTGCTTTCCTATAAAGAATCACTCGAATCAAATTTAAATGCAGATCGTGAACTCTTCCTTAAGCACAAGACGCGTTTGCTGGCTGTCAGAGAAAAGAAATCCAAAGAAACCACAAATGACGACTTAGACGAGAGTGTTCAAATCGATGAAAGCGATTTGCTATCCGACACAACAAGCATGCATTCGTCCCGATACACAGCTAGTTCCAGGGGCACAGGGTAGATTCGAACAACTCTATTAACCTTTTTTTCTTTTCCTGAAAGCCATTCTCATTTCAAATAGGAAGACATTCCGATCAAGTAAAAATCGCAGGAAGCACGAAAGAAAGTTACTCAGTTTGAAGGAGGGCAATCCATTCGAAGACATCGCTCTGATTGATGCGCTGCATGGTCACATAATGAAAGTTTACGAGTTACAAATGCACATACGTGACACATGCAAGGCACTCTTAGAAATCTCCGAAGATGACCATGCCCGAGATGTACAGAGTCAATTCAGAGCTCTACTTATCCTCATTCGAGATTCGTTAGATGAAATCTGGACGCCAGATATAATGTCAACCGCACAATATATCACAGGACCGAATGTAGATTATGCGGCGCTGCAGAATGAACAACGATATGCAATGATAAGTGAGTTTTAGAGATAAGATATTTATAATATACCCATTAACCATTTTTCTCTCCGACAGATCCTTTGAAGCGTTTCAAGCCACAGCTAAACCTGCTTGACTGGGAACACGAGATATTAAGATAGAATTAATGTAGTTAGCTACGATATTGTGAATTTAATAAACCATGCAATCCAATCAAATGGATATGAATTAAATAGATTTCTTGTTTTGGTTGGTTGGTTGGTTAATTTAAAATGATGCTGCAGAGCGGTGTGTGCATGCATTTGCCACAGAGCAAGAATGAGGAGAAGAAGAAGATTGTGCGAAGTTTTGCATGTTTCATGTGAGAAACAGTTTTCTACTTCACTCTTAATATATGGAAAGTGAATGTTATTCGTGCAGATTGCACTTCGAATGAAGAAATTAACAAAACAGCACACGCAAGCACGCTGATTAAGTCAGTCAAACATGCAAGAAAGTGTAAGTGATTGCGCTCGCAAAAAAAATCTAATTGTGCAAAAGTATGATTAAACAAAAGTACGTTGTTGTTGTTGCTGCTGGTGAGCTGTGTTTTCTTTGCAGATTGAAGGCAATTAGTCAGCAGATGACGGGGCGTCTCTTTTTATCAGCATAGATAAAGTTAGTCGTTATTAGCGTTTACGCCCCCAAAAATCTGTAATGACACCCCTTTTTTATTTGGCTTTCATCGGTTGTAGGAAATAGTGAAATCGGTATCTGAGAGATATAAATGACTAGGAAGTTACTCACTGGAAAAACTACATTGTATAAACTAAATGAAGGCGGTATGGTACGATATGTACGGGGAAAAATTTCTTGATATCACATCC
Source organism: Pocota personata (assembly GCA_963082735.1). Lineage (NCBI taxonomy): Eukaryota > Metazoa > Arthropoda > Insecta > Diptera > Syrphidae > Pocota > Pocota personata. The sequence goes on along the minus strand of OY720429.1, from coordinate 44,768,567 downwards.
GGCGGCCCGAGCATTAAAAATTGGGCAGCAGGTTGAAAGATTTCTGACGAGCCTTCAATGTCTGATCACAAGATAAGGTTCAAATTTGAAGGTCTCGACGGAGTAGTCACCACCGGAAGAAACCCTGCAACACCGCACTGGGAGATGTATAGGACGACGTTAGCATAGGACTTGAGTGTGAATGGGGAAAAAGGTCAACACTTAGAACTCGAACATAATTTGAAAGAGCTTAACAGGTCTATAACGCAGGCGTATGAAACCATCTGCCTACCTTAGGCAAACTGATAATCGGCGCTTGAAACTAGTAAAGTCAGACCCCACATGCTGTTATCAAATTGGGTTATCAACAGTGAAAAAAGCAAATAGAGGACATCTAGTTTTCAGAACACAAAAACAAATAAATGGTACCACTAGGTCGCACGTAATTGCTCAAATATGCTGTTCGTTGGTATATTGTCATGATTACAAAATTAGGCAAGTTAAGAAATTGGAATTTTCACAAAACGCATTAAAAGCTAAATTGGAGCAGGAACTCATAGTTGTCAGTCTCAAACTTAAGAAAGTTTTCCATTATTTGAATTGCAATTCAGATTTATCCGTAATATAAGTCTCATCCACGCCTTCGTCCGTTCGTATATCTGTTGCCACCTTCTATCTTCCAAGCTAATAAGAGCTGTATATATGCATGCTTTTTACACGAGCTATGTAAAACAATGACCCAGTCAGTGACATTTTTCAAAAATCCATTATTTTGAAGCTGGTTTCATCACAAGGAAAAGTAGAAGTAGCATCACATAATATGTACTTACTTTTTTTACTTTAGATGGGGCTACAGTCCAGGTTACACTTGGACCTAAAATAACTAGCGTTTCCAGTCAGCTTGATCTATCTATAGGCCTTCAGGTCTTGTTTTACCGCGTCGTTGCTTGCCAGAGCTTCGATGTCCATTCGCTCTACATATCCCAGTCATTTCAGTCGATGAATTCGAACCCTTCTGATTGTACAACCGGTATAGTCCTCCATACTCCGTCGATCGAAAATAATTCGAAGTCTTATACCTATGCATATAAAGTCACATAAGTTGTTCATGATTTCTTAGATTGGCAATAGTGATTCTTCGCTTGAGCGCAAATCATTGTCATTATCCGAATTTGTAGCGGAGCCTAAGTAGACAAAGTCCTTAACTCTTTCAAAATTGTAGCTGTCTATTGTGATATCCTGTCCAAGTCGCCGATGTTGAGTGCCCTTTTGTGATGAAAACATATATTTTGTTTTGCCTTCGTTAACCGCTAAACTCGTTTTAGCAGCTTCTGTCTCAATACTCATGAACGCACAACTAATAGCCTGCTGCGTTCATCCAATTACGTTAATGTCGTCGCCTGATGTTGGCTTCCAAATTTTGTATAATCCTTTTAAGTATGATGTTAAAGAAATCACATGACATAGCCTTTTTGTCGTAGCCTTTTTCTGATGTCAAAGGCATTGGCCTTGATAGAGCGCGTGAATTTTCCATCGTCAACCTGCACAGACGGATGACTTTGGCAGGAATGCCAAAACTAGACGTAGTTCTGTATAGCTCATTTCTAGAAAAGCTATCATAGTCGACGTGATAACAAATAGGATGTTATAAGCGATGTTGAGAAGACTGCTGCCCCTATAGTTGGCACAGGTCAGAGGGTCTCCTTTTTTGAGGGAACGTCCTATACCGAGGACATAGAGCAAATAGCTCTCCTTTTACTCGAATCCCACTTTCGAGATAGATTAACATTTATCATTATACATGTAACGGGAAGGCATAGAAGGCCCGGCAGAGAGTAGTGGGCAATAGCAGCAAACATACATATGTACAGAACAGTGGCTAGACTGGACGATGAATACTTTTCATTTCAATGGAGCACACTTTATCTTCGCTTTAAAATTCATGAAGCGGTGCAAACAAGCGATGAATTAAAAATAGTGTTCAGTGAGCAATCGTTTAAATCGCTTCAATCGGTTCAGAAATATTGAAGTGCTTTAGCTAACTGAACTGGCTCATTGAAACGCTTTATAGCGCGCATACATTCTAACCGTTGTTATGGTCAAAATAATGACAGCTGGAGACATTACTTCTCATTCAAACTGAATGTCAAGAACGAAAATTAGTTGTACTTTAAGTCCAAAACTATATGTCGCTATCTGAATTTAAAAGAAAAAATTAGCGTGTTTTGTTCTAAAATATTATAGGAAGGAAATGTCGAAACCGATTTCAAGTTGTAATTGCTCTGCATTGATTGAATCTTTGAACTTAAAAGAAAATGATTGTTGCTGTTGAAAATTATACAAATTGATCTTATCTTAGTATTATTATTTATTTTTAGTTTTCAACTGGAAAAGTTGTCAAAAGAACCAAACTGGGCAGGACAAGTAAAACTCTTGAAAAAGTGCAATGCATATTTTTCTCGATAGAAGAAAACTTCTCATGAAAAGTTTACTCTCGGATATTTGTCAGACGTTGGCGAGAGGTGGAAGCGTGAAGATACACTCTTTTTGTGTTTTCTGAAACTCAAACCTCGAGTCTTACACTCACCGATAAAATATGGTAGGGTACAACACAATCCTTTACAGATGGATTGCAACCGCCCCATATAGGGTGTTCTAGACTCCAAAGTTATTCTTCTGGAGGATTATCCCGTGGGTCCAGACAAGAAAAGCTTGTAGCTATTACCAAAAGAATAATATTTTCAGTTAAATTAGGCAGATACTACCACTTCTGCACCGTTCACCCCACCATCAAATAACAAAATCAAACGCTCGACTCAAGTTTAGGAAAACGTTTTGGTTTAGCGGTTAGAGAAAGATTGATTTTAATCTTTTTTGCTCGGAACTTGGCGGCTTTTATTTATTTTTGTCCCATGGTGGTACTTGAACCAATAAGTTGCGGATCAACACGTTAGAATGCTACGCATTACTGCTTCTCCAAGTTCTAACAGTTATGCCTAAGCGCCAAACTGTTTTGCTGGCCTCGCTCTCAATGACAATGATTTTTCATGACAAGGGTTTATAATAACAATAACCTCTAATCAAATTAAAAATGTTGTGCAAAAGTTAACGTTGAGTTCAGAAGGATACCGAGGTACTTAACTTTGGTATATGGAACTAATTGGGCACTTAGAAATGCACATAGTCCGCATTTCGCTTCAGACAGATTTCTTGCTATTATCTTATGAACTGCATTACCCCAGTCAAAGAAAAAATTATAGACATTGATTGTCTCAAGGTTCAGGGCAGATCGCATCCGCTCACAAATTAACGGAAAGATTGTTCCATTACTTTGTACTGTATATTTGGCTAAACGAAGCTTTAACGAGTGGTTGGATTCAGTTCATTTTTGAATTCAACCAATTTCTAGAAAATGGTTTCAACCATATTTTTAAAATTTTGCATTTGAAGTAGGCTGCTTGATAACTAGAATTTAGAATTAGGCCATACTGAGTTGTTCAACGTGTGGGATAGGAGACCTTTTTGGTACGCCATTGAAATTAATGAGAAGGTAAGAGGGGAATTATAACAGTTCTTGAACAAATATTGAAATACATATATTTATACCATACTTTACCGTCTCCTTCTTTGAAGGATTTTGGGCAAATATATCTAATTTCCGGCACAACCTAAAAAAGGGTAATTCTTGAATTAGGAGTTTGGGAAAGATGATTCGAAAATATTTGAATCCCTCTCCTCTTATCTTACTCCCACTTCATTTGATTTCAATCATTTTCAAGTTGAATAATAGCCTATCAGTTTAAGCATAAGTGCAAAATTTCATCGAAACCGGTCAAGGGTTTTTGAGTTAGATAATTTAAAGATTTTTGAAACCCCACTCCTCACATAGCGCTCATACTTTATCCGATTTTGACCATTTTCAGACATACATATAAATTAAGTTTCATCAAAATGTCTCAAGTGTTCTCGAACGAGATGTGTGAGGAAACATACACTCAAAAAAACCCTGAATATGATTTAATAAACGGACGGATCCTCAAGTAATTGCCAAAGAAAGCCCTGATTGAAGAAAGACGTTTGATTCCTGACCATCAATTCGGCTTCAGAATAAAACATTCCATAATTGATCAGGTTTATAGAATAACAAATGAAATAGAGAAAATCTTAAAGGAGAAAAAGATATGGTCTAACGTCTTTCAAGCCTTCGACAAGGTATGGCATGAAGGCTTGAAGTTTAAGTTAAGACAGGTTCTTCCGGAACAATTAATTAAATTACAATTAAATACGGATCGGAATACTCCCAATTTAAGAAAATCGTTGCCGAGTACATCAAAGAAGTGTTCTTGGCCCGGTCTTGTTTTTACTACACACTCGAGATATACCGCAAGAAAATGTCACTGTGGTAGCTACGTTCGCGGACGATACGGCTATATTAACACAGATATCAGTCGAGTCAGCAACTGTAAAGCTCTAACGAGCTTTGGACAAAATTTGAGAGTGGACAAAGATTTGGCAAATTGCTCTCAACGAGACCAAATCAACTCATGTTAACTTTACTTACAAACAAATTGACAACCTACCTATTTTCATTAACTCGGTACAAATACCGTATGCAAACGAGGCAATAATACTAGACGCGAAACTCAAATGGAAGTCGCATACAGACAAATGTATTGGCTACTTGGAAGATATTCCAAATTAACCATATTATATATAACAAACTGTTTTTATACAAGCAAGTGGTTAAACACGTTTGGACGTATGGTATACAACTTTGGGTTTATACCAAACGAAGCAATAGAGATATCCTACAATTTTTCAAAACAAAGTGCTAAGAGTCATAGTAAATGCTGCCCCATGGTATATCAGAAACAATGATATCCACAGAGATTTAGGAGTAACTACCGTCGATGACGAAATAACGAACTTTGTTCGAAAACTCGGTATTCGTCTTCATGGTCATTGCAACAACGTTACACTCCAAATTCTGGACGAGACAAATTCTGGACGAACGAAACCGTTCGATCTAGCGCAATAAGGATCAGACGCATTTAATAGCGGGTTTTAGCAGATGCTTTTGCTGGAAAGCTACCTGCCCAACGCGAATGTTTTTGAAACTAAAATTACTTGATAAGGAAACGTCGTAGTAAACCAGTAGAAGGGAGGTGTTGTTTAGTGAGTAAAAATCTCACACTACTATGACCACGTAGCTCATAGTGTCTATAAAGATTTTTCACCTACCCACAAAAAAAAAAAAAAATTTTGAAAATGTTGAAAATATTTTTTTTTTGACGGATCTTTCACAAAAATTGTTTCTAAAGATAAACACACATATGTGTACATAGGTGCAAGTAAGTGCGACCCAGTAGTGCTTTTTATTTTTTTTTAATTTTTTGGAATTTTATGGAATAACATATGGGAGCTAGGTGTAGGTCGGCAAAAATCTCAATGTCACGTCAATGCAGACATTATGAACGCAGAGTATGCCAAAGTTCAACGCCTTTCACTAGATCTTACAGATTCTAATTTTACTACTCCTATTAATGCTAATAACCAGAGGAATTTTCAATTTAATACAATAGATGAAACTAATGTGGTAAGAGCTGTACTCAAAATAAAATCGACAGCTATTGGATTGGATGATATTCATCCTCTATTCTTAAAGATATTACTTCCACATATTCTGCCTACTCTAACGCATATTTTCAACACAATCATCCTAACTAAAACTTTTCCACTTGCATGGAAGGTAGCAAAAGTTATACCCATTGAGGAAGCCACTCGTTTATCTCCACCTGAATTTAGACCGATATCTATACTCCCGTTTTTATCTAAGGTTATGGAAAAAATATTGCATGAGCAAATCTCCAGCTATATTAAAAATAACAAACTCTTGAGCATTCATCAGTCTGGTTTTAGGCAACAGCATAGTTGTATTTCGGCTCTCCTAAAAGTTACGGACGATCTTAGACGTGTCATGGATAATGATCTTGTTTCGTTCCTAGGACTCCTTGACTTTTCAAAGGCATTCGACACAGTAAACCACAGAATACTCGTCTCCAAAATGAAGTACCAATTTCGCTTTTCTGACACTGCTGCTGATTTGATGCTATCCTATCTCAGCGGAAGAAGTCAAGCTGTTGACATAGGTGGAAATTTGTCAGACTTCATTGAATTAGAGTCAGGAGTACCGCAAGAATCAATACTAGGGCCGCTACTATTTTCAATATTTATAAATGATCTTCCACTTACCGTTGAATTCTCATCATTGCATATGTATGCTGACGATGTGCAAATTTATTTAAATTGCAAATTAGGTATGACCGGGGATGGTAAATTAAACTCTGATCTTATAAACATTATGCACTGGTCCAAAGCTAACAAGCTTGAATTAAATCCAAAAAAATCTAAGTGTATAGTTATTTATAGAAATAAACTTGATGTCAGCTACTTTCCACCTATTTATTTGGGTAATACTGTACTACAATATGTCGAAAAAGCCAAAAATCTAGGCATATGGTTCAATGACACACTTAGTTTAGCTGCCACGTCCGGTTGGTGATCGGTAAAATTTACGGCTGCTTACGAAGCTTGTCCCTCTCCAAAAGTTTTACACCTCAACACATTCGATTAAGCATTGCAAAAAGCATAATAATGCCAATAATTTTCTATGGGTGCGAAATTTTTTGTAGCCTCAACTAAGAGACAAAAAGAAACCTTACTGTGGCTTTTAATAACGTTGTCAGGTACGTCTATAATCTTAATCGTTTTGATCATATATCGACCCTATCGAAAAATGTATTAGAATGTAGCCTTTCTACATATATTAAATACTGTGCCCTTAAAACATTTAATAATATTTTGGTAACTAAGGAGCCGCGTTATTTATTTGATAAAATTGAATTTCCTCTTTCCAATCGCTCCTTTGTTTTTGTGCAACCGAGATTTACATGCACTACTACAGAACGTAAATTTTTTGTTTACGTCATAAAGCAATGGAACTCCTTACCCCTCGACATTAGAAGACTCCGCGGAACCCAGCATTTTGGAGCAGTTTTATTCAGGTATCTGGCAGACAATAATTTTTAATTTTTGAATTTTTAACTTATTTATTATTTTTGAATTTTAACCTATTTAAAATCATAGTTAAATTTACATTCTTTATTTTTCTTTTGTCATTATTCACTCTTTAATTTTATCTTTTATTTTAATTACATCTGAATTGTTTAACTCAATATATTTAAATTTGGAACTTTTGCGTTTTAAGACTTTAAGTCTATTGTAAAAGATGTGCATATATAAATAAATGAAATGTAATAATTTAACTGTTTGTCTAATTTTTAAGTCGACATTTTAAAGTCAATGTTTTATTTTAAGAATAACATAAAAATTAGAATTTTGCATAAAAGCACCCCACATCATATACATTACATTTAGGAGAAGAATAATACCCGTTAAATTTGATCCATTTTTTTCTTTCTAAACAAAAGTAACTTTACAAAACAGTTATATTTTTCAATTTTCATAAAATTTTTTGTTAAGTTTTGAATTTTTTTTCCTTTCTTCTTTTACAAAATTATAATTCATTTTTGTTCCAAACAAATGTAATTTTAGCATAATAATAGTAATAAAAAAAAAAACAACTTTGAACTAATAGCGTTCATATTAATCAAAATCGTCGTATCATACGCAGTGGTTTGGTAGCTTCATGGCAGTGTTATACTGCCTGTATTACTGCTCATCATGTGCAAGTCTTCCCTAATCCCCCTAAATATGTAGGTGTAGCAATGGGCGATAGTTCGAACGAACGAAAATGTTTAATGAATGAAGGTAGCAATTAACGAAAATAGTAATGAACGAATTTTAATAACTTAATTAATTCCATAAATGAATACAGAATGAATACGGACTCGTTAATCGCAACAGGTAAGAACCAGGGTGTTTTGTAATTACCGAACTTGTAGGAATTATTGGATGCCTGTAAATATTTACTGATTTATTTTTTTAAAATGCAAACAAACATAAAAAAAAACGAAACATATAAATTTATAAATTATATGTGAATTTGTTAGCAAGATGTTTTTTTATTAACTAGCTACTGTCCGCCTTGCCGGTGTAGATTTTGCTATTAAAAAGTGCTTAAGAACAAAGTGTAAAAAGCGTATGATAGATGAATCCCATGACATACCACTGAGTTTGGAGAATAGAATTTAAAGATATCCAACTCGACCAAGTTGTGGGTAAAACAAAATGTTAGGCTCTGCCCTTTAAAGTGGTACCCTATTCTACTCATTTGCGATTAACATAACAAATTATGGGAGCTACATACGAGGGCAAGGTGAAAATTTCTCGGCTTGACGCAGAGATGGCGTTCCAATCAGCAAAAATTTATGTTTCCTGCCTGGGTGCACTTCTCATTAGTTCGTATGTTAAGTTTCAACTTGTTCTCTCAAGTAGTTTCTTTACACGAATTTTTGCAGTAGACGTCTTGCGTGTTTTTCGTTAAAATGGATAAACTTGAATACCGTGCGGTGATAAAATTCTTCGTTTTGGATGGGTTAACACTTAAGGAAATTCTCTCTCTGCTCCTTCCATGTCAACCGTTAAAAAGTGGGCAGCTGAATTTAAACGTGGTCGCACGTCCCTCGAAGATGACCCAAGTGAAGGACGGCCAAAAACCGCAACCGCAACCACACCAGAAACCATCGAAAATTTGCATGATATCGTGTTGGACGATAGGCGAGTGAAGGTGAGTGAGATAGCTGAGGCTGTGTGTATATCGGAAGAGAGGGTGCGAAACAGCTTGCACAAAAACTCAGGGCTGCGAAAACTCTGCGCAAGATGGGTGACGCATTTGCTGAATGCCGATCAGAAGCAAATGCGCAAACGATTTGTGCGGCGATTTGTCACCATGGATGAGACATGGGTCCACCACTACACGCCAGAAATGAAACAGCAGTCGAAGCAGTGGGTGGAAGCCGGTGGTTCAGCGCAAAAGAAAGCGAAGTCGATCGCATCTGCCGGGAAGGTCATGGCTGGTGTGTTTTGGGATGCGAAAGGGATCCTGTTAATTGATTAACTTGAGAAAGGCAGAACAATTACAGGCGAAAATTACTCCAACCATCTTGACCAGCTGGATGCCAAAATTCGGGAGAAGACGCTTGGCTTGAAAAAGAAAAAAATCATCTTTCACCAGGACAATGCACCTTGCCCTCGTATTTCCAGAAATGGACTGATTTCTAAAAAAAAAGTGAGATTTTCTAGGTGGTAAACATATCTACACAAATGTGAGCAACAATTCTTCAAAATCTATTGAGGCGTTTAAAGTCTGCGATGGAACCAAAGTTCTAACAGGAATGCGCATGCGCACCGCGTCGCTTCTCTTGCCACTGAAAAGAGGGGCTTCTCAGTGGAAACGGAATACGCATAGTTGACGCCATCGTTATCCCCCAACTTTGTTACTACACAAATTTTAACAACAAGGGGGATTTTAAATTCTTTTTAAGAATAATTGTCCATTCATACCTATAAAAATGTTATGGTCATAGCAGCAGTAAACACCTTAATTTCACCGACTCCCGATAGCTTCAGTAATTATGGATTTTTCTAAGAAAATTAGTTTACATATAAAGTTTTTAACAAAAACGAAGGCGCATTGCCAACAACACGCGGTGTTCCCAAGCAGTCTGCCATCTAAGAACAAACCGCGCTCACATTACATTTTTTTTTTTCATTCATTTGTAATGCACTTTTATTATTCAATATCTTTAATATCTTAATCTCCTTGACGAATATTGCGATAATTCTAATTGGAGATAATGATCAAGCCTTTAAGGTATAGAACGGCGATTTTATTAAAATCCGTCCAGCAGTACAACTGTGCGTTGGCGATGTGAGAACTGCGGGATTTGGGGTACGATTTGCTCGGCCATCCCCCCTATTCACCTGATTTGGCCCTATCCGGTCAGGCCGAGAACTTTTCACTTTGCCCTCGTATGTCCAAAAATGGACTGATTTCTAAAAAAAAGTGAGATTTCCCTCAGACTTCCATCTGTTCCCAAACTTGAAGAAATTTGTTTCTGGGAAGCGCTTCGTATCCAATGCAGAGTTGAATGGGACGTAGATGAATATTTTCACAGCCTTCCAGACTCTTACTTCCGAGAAGGAATACTGATGTTGGAGAAACGCTGGACCAAGTGTGTTGAAGTCAAGGGAAATTATGTACAAAAATAAAATCATTTTTTAACTGAAAATCGCAGTCTTTCATTGTCAGGCCGAGAACTTTTCACCTTGCCCTCGTATTTCCAAAAATGGACTGATTTCTAAAAAAAAGTGAGATTTTCTAGGTGGTAAACATATCTACACAAATGTGAGCAACAATTCTTCAAAATCTATTGAGGCGTTTAAAGTCTGCGATGGAACCAAAGTTCTAACAGGAATGCGCATGCGCACCGCGTCGCTTCTCTTGCCACTGAAAAGAGGGGCTTCTCAGTGGAAACGGAATACGCATAGTTGACGCCATCGTTATCCCCCAACTTTGTTACTACACAAATTTTAACAACAAGGGGGATTTTAAATTCTTTTTAAGAATAATTGTCCATTCATACCTATAAAAATGTTATGGTCATAGCAGCAGTAAACACCTTAATTTCACCGACTCCCGATAGCTTCAGTAATTATGGATTTTCCTAAGAAAATTAGTTTACATATAAAGTTTTTAACAAAAACGAAGGCGCATTGCCAACAACACGCGGTGTTCCCAAGCAGTCTGCCATCTAAGAACAAACCGCGCTCACATTACATTTTTTTTCTTCATTCATTTGTAATGCACTTTTATTATTCAATATCTTTAATATCTTAATCTCCTTGACGAATATTGCGATAATTCTAATTGGAGATAATGATCAAGCATTTAAGGTATAGAACGGCGATTTTATTAAAATCCGTCCAGCAGTATCTATGAAGCACGCACAGACACGACCCTAGTTATAAGTTTATTATATGTATAGATATTCCTGTAGGTACACTATGTATAATGAATTGATGCATACGTATGCAAAGAACAAGTATTGCTCTTGACGTCTCCAACAACAACACCACCGTGGCCGAGATAGCTAGTGAGCTGCGCTAACGACCTGAATACATTTTTTGATCGGCTGATCTGCGATCGAGTCCCGTAGGGAGAAAGGAATATTTTGTGAATTTTTTCAATTAAAAATTATTTTATTGACAAATTAGTTGTACAGGGTCTTTCAATTGAGTATTTGCTCGATTGATAGAAAGAAATATTTGTTGAAGAATTGCATAAAGAATTGTGTACCTATTTTTTCTTGTAATTCTTCAACTAATATTTCTTTCTATCATTACACTATATACACTATAGTGCCCTATGTTTTTCAAATTATATTTTAAGAAAATGGTCGTCGATTTTAGTAACTTTTTAGCATTTGTGTCTTTGTAATATATGTAGCCCTTTCTCTTAAATGTTGCTAAGTCGACAATTCTACTTTTGCTCCGCCAGAACACGATGATACCAATCTAATTAAATACTTTAATTTTGGCTCTAAAAAAACAGTAATTTCCACTACCTCATTTTTTTCTTCTGAAATCTATTGAAAAATAACAAGGTCAATAAGTCCCTGACAAATGAAATAAGGAACACTCTTTTCGGTATAAAAACATTTTATTTTTCAACATAGTCTCCTTTTAGCTCTATACACTTCATCCAACGTTTATCCAATTTTTTGATGCCCTCCAAATATTACGATTTCTCGAGCCCCTCAAAATAAGCGTTTGTTTCAGCGATGACCTCTTCATTCGACCCAAATCTCTTACCTCCGAGCCTTCTTCATGTTTGGAAACGAGAAATAGTCGCAGGGGGCTAAATCTGGGGAATATGCTGGATGAGGGAGGAGTTCATAGCCTAACTCATGCAATTTTGCCATTGCGACTGCGGACAACGCCCCGGCACTGGCCTGGTAAAAAATAACTTTTTTCTTCGCCAAATGCGGCCGTTTTTGCTTCAAATCGACTTGGAATCGATCCACCAGCACTGCGTAATATGCGCCGGTGATCGTTTTACCCTTTTCAAGGTAATCGATGTGAATAACACCGCGCGCATCCCAAAAAACTGTCGCCATGACCTTGTTTGCTGAAAAACTCGTCTTAGCCTTCTTCGGTTTCGATTCACCAGGAGAAGTCCATTGTTTTGACTGTTCCTTGGTATCTGGTGTGTTGTGGTGAATCCAGGTTTCATCCACGGTTACGAAACGGCGCAAAAACTCAGCCGAATTTTTCTGGAACATCGCCAAACACACCTTTGAAGTTGTCAAACGAATGCGTTTGTTGTCGATTGTGAGCAAATGCGGCACCCATCTTACGGAAAGTTTTTTCATGTCCAAATATTTATGTAAAATCGAAATCACTGAGCCATGTGATAAGCCTGTGGCATCTTCAAGCTCGCACACTTCCACTCGCCGATCGTCCATTATCAAACCATGGATTTTGTCGACCATTTGTGGTGTGGTGACCTCAATTGGTGTGGTGACCAGAACGTTCGGCGTCACTTGTGCTTGAACAGCCGCACCGAAATTGAGTAAACCAGTGGTGAATGGTTCCAATCGATGGTGAAGAGTCCCTTATAATATTTGTCAAGCTTTTGTTTGATTTGCGTGATAGTTTTTTCTCGCAAAAAATAATGTTTAATGAGCACTCGAAATTCACTTTTTTCCATTTTAACGAAAATGCTTGTAGGCGTCTATATAAAATGGCTGCCACAACAAAACTATTTGACAGATTTGTCTAAAAATTTGGGTGCATTCTTTTGAAAGATGATTCTTGACAAAAAAAAATTAAACTTAAGGTGACGACAAAATTTGTGTTAATTTTCAGGGACTTATCGACCCACCCTCGTACATAGTTTGTTAAAGTGTCCCCGGAAATTTGATATAGAAGATTTCGTATTGTTTCTGTCAGCTTACTTAAACGAATCCGCTTTTCCATGTGAATTCAGCATTCGTTTTTACACTTCTTAATTGCATCAGGTTTAACACATTGCAACCTTTGCCATAGAACTCTACTGCTTGCTTCAAACTTATTTTACTGTATGCTTGCTCGAAGTCATTAGTACTTACAATAAGCACTAACAAGGTTAGTCAAATTAATAATTTCCTGGTCCAGTGCTTGTAATATTTCAGTGCAGTTGAGAGGGAAAAACATGATTGTGATTTGTATGCCTTTTATGTCTACCTTACAATAATATGGTGCATTATCCAAAAGTGACAGTACTTTTTGAGGCATCCCATTTGCATTTTTGTTTTAAAAATGATGAACTAGTAGTACATTTAAACAATATCAGCTTCTTCATAATGATGAATAAGAGTTGAATTAAAGCTTTCTTATACTTAAGCACAAAAAACTATATTCGTAAATATTTCTTTAAGATAAGTAACGTTTAATTAACTGTCGATCATTTAAATATAGAATTCAGTGTCTAACGGTTAAATAAGTTTTGTTCTCAATTTTTGATATGAGATAGGATGTGTTAATATGAACTGCCCGACAGAGATAACCCCATTTTTCTATATTTTTTCGACGTAAATTGAGAATTTTTTCAAATATTTGACACAAAGTTTGAAAGCTACTCTCTTTTGCGTTCCAAATGATTGAAGTTTGTTCTCAATTTTCGACTTGAAATAGAAAATGTATGTCTTGTTTTTCTGACATACATAAATTCATTTTCCCGTTACTTTTTGTTGCTAAACCTGTTTTTAGTCTGACGGTTTAAGGAGTAAATAAAAGATAATTGACATAAAAAATAATAGTTGATTAAACGTTCAACCTTCGAGTTCGCAGAAAACACGAAGTTGCAACTTTAGAGTAAAGGGTTATTCATTTCGGGGTTGGAATTTCACATCCCTGTCATATGGCATCTGTTAAATCCATATGTCATTATAGTGACAGGTAGTTAGTACTTCCCTTCCTATCTTACAATATGGATCGTTTAACTACCGCTCAAGGCATTCAGATAGTTAGATCTTACTACAAAAATAACAGTTCTGTTATATCGCCGGTTTTTCAAACAAAATCTTTTTTAGCGATGAGGCCCATTTCTAGCTCGGCGGGTGCATAAACAAACAAAATCGCAGAATTTGGGGTTCTGACAATCCAAATGTGATCGTTGAGAGGCCATTGCATCCACTACGGGTGACAGTTTGGTGTGCGCTGTGGACGGGTGGCGTGATCGGACCGTTTTTTTTTTTTAAATCGGTGAAGGCGCCACCGAGATTTGGCAACATCAATTGGCCACCAAGATCGTGTGATCTGACCCTGTTGGAGTTCTTTTTGTGGGTCTATAGTACGGATCGTGTCTATACAGACAATCCCCAAACCTTGGAGCACTTAAAAACCAACATCCGTGAAGTTGTGATCGCAATACAGCAAGAAATGTACCGAAAAGTCATCGATAATTACATCACAAGAATCGAAGTCTGCAAAAACTCCCGTGGTGGTCATCTAACCGATGTTATATTCCATACATAATTACATAGTCCAATATTTAAAACGGTAAACAAAATTTATTGAAATCTTTAATGCTTTTTATTTTATTTATAAGTGATAAGAATTGTGCGAAGAGGAAAGACATTCAACCGGTAATGGCGAAAGAAATTGCCAAAGAAATACAAGAAGGTATCGATATTAAGAAAGCCCATCAGGGGAAATCCTAAAGCAACTCCCAAAAAAGGCTTAAAGAAACTAGCACAGATTATACATAAGGATAATATATAAATAAGGATAATGCATTCAGGATAAGGTATGTACCTAGCATGTGGAAAGTCACGGAGGTAATTACGATACAAAAACCAGGGAAACCACCTAGTGAAGTCACCTCTTACCACCACATATCGATTCTGCCTATGTTGTCCAAACTATTTGGAAAGATGTTGATTAAACGTTTGCATAAAATAATTGAAGAAAAATCCGTAATCCCAAACCATCAATTTGGTTTTAGAAATAAGCACTCCACTATTAATCAGGTGCATAGAATAACTGATAAAATCGAAAAAGCATTTGAAGAAAAAAAGATATGCTCTACTACATTTCTTGATATAGCTCAAGCTTTCGATAAAGCATGGCACAAAGGACTGAAACATAAATTGCTAAAGCATCTCCCAAAGGAATACTCAGAAATCCTAGAGTCTTATATGTTATATCGCTTTTTTAGAATCAAACAAGGAGATGACTACTCCACATTGAGAAAAATTGAAGCAGGTCTACCACAAGGTAGTGTGCTAGGCCTTGTATTATATCTCTTATTTACCAGTGACTTGCCATTTAGTGATGAAACGACTGTGGCGACATTTGCAGATGATACTGCTATCCTTGCTGTGGGAGAAACTGTCGAAGTAGCCAAATATCTAGGCATGACACTAGATGCAAAACTGCGCTGGAAAGCGCATGTAAAGAAAAAAAAAGAGAAAAACTGAACATGCGCTACGGAAAATGTATTGGCTTATAGGGAAATACTCTTGTTTGTCCAATTACAATAAACTACTGCTTTATAAGCAAATTCTAAAACCAGTATGGACCTACAGGCTCCTGCTATAGGCATGCACATGCAAAACCATTTTACAGAAAATACAAACATTTCAAAATAAAGTACTACGGAATATAGTAAATGCACTATGGTACATAAGAAACACTGATCTGCGTAGAGATCTAAAAATTGAAATGATTGAGATGAAGTCAAAATAGTAGCTAGTAGGCACAAACTTAGACTTCTCAATCACATAAACTCAGAAATGTCGGAACTATTAAATACTAGCAATCTGACTAGAAGATTAAGAAGAGTAAAACCTTTTGAACGAGCTAAATAGGTAGAAAAAAAAAATTTATAAGCAAAAATGCTAAAGCACAAAATGAATTTACCCTGTATATAGTGAACATTTTACAGAGTTGCAATTATTAAATAGTCGAGAATACCGAGTGTTGCGTTTAACGAGTCAGTACTTTATTCGATACTATTGGATAATTCGAAGTTCCCTTCTCATCAGTAGTGGTTATCACATTCACCGCAATATTTAGTTCCATACATATGTATGTAACAAGTACCATTGCAGTATGTACGGCGACTGTCACTGCCACCCAACTGAAATCGCCCCACATAAAGCTTAGATTGTCCGATAAAATGGGCGTACATCGTAAAATCTATTGAAAACTGACACTTGGCAACCCGATTGAATTCAATTATCTTCCAGTTGCATCCCAATCATTACTAATACACCTTACTATTCTCCCATTGTTCACAGTTTCAGTGCAGTCAAGTGGTCAACAAAATTAAATTATTCACTTCCAGCGGTTCTCCGAGTTGCTCCATTCCAGCGTAGCAACGAAATCCAGGCAACAACAAACAAAGCACCAACACACTCCGAAAAAAAAAAACACATCGCCTTGATTTTATGATTTCTGATTTTCCTATCGAATCGACCCGACCGACAGACAACAGGTTTTCCACACATCACACCGTTTTCCATACTCCACTCCAGAAGAGTGTTCCACGTCCACCCCCTCCTCAGCACTTGGATTTGTTAATTTTCTCATTTCGACGATTGAGTGGTTTTGAGTTTCCCGCTGCCAACAATCCCATCATTTGAGTGAGATCACTTGTGTTAAGCGGACGGAATTTCGCTGCTCGTCTCGTCTAATAATTTCGTGTTAATTGTTGTGAAGCTCGGAATGGCGATGATGTACAAATAAATTTGATTCACTTTTGTGTTCACAGATTCGCATTATGGTGTTGAAATAAAAGCATCAAAGTGGTAATCGAATTTAAATTCAAATTTTACCCCCGAAACGCATGTTTTAAGTGTTTTCCGGCGCGGAAAAGCGTAACGTGTGCTTGCCGTTGTGAGTGCTGTTCTAGAGTGCGTGAATTACAATTTAACCAAGAAACCAGTTCTACTCTTTGTTTGTGTTGAAAAAATAAGAAAAATAATTTTAGCGACAAATTACACGGAAATTGCAATTATCACCTTCTAAGGAGAGTCTATTCCTGGTACCTGTCACAACATTTCTACCTGTTTCAGCTTCGAAGGAGTTTCACCCGGATTTCCCGCATTAATTCGAATTAGGTAGGTAAATAGAAACTAACTGATATTGGTATCCAATTGGATATTTCCCAACCTACTCAAGTTGAACTCATTCAGAGATTAGAGCGAATATTGGCCTCGGGGCTGGGAGCACAGCAGAATGAACTTTGGCTAACAAAATCGCATCGACATTTTGCAACCTTTTGTTAACCTCTTTTTTTCGTCTTTTGTTTTCTTTCCAATGAGTGTAGTGTAGCATTTTTATGTTGCTAGTTTGCTTCTGTTGTTTATTTCGCTTATGCTTCGTCGGTCGTGCAACCAGCGACCATCACGCAGAGAGGAGGAGAATTCTGTGTCAGGAGGAAAATAAATAACAAAAAAAAAAAAAAAAACGAAGAAATCTTCAATGAGTCATCACCGCCAGTTCGACCGCACCGAAGCATTGTGGCGGTGTGTCGGCGGTGGAGTTAGCCATTTGTTCGCCATGGACTGTGGTCGATGTTGTTGTTTTCTTTTAACATTTTTTTCCTCTTGGCCATTGAGAAGGTTTGGTAGTACGACAAGACGATAAGCCTACAGCACCACATCATCATGACCGGTTTTTTGTTTTCCTCGCATCTTTGGTGAGAGGATCACTTCAACTCTTTTGTTTACGATGTCTATACAGTGGGAGGAAGAAGTAGAGAAACGAGCTTGTGGTCTTGGCATCATTTAAGCTGTCCACGATGCTTCGGAGTTAAGCATATCACTTGGCTGTTATAGAATCTGAACAAATAAGTTGGGGGGCTGTTTTCAGACTCTGGATCGATAAGAAGCGATGAATTTCTAGTATTCTTAAAATGGGATAAAAAGCAATAAAAAAACTTTTTTCATCATAGTGTCCACAATTTGAATGCCATATCCTTACATATGTCGAAAATGACATATGTATGTATGTAAATTTAGTGCAGAATCCTCTTAGCCATATCAGAGAAACACAGCAAGGTGTCTAATCGTCTCTCTTATCTCCGTGAAATTATCGGCATTCGTACGAATAAAAATCACGTGATATGTCATGCTAACGACGGGATGAGATTGTGACATACGAATGCTAACGGATCGTAAGTTTTTGCTTTGAAGTGACGATTATACTAGATGAAACGTCAAAAAGATGTCATTTAGAAGTGCAAACAAAATATTAAACAATTTTATTAATAATCGAAAGGATGTAAGCGATTTTACATTTTTTTTTTTAAATATCATAGAAATTACTAGAACAACGAAAATGGTAAACCAAATCAATCTTCATTGGCAAAACCATTTTTCTAAGAATTCATTCAACATTCAAATGTTGGTAGCTGTCCGTCCAATTTGTTGGCGGAATTGAAGTTTTTATTTGATTGATTTAATTTATTTTAATTTATATTGATGAGCACGTATAAACGGTATTTCGCAAGAGATGTTTCCATAAACCTCCTAAGTTATGATCAAACTTTGTTGTATTGCTTTATCTATTTCAACGACTGTAACTTTTGTGTGTCCGAACATAATTACATAATTTGTACACCCTTTAAACGTTAATAAAATACTTTTCACCAATGTATGAAGCATTAAATCAATTCCACCACTTAAGTGCAAGAAGAATTCAGGGCACGCATACCATTGGTACTGAAAGTCGAATAATATTTCAGACTTGTAAGCGAAAGTACTCGTTTACGGCGGACATAATACCGAATTACATTACTCGTTACTCGATCACGGACGATACGATACCTTGACGAGTTCTGCGTTCACAAATGAGACAATTCGACTCCGGGGCATATCACGCGTTTTCATGCGACACTGTATTGGATTTTGTAAGTGTTTTAAATTTAGTATCAGTATAAGCAGTATCGCCCTGGATAAAAAGGATCAATATACTTATATTTATTTATATACAATAACTGCGGCTTGGCAGTAGTCCATCCTGTCAACCCAATTTAGCAGTATATTTTCGATGGTTCGGGGCTCTATTTCACGAATAGCTCGATCATTATTGTGCTTAAGTGCCTTAATCGTGTCAGGATTGACAGCATAACATCGATCTTTAACGGCATCCCACAAAAAGTCCAAAGGCGTCAAATCGTAGCTCCGCGGAGGCCAAGCAACATCACCAAAACGGCTGAGTACACGATTATTGAACTGAGTGCACAAAAGTTCGATTGTTGGGTGGCTTATATGACACGTAACGCCGTCTAGCTGAAACCAGAGATCGTCCAAGTTCATTCTCTCAATTTCTGGTTAACTTGCGTTATCAATTAGAAAAAAAACCAATCTCACGAAATTATTATTATTTCGACCGAAATTTCTTTTCAAAATTCTCACTGCTCCAGAAACCCATTCGGAAATAAGTTTTCAATATTTCCCAACATTGTTCAAGCATAAATCGATATCGCTGAGATAAAATACTGTGTTTCTGTCAGTTTCTTGAGAACAAAAGAACTGTCAGTGTTACAATAACATGTAGTTTAAAAAAAAAACTAGCAGATGGTCCACCCGTTATAAAAGAGGAATTGGAAAAAGTGAGTCTGTCAATTCCGTCTGTCTGTACGCATGACTGCAGCCTGCACGGATGGGCATATTTTCTTAAAATTTCATATCGGGGGTTTGTGGGGTCACAATTCGAGGTGAAATTTAAATTTATGACAGCCCCAAGCAGACTTTAGATTGCTATATTTGTACACCATATTGGACCCTTATTAAGCATGCTGGCATATAAGGCGACTTGGTATGTACGATTTCCGAAAATTCGGGACTATTTTTTGTCTAACTGGTCGCACAAAAATATACAATGAAAACACCACAAAAACCGTTATAGATCACAGTTAGACAAAATGATCCCGGGATTTGTTTTAACCAACTACGGCCAAGCCAAAAGAATTTATGTGTTTCAAGTGCTTACATGTGTGATTGCAATTACATATATTTTACTTCTTAGTGCTTAAACGATTGGGCGGATTTTTATAAGCGGGCGGTAGATGCCATTTTGTTCTTTCCAAAACCGACCCACTTATGTATCAACATGAAAATAGTTTTCCTGTAATTTCTGAAAAGTGATGTATTCTCACGAATTGTTCAACATTTTTCGGTTCACTAGTTTTAGAGATAGGGGTTTTTTGGCAGTTTTTTGGATTTGTCTCGAAACCTTATAATGTAAACTATATATTTTTGAAATCAGCGCATTGTCACCTTTCATTTGATACCTACATATATTGTATTTATACGAAAAACTTTATTTTGGATTTAACTCTAACCTCCAAAAATTTTTTGTTCTTCAACTTTTCCAACATTTTACTTTTGATTTGTCTGCGGGTTAGTAAAACTCAACTCTGGTCCAAAGCTATGATTCTATGACAGACAACTGACTCTCACTATAAGGGTTCCGTTCTTATTTTTTGTTACCTTGTAAATACCAGAACCCTGAAAATTAGATGCACGACTAAGTCACACTTACTTGCACCTACATATGTACATAATGCTGTTTATTTAGTTTGTAACTTAAATAAAGTCATTAAAATTATGTTTTTTTTTTAATTCATGAAAAAAAAAAAATGTTTAAACATTTCCCAAAATTTGGTCTGCCATGACCTTGCATATGTCAGATATTGTATATATATCAATTTTAAAGAAAATCGCCCTAGTCATATCTGAGAATTAGATAATTTTAAAGAACCTGTCAATAAGTAGAGTGCCGTTATACGAATTTTTCCCTAAAAACTTGGTATGGTATTCTTTTAGCATATGTCCACCATTACTCAAATATCGAATTTGAACATAATCTTTACAGACATTTTCGTGAAAATTGATTTTTTATCGAATTCAGTCCTAAATAAAATACCTTTAATTTAGGGGTTAGAATGAAAATTCCGATTTCGTCTTTAATTTGTTCCCCCACAGATTAAAGGTAGGATTGAAGGATATCCGTCGATCCGTCGGCCATATGTACAGGCATACGGACACAGAATCGACAGACCCACTTTTTGAGGTTCTGTATTATAGCAAGGGTGGCCGTGGTGTAGTGGTAACATCATCGCTTGTCACGCTGTTGATTCACGGTTCGAATCCTGATGTCAAGAATCATCTATTTATTTCGCATGAAATAAATAAAAAGTCGATCACTTGCGAAAGCTAAGTCAATTCTACTGTGAAGGCATAACACTGGCAGTAGGGTGGTCATATGGCTAAAATGCAACTTGATCGTGATGATGACATCAGGAGGACGAAAAAAAATACTGTGAATCATAAGCAACGACAGAAGTAGTTATGATTACGTTCTTAAACTTGACAGATGGCATCTCGTGGGACACTACTGCAGCGAACTTCTCCTGAGAGGAGCTTATAAAAAAAAATTTCGAGATTTTGACGAAACCAATACTTGCCCTTATATAACATAATGCGCACTAGCTAATTCGTTTTATCTATCAAGTGGTTACATGTCAAATCTTTAGCGATTTTTTTTTTTTTAATATTATTGTTATTATTTATTTTTTTTTTTTTTTAAAAGTCTAAATTTTTGATTAGCCTTCCATCATAGTCTGAGCACAGAAATTGTATGCCTTGAAGTAAAATATCCGTGACTCCCTATAGACCCGGTATGCACACCAAAAGCACATATGTATAATATATTGGGATGAAAAAGGGGGAACAGAATGCAGCTGCTATAAACGAGATGAACCATAAGACAAGCAGCCAAAAGATAAACCATATTGGATTAATTTTTATTCAAGTTAAGCACGCGACCAAAATAACAAATTTCGCAGTTAGTTGTTGCGACTTAGTTGAGAGCAAAGAGCTATCAAAATGCAGGTTACGGCAGATAAATTGTTGTGAATTCTCTTTAATTTGTAAGAGGTTGTTTATATGTATTTTAATACATTCCAGGATTTCCAAGCACATTAACAAAGTGTTTATATGATCGCATTAAGCCAATGCGCATAACGTTAAAATAAATTAAAGTATCATACATATGTACATATAAACATGCCAATAGATGCAAGTAAAAATAGCTTGGCTCTTACACATCGAATTCATCAACACGCCTTGGTTGTCTATTTGTTAAGATGTTCTGTATGCAAATGTTAACAGTAAAAAAATAAAAAACACATTTCGGATGAATGTCTACACTTCTTCTTGAATGTGGTGCGATTTTGGTCAGTGTTATTACTGCACCATTTTACCGTACAAACATTTTTTTTCGAAAGATTCCGCTTTAATTTTTTGATAAACAAACAAATTTTACAAAAATCAGAAGTGTCTCATATTGGAAAGGGGTCCCCTACATAACTGCTTGTACATCCCGTATTGCAAACCATTAAATTTGAAATTTAGTAAAATCATTGAAATATGTACTTGATTTTTTTAAAACGTTAAACAAATTTTTTTTTTTAAATTTCCCAAAAATTGGATATGTCGAATATTATTTATGTATTAGTATGGAACAAAATCGACTTGTCATAGCCGAGAAACAGCGAATTCGAAAAACAGTCAATAAAAAAGCAGTTACTATCAAATTTTTTGTTTTTTTTTTTGTTTTGCTAAAAATTGTGTACGCCATCTGATAGCAATTAGTTGAGGTTAGAATGAAATTTGCAATTTAACCCCACAGAACCTATATATGAAGTTTGAAGAATGGAAATCCGTACAGCCGTTTAGGCTGCAGGCGGCACTATTTATATACACACAAAAGGGCAGATAGGCAGGCTGAATTGATGATAATTTTTTCAGGGTTCCGGTACTTACGAGGTAACGAAAAGTAAGAACGAAATTCGTATAGTGAGAGTCATTTGTCTGTCCGTCCGACTGCCTGTCGCAGCCTCTTAACTTTTGAATCATTAGATATAAAAGATTGAAATTTGGATCAGATTTGAGATTAACTAACCTGTAGACAGCTCAAGAGTAACATTTTGGAAAAGTTTTTTTTTTTAAACAAAATGTATTGCTTTTGATACATGTATCGGTTCTGGAAAAATGTGTGCAAATGTGAGTGATAAACAAAATGGCATCTACCGTCCGCCATTTTGCTTTTTCCGAACAATTGAATATTTATACTTGCGATAATAAGATGAATCGTTTGATACCTTTTCTATAAAAGGAGAGTAAAATATGCGTACATAACACACAGAAATTCTTTTCGCTTGGCCGTAGTTGGTTAAAACAATAAAACTATTAGCTACTTTTTTAATATCTAGTAATAGATTTTCTGTAAGTGTTCCGGAATTCTCGACACAAGAAGCACTTTCATGATAGACCGTCTTTTTTGAGATCCTTTATACTACCAATGTGAACTGTTGTGAAATTCTCTGTATACAGATCCCATATCTTAGAATGATTCAGAGGTGCACAAAAGATAGAAGTATACTTTTTTAGGGACTGTTTCTACTAATAAATTGAATTGAAAACTGGAAGCAGCAATATCTGTTTTTGTTTCTACACCTATTTTACAAATGTGTTACAATTATTCATCAACATAAAACAGTTCTGTAAAGTACTAAAACAAAACTCTATTATGGAGTCTATTAACTGTAGAAAAAGCAAACCTAAATACCTTAAAATAGTTTCAACACCCACATTCATCATAGCGCTATGAACCCCTATACTTGTATAGTGGGTGCAGCGGATAATTGCACAAAAGTGTTACAGATATTCCCACTTATTTCAGGCTGAAATCTTATTTTCCATTGCTGCTATAAATGGCAATTACACCATGCCCACACTAGTGTTTCACATATTGGAGTTAGTTCTGCCAATATTATACACTAGAATATGAAAGGTGAAAGAAGTCATTGAATGCTGAAAGATTTCGATATGTATATAATACTGTCTAACAATATATATACATACCTATACAAGGTGCTGCATAATCTGCCTTCACAATTGACTAATAGTCTTTCAACATTCGTTTAGTTTATTTATTTTGTCTCACAATATAGAATTGTTTTTTTTTTTTTTTCGAGATTTCTTGTTATGACATTCGTTTTTCAATTAAGCACTTTTGCTGTCATTTACAAAATAATTAAAATTCCTCTCGTGCATTGTTTAAACACTGCAACGTAAATCATGGAAATCAAATTCACGTTTCGATGTTCGGGGTCTTGCAGGAAGGAGAAACCAATGGAAACATGGGAAACATAATAAACACCAGAAAAGGTAGGTACTCGAAAAACCCATTGGTAATGAGTACCTCACAGAGTTCTTTTCAAACAGAGAGAAGGTACCATAAAATAAGTTCTTTCTCGTTGCGATGATGAATCGGCGCGCCGATTACCATCAAGTTTTCGAGTGGTCAACTGGTGGTGGCCTTAACTTAAGCTCATGACAAAAAAACGAAGACACATCAGTGCGTACCCCTACAGAATTGTAAAATGCATTATAAAAACCTGTGAAGGTTTTTGCTTAACAAAGTGAGTACAGTATGTGCAGAAAAAAGGGATATAACGTTGAAGTATTTGTTAAGGTATTGGTTGGTTATCTTATTAGTCTTATGAGTAATTCAAACAGTTTAAAAAACGTTTCATCAATTTTCGCTGTCTGTTGCATAAATCGATAGATGTGTTCTCGCATTTGAACATTCGTAAGAATTCGTGCGAATTTGTGTCAATTTCAGTCAAATTCCGTTCCAAGATCCAACAAATTCGTAACAGAGAGAGACACTCCCCTCATCGAAATACTTGTAAATTTATGCCCAACAAATTTCTGTGCGTAAAGATGCACAAACTGTCAAACCAATCTTGAGTGCATTTCATGTATCAGTAATTGTGGTGTTATCTATAACGTATCTGGCGTAACAATCAAATAAAACACATAAACCTGAGGAATGTCAGCTTTGCGAATTGGTGCTTTAAATACATTTACACATACACAAGGATAGCTTACCTAACAGATATGTAACCATTACCTGTCCCAGGTTGCACACCTAATAATTAAGCACACATTGCTCTCATGTTTGAAAGTGGAACACACTCCTTTATGTCAATTTGAAATTGCTGTTAAGTCGTAAAGTTACATAAATTTAAGCAACGTAAATAATCTAAAATAGTTAATAAAACGGGCACAAGTGAGCATAAAATGTTTTCCAAACACATTCCAGCGTATGTAAATTGGTAACCCCTCACATTATAAACACCTTTTGTTATTCAATACCTTCCAGTACTTATTTGCATTTATGCTTCTCTATGAGAGACATTTTTAAAATTTTGGTGCACAAAGTATGATACTGATATGTGTTTGTTTTGAAAGGTTTACTGTGTACTTTCTGGTTAATTTTGTTTGAAAAAAAAAAACCAACTTCGAATTCTCTATTATCAAACTTCGAATAAAAACGATGTCGTTGAGTTCGACAGCTGTCATAGGTATAGTCTCGTTCACACAAGTAATGTGTGCCAAAATCCTCGTGATATTTACGCAGAGTAAATCTACAGCCTTGGCCAAAAGTATTAGGCATACTTTGAAAATCGTCACATCTTCAAACCCTCCGATAGAGTATAGTAGAAGTACATCGTATTAAAATCCAGTCTTTCCGATGTGTGGTAATTTTTTTTTTTTTGCCTGTTCTTTTAGGATTTATGTGTAATCTGGTCTATTGGAACTATTTTATAACATTTTGTACGGAGCAACGCGAATATTACACTTATTTTGCAATTTCTCTTTGGTTCTTCCCTTTTTCGTACAAAAATTGAATTTTTAAATATTGTGACTTCTTTTGACCATTTTTGCAAAATGAAAGTAAAAACTTTAAATCCACGACGAAAGAATAAAAATTAACAGGCGGTCTTTTCACCTTAAGCAACAATCGTGGACTGATAGCGTACTGCAGAATGTGCTTAAAATTGGAAAAGTAATATTTGCATTAATTTGTGGCTTTTCCCAGGCGCGAATCCTTTTTTTACAATCCAGTTGGGTAATTCCATAACGCAGGAGAAACAAGTAAAAATCTCCAGGATGGAGTTTAAATATAGGGTGCCTAATACTTTTCACCAAGGCTGTATATAACATCTTCAAAAGGAATTCTTCCGGAAATGAATGAATGACTACTAATTTTCTAAGAAAGACCTAAGACAGCCCGCCGACCACGGGCATTAATAACAGGCAAAAAAATAGAATGATTTATGGTAGACTTGTGAGAGGTAGCGCGCTTTGTTCCCTGGAAAACAAAGGATTGTTTTAGTTTGTCATTTAAGTCAGGGAATAACAGGTATGCACAACGAATTCGAGTTGATGTCACGATGTGCCTTCTGGAAGTGATTATGAGCTCTGGTAGAATATGTACAAAAATGTGTAATAAGTATAAAAGATCTTTTCGGTTTATGTTTCCTTTTTCACTAATTAAACGTGACTCGTACTTTAACTTTTTCCTAACTTGTTGAGGCTGGATGGACAGTGAGGAGAGGTATTTTAAAAGAATTTGGTGAGATCTAGGTGATGCATGTGATAGACAAACACTATGATGGAAATTGAAGATTGGGAACATATTTGTAGCTCCTGCATAAAGTGGAAGAGTTGGATATTTCTCGATTCAATATAAAATATAAAATAATCTTCCGGTGCTTAGAAGGAAAAAAAAAAGTGAAGACGGAACCCTTATAGTGAGAGTCAGTTGTCTGCCCTCCTGTCTGTTATACCCTTATAACTTTTGAACCGTTAGACGTAGAAAGTTGAAAGGTAACATTTGGAAAAAGTGGAAAAGCAAAAATGTTTTGGAGGTTAGAGTAAAAGTGAAAATAAAATATTGTTTGTATGAATACAATGTGGACAACAAATGAAGGGTGACGGTAGTACTGATTCTTGAGGTTTCGAGAAAATCAGAAACAAATTCCGAAGAGGTATGTTTCTACCTTCCTTATCTCTGGAACTACCGTGAGTATGTATCAATTACAGGAAAACTATTTTGAGTTTGATCATGTGTCGGTTTTCGAATAACTTACTCGTATACGAATGTGAGAGATAGATAAAATGGCATCTACCGTCGAATTTTTTCCGAACATATTTGTCCTCACTTACCGATACGAGTAAAAGGATGAATAGTTTGATACCATTTTTTGCAAAAATGAGTCCAACCATTTAGGCGCAAGATGGTGAAATATTCATACATAATTACATCACACGAGGGATTAAGTAGCCGGGAAATGCTTGCTTCAGACTGTTCACTGTCTCTTGTGCTATATGTGCACTGGTTGCACTGTCTTGCTGGAACCACATGTTCTCCAAACCCAATTCTTCAATTTGCGGCAGCAAGAAGTCATTGATCATGGTTCTATAGCGCTTACCAGTCACAGTAACTCTGATGCCGACGACCTCCTCGAAAAAAATATGGGTCACAATCACTTTTCCTCCGTAAAAGCCGCACCAAACAGTGATGCGATAATTTCGCTTAATTACGTATTCGCATAGATGGAAATGTGCCTTGTCGCTCATGATGATTTTCAATGGAAAATCACCCTCATCGCGGTCGAGGTGTAGGGGGGCTTGGGTGTAATTTAATTGGAGGTCTGCGGACAACGGTCTGCACGTTGTACGGGTACATCTTCAAGTCTTTTACCAAAATTCGCTGTAAAGACCGTCTATTGATGTCCAATTACATGGCCCGTCGTCTAGTTGATGCTTGATGTGTCTTGGACATGTGCAGCCACAGTAGCGATATTCTCGACCGAACGGCTGCTCCGCCAGTCTCCTCGAGGGGAGAGGCTAAACGCCGCAGTGTTTGTCTAGTTGGTGTCACACGACCAGGGAATCGATGACGAAATTCAAGTTGAGTCAAAACCACCGACCGATTATTTGTCAAAAACATTGACATAATTATTCCGTGTTCTTGAGGAGTATAGCAGTTCATGCTTTGTCTACGTGTATTCTGTTTCTGTTAACTTCACAAATGTCAAAGTCGCAATGACATAAGACGCCATTTGCAAAAATGAGAGCGTCTTCCGGTAGAGCGATTGGGTACTTTGCGCCACCAAAAAATCTTGGCCTGACTGTTAAAACAATAAAAGTAGTTTAAAAAATAGAAATGAAAACGGTGGTATAAAGTACGTATAATAAATGTAACAAAAAGCAACGAACGATATTTATTGAAATTGCTCCGGGCCCTTTGACATATAAGGAACTTCATGATTGACCGTCATTTTTACAAACAGACGCGGATCAAAAAATATTCGTTTTGACCTTGAAATTGAAAAATTTAAATTAACTTATTTTGAAATGATCCAAAATTCAGAAATGATCACACCAGGAAACAAAGTGTGGGGAAAGTGAAAGGAGTAGAATACAGAGTAGTACAAATGACCACACTGATTGACGGTTAAATTGTTTGAGCCATGTCCGTCCAACTGTCCATCCATTCGTATGTAATCGGTTTTGTGGCCTTGAATTTTAAGCTAGATTAATCAAACTTGGTGTATTCATTCCTCTCTCTTATCCCAGTTTTCGGCAAGTTTAATGTCTGATTCCTAAAAGGGCGATCTCCCGATAACGCTGCTATAACGAATATTTTCCATGGGCCGCGAAGGCAACAAAACAGTGCCTTGTCTTTTATGGTAGCTAATTTTTATAACACATCTAACTATGTATACCATAAAATTTCATATACGTATACGGTTTAAATTTGCTGGTTTAAAGTCAATGTTAATTGAAATCAATTACATGGTAGGTATGTATGCATTTGTTTTTTCCCCAATGTCAGCTACAATGTTGCTTCTTTACTTCATTAACACTGACACTTGATATCTGCGTAACGCACATATTAAACCATTCGGCATAGGTCGACGCGTTTTTCGACTGAAAGTGCAAAATACTGGACAATAAATTGTAATGATTTCTGTTTTATTCATGTTTATTCATCGAATTGATACTCGATTAATTGCGTGAATAGCACACAGCATACTCAGCTCATGCTCAATTCAGCAAAACTCATACTGTATTAGTCATTAATTTTAAATTTTTAATAATGACGCATCTCCAGCCGGCTCTATGTCGAACGTGATCACTTTCACATTTTCGCCCAAAACGCTTCGCTTCGACTTGATTCTCCTCGACACAAAAACCCGACTTACCTACCATGTGCCTTGCCGTGCCATACCATATGTCAATTATACACTCAATGTATTCTATTTTTTTTTCTTCTTTCTTATTTTTTCCATTGAATTGTTTATAATCCATTTAATCGGAACATTGTTGGGATTCCACTGTCCAAATTAAATTGCGTTCAACCTACCAACAGTAGATAGGTGGAAAATTGTTTAATTGGCGAAATTCAATTTTGAATGCGAAACAATTTGTCGGATGTGTCAATAGTCATCGCTAGAGAGCGCTCACTACGCTTTGCCTACTTTTTTTTCATCACTATAATTGCCATGATAAATTATACAATCATGGACCATACAACGACAAACAGAAAGAAGACAAACAATGAAATTACGGCTAGTGTAATTGCATTTTTATTATTTACACACAAATTTGCTGTTCGAGTACGATTATCGTAAAAACATGTGTAAACTGGAAAAAAAAAATTGCATCATTTGATTGAGTATGACATGTTATTAGCCCCTCTTGATGTGCCTTCAACGGAAAGTAACCAAACTTCAAACTGTGAAATGTTTTTTTCGGCTGAAGTATGCTTTTGTGCGTTTGTTGAACTGCTTTTCGTGCGGTGTACGCCCGCTTTATTTCATCAAAACGAATTTGTATCGATTAATCGACAAAACGAATTGACAGCAAATTTTGACGCATACTAAAGAAATCAGTTTTATTCATTACCAACGATGACGTATACGATCATGCCGATTCGATTGTCGCTGACCTCTGCAATTAAGTGCGTTCGAAGTGATTTTGTTGTTTAAAAGTACTTTTTTTTTTTAAAGACATCTTTGATTGATTTTTGAACTTTTAAGTGGTTTTGTATTTAAGAGTTTGTTTACGATGTGATCACTTGAAATTGACAGAAATGAGGTATGAGAAAATATCCGCAGGCTAAAGTTGACCTTATATTCAAATATCGTGGGTGCGTACTACAGAAATTGTGTTCATGAGGCAAACGTCCGCATTCAACGGTTGTCTATTGTCCCGGCTTTTGGTTTGTGACGTTTGGAGATCGTTGCCTAAAGTCTTATCGAATGTGATCGACTTGGGTGTGTTACTTTAAAGTTCAATGACGATCGGTTCGATGATTTATTAAATTTAGATCATTAAATGCAGATATGAGAGAAAATATGATAAATGACTCAATTTGAATATTTCTCATAATTCAACTGTAAATGATTGTTTGGGAATTAAGAGGTTGCAGCGATTGTTAAAGTGATGTGATGGCATTCAACTCAGGCATTTGACTTAAATGATATTCATAAATAAGCTTTTGAGTTTAGGTTGACTTTAATCTAAATTTAAAGGTCAAAATATTTACCAATGCGACTTTTTTTCATTCAAAATCCTAAGGCAATGCCTGTAATACATAAGAAAGTCACTATAAATTGAGGCAACACTACCATTATGTACTCCCTCGACCTGCTGTCTGGAAATGCTGACATGTTTAATTGTGACTTTGAGGGGTTATTAGTAAGGCTGTTCACATTATGTAAAAACCTTTTCGAAATCAATGAAAAGCAAGTGTAACAAAAATTTATACTGGATGAAATGTACGATGATGATTCGTAAGGTGTTGATGTGATCTTCCTGCCTTCCAAAAAAGAACCTAGCTTGTTGATTGCCTAGAGTGTTTTTCAGATGTGCTTTCAGATGCGATTTATAATTATTGTGACTTGGCGATTGGCAATTGCGAGAAGCGTTCAAGCACGGATAGACGATTTTAGTCGCCATTTTGCTTTCTTTCGATGACCTCTTTTGGACGCGTTTTAGTAATGTTGGCAATTATTGGATCCCTTTTTTTACATTGAAAGAAATGTTAACTAAAAAAAATAAATAAGTATTCGATTTTGTTATTTTGATTAATCCTACATAGGAAAGTACACCTGCATAATGGCACTCTATACATGAGATATATGTATGTATATGTGCTGACACATAAGTGGGTTCCGCAGAAACAAGTCTCAGTCTTATTTAGGTTTACATTTTGCAAAAAATGAATTATGCATTTTTTTTTATAATGAAAAGGGTCCGTTCATAAACTCATAACTCTGCAATTTATTACATATATATACATATGTTCTGTCTGCTGTACAGACTATTCTGAGAGTCATATAGTAAATATTTTGATAGTGCAGTTCAGCTTAAATTGCTTATAAGTAGCGTAGATGTTTTGATAATCATATCCCAGTCTTGCACTGTTTCAAAACTCTGCATTTCCTTTCTGAGGCAAATATGTTTCAAAAAGAATCTTTGAAATCATCTACGAATTGTAAATTAAGTATAATTTCGACACCAAATTATAATACGTCTCGAATCGAATTTTAGGAGACCATTTTGCAAAAAAATTCGTTCAAATTGGTGCCTTTTTGGAAAAGATATCGTAAACGTTGAAAATGAAAGAGAATGCCATAGACAACAACCCGTGTTAAAAAAAAGGTGCTCATATTTTGAGTATAGTATAATTGAAATCTGACCTGAAGTAAGAAATTATATAAAAAAATGTTAAACAGCTGTTATAACATTTTTCAAATATGCTAAAGTCAATGCTGTCGTTTGTGATTTTGAAAGTAGTACAGCTGAGGGAAAATAGTAGTATATTCAAGGAAGGAGTAGTACACGATCTGATTTTAAAATCGTGATGATTCCAAGGCTATGAATGCATACTTCGATACATAGGGGTGTGCTAAGAAGTTGTACGAGCGTATACCAAAATGTAATCGAACAGCGTTCGTCATTCTCTTTATGTAGATTACTCGCAAAATTTAAAGTAGATTGTGTGTATAGTTCATTTCTTAATTCATTTTTTAAAAGAAATTTTAAAAAATTATTTTGCAAAATAGAAAACATTTGTTTCGAAATTCGAGCAAATAAAAAAATGTTGAGTCAAACTCATCAAAGATGTCTAGAAAAAACTTTACGGGCATAAATCACCAAGCGGTACTCAAATGTTTGAGTGGATCAAGCGTTTAAAAAAAGGCAGAAAGGAGCTATGTTAAGCTATGTGAACACACTTATGTGTGTTTTAAAGTTCAAGAAATGTTAAACGAGGATCGACGAGTTTCTATAATGGAAATAGCCAGTAGCTTAGGCATTTGTTATGGATCAACCACGCGATTTCGATGAGTGCCTTAAGTGAGCGCCGAACACATAATACCAAGAGTTGAAGTTGACGTTTTGCTTTAAACAAGTGAAATAATCAGTAATATGATTATGGTTACAGTATTCTGGGATACAGATGGAGTTATCCTGGTAGACTTTTTGGAGCATAAGAAGGCAGTGACAGCAACTTATTGCGTTGAGGTTTTACGAAAACTGAAAGTTGTAATTCAGAATAAATGACCTGGAGAGCTTTACCAGCTAGTCTTCACGATAACGTCCCAGTCCATTCTTCAAAGCAATATCGTGATGATTTAAGAGAATTTCGTTTGTTTGCTGCTTGATTGTCTGGCTCCATTCGATTATTTTCTATTTCTAAAATTTAAAGAGGACATACAAAAAAAGATGGAAATCGATAAAGGATATTGCATAGGCCGTTTAAGGTGCATTTTATAGAGAAGGTCTAGAGAAGTGGCAATAGCAGATGCAAGACTGTCTGTACGACTTGTATTGTGCGTTTTATTTTATCAGTCCAGTTATTATTTGCTATACCTTCGTATATAGAATGCCTGTTAGTTTTAATGATAAAATCAGAAAAGAAAATGCTCTTGGATCGCCTGTCGGAAAATATAACAACATGAGCATGTATTGGCGTTGAAGTTGCAATAATGTACATTTCCTTAAGAAATTGAGACTTCCTTGCATTTTTTATGAAGCTCAGCACTCTAATTAAATTTGAAATATGAATTTTGTTTAACATGAGGGTCAGATGGCGTAGCAATTAGGACCATAGAAGATGAGTTTCAACCTAATTTTGACATGAAACTTTTTAAATAATTTTCATTTACTGACAGTTAGAAGACTGCCACTAGCTTAGTAATCTGTAAATCTTAAACCACGGGAAATGATTTAAATGGGTACAGCTCATAAATGTCTTATTCTTCTTTGGCGATGCTGAAAGAAAATGTTTAGGTGCGTCTTGAAAAAAGACTTTCTTCTTGCAGAAGAAATCCTGATGAAGGTTAACGACACTCAAGATCTCAAGATCTACAATCCCTTTTTCTTACTAATGGTAATTGAAGTACTCGTATAATAATCCCTGAATGTTAATGTTAAAAAATAAATAAATATTTTGGCGCTAACGTTTCAATGCAGGGCTTGACCTAGCTTCTCGCAGCCACTCGTGCTGTGCGCCGCACGAATGGTTGGGACCTACAGTTTTCAAAGAAATTTTTCAAATTTTTTCAGTTGAGAGAAGCTTTTCATGACAATTTTACTCTCGGATGTTTGTCAGTCATTCGTGGGACCGTGAGGAAATTTTATTTTTTTTTATTTTTGAGTTTTCTTGGATTTGAACCTTGAACCTCTCGCTCATAGATGGCGCACTTAACCACTGAGTCACGGCAAAAGCCATGGAAAAATTAAAAAAAAAATTTGTTAGCCCTCTAGCCAGGCAACTTAAATCTTTTTATTCCTACCAAGTTTTACTCAAAATCTGAACTTCTCCGCGTTAAAGTTTCAAAACAAAAATTAGACATTGCGTGTATTCATACCATGCTAGTTAAGGATTCTTCTGGGGTCATGTTCTGTATAAATTGGAAAATTAGGAGAAGAACTTTATTTATATCTAGCCCCCAAATTTTCCATTTAGCCTCACAGTCTATACAGGACTTGGCCTAGCTTCTTGCAGGGACCATACAGTCTTATGCGGTTTTCGATGGGAAATTTTTTTTTCGATTGAGCGAAGCTTATCCTTAAATAATATCTTTGTGGAAAAAGCAGTGCCACTATTCAATTTCAATGCACAAAAGAGGCTCGAACCTCCGTTGCGACGATCTAATGATAGTAACAGAAAAAGGTTGTCATGCAATGGTTTTTTTTTTTTTTAAACGAGTGTTCAAACAGTTAGTAGCCGAAATGGTATTCCTCAAAGTATAACCATCCGTTCATTCATTAACATTCCACCTTACCGCTGTATCTGTCATAGAATTGAGTATTCATTTTTAAGGACAGTTCTCATACAATCGATCACTTACATATCTTTAATCCCAGTTAAATACGAATATTTTCAATTAACTCTCAGACAATTCTTGAACAATTGAATATTTTAAGCACAACCTGCTTCGTGTAATGTTTATTTTAACAAAAATAAGTAAATAAAAAATCTTAGAACCAATTTAAATTTCACAAATACTCAAACGTATACATAAGTTACACACTCATCTAAATAATACTTTTTCTGTTAATTCATTCAACTCAGCTTCGCAGTCACCCTTCGAGTGCCACCACAGTCTAAAACCAGATCCTAATCCTAATGGTTGAGGCAAAACTTAAACTAAGCTGTTCAAATTGTATGCATATATTCGTATGTAGTGTGACAAGGAATGTACTCGTACTCGTATTTTAATCCAAATATAGCACATACGAGTACTTCGAGTAAGCAAATATTTTCTTCTTTCATTCTGTCAAATAAAAATAATAAATAAATTGTAAGCCATTCTCAATTTAATTTAAACGAAACTTACACTGATTGAAGATAATTCAATTAAGGTACCAGTTACACGACACAAATACTTACTGACTAGCGAAAGATTTTATTTGTTCGTTTAAGTCTTTATTATTCCTTTTCGTAGTTTGGCTGAGAGATCGTTTTTATTGTGAATACTTGATTGTGCTCTCTGCGTTATGTATTTACCATGAAACGGATTTACACTTCTTAACCGAGGAATATAGTATAGAGGTATAGAGTTGCATATCATTGTGATCTTGGAGTAGGTAATATAGCATAAAGAAACAGGTTTTACTTACATATGTATAAGCAAATTGATAATTAAATTCCGTTTACATTTATGCTATGCAAAGTAGGAAAAAGGTCTAATCGATAGACGTTTGGGTGACTGCTTCAGGGAGGCTGTAAGGTGTTCTTGTGGGCACACTGAAACTTGAAGGAATGTTGAGATAACTATTTTGAATTAATTAAATACTGCATTGGTTAGGTCGAGTTAGAGTGAATAGATGGAAATCAATAATTTATACAAAAAGCCCAACGTGGGAGATCATTAATCAGGGACTTACGTAATAAGATATGGGATTGAACTACAATGTATATTTTTCAACATAGTCTCCTTTTAGCTCTATACACTTCATCCAACGTTCCTCCAATTTTTCGATGCCCTCCAAATAATACGATTTCTCGAGCCCCTCAAAATAAGCGTTTGTTCCAGCGATGACCTCTTCATTCGAACCAAATCTCTTACCTCCGAGCCATTTCTTCATGTTTGGAAACAAGAAATAGTCGCAGGGGGCTAAATCTGGGGAATATGCTGGATGAGGGTGGAGTTCGTAGCCTAACTCATGCAATTTTGCCATTGCGACTGCGGACTTATGCGCCGGTGCGTTGTCCTGGTGAAAAATAACTTTTTTCTTCGCCAAATGCGGCCGTTTTTGCTTCAAATCGGCTTGGAATCGATCCAGCAGCTCTGCGTAATATGCGCCGGTGATCGTTTTACCCTTTTCAAGGTAATCGATGTGAATAACACCGCGCGCCTCCCAAAAAACTGTCACCATGACCTTATTTGCTGACAAACCCGCCTTGGCCTTCTTCGGCTTCGATTCACCAGGTTCCTTGGTTTCTGGTGTGTTGTGGTGGATCCAGGTGTCATCCACGGTTACGAAACGGCGCAAAAACTCAGCCGAATTTTTCTGGAACATCGCCAAACACACCTTTGAAGTTGTCAAACGAATGCGTTTATTGTCGTTTGTGAGCAAACGCGGCATCTATCTTGCGGAAAGCTTTTTCATGTCCAAATATTTATGTAAAATCGAAATCACTGAGCCATGTGATAAGCCTGTGGCCTCGTCAAGCTCGCACACTTTCACTCGCCGATCGTCCATTATCAAACCATGGATTTTGTCGACCATTTCTGGTGTGGTGACCTCAATTGGGCGACCAGAACGTTCGGCGTCACTTGTGCTTGAACGACCGCACCGAAATTGAGTAAACCAGTGGTGAATGGTTCCAATCGATGGTGAAGAGTCCCCATAATATTTGTCAAGCTTTTGTTTGGTTTGCGTGATAATTTTTTCTCGAAAAAAATAGTGTTTATAGCACTCGAAAATCACTTTTTTCCATTTTAACGAAAATGCTAGTAGGCGTCTATATAAAATGGCTGCCACAACAAAACTATTTGACAGATCTGTCTGAAAATTTGGGTGCGTTCATTTGAAAGATGATTCTTGACAAAAAAAATAAATTTAAGGTGACGACACAATTTGTATTAATTTTCAGGGACTTACTGACCCACCCTCGTACATTAGAATTAGGATAGGGTTATGAGGTAGACAGCTCTTTGAGTTGAGTCATATCTTGATGGGGTACCAAGTTTTATGAACAAAAGTTGTATAACGGTACTTTACTTATTATAGAATTTTGGAAAATTTGTCATTTCTCGAATATGACTCAAACGATTTTGTTAAAAATTTACATCTAAGAAATGTTTGATAGATGCGAGGACATGACAATCCAGGTTTTGGAAAATTGTCACAAAAAGTTTTTTTTTTTTTCATTTTAAGGCATTTAAAAAAAAGACTACATATATCAACACTTTCGCCTAAATTTAAAATCTGATTGATTTGAAAATGAACAGCATACAGGTGTAAGTATGTACGACCCAGTAGTGCACTTTTTTTTTTTTTTTTTATAATCTGCGCGCGCCAAAGGGAGTATTAATACCTTTTAATTGTTTCAGGGCACGGGCGTCAGGGAAAGGGGGAAGAGGAACAGAGGAGGTACCTTTGCACGTTGGATTTGAATGTTTGAAGGTTGTAGTGATGGGGAAATATAGAGCCTGGTAGATCGTTCCACATTCGTGTTGTTCGGCTTATAAATGAATCCCTATATTTGACAGTACGACCGAAGTTTGGCTTTAGGGTAAACTGATGTGCATTCGAAGCATGTCGCGTATTGCGGGTTAAATTTTGAAAGGGAGGAATGCAACTGGCTATTTCGCTGGAGCATTTTTTGTGGAAAAAATGATAAAACAGGGAGAGACAGGAGACATTTCTCCGATGTTCTAATGAATGAATGGAATTCGCAATGTCTCTATCACCTATAAGTTTTAACGCGCGATTTTGTACCCTATCAAGAATGTGCAGAACGGTCTTGGGTGCACCAGACCAGATATGGGCGTTATATTCCAGCTTAGGGCGGATGAATGCCTTATAAATTGAGGCCAGATCAGACGGTGTAAAATATTTCATCCACCGTTTAAGGAATCCTAGACATTTTGCAGCATTTTTGGCGACCTCGAATATGTGATCATTCCATCGAAGATGGTTATTAATACACATATGCAAGTACCATCCATGGATAATGGTTGAGGGTTTTGGTTTCGCTTGAGAGACAGAAGACAGCATTGTGTTTTGGAAGCATTAAATTCCACTCTGTTGGTTGAACCCCATTTAATTATGCTGTCCAGGTCGGAATTCAATGTGTTTAACATACGTTGCCGTTCCCCTTCTACGGCCGAAGAGCAAGGACGTGAGTTAGGGAACGAATATGAAAAACTGAGGGTACTGTCATCAGCGAAGGAATGGATTGGATTAGAAGTTGCAGACAAGAGATCATTTATAAAAATAAGAAAGAGAGTCGAAGACAAAACAGAGCCTTGGGGAACACCATCATTTATTTGGTGAATTGCAGACTTGAAGCCGCCCAAAACAACTTGTATTGAACGCCCCGAAAGGTAATTTCTAATCCATTGAAGAAGAGACTCATCGATGCCATATGCCATATGCATTTTCGACAAAAGAGCCTGATGCCAAACTCTGTCAAATGCCTTTGAAATATCAAGCGCAACCATCTTGGTTTCTCCGAAGTGATGGAGAGATTGATTCCACTTCTCGGTGAGATATGCCATCAAATCACCAGTGGACCTGTTGCTACGAAAACCATATTGCCGGTCATTAAGGAGTTTTCGTGAATCGAGATATTTAATAAGCTTACGATTTATCAGCGTTTCCATTTATTTAAATATAGATTTGCTTGTCATGCAAACAAACACTCAAAGAAAGATAGGTTAATTGTTTTTGCTGAGGCGCCCTTTGACCAAAGGCTGCATAGGTCTATGTAATACCACCGAGTTTTCCAGCACTAGAAACCTTATAATGTTGAATTTACAGAAACAAGTCGCAAGTGCTACATCGACAACTTTTCGACTTAAGTATCTCTAGCCGTTCTCAATGAAATTGTAATCTGGAGAAAACGCCGGTAAGGTTAAAATTTCAACATTGTTGCCACTAAACTACTGCTTTACTATTTTTGTAGTGTGGATTGGTGTATTATCGTTCTGGGAAATTCGATTTCCGCCTTCCGTAACTCTAAAAATTATGTTTTTGCCTGCCTTGTAGGTGTCTTGATTTATAGATAAAATAATGAGATCCACTACTCTATAATTCCCAGACTATGACTGGCCCGATCCGACTGTGACTACTAGCCAAGAACTTAGGTTCTTTTCGTACATTACGAAAATAATAGGGAATCTATGTGGTCCAAAATTGTTTTTCGTAAGAGAAGATGATAGCCTTCCAGGCGAAATTCTAGCCGAACGAAGACGCGGGTAGGGTTTTTCATTTCTTTAAAAGTAATCGTTTCAAAAATTGCAGCAATAAAAAAAAATTGGAACAAAGTTTTTCAAGTAAGTATATGCATGGAACCATTTGGACCGAGAGATGAATTGTTAGATATCATGTCTAGGCAAGCCTCTTAGATTATCAAAAATGCTCTTGCGGATAATTGCCTTAAGAGATGAGAAGACTTAATATGTCAAAAGTATTAGTGGCCGTTGATTTGGTTTCTAGGTGAAAGTCTATCGTTTTCGCGGAGCGGACGGTTTATCTCTAATTTCAGGGAGGTTCCGATTAATGCTATCCTTAGCCATCTCCCCCGCTTGATGTGCCTGGTACAACTCATAGTGTTCGTGGTAAATGTATGACGAGGTTAATATTTGTTCGGTTAATTGCTTCCTGATAGGATCATTGATCTGTAGAACATTCATTTTATCCTCTGAGCCTTTGAACGTACTCGTTAGACGCTTATCGTACTTGCGCCATTTCTCGGAAATGTTTTAGACATTGAAATTTTTCACTTATGCCCAATAAAGTTTTACAAAAAGACCAATTTTAAATCTGAACAATTTACAAACGAATAACAATATGGAACAATTACGTGCCACCCTACCTACACAAAGGGCGTTGCTAGAGGTGAGTCGAGGGAGCTTATGTCGGAATTAATCAGACATGTTATAACTCTAGTGATTCTGTCAAAGAACATTGGACATCCCTCTTGATATAAGTCAAAAAAATCCAACAGATTTAGTCTAAATTGAATCAAAAACGTTCTAGTAGATGACCTCACTAAAAATATTGCACATAGCCCTCTTCTTAAAAGAAAAAGTTCCATTTGGGAGCGCACTTTCAACCTAAACCACAATAAATTTAACCAAGTATACGTAATGTTCTCTCCCCAGAGTTTTGGATAAGATGTTTCTTTCCTAAAATTAAGTTCATCCGTAAATAATATTATCACATCATATGTAACTATGCATTAAAAGGAAAGGCACCCTACACCATAGGCTAAAATAAGTGGGTTTTATAATTTTATGCAAATTTTGCAAAATCGCTCCAAAAATATAATAAATATACAAATATAAATAACATTAAAACAATGATACTCGTATTTGCAGTCACGCTCTGACAAATCTCTGCAACAATACATTCCTTTGTTACTGTTGAATTAATTAATTACATCTCTTTTTCGTTAAATAATAATTGTCTTCGAAATGTGGTTGCCTAAGAATTTGCTATCGAAAATAGAGTGATGGTGTTGTAATACAACTTTCTTTGACAACAGTCTTAACTAATAGTTTGTGGAGAAAATTTGGTAACAAATAAGTTTTGGATTCTATTCTGCTATGTAATTTTTTTGATGTTTAAAAATCATTAATTTTGTTGACTAAACATTTTAGTGTCAGTAGGCAATATTTTGATTAACTTATGCAAGATCTATGTAGACATTTGCAGTAGGTTTTTCAATTAAAAGATTATATTTGAAATATAAAATCGGAAAATACTCGTAAATGTAAGGAAAGACGTTAAATTTGAACGTGTTTTTTTTATTGGAAAACTTGTTGTGATTTCAATTATGCAAAATGCTTCATGTGTTATTTAAACGCTGAAATAAAAGTATCTTTATATTTTTATGTGTACGTAAAAAACTACATACATATGTATAAGTTGTGCAAGTGGCAGCATTGTAATTGCTCAGGTGTAATATAAACCAACTGTGTAACTGATGATTATTTAAATATCTATGTATGTATGTATTTGTATGTTTTTTTATATAAATTATACCTAGTCAAGTCATAAATACTGGTACAAGCATTTTTGGTGATAAAATAAAAACAAACAAATGTTTTTTTTTTTTTTTTTGTGAAACTTTAATTGATTACTTAGGCAACAATATGTAAACAATGTATTCGAAATGACCGCTATTTGCATTTATGCAGGCCTTGAGTAGCTCTGGCCACTCATCGATCTCAGCACGACCTTCGTCCATTAGAAAATTGTCCACTGCAAGGATAAGGGCGCGTATCAAGGACTCAGGGTCAAGTAGAACAAGCTATCACCGTTAAAATAGATCACAGATTGATGGCTGAACTACCTCACGGCCATTCAATAGTCTGCTGCTACGAAGTCCGGCACATTTTGTTTCGTGTTTGTCTCATGAGCTGGTTTACTGGTTATTTGAAACAACGCCTTCCAGAACATTCGTTTGGTTGTTTTTTTTCCCGATATTTTTATTCCCTTCTCGCAAAAATGAAGGTCGGTAACACCTTCGTAGCTGACTCCCCACCACTAGCATAGATGCAGGATGATAGCCTTCTTTGGATGACGGGGCATAGACTTTGTCATTTTGCTTATTGAACGATCCCTCAATATTAAACATTTTCTTGTGACCATTTTGTGTGTACCGGCGGCGTAGAACTTTCGATCTTTCATTCTGTTTTTTAAATTAAAATTGGGCTGTGAGTAAGTGGGCAGTGTGCCTTTTATATGCGTTGAGTATCAAATTTTGTTTGACAAAGCGAGACATGGGTTTCTGTGATATCTCCATTTCTCGTGACAAGGTTTATTGCTTTCTTATCGGCCTCCGGTTAATCCTGGCTCTAACATCTATAATCGCCTGTGGAGTTCTGACAGTGCGAAAGCGTTCGGATCTTTGACAGTAAGCTACCCCACTCCTCAAACAATGTAACAGTGTAACACAAAATTCCGGGTGATTCGAAGCGGTCGCAAGGTCCGGAAAACATCGCCTCTTTCCATATTATACTTGTGAAGGCCAATTACCACAACACGGTTTTCAATATTGCCCCCACTCCATATTACAAATGACTTTTGTGTAAATCTTTTTGCGTGTTAACTTATTGTAAACGTCACTCATTGAATACCTGTCAATATAGAATGGATGTGTCCAGTACTAGTTTCGCGATGAGTGCGTTTAAATGTGTACCAGTATTTATGACATGACTAGGTATTGTTTGGTCTAACTATTCTGTTATACAAACAATTTTAATTTCAGGGGATGGTACTGATTGTCCCCAGATTTATTTCTGTCTGTATTATAAAATTTCAAATCACAATTCTAACAAGCTAGTACAATGACTTGTTATTCAGTACTTTAAATGGGCCGAAAAATCTGTTTAGGTTATAATGAAATTACAGCGAATGATTCATCTTTGGTCATTTTCAAAACATTTTGATAGAAAATCAAAGCCCTCTCAGTTAAACTTAACGCCCTTCTGTCTTTTTTTTTTTTAAGTCGTTTATTACCTATTATGAGAAGTTGCCTGACCAAATCTAACTAATTATCTACTCTGCTCAAAAATATATCATTTATTAGTTTAGCACTCAAAATTAATGACAAGAATTTTGACAGCGGTTATTACCGGTTTCATGAATCAATGTTAATCAATTAATATTGCCATTAATAAAGAAAATTTATTTTACGTATTTTTCGTTGTTTTCGAGTTTTGTATGTTTATTCTGCTTTTGGAAATTCCACGGAAAAGTGCAATTTCTTAGTAAAAATTCAAACAAACAAAACATTTTCTCTCGTATATTCAAATTAACATTTGAGAGGCACATTATTAAATCTTCGCTTTAAATTAATTGCAGTGATCAATTTTTTTTTTTTGTTTAGTTTAGAAATACGTCGTCGTGATGTTTTGAACGAAACCCAGATATAATTGATCTCGCTTAATGACAAATAGAAAAAAAAAAAAAAAAAACAAATTTCAATCTGATAAAACAAGTTGAAGGTCAACTATACAGAAACAGAACCAGCGTTCATTAGCGTATTCGATAATGTTTTGCATTTTTATAATCATTGTTGTTATTATTATTAGAGGTATTATAAATCAGTGGTCACAAGACAGAGTTATTGCTTTGTGCGGCTGTGAAATGTGAAGTGTTAAAGTTTTTAAAGGTGTATTTGTATTTTTATAGATACATGGAGCACGTAGTTAAGATTATTTTCTTCGAACTTCACAGTTCGAAGAATTATGGGGTTTTGATTTTGGAGCACGTTAAAAGATAGGTACAGAACAGATATACTTGTATATGGCGATTGGTCTAAGAAACGACATAAAATAAACTCGCAGTTAAGT
Organism: Pocota personata; assembly: GCA_963082735.1. Classification (NCBI taxonomy): domain Eukaryota; kingdom Metazoa; phylum Arthropoda; class Insecta; order Diptera; family Syrphidae; genus Pocota; species Pocota personata. The sequence goes on along the minus strand of OY720429.1, from coordinate 44,725,594 downwards.
ATGTTTAGAGGGCTTCTAAAGATGCTTACATGCAAAGGCGCTTCAACATCTATCTTGATGGTTTCGAAGTTGATTATACCCTGTACCATATGGTATATTAATTTTGATACATAGTTTGTAAGATAGAGAAATAATAACGGTAGATCCCCAAAAGTCTATATATTTGTGATCAGCATCACAAGTGTGGATCCGAAGCAGTACAAGTGTAAAATCCGCCCACAGACACGCCCAGTGTTTTTTTTTTTTTTAAATTCCTTTTTATAAATATTTTTACTAGAAACTGAAAAGTTTGCTTCAAAAAAGTATTTTGCTTTCTCAAACCTATTTACGGTGATGATTAAGTCGTCTTGTGAATATTTCATCAGAATTCTTGACATTCGGCAACAAATGGCTAGCGCCATGACTTTTTTTCTTGGAAGAAAAAGTCTTGGTAACAAATTATGTGGTAAAATCTCTTAAAAATTGAGGGGTTATCCTCTGAGAAGAAAAATTTCATTGCATTTGTAGCAAAAGGTTCACAACGCCATACCCACTTTATTAGGGATGGATTAGAAGATGTGGGATAGGGTATCATACAAACCGTTCCAGACGGATTGTAACTTTTCTGTATGTTTTTACTTTGTCTTATTCGGAAAAGGTTTAAGATGGGACAAAAACATTTTGTAAAAAGTGTATTTTTTTTTTTTTTTTATAATTTGCACGTGTTAAAAGGGATATGAATACCCTTATACTAATTTTTTTTAGAACACGTGTGTTTTGTGGAAAGAGGAAGAGAGAGAGAAAGACAGAGTGGTGTAGTTTGAAACTCAGGTGGTATTAAGTTTCTGTAAACTCCAAGGATGACTGTCCAGATAACTGGGGAGTATTTTGTTTGTTTTTGCTATTATTGTCGTTGCTTATGATTCACAGTATTTTTTTTCCGTCCTCCTGATGTCATCATCACGATCAAGTTGCATTTTAGCCATATGACCACCCTACTGCCAGTGTTATGCCTTCACAGTAGAGTTGACTTAGCTTTCGCAAGTGATCGACTTTTTTATTTATTTCATGCGAAATAAATAGCTGATTCTTGACATCAGGATTCGAACCGTGAATCAACAGCGTGACAAGCGATGATGTTACCACTACACCACTACACCACGGCCACAGATAGAGAAGTTGTTTGACGACTTTGAATTGCCTTGAATGTCGGAGTGTTAAATAATACTATAAAATATGGATTCGGGAAGTGGGGATAAAGTGGGTTGATGCATGGAAGGGTCTAGTGAGGTTTAGATACATAAGGGATCCAGGGTTTCAGTAGTAAAGTGCACAATTCATAATCCCAGGAAAACCGCGGGATCCCGGGAAAAAAAATTAAGGAAAATATTTCCATGTACAAGATAAGGATTCATTTTTGCCGCAAAAGGGCTATTTTGTGTGAAAATCTTAGTAGATAACATTTAAATTAATTTTCGAAAACTTTCCCTTATCGCTATGAATTTTCTAGTCGTCGGTGAAGCAGTCACAAAGTGTGAGCACGACCGTGGTTGTGTCGCACATTGTATACATAATACATATTAGGATTATGGTCTATGTGCCTATTATAATAAATATATGTATATTTCTTGCATTAATTATTGTGAATATCTCATTGACTGTGTTACCCGTTTCATTTGTTAATAAGCTTAATTTGTTGTTCCTAAAATTTGAAAAAATTAATGTTATAATAATACATTACATTATTTCTTCTGCCTATCTGGTCATTGCAGAATCTGTGCGGCTGATGGATTAGCTGGACAAGGTTTACTCGGTACGCAGGCGCTTAAAGACCGTCATGGTACCAATCTCATCCGTCAAGTAGCTTAACTACACTGATGTAGTGTAAACGGTGGACCATAGGTAGTGTCATCTTAAAAACTGTAACACATTCAGGCTAATATAGCCAACCGTGGGTTAACAGGTCAAAGATAGACACTGTGTTATTGGCGGACATGCCGAAAGACTGGGCAAAAAATAATTTCCTCATAAGCTGCACAGACGGGGAGAAGGAGGGGACTACAGTTCACTTCCTCTGAGCATTTCCTTCCCTTGCCTGTATCAAAAGGGTACTATAGAATACAGCATTTCCAACTTCGATACTATTTCAATACCTGGGATTATCCTTTATTTTTTCCCGTAATCCGGACATTGTGAAAATACCGGGAAATGAGAAACCCTCCGAGTTAGAGTTGTAAGCTTAAGCCTTCAGTTGGAAAACATTCCTGTAATATTTTTTGCATTCAACTTAAACTAATAAATTAAAATAAAAAAAAAAGAATCCGGTTACAAAAAGTGGAAAACAAGTGGAATAATCCATGGTTGCGCAATAGCCTTTTTTGTGTCCTTTTAATATTTCATGGTCATTTAAACTATTGATTTTTACTTGCACATATGGAGGCAGACTGATACATAAGTACCTAGCCTTGGCTAAAAAAAAACATTTTTTTGAACAAAATCAGTTTTATTTTTCAACATAGTCTCGCTACAATAGTCTGCACTGAGTCTAACGTTTTTCTAATTTTTGGATCCTTTCTCAATAGTCCGATTTATCGAACCCTTCAAAATATGCGTTTGTCTCAATGATGACCTCCTAATTAGAACTAAATCTTTTTCCGCCGATCCATTTTTTTCGGAAACAGAAAATAATCGCAGGAGGCTAAATCTGGAGAGTGTGGTGGATGAGGAGGGAAGTTAGTTTCGGTCTTGAGATTTTGATCAAACTTGTTATTACGAGTATCAGTATACTGTCTGTCTGTTCGTCAGACGTATGAACGCACAACTATAGCCTAAACGGATGGACGGGGTTTCTTCAACCTTGATATTTTGATATCTGAAGTCGAAGAGAAATTATAATTTTCATACTAACCCCAAAACTAAAGGAATGACAGATTTTGAAAAAAATCGATTTTATCGAAAAAGACTCCAACGATTTTGTTTAAATTTAATATTTGAGTTGGGTTATGCCTCTAGATGACGTACTAAGTTTCTAGGGATACAAATCGTATAGCGTTACTTTACTTAATAACAAAGTTTTGAAAATACATAGGTTATTTCTTAAGGCTCAATCATAATAAACATTGGGAAACGTAAGCTAATGTCATAACATTTACCTCTGAAATAATATATCCCAGGATGTGACATTATTACTTTTTGGTCCCACGCTGTTCGATTTTTGGATTTTGATCAATTCTGTGGTTTGATTTTTTACCGAATGTTCCGAATTTTACTTCATACATTCAACACCAAATTGAATTTGAAATGTTCCCTCTAAAGTAGTCGAGAAAGCCGTACAAAATAAAGCCGTACCTCCATATTACTAATATGGAGGACCCCGAAAAAGTGGACCTGCCAATTTCGACTAATTAGGTATTACTTCGCGGTGCTGGTTAGCAAATCATGCTATGCGTCTTGTGTCAGTTGCTTCTGATGCTTCTGTTACTTCTCTTGATTCTGCTGCTCTTCTTAGCTTTTCTAGTTGTTACGAAATTACATATTGCTATCTTTCAACGTGCGTTTTGAACTGCAGTTTGCTGTCAGCATTACTCCAAGGTATTTAACTGCTTCTTTAAACCGGATTGTTTGGTTTAAAAAATAAATAAATATATTTTGGCGCTAACAGACCAATGCAGGGCCTGGCCTAGCTTCTCGCAGCCACTCGTGGTGTACGCCTCATGACTGGTTATAAGGACAGCTTTTGTCTTATGGTGGATGGTCTCTGTGGAACTCCCGCAGTGACGTTGTAGTATTTTACCCCTTCATTGGTATTATACCTCAACTTTCTGTTATTGCCATTTCCATCCTGGCGAGTGATCTTCTAATGAACGATCAGTTCGCAGAGTTAAATGCGTTTTTAATGTCCAGCGTTACCACTGCACAGTACTCCTTTGTGCCGTTGAGCCATCTTTCTCCCTCGATGGGACCTTCTGCTATATCAACTAATGCATCAACTTTAGATTGCGCTTTTCTGATTGGTGGTCTGAGAGAGCTCCTTTCTCTTCTGCTACTGCGAGTAATCTATTATAAATTATCTTCTCAAGGATCTTTTTCATGGTATCCAAAGGAGCAAATGCTGTATTTTCCATTTTTCAGGAAAGGTTCCTTCTTCGAGACATTTCTGCATTGTCGCTATGAAGAGGTCTGGTCTCTTTTTTCCGGCCACTGTCAGTGTCTTATTTGGAATGCCGTCGGGTCCGGGCGCCTCATGGTCGCCTATATAGCCGCAAGCCTTTAACAACTCCTCCATAATAATTAATGGGATATCTTCTGGATTGACTTCTCTTATGATGTTGCATACAGTGACTGGTCTTTGGGAGAAAAGGTGCTCTATTATGGATCTCAGCATTATTGAACATGTTATTGGAGGGGTCCTACAATCCTTCAGTTTCGTTGTCACTATTCTGTATGCCGAGCCCCATGGATTAATGTCCGCTTCTTTATAGAGACGTTTGAAGCATGCGGTTTTGATCTCCTTGATGGCTCTATTTAAGTTGCATCTCGACAGTCTAAGGGTGTCCAGGAGTTGTTGAAAGTCTGCTCTCCTTCTTGATCGTTGGACTTTGCTCGGGATTTTATGGCATTTTGCCCGAAGTGTCCTTATTTGCTCGTTCCACCAGTAACATGGTGATGACGTCCTGCTATTTGTCCTTCTAGGCATTGATACATCGCGTGCTGTGGTAATGGTGTCTGTAAGGCGATGCGCGAGTGTCTCCGCTGTTCCACTTAGAGTTAAATCACCGCTCAGCATCTCTTCGAATGTGTCCTTATCGAAACATCTGTCATTCCTGTATGTACTTATGTATATATGTATATATGTGCGCAAGCCTAAACGGCTGAACGGATTTACTTCAAACTTGATGCGTGTAGTCTTTCGGGTCACAAACCCGAAATTTAACGGTACTTTATCAATGACCGATTTAGAAAAAAAGGTTGATTTTCTCGAAAACCTCTCTAACCATTTTGTTAAAATTTAATATCTGAGTTCGCTTGGGGATAATGCACTAAAAAGTTCCTTGAAAAAAGTCGTAAAGCGGTACTTTACTTATAATCGGGCAAACTTTGCTGAGGTTCCATTCGTCGTATGTCATTCATCCGACTCGATTTTACAGATAAATTGATATGTGCTCCGTACTAAACCATTCCGGGCTGGTTTAAATAGCTAAGCCGTGGTGTAGTGGTAACATCATCGCTGGTCACGCTGTTGGTTCATGGTTCAAATCCTGATGTCAAGAATCGTCTATTTATTTCGCATGAAATAAATAAAAAAGTCGATCAATTGGGAAAGCTAAGTTAACTCTACTGTGAAGGCGTAACACTGGCAGTAGGGTGGTCATATGACTGGAAATGCAATTTGATCGTGACGATGACATCAGGTGGACGGAAAAAAATACTGTGAATCATGAGCAACGACAAAAGCAAAACAAACAAGCTCCCCAGTTATCTGGACGCTACCCTTGGCGTTTATAGAAACTTAATACTACCTGAGTTTCAAACCACTACACCAAATCTTTCTTTCTTTCTCTCTCTCTGTCTATCTACATACCGCCCGTGCCCTGTAATAGTAAGGGTATTTATATTCCCTTTGGCGCGCGTAAATTATATAAAAAAAAGCAGTTAGGCCGTTGGCTCCACACCCTTATTGGATTTACGCTGTTGCATACTTTGGACTGGTGTACGGAATTGTTGATCGTCATCGTCCGATGACTCATTCAGTCAGTTTTCATATTTGCACATGCTCCAGTATATTGACACTTGGTACTAATATAGAGAAGAAAATTTCCACATCCTCTTGTATTTCGGCACTATGGCGACGCAGCTGATTAAGAGTTGTAAGGAACACACTCTTACTGAATCTGTTCAATTTGGGAACTAAAAACTCCAAGCATTAATTAATTTGAATAATTAAAGAGAAGAAGTATTCATTAAATGTTTTATGAGAATTAATCAGTAGCTATGAAAAGGGAAACAAAACGAAGTTTTTAAAAATTAATCAGTTTAATCGCGCGAAAATATGTAGATTTTCTTTATTTAAGCATAGTCTTCTTTTTTTGAGGTACTTAAAATGAAAAGTTAAATCAAAATCCCTTTTTTGGATAAACAAACATCGATTTCCCTCAACAATTTTGTAATCTATTTCCGAAGTTCATTACATATTTTCAGAGAATAACTAATCTCATCACACATGTGTATAGATTTAGTTTCACTGAAACGTACACAGGTACTTAAATTATGTTTCCCACCCGAGGTTTCCATTCACTTAAACAACGAAAAATAGAAAATGAAAAAATCAATCCACATTTTCACGATTGAACTATCTGTGTTCCATGGTTTCTCTGCACAGCTCTATGAAAGGAGAATGGCAATTATTGTGTTCAGTCTGTGGTGCTGTTGATATTTAACGTTCGTGCTGCGATAATATCTACTTAGTAAAAAATAGATGAATTCGATATTTTTTTTTTATAAATCCTGAAAACACATATATTTTTTTATTTATAACTCAAAGAACTGTTTAGGTTAACGTCAAGTGGCAGGGTTGTTCATTTTGTTTACACAATATCAACCGCCACCTGAAATGAGTTTCAAATTCTAAACAATATTGGGAAATCACATCCCAATCTGTGTACGTTCCTTAATAGTGTTGGCTACATTCCTCGTGTCAAACTTGTACCTTCGTTGTTTGCATCGGAATTCGTTTCATTTGAGAAAATTTATTACTCATTCGCTGTGCAATTTTCTTTGGTACTATACTTGTATTTGTAGTTCGTAGTAGTTATTGGCATGCTATTTTTTATGCTGGGCTGGGCGCTATGCCTCTATCAGAAAACAATTGCATTTTCTGCAGCAGTGATTGTAGGTCAGTGGTTTTGCTGGCAGTTACTATGTTTTTTTTTTCCTTACTCTCTTTAAAATTGTTCTTCGACAGCCTTTATGGTAGACTATGCACTCAATTGAATCGTTTTATTAAAATGATTTGATGTCAACTTGAAGTGACCCCCATCAATGTACTACTTTTGAAGTTGTATTTCAAAGTACAAGGCCCGACGAATGAGATTGGTTCGATAGTTCGAATCGAACCATTAACTGCCTGAACTTCATGGGTTAGTTTGAATAATTGCTGAACGTTTGTCGTTGGACTCCACACTTAAGATTAAATTAGCTTAAGTAGATGGGATGACCTGTTGACTTTGTTTAACCGAAGGTTGCTAAATTATCCCAAGCACCTTGACCTCAAGAGATAATATTGTGGTTTCTTTAAAAAAAAAATTTCAAAGCTTTATTATTTATGATGTTGTTTTCTGTTTGCAGCAACTGAGTTTCTGGGCATACATAGAATGTTATCCTTTACTTAGTATTTTACGGAATGTTATAGATAGATCCTTTTCGCCTTCTACCTAGTTCTGTCATAAGTTCTGTTACAAATGCAAAACATTATAAAAATTAAACAACGAAACATTTTGGTGACCGTGGTGTAGTGGTCATCATTGCTTGTTACGCTGTTGGTTCACGGTTCAAATCCTGATGTCAAAAATCATTTATTTATTTCGCATGAAATAAATAAAAAAGTCGATCAATTGCGAAAGCTAAGTCAACTCTACTGTGAAGGCATAACTTTTTTTTTTTCATTCATCATTCATTCAATTCATTGTAACTTGATTGCTAGACAAAAAACGCTTAAAACTAGCTTAATTAACTTAACTATTCTTATTCTAACTTACTGGTCCTATGCGGGCGCTCTAAGCTAAACCTAATACTTAAAACTATGTCTTTCGACGTAACTAACTTTAGTTCTTTATTTATTTCATTATTCTACTAACTATTAAGAAATTACTATTAAGAAAAATGTTTAATCAATTGAAAAACTTAGTATATGACGTGAAGGCATAATACTGACAGTAGAGTGGTCATATGATGATGACATCAGGAGGACGGAAAACATTACTGTGAATCATGAGCAACGACAAAAGCAAAACAAACAAGCTCTCCAGTTATCTGGACGCTACCCTTGGAGTTAACAGAAAACTTAATACCATCTCTCTCTCTCTTTTCTTCACAACGCCCGTGTCCTGTAATAGTACAAGAGTATTCATATCCTCTTTGGCTCGCAAATTATAAAAAAAAGAAAAAAAATTATAAAATTTATTTGCTTAAATAGCATTAAAGCATTAAAGCATTAAAGCATTTTAAAAAAAAGCGGTTTATTCAAAGTGACCGCCTTTTGCTTTAACACAGGACCTCAAACGGTGTGGTCACTGAGCTACAGCGGCGCACAAGGGCTATGGATAACCCTGCTGTGGTTAAAGCACTTTTGAGTCTCTCCAAATTTAGGTGGGGTCTCTTACAGGCCATACTCTACAACACTGACCACAAACAATAATCCATAGGATTTAAATCTGGGCTTCCTAAAGGCAAAGGATGATAATTGAAGGAATAAAAGCAGGAATATTGTTTCTAAGCAACTGTTGAGTTGTTTTGGCTTTATGTGCTGGAGCAGATTGTTGTTGGAATACTCCATTAAAAAAGGGTATTCGTCAAGTCTTTAACGACGCATTCCACGACATCTTCTTGGTACACCTTTGCCCAGTTTTGACATAATTTTTGCTCAGGCGGCATAATTTTCGAAGGGGATTTTTTCGAATTCGACCATTCACCAAATCGATTTATAACACGGTACACACACATTTTTGAAATCCCGAGCGGTTTTAGTAATTTAAAAATTTGGTTAGCATTTTTTCCGCGAAAATGATTTTCTTTCATACCCCGATAACCAATCAGTATTTACCGAACTGGTTGGTATTTATTGCGTTTTGTAGTATGTGTTCTGAAAAAAAGTTACTAACCCTAATGTTATCTTCATACAGTTAGCGCTGGAAGTATTGTAACAGAATCTATGACAGGACTAGATGATTTTAGGCGACTGTGTATCTCTCATCTATTAGCCATTTTAGTTAGACATTTTCTCCGGATTAGTGCTAGCCATTAACACAATATGTGTGCTACCGTCTCCATATCCTTTAGGCATAGTGGACATTTATCATATTTCAGAAAGGGCATCTTCTTAAGATGATACCTAAAGTTACCATGTTCTCTGGATATTGGCACTACCGATGTTTCAATTGCAATTTTGGTTTGTCGGCATTTTTCCGCACTTGACCACCGCTTCATATGCTCAGCATAGTGATTCATTTCTCAGTCATATCCTCTAGCAATTCCCTGCTTGGAGTAGCTAGTACTCGTACCTTAAATCTATATTTCCTCATTAGTGCAAAGAATCTGCAGTCCTAATAAAGGATGTCCCAAAATTCACGCAAGTTTTGAATTTTGCACCATTTGTGTGGTAGTGTTGTCAACGATAAAAAAGGCAAAGTGACAGCTGACAGTTCAGCGTTATTAAAAATGGAGTGCTACACGAAAGAACATCGCGTTTTCATTTTTAAACAATATTTTAAAAATAATGAATGTTTGACAGCTACAGTTCGTAATTTTCGTACAAAATATGGTCGGAATAGGAATTGAACTTCATCAAGTATGAAGAGATCAAGATATTTCAGGGAGACTGGATTTTAGACACTCTGGCCGTCCTTCAACAAGTCGTTCAACACAAAACATCGAAGCAGTTCGTCAGAAAATTGTTTAGAGTCCAGGAACATCAATCGTCAAAATTGTCGAATGATTGTTGAGAAACAAATGCATCCACAACGTGTTACTGTTTGGTACGTATTTTCGGCTGGAGGCATCATCAGTTAATAACAGTTAATGGTGCTCGCTATCGCGACATGATTTGTGGGACCTAAATTGCAAGATATGGATGTGGACGACATGTGGTTTCAACAAGACGGTGCCACATGGCATACAGCCCGAGAAACAATTCAATTACTGCATGAGTCATTTCCTGGTCATGTATTTTCCCGTTTTATAAATAAATAAATATTTTGGCGCTAACAGCCCAATGCAGGGCCTGGCCTAGCTTCTCGCAGCCACTCGTGCTGTGTGCCTCACGAATGGTTGGAACCTTCAGTTTTATGCCGTCTCCGAAGGGCAATTTTTTCGATTGAGAGAAGCTGTTTTTAGCTTTTCTTTCATGGATTCGAACTTAGAACCTCTCGCTCAGTGATCGCGCACTTAACTTTTGGTAATCAGAATTGGCCGCCCATTTCATGCGATTTAACACCGTTGGATTTTTTTTTGAAGTCTAAGGTTTATGTCAGCAAGCCCACGACAACCCACGCTTTGAAGGATCAAATTGTGCGCTAAATCAACGAAATCATTTAGTAACATTTATGCAAAACGGTCATGGAAAATTTCATGATTTGAAACCGCCACAGAATGTTCCTTGCATTGTTTAAGAGCTCTCTACTCATCTGAAATAGTGGAAATGAAAAACGACGCTGCGAGAGATTTTTAATTTACACTTGAAGTGCTGCACATATAGCATTGCAGTTTTTCAACAGGATGTTGACTTGAGTTGTAACTAACTGTCAGCTCTTTGGTGATTCTGTTAACGGTCCTGCTGTCATATCTATTTACTGCTTCCCCTGCCTATGTTGCCGAAAAGATAACTTTAAATTTGTTGTCGCTATTCGACTCCGTGAAGTAGTCGTGATTACGTTTCGTAACTTGACAGATGGTCCGATACTACAGGCATCTCGACGTAATGTCACAGCTGTGTAGGTTCGAGGTTACAAAAATATAAAGTTCATGACTGGATCGCACGTACTTGCACCTACATATCTGTTGTTTATCTGAAAAACCTCAAATTTGAAAATTTTTTTTTAAAAATTGGCAATTTTACAATATTTAGTATGCCATGAGCCAATCAAATATTCTTTAAATATTAATTTCGAACAAAGTCGATAGAGACCACGCACTATATAATGCCTTCAGTATGTTCTTCGTTGAGAGCGCAATCCTACAGCCGCTAATAGCCCTTCCTCTAAACATGAATCTATCTTAAGAGTAAAACATTTGCAATGGTTCTTGCAATGTGATTTCAATTGAAATTCAGGTTTATCCGAAAAGCGGAAATAATATATCTGACGGTCAATGTCGTATGTCCAATGCCAAAAAAGTGTGATTAACCTCATGGGGCTTTCTGTACACATCGAAATATAAATCCGGCGGTTTATTCCCGGCGTCGGATACGTGAGAAAACTACTAGTTACATGCATGAAACGGGGATTAGGTTTTAGTTCCCGTTAGCCACACATGCCTGACGTTTAAAAACGGAAATTTATGGTATGGTATCCTACGTACTATATACGAGTAACACTACTACATCGCTAACTATACATATAACACTACTAACACGACTACTCATCGCGGTGATGGAAATGCTATCGACGACGACAACTTTGACAAAAGCAACTCCTTAGTATCGACGACGACAACTTTGACAAAAGCAACTCCCTAGTCAACCTCCAAAATAGTTTTAGAATGAAAGATGTCCCTAAAATTCGTCGCGAGACTAAAACGTTTAAGTCTTGTTAAGGTTCTAATCACAATGCGATTACGGAAAATTAAATCTTCGATGAACTTGCTAGATAAGGTTTAGAGGAGGAATTCTCAGGACCTAAACTTGGGTTGGGTCTTCGAGCGTTCTCTTGTTAGGGATTCTATTGACGGTTGGCTTTTTTTATAAACGCCACCATGTGGCATAACCCTTCAAAATGTAGAAATAATGCTTTTCGACTGAAGCACGTTAACGACATCACAAAACTCTGATCTAAGCTGATCAACTTTCTCTAAGTTGATCAAGAAGGACGAACACATGTTGCAGTCTCGCAGTACAAAGTGTACAAAGTACAGTAAAGTACAAGAAGTACAAAGTGCTTCAGTTGAGTAATTTTTTTCTGATTTAAAGGAAATCGGCATTACCTGGACTGAAACAAAACTCCAGGCCACAAATCGTGTAAAACAATAAACTCTTTCAATTTTATGAGAGGATTTCGATTACGAATTCATTTGCCATTTCCTCATATGCAACCTTCAGAAACCAGTTACGGTAAGACAGTAGGAAGTCAAATTCCATAACCAGAATACAATGATAGTATAGTTAACAACAAAATAATAGCCATTGGCCATTGCAATACATGTGTCCGCCTGCAGTATGTAGAAGCTTTCATAACTTTTGTGGCATTCCTTTGCCCCAAACCCAAAACGTAAATCAAACGGAAGCATGACAAAGCATCTCACAGGTTCAAAAGCGAACATGTTTTTGAGTATTGACATTGCCCTTGGATAAAGCTCACCACCTCAACAATCCGAACAGTGATACTCGAATCTTGGATTACTCAATGCTAATTCAATAAAAAAAATTTCACTTTTACGAGTAGCTCTTCTCTGCATGGTCCGTGGTCCAACAATTACGGGAGGCTTCACTCCAAAGCGACAGAAGCCAATATTTTATATTTCCCCACACCATATCAATGGTTTAGAGTCCAATGACACATGTCGTGCTAATTGAATTGGTTCGAAACAATTTGTGTTTCGAAATGGGTAACACGACTATGCGTAGGTATAACAAAGCAGCTACAGATAGAGGAACCCTCTCGTTCTCTGTGCGGTCGGCTCGAATAAAAGTAAAAGTTTTTCTCGTATTACCCGTGCCCGGGGAGCATTCACCTGCAACTTGTGGTAGTACGCATTCGCCGTTTTCCACTGGAATAATGTATTATGATGGCAGGAAAGAAAAACACACACAGGTCGAAGCTGAAGTCATTGTTTCTTTTGCAAAGTGAAACACATTTTAGTTGTTTACTGGTGCAAGACATGTGAACTTTTCCAATCCATCCAAGACACGATGCACCAGCTATGATAGGTATGATAAAGTCTAGACCCTCTTGGTGCGGATCAGTGAACGTTGACGCGAAAAGCCACAAATAAACGAATTATGTGAGCTGAGGAGCCGCTTTGTTATTAATTTAAGTGAAAACTGCAAACTATCATCATATTCATCGTATAATGTTTATTCATGTGGTTGGATACGAGGGTAGATAACAATGAACACAGTCTCGCGCAGCATCTTGGTGGATGAAGTAAGTGACCTAGCCAGACAGTGTCAGGAAGTTGTTTAGTATCGAAATGGAAAACAGCTTTCAGTGTTTACCTGAGGACAGCTGTGAAGGGGAAAATGTAGCTCAATCTATTGTATGCACTGTTTGTGTGTAAGACATTCAATAGATGTCGTGGCCCCTTTTAAGTTTGGCTTATGTGTAAATTTACATTTCGAGTCCATGACCGGATGGTGGAAGCAGGATGTAAAAGTCAATTTATCGTTTCCGTACAGGTAGATGAAGGATAGGTGAAAGTGGCTAACCTCTCATACTGTTGTAGACCATCAATTTGAAAAAAACCCACTCAACAATGGTTGTGGGCATTAGTCGTTATCTTGATATGAAAGTAATGGTGTTAATGTCCTGAAAAATTGCATCTGTGATCCAAAATCTGTTTGATGTTGTCGGGATATCTGCAAGGAAAGTAAACAAGTATATTCTTCTCATTCTCGTTCATATAACTGCTACGATGTGTAGGTACATACCTAGCTTAACTGCGTGCTCCCCATCTGGACAATGGCTGACAATCGCCATAATCCTGCCGATATCCTGGCTACGAGTTTGTTTTTTCTGGTCCTGATATGATTTAGATACGTACTCCTTCCTACGAGTACGTTAGTCCTATTACTCGTATGTAGCATACGCATTCTGAGAACTGGGCGTTTCTACGCTCCTGTCATTGCTTCCACGAAAATGATTTAGCAGTACTCTCTGCAGGTCCCTTCTAACCTCGTCAGGGCAGACGGATTAGAATTCTTTTTACTGAATTAACAGTAAACTTTCAAACCCTGTTTTTTGACAGTTAGAAAGTTAGAAAGTTCTTTTGAGGCCGCCAGACATTGTTTTTGTGGCAGATGTGAAAAAGTTTTTGCTCCACCACTGGTTTTCTTGCTGTATTAGACTGAACACAAGGCCTGTCGAACTTTAATTCTGTTTTCTTTATTTTGTTTTACAAACTCCTTTCAGGAAAGTCGAAGCTACATACAACACTGTGATAGCGCCCCGAAATGCCAGTAGTACTTATTACTTCACGGTAATACGGATACGTGTTACAGACGTATCTGGATTCCAACTTCAGTTTTGCCTCGCAATTATGACCTTACTGCTTAGGAAGGCCCGGTCAAGCCGGGGTCACAGACAGTATTGCCTACAGTATAATATAAATGTAAACCTTTGTTGTTCTGGGTATGTCACTGGCCAAAATGAGAAAGGATTGGAAAAATTTTGGACGAGCATTTAAACATGAACAAAATTTGTGCACGCTGGGTACCGAAAATGCTTTTGCCGTTCGACAAGCAACGACGACTCGAGTGCTTGAAAGATTTTTTGGAGTTAGCCGGGGACAATCTCGATGAAATTTGCAAACCGGAGTCCAAACAAGAATCTATGCAGTGGATTGAAAAGGGGAGAGCCCGCCGAAGAAATTCAAGGTGGAAAAGTCGGCTTCGAAGCTTATGGCGACTATTTTTTTAACAGCGAAGGTGTTTTGCAGATTGATTACCTGCCAAAGAGGACTACGATGAATGGTCAATATTACGCAAATTTATTGACTCAGGCACGTGAAGCAGTCGTACAGAAGCGGCATGTGAAACTCAGGCACGGAGTGTTGTTTTTGTAGGATAACACGCCTGATTACACGGCGCGGGTTTTGAAACACGCTTTAAAAGACACAGGTTTTTCAATGATTGACCTCCCACCCTATAGCCCAGACTTAGCTCCGAGCGACTTTTTCCTTTTTTCCAATTCGAAAAAGGGGTTACGAGGCAGATGACAGCCGGCCGTAGAAGATCATTTTGAAAGCAAATAATAGTTTTTCGGTGGTATTAAGGCCCGATGTGAGAAATGCATTTCACTCGAGGGAGATTATATTGCGAAATAAAATTTTTTAATCGGATCTGTTCTTTCATTTAATGCCTTAGGCCGCGAACTTATCAGCCGCCCCTCGTATATTGTAAGCAAGTCATTGGAGAATTGGTTCCCATCTATGATTGCCTGTTATTCACTAGCAATTTTTACGGAATCAAAACAGGGCCGGATTCTCTTGGTTGATGAGCAAAATGATCCATGACCATGTCTTATAATTATTTATAGTAGACTCATGCCAAAAGATGGCGTTTTAGCAAGAAATTTATATAATGATTCTTTTCTTTTTGACCGGCTTTTGAAAATCCGCTAAAATCAATGTTTTAACAATATTTGATATATACATGCAAGGTCATGGTATACCAAGTTTCGGAAAGTTGTTAAAATATGTTTTTTTTAGATTTTAAAAGGATTTACGAAAAAAATCATTTGACTATTTTATTTAAATTGCAAATCTGAGTGATAAGCAAATGAATAAGATACAAGTACTTGAAAGTACGTACCATACGTGCACTTTATTAATTGTGCTATCTTTCTGTTTATTGTCTCCTCGCTAGGTGCAAGCAACTCATCTTGGGGTGAGGTATCATATCTTATTTTTCGTGCCAAAATTTTACGATTGAGTACAACCGCAATTTTTATCAATTCATAGATAACTTCAAAATGTTAATGAAGCAACGTGTTTTTGACTTAATTGGACGAATACTGTTTGTCTATGAATAAATAGGCAAATAGCGTTGATGAAAGTGATCGCTAAATTCAGAAAGCCAAACCCAAGTCTCAGGTTCATCAAATTTTATAAATTTTTAAACTTTAGATTAGGGTGGGACTACGAGTATACTATGCATTTCAGCGGAACAAATTTGATCGAAATATTGCCCCCACATCCATACAACCCGTGCAGAATCGGGTAGATTTAAAACAGTTCTTGTGTTGTACTCTTAAACTAGCTGATAAGAAAATGAAATAATAAATACCTATCCAGGGCTAAGTGAATACGCATATATAGGTAGTTATTTTCTATATTGACATTGCGTCATTTCAAAACTATTCCTGGATAGCTATCCTTATAAAATTTGGGTTTTTACTAAATCTCTAGTATGTTTTTTACAAATACAAGGTTACAAAATGTTTTTATTTCCAATTTTTTCTTTAATGATCAACCGTAGCTATTCAGTCAGCCTATAACTAGATAAATAAATAAATAAGTAGAAAAATGTAATTGACCGGTCTTGACGACTAAATCTGCAAAATAGTGTTTATTTTTAGCAAAAGTTGTTGTCAAAAACGGTTGGTGCATCTGCAGTTTAAGTTAGGTTTTGAGTTGATAAAATAGAAATGCGTAAGTCTGCGTAGACTGATTGTGGTGTCTAAAGGGGATTCATTCAAAAAGACTTCAATTGATTGAATCCTTGCGTATTTGTAGCTGTAAAATCTTAGCAGATTGTACCCAGTCAGTATACCTACAAGCATTTACAGTGAATTTCTACCTCCTTGTAGTTTTCTTTTTCCGGCTTGCTTAATTCAAGTGGTCAGTGATTTCCAAAAGTTATTTACTTTGTTATGGTATTCTGCACCAGTCTCTCTGCTTGAGGTAACAGAATGAAGTTTTAATTCTTCTACGTCTCTAAGGCAAAGCTTTCCATTCTCAATGCTTTATCAATTTCTTTGCTCACTATTCCAGATTGATTTGGACTCAGCTTTAAGTAGTTCATTGGTTTCTCATTCCTCGCTCTTTGGAAAGACACATGAGGGCGGGTTTTACCATCTAAAGAGATAGTCGAAGATAATATTTGCACCTAAATATTTTTTTTTGGTATAAAAAGCATGTCCTCAGCGGTTATTTTCTTTTCTGGCATTCCGACTGACTGATCTAAGAACTATGTATTTCCAACCCAACAATTGGATTTGTTCTTAACTACTGGTTGTTCCAGAGCATGCTAGCCTATGTAGAAATGTGTAATAGCCTATATCATACAAGGCCTGCATATAAAGGGTAAATTTTCAATTACAGGTTACAATTTAAATTTGAAATAAAACACATTGATTTTTGATAAACGCTTGGTCTGTCACCTATTCCGAATTTTTGATAAAATTTTCCCTTAATTTTCGGCGTAAATCCGTTCGTAGTTCATAAATAACGCGTTGAATCTCGTCCTTTAGCTCCGGAATCGGCATACATCTTCTGCTTCACATAACTCCAATTTTGGTCGTTGAAACAAGAGACGATGAGACTGGGTAACTTTAACAATTAAAGTATGGCCCTATCACACCGCGCCGGCATTGGTTGTTTGCGAATGGTCTGTGGATTTTCATGACTCCAAATGCGACAATTTTGTTTATTTATTCAGTTGATCAGTTGAAAGTGAGTTTCATCGCAGGAGATGATTTTGTTTGAAAATCCATCGTCAACTTGGTGGTCTTTAACACCCAATCAATAAAGTCACGACGCTGTTCATGGTCTACTGTCTTCAATTCCTGAGTCCATTGAATCTTGTAGGCATGTAGATGCAGATATTTTTTTTTTAAATGCTCTGTCTGGAGCTGTAGGAAGGTTCAATTGCTGGGAACGATAGCAAATGGGATTTGACAGATTGTCACGAACACTGTCGCTCATTGCGCCGATAATTTCGCGTACTACTATGCGGATGTTCTAGTCTTTGCACATCTAACACTAGGTTCGGTTCGAATCGAATTTTGTCATTAATTTCATAACTGCGGCACGAGATGAACGGTTATGTATACAGGCATTATTTCCCAATGCGCGAATCGTGTTGTTTAAATTGTCTCTATTCCGCAGATAAATTTTAATAATTAAAATGCGTCGTTCTCTCGTATACTGCTCCATAATTACAAATGTCAATGTTTAGCATTCATAGATGTCAAATATCAGCTGTTTATCTTTGACAGAACTACGGTGTGCCAGATTTAAATTGTAATCTCGAAAAGAATCTCCCTTTGTTTGTATCCATTTTGTGTTTTGGGCTTAGTCTTGCGTTTGTACATCGCTACTTACGAGGGTGGGTCAATAAGTCCCTGAAAAATGAAATAAGGAACACTTTTTTCGGTATAAAAACATTTTATTTTTCAACATAGTCTCCTTTTAGCTCTATACACTTCATCCAATGGTTCTCCAATTTGTTGATGCCCACCAAATAATACGATTTCTCGAGCCCCTCAAAATAAGCGTTTGTTTCAACGATGACTTCTTCATCCGACCCAAATCTCTTACCTCCGAGCCATTTCTTAATATTTGGAAACAAGAAATAGTCGCAGGGGGCTAAATCTGGGGAATATGCTGGATGAGGGAGGAGTTTATAGCGTAACTCATGCAATTGTGCCATTGCGACTGCGGACTTGTGCGCCGGTGCGTTGTCCTGGTGAAAAAGAACTGTTTTCTTCCAGCAGCTCTGCGTAATATGCGCCGGTGATCGTTTTACCCTTTCCAAGGTAATCGATGTGAATAACACCGCGCGCATCCCAAAAAACTGTCACCATGACCTTGTTTGCTGACAAACCCGCCTTGGCCTTCTTCGGCTTCGATTCACCAGGTTCCTCGGTTTCTGGTGTGTTGTGGTGAATCCAGGTGTCATCCACGGTTACGAAACGGCGCAAAAACTCAGCCGAATTTTTCTGGAACATCGCCAAACACACCTTTGAAGTTGTCAGACGAATGCGTTTATTGTCGATTGTGAGCAAACGCGACACCCATCTTACGGAAAGCTTTTTCATGTCCAAATATTTATGTAAAATAGAAATCACTGAGCCATGTGATAAGCCTGTGGCCTCGTCCAGCTCGCGCACTTTCACTCGCCGATCATCCATTATCAAACCATGGATTTTGTCGACCATTTCTGGTGTGGTGACCTCAATTGGGCGTCACTTGTGCTTGAACGACCGCATCGAAATTGAGTAAACCAGTGGTGAATGGTTCCAATCGATGGTGAAGAGTCCCCATAATATTTGTCAAGCTTTTGTTTGGTTTGCGTGATAGTTTTTTCTCGAAAAAAATAGTGTTTATAGCACTCGAAATTCACTTTTTTTCCATTTTAACGAAAATGCTAGTAGGCGTCTATATAAAATGGCTGCCACAACAAAACTATTTGACAGATGTGTCTGAAAATCTGGGTGCGTTCACTTGAAAGATGATTCTTGACAAAAAAAAAAAAAAATTAAATTTAAGGTGACGACACAATTTGTGTTAATTTTCAGGGACTTATTGACCCACCCTCGTACTATTGCTGTAATTTTGGGGTTTGCTCCCTAGTTTTTCCGTTTTGTTTTCTTTGGATAGAGATTAAAAAAAAACCCAGACAAATCTTAGGGTAGGGTTTTATTAAATACCAACATGTAATGAGACATATAAAACTGAGAATATATTCCGCGCTACTTTTCTTTTTGCTCAAAATTTACTATTAAATTAAACGTCTGTGCCACATTATGAATGGGAGAAGTTCTGTTATACTTTGCCTTAGTATTATACTCACAAATTACAAAACCGCACTACTGACAGCAACTTTTCTATCCAAAATCAACAAAATTTCAACTTGTTAATGTATTACGCTTCCAAATTGACCCTTATTACCCCATTTCCGTTACAGCGTGCATTATAACCTTAAAAAAAGAGAACACTCTTAAACAAAAAATATATAATTATAGTTAATTTGGAAATTGTAGTGGCTATTATATCACAGAGCAATTATCACCCCAGTCTCCCCTCAGAAAGTAATTTTGTTTCAAGTTCATACTCAAACTGGCCAATGTTGATTAGAGAAATGTAACTGAAACAAAAAGAAGAAAAATTATTCTAATTACAAAAAAAAAATTCAAAATAAAGAATCAACTTATAGAAAAGAATCAAAAGAGACACACAGTAGTACGAGTAGTTGTCAAGGTTTTTACGGTGAACTGGAGCAGGGTAATTGCAGCATCATTTTACACATTAAGTTATTGTGTACTCTTTGCTTTTTATATATAGTGTACCCGCATTCAATTAGTCACTTCGATTGTCCCACTTGTGTTCGCATTAAACCGCAGAAAAAAATTATCGAAGCTAATTACAATGCACACAAACTGAGTGGAAGAGCTTCGCTACCAAACGGGGAGTTCAATGAAATAAAAACTCGAGTTATGAAGTATGTTGCCTTAATTACGCGAAATATACACTATACTTGTATGTAGCTTAAAAGTACATAATAACATAATAAACATCATTATTTCATGGCATTTGGTTCCGCTTCCGTAAACTATATTATGCTGCTATTACATTGACTATGTGAATGCGGTTTACAGTGAAATTTTTGTATTGATTTTGATGATTTCTACACAATATTCATGTATGTATCTGCAAGTCATTATGTTTTAAGGGAGTGCTGTAGATTTTCTTTAGTAAATATTCTGTTGTTTAAAATAATTGCAATACCTTTGATTTCCATGATTTTTATAAAATTTTTTTTTTTGTTTTCAGAAATAACAAATTTGGATGCTTCATGGACATTTGTTTAGATTCGGAATTTGTAAGTTTTTACTTAAATTTGCATATCTTTTCGCGCATGAAATTATTTTGAAATTCAAGTATGTTCATGCGATTTACAAATAGTTTTAGCAAGGTTTTGAAGAGTTAAGGGTTTCATTTATTCCTACTAAACAATAGTAGTTTGAACAATGAGAATATACTTCACATTGTATCATACTTTTACAGGTAGGTCATTTTCATTATCTGTCAGTAGTGATGGGCACTACCAAATGAATTCGATCAATGATAGTTAGTATTGTTTTATTTAGTATAAATTCTTTGTTCAATAATTACAATTTTAAATGAAAAAAAAAACATGGCTTAAATAACCGTCTGTCAGGGATTGACAATCTATTATTAATTTTAATTTGTTTATTTAAGTGAAAATTACCTACCTAACATGTTAGATAATTTTATAATACATAAAAAATATGTACCTGCAAGGTGTCGCAAATGACCCAATTTGATTAAGCTATAACTTTTTTTCTGTAATAAATTAAAAAATGATGATTTTATTTGGACCTTGAGTTTTATTCCATTAAGTACTGAAGATGGTATCGTTCAAGTGTTGGCCTCCCGCATTTATGCAAATTTGAGGTCTTTATGGCATTTTCCATTACTTTTCTCAATACTTCGGACTATTGTATTTCGTGTCTAATGTTGGTTTTCAGTACTTCTACAGGCTGTGGCATGTTCGCATGGACCAATGACTTCAAATAACCCCAAAGAATGAAGTCTGGAATGGTGAGATCGGGTGATTTTGCGGGATAATACGGCTTGAAAAAGTGTCCTTCACTAAGTTCATTGCGTCGTCCGCAGTGTGTGCAGTGGCACCGTCTTGTTGAAACCACATATGATCCAGCCTCTATTCATCGCATTTGGGTATCGAATAGTCATGTAACATGGTTCTGTAGCACTCCTCAGTGACAGATATCGCATTGCTAGCAGCGTCTTTGAAAATGCAGGGACAGATCACCCTTTCAGCACAGACGCCGCACCACACAGTAACTTTCAGTGGATGTAAACGCAATTGTTGAATAATATGCGGGTTTTCAGTAATCTAAAAGTGAGTATTATGCTTGTGGACATGTCTGGAGATGTGGTAATGTTACTTTGTCACTCATGATTAATTTTGAAGGAAAATCGTCCTCTTCATGGTTGAAGCTAATGCGCTGGTATTCCAAAAGGGCTTCGTAGTCTACGGGCAGCAGCTGATGCACCATCTGAGTTTTATACGGAAATATCTTCAAGTCTTTCAACGAAATACGCTACAGAGACTGCCTGGAAATACCCAATTGCGTGGCCAGTCGTCTCGTTGATATTTCTGGACATTATTCCACATCCTCGCGCACAGCATCAATATTCTCGACCGAACGTCTTGTCATTCGTCTACAAGTCGTTGGCCTATGTCGTGTTAAGCCAGTCTCTTCGAGGCATGCTGCTTGGCGTCAAATTGTGCGACCAGTTAGTGCGAACGATGGGAAAATCTTCAACGAAATGCACGTTATTATCACTGCTGAATTATTGCGTAAACAAAATCGATATTTCATGTTCTTGAGGATTATAGCGTTCCATTGTTCATCGTCACGTTTTTCGCATCTGTTTACTACACAACTGTCAATATCACGATGACAGGAGACGCCGTTTGCAAAAATCATAGACAATTCATATAGGGTCATTACTTTCGCGCCACCTTGTACAAAGCTATTATTATGCGAAATTTACATGAGTAGATTTGGCCTCGTTGAGTATGATACTGTCACTGATAAATATATTTCATAATTCAGATTTTTCAGAATTTACAAAACTGTTACGATAGTTAAGGGCATGGTTACAGAATCGGTAAAGCAGTTTCTAGCCGTATGAACCGTTCAACATTTTTATGGTTTCTTCAAACGTGAGAGCGTTTCTCGGAAAGAATAACCTACCCGGTTCCCCTCAGTATTTGGCACACTGAAAGGTAGTGGTAAACATCTTCAGTTTCGTTAAAACTACAAATTGCTTCAGGATCTTATCTGTGAGGGATATATGTAATTGAGACCAAAAATCTTTTTATCTCTCCCAGGTATTTCGCTTCGTTTGCGTACGCGATTTTCATCGAGTTAATTAGGATGGGTACCTCGTCCACTTTGTTGGCCTCGTTGAGTATGATGCGCCAAAAGTTTTGTCTAATCATGTAGCTTATCTAAAGCTTTTTGCAACTTTCCGGTAGGTTCCTCGACCGTGTTGCCTGTTGCCAATATGTGTTGTTCGCAAATATGCCTATAACGGTGTGGTCTCTCGTGTGTATAATATGTACACAATCGGACCAAGTACACTCATTTGCGACTCATTTGCGACGCACGACGTACACTCATTGGCTTTAAGATAGGAATTTGGAATATTACATAGCGGGTCGGGAAAGGCCTCCCTTATCTTGATCTCCAATTTTTAGCGCCACACCTTATCGGAAGCTTGGGAAACATCAGAGTCTTCTTAATTACATCTGTTATTCTATGCACTTGATCGATCGTAGACTGTTTGCTTCTAAAACAGAATTGTAAACATTTTAGTAAACATTTTTTGAACACCTTTGAAACGACCGGTAATAGCGAGACTGATCTCTAAGAATTTTTGTCGTTCGGTTTTCCTGATTTTAATACCACAATAACTTCTGCGACGTTCCATTGCTCTGGTACGTACTCGTATTGCAATCTAAAAACAGGGTTTATAAGGTAGAGAAGAAGAACTAATACTTTCATGGGCAATTCTTTTAAAACCTGTCCTGCTAATAAGTCGTAGCTAGGAGCTTTGTTGCTTTTAAGATTGCCAATTGATTTTTTAAGTTCCGCCAGCGTTGCGGATTTGATTCTGCAATTGTCAATTGCAATGTCTATGGCACAGCTAATATTCGGATGACCTTCACAAGGTTCGAAAGTTTCTTATAAATGCGCAGCAAATATTTCAGCCTTTTCTCTATCGTATTTAGCCAATTCCCCGTTGGTTTTCTTTATTGACGGTGAATGATCGAAGGAATGAAAGTGTCGATTGAAATATTTTTTTTCGTAGGACGCACCATTATCTGAATCTTAGTACTCGAAAATGATTTCCATTAATTTCGTGGTTAAATCCGGCATTTTGAAAGATTACTTATGAATAGTAAATAGTAATGAACGAAAGTAGTAATAAACGTATTTTAATGACTATCGAATGAATAAATATTTCGATATAAACGAATAAGTCGATAGTTTTTATTCGATAGTTTCCATAATTTTCTGTCTCTGTTCAGCACAAATAATAATATTTTTCTTTAAAGAAAGGTCATCAGAGGATGTCCGTGATGTAAAAATCGTTTTGGCATGTTTCTGTACAACTTCACGTCACCGTCGTGTTTGGACTTAACGACATTTTTCTCTCTGTCCAACTCACTCATAAAGTTCTCGATTCCTCTTCAACTGCTTTGCTTCATCAATTATTTTTTTATGATACAAAAAAATCTGCTTATGAAGGATTGCAGCTTACGAGTGACCCTGGCAGTCACCCTCCAAGTACTACTTACTCGTATACCCATTCAGAAGTACTGTACTGACATTGGAGCAAAATAATCGCAGCTTAGATTTTGCGCTGACAACATCGCTTTTCCAGATTTTTGGTGGTCTTCATCGAAAGTTGTTCTCTTTTTTGACCTGCTTCCGTACTTGAGCGGTGAATTTTGAAAGGCTGAGTGCTTTTGTCTTCAGTCGTTTTTGATTACTTCGGCTTTTAGAGTATGGATCATTCGGTGCAAGTTTAATAATCAGTGCGAGAGCAAACAAATGTTGTTAGCATAATCGCGATGTTTTAGACAAGGTATCATTGTGTTCCTTTTCAGTCACTGTGATAACGACCAAAAATAACAGGGATAACAATATGCAACCATGTCACATCCCGATTTGGACTTTTGACACATTATCTTTATGCAATACATGACATTAAGCATCCTTGTAGATATACTTTATAAGATTATCGAGGATACCTCTCATGCGCAAGGCACACCAGATGAAATCTCGTTTCACGCTGTCCCGAAGTCGTTAAATAGCAGAGTGGTAATGTGGTAGATGCAGGAAGATTCCGAGCGAAAACCAATTGTTCGATATCGGGAGTTGAATCAAGGTGTTCTTTGATAGAATCTAAAATTATTTTAGCTATACCTATCCAGTTACCACTTAATTAAGATACCATTCCTTGGGTGTTTGATAATCATCTTCTTTTTCCACTCTTCTGAAAGTCTATTATTTCCCCATGTATTCCTTATGAGAGGATGCAAAAACCTTGCTGATATATTAGTTCAGCACATAAGTCTCCGCATATTTCCCCATAATCGTCTCTAAATAATTTTTTTTTTTAAAGATATGTAATTAACGGGTGCTTCGTATTTTTTTTCTTGTATTAGTTAATTTGTAGTGTACTTTCAAACAGATGGGATCGGGAAGTGATAGTGAAAACAATGGAATTTATAAACGAATACAAGAGACACATTTCATATTTTTTGTTTAAAAGTGGAAAAAAAGCTACAGTGGCTGCCGCAGAGATAAAAGCATTCTGGAAATCCTGTCGAATTTGACGAAAAGTATGTGATCAACAGAGTGGAGACAGAGTTAACGACAGAGCGGATAAATTTGTCGCGTGTACCGACATTTGGTACAAATAAGAAGTTTCGAAGCTTGTAAAGCGGGTCCCATATGAAATGTTGATTTTGAATCTTCAACATAGGGTCAACATTTAATCATGGAAAAAGTACAGGAGTTTGGATGAAAAACGATGCCTCATCCAGAATATTTTCCGGATATTGCTTCTTGTGACTACCACCTATTAAGGGGCCTGTAGTTGTTTCTAAGTCTTGTACGCCTTTGTTGTGCAATATTTGACAATTTTTACTCGCTGCATATAATTCGGTAAGAAATTGCCCGCTACAGAAGCCTTCGGACGACCTAGAAAGCTGGTATTTCCGAATATAAGGCTCTTCGCGTTGCACATAGTATAGAACTACACAACAAGCTTAGCACACATATCGTTGGCAAGTTTATACACTAGCATTAACATATTTCGTCCATCAGCAATTATTACTTTAGGAAATACCAACATTTCAACGAAATTCCAATAACCAAACAAAAAAAAAAAAGCAACAAATTACGAGGCGAGCATTGAGGTATGCTGTCGTCAAACGCAAGATACTTTGAAGGTTTGTTCCATATGACAACATAGAAAAAGACAGATGGATAGACGGTATAAACGCAATGCAAGTAAACTAATAAAATAAAGTTAATGATGGTCTTTTTTATAACTTATAATTTTTTAAATTTTAATTTTTAGGTAATAATGAAAAAGAAAAAACTACACCCCCATTTGAGGGTCGAAAAACCCAGGAAATAGTCAAAATCCACCCCACCAACCCCACCCCTTTATTCCTCTTGTGTACTGTAAATACTGTTAAGATCTCTGTGTTACTGGGACTCCGTCGCTTGAAGAGTTTAGTGCCGTGGCAAAATGTTTCATCCACCTTCTGAGTTGATAATCGTTCGATATCAGTAAAGAATCATCAGACTCTTGTTTGGAGTTCTGACCTGTTATACAACTCCTTCGTGATTCCGTGCACGGTCCTAATGTCACACCTATTCGCTGTTTCTTCAGCTTGTAAAGCAAGGACGTTGCTGAGGTTTCATTTGTCACGCCTTACGTTACGCTGTACGTCTTTGTTAACTGAACTCTGAGTGAAATACTGCTGTTCCTATGTGCATCGGTTGCAAAAACGGGTTTCAAAGCTGTCCATTGTAAATCTGTTCACAAACTCTTGAGCGCAGTGATATCGATGCCCACCTTGGCATTGAGACCCTCATTACGATGATGATGTCCCCGATAATTGTTGGCTATAAAATGCAAAATTGCTACTATAGGAAGTTTTATTAAAATGAATGCGCAATCGTTTAATCTCTAAAACGGAGATTCGGCTTTCATTATCGCCTCGAAGTTGCTGGTTAAAACTCGGTACGATGACACTCGGGTCTGGAGGGTCATTGCGAACAACTCGTTGGACAATTGGTACAGTTCGTAGATTCCATAGTTGCATATTCGCCTTCATTTGCACTCCTAAATACCCGGTAACATTTTTTTCTTTCGAATGTGCCTACAATTTGCTCTAGTCTACCGCTTATCATCGTCCAGTATTTAGTACCATACATCATGAACTTACATTACCACCAATCTGCAAGCAATTTCGAGTTATTTGTTTTGAAACCATAACATTCACAGTATTAGTCTTTGTCGGATCTCTAATACGAGTTCACCTTCACTCCGAGGTAGAAAAACTCTATAAAAACTTTGAACTTAGAGCTAACGACAGTGACATCTTAATGCAGATTGTGGACAGATTCTTCTTTATTTGTCGAAAGCGTGCATTTTGTTTTGTCCTCGTTTACTTCAAGACCTACTCTATTCGCCTAGACTTCGTGGGACGGTGTTAGTGTTTTCTGGGACTCGAATTTTGAATCTTTTCCGGTAGGTGAACACGCACATAATCACTGAGTCAAGGCGCCCAAGTCTTTAAACGAATTTACGTAGAAATCTGTGCAAATTCACTTTTCTTGAATTTTGTCCAGCATTTCTAAAGGCACTTCGCTTTACTCTAACACCGAAGACTGCTCATGGAACCTATTTTTTGAAGATATTTTAATTTGACAGATATTAAGTGATAAATTCAAAATTTTAAGCTGCATCGAATTTTTTTGTTGGACGGTAGGAGCGGGGTATACTTTGAATGAGATGTTCGATTGATGATCTTTCTCATCATTTTACGAACCTAATGGGAGTTGTTCCTTATAAAAGGCATTTCATGGACGTTGGAGAGTTTTCTGGGCTGTTTGGGTGTCTATGTATTATACTATTGATCTTGACTTGATTGATCTTGACTTGATTGATTGATCTTATTAGTCTTGGCCCTCTTTATTAGTCTGACTGACATTTATACAAAGTTGACGCGCAAAAAGATTTACACAAAAGTCTTTTGTAAATATGGAGTGGGGAGATATTTAAAACCGTGTTGTGGAAATTTGCGTTCACAAGTGTAATATGAAAAGAGGCAATATTTTCCGGATCTCGCTTAGAATCACCCGGAATTTTGTGTATCGAACTGTTAAGTTGTTTGAGGACACTGGTGGAGTAACTGACTGTCAAAGAACCAATCCGGACGCCCTCGCACTGTCAGAACACTGTTAAAGCCAGGATTAATCGGAAACCGCTGCGAAAGCAGAAAATCTTGTCGCGAAAAATAAAGATATCTCATAGATCCATGTCTCGCATTATCAAACAAGATTTGAGACGGAGTGAAAACTCTACACCACCTGTACGCGCAAAATGATTACTGAGTAAAAACATCGGTAAAAATCTACCTCTCAAATCTATTTGAGAGGCGGTGTTTTGTTCTACTTTACACCCAAATATTGAGTCCTTGAAGCGCGCACTTATTCGTGCTGTGGATAATTTTCCAATCAACAGGGTGCGTGAGTGGCCGGAGCGACTCAAGGCCTGCATAAATGCAAATGGCGGCCATTTCAAATAAATTATTTGAATATTGTTTCCTAAATAATCAATTAAAATTTTACAGAAAAAAGAAAGAAAATACTTGTTCGTTTTTATTTTATCACCAAAAATGCGTGTACCAGTATTTATGACTTGACTATGTATAGTTTACAGCTAACCACTCTTTCATAACTCTCACCAATTGAACAACGTGCAAAACATACTAAACAAACAGTGCCAAAATATGTTTCTCTAATTTCACTCAAAAGCCACTGCAAAATAATTGTTTCAGTCGTGTCTAGGTCAGCTACTGTTTCACGGAAATCTACAACCATTAAGTGTTGGCCCTCCAATTACTCGCGTTAATTAGTGAGTATCTCAAAACAAATTTTAATAAGAGCACGCAATTAAAACTGCCATAAAAGTCTCTTCGCTGTCTCTCAACAGCAGCGGCCGTACGATTTTATCTGCCCGCATTCAAAACCTCAACAAATTTTCTAACTTTCTGGGGAAATTCCTCGTCGAGATTTATTGCCAAAGTTTTTAGGAATACCACGCTGTAATGTACGACTGCAATCTAATTATTTTTAAACCGGGTTTTTCATTACCTCCCACCGTCTAAAAGACAAGTCACCAAACCACTCATCTGAAGCGTGATTTTTATGTAATGTTTTTGGTGGCTTTTGTTTTTATTTTATTTATTTTTGTCTTGCAAAACGTGGTCAAAACATCGAGCAACGACATTGGTTTGCTTGTTTGTTTACCCGTCCCGTACAGTAAGCTAAATATGATCATAACGTAATGACAAATGGCAAATGACGACGGGTAAAGCGTTTCGTTTATGCTGTTGCTGCTGCAGTTGCAGCAATTTGCATGCCACATAATGACACTGTTCCGTTTCTGCGAAAAAATTTTGCTAGGCACGCCACGGCAACCACGCAGAGCATAACGACAACGAGTGAGCTCGAATCATTTTACAAAGTTCGGTCACGTTTTGACTCGTTATTAGACGCTGACTGCCACTGCTTTTGCTTATGGCTAAAATAATAGTAATGTCGTAGAACCTTACTACCTGTAAACAATCAGAATGTATCTGTATGTCGTGAAATGCATTTTAAATAAATTCTGCTCGAAGGTTCACTTTTAGATTGTCTCTGCCGCTCACTTTTTTTGTGGGTAGGCACTGTGTGGCGTAGCAATTGTTTTGGCCACTCTAATACTGCCTGCGACACACTGCATTGGGAGTTATAATTTATGGTCAATGGAATTCCTATGTGAGGTGTCACCTCTCTTTGGCGCTTATGGCCTTTCGATGTGGACTTGGGCTTTGTAAGTGGTCATTTGATTTGGGATTTTTGGCTTTGTGAAATGCCAAATGGTGGCCATTTATGGCTCTATTTGTGTCTTAATTTTATTAACACGATATCAGAGTTGATGTTCTGCGTAATGGGCCGATGGGAGTTCCAGAAATGAGCATAATTATGGTCCGAAGTCGCGATGGGAAAGTGTTCACATTTTTGTGTGACGGCTGACCGAAATTAATATGGCTACTTTGTGTTTTGAGGGCGATGGGTGAATTAAAAACGAATTAGGTGAACTCAATTCAGTAGCAATTTGATGGGCAATCATGATTTTACGGTAATATCGATATGAAAGGTGGAATTAATATTCTAGATGAGCATGAGCACGCTTTTCTTGTAAAAGCTAGATGGATTTGATAAGAATTCTATTCCTAGACATGAAAATTTACGGTAGCCTAGAAAAGTCAATGGGTCAATCAAACAATTATTACTTGCACCTAAGGGCAAATATTGGTTTCTTGAACATTTTCGAGATTTTAATCAAATTTGACCTGAATAAAGAATCTAAAAAAAGTGGGTCTCTCAATTCTGTCTATCCGTATGTACATATGTATGAACTACTGCAGCCTAAACTGCTGGATAGATGTTCTTCAAACCTCATATATGGTGTCTGTAGGGTCACAATTTGAGGCGAAATCTAATCCCCTAAATTAAAGATTTTGAAAAAAAAAATCGATTTTCTCAAAAACGGGTCCAATTTACTTGAGTTACGGTGAACATACGAGTATACCAATAGATGGCTTATTAGATTTTTGGAATAAAAATACGAATAACAATACTTCACTTATTGACCGGTTTTTGAAAATTCATTTTCAAATATCACTCGGACGATTTTATTCGAAATCGATATTTAAGCAATAGTTTTGGAAAATTGTCAAAATTATTTTTTTAATGATTTTTTTTAAATTTCAAATCTGAATTTGCAGATAAACCTTATATTCAAGTGCAAATATGTACATGTGACCCAATCGTGCGCTTTATTTTTATTTTTTATTTTTAGAAAACAAGGATTTGCCCTCCACGTGTCGGTCACTTAATCACCTGATGAACTATCAATGATCTTAGGGAAATAAAATTGTTCGTATTATATATAATACCTATCACTTTTTAGCCAGGGATGAACTTGGACTACTAACTTCTAATCTGAAGAATGAGTATGAACACATACAAGGGCAGGGAACGATCCTGCTATGCTTTCCTCCTCAGTTAATTATAAATTAATTATCAACGCAAAATGCACATGCCGAATATACAAACATACTACTCCGTTTTCCAAATATGCAATAACAAAGTCTCAATGATGCTCTAAGTGTGATCCTGCATCTGATCCCCCTATGTGCAGCGCCGTCCTGGGACGATACCAAGTGAACTGGTGACATTTTCGACCGATTACAGTACTCCCACGCTCGACTTCAGCAAACCTTTTTTAGTAAAATTCCCTACCAGAGCAGAATGGAAGAACGGAATGGTAATCAATGACTTTGATATCTGTATATATACGGATGGTTCGAAAATGGACTGCGGAGTTGGCGCAGACATTTTCTCGGACCAACTGAATATATCGAAATCCTTCCGTCTCCCAGACTCTGCTAGTGTCTTTCAAGCGGAACTTCTCGCATGCTAAAAAATCTCCCAACGTCCAACCTAAATATAGGTATCTTTTCTGATAGCCAAGCCGCAATCAAGGCCATTGATTCGGTTACTATATCCTCAAAAGTGGTAGAGCAATGGCGATTTGAAATAAATACACAAAGTATTCATTATGGAATTACTCTCATTTGGGTCCCAGGACACAGACGAGCTGGCGAGGGTCAGCCCTCAACGGCTCGCTAGCGGAAACAGACAATATTCCGATAGGAGTCGTTAAGGGCAATTTACACCTTCACCTCTTCCAACCAGCCAATCTCGGTTGGAACAACCTTACCAGTTGTGCCATATCAAGAAAGACATGGCCCAGTTTCAGTAGGCCTAAATCAAATGAGCTACTAGGCAGATCAAGGCCTGATATTGCCAGAATTGCAGCCATTATAACAGGCCACTGGCCTATAGGGGCCACCAGGTCAAGCTTGGCATTCCTCTTAACACTTTCTGTCGCAGCTGCAAAGACAGTAACGAGAGGGAAACTCTTTTCCACTTTCTTTGCAGTTGTCCTGCCCTAGCAAGGACCAGACAACGCACGTTAGGAGAACCCTTCTTTGACGATTTCAGAGAGATAGCCTCTAAACGGATTGGAGAACTGATTCTGTTTCTGAACTCCACTGATTGGGTTTATTTATATCCTTCTATCTCCAATAACACACGTAAACAAACAAGGTACACGAGTTTTTGTGGATCAAAACGGCGTACTTAGTGCTAATTGGGTTCTTTTCCGAACCACCACTTTACCTACCTACCTACCTACCTAAGTCTCAATAATGACCCGTTGATGGTATGGTTGATATTTACACCTTGCAGGAGAGCAAGGTTTTCAATAATGTCAACAGGAATGCACGACTTCCTAGAGGGGTAACCTGCTTGTCCAGTATTAAATTTATCTCAAGGTATTCCTTCATTTCCTCCAAATCTATTTCTATTTTCCCTTGGCGCGTCTAGTAATTTTATCACATGCAAGGCCTACTTTTAACTTTTTGCAAGACCATGAATAAGTCTGCGTATCGCGGGCTAGAACAAGACTGAAGTGCAAAAATCTTGCAGCCTTCATACTGGAATACATGGAAGTCTTAGTCTTGGCGATATGTCATTTGGGTATTGTGACATTTTCAGATTAGAGTTTTTAGGCACTAAGTCTGTCGGCGTTATGACATTTAGTAATTTCAGAGTTATAACTTTGGACTATTAGTCGTCTACTATTGAACTATGTCAATTTATCACCGCTTATATTGATTCTTTCTCCGTCAAGAGATCAAGTACAAAGTGTACTGTAATGAGCTCACCAGGAATCACCATAGTGAATAATAAGCCAAAAGTCCTATTGGTTCATTGTATTCCAGTTGACCTTGTGGCACATCTCACAAAGACCCATATACTAGTCCAAAGGTTTTAATTTTGGACTGCAATGTTGGGGTCATGTTTTCAATTCCGGGATTTGATATTTTCTTATCCCGAGATCCCTGTATCCCAAGATCCTGGAATTGGTTGCAATTAATTTTCTTTTGGCTAAATATCCATGTATGTACATAATTACTTTATTACATATTGTTAAGATTGGAAGATAATTTTGTTACTAGTTTGAAATGTAATTTTCAGTACAAAAATTATACCAAATCATTCATAAACCACACTTTCGTTTAAAAATTCTTTGTGTGTAGATATCGTTTGCTGGAAAGTGGAAAGTTCTTATAAGATTGGAGACAAAGTTAAGATCTATCTTGACCGTAGTTGAAAACTGTACCCTTCAGTACCATAACCATAAATCATCTTAATCTAGAGTTAAACACCTGAAAATTTCAAGAAAACCTCTCGAAATTTATTTATTCCTCAGATAAAAATACTAAGAAGCCAATAACTTCTCAGACAAAGCAAGCGTGAGGTAATACTAGTTACTGACTTTCTCATCGACCACGGATTGATTAGCTTCCATCTTAAGCGAAATTATCTCAAAACACACTCGACTTTGCTTTGAAGATCAATAAACTGCTGATGAGTACATTTTGTACAAACGCAAGCCTCACCATAGCTTGTAGTATAAATTCGAGAGAGGGTTCCACTTCCCCACTCGAAATTCGCCAGTCATTTGCAAAAACGGCCGTTAAGTCTCTGCATGACTAGAATCTTACACAAGATCAAACTCAATAGCCAGTCTTTGAGAGGCTTTTAGGGTAACACGATATATCGTTTAGGTCGCTATTGGTCCAATAAGGACCTCAAAGGCCCCTCAACTTTAATAATAATAATGGGGTTATAGATTTCCGAACCAGGCATACACATGTTCGGAATAAAAACAAAATATTTGCCAGCCTCTTAACTAACTAAAATATTGATTTGTGGGCAGTCTGTACATATTTTGAGATTCTCAATTTAAAGATATTCTTCTTCTATTTGCTACAATTTGAACATATTTTTCATAAAAATATTGTAAATGTCAAAACTATTACTTGAGTTTGTTTCCTGGAATAACAATACTAGAATATACTCGAAATTACTTGATTTCTATTTGGCTAAAAAAAGTTGTGTACTCATGGAAGATTTTTATGGTATTTGTTGGATTTGGACGCTGTGTTGCATTTTTTTTTTAATTTTTTTTTTATTATCAAACTTTCAAAGAATTTGTCGCACAATTTTCACATTTTGTTTTTTTTTAAAAAAATTTTTTTTTTGATTTTATCCCATCAAAATTACCAAAGACAGTATGTGCGAGTATATGTGTACATACCTACCTACAACCGTTTCTCGAATCGAAAATACTCTTTCCAATCTTTATCATTATTTTGCTCCTCAGCTGTTCGATGATTCTGTCTTTGCTGTCAAACCATTTCGCTACATCGTTTGCTTCCGTAGCCAACGCGTTGATGCAATTTTGCTTGTCGGGCCTGATATTGCGACTCTAGCTCATTACTCCCCACTGCTGGTGCAGGTGCAATTAAGGTGCTTTAAATTCGCAGTACATTTCTTTCCGAACAGGTTGTTTTCTAGAATATAGCAGTGGAGTCTTACGCGTAGGGGATGAACTCTCACATTTTATCATAGAAGACAATTTTGACATTTCAGAAACCAATCTAAGTGGGCGTGTGATACCCAAAAGTCATTAACGTATGCTCATTCCTTATTCATTTTCATCAATCATCACTTCTCTTCAGAATTGCAGGATAAAGTCTGGTGGCAAACGAATTGAATGCATGAGGAATGCAGTCAATGTTTAGGTAACACGGCAATCTGTTCACATTATTCTTAGGCTGCTTTCTGTAACTTATAACGGGTGGGCTATATGTTAGTTTTTTTTTGTAAATTACATGTTATTTTGACACTGACAGCTCTTTCGCGGTCAAAAAATTGACAGAAACACAGTATCATATTTTCGCGGTACGAAATGAATCGATTTACGCTTGAATAACGTTGGGAAATATTGAAAACTTATTTCCAAAGTGAGAGCTGTGTTGCCGAAATTTGGTTTGGGATTTAGCCCAAATTTCGGTCGAAATAATGCATCAACCGTGCCTCCTGCATACCAGTTTGTGATGTTAGCATGCTAATTGATAACACAAGTTATTTTCGTGTTTGAGAATATTGCTGCTGATGCCAAAAGTGTGTACCTAAACCCGGCAACGTTACGATCACCGGAGAGCACTAAGGAGGAATTATAACCTATTTTTTTTTTTTTTTGGCCAGAAACTGAGGAAATTTACTTGGACGATCGCTGGTTCCAGCAAAGACGGCGCTACGTGTCATACAAGCCGTCCAACAATCCATCGATAATGTTGCTTGGCCTCCGCGGAGTTCCGATTAGACGCCGTTGGACTTTTTATTTGTGGGGTACCGTTAAAGATCGATATTATGCTGACAATCCAGAAACGATTCAGGCACTTAAGCACTGATCAAGCTATTCCTGAAATAGAGTCTTAAACCACCGAAAATATACTGTAAAATTGGGTTGACAGGATGGGCTACTGCCCAAGCCAGCCGCTACAGCTATTTAAATGAAATTATTTTGCATAAATAATAGGAAAGTGTACGCTCTTCTATACAGCAAAAAACTTAGAATAATAATAGCAATTCTAAAAAGAAACCAACAGATGGCCCACCCTTTACATAAAAAGTATGTCGTAACCGGAACTCTTGCTCGTTTAAATAGCGGCGCCAAGCGATGACTCAGAGTCACCCGTTGTAGTCGTCTTCTATTTGGCTTTCTGTTGTGGGTAGGGTTTTACATATTGGACAACAGTGACACTCGCGATTTCGCTCCAATTTAGGAGGTTCAGAAGTTAAATTTCTATGGCGTTACATCTATTCTTCTTGATATTGACTTATACTCTGTTCATGTATCTAACCTTCTCCAACCATCTACAGCTTGTCATTCTCGCAAGACGAATTTTGTCAGAGTAGAGTGTGATGATGAAAAAAAAAAGATATGCAAAGGAGGTCACCAACCAAGGTGGCCAGACGATATTTTCTCAACTTTCGCATACCTACGTGGAAATGAAGCATTTTCAAATAAATTTTTTTTTTTTATACAATTTATGACCTCAATGTAGAGTAGGTTAGATAATTTAATCTCAGTAGCTGGGCCTATTACCTGTAGCTCCCCTGGTGCTTTTAAGAAATCGATTTAATCTTCATATTTTTAATTATTCAAACACGCGCCAACGCCTGAAAGTAATTAACTGCGCAAAAAAAAAAAAAAAAACATGCGAAGACTCAATTCAATCAAATGGCCATTCACTTTATAATTCTAACGAGAAAAAAAATAAATCGTAATTCTCAGAACCTTATTGAGTTGGCATCGCAATATTATTCTATCCCAAGAATTTGCACACTTTAACTCCCACTCCCACCTAAGAAACAATTACCACCCGTCCACATGAAGGAAGTAAAAGTTGTTGTCTTGTGTGATTAATTCTGCGGAATTAGTCTTGAAATGTCCAAGCGAATATGAATCTATTAATACGAAATGCAAAGCAGTCAAGTTAGATTGTGAGCATTGACATGAGATTTGTGTCACTTTGTTCAGTCTTTTGTCTCATAAACTAGTTTAAATATTAGAAAAACAAATAAGCCACAACTATGCATAAATAGCTCCGGTGAAATGTTGTAAATTAAACGGATTCCCCGGAGACCACAACGATTTCTATGAAAGATGCTCATTACAGCTTTGACCGATTGAGGCGCGCTTTCTACTAAATTACAAAATCAATTTGAATTTGTTTTTATTTTTTATTTGTGTGCATAAGAAGGAAAACAGACATAAATGATTAATTCCAAGGGCATAGCTGATTAACATATCGCATAGCTACACGAATTAGCATTACATCACAGAGATTGAGGTAGTAGCTATCTAGATACTTGATAGAGTGTGGCTAGTAGGCAAAATTTACGAGGCACTCTCCATCGAAGTCGAAAGCTAATAAAGCAGATAAATAGACAGAGACTACCTCGCGCTGGTTCGTTTGCATTTTGCTGGCATTTACCGCAGCTTCTGTTCAAATGCATAAACTTAGGTACAAATATAGTATATCTTGAACTGTTGCGAGGTTCGTATTCGTAATGAAAAGATAAACACAACTTGATTAGATGCACTTTTCAAGTGAAATACGTTTCAGATTCTGTTTTACCTTCAGATGGTGTCTTTGATGCTCATGTAAATGTTCTTGAGAAGCGAAACGACAATGGAAAGGGAATCAAGCAGAAAGGTTAGAATAATGTAATTACGTCGATTGATTGTTGTCGAACATTTAAATGAGTACCGGATGTGTGAGCTGTCTTCAATCGGTGTTTTTCTTGAGGAAGGTTCTTGGAAATAGTTAATGTATGAGATGGACAATCGAGTTAAGAAATTTGGGGAGACATTAACCCACATAGACAAAAATAAATAAATACCTCTGATCGTGATAGATATTCTATAGAGGGCTAGTAAATGTTGTTCTTGTTCCTATCAAAATTCCTTTTAAAATTTGATGGCCAAATAATGTATCATTCTAACAGCATATCATTCATCTATTCATATCATTATTATTTAGAAGTTTCAGGACTTTTTGATCTCTGAATGGTGAAGTGGGATGGAATCACATTCTAGCCGGGCAGAATAATTTAGTTCTAATACACTCCTCATATTACTTGCCAACCGAAATGGCCGCAAACATACCGCATATGATACGTTAACGAAATTTGTTCAGGTTCTAGTTAA
Organism: Pocota personata; assembly: GCA_963082735.1. Taxonomy (NCBI): domain Eukaryota; kingdom Metazoa; phylum Arthropoda; class Insecta; order Diptera; family Syrphidae; genus Pocota; species Pocota personata. The sequence continues at coordinate 44,688,418 of OY720429.1, read as the reverse complement.
TACTAATGCTTACGCTGGTATTAACGCGATGGTTTAGTTTTTTTTTTTTTAGTATTTTAAAGGTAAGTGTGGTGCAATTTACACGTCCTTCACTTTATTTTAGTATTTACATTTAATTATCTATAGGTACTTACTTACTTAGGTAGCGCTACAGTTCGGGGTGAATCTGGGCCTCAAGTAAGAAGCCTCTCCAGTTAGCCCAGTCCTTAAATAACTGCCTCCAGTTGCGCACTCCAAGTCGATTGAGGTCCCCTACTACTGTGCGCTCCACCTAAGACGAGGTCTTAACCTACTGTATGTCCCTCCTGGTTCGATTCGAATACTCTGTGAGCTGGAGCATTGGTGTTCATTCGCTCTACATGTCCCAGCCATCTTAGGCGACTGATAAGCAGTTTTTTGACTACGTCGATGTCGCTGTACAGCTCGTATATTTCGTCGTTGAATCTTCTCCTCCAAAGCCCGTCAACGCAAACGGGACCGAATATCTTACGTAGAATTTTTCTCTCAAAATGGCCGAGGATATCTTCATCCGCTTTCGACAGTGTTAATGATGCAGCGCGACAAAGCAAGACTGGAATGATTAAAGTCTTGTTTAGAGTCTCCTTAGTTGTTCGGGATAGGGCCTTACTACTCAATTGCCCTCTCAGCCCAAAGAAACAGAATTTATAGCAGAGCCAAGGTAGACAAAGTCCTTTACTTCCTCGAAGTTATAGCTGCCGACTGTGACGTTGTGTCCAATTGGTCGTTGTTGTGTGTCCCTTCTTGTTGACAGCATGTACTTGGTTTTGTCCTCATTTAACGCTAAATCCATTTTGGTAGCTTTCGTTTCAATACTAGCAAACGCACCAGTTCGTCTAATTATGTCAATATCGTCGGCGTACGCTAGTAGTTGCACAGATTTTTGAAAGATTATGCCTCCGGCGTTGGCTTGTGAGTTTCCCATAATTCTTTCAAGTATGATGTTAAAGAAGTCACATGACAGCGCATCACGTTGTCTAAATCCTTTTTTGACATCAAAGGTCTCGGTGAGATCGTTACCGACCTTGATGGAGCAGCGAGCATTATCCATCGTCATCCTGCACAGGCGGATGAGTTTGGCAGGGATGCCAAAACTAGACATGGTTCTATATAGCTCGTCTCTATAAATGTCATATGCGGGCTTAAAATTGATAAAGATGGTGGGTATCGATTTGGACTTTTTGGGTTTTCTCCAGGATGTGCCGAAGTGTGAAAATTTATTCGACTGCGGACTTTTCTGGCCTAAAACCACACTGATAGGGGCCAATCAGATTTTTAACTAGGGGTTTCAGGCGTTCACACAATATACCAGATAATATCTTACACGCGATGTTAATGAGGCTAATACCTCTGTAATTGGCGCAGTTCTTGTGAATCGGGCAAATGATGCTGAAATTCCATTCATCAAGCGTACACTCGTCTGACCATATTTTTGAAATGAGTTAGTTGTTGTATGCTCTCTACTAAGTCATCTCCAGCTGCTTTGAACAACTCGGCCGGTAGGCCATCAGGTCCAGCAGCCTTGGTCTTAAGCTTGGATATTGCTATTATCACTTCGTTTTGGTCAGGCGGATGGAAGTTTTGGCTATCATCGTCTATGTTGAATGGTCCGTTCCGCCTGACACCGGTGTATTGGTCTTCGTCGCTGTTATACAGTCTGCAGAAAAAGTTTTTCCATATTTTCAGCACCGACTGTGACTTTACTACGAGGTTTCCTTCTTTATCTCTACAGGTTTCTATACGGGTCTGGTTAACGTGACACGTTCTTTTTACCTTTTGGTAAAACTTCCGTCCATTATTCCTGGAGTATAACATCTCAATATGTTCGATCGCGCGCTTCTCATGCTCTTTTTTCTTCTTTTGGAGAAGCCGATGTTCTTCCCGTCTCTTTTGCTCGTAAAGCTCACTAGCAACCCTCGTCCTTCATTGCAGCGCCGCTTGCTTCTTGTTTGGCTTGATGTGCTTGCCTGCATTCTTTGTCAAACCAGGGGTTTCTTAGTGGTGGTCGAGTGAAACCCAGCACATCAGTTGCGGCGTTTCTGATGACATGTTGCCATTGGTCTTCAGCACTTGATGCTGGCGGCATGGAAGTTGTGGAGAGATTTCGGGATACGCGTCCGGCGCAGATTCTGACGATCTCTTGCGATTGCAGCTTTTCGACGTTATATCTTCTCGACGTTATATTTTCTTCTTTGTTGTAACGCTTCGGATTCGTACCTTGTCTGCAACAGTCAATGTTGGCTGCTCGGAAAGTTCGGACATCCAGAATATTGGCGACATGCCTTGCTTCGATCGCAATTTGGTTGACCTTTTCATGATCAGGAGACCGGCATGTCCCCTTGTGGATATTGAGATGAGGAAACCGTACGTAACCTACGTAAAAAATATAACTTTGTTTTTGTTTTGAAGGAGCCGGAAGAATTACGAGTATTTTTAAGAAAAGAAAAACTAAAGCAATATTCTAAAGCACGTGTTGTGCTCGTCTTCTACGAGTATATGCATATTAAGCGGCTGCTTGGGTTCCATATACTTTTTATAATAAAAGTGCATAAGAAATGTAGAAAAATCTGTTTTTTTTTTAAATAAAAAACAGAAAAGACAGATAAGCTGGCGCGAGTTATGTAGGTATGAACATACATACATTAATACACGGAATGTAGGCGTGACCATAATCGAAAAATAATACAGGTGGAATCATAGGATACGGCAGCGATCAACTGCCAATAAAATGATGACAGACGCATTGTCCCACTGTATGAATTTATGATAGCGTTCGTATAAACTAGAAAATTATTTGTCAAATAAAGCTTCAGTTTGGAATTTACACTTCAAAAGAGCGGTCATTTCAATAAACTAATATAATTGACGCAGTCGAATTAAGATTGGGTAAAGAAATTCATAGAGGAAAGCTCCTTAACCCAGTATATCTAAATTTAAGTCTTTCGGTAACAATACAAAAAAACAACGAAAATTTGTGAGTAGTTAATAATAATTCGAAGTAAAGAACACACAATCTTTTATCTATTCGCGAGAAATAGTGCAAAACTAAAAAACCAAAACAAAATTAGTGCGCGAAGAATAGGAAGAACGAAGATTAAGAGAAATACAAAATTGAAAACTATGTAATATGTGAAGAACTGTACAAATAGCAAAAACACGAACACACAAAAATAGAGGAAATAGATATAGACAATATTATCAGGAGTGGGTTTTTTTTATGGCTAATTCCGAAATTTCATCCTCTAATTCCCAAATTCCTCAAAATCTCAATTCTAACAATATCATAGATTCAATTCTTATTGACCTCAAAAGGCTTTCTCTTAGCAGTGAATGAGAATGTAAGATGCCAGTGCAACTATTTGACGGCGATGTGAAGGAACTCAACTTATTTCTTGAGAGTATAGAGTCGATTGTATTGTATTTTTACGATAAAACTGACGCAAAAAAAGAAATATCAGAATGAAAGGATCTATAGAACAATCCTAAGCAAACTGACAGGTTCGACCAGGGAAATTGTTAATATTAGCGGAGCTTCTACTATTGATCAAATTAAAACAAAATTAATTTATTTTAGTAATCAGCGTGATCTTAATAATTTGAAGCAAAATAGTAATGAAATGTCAGTTTCATGACATATTTCGTTAAACTTTGAATAGCATAGATAATTATTTATCACTTTATAAAAAAATTGAGTTACCCGAAAAATAAAATTACATATGTACGAGTATGTATAAATAACAACCCTTACAGGTTTTCTTAGCCGAACTAAGACATCCTGGGATCATGGTTCGTACTAAAGATCATGGTTTGTACTAAAGAACAAAAATCTATGATAGATGCAATTAATTTAATCCAAAAGGAAGAAAATATGAGTTATTTTCAAAAAGATCAACAGCAGTCTAGCCTCCAGCGTTCTGATAGGTTACCGCCGACGGCTTGGGAAAGCATTACAAATATCATTACGGAGGATAAAATCTCCTGGGCCATAAACAGCTTCTCTCCATATAAATCACCCGGCGTTGACTGCATTATGCCTATTATGCTTCAGAATGTGCAAGACATAGCTATTCCCTGGCTACTATCGATTTATAGGAGCTGCTTATACTTAACCATGTCCCCCAAACTTGGAGACTTGTTCGGGTGGTCTTTATTCCGAAGGTAGGCCGGGGAGGTCATGAATCCGCGAAGGATTTTAGGCCTATTAGCCTGTCGTCCTTTGTACTAAAGACCTTCGAACGTATCCTTGACTTTCACATCCGAAAAAACTTTGAGAGTTCTCCACTGTCGAAATCCCAACACGCCTACCTCAAAGGACGATCTACAGAGACGGCTCTTCATGAGGTAGTGCGATCGATAGAAAAAACTCTTCATTATAAAGAATACACACTTGCTACCTTCCTAGACATAGAAGGAGCTTTCAACAACATTCATGCCCAAGCTATTCAAGAGTCTCTCACCGAGTTAGGTGTAGAGTCTTTCCTTAGACACTGGATTATATCCATGCTTAATACTAGAATAATCAAAGCTACACTAGGTTATAGCAGTACAACTAAGATCGTAAATAGAGGAACACCACAAGGTGGTGTTATCTCACGCTTGCTATGGATAAAGGGCAATCGATAAAATCTTGGTGCGACTGGATAGGGAGGGGGTTAGGGTGGTTGCGAACAAGGATGATGTGGTTCTTTTAGTATCAGGAAAGTTCCTCTCCACGATAAGACAAATCATGGAAAGTGCTCTGGATAAGATACACTCTTGGGCTACGAGATGTGGCCTGGGAGTAAATCCAGACAAGACCGAAATGATGCTATCCACCACAAAAACCAAGCTACAGGAATTCACTCCCCCCAAGCTAAACGGTCAACCACTCTCACTAGGTTCCAGTGCAAAATACTTAGGCACGATTCTAGATCCGAAACTTAGTTGGAAACTTAACATAGAGCAGCGGGTTAAGAAAGCAAGTGTGGCTTTCTATGCCTGCAGCAGAACATTCGGCAAAAAAGGGGGTCTCCAGCCAAAGATGACCCTATGGATGTACACAGCCGTTGTGCGTCCAATTCTTACCTATGGCGCCATAGTATGGTGGCCCGCCTTACTTAAAAAATATAACATCAACAGAATCAAAAAAGTACAAAGATCGGCGTGTATAGGCATCACAGGAGCATTGAGATCTTATCCAACAGATGCTCTAAGCGTGATCCTGTATCTGTTCCCCCTTGAACTCCATATTAAATTTTCAGCTATATGCAGTGCTGTCCGGCTCAGGGAAACTGGGTGCTGGACAGCAAGGCCATTGGCCACTGTAAAGTCCTGGAGACGATACCAAGTGAACGGTTCGAAAATGGATTGCGGAGTTGGCGTACGTATTTTCTCGGACCAACTGAATATATGGAAATCCTTCCGTCCTCCAGACTCTGCTAGTGTCTTTCAAGCGGAGCTTCTTGCGATTCGGGAAGCCTGCCGCATGTTAAAAAATCTCCCAACGTCCAACCTAAATATAGGTATCTTTTCAGATAGCCAAGCCACAATCAAAGCCATTGATTCGGTTACCATAACCTCAAAACTGGTAGAGCAATGCCGGTTTGAAATAAACGAACAAAGTATCCTTTCTGAAATTACCCTCATCTGTGTCCCAGGACACAGCAATTATGAGGGAAATGAGCGAGCAGACGAACTAGCCAGGCGAGGGTCAGCCCTTAACGGCTCGCTAGCGGAGTCAATATTCCGATAGGAGTCTTTAAGGGCAATTTACACCGCCACTTCCTCCAGCTCGCCAATCTCGGGTGGAACAACCTTACCAGTTGTGCCATGTCAAGGAAGACATGGCCCAGTTTCAAAAAACCTAAATCAAATGAGCTACTAGGCAGATCAAGGCCTAATATTGCCAGAATTGTAGTCATTATTACAGGCCACTGGCCTATAGGGGATCACGCGGCCAAGCTTGGCATTCCTCACAACACTTTCTATCGCAGCTGCAAAGACAGTAACGAGAGGGAAACTCTTTTCCACTTTCTTTCCAGTTGTCCTATCCTAGCAAAAACTAGACAACGCACGTTAGGTAAACCCTTCTTTGACGTTTTCAGAGAGATAGCCTCTAAACGGATTGGAGAACTAACCCTGTTTCTGAACTCCACGGGTTGTTTCTAATTATATTTTCTATCTCCAATAACACACGTTAACAAACAGGGTACACGAGTTTTTGTAATATCAAAACGGCGCACTTTGCGCTAATTGGGTTCTTCTGAACCACCACTTTACCTTCCTAGCCTCCAGCAAAAATAGAAATACTCATCTGACTAATCTAGAAAACAAAATCTACACCAAGTAAGTCCCAAATATTTTCAGCCTGCTTACTCTCAACCACAATTTCAAAACCGCTTCTCAAATTTTCAACATCGCCAAATTCCATCATCTAACTTTCCAACTACACCCAGATTTTTGTGCAGAATCCAGAATGTTTGGAAACCTAACCCAAACTCAAATAAAAACGCACCTAAGTCTGTACCAATGAGTACATCTACTACTCAACACAGTTATTCGAAGGCCTTATGATTCAAATTCGCAAGAAATTTATTTTATGGAAGAATACGAGTCTAATGTTAATAGCCAGTTAGGAAACTCGGAAGGACAAACAGAATAGTTTGAACCTAATTTGGAAATTAATAAAATTCAGGATTTTCACAAAAAGCCTCAAAAAATTTTAATTAAAAAAATAAAATTATGAAACTTAGTTATTGACTTTAACAATAGAAAACTATCCTTTTGATAATAGGAAACTATAATACACTCATACCTCGGTTAGCGGCTTAGATACGTTCCACAAAATCAGGCCGTAAAGCGAAATGACGTATAAACGAGTCATTCTTTTTCATACAAACCCATACAAAATCCATTAGATTGGTTCAAAATCTTCAAAAAATAACCAAAAAATTGATAAAACGTTATAAAAAAAATAATTTAACGTCTTGAGTTCAGAGCATAGTTACGTTTCAATTTAATATTGACGGGAGCCAGAATAAAATCTACATACTTAACAAAACAGAACATAATTAAGTAAGAATAAATAGAGAAAAATTAAGCTGTTGAAGTGGAAGAAGAATCCCTGTCATATACAGAAGCGGCTACGGGCTTAAAAAACCGTTCCAGCGTTGGTTGTTTTGCTTTATTCCTTAATTCTTTTTCGATTTCCTTATAGCAGTTAATGGTTACGTTAACAGCTCTTGAAACTTTAGCACTGCGTTCTTCGTCGGGATCGTTTTGGTTTAAAATTTCCAACCCCTTTTCGAAATGGTACAGTGCTTCACACAAATTTCTTGATGTCAACTGGTGACTCGTGGAAGGCTCAGGCTCTTCAACTGACTCTTGATCTGATCCTAGCTTGAAATTCCCCGCAGCGTTAGCACCAAGAAGAGGAGTCAAATGTTCTTTTGACACTTTATATCCTGATGCAGATTTTTCGTACATTGAAATAAAAGTCCGCTCAGGCATTCATTTCCAATAAAGACCTGTCACGTCCGCATTAAAAACTTGTTCTGGAACATAACCACCTTCCTCAATTTTTTTTTTTTTTTAAATGGCCGGATACTGGAGAGCTGCAACTGAATCGACACTTGTTGCTTCAGTGGATTTGGAAAATCTTCTCACCTGCTTCAATGCGACGTGAAACATCTAGTGTGATAAATTTTCGACTTCTTTTTTTCGCTCTCTACTCGTTTTGGTGGGATTTTGTGTGTAAATGCCTATGTTCTTATCAACCAAATCGTATTAAAACATTAATCTTTGAAAATATTTAAAGAATTTTGCAACATAATTTAAAATGTACATACCAAAAGTAATTGAAAGATGAAAGCTGAGAATAAAACTGTAACATACACGTCCATATATACATACACATGTAAGAGAGTCAACACATTTTCTGACTTAAAAACTATGTCCCAAACCAAGAAATTGAAACTTAGCGATGCCGATGTCGACTTTGTTGTGCATTATGCGTTATGTAAATTGGAGATACATATGTATGTATGTACATACTTTTTTGGAATGGGGTGCACAAAGATCGAAAGTCAAGCTTCTAATCTTCGTGGCATCGATTCCACCAACTTCTTGCAATAGTTTGGGTCAATATTAGCCCATTCTTCCGCAAGAGCGGTTTTTAAAGTCGCCTTGCTAGAAATCCTGTGTTTTCTTATTTGTTTCTTCAAATGTGCCCATAAATGCTCAATCGGATTTAAATCAGGTGATTGCGGCGGAGTATTGAGCATTTTGGGCGTGTTATACAGCAGACACATCTTTGTGTCCCAAGCAGTGTGCTTGGGATCATTGTCCTGCTGGAACAAATAATCCGTTCCCATCTGTAATTTGTCAGCACTGGCTCCAAGATAGTTTATAGTTATGTCTATGTATTTAAACCGGTCCATTATACCGTCAATAAAAACAAGGTTACCCACTCCGGTTGCAGAAAAACACCCCCACACAAGGACGGAACCACCTCCATGTTTTACTGTGGGCCTAAGGTATTTTACCTTGAGAGGTTCTCCGGGTTTTCTCCAAACTTTTCGAAAGCCATCCGAAGAAAAAATATTAGCCTTACTCTCGTCACTGAAAATTACCTTTTTCCAGAATTCCACAGGGTGGTGACGATGACTTTTGGCGAATAACAACCTTTTCTTCTGATTTACCCCCGAAATGAATGGCTTGCGTATTGCAGTTCTCCCGTGAAAGTTCCTTTCCCGAAGAATACGTCTCACTGTCTCGCTGCTTACCGTAATGTCCGGGCTTTCTTTCAGTTGGGTCACAAGTTTTGGTGCACTAATATCGGGTTTTTTCTCCACTTCTCGAACCAAATACCGTTTATTTTGAACACTTAGTTTTGTTGGTCTGCCACTGCGACTCTTGTTTTCCAAAGAATTAGTTTCTTTAAACTTCTGGACTATTTTCTGTATTGTTGTGAAAGTACTGCCAACAATTTTCCCAATATTTCTGTAGGATTTTTTTTTTTTTTTTTTTTTTTTTTATAATTCGCGCGCGCCAAAAGGATTATGAATACCTTTATACTGTTGCAGGGCACGGGTCCTTCCGTGTGTAATTTAATTATAATTTTCCGCTCTTCTAATGTAGTTTCCTTCATTTTCCTTGATTCCATGTTTAAAATAAACTAAAAATACTCAAAACAGGGAATGAGGCAAACAAAGTATACATTGCTCAGACGACATAACGGTACTATTGTTGGCGCCTAAATGAGTGTGTATCAATACTTTTGTGGCGTGGAGTTCTGTCACTATTTTTATTTATTATTTTTTTTGAATATATGAGATTGATTTTGATTGTAATTGTGCATGGTTTCGTTAGCTATTACTAAAATGAAGATAAATGAATTGAATAATTTTGTTTTTTTACTATTGTTATGCTGGAATTCGTATTAAACCCAGACAAAGGGGGGTGTATCAATATTGTTGTGGCAAACTGTATGAGCCGTTTGTTGTCACAATATCTTTCACATCTTCTGCACACAACGTTACAATTAATGTAGTACATATGTACAAGTACCTGCGCTTGAAGAATTTAATGAAAATAAGGAAATTAAATTTTATTCATATAAAATAGACGGATTGTTAGGATTTGATCTTATTCGAAATTTAAGTGTTCACTAAAGCTAATTTACCTATAGAGTATTTTTATTCAAGCCCTTAATTGCTTTAGAGAAATTATTATCATGAAGAACAATTACTAATCAATGTGAGGAAATTTTAATTCCTGCGCAAACCATTCAAAATTGTGAGATTCCGGAGACCCTAACTATGGGCATGGGCATAAAAGGAAATATAATAATAACAAATCAGTACATGATGTTAATTACAGTTCTTTATCCAATTAAAACAATTCCAGTGGAAAACAATTTTGAGCTTTACCAAATGAACCTTGCATAATCCCATCCATTAACAGAAAGGTAAGACATTACAAATTGCATAAGAACTGACCACATGAATGAGAAAGAAAAATACAAAAATTTGTCTTTACTCGTATTTCCGAAAAAAAGGATTACAGCCTTCGTAGAGTTAAGACGAGAATGCCTATCGTTTACTAACCTAATAAAACATAAAATCCGCCCCTGTGATGAAATTCCTGTTCACCAAAAGTATTATCGTTACCCCTTTGTCCATAAGACCGAAGTTAACAAACAAATCTAAAAATTGCCAGAGCAAAATATAATCATCTCCTATGTGGGAAGTCCCAAAGAAGGCAGATGCATCTGGTAAAAAGAAATGGCGCATTGTTATTGTCTATAAAAAAGTCACTGAAAAAACTTTAGACGATAGATAGCCGATAACTTGGAAAGTGCAATTATTTCCCCACAATAGATCTAGCCAGTGGGTTTCATCAAATCCCGATGACATCCAAAAAACCGCTTTTAATGTTAAAAAATGGTCATTTTGAATTCTTGAGGATGGATAAAAATGCGCCGGCTATATTTCAGCGTGTAATCAATAATATTTTGAAGGGTCTGCGAAATGAAACTTGCTTCGTCTATTTGGATGATATAAATGTTTATTTCACTCCCATTCAGGAACATTAAGTAAACTTTAAACAATTGTTTCAATACCTCTGAGAAACCAATTTCAAAATACAATTAGATAAATCAGAGTTCTTGAAAAAGGAAACAGTTTATTTGGGACATTTTATAACACCTTCTGGTATTAAACGGAAACACAGATAAAATCAAGTGTATAACTAATTTCCCAAATCAACAAAAGAAAGATTTTTTTTAGGACTTCTCGTTTATTACTGAAAATGTATCCCTGGCTTTGAGAAATGGAAATTTTCTCAAAGGAATTCATGCTTAAAAAAGGGGGCTTAAATAGACCTTAATTGAAAATATATTCAATGTTCCATACTACGGCCTATAGGTAGGTAAGTAAAGTGGTGGTTCGAAAAAGAACCCGATTAGTGCTAAGTGCGCCGTTTTGATACCACAAGACTATGGCCTATACTACAATACCCGGATCTTAAAGTGTCATTTAATATGACAACCGATGCAAGCCAATTCACAATCGGTACTGTTCTATCGCAAAGCCCCCCCCCAAATTAAGACAAACCTGTTGCCTGTGAATCGAGAACCCTAAACGATGCTGAACAAAACTATAACACAATCGAGAGAGAACTTCTCGCAATTGTCTGGGCAACAAAATATTTTCGTCCGCATTTGTATTGTCAGAAATTTAATATTTACACGGATCATAAACCATTACATTGGTTGCTTTCTATCAAAAATTCTAGTGCCAGATTAGTAAGGTGAAGATTAAAGCTTGACGAATTTGGTTATAGTATTTTAAAATAAAAAGGGCACACTTAACTCCAACGCAGACGCATTATCCCAAGCAAAAATATGGGAGCTCAATGCAAATGAAAATAAAGGGTTTTTTATTAAGCGCTTCCTATCTTTAAATTTAAATAAAACAAAGAGATATCGAAATTTTTTATTCGTTTGAAAGGCCTATTGATGCCATTATGGACGAAATATATCATCGTTCAAAAGTCCGCCTCGGCTTCTCTAGTTGGCGCGTATCCGAAATATCCAATTTTCCATGACTCTGGTGCATAAATCAGGCTGAATTTGACCGATGGCATGGGTTATGTTGGCTTTGAGGGCCGCTGTGGTTTGTGGCTTATTCGCATAGACCTGCGACTTCAGAAACCCCCACAAGAAAAAGTCTAACGGGGTCAAATCGCAAAATAGACTGAATAATGGACAGCCAACTGGACAGATGTAGCAATATGGCCGCTATCAACTGTCAAAGTTCGGAAGTCCGTATTGGAAGACCCTGTAGAATCGAATAAATTTCTCATAGCAATTTTCAGATTAATAAAGATGTTAAATCAATTATTGGTAATGTAGTTGAGAACCTCGAAGTATGCGAAATTGAATCTCGCCTTGATTATAATGTCGAAAACTCCGACAATGAAATGGTTCATACTAGTTATGAGAAGCCAATTTTAGAAATTCCTTTTTCCAACACACCTATCAAGTATTTTAAAAAAAAATTATGAAAATTTAAATAACTAATAAAAAATCGTGACTACTCTCAACAAACAAATCTCCCTCACAACTAAAATGATCGAAGACTATAACAAAACTAAAAATTTGATCAAGAAAACAAAGAACAATTAATCACAAAGTTTTGGAGCTTTACTTGCTTCATACGCACCGGCTCACATGGCTCAAATTGTCATGGCTGCTATGAAGCCATGTGGCTTTCAGCAATTAGCTGAACCGCCTTACAGTCTTGACCTGGTACGTAGTGATTCGACACTATTGTAAAATAACAAGGCAAGAACTAATTATCTGTCACTTTGAATGACAGATGCATTTGACAGATGTCATATGACAGCGATGTGAAATCCCAACATTGAAATAAATAACCGTTTATTTGCCGCCATACGTATGAAGTTTCGTCTAAAAATGTTAAAATCGGTTGAAGTGTGTGTAGAATGTGGGGCCGGGTTTGAAAAGTTCTTAAATCATATTTGTTCGCCGCCTACCTCCAGAATGTTTGAACGAATTTTGAATTAAAGATAAACAGCTGATATTTGACATCTGTGAATACTAAGCATTGACATTTGTAATTATGGAGCGACATAACAACGCATTTTAATTTTTAAAACCCATCTCCGAAATGGGGAACATTTAACCAACATGATACGCGTATTGCGAAATAATGTCGGTGTACTTACATAATCATCCATCTCAAGCCGCGATTAAGAAATTAATGAAAAAAACGATCGAACCGGGTCAGTGTTGGATGTGCAAAGACCAGTGAGTGAGTGGCCGGTCATGCAAAAATATCACCTCAGCGATTGACAGTGTTCGTCTCAATCCGTCAAAATCCATTCGCCATCGTTCACAGCAGTTGAACGTTTCCTACAGCTTCAAGTAGCGCCAGCAGGAATTTAAGCCAGCAGACCATGAAGAGCGTCATGACTTAGTTGATTAAGTGTTAGAGAACCACCAAGTTAATGGTGGTTCTTGGAACAAAATCATCTCACCGATGAGGCTCACTTTCAACTGAATGGGTACTTAAACAATCAAAATTGTCACATTTTGGGTCATGAAATCGACGGGGCATTAACGAGTAACGAATGCATCCACGGAACAGACACTGTTTGGTGCGGATTTTGGATCGGCGTCGTGATTTTTACAAAAATTCTCCTGATGCTACTGCACCAGTCAATGTTGAATGTTATCGGGACATGATAACAAATTATTTTTGGCACCAATTGAACGGTATTGATGTGGAATCCACTTAGTTTCAACAAGACAGTGCAACCTGCCACACAGCACGAGAAACAATTCAGTTATTGCGCTACATCTTTCGTTTCAGCTACCAAAAGTGGCCACCAAGATCGTACGATATCACGCTGTTTTTTTTTTTTTTTTTCTTTGAGGTTATCTGCAACTGAATGTGAACGATTCAGGATTTATGCCGAAAAGCAATGGAAAATTTAATCAAAAGTCTTCGATCCTATCCGTGGCGCCCATTTAGCCGATATCATTTTCCATGTTTAATGTCAATGTCTTAGCATTATACAATATCTATATAAAAATGTCAGCAGTTTATCAAAAATGTGTTTTATTTTAAATTTAAATTGTAATATTTTTTTTGTTTTGTTCTGTATTTTGTTCTCTAAAAAATGGTCACCGTATTTATAGGTACATATGTATGTATATCGTCTTGAGTAAATACTTCACTTTATGTCAAGTAATTGAAGCTATACCAGAAACTGGCGACGTGATTGAAGCATTCTTACTAAACCTAATTATCCTGCTAAACCGGAAGAACAGTATTATTCTGGGATTTATGCTCCAATGACAGGATAGGATGATAGGTTTAGGTTTTCGTTAATCTTTATTAGCATTTCTTGCAATGAACAATTCTTGTGCACTGTCCGTCATTGCTGAAGCAAAGCATCGTAATGAGGGTGAAAGTAAACATTTTGCTTTCGGCATCACCATTAAGATATTCACCAGGCCCTCATTACCATGGGAGGATCCGCTTTTGAGACTTGGAGCATGTATTACTAATCCTTCCAAAAAACTACTACTTTCAAAATGACAAAAACGACAACACCGCTGTTGAACCATCGATTAATACGGAATTTCTGGTACCTTGTTTAGATTTTTTTTTTAGGTAGATAATGGTACCGAATTGAAGGTGTGCAATCAATTTAAGATGGGTTATTTTGTCGTTGGCTTCTTATTACTAGTTACTTTTAAACTATAGGGTTATTCATTTCGAGGTTGAGATTTCACAACCCTGCCATATAGCATCTGTTGAACCATCTGTCATCCATAATGACAGGTAGTTATTTCTTGTCTTGCCATTTTACAATATGGATCCTTTAATCACTGCTCAAATTGTTGCATCTTACCATAGAATGACCATAGAATGCCCAGAACATACGCCGATTGTGTGCTGGAAAATCAACAAGTTGATGCCGATTTTTCGAACAAAATGTTCTTCAGCGCCGAGGATGGGCGGTTACGCAAACAAACAAAATTGCAAAATTTGGGTTTCTGAGAATCCGAATGTGATCGTTGAGAAGCCATTGCATCCACCACGGGTGACTGTTTGGTGCGCGGTGTGGACCGGCGTCGTGATCGGGCCGTATTTTTTTGAAAACGACGAAGGCGCCACTATTACGGTGAATTCTCTGGGCTAATGAAGACATTGGTGTGAGGGACATGTGGTTCCAACAGAAGGGGACGTGCCACACAACACAGACAAATTTGGCTCTATTTCACGAAAAGTTTCCCGTTTATTTTCGCGATTTGTGGGGCTATGCTAGCAATCCCCAAACGTTGAAGCATTTAAAATCTAACATGTGTAGTTATGGCCGCAATACAGTCAGAAATGTACCGAAACGTCATCGAAAATTACCACATAAGTATCGAAGTACAGTTTGTCAAAAAAGAAATTGGACACTTACTATTCTCCTTAATCGATTAATGTTAATGCATTTTTTGATAGCTTATATTATAGGCTCGTAATATACAACAAAAAAAATTTCAATCCACATTAACATGTTTGTTTAGAAATTAATGTAAAAAAATCCATAAAATTTTATCTCAAAAAAGAAATCGGACACGTGGCAACACCTCACTATTCTCAAATTTTCAACGGAAAAATAATATTGTTTTTGTCTGTAATATGCCGTTACACATTTGTGATGTCAGTTGAAGCCAAAATACATTCAATTTGGAAAAGCTAATTAATATGGCAAGACAATGTGGTTACACCACGCTGGAAGTGCGAAGTATTGCAATAAAACATTTTGAGGGACATGTGGTTCCAACAGTTCCAATTAAAAGAAGTCCATCTACAGTAAGTAGTAAATCAATTGAAAATTTACCGAAATCTGGAAGACCGAAGAAATTCAGTTTGGCGGATGAGCGTTGGATTGTGAAGCAGGTGCAAAAGAATTCTCAACTAAGTGCACCAAAGTTGACTGCAGAGCTAAAAAATTATTTGGATAAAGATGTTCATCCGGAAACCGTTAGAATAGTTTTACGAAAAAACAATTTCCATGGAAGAGTCGCCCGAAAGAAGCCGTACATCAGCAAGCAAAATCGAATAAAACGAAAAGAATTTGTTAGTCGTCATCAAAGCAAGGATTTTTCGTTCTGGAAATGTGTTTTGTTCTCAGACGAGAGTAAATTCAATTTATTTCAATCTGATGGACAGATATATGTATGGAGAAAATCGAACGAAGAACTGAGAGAGGAATTTGCGAATTTTGTGAAGCATGGGAGTGGCTCAGTTATGGTTTGGGGTTGTATGTCCGCGGCTGGGCCAGGAAATCTCTTTTTTATTACCGGAAACATGGACCAGTATAAAAATATATAAATTTTAAAAGATAATTTGAACCAAAGTGCTAGAAAATTGGGAATTAGGGATGAATACTATTTTTACCAGGACAACGACCCCAAGCACAAAGCTCATAATACTCGGTTGTGGATGCTATATAACTTTTCAAATGTGCTAGAAACGCCTCCACAATCACCAGATTTAAACGTTATAGAACACGTGTGGAGCTATTTGGAGAATCAGCTGAAGAACTACCCCATTTCAAGCAAAAGAGACTTAAAACTTGCTTTAAGATGTGAATGGGACAAAATTCCTGCTTCTTACTATGAACTATTGGTCCAATCAATGTCAAATACGTTGGATGCGGGTAAAAAGAGGAAAGGCCTACCTTCTAAATATTAATTAATTTTTTGTTTTTATTTTTATTTTATTTTTTGGTTTTCTCTTAATTGTATAAATGAAGTGTCCGATTTCTTTTTTGAGGTAAAATTTGTTGGATTCTTTTCCTAAATTAATTTCTAAACAAACATGTTAGTGTGGATTGAAATTTGTTTGTTGTATATAGCGAGCCTATAATATAAGCTATTAAAAAATGCATTAACATTAATCGATTGAGTTTTGTTTTTATTTTATTTTGCGGTTTAGAGAGGGGAAAGGTAAGTGTCCGATTTCTTTTTTGACTAACTGTATGTAAAAACGTCCGTGATATTGATTTAATTGATGTTGTAGATAATGGCATAGTCCTAAATTTAAAACAGCAAACAAATTTCATTGAAATCTTTAATACTTTTTATTTTATTTAGAATTCAAATCCTAAAACACAAAATGAACAGCCCTTTGCTGTACCTAGTTAGTGATGGAGTGAATGGAAACTGATATAAAGGGTGGTTAAGTTTTAAGGGCCGATGTTGATTTTGAATAAAACACAAATTATTTAGGAAATTACTGTCATTTCCTTTTATTATGATAATATTGGTATGGTTCAATTATGTATGGAACAAAATATCGGACAAATGGCCGCCGCGACCTCGGCGGCACACCTCCATCCGATGGTCCAAATTTTCGATGACGCTGAGGCATAATTGAGGTTCTATGCCGTTAATGTGCCGAATTATCTCATCATTTAGATCTTGAATTGTTGCTGGCTTATCGACGTACATCTTTTCTTTCAAATAACGCCAAAGAAAGAAGTCCAACGGTGTCAAATCACATGATCTTGGCGGCCAATTGACATCGCCACCACGTGAGATAACACGGCCATTGAATTTGTCGTTAGCTGTGTGGCAAGTGGCACCATCCTGTTGAAACCACATATCGTCCACATCCATATCTTCCAATTCGGTCCATAAAAAGTTCGTTATCATCTCACGATAGCGAACACCATTCACAGTAACTGCCTGACCGGCCTCATTTTGGAAAAAATACGGCCCGATGATGCCGCCAGCCCATAAACCGCACCAAACAGTCTCTCTTTGTGGGTGGATTGGTTTTTCGACAAATGCGGCAATTCTGCTTATTGACGAATCCACTGAGGTGAAAATGTGCCTCATCACTGAAGATGATTTTCTTCGAAAATTGCCATTTCTTGCCACCATTGTGATCATTGATGACGCTTGAAATGGTCAAGAGGCTTTAGTTCTTGAGTCGTAAATGCAAGTCTTTATGCATAATGTTCATCAACGACGAGCGTGAGAGGTGCAATTGTTGGGCACGACGACGAGTTGAGGTGGACGGCTCTTCAGCCA
Organism: Pocota personata; assembly: GCA_963082735.1. NCBI lineage: Eukaryota > Metazoa > Arthropoda > Insecta > Diptera > Syrphidae > Pocota > Pocota personata. Next base: position 44,670,795 of record OY720429.1, on the reverse strand, counting down.
CACTATCGCGAACAGCAGCAATATTTTCTGCAGTACGAGCTGCACGAGCATGCACTGGTGTTTTCACATCTCCTACAGACCCGGTTTGCACAAATTTTTACACGATTTTTCCGATTGTACGCACATTTGGACGATTAAATTGACCGAAAAAATCACGAAATGCACGATATGCATTTTGATTTGAACGCCCATTTTCATAATAAGCCTGAATACCTTTAACGCGTTGCTCGATTGTGTATCTTTCCATGGTTCAAATTGAGTTAGTCTGAAATTGAGAAATGTCAAATGAAATGCAGAAAAAAACTTGACGTTTAGGTGGGGTTCACATTCAACATCGGCCCTTAAAATTTAACCACCCTTTAGAAGAAGATTACTAGTTAGCAGAAACGATAGTGTAAGGGATTGCGTACAGTTCTATTTATTTTTTACTCACAAGCGTTATACACTACTGGAGTCAGTAACTTATTCCAAAATCTTATTGTAATTGTATTATGTAACCCCGAAGATGAATGGGATTCTCTGCGTACATATAGTCGTCGTGTTTCTATCAACTTTTACTATTTTTAGATGTATTTAAAAGTTATTTCACCTTAAAATCGACCCAACATGTTTTGGATTTGCTCTCCTGAAAAACATCCGAAATTTATTCGAGATTTACTTATTTTCATATCTTGTCATCCTCTTCATAACCTGTGTGTAATCTAAGTTTTGTTAGGTTTGTCTATCTCTATCAAGTGAAAGCAACAAGAAGTATGCAATACATTATTACTAACTTCTTCTATTCGTTTCATCCCCAGAGCAGGCAATCGTTTTTAATATGTACAAATACAAACCACCTGTCTGTAACGTAACGTAAGAATAGTCTGCCTGCGATATTAAGAAATTTACAATCTTCATACGATGACATTGTGCGGGCGCTATCTTATCAACTTGATTCGGGCCCATCAGAGATATGATGACTAACAGTTTAATCGAAATTGTGTACTTGAACCTAAAATGAAATCTTTATTTTTTCTTCAGGTTGCGCAACATTTTGATGAAATTCCATAAAGATAACTAACTTCTGACTTTCTAATCTCCTCCAGCGAACATCAAGCACGTATTTGCAATTTATCTTGCAGTTATTATAGAAATTAACTTTAAACAACAACTGCCCCGAGTAACCAGAAGGCATTATAACCTTTTATATCTAATTTGGTGGTTGTTCCACTTCCCTTTCGTTTGTTATGCTCTTCGATTGCGTTGCCCAATGTCCATGGTTACGCTAGTAGAATATAACATTAACCTGACATAAGACCTTAGTGCTGGGGTTGTTAGATAGTACTCATAATGCATTTGATTTGACTGCAGGTGGAAATGGAATTGGAAAAACATTTTCACCCCCATATGACGTGGACTCAGCGTTGGAGTGCTCTGCTGTCATTGATGCGCGCGGTTTGTCCACCGGAGAATAGTGCTTGCTGATGGGGTAAAAGAATACGAGTACTTTGGTGCAGCTGAAGTCACGCAAATATCATATTATTGCTTAGGTATTATGGGAATTTAGATGTGTTTGCATGTGGGAGTTTTGTTTTTCATATGGAAGGGAGATTTCATATTTAAACACTTTTTATTTTCACTTTGAATATTATTGCAAATTACATTAAAATGCGTGCTGTAAACTATTTGACACTTACATTCACTTAGTTGGTGTTCTATGTACATGCATATAATGTCTTTTAAGCATTTAACGATTTTTTTTATACTTTTCGGCGGCACTTACAGGTCAACGACCCTTTAAGTATTTCAGTGATTCAGCGAAAGGAAAAGGTTAAAGAGGAATATTAGCCGATATGAAAAGGGGAAAATATTGTTACATCACCTGCGCATTTAATTTGAATCTATATATGTATGTATAAGGTGGCGCAAAAGTCCTCACTCGATTTCGTGAGGCAGTAACTTTGTTTGTAAAAAAAAATAATTAGTTCTGTTTGTTGATGTAGAGTTGATGCACATTCGGGATCGCCCCACACCATTTTCCATGACTTTTTTCAAAGCTTCTGCTCTTCAAATTATCCACTTCTTGTCGAATGTTCTCTTTTAGGGCTTCCAAGGTCTGTGGCTTGTTCGTATAGACCCGTGAATTTAAAAAAAACCCAAAGAAAGAAGTCTGGAACATTCAAATCGAGCGATCTTGCGGGACAGTGCAAATTGTCAAAACGAGAGAGACATTGTTTGCACTTTTTACGTGTACATCTTCAAGTCTTTCACCAAAACTCGCTGTAAATACCGTCTATTGATGCCTAATTGCGTGACCGGTTGATGTTAGAGTGTCCTTTTGGACATTTGCAACCATAGCAGCGATATTCTTGACCGAACGGCTACTCCGGGGCTGGCCACGTCTGATACTGTCCCGTGTTCTAAGCGACTAAAAACTGCAGCTGGTGCCACAGCTGGTGCTACCGACCGATTATTTATCAAAAACATTGATACAATTATTCCGCGTTCTTGAAGAGTATAGCAATCCATGGTTTATGTATTGTATGTACGTGCATTCTGCTTCTGTTGATAATTTTACTTCACAAATGTCAAAGTGGCTAAGTGACATAAGACGCCATTTGCAAAAATGAGAGCATCTTCCGATAGGGTGATGACTTTTGAGCCACCTTGTATGTAGGTTCTGGAAATTTGTTTAAGAACTGTTAGCTTCCGAAGATACATAGGTTTTAAAGTTAATGCATGCGCCAAAGCTGATTTGAGCTTTTTTTTTTTCTTGCAATCTAGTCGTCGCAATTTTACATTCATGACTTATAAACAACATAACTTAAAAGGTGTACCCTTTTTTTTCGCTATTTTATTTGTTAAATATTTTGCTTTAAAAGTTGATGAGAGAAATATATAACGATATTTATATACGAATACAATACAATTTATGTAGTTAAAGTTAATAAACGACCATAACGATAATAAAGGACACAATTACATTTTTCTATATTAGTTAATAACAATATGCATTTAATTTAGTTAGTAAAGTTAATAAATATTTAATAAGTAACACTATTATGCATTCGAGCTTTAACATTCAGTATTTAAATCTATAATTACACTGCCCTTACTGCGCCAGTTCAAGAGGTTTTTGTGTTTTTAGTCTTCTAGCAGAATAGCTCTGGTTAGCAAATTATTGGCCTCGGGGTTAACACTATCTCGTAACTGTTGCGTATGTCTTCGTGTCATGTTGATAATTTCGTTTTGGACCATTTCCACATTAAGATCCCTGTGGAGGTCACTTTTTCTTATATACATACCATATAATACTACAATGTTTCTGAATATTATAGTTCTTATGTCTATATTACTTGGTTTGGTACAACCCTAGAGTTGTATCCACAGCTCCAAATAGGTTTTATTATTTGCTTGTATATTAGAAGTTTGTTGAGTATCGATATTTTTGAACAGCATCCTATTAGCTAGTAAATTTGTTTGTACCGGCTGTCCAGCTCTTCTCTCTTCTTCATAACATGTGCTTTCCACCTAAGTTTAGCATCTATGGTCGTGCCCAGGTATTTCGCTGTATTTGCATAGGAGACTTCTCTCTCATTAGTATAAACAAGTAGATGAGTTATCTTTCTATTGTAAACTCGATGTGAACGGACTTAAGGTCATTTAGGTTTCGATTATTTTTGAAATGTGTGGATTTGGTCAATCGTTGAATGTTTTTTCCGAAAGCCAAATTGGAGGACCAAATGATGCAAATTATTGGATTTCTTTTATAAACTTTTGAACTTCATCATCTAAATGTAGTGTGCATCTCGTTTGCACTTTAAGTTTTATTCTTTCTTCAATACTGAATTTAAAACTATTCCAATTTGTTCGCTGATTTGAAAAAGTGAGGTTAGCATTTCTTGAAACAACGTTCTACCATACGATAGGTAGAATTCTAGAGTGGTCAGAACTAATTTCATTGCTTTCTTATATTTTTAGGAAGTTACTGTTAATATATTTTTTTTTTTCCGAGGGTTGGTGAAAAAATCTTCCATAGACACTATGAGGATAGTAAGCGCGTGCTCATAGTAGTGTCAGATTCTTACTGACTAAAAAAAACACCCTGCGATTTAATTTTTTATATATTGCAACTAAGAAGGACGTTATCAAGCAATTTTTCTATCATGAAAAAAGAACTCGTTTGGCAGGTTACTTTCCACTGAAAGATCCTGCATGCTCCGCAACCTAGGCGCGGTTGATTCCAATCTCTTCAGCTTCGATTGTCGGAATTCCGAGATCCCTGTGGATATCATCGTTTCTAGTATACCACGGTGCGTGGACAATTTCTCTTAGCACTTTATTTTGAAAAGCTTGTAAAATATTGGCGTTTGTTTTCTTGGTACAGCCCCAAAGTTGTATACCGTAAGTCCACACCGGCTTTAGCACTTGCTTGTATAAAAGCAGTTTGTTCTCAATACTGAGCTGGGAGTGTTTTCCAGTTCATTTCTCTATATTTGATTTCGAGTTCTTTACGTTTCATTTTCACGTGAGAATTCCATTTCAGTTTTGCGTCGAGTGTCATTCCAAGGTATTTGACCTCGTTTGCAAAAGGTATTTTTTTTCCAAGTTTAGGAAAATTGGCAAGACATTAGTTTTCTTATAAGTGAAATTCACGTGAACAGATTTAGATTCGTTGAGAGCGATTCGCCAGTCCCTCGTCCATTCATTTACTTTATTCAGTGTGTTTTGCAGTTTTGCAGTCGTTGCTTCGATTGTTTTACCTACGGCTAGGATAGCGGTGTCATCGGAAAATGTAGCCAGGATAGTGCCATCTTCTTTCGGTATATCTCGAGTATATAACAGATAGAGAGGTGGCCCAAGAACGCTTCCTTGCGGTACACCGGCCGAAATTTCTTTGAGCTCCGAGTATTCATTTCCATGTCTACCACGGAAAAGTCTATTCCCGAGATATGATTCTAGAATGTCATATAGGCATACAGGGAGAACTTGTCGTAATGTGCAATTCAAGCCATCATGCCACATCTTATCAAAGGCTTGCGAGATGTCAAGAAATACGCTTGAGCATATTTTTTTTCCCTTCAAGTGCTTTCTCGATTACGTCAGTAATTCTATGCACCTGGTCAATCGTCGAATGCTTACTTCTGAATCCAAACTGGTGGTCAGGGATAAGATTATTTCCTTCTATAACCATTTGGAGACACCTTAGTAATATCCTCTCGAAAAATTTGGATATAACTGGAAGTAGCCAAATTGGTCTACAAGATTTTACCTCATTTGGCGGTTTTCCTGGTTTTAAAACCATTATAACTTCCGCTACTTTCTATTGGTTAGGCACGTGTTTTAATCTGAGCGCAGCATTTACAATATGAAGAAGCTTAATCAATGCTGTTCTAGGTAAAGCTTTGAGAATTTCTCCGGTGATCAAGTCATAACCAGGAGCTTTCTTAGGTTTTAGATTCCCGATCTCATGTTTGAGTTCCCTTAGCGTTGCACTTGTAAGTGCTAAATCGTCAGATGGTAAATCCGGCCTATTGATATTGTCGTAAGACACTTGACCATCGTACGGTTTAAATGTGTCTTCCAGGTGGGTCGCAAAAACGTCCGCTTTTTCTTTATCCCTTGCCCATTCATTGTGATTTAATTTAATAGGCGGCGCGGGGGACCTTGGGCCTTTTGGTGCCTTTTACAGCTTTCCAAAGTGAATAATTGGAATCTTTTTTCGCTGTTAAACTTTCAAGATAAGAGCCTATCGCACGATTCTTAAAATATTTTTGATTACGAAAGAATCTATTAAATATGGTATTTTAGCTGGATCTGACGGCCAGTATGTGAGTTTCCCAGTTGATATGGCCCTGCATCCCATAGAATTCATAGCGTTAAGCAGTTCTTATGCTTTGGTTGTTGTCAAACGTGAGTCCCAATAAGTGTTTTTGGCATTGAAATCTCCTCCAACAATGGATCTTTTACCAATTCGTTTAAAGAATGTTTGGTAGAGTTGTTGTTTAATTGCATGTTTATGTGGACTTTTCATGGTGTTGTAAGTATATTCTCTTTTATGATCACTACACTCCCATCTCTATCGGAGTGTTCTGGGTGCATAGTGTGGTATATTTTGTAACCATCCATCATAAGATATGTTTCTTTAGTGAAATGCAATTCTATTTTATAGAATTTATATTTACGTCTCTTAATTTCGTTTTGATCTCGCCCGGTCACAGTCTAACCGCAAAGACCAATGTGAATTAAGAGAAGCTTCTCATGACAATTTTACTATCGGATGTTTGTCAAATGTTTGTGTAATGCCACTCCCAGTTTAATGGGGTTTGGTTAATAGATTAGGGTTGGAGATTAAAAGATCCGCTCCAGACAGATTATAACTTTTATGTATTTTTTCAGTGTTCCGTACGAGAATGGTATAAACACACAGAATGGTATAAATGGAACACATTGCACAGGCGATGTGAATAAATGGGGGATGTACATTTAAGAGGAGGTAAAAGGAAAATTATAGCAAATCTTCTAGCACAAACAGTATTTGAAAAATATGTACTTGGGGTTGAAAAGTTACCCCACTATATCTTGCTGCGTCTCAATCTGATTTTGATGATTTTTCAAAAAACGTGATTACTTAACTTAACTCAAAATACAAATTTCATCAAAATTCATTAAGTGGTTCTTCAATTAAGCGTATGTATATCATAACACCACTTCATTGGACTCCAATTATTTTCAAGTGGCACTACTAACGTATCAGTCTATGTATACAAGCCAAAATTCGTTGAAATCTGCTTAGAAGTTCTTGAGTTAGGCGGCTAATAGAGGTGATTTAAAGATTTTTAAAACCACGCGGACCTATACGCGGCTTACACTTTTCTTGACAGTTTTTAATGGATATGACCTCCATATCGAGACATACATATTATCAAATGTTTTTAATGGTTCTCGACCGATTCGTGTGAAAATAAACATATGAGCAGACATGGGACATAAATGTTTGTTTGATCTGACCGTTTCAATACAGTAAAAATAATGGTACGGGATATAATATTTAATAATATTGACCATTTTTTTTTTATATTTATACACATAAAAGCAAGATTTTTAAATGTTATTTTTCCTCTCGTTTCAGATCCATTGATCTTCAAAGAAAATGGCTACTAATCGCGGAATAGCATCATTTACCAACTTAAAGGAGATAAGCTAATTTTCTACGAATGGCTACTTCTTCTGTATTTAAGTGCAATTTAAGACAATAAAAGCTGCATTTATTTTTTACAAATCTATTCCTATTTTTCAATCATCGTTCCTTCGATCCTTTTGTCGAAGCATTAAATTTTTGTAAAATATGCCACGGACTGTAAAATCGAGAAAATCCTTTCTCTATACGTTCCTCATAGCTCAACTGCTGCTTAATGTCACATTTTCAAACTGTGCTGTCATTGGAAGGGAAAAGCGAGAAATAGCTGCCAATGTGACAGGAATCACAACTTCAAATAATGAACTCGATTCAGCAACAGTTATAACACAAGAAGATGTGGGAATTTCATTATTTGGAACAGATTCAAGGAGAGATGGTATTACGACGGGAAAATCGTTTACAGATGCCACAACTACGGATGTGAGTGAAGTGAAGAAAGAGGATACAACTCTGACAGGTTCCACTGTTGATGAGAATACTGTCAGTTTTGCTCAAGATGATGAAGAATCACATTCTGACATTCGAGGTGGAGATAGAAATGGGGGAGAAGATGTTGTTGCATCCACCATAAATGTGGATGACAATACCACAAAAGTGTCTTTATCCGAAGAAAGCAAGACCGCCGTAAATGAAGAAACGTTCACAGTAGATGACGCCATATCCCAGTCGATTAATAATAATAGCAGATCTGAAGATGTATTAACTACTGAGCATGGATCTGTTTTAAACGAAGAAATATCTGTAACAGATGAAGGCATACTTCAGTCGACAGCTCAGATTGATGACACAAGAGATGCTTCTGAGAGCGGATCTACCTTAAAAGAAGAAACATCTACAACAGATGGAGATGCAATACAGCCTACGATCACGACAAATGAAACAATGTCTCAATCGACTGTTAATTTAGCAACAATCTTCTCAGATGTCAAACAGGATGAAACGACGAGTTTTAAGACGATCGATGAAGGTACAACATTTTCAACGATAAAGCCTGATGAAATCACAAGTATCTCAACAGGGAATGCACGTGGTGAAGCTACTGAAGTCTCAACTCAACAGTCTTCTGATGACATCTCGACAACTTTTATCACTAGTAAACATCATGAAGATTTGACAGGTGACAGTCAAACGTCTGAGGTGAGCGTGATTTCCTCAACACCTTTATCTGTCGAAGATCAGATTCTGACAGATGGTACAAATACTTGGGCATCAACAATAAAATCAGATGAAACCACTGCCATTTTAACATCTACGGAAACTTCTGATGAAAGTCCCATTCAGACGACTTTCTATGCAAGTCCCCTTCAAGATCCATCAGTGGGTCAAGAAATCAAAAACTCTACCCCTTCGTCAGCAGAGAAACGTGGCAAATTCATCGACGATAACTACAGCTCCCCAAATGAACTGCGCTTACCGAATACCAGTGACGTATGGGCTCTGGCTGGCATGAAATCCGTAGGGAAAATGAAGTCTTCCGAACTTCAAAACAGCGTCGAGACTTCGGATGAAAAAGTTGTCAATAACTCAATGGTTACAAAGAATTTACTCGATTGGAGTCGCGTTATGATGAGTACCGATGCGATGCGTTCCGAAACCACCATCAAAGTTCTAGAAATTGCCGATAGTACAACCTCTGAAGTACCCACTGTTAAAACAACTACTGAGATGAGGACGCTACAGGAAAACGAAGTTGAGACTTTAACCACAAAATCTCCAACAGATGCCACAACGGATGTTCTCAATTTGACGGATAGAGTAAGAATTGAAGACAGCACACCACTGAAAGAAAATGAAGTTGACACTAAGACATTACCTAAGTTTGAAACCACAACAAGCTTGGATGACAGGGAGGAAGAAAGCACCCCTGAACGGTTTACCATGGATGACAGTTCATTGCCACAAACCGATGAGATTATGTCAACAACTAAATCATCACTCAACCTATTGAAGGGACGCGATGATGCGTTTATTGAGGACAATAAAGTTGAAGGTGATAGTATAGAAGAGGAAGAACCGTCACCAACCATCACAACAACATCAACGACAACAACGACAACCCCCATTCCCGACATAGTGACCATGAAAAGTGAAACAACCAATCCACCTGTCAATGGTGAAACGACTGAAGAAGAAAATACCGGCACGATCTCAACTTCAACTTTATCGTTATTAGATTTCACTACAGCGATGCCATTTTTGACATCTACAACGATGACAACAACAACAACAACGGCGACACCACCAATCTCATTTAATATGGATGACAGAACAAATGAACCGCCAAATATGGAATCCACACTCACACCATCACAATCATCTCCAGCAGCAGCAATAGTAGAACCAGCGACAACGACAACCACAACAACAACATCACCAGCTGTTACTGTTATGGCAGCAACGACCGAAACACAAACGACTGAAGCACACACGCCCGCAATAATCAGCAACGATACGATGACACAAAAAGGCAACAATTACAACAACTACGAGGTAGTGAACAAAACGACTCAAAAATCCACTGACAACAGTTCTATAGAAGCTACCGAAGCTTCTACACGCGTTTCACCGACCGGTACAGCAATTACGGCCGAGACGTCTGCAACGGACGTAGATAGATTGAATTATTTTGACGTCACAACCGCATCGAATTTCGATAACAATAACGCGTACGAAATTGTAACGCAACAAACGTCAACGACTGTTGCTAGTGCATTAACGGTTGCACCGACGATAATACCCATCGCCACCACAAGTAGTAGTAGTAGTAGTACGTCAGCAGAAGATTTGGATCATATCGATTCGATTCAGAAAATTTCGGATACGGCCGAAACGGCAATTGAGAGTAATGTCATCGATCCATTGCAAGCGGGGGAGGCATCTACGACGACAACCACTACCACAACAACAACGCCAACGGAAAGCAGTGAAGAGAACATGAGAATGCAATCAACCGGCAGAGGAGGGTTGGATTCCAGTTCAACGACGACGTCGACAGCAAGGTATGATGATTCAATGACAACATTGCAGTCGATATCGACAAAGAAAGAGGATGTATACTCGATTGTTCCGACAATCGATAGTGGGTTCCATGTTCCAAAATTGGTAGTAGATGATACAACCACCACGATATCAGGAGAGTTGGCTGCCGGTGGTGGTCAGCCAATGGATCCGCCAGATGCACAGGAGACTGATGTAAATGTTATAATTGCCATTTCAGTGAGTGTTGTGGGGATAGTCGCCCTCATACTATTGGTGGCCTTTTTGTATGTCATGCGGAAGAGACAGAAGCAGATGTCATACGGACAAAGATGTCGACCGGTCAGCTTGGATGCGTATAGTTTGGATAATGTATCGGTGTATAATAGTGTTAGAAGGAAGGGAGCTGCATTGAGGGCATCAAAGCGGTCGTATGGAAATGTCGCTTTTGATGATCCATCATTGAGACATAATGTACTGGGAACGCATGAGTTGGCCAAGTATGTGGAGAAGAAATCAAGCATATGGGAGGAGTTTAAAGACGTGCCACAAATTATTGCTAGAGCTGATGAGGTGCCAGCTGGATGTGAGGACAAGAACAGGTAAGTGTCATACGGGATGTTTGAAGTTTTAGCTAAAAGTAAAGCCTGATTAATTGGTTTTTGGTGAATTTTCCAATATATTCCCGTCTCTATATGATGTCTATAGTATACTGGTTTAAAGGAACTATGTATGTTTTTCATGCATTGACAAGTTAAAGTTATTGCGATTAAGAGCCAAGCAATCTTTTTTTGAAAGAAACAATTTGATTCATGCCTGCAAATAACATAAAATTCAACAACTTTGATATTCCATGGGTTACCTCGGTCAAGTATTTAGGCGTTTACTTAAACAAACAGTTAACCTTTGTAGAACATGCAGGTAGTCAATAATGTATAACTAGTAAACAAATTATTGGTAGAAGAATGCTGCACATATTTGTCGTTTATAATTCGTAGGTCTTTAATAAAGAATGACATCTTTATATACATACAAATTATGAATATAGTTCTTTCAATAATCACAAGGACCACGTCCCAAGTACACACTTCCCACTAGCCATTAGACAGGAAAATCATGGAACGTACTTTTGGGCTTATAACACCCGATAGCTAGAAACTTGCTACATTTACAGTCGGTTGTTTTAATGTAACCTTTTAATAAAATATGGTTTGACTAATAGTTTTAGGCCGTGTGTCATGATAAAAAATTTAGTAAAATTTCAACTAGGAACTAAAATTGTTGTCAAGTACCAACCTACTGAACTCAAAATTGACTAATGCGTCTTTTTTTTCATTCCAATTCATCCTGATACTCTTTTTGCGCTGAGATCTTTTCCGTTAATGTGTAAGCACAATTAATAAAACTAATTATAAAATTAATTTCCTAAGCTAATTCCTAACTAACTGTTTTCGACTAAGTAGGAACTAGTAACTAGTTTTGCAACCAATTCGAGGTCTCTCTACGAATCAGCGACGACAAACAGTTAGTGGCTAGAATAATGTACGTATATAATGTCAATCGACTTAGTTATCAAAAATTCAGTAAAGCTATTTGTTTTAATTAATTTAATTATGCAATGATTCTATCGATAGTACTTTCCAAATATCGATTTCCGATTTTCCATTGTATCGATGAGCCCATCGCTAATGAATTGTATTGATACATACATATATGAAGTTTTTTTCTTGTTGTTATCTAGATAAGTGTTCTAGCAACAAATGTTTTCGCTGTATTCCCTCCACATTTCCCTTCTAGCTCTAACACTTCATCCAACGTTTCTCCAATTTGTTGATGCCCTCCAAATACGAGTAATACGATTTCTCGAGCACCTCAAAATAAGCGTTTGTTTCAGCGATGACCTCTTCATTCGACCCAAATCTCTTACCTTCGAGCCATTTCTTCATGTTTGGAAACAAGAAATAGTCGCAGGGGGCTAAATCTGGGGAATACGCTGGATGAGGGAGGAGTTCGTAGCCTAACTCATGCAATTTTGCCATTGCGGACTTGTGCGCCGGTACGTTGTCTTGGTGAAAAATAACTTTTTTCTTAGCCAAATGCTTCAAATCGGCTTGGAATCGATCCAGCAGCTCTTCGTAATATGCGCCGGTGATCGTTTTACCCTTTTCAAGGTAATCGATGTGAATAACACCGCGCGCATCCCAAAAAACTGTCACCATGATCTTGTTTGCTGACAAACCCGCCTTGGCCTTCTTCGGCTTCGATTCACCAGGAGAAGTCCATTGTTTTGACTGTTTCTTGGTTTCTGGTGTGTTGTGGTGAATCCAGGTTTCATCCACGGTTACGAAACGGCGCAAAAACTCAGCTGAATTTTTCTGGAACATCGCCAAACACACCTTTGAAGTGGTCAAACGAATGCGTTTGTTGTCGATTGTGAGCAAACGCGGCACCCATCTTGCGGAAAGCCTTTTCATGTTCAAATATTTATGTAAAATCGAAATCACTGAGCCATGTGATAAGCCTGTGGCCTCGTCAAGTTCGCGCACTTTCACTCGCCGATCGTCCATTATCAAACCATGGATTTTGTCGACCATCTGGTGTGGTGACCTCAATTGGGCGACAAGAACGTTCGGAGTCACTTGTGCTTGAACGACCGCACCGAAATTGAGTAAACCAGTGGTGAATGGTTCCAATCGATGGTGAAGAGTCCCCATAATTTTTGTCAAGCTTTTGTTTGGTTTGTGTGATAGTTTTTTCTCGCAAAAAAATCAAAAATTAAAAAATAATTACAATTCTGAAAAATCAAAGTTTTGAATCAAAATAAATCTTCGGATTGGAAGAAAAAAAAATTAATTTAAAAAACTCTATAACCAAGAAAAAACGTAAAAAAAACCTTTTCTAGGAGGATAGACCTAGAAAAAAATGATTATTAAAAAAGAGAAAACAAATAATATTAGCAATATTCATAGTAAGGGAAAACCAATTAGTGAAATAGGAGTAAAGTTACTGTACTTGGAGCTAGATCAAAATAGCTAGACATATAGTATGTAGAATATAATTGAAATCATGATGTCACCTTGAGGTAGGTTAATTTTGACCATAAGTTGTTCTATGTCTACCAGTCATGCACAAATCTCTTTCGCGAAGGTTCCTTTCAGGTTAAGATTCCTTAACAACTTGGATTAGTTGAAGCAATGCGTCTAATAAACATACCGCCTTGAAATTCCTTTCGCGAAAAAAACGTTTGCAAACTAAGCACTAAAATTTGAACTTTGTGGTAAAGTTCTTCTGTACCTATTCAATTCTGTTTGTACGTACATACCTCTTGGTATGGGGACCAAACTATAAACGCATATTCTAACGTTGACTTTAGTATACATATAAGGGTCTCGGAAATCAAAGGAAATTCGCTTCGAAATTCCTAGCAAAGAATTCGATTTCGAAGATAAACTTGCTATCAAGTCATATACCGAGATCAGAGATTTCAGTAACTCTTTCCAAGACGATATCATTACTCGAAAAGGGATAGGTAATATTGCTGACGAGTCTTGAGGCTATGAAAAGCTTATGCTTTTCAAGATTTAGAGTTAACAATGATTTACACCAGCGAATAGTATTTTTGAAATCAAGTCCACGATACGTGCAATCGCTTCTTGGACTAATATGTTGTGAATGAAGCGAAATCATTTGTAAAAAAAAACGTCATCGTTTATGGCTAAAAATGTTTATTTTTCCAATGTGAGTAGCTGTTTTCTGTTACCTAAGTAAGAACATTCATTTTATGAAGGCAACCGAAATACTCGCAGAAGACACCAGCGAAGCAAGGCAAATCGACATCTGCTCGGACAGCAAAGCAGCAATTAGCGCGATTACAAACCCCATGTCGAAATCACGACTAGTAAGGGAGTGCAAAACTAAATTGAACTTACCTGCCAGACGCAATAGAGTCCGTCTCACATGGGTACCGGGGCACGAAGGTGTACCGGGTAAAGAAAAGGCAGACGAACTAGCAAGGAAAGGAGCAGGCAATACAGAACTGAACCCGGATAATACAATAGGGTCCCTCTGACAACTATTGAAACAATAATCAATGAAAAGATACGACAGCAGTTCAATAACTACTGGACGAATCTAGACACGTGCAAAGTGGCTAGATCTGTAATAACCAAACCGAGTAACAACACAGCAAAAAGAGCTTTTTAACTCAAGCAGAATACAATTGAGATTGATGGTGGGACTTTTAACAGGGCACATCAATCTCAACAAACATTCGTTCAGACTCGGGATAGCTGATACAACAATCTGTGCCAACTGTGAAGAGGAGGAGGAAGATATAGAACACTTCCTCTGTCACTACCCTGCTACAGCGAGGCTAAGGCTGAAAATTCTGGGATCTCCAAGGATTCCGGATATTACACACCTCAGTAAGAAAGGAATCGGGGATATATTGGAGTTCGTCAGACGAACACTACGATTCCCCGATCACTATACGATATAGTTTCCCGTTGATACTACCCATGATCCCTAGACCTAAATCCTCTCAATACATAATTCCCAAAACACAGCACTATTCCCTACAGTTACATAGATGAGGGGAACACAACGGGCCCAATGGAGGCCTAAGTGAAGAGCATAAGCTCACCCTCTTGAACCACCCAACCAAGAAGATTCATTGAGTTTTGAATGAATTCCCAGAGCGTTCAATTTATTCATGAGCATTTTGTGACTTATGTTATACGCTTTTGACCAATTACAAGCTTATTCTTAAGCTTTAAATAGCGCCTAACAAGATTTTTAAAAAGATTTTAGATCTTCGTTAAGGACTTTTGAACTTTAATTTAGCAAGCTTGCCAGGCGGCTAAGGCTGGATTATCCAGAAATTTGTATGCTACATTCAGAGCGACGCCGGCGAACACTATGGCTGATATTCTTAAAGATGAGCAAGATTTCAGAGTCTGAATCTAAAAAAAAGCACTAACTCGGTCAACGATTTTTTTTTTTTTTTTTTGCATACCATGTTAATAAAATACTTAGGAAATTGAGTAAACAGCTTGAACTCATCTTTTAGAATATCACCTTATATTCCGTTAAACCAAAGGATGAAAAATGTTAAGCGTATTTTATTGTAAAAGCTGAGTAGATTAACAAAGAATTTCATCTGCAGTCAAATGTCCATTTGAATGAACTGACTACTGATTGGCAACTCTCCGGCAAAAGGAGAAGTGGTCAATCGTAGTATTTAATGAAAAGATGACTGTCTCAAAGAACAATGGAAATTAATTCCAAAATTTACACAGAACGAGAACGTGATGTCAGAATTTAGTGCAGCAGTATTCACGCTTGATGGTAATGAGTGAACGGTTTTATGATTTTTGAATAATGAGAAAATTAAGTTTAGATAATAAATTCTGCGGAAGACATAGCTAACTTTCGATTTTGTATATAAATATGACCATGTGTCGAAATATTTTATTTTCATAAAGGTGGCAGTGGCGTATTTAAAGAGCCCGCAAGACCCGTAATGCGGAGGGAACAAGTAAATATAATACGAGTAGGAGGCCCCGCTGACACTACACAACCCAGCTTCAAGAAACATATTTTCGTTTAAATGTTTACATAAACATTTAGGTGCAGCCCTTAGAGAAACATGGATTTTAATCGTTCCTCTTAATGCCATTGGGATAGCTAGTATTGAAGAAAAGAAGGTTGTCTGTTACCTGATAATATCCGGATCAACATGATAATGTATTACTCATTGTTGTCCCATCCAAATAGTGCGTCGCGCCTGTAGAGAAAGTAAGTTTACAAAAGTCCCCATAATCAATTCTGTTATTGCAGCAATAAAGGCTCCGACCCATAGAATCCGTCGATCCGTTGCTGCATCATTTTTAATTGACAGCTAGATAGAATACACGCATTCTTATGCAAGGTGGCCCATAACCAACGGGAATATGAACTTCGGCGGATAAAGTAGTTTTACTTTCTACTTTTTTTGTCCGTTGGTCCATTGGCAATCGGCAAATTGAGAATAAGCACTTTCATTGGTGGAAGCATTGAGAGAGAAGAGAAACTATCATCGCCGTTGACAATCGGTTGACGTTTCAACTGCGTCGGTTATGGGCCACCTTCCATAAGAATACGTGTAAAGTTCTGCAAAGAACATAAAAATTGGACTGCTGAAGATTGGAAGCGAGTAATTTGGTCAGATGAGACGAAAGTTAATCGATTCCAGTCAGATGGTAAGGAATATTATTGGCATCGACCAAATGAAAGCCTACAAAAATACCAGGTTAAAGAAACAATGAAGCACGGAGGAGGAGTTTGATGGTATGGGGTTGTTTCACGTGGTTGAATATTGGCCCTTTAAGTTAAAATTGAAGGTATTATGAAGAAGGAGCAATACCTCGATATTCTGCGAACCAATTTACCATTATTTGTTGATGAGTGCGCCTACCCTATTGACGAAATAATTTTTCAATAAGACGGCGATCCAAAACACACCGCGAAAATTGTTCAAAACTGGCTCTGGCACAGAGGCCAGATCTAAATCCTATCGAGAATTTGTGGGCTATAGTTAAAAGAAGTCTGGCGCAATATAACAATCCTCCAACAAATATAAACGAGCTGTGGATTAGACTACAAGCAGAGTGGGCCAAAATTCCACATGAATATATTAAAAAATTAGTGAAAAGTATGCCAACTCGACGAAGTATTAATATCAAAAGAAACATGTCACCAGAAAAAAAAGTGCAAAAATGAATATTCTTTACTAGAATTGTTTTGTTTTCTTTATTTTAAGCAGTGAAGTATATTATTTTTATTGAAATGTAAATATTTTTTTAATGTTCTAAGCGAAATAATAAAATATTAATCTATTTTCCTCTAATTTCTGCAACATGTACTCGCCACTGTATGTGTCAGTTAAAAACGACGCATCAACGGATCAACGGGTTCTATGGGTCGGGGCCTGGACTGTTTTTTCCGACAATACGTGAACATCAACTTTAACCTTCGTCGACGGATTTTATGGGTCGGGGCGTTAATACTAACACACGCAATGAATTTCGCTGTCTATCACTAAAAAGTTGTGGCTTAACGCGGGAAATAAACGGCCGGGAAAAATTTCTCGTAAAACATCTATCGTATTGTTAGCTGTATTTGCCTTTTAGAACCGCATATGTTGTAGGCCCAATCAATAATCACAAATAAAAAGTTTTGCAACATGTCGCGATAGTGATCACCAGTTACACCATCACCTTTTACGTCTTCAAAAAAATGAGGTTCAATGATGCCGCCGGCCCAAATGGCGCTCCCTACAGTATCTCTACGAGGGTGTAAAGGTCGTTGGTATATCAATTGAGGATTTCCAGTGACCCAATAGCGGATATTGTGTTTATTAACAAAACTAGATAACTTGAAATGAACTTCGAATGATTTTTTTTCCAAAAATTTGGGGTCGTCAATATGAAGTTGCAAAACCTCTTCACTCTACTCTCGCCGGCGCATGTGATAATTTTCCACTTTTGTTGAGCGAATTTAATTTTATAAGGGTACAAATGCAAATCTTGATTAATTTAAACAAACTTGCCGGAGACATTCCAAATTTGTTTGGCATCTAAGGGATGAGCCCAGACTTTTATCAATATTGTCTCTTACTGCAACAATATTTTATGCTGTACGTACGCTACGAATTCGGCCGGACTTAACTTTACCTGACCGTGTACGAGTATACTGAATTTCAAAGTTATTCATTATACTAGGCACTTGATTTAAACTGACAAAATTACGCAAATTGCTTCGTGTTTACACAATTGAACTATTATTTAGATAAAATGTTTTGATAACTTCAACACGTTGTTGAGGCGTTAGATGCTTCTAATATAGTTTTATCGACATTATTTCACCACCGTCAATTGCGAACTGACAAATGACAACCTAACCAAAATTTGGGCCAAACATCATCGATCCAATGCACAATTTTACGGCTTAGTGTCAAAAATATGATGAGCATTCTACGAGATTAACATCAAATGTTGATGGTCTTTGTAAAAAGGACTTTTTTTTAAAAATATTCCCTATAAAAGTTGTAATAAATAACTTTGGGATAGATGGTGCTAACTGGGAGCCCAAGTATTCGGGCCATCTAACTTGAGGCAGCTTTCTTTCTGTTACGATCTACATTGTTTTAGTCTTGGAACAAATTACAAGCAAAAGCTTCTGATGATTCGGGGCAGTTTGCATCCTCTCACAGAGCCTTGAAAAGATGCTTCCAATAACGACAATATCTTGGTATTATTTACTAGTAGGTATAGAGGAACTCAAATAAGTGGGCCTCTCTATTTCGTCTGTTTTAGATTTTTGACCCTATTTTATTTTCAAAATCTAAAATTTTCGCGAAAACGGCTTTTTGAGTATGCAAATTAGGAGGTATAACAAAATACATATATGGATAAGATACCGTACCAGAACAGCAGAGAACACATAATCAACTTTATTCACCAATTTCAGTTGGACCATTGAAAAGCTTAAATATTTAAAAAAAAAAGTTAAGGTCTTAACATGTGGCCACGATGTAGTAGGTAGTGGAAACAGCCACCGAGAATAAAAGAGAAACGACCAAAATCGCTACAAAATTTCAAATTTCTTTAATCGCTACATCAAAAATAGGTTTCTACCCAGCAGTACAATGAATGGAAAACCGAGTCTGAGGGCTCGATGATTTGGAAATTTCTTAACATCTTTAGTCATAAAATTTACCTTTGACGAGGTTCGTGATCGTCAAAATATTGATGCTTGAATATGCATGTTGTTAACATGTTGCATGTTGAATACTTATCCCCGATGCCTGATCTATTTGATCACAAACATATTTTTCAAATTAAAATTTTTAAATTTGTGCAATTAAATTAAACCACAAAATCCTGCCCAACGAATTTCGGGAATATCGTCGCTTCATCTGTACAGCTTTTAATGACGCGTTCGAAAATGTTTACGTATAGCTGCGTGCTTCTTCTAATGTAGGTTGTAATTATAGGTACTTTCTACCTGTGCTACCAAAGATGACTTTCATTTTTATTTTCTTGTTAAAATCCCCCAGCAAGTTCTTAGGTTAGTGCTCATTAGTTTTGGCCTTATTTTGCTATCAACCGATGTCATTCTAAGTGTAAGCACCTCGTCCAGCTAGAAAATGAAAAACTGTCATATATCTGGTAGGTTTCCAGACAGTTTACTCTGCCGCGCATCAGCGATCTACGTTAGGAATCTGCATATCCCATAGTCCTGCTGACTTCTTTGAGTTTACAGTGCCCTGCGAGGAAACCTGTTAGTGTTCATAACATATTTTTATTTAACTAAATGCAAGCTATAAATATTTTCTGATTAACATTCCCGAGTTGTGCTTTTATTTGTCTTATTTGAGTTCCTTCAGGAGCTTGGCTCTTCTGGTTTTATCCTCTTTGCGTAGTTCTTCTCGGATGATGAGTCCGTCCGTCCCACAGAAAGATTTTGTCCAACCTGACGAAGCCTGGCGCGCAGTATAAGCTGATTATTGTTTATATTGCTTAGATTGTTGAGTTTATCCATACTATCTTAAAGCTGATTTCGTAAGAACTGAGCGTGTTCTTTTGGTTCAGGCAATCGTGCCGAAGGTGGTGATTGATCTCATAATTAAGGTAAATTTAATGGGGGTAAATCCCCAAATTTTAATCATTAGTCCTCGCTCGGGTAGCTCTCCCGAATAGCTTCTGCGTTTGCTCAATAGCAATTCTTACCAATCGGATAAATCTTAAGTGTAACAAAATTATTTTTCTAAAGAAACTTATCAGAGTGATTTTGCTGGGTTGATGTTTAAACCTACTCGGAGGCATCAATTCCATGTCACTTTAAGACCTCTCTGTACTGTGGGTGGGCGTGGTGTAGTGGTAACATCATCGCTTGTCACGCTGTTGGTTAACGGTTCAAATCCCAATGTCAAGAATCATCTATTTATTTCGCATGGAATACATAAAAAAGTCGATCAGTTGCGAAAGCTAAGTTAACTCTACTGCGAAGGCATAACACTGGCATTAGGGTGGTCATATGGCTGAAAATGCAACTTGATCGTGATGATGACATCGACGAAAAAAAATATTATAAATCATGAGCAATGCCAATAAAAGCAAAACAAAAATGCTCCCCAGTTATCTGGACGCTACCCTTGGAGCTTACATAAAGTTAATACCACCTGAGTTTCAAACCACTACACCAAATCTTTCTTTATCTCTCTCTCTGTCTATCTTCAGAACGCCCGTGCCCTGTAATAGTGTAAGGGTATTCATATCACCTTTGGCGCGCGTAAATTATAAAAAAAAAAACTGTCGCGAAATGTCTCGTCGCACTTGTCTTCGGCTATTAGTGCAATGCTGTCAGCATAACCCACATAGCTTATTCAACAACTTGTTAACTTATCAAGGACTTTGTCAAAGGCTCCACATAAAGGGTAACAAGTGTTCTTAAGTACAGCCTGGTAAAATCGAGGTTCTTTCAATCAAAAGAATATCCCTTCGGAAATGGCATGCAACTGTAGGTCCCAACCATTCGTGCGGCGCACAACACGACTGGCTGCTAGGCCTGGCCATGTATGGACTGTTAGAGCCAAAATATTTATTTATTTTTACGTGCTAGAACTTCTGAGATTCATATTTCAGCCCATCAGACTAACAAGATACATATGTATGTACCTTATGTGCTTACACCTTGTTGCAAGTTTACATCCAAGGCTACATCTAAATGTACACTTAGGTATACATACATACATTGTTTAGGCAAAGCAAAACTTATTATGGCTTAAAATCTTATTAGAAGATTAAACTATCCATATCTTAGAACTTATCCAAAGTTCTTATAAAATGCAAAACAGCGTTTTTTTTAAAATTATCAGACTATATATAGTATGTTATATCTTATGATACAATGTTGTTTTAAGTAATTCGCCTAAACCACTCATTCAATTTAAATGATTTTACAATTACAATCTTTTCAGATACGCTAATGTTATTCCGCTGCCTGAGACACGAGTCATTCTACAGCAACAGAACAGCGACGAGAAGAGCGAATACATCAACGCGAACTATGTCAGGGTAAGTGTGAGGCCTCAAGAGATACAATTATTCCGTTTAATCTGCGCTTAAGTCACGGAAGCATAAAGCATGGAGAGCAATTACGATTTCAGGCATAGACACTAGGTTCTTCTCTAAAAAAAAAAAGATGAAAGCAATGCGTAGGTTGGTCGAAATATGTTTGCAATTCGACTGCGGCGCTTGATTATTTTGATCATTTATTACTCGTATTCACAGCGAAAACCACCAGAGAAGAACTAATGATTGTTGTTAGTAAGACATTAATGCGTGTTTCTTGATGACTCATAGCATCAAAATGATGTAACAAGTTGCTCAAGTTTTTCGCAAGGTTTTGATTGATGGTACCCCCATTGAACACATCTCTACAGATTTGTATCATTTTTTTTTTTTTTTTGGTACACATTTGCATATCTCTGATGATTTCCTATTCTCAAGATATTAGAACATACGAGTGATTGAGTGACTAGTTTTTTTTTATTATAACAATTCCAGAGTATACTCTCTTCAATTTGTTTATTGCGAAACTTAAATGAAAACTTTAACCTTGTGTGGCAAGTGGAAGTTAATTATTATCAATGTTTACTTACACATTCACGATGAGAGTGAGAATACACGTTGTGAACACACTCATTGTTTCGTGGGGAAAGTTAATCACTTTAATCGCAACATTTGCGACTAGATAAGGTTTTACTTGCCTGTTGGGGCGTTGAGATAAGATTCTCTCATGTGCGTGAAGTTATTTCCCTCTCTTGAACAGCCCAAGTTTGCGAATCATATTTTATTGTTTGAATCAGCGAATTGAAAATGTTTTCAGTTTATAGTGGCACTGTAATTCATTAAAAGTCATTAGGCGCACAGATAAGCCCCAAAAGGTTTGAAGATGCCAAAGTTGGTCTTTTTGTTAATTTATCATTTTTATAGGAATGTTGTTAAATGATAAATTTAAAATTTATGCTCGGCATACGTTGAGTCATATGATAAAATAGGTAAACGTTGGGAAATTGTAAACTAATGATAATTTTGTGTTTTGGTGCCCCCGCGTTTTTGACCCATGGGGGTGGAATTAATGTACTACTTTGTTTGTTAGTTGTAGGTTCAATATCCTATTGATGTGAATAGTTTTTTGTTAGCATCTTTCCACAGATGGGTCTGAGGTTCAATAAACATGTGTGCACTATACCGAATCACAAGAGACTTCTCACTTTTTCTTCATAGCCCTTAGCTAGGAATTCTAGATGAAATTTGTTTCATATATACCGACTTCGGAAAAAATAATGTACATACAGTGGGCAGCAAAAATAAGTTTCCACACATTTAAGAAAAGCAAATGTTAACTGATTTTTCTAAATTCAATGTTTTTAATCAAAGTAATAATGGATATTTTTCACTTACATTATATAATAATTAGAAAACGTAACAGATATGACAAAAAAAAAAAAAAACATAAACAAAAAAACAATGTCCGCCATTATTGAGCGACATGGACATGAATTGAGATAAACAGAAGCATTTACTTTTCCCTCCAAAAATAACAATTTTGCTCACGCCATATGAGGAAAGCAATCTCCATACCATAACCCCACTTTGAACGCATTTTAGTGAAGGCTTGGCACACTTATAGGACAATGCCTCACCTTTTTTCCTCCAGACACAAAATCTGCCATGCGAATAGTTCATTCGTATTGTAATATGCGAGCTACGGATCGAGTAGATAAAACGTTATTCTGTGAGATTATTTCTTTATTTTCTAGTCTATAGAACAATTCAAGTTCGCACTATACTATTCTTCGCAAATTCTTTCCTTACAAGTTCTCTTTCTTCTTAAATCACTTTATCTCATTTCAATTACTTAATTCACAAATCCAAACTAATTACATTTTCTTGTTAATTCTTAACTTTTAATTTATCACAAAATTACAACTTCGCCTATTATCACTTTTGCAATCTCTTCGTGCGGTTCGAAAACCAACTGCCCCTGCCTCGATTGCCATCTGTTCTTATATAGTCGCATTTCTGATAGCCAGAAACTTCTAGCAAATTCTTCGACCACTGGAACGAGAAAATTCTGATGTAATAATTCCAAGATGACAGCTGCAGCCAATAATCTCTTGTGGTTATAATTCTCTCTTAATTCCGCGACGTCGTCTTAGACATAATCCTTCTCTATCCGTGGACACGAACCTTGAATGTGTTCTGAAAAGACACTTCGGAATGTGTTGCTTACTTTTGGGGCGTAGTTATTATGCTACATTATGTTACAGTATCATGGATTCATACGTCCAAAGGACCTTATCCCAAAAATCATCGCCTTGCTGCTAGTAAAACTGTAATCTTTTTCCAATGTTGACCTTGCTTACATACGGCAATTTGCGGGCGACGTGACCGTGTTTCCCATCTTCATGTAGACGCCTGCGAATTGTGTCAACCCAGGGTACTTTGGTAGCCTCGTTGCTTATTTTGGGTTTTATTTTTTTAGCAGAAAGTAATGGGTTATTTGAAGAGATGTTTTTTATCTTCTTGTCAAGCCTTTTGGTTGTTATTCGAGGGCGTTCTGGCCTTTTTTTTGCGAAAATTCGCCCATCTTCAGCAAAGGCACTAACCACTTTATTGATTGGCGTATGGGATTTTCCTAAAACTTTCGTTATATTCCGGTTGGAATAGCCTTCATGATGCATATTAATTATAACTTTTCTTTCGAAAGTCGTCATTTGCTAAATTTAGCCAATTTTAGCACTTTTATAGAACAAAAACCTAAAATATATAGAACAAGGGCTTTTTACTACTGCAGATCAAACTGAGACCAGAATTACAAAACATTCTTACCGAAAAATGATTTAAACACACAATGAAATAAAAAAAAAAAAAATTACAAAACTGAAAATTAAAATAAGCTAACGGTCCAATATTTATACACTAAATAGGTGGAAACTTATATTTGGACTGCTTCAACTCATAGCTTAACTGGAAATGACGCTTCCACAGAGAAATTTCATAGTACCTAGGTGAAGAATACAGACAAGTTAACAGTTAACTGAACAATCCATAAAAATATGTCGCAGCAGGAAAAAAAAACTAGAATTTGCAAGCACAGTTAGTTTATGTTTTCAACATTCTATGGAAACTTACTTTTGCTGCCTACTGTATATGTGAAAATCTGCAACAATTAACAATTTTCTGGCCAAATCGTATATTAAACTAACAGCTTTATGCGAGAACAGTTTAAGCATCCATAGATACCACAATTCGATGAAGGAAGTGTAAATGAGAATGGATCGATCACATCTTATGAAGCAAAGAACAATTACAAAATATGCCATACAGTGGGATCCACTTACCAGATCCGACAGAATATTGGGTCACCCAAAGGAATCTTAGCGTGGAATAGTTGTGGAGGATATGGGAACATTATAAGTTGCAGAAGTTCCACAAATGGGTGACGACTACAAGTGAAAAACATTATAAAATGCCCCACATTTCCTATGTGCGCGTACTTAACAATATACGAATTTAGTTGAATGTTAATATTTTGGTAGTAGCCTGAGCCAAAAACTCTCCAATATGAAACTCTCCAGCTAAAATCACCATAGGTTTTCAACATCCACTAAAAAAAAACTAGTCACTAGTGGTGTGATAAAGAGTGCATGCACCTAAAAGAGTAATTTAAGACGCGCACTTGCGCAAGCGCAAAATAAGAGCAGCAAGAGAAGAGTGCTAAAGGGCTTAACAGAATGTGTATCTGTGTCTGAGTCTTGCAGCGCTGTCAAGCATCTGCCGCGCTGCTTGCGGTTAAAGTAAACACAATGAAAGCGACTGTCAAATTTGCATCTTGTGTTTTTACTTCTTAATTTTATTAGTGTTTAAACGAGTTTGTTATTAATTGTGGATAATGGATATGGACGAACAAGAAGAAATTGCTTTTATTATGTGTGTTCTACACATGTGCTATTTAGCAATAAAATTAATGAAAGCAACAAGGATGAGAAAGCAGCAGTACAATTTATTACTAGGCCTGGTAAAAGAAAAATTGAAAAAAACATCTATACGTAAGCCAATTGTAGCTTTGACAACTCCCGGTTGTAGATGCACTCATCAATTTTTTTTTGCACTCATCAACTGTAAACAATGGAAACAAAACAAATGTAAACAAAATTTACTTACTTGATATTCCAAATTCGTCGGATATCTCCTTCCATTTTTGCATTTTTTTTCTTAAATTTTTGTAATTGGGATTCGACAAATTTCAAAGAATTTTGTTCGCGCGCACAACTTCTATAAATTTTTCGACCTCCATTTCCAAAACAACAACAGCTTTTGTGTACAAATTCATAAACGTCAAATTTGCATCGCTGCTTGAAGTTGAACAGAATCCAGCTTCGCGATTCACGGCACAGACGCAGGCACACATTGTGTTGCGGCTTACGGCTTTCCATACATTTAACATTTTGACAGCTTGCGACTCAGACTCAAGGTTGAACTATAATAGTAGAATGCTTTCGTACGACCACTTCCAAAACAGAGCGAATACACAGGATTTGTATTGTGTGACCATAATAGCTTTTTGCTTCGATTCGTTAAGTTTCGTTCACTTTTGCTCACTTACGAAAGAGCAAATGGATTGGATGGAAACTTGACAAGCGGTCCCCCATCTAAGTACTAACAGCGCACGATGGTGCTTGATTTCGATGATCGGACGAGAACTTTTGCTTCCGAACGCAATTAGCCTATTATGGGCTAATTGAACAGTTGACAGTACCGAAGGAAACTTAACGTAGAATTATGACATTAGCTTCCGATTGCTTCAGCCTTCAGACCCAGACGCAGATATACTTAAGTCAGAAGAAGGGAGTAGGAAAGAATACTTCGTAGAAAAAATGGCGCCCTTCCATCTGAAGGAAGTCGAAGAGTACCGATATCGAAATAACATCTGAAGGCCTTACATAAAGCTAAGCAGCTGACTGATGGCTTTGTGGCGGGTTTACATCGTATTTATTTAGCCAGTAGTAACAGCTTTAGCTTTATATTAAAAAGCGAGCATGAACGATAGCAAAAACAACTGATTGCACTCGTCAACACATCAGTGTACTAGAATTACTTCGAGAAGTATCAAAATGTTTATTGCCGCATTGAAACGTTGAAAGACTTCTGACTTTTTCTATCCATGCATTTTTATAAAGATCGAACTGGCGCGGCAAGAAAGTGGTGTTTTACTAGAATGCATGCTTCCACCATATGAATGGATGAAAGCATGCCTGATACCTCGGTTTTAGGACCACAAGACAACTGGAATGTTGTCTACCAGTTCCTGGATATTGACCGAAAAGACGATTAGATTATCCTTTTCGTCCTTAGAGAACTGTAAAACACCCGGTTCTGATGGCATATATTCTGTAATACTAAAAGCCGTCCAAGTCATCTTTTGGATGCGATGGAGTATTACTTATTCCTAAACCATGGAGAGAGGATTATACTTCGACGAAGAGTCTTAAACCTATTAGTCTCTCCTCATTTGTGCTTAAAAGTTTAGAATGCATAGTAGAAAAATACTTAATATAGTAAGGTTGTTTTAAAAAGAAAGTCTTTTATACGTGGAGTCTGATGCCTGCTTTAGTAAACTGACTGTACTATACATAGCGATCATCAGACCAATCTTCAGGAATGGCGGCTAATGACAGGAGTTAAATTTATATGTTTTACACTCACCGAACTGCAAATAAGGTCTTGCTATAAATGCCACTGGACTTAATCGTTCAGAAGGAGGCAACGAAAGTGATTAGTTGGCTTAGGCAAAATAAAATCTAAACAATGTTTATTGTTCACGATGCATATCGTATATCGTAATAAAAGTTTCTGCATCATGGTTCGGAAGGTGACATGAAGTGTGTTTCCTCAACATTAGACATAGCAAACATGCAGCCCTACAAGGGTAAAACTGTGGTCCGCGGAAACTTTTTGAAACATTTTTTTATTAACATTTTTAATTTTAATTTCAGATAATTTAGTTTCGAATCTCCATTTCTATAGTCGTGTGTCGTATTTGTATTGCGGAATGTGACTGCTAAACTGCATGGTTTTCCGATACTCGTGTATGTTTATACGAATTATCTTTTGACCCTGCAGATTTTGTGCCTTTTTGCGCTTGCGGCTTCCGTTTTTAGTATGACTCTAATATGAGGTTTCATTTCATTGTCTTGTCCTTGCAGGCTTAAAGAGGTGATTGGTATCCTAGTCAAGTCCTCTAGTAAAAATTTTATATATCATTCCCAGTGCTTACGGCGAACACGTAAGCTGAAAGTCACGCGTTAAACATTTTTCGTTGGGATATATGTGCAACATACATATGTCATATTCGAGTGAGGATAAACTTTTTTCCAGGAGAATAATGAATTCAAAATGTTGAGATTTGGAGAGTAGGGGAAGGTGTTGCACCTCGGTCCGGATTTCAGTTTTTTTCAAATAACTTTATTTCAATTATTTTTTTTTTTAATTTTTTTAACGTAACTATCTGAAGTATTATCTGTAATATATGTATAACTGAAATCCCAAAGGATTTTGCTTACCATTCTTCTTAACTTTTCTTTGTAAACGTCAAACAGTCCAAGGTATAAGACGTGGTTGTACCTTGGTCCATAGAGGTTTGTACCTTGGATACATCATTAAAATCAAAGATGAACACGTCACTTTTGTAAAATTCATGTTTATTTCTTTTAAAGTACATGACAGCAAAAACACAACAAAAGAAAAAAAGTTTAAAAAAGTTTTTGAATTAAAAGTCTCTGTTCAAAAAAAAAAAAAAAAAGAAAAAAAACTTTAAAATTAATCCATTGTTTTTTAAAAAATAAGTCAAAATATATTTTTGGTGACCAAATTAAAAAGCGTTGTGATGTTTAGGGTTGAACCACTACCCACTTCAAAGTCCTCACCTGACTGGTCTAGAGCTTCCAAAGTAACATCTCTGGCCTTTGACTTAGCGACCCTTACAGGTTGTTGCTTTTTTTTTTTGCTGGCATCGAATTTTCCTCTTCCGACGAAGACATATGACTGCTGTTGAAAACTTTTTTTTTAACTGTTGTCGCAGCTTTCTTTGACTTAGCTTTTTCAGCTGCTACAGCCTCTATTTCCTGCTTTTCTGGAGTGTCGGTGAGGATTCTAGTCTTTCCTTGTCTTCGTCCTCCTCTTCCAACTATGTAGCTTCCGAGGTGCAGCCTTTGGAAAAGGGCGAATTTCATGAGGAGAGAGTATTGTTTTTGAATCTAACGCATTTGGTTTGTTAGCAGCAGGTATTTCTGTAATTGCTGCAGCAGACGTTGAAGGAACTGCAACTTCTACAAAACTGCCTTGGTTTGTTGGTGTGATTGGTGAACCTGGCGTTAGATTTAAAATCTTCGTGGGCGTGGGGTCTTGCGCATTAAACAGTCTGTCAGTAACATATGATGTTAGATGATAGGAACTCATCTTCCCCGAAAATATTTTCATTTAGAGGCCATAATCCACTTACCTGAAAACCTTTAATTATATTTAGATTTGATAACGCTCTAGGATAAGCTTTGCCAATTATTGTTGCGATGTTATAGATGGTTATTGTCTTCCCGGGGTTAT
This sequence comes from Pocota personata, assembly GCA_963082735.1. Lineage (NCBI taxonomy): Eukaryota > Metazoa > Arthropoda > Insecta > Diptera > Syrphidae > Pocota > Pocota personata. The sequence goes on along the minus strand of OY720429.1, from coordinate 44,641,926 downwards.
TCAACATCCATTCATTCGCAACTTGGTTGTAAAAAGTCTTGTAGGCTCCGAAGACTATCCTATCTAAAGGCTGAAGTTTGTGGGAGGTGTGCGGTGGAAGAGTAGTTACTGAAATATGAGTATCGTGGTTATTCATGATAAGAAGAACTTTTTTCTCTGGTGTTGACTTTACAAAGGCGATAAAATGTTTTAAATATTTTAAAAATAATTCCGCCGTTGACCAGCCGCTAGGATTCGCACCTCCTATAGTTCCTGCAGGAGCTCTAATCAACATGCGATCTTTGTAGTTGACTCTTGGAAAAACAAACATAGGGGTACATGATTTCCTAAAGCATTAATTGCAGCAATCATTGTCACATTGATTCCTCTTTCACCTGATGTGACGCTGCCGATTTATTTATTTCCTCTCTGTGCTAAAACTTTCGGCGGAATACGTACTGTTGAATTGCCTGTTTCATCTATATTATAAATGGCATCAGGTGTAAATTTAAAACGGGACAAGCAGTCTTTATTGTTTTGGAAAAAAGCTTCGATGTTTTTCTTGTTGAAACTTGTGGCCCGAGATAAACTACTCCCTTCAGGTTTCCGCAATGCAATGCTTTGATGGCGACGAAGGAAACCCCTAAGCCACTTCCTTCCTGCTTTCTTTTCGTTTAACCAATTTCGGTGAATATGTTTGGCGTTTGCTTCTCCAAATTCAAAAGCAAGTTTTAGCAAATCATTTCTAGAGAGGCCATAATGCAACTTCGAAGCTGTTAAAACATATTCCTCTTGTCAGCATTCTTGTGCTTTTTTATGTGTCGCATCAGAGTAGTTTTAGATATTCCATACATTTTTGACGCAATGTATATGGTTTTACCGTTTTTCAACACTTCGGTTGCAGCTCGCTATAGGTATTGGTATAAACCAAGCCATCTTGAGCGGTAAAATTATATCCCCTTGACCAGGTCGATATCGCGTACCTATAGTTTGTGTAGTTGTTTGCTGAATTTTTTTCTCCATATGCCTTTAATGCAAGCATAAATCGTACGAAGAATTTTTTCCTGGAAAACGGTCTCAGGAGTTTTTTGGATTTACCACTCAATTGCCTTCTTCATCCAAAGAAACGGCAATTGGCAAAAGAGATCCTCCCTTTTCTTTTCAAACTAATATCGTTAGGTTAATAGCAAAGCCCAGATAGACTAAGTGCTCGACTACCACGAATTTATATCATCTGTGCACCATGTGTTGTCGCTGTTTGGCAATCGTTGCTCTGCCCTATCAACAGCAATCAACTTAAATGCGACTGAGATTTGAACTCAAATCACCAAATTGCTTTAAAAATCCACATTTGCACAGATAAGACATTCATTAGTATCACTATAAAATCCCGGATTTTTTATTAAATCATTGTTTCGTACATCATACTTCCCTCTAAGTCAAAATGCTCTCCTTAAAACCACAAAAGTTCTCCCCTTAGAATTTCCAAAATGACAGCCCTGTGTTCAACTTAATATATTTATATTTACTTATTGATCGCACAAAGTAAAAAGTGCTTACAAGGTAAAGCATTCAATTTTAAATTCGTATTGACTTTTATAAGCCATGGCTTACTACGGATACATGGATACATGCATTAAAACTCCTATTTTCAGAAGAAATTTAAAAACGGACAGCTTTCTAAAAGCTGGAAAGTACATTTTTCAAACATTCGTGTTCTGTTTCGACCCACTTCCTATGTATCTCTGTGAATTTAAAAGCATTCTACGAGTGCGTACGTTAAGTTTTGAGCATATAGTATTTATCAGCCCATACAGGGACAGACCTAGCTTCTCCCAGCCACTCGTGTTGTGGCGCCGCACGAATGGTTCTACAGTTTTGTGTAGTTTCTGAAGGGCAATTTTTTTCGATTGAAAGAAGCTTCTACAATGCCTCGTTTAAAAATTGTTTATTTAAGGTGGCGCAAAAGTGAGTTAGCTATAACTTTATTTGAGTTAGCAAAGCTTTAAAAAAACGATGATTTTATTTTGTATTGGTTTTATTTTGACTTCGAATTTTGTCCCATTATGTTAATACTGAAGACGATATCGTTCAAATGTTGGCCTCCAGCGTTCATGTAAATTTGAGTACTTTTTATTGCACTTAACATCACTTTTCTCAATACTTCGTCCGAGATAACACGGCCTGGCGACCGCTGAGTATGCAATGACACTGTCTTGTTGAAACCACATGTGCACCAACGCTCCACCACACAAAACTTTCAGTTAATGTAAAGGCGATTGTTGAATAATACGGGTGTTTTTAGTACCCAAAAAGTGACTATTCTGCTTGTTAATATATCTGGAGAGATGGAAATATACCTCGTCACTCATGATTAATTTTGAAGGAAAATCGCCATCTTCATGGTTGAGGCTTATGTGGCACTGGTTATATTCCAGACGTGTTTGGTGGTCAGCGGGTAGCAGCTGATGAACCATCTGAGTTTTATACGGAAATATATTTAAATTTTTCACCAAAATACGCCCGCCTGGAAATGCCCAATTGCGTGGCCCGTCGTCTCATTGATATATCTAGATACACTACCACAACCTCGCGCACAACATTAATATTCTCGGCCGAATGGCCTGTTTTTGTTCTGCCAGCCTTTGCTCATATTGAGCCAGTCTCTTCGAGGCATGCGGCTTGGCGTCGAATTGTGCGACCAGTAGTCGGTTCCGAACGATGGGAAAATCTTCGACGAAATTCACGTTGTGTTCTTATTACTGATGAATTATTCGGCAGAAAAATCGACACAATTATTCCACGTTCTTGACGAACATAGCTTTCAATATCGCGATGACAGGAGTCGCTATTTGCAAAAATCATTGACAATTCATGTACTGCCATTACTTTTGCGCCACCTTGTAGTTTCTCCTCTTGTTTTCTATATGAAATAAATTATTTTGAATTTTAAAAATTCTTCAATTTTCTTTATCTAAGTAAAATAACATTGATAAATAGAGGCCCATCGTATTTTGATTTTTTCTAATTAATTAAAATATGCGGCCCTCAAGCTATTAAGACATAGCTCGTGTGGTCCGTGGATTTCACTAAGGACAGCTTTAACGTCTTTAGCGGAACTGGAGCTGGTTGATATTTGGACAATGAGATCAATTTCTCTCGCGCTCTGGGAAAAATGGCATCGGAGGTTTTCGTTGTACTCGGAGAAGAAAACGGGATAATTGAAGAGAGATTGCACAAATCACCCAAAGATTGTTCCAAAGGGAAAGAGTATAAGGAACAATCTTTCCGAATGGATCATAGCGTAATTGTAGGAAATTAAATCTCTGACGCGCTAGCGAAAAATAGCTCAGAAACTACTCTTCTAGGTCTCGGACCAATAATTGGTGTCAGTATATCAACAATGTTGGCTGGATCGACTGTTTTATGGTCTCTATACATAAGTAGAGGTGGTCTAGTTTAGTTTCTTGCAGAACCACAAAGTGCTTTGTGAAAGGGCCTGATAAGAGAACTGCAAAATTATTTCTCAACTTAGGTAGGAAGAACCTCTGATCGATATTCTGCGTTTCAATGCAAGATCAAAGGGTCAAGGCTCATTCAGGGGACAGATAGTCATTCTATAGGTACATATGTATACGTTGAAATTATTTTTATTATTACGAGTATCTGTCTATCCTTGTTTCCACTTGAAGTTAGGGCTACAACGAATACGGAATGTCGCACGCGGTTTGCAGCGAAGTGCTTCGCAGATTTTTTCTTTTTCTCCAGCTTCCTTAGTAATATAGCTTGAACGTTTAAGAGAACGATTCACGAAAACACCTCAATGACCGGCAGTATGGTTTTCGTAGCAATAGGTCTACTGATGATTTGATGGCATATCTCACGGAGAAGTGGATCTTTATCACTTCGTCGAAACTAAGATGGTTGCGCTTGATATTTCAAAGGCATTTGACAGAGTTCGGCAACAGGCTCTTTTATCGCAAATGTGTGCTTATGGCTAAGTCTCTTCTTCAATGGATTAGAAATTATCTTTCGGGGCGTTCAATACAAGTTGTCTTGGACGGCTTCAAGTCCGCAATTCACCATATGTGGCCGTGGTGTAGTGGTAACATCATCGCTTGTCACGCTGTTGATTCACGCTGATGTCAAGAATCATCTATTTATTTCGCATAAAATAAATAAAAAAGTCGAACACTTGCGAAAGCTAAGTCAACTCTACTGTGAAGGCATAACACTGGCAGTAGGGTGGTCATATGGCTAAAATGCAACTTGATCGTGATGATGACATCAGGAGGACGGAAAAAAAATACTGTGAATCATAAGCAAGGACAATAATAGCGAAAACAAACAAAATACTCCCCAGTTATCTGGACAGCCACCCTTGGAGTTTACAGAAACTTAATACCACCTGAGTTTCAAACTACACCACTCTGTCTTTCTTTCTGTCTCTTCCCCTTTCCACAAAACGCACGTGTTCTAAAAATTAGTATACCATCATATACCCTTTAACACGTGCAAATTATATATAAAAAAAAAATATAAATGCTGGTATTCCCCAAGGCTCTGTTTTGTGTCCGACTCTCTTTCTTATTTTTATAAATGATCTCTTGTCTGTTACTTCTTATCAAATCCAGTTCCCTAACTCACGTCTTTGCTTTTCGGCCGTAGAAGAGGAACGCCAACGTATGTTATTTCGACCTGGACAGCACGATCAAATGGGGTTCAACCAGCAGAGTGGAATTTAATGCTTCCAAAACACAATGTTGTCTTCTGTTTCTCAAGCGAAACTAAAACCCTCAACCACTACTACAAAGTACATCGCTGAAACCGAAAGACTTACCATTATCGGTATGTGTATCACCTTCGATGAAACGATCACATATTCGAGGTTGCCAAAAATGCTGCAACATGTCTAGGATTCCTTAAACGGTGCAAAAAATATTTTACCCCATCTGATCTGACCTCAATTTATGAGGTATTCATCCGCCCAAAACTGGAATATAACGCCTACATCTAGTCTGGTGCACCCAAGATCGTTTTGCACATTCTAGACAGGTTACAGAAAAACGCGTTAAAACTTATAGGTGATAGAGACACTGTGAATTCTATAAATTCACTCGAACATCGTAGAAATGTTTCGTGTCTTTCCATACATTCGAACAACACGAATGTAGAATGATCTATCAGGCTCTGTCCAACGTGCACAGGCATCTCCTCAGTTGCACTTCCCCCTTTTCCCAAACGCCGGTGCTCAGAAACAATATAAGGGTATTCATATCCCCTTTGGCGCTCGCAAATTATATAAAAAAAGGACTATAGTCAAAAATAAGATTTCCTAAACTTTTTTCAATGTTTTGTCAAATTACGTAGAACCTTGCATATCCGGTATCTACATATACATTTGTATTTCTGATTGAACAATTGTATTAGTTTATTTCTTACCTAGTACCTGTTCAATCTAATTTTAATTCAAGCGTCACAATTCGCGAAAGCATTTAAGCAGTTCCAATTGAAGTGGAGCAAATCGAGTGAAATCAAGTGGAACTTGAACTGTACACTTTTAATCGAATTTTTTGTTGTCGTGTTTATATGCAAACTAGAACGCTTTTTTGATCATGCCTGTAGTTTGTTATACATTATAGGAGTTGAAAACGTGCCAATAATGTTTACCATGCAATGCGATTATTCATTTAATTAGAAACGTTTTGTGTAATGTTTGAATCATGATTGCGTCATAGTGTTTATCGTTACACAAAATTCCTTTCTATATTACAACTGTACCTACCTACGTCAAGAAATTTTATTTTAAATTTTATTTTTTGTCTTAGGGTCCCAAGGATACCACCAACTACTACATAGCATGCCAAGCACCACTTGAAACAACAGTCACCGATTTCTGGCGAATGATATGGGAGCAGAATTCCCGTGTCATCATCATGGCAACAGATCTAATTGAAAATGGTATCGACAAATGCGCCGAATACCTCCCACCATCGGTGACACTCGATAATCACACCGTTTTCGGAGATTTCCAAGTTACACTGAAGAATCGTGAAGTTAAAGAGAAATACGCCATCTCTACGCTAATGCTAAAGAACACAGCCACAGAAGAGAGTCGCGAGATCACCCACTACTGGTATCAATGGCCAGAAGCGGGAGTACCCACTGATGAGGCAGCTATCATCGCTATGCTCCTGGAAGCAAGAAGTTCCCTCAAACTATACACTATCGAACCGAGTGATAACAAAGCGGATACAATCATCACAGAGGAAAAGCCAACAGCCAAAAGTGAGATCAACGGTAACGTTGCCTCGGAGAAACCTAAACCACCTCCAAAGGACCAAGGGTAGGTGCCAAATAAATCCCCACCATGTGTTTGTGATTGTTTCGAATACCATTAATCCATCGTTTATCCATTCATTTATAGCCCCCTAACGATTCACTGCTCTCCAGGTACGGGCCGAACTGGTACAATTCTCGCATGCGACATTGCCATGCGTTGCCTGGAGGAACCAAAGCGTTGCGTTGACATTCCCCAGATTGTCTACAGCGTGCGGAGAGGTCGTGCCAGCGCTGTCCAAACCAAGGAACAATACGAATTTATCTACAAAGTAACCCACATGTACGCAACGAAAATTTCAAATCTAAACAATGATAATTAGTTGAGTTGAGAAGTTTAGGACCGTCTTATATGGTTTTTTATTGCTTTTATTTCCTAGCTTTATTGTTACTCTTAGACATGAACGTGCATTAGGTTATAAAATTTTCAAAACAGCTGTATAATGGTATTCCTCTCTATTGTGATATAAATGTATTTTTATAATTTTTTTTTTTTTTTTAATTTTTAAATATTTTTTTTTGCTTATTTTGCTTTACCCTTTGTGTACAGTGAAGGTTCCCGCAATATATTGTGGTGTATGTATTATGTTGGACCATGTATTTATCGCTTTAAGTATTGTATTCAAATGGAGTTTGCACATATGTAAGAATGGTATTAATCGAAAGTATATTGTTTTTAACTATAAGAAAACATTGTAAATTTTGTATTTGTAAATAAGTAATAAACTGTGTTATACGTACATATATTCATAAAAAAAATATTTGTGAATTTTGTTATCTAAATTTGAATGGTGTGGGTTGTTTTTTTCTGTATTCTCCCAGAGAGTTTTAGTTAACATCAACAGAGGCATACACCCCGCGCAACAAAAAAAGCCGCACATGGTAATTTTTAACAAAATGGAAGAAATCTAATAAATGATGACTAATCACTGCGTAGTCACTTTGTATTTTTGATTGGTAATTGTTATTAATTTCATTGAACCACACTTCTTCAATGATGCTCTTTAGATGCTGCATGGTTTTTGGTTTTTTATCTTGGATCTTCTTTTCCATAAGAGCCCAGACATTTTCGATGGGGTTGAGATCTGGACTGTTTCCCGGCCAAATTAGGGATTCTATTCCTAATTCTTCTTTCAAAGTTTTAACCTGTGGAGGAAATTTAAAAATTAAAATCATAAGATTTTCAAAACACCCATAAATATGAAAAAAAAACCTCGAATTACTCACAGATTTTGCTCGGTGGCAAGGTGCTGAATCATCTTGAAAAATTGGTTTTGATGTTTATGCTGTTATCATTTCCATACTCGGTACAACACCATCTAAGATAATTTGTTTGTACTGCATGGCGTTAACAGTGCCCTCGAGCATAATTAGAGATCCAACTCCGATTGCGGTGATGCATCCCCACACCATAACATAAGGAGAATGTTTTACGGTGTGAGCTATGCATTCGGCGCTGTAGCGTTCCCCTTTTCTACGACGAACTATCTGCTTCCCATCCGGTCCGATTAGGTTAAACTTGGACTCATCAGAGAACATTTGACCAATCTTGAACACTCCAGTTTTGCCTTTCCTTAGCCCAGCTAAGGCCCTTTTTCTTCATTTTGCTGGTCAGAAGTGGCTTTTTCGCTGGTCTCCTTGCTAGCAAACCCATCTCGTTGAGACGATTCTGGACAGTTCTACGCTAACTTCAGCCCCAGTAGCTTCTCGCAGGTCAGCTCTTAACTCCGATGCATTTTTAAACCTGTTTCTCAAGCTTAGCTTCTTCAGTTCCCGGTCCTCCCGAACAGTGGTACATCTCTTCAATCCTGTGCCAATTTTTCTGTCCAGATTGTGATCCCGACGATATTTGTTATAGAATCTTCTTACAGAACTCCATCCAATTTGTCGAGCAATTTCTTTACTCAATTGTACCCTTTTAGACATCGCGATATACTCTTTTCATTTTTATTTAAGAAACACAACTGCACGCACTGTTAAATACTGCCAGAATGAATTCCGACACATTCCAAAATGTGCATTACGTAACCCGGAAGCAATAAAATATAATTCGGCGAATCCCTTAAAGGTAATTAGCGAAAAAAAATGGAAAACCCGTATGCGGCTTTTTTTGTTGCGCGGGGTGTACATCTCTACATACTGCAGACCAAAAATTTGAGGCATATCTAGACGTGTATAGGTTTTTCATAATAATTAAATTTTATGACTTTTGGTTGTTGATTCAGCACTTGTTTATGACTCCTTACATTAAAAGGATTCTCAAATCCCAAAAATTGTCGTACTGAATTGCGAGAGTCTTACAGAAAAGCCACACTTTGAAGTTATAAGAACTTATTTTCCTCACTTCTTGAGTAAACAACTCGTTAAAAATGGGAAAAGTCGCAGAAACCACAATCGAGAAACGATCTGCAATCATAACCCTTCTTAAAGAAGGCAAATCGCAGCGGGAAGTTGCTTTGCAGTTGAAGGCATCCAGGTTCTGCGTTCAACGTACCATTGAACGACACGCTCAAACCGGAAGTCTTGAGGATAAACCACGGTCAGAACGGCCTAGAGCTACAACTAAACACGAGGATCGATTAATAGTTACAACAAGCAAATGAAGTAGATGAAAATGAGCACCCGAAATAGGAGCCTAAATAAATGAAACACTTAATAAACCGCTGTCCTGGACAACGGTTAAACGAAGATTAACACATGCTGGACTATTTGGGCGAGTTTCTGTTCAAAATTCCCTGCTGCGACCACAAAACAAACAAAAAGGTTAGAAGGGGCCAAAAAGCATAAAGACTGGACGTAAGAAGACTCGATTTCAACAGAGTTGTATGGAGCGATGTACCAAAGTTCGAGGTATTTGAAACAAAACAGAGAGTTTTCGTTCGAACAAACGATGTGTTGAACAAACTATGCTACCAGCTTGTGTGGTTCCTACCGTCAAGCTTGGAGGCGGTTCTGTTATGGTATGGGGATTTTTCTCTTCAAAAGGAGTGGGATATCTGACTCGAGTGATTGGAAAAATGAGGCATAAAAAACAATATTAGAAGATAACGCTGTGACCTCTGGACTAAGATTAATTGGCGAAGGATTCGTATTTCAACGGCACAACGACCCTAAACACACGTCAAGACTTTGTCAAGACTACCTGAAACAGAGGGAAGATGAAGAATTTTTACAAATCATGATATGGCCGCCGCAATCACTAGATTTAAACCCTAGACAGCTGTTGTGGGAGAAATTGGATGGAAGGGTCCGGGATCAATGCTCATCATCAGAATCTGCGTTGTGGAATATACTATTGGATTGCTGGAGCAATATACCACAGGCAACAATTCGAAAACTGATAGATAGAATGCCAAGAATTGTAAAAAAAACGTAATAGAATGTAAAGGTGGCTTTTTCGACGAAAAATCGGTTTAGTCATTTTTTCTTCTTTTTAATAAATTCCTTTATGTTAAGAACAAAATAAAAATATTTTATTTTGGTTTCGTGTATGTTCCCCGTTCATTTTATATGATTACGAGTACTATTCTACTAAAGAGTATTTTTCTATGTTGGATTTTCTTTTTCCTTTGAACACAAGTGGATTGGGCACAAGCGAAAGCCACCATCTATTCAGGAAGTTCATCAAAATGCTTGTCATAGCCCGTACTACCCAAATAATCAAATATCTACAGGGAAGCATCATCAGAGATCCGATTAAATCTTTTCTTTAAATTAAGATCTGCTAAAATGTTAGAATAGCATACTTACTGGGCCCATAATCTTTTTGGCATTCTGCAGACTGGTCCATAGGAATAAGAATGTATTTACAAATAATCAGTCCCGAACAAGCAGCGGATATTGGATAGGTGTGGAAGAGTTTGCAATTTGGCTCAGCGATTTCTTATGAAAAACCACATACGTACTCGTATACCAATATCGACAAATGTCGCCTTAAAAGAAACATCAAGCTATGATCCTCTCCGCAGCATCTGGCTCAAACAGCGTCTGTTTTCCCAGGCTGAAATCGTAAGCTTGCCATAATCTAGAGCTAGAGTGGCGTTTTTAATCTGCTCTTTAAATCTAGGTATCCTTTTCTCATTAATTTTCAATTCTCCTCTATATTCTTTTCCCTATCTCCGTCATTAGCCACTGGGCTAGACATAGTTTTGAGTCATGCCATGATGGCTACTTTTGCAGATAACACTGCAATATTAGCACGTGATAAATGCACTGTGAAGGCGACAGAGAAACTGCAGAACGCTGTCAATAGAGTAAGTGATTGGACGCAACAATGGCGTATCAAACTCAATCAGACAAAGCCAACTCACATAAACTTCACAAATAAAAAGATAAATAATCTTCCGATATTCATTAACAATAAAATTGTACCCTATGCCAATACAGCAAAGTACCTTGGAATGACTTTGGACGTAAAGCTAAAATGGAAAGAGCACATTAAAAAGAAAAGAGAAGGACTTAACTTTAAATATAGAAAAATGTACTGGTTACTAGGAAGAAACTCAGATATGTCTATCCACAACAAAATCTTGCTATATAAGCAAGTATTGAAGCCTGTCTGGACGTACGGCATCCAATTATGGAAAACAAAAATTGCACAAAGAAAACAAATATTCAAACTATACAGACATACCAAAACCAAGTCCTTCGTGGAATAATAAATGCCCCTTGGTATATAAGAAATAGCGATTTGCACCGTGACTTACAAGTAGACATGGTGACGGAAGTGGTTAGAAAGCACACTGTGTCCCACAATCAGTGACTACAGAATCACATCAACTCCGAGGTAGAAACCGTCCTAAATGCACGAGACAATATCCGGAGATTAAAAAGAACCAAGCCTCACGAGCTAATGATCTAAAAGATATGGAGAGTACTTATAATTTGAAACTTTCCTCAACGTGATTTTAAATATAAGAAAGAAAAATCATTTGTCGATCTTACATAGATCGGTCCTGATTAAGGAGGTGCTTTTTTTTTTTTTTTTTTTTTTTTTTCCTTTTAGTGGCGTTAGAGTTCTACACTACTTGGTAACCGTGAACTACCAAGTTTCTTTCGAGATTTTTCACCTTCGTTGCACTTTCGTAAGGGCACAGAACATGGACTGTGCTCCAGCCGAGTCTAACTCACGGTTTACTGGGGTAGGTAACGCCGAACAACTGGCGTGTGTAATTCGATTAAAAAAAAAAAAATAGTTTTAAGTCAAGAATAACGCATTGCGCATGTCCGTCATGTTTTTTTGTTTTTTCTGACAGTTTCTGACCTGCCAACTTTTATTCTCGTATTTTTCTGTGATATTTACAACAAAAACAAACGGCTGTCAAATCCAAATGTACAGCAAAAACAAACAGTTGTCAAATCGCGGGTCCCCTGTGACGTCATGCGCAGAGAGTGCGATTTTTTTTTATACCTAACTGCGCAATCTTGTATTCTATCATTCATGGTTTTAAGTCATGCGGAATATAAAAAAAATATCTACTTTGCAACTTAAAATATTTTTTTTGTAACAGAACAAGTAAACTTTGGAATTTGCTACCAGGCAACATACATATATACATATTTCCAGAATTTACAGGCATCTGCAGTGATTATAACAAAAAAAAAAAAAAAAAAACACCAACCAACCACATTGCGATTCGAGCAGCAAACATCGACTCGAAAAAAAGTCGGAACACTATTTGGTTTAATAAAACCTGAAAGAATACTGTGTTAAGACGGCTGCAATCGCAAAAGACTGTCAGAATCTTTGCCGAACGTGGGTTCCTCAACCTTTCGAATTGCTCGCGAAGTATAGCAAAAAACATGAAAATTAAAGAACAAGAAGCATGCGGTCTTATTAATAGAGGTGTGACTGCTGGGTTGTTGTTTGAAATTTTTACCAATTTGGTAAAAAGAGCATGTCAAGGTTACAAAGCCCGAACAAAATCTACAAAGACGAAGAAGGGAACCTCGTAGTAGACACAGTCATTGCTCATAATTTTTAAAGAGCATTCCTGTAGATGTCAGACGGTGAAAACGACCAAAACTACGTTGTTTGGTAGAATGCCCTAGCTAACCGAAATCCGTCCACCCGACCAAAGAGAAGTGAAGATGCAAATATTCCAGCTCAAATCCAAAACGTTCTTCACTGATGCTTGGAAGATGGAAATATGTAACAGGGGCAGGTCTCTACATAACAGGAGTATTTTAGATTACATAGTGCGTGTAGTATTTTCCATATAGAAATTCTGGCATTTGAAAAATCAGCAAGGTATATACGAGTACAGGAATGTCGAACTTCAGTATACGTCATAAGATATTACTCATTAAAGTCTGTTCCTGAACATACCGTTGGATGGAAGCGAAACAGTGGGATGGAGAAAACAGATTAATTGGCGACATTGTGTTCGTCTATAAATATTAGTGAAACGAAGTCATCCTCCCCAGTTATCTGGACAGCCACCCTTGGTGTTTACAGAAACTTAATACCACCTGAGTTTCAAACTACACCGCTTTGTCTTTCTCTCTATCTCTTCCTCTTTCCACAAAAACGCACGTGTTCTAAAAATTAGTATAAGGGTATTCATATCAACACTGCCACCGACAAGGAAGCGAGAACAACTCTTCCTGGCTTTTTAGGAGCATTATGTTATGTAAATCGTATTATGACCGAAACTAAATAAGAGTTAATCAAAGTATTTTCTGGTAAGATCTCGATGACCTATTTCAGTACTTTTTGGAGTAAATACCAGGATCTACGCAATTGGAACCATGTTATGAATATTGGAAAGTTGAGTCCAGGGATATCTGCACGAAGTTGATGGAAAGGACTGACCCACCCTACGAGAACGCACTAGTATCTAGGTTCTTCGATAGCATGGTTGAGGTAACTGAATCTAAGATCTAAGACCAACAGAGTTTCATAAAGAATACTAACAGCTTTACGAAGTGGTGGGATAACTGGGCAGGTCCTTATAATGTTTTTGTATCTATCCAAGCTCTGTGTGCTCTGGATTGAATAGCTCTGGATCGCATACACTGATTTTTGGAGACACTGTTGTCCTATACACCTTGCGTTCGATACCCTACGTAGGTTAAGCATAAAGCGGTTCTGTTCAGTGTCTCGACCTTTACGAATCGGAAATTAAATGATTGGATAGGCAAGCAAGTTTTATGGTTTTAATATTGTTAAACGAAACGAACACCACACATAATGTACGACGTGGGACTAGAACTCAAGTTTCAAACTAATAGATGAACGTGCAAACACTTTTATTGAGTTCTATTCATTTCGATTTATCGCATATCCCCTTCTGATCAGATATCCCCTTCTGATGCCGGCTGTTACCGAAGTTTGTCTGCCAAGCAAAGGGTTGTAGATCTGACATCCGTGACCTATATCCGAGGTGGGGAGCTTGTTGACTTTACTGTCGATTGTAGCTGAACGGATTAACTTTAAGCTTTTTATCTGGGGTGTATGGGGTAACATTTTAGGGAGAAGTCGAAATATTCATTCCAACCCTAACACTAATCGCACAAGTTTTAGATTTTCTTTAATACGAAGCCTAGTTAGAAGCTCGAAACCTTTTGGCTGAAATTTCAAAATTTTGATTCGTTCAGATAGACACCATTGTGAGGAGCTCTTGCACAAAATGGAATATAGAATATGTAGCCACTGCTACTCGTTCCTACACAATCGTGCAGAAAAGACAGACCAAAAAATAACTGGATCACAAAAATGCAAAAACACCAGCATTTGATTGGCCTTAGTGACGAAGTGATCCGAAACCGGGAAGTCTACTGGTACTTCCTGAGGTCAAACCGGCAAACCCCACAGGCGGACCAGTAGGGATGCAGTAAAATGGGAGGGTTCTGATCCTTTTATTCCGGATCATAACTTCGCCGTAAGGAGAAGAAGAAGAAGAAGAAGCCACTGCTACTTGTACAAGTAAATATTAATATTTTTTTTTAAGAACAATTTTTTGTTTTTATTGCATAAAATAACATAGAAACACCTTACTACATGAAAAACAAATCATTATAATATTTTCGATCATTCTACAACCAAGATCCTCCTTTTCCGCTAGCCTGAACTCCGCCACCAATCAAAGCTCCTTGCCAAGGCCCAAGCAGTTCCAAATGGGAAACATGGTTTGTTCCCGAGTTTATGGGCCCAAACGCGTTGTCCTTTGTCAGTGACAAATGATGAGCAGCCGAGGCGGCTCCATTTTGTATCAGAGTACCCAGTTTTGATGATTCGTATTCAGATTTTTGAATTTCAGCAGCTGCAGCATGAGCAGACCGTTGCAGAGCGGAAGCTGCCTCGCCTTCCTTGGCAGCAGCGATACGCTGTTGTTGAGCCACTGCTGACTTCGAAGCAGCCAAACGTTGTTGAGCCAAAATAACTCCTTGAGCTGCAGCTGCAGCTTCAGATCTCTGAATAGCTGCTGCAGCTTGACTCTTTTGAGTTAGAATTGTAGCAGCTGCTTCACGTTCCATTGCCATGCGTTGTTGTTTCATGACATTTTCTTTTGCTGCTTGCATTTGTTGCTGAGCTATAAGAACATTTGCGGATGCTTGTTTTGCTGCTGCAATTGCATTAGCCACATCGGCAGGAGATGGACTACATAAAAAGCTTGAATTGAAGAATGCCCTTAAGAAATTTTCATTGTACTTACCCAGAATTCCATGGTCCTGAAGGCGACCCACTTCCAGATAGTTTTAATGCTGTTAGAGAGCCACCACCAAAGAAAGGATAACCTTGTCCAAACAGGGGAAGTTCCCTCTTCTTTACTTTTTCTCTTTGGACTTGGGTGCTTGCCACACTGAGAACTGTTCCAAAGACGACCAGGAAAAGAATCTGCCCAAAAGAATGTATCTACATATTTTTTTTAATATTGGCTATCTTATTTTTGCTATTTTACCGATAAGTTTGAAGCCATTTTCTTAGGTTTATTTGCTTCTTAAACAAAGGTGTTGGTTGCACTGATATTGAATTGCAAATCTGCTCCGTATTTATGCATCTTTCAGATTTGTTGCCTTCCTCCAGATTCCTGCACTAAACTTTCAGTTTCATACAATTTGTGGTCAATCACGTGCGAGAGTTCATTGGAATAACGACACTCAAGTGAAAGGGTACAGTAATTAGTAATCGAGAGTGAGATACTCCGATCGACATAGAAAAGCATCCCTATTATTTATTGGAGATGTAATTGGATTTATCAAATTAAATATTGAATTTGAAAAGTAATTGTGCGACAGGCTGAGCATCTCATTTTCATTGAACATAAGTCATCTTTGGGTTGGTCAAAATGACCAATTAGGTTCCAGGCATTTTTAAGTGAAACATCGTTGATCTATGTTGACTCTAATGGGCTCTGGATTATGAGCTTCTTGATTACAAACAAATTCGATTGCATTATTGAATTATTTTCTTTTAGTTATGTAAGCGCCCAACAAATAAAAACCACAAATTTGAGAGAGGTAAAACAAAATTAAATTTTAAACCACTCAATGGATCATCTAGTAAAAAAGATACGAGTAAATGCAGAATTAATCCTCAGCATCTAAAAACTAGTTCTTATGCTCTGGAATAAATTGACAAAGCGGATCGCATCTCTGTCGTAGCGCTTCATAAGTACGGTGTGAATAAAAGTTTGATTTCCAAGACACTGCAGCAGCTAGGTATTAGCCTAATGGCTGCTTATCGTTGAACGTATAAAAATCTTCGAGGATACGGGCGACATTAAAGGCCATCTGTGATCTTGTTCTCCTCGCACGGTAAGAACGCCACAAGTCATCAAAATCTTTAAGGTACAAAAAAGTCCCTAAAAGTAGAAAACACTGGTACGTGAGATGAATGTAACACAGAAGTCAAAGATTCACATATCAAGATAGGCAATAGGCTGGGGCCTTCAAACGCTATACTGCAAAAATGCTGACTGTGGATTTTACAAAAATTGGGTTCAAAAATCGAAGCGACTCTTGGTGGAATACGCTACTGTTCTGTACAGAAAAATTTTATTTATCGATGAGAAAATCTTCACGGTGCAGAAGAAATTAAACAAATAGTGATAGGGTATATGCACGGTCATCTAGGGAAGTGTGCGAGCCAGTCTCAAGGGTCCGTAAAGGATACCCCCCAGAGTTAGTCATGGTGTGCTGGATAATCTCTTATGACGGGGTCACTAACCTGCATTTTTGCGAAAAATGCATCGAAAAATAGGGCAAACCACCATTTAAGAACCCTTTGCAAAACATACAAACTAGCAACATTCCAGCAAGATCATGAGCCAGCTAATAAGGCGAAAACTACCCATACCTGGCTTCAGAGAAATGTACCCTGTTATACTGGTAAAAGACTAGCCTTCCACCACCCTATACCTTAATCCACTTGATCACAAATTGTGGACTGTCTTAAAGGAAATTATGTGCCACAAAAGATACCCTAACATGGAACTCTTAAAGCGAGCTCTGGCCGAAACTGTGTCCAATTTACCAATTAATGAGGTGCGTATTGTGAATGATGAGTGGCCAAAACGACTAAAGACTTGCATTAAGGCCAAGAGAAGTCCTTTTAAATAAAGTTTCGATTTTTGTGTTCTAAATACATATCTGAATAAATCCTGAAAGTTTTATTAAATTACCTTTTGAGGTCTTTGTTTTATAGCAATAAATATGTGTGTAAATGTGTTATTAGTTATGATGGGGATAGAGGCAGGGAATACTCTTAATACTGCGTCCAGATAAGATCTTTTGTGTTGGTCCTCCATGTTTTATGTCAAAGTAACGTTAGATTTGATATTGCAAGAAGTTTAGGTCTCGAAGGAACCATGAGAATGCTCTTTGCAGATAAGTTTCGAATATCGGATGGAGAAACGAATCCCCGATAAATTTATGTCTGCTGGGAACACTGCAGGGATATTCGAACAAGATGAGCTCAGCAGTCTCCTGGTTTTTCAGACAAAGTCGGCAAATACCTGAAGGAGTTTTGCCCATTTTGTGCAGATCGTAGTTTAGTGAACAGTATCCGGTTAAAAAGTCCACTAGGAGCTTTGTATTTTCATACGAAAAGACTGAAGCGCATTAGATCGTTCTTTGTTCGAGAAGTCAATAAATTTGGCTTGGAGGCAAGCCACAGAAAGGCAAGGAGCCTATGAATGATGATAAAGAGATGCGGCAATCTCATTACCTTCGACTCCCCTATGATCAGGAACCCATATTAAATAAATGTTGTTATGAGGAGCTAGATTTAAGGTATTTAATGTAAGCTTATACGAGTATCTAAAGTAGAACTAGTGAAAGACTTTTATTGCCGCTTGACTGTCAAAAAGACTGTAGATGCTGGCTTTACGGAGATTGCGTCTGATGCACTCTCTAGTGCATAATTATATGGGGTGGTGATCTCGCTCCATTTCGATGTCAACTCCACGTCTATTTCGGTATCTAAATCGGTGGCTAATACTCGTATATACCTAAAGAGAAATCGCACATTGCGCACATCTCCCTTATTAGTGGACAATATTGCGTAAACGGAAATTTATTCATATAAATTTCATATATTTTAATCCCCGTTAGACGGACACTCTCTGGAACGGACGCGGACACCTATATTTTCAAACAGTTCATCAAATTGTCTTCCTTAAACGGTCACAAACTTGTCATAGACGTAGCAAGTGGTCTATTAAACTTACAGGAAAATTACAATCTATTTGGAATGGATAGTATGATGCTCTATCCTCCCCCCTCTAACTCATCCCTAAGCAATATTTAAGAGACTTTATCCAAAAAACTGTTTTCACAACATTTTCTTAGAAGAAAGTGGGAGTGGCTGTCACCATTTCTAACCGAAGTTTGCGCATTCTGTCTCGATATTCGCAATAAGACTGTACCATCACCATAAATAGCTTTGAAAAAGATAAAAACTTTTTTTTAGGAAACGACTCAAAAAGTGGGAGTGGCCAAGCACAATGTATGGACGAAATGTAAATAAAATCAACATCTTCATATTTTACGAGAATAATATTTTTCAGTTTTTAGCAATAATATTGAAAAAGGACATTTTAACTTCCACCGACATACATACGAGGGTGGGTCCATAAGTCCCTGAAAATTAACACAAATTTTGTCGTCACCTTATATTTAAATTTTTTTTGTCATGAATCATCTTTCAAAAGAACGCACCCAAATTTTCAAACAGATCTGTCAAATAGTTTTGTTGTGGCAGCCATTTTATATAGACGCCTACTAGCATTTTCGTTAAAATGGAAAAAAGTGAATTTCGAGTGCTCATTAAACACTATTTTTTGCGAGAAAAAACTATTACGCAAACCAAACAAAAGCTTGACAAATATTATGGGGACTCTTCACCATCGATTGGAACCATTCACCACTGGTTTACTCAATTTCGGTGCGGTCGTTCAAGCATAAGTGACACCGAACGTTCTGGTAGCCCAACACCAGATGGTCGACAAAATCCATGGTTTGATAATGGACGATCGGCGAGTGAAAGTGCGCGAGCATGAAGAGGCAGCCTAAGGCTTATCACATGGCTCAGTGATTTCGATTTTACATAAATATTTGGACATGAAAAAGCTTTCCGCAAGATGGGTGCCGCGTTTGCTCATAATCGACAATCGGTGTTTGGCGATGTTCCAGAAAAATTCTGCTGAGTTTTTGCGTCGTTTCGCAACCGTGGATGAAACCTGGATTCACCACAGCACACCAAAAACCAAGGAACAGTCAAAACAATGGACTTCTTCTGGTGAATCGAAGCCGAAGAAGGCCATGGCGAGTTTGTCAGCAAACAAGGTCATGGCGACAGTTTTTTGGGATGCGCGCGGTGTTATTCACATCGATTACCTTGAAAAGGGTAAAACGATCACCAGCGCATATTACGCGGAGCTACTGGATCGATTTGCATTTGGCGAAGAAAAAAGTTCTTTTTCACCAGGACAACGCACCGGCGCACAAGACCGCAGTAGCAATGGCAAAATTGCATGAATTAGGCTACGAACTCCTCTCTCATCCAGCATATTCCCCAGATTTAACCCCTTGCGACTATATCTTGTTTCCAAGATGCGACTATATCTTGTTTCCAAGATAGTGTTCCTTATTTCATTTTTCAGGAACTTATTGACCCACCCTCGTATGTCTAAGGGCAAGTATTGGTTTCCTGAAAATTTTCGATCTCGAGATTTTGATCAAACTTGACATTACTGTCATAGAGAAAGTCAATAAAGTGGGTCTCTCAATTCTGTCTGTACGCACGATAGCAGCCTAAATGGCTGGATGGATTTCCTTCAAACTTCTGTTGGACCACAATTCGAGGCGAAATCGGAATTTTTATTCTAAGTCCAAAATTAATAGTTCTTTACAAATGGCCGATTTTGGTAAAAATTGATTTTATCGAAAATGGCTCCAACGATTTTAATCAATTTCGATATTTAACGGTGCTATCAAATGGCGCACCACGTTTTCGCCGAAAAATACATATAACGGTACGTTTCTTATTGACTGGTTCTTAAAAATTTACTATATCTCAGCTGTGGCTCCATCAATTTTGTTCGAAATTAATATCTAAACAATGTTTGATATATTCAAGGTCATATCAAATTTTGGAAAATTGTAGATTTTTTTGACAAAAAAAAAAAAAATCCAGATAAACAACATAAAGGTGCAAGTACGTGCGATATAGTAGTTCACTTTATTTTTAAAGTTGGTGTTTCTGCTGGCGAATTTAAAAATTGATTGCAATTGTACTGCTTCGGATTGTGCAAAGCTTATATACTCGTATGAAGTTTCATCCTCACAGCTCAATATTTAAGGCCCAAAAACTGGTGACATACATACTGGATGGACGGACATGGATAGATCGACATAACATTCGATGCAGATCACAAATATATACATATACTTATAGGGGTCTGCCGTTATTACTTCCTTATGTTACGAACTACATCGATGCATGATTCCATTAATTTGATGCAGAGCTCCACATCCCTGACCAGAAAAAACACCCCCACACCATAGAAAACCCCCCGCCGTGCTTAAACGTAACACGAACTTGTTTCCGATTATATCGAACACATGGTTCTCGTCGTATGTAGATTATACTGTCTAAAGATAGAACATTAAATTTAACCTCCTCACTGAATAATACAATTTGGCTATTTATGAGCAAAATCCAATCTAAAATGTGATATGTAAGAACGTTCGAAGAGAGTGTAATCGTTTTACCATTTTTGACAATGTCTTAAAGTGAGCAGAGGTTCTCTTCTGTACGCCCTTATGTTGGCTTCCTTCGCTCACCTACGAACAATGCCGGCAGCAATTGCTACTATAAGACCTTTTACAATGGGTGTGGAGGAGCGAAAAAGATTCCGACTTATCATATTAATGATTTTTAGCCCCATCTTGTTGGCATCGATAATAATTAGAGATTTAGTATGGTTATCTATCATATTTGTTTCCTGCCATTTTACAACAACAAAAAAAAAAAAAATTGCCTTAAAAAAACACTCCGAAAAAGTTTTAAATTTATTTTAAATATTATTTTTTACTGTCGAAACTAATTTTATTCGAAAAGTGCAAAAATCCACTGAAGAATAAGCAACCAAAGCAAAAATTGCTTATGTATTTTGTGTTGAAATCACTTCTATAGAGTTGTACCGTTAGTTAACCCTTTATTTTGACTTTGTGCCGAAAAACATACAGTGAGTAACTATTTTTTGTAAAAAGGATGTAGAAAAACTGCTTTGAAGTACAGTTATTCAAAACAAAAATATGGCATTGAAAAAATTGCAAATATTTTGCACAATACTGTATGTGTCAAAATTAATATACCCTACGTGATAGGTTATAAAAACCGTGAATTTGCTGGATGCAATTTATTTTATAAACATATGTTCGAGTATATACTTGTATACAAGTAAAATCTCGTCGCTGCGCTTGCAAAATTTGATAAACAAAAAATAAAAATTTGAAGGAGGCCAAAGAAAATGGAATTTGCAAGCACTTTACGGATCTTCTGGTAAAAAAAAGATAAAGCATGGAAGTGCTTCATGTGCCGAGGGTTCTGGAGCTATTATTTTGTCTGCCTGTATGTATGGCCGATTACAGCCTAAACGGCTGGACGGATTTCCTTCAAACTTTATAGCTGGCTTGCATTTCAAAATTAATGATACTTTACCAATAGCCGATTGTTAAGAAAATGTATTTGCTCGAAAATGGCTCTAACCAGATAGTGTTCCACGTTAGTGTACCACGTTTTTCGGATATTTGACATATGTCATGGCAGACAAAGTTTTCGAAAATTGTTGAAATATCTTCTATTCGATTTTTATCGGATTACTTATAAAAAAAAATAACAATAAATAAAATAAAAAGCATCTTAATGATTTTGTTCAAATTTCGAACTGAGACATTTAAAAATAAACACTATACTTTGTCTGGCAGTTTTTTTTTTTAATTTACTTGAAACCTGATAAAGTAAAAATAACGGAACCACACATTTTATATTTAATAGATATTCTAAGTAACATATGTTAAAAACGTGAAATATGTATATACATATGTACGTGGGCTATAGGTCAAAGA
The DNA here is from genome assembly GCA_963082735.1 of Pocota personata. Classification (NCBI taxonomy): domain Eukaryota; kingdom Metazoa; phylum Arthropoda; class Insecta; order Diptera; family Syrphidae; genus Pocota; species Pocota personata. Next base: position 44,620,032 of record OY720429.1, on the reverse strand, counting down.
TAATTTCTTTGTTTACAATTTTTCGAATGTGTTTACGTTCTCCATCAGGCCTTTATTTGAATAAAAACAGCAATCAAATTTAATCACAAACGCTATGTGAATGATTAAAGAACATACGTTTAACATACAGACATACTTATGTATATAAGAGACACATCAAAATACTTAGGGGCAACAAACAAAAAAATTAATTTAGGAACAATGTACTCGTATATATTAAAATTTTCTGAAATTTAAGATGAATTATTGACAATGTATTAGATTTGATTAGTCATATTTACATTTATATAACAGAAGAAAAAAGAAACAAAAAACTTATAATAAAAGAACAAAAAATCAAAAAAACAGACGAATTATCAAACCTTTGGCGACAATATTGCGCACATTGTCCAAATCTGGTGACTAACTTGAAAGCTACGAGTACTCATATCTTACTTAGTTCTCCCTTTGTCTCTTATCGGTCTTCAATCGATTTGAAAGAATTGGAATTTATAAATCACTTTCATACACCATCTCACGTGGAGGACCACCATTTCTAGTATTCAGTGTGTTCACGTTAGCAATGGGGAAGGAGTTGGAACACAGGGTGTTTCTGATGATTTTAATATTTTTATTGCTAAAAGTAAGATCGCTTGTGCTTTGCTAAATATGACTAGTTGATGAGTCTACCTGAGGAGGTAGGTTTCCTGTACCAATCGAAAATAATTCATTCATCTTGTCTGATTTCTTTACATCGAGATAGGGCAACTCTCCATGTTGCTGAACGGTGAATTGGATTCGATTTTGAAAGGAATGCGGGGCTATTAGCGTAGAGTCAATCGTGTGTCTTTATAACAGCGAACAAATCAAAGAAAATACGCACAACAAAATAAGTACTAAGATGAAGAACACACAGACATTGAAAATTGACTTAAAAGCAGAGTGAAGAGTAGTTTGTGAACAAAATTGATATAGCTTTTCCTTTCAAATGGTGCTCTCGATGGGTCATAAATCTGTTCTATCAATGAAGAAAGGAGATCTCCCGCTCTTTAAAATCATCGCGGATGATGAAGAGTTGATCAAAACAATAGAACAGGGTGACCATGACATTGCACATCTTGTTTCACTCAAGTTTTATAAAATTCTATAAAATCAACATCAACATCGAAAGGTGATGTTATGATAAATTCATTAATAAAATTTACTGTGTAACCAAAAAGGTTCCTTAGACGGCACAATGACATTTACATAGTCCCAACATACAAAGATGACATGCCCTTACCGCCGATTTGTACATCTACTCGTGTTCCTTGATATGAATTGTCTGTGTTTATGGTCAGAATCCTCAGAAATTTAATAGAGAATCAAAGTTGTTCACCAACATACCTATTCATATGGCTTTGGAGATAAACGAAAAAAACTGGACCAAGATCAGCAAAAGTTGAAGTTGTTCAAATTTGTAGTGGTTTGAAGGAGAAAGAAGAATAGCAACAAACAACAAGTGTATTAAGTCCTACAAAAAAAGCTGAAACTGCAGTTGAAAATTTAAAAGTATTTGCTGCTAAGAAAAATGGTAACAAGGCATTGCAGTTTCTAGTAGATTTGCAAATACATTTTCAAGATAAATACTTTCTCAGAAGAAGCAAACTAATATTTGGAGACCGGAATGATAACGGTGAGCGTTTTGTAGACTTCTGCAATACCAACCAGATAGTCATTGGACGTACGCTGTTTAAGCATGACAGCTGCCACAAGATGACAGATGGATCTCAACTGACGAGCAGCGAATATCCAACCAGATCGGTCACATTATAATCAGCCGCCGCTTCGAAAATTGTCTCCTAGACGTCCGAAACAGACGTGGAACCGACATCGGACAAGAATGCGATCACCAGTTTATTTTAGCTTTTATACGCCTTCATACTGCATCCGTCAACGTTCAATACCGACAGGCTCATTTATCCCTAATTGCGCCAACAATTCAGGTACTATCTTGCCTTAGAAGCAGAAACAATTATCAGTACAATGCAGGAGAGCGTGGATGATACTGGAATGCTGTGAAAAATGTTTTTGCAACTGGGGCACGCACCTACATCGATAAAAGGCACAAAAGTCTCCGCACATGGCTCGAGTCACCGACAAATCGATGAGCGTACAGCAATCAAGTCTCAGATTTGAGCGACTTCAATAGTAGAGAACCGAGCTAGAATGCCAATATAGCGTGAAAAAGAAGGAAGTTCACCGTAGTGTGAGATGTGACAAACGTCATATCGACTCATTTGCCTCAAGAGCTGAAGAAGCAGCAAGCAGGTGTGAAATTAGGACTGTCTATAATATCACCAAGGTCGGAACTCCAAACAACATTCAATGAAAAGTGATAACCTTCCGAATTTCGGATGAGGATCAGCTCACTATATGGAGAGAATACTTTACTACAGTCCTTAATCATTTATCTAGATGATGGTGGTATGATCTCGAACTCTAATTAGTCTTCCGGTGCAATAAATTCTCGAATTCGCACCGGATCTTCCAGTAAAACCGAAATACGTGTAACAACAGCAATCAAGTCCCTTAAGAAAAACAAAGTTGTGGTTAATGGTGGCATCAGTGCTGAATACATCTGCAGAACTGCTACGCTCATACGGAGAGCATGGGAAAATGAACAATTTCCGTAGGAGTGGAAGAGAGTGATGATCATCAAGCTTCCAAAAAAGGGAAATCTGATGGATTGCTGAAACTGCAGAGGTACATATGTGTTCTTTCAGTCGTAGGCAAGATAATAGCTAGAATCGTATTAAAATTAATTTTCATTTGTAAACTGTTATTGCTTTTTTTTTGTATCCCTCCCTTATAAGGACACCTCCCACTCTTCGAAGCAAAAGGTTTCCTAGAGCATGGTACACTCAAAACTCCGCTGACAGAAGTTGTAATCGTAACACCAATGAAAATTTGAACTTTGAGTGACTCTGACATAAGATTTGTATGCCTATTATAAGCTGAGCTTCTTTTAATAGTACACAGTGTTGTATTATTTATTTGTTGTCAGTTTTCACTTTAATTGATATTAATTGTTTCCGATTCGACGACGAGTAAAATAACAAACCAAAAAAAAAACCAAAAATAGGAATCTGCGAATGAGCGAATAATCACCAAAAAGTTCAACAAAAAAAAATGGATATCACCATCTGCTGTCGACTACGTCCAAAATCTAAGTGCAAGCACTGTACATACTCCATGTGCATTGAGATGGATTTGTGTGTGGATCGTACGATCGATGCTGGTGCGCATGGATTGGATGAATAAGTTATTGCAAATGAAACATCCAGTGGCGTGATACATATGTGCAGTGAGTAACAGGTTATAGGAACAATTTAACAGTGATTAACAAACAAAGGCAAACAAAAGAAATTAAATACAAAGATAAACAAACAATAGTATTAAACAATTGTGTATGAATCTAACAACGTTTTCAAAAGCAGGAAGACTGGAACCAACGGCTAGATGTATTGAGCTTAAGATTTATTTTCAGTTTGTGCTCTCATTAGCAAAATTTACCCTTAAGAATCCATGGCACAAGTCAGACATTTTAATTTGGCTAATTCGAGAAGCAACAAACTATTTATATGTACGAGTAAGTACACACTTCGAGAATTTAATATGGAACTATACACAATAGAACAACGAACAAAAATCATCGAATTTTATTTTGAAAACCAACGTTCAGTTGTTTTGACGTAGCGCGCATATCGTCGCTATTTTAATGAGCGGATCGCACCCACAGTGACAACAATAAGTCGTCTGGTCACGTTTTTAACAGGAAGGGTCAGTAGGAACCGGCAATCTGGCGCACACGGATAAAAATATTCAAGGTGTAATGGAGACTGTGCAGTGTAGTCCAGAAACATCAACAAGGAGATGTTCGGCTCAACTCGGGCTTTCGCAGAGGTCCATTCAGAGAATTTTGGCTACATTGCAAATTTTCCCATATAAAGTCCAGCTGGTGTAAGAAATGGAGCCGACAGACTACCAACAAAGGATTGATTATTCTATTTCGTTGCGGCAAAAGCAGAGCAAAATCCCGATTTCATCCACAATTTCGTAATGAGCGATGAAATTTCCAATTAATTGGATTCGTTAATGAGCAAAGCTACAGGTTATGGGCTACAGAGAATCCAAGAGCAGTTCATCAGCGATATTGGTATTGTTTTGTACGGTGTATCGTCCAAAGTATCATTGGTACATATTGCTTTGAAAATTAAGCTAGTGCTGCAGTTACTATTGTAAGCATTTCAAAACCACTGAATTGTAAAATATAACATCGCACCATTCTTCAGGGCGAATCATTTATCATTGTAAAAACGGATAAAGGAGAGAAAGCACCTCCAGTCGAATAATTTTTTTTCTAAAATTCAATCATAACGAATTCAGTTACGCTTGAATGCTCAATATCGGACGATGTTGGAAAATTTGTTGAGGCCAGCTGTACAAAACCATCCACAGCTATGGTTCCAACAGGATGGAGCCACAGCGCATACTACAAGGGACACAATGGCTTTGTTACGGGACATCTTCGACGAACGCATTATTTGGCGCAATAGCGACTTAATTTTGCCACTGCGTTCACTGCATCTAACCTCTCCCGACTGTTTTCTTTGGACCTATTTGAAAGAACGAGTGTCCGTCAATAAGCCAGTGAAAATGACCACCACTTGCGAGACGTAATCTTTCACGTTTAGGTTAATAAAATTTCCCATTTGTATACTGTACAATAAATTTGGGAATCGATAGACTCGTTGAAGGCAGCAACACGAATTATTGCTCCAACCAAATTGACCTAACCTAAAACACCCCCGCACGTCGTAAATATGCTCTGCATAGCCGCTCTAACTGCTGAGAACAGACAAGTGCAGCTTCATTTGCGAGTGAGTTCAGGGCTCGCAAATAGCTACAATGAATCAAAAATATCGGCAGTTGGAACATTCGAGCTCGAGGATACTTTAAAGACAAAATAACATGAAGAGATTCACCAATAAATTGCTGGTAATTTGTTTATTCAAAATTTAGCTTAAATATTAAAATTCGGTTGATCGATGGGAGTTCCGGATGCAAAAACCTTTATGATTATTCCCCTGACGCAAAACAAAAAAAATAAACACTCAATTGATTTTAACACAACCATCTAACTATTTATTGCATCTAAAAAATAAATTACAAATGCAATCTTCACTGCCATTTGCATAACTATTTCATTTTCTCTAATCATTTCTTCACACACACAAGCACTCATCACTTCAGGCGAACTGATATCCGGCGAATGTTGATGCACCAGGATTCAAGAGACCCAACCGCTGTTTCTGTTTCCTCTGTTCTGTCATATGGTCCTTCAGTTCGCGCAATTGCTGTGATAAATTCGTAACCAGTATTTGAGTTTCTTCTAAATTTACTTGCAAACTTCTTAGCTCAATTTGATCACCATCCGAGTCAACCGCTGCCAACGACATAGCTCGCAATCTGGGAAACCAATCCAAAATACCAGCCTTAACCATTGCATACACATAACTCTCAGGTCCGGTGAATTCCGTGGGATCTTTCACCTTCACTAAAACAATAAAGTACAAATAGTGCCACATGTTGTGTTCGCTTTTGATATGTTCCTCAAAACTGACGGTTTTGTTATCGAATGCCGACCGATTTAGGCCACAAATGAAACAGGTGTTCTTCAAAATTAGCTCCTTTTGTTGTTTTTCACTTCTGAGATCGGCAAATGTGTCGATAATTACACCAAAGATCAAGTTAAGTACAATAATAATCACAATGAAGAAGAAGAGCAGGTCATAGATTACTCGCGCTGCAAATAGTCCTTCCTGAAATTGATAGAAGATGACTTATTAGATATTCAAAGTGAAATTGGTACTTTTATACCTTGCTGGATGGAGCTCTGAGGATATCACCAATACCGCCACCGTTACGCAATCCCTGATTCAGCGTCGTCACAATGCACATAACCAGTGAATCACAGGCACGCTCCTTTTGTTCCCCATCACCAGCTTCGTTACGTATTCTTGCCACTTCCTCAGGAGAAAGGCAAGTCCTCGGAACACCCTCTATTGGTTGGTCAGTAATATGATTCATCAGAGGGCCGTTCTCTTCTGAAAGTTTAAATGAATTTCATAGTTCAGTAGAAAGGAGACCCTAAAGAGGACTTACCAAAGGGTAAATCCGGATCAACAGGTACTAGGAAATCGTCCTTAAAGAATATATAGCCTATTATAGAGAAAAGGTATACAAGAATAAGGGCCAACACGGCCGTTAAAACTATAGATCGACCATTTCGTGTTACCGATCGAATAACATTTACTAAAGTCTCCTCGCGATAAACTACGTCGAATAACTGAAAAGAGAAAAATTTTAAATATATACAACGGCATTTGTTGTTTCCTAGAGACTTTTGATGTTCCCTAAAGGCATTTACTGTCCCCTAGAGACATTTAATGTCTCTTAGGTACAATTTAATGTCTCCCTAAGATACAAGTATAGGCATACCAATAGTGAGTAGAAAAATGGATGAAAAAGAAGGCCGCAAAAGACAAAGCATATGTATCCGAAATGATAGAAAAGTTGAAAATCTGTGATTATTTTCAAAAAATTCTTTTCCAGCGTTCCTTGATTGCCCATTATGCTGATTATGTGTACGCCCTTTAATGCCACCTGTAACCAAAAGGATATATCATTTACGAAAAATTCAATTTGACCGTTTAAAAATAAGCTCACCGTCACTGAGCCTAACAGCCAAAGCGTTGGTTCCGGTCCTATAAGAAATATAAACCGCAATATCACTGAACCAATTAGAGTTCGTATACCAGATTCACGAGGTAACATGATGACAATCACCAGCGAAAATAGCATTATGGCCCAAAATAACCATGATACATGCGGAAGTAGTTCTAAAAATGAAAAAAAAAAGGTTCAGCTGAAGTCAAATGGAGATGAATAAAGTTTTTGATACTTACCGGGCACAGTGTTATCGAATGGATAAAAGAACGCCACGATCATATTTATCACAACAACGCAATTGAAGAGTATACTACTCCATAATGACATGTAACTGCTGACCCAAAATAGTGCCGGTTGACCTTAAAAATAAAATATTCATCACATTAGTAAAAAGAATTTTTTTTGTCGAGGTTCTTCGAGGACTTTTCTAAAAAGCTATGCATTCTAAACCTGAACGTACGTTTTCAGATCACAAGCGACAAGAAAATTCTTGAATATGAAAACATATTGACTGCGATTGATTTGTTACAGAAAATCTTTAACAGACATATGCATGTATACAATATTCTAGATTTTCTACTGCATATCGGCATAAAATTTAAGAATCTGCTATCACGTTCATCCCTAACTACATTTGAAACGGTGCACTTCCTAACCGAACTGGATACCAGGCCAAACTTAAAATGCGTATAGAAAGACGGTATTATGTTCCAGGTAACACCATGCATTAAAACAGCCACCACACCGAATCACATTCTTACCGATAGGTTATTTCACGGCTTTCTGAAGAACACAGTCGTAGCGACCGACTAACCAGTAAGTTAAGGAGAAAAGGTCTATCAAAAGACTACAATCAATAAATTTCAATAGGTTGTTGTGACTATTATTCCTTGAGCCATGCTCAGCTCTCCTGCCTGGTAACAGACATGGGATTAGCTTTTTGCGTATTAAGTAAGAAAATAACTGTATTGCGGGGTTACCGGCCTCATCATCAGCTGCCTTGTCGAGACAGGTCGGCTCAAGAGTCAAAGATCATAAGGTTCTTCAAAGATCCCAGACAGACATCGAACTAAGGGCTAATGGGTTCTCGACTGTGGCGAAAAACATGTCAAATTACAGCATGTCTGAAAAACTTACTGATTTAACGTCTCCACCCGTGGTCTTCTCGACTGCGGCTGGGGCACATATTCATATTCAACATGCTCCCACCCCTCGCGTCTTCAGGTGATGATACATAATCTGCAGCAATTTTCTTGCGGCTCTATCTCTGATACGCTCGGCAAACTGGGATGGACTGTTGGAGAAAGTGGCGGAAGGGTTTTACTTGGCACGTCTAATCTCCCTCATGGTGGTCAGATAACTGATCGAAGGAATGCTGGAGAAGGATTGACTCGGGAAGGCAACAAGGCTGAAGGGGCTTCTAAAACGGCGCAAATCCATGGGTTTCTGACCAAAAGTCAGCGCAATGATGCTGTTAACTCAGCAAGCGCTGACAGCCGCTCCTTTGGTGACGACGGGAAAAGAAATATGTCGGTGAAAGGAGCTAGACAACACAGGGTAGACGAAACAGTAGCGTTGTGGATTATAGCAAAGCAGAACAGAACTTTGAACGTGGATGCGTATTGTCGCCGATATGTAATGGCAGGGGTCAACAGGGGCTGTCCGCAAGATGGCGTTCCGTCGCCACAGCTGTGATACATGGTGGTCGATTCTTTGCTGAACACTCAATGGTTCTAACGTCTACGCTTAGGCTTATGTGGATGATGTTGCCATATTTTCTGTCGAACCATGCCTAGAGACTGCCTGTGCTAACGCGCAAATGTGTCTGGATATGATCGATGCACTTGGAATAGGTTTTCGGTCAATCCTCTCGTTCCTTTTACGAAAAAGGTTCTCTGGATCTATACGGCTATGACAAGATCTTTTCTAGCATATGCGTCAGTTATGTATGTGACTGCACGAGAGCTTTTCCGAGTGCGACTGGGTCTGCTTCCGATGCAGTGCTCAATCCTCTTGATACTTATATCATATGCAGTACTTTCAAAGCAATATATTGTCTTAGGCGGGGTGGCTTTTGGTACAACCCACACTGGAGTTTCGATTAACTTACGCGACACTTATTCTACGACCGCTTATGAGATTGCTAGCCAAGGCTCAGAGGAGGTTTTCTCAGGACCCGAACCTGCATTGGGTCTTGCTGTGTTCTCGGTCAGGCCCTCCACTGATGATTGGGTTTCTTATGAACATAATTGTGTATGGCACAGTTCTCCAGGATGCGGGCAGACTAAACGCCTGCTCGCCGGACGCCGGACGTCTGTAAGAAATCGACGTCATTTTTGTTATTCGAGGAAGACGAGGAAATTTCAGTAAAATGGGTAAAACAGAGTTTGCTTCTTGGTAGTACAATGGCGCAGTTGCGTCTCAGTACTCCAGTGTAGCATTGCCTGACTCGAAAAAAGTTATATCGAACGAATATACGCAAATGTCAAGAGGATTCTCAAACCCAAACCCGCAGATTTAAAACAACAAGAAGAACTTTAGACCAAGCTATGGCGCATGCCAGGAAGTTTTGTTACTAAATTGGAATAAATGTGCTGCACCCTGTCCAAGTAATTACCTATATAATCATCCGAAAGCTTAAAGAACCCATTCTGTGTTCGTGAATGTGGACTAAATTCGAATTCGGGTTGCGCTAAAAACGAATTAACTATGGCCATACAATACACTTACTTTGCAATTCCGTTGGGACATTTATTTGGTACATTACACTTTCCCAAAAAGATACCAGCGGTTGACGGTTTTTAGTTACATCTAACAACTAAGCATCGTATACAAATCTGTAATACTCACCCCTCAATTTCTTTTGCCACTTCATCTCGTTGAACATCTCCTCGGCACGATCAAAGAAGTCAGCTACCTTTGATCCCTGGTCGTCCCTCTCTGCCGTATTTAAAATCTTAATTTTCGTATCAGTCGTTAGGTATTCGCAAATCTCAGGTATAGGAAATACAATCTGCTCCAATGTCCTATCATTGCGAACAATCTAAACAAAAAAGAAACAGATCAATACTTTTCTCACATCGACTGCCTCAACTCACCTCTATCTGTGCAGTGTGTGTAGCATAGTACATCAACGCCTGACTCATTTTCGAATCGAAGTTCAGCGTTTCTTCTGAAGTCTTAAGCAACGCAGCCAACTCTTTGTTATGCTGCGCCAATTGATGGCATAAAATGTAAATGTTATGGCCAACCTCTCGAGGTGATACCGTCACATCATCATCCTCCGGATCGCCTTCATCATGTTCACTTTCATCGACCATTTCTTCCTGATGATATGCTTTACATGCTACCTCAACCAATTGTTTTGGATTCATGTTATACAATATTCTCTCTGCATTTTCACTATCACCACGAGATTCCATTATGGCCAATAGTAGCTTAGACGCATTATTCTTTAGCTCTAGGACCAAATCCATTCGATTTTCACCCAATGGATTAATGTTGTTCATAATCAAAGCTGTAATGATGTCCAGTCCATTCGATTCATGCGTCGCTATGCAATTCTGATTCTCGTGGCATGGCCCCTGACAGTATTCGGTGAGAGTTTCCAGCGTCTGATTAATCAGAGCCACGTTATTCTCGTTTATATACAGACCGAGGAGTCCTAGTCCACCTGTTGTGGAGCCACAAATGCAGTCCAAGAACATCAAAGTCTCCGAAACGAGATTGTAGTTTGTTTTCTGATTCTGATTTCGCAGGAGATTCTGTAAGTCTGGATTGTGATTCTCGCAGAGGAGCTGTAAGAATCGTAAAATCGGTTGCATGACCAGAACTTTATTCGAGAGTTTGTTGCGATCGTCCTTGTCTTTGTGTTTTTCCAACTTCTCTGCTAGGATGTCCTCAAGTGGACTGGAAATGTTCAGAGCGGAGGTATCATCGCCGGGAGTAATGTTCCGGGCGTGGCTATATGACCTTGCAGTCGCTAGTCCGGCGTTGTGAAGTTCTTTCTTCAATTCATCGGTGATCACCACCCCATTGCTTTTAACTCCATGCTTTCGAGAGATTTTTTCCAGTTCCAGATTCATGTCATGTGGTTTGGATTCATGAGCTTTCGCCGCAATGTCCGAAGTGTTTACAGTCACCGTGGACTTGATCTCTTGCTGAGAGTCTTTCATTTTCTCAAAGAACACCTTAAAGAACGCCTGGTTGAGGTCTCCACTAAGAAATTTGTTGAACATACCCTTCTGTATGATAGGATTGCCTCCTTCGAGAAGAGCGATTCCCAGTTCTACTGCCTCCACAAATATCGATGGAGAATGCACAGATTTAATGACCAATTCCACGACCAAATCAGATGCTCCCTCACGGTCTAGATGGTTTTGAACTTCGTGCAGGGTTTTTCCCGCACGGATCAGATACTTGGCTCCTGGACCATGAGTGACAATATGCGCCCTGCGATTGTCCCCGCCCTCAATTGTCTTCTGTGAGAAGCCTTTACCAAAGTACCGAATGAGTAGAGAGTTTCGCAGAGAATCGCCTTTCTCTCCGTAGTTAACATCAAAAGCCATCATCTCTCGCAGAGTTCTTAAAACTTTGACACAAAGTTTCTCTTCTTTCTCTTCTAAAAGTTTCTCTGTGTGCTTTATGAGCTTTCGAATAAATCCACCACTCTCGCACTTTTTTCGAGACTCTGTTCCTTTAGGAAACAACAATTCAGAACGGTATAAAATGTCAACCAAAAGAGATAACTCTGACTCAACCAGTGGTTTCAGTTGGTCCTCCAACAGAGAAACAATATCCTGTAGACCTTCTATGATACTCCGATCCAGTCGCATACAATTTGAGTAGTAAGCACTGTCGTACTTTGGTTGCTTGGAAGCAAGAAGCCACTTTGTGGTCTGTCGAGTCAGCAGTGCCGTCTTGCTTGACATCGTCACGACTTTCTGCTCCAAATCCAAGGGTATAGCAATACTTCTCGTCTTTGCCGACTCTGAAAGTGTTCTTATGCAGTTCTCAACATTGAACCGTTCAGCCAGAGACAACCACTTACACTGAGACAGTTTGAAGGTGGCTTGCAGCAATTGTACAAATATCATCTGTCGTGTTTGAACAATCGTACTCTGATCTGAGAAGGGACTACTAAAGAATGTACTCAGAATGGTCATAACTCCAGTCAGCACGTAGTTAATCAGAGTTTTGTTTCGCTCCGCTTGATGTATGGCAATCAACTGGTTGATGTCAGCAAGAAATGACTTCTCAAACAAGTTCCACATGTGCCCAGATGAGTAAATCTCTTTCATTTCGACTTCAGTGTCAATGTAACAGTGATTCAGGAAGTCCACATAGGCTTCTTTTACCTCGGGTATGCAATCCACATGACAGATAATCGTTACAATGTCATCAAGTGACAACAAATTGTTACACTTAATCTCAGTGTAGACATTCTTCCCCATGGTGCAGCAGGCAAGTAGTTTAACTAATTCTACATGATACTTCAGAGGATTGTCATCGGTGAGTGGTTGATCCTTGTTGGTTTTTCGCATCATCGTGACAAATTGATTGAAAGATGTTTTATCGTTGTAGAAGACTAGGACATCTTCGCCTGCATTTATGAGCTCCTGCATTACCATATCTTGGCATTTGCGTATGAATTGATTCTCGGCTTTGACGATGGTCTGAAGGAATTGCAAGTAGACAACATGTCGGCCATGGATTTCAATGCAATGAACAAAGTGTTGGACAACTTTGTCAGTGACTTCATTGCACAAAGAGAGGTTGTCCTTGAAAATTGCACATACAGTTTTTGCTTCGAGGATCTAAAAAGGAAAATTATTTATAGTAATGTAATCAGATTATGTTAAGAAGTCTGACAGAGGTCCGGTTTTTGTTGGTTAGTGTATATACATAATCACCCTTATTCTCCTAGTCGTGTCATCCAAAAATTGAGGTGTAAGGTACAATTTTATATTCTCACTATTCCATTCAAGTTGAGCAATTAAGGGAATACACACAAAAGTGAGACTACAAAGTGCCCATATTGAAGATTTCCCACAAATTTCCATGTACGAGAACAGTTTTAAAATAGCGTCAGGTGACAATGTGCCACTTCGATTTCGGGAATAAGGGTGAATGTTTAAGGTTAGAGGTTGCACGGGTCACAAATATATGCTATAAATGTTGAACAACCAAAAAAACGTTGAAATTTAGATTTTCTAAAAGAGGCAAATTTTTTGTTTTGTTTATGCGGTGCACTTGAAAGAAAGCGAAAGGAATAGCAAAACTATCTTTCAGAACCTTGAGGTCGGTAAGTTACGTCAGCTTTATACCAGGAAATACTGTGTGGCTTGATCGACTGATTTGCGTACCATAATGTCGTGAACTAAAATCGCGCAAGAAAAAGTTCCCGCAGCAAAACTAGCACGAGCTCATGACGAAATGGTCGATTCATTAAAAAAATAACATGACACAGTGTTTCTCATGCATATACTCCTCCTTTAACAAAAATGGGATCGTTTTATATGATCAATTTCATCAAAATCTGCTGGGTGGCTCTTCAATTAAGTGTGTGCAATAAGTACACGCATTTGATCAGGACTAAGGAGATAGACTATACAACTACTCATTTGTAAAATATGGTCGAATGAAAGTATGCCTGATGAATGGAATCTCATCATCATTTCCTCGGTGAAGGAAATCCTCTGCGTTGCGAAAACTACAGACGCATCAGCCTCCTAAGCACTATGTGAATTAAATGTTATCGGTCCAGGATTCAAGACCGGTAACAACATTACTGCCACCTCTAATATAAAAAAAAAGATCTAAGACAAGGCGAGGTGGTGCAATGTGATTTCTTTAACATTATGCCTGAACGGAAAGGAAGACCAAAATCAATTTTATACACAAAAAACTCCATTCATAAATATAGATCAGAATGCTGAACAATGTGTATATCTACTCTGCCTATTCGCTGCCATCATTTCATCAGAAATCACTCAGCTACTATTGGAATTATAAAAAATTCAAAATTCTCCTATTAATTTACGATCCCCTTTGTGAAAATGATGTTTGAAAACGAAGATTCAACAACGTACTGTACAAGATCTACAGTGACATTGCTCTGGCATGTCGAGCGTATGCATTTTCAAATCCAATCCGGTGGGTCAACCGGTATACAGGTCGTCCTTGCCTATGATATTGCGTTCAAATAACAGAAGACTTAGGAAGGTTGAATATCCGCAATTACCACTTGCTATCTTAAGGCCGAATAGATGGCTAGGACTTTTAAGGGAGGAGCCAAACGATCATCCTTTGTAGCACCAAACTGAGTATGATGAAGTAAAAGTTACAGAACTTCTTGCGCTTGGATTTCTACATTCTTCCATCTTGAATTTGGCGAAAACGTTTGTTTGCTCACTCACAGGATCATGAATCTCCATCAAATGATATCAAATGATGAACGTTGTAAACCTGAAGAAAAACACCACGAAAATAGGATCTCTCAGTCACACCCAGATCTAAAAGTGGTCAAAGTTATACTTAAAGATGTGAATTACTGGAGTTGAAACAGGTATCCTTTAAGAATATCGCTGTTTATATCGACAATCAGGCTGCACTAAAAGCACTAGATTCGTAAAATAGTCAGTAACTGCCGCACAGTGTTTAAAGCATTGTAAACACAGAACCGTGTCAGACTATGTCAGGAAATTAAATTGCCAATGAATTGGAAAGAAATAGAGAGAAATTCATACGAGACTTAGGAGTGAACGTTAAACTACTTTTTTGCTCAGTAAAAGCAATCGTTTTAGACAAAATAACCATAATGGCTGGCTTAAGATGGTCTAACATAGGAGGACGTAGGGTACCTAAGGCCCTTGACCGGCGTTAGATAACTAGGGACATTTTTAAATCAAGTGGGTCACAGTTAAGAATGGTAATAGAAAATTTGTTTTGAGACTGGGACTTACAGACATGGACGTGTGCAGATACTCCAACAATACCGGCGCGATAGACAACAAGTAAAAATAAATATTTCCGTGTTAACAGCCCACACAGAGTCTGGGCTAACTTCTCGTAGTCATTCGTATAGTGCGGACACGAATGGTAGGGACTTACAGTTTTATGCAGTTTATTGACGTTTAAGGGATATTTTTTTTCGATTGAGAGAAGCTTTTACTCTTGAATGTTTATCAGACGTTCACGAGAGGTGGAACCGTGAAAAAACTTTTTGGTATTTTTCGGGACTAGAACCTTGAGGCTCCCGCTCAGTAATCGCATCACATTCAACCACTGAACACATAAAAAAACAACAACTAAAACTGAACTTAAAACTATAGGCTATAATTAGACATATAGTTTGTCTGTAAACCAGAGAAAGTAGGCTTCATCAATATACAATAAAAGGGAGATCATGTGTTTCGAGGAACCTGTATCTTTATGAAGGTTCTTTAGGAATCGAGATATGATATGATAGCTTCATCATAAGACTATTCAACCTAACCTAATGCTATCAACTTAAACGCAAATTTAAGAATGTTCTGGTCGAATGTTAAGTTCGTGCTGTTATATGAGTGCAGCACCTGGAAAGTGAACACTATCAGAATAAAGCTGCTCCGAACACCTTTTTTAGAGGACGAGTACAGAACAAATATAAATCACTCAACGCCGGAAGTGCCAGCGATTGCTCACATTTTTCGAAAGGGTAACAGTTTCGAAATTAGCTATTCAACGTAAAGGAATTTTTTAACATAGGATATCAAAAGTGCAAGTGCTGGCCGTTGCGCAAAACTGTTGAAGAGGAGTAGCAGCAAGTGGAGAAAATTTTGCAGATAAAACCATTTACTGTTGTGTATAGGCGTTGCTCTAATACCTACAAGAGAGACTTAACAAATCATTCCGTAGGTTTATAAAGTAGAATCAACTGAAACAATAGTTTTAAAAAGATTTTTTTCATCAGATCCGTCACTTTTTATATATCTACACATATAGGTACATTATTACATATACATATATGTATAACTATATTAGATATACTGAACCGATTTTGTCAAATGCACCTTAAAAAGCCAATTAATATGAATTGCAGGAAAAACAAATAAAACAAACGAAGGAGATCAATGTTGTAATCGAAGAAATATTTATGATATGGTGGACTAATAATCACGGAAAACAGTTAGTAAGAAACAATTATGGAATACCACAAGCGTAACACTTGGAACTGCAACAAATAAAATAACACACTCCGCACATTCAAAGCATACAAACAAAGCCTCACATTTCTTAGTTTACTCTTGCGTAGCCATTGCACCACCTAAGCTGTAAATGTTTAATTTGTTTCTTTCATTACATCTGTGTATACTACACCAAATTATTTTAATAAATTTTCTACTTACGCCCGGATTAAGGAACAAATCCAAATGATTGTGTAGTAAAACTTGATTTTGTTGATTGCCTAAACAGAAGTTCTGCAGAAATTCATGTGCCAGACACATTAATTCCTTCATTAGTACATCATCCTTTTCGTCATATGGGTTCTGTAAAAGATCCAAAACTACTGTGTGAACACTAACATTTCGTAGAAGACGTTGTTCATGCTTTCGGGGCTTTATGTTTGAACCTAAAATAAATATAAGACAATGTTTGAGTTCCAGTTTTCCACACATCTAGAGAGCATTCACCACTAGTTACGCAAAATTTGTTCATTCGTATCAGAATGTCCTTAACTTTTTGATACTCCATTAGTTGATCCAAACTTAGGGAAGCCCTGTACTCGGAGCTTAGTGTTGCTTCCAAAGATTTGTCTATTGATCGATCAGCTGGAAAGAAATTAATTTTAGAGAATTTAAGAAAAAAAAAATTAGGATTTCAATGTTTACCAGGAACTATCATCGAATTCTCTTCCATTGCCTTTGATTTGTACACCCATAATTCGGATTTCTCCACACTTTGTCTAAGTATATCCAAATCAGATTTGATTTGCTTGTATGATTCAACATCACTATCCGAAACAAGTAGTTGAACCTAGAAAAAAGATTCACATTCAAAAATATTTATATGTACATTTATAAGAAAGGCTCATGTTACCTGACGAAAAGCATGTAGGACCTCTTGTCTCTGGCTAAAATGTCTAAAAAGAAGATGCAGTGCTCCCGAAACTAATGGAGGGTAGTCGTGCATAATAAGATGCAGTAATACCCTTAAGAATGTACGTCCTCCTTGTCCATCCAAATCCAAGTTAGCGGCATCACCATCGCTGCCGAATATACCCTCAGCTTGAATTCCAATTGATTCCAAGTCAATGTTTTTTTGGCGGGCATTTATCATTAATTCTGTGGGTTGAGTTTCAGTTTCGTCGAATTCACGTTTGAAAATCGATAGGAGGCAGCTGATTCGATAGTCCAGGCGGACATCAAGGATGAATTGTAGAATTTCAATAATCTTCAGCTTCGTGTCCATTACGAGAGGATATTCCTTCATTTGACTGACGGATTTTCGCTGTTGTATTGTTGGTGTAGCCATGGCTGATCCAATTGGGCCCAGCGCTAATGATGTCATGACAGTATTCATATCGCCAATTGATCGAAGAACACCGCCTTCAGCTGAAGAAAAAGCAATTTATATAGTGAACGATGTGAAAAATACTATGGACTGTGGTACTGAGGCTGCGGTATAAGGTGAAAATGCATACAAACGAAACAAAAATGATGCCACGCCGAATTTGATTACTAATCTAATGGTACTTATGGCATTAAAGCATGGTTTCTGGCCTGCTCTTTGACAGAGGTGTTCATAAAACTAACGATACGTGGCCCTACCGTATCAGTGACTTTGTCTTATGTGTGGGGAGCTAAGTTTCAATGACTCCCCTGGAACATTCAAGGTGCTATTCGAGATTCTGCTAACTGTCGAACCTATATTTTCCTCGGTATCCATGAGAACAGATTAAAATAAGTGAAACCTCGATGATAAATGTTCTAAAGCGAGGCTCAGTACTAGACAAAGAAGCACACCTACTGGTGCAACGTAGGTGGTATCTGAAATTCTTCAATCAGGACTTCAAACGAGTGTGTGTAACGAACTTTTATGGGGTTTTTTTTTTTTTTATAATCTGCGCGCGCCAAAGGGAGTATTAATACCCTTTAATTGTTTCAGGGCACGGGCGTCAGGGAGAAGGGGGGAGAGGAACATAGGAGGTACCTATGGACGTTGGCTTTGAATGTTTGAAGGTTGTAGTGATGGGGAAATACAGAGCCTTGTAGATCGTTCCACATTCGTGTTGTTCGGCTTATAAATGAATCCCTATATTTGACTGTACGACCGAAGTTTGGCTTAAGGGTAAACTGATGTGCATTCGAAGCATGTCGCGTATTGTGGGTGAAATTTTGAAGGGGAGGAATGCAACTGGCTATTTCGCTGGAGCATTTTTTGTGGAAAAAACGGTAAAACAGGGAGAGACAGGAGACATTTCTCCGATGTTCTAGTGAATGAATGGAATTCACAATGTTTCTATCACCTATAAGTTTTCACGCGCGATTCTGTACCCTATCAAGAATGTGCAGAACGGCCTTGGGTGCTCCGGACCAGATATGGGCGTTATATTCCAGCTTAGGGCGGATGAATGCTTTATAAATTGAGGCCAGATCAGACGGGGTAAAATATTTCTTGCACCGCTCCTAGACATTTTGCAGCATTTTTGCCGACCTCGAATATGTGATCGTTCCATCAAAGATGGTTATTAATACACATACCGAGAATGGCAAGTCTTTCGGTTTCAATGATGCAAGTACCATCCATGGACAATGGTTGAGGGTTTTGGTTTCGCTTGAGAGACAGAAGACAGCATTGTGTTTTGGAAGCATTAAATTCCACGCGGTTGGTTGAACCCCATTTACTCGTAATTATGCTGTCCAGGTCGGAATTTAATGTGTTTAACATACGTTGCCATTCCCCTTCTACGGTCGAAGAGCAAGGCCGTGAGTTAGGGAACGAATATGAAAAACTGAGGGTACTGTCATCAGCGAAGGAATGGATTGGATTAGAAGTTGCAGACAAGAGATCATTTATAAAAATAAGAAAGAGAGTCGGAGACAAAACAGAGCCTTGGGGAACACCAGCATTTATTTGGTGAATTGCAAACTTGAAGCCGTCCAAAACAACTTGTATTGAACGCCCCGAAAGGTAATTTCTAATCCATTGAAGAAGAGACTCATCGATGCCATATGCACGCATTTTCGACAAAAGAGCCTGATGCCAAACTCTGTCACATGCTTTTGAAATATCAAGCGCAACCATCTTGGTTTCGCCGAAGTGATGGAGAGATTGGTTCCACTTCTCGGTGAGATATGCCATCAAATCGCCAGTGGACCTGTTGCTACGAAAATCATACTGCCGGTCATTAAGGAGTTTTTGTGAATCGAGATATTTCATAAGCTAACGATTTATCACCGTTTCCATGACCTTGGAAAGAAGGGACGTAAGTGCAATGGGTCGGTAATTGGACGGGGAGGAAGATTCGCCTTTTTTGGGGACAGGCTGGACGAATGCTGTTTTCCATCTACTCGGAAAGAGCCCTGAAAAGTAGGATAGACAGAAAAGCTTACGCAGAGGTTTTGCCAGTGTAAAAGAGCACCTCTTCAGAACTATGGGGGGGATACCATCTGGACCAGCGGATTTATGTATGTTAAGACCTTTGAGTACTCCTGCAACTGTACGAGTGCGGTTCAAAGATGAGGGATGGAAGTGTACGATTAATTTATGATGGATTATAACTTGTCTAAATGCTATTTTCTACCACCCATTTTGAGCTCAACTCGGCAGTTAGGTAGTTGAGTTGAGTACGGTGGACATTTGCAGCCGCTTTAAGTTCCTATTTATCTTCTTTTTTTTAAAGTTTTTGTCTAATTTATTAATTTTATTTGAAATAGAGACTGAATTAACTGCAAGAGGGCTATCTATAGTCCGCGAACCGCGAAGGAATGGATAGCAAGTAATAGATAGAAGGTTATTAATATAAATCAGACATCGATTCGGGGGAAGGACAGAGTCCTGGAGAAGAGGGGTAGAATTACATTCATCTAGTACAACCAATAATTGGCGATTATTTTTAAAAAAAAAAATCACTTATTAGCTGAGCATGTACAAGTTTCTATCTATCGGGAAAAATGTGTATGGCAAACGATAAGTGCAAGGGGTTTGGTTAGGATAGAAGAACACCTCTTCAAAACAGGGAAGGTCCTGAAGATTTCTTATTAAGCAGATCTTGAACACATTGCCTGTAGAATATATTACGAGCATTCATAAGTATGATAATTGAATGCTTATTTACTTTTATAGCGCACGAAGCTAGACAGTGTTTTTTGGAATGGTAAATTTAAATTAAAAAAAAAAAAATCACAGTCAACATGTTAAGGACTCGAGCTTCCGAATAAGTTCGGAGAAATATTTGTTTTTAAGAAGGTTCGGTAAAGAAGGATATATGGAACTATCTGGTAAGGTGGATTTTATGCATAAACAAATTCAATTTATTTTGGGAGTCTTTGATACCAATCTGCTGGCAGTACACTGAAGATGATTGCTTGAAAAGTATACCAGAAACTTACATTCTACGTCGTTATTGCTATAACGAGCGCTTGCACTTGTATTATTATCCGATACACAATCCAGAATACACAGCAAAGTTTTCGTCAAACGCAACAAATCACTGAAACTATAAAATCCAAAATAAATCAAATCTCGTGCCAGTTTGACAACCTGGAAGCAAAAACAAATAATTATTTTTAATATCATATATATTTGGCATATTTAGTCTTTACCTCGAAAGTTAATTTATTTTGCTCCTGATCTGTGAAAAGCCATGCTTTTACGGCAACATTACACAAGTAGTTCTCTACAAATACAATTGTTGTATTGAACTTAGCGCGAACTGCTTCTTTATTGCAGTCCGGATGCTTTTTGTAATCATAACTAAAATATAAAAATTAGTATTTAATTAGAATGTAATGAGAATCCTTTTCTTTAACTTACTCGTGAATAGACATTTTCGACGGAATTTCACTCCATAGTCTTGCATATTTCACAGGAGTAACTGGTTCCTGTGGATCACGATCAACGTGTAAATGCAACATAAGTCTACAAAACGATGCTCTCAATTCGTAGGGAATGGTTTCGTCAGACATGCATCTAGAAAATTTTAATTAATTATACATAGTAAGTGTGTACACTGTACAGTGACCGTGAAAAGTTTAAAGACATGATATAGCGCTGAAACTATTATATAGCTATGCAGGCATAATTTTAACTCACAATGTAGATAAATCAATTTCATATAATATATATTAATCAGTTAACCATTAACCACACGTGGAGTATAAAAATAGAGTGATTTGCCATTATTATTTAAAGAGGCAGTCCCAAAAAACGCGAAATAAGTATAGACACTTTGAACAGCTTTACAATAACTTTTTTTTAGTTTTCGATTTAAGTATATGAAAACATTTTTAGAGTAAGCCTACAGCAAATTGTGCAAAAATATTATGCCGAAAATGCAGTAAAAACATTTTCTGCATCACTGAATCTGAATTCAGAATCAGAATTTCAAACTGGAAAAATGGCGGACTCAATATAGTGCACAAAAGAAATTAACAAATTAAATTTGTTAGTAAACCAATGAATAAATAAATCAATGGGTCTTTGAATCCAAACCCAAAGTCTAAATTTGATTCAAAAAAGTGGATTCAAAATTACGTTCAGAAAATTAATAAAGTGCACAACTGTACTTATATATTGATTCTTTACAAAAAAATCAGTTCAAAATTTAAACAAAATCGACATTTTTTTATTAAAAATCCGCCAAAACTTGGTATGCCCATGACCTTGTATATACCACAAATCGCCAGAGTCTTATATAAAAAGGAGCCGATTTTTTTTAATCTGCATCACTTAGGACTTCTTTTAAGGTTATAAACCCAGTGATGGGTTTCTCTTCATCACATATCAATGTCAATAAGTAAAGTAACGTTAAACGTACTTTTTGGCAAAAACATGGTTCACCATACATACCGCATACCCACCGCAACTCAAATATGAAATTTGATTAAAATTGTTGGAGCCGTTTATGAGAAAATTAATTTTTTTCAAAATTGAAAATTAATAAAATGCCGTTAATTTTGGGGTTAAAATGAAAATTCCGATTTAATCTCGAATTTTGACTTTACAGATCCCAGATATGAAGTTTGAAGAAAATCGGTCCATCCGGGCTTTAGTCAGCCATACACACACATAGACAGAATAGAGACCTAATCTTTTGAGAATCTCTATTATAGCAATACTACTCATCAGTGGCGTGGGGTGAAATTTCAAGAGAGGGAAGCCGAAAAAAATGTTTAAGTAAAATGTTTTATTCAAGACTTACCATTTTGGTGCTTATTCGAAACACAGACTTAAGATATGCAATCGAAGCCACATTTGGTATACTTTAAGTCATTGGAATTTACGTAGACAATGAGCTCATCGCATAAAAAAAGTGGCTTCGAAAGAAGCCATTCTGGGCAGAATAATTTATATAAGTTATTGATAATTCGGAGCGTTGTTAAATATAAAAAATTTAGCAATTACAATTATGTACTACCTATTTGTACTCTAAAGCTATCCTACGATTCTTTTTGACGAATTCTGCTAAAACTCTTTCATAAAAATTTGAGTTATTTTTAATTTCTAAAAGAAGGTGCTTTTCGATAGATAAAAGTGCCAGGTCTGAGAGTCTTTCTTCTTTGTGGGAATTTCTTAAGTGTGGACTATTTTTAAAGTCGAAAAAGATCTTTCGACAGAGGCCACAGTCAAAGGCAGGGTTAAAAAGATTTCACACAATGTTAGAGCTTGAGAAAAAGTATCTCTAAGCATTTCCGTATTAAAATGATTATAAAGTTGAAAAACCTCAAGCTTTTTAAGTGAAGGGGTAGTTTATAAAACTTTGAGTTCCTTTTTTTAAAGTAGTAAAATTAAAAATTCCATGAAATAGGGTAATTAAAGAAGACATTTTGTAATCCGGCATTGAATTAGAAAAATATTCATATTTTGATTTGTTTAATAAATCAAAGAAAATATATGAACTAAATGAACTATACCTATTCTTAATCTGACTTGTAACATTATCTATAATTGCTACAAAAATTCGGCTATAATTTGTATTTGAATCAATATTAAGTAGTCGGCGTTTGCGTGGAGGTTCTGAGCAGTTACTTACGCTCTCATAGATTGAGTCAAATGAGTTCAAAAATTCAGAATGAATCCATGACTCAAAACCCTCGATCTGTTGTTGCTCTGTCTTCTCTGCAATTCAATAAGACGTTCACTATACGCGAATGATATTGCCATCGAGTCTCTGATACCCCGGAATGCCAGCTCTTGTTTTCCTAGAAGAACTACAGTGTCTATGAAATGCTTCATTAAATCGCGATTGCTATCAACTTTTCTATTATGAGCCTCGTAAAAATTTCCTAAAGAAGTCTCTATGCTATATTCGCCAAATTCATGCAAATGCAAGCAGCTGCGTATATGCTTTCCCGTTTGAATATGTTTTTTGGACGAATTAATAAAATTGTTTATATCAAAGAAACCTGTGTGACTCCAAACACTAGGAGAATTAGAAAAAAGAAGACAAGGAAATCAAAACATTCTATTTAATTTGCAACTGCCAGTCAGCCATGGATTCTTTTTGTAAAAAGACTCATGAAAATGTTTCTGATACCCATCCTTTCGCGTATAATCAATTTTCATTGATGGTGTCGAGCGACCTAGTTCTATAACTTTTTAATTTTACAAAAAAGAAAGCTTACTGAACTCGTGGGTTTCTTTTAGAAGAAACTCAGTTAAAATACATTCAAAATTAACTAGAGACATCTTGTCTAAGAATAATAAGAATGTTCAATGGGGCACCTCTTGAGTAGATTTATAATTACTTACTTGGTACATATATAGCTAATAACAATTCACTTAGCTCACTCACTATTTTATAACAATTTAATAATTTAAAACACTAACTTAACTACCAATATGTAATTGCTAAATTTTTAAAATTTTCGAATAATTAGCAGTCACAAAAATCACAAAAATTTGCATCCAAATTTTCAATAAATCACGCACAATTACACAACCGATTTGCAACTGTCATTTCAAATTTGCAAACAAAAAAAAAAATACCCAACAAGTAAGAAAAACCTCAAACGCCGTTTGAACCACTACATCACCCAATAACCCGATTTTCTTCGGCTTATTTTATTGCCTACAATAAAAAAAAAAAAAACTCCCTCGAACTGAAACCTTTCTCCTCCACCAATGTTCATTCACAAAAGCCGAAAAATCCCGGGTTATTTTCCTCATAAGCGAATGTATGTTAGACAAAGGATTCGCAAATAAACTTCTACTATATGCCAGAAAGGAATAGAGTTGAAAGTTCGTACTGTGAAGAAATGAATGCATAAGCCGGAAAATGAACGTCTTTAAAAAAAAAAATTCATTGCACGCTTTTCGTTTGAAAAAAGAAGTTGTCTCTCGCTAGCGGAGTTCATACTTGTCTCGCCTATGTGTGCGAGTTTGTGTATGAGTAAAAATGAATAAACAACCGAAGTGGTCGCAGCATTTCATCTTCGAGCGTGTATAAAGTTATGATTTATGAATGAAAAATGGTTTGATGAACAAATAATTGAATGTGATGGTGGGCAAGTGGCAAAATAAAAATTTTTGATATTTGAAAAGGGAAGCCGGAAGGAATCGGCTTGTATGGACGCCACGCGCTGCTATTCATCAATATCTCCAGATCGACAATTTTCAGAAAACTACTACTTGCCCTTATTGGTATAAACTTTTAAATTTTTAAATTGTGACTTTGGATTTGTGTTCAACGACCCCGAAAACCTTTTTGGCCCACATTGTCCTTCGATTTATTTTATAATTATATATTTATCCGCAACTTTTAATTCACCATTTAGAGTTTTGAAATTCTTACTTCCGATTCAGATTCAGCGACCCAGAATATGCATTTGCTCCTTTATCATCCCTCAATTTACTTTCTTGAACTTTTTACGGTATTTTGAAAAATAAATTAGCTGGATTGCAGGTCCGGGGTGTCTGCAACTGGAATGCTGAAATATACCCTAGACGAGTTTGGGAAAATGTCCGCGGGCAAAGACATTGCTTTTTAGAAAGACAATGATACTGTTTATACAGCAAAACTAGTCCGTAAATGGTTTCAAGTCAGAGGAACAAGGTGTTTTCTATGGTCATCATACAGTTTTGACTTAAACTCAATTGAAAACTTGTGTGGATCTATGGCAAGGAAGATTTACTTAAATGGAATGGAGTACAGAAATTTAAAAGAGCTAAATATACCAAAAAATCTAAATATGCCAGACCTGGAACGAGATAAACGCAGAAGTTCTCCACATCTTGATAAATTCTATGTTATCGAGAACGGATGAGGCTGTACTGAAGTAGAACAATTCAAAATAAAATAGAAGGCCATCAAAACTGTCTACTTCAGATCCCGTTTTTTAATAAATAAAAACTAATACTTTGCCGGGTATCCCTTGTTAGCAATAAGAACTGAACAGCGTTTTGGTATACTAGCTAACAAGTCCTGACATCGTTTAAGAGAGATATTCCTCCAAGTTTGTTCGATGTTGTTGAACATCTCAGTAGAGTTTTTTGACGTTTTTGATCCCAAACTTCTCTCAACATCATCCAATAAGTACTCAATGGGATTGAGTTCGGAACGCTTATCTTTTCCACCTCAAACCAACACTTCAATAGGCGCGAAGTGTGTTTGGGATCGTTGTTCTGTTGAAATATGTACGAAATTGGATAAATGGTCAAAAGCGTATGGCTCCATAACATTTGACAATATGTCTTTATACATATGGCGATCCATTCGACCATCGATGCCAGGAAAAGGCTCAGCAAATCATGACATTTCCACCACCATGCTTCATCGTTTTGATGTTGCACTTGGAATCGAATTCTTTGTTTACTGGTCGCCTTACATACTTCTTACCATTAGATCCAAATACGTTAATTCACAAAATCACAAAAAATATTAGCGAAAAACTGCCCCCATGCTAATGAAGAAATAGATTTTATTTTGATACTAGCAAACCCATGCCCGCTTCGCAGAGCACATTTTCGAGGGGCTGTCCCCTCTAAAAAATGCAGTTTAGTTAAGAGGCGTAAAATTCTATCAATTCGTCAGGCTTGAGAAATGCTAAAACTTAAGAGAGCAGAAAGAAAACTTTGAATAAAATTTGTTTTTAAAATATCTTACATTTTATTCTAATTCTTTCTTATAAACAACATTTTTGGTTTTTGCATCTTTTACGTAAATAAAAAGTGCGGTCGGTTTCCCTACTCTAGAACACCCAACATACAGTTGACCATGAGAAAACACAGGATATTCTAAATCTATACCGCAAATTTTCAAAGACTGATTTTTCTTTATTTATAGTGATGGCAAAAGCAAGGCGAATAGGAAATTGAAGACGTTTAAGGCAAATCAGGTGGATTCATTAGAATTCTGGGGATTAAAACGTCTTCCCCTTTATATTTGCCACTCAGAATCGTAGCTTCAATCAGATTGTTCATTAACTTTTTTACAGCAAGTCTCGTATCATCGTATTATAATCGGGGCTCCAACTTTTAGCGCTAAATAATGTGGTGACAGTCCCGGTAAACCAAGCGAATTCAAAAATTCCGTCGGCTAATTCACTACTTCATCCTCATTTATTATAGTGTCAACTGATTTGTAGGCAAAAAATTGTCCATCTATTTCCTCCAAAATTAATTTCAGCGACATCTTTATTTTTGCCAGCCAATATAGCTCTTTCACTTAACCAAGTATGATTCTCCACTATACTTGGAAACACACTTTGATCCAATTCGTTCATTGAATTCCTTATACAATAGAAATTGGTTGGCAGTGTTATTAGGCCATTTGAACTATCAACGGGCATTTTTCCATTCCCAATATCCAAAAGCTGCTTTGAAAATTCTGCCGCAGATGGATCGTTTCGTAACTGTACACGGACATTTGTAGTGAGTGTAAGTATTTTAACATATCTCCACAAAGGAGAACATTTAAGGCAGGCATTGAGTTCATCCGCAGCAGTGGAATGGGGTATGACCGGCAAAGTTTGTCTGAAGTCACCCGCCAACAATATCATGGCGCCGCCAAATGAATTACAAACCAAAATCTTTGCCGGTTGTATCGTTGCGGGGTGACGATGATATTACATATTTTGTTTCATTGTCGGTTGTATCGTTGCGAGGCGGCGATTTTAATGCTTCCAAAGCAACTCTTGCTGATTGTTGTTCACCACTTTCAAATGAGAGACCGACTAAGCGATAGACTTCTTCAATTGGAACATCGGTTTCTATCGGCCTTACATTTTCCTTGTCATTGTCGCCCAAATAGTCCATTTTGAACTAATTGACACGGACAAAATCTTCAAATATTTGAACAAAATGTTTCACAATTCCCAGCAAAGAACCACGGACTATTAAGTACATCGCGAGTCAATTCAACCTCATTAATATTGTGGAAATCGCGATAGAAAAATTCAACTGGAGAAGGATCCGTATTAATTTGTATATCAAACGTGACAAATATTAAATCATGATAAGATGAAATACCCGGAACATATATTTGCTCATATAATTTTACAAGCTTTTGTGGGGATTATATACACAACTAACAAGAATACTGTCACTGCAGTTGGTGAGTTCGATAAAAATAAATTCTACATCAGAATCTATCAACGTTTCGACATTCTATCATTGCGCATAATATAATAACCAGGTATATCAACACACGAATTTGGAATTTCTGGTTTTAACCAACTTTCGGTAATACAAATTATATCAACCAATCCCTGTGAAAAACAATCGCGGAACTCGTCCATATGGGCAGATATGCTTTGTACATTTAATTGACAAATTTTAAAACCATCTACTGATTTTGCAAAGATATTGAGCATAACTCGAGGAATACTGTAATTGCTCACACCACGACGATTCATTTTAACGAAAAATTATAAATATAAAAATAAAAAGCAACACAAATAAATAAATAAAAATTTAAATTGAGTAAATAAATAGATAAAATAAATGAACAAATAGATACTACCATTGAAGAAATGCCGACTCAAAAATTTAAGAAAATAAAAATAAAAAGTGGCAGCACTGCTATCTTTTCCAGATCAGGAAAGCTCGGAAAGTTGTGAAACGTTGGCTATTCGCTCTTCTTTACCTCCATCTCTTCGCTTAATGTAAACAAAGCCGCTCTTTGATTTTACAGCAGCAATTTTACCGATGCGTCGAAGTTTTAAAGACTCACGCAAAATTGCTTTGTTTTTGGGAGTCAGACTTTCATTGATGTATACAGCATCATTAGATGTGAACGCTTCGATCTGTGAAAGTTGAACTCCATTATTCGCCCGGTACGCTGATAGAAATGCACGCTGCTCCGCATGACAAGAGAGTCGTACAATGATTGTACCCTGTAGTCTATCATTTGCAGTTGCAGGTCTTGGCTTGGTTATGAAGGAGTCAATGTACGGTGAGAGGGAGTGTTTGATGGCGTCAGCAACATTTTGAACGATGACGTTCGTATTTTCCTTAGCGGTGTGTGGAATGCCTCTTATGACCACATCGCTGAGTCTCTGAGAGCGTTGTATATCATCGAGCTGATCTCTTAGATGGTTGTTGTCAGCCCTCAGCGTTGAAATATTGCTATCCATTTCGAGAATTTTATTCTTGATTTCACTTAGCACTTCAGTCATCTTCGAGGTGATACGATCCTCCGCTTCTTTTATGAGAATCTGCATCTGTTTAACAATGTTTTTCTACATAGATGCAAAATCATCAGTAGAAATGCCACTAGACGGTTTACCAGCATAGCGGGTGTTAGGCCTATTGCTTGGAGTGCCTTTACCACTGTTAGACATAGTTAAGAAGCGAAGAGAGAAAAAACTTGCGGAGACGAGGAAAAGTCAATGTCACTTACGAAAGCGAAATTAAATAATTTAAAATAGCAAGATGTTAAAACAATTTCAACGTTTAGGCATTAAACACACTAAACAACTAATTAAACTTCAGCGAGTTAATTTTATTAGTTTTAGCAATTAAAAAGCAGTACTATTTATTATTTTTGGATTTTCTGAGAGCAGCAAAAAATATGTCTACTCACTAGATACCATTTCTTACACTCCCTGCTCACTAGATGCCATTTCTTACAGCCCTTGATTTAGATTTACACAAAAGAAAAATCACTTAAATTTTATCCAACATGCACATACTCGTAGCAGAGACGCTGGCTTTACCAATGTGTGCAAACATACACTCCAGTGGAGTGTTAATGGTAGAAACGGAGAAACGATGTTTTTTCTCTGTTCACTCACTTCGTTGGCTCAACGGACCTGCTTGCCGTGTATTTGGTATACGCTACGCGACGTCTCTGTTTTTTTTGGCTGACAAAAATATCGATTTTTAACTCCAGATTTCGATGGTTTTTTCGTCGGAAAGGTATTGTTTTTTTTTTACATACAAACCTGCTACAAAAGAATACTTTTCCAGCAAAAAAAGGATCATAAAATTCGGTGTTGCCAAACTCGAGATATAAAAGGACAAACATATATCAAACTCATTTTTATATATATAAAATAAAATAATATAAATACAATATAATATATAATATATAAATATAATATAATATAATATAATATAATAATAAAAATATAAAAAAATATATAATATATAAGAAGAAGAAGATTTGGTGAATAAAAATTAACGATAATTTTCGTTTAAAACGTACAATCAAGTTTGTTTCACTTCGTGGCATAATCAAATTAAATGGTAGGATCACCTTTGTCTTTAAACTTTTTTCGGTCACTGTATGTCTTAGAAAAATAGTTTTGGTAAACTTACCTTAGAATCAAGTCAATATTCAACTGCGGAGAAAGATTATTTAATGCGAGATATTGCCTATTTAGGCACATATTCGAAAATAAGTTCAATTGATGGCGATAATAGTTTAGAATATCACCTTCTTCAGTTCGACCATGACACGTGTAATTGGCTAACTCTGCCATTGATTTGGATTTCTAAAAAAATAAATAGAAATTAATAAAGAGATATTTGTGAGTACCTATATACAAATAATTTTGTGAGGAAATTAAATTATTACAACAAACCTAGAAACCCTCACAACTATATCTGGTATCTCATAATATTTATGAGACATACTAGTGATGTTATAAAGCATAAATTTGTTTGATTACCCTCATGTGTTGGGTTTGGGAAATACATAATTTAAAAGGGAATTTCCCGGATTATGGTTGGCGTAAAAGAGAAGCATTAAATAAACCGCCGTAACATTTTATAGGCACCCAAGCGAAAGTGTTTTAATTTTTAAGTGGGAGCAACATCTTTTTTTTGGTGAATCTCAGATTTTAACTGGGTGCTATATTACTATGAAATGGAAAAAAGGAGCGATTTCAACGGCAAGTGAATAGACAAAATTACGGTGGTTAAATATATGACTATGACCTATTTAAGTCAGCCATTTGAAATACAAATGAAGATAAGGTGATATAGAGAAGGATTTCTGGCGAAGGTATATTGAGGTGTTATTATGATGCAAATCGCAAGAAGACTTTTACAGAAGAATGAATGACAAAATAAACAAGATAAAGGTTTTTACATACTCCTTTGAGAGCCTTCAGAACTAAGTCATGTGAATGTGTGTATTAATTTTTTAGGTGTGACATGCTACAGCGAGGAGACAGAGAAGTTATTAGAACAAGGGCAGGTAACAGTATCATGTTCTTCAACAAATTCGTTGAAGTGGAATATGAGCAATATGAATCAGGATATCCTATTAAGAGTTGTCATAAGAGGAAAAGCTTAACCACCTGCAACCTGGAATTAATTATTTCTGACTTATGCTTTAAATATCATAATGAGGTGAGTTAAGAATTTGATATAGGGCCATTTGGCTACACAAAGGTATTGCTTACTACGTGTAGCGTATTGTAAAAAAAAAAAATGAAAGTGGAAATGCTTTGATTTTTTGTTAGAGATTCGGGTACTCTATCAATGTGGCTTCAGCAAAGGAATTAACAGTGTTAATGATTCTAGATTACTTATACCATATTATTATACGTGCATATTGTAAACTATATGTACCTATGTATATATTTTGTTTGAAGGCGTAAAACAAACCTCTTATGTCGCTTAGCATATTAAAGCGACCCAACACTCTCAAGAAATACCAAAGACAAACTCAGATTTGGAAGGATGCCAAGAGCCTTTCAGGAAGGAGTATTATTTCCACTCATATCTTTGCAAACGATCTCTTCCTCAAGATAGAACACAAGGTAGTAG
The DNA here is from genome assembly GCA_963082735.1 of Pocota personata. Lineage (NCBI taxonomy): Eukaryota > Metazoa > Arthropoda > Insecta > Diptera > Syrphidae > Pocota > Pocota personata. Next base: position 44,588,856 of record OY720429.1, on the reverse strand, counting down.
TCGACGCAGAAATATAATGATGCTATTACAATAGTTGAGCCTTCTTCGGAATCGTGAAGTAACAGGTTTTCAGCCCGCTGTGTTTGGTAAAAGCGCAAAGAAATTGTTTGTCGATCATTTTTCTGTGCTTGTTACGAGGATTTCCGCATCTCGATAAATATGTAGTGTTCTCATGATTGGTGCGGATGAAGTCAGAAGTTTTGGTTTCGTCTGGAAACAACGATTAAAGTAAATAAACACCTGCTTCTTAATTTTAACATGGGGTACATACTCGTAAGTATCAAATTTGGAAACGAATTAATGAAAAACTAAATGTAAATCTTTACGTTTCCACTTCAGATGAAAAGTCTCAAAAATATGAATGCCAATTGTGGAGAAGACTATAGCCAAGCATAGGTTATGTTAGGTAGAAGTGGCTGCCAGTATAAAGCCAACCTACTTAGACCAATAATAGGCCCATTGTGATACTACATGGATTTGGGGAAACGGTCACTTTCCTACTCATTCAACCAGTTTTCTAAGTCTGCCTTATTCAGATCATTTAGGTCGTTGAAGCCGATGGCCCCTAAGTGGAGTTTGGATAGATGACCATTCCAAGGACTTGATTGCTGCCTGGCTGTCTGAAAATATACGGATATCAACGGTTGATATCACGTTTTCTTTAGCCAAGTTGAGATTGTCACTATTTGCGCCTGGAACACTCAAGGTTTAGATTAAGCCTATCAGAGAAGACCACCACCCACTTCATCGTTAGTTTTCGAACCGTCGTTAAATCCATGTTCCTCCCAGAATGCTCTAGAAGGGATGGTGACTTAAAATTGTTTGTCAGAATTTAACGTGGGTATGGTATAGTCAATGTTTTGAGGGAAGATTTTAAAATTGTTTCAAATAGAGGCGTGGCCATAGCTGACCTAGCTGCCATTTGCCTACCAAAAATGTCCAGGAGTATCAGATGAAATAAGGTGTCCATTGCTGCAAAAGGTGTGGTTCACAGTGCTCCGCTAATGCATAGACAAGCTGAACGCTGGACTAAGCCAAGCATGAAAAACATACACAAAATAAGAAAGATAAGTAGTAGTAGTTCATACTACCGGAATGGGTATGCCATATTGCTCGATAGAATAGGGCAGTATGGTTTCTGGTTTGTAAATTTGTTGGTTTAAAAATTAGATTTTAGCGTTTTTCTGTTTATTTCTTTTCCGTTTGTCTTGAATTTAATTAATGTTTCTATTTTAGTTAAAAAAAAGTTGTCTCCCTTTCAAATTATTTTAAAAATAAACAAAGGTATGCCATAATACCCGAAGTTATACTACGCAAACACTTTTTTCCATGTCTGCCCGTAAGTAGTTTCAAACGTACTTTTAAAAATCTTCAAATCATCCTTCTCACACATCTAACTCAAGAACCACTTAACAGAGAACTACATACCGAGGCATACTCCTACGAATTCTAGCATACAAGATAGGTACCTCTAACCACCTGAATAAGCGTCTTAACCCATCCTGCACTGCGCTAATACGACAATAAACCAAATATTTAAACTAAAATAAATACTAGAAAAGATCAACGAATTTGCAAGTGTAAGTCCATCATCTTTTTATCGACCACAAAACCTCATGTAACATTATTTATCGTCTAGAGTTCTACAATAAAACGGATGATTTCGAGATCCCGAGAATAATGATCCTGTAGTTTGGAACCTTGAGTCCTTTATAATATTTTTAGCCAAGCGGCTGATTGGATTTGAATGAGGCTTAGATAAAAACTACTTGTAAGCATTACAACAAGTTGTACCTCATTTGGTAAATTGCAGCTTCCACAGTTCTTCAGAAAGCATAGGCAAAGCGGTTTGCGACAGTTGACGATGTCGTATACAATTAGTAAAAAATTAAAAAAAAAACAAGTACGACTTGCAACTTGTGAGTAAGTGTAAATATAATTGGTAAACAAAATCATAATATATTATAGTATACCCTTGAGTCGATCCAAGTCTATGAAATACTCCGCAAGTGACCTACCCAGTTTCAGTATGTATGTACATATTGCTCGGATATAACTATGTTATTTTGTGAAAAAGTTATATTCGCACGAAAAAAATTGGAAAAATATTGCGGTCATGTACTTGCCAATGCCCAGGGTGGGGCCAGCCGATCCCCTATCCCCTTTGAGTACGTCCATGCACAAACGTGATCTATAAGAACAACTGCCTGGGTAACGAATAATCAAACTTGCGAGCTCTGCAAGCTCTGGAATAACGAAACATTTCCTTAAGCAGTGGACATCTAACCATAATGCTAAAAGCATAGTGGAGAGGAGAAGTGTCGATATGCGTCCTCTTTCGTATCGCTGCGTTATCTTTCCACAGAAGGACCTTATAGAAATGTCGGAAAAACAGGATGAACTAATTTAAGCCCGATGATTTCTTATTCAGATTTTAACCCAACACACATAAGCGAGGAAATATGAGGATCTTTGCGAGAAAAAAATCCTTCGTGGTAAACGAACTTTATGAGGTGTGTCAAGCGGATGTAGTCTCTGCCATAAAATCCCACATAAAATCTATGTTATTGGAAAGTCAAAAGAACATATATTCCGGTATTTGTTGCTTCGGGGAGTTCTATTAAATTCGTGGCCATTATACAATCGCTACCACCACTTCTTTAGATGCTGATCACGTACCATTCGAATGTCGGTTTCATACTTGTTGTTCCAGTTGGATGTTCTTAAGGGTGAGACTAAACTAATCTGGGGACATGTCTTTTACCCTTGCTTTTGTGTTTAAAAGATAATTTGTAGAAAAAAAAGAAAAAAACTCACCGGTTGTCCCTTCCATTGCAAATGAATTTCATAACTGGAAGAATTTATCTCAGTGGTATCACCACTGATTTCCACCAACAGACTATCATCATCCTCATCTAAAGTTTCCAACGAAATATCCTGATTTTTCAAAGGGGATCGTTTAATATGTGTTTCTATGAGAATATCGGCATTTTTTGAGCTCAAGACGCTTTTGCATATTAACTCTTGTGTTACAGCAATTGCTTTGCGATTCGATACACACAAATCGGAGAGATAATCTAAAAATCTTGAATCCCAACAGAGCATATTCTTGCGAACCAAACCAACGAATGTCTCAATCTCCGAAGCTGTAATGTGTTTTTCGAGTAACTTTCGATTATTATGCAGCAATGCAGTGATCGTGTCCTCCGCAAGTATGTCATAACCAATCTGTTTTTGCATCAATCCAAAGTGTTTGGCAATGTATTCCTATGAAATAAAATTTCTTGATTAAGCATCATGGTTACTATGGGAATAAAATAAATTACCTGATTCTTACGATAATCCTGCTGTGATAGTCTCAATATACGATAACACAAACGGAAGATATTTTTGTATGGGCTATTTTTTGGATCTCCAAGTTCATCCAGCCGAAGGAATGGTGGTTCGCCATCTTTCTCCTGAAATGGTCCTTGGAGTATTTTGAATAATTGCTTGAGAATGTATTGCTCGCGAAGAAGTTTCTGACGGTCACGGATAGGGTTTTTAATTGTTAACTCGAGAGCCTTGGTTTTGTTTTGTTCATTTTCCATTCCGGCAATGAAGTAGACAATGTCTTGGAGTAAAGAAACCAGTGCTCGCCTTTCATTGACGGAGATAGTTCCATTTTCGAGTTTTGATGTGACATTTGCTAGTACTTTACAGGCATCATTGGCGAAGTCAAGATCACGGACTTCTACGGGAGAAACTGGAATAAGAGCGAAAGCTTCTTTATCCTCTTTGATAGCTGAACAGCAAACCTGGAAAACAATAAATCATTTGCATTAAAGAATTACATCATAATCACCCTTAAACTATTGAGTTAAACGAAATACTATATCTATCTTGGACAAAGCAGTGATGATAAATAAAATGGGGGTCCAATTAAACGACTCAAGCATTACTCTAGAAGTATCTATAGAGTCGGCTTCTATGTAGAGTTGGCTTCCTATAGGAGGTTATACTTTCTCTTAAGAACAAGATCCGTAAAGACGCTAACGTAAAAATAAGATATTAACTTTATTTGGGGTTGAACAATTGACTCAGCACGAAATTTGTATTTTGTTATTGGTAAATCTACGTGACGAGTCATGCGTTCACGGATGCGGCAATTCGATCCCTGTCTTTCCGAATTTAAGATGCGAGCAGTGGTCCCAATCCAAATATTTATTAACACTGAAGACAATTACCGTGCCGTGTCACATCCACTTAATTAACCGGAAACGACCTAACTTCACCATAGGTATACGAGTAAGTACATGGTGCTGCTCTACAGTCATTACGCGTTTGATATGACGCCTATACCCATAACCCCATGTGGGTCATCAAGGACACTAATCACCTTTACATCTACGACAAATCACAAAACTATAGTGTTCACTCTTTAAGAAATCTGCACGAAACAGTCTCCGTAAGAAATTCTATAGAAAGATAACTGAGACGGTTAAGAACCAGAGGAGTTCAATGGGACGATTTCACATGCCTATAAATCTAGTTGTACTTTCGGATCTAAAAATATGAAGTGAAATCCGCCGTATGCTAGCTATTTAATATGACTAAGCGGAACGGGGAATCACAGGGCACAACTAGAACCAGTCTGACACTTTCATACAAATCAAGTCCCTATTAAAAGTCGAAGGTAATGCTTATTCCAATTGTGGAAGAAAGATACCACTTTTATACCACAACTTTCGTGGTGATATCTCACCCTGCGACAACAGGTTGGGTCCCTGTCTATCCCATGTGTGTGTAACAGCCGACATCCTGGGGTCATACACTGACCAATGTGCCGCACATTATGACAGATGCACCAGAATTTTACTATTACCTTACTGCCTTGAGAGGCCCTGCCAGGGACTGGCGCTGAGAGATCATGTATTATATTTTGTATATTTTCAATTAGCTTAATACAAGCGGTAAAGAGACTTATAAATTATTATTTTTTACAATGTTTATATACATAAATTTAAATCAAGACCTGAGTGAGGAAGGGGAATAAAGGGAGTTTCTAAGTGAGTTTTTGCTGCACTGAAAATTAAAAAGGTTATGGCAGTCATTAGCCATGCGTAGCATTCGAGACATTGGTGCTGAGTGAGATGGTTTGAAGCAGCATAGGACAATCAATGTTGCCTGCTAATAACTGATATACAAATAATATATCGGCAACTTTTCTACGCTTTTCAAGCGACTGCATGTTCAGCAAGTTCAAGCGATGCTCGTAAGGAGGTAGGTTGAATCTGTCAGGCCACGGGAGTCCACGTAGAGCAAAATGGATGAACCTCCGTTGGACACACTCAATTCGATACGAATGTGTATCGAGATAGGGAGACCAAACTTGGCAGGCATATTCTAGAATTGGTCTTACAAATGTGAAGTACAGAGATTTCGTGACGTAAGGATTTGAGAATTCCTTGGACCAACGTTTCACATAACCTAGCGCAGAATTTGCTCTGCTAATAATATTGTCAAAATGACTACGAAAATTAAGCTCACTGTCGCAAATGACACCCAAATAACGCAGAAAGGTGACGTGGGAACAGGCTCATCTCAAATCACGTACGTTCTAGGAGCTGTCGGAAGACGCTTCCGGGAATAAGTAATAGCTTGGCATTTATTGACATTCAATTCAAGAAAGTTTTTATTACACCAAGTAGAAAAGCTGTTCAAGTCAGATTGAAGTGCACGGGAGTCAGTGGGAGTGGAGATGTGTGCAAAAACTGAATATTTAATAATGCCATCAACATCATTAATTGAGAAAATGAAAATCAGGGGACCAAGATGGCTACCTTGAGGGACACCAGAGGGATCAGATATAAAGGATCTAAAAAGGACTTCATATTGACGTTCATGAAGGTAGGATTTGATCCACGCAATAAACTCAGACTGAAAACCGAGAGCTTTGAGTTTCAAAAAAACAATTGCGTGCGAAATTTTATCGAAGGCTTTGCTGAAATCGATAGCAACAACATCGACTTCCTTGCCTTCCTCCAATGCGCACAGGGTGCTGGATACGAATTCGGTTAGGTTTGTGGTTGTTGACCTTCCCTTTAAGAAACCGTGTTGGTGAGAGGAAAATATAGACTTACAATGGAAAAACATTGCATCGTAAACAATACTTTCGAATAGCTTAGGTATGCAAGAAAGTTTAGCTATGGGACGATAATTAGAAATTTAATTTTTCGGGCATTTTTTATGAAGGGGAGCTTTTCCAAAGCCTAGGGAAAACGGACTGTGAAAGCGACAGTTGGAACAGAGCCGTAAGGGGTTGAGCTAAAGAGTCTACACATTTTTTTTAAAACTACGGCAGGTATACCATCCGGATAGCGGAGTATTCGCATTTAAGTCTTTGGATCTTTTCTTTCACGAGAGCCACTGTTATGTCGATTGAAGTTAAAGAGGTTTGGGCACAATCTCTCATATAGGAGAAGTAAGAATGGTCGGGCTCTGATGTTTGGTTAGAGAATGATTGACTGAAGAAATGGGCGAATAAGTTTGCTATTATTCGAGGATTGCTTGACGATGTATTGGAGAATATCAGAGTTGATGGGTAGCTGTCTGACTTTTTCTTGGTATTAATGAAGTGAAAAAATCTTTTGGGGTCAGCGATGATGTCAGTATATTTGATATAAAGAAACTCACAAATTTCGGAAAAATGGATATGTGCAAGGAAGTAATTGGAAAAGTTAAAATCAGAGCGAAATTCGAGGTAGATATGCCAGAGCTTATTTCTTCTGTTGCGAAGTGAGCGTAATTCCTTAGTATACCAAGGTGGAGATGACGAGAAACTCTTTTGGGGCATGTATGGGACGGATTGCATAAAACAGCCGAAAATTTCAGAGTAGAACAATCCAAGTGCATCATCGATAGAAATGTGTGTACTGTTAAAAATGCTGTTGAGATTGATAGCACTTAAAAGGTTACTAAGTTTTGTGTAGTCTGCCTTGTGAAAATTAAAGCTATACGAATACTCTGACTGGACAGTATTATTATCGTTATTGTAAGACAATGTAAGGGATAGAGGAGGGTGGTAATGATCCAATTTGGATAAAAGGTGGTTGCTTGCTGAAACAACGCAGTTATCGGCATCTGACGAGAAAATAAGATCAAGTTGTCTACCAAGGTTATTAGTAACTCCACTTAACTGATATAGGCTGGAGTCTGATAGACAGTCAATGAAAATGACTTCCTTATCTGAAGAGGGGTTAGTTGCTATATAATGGGACTGATTGTCTGATGGAGCCCATTGGAGGTCGGGAAAATTAAAATCCCCCAGAATTAAAACGGTGTCGTGAGGATCAATAACATTAAGCAGAGAATCGAACGCGTCTATGGCAAGCTGGTAACTCTGTGTGGGCTGAGATGGTCGAATGTAACAGCAGAGAATAAAAATGTTGCGGTTCGAAATAGTTATTTTGACACAAATGTACTCAAAATTAGATGTGTCCGAAGTTTTAACTAGTGTCGAGTCAAGGCGATTGTGTACTGCCAGAAGAACAACTCGACCCAAGGAATCATCCTCTTTCTCAAGACCATCATCTCGAAAGACGTTAAAATCGGACGTAAACAATTCATTATTGTAAAAATCTTGAGTAAGATTAGTTTCGTTAAGGGCGAAAATGTCATAGAGGAGCTTTTGGGAATTAAGGTATATAGAGGATGTCTTAGTTCGAAGCCCTCGGACGTTTTGATAGTATACACAAAGTCACTCAGGGGGAGTTACAAACAGATAAGGAATATCTAAATGAATACTTAATCGTTTTTTGGATGCGACGTTACTGGTGCAGGTACTGGAGTCTTTATGAATGACGTATTCTTAGTCTGAGAAACATATTCATGGACTAAAGTTCCATCTGGCCAAAATTCTCTCGATAGTAGCAGTTCAAGGTGAGAGTCAGGAGTTAGTAGTTTAAGTGATGCTATTTCGCGGGGTTCCTTAAAATTATATTTGATGCATTTGAGGGATGAAGGCACCAACGTTTTGCTGCTGATGTAGTTTATAATATCGTTGACAGAGGTAGCAGAAGAAAGTCTCGAGATGAAGATTGTTCTACGAGGAGTCTTTTTCACTACCACTAGATTGACGGATGAAGATGTTATATGCGACGATTCCTGACGAGAATTAGGTTGAGGTAGAGAGTCGTCGTTGCAACTAAATGGCGGAATTAACGAGGACGAGACATCTGTCGGAGATTTATCGCTTGATACGTCAATAGCGGGAAGACCCGCAAGTGAACTCGTGTATGAACGTAGAAATCTTTTCTGCTGCGGAGGTTCCAATTGCATAGTGTGACTATGAATGTGATTCTTAATCATTTATACTGCATATTGCGGAAGCTGGGACAGGAGGAATATGGGGATCTCAAAAGAAGGTATAGGGGAGAAATAAAGGGCACGACTGAGTCGCACTGTTGTTCGTAAATTGTTCAGATTTTCAATTTAGACATAAAATGCGTTCAAAACTGAAATATTTCTCTGACCATATGTCCAAAATTTGAATTCCATCTCTTTACATATGTCGATAAGGGATTAGGTATCAATTTTAAGCCATATTCGAGAAAACAGCCAGTTTTCACAGTCTTATTGCAGACGTAACACTTCAGATATCATACTTATTCATATCATACTTTCAAATCATACTTTTTCAAAATTAGCTCCAAGTAAAGTACCGTTAATTTTGAGATTAGAATGAAAAGTAAGTCCGTCCCACTGCTTAGACAGTAGTCTGAAGTACAGACAGATGGGCAGATGAACAGACAGAGAGACAGAATTACGAGACCTATTTTTCGAGTTCCTCTTTAATAGATCAAGATCGATTCAAATCTCCAGATCGAAAATTTTCACGAAAACAATACTTGTCCATGTAAAAAAAAAGTGCATCGAACTTAGAAAACGGAGAGAGACATGCTCTTTAATGTTGCAATACTTCTTCAGATGCGATATGACTCATAAAATGTTACACGAGCAAAAAAACAAATAATCATAGAGAGGAGGTTTACGTGTCCAGAGGGTGTGTTTAACTTAACCTCGACAGGAATTATTGCAAATAAAACTTTGTTATTATGTGAGACAATGGGTACGACGAAAACAAAGAAGAAGTAAATAAAGTTACTTGATGTCTCTTAGTAAATGGGAGTTTTTTGTCTATGAATAGTTGGGGATAGATATTTATTGGCATTATGTTGATAAGTGATTACTTCGAAATCAGGGTCCACACGAAGTGCATTAGCTCCAACAAGTTTGAATAATGTTAGCTACACAGCTCTTAGCATGGTGCTAAAGAGGATTTCACCACTACTGTAGATCAGAAAGAGGCAGAAATTTACATGTAAAATAAAACAATAATTTTCTGCATAGCCAGCAACAGCTTGCTGTAAGTTTTATCCACAGTAAAGAGATACTTTGAATACATATTGTGAAGGAAGTAAAAATGGCGCGTACTTGCTGAAGAGTATATCTTGCTGCTGTAAATTAAGGACGGGTTAGGTTTTCTTTCCTTTCTACGTTTGACAGCACGAACCCAAGCCATGATTCACTTCACGATTTCACCGCGAATTTAAAAAAAAAAACACACCTATTATTGAGAGCTGTAGCTAAGAGGTCGTTTAGGAGTTCGCCAACTCTAGATGGTTAATGTTAACGCCACAGAAGCCTGTAGTGTCTATGACAGAATACTCTTCACCTGTTTTATTTAGCCATGCTCATTCAAATAAAAGGCGAATTAGGACAGTGAATCACAGATTCGTGATGTACTCCAAAGAAATAAACTTTGCAATCCTTCTATGCTCCCCAGTTAGAGACAATTAAAGGTTCATGGTCTAAGTGATGTCCAACAAAAATATAACTTTTAAATGTAGATAAGATGAAACAGCTAAAAGAGAATGAAAAGCTCCGCGAGTGAATACCTTCACAAAATTGGAACATAGAGCAACTAATAAAGATAAACAAAAACAAGTACATACATACCTTCGACATAACAGGTTTGTCATCATCAATATCAATGGGAACTGAAGTGGCATGTACCCAAGTATTTGAACATAAATGTCTTAAACGAACATAGCTAGATTGTGGTACAAGGCTATCGGCTCTTGCCATTGTAGTTGGATCCAATTCAAATACCGATGCAATTTCCGTGGAATATGGCACCGATACCAAGCGAAATTGTTCTCCTTTAGATTTTTCTAAGAAACAGTTTTTTTGCAAAATCTTTACATAGGCACTAGACAATTCCTTACCCATTGCTCGCATTCCACTATCCGAAGTATCTTCAAAGCTCATATCTGAATCCAACTCGGCAGCAAGATAATATCCCGTTGCAAGATGTTTAAAACGATATAGGGAATTCCAATGACCAGCGCCACCACGACAAGAGTCATGTTGAACGACTTCAATCTCCCACAGTGCTTTACTACTGGTCGCAGCTGTGGCACTTGTCCTACCAGTCGTTCGTAGAAAAACATGCTGTTGCTTCTTGTACTCGTCCATGGTGAGAAATTTCTCCTGCTCTGCATGAAACAATCGAACAACATCGCCTCCTTTTAAAATGTGTTCCTGATTCTCTTTGTGTTCCATGAAGAGTGTTATTTTCCACGACGTAGACGAGTTAAGTACATTCACCTCTTTCGATCCGGGATTATCCGGCAATTCATAGTTGGCAGCTACATGAAGATTCTGTTGATCTGCATTCACAGGATTCAATATCACCTTGTCGCCCACTACGACATTGTCACCAATCGAACGGAGCTTATAGAATGGCATAATGTAGAACCAAGAACCTTCGTTGCCATTCGCATCTAGGTACACACGCATTGCATTCTTTTCAAGTAGCGATGGAAGTCGTTTATTCACTGTCAAGTATTTATTCGACTTGAGATGAAGCAGTTGGACAACACTACCGTATTGTACCGAACTGCCGAGGAGTTTCTTGTTTTCGGTTTCATTTTGTTTCTTTTCGATTTCAGCGGCATGCTAGAGAAAAGAAGAGAGAATATGATACATACGATAGCGTCTGAGAGAAACGATAGAAACTTACATGAAGACGGGTTAAGAGATTCGTATCTGTATTCGAGCTGGCACTTTGTTTAGCTGCTTTCCAAAATTGTTTCTGAGCTGAATATCTGTTCATGGGACATATTTTAATAAGGCAATCTAAAATAGAGAGAAAGAAGATACAGCAATAAAAGGGAATAAAGCGCAAAGTACAAATTCGTTTCAAATTAGAGACTGGCAAGTGTCTGAAACCGTCACACCTTTTCAGACCACAGAAACATTACCGCAATCTTATCACAACTGATTTAAAGCTTTCAACAGTAATGTAGGGGTCATATTTTAAGCCTTTAAGTGTCTCACATTAACTTTCCGAAAAACCTTCGAAAGATTCTACCACTTAGCTAAAGGTGAAACAGAAATACAAATACTCTGTGGTTGTTGGTCCCGTAAGCAGTCAATCCTGTGCCAAGAAGCGAGTGGTCTTCACAATACAGCGAAAGGCACAAAGGATTCCACCGACTGGAACTATTAGAAATAAAGCAAAAGTAGGGACAAAAACAGAATAGCTATGAAAAAGGAGCATACATTTAGCTGAGACATCATATCCACGAAAGACGCTAAGAGAAGTCTTATCAGTCTCAGGACTCCTCAAAAATAGGGCGGCTCATGGCCAGACTCTTGTATCGAAACACTGGAAATTCTCAACAGCATAATCAATTACACCGAAGAGAAAATCCGCTTACACCGAAGAGAAAACGCTAACATGAGTGCGAACGCAAACGGAAACTATTTAATACAGGGGTTCGCGGGATCTGACCGCGCACTGGTGTGTGTCATTGTATTGTACGAGTAGTGCCTGCGTTGGATAGTTTGCGTCCATGTTCGTGTTCACGTTCGCTTTGGCTTTTGGAGGGCTACACAATCTCTTAAAACTAAGCATGTCCTACATATTTACGAGAAGGAGGAAGTTGATCGAATTGTTAAGCTCGAAGGCTTAACAATTCAACTCTCCAATTAAGTTTAGTAACTAGGATCTATCCTGGATAGTCGACTCTTTTGGTACAAAACATGTTCAGTCGAAAACTGCTAGAGCGTTGTCAGTTCTTTAGCAGTTTATTACTGAAAAGAGTTCTGTTGATCTACCTAGGAATGATAAGAGCCTTCTTAGCATACGGTTCGGTTGTTTGGTGGAAAAACATTCTCGTAAATATGTATGCCACTGATGCTTTTACTACACTTCAAACAATAGTATGTTTCGGCTGGACGGGAACTTGCGAATGAATTGCTAATCCTCCCTCCCCTTGATATCTATATTATGGGAACCGATATCAAAGCTGCCTTCCGTCTAAAATGATGTGATTTTTCATTACCATGTGTAACAGTCATCCTTTAACTCCTGTCTTATTGGTATGCCGTCGGAGATCATGATATTAGAACTCCAATTGATGCGCAAATTTCCTCACATTCAGGACATTTAAGTCAGGGAAATATTGTAATAGAATTTTAATTAATGAACTCCAAAACCAGTCGAAGGTCTGATGCTGGCGTCTTCGTGGAGGACGACAACATTATGTTTCACTTCTCGTTAGTCAGGATGCCTCTGTCTTTTAACCGGTGTCTTATGCTATTGAAATAGCTATGGACTGTGAAGAAACATGTGGAAGAAGCGGAGAATTCGCGCATGTGGTGACAGACATAACGCGACATTTATCCTGTTTATTAACAAAAAAAACGGTAGAACACTTACTGGGGTTCTTAGGGACCACTATACTTTTGTCAAGTATCTCAGTGCGTTAAGCTTAAACGACGCCACCAGGTCTGTCGTGTGTAGAGAGGGTGACAATACTGCGAAAAACTTCCCTTGCTATTGTCTTGTCTTTGCTCGTATCAGGTGGCTGATTTTTGGGGCTAATGAGGTGAAAGCTTATCACCTAAGCATTTTTTTTTTTTGTTTACAAACCTCTTAGAAATGCGAACTTATAATGCTGTAACAGCGTTACAGGGATAAAAGGAGCCAAGTACGGCACAGTAGATGGGAAAAATGGAAACGATAACGGATTATTTCACAAGATACCCTAACTTCAACCTAAGCTTCCAAATAAAAATTCCCAATGATGGATGTCGGTTGTCGGTTTTGGAATCAATTTGGGCAAAACTGCCACTGAGTAGTATAAATCGCCAACGCTTATCGTAAACTTTCTACTAGCGCAGGTATCGAGTTATTCCCCGTCGGACATAGACAGACAGACGATCAGACATGGCTTAAACAATTTTGCTATCGATATTGGGCGATTACACTGAGCTCCACTTAAATAAGGCCGAACCTTTTTTGAGTTTATTTCCTGGTTTTTGTACAACTTCTTACTTTTAAAACCTTCTGATTTGGAGGAGAATATTGTAGTGAATGTTGGAGGAGTATATTGTAGTGAATAATAGTCAAATAAAATTCTAAAATATTTACTTCATTTGAATACACAGGTCGTTCGAAAAGTTTTGAGAATCAACCTGAAGATGGCGTTAATCATCAAAAGTAATCTAGTACTAAAATTACGCATGCTTTGAAAGACCTCTGGAAATTTCAGCCATTTTGGATGCGCACTTGTTGTTTGATATTCGTTTGTATCAGTCTATTTCAGCGCTTTTGTAAGAATAGAAAAAATCAAATATACGCCAGTACAAATTAAAGCCGCTGTTTACGGGGATTCTGCTCCATTATTTGTCGACCACAACCGATAAAATCGAAAAAGATCAACAGATGATACAGGATGACCGTCGAATAAAGGCTGGGGAGATGACAGATGTTGTGGGCATATCGAAGTAACGCATTTGAACTTCGTCTCACACTTCGGCGGTCGTCCTGTCAAAGATTCACGAACTGTGTTTCGAAATGATAGATCACCCACCATATTTACCAGATCTGTCCCCTGCGTCTTCTCATGTTTCCTAAGCACAAAGTTTGGCTCAGAGGACAGAGATTTTCATCGAACAAGGAGGTTATGGCATCCGTAGACACTTATTTCGCAGAGCAAGACGCTAATTATTATTTGGACAGATTAAAGAGGAGCATCGCTGAAAAAGGGGTATCGAATTAAAATAAGATTATATTGAAAAATAAAACTCAAAACCTTTCAAACGAAGAAAATTTCTTGAAATATTCTGATAACAGTTAGTTAAAATCAAAAAGTACTGTTTTCTGTGGTTATTCCGTGTGTTAACATAATTTAAATAATTGTTGAACACCATTTTCTGCTGCCACATTTACCGGCAGTAATGCGTTATTCAAGTGACGTAAAAAAAAAAAATCTTGATTTTTGAATAAAAATAATAAAAAATCTTTAGAAATTCTAAAAGTAACAATTTTAAAAATGTGTTAGTTGCATTCATTGTTTCAACGTGAAACAAACTCTATAAAAGTTCGGCTTATTTAAGTGACACGCTGTGTATATACACTAGCGGTCATTTAATTACTCTATCCATTTTTAAAACTTTTATTTTCACTTTTTTTCTGATACCTGATGACAAACTTGAAAAAATTTAATGAAGCAAAAAGGGAAATCCCCTTTTTCGGATTTTTGCCTTCTTCATTACTTTCATCAGTTTGTTTACAATATTCAAAGCCCAAGGTCCTTTAAAGTTGATAAAATTGTTTGTGTTTTTGTTGCATTCTAAAGAAGATGGGTCGAGGTGCTACACTAACTAATTTAGAAATTGGCAAAATTCTTACATTCAAGCAAGAATTGCTAAAAAAAAAATTGGTCAAGATCCTTGGATGGTCAACAATTTTCTAAAAGATCCAGAAAATTATGGGAAAAACTGAAGAGGCCGCACAGCAAGAGCGATAACAGAACGAGAATGTAGGTCCATTTTAAGCGAAGCTTCAAATTCTGCTACGTCTGCTCGCAAAATAAAGGAACAAATTGGAACTTCAGGCAGTGTCCCGACAATTCGTAGAATGATTGAACAGTGTCCATATCTCTCACGGCAAAAACTGAAGAAAAAGCCACATTTACTTCAGCACCATAAAGACCGTAGATTGAAATTTTGTCAGGCTCATTTAAGCTGAACGGAAGAATGAGAAAACGTGATTTTTTCGACGGGAACAAATTTTATTTGGAAATTGAGGAGTTGCTCCTGTTACATCGTCACACTGCTGTTGGTTCCGTCATGGTATGGGCTGCGATTTAGTTTCATGGGGCAATAGATCTGGTTGTCTTAGAAGGTCGGCAGAACTCAGCGGATAACATCAAGCTTCTTGAAATGTAGACAATCAATTTCCACGAAATTTTCGAATGCCAACGGTGGATTTTCCAGCAGGATAACGCAGTCATCCACACAGCAGCACGTGTAAAACGCTGGTTTACAAGCAGCATTGTTGATGTTTTGGATTGGCCACCTGCATCTCCCTATCTAAATGTAATTGGAAATGTTTGGGGATTGCTGTCGCGAAAAGTTTACGCAGAAGAAAGATAATTCAAAAATAGAGAAGGTCTTATTAAAGCCATTGAAGCCTTTTCGAAATTATACGCAATAACGGAGGACCTACAAAAAAACAACCGGATCACACAAATGCAAATGCAAAAACATCAGCATTTGATTGGCCTCAGTGACGAAATGATCCGAAACCGGGAAGAATGCCGGTACTTCCTGAGGTCAAACTCCACAGGCGGACCAGTAGGGATACAGTATAGTGGGACGGCTGTGATTTTTTACTCCGGATCATAACTTCGCCTTAAGGAAAAGAAGAAGAAGAACGTAGGACCTACAAAAAAAAATGGGGATTTCCCTTTTTACTTCATTAATTTTTTTCAAGTTTCTCATCAGGCAGAAAACAACTGAAAGTAAAAGTTTTAGAAATAGATCCCAAATTTTAAATGAGGGTAATCAAATGACCGGTAGTGTCCATATGTACACTACTGCTCATAAGTTTTTGCCCACCCATATTTTTTTTTACACTTTCATAAGTTTTTGGATAACTAGATATAACAAATGGCTAGGTAAATGGTAGGTAGGTAATAAAATTCATGGCGTTTTTTTTCGGAAAATTGATATAATGGTAAAAACACATCCTTTGCTTTTTGGTGGGATGTTCCAAAGTAGTAAGCATAATTCACAATTCTTTGCTTTTTTTCAGTCAATGATACCTATTTAAGGAAACTTATGAATAGATGAGATTTGTAGTTTTTATTTAGCTTCCGTAAAGAAAACTTTATTCAAATTTTTCGATTTTTGTGACGTGCTTTCTGTAAATCTGAAAAATGCCAAAAGCAAAAGAACATTCAAATGAATTGTGCTCTTTGATATTTGCTTGTTATTAGAGTGGCAAAAGTAATCGTCAAATTTTGAAGGGAAGAGAAAGCGGAATTATAAGCCATTCGATGGACAACCATTGATCGAAGATCCGAATGCAAATACGGCACCCGACAACTTTAAATTAAAAACTGTATCCCTGTCCGAACTTCGAATGACAATAAGAAAACTGAAAAATAACAAGGCTACAGCTACCGAAAAAAGCGTTAGTTAAGTTATTGAGACTTCTACGTGTTCCAAGGCAATGGAAAGTCACCGAAGTAATAATGGTTCCGAAACCGGGGAAATGTGCAAACGACTAGAAATCATATAGACCCATTTCGCTTCTGCCGATAATATCTAAGGTCTTTGAGAAACTTCTGCTAAAAAGATTGCACCCAGTAATTGAAGAAAGGCGATTGATCCCGGATCATCAATTCGGGTTTCGGGTTAAACATTCCACAATCGATCAGGTGTATCGAATAACAAATGAAATTGAAAAAGCTCTAGAAGGGAAAAAGATATGCTCTACCGCTTTTCTCGACGTATCGCAAGCGTTCGACAAGGTATGGCACGAAGGCCTGAGATATAAGCTAAGGGTAATCTTACCAGATAAATTCTACAGAATATTGGAATCTTACCTTAATAACAGACTCTTTCGTGTTAAACATGGGGCAGAATATTCGGAATTCAAAGAAATCCATGCCGGTGTTCCGCAAGGAAGCGTTCTCGGCCCAATTCTGTTCCTGCTCTACACAAGAGATATACCACAAGATGAAGGGACTGTCGTAGCAACGTTCGCAGACGACACGGCTATCCTCGCAACAGATGAGTCAGTCGAATCATCAACTGGAAAACTCCAACGAGCTTTAAACAAAGTATGCGAGTGGACAAAGACTTGGAGAATCTTCCTTAACGAGACCAAGTCAACGCATGTCAATTTTACGTACAAAAAGATAAACAACTTACCTATTTCCATTAACTCGGTACAAATACCGTACGCAAACGAGGCAAAATATCTAGGAATGACACTAGACGCAAAACTTAAGTGGAAGCTACATGTTAAAAAGAAGCGCGACGAGCTCGAAATCAGACTTAGAGAAATGTACTGGCTACTCGGGAGATACTCGAAGTTAAGCGTATACAACAAACTGCTTCTGTATAAGCAAGTGCTGAAACCATCTTGGACATACGGTATACAACTTTGGGGTTGTACCAAGCCAAGCAATATGACTGTTCTGCAAACATTCCAAAACAAAACACTAAGAGCAATTGTGAATGCTCCATGGTATATAAGGAATAGTGATATTCACAGAGATCTAGGAATTGCTACCGTGAAGGATGAAGTAACATGATCATTGCAATAATGAAATAATCCGTACTCTGGACGTGACAAACCTCGAGCGCCGACTACAAAGAACAAAACCGTACGATCTGGCGCAGTAAGGGAAAACCTCATGTAATGACGGAATTAGTAGGTGCCTTCGCTGGAAAGCTACCTAACCAATGGTACGGGCCATTGGTATCTTTTGAAGATTCCTGCACCTCCAGGCGCAACAAAAAAAAAAAAAAAAAATGTTGAAGGAACTGAAGAAACCATTAGAAAATGCATAGCGATGGAAATGTTAGCAAACAAATCACATATTAGATCATAACTTTAACTGACTATCGAAAGGTGGCTATAACCAGTAGACCTAACAGACGCCTTAAGGCACCGAACATAGCAGCCCAAGTGAATCTGGGGATGGTTAAACTAGTTAGTGTTTCAACCTCAAGCGTAAACTTCAAGAAGCAGATCTTCATGGCAGAGTAACTGTAATACCTAAAACCATTATTCTTTGGAGCGTATGAGTCCAAGTTCTAGATTTTTGGTTAACAGAATCTGATCAGAGTTTCGTGCCTTTCGTGAAACACTAAAGACATTTTGTATACTTTAGAGCATACTATGCAGAATCCAAAGTATAATGAGGAAAAAATAGTACCAACAAATTCTTGAAAATTAAATCCTGGGCTGCGCATTTTTGGACAACAAATTTATATTTAAACACTGCAATGACCCAATCTGGCAATATTGGGCAGTCTCTTGATAACAAGCTCTTGTAATATAAGAAAAGTTTGCTCCACCTCCCCAGAACACTTAAGTAAAATCTCCCAATTAGAATGGCGCCAAATTTACAAAGGTGGACACATTGATATGGCTACAATTTAGTAGTAAAACTATTATATTATTTTGAAACCTTTTGTTTTGTTTTTTTTTATGTACCCATATTTTAATTACTTATTACCAGAAGTTTTGTATAGAGTGGGTAAACACTTATGAGCGGTAGTGTACCTACATATGTATTTGCTTATACTTTAGAGCATACTTTAATTGAGTGGCTACTGCATAGTGTCTGTCTGCTTGGCTATACGCGGTCTAGATAGCCTTTTGAATAAATATTAAGCTGTCTGAATCATCACTTATAGAAATAAAGCTTGTACCATTTCTTGTTTAAAAAGCTGCAACTAATAAAACAAAAAGACGTGAAAAACAACAGTCTCGTATTTCCCAGCGACTTATTATAATTTTTAATTTGTTGTTTAATTTAAAAGAAGCAACTACTTTTAAATAACATTCCAGTAGTCACATTAATTAATATAACTTGAAAAGATTCTGATTATAAAGGTTCAACAGATTAAAAAAAAAAAAATTATTACACAACTTCTGATGGAAACATACCTCGAAATTTTTTCGGTGGACAATTCAGGTCTCCAGCTTCTGGACATACAACCGTTCTGTCATCGACCAACCTGTGAGTTACAAAGTAAACAAAATAAGTAAAAAGATTAAAACACACTCACAATCGATGGTATTTTATTTGCTCTTACCCAAGAGTACTTAAAAATCCCGAAACATTTCCCTCTGCATATAACGATACGACATCGCCCAGATGCAGGAAGCTCGCCGAACCAATAATATTGTCACCCATCTTGATGTTTCAGTTGTTGTTGTTGTACACCCAACTCAGTCTCGCAGCGTGATAGATTCCTTTTTTTCCTTCCACTAATTTGTTGAAATTTTACTAATCAAGCTATGGAACCTACAATGAACACGTAACACACGCGATATTTAGATCAACTAAACCATCTGTCTTCTTTCAGATATTCGCGAGACAAGAATATAATAAATAAAATAAACAATTTTATTGTTCAATCGAAAATATACTTCTGGTACCCGCGAAGTGGGTAATGTCCAAACAATCACTGCCCCCACAAGCTTACAGATTGAGATTGAAAATCTTCGCACCGTATCCCATCGTATGTGTAGATTTCAAGTGGTTCCGTGGGTAAAAATAAAATCATTTGATGTAAACAATGTGAAAATGATTCTTCGATAGCCACCAATTAGACACGCGAAAAATAATCTTGGAAAAATAGTGAACACCACAGATACCTACACGTAATTTGTGTCGTTTTTAATCCATGGGATTTAATTAGATTCGGATTTACAATGAGTATAATAAAAGCGAAAGCTCATTCAAAGGTAATAAATAATTTACTGTGAAAGGAAAAAATTTCCAGCCCAGGGATACACCCACCTGTGTGACATGTAAATACTTGAGATGAAGGTACTTTTTTTTTTGTTTTGTTTAAATTCACTTGTCTAGCATCACTCGGAGAAAACTATAAACAAAATGCATCTTTCACAGATTTTTAAAGAATTTTATTGACCTGGAAATCATCTACACCGCGGACTGGGTCAAAACACAACCGGAAAGCTTTAGCCGATATTTGAATCTATCGAACGACTCTGAATAAGGATACAATTGTATCTATCCCACACCCCAATGGGAACCGTATTGACTTGAGGATGAAGCAAAACTTCCAAAATTAAGCTCAATTTTCAAGAAAAACGGAAGAGCTTATGAGAGTACATTACCCCTTAGCTGAAGAGGGTTGCCAGATTGAATCGGTGGCAAAAAGAGCTTTACACTGAACTGGCGGCACAGTGCAGCCTGCAGCTGGGGCACCTTGTTGACGACTGTGCTCTAAACAAATTTGTTGTCGCTACAGTAAAATCTGGATAAGTTTTTGGACCTAAAAAAAAAGACCGGATAAATTGAATGACCTGCCGAATGTTGATTTTAAAAAAACTAGCCACCTTCTTTTCGGTTCATAACAATTTTGTCCTTGCTACAGATAAACTGGATCATTTGTTGTGTCTGCAGATGTGAATACAAAAGATACGAAAACAATTCTTATTTCAGCGCTATGACTACCAAAAACATCACTTATGTCGTCAAGACTGGAAAACGTAGATTTAGTTAAAATTAGCTTAGCTTAGGTACATTTTTTAAAATCGGTTTTGTGTTCGGCACAAAAATGCTTTTTGTTTTTGACCAAGTGAAAGAATAACGTCAGGAGATGTAGTATCAACAAAAGTTGGAGATGTGTGTGCATCTATTATTAAAGATAACTCGAAATTCCTACAAAGATAGTCGCCGAGAACCGACTAGCTGCCATGGTGTACAAACATAGTGGAGTTCCTCCCTAAGCTTAGCTCTTTTACGCTCCTCTTCCTTCCTCAGCTCCTCCCATATTTTCTGCGGTTCCAGCCCGTAGAATAGTTCCGGTCCCACAAAAGCGGTTTTCGACTGTTTCCTTGCTAAGCCATTGGTTGATTCATTCCCATCTACTCCTACGTCACCTGGTACCCCGTACAGCGTGATTTTGTTACTCTGGCCTAACATATATACATATCTATGTAAGTAAGGCACTCCCATAGCAGTTTGGATCTGATATCATGAGGATATCTTGACCATATCGCGATTTTTCGATCACTGTATTTCCTATTAAGGTTGAATTGAATGCATTTTTCGATCACATGAATCTCCCAGCGATTTCGAGTATAGGTCTAGGCCCATAAACCCAGTTATTGTGTATGTTTTGGATCCATCTGTGTAGATAGAGAATAGTAGTACATAAACATATGCATGTGATTATTTCTGAAAGACAAAAAATTGTTGGTGTCTGATTGCAAAAGATTGGTTTCAAAGTCCGCTCTAGAATGCAGATGGTCCTATCTAAAAACCATTAAATTCGGACTAGGGGGTGTGACTCTTGCAACTATTCATCTAAAATCCTATTCACTGTGGTCCAACTACCAACTAGCTGGCCACTTTTTGATCCTTGAATTGCATATACAATTTTATATACAAAAGCACCACCTACACATCACTTCCGGGCATCAATTCCCGCCCATAATGATTTTTTTTTTTTTTTTATAATTTGCACGTGATAAAGGGGATATGAATACCCTTATACTAATTTTTAGAACACGTGCGTTTTTTGTGGAAAGGAAGAGACAGAGCGAAAGACAGAGTGGTGTGGTTTGAAACTCTGGTGGTATTAAGTTTCTGTAAACTCCAAGGGTGGCGTCCAGATAACTGTGGGAGTATTTTGATTTTGTTTTCGCTATTATTGTTGTTGCTTATGATTTACAGTATTTTTTTTTTTTTTTTTTTTTTATTATTTGCGCGCACCAAATATTTCAGGGCGCGGGCGTTTGTAGAAATTGAGAGAGAGAGAAAGAAAGATTGGTGTAGTGGGTTTGAAACTTAGGTGGTATTAAGTTTAAGTAAACTCCAAGGGTGGCGTCCAGATAACTGGGGAGCTTGTCTGTTTTGCTTTTTGTCGTTGCTCATGATTCACAGTATTTTTTTCCCTCCACCTGATGTCATCATCACGATCAAGTTGCATTTAAGCCATATCACCACCCTACTGCCAGTGTTATACCTTCGCAGTTGATCGACTTTTTTTATTTATTTCAGACGAAATAAATAGATGATTGTTGAGATCAGGATTTGAACCGTGAACCAAGAGTGTGACAAGCGTTGATGTTACCACTACACCAGGGCCACCCTGATGTCATCATCATGATCAAGTTGCATTTTGGAATGGAAAATGTTGCCGTTAACGATGGCGGTTCAGTTTACTTCTACATGGACAGTTCCAAAACTGGTATTGGGGTGGATGGAGCTATTTCAATTTGAGAATCTTCTGCTGTCTCCCAGATACTGTAGCATACCTAAGGCGATTAAGGAAGTCCTGTCCTGCCTAAAATGTAATGTAATATCTGCTCGGGATATTTGCATTTTCATGGACAGCCTAGCCGCAATAAGGTTCCTGGTATCATGCTCACTTACTTCAAAGGCAGCTCATTTCTCACTGAGATGGCGGAGCAATTCATTGTTCACCAATGCTGGATACCAGACTACAGAGACATTCCGCGAAACTGCAATACTGACCAGCTATCCACAAAAAGCACCACCCTCGGAATTCAAAATTCAGGTATGCCTTTCGCTACATATACATAAATATTTGTTTGTTTTGTTTATGTCCTATATCCCCTTGAGGGTCCTAGGGCCTCGACTACGCCTACGCGCCATCGTGTACGGTTTCTGGCAATGTGTCTCAGCTCTCCCCAGCTTTTCCCCAACTGCCGTGCTTCCTTCTCGACTGCTCTGCGCCATGTTCTCCTTGGACCATCATGTCTTCTGCCGTCCTGAGTTAAGGGGTTCCATTGCATAGCATGGTTCGCTATGGAGCTGTCACCCTT
Organism: Pocota personata; assembly: GCA_963082735.1. Taxonomy (NCBI): domain Eukaryota; kingdom Metazoa; phylum Arthropoda; class Insecta; order Diptera; family Syrphidae; genus Pocota; species Pocota personata. The sequence continues at coordinate 44,565,950 of OY720429.1, read as the reverse complement.
TCGGAGCGTGTGACCAATCCACTGCCACTTCCGTCGTTGAATGGTTGTGCCTATTGGTTCCTGACCCGTTCTCTCGTAAAGATGTTTGTTAGAGATACGATTGGGCCAGAAAATCCTTAAGATGTTGCGCAGGCACCTATTAACGAACGTTTGCAGCTTTCTGGTGATAGCGGTGGTCACTCTCCACGTGCTGCATCCATAAATATTTACTCGCGCTAGATTCAATCAGCAAAGTCAAACGCAAGCGCTGTCACAACGTGTCAAGCCTCTAGACAGATGTGGTCTACGCTAGTTCAAAAACGATCTAATAGATTGGTTTTGCTGAAACTTCATCAGGAAGGTCAAATATTTCCTTCATTTCTGTGTACTTTGAAGTTTGTAAAGCCTAGTGACAAAGTGAAAGGTAGCTATAGGGAAGAGGTAAAGAGTGGACAGATAAGATGCGCCTTAATTTTAAATTTTTGCAAAGTTTCTGGATATGCAAGTGATTCCACATTCGTGTTGAATTGGTATAAAAAAAAAAGATATCTCCACCGGTGTTCGGTTACACTTGTGTTACGGTTAAACAGACAGACAAGACACAACTATATACAGAGTGCGGCATTGAATTCCGGACAACTTATATTCGGTCATTTCTCATTAAGCTTTAGACCGATTGGGATGCACTTCTGATCTTAGCAAAGATCAGACTTCCAACCAGCGTTGACTATTTTGCCTAACCATTTCAAATAATTTGTTTATTGGTATGGATAGCGAACGGAATGCTTTTTATGATCGGATATTGGCAATGTGGCATAGTTCGGCACTTGTGGTTGCTAAGCAAACCACGCCCAAAACGATCGCATTTGTTCTGCACAACGTCCAGGACCAAATGGCACTGTTGACCGGAGACAAAAACCTCAATCTGTCATGGTTTTTAGCGAGCATTTGTTTTACCAGCAAAACTCGATTGATTTTTGTGGATCCTGGGGTCAAAATCTATCAGGCATTCGTATTACAAAAACAACATATTGCAGCCTTCAGTGCTTCCTTGGCTAGAAGTCATTTCGCAGATAGAGATTGGTGGTTTCAACAGGTCTATTCCCCTCCTCATAATGAATATCCCAGGATTGGTGTAGGAAAAATCCTTCTCACTTCATTTCTGCTGAGGAATGGCCCCATGCTTTCTTGATTTCAATCCCATGGATTATTCTGTATGGTCCCTGTTAGTTCTTTGTTTTTCTTGAGAAGGCTTGTGCTAAAGTGAAAACGAATTTGGAGACACTCAAGTGGCAGGAGTGGGATAAGGTACCCGTTGAAAAGCTACGTGCCATTATCTCCACTTTCATTAAGAATTTGCATGCTTGCATTAACAGAGGAAACCAATTTGAATTTTTTCTTAAATTTAGTTAATAGAACGTCCAAGGATTTACATACTCTTATTTATATATTTATATGATATTTAAATCCCTTTTGCCTTTGTGGTGAAAATATTGATATAGGTGCGCTAACCATTCAACATTTCGGCAGTGTTTAAGCGAAGGAATTTGGCGGCATCACGGCACTATCAAATAAGCACAAACATGTGACGGCAGCTCCCGAACAAACATGCGCGTTGTATTACCATTAGTAATCTGCTGGTTCCATCGAAGGTCTGGGGCTAACATACATGATAAACCATTTGATTTCCCAACATCAACATGAGTTTGACCACGTTAGTATCCCACCTCATAGACGCGTAACAGCAATGGATTTTTGACGCATTGAAAACAATTCGGTTTTTCGCACCGCAATTGATGACTGCATTTTTTTTTTGTTTTATAATTTGCACGTGTGAAAGGGGATATGAATATCCTTATACTGATTTTTAGGTTTCAGTGATCTCTAAGGTTGACGTCCAGATAACTGAGGAGTATTTTTGTTTTGCTGTTATAGTCGTTACTTATGATTCAGTATTTTTTCCGTCCTCCTGATGTCATCATCACGATCAAGTTACATTTTAGCCATATCTACCACTCTACTGCCAGTGTTATGCAGTAGTAGAGTTGACATAAGCTTTCGCAATTAATCGACTTTTTTATTTATTTCATGCGAAATAAATAGATGATCCTTGACATTAGGATTCGAACCGTGAACCTGCAGCGTTACAAGCGATGATGTTACCACTACACCATGGCCACCCTTGCAACTTGTCCGAGTTGATTTCGGTAGACATTCATTGCCGCTGTGACGCGATGATTTGGGGACCTTGCCGTGGTGTCGTTAGCGAATAGACGAAGTCAAAAGCGCTGTCATCCGCGTAAATTACGCTGAGCCCTTTCACCATCTAGCGCAACATCCTAATTTAGAGGCAGTAGGTAGAATTTTTTTTGAGTACCTACAAATAATTTGAATAATTTGTTCCCCTGGTTAATGTTCAAAAGTTATAAGCCTGTGACAGACACCGTGTTGAATCCATTAGTGTTCCGTTTTATACCATTCTGGTACGGAGGACTAAAAAATACTACCGTTATACTTCTACAGAACTTAAATTGACCTTCGAAGAAGCTGAACACTGGAAAGGTAGGTTATCAAAATATGGCAAAATTCTAATTAAAGGACGCATATTACTAGGCAATAAGGACTATTTCACTCCAACTCTTGATTGAGATCAACATCTCGTTTCGAGTGCACTGCAGTCAGGTAGAATTCGTGGTCATTCCACTTGTACAACAGCAAAGCAAACTTAACCCATATGGAACTGTACTAAATCTAAATGCATTTAGAAATCCTAACATTATATTATCGGCATCTATACCAGCAGACTGGGAATTACCATAAAATATTGATGTCGTAGCTGTGGCGATCCTAAGAAGGAAGGAACGGTTTCGCACTTCTGGCGGCTCTGTCCACGAAAAGATACACACATAGCTATGCAATCGCTTTAAAAAGTGAAAAAAAAATATTATATATAAATTTTTCACATCTGGCATTAATATTTCAACAGAGGGGAAATTATGTTCGAATAACAAACCACCTCGAAAAGCTCCACCCTTAAACAAATAAACAAAAATAAAACTTTATTTTCGAAGTTTCTTTCGAGATTTTTGCGAGAGGGATTCGACTTTGAATCCTTCCAGCTCAGTTGTGCGAATTTCTTTAAACGGATAACTTGTCCCGCCGGCTGTCGAAGTACGGACTTTTTTTTTCTTAGACAAACCCTAAATAGATTTTCTTTCCTAGACAAATGGCCAATAATTTCCTTCTATAATCGGTTAACCTTCTTTTCTTTTTTCAACCATTCTATACTATTCTACTATCAACGGCGGGCTTTAAAAAAGTAACTAAAACGCTTATAGAAAACGTTATAACTTAATGTATACAAAAAATGGTCCAGCGTGTGTAGGTTTCTAAGTTAAAACCTTCAGTAGTGCATAAAAGGTTCGTTACGTGTGGTCAACTTTTCTAAATTTTTCGTGAGGAAAATTTAGAAAAGCCTTTGTGAAAATTTCGGAAAAATCTGTTCTATCCATGGGGGGCCGATAGAAAAATTTGCTGTTGTAACACGCCCCTATATCTATAAATAAGGTCAACCCGTCGTAGATTTTTTCGGTATTGTCTTCTCTGTGTGCGATATATGATTTGAGAAGTCATTGTTTCAAGAAGTATAGGAGAATATTTAATGAAAAATCTTGCAATAGAAGAAAGTGAATTTGAAAGCTTCACGAGCGTGTATTACTTTGGCGGGGTGAAAGCGCACTCTCTAGTCGTCGTCGTGGTCGGAGGAGAGTATCAAGAGTGATTTTGCGCAGGGAAGTGGGTGTTTATTTTCACTGCTCGGAGTGCCGTAACTGTTGTTATCCTTAAGGAGGCCAAAACATGTGCGATTCCTGTTTATTTTCGTTTGATTGTGATTTATCGTGTACACAAAGTGGGTGAGAGCGCCTAACGAAAACAAAGTGGTTTTTATGTTCCTGATGTATGGTTACTAATTCATTTTGTTGTTAATGAAAACACAAATGTTCAATTGGTGTGCCCAAAGTGTTACAAGTATTCGGAAAGTAGAACACAAGATGACCACTGTCGGATTTTGTGTTTTCCTAATCAGGTATTTGCCCACTCAAATAATAGTCCTCAAAATTCGATTTTGTGGGGAAGAATAGTATTTGCACGTGTTTAGGCAGTAAGTGGATATCTCCTCCTAGTAGGTAGGTATTGTCATACATACCCCGTACCTATGACAAAATTCCTGTGACAAAGAAGTTCTTAAAATCTATTTAAAGTTTTAAATGAATTCTTTTGATGGATATTGCGTATATCAGCCGTACATCTCGTCGTGCACGGTCATTAGCGGTGTGTCTCAGTACTTTGGCAGTTATGTATTCTGAGAACAAGCCACTCGTCTTTGGTCTTGGAGTAGTTGTTAGGCTATCTAGCCTATGCAGCTATTGCACTTTCCCAATGTATAGGTATGAAAAATTAATTGTAACTTAAGCTTCTGTAACTTAAAGTTCTGTAACTAAAACTTCTGTAACGTAAACTTAGTCAACTGGACAAATAGCTGCGGTCTCAGTGTTAATCCGACCTAGACTGAGCTGGTCCTTTTCATTAGGAAATATAAAATTCCCTGTTTGTCGCCCCTCACACTGGGACGTTACACTTTTAGTCTCTGAAACAACGCTAGCTATTTGGTATTAAAGTTAGACCGGCAGCTCCATTGAAGAGAAAAAACCAACGAAATTGTTTAAAAAGCAATGGTTGCCCTGTACTCATGTAAAAGGGCGGTAGGCTCCATTAGGGCCTACAACCCTACGTAATGAACTAGCTACACACGTTGGTAGTAAGGCCGATTCTTTTGTACGGCATAATGGTGTGGTGAACCGCCTTGAAGAGGAATTCCAACTTAAAATTAATAGAAAAAACTCAATGACTGGCATGTCTCAACATGTGCGCTGATAACCTCTACAAGAGCGGCGCTTCAGACCATGCTTTACCTCCTCCCGATAGACATTGTCGGTAAAGAAATAGCTAATAGCTCGATACTCGACTGAGAAACTCTCGACAATGGAAAGACCAAAACACTGGACATTCGAACATACTTATGATGCATCGTCAGCTCCCCAAAGTCACCAACCGCTTGCCTACAGAAACTGATTTCAACTTAGGCTTCAAACACTCGATACCGGACAGATCTGAGTGGACGCACCGCGATGTCCTTTACAACGAATCGCTGTCAATTTGTACGGACTGGTAAAGAACCCAGGACGGAGTCTTCTCGGAGGACTTAGGCATCCGCCTCTTCCTCAACCCTCTGAACCATCGCAGCGTCTTTCGGGCCGAAGTCACTGCTATTCGCTAAGCCGCTGACTGGCTGGCAAATACTGTATCGCGGAAAGATATTGTTATATATATCAAGTCCGTCATATCTAGCATCATAATATTTAAGGCAGTGAAAGACTGCTACGTATTAACGAGATAGCTAGACAGTACAACCTCACCCTTTGTTGAGTTTCAGGTCACTGTGAAGTCCCGGGGAATTGCGAGGCTGACGAATTGGCTAGACGAGGCTCTTCCGGTACTTTTTTGTTTTTTTATAATTTGCATGTGTTAAATGGGATATGAATACCCTCATACTAATTTTTAGAACACGTGCGTTTTGTGAAAAGGGGAAGAGACAGAGAGAAAGACAGAGTGGTGTAGTTTGAAACTCAGGTGGTATTAAGTTTCTGTAAACTCCAAGGGTGGCTGTCCAGATAACTGGAGAGTATTTTGTTTGTTTTCGCTATTATTGTCGTTGCTTATGATTCACAGTTTTTTTTCCATCCTCCTGATGTCATCATCACGATCAAGTAGCATTTTAGCCATATGACCACCCTACTGCCAGTGTTATGCCTTCACAGTTGACTTAGCTTTCGCAAGTGGTCGACTTTTTTTATTTATTTCATGCGAAATAAATAGATGATTCTTGACATCAGGATTTGAACCGTGAATCAACAGTATGACAAGCGATGATGTTACCACTACACCACGGCCACTAATAGCATAATTATAGCCACGCACCGATGTTTTTTGCTAAGTATCTCATCCACGCCGATGCGCTAAATAAAGCTAACAATAGATGGAGCCATCTTGGCTAATGCCACACCGCTAGGCTACTACGGCCAAAACTAAACCAAAGAATATCTAACGAACTTCTAAAGCATAAGACAGGAACCCCCCTTACACTAACCAATAGTAGGCAAGTAGGTAAGAAGGTTGGACACCCCCACAACGACTTCTGCCGGAGTTCCAGAGACGAGGAAGAAGAAGAGATAGTCTTGCACTTCTTGTGCACGTACACTTGCCAACATTAAGAAGGCTATATAAAAACTGTAGCAGACTTGGCAGCACCGATCACGCTGAATTCCGCATCGGGAAATTTATCCGTCAAGTTGTTTTCCCTGCGAACACTTCCTAGAATTTTAAGATAACTGTAAATGCACTTCCTTGCATTCAAATATTTTTCATTCCTATTTCGATTGTCTGAAGACACAGTCCAGTGCATATTCTACCTTGTTTCGCACTTGGTTTTTTTGGTATTATTGCCTGTACCGTAATTAAAGTAATTTAATTTAATAAAGATAAAGTAATATACGTGTGTTAAACGTATAAAAGGTATTTGAAGTTTAATTGGTTGGGTATCTGCCAGCACCCAATGGGCAAACTCCCAACAATTGGTGACCCCGAACGATTGCTTAGATAATTAGATGTCGATTTTCAAAAAAATCTTTTGATTCATATCTGTCCAGCCGTTCAGTCTGCCGTCGTACGTACAGACAAACAGACGAGACAGAATTGGCAGACCTACCTTTTCGAGTTCCTTTATACTAATAATATCAGAATTAATCGATATCGCGAGTTTGAACATTTTGGTGAAACCAATACTTGTCCTCTTGTCATAGGTAAAATAAAAATGTTTTAAAAAATTGAATACAATTGAGTTAATAAATCTCGCACGTAGGAAATTTCACAAAAACATGTGTTGCTCTTTTGGAAATAGAACTAGGAGTGTCAAACTTAATTTTAGTAAAAGCAATTGAATTAGGGTCCGTTCACATTTTATTGAAAATCGCATTGCTGAATGTATACTGATGTATCCGAAGGTGTCCCAGTTTACCCCAGATGTTCGTCCGCTTCACATTACCTAGCATAGTGTCCTCTTCACCAGAATTAGAAGTCATATGAAGTATTTGTCGGTGCGGTTACATATGGGTATGTTCGATGTTCAAGTGACGATATTATCGCCACATCGATGTTTTTTTATCTCTATGTTTTACAACACTAGTTAATTTATCAACACAAGTACTTTATGCATCACTTTCCCGTAAGTGATACCAATTGACATCACCTGCAGTTCATGGGTGATGTAAACTTTGATTTTGGTACCAGTTAATATTTTTTTTTGTATGTTCTAAGTTTAAACGAACACAAATTTCTACACGTGTACTACAAGACACAACTACATATGTATCTCATCCGTGGTGGAGATACCGGTACAAGAGCCTTAAGAATCCAACATTCCGGCGATGTTCGAGTGAAAGAATTTGGCTGCATGAAGACTGATCACCAATCAATCGACAACCTTCTCACTAAACTGGATGAAGTAAACTCAATCGTGTGACTGGAGTTCCCGCGAGTTATGTCCAAGTTTCGAATGAACATAAGCTTTACAGATCGTGCCCAAGTTCATAGAAGTGAAAAACCGCCACCACCTTTTGCAGCATCAGTAATCTGCTGGTTCCATAGAAGGTCTGAGCTTGTCAAATATTGACAAAGAATTTAGGGCTCTTCCCGTGGTCTTTAGCGAATAGAAAGAGTCAAGAGTGCTCTCGTTCGGGAAGGAATGAATCAGATTACAAGTTATAGCAATAAGGTCATTGATGTAAATCAGAAAAAGGGACGGAAAGAGTAATGAACCCTAGGGAACACCAGCATTTGTTAAAAATGGTGTGTTCCCCATTGGAGTAGGCGCTCCAATGAAAAACCAGGGCAGCGCGGGACGAGTACAGAGCCAGGAGAAGGGAGGAGAAAAAACTACTGCGTAAAAAGAAAAGAGCCTTCGCAGTCTCCCAGCTCAAAGATATCGAAGAGTCCAGAAACAGAAATCAGGCACGTAGCTTTTTTAAAAAAAAGCTAAGAACCTTGCTGCTGGCTACATACCGGGCATTCAGGCTCTTCGAAATTGTGCGGGAAATCTTGTCATCTACCCGGAAGGAATTGTGGATGTGTTTAAGCAGCATTTGCAACAGCTGTTCAACAGGCATGACCAAGAGAGAGTGATAGGGTATGAGGAAAACCCAGCTTCAGTCGATGATATAGTCCTTCCACCCAGTTTAGAAGAAGTCGTCACAGCTTTGAGAAGGCTCAAGAAAAATAAAGCCGCGGACGGCCTGCCGTCAGAGCTCTTCAAAGCAGGTGGCGATGTTTTGGTAAGGAGCATGCACCAAATCATTTGCAAAGTATGGGAGGACGAAAGCATGCCCGACGACTGGAATATCAGCTCTATCTGCCCCATCCACAAAAAAGGTGATCCTATGTCTTATAACAGTGTACTGTGTGAACGTCTAAACCCATTTTGCACCACACAAATTGGCCGACATCAGTGCTCCGGCCCAGTAAATTGACAACTGACCAAATTTTCACATTTCGGCAAATGACCAATGAAATCCAAGCCTATACCCACCATCTCTTCATCAGAGTTTACCTACATCGGGGCAAACATAAACTCCACAAATGACACCCTGGCTCGGCCAAATCGAGCGAATGAACGACAACGCTGCAGCTAAGAAAGTCTTCGAATTCCAGCCCACTGGTTCGAGACGATAAGGGAGAGCGAACCTCAAGTTTAAGCACCAAGTGATCGCGGACGCAAGAAATCTTGGTCTTGCCAACTGGAGCGTGGGACCGTGAAGGATGGAAGGCAACAGTTCATGTTCTGACCCTCCAAGAGTCGCGGGTCTATTAAGTAAGTAAGTAATTAAAAAGTAATGATCAACCACTTAGAAAACTTGCAATTGAGGTCTCGAAAATATCACCATGAGCCTCAAGCTTATTAACGGGGGCACTATGCCACACTCTACTGAAATCTTTAGAGATATCAAGGGCAATAACTCTGCATTCGCATGATCATGAATGTACTGGTTGCATTTTTATGACAGCTAGGTCATTACCAAGCTGTTGCCGGAAACAATACTGGTAGCAATTAACGAGATGGTTTCTTTTAAGATAACTCATAGTGGTGGTTAAAAATGTACATGGCCTTGGACAGCAGTGATATTAAAACTATTGGTCGGTAGTTAGAGTAGGTTTTATCGCCCTTTTTTGGAACTGACTGTACGCATTTAAGTTCGAATAAGTATTGGTCCCAAAGAATATTGAACCGAATTCAGCGTAGGTGGAGAAGGAGAGCAATCTGGTAAGGTGGAATTTATTTTTATTAGGAATGAAGGGGCGCATTCCAAATTCATTGTCTGTAATCATATAAGTTGCAGCATTTACTTGTACGACTCTATAGAGGAAGCATATAGATCAGATAAAGCCCTAAAGACCGCTCCAATTGGCATTCTCATACTGCCAAATTGGTCTAAAATAGATCAACATTTATCTAAAAACAGATAATAAACACATGACATCGATTGCTTCAGTTAATAAAATTTTGGTGACGCTTTGTTTTTGCCGCTGGTAACCATTTAATATATTGGAGTAAATTATGTTTCTAGAGTATCACAGATTGTCGTGTCACGTTTCAGAAATCAAGATAGAATTCTCTCAAATTCAAGAAAAGTACCAGTATGCTTTTCATATGAAATCTTGAGAAACGTCAACGTTTTTAAATAACAGTTTAGGACAACGTTTGACTTTTGCAAACAAACAAATCACAATATTCCACAAATCATATCAAATCAACTTCATTAAGCCTTTTTTGATTCAAAATTGATTCCACAAATTAGTTTTTTTAAATTAATATCCATTTGCTATCGAACCTACACTTAGAAACATTCAGTTTCGTACGGAGTGTATTTTCACAAAAAAAAACTTAATTTAGGTTAAACGAATTACAGATCGGTTTATGAATTATCATATGATCACGTCATTTTTCCATGTTCTTTACGGAAAGGACAAACAACTGAAGTAAAACAATATAACGGTGCATTTGGCATAAGTTATGTGTCATCACTCTGCAAAGAGAGCAAATATTCAATTTCGTACGACGCAAGTAAGTGCATCTACAGGTCAGGATTTTAAAATTTAGAGCTATATTTTTTCAACTTTATTTAAAAGGGCGTTATTTTCAGTAAAAATTTAAGGTACTTTTTTGTTTGGATTCAGTTTTTAGGTTAATGGTTTCATTTTGTAGAAAAAAAATATAACTGAAGAAGTACGATCGTTAACAATTTTTCATCGAAAGGAAGGAAAATCGTTAGCCGAAATAGGAAAAATATTAAATTTATAAAAGTCTACTGTACAATATATTTGTAAACGGTACTATAAGAGGGAAAGATACAGAATGTATCTAGTAACAAAGGACCCAGAAAAATGACCAAATCTTCTGAAAAATTTATTCTCCGTGAAATAAAAAGAAATCCCAAGTTAACTTCAGTTGAATTAAGTAAAATGCTTACTGATTTTAACGGAATCAATGTAAACCCAATTACAATCAAGCGCACACTTAAAAAAAATGGTTACTTTTCGCGTGGTTACTTTCGCGTAGAAAACCTTTGGTCAGCGAAGTTAATAGAATCAAACGACTAAATTTCGCTAAGGCATACAAGGATAAGCCGCTAGACTACTGGAAAAAAAAGTCATATTCGTCGATGAGAGTAAATTCTCACTCTTCCGAAATGATAAAAAACAAGCAAAAGTATACCGGAAACGTAATGAGGCTTATCTGGTAAAAAACTTATCGGCGACAGTAAAACACGGCGGAGAAAGTGTTATGGTTTGGGGTGCTATGAGCTGGGGAGGTGTTGGAAATTTAAAATTTATTCAAGGCAATATGGATAAAACTGGGTACCTTAACATTCTCAAAGAAAATTTAAAAGATTCAGCTGACAAACTGGGAATTAAGGACAATTTCCACTTTTACCAAGACAACGATCCAAAGCATAAGGCTTTGGATGTGCGTCTCTGGCTTTTATACAACTGCCCAAAATGCATTGAAACACCTCCTCAGAGTCCGGATATTAATCCCATTGAACATCTGTGGGAGCACTTGGAACGACAAATTAGGAAAACAAAGGCAGTACGAAACAAAAAGCAGCTTCAAAGACTCATACTGGAAGAGTGGAATAAAATTCATCCTGATGTTACCAAAAACCTGGTTAAATCGCTTCCAAGTAGGCTTGCTGCTGTAATAAAGCACAAAGGAAACCCAACATCTTATTAATTTTATTATTTTATTCTTTTTTGAAGTAAAATTTTAATTAACTAAACCACCGTACGAAACTGAATGTATCTTATTTTCTTACCTTCTTATTACTTAACTGTTATTTTACAGATATTACGTTGAATTAGAATTTTCTTTCTTCTTATTCCTAGTTATTGTATTGCATTGCAATAAAAATAATGTAAAAACTGGAGCTTTTTTTTATATTTTTAAAAAAATAACGAACAGTTTGCAAAAATTATCATCGTACGAAACTGAATGTTTCTAAGTGTATGAGCTGTAACTCATTTGACAGCTTTAAGTTTTTTGTGAGACGAAATACAGAAACATGAACGAAGAAAAAATGTATTCTCTCTGCACGGTTTGCAGATGTTTTCAGATGTAATATTACGTCTGCATACATTTGCATATGAATACCCGAACGAACCTCATGTAAAATTTGTTTTGCGTTGCATACGTTCAACATATTTGACATTAGACAAAGAACTGAAGTTGGCTACATTCCATTGATGTGTGTATTTGCTAAATGAACAAAAATAAATCTAAGCTCCACTTATTATACTAGAAAAATCTAAACCCTGGCATCACTGGTTTTTAGACCTCATTTTGCGCTCTTAGTAAACGCCATTTGCATTAGGGTAATAGTTATAGTTATGCTCTCGTGTCCTCTTTAGTTTTTAAACCATTCAGGGTTCATCAATTTGATTGCATAGTCTGTAACATAGAGATAAACACCCTATATATAAAAATGTATATAGGTTGGGGGGCCTTAAATTAAGCTTAACGAATCAAACTTGGCACGTACACTCATTGGATCTTATATTTAATAGTGTTTCATTTTTTAAAATTAACCCACAACGATGCCCAATATCATGTTAAATTTCGGGCAGCCTCTGTTTTATGCTAGTTTTCAAAGACACTTTTAAGCAAGTTAAAAAGCTTGAGGAAAATCAGATTTGGTATTTAGCGTTTGTGGGTAAACCATTCAGATGCTTCACTAAATGCGATTATCGGTAATTTAGATCAACCGCAACGAATATTTTTCCTAAATCAAACTTAAAATGATGTATTTTTAATAAAATTGTTCGAATTCGAAAAAAAATTGTGTTAAAGGAATATAAACATCAGTCTGCCTGAAAATTCTCCCATATAATATTCATAAACATAAACGTCCTCTTTTTGGGGTCATGTTATAAAAAAAAAGCATTCTTTTACTTTTAAAGATGACATATTTTTAATACTTTTTTGTGGTAAATAGAAAAGAAAATTGTCCGAAAATTGTTGAAAAAATTACTCTGAACTCTCTAATACACATGAATCGTCATGTGAAACAGGAAGCGAGATAAGTATTTTTTTTTTATTTGAAGTATATATAACTAATTGGTTTGCAATTTTAAGATTAATGGGCATATTTTTTATGTTTTGAATTCAATTGCTACGTTTTACCAAGCTAATATTTGCGAATTTTCATTGTTGCTTTCAGTGCTTACGTTATGGTTAAACCATATAAAGGTTGTTTTTTCCAGGTATAGAACTTTAAAATGAAATAAAACACATAAAAATCGTGGCAATGGCCATGGTGTTGGCTTTACTGGAAAGATAATTTTATGCAATTAGTGCTTAATCTAATCTGGAAATTTCGAGCACCTGGGGCCGTATATCGGCAGTAATCGTCCATCGTCTCTAGTTTATCGCCGTAGACTAGCGACTTCACATATCACCACAGAAATCCAAAGATGTTAAATCATACGATCTTGGCGGCCAATTCACAGGTCCATTGCGCGAAATTATGCGTGCGCTCTGTGACATGTTGCGCCGTCTTGTTGAAACCACAGCTCTTCCACATTAATGCCATTCAACTGGGGAACGAAAAATTCAGTAACCATGGATCTATAGCGTTCTCCATTAACAGTAACGTTCTGGTCAGCATCACTTTTGAAGAAATATGATCCAATGATTCCACCAGCCCAAACCAAACAGTGCCTTTTTATGGATGTAACGGCGTCTTAATAATGGCTTGTGGATTTTCGTCACCCCAAATTCGGCAATTTTGCTTGTTGACGTAGACATTCAACCAAAAATGAGTCTCATCGCTGAAGAAACTTCGTTGTCAGCCTATTCAAAACGTACGATGCACAGGATGGTCGAGCAACTTCAATTCTTGCACGAGCTGTATCTTGTAAGCTCATAAACTAAAATCTTTCCGTAAAATATTCGGTAAGTTAGCGCACGGTAAGTTACGCAAACTGAATTACTTTTCGAAATAAATTTGCACAATTTGAAAGCGTTGTTCTGGCATAAGTCTACTCATAGTGAAATGGCAAACCAAACTGAGCACAAATTAGCTGTCAGCTGTCAAATGGGCTGTCACTGGAAAAAGTACCGCCAATTCGAAAAACAGATCTGTAGATAGTAATATATGTTAACACCACCACTTTTCAAGAAGCTGAAGAGTGTTTAATTAAGAGGTGGAATTCTAGGGTCGGAAGGTAATTCTTTCAATATTCAATAAAAAAAAAAACGGTCAAGCAAGAAAGTGCATTGTTACAGTTATTGTGCTCTATACTATGTGCACCATAGGGTAAACGGTGCACCCTATCCCATAGGGTATATTAATTTTGATACATAGCTTGTAACAAAGAGAAATAATAACGACAGATCCCAAAAAGTATGTATATTTGTGACCAGCATCGAAAGTTAAATCGACCTAGTTCCAGTTATTATGCCTTAAATTTTAAGCTAGAAAGATTAAATTTGGTATAAGCATGGTAAGCCTTTTAGAACCCAAAGCAGTCAAGTGTTAAAATTTATTGAAATTTAAATTTGCCCACAGTCACCCCCACTTTTCAAAAAAATTTTCTTTGGAAATATGGATTTCAGATTGAGAAACGAATCCTTTACCGAGAAGTCTTTGCCTGTTGCGAGCAATGGTGGGACATTCGCACAAGATGTGTTCAGCAGTCTCTTGCTCTTCCAGGCAGAGTCAGCAAAGATCTGACGGAGTTCTGCCCATTTGAGTAGATGGTAGTTGGGCAAACAGCGTCCGATTAAGAAGTCCGTTAGGACCTTTGTATCCTTTTTATGAAGAAATAGGGGCTCAACAGCTCAACATTTTGTTCGAGAAGTCAATGAATTTCTTGTTGCTCCCAAGAGTTCAGCTTTAATCTGAAGTGGCTTAGAGGCAAGCCACAGAAAGGGACCGGGTGATGACGAGCCACATTACCTTCGACTGGATCCATCAGCATACCGCGTGGAGTGAGAATCATCCGTAGATAAACCTCCATTGTTCCACTCGCTGCATTCTGGTTAAGTTAAACCTGTCTATCTACTTGGGTCGTTGTCCGTGTCTCTAGTTACAGACACGAGAAGTTACAGAAGAAGAACAAGGATTTAGATCTGGAACTTTACTGTTCCAATTAGAGATTTCAGATTTGATAGGTGCGTTTCAATTTCAAAGGTTCTACGGAAGTGTAAAATAAGGAAATTGACTGTCCCCTTTGTGAGGTGTTCCGATTATAAAGATAATGTTGTATGGAAACACAGATGGTGTCTTACTGTTTAACAATTTAAATTGGCATTTTATTTCAACGAATGGTTTGTATCCTCTTATAAAATATTTATGTACATTTGATAAGTACTTTTTTTCTCAAAAAATTGGCAAACAAAACTAAAACCAAAAGATTAACAATAATAAGGCAATAAAAAAAGCTAAATTTTCTACGCGTCAAAAAAGAGTGTACGTACGCAAACAAGATAGCTTCTAGTCTTCTTGTCATTAACTTACCCAATTTCTTGGTGAATTCTGTTAACGAGTCTTTGCTGGTTAGTCTGGGGATTGCGGAGGATAATCCAGCTGCCTAGGTGTCCGATAAAGTAACCATACCTTTACCAATTTGGCCGTGTGCTTTGGCGTTGTTGTCCTACTGGAAGACCCATAATTGATCTAACCCCTAACATTGATTGATTGATCTAACACTTGATGGTACGTTTTCCCCTAAAATGTTAAGGTAATCGGTTTTGTTTATTGTGCTGTCAGTAAAGATTAGATTTTCCACGTCCGATGCTGTCATACACTGCTAGACCATAACGGTTCGGTTAACGTTTTTTATTCTTCAAATTCTTTGTTATTGCTTCTTCATATTTTGGGCGGGTTCTTCGATCTAAATATTTAAAATTTGCTTTCGGCACTAAAATGGGAAACATTTTCCCAGAATGGCAAAACCTCATTTTTATACTTTTGGGCATAAACCAATCGTTGCTTTTGGTTCTTTCCGGAAACCTCTTAAATGATACTCATGAACATGAACTCGATTGAAACACAATTCTAGGATTCAATTAAGTCCCTGAAAATTAACACAAAATGTGTCGTCACCTTAAATTTGTCAAGAATCATCTTTCAAAAGAACGCACCCAAATTTTCAGACAGATCTGTCAAATAGTTTTGTTGTGGCAGCCATTTTATATAGACGCCTACTAGCATTTTCGTTAAAATGCAAAAAAGTGAATTTCGAGTGCTCATTAAACACTATTTTTTGCGAGAAAAAAACTATCACGCAAACCAAACAAAAGCTTCACAAATATTATGAGGATTCTTCACCATCGATTGGAACCATTCACCACTGGTTTATTCAATTTCGGTGGGGTCGTTCAAGCACAAGTGACGCCGAACGTTCTGGTCGCCCAATTGAGGTCACCACACCAGAAATGGTCGACAAAATCCATGGTTTGATAATGGATGATCGGCGAGCGAAAGTGCGCGAGCTTGAAGAGGCCACAGGCTTATCACATGGCTCAGTGATTTCGATTTTACATAAATATTTGGACATGAAAAAACTTTCCGCAAGATGGGTGCCGCGTTTGCTCACAATCGACAACAAACGCATTCGTTTGACAACTTCGAAGGTGTGTTTGGCGATGTTCCAGAAAAATTCGTCTGAGTTTTTGCGCCGTTTCGTAACCGTGGATGACACCTGAATTCACCACAACACACCAGAAACCAAGGAACAGTTAAAACAATGGACTTCTCCTGGTGAATCGAAGCCGAAGAAGGCCAAGGCGGATTTGTCAGCAAACAAGGTCATGGTGACAGTTTTTTGGGATGCGCGCGGTGTTATTCACATCGATTACCTTGAAAAGGGTAAAACGATCACCGGCGCATATTACGCAGAGCTGCTGGATCGATTCCAAGCCGATTTGAAGCAAAAACGGCCGCATTTGGCGAAGAAAAAAGTTATTTTTCACCAGGACAACGCACCGGCGCACAAGTCCGCAGTCGCAATGGCAAAATTGCATGAGTTAGGCTACGAACTCCACCCTCATCCAGCATATTCCCCAGATTTAGCCCCCTGCGACTATTTCTTGTTTCCAAACATGAAGAAATGGCTCGAAGGTAAGAGATTTGGGTCGAATGAAGAGGTCATCGCTGAAACAAACGCTTATTTTTTGGGGGTCGAAAAATCGTATTATTTTGAGGGCATCAAAAAATTGGAGAAACGTTGGTTTAAGTGTATAGAGCTAAAAGCAGACTACGTTGAAAAATAAAATGTTTTTATACCGAAAAGAGTGTTCCTTATTTCATTTTTCAGGGACTTATTGACCCACCCTCGTATTTGTAGCATCAGTGCGAAGCAAAAGACTTGTAACTACCAATACTGGTATATCGGCTAAACTCGGTAATGCATAATGTATATTGTTAGTATAAAATGAGAAATATGTGCAAGAAAAACCTTAAAATATATTTGGTACATGAAGTTCCGAATCTCCACTAAACACCTCTCACTCATTGCACTTTCATATGTCGAAACAAATTTTGTTTTCCACACAACACTGCTACTTCTTTGCTCCATCATCAAACATTTATTACAGCCAAATGACAAACTATAGCTTCACTGTTGCTCCAGTTCAAAAATAACTCTTCGATAATAGAAGAACACGAGGACAGTTCCATTTTAATAGGCTAATAAATAAGCGAATAGAATAAATTAAAAATTATGTGTATTCACCACATCTTGGAAGAGATAATGACTAATGGGGCGCGAGTACTGTTGTGAACACTGCCAATTCAAGCGAATCTCTATCAACTGGAATTTCTGGACGACGACGACGACGACGACCACACCACCACCGCCGACAATCACATGCACTTTGATGACAAACCGTCGTACCGCAACACAATCGAACCGCGCAAGCACAAGCAGACTAACTAAACTTATCGGGTATCGACCAATTAATTGTAATTCATTTGCCCAATCTATCATCATCTCTGGTGGTGGTGCCGCCAGACCGAATTTGCATGTTTGCCTGAAATAATTGACAATATCAGTGAAAAAATTAACTAGAATCACAATTATTTTTCGTCGCGCGGCTGCTTTTGCGCAATCTACGATCTTTTTTCTCCGACGGCGACATACCCAGCCACGAAAGTGCCTCCCACCGAAAACAAAACAATCACAACGCGCACTATACACATTCTTCATGACAACTGCCTGCATTAATTAACAATTACGTTTGCGATTATCAACGGCAATAAAATAAATAAATTATACAAGACGAGGAGAAGAGATACAAAAAACTCCATCGGAAAACCATTAGCTGTTACCTTTTTTATTTACGATTTGCTAACATGGTGCACGGAAGCACTGTTAACACTTCTTTCGCATCGCTTTGCGGAGCACTTTGCGTGCAATTTTCAAAGTGGCGCCTTGATTATTGTTTTATTAATTATGCTGTAGAAATAGTAGAAACAATGGAAACACTAATAAAACACTCAAAACAAATGCGAAAACCCGAAAAAAAAACCCAACCGAATGCGAGAAGATCAACAAGTGAAATTGGATTCTTCTAATTATGGTGAGAACTGTCAAATTGATTTGATTAGGTTGGGGGGTGCGTTCGTAGAGGCGGTAGGCTGATGTTGAAAACCTTACAAATGTTTTAACGTTTTTGATGGTTAGGTTTGAAAGTCGCCGGTTCGTTGGCGAATGAGTGATTTTTTTTTTTACTATGCCTAAAAGGGTAAGTATTGGTTTTGTGAAAATTTTCATTCTCTTTGATCAATATCTTGGTATTGCTATAATAGAGGTACGCAGAAAAGAGTGTTTCCCAATTATGTCTGTCTTCTCTAAACTTCTCGGTTACGAAATCGGAGATTTCATTCTAATACCAAATTTGGAAAATATAAACCGAGAAAAAGATAAAAGCAGCAAAACTGCTCCCTTGTTTCTTGATCTGACAAAAGCATTTGACTTAAGGCTGAACTATAATAGTAGAATGCTTTCGTACGACCACTTCCGAAACAGAGCGAATACACAGGATTTGTATTGTGTGACCATAATAGCTTTTTGCTTCGATTCGTTCAGTTTCGTTCACTTTTGCTCACTTACGAAAGAGTGAATTCATTCGCTCTTTCGTAAGTGTACGTATGAGAATTTGACAAGCGGTCCTCCATCTAAGTACTAACAGCGCCCGATGGTGCTTGATTTCGGTGATCGGACGAGAACCTTTGCTTCTGAACACATACGCCTATTATGGGCTACTTGAGCAATTGACAGTACTGAAGGAAACTTAACGTAGAGTTATGACATTAGCTTCCGATTGCTTCCGACTATTATAGTTCAGCCTTAAGTTAATCATAAATTGTTATTGCAAATACTTTGTAGATATGGTTTTAGAGATAATATATTAAGCTGGTTGTCATCATATCTTCAAAATAGAACTCAGCTTGTTCGTGTGAATGCAACCTTGAGTGCTCCCATTTCTTGTCCGAATTCAGGGGTTCCTCAAGGTTCAGTCCTAGGACCATTGCCCTTCCTTATTTACATAAATTCGGTATTCAATCTTTCACTATACGGACACATTATCGCTTTTGCTGACGATCTGGTTCTGTCATATGCTTCTTCTTCTCTTGAAAGTATTAAAATTCAAATGAATATTGAACTAGCTATTTTGATACGTTGGTTTAGGTTTCATCAAATGGTTCTTAGCCGCAAATCTAAAGTAATATGTTTCTCGCTTACAAACGAATTTTCTATCGAAGGAGTTGGTCTACATACATGACGCAAATTGTGATCATCGTAACTGCAGTGATTCCTGCATGCAGCTAGAATCCGTTTCTTAATTTAAATATCTGGGAGTTACTGTAGATTGCAAACTTAATTGGAAAGCATTAAAAATGTAAAAAAATATATATATATTGCCTTAAATAAAATATTTCACCTACGTAAGCTAGTGCCACAAAACCTACTTACCTCAATTTACTACGCATTAGTTAATTTTCTTTTGCAATATGGAATTTCTTGCTAGGGCAGTGCGTACTTCAGCTATCTGCAGCCTCTCTTTACAGCCCAAAAAAAGACAATCAGGATAAAGCTGTTCTACTCTAGACGGAAGCCATCATTTTCACTATTTAATTTAATCAATGCTATTCATTTATACGTCTATAAAGTATTAAGACTATTGTTTTTGCGAAGTGGTTGTAACCATTTAATTGGAAATAGTATAACTTACTCTCTTAGATCAGCAAATAATGTTGTAGTTCCAAGAGCTAAAACAGAACACTTTAGACGTTCCATAACTGTTATAGCTCCACATATGTATAACAAACGTCCTGAAGATGTATCCAATAATGTTAGAATTTATAGGTTCCTTAAAATTTGTTTTCTAATAATAACTTAATGTAGATATTGTTGCTTGGTTAAATAATATTTTAAATGTCTCATATAAACCCACTTTAATTGACAATTTTGCCTCCCGAATCGCTTCCGAAGTCTCAGCTGTGATTAAATTTATAACTAACTTTTCCTTGATTAGTTTTTTTATAACCTTGTTTTATTGCTCAACCTTGTTTTAAGTGCTTAACTCAAAAATTTGTTTCAATTAATTCATGGTTAATACCAAAAATTCTTATTACTAATTTCTTTTATCCATTGTTAAATTGCTAAAAATTAATTAAAATGTAACTTGTTACTTTAGAATAGGAGAAAACAACTTTAGTATAAGAATTGCTATGTATGTAATAGATATTATAAAAATTGTAATGAAATAAATCTAAAATCTAAATCTAACCAAAATTAACGATATTTTACAAATGACCGATTTTGGAAAAAATCTATTTGCCCGAAAATGGCTCTAACGATTTTGATCAAATTTCTTATTTGTGGCGTACCACTTTTTTGGGAGAAAATAGCTATTTTACTTATTAACTGACTCAATCAATTGTATTCAAAATCAATATTTGCCATAAGCAATGCAATGGCATGCCGAATTTCTGAAAATTGTCGATATCATTTTTTTTTTTTTGATTTTTAACGGATTTATTTTCTAAAAAAAAGAAAACATTCTAACGACTTTGTTCAAATTTCAAACTGTGACATTTACAAATAAACAACTTATAGGTGCAAGTACGTGCAACACATTCATGCACTTTATTTTGTTTTGCTCTGTTCTGAACAAAATGGAAAGAACTTTTTCTTTGTTTAATAACTTTGTTCCGGACAGTCTGGCACACGATTTTCTGCGTCTATTGTTGAAGTACGAGTAGAGATTTGTGAAAATCCGCTGTTTTGGTCGAAAATAATGTTTTCGTTTGGAAATTAGATTGTATTGAATTTCAAGTTTTGCTGGATTTACCTTAAATTTCAATCACACAATTTCACTGTATATAATTTGAACTTATGTATTTTGTTTAACTCGAAGCCTGAAGTTATTATATACATACAATCCCTAGCCAAATTTATTATGCATAGAAGGAGAAGGTCAGCGTGGAAAACTTCTGAAAAGGCGCAAAAAAAGGGGCCGACGAATGTGTTAGCTTTCATGTTGCTGAAAGTTAGTACTAATCAGCATAGAAATTATTTATTACATAGACCTTTCATAAGTGTCAATGCTTGCTAGAACTGTGTTTTTAAAGTGTACAAAAGGGAATGAGATGACGATGCACATTAGTATTGAGTCCCTGTAAATTTCCATTCCAACATTTTCGGTGGAAGTTCTTATGAAGGAGTACTAAGCATTTAAATTGAAGTCCGTGTTCTAACGAGGAAATGTGACTGTAAATAGACTGATCATAGATTAACTGCAAGCTTGTTGCTAAACTCGGTCGAATAAACTGAATCAGGGTGTTTCCACTCATATGTTCGCGATATGTTCAAGTTTCGGACGAATATAAGCTTAAAAGATCATATCAAAGTCTTTAGAACTACTAGCGCTGATTTTAGCGAAATTATGGGCTATCATATTTACATTCCAAGCATTGAGACCTCATAAACATTTGGTTTGCATATGTAAGTATCCAGTTTCAGAGGGAGGAGGTAAAACTTGGGTTTTGAAGTCTTGAACTCATTTCTATTTTTCCTTAGCCAATTAACGTGCATCAGTATTAGAACTGAATTTGATAGAAATTCTTTGCCTTTGGGATTCCATAAGTTATAATTTAAAAAATAAAAAAATAAAATAAAAAAAGGGTTGCAAGTAAGAGAAAGATTAATGATATAAATCAGAAAAGTTGTCGGAAAGAGCACAGAGCCTTAAGGAATACTAGTATATTGACTCAAAAAGGGTAAAAGGACTAAAAAAGATGGTCAAATTTGACCACTTTTCAAAAAGTGGTCTCATGCGGTTTATACAGTGAAAAAAGGGTAAAATTGGAGATTCCCCACAGCTGCAATTTTTATAGTCAGTCAGACTACTTAATACACTAAATACGATAAAAATGGTTGGAACCGTTTTTGAGAAAATTTAAGTTTTCCGAGACAATTTTGAGGTTAGAGTGAAAATTACGATTATGCTTCGGATTGTAACCTAATACAAATTAGATATTAAGTATATACAACTAGTTATCAAGGTTGTATTTTGCCATACATATAATAATACCAAAACTTTCTCGTTGGTAGAATAATGCTTCCAAAAATCCCCAATTAGATGCAATCTGCCGAAAGTCACGAGAAATCTTTGAATTTAAATTTTTCCAAGACTGGGATAATGTAGTTTAAACCAAGGCAAAAGTAATCTCAATCATGGGCACCCAGTTTGCTTTATCTAGCAATGTCCAATACTGGGTTATCTTTCTGGACCCAAAATTAACTTTTTAAGGATAGTTGTATGTATTACAATTTTTGCAGAGGCTATTTTTATAAACGCCCTATTCATAAAGCCTAATTTTTATCACTTTCTGGGGACTAAGTCCGAAAATGGCGTAGTTGATACCTTAATTTTTTTTTTTATTAATGAAATGAAAATCTCGAAGGACACTGAGGGATTAGAATACCCAGAGTAGTGTGGGACTCTAAAAATACAAAAAACAAAGAACACCTCCTGAATCATAACCAATTAAAGAAAGATCGTCAAATAATTTTTATTTAATTTTGAAAATTCCCTTTGGAGTAGGTATTTTCATTTAAATACAAGTTCTCATAATTTTCACATCTTCTCAATCTACGAATATTAGATTGAAAATTAAAGATCTTTTCTATTCCAGGGTTAATATGCATCTGCAGATGTTGGTTGTGACGAATAGCGTTCCTTTTATCACTTCTACTACTAGGTCAATCTGCAAATCACGATGCAAATCATTGTTTCAAATAAACCATGGTGCATTAACTATTCCACGAAGGACTTTGTTTTGGAATGTTTGGATTATCTGTCTATTATTTTTTTTTTTTTGTACAACCCCATAGATGTGGTTGTCATTGCATCATTTGAATGTGGGATATCACTGGTACCCACAATGCTCCGTTGTGGAACGCGTGCTTGTATTCTCTCTACGCTTTGCATAACACACTCTAAAGAATCTATTTGTTATATAAGATTTAAAAATCTTGTACAGGTAAAACGTCTAAAAATAACGACGTACAAACTTGTTTTCATTCTACATAGCGCTTTTTCTTAGTTATACGATGCATTTGGTCTATTGTCGAGTGTTTGTTTCTAAACCCGAATTGATGATTTGGGATAAGTTTTATTTCTTTGATAATTTTGTCTAATCTTTTAAGAAGTAGTTTTTCGAACATTTTTTACAATATCGGCAAAAATGAGATTGACCGGTATGAAGTCATTTCTGATAGGGGCTTACCTTGTAGCACAGACAAACTACCCAGATGTCTCATTCATATGAGAAGAAGTGATACACTCTCAACCCTGCCCCCTCCTCTGTTAGTGTTAATGCCAACAATTTTGCTAACGCACTCACTTCCTCGTTAACTATCGCCACTAACTCAGCCGTCGCATGTTCTACCTTTTTAGACCCGCTGCTTCCTTAAACTGTAAAACTTACAAAGCAATTGGCGGATTCCGGTGACGCCGGCCGCTATGTACTATCACGTTTGAGAGATCATATGATTTGCGATGTCTTTCTTTATCTTACCTACCTGCACAATAAACCGGATTCCATTCGTATTGATGAAAAAACCAATACTAATGTCAAGGTCTCAATTTCCCAAGAAGGTCTTCCAACTGAAGAGCAAGCTTTAATTGAAATTTTCGTCCAGTTTCACGAGAGTTTCAATGTATCGCCTTTTCAGATAACAAGCGATCTGTCCTCATACGCGTCGTATATCAGTTCTATACGCCTGTCACATCTCCAAAGAACTCGCGCAGATTTTAATAATTACTTTCGCCCCTGACTAGTGTATCCCAACTGGTCTGCGCCTCAATACCTTGATATTGACGTTGCTGTTCCTAATCTGCCTCACCCACCAAAAGCAGTATATAGCACCCAAATGCTTGTCCCTTTACTATCAAAACGTAAGAGGCTTGCGAACTAAAACTCGCGATGTATTTCTCAACGCCCAAAAATTCCCTTACGATATGTTTGCCCTAACAGAAACAAATTTAACCACTGGTTTTAGTAATAATGAATTATTTCGTTTTCATGACAAAGTGCAACGAAATGATTGAATTTTCCCGCCCTTCAATTACACCTTTTCATATACAACGCATACGCGTTTACAAAACTTCCATTCATGAAAATTTATTCTTTTGCTGCGGTGGTATGGAAATCACACCATCATACATCTTCATGCCCCTTCCCGCATACCCCTTTACACTTCATCACCTCGTTCGTTTCCATGTCACAACACACGATGAGAAAAATAACTTTTCCCACAAGAGCGAACGGAGTGAGGGAAAAGAAAAAACTTTATTTGTGGTACTTATTCTGAAAGCTCTCTGTCTGCCACGACGTTGTCTGCCAGGACAAAAATATGCTTAATTTTTTTATATGGGCGTGCGACATCTGAGTAGTTTATTATCTGTGCTTGTAGGTATAACAATTACTTCTGCTATTTTCCAATGATGTGGAACATATCTTAGTCTAAAATAGAAATTAATCATATATTTGAGTTTTACCAAGGCAATGAATGGCAATTATTTCATGATTTGGTAGTTATAAGATCATAGGCTGGTGGCTTTCTATTAGATAGTTTGTATAAGCATGTAATGGTCTCTCTTAGCGAAACATAAGCTATAACCTCATCTACTTTATCATTCGACATTATAGGTAGAAAAGCTTTAAAAACATTCGTCAGGTGTTCAGCAAAGAGCCTAACCTTCCACTTTGAGTCTCCGATCCATTTCCCAGCAGTTATTTTCAGTGGATGATCTTGTAATTGAGGTCTCTTTAAACGTTTAGCAGCTTTTCAAAGGGAGTAGTTAGTGACTTTATCAGCCGTTAAGTTTCGAAGGTATTTATTTAGTGAATTATTTTGAAATTCACTGATACTTTTTTTGAGCCTTTTATTTAGTTTATTAAATATAGTTTTATCTCCGGGATATTTTGTCATTTGCCATTTTCGGCGAACGCTTCTCTATTTTTCAATATCAGTTCTTTAATTTCTGCGGGGTATTTTACCGAGGCTTGACTTTTCTGTCTTAACCAATGAATTGTTCTTCCTCAATGTTAATATGTTTTGTTGACATCAGTGGATATCTAAAGTCAACAAATCTTTCGACTAGCTCTCTAAATGCAGACCAGTTAATTTTTTGTAAGCTTGCATTATTTGTCTGTTCTATTCACTTTTAGAAGTTTAATCATTGTTAATTGATTTTTTCCAGCGGAGACTTCTTTGCTTAGTAATTTAATTTCTTTATCGTGATTATCCAATCTTTGGATAATGGTAGTAAGTATTTCCTTTACAGAAACTCTGCTTGGGAATACAATTTGCTGTCTACAACTGGCATGTTTGTTTTAATAGCAGGTGCTGTTTTGTCGAATTGTTTGCTTACAGTATTTACTTCTTGCATGTTTGTGGATGATTACTATAAGCTTTACTTTTCCTTGGTTGGTATTCTTTCCAATGGGACAACCTCTATAGTTTGAAGGATGATCACCATGACAGTTAATACATTTTGCTTTCTGATCCTCCATTAGTGTACAGCTACTAGTATTTGTTGAATGTTTTCCTTCACATTTAACGCAAGCAAAATCTCTTCTGCAATAGGTTTGGGTATGACCAAAGCTTGACCTCGGTTGCATTGAGGTATTGAATTATACTTCTTTCAAATTGGTTCAATCTTAACAAAAATGCCCATTATTGATTTGATGGAGTAAATCTTTTCGACGTCTTCTTGATTGTTAAAAGTGAGCATAAAAAGAGGCAACTTTATATTTCTTGATTTGGATTCCCCATCATTACTTTTTGTTCTTTCTTTTTTAATTAAACTTTTAGCTTCCAAAATCTTTTATTAGTCAGATCTACTGATTATTCAAGATTGTTCCAGCGTGCTATTCTTTATAGTGAATCTTAATGTTCACTACCAACTAAATGAGCTACGTCGACCATTTTTTTCTTTTTGGAGCTAGTTGGCTGGCAAAATCACAAGAGATGCATCTAACTGGGACTCGTACAAAGAATCCCTAAAAATATATAAAAAAGAATTGAGGAAAGCCAAACGTAATTCTTGGAGACTCTTTTGTGGTAAAATAGAAGAATCTTCTGAGGCGTCTAGGCTGAGGAAAATCCTCTCGAGAAATCCTTCAGTGTCCAGCTGTTTACTAAAAACAGATGGGTCTTGGACAACTTCTAGTGTATTAAATTTACTTATTGATACACACTACCCAAGTAATTCCCTGACTGCCAACAATATTGACTCTATCAAGTCAAATGCTCAAGAAACCAACCTATCAAGTCTTATTGCGCAGGACAGACTCCTTTGGGCGCTACATAGCTACAAACCATATAAATCCTCTGGACCAGACGGCATAACACCTGCTGAACTACAAATGTCATCTGACATTATCCTGTCAGTTCTAAAAAATATTTTTTAGAGCTATCTGAATCTGGTCCATATTCCGCATATATGGAGAGAAGTCAATGTGGTATTCATACCCAAAGCTGGTAAATATTCAAATGCCAGTCCAAAAGACTTCAAACCTATTAGTCTATCATCTTTCCTTCTAAAAACACTAGAACGACTGATTGATATGCACTTACGTGATAGTATTGACTCACGACTACTGTCCACGGCTCAACATGCATACGTTATCATAAAGAGTACACTATGGTAGCTTTTCTAGATATTCAAGGCGCTTTTAACAACGTTTACTCATCTGTGATAATCAAAGCACTGTCTGAAGATAGATAGTTCACTTGGCGAGCTGATTAATTTACTGCTTAATGGCCGGATTATCAACTCAAAGCTGGGTGGATCATCTGTCAGAAGATATGTCAGCAGGGGTACCCCTCAAGGGGGCGACCTATCCCCACTTCTTTGGAATCTGGTGGCCAATGAACTACTTTTAATCCTGAGGAGACTATAGCAGTCTCCGGTAAACATCTCACTATCTTAAAAGAGCTCTACAAAACGCTTTGAATAAGCTATCTAGATGGACAGCTCGATGTGGTCTAGGAGTGAACCCCCACAAAGCCGAACTACTCCTCTTCTCAAGGAAATATAAAATCCCACCTATTGACTCTCCATCCCTTAATGGAACAAGCTTAACTTTCTCCAACGAAGCAAAATACCTGGGTCTTATTTTGGATAGGAAACTAACCTGGAAACCTAATATACAGGAAAGAGTTAAGAAAGCCACTATCGCACTCTTCTCTTGCAAAAAAGCCATTGAGTGCAAATGGTGCTTACAACCAAGACTAACTCACTGGCTCTATATCTCAGTCATTAGACTGATCCTTATGTACGGGGTAGTTGTCTGGTGGATTGCCTTGAATAAAGCAATAAACCAGAAGTTATTAAGCAAAGTCCAACGTTCAGCTTGTCTGTGCATTAGCGGAGCACTGCGGATGACATCTTCCGCAGCTATGGACATTCTTTTTCATTTAACACCCCTCGACATTTATGGCAGGCAAATGGCAGCTAACTCAGCTAGTCGACCTAAAGCTACTTCAGAGTGGTCCAAAGAAGTATATTGCCACGCCTCCATCTTAAATAAGTTTAATATCTTCCCTGAAGACATTGACTACACCATACCCAAATTAAATTTTGACAAAAGCTCCCAAGTTACCATCCCTTCCAGAGCATTCTGGAAAGAAGGTGGTTTTACGGAAGATAAGTCGGTACATTTCTTTGCCGACGGTTCACAAACTGACGACGGGGTGGGTGGTGGTGTTTTCTCTGATAGGCTTAATTTAAAACTCTCTTTTCGTCTACCAAATCATTGTAGCATGTTTCAGGCGGAGATAATGGCAATAAGGGAAGTCTTGTCTTAGCTAAAGGAAAACGTAATATCGTCCATTGATATCCGCATCTTTTCAGACAGCCAAGCCGCAATCAAATCCCTGGAATCTTCCTCAACAAATTCTTTAACAGCTTTAAGCTACCGATCGTCTCTTATAGAGATGGCGGAGCATTTTAATATTCCCCTAATTTAGGTACTGGGGCAAAAGGATATTGAAGGGAATTGTAAGGCCGACGAACTTGCCAGACATGAAACAACAATACCCATCCTTCCAGGCAAAAGTTTACTGGGTATGCCTATCGCTACATGCAAACTTAAATTCAAGCTGGATGCTACCGTAAAGACAAATTCTAGGTGGACAAGGTGTACAACTTGTCTAGCGACAAAACAGATTTGGCCTAAGCTGGATCTGAAACGCTCTAGGAATTTGATTTCTCTAAATAGGAAGTATATTAGTGCTGTTATTTTAGTATTTAGTATTTAGTATTTTATTGACTAATTTAACAAACATTTACAAAGATTACAAAGAAGTATCTATAATGACGTAAATGTGATCATGATAATTATTTTAATATAATTTTTTTTTTTAAAAGGTTTATTGAAAATAAATTTTAAAAGATATATAATATTTGGAGAAAGAAAAAAGGAAATAAAAAAAATTTGTGAACAATTTGAATGATAACATTTAACAATGAAGTAAAAATAAAAATTTAACTAAGTGATCAAACGTTTAAAAGCCCTAACGCCTATAGTTGCTGTTATAGGTGTCATAACTGGACACTGTCTAAGGCAAGTATGCAATAAGGCTTGGGGTCTTCTCTAACGATTTCTGCAGAAACTGTATGGACGAGGAGGAGGAAGAGACTATTCTTCACCTTCTCTACTTAGGAGCCTTCTGTTTCAATGACCTAAATGATCTGAATAATATTGACGTTAGGTACATTCTACACTTCATCAGAAGCTCCAAATGGTTCAACGAGTAGGCTAGAGGCCGCGTCTAAAACCCATGTGGTATCACAATGGACCTATTATTGGTCTAAGTGTGTTGGTTTCTTTTTTGCTGACAGCCACTTGAACCTAACTTAACCTAACCTATACCTTTGCATCTACATTAAGATCAGTTCATTTATTCGCGTAAGTTAGTGATTTCATCAATCGATTGTATTTTTGTTCGCACACGGCAAGTAAAACTGACGTACGTCGTGTGGAGATCTCCATCTAGACACTTTTGCTATGGGATCAACAATAAGAAGAGTTTTGTGCAAAAATTCTACCTAATAATTTTTAATCGAAATCTAACTTTTTAAATTGAAACTTTTTCCGGAATGCTGGGGACTTTTTAAAATTTAACTTTTATGCATTACATGCATGACAATGTAGAAATAACTCAATCGCTAAAGCTTTTAGTTAGAGTTGGAATTAATAAAAATGGACACACTGACATTAAAATCTATTATTTTAGGGGCCCTTTCAGGTTTCGTACAGGAGCACCCTGTGAACATTTCCACCAAGTTTCTATAATATTTGAAATATTTGGTGTAGTAAAGAAAAATGTAAGTCAGCACTTAATGCTAAGAAGTTGGTAATACAAGCTAATAGAGGTCAATGAACAAACTTATATTATTTGGGCCTCGAAAACCAAGAGAGCACTGCTCTTGACAATCTTTTCTAGTCCTTAAAACTCAAAAAATTTGTTAGAGAATACCGACAACTTGCTTTGACCTATCATATGCTCTTACAAATTTATTTTTAATAAAAACGATATTTCTTATATAAAGCGATATTTATTTTTTTATTTTAATGACAATATCTGGTACAACAACTTCTCACTTCGGTGGTTCTCCAAGCAATCCTCGTTTTTTCCAAAAGCTTCGAGGACCTCGACAGATCATTCAATCTCATTGGACGATAGAACGAGCGATCTCATTGGCTGAATCTTAGGCTGTCAGATAACTCGTGTCGATCGTCCAAAAGTAGTAGAATGCCTAACCGAGAGGGTTACATGTGTTAATTCATTATTCTATTTTTCCTATATTACACCTTTTAATTATTTTATGAGAACAAATATTTTCTTTAACTTACAGCTTATAATCCGGCCATAATGAATGAATCAAATATATTTTGTCTTCATGTGCTCAACTAATAAAGCTCAAAGTAAAAATCTTTAGGAAACATGTAATCTGCAAAAACAAAAACTATAAACGACGAAGAGTTAACATTGAAAACCTTATGCTAAAGTAGATATTTTAGATTTGTATAATAAGATTGATTAACAAAGCGTATTCAAAACACCAAAACAAAAACAGAAAAGCCTTTAATTCAAAAGTAAAATGATATAACTAATTTCGTCGCACAATTGACCTTCAACTTAGTAAAGTCAAACAAAGGATGGCAGCCTCCAATAATAGACTTACACAATGCATTGTAATAGCTCTCACTATACTGAGCCGATTTCGCATTGCCACAATGCAGAAGCAAATGCTGAATTCAGATAATCCATCCACCTACAACATTGGTGGTGTATTGAGTGACAGCGAGAGTGAGGAACATTTCAAAACAACAATAGCGGTAAGTTCCCATTCAACCTAACCCAACTGCCATAAAATATATTTCTCTTTCGTTTAGCATTTAAATTTCGATCAACATTATGTGCCCAGGAAGGTGACCTACTATGACAAGACGATACGAATGGATAAGAATCCAATTAAAACTGTCTTCAATGTCTGCGATAAGCTCATCGAGAAAAGGGTGAGATAATTTAAATTTTACACTACCCCCTTGCTGGTTCAGCAGTCCCTATATAGTTACCTCTATGAGCAATGAAAAATGAGCCAAGGACATAGATGACTGAAGTTCCTGTCCCTTCAATGGGGACACATTCCGCCTGCTGCTTGCTTATTCGAGCAGAAGGAGACGACATGAACGAAACGGTTAACTCGTTTAGGAAATCAATTTACAAGTTCATCCTTTATCTGCTCAAAGATGTCCCTTTTTTTTCAGCACGGTTATATGTAATATTCTGAATCCATGGGGGTATTTTTCCTTCTTCTCTTCGTTCTAGGTTTATGCGGTAGTGGTGTCACATGAACAAACGTCGGGTGATCTATCACCGGCAGCTGTCAGCTATACGAGCGGATTTTATCAGATTCCCGTAATTGGAATATCCTCGAGAGATGCTGCATTTTCCGATAAAAATATCCATGTTTCGTTCCTTAGGACGGTGCCACCGTATTATCATCAAGCGGATGTATGGCTCGAGATGTTAAGTCATTTTGGATACACCAAGGTAATGTATTGCTATCGATTTGTATTTTGAAATTGTTTATGGAAACTAATAATGTGGTCGATTTCCCATTTCGCTTTTAAACTGATTGCGGTAGGGATGAAATAGTGGTTACACTGAGGGTGTTTTATTCGAAGTGATTCAATTTCCTTTTACATGGCTGGCATTCAACTGTCTGTCAATATTTGTAACATTTGCATTAAGGTTGGACATGTGAAGTATCTACATGTACTGTAACAGAATTTCATTCATCATAATCCATCACTGGAAAAGTTGATTGATTCTAGATGACTATTGACGGAATGCTGATTTAAATGTGTATAGGGGTGGATGTGTCATCTGAATAAAAAGTTAAAACTAAATCATTTATTTTTTAGAACGGTTGACTGCCAGTGATGAATATTTTACATGAATCATGAATCATGTCAAATTGACAGTTTAATCATAAATTTCTTTATAAACATTTCTTTTAAAGATTTAATAGGGGTACTCATGATCTTTGTTATTTTTTCTTGTATCGACAATAAAAAAAAATAGGAAATCAATAAAATTTTGCAAGAAAATGACATATGTTTCTATTTTAACAAATAACATACCCAGAGATATGTCATTTAGCTTAGCTCGAGATCAAAATTGAAAGGATCATTTGATTCATCTCATTCTATTTTTTTTTTTTTTTTTTTTCTAGGATGAAAGTGACAGATATAAAAGATCTGTTTATTTAGAGTCGTCCCAGATTCAACAAACGGGTTGGGGCAGCATTTTTTAACGCTAAGACGGTTTGCAAATTGTTATTTTATCCTTTGTGCTGCAAGAGTTTCTAGAATTAATATCTTAGATAAATATATTTTACATAGTGTGTCCCCTTTTCCAAAAGAATGAGTAAAATAAGTTTTCCGACCAAAATAATTCGCAATTCAAATTAAGTTAGTTCAATGATATCAGACAAATGTCATTTTGACAGTTCCAACTTTTTAATCCAGCTTTTTACGTTTATACCTAGGGCGAGTTCATTGCGCTCCAGGTTTTCAATTTTAGTTCGAAACCAGGGCGAACCCATGGTTTAAGCAACCTTCTATTTCGAAATAACAATTTAACACGGCAATTTAGTGACAGAGAGATCCGAAATGGAGGCAAATCTAATAATCCTTTGCTTATTCTATGGTGTTAAGACCTTGGAAACTCCTAATTTACAATTTCTTTCATAAGATTTTTGATCCTTTTAATTTCTTTCTTACTCGTACATTATAACAAGAGAAAGAACACTTTTACTTTTCGTAATTGCTATGTTCTGAAAACTGGCATAAAAGAGAGGTTGTCCGATATTTGTAGGTGTTTTTTTTCAAAAATTCAAACACTTTTGAATCTAAGACCCAAGGAACATGCATATACTCGTATATGTCAATTTTGATTCGTCTAGCTTAAGGTCTATAAACCGACCGACGGACGTAGCCCAAACTATTTAGTTATAGTTATATATAATATATATATGTATATACCTTAAGGGGTGTATCTTTATTATTTTTCTATAATATATTACAAACTATGCATTAAAATCAGTATACTACTATCTGTGGGTGAAGTATAAATACTTATTAACAAAATAATATAATTTGCGATAATTTGTTTGGTGACTTTACAAGTCCTTCCTTTTAAGAGTGTTCAGCAAAATTACGTATACCACGTTATTTAATTTATTATCAGGCAGTTACAAAAGTTTGAATTCCTAAAAGAGGTAAGTGTGGTGTTAACCTTAACTTTAAGCATCACTTAAGACTCATCCACACTAACCTTTGTTCCTTAAACTATTCTCTAAGGGTTAGTTGACAATTAACTATATTGAGATATCTATGAGGTTGTTCACAGAACTGGGTTTTTTTTTTTTTGACATTTGCACAGGTGGAAGTGGAGAGGTGACATATTACGTCTTTTCCGAATTTTTAGATTTTTTAAAATGTTTGTATTTTTTCTGACTTTTGAAAATGTCAATCGGTTGTCACTCGACACAAGTATAAGAAAATAATCAATAAAAAAAAAAAAACTAAATAAAAAAAATTTCGTATTTTCTATCACTTCTATCACTCATTGTTTAACAAAATTTCTACAAATTTGCGAAGTAAGCAAAAAAAAGCAAATAAACCAATTTGATAGACACTGACAATTAATATGTCAAAATGATTCCGCGGAAGTGTTCAGACAGGACTATCAATCTGAACACGAAACGTCAAAAAAAAAATCCAGGCCGTCAGTCCAAGACCGTCTATACCTTCATGAAAAAAAAAAAAAAAAACCAAGCTTACTCGTACATGTATGTATGTGAATTGTCATTGATTTTTGGGTTGAACCTCGGGAAAGTAACGTAATGCTAAGAATTTGCAACTAGACCCTATAGGTAGTTAAGTATACTGGACAACATACCAATAGTACCAGAATTTCAACATTTTCCCTATATTATTGGCTCGCCTCTCCTGAGAAATAATTATGTATGTTTATATAATATATATACGATATACATATATACCTTGGAGATTTTTTCTTATATAAGGCGTGGATCATCTGTTGGTTTCTTTTTAGAATTGCTATAAAAAAAATTCAGAGTACACTTTCCGATTATTTATGGAAAATAATTTATAATATATAATTTATGGGAAATAAAAATGGCTGCCTCGGCTGACTACTCTGGTACTACTAGAGTACATCATATCAACCCAATTTTGTAGTATATTTTCGATGGTTTGGGGCTCTATTTCATGAATAGCTCGGTCAATAATGTGCTTAAGTACCTGTACAGTTTCTGGATTGTCAACATAACATTGATCTTTAGAAAAAGAAAGTCCAAATGCAACCAACATCACCAAAACGGCTGATTACATGTCTGTTGAACTTAGTGAGCAAAAGATCGATTGTTGGACGACTTGTATAACACATAGCGCCATCTTGCTGGAACCAAAGATCGTCCAAATTGAATTCTTCAATTTCTGACCAAAAAAATTGGTTATCATGCCTTTGCAGCGCTCTACGTTGACTGTAACGTATTCATATTCGAAGCAAAATGGGCCAATAATACCGCCATATGGTAGTTTTGCTATTTACATAGCTGCCAAGATGAAAATGCACCTCATCAGAAAAAATAATTTTTTTAGAGGAAAAATAGACGTCAATTTCGAGCTGTTCTTTTTTTACTGCTCTAAAGAGTCAATTGGACTTTGGAATAATCCGAGAACTTTATACATTATTCACCTCAGGATAGTGCGGCTAATCACTTGCTGAGATCTGTGGTGAGTTCAGATTCTAGAGTTTAGGCGCACACTTTCGGCAACAGCGACAATATTCTCGGGTGAGCGCACACGACTAACACGAGGATAGGTTAGGGTTAGGTTAGGGTGGCTGTCTGTACCTATGTACAGACACACTTATACCAACGAAGGTCCATTGTGATACCATGGGATCTATTGCTAACTGCCTAAGGGCTAGTTGAACCAGCCGGAGCTTCTTATGAAGTAGAGAATTCTTCTGACGTCAATATTCGCCAGGTTGCCGAGATCGTCGAATAATGGAGTCCCTAGATGGAGCAGTCTCTTTTGGACAGAGCTGGACAGGTACAAAGGAAATGGAGGATCGTTTCCTCCTCGCCCCTGGAGCTTCTATAGTAATCATTTAAAAAGAGGCCCAGCCTTTTAGCGTGTGGACTGATAGGACAGTGAACCGTAAGAACACCCATTATGGTGCTGATCTACGATTGTTTTAGCAAAACCAATCTATCAGAGGGTTTTTTATTTAGCTTAGGCCAGATTTGTCTAGAACCTCTGCAAGTAGTAGGAGCCTCCACTCTGTGATTGGCATTTTTGATTGCATCCAGCTTGAGTAAATATTTATACGTAGCGAGAGGCATACCTAAATTTTGCCTTTCCGATATTTTCGGAGAAAACTCTTCCACCCCCCCATTTCCGATTTTAAAACCGTCTGTGTAGAAGTGAACTGAACTGCCATCGTTATCGGCAACGTGTTCTCACGAGGATAACTTATATTATCAATTAGCATACCAATCTCACGAACTATCTTTACAAACTTGCGTACAGCAGGCGCGGTTGGTGCAGTATTTCGACCGAAATTTCTTTTCAAAATTTGCACTGTTTTGGCAACACAGCACTCGATTTGGAAGTAAGTTCTCAATATTTCCCAACATTGTACAAGCGTAAATTGATTCATTTCGTACAGCGGAGATACGATACTGTGTTCCTGTCAATTTTTTGAAAGCAAAAGAGCTGTCAGTGGCAAACTAACATATAATTTTAAAATGAACAAGTATATGGCCCAACCATCTCTCTCAGGAGAGGCGAACTTATAACGCAGGGAAAGCTCCCCGAAATACTTGTATAATAATTAGGTACCTGTTGATTCTGTTCTTAAATAGCTGGATTTTGCGATGTTGGATATATTGGAGAACATGTTACATCAGAGTTGACTTAACTCCTTGGATTGGAAAATTTGATCATCCATTTGAAGCTTTGATACAGTAGATAGAATCCTTCTGTTCAACTAAATTTGCTTTTTCCCACTGATCTTCGTTTCACGAGTGGATTTGGTCGCATCTTCTGACCTAATAATGTACGAATTGGCTTGAAAGTTGAATTTTTTGGTGCAATTAATGCTTTTCCAAGTTTCTACTTGGTAGCCTGTTCAATTCAAAAAATTATTGCTTCATGTTTATCGTCTTACCTTACCCTCCATCCGATTTTCACAATATCTAAGCAGTCTAAACTTACAATCCAAATTCTATCAAAATTTTCTCGGGCATTCTTAAGTCATATGGCTAACAAAGATGATTTAAACATTTTTGAAACTCCGTCCCACATCTTACTCCCGCCAGTTTATACAATTTTTAGACGAAACTACCAGAACAAAAATATACTAATCAAACGCCATCACAATTTCTTGAGTGCTTCACTAGCGAAAATCTAATTGATTTGATCCTTCCTTTTGAATCATAGCTTTCCCTTATTCTCGGTATTAATGAAAAAAATAGGAAAAAGCTGAAATGACGGTACAGAACACCAGAACACTAACAATCTCGACGTTCGCGACTCTACACTCACGACGATTTACGTCAAAGCTAATAAAGCCTACAGAGTGCCTAAAGAAGTGAATTTGAAAATAAACAATTGGAAGGAAATGGAGAGAACATAAAGGGTCGTGTCGTCGAGATTGCCTCCATCATCACATGCTCAACGTCATTGACATTTGAATCCATCTGCGTCTGAATTTTTGAATATATGATTTCCTAAGCAATTTTGTCTGCCTTATCGCTATCTCCGGAATCTTCTGGGTGACAAAGAAAACTGTTGTCTACTTGTAGTGAGGACCACAATATGGCACAAATAAGAAATAAAACTTCTGACATGGGTATACGCAATTTCCCTGCATGTGCGTCTTTCTGCACACTTTCAGAAGTCTTTAGATGGCCTAGAAAAATGAAGTCTTGCAAACTTATAAGAAGAATCACGAAGAAATTCAGATTTTCTAAATGCAATCTGTTAGATAGACCATTCTGGTTTACATACAATTTTCCTATTAGTGTGCATCTTCTACACCTTTCTAGAAGTTCTTGAACGACGAAAGCCGAAACATTGCAGGCTTAAAAATGACATGGGGGAACGTAATGAAATTGAACTTAAAATGTTCGGATTACTGGGTGTCGCACAGAACATTTTCTGATTTGTATACAATTTCCATATTTCTGTATATTTTATACATCTTTCCACACTCCTCCAAAAGTTATCAGTTAGATCTGAGTTTGATTTATGTAATATTTGAAACAAACATCAAAAGTTGAGTATCTTTCTCTTAGCCAAAACAACGTGATATTTGTGTCCCAATTTAGTATTCCTTCTCGCGACAAGGGATCAAGCGAATTAAATAGAACTTATTATTAAATAATTCCTACATAACGACTTATTTGTATTCCGTACATGTCAGAAGTTCACCGCTATCCTTTCCAGGTCATAATTATTCATAGTTCCGACACCGATGGCCGGGCTGTCCTCGGTCGTTTCCAGACTTCATCACAAACCAATTACGATGACATTGATGTCCGTGCAACAGTTGAACTAATCGTTGAATTCGAACCGAAACTTGAAACCTTCACCGAACACCTAATCGATATGAAGTCAGCACAATCTCGAGTCTACCTTATGTATGCCAGGTGAGTGTGGTTACAAGTATACTAAGAATGTCCCATTCTCCATGTAGAAATTCCCCTGTGCGAAATATCAGCAGGAACGCTCTAAACATTCCATCCGAAATCAAATCCCTTGTCACTTAATTAATTATGAATTTTCAGCACTGAAGATGCGCATGTTATTTTCCGGGATGCCGCCTTCTTTAATATGACCGAGGCCGGTCACGTTTGGATTGTTACCGAGCAGGCACTTAATGCCAACAACACCCCAGATGGGGTTTTGGGTCTTCAATTGGAGCATTCGAATAGCGAAAAGCAACATATAAGGGTAAGCGGTGTCCTTCGGGAGACGTAGTCCTAGAAAGAGAACCCACCCCATCCTTCATAAGATCCCTTCGACAGATTCCTTTGTGCGAAGGTGTTTTGTGTACATGAATAATTTAGAAGTTCATTGCTAGCAACCGTCGCAAAAACTACGGAATCTTATTTACTTATTTTGTTTCCTCCCAACCCTTAGGATAGTGTTTACGTGCTGGCTTCAGCGATAAAAGAGATGATGGCCAATGAAACTATAACAGAGGCACCCAAAGACTGCGGTGACTCCGGAGTGAATTGGGAATCGGGTAAGGCTC
The DNA here is from genome assembly GCA_963082735.1 of Pocota personata. Classification (NCBI taxonomy): domain Eukaryota; kingdom Metazoa; phylum Arthropoda; class Insecta; order Diptera; family Syrphidae; genus Pocota; species Pocota personata. The sequence goes on along the minus strand of OY720429.1, from coordinate 44,527,847 downwards.
ACCATCGTCCTCGCACATAGCAATTCATTTAAAGTGAGTGGGGTAGATTATGAATTTTTATCATCGTTTTTTTTTTCCCATTTTTAGGTAAACGCTTGTTCCAGTATCTGAAAACACGGAACATTACGGGTGAGACGGGACAAGTGGCCTTCGATGACAATGGCGATAGAATCTATGCGGCCTACGATGTGATAAACGTCGGCGAACGGCAGGAGAAGAATGTTGTTGGCTCGTTTTACTATGACGCCGTATGGGTTATATTGTGCAGGGGTTGAAATACTTTTTGCTTAAGAACAAACATCTTTCACAGGATAAGGCTAAGATGCGTTTAAAAATCAACGACAGTCAGATCCTGTGGCCGGGGAAGCAGAGGAAAAAGCCGGAAGGGATCATAATTCCAACTCACTTGAAAGTCCTGACGATAGAGGAGAAACCATTTGTGTACGTAAGGCGGTTGAACGACGAGGAGGTGATGTGTGACGACGACGAGATTCCGTGCCCGTATTACAACACAACCGATGGTACAGGTGAGTAGTTTGGGGAGGATGTGTGCAAGGGATACGATAATGCTGGTGGCACTTTACTTTGATGAATTATGTAGGTTAAATTTATTTTAGAGCTTAGAATGGGGAAGGCATTCCGTATGCGCTTAGGGTAGGTCAGGAATAAGTACATTTATTCTGTAGTGAGAAGTAATTTAACAGTTTGAATGGTTGAATGTATGGATTTTCAATACATAATTATGGTATTTTTTTTTATTGCACTAAGGGTTGATGTATGCCAGGCTGATGTTTGGATATTTTAAGCTTTGATAGATCTTGGAGTTGGGTTCCTTGAAAGTTCGGAAAACATCCTATGTACAGGATATTTTAGAAATAATCTGTGAATTTGAAGTAGAGTAGAGTAAACATAAGAGTATATACTCGTAATGTGTAGAAACATAATTTGGTAAATAGGTGTTCATTAGTTCTCCTGCCTTATTCAGAAGCCAACAGTTTAACGTATAACTACTACAATCTCAAGAGACTCCCACGGCCTTAGCCTTTCGAGGAACTTAACCTCACAAGAAGTCAAATGCCATCAATTTCAGACCCAGAAGACCAGTGCCATCGTAGCCAAGCATTTGAGGGAGGAATATAACGGACGAGTGAAAGGGTGCTATACATTCAATGATGTTCGAAAGATTTAACAGAATAGGGGGAAGCCCGAAAAGAAGCCTGCAGAGATGGATAAAAAAAATCTAGTAGTAGAGTCACAGTCGATGCTAAGAATTTGACAAAATCAATTCTCCAGATTATCACCCAGTCTGACGACTCATAACCAAAACTCCGCTGTCATGCAAAATGCACTATTCAACCGCGATGATGACAACCAACATTTTCATCCACCAAAATTAGGTGACGGCTTAACTACAGAACTATTTAAATCATAGGGGCATGATTTGGTGTGAAGTATACACCAACTTATCTGTGAAATATGTTCGGGGAAAGTATACTGGATGAATGAAACCTCAGCATCGTCTGTCCGATGCTCAAATATGAAGATGCTCTGAACTCAATCATGAATCGCTGTTTGCTGGAACACCTAAATAAAAATAAATGTCTAAAACGCCTAGCTTCGCACTACAACTTGTGTTGTACGTGTTATATTTGTCACACGAATGACAGAGACCTACATGTTTATTATCTAATCCGAAAGGTGGACTGAGAAGCTTCATATGACAATTATACTCTGCGACATTTGTCAGATATTTGCAAAAGGTGGTGTCGTGAAAAAAATGGTTAGCGAATCTTCTTTAACATGATTTGCAGTCCGACGCACTCACGATTTAAGCCAAAGTTTCCACAATGCCTTAAACCGTTTATCAAAATTCTAACGAGTCCATATCCATGTGCCAGATTAACAGGGATCACTACGGGGGACTTGCCTATAGGAGACCATGCAGTCAAACTAGATATCGTATACAACACACACTGACGCAGTTGGATCTAAAGACTCCTCACCAACACACCGTAACACCCAGGTTACATGAGTTGTGGTAACAAAACGGCACCTAGTGCTTATCTATCCATTTGAATTTAGGTCGGAGTCCATCATAGACCAAATATTCACATTATGGCAGATGTCTGAGATGATTATCTTTGTACAGATTCGTGCTAAGTTTTTGCATCTTTACCTAACTCGCCCGTTTATGCAGGGTGATGATGGAGAATGCACGCTGCTCCCCCAACGTCGGTAACTGTCCTTCCAGGGTGGATTCAAAGATTATCAGTGCTGAAGTTCCATGAGAGTGCCTTGCTACTCAGTTGCTTTGTTACACTAAGAACACAACGGCTGCTTGCGAGAGTAAACTTTCAGCTTGTGTCATTTTTAGAGTTAACAGTAGGGTCCAGCTAAAGAAAGCCCTTAAATAGCTCAAAATATGAATCTTACGAATGTATGGCAAAGGGTTTTTGGAGATATTGAGTTAGGTGCTGAAAAGTACTCGCCAAATTCGTCAAACACGACTCATTTCGCATATAGAGGGTTTCGTTAGAATGTAGATAGATAAATACTTGGGAAGCCTTGAGATAAAATCTTTCTTTCGGACTCTCCTTCAGGACGCGTATGGATATGAAATAAATAATCGACTTTCGCTTGTACTGGAGCCACATCCAAAATAACGGTTTTTCCAAAAATAACACTACTTGGGTCATTGTTCTGTATAACTTGTATAAAAATCTTGCACATAACCTTTATAGTTTAAGAGATAAAAGGTGGTGACAGGCGAACAAATGGACAGACGCGCTAGCGAAGGCAATCGAGTTTTGTGATCTGGGTACAGAACTCTGAAAAGTAGCGACAAGTCTCTAGAGGCTAATGAGACCTAGAAGGATAACGGTGGAATCAGCTAACTAATCGACAGCGATGACGAACAATGAAGGGCAGCAATGTACAAAGATTATTCGACTCTGTTAACTTCCGTAGCACCGCAGCAGGACGGCATCAGCAATGATGTCTTTGTGAGAGAAGAGATCCGTACAGCTATATAAAAGTCTAAGAGGAATATTTGGAGCAAAAATCAGAGGACTACCAGAGAATATGATCATGTTACAGTACTACAGGTCTTGTGTTCTGATGAGACATGAAATGAAGACAATCATTCTGCCACCTCTGATTGCATCAAACCTTGTGACAGTGTATGAGGGGCAGATTGTGAAATTTTGTGATAGCCTTAAGTATGACTCACCACAACCCTCTCCTTCAAAGAGGTAGAGGAAAGCCTGGTGAAAGCCTGCGAAGACAATGCAGAAGACCTAATAATTGATAGAGATGCAAATGCTCACCATACAGTATGGAATACTCGTAGCACCAACGATAACTACAAAGGAAAGTGTGTAAGGTTTTACGAGTAGCTATTGTTAATAGAGGAATAGAACCGAGCTTGTAGTTATTGATGTGACTCTATGCATCAGGATGTTTGAGAAAATATCAAATTGGAAAGTAATGAACAGTAAAGGCAGGATAAAATACCAGAAAGGAAACCTATCATATGATGTGTGCTCCTACTTTAGTGGAAAACGAGACCTTATGCCTTAGTAGTGTAATGAACAGAATACAATAAAGAAAGAGGTGAGGATGAGGCCCTTAGCTCCGAGATTAACAAAAGGGTGTCCCAAAATACATGCAAGATTTGAATTTTACACCATTTGTGCAGTAAAGTGTTGTCAACTAAAAAAAAAGACAGCGTAACCGCTGATAGTTCAGGGTTATTAACACTAGTTTACGGAACGCGTTTTGAAGCATTTCGAATTTTATAAAGAAAATTACAAATCCGTTCGCATTTTTATTTTACCTCTCGTACTGACTTTTATCCGTTGAACGAGGTAAATATATATTAAAGTCTATTTTTTTCAAAAGTGTTGAAATATTGATGTTATTTTATCTTTAAATATATGTATTCGTTAAAGCGTCAAATTGACACGTGTTCATAGAGATAGGTATTTAAGAAATGTCCGTAAGCCTAGTGTTAAAAACGGAGTGCTACACGAAAGAACAACGCGTTTTCATTGTTGAGCAATATTTTAAAAATAATGAAGGTTTGGCAGCTACGGTTCGCAATTTTCGTACAAAATATGGTCGAAATAGTGACTTAACTTCATCAACTGTGAAGAGATTAATTGAAAAATCCAGGGAGGGTGGACCAATTAGTGGCCACTCTGGCCGCTCTTCAACAAGTCGATCAGTACAAAATATCGAAACAGTTCGTGAGAGTGTTGTTGACAGTCCAGGAACATCAATTACCGTGGTCAAGAATTGGACATTTCTAGAAGTTCTCTACAGCGTATTCTCACAAAAGATTTGCATCTTCATGCATACAAAGCGCAATTGACTCAAAAACTGACGACGCACAGCGAAGAGAGTTCGTTGAATGGACTATGAACAACAACAAGTGGACGCTGATTTTCAAAGAAAATTATCTTCAGCGATGAGGTTCATTTTCATCTTGATGACTTTGTTGGTCGTCAAAATTGTCGAATTTGGAGTTAAGAAAATCCATGATTATTGAGAAACAAATACATCCTCAACGTGTCACTGTTTGGTGCAGATTTTAGGCTGGAGGCATCATCGGACTTTTATCGTTTGGAAATGCGGATGGTCAGGCAATAACACTTAATGGTACTCGCTTCACGACATGATAATCCAGTTTTTTGTACCAAAATTGCAAAATATGGATGTGGACGACATGTGGTTTCAACAAGACGGTGCCACATGCCATACAGCCCGAGAAACAATTCAATTACTGCATGAGTCATTTCCTGGTCGTGTAGTTTCCTGTTTTGTTGATTTGGACTTTTTTCTTTGGAGGTTTTTGAAGTCCAAGCTTTATGCCAACAAGCCCATGACCACCTACGCCTTGAAGGAGCAAATTGAGCGCCGTATCAACGAAATTCAGTCACATATACACAAAACGGTCATGGAAAATACGATAAAAGAGTGCGTGCCAGCAAAACCGTGGATGGCCTCCACCCGATATGCTGTTCCATACACAATTTTTATTTAAAAACCTAAGTTTCTATCAAAACTACTTGCGAGAATTTTGGGACACCCTTTATAAACAGATAGTCGACTTGGGAGGACTCTCAATTTGCCATGTATTTCTTCAGCCGAATGCGTATACTCGTAGTAATGTTATCAATGTGCCATTATAAAAGCATTGGGACAAAATAATAACAGCCAGGGAGACTACCGCTCTCTCAAACTGATTGTCAAGAACGCAAAATAAGTTTTTCACTTCATTTACGAGTATTTTTGTTTATTTTTTGGAGGGTACGAGCATGCAGCTCTTTCCAATTGTTCACACATATTCAAGAAGAGCCAAGAGCTGTCATTTGTTTTTTTGCGAGTTTGCGGGGGCAGGGCATTGCAAGTCTTTTGTCTCTATTGTTTGTTTTTGTTGAATAGTTGAATAGAGCCTTATTACAACGAAAAAGGGAGACGTGCATGAATTTCTGCTGAGTATGGATAGTATGTCTGAGGTCAGTAGATTTCAGAAAAAGTTTTTAGTTGCCAAAACTGGGCTCATTCGTAACAGGACGGGAAAAATCACGGAGACTGGAAGATACAATTATTAATCCTGATGACAGTACACTTTCCTACAAGCTACAGGTCGTTGAGGAGATAATAAAATAGATAGGGTAGAAGCGGAAATGATAGTAACTCTAGATTGGGTTGAAAGTGTAATAGCTGCCTTCAACTAACATCATTTCTATTAAAGACAGTGGAAAAGATTGTGGGGGAAAGATATGAAGTGAATAGCGCTGAAAATGTAACCCCTTATTATTATTAGTAAACAACATCCTTGGAGAGTACGTCTACGGAAATAATGCTATATCAAGCTGTACGTGTTACGAAAGGTTCCTCGACAAAATTAGTTTCAAAAGTCTGAAATTCCGTTCTAATAAACGCAGAGTTAGCCCTGTGTGGGTGGGTGGACATTATATTGAGGAACAAGTCTTAGAAGTAGAGTTTGCAGAGGTTACGGACATAGTATTGTTTTATCCCCTATTCTGTGGACATCACTGTGGATTTACTTCGAGACAAACTTGAAAAATTGGACATCCATACAGTTGGTTATGCAGACGATATAGCAATAATGGGAAATTCGTCAACGTTATTCCAAATATTATGAAAAATGCACTCCTGGTACAAAAGGAGTGGTGTCAGAAGCAATGCTGAAAAGACGGATTTGATCATCTTTACTAGAAAATTTTGAATTTCAACCCGTAACACTTTCTTGGAACGGAAATCGATTTGACCGGGAACGTTAGATATTAACTATGGGTATGTGTGGAATTATCATTTTGAGGAGAAGATCCAGAAGGTGAAAAGAACGTTATATCAGTGTAAAAGTAATACTGGAAGTTATTTATATATGAGACCCAATATCGCATATGTTTGTGTTCAAAAGGTTCTTGGATAGGATACACCGACTAGCATGTGTCAGGTTCAGGTGATGGGAAAAACATCCTAATAACATTGAACAATCAAACAGTGATCAGGCGCATTGAGCGAACTGAAATTAATGCATCACGGGTAATGGAATATGTACAAAAACTCAACGAATACTACTTAAAATGCAAGAACACTAGCTTGAGTGAAATGGCATGCATCATTTGAATTAAATGAAAAGGTGAACGTTTTAGCAAAGTGGGAATCAATCTCAGAATTTCTGGTCCTGAACATGATAGAGAAATGGACCAGCAATGATCAGCCCAAGTATCAGCTAAGGAAGATGGGATTTGAAAACGATACCCGCAGATTGTGCCTGGAATGACGACACTATCTATTGGTTGGAAACTAAGAAGAATAACCATAAAGTAAATTCTATCGTTAACACGAGGAATGACGTCAAAATGGAACTCTGGAGAAATTCAGGGTATAACTCGGAAGGTATACGAAAAGATAATTAATTTCGAACAGATTCTCAAGCTCAGGGTTTTTTACTTGTTAGTCGTTATTTGTCAGCACCAGTTAGAACCCACATTTGCTTACTCGATTGGTGCAATCCAAATTTTATTTATTGCTTACTTCCATCTATGATGGTGTTAAGAATGACATCTGCACCATTTATGGATAATTCATTATATTCCCTACCATGTTTATAGAAGTGTGTCATCATTAAGTCACAAATTAATTGAAAACTACCCCACTATTTCACACTTGATGAACTGGAAACTATTCCCCCAGACTACGATTGAATTTTATTTCTCCTAAGGTGCTGCGATATGAATTCTATGAGCCATTAGAGTGGTTCACCCCATAGGTTTAGTTAAACGTGTAAAGCACGTAACACATGTGATGTAAGGTGAATAGCTTTGAGACCAGTTTGCACAAATTTGTAGACATTTAAGGGGATTCAATTTAAAAGCAGTGACTTCTATGTGCATATTAATAGGGTCATTAGGTATTTGATATTCATCTATCTATACAATTTGTGATGACGGATGATGTCTCGACGTCAAAACCTTTGAATCGTAAAGACTTCCTTTGATTCTTTTCTTATGACATTTTTAAAATACTGAATCCAATAATTGATAGCTGCTTATTTTTACAGAGGACGATTACTGCTGCCGTGGATATTGCATAGACCTGCTCATAGAATTATCGCATCGCATAAATTTCACCTATGACCTTGCTCTATCTCCTGATGGTCAATTTGGACACTATATTCTAAAAAATCAAACCACAGGCAACATGGCCGTCAAAAAAGAATGGACTGGACTCATAGGTGAAGTGGTGAATGAACGTGCTGACATGATTGTAGCTCCTCTAACCATTAATCCTGAGAGAGCAGAATTCATTGAATTCTCCAAACCATTCAAATACCAGGGCATCACAATTTTAGAGAAGAAGCCATCACGGTCCAGTACTTTGGTGTCTTTCTTGCAACCTTTCAGCAATACCCTATGGATTTTGGTTATGGTTTCGGTGCATGTTGTGGCTTTGGTTCTATATCTCCTCGATAGGTGAGATTTGGAATACTCCCCATGGACTTGTCGTAATACATAGATATTATTTCAGATTCTCACCATTTGGTAGATTCAAACTCACGAGCAACGACAACACTGAGGAGGACGCTCTAAATTTGAGTTCAGCAATTTGGTTCGCTTGGGGGGTTCTTTTGAATAGTGGAATTGGAGAAGGAACACCTCGAAGTTTCTCAGCTCGTGTATTGGGAATGGTTTGGGCCGGATTTGCTATGATAATTGTTGCATCGTACACTGCCAACTTGGCTGCCTTCCTCGTATTGGAGCGTCCGAAAACCAAGCTTAGTGGTATAAATGATGCTCGACTAAGGAACACGATGGAAAATCTTACGTGCGCTACTGTAAAGGGTTCAGCAGTTGATATGTACTTTAGACGACAGGTAGAGCTATCCAATATGTACCGCACAATGGAGGCGAACAATTATGCAACTGCTGAACAAGCTATTCAGGATGTTAAAAAGGGGTAAGAGTTTAATTGTATTTTGTTTCATGCAGCACATGAAATGGAATTTTGTCTAGAAAACTAATGGCATTCATATGGGATTCCTCGCGTTTGGAGTATGAGGCTGCTAAGGACTGCGAACTCGTTACAGCTGGAGAGTTGTTCGGTCGAAGTGGTTATGGAATAGGCTTACAGAAAGGATCACCGTGGACGGATGCTGTGACGTTGGCGATTCTTGAGTTTCATGAAAGTGAGTATGAGACATAATTTGAGAAGTTATTTTCATCCCCTCATGTTTTTTGGAGATAAAATCGTCAAATAACTCTAAATACTAGACGATGAGAAATTATATTTTGTCGATTGTCTGTGTGTAGCCTAAGGTGATGTATGAAAATCTTTCTTCTATTCATAACTCAGGTGGCTTAATGGAATCCCTTGACAAGGACTGGATCTTTCATGGCAACGTTCAACAATGCGAACAATTCGAAAAAACTCCCAACACTTTGGGCCTTAAAAACATGGCGGGTGTGTTCATATTAGTAGCGGCTGGTATTGTTGGAGGTATAGGACTCATTATTATAGAAGTAGTGTACAAGAAACATCAGATTAAAAAACAGAAACGAATGGAAATAGCACGTCATGCTGCGGATAAATGGAGAGGAACTATCGAGGTAAGTTCATCTTGATATTCTTCCTTTAGTTCTAAATGTAAATTTCTTTAATTTTTAGAAACGTAAAACCCTTCGTGCTTCCTTGGCCATGCAACGTCAATATAATGTAGGACTCAATGCAAATCCTGGTACAATAAGTTTAGCTGTAGATAAAAATCGTTATCCTCGCCTTGGCATGGCTTGGCCAGGTGACTCAGATCTAGTTCGGAATCGTCGATTGTATGAAGATTCCAGTAAGACCGCCTTTGGAAAAAAACAATCTCTGTCAAATCTTTTACCACCGCCGAGATATTCGCCAGCGTACACAACAAATGTATCACATTTGGTTGTTTAATTTGGTACGCTTAAATTAAAGGAATTACAATGTTTTATAGGGCGAATTTACTTATAAATGTGTTTATGTATGAAAGAGGTATGGTAGAAGAAAATTTTTAAGAATTTGATGTGAACAATCTTTTTTTTATCAGTCTTATTCTATTAGCTTTATATTTACGAGTATATTTGGATTTATTTCATAAAGTGTTTCTGTTATCAAAATATAATATTTATCTCGATCATACATATGTTTATTTAGGAAGTGGAACAATTCACCCCCATGCCCAAGGGTTTCATCCAACTTTAATAAACTTCATGTTTCTGCACTAGTTATACAGTACTATTATAATGATTGTGTTATACAGCGTTAACTTACGGGTAGTTGTGATTAGTCCCTGCACAAAGTAACACCGATTGGCAAGAACAGTTTCCCATTTGATCTTCACAATGGTGTCGTTGGCGGGGCTTGAATACCTCTAAGCTATATTTAGCTATCCATTATTACTTCGTTACTATTATTATTTGCAATCATACGCATCTCTGCTACTTCCGGTTCAATGTCATCATAGTCAAGTAATTGGACTAATAATTGAAATAAAAAATGTGAATTTTCCATTACCTTTTGGGGTACAATATTGAAGAAGCTGTCATGACAGCGAATCGTCATGCCTAAAATCTTTTTAGTATTGGATGTCTCGGTAGTGACTTTTCTGATGACGGTCTCTATCGAAAAGCGATCATTCTCAATTATGGACTGATAACAGGTGATGGGTATCAATTTATTTCCATGTAGGTAATAATAACCCAACGATTAACTTAGCGCTTCACAAATTGTTAAAAACTTCACCAAAAAATAGTAGAATTTTTCAAGCACGACACCGTTCGATTGTTCAAATTTCTAACTATTCATCTATACTAAAAGCAGAACCGGTATTTTTTCGGCCTTTTCTTATACCACTTCTGAATTATTGAACCGATTTTGGTGAAATTTGTTTTTTTTTTTGAACGGAAACAATCTGTTACTTATATTAAAATTATAATATCTCGCAAATTAATCCGGATATCAAAATGTTACTTCTTTTTGTTATAAATCGTAAATTTTCGTGACTTGTCCCAAGAGTCTGGGTTGCAAAATTGAGGAAAGTACACCCATTTTTTCGCATTCTTCCACTGTCCCGACCAATCCAACTTACGCTAAGTCCACCATCTTGAAAAACCACACATCGGGGAACACCTTCCTAAGTTTTTTACGAAATTATCTAGGAAACTGTTGATCTTAGGTAAAAAGTGAATGGAACCAAATACAAAGAACATAATATTTCCTCCAAGATAGCTGCTTTTGTTCTTCCTGATGTTCAAGATCTAATTTAGTATAATTAGCATCCACCGACTACATATGTACATCTCTAAAAGGTAAAATATCTTAAGTCTGTTGAACTTTTATAGAGAAGTAAAGGGAACACAATTTCAAAAGATATTTTATTTTATTTAATTTTTTTTTTTGCTTTTTCATAGCCAATAATAATAAGTGAGACTCGGGAAAAAAAAAATTTCAAAACTATCATAGTAATAATTTGTTTAATTGTATTTTTTTTTTTTTTTTTAAACGTCATTTCCCCCCTATTAACAAAAGATATCAAGGTAAACTAAATTAGCCATTTGATAGGAAATTCAATGCTCTTCCATTTTTGTGCAAAGCATTTTTTACATTACCTCAAGCGTTTCTAAGACAATTACAAAAACTTGGAAGAGAAACTGCTAATATTAACAGTGATCAGCTATTTACTTTAAAGACGGACAAAATATGCTGGCAAACCAGCAGCAAAACAATTCACCAGCAAAAAAAAAAAGCATTCTTCTATCAGCAGAAAGCAATTTTTCGATAAACCTACAACAACTTCTTGATTTGTAGAAAAAAAAGAAACAAATCAACAGAAAAACAGTAAATGATTAGCAAAAATAAATTTTTGATTTTCATATATTGTACTCATCAAAGAATTATCATCATTAAAAAAATATCTGCTGATCAAATAATTCATTTTTTACTAATCATTTTTCTGCTGGTGTTTTCAGTTTTCTGCAGAGCAAAAATTTATTTTATGATATTTAAAAAATTATTACATTGCTAATCAAATAAAAAAAACTGGTCGAAACAACTTTCACTGCTGATGCATTAACTGGAAGCCAAAATAAAGTCAATAGTCCACCATTTTTCCAAGATGGCGGGCATTACACAAGTCGGGTCGGTGAGGACTTTTGAGAATTGCTGAGGAATTTAATCGCTAATGGACGCTAATAAACCTGAACTACTATATAAGAACAAAAAAAAAAAAGCTTGAACTGGGGTCACCTCTAAAATAACGGTTTTAGAAAAATGACACGCAGTCATTCTTGTACATAACTTGTGCAAGAATCATGCATATATGAAACTTTTAATGTTCAAGAACTAGACGATGATCGCAAACAGATGGACAGATGGTTGAAGCCATGAGCGAGAGCAATAGGGCTCAATAATCTATCTACGGTACCCTTTAAAAGGAAACTGAATTGAAGCCAATGCAGTGAGTGACTATCCGTAAATTAACTATTGGGAATTTAAAGCCTTCAAGAGGCGCCAAGACTTAGCTAGCTCAGCTCAACCAATTCCTTATAATTCAATTCAAATATATACCAAGAAAAATAAACGGAGTTCAAATCAGAAACTTCGAGTATGTTTTGTAAGAGATGTACACATATTTTTCAGATATGTTTTTTTATTTTAGGATTTATTTTTAGTTAAATAATCACAAAATTATATAAAAAAAAATTGACTTAAAGTCAAAGAAATGATATAAACGAATGTTAACATTGTAAGATACATAAGATATATATACATATATATATATACTAATTTAAATTATCATAAATAAATGTTTAAATTTAAATAAAAATGATAAAGAAGAACAGATGTAACAATTCCAATACCAAAGCAAAAAATATATAAATTCCGATCAACGAAAAAGGAACCTAGATTAGTAATTTTTCTTATATCTTCCAGAAATCTATAGAAATATAATTGTTTCATCGTAAAAAAATTTCGTAAATATCTTTTCAAATAAAAGTAGGTATAATTTTCTTTTTCCAAAAATCTATGGAAATATAATTATTTCATCCTAAAAAATGACATATATATCTTTTCAAATAAAAGTGGGTATCTGTAAGAACTTAGAAACCTACATATACATTACGTATATATATTTAGTAGGAAGATAGTGGCTGCACAAATTATATGTAAATTGTCAGTCGGTCTTACTGCACAAAAATTGGCCAATGTCATAAAAATACTTGAATTATTTGTCTTTTAATTAAAATGCTCACGGTATTTATCTAAACAAACAATCTAATAAGTAAACGAACACTATACTCCAAATAAAATATAAAATATTGTTAAAACCCACAGTTGTTATTTGTAATGTCTTATTTATATTAAAAATAAATATATCACAACAAATTTAAATAAAACAAATAAATTAAAAAAACAATTAAATGTAAAAAAAAAAACAATTATACTCAATTGATAGTTGTAATGTTATTTAAAATTATTCCAATTATCTGTTGTTCAGTCAAATTGGATGTGTAAATGTAATTCAAATAAATATAAACAAAGTTGTACAAAAAACTTAAATAAATTTAAATTTAAAATCTGAAAATAATAATTTATTTAACCTTGGGGATTGGGGTAGACATTATACTCTGACCCTTGCAGAGTAAAAACATATAGAAAATTACAATCCATCTAGAACGGATCAACGGGGGATCCCCTATCACCCAACTTCTGACTCACCCATAATAAAGTGAGCTAAATATCGAAACAGATGCAATGATATTTTTCTATACAGTGTTGTTACAACAAAAAATAACAAAATAAAAAAATAAAAAAATTACAAAATTTGTAACCGAAATGCACGGATTCTGATGAGATATTCACAATAAGACTTAACTTTCACCATTAATGGGAGCCGTGGCTCAGTGGTTAAGTGCGCCACCACTGAGCGAGGGATTCAAGTTTCGAATCCAAGAAAACACAAAAATGAAAAAAAAAAAAAAAAAAAGTTTTCTCACGGTCCCATCTCTCGCGAACGTCTAACAAATATCCGAAAGTGAAATTGTCATGAAAAGCTTCTCTCCATCGATAAAAAACTGCCCTTTGGAAACGGCATAAAAACTGTAGGTCTCAACCATTCGTGAGGCACACAGCACGAATGGCTGCGAGAAGCTAGGCCAAGTCCTAGTGCCAAAATATTTATTTATTTATTTATTTTTTTTACTTAACCATCATCGTAAATAGCTTTGAAAAAGCAATATATGTTTTTTTTTTAAGAAAACGCCCCCAAAAAGTGGGTGGAGCCATGTTTAATGAATTGGCAAAATGAAGACGTCTACGATCTTACCCAGACAATATTTTTCACTTTCTAGCAAAAATAATGAGTAAAACTCCATTTATTAAAAAGTGGTCGTTTTAAAAAAAAAAGTGGATTTCAAAAATGTTTACACTTGTACTGCTTCGAATTGAAAGCTTATGTACCAAATTTCATATTCCTAGCTCAAAATTTAAGGCCCAACAAGTGGTGATATACGGACGGACGAACAGATAGACGGACCGACGGACGGATGTGTCTAGATGGACATAACTTTTGATGCTGATCGCAAATATATATAGTTTTGGGTGGTCCATCGTTATTATTTATCTATGTTATGAACTACGTATCAAAGTTAATATACCCTGGATAAGGTATACAAAATTATCAAGCGTGACTACGTTCGTAAATATGTATGGGGGTTCCGTTCCGGATTACCGTGGCTCAGGGGTTAATAAGTGGTTGGTATGCTACAATCTTACAAAGCGAATAAGATCAACCTTCGACAGTCTCAGAAAACGTGTAATATAACGATCAATTCCATTAACAAGCTTCTAGAATATTGTAATGGACCACGTCCTTTCTGGTCAATGGCAAAAGTGAAAAGAAACAACTTCAGTTACTTATCATTTCCACCCTTGGTGAAAGAAAACAGATCACTAGCCACAATACAAGCAAACATGTATTTACCCAATTTGACTCTAGATACGACACGCATGGAGTAACCAATTATCTCGGAAATGGAGTCATCAATACTTCGTTCTTCCGTAATAAACGATGTCAACGCCCTTCCGTGTCTGAAAATCCCCCGAACAACGAACAATGAACGCTTACTTACAGCAGCAGGAATAGATCCAAGGCACGCTGTCGATGATGACGACTTTTTTGTGATTGAAAATCCGCAGGAGAAGGTGGAGGCTATTGGAACTATTTCCAAGGATGTGTACAAGGTAAATGCCAGCATTCTCCCGAACCACTACCTGGAGAATTGAGTCCTTGTGCACAACTTCGAAATGATATAGAGCACTGGCGATCAGAGAATACTGGTTTTACCGGGTTCAATGATGAAAACTTAGCAAATAATGCTATCGCCAATGAATTCCAAACGATCTTCGAATCATTGAGAAAGAAGAAATCAGTGGGAATCGATGGAATATCATTGTGCTTCGACATCTTCCTCTAGGAGCGGTGGAAATTTATGCCACCCTGTTCAGCAATGCACTAAATAATGCCCATTATCCAGAACATTGGAAATCAACTATGGTGCAGCCGATCCCCAAAAAGGGAAAGGACTGCTCCAATCCGGCAAATCTCCGGTCGACTTTCCGAATAGGTATTCAAAAAAGTGTTCAATAGAGCCTTGATTAAGTGGGTTGAGGACAATAAAATAGTTCCGGATAACCAATTCGGTTTCATGCCGCGTCTAAACTGGATATCCAATGGAACAAAAGCAAGAAACAATGCAAGGGTGCCCGTCTGATTGATTTGGAGAAGGCCTTCGATACCGTATGGTTGGAAGGGCTATTTTACAAGTTGAGCAGGTTGGGCATAAGCAAACCACTACTGTGCATGTTGCTTAATATGCTCACCAGTAGAAAGTTCGTTGTGAAAAATGGCAATGTGACTTCTGCTGGGACGTTCGAAATTAAAAATGGTCTGCAACAGGGTGCGGTTAATTCGTCGATACTTTTCAATATTTACACGGATGATCTGATACGATCTCTTTAACACGCAATAGCATACGCGGACGATTTGATTGCGTACAGATCAGGACCTAAGATCGACGTCATTACAACAACTTCGATAAGATTCAGCGATATTGCGACGACTGGAAGTTGAAGATCAACCTTCAGAAGTCAGAAACCATTCTTTTCAGAACCCCGTTGTCTCTGGCCTCTAGGGATACCAGAAAGAATTGGCGAAAGTTTTCTATAATGGGACAGCACGGGCGTCCACTTACGTGTCAAAATGTGGTCAGATACCTTAGACTTTAGCTGCTCTGGCAAGAGCCCCTGAGCTACCTTCACCCTTACAAAGAGGCTTTTTTATAGTAAGCAACTCGATGCAAGGGCTGCCCCGTGTGGTTCAACATAGGGGCAAGTAGGATGGCAAGATTTGGGTGTTTGAGAGGGCCTGCCTTCGGTCTTGCCTTCACCTGTGCAGAACACCAGAGTCTCAGTACAAAAAATTCTATTCTAATGAGGGCCTATACGACAGGGCGAATTTGATAAGAGTGGACAATTTCTTGATCAAGATGACTCGAAGGCACATTGAAGATGAATAACATGATCTTCGGGGCTTACTCGTATTACCCCAACCATAGATACCATGAGAGGGTGTGCCTTAACGGTTTTGTCCCCCCAGAAGCATTCCTCTATTTCGGTCAGGTAGGTCTGATCCAGGATAGATCAGCGGTGCCGTTAATCTTCCACGTTGCCCGGACAACTGTCCGTCTCCGATTCAGTAGATCGGTATCCGGCCACAATGTTAAAGACGTAAGCAAGCAGCACCGGCAATTCTGGTGGTTACTAGAGGGAGCTCCCTCGTCGATCCCTTTTGATCCGGGGTAGATGCAGTAAGGCAAAGTTGGCCGCCATATTTGTTTGCCTTGGCCGGCTTACATAGTTTTTAGGTGCCTAGGGGTAGGTACTCGTAGTCTAAGTATAAGTTTAGTATTTTAAGGCACAGCACTTGGACAAAATCAAAAAAAAAAGGCATATTTAATTATGCCTGTAGTTAAGTTAAGTTAAGATTTATTTTTAAGGTAGGATTTAAGCTTTATATATAAGATAAAAAAATAAGCAGTTCTGGTACTAAGTTTTTTTAAAAATCAAAATTTTTCTTGGTCATAATTTTTCTCCAATAAAATAGTAATAAGTAATAGATTAAGTCGAAAGACATAGTTAAGGATTAAGTTTAGCTTAGAGCGCCCGCATATGGCCAGTTAGTTAGAATAAAATAGTTAAGTTAGTTAAGCTAGTGTTAAGCGTTTTCGCCTAGCATGTACGTATAAATGAGTTAAAATTAATAAAAAGCTATAAAAAAAAGTCATCAATACGTTTCGACCTCATGTAGTCAGGCGCATCTTTCATCATTGATATTACAAAAGGCATCAGGTCCCGATAAGATATCGCAAAACTGTAGTTTCATAGCTTTGCTATTTATACTATTCAAAGTGATGGAAAGGTCATTAATATCGAAATGAACTATTTTCACGGGATAGTAAGCGACCGAACAGTATAGTTTTCATAGTCACACTTCAACTGGAGACCTGCTTAGTTATGTAACCCATTATGAACATTTTCATAATCGGATGTTCTTGTTGTACGCCATACATTTTGCACTGAAAATACGCTGGACTTAAAAGGCTCTAATTAATTATTGGTAAGCGAGTGCCTACATTTTTTGTACTTTTGAGCTTTATTCTTCTTTTAGGCTAATCTATACAATTAGAAAAAGGAAAATTTTAAGGTGGTCCGGTAAAGTAAGATTTTACCCAAACTAGCCTCTTACCGTTTACCGGTAAAGCTCTGTGGCTAGGTGAAAAATTATCTGTGAAAAAAGTCCAACTCTCCACCTTTTCCAGAAATAACAGGTCTACTGTACCTCAGCTTCAAATGGACCACCAAATTATTTAACTTAAAGAAACAATGTATGGCCAATCAATTCTGGCATGAACACGCATCCAACACTGTAAAATCGACGTCCATGAAGTTAATATTTTTAATTCGTAAAATTGACGTTACACGAGATATTCGCGAAAAACCTAGTTTCGGTGACTTTTTTCCAAGATGGTGCCGAACTATCTTACTTCCTTAATTGTCGTCCAATTTGAAATTATGAATATAACATCGTATAGTTTGGATGGCTTCCTTGGTACGATAATAGTTCTCTGATAGTAAGTTTCATTGGCTCGATAATGTTTATTAGCTTTTTAACTTTATTTAGCACAAAATATCAAGTTTAGCCTATTAAACTATCATATTGTAACATAATGTATTGTAGCATAATAACTACGCCCCAAAAAGATGCAACACATCCCGTAGTGTCTTTTCATTCGAGGTTCGTGTCCACGGTAAGAGACGGATTATGTCTAAGCCGACGTCGCGGAATTAAGAGAGAATTATAACCACAAGAGATTATTGGCTGCAGCTGTCATCTTGGAATTATTACATCAGAATTTTCGCGTTCCAGTGGTCGAAGAAGCTGCTAGAAGTTTCTGGCTTTCAGAAATGCGACTATATAAGAACAGATGGCTATCGAGGCAGTTGCAGTTGGGTTTCGAACCGCACGAAGAGATTGGAAAAGTGATAATAGGTGAAGTTGTAATTTTGTGATAGATTGAAAGTTAAGAGTTAACAAGAAGAAGTAATTAGTTTGGATTTATGAATTAAGTAATTGAAATGAGATAAAGTGATTTGAGAAGAAAGAGACTTTGTAAGGAAAGAATTTGAGAAGAATAGTATAGTGTGAACTTGAATTGTTCTATAGACTAGAAAATAACGAAATAATCTCACAGAATAACGTTTTATCTACTCGAGCCGTAGCTCGCATATTACAATATTATCGATGGTTTCAAATTACATAAAACTCTCTTGCCTTGAGTTTTTGGGGTCTTTACTTTACACTCCAGATTTTTAATTATTAAAAAAAATGTTAACTTCTATGCTAAAGTTGGAGCTTGTTTATTTGCAAAATATCATATTTATGAAAATGATTTACAATTGAAGTAAATATTGTGTTTTTGAATGATAATGGTATTTTTTTTCCATAAATTGATTAACCTTGGATGGGTTTTTGTTAGGGCATTCATTTTTCTTAAACCCGTGCACACCAAAACTGATCGCGATTAAGTTTCTATACCGCTTAATACAGGCCTTACAGGATTAACCTGGAACGCTCGGTATAAATCGACGCTGGTTCTTTGACTGCGATAGGGGTAGATTCACTCTGTGTTAAATGAAGCCTGTTGCCTTTTTTTAGAATTCTTTTGAACAATCATACACTTTGAATTTCATTAGTAAATATCCACATTCAACTCACTCATTGGTAAGTAATAGGCGAATTCCATTATTTTCATTAAATATTCCAAATTTGTGTATTTACAGGTGAACAAAGAAAATGAATGAAAAAGCGATTGTATTTACATAAGTATTTTTTAAGGTTGTTCCTGTTCATAATCCTGGAAAATTTTCAACAAAATGTCAGAGAAGTGTCTTTAGTTACTATGAAAATATGAATAAAAATGTGTTGTTGTTGGTGCTTTGATTTAATCTAAAAAACTTGATTTGCTTTAAGTAAACATGGAACGGACGTACCTTCTTATATTTGCACAGCAATGTGACATGCGATAGAATTTCAGTTCGTTCGAAAACATCAGTAGCCAAAAGAAAATACTAAGTTCCAATTTTTTTTTGCTTTTGTCCTATACAATTGATTAATTCTGGTTGAAAATAGACCTCAGGTGGTACATTATTTGACAATTAGGTGTTCAATGCTTCAGTCATGTTATTCCTTTTTTAAGTTGTATTTTATTCTTCAACTGTTGATTTCAATTAAGTTTTCACTGCCGGCACTAGCAAAATTATATTACTCCTACAGAAACACACAAAATAATATTGGGCCTATATGCGCTTTTTCACAACATGGTCAAGAGTTCAATTATTTATTTTTATTTTAAGTAAATTATTTATTACTTTCTGTTGAAGCCCAGTAGCGCAAACTAAAATCTCCGCAAACAATTTTGCAGCATTTATTGTTAATTAATTGTAGCCAAATTTTCTGTTGCAATCATTAATCATTTGAACAACAGAAACTAAAATTGTAAAGGATGTTGAAGAAATTTGTAGTACAAACAAATGTTTCCAATGGTTATACAAAATCCTATACAAATTTGTATTGACTGAAATTGATTTTTGTCAGATAATGTATTAATTAAGCTTTATTAAATAGTAAAAGAAACTGCAATTTACTAGAATCTAGAGTGATTTTCCCCAGTACAATAAATCAAACCTTCTCACACTTTTCCGAATCTGTTTTGGTCAGATTTTGCTAAAGTGGCAGCTTTGTTGTCAAAAAACTAACTGTGCTCATTCTGTGGTTAGGCTTTAGCTAATTCCAAAGCGTACTCATCTCGTTTGGAGCTAAATCATAGGTGACAAACCCTTTTCATAATCACGATCAGTGAGTTAAGCGGATTTAACCATTTTGGTTTTCTGGAACTGTATAAATTTTATTCTATTAAGATCAATTTTAACATTGTCTTCCATATGGAGTTTAGTTGGGTGTTTATTGGTTTTCAAAATAAAATAGCGGGAGGAAAAAAAGAAACAAATATTTCTGACAAACCACGTATTGACATACGGCTTTATGGTCAAAATATGTACATGGTCACACAAGTGAGTTCCGCATTTAAAGCGGGATGAAGTATTATGGGCAATACGCAGTGTGATGCTGCCGTTTGACAGGCATTCTACCGACTTCAAAATTTGCAACACCAAATGTGGCTTCAAGACGGTCGGGCGTTGAGAGGGTATGAACATGACAGAATTATTTTCTGTTTCCTTAAATTTCCCATACATGATTTCGAGGCAAAAAAAAGAGTAGAAATGTACTATTTTTATTTTTATGGTTTGATTAGGAAACACAAATATATAAAATAGCAAACGCAACATAACATAATTAATTTGAGTTCAAAAACATCAATTAGCAATTAAAAATGTTTACATATTAAATGCTAACAATTCGGATAACATACATGACACAATGACTTACCTTGTTGCTAAAATCGAACAAGTCAAAGAATAATATCAACACAAGACAGTTCTGAGCTGTCACAACGCGCGACATTTGTAGAGAGCAGCTTCAAGGTATATGAAAAGAAGGTAATATATTTTAGTCACGTTCTGCGTATCTGTCATTTTTTTGCAATATGGCCGACGGCTGTGACCCATAAAGAGATGGTAAAGGAAATATATTGCTTCAAATTTTGTTTATTTCGTTAAAAGTATAAGTTGTGCAATAAAAGTGTTAGGAGTGGCCGTGGTGTAGTGGTAACATCAGCGCTTGTCACGCTCTTGGTTCACGATTCAAATCCTGATCTCAACAATCATCTATTTTCGTCTGAAATAAATAAAAAAGTCGATCAATTGCGAAAGCTTAGTCAACTCTACTGTGAAGGCATAACATTTTTTTTTTTTTATTTTTAATGCATTTTTTATTTCATAATTCATTATAACTTACATGGTAGACAAAAAAAAACGCTTAAAACTAGCTTAACTAACTTAACTATTTTCTATTTTAACTTACTGGCCCTATGCGGGCGCTCTAAGCTAAACCTAATACTTAAAACTATGTCTTTCGACGTAACTATCTTTATTTATTTATTTATTTTATTATTCAATTAACTAACTATTGATACTAAGAAAAATGTTTAATGAGTTGAAAAAACTTAGTATATGAACTTTTTTTTTTTAATGTTCTTATATATAAAACTTATAAACTACCTTAAAATAAATCTTAAAACTATCTTATTCTAAATTAGCCTATCTTATTCTACCTTACGTATTCTATACGTAAATTTTTTTTTTTTTTTTAATTTTTTATTTTTTTTTTTTTTTTTTTTATCGAGTGCTGTTTTTTCTAATTTTTTTTTTTATGTTTTTTGTGTTTTTTGTGCTTTTTTTGTATTTTTTTTCATCCAAGTGCTGTGGATTTTATTTTTTTTTTTTTTTTTATTTTTTTTTTTTTTTTTTTAAATTATTACCTAAACCTAAAAAACTACCTAAACCTAAACTATGTAAGTCGGCCATGGGCAAGAACAGCCAACTTTCAACATCAAACAGGCTACCCTGGATTAGGAGGAAACGACGAAGGAGTTTCCTCTCTTTCGGCCAGCCACCAGAAATGACCGTACTGACGTTGTACGTCATCAACATCCCGACCCGATACCGCCCTACTAAACCGGAGACGCTCCACACTGCCGTGTGCAACGTCTCTGTCGTAGTTGAGTCGCCTATCCACAGCTGTCCGAGCAACGTGGAAGATTAGCGGCACTGCCAATCTGTCCTGGATCAGACCTTTCTTATCAAAATAGAGGAACGCCTCTGGGGGAACAAAGCCGTTAAGGCGCACTCTCTCATGATACTCGGAATTGGGGTAATAAGCCCCGAAGATCAGGTTGTTCGTCGAGCTCATTGCTCTTGCAATGTGCCTTCGAATCAGCTTGATAACGAAATTATCCACTCTTATTAGATTAGCCCTGTTGTATAGGACCTCATTGGGATAGAATTTTATGTACTGGGACTCCGGTGTTCTGAATAAATGAAGGCAAGCCCTCTCAAACACCCGAATCTTTTCCAACAAGCTTGCTCCCACGTTGAACCACACGGGACATCCATATACGAGCATGGGCCGGATGAGGGCCATGTAGCAGATTACCTTTACCCTTGCATCGAGTTGCTTGCTATAAAAAAGTCTCTTTGTAAGGGCAAAAGCACCTTTGGCTCTGGTCAGAGCAGCATCTATATGTTTGTTAAAATATAGATATTGGTCTAACCAGAGCCCCAGGTATCTGACTACACTTCGACTCGCAAGTGGCTGTCCGTGCGGTCCCACGATTGAGAACTTTCGCCAATTCTTTCTGGTATCCCTAGAGGCCCCAGACAACGGCGTCCTAAAAAGAATGGTTTCCGATTTCTGGAAGTTGATCCTCAACTTCCAGTCATCGCAATATCGCTGAATCTTATCGAAGTCACGTTGCAAGAGAATTGCAATGACCTCGATTTTTGGTCCTGATCTGTACGCGATCAAGTCGTCTGCGTACGCTATGGCATGGTGAAGTGATCCTATGAGATCGCTCGTGTAAATGTTGAAAAGGATCGGTGAATTAACCGCACCTTGTTGCAGACCATTTTTAATTAGAAATGTTCCAGTAGAAGTCACATTGCCATTTTTGACGATGAACTGCCTACCGGTGAGCATGTTATAAAGTATGTACAGCAGTGGTTTGCTTATGCCCAGCCTGTTCAGCTTGTAGAAGAGTCCCTCTAACCATACGGTGTCGAAGGCCTTCTCCAAGTCAATCAGGCAGGCACCCGTGCATTGGTTCTTGCTTTTGTTCCATTGGATATCCGATACCAGTTTAGACGCGGCATGTATTGTGTCATGCCCCGCCTTAAAACCGAATTGGTTATCCGGAATTATATTACTGTTCTCAGTCCACTTAAGCAAGGCTCTATTGATCACTTTCTCGAATACCTTGCTGATGTTCGGAAGGAGACTTATCGACCGGAGATTTGCCGGATTGGAAGTGTCCTTACCCCGTTTGGGGATGGGTTGTATCACTGCTGTTTTCCAATGCGCTGGATAATGTGCATTATTCAGTGCATTGTTGAACAGAGTTGTGTAAATGTCCACCGCTTCTAGAGGGAGATGTCGAAGCACAATGTTCGACACTCCATCGATTCCTACAGATTTCTTCCTCCTCAATGAGTCGAAGATCGCTTGGAGCTCCACCTTCGATATGTACGGGGGATGTACCCTTTCATCGGCGATGACATTATTTGCCATGTTATCGTCATTGAACTCGGTAAAACCTATGTTCTCGGATCGCCAGTGCTCTATATCATTTCGAAGGTAGAAGTTGTGCACAAGGACGCGATTTTCCAGGTCGTGGTTCGGGGAAATGGTATCATTCACCTTGTACACTTCCTGGAAAGTCGCTCCTATAGCCTCTACCTTCTCCTGCGGATCTTCGATCACAAAGAAGTTGTCATCCTCTACTGCGTTATCTGGATCTATACCTGCTGTTATAAGTATTCGTCCATTGTTCGTCGTTCGGGGGATCTTAAGACACGGAAGGTCGTTTTGATTATTCCTCCGAAATATTTTATTTATTTGAGGGAACATACTCGGGTTGTTGGATTTTACAGCCCGAATTTTGTTGTTCCAATGCAAATTTACAGAAAGTCTGTAATTTTCTCTAATTAATTTTTGGAGGTTTTTAATCAACGACTTCAGCGTCCTAACCTCCGAGTTTTGTCTGTCAGTAAACTGTCTGTACAAGGTTTTTAGTCTCGAAAGCAGTCTACTTTTATGTTGGTGTAGTGCGTCAATTGTTGCATTGCGGAATATGTCTGCGTTGTCAGTATGTTGATACCGAGGTATCGTATTGTCCATAGTTCGTTTAATTGTCTCGTCCATTTGTTTTAGGTACCAGTCAATCTCCTCGTTTGACAGATTCCTATTGGACGGTGGGTAGAGCGAGTTCGAGGAGAGTGCTCTTGTTAAAGTTCTGGAGAAGCGAGTCCAACGCGTCCTACTATAATTGTAGGAGTACGTTTGGACAAACTCCTCCAACTCCGCAATTTCGTTGGGAATCGTTATTACGGCACTGAGTCCGCAATGGTCACTGTCATACACAAATGTGTGCAGGCAGTTTATAGTTTGTCGGTCCATGTCGGTCAGTTGTAACCGTACGTCGAACAGCATAAGATCCAGATAAGAGCCACTTCTAGGAAACGACGGACTATCTGTTGCTTTCAAATCGAGTTTATACTCGACACTGTGCCGACCCCACCAATTGAATAGTAGGTTCCCTCTAGGATTAGGTGTGTTGTTTCCCCAATCTCTATGTTTGGCATTGAGATCTCCGACCATGATGAAATAATTCTCCTCCGACTCCAGCCTTAGGAATCGAAAAAGTGTCTCGAGCTCTGAAATAAATAAAGTAGATTGAATAGCTTCAGGTGCATAGAGTGCGACCAAGTACATCCTCTTTCCACTACGGAGAGGGATGCACACGATACACGCTTCCAGCTCCTGGAACCTTCGCACTTCACCGCTGTACATTACTTTAAATTGCAATTGTTTGCGTATGAAGATCGCAACACCTCCTCCTTGTGTAGAGTTGGGTCGGTCTCTTCTGACAATACTGTATTTATTGTGCCCCAATTTGTGCTTCTGGGATAGCTTTGTTTCGCTAACCATAAGCACATCAGGGGTTTGGTCTTCAAGCAACTTAAACAATACGGCTCTTCGCTCGATCCTAATCAGTGAATTCACATTCACCGCAAGGATCTTCAAGGATTGCTCCTCCATGTTCGTACCCATTACGACTGAAGGTGCGTTAAGCCCGGCAGAAGTGCGTAGATCTGGTCCACCCGCTTCGCCTGCTCCTGTACCTGACGTTGAAGCTGCTCCATCTGCCCTTCGATAGAGAGCAAGATGGCCAGCATGTCAGTTTGAGCCTCCGGTGCTCTAGGCGCTGGGGCCTGAGAAGCAACCTTCGGTCTTTTCTGTTCCGCGTTTCCCCGACCTGCCTCCATTTGGGCGTAGGTCACTTGGGGAGTCACGGATGGTGTTTGAATTGGAGCAGGTGGACGTTTCACTACAACCTTCTCCTGACGAACCAGATTTACTTTCTTAATATACTGGAACTTAGGACAACCCCGATAGTTTGCGGTGTGTCCCGAGTTCCTGCATAAAGCACACGAGAGCTGGCTCTTATCTGCAACTCCATCCTTACCTAGAGTGCATTCCTCTGCTTTGTGGTTCTTTCCACACTTGACACATCGAGGCTGCATTTCGCAGTTCGACGCGGCGTGACCGAACCTTTGGCAGCGAACACATTGTAAAATGTTTTCGTTCCTTCTTAATTTTTCCCAGGGGACAACCTTGTAGTCTAGGACTTTAATACTCCTTAGACCATCCAGCTTGCTATTGGGTGAAAGCTGAACTAGGAAGAACGGCAGTTTCCGCTTCTCCCTTTTTGCCTTAGCTGTGGTGAATGGCTTGACCCCTACGAATTGGAGCTCGTTGCACTCTTTCTCTTTAAGCAGCGCAAGGAGCGTCTCCGGATCAGTGGACGGGTCTATCCCCCTCAGCAGCATTGTTTGCCGCTTTTCCCCCTTCGGGGTGAAGGAGAAAAACTGCGTCGTCGTGGCCCTAAGTAACTGCTTAATTTTTTTATAATCTTCCACTGTATTACAGTGGATAGCATGCCTATTTTCATTTAATCTTTTAATACTAAAATTTTTGCCTATGGCCGACTTACATAGTTCGATGGTATCCTTCAACTCCACCTTGTAGGTATTTATTGGCTGTGAAGGCATAACACTGGCAGTAGGGTGGTCATATAGCTTAAATGCAACTTGATCGTGATGATGACATCAGGTGGAGGGAAAAAAATACTGTGAATCATGAGCAATGACAAAAAGCAAAACAAACAAGCTCCCCAGTTATCTGGACACCACCCTTGGAGTTTACTGAAACTTAATACCACCTAAGTTTCAAATTCACTACGCCAATCTTTCTTTCTCTCTCTCTCAATTTCTACAAACGCCCGTGCCCTGAAATAATTTAATGGTATTCATATCCCATTTGACGCGCGCAAATTATAAAAAAAAAAAAAAAAAATTTACGTTGTGCTATTTATGGTCGTTCTGTGAACAATAAAAAAAAACTTGTAATGGGGAGATTTATTTTCATTCGTTCCCAAAACAACAAGAAATGTGCAAGCAGTGGATATTTTTGTGCCGCCGAAAAGTCAAAATAAACACTAAAACGGCGCGAATTTGTTGTAAACATTTTGAAGGAAGTGATTTTGTGCCAGTTAATCCTTTTTATGAACAATATGGACTAACTTTAAAAGTAAAACGGCTAAAAGAAGATGCGGTTCCATCACTTTTGTTGCTGTTACAAAAGGAAGAACAAGATTCCAGTGCATGGAATTTAAGAATTCAAAACAAATCTTTGGTCTCGAGGTAAGTACATGCGTATATCAACCATTGTTTACATTAATTATACTAAAAACGACTCATTTTATTCATTTTATGCATTTACAATTGAAAATAGCGATGGCGGATGAATTTGAATCTCTACAGTATGACAATCTGGAGCATTTTGCAGGTTATATTTGCCACAGGATCAAGAATCCGAATTTAGCTGTTCAAAATGCTCAGCAAGAATCTTCGGACCAATCAGCAAACTAACGGATTTCTTCAAAAACCAACAGACGAAATGATGATGGTTATGGAAAAGCTGGAGACTATTTTTAAGATATTCAACAATGAAGAAATTTTTTACTGCCGAAATTATTTAAAACAATTATTTTTTTTTTTTATCAAAAATAAAGAAAGTTAAAGAAATTTTCTTTCGTTCGCGAATGTATTTTAGAATTTAACATCTTAGTAATATCATAGAAGAAAATTTAACAAAAAGGAAAAGAAAAATGTCCAAAATTATTTTATGAAACCTTATAATTAATTTATTTATGTTATTGTTATGTATGAACGAAGTGTTTTCGCCATATGCGCTCTTTCTCTCTACTCTCCATCTTTTCCATTTCTTTCGCATCGCCTTTCTTCTGTCGACCATCAAGTAGCAGTTGAATCGCGAACATCAATGAACTAACTAACATATGAATTAATGAGAGATAATAATTGTTAGAGTTATTAATTAGTGCTTTGTAACAATCATATATTTATATTAAAATAAAGTAAATATAATTGAATTGAAGTTGTGTATATATAAAAGTTATGTATCAACCTTTAAAACCTAAATCTTATTATTAATTGCAATTCAATTGAATTTAATCTTAAGTAAGTGTACTTCGAAAGACATAGTTTAAGTTTTGAAGTTCAGCTAATTTTAAACGTTTTTGTTAGCATGTAAGAATTCTGTATTATAAATAAATAAAAATTCATTAAGAATGAAAAAAAGTAATAAAGTATTCAAGAGGTGAAAATCATCTTTTGCTCATATACTAAACACCTTCAACATTTAATTTGTTTCTAGATATCTCCATTCTGCATTCAAACTCAGTGGTAATAATAACGAACAGTATAGTCATCTTGAATTTTTTCTCTGTTTACTTTTTTGTCATATGCGCACATATATCTGTATCGTGAGTAGCTCTACTCCGACGTTGTGGTGGCGCTACGGTATTTACGATCAAAAACCGACCAAACACCTGAGGTCACATTTGGTGTTACCCCCCATTGTTTTTACTCATTCTGTCAACGCGCGACATTGTGTTTCTCCTTTTACAAATTCCAACGAATTTGGACGTCTTTCCTTAGGCAGGAAGCACAATATTTACTGATATGAAATACTCTAGCTCTAGAACTAACGTAGATGGTAAAAAACGAGTTTCTTTTTTCAAGTTTTTTGCGTAGCGTATCGTATTGTATTGTTCGTACCCTAGTTTTGATACCTTTGTTGATATTGTAGCCAAACTGAAGTGTGATTGGAAACCCGAACGCGCCTTATATTACCTTCTCCATTTTTTATTCGAATTTCATTGTGCATCTACCCTAACCTTTGTAATCTGCACTATTCCATGCATTTTTTTAACACGTCGCATTTGACATTTCATTGTTTTGACAGTTCTTTCACTCCCTCTTTGTTTCTCTTGCGTGTCTGTATCCAATTAACTCTTCATTTTACACGCTCTCTTAAAAAACATAAAACTGTCAGAATGCTTGTAGTTACGAAATCGAACAGAAAATCCCAAAGTTGAACCCGAGATTGCATCGACGACACAAGTGGTGCTTCGTCAGCTTCAGCTGAAAGTTAGTAAATAACAAAATTTGACTAAAATCCTAAGTTGTCGTGGAAACAAATTCCCGCATATCTTCGCCAAATCCTTGCCCTCAACCATCGATTTAAATCAATAACATGACATCATAAGGAGTGCGTAGAAGATTAGCTTCAGGAATATCACTGTCTATCCAAACGAAAGATTCACCCATTCGTCTGAACGAACACACACAGTATTATTGTTATTATCAGCGGTCAATCCCGTCGAGGCAGAATGCTGTCCCTCTACTATGTGACTGCAACGTTTATTCAATCGTGGCGCATCAAGAAGGCCTGCACAAAAATCGCGGAAAAGTTCTCAGAGAAGTCAAGTGTTGTATTCTATGTTCTTCCCAAGGAGGGCTATGGTAACCAATGCCGATTCGTGACATCAAATGTAATTGTCTTCTTTATGCAATCGTTTTTTTTTTTTTTTTATAGAAGCGAACCTAGTCACTTCAGAGCTGTGCACCAATCGGTCGGAGGCAAAGGTTTCTGACCTCCTTTGGTTGTTTGCCGACCAGCGAGGATGTTGCCTGATGCCATCACAAAGTGTTCACATCGGTCCGTGGGTGACATTCCCCGAATCACCAACACTTATACCATTCGAGTGCAGTGTTCCCGTAGAAGAACTTACCTTAGATAGAAACAAAACGGTGCATTTACTTCTGGAGACTGATATTCTCCCTAGTTCGGTCGAATTGAGTACGGAAAATGTTATGGTAAGAGTGGTGGTATGCTTGATTCACAATCGATTTTGTATTTATATGTTCTAATAAGGTCATTCATATTCTGTTGGGGCCTAGCAATCCCTAAGATATTTTGCCGATGAGTGTAATGCAGGAGGGCTTATTTGTTTTCACAACGAATATTGTAATCTGATTTCTTTAGAATTTTTCACTCTGTGCAGTTTTAAAAGATACATACACAGCCAATGCTCTATGACCTAGTTAAGATTAATGCAACAAAAGTAAAAACGATGTGGTTTTCCTAAGAAAGGAAATTAAGGTCAAATCGAAAAACGACAGTTGTCTTTTTATGTTACCATATTCAGTTAACACTTAAGGCGATAATGTGCAACCAAATTTAGTGGAATATGCCCAATAACTATGCATTATACGAGGTGTATACTGTGTGTTTGAGAATTATGTTTGTTCAGTTATTCTATTTCCGTTTTTAGTCGATTGAGTTTATTGAACTATAAAGTCTTGCATACGCGCATTACATCATGTTAATCGTGTACACTATACATAGTCCTGCAATAAATTCTGTTACAAGTTCAAAATGTTATAAAAATTAAACAACAAAACATTCTGGATTAGTATTTATAAAGTTTATTTGCTTAAATAGTAAGCATTTTTTAAAAACAAAGGGGGTTTATTCAAAGTGAATGCTTTTCGCTTTAACGCAGGCCCTCAAACGGTGTCACCACTGGGCTACAGAGGCCACACCGTATATATCCATAGGTATGGATAACGCGGTTGTGTTTAAAGCACTTTTGAAGATATCCAAATTTTGTTTTCTTTTACTCTCCAACACTGACTACAAAGAATAATTCAAATTTGGGCTTCCTGAAGGTCAGTCCTCGGATGCATTAAAAAAAGGAATATTGATTTTAAGCCACTGGTGAGTTGTTTTGGCTTTATGCACTGAAGCAGAGTCTTGTTGGAAAGCACATCTTGCTCCATTAAAAAGGGTATTCATCAAGCTTTAACGACGCATTCTAGGACATCTTCTTGATACACCTTTGCCTCAGTTTTGACTCATTTTTCACAAAAATGGAGAGCAGTAACTTCTTGAGGGACACCCCCTACCAAACTATTGCGAAGCAGAATTATGGCCTCGCTGAACCCTATGAACTGTATTTTTTGCTTTTTTAGATGGCCTTGCATAAATTTTGTCCTTTGATTGATTAAAAACTTCCTCGACGGTGAAAATCTATTCGTCCGTAAAAAGGATATTTTCGTGACCGTTATCCGCGTGCCAATGTAGGAGTCGCTTGCATTTTTCAAGTTTAATTTGCTTTAAATTAGGCATCAATAGATGTCCAGTTGATCGACGAAAAGCTTTCATGTTGAAATCATCCCGAATGAGCCTTGACAAGGATCTGGTGGGTACATCCAACTCACGCAACATACGAGGGGCGGCTGATAAGTTCGCGGCCTGAGATACTCAACAACGAGTCATCTTCTCATTAGTGATAACACTAACTACGGCAATCTTTAGTAGTATAAATATCACCTCGCTTCAATAATAATCTAATTTTGTTATCATCTGTAGTAGGATAAACATCACCATATCCGCCGAAATCGGTAATTCTCGCAATTTTGAGCACCGCGCAGTGATAAAGTATCTCGGGGTTCTGGACCTTCGTATACCGTGGTTAAAAAATAGGTTCGCTTATTTCAACAAGAACGAAAGAGCTGTGAAGACGATCCCCGCCCAAGACATCTTGAGTCAGTGATCACTGAAGAAAACGTCGGAAAAGTTGTAAAATTTGTTCTGGCCGACCGAAGAATAAAAATGTGGCAAATAGCGTACGAGTTGCACATCAGCAAAGAACGGATTGGAGAAATTTTGCACGAGCATTTAAACATGAACAAAATGTGTGCGCGCTGGGTACCGAAAATGCTCACGCCGTTCGAGACGCAACGACGACTCGAGTGCTGCAAAGTTTTTTTTTTTGAGTTAGCCGGGGACAATCTCGACGATATTTGCAACCGAAACGTAACTGTAGATGAGACTTGGGTTCACCAATACGATCCGGAGTCCAAACAAGAGTCTATGCAGTAGATTGAAAAAGGGGAGAGGCCGCCGAAGAAATTGAAGGTGGAAAAGTCGGCTTCGAAGTTAATGGCGACTGTTTTTTGGTACAGCGAAGGTGTTTTGCTGATTGATTACCCAAATTTATTGACTCAGGCAGGTTTTTTTTTTTTTTTTCTTTTACCGAGAGGGTGAAAATCTTCTAAAGACCCAATAAGGCCCGACCGCGCGTGCTTATGGTAGTGTGAGATTTTTACTCACTAAAAACACCACTCTTCAAGATTAATACTACAACTAAGCCGACGCTTATCCAGCAGTTATATTTTCGCTTACGAGACTCGTGATTTTTGGAAAAAGATGTTCGTATGTAATTTAAAAAGAATGTAGCGCAATGAAAGTTCCTGCTGTTTTCACGACCGGCATATACGAGGGCAAGGTGAAAAGTTCTCGGCCTGACAATGAAAGACTGCGATTTTCAGTTAAAAAATGGTTTTATTTTTCTACATAATCTCCCTTGACCTCAACACACTTGGTCCAGCGTTTCTCCAACATCAGTATTCCTTCTCGGAAGTGAGAGTCTTGAAGGCTGTGAAAATATTCATCTTCGGCCCTCTCAACTTCTGCATTGGATACGAAGCGCTTCCTACAAACAAATTTGTTCAAGTTGGGGAAGAAATGGAAGTCTGAGGGTGCCAAATCAGGTGAGCTAATCGTACCCAAATCCCGCAGTTTTCCCATCGCCAACGCACACTTGTGTACAGGTGCAATGTCCTGGTGAAAGATGATTTTTTTCTTCTATCAAGAAGGTTGGAGTAATATTCGCCTGTAATTGTTCTGCCTTCCTTAAGGTTATCAATTAACTGGATCCCTTTCGCATCCCAAAACACACTGGCCATGACCTTTCCGACAGATGCGATCGACTTCGCTTTCTTTGGCGCTGAACCAACGGCTTCCACCCACTGCTTCGACTGCTCTTTCGTTTCTGGCGTGTAGTGGTGGACCCGTGCCTCATCCATGGTGGCAAATCGCCGAACAAAATCGGTAGGATCCCTATTGAATCGGTCCAAAGATTGCCGCGAAAATCGTTTGCGCATTTGCTTTTGATCGGCTTTCAGCAAATGCGGCACCCACCTTGCGCAGAGCTTTCGCATCCCTAAGTTTTTGTGCAAGACGTTTCGCACCCTCTCTTCCGATATACACACAGCCTCAGCTATCCCACTCACCTTCACTCGCCTGTCGTCCAACACGATATCATGCACTTTTTCGATGGTTTCGGGTGTGGTTGCGGTTTTTGGCCGTCCTTCACGTGGGTCATCTTCGAGGGACGTGCGACCACGTTTAAATTCAGCTGCCCACTTTTTAACGGTTGACATGAAAGGAGCAGAGTCCCTGTAAACTTTCGGCAACTGGGTTAACCCATCCAAAACGAAGAATTTTATCACCGCACGATATTCATGTTTATCCATTTTAACGAAAAACACACAAGACGTCTACTGCAAAAATTCGTGTAAAGAAACTACTTGAGAGAACAAGTTGAAACTTGTCATACGAACTAATGAGAAGTCCACCCAAGCAGAAAACAAAATTTTGCTGATTGGAACGCCATCTCTGCAGGCCGATAACTTTTCTCCTTGCCCTCGTACTATGACGGGAGGTCAAAAGGTTTTGTCCTTTGCAGACGACGAATTGAATTGTTCGCGTCAAGTAGTTGAATTACGGTACGGTTACAATGGCCGTGAACACGATATTTGTGTTTACGAGCAAAATTTGTTATCTCTTCGACGACGCTAGGAACTCCCAGGTCCCGATGAATATCTTTGTTACGTACGTACCACGGTGCGCTAACGATCATTCTAAGAACTTTATTTTCAAAAGTTTGTGGGATGTTTGTATTGCTTTTCCTGGTAAAACCCCATAGTTGTAGACCGTACGTTCACATGTTATGTAGGCTCAACTTCGAATGTTTTCCGAGTAGCCAGTACATTTGTCGGTATTTGTTTTCGAGCTTGTCGCGTTTCTTTTTTACGTGCGATTTCCATTTAAGCTTAACATCTAGAGTCATTCCTAGATATTTTGCTTCGTTCGCGTATGGTATTTGAGCCGAGTTTAAATATACGGGTAATCTGTCCACTTTTTTGTAGGTAAAGTTGACGTGAGTAGATTTGCTTTCGTTCAGCACAATACGCCAAGAATTCGTCCAAGCATATTGCAGCTTTTCAGTTCAATTGTATCGCCCGTTGTCAATATCGCGGATTCGTCCGCAAACGTAGCGACGACGCCAAGGACACTTCCTTGTGGGACTCCGGCCGCAATCTCCTTGAAATCAGAGTAATCATTTCCGTGCTTAACACGAAAAAGTCTTTCGGTGAGGTACGATCGTAAGATTAGAAAGAGTCCAAACTCCAAACCTTATCGAAAGCTTGTGAGACGTCAAGAAATACACCACAACAAATCTTTTTTTCTTCGAGAATTTTCTCAATCACGTCAGTTATTTTGTGGACTTGGTCGATTGTAGAATGTTTGACTCTAAATCCAAACTGATGGTCAGGAATGAGACGTCTTTCGTTAATTACGGGTTGTAGTCGTTTTGAAAGTAATTTTTCGAATATTTTAGAGATAACCGGCAATAGGGAAATAGGCCGATATGATTTTTTCTCATTCAAAGGTTTGCCTGGTTTCGGGACCATTATAATCTCTGCGACTTTCCATTGTCTCGGAACGTAGAGCAATCTGAACGAAGCGTTAATCAAATAAAGCAGTTAGATAAGAGCTTTATTCGGTAATTCCTTGACCACCTGCGCCGTTATCAAGTCGTAACCCGGCGCTTTTTTAGTCTTAAGATTTTTAATCACTTCCCTCGGTTCAATTAATGCAACTTTCTCTACTTTAAAGTTGTCAGATGTCGTGACTGGGGAGTCGGGCGTTATCAAAGGGCCGTCGAATGGCTTAAACGTTTCTTCTAAGTGCAAAGCAAAAAGTTCTGCCTTTTCTTTGTCGCTCTTGGTCCAAGTTCTATCGTTTTTCCGAATTGGTGGCGCTTGTGCTTGAGGTTTCTGGATGCCTTTTAGCGCTTTCCAAAGTGAATAATTTGATTCTCTTCCAGTGGAGAGATTTTCAATGTAGGTCGCTATCTTATTGCTTTTAAATTCTCAGGCACGTGGAGCGGTCGTACGGAGGCGACGTGGGAAACTCAGGCACGGAGTCTTGTTTTGCGGGGTTTCGAGGCAGGCCTTAAAAGACACAGATATTTCAACGATAGACCACCCCGATGCCGAAAATTTGCAGATGAGAACGAGATCAAGGCGGCCTTAGAAAGTCACTTTAAAGCAAAGAAAAAGAATATTATTTCGTTGATATTAAGGAACTGTATGAAATGCATTTCACTCGTGGGATATTATATTGAAAAATATTTTTTTTAATTGGATCTCTTCTTTCACTTAATGCCTTACGCCGCGAACTTATCAGCCGCCCCTCGTAATTCTCTGTTTTCGAAGGAAAATTCTTCGAATTCGGTCGCGCACAGCTTTTACAGGGAAAACGCGCAGACGATCACTTGTTGGTCTGTCTTCTAATTGAGACGATTCAACAAATCGATTTATAGCACGGTACATAAACATTTTTGATATGCCGAGCGGTTTTGGTAATTCAAAAATTTGGTTAGCATTTTTTCCACACTTATGCAACGCTATTACTTTACGATTTTGACGAAAATTTATACCCGATGTGATGTGGACATTTCTAGTAAAACTGCGTACTCAGTGTTTTCTTCACAGTTCGAATAACGGTTCTTCACTTATTAGCGGAATTTGTCATTTCTCGGATATGACTTAAACGAATTTATTCAAAATTAATATCTAAGTAATTTTTGGCATAAGTAAGATTGGATTGAAGTGGCCCCGATCAGGTACACTTAGATCAAAAGTGGGTCCATTGTGCTCCCACTGTGTAAGGACAGGTCGTTCACACCGCCTACCCTTGAAACCAATTACTTTTCAAATTAATTTTTTGATTTTAGCCGTTGAAATAATTAAGATCATTGAAAAGGTATTCACCTAGTGTAGCCTTTCTAATGTTAAAGAGTGTGGGACATGTATACAAGAAGTGTGTTACTGGTTCTTCTTCCTTTTCATCTCCTCTACAGCTCTCTTATTGCGTTGATTCGTTTTGAGAGTGTCGATCTCTTGTGTTTCAGTTAGACCTCTTTCGGTCTACTACTGGCCACAGTATTCTGGCGGTATTACAATGGTCTAGATGCTTCCATCTATGGTTCGTCTTGTCTATTCGGCGTGGATAAGGTACTTCGCCATCGGCGCCTCAATGCTGATTACGAGTATGTATGTGCTGTTCGTACCAGAGGAACCTTATCGGATTAGTTCCTCAGCTTCGAAATTCCCCATAATGTCACAGTGACCTGCTACAAAACAAATGCGGAATTTAATTTTTAATTTTGGTGGGGGCGAATGCCCCCATTTATTTGGCTTATTACAAGCTACAATTAAAACTTAAACCTAAAACTTAAAACTAAAACTTAAAACTAAGACTTAAAGCTAAGGAGAATGGTGAAGGAGTTTGGTTTTGAGGCAGGGAGTGCTGAGGTTAAAATCAACCTGGGTGAGGTTTGAGTTCACTTTTCGCAGCATACGGGAAATTGGTTCATTAGATCCATATGAAGTGCGGTGGAACGGTAGATAGAAAAGGCATCGTAAATTTCGTGGATTGGTATTGAAGAAAATTGAATTATAAAGAGATGCGCAATCGACAGAGCCTGAAAGAAGTCGACGAATGAAAAGAATGTCTGCAACATCTCTGCGTTTCTCTAGAGTACTCAGGTTGATGAGGTTGAGGCGGTCTTGATAGGGAGGCAAGATAAATGGATCGTTCCAAGGAAGACCTCGAAGGGCAAATCGAAGAAATCGACGTTAAACATTCTCGATTCTGGTCACATGAACTTGCTGAAAGGGTGACCAGGCTTGACTGGCGTATTCAAGGAGGGGGCGCACATAGGTAATGTAGAGGGATCTGGTCACGTAAGGGTCAGAGAATTCTTTGGACCATCGTTTGACAAAGCCAAGTGATGAGTTAGCTTTACGAATTATCTCATCAATATGTGAACGGAAATTTAGTTCCCTATCGTACAATATTCGAAGATCGCGGAGAGATTGACCATGAAGAAGGTAAAGGCGGGCGGAGGACACGTGACACGTTGTGCTTACGTGATAAGGTAATGGATTGACATTTGACGATATTGAGCTCTAAGTGATTTTGTAGGCACCAGTTCGAAAAACTATCAAGGTCTTGTTGAAGGAGACAGTAGTCATGTGGTGAAGAGATGGCTTTGAAAAATTTTATATCATCAGCGTACAGAGAGAGGGAAGAGTGTTTAATAACCCTCTCGACATCGTTTATGGTTAGAATGAAGAGAAGGGGACCTAGATGGCTGCCTTGCGGAACACCAGAGGTGGCCAAAAAGGGAGTCGATAAGATGGATCTGAAGCGAACTCTGTAAGATCGGTTTTCTAGGTAAGAAGATATCCATTTTAACAATATGGGTTCGAAACCGAGGGCAGACAATTTGAAGAGGATTAAGTTATGAGATATCTTATCAAAAGCCTTATTAAAATCAGTTGCAATAACGTCGACTTCTTTGCCATTCTCTAGGCAAACAGGGCGAAGGACATGACATGAATTCGACTAAGTTAGTGGTAGTAGATGAGAAAGTTTAGCAATGGGGCGATAGTTTGTTACTTCGTTCTTTGATCCCTTTTTGTGTATGGGGGTTATGAAAGAGGTCTTCCAAATCTGAGGGAAGGTGTTAACTGTCTTAAATCTTATAGTGCTTGATGTTAGGAATTTAATGCTGCCTGACTGTCGATATAAATAACGATATCAGTCTAAGATACAGTATTAACACCTTTTTTAATAAAACGTTTAATTTTGGAAGAATTACTATTTTGTTTACCCCTTTACTACAAGAGAACGCAGAGGTAACAATAAACTGATTTTTTTTAAATGAATGAGCTGAACATCAACTCAAGTAACTCAAGTTACTACTTTTTTTCAAAAAATTACGCCAGCTCTGTGCTTTGTTTTAGTATAGTAATAAAGATATGATACTTATGTAAATACGTACAGAAAAGCGCCACCCTATTTTTTTAAATATCTCATCAAGTTTTTTGGTAGCTATAGCTACAAAGAAGGATTTTCAGTTCAAAAGGTGACAAAAAAAACAAAAATCCATGGTTACTTTGTTGTTGCAGAAAAAACAAATCATTTAAGTGTGTCATGACTTTCTTTGAAAAAGTAATAAAAACATATTCTTCCATTAAACAAAATCCAATTTTTGGTATGTACGAGTATTTTATCTTCATGAAAACCAATAAATCAATGCCAAACGAAAAGAAAGTTTCCGAAATAGAACGCAAATAAGGTTGCCAGGCTACGGCCAGCAGTGCTATTACTAACATTTTGTAAGAAACAAGTCCATGTTTGAAAACTACATTGGCGACATGGAGAATTATGGCAAAAATATGAAGGGTAGCAAACAAAGGTCCATAAATCTACGAGAAAAGTTCATAATTTCACATGAAGCTTTGAATATTCCGGAGAAAGCAACAAAAAAAATGTTTCTAAGAGGTGTATGGCTTGGAATGAAAGTACCGTTTGCCGATCAATACGAAGAAGACCTCAACATCGCGTGTAGGATCCTATCTGCCATATATTATTGAACGCCTAAAACCTCCAATTCGAAAAGTCGTTTATGTTAGCGTTTATAGAGACCAGTTATACAGAGTCATGTCTGTGCAGAATAACGATAGATAATGCACACTGCTCTATCAAGGTCGGTAATAACAACACTGAAGCCTTTGACGTCAGAAAAGGGCTACGGCAGGGAGACGCTCTATAATGTGATTTCTTGAAGAGGTTCGATCTATCAAAAGTCTGTATAACTACTCCGAATGCAGCGGGTTGCCACTGGCGTGTTTGTGAGTATTGAAACAGAAGCAGTGGAAATGGGTTTAGCGGTTAACGAGGCCAAAGCAAAATATATGCTGTCTTCAAAACAGAACAATTAACACCGGCGACTTGAATAGAATGTCACATTAGACAGCTACAAGTTTGAGGTAGTTAAGGACTTTGTCTGCCTAGGCTCCGCTGGAAATTCGAATAATGACACCAACGCAGAAATCAAGCGTATATATCACTTGCACCCCGCTGTTTCTTTGGGATAAGAAGGTAATAGGAAGGCAAAGCCCTCTCACGGATAACCAAGGTAATTTCATACAAAACCCTCATAAAATTAGTCGCAGAAGCATGGGAGATATCAATGGTGGATGAAAGCACCCTTGGTTGTTTTTTGAGTAATTTTTGGATCCGAGTACTATATGGGGCACTGATACAGAATAAACACAATGGAACTATTGTTTTTTTTTTTTTATTAAATTTAAAGGAAATTTCCCAATCCCGGAACACTCAGTCTCGATTTTCGGACAATTATACTACCAAGCAGAAACCCCTCTTGAATGTAGTGATTGGAAGAACTTTGGTTTTATTCGGGTCTCTTTTATGTTCGTGTGGCTCCTGGTTGCTGTTCCTCGAACCTTCACAGCTCGGGTCCCAAGAAAACACACTACCCACTACACCATAGGGCATCATAGAAGAGAAAGTAGCACCATCTAAAGTAAAGTTAGTAAGGGTTCACAGCCAAACTCTTATATTTGGTGTAACTCGCCATTCGTCCTCTACGGGAAATTTCCAAATCCCGGAACACTCAATTTTCGTTTCATTGTACTTACTGCCAGGCAAAACTCCTTTGGTGTAGTGGTTGGAGAAACTTGGATTTTATTCATTTCTCTTTTATGCTCGGGTGGCTGTGGTTCCTGTTCCCCGTCCGAGCTTGAATCTGTACAGTTCGTACACTACACTACCCTCTATACCGTGGCCCACCTTCAAGATGTTCGGCTGTAGTGGCTCTTTCTCGTTATCTTGCAAACTAGAACCTATCAAGAGATGCTACTTCTATTAGGTTTTTGGTTATCGTTTGTCCTTCAATTAAAAACTTTTAGATTGGTTAGGTCGTCCCATTTGTCATCGTCAGTTAGAGGAGTAAGTTTTTAACTGTTTGGTTAGAGCGTGAGAAATTGACCGATGTAAGATAACACTAATCCGAAGAACCAAGAAAGGTACGCCGATTGAATATTTATTGAAGTGAGGTTTAAGAAACAGTTACAGTATGACTTGGTAGTTGGATCAGGTTGTGTATCTCAGAAATGTTCTCTACATACTAAAATAAAAATGTGTCCCTCTTTATAGCAGTCGTGGGACTCACTTAATTCTTATTAAAGATCCGCATATTCCACATGTAGACCTGTTATTAAATTTTAGGATGTACTTAGAAATTTAAAAGCAAAGATTGGGCAGCTACATGAAATACACTTACATAGGGTTTGGAAGGTATTAATTTGCTTCTTTTTTTTATTTTACATGTAAGTAGGTAAAATAATAATCTTTCAGCTTTTACTTGAAATAAATTTTGTATTTTCTTTTTCTAGAGCTTAATAATAATAACTATTAATAATAATAATGTTTATTTCATGATTCCTTTTAAATTATGCAATACTTATGAAGGTTTTGTTAATAACTTTTTGTTTAACGTTGCAAATTTCTTATATTTATTCTTTAAACAATAATACATATAAAAATAACTCACCGTTTATAGTGATCAATTGGCTTGTTTATTTTGTTTACTAAAGTGCGGTTCACGCAAAATCTGTACGCGTATATGCTATTATATCTTTTTAACCAATACTTCGAAAAAAACAAATGATACCTCAAATTAAAAGTTCTTTATTAAGCTTAAAAGTAGTATTCAAATTAATCTTAGATTTCTTTGCTGTGCAAAAAATTTCGGGTGTTTTTCCTGAGGGACCCCATAAGCTTCTGAGCATCTTTCCTGTTGACTTTGGCTGCAACATGAATTCAAGTTTCTGACAATTCCTGCATTCCTCCTCAATTTAAATTTAACAATTGCCCAATATTTATCTATTGGTCGAAGCTGGGGGCAGTTTGGTGGATTCATGTTTTTGGATACAACATCCACATTGTTGCTGTTGTACCACTCCATGGCAGCCCTGGAGTAGTGACAACTGGCTAAGTCAGGCCAAAATGTTACTGCTGTATGGTGTTGACGTATGAAAGGCAGAAATCGTTTTGTTAGGCACTCCTTGATGTAAACATCCGATCTCATTGTGGAAGCTGTCACAAAAGCCCTGCTCTTAAGGCCACAACTGCAGATCGCCTGCCAAACCATTGCC
Source organism: Pocota personata (assembly GCA_963082735.1). NCBI lineage: Eukaryota > Metazoa > Arthropoda > Insecta > Diptera > Syrphidae > Pocota > Pocota personata. Next base: position 44,487,338 of record OY720429.1, on the reverse strand, counting down.
TTCTTAGCAAATTTATTCACTTTTATATACTTAAACTTTGAAAGGACATTGCCACGATTCATGGTAGCTGCTTAAGGTCAAATTTAACATACGTTTCATCGTCCATTACTAAGCAGCCTTTGAATTTCGTTAAAAGTTTGTCATAAAGGATTCTAGCCCGTTTTTTCGCTACTAAATTTTGTTTGTCAGACCGGTTGGGGTATTTTATTGCACGATACGATTTAAACCCTGCTTTCAAACGTATACGTCTTGTTGTACTCTTGCTTGTATTGAACTTTTTTGCTCGATCATTGTCCGATAGCCCGGGGTTACGTTTCACAGATCTCATTACCTTTGAGACCAGTTTTTAATACATCCCGTTTTCTTAATTTTTTTTTTAGCTCTTTCGATACTGAATGTTTTTTTATACCGTTTTATAACACTGCACACTGTAGTTTTCGGTAATTTTAATACTTTTGCAATTTTTTGAACCCGACCACGAAGGTTTTTCGAGAAATTTGTTCGCTATTATTTTGCGACTTTCAATTTCCATTGCGCACAGAACCATTGATACATGTTCAATCAAAACAAAAAATGGACCAATTAACAGTTAAGCTTTACTGAAAAAGTGTGTGTCACAATAGTTCTTTACTTACCGCTAGAGGCGCTGCAATAATCATCAAATGGCGTACAGATTTTGCGTGAACCGGACTTTAAGACCTTAAGATCTGTGTTTGTTTTATGTATATAAATCCTAGGTTTTCTTATTAATTTTTATTAATAGTTGAATTCGTTTATCAGCTGCTGTCTATAGTTCAGGGGCTATTTGGAAGAAACGAACAGGAGCATAGAAATCGCTGTATACTTCGAAATATTGAGCAGATTCTTATAAAATGACACATAAACTCCTCATATTGTAACCTCTGTGAAGAGGAAACCCTCTTCTTGTGGTTTCATTTAGCACAATAAGACTTCCTCAAACTTTAAAAATCCAGCGAGTCTTTGTAACAGTCCATGAATCTGTCATACTTTCATACTTTTTTCAGTTTCAAGATCTAGGTTACGTGATATTGAGGGCTGTGCCCTCTGTACTGCCTCTTTTTTTTTTATCTTCCAATATAGTTGAACTTGCTACTACCTCATCCAGCCATCCGACTTAAGCAACTCTGTCAAGATTTTGCTCTCAATTCTCATCCTCTTTTCGACTATTATTTTCGTCGTCAGTATTTTGAGAAGCCTTCGATTTTCATAGTGGTCAAATACTTCCGCTATAAAATTCAATTAATGGGCACCATGACTCAGTGGTTAAGTGTTCGATCGATTACTGAGCGGGGGATTCCAGCTTCGAGGCCCAGAAAAGACCAAAAAACAATTTGTTTACGGTCCCACCTCTCGCGACCATCAGACAAACATCTTTGAATAAAATTGCTGGAAGTATCTTGTCTGATTCGAAAAAAAATTTATATTCATATGGTATCCCATGGTATGGGTTTTTTTTTTGGCATTCTAGGGTGAGTATATAAGCATTTTTTGAAGAAGTACTTCATCATATTTTGTATGCCCCCACACTTGAGCTCCATAACCTAGTATCTGGGAACTTCGTAGGAGATATCTATTTGAGAGGAAAGTTTCACTCCATCTTTTGTGACAAACTTATTCCGAGTTAAGTTTAAGCTGAGTATTGTTTGATAGTCCAAGGGTCAACCATACACCTGAGTACTTGTTCTTCATTTAGCTTTCAGCTTTCAGTCCGGCTTAATCGTCTGCCTCTTTTTCGGAAGACTATCTTTTACGATTTTTCGAGATTATACGTGAAAGGTCAGGTGAGAATGGTGGATGAGGGAGAACTTCGTATCCTAACTCTGCAAGTTTTGCCACGGATCGTTGCGACGTAATTATGTGATATTGCATTGTCGTGCAGAAAAATTGGTCCACGTCTATTGACAAGTGTTGCAAGAAAGAGTAGTGAATTATCCTCTCGCTAGTCTACCATAGGGTTACTATAACCTTTTTTCGAATGAAGTGACTGTCTCACATGCCGCCTTGGGGCTTCACAGCGGTCTAGAGACTGTCCTGATCGTCTACAGTTGTTATACAAAGTCCACTTTTCATCACACTTGACAATTTGATTTAAAAAATGGCTCTATTCTGTTACAATTGACTAATCTACTGCTGACCTGCAATATTCGCAATTTATTGGCTTCAGTCAATTCGTGGGGTAAGCATTCTTGAATCGTTTTTTGAATTTACCGATGTGCCCAAGATGACGTCTTATGACTTCTGTGGAAACTCCAAACTTCCCTGCAAGGCCGTCGTCGATGAATCAGGTGTAATTCGGTGTCATCCATGTTGATCATTGTGGTCTTCCATGGGCTTAAATTTTCTTATTAAAATCTCCCTCGCTGAATTTGGTAAACCAACACCTCACTGTCCGTCATTACACAACCCCTCATTAAATGCCTGCTTAATTTTTATAGCTGCTTCCAATGCGTTTTAGTTATCTTTTAAATATCTAGTAGTAAACGTCTCTGTAAAAGAAAAGATAGATGTTTGGTGGTTTTTCATAACGAAAATGTTGCCAAGAGGAAGATAATAACACATTTATTCAACTACATAAACAATTTTCAAAGTAAATATGCAGATGTTGCCGCACTGCAGTCCTAGACAAAACTGATGGTAAATCGGACATTGCATATGTAACAACCTGATATTTATCATTTCCTGCAAAACATCGGGAATATCGGCAAGCAACATAATATTCGCATATCCGCATACATAAGCTTATTACGATGATCTACATAAGTATTCTTAGAACTAAAGGGTGGGCCATCTTTTGGTTCCTTTCTAAAATTGCTGTAAAAAAGAAATTCTGTTTAATATTTTTCAAAGTTTTTTGCTTTGTTGAAAAGAGTACAATTTCCGATTATTTATGGAAAATAAATTCATTTATTTCGACGGAGGCCAAGCAACATCACAAAAACGGCTGATTGTACGATTATTGAACTTAGTGCGCAAAAGATCGATTGTTGGGCGGCTTGTATGGCACGTAGCGCAATCTTGCTGGAACTAGAGATCGTCCAAGTTCATTTCTTCAGTTTCTGGCAAAAAAAAAATCGGTTATCATACCTCTGTAGCGCTCTAGGTTGACTGTAACGTCCATCTCCATTTTCGAAAAAACTACACCAAACAGTCACAATATTCTCTGATGAGCGCACAGGACAAACACGAGGATAACTTTTGGTATCAAAATCCAAAATCTTTCTCCATAAACTTGCGTACAGCAGGCACGGTTGGTGCATTATTTCGACAAAAATTTCTTTTCAAAATTCGCACTGTATCACTCATTTTGGAAATAAATTTTCAACATTTCCCAGCGGTGTTCAAACGTAAATCGATTCATTTCATACCGCGGAGATAGGATACTGTGCTTCTGTCAATTTTTTGAGCGCGAAAGAACTGTCAGTGTCAAAAATAACATGTAATTTAAAAAGAAACTAGCAGATGGCCCACCCGTTGTTATATTCCGTTATACCTTTTTTTTGCAAATTAAAATAACTTCTTAACGTAAATCTATTTTCTTTTAAAAAATTCTTGCATGCACATTTCGTTCCGTTCTCTTTAAGCATGTCTTTCATCTTTCATTTTTCTATTCAATCTCACACTCTACTACAAATAATAATATTTCATAATACGTATTCTTATGTGACTAAGTACGCTAAATTTTCTTCCTTACAGATTGAAAAATATGGTAAGCCAATTGCATGGAAAGTCGATTCACATTTTGCGGTGCTACTCGAAACCGACATAGATCACTTTACGAATCTACTCATAGCAACATTTCTTCAAAATAATTTATACATAAACGATTCGCTGCCTTTAATTCGTATTGAATGTAAGGCGCAATCAAAATAAACACATTCTATGTCTTCGAGTTATATAACAATTTGTTTTTTCACTTACCCTTTAGCCGTATCCTACGAAGGTCAGCCACAACCCTACCAATTGATGAAGAAACATCTTCGAAAGCAACTTACCTCACGATCTGAAACTCAACTTACCCTAGAGGAATGGCAAAAGCATTTAGATGGCCTGCGTAGTTTAAGTGTGCTAGCGAATCAGGCAACAGAATTTGAGTACAATAAAAATCGCACAGAAGGCAAAACGGGAATAGTTAAGCCAGATTTAATACCATCGGGAAAAAATTCATCTGATCTATCATCTCAAACAATTGACGAGGTGGTCGAGTCGAAAAAGTCTTCCCCCATTAAGGTAGTAAATGAAAAGCAAAAAATCGAAGCTAAAGTCAGCCCAATGAAACGTGCCCCAGAGGAGCCGACAATTAGAGTTGTTAAGCCAGATGGTTCACCTCTGAAATCCTCAGCAAAATCATCACCCGTGAAGTTAGTCGAAAGTAAGAAAGAAGAGATAAAGTCTAAACCCACCGAAGTAGTAGTTGAATCAAAGCCATCACAATTGGTCGAATCAGTTGTTACTGCTAAGATCGAGCCAACTCCAAGATCGATTCCAGAACCTGTTAGTGTAGCTCCCCCTTTAGATGTGAATGTTAAGAAGGAAGAGAAAAAGGCTGACACCTTGACAAAGAAAACTCCCGAGGCAATCTCGGCTGTGAAGAACAATACGAAACGGCCTAGTCTTCGAAGGAGTAAGGACGGTGTCAAGGAGTGTAAACCTCCAAATATTCTTGTCTACTCTGATGTTGCAACTTCTAGGGACAATGTGGTCATAACACTCAAGAATATTTTAGAGAGGGATATGTATGATAAATTAGTTTATTTATCCTTGTTCTTGTTTATTTCTATTCTCCAATCTTTCAGGTACACCGTTTATCCACTGACATCACAGCAAGTGCAAGAAAAGTCCTGGATTGACAACACTAGCCTTCTGGTGATATGTGGATCTGTTTCCTCCAATCTAGGTGAGATTTTAGTGGACTATTTTCTGCGTGGTGGGAAACTTCTATCCCTATGTTCCGATGTGCTTCATATTGTGCTTCCAACTTATCGTACAGCAGAGGTAAAAGATTTTTTTAATTCCTAAACTTATTCTTTGTAACTATCTATTCTCTAATTCTTTAGGTTCGCGAACATGAACTAGTGCAGTTCTCTTACGATAAATGGCAAAAGGTCAAGATGATGCACTATATATTCTGCTATCATCCATCGCCAGTAAAGAAGAATTTTTCAACCGACAGCGATGAATCGAGTTCAACTCTCTCAAAGAAACCGTAAGTCTTGCATGTTTTGTGTTTGACTTTTTCATTTCCTTCGATTTCCTTTTCTGAGTGTATATATATACATATGTTTATGTGTGTGTGTGTAATTAAAATGTTAACTCTTAAAATTGTGAATTTATTCTTTATTCTAACATCAAACGAATTTTTCACAACGAGAATGAGACTATCGGCTTTGAAAAAGACACTATCGCAGCTATGTATCTAAATTTTGTTTTGATTCATATCTCATTCGTTCTTTTAACAGCATTTGCTTAAATAAGACTATTAATCTAAAACATTTATCTTTTGTTCGTCCAGTTAAAATTTGTTGTGCTTTTTTTTTTTTTTTTAAGTCACCTGAAGTGAGTTCTGTGAGTGTGAAAGCATCTTCTTCGACTTCTAACACTATTCGTGTTTTCTATTCATAGAGAGGTTCTTGTATAGTGTATCTTCTTTTGCAAATGTTAAAATTAATTGTGTATTGTCGAAATTTCCAAATTTTCATATCGAGATTGTCTCGAAGACTGGGCTGAAGCATTATCATGATGAAGCTTTCCAGGTCATTTATTCTGAATTGCAACTTCCAGGTTACGTAATAAGTTCTTATCATTATATTTTTATTCTCCAAAAAAAGTCTACCGGTGTAATCCCTTCGGCATCCCAGAACACTGGCCATAACTTTTTTAACTCTCCTTTTATGTTCATAACTTCCCTTTTGTAACCACACTTTTGATTGCATTTTGGAGTCGGGATTATACCAATAGATCAAAATCGCTGCACATTATTTGCAACAGGATGTCAAGATTTCGAATGTACTTGCCTTAGAAATTTAGCTCTTCGATGTCTCTGCAATTCATTCAGAAAAACTATTTTTTTGATGTTAAATATGGTGGTATTGTTGACAATAGTAACTGATAGATCAATATCGGGACATAATGTTTATGGTTAATTCTATCCAAAATCCATTTTGTCCAAATTGAATTTTATTACTAACTTGTGTGCATCTTCTGTAGCCGTCTGCATAGTAGCAAGCAGCAGGTACTTCGATTCTAGGACTGTCGTATGGAAAGCAGATTATTGACAGGCGGTCTCTAAGTTCGGTTGGGCATTATGAACCTTTACCTTTTTCGCATCTTACAAGAAATAACCTATAACTATACAACCTGCGAGTTTCCTTTTTTCTTTATTCATAATTATTTAGGAAAAGGCAGCATCTCATTCTTATTAATTAAGCTTTGATCATTTTAGTAGCTCCTTTCTTTAAATGGTTTTCCCCCAATAAAAAGGCTTCCTTTGCCATAGGTTGAGTAGATTATATCCGTAGACCAGGGATTTCGGATACTGCTTAATTTTTCACACCGCCTCAACAATCTAGTATTTCTCCTCTTTGCTGTTGCAGGTAATAGATAGCCCTTTCTTTCCGGGCAGAGGCCAAAAACTATTATTGTGGATGAAGTCTAATTTCAGGGTTGCTTCCCGGTAATACCCATCACATCCTGAAATGACAAAATCGACTAAAAAGGGCTTCATCTACAATTATTGGGTTCTGCGCGCAAAGAAGGGCGCTATCTACCTACAAATATTACCTGTTCTAGATCGTTTGGGCTCCCATTTCTTTCAAATAATCCTTGCAAATAAGGAAATATAGAAAACAAAATTTATAAAAAGCTTATATTTTGGGGGATATATTTTCAAATAAATATTTGGACAGAAATTACCGCCAGCAGGGCTTTCTTCCGAAAGCTTCATTCTACGATAAGATTGAGGGAGACGAAAATATTGCCGCCTGTGTGCCTGCAGATGTACATACAGCCTTGGTCATATATGAAAAGTACCCTACGCAAATTTATAAAATGATGTTGTATCTGAAAAATTCAGTGCGTATAAATATGAAAACAATTAGTATGTGGACGAACATTAATTTTTTTTTTGTTTATAATTTAATATTTAGTAGACCCTCCCGTTAATCACTGCAAGAACCCTACGAGGCATACTAGCAACTAAATTAAAACATATTTCCGAGCTGATTTTTTCCCATTTTCGTCGTATAGCGCAGGGATACTAAGCATGTCGAATTATTGTTCTTCATCCTCTTTTTTAGAAGTGCCCACAGGTTGCCCAAATGTATTTCGAGTTCAGATCTTGCGATTGAGCTGGCCACTCCAAGACCTGAATGTTTTGTTTTGAAAACCATTCCATTGTTTTTCGGGATTTATGGCATGGAGCATTATCTTGCTGAAAAATTATCTATCTTACTTGTTCCCAAATATTTTACGATAGGATGCCTTTAAGGAGGTGCCTAAAACATCAATATATGATAGCTATCGCTATTCATTCTTCTCTCGCACGTGAATAGCTCTCCTATGCCTCCTGCCGCCATGCAGCCCCACACTATGCAACTGCCACCACCAAACTTGACTGTGGGTACCACACAATCGGGATGGTACTCTTCTCCCTTCTTCCTGCGAACGTAGACTGCGCCAGGAATCCCAAAAATCTGTAAAGACAAATTCTGATTTAGTGTTCAGTTCGGATCCATTTTTACTAACACAATGTCTAATGTTTTCGTAAATTCGCTTTTGATTTTGTTTTTAGAAGTATGCAATGTACTTACCTCAAAATTTGCCTCGCCTGACCACACGACATTGCTCCAATGGCTCCAATCCTTATGTAATTTGTTTTTTTTTTTTTCTGGCCTTGCAACCTATAAGGCCGGCTTCTATTAGTCTTCTTTTAACCGTTCTCCCAGATAGACGTACCTGAAGCGAAGCAGCTAGTTCAGAAGAGGTTTTTTAACCATTTTTTAAAAACTCCCGGGCAAGAATTCGATCTTCACGGACCGAAGACTTTTTCTGGCTGGGCGCGGCTTAGAAATGTACTCTCTAGTCTCCCTAGCCTTAAGACATTGAACGGCACGCGAATGTTTAAGAGTTTTTGAAATTTGTTGCTGGGACATGCCTTGAGAGGCCAAAAGGACAATTTGGTCACTTTCAGTTTCACTTAATTCGTATCTTTTTGACTTAGTCATCTTTAGGTTGATTACTTTTATTATTTAAACACAAAAAACTGTGAATGAATAATAAGATATCCGCAAAAAACTGATCTGCAAACTTTCAGTACTATTTTCGAAATGATACCAATTTTACCACACACAAAAGAATAAGCGACGACTGCAGAGTCTTTCAGGCCGAAATCACAGCCATCATACAGGCTGCGGAAATTATAAGTGAGAGTAATATCGTTGGTAAAACGATAACTGTCTATATAGACAGCCAGGCAGCCATTAAGACTCTGGACTCTGCTATAATTAGATCAAGGCTTGTGAGAACCTGCAAATCGGTATTAAATGGAATATCCAGAGCTAATGCGGTGGCCTTCTGGTGGGTTCCATGACATATGGATATCGAAGGAAATGAAAGGGCTGATGAGCTTGCAAGGAAAGGGTCGGCGCTGCACTTATCGCGGGCCCTCCCTTTTGTAGTAACCCCAATCAGTTCCCTATGAAAGAAAATAGAAGACGAAACCATCGATAGAGCAAACAGCCGATGGATTCATCTGGAAACATGCGCAACGGCCAGGGCGCTATAGCCGGCCTTTAGCAAGAAGAGATCAACTTCTCTGGTGAAGCTTAGTCGTTATAATACACGGGTCGCTTCTGGAATAATTACTGGAATTCACGCGGTGTGCTAAATAACGACTACTGTAGAAGCTGCAGGGACGAAGAAGAAATTGAATCAGTTCGTCACCTGCTGTGTGATTGTCCTGCCCTATCCGTTACATGAATGAAGACTCTCGGAAGTTACTTCTTCTCGGAATTGGAGGACTTAGGTAATATAGAGCTTACGGACCTCCTGAGATTTATATCATTATCTGGGTGGTTCTAACAGCGGACTTTTAACGTTTCCAGGGTTAAACGATTGGGCACAATGGACCCGAATTTGTTGGTCTAAGTGAGCAGTGACTCTTTGTCACAAGGCACCCATCTACCTAATCTAACCTACCACACACACAAAATCCAGGAGTTAAGAATCGTGGAAATTTCCCATAATTTTGTTATTAATGGGTTGCGGATCCTGGGAAGTAAAAAATATTCACTTACCTGCAGTAGTTTTTTCAAAACGTATCTGGGTGCTTTTCATTTATGGCCAAGATTGTATGTATACGTACTTTAGAACTTTCTGTCGCGCGCACTGGTCACCATAGGAAATACCTTCTTAGACATTCAACATGAGTGTGAAGTAACTTACCTTCCTCAGTATTTCCAGAAATCTATAATTGCAAAGATTCTCTTTAATTTCTCTTTAACTTTTCCTTATACTTTTTCCTTTCTTCCCTATCACTGGGTTTTATAAACTTCAAAGAACACAGTTCTAAGTGAAAAATGCTATTTATTAAAGCCGGTAATTCAAGTTATTTTCTTTTGTTGAATGCATAAGTTCTCTTGTAGCCGATGTATGCTTAGAGCAAATAACAGAGCAGATGACATAGTTTGACGTTAACACCCCATACAGGGTCTGGAGAAACTTCTCGCAGCCACTGAATGAATTATAACTGCGCGCTTAAAATCACCACCTGCTTCGCTCTTCTATTCAACGAAAACTGTTAAGAAAACCTGATAACACCAAAGGTATTTATTATAGGAAATTGAATTCGCAATATTTTCGTCTCCCAGAATTTGATCGTATGATGAAGCGTTCGAATGATAGGGGAAAAACCAGCACTGTTTTCCTGCTAGGTGTAGTTTTTCACGTCAAAACCCTGACAGGTGGAAACTATTCAATTTTTACCTTCACACATGCCATTTTACCATCACTTGTATCTTTGCTGATCCCACAAATACTTTTTGGCTATTTAAAAGAGGTCCTATTCTGTGTGGCCCAGATTTATGATCTGTAAAGCACTACTGGCCAGTAACCTTGGCTAGGAGTCGGCATAACATCAGTCGTGATGCTTTATTGCTTATTATTGTTTTTTAAAGCAGAGCCTCAATCATAATACCTAAGTGTTAAATAGCTGGTTTGGATGTTATCTGATGTCCTCTTACTACAAGTGTGATGAATTCCTTCTGCTTTCTACAGGTGATTAAAACAGTTCCTGTTTTATATTCAGCTAATTTTAGATCTACGGATTCTAGCTATCACCGAACAACTAAGATGGCCTAGTTGCTTATATGTACAACTTCTTCCAATAATTTTGCGGGTACAAAGCGATATCGTCTTCAGCCTATCAACTTCTTCTGGTATGTGGAGTCGAAGTATTTCATCCTGTATTATGTGTCACAACAGTGGACCCAAGGCTGAGCCCTGAGGCACTCCTCCTCTGACTTCCTACACCTTCGTCCCATCATCAGTATTATATAACATAGTTCTCTCCCTGAAATCTTTGTCCCATCATCAGTATCATATAACAAAGTTCTCTCCCAGAAATAATCCCTCGTATTATGTAATACGTCGTGGAGTTGAATGCATTTTTGACATCTACCGTGGCTTTTTAACACCTCATTTCAATTTTTTCCGAAATCGTAGTTTGTAGGTAGCATATGCTTTTTCTTATGCTCTTTTATAATCAGGCCCATCTTAACTGATTCGATAATATTGAAAGCGTCAAGCGACTGTTCGCTACGTTCTGCCAATGATATCAAAGACATCTGCATAACCAAGTGGCTGCACTGGCAGTTTTACACTATTTTCCCAGTAAAATATTAAAGAAGCATCACCACGGTAAGTCGTCTTGTCTAAGCTACTAATGGTAGTGGTTTCTTTTCGGACCTAGACGTAAAAGGAAGTGATGTAACTCATATCTATTCACGGCCTTGAAATCTGTGAACAGGACGGGGTATCAATTTGGTATTCTAGATTTTTCTCCAGGACGATGGCGTAAGATGAATATTTGATGTACTGTCGATTTTCCAGTCCTCAAACTGCATTGATAGGATGACAACCTTTCATTCGGCCATAATCAAATCAAGTCAGTTTTCGCAGCATTAGAGAGTTAAAATTGTAGATCGTCGAAACCATTACTTGTGTATGATTTAAGCTTGCCTTTAGCTGCTTTTGATCTGGTTGTTGAGATATTCAGAGGGGGACGCTCGTTTTTTTTATACTTGGGTTGGTATTATCTTCGTGAAAATCACCTGCAGAGGAACTCGCAAAAAGTAGGTCTCACATTGTACCTCGATCCTCAGTCCTATCTGGAAACTATGGGCTTATACTTCGGGTTATGGCCTGTTAAAGGGCTTATAATATAGTTAAAGGGCTTATAATATAGGTAAACAATTTCTACCTTTAGCGGAGAAGACTATCGTCATATGATCATTATGTTAAACTGTCTTTCATGCTTGGTGAGAAAAATATTGCTTTGCTTTTTTAACAAGTTGTATTATCTCATAAATACATTTAATTTGCATTCTTATTTTAATTGCTTTTCTTAACTACACAAAAGCAGCGCAAATATCAAAATCACTATAACCATACAACTCTATTGATCAATTTTCTTGAAAGAATAAAAGTATTTTAGAAAACGATCACCTTCACGGGACTAGGAACCCGCACAATCTTTCGTACGTACGTATTCTATGCAATTCATCTTCCACATCATGTGCCCACATAATAATGCTAAAACTGCAACTCATTGTCATCAAACCTAATTACACTAAATTAAACTCATAAGATACGTTAAAGCTATAACTGAACCATACTCGTATACCAATCAAAACAAAACACAAAACAAATTCATTTGCCTGCTTGCTCGAAAAACTTTTTTTTTGTCTTTATCTCGTCGTTTTTTTGCTCGTGTGTGAAAACTTCTTCGTATTTGTGGTCACATTACATCCGGCTTAGAGCTCTAGTGTGTCCAAGGTCCATTGAACTGAAAGATCTACAAGGAGACATGCACAATTTGGATGTGAAAGTGCTGGGAAGCGAAGAGACATGGAATACCCCGAGCTTACTGTTGGCCAATAATGTGAAGAGCGGCGGAAGGGCTGTATTCTCTCAGGTATATAGAGATGCTATTGAAGAGAGTTTTTGAAGACAAGAAGAGAACGTACAATAATTGTAGAAGATACCTATATATTACTTTTACTTTCTCGAGGGTTTTCAAAGGCAATTAGACAATGTAATTCATTTTAATTCGAGACTTAGCAAAGAGAATTGTTTAAATGTTGTTATTTCTATCCTAACACAGGTGCATTTAGAAACAGATCCAAGTGAATATGAGTCTGATGACAGCAAATACCATGTTCTGAAGGAAAATGAGAAAAATCGCTTGGAAATATTTGCCGATCTTCTGGTAAAACATTTGGGATTAACCATAAAGAAGGAACCTATAATGCAATCAGGTCCAAAAGTCACCTATCAGAATGCGTACTTCTTGGGACGACATGAAGTAAGTTTTATATATCTTAACAGGAATAATATAAGAATATACATGTGTACCGCGTACTGTGTCATTGCAGCTTTTATATCGCGATTTCTTCTTAGATAAACAGGTCTAAGGGTACATTTTAGAAATTAGCATTTCACATTTTGATAGGTAGGCATACAGCCCATATCCACTAACTCGTAGTCGTCCGTCAACGTAGGGAGCAATCGGTAGCCAAACGAGCTCCCTTAATCCTACAATCCTATGATATTTCTATAATTATTTTTAAATTGATGGAAAGCTTATTGACGGACTTTGCAAGCCCAGCGACGATATACCTGGGTCCTATATCAACAAGTCGAGCAGATGGTGCCTTTAAATAAGCATCAAGCCATGACCCAAAATGGCGGCTGCAAACAGCGAAATTTTTAGTCTGCCAAAATAATGCAGATAGAAGGAGCTTACCGTTTCAGGGATATGACAATATGCGCCTTTCGGGATGTTCAAGGAGCTTATGAAACGTAAAGGAATTGATGAACCAACCAACGTATGGATTAGAAAGATTCTTGAAGGGTGAAACATCACATATAGTTCTGGAAAGACTAGCCTTCAATGTCAATGGATGGTAACGCGGGGTTACGCGGATAGTTAATAATTTTTCATCAAAGGCAAGTACACATGGTAAAAAAATATGAGAAAAAATAAAGTGGGATTTTAAAAAAAAGAGAAATTTAAGAGTTTACTTACTAACTCTCAAAAGAACAAAAATATAGTTGTTTAACGAAATTAAAGACTACTGTATAACCCTTGGGTCGTTTACCAATCCGAAACGTCCACCATCATGGCCTTGCACCACCTCGTCAGGCGACTATGCTAAAGAAATAGACCAACCTACTATCAGATGGATCAACTCCATGCTAAGCAGCAAAACCATTTCTGTCAAGCTTGGAAATTCATCTCCCAGAGGGTGTTCTTAACGAACGCCTGGAAAGAAAACCCTAAGTAAAGAAACATTGACTCTGTGGGCTTACTCTAGACTCTTTGGAAAAAATGGTTCTTAATCCTTAAAGTGATTTACTCGACTTACCTTACTATTGGTGTTTCAACAATAGCTTCACTTGTTCAAAATGCTTTGAAAACAATTTAATAGACTTCTTCACTGACCATTCATCTCCCACCTATCATCTTAAAAACGAAAACTAGGCAAAAAGACATTATCCGACTATGTCTCGCCATATCCGTACTTCGCGGTAGACTTAATATTTTGATTGCAGCTTTAATTCTACTTCTGAAATCAGTAAACTACCTTCCAAAATGATGCTAAGGTTTCTCCATGACCAAGATCTTTTAAGTTACTAGTAATAACTAATAACAATAACCCTTGACAAGAGACTATATTGGAACGTTCACATTAAAACCATAACCGGCAGGGCGACAAAGTCCACTCGGTCCTATCACCATTTATGCGGCAGGACTTTGAGTCTATTCTCAAATATGTTTATTCGTTAACACATGGTGGTTACATCAATTATTGCATATGCATGCGTTGCCTGGTGGGTGAAAGTCAAAAAAACACTACAATCTCCAAACCTGAATGGCTACAGAATCACTGAAGCCCATAAGTATCTACCCGACGATAGTCCTGAGTTCACTCTCTTCATATTTTACTTAAGGCCCTTCCCTGGTTTGGCGGTGCGGCATCTGTACGTCATATTTACTGCAGTTACCGAGAAGATACTAATAGCATTTACATTCCTTCATTCGCTCACTATTCGGTATAATTTCGAGTAGAATCGTACAGTAGATATCGTCTGCGTAGAGAAGAAAACGTCGTCAAAAGCGGCACATGAGTATAAACCATACCGAGCGGGTATGAACAAAAAACCTATCAACACGATCCAGCGTGCTAAATCTAGTTAGGGAGAGCACATTGTAATCTCTGTGCTCCGTAATCCTTCGGTACCGCGAAAGCCAATCAAAACGATGTCGTGCAGACAAATCAGGGAAGGGCTTAAGAAAGTTGTAATACGCAGCGCAGTAAGTCTGCACATAATCTTGTTAGGCTTTGTGCCTTAGTTTCTCTGTTTTTACAGGAAAGTTGAGAAGTATATTCCAAACCGTGAAGTCTGTACAAATGGGACACCGTCGCTTGACCCTAAAGGTATGGTGTGGTACAATGATGGGTCAAAAACGAGTTGCAAGCGGCAGCTTTGAACACTGTCCACTCATAATAAAATCAAGCTCTGGCGGCTACCAGGACACGAAGGTATTGAGGGTAATGAAATTGCTGGTGAACTAACAATAAAGAGATTTATGACTGTGCTCATAGCATCAGAACCCTTCTACATGTGCTGCACATCTTGTTTGGGTCAGGTGAGGTCTTCCTTTACCGCGTTGTCCCTCCGAGATGGATTCCAAGACTTTCCGGACCGAAGCGTTGATGTCCATTCGCTCTACGTTCGCTCTACGATGTCGCTGTACAACCGGTATAGTTCGTTGTATGAATCTTCTCCTCCATTTCCCGTCGATTCAAACGAGACCAAAATTCACCCGAAGAATTTTTATATCAAAATAACTCCGCATATCTTACTAGGAAATATCCCAAGGCGTAGGCAGCGTAAAAGAGCCATTCGATCTTTTAATAATAAAACTGAGAATATTAAAGATTTCTCTCTGATCACTGCTACCTATTTGCATAAAGGAGGATAAAACAGTAGCACATACTACATATATGGCTCTGTGTAGAATAAATATGTAAATGTTAGGCGCAAACAGTCTGTATTATATTTTACCATAATATTTATTATAATTTTTTTTTTTTATTTTCTGTTTTCCAGTTAAAATTCGAAGTCTTGGAAAAATTGAAGAGCTCCTATAACGCTGACAACATGATTCAAACATCAAAGCTTTCGATGAAATTCTGTGGAAAAAACGAAACACCACCGAGCGCCAATACAAACGTTCTTCCAATTTTAATTCATTCCTGTCCCGAAGACTTCTCAACAGTTGATTACTTTGATGTAAGTATTATTTTTTTAATGAAAACATATTATGAGCTTCACATGGGAGCATTGTCTTTAAATTCAGAGCAGTACAAGCAGAGTCCTGCTATGATGTTGTCTTCTTATTTTAAAACGTCTTAAGCACTAGACCTTTAGTTCAATCATTATTCTTGTTTCTCCTTCCATATCATGTTTTATAAAAGTAATTAAAGCCATTCCATTTGTTGAAGTAGAATATACTCACTGGGGCCTTTCGAGCAATCAGAGGCAATACATAGGATGTTCTATCATTGTTGTCGGATGTTATATCATTGTTGTCGTCTAGAGCCATATTCGACGTGGCCTTATTGACGAATACTGTTTCTGCGGGTTGGCTTCTGTTCTTGAGGATGCATTACCATCCCATAGAACCCACCAGGGGTGATATTTGGAATTTAGGAGGGAAAGGTTTGACCTAAACGACCAACCCAAAACTGGTCGTCCAAATGAGGTGTCCACTTCTAAACTTCCTCAGGTTCCAGGAACTAGTGCTCAGCGAAAGACCTATCGGCAGATGGAGGAGACCTTGGGCATTAATGTATCCAGTTTACATCGAATTGTGGCCATTCATCTCGAAATTAAGAGGCTTTGTACTCTCTCGGAACCTCATGTCCTTACGCTCGTACAAAAAGACTGCAGAGTAAAATGGGCACGGAAGATGATCAAAAAAAATTTTCGAGACGTGTGAAGGAGCAATTGAAATTTTGATTTGATGATTCGTTTTTACATGTGAAAAATGCATTACCAAAAATGGTGGCTACTTTGAAAAAGTCTAATTGAACTAAGCCAAATGACGAAAATTATGGAACACCCTATACACATAAATTACTAACTCACTAACCAATAAATATAAAATTTATTTGTTAATTTTATTGTTTTACATTGAGTTTTTCTTTCCACTGAGACACTACCTCACATTTTCATTATATTCGCAGAATCTTTCAACCAAAGATATTGGTCGTCTAGTCATTTATGCGCCAATTGTTAGCAGCTCAATGCATGTTATTTCTGAATTAGATCTCACGCATGGTATTGCCGTTTTACCAAGACAACAAACAGAAGGTGTTGGTCGTAGCAATAATCAAGTAAGTATTGCAAAAATATTTAAAGCTTAGCCGCCAACTAATTTTTAATTTGCCTTTTCTAGTGGTTAAGTCCATTGGGCTGTGCTATGTTCTCTTTACAATTACATATTCCTTTGAACTCACCACTGGGTGCAAGGTTACCACTTATTCAACATATAATTGGACTATCTGTTGTCAGCGCTATTAAACAACTTGACAAGTATCAGGTAAGTGAATGGTTTTGAGTTTTTTTCTTCAAACCCTTTATTTTACATCTTAACTGTCCCTGTCCCCCTGTCTATTTAATTCTGCTCTAAGATAACTATCTTTTCTTATTCACTTCGGCGGGCTCAAAAGAATTGACGCCTTTTTATTGTTTATTTTATCTGCCTCTAATTATTTTGTTCATTTAAAACTTAAACAGTCTTACGGTAAAACTTAATGATTGGCTACAGGAATCTAGATTTGAGGTTTACCTAGAATTATTTATCATTGATTACAAATATAAATGATCTCATGAAGTAATGATATAAATAAGACCATACACGGGGGCAAAATGTGCCTTAAAGCTAAACTTCACATCTAAAATGCACATGTGAGCGCTTTGTTAGCATTTAAAATGCCGCAATTTTGTCCGAGAGAGCGTTTGCTAACTTTTAAAACTATACTTGTGGAAAATAGGGTATATGTATATAAACCCCAAACTCGCTACTTTTTGCCTTAAGGCCGATTTCTCTTTGTAGCGAGAGCTATGAGCATCTATAGAAATGTCCGCATTTCAGAGCAAAACAGTTTGCCGCAATACTGTCTGCAATGCTCTGTACGTCGCTAGCTGTTTGCGTTTCGTCAAATTAAGCGAAGCATAAATGTCTTAATGCGTAGTGCCATAAATCTCTAATAATATAAAATTAATTGTTATGTTGATTAGTTTTACGCGTTGTAGCCATGTAACTCAAGAACGGTTGAGTCGATTTCTGTGCCGTCTACTTTGTTGATTAAAAAATGTTTCAATGTATACGAGGGTGGGTCAATAAGTCCCTGAAAAATGAAATAAGGAACACTCTTTTCGGTATAAAAACATTTTATTTTTCAGCATAGTCTCTTTTTAGCTCTATACACTTAAACCAACGTTTCTCCAATTTTTTGATGCCCTCCAAATAATACGATTTCTCGAGCCCCTCAAAATAAGCGTTTGTTTCAGTGATGACCTCTTCTTTCGACCAAAATCTCTTACCTCCGAGCCATTTCTTCATGTTTGGAAACAAGAAATAGTCGCAGGGGGCTAAATCTGGGGAATATGCTGGATGAGGGAGGAGTTCGTAGCCATTTGCCATTGCGACTGCGGACTTGTGCGCCGGTACGTTGTCCTGGTGAAAAATAACTTTTTTCTTCACCAAATGCGGCCGCTTTTTATTTAAAATCGGCTTGGAATCGATCCAGCAGCTCTGTGTAATATGCGCCGGTGATCATTTTACCCTTTTCAAGGTAATCGATGTGAATAACACCGCGCGCATCCCAAAAAACTGTCGCCATGACCTTGTTTGCTGACAAACCCGCCTTGGCCTTCTTCGGCTTCGATTCACCAGGAGAAGTCCATTGTCTTGACTGTTCCTTGGTTTCTGGTGTGTTGTCCAGGTTTCATCCACGGTTACGAAACGGCGCAAAAACTCAGCTGAATTTTTCTGGAACATCGTCAAACACCTTTGAAGTTGTCAAACGAATGCGTTTGTTGTCGATTGTGAGCAAACGCGGCACCCATCTTGCGGAAAGCTTTTTCATGTCCAAATATTTATGTAAAATCGAAATCACTGAGCCATGTGACATCGCCGATCGTCCATTATCAAACCATGGATTTTGTCGACCATTTCTGGTGTAATGACCTCAATTGGGCGACCAGAACGTTCGGCATCACTTGTGCTTGAACGACCGCACCGAAATTGAGTAAACCAGTGGTGAATGGTTCCAATCGATGGTGAAGAGTCCCCATAATATTTGTCAAGCTTTTGTTTGGTTTGCGTGATAGTTTTTTCTCGCAAAAATAGTGTTTAATGAGAACTCGAAATTCACTTTTTTCCATTTTAACGAAAATGCTAGTAGGCGTCTATATAAAATGGCTGCCACAACAAAACTATTTGACAGATCTGTCTGAAAATTTGGGTGTTCTTTTGAAAGATGATTCTTGACAAAAAAAAAATTAAATTTGAGGTGACGACACATTTTGTGTTAATTTTCAGGGACTTATTGACCCACCCTCGTATTTATGAATAGGTAAAAATTACGCTCCGCTCTCCAATTATAGCGCATTTACGCCGCATGCAATAATTTTAAAGTTATACGGTCAAAACATATAAGCAAATTAATTTCTTAAAGTCAAATTAATTAGTGCTGTTAGTTTTTAGCGCGCAATATCAAATGCAACCGATTCAGTACAAACCCGTTCCTTACACACCCTAATCTATTTCGTAACTATACTCCGTTCTCCAATAAAAATAATGTGCTGTGAACACACAACCCCACACACAAATTTCACTGCTATACCGCTAATGATATCTTTTTTGTTGAAAATATTGATGATGATGATTTAATGACAAAATCAAACTGATTGTATTATGTCATTAGAACAAAGTTTAAAAAATGTATGATAGATGAGTGGAGAATTGAAAGTTGCGAGCAAAAAAATTTTAGACTCCGCAGGGACCTACGTAGGAGTGAGTTATAACATAACTTGGGCTGAGTCGCCAGTAAACAGTCACAATCTGTTAGAGAACGAACAAATAAACGGATCAATACTTAAAAGTTTTATTTAATGTAGGTGAATTACTTGCTGTACATGATTTTTTATCGAACCAACTCGACTCAATTGCTGGGCACCGCAGAGACCTCTATAGTAGCTGCGACCAAAAGTGAATTGAGTCCAATATAAAAAGTGGGACTTTCTTAGTTAGAGACATATTTGCCTGTGGGCAAACATTTGTCAACATTTATTTAGGAGTCTAAAAACTGTGATGGAACAAACATTCAGACACAAACATTTAACAGACTTATTTGTATGATTGTTTGGCTTCAAGACAAAGTACAATGATGATTTATAGCATCAAATTATCATAGGACAAAACTATTTAACCTTCGTTTAAAACAGACAAATGGTACTCGTAATTTGCAGGCCTTTCCTTACACAGGAAATCATACCGCAATGAAAAAAAAAAAAAAACTAAAAACTCTTGCTTGAACATGGAACGCAGTCTCGGAAAGTTGCGGAAGACACCCACATTGAGGAATTTAATATTGGGTAGAAGAGAATTGTCCTAATCTTTCGAAGATCAATAAGCCGTCTACGTGCAAGTATTTTCCATAGCCCATTCTATAAGAATTCGATGTTTCAGTGATATGAAAAAGCACGATACAATAAGATAACAATGAAGAACAAACATTTCCAAAGCGACATTCTGTCACCTTCAACTTTTTTTTTTTTTTTTTATTTATAATTTGCACGTGTTAAAGGGGATATGAATACCCTTATACTAATTTTTAGAACACGTGCGTTTTGTGGAAAGGGGAAGAGACAGAGAGAAAGACAGAGTGGTGTAGTTTGAAACTCTGGTGGTATTAAGTTTCTGTAAACTCCAAGGGTGGCTGTCCAGATAACTGGGGAGTATTTTGTTTGTCTTCGCTATTATTGTCGTTGCTTATGATTCACAGTATTTTTTTCCGTCCTCCTGATGTCATCATCGCGATCAAGTTGCATTTTAGCCATATGACCACCCTACTGCCAGTGTTATGCCTTCACAGTAGAGTTGACTTAGCTTTCGCAAGTGATCCACTTTTTTTATTTATTTCATGCGAAATAAATAGATGATTCTTGACATCAGGATTCGAACCGTGAATCAATAGCGTGCCAAGCGATGATGTTACCACTACACCACGGCCACTAAATAGGAACGATTTTTTTTAGAGCAATTAGGGTTTATATCTCCTAATTTTGTTTTTTTTTAAAGAATGCTTTGTTGTTGCGAATTTTATGACAAAATTGTTTAACAGTTACTTCCGGTAATTTTTTTTACCATCTGTTTGTCTTGAACATGAAAAATTAACGCAATTTTTTGCGTCAACTAATTATACATATCTTGAAAGCAAAACAACTTATATTTTATGAAACTTTTATTTTATCATTGTTTAGTAGTGAGTACTGCCACCTTTATTCAAAATCACTTCGTAAATGCAGCTAGGAATGGTGCCGTAGTCTCTTCAGATAATTTAGGGAAACTTATCTCCGTGCAGTTTTGATTGCAGCAATTAATGACTCTCGGTCCTCAAATTGATGGCCAGACCCTTAAACTTTGCGAGCTAACCATCCCCACACGTTTTCCATTATGTTTAGACCTGAAAGTACTACTCGGCCATTGGATCAATCCTACATTCTGCTCACCTATTCAGTTCTTTACGACTCGTGCGATGTAAATTGGAGCGTTATCATGCTGATAATTCTTTTGTATGGGTCCAAAAACTTGCAAAATTTAGAAAGTGCTGCTTCCAATATTGTCTTATAGCTCAATAGTTCCGTAATAAGGTACAGCACCCCAACCGTCCCTCTTGGGTATGGTGATTGACCAAAAAGCAATCGTCTTTCCTAAGGTCGTAAAAGTAATAATTGTAACCATCATGTCCGTCAAAGTTAAATTTGTTTTCGTCGGAAAAAACCACGTTCCTCTACCCTTTCTGCCAACCCATATGATCTTTGGCGAACTTAAGCCGTTTTTTTTTTTTTGAGTTTAACTCTTTTTAAATGCTCAGTGCTGTTCATTATATGCCTAACTGTTGAGATGCACTTATCCCACTTTTTTTTTTGACTGATTTTTGCAGCCGATTCGCTCGAATAAGAGGCTACCCTACCCTTATAATTGCTCTTCTATCTGAAGCTGATG
This sequence comes from Pocota personata, assembly GCA_963082735.1. Taxonomy (NCBI): domain Eukaryota; kingdom Metazoa; phylum Arthropoda; class Insecta; order Diptera; family Syrphidae; genus Pocota; species Pocota personata. The sequence continues at coordinate 44,465,737 of OY720429.1, read as the reverse complement.
TGGCCACTTTTCTTTCCATATGAACGTTTATTGCTCAAAAATCTATTGCTCGTCCTCATAATTCTTGTTCACTATAAAGTTCATTTTTTGATTTCTCCACGTCACTGAGTGGTTTTGCCTTATTCATTTTTGTATCAAATAAATTAAAAAAGCTTTAATTGAGGTTGTTCACACGGGACTGACGGACTTGGATTTACATTTATAGGCAAAGGGGAAAGTGGAGAGGTGACATGTTACGTCAATCGGGTTTCTTAAATTTTTTCTGACATTTGAAAATCTCAATCGATTGTCACTTGACAAAAGTGTTTAAAAAGAAATTGTGTAAATGAAAAAATAATTCCGTATTTTCACTATCACTGCTATCACTCATTGTTTAATTAATTTTTTTCAAATTTGCGAAGTAAACAAAAAAAAAAAAACAAACCAATTTAATAGACACTGACAATTAATATGTCAAAATGATTCCGCGGAAGTGTTCAGACAGGACTATCAGTCTGAACACGAAACGTCAAAAAAAAATCCAGTCCGTCAGTCCAGTATGTCCGGAATCCGGAATAAACTAAGTAATGACTATAATGACTGCTAGGTACACTACCCCTCCGTCAAACTGATTGTCAAGAACTCAAAATTATTTGTGCCTTATTTATTTTTTGGAGACGATGCAGCGCTTTCCAAATTGTTAATACCTTTGACTTTGATGACGGCTTTCAGAGGGGTTCACACGTATTTACAGTGTTATATTTATTTTTTTTGCGGTATATTTCAAGTCGTTCGTCTCTGAATAAGACTGTACAAATTTTCAGCTCTATATTATTTTTTACAAAGTACGGTATAGAAACCGTTTGGCTTGTAATCATAGACTAAATAATCGGCTAGCAGTAGACCTTATATTCACCCCGCTATTACGGCTTAACTATTAACTGTGAGAAACAAATTTATAAAGCATTAATTATAGCTTATTATATTTTCTTTATTTTTGTTTAGAACTAATTTCCATGTCTTAATTAGTAAGTGTACGGAGTGTAAATTTCACATAACCAGGAGGTGGTAATGTGCAATTTACGTATGCTACAATTGATTTGCAGTGAAGTATTATGAATATAACATACAGGAAAGTAACAATCCGTTTGGAACGGATCGTATGATACTCTATCCTCTAACTCACCCCTAAAAATGTGGGCGTGGCTCACAACACTTTCTTAGAAAAAAGTGAGCATGACTGTCACAGTTTGTAACCGAAGCTAACTGATTCTAATTACATAGTCGCAATAAGACTTAACTATCACCATAAATAGCTTTGAAAAGGCAAAATATGGTTTTGTAAGAAAACTCTCCAAAAATAGGTCTTGGCACAGGTATAATGTACAAGGTACAATGTAGCGACGAAATATAGAGAAAGCCACAGAAGTAGGGGTTAGAATATACCCGAGGTAGGTATGTCTGTCGTAAGAGGCAACTAAAGTCCACCCCCCCGTATACCGAGTGTATAGTGTATACAAAAAATATGCAAAACTAACGGTATTACTACCCCAGGTGGCAGACCAGGAACAGTGGAAAATCCGCCCACCGGTTATGTAATCCTTTTGGGATTAGCTCAAGGATATCGAGATCTCCACCACCTACTAGAAGTCCGACGGTATCGGAAGTGTTGGCGCACAAACAACGGACTTCCGCGAAATTTAAAAGCGTCAAGGAGGACAACATGAAACTTCGGGCAAGGGTAATTAAGATGGAAATTCTCTGCGAAGAATTCAAAAAGGATACGATACAATGCTATAAAGGATACGTCTGTATATTGCAGAATCGACCAGGCAAGTAACTGAAAGCCGGTTCCACACCTGAAATCCTATGCAAACCATCTTAAAGACATTGTTGCAATCCGATTATACTGGCCGATGAAATCAAATGGTACACTTATGAGAACAAATTTGAAAAGCCGATACGTGTCGTAGCTAAAGGACACTTCGTGCTCAAAATATGATGTCGTCAGTGACTTAAAAACTAGACACTTAAAAATTGTTCATGCTTTCAATATCGTTAAACGAGAGAAGCAACAATCCGAAGGTGAGGAAACTACTCTCTCTCTCCCTTTTTTAATCTTCCATAAAAACAAGAACTAGCGAGAATAACTGGCAGAAATGCTAATTGGGACTGCTTCAAGAAATAAATTGAAGAAAATATTGAATTGAAATCATTGCACATGTGCCGTGTTGATTAATACTCCGTATTAAAGAATAAAGCCCACAAATTGCGGTCTAAAATATCCACCGGAAATAAAAGAAATGATAAATGAGAAAAGAAAAGCGCCTAAGAAAGTCGTGCTCCACAGCATAGAGCACACTTGAATCACTTGTGTAACCTGCTGAAACAGACTATTAGGAATTTTAAAAACCGTGCAACACCGGAAAAATAATTCGCTTCGGAAAGTAGGCACTAAAAGACCTAACATTTCTGCACCGCCAATCAAGAAAAATCATGACGAATGAGCAAAGGGAGACAAAGATGAAGCGGACATATTTGCCGCCTATCTAGAAGAAACTCTTAAGCTGTTCGATGGTAAAGCGCTTATTGATAATATTAATTCGTCGGAAATATCACCCGATAATTACACAATAACAAGTGCAACGCTAACGGAACTCAAAAAAGGAATAAACAATTTAAAACCTAAAAAAGCTCCTGGTCACGACTTCTAAAAGTGTTGCCTAGTAAAGCGTTAACTAAGCTTCTTTATATTATAAACGCTACGCTTAGATTGGAATACCGAGTAACAAGAAGTTCCATGGGTGACTGAGTCAGATACGGAAACCACTTCTGTATCTTCTATATGACCGTGATATATCGCAAGAAGAGGGCACCGTCTTAGCTATGTGTGCTGATGACACTGCTATCCTAGCAATAAGTAATACGATCCAAGAAAGAACTGTAAAACTTCGAAGCACTCTGAATAATGTATCATAAATTAATAGCGGATCGCCCTCAACGAAACAAAATTTGTTTGTGTAAATTTCACTTATAAGAAAACTTGCCTTTTTTCTTTTAATCTCTCAGTAGAGATGAACCTATAACGCTGAGCCAACGCCCCGAGATGTTTGTAGATGCCTGTTGATTCTGCTCTTGAATTATTGATGATTGAAAGTCTCCTGAGAGTAAATTCTAAAGTTTACTTCTCCTGTAGCAGGAGTTTTGATAAAGGGATGTCCGCGTCGTTGCTAGGTTTACGTAGAAATGTAGTAGAACGCTCATTATCTTGAGGTCTTCGGAAAATCTGCCATGATAGTATCTACCTAGTCCTGCCATAAGTTCTGTTACAAATATAAAACGCTATAAAAAAAGAACAGTAAACATATTGTATTCAAAATTGTTTCATTTATTAGACCACAATATTGATTATTTAAAAAAATTGGATCCACTCGAAATGACTGCCTTTTGCTTTAACACAAGCTTCCAAACGGTGTGATCATTGAGCTATAGCGGCAGGTACGGTTTCCATGGAGATCGTGGATGCTGCTCTGGTTAATGCTGTTCTAAGGCTTTCTAAATTTCTGTGGGGAGTCTTGCAGGCCATGTTCTCCAATTTTGACCACAAACCACAATCCAGTGGATTCAGATCTGGACTCCCCGACAGTCAATCTTCTGCTGCTATAAAGCCAGGAATATTGACTCTGACCCACTCCTGCGTAGTTTTAGCTTTGTGTGCTGGAGCAGAGTCCTATTGGAAGATCCATCTGTATCCATTGAAAAGGGTATTGGTCAAACCCTTCACAACACCCTCTAGCAAATTTTCTTGGTAAACCTTTGAATCAGTCTTTATGCCTTTTTCACAGAAATGGAGGAATGTGACACCATGGTGAGAGACCCCCCACCAAACCATTACGGAAGCGGGATGATGGCCACGTTGAACCCTTGGAATAACTTTATTCGCTTCCTTAGATGAAGTGGCATATCTTCTACGGTAAAAATTTTCTCATCCGTAAATAGAATGTTTTCATGGCCATTGTCCGCGTGCCACTGCAAAAGTCGCTTGCATTTTTCCAGCCTAATTTTTTTTAGGAGGAGTTAGAAGCAGCCTAGACATGGATCTGATTGATATATCCAATTCCTTGGACATGATCTCCTGCTTCTTAAGGGGATTTGTCCGAATTCGTTCACGCATTGCCTTTACTACCGCACTCGTACGGACGACGCGCGGGCGACCACTTCTTGGCCTGTCCTCTACTCCAGACAATTCGCCGAAGCGAGCAATAGGCCGATAAACAAATATTCTCGATATTCCGAGTGGTTTTAGCAACTCGAAAATTTGGCCAAAACTCTTCCCGCACTTATGCAACGCTATTACCGCGACTCGTTTCTCTTTAAAGCCCCACTCCATGTTAATAGTTTGCAAACTGAAATCAAACTGACTAGTATTCTTCGCTGATCAGTGCATGTGTTCTGAAAAAGAAGTTAACGGTTCTATTCCCGCAAGAAGTTTTGAACGATAAGTGCTGGAAATTGTGTAACAGAACTTATGGCAGGACTAGGTATAGTATAGGTATAGGTCTGCTACTAGTCTTCGATGAGCTGATGGTTGGAGATTGGAAGTTAATTCGGGGTCTTCTTTAAGCGGACTGCTCGTCTCCGTTTGCAGTCGAGCTTTCCAAGCTTAACAAGCAGAATAAGCTGCTCTTATACAAGCAAGTGCTGAAGTCGCTGTGGACCTATGGTATACAACTCTGGGGTTGTACCAAGAAAACTAGTGCCAATATTTTACTTTCGAAACTTTCGAAAATAAAGTGCAAAGAGAAATTGTCCATGCGCTGTAGTGCATAAGAAACGACGATATACACAGAAATATCGGAAATCCTACAGTCGAAGACGAAACGAAAAACTTCGCGCAAAGCACAAAATTATTAGTAATACAGTCCTATAAATTCTGAACAAGAAAAAATATCGTGCCGTCTACAAAGGACCAAACCTCTTAATTTAGCACGATAAAGATTATTTACGATTCGTACATAAAATAAATATACAGGGCGTGGCCTGGCATCTCGCAACCACTTGTGTTGCGCGCCGCTCAAATGTTTGGGACCTACAGTTTTATACAAATTCTGGAGAAGAAAAATTGATTGCGCCATCTACAAAGGACCAAACCTTTAGATTTAGCACGATAAAGATTAAATAAAATAAATATTTTGGCATTGACAGCCACAGGGCCTGGCCTAGCTTCTCGGGCAATTTTTTCGATTGAGAGAAGTTTCTCATGACAATTTTTACTCTCGGATGTTTGTCAGACGTTCGCAAGATGTGGGGCCGTGAGAAAACTTTTTTTTTTTTCTTAGATTCGAACCTTGAACCTCTCGCTCAGTCATCGCGCTCTTAACCACTCAGCCACAGCGCCCATACAATAACGAATAACCGCGTCCACGTAACGAAACAAGCAGAAACTTTCATTGGGAAGACACCTGCCAAACGTCTTTATTTCGCGATAAACAAATTGCTTGATAAGTTTTAACTTAGTTGCAGTAACTAGCAAATTTATATCGAAGGGAGGTGTTTTTGTTGAGTAAGAATCTCCCACTAATATGAACTGGACCTGCGGTCCTCACCTACTCTCGGGAAAAAAAAATATTTTGACAAGGCAATATTTTTCAGTTTCTAGCGAAAATATTGAAAAAAGGACATTTTTAGGGACACATATACTGCTAGGGATTGTACAAAGCTTATATATGAAGTTTCACCGTCCTAGCTCAAAGTTTAAGGCCCAAAAAGTGGTACAGACAGACGGACGCACTGGCATGGCCACATCGACCTAACTTTCGCTGATGATCACAAATATATATACTCGTAGGGGTCTACCGCTATTATTTCTCTATGAGTGAAAATTAATATAATTAGATTATAAAAAGGTGTAAATTCTATGCTGGTTAGCAAACAACTCAGAGAAATAAGTTTTAGGGAAATTGCTATTAAGAAAGGTAATTATAGGGAAAGTGGATAATGTATTTGTCCACCAAAATCGAATGCTTTTTTAAGTCTTTTCTACTTTACCACGTAATAATTTTAAATGATAGTTTAAATTACAGTGGGTTTGGTAAAAGCATGTGGTTTAAAAGAAAACAACTGTTTCACTTACTTACTTATGTCCTTTCACTCCTCGTGGGGCATAGGGAGTCAACAACGCCTGCGCGCCATCGTGTTCGGACTTCTGCAACGCGCTGGAGCTCCCTCCAAGTCATCCCCAATGATCTGGATTCCTCCTCAACTGTCATTCTCCATGTTCGCCTAGGGCGGCCCACTCGTCTGCCTGATTGAGTAAGTGGATTCCATTGCATGGCGCACTTCGCAATGGAACTGTTTTCGCGCCGTAAGCTGTGACCAATCCACTGCCACTTTCTCCTCCGTATTTTGATGTCTGACACGTTATCGCGTGTAATTGGTCATTCGATGTACGATTCAGCCAGAAGATCCTTAGGATGTTGCGTAGACATATACTTAGAAAGGTTTGCAACTTCCCTGTGACGGTGTTGGCCACTTTCCAAGTACTACACCCATAAAGTAGCACTGTTTCCACGATTGATCAGGTCAGCCTCAGCTTGGTTTTTGTGCAGAAAGCATTGCTTTTCCAGATTTTGGATAGCATACCGAACCGAGCCTTTGCTTTACGAATGTTGCTGTCCATATTCCGGTTCAGTGCCACCATCTTCTAAGACCATACCTCCTATCTAAATATAGAAAGCTGCTTTCTTTCTCGGCTTGCTGTCCGGCAATGTTGAGTTGAGTGGCGCTGGTGTTTTGTTGAGAAATTGAAATATTAAGGGCTTTTGTTTTTGCCGCATTTATTTTGAGCTCTACTTTGTTAGTCTCTGACTTTTGCCGGATGTTTCATTGTTCGTTGGACACACGTCTCAAGAGATTGTTTGAAAAGTCCATACGAGTATCTTTTTAACGGTGACTCAAGTCTTTTTTTTTCGTGTTTTAAAATCTTTTTCTCGGATAATTTTCCGAATACTGAAGATAGAAACCTTGTGACCTTTCTCTAATAACATTTGCCTTGCTTTTCAAAAATTGTAAGCACTTTGCTTTCAACGGCTTTTGAAATGGTCTTTGTTTTTCCCCGTTCAGGCAAATCGTCAACGTTCCCATATTCGTTAAATCGTTTCACCCACTTTCTCACAAAACTCTCTGACTTTCGAAGATACTTTGCTGCAGCTTTAACTGATAATTTTGGCCCCCCCGTGGAAACACAGCTTCAAATCGAACCTTATATAGAGCACTCATTACGGAATACATCTTGGAACTTGCAAAAACGAGTTGCAACTAAAGTAAAATTTGACTACGCATTAGAGGAGGAATAATTCTAACCAATAAATTCTTATCGCCTGCGACTAACGGGTTAATTTTTACGAACCACACGCTTTTGCCAAACACACTGTTGCTAAGTGAATATTTCTCCTTTCGTTGATCCCTTCCTTACAAAATGTGTACCTTTAATGTGAAGAATCTATCACGAAAATGTAAAATATATGAGACAACAAAAAAAAATTGTTTCGGATGGAACTCGTAGCATTTTGGAATTTTCAGTACACAGAGATAGTGTTAATGATCAACACTACCTGATAATTTAATGCAATTGTATGTGAAGAACAAGTATTGCTTTTTTTTATCGGCTAATCTGTGATCGAATCCCGTCGGGGAATACATTTTTTGACAATTTGTCTAACTCTTTCAACTGAATACGAATGATAGAATGAAATATTTGTTGAAGAATTATACAACGAAGAAAGCATTGTACACGGGAAGGGGCCGAACATGCGATAGACTTGGTTTTAGCCACCAACCCTCTAACTATCCGGCATATTACCGACATACATACAATCCGTGCCGCACCCATGTATCTTTTCTAATATGTATTGTATTTCATTAAAATTTATATATCTATACATTTCTTATGAGGCATTGTCCTTCCTAACGCTAGCTACCTATTTGTGGCCATATTACGGGAAATCCTTAGTACTTTGTAGCCCTGTCTTTAGCCTTTATGACCGCTTGTACCTTTCGTGGCATAGTCATATAGTTTTTCCTCTATTGTTATATCTTTAGTCCACATTTACTCTATGACTCTTTGGAGCTCTTCAATTGTTTTTGGTGCCTTGTTCCCCACTTTCTGATCCATAATTGACCACAAGTTCTCTTTTATATTAAGGTCAGGGCTATTTCCTGGCCAATTTAGGGATTCAAGGCCAATATCTGCCTTGCATTGGGTTATCTGTTGAAAGAAAACGATATTTAGAAGTGGTTTTGAGGTTTAAAAAAAAATTGTTTTTTACTTACGGAATGAGCGCGATGATAGGGAGCGAAATCATCCTGAAATATGGAATTTGGCGTGTAGCAGCATACCTCCTCTATTGTAGGAACAACACCATCAGCAATAATTTTTTTTTTTTTTTTGTATTTCGTTGCATTTACGGAACCGTCGAAAAGCAAAATTCGGCCAAGACACCAATTTGTCATCCACTCTCAAACCATAACAATTGGTGAATGCTTAATGATGGAAAGCAAACATCCGTGTAAATTCGCTCTGTAGCTCTCCTTCGCATTGTCTGCTTTCGGTCAGGTCCAATCAAATTAAATTTGAATTCTTCAGAAAATATGACCCTTTTCCAATCGTTGGCGGTCCATTCCCGATGCTGTTTGGCCCACATCAATCTTCATTACTACATAGAGAATCGGCTTTTTTGCAGGTCTACGGGCTTGAAAACCCACTTCATTTAGCTGGCTTTGTACACTCCGCGTGCTGATGTTAATAGCACATCTCTCGTTCCAGACTTTTCTCAATTCCTTGGCAGTTGCGTTCTGGGTTTTCAGAGACATGCGCTCCAAAATCCGATCTTGCCGTGTTGTCGTTTTTGTGGGTATTCAGGCTAACAGGTTGCAGGTTGCCTTTCTGTACTGCCCGTCGAGCTTAATTTCTTCAAAATCCGTCTCACATTACTTTGCTGGTAACCCACTACATCTGCTTCGCATAAAACCATCGTAAAATTCCTTAACTGTTCAGAAAACACCTTGTCGCGGTCTAGAGCACTAATGCTTGAGTGTCTTTTCTTTTATACATCAAAAAGAATAAGCATGTCACAGAAAAACTGCAATCGTACCTACATGTGTGTTAAAAATATGAGAGGAACGCACCATAAAATCACGGAACGAAAGAATGAAATGTTCATAGTGCGGCGTTTTTTTTTTTTTTGCCACGGGGTGTATTCATTCTTTCACTGAGAATGTGCAACCTCATCGAAGGTTTTTGCTTCAAGTGGACGGTATGCGAATAGTGCAAAAACCAAAGATTCAATTTACGAACAATTTCTTCAACTGAACGTTTAGTGGAATTGGGCTAGTAACGTCAACTTCCCTGCAGGGTTGCCGATGGAATTTCAGTAATTTTTCTTTTTCCTCGAATTACACTTTTACCAAAAATATTCAAACCGATGAACAAAGAAAAAAAAAGAACGCAAATTTTGTAATTTAATATTTTTTGTTGAATTTATTTATGTAATATAATTTAATACACCCTCAATTATGGGGTAGTCGTAGTAGTTGTAGTAGTAGTAATAGTAATAGTGTTACCTACACACTCTATACAATACTTTTATAACATACTTGATAATTTCTTTTTTTTTTTTATAATTTTAATGTAAAAGCCATTAATTTTTGTTTGTTTTGATAAAACTTAGAGGAGTCAATTGTAATCAATTTTAAGAAATAATATACGATCAATGTGCTCAGCTAAAGATAAAATGATATTTATCCCAAAGACTCTTGTAAATTCTATATTCGTCCTAAAAGTCTCCTCAATGCGGCTATATAAGTTTTATAGTGTGTGTGTTGTGTTTATTCGTGTTCGTAGCAATCGAATTTCAGCTTTGAATTATGTAATTTTTTTTTTATAATTATAATTATTTTAGAACATAGACATTGCTTTTTACATTTTGTTATAGAAGATATAATACATACGTTCAATTGAATAAGAAATGAATAACTTTTTCGAGAGAAAAGAAAAAAACTACAATACTTGTTTAATTTCTTAGTGAAGTTGTGAATACTGCTGTTGTTGTTGTTGTTGTTGTTTGTTGCTTCCCCTTAGAACACTGATTCGGCTGATCTAGACAATTGAACCGGATGGGAGGGACTTCGGGCCAAACGCTTCTTAGGTAATCTCTCCAGAAGGGTTAGTAATTTTGGGAAGTCTGGTCTGTCGTCAGCTTGAAAGGACCAGCACAGCATTAGAATGTCTTTGACGTCACGTGATGTTTGTAGATTGGCCAGAGTTTGCTTCATTCCCCGGCCAACTTGCCATATGATGGACTCAGGTGGTTGCATTTTGAAGGGGAACTCTCCACATAGGAGTTCATACCAAACGGTGCCAAATGAGTAGACGTCGGATGCCTTGGAGAAGGGTAGAATCTCATCGGTAGGCTTATAAGGTGTCAGTGCACGCATAAGCTCTGGAGCGAGATAGCACAACCACCCGCTGGGCACTCCCAATCCAATATCACAGTACACAAGTTTCGTCGAACTGAATAGGCCAAAGTCGGTGATGATGACTTTTCCATTCTCCAGGAATATATTTTTTGTCCGCAGATCTTTATGGAAGATTCCTCTGGCGTGCAGGTAACCCATTCCCTGAGAGATCTGTTGGGCGACTAGGGTGGTGCGATTGATGGTAAATTTATCGCGACGCAGGTGGATGTAAGTGTAGAGAGTGTTTCCTTTGCACAGCGAGGTCACGATGGCGAGGTATGGTGGATTCATGCAGGCACCCATGAATAGAACAAGATTCTCGTGGCGAGTCTTTTTAAAATTTGCTACTTCCAGCTTGAACGCCTCCAGCATGTGTTCGTCATCTAGGTAGTCCTCTTTGAGAAGTTTCACAGCAACATCGCCATGCCATAGGGCACGATGTACGGTTCCAAAGCGGCCCTTGCCGATTTTCTCTAATAATCGTAGGTCGTCATATGGAATGTCCCACTCTTTTAGAGAGAGTGAATTTTGGCGTGGCCAATTACCAGAATCACCTTCTTCTGTGGAGTCCAGCCTCACTGGGGTTCGATCTGAATCAGTACTGGCGCTCGTGCTGCCGGATAAAGACACTGTCTTGTCGCTGTCGTTACTCTTGTGGGTATCGGCTAACTCCGAGAGTGGAGGATTTATTTGACTGAGTACAGAGCCGGTGCCAGATGCAGTGCGTCCACTAGAAGTCTCACTGTGTATTCTGCTCTCAGAGAAGTGTCCACTTGTTATGACGCTCGAACTCATAGAGCTGGCATTGTTGCTGTTCGCAATGCTTGACTGCGAGTGATGATGCGAGGATTGATTATCCATTTGTTCAGTGTTGTTATTTGAAGGTGCGCCTGGAACTCCTCCGGTTGATGACAAATACAATGTCTGCGTTGTCTGTTGATTGTATTGTGACGACGTGGTGATGGTGACATCTGGAAAATTAAACTGACTGACATTCTTATGCAGCGATGACGGCGTAGAAATAGGATTCGGCCCGGTACTCGTGCTAGCGCTAGCAGTCGAGCTCCCACCGCCACTGTTGGTTCCACTAATATGTAACTGTTGTTGCTGCTGTAGGTTAAACAATGCCGGCGATGATGGCGACGAACTGTTACAACTCGATCCAGGTGAACTGCTATCCGGATGATGATGACCAGCAGCACTGATTGAGACTTTTTGCCTTCGTCCTGGCAAATATCCACTCACACTGTTGCCACTTCGACCGATAATGCTTAGATTTGGAGAAATATTTGACGGCGGCAGGAAGCCTTCATTGGATTTCAGAGTTTTCTTGAATTCATCGACAAATTCCATCGGTAGACCACACGATGGCGGTACATTCGTTTCACAGTCCTTGTGGCACCGATACTTGCACTCCTTACATTTTAGGCCAAAAAACATCTGCTTCTGACAGAGGTCACAAGTTGACATCATTTTGAAAACTTTCGTAAAGCGATGTGCAATCATGTGTCCCATTCCGAGAGGAACTATCGGGGTGCACGGCGAACGAGGCACAGTCAGATTGTTGGTGTTCTCCATGAAAATATCGGAACTCATCGATGATGAATGACTCTCGGGACTGGGATCAGTGTGTAATCGTGTCCTAGGAATGGCTTGAGCCATCGACGCTGAATTAGTTGAGTTCGAGCTAGTACCACCGCCACTACTGCCATTGGTGCCTCCAGTAGCACCGCCGACAGCTCCTTCTTGAAACTGTGATTCATGTGATTTTGATTTGGCTATGGGAATGGCCAATGGATCCTGACTAGATGATGAACTAGTTGATGCTGTCATAGAATTCGTAGCCATACCATTGTGTGATGGTGTCGATGGATGATGGTACGACAATAATGTCTGGTGTTTCTTCTTAGGCGGTGGAGTTGATTTTCTATGTCCACTCCGTGCAGGGGTTCCATTTCCACCACTTGCGCTAGCACTAGCACCACCACCTGCACTTCCGCTTGTTGTTAAGCTCGGTGAATTCGGAGGCGATGGCGAAGGAGTTAGTGTAAGAATCGATCCATAATTACTAGACGATTCATCTGGCGTCTTACTCGTTGACGGTGGCGATTGAGCGTCATAGTTATTGTTCACTGGTGACTGTACCGCCTTCTGCTTATTCATCGTGCGATAACTTCTCGGCGATGCAGCAACTCCAATATTTCCCGTACTTCCACGATGATAATGATGGTGATGGTGGTGATGATGATGGTGTCGATCCCATGAATCCCAAAAGAGATTTTCCGGCTCTTTCAAGTTATCACTTAATGCTGAACGACATCGTCGTAGACATTCCATTGCATTGATTAGCCGACGCACTTCTTCGTCACGAAAATTCGGGTTGTAGGCGAGAATTTCTCTCAGTTCATCGTCGGTTCGCTGGAGTAGCTCTTCCAGCGTGTTAATCCTCTGCAGACAGATATTCAGGGATTCTAAGCTAAGACCCACTACACGTAGCCATTGCTTGAGTTCTGAACCGGATGCAGCTAGACCACTGGCAGGTATTCTTTCAGGTAGGCGGGACTTTGTAATAAGCAATTCGGAGAACATTCGCACGAGTTTAGTTTCTAAACTTCGAATTTCCTGTTGTGTCAGTGTCGCACTTGTCGCACATTGTGTACGAAGGCCTTCAAGTCGATCGGCAGATATGTCTATCATACCTTGGATGACATCCAAGCCATTACCGGCTGGTGCATTATTATCCATTGCTTTTAAGTGGGTTCACTGGAAGAAAGAAAGAGTAAAGAAATTATTAGTTTAAGAATAATACATTCTTGGACAAAGAAAGAAAGCAAAAATGGACTCTAGCTTAGACCTATGCTTCTTTTCAATAGTAGTGCTTATTTCTTTAACTGACATGTGCAAAACATCTCTCCTACATGTACAGTTGATTTTACATGTGTTTAAGAAACCACACCACTTGAAGTTGGTGCAGTGGAGTCATATGAGCAAACCTTACCCTAATGAACCCTCAGTGCCTCAGCTCATGTCTGTTTGTGAAAGATAATAACCAGGTCGTTTTCATTCTGCTTTCTACTGCAGGGTGCCTAAAGCCAAACTCTCGTTCAACTTTAACGAGGATCGTTAGAAGCTTATCCCGCATGATGGGTTTTAATGAAGAAATATAATTTTTTCAAGGACTCTTGCTATATATTTTTTATATACTTTCACATAAGCGAATACTCTCTCTGAATCGAATAAGTAATCCTGTATTGGCTAGTAAAGTGCTTGTAGTAGTTATTTGGCACATCATAATTAACTTACGACAAACGATGACTCATATTGTATTGAAGCAGTCGCTTCTTCCCCATACGCTTTTACTTCATAGAAGCTAGCATACTTATAACTATCCAACAGAAGCCTGATTTATGTTATGCTTTTATTGGCAACATTTCATTCCCGGTTCGTGACTGCTATTGACTCCATACTTTCCGACATAAATTAGTAATTTTTGTTTGAGTTTTCAGTTTCAATATGACACCATTGCGGTGAGTGACGTAAATGGCGAATGAGTAATACAAAAGCTATGTTGCAATTGATTAAAAGATGTGATAGAACAAAAACGTGTGGCGACTGGGTTTATTAAGGAACGCTTAGAGTACACGGTTCAGTTTGCCTCTGCGTGAGAAATAGACGCTTATCACATTTTCTTAAATTTCAGTCACGTTGTTATGCGTCAAGCTTATTGGTCCACGATAAGCAAATTCATGCGTAGACAGGCTGATATAACTACAGTAAGTACTGTAAACGAATGCTTATTAACATCGTAAAAGTTTAAGCAAATTTCATAGCAAGCAGCGCTTATAGAACCGAGACTTTTCACTGAATAAAACTCACTCACTATTCAAATATTGAGTTGATAATAAATTACAGAAAATCTTATAAAACAGATTTGCTAGGTTAGGTCTGCTTGCCCAAATGACAAAAGAATGTATATAATGGAGTTGTAGCAGCACATAAGTCTCAAAGCCTCGCTTAATGTAAGTCCTTTCGTCACTGCCAGCATTGCAAATAGTCTCGCTTTCTAGACAAACTAAGTGACAGATTGTCACCTCACCTTATTTTAGACATTTTACTTTATCTGCTGTTTGAAATCTTAATGCGAAAACAAACCTTTTGCTACCTCAATTTTGTGTGTATTCCCATAGTCCCTTGAATAGACTAATGAGAGTAAAAAATTTTTGGGTGGCACAACTATGAGAATAATACTGAATAGGTCAGCTTACAATGACGAAATACGGAAAACATTGGAATTGATCTCAAACCATGCCTGCTAACTAGCATTAAGTTGGAGTTATTCTACTCATTAAGTAGCATTACATTCACATCCAAGCAAAACTCATAATTACACATACTTTAGACATAAACTATCACGAGCTATAAACACTCAACTTACTGAATATAGGTAATTGTTTTTGCGATGCGAAACTGTTTCAATGGAAAAAGAAATTGATTAAAACATCTGCAGTTGTGTAGGGTAGTTCTTCGTAAATATTTCCATTAACACACATTTATTAGCGGTTGAGTATGAGGACAAATTTTAAGGATTCCCTTTAGTATACTTATGAATATGAATGAATAGCATAACCCAAAAAATGGTTTTCCGATTAGCACTTCCTGTGAACATTTAGTTAATGTACAATAGTTCTAAGAAGAGTCATACCTAGGTATGGGACTACAATCTGGCCACAACCAATCACATTCTGGTATTAGTACTCGATGTATAGAATAGATATATAGTTTTTGGGAAGTTTCAAGAAGCCTATTATGTCGTCCCTTGAAAATACCTAAAACATTTTTTTTTTTGTTCTATAGGTTGCCAAAAAGTAAAGCTTCTTCTCTGCGGGGTGGCAGACATTTTATAGAAGAACAACTTTGTTGCCGAATGTGCGATTTTTAAGGCGAAAAAGAGCCCGACGTTCCATTAGAATGTGAACAGAGCTTTCTTCGCTCTCAAGGCATTGGTTGTGAACTGGTTGAGACGCGTAAATGTTTTGTTTTTTTTATATATACCAGACTTGATCATACTGAAATGAATGGGGTTTGTAATTCTCTGTCTCTATTAGAGAAAAATTTCTGTTGAAGCAATATTTATGCACCTTGTCATCCAAGAACGAAAATAAATTCGTTCGCATGCTTTGTTTTGATTCTGTTTGATTGGAAAAGATGGTGGATGTTTGGCCTATCTTCCACGAAGATGTTCAGATGTTCAGTACATGATGCGGCTATTTTCCTTGCTGTGGTCACGCCGGTATCGGTCAGACAACTAAGATAGAATGATGCATAGCTAAAATATCAAAAAATTGGCGTGTAACACGTTCGCTGCCACAGACTCTGATCGTAACGATCTGGCTCTTATCTACCGTGTGCCGGCGACTCCAATCTTTGCTGTTGGCTTAATATAATAATATGCAAGTTTAGACAGTTAGGTAGAATTCTGTAAGAAAGAATTATTTACAGAAGATTGTCTGTTCTGCAAGGCGGCAGCGAACGTGTTAACAATCCAATTTAATTCATAGATGTTCAAGGCTTCACAGTTAATAGTAACCGGTGATATAATGTCTCTCTTATTTGCCAGAAAACAGAGTTCGCAACTTGAGTAGAATATTGAAAGCCCTTGAAATCTTGATTGCGTTTTCAAATAGTGCACATCGGCGTCGACCTAAACCGGAAAGAATTGAATTAGACAGCCAGGACATTCCAGTTGCTTGAGTTTCTAAAGCAAACTAAGCTGGGTAAAAGAAAAAAAGAACAACCTCTGCCAGAAAAATGAGCGGCAGAATACATAGACCACAAGACTACTCCATCTAACGTGGAAATATTTGGAACACGGAACTTATAGGTCTATTGAAGTTTATCATGGACCTCAGTCTAACTCATTGTAAACCACTGGTTCCACACAATAGATCTTACAGGTCGCAGTGCATACCTAAGGCCCCGTGTAGTATCGTATACATAGATCAAGTCACGTTTCACCCGTTTTTTCTGAATAATTTAAGAAGCAATTTCCACATGTTGTATATTATTATTCTTGTTTTTTTGCCGCCCATAATAGCACAGGTTAAATCCTTTATACAGGAAGATTTGTACTTAGCACTGCACTTGAATTGTCTGAACCCCTGTAAGGTAAGGAATGCCTGTCGTACGAAGCGAATAAAATCCACTCAGAGGAAGTAAACTTAATGAAGCTTTGAGTAATGCTGTCCGCGTCCCCAGTGTATGGATTTGAAGGTAACTGAAGGTACAATCCTGGTCCGCTTGTCACATAGGTAATCGTCTGACCCAAACAAGTGACAGACAAGGACTCACCCTCTTTGCGCCCAGTGAAACTCCGAGAAGTAGTCGTAATTACGTTTTGTTGCTTGGCAGATTGGCCGGTAGACGGACACTTTAGGGAGCTTCTTACAGAGTTATACGCTCGCCTTTCCTGATGTATGTTTTTAGAAAAATCTTTCAGAAATATTGACATTTCAGTTTATCTATACAGACACAACAAATCGATTACTCCGTGCAAGAAGACATCAAGTGCCTTTGTGAATTTTTTGTTTTATTATAATTTAATGGATTCAGAAGGCTTAAGTTATTAAAACTTTCCGTCATAAATAGTATTTCAATACTATTGTCATTAATCAGAAGTTTATTTACATAAGGAACTCACGACCATGTGCAAATGCAGTACTGTGGGATTCTCTCATAATGTACCTAGCTCCAGATCAAGTCTAAAGTAAAAATTATGCCGGTGTCCACATTTGCAAACCGCTACCCTAACCATCTGCATCTATACGTACTGCATGCTTACTCATCTGTTTTTTCTACCTCAGGGGCTTGTTTTTTTTTTTTTTTTTTACTCACGCGTGAAGTAGATTACGGCAGACAGTCATTTATTGCTAGACATGCCTACCGATCCACTTTGAGCCAAAAAAAAAAAACACAATCCAACAAATCACCCCCTCAACAACTTTTTTTTTTGTTCTCCAACTTGTCGCATGACAAGCGTATAATCTGACTATAATCAAGTTAATGTCTCGAAAAAAAAGAAGAAATACCACCAATAGTGTCAGGGAAGAAAATATATATGAATCAGCCAACTTCATCCCCCCAATTTACTCAAAATTTTATTTTAAAAAATTCAGTTGCATCATTTGGACCAACTTTTTTTTTTCTATTTACCCCCGACAAGTGCAGAATAAACAAAAGAAGAAGAAAAAAAAAAAAATAATAAGACCAACTAACCTCTTCGAACAATTTCTTTTTCTTTTGCCAAAAATGTCACATTACCCATAAGAAAAAAACGACGGTATCCTCTTCATTTGTCGCCAAAGAAAAAAAAAAAATAGAAACCCCCCCCCCCCCCCCCCCCCCCCCCCCCCAATCGGAAAGGAAAACAGAAATTCAATTACTGAAAAACAAAACCGACACACAACACGCGTAGAAGACAATAAAAAAATAAAAAAATATTCTTAACCAAATCGATTTTCCACCTGGAAAAAGGGGACCCGCCGCAACTAGCCGACGACGTGAAAAAGTACGAAAAAAACGAAGAAAAAAATTGATTCCTCCTGTTGAAAATGTTGTTTCCTCCAAATTTTACGACAAGCAAGGAGTTAGGTTTTTCTTCTTTACGTAACGCGAATGTGAAAATTCTTTTTTAACACAGAAAAAAAAAAAAAGAAAATAATGAAAATAAATTTTCTTCTTTTGAACTTCACTCGGGGGAGCCACACACGGACTACATTCTGGTAATCGGGCCTTTTTTCGTTTGCACTCCGCGGCGGAAAATTGAAAATTGCAAAAAAAAAAAATCTCTTGTTCTATTGATTTGGGAAATTTTCCTTCCGATCCGCACACACAGCTGCAGCAGTGTGAAAAATAACAAAAAAAAATGAAGGAAATCAATTTTCCTTCGCCGAAAATAACAACTCCCAAAGTTTGCATGGGAAAATAAAGACAGTGGCTGTCAGTTTTTTTTTTTTTTTTTTTTTTCTTTGATATTCCAGTGGTGCTTCCATGGCTTGCGATGGAATGGTGTTCTCGCTCACACTTGGGGTGGGGACAGGTGGATTGTTAGTTATGTTGCGCCAGTCGCACGCATTGGTTTGCTGTTCAAATCGACAAATGTCAGATGCTGTTTTTTAAGAGAATTTGTCATTTATGGTTCTCTTCAGTTTGTTTGGACTATGTACCAGGGATGAAATTTGCCATACAATTTGTAGTTTTTTTTTTTGTTAATACAATTGACTTCCCAAAAGTACTACCTCGATAATGTGAACTAATTAAAACATGGGCAGAACACATTTCTGGATACGAAGAAATTCATGTTTTTGAAAAGATCTGTAACTTGATAATTGAAAAGTAAAAGAAAAGATACAAAAACATAGTTATTCAGCGATGTTAATTAACAATTTTATCATATGAAAATGTAACGCATAACAAAATGAATAAAAGTTTAAAACAGAAAATAAAGGAAACATAAATTCATACCAGTGGCGTGGGGTGAAATTTCAAGAGAGGGAAGCCGAAAAAAATGTTTAAGTAAAATGTTTTATTCAAGACTTACCATTTTAGTGCTTATTCGAAACACAGACTTAAGATATGCAATCTAAGCCACCTTGGTTATACTTTAAGTCATTGGAATTTACGTAGAAAATGAGCTCATCGCATAAAAAAAGTGGCTTCGAAAGAAGCCGTTCTGGGCAGAATAATCTATATAAGCTATTGATAACTCGGAGCGTTGTTAAATATAAAAAATTTAGCAATTACAATTATGTACTACCTATTTGTACTCTAAAGCTATCCTACGATTCTTTTTGACGAATTCTGCTAAAACTCTTTCATAAAAATTTGAGTTATTTTTAATTTCTAAAAGAAGGTGCTTTTCGATAGATAAAAGTGCCAGGTCTGAGAGTCTTTCTTCTTTGTGGGAATTTCTTAAGTGTTGACTATTTTTAAAGTCGAAAAAGATCTTTCGACAGAGGCCACAGTCAAAGGCAGGGTTAAAAATACTTGAGAAAAAGTATCTCTAAGCATTTCCGTATTAAAATGCTTATTAAGTTGAAAAACCTCAAGCTTTTTAAGTGAAGGGGTAGTTTATAAAACTTTGAGTTCCTTTTTTTGAAGTAGTAAAATTAAAAATTCCATGAAATAGGGTAATTAAAGAAGATATTTTGTAATCCGGCATTGAATTAGAAAAATATTCAATATTTTGATTTGTTTAATAAATCAAAGAAAATATATGAACTAAATGAACTATACCTATTCTTAATCTGACTTGTAACATTATCTATAATTGCTACAAAAATTCGGCTATAATTTGTATTTGAATCTTTATTAAGTAGTCGGCGTTTGCGTGGAGGTTCTGAGCAGTTACTTACGCTCTCATAGATTGAGTCAAATGAGTTCAAAAATTCAGAATGAATCCATGACTCAAAACCCTCGATCTCTGGCTTCGCAAGCTCTATATCTTCTCTGCAATTGAATAAGACGTTCACTATACGCGAATGATATTTAAATTTTGAATATGTTTTTTGGAAGAATTAATAAAATTGTTTATATCAAAGAAACCTGTGTGACTCCAAACACTAGAAAAAAGAAGACAAGGAAAACAAAACATTTTATTTAATTTGCAACTGCCAGTCAGTCAGGATTCTTTTTGTAAAAAGACTCATGAAAATGTTTCTGATACCCATCCTTTCGCATGAAATCCTAGACCTAGTTCTATAACTTTTTTTTTTTTTACAAAAAAGAAAGCTTACTGAACTCGTGGGTTTCTTTTAGAAGAAAACCAGTTAAACAACACTCAAAATTAACTAGAGACATCTTGTCTAAGAATAATAAGAATGTTCAATGGGGCACCTCTTGAGCAGATTTATAATTACTTACTTGGTATATAGCTAATAACTATTCACTTAGCTTACTCACTATTTTATAATAATTTAATAATTTAAAACACTAACTTAACTACCAATATGTAATTGCTAGATTTTTAAAATGGTCTAATAATTAGTAGTCACAAAAATCACAAAAATTTGCATCCAAATTTTCAATAACCTCAAACGCCGTTCGAACCACTACATCATCCAATAACTCGATTTTCGTCGGCTTATTTTGTTGCCTACAATAAAAAAAAAAACTCCCTCGAACTAAAACCTTTCTCCTCCACTAATGTTCATCCACAAAAGCCGAGAAATCGCGGGTTATTTTCCTCATAAGCGAATGTATGTTAGACAAAGAAATCGCAAATAATCTTCTACTAGATGCCAGAAAGGAATAGAGTTGAAAGTTCGTACTGTGAAGAAATGAATGCATAAGCCGGAAAATGAACGGCTTCTCAAAAAAAATTCATTGCACGCTCTCTCGCTAAAGGAGTTCATACTTGTCTCGCCTATGTGTGCGAGTTTGTGTATGAGTAAAAATGAATAAACAACCGAAGTGGTCGCAGCATTTCATCTTCGAGCGTGTATAAAGTTATGAAATGAGCGAATACTCCCTTATGTATGCATCAAACTTTTTCAAAAATGGCATACTTTCAAAATTCTCACCCCATGTTGCTGACAAATTTTTTGAACCCATCCGTTTCTGGCTTTGAAAATTGGGGCCTCCTTAAATTGTTCATTAAAAAAATTAGCTTTACTTCTCAATAAATCAGTTGAAATGGGTTTGCTTGGGACATTTCAGAAGTTCTGACAGATTTCCTTTTTTCATTTCTAGATTCCGCATTCCCATAGAAATCCAAAAGTTTTTTGAGTTTTTCTTAACTGCAGTTATGGTGGATTTAGAGACTGATCCGCTAAATGCGAGAGTAGCCCCTTTGGAATTTTTTTTTAAATGTCAGGCTTTTCTTTTATTGCAAGAAATTTGTGCTGTTTTTGCTTGCTAAGCACCTTAGTCACAACGTTTTCAGACAAAAAACAAAAACGAGACAAGGAATTCTGAAATAACCGACACTTTTAATTTTTTTTTTTTATTCACATTAATTTTAATGCAACGAAAACTGAACACTCATTATGGCCGTGCCGCATTCATAAACAAAAGTAAAAAGAACCTGTGGTTGAAATCAGTGCACAAGATCAACGCGACGCGACGTCTCATCGGAAAACAAGAGAAACAAAACTGAATATAGAAGGAAGCAGATACACCAATGAAGAATTTCTCACAGTTAAACCAAATAGGGGTAATTTTTCTTGTGAGGTAATTTTCGATGACTTTACGGCACATTACTGGCTGTATTGTGGCCATAACCTCACGGATGTTGGTTTTTAAGTGCCCCCAAGTTTGGAGAATGTCTGCATAGTCACGATCTTTAGCATAACCCCACAATAAGAAATCCAACGGGGTCAGATCTTAGTGGCCAATTGATGTCGCCAAATCTCGAAATTAAACGGTCGGGGATTTGATGCAATAGAGCCAAATTTGCCTGTGTTGTGTGCCACGTAGCCCGTCCTGCTGAAACCACATGTCGCTCACATCAATGTCTTCAATCTCAGGCCAAAAAAAGTTGGTTATCATTCGACTTTATAGGGATGAAGATGTAACTCCAAGCGCTAAATACGCCAAACGGAGCTGTAGGAAATGCCCAATTGCTAAGCGTGACGTGGAATTGCCAATTTCGGTCGAATCGTAGCCGAGATACAGTCAATTTTCAGAAACCGGTTAATAAACAAAGTACCGTTAAACGTAATTTTTTTAAAAAATATATATAGCATAAATCCACCATTACTTAAATATCAAATTTTAACGAAATCGTTGGAACCATTTTCGAGAAAATGTTTTTTTTTTTTTTCAAATCAGCCATTAGTAAATGGAATTAGGACCCTACTGATCCCAGATATGAAGTTTGAATAAAATTCGTCTAGCCTATTATGCTGCAGTTACGTACAGAAAGACAGAATTGAAAGATCCACTTTATTGATCATAGTAATATCAAATTGGATCAAAATCTCGAGACTGAAAATTATACTCGTAGGTGCAAGTAAAAATCTTGTCGAGTTCACACCCCCATCCAACTACCTTCACTAAATATTTGGTTAGTTTGTTAGTTTAAGGTGTTCAACGCTTCCGAACCAAATTTGATTGAATATTCTTCAACACTCTAGAAAAAATATCGTCAAACTTTGAGCTCTTCGTCTTCAGACTCTATGGGATGAATATACCAACATAATGTTTGCCTGAAAGCTTAATTTCTTTGGACATACGTTGAAAAAATGTCATTACAAACAAATATGAGAGATCGTCTTCTAGTGGATGTGCAAATGTTCAAGTTTTCGCTGACAAGCTTTTAAAAATTGGTGAATGCTCTTTCCCATTTGAACCAATATCAGGTCAAATTCCTTTTCAATGGATTTTTAGTGAAATCGTACTATCGGTTAGGGAACTGGTGAATAAACTTTATCCTGGGATCTCCGAAAAGTTCAAAAATCATGAATGGCTGTGTGAACGAGGAATCCTGGCTCCTATAAACAATTTTGTCAATGAAGCAAAAGTCATCACCCTATCGGAAGATGCCTTAATTTTTGCAAATGGCGTCTTATGTCATCGCGACGTGAAGTAAACAGAAGCAGAATATACTCTTCGAGACAAATGATGGATCAGTGGTTTTTGCTCTAAGCGTGGCACCAACAGGGCAAACACTGTGGCGTTTAGTCGCTTGACTCAACACGGGACAATATCAGACGTCCCCGGAGATCTTTGCAGCGAATTTTGGTGAAAGACTTGAAGATGTACCCGTACAAAGTGCAAACAGTGCATAAGCTATTGCCTGTAGTTCGCCAATCGCGTGTAAATTACAGTCAAGTCCTCCTAAACCTCGACCGCGATGAGGATGATTTTCCATTGCAAATCATCATGATCGACGAGGCACATTTCCACGTATTGGGATACGTTAATATAAGCAAAATTATCGCTTCTGCGGCACTGAAAATCCGAGTGTAATCACAAAGAGCCATAACATCCTCTCAAACTTACTGTCTGATGCGGTGTTTATGGAAGAAAGGTGATTGGCCCTTATTTTTTTCGAGGGCGGCGTCGACAACACTATTACTGTTACTGGTGAGTGCTACAGAATCATGATCAATGACTTCTTGCTGCTGTAAATTCGTCGGCTGAGAATTGGTTTGACGTATACGCCATTTCCACTTTTTTGGGAAATCGCAATTGAAAGTTTACGGTTTCGGTCGATAGAAGTTTCTCATGTTTTCTTCAAGTATTATTTAGAATAAATCTACTTTCTGATCATAATAACCTAAAAGCTCAGTCTCTTCTAGTTTATTATTTATTCAAAGATTTCCTCAGAATGGTTTTGACGTATACGCCACACAAGATACTTATTTTTTGTGTTCATACACGTCAAAAGAACTGCACGTACGTCATTCCAATAGTAAGCACAGATGGTGGTGCTGAACAGAACACTACCTTCACACAAACATAATAAAAGACCTTTTTATGGAATTTGTTATTTACGTAATAGAAAAAAGTAAACAAAAATAATATCTTCTTGGTCCTGAGTTCACTAAAAAAATAACATCCAATTAAATAAATAAAAGTAAAATAAGATAAACAAAACTAAAATTAAAAATTAATTCATCACATTTTTAAGGAACACAAACCATCTTTTGTATTAAAAGAGTAAACTAAAATAATAATAATATGTACCTTCTAGGTCACTAATTCACTAAGTAACATTATTAAATAGAGCCTTATAATATGCTTGGTCCTCTTGTGGCATAAAAACAAATAAGCTTTTTATGTCATCAATTTTTTCTTTTGGGATACATTTTTTTCTAGTTGTTATTATATTAAGTTTTTGATTAAATAAATTCTTTGGTGTTTGTAGGCCATTCTTTGAAGCAAATTTAAATATTGAAATTATTTGATAGTCCAACTCTCTCCCATTTGTTTTTATATGCAGCGTTTGTAAATCAGTTTTATTATATTTTATGTACTTAATTTTTTTAAAGGGTATTTTGAGAAGAAAATAGCCTGCTTTTACAGAATATGTGTTAAAATCCAACGGCTGCATCTGAATAACCTTAAGCTTAACCCTTTCGTATGACATGCTTTTAAGAAATCTTAGAAGTGACAATGGACTAAATATCTCAAGATTTCGAAGATATTTGTCAATTGTACTGTGGACACAGTCAACCTCTTGTATAAGAGAATGTCCTGGTGGAGAAAATTTCTGAATTATACATTTTAATTTTGATTCGGCATTGAGAAAAAATGTCAGTGCAGTGGACATTACCTTGTTTCTGTTTTGTGGGACGCAAGAGTCACTCCAAAGCGTGAGAAATTCGATTTCAGGGTTATAAATTAGGATTTGCTTTAAAATTCTTATAACCGCACTCGCGATATCGTCACCCGTGCGTCCACTATGAATCTCATTCCAAAAAGCACAATATGTAATTTTTGGCTTTAAAGCAAAGCAAACTGTAGCAGTCATATTAAAAACGTTAAGCTTTCTTTTACAATAAAATGACGACGCATTACCTTTTGGCAATGAGAAAACGCTTTGAAGATCAAAACACACAACTGCGTGCATGTAATCTGCATTCTGTCGATCAAGATCCCGTTCTGCTTTCATTGATACTTTTTCCTCCTTATGGTTATTAAAATCGTTAATTTCTTCCGTTGTTGGATTCTTTTTCGCTTTAAAAATCAAACACCGATCGCACTGGTCTTTCTTCGGTTTGTAAAATGAAAGATTGAATTCAGTGTTAAAGATTTTTCTGTATATATTTTGTTTTACGGGATCAGGTGTTTTTTCTTTATAAAGTTGGTATAATTTGGCTAAATTTAAATGACTCTCTAAGTATTTTTTACCAGAGCTGGCTCTACAATAGTGAGATTCTATCGTTGGAAAACTATTTATGTGGTCATGAATAGCCTTAATTTTATCGGGGGGTGTGATATTTTTCGTGTTTATTCCTTTTGTTAAAGGTTTAGGTACACCATTTGAGGGATCATTAAAATTTTTGAAAAAGTAGTAAATCCGTTTCTCATTTATAGACAAAGTGTTAATAAAAAACTTCTTACAAACTTGGGATGTAACGCCATTGATTTGCAAAAAAAATTTATATGACTTTTGTTTTGTAACTGAGTCAAATACTCGTCTTCTTTTTATAGTTTCCTGCCTAACAAACTTCGAATAGAATGTGGATTTATCTGCACGACTGATGAATATCCTTTCTATCCTCGTTAGTAAAATTTTTGGTGCATAAATGAAAACATGTATTCTTACAGGGTTCTTTTACACTTCTCGATGCCATGGTTTTTCCGTCTATGTTGGTATATTCTTGTCCAGACTCTCTTAGTTTTTTTCTAATGTGTTGCGTCCACAGTTTTGGATTCTTCTTCCTTTTTCTGGAAGATACCGTTGGCGTACTATTGCTGTCTGTTTAAATTAAAATTAGTTAGGTACAATCTTATGAAGTTCTAGGGCATTTTACCAGAAGTATTGTATTCAGAAGGAATACTTCTTAAATTTTCGTCAACTTCTGGAATATTTAGTAGGGGTTCGCGCAATAAGCTAGTTCTTGCTTCGCTTCTTTCCACTGTGAAATCAGGGTCTTTAACGCTGTCGTCGCTGTCTTAAAATTTAAATATTCGATCTAGTTTATATCTTTTGATTATTTAAGCTCATAAATACCAAAGCCGGTTTCAGACGAAGTAGAGGAATCAAGATCGGGATTAATGTTTTCCGCAAAGTCCGTTTGATTGGGTATAATTTCATCAAGTAAACTTAAAATAATAAAACTTATGTTATCCAAACTTCTTTGACATAATAAAATATAAAATACTTACGAAAGTAGTCCCTCCGCAAGATTTGGCTCCGGCGATTCCATTCTTAATAGACGCTCGCACAATCGCACTTAACCGAATTCAGCAGACGACTGAACCTATTTTTCGTTGCAATCTACTTACCTTTTTACTCTTCCTTTAAATTCATCATATGCACATACAGCAAACCAAAACTAAACTTTTTGTTTTTGTCGACGCGTACGTGTATACGATGAAATACACATTTTTACTTAATAACATGCACGTACGTCAAAACAATTCTGAATATACTTTTTAGTTTTCTTGTCGTATGATCGAAGTCTGTGGACATACGGCAAAACAATACTAAACAAAAAAAAAGGGAATTGCATAGAAAATTTGACGTAAATTCAAAAAAGGCATTTACGTCAACCAATATTCTAACTTATTAATTTGGGTGGATATACGTCAAAACAATACTAGATATCTCAAGATTGGCTAGAGATAGGACCAAAAGACAACATTATTTGGAAAGAGCACACTCGAAAACATAAGACTGCATTTATAGTCCAAAAAGTGCATTTTGGCGTATACGTCAAACCAATTCTCAGCCGACGAATTGACGAATTAGGTTTGGAGAATATGTGGTTCCAGTAGTACGGTGCAACTGTACACAGCACGAACGACTGTGGACATTCTGCAGCAAGCGTTTCCTGACCGCTTAAGCTTTCGGTTTGGTGATTTACACTCGCCCGATTTGACAGTTCTAGACTTGTTTTTTTTTTTTTTTTTTTGTTTAAGTCACGAGTCTATACGAACAAGTCACAGGGTCGCCAACCTAAAGGATAACATACAACAATTTATCGCCAGAAGTTTTGACAAAAGTCATGGAAAATGCTGTGACGGCGGCCACTTGACTGATATTATCTTCGCGACTTAATGGAAAAAAATGCAATCGTCTAAATAAAATTAATCAAGAAACAATTTTTTTTATTTACAAACAAAGTTAATGCCTTAGGAAATCGAGTGAGGACTTTTGCGTCATCTTGCATATACGTTTTTATTTTACAAAAAATATGTGTCAAAACTAATATTTCCTATGTGTACTCGTACTTGGAAAAGTTTTAATTTTCGTTGCATTGATTTCAAAGAACGAGAACGCCGTTATTTTGTAGACCTTAGTAGTAATATTCTCCATTTGGATTTTTTTTTTTGTTTGCTCACTGCTTATTTTTTCACTCTTTTCAAATTTGTACTCGTAAACACCGGCACGAGAACAATTACAAACTGTTACTGACAATAATATGTCTACACAATGGGAAGAAACAGACCAAAAGGAAAAACAGATTCAATACCGTTACAAGAAATGAAACAGTATGATTTCTGTTGTTTTAAATGTTTGCATTATTTTTTTTTTTTTTTGCTCGGTACTGTATGCAATGTAACGATATAAATTTGATCCTCTTGTAATGATTTTGTTTAAATTTCAAACTGAGACATTTGCAAATAAACAACATATAGGTGCAAGTACGTGGAACCAGCCGTGTCCTTTATTATTTCATGAGAGTGTTGAATTCATTATGCCTAAAACAAAATATCGCCTCGACCTCGGCTTCGCCTGACGTCTATGAGTTAAACCAAAGGAAATCAATGTATCCTATCACAATGTCGCTTCCACCTCGAACTCACGTTTTCCATTCGTAAAGAAAAACGTACTCGTAGTGCTACGTAACGACACTCTAACCCTAGGCAGAAGTTGAGATGAGCTGAACGTTTGCTTGCTTTGACAGATGAGCAGACAAAAAAAAAAAAAAAAATGTAAACAAACTAATTCAAAGTAACGACACGAAGCCGAGGTCTAGGCGATATTGTGTTTTAGGCATTAAGAGCCGAACAGAATGTGTATCTGAGTCTGGGTCTGAGTCTGAGTCGCAAGCTGTCAAAATATTAAATGTATGGAAAGTCGTAAGCCGCAATTGAACGTGTGTCTGCGTCTGTGTCGTGAATCGCGAAGTTGGATTTTGTTCAACTTCAAGCAGCGATGCAAATTTGACGTTTATGGATTTGTACACAAAAGCTTTTGTTGTTTTTTTCGGAAATGGAGATCGAGAAATTTATAGAAGTTGTGCGCGCGCACGAAATTCTTTAGAATTTGTCGAATCTCAATTATAAAAATTAAAAAAAAAATTTCAAAAATTGATTTTGAATTAATTTATTAATTTTAATTAATTAATTAATTAATTATTTTTATTGCTAAATAGCAATTTCTTCTTGTTCGTCCATATCCATTATCCACAATTAATAAGAAACTCCTTTAAGCACTAATAAAATTAAGAAGTCAAAACACAAGATGCAAATTTTACAGTCGCTTTCATTGTGTTTACTTTAAATGCAAGCAGCGAGGCAGATGTTTGACAGCGCTGCAAGACTCAGACACAGACACACATTCTGTTCAGCCCTTTAATGTTCCATTTTATACCATTCTCATGCGAAACTTTAATATGTAAGATGTAAATCCTCCTTAATTAAGTGATGTAGAACCACGTCCTTTCTCATTAATTTCATCTGAGCTGCCATTTTTCTTAATCCTTCATTAAAAAACAAATATTAACGTACATTTTTCGTCTCCACAGTTCCTTGATCTTGGCGTGAAATGGCCAAATGATATTTACATTAATGGACTAATCAAAGTTGGTGGTCTAATAGTGACAAGCAAATGCTTAAATGACACTGCTATGGTCAACATTGGACTCGGTTTCAATTTAGATAACAAAACCCCAACTGTTTGTCTGAATGACCTAGTACAAGAGCACAATCGTAGTACTCATCAGAATATTCCACTGCTGGGCTATGAACGGTTGATGGCATTAATTTTCAACGAAATCGAGAGACTTATAGATCAGGCCCAAAGCGGAAATATGGACCAGGTGTACGACTTATACTACAGATACTGGCTGCATGAGTAAGTATCACTCATTACATATCAAAATCTAACCAAATGGAATTTGTTGTCTTCTCTGTTTCACAGTCACCAGGAAGTGGAGATCCAGGATCAAAATGGTCGAAAAGATCATGCGACAGTTATTGGTATTGACGAATATGGCTATTTGAAAATTTCAACACGAAAGGGAAAAATCGAATCGGTTCAACCGGACGGCAATAGTTTTGATATGCTTAAAGGATTAATTATTCCAAAGTTCAATTAATATTAAAAAGAAAATCGACCTATTCTTCTCATAGAATCCGTTTGCATCCAGGAAATCGATCAGAGAGGAGACGAAAATATTTGATTTAAAAATTAAAACACGCTTGTGCTTTGGGGCAAAATCATTTTTGATGGGTCCATCCGGAAATTTTGCGGCAACATTTTTAATTATTGTGTACGGGAACAGTTGTTGTACGGAAGCGATGTAGGGAACGGATTCTATGATCGGATGTAAGAATCCGAAGTTATTAATGAAAAGTCTGCAATTATGTCTGCGCATTCCAGTTGTTTGCTTATTTTTCTTACATTATGTGTGTTCGCGTCAATTTTTATTCCGGTAATGATATTTAAATTATTTAACGAATATACGTTAACAGAGTCCTTAAAAATAATTATTAATTAATAAAGTGAATAATATATACTATACAATGGATCATTTTGTTTGATTATCTTCATCTTATCCATCTCGGTTGTTTCAAAAGTTTGATTGCGCTTAGTAGACTTTTGTTGAGCCTCACAGATTAGACGTTGTTCAGTGGGTAACTGCTTTACCCTATAAAAACATGCTGGTAAAGCAGGTGGCAGCAAAAAAAATTATCTAGATGAAGTCAACAGTTCCAGTTAGGACGAACTATTTAGCGCTCACCTTATTTGGGCTACTTCGACATATTGGAAGCTATTTCAAGACCAGGGGAGGGCTCTCTATTTCGTTCCGAAAGTCAATCCTATTCGAAAATGCTTTTCGTTTCGCTTTTGAATTGGAACTCTGTAACACTTTCGAAATGTAAAAAATAATACTAGACGCTTTTTCCACTTAAGGATTTTTCTTTGTCGAGTCTCGATTTATTTCTTTCGAGATCTCTCAAATAAACAAATCAAAACAAATACATATACTTATAGGTAGGTGAAAGTCGAAAAAGGAAAAATTGCGATTTTTAAGAAAGAATATAATATTGCAAAAGAAAATGGATTCTGTTGCACTTTGGATGGACGATGAAACTAGTGAAGAACGGATTGAGCGGGAAGTTATACGGGAAAAATCAAATGTTATGGAAATAAGTGATAGAATGTAAAATTCGATTGGTAGCAAGGATTCATATCACCGTTAACTATTATTTATTATTTTAGTTTTGTTCAGAACTTCCGCCTGTCGAAGGATGCTTTTTTGTATGTTTTAAATTGCATACGATATGAACTTGCTGCTCCTTTGATATCAACTGTAGTTCCTGTAATTTTAAAAGTAGCTGTTACTCCAAAGTTTTTAGCACAAGGAGGCTATCAGCACCAAATATTACATGATTACTACATTGGCATGGCACAACAAACAGCATCAAGTTCTATTGTGGAAGTCTGTAGAGCAATAGAAAAAATATTGTGCCCGAAACATATAAATTTCAAAATGAGCGAAATAAAACATTCAAATTGGACGCAATCCTTTTCCACAAATTATGTGATGTTTGCTTCGCATCAGTGGTTTTTATATGTCTTTTGGCCAAATCTGGATGTGCACACATGAACTCCACCAAAACCTCGAATTATTTTTGTTTCGTAAACTTTTGTTTGAAGATGCCCTGTAAATTAAAATTCGTTTGCTTAAATTGTTATTATCACTAAGATTTTCTTAAAAAACTTACATTTTAAGATACTTTCAAATCGTTCTGTTATCACATTTGTTGTAGAAACAAATTTTCCGTTTTTTAATGCTTTTGACATTAGGAAACGAGTTGCTAGGTACCAAAATTACACTTTCGGAATTGTAAAACCGAAAGTAGTAGATTTCATTCCGCTTTTGAAATAGAGAGTACAAAATATTCGTTTTCGGAAAATTTTACTTTCGGAACGAAATAGGGTATTGAAAAAGAGATGGTGGTGGATGAACCTTTAACGGGCCAAGGGCAGCGCTCTTATCCCCGTGGTGGGTCACTGGCATCGGAATATCCTGCCTCTTATCCTCAGGGTTTTACCTAAGGATTTGGCCCTCCAGGTTGGGAGTTGTGCGTCGGGGTAATTGTCCTACCACGAAAAAGAAACTGGTTACGAAGTAACCACAAGCCTCGAATAAGGATGATTTTACTTTGTATCTGCACGTGGAATGTTCGGACAATTAATAGGTCACTTGCAACCGAACGTTGCGTTAGCGGAAGCCCTAGATTGCTAAAAAGCAGATATTACCGCCATCCAAGAAGTGCGGTGGGATGGACCGGATTTACAGACAGAATTTCCAACTTATTAAATAGCACTAAGGTGTTGGCTAAACGAGAGAATAACATATTTTTCTTATCACGTATTTTTGTAAAACAGTTAGTTGTTCGATTTTAATAGCGCAAGTACCACCCCAGCAGCTAATACCATATTGCAATCTGGAATGGAAGATCCCAAAATAAATATTATTCAAGGGCTGTAAATGCTCCTCGCTTAGTCACAAACTGAAGACAGCTACACAATCCTCAGGCTTCAAGGTAGTGGACCCTGTGAGGTAGTTGGAGGTCTGTGAATAAGCAAAGAGCGGGACAAGGTAGAAAGGCCGAATGCTAACTGCTGCTCTAGAATGTTGACCCTCAGTCATATTCTTTGTGAGGCGTGAGCGTAAGCCCGAAGTTTTGTCCGTGTTGGGGTTGATCCGGAAAGTCCTGGCCAGCCTTCTGTTGGGTATTACCTGACAGCAAGTAGTGGTAAGGAAAGAAAGGATAGACTTTAATACCTCGCCAAGTATCCGAGGTACCAGTCACTACCCGACGACGAGACGGACACTACCCTAACGAGTACTGATAGACAGACATTACTTGACTTGTACGACATACAAAACGGACGATCAACAAC
Organism: Pocota personata; assembly: GCA_963082735.1. NCBI lineage: Eukaryota > Metazoa > Arthropoda > Insecta > Diptera > Syrphidae > Pocota > Pocota personata. Next base: position 44,433,429 of record OY720429.1, on the reverse strand, counting down.
AGCCGCAAGACAAGCCAGTGAATTTGAAGGACAACGAAACCAACGTTTAAGTCTGTCGCTAGGCAACCAAGCGACAACGACTGTAGCAGAGACAAGGGCCGGACAAGAAACTTCTGACGACGAAGACGTCTGTAGAGGACACAAAACAGATAACACAACAAATACAAAAGGTGGTCTCTCAAGGGGTAAGGAAGAATCAGGTTGAGATCATGTCGGTGTTCGCCGATAGCATGAATGATATGATGACTACCTTCCAAGAGAGCATCAAGGCGATCAATGACAAGATCTGCAACCTGAAACTCCGCGGCTGCGCAGAGCGAACCTCCTACGACGAACGACCGACGACAAGACATCACCCGACAAGGACAGTCCACTCCATCGCACTCTCTCAACTGGACGGAACTTCTACATCAACCGACACCAACACTAAACAGACCGACTCTTAACCCGCCGCCACACGAACGACAAGTACCTTACACGAACCGCAACATGACAAGGCTCCACGCTTCACAGAACCATTTTCTTCACGGTTTTCACAAAGAAAGGTAGATATTCATAAGTGAGGTATTAAGTTCGACGGGACACCGAAAACTATGTCCGTAAAATGTTTCCTGTTTCGCTTTGAAACCTTGCAGAACGGTATTAACGACCACCAGCTATTCACCCATTTTCATCACCTCGTAAGCGGTCCGGCAGAGAGGTGGTTTTGGCAGTTTCTGCTGGAAAATGAGGGCGATAGGTACCTGAGCCATCAACAACTTAAAAGGGAGTTGCTGAAACAATTTAAAAATACTATGAGAGATCATGAGATTCTGAGGGCTATCATGGATAGGAGACAGCAACCCCAGGAGTCATTCGACGACCTCTACGTTGACGTGCGGACAGTGGTACTACAGATGACGAGTCGACCGAACGAACTAGACTTAGTAGACATACTTAAGTACCTGACGACTAGGGAAACGAAATTCAGACGACACGTGAACGAGCTAGAAGACCAGGGAACTTTTAGAAATAGGAAAGCACGTTACCTCTCCCAATTTTGGCCAGAGAGATGACAATCGGTGGTAGGGAGTAGTAATAGGCTAGGTTAAGATAGTTAGTATTAGATTAGGATATAGTTTAGTTGTTAGGTTAGTTTAGGTTTAGTTTAGGATAAGTAGGGTAAGTTCCACGTAGGCCTTCCCGATCTTAATCCTGGCCATGGGCACAAATCCTTGGATTTTTTTCATTTTTTATTTATTTTTTTCTTTCACTATTTTTTTTCTGAAGTCCGTCCGATGTCAGCGTAGAGTAGTTTTCCTTTCTTTTGTTTTTTTTTATTTTGGCACGAGATTTTGTGTGCTTGGCAGGGGGTACACAGTAAGGTGTGTGTGTGTGTGGGGGGGGGGGGGGGGGTTCCGCCCCGGGTGGCAGACTAAAGGCTGAACTATAACAGTAGAATGCTTTCGTACGACCACCTCTGAAACAGAGCGAATACACAGGATTTGTATTGTGTGACCATAATAGCTTTTTGCTTCGATTGGTTAAGTTTCGTTCACTTTTGCGAATCCATTCGCTCTTTCGTTAGTGAGCAAAAGTGAACGAAACTTAACGAATCGAAGCAAAAAGCTGTTATGGTCACACAATGCAAATCCTGTGTATTCGCTCTGTTTCGGAAGTGGTCGTACGAAAGCGTTCTACTATTATAGTTCAGCCTTAGATGTAGATTACGCTCACTGTTTGCACAATTCTAGTATGTAAAGTGAAAACATAAAAAAAAATTAATGAGACTTAACAATTTATTCGATGTTTTCAAGGTTACCTACCTAGTCGTTTATTGGTTAAATTAGATATTTATGCACAAAAACATAAGCAAATTACTTAGTAAATAAAAAGGACATTTGCTGGTAAAATTTCAAGTTTGGAGGTAAGCGTTGTGATTTTTTTCTCACTAGCTTTATTAACGTAGATGAATAGACTAAAATATGAAGCGAACTAAAATAAGTGCGTTTCAACAGCGGAAAATCAAGAAGGCAAAAGATTTGGCAACTAAAGCATGTTCAGGAGACATCTATAAGTATGTGACACCAGTAGCTTCTACATCTAGTGCAGAAATCGAACCCTCAAGTTCATTAGAAAGCAACCTACCCCATCAAGTTCATTAGAAGAAATCGAATTACATAACACTGATGGAAATGCAGAAGATTTTGACCGGGATATGGAGCATGATACTCGTATCAGCGTTCGGGAAAAAGAAGATTTTGGTGAGTTGGAAAAGCAAACAACAAGCAAAGAGTGCTCTATTTATTCTGATATTTCAAATTGGCCGGAATTGGCCGAAGATTTAAAAGTTGATTTAGTGAAAAAGGGTAGTACTCATTTTCAACATAAAGATGGTCCTTTTAATACAGCTGAAGTTCAAAGGTCAGGCGATAAAACCAAGGGGACGAGTAGGTATCTTAATACGACCTGGTCTTATAGTACCCTCCCAAATGGTGAAAGAGTATTGCGGAAATGGATAGTATACTTCAAGCTGACAAACAGTTTGTTTTGTTTTTGCTGTCGGTTATTTGCATGCAATGAATCACAATATTTCGTCACTGGGTTTAATATGTGGTGGAAGCTTAACCCTAAGGTATACGAGCACGAGGCATCTGATCGCCACCTAACTTCAGTTGGGAAGTGGGATTAAAGCTGCAAAACACAATCAACAACAATTTGCAAATGTCAATGGGTGCAGAAAAAAAGAAATGGCGCGATATTCTAAGACGGCTTTTGGACGTAATTTTGTTTCTTGCTCGTCAAAACCTTTCTTTTCGAGGCCACAGAGAGGACTTGTCATCGGACAATAGAGGCAATTTCTTGGAATTGGTGAAACTTATATCCAAATATGACCCAGTTTTAAAGGAGCATTTGTTGAGAATTGAGCATTCAATAGGTGATAAGACACGAGTCAGCTCGTATTTGTCGAAGAATATTCAAAATGAATTTATAAGCCTTTTGGGAAAAGAAGTAAGGATACAAATTGTGTGAAAGACATCCACCAGGCGAAGTACTTTGGCATTATATTCGATAGGACACCCGATGAATCACATATCGACCAAATGAGCGAGGTCATTAGATACGTTCACATCCAGGACGGCAAAGTTGAGGTGAGGGAATTCTTTCTAGGGTTTTTTCCTACATCTGGAAAGACTGCCAAAGAACTTCTTAAAGCAACTCAATGAAGATAGTCTGGACATTAACCTTTGCCGGGCTCAGGAATGTGATAATGCTGCGACTATGGCGGGTATTCATGGAGGAGTTCAAAAATTAATTCGGCAAATTAATCCAAAAGCTTTGTTTACACCATGTGTAAATCATTCTTTAAACCTTTGTGGAGTTCACTCTTTTTGAAGCACTCCTTCAAGTACAATGTTTTTTGGGACAGTAGAAAGACTTTACACATTTTTCTCAGCATCTACGCATCGTTGGGATATTCTCATAAAAAATGTAGGTGTGTCAGTCAAGAGACTTGTAGACACTAGATGGAGCGCTCATCACGAGGCTATTAAGCCTCGTGAAGATAGTTTCAACTCTTGAACTCCTTTGTGATCCTCAAAAGGAAAATTTGGATACAAGAGGTGCTGCAACCATACTCTTATCTGCTGTATGCGACTTTACGTTTTTGTGTTATCTTTCATTCTGGTGCGATATTTTGGAAGAAGTTGATGCAGCACAGAAATACTTGCAAAAATCCGGGCTCACTTTAGAAAAAAATGTAATAAAACTTAAGGCACTCGCGAGTTTTCTTCATGAACATCGTGATGAAACCGTGAAAAAGGCCATAATATACGCAAGAGAACAATGTACTAAGCTAGAAATTTCAATTGAAAGGCGGGCAAGAACAAGTTCTCCTTAGTCGCACCAAAGACGCCTCCGAGGCCTACCCTAGCTCACAACAATGGCCAACTCAAATTCTGATCAATTACGACACATAAGAAAATACTGTTTAAGATTCGAAATATGTTCGGTCCATTTAAGTTGTTGATCGATTGTTACTCCTAAATATTTGAAGAATTTAACCTCTTCAATTTCAAAGCAATTTTCGGTACATGCCGCATTTGGATTAAAAAGGGTCTAAGAACTTAGTCTCAAGCAATTTTCGCTAAACAACTTGAATCTTAAACAAACAGGTGAATGAAAGCTAATTCCAATGTTACTCAACTCCTTTGCGTCAAGGCTAAAAAACATGACTTTAGTCTTATTACTTATACAAAGTTCATGAACAGCAAACCACAACCTTAGTATATGGACATCATAATTCATGTCTGAAACTAAATTTAATGAATTTTCAGAATCATATCCAATTGCAAGATTCAAAAAGAGAATAAATGTTTATTAAAAAGAGAATAGGACCAAGCACTGATCCCTGAGGTACACCCAAATTAATATCCTTCGAGTCACTTAGAACATTATTCACATTAACTTTTTGAGTTCGATTACTCAGATAAGAAACAAACCAATTATAAATACAACCTCGAAAACCAGAATTGTACAGTTTTTTTTTTAAAAGAATGCTATGTTTAACCATATCGAACGCTTTGGTTGCGTCAACGAAAAGTGCATCACAACATTTTTTCTTATCAAGACCTTTTTGTATAAAGGAACAAAAATCCAACAGAGCATCTTCTGTTGATAACCCTGATCGAAAACCATATTGTAGGGGACTAAAAAAATCTTGATTTAACAAAAATTGCAAGATCCTAGTTTTAATGATTTTTTCAAAGACTTTTGCTATTGAGGGTAATAATGAGATTGGTCTATAGTTATTTCGATCTTTTTTGTTGCCTTTTTTAAAGAGAGGTATAACAACAGCACTTTTCAGATCATCTGGGAAGTTGCCTGAAAGAACACTCAAATTAAAAATGTATGCTAGAACGTCAACTAAATTCAAAGCGGTTTTTTTTAACACAATGTTCGAAATACCATCCTTACCACACGAGTTAGTATTTTTGAGAGAGTTTATTGTTTTCAAAATTTCTAGACCAGAAATGGATTCGAAATAAAAGCTATTTCTACTAAAGGCTCTGCTTAAAACACCAAAATCTGTGCAGCAGCTGCAAGGTAAAGTACAACTACTAGTAGGTGTGTTTTTACCAACTGTTGCGAAGTGTTCATTGAAAAGGTTAGCTATTTCTAGGGAGGGCAATTAGCATTACAGCCAATCTTTTCACATATTCTGTGCTTACTGGCAATTGACGGTATGCTGATTGCCGCAGTGGGTATAAAAGAGAGACATGGTATCCAATGGAGACCGTTTGAAAAATTTAATCACATACTCGTAAACTATGCCGATGATATTTGTGTCCAATAGCACTGGTGGCTTGAATGTAATGCGTTAATCGCTGCAAATCAATGGTGAGTGGCTTAAGGATTAACGCCAAGAAAACTGAAATAATGCACACAGCCCGAAACACACAACAGCCGATTATTCTTAGTCAGGAGACCATAGAGGTCGCGTAGTTTAACTATCTGGGTAGTCTTATATTACTCGATAGCGGAACGGACCTGGAGGTTAACAATAAAGCCCGTGGTGCATTTCGAATCTTTTGTCCTGCGTGGAACTCCAGCCTAATTTCGCTACGCACCAAGTTGAAACTCTTTGAATCCAACGTTAAATTCGTGTAGTTACTCGTATACGCCTGCGAAACGTGGAAATGCTCTGTTAACATCTCGAGAAGGTTACAGGCTTTCGTTAACATGTGTCTGCGATACATTCTGAAGATCCGGTGGCTACTGATCATATCTAACAATGTACTGGATAGTAGAACTGGACAGAGAAAATTGGATATAGGCATCAAGCAACAAAAATGGTCATACACTTAGGAAAGCAAACGACAACATAGCGAAGCAGTCCCTTGTATGGAATCCTTAGGGTGCAAGGCGAGTTGGAAGCTAAAAATGTATGATATGTCTGATAGTTGAAGCTTTAAAAGCATAACTACATTCGAGAAAAAATACAACAAGTAAAATAAAACATACAAAATAGTTATAGTCCGTATAGAACGCATGGTATGAAACCCTATCGCCCATCTTTCAACTCACTCCAATAAAGTAAGGGTGGGTTGCGAGTTTTTTAAAATAAACGCGGATGCCATGATATCTCTATGTACAGAGAATATTTTCGCGATTTTTAAGAAATTTTTATCACAAAACTGTTGTTACAACTTTTTCTTAGCGGAAAGTGGGGTTGGCTCCCAAAATTTATAACGCAAGTTCACGGATTCTGGTAAGATGTGCACAATAAGACTTAACCATCACAGGTAAATACCTTTGAACAATATTTTTTTAACGAAACTCCCCTAAAAAGTAGGCGTGGTCATTTATAATGGACGAAACAAAAATAAAGTAAACATCTACTTTGCCTAGACAATATTTTCCAGTTTCTAGACTAGGAAGAAATATTATTTAGCGTCACGTTACATCAAATCTTAGAACAACTCTGTTTGGACAAAATTTGTTTGCCAGTACGTGAAGAATTTAAAAACAATGGCTTATGCCGGCAGGTAATTAACACTTCTTTTCAAAGACAGGGATCTACCGCGTAGAATTTTCATTTAGAAATAAGCTACCATAGAACAGACACATGCCGCACCCGTGCATATTTTCTAAAACGTATTGTATTTCACTGAAATTTAAATATCCATAATTTTGTTTATGAGACATTGTCCTTCCTAACACTGACTACCTATTTTTGGCCAAATTTTGCACAAACACGACTAAAGTGCAAAACCAAGTAGACGCTAGCAGAAAAGGGTATAAAATAAAAATTTTATATGGTACTATATACGAGTAGGTACATCAATAAAACAAAAAAGAAAAAAAAATATATTTTTCTACTTTTTTTAATTAAAAGTGAAGTGAAAGGTTCTTATCCTGCTGAGTTGCGTCCATACAGGTCTTCGTAAGTGGAACCCAGGTACTATCCGCGTAGGGTCGGTGATAATGTTGTTTGATGCTGCAAATTCCCACCAAGTTTTTGTGCATTCCTCTTTGACGTTGAAGTTAGAGTAGTGCAGTCTTTTAGCTAATTTATTTATTGTTTCCGTGATTTTAAGCGGAAGCAGTCGTTACCATCGGTAAACTCGTGAATTGGGAAGGTTTGGATTTTGATATATTCTCCCATCATATTTTTGGCGTCTAAATGAGGATGGACAAATGCTACTCAGAACTGAGAGCCACTGGATAGGCATTGATCTGATCGTTCCGGTAATTAAACGCATTGTAATGTGAAGCTAGCTATCAATCTTTTTGCTATTCAGCCAGATGAGAGCTCCAAATACGACAGTTGAGTATAGCAGGACAATGACGGATGTAGTGTACCAGAGAAAGCTCCCCAGTTGTTAGATGCAAGTTTCTGGAGCAGGTTGTTTATGGTTTCGAGTTTATTTGCAGTTTTCTAGGTCTTTAGTGAGCGTTTCTCCAATAAAGGTTATATTACAGTCGAACACAGAATAATTTGTACTTAATAACCCAAAACACTGTATCTGGTGTATTCTAACTCCATCTATGTGTGTTAATCTAAGTCTGGCCACCTAATCGTCTGATTTACTCGAAATGTCTCCACATCTGTAATTACCCGTTTTGTTATCAATCTGTTTGATCTCAGCTTACATATTTATGATGCATTACATTATACAGAAGTCAGTCAATAAACGATCTCAAAATGAATTGGACATTGCTCCCCCTACATTATGGTACTGTATGGTAATTGGTAGGTCATCTGTATACTCGTAAGCGAATTTATCACACAGCGTTTCTGGCATATCTTGGATGTACAGATTGAATAACAGTGGTGCTAAAACTGAGCCTTGAGGTAGACCGTTGGATGTGGCCAGAACTACAACGCTACATTGCTCGTAATACTGTCCACTTCCGGCCGCAGCCCAGGATAAAGGTTTCAGGGAAGTTTTTTTCAGCTTATTTTCGAAGCCATAGTCAATATGAGTGGCAGCTGGGACTTGATTGGAAACCAACCTGTTCAATTGATTTCATTTACAACCCCTACTATCCTGTTATAGATGAGGCGCCCCTCCAGGATCTTATAGCAATTGTTGTCCTTAGCTATCAGCTCTGTCGTCTGGTTTTCCAGGTTTCAAAATCGCAATTATCTTTGTTTTTTAAACTCTTTAAGTAGGGTTCCGGATAATAGGATGTTGGTAAAGAATTTACGTAACCTAGCCTTTGTGTTTCCGTCAGAATTTTTTATAAATTCTGTGTAAATTTGGTCAGTCCCTGCAGCTTCCCCAGATTTGCAGTGGCAATGGCAGCTCAGAACTCGGCTCGACAGTGTTGAGAATGACCTTCCGTCACTGTCTTAAGTTCCTTAAAAGATTTCTTGATGGACCTTGTGTGGGCTTTGTCGGACTTAGTTTTGGAGGTTTCCACAATGTGGTTTGAATCCGGGTCGATCTTATGAGACGATGTGGAGTTAGTGCCTCCTAGTTTTTGAAGTAGGCCCCAAGCTTTCCTGCTAGAACGTGTGAAGTCCAAAAAGAAATGTAATTTTTTCGAAAGCCGCGAGAAATAAATTTCTTCGCAGTACAGACTACAGTGTCAACGAAGGTTGCATAGTTATAAAGCGTCGGAGGAATCCAGCGGACATTAGAGTCAAGATCCGAGGTAAAAATGGTCGAGGGCTAGAATTTTGCTGGCTATGGGGAAAGTCGTGTAGAACTCGTGCCGTTTTCGTCATCCGCTTGATATTTCCACAGAGTGCTGTGGCTGTTGAAATTGCCGGGGCTGATATACGGTGAACATCTTAGTAGACCATGACATTCTCGTAGGTTTGTAGATGTTTACAATTTTTAAGCCAGAAACTGAGATTGTTACCAGAAACAGATTACCACTGACTTTGGTTTCTACAAGGCTAGCTTATTTTATGACAAATCTTACATACATATGTAGCAATGCCGTAGGTTTGGTGGCGAAGGGCTCCTACAAGTGTGAACCCATTGATTTTCCCCCGGCAGAGAAGTTTGGTTTATGTTTTTTGGAGGAGTACCATTTCAATTTTATTCTCCCCAAATAATCGGTACAGATGGTCGCTTTTTGCTCTGCTTATGCATTCGATGTTCAATTGGCAGATACGGACAGAGGGTCCAAGTGGCGTTGAGAAGTGTCAGTTAGGTGATTGGGATCCGATTGAATGTGCACCTAATATAATTATTTTTTTAAGTTGAAAAATCTGCTGCCTGCAAAGGAGAGACGTGACGGGTTCTTTTTCTCAGTAACCAAAAATATTATTTCAAAAGATTCCATGCCCCAAACAAAAAGACAATATGTTGACATTCAATATACTATACATATATCATATATGTAATTAAATAAACATTTATAGAATAAATATATATAAATAAATCATCTACTTTAATAAACACTTGTCACGTTTACACTTCGAACATATCATTGTCAATGTTCTCGTCCATATCATCCATTATTACATTGATCAACTGGTGTGCAACATGTGGAAACCGGAGATGCGTAGACACCTGTAGGTAGTCATGATGATATTTTAACGATCGCACCATTTCCCATCTACCTTCCTCCGGGACGTAGCGAGCTATGTGATCCTTAAAGAGACCGTAAAGTTTATGGCCAAAAGCAAATACTTCATCGGGATATCTATAAGCAAAGACAGTTGTTAGAGAGTTGTTCAACATATTTTACTTGTCACACCCGTACCTATTATACTGAGTATAAACCAATGTCCAACGATTCGCCCGTACATCATATCGTTGCAATGCATCTGCATGAGTTGTGTAAATATTATCGTAAACTACCGCGCAAGAAGACGCAGCCGATCTATAGGGTGTTGTTACTATTTCTTCCCATTTACCCATTCTAGGATCCATGCGATGAACGCATTTCAAAGGAAGTGCACGATCTCTGCCGCCAACAGCGTAAATCGAATTTTCTAAAAATTCACAAAGAATAATTTAATAACATCCATGCAACTGAGGACAAAGCCGTACCGTAAATTGCAACTCCCATTTGCTCTTTAGCGCGAGGCATTGTTGGACACCAACTTTTACGCCCGCTGTGCAGATCCATAAACTCTGCAGATGACAACGCTTTAAGACCATCCGAACCACCAAGCGTGTAAATGGTACCATGCAACACACAACTCCGGTGATAAGCTCTAGCCTGTTGCAGTGGTACAAATGGGACCCAGACATTGTTTCTCTGATGGAAAGCATACGATTCAGCTGTGATTTGTTTCTTGTTTTTCCATCCACCTTGATGGTAGATATAGAATCCATGGCAGACGTAGGTTCCATCGAAGATTTTCTCGGGTAATGTATCCAGATGGCGTTGTTCTGCTGTTGTGAATATTTTTACAGCTTTAGGATGAAAATCGCCAAACCTTCTGGAAATTAAAATCTGCACATGGGATTCATTTGAAATAACCGAAGTAGCTGGAGACGCCCAATGGTCCAGATAGTGATTGGGGTGGGCAGCAATTCTTGAAGAAATCAATAAGTCTGGTGATATAAGCGCAGGTTGTAGGTATTCCAAAAGATCCTGAAGGTAGGTGACTCGAGTTTCATAGGAATGGTAAACCCAACGCATTGTGAATGAGTAAATGGCGTCCTCAATGTAGCCATTTGCCTTCAAGTTCTGAGTGAGTTGTTTGAACTGCAAAGAAATTGAAAATTCATATAAGCATATAATTAATAGTTGAACGTTCTCTAACGAAGTCTTGTTCTGTAAACGTCTAATTTAGTCGAATAAATTGCTTAGAGAATACCTATGCGCACAAACATAATGCAAACCTATAGAGCAGCTCCACAAAAGAAACAAATTTGCTAGAACCGATCGTCAACACTACGAGCAGAAAAAGATGTATGAAAACTCAAAAAGATAGGATAAGAGAAAGAGATCGGAAAAAGAAAGAAAAGAACTCGGAAATTTCTACAAAAGGCGGAAGAAGCGGGTCACCCAGTGTTTTACTTCTCAAACCGCAGCCATTACAGAAAAAGACGGGAACACCATAGTAAAAACATAGACGACATTGAAGATCTATAATTTCTGCTGTCAATGCGTTTTTAATCATGGAAAACGAACAAACAACCAAATCTTCACATTACGTCCAATCATCGAAAGTATTTTATTGATACCGCTCAATTTGTTATCGAATGTAACCCCTCGTATGTCAGAAGGAATATTCACGAGCTATAAAGTTCAGGACATATAAAGTTTTGGCATTCCTGCTAATCCTATTCGCCTTTGCAGAATACCAAAACCTTCAATACCACCAGAGGTCGCAGTCAAAGTGAGTCGCAGCTCATATAGTGTTTAATTCCAAGGCCATGATTACGGGGACTATGTTGGGTATAGCGTATTCATTCCTAAGAAGTCCAAGACACTGAAGCTTTATTTGTAAAATTGGCGTGTCGCGTTCATAGACATCATCGTGCTCAAGCGCTTTTTTTATTATTCGCTAATGTCAATGTGTGATTGTGAGTGCAATGCATAAAACAGGCAGGACGTACGTCACGTACTCTTAAGAGTTGTATAATAAGATCGTATAAGATCGTAAGCATCTCTCTGCACCCGCCCACCTTCTTATAAAAAGAGTCAAGTTGTTAGTCGAGTCGGGAGTCGCTGATGATTCGTCCGATCACAGACACCGTATGAAATTTCAAAATTGTAAATTATAGAATTAATGAATGTGTATAATTGCTTAAGAACAAAATTGGATTTCAAGTGGTGTTGTAGAAACAGTTTGTTTTATTCCTAACGCTACATCAGAGCGATACTTTTATCCACTTAAGGCGGCGGATATCCGACGCTTTTCAATTCACATGTTTAGTCAGCCTAAAGCATGACGTGTTAACAGGAATTATTCTTCGTTGAGTTTCGATGCCGATCTTGTGCACTGGGATTTGTCTCACTCAATTTTGTGTAAGCGAATGATTATATCTTGTGCTACGGTCAAGTATTGTTGTTAACATCGCCTTCGTTGGATAAACGACGCGCTCGCCGGCTATACGACAGTCTATCTCGAAAATAAATCTGTATTTAATCCGGCGCCTGATGAGTAAGATGAGATTTCTGCGCTGGTGTGATTTTTTTTTTATTTACAGAGGAGCCTAGGTAGACAGAGTCCTTCACAACCTCAAAAATGTTTTTTTCTATTGTGACGTTTTGTCCAAGTCGTCCTTTTTTATTACAGCATATATTTTGTTTTGCACTCGGTAACCGCTTAACCCATTTTTGCCTCTTCTGTTTCAGTATTCACAAAAGCACCACTAACAACCGGCTGCGTTCTTTCAATTATGTCAATGTCGTCGGCGTACGCGAATGGTTGTAGACTTTTGAAAGGTCGTACCCCTGATGTTAGCTTGAGAATTTTTTAAAATTGATGTTAAAGAAATCATCATCATCCTGCACAGGCGGGTGAGTTTGGCAGGGATGCCAAAACTAAACATGGCTTTGTATAGCTCATCTCTGTAGACGCTTTCGTATATGGCTTTGAAATCGCAATGTGAATATCTGACCTACGGTGTACTCTCCTGGCCTAAAACCACACTGATATGGGCTAATCAGATTGTTGGCAAAACGTTTAAGGCATTCACATAATATGATAGATAGGATGTCGGTCAGATGGTCTACTTTCTTAAGGAAATCGGCCACCGATGCTAAGGTTCCATTCGCCGGGCATACTTTCATCCGACTATATTTTACATATGAGTTGATACGAGTATATGATGTCGACCATCGGCTCAAGCAGCCTTGTTGGATTTAAGCTTAGGTATTGCTATCTTCACTTCACTTTGGTCGGGTGGACGGAATTGTTGATCGTCACCCTTCGAGTTGAATGGAGCATTCGGCTTGACAGCGAAGTTTTTATCATCACCGCCGTTTAACAGTTCTCAGTGCACCGACTGTGACTCTACTACTAGATATCCTTCTTCATCTTCGCTGCGTGCGCTTGGCAGCGTGGGGGCCTGAGAGCATATTAAGCTGATAGTTTTGACTTTTGCCTTCAGGCGGATTGTAATCGCTCACATGCCTAAACCTCAATACTTCTCGCATAAATCTGACTCTGACGACAAATACGCAACCAAATAGACCATGATTTTGCTCCTTGTAGCAGTCACCGTACTAGATGTTACAGTTTTTCATCCGCTTTTTGACCGGCCCATCCCATCGCACTTCTTGGATGGCGGTGATATCTGCTTTATAGCAGCCTTGGGCCTCCGCTAATTGTTCGGCCTATTGGTCCGAACATTCCACGTGCAAATCTGGAGGTCATTGTCCTTATTTCGATTGCGAGGTTCGTCAACAGTAAAATCACCCTTATCTGAGGCTTGTGGTTACTTAGTAACCAGCTTTTTTTTTCATGTTCCGCTCCCACCTGGAACAAGGGCAAAGTGCTTCTGTGAGGACAGCCCTCACCTTGGCTTGAATGAACGTATCTACCATTTGAACACCAAAACAAAAAAAAACACGATTTGCTGTAATGTGTCATTCCAGTCCGACAAATCGGAAATTCCCATCGCCCATTCAATTCAAATTCATATTTTCAACGATTCCTATTTTCGAGTTTCGTGAATCATTCCCCCTGGCGAATTTTATAATAGATGTTTAAATTTCATCAGCTGGTTTTTGAAATTTTATTCACAGAAATTCAAATATTCTACTAATGGGTAAATCGTGTGAACGCTCTCATTGAGTTTTACGCACCTTGAGCAGAATAACCGACGCATTGCAAGCTACGTGTGCACCTCAGGAAGTTGGGTCTATAAAGCAACGAAATATTCACATTTTCGAACGAAGCTGAGGAAAATCCAAATCACATCCTTAGGAACTGTAGAACACCGACTGGAAACAGAGTAAGGTGTGCGAGAACCTACCATCTCTAAACTCAATACAGATTTTTAAGTTAGCCCAAGAACAACCTATGTTGGTACCAGAAGGAGGCACAATAGATCTTTGAAGTTGCAGAGCACCTGAACCCGACACTCATTAATTCTTTCGGGGATTCTAGTCTACTATAATACAACAATAATTACATACCTCGTCAAATTCAATTGCCAGATAATCGTTCTTCGGGAAAATGTGATGAAAGTTTATAACAACCATTTGTAATGCCTTCTGACACAAGCTCTTTATGGAATGTTTGCCTATAAATAAATATTTAACACATTTCATTTGTCTTCCATGTGCACAGTCATACCCGCAAATATAAGGTAATCGATGCAATTCTCCAAAACCAAATTGTTCACCAAATATGTACAGCATACCTCCTCGGCACTGGTGATTTGCAGGAAGGATGCAGTCAACAGAACTCTCTCCACATTACTCGAATCGAATTTCAATATTCCTGTGTACAGGTAATCTACCAGAACCTGCAAGCATTCAGCATCCACATCCTTAATATCGATTTCACTTTGATCCGACTCCAGAAATGGACCTGAAAAGTGTCTATCAATACATGACACCATGGAGATGTACAAATTCCAAACCTGAGAACATAGCACTGAAGTAGGGACTGCATGCGCACAGTACATTTTTATGGGCCAATATCAGCGTATCACCGACTCTCAATTTAATATCACAGAACTGCCAGCGAAGAAAAGAAAAAAAAAAGAAAACATCAAATGTACACTTTTGAAGCAGAATCAGATGGACACATATACGTACCGTTCCTTTTTCCCTGAGTCGGGATAAACCATCCAACAAGTCAATAGCAATATTATGCTGAAATATTGCGAAGTTAGACGTTAGTTTAGCAGAGGACTAAGTGCGTAGACCATGTTTAGCACTTACCTTGTTGTTATTCGAAAATATCGAATTGCTGTTACTCGCTTTAATACCACGTGCCAGATGGTTGTACATTTTGGGAAATGTTATATTACGCACAGCTCCGCGGACAGCGTTTAGAACGAGATTTTCATTTCACAATAGCTCGGAACAATTCCGCAAGTGACTCTGACTAATGAGTTCGAGATGTCATGTGGTGAGACGAAAACAAGAAAACAAATGCGAAAAGCTTCGACAAACCAACTTGATCTCAATATAATAGAGATGCACTGTAGGAATTTGAAGAGATAACCGAATTTAATTACTAATTATTTATAATAAAACAGAAATAGCTGCACTGGTATCACTGATAAAAATAATCACAAATTGAGTAGGAAATATAGGAAAACATATGGGGAACAAATATGTTTATACACAATCGCCGAGCCGAAGCTCAAAGCTTTCGGAGGTGCAATGTATACATAAAAAGTTTTCTTATGTCAAGCAATGGACATGACCAGCTAAGTACTTATTTGGAATGTTAAGCAAAGATGCGTTCAGAACGAAATCATGCAATGAACATATTATTTATATTAAAACCATTTCTTAAAAAATTGTTGGCAATTGGATTTAAAATTATATTTTATAAGAAATGATTTTTGTTAGAGTTTCGTACCGAAGTGGCACAGTGTTTCTTTCTCCGTCCGAATGCCACAGACTTGTGAATTCGTACATATACAGGGTTATTCATTTTGTGCTTTAAGATTTTAATGTAAATATAATAAAAAGTATTAAAGATTTCGGGGCGGGTTTCCAATAAAGGAAATTCGCAAAATTTTTTTTTTTTAATTAGTCTAAAATGGTCTAAAAAGCATAAAAAAAATTTGAGAGGAAGTTAATAGTATAAAAAAAAAATTTTTTGAGAGGAAGTTAATATTGGGTCAATAACTTAATTCGTGCGGTTTGCTAAGAGATGACGTAACTTGTATTATTCCATTGTTATTATTCCATTGGAACATGCGTTGGAAAGCTACTGTCATTGTACGTCATTTCAGTATATGTCATTCATTTGAAGGGTAAACAACAATAAATTTTTTTCACTCAAATATGTCCAACTTTGTGCCTGAAAAAGTGTTTTTGCGGGGAGTTCTTCTTCATTACTTTAATATGAAGAAAACTGCTGCCGAAAGTCATCGTATTTTGGTGGAAGTTTATGGTGAACATGCGCTAGCTGAGCGAACGTGCCAAAAGTGGTTTGCATGATTTAAAAGTGGAGATTTTGGCTTGGAAGACGATGAACGTCCTGGGCAGCCAAAAAAGTTTGAAGATGAAGAACTGGAAGCATTACTCTATGAAGATTGTTGCCAAACACAAGAAGAGCTTACAGAATCTTTGGGTGTCACTCAGGCAGCCATTTCAAAACGTTTAAAAGCAGCTGGATATATTCAAAAGCAAGGAAATTGGGTTCCACATGAACTCAAGCCGAGAGACGTCGAAAGGCGGTTTTGCATGTCCGAAATGCTGCTGGAACGCCACAAAAGGAAGTCATTTTTGCATCGGATTGTTACTGGTGATGAAAAATGGATCCATTACGACAACCCTAAGCGCAAAAAATCATATGTGAAACCCGGCCAACCAGCCAAATCAACGGCAAAGCCGAATATCCATGGCGCGAAGGTAATGCTCTGTATTTGGTGGGATCAGAAGGGTGTGCTGTATTATGAGCTGCTAAAACCGGGTGAAACCATCAATGGACAACGCTACCGAACACAATTAATCCGTTTGAAGAGAGCAGTAGCCGAAAAACGCCCGGAATATACGACCAGACACGAGGCAATAATTTTCCATCATGACAACGCTCGGCCCCACGTTGCTATTCCGGTTAAGAACTATTTGGAAAACAGTGGATGGGAAGTTTTACCCCACCCGACTATAAAAAAAAAATTTCTTTTTCTTCCAAATTTTACCTTGAGCTATTACTTAATAGCTAAAAACAAATCAAAAACAAAATCAAATAACTGTAATGTGATAAAGAAAAAAAAAATTAAATTATTCCAAATTAAATTTGGTTGATGTTTGGTAATTATTTCGAAAAGCTAACTTATATCCAACAGTGGGTAAGTGGCGCCCTTCGCGCGATAATTTATTAAATTTCACTTTCCAGAGTGGTTTAGACGCTCACGCGACTTCGTCGCTCCGCTAAGGGTATGTCAACAACTGTCAGGCAGGCGCCTGGGGTTAAGTTTATTAGAGAACAGTTTTGTGCCGGCCAACAGTGGATGAGGAATCAAACCTTAAATATATATATCAAAATTCTCAGAAAATGCTTGCTATCTCATATTAAAATTTCGTAGAAATCGGAAAATATTTACATTTTCTAAATAAAAACCATTAAAACTTATAATCTTTTAATTTGAACACCCTGTAAAGAAATAAAATTATGTCCATTTATGTTAAATTGGATATATTTAGCACTACAAGTCGACTAAACACCCTTTTGTTGAGTTAATAAGGAAGAAAACATGCATTTTAATCAAAACCGAAAAGTTTAAAAATTTTTAAAAAAATACAACAACAAATTTCCCTTCCAAAATTTTTACATAGTATATCTTAGAATAAGCCATTATAAGTAAAAAAAATAATTTTAAGTGAAAAGTCGATTTCCTATATTGGAAACCTCAGCCAAGATTTCAATGAAATTTGTTTACTGTTTTAAATTTTGTACTATGCCATTATGTATGGAATACAACATCCGTTAAATGACCGACACGGGAGCTATTGCAAACTTCGATTCTTTTGCTGTAATTTTCGATAACTTTCGCACAATTCTGTCTGTATTGTGGACATAACATCACGGATTTTGGTTTTTAAGTGGTCCAAAGTTTGGGGATTGTCTGCACAGACACGATCTTTAGCATAGCCCCATAATAAGAAATCCAACGGGATCAGATAACACGGGCTTGGTGGCCAATTGATGTCGGTAAATATCAAAATTAAAAGTCTGGGAAATTTGTTGTGCAATAGAGCCAAATTTGCCTTTGTTGTGTGGCACGTAGGCTCCTGTTGAAACCATATGTCACTCACGTCAATGTCTTCAATCTCAGGAAAAAAACAAATTGGTTATCGTTTGACCATAATGCAGAGAATTAACCGTAACACGCCTTTTTAAAAAAATATATAAATAAAAAAAAAAAAAAAAATTATGGCCTGAGGGGTCCTCAGCGCACCCCAAACTGTCACCTGTGGTGGATACAATGGCCGCTCAGCGATCACATTCAGATTCTCAGAACCCCAAAATCTGCAATTTTGTTTATTGGGGGAAAGGGATCTCATCGCTAAAGAAGATTTTGTTCGATAAATAGGAGTCGACTTGTTGACTTTCCAGTAACGAATCGGAGTATGTTCTATGCATTCTAAGGTTACCAGGTTTTAGTTGTTGTGTAGGCTGAACCTTACAGGTATTGTTGAGGATTCTAACCAGAGAAAAGCGAAAATCGAAAACAAGATCGATCGAAAAACAAATCGATTTAAAATACAAAGTGAAAAAAGCAACAATTTAATAACACAATCCAATACAATTTCTTTATTACGAGTATAATGATACTTCCCAGTCCAGTGTTGCGTACGCCCAAAATCCAAGTGGCCGATCAGTTGTATTGCTAACCACCAACAACCACCAGCAACCGCGAGCTGCACAAAATTTTCCGTTACACTGTGTTTCCACTTACGATAAATTCATCGCAGAAAGCAGAAGCAAAAGCAGAAAGCATACAGAAGAGCAACTGTCAGATTTCCTTTGGTGGGCATTTCATCGCATACTTTTTCAGTATAAACTGACAGAAGTGACAGCAAAACCACAGTTTTATTTGTGTTATACAATAGTATGCGATAAAAACATGCTTTCTATTGCAAACTGTATAAATATAGCTGCTATAATGGTCTACACTTGCTACAATGACAGAATGCTTTATCGCAAGCTATGAATTTATCGCAAATGGAGACCGGGTGTTACGCACAAACTGGACTTATTTAACACAATCAATCGAGAAGTTGATCATGCGTGCTGCGTAAAGTGCGGATGTGGGTGGAGGAGTGCGATGGTCGATTATGGTCAGCCAATGATGTTGGCGGGTGGAGGTTCTGCTTCGGTTTTCGACAGTAAACAATTTTTTCTTATATGTATGCCCAAAATTGAACGATAATAAAACTAATTACAATAACTAATATACAATACAATGAATATTGAACAATTATTGAACTCAGTGCGGCTATGTTTTCAGTTGATTGAGCATTACGATGATGCACATAAATTACGACATCACAAATACTACAGATTTCTCTGAATTAGGTGATTGGGTTTCGAATTGTTTGCTCAATTTGGCAATTATGACATATATTTCAGAACTGTTATTTTTGTATAAGATGCAACAATTTTAATGCACTGGTTAAAAGATCTATATTTTATAATGGCAAGGCAAGAACTAACTACATGTCACTATGGATGACAGATGCCATAACCTGTCCACAAATTACATTCGATATAAGTTAGTTATTTATGGTTACGCGTTTAAGAACAAAATTGTAGAATAATAAATACAGTCCAGTGATCAGAGAATTGAATTAAAGCTGGAAATCGTCTCAGTCGTTTTATTATAAGTTTGTAAACTAAATATCAACTTTTCTCCTTCCTGTGGGGAGCGCGTTCGACGACATCCTGGGAAAAAGTGCAGAAATTTTTTAAATTTTAGGAACAAAAGTGCCATTATCGCTCAGGATAATTTTTTTTTACAAAACAGGTCTTAATGAAGGCAAAAAAACCAAGGATAAAATGGATAGAAAGTGGAACTAAAGTTATGAAAAAACTAAACTTTCGAAACTGAAATGATGCAGCACTAGACAGTTTGTGCAGAAATTTATATCCCAGCCAAGGATGTTAGGCCAAAATAATAATTTAATAAAGGAAAACAAAAAGATTTAGTTATTAATTTTCTCTTTATAATTTCTCTAAATAATTTGAGGCCCGATGTACATGAGCTACATACTGTCGCGCGACACTTTATCGTGCGATCTTCGGCCCGATGGCATGGAAGACAAAAAACAGGATGACGATGGCTTTTTTGCCGCACGATCTACTGGACAAAAATTTTTGAGTCGCCGATTCCACAGGCTGTGCGACAAAATGGTTGGTTGGTCCGGTGTTTGGGGGTAAAACGTGCACAAATTGGGTTTGAACTTCATTTCACTTATCACGTGATAACTTTTGGACTCCTACGGTTGATGGCCCTCAGCTTGGTTTGGGTCATTTTCAAAAGATAATAATATTAGAAAAAGCAATTTGATAATCTGTTATCGAACTACAAAAGGGAAAGCTATGGTCGAACTTGACTTAGTCAGGCCAAACAATCACTTTTTGTTCCATGTCTGCCCATATGTTTGTTTTCACACGGCTCACTTAAGAACCACTAAAGACATTTTCATGCAATGTTTTGATATGAAATATGATTTCGTTTAAAAATTGTTAAAATCGGATCAAGTGTGTGTAGAATGTAGGGGAGGGGTTTCAAAAATATTTAAATCGTCTTTATTAGACACCTAACTCAAGAACTTCTGAACGGATTTTAATGAAATTCGGCTTGATGACTTTAAATAACACGTTAGCATTGTCAGTTGAAAATAATTTAAATTGACTGATGGTAAGGTATGAAATGGTGGTAAGATATGGTGGGGTTACTTCTCATTGATAACTTCGTTATTAATTTGCATACTCTAAATCTGGTGCACCACGCACTATTTTTTTTCAAAAATTTAACGTCAGGCAGATGCCGTGTTGAATCCATTAGTGTTCCGTTAATACTATTCTGCTACGAAGAACTAAAAACTAAAAATTTTATTGATTTGCAAATGATCGTTTAAGTTTTTTTTTATTTTGCAAAAAAAGTTTTTTTACTTGGTTGCGCATTCAAGAAACCAAGTAATAACACATTTTTTAGCTAAATACATTAGCACTAAAAGCTAAACCCATTAGCACGAAAAACTTGAGTGCGGATTTGAAGATTGCCTCTGTTTGATTGAAGCGCCATTATCTATAGGCTCTATTCTTGGCAGCAATGACTTGCTTGTAATTCTTATCGAACCAAGGTTTGCTCGAAGTTGTTTTTTCAATTGTGTGAGAGATGTAAAGCTCAATTACAATGTAAATTATCTTGGTGAGAGCTTGTGCACCACCGTTGCACAAGCTCGTGTAATTCTAAATCAGATTATGGAAATCCTGTTGTTGTATTATATTATTGGTGTCATTATTAGGTTCTAATATTAGGACCTCATCCGCTCTATTCAAGTCACCGAGGATAATATTGTCGCCGAGGATTATATTGTCGGCTGTCGGATAATGAATCTAAACTGGGTAGATTTTGTTGGATAAATGTTGAAGTAGTCTGGATCTTTGGTCGCCATTTGTTGAGCGTTAAAGGCTGCACAGAAAACTAGGTGGAACCACGAAGGACTCCCTTAACGACAGCGTTACGCTTTGATAAGATCACGATAACTTACTCGTGATAAACCTCTGCTCGAAAGATACTGGGGAAGTTCCCGTGAACTCCGAGTATGTATGTAGTTCTAGACCCGTAAACATCCGGCCAGTTCCCCTGAATGTTTTAGATCCGTCCATGTTAATTAGATAGTATTATGTTTGAGTTGGTACTTGTTTAATTCATTTTTTCAATCTCTTTTGTTGCTCAGCTTTGAGCTCAATCTTCTTTCAAAGCAGTGTCTCTTGATTATATACTCGTATCATCTCTGGGCCAGTAAAGAAGTGAGAGTGTTTGTCGCTTCTTGCTTGGGAATCATTTCATATCCCGGTGCCCTGTTCAACTTATTTTTAGCACAGTTTCTTTGTCTATTATTTCTAGCACTTAGTATAGGGCGGTAGGTCCCAAGATCACCTCTTGTACTGCTGTGGCGTAGGTTCTCAAAACCCCTGTCATGTAAATATAAGCCAATCCCTTCATATTTCAATTGTTTCCTTGCGCGTTCAGCATAATTTTTCTGACCCAAACTATTGATTACGGAATGACTATCACACCATCATGACTTATATTCATCTCAGTGCGGCTGGATTGCATCCCCAGATTATTCTTTTCGACTACCAATTCTTCATATTTCTTCCAGAGAAGTGTACTATCTACGAATGTCTAGTGTTGTGCCTAGATACATAATCGTACTTGTCCTGCTATTGTGTGTCGACTCTGATTCCATTTAGTAGGATTGGTTTCATAGTGAACGGTATCACCGTGGTCTTGATTAGGTTTATATTAATTCTTACCGTTAAGTATCACTCAAGTGTTACTCTTTACTCCACTTTATATGATGTCTGTATAATGATAATGTCACTCTCGTATTGTCATCTACACATCCTTAATAATTTATGCAGATTGGTAGTCTTTTTTTGTCTATTGTGCTGGTTTTCTTCTCCACCATAGTTTCAACTGTTCTATTTCTTAACATCTGGTGGCTAATTCAATTTCTATATAACTAATTATAATTCGAATTTGATATAAGAATACTTTTATAGATTCATTTAATTTAAAGTTCCGAAGGAAATATGTGTTACTTAAATAAAATACTATTCACATCCAATTTGTCCTAATTTTGGCCCAATAATGTGAACTGTCTTAGTTTATGACTTTTTATGTGCTAAATCGTTTTTGAATATATTAAAGATTTGCTCCGCAATAGCTAACAGCGTTAGGTCTGTTCCCGTACTTGGTCAGAGTTGTGAATTTCCAAAAATATTGACGAAAATTGGTCACATTATGTTCCTGTATGCAGGAATACCTGTGGATTTGACCAATTTTCGTCAAATTTCTTAATAATTCGCAGCTCGGCGAGTATGGGAACAGATATATTGTAGCTACCTTGCAATCCTCTTATGGACAAAGAGAATAGAAATCAAATGTCAAATGTGGCATCAAACCCTTCAAACAACTTCTGCGCACTAGTTTACATGCATGCAATCGATATTCGAATTTTGATTGCCGCAAGTGCATTGATTACATTCGAAAGGTTCACAATCTAATACATTCCTGTTCCAGTTGCAGGATGGAGAATAAAGTGGAAAAAACTGAGAAAACGGAGGCTAGCTTTAAAAATTGTCAACATAGCGATGGGGTCTTACTGCGACTCAACGAATTGCGAAAGGACAGTCAAGTACAGATATAAAATCAAAAAATCAAATCACATTTGCAATCAATCAAGTGGTTCGTTGTTCTATTTATAGCTTTGCGATGTTGTTCTCATTGCGGGGGAACACAAATTCAATGCCCACAAAAATGTTCTTTCAGCCGCCAGTTTATATTTTCTGGCAATGTTTAGTGGTATGTAGACAATTTTTAACAATTTATGGATACATTGTGACATCGTTTCGCCTTCTAAAGGATATTTTCCAGAAATTGACAAGAAGGAGATTGTTTTGAATGACGTAGATCCAGATTGTTTGGAAATAATCCTGGACTACATTTACACAGCACAGTTAGTGGTGAATCATACGAATGTACAGACTCTCCTGGCAACGGCATCGTTTCTCCAAATCGACTGGGTTGAGGAGAGATGTTGTGATTTTATTGTCAAAGCATTGGACTCGACCAATTGCCTTGGAGTCAAAAAGTTTGGTGGTAAGTGTACGTACACAGGCAGAATTTAAAGCTAAAAAGATTTCGGGTACCCCAAGGATGAAAATTTTGCTTTTTCAAATTAAATCAAGCAACCGCATCACATCTTTTTCAGAATGTCAGCTTTTTTTGAGTTGTGCGAAAAGTCAATGAAATTGTTACTTGTCCAGAGGGTTAAAATAAGTCCTTAAATCACTCTCAGAACTAGGTTCCCTTTTTAATAGTCAAAAGGCGGAGCTAAAGAGCATTTGCCTAGGAAATAGTCATTCCACTTTTCAAGCATAATTTCATGAGATATAGCAGCTGTTTATACCTGTTGATTCCAGAATAAGGATAAGATATAAGAGTTGGGTTTCAAAAATCTGTTTTCAAATCCCTAAAAACGGTTACTCATACGTCGAAACAATCATATTCGAACAAAGCATTTTATTTCACGAGCATAAAGCTAATATTATTAGAGGAGAGCTAAATATTTAAACGACCAGAAAAATATGCAAACAATTAATCAGAAGAAAAATAAATCATCTGCAAGAAAACAATTTTTTAATCAGCAAAACGTAATTTATTGATCAGCAGAAAATAATTTTCTCCAGAAAATTAAAAACAAAATCAACTGAAAAAGTAAATTATCAAAATTGAAAAAGCTGGAAGAAACAATATTGTGAGAAAATGAAAGCAAAAGTTATTCAAGAAAAAATTTTAGCGATTTCCAATTTCAGAAATTAATAGTAGAAAGAAAAGAAAATTCGAGCGAATCGCTCATTTATTCTTGAATAAATGTTTCTATTCAAACATGGATCGCAACATTTTTGTAGATTTCTTTTTACATTTTCTGCAAAAAAAAAGTGTCCTGCTGATCAAATTATTTATTTTGTTAAAACTACAACATACATATTTGCTGATCTTTTAGTTGATTTTTAGCTTTCGCTCATCAAAAAATTACATTCTGCTAAGACTTTTATTCCTTGAACAACGAGCAACTGTCTGATGAATTTTGACTGGATAATGTTAGGTGAAAAATTGAATCTACATGTTTATTAATTGTCATGTGTCAGACCATATATTGTTATCAGATCATCAACACATCATATTTGACGTAAGCTAACTGATAAAATAACATATGCGGGAACACGATAAGATCTTGTTTTCATATAATCTGATCGCTTAGGTCGTTTTTATTGTGACGTCTGCCGGGCATTTGCCACAGCTTTTGGTAATAACTGAAGGTATCAACTTCGCCTATTCTATTGGAAAATATTCCCGGGCCTAGGCAATTCAATATATTAATCAAGCTGTATTCCTGCAAGAAAATGCTTACATTAAATAAGAAGACAAAATAGAAGATGTTGGGTTTCCTCACAGGCCACTGTTACCTGAGATTGATTGATCTTAGCAAGCAAAACCAACATGTCTTCAGAGACATAGTCCTCCTTCTTCTTGGAGAGGTGAAAACGTCAGCATATTTTGTATGAATGCCCAGCACTCATCTGGCTTCGACGGAGTATCTTCCACATTAAGACGAGTTCTCAGTCTCGCGGAGTTGAGAAACTGCTCTTTTAAGGACATGCTCAGTTTGCTGATAGCACCCGTGACACCGTAAATATTCTCGGTCGTATTATGAGCCACTAGGCATAGGCAGGGTAAAGTTTATTATACTATTGTTAGTACATAGTTTGTTTAGTTTCATGCATTTCTTTTTTATTTATATATGCAGAATGCTTACAGCATCGAACACTTCTTCTAGGCAATTGTCTGTAACAATTAATGCGAAACATTTGTTTTGACCTGTGGTTAACCAGCATAACTCGAGAAATATTAGGGGTTTCCAAAAAAAATCCCGACGAAGCGCTGTGCCATCACTTGACAGATGTTTTTACTTGCTCCTAGTATTCAAGTATTCTTTGCGTGAACAATTTCAATCTCGAGATTTTGATCAATTTTGGTATTACTATATAGAGGATGGCTGAACAATTAAAATTTGATATCCAGCGAAATTGAAATTTCCATTCTAGGCTCAAAATTAACGGTACTTTATTTAAGGCTAATTTTGAAAAATTGCAATTCTCTTCTAAATGCCTCTAATCACATTGAAAAAAATTCGTATGTGAAGTTATGGACGTTTGCAATAAAACTACGTACTCAGTTTTTCGCTAAAAATTCGATCAATGGCTAAGACTAAGATTTTGTTTAAAATCGATGTCATTTTCAATATATGTAAGGACATGACATTCAAATTTTAGACATGTGGTCAAATTAGTTTTGTATCTTTCTAATGCAAATACAAAAACCACAACTTCTTCGTTTCTTTTCTATTTTGCCTAGATTTTAAATTTGAACAACTTACGAACGATCAGCATGAATGGAGACAGTACGTGAGGCCCGTGTGTTTTACTTTTTTTCGATTTTACGTGTTTTGCTCTGCTTGCTTCACAGGGGTTGTGGGTGCTGTCTAAGCCTGACAAGAAATGTAAACACCCAAACTCAAGGGGCTGCCATCAGTGACGTTTTAAACTATAGCCTCCGAGAACATCTGGTCCCCAAAATCCGTAGGTAGAAAAAAAAAAAAAAAATTCGCATAAAAAAATGTAACTCTAAAGTTGAATACACTCCTTTGCTTCAAAAAGATCGAAGACAGAAAATCGCGCTCCTCAAATCCCACCATTCCACCACGAATCACTTCACATTGGTGATTGGGTTTTCTAGTGCGCTCACTGAAATCGTCATATAGTATTCTTTACTTGTACTTATAGCACAAGTCTTCTTTTTTTTACTTCCATCTACGAGTATAATAGCAAGAATTGGTTTCGTGAAAAAATTCGACTTCGAGATTTTGATCAATTTTGGTATTTTTATAATGGAGAATTTCAAAAAAGTCGACGAGTTTTCTTCAACCTTCATATCTGGGGTCTGTGGGTACAATTCGAAGGGAAATCGGAATTTTCACTCTAACCCAAAAATTAACGGTACTTTACTAATGGCGGACTTAGTAAAAAATCGATTTTATCGAAAACGGCTCCAACCATTTTATTCAAATTTAATATTTGGGTTACAGTGGGGCATATTATTTACTATACAGGTGACGTACCAGGTTTTTGCCAAAAAATGTGTATAACGGTACTTTACTTATTAGATGATTTTTGAAAATTTGCTGTAATTTGCTACGACTTAACCGATTTTGTTCGAAGTCAATATTGAAATAATATTTGACATATGAATTTTAAACCCGAGTAATTGACAGATAAATAAAATATAGGTGCACTGTATTTTATTTATTTATTATTACTAGTGTGTCTGCAAATTCTGTCGGTCTGTCTGTTTGTCTCTACGTATGACTGCAGTCTAGATGACAGGGAGGATTTATTTAAAGTTTCATATCTAGTGTCTGAAAAGTCACAATTCGAGGCGAAATTGTAATTCTTACTCTAACCCTAAAATTGACGGTACTTTAATAATGGCCAATTTTGAATAAAATTGAATTTAAGTATATGCGAGTGGTGGCTGATAAGTTCACTGCCTGAGGTATTCAACAACGAGTCATCTTCCCATTAGTGATAGCACTAACTGCGGCACTCTTTAGTAGTATAAATATCACCTCGTTTCAATAATAATCTCATTTTGTTATTATCTGTGGTAGGATAAACATCACTATGTCCGCAGAAATCAGAAATTCTCGCAATTTTGAGTACCGCGCCGTGATAAAGTACCTCTTGGAAAAAGGAAAATCGCCTAAAGAAATTTTCGAAGACATGTCATCGACTCTTCAGGATTCTGGGCCTTCGTATACCATTGTCAAAAAATAAGTTCGCTTATTTAACAAGGACGAGAGAGATGTGGAGACGACCCCGCCCAGGGCATCTTGTGTCAGTGGTCACTGAAGAAATCGTCTGAAAAGTTGAAAAATTAGTTCTGGCCGACCAAAGAATAAAAATGTGGCAGATAGCGAACGAGTTGCACATTAGAGAAATTTTGCACAAGAGTTTATGAAGTGGATTGACGAAGGGGAGAGGTCGCCGAAGAAATTCAATGTGGTAAAGTCGGCTTCCAAGCGAATGGCGACTGTTTTTTGGGACAGCGAGGTGTTTTGCTGATTAAAAACCTGCCAAAGGGGACTATGAATAGTCAATATAACGCAAATTTATTGACGTAATAAAAATAAATTTATTGACGCTTCAGGCACATGAAGCGGTCATACGGAAGTAACGTGGGAAACCCAGGTATGGAGTGTTGCTTTTGCAAAATAACGCGCCTGTTCACACGGCTCGGGTTTCGAGAGAGACCTTTAAAGACACAGGTTTTGCGACGATAGACCACCCACCCTACAGTCAGACTTCGCCCCAAGTGACTTTTTCCTTTTTTACAATTTGAAAAAGGAGTCATGAGGCTGGAGATTTGAAGATGAGAACGAGATCACGGTGGCCGTAAAAAGTCATTTTGAAGGCAAAGAAAAAGAATATTTTTTCGATGGTATTAAGGCACTGTATGCCCGATGTGAGAAATGCATTTCACTCGAGAGATTATATTGAGAAATAAAATTTTTTAATCGGGATCTCTTCTTTCACTTAATGTTATCAGCCGCCCCTCGTATGTCACTAGACATCGTATAAAGTTTTTTAAAAAAAAGTCGTATAACGCTCCCAAGTTTTAGAAAATTCTTAAAATAAGTTTTATTTCCAACTATGGGCCCATTGTTAAGCTCTCTTGTTTGCCTAAGCTCATTGCGAAAGCATTGTATGCTTTCATTGTAAATCTTTTTTTCTACTAAGCAACGTAGGTTTCTAATGAGCTGATCTGCAAGTACTGACCTAATATTTGTTTAAAGATTATTATGTATGTGCTTTGGAGAAGGAAAAGGAAGTTGATCTTATGGCTACCGATTTCAGCAAAGCCCTTGTTGTGGATTAAGCTTCACTTTTTTTCAGGTCATCTGTATCAGTCACCTAGGACCAATATTCCTTATTTTTACTACAAATTATGTTGAATCAGTTAGTAAGGAATCGGATCTGTGCAGATGGCATAAGAATAAATAGTCACATTTCGTCTTTTGTCGACTCTCTCTCTCTCACTGTAAAATGACTTAAATAAGTTCTCCATTTTGTGTGAAATAAATCTTTTAGAGCTTAATATGAACAAATGTCAAGCTATTACTTACCCTCGTAAGTTCACCAACCACCGAGATACTGATTCGTCAGTAATGAGACAGTTGCCACTGTGTATAACTTCAATTCGTTAGCAATTCGCGGTAGCAACCATAATTTCCGTTCCCATGTTGATTCTAGTTAAAAGTGGAGAGGTTCCACTTGGCTTTAGTAAACCTTGGTCAAATTAATTCTCCAATCCTTACATTACCAAATCGATCTGTATGACCTTCGTTAGACCACTCTTTGAGTATGCTTACCAAGTTTGATCACCATATTACCAAACCCATATTCAAAGCAGATTTATCCGTTTCGCCCTGCGAGTTTTGAACTTTGATGATACAAATTACCTCCCTATGAAAATCGACTAAAATTGTTAAGCTACAAAATCTAAAGTCACGCCGAGATGTCGCCGACATACTCTTTATACACTAATTGTTTGTTGGTAAGAAGTAATGATTGCCCTATGCTGCTTCAAAAAACCTCATTCAATACTAATAATCGCCAACTAAGGTCAGTACTTAGCCTTGCCCACCATCGCACTAACTATCGCCAGTATGAACCTCTGACCAGGATGCTACAAAAGACAAATAATGTACGAGTGTCTAGCATTTTTGATTTTAATAGTAGCAAACTCACACTGAGGAACGCCCTATATTATAATTCCTAAGTTAACTTTATCACCGCATACCCCCATTTAGTTTTCTATAACCATACCTATAGAAAATACATACTTCAAAATAATCGTACATATGTGCATACAAGTTCCTTTACTGTTTTATTTAAATAAAGATTTAGCGGTGGCATACAAACAGATCAAGAGTATCCAACTTAAATTTCTTTCTTGGCGCGGGCGAAGACGCACGTGTCCACTAGTATTTAATAAACTCAATATTAGTATTCCCAGCGTTCAGTTTCTTATCCTCAGATTGGTTTTGAAATCACTCTTTTTTTTTTAGAGAATCACTCATTTCAAAGACTTGTTGATGTTGCCAGTGAATACTTATTTAAAAATTTTCAAGATGTGGCCAAAGGTGAAGAATTTCTAACCCTCCCCTTCGATGAGGTAAGTTAGCATAAGCTCCAGCACTTTCATTACATAAAACACAAACTCCCATTCAGTTCCGAAATATTCTGGAAAATGCAGAGCTGTACATCTACGACGAGGAAGAACTCCTTCGTAGTATAGTCAAATGGACTGAACATGATTTAACTGAGCGCCGGCATCATCTCAGTCAACTGGTTGGCCGACTTCATCCGGCTTGTGTGAGTAAAAAAACCGTTCGATCAATTCGTATGCTCCGTGATGAAAAAGAATGTCGCAAATGGGTAGATAGCGTCTACCAATGTGTCGGCAAATGGCAATGGAACGTTTTTGTACTCGATAAAATGGGTCGCAATCCGGACTTTGGCAAATACGACATGAAAACAGGCAACATGGTTTCGCTTAGTCCTTTACCCGAGGAAGCTTTTGCATTAAGTCTAACCTGTAATAAACACTTTCTGTACGTTCAAGGTGGATGCCTCGGCAGGAGTAGACGAACGTGCTACTATTACAATGTGTACAGGAATAAATGGCTTACTATGCCGTCAATGCGTGAGTCACGTTCACACCACCGATCGTTAATTTTGGATAATTTTATATATGCGATTGGTGGGAACGGTTCTAAGGGTTCACTGCGAACAGCAGAGTGTATGGATTTAGAGAGGGGTACGACAATGCCTATTGAACCAATGCTTTCGCAGAGAAGTTCCATGGGAGCTGTTGTTTGTGGTAAGAAATTGATCGTCTTTATAAAACCATACTTCGATTTTGTTTTAATAATTTTATTTTAGAACAGTGTCTTTATGTAATGGGTGGTGAAACGGATCACAAAAGCTTGAGCTCGATGGAGCGCTATGATCCACGAATTGGTGTCTGGCAAAGTATGCCAAAACTTAACGTGGTTAATAGCTATTGTACTAGCGCCGTCACAGATAACTACATATACTGCTGCGAGGGATTGGGTAGTTCCATGGAACGATTCGAATTTCGAGCACAAAAATGGGAAATGATTGAATTTACATCAGATAGGTAAGTTACATTTTAATAACCACGGGTAAGCCCGGAAACGCTAACAATTTGTGCACTGAAGTGGCATCGCTGCTTAATTGCGATGCTGATGCACAACAAAACTGATGCAGATATCATGTGCTGATGCAATTTTTCCTGTATGTTCAATAACCCATAATTTAAGTTAAAGTTTCTGAAACCAACAGTTTCCTAAAACTCATAGTTAACAACAAAGATTGCAAGATAACCCAATCAGACCAAAGATCAAGACTGTGACGTTTGGTGACGTTTTTTTGTTGACATTATTCATCAGATGCATCAATTTTTTAAATCGAACTTTTGACGCATGATGCTCAAGTTTGCTTTTTTAAACAGGACTTATCACGACTGTTATATTGGGCATCATTAAATGATTCAGTTTACCTTTTCAGAAGACTTCCGCAAACTCGAATGGCAACCTTCATTTGATTGGGGACATTTTTTAACATCGTTTTCGCAATTCCTAGAGAAAATTATTACTTTAGTCAAATTAGGTTTTGACTAAGACATTTGAATAACTCCAAAAAAAATATACGTGTATACAAAAAACTACATGATACAAAACTTTTAGAAGAGATGAATGCCTATTGATTTTCATTTTTGATAACACATAAAATGAACGAGATATACTTCATAATACCGACTGCTACAGAGTAGTTATTGGAGATTAAAAGTAGGCTCTGATGTACACTACAAATTATTTCTGCTACAGATAGTGCGCGCGTTCGGCAATTTGGTATTATAGCGTAGTAACCAATAAGAATGCTAATAGCCCTAGCAGCTATGACCACGGCGTAGCACCATGTTGCCGTACAAGTTCAATAAAATGAGGCATAGCGAAAAATATATCTCCGATGATTCGCGAAAAAATAAGTTAACCAGTGTTTTACGGATATCTTATGAAAAAAGTGTCGGATTGTGGTACAGGTACAAAATCTTTAGACCTACAGAATGCATCCTTCCTAAAATGTTGGTCGAAATAATTTGTTTCGTAAGACTCGAACGATTTACACTATTAGCTATTTAGTATAATAATTTGCGCAACTGACGAAGTTATAAATTGGCTACTCTATTCACGTACTGCCTAGCAATCATTGTTTTTGAATAAGCTTGTTCACTCTGTAGACTCTAATTTCTCTGCCCTCGCTTTCATCTATCCAGTGAAGGTCCATTTCTACCAACCTTTGGAATGAGAGAAGACTGTTTTTAGTTTCATTAAGACACGGCACAAAACGTTTCTTAAAGTATCAGAGCTGTTAAAAAGTATGTATATTCAGAAACGTCAAACTTTTTTGCATCATTGAACATTACTGCTTTTTTGCAGTGCCGATGAACACAGCTGACGTTGACGTTAGACGCTGTTAATGAAGATTTTAATGTGATAGATAATAAGATCGTCTTTTATTTCTTTTTGCTTTAACCTTTCCCAACAAAATTGCTTTCAATTTTCCGCCAGACGTAAACTCTTTCATACTTTAATTTTAGCCTTGTTGCTGAGTAATTTGATGAATTATATCATTGTTATTTTTATTTTTATTTTTTTATAATTTGCGCGCGCCAAAAGGAATATGAATACCCTTACACGGTTGCAGGGCACGGGCGTTTAAGAAAATGGGGAAGAGGAACAAAGAAGGAACTTCACGTTGGCTTTAAATGTTTGAAGGTTATAGTGATGGGGAAATACTCGTACAGAGCCTGTATTCCACATTCATGTCGTTCGGCTTATAAACGAAACCCTATATTTGACAGTACGACTGAAATTGGGCTTAAGGGTGAATTGATGTGCATTCGAAGCATGACGCGTATTGCGGGTGAAATTTTGAAGAGGAGGAATGCAACTGGCTATTTCGTTGGAACATTTTTTATATAAAAAAAAAAGATAAAATAGGGAGAGACATGAGACATATCTCCGATGTTCAAGTGAATGTATGTTAATAAGTTTTAACATGCGATTTTGTACCCTATCAAGAATGTGCAGAAGGGTCTTGGGTGCACCAGACCAGATATGGGCGTTATATTCCAGCTTAGGGCAGATGAATCGCAAGTCTTTCGGTTTCAATGATGCAAGTACCATCCATGGATAATGGTTGAGGGTTTTGGTTTCGTATTGTGTTTTGGAAAAATTAAATTCCACTCTGTTGGTTGAACCCCATTTGATTATACTGTCCCAGGTCGGAATTTAATGTGTTTAACATACGTTGCCGTTCCTTTTCTACAGCCGAAGAGTAACGACTTGAGTTAGGGAACGAATATGAAAAACTGAGGGTACTGTCATCAGCGAGGGAACGGATTGGATTAGAGGTTATTACCATATCAAGTTTTCCCGTGACTTCCAGGCGCCCACAAGCTGGTTTACGCATATTGTTAAATTTTCAGGAACATTTATGTATATAATTCGTGAATCTGGAATGTGTGGAGGTATCAAGTATCAAGACTATTTGAATTATGTCTTTTTTGTTAGAAGAGGAAACGGATTTGAATATAGTCGGTTGGTTAAAAAAAAAATTTACTTCCGAAAATCATATTTTCCATTCATTTTGTAGTATAAAAGGAGGAAATAATAAGAAAAGGAATAGACTTTCTTTTTTCCCGCTATTTTGTTTTAAAAGGGATCTTTGACTCAATCACTACATTGCAATGTTTTCTTTGCAACTTAGAACAAGGAAAAAAAGGGCCCACTAAACATTTTTAATTGAACTGACAATTTATTACAGTTTCAGAAGAAAAGGAAAAAATGCGAGTAAGGGAGAATTTCCACTAAGTTAGAATCAATTTTATACTAATAATCAATAAAACAATAAAAAATAATTGATCAAGCAAGCAAAATGTCGCTATATTGTACTTCTTTTTAGAAGCACTTCTACATTTTTGAACATTCCACGACAGATAATATTAAAATAAATAACTATTTTGGCGCTAACAGCCCAATGCAGGGTCTGGCCTAGCTTCTCGCAGTCACTCGTGCTGTGCGCCTCATGAATGATTGGGACCTACAGTTTTATGCCGTTTCCGAAGAGCAATTTTTTGCGATTGAGATAAGTTTTTCATGACAATTTTACTCTCGGATGTTTGTCAGACGTTCGCGAGAGGTGGGACCATGAGATAACTTTATTATATATATATATATATATTTATTGTGTTTTCTTGGATTCGAACCTTGCACGTCTCACTCAGTGATAGCACTGAGCTACGGCTCCCAGATAATATTTAATCAATTATGATTACGATCATGTCTTAAATGCGATTATTTCAAGCGCAGTAGGTTAGAACTTATAAATACAACCCAAGCATATCGGTATTAGTTAATAGTGAAAGGTCCCACGTTGGGCGCCATTGGTATGATACTGAAGTAGTGTCTTCGATGTGCAAGCGAAGTTGCATGCATCAAGTCATATTCGACCACCTTATAGTTTTCATCTACCAACTTTTATTTTGTATTCAGACAGCAAGGAAGCTCAATGCAGTCTTGTTTTCAAATATTCTGTTGTAGAAGGCATACCTGCGCAGTTTATGGAGCAATCAGTTTTGGACTTTTAAACTATTTGACCTAGAGAGCTGAAATTTTGCACAAAAATAATCAAGATAATTGGGAGGCTTTTGTATCTATAATATACCTCACAACAAATTAAATACTTTTACACCCCCATTATAGGATATACTCAAGTTAAAGCTGATGTTCTATGGATGTATTACAAATGTTTTTTTTTTATAAAGGGTGACCAGATAGCAATGATAGTTTTTTCAATTGCTATGTTTCAGCAGCTGCCAAAGTTACCAATGGCATCCAGATGTCAAAATCTTCAGTAAGGTTTGCCATTTTATCATGCATCGTTTGACCCTTCCCGAACGTGTGGAAATTATTAAAAAATATTATTAAAATTCCGGTCTACATCCGTATAAGATTGTGCTGATGCAAGAATTGAAGCCGGACGACCATAGACAACGCCGTGAGTTCGCTAATTGGGCGTTGGAAATGTTGGCCGGAGATCTGGATTTTGGCCAAAAAATCATCTTCTCAGAAGAGGCCCATTTTTGGCTCAGCGGCTATGTCAACAAGCAAAATTGCCATTATTGGAGCGACCGCAATCCACAAGCGTTCGACCAAGCATCAATGCATCTGCAAAGATTGACTATTTGGTGCGGTTTATGGCACGGCTGCATCATCGGACCTTATTTTTTTCGAAATGAGGAAGGAGACACCGTTACCGTCAAAGGTCCTTGGTATAGAGCGATGTTAACCGACTTTCTGTGGCCAGAGCTCGACAACATCGATATATCCGAGCTGTGGTTCCAACAAGATGGTGCTACATGCCATACAAGCGACACAACGCTCGAAGTGGTGAAGGAGAAAATTGGCGACTGGGGCATCTCATGGCGAGGGTGTCAAGTCGCGATCATGTGACTTGACACCCCTCGATTATTTGCTCTGGAGCTACGTCAAGTCCTTATTCTACGCTAACAAGCCAACCACTTTGAACAAGCTCGAGGCCAACATTCGAGACGCTATTGCCGGAATATCGCCGCACATATTGGACCGAGTCATCAAAAATTGGAGCGACCACTTGAAGCACTGACAGAGAAGCCGAGGCGGCCATTAAAATGATGTGCTATTCCATACATAATGGCATGAAAGTAGCTTCAAAATAAAGCCAGAATCAATTTGATATCTTACACTGTTGTTGTTTTATTTAAAAATGTTGTCCTATCGTTCTTATCTGGTCACCCTATAGTTCCTTCAACAAAAAAGTTGGAGATGCCTATTGATTCCGCTCTTAAATAGTTGATAATTAAATTCTGCTGGAAATGAGTTTCTCAGGACAAACACCTGTAGCAGAAGCAATTTCGAAAGAGATGTTCGCGCGGTTACCAGGTGAACATAAAAATGATGGGCCTTAGCGGGTTGTTAGTAAAAAGCTTAAATCTCACATTTCTAGGAATCATTCTATTGAGGTTTTCGGAACATCTTCCATAGTAACATAAGTCTGGGAAATAGGGTGTTAGTGCGGAGTCAACTATTAAGCGAACTGCTCTATTTCGTATGCTTTGGGGGTCGTGAGGACAATATTAAAGGAGCTGATTCACTGTAAAGAAAGTATTTTTTTGCTCTAAACAGATAGCTCAACTTGATTTTGGGATGTTGGGCATGTGGTGGTAGTGCCACGATATGCCAGAGTTGACTATAACGCAAAGAAAATGCATGACTTTCTTGGGTTGAATAATTTATCTACTAAGTTCGCTTTTCCCCACTGTAGGATTTTCCGCAGATCTTCGTTTCGTTTTGTTCCAGTAAGATGATATTAGTTGGTGAAAGTATAGATCCCTGAGGCACTCCATTGTCTACAGCAAAGTTGTCAGAAGAAGACTATCGACCACAACTTCAATTGATCTGTCCTGGAGAAACATTTTTTTTAACCTAGTTACAGAGCTGTTGTGGTAGTCCATAGGAAGCTAGTTTGATTACTAGGGCTTTATGCCAAACTTGATGTGGGAGCCGTGACTCGGTGGTTAAGTACGCGATCACTTAGCCAGAGGTTCAAGGTTCGAATCCAAGAAAACCAAAAATAAAACATCTTCCGAACGTCTGACAAATGTACGAGAGTAAAATTGTCATTAAAAGATTCTCTCAATCGAAAAAAAAATTGCCCTTCGGAAGCGGCATAAAACTGTAGGGCCCAATTATTTTTGAGACGCACAGCACGAGTGGCTGCGAGAAGCTAGGCCAAGCCCTGCATTGGGCTATTAGCGCCAAAATATTTATTTATCTATTTATGCCAAACTCGATCGAACGCTTTTGCGATATCCAGTACAATGGTTGAGGTCATAACTAAGCAGATCTCCAGTTGAACGGCGACTACGAAACACACTACCGGTAGCTTATTAGCTTATGA
Organism: Pocota personata; assembly: GCA_963082735.1. NCBI lineage: Eukaryota > Metazoa > Arthropoda > Insecta > Diptera > Syrphidae > Pocota > Pocota personata. The sequence continues at coordinate 44,396,876 of OY720429.1, read as the reverse complement.
ATCCATTTTCTGGCATTAGTTCATAGTGAGCAAATTAGACGATTAGTGTTGGTCTTCATTATTACGAGTATGATGATAAAGCTCCATAGGCATATTTTTTCGTTTTATGTGCATTTACCTAAACAAATAGAATAAATACTTTTTTTTTTGCTTTAGAGAATTCTTTGAGCTGTTCTCTATTGGTAATGATTTATACAGCATTTCAAGTGAAGAGATAACACGCTACTACCCCAGTCGGAATAGATGGGAGAATGTATACTACTATCCATTTGCTCGGGAATGGGATACAGCAGTTGCGATGGAACTTGTTAACGACAGTTCAATGTGTTTCTAAGGAGGATGGTGTGATGATGGAAATTCCACTATCTGCTGTAAAAATCAAATTTCAATTCAATAACAGTTTTATTTGTTAATTAAAAAAAGGAAAACTAAAAAAAAAAAAGAGAATTGTTATGTAAATAAAATGTTGATATATGTGAATGTGTGTATGAATAAAATATAAAATAACTGAATAATTTATTTGCTTTGTTTCTTCTCGTATATATATTAAATCAATTCAAAAATATTTATTTTTATATTTATATGTATAATATGATTTTATAATATAAATAACAGCTAAAACTATAATAACAATTATTTAAATGGAAGAAAGATACAATTCCAAATCGTGTTTGAAGATAATTTGGACACAATTTACAGCTGCACATTGCCACAAGTAAAGAAAAGGTGAACAAGAAGCTTGGTTCAGTGCTTAGTCTTCGCCTTTGTTTTTATCCTGTAACCGGTTTTGTCAATTCATTTATATAATATGTATAATCTTATAGCATTTACAATTTGTTTTTTTTTTTTTTTTAACTATTTCATTATAATTCGTAACAGTAAATAGACTAACACACGCAAGATACTAAAATTGAAAGAGAGTTATACACAACTGAACTTGATTCCATCATCGCTGGAATAGCAGTTCTGGCAATGAAGCTTGTGATTTCGAACACGAACATCGGTTCCATTCCGTCCATCGCTTAGTTGCAGATGACATACGCAACATTTAAAACAATTTATGTGGTAGAATAGTCCCAGAGATTCGATAATCATGGCTGCTCCACGTCCTAAAGGAAAAAAAAAAGAAAGAACTTAAAATTAGTTCAAGCCAATAGATCTGAATAGATATAATTTTGAAAGAGATGAATTTACATTTAAACCCAGACGATGTATTTGATCGTGCTGTGGGTTTTGTTACAAGTAGCATCCTCGCTTTCTGTGCAGCATGCATAAACACAAATATATGATTGAGTTGTCTTCTTTTTAATTTAAGAGTTAATGAAGGAAAGTATTCAATTACACATACTCGTATGGGTGATATTAACCGTGTCCCATTGTGTCGGGACAAGTACTTGTGTGTAAATGTTTTCTTTAGCAAATACAAAAACCTTAGCCAGATTCTTTTTTAGCAAAGACATTGATCTATTTACTACTTCACATCTTATCTAGCCACTGCTGCTTCTTTTTAATTTAAGAGTTTATGAAGGAAAGTATTCAATCACACATACTCGTATGGGTGATATCAACCGTGTCCCATTGTGTCGGGACAAGTACTTGTGTGTAAATGTTTTGTTTAGCAAATACAAAAACCTTAGTCAGATTCTTTTTTTAGCAGACATTGATCTATTTTTTACTTCACATTTTTTCTAGCCACTGCTGAGAGCATGTGAATTTGATGGTGGCCGCATAAATATGCGCGTTCTTGCCCAGGCCGAATAGAACTCGGCTATTGCATCAGGCTGAAGTCCTAGCATCACATCATGGTGCACGTCGTTCGCTGCAGTACCGAGCTACACAGTTGGTAACTTCATCTTGATAGTCTGCTTCAGGATTAGCTTAACCCAGTCAATCTTGGAACTTGAAAAATTACAAATGATGGTAGGAAAAGCTGATAGACGGTTTTCGTCGGTGGTAGAGAGAGAAAATATAAGTTTTTTGGTTTACAAAAACTAATCTTCACTTCAGCGGTTCTTGTTGTTCAGTTTACTAAAAGTTCGAATGTTGCGAGGTGCCAACATAGACTCGGACCATTATCTGGTTGCAGTGAAGATACGTGTATTATATAGTTTGGCGTTAGCAACCCATACAGGGCCTGGCCTAACTTCTCGTAGCCATTCGGGCTGTACGACACACGAATGGTAGTGGCCTACAGTTTTATGCCGTTTCCCAATGGCAATTTTTACATTGAGAGAAGTTTCTGATTAACATTTTTTTCTATCCGATATTTGTCAGACGTTGGCGAGAGATGGGACCTTGAAAAAACTGTTTGGTGTTTTCTGGGAATCAAACCTTGAGCCTTTCGCTGAGTGGTCATGCACCATGAGGAAATTAAACGTTCAAGGGCTGTAATTGGAATGCACTGCAGCATTTGCCAATCGGATATAGAAATGTAACTGATGTAATACTAGGTTTCGCTCGAAACCTCTGATTTGATGCTTAGAGATAACAAGAGCAAAAATCAGTTTGTAAATCAGTCTGATCTTTCCATTTGGATGATGACTTATTTTCACAACCACGTGATGCTATCGAAATCAATGCTTGTGTGTTCAGCAGGAGTTCTAAGTATGAACGGAGAAAAACTGCCTCTGTCCGATGAGCAACAGCACGCATAGTTTCTTCAGTGGCCCTACAACTTACCCTGATTGAAAATAAATGGTAACAGAGGTTTCAGACAAAACGACTGGCTCTCATTCAGCTTCTTCGATATTGCCCAGGAAAACACATTTTCTACGTCAGTGATATAATACTAAATTAGATGGACGACATTGACATCATTGTCTCGGCTGAACGAAGCGAGCAGTCAAGTTATTCGTTTATAACCGAGACTGGTCGCCTTGGGCAATATAACACGATGAACAGATATAACAACAATTTGGTTTACCTATAGTAGATTCAGCCAACAATATCAGAACGGAGAATCAATCTTGTCAACAGCTAGTTTAGGGACAAGAAAGAAGAACACGAGTACAAAATTTTCATCACCTTAGTCACATTACGCTGTATGATGCAAATGTGTCAATTTAACGGCGTGAACAATTATCAAGCAGGGAAGTTAAACCAACTTTATGTCCACAACTAAAGGTAGCTAGAGTTGGCTAGTCTTATTGGTTAACAGCAGGGATCACCCTGGACTTTAGAGAGATAAATCCCGTTTAAGTGATTAAGTCTGCATAGAATCAATGGTTTTAGAGCTAGGGACAACATTTTACATCAGTATGCAAACTGTCTTTCCTTCCTTTCCTTTCACTCTTAACAAAAAAAAAAAAAAAAACACCGCTTACCTAGTTCATCGCCACAGTGAGAGCACTTCTTTTTGCCGCTCACACTAAGTATTTTGTCCTGTTGCTGCTGGTGTTGGGATATACCCTTTTCCAATAACCGCGTCGGTGATGAGTTGTGCAAAATACTTTGTGATCCAATTTGATGATTTGGCAAAATAGCTGGTGAATCCTCGAACCTACATCAAAAATCTTCATAAATCATTTCCTCACAACATTTTTATTATCACAGTACTCACCGCTTTCGCTCTCCAATTCCTTTGCTCTGCACTCTCTGGGTGAGTGTCTGAATAACAGCATCAGGTAAGGGTTTGCTATCCTTACCCCCGTTCGTCGTATTTGGTGGCACTCCTACATTGTTACCATTCACCCCCCTTATCCATCCATTGGTATTCCTCATTCCACGCTGTTGCTCAACTCGTCTCTGTTCGGCTTCCTGAACCAACCAATGACTGTTATAGTTAAATGTGTCCGGTACCGACTTCCTTTTCGACTGATACGACAACCATCCATTGTCAACATTATTTTCGGCAAACTCCTTCTTCGTATGCACCCAAGCGTCATTGTATTTTGGTTTTGGTGTTGCACTCAGCGCGTGCAAAGCATTCCTTGTCATATTCGCATGTGATGTTGGCAAATGCACATTTGGTTGTGACATTCTCATTTGAACGTGCTCCTCGGGCATCATTTGTGAACGAGTCGGCTTTATCGGGGGCAGCTGACTCAACTTTGACCCACGAAAGTCGGGCAAGTCTGACATTGACCTGCAATAGTCTGTTTCGATTTGGTATACTTGTTGATTCTGTATATTCGCATAGATATTGTTGTTATTATTAGTATTGTTTATGGATGCATTCAAATCCTGCAAGGATCTACGATTGGCAGACATTAACATTTTAGCGCCATGTTGTAGCTCACGACGCGCAATATTCTCGCGGAGAATTAAATTGTCACGCTGTCGCTTGAGTTCCTCTTGTTCGAGTTGTAGGAGTTCCCTTTCCACGCGAAGAACTTCTTCTTGTTCACGGATTTGATCCTCAATGCATTGCATTTTGGCATTGGCTTCCTCGATGCCGGGAATAATTTGATTCTGAGGCATCAGTAATCTTTGTTGCTCAGCATTGTGGTTCATTCGAGCGTGAATGGCCAAAAGTTCCTCATGATGATCGGGTTCATCTGATGAATTTGTAAATGGTTCACTGCTTTGGCGTGAGTGATTCTCAGAGACACCAGAGTCACGACTTTCACCTGAAATTCCAGAGAGAATGTTTATAAATTTAGATATGAGTTTGATCACAAACAACTAAGGTGGCAATTAAAATAACAACATCAGCAGGCAGTGTGAATTAGGTGATAAGATTTCTTTTGCCTTGACATATTAGATCTATACTTCTAACAAAATTTACACATATCTAGGGTAATGATCTTTTCGAGTGCTATTGCACTGATTTTAATTTATCAAGGTATTCCGAAACTTTTTCCCTTTTTTTCTGACCCATAACTCGCCTTAATTTATTTTAATAATATCGAAGCTTAGCTAAGTAGGAATTCTCTACCGTGTTCTTTACTTTACCTAGGACATTGAAATTATAAAATCATGACATTTTGACCTTTTGCCTTTTTTAGCCTATTGACTATGTGTATGTCTGAATCAAAATACTAGTCACTCTCAAGGAACTTTCTTTCTCTTTAGCTCCACGTCCAAGTCAGTCTGAAGTGTTCTAGTTCGAACTAGAATTAGCATTGCAGCTGCTTAAGAATTGTAAAGCGTCAGGTATAGATGGAGTACATACAGAGTACTTTAAGAAATGCGGGATTAATAAAAGGCACTGGCTTGCTCTACTTTTCACCAACATTATGAAAACTGGTTACCTATCTACTACTCTTAAGCCCACATAAGTAATCACCTTTAGTACTGAAATTAAAGTGACAGGTTGTCACCTCACTTTATCTTTATTTTAAAGCCGTTTTTTGCAAAAATATACAAATTTTTCAATACGGAAACAAACCTTTTGTAGACTCACTTTTGTGTATATTACCATAGCTGCTTAATATAATTTAGTTCTCCTCTCATTTTTGAGTGACACAGCTAAGAAAATAAAGGTGAATGGCTGAAACCTGGTAAACCTTCATCGAATTGGGTTTCCAAAAGGGAGTTCAAAATTATAGTATTCGTAGATCTTAACGCTGCGTCATGGTATGGAAGAATGTCCCTGGAGTACTGCTTAAAGTGATCAGATGTATCAATTCACAACTCTAATAAAGAACATGCTCTCCAACCGCGTATTATATGTGCTTTAAACCGATCGTCGAAAGCAGCACAAGAAATCTGGCAATGGATCACCACAGGGATCTGTCTTTACTCCCTTACTGTTCAACCTCTATATTTCAAACCCACAAGTCACCACATTTTGAAAATTTGAATATGACCTCATGACCTTTGCTGTGAACGCACAACGAAGATACAAGTTACACCGAGATTGCCCTCTCTGTCGAGTTAATAATTCTCGTAACGGGAACTTTGCCCCAGCGTGAATAAAACTAAAATAACATTCTTCTCCTTTAGAAGCCACCTACCCAATACCACGTGAAGATGAAGTCCAACGGAGTTAAGCTCACACACAACTCTTAAAATTGCTGTAGGTGACCCTGGGGCGCAGCTTGTCTTTTATACAACACATCGCTAACAAGGCGAAACAATCACCCACCATCTAGCGGGCACATCACAGGGAGCACTCACAAGTACTCTACGAGGTGATACAACTGCGAAATATGTCGATTTTGGTCAAAAAGTGTCCATGTTCAAATGAATTCTGCACTAAGAAACATAGTTCCGCCTGTATTAAGACGAAATAAAGACTTGACCCGAGAGTACAACACCGTCTCACCGTCCACCATCTAGCTGGCACATCACAGGGAGCATTCACAAGTACTCTACGAGGTGATACAACTGCGAAATATGTCGATTCTGGTCAAAAAGTGTCCATGTTCAAATGAATTCTGCACTAAGAAACATAGTTCCGCCTGTATTAAGACGAAATAAAGACTTGACCCGAGAGTACAACACCGTCTCACCGTCCACCATCTAGCTGGCACATCACAGGGAGCATTCACAAGTACTCTACGAGGTGATACAACTGCGAAATATGTCGATTCTGGTCAAAAAGTGTCCATGTTCAAATGAATTCTGCACTAAGAAACATAGTTCCGCCTGTATTAAGACGAAATAAAGACTTGACCCGAGAGTACAACACCGTCTCACCGTCCACCATCTAGCTGGCACATCACAGGGAGCATTCACAAGTACTCTACGAGGTGATACAACTGCGAAATATGTCGATTCTGGTCAAAAAGTGTCCATGTTCAAATGAATTCTGCACTAAGAAACATAGTTCCGCCTGTATTAAGACGAAATAAAGACTTGACCCGAGAGTACAACACCGTCTCACCGTCCACCATCTAGCTGGCACATCACAGGGAGCATTCACAAGTACTCTACGAGGTGATACAACTGCGAAATATGTCGATTTTGGTCAAAAAGTGTCCATGTTCAAATGAATTCTGCACTAAGAAACATAGTTCCGCCTGTATTAAGACGAAATAAAGACTTGACCCGAGAGTACAACACCGTCTCACCGTCCATCATCTAGCTGGCACATCACAGGGAGCATTCACAAGTGCTCTACGAGGTGATACAACTGCGAAATATGTCGATTCTGGTCAAAAAGTGTCCATGTTCAAATGAATTCTGCACTAAAAAACATAGTCCCGCCTATATTAAGACGAAATAAAGACTTGACCCGAGAGTACAACACCGTCTCACCGTCCACCATCTAGCGTGCACATCACAGGGAGCATTCACAAGTACTCTACGAGGTGATACAACTGCGAAATATGTCGATTCTGGTCAAAAAGTGTCCATGTTCAAATGAATTGTGCACTAAGAAACATAGTTCCGTCTGTATTAAGACGAAATAAAGACTTGATCCGAGAGCACAACTATTGCTTCAAATTTCGATGTCATATCAGTTTGACAAAAAGCCTGGAACAACACACCTCTCTACTGCATAGACAGCCACTTCAAGATGTTTACATACAGAAGGGCACATGTGGTATAATAGAACCGTGTATATAATCACACCCAGTAAAAAGTCCAGACGGTTCTTTGCTGATCTCGGATGAAGAAAAACTCAGAAAATGGAGAGTGGGGCTTGATGGTATACATTCCGAAGCCAGGCCGTGTACCTTGTGTAACTCTCGATATCGAACAGACAGATTTCCTCTCGGAATCCTTCTACATCTGGTATAGATCTCCGCTTCATCTGCTATTTATCGACATCGAGAAGGCCTTCGACATCGTGAACCGTGATTTCATCTGGTATGCCTTAGTAGAACAGCTATATCCGCTGCCAACTGAGGTGCTAAGCTATCAAAACGGTACTCACCCCTGTTATTCTTGGTCGTTATCAGTCATTTTCTGTTCTGAGCAAGGGAATACAATGAACAAGGACATCTTACCTAAGACATCTAGCCTACGCTAACCTTTGTTTGCTTTCTTGCTTCATAGTGCATACATGACGCAGAACAGTTGAGGAAGAATAAAGAAGGATGGACAGTGAATTGAAAAGCTTTTCAAAAGTCTTAGACCTTTGCCACATCGAGGGGTGACAGGTCATATAAGTAAGTTGATGCTATCAAGTAAAAAGCGATTTTGTTAATATATTGGTCTCTGGAGACTTTTCTTGGTTTTTATTTACAATTACATAGTTGATTTTTTAAATCAATTCAATCTATGCAATCGTCGATTTTTGTCTGCTTATATATGTACATTTAAATTGTCAAATTATTAACAACGAAAACCGAGTAAAAATATATTTATTTAAAAAAAAATTCCACCTTAAACTAGATGTCTTTAAATTGTTTATATTATTGGTGATTCAGATCGCTTGGGCAGTCAGCAAAGTTATCCTAACTTAAATTCCTGTTTCCTGGCTTCTCCTTCCCATTGATCCAATCTCGTCGTAGTCCTTAGTATAATAGAATATAAGAGAAGAATATTGAAAGTTGTTGTACATAAAATCGTAGAAAGGTGATAGAATATGACATGAAGGACATATAAAAGTGCTTATCTAGATGTATCATTTAACAGTGCACAAGATTGATAAAACCATTTGCATGCGGAGATAAGGAAAGACACCCATCACTTTTATTTCGAGAGAGAATCGATGACATCACAGCTTATTTACATATACCACGAAGGAAAAATAATAAACTCTTTTCTTCCATTTAAAACCCCAGGAGAAAACGGAATATTCCCTGCTTTCCTCCAAAAATTTACCCCACATTTAACACACTGTTGATCAACATTTTCAGAACTAGTTTTACGTGGGGTTACATGCCAAAAAAGCTGGAAACAAGTCATGGTAAAATGCATCCCCAAAGCGGGCTTTACGACCAACAAAGTTAGCCAAATCTCACCGACTTCCTGAAAACTGGAGAAAATACTTGATAGGCATATGTATCAGGGATAGAGCCCTCCTCATGAATCCTTTACACAAAAACCAATACCCATATCAACCAGAAAAATCAACGACCAATGCTCTTCAGGAATTCACAATAAGGATTGAAAAATCTTTTAGAGACAAAGAGTTTATGATGGGCTGCTTCCTTGACATCGACGGAGCTTTTGATAACACCGAATACGCTCAGATATACAGATGCATCCAATACACAGGAGTATATAATACTACATATAACTGGATAAAATGAAACAAAAGACAGACAAATTAACCTCTCACTAGGCAGAAATAAACTCAGAGTCATTACTGCGAAAGGCTGCCCCCAAGGTGGAGTCCTCTCCCCTTTATTGTGATTCACCGTAGTAAATGAACTGCTGAAAATAATCAGCGGCAAAGGCTTCTATGCAGACGATATTGCGATACTAAATTCAAGAAGTCAAATTCGAAGAAACAATCTCGGATCTCCAAATTAACCCAAAAAAGAGCACCATAGTTATATTCACCAAAAGAAGAAAACGAGAAAGATTAAAAGCACCCACACTTTTTGGTGAAACAATAGAATTCTCTAAGAATGTTAAATACCTTGGCCTAACTTGATGAAAAACTTACTTGGAATTCACTCAAAAATGCCATAGACAAAGTCGGAATCTCATTATGGAGCAGCAAGAGTTTCATTGGTAAAAATTAGAGCCTAAGCCCCAAAATGATGATATGGTTCTACACAGCAACAGCAAAACCGATCGTCACATGTGCAGCACCAGTATGGTGGCAAAAACGAAAAGAGTACACAACACAAGACATGCTCAATAAACTTCAAAGACTAGTTTGTGTAATGAAAACTTCTTCTACTGCAGCGCTGTACCTACCACCTTCATATAAAGGGAGAAGCTAACGCCTTCATGCTTATCGCTAAAGACTGCTCAAATTCCAAACTAGTTCACTCGGACATTGCACAAGAACTTAACCATTACTGTTAAGTAATAACTACTAGGAATAACAATCACAGACAAATGTTTGCCAATTCTCATGTACGGTGCACAGATGCATCCAAAATAAATGAAGGTGATGGGGCTGGAGTATATGGTGCTACTATAAAGTCCATCCATTTTAGTACGGAAAAATGTAACTCCGTATTCCAAGACGAAATATTGGCCGTAGGAATATGCATCAGAGAAAATATTAACAGATCCATGACCAACAAGAACATGTATATCTTATCAGATAGCAAGACTGCTCTATTAGCAATTAAGGCTTGCGAAATAACATTCAAACTAGTATGGGACTACCTTTTACAACTCGTAACGCTAGCCAGCATAGAGTTGATCTCATTTGGGTGCCAGGACATAGTGGACAGGAAGGAAATGAAATGGCTAACCTGTTAGTCAGTAAGGCAAAAAGCAGGAAAAAAAAATTGGCTAAAAGAAAAAGAACATCATTACTGGATGGAAACTGAAGGTAACAGACAAGCCAGAATCTTTCTGCCAAATACCTCCCACAAAAGAAAAAAAAACAACTCCTACAGCCAACTAGGAGTCAGATTCGAATAGTCACAGGATTCCTTACAGGCCCCTGTCGAGTCAAAAACCATCTGCAGAATAAGCGACGAAGACGAAGAATCTGCAAAACATATCTTACGTCACTGTGACTGTCTAGCCAGAACACGTTATCGTTACTTAGGTGAAATCTACCTTGAAGCAGAAGACATACTTGTATCTGCTAGCTCACTTAAAAATATAGTCAAACTAACTCTGGCACCTTGAATGAGCTTCAAGATTAGAGGAAACCACAATAGGCCCAATAGTGGCCACAGAAATAATATGACCAGATCCCACCTCAACCAATAATCTACAATCTACATATGTATACCACACTTTGTCATTAGTGAAACTCCCATCGCAATAATTCCAATTTTGGAAGAAACAAATAGACGGACAGACATAGATTTAGCTTAAAAGTACTCAAGTCAAAATGTATACACGTTTGTGGTTGAAAGAGTTTGCGGTAAGCGCCAAACCAATTGCTTCGTTTTAATAATGATCTAGGCTTCTAAATTGACTTTAATTGGGTTACCAACAACCAAATCACCTATGTATTTGCAATAATGCCAAACACTACAGCCCTAGACAAGGAAGTGTTTTAATAACCCCAAAACAACAAAACGATTCTATCTACCTATATTATCCCATCATTTTGTTCAAAATCTCAACAAAATTTTCGTGAAGCCGTACGGTCTCCCCAAATCACCTTCTTAACTCCCCAGTCAAATCAGTGCCACACACATAACCCTAATGTCTGTTGCCTTCGATTAGATTTACTAGAACAATTCCGTACAATATTGATTTCTCTGTGTCTGACAAAATAAAAAAAAAAAAAAAACCAAAGGCTAAAGGTCTTTCCCAACCCTAAATGGATTAGTTGACATTCCAATTGCCACCCTTAGCCACTTAAACACCGCTAAAAACCACCCACTCCCACTGAATCTAGTTCAACTTACCAGCATCAGAATTGTCATAGAGACCAGCTTTTATGTACAATTGCTTCTCCAATCGTCTCTCCTCCTGTAAAAGTTGCACCATATCCGGTGGCGGTACAACAGTCATCTCCAAGAAACTATCATCGGATCCTTCGATCCCTAGAAAGCTGGATCGTTTATTGCGCAGTTCCTTCTTGATTCGCTTAGTGGAATTCATTCGCATTATTGGAGTTCCCGATCCGCCATTGTCCATCCCACCACGTGGTATAGTTTCATAAGTATTCGTGCTACTACCACCAGCACTTCCCGTTTCCACATCATCATCATCCGCATCATCACTATCCGCAGCTTCCATAGTTGGCGGCGGTGGTGGTTTCTCCTTGGGAGGTTGTAAATGCAATGGAATACTAGCCGACGAGTATTCCTCTCCCCTGGCTGTACAGAACATTTCGATATTCTCATACAGAGGTATGGGCTTCTGTAATTTTGGAACTTGATAGAGAGGCTCACATGATTTGGGCACCTGGTAGTAGGGTTCTTCTTCGACGATCTTTGGTGGAGAACTGATGTTACTATTGAAGACGTCTCTTTCGGTGAAGTTAGTGTTAATGCTGGAGACTTTTTGGATTGTCTCAACTATAATTGCATCACCACTAAAAGGCACATCAGATATCGGAGGCGGAGGTGGCGGTGGTAGAGAAAATATCTCATCATCCCTCTCCTCTATCGCCGAGGATACATTCTCATAAATTGGTTCAAATGATCCAATGCAAAGAGTATTGAAACCTTCTACTTCACTTTGTGCATCTAAATGGTTTGGACTGGATTTAATGGTGTTCTCCTCCATGTCGTTAATAATGTCCTCCTCTTGATCGATAGCTTGCAGGGCCAACTCAAGTGCTTCGTTTATCTGCAAAAGGAAAAGTTCGAAAAATCGATTAGTATCTCCCCAATTTGGAATGTTACTATAGTGCGCTATGAATGCACATGCAATTAGAACAAGAACTCATTGCACAAAGCAAAACTATGATATATAAAACTCACATAAAAAAGAGAAAATCACACGAAAACAAAGGAAAAACTGAATGAAAACTCTTTAGGAACACATTATTTGAAGCCAAATGAACACGCGGTGCTGCACAGCACTAAACGAGTGCAGAACATCAACTGAATGTGGTGTCGAGACTATCCACCTGCAAAGGTGGAACTCATTTTTTCGCACATTTGACTAAGTAATCTCTTAATATTGTAGCTCGCATAGAAGGTAGTAGTTAGATTATACCTATAGAATAGCGTGGTGAGTGGAGCGTACTATTGCAAACATTGTCTTATCAGGGATCTGATTATTTGCTCTTACACATAAGCCTAGTGAATTAAATGCGATAAATATGTAAGCATTAGCGGAATGGTTAAATTTTTAGAGGTAAACATACAGAGAAAGCAATGCGAGTGATAGCTACTCGTATTGTTCGAAATAAAAGAAGTGAGGTAAATATGCTAGTACTTTGTTTAAAACAACAGTTCTGAGATCCGAATTTTGATTTCGATTCATGGATCCTGGATTGGGTAAGACTTGCTTTATAGAAATAGAAGACACCTTAAATTTAATTTATTCTTTGTCAAGAATCATCTTTCAAAAGAACGCATCCAAATTTTCAGACAGATCTGTCAAATAGTTTTGTTGTGGCAGCCATTTTATATAGACGCCTACTAGCATTTTCGTTGAAATGGAAAAAACTGAATTTCGAGTGCTCATTAAACACTATTTTTTGCGAGAAAAAACTATCACGCAAACCAAACAAAAGCTTGACAAATATTATGGGGACTCTTCACCATCGATTGGAACCATTCACCACTGGTTTACTCAATTTCGGTGCGGTCGTTCAAGCACAAGTGACGCCGAATGTTCTGGTCGCCCATTTGAGGTCATCACACCAGAAATGGTCGACAAAACCCATGGTTTGATAATGGACGATCGGCGAGTGAAAGTGCGCAAGCTTGAAGAGGCCACAGGCTTACAAGTATCACATGGCTCAGTGATTTTAATTTTACATAAATTTTTGGACATGAAAAAGCTTTCCGCAAGATGGGTGCCGCGTTTGCTCACAATCGTCAACAAACGCATTCGTTTGACAACTTCAAAGGTGTATTTGGCGATGTTCCAGAAAAATTCGGCTGAATTTTTGCGCCGTTTCGTAACCGTGGATGAGACCTGGATTCACCAAAACACACCAGAAACCAAGGAACAGTCAAAGCAATGGACTTCTCCTGGTGAATCGAAGCCGAAGAAGGCCAAGGCGGGTTTGTCAGCAAACAAGGTCATGGTGACAGTTTTGTGCGATGCGCGCGGTGTTATTCACATCGATTACCTTGAAAAGGGTAAAACGATCACCGGCGCATATTACGCAGAGCTGCTGGATCGATTGCAAGCCGATTTGAAGCAAAAATGGCCGCATTTGGCGAAGAAAAAAGTTCTTTTTCACCAGGACAACGCACCGGCGCACGAGTCCGCAGTCGCAATGGCAAAATTGCATGAGTTAGGCTACAAACTCCTCTCTGATCCAGCATATTCCCAAATTTAGCCCCCTGCGACTATTTCTTGTTTCCAAACATGAAGAAATGGCTCGGAGGTAAGAGATTTGGGTCGAATGAAGAGGTCATCGATGAAACAAACGCTTATTTTGAGGGGCTCGAGAAATCGTATTATTTGGAGGGCATCAACAAATTGGAGAAACGTTGGATGAAGTGTATAGAGCTAAAAGGAGACTATGTTGAAAAATAAAATGTTTTTATACCGAAAAGAGTGTTCCTTATTTAATTTTTCAGGGACTTATTGACTCACCCTCGTATCTTTTATGCATCGAACTTCAAAAGCAATAAATGAAAAAAAAAAAAAAAAAAAAAAAAAAAAACAGATGGAAGTTACAATCCATTGGTAACGGATCGTATGATACTCTTCCTCGTCTTCTAACCAATCCATAATAAAGTGAGCGTGGCGTTCTGAAATTTTCAATTCAAATTCAATGACATGTGTATCTTATACTCTTCAGAGGGTATATCCGCTATTTTATGGTTCCTGTATATAGGAAAGTGGAGGTGGCTGTAACTGTTACCCAAGTCCATCAATCTGATGAGATCTTGATCATAAGGCTTAAGGTGATGGATACGAGTACATCACCGTAAGTAACTTTAAAAAAGCAATATCAGGTTGTTTCTTTATTTAAAGAAAACGCCACCAAAAAATAGGTGTGACAATACACCTATACATACAACTTTTGTACAAATTGTAGAGAATGTGAATGTCTACATATTCTGTTAAAGCGATATTTTTCAGTTTCTAATAAAAAATATTGAGAAAATGCATTTTTTTTTAAGTGGGCGTGTGGGTTGAAATGCCGCCACTTTTAACGTATTCAGCAGATTTCAGCCTCAGTAAATTATTTCACACAACGGTGTAACTAGAGCCATTTTTCCCACACGATCTGAATTTAAAAAAAAATATCTGAGAATTTATGTCAGAGAGTTACCCAACATTTTTCGCAGTTTGAAACCTACTGTCTTAATGACCACATCTCGCCTAGCCTTGGACTGGCCTACTTCTGAATGGAAATTTCTATTTATAGACTTGATGGACAAAATAATGAAACAAAGGGCGTTCCTACCTTTCTAGTCGATCGATTTCAGACAAAAAAAAAAAACGGCCGACATTAAGAAATTAAGAAAAGAAAACATTCACTTTTAAAAAAATATTTCTTTTAACTAATAACGAGTGTTGACTAATTAGAGTTAGAGAACCATAATTATGATTTGCTTGTGGTTTGGTTTGAATGGGATTTATGGTCTACTGTTAAGGAATTTTCTCTCAAGCGACCAGTATAGCAGTTTTCACTTCACGAAGAGTTTCTGTAGAGTTCGAGTTAGCTCAAAGTTGCCTTTTTTAGTACCTTTCTATTGGAAAGGAATGAACACGTACAGAGAAGACAATTGTAACGCGCACAAACTTTTATCGAAATACAATGAAAACTCTCCTTGCAGACATCTCTCTTACACGAACAAATTACCTGTGATCAATTTATTTGTTATATTTCCGAAGTAAAATTCATTCCGGTAAGTGAATGCTCCGATAACGGACACATACTACATTTTTACACATTATGTACAAAAAACCTTCGATAAATGAACGCGAAGCTCTAATAAATGAACAATAATTGTCCGAATATGTTTTGACAAGAATGTCCCGTAAGAGAACGCGCAGCTTTAATAAATTGACTAAAGGACATGAACAATTGAATAAAATTGGTGGATCCCCTTTTTATATGCTTACTTAATTTCAGGTGTGTACCTATTGCTTGTTTTGTTTTTTTTTTTTTTGCTTAAAAATACAGTTTATTATCCAGTCAAGTCATAAATACTGCTACACACGAAAAAGTATTTTTTATTTTTTTTTTCTATAAAACTATAATTGATTATTTAGGAAACAATTTTTAGACAATTTATTCGAAATGGAAGCCATTTGCAATTATGCAGGCTTTGAGTAGATTTGGCCATTCATCGATAGCTACACGCTCCTCGTCCATTGGAAAATTGTTCACCGAACGGATAAGTGAACGCTTTAAAGCAGAACAAGCCATTACCTCTAAAATAGACCACAGCTTATAATCCAAAGGATTGAGGTCAAAATTTATTCATCCGTAAATGAAATTTTCCTGTGACCATTTTGGGCGTACCGGTAAAGTAGAGCTTTCATTCCGTTTTTGCTTTAATTGGGCTGTGAGTAAGTCGCCAGTGTGTCTTTTATATGCGTTGAATCCCAAATCTTGTTTGATAATGTGAGACATGGATTTCTGTGATATCTTCATTTCTCGCGATAAGATTTAACAGCTTTAATCGCGTGTCGAGTTCTGACAGTTCGAAGGTGTTCGAATCTTTGACGGTCAGTTATTTCACCAGTGTTTAACATTTCGATACACAAAATTCGGGATGATTCCAAGCGGTCGCAAGATTCGCAAAATATCGGCTCTTTTCATATTACACTTATAAAGGCCAAGCAAATATCGTCCCACTCTATATTTACAAACGACTACTGTGTAAATCTTACGCGATGCGATAACTTAGCATAAATACCATTCATTGAATACCTGTCAATATAGAATGGACGTGTTCAATACTAGTTTCATGATGAGTGCGTTTAAACGTGTACCAGTATTTATGTCATGACTAGGTATATTCAACTCTCTCCTTTAACCGGATATCTCTCATAACGACCAACGACAAAATTGGAACCGTGAGTGTCTGCTTATGCGAGCTTTCATGCGTTAAGACTTGTTACCACTCGGAAAATTCGACATATAAGCTTTCATTCAATAAAGACTGTTAATACGCAAGCTCTAATAATGGGGGATCAAATAATAGAGATTCTACTGTATGTACTACCTATACCAACAAGCCAATAAAATAGTTATCTTAGATTACATATTGACCTTCATGCCATTGAGGCAATGAAATATCAGAAATACACAATTTTGGAAACGACTAGAGTGATATTTCTAAAGTTTTTTTTTTTTTTAATAATTTGCACGTGTGAAAGGGGTTATGAATACCCTTATACTAATTTTAGGACACAGGCGTTTTGAGGAAAGGGGAAGAGACAGAGATAAAGACATATTGGTGTTGTTGGTTTGAAACTCAGCTGGTATTAAGTTTCAGTGAACTCCAAGGGTGGCTGTCCAGATAACTGGGGAGCTTGTTTGTTTTTGCTTTTGTCGTTGCTTATGATTCACAGTATTTTTTCCATCCTCCTGATGTCATCATCACGATCAAGTTGCATTTTAGCCATATGACCGCCCTACTGCCAGTGTTATGCCTTCGCAATAGAGTTGACATAAGCTTTCGCAATTGATCGACTTTTTAGTTATTATTAATATTAATAATAATATTAACCGTGAACCTGTAGCGTGACAAGCGATGATGTTACCAGTACACTACGGCCACCCTCCTGTGTAACAGACTGTAAGCATTTAAATAGGCAGTAATAACGGACAATATAACATTAAAGTTTATTTAATGACATCCTGAATGATATCTACAACCGGAAAACAGATAAACGAGCTTTAGCAAATTATTTATCGCATTCTGTATATCAGAAAAATCGTGAAAAATTAATTTTTATCTGACTACAAGAACACTTAAATATGGACGTTATATACGACAATAAATATGAGGGAAATACCTAACGAAATATTAGTTAGCTTGCATGTTATCTTAGAAAAAAAAATGCGATAACATTTTCGTGCAATTAAAATTCCAAACTTATATGAGTGCACTGTGGTACACGGGGAACTTTGTATTTCATTAAATATGAAATGACAGGGTATAGTACTTAATCGACATATCAACAAATAGCTCTTTAAGAGGAATCATTGGGCTTTAGATCTATGGTCAAAGCACCAACCTTAAGTACATTAGGCTTTTTGAAAATGCTTTGATTTACAATTACGCTAAACACTATTCAACTATCAGCCTTCATAAATGCCTTTATTGGTTACAGCGGGTCAAAAATATCCAGTAGCCAATCAGTCATGAAGACCACTGTTAAGGCTATAAATATAAATTGATCACGAGGTTTAGACATATTTTTAAAAGTGTTCTGGCAAAAAATTTTGCTCAAAAAGTGAGCTAGCGTATAAAGTGAGCTCAGCTCAGAATTCATTTTAATGCACGACAATGCGAGACCACAAACTACGATCTTCAACTACGATTAGAGAGCTGAGGAAATAGCATGAAAGCTTTAATTAGATTGATTCTAAATTTGATTCGAAGTGTCCACGATTCTACTTAAGACGGAGGATAAACATACATTAGGATCGAGTTTGGATATTATGAAGCTGGAGCTAAAGGTAACAAACCTTAAATGGAGGGGACTTTGATCGGAGATCTTACGAGTAAAAGATCTTAATTATAAGGATACCGACCAAACTTACATTTACTTTAAGGGAATGGGTACTTTTGATATTACTAATCGGAAGAACATATACAAATAATTGCTTTTTATTGCAAACTAGAGAGTACCCGACGTGCGTTGATGCGTAGTTGTGGGCAAACTGCTGAACCGATTTTGATCAAACTTCACAGAAACACTCTCGGGCTAATACCGTAGATTGCCTGAATTTGAGCTCAATCGGTTCGGTGGTTTCGAAGTCCATAGCATTCATACAAACATAGGCATATTGAGTTTTATATATATAGATATTTTTTATGAATTTAACCGTTATGGAAATATCTAAGAAAGAAAGTCTGAGTTTTATAAAATATTTTTTCTGAAAAGGTCAGAGATAAGAGAAAAGACCTTGTAAGGAAAATTGTAGGGAGTGCAAGGCCAAATTTAATTGGGACCTTGAATAGCCTTGAATTTTATGTGAGAAGTGGTACTTTTGAAACTGGCGTTCGAAAACTCAACCGTTTATGGGATATCGAAGAAAGAAAAACACCCACCATAGTCCTAATGCTATAGATGTTAAAATGGCGGCCAATTTGAGAGTATCAAATAAATTTCTCGTACAATACTCGTACCAGCCCAGGAATTGCAAAAATTGTATACAAGCTATCCCTGGAAATTGTAAGAATGTATGAATCCAAACGGCAGGCATATTATAATAATAAATAAGATTTCGGCGATTCTTTCCAAAAGCTTTTCTTTTTGTTAGTAAAATTCTTTAGGACGGACGATGTTCGTAGAAGTTCCTTCGATGGCTTCGTTGAAAAACAAAAACAAAAATTAATTACAAGGCTGAGTCGCACCTAATTGCTTACTCATTGTTCCATTCGTCTCTAAATGGTTTAGATTTTCAAATTTAAGCAAAATCTCCGAGAAAAGAAGAAACCATTTTTCTTATAGTTCGTAAAAAAGAAAAAGTTACATATGTACAAACGTTTATTTACATAATTTCAGGGTTGGTGATGTTTTCCCAAAGACATTATCGCCTAGACAAAATCCCCAAAACCCAAAATCCGCGAAATGAAATCTCCAATAGCAAACTTCCCATTTCAACTTTTGGTTTTTTTTTTTTTATAATCTGCGCGCGCCGAAGGGGTTATGAATTTAAACTGTTTCAGGGCACGGGCGTTAGGGAAAAGGGGGAAGAGGAACAGAGGAAGAGCCTATGCACGTTGGCTCTGAACATTCGTGTTGTTCGGCTTATAAATGAATCCCTATATTTGACAGTACGACCGAAGTTTGGCTTTAGGGTAAACTGATGTGCATTCGAAGCCTGTCGCGTATTGCGGGTGAAATTTTGAAGGGGAGAAATGCAACTGGCTATTTCGCTGGAGCATTTAAAAAAAAAAAAAAAAAAACGATAAAACAGGGAGATGCAGGAGACATTTCTCCGATCAAGAATGTGCAGAACGGTCTTGGGTGCACCAGACCAGATATGGACGTTATACTCCAGCTTAGGGCGGATGAATGCCCTGATGAATTTCTTGCACCGTTTAAGGAATCCTAGACATTTTGCAGCATTTTTGGCGACCTCGAATATGTGATCGTCCCATCGAAGATGGTTATTAATACACATACGAGATTGGCAAGTCTTTCGGTTTCAATGATGCAAGCACCATCCATGGATAATGGTTGAGGGTTTTGGTTTCGCTTGAGAGACAGAAGACAGCATTGTGTTTTGGAAGCATCAAATTCCACTTTATTGGTTGAACCCCATTTACTCGTAATTATGCTGTCTAGGTCGGAATTTAATGTGTTTAACATGCGTTGCCGTTCCCCTTCTATGGCCGAAGAGCAAGGACATGAGTTAGGGAACGAATATGAAAAACTGAGGGTACTGTCATCAGCGAATGAATGGATTGGATTAGAAGTTGAAGACAAGAGATCGTTTATAAAAATAAGAAAAAGAGTCGGAGACAAAACAGAGCCTTGGGGGACACCAGCATTTATTTGGTGGATTGCAGACTTGAAGCCGTCCAAGACAACTTGTATTGAACGCCCCGAAAGGTAATTTCTAATCCATTGAAGAAGAGACTCATCGATGCCATATGCACGCATTTCGACAAAAGAGCCTGATGCCAGACTTTGTCAAATGCCTGTGAAATATCAAGCGCAACCATCTTAGTTTCGCCGAAGTGATGGAGAGATTGGTTACACTTCTCGGTGAGATATGCCATCAAATCACCAGTGGACCTGTTGCTACGAAAACCATACTGCCGGTCATTAAGGAGTTTTCGTGAATCTAGATATTTCATAAGCTGACGATTTATCAGGGTTTCCATGACCTTGGAAAGAAGGGACGTAAGTGCAATGGGTCGGTAATTGGACAGGGAGGAAGATTTGCCTTTTTTAGGGACGGGCTGGACAAATGCTGTTTTCCATCTACTCGGAAAGAGCCCTGAAAAGTAGGATGGACAGAAAAGCTTATGCAGAGGTTTTGCCAGCGTAGAAGAACACCTCTTTAAAACTATTGGGGGATACCATCTGGACCAGCGGCTTTGTGTATGTTAAGACCTTTGAGTACTACTGCAACTGTACGAGTGCGAAAGTGGACTTGTCCCATGGAAAATTTGACGCTCTCAAATACAGGTGGAGACAAAGCATTATTTGGCAGCGTGGAGTACGCTGCAAAGTGAGCAGCAAGCAGATTAGCTTTGTCTAAGGAGCTGACAGCTGGATTGTCATTGTAAATGAGCGTGGGGATGGCAGACGAGGCAGAATTTTTAATATTTTTGACGAATGACCAACAATTTTTACTACCTTTGGGACATTGTAGGATTTTTTGCCTCAATTTTTGGTCATGTGAGAATTTTACACGTCGAATATGGGCATTGTAGTCTTTTCTGGCTTGTTTAAACTTATTTCGGTTTTCCTCAGATTTGTTGGCTTTATAAGACCGAAAGCTTACTTCTTTCAACCTGATAGCCTCTTTACAGCTCTGGTCAAACCACGAATTTACCTTAGGTTTAATGCTCTTTATTATGTTAGGATAGTGTTAGTGATCATATCGGCTGCGGCATCCACGTCGCTATCGAGGAAACATAGGGACCAGTTAAAACTCCTAAGGAAGCTATTAAGGCCGCTCCAGTTGGCTTTCTCGTATTGCCATACTTTTCTTTTGGGAGTTTTTCCTTTAACTGAGTGGTCGGAGTACGAGAATTTAGCTGATACGATATTATGGTCAGACCGACCTAGAGGCGCTAAAACATCAATAGTGAATTTATCAGGGTGCGAAGTAAGAAACAAGTCCAAAGTGTTGGCGGAATGACTTTCAATGTCCGGTATACGTGTAGGCTCATTTACAAGCTGAGTCAAATTGTTTACCTCACCGAAAAGTTCAACATGCCTTCCTTCGGGTGTTGTCTGGCCAGAATGTTGAAGCCAATCCGAATTGTGTATGTTGAAATCGCCCGCATTGACGATTTCAGTATGAGGGTACAAGGAGACAATTCGGGTGATGGAATTGGACAACGCACCAAATTCATCAAAAGTTGAGTTGCTGTCCGCACTAGGGCTTCTGTTAATAAAGCAGTAGTGAATTATTTGCTTACGAACGGTGAATTTTAGCCATTTGAAATTAAATTCCGGGTTGGAACAATGGCCATAGTGTGGTGGAATTTGGTAAGCAATATCACGACGGACGTATAAATGGCGAGGCCACGGTGGGGAACGAATAATCACACAAAGTTTCAAATCGGAAGATTCTTCAACTACCTATGTTTCGCTTAGTGCCAAAACAGCTGGTTTATAGGAATGGGCGTGGGCGTACACATCGAAGAAATTCGTTCGAAGCCCACGAATGTTGGTAAATTGATGCGATCAAAACAGCGCTTAGTCTCTAATACACGTCAGACTAAAAAGTGCACTCACTCATAATTTTTTCTTTATTCATGAAACTGTTAATCGTTATCACAATACTAAAGAGAGTTTCGTGAGATTTTTGCTGAAAACTACATGCACATGTCACATAATGTACATGCACACTGGGGATTTGCAGATTTCGGGGGGATTTTGGCAAAAAAGCTTGTTTCGTTGGGGATTCTGTCCGAGAATATTTTGTCGGAGGAGATAAAATCTAATTGGATTTAATTTCTTGGAGATTTTTTTTTTGTATTTCATACGATTCTTATAATTTCCTTAGATACATTCAGCGAATGAAAAAACACAAACTAAAAAACGCTTCAAAGAGCTCTTTTCATACCTAATTGCTCCAAGACTACACACGGACATCAGCTATAAAGTTTACTTTTAAATATATTTCGATATAATTCAAATTTTAAAACCACATGCTATAATATGTATTTGCAAACTGTAACAAAATATCGGAAACAAAATATTATACATTTTACTTAAGGAAACAAAAATAAAACGAAAAGGATTCTTACACACCAAAAAACTCCAGATCCTTACCTTTCATTTCATAAATTATGTGAGAATATTTAAATGCGTATAGACCATAATTCGATAGTTCAGCTTATAGAGTAAATATCAACAGTTATTGCCACTTTTGAAGGCGTAGTTATAATTTGTTTGTAAAGCGGCTCCTTTTTTTTGTATTTTTTTAGTATAAATTGTTTTGTAAATAAATTTAAGTGCACTAAACATCTATAAATTCTTTAAACTTTAATCGTATTTTGTAACTTCGTATTTTTTTGATATCTTTTATCTCAGAATGAAAATAGACTGTGAACTGTGAACACACGATTTAAAGAACAGCAAGTACACACATATAGAGAACATCCAGATCATAATTGAAATATGAACAAAGCGATATCCTTTGTGGAATTATTATTATTATTATTATTTTTTTTTTTTTTGATTTTTATGTTGAGATGACTACATTAATTGTTGCTGTGTGATAAAAATTCAAAAAGTAGAAAGAATGTTAATTTTGATTTGATGAAAAATGCGTTAGATATTTATGAATGTATAACGTAAATTGCTAAACCTTACAGGATACTTGAGTGTGACATGTTTAGGGTACCCTTAAACACATATTGGAAGGGGAAGGGGTATACAGAGTCTTGCAGTAAACTGTAAATTTTGATAAATGTGTAAAAAACATTTTTATAAAAACAAATCAAATAATAGCTGTCCTTTAAAAAAGTACAACCGCCTGACTACGAAGTCCAAATAATTTTTTCTTATACTTGCTGTTGTAAAGAAACCCAATAAAAGTTCTTAAAACTTATTTTAAAGCTCGGCCGCGAGAACGAAAACTAGAATGGCTTATTAGTCCAGTCAAATTAGATCATATTTCAGTCATTCCTAACCATTTGAAATAACAAAATGGAACTTTTGGAGATTATCCAAGACCTATTAAAGATACCGCCATTTTTGTAAAATACTGCCGCCATATTGCATTGAGCATTTTTTTTTATATACGAGTACCTATTGTCTGTTAAAGGAACAAACTAGAGGTCTACATTAACTCAAAATGTTGCTCTTAACATGCATTTTTGTTTAAATATGTACCTACATTGCACTATTCTCATGATTTGAATGTAATTTTTCGCAAAAATTTAAAAATATTGCATGCCCACTTAGGAGGGTAACAAAATCAAATCTTTTAGTGCTGCTGATTACAGAAATAGCAATAGAATTAATATCCCAGTTACAATATATTAAGTTTATACTTAGTAGGGATAAAAATACTGTTACTTCATTTGTTACACCCATTGCGCGGTCAAAACTTATTACCCAGAGATAGACATACCATTTCTAGCAGTCACAATTATTTGTTTAAAAAAATATTTAAAATTTGCTTACACTTTCGCTATGCAATGGATTGAGAAAGTGAATCGCATCATAGGTGCGGTGTGAACAAGATTCAGATTTTTAAGACGCTGCAGCAGTTAGGGTCTAGCCAATTTTTTGCTTTCCAGTTCATAAAATTCTTCGAGGATACTGGCCACATTACTTCGATCTGGCCGTCCACGTACGTACTCCACAAGTCATCAAAACCTTTAAAGCACGAAACCATCTCTAAAAGCAGAAAACACTAGCTCGTGAGATGAATGTTACACAAAAGTCAATGAGCCTCATATCAAGGAAAATTTCTGACTGTGGCCTTTACACAAATTGGTTCCAAAAATCAAATCGACTCTTGGAATAGTACGCTGCTGTTTAACGATGAGAAAATCTTCACCATGCAGAAAAAATTTCACAAACAAAATGATTGGGTATATGCACGGTCACCTAGGGAAGTGTTAAAGCTAGTTCCAAGGGCTGTGCTGGGGTGTCTCTTATGAAGAGGTCACTGACCTGCATTTTTGCGGAAAAGGCGTTGAAACATCGGCCAAAGAAGTGTACCAGCAGATCGCTTTAGGGCACTTTGCGAATCCTCTAAACCATGACATATTCCGAAAAAAAAAAAAAAAAGGAAATGACATCTCAGCAAGATCCCGTGCCAGTCTATAAGACTAAAACTACCTATACCTGTCTTAAAGGACATTGCACGCCACAAAAGATACCCTAACCTGAAATTCTTAAAGCGAGTTCTGACTGAAGCTGTGACCAATTTTTGGAACGTGTTATAATTGATGAGTAGTCCAAGGGACTAAAGGCCTGCGTTAAGGCCAAAGAAAACCATTCCGATTTTTTGCGTTTTTGTGTTGGAAATACATGTATGAATAAATCCTGAAAGTTTTATTGAAATATCTTTTGAGGTCTTTGTTCTATAGCAATAAGTATATATGTAACAGGATTTTTGTGCATACTAGGTCAAACTACGAAAAATAGTAGACGAACACTTTTCGAACTTGTGATATGTTATTTCTTGTACATTTTAAGAAAATTTGAAAAATAAATTAGATATGTTTACAGACCCCCGATAAACATAACTAATTTATTTTTCAAATTTTCTTAAAATGTACAAGAAATAACATACCACAAGTTCGAAAAAATCCGAGCAGGGTTTAATCGTTTATTACAACAAATAAACAGAAAAATATGTAAACAAATTCAATTTGTTAGTAAACTGATAAAGTAAATTAAAGCATTAAAAGCAAGGGCGTTGTCTGGCTCGCTGAATCTATAAAAAACTTATCGCTGATAAGTCCAAATGTCAAAACTGACACATCTGTCATTAACATTTCGTCCAAATTTTAGCGTCGTAGGTTGACATTTGTAAAAGCTATGCTCTCGAGAGTACTCGTACAGCTAGCTCCGTGTGTTTTCGATTTTTTACGATTTTAAAAATGGAACCAACTTTGCAACAACGAGTTTGCATCAAATTTTGTGTTAAAAATGGATTCAACGGTGCGAAGACTTTGGAAATGTTGGAGAAGTTTTTCGGCAACTATTATCTATTGAAAACAAACGTTTATGCCTGGGACAAACGCTTCAAAAATGGTCGTAAGTCCGTCGAGGATGACGAACGCAGTGTAAGGCCGTCGTCATCGAAAACATCAATAAAATCAAAGAAATGTTGGCCGAAAACCGCAAATCAGGGAACTGGCAGAGGACTTGAACATTACTTATGGATCCGTTCAAGACATTTTGGTTAAAAATTTGGGCTTCAGACGTGTCGCTGCAAAGCTGGTGCCGAAAGACCTGAATTTCATGCAAAAAAGGGACCGTATTGACATCGCGAAAGACACGATTTTAGCGGCTGAATCCGACCCAACATTTATCAAACTTATAATGACTGGAGACGAGACGTGGGTTTATGGGTGCGAAACGCAATCAGGCGAGTGAATGGCGTGCACCGAATGAGCCAAGACCGAAAAAATCATGTCGTTTTCAGTCGAAGGCGATGCTCCCAGTTTTCATGGATTACAACGGTGTTGTGCATCATGAATTCTTGCACACAAGATCAGACAGTCAACAAGGTTTATATTATTCGATTTAGCGACCTCATTTTTACTGCAATATTTTATGATCGAATTCAATTTATGTTTTTCTGTACATTTGCTGTAATAAACAAATTCTAGATATGTGGGGACATTTTGAGCTACATTTTTGAAATCAAGAGGCAAAATCACAATAAAATCAGTTACTAACAATAATAAACTTTTGATGTTTGTTGTCTAGTGTTATAGAGTAAAAAGAATCTGAACTAGACGCTCCATTTTGAGAAGGATCACCATGTTTAATTTTGTTGGACAGAATATTACGTAAGGTGGCAGTCCTTAATTATATATCTGCCCTCTACCTTCTTATTTGAAGTTTTAAAATTACTTTACCAAGAAAAAATACCTTGTCAAACAAAATTACAATATAATTATGCTGCATAATAGGTCGCAGAAGAACGAAATAAATTGATTCATCATGTAGAGCGTCAAAACCTTAATTGTTATCATATAGCAAATATTGTCATTCCGACATTCGAAATCTGCTAGAAAGTTAACACCAGCATCATCACTCTTTTAGAAGCCCACCTGCACTGTCCTCCTTTTAAAAGTTAAGTTAAAACCCCCTGTGTTTCGAAAATCAAAAATACATATGCGTGGGACTATTTGGAGAAGGACAGACGAGGAGGAATCTTAGATCATTTGGGATGATTTGGAGGGACCTCAAGCGCATTGCAGAACTCTGAAAACGATGGCGCGCAGGCGTTGTTGACGCCCTATGCCCTACGAGGGGTCAGAGGACATAAGTAAAAAAGTAAGTATGGGACTATTTTCCGTTATCATAGGTTTCAGCTTTATTAAGACATTTACGATTTTCTGGAGGACGCGAAATGAATTAAAAAAGATATAACTTGTGTGTCAAAGTTAAATATCACACATCTGTATATGAATGTCACGGTTTGAAAGTTATGAACTGGTAAATATTTAAACCTTCTTTTCTCAAAACTTGCGAAGTGCTTTTGCTTTGTCATAAATTTCTACTTCTTTAGTACAAAAAAAATAATTATTTTCTCAAGTTTCTCTCTAACTTCTAAATTAGTTTTTCCACTATTTCTAAATTTAACTTTAAAATTATCTGCAGCCTGCAAATCTCGTCTCTGGTCCAAGTTCCAATTCTCTTCGTCAAAGAGTTCGAAAGTTACAATGATATGACAGACGGATGAACAGGCGGGCAGACGGCCATACAGACAATTGATTCCCACTGCAAAAATTCCGTTATTTATTTTTATTTTTTCCTTGTAAGTAGTAAGTGTTTTGTTAATTTTAAAGGAAAACGTTGATCTAAGTTTCGACTATCAATCTCGCCCTTAGTCTCACTACTTTTCGTTTTGTTTCACAACACAATCTACTTAGAATAAGTGAAAACATTTCGCATACCATTCATGCACCCTTTCTACGTAGAGCTGCATAATTATTTATATATATACTAAAAACCAAACATTTTAGGTACAACTATGTACACTACCGCTCATAAGTAGTTGCCCACCCATGCATTTTTTAAATTTTATGCGTTTCGAGGCACAGCAAATGGCTGCTTTTTTTTCCACATCTTTCTTCTTCTTTTTTTCGGAAAAGTGATATGTATATATATTGTTGGTGGAATTTCTCAAAGTAGGTAGCACAATTATTTCCTTTTTTTATTGTTTTCAGTTAATGGTAATTCAGGCAACTTATGAATAAATGAGATGTAACAGGCGCCCGGATGGTTAAACTAATAAGTGTTTCAACCTTAAACGTAGACTTGAAGTAGCCGATCTTCATGGTAAGATAGCTGTAAAGAAAAACCATTGATGCGAGCCGTGAATTAGCAGAAAAGATTGCAATACACCAATGAACACAAAAATTGGATACTTGAAGACTGGAAAAAAGTTCTCTAGAGCAACGAGTCTAGGTTCCAGGTTTTTGGTTCTAAGCGAAGAGTCGACGTCCGCAGGTCAGCAGAAGAACTGTGCCTTAAATGTTACCATCTGGACTCCGCATTTTTAGACAAAAATACTTAAACAAGTTATCAGCTGAAGGAACACTCAAAAGCAATTGAGTAGGTACTTGTGGGATGAACTGGACAGAAACGTTTCAAAAATTTTGCAAAACTTGGCATGCCTTGCATATGTCAAATATTGCTTAAATATCGTTTTTTTTACAATCGCCCGAGTTAAATTTGAAAACCAGAATATTTTCAAAAACCGGTCATTAAGTAATGTACTGTTATACATATTTTCTGTCAAGAAGGTGGTACGCAATCTGATAGCATATACATGTAAGTACATATGTATGTACAGCCTTGGCCATAAATGAAAAGCGCCCCCTATAAAATAAGTTTTATAAAAAGTTACTGCAGATAGGTGAATATTTTTGACTTCCCAGGATCTGTTACACATTAATGACTAAATTATGGAGAATTCCCGTGATTTTTAACTCTGCATTTTTTGAGTGCGGTAAAATTGGTATCATTTCGAAAATAATAGTGAAAGCATGCACATCAATTTGTTGCGAATAGTAATCAATCTAAAGATGGGTAAGCCGAAAATACACGAATTAAATGAAACTGAAAGAGCCCAAATTGTCCTTTTGGCCTCTCAAGACATGTCCTAGCAAACAATTTCAAAAACTCTTAGGCATTCTCGTGCAGCCGATCAATATGCCTAACAGAGAGACTGGAAAGTACATTTCCACGTCCAAGCAGAAAAAGAAAGTCTTCGACTCATGATGATCGGATTCTTGCCCGGGAGTCATTAAAAAATCTTCAAAAGACCTATTCTGAACTAGCTGCTTCGCTTCAGGAACGCCAAAATGTTAAGCTATCTGCGAGAACGGTTAGAAGAAGGCTAACAAAAACCGGCCTTAGAGGGTACAAGGCCAGAAAAAAACCCTGACTTTCTGAGGATAACAAGAAACAACGTCTTGAGTGGGCCAAATTGCATAAGGATTGACAGACGAGCCAAATTTTTATTACATTTCATACTTCTAAAAAAAATCAAAAGTGGATTTACGAAAACTTTGGACATTTTTTTTTAATAAAACTGGGTCCGAACTAAACACTAAATCAGAATGTGTCTTTACAGATTTTCGGCACTTCTAATGCAGTCTACGTTCACAGGAGGAAGGGAGAAGACCTCCCCTATTATGTGATACCCACAGTCAAGTTTGGTAGTGGTAGTTGCATGGCGTGGGGCTACATGGCGGCAGGATGCGAGCTATTCACGCGCGAGGGAAAAATTAATAGCGACAGCTATATTAATGTTTTAGGGGCCTCCTTAAAGGCACCCAATCGTAAAACATTTGGGAACAGGTCTCACCGAAGGATAATGTTTCAGCAAGATAATGCTCCATGCCATAAAAACCGAAAAACGATTCAAATCAAAACATTCAGATCTTGAAGTGGTGAGCTCAATCGTCAGATCTGAACTCGATTGAAAACCTGTGGGCAATTCTAAAAGGCGTAGGGTGCTTTTCGTTTAAGATCTAGGCTGTATGTACTCGTACCTTAACTCAAATATGAAATTTGATCAAAATCGTTAGAGCCGC
Organism: Pocota personata; assembly: GCA_963082735.1. NCBI lineage: Eukaryota > Metazoa > Arthropoda > Insecta > Diptera > Syrphidae > Pocota > Pocota personata. The sequence goes on along the minus strand of OY720429.1, from coordinate 44,367,192 downwards.
TTTCGAGTAAATCAACTTGCCCACTGGCCATTAGTAAAGTACCGTTGATTTGGGGTTACAATGAACATTCCGACTTCGCCCCGAATTGGATGCCATAAACCCAAGATATGATGGACTTACCGCCTTATCCCGACCTTAGAAACTTGGATAAACCAAGTTAACTTCTATTTAACACAACTGCTTACGGGACATGGTTGTTTCCGGTCATATCTATATCAGTATAGGAACGATGACTCCCCCGTTTGTCCATCGTGCAGTGATACTCCCGAAAACGTAGAGCATGTATTCTTTCACTGCCCACGTTTCCTTCTACAAAGAGAAGCTCTACAAACAGCATTGAGAGAAACACCAACTCCGGAGAATTTAGTTAATCACATGCTAGAATTTGAAAACAAGTGGAAAGCAGTAAGCTCTTATGCCAAGGGTGTATGCCAAGAGCTAAGGAGACTAGAGCGAAAAAGAGAGCGAAGAAAACGCAAGAAGCAACAGAGTGGAAGCCAGAGGGCTTCTTACGCAGACGCAAAGACAGGCGGACATACGCGCATACATGCGGCCACAATGGCACGCGAACGCGTAATCATCATTTTGAGCCAATTAGAATGCTGGAACGTGAGAGAAAAGAGTCAAAGGGACTAACACGAATCCAGATGACAACTATGTCAGATATAACGGAGAGAATTGGATGGCAATATGTTCCTTCGTAACAACTCTACAAAAAGAGCTGCGGAGAATAGAAAAACTAAGAAGAGCAACTGAAGCAGCGGAAGAAGCTGACACAAGAAGCATAGCATAAACTGCTAACCAGCCCCGCGAAGTAATACCTAACGGCAGTCCCGCGGGGAGAGTGGTTGAAGTGTGTAGGGTGTGTGTTTAGCACGTAGGCGTATTCCTGGCATCGATTACTCAGGTTTGCGAATCGTGCATGCTAGTAGCACTCGGGCTATTAGTATCTATGAAGATTACACATCCCTGGCGAAATCCAAAAACCCAAGATATGAAGTTTGAAGAAAATCCGTCCAGCTGTTTGGGCTCCAGTCGTGGGTACAGACAGACAGACAGACAGACAGACTCACTTTATTTTCTCTATATTAGTAGTGTCAAATTTGATCAAAATCTCGATATCGAAAATTTTCAGGAAACCAATACTTGCCGTTATAAGTGCAAATAAAAAAGAGTGGACACATTGATAAGGCTACAATTTAGTAATAAAATTATTATTTTGAAACCTTTTTTGTGGTTTTCTTAGTTACATAAAATATTCTTTAATCACTTATTACCAGAAATTTTCTCATTTGCATTGGGTGGGCGACATATACCTTTTGAGCAGTAGTTTATATATGTAATATTTGTAAGCGCTTTGAATACTCTATACCTATACATCGCAACGTAAGTCATTCTCAAGTACACTACAAGGCTTATAAAACATTTCCGTTCTACTCATAAAATAAATGAAAATAATGACATATGGTAAATAACTGTAACTCTAAACGCCTTTAAGTAAAAATTAAATTTTTTTTCATTTTATTGCAAAATTTAAAAAAACAAAATAAAAAAAAAAATAAATTTCGAACAAAACAAAAATACACATATGTATACATAACAAGTACTAAATAATAAATATTATTGTATATAAATATATCAATGTAACACTTTATATTCACTGGTAAATAATATCATAATAAAAAAAAAAAAAAAGAATTACATAAACAACACTTTGCGCTTCAAGTATAAGAATAGCTTATTAAAAAAAAAAAAAAAAAAACTAAATAAATAGCAATAAATATATATATTTTCTTTATTCGATATGTGTGAGTTGAGAGTATTGTAACTGTATTCCTAGTATACACATCTATAGTTTAGCATCTTCTACAACTAGCTTTGAAATTTCTTCATCAAGTATTTCATTGATCTCATCTGTTAAATTCAATTCCGAATCTGTTTGTTCGACAATTGCATCTGTTGTGATGGTTTTTGTAATTTCAATATTAACACCGTTATTCGCTTGGGGATCAGACGAGGGACTATCTTTACTGGTACTACTATTGACCACATCAGATGGGACATAAAACTTGGAATTATCTACAGAGATTGGTTCGAATTCTTCGGCCTCCGAGGCAGACTCCACTGCATCTGTCTTAGATTGAAAGTTCTTTTTTAGAAATTCGAAAATATTTTTTGGTTTCGAATTTAGCGCAGATTTTGGTTTAAGTTTCGGTGATCCAGGTAACACTGGTGGTGGTGCAGACGCTGGCATTGCGGGAGGTTGTTGTTGCGCTTCTGCGTCATTTGTTGAAGTCACTTTGATTTTAGTTTCGACCACTTCCACTCGGGCTATAAGAAAGTTTGGCTTTTCAGCAGTTGGAGACACCAACACTGGACTTAGGGGTGGAGAGTTGGATAGTTCATCACAGGTCTGTTTTAAAACTTCTGCATTGGTTTGTAGCAGTGTATGGGGCGTGGTTGGAGATGTAGGAGAATTTGGACGTGAGGAGGGAGCACATTCCTTTAAAGCACTCGCCTCCACTTCAATACACGAAGTTCGAATAAAATTCGGATCTGGTAAATCTTTCACATCAAGTTTAAGGCATGGCTTCTCACAAACCGGTTGTTGTCGTGACAGTGGATCACGTCTACCCGCTATTGGAGAGTTCACTCTATTCGCTATTTGCATTAGAGACGATTTATTTGGTGTTGGAGAGCCTGGAGTTGGAGTATTGTTAGGTTTGAAAATAACGGTAATTTCAGAAGAAGGTGAACTATCACCAGCACTAGAGGTACTATCACGTATTTGTGCTTGAGGAGATTTTATTGAATCTTTTATCAATCTATCGCCACAATCAACATCAATGCACGGAGTTCGAATGAAATTCGGATCAGGTAGATCTTTGACGTCGATTTTCGTACATGGTACTTCGATAACGGTTTCCTGACGAATAAAACCATCGGAAGCACCGGAATTCGTTTGGTTTGATTTTTTCGTGAGTGAAGACTCATTTCGAGATGACGCTGGATAGGAGCGTTCGGCTTCTAAAAACGATTGTAAAATGTCTACACAGCTTTCGAATGGAAGAGGGTCTGTTGGTTGAGCGACTGGTTTCTCATGAGTTTGTAGATTTGAATTAGATTCGAGGGGTTTTATGATTTCTCCAGCAATTTGAGGGTCATTAGAGGTAATGGTTGTCTTTTCAGGGGTTTGGAGACTTTCAGCACTTTGTGAGGCATTTGGGGATATTTTAGAGACTACGCCTGTCTTATAAGGTAATTGAAGACTTGACACAACTTCGACGGTTTCTTTAACAGTTTTTGAGTCATTCAAGGAGACATTTGCAATTGGTTCGGCTATCTCTGGAGTTTGAAGACTTGGCGACACTCCAACGGTGTCTTTAGTAATTTGTGAGGGATTATTGGATTCAGTTTCAGAACTTTGTTTTGGTTTCTCTCCAACAATTTTCGGTTGCCACGACTCAAGATCTTTAAAGAAATCATTCCTTGCGGATTGTTGAAAATCTTTCGACTGAATGTCTGGCTTAATATTTTCACTACGATTGTTTCTACTCATTCTCGGTAAGACTTCTGGCGACTTGGGCGTTGGTGACATACTTTTCGAGTTAAATATCTCTACACGACCACTGCTTTGTGGAGAAGATACCTTCTTAAGACCAACACAAGGATTTGGACGAGATATATCTACGTCAAAGTTTACGTTTTCATAGATCGGTGACTTTTGAGGACTAACCGATGCTGAAGAGGCAGTTTTTGGGGATACTGGAGAGAGCTCAGTTTTTAAAATAAAGTTTGGTAACTTTTCTGATCTTGAGGATACGGGAGAGTAGGGAGTTTTTGGAGATACTGCAGAGCGACTATCAACTTTTACAGTTTGGGCATCAGTTTTTAAATTAAAGTTTGGTAATTTTTGAGATGTCGGTGAGGGTATATTTGGGGATAATGGAGAGCCAGTTGAGTTGGAAGGTTGCATTTTTGATGGAACCGGGATCATTGATTTCTTTTGACATTGACTATTGTCGATGTTCAAGATTACATTTGTGTCCAATTCATGAGGTCTAGCACCATATCGAATATTGGAGGGAACAGGTTTTGAGACATTTTGAGCCTCAACTTGAACTTTTGGTGAAGATATGTGAGATTCTTGGGGTTTAGGAGATTCTACAACTTTCACTCCTGATTTATTGGTATTTGGAACAGAGTCGCTTGGTTGGATACTAATTTCAGAGCCTTTTACAGACTCAGCTGGTAAGCTTTCAGTTAAAATCTGCTCAATAGACGTTACCTCTTTGAAAGTCGGTGTTTTTGATCCGTCTCCTAGCGCTTTCTTGACAATTTCTGTGATTTCTGAACTAGTCTTAGAGTTTATGGGAATTTCAATCTCCTGCTCTACTTTCGATGGGGAAATTGGATGTGTCTTAGACACTCCCTGAGGTATCTTTGAAGCTTGAACAATCGACTTTTTGATATTTTCTTCGACTGGGCTATTCGCTTGAGAATCTTTCAAATAAGAACTTCCTTGTGGAATTTTCGATGCCTTTATTACAGATTCTGAAGATTCAACCGTTCTACGCCATGGTACTTTAGATTCCTGAACTTTTATTTCACATTCCTGCTTCTTTGGAAGCCCTACCCCTTCTGTCTTATTTCTATCTAAAATATTTTCTCTAACTTCCTTCGGAGTAACACTCTCTTCTACCACATCATCTTCATTAAAAGCCATCTTAAACATTTTTAACAAATTTTGCGCATGATTCACTTCACCACCATCCTCATCATTGCGGACAACTTTACTGCTATTGAACAAAGTATTACCGCCACCAACATCAACAACAACGGGCTTATCCACCAAACTAACTACAGTTGGAGTGTTTAGATTTTTTAACTGTAAAAAACTTACACTAGAATCAAATTCTCCTTGAAAATCATTAGTACTAGCAGATGGTGGTACCTTTTCCTGGTGCATTTGAGGTCTTCCATCTTGGCCTTCTTCCTCCTCCTCCTCCTCTTCCACATCATCATCTTCCTCCTCTGTTGTTGCTGGTTCTTGATCAATCTTTTCGTCTGTTGTATTGATACCACTATCATCGGATGGCGCTTTTTCAACACTATCATCCTTGTTCGTGTCTACCTGCCTTCTGGCTAACTCCTCGTTTTTCAACATCTCCAGTTGATACTCATCGACCAACACAACAGGCTTCTTAACAATTTCCTCTTTGGTAACAGCATTTTGCAAGCTGGACAGTCGATCCTTGAGTGGTGGCACTGCTACCACCTCGGCAACGACTTTATTTGTATTTGGCTTTGGGTTGACTGAATTCTGTTGTTTATGTTGTTCAAGACATTGAAGACGTTCCTTAATGCTGGTTATCTCTCCAGATAGAATTCCTGTCATGGGTTCATCTATAGATTCGGGTTTCTTCTCTAAGCTGCACAGACGATCCTTAATCGATCGAACATTTGCAAATTCACTGGGAATTCGTTTCTTCTCGATTTGATCATGATTCTGCGTGGAGGATTGTGTCACCAGCTTTTTGGTAATTTCTGGCTTCTCAAAGAGTTCTCTCTTCTTGGAGATGTCGATTTTTGGGAGCTCTTCCTTTTTCACAATGGATTCAGTGTCGTTATCGCAATCGATAGAATTTTGTTTTCTCTCGAACACTAGACTTCTTGCGATGGAATTCTCGCCAAAACCGGGCTTCTTGTAGATACTCGATGCTGTTGCTTTGGATACTCGACTTTTATAGTCCTCGATCGCACCCTCGTAAGTGTATTCATAGGGATCGGGCGAAGCAACAGGAACTGTAGACGATGTCTCATAGCCCGGTGATGAAATTCGATCACGATTATCGTTATCATGGCATGGCTGACAAGAGTTATTCTCAATATCGAACGAGGAAAGATTCTCCACCTCGGCAGGTTCACTCTATAAAAACAAAACAAAAAAAAAAAATAAACAAAGAATGTTTGAACATGAAATTGAACTTAAGCGAAGTAAATAGAGATAAGAGGCAAACACACTACTCACCACAATACTATGCACTTCACAATCTTCGGAGATGCTACTCTTTCCACTGGCACTGCTGGTACCAATGCCTAAGTCACTTAAATCGTTCGCTTCATCCTCGTTGTATGATGCTAGAGATTGCAGCTTTGGGCGAGCTCGGCCACGTTCACCTCTAAGTAAAGTTAAATTTTTTTTTTTTATTTGTGTTATAATTATTTTTGCTAGAAGTATTTTCGTTAAGATTACCGTTCCTCCATCATTTCAGAAAATGTTTTCGATTTTCGTCTCGTTCGGTCATGTTCTTCTTGTTCGAGCTTTTTTACTTCTACCACTCGATCAATAATGTGTTCGACGCGTTTTCTTCTAGAAGATTTCCAATTGTCCAAGTTCTAAAAGAGAGGGAAAATATTATAAATTTTTAATTGTTAGGATATCATCATGGTGTTCAAAGGGTAAATACGCATATATTCGAGAAAACAAAAGCATAAAGTTTTTCCAAAACCCCTGTCTACCAACTTCTACTCTCACTTTTACTTGAACTTTGGGTGCCTAGTACCTTTTTATTTTGAATATTTTGAATTGGGTTTCAACCCCTTTGGAAGGTCATTGAAAGCTGTCAACGAGGGAGGAGGGAGCACTCTTCCTTGGATTCAGGGCGCAGCGGAAGAATTCTCTAATAAAATCAATGGTGGCGTCAAACTACTTAGTGAATACCTTATATGGGCTATTTCCACATACTCGTAGCACTGCTCTGTAAGGATTTTCGTGACTAACCCGGGGTCAGTTGCCCCTAATAAGCCAGACACGTCTAACATCCCCGAAGTGGGTTACTGGGTTTTCGGTTTATAGGATCCCTTGCTCTAAAGGTAATAACCAAAGTGCTGGTCCTTTACATCAGTGGTTCTACCGTCGGGGTAACTTTCTTACCATGTAAAATGACATACCTACTTTGTTATGACAGAGACACCAGCGAATAATAATGGATCCCTCTCATCTGATAATACGATCTATGCTACCATTTAAGGGTAATGAAACGATGAAGGTTTCTATCGTACGATTTTGCCAGCTCACCGAGATTGTCGTAGGAGAAAGTTTCCTGCTGACAGAAAGAACTGGACAAGTGCAGAGGAGATGGAGAGTTGTCTCTTATCCTACTCTAGTAAAGCTACCGAAGGCAGTTCTTAAATTTATTCTAAGCTCATGATGGTTCAGGGAGGTTCCCTAACTAAACGGTGATTCAATTCCAATTGGTTACAATCTAGTCCAATACTTTTCTACATAAATCCTGCCGTAGTTCATAAATAACGCGTCGAATCTCGTCCTTTTGCTCTGGAATCGTTTGGGGGCCAATTGGCCAATTTTGGTCGCCGAAATGAGAAATGACGCGGCCGGGAAACTTTGCAATAACTGCATTGTTTTTCGCGCTGTGTTGGAGGTGGCACCGTCTTATTGAAACCACATATCATTCACATCAAAATCAAAAATAATTTATCATGTCCCGATAGCGTTCACCATTGACGATTATAGCAGCTCCACGAGAATTTCCGAAGTACTGCCAAATCACGCGGTCGACCCAAAATCTGGACCAAACAGTGAATTTTTGTGGATGCATTAGTTGTTTGTGAATTATTTCGCACTGCGCGAATTTTAAATTTTTTTTGAGTTGTTCTCTCGTGTACTTTTCCATAATTACAAATGTCAATGCTTAAGCCCCAACCCGTAGCATCCGTCGACGTCGTTTCGTTGAAGGTTATGCCCGATTCACAATGCAGCGTGAGAACGAGACTAGAGCGAGGCGAGAAATCCTCGTCCTCATAAAATCGTTCCCCAGTTCACAATGAAGGCGATACTTTTGACAGCGAGCCTGTATTATCTATGTGTTAAAGTGAAAAAGCAACAACGGCAACACACCATCTTTCTCTTTCTGGCTACATAGCAAAGTCGCATCAGCCTGCCGATAGGCACTCTCGTCGCGAGAGTTTTACAATTTTCTGAAAAGAATGCGTTGCGATAGAACGAGTCTCGCATCATTGTGTATTGTTTCATATATTTGCATAGATCGAAACCTTTTTTGACAACTCGCGCTAGACTCATCTCGCTCTCGTCTCGCTATCACGCTGCATTGTGAATCGGGCATTAACGTTGACGTTCACGTATTGCCGGAAAGAACAGTCCCATAAAATCCGTTGCATACCTTCGTTGACAGATGACAGCCGATGACATTTTGTGATTGCTAAGTGTTTTCTCTTCAAGCTGTCCTTTTGTCAACTGCGATGACAGTTTCTCTACATCCTCTCAATGCTTCCACCAATGAATGTGCTTACTCTCAATTTGTGAATGCGTGAACTTCAATATGTGAATGTGTGAACCTCAATGCGTGGATATGTGAACTACCAACGGATCAACGGACTAAAAAAAGTAGAAAGTAAACCTACTTTATCCGTCGAAGTTCATATATCCCTTTGTTATGGGCCACCTTCCATAAGAATGCGTGTATTCTATTTAGCTGTCAGTTGAAAACGACGCAGCAACGGATCGACGGATTCTATGGGTCGGGGCCTTTAGTATTCACAAATGTCAAATATCAGCTGGTAATCTTTGACAGAACCATAGTAGTGCCAAATTTAAATTGCAACCTACATTTGAATCACCCTTTCCAATTTTAAAACTAACCCATCGTGATCATAATGTATTTACAAAAAATCCGAGTAAGGTAACACTGTTTGTGCACCGTACTAGGGTAGGTGTACCAGTATCCGGGTGGCCGGGTACTAGAACTTTGCTGGAAATCGAATAATTTATCTTTTTCACGTTTAAACGAGAGAAAATACTTTTGTCTACCTCCTCAATCCAATAAAATGTATTAAATATGTCAAGTTTCAATATCCGGCCACTTTATTTTGTCAAAAGATTACTATGGCCGGTTTTTAGAACAAGTCGCATCAGTACGGCGACATAATTAATTGTGAACAAATTCATACTATTTGTTTTAGAAAATTAGTCAAGAAATAGGTGAAGAAGAATCACAAGAACTTTCACGTACGCAAAGAATGGAACTTGCTCTAAAGGAAATCCGTGAAAACAAATTAAGCCATAGAAAAGTTGCTTCTACATATAATATCCCAAGGAGTACCCTTCAGGATAGAATATATAGAAAAGTTGACGACGTTTGCCAGAAAAAAGGACCTGATACATTTTTATATCCTGAAGAGGAGAAACAGATAACGAACTGGTGTATTAATGTAGTGAGGTGTGGATTCCATTTGAAAAAAAACGACCTTCTGGACACCGTCCAAAAAATTATAAAAACAGAAAAAGACCCTTACAAAGATGATTGCCCAGGAAGAACTTGGCTTAGGTTGTTCTTTAAACGAAACCCCTACTTAAGCTTAAGGGAAGCTGAGACGATATCAAAAGGCAGAGCCGTCGTGACAAAAACCAGCATTAAAAAATGGTTTCACGATTTAGAGAGCTTCCTTATAGAAAACGGACATAATGATATCCTCCTCGATCCAGATAGAATAATGAATGGAGATGAAACCAGCTTTACCTTGTGCCCGAAAACAGGAAAAGTAGTAGCTCCAAAGGGTTTTAAAATTGTTTACCAAGTGCAAATGGCTAAAGAAAAAGAAAAATACTACATAGGGCTGCCGATCTCCCAGTGCATTATCTTCACAGGCTTGGAGGAATATCTTTAAGCGTAAGGAAAAGGCCAAGCAAGAAAAGATTGATGCGGTAGAGAAAAGAAAAGATGAAAGGTTACGAAGAAAAAAAGAAAAGGAAGCACAAAAATCATCTGGACTTAAAAGAAAAACCAAGAAACAAACCATTAAATGCAACAAATGCCAAGAAATTCTTATAAGCAATACTGAAGAAGACGGTCTCAAAAACATAGGTTGAGAGAATTTGTCCTTTGTGGTATCACCTTAAATGCAGCTCCATCAGTTTTTCGCCATATGAAGACGCTATGCACATGAAATTCGTTTGTGATACTTGACTTTACTCAAATACATAAAAATGTACTTGAACTTTTGAACTAGAAGACATATCCTTAAGCTTCAATTACAAAACAGTACCTACTTAAAATCTTTGAAAGTGCTTTAGTAGGTAAGCTAGACTTTAAGTTTTTTTCTGAAAGATATATATATTGTTTTGTTTTATGAGTTTAATATTATTTTTATCTTTTTGTTAATTTTTTTTGCTTACTTAGCTATGTAAATGTTTAATAAAGATCACTAAATTTTGTTTTGTAAGAATTTTTTGTTTGTTTTCAGGAAAGAAATAATGTTTTATTGTTTTTTTTTTTAAATTAAGAAACTACCTATTTTGTTTTGTTTATTTTTAATAACTATTTTATTTATGAATTAAATTTCATTAAAAAATTTCAGTAAATTTGTAGAAGACTGAACCTACCTTTCGTTTATGTAAAAGAAAAATGAAACTTTAAGTATATCTTTATACCAATTTATTTTGTTTAATTACGTTCCAAGTAGGCTAGGTAGGCACCTACCTACAAAAATAGATTGAAATTAATACTTTTTTTTTGAATTCTTATGTTTTTTGAAAGAAATGTCTTTGTTTTAGTAAACTAGGATAAGTTTTTATCTCTTTGTTTATAAACAAAAGAAGGCTGAACTTTAAAGTGCTATTTAATTATCCAAATAAAACAAGTATAAGAAAAATGTCATTAAACATAAATTAAATGGCTCAAAAAAAATTTATAAAAAAAATAAATACCTAGCTATTTATTGATAAAAGTGTTTAATTTCAATCGTTTAGTTTAAGTTTCCTACAAAAAAAAGGACCTGGCCGGATACTGGATCAAAAGTGGCCGGCTACTGAAATTTGGTGGCCGGGTACTGGTGAAAAAGCACTTTTTTTACAAAACTAATTCCAGTTTTAATAGCATTAAACTTATTACTTTAGTATTATTTTTATTTGATAAAGATTTTAAAAAAAGATTAGAAAAACAAATATTCCAAAATGCTACATTAAAAGACGAATTTATTATAGAGTGAGAAAATGCACTAGGTGGCCGGATACTGGTACACTTACCCTACCCACATGAAGCTATTACCTACAGAAATGCTATTTCAAACACCTTAACAACTTAATTCACACTTTGATTCACGTGAATGTATGTGTAAAATTTACGATTACCAAAAACAAATAACTGCCTACTCATTAATTTCCGCATGCCACAAAACCAAAAAAGAGCATACTCAACAAAAATGCAATCTAATCAAACACGCCGTTCAATCGAATTAAAATGCTGATAAAACAGAATTTATTTGCTGACCAAATACCATTAATTTTAAACTCCAAATGCTGTCATAAGTAACAAATAGGGGCTTGGTCAACATTCCAATAATAGGCATAATTACGTTTTCCGTTAAAAGGAATACGTATTTTCCAAAAACCCTTGAAATATAATACTCGTATAATCGATAAGTCGTTTACAATCCAAAAGTATTTATTGTTATTAACGAATAAATGGTAATGCATATAAGTACAAAGTGGCTGATTTCCGAATGTACTCCAATTCTGCATGCACCAAGGTGTGTGATCCATTATCAAGTCGTAACTAAATTATATAATAACTTGACGATTGAACGACAACAAGACAATCGATATGATAACATGTTTCTAACTGATGTAATCCGTAAGGTAGTCAATTATTTCACAATATTACTGCATTGGTTGAACAGCAACCAGTTCGTCGATCACACAGAATAGCTGACACTTAGCCCTATATTTGAAGAGTGCCCTAAGGCTCACAGCCAAGTTTTCTTTGGAACAATCAAATTGGACAGTCAAAGTTCAAATATGTGATAAATGCATTTCTTAAGTAGATGTTCCAAGGAAACTTGTAGAGGAGAGTTATGCAATTATTGAACAATTTATTAACTTTTATCTCATGTATATAAGTTAAAATTTTTAGAACAAAAGGAAACATTCGGCCAAAGTACAAGAGGTAAACCACTTCCTCGACAGTGCTTAAAAATGACAGATAGAACCCTTAATCGATTTTGAGTTCAAATTTTATTTCAGCCGACAAAGAACAGCAAACGAGATTTTGATTTAAAGGAAACCCTACACTATTCGTATCATCTCCTCCGTGTAACGACCCTTGAATGCTTTTTTGTTTTCTTTTTTTCCTCTATCCAACTAAAGGGTAACGTGGTTCGGTTAGCATCACAAAAGAAATAAAAAAAAATAAAAAAATGCCAACCAGTTTTTTCACTGTCACATCTCAAGCTGTACCGCCTCATTCGGATCTCTATGGATCCGTTGTGATTGCCTGAAAAACATTTGAGACTAAAATTGTCATGAAAAATCTTCTCAATTACGCCGTTTAGATCAAAATTATAATTTTATACAAGATCACAACACCGAAGCATTAAAGAAATATAAACGTATTGAGGTCCAAATACATAGAAGGAGAGTTTGGAAGAAAAAATACAGAGGTATACTCGTAAAGTCGCGAAAAAGTAATGACCCAATTTGATTTAAATAGAATTTCTTTTGTCTAAATTTAAAAAACGATGTTTTTTATTATTTTAACTTGGACCTTGTAACAAAAGATGACTTGGCAGGACTGCCGCACGAAAGAGACAGCGCAAAAGAGGGGGACAACAACACACGGCTCTGATGAAGAGATCGTTGGGGGATTAAGATAGTATAGATTGGACGACGAAGAGGACGTACACCGTGAGCGGTAGCGCGCACTATTTTGAAATAAAACAACCAAATAAATTCTTGTTAAAATCCGGAATTTTGTTCCACTAAGTACTGAAGATGATATTGTTCAAATGTTTGGTCCCCACCGTTATGTAAATTTGAGCCCTTTTTATGGCATTTCCCATCACTTTTCTCAATACTTCCGCCGGTATGTTCTCTATTTCTTATCTAATGTTGTCTTTCAGGCCTGCGAGAGTCCGCGGCTTATTCACATAGACCAATGACTTCAAATAACTGCAAAGAGTCAGATCGGGTGATCCATGGACAATGTAAATCGCCAAAATGGAAGATAACACCTTTAAAAACCTTTAAAAGTGTCCTTCACTAAGTTCATTGTGTCGCCCGCTGTGTTTGCAGTGGCACGGTCTATTTGAAACCACATGTGTTCCAGTCCCAATTCATCCAATTCGGGTATCAAAAAGTCAAGAAACATGATCCTGTCGCACTCGCTAATGACAGTTATAGCGTTGCCAGCAGTGTCCTTAAAACAGAAGGGCCCAATCACCCTTTCAGCACAGACGCCGCATCAGTGGACGTAAAGGCGATTCTAGAAAAATACGCGGGTTTTCATTGCCCCAAAAACAAGGATTCAGCTTGTTGACGTGTCCGGAGAGATGGACATGTGCTTCGTCACTCATGATCCATTTTGTAGGAAAATTGTCATCTTCATGGTTGAGGCTTAGTTGAGGCACTGGCTGTATTCCAGACGGGCTTGGTAGTTTGCGGGCGGCAGCTGAATTTTATACGGAAGTATCTTCAAGTCTTTCACCAAAACACGCTGCAGAGACCGGCTGGAAATACCCAATAGTTCTTTTCCACATCCTCGCGCACGGCATCAATATTCTCGATTGAACAGCCTGTTCTTGGTCTACCAGCCATTGTCCCACCTCGTGTTGAGCCGGTCTCTTCGAGGGGTGCGGCTTGGCGTCGAATGAGGAAAACGATATTCACGTTGTATTCTTATCACTGATGAATTATTCCCCAAAAAAAATCGACACAATTATTCTACGTTCTTGAGGAGTATAGCATTTAATTGTTCATCGTCGTGTTTTTCGCATCTGCTTAATACACAACTGTCATTACACGATGACAGAAGACGCCATTTGCAAAAATCATAGACGATTTATATGGGGTCATTGCTTTTGCGCCAAGTTCTAGTAGTCTCTTTAACATCGCGTCTACCATGTTATGTGAACACCTTAAAACTTTTGGTCCAAGGGCTATTGGAAAAGGGCTACGACTAAGCGACGCGCTGCCACGTGATTTCTTTGACATCATACTTGAAAAGATTATACAAAGTTCTCAAACTAACATCTGAGTATGATATTTCAAATGTCAATGACAACATTGACATACGAGCAATTGGAAGAACATAGCTGAAGCGGCGAAAATTGGTTTAGCGGTTAACGAGAACAAACAAAATATATGCTGTCATCAAAAAAGGACACCCAACATCAGCGACATGGATCACTTTTGAGGTAGTTAAGGACTTTGTCTACCTAGGCTCCGCTGGAAATTCGAATAATGACAGCAGTGCAGAGATCTAGCAAAGAATCATTCTTGCCAACCGCTGTTTCTTTGGGCTAAAAAGGCAATTGAGTAGCAAAGATCTCTCACGGACAAATAAGGTCATTTTATATAATACCCTCATTATCCCAATTCTGTTATACCACACAGAAGAATGGACGTTATCAAAGATGGATGAAAACACTCTTGGTTGTTTTAAAAGAAAAGTTCTTCGAGTGATTTTTGGTCCCGTTAATACCGACGAGGTATCGAGAAGAAGACACAACAACGAATGCAAGTTGTATGTAGCGATATCGACCTAGTCAAAATGATTCAAATTCATCGCGAGATGGCTAGGATACGTAGAGTGAGGTAGTGGACATCAACGCTCCGACCCGAAAAGTCTTCGAATCCATCCCAGAGGGACGGATAATACAAAATCGAGCTTACTGGAGCCCATTTGGCCGCTTGTTGGTTGAGGCCCAGTTCCACCCTGGACGGTAGCGGCATCTCTAAGTAAGTAAGTTTCAACACATTTTTTAGATCTTTTAACCAAAGCTTTTATGCCGCTATAAAAGTACTTCGAAACTATTCTTTATTATCGATGTTATTTTGTTTTCCTCTGATTTTAATTTTGAAAATACAAATTAATCTCTTGGGAACATTCTCGAACGGTAACCTTAGAAATCGCAGATGAGTGCTGTGGTATTGTCGTGCTGGCAGACACCCCAGCTGAGCTTTACTCGTCAACTATTAACGATTATCTGCGATTAGTTGCCGCACTAAATTCAAGTGATATGCCAATTTAATGACTGTATATTGTACTTCGAAGTTGAGTAAAAGGATTCCCTTACATTCGGACATTGGATTATAAAGGGTTTTTTAATAGGGACATAACAATTTTGTATTTTAATAAAAATGCACCCTTCAACTTTTTTTATGATCTGTCAATGTCAAAACGTCAGTCAAGGTTTACATTTTTAACATGGTGAAGTTCACGAACGAGCAACGGTTGGAAATTATTAAAAATTACTACCGAAATTCTGAGTCGGTGGTCGCAACTTTAAGAGCGCTTACTCCAATTTTTGATCATAATAATCGTCCCACCAGACAGGCTGTGCGTGGTATAGTGTATGTTCACTATTGAATGATCCTGTGCCAGTGAGACAACGCACCAATCGAAGTACCGAAAATATCGCAGCCGAAAGTGCTTCAGTTCAAAATGAGCCAAATCAGTCGATTTCACGCCGTTCACACGAATTGGGAATCTCTCAGTCCACATTGTGTAAGATCTTAGCCTACATCCTTACAAGATCAAATTAACTCAAGAACTTCTCCGATTGGGCTTTGCAAAACTTTGAAGAAAATCCTGAATTTCATCGAAAAATCATCTTCAGCGATGAAGCTCATTTTTGGCTTAATAGCTTTGAGAATATGCAAAATATGCATTATTGGACAGCAACAAACCCACATGTGCTTCAAGAGATTGCATTGCATCCACAAAAAGTGACCGTGTGGTGTGGATTTCATGCCGGAGGTGTGATTTCTTTTTATGGGGTTACGTTAAGTCGTTGGTTTATGCCAACAAGCCAACAACGTTAGATGAGCTCAGGAACAATATCGAACGCGAAATTGTCAACGTTCCGGCTGATATGTGTGGAAGAGTGGTGGAAAATTGGCTCCAAAGAATCGATCGATGCAGACGTGCACGCGGTGGTCATATGAACGAGATCGAATTCCATACTTAAATTTAACATGTGTACTAACCTGGAATAAATTTCAGCCCGATATTTCAATTACTCTGTGTTTTATTTAAATACAAAATTGTTTTGTCCTTATTGAAAAACCCTATAGTTAAGGGTCCTAGAGTCTTCGCCTGTAACAATTGACTCAATAACTCCCTTCTGATCTTCACTGCAAAGTTCCAGAAACTGTTTTTTGAACTACACTGCTCTGAACTTGCACTAATTTTATTAACCCTTAAATGCTTCTGAAGGATGTGAAGAACACTTGTTTTCGGAATGCTAGTCTGTGCTGGTATTTCGTTCGCTTTTAAACGGCGATCGCTTAAAACAGTTTGTTATATAAATTGGATATTTCCGGGAGTTGTCAACATTACAGTTCCTCCTTCACACCGTTCATCTTTTAATGATTTGATTTTCTCTCGTTCCCAACGAAATAGCTTGGATCAGGTCTTAATTATTGCAAATGATTGACAAAAGTCCACGTAAATAGCACCCACGATACTCGTACTTATTCTTTGACATATTTTAAACTTACCCTTACTATGACTTCGTTCTAGGACTGTCGAAAATAAACCGATAACTGCAACAAGTTGAAACACTGTGGATAGCTTGTTGAAACTCGTACCTTATTAAATAATAAAATGTAAATTCAGGGGCCGAATTACCGCATTCGTGTTTGAATGAATCGTCACGTAATTTACATTGCATTGTTGGTAGATCTAGCAACAACCCAATGCAAATTACGTGATGAGCCATACATTGACTGATGAGGTAATTTAGCTAGTATTCGAGCAAATTTACATCTTTACAACCAGCTTCACGTGGATCGATTTTAAAATGTCTTATGTAAACCAGTAGTCTCCATTGTCCAAAAGTATCATGAAAAATTTACCGCTTAATATTATTGGCTTTGACCACTTTTGCTGAGAGTTTCTGCATAAACCTTAAAGCGATCATAAGGAAGGAAAATATAAATTATGGTACGCATTTTGAGCACATGCGGTCGAGGCGAAAAGTCAATATCTCGAGAAGTTCAATGCAGAAGGTCAGCGGCAAAGGAACATATTCTCTGATGTGCTGAATTTCTCGGCAATCTTTTACTTTAACGAAAAGTTTTTGAAACTTTTTCGCTCACAGCAAAATAAAGGGCATGTAAAGCAGTGCTGCAGAAAAGGACAAGGCTCCTCGTAGATTACGAACAGAAGTAAAGAACATCAACTTCTTCGAAAGAAATAAAAAATAAAGTACACAACTGGGTTGCATGTACTCGCACTTACGACTATGTAAAGGGTGTCCCAAAATTCACGCAAGATTTGAATTTTGCGCCATTGGCAACACTCTACAGCGTGTAGAAAAGGCAGCGTGACAGCTGACAGTTCAGGGTTATTAAAAATGGCGTACTACACGAAAGAACAACGGGTTTTCATTGTTGAGCAATATTTTAAAAATAATGATGATTTGGCAGCTACAGTTCGCAATTTTCGTACAAAATATGGTCGGAGTAGTGATTTAACTTCATCAACTGTGAAAAGATTAATTCAAAAATTCAGGAAGACTGGATCAATTAGTGATCTCTAGACACTCTGGCCGTGCGTTAACAAGTCGTTCAACACAAAACATGGAAGCAGTTCGTGAGCGTGTTGTTGAGAGTCCAGGAACATCAATTAGGCACCGTGGTAAAGAATTGGACATTTCGAGAAGCTCTCTACAGCGTATTCTCACGAAAGATTTGCATCTTCATGCAATTGACTCAAGAACTAAAGCCTACTGACCACAAAGAGAGTTCGTTGAATGAATTATGGAACAACAACAAGTAGTGGATGCTAATTTTTCAAACAAAATCATCTTCAGCGATGGGGCTCATTTTCATCTTGATGGCTTTGTTACAAGTAATCGTCAAAATTGTCGAATTTGGTGTTCAGAAAATCCACGAGTGATTATTGAGAAACAAATGCATCCAAACCGTGTCACTGTTTGGTGCGGATTTTGGACTGGAGGCATCATCGGACCATTCTTCTTTGAAAATGTAGTAACAGGCAATAACAGTTAATGGTTATCCAGTTTTTTGTGCCTAAATTGCAAGAAATGAATGTGGACGACATGTGGTTTCAACAAGACGGTGCCACGGTGTCATTTCCTGATCGTGTAATTTCCCTTTTTGGTTATTAGAATTGGCCGCGATGTGATTTAACGCCGTTGGACCGTTTTTCTTTGGAGTTTTTTGAAGTCTAAGGTTTATGCCAACAAGCCCACGACCACCCACGTCTTGAAGGAGCAAATTGAGCGCTGTTATCAATGAAATTCAGCCACATTTATACAAAACGGTCATGGAAAATTCCAACAAAAGAGTGCGTATGTGCCATCAAAGCCGTGGAAGCCATTTACCCGATATGCTATTCCATACATAACCCTATACTGTATACTTTATGAATCCATAAAACATTTACAATTTTTAAATGAAAACCTAACCTTCTTACGAGAATTAGAAAATTTCTCGAGATCGAAAGTACTCGTAAAAAAGAGATGCGCGGGATGGAAAAATTGTGCAAAGGATTATGGAGAGGTATCATTGCAGGGATTATAGTTGAGATTTTCAACAGGAACAAAAGATAACACACAAAGGCAACAAGGCTCGAAGCAGAAGAAACCTGTAGGGACTAAGAAGGGAACCTAGTAGAAGAAGCCTGCAAGGACTAAGAAAGAAACGTAGTAGAAGAAGCAAAGTCGGTAGTGGGAATCTGTAAGATATACATATGCAGACTACAGCGATGTTGGTTGTACTCCTAATTCTAAGCTCAAGTCAAACCAAGTCACTGGTTAACGCCTTAGCTACAGAAGATATTCTGGTATGGAGCTAAACGCACTCGGGTAGCAAAGTAGTAAATGGGTTTATTAAAATGTAGCAAACTTTCTACGATTGTAACAAAGTGGCCAAAAATTTTGTCGGAGTTTGTTTATTCACGTCTTTCTTGAGCGTGTTGCCAAGTTGGTCAAGACCTTTTAACAGGAAAGAATATACAATTTTTTCAGTGCCAGAGATAGCAGCAGGTAGTTGATGGTCATCATCGTTCTTCGCCCTTTCTCGCATAGTTTGACTAGGGCAGGTTATCCTACTCAAAATTACGAAGCTTGTGTCCACCATAACTTCATATGCGCAAAATGGCGATAATTTGTCTCTTTAATGGCTACGGATGCAGTCGAAATTACAGTAAAAAAAAACATGAAATGATTTCCAGCCAACATTTCACCTTAGACTGTTTAGTTTGTCGTTAGATATTTCACATATCAGCAGGTATTACCTTACTTGACATCTTTTAGATAGCAGTTTCAGATGAATCTTCACTTCACTGAAAGTCAGTCACACTGAGTGATTAAACTACAACACACACTTGCCTACACGACACGCATACCTGCGCTACATAATAGATACGAGTAATTGTTGTCTTATTTCTCATAGTCTATCCCGTTCTGTTCATTCTGTAACGGATTCAAATGTTGTTAAATTGCTACCACTTTTTAAATATTCTTCTTGCAACAGTAGAAACTATCTCATAAACTTCCATCCATCCACACCACTATGGTAATCATTTGTTAGACTGCTAAAAGAATGTTGATAATGATTTCTAATTCATTTTTCCCTCTAACTGCTATTAGAGTGTCAATACCGATGTTTTTCGTCACCCCTTGCCCTAATGTTCCTGTATTCTCCAAGGAATCTTATCAATGGGAGTGTTGTGATACAATGATGTGATAATTATTAGACAGCCTTTGCTCTTCGTTCCCAGATAGTGTTAGACTTGTTGTTCAGAATTGTCGGGTAATTATTGTCACATTTTAGCGTGTACAGTATAATTATTTTCAATTAAAGATTCTCAGAATCTCAGTGTAAGATTGTATACGCTCTGGCGAAACTGCGCTTTGTATTACACCTGCGAGTAGGTCAGGGATTCACTCAACGTGTAGGTATACGTTTTAAGGAAACACAACGCCTCCATTTTTCATCAATGCGCATACAACGGTCTCAAGTTTTTCTTCTTCATTATTTAATGAATTTTAATTTTATTTCAATGCATTTTGCATATTTGGAGATGCGAGTGGCTAAATGACGCAATGGAGGATATCGGAATCCTTGGGGGCGTTGTTAATGGCAAAAATGCATTAATTTTGTGCAAACTCTTTCATGCATCTGGGTCAAGGCACAACATCAACAATTTTATTATTTGATTTTATCAACACAAATGGGAGCAATACAGTATATTTTTTTCAACACCTCCATTGAGATTTACGTAAGACATCTCATTTAATCTTTATTGCTTTATTTTGAAGATTTGGTCGAATGAAACTTGGCGACATCGTTGATAAATTATTCAACACATTTGACAGAACATTGTGCAAAAACTTGCACCACCTGTGGTTGAACTAATAAAAATTCAAGCAGATTTGATCTTCTAGGATAGATAAAAGCCCAGGCATATTGGGTAAAATTTCGCTAAAACTTTGATAGTTACGATATACTCGTATGATAAGCCGGCTATATCGATTTCCGTGAGCAATAAAGATCACATCTGTCTCTTATAAACGTAAAAATGTAAGTCACGAAAAAAATATCAGCCTAATCTCCGTATTGCATGTGACAGATTGTCACCTCATTTCCTATAAGGTGCCATACGTGGAAATTCATGCAAAATTATACGAACTTTCAATGCGGAAACAGAGCACATTTTCGTAGTCGCTCAAGATGACATTTGAATAGAGGAATAACAATTAAACTTTGTACCTGTCACCTTATTTTTGGGTGGCACGACTGTTAATGAATTGTTAATGCGTCTAAAGATGATACACTTGAAGGAAGGAAGTCATTTGAAACATTTTATGAAAATAGGAATAAATATCTGAAGAATTAACACCCATCCGGTGGCCGTTTTATCCCTTTTTGCAGTGAAAAATCATCCCAACCGCTTCATATTAAAATAAGATCTTACGAGACAAATGAATGTATTGGCAATTGAATTCCCTATACAAAAATGTCCTGTAGGTTAGGGTCAATGATTTCATACGAGTATATTAGGTGCGCAACTAAGTTCTCGCTGTTTGTCGATAGATGGCGCCAGCAGTAAGTGCTGGTCGATTTTGACATATCCAAAACGTCATAAACCGAGCTTAGACATATGGTAAACAAACTGTTTTGACACATTAGTGATTTTGTTATGGTGTCATATACTTTTGGTTGTGTGAAAATGTCTGATTGTGTGCCAAATAATCGTCATTTGCGGGAAGTGTTGATTTCCTTTTTTCATTCGAAGAAAACGGCGGCTGAAGCGCAACGAGAGCTCCAAAAAGTTTACGGAGATGCTGCTTTAAGTGAAACAACGTGCCGTGATTGGTTCCGTCGCTTCAAAGACGGTGATTTCGATATTGACGACCGTCTGCGTGAAGGAAGGCCAAAATCCTTCGAAGACGCTGAATTGGAGGCATTGCTCGATGAGGATCCGTGCCAAACGCAAGAACAGCTTGCTTCAGCATTAGAAGTTACCCGTAAAGCCATTTCCAAGCGATTGCAAGCGTTTGGAATGATTCAAAAACAAGGAACTTGGGTTCCTTATGATTTAAAGCCAAGAGACGTTGAGCGTCGTTTTTTCGCCTATGAACAACTGCTCCAGCGGCAAAAAAGGAAGGGTTTTCTTCATCGCATCATGACGGGTGAGGAAAAATGGATTCATTACAGCAACCCAAAGAAAAGAAAGTCATGGGGACTGCCCGGTCATGCTTCTACGACGTCCGCTCGGCCAAATAATCACGCTGCGAAGATTATGCTGTGTATTTGGTGAGACCAGGTCGGTCTCATTTATTATGAACTGTTGAAACCCAACGAAACCATCACTGGGGAACGGTATCGACTTCAATTGATGCGATTGTGCCGATCACTGCGCGAAAAACGGCCACAATACGAGCAGAGGCACGAATAAGTGATTCTACAGCATGACAACGCTCGGCCTCACGTTGCCAAACTCGTTAAAACCTACCTGGAAACACTTTTACCGTAACGATATTCGAGCTCTGCCAGAAAGATGGGAAAAAGTTGTAGCTAGCGATGGGCAATACTTTGAATGATTCATTTGTAACCATTTTTTCACAATAAAGTTGCATTTTCATCAAAAAAAAAACAGCGAGTTGCGCAGATAATAGAAGGATGAAACAATTGGGTAATCTTAAACGCATATCGACAAATGCACATTTTGCACATGGCTTCAACAATCCGTCTTTATCCCTTTTTGTCGCCTGGCCTAGCTTCTCGCAACCATCGTGCTGTGCGACACATAAATGGTAGGAACCTAGAGTTTTATGCCGTTTCCGAATTGCAATTTTTCGATTAAGAGAAGCTTCTCGTGACAATTTTACTCTTGGACGTTTGACAGACGTCAAAAACCTTCTTCTCTTATTTCTTGTTTTTCTGGGGCTTAAACCTTAAATCTCCCGCTCAGTGGTCGCGCCCTTAGCTACTGAGCCACGACAGCCAGTACTGCGAACGCGAACGAATCTTAATGGATGACTGCTAGTCTTCTCAGGGTTCCGCTACTTACAAGGTAACAACAACAACAATTCTGAGAGTCAGTTGTCTGTCTGTCTGTCACAGCCTCATAACTTTTAAGCTGTTAGACCTTTGAGCTGTTGAGAATTTCTAAGAAATTCAACGAAAATTTGTCAAATCCCGTTCCCGTACGAGGGGATCCCTGTAGATTGACCAATTTTCGTCAAATTTCGTAGAATTTCTCAACTTTGGTCAAGTACAGGAACAGACTTATAGTTAATCTAGGATCGGTGAATCTTTCTTTAACTGGTTTGAAGACTTTTCTGCCCACTTGGGGGAGCAGATATATACGTAAAGAATTTGTGTTGAGTGATGCATTTTTAAGAAACGTTGTGATAGAACAAGGTGTATAACATGCGCTTCTACAATCCTCAAGCGGGGAATGCGTTCATTTGCACAGATCTGTCGAAGCAGGGCCAAGCAAGGCGAAGTCACTCCCAAACTGATACCCTATAAACAGTCATTCTTTTGGCAAATACGTGATTTTTGCAGCGCTTACTCACGAAATTCTTAAAATATTCACATTAATTAAATTCACCTTAGCGATTGGCTCAGATACCTGAATACCTGTTTACCGCAAACTAAAATATTCTAATTTGAATACAATTACTTTTTTTCGTATTGTATGTATATCTAGTCAAAATCTAAAGAAAAATGATGGCATTTATTATAATAAGCTTATACCTATACATCACTGTTGCTCGCACATCATTTGAAAACAAATTCCAGGCACTGACTAATACAACCTTTAATCACATTTGGCTGAACCTGTTCAATCGTTCGACGGAGTGTGATTAATTTTGCGAAATTATTTCGAAAACCAATCATGCCGCTGCGCCTTCTTTCAGCCACCATCTGGCGTACTATTGACAGCACTTGTCATATGCAACATGATATGCCAACTTCAAGGAACTATATAAGCCCGTGTGGTATAGTGCATCTATTCCGCCCCAGAAAGACTCATAACTCCAGCAGCACATTTCCCAAGAGACTTCCTCTCGTTGATGTGCGTCATCTAGTAATGGAATAATAAACACTTTCTGGGTATCAGACTCTCACCCCCCAACCATCTCTGTGCAAATGAGTTCCCGCTTAATTTACTGTGGGTAATAAACCGTCGTCGTCTTCAGCGTCGTTTCCCATGCTACCGTCGCGCACTACATGTACACATATTGTAATGTGCCCCCTCCCACTTAACCTGTCATGACATTTTGTTTTCCAGTGCACAAATGCACAAGACTCCGCCAGCCGTTACTGAAGAAATACAATAAAAAGTGAAAGTTGCGCTCATTTAAAAATGTATCTCAAATCTAATTGTAACGTTTGCTATACTACTACTACTACTACTCACCACCGCCCTCTCTGAGTGGATAAACATAAACGCAAACGCATTTCGATGTCGAATATACGCAAGAATCAACCCGACGATCATTCGAAGAGATCATTCAATGGGCTAAACTCGGCATTTTGTTTGTTTTTGATTGTTGGGTTTGAGATTGTTAATCAGATGTTTCGTGTGGGATCGATGACCTTGAGATCGCGTTATGTGAACGTATCTACGAATGTTTTTCTCTTTGAAATGTCATACAATTGAGACATGCATGAGTGGAGATCAGGCCAGGGAGAAGAAAACAACAACAACAAAAAAAAAAAAGTAATAATAAATGGGGGAACAGAAACCCACAGGAGGAGTAACAACTGGTTATGTCAGATTCAATGAAAACTAATTAACTAGATGAGTGTGTTTCCAGCATCACTCATTATTGGATAGAGGATGCAAGTAATCTTTGCTTAGAGATTCCGATGATTGTTGTTGTTTGGGATTTTTTTCTTCTTTTTTTTTTTTTATTCGTTTGTTTTTTTTTTCTTCTATTTTTCATCTTTAATAAGCTGAAGACATGATTCAGAATTATTCAAATGACATAGGTTCAACGAAGTATAACGAAACACAGTGGAGTCGATCGATCGGAGCCGAGAAGGGATTTTAATTATTTCTTATGACAATTCTCTTCAATCATTTGGATTGGCCTTTTACTGACATCAGAATCTAACTACTAAAATACGAAAGGTGACAGCTATACGGGTTAATAAAAAAAAAAATTTCAAATAAAATTTCACACTTGTCAAAAGTCTATTATTTGCACAAACTGACTTGACACAAACTATGTGGAAGATTTTATTTAGAAAGGCATTGAAAGACCTTGAACTCGACGCAATTTTAGATCAAATTATCTTATAAAAAGAAAAATGAAACAAACAATTCTACAACCTACTTCAAAAGGCAAATAAAACGATATAACACATGACCTACAGGGCTGACGATTAGTCTTTTAAAATTATTGGACGCTACTTTGAATCCACCATTTTTAATTTTTAAATTTTGACCCCAGATTCGTATTTAGCAACCTCCACAATTATTTCGCCCATATTTCCCTTCAAAATTTAATTTGTTTATTATTTAGGGGTTTTTTTTTTGTCATTTTGAATTTTAAAATTCAGATAAAAGCTTGAACAAAAACCACCATGCTTTTGTTTTATTCATGGATTTTAGTAAAGCTGAACCATGAAAAGCTAATAACAGCGCTAAATCGATTAGGCATCCGAGGAATACTGGCTGGCTGGTTGCAAGACTACCAAGTGAAAGATATTTCAGAGTGAAGGTAGGCGACAATTACAGCAACGATACACCGGTTATTTTTGGAGTACCACAGGGATAGAAACTGGGTCCAATATTGTTCATCCTTTTTACAAACGAGCTGCTTCGCGTCTTCAAAAATAGCATCCCTTT
Source organism: Pocota personata (assembly GCA_963082735.1). Classification (NCBI taxonomy): domain Eukaryota; kingdom Metazoa; phylum Arthropoda; class Insecta; order Diptera; family Syrphidae; genus Pocota; species Pocota personata. The sequence goes on along the minus strand of OY720429.1, from coordinate 44,341,813 downwards.
TGCATTCGCAGATGACACGACTTTAGTAATCCAACACAAATGTCTTGATATTGCTACGAGAATAATGCAAGATGAGTTTGATAAAGCTATTCAGTGGTGCACGACAACAGACTTGTATTGAACCACTCCAAAATCAAGATGATGTATGATATATTCGCGGACCTCATCATAAGCTAACTCAACAAAAGATCAGTTTTCGTAGGAATAACTGCCAAAGTGCATTTCCGAATCAGACCATAGAAGTTGTGTTGCAAGCTATAGATAGCTGGGAGTCACCATCGACAGCCATTTTATTTGGGACAAGCACATTGAAAAACTTCGCTCAGATCTCAAAAAGGCTCTGTTCGCTCTGTATCATCTGGAAAATTATTCGACGCTTCAGGTCCAGAATCAAGTCTACTATGCTTGTTGAGGTACGGGATACTCGCTTGGGGCAATGCATCAAATACGCATATAAACAAGCTACAAAAACTTCAAGATACCATTCTAAGGAAAATTAATAGAACACCGAGCAGGCACATCCGGAGAAAACTCTTGAAAGGTACTAACAGTAAATCAGATTTTCAAGCTGACGCTATGTTTAGAAAACTATGATGACATCCGATTCATAAGACCCATTGACCATCAACACAGCACGAGAAGACGAGTTCTTGGTATGCTTTGATACACAATCTTCTACAGATAAATGAATAATCATGTAAAACTTGGATAAATAAACAAAAATAATAAATAAAATAAATAGATTCAGGGACCTAAATCACATGTAAACAATACTTATATTGTTTTCGTGGAAAATTTTCCAGCAACTTGAAAAAGTGGGTCTGCAAATTCTGTCTGTCTGTCCATTTGTGAAGTACAATCCAGTACAAATACTTTTCCAATATCTTGACTGATGACTTGTCACAGAATTCGCATTGTGTTGCTGGTAGATCTAGCAACAACACAAAGCGAATTACGTGACGAGTTTACGGGCGTTTTCGGATGCGGGAATTCGGAACTTGATAATTTTTCATTTGCTGTAGGTTATTAGGACTGACGTATTTAAATAAATAAAAAAAAGCTAGCTTTTCCGACTTTCGGTCTAACCTCTAAATTATATTTTTGTTTTAAAACTTTTCCAAAATGTAACTCTGCTACTGTCTGTGGGCAGATAAAATGTATCGCTGGTCTAAAATTCAACTCTGCGGCAAACGGTTAACAAATTATGAGCATGTAACTGGCAGACATAGTTACCGAACGGACAGAAAACCGTCTCTCACGTGTTCCCTTCCACACACACCGATTTATTGCCGGTGATGTTAGCCCAATCGTGTCCTTATCAATATTTTCTTCACATGCCCCACAATCACCACACACGAATAAACACACCTCGACCGTACAGAAATGTTCCAATTCGTCTAGATTTTTAAGAAATATTATCACAAAACTGTTTTTTTCTTGGTAAAGTTCACAGATTCTGATGAGATACGCACGCATAAGATTTAACCATTACCGTAAATAAGTTTGAAAAAGCAAAGCAATATGTGCCTTTTCAAAAAACGCCCTAAAAAAGGGGGCGTAACCATGTACATATATTGTATGGAAGAAATGTAGAGAAAGTCAAAGTATATATTATAATACCTAGACAATATTTTTCAGTTTCTAGCAAAAATATTGAAAAAAAAAACGAAATTTTTTTAAAAGTGGGCGTGTCCGTGCGTGGATCTTAACAAATTTTATACTTCTACTGCTTCTAGAAAGCTTATATACCAAATTTCATATTCCCGGCTCAAAATTTAAGGCCCAAAAAATTGTGACATACGGACGGACAAGCCTAGATTGACATAATTTTTTATGCTGATCACAAGTATACATACTATAGTTATTATTTCTCTATGTTACAAACTATGATCAAACTTAATATATCCTGGACAGGGTATAAAAACTGAGGTTAAATGCCTTCGTGACTATCGTCATCTGGCGACCGGTCACTGCGAAGGTACTCCTGACACAAGATGATCTTTCCACGACCGGGTCATATAAAAGCTCCCATTGGATTGCATATTGGCGAAAAACCTCCCGGCAGAAACGTTGTGTGTGAAACGGCACTAAGGATTCCGCTCTTGCTTTTTAATTCATAAGTGAGGGGCGCAGTGGCTTAATGGTTAGATGCACGATCACTGAGCATCAAGATTCGGATCCCATAAAACAACAAATAAATTTGCACGGTTCCACCTCTCGTGAACGCCTACCAAATATTGCAGAGTAAGTGCTTTACAGCTCCAGTCTTTCCATGATTTACAAGGAAACTGAATTTGTCCATATTTTCTTGCTTTATTACTCCAATAAACAATGCCTTTTTCAAGAATTTTTCAGATACAAATTTGCCGATCTGCAGACACCTCTGGGTCCGCCCCTTTTTGTTTTGTAGTCTTGGTCCAGCAAACTTTGCGAGAGAGGGTGTATCAGTCGTGAAAACCTAGTAGAAACCTAGATGGTGGACTATCTATAGGTTTTCGCGACTGATATACCTTTCCTCACAAAATTGTTGGAGACCAAGTTGAAAAATTCAATTTTCTGACATAATCCTTAAGTCTATACCCCTAGCACGACATCTGTACCAATTTTAAAAATAAAATGTTGACTTCAAGTACTCTATAGGTTTTGATGATCGATGATCGTGTCAAAGTGGGGCTTTGGCAGGATCACAGGTTGCGGGATTGCCGCCCTTTTTAAATACTGTCGCCATATTGAATATTTTTTAAATGCTTATTATCCGTTAACGGAATACGCTAAAGTGGTCTACATTAGGTCAAAATGTACCTACATTCCACTATTCTCACATTTTTAATGCAATTTTTTGCAAAAAAGTGAAAAACATTGCATGCAAACTTAACAGCATTTATACGAGTATATTTTCATGACTTAGTTTGAAACTATTGTTACACACAAAAAATATGCATTAAGGAGGATGATTTGAAGCACTTTGTGCTTGAAAAATAGAAAATTTATACTCCGTTTATCATACTGCAGGTCTGCTCAGTTTTATTGACCATCTACGGGCTTCTGGAGAACGAGAACAGTTGCACACTAGTACGAATTTAATCTTTTGTCAAGGTTAAAAAAGTCCACTCATTGGCTTAGTACCCCTCTACTCTACTAAGCTATCTGAAGCCAGAATTCAACAGCTGAAAGCTTCAAAAAATGTCTTTAAATAGAACTCTACTCAAAGGGCGAAACTTCTCGTATCATCTTCTTTTTCGAAGATCAAAAAACTGCTAAGCATATTTTGTGCAGTTACCAGAACGATCCGCAGGTTTCTGAATAACGTGTATCTCACGCCAAGTCAAATTAGACCTCCAGTTTAAGGAAGTTCAATACAAATAAATGTTTCAGGTCGAAGTCTCATTTGCTCTTATATGACGAAATAATGCGCTGGGAATGTCAGAATCCTGTCGATGTACCATCGTCTTCCTAACGTCACTGACCGCATATCACCGATCGAATCACTCGTCTAGTAATTTTTGCTATGTTGCTGATAGATGTATGATGTAACAACATAACGTAAATTACATGACGAATCTCCAGATTTGGGCTGCAAACATTTAATTTAATCATTGCAAATGTTTTCCAGACCGAATTCATAGTTAATTATCAAGTTGCCGTGACACACTACCTTCCAGATAAAAATTGGTTCTGCGGTTGCATGTCAAGAGCTGAAATCCATGACTGATGAGACCCACTTCAGAAAAATTTCTTTGCAACACTGCACTGCAAGTTAATATCTTATGCATAAGATTGGAACATAGAATGTATACACGAACTCCGGTAGACTAAGAGATTAAGGAGAGAACTCGTCAAGTCTGCAGAAGTGTAGTGGCTTTTCAATAAATAAAAACTTATTTAATAGTTAATTGGTGATAGGAAGAGCCAAACTTTTTTTTTATCGCGTTCATTTCAACGCGATTGATTACCATTTCGAAGCCATAATATAAGTTTTAAGATATTATTGCGATGTATAGGTATGTAGAATCCCTACTCCTTAACGATCAAAATCTTTTTTATTTGTCCCTTTCCACGATATTGTATTCTTGGTCAAACGAATTTTTACCACAAACAAATGTCTCTAAAGTTAACCCTACGTGATTTGAATGAAATCTTTAACTAACACACCTTTGCCGGTGTGGTATTTAGCTCATTTTTATCTGGTCAAACATAAGTCCTAATTGACGCCATCCATACTAAATGAAATGATTACAATGACAGTGATTACGAAACCAAAAGTGAAAACTAATACATAAATTGGCACTCAGCTAATTGTAACATGCATTTAGACACTCGATGGACATGTTCGAAAACCAAAGAAAAAACTTCATCTTCTGCCCTTTAGGTGCCACTGTAATGCGGCCTCATTATTCATCCCAACACTTGCACTCTCCACCGGCAAAAGTGAGGTAAGTGAACACCGTCTGACTTAACGATGAAGTGCTTGGCTTTTATGTAACTTAACCGAATGTATTTCCATTTTTATCCCAGATTCAGTGCGGAACCCCACATACAACAATACACACCTCAGCGTCGTCATTTCTTTACGCAAATATTTTCGTTGTTTAACAGAAAAAAAAAAAAGAAAATAAAAAATTCGGAGCAATAAATTTAAGAAGGCGCCACCTGCATAACCAATGAACCCCCCCATTGCGAAACCTTTAGAGCTTGGTGTCTCTCTTCATTACAGTCATCACTCTCGTTAGATAATTGTTTGCTATTTCTTTTAACATTTCTTATTGATTCTTATATCGGTGGGCGGTGGATTTAGAATGCTTAACAAATAAAAATGTGCACAATATTGCTTATTGCTTATAGCTGCTTGACTCTTACTATACTTACATTCTGCCAATCCTCGGGCTCCTCTTTCAAAACCTCTTTGACTTTTTTGACTTCCTCGGCCTTCTTCAGCTGCTGCTGTGCACTTTGATATAAATTGCATGGCTTTATCTGTACAAACTGCATCGGATTGCAAGAGGGTTTGGGCGGTGTTGGCCGTGTAACACGAGCCCGCGCTACATACGGTGTGGGATCATGTGACATAGTGGACTGTAATTGAAAAAGAAATACTTTGAGCAACAAGAAACAATAAAATAGATAAAGCAAATTGTTGAGTGTGTGTACTGCAGTAGTGTGCAGCAATAAGAGTTCCGTCGCAGTCTGATATGCGCATTATAGCATTAGATACGTTGTCCACAGAATTAAGTGTTTTTACTCATTTTTTTCATTAATAACACTAAAATGCAAGATAAGCTTATTGTATAAAATGAACGAGTGCAATGTAACCGTGTGGGTTGGTGATCTTCTCATGATCTTTAATAGCAAGTCGACTCATGGTGAACTTTGGGAGCGGCACGCGGCACATATATTTGTGGTTTATGCATTTCGGCTGTCTATAATTTAGATATTATTCGTTCTCACGATGACTCAGGGAACGAACCATGGATAGAAAGCACCACAGTTGGAAGAACGCAAATAGCATGTTAACAATCAGAAGAAGGTTGAGAAACTTAACCAATGAACAATTCAAAATTAAGTGACACTAGCTTGGGTAAAGGAACAACAACCATAGGACATCTTAGGGTAGGGTGCCATTACTAGCTTCCAGGAATGGTGATCAAGTGTGGACAAGCTAGACAAGTATAGGCTCTGCATGCTTTAGAAACGAGGAACGCTCAAATGGATAGTAATTTTATTGTATCATCTAAAATGGAAAGCCCTTGGTATAAGAAGAAACTTTCATTTGTTTGTAGTTTTACAAAACTTCTTACCTTCTCCCGGCTATAATTCGAGAGTACATGTCAAAAAGCCATAAGACACTCTCCCGTGACCTTTCTCTTTACAGATTCCAGCTTGTTTTAGAAAAAAAAAAAAAAAAAAAAAAACAGTTCCATTTACATGCACACATTTATCCACTGGTGCGCTACTGATGGCAAGGCCATGCGATTGCTTGTGATTTTTTGTTATTGCTACGGTTCTAGAAATATCTCAAATTCTTCACCAATTAACGCACGAACTTAAATGCTTGTAAAGTAAAACGAAATTTGTTCTAATGCAAATAAAAGGGTTTAGAAGCCAACAAATTTACTTCTGTTAGCTTCTCTTCACGGCAAATCGGTTGATATATGTTGGGGTATCGTTAATCTACTTACTTTCTACAGCGGACAACAACAAAATATACGTTCAACAATATAGATATAGAAAATAGATTGAAGATATTATAAATAAAGGGCACAACTGGGTCCCACGTACTTGATCCATATGTGCAGTTCGTTCGTAGATTGTTCACATTTCAAATTTAGGAAAAATCTAGGTATTTCGAAAAATGCGTTAAAAGGCTAAAAAAAAAACTTATTTGTATGTTCAACACTTTAATTCTATGTCCTCACATATTTTGAAGATGACTTCGTTATTAATTCTGAATAAAACCGCTCAAGCCGTATAACCAAGAAAAATACCGTTATTCAATTTTTTATCGAAAAACTGACGATGCAGTCTTATTTAAACGTCCACGGTTTATGGGAGTTTATTACCCTAGCTACTCGTGGGATGTGGGATGTAGGATATCACTGCGACCGAAGTGCCAAATCAGCTATAGCAAGACAACCGAGACGATGAATAGAAACAAGCGGAAGGAAAGGCCGCTATCAAACCACGTTAGAAGGCCAGACTTAAGCCGTAGAAGAGCACGTCCAAGACAATTAAGTCAGAAACCGGAAGAAGGGACTGCAATAAATCTGCTGCGGAAAAACCAGTCTCTTAGCAGGTAGCAGCTCAGCTCCCAAGTAGGAATAACTCATAAACCTCTACATCGACCGGGACATGTATAGAATCACGTTAAAGTGGAACTTAAGGAGTATGAATGAGAAAAAAATGGATAATTGGGAACTTGAACACAGCTTGGACAAGGTTAACAGAGCAGGCGTATGAAACCAGCTGATCTAAGACAAGACTAAATGATGGTTCATGGTGGAAATAGACGGTAGGCAAACCGAGATCCAAGGTGCGCCGACTGTTCGACAAAGGAAAGCGGGAGAGAGACCAACAAAGTTACATTGTGAAGCTAATAGCTTCAGAGCATTGTGTGAAAGTATCGACAAAAAAGCATCGATACAAAATAGAAGCGTGGAATGTGCCCTGTTGACTTGTATAGTATAACGTATATATATCCTATAATAAATATAGGTCTGCTACCATTCATCGATAAAGTAATGTTTGGAGATTGGAAGTTAGTGCTATAATAAAATGTTCCCATATGACAAGGCAGTGAATATATCGATTCTAGCAACCACATCAGGCTAGGCGGATTCGATTAAAAAAAAGGTTGCGTATTAATGGCTACTACCACCATCTGTTTCTTATAGACATTCGAATGTTATTACTTCTCTGGATATCTTTTTTCCACTATTTTAAATTACATTGAGGATGGAGGTATATATGTTCCAAAGTCGGAATGAGGTATACGGTATCCAAAACTCTGGATTCCCATCACCAAAATCGAGATTGTTATCGCGATCAAGCACTCAAGCAAGGCGGCGGAGCTTGATGACATTCCCACGGAACTCTGCAAATCGTCGCCAACAAAATCGTCAGACTTTCTGCACAAATTCACAGAAAAGGCTTGAGAAAGAAGAATGATTGTTCAATTTCCAAATAAAAACAATCGCAAAATAATAGCAAAAATAACTCCCGAATCATGCATGTGATTTTCTGCCGCAGCGAATGAAAAATCTTAGTTACAACCAACAGTGACAATAAACGCACTGGTGCTTATATCTCTACGAGTACATATGTTGCTGATTATTTAATCGCAAAAATTAGGAGTTACCAGGAGTTCAAGAGAAGATATTTCAAGATATTGATTCACCAAAATTTGTTTATGCAAAAGTGGATCTCTCGTCTTACATCGTTCATAACCCATTAAATAACGACACAAATATTTTGCAAGATGATTACAAGTACTGATTTAGCGGTCATTCGCTATCACTAATTGGCGATGGTGAGTAAAATGTCAAATTTTCCAAACGACATCAGGCATTTGATAATGAATAGGTCAAAATGCGCCGCACCACTTGGCTGGCTTTTGGTGTAACCAGTTCTCCAACTTAGATGGTGACGCAAATTTTTTTAAATTTATTCGCTTGATAAAATCTGAATTTTTATTTGACAGACCATTTCGTAAACTTCTTCCAAATTACTGTTCCCCCTGATGCGCGAATTGCCTATCATTTCCCAATCAAAAAAGAAAGAAGAAAACAGACAAAAAGAAAAAAAAAACACGCCAAAAATTTAAATAAGCTGTTACAAATCAGCCATAAAAATAAAGTGAAAAAGAATACAGCAAGCAGGGCACGCAGATCGTGTGAAAAATGCCCATGTTGTCGCATTGTGCACTGCGAAAACGTGATCGTTGTCTGCAATGTCACTCAATCTGGGTGTCCCCAGACAAGAAAATTAGGCAACTTAAGTCCGATGGCATCTTCATCGCGATGGACGCGACTGACGCGACTGTTGGATGGATGGCTGATCATGATGATCATTTTTTATTTACCACTTAAGTAACTGCCATGCAAACAAGACACCACAGCTAGAGTGGTGATTATTATTATATAAACGTCATGATCATGATGTGGATGCCAAATAAAAACACTGGAAACGGATTACAGCTGAGTTTTTAATTAGAGATTTCATTTGCACTCTTTATAGCCCAACAACGTAAAATAAATAAATTATGGACGACTTCAATTGATTTTTTTTTTTTTTTAAGACAATGGAACTACACACGCGTTTATGCAATAAGCAGCAGTATTTATTTTGAATTGCCCGCGATAAGAAGGGGGCATCTGGATGATAGTCAGCTAAGGCTGGATGTTTTTTTTTTACATTTTCCATTTGAAGGCGGAGTGTATATATGAAGTAGGTAAGGAAATGTAAACAGAAGCTAATTGTATTATCGCATAAGTTATTATTAAAAGAAAATGCTGGCTTATATTGAGAAATTTGTGCACATCATCAAAGGGCCTACGAACATTTTACGGAATACGAATCTTCACTGAAAAAGTATATACTCGTACAACAGTACAGTTTACTCATTTTTCTAAGCATTTGGTTTAACATAGTCTCAAAAAAAAAATCTCCTACCAAGTCAGTGCTCATGAGTTAAGATCAAACTTATTTCGAAAGTTCCACGTAAATCATTCCTTGCATTCGTATGGTTGAAGATTTTTTTTGATGAAGATTTTCGTCGGTTATATCGATTCTTCTTCTTCTTCTTACGGCGAAATTATGATCCGGAGTAGAAGGATCACAACCTTCCCACTTTACTGCATCCCTACTGGTCCGCTTGTGGGTTTTGCCGGTTTGACCTCAGAAAGTACCGACAGACTTCCCGGTTTCGGATCACTTCGTCACTGAGGCCAATCAAATGCTGGTGTTTTTGTATTTGTGTGATCCAGTTGTTTTTTGGTCTGCCTTTTTTGCGCGATTGCGTAGGAACGTTGATTGATATTGCCTTTTTGACGGGGTTCGAAGGATCTCTCCTTTGAACATGACAATACCAACTGAGCCGGTCGTGCTCTATCTTGCTTGTGATGGGTTCTTTTACATGAAGGCTTCCTCGAATCTTTGAACTTCTTATTCTATCAATCTTCGTTACTCCTGCTGTCATGCGAAGCATCTTCAACTCAGCTGCCGTTAATTAGCCCTCATACTTTTTGTACTTTCCCAGCATTGTGAACCGTATGTGAGCGCCGGACGTACAATTGCGGTGTAGAGTCTTCCTTTAAGCTTAGGGGGTATTTTTCGATCAGAAGATAGCGGAGTTTCCCGCCACTTCATCCACCCTACGCTTACGCGATGATTGATGTCATCATCACGAGTTGCTTGGCTATTGATCATAGATCCCAGATATTTGAACTTTTCACACTTGGGAAGCACTTTTCCATTCAAGTAAATGTCTGGAATAGGCCGGTGTGGATCAGAGAACGGGCAGAACAGATACTCTGTCTTTTTCGAACTAATACGGTACCCATTTCCCTCCAAAACATCCACCCATACATCAAGTGCTCGTTGCAAGGCCATTTGATCTTCGCTTATGATAGCTCCATCGTCAGCAAACAATAACTGGTGCACTTTGGGGTCCGTCACTTTTCCTTCAAGCAGATAATCAAGGATTGCAATAAATAGCAAAGGACTAAGGACGCTTCTCTGGTGTACACCGACTTTGATTGGGAACTCTTCGGTGACTCCTGCGAGACATCTTACTTTTGTCCTTGCTCCCTCATACATGTCCATGATCATGCGCACGTAGGTTTCTGGAACTCCTCGTTGTCTTAGCGCCACCCATAAGAGATCTCTTGGTTGGTTGTCTATCAAAGGCTTTTTCAAAATCAACCAACACCATATGCAAGTCCTTTAAAGAATCACGATGTTTTTCCATTATGATCCTTATACTTTGGATTGCATCTGTTGTAGATTTACCCGATACAAACCCGCACTGGTCATCAGATAGCCTTATTATTTTCCGCAGTCGGCCACCTAATACCCGTTCAACGATCTTCATGGTGTGTGACATTAGCTTGACAGAACGGTAGTTATCGCAGTTTCGCGTATCGCCCTTCCCTTTGTGCAAAGAAAGAAGATAACTTTCCCTCCACTGAGTAGGCATTGGATCACCGCTCATAAGTTTGGAGATAAGAATCATGAGCCATCTGGACCCGATGTCTCCCATCTTTTTCCAGAACTCAGAGGGTATCTCGTCTGGCCCAACCGCTTTTCTTTTTTTGGAGTATTTGACGGCATTCCTAACTTCTTCGACAGTAATGTCGGATATTTCGTCATGGTTAGGAGCGGCTCTTGGAAAGTATAGCCGGGGAAACTGTTCGTTCAGAAGTCTTTCACAATACTGTCGCCATCTGTGGAGAATTTTGTCGTCTTCCACAAGAAGCTGGCCTTGAGCATTGTTAATGAACTTTGGGGAACGAACCTCCTGAGCATTTCTTCTTCTCTGGACGGCTATTTTGAAGATAGTTGCTCCCTTATTCAAGTTGTTTTGTCGAAGCTCCTGGATAGCCTGGCTCCTATCAGACGCCGAAGACGATATTTCCTCCAACTCCCGATAGAGGCCTTCCATACTTTTAGCTTGCAATTGGGCGCACTTCTTCTTCGCGAGACCTTTGCAACATCTATATATCACTTCAAGGCGAGCTTTTTCATCTCTCCTTGAAGTGATAGATAGATGCTGCAAAGGTCTCGCGAGAAGAAGTGCGCCCAATTACTGTCGGTTATATCGATTCAATGAAGAAAATGTAAGTTTGATAACTGACATTTTGGTAATTATTTAGAAAAAGATACTCCAACGATTTTGATGAAATTTTAGTACCACCAAATGCTTTTTTTTTTACTATATCTCAGAAACTAGTATATCTCAGCAGTCGCTGCCTGCTAATATTGGCAATAAATTAAAAGCACAACTATAAAATACGTTTTATAAAAAACCACTGCAGGTAAATGAATATTTTTGATTTTCCAGGATCCGTTACCCATTAATGACTAAATTATGGTGAATTTCCGCAATTTCTAACTCTGCATTTTTTGTGTGCGGTAAAATTGGTATAATTGGTATCATTTCAAAAATACTAGTGAACGTGTGCACATCAGTTTTTTGCGGATATATTATTATTCATTCATAGTTTTTTTGTGTTTAAATAATAACAATAATCAACCTAAAAATGGCTAAGCCAAACAGATTCGAATTAAGTGAAGCTGAAAGAGCCCAAATTGTCCTTTTGGCCTCTCAAGTCATGCGTCCCAGCAAAAAATTTCAAAAACTCGAAAATTTCGCATGCAGCCATTCAATATACCCTAAGGCTATACAGGGAGACTAGAGAGTACATTTCTAAGCCGAGCCCAGGTAGAAACAGAAAGTCTTCGACTCGTGAAGATCGGATTCTTGCCCGGTAGTTTTTAAAAAATCGACAAAAGACCTCTTCTGAACTAGCTGCTTCGTTTCAGGAACTCCAACATGTTACGCTATTTGCGAGAACGTTTAGAAGAAGGCTAACAGAAGCCGGCCTTAGAAGGTACAAGGCCAGACGAAAACCCTGACTTTCTGAGGAGAACAAGAAACAACGTCTTGAGTGGTCAAATTGCACAAGGATTGGAGCCAAGAAGATTTGGAGCAATGTCGTGTGGTCAGCCGAGACAAATTTTTATTACATTTCATACTTCTAAAAAAAAAATTTAGATTTACGAAAACATTGGACATTTTTTTTAATAAAAGTGGGTCCGAACTTTTCAGGTCTCCTACGTTCACAGGAGGAAGGGAGAAGAGTACCATCCCGATTGTGTGGTACCCACAGTCAAGTTTGGTGGTGTTTGTTACATGGTGTAGGGCTGCTTGGTGGCAGGATGCGAGCTATTCACGTGCGAGGGAAGAATAAATAGCGACAGCTATATTAATGTTTTAAGGACCTCCTTAAAGGCATCCTATCGTAAAATATTTGGGAACAGGTGTCATCGAAGGATCATTTTTCAACAAGATAAAGCTCCATGCCATAAATCCCGAAAGACGATGGAATGGTTTTCAAATCAAAACATTCAGGTCTTGGAGTGGCCGGCTCAATCACCAGACCTGAACCCAATTGAACAATTATGGGCACATCTCAAAAAGACATCCTTAGCAGGCCTGAAGAGCGCTATATGAAGAGAATGGGAAAAAAAATTATTTGCTTGTATGCCTTGTAGGATTCTTGCAGTGATAAAGGACACAAATCGAGCTCCGTAGTGACCCTCTCTTGTGGTCGTATCTACTATAAGTGTGCAAAGTTTCAACTCTGTAGGTCACCCGAGCGACTCTATAGCTCTATGTATTTCAGAAAAAAAATATCCGGCCCTTACGCAACCCTCAACCCTCCCATGTGATCGAATTATAAGTTTTCAGAGTGTCAGCTACTCGAATGTAGTTAGTTATGAAGTGCTCAGAAATACAGATTTCAGGAGGCAATTTCTTAGCGTATTCTGTGAATTGCACTCCATAGAGAGTCTCCCATGGGGTCGTACTATAACTGTATAAAGATTCAACTCTGTATGGCATCCGTGCGACTCCGTAAGCCCCGGAAAGACCGAAGATAGGATGCAATTTCCTTCCAAACACGAAGTAAAAGCATTTGCTTTGTTTTACTCATAAGACTCATTATTTAGTAGGTATTTCAACCAATTACAGCAAATGTATAACAAACAGAAAGCTCCCAATGTGCGTCATAAACGTGACAAAGAACAATGGCCGCCACAGCTCAAACTGATTTCGAGTGATACAGCTTGTCAAGTCATGGTACACCCATTTTTGGTGATAAAATAAAAACAAAGAAGTATTTTTGATTTTTTTTTTTTTTCTGTAAAACTTTAATTGATTATTACTTTTTTTTTTTTTTGTATACATTTCATTTAATACATTTAAATAAGGTTTGTATATTAAGATTACATCTTTTATAGTACTTAGTACTTAAATTAGTGGAAATAGTTTATATATTGGGTCAATAACTTAATTCGTGCGGTTTGCTAAGAGATGGCGTAACTTGTATTATTCCATTGTTATTATTCCATTGGAACATGCGTTGGAAAGCTACTGTCATTGTACGTCATTTCAGTATATGTCATTCATTTGAAGGGTAAACAACAATAATTTTTTTTCACTCAAATATGTCGAACTTTGTGCCTGAAAAAGTGTTTTTGCGGGGAGTTCTTCTTCATTACTTTAATATGAAGAAAACTGCTGCCGAAAGTCATCGTATTTTGGTGGAAGTTTATGGTGAACATGCGCTAGCTGAGCGAACGTGCGAAAAGTGGTTTGCATGATTTAAAAGTGGAGATTTTGGCTTGGAAGACGATGAACGTCCTGGGCAGCCAAAAAAGTTTGAAGATGAAGAACTGAGCAGTAGCCGAAAAACGCCCGGAATATGCGACCAGACACGAGGCAATAATTTTCCATCATGACAACGCTCGGCCCCACGTTGCTATTCCGGTTAAGAACTATTTGGAAAACAGTGGATGGGAAGTTTTACCCCACCCGCCTTATAGCCCAGACCTTGCCCCTTCTGACTACCATTTGTTCCGGTCGATGCAGAATGCCCTCACTGAAATACGGTTCACATCAGAGCAGAATATCAAAAATTGGCTTGATTCATTCTTGGCAGCCAAGCCGGCGCATTTCTTTTGGGATGGGATCCACAAATTGCCAGAAAGATGGGAAAAAGTCATAGCTTCAGATGCAATACTTTGAATAATACTATTGTACATGTTTTTCTTAAAAAAACGTTCAAATTTTGACAAAAAACCGCACGAATTAAGTTATAAACCCATATAACTGATATGAAAAAAGAAAAATAAATTACAATGTTTACTTAATCTAAAAAACAAAAGAAAGAGAACTGAGAAAAGTGAAAAGGGGAGAGAAACCAATGGAACGAGAGGCACGGGGACGGGAAGAGATTCGTACTACTGGAGTGTTGAGGATGAGAAATGAAGAAGGATTGCACTTTTAAAATTCGTATGACTAAAAATATTCCTGATGCTCAAAGGTAGTGAGTTCCATAGTCTGACAGCGTGAATAAAAAATAAACGGGAAGAATTTAAGTATCTGTACTGAAAAGGGATAATGTTTATGGTCCTAGTAGAGCGAGTGAACTTAAGTCTGCTAAACAGATAAGATGGGCACTGATTGTTAATGATTTTATGTAGAAATATACAGTTCCTGGCATTAATAAATTGTTGTAGAGTACAACCCAGCAGCATCCTGAAGTAAACAGATATATGGTCATATCTGCGGAGTCCGTAAATATACCGCACTGCATCATTCAAGGCTACTTGCAATTTTCGTTGGGATGAGAAGTCAAGTGAGCAATAAACAACCTCAGCATAAGTAATCAGTGGTAAAACTAATGTCATAATAAGCTTCTGCGAGTTTCTTGTGGGGTAAAGTATGCAGTGAGCCATACTTTACGAAGACATCCGTATATACGACCAACGACTACGTTGGTGTGATTGTAACCAGTTAATTTGCGATTTATTATATAACCGAGACTAGAGACAGATTCAGCAGGTTTAATTTTATTATCAGCAAGCCATAGATCAGGTAAAAGATGAAGATTAAAAATTCTGTTTGAGATGGGTATTATCTGAGATTTTTCAGGATTTAGGATTTATTTAGATCCTCATTTAGAAGAAAAGCAAGTTCCGTTAAGTTATCAAAAAGTTGGACTAAGTGTAGCTGAACATCATCATCATATAGATGCACTGAAGCGTGATTGCAAATAGATGGTAGGTCATTGATAAACATGCAAAAGAAAATCGGTCCCAAGATTGACCCTTGAGGTACCCCTTGTGTGATTGGTTTCAAATCTAAGATATTATCACCAGAGATGACCCTTTCCAACCTACCTGAGAGAAAGCTATTTATCAGTTTAACAGCCCTGTCACTTAGGCCAAACAATTTATTGAGTTTCCAACAAAGGATTTTGTGGTTAATCTTATCAAATGCCTTCGAAAAGTCAAGCAGACAAAGAAGCAAAACATAACCCCTGTCGAACTCCTGCCTTACCTCCTCTAATAAATTGACCATAGCCGTGGAACAGCTGTGGTGAGGTCTGAAACCAGACTGGCCCGGATTTATCAACCGATTTAGTGACAAGTGTTTCATAATTTGCTTTGCTATTATTTTCTCGAAGGCTTTTGACAGGCAAGGTAGAATGCTGATTGGTCTAAAATCAGTAGGAGAAATTGGATTGGATTTCTTAGCAATAGGTAAAACTCTTGCAATTTTCCAAGACTGGTTGATGTCATAATGCAGCTGTTGATAACGTGGGTTAAGTGGTTGACAATTTGAGGTAAAATTAGTTTAATGAACCGTATAGGAATGGCATCTTCTCCTATAGAGTTGAACTTAATAGCTGTTATACAAGTAATAAAATCTACTTCAGTTACCACTTCAAAATCCTCCAGTCTTGGCACTGGTTGCTCAAAATTTGGAATTGAATCAAAGTCAAAGTTAACTACATTAGTATCACCACTAGAAGTAACTGAATATAGTTCACTTTTTCATTCGGATCGATTATTAGTCGGCAATCTTCCCAAGGGGCTGAGTAGGTGGCAGTTAGAAGCGCATCTATATCGATAGCACGAAAATCCTTAAATGTAAAAGACTGAGGGGTAACAAAATGCGAAAAATTAACATCATGAGTACAAAAAAGTAAGTCATGGTCAGAAATAACATCAAGCGATAATTGATCGAGAAGGAAAACTGACGACGGATTAGAGACTATGGTTAGATCTAGAAGACTAGGTGAGCAGTTAGGAGCGAAACGTGTTGGGTAAGTATTTAGTATATTAAGTCCAACAGAGGAAACTAAATCCTTCGTTTGGAACGCACGAAAATCATTTTTTAGCAGGTCTGCATTGAAATCGCCACAGATAATTAGGTGCTCATAAAGTGCACAATAATCAGGCAAAACTGAGAAAAACGGAACTGGGGAACAGCTTCTATTATTACAGTACACACAAGAAACTATGCACTTAGTACTGCCATCATGTATTTCGACTACTATGTATTCTACACCATGCTCATTTGACTTATTGATAACTTTGCAATTTAGCGTAGATTTGCAATAAATTGCAACCCCGCCTCCATTAGTAAGAGTAACTCTATCATTTCTAAAAATGTTAAAATTAGGTATATTATACGACAAATCAGGTAAAATAGACTTAAACCAAGTTTTACTTACACAAATAACATCAACACAGGAACTGGCAAACAGGTATTTCAAATAATCTAATTAACAAACGTTAAGGCTACGCGCATTCAGGTAACAAACTCTAAGTCCCTCACAACGAAACAATATTTAAACAATTTATTCAAAATGGCCGCCATGTGCATTTATGCAGGCCTTGAGTCGCTATAGCCACTCATCGATGGCAGCATGCACCTCGTCCATTGGAAAATACTGCATGGATAAGTGCTTCAAGGACTCATTATTAGATTGTCGAATAGAACAAGCCATCGCCTCTAAAATATACCACAGTCAATTTTCCAAAAGATTGAGGTCTGGACTGCCTGACGGCCAATCGGCTGCTGCTATGAAGTCCGGAATATTGTTTTGAAGCCACCCTTGTGTTGTTTTTGCCTTAAGAGCTGACACGTTCGACTCGCGGAATGACTGTAAAAATGTATTTTTGAACAAAATTATCCTGTAACCATTTTGCTCGTACCGGCGGCGTAGATCTTTCGATCTTTAATTACGTTTTTGCTTTAATTGGGCTGTGAGTAAGTGTCCAGGTGCCTTTTATATGCATTGATTCCCAAATCTTGTTCGATAATGCGAGACATACAGTTATGGACAAAACAATAGGACCACCGAATATCGTTTTAAATTTCATTGAAAAACTCAAATATTTTGTAACTTTTAAACATTTTTTTTTTCGTTTTATTTTTATTTGAATAAAGGAAAATAAAATTAATTCATAAAAAATTAAATAATATACAGATTTTTATAAAATAACATGTAGTCATTTTTTTCAAAAAACATTTATACAAAAGATGACAAAACAATAAGACCACTACACAAAATGTTAGAAATTCATAATTAATTTGTGATTTTCTTCAATTAATCTTAGTATTTCGTGAAATACCCTTTATTTTGAATTACTGCAAGGATTCTTTTCGGCACGGACTCGACCAGTGTGCGGCAAGTGCTCGTCGGCATGGCGTATCAAGCTGTTTGGATTTTGTTCCACAATTCTTCTTTATTTCTGGGCTTTTCGGTACCAAGCGATTTTTTTACGATTGCCCTCAAATTTTCCAGAGGATTGAGGTCTGGAGATTGGGAGGGCCAGATCATAGGATCGACATTATGCACTTCCATCCACCTTTTTACTTTGCCCGCCGTATGCTTCGGGTCATTGCCGTGCATAAACTGCCACTTTAGTGGCATCCCCCACTCAGCATACGGGAGCATGACCTCCTCTAATATTTTGGCGTATAAATGCTGGTCCATGGTGTCTTTTATCCAAAATATTGGACCCACACCATACCATGAAAAACATCACCAAACCATAATACTGCCCCCTCCATGCTTGACGCTTTTGCTGGTGTACTGCGGCTGGTATGCTGCATTCTTTGGACGCCTGACCCATCTCTTACCATCCGATCCCACCAAATTTATTTTGGATTCATCGGACCAAAGAATATTTCGCCATTTTTTTCGTTTTCTGGCCCTATCCATTCCAGATGTTCTTTTGCGAATTGGGTGCGATTCTTTTGGTGCCTTTTGGTAAGAAGTGGTACCTCCCTGGGACCAGTGCAATTTGCCTTCATATGATCATGTTTATGCATGATCTTTTTTGCTTGAAAGAGATTACCGTTACCAGCGACGAAAAATACCATGACAGACTTTTACAGTTAATTTCATTTTAATGTTGGGGGTTTTTCCTACTGGTCTTATTGTTTTGTCCATAACTGTAGATTTCTGCGATATTTTCATTTTTCGTGACAAGATTTTCTGCTTTCACAGTGGTTTCCGATTAATCCTTGCTTTAACAGTGCGAGGGCGTTTGGATCTTTGTCGGTCAGTTACTCCACTATTGTCCTCAAACAACTTAACATTTCGATACACACAATTCCGGATGATTCCAAGCAGTCGGAAGGCCCGGAATTACAGTTGTCAATTACCACAACACGGATTTCAATATCGCCCCACTCCATATTTACAAACGACTTTTGTGTAAATCTTTTTGCGCGTTAACTTAGTATAAATGTCAGTCTTTGAATGCTTGTCAATATACATACATAGAATGGATGTGTTCAGAAACTAATTCCACGATGAGTGCGTTTAAACGTGTACCAGTATTTATGACATCACTAGGTACCTGTACAAACAAAAACGTCAGTAATTTACTGTTTACAATCGGTATCATTTGACATTTTCGATTTTATAGCAAACGTTTAAATAGCCAGTTCGCATGATGAAAACGTATCACACACCTTATATGAGTTTAACAATTACAACACATCTCTTTGTCATCACGCGATGTGTTTTTCTATTTCTCTTGTATCAGACACGCCTTAGAGCTAGAAAAATAAAAATACTACTCCATAATTAACGATGAACACTCATCGCATATTTAACTAATTAGTTTACCTACTAGTGTTCCCATATAAGGCACCAATCTAAAGTTGAGTTTTTTTTTACCGTTTTAATGTCATTCGAATGAAATATCACAAAACCAATTAAAATTCAAAAAACACACTTAAATGGGTTTTTTTTTATACATAGGAGTGTGTATGTATCTAAAGCAGTCAATCGAGTAGTATTCTTAAGTGTTGCCTAGTCGACTAAGTTCCTGTATTAAATGCAGAAAATTTTGTGATTTTTATGGAAAAATTATGCAAAATTGTGTGGGTTTTGTTTGATTGGATTCTTATAGCAAATATCATAAGGAAGTGGTTTCTGGACTTGAAAAGGAGTCGTATTAGTTATTTGGGTTGTGCAGTCAAAATGTAGGAATTTCAAGGTGAAACTAAAGTGCATATTTAATTGGCTTTTAATTAACTTTATAGCAGTAACTGCGGGAAGTTTTCATCACTATTTTATTGTATAGTAGAAACTCGAGAAAGTGAATCATTAGCAAGGTGTACCAGTAACACAGAAGGTATTAGAAATTTAATTTTAATTTCACAGTGAACGGTGATGAACTATAAACCAATTTTGGAAACTTTTGATTTCCTGAAAAAAAAAAAAAAAAAAAAACGATACCTGGAAAAGGCATACAATTACTTATCTTGTCGGAACGCTACTGCAATTTAATACGTCTTACTGGTCTGATAGGTCATTTTAGTTATTTCGCATCGCAAAAGCAAAAACATCCGGTTCTATAAAATAATTTGGATATCTGCTTAAGTATTTCCCATTTAACTGAACGCAATCTAATCTCATTTTAGCGACTTGCATAACCGGTTGAAGTGTTCAAAACAAAACCTTCACACTAGGCCAATACAACCAGGTAGAGAATCGTTATTCACCGCCTCTTCATCGACTTTAAAGCATTTATTATGGCATTTATTATATAGAACTGTACAAGACGACAGCTGGGTTTGGGATGGTAAGAAAAATGACACTTTTTTTTGAACCATTTGCTGATTTGAATAGTCTCGTGAAGAGTCAGATAATGGGTAAAGCAGAAATCAAAATGGATGTCAACATTTTTAACAAATTCGATCCTAATTGATTAGGATGAAACCCAAAGGTTAGTTTGAAGCAGTAGCGCAACAACCATGTTCGTTAGCCAATGCTTGTTTTACCTCCATGTGGTGGTCTTCGAGAACTACATGTATACTCGCAAGACCACATGTAGTCTAAAATTGCAAATGCATGCTCTGACTAGTAGCATAATACTAATCTAGTAATGAAGTGTGGCATCCTACATTTTCCAAATAATTTGTGCCTTCGATCCATGACGTGGATAAAATCTTATCATACGTCGACGATTTTCGGCTAATGTACCCACACAAAGACTGGCCTCTATTAGAAAAAGAGTTCATGCATAACACTGATTTGCTCCACTTGGAAAAACTGTCTAGAGGTGCAACCAAATATGGTGTATGTCTACTTTTAACCCCAGACATACACAAAGGTCTCACATCGTAGAAGCCTTCCAACAATCGGGTAGATTTAGGACTATAGTAAGGAACAAGACATTTTTATAACCAACTAAGTGCTACTCACACAATTTAACACCTAATGGAAGCATCGCCATTTTGACCTGGGAGCTGCTTACAGTGAAAGGTTTCTGGATTTCAATAACAGAAACTGCTGTCACTGGTGGAACCACAGGCTACCATAGAATCAGTTCTAGTGCTTCAACATCTAAGAAACCATATAGCCCTAAAAACGGGAACAACAACAGCATCAACTTAAGGCCCCGATTTGGAGAAAACATTGTCGTCACAAGCGTCACATGATCATCAGCCATTGTGTATTCGGTAAACCCCGAGCCGAGATTGACCATTTTACGCGAGCGGGTGTGAACAGAAACCTACCGACACGATCCAGCTTGTCCTTTTTAGTCAGGGAATGTCCATTGCAATATATTCTCTCGGTATTACATCGTCACCGAGAAAACTGAGCGAGATGATGATGTACCGGCAAATCAGAAAAAGGTTTAAATTTTGGATTGCAGCCACCTTTTCGAGCTTAAATCCCATTATCTTTACAAAATGGTGTCAATATAAATTTGACAACGCAGTGGCTGAACACGCCGAAGTACTTAAGGACTGCCCTCGTAAAAAAAGGATCGCGGTAAAAGTTGTATAAAAAACACAATTTTGTGTCCAACCTCGTTTTAGTCACTGGCTGATGAATCCTACTTCGGCACATCAAAATTCCAAGCCTTTCCTTTGAGACCGTCCATTAAGTTAAGTACAACGTCATCCCTAACTTCGTCATAGCATTGTCGTTTTTTTAGTATACCTCAATTTATTTTTCATTAAAGCGCAATAAAAATGCTAAATTGGACAAAACTCTGGACAGTTCGGCGGATTTATCTCTTGCGGGAACCCATTGACAGCATTTGCATAATATCACTTCAAGGTTTTCCTGCGGTAGCCAAATCCAACCAAAACGCTACTGGTCCTTCGTGAGCATTAATGTATGCCGGCAAACGTGCAAGAGCATATCGCCTGTCTTGAAATTTGCCGGACACATTTCTCTTAAATAGCGCAACATAAAAATGTTTGATCCGATAATTGCTTTAAAATCGGCTTTGCAGTACGAGGGCAAGGTGAAAAGTTCTCGGCCTGATGCAGAGATGGCGTTCCAATCAGCAAAAATTTATATTTCCTGCCTGGGTGCACTTCTCATTAGTTCGTATGAAAAGTTTCAACTTGTTCTCTCAAGTAGTTTCTTTACACGAATTTTTGCAGTAGACGTCTTGCGTGTTTTTCGTTAAAATGGATAAACTTGAATATCGTGCGGTGATAAAATTCTTCGTTTTGGATGAATTAACTCCTAAGGAAATTCATCCAAAGTTGACAAAAGTTAACGGGGAGTCTGCTCCTTCCATGTCAACCATTAAAAAGTAGGCAGCTGAATTTAAACGTGGTCGCACGTCCCTCGAAGATGACCCACGTGAAGGACGGCCAAAAACCGCAACCACACCCGAAACCATCGAAAAAGTACATGATATCGTGTTGGACGATAGGCGAGTGAAGGTGAGTGAGATAGCTGAGGCTGTGTGTATATAGGAAGAAAGGATGCGAAACATCTTGCATAAAAACTTAGGGATGCTAAAGCTCTGAGAAAGATGGGTGCCGCATTTGCTGAATGCCGATCAAAAACAAATGCACACACGATTTTCGCGGCAATCTTTGGACCGATTCAATAGGGATCCGACCGATTTTGTGCGGCGAATTGTCACCATGGATGAGACATGTGTCCACCACTACACGCCAGAAACGAAACAGCAGTCGAAGCAGTGGGTGAAATCCGGTGGTTCAGCGCCAAAGAAAGCGAAGTCGATCACATCTACTGGAAAGGTCGATGCGAAAGGGATCTTGTTAATTGATTACCTTGAGAAAGGCAGAACAATTACAGGCGAATATTACTCCAACCTTCTTGATCAGCTGGATGCCAAAATTCGCGAGAAGAGGCCTGGCTTAAAGAAGAAAAAAATTATCTTTCACCAGGACAATGCATCTGTACACAAGTGTGCGTTGGCGATGGGAAAACTGCGGGATTTGGGGTACGATTAGCTCGGCCATCCCCCCTATTCACCTGATTTGGCATCCTCAGACTTCCATCTGTTCCCAAACTTTATTTCTGGGAAGCGCTTGGCATCCAATGCAGAAGTTGAGAGGGCCGTAGATGAATATTTTCACAGCCTTCTAGACTCTCACTTCCGAGAAGGAATACTGGTGTTGGAGAAACGCTGGACCAAGTTGAAGTCAAGGGAGATTATGTAGAAAAATAAATTCATTTTTTAACTGAAAATCCCAGTCTTTCATTTTCAGACCGAGAACTTTTCACCTTGCCCTCGTAAGTTTCATCATACAAAATGATGCAGTTAAACTTTGTTAAGAAATCATCGTACAATTTTCTTCCTCAGAGGGATTAGGAACTTTATGGACTTTGAAAATGTTGAGTCCATAAGATTTACGAGGGGCGGCTGATATATATACATATATATATATAATAAAGAAGATATCCGATTAAAAAATTGTATTTCTCAATATTATCTCTCTCGAGTGAAATGCATTTCTCATATCGTGCCTTAATACCACCGAAAAAATATTCTTTTTCTTTGCCTCCAAAATTACTTTCTACGGCCGCCTTAATCTCGACTCTCGTATCTCCTTTTTCAAATTGGAAAAAGTCAACTGGGTGATCTATCGTTGAAAAACCTGTGTCTCTTAAGGCGAAACCCGCGCCGTATGAACAGGCGCGTTATCCTGGAAAAACAACACTCCGTGCCTGAGTGTCCCACGTAGCTTCCGTACAACCGCTTCACGTGCCTGAGTTGCGTAATATTGACCATTTATCGTAGTCCCCTTTGGCAGGTAATCAATCAGCAAAACATCTTCGCTGTCCCAAAAAAAAACAGTCGGCATAAGCTTCGAAGCCGATTTTTCCACCTTGAATTTCTTCGGCGGCCTCTTCCCTTTTGCAATCCGCTGCGTAAGCTCTTATTTGGACTTCGGATCCGAACCCAAGTCTTATCTACAGTTACCATTCGGTTGCAAATTACTTCGAGATTGTCCCCGGTTGACTCCAAAATATCTTTGCACAACTCGAGTAGTCGTTGCTTGACCAACGGCGTGAGTATTTTCAGTACCCAGCGCAAAATTTCAAATCCGTCTTTCTTTGCTGATGTGCAACTCGTCCGCTATCTGCCACATTTTTATTCTTCGGTCGGCCAGATTTAGTTTTTCAACTTTCTCGACGTTTTCTTCAGTGACAACTGACACAGAACGCCCTGGGCGGGGTCGTCTTCACAGCTTTCTCGCGCTTGTTGAAATAAGTAAGCCCATTTTTTGACTAGGCCCAGAATCGATACTACTAAAGAGTGCCGCAGTTAGTGCTATCACTAATGAGAAGATGACTTGTTGTTGAGTATCTCAGATCGCGAACTTATCAGTCGCCCCTCTTATTTATTTTTTACACGTTAGTACCGTTATATATATTTTTTCCAAAAACTTTGTAGGCTGATCTATTGGTATATGTATGTCCGCTGCGACACAAATATTAAATTTAAACAAAATCGTTAGAGCCGTTTTCGAGAAAGTCGATTTTTTTATAAAATCGGACATTAGTAAAGTACCGTTAATTTTGGAATACAAATTCCGATTTCACCTCGAATTTATAAAGCCGTTTAGGCTGTAGTAGTGCGTGCAGACAAACAGATAGACATGCAGAATTGCGAGACCCATTTTTTTAGATTCTTCACTATAATAATACCAAGATTAATCAAAATCTCGAAGTCGAATTTTCTTGCTCTTATAGTCGCAAGTCAAAATAAAGCAAGCACTTTTTGCCCTGGATAGTGCTTATTTGCCTATGCAGATTCCATGTTTGAAGGACCAGTACTGCAGCGGAGATGGATATTTACCAATATTGCCAAGGTTTTCAAAAGAAAGGATAATACACTTATGGATCTAAGATCATTAGGGCAAACGTCAGAGTTTTCCCGCCCTAAGTAAAAAAGACTACTTTTATCTCCACCTTTTGGAAAAGTGTACTTATTTTAAACAGCCTTTCATGATACATAATGTTCAGCAAGGAGAGGATGATATCCGAGATCTGATAGATTTCAGTGGCTATTATACAGCAACGGTCCGACTATCCTGTAATGGTTTAAAACTAGGTATTCCCCAAAAATGTTCTTAGACCTAGTACATAATTTGAATATGAATATGATGACTTAAGGTATGGTTGTATTTTGTTACAGGGAAATGAGTATACAATAGTATTCGTAGTTTCGTGGATTCTTCACTGGAAGAGGTGGCCACCATGTAGTGCTTAGTGTGTTTGATTTTGACACGATCGGTTCAAGTCCCATTGGGAAATAGCAACTAATGCCAACTTTCTCCAACTACTATACCAAAAATAGGTGGTAGACAGAAACAGGGACAACACCTTGTAGTTGTGATGACGTTTCGGAACGTAGTAGATGGACCGGTATTACAGACATCTTTCGGGGAGCTGTCACAGCGTTACAGGCTCGCCTATCATGCGATAGCTAGGTATTTTCGGACTAGAAGAGAGGATTTTTCGAAACTTGGATGCATCAGAAGACTTAATTAATTTTGGCTAACAGTTTGTAGCATAGAGAAATAATAACAGTAGACCCCTGTAAGTACATATACATATACGTGTATATTTCTGATCAACATTGTACGAGGGTGGGTCAATAAGTCCCTGAAAATTAACACAAATTGTGTCGTCACCTTAAATTTAATTTTTTTTTGTGTCAAGAATCATCTTTCAAAAGAACGCACCCAAATTTTAGGACAGATCTGTCAAATAGTTTTGTTGTGGCAGCCATTTTATATAGACGCCTACTAGCATTTTCGGTAAAATGGAAAAAAAGTGAATTTCGAGTTCTCATTAAACACTATTTTTGCGAGAAAAAACTATCACGCAAACCAAACAAAAGCTTGACAAATATTATGGGGACTCTTCACCATCGATTGGAACCATTCACCACTGGTTTACTCAATTTCGGTGCAGTCGTTCAAGCACAAGTGACGCCGAACGTTCTGGTCGCCCAATTGAGGTCATCGCACCAGAAATGGTCGACAAAATCCATGGACGATCAATGGACGATCGGCGAGTGAAAGTGCGCGAGCTTGAAGAGGCAACAGGCTTATAACATGGCTCAGTGATTTCGATTTTACATAAATATTTGGACATGAAAAAACTTTCCGCAAGATGGGTGCCGCGTTTGCTCACAATCGACAACAAACGCATTCGTTTGACAACTTCAAAGGTGTGTTTGGCGATGTTCCAGAAAAATTCGGCTGAGTTTTTGCAACGTTTCGTAACCGTGGATGAAACCTGGCTTTACCATAACACACCAGAAACCAAGGAACAGTCAAAACAATGGACTTCTCCTGGTGAATGGAAGCCGAAGATGGTCAAGGTGGGTTTGTCAGCAAACAAGGTGGCGACAGATTTTTGGGATGCGCGCGGTGTTTTTCACATCTATTACCTTGAAAAGGGTAAAACGATCACCGGCGCATATTACGCAGAGCTGCTGGATCGATTCCAAGCCGATTTGAAGCAAAAACGGCCGCATTTGGTGAAGAAAAAAGTTATTTTTCACCAGGACAACGTACCGGCGCACAAGTCCGCAGTCGCAATGGCAAAATGTCATGAGTTAGGCTACAAACTCCTCCCTCATCCAGCATATTCCCCAGATTTAGCCCCCTGCGACTATTTCTTGTTTCCAAACATGAAGAAATGGCTCAGAAGTAAGAGATTTGGGTGGAATGAAGAGGTCATCGCCGAAACAAACGCTTATTTTGAGGGGCTCGAGAAATCGTATTATTTGGAGGGCATCACAAAATTGGAGAAACGTTGGATGAAGTGTATAGAGCTAAAAGGAGACTATGTTGAAAAATAAAATGTTTTTATACCGAAAAGAGTGTTCCTTATTTCATTTTTCAGGGACTTATTGACCCACCCTCGTAAGTTATAGCGATCTAGCTGTATTGGACATTAAATTTTGAGCAAGGAAAGATAAACTTCATATATTATTTTTGTACAATTCGAAGCAGTACAAGTGTAAACATTTTTGAAAACCGCCTACAGACACGCCCATTTTACTAAAATTTTCTTTTTTCCAATATTTTTGCTAGAAACTGAAAAATATTTTCTCCATAAAATATGTTGGCATTGACCTTTTTTACATTTCCTCTACACATTGTACAAGGCCACGCCCACTTTTTTTGGGCGTTTTCTTCAAAAACCCACACTTTGCTTTTCCAGCGCTATTTATGTTGATGGTCAAGTTTCATTGCGAATATTTAATCAGAATCCATGAATTTCGGTTACGAATGGTGGCAGCCACGCCCACTTCCTCCTAAGAAAATGTTGCCAAAACATTATTTTTTTTAAGTCTCTTAAAAGTTTCGGAAATATCCCCCGAGTAGAAAGAACTCATTGAATTTGACTTGTAAATTTCACAAGGCTACATCCACATTATTAAGTGTAGGTTAGAGACATACTATAACTTTCCTGTTTTTTTTATTTTGTATTCTTCGAGAATCACTTTGTAGGCAAGGATCACTTCAGTCAATAAAGTTTTCTTGTTAATAGAACAGTTTTTTAATGGGATCACTGCTTACTACTTCATTTAGAACTACTTTCCAAACCAAAGAAAATTTGGCTCAATTGACAATGTTGAATGAATGTGTTGTCATTTCGAACTTCAATTGTGCATTTTATTAAATAATTTGTTTATTTTCTTTATTCATCCCTTGAAATGTTGAGAAGTGTAATTACTCGGTCGTAAACGTCAAATACATACAGTGGTGCGCAAAACTTGATACATTATACGTATTTCAGATTTCATGGTTTTTCATCAATAAACAAATTTCCTTAAAACGGATTTCAATCAAATTGTCAGATTTATTAATTAATTTAATTGTTGAAATAACTGCGTATTTACAAAACAATAAAAATAAAAGTCTCAACAGCCCAAAAAGTATCACTGTCTCCATGTATCCAATTTTACCCGTTTTATTTTTGCCTTCCTTTCTTTAACATTTACCGTTAGTTGAACTGTTTTCATGACACATTTTGTAATTTTTGTATCATTTGTGTATTGGATACTGATCTACTTGGTGGTAAGTGATTTTTGGGCCCGGTGTTTTATAATTTTGTAGTAAGAAAAGTGTATTTCTTTTAAATTCAGAAAAATGTCAAAAATTCCGGCTGATATTGAAAACTCCATCGTTTCGATGTCTGAAAATGGATTATAGTCACGTGAAATAGCAAAAAAATAAAAGTTTGCCAGCGTACAGTACTAATGGTGGTTCTTAACGGCTGGAGATGCTTTTTTAATCGAGCGACTTATGAAAAATAAGGACACCAAAACACACAAGGCGGCAGCAAAACACATCAACAAAGATGTTAGTGAGTGGACTGCTAGGAGAGCACTTCGTAGGATCGGGCTACTATCTGCAGTAAAGAAGAAAAAGCCAGCTTTGTCAACAAAAAAAATATAAAGGCTAGACTTAAGTTCTGCGAAATACATAAGTATTGGACTGTGAAAGACGGGAAACGCGTTATTTGGTCCGACGAAACAAAAATCAACCGATTCCATTCTGATGGAAAGGAGTATTATTCGCACCGATCACAAGAAACTATCCAAAGACACCAAGTTAAACAAACTGTCAAACATGGTGGAGGTAGTTTAATGGTGTGGGGTTGCTTCACTTTGTGGCATGTCAGTTCATTAGTAAAAATAGAAGGAATCATGAAGAAGGAGGACTACCTAAACATCGAAAACGTGTGGACTATTGTGAAAAGAAAACTGACCGATTTTGAAAGAGCACCGACGAACTTGGAGGAGTTGTGGATTAGAGTGCAGGCTGAATGGGCAAAAATTCCTCACGAAAATATTGAAAAGTTGGTGGAAAGCTTGCCAAAACGGATAACAAGTGTCATTAAAAACAAAGGTTTATGGGCAAATTATTAAAGTTCATATAAAATTGCCTTCATCGAAACGTGCAAAACTGGGTACATGTAGGCAGTAACATCTTTTGGGCTGTTGTGACTTTTATATTTATTATTTTCTTTTTGTAAATACACAGTTATTTAAACAATTAAATGAATTAATATATGTGAATATTTGATTGAAATCCATTTTAAGGAATTTTTTTTATTGATGACAAACCACGAAATCTGAAATAATGTATCCAATTTTGCTCGCCACTGTAGCTCTTTAAAAACTTTTTTCTTATAAGTATTGTGGTTATTCGATGACTAAAACAATATTTCTACTTATTCCACGGATATTCATCGTTTAATTGAAATACAATTTACTACACTGCTCTGCGTCTCTACCCCTCTTATTTAAATACGTATCCCATCATCAAGGATTCAATACTAGTCCTTGGGTATTTGTTACCTTTGGGGATTTTGTCTTTCTAGATTTCTGGAAATTTCCAAAATGGAACCTTATTTTTGTTGATTTCGTACTGCTTTCGGTATGGAATCATAGTGAAAAGTGAAATCCTTATGAGTTTTTCAATTTAGAACGAAAATTTACAAATAAACTGAATGAAAAACCAACTCTCAGTTCACTCTCAAATAGACTGCTGACCCGACTGTGACTTATAAAATACATATGTACGTATGTAGGTCTCTGTAGTGTAAACCAATTCATTATCAGCAAAATCAACAAACCAGACTAATTAGTACTCATACTCACAGCTTTTAATGCGCAATCCTTTTCATGGCCGTTTTTGGCAGAGTCATTATTATTGTTGTTATTTCCATTTGCGTTCGGTTCCGGTGATGTTGCTGTCGACGATGATGCCGACAACGACGATGCGGACGATGATGATACCTTCGCGGATGACGATGATGAATTGTTCTCCCATTCACTCGGCATTTTGCGTAGATTTCTGTCTCATATTTAGATAATCATAACTTTCTTTTATACACGGCTTTTCGCGCGCCGCCTCTGTTCCTATGACTTCTTTCCAACAACTGTTACCTCGTTAGTTTGCTTTCATCTCTTGCAATATACAAAAACAAACCTGAAAATAGAAACAACAAGAAATAATTTAAATAAACATTGTAATCATTGTTTTAATATTTTTCTTAGTATTTTTTTTTTTTTTTTTTTTTTATTTGTTTTTGGTTTTCGTTTTTCTCATAGCAAATAACACTTTGGAGACCATTCTGAGAGACTGAGACTTTTGTATCACCCCTGTATGTCATGTTGTGTCGTGTCACACCGGAACATAAAACTCGAGAAGAAAACAATAAAAGGTTCGTTCACACTTTGGTTTCGAAGCGAGCATAGTGGATTTTTGTCGGGTGATTAATGTTTGCATAGAATTCCTGTAGTTTTTTTT
Source organism: Pocota personata (assembly GCA_963082735.1). Lineage (NCBI taxonomy): Eukaryota > Metazoa > Arthropoda > Insecta > Diptera > Syrphidae > Pocota > Pocota personata. The sequence continues at coordinate 44,311,659 of OY720429.1, read as the reverse complement.
CCAAGAATAGTCTAGAAGGCTATTAGTGCTGGATGGGACTCGATATGCTTTTATACACTCGTAAGTATTATGTAGTTTGAAGAAGGTAAGAGTCGGGGCAAGCAACATGGCTGGTTGGTAAGGTTGATATAGTAATTCGATACAAAAACAGTAGCGCGTATATAAATGGAATCGAAAAATGTTCAATTCAGTTTAGTCAACCAGCGATAGTTTACGGGGTTGACCATGCGGATAAGGGCAAAGACCTTAACAAACACCAGGTAGTCACAATGATTGTTGGATAGTTATTCGATTACAATAAACTTCCGTCAAATTGATTAGACTGATGCCGAAAAATAGGAACGCAATGTTTTTATGAAGTCGCAAAAATAACGTTTGAAACATTTTTAAAAGGTATAAAAGAAACCTATGGCCATTTTTTAAAGGATCAGGTCAAAACAAACACTTTTTATTCCATGTCTTTTATTTTTTTTCCCCGAGGGTAGGTAAAAAATCTTCATGAAAACACTATGAGGATCGATAGCGCGTGCTCATAGTAGTGTGAGATTTTTACTCACTAAAAAAACCTCCCTTCGTGATAAATTTCTTTGATTACATACTACAACTAAGTTTTTACTTATCCAGCAGTTTTCTTTCACGTATTGATATCGTTTGGCAGGTCCCTTTCCATTGAAAGGTCCTGCTTGTTCTGCAAATTAGACGCGGTTTCTTGCTATCGCGTTAAGTCGAAATGTTTAGTCCTTTGTAGACGACGCAGTAGATTCCTCTCATCTAGAATTCGAAGGACTTCATTGTTAACGTGTCCTTGTAATCTGTCTTTATGCTTACGCGCGAAGTTTTTGATTTCATATTCGACTGTCGCAATTCCTAAATCTCTATGGATATCGCTATTTCTAATAAACCACGGTGCATTAACTATTGATCTTAGCACTTTATTTTCAAAAGTTTGTAAAATATTGACATTACTTATTTTGGTACAACCCCAAAGTTGTATTCCATATGTCCATATCGGCTTTAGCACTTGCTTGTATAAAAGCAGTTTGTTCTCTATATTAAGCTTGGAATGTTTTCCAAGTAACCAGTACATTTCTCTGTATTTGGTTTCGAGTTCTTTACGTTTTTTCTTCACGTGCGATTTTCACTTCAGCTTAGCATCAAGCGTCATTCCAAGATACTTAGCCTCGTTTGCAAACGGAATTTGAACCGAGTTTGAAAAGATCGGCAAATTATTTATTTTCTTATAAGTAAAATTGACATGAACAGATTTGTTTTCGTTTAAAGCTAGTCGCCAAATCTTTGTCCATTCATTTACTTTATTCAATGCTTCTTGCAATTTTTCAGTCGTTTCTTCGATCGTTTTACCCGTTGCCAGGATGGCAGTGTCGTCGGCAAATGTAGCTAATACGGTGCCTTCTTCTTGCGGTATATCGCGAGTATATAATAGATACAAAAGCGGTCCAAGGACACTTCCCTACGGTACCCCAGCCCTTATTTCTTTAAATTCTGAATATTAATTTCCGTGTTTGACTCGGAAAAGTCGATTCGTGAAGTATTTTTCCAGAATATTATATAAGTGTTCCGGCAGTACTTGTCGTAATTTATATTTCAATCCTTTATGCCAGACCTTGTCAAAAGCCTGAGAAACATCTAGGAATACGCTCGAGCAAATCTTTTTTTCTTCGTAAACTCAATTAAATCAGTTATTCTATGCACTTGGTCTATTGTTGAGTGCTTGGTTCTAAACCCAATCTGGTGATTGGAAATAAGAGATCTTTCTTATATAACCGGCTGTAATCGCTTAAGTACTATTCTTTCGAAAACTTTAGACATAATCGGCAGCAGCGAAATAGGTCTACACGATTTTTTATCATTCGGAGGTTTTCCTGGCTTCAGAATCATTATTACTTCCGCGACTTTCCATTGACTCGGAACATATTCTAGTCTTATCGCTGCGTTTATAATGTAGAGGAACTTACCTGACGCTTTTCTAGGTAACGATTTAAGAAGCTCTCCTGTGATTAGATCGTATCCAGGAACTTTATTCGGTTTGAATTTCTTTATTTCTTGTTGAAGTTCGGTCAGCCTTGCATTTCTTACTGTGTACTATAATTGTCAAGTGCTATATACGACGCATTATCATTTTCAACAAGCGCTTGTCCATCAAATGGTTTAAATGTTTCTTCTAAATGGGCGGCAAAGACTTCTGCTTTGTCTTTATCATTCTTGGCCCATTGGTTGTCATTTTTCTTGATTGGGGCCGCTTGTATTTTCGGTTTTTTTAATGAATTTTATAGTTTTCCAGAGCGAATAATTGGGAACTTTTTCCGATGTTAAGCTTTCGATGCTGGTTTGTATTGTCCGATTTTTAAAATCAAGCAAGTTACACAAGCGATTTAAATGCGATTTATGTTGCTGAGCACGAGTTTGTTGCCATTTTTTACGCGCTTTTCTCTTCTCCCTTTCCATTTCATTTATTTCCGGTGGATATTTTTGGGCATGATTGACTGGCGTTTTCCTTTGATAGGGAGTATTTTTCCACGCGGCGCGCTGCAGAACTTCAACAAAACGATCAACTTCGATTTCGAGTTCAGAAGACGTCCTAAGTGATACTCTCAGTTCGATATGTTCTTCAATGTCTTTTTTAAAGCCTTCCCAATCAGTTTTTCTGCTAGTTAGTCTAGCAGGTACATCTTTTTTTAATTAGGCGTTCGTTCATCGTTAGAATGATAGGGGAATGATCGGAAGAGAGATCAAAACTTTCATCAATTTTAATACAGTTGTCTGGTATTCCTTTTACAACAAAGAAATCGATCAGATCGGGTATTTTATTGCTATCAGTCGACCAATATGTTGGTTTACCAGTCGAGTGAAAGTCGCGACTGTGCTCGGCCTTTTTGTGAGACACATCTTGAACCCCAGAAGGTGTGTTTTGCATTAAAATCACCGCCAATAATAAAATTCGGACCAAGAGAGTTGAAAATATTTTAAAATCATTTTTTTTCAAGCCTGCAACGCAGTGGACAATAAATAGACGAGACATTGAAAGAGTAATGTCCATTTTTCACGCGTACAGTGCTCACTTGCATTGTTTCAAGCTCTATCATAATCTCTTCAGAGTGTTCGATGCAATCTTTTATGATTAAAAACGATCCGCCTCTGTCCCTTTCCGACGGGTGATAAGCGTGATAGGTACTGTATCCAGTAATGTTACACGCGATAGTTTCGTCAGGTGAGTTTCACAGATCAAACATATTCCATGTCTGTCTGTTAGTTCTCACACTTCTTGCTCAATCAAGAACCACTGAACAGTTTTTCATGAGATTATGTTTGTATGTTTCTTCTCATACACTCACTGGCAATGAAAGTGTCCCAAATAAAAACAGTGAGTTGTAGGTTTTTTGTGAAGATTTTAATTTTGGTGGGGGCAAAAGCCCCCATTTATTTTATTTGGCTTATTACAAGCTACAACTAACTTAAGGCTAAAACTTAAAACTAAAACTTAAAACTAAGGCTTAAAGCTAAGGAGAATGGTGAAGGAGTTCGGTTTTGAGGCAGGGAGTGCTGAGGTTGCAGCATATGGAAAATTGGTTCATTAGATCCATATGAAGTGCGGTGGGACGGTAGATAGAAAAGACGAGGGCATCGTAAATTTCGTGGGTTGGTATTGAAGAAAATTGAATTATAAAGAGATGCGCAATCGACAGAGCCTGAAAGAAGTCGATGAATGAAAAGAATGTCTGCAACATCTCTGCGTTTCTCTAGAGTACTCAGGTTGAGACGGTCTTGATAGGGAGGCAAGATAAATGGATCGTTCCAATGAAGACCTCGAAAGGCAAATCGAAGAAATCGACGTTGAACATTCTCGATTCTGGCACATGAACTTGCTGAAAGGGTGACGCTTGACTGGCGTATTCAAGGAGGGGGCGCACAAAGGTAATGTAGAGGGATCTGGTCACGTAAGGGTCGGAGAATTCATTGGACCATCGTTTGACAAGGCCAAGTGATGAGTTAGCTTTACGAATTATTTCATCAATATGTGAACGGAAATTTAGTTCCCTATCGTACAATATACCAAGATCGCGGAGAGATTGAACGATGGATATAGGTTGACCATGGAGAAGGTAAAGGCGGGCGGAGGACACGTGGTGTTACGTGATAAGGTAATGGATTGGCATTTGGCGATATTGAGCTCTAAGCGATTTTGTAGGCCCCAGTTCGAAAAACTATCAAGGTTTTGTTGAAGGAGACAGAAGTCATGTGGTGAAGAGATGGCTTTGAAAAATTTGGTATCATCAGCGTACAGAGAGAGGGAAGAGTGTTTAATAACCCTCTCGACATCGTTTATGGTTAGAATCAAGAGAAGGGGGACCTAGATGGCTGCCTTGCGGAACACCAGAGGTGGCCAAGAAGGGAGTCGATAAGATGGATCTGAAGCGAACTCTGTAAGAACGGTTTTCCAGGTAAGAAGATATCCATTTTAACAATATGGGTTCTAAACCGAAGGCAGACAATTTGAAGAGGATTAAGTTATGAGATATCTTATCAAAAGCCTTACGAAAATCAGTTGCAATAACGTCGACTTCTTTGCCATTCTCTAAGGCAGACAGGGCGAAGGACACGAATTCGACTAAGTTAGTGGTAGTTGATCTACCTTTCAGAAAGCCGTGTTGGGTGGGAGAGATAAGAGACTTGCACTGAAAGCTTAAGGCTTCGTATAAAATACTTTCGAAAAGTTTGGGTAGATGAGAAAGTTTAGCAATGGGGCGATAGTTTGTTACTTCGTTCTTTGATCCCTTTTTGTGTATGGGGGTTATGAAAGAGGTTTTCCAAATCTGAGGGAATTCTCCTAGTGATAGAGACAAAGATGAGAGATGAGAGAGGGGGAGGGAGAGAATGGAAGAACATTTTTTAAGAAAAATGGCAGGGAGACCATCTGGGCCGGGTGAGAATTCATCATTAAGATTTTGTAGTTTATTTTCAATTACAGCAGGATCAAAAGGCAGGGACAGAAAGGGGACAACGGAGAAATTAAGAAGGTGACTGAAGTAAGAGGGATCTGGTTCAAAAGAGTTGTCGGCGAAGGATTGTTTAAAATAGGTGGCAAAAAAGTTGGCAATGGTTTGCGGATTAGTTGAAGATATGTTTTCAAAAGAGAGGGACGGAGGGTAACCGTCAGATTTTTTTTTTATAGTTGACGAATTGAAAAAATGACTTAGGGTCGTTTATAAGATTTGCTTGCGCGTTAATTAGGTGCCGCTGGTAGAGAGATTTATAAAGATGATTGAATTGAAGGTAGGAACCGAGATAGTTGGAATAGTCGAAAACAGAATTGGTACGAAGGAAAGCTGCCCATAACTTGTTTCTCTTGTTACGTAAGGCGCGAAGTTTGCGATTATACCAAGGGGGGGATGAATATGAAGTTTTATGACGAGAAAAGGGGACATAAAGAGAAATAGAATTAAATATTTCTCTGTAAAAAATTGTGACGGCTTCATTTAAGGATAAGTTAGCAAAATCAAAGGAACATCTACTCAGACAGGCATTTATTTTTCGGAAATTAGCTTTATGAAAATCGTAAGAAGTGCGAAATGCAGGAGGTGTAGATTGAAGTGGAGAATTGAGGAAAAGTGAAAGAAGAAGGGGAGGATGAAAGTTATTATATAGTCGACAGAGTTAGGGGACAAAGCGAGACTGAGGAGTTAATGGGATCAGTTGTGAATATAAGGTCTAATTGCCTTCCCATGTAATTTAAGACATTACTAACTTGAAATAGACTTGAATCAGTTAGCCGATCTATGAAGAGACATTCCTTAGTGGAGTTGGCATTTGAAGCAATGAAAAAGGATTCATCATAGGAAGGAATCCACTGCAGCAGAGGTAGATTAAAGTCGCCAAAAATGAGGATGTCATCGAGGGAATCAGAAAGGCCGATTATTTGATCAATCGCGTCTATAGCAAGTTGGTAGGATTCGATAGATTGATTTGGTAGAATGTAACAACACATAACATACAGGGATCGGTGTGGAAAAGTTATTTTTATTGTAACAAAGTCGACCTTAGAAGAGGAAGAAATGGCAATGAGAGAAGAGTCAAGGTCATTATGAATGGCCAGTAGCACGCCTCGAGATGGAGAGTCAACCAAGGGTTGGGTAGGGTCGTCGTCTCGAAAAACATTAAAAGTAGGGGGGAATAATTCTTGGCTCTTTATGTCGGGGATCAGATTGGTTTCAGTCAGAGCATAGATATCGAAAAGGAGAGCATGGGATTGGTGCAAAACAGCTTGGGTTTTCGAGCGTAGGCCTCTTACGTTCTGGTAGTAAAATGTAAGAGGAAGATTGTTGTGTAGAGACGAAGGGAAGAGGCAGGCAATGGGTTATTTCTATGAGATTTGAACAGTTGGACAGCAGACCTATATAGTATTTCTTCAATTAGCAAATTGACTTTAAGGATTAATAATTTTGTAACACAAGGAATATTCCCACTTTCCAAAATTAAAGAAAACAAATAAAAAAACATATGGAGCGGTTACAACCCATCCGTGACGGATTGTATTGTACGCTATACATTTTTATGGAAGCATTTTTTTTTAACATTTTATTTTTCCTTAATTTTGTAGCGTTTTGTTTATATCATTTCGCTCACTGACAGACGGTGTCCGTGTTTCTGTCAAACGCTTGTAATGTTTGAAACGTTTGACCTAGAGAACTTAAATATTGCATACAAATAGTAGTTGGTGAACCAAAAGTAATCAGGAATACAAATTGTAAAAAATATTTTTGTGAGATGGCTTTTGGGGGCCTAATGTGCAAACAAAAAAAAAACACTCTCTCATGCGACATATCACAACAAAGATGACAAAGATGAGAATTCATCCCACCATTTCTTAACTCGCCTCTCTTCAAAATCCCTCTGATTTTCAAACAGACGCAACTTAACTCAAATCCCAAATTACAAATTGATTGATTAATAAAATGATGATTCGAATATGTTTTAAAACCCTCCCCTCTTATACCTGTTTCGGATTTTGACAGTTTTTAGACGAAACTACTTTCTTAAACACAAATAAAAATTCCTCAAAATATCTGGAGTAGTTTTCGAGCGAGCCGTATAAGAACAAATTTACAGGCAGGCATAGAACAAAGTGTTTATTTGATCCAATCCGATTAACCAAAACGGAACACTAAACGCGCTAAGCCCGACTCGCGCTTGACGATTTTATTTATAATTTGTTCCAAATTTTTTTTTATTTTTTTTACGTCTGTACGATATTAATTCGCGTAGCAGTGGGCGTTTTCAAAAAATCAAACATTATTAAATCCAAGACCCAAGGACCGACCGTATGTACGAGTATGTATCAAGTTTGATTTGTTTAGATCAAAATTTAAGAGCTTACAAATTGTTACATATGATCAACTTCGAGGTTGTTAGGGTCTTTGTATACCTTGACGCTGCTATTACATCAGACAACAACATCAGCGCAGAAATTAAACGCACAATAAGTCATGCCAATAGCTATTTTTGTGTTAAGGCCGTATCCCGAAGAACTTAGGAGACTGTATACAAGACCTTGATAATCCCGGTCCTGCTCTATGGCGCTGAAGCATGGACTATATGGAAAGCGGATGAAGATATCCCTGGTCATTTCGAAAGAAAATTCTTCGTAAGATATTCGATTCCGTTTGCGTTGACGGGGTTGGAGGAGGAGATACAGCAACGAACTATAAAAGCTGTACAGCGACATCGACCCAGCAGAAATGGCTATGACATGAAGAGCGAAGGGACACCAGCTCTCCGGTCCGCACAGTCTTTGAATCTAACCCAGAGGGACAACGCAGTAGAGGAACACCTCGTCTTAGGTGGCGCGGACAATAGAAGGGGACCTCAACCAACTCAAGTGCACAACTGGAAGTAGTTGGCTAAAGACCGGGCTAATTGGAGATGTTTGTTGGTTAAGGCCCAGGTTCAACCCGAACTATAGCGCCCTCTAATGTGGGAGACAGACTGCTGGTATTGATACCATGGTATAGCAATACTACGTTCTATACCACATGTCTGTCACCGCAGTACTACGTAAAAAGCTAGTATACCATGAAATATACCTGGAATTGAGATTCTCAATTTTTTGCTGGTATACCACCATCTTACTGATTGCAGCGCCTATTTCTCCCTATTGGCTAGTCTTCGTAGCTTCTTTGACAATTCTTAGGTATGCACTTTCGCCTTCAAGTATTTGAATTTTCTTTTTATTCATCATTTGGCACAAAAGTAAATCATTTGTATTCATCCTGTCTTGAATTTTCTATTTTTATTTGTTATGACAGACAACACAAACGTCAAAGTATACTACTTAACACCAAAGTCATCGAATACTACGAAATGCAGTCTGTCAGGGGTTGTAGTATTCACTATACCATGGTACACCCATACCTCGGTTAGCGGCATAGATACGTTCCACAAAATCAGGCCGTAAAGCGAAATGCCGTATAACGAGTCATTTTTTGTTGTTGTAACGAAAAATATTGGCCGTAAAATGGAAACAAAGTAATAAAAAAAAGGCCGTTATAGCGAAAGGCCGTATAAAGAGAGGCCGTAAAGCGAGGTTGAGTGTATTCGTACCATGGTATCAATACCAGCAGTCTGTCTCCACTATAAGTAAGTAAGAACGGACTGACGAAAGGACGGATATGGCTCAAACAGTTTCTCTATTGCCCCTGACATACATATCACATATATACAGGGTGTTTCTTAAATAGGGGCCGCTACTTCGGGATTTGGTAGAGCTTTTCCAATAACGGAGTTTTACCAGTTTTTATGTTTTTTTGACTATCTACTTAAATTGGCTCTAACTTCACTACATCTCTGCCAATTTCAACGATTCTTTTTTAATCGAGCCATAATATACTGTGTGTCTTGTATAGCTTTACTTAGCAGTATGTATTATAATTAGATTATGCTTCAAACTATGCATTAAATCAGTATACAATTATCTGTGGATAGAGGATAGAATATACAAAAATATATGGTGAATGAGGTGTGGATATGGATTTGTATGGCAGCTGAAGTGCATTAAATATATATTAAAATTTAAATTTTTAATTAACTACATTTTATTACATTCACAGTCTTTCGAAATGAACAGAAGACAGAATACCCTTTTCTGTAGTTCTTGCGTTTTTCTCCAAATCTCATGAAGTAAAAATAACGGAACGTAAATATATGGAACTTTTAGAACTCGCTTCACTTAGTGACTGAATAGTTATATAGGATTTTTGTACAACCTAGATATTTTTGATGATATTCATATTTAAAAGACTCTACATAAAATCACTTCGCACTGTTTGACACAAGACACGGAAATATGTCACATTAATATTTTGCCAAATTCTAAACGGTAAAACAACATCAAATGCTGTAAAATGTTAAAGGGTGTAACACAATAACTCTGCACCCGTTTACACTAGTTCTGTTCGTGCCCAAGCTATATTCTTTACTTTTTCTTAGGCCGATATTCAGGGCTTTTCATTTCCCCTTCTGCCCAAGCTAACTTCTGCACTTTCGTACGTGGAAGCAATGGTAAAAATGTAAAATTTGTTGAAATTGTCAAATTTGTTCATAAAATCAAAATCAAATTGCCGGACTTTTTCAGCGTCAAAAGACAGTGTACACCCCCACGGTGCTTTTTTAACACTTTATTACAACGAATTGTTTGTATTCTCTTATGAAACATTTACATATGTAAAAACTAAAAACATAATTTTTTATTTCAATGGACATCAGTTAAAAAGATTAATTTAAAAACAACATAATTTCTGTACATATTGTACGCGATTTGATAACTTTACATTGGTTCAATTTTGCACCAAGTAAAATAGAACCAATAGATAATAAGGATAAAATCTATCAATATTTGGTCTAAAGGCCCTTGGCTTTTTTTACGGCTCGGATGCGGCGTATCTCACTCTCTGCAAGGGTTGAGCAGTAGCTTATTGGAATTTTAGCCCATTGTTCTTGAACTCTGTCCCATAAAACAGCCATAGAAGATGGTGGGGAGTCGTACTCTTTGTGAAGCGCCGTTTTTAAATATGCCCACAGATTTTCGATAGGGTTTAAGTCGGGGCTTTGGGCAGGCCAGACCAGAATTGAAAATGGTTGAGTTTGAAGCCATGCTTGCACTGATTCGGCCATGTGCTTGGGGTCCCCATCATGTTGAAAGGTTATTTCTGATGCGGGTAAGGGCATGGACCTGATCGTTTTCATCGATTTTTGTCTCAATATGTTTTTGTATACATGTTGGCTCATTTTGCCTTCAATTAAATGTATTTCCCCTACCCCGAACGCACTCATACAACCCCACAAGATGATCGAACCATCACCGTGCTTTACGGTTTGTTTTACATGCTTTGGCTTCAATGACTCACCCTTTCTTTTCCAAGCCCACGACCTTCCATCTGTGCAGTAGCGGTTGATTTTAGTCTCGTCAAACCATATTACCTTCCTCCACATTTGTTCCGACCAATTTTCGTATACCTTCGCAAAGGACAATCTTGCTTTAACATTTTTTCTAGACAGGGCTGGCTTCTTCTCCTGCGATTTGCTGTCCATCGGCTAATTCTCTTACCGGTAGCATTTCCCAGCTCTTTCGCAGCTTCTGCACCTGTGGAAACCGTGCCAGATAAGACATAACTTGCAAGAGATCTTTCATCCTGGTTAGAGGGTTTCTTCGGCCTCCCACGTGGAGGTTCTTCGAAGTGGAGCTGACACTTTTTCAACTGGATAACACTGGTCTGACTTATGCTACATTTCGTCGCCACATATCGAGTAGACTTACCCTCCATTAGAAGTTTTTTTCACTTCATTTAGTACATTTTTTGGAAGAGGCTTCATTTTATTTCCCTGTAAGAAAATTCTCTTGATATTATATTTGAGTAAATTTTTTTCACATTTCACCTTAAAATATTCAGCACGCAGTATACAAGGAATACCAATTTCAACAGTAGCACGCAAACGAAGCTCTTGAAATCGTAACAATGACTACGGATGCGCATATGAAATCATCTGGTGCAAAAATGAACCAATGCAAAAGTAACGGTATTCGCGGTAACGGTAGTCGTTTGTTACGTAGCATGTTTTTTTTTGCCTGAACACACTTGTACGCATCAGCATTTCTAAGGCAAAATCCAAACATTGATTCAATTTTGCACCTTACTGTATGTACGAGTATACATTTTATAAGACGTTTGTTTTTCTCAAAAATTTGGCAAACAAAATTTAACAAAAACAGTAACAATAAAAAGGCAATAAAAAAAATAAAAAAATACTTCATTTTCTACGCGTCAAAAAAAAAACTGTACAACTAGAGCCACATACTGTAACAGATTCTGCTAACCGGGAAAATACCTGTTAGATTTGTTTTGTTTTTATTTAATTGTCTGCTTTAAGGCTGAACTATAATAGTCGGAAGCAATCGGAAGCTAATGTCATAATTTTACGTTAAGTTTCCTTCAGTACTGTCAATTGCTCAAGTAGCCCATAATAGGCGTATGTGTTTGGAAGTGAAATCAAGCAACATCGGGCGCTGTTAGTGCTTAGATGGGGACCGCTTGTCAAGTATTCATACGCTCTTTCGTAAGTGAGCAAAATTGAACGAAACTTAACGAATCGAAGCAAAAAACTATTATGGTCACACAATACAAATCCTGTGTATTCGCTCTGTTTCGGAAGTGGTCGTACGAAAGCATTCTACTATTATAATTCAGCCTTTACTCGTACCTGAGTGGAGGGATATCTCTTGTTGTTTAGTTCATTTACAAGAAAAATACCTTGATATTGTGTTAAAATTTAAACAGGAAGGAAAAGCCATAACACAGTTAAAATTTGTTTAAATAAATTTGAGAGGTTCAAAAAAGTTAAAAATCGACTTCGTCCTGGTAGGCCAAAAAGATTATCCGAAGGTGCAGTACGGTCTATTGTCAGGAAAGTGCGAAAAAGTCCAGCGGCAAGTGCAGTGAACATTCCGGAAGACATAAGCCAAGCTTCTGAAGTTCCCGTTAGCGCAAGTAATGAACGCTCCATAGTAATGGGTTACATGGCAGTGCGCCTCGAAATAAGCCTTATATGTCCAGAGAGAACCAAAAGCAACGTCTGCTTTATATCCAAAAGTATAAAAATGGGGGTTTGGCTTTCTGGGAAAATATTCTTTTTAGTGACGAGAGCAAATTTAAAATATTTGGATCGAAGAAACCGCTCAAAATATGGAGAAACAAAAACAAAGAATTTGAAGAAAAAGAAAAAAGTTAAGTGAACAGTTATTGTCTGGAGGTGTATGGCAGCATCGGGAGTTGGAAATCTATTCTTTATTGACAACAAACAAAACCGATTACCTCAACATTTTAAGGGAAAACTTACCATCAAGTGTTGCAAAATTGGGGTTAGATGACTTATGGGTCTTAAGCAAAACAACGACCGCAAGCACACGACCAAATTTGTAAAGGAATGGTTACTTTATCGGACACCTAGGCAGCTGGATCATCCTCCGCAATCCCCAGACCTTAACCCGATAGAGCATTTGTGGGAGTACATCGATAGGCAGGTTCGAAAACGTGTCGTAACCAGCAGACTCGTTAAAATCTGTTTTATTGGAAGAATGGCAAAAACTGAATTCATCAAGAAGTTGGTTGAGTCAATGCCAAGAATACTAGAAGATGAAGTCGAAAAGGAAGCGGACAAAATCCTGTTTGTTTACGTACTATACACTTTCTTTTTTACGCGTAGAAAACTAAGTATTTTTTGTTTTGTTTTTATTGCCAAATTTTTGAGAAAAAAATTACTTATAAAATTTACATAAATATTTCAATCGTTGAAATAAAATATTAAAAATGCAACATGAAAGTGTACACTTTCTTTTGACGCTCACAGTATATAATAATATAGAAATATATACTAGAACGTTCTTTGTCACAGCGAAAATTAATTGAAGTGATAAGAGACGTATCAAAGCGTTTCGTAATTGTACGAAACATTTGATCCTGAAGTACATACATAGGTTCGATATGCTTCTGTCTACATCGGAAACATCACAATAATTTCCGAAGCTTTCACAGGCGAGAATAATTTGATATTTGTCATTTTCCGCTAATAATTTCCAAGATGACTGATGACATCAATGACTCCATTAAGAAGTGTATAGACTTACTAGCAGAGCTTCAAAGTGTTAAGTGGTTAGGACTTTTGTGGGTGTCACTAGTTATTTTGCGAACCGACATCTTACGTCGTTTAGTCTTTAAAATTATTGTTTTTGACACGATATAAATTTAGACTTGTTTCGACAGATATTTCCTCCATTCGTACATTGTTGACAGATTTACTTGATAATGAGTCCAAAATAGATAGATTTTGCGTGGTTTGTTTGTCACTAAAATACTTCCTAGATCTACAAAACCATTCAATGCCATTTTGACGATAAATAAAGCAACGCTCTCGACAGGTCCTTTGAATTACACTACATTAGTTCCACCGACAGGTGTTATTCCGCAGCACAACACATAAATCCAATAAATCAACGACGTTCTTCGGTGTGTTTTGTAAAATAACCTGTGCCGCTTTGAAATTTATTATTTGAATTTCTGCTACTTAATTAATGCCTTCCGTGTGTGAGAAAACCCCAAGTCAAACAAAAGACACCACAGTACCACATTAGAGGCTCCCATTGCAAGAGAGAAGCAATCAAATTCGAATATCCGCCAACGGAAAATGAAAATTGCATTTTTGGTTTCGCATTGTTGCAACATTTGAAAAACACAAATACACACGCAAACAACTTGTCTCATGAGATCACCTTTAAGATCAACAACTGTTGGAAAAAAAAAAAATATTGTAATAGCCACGAGGGGTCTAACAACGCCGCCCGCCGCAGTAACCATTTCTATGAATGGCCTTCGGGCGTGTGATGGTTCGTGCTTGGAATATGGTGGCCGACTTGTTACGGTTAGCGCTCTATGCTTTGCCTATGCTTGTAATTATATTCATTTCGCTGGTACACTATTTTTCATTTCATTCTTTTTCACTTCTCTTCTATAATGCATAACTTGTCGAGGTCATAAACGGTTGTTTCGTTGTTCGTTGTGGCTTATTGTGGTGGGTAGGCAGTGTGAATTTACAGTAACATTGTAATAGATTATTAATAAAATTATTTTTTTTATTTTTTTGTTGTTGTTGCCATATTGTGTATCTTGATGGATCTTTTTGGCGTATGGTTTTGGTTTTACGCTGTCTTTCCTGTATGAGTAGTGACATTTCTGTCTCTCACTCTGGGGTGGGGTGATTAACCTGACTGATGGTGTCGAGCTAAGAGTGATGAATACTGAATATATTTGCCTAATTTTATGTCGCATATTGCTGGGCGATAAAAAAAAATTAGGTAAAGGGTTATTAATTGTGTGCTTTAGGATTTTAATTTAAAGTATTAATTTGAGTATTAAAGATTTCAATGACATTTGTTTACTGTTTTTAATTTTGAACTATGCCATCATGTATGGAATGCAAGATCGGCCGCCTCGAGAGTCTGCATAGACACGATCTTCAGCATAGCCCCGCAAAAAGAAATCCAACGGGGTCAGATCACACGATCTTGGTGGCCAATTGATGTCATCGCTAAAGACGACTTTGTTCGAAAAATCGGCGTCCACTTATTGACTTTTCAGCACCCAATTGGTGTATGTTCTACGCATTCTATGGTCAACAGGCTTTAGTTATTATGTAAGCTGGACCTTATAGGGATGAAAATGCAAATCCAAACTCAAAATATGCCCAATTGCTGAGCGCGGCGTGGAATTGACAATTCCGGGAGTGCACATAACAGCAATGTTTTCAGTTGATCGAGCATTACGATGATGCACAGGACTTAAAACATTACAAACACTACCGCTTTGTTTGAAATTGGTGATTGTGTTTCAAATTGTTTGCTCAGTGGGCGATTATGACGACCATAACCTGTAATTAAATCCCGATGCACAGATATTACAGAACTATGAAGGGTACATATTTCAAACAAATTCAAATCTGATACGTCGGTACCAGTGTACAAATTTATAATTTTTTCACGCGGCCTGATTTCCTGATAATTGTTTCTCTTTTTCACGATATGGAGAGCTACATATATCTAAGCATGTACATTTGAACTTTAAAAAAAAAATGCTTTAAATAACGAACTAATGTGCACCGAAGTCGAGTAAAAATCATCAGTATGGTGCTTTAAATTCGATATGATGGCTAAACTATAACGATATATGTAAACCGTGTATGAGAGACTTTTAAAGTTCAAAAAAAATCTACAAAAAAAAGTCCGCGAGAGCATATACCGAAGGTCACTAGATAACAAACAATAAGCACTTTACATGTTTTCAGTGTCTTAAGGTTTAGTTTGCTTCCATACCGCATAATTTGAGAACAACAGAGCCGATTTCAATGCAGTTTTCTTTCACCTATTGAACATTTTTCTGGGAAGGATTGAAGCTATATTTGATCAACAAATTTGAGCACTCAAGAAATATATTTCACAAATCGCGAGGAAATTATTTACTTGTCTAATTAATTTTGATATTTCGGCTTTCGGCTATCTGCTGGTTTATTTTTATATTACATGTTCTTTTGACAATAACAGTTCTTTCGCGCTCAACAAATTGACAGAAACATAGTATCATATATCCGCGGTACGAAATGAATCGATTTACGCTTGAACAATATTGGGAAATACTGAAAACTTATATCCAGTGAATACTGTGTTCGCGAAACAGTGCGAGCTTTGAAAAGAAATTTCGGTCGAAATAATGCAACAACGTACACAAGTTGCCTCCTGTAGGCAAGATTGTGAAGAAAGTTCGTGAGATCGGCATTCTAATTGATAACTAACCGCACCAGCCATTTATATGAAATTATTGTCCATAAATACTCCGAAAGTGTACTTCAATAATTCAAAAAACTTTGGAAAATATTAAATGAATTTTTGTATAGCAATTTTCAAAAAAAAACTAACAGATGGCCCACCCATTTGTTCGATCAGCGAGACCAGGCCATAAGGAAAGAAATAAATAAAGGAAATGCTTAATTTTCTTTTCGATTTTAATCAGATTTTTTTTTTAGGTAAAAGAAGTTTAAAAAAAAATTGTAACCAACATATACTCGTATTTCATATTTCGTCCTTTGTCGCTTGTAACTTTAGTAATTTCCTCCAACTGCCCTGGTTGTTTGAAAAATATATACAAATGTAAGAGATAGGCAAAATGGCAGCTACCGTCCTCCATTTTGTTTTTTTCCGAACATCCACAAATTTATCCTCATTTCTGACAAAAAGACCTTACCACTTTTATAGAAAACTAGCTTACCCTTTTAGACATTAGATGTATCTATAGGGCGTTTTTTTTAAGGTTTGTTCTTCGAATTGGCAATACTTTTTCCAGCGACAGCCAGTTTGACAGCTGACAGCTGATTTGTGCTCAGTTTGGTTTGCCCTTTCATCGTGAATAGACTTATGCCAGAATAATGCTTGCAAATTGTACAAATGTGTTTCAAAAATCGTGGTTGTTCGCGAAACTTACCGTGTGCTACGTCCATTTGACGGTCAATACAATCGTTCATTCGAGCAAGTAATTCGAATAACAATGGATCGTTTTCGCACCACGCATACTCTAATTGATAATACACATCCGCAGAGACGTCGAACCGAAGAAGCTGTTGCTGCTGTGGAGCGTAGTATTGAGGAGAACCCAAATGAGTCGATTCGTCATCGTGCACAGCAATTGGAGCTGTAGACAAATCTTGGTTTACGAGCTTACAAGATCCAGCTCGTGCAAAAATTGAAGCCGCTTGACCTTCGTGTGCGTCGTACGTTTGGTGAATGAGCTGAAAGTGATGAGGCTCATTTTTGGTTGAATGAATTTTGGCGCTAACAGCTTCTCGCAGTCACTCGTGCTGTGCGCCTCACGAATGGTTGGGACCTACAGTTTTATTCCGCTTGCGAAGGGCAATTTTTTCGATTGAGAGAAGCTTCTCATGACATTAAAATCGCTGTTTGGTGTGCTTTAAGGGCTGGTGGAATCATTGGTCCATATTTCTTCAAAAGTGATGCCGACCAGAACGTTATAGATCAATTTTTTTTTTACTGAATTCGTTCCCTAATTGAATGGCATTAATATGGAAGAGCTGTGGTGCCACACAGCGCGCGCCACAATCATTTTATTGAAGGAAACATTCGATGAGCGCATAATTTCGCGTAATGGACCTATGAATTGGCCTCAAAGATCGTGTGATTTAACACCTTTGGATTATTTTTTGTGGCCGATAAACCAGAGACGATGGATGACTTAGAAGCCAACATGCGCCGCGTTATTGCCGATATACGCCCAGCTTCTTCCACATCACGTGATTTTATTTCACGTCACGTCATTTTATTTAACGTCGCATTTTTTTTTGTTTCCATCCCGCAGTAAAGTAAAGCAATTGGCTTAAATTATCGATATTCGCACATGAATGTTCTGAAGCTAGTTAAACTTGCCGAAAACTAGCACAAAAGAAAAGTTGCCTGACATTTTACATAATTGTGCGTGTGGTTGTTGGTTTTCGAAAAAATAATAATCAAATAATCACGCTATTAAATTTAAGAGCCAAGGAGGGAATGTACCAATTTTGATTCGTCTATCTCAAAATTTAAGGCTTCAAAACCTGTTACATACGAACATTACTCACACAATTCGCTACTGCCTCTGATCATATAAACATATACTCGTTTGTACGAAGTACGAAGTAAAGAGCGGATATTGTTATAAATAAAATGTGGAGACATCCAAATATTTATTTATTGCAATAACGTAAGCATCCGAAATGTATTCATTGGAAATGATCATCCGATTGAATCCAAACAAATCACACTTATTGCAGTGTTGAATTGTCAATGTCAGCATTTTTGCCCATTCTTTTATCCTCTCAATGGTATATATATATACTCAGAATACTTTCGAAGATATAGTCATTTGAATGAAAGCTGTTATGGCAGAATAAAATCTATGCAGTTTCAGTTCAATAATGTTTAAAACTTTTCGACATAGCTTTGGTGCCGAATAGTGTTTCGGCGAGAGAACTCTTGCCATATGGGATACTTTACCATCCCTTAGGATCGTCCAGAGGTGGTATTTGCAATTTAAGAGGGAACGGTTCGATCTGGGCGAACAACCTAACACCGGTCGTCCAAATGAGGTGTCCACTCCTGAAACGGTGGCCAAAGAGTGACCTACCACCAGATGGAGGAGACTTTGGGCATTATTGTATCAAATTTAAGTTGAATTGTGGCCGATCATCTCAATATGTTGGAGCTTTATACTCTCTGGGTACCTTATGTTCTTATGCCCGAACAAAAGGACTGCCTATTGAAATAGACACAGGACATGGTCAAGAAATTCAATAATGGAAAATCAAAAGGCACTATTTCAATTGTAACAGGAGGCGAGACTTGGCTCTATTATTACGTTGTTCCTAGAGCAAGGTGGCAAGATGAGGGTGTCAACTCAACTTTGAAAATCTTGTTGCGTTACCAAATGAATGATGGCCGTATTTTTCAGAAAAACAGGTATACGGAACAGTGTCTTCCTCAGTTGATGGAAACCGTCACACATCTGCGACCTGGCTCAGAGCACTATGCTTGTGGCACCTACACCATGATAATGCATCGTCAGACAGGTCAGGGGTCACTGGGGCACATCCCCGATTTAGCCCCTTGTGACCTTTGGTTTGTTAAAATGCACATGAAAGAACATCACTTTTCCACCCAAGAGAAGCTAATTGGGGCATTTTTCGAGCAGTGTGATTTGATACCGAAAGAGCGATGATAATTTTGGTTTGATGACCAAAATGGTGACTTCTCTGGAAAAGTCTAATTGAACTAAACTAAATGACGAAAATCAAGGAATACCTTTTCTACAAGACATAAATGCTTGATTTACACCATGTAATACCAATTTAAGGTATAAAAACGTGTACCATGCGGCACGGGCAGACGGACTTGTCTGTTGGTACACTGATCATTAATGCATACTTTTCAAGATCCAGCTTCATTACTTCTCTACGAGTATGTCATAAACTATTGTGGAATAGGGTATATACAACAACTCCAATGTTAAGATCCACAGGGTTGCACACCCTCATCTATTCCTTTTTTTTCCGAATGCATTCAAAAGAAAGCTGTCAATTTGTTAAAATTCACTAGAGTGGCCAATGTCATAAATTCAAATTCATAAATTAATACACTTAGTAACGCTTTCAAAAATACCATAAACTGGGCCATAACCGCTGTTAACAGTTTAGCTGCAAAATTACCTCTTTACGGCACAGAACAGTAGGCATTTATCCAAAAATGAAAAGAGGAGTGACAATGTGTGATACCCAATTAGCTCTGTGTTCAAACGACGTGCACACTGTCGCCCCCCTCCCTCCGGTCCACAAATTTTGGCCTTCCTACATTAAATGACTAATTTAGAAACTCCATTTGATCAAATGAAAACATGAAAGAATGTTTTCGATGGAAAATTATTCGAAAAATAAAGAATACAGCACCGGCGGCTGCCGAAGCAACTCGCAACTCCAGCCGCGGAGAGCAGCCATGCCCAGTACCATGCCATTCAGAACACGTAATTGTTACACCCTGATTACGCGGCATTGTTAATGAACAAAGTTGCACACTACTCCGTGAACGCAAATGGGAAATAAATGCTAGTCTATACCGCCATTGAAACAGCAACCGAAACAACAACAAGAAAAAGAAAAACTATTTTACAATTTTACAATCGAAAATTTCTTTTTCGAGGTTGCACACAGACAGACAAGGGGGAGGGAATGGGGGTGGGGGGGAGGCGCAACCAACACAATGCCAAAGCTAGAGAAAGTGCATTCGCGAGCGTGTTGCTATAATTTTGTGAACATAAATCGTTTTCGCTTTTTTCTTGTTTTTGGCTTTTTAACAGAATATTAAATTTTTTTTTTTTTTATATTACTTTTGGCTATTTTTCGTGGCTAATTATGATTTTTATGTGCCGCGAGTTGATACACAAAGAACAATGGAATGGAAATAATTTTTTTTTTTTCAATAAACGAAGCAATTTGAAAGCATTTAAGAGCCCGTCAAGATCCATAAACAAAAGCTTTGGGGAGAAAATGCGCACTAATTGCTGTTGTTGTTTGGCGCCGTCATAATGAATTTTAATTTTTGATTTTCTTTTAAAAAGAAGAACATTCCTTAGAACAAAAGATAATTACCTATACAATAATAGCGTTGCAATTGAAGAAAGAAAAATCGCGAAAAATTACCCTTGAAAGCGATGGCATTCCTCAAAAAGCGTACATGGCCCGTGAAATTTCTCTAGATGGTCGGGGATAGGGGGTGCTTTTATTATCCAAAGAAATTCATTCTCATGCTCCGTTTTGAGTATATTTTTGCCATTTTTGACGGTCAGTGCAAAGTGCGCGCATGGAAAAATGAGAATGCATGACGTTAAAGTTTCATTTACCAGAAATAGCAACAAAGCAAAGGCGTATAAAATAGGAATGTTTGTTTTTACAATAAGCTTAAAATAGCGGCAACAGTATAAAGAATAATCTACGACTTGACAGACGGTTAATACTTTAACATTTTATTACCAATTTTTATGGCACAGTCGTCGTCATAGGTTTTATTACTCCATTTCCGTCCATCATCAGTTTACGGCCGAGGTATGGCAGTGTGAAGAATTGAAAATCTACATAAACTATGATTTGACATTTTGTCTAAACCTTTAACACAAGAAATTAATTTCATTTGAGGTTAGAAGTCTTAGTCATAATATTTTGCGAGGATTTTATGTTAATTGAAAAATAGTGGGTTCTACTACCCGTAGACAAGTTGGAAGATTTAATTTGCATAATATTTTACGGTTCTTACATAAGAACTAAATAATTTTTGTGGCAAAATGGACAGATATCTGAGCAAATACAAATGCGTTCATAGACAAGTAGTCAAAATGAAGCTTTAACGACTGAAAGAAATCGTAAATTTTTTTTATTAAAACATAGCAACTATCCCCTTAGTATGTGAGAAAGTTGACCATAGGGGCGACTTGAACTAATAGAGATATTTCATTCCCATTTCACGTGAAGTGAACGATTGTTTGTGCATTATGTGTGGATAATGTTCCGCTATGACGGCAGGTTCCGCTTGGTCGTCAGGTTGCTAAGGCCTTCAGAGATGTTAAAGTGGTTTTAAGGGTGAAAAGTTATAAAAAAAAATTGTTTTAGCTTATACAGTTAATTGTGACTAAGTTAGTACAGACATTTTATTTGCATAAGATGTTGCTTAAATGCATCCTGTTTAGTTAAAAATATTTTTTTACGTGGCAAGTACTTTTGGGGAGACTTGATCCACTGGCATCTGCTTCAACAAGATCCCACATATTTCAATGAAATTTGATTTTGAAGTCCAGTCTAGATTGCAGATGATCATAACTAAAACTTATCGAAATCTAACTAAGTTGGAGCAAGATACAGTTCAAAATTGTCAAATAAAGGGTGTCCAAAAATTCAAGCAAGATTTGAATTTTATGCCATTTGTGCGGTAGTGTTGCCAACGAAAAAAAAGACAGCGTGACAGCTGACAGTTCAGGGTTATTAAAAATGGAGTACTACACGAAAGAACAACGAGTTTTCATTGTTGAGCAATATTTTAAAAATAATGAAGGTTTGGCAGCATCGATGAGGATCATTTTCATCTTGTTCATTGTCAATATTGTCGAATTTGGGGTTCAGAAAATCCACGAGTGATTGTTGAGAAATAAATGCATCCACAACGTGTCACTGTTTGGTGCGGATTTTGGGCTGGAGGCATCATCGAACTATTCTTCTTTGAAAATGCGGCTGGTCAGGCAGTAACAGTTAATGGTGCTCGATATCGGGTCATGATAATCCAGTTTTTTGTGCCTAAATTGCAAGATATGGATGTAGACGACATATGGTTTCAACAAAACGGTGTCACATGCCATACAGACCGAGAAACAATTCAATTACTGCATGAGTCATTTCCTGGTCATGTAATTTCCCTTTTTTAGTGATCACAATTGGGCGCGATTTAACGCCGTTGGACTTTTTTCTTTTGGGTTTTTTCAAGTCTAAGGTTTATGCCAACAAGCCCACGAACAAATTGAGCGCTGTATCAACAAAATTCAGCCAGATTTATGCAAAACGGTTATGGAAAATTTTGACAAAAGAGTGCATATGTGCCAGCAAAGCCGTGCATATACTGCATACTTTATGAATCAATAAAACATTTATAATTTTTAATTAAAAACCTGTATTTTCTAACAAAAATTACTTCCTGCGTGAATTCTGGGACACCCTTCATAATTAATTTGTAGTCCACCACACCAGCCCAAGAACCTGAGCAGGGGCTTAAAATAGTATTTCAATTTATAAATAGTATTTAAAATATTATTTTTTAGTCCTTTTCCCCGACAAAATAAGGTATGGCTATGTCTCCGCATGGTTTGAGACAAATTTATTTTTATAAAAAATTGTTCTGGACACGAAACTAATGAAGATATTACAATTATATTAGATGTCAGTTATAGTATTATATATTAACAAGGCTTCACCTTTCCAAGCCTTCAACCCTCCCACACTTTCACTACCCCATATTTGGCTGGGAAAGTCAATCCCTAGTACCTACAGAACTTTGCAAAAAAAAGTTGACATGTTTGACAACAAACTATTATCCAGACAATTCTTCAATCTCCTGGAAATACCAAAAGTAACCCCGCTGCGTTAGATATTCCATTATCCGATTTCGCATCTAATTGTGACTCTACAGATCTCAGATGTAAAGTTTGAAAAATATCCGTGTAGCCCTTTAGGCTGCAGTCGGCCGACCATACATACATTTTGAGATTCTCCATTATAGTAATACCAAGATTTATCAAAATCTCGAGATCAAATTTGTTCACGAAACCAATAATTGCCCCTATACATACGCAGGTGCAAGCAAGTAAGAAGTTTACGGGTAATAATTATCAAGCTCGGCAAGTTTTTATCACGGAAATAGCCAGTAGCTTAGGCATTTCCTATTGCTCAGTTCACGCGATTTTGACTGATCGTTTGGGACTTTTCAAGGCTTCAGTACGATGGGTGCCTAAAGTGTTGTTCGCCAAACACATCGTCCAAAGAGCTGAAGCTGCATCATAATTGAGAATGAAACTTGGATCTACCAGCATGATCCCAAGTTCCAAATACAATCAATAGAGTGGTTGCCGAAGGGAAGTTATGATAAAATTTAAGCCTCAGCTCAGGCCAGTTAAAAAAGTTATGACCACAGTGTTCTGGGACGACTTTTTGTTGAGGTATTACGAAAATTGAAAGCTGCAATTGAGAATAAACGACCTTGAAAACTCCATCAGCGTGTCCTGCAATCTAGAGATGTTTAAAGGGATTTTCGCTGGGAATTTTTGTCTCATTCACCGTATAGCCTAAGCTTGGCTACATGCGATAATTTTTATTTTCAAAACTAAAAAGGACGCAATTATGTGGTTTTCATTGAAGAATGCTGCTTTTATAGACAAGTGGCAACACCGGATGCAAAAGTGTCTGGATGTAGGTGGACCATATGCTTTTTCTTTTATCAGTCCGGTACTCTACCCAGCCATAGCATTGCTTTGTTACACTAGGTGTAGAGACGACCGTTCAACGAATGCATACTATAAGATCACTGTTTTTCAATTTATTCATCATTTATAGGAGAAGGCCTCTTCTTGCCTTTGCGATGCACATGTCTGACAACAAAGTATCAGATAGTTCTTCAAGTTATACTTCTTAAGTAAAAGAGTCTTGGATGGTGGTGGTATGACCGGAGGTGAGTATCCCCTCCAACACCAGAAAACTACGTGAAACTGAGTATAAAAACCTAAACTGAACAAATTTGAATAAATAAGTCCCCAGTTCATAATAATCCATGGTACTTTAAAAGCATTAGTGAAGGAAAATACAGATTGGTCAAGAAGAACCTATCATTGAAATAAAACTGTGCTGCCAAACACAATGCATTCAATAATCTGACAGCTTATCTGATGAAACTCTTTCGCGAATGCGACCGTGATGATGTTGGAAATTCTAAACACGTTATATGACTTCACAAGGACGTTCAACGCTAAAAACTGATTCAGACAAGGCGCGCACCTTTTATAGCTTTAAGGGCCCTAGTAGGCCTCTGCGAGCCGTCCAAAAATCTGTCGGCAACCGCTCAAGCAACCAAATATTTTTTATGCGTGCTAGATCTAAACACCAGTTTTTCGACTTTAAGGACGAAACTGAAACTGAATACTAATAGCATTTTTTGCAACTGAAATATGGTTCGTTGACTCAAGACTTTTACAAGTATGTAAGTCTGAAATACAATGAAATACGGAAAATTCTTTGAAGATACATACTTATGAGAGTCCCTTAATCAACAATCTCTTATACCGGACTGGTAATTTCCTGATGCAATTTCAAAGTTTGGGAAATTCCCATACTTACAAGGTATCTCCTTTAACAAACTTTACAAAAAGTGCAAAGCTTTAGACCCATTTGATACACGTCCGGTCTCGAATAAACGACGTCGGATATCCGCCTTGAAATTTACGTCAATGACAGCGTTCACTATTTTTCGACGTCAAATATGCAACTTTCTGCCTGCCGGAAAAACCTCAGCTCTGCCCGGCACGTCACAATGGATATGTCGAAATATATAAAGCTCTATGAGAGCGTTGACACGATTCATATGTCAGCCGGATACACGGAATTTGATACACAATTTCTTGTAGTTTTCCCCTCACACGCATCCGATGTCTATTTTACCTCAAAATAAGAACGTACTTTAAAGTAAAAATATTATTTGATGAAAATTATTTTCTAAAACTAGTATAGTGTGCAGATTGTCTTATAAAATCATTAACACTGGGTGGAGTTAAAGTAAAATACGAGTGTTTGAATGCCAAAAGTTCTCGAAAACCGTAGTTGTTAAGAACCGCCCGTCAAGAAATGCTCAATTGATTTGCCTCTTTGGCACAATGTGTAGATGGTCCCATCTAAAAAGCACCAAAAATTATCAAATCGTATATCCTACATAAATCCTAGTAAAATATCAGTATCCAGGATATGCACCGGCCAATATTTAAAAAATGTAGGCCCGATAGTCGTTATATCGATTTCATAAAACGCAATTTCAAGTGCTGTACCAAAATTTGGATAGGCACAGTATTTGGGCTTATATTGTTTTCGCGTTGTTCGTTATTACAAGTGCCTATTATTACATATGCGCCTACAAATGACACCAATTTGTCTTCATGCTGAAAGAAAAAAAAAATCTATATACCTTCTGATCAAAAAGTACCCGGAATTCTTCAATAAAACGAAAACGGTTCAATTATTCATTGATATTCATTTTATTCCCTTCAAAGTAATCGCCATTGCAAGCAATACACTTATTCCAACGCTTCCACCAATCTTCAAAAGACTTTTCATAGGCCGATTCTGGAATAGCCTTCAGCTCCGTCTGCGAATTCTCCTTCATCGCCTCAAAACGCTTTCAGCGAAGTGGTAACTTGGGTCGTGGGAATAGGAAAAAGTCACAAGGAGCCATGTCAGGTGAAGATGGAGCTTGCGGAACTGTATGAACGTTGTTTTTGATCAAATAGTCGCGTACAAGATGAGATGTGTGAACCGGTGTGTTGTCGTGGTGAAGAAACCACGAGTTGTTTCTAAACAATTCTGAACTCTTGCGACGAACATTTTTCCACAAACTATTCAATCCGTTTACGTAATACCCCTTATTTACTGTCTGGCCTGGCGGAAGAAATTCGGAGTGATTTTGGATCGACTCTGTCGTGGTTTTTTGGGTTTTGGCTCGTCTGAGAAGCGCCATTCCAATGATTGTTGATTAGTTCCGATGTCATATTCATAGACCCATGTCTCGTCACCGGTAATGATGCCATCGATAACATTTTGGCCCAAACAAAGCATTTCTTTAGCGACATCAATGCGATGCTGTTTCTGCAACAAATTCAACAAATTCGCAGAATACAACAAACACTGACTTGTTTACAAAGCTATCACGCACAAACTCCCGACAAATGGCGCTCAAACAGATATTTGAACGTCAGATGACAGATGTACCAACCTAAAAAAAAAATATCTCAAGCGCGGTTTGTTTGAATGGGAAATTCCGGGTACATTTTGATCAGAAGGTATATCGAAACTCGATATTTAAAAAATATCAATATCGGTGCTTGATATATCGAAAAAAATTTCGATACATTGGCTTTTTTTTGCATAAAAAAAAGAAAATGGGTAGGAGATTGAAAAAAAAATATTTTGAATTAATAGAGCCTTGCAACTAGCAACTATTTCTGAAGAAACGAAGGAGCAGATGAAACAAATTTTGTTGGCTTATTTCCGAAAGAACAAGTGTAAAGTGGTGACAGTCAATCCAAAACTTTAATTGATTTGATGTCCTGGCCATGATAGGTCGTTCCAAATACTCCTCCAATTCATTTGACACAGAACCATAACTAGGAACTTACTGGGTAGATGAAGCTGCTGTAGCTCCAATCTGTGACTTCCTGGAACTGAAAATTCAGGAGAAATTTGTCCCCTGCATCAAATTCGCAACGAATTTTGCTAAATGACTCCAATTGAATACATGAAGTGTAGTCGTTTAAAGCGAGGATCTAAAATTCTCGCCGTTGTAAGGAACAAGTTATGATTAAGTGGTACCAATGTCTGAATGATTTCATTTAGTAAACTTCATTTGCACCGACAACCCCACATAGACCGTAGGATTTGCTTGGACAAGTTTTTGATGAATCTAGTTTGAATGCGGAACCAAACTGGTTATTGCATAATTATCACCACTAGTATCCTCCGTAGCCCGCCTTCGATAGTCGGTTTTCAATATCGATATATCGTAAATATCGCCTTTTCGACATGTCGATAGTTTTTGTGCATCACCATGTCTGAAAGCATCTAAGATTAATGTTTCGCAACTTTTTTTGTCTTTTTTTATAATTTGCACGTGTGAAAGGGATTATGAATACCCTTATACTAATTTTAGGACACGGGCGTTTTGAGGAAAGGGGAAGAGACAGAGAGAAAGACAGATTGGTGTTATTAGTTTGAAATTCGGCTGGTATTAAGTTTCAG
This sequence comes from Pocota personata, assembly GCA_963082735.1. Classification (NCBI taxonomy): domain Eukaryota; kingdom Metazoa; phylum Arthropoda; class Insecta; order Diptera; family Syrphidae; genus Pocota; species Pocota personata. Next base: position 44,284,422 of record OY720429.1, on the reverse strand, counting down.
TGAACTCCAAGGGTCCAGATAACTGGGGAGTATTTTGTTTTGTTTTTCGCTATTATTGTCGTTGCTTATGATTCACTGTATTTCTTTCCATCCTCCTGATGTCATCATCATGATCAAGTTGCATTTTAACCATATGACCACCCTACTGCCAGTGTTATGCCTTCGCAGTAGAGTTGACATAAGCTTTCGCAATTGATCGACTTTTTATTTATTTCATGCGAAATTAAAAGATGATTATTGACATCAGGATTCGAACCGTGAACCTGTAGCGTGACGAGCGATGATGTTACCACTACACCACGGCCACCCGAACTCATCAAAGGGATATGGTGTACATTGAACTAATTCCTAGTCACTACAACTTGGTTGACCCTAGTGTTGTTGCAATTACACGCACATTCAAGTGAATCAACCTTATATTTTTTCCACTTAAGTCTATTGGCATAGGCTTGCTACCCATGTCCAATACTGGTACTTGTCTTTTTTCAGTAACAGTACAAAAGTCAAGTAATAAAATACTTAAGTACTTTACATGTCTACTTGAAAACCATCTTTGTCTGCCATCTTTATGTCATTGAATACCAGTCCTCTTGCACCTTAATTTTCCTAGTGTGAAAATAATCACTGACTCGAGCTAATATCCACGTGGAACATGATGTACACACGAGTACATACATGTATGTATATAACTTATGCCTTGTGTATCTACCTTAAACTCTAAGTCTATTAAATGGATTTGTATACTTTTTTTTGTGAATTAAGAAAACAATTGCCGTTTGGATCATTGTAATCCAACAGCAAGAAGTTGAAGAATTAGCATATAGTGGAAAATGCTTCCACGTTCATAACCTCATAGTAATGAAATATAATTTTCCCTTTAGGATATTTACCAACAAAGATTTTAAATTATCTCTACATAGTCCTGAAGTTGAACAATAAACATTATTTAATTTGTTATTTGATCTAGAAAAAACAAATAAAACCATAAAACCGGTGATGATAATAAGTATGTATATAAAATAGTCTCTCTTGCATAAATATGCGGATAACAAATAAATAAATAACACAATGGTACAGTTAAAATAATATTTAAGCTAAAGGTCCATCAAAAAGTGTTCGGTTCTCTCACACTGAGTGAGTTAAAAAAGAGTGGGTGTCCAACCATACATCCACACGTAACTATAACTATAGATTGATTGCTATTTACTATTCAACATTAAATTTAGAATATTTTCAGTTATTAAGTATATATTTCCAAGTTCAATAAACACATTCACCTTGGAATTATCCATTGTCAGTGAAGGATTCCACCCTTTTGCGCTCTCTGTTAATTCAAGTGACTCATATCCGGTCTCAGAATACTAAGCAGGGTATTAACAAGAAACTTATTCAACTCTTTTTGGTTTTGCTGTACCCAACTTCATCATCATCATTATTACCATAAGATCAGCGCAGCCGATTCAATTTTTTTTTTTTACGCAAAACTATTCTCCGAATCTGTATAGCAGTCTGCCTCTAAGGAATCCTGCCTGAGTCATCACATATTTGCTTTCGGCAAAAATTAGTAACTGATGTCTTCGTGCATTATCATTGACCTACTCTTTGGAGAAACGTTTCGAAATGGACTTGGAAACGGTCACAACAAGGATTAATTTTAGTAAAAATATCATTGAGGGACGCGCTTTGAAAAAATAATATGAAATAGATCACACGCTGCAGCTGTGAATTACATTCAAAGCGATCTTACATTCAAATGTGAAGGTGATAATCTCTGACCTAGAGAAAGGTATTCCAAGAGACTGTTTATGGAGGACAAGGACTAACAGTAAACTCTTCTGGCAGAAACTCATTTGTCTTTACCACCATAAACGTACATTACCTAATATCTAGAGCGCTACGTAACCCAACTGTAGGTCACACTTTACACTCCCATTCAACCTGATTTACAAAGAAATGCCCGGTTTATACGTAGGCATCTATTTTCTCCAAGAACACATCAAACATTTTGTTATGTTAACTCCAATGACCCCGGGAACAAAACGGCACTTAAATGGAACAACAGTGTGGACGTTCATTATGCAGAGATTATGCACTGAACTACATTCAAGGTTCCAATTTTTTTTTTTTTTTTGACAATAGACCTCTCCTCAAAATGCTTAAATTTATTTTAATCCAAATTTTGAAAAAAAAAAAAACTAATAATAATAATAATAATTTTAAGTCGCGCGCTCATTCTGTCTCTGTATTTTACAATCAAGTCGCGGCCCGTTAACAGCGGAATAATTATTTATGTTAATCAAAATGAATCACACACAGCAGCATCAGCAGCATCGACATCATAATCGATTGAATCGAATTAAATTCCTTTGAATATTAATAGAACAAATATTTTTGTTTATCACCGATTTTGCTTCGTCTTTTTCGTCTTCTGCGGCTGTTGCGCTCTTCCGACATTCAACATTTTTTTTTTTTTTTTGACATGACACAATAATTAAGTATCTCAATGTTGACGATGCCTTTGAAGGGAATTAGTCCAATTTAAGTTTAATTGATACATATAGATATCATACAGATATCGCGAGTATTAGATATCATGTGCGTGTGTATTGAATGGAAGAAGAGAAATTGAAAATATGTACGAGTATCTATTGTTAGAGGAAAGTATCGTCTGCTTCTTCATCACTGTAAGATGTGAGATGATTAACGTTAACTGGATAAAGTGTTGTCGGATAACGTGCAGTGGTGAAAATTAACGAAACATACGTCTAATTGGACATAGATACACTATAGAAGCATGTTACTAATCCTGAATTCGATTCAACACAATAGCGCTGAAAAAAAGAAATAGGCTAAGAAGTATGCAAGTGGAATCAGAACGTTAAAGCGAGAGTGAATCGAATTCAGCATAGCAAATGTTAGAATTATACTCTTAAGTGGCTTAAAAATCTTATCTTTGATCCTGACCGATGGCGGACAGAATCTGATGTTGTTCTTTCTACTCATTCGCAAATTAGAAGCAATTAGATAACATCTTTTCCGTTGCAAATGGTAACGGATAGAAGTAAATTTCTTTCAGGAATTATGATTAGAATAATTTGAAGTACAACATATTACAAATTGGGCATAAGTTATGCAAACGGAAAAATTCAATAAAATACTCAGATGCCATTAAATTTGTTTGGTAGTTTAGTCCGAAAATCAAAGTCTAATTATACATAAACTCATCTAACTGCCATATTACATGAACGCCTCAAACTTTTTTATCAATAACTTGACTGGTCCATATCAGTGGGGTTTTAGGCCAGAAAATTTCACCGCTTATGATTCACAGTATTTTTTTTCCGTCCTCCTGATGTCATCATCACGATCAAGTTGCATTTTAGCCATATGACCACCCTACTGCCAGTGTTATGCCTTCACAGTAGAATTGACTTAGCTTTCGCAAGTGATCGACTTTTTTATTTATTTCATACGAAATAAATAGATGATTCTTGACATCAGGATTCAACCGTGAATCAACAGCGTGACAAGCGATGATGTTACCACTACACCACGGCCACCCTACTGCGTTTTTATTTGTATACAGAGCAATATCTAGCTTTACCAGTCCTGCCAAACGCCTTTATCTGTGCAGAATTATGATGGAGAAAACACGAAGCTCCATCAAGGTTGGTAATAACGTTACCGATACCTTTGATGTCCGAAAAGGTCGAAGACAAAACAACGCGCTGCCCTGTGACTTCCTTTACATCGTTTTCGAAAAGATTGTGCGGAACTTACCAGCGCTGAAAAGTTTCTGCAGTTACTGGCGTATACCCGCCACATTTACATAGTAGGAGGGCTATCAGTGGGTCATTTGTAGGTATCGAGAAACAAGCGTCGAAAATGGATTCGGCAGGGAATGAGGAATAATCAAAAAATATATACTGCCAACAAGAAAGGGCAGAACGTCAAAATAAATAGCTCAGTAGTAAACTCTGAAAACAGCGTAAGCGTGAGTATGTACTTTAGACCCTGCCATCAACACGAAAGTGGAATGACTCGCCTTCAAGAGTATTTCCAGAAAGATGCAACGATTTAAAATTAACGCACATCGTTACTTCACTCTCTATCCTCATCTAATATCTCATCAAATTTTTATAGAGAAGATGAAATGCTCAGGAGATTCGTTCCCCAAAGTTCATTAACAATGCTCATGGCCAGCTTCTTGTGGAAGACGACAAAATTCTCCACAGATGGCGACAGTATTGTGAAAGACTTCTGAACGAACAGTTTCCCCGGCTATACTTTCCAAGAGCCGCTCCTAACCATGACGAAATATCCGACATTACTGTCGAAGAAGTTAGGAATGCCGTCAAATACTCCAAAAAAAGAAAAGCGGTTGGGTCAGACGAGATACCCTCTGAGTTCTGGAAAAAGATGGGAGACATCGGGTCCAGATGGCTCATGATTCTTATCTCCAAACTTATGAGCGGTGATCCAATGCCTAATCAGTGGAGGGAAAGTTATCTTCTTCCTTTGCACAAAGGGAAGGGCGATACGCGAAACTGCGATAACTACCGATCTGTCAAGCTGATGTCACACACCATGAAGATCGTTGAGCGGGTATTAGATGGCCGACTGCGGAAAATAATAAGGCTATCTGATGACCAGTGCGGGTTTGTCTCGGCTAAATCAACAACAGATGCAATCCAAAGTACAAGGATCATAATGGAAAAACATCGTGATTCCTTAAAGGACTTGCATATGGTGTTGATTGATTTTGAAAAAGCCTTAGACAACCAAGAGATCTCTTATGGGTGGCGCTAAGACAAAAAAGAGTTCCAGAAACCCACGTGCGCGTGATCATGGACATGTATGAGGGAGCAAGGACAAGAGTAAGATGTCCCGCAGGAGTCACCGAAGAGTTCCCAATCGAAGTCGGTGTACACCAGGGAAGCGTCCTTAGTCCTTTGCTATTTATTGCAGTCCTTGATTATCTGCTTGAAGGAAAAGTGAAGGACCCCAAAGTGCATAAGTTATTCTTTGCTGACGATGGAGCTATCATAAGCGAAGATCAAATGGCCTTGCAACGAGCACTTGATGTATGGGTGGATGTTTTGGAGGGAAATGGGTACCGTATTAGTTCGAAAAAGACAGAGTATCTGTGCTGCCCGTTCTCTGATCCACACCGGCCTATTCCAGACATTAACTTAAATGGAAAAGTGTTTCCCAAGTGTGAAAAGTTCAAATATCTGGGATCTATGATCAATAGCGAAGCAACATGTGATGATAACATCAATCATCGCGTATGCGTAGGGTGGATGAAGTGACGGGAAAACTCCGCTATCTTCTGTGATCGAAAAATGCCCCCTAAGCTTAAAGGAAGGCTCTACGCCGCAGTTGTACGTCCGGCACTCACATACGGTTCACAATGCTGGACAATTCAATTCAATTTATTTGGCAGCGATGGCAAGCAAAAAGTATGGCGGCAACCAAATACTGAGCTCTAGGAAGCTAATCTTCGCGCAACGGTCAAGCAGCGTGGTGGCAATGTTATGATGTGGGGGTGCATGTCTCAGAATGGAGTCGGTACTATGGAGTTTATTGAGACTATAATGAACCAGTATAGTTATCTCGATATTTTAAAACAAAATCTCCAACAAAGTGCGGCCAAGATGGGGTTAGGTAAGCAATACACCTTTCAGCAGGACAATGACCCCCAGCACACTGCTTAACCCAATAGAGCACCTTCGGGCGGAGCTCGAGCAAAAAATCTGAAACCATGTTATAACCAGCAAGAAAATACTGAAAGAGACGCTTCAGCGAGAATAGGGTTTAATTAGTCCCGAATTTACAAAAAAAAAAAAAAACTGGTTGGTAGTATCCCGAAACGCTGACAGGCTGTTATAAAAGCGACGAAAGGAGGTGCACCTAACTATTAATTTAATTCTATATTTGTTAATAACTTAATACTTTTCTACTTTTTTTCCTTTTGTGCGAATAATTTTGTGCTAGTTATAATGGATGTAAACTAATTATCTTTTTTTAACACACTAATAACATACATTTTTGTTTTTAACTAATTGTGTACACTTAGAAACATTCAGTTTCGTACGATGATAATTATTGCAAACTGTTCGTTATTTAAAAAAAAAAAAATCTCCAGTTTTAATATCATTTTTATTGCAATGCAATACAATAACTAGGAATAAGAAGAAAGAAAATTCTAATTCAACGTAATATCTGTAAAATAACTGTTAAGTAATAAAAAGGTAAGAACACAAGATACATTCAGTTTCGTACGGTGGTTTAGTTAATTAGAGTTTTACTTCAAAAAAGAATAAAATAATAAAATTAATAAGATGCTGGATTTCCTTTATGCTTTACTACAGCAGCAAGCCTACTTGGAATTTTATTCCACTCTTCCAGTATGAGTCTTTGAAGCTCCTTTTTGTTTCGTACTGCCTTTGTTTTCCTAATTTGTCGTTCCAAGTGCTCCCACAGATGTTCAATGGGATTAATATCTGGACTCTGGGGAGGTGTTTCAATGCATTTTGGGCAGTTGTATAAAAGCCAGAGATGCCTTATGCTTTGGATCGTTGTCTTGGTAAAAGTGGAAATTGTCCTTAATTCCCAGTTTGTCAGCTGAATCTTTTAAATTTTCTTTGAGAATGTTAAGGTACATAGTTTTATCCATATTGCCTTGAATAAATTTTAAATTTCCAACACATCCCCAGCTCATAGCACCCCAAACCATAACACTTTCTCCGCCGCGTTTTACTGTCGCCGATAAGTTTTTTTACTTATTACCGCAATCAAAGCACTGAAAATTAATAAGGCGGTAGGACTTGACGATCTACCCGCGTAGCTTTTCCAAGCTGCGCCAACAGTATCGGCAGAGCTACTGTTCCCACTTGTCGGGAGAACATGGGAAGCCGAGAGTTTTCCGGATGAGTGGAAAAAGGGAATGATTGTCAAGCTCCCTAAAAAAGGCAACCTAATGCAGTGCGAAAACTGGAGAGGTATCTGCGTGCTGCCTGCTGTGGCCAAGATAATAGCTAGAATCATCCTGGAGCGAATCAAAGAACACCTTGAAGACACACTCGACGCCGAACAAGCAGGTTTCCGCTCTGGATCCTCCTGTGTCGACCACATCAACACCCTGCGGATCATCATCGAGCAATGTGTTGAATATCGATCACCACTTCACCTGTTGCTCATCGATTTTGAAAAGGCGTTTGATAGTGTCAATCGGGAATTTATTTGGTGTGCCTTATCAAGGCTACATATGATGGGTCCACATGTCACGTTCTGCACAGAGGAAGACTGTCTGAGGAATTCGAAGTCCAAAGTGGGATTCGAGAAGGCTGCTTTCACCAATATTGTTTTTATTGGTGATTAGCGATGTGCTGAATGCGGCCTTATCAACAGGAAATGGAGGAATTCGATGGACTCTCACATCTGAACTCAAACACCTCGACTACGCCGACGATGTATGCCTACTGTCTCACAGAATAATGGACCTTCACCAAATGACAGCAAATGTGGAGAGGGAAGCAGACGTCGTTGGGCTGAAAATTAATTCGGCAAAAACAAAAATGATCAGCCTAGGACCAAACTCATCAACTCATATATGCATTGCTGGACAAACGGTTGAGAGAGTAGAGAGTTTCCAATACCTTGGGAGTATTGTCTCAACCGATGGCGGAACCGAACTGGATATAGCCAGCCGAATAGGTAAAGCAAAATCTTCGTTTGGGATGCTATCCATAGTTTGGCGAAGTAATGCAATTAGCTTAAACACCAAGCTACGACTGTTCCGTTCCAACGTTGAATCCGTGCTGCTATATGGATGTGGTACCTGTAGAGTGACCGTCACTATCACGAGGAAGCTGCAAACGTTACATCTTAAGGATATTCTGGCCAAACCGTATCTCTAACGAACAGCTTTATCAGAGAACGGGCCATCAACCTATAGGCACAACCATACGACGACGAAAGTGGCAGTGGATCGGTCACACTCTCCGAAAGGGTGACAGCTAACCAAGCGACGCAATGGAACCCGCTTACCCAGGATTGCAGGATACGCGGCGGTCCTAGGAGTACGTGACGCAGAACAGTTGAGAAGGAAGCACGGCAACTGGGAAAGAGTTGGGGAGAGCTGAGGCACATTTCCCGAAATCGCACACGATGGCGCGTAGGCGTTGTAGAGGCCCTACGACCCACAAGGGGATACAGGACATAAGTAAGAAGAAGTATAAGTTTTTTTGCAAGATAAGCCTCATTACGTCTTTGGTTACTTTTTCTTGTTTTTTATCATTTCGGAAGAGTAAGAATTTGCTCTCATCGACGAATATGACTTTTTTCCAGTAGTCTAGCGGCTTAGCCTTGTATGCCTTGGCGAAATTTAGTCTTTTGATTCTATTAACCTCGCTGACCAAAGGTTTTCTACGACATACACGCGAAAAGTTTTTTTAATTTTTTTTAAGTGTGCGCCTGTTTGTAATTGGGATTACATTGTTTCCGTTAAAATCAGTAAGCATTTTACTTAATTCAACTGAAGTTAACTTGGGATTTCTTTTTATTTCACGGAGAATAAATTTTTCAGAAGATCTGGTCATTTTTCTGTATCATTCCCTCCTCATAGTAGATACCGTTTACAAATATATTGTACAGAAGACTTTTTTAGATTTAATATTTTTTCCTATTTCAGTAAAGCATACAGACATACAGACAGACAGAATTAAGAGACCCACTTCGTTGAGTAATGTCAAGTTTGATAAAAATCTTCAGAAATTGTACTTAACTAAATGCCCTTTAAAATTTATTAAAACCCAATGATGGAGAGAAAAAGGAAGGTATGGCGTAGACCTGAAGACTCGTGATAAAAGGAAAGAGAATGATATCACTAAAATTGATATTGATAGAGAAGAATAATGCATTCAGCTTCATAAGCCGTGTTTCACAAAAAAAAATATTTTCTTTTTGAAATTTGGCACTACTGCGTAAATCGCAAGTTGGGGTTTAAAGAAAATTTGTGTTTCTACCATCGTTTCACTTCTTTTTTTGTTAAATTAGTCATTCAATGATTTAACATTGAACAGAATTTAAATTTAAATATGAAATCATGATTTCATGGTGACCACGATGTACAGCAACCCGAGCATAAAAAAGAGAATAGAATAAGATCGAAGTTTCTCCAACCCTTGACCGAAAATCGAATCTGAGTACTTTTGGGATGTGTAAATTTATTTTTAATAAAAAAAATGTCTTCTAGTCTGCCTACGTTCCTGAGTGAAACACCTTTTGTTGGCCAAAATGTCCAAATGTGCTATACTCAGTTAACGACAACTGGGGATAATATCGAAAGTTACTGAAACTCAGATAATTGGTTTTGCTATTCGCTATACGAAATTTTTCTGAAATAAGTACGATTATTACAAAAAAAAAAAAAAAATACACGTCTATTGTAGTCCTTTTTGTAAAATGAATGCCTTTATAACGGGTGGGCTATCTGCTGGTTTTTTTTTAAGATTACATCTTATTTTGACACTTACAGCTCTTTCGCGCTGAAAAAATTGACAGAAACACAGTATCATATCTCCACGGTACGAAATGAATCGATTTACGCCTGAAAAACGTTGGGAAATATTGAAAACTTATTTCCAAGGTGAGTGCTGTGTTGCAGAAACAGTACAAATTTTGAAAATAAATTTCGGTCGAAATAACGCACCATCAGTATCTGTTGTACCCAAGTTTTTGAGAAAGTTCATGAGATTAGCATGCTAATTGATAGCACAAGTTATCCTCGTGTTCGTCCTGTGCGCTCAGCCAAAAATATTGCTGCAGTTCCCTAAAGTGTGCGCCTAAACGATGGCCTATATGGCGGCATTATTGACCCATTTTTCTTCGAAGATGAAGACGACAATAACGTTACGTTCAACGAAAAGGGCTACAAAGGCCTGATAACCGATTTGTTTTTTTGTTTGTCACAAACTGAGGAAATGAACTTGAACCATCACTGGTTCTAGTAAGATGACGCAACGTGCCATAAAGGCCTTGCAACAATCGACATTTTGTGCACTGAGATCAATAATCGTGTAATCAATCCGCGGAGTTACAATTTGACGCCATTGAACTTTTTTCTGGGGTGTCGTTAAAGATCGATGTTGTGCTGACAATCCAGAAACGTGATCGAGCTATTCATAAAACGGAGCAAATTGTCAGGGCTACTGTGCGAAAGTAGTAGTAGAGTTTCAAAAGATCAACGTTCCACTCTAACGTCCTGATTTGACCTCAGTGACTATTAAATGTTTCAAAAATTTTAAAAAAAGATTGAAAGATGGAAATTATTTTACTTGCAAGGATTAGAAGAGTTATTAGCCCGTTCTAGGTGTATTGAGCTGAAGGGTTATTTGTTATGTACATAGAAAAAAAAAAATATTACATAAAAATTCCTTCTTCTCTGCCAAAAGCCATTGAACGACCTTCGCGTGTCTTATGAAGATGTGACACTAAATTGAGGTAACGTATTAAATGTCGCTGAATCGATCGCCATCTAGTGGCAAACTTTACCTCAACTACACAAGTTACATACTCGCTATTGAGAGCTTATGAACATTTGGTGACAGTTACTCGTAAATGTACACACGCCCAGTCCGAATGGAACACGACTGAAGAACAGTTCAAATATACATTTTTTTTTTCAATTACCATAACACGCGAGGAAATCCAAGTGCTAAGCAATGCTCACTTACCTGTAATGAAAAGAAAAAAAATTTAGTGTTAGTTTTAAAATTATTTTAAAGTGGAATTAAATAAAAAAAAAAAAAAAAAAACCCAATAAATAATAACGGGGTAGAGAAAAGTAATACTATCAGAGTTACTTGAGTGAAAATCTTAGAACCTAATTAAATCTAAAATTATCGTTCCCAGTACACGAACATCGTTTTTGTCGGTACTTTCAAAACAGACATTTAAAACAAACTCAAAGGATAAAATTACATAATTTCATCCGCGCATGCGCACAAACCATTCTAAGGATGGCGTATAAGTGAATACGTCTTTCTCTGACACCCAAGCAAACCAACCTGCATCTGGCCCTTTGGGTCTTTTTTCGTTCCAAATGGACTTGTTTCTATAAAATAATAAGTTTTTTGAACTGTTGAATAAACAACCTAAAAAGAAAATGTATAAACAAAATGTTATCTTTAGCCTTTTAAATCTTTTACACGCGTTTTTAGTGTAAAAGCTATTTTTACGACATGTATACCAGAGAAAAGAACTCTGGTTTGATGAAGAGTGTCGCAAAGTGCACACAGTAAAGCAAGAGTCTTATAAAGCGACGCTGAATAGAATGAAGAACCCCAGGTTCTAGGAAAAAAGGAGAAAGAATATGAAAAGAGCGAGACCGAGTCAATGGAGAGATGTTATAGCAGGATTGATGTTCAAAAGTCACTTCGATGATCAAAACTTCGCTATCAGGCAGAATTCAAACCGGACGATGACGATCAACAATTCCGTCCACCCCACTAAAGTGAGGTGAAGATAGCAATGTCTAAGCTCAAATCCAACAAAGCTGCTGGAGCCGACGGTCTAACTGCCGAGCTATATAAAGCAGCTGGGGATGATTTGGTACAGAGCATACTAGTATGCCCAACGAATGGAACTTCAACACAATTTGACCGGTCCTCAAAAAAGGAGACCCTCTGAACTACTCAAACTACGGAGGTATCAGTCTCTTCAACATCATCTATAAGATCCTATTTGCCATACTATATGTACACCTTAGACCTTTTGTCTAATTGCTCCATGTCAGTGTGGTTTTACTGTGATAGATTTTGGAAAAAACCCCAAGAGCTCCAAATCGATACTCACCATCTTTCCATCGATTTTAAACAGCATTCATAGAGACGAGCTATTCAGAGCCAAGTCTGGTTTTGATCTCACCTAAGGTGGGGCATACAATTGAAAAGGACCTCAACCAACTTTGTGTGCAAAATTGGAGACGGATATCACAAGAACAAGCTGGCTGGAGACGCTTGTTGGTTGAGGCTCTGCAGCAATATTGAAAATACGAGGGGCGTTCGATAATTCCGTACCATACGTACGTATATGGGAACCATGTTTTTTTCGGCAAAAATCAATTTTATTTTTCAACATAATCTCCTTTTAACTCGTCCTAGTAATAAGATTTGTCGAACTCTGCTAAATAGGTCCCTGTTGCGGTGATAAGCTCTTCATTTGATGCGAATCTCTCATAGGTAAGAGATTCGCAGCCATTTCTTCTTTTTTGGAAACAAAAAATAGTAGCAATGGACTAAATTTGGAGAATATGGTGGATGGGGAAGCTATTCCTAGCGCAATTCGTTCGCAATTCATTTCGCTTTGAAGTCATCAGGGACCGTTTTTAGTCCAGAGTGAGCAATCGCGGCACCCATCGCGCCGACTCTCATATCCAAATTTTTGTTGAATCATTTGAGATGCCTATAGCCTCAGCAATCTCACTCACTTTAATTCTCCGATCGTCCATCCATGAATTTTATCGACCACTACTAGACTGGGACCTCCATTGGACGCACAGGACGCTCGGAGTCCTTTGTGCTCATATCACCACTGCAAAAATACGAGAAGTTGTCTGTCGCCGCCAGTTATTATAGTCCGTTTTAAATCAATATGTGCTTGTAGCAGTGATTCTCTCTCATATACACTGCGCTGTTTGCCAACGCAATGCCTATATTGCCAGAAATAAAAAAATATCGTGGAGTTTTTGGTATTGTACAGGGTGCAGCAACATAACTGCAGAAATTTTTAAATTTTATTTCTATATGTAGGTACATACAAGGGTGGGTCAATAAGTCCCTGAAAATTAACACAAATTGTGTCGTCACCTTAAAATTTAATTTTTTTTTTGTCAAAAACCATCTTTCAAAAGAACGCACCCAAATTTTCAGACAGATCTGTCAAACATTTTTAATGTGGCAGCCATTTTATATAGACGCCTACTAGCATTTCCGTTAAAATGGAAAAAAGTGAATTTCGAGTGCTCATTAAACACTATTTTTTGCGAGGAAAAACTATCACGCAAACCAAACAAAAGCTTGACAAATATTATGGGGACTCTTCACCATCGATTGGAATCATTCACCACTGGTTTACACAAGTGACGCCGAACGTTCTGGTCGCCCAATTGAGGTCACCACACCTGAAATGGTCGACAAAATCCATGGTTTGACAATGGACGATCGGCGAGTAAAAGTGCGCGAGCTTGAAGAGGACACAGGCTTATCACATGGCTCAGTGATTTCGATTTTACATAAATATTTGGACATGAAAAAGCTTTCCGCAAGATGGGTGCCGCGTTTACTCACAATCGACAACAAACGCATTTGTTTGACAACTTCAAAGGCGTGTTTGTCGATGTTCCAGAAGTTTTTGCGCCGTTTCGTTACCGTGGATAAAACCTGTATTCACCACAACACACCAGAAACCAAGGAATAGTCAAAACAATGGACTTCTGATGGTGAATCGAAGCCGAAGAAGGCCAAGGCGGGTTTGTCAGCAAACAAAGTCATGGTGACAGTTTTTTGGGATGCGCGCGGTGGGTGTTATTCACATTGATTACCTTGAAAAGAGTAAAACGATCACCGGCGCATATTACGCAGAACTGCTGGATCGATTCCAAGCCGATTTGAAGCAAAAACGGCCGCATTTGGTGAAGAAAAAAGTTATTTTTCACCAGGACAACGCACCGGCGCACAAGTCCGCAGTCGCAATGGCAAAATTGCATGAGTTAGGCTACGAACTCCTCCCTCATCCAGCATATTCCCCAGATTTAGCCCCCTGTGACTATTTCTTGTTTCCAAACATGAAGAAATGGCTCGGAGGTAAGAGATTTGGGTCGAATGAAGAGGTCATCGCTGAAACAAACGCTTATTTTGAGGGGCTCGAGAAATCGTATTATTTGGAGGGCATCAAAAAATTGGAGAAATGTTGGATGAAGTGTATAGAGCTAAAAGGAGACTATGTTGAAAAATAAAATGTTTTTATACCGAAAAGAGTGTTCCTTATTTCATGTTTCAGGGACTTATTGACCCACCCTCGTATCTAAAGTTTTGTTTTACACAGTTTTGAAAATCATACACTGAATAAACAGATTTCTGGCATTTGTCATGACCCTCACCAGCATATCAGCGGGTATGTTGGCAATTTTTGCCCGGATGTTGGCCTTCAGGTGTTGTAGGGTCCTTGGACGGTTGACATAAACGCGGGATTTCAAAAATCCCCACAAAAAAAAATCGCAAGGGGTTAAATCGGGGGACTGGGTTGGCCACTTCAAATCGCCATTTATTGAGATGAGGCGCTCCGGGAAGTGCTCCTTCAAAACAGCCATTGGTGCCCTTAAAGTCTGAGCCGTTGCTCCGTCCTGTTGGAACCAAAAGTCCAATTCATCAAGTCGTGGGAATCGCAAGATTGAAGCTCTCACTGCCTCAATTTTCTCAGGTGATCTGATTGACCGAGGGATTCCAGTTCTTTGTCTTGTCGTACTCACGGTTTCTCTGAACGTAGCGACCCATGTAACAATTGATTTACTATCCGGGACAAGGCTACATTGAAGTGATTTCGAAAGGCGCGCTGGGTTGCGATTAACGCATGATGGCGACTGACCGGGAGAGGGAACAAACTTTACAATCACGCATGCCTGATAAGACCACTCCCACTCCGCTAGGCCCCCCACCACCTCAATAGCGAGCCTTTAAATAAAGGAAGTTATGTTGCCACACCCTGTATTTTGTTTATATTATTAAAGTGAACTGGGTAATGCCTATGTTTATTGAAGAACGATTCTTTTCAGATACTGTGATGCAAAGAGAAAATATAGTTGGTAGTTGTTGCGGGAATGGGATACAATTTTGTCGGTCAAACCGATTTTTGTTTTTGTTTGTGAAACTAACTGACGTATTTATAAGAAACGTGCAGAACAAGTTGATGTTAAAAGCGGGGTTGTAGGTGCATATTTGCACAATTCCCAGGCGGGATATATACACAGTATAACTGTTATAAAGAACCCTTGTACTGTATGATCATTTGCAAAATTAAATTAAGCACTCTTGGGAAACCGGGCGGGTCAGTTCATATAAGACAAAAGAAACGAATTGATACAACTTGTCGACTAGCCACTTTTCCTATGAACCCGAAGTTAAGGAAGAACACGAAGAATGATTCACTTATAACAGACTTGACATAACTCACCTACAAATATTTCAAAATCAACAAATTTTCTAAAGTATGCAACCAGTCAGCACTTAAAACATTATGAGACAAACTGTTCGTTCTTTATACATACCTATAACTAAGGTAAGCCACACGCTCCCAAAAGTGCTAAACAATTTATATTAGTCAATTCGTCGCGGTAATGTGGCTTTGAACCAAACTGTACGACTGTGACTTGAGCTTTTGCGCAGAAACAATCCCTCCAACTGAGCATCATGCGGATCTCGTTCAACCACTGTAACGCCTCTGATCTTAAGAACCGAACAAAAAAAAAAACAGCGTCTTCACATTGTTTACCTTCCAATTAGCATCAATAAAAAAAAAACCTAAAAAATAAATACTAGTACCAAGGTCACTTAAATTAGTGTTAGCCATATCTAGATCGGAATCCAACAGATTATTGCCAAAAATATCTAAAGAGTACTTCAGCACAACGAATTTGATGTTTTATTACACAAAAGTCGTTGAGTAGCAGGAATATAAATAACTACAAAGCTATGCAGGCAGGCAGGCAGGCACACAAGCCCATCGACACCACCAGCATTCATCCGCCTCCCCATAGAATTACCACATTTTTTTATGTGGCCATGTATGTACCGGGAGCCGTATACCGCACGCTTGTTTGGTCACATACCCAAGAGCATTCACATTCACTGAACTGTGTTATTCTTGATTCTATTCTGTTTTGTTCTGTTCGCTGTAAACGTAGTATAGACAATCCACCGCCAACAACGTCGACGGAGGTAATAATTAACCGGAAGTACGATAATATTTGAAGCATATCGATTAGCGTGGCTTCACATGCACGCCGGGGCAGGCATAGGTGAATTGTTTTTTTTTTTTTTTTTTTTATTCTATTATCACGTATCTAGATATGTATCTATAGATATGTGGAGAAGGAAACCGCAGATTTTTTTTTTTTCAATTCTCTAACAACGAAGAAATAGAATCGCTTCTCTCGTAGCCGGCTGACGGTAGTGGTGGTGATAGTGGATGGTGACGGTTCGGTTCATTAACACCATCATCCCTGTCATCGTCATCATTAGCTACACATACCTTCTTCTAGGTACTATAAGCTTCAAACTTTCAAAAGATCCATCCGGCGAGATACATGCGCGCAAATCTAGTCACTCGTTAAGGAATTGATATCGAATTTCATCAAACGACAACAGAGCGTGCATACCGCCAGCTTTCATTATCACCACCACTTCCTTCTGCCGCCATCATCATCATCACCATCAGCATCACCGGCATATGCCTTGCAACGCACATCCTCATGCCTTCTTCATCTCTTAGGATTGATTGATGGATTTTCTCGCCCGGCTAGTGTTACCATCTCATATCGAATGAAAGGTTAACCATTTCACTGATATTGATTTTCAAAAAAAAAAAAAAAACCTCCAAAGAAAGCAAAGGAAATGCAACAAAAAAGATACTAGTCGAGGTAGAGAAATGGGAAAAGTATCTACACAAGGCACAGGGTGCTGTTCACAATTGGAACACGACGCGAATGCAAATCTAACGGTCTCAGAGAACAGTTTGCACATGGGCGATTTTAAGTTCAACTTATGGTTTCAACGGATCCGTGTGTTAATTCAGACGGCTGGCTGATTTACTAAGTGAGATGCGAGAAATCGTATTGAATGGTACATAGCTGTCAATTGGATGCAGATGAAGTGTAAAATATTTAGACTGCACTAGAAATTCTTTCCGGTCACTGCGAGAGGGGTATTTGTGTCAAAGAGAAATGTTCTTCAGCACAGTAGTTTATTAAAACCCTTTAACGAAGAGAAAGGAAAAGGAAAATGTTGAGGAAGGCAAGTTATGTACGTATGATATCTTTTGAACTTCTCTGTGCCCGAAAGCAGGCTTTAAAATATAAAAATGTACGATAGATGGCGCACATGTACTGCGACTGGACAGCTGCGCTTCCAAAATCCTTGCAACTGCAAACTACGAATACTTACAATGAAAGTAAGATACGTGATTTCTATCCTACCATAATCCTAGATCCATAAAGAGTAAAAGACTCAGGACACGAATGGATGCTCTAGCCGAAAGGGTTTTCCAAATCGTGCCCCAATTTCATGACGACAAGGAAGATCGAACCTCTGTCCTAAAGACCAAGTAATCGCAAAATGCTTGGCGTTAGGCTAAAAATACCCAGAATCGACGAGGATAGAAGGCTTAGGATTCTCATATAGAGACTTTTCATGGGTCGGGGTTCGGGTAAGTAAACAATTCAGTTTGGGTCATAACGGACTTATTTTGCATTGCACATATAAGGCATAATTTACATCTTTTGGACGATGAACATTCCATGATTCTCAGTGATTCCGAAATTACAGAATACAATCGTGAGATCCTGAATATGCACACAAAACGAAAGAAAACATAAAGTCTTTCCCCATCGAGTGTCCGGTAATTTTCTAGAACTCCAATATCACCAACATCAAGTGTAGAAAACCAATAGCAAGAAAACCAGTAGCAACATTGCCAGTAAGACATCCCAGGGTTTCTCACAACCACCGCAAAGAAACCACTCATTTAATTAAGTTCAACGGCAAGCACATACAGTACAATGTGAGAAACACTGCAGAGAAGGACGAAAATTACTCATCACGTTCTATGAGCAGAAAAGCAGAGAACACCAACTTCTCCAAGAAGAACGTGTCCAATAGAGGTGTAGTAGCAGGAAATGATGTGCGGAAGTTTTTGAGTCTGTGGGTCATATTCTAACACCAAAATTAACGGTACTTTACAAATGACCGTCTCTTAACGGTTTTGTTTAACGTTTTCTATAATTTGTTCGTTTGGATTAATTTTCAATCAGACTTTTTCAAAGTAGTCACAATTTTTCGTAGAATCCAACCAAAGTTTCTATCACTCCTTGGGTATTGAAAAATGCCCCAAATAGCTCCTCTTCGGTGGAAAAGTAATGAGCTGTGAGGCGCACTCACAAGGGACTAGGTCTGGGGTGTGATCTGAAAGACTTATTCCAGTGCACCTCAAGTAGTGTGCAGTGAGCCCCGCCTTGTCTGCCGTTTGTTTTGTATGCCACTTAACAGTGATAACTGCTTTCACGCAACAACGTAATTCTTATATTAACGGAACGAGATCTTCGTGGTTGAATTGGAACAGTTTCATCTTCAAATTCCCATACCTTGATTTGGGACAATGTTGAAAGGACGTAATAATAGAGTCAGGTCTCGCCGCCTGTTGCTCCTCAGATTTTTCATTATTGAATTTCTTGATCATGTTCCGTGCTCATTTTACTGTGCAATGCAGAGAGTACAAAACTTTCTAATTTTAAGATAGTTGACCAAAATTTGATATAAATATGTGATACAAAGTCTCTCTCATATGCCCATAGATCACTCGCTTATCTTTGAGCATTAGTACCTGGATTCTGGTCAACGTATCAGGAGTGGACACCTAATTTGGACGACCGGTTTGGGGTTGATCGTCCAAGTTAAACCGTTTTCTTCTAAACTGAAATACCAAATACCACGTCCGGATTGTTTTAAAGGAAGGTAAAGTATCCTGCAGAACAGAAGTCATCTCGCCGAAACACACGTCTGCCCTAAGTATCAAATGATCATATCTTCGAAAGTATTGGGAGTATATCAATGAATGATACACCACTGAGCGGGTAAAAGAGTGCAATACAGCAAAGAAGGCATTAACTTTATTCAGTCGACCATACGACAAACATTGTGGACCACCCTTTGTATGTTGCTCAGAAATACTGCAACTCAAGAAAGGCTGAACGGTCATCAATTTTCAATCATCGAATACCACTGCAACTAGCAACAGTGCAGCACTGGATATAGTTGTATGCGCTTAGATAGATAGATAAATATCTTTTATTTTCGTACTAAAATTTACATTAAGGTTGTTGCCACACAATTGTGTGATTGTTGAGAAACAAATGCACAACGTGTCACTGTTTGGTGCGGATTTTGGGCTGGAGACATCATCGGATGTGGCTGGTCAGGCAAAAACAGTTAATGGTGCTCGCTATCGCGACATGATAATACTGCTTTTGTGCCTAAATTGCAAGATATGGATGTGGACGACATGTGATTTCAACAAGACGGTGCCACATGCCTTACAGACCGAGAAACAATTCAATTACTGCATGAGTCATTTCCTGGTTGAATAACTTCCTTTTTGGTGATCAGAATTGGCCGCCCAGATCATGCGATTTAACGCCGTTGGACTTATTTTCTTTTGGGTATTTTGAAGTCCAAGGTTTATGCCAACAAGCCCACGACCACCCATGCCTTAAAGGAGCAAAAAATTGAAAATTTCGACAAAAGAGTGTGTATGTGCCAGCAAAGCCGTGGAGGCCATTCACCTATTCCATACGCTATTCCATACATAACCGTATACTGTATACTTTATGAATCAATAAAATATTTACAATTTTTAATTAAAAACCTGTGTTTTCTATCAAAATTATTTCATGCGTGAATTTTGGGACACCCTTTATTTCAGCCGTCATATTTTTTTTTTATAATTTGCACCCTTATACTAATTTTAGGACACGGGCGTTTTATGGAAAGGGGAGGAGACAGGGAGAAAGACAGATTGGTGTAGTTGGTTTGAAACTTAGCTGGTATTAAGTTTCAGTGAACTCCAAGGGTGGCTGTCCAGATAACTGGGGAGCTTGTTTGTTTTTGCTTTTGTCGTTGCTCATGATTCACAGTATTTTTTCCGTCCTCCTGATGTCATCATCACGATCAAGTTGCATTTTAGCCATATGCCCGCCCTACTGCCAGTGTTATGCCTTCGCAGTAGAGTTGACATAAGCTTTCGCAATTGATCGACTTTTTATTTATTTCATGCGAAATAAATAGATGATTATTGACATCAGGATTCGAACCGTGAACCTGTAGCGTGACAAGCGATGATGTTACCACTACACCACGGCCATTTAATGTACCTCACTGATAATTTTTACCCAATTTCGGTACGCATACAGCTTCATAATCCAGCGTGTGGACAGAATTGACATATATGTACTGTTCCAATGCATGTAAGAAAACCGCATCAAAATTGGTTAAGTGGTTCTTGAGTTATAAACGGTCACGCAACCAGACAGAGAAACATTTTCAATTTTGTAATAGAACATTTGATGGTGACTGACGCATTTCTAGGAATCGTCATGGTAAAAAAAATTGTGGGAGAAAACGTGTATGTTCATTTGTACGGGATGACAAAGCTGACTGAGGGTCATCTATCAGCTAATTGTTTATAAAGAAATAGTCCTCGAAAATTTAAGATAACCAGTAAAATTGCGGTGGATAATCGAGATCATTGAGTGGGGGACTCAAATTTCGAGTACTGAGAAATAATAAAACCGGTTCCACCCCTCGCGAACGTCTGTAATGTGCCTAACATTCGAGAGTAAAATTATCATGAGAATCTGGTCTCAATCGAAAAAATTGGAAGTCGCATCCGAATTAATTGGCGCCCATAGGTAGAACCTTGGAACGAATTATTCAGCTAAACTTCCTACATTACATCTAATAGATGGGTAGACGCCAACCAAATTTGCTCTAAAAGCGAAAAAAGAAGGATGAAGCACAAAAAATGGGGTTGAAGTCGAATTTAAAGTATTGCTATACATATGTCGAGTTAGTGAATAGAGCTACATATTGACTCCAATATAGTTTAAAACGTTTGTCTTACGTTATTCAATGATCTCTAATCCTCTAATGACTTTACCAGAACCACCAATGAAACTGCTGACAATCTAAATCCATTAGAGTCTATTTTTGCTTTCATTTTGTCCAAAAGTAATTCGCATGTCATGCGATCCATCAGAAGAACCACAAAAAAAATCACATTCAACGAAAAACAATTACAAAACTTTCCAACACACGACTACGACGACAAATTACGGAGAGAGTAACTATGTAAGTCCCTACAGGCACACAAACACACACATACTGTGCCTAAACGTAATTCTCTTTTCTTTCCAAATTAAATAATTGGCCAAAAGAAAACCCCAAACAAAACAAAATATGATGACACAAAAACCTACTAGGTACACAAACATACGTGAATTATATGTGAATACAAGATGTACACCGCTCCGCGCTATGTGCTGCAACGTTTTAGATTAAATGGATTTCTAGCCACATCGTAGAAAAGACTAATGCGTATATTTTTAGCTCATTAAACATGCTAAATTGGTGGAGAATTTGCAGCAATATACACAGGGAAACACACAAAATAAGAAGGAAAACGAAACGGAAAGACAAAAAGCGAGAGATTTCTAGTTTTCCCCCAAAAATAATATCGTTTTCAAACTTGGAAGACAATATTAAAGAAATAAACTGAAAAAACAAAAACTTTACGTCTTTTGATTTATAGCGCAGGAAACATTAAAAGTATCTCTCTCAACGAAAATAGACACCTATGACATTTCTAACAACCACACACAGTATACCTATTGGAGTTGCTCGCTGCACTCGGAATTTTCCGCCTTTTTTTTTCCGGGGGGGAATCTGTTTTTGGAGAGGGCTACTTGGCTTTTTTTTTATTTTTATAATTTATGTGATCATCTATAAAAGCGGAATTCCTTAGATACTGGCACTGCTGCTGCTATTGATTGGTCGGTGACGTTATTCGAATACATTTGGTCTCTAGTGTTTATGTCAAGGGAGCTAAAGTCTGTTCAAAGGAATGTCCTAAATCATCTTTGACTGATAGATTGATATTGTTTCCACATAAGCACCGACCTATGAGCTCAGAGAGTTCTCTTGGTCTTTGATGTCTAGCGCATTTACCTCGTCTATTTGATGGCTTAATTGATGCTACAGATCTGTTGACTGGAGTCAACATCAATTGGTATTCGCTATAATTTTAGACCTTTTTATGTTCAGAGACGATATCAAATAAATAACTAGGGGAAAAAAATAGTCATCTTAAGGCACGCCTGCACTTTGTTCTCAATTTCAATGTGTTCTAGAATAATTTACGGCAAAAAAAACTAAAGACTTTTTAACAGATGATTTGCTGCGGAAAATTCGGAAAACCAGATAAAAAATGGTCTTAGATGAGGAAACCAATATTATACCCCTCGTGACCTGCCAAATCGAATTTCAATTTCTACTCAAAACATTTGAACGTATTGGTTATCCTAACTCACTGGTAAAATCTTTTTTGGACTCAAATATCAATAATAGTTTAGAGGACCATTACTATATCTCACATTTTAGTTTCTTAAACGCATCCTTATCTGTATTAAGACCAGATGCAAAAAGAAGCTTTTTAGAGCCTTTTTTTCGGGAGAGCATACCCGTTTAATTTAAGAGTGAGAAATGGCCTAAGTATTGATTGCGAATTAAAGTACATTCAATCCTCCACGGCTTCGTTTGCAGGAGGCGATTTTGGATGGTTTTTTTTTTTTTTTTTTTTTCCCGAGGGTTGGTGAAAAAATCTTCCATAGACACTATGAGGATAGCAAGCGCGTGCTCATAGTAGTGTCAGATTCTTACTGACTAAAAAAACCACCCTGCGATTTAATTTGTTATATATTGCAACTAAGAACGACCTTATCAAGCAATTTTTCTATCATGAAAAAATAACACGTTTGGCAGGTTACCTTCCACTGAAAGATCCTGCATGTTCCGCAATCTAGGCGCGGTTGATTCCTATCTCGCCAAGTCGAAAGGTTTCGTCCTTTGTAGTCGATTTGTAGGATTGTATTGTTGACATGTCCGATTAGTCGGTTTCTATGCTTTCTCGCGAAGCTTCTAATTTCAGCTTCGATTGTCGGAATTCCGAGATCCCTGTGGATATCATCGTTTCTAGTATACCACGGTGCGTGGACAATTTCTCACGCACGTGTGAAAGGGGTTATGAATACCCTTATACTAATTTTAGGACACGGGGGTTTTTGGGGAAAGGGGAAGAGACAGAGATAAAGACAGATTGGTGTAGTTGGTTTGAAACTCAGCTGGTATTAAGTTTCAGTTGAACTCCAAGGATTGCTGTCCAGATAACTGGGGAGTATTTTTCTTTGTTTCGCTGTTATTGTCGTTGCTTATGATTCACAGTATTTTTTTGTAAAATATTGTAAAATATTGGCGTTTGTTTTCTTGGTACAGCCCCAAAGTTGTATACCGTAAGTGCACACCGGCTTTAGCACTTGCTTGTATAAAAGCAGTTTGTTCTCAGTACTGAGCTGGGAGTGTTTTCCGAGCAACCAGTTCATTTCTCTATATTTGATTTCGAGTTCTTTACGTTTCATTTTCAAGTGAGAATTCCATTTCAGTTTTGCGTCGAGTGTCATTCCAAGGTATTTGACCTCGTTTGCAAAGGTATTCGGGCCAAGTTTAGGAAAATTGGCAAAACATTAGCTTTAACAGATTTAGATTCGTTGAGGGCGATCCGCCAGTCCCTCGTCCATTCATTTACTTTATTCAGTGCGTTTTGCAGTTTTGCAGTCGTTTCTTCGATTGTTCTACCTACGGCTAGGATAGCGGTGTCATCGGCAAACGTAGCCAGGATAGTGCCATCTTCTTTCGGTATATCTCGAGTATATAACAGATAGAGAAGTGGCCCAAGAACGCTTCCTTGCTGTACACCGGCCGAAATTTCTTTTAGCTCCGAGTATTCATTTCCACGTCTAACACGGAAGAGTCTATTCCCGAGATATGATTCTAGAATGTCGTATAGGCATACAGGGAGAACTTGTCGTAATTTACAATTCAAGCCATCATGCCACACCTTATCAAAGGCTTGCGAGACGTCAAGAAATACGCTTGAGCAAATCTTTTTCTCTTCAAGTGCTTTCTCGATTACATCAGTAATTCTATGCACCTGGTCAATCGTCGAATGCTTACTTCTGAACCCAAACTGGTGGTCAGGGATAAGATTATTTCCTTCTATAACCGGTTGGATGCGCCTTAGCAATATCCTCTCGAAAATTTTGGATATGACTGGAAGTAGCGAAATTGGTCTATAAGATTTTACCTCATTTGGCGGCTTTCCTGGTTTTAAAATCATTATAACTTCCGCAACTTTCCATTGGTTAGGCACGTGTTTTAATCTGAGCGCAGCATTTACAATATGAAGAAGCTTAATCAGTGCTTTTCTAGGTAAAGCTTTGAGAATTTCTCCGGTGATCAAGTCATAACCAGGAGCTTTCTTAGGTTTTAGATTCCCGATCTCATGTTTGAGTTCCCTCAGCGTTGCACTTGTAAGTGCTAAATCGTCAGATGGTAAATCCGGCCTATTGATATTGTCGTAAAACACTTGACCATCGTACGGTTTAAAGGTATCTTCCAGGTGGGCCGCAAAAACGTCCGCTTTTTCTTTATCTTCCCTTGCCCATTCATTGTGATTTAATTTAATAGGCGGCGCGGGGACCTTGGGCCTTTTGGTGCCTTTTACAGCTTTCCAAAGTGAATAATTGGAATCTTTTTTCGCTGTTAAACTTTCAAGGTAAGAGCCTATCGCACGATTCTTAAAATCCTTTATAGTCTTCTTCAACGAATTGCACAGGTGATTCAAGTGAGTTTTATGTTGCGGAGCACGACTCTGTTGCCATTTCTTACGCGCTTATCTTTTTTCCTTGACCAATTCTTTTATTTCCGTAGGATATCGTAGACCGTATTTGTCCGGAGTTTTCCTTGGATTGGGAGTATTATTCCAAGAGGCGAGCTGTACGATCTCAACGAAGCGATCAACTTCAACCTCAAGTCGATAGGGTGTCGTAATGGAACATTATCTTCAATTTCGTTCCTAAAACCTTCCCAGTTAGTTGTTCTACCGGTTAATCTCGCTGGCTCTAGGGTATATACTAGTTTTTCGCTCAATGTCAAAACAACTGGGGAATGGTCAGACGACAGATCAAAGCTCTCTTCAACATTAATGTGGTTGGTAGAAATTCCTTTCACGACGAAAAAGTCGATCAGGTCAGGTATTTTCGAAGTATCAGTTGGCCAGTAGGTCGATTTACCCGTCGAATGGAAATCACAACTGTACTCCATACCTGCCTCATAGAGCATTCTGCCTTTTTGCGAGCTGTGTCTTGAGCCCCAGAATGTATGTTTCGCATTAAAATCGCCGCCAATAATGAAATTAGGTTTCAGCAATTTAAACAAGTTAGTAAAATCACTTTTTTCAAGCGCGGAACGCGGTGGGCAGTAGATAGATGAGATTTTAAGAGTACGCTGACTATTTTTTACTCGAATCGTGCACAGTTGCAAAGTTTCAAGCTCGATCTTTAGGTCTTCGGATTGTTCGATGCAGTCTTTAATAAACAATGATGATCCGCCTCTCGCTTTTCCCGAAGGGTGACAAGCGTGTTAATCATTATAGCCTTTTATTTTTAAATGCGATTCGTTTTTTACGTGGGTTTCAGAAATCAAGCAAATATCGATATCTTTTTCACACAAGAATAATTCCAATTCGTCAAGTTTTTGCAAAAGTCCGTTTGCATTCCAAGTACATATTTTTAACATTCGTTTTTCATTCATAATCTAGTTGGAGTACGCGTTTTCCCTGAATTACTTTCGAGCTTAACCAGCCTATCGAGAATAATTTTATTTATTTTGCTTTGTTCTTCAAGTTTCTCTAGAATAACTGAAAAAACATGAGAAACAGGGTCCTTCGAAATTTCAATATTTTTTGGTATTCCGCATGCAGCAGCATGAGCGTAAGTCTGCACTCCTGATGTTCGAAGATCATTACCCGGTCGCTTTTCCAATTGTAACTTTTCTGTACCGTTTCTTTTAGGAACAGAGAATTGACGTTGTTCCTCAGGTTGTGATTTGTTGTTGCTGGATTATTGGCATAGACCAGAGACTTAACGTGGCCGCAAAGAAATAAGTCTACGATCGTAAAATCGCACGATGATGGCGGCCAGTTGACATCAGCTATTCTCGAATATAACGTATATGTGTATGAGTAACGCCATTGGTTCTTGCTGGATCCGCATGTTGTTTATATCCATATCATCTAATTCGAGCCAAAAAAAATAAGTTATCATCTCTCGATACCTTTCGCCATTGACAGTTATAGCCTAACTTCTCTCATTTCGACGTACAGCTGACCGAAATTCACACCAAAAAGTGAAATTTTCTAGGTACAAAAGAAACTCCTGGAACTGTTGTGAATTGGCATCGCCCCGAATCCAAAAATTTTGATTATTTACGAAGCCATTCAACCAAAAATGCGCTTCGTTGTTAAAAATAATTTTTTTTGCTGAAGATGAGCACGAATTTCACGAATTTTCACAATTTCGACGCATTGTAGAACCTTGCAGTTTCCATGATTTCTCGTAAATGGCAGATATGACAGAACATACTTGTAATCGTCACAGAATGACAGCGCTATCATTTTGAACATAACCATAATCGGCTGTCAAAGTTCAGGCGTGGCTGTTGAACGACCATGTACAGCTAAGCAGGTCAAAATACATTTTAATTTTGCTAATAATATTTAGTTTTTATCTCTTTTTATTTGTGTTGGTTCCCTGACAATTTTCAATCCCGAGATTTTCATCAAACTTGATATTACTATAATAGGGAAACTCAAAAAAGTGGGTCTGTCAATTCTGTCTGTATGTATGGTCGACTGCAGCCTAAACGGCTGAACGCATTTTCTCCAAACTTCATATGTAGCTTTACAATTCGAGGCGAAATCGCAATTTCCATTCTAACCCCAAAATTAACGGAGCTTTGCAAATGGCCGATTTTGATAAAAATCGATTTACTTGAAAACGGCTCCAACGATTTTGATCAAATTCGATATTAAAGTTATGCTGGACACTTGTTATCAGATGGCGTACCAGGTTTTTACCAAAAAATACGTATAACGGTACTTTACTTATTAACTGGTGCTTAAAAATTGGATATTTCTCAGCTATGAGTCAATCGATTTTGTTGGAAATTGATATTTAAACAATATTTGATATATGCAAAGTCTTGGCATACCAAGTTTTGGAAAATTGTCAAACAAAATTTAGAATTTTAAAGGATCAAATCTGAGTTTTTGTCGAACAACATATAGGTACAAGTACGTGCGACACATTCCCGCACTTTTTTTTTTTCAATAAAATTAAACTATAAATTGTTAAGGCTCCTCCTATGTCCGAAAAGATGCAAATAGCATTTTCCTTGAATGCCAGTGCTCTCTCTATAGAGTTCACTAGCTGGTAAAAATCGGTCTCAATAGATCAGCCTGTTCAGTACGTATGCTTATAGGGATGTAAAGATATAATATCTAGAACTCTTTTTCTGGGAATATTATTCATGGTTCCTCCATCGTGTTCAGTATGAATGAAGTCAATCTGACGGGTCTGATGGACTTCGGATTTGTGATGACTTTATCGCCAACTTTTGGAACTCAAGATTACCTTAGACCTTCTTCGGCGACTTACTATGTACCTAGGTGCCCCTAGTTATCCCCATTAGGTGCGCCATGATGTACTTGTTTTCTTTATGTAGTCGGTAAAGCAGGGCAGACGCTATCTACACCTGGCTGTGTTACGGGTTACTTGTGTTACGGGTTACTTGTAACATTGCGCATACAGTAGTTCTTACTTCTTCATTAAGTATGTTACCAAAATTGGAATTAAAATCTATTTAATTTACACTTACTGCCACACATTTGTTCCTATTTGGCTGGCACGACACTTTGCAAGTTTTTGCCAACATATTTAGGCACAAAAAGAAAATACTCGCTACATTTTACTCGTCAATCCACTCTCTTTTCTGCATTTTGAGTACTTGCGTTTAAATTCACGTAGAAGTCGTCCGTTAAGAATTCGCTTGAAAATATATTCGCAATTTTCGAATTGTCACATAATTGTCAGGAAAATGTATGGACAGGATGATAATCATCTTTCAGTACGTTCATATGGTATTGGGATTTTCTCCTCACTAGAACGTTTCGTTTTTCGATCACTAGGATGAGGCCATACTTTTTGCAACCGATTTTTACTCTTTATACCTGTTGGAAATGTTGTACCCGGAAACTTTTACTACCTGTGCACAAGTACATATTTTCCCAAAAGGAATTCAAGAAACTACCGTTCGAATTTCCCAAGATCAAACAATGAACTACTTGAAAAGCGTATAAAAAGATGCGCCACTAGGATGAGACCATTGCGAATATTTCGTTGCAGGAGTTCACATCAGCGATTTTTATCAAAGTATTGTTAAGAATATTTAAAAAAGCGTTGAAAAGAACTGTTTTTATTTAGTTTTAAAAAAATGGGTTCCGGAAAGACTTTGACAGTGACAGAAAGAGGAAAAATAAATGCTTTCAAGCAGTTAGGACTCTCAGGCCGAGAAATTGCAAGAAGGCTTAATAGAAGTAAGACTGTTGTAAACAGTTATCTTGCGGATCCACAACACTATGGGAAAAATCAAAAAGGATGCACGGCAGAAGCAACAACATTGCGAGAAAAGCGATTAATTCTACGGCTTGTCTTAAATTCTACTCTACCAGCGACTAAAATAAGGGCCAACAGCGGAGTATTAGCCAGCATAGCAACGGTCCGAAGGATAATACGAAAAAGTGGTACTATACAGAGAAGAAAACTTAAAAATAAACCTGTTTTGAGGTAAGTACACAAGGAGCATCGAATGAATTTTGCAGGAGAACATGTCGTTGGAGCAGTGAATGGAAACGCGTTGTCTTTTCGGATGAAAAAAAGTTTAATCTTGACCGCCCCGATGGTTACACCTTTTATTTCCATGATCTAAGAAAGGAGGAGCTTATTTTGGCAAGAGATTACAGCCGTACATCAGGTGTAATGGTGTGGGGAGCTATTACCTACTATGGCACAATCGAGTTGGAGTTTTTGTCCACAACAATGAAAGGAAAAAAAAACAAATGTTTGCTGGAACGGTCATTTCCAAAAGTGAATAACATTTTCGGACCCCTGCCTTGGATATTCCAACAAGACAATGCCCCCATCCACACTTCCAGGGTTGTTAGAATTTGGATTCAATCAGAAGACGTGGAACTTTTGCCATGGCCGCCCTATTCACCGGACTTAAACAAAATCGAAAATGTTTAGGCATGTTTATCTCGTAAAGTGTATGAAGGCGGCAGACAATTTGAAGACAAGACACTTTAATCGAAGCTATTCGTGATGCCTGGGCCCAAATTTCTCTTGATTATTTAAAAAAAAAACTGTATGATTCTATTCCAAACCGTCTTATAGAGGTCATATCGAAAAATGGCGGGCATACTCATTATTAATGTAGAAAAACGTAATAAATAAATGTTTTAAAACAATAAAATGTAAACATTTTATTCATTTTTTCCTTTCTTTCGAAGATTTTGCATGTGGCCTCATCCTAGTGGCGCATCTTTTTATACGCTTTTCAAGTAGTTCATTGTTTGATCTTGGGAAATTCCAACGGTAGTTTCTTATTTACCCTTTAATTTTATGACTTCCTGTTGGGAAAATATGTGCTTGTTCACAGGTAGTAAAAGTTTCCGGGTACAACATTTCCAACAAGTATACGAGGGTTGGTCAATAAGTCCCTGAAAATTAACACAAATTGTGTCGTCACCTTAAATTTAATTTTTTTTTTGTCAACAATCATCTTTCAAAAGAACGCACCCAAATTTTCAGACAGATCTGTCAAATAGTTTTGTTGTGGCAGCCATTTTATATAGACGCCTACTAGCATTTTCGTTAAAATGGATAAAAGTGAATTTCGAGTGCTCATTAAACACTATTTTTTGCGGGAAAAACCTATCACGCAAACCAAACAAAAGCTTGACAAATATTATGGGGACTCTTCACCATCGATTAGAACCATTCACCACTGGTTTACTCAATTTCGGTGCGGTTGTTCAAGCACAAGTGACGCCGAACGGTCTGGTCTCCCAATTGAGGCCACCACACCAGAAATGGTCGACAAAATCCATGGTTTGATAATAGACGATCGGCGAGTGAAAATGCGAGAGCTTGAAGAGGCAACAGGCTTATCACATGGCTCAGTGATTTCGATTTTACATAAATATTTGGACATGAAAAAGCTTTCCGTAAGATGGGTGCCGCCTTTGCTCACAATCGACAACAAACGCATTTGTTTGACAACTTCAAAGGTGTGTTTGGAGATGTTCCAGAAAAATTCGGCTGAGTTTTTGCGCTGTTTCGTAACCGTGGATGAAACCTGGATTCACCACAACACACCAGAAACCAAGGAACAGTCAAAACAATGGACTTCTCCTGGTGAATCGAAGCCGAAGAAGGCCAAGGCGGGTTTGTCAGCAAACAAGGTCATGGCGACATTTTTTTGGGATGCGCGCGGTGGGTGTTATTCACATCGATTACATTGAAAAGGGTAAAACGATCACCGGCGCATATTACGCAGACCTTCTGGATCGATTCCAAGCCGATTTGAAGCAAAAACGGCCGCATTTGGTGAAGAAAAAAGTTCTTTTTACCAGGACAACGCACCGGCGCACAAGTCCGCAGTCGCAATGGCAAAATTGCATGAGTTAGGTTACAAACTCCTCCCTCGTCCAGCATATTCCCCAGATTTAGCCTCCTGCGACTATTTCTTGTTTCTAAACTTGAAGAAATGGCTCGGAAGTAAGAGATTTGGGTCGAATAAAGAGGTCATCGCTGAAACAAACGCTTATTTTGAGCGGCTCGAGAAATCGTATTATTTGGAGGACATCACCAAATTGTAGAAACGTTGGATGAAGTGTATAAAGCCTAAAAGGAGACTATGTTGAAAAATAAAATGTTTTTATACCGAAAAGAGTGTTCCTTATTTCATTTTTCAGGGACTTATTGACCCACCCTCGTGAAGAGTGAAAATCGATTGCAAAATGTATGGCCTCATCCTAGTGATCGCCAGTGTATAATTGCTTGCATTTCCGATAACAATTTCAAAGATACAGTTGTTGAATCCGACCAACTTTATTTTCACAATCAAGTTAAAACACATGTAATGCATTGTCTTTTAAAATAATTGCTTTACAAGCAGTTTCACATATCACATAATTAAATACGTTTATAAAAATCAATCTCAGGCATTAATTGTGTGACTATTTCTCATGCAGTATTACGCCTTTATACCTTTCATTTAGTTCTGACCCTGACCCGAGCGTCAAACAAACATCTAAAGAACTAAATAGCACAAAATTAAATCAATGAAATAAGAATGTTGATTATTTCTGATTGCAACTATACGATCGACTGTGCGACTCTCCACCAAGGCCAATAAAACAATAAAACGAAAAGAAAAAATATTAAGCCAGCGAATATCCGTGCAAAAAAGTTTATTCCTTTGGATAAAATTCCGGTTTTTATTACCACCATTTATTGATATTTTATGACATTTTACGTACAATAAACGGTTATGAGATATATGCGACACACATAGAAATATGCATATGTATTCAATTTTCGTAGCACTATAGTTCGCGGTATATGCTAAACTAAAACAATGAACTTGTGACCTCAAGAAGATAGCACAAAACTACTTTATAGGCAATATAAATCACTTGAGCCGCTCATATCGCCGAATGATGTGAAGTTTGTACAAATTAAAATATTTGACGTTTATTGTTATGTAAAATTTAATTACTTTAGGATTTTCTAATGAATTAAATTATTTTTGAGCAAAAAAAAAAAACATAACTCCTTGACCTTGATTAAGAATAAAGCATTGTTATAGGGTGTCACAATAAGAAACATGTACTAAAACAAAAGAAAACATAATTGGCACGTCTGCGAATTATAAGTGGACAAGGAAAAGTATTGTAAGCTGAAATTGTATTAATTTTATTTCGATCATATTAGGTGCGCAACTAAATCCATAGATGGCTCCAGCAGTAAGTGCTGGTCGATTTTGACATATCCAAAACGTCATGAACCGAGCTTAGACATATGGTAAACAAACTGTTTTGACACATTAGTGATTTTGTTTTGGCGTCATATAGTTTTGGTTGTGTGAAAATGTCTGATTTTGTGCCAAATAATCGTCATTTGCGGGAAGTGTTGATTTTCTTCTTTCATTCGAAGAAAACGGCAGCTGAAACGCATCGAGAGCTCCAAAAAATTTACGGAGATGCTGCTCTAAGTGAAACAACGTGTCGTGATTGGTTTCGTCGTTTCAAAGACGGTGATTTCGATGTTGACGACCGTCCGCGTGAAGGGAAGCCAAAATCCTTCGAAGATGCTGAATTGGTGGTATTGCTCGATGAGGATCCGTGCCAAACGCAAGAACAGCTTGCTTCAGCATTAGGAGTTACCTGTCAAGCCATTTCCAAGCGATTGCATGCATTTGGAATGATTCAAAAACAAGGAACTTAGGTTCCTTATGATTTGAAGCCAAGGGACGTTGAGCGTCGTTTTTTCGCCTGTGAACTGCTCCAGCGGCAAAAAAGGAAGGGTTTTCTTCATCGCATCGTGACGGGTGATGAAAAATGGATTCATTACAGCAACCCAAAGAAAAGAAAGTCATGGGAACTGCCCGGTCATGCTTCTACGTCGTCGGCTCGGCCGAATATTCACGCTGCGAAGATTATGCTGTGTATTTGGTGGGACCAGGTCGGTGTCATTTATTATGAACTGTTGAAACCCAACGAAACCATCACTGGGGAACGGTATCGACTGCAATTGATGCGATTGAGCCGAGCAGTGCGCGAAAAACGGCCACAATACGAGCAGAGGCACAAAAAAGTGATTATACAGCATGACAACGCTCGGCCTCACGTTGCCAAACCCGTTAAAATCTACCTGGAAACGCTCAAATGGAAAGTCCTACCCCACCCAACATATTCCCCAAATATAGCGCCATCCGATTATTTTTGGTCCCGTTCGATGGCACATGTGCTGGCAGTTCCGCTCATATGAAGACATCAAAAAATGGCTTGATTCGTGGATAGCCTCAAAAGATGAACACTTTTACCGTAACGGTATTCGAGCTCTGGCAGAAAGATGAGAAAAAGTTGTAGCTAGCGATGGGCAATACTTTGAATGATTCATTTGGAACCATTTTTTCTCAATAAAGTTGCATTTTCATCAAAAAACAACGAAAACTTAGTTGCGCACCTAATATGAAACAAAAAATATGCTTTTCGATCCAATTTGTTGCTGCTGCAAAAAGGCATACATATTATTGATAGTGTTTGTTGGACAGTGCTGTAATCTCGAACAACAAGCACCTCCCGCCAACTCGATTATTAGCTAATTGCTTTAAATTTTCAGCATCAAATTGGTTATGGGTGCAGTGCTCCGCTCCACCTAAGGAAAGGACTTTACCGCGTTTTACTTCCGGGATAAATTCGAAAACTCTCCGATGCGGAGCGTTAATATCCATTTGTTCTATGCTCATACGAGTAAGTCCACAAGGAAAAGCATTAATTTTATTTCAATTGTATTAAACGCAATTTGTTGGCGCTTAAAACAAGTATGCCCTTAATGGCCCTTTATGGAATTCGCTACAGTCCGAGTTGGACCTGGAACAACTGCAGCTAGCTCAATTCTCAGCTGTTTGCCTCAAAATCCGCGTTGGTTAAAGCCTTTTCTAATTGTTCTATTTGTGCACTCCACTTTACCGGGATGACATATTTGGCGATGAATTCAAAACTTTCTAACTTAAGTCAAAGTCATTGCAAAACCTCTACAGTTAGCTGTTGCGTCTTCTCCTCCAACGTCAATAAGAAATGAACAGAAAGTCACTCGAAGAATTAATGCCTCTGATAACGACTGTGCTTCTGTGCAGTCGAGCAGAACTTGGATGATGAAGGCCTCGTTGATATTGCAGCGTTTCACTAAACTCATGTGGACACGTCTCTAACAGACAACTATTTTTAATAGGCTTGCTATATTTTCCATCTAAAGAGATAGAAGAAACCTTAAAATTCTTACGCAAGTTATTGGCCACTAGCATTTGGAAAACGCACCTATATATGTATATCGCTGGAATCTCTCATCTTTCATCTGATTCACTTAGTAGACTCCGCCCTGAGTGAATAATGCCAGGATAAATTTGTCTACATTGCTGACATTTACCCACAGAGAAGTCTTTAAAAGTCCAGATAGCTTGGAGCTACTATAGGCTTCCCTAATGGATGACACGAGAGCCAAAGGTTCTGACCCTGTCTATATCGGGCCTTGTCCGCTCGAAGGTTTATTTATCAACACAAACTGTTTGGTGAATATGCCTTTCTTTACTCGTCGGTCTCCTAAGTCAGAAAGACCTTCAATATCAGGGCTTCCCTTTGTCTACCTATGATTTGTCTCGGCTATGATCTGGATTTCGTACTTACTTCGCGACTGTATCGCAAACTTTAGAATTTGAGGCGGAAAACCACCTAAATCCATCACCTTAAATTTGAACCTATATGGTGCGTCCTTATAGTTATTAATCACCAAAAGGCTTTCGGAATTGTGTGAGGCTGTAGTATTAAAAGCAGTCCGACACCCAACTCACCTCGATTTTTTCTCATTTAGACTCAAGTTATGGATCCAACTAAATGTACCCCTGTATCGAAGCGCATCCCGGGGAAGTGCAACATGAAACTAAATAGGCACACATAGCAACAGGTTTTTTGACAAATAGGTAGGTATGATAAACAAGTCAATTTCTCCCTCAATGTTCTCTTATTCCAATTTAAATGTCTGGTATTTTGTTCAGTGTCTTACGTGATCGTTGTTAAAAAAAATTCTCCGATTTTCATCAAAAATAGGCTAACTTGTCATAAAGATTGATAAACTTTTCATGATAACACTCCAAAATATCAACTGTCACAATTATACACATAATCGATTGAAACTTAAAATTTGGCAGCATTTACTTTGGGTATAAGTAAATATTTACACATACATACACAAGTACAACAATTTGTAACAGATGTGCACCGTAAGATATTTTTCACATTTATTTTTATTCGACATATCGATATCGAATTTCAGTTTTGCCCGAAAAATTCCTTTCATCAGCCGACATTCCCCCACTGACGATAATAAAATTGGGAATTTTTCATTTAATGTCGCTCGCTGCACTTTATCATTGCTTATTTTTAGTTCACCTTTCAATTAAATGCAGAAAAAAAACATTACATTAAAATATCTATAACGGGCTTTCGCTTTTTTTAATATTTGTTCTTTTAAACACACATATCTTCAAGGTTACAGAGAAGGTAATTTATGTAAACAATTTATGGTAATTTAGCAAACTGGTATAACTTAGACTTTGGGCGTTCTTAATAGCATTACAGAACTAAAAGAAATATTTACTAAGCAACAACTAGTTTACTATGGGAGTCGTTATATAAACAGTCGTTTATAATAGCAGAGTTGCATTTTATCTCCAATTGAATTAACTTGTGCCAAATGTCAAAACATATTTCAAACTAATGGCGGATGACATGTTGCATTGCATTAAATGTCAAATAATTGAAAGCAGTTTCTTATCGTACTTCATAGTTGCAAAAACTGATCATCTAATTAAACTCGTTTGAACAAGTCTCACGTATGCATTTAATATCGAAATTCCAAATGTTTTGAAAACATTCTTTCACAATGCATCATCAAAGTCATTTACATAATATTGACAACAACGCCTCTTGCTAACATTGTTGTAGAAAAGATATTGTAAGGAAATGAAACAAAGTCGCAGAATGAAACATCCTTCCACTAATTGTCTGGAACGTGCTCATCTAACTTTAAGGTTAACATGGAATGCGTGTGCATCCGCCTACATGTACGAGTATATATACACGTACATACATTTGATTTCATGTTTTACTTTTACGTGGTATGTGTCTTGCAAACTATAAGTTTTACATAGAAAGCACGTTAACAAAATTTGTATCTCTTTGAAGTACCTTTCGACACTTGGTTATTACTTCATATATGTGATGTCCAAAGACTTTTCCTACTACAAAAGTCATCACCCTATCGGAAAATGCTCTCATTTCTGCAAATGGCGTCTTATGTCAACGCGACTTTGACATTTGTGAAGTAAACAGAATCAGAATACACGTAGACCAACCATGAATTGCTATACTCTTCAAGAACGCTGAATAATTTTGTCAATGTTTTTGACAAATGATCGCGGTCGGCGATTTTGACTTAACGAGAATTTCCCTGGTCGTTTAGCCCACCGCCTCGAGGAAACTGGCTCAACACGAGACAATTTCAGCCGTGGCTGACCCCGGAGCAGCCATTCGATCGAGAATAACGCTACTGTGACTACAGATGTCCAAGAAGACCCTCAAACATCAACCAGACGACGGATAAAGCAATTGGACATCAATAGACGGTCTTTACAGTGAATTTTGGTGAAAGACTTGAAGATGTACACGCACAAAGTGCATCAGCTATTGCCTGCAGGCTGCAGACCGCCAATAACAATAACTAATTGGTGCGGCGTTTACGGAGTAAAGATGATTGGCCCATATTTTTTCAAGGACGGCGTCGGCAACACTTACTGTGACGGGTGAGCTACAGAACCGCAGCAATCACACACACAGCACGAGCAACAGTGGACATTCTGCAGCAAACAATATCGCCCGATTTTACCGTTTCAGACTTCTTTCTTTGGGGTTTTTTGAAGTCGCGGGTCTACACGAACAAGCCACAGACCTTGGCGGCTCTAAAGGAGATCATCTGACAAGAAGTGGAGAATTTATCTGCAGAAGTTTTAAGAAAAGTCATGGAAAATGCAGTGGAACGATCCCGAATGTGCATCATCTCTGACTTGACCGTTATTATTTTCGCGACTTAATGGAAAATAATTTACTCGTATATTTACATAAAAAACAAACAGAACCAAGTCTTTTTATCTACAAACAAAGTTATTGCCTTAGGAAATCGAGTGAGGAGTGTAGAATATTAAATTTCTAGAAGTTGTTATGAGTATAAGCGCTCCGAGCACGGACAAGTTGCTCGTTTAAAGTAATACTACTTGTTGCTATCCCCTTGTGGGTCCCAGGGCCTCTACAACGCCTACGCGCCATCGTATGCGATTTCTGGAAATGTGCCTCAGCTCTCCCCAACTCTTTCCCAATTGTCGTGCTTCCTTCTCAACTGTTCTGCGCCACGTACTCCTAGGACCGCCGCGTATCCTGCCATCCTGGGTAAGCGGGTTCCATTGCATCGCTTGGTTAGCTATGGACCTGTAACCCTTTCGGAGAGTGTGACCGATCCACTGCCACTTTCGTCGTCGTATGGTTGTGCCTATAGGTTCATGACCCGTTCTCTGATAACGCTGTTCGTTAGAGATACGGTTTGGCCAGAATATCCTTAAGATGTAACGTAGACACCTATTGATAAACGTTTGCAGTTTCCTTGTGATAGTGACGGTCACTCTCCAGATACCACATCCATATAGCAGCACGGATTCAACGTTGGAACGGAACAGTCGTAGCTTGGTGTTTAAGCTAATTGCATTACTTCGCCAAACTATGGATAGCATCCCAAACGCAGATTTTGCTTTACCTATTCGGCTGGCTATATCCAGTTCGGTTCCGCCATCGGTTGAGACAATACTACCAAGGTATTGGAAACTCTCTGCTCTCTCAACCGTTTTTTCAGCAATGCATATATGAGTTGATGAGTTTGGTCCTAGGCTGATCATTTTTGTTTTTGCCGAGTTAATTTTCAGCCCAACGACGTCTGCTTTCCTCTCCACATTTGCTGTCATTTGGTGAAGGTCCATTATTCTGTGAGACAGTAGGAATACATCGTCGGCGTAGTCGAGGTGTTTGAGTTCAGATGTGAGAGTCCATCGAATTCCTCCATTTCCTGTTGATAAGGCCGCATTCAGCACATCGCTAATCACCAATAAAAACAGTATTGGTGAAAGTATGCAGCCTTGCCGAACCCCACTTTGGACTTCGAATTCCTCAGACAGCCTTTCTCTGTACAAAACGTGACATGTGGACCTATCATATGTACCCTTGATAATTGCTATTAATTTATCCGGAATGCCTCTCCTGCGCAAGACACGCCAAATAAATTCCCGATTAACACTATCAAACGCCTTTTCAAAATCGATGAACAACAGGTGAAGTGGTGGTCGATATTCAACACATTGCTCGATGATGATCCGCAGGGTGTTGATGTGGTCGACACAGGAGGATCCAGAGCGGAAGCCTGCTTGTTCGGCGTCGAGTGTATCTTGTTGCCTATTGCTCCGGTGTGAAAGCTGCCTAATAATACATTTCTTGACAGCACCAAGACTTTACTGACAACGTTAGTGTTGTTCTTGTCAGACTGACTAAACTCCATATTGTAAAATCGAATGTTCCAAAAAGTTTTTATAATTTCATATACCCATTGGTAACATTCTACACTGACACGTAACTATAACTATTCCCTCAATCAACAAGAGAATAAAGTATTGCCTATTGAAAGAGGCGAACAAATTTTGTAATGAATTGAAACAAATTTTCTTTATTTTCTTACGAAATCAGTGCAAATGAAGTCAAACATTGAGCTGTAAAAATAAAAAAAACAACACCGAGTATATTCTGACATTCTTGAAATATACCGTCATTCGAACGTATGTCATGACAAAGTTAAACTTTTACCCTCTTTAAATAGCGTAGTCTCAATTACCAAAAACTAAAAATTGTCTACATTACAATTTTTCACACTTACGCAAAAAGGTTCTGACGCAATTCTTAAACAAAAATGCGTGCCCAACTTGTTATTGTAGACAAGCGCGAAACGAATTATTAGAGGTCTTTAAGAGTCATTACGATTTACTGGAACAGAAATGCCACTTTTTGTAAAAGGTATCAAAGTGTGCAATGAAATAAAAATCCACGGGTGGTCTGCTGAACCGAATAACACCGACAAAGGTCAAGAGCAGTTAACAGCACACTGTATATCGGTGGTAAATAGAATCACAACAAGATACATAACATACGAATTATCTTAGGTAGCTAAGAGCGAATATTGATGCCAGAAACATTATAGACACAAAAGATGGGAAATCTGGAAGTCAAAGGACTATGACAATGGTTGTAGGGTTATTTTATGTTAAGCATCTGGACAACATCTTTCTGTGGGAAAATGCATTCTACAATGTTTGGATTTTCAAATTTCATGTCATGACGCTTGTGTTTGTATCCGGGAAAAGGAAAAGATTTTTAGGTAACAACTCTAATAAACTCCATGTGGTGTAGCTATTATATCAGAGAGCAGAAACATTGGCTGGAACACCGTTGCAAGCAAGACATTTAAACACTTTATAGTGAAAACTTATCTAGAGAGCTTGTCTATTCGGGATTGTTGTAATTCTAAGAAGGCACTAAGGAGCGTACCAGGCATAAAATGCGAAATTAAGGTACAGCTAAATGGTGTACAAAATTTCTTACGTACTCGTATGTTAATGGTCTATCACGAATAAAATAGAGAGACGTTATAACAGGAAATAATACCGTCATTTCTATAGAACGGTTAAGACAAAGGCTTCGCTACCTAAACCGGATCTTGTAAACCCAAAGTCGGAAACACAAAGGCGATATTAAAAATCTCGAGAGGCCAGAATTTTACATGGCGATGAGTATATGCCCGATGATTGTAACCTCAAAACTATTTTCCCGATTTTTTCTATAATCTCTCAGTATAGGCGAACCTATGCCTTTTAATTATGCTCTTAAAGGTGGAGCATGGTGGAGATTAAAATTTACATGACATATGCCTGATGAGAGTGAATTTCAAAGTTTACTTATTCCGCAGCAGAAGGAATTTTGATGAAGAGATGTTGGTGCGGTTGCCAGGCGACTAGGTGATCCACTCTAGCGGCTTGCCTAGTAGGACGCTCAAATATCGCATTTGTCATCTGCCATGGTAGTATATAACAGGCATAGTTCTGCTACCAGCCTTCAATGAGCCTACGGTTTCAGAATGTTTTAGACCGAACTCTAAAGGTGAGAACAATACTCAAGTTGCGGTCTAACCTGTGCTTTCTACATAAGGCGCTGTTTCTACTTACTTTACTTAACGGGCTCCCGACCCGTGAAGAGTCTCTGCCTGAGGCACTGTAGCCTTCCATCCTCTGCGATCTCGGGCACGTTGCTTCCAGTTATCCAGACCAAGCGCTCTGGCATCCGCGATGGCTTGGTCTTTGAAACGGAGGTTCGGTCTTCCTTGTTGTCTCGAACCTGGCGGCTGGGATTCGAAGATCCTCTTAGCTGGAGCATTATTGTCCATTCGCTCGATGTGGCCGAGTCAATGTAGTCGACGTATTTTGGCCTTTTGGACTACATCCACATCTTGGTACAGCTCATAGAGTTCGCGGTTGTATCTTCTTCTCCATTCGCCCTCCTCGCACACAGGACCAAAAATCCGCCGAAGAATTTTTCTATCGAAGTAGCCCAGTATCAGCTCTCCCTTCCTGCTTATCGTCCAGCACTCGGCGCCATAAAGCAGAACTGGCAGGATAAGGGTTCTGTAGAGCATACATTTTGTCCTTCGAGTTAGGAGTTTTGAACCCAATTGTTTTGCCCAACCGAAGTAGCAGCGGTTTCCTAGGGTAATTCTTCGCCGGATCTCCACTAGGATGTCATTTGTGGAGTTCATGTTTACTCCGAGGTTGATAAACTCCTTAACTACCTCGAAATTGTTGCTATCAATAGTGACGTTCTGTCCAAGGTGGTGGACAGATGCTTGTTTGTTTGTTGATAGCATGTACTTAGTCTTATCCTCATTTACTACAAGGCCAACAAATTTCGCCTGTTCTTCAATCGCCGTAAAAGCCTCTATCACGGCAAGCTGGGAGCGACCGATGATGTCGATATCGTCTGCATACCCCAGTAGCTGGACGGATCTGTTGAAGATAGTGCCTTCCGTGTTGACACCTGCCCTGCGCACTATCTTCTCTAACACGAAATTAAAGAAGTCACATGATAGTGCGTCTCCTTGCCGAAGTCCGGTGCATGTTTGGAATAGTTCGGAGGAACTATGTTTCACTGTAAAGTATATCTTTGCTCTAAGCATGTAGCTTAGCTTCATGGACGCCAATTTTGGGATGTTCGATATGTGGTCATGCCATATTAGAGTTAATCGTGACGCCAAGAATACGCATGGTTTCTTTGGGTTGGATAATTTGGACGTCCATTTAAAGTATAGGATACGAGATCTTTCTGGAAAAGGAGGTGGATTGTATTCATCGCATTGAAGTCAATTCTTCTGCAGATCTTCGATTAATAAGTGGATATCGTCACATCTCTGATGATGTGAGGTATATGGATTCACAAGCATGTTGCTCTCATCGACAAAACTAAACATCTCGCTGTTTATCGACTCTAGTAGGTCATTGATATGAAGTATCATTTAAAACTGATTTGGTTAAAATATAGATCACTTATGCACCCTACCGTTAACAGCAAAGATATCGGAAAATATACCATCGACCAAAATTTTAATTGATCTGTCTTGAAAAAAAAACCAGCCACAGAGCTATTGTGGTAGTCCGTAGGAGGCTAAAAACTCGAACGAAAGCTCTTGATTTCCCATGTTGCTCTATGTCTGAGGTCCATGGGTAGGTTACTCAGAAATTCTCTAGTTGAACTGCAGATGTGAAAACCATACTGCCGATCGCTTATTGTTCGTGTTTAGCGTAGGCAGAAATAACACAGTAAACAATACTATCAGAACCAGAAAAGTGTTTGGAGAAGAGCTGCATGAACTGTAACATCGACATGCCGAAAGAGATACGATTTCAACGCTCGGGTAGGTGGGTAGAACCATTTCAAACCAAATTAGCTCTTATATGTGCTCACATCCCACGTGATATGGTTGTTGGTGTGTTGCTGGGATTTAGTATTACCAGAGGTCATTACAATCATTCTTTAAAAAAGAATCGCTTCCGCAGTCCCTTTAAAGTCATCAAGAAACTATTTGCTGTTGTCTAGCTGTGGCTAGTGCCGGACATCAAATGGCAAATGGCTTATACTAACCACTACAATTCTGTCTATATCTAAGCGATGTCTGCCTCAAAGCTTGTTTGTCTTGGCCTTGCTATAAGTTGGCAATGTCGTCCTATATATCATATGACACAGTTAGTCTGCTCCACTTGGGGTTGGCCATCGGAAGGAAGTGTGAAAGTATATTTTTCTTAACAAATCACATGTGGAAAAGGTTCGCTGGAAACTGTTAAGCTGAACTCCCCTGGCCAGCTCGTAAGTCCACTTGTTTACATCTAAGTATGCTACTACGTCCCCAGTAGGTGACCCTAAACTGACCCCCAGAAGCTCGTTACGGCTTTGTTCTACAAGTTCAAAAGATGTGGGAACCTCAATCAACTTAGCACACACAACCGAAAGCAGCTATCTTTGATTGTGCTGGCTAAAGGGGCTTGTTGTTAAACACCATCTTCTGTCTTTTCATAATATTTCAACTCGCCAGCATATACCTAGTAGGGACAATTGTGCTGTTGCGCACATTTAATGCCATAAAACTAAGACCTCGAAAGATAATTTAATGAAACTTTCAGGATTTATTCAGATATATGTATATTCTGAATATAAAAAACTTAACTTTAATTAAAAGAACTTCTCTTGGCCTTAATGCTAGTCTTTAGTCCTTTTGGCCACTCATCAATTAGAATACGCACCTCATTAATTGGGAAATTGGCCACAGATTCGGTCAGAGCTAGCTTTAAGAGTTCCATGTTAGGGTATCTTTTGCGGCACATAATGTCCTTTAAGGCAGTCCACAATTTGTGATCAAGTAGATTAAGGTCTAGGGTGGTGGAAGGCTAGTTTTGTACCAATAAAACGGGGTATATTTCTCTGGAGCCAGATATGGGTAGTTTTCGCCTTATGAGCTGTCGCACGATCTAGTTGGATGGTATATAGAGTATGGTTTAGAGGTTTCACAAAGGGTCCTTAAATGGTTTGCTGGTACACTTTGGCGTATGTTTCAATGCTTTTTTCGCAAAAATGCAGGTTAGTGACCGCGTCATAAGAGACTACCCAGCACACCATGGCTAACTCTGGACGGTGTTCTTTACGGACCCTTGATACTGGCTCGAACACTTCCCTAGATGACCGTGCATATACGCTATCATTTTATTTGTTTAATTTCTTCTACACCGTGAAGATTTTCTCATCGATAAACAGAATTATTCTGTATAGAACAGCAGCGTATTCCACCAAGAGTCGCTTTGATTTTTGTAAAAGCCAAAGTCAGCATTTTTCTAGTATGACTGGTTTGAAGGCCCCCATCCACAAGCCTATCTTGATATGTGAATAATTGACTTTTGTGTTACATTCATCTCGTGCACCAGTGTTTTCTGCTTTTAGGGACCTTTTTGAGCCTTAAAGGCTTTGATGACTTGTTCTTACCGTGCGAGGAGGACCAGATCGCAGGCGGCCTTTAATGTCACCCGTATCCCCGAAGAATTTTATACACCGATAAGCAAGCACTAGGCTAATATCTAGCTGCTGCAGTGTCTTGAAAATGTAAGCAAATTTGAAATATTTTTATAAATAAACAATTGTGACATTAACTGCTACAAATGTTATGGGTACGCCTAACTCTTGCCCGCGCAATGGGTGCAACAAATGTAATAACAGTATTTTTCTCCCTACTACGTATTCAATTTTTCATTTAAATTCATTGAAAATGAATCGACCAACATTTCAAATCGCCAAGCCTTCAAACAACCTTCAAAATATCTAAATGACAACTGCATACACTTCTGTCAATTTTACAGTAATAATATTAACTTAGTGATGACTCTACTCGTATTTACCTTTGCGTCAGAAGTTTAAATAGCACTAAAAATAAATAGAAACAAAATGAATCAAAAACCACGGCGCATACGTGGTATTTTGGTCTGAAATCGCGAGGGCGTCGAAAACAAACCACCCGCACCCACTCTCACTCTCTCGGTTCCTTCTCTATTTCAGTGGCTTTACAATGCGCTTATAGCCGAGCGTCCTTCACATTTTTGCAGAAGAACACAAAAAAAGTGATTTGGTAAATTATT
The DNA here is from genome assembly GCA_963082735.1 of Pocota personata. Lineage (NCBI taxonomy): Eukaryota > Metazoa > Arthropoda > Insecta > Diptera > Syrphidae > Pocota > Pocota personata. Next base: position 44,240,209 of record OY720429.1, on the reverse strand, counting down.
TTCGGGAATGACCAATGAAGATGACTCAAAGCTGATCAAGGCACGTACCTACATATGTATGTCGTCCCCCACAAGCTAGCGAAAATTGTTTTTTTTTTTTTTTTTTGTATCTTTTGTTGATTTACGTATTTTTTCTTTGCAAACGAAGTACTCTCGAAACATAAATTCGTTTCTTTTTTTCATCATTTTTCCATGACGAATTATTGAAACTGTGTTGCTGTTCCATTTTAAAGAGAGTCAGCGATTTTTTTTTTTTTTTTTTTAATTTTCACTTCGCGTAATAATCGTGTGCCACAGTGAGACAATTTATCTTTTTGTGCATATTGTTATTATTATGCTTCCAACTGGTCCCCCGCCCACCAACCAACCTCCAATTAGAGAAACATATTATATAGAGTTGTACGAGTTATTCGTGTGCCAAAGCTGATATACATTTCTCCTCTTTCTCTAGTCGAATTTTGTATGGGCAAAGGAAGAAAAACGAAAAAATACAAAATTCAATTGAGAGACGCAGAGAAAATGGAAAGCATTCTACGCCGCTATATTTAAAACGGAAAAATGAGTGAGATATTTATGTCCAACGCAGAAGAGCGAGCACAGGAAAACATACAGGAAAGCTATAAATCAAAAAAAAATATATTAAGTAGGTATGTGTATCCCATGTGATCGTGAAGGTATCAACTGCGAGTCCCAGGAGCTCTGTTAAACTGAGGCACATAAAAATCCGCCTGTTTGACGCTTTATATCTTGAGAACCATTTTCCTCGAATTTCCATTAAAATATTCGAAATTAATCTCAATTTTAACCTTTGATATTAAATTTACGAATACTGGACGGGTTCATGACAGTGCTGACGAAAGTACTAGAGTCGGAGTATTATACTCCTACTCATATCGTCTCGCGTAGTACTTTACCCCAGTTTTGCTTTCTCATTATTCAGAGAATCGGAGAATAGCAGGAAACATCATTTCCAACAAATTTTTGGTCTTTGCTTTCAAAATCTTCAATTGATCTTTCCATTTCAGGTCAAAACAAACACTTTGGCCTTTAGTAATAGAAATACTAAAAGTGACGTCTAAAGTTGCTGTTAGTTAGATGATCGTAAGTTGCATTTACAATTTCGTGGTAATAAAACAGATTTAGCAGAAGTCAAATTCATAGTGCGAGTAGTTATTGTGATTAATTTTCACATTTTCCCATTTGTGACTCGCTGACTTTTGACAGATTAAAGAAATTCAATTTAGACTACAGACTAAAAATTGTTCATTAGTGTAGCATTTTAACGCATTCAATCGTTAAAATTAAGTATAAATTGCTCATCCCCCAATTCGAAATGCTATTGACTGTCAATTAACAACCGACTTAGAGGCGGGTGAGCCCAACACCTAAAGTGTTTTCTATTTCAGAAGTGACATTCGCGCTTATCACTACCGATCTGGAGTTAGACTCGACTTTAAGAAAAAAAAAATCGTTTAAATTCGGTATTTGTCTGTCTGTCTGTTCCGTAATTCAAGAGCTACCAAACATACTTTATTTATTTCTAGTAAAAATCATTCAAATAGGTGGTAAAAATCATGAAACATAATAAGAAACATGAAATAAAGCGTTTTTCAATAAGGACATAATAATTTTGTATTTAAATAATGTACCGAATAATTGAGATATCCGGCTGAAATTTCCAGGTGTCAAAAATAGTCCTCCAACATGGCACGATAGCGAACTCCATTGACCGTACAATGTGCGATCATTTTCATCGACGAAAAAATACCGTCCAATGGAGTCGCTTGAAGCACATGTGGGTTTGTTGCTGTCCAATAACGCATATTTTGCTCATTGATAAAGCCATTAAGCCAAAAATGAGCTTCATCGCTGAAGACGATTTTTCGATGAAATTAAGAAATTCAGCGCTCTTAAAGTTGTGACCACCGACTCAGAATTTCGGTAGTAATTTTTAATAATCTCCAAACGTTGCTCGTTCGCACAATGATAAAAATGTAAACCTTGACTGACGTTTTAACATTGACAGATCATAAGAAAAGTTTAAGGGTGCGTTTGTATTAAAATACAAAATTGTTATGTGCCTATTGGAAAACCCTTTATTTCCACCTAGCTCAAGAACCATTTGAGAAATTTTGACATTTCGAGGTTAGGATTTCACATCCCTGGCATATGACATCTGTCAAATCCATCTGTCATCCATAGTAACAGGTAAATAGTTATTGCCTTGCAATTTTACAATATGGATCGTTTAACCACCACTCAACGCATTAAAATTGTTGCATCTTACTACAAAAATAACGGTTCTGTAATTACTGTGTATCGCGATTGAAGGACAGATTATGGTCGTCATAATTGCTCAACTGAGCAAACAATTCAAAACACAATCACCAAATTCGAATAAATCGGTGGTGTTTGTGATGTCGTAAGGCCAGTGCATTGAAGACATTGACGTGATTGGCATGTGGTTTCTACAGATCGGGGCGACGTGCCACAAAACACAGGCAAATTTGGCTCTATATTATCTGAATTTTTAGTGAACACTATTCGTATGTTTTGTTCTCAATAAAATTATCTGTATTTTATGGAAAAGTTGCCATTGCATAAGGAATTTACTTCCGTAGCAGCTTGTGCAAAGTTCATCTTAGCACGGGCTTTTGTCTTTTCTCTACTTTTCCCCATCAGAGCTACGAGAAGAACAATGTGGTTTACCATCAGGAATGATAGCCTCCACTTTGGACTTATAATTTCTCCTCATAGACTACTGCCTTCTAGCTCTCGATTAAGAGACGTTTTGCAGCAGAGATCTGTATCTAACCCATTGCTTTATGACTTTGCGTCCGATATTTGAATGTGGTCGCTGGAAGATGATCTCAGAAGGAGACTGACGACTCACTCTTATACTAAGGATTTTAAATAAAGATATGATCTCCCATGTTTGGTAAGTGCTCTTAAATCCAACAAAGTCCCCAGCACTATTTGCCTAATCTACACGGAATTTGATCGCCTCAAGTGTGCTAACTACAGAGGCTCTGCTAAACATCGCCTAGAAGATACTATCTGGTGTAATGCGTGAGTCGACAATCGACCAAATCTTCACTTCAGGCTAGATCCTAGAGAAGACTCAAGAATATTAATTCGACACTCACCACCTGGTTATTGATTTCAACGACGAGTATGAAAGCTTTAATTGGAATGAGTTATACCGTTTCTGTATCCCTGCTAAACTTATTCGCTTATGCAGGGTGACAATGAAAAACGCTCGCTGCTTCGTCAAAATCAGGAAAGGTGACTCGCTGCCACGCAACTTTTTCTATCTTGTGCTATTTTTTCTTGTGATATTTTTCATAAGTCGTAGTTGCTGTGCGGACGACATTTATACCATCGGTAGAACAAAGCGAGCAGTCAATGCCGCCTCCGCTAGCATCGAATCAGGGGTGCCAAAGATGGGCCTTTTTACAAATGAGAATAAGACGAAGTTGTATGCTATCAATGAAGATACTCACCACCAACGTATTGGCCAAAACATTTCAATGGATAGCTATAACTTCGAAATGTATAAGGAATTTGTCTACCTAGGTGGAGATAAAACGGAGGATCACTTTTGCTAACCACTGTTTTTCTACGGGTTAGAAAGGAAATTGCGTAGTAGAGCCCTATCAAGAAGAACTACGCAAACGTATGAAATCCTCACCATCCCAGTCATGCTAGGTATATGGTACAAAAGCCTGGACTTTGTCTAAGTCAGGGGAAAGTACGAGTACTCCTTGAGTCTTCTAGAGACAATTTCTTCGAAAAATCTGCTCAATGAAATATTCTTGGAATTCATGAAACCATCTTCTATACCTACCCTCTTTAGTAATAACACCTTCTGGAGTTCTAAAGTTTAAGCTCGGGAGACTTTTTAGGAAGCTCCAAGCCCAACGTTATCTTTATCTTTGAAAAGATTGTTTGTAGAAGATCTTCCGATTTTTGTGGAAAGCAAAAACTTAACCAGACGTCTGCCAGTGGACGGCCCCATTTTTAAAGGGCCTAACACCACTCTTCTTTGGATTTAATCCTGCAGAGCGTCTCCCTTCCTATAACTCATATTTTCGCCTTTGACTTTATTCAGTCTCAGCCAAGCTTTCTTAATTCTTAAAACTAATGATTAATTATTTTAATTAATTCTTTATTTAATTAATATAAGGTTTTATTAATAAGAAAAATGTAAAGATATAATATTTCCTGTCTCCACCCCACTCTGGTTTTGGTAAGTTAACAAGAGACTGAGGCCTGAATAAAGGTACTAATTATTTATTTGTCCTTTCTCTAGTACTATTTTCGACATACACTTCTTTTTTGTTTACTAGAAAAAATCTAAAATAAACTTGAGCCAACAAGGTCACCTCAGAAAAATGCTCATAATTCACAAATGTCTTTGAGAACCGTAGAGGAGACGAGAAAGATATCGAAGATTACTGTGAAGATAAGAATAAGTTAGATCAATCAAAAGGGTACTATTTATAAGACTTTTTTTCAGTACCGCGCCATATCAGGACAAACATAAAAATCAAATTTCTTAAAAATTTCTTCAGTGGTCTTTTGCCGTTTGAAAACAGGCAGGTAGACATGGAGCAAAAAATGTTTCTTTTTAGCTGACCTTTACACCATAAAGGGTTATTTATTTTATGCTTTAGGATTTTGATATAAAATAAAATGAAAAGTATTCAAGATTTTTTTTTTTATAATTTTCACGTGTTAAAGGGGATATGAATACCCTTATACTAATTTTTAGAACACGTGCGTTTTTTTGTGGAAAGGAAGAGACAGAGAGAAAGACAGAGTAGTGTGGTTTGAAACTCAGGTGGTATTAAGTTTCTGTAAACTCCAAGGGTGGCTGTCCAGATAACTGGGGAGTATTTTGTTTTATTTTTCGCTATTATTGTCGTTGCTTATAATTCACTGTATTTTTTTCCGTCCTCCTGAGGTCATCATCACGATCAAGTTGCATTTTGGCCATATGACCACCCTACTGCCAGTGTTATGCCTTCAGAGTAGAGTTGTCTTAGCTCTCGCAAGTGATCGACTTTTTTATTTATTTCATGCGAAATAAATAGATGATTCTTGACATCAGGATTCGAACCGTGAATCAACAGCGTGACAAGCGATGATGTTACCTCTACACTACGGCCACCCTCAAATTTTCAGATTTCAATGAAATTTGTTTACTGTTTTAATTTATGGACTATGCCATTATGAATGTAATACAACATTGGTTAAATAGCCTACACGGGGAGTTCCTTGTGACTTTTCGGCACATTTCTGACTATATTGCGGCCATAACTTGACGGACGTTATTTTTCAAGTGCCCCAAACTTTGGGGATTGTCTGCATAGGCAGATCGTGTTAGCAAAGCCCCATAAAAAGAAATCCAACAAGATCAGATCTCGAAATTAATTTTTGTTCGAAAAATCGGCGTCAACGTATTCTATACAGATATTACAGAACTGTTATTTTTGTAGTAAGATGCAAATAACTCTTTATGATCATAGGTAGGTACCCCTTTTCTCCGAATTAACGAGGAAGACAAATTAGGATAGTTAAAACAACAGGGCGGAATACTAACCCCGCGAGGTCCGACTCCCAACTTGTTTATAACATAAATTTGGTTGGCTCAATACGAAGGGCGAGGAGAGCGATGTAAAATAAAGTGCACCACTGGGTCTCACGTACTTGCGCATGTATGTAGGTATATTATTTATCTGCAAGAACTCAGATTTTAAATTTAAACGAAATCGAAAAATATATGCTTTTTCTCAAAAAAAACCGTTCAAATTGGTAAAAAAAATCATGACGTTTTTCTACATTTGCACATGTCAAATATTGTATAGATACTTTTTTTTTATAAATTGGAACGTGTGAAAGGGGTTATGAATACCCTTATACTAATTTTTAGGACACGGGCGTATTGGGGTAAGGGGAAGAGACAGAGAGAACGACAGATTGGTGTAGTTGGCTTGAAACTCAGCTGGTATTAAGTTTCAGTAACTCCGAGTAATATTTGAGGGGACAATTTTCGAAAACAAATCAATAAGTAAAGTACCGTTATACGCTTTTTTTGGCAAAAGCCTGATACGCTTTTGACATACAGTGGTGGTCAAAATAATAAGAGTGAATTGTGATGCTCTCGAAGCTTCATAAATCCCATCTTTGTAATCTATTCTACTGAAACAAATTAGGTGTACGAACTTCCATTGCATTACTTGTTACACTGGAAATGAGTGACACTAGTAAATTTCCATGAGCATTTGTCAAAGCACCGTTACTTTCATGTATTAAACTCACTTTTACTGTGGACAAAATAATAAGAGTGCTGTGTAGATCTCCTGTAATTCGGGTATATTTCACCTCGTTCTTCAATTATTTAGTTAAATTTATTACAAGAATTGTGTTTAAGTGTGTTGGGAGATTATTTTTAAATAGTTATGGGACGCGGAAAGCATTGTTCGGAGGAAGAACGGCGTTTGATCCTCTAACTTAGAGATCAACTCAAATCGTATCAATTTACCGCTGATGCTCTTCATCGTTCTCTATGTGTTGTAGCACGAATATTGAAGAAGCGAAATCTACCCCTAAAACAGGTCGAAACAAGGGGGCGTCCGAAAAAACAACAGCTTTGCTAGATAAGTGAATTGTTAGAGAGGCACTTAAAGATCCATTTACAACATCTACCTCGATTAAAATGAATTTATCTTTGGATATCAGCTCTCAAACGATTCGAAGACGTTTGCAGGAAAGGAATTTGCACGGAAGAATCGCAAGAAACGTTCCATTGCTAAGCACTAAGAACATAAAGCAACGGATTGACTTTGCAGCTGCAAACCAAGCATCAGCGAACACATGCAATTGGAGGAATATCATATACAGCGATGAAACTAAGATAAATTTATTTGGATCTGATGGTAGAACGTATGTTAGGAGAAGAAAAAATTAAGAGTTCAAACCTAGGAACACCACGAAGACAGTTAAGCATGGTGGTCGTAACATCAAAATTTGGGGTTGTTTTTCATATGATGGAGTTGGTCCTATCTTTTGGATAAAGGATAATATGAACAAAGAACTGTACCTCGACATTTTGGAGAGCATAATGCTTCCTTATGCAAAGGACAATATGGCTTTAATATGGACCTTCCAGCAAGATAATGACCCCAAACACACTGCCAAGGTGGTGACTACGTGGTTTGAGCAGCTAATGTGTCGGTTCTGCCATGGCCATCACAATCGCCAGACTTAAACCCTATCGAAAATCTATGGGAAGATTTAAAGAATAGGGTTTCTGTCAAAAAAACATCTAATAAGCAGGCGTTGTAGAAAGGCATTGAAAAGTTATGGTATGCCACACCTGCCGAAATCTTATCGACTCTATGCCAAGAAGATGTGAAGCAGTTCTCAAAAACAAAGGTCAAGCAACAAAGTACTGAGGCTGTCAGGTGACCCTTTACTCATTCTCTTAATAAAATTGCCTCTTGACTGATATTTTATTCTTTTTTTAGAGAGCTATAAGAAACACTCTTATTTTTTTGACCAGCAGAAAAGACCAATGAAAAATATTTTACAAGACTTTACTTTTAAAACAATAATTGTTGTAAATAAAAAAGTTTGTCCAAATTACAGAAATAACTTCTATTTAAAAAATACGAATACATTCCAGAATCATACATAATAAAATATAGCTGTTATATCGAAATAATCGAGCAAAAGGGTTTCACTCTTCTTTTTTTTTATATAATTTGCACGTGTTAAAGGGGATATGAATACCCTTATACTAATTTTTAGAACACGTGCGTTTTTTTGTGGAAAGAGGAAGAGACAGAGAGAAAGAAAGATTGGTGTAGTGGGTTTGAAACTTAGGTGGTATTAAGTTTCTGTAAACTCTAAGGATCGCTGTCCAGATAACTGGGGAGTATTTTGTTTGATTTCGCTATTACTGTCGTTGCTTATGATTCACAGTATTTTTTCCCGTCCTCCTGATGTCATCATCACGATCAAGTTGCATTTTAGCCATATGACCACCCTACTGCCAGTGTTATGCCTTCACAGTAGAGTTGACATAGCTTTCGCAATTGATCGACTTTTTTTTATTTATTTCATGCGAAATAAATAGATGATTCTTGACATCAGGATTCGAACCGTGAATCAACAGCGTGACAAGCGATGATGTTACCACTACACCACGGCCACTTTTATTATTTTGACCACCACTGTATGTTCGACGTAATTCAAATATCAAATTTAAACAACATCGTTAGAGCAGTTTTCGAGATTTTTTTTACTAAATCAGCCATCAGTAAAGTTCCGTTTATTTTGGGGTTAGAATGAAAATTCCGATATCGCCTCGAAATGTGACGCCACAGTCCGTCCAGCTATACATACAGACAGACAAAATTGAGTTTTTTTAGATTGTCTATTATAGTAATGCCAAGTTTGATTAAAATCTTGAGATCGAACATTTTCAAGAAACCAATACTTGCCCCCAAGTATTGGTTTACAAATAAAAAAAAGTAACGAAGTAACGAGTCTCACAGAACAACAGGACACGGTTGTAATTTGTAAAATTCGACTAGATACTTCACCGTTTAGTAAACAATATTAGAAATTGAAGAAAAGTACGCGTACGCTTTTCGTATAAAATCTTGAGAAATGGTAATTCAATGTCGTTTCCAAATAAATGTCAATGGGAATCGTTTGTTTTTTTTTTTCCAAACAAATAAGTCGAAGATTTCACAAAACAAACCAACTTAAACTATATCAACTGTAACTCATTTGAAAGTTTTATATTTTTTGTAAGGCTAAGTTGCTCTGGTGGACAATAACAGAATAATGAACGAAGAAAAAAAACATATGTATCTCTCTGAATTCCGTTAAATCTATATTTTCTGATGTTTTCAGACGTAATCACGCTTATTTTCAATATCGAGGTGACAAATTGTCACCTCATTTTATTATAAGCCTATGCTCTTACGTGAAATTGTGTGCGAATATATGCGAGCTTTCAATACGGCAACAAGTCTTTGTAGTCTCACTTCGTGTGTACGAGTATTCTTATAGTCGCTTGGATGGACTAATGGAAATATGCATTTGTACGTGTCACCTCACTTTCTGCAGACACGACTAGGAAAGTACGTACAAATGAGTACTCCTCAAATAACGAAATTCCAAAGCCATTCTTCACCCAAACAAATACAACATTCCCTATGTTTTACTTTTCAAATCGGAAATACAATGAAAAAAAGCCTACAAAACAGAATGCAATCGCTTAGCTTAGCTATAAAAATGTTCATCGTATACCTCAATTTACTACGACTACGACTACAAAAATCATTTTGATGTGGGGCCCAGTCTAACTGACAGCCTGTAACGAATGCCTTTTACTGTGCGGCACCAAGTAAGTACAGATTTTTCTATTGCTTGGCCAGAATCCCGACACCATATGGTATGGTAAACATTTGTTAATCCATGAAGGAGCCATGATAGACATGAATCTTATCTGCCCGAAGAGGCTTTATTGACTTGACTTTGGGTGCACTTTTACGAGAATACCAGATGAGAAAAGAGCAGAACCTCCCTAATGCGATGTGATTTGGTGTTGTTTTCCATTTGGTTTTAATGATATTTTTATTCCACATAATGACCAGGTTATGCGCTCTCATAACACTTCCTGTTTGTTTTGTTTCGACTTCTTTCCCTCCTCTTCCCATACCTAGTAGGTAACCATTTTCACAAACGATAATTGTTGGGTAGTCTACCAACTACCAGTGACTTTCCTGTGAACAGTCGTAATAACAAGGTATGCGCTATGCCTATGGTAAAAAGCAAAAACTGGGAAAATTCACACATAAAAGGAAACTCACCTTATTCCGTAATGAAACGCACCACAAATGTATTTCAAATGCGACTGGTGCTGCTGCGGTCTCAGGCGCTGGCTCTGGTTGTGCTGCTGTTGCTGTTAGTGGATGGATGATGATGAAAGCAAATGAATTTGTCGTGTATTGAACTGAGGACTGAACTCTTTGGTGGCGACACACCACACACACCACACACAGTTGATAGGAAAAGAAAAAAACTACTTCGAGGAACGGCGAATTGATTTTCCTTCTTTAGAAATTGTTTGTAAAAAAAAAAACACACTTTAGGACACAATAAAAGAAATTGATTGCTCTTTCAACTTAATTGGTAAAATAAAAAAAAAAAAAAACTTAAGGACAAATAATTTGAGGGTAAAATCGTAGATTTAAAAAAAAATCCCGTTTTCCGATGAAAATTTCTCCAACACACTTTTCTTCGCTTCCAATTGAATTTTGTTGAGGCTTTTCCTGAAATAATTCGCACCGTGTGCTAGTAAAACGAATAGAAATAGATAATTTGTTGCGTTTTTTTTTTTTTTTTTTTTTTTCGTCACAGTAGTGGATATTTTTGTAGCTGCCCAATTGTTCACAGAAATCAAAGTGCATAACAATAAACAAAATAATTAAAAAATAAAAGAATCATCCGACGACGACAAACGGCGACGACGACGAAAACGATCGCGAATCACCAATCACACGCTCTTTCCGAATAACTTCTGAAATAGAAAAAAATAATCCACCTCTTGCTTTGGGCCGAGTTTGAGTACCATTTGGGCATTTGATGAGGCAACACTTGCAAGTAGGGAAAAAGAAAAATAAAAAAAAAACAAAACTGGAAACATTCTAGTGAATAGTTGCATGGGCTGTGGTTGGCTGTCATATTGATGTTGAATCGGTGACGTTTGTCGTTGACAGTTCGCATTTGATTTGATTTTTTTTTTTTTCTTTTTTTGAGAGAATACCAGGGGGCCTGTTGTCAAATCGACTTCGGATACGAATTAGTGCCGAAGGTGTACGGAATGTGGAAAACTATAAAATCATTGGTGCAAAAAAAAACAGAAAAGGTGTTGTTTTCGATAATTATTATTATAGGGTGTCCAGACAACAACGATAGGAAAAGAAATTTAATTAAAACAACAACGGTGTGAGATATAAAATTGATTCTGGCTTTATTTTGAAGCTACATTCATGCCATTATGTGTGGAATAACACATCATTTAAATGGCCGCCTCAGCCTCGGCGCCTTGGTCCAATATGTGCGGCGTTATTCCGGTAATAGCGTCTCGAAAGTTGAATGGTTGGCTTGCTAGCGTAGACTAAGGACTTGACTTAGCCCCAGAGAAAATAATCGAGGGGTGTCAAGTCCCATGATCGCGGCGGCCAATTGATGAACGCTCGCCGTGAGATGACCCAGTCGCGTCGTTGCGTCGCTTGTATGGCATGTAGCGCCGACTTGTTGGAATCACAGCTCGGATATGTCGATGTTGTCGAGCTCTGGCCACAGAAAGTCGTTTAACATCGCTCTATACAGAGGACCATTGACGGTAACGGTGTCTCCTTTCTCACTTCGAAAGAAATAAGGTCCAATGATGCCGCCATGCCATAAACCTCACCAAACAGTGAATCTATGCTTTGATGTTTGGTCGAACACTTGTGGATTATGGTCGCTCCAATAACGGCAATATTGCTTGTTGACATAACCGCTGAGCCAAAAATGGACCACGTCGGAGAAGGTGATTTTTTGGCCAAAATCCGGATCTCCGGCCATCTTTTCCAGTGCCCAATTAGCGAACTCACGGCGTTGTCTATGGCGGCCCGGCTTCAATTCTTACGTCAGCACAATCTTATACGGATGTAGACCCAAATCCAACCGCAAAATAAGCCTGGTTGGCTCTCTGGCGATGCCAAATTCAGCTGATCGACGCCGAATCTACATTTTTAGGTCTTCTTCGATACTGGCCGCTACGGCGGCTATGTTTTCTTCACTTCTCACCGATCTAATTCTGGTTGCTGTCTTAAGGTCCAAAAGAGTGTACTCACGCTCAAACTTTTCCACGGTGCGACGAATTGCCTGCGCACTGAAGCCATGATGACGACCGACCTCACGACTAAATTCACGTTGCTTATTTACAACTGAGCCAGAATTTCGATAATATTTTTTAATAATTTTCACACATTCGGGTAGTGTCAAACGATGCATGATGAAATGGCAAGCCTTACTGAATATTTTTGCAGCTGAATGTCATTGATAACTTTGACAATTACTGAAACATAACAATTGGAAAAACTATCATTACTATCTGGTCACCCTTTATTATAATTATTTATTAAATTGTAAATAAATGACAATTTAACTTAAAAAAAACTACAGCACTAGCTACCAGGTTTTACGGCTAGTTTTAAGTGATTATTATATATAGTTTTCTAGCTTAATGGTGGTTATAAAATAAATATATATTTGGCGCAACAGCTCTTTAAGTGCCAGGGCCTAGCTTCTCGCAACCACTCGTGTTGTGTGCGTTATATTTTTCACACGAATGGAAGGGACCTACAGTTTAGTGCCGTATCCGAACGGCAATTTGTTTTGAGAAGCTTTCTCGTGACAACAATACTCTCGGATGTTTGTCAGACGTTCGCGAGAGGTGGGATCGTGAAAAAAACTTTTTGGTGTTTTCTGGGATTCGAACTTGGAACCTCTTGCGTAGTGATCCGACACACTAACCACTACGCCACGACGCCCACAATGGTGGTTAGTAATTTAAAAACTTTTCGAATATTCGTTTCAGAAAGAAACGGAAGTAAAGGGTTTTTCAATAAGGACATAACAATTTTGTATTTAAATAAAATACAGAATAATTGAAATATCGATCTGAAATTTATTCCAGGTATAGTATACTTATTAGGTTTAAGTATGGAATTCGACCTCGTTCATATAACCACCGAGAGCACGTTTGCAGGGATCGATTCTTTGGAGCCAATTTTCCACACATATCAGCCGGAACGTTGGCAATTTCGCGTTCGATATTATTCCTGAACTTCTCTAACGTTGTTGGCTTGTTGGCATAAACCAACGACTTAACGTAACCCCATAAAAAGAAATACATCGGCGTTAAATCGCATGAGCGAGCTGGCCATTCGACCGGACCATTTCTCGAAATTACACGATTACCGAACTTCCCCTTTAATAGATCAATTGTTTGACCAGCTGTGTGGCATGTGGCACCATTTTGTAGGAACCACATATCACTGATGTCAAGTCCATATAATTCTGGCCCTTAACATGTGCGATCATTTTCATCGACGAAAAAATACCGTCCAATCACACCTCCGGCATGAAATCCACACCACACGGTCACTTTTTGTGGATGCATTGGAGTCTCTTGAAGCACATGTGGGTTTGTGACTGTCCAATAACGCATATTTTGCTTATTGATAAAGCCATTAAGCCAAAAATGAGCTTTATTGCTGAAGATGATTTTTCGATGAAATTAAAAAATTCAGCGCTCTTAAAGTTGTGACCACCGACTCAGAATTTCGGTAGTAATTTTTAATAATCTGCAAACCTTGCTCGTTCGTGAACTTCACCATGATAAAAATGCAAACGTTGACTGATATTTTGACATTGACAGATCATAAAAAAGTTTAAGGGTGCGTTTGTATTAAAATACAAAATTGTTATGTCCCTTTTGAAAAACCATTTGTATTACCAAAACTACTATCAAATAATTTGTTTGACAAACGCTTAACATTAGGACAGTCGTAAACTGTTTGATTGAGAGAAAAACGTTACTTTGGCAAAGATGGCAAATTGGCGGGGTATTTTTACTAATTAGATGGTAGTGATTTGCTACATCCGTTGTGTAAATAACAGATTTTCCTCTGGGGTTGATGATGGAATAGTGGTGGATACCAATATATTGCCTCCATTCATCTCTCTTCTTTTCGCACCAGATGTTTTTAATACTCCTTTCAATGTAATTTTTGTCGCTAGTCCAGAATGTTCTTGTGAATGATTGTAAAACTATGTCAATCAAATTCAATGTTTTCTTTGTTGAAAGTGTTTGTGATTTAAATAGAGCCATATGTAAATTTTATTCAACCGATAAATAAAACTTTTAAATTTAAATGTATAACGATTAATGAACCCAAACACTTCTTCACATGAAAAATAAAAAAAGATACAAATATGTTAAGGGTGAGCATGATTAGTAATGGTATTTGTCCCAAATTGTGTAAAATAATAAATAAATCAATGAGTAATGGAGAATTCCCGAAAACATGGAAATAATCTATTGTGGTGCCAAATTAAAAAAAAAATAAAAATTTCTACGAAACTAGCTGATTTTAGGTCTGCTGCCTACTTTGAAGAATATTGTGCACTTGCAGCTTGGAGAACAATCAGTTATTTGGGGAATGTCAATGAGGGTTCAAAGACAGACATAGCTGTGAATCGCTTCTTAATCTACTTATTGCGGATTGGAACATTTATTCAAGAAAGAAAATTGCTGCAGTGTTTATCGACCTTAGACTTGACAAGCAAGATAAATACGGTATAAAAGAAATTGAGTTGAAATGGTTGGAGTCATACATGCAAGGGCGTACTCAAAAAACAAAGGTAGATGATGCAATATCAGATGCAATAAAAGTAGTCCTAGGCGTATCCCACAAATTTGTTTTAGGCGCATTATTATTTATAATCTATGTCAATGAAATGCCAAATGTTGTTAAGTGTTCTCGCCAGCAGCTTTTTGCAGATGATGATCTTCTTTATGTTTCATGTAACGATGTAATGATATAATTGGATGTATTGAGTAAGTTAATCATGATTTAAAACAATTGGACAAATGGTTTCAAATGAACAAATTATGTTTAAATGTAAACAAAACCAAATGCATGTTTATAAACGGACATCTTGAAATAATGTATTAATTAATAATGAATTAGTCGAGAATGTTACCGAAATTAAGTACCAGTAAATACAAGTAGTCAATTAGCTAAAAGAGGATCAGCATGGATTACAGAAAACTGTCGCACATCAAAAATAATTCCTTTCGATGTACTGAAGAGACGAATAAACTTTTAGGTAAATGAAGTAAAAAAAACACCCTTGGTCTGCCACAGATGACTCCATTATATCTCGCAGGTTATGGCCAAAATTGAAGGGAATCAGACTGATTGAGGAACTGTAGGACCTAGTACAGGTCTTACTTACAAACATGATACGAATATATTTCATCAAGAGTTCAAGCTGGTTTACTATTATAAAAGACCAGCCGAAGAATAAATAAGTTAGAACTGGTACCGCAAATAAAAGGGGAACAGAATGGACCAAATTCTCCAAGCAAGCACTCCCAAAGTGCACTTCCCCCCAACCCCAACTTAACCTAATCTAACCAAAATCTGCACTTTCCTCGTGAAAGCTTCAAAATAAAAATTTCACGTTGTGTGCATTCATTTCATGCATGCTATAAAAATTATCAGCCCTAAATTCTGATTAGTTAAGGAAGTTTGTGACGTCATGTTCGTGGAGATTGGTAAATTGAGAACAGAAGTTTAGTCAAATTTGAAATCCAAAATGTTCAATTAAGTCCCTTTTTTAGCTGATTCTAGCCCTCATTTGGATACATGAAGTCTTAGCCCTAAAGTGAACAAGAATCTTTGGAATGAATCAGCGAAATGAGGATGCCAAGTAAAACTATGCTACATTGACGTAACATAAACAATCCGTGGGCGTCCCCCACCAACTATCGATGTTACTGTCAAATGTTGCTACCTATTGCTGCATAAAATCCTTTAAAAATTCTTTATCCATGAGGCGCATATTCATTTTGAACAAAATGGTACATTACACACACAATGTGTAAAAAAAAAATTTTTAAAAAAAAATTTATCAAAAAAACATTAACCGAAATCAGAATATTTCTGATTTCCATCAATGTGACTCCCATACACGATACTTTTTAATTGTCAACTTAAAGGACGCTACATTCACATCTTATAAAAGGTCTGAAGGGGATGCCTTCAAACTATCAATGTTACTATCAACTGTTGTTGCTATTAGCTACATAAATTCCCTTAAAAATTATACATGGGGCGCATATCCCACAATGAAAGAGGATTCCTCTCTCTATATTCCTGTACATGTTATGGTCGATTACATGGTCATGCAGGATAAAACATAATGAAAGTCTGCTGACAGTAAGGAACAGCATTACAAGTTCCAATGATTTTTGAGGTGATTTTTTAGGCAGGAAGCATAAAACTGACGGTACTGACTGTCAGTTTGACTAGACAGACATTTGCCGGAGATAGATTTTTCGAGCAAGTGCGAAGATGAATACGAATCTATGGATGTAATCTGTTTCGAACTTGAGTAAATTTATTAAAAACATTTTCTTTTCTTTAACTGCATATATGAAGTATTATATAGTAAGACATAACGTCACCAAATCTGAACCAATTTCTATTACGTTTCTATTCAATTGAAGAGATATTCTCCAGAACCATGTTTAGAAGTGTATTTACCTTTTTCATTAGTTTTTGTAACTACTTTGAAATAAGTAATCCATTTTAAGTTTGGTGAAGGTATGCAGATCCAAAATAAAGGGATGATAAGTTACCAAGGTTAGGTTACGGTACCAAGTTGGACTCATCTTCAGTTAAACTTTTTGTTTGCCTACCTGAAGTTAAGATGTTAAGCCCATGTCAGTGACTTTAGGCGCACCACGATTTCACTCTATTTTTTATTACTCGTATATATTATTACACACTCGTTGGAATCAATTCATATTAGTGGTGTACAAATATCAAACAAAACAGTAAAGAAAAATTAATTGTGCAGCATGTCACAGCTGAAAAATTGTTGAAGAATATAAAGGTAGCAGGCGGTTTTCCGTAATGTCCATGGAAGATAAATGCGAAAAGAAAAATCGTCAACATTTAGCTGTGAATTAATGTCCCAAACAATTGACTTCGCACAAAAACTTAGTGAATCGTTTCGTCGTGAACTTCATACTGAAGGGCGAAAAAGTTAAACTGATTGACGAACTTGCGCTCGAACCTAAATCTGTGTCTGTGCCTAATATTCTATACGAAAACGAAACCCAGAATAATTCATTTACGCATACATTCCTTACTGATAAGGACTTTGTGGGTGGTTTCAGCACGTTTTGGCTACTAGATCTGTCTTTGGTTAAAGTGTTTAATATCTAAAATGGCCAGTGGAAATTATTATAGGTAAGATACATAATATTTGTGAAAATAATTGTGGAGAAGCACACACGCAACTGCTGAGTAATTGTTGAAAACTTTAAGAAAGTAAGAGCTTATTTTCAAAAGGAATTTTGCAGTGAAAATTTGTCTATCAATAATATTCAAAGCACCATGCATAGAGATGAACTATAGTGAAAAATTATGTGATCAACTTGCAATCCCCTGTCTACTGCACCCCTCAAATCACCTTTTGGTTGTATCTGTGAATATGAGTATAATGAATATATATGTATAATGAATAAAGCACTGAACAACTTCTTTATTATGGTTTTTCAAATACTTCCAATACTTTTTTTTAATTTCCTGCAACACACTATATAACCTTATTTGCGCTGAATCTACCTACAAATAGCAAATTTATAGGTTAACTGGCCTATCAGGCCAAGGTCGACCCTTTTGATTCGATCCCTTCTTTGGGGCGATTCAGATGATTAAGGCGCTTCAATTTCCCTTAGCATGATTGATATGATTAAGCACTGCATTTTGACGCTAAGAAAGAGTATGTTTTATTGAAGCGATAGCTTTAAGCAATATGTAAGGTCATGTAAAGAGTCATTTTTGATCTCAAATTAATAGTGCGGCAATTGCACTTAATTCTTTTAAACAAATAATTAACGTTTATCTAATAAAACTTTAAAAAAAAAAAACCTAATAAAAGGCGCGTTCTGTGTGCTCTGCATTTTTATAGCTATTTTGTATTAAAATATGTGTAATGCATGTACAATTGAAAGAATTCTTTCCACCAACAAACCCCATGGCTCTAATTTGTCATTTCTAAACGTCACAATGCCGGTCTCTGGATGGTTGAGAAAGAATGAGGAGACGGATCCAAAAAATTTTAATATCAGAAAATTCGAAAAAAAAACTCCGATTCCTCAGTTGGGAAATTATGTGGAACAGCGAATCCCTCATAGGTCTCCGAGGGATCCGTAAGTGAGTTACGATTTTAAGTTATGTCATTATGGGTTTAAGGCAAATTAAAAAAAAATAATTGTTGAAAAATTGTAATGTTATATTCAATGTAAACTAATGCTAATTATATTATAATTAAACATTTAAAGCTATTTATTGTTTGGCATTTAAATAAAAGTTATAGAAAATAAAGATGGGCCTCAGGAATTGGAATTCGGAAGTAAGTCCCATAAAGCTGGAAATCTGTAAACCACATATCAATTTGTTTCTCTCCTGTACCATCTTGGAAAATAAATTTCCTTCAGCTCACGAAAAAAATGTTATGCATGTCAAAATAGTATAAAACTGGTTATAGTATATAAGTTCCTTCACGCTATACAACCTCATACACATTGTGTAGAAAATCACATGGCTTGTGCATTGTAGTTGTAACGCAAAAACAATTTTCACGGTACCACAATTCGACTTCATCTATTTTCTTGTGCTGTCAAAGATATTAAATAGGTACATAAAAAAATTAGTGTCTTTATTTGTCCTAAATATTATTATTTGCTGTTGTCAATTACCGCAAATTATTCAAAAATATAAATTTTTAGCTACGAGTAACAACTTTTGTTACGAATGTCAAGAAATTGTTTAGTGTGAAAATAAAATTTTACTCTCGATTACAAACTCAAATGAAAAGTCTGACCGGTACGATTTTCCAGGAAAATTTCTGACAGCAAGTAAAGCTTAAAAATTACAATAACAAAAAAGGCACAACTAATACCATAACAAACAAAAATTAATCTTGTTTTATGTCCCATAGGGCAGTAGAAATCTAAAATCTGAGAGCAAAATCTGAAGTGCCCAAACAACATTAATTTCAGTAAAATTTACAGAAAATTAAAAGAAGACGCACTTATTTAAAATGCATTTATAAACAAGACGAGCGTTATATTTGTCTCTCACTCTTATAGCAATTATCACTTTCACAACCGAAAGACTATCGGAATATAAAAAAAAATAATGTATTTATTTTCTTCGTGGAATAATGACTTTGGAAAACTAACTCAGTTTTTATATATTGCATCCCGCTTATTTTTCAGGATGGCAATGAAAATCTCTCTTTGAGCATCAAAACCGCACGACGCGCATTGTCATCTCATTGTCTGTCCAATTTTTAATTTTTCTCCATTAAACGAGATCGTCACTGAGTTTGCAAAGCTTAAAAAAACGTTGTCCAAAAAAAACAGTCACACTGACGTCAACGAAAGATTCACATAACAACATGTAACATTACATAAGCCTTTAATGAAATGTTAAAACGAACACCGCTTAAACAGAATGCCTATCTATTGATTATGTTATGAAAGTTTGATTTGTGACATTTCTCGCAGGAGCTTTTCAGTTCATACATAGTTCACACTTTCTTCTGTCATTCGGTAACTACTGTAGCGGGAACGAAAATGAAACTATTCGTGCCTTAAACTAACGAGTAAGGAAAATAACATGTCATGTTAACGCATGACGGCGCTTTTGCACTTGAAACTGCTAAGTAACTGTAAGTTACCTATGTTTCTAAAAGCTAAATTTTTTGAAGGGTAAGAGGTCGTCCTCTTGAATCGGCTCACTACTTTTGATGCTGCGTTCGAGTGAAGCGATCTTGCCCAATTGCAAATTAAGTTTACCCCAGGGTTGAAAAAGTCAATACAATTGTACTTTTCGTATAATCGATTTTGAAAAAAATGGGCGAACAAAATTGTTCCGAGTTCAATCCAAACATATTATCAACTCTACATTTTTAATTTTACGTTTGCATACAGAACACGTATGAGTTTCAGATAGGTAATGTTTAAATTTAGAAAAATGATACAAGAGTACCACTGTGGAATGGCCTACTGCAAATATCTCTTCAAAGTGCATCAATGTTGTAGAGTTTTGCTTTTGCCTTTTATACGTTTGTGATGATGACATCAATCATCGCGTAAGCGTAGGGTGGATGAAGTGGCGTGAAAACTCCGCTATCTTCTGTGATCGAAAAATGCCCCCTAAGCCTAAAGGAAGACTCTACACCGCAGTTGTACGTCCGGCGCTCACATTCGGTTCACAATACTGGACAATGTACAAAAAGTATGAGGGCAAATTAACGGCAGCTGGGATGAAGATTGATAGAATAAGAAGTTCAAAGATTCGAGGAAGCCTTCATGTAAAAGAAGCCATCACAAGCAAGATAGAGCACGACCGGCTCAGTTGGTATTGTCATGTTCAAAGGAGAGATCCTTCGAACCCCGTCAAAAAGGCAATATCAATCAACGTTCCTACGCAATCGCGCAAAAAAGGCAGACCAAAAAACAACTGTATCACACAAATGCAAAAACACCAGCATTCGATTGGCCTCAGTGACGAAGTGATCCGAAACCGGGAAATCTGCTGGTACTTTCTGAGGTCAAACCGGCAAACCCCACAGGCGGACCAGTAGGGATGCAGTAAAGTGGGAGGGTTGTGATCCTTCTAATCCGAATCATAACTTCGCCGTAAGAAGAAGACGTTTTGATTAAAAAACGGTTCAACAACTGATGTAAATATAGTATTGTGGAATGACCCATGATCTACTATCGCATTATAATTTCACTGAGTCACCAGATCTCAATCCGTTTAGGAGCCTGCTGTTAATTTTAACAAAAGGTATAAGGAAGAAGCATAACTTAACAGCTTTGGAAGAACTGAAGTGCACAGTATAAAAGGGAATAAATTACACATTTATACAATTAGTTAAGAACGCTATCCACAAAATAAAGTTTTGGAATAAACAAATTTTAAAAAGGGAACATTAATGCACAATGTTTTTAAGAACTATTACATCTCCACCAATTGCTTCATAGACTTAAATTATAGTCGATGACTAAGAGACCTTAATTAGAAGTCAAATTATATTTCTTGCCTTTCGCAATAAATGTTGTCATAAATTTGTTTAAACTTATTAAAAAAAATTATTGTAGGATTGCAGTCTTTTTGAAACATCGTTCAATACAAATCATTACAAGCGCTGAGAATGAAAAAGAGTTGGTAAGCTGAATGATACATAACTAAAACGCTTTGACTACTAGCAAGTAAATTGGACAAGGTTTAGAAACATTCTCCACTGATACACTGATGCCCGATTCACAATGCAGCGTGAGAGCGAGACTAGAGCGAGGCGAGAAATCCTCGTCCTCAAAAAACCGTTTCCCAGTTCACAATGAAGGCGATACAGCGAGCATGTATTATCTGTATTAAAGTGAAAACAACGGGAACACACCATCTTTCTCTTTCTGGCTACATAACAGTCGCATCAGCCTGCTGACAGGCAATCTCGTCGCGAGAGTTTTTCAATTTTCTGAAAAGAATGCGTTGCGATAGAACGAGTCTCGCATCATTGTGTATTGCTTCATATATTTGCATAGATCGAAACCTTTTTTGACAACTCGCGCTAGACTCGTCTCGCTCTCGTCTCGCTATCACGCTGCATATTGAATCGGGCATGAGTGTCCATTTGAGTCGCGACGTTGCCGCACGGCTTGCTACTCCATGGAACAGGATTTGTTCTCGAATTTGAAGCCGTAAAATATTTTTTGTATTCACCTCTAAGGAATACAATAAACGGAGGGGAAAAAATTGTTTATAATATGAATTTTTTAAATCCTTTCAACCTGTTGAAATGATAGTTCTAAATCGACTTTCAATTATTATCCGGACTTCTGTATTTACTTACATATATCTTACGTATCCGAGGTCTTCCACCGCAATTTTTTTTTTATTTCATAATTGAAATTGGAAATATTTCAAAATAATTATGACGATGTTCACATGGCAGTGCTTTATTGACATCTTCCTCAAAATTCTCTAATTTTTCAATTTCCTTTCTGAAATTTGATTCTAGTAATAAAGCAAGAAAAATAAATTAAATATGAGTGAATGAAAAATTCTGTTCTTTGTGCTTTAAATATGTACGCTTTCAGTGTCAGTAAGTATCAAGAATGACAAATCAACAAATTTCAAAATAAATGCAGAAAATTTTAAAAATCTAAAAATCCTGCCTCATTTGGTTCGTCACCGTCCCACTGCCCCCTCCATCCAGAGACGTCAAAGTATACTGGCGTACTGAGAGTAGCGTGAACTTCGTCCATACTGTGTTGCGACTTAAGGCTGAACTATAATAGTCGGAAGCAATCGGAAGCTAATGTCATAATTCTACGTTAAGTTTCCTTCAGTACTGTCAATTGCTCAAGTAGCCCATAATAGGCGTATGTGTTCGGAAGTGAAATCAAGCAACATCGGGCGCTGTTAGTACTTAGATGGGGACCGCTTGTCAAGTTTTCATACGTACACTTACAAAAGAGCGAATCCATTCCTTCTTTCGTAAGTGACCAAATGTGAACGAAACTTAACGAATCGAAGCAAAAAGCTATTATGTACCACGTTTATATGCAGAATCGAGGGATCGAGTTGGGATCGAGTTGAGATTTCGATCTGAGTCTTTCTACACACGGAGTCGAAAGATTGAAAAATTCAAACGTGGTTGAACTGACAGATAAATAAAGCAGACATTCTGCTTTTGATTGTGTTAGTGCTCTGTTGTGTTAGATTCGTTATCTGAAATCACACACGTACAGAGACAACATGTCAGTTCAACCCCTCAACCCAGGTATACATGCATTTTTCTAACTCGATCCAGCTCTGTTAGCTGAGTCGAGTTGAGTCAATCCTATTTCAACTCGATCTGCGTTTATATGAATTTCAACCCGGGTTGAAGCTGGATTCAAGTATGCATATAAACGTAGTAATGGTCACACAATACAAATCCTGTGCATTCGCTCTGTTTCGGAAGTGGTCGTACGAAGGGATTCTACTATTATAGTTCAGCCTTTACGGCTTCACTTATATTTAACTTTTTGACAGCTCGCGACTCAGACACAGACGCACATTTTGATTAATTTTGTAAGTTGCTCACTTGCATCAAGCTTTTAAACCCATGAAAAAAAATTGCAGAACTAACCTTGCCGTGACCGTTTACGAACATACGAGTAGATATATAATAAATGGCAGTAAAAATTACAATAAAAATTAAATTAACTAAATTGATAAATAGCAAGACACACATGCATTATGAAATCATTCTAAAAATATAATTTTATAACCATTTTTTTTTTTAAGTGTAAACGTACTCTAAGAAAATAGGAATACAATTTTGCAGTTTGACAAATCGTCATTGTTCAAATATTCAAAAATATATGGTGGAAACACAGTATTTTGAACATTAAAGTAAAAAATAGGTGTTAATCCCTCGGGAACCCCTGAGGGATCCACTGTTTCACTTAAGTAGTCAGACGAGTAATCGATTTTTTTTTTTATTTTTTAAAAATTACAAATGAGAGCTGATGCGTTAGATGGTGAAAGAGATTTTTCCAATTACACATAACTCAGAAATAGTTTTGCTTTCTATTTTATTTTGCTATTATTTTTATATGAAATAGCCACAAATGCAAAGCACGCAACAAAGTACGCCTTACATTTTTTTTTAGAAACAAATTAAAAGAGTCTGAGAGCGAGTATGTTTTTAACAGTTAATTTCATCCTCAGCGGAGAATTGGTGTTCCACTTGACAACTATTCTCCACCGAGGAATCAGAGGTTAATCTCTGAGGGAATATAAGGGAGCTATAGTCGTTTTCGAAAGGGTTAGGCCTTGACTACTACAACTAGACCATTTTTAGACAGCGCCGCTTTTTAAAATTGGCCAAACTTTCCCCTTTTTCTTAGAACTTTATCCCTTTTGACCCTTTCTTATTAAACAATAAATAGAATAAATAGTGACTGTGTTCCACAGGAATCTGTCTTTATCTGATTTATATCAATTACCTTCTCTATCCTACTTAAATTTAATCCATTACTTCGCAGACGCCAGCAATTTGGACTTGATTGATTCTTTTCATAGATATTCGCTGCCGCTGGCTGAAATCTAAATGCTATATTGATGTCAAGAATTTTGGTACGGAGAAGCGAACTTAGTTTGAAGCTTCTCACCATAATCGATGGAATCAGCTAATAATCTAGAACACCTCAAAAAACTTGGTCGCGATCTTATATTGCTTCGAAACTTGAATATAACTTCCAAGTTTGGGTGTGAGTTAACTAGATTGTGCTCAACGACGAGCATGTAGATTGGTCACTGTGATCAGTTAATTTTCAGATTCTCTCGAATTAAGCGGAAATATTGGATACTGAGCACTCTTTTACCGGAACTTGCACTATAAATGTTCAAACAGAATATATTATGTAGTCCATATGTTTAAAGTACACTTGAAGTATCTCTAGCACTTTACAAATTATTAAGTATCTGGACTACGTTTCTGGAAAGCCTACAATCTACTGGAATTTGAAACTCCATCATCAACAAACTTTACAAATTTAAATGTTCTGAGTTGTCAACCGCTGTTGCTTTGAGCTAAGAAGGCAGTTGAGTAGCAATGACTTCTCACGGACAACTAAGGCGACATAAGACTCTCATCATCCCGTGCTATAGGTGCAAAAGCATGCACGTTATCAAATGCGGATGAAAACATCTTTGATTGTTTTGAAAAACAAATTTTTGATGCCATTTGTATAGACGGAAAATGGAGGAGCTGATACAATGAACTATACCGCTTGTACAGAGACATGACCTAGTCAGAAGGGTAAAAATTCATCGCCTGAGATGGCTAGGACATATAGAGTGAACAAACATCAACTCTCTGGCCCGGAAAGTATTCTAATCCATCCTGGACGACAACATGCTCTAAGAGCAACGAAGGAAAAACCAGAAGCACGTACTCAGACGAAAGAAAAAAGAACATGAGAAATGTGAGATCGGGGAAATGTAGAGATGTTACGGCAGAAAAGAGATCCGGATCAGGAATTTCTATGAGAGGGTAAAGAATACAGGATAAGAATACCATAGTAGAGAAGCAGTTGGTAATAAACATGTGGAAAGACCGCCTGTCAGGCACAGGCCCAGATGGTCTAGCAGCTGAACTGTTTAAGGCTGTATATTATGACTTGATAGGGTACATGCACCAACTCATCTGTAAAATAACGACAATCACCAAATATTCACTTTACGCCAGATCCTTGAGAAGATATAAAAGTTCCATATCGATAACCACCATAGTGTGAATAGAGATGAGCCGTTTTGCTATGTCTGGTGTTTGGTATAGCTGCAAAACTCATTCGCTTGTATAGGACGACGATGGAAAACGCTCGCTGCTCCGTCAAGGACGGAAAGGACACCACCGAGATCTTCAATACCACTGCAGGTTTCAGACAGGGCGACGCACTATCAGTTTCTTCAACCTGGTACTGGAGATAATAGTGCGAAACTCCCAGGTTAACACATCAGGCACTATTTTTCACAAATCCGTACAACTACTTGGTTACGCAGACGACATTGACAACATCGGCAGAACAAAACGAGCGCCTTCGCTAACATCGAATCAGAAGCGGCTACAATGGGTCTGGTTATAAAGGAGGATAAACCGAAATACGAGTACATATATGCTGTGTACGCACACCGAGGTACAACACCAACGTCTGGGCCAGGACGTTACAATGGACAACTATAACTTCGAGGTAGTGTAGAAATTCGTCTACCTAGGCTCTGCTGTCAACTCTGCCAACGGCATCAGCGCGGAGATTCAACGTAGAATAACATTTACCAACCGCTGTTACT
This sequence comes from Pocota personata, assembly GCA_963082735.1. NCBI lineage: Eukaryota > Metazoa > Arthropoda > Insecta > Diptera > Syrphidae > Pocota > Pocota personata. The sequence goes on along the minus strand of OY720429.1, from coordinate 44,214,416 downwards.
ATGGCCTTAGTAGACAATTATTTAACAAAGCCCTATCGAGAAAAAACAAGAACACTGTATGCTGTATGGCGCAGAAGCATGGACTTTGTCAAAGTCGGATGGAATCTTCGAGAGAAAAGTCTTACGTTCGATTTATGGTCCTATCTGCGTTGATGGATTATAGAGGAAAAGATTTAACCACGAACTATATGAGCTGTACAGCGACACCGACTTGGTCAAAAAGATCTGTGTATAATGATTAAAATAGCTAGGTCATGTAGAGCGAATGAACACCAATGCTCCAGATCGAAGTATCTTTTACTCCGCCCCTGAGGGACTACGCAGAAGAGGACGACCTTATCTCTGATGGCGTGGGCAAGTGGAGAGTGACCTCAACCAACTCGGCGTACGCAACTGGAGGCAGCTGGCTAAGGACCGTGCTGACTGGAGAGGTTTGTTGGTTGAAGCCCTGCTTCACTCCGAACTGTAGCGCCATCAAGTAAGTAAAAAAAAAAATAATAACATAGCTGAAACATTGGACGCCCAATTGACCATAAAAATAATATGCCTCCTAATAGGACAAACAGGAAACAAACAAATTGGAGCTTAGGGTTGTGTTTCACCGAAATTACTTGTTTGGCTGCTAACGATGCTGGAGAAACTTTTCACATATGTGACATTACTGTGCGGGACAAGAAGGTTCACCTTCCTACGTTTATTGAAGACAAATCAACGTTCTTAAATTAAATCAGAACACCACTAATTTGTTTATTCTAATGTATTATCGCATTGAAAAGTTAATTGCAGTATGCTTCTGCATTGAATAAGAAATAAATAATATCTAAAGATCCTTCTCTGAAATTTGGTCGAATACTTTACTATGATAGTGGGAACGAACAACTGCAAAAAAAAATACATTAGCTTTTTCTTTCATTTTCATTGTTCACATAGAAACATGCCTATTCCAGCAAATTTGGAATAATCAATTAAAATAATCAATTTCGCCTATTACCTATAATAAATGCTTCGAATGTGGATATATACTGACGTAATTCAAAGCGTATGTTTGTTCAAACAAGTTCTAGAAAAGCAATAGACTTAATTTATTACTGAGTGAATCTCCTCCTATCGCAGTCAAAGTGGTTATGAGTGCGTTTCAAGCTCATCCTGTTTCAGTGTCACAAGGCTAAATTGCTGAGCAGAATTAAGGTTAAGTGGGATCGGGAGTTAATTGCGATCAGTTTTGGACTGTCAAGAAAAAATATTGAAAGAGAATGAACAAAAATCACGAATACTATTGACTGGAATGACTAGAATAACCCGCGCTCATCTAAGCTTAAGGATAATGTGGAATGCGTGTGTCTGCCAACGCATACAGATAGCTATGTTTCGTTTATGTGAAAACGAATTGTGCACAACAAAAGCATACCTAAAATACACTTTCCATAACATATTACAGTATTCGCTACATGCACGATTATTTCGCTGACATTGACAAAAATGTTTGAGACCTGACATTTCAAATACATACATATACATACACTGCAGGCCAAAAGTTTGAGCCGTGTATAGAGATTGAATTTTATAAATTTCATTGGGTTTGTTTACCTAAATTTTCTAACTGAACAATACACAACTCATTCAGATAATAAAAGTCGAATTTTACACCCACGTATTTCAACAGGACAACGACCCTAAACACACGTCAAGATTATCTGAAACAGGGGGAAGATGAAGAAATCTTTTAAATCATGAATGACCGTCGCAATCGCCAGCTTTAAACCCTATAGAGCTGTTATAGGAAGAACTGGATAAAAGGATCCTGGATCTATGCCCATCATTGTTGCGGAATATACTATTGGATTGCTGGAGCAATATACCATAAGCAACAATTCGAAAACTTATAGCTAGAATGCAAAAAATTTTAAAAAACAAAAATCGAATGTAATGGCTTTTCCAGTGAAAAATCGGTGTCATTTTCTCTTCTTTTTATGAAATTCCCTTATGTTAAGAACAAAATGAAAATATTTTTCTTCTTATTTTGTTTTCATATATATTCCCCGTTCATTTTACATGATTATTATTCTACTAAAGATTTTTTTTTATGTTTGATTTTGTTTTTCCTTCGACCACTGAATACGGCCTCAAACTTTTGTCCTGCAGTGCATGTACCTTTGGATAGCAGTTAATGAAAAATGTTATTGAGTGCGAGTATCTCGAAAATTGTGCTTCGTATAAAAACGAAATAATAACGATCGAAAATTAAAGTCTTTAAAATCTCTATAAGATGGATGGCTAATTTTTCAAAATTGAAGGTACACGTCAAAGATGCCCGACTTTACCTCCAAGTTAATCGAAGTAGTTTTTCTTATTATCTTAATAATTATCTAATTTGAAAATCATTTTATGTGTTCCATTAATTTCGATTTTCAAATGAGTTTTGTTTTCCGTGACTGGAACCCCGTCAAAAAGGCAATATCAATCAACGTTCCCACACAATAGCGCAAAAAAGGTAGGCCAAAAAACAACTGAATCACACAAATGCGAAAACACCAGAGTTTGATTGGCCTCAGTGACGTAGTGATCTGAAACCGGGAAGCCTGCCGGTATTTCCTGAAGTCAAACCGGCAAATCCCAAAGTCGGACCAGTAGGGATGCAGTAAAGTGGAAGGGTTGTGATCATTCTACTCCGGATCATAACTTCGCCGTAAGGCAAAGAAGAAGAAGAAGAGTTGAACTACAAAGAATATTAAGGCATTTTTTGTGCTGATTGTAAAACATATGTCACGAGCCGCCACTGGTACAGACTATGTCAGATTCGAACAAAATAAAAAGGAAAGCCCCAATGTGCGAATGAAGGTTTTATAGCTTCAAGAAATAATTAAAACATTTTTGCTTCACGAATTTTTCCCCTCATTTGCCTCTACCGTACACTTCACCCTCACTCATTGTTCTGTAATAGTTCTGAAACGCATGGTGGAAACACGGTCTTCGATTGCTATTCTATTTCCTCCAAACTCCTAACGAAAGTTGAAAAAAGATTTTATTCGATGTGGCCGTGCCACAATACTACTAAAAAAAAATAACGAAATCGAACAGAACTTTTTATTTATTGTTTTTGAAAGATTTGACCAATTTTTAACATATTTTCCATCAGTTCTTTATCCTCCAACGAAATAAATACACGTAAACGTTGAACGAAGATGTTCGGGAAGCCACCAGTTACTGCCCTTCAAGAGTATTGTGCAAAAAAAGGATTTCTCCTTCCGAAGTATGAGTGCATGGACGCAAATGATGGCACCAAGTCGTTCGTATGCTCCGTGGAGGCTCTGGACGAAACTGCCTATGGCAATGGCCGTTCCAAACAAGAAGCCAAACATGATGCCGCTGCTAATCTCATTAAAGATGTCACCTTCACTCATCCAGATATCGTACTAATACCACAGGCACCGCACGAGGCTATACCGACTACCGATGCAGTGGTGACACTTCGTGATATCTGTGTGCAACAGAATCATCCATTGCCAATATTTGATATAATCCAACAGGCTGGTCCAGCAGAAGCTCCAGAATTCACTGTCCTTTGTCAATTGGCATCTATTAAGCGATATGGTGTTGCAAACACCAAGAAAGCCGCTCGACAAAAAGCGGCTTTGGAAATTCTACGCATAGTTCAATCGGTAAGTGTAGCGAAAAGCCCATTGTTTGTCTGCTCTGTTTCATATGGTATCTCGTAGGTACCCCGGAAAGATGACGGTCTTCAGATAGCAACAATGGATGTAGATATCGAAGAGGGACAAGAGGAACGTTATAAAAAGCTGAAAACATATCGTGAGCTCACAGAGTCTGGGGCAGATAACAAGCCCGGTGAATTGCTGTCTGATAGGCATTATTTCTTTGAGAAGTTCTATGATGAGTTGAAAGTGGAAGCGAAAAAAATACTGAACGAAGGCACTTTCTATTTAAGCGAGAAAGAAAGGGTTGGTGACCTATTCAGAGCGCTTAATATAAAGCCAAAAATTAAACCACTTCCTACGATATCATTGAGCCAACATATCTTCGTGGATTTGAACTTGGAGTATGATGCTATTTTTGCCGGTAATGAACAGACAATTTATAGTGACATTTTGGAGTACTTTAGGGATATGATTTAATTGCAAATGTTGTACCTCGTAAATACTTATAATTGTTATATATTTCAAGTATGGATGCACATAGTTTCTTTGTATGAAGTGCTGTAGTTTTTGTATCTAGATTTATAATAAAGCCAAACATTGAAGGGATGCTCGGGATTCAAACTCGTACAAAGAGATCCTCAATACTAATAAATTTAAACTCATAAAAGCCAAACGCAAATCCTGGAGGCTTTTTTGCGGTAAAATAGAATAGTCTTCTGAAGTATCTAGGATTAGGAGCATACTCTCCAGTAGTCCGTCCATATTTCCTGGACCTTCTCTATTGAGGAATCCCACTTCCCTGACTGTTCCAGTGCTCTTACAAAACATCCAAGAACGTGAAAAAAAGCTACTGTAGCGGTAGCCCTATACTCGTGCAAAAATGCCATCGAAAGTATTCGGGGAACCCCGAATAACTTGTTGGCTCTGCTTCTGTTGCCAGGCCAATACTAATGGTGATCGTATGGTGAGCTGCATTATACAAAGCTGTACCCCAGAGTTATCTAGGAACGTTACAGATACATCAGCCTGCTTTTGCATTAGTGAGGTCCTTAGAACCACCTCGAGTGCTCTTGATATCCTGTTGCATCTGCTACCCGTAGAAATTGTTGGCAAATAAATGGGAGCTGGTGCGTCCATTCCGCTTAAGGCCATCTTAGTGGTCTAACTTCCCAATTATAAATAACTTGTAATTCGTCCTAGAAATCACCCACTATGTACACCCTGCCAAGATATATTTTCACAAGAAAATTCGAAGCCACCATTCCTTCTAGACAAGAATGGGAAGGAAACTTAGCATCACAATTGAAATCCGTAGACTTCTACACGGATGGTTCTGTAACCAAAGTTAGTGTGGGAGGTGGAGCCTTCTCCGAGGATCTAAACGTCAATATTCCTTCTCGCCTCCTTCATTGTTGTACCATGTTCCAAGCAGAGATTATGGCGATCAAGGAGTCCCTGACGTATCTGAAGTGTAATGTAATACGGTGTATTTACATCTTCACCGACTGCCAAGCCGCTATTAAGTCCCTGGAATCGATCTCTTTCTACAGTAAGACCACCCTAAAAGGCTGCTTATCTCGACCAGATGGCTGAGCAGTTCAATATTCACTTACTGTGGGTACGTGGGTACAAAACCATTTCAGGTTTGTGTCTGGCTGACACTAATTTACGGATTCTGCCGATGAAGGGGAATCTCGGCATGCCTCTCGCTAGATGCAAATTGTTATTTAAGCTGGATGCAGTCAGGAAAACCATCCGCAATTGGGCAGATGGTACTACATGTCAATTTACTCCGCAGATTTGGCCTAGGCTGGATCTCAAACGATCGAGCTGTTTGGTTTCGCTAAAATGATCGCATATGAGTACTACAATAGGTGTAGGTGATGAGGTGTACTACCGTGCACCTCATCGGAAGGCACGCTAAACGATTTCTGCAGGAACTCCAAGGATTAGAAGGAGGAGAAGATGACTTCACTTTCTTTGTACTTACCCGGCCCTCACTTTCACCTAGGATCATATTTCTATAATCTTGATGACCTTGCAAATGCGGATGAGAGGTGCCTCCAACTGTGGGTAATTCCTGGGGAATACCTAGATCCTTGAGTAATTGAACTAATTGTTTCGTTGACGAAGGGTGGCGCTCAACCTACTCTCGATATAAAGCCGTATTTTAATAAGAACTTTAAACTGAATCAGAACAATGAATGCGGAATTCTACTGTTTCTACTGGAATTCTGCTGTGCAGTTATTCCACTGATGTCATTCTATTAAAAGAGAATATTTAATGCTATTAGTCATTATTGATGACTAATGATGACAATAATGTAATCGACTATGTTTTGAAATGGCAAAAGACCATTGGTTGAATTGCGTAACCATTACATTGAATTGAATTTTATACCAACGAGCAGGGCGTTGCATTCATTTGGTATTAATAAACTATTTGAAATATTGTCGGCACCATGTCAAAATCAAGAGCGTTCCAAAAACATATTGCAAATGATCTGACCAAATGGTATCTCCAACGAACAGATTTGTAAGAGAACTAGTCAGAAACGTACATGGGAAAAGAAAAGAGGATCGGCCACGTCCTACGAAAGGATGATAGATGCTGAATGATACTGGCGCGGTTTATCTATGGACATAGAAAGATCCTAGAACTCGTCAAAACGAAAAAAAGGAACTGAATATGCGTATGGGAGAGATGCACAGAACACGAGTTACCGAAAGGTATCACTAAATTCTAATTGAGGATGGATGACTTCTGGATAGGAAGACTGTAGAAATAACCTCGGCAGGTGGTAGACATGGGCTCACCTCCTTTTCGCCCGGTGAGATACCAGCACTACAAGTATCTCGGGGCCTAAAATAAAAAAACCTATCTTCACGAATGGATTCATGATGGATGGCACTGCCGGTGCAGGGATCTTCTCGGTGGAGCACCGTGCCTCAGTAACTAAGTGTTATTTTCCCGTAATAGAAAACGAGATGGCATTGTGTTTCCTGCGTTGAAGGGTGTAACTCTTCAATTAGTCACTGAGGTCAAATATCTAGGAGTAATCCTAAATAGTAAGTTGATGGTTGGAAAAACACGTTGAGTTGAATTGACTCTAGCTCTCAGAACTTTGCAGCAGTGCTGTAGGCAAGACGTGAGGTTTGAGAGCTTCTGTAGTACATAGTCTGTACATAGCAATAATCCGTCCAATTTTGACCTAAGCGTCTGAAGTATGGTTGCTAAGGCCGGTAGTTAAATCTGACTGATCTGCGTTTATCAGACTGCAAAGAGAGATCTGCGTCGGAATTACTTGTGCTATGCTTAAGCCGATTCTCACCTATGATATGCTAGTGTGGTGGACCGTCCTGGAGAGGAATTCATACCTGAAGTTATTGCAAAAAAGTTAATGAGTAGCATAACATATGCACTGAGAACCTCTCCAACAAACGACATAGTCGGCAAACAACTGTGTGCTAGCTCAGCATTTACTCTGAGACTCCCAACAATGGAGAGGACAATACATTGGCCATGAGTCACCGATTACCTGCCCGCTAACTGACTTTTAAAACACAAGAGATGAACCCTCTAAAAACTAACCAACATAATAACAGAGCACTGTACGATGGGTAGCTATCCCCTACAATGACTATTATAGGGACTACAGAGATAAGAAGGAAGAAGAAAGAGTAACACACTCCTTGTGTACATGCCCCGCATTTACCAACACTAGAAAGTCTAGATGAATACCTTTTCAATGATCTTGGTATTCTAAAAAATTAGCAAAATCTGAGCTATCAAGCTTAAACTCACAAAGTGAGTTCGATCATGAGAACTGAACTCGAACTCTGTTTCACATGCAAACAAATAAGAACTTTCTCAGTTGCTTTGACTCGATTAATGTGAGATTGATCTCAAAGCGCTCTATATGATTTTGTTCTAATTGCAATCTCTGTGTATTGCTGGTTGAGTTTACGCGCAAAAAATAAATGGCATCCGAAAGTGATCTTGTTACCGAAAGTGTTTTTATGTAATTTTTTTTTTTTTTTTTTATAATTTGCGCGCGCCAAATGGGATATGAATACCATTAAATTATTTCAGGGCACGGGCGTTTGTAGAAATTGAGAGAGAGAGACAGAAAGATTGGTGTAGTAGGTTTGAAACTTAGGTGGTATTAAGTTTCAGTAAACTCCAAGGGTGGCGTCCAGATAACTGGGGAGCTTGTTTGTTTTGCTTTTTGACGTTGCTCATGATTCACAGTATTTTTTTTTTCCACCGCCTGATGTCATCATCACGATCAAGTTGCATTTAAGCCATAATGAACCAGATTAGTCGCAATTACCAATTGTAAGAGATGTTATGCTAAAAATGAAAGCCTCAGACAAAGCAGATTTTGGCACAAACATAACCGAAAAATGAATCAAGAACACGCTTCTTGTATTCCTTCTGAAGAATGCAATCGTTTACATGGTTTGCGATTTCTTTTGAAACTTGCTGTAACACACTTGATACCTGTCTTTTCACTCCTATTTGAAACCCAGGGTCTCCAACATAATGCGGAAAGATTCTTATTGCTTGTCATTTGTTGAAGCACCACCAGCGTTTCAACACTTCTGATCAATTTCACAACATAAGCACTGAGTCTGTCAGTAAATTTCTTGTTGCATACCGTGTTAAGAAAATGCTTAGAAAAATGAGTAAACAGCTTGAACTAGAATATCACCCAATGATTTCAACAACGCCTACACGGTTAACATTAAAAATTTCATTATGGAAAGTACTTGGTTCCAAGGTTTGAACCACCCTTCTTACTAAGTGAATGGTCCTATCTAACTGTACCTCATCGAGGGTCACTCGAAACCAACCAACCAACCAACAATGCTGTTTTCTTAAGCTTATAAGCGCTGACATTTGCAGATTAATCTAACACACAAATAGAAACAAATATTTCATGTTAGACCTCTCCCATCTTTGACCCTTAATTATGTGGAAGGAAACAACTTCTTTATTGTTTAAATAAATGTCACAACATTTTTTACTTATTATTTTCTTATGTCATATTCGATCATTCGTGAATTAATGCTTTCATAGCCTAACTAAAAAAAGAAGGAAAGATAACATACAAAGAATTTTTTGGCTACAAGAAAACGACACAAAAGCAATTTTCTTTAAATTTCCCTTTTGTTTTTTTTTTTTTTTTTTTATTATTATTATTTAAATAATAAATAGTTTAATATTTATTTAACTTAATTTTATTTTCCAATCGTGGTATATTCTGGGACTGCAATCAAATTAAAATCTAGTACATAGTTTTTTTTTTTTTTTAGTTATAAACTTTAAAAGTCATTTTTTTCAACAAAAAGAAAAAAAACTTAAGTATGAAAAAAGATAGTACATACATACATGCATGTGTATTTTTAATGGAACCGTTTGCTACCCTTGTCAGTTCTGAATTTTTTTTTTTATCTAAATTTAAATAAGTTTGTAGCTACTAATAGTGTACGTACAATAAATTTTGTAAGCAATTTTGTTTTTGTTTTTATTGTTAAGTTCTATCGAAAGAAATCTATATGATATTTAACTTGGAACAAAGAAACAAAAAAGAAACAAAACGTGACTTCATCAAGCGATAATTATTTACTCTTTTTCGTTAAACATTATATATTATTATATATATAGGGCTGATATATTACGGATTGGTTGATTTAATCAAAGTCATACTCTACGTTGCCGTCCTCGAAGGCTAGCGCGTTAGAGCTCTGACTAGACCTTCCTGGTGCTGATGAGCCTTGGGCTGCTTGTGGAGGTGCAGACGGCGACGAAGAGGTGTCCATTGGTTGCGGTTGGATGCTGGTACTGCTTCTGCCAGCCGCAGCAGATGTTCCCGGCTGTGAGGTGGTTACGGTGACCGACACAGTGGCGGTAGGCCCCGAGTGGTCTGAATGTCCAGATGTTGTGGCTGCTCCATTGTGCATAGAGCAACTGGTGCTTGGCTCGAGCTGGAGCGACTTTCGGCAAATTGGACAAGTTCCATGCAAGTCCAACCACGGCACTATGCAATTCTCATGATATAAATGCAAGCAGGGAAGTTTTCGCACAGCCTCCTGCAGCTTGAAGTCCTCCCAGCACACTGAGCATTTAAGTTTTTGCTCTACTTCGATTTCGCTTATCTCAACCGTTGGAATTTCGTCAATCTTCTCCTTTGGCAAGGGCGGCGGACCCGACGTGTCCATATGATTTAGCAATTGTGTAACTACTGTGTCGATGCCTTCGCGACCCCAAGCATAGTCGCCCGGATTACCCATGAAGAACATTTGTGAATTGCCGAACACGCCATCCTCGCCGCTCGACAGTGAACTGAGAAATTCCAAGAACACATTGTCCAGTCTATGAAAATTCGCCTGTCGTTGGCGACCAACGCCGGTGTTTCCTCCACCGTTGCCGCCGACAACACTTCGTCGATTACCGGTGCTACCGCGACTGCCGCTACTACCATTACTTGTTTCACCGACACCGCCACCGGCATCGATTGATATCTCCAATTCTTGCTGTCCGCCAAGGTTACCCAGCATTGGGGCCAAACCACTGCGGGACATCAGTAAAGTTGCAACCAAATCGTTAATTCGATTGCTAGATGTGTCTGACGGTGGGTCAATGGATGAATGGGAACCGCTGGCACTACTACCGCTACCGCTGGCACCGGTCGAGATGCTAGCATCGCTGCCACCAGGAGTCAACGGTGGGAGCTCCTCAATAAAACCACCGGAACACAGGGGACATGTGAAATCATTGTTGAATATGTTGATCTCAAGATTGCACATATGACAGTAGAATCTGGATGGGGGTGATGTCCGCTCTCCGACAACTGCTTCGGCCATACTTTTTGCCGTGTAAAGGCCCGGTTGTCTTCACGAATTTCAGATAAGCTGACGTTGTTGCAATTTTTTTTGCCGATACGGATTATTTTTGTTGCAGTTAAATTGGTAACGTGTAATTTATTTATTAATTGTAAGGCATTCGTAGGAAATATGACGAAAAAAGAAAAACTTTTTAACAAAATGAGCAATGCACGATGAAGGGTGTTTATTAACTGCAAAATCCTTCGGAAATGAACTATGAAATGTCAGATTCGCACTAATGGGTGGATTACATTTCAGTCATACAAGTTTACGGAATTACCTATTAACCGTTTGATTTACTCGTATAAATGGAATTGAAGTGTCTTTAAATTTAACAAGACGGTGACCAGGGATGAACTCTGGTAAGGCGATAAGTGATAGGCATTTTTGTGATAGTCAAATATGATAAAGAAATATTTTTGTTTTGTGTAAGATGATCATAACAAATTTGTCAAAATACTCACAACTATTATAGAACCATCGGGAGGAAATGATTCACGAAACTCGAAAATTGGAATCGTTAAATCCACTGAATTGTATCGTTCTTAGTCCGACCGATTGGAAATTCCATTCTCTCATTCGATTTAGTTTCATTTCAAATTGGTATTTGTATGGAGAATGATACACTTTAGCGGATTCAATGATTCTTATTTTCGAGTTTCGTGAATCATTCTCCCTAGCGGATTCTATACATAATATGGGTGACTGTAAGCAATAGTATTTTTGAGATGTAATGTGGTTGACAATGATGTCATTAACTACACCCTTAGTCTGGATCCTGTTTTATGGAATTAAATAGCTATCACATAAATACGATCACTGAAATGCAACAGTCACCTTAACTGGAGCAAAAAAGATGTTTTTGACTATCAGTCACAATCAGGATCCTCAGTTTTAAAGTCAAAACATTCGAACTATTCTAATTGGTACTTTCTAATTCGAATAGGAAATACAAATTTGCGAAAAGCGAATAGTCTTTAGTTGTCAACTTCAACAAATTGGCATCATATATTGCGAAACTAATCGTCAAAATCATTGGTTTTGTTAATGGAGTTTAGATAATTAATTGAGTTCCATTTAAAAATAAATTTACTTTAGCATTTATGTACGTACGTATTGTAGTATGCGGGCTACGGCTCGAGTAGATAAAACAATTATTCTGAGAAATTATTTCTTTATTTTCTACTCTATAGAACAATTCAAGTTCACACTATACTATTCTTCGCCTTATTCTTTTCTTACAAGGTCTCTTTCCTCTCAAATCACTTTATCTCCTTTCAATTTCTTAATTCACAAATCCAAACTAATTACTTTTTCTTGTTCACTCTCAACTTTCAATTTATCACCAAATTACAACTTCGCCCATTATCACTTTTCCAATCTCTTCGCCACGGTTCTAAACCAACTGTGTTTTTTTTTGATCGCCATCTGTCCTTATATAGCAGAAGTTTCTGATAGCCAGAAGCTTCTAGCAAATTCTTCGACCACTGGAACAAGAGAAATAATTATTGCAGTTATAATTCCCTTTTATCCCTGATATTATTCGTCTCTTTCGTTGACATGAGCTGTGGAGACTTCGTCCCAGACACGAACCTCGAATGAAAGGACAGTTTGAACCAAAATTCTGCCAAAATGGAAAGTCACTTCGGAATTTGCTGCATAGACATAGGCGCGTAGTTATTATTATGCTACAATATACATACATAATAAAAAAAATCATCCGTGCCGCCAATGTTTGTACCAACAATTATCTCCCAATATTTAACACAAGCCAACACGGCTACGCCAGGTTTACTCCTCTAGTGGTCAAAAGCTGTACTGGTTGTTTAAGCACAGAGTATGCACTTAACAAACAAATAATCTTAATAAAATGATATTGGACATACGTGTGTACGAAACGTCGCTCTATTACATATGATTTAATGTTCTTCTATATTTACAAACCATTTAGCAAGGACACTATATACCATGCGATTGTGATGTTGGACAATTGATCAAAGAGAAAAACATTCAGTGATAGCTCAGTTGGTAGAGCGTTGGTGTCTAAAAACCTATCTATCGCAGGGCAGATCCCTGCCTTTGGGTAAATGTTTTTTTCTTCACCTAATTTCCCATTCTTTACATCGAAAATTAAATAGGTACTCGGAGTTTTAAAAAAAATTATGCAGGCATAAGAAATAACGTGTCCTGTAACTTGAGTAAGAATGGTCGAATACCGAAAGTTCCCAAAAACTGTGATTGATAATTTTGAATTGAATTGATAAAATTTTATTTTTCGGTTTGATCTAAAAGAGGGCTCATCTGAAATTTGCCAAAATAGGACGGACTGTGTTAATATTTGCTTCACGGGGTTTCAAAAATTGTTCTTGCTACTCAACTAAATGAACTTTGCATACTAGGAACTAAATTCTGCAAGTTTTTGTGCATGAACTTGCAGCAAACTCCTGTTGGCTATAGGACCTATTTTTGAGGATATGTACAAGGTAAATGCTAGCATTCGCCTGAACCACGACCTGGAGAATAGAGTCCTTGGGCACAACTTCTACCTTCGAAATTATATAGAGCACTGGCGATCAGAGAATACTGGTTTTACCGGGTTGGCGAAAAATGCCATCGCCGAAAGGGTTCATCTCCCGTACATATCGAAGGTAGAACTCCAAAAGATCTTCGAATCATTGAGAAAGAAGAAATCATTGGGAATCGATGGAATATCGAACATTGTGCTTCGACATCTGCCTCTAGGAGCGGTGGAAATTTACGCCACCCTGTTCAATAATGCACTGAATAATGCCCATTATCCGGAGCATTGGAAAACAGCAGCGGTACAGCCGATCCCCAAAAGGGAAAAGGACTCCTCCAATCCGGCAAATTTCCGGTCAATAAGTCTCCTTCCGAATATCAGCAAGGTTATTCGAAAAAGTTATCAATAGAGCCTTGATTAAGTGGGTTGAGAACAATAACATAGTTTCCTAAGACCATAGACCTAAGATCGACGTCATTTCAACACTCTTGCAGAGTGACTTCGATAAGATTTAGCTATATTGCGACAACTGGAAGTTGAAGATCAACCTTCAGAAGTCGGAAACCATTCTATTCTGAACGCCATTGTCGCTGGCCTCTAGGGATATCAGAAAGAATTAGCGAAAGTTCTATGTAATTGGTCAGCACGGGCGTCCACTTTCGTGTCAAAACGTGGTCAGATATCTTGGACTTTGGCTAGACCAATATCTATATTTTAACAAACATGTAGATGCTGCTCTGGCCAGAGCCCGAGCTGCCTTCGATCTTACAAAGAGACTTTTTTATAGCAAGCAACTCAATGCAAGGGTAAAGGTAATCTGCTACAAGGCCCTCATTCGGCCCATGCTCGCATATGGATGTCCCGTGTGGTTCAACATAGGGGCAAGTAGGATGAAGAGCACTGAGGAGCGTCTCCGATTCAGTAGAAGTTGGCCACCATATTTTTGCTTTGGCTGGCTTTCATAGTTTTTAGGTGTCTAAATTTAGGTAGTTTATTTAAATTTATTTATACGAAAAAAAAAAAAAAAAATAAGAACAACACAGCACAAAAAAAAAAGCAAAGCACTTGACTAAAAAGAAAAAAAACACAAAAAATTATACAAATCACAAAAAAGTGCTCATTTGAGTGCATGTAGTTAAGTTAGGTTAAGATTTATTTTAAGATGGCATTTAGGTTTTATATATAAAAAGTACTGCTACTAAGTTTTCTTTTTAATTTGTTCTCTAGATAAAATAGTAATAAGTAATAGATTAAGTCGAAAGACATAGATAAGGATTAAGATTAGAGCGCCCGCTTAGGGCCGGTAAGTTAGATTAAGATAAGTTAGTTAAGCTAGTTTTAAGCGTTTTTGTCTAGCATGTAAGTATGAAATTGAATTGAAATTAATAAAAAGCTATATATTATATAAAAAAAAACTCCTGTTGGCGTGCGAACAGTCGCAACTTCTTTATATTTTTCATATTGTAGCATAATAATAACTACGCTCCCTAAAAGTATGATGCAACAAATTCCGAAGTGTCTTTTCATTCTGGCAGAATTTTGGTCCGAACTGTCCTTTTCATTCGAGGTTCGTGTCTGGGATGAAGTCTCCACAGCTCATGTCAACGAAAGAGACGGATAATATCAGGGATAAAAGGGAATTATAACTGCAAGAATTATTACATCAGAATTTCTCTTGTTCCAGTGGTCGAAGAATTTGCTAGAAGTTTCTGGCTATCAGAAACTTCTTCTATATAAGGACAGATGGCGACTGAGAAAGGGGCAGTAGTTTTTAAACTGTGGCGAAGAGATTAGAAAAGTAATAATGGGCGAGGTTGTAATCTTGTGATAAATTGAAAGTTGAGAGGTGTCAGAAGCGGGATAAAACTTATTCTGTGAATAACTATTTCCATGGTGTGAAATTGCACAAGCAAAAAAAAAAAAAAAAACGATTTCTGTGTTGAGTTAATTAGTTGCGCAAAATGGGTCGCAAATTGGGAAAACTAACTATAACTCAACTAAAGGCAGAACTCAGTAAGCGGAACCTCGACACAACTGGGGGAAAAGATGCCCTACTGATTCGTCTGGAAGAAGCAGTAACGCAGGAAGGTGAAAATCCGCACGACGTAGAGTTTGACGTGGAAGAGGAACCAGCAAGTACAGCAGCCGACCCGGGTATAACAAGTCTGCTCCTGCAACTTAAGTTAGTCATGGACGAACAAAAGAAAGCAATAGAAGATCAAAGGAATTCTCTAGAACTTAAGCTGGACGAACAAAAGAAAGCGATGGACGAACAAAAGAAAGCAATGGGCGACCAAAGGAATTCTCTAGAAATTAAGCTGGACGAACAAAAGAAAGCGATGGACGAACAAAAGAAAGCAATGGACGAACAAAATAATTCTCTAGATGCTCTGGAAAGTAAACTTGATGAGCAAAACAAGAACTTGGAATCCAAATTCGAAGTGATCGAAGAGAAAATCGAGAAGGTCGAGACGCAACTCGAAAAAGTCGAAACTAGATTCGATGAAAATTTTGAGAAACATGAAACTCAGTTCGAGAAGATAGAGACTCAGTTTGAAAAAGTGGATACGCAATTCGAGATAGTAGGAAAGCAAGTTGAAAATCTTGCTAAGGAGCTCAGCAACGTGAAGAGACAGAAGCACGGGAATATTCCACTGACGGTCTGAGAAGAAAGGAGATGCAGCCTCCTATCTTCGATGGTCAAACATCATGGCCAATTTATAAAAGGCAATTCGAAGCAGCCGCAATGAGCAATAGCTGGGACGATGAAGAGAAGTCCATTGCACTCACACTTGCACTGAGGGGTCCAGCTGCGGAGCTCTTGCAGACCATCCCGGAAGATAAACAGCAGAACTACGACTCTCTGGTTCAGGCTATCGAGATGCGGTTTGGGGATGAACACTTGCAGCAGGTGTACAGGGTTCAGCTGCGTAGTCGAGTCCAGAAAAGGGGGGAAACGCTCCAACAGTTGCAAGCGGATCTAGAGCGACTAGCCCATCTTTCATACCCTAAAGCCGGTGAGGAGCTTATCAACGAAATGGCGGTGGAAGCTTTTATTCAGGCCATAGAGGACAGACAACTGCAAATGGCTGTAAGGATGGCTGAAAAGCGAACACTCCCCGAGGCATTGGCATTCGCTTTGTCAATGAAGGCTGCGGACCAAGCATACCAGGGAATACACCGTGTCAGGAAAATGTCCGTCGTGGAATGCTCATGCCAGATAACAACCGTCATGGATGAAGACAGAGCTCGCGGAAGTCAAATCCGTTGCTGGAATTGCAACCAAACCGGACACCTACAACGGCAGTGCAGAAGTGCACCTAGACGAGGAAATTGTCCACATTGCGGAAGTAGGAGAAGCAGAGAGGAAGCATCTGGCGGTGATAACATCCATCCTGTCAGTCAGACTTCCCAAAACCAGCAGTCGGCAAATGCGTAAGGACCAACTTCGCGGGGCAGAAGTTGGTTACTGGAATCGAGGCCCCAGGACCACCATTCAAGTTTCACAAACCAAACGGGGTAACAAGAGCCTGACAGTGGAGGCACTAATCAACAAGAAGAAGTGCGTAGCCACCATCGACACAGGCGCCACTGCCTCCATTGTAAGAAGAGATATCGTCAGAAGCGCCTGGCTGCACAACACCAACAGCTACTGCCTGAAGACTGCAACGGGGGAAATGGCTAAAGTGTTTGGAGAAGTTCGTCTTACGATTACTCTGGCGGGACTGACGTTCTCCCATGCGTTTCTGGTGGCAGATATATGCGACGAGTGCATCATCGGAATAGACTTCATGAAAGCAAATGAAGTAATCCTGGACATCGGGATGCAAGTACTGAGGTATCGAAATGTGGAGATTCCGATGGTGTACGGAAACGAGAATGCCGTAACTCTCAGGACAGTCATCAGCAAAGACGAAGTTTTGCCGCCGTCTTCAGAGACAATCATTTGGACGAAGCTGGAAGGTGATCTTGGGAGCCACCGATTCTACATAGTAGAACCAGACCCAGAGAAGAATTCTCAAGATTACATCGTGGGAAAGACGTTAGTCGAACCAAAGAACACCATGGTTCCAGTGAGAGTTTTGAACGCAAGACCGCACACTGTCAAACTAAGGCGAGGGGAGGTGACTGGAAAATGCACGCCGATTACCGCCGTCGCAACAATATCTGAACGTGATGCTCCAAAACCTCTCCCATCACCTTGGACAGCGGAAACGAGAGAGACGATTCTCCAGTCCAGTGAGCTGAATCAGGAGCAGCGAACTATGGCAGAGAATCTTATCAATGAGTACGCTGATGTATTTGCCTCACAGGACGGAGAATACGGCCGAACACACCTGGTACAACATTGAATAGACACTGGTGATACTAGACCAATTCGTCAGCCTGCTAGGCGTCTTCCATTGGCAAAGCAGACAGAAGTTGCAGAGATGATGTCGGCAATGGAGAAAGAAGGTGTGATTGAAAGTTCCAAAAGTCCGTGGGCATCACCGGTTGTACTGGTTAAGAAGAAAGATGGCAGCACGCGGTTCTGCGTGGACTATCGGCAGCTCAATTACGTCACCAAGAAAGACAGCTACCCTCTGCCACGGATTGACGACACGCTAGACACACTATCAGGAGCCCGATGGTTTTCCACTCTCGACTTGAAGAGTGGCTACTGGCAGGTACAGATCCATCCAGAAGACCGGGAGAAAACCGCCTTCACCGCAGGAAATTGGCTATGGCAATTCACGGTAATGCCATTCGGGCTGTGCAATGCTCCGGCGACTTTCGAGCGATTGATGGAATGTGTCCTGCAAGGGTTAACATGGAAAACCTGTTTGGTATACTTGGATGATGTCATCGTCGTAGGAAAAACGTTTGCGCAACACCGAGACAATCTAAGGGATGTGTTTCAAAGGCTTCGAAGTGCTCACCTGAAGCTCAACCCCAAGAAGTGCGCCCTGTTTAGAGCAGAAGTCAAGTACTTGGGGCACATAATTTCAGCGAAAGGAATGAGAACCGATCCGGAGAAGGTCGAAGCGGTGAAAAACTGGCCAGTCCCCAAAGACAAACACCAACTAAGGAGCTTCCTGGGCCTAGCCACCTACTACAGACGGTTCGTGAAGGATTTTGCCGGGATCGCAAAGAGCCTGCACCAGTTGACGGAAAAGGGAAAACAATTCAAATGGTCAATTGAGTGTGAGAAGAGCTTCAAGGCACTTAAACAACGGCTATGCGATGCCCCGATACTGGCTTACCCCACTCCCGGGGAAACGTTCATTGTGGATGCAGATGCTAGTAATGTCGGGGTAGGAGCCGTACTCTCCCAGGTGCATGACGGCCAAGAGAAGGTGGTTGCGTACTTCAGCAAGGTGCTCTCTAAGCCAGAAAGGAACTACTGCGTGACAAGGAGAGAACTTCTAGCTTTGATCTTGGCTACGAAGCATTTTCACAAATACCTCTACGGGAGGAAGTTCGTTCTTCGTACAGACCATGAAGCCTTAAAATGGCTATTACAGTTCAAGAGTCCTGAGGGTCAGGTCGCAAGATGGATCGAAAGGCTGCAAATCTACGACTACGAAATACAGCATCGTAAAGGAAAACTCCACTCTAATGCGGATGCACTGTCCCGGAGACCATGCAGAACGGATTGTAAACATTGTGCGCGTCAGGAAGAACGGGAGCTGGTTTCCATCCAAAGAATGAGAGCCGAACCTATCGCCGGCTGGAGCGTAGATGAGATTCGGAACGCTCAGAAGGAAGACCCGGATATCGAGCCGATTCTGGCCTGGAAGGAGAACATGGAGAAACCGGAACATCAGGACATCTCTCACAGAAGCCCGACCTTAAAAGCATATTTTGCGCAGTGGGACTCCCTCCATGTCCAAGAAGGTGTTCTGAGAAGAAAATGGGAATCCTCCGATGGAAAGTCGTTTGTAATGCAGCTTGTCGTACCGCGGACGAGGGTCAAGGAGGTGTTACAGGAAATGCATGGCGGGGCGTCCGGAGACCACTTGGGAGTGAATAAGACGCTAGAAAAGGTACGAGAACGTTTTTATTGGTTAAAAGCGAAGGAAGATATCGAAGACTGGTGCAGAAAATGCGACGTGTGTGCAGCTAGCAAGGTTCCGAGAATTAAAACTCGAGGTAATATGCACCAATACAACGTGGGAGCACCTTTCGAACGAATCGCCATTGACATCGCAGGGCCCTTTCTGGAAACCGACAATGGTAATCGGTATATACTCGTAGTAATGGACTACTTCAGTAAGTGGCCGGAAGCGTTTCCGATACCTAACCAGGAAGCCAGAACCGTGGCGGAGCAGATCGTCTACAATTGGGTTAGCAGATTCGGTGTGCCCTTGGAATTGCATTCTGACCAAGGGCGGAACTTCGAGTCAAGAATCTTCCAAGAGATGTGTCAACTACTCGGAATCAAAAAGACAAGGACAACCCCGCTTCATCCACAGTCGGACGGTATGGTGGAGCGTTTCAATAGGACTTTGGACGAACATCTCTCGAAGGTCGTAGGTGACTACCAACGGGATTGGGACCGGCAGATTCCCTTATTTTTGATGGCCTATAGAAGTGCCGTGCATAGCACTACTCGACATACGCCGTTCGAAATCTTATTTGGTGGAATAGCTCGTTTACCCAGTGAGGTGAAATTTGGATCTCCTACCAATGAGCCCAGAAATGAAGAAGAGTACGTGGCGGACCTTAGGGAAAGGCTTAGGGACATACACCAAAGGACCAGAAGTCAGATTAAGATGACGAGCGACCGCATGAAGACCAGGTATGATGCCAAGGCAACAACGTCAGGATTCCAGGAAGGAGATCTGGTGTGGCTGTATAATCCCCATCGCCAAAAGGGGAAATCACCTAAATTGCAGCGGAACTGGGAAGGTCCCTACAGAATAGCAACCCGCATCAACGATGTTGTCTACCGCATCCAGCGAGGACCAAGGGCCAAAATGAAAGTGGTTCATGTAGACCGACTGAGTCGATACAATGGCCGAAATGAGGATGCACTTGTTCGGGACGAACACGTCTAAGAGGGGGGCAGTGTAGCATAATAATAACTACGCTCCCTAAAAGTATGATGCAACAAATTCCGAAGTGTCTTTTCATTCTGGCAGAATTTTGGTCCGAACTGTTCTTTTCATTCGAGGTTCGTGTCTGGGATGAAGTCTCCACAGCTCATGTCAACGAAAGAGACGGATAATATCAGGGATAAAAGGGAATTATAACTGCAAGAATTATTACATCAGAATTTCTCTTGTTCCAGTGGTCGAAGAATTTGCTAGAAGTTTCTGGCTATCAGAAACTTCTGCTATATGAGATGGCGATTGAGAAAGGAGCAGTAGTTCTTAAACTGTGGCGAAGAGATTAGAAAAGTGATAATGGGCGAAGTTGTAATTTTGTGATAAATTGAAAGTTGAGATTTAACAAGAAGAAGTAATTAGTTTGGATTTGTGAATTAAGTAATGGAAAGGAGATAAAGTGATTTGAGAGGACAGAGACCTTGTAAGAAAAGAATTGCGAAGAATAGTATAGTGTGAACCTGAATTGTTCTATAGACTAGAAAATAAAGAAATAATTTCACAGAATATTACAATATTATTATTCCTATAAACTTATTATATATGATAGTATATAATATAATAATAGAAAAACAACACTAGCTTCAGATCTTGTTGCAAGTGGGAATCTTGCAAATATAAACTTGTTGCGACTGTGTGCACTCGGATTAATGCTTGAGAAAGCTAAACTTCTGGTAGCTTTATTGGATAACACGCTAAAGAACCACTAAAAGAATTTCGATAAAATTCATTTTGTAAGTATAGCTGTGTAGATGGTCTCTTCTGAAATAATTACAATCAGAGAGATAACATCTGCTGGTTTCGGAATAAATGCTTCATGCAACTCTCATTACTCAAAATAGGCACCATAAATTCAGTAACATTTTGAATTATGTTTGCGCGATTATGCTATGCATGAAAAAAAAAAAAAAAAAACAATATATGAACGAAAGTGGTGTGTTTGTCTTATGTGATCATTATCTGTACACTTTTATTGTGGATCTCTAATTTCTCAACAAACTCTCCCGTTATTCAAATTGTTGGTAATCCCACTAACTAATAACAAATTTATAGGGTATGCCTTCCGAGCTATATGACAAAGTTGAGCATCCTTCACCTTTTACCGATCTAATCCGTTCTCTGTGTGTACCTATATACATATCTGACAAGCCATATAAAATACAAGGGCATCAACATTTGATTCAGTCTGGACAAGATATGAGGTAGGAATCAACAAATCATAAAATAGTATATCCAATATACAAGATGTCCCAAGTTTTTTGATTATAATTTCATGATTTGAAGCTTGAGGTAAGGCAAGAAAAAAAATTGTACCGAAAGTGGGGTCTATTCCGACCTCATTCTGATTTGTGGCCAAATGAGTATTATTATGAGTTAAACCGCGTCAGATGCTGCAACTTCTGAATTGCATCCAGTGCTGACACTTTACTATGATTGCATCAAATTTGCTACATTTTTAAAAAACAAATTCATTTGCTATCTACTTTCTACAAATCCATGAAAAAAGTTGTTTCACTTTGCTTTTACTTTTTTAACAATTTTAAGATCTGATAATACACATACATAGATACACATTTTTTATAACACAACAACCATAAATAAAATAAATAATTATTTGGAGAAAAAAAGTCCAGATTTTCCGCACGAATGGAATAAACCAACAGTTTTCAACTTATCATGAAAATGTTAAATTCGTAGGTTTGTCATAGATTCGCGAGAGGTGAGACCGTGAAAAAGTTATTTACCTCTTCTACTGGGACCCAGACCTGAATCTTCCGCTCAATAATTCAACGCTCTAGCCTCTGAAAATAAATAAAGAGGTAAACACTTCTAAGTTCACCTTACTTTAAATTTTCGTTTGTGCATAAAACTAGCGCCCAAGAAAAAGAAATGTGTTAATCTACCATTTATAATGCATTCGTAATGCTCAAAGTTTTTATTAACGGGACAAGGTGTGTACACTCAATTAAAAAGTCAATATAATTGGTACAGGTTTGATAAAGATAGATCCAAAATAAGGAGATGGTAACAAAAAATTATGTAAAACGTGCTATTTATCATATTAATAAGGTTATTTTGAAAGTCACACACGTTTTAGCAAATCGTTTGTCTGCTAGCTTATATCGCCAAAAATATCTTAAATGAATTTAAAGAAAACTACAACAGAAATTTGACATAGGACCACAAAAAAAAATCTTCAGGTATACTCGTATGTGAGACACACAATTTATGTTATGACATGAAGTTCAGTTATTTTATTTTGGATTAGTATTTATTATCACAAAATAAAAATAAAGCGAAGAATGTTTCGTAGTCAATGTACTTAAAGCCCAGTACAAACGTACATACAAAAAAAAATATAAAACAAAAGTACATATGAACAAAGTCGTTCGCGATTTTGAGATACATTTGTTCGTCGGCTACTAAAAATTCAAGTGTGTCTACACCCGGAAAACATTCATTTGAAAACGAAAACATTGAATTAATTCAATTCTGAGTTTGTTTCCTATGTTGGCTGCATGTTTTTTACATTTATTTTTTTTCACATTTTTTTTTTCTTCTTTTATTAGCAGAAACACTTTTCTATTCAGAATTAAAAACAAATCAGGCGGACATTTATTCAAATGTTTTTAAACAAGTTGTATAGTGTTTTTATAAAGTTTTTTTAAAATTTGGTTTAGTGTTTGCGGGCAAATGTATGTAGGTGTGTATTGTGCTTAAGATGCAAACACTTGGACTGCTTCTGCTTATAGATGGTTGGATCATGGGAAATGCATATTAAAACCAACGTCTGGGTTTTAGCTCGCTCGCAGTGGGTGTTTTTTTTTTTTTTTTTTGTAACTTCATACAAATTTGAATGTCTAATAAAAACAATTTTTTGATTTCATCCGAAATAATGTGTTGCTGTAGACAAAGAAAAAAATAATAATAATAGTAGATGATCATCAGACTGTTCGTTTAAGTGTAAAAATCTGAAATATTTTATTAGTTGCTTGCCATTACTTTACAAATATGATTGCAATCGTGGTGCCTACGGTGGGAAACAAATTTTCTCCACTGGGTTCTTTGAAGTCTGTAAAACCCAGTGATGAAGTGAAAGAAAAAGGTATAGGGAAATGAGAGAGAGTGATGTTACGATGAGCTTTTATTGTAATTCTTGGCAAATTGTAGTTTTCTGGAAATGCTGATGAAGGCAAATTATTCCATGTTCGTGTTGAACTCATTAAGAATAGTTACACGTAAATATATTTCCATAATATTTTCTAACACAATATGTATGTATGTATGTATACTAACCATTCAATTTAAAATAACGAAATATAGAAAAAAAAATTAAAATTAAAATTTTTTGATAGATAACTTCATCCACTAAGCAGAAAGTAAACCGACTCAGCCAACATCAACATAAAATTTTTCAAATAGGGGAATCGCAGACCTTGTGAGATGCCAAGAAAGCACTGTGAAATGACTTTTGAAGAAATTAAGCTCGACGGGCAATACGAAGAGGCATCCTGGGAGCGGACGACTCAAAAAAAACTTTAATACGGCAAGATCGGATTTTGGAGCGCATGTATCTAAAAAACCGATTCGCAACTGCCAAGGAATTGAGAAAAGACAACGAGAGATGTTCTATTAACATCAGCACGCGGAATGCTCAACGCCGGCTAAATAAAGTGGGTCCGTAGACCTGCAAAAAACTGCTTCTCTGCAGTAATGAAGAAAACAAGATTGATGTGGACCAAACAGCGTCGAAAATGGACCGCCAATGATTGGAAGAGGGTTATACGTTCGAAATGTTTGCTTCCCACCGTTAAGCATTCACTATATGTTATGGTTTGGGAATGCATGACAAATTGGGGAATGGACCGTATTTTGCTTTTGGACGGTTCCGTAAATACAGCGAAATACAAAGAAATCATTGCTGATGATGTTGTTCTTTTAATAGATATGTTATGTTGCTGCATCCCAAGTCCCATATTTTATGATGATTCCGCTCCCTGTCATCGCACCCATTCCGTAAGTAAAAACAATTTTTTACCTAAAATTTAAACTCAAAACCACTTCTAAATATTGATTTCTTTCAACAGATAACCCAATGCAAGGCAGATATTGGCCAGGAAATAACCCTGACCTTAATTTAATAGAGAACCTATGTTCAATTATGGGTCAGGAATTATGCAACAAGGCGCCTAAAACAATTGAAGAGCTCAAAACAGTCATAGAGGAAATGTGGACTAAAGATATAACAACAGAGGAAATCCAAAACTTTCTGACTATGCAACAAAGGGCCCAAGCTTTTATTAATGCTGAATGCGGTGCTGCAAAGTACTAAGGAAAAATAAAAATTGGTTTCTGCACTAAATAGTGTTATTCAATGTTCCCTTAATTACTTCTAATATAAAAAAAATAAAAAATTAAAAACTACCCTAATATTGTATATTTTTTTTATTGATATGTAATACCATACAAATTTTTATGTTATACCCATTTCTGCTACCGTCTACCTGATCTTACTTTTGTCGCATTTGTGAGAAATTTGGTCACAAATAGGTAGTTAGTGTGAGGAAGGACAATGCCTCATAAAAAAATTATAAATATATTTAAATTTCAGTGAAATACAATACGTTTTAGAAAAGATGCATGGGTGCGGCGTTGGCTTGGTAAGTCCTTTCAAGTGTTTTTGAGAATTTATTTATCAATATCAACTTCTAAATTAATGATACTTATTAAATGAATAATTGTTCTTTCATTTTTCAGGGTTTCGTCAAATATAAGCAAAAAAGTAAGGTTCGGAACATTTATAGCGAGAGACGGTTGTCTGCCCGTTCTTTTACTCGTCCATCAGTCTGCAATTTATTCAATCAATAAAAACATTTAGTAACTCAAAATACACTTGAACTTGAAAGTACTTGAAATGTACTTGGAAGTACTAGTACTAGTTCTTGAAAGATTTTAAATACGTGGTCTTGGTACTTGTGTCCATGTACTTGGAAAGCACCATATACTTGTCTTTTTCCAAGTACCAGTGCCATGGTAATCAAGTATACTTGAAATTTTACAGCTCTTCTAGGTATATAATAATTTTGGTATAATGTATCAGTGGTTTAAGGAAATACCTCTCACATTAATTACCGATGAACATGCCGTGCTGAACTCAACCTACAGAAATGAATTCCAGAAATGACATTTTCGCAGCACTTTTCAAATTTTGACATTCCAATCAAATTCACATTTTGTAAAAGTCCTAAGGGCGTCTGCGACTAATTTTGTTTTATATCGTCTGCTCTTGTTTAATAGTAAGTGGAGATGAATTTTAATCCTAAAAAAACTTCGCGGCAAAACTCAGCCTCGTCACTTGGCGGATCGCACAGTGATAGTTCCCAACAACAGTTTAGCAGCGATGATCCGCCCGTGAGCCTGATCTCAGAAATCTCGGATATTATGCGAAGTTTCGGGGATTGTGACCAGCCTCGATACGAAAGTGTAAAACTTGTCGAGCAAATTCTACAGCAGCAACTGCGTGGGATATTCCATGAAGCCACAATGATCTCTATGCGCCGTAAGAATTCCGCTTGTCCATCGCAAGCCGACTTTGAATTCCTAATGCGAAACCATCCGGTGAAGATTGCTCGAATGCGTAAACACTTGAAAGACATGCGAATTTTGAAGAAATTTCTCAGTATTCGTACTCGCCGTCCACAGGATTTTATGGAGGAATTTGAAAGCCAAGAATCGGAAGACGAGCTGAGCATTGACATACCCGAGAAGTTTGATGAGGAACGAACCCGCCGCTTATTCCGAGCAGATCGCATTTCACAGATTCTCACCGGTCAGCAGTATCATGAGTTCAATGAGGCACGCAAGACATCTTTCTATTGTCGTCACGGGGAGAAGATAAAGAACAAATTTCATAAGTTCTTGGACCTGCCAGCCGATTTGAACATCTCCAACACTTGCATGAATATACTGGCGTATTTCTCGCATGAGACAATCGCGGTTATAGTGGATTATGCGATATTGACGCGTTTGAATTCCAATAATCGCGTTACTGAACCATACAGTAGGGTGACATCGACTGGAGCTTCGTCGGCAATGTTGCATATCTGTCCTGAGGTTACTCAAGGACGGGGACAAGAAGCCGTAAAACCCATTACAGTGCAGGAGATAAACGAGGGCATTCGACGGCATCGACAAATGACTGCAAAGAAAATTGGTTTCTATAGGAGTACCATAGATTGCGACTTCAAGAGGTCATTTCTGGCTATATAGATAGTACTGGAGGTAGATGTGTATTAGATTTAATAAACAAATGTAAGCGAATGAGGTTTTTGTTTTATCTGGTCTGGTGCACCCAAGACCGTTCTGCACATTCTTGGTAGGGTAGGGCGCGTTAAAACTTATAGGTGATAGAGACATTGTGAATTCCATACATTCACTTGAACATCGGAGAAATGTCTCATGTCTCTGACAGTTGTATCGTTTTTTTTTTTTATAAAAAATGGTCCAGCGAAATAGCCAGTTGCATTCCTCCCTTCAAAATTTCACCCGCAATACGCATCATTTTTCGAATGCACATCAGTTCACCTTTAAGCCCAATTTCGGTCGTTCTGTCAAATATAGGGATTCGTTTATAAGCCGAACGAGACGAATGTGGAATGATCTACCAGGCTCTGTATTCCCCCATCACTACAACGCTCAAACATTCAAAGCCAACGTGCACAGGCTCCTCCTCTGTTCCTCTTCCCCCTTTTCCCAACGGCCGTGCCCTGAAACAGTTTAAGGGTATTCATAGCGCGCAGATTATATAAAAAAAAAAAAAAAAAAAAATTGACGCGTGATGGTGGAGCTAGTATAAATTCATTTTTACAGGGACTTGGGCCTGCCACAAATTAAAAAAGTACTAAGCCAGCAAGAAGAATTATTATTTCTTAGTGAATAACTTATAAGAGCTACTTTCACATAATTGAAGCTAAGGTATATATAAGGATTTTCTTATCTGGGTCAGGATTTTCGAATAAAGAGATGGTGGCGAAGGAGCTTCTAATGGTCCAACGGCAGAGCTCAAATCCCCAAAATGGGTTACTTATATTGGGATCCATGGCTCCTGCTTAACCATGGAAAAAACTACAAAACTCAAAAAAATATTCGGACTCTTAACAGAGCACGTGAAGTGAAACAATTAGCGCAGGCCACATCACCGCCATCCACGAAGGGCGATGGTGTGAGCCGAATTGTGACATCTACTACGCTGATTACTACACAGAGTCAAAGCAGAGATAATTTGGATGTAGATTTATATTTAGAGGCTGACTTGGGCAAGAAGTCTCAATCTTCAGACATGTGAACGAACGCCTTATAACAATCCTCACTAATGTCAAATCCAGAAATACGACGTGACGAACGTTTGTTTCTACGAGCTCCTAGATCGAACTTACGGACAATGTAATGTTAAGTTCACCCTTGGGGATTTTAGCCCTAAAACCTTCGGAAACACCACACTCAAGCTAATCGATTTTGCGACAGAGTGAAACGTTGCCGTAGCTAACATACAATTTTCACACCTCAAATAAATCTAGAGGTGTCCTGATCAAAAAACTATCAACCACATTGATCACATTTCGATTGACGTAAGGCACTCCTCCAATATTATGGCCCAAGTGGCTGCCAAGGTTTGTGTATAGTGAAGATATCCCAAACACCAGAATACTAAAAAAGTGTTGCGATCAAGTTCAACATCCAACATCTACATACAATCTTAAGAGAACGCCAACAACAAGCCCAGATGACCAATCACTTTACTGCTATCAAGAACGAGACGCCTTTGATGTTGGGTTACTCCCCGGCACCACAATAAAACCTCTGGTAAGATGTAGGGCAAGCGCCACCAGCAGAACAAAAGGCATTTAAAACTGTGCGTTATAGAAGGACGAAATCATCTCAAGAGACCT
Organism: Pocota personata; assembly: GCA_963082735.1. Taxonomy (NCBI): domain Eukaryota; kingdom Metazoa; phylum Arthropoda; class Insecta; order Diptera; family Syrphidae; genus Pocota; species Pocota personata. Next base: position 44,186,311 of record OY720429.1, on the reverse strand, counting down.
ACAGGCAAAAGAGAAAAGAACACCAATTTATCCGAAAGTAAAAGACAACAGGAGAAGCTTTCGATGGAAACAATAGAGAGGTAATTTAACAAGAATGATGTTCGAAAGCTTCAACAGAAGATACAAAGAATATGCTAAGGCTACAATGCATGCAGTAGAGTCACAATCGGTGGTGAAAATTTGGAATTACCACTCCTGCAGACTGGAAAAAGGCCCGGACGATGACAGCCAACATTTCACACCAAAGCGAAGTCAAGATAGCAATATATAAGGTTGCTGGAACTGACGATCTAACTGCTGAGCTATTTAAATTATGGTCGGCTGAAAGTATGAATGAATGGAACCTCAGCATCCTCAAGAAATGAGAGCTTTTGAACTGCTGCAACTACAGAAGCATCGCTCTCCTCAATATTGCCTATAAGACTTTGTCCTTCATATCGTGTGAAAGCCTTAAACCTCTTTTTAATAATCTGATCTGCACGTATCTGTGCGCTTTTAACAAATTTAAAGTCGCCTATGATAGCGTTTATAGTGACAAGCTGTAAAGAGCTACGTCTAGTTTTTGCATCGCTGCCAAAGTCACCCGTCTATGCACGATGACGATGGAGAATGCCATCCATGCCACCATGAATGGAACAACATTACCAAAGGGATTGACGTCAGAAACGATCTACGACAAGGCGACGAGCTGTTATGTCATTTCTTTAACATCACATTCGGAAGGATTGTACAAAATTATCAAGCCAACATCAGGTGTACTATCTTTCAAAAGTCTGTACTACTTGTGTACGCCGACAACATTGACTTTAATTTTGACGTAATTCAGGACTTTGCCTAGATTCCACTGTAAATTTAAATAACGACACTAGCGCAGAGTTCCGTTGATACGAGAGGGGTATCAACGAATTTGGGAAGCCTGCCGCATGTTAAAAAATTTCCCAACGTTCAACCTAAATAAAGGTATCTTTTCAGATAGCCAAGCCGCAATCAAAGCCATTGATTCGGTTACTATATTCTCAAAACTGATAGAGCAATGCCGGTTTGAAATAAACGAACAAAGTATCCTTTCTTAAATTACCCTCATCTGGGTCCCAGGACACAACAATTATGAGGGAAATGAGCGAGCAGACGAGCTAGCCAGGCGAGGGTCAGGCCTTAACGGCTCGCTAGCGGAAAGAGTCAATATTCCGATAGGAATCGTTAAGGGCAATTTACACCGCCACTTCCTCCAGCTCGCCAATCTCGGGCGGAACAACCTTACCAGTTGTGCCATATCAAGGAAGACATGGCCCAGTTTCAACAAAACCTAAATCAAATAAGCTACTAGGCAGACCAAGGTCTGATATTGCCAGAATTGTATCCTCTGGCCTATAGGGGACCACGCGGCCAAGCTTGGCATTCCTCACAACACTTTCTGTCGCGGCTGCAAAGACAGTAACGAGAGGGAAACTCTTTTCCACTTTCTTTGCAGTTGTCCTGCCCTAGCAGACTAGACAACGCACGCTAGGTAAACCCTTCTTTGACGATTTCAGAGAGATAGCCTCTAAACAGATTGGAGAACTAATTCTGTTTCTGAACTCTACGGGTCGGGTCTAATTATATTTTCTATCTCCAATAACACACGTTAGCGAACAGGGTACACAAGTTTTTGTGGTATCAAAACGGCGCACTTACTCGTATCAACGCAGTGTGGAAGAGAAAATACAATCACAAAAGTACGAGCGATACCGACCTAGTCAGAATAGTTCGAATTCGTCGCCTTAGACGCCTAGGACATTTAGAAAGAATGCAAAATCAACGCTTTGGCTCGCAAAACTGGTAGCGACTAGCTAGAGCTCGTAAAGTAAGAACTCTATATTAACTGGGCAATTATTGTTGTTTATTCAACCCACGGAATAATTTCAACACGTTTCATGATAATAAAAAAAAAATAAAGAAATTAAAAGTGTGTGCATTGTTTCAACTATACTCCTGCTTTGATTAGCGCAGCATTTTCTTCTGAAATAGTATGCTCCGTCACAGCGTCCTTATGAATTTGTGTTTCCTCGTGCTGCTTCAAATGATGTTGCAGCCGGAACTCCTTATCACAATAATCACATCGGTACAACTTTTTATTTTCATGAATAAGCATATGCTTGCGCAGTGAACAAGTGTAGGCGAACGCTCTATCGCATATATTACAATTGTAGGGTTTCGCCCCGCTGTGAACTCTGCAAGGATTATGCAATTGGTCAAATACACTATTGTCGAAATAATAAATACTCACATCTCGTGGGCTTTTCTCGCACTTGGAGTGTAAAAGCGTCGCGTGCAATAGTTGCATTCAAACGGTTTCTGAGCGCCATGTGTTAGAACGTGCCTACGTAAACCCTCCGCGATTGCAAAGCGTTTGTTGCATATTCTGAAAGAAATAGCGCCTCTTTAATTATGCATATGGGGATGACTATACTAATACTAACTCGCATTCGTAACTTCTCTCATTACTGTGCCTTCGCATGTGTTCTGTAAGTCTATGCCTCTGACGATACGTGTTGCCACACACGTCGCAGATAAAGTCGTTTGCAAGTTGTTTCGATTCGACTCCTTTGAGTCGCAACCTGAATACAGGCACAGCATCGTCTTCACACTCTTGCTTCCACGATACAACTTCATATTTGTCTGATGCCTGCAATCGTTTAGCTATCTCTGCCCCATCATACAATTGTGTGGGTTTCTCCTTTTGCTCCTTGTCCTCGTTTTTGTCGCCAGGAACTTCAACAGTGAGTTTTGATTTCGAATCATCATCAGAGTACAATTCATCGTACTTGTTTGATGTGTTCGCCTCATCGTCTGGATTGTCTTCGTCCAGAAGATCCTTTTTTTCATCCTGGATTTCTTCGATTTCGTCCGCTTCGGGAAATTCAACCATTTCGTCATCCAAATAACTATCATCAAAATGATCTTCAAGCTCGATTATGTTCAGATCATTTTTGGTGATCGAAGGTAGCGGCGATGTTGGCGGTTTGCTCTTTCGCACCACTTTAAGTGTTAGATCCTTGGATAGCTTGAATTTGCGACCGGTATCTAGTTCAACAATTATATTGTCCTTATTGAGCCTGTTGCAATAGATTTGTATTATTTGGTCTGATTTTCTTGCTCGGTTGCGCAGACCAAAAGCCATGTTGAGTGAGATTTCGCATGATTTGCAAATTAGCTGAGGCAATGCTGGGAAGTCCACGTCGTTTTGAGTCTATTATGGTATTTGCGATGAATGAGATATTCGAGTATGAAGCGATTGAATTAATTTTTTTTTTTTTTTGTGAATTCTTACCACATTTACTCCTGATACCAATTTAAGTTTTTCGTACGGGGCCATATCTTCGTCGTCGTATGGTTTGAATATGGACCGACAGGAGCGGCTTTTCCTTAAGCATACGCGACAGGCTTCGGGTATTATTTCATATTTCATTATGGAATAATTTTTAAATTATAATTCACACTCAAGGAGGGACGATTTGTTTACAAAAAACAGCTTTTTGGCAGTACTTTTGACGTTTTAACCATTGCGTAGTGGAATGAATAGAAAAACAAACTGTGTCGGTAATGCAGTCCGTATGTAATTTGACTATCACAAAAAAATGTACGACATTTCATAAATTATCCGACATTATTACGAAGCAAAGTATGAATTTAATGAATCGGCAAAACAGTTACACGATTTTCGATTTTCAGATCGCTTTTTTTAAAAGAACCAAAAAGTTGGCACTCTTTTACCGATAATTGTTTAGAGAGCCTTTTAAAAATCCATTTTTATAAGTTAAGTCTCAAAATGTTTCAAAGATTTTTGGCACGAATTAAGTTGGATATGCCATTCGATGCGTTTCACTTCATTTACAACTGTGATAAGACTTCCCTTTCAGTTAAAGCCATTTGAAGTTACCATTTCAGATGAAATGTATGACATACAGCAGCCGATTATGCCAATTTGTTTTTTTTTTTTTATTATTTTTTTCATTTAACACATGTCGCGAGTTGCTGTTGTACGCCATACATTTTGTACTAAAATCATACTTAGAGGACCCTAATTAATTATTATGTAAGCTCCTTTTAAGCTTATCCTACACGAATGGAAGGTGCTCCGGTAAAGTAAAATTTTGACCCCGATTTTTACATTAATATTTTTGGTTAAATATCAAATAATAATAATATAATGCCTATATGAATGTATATTTGTGCATACCGTAATAATTTAGTGACAAAGTCAGACCGTCGATAGGCAATCGCCAGGTAAGACTTCAGGTTCTTGAGTCATTTTTAGTACAAACCTATTTCCATCACAGAAGTTCTTATATATGGAAGGTTTTTTAATAATCATTATTAAACTACATGTTCAATTCAAGTGAGATAAACAGTATTTCATCAAATCTGTTTCCTAACGCATTTAAAATGATATGCCACAATGAATAACATGTGGCCCTGGCCCCTGCACATTTTAAGGGAAAGTCAAAAAAAAATTCCATTTTATTCCTTGTCTACACTCCAAGTGCTACCTCAGTTACAAATTTCAGGATTATACGTTGACTGGATAAAAACCATATCTTTTGATGACCTTGAAACATTTTTTGAACGACAGTTGGTTATTGTCCTAAGCAAAATGGTGTGGTAGAGCGATTCAATCGAAGCATTGTAGAATTTTCTGATGTCAGTTATATGCACTTCAACCTAAAGTAAAGAGGTCTAAATTGGGACTGTGCGACCCAACTTCGCTAAAAATTGTAATAGCCTGAAATGTTAGATTTGATAAGTCAAATTTTCCTGCTAGAATTCGAAGAAGCGGTAATGAGGAAACTGAAAACTACATACCCAGGAAAAAAAGAGGTGCTAGTTTCAGAAGGAGAACCTGTTAAAAGTAAGACAGTCTCTAATGAAGAATCGTAGGAAGGATTTGATTTTTGGATAGTGTTCAGAAAAACAATGATAAGTCCACCGATGCTAATTTTGAGTCTGCTAGGAGGAAACATCAGTGGCGCTGCGACAGCAACCATCTTCGATTAATCAAAGGCAAAGCTGTGGAGATCGCGTAGCTCCAGGCAAGTTAACTTATGGCTGTGGTTTTGAACAACTAAATCTGTTGGAACTAAATTTTTCAGTTGAATCAAACACCAAATTCAGTCAAGGTGGTATAGATTACCATCAAACATATGCTCATGTGGCAATATTGGCAGCAAAACGAACGGACGGTGTTGCCAGTAAAAAGCCATAAAAAGTATTTGATAATTCTAATGAATGTGAAGACCGCTTTTTTAAATGGAGAAAGATTTTTACACAATTGTTTGGTATAGGAATTACATACAATAAAGAAGAATGATGGCTGAGTGTATCCCAAAAGAAGGCAGATCCTTGATTGCCCATATCTCAAAATGGATGAATGCAATGGCGTGTCCACTCCTATGGACCAGTCAACGCGATTGGACTATACAGAGAGCTTATTGAAAAAGTGATCTACTTGATGTTATGTAGCAGACCAGATGTATGTTTTGCAATCATCGAAATGCTCCAGGAATCGAGCATTGAAAAGGCGGAGAGAGCAAGAAGTCTGACGAGAAGCCATTCGTAGGATTTGCTGACGCAGATTACGGTTCTTACTCTCTACGAGAGTGATAGAAAATCTACAAGTGGATTTCTCTACAATGTTTTTGGAACATCGTAAGCTGGACATCCAAGAAGCGACAAATTGTGGTACTCTCCACAACCAAAGCAGAGTACATGGCTTTGGCTTTAGCTGTGCAAAAGGGCATATGGCTGCAAGGATTACTTGCCGATTTGTTAATTGAAGTCTTTTCCGATTTTTGAAGACAACCAGCGTTGCATTAAGATGGCGCTTAATATGAAAAATAAGAGGGTCAAACAGATTGATGTAGAGTACCATTTCATCCTAAAAAAGGTAGAAGGTGAAATTATCCTACATTACGTGAGAAGCACAAAACACGATTCTTACAAAGACATTGCCGAAGCTACAGTTCGAGTATCTTGCTGCAAAGTTAGGACTTATGCATCGAGAAGGGGTGTAGGAGATAGTAAAAAGGAAGAAGAAAAGAGCGATGCATAATTAGCTCACTTAAATAGACTGAAAAGAAAGTGCCAGATCAGAGAAAGTTTAAAGCATAATAAAGACGAATAGAAATTTGAGTCCAAGTCTAACATTCGTCTAATAAAGATCACTATATTATTGCAAGGCATGTCGATGTTTTTTGTTATCACCATTTTCTCTTTAGTGGGCGTCGTGGCTCAGTGGTTAAGTGCGTAATCAGTGAGTGGGAGGTTTAAGGTTAGAACCCAAAAAACATAAAAAAAAAATAAAAAATAAAAAAAAAGTTTTCTGACGGTCCCACCTCTCGCGAATATCTGACAAACATCCGAAAGTAAAACTGTCATGAGAAGCTTCTCTCAATCGAAAAAATTGCTCTTCGGAAACCAAATAAAACTGTAGATCCCAACCATTCGTGAGGAGGACAGCACGAGTGATTGCGAGAAGCTAGGCCAGGCACTGCATTGGGCTGTTAGCGCAAAAATATTATTATTATTATTTTCTTTTTAATATTGCGATATACACCCAAGCACTATCTCTGTACCAATTTTCAAGGTTCTATGCTGACCAGAAGAACCCGAGAAGTTTCGATACCTTATAATAATTATACTGGTGCACCCTTTCCCCACCCATTTTTTAGAAACTATATTGAAAAGTCCAATTTTCGCATTTCGAATTTCTACACTTCAAGTACAAAATTTGAATGTTCTATGTTTACGGAAAGTAAAGGTTTAGATGATCAGTGAGTCACTCAGTCTGTCTCAAAATGAGCATTTTTTGAACATCTTGTATCATAGCAACCACTCAAGTTAGAAACTTCAAATTTGAAGAGGTTACTTCTATGGCTCATTTCAACGTGGTGTACAATTTGTACATATGTATGTTCCTATCGTTATTGGGAGAGGGGGTGTAGAAGTTGTTTCGTGTAAATAAGGTGGTAGTGCACAAGTAGCTGGTTAATATAACTACTAGCTCATGCGTCTGGCTCACCCGAGTGCTACCATTTCCTTGAATTATTCCCGTCGGAGGATTGTAGGATTTCGCACCTCCCGTAAACGTGAACCCAATATAGATATTCATATATTATCAACCTCTTTCAACAAATATATGTACATACTAACTATTCTATATTGTATATATACAGTGGTGGAAATGAGTATAAAGGCAACATAAATCCATCGTTAAAAAGAAAACATTTTCGCGTCTCTATATAGTAGTAGTAGGAGATGATGAGGGTCTTATATAAAATAACTTTGGTAATCAATTGCCTTCTTAGAACAGAGAAACTGCGTTGGTAAGAGTGATTTTTCGCTTGATCTTTGCATGTGGTGTCATTGTTTGTATTTACAATAGAGCCTAGGTAGACAAAGTCGTTAATTACCTCCAAATAGTAGCTGTCTATTGTGAGTTTCTGTTCGAGTCGTCGGTGTTGACTGTCCTCTTTTGATAGCAGTATATATTTTGTTTTGCCTTCGTTAACCGCTAAACCCATTTTCGCCGCTTCTGCTACAATACTCCCGAAAGAACAATTGACAGCTCGCTGCGTTCTTCCAATTATGTCAATATCGGCGTACGCGAGTAGATTTATAGACTTTTGAAAGATCGTACCCGTGATGTTATGATTGTCTTGTACAATCCTTTCACCTTGTTGTAGTCATTTTCTGATATCGAAAGCATCGGTGATGTTGTTACCGATCTTGACGAAGCAGCGTGGAGTCTTCATGGTCATACTGCACAGACGGACGAGTTTGGCAGATCCCAAAACTAGACATGGCTTGTATAACTCGTTTCTATAAACGCTATCATAGGCAACTTTATCGATGAAAAAGTGGCGAGTATCGGTTTGGAGATCCTGTTTTTTTTTCCAACATCTGCCGCGATGTTAATATCTGACCACTTTCCTGGTCTAAAACCACGCTGATACGGACTAATCAGATTGTTGACAAAAGGTTTAAGGTGTTCACATAATATGGCAGATAGGATCTTATAAGCGATGTTGAGGAGACTGATACAAACCTCCCTTGGCACAATTTAGAGGGTCTCCTTTCTTGAGGATCGGGCAAGCGATACTGAGGTTCCATTACCACTGCCGTTTAACAGTATGCAGAAGTGGTCTTTCCAAATTCTCAGCACCGACTGTGACTCTACTACTAGATTTTTTTCTAGTTCGGGCTTTGTAGCCATGGCATACTCTTTTTACCTTCTGGTAAAACTTTCAAACATAATTTCTGCTATAACACCTCTCCAGTGACTCCACCTTTTGTTCTTCATATATTTTCTTCTTCTTTCTTACAAGCTAGTGTTCTTTCCTTCTCTTCTGTTTGTAGATGTCGTAAGCTCATCTCGTAATCCTCTTGCTTTATAAGCTTACGGAGAGCGCCAGGTGTCCTTATGAATATTAAGGTACGGGAATCGTGTAGTACAGTCATGTTTCCGTTAGCGAACGGATATTGCGATGCCACTAACCCGTTGGCCCATTAAGAGGTACAAGTAAGGGTTCGAATTCATCGCTTAAGATGGCTAGGACGTGTAGGACGAATGGACAATAAAGTCTGCGAATTTATCCCGGAGGTACGATGCGGTAAATGAAGACCTCACCTAAGGTGACGCACACAAGTGGACACGTCTCAGGCGTGTCGAACAATCGTGAATGTTTCGATTCAAGCAAATGAATGGTATTGTGATGAATGGCCGTATGTATTATATTATTTTCATTCTGGAGAAAATACGATAGGGAAAATTCATGATTTTACACAATTCGGGCTGGTTTCCACCTCCTATTGTGTCTATAAACTATGTTTTCATCCTCTTGTTGTTTTACTTCCCTCCGAGGGCGGCGGTTTTTTAGTTTAAATGTCTGCGAATTTATCCCGGAGGTACGATGCGGTAAATGAAGACCTCACCTAAGGTGAGGCACACAAGTGAAAAGGACATCAACCAACTTCATGTGCACAAGATCGAACTGGCTGGAGACGCTTGTTCGTTGCAGCTCAGGTTCATACCGGACTGTAGCGACATCTAAAGTAAAGTAAGTAAGTAAATGTCCTCCCAAAACAAATAACTCTCCGATTAGGGACAAGAGAAGCATCAGATTCCATTCTACGATATTACCCTTCCACCGAAAGGAAACCTACTGGTCATCGTAAACAGAAGCTGGCAACATTTACAAGGTCATGTTATTCTGGCCTTCGTGTAAATATGTTTTGCCTTGCAATAAAAATAATTGAAATCATCTCATTCGTTTATTCTAGGTAACATATATTTCGGCGTAACAAAGTGCGTATATAAATTTAATTTATTCAGAGAGTAACCGCTCGAGAAAACAATCTTTATCTAGATGGGCTTCAGAGATTTCTTTCTTCTTTGCGTCCAACAGAATGCTTTTTCTTTTCTCATTCAACACTTTTGCTTTCATACTCAGATCTCCATTTGTTCCCTGTAACAGTTCTTTTATGCGTTTTCTAAGGAGTATATCAATTTCATGAATCACACTAAGCTTTTTATTGTCAAGCTCTTTGACTTTGCAAGTAGATTTCAAAGGATTGTCGAGGGACATTTGAAGAAATGACTGAAATTCTTTCAAATCGAAGCAATTCCGAATGGTGAATGTGTTTTTCTCCCATTGGTTCTTTTGGGAAGGTTCTTCCAAACGGTTACTCATCTGTTCTATTACACCAGTAGGCAGAGTACTAGTCCCTCGCAAGGAATTTCGCGACAAGGCATCTTCTAGATCAATTGGAAAATATAATTGACCAAACGACAGTTGATGCTCTTTGCAAATCTTGTAAATTTCATAACGCATTCCAGTATAGTAGTTGTTATCATCACAAAAGATGATAAAGTCTTCAGAATTTGATTGTTTCGAATGGTTTGCATCCTCAATTGGACACTTATTGGATATAATATAATCTATTATTTGCTCAACCTTCTGAAGTACCTTTCTACGTTCTTTTTTGAATGCTACTCCACCATTCTGTGGTAAGTATGTGAATATTTCATCATAGCACATGTGTATGAGATTGAGTTCGATGGATGACTTGAGAATAGTTTTGCAAAATGTTGTCTTACCCGACGCTGGAAGACCCACCAAAGCAACAATACAAATTCTTACCATTTTAAATGAAAAAAAAAAAGCAAATATAAAACTAAAACCTTAAACTACTGCACAAGATAAATGGAGGTCTAGGACGCGTTCGTTGAGTTCTCAATCGAAGGTCCTATCAATGTGTTTGTATTGTCTGCGATTAAGGGTGTATCTACTGGGGCTACAGCGGCAGTTGACACTGCTGCTGCTGCTTTAGCTTCCGCTTCTTTGGCTGTAGCCTCAAGTTCCTGCAACCGTCGTTCATTTATATCGGTTTGCACTTCTACATAGACGTTCATCATTGATTGATTGAAGCGGGCGAATTTTGTTACACATTTGTCCACACATTCAGACTGAAAGACAATAGTTTATTAGGAGATTCTTGTTGGACACTTCAATATGCTAATCATCACCTCATTGCCTCCAAGATTTCTACTAAAAAAGTTGTCCACACAACTGGAGAAGCACAGCTCGGTAACTTTGTTGTATAAGAGAAGGAAATCTTTGAACTAAAAGTAAGTTGATTTTACTTGAAATTTATTAGAATTTATAGAAGGACAATTACGTTTCTAATTTGGGAATCCATAGGATTGGAATTCATTTAGGAAATGTGTGAAAATTACTTTTCTTTTAAAAGCGAATAGGAATCCTAGTCCTCTCCGCAAGATGATAAAAATGACATCTTAAAACGTCATTTTGTTATATTCCACATACTTTATGTGGATCGTATTAAATGGGTGAATTCGAAGATGTTTAAAAAGACTAGTTAGTTTAGTATCGATGCCACCAACATTCAAGCAGAAATTTTAGATTAAAAATAAATATCCTAAATTAAATATCATAAGCGCCAAAACCACATTCGTACCCTTTTAATGAAATCCTACGTTGCGAAAGTCGCTCATTCTAATCAGAAAACTTTTTTCCTGAATTTTTTCTAGTTATTGAGATATTCAGTGTGATTTGTATTCTAATAATGAAAATAGTTGTTAATTTACAGCTTCTATTCATTAAACGCACTATTATGAGTACAATTTATTTGAGAGACAATGATAGGGTGAGAAAAGCAGGCGTAATGATTCCATTAGTTAAATTATTAACTGCTATCTCAATCAAAATAAAGAAAAATAGTACATGATGCAGTTCATTCAGAATTCAATTTTGACTTTAATCAGTAATTGATAATACAATTCTATTCCTGCGATAGAAACTAGGTTTTTTATTTATACTATAATATAATGTTCGGAGAGAGGCTGGTGCGACAAACTTTGGTTGGGGTTGTTTTATTTGCTTGATAGAGGTAAACCACTTGGAAGATGTTGTGTTACACTGTCATCCTTAGGTAGTGAGGTGGTATCTTTTACTGTACAATGGAAGCTTCCAGGTGAATGTGGAGTGTTATGCTCTATTACTTCCGTCTCAGGCGTGTCGAACAATCGTGAATGTTTCGATTCAAGCAAATGAATGGTATTGTGATGAATGGCCGTATGTATTACATTATTTTCGTTCTGGAGAAAATACGATAGGGACAATTCATGATTTTACACAATTCGGGCTGGTTTCCACCTCCTATTGTGTCTATAAACTATGTTTTCATCCTCTTGTTGTCTTACTTCACTTCGAGGGCAGGGGTTTTTTAGTTTAAATGGTCTTTAAACAAAATAAAAAGAAAGATGGAATTTAAACATAGCGACATATTTGTGTGCTGGTATTTTACGAGCTTTAAATTGTTTTGGTTTTGGTTCAGCAGAAAAAATTAAATTTGAATTGGTGTGATGTTCTTTTGACTTTTTACTTAGTACTCAGATGGTGATATACCCACTAAGTTTTAACCTGCATATACTTAAAACACTAAACATAATGCCGATCCGAACCCTTCCTCCAATCCGTTGGTTCCGCCAAAAGTTTTGCACAGAAGGTTTTAGATCAGATCCGTCATCTCACCTTTCTGCATTACTCAAAATAGACGAAAAACAGCAAAATTATAGATTAAAAATTATAATTCGACCTTTTTTATTTTTTTTAATAAAATAAAATCAATACACTAACGGAGATGTTGTGTTTGTATTGTGTGCATATAACCTCAACTCCTTTTACTGTGGGTTCCGAAATGCGATTAATTTTTCTTAACAAATTCGTCCATTTCTTAAATTGTCAAACACTTCACGAACTTATTTGCCTCTCCAATGGTCGACTTTTCCTATTCGATCACCTCCTTTGGTCATTCCACACTGGTAATTTTGCTTCAGTTGTTTTTTAAACAAAACGTATGAAAAGCAAGAGAAATCTCTGCAAAAGTAATGCACTTTGGAGATATTTGGAGCAGAAACGAAACCTATTTCTAGCGTTCTCGCACACTGACACAACTATTGGGACAGGTTATCTAATGAAATGGAGTAAAATATCTATATACACACATTCGCACGTCCTTATTCATCTGATGAAGGTGAAGACTGATGAGAGAATATCAATGTGGAAGCGCTGAGTGTTGTTAAACTGGTTTTCCAATTAATGCAAGAATGGTAGTGTGAAATGACCCATTGTGTGCACCTTTCCGGCAGCGCTGAACGGCGTTATACAAATTTAGTTTGTACTGTACTTGTCAGTCCATATTTCCTCAATGACAACCCAGGACACACGTGCACGTTGTTTACAAATGTCAAAATTGATTCTGTGAAGGAAATCTATACGCCAGTTGTCATCGCGTGTTTCACGAAATTATTCAAAAACTTTCTTAAAAATGGGTCTGACCAAGCAGTATTTGGCTTACAGGCTCGATAACACATTCAACATCATCGCCAGTGGTCGTCCAAATATAAATTTCTTAATATACAACAACATCGAGGGCCGATATGTTGTGGTTGGCGGCGCTGAAAATGCACTCGTTTGGGATCTAAGGTTTGTTTTGGCTTTAAATGGGGTCCTCGCGACTAAACATCTCTCAATTTCAGACTTGGCGAACAAGTCCTCTCACTCAAACGCGACAAACAAGAAGTCACCGCCATTCGAGCAAGTCCTGATCGTCTACACATCGCTATTGGTTACTCTGATGGAGTAGTGGAGATTTTCGACATCTCTTCCAGGTTTTCGGTGTGCTCTCTTTCATTACATAAAACGGCAGTAACTGTACTGCGCTACGACTCGATGGGAATTCGTTTAATCTCTGGAGGCTTGGACACCGAGCTGGTTGTCTGTGATATCGTTACACAAACTGGCAAGCAGCGCTTGATTGGACACAATGCTCCCATCACAGATGCGCATTTCTTACAGAATTTCGGTGAAGATGATGTAGTTGTTTCCAGCTCTAAGGACACACAGATCAAGTTTTGGAATTTGGAGACCCAAACGTGCTTCAAGACAATCGTAGACAACCGCACCGAAGTGTGGGCACTGGCTTTTGTCAAAGATCTTATGATTGCCGGTACTAGTGAGAGCACTATGAATGTGTATCGGTTGAGGAAACGAGACGCTGGAGTGGATGGTGTGGCGGCAGCAGTAGAGGGGCTCAGCTTGGATGATGAGGACACCATTAGTCCGATAACTGTTGCAAATTGTGGTGCGATACAGAGATCTGGTCGTGGAAGGACAGTGAATCTGGTAGCTGATCCAACTGAGAGGGTAATCAGTTGCCATGGAACGAATGACATTGTGGAGACCTTCTATATTTGCTCCAAGGAAGAGGCCGAGAGTCGTTTGGCCAAGAGGTTGAAGAAGTCTGCGAAATCGGGAACCGAAGGCACAGACCTCACCAAGGAACTGAGCCTATCGGATGAGATTAAGCGTTTGCCCAACATCAAAGTGAAAAATAAGATCAAATCCATCGATGTGCTGATGGGAATCAACAATGAACTGAGAGTCATTGCTAATCTGGCCAACAACAGTTTGATGCTGTATTCTCTGAATGTGTTAGAGAAGCAGGCTGAAGCGAAGCTCCTTCGTTCCGTCACTCAATGCGGCCATCAGTCAGAAGTGAGGTCCGTTTGCTTTAGCTCTGATTCACTGGCAATCGCATCTGGTAGTGGTGAATCAATGAAGCTCTGGAATAGAGAGTCAATGCATTGCCTGCGGACGGTTCCTGCATCGTATGTCTTGAGTTCTTGCTTTGTTCCTGGCGACCGCTATGTTCTTCTGGGCTTGAAGTCGGGCGCACTGCTGATCATCGATGTTGGCACTGGGGAACTTGTAGAGGAGATTCCAGCACACGATAATGAACTCTGGTCCATTTGTCTGCTGTCAGACCTGAAGGGTTGTGTGACCGGCAGCAGTGATACCACAGTAAAAACCTGGTCCTTTGAACTGATTGATAACCCGAACAACGAAGACAGTGTGACCAGGCCAAAACTGTTGTCACTCTTACATAAACAAACTCTGAAGCTGGAGGAGACAGTCCTCTGCGTCAAAGTCAGTCCAAATATGAAATTCCTAGCCGTTGGGCTGCTGGACTCCACTGTAAAGATCTTCTTTTTGGACACCTTCAAGTTCTATCTCTCGCTGTACGGCCACAAACTTCCAGTTTTGTGCATGGACATATCGTACGACTCTGCGATAATTGTCACAGGTTCGGCAGATCGTAACGTCAAGATTTGGGGCATGGACTTTGGTGATTGCCATCGATCACTGTTTGCGCACGATGACTCTGTAATGGGATTGCAATTCGTCCCAAAGACGCATTTGTTCTTCACTTGTGGCAAGGATGGCAAGATAAAGCAGTGGGATGGAGATTCCTTCGACAAAATCATAACCCTGCCCGGTCACGTCGGAGAGGCGTATAGCTTAGCTGTAAGTCCAAATGGGCGGTTCCTGGTAACATGTGGCTCTGATCGAACATTGCGATTGTATGAACGCACCGAAGAGCCGATAGTCTTACAAGATGTCCAGGAGGAAGAACGCGAAGAAATTGAAAATCGTACTCTGGCAACTGGCGATGATAACGAGATTCCAATGCTACCCGGATTGAAACTACCGTCCCGTAAAACAGTCGGCTCGGAAAAGGCCGCCGAAAGTATCATGGAATGCCTGGAAATCCTCAAAGAATTCGATGCCGATGATGCGCCAGAGCTACATCCACTTATGATAGCATATGATGCAAAGACATCGGATGATTTTCTTCTCGCCGTTCTGCAGAGAATAAGGGCCTCAGACATGGAAGAAGCCTTGGTGCTTCTTCCGTTCTCAAATGTTTGTGAAATTCTCGAAAGAGTCCCAAAATTAGCTGAGAATCGTAAGGATCAGACTGAGATTATATGCAAGGTGGTGCTGTTTCTCTTCAGAATACATCAGAAACCGATCACGAGTAACCAAACTCTGCTTCCGGTAATTGGCAGGATTATTCGCAGCTTGGAGCAATTGACCGTGGAATGTCGCGACATGGTTGGAATGAATTATTATGGACTGCAATTACTGCAACATGATATAGAACAGAGGGAGGGTGTTGAACTTTTCAGAGATGCGACACAGGCGAAGAAACAGCGAGACAAACGGAGGAAGCAGGTCGCAAAACGAACGCACATTCAAATGGCTTAAGTAGAGTGTATGACGTATGTTTGTAATGTTTATGAAATAAAAGATCCATATTGTAGTTCGAAATTTTATGTGAAATTTTCTGTATTATAAAACTTGCGTGTAACTTATTCCAATCTAACCACAGGCGGCAGCCTTTGGATATGCTGACGGGACAACCTTGTTTGCACAGCAACAACCTGGAAGAGAAAAGGAAAATGTCAGTGATTGTATGAACAAATTGCAATCCTACCTAAGACTGAGGTGTTTAAATCTCGTATCAACCTATCGTTCTTAGAGCAGAATTATTAGAATCTATTGATAAGTTGTCATTAGTAGTCGGTTTATCGAAATTGAGCTAATCACCCTTATTACCAATGTCGCTTTCGAAACTGGAAAAAGTGATTGTGCCGTGACTGTTTGGTTATTGCGCATGTCGCCTGAATTGTGAAAACACATGAGGATTGTATTTTTTGGTTACAACTCGATATATAACAAAAATGAGATCGCCCTAGACTCCTATGGAGAAAATCAGAGTCATATTTTTCAGATCCTTACTAAACTTAGATTTAAACAACGAGCAACAAGATGGAATGTTCTTGAGAACATCCTTAACATCTTAAAGCCGTTTGCATTCATAAGATCGTTCTTTAATTATTCAACACCAATGTAGGGATCTAGATTCGGATTCTATATAGAACCAGGACAAGAGTAAGAAACGGAACGATCATTCAGAGTTACACTCTCACGAACTTAGCGCCTGAGGAAGACAAAGAGAACTTCTAAAGTCAATTACAAGCTGCCCAAAATACAACACCCAATGAGGATATCGTCAGTTTGATGGGAGACCCCAATGTTAAGGTAGGCAACAATTACACGAACCTCCGACATGTCATCGGAACTCATGGCCTCGGTGTCCGCAAGTATAACGGATGAAAGGTCGGTCGATTTCTGCAACACCAATCGCCTTGTTATAGGGGGCACTTTATTCGAAAATAAGACCTGCCAGCTAGCGCTTTAGAGGTTCTCTCCTGAATATCCGAAACAGGTGTGGAGCCGACATTGGACTAGAACGGGATCACCTTATGGTAACTAACATCCGCCTTCGAACTGCAGCCGTACGTACAAGCGATACCACCGCGCTTCGAGCAACCAGGTATGACACCGACAGACTTAGGGATCCCGTAGTCCGCCAACAACTTAGAGACCATGTTGTTCAAGGGACAGAAGCAATCAGCAGCGTCATGCAGGCGAACATTAATGATCACTGGAATGCTGTGAAAATTGTACTCGTTACCGGAGCAAAAAGTCTTGTCGGAAGATAATGGAGAGGCCATGTGGCATGGTTATCTACTGATACCTGGAGACGGATCGATAAGAGGAAACAACTTAAAATTCCCATTGCAACCACCCCTGCAGAGGGTAGAAGAGAGCTCGAGTCCCTGTACCGCATTAATATGAGAGAAGTTCGGCGTAGTGCGCGCTGTGACGAACAAAATTGTCATTAACGCACTGGCTGAACAAGCCGAAGAAGCAGCACGTTGATGCGACAGCAGAACCGTGTACGGAATCACCAAAGAGATGATTAGGTGTTTCTGTACACACAGCTTGCGCCAACACCCGGTGAAGCATTTGGACGGGTCTCTTCCAATTTCTGATAAGAAGCAACTAAGGAGATGGAGGGAATACTCTGCTGTTTGAAGAAGCATGGTGACCGAAGGTTTCCCCCAGAATCAAAACAAACAAACTTTTGTTAATCTCTGTCTAAGAAACATATTACGAGTGTTCTGGCCAAATCGTATCTCAAACGAACAGCTTTATGAGAGAACGGGCAAGATGTGATTATACAAAAGTGAAAGTGGCAATGGATTGGTCACACTCTACGTAAGGTGAAAAATTGTATTGCCCGACAAGCCATGCAATGGAACCCGTTAACACAAAAGAGCGAATACAGGGAGGTCCTCGTATGACGTGACGCAGAACAATCGAAATGGAATCTTGGCAACTGGAAATAGCTGGTTGAAACCCAAAACGATGGCGCGTAGGCGTGGTTGATGCCCTAAGACCCATAAGGAGAGACAGGATCTAAGTAAGTAAATATTGTGAATAACTTACATTTCTTGATATTTTTAGAAAAAAAAATGAATATACAGTCAAAGTCATTTTAACGACGGTCCCTTGAAGCGGCGGTAGTTAAATCCGACAGTCCTATATACCTATGATGAAGAAACGAACCAACTAAGCAAAAAGTGGTCACTATAAACGGCTTGTCGTTATAACCGAGGTCGTTATATATGATGTCGACTGTATATTACGGGCCTGGCTTAAATGTGTGCTTAAGTGCACGACTGATCCGCGCTTACTTGCATCTATATGCTGTTCAGTTTCAAAACGTATACTAAACTGAAATGCAATGTTAGGGTTAAAATGAAATTTCCTATTTCGCTGCGAATTGTGACCCCACAGGTCCCAGATATGAAGTTTGAAACAAATCCATGCAGCTGTTTATTTTATTTTACGGAATATTATTGCTCGCTTGCGCGTCCGTCTGTCTGTTACTACCTTCTAATTCTAAACTATGCGAAGCTGTAAGCACAACTTATGTTAAACGATGACACAAATACAAAGCCGGTGTCATTTATCAGAAAATCCGTTATTTTAGAAACATTTCCAGTACAAGCAAATGTCGCTGAAAAATTTGCTGTTTCCTGAGGACGTAATTTTTGAAACATAATTTAAGGTTATACGTCATTTTTGCAATTTAAAAACTTTTAACGTTCTAAAAGTCAAAATATATAAAAATATTAAAAAAAAAAAAAATTGTTTTAACGCAATTATTTGTAAAAATGTTCTTTTCTCGATGATGCAATTCACATCCTCAGACAAAGCTTTTTAATTCCGCATAAGAAATATATACCTAGAGGACATTACTTGTTAACAGGAAGTTCAAAAGTAGTCTCAAATGTAAAGAAAAATAGAAACCAATTTACTCAGGACCTTTTCTAAACATAAAAGATTACAAATCCGTACTCAAGTTGCTTCTAATCTATTCTTAAGAAATTAATTTTAAAAATTATTTGAAAATCGATAAAAATTACAGTTTTTGACAAAATATGACCAAAGATTTTTGAAATTAGCATGTAAGAGTTATTAAAGTAGGTAACTCTTTTGTTTAGAAAAAGCTTAAGATGTAAAATGTCGCAGCCCTGAGTAAATTGGTTTCTATTTTTTTTCTTTAAATTTGAGACTTATTTTTGAACTTACTGTAACAAATAATGAGCCGGAGCCATATAAATAAAGTTTAAGCAATTACTACAAGTAAAAGCTGTAGGCAAAAGCAAAATCTAAAAGTAAAAGTTCGATTATCAAGCAATTAATTAATTTTATGTGCAAAAAATAACTTTTACTTATTAGTAATTGCTTAAAATAATTCATGCTATTCATTCCAACATTTTTTTAATTTTCAAATAGCAGTAGTTGTAAACAAATATAATAATATAGAAAATTAGTATTATTCTTTATGTTTAATTTCTTTCTTGTCGTGTCTTTCTGAAGTAGTGCTTAAATCTATTTAGTTTTTAGCGGTATTTTTCACCTCCCCATGGCTATCCACTAACTACTTTCGACCATTCTGCACCAAGCTTTTCAAGCAGAATCCACTCTTTTTTCATCTAGGGCTATTGCGCTTCATTGCATGGCAAAGCAAGCTATGAAGTTGTTGCTCTTTCACTCTTTGGTCCAGTCTAATGTCTTCATATTCGTATCTACATTACTCTAAGATCCTTTACCAGTTATCTTTCACTGTTGGGTCCAGTCTAATGTCTTCATATTCGTATCTACATTCCTCTAAGATCCTTTACCAGTTATCTTTCACTGTTGGGTCCAGTTTAATGTCTTCATATTCGTATCTACATTCCTCTAAGATCCTTTACCAGTTATCTTAGAACTCGAAGTTTAGAGTATTGTAAAATATTGTGTGTTTCTAAAAATTAGAAACTCGAAATTCGGGAGTCATACAGATCATGATCATTGATAGTCTTTAGTTTAGAACTTCTTTTTGAATTCTCCCCTTTTCGAGGACGATTTCAGACTTCAAAATTAGATTATTTACTCTCAGCCTGGAATCCTGGATCTCCTATTTTCAGCTCTTTGCGATTTTCAAGTTGCTATAGAGCAACTTAAATATTTTTAAGCATTTATTTAATATTATGCATTAAGCAAAGTTCATAGGTTTCATAAATCATAAGTAAAAGCTTGAAAATCACAAGTAAAAGCTTAAAAGGAATTACTAGTTTTTATGCATGCATACAGCCTCAATGACCAATGGCAGTGGCACATTTTTGTTATTCGGAGGTAAAAATGACGATGGGAAATGCATAAAATTCGGCAACATCATCACCAAGGTGACGCGCTGTCAGGTGACTTCTGTAACATCATACTTAAAAGGATTTTACAAAATTCTCGAGCTAACATTAGGAGTACTCGCTTACGCCAACGACATTGCCATAATTCAAAGAACGCAGCGGGATGTCAGTGCTGCTTTCGGGAATATTGAAACAGAAGCTTCGAAAATGGGTTTAGCGGTTAACGAGGGCAAAACCAAATATATGCTGTCATTAAAAAGGACAGTCAGAAGGGATGACGACAACTAAGGTTGCGCACCCAAGTGGAAAGAGAAAGTATTTGTGAGTGAAGTAACGTTTATATCTTCTTAGGAATCCGAGACATTTAGCACCAGCTTTAGCAGCATGAGTAGTCTGGCGATTCCATGCATGTCAGACATTGACAACCCATTAGATTTGAGTTTGGCTACGTTATTATCCCGCTTCGGAGACTGGAGGCAGGACTGGGATTTTGACGAGTTAAACTAAACTCTGCTTTTCACACCCCAATTGATGATTATATCAATTTCAAAGTTGAGTTCAGTAGACATTTGCTGTTGCTCCTACTTGCCAAATTGGAGCCCTTGTCGTGGAGTCGATAAAGAATAAGTAAAGTAGATTCCACCAGCACCATAAAATTGAGGCTTATTTACGCGAGTGCTATGCCATACTATAACGAAATCTTTGGAAATTTCAAGACCAACTACTCTACATTCACCATGTTGATGAATGCATTAATTCAATTTTTCAAACTGGTATACCATTAAGTCCCCTGTGGAACTCTACTGCCGGTTATTAAGGAGATTGTTTCTTTCGAGATATCTCATTAGGTGCAAATTGACAATGCTTTCCATGATCGGTATCGAGTAGAGGAGGTTTGATCGCACTTTACAGGAAGTGGTTGGACGTGCACAAGTTTCCACCTAACCGGCAAAATTCCTATTGAGTACGGCAGATGGAAGAGTTTGCATAGAGAGTATAGAGAAGGACAAAGTACTCATCTGGACTTGAAGATTTACTACAATTGAGATCTTTCAGGACTGGAGCTTCTAAACAGGCAAACAAAAAATGTATATATATATATACATGTCCTAAAGAATATTTAGTTCATAGGTAGAGAGAGAGAGAGAGAACAAGTAAGGCGGAATTTGCTGCGAATATCGCAGCTAACAGATCAATTTATTGGGACATAATGAAGAAATTAAATACGGAAAATCAACAAAAACCCAATTTTTCAGTATGCCAGAAGTATCCATTTCGCTTCTTTAAATTCGATTTGTTCCAGTTTCCATATTAAAGAAGCAAAAACTTAGTTGTAAGCAACTGAATTGCTACTGTTTAAGGTCAAAATTTGCTTAATTTATTTTTAGTTTTCAGTACAACTGCAAGTCTGTATTTCATTCCTAATTGTTCACCGCACTTATTTTGCTTATTTTTTTTTGGATTTAGCTCTTTTCAAATTGTTATTGCCTTTGGCGGCGATTATTTTTGTTAACTTTTTGAAGGGGCTGTAGCCGTAATCAAAGTGTTGTTTCCTTTGACGTTGATGACAGCATTTTGACATATGATTTAAAGTTTTTTTTTGCGATTTGTTCGCTTCTTATCAATACTGTATAAATATGAAATCTGAATAATTTACAAAAGAATAGCACAGTACGTACGACCCAATAGTATCCTTTATTTGACTCAAATTAAATTTTTTAGTTGTTTAGCCAAATATACGAACAAAATCCCACTGTACAAATTGTTTGTGCTTCTCTATTCTGCATCAAGTTTGATCTGTTTCGAGATTGACAGTTTTTATGAAACCAATACTTGCTCTTTATATTTAGGTGCAAGTAAAAATAAATATTTGACGCAAATATGTAGCTCCAACAGCCTATGGCCTAGTCCCTGGTTTCTCGCAGCCATTTGCATCGTACTTGTTATATTTTCGGAAAAAATGGAAGGGACCTACAATTTTGTTGTCACACTTGTTTCTACTTCTATAAACTCTCTTAAGTATTTTCTACGAGTATACCCTCTCCTTTCACTCAACCATTGGAATTTATAACTTTCAAAGTCCTAAGTGGTGTAGACAATTTATATACATAACTACGAAATTCTATAACTTCGTAAGTTAACTGTAAAGACCTGATAGTATTAGGCAGGTTTCATATATCCTTCAAGACATCAGGAGAGAAATTCTCAAGTCCATTTTGTCTGTTATTAATTAAAAGTCCTACTTACCACAATTGCCTTTTCGCATAAATGTGCCAGGAGCCCCGTAGCTTAATTTTTGTATAGTACACTTTTCAATTGGTGCTGTTGGGCGCATACACGACGATTGCCTGGCCCATGGTAGATGCTCTTTCTTGGGAATTGGCACGGGCATGTAGCTTAATTTATAGGTGGTACATTTTGACAGTGGTTCTTCGAATTTGCATAGGCCGGGCTTTGGTAGAATCGGACTGCTCTTCATCGGATTGCACACGGGCAAATAGGACAACTTGTTGATCGTACACCTCTCCATTGGACAATTCGGCGTGCACATTGATGTTGGTGGAACGATAGGGTTACGCTTGCTACATGGTTTCGGAACAAAGTCATGCTTTTGCGTAGTGATTCCTTGAATGGGATCGTTAGACTTGCAAACATTTTCTCTGGGCCGAATAGGTAGGGTGCGTTCAGGGCAGCCCTGAGGCAGGTAGGATAACTGTAGACGAGAGTGAAATATAAATATGATATAGTGGTCACGGGAAGCCCTCTCTATTTACCTTATACACAGTACATTTTTCCATCATTCCTTTTGAAAGATGTATTCCCGGTTTGGGCATAATTGGATCTGGTTTGGTGCCACAAGACTGCAGGTAGCTAAGCTTGTAGACGGTGTTCTTGTCGGGCATATCTGTACCGAAAATCTTGATCGCGGAAATTGGAGCGATTGTTGGAGTTTTTACCGGATTACAATTTGGAATGTAGCTCAGCTTATAGGTCGTGCATAGTGGACCACTTGGAGGAGGAACAACCCGAATCGTCTTCGCCCAGGGCATGTCTTCTTTTGCAGGTAACGGAACGGGCAAGTAACTCAACTTCTGTACCGTGCAACGCTCACCAGGTCCATCAGGACGAATATAATTACCCGTTTGAATAATAGGTTTAGGTGGGGGGTTATTGGAGATGTCGTATGGCATGTAAGAAAGCTTGTTAATAGTACACTTTTCCAGCGGCGCACAAACTCTCCCGATTCCATCGGGCAACCTTATAGGATTCCTTTTGCTGTAGCATTTTGGTACAAAGTCGTGCTTCTGGCTGGTTAGGTCATAGCAAGGTCCATCAAATCGAAGTCCGTTCGAACGTGGTCGTATAGGCTCCACACGAGTGACGGCACAGTGCGGTTGATAGGAAAGTTTTTGAATGGTATTCGGGTCTAAACGACCCTCAAACGGTTTAATACTATCTTTGACTCGAATTGGTGTCGCGCGGCAGCAACCGTTGTTTCCAATGTAGGAACGTTTGTAAATTGTGTCGCTTTCCATGGGTTGCGTGGGTCGGACGTAGCTGACTGCCGGTCTATACATCGGCTGTCTTGGAGGCTGTTGGTAGCAGCAGTCCATTGTACATGTGCAGTCACATGCAGCATTAGGCGAACACGCTTTAAAGGACGCTGGCACTTCGCACGGCATCTGGGGGCAAATATTCGGCTCTGCTGGTGGTGGACAACATGCACCTGCCGGACCGCAAGGATTGATGCAGCTATCTCCGATCACATTGTTAGCTGGAACTTCGCACATAATCTGTTGGTCGCCCATGGGAAGTTTAATTTATACGAAAAGGATGTTCGAACAAATTGTTTCGATGATGCAACCGAATTTTGTTAACAAGCTCAAGGAGAGCGGAAAACAAAAAAAAAAAAAAAAAAAGAAAAAGAAAAATTTAAAATTAAAAGTTTCTTTTTAGGACCGGAAATAAAATTTTAAAATGAGAATTACTGTTTTGAATCCCTAATTTTCGAAACTGAAAAATCTAGGAACATTGGATCCGCTGCAAAGTGAAATATTTGAGAAAATATTCATTAAGCTAAAGTTTCCTTCATTATTACTACTACCGTTTCCTGTGGAGCTAATATCGGGCAAAAAAGTAGGTTTTACGGCTTGTGGTAGTCAATTTCTGCAAGTTTTATTGCTGAAGATCCAAAGATTTTTATCACTCTTTGTATATATTACTTACTATTATAGAGAAACTTTAAAAATGTTGAACTCTTAATTCTGTTTGCCTGTGTACCACAGACTGCAGCCTAAACGGATGGAGGAATTTACTTTAAAATTCCTATCTGCAGTTTACGACTGCCTTATTAAAACTTATTCTCAAAGTCGAAGTGATAGATTGTCACATCACTTTAGGTCTGTCAAAATCCATTAGAAATTATAACAACTTCCAATGCGGGAAACTTACCCTTTGTAGCCTCTCTTTGGTGTGTTTTCCCATATTCGCTCAAAGACTAACGAGAATAGGAATTTGTACTGTCGCCTTATTTTCAGGTGGCACAGTTTTGAGAATAAGGGTGGTTATGTGTGATGCTACTATGTACATACATATGTACAGAGATTTCTGTGGCTAACAGTGGCGTGAGGTGAAATTTCAAGAGAGGGAAGCCGAAAAAATTTTAAGTAAAATGTTTTATTCAAGACTTACCATTTTGGTGCTTATTCGAAACACAGACTTAAGATATGCAATCTAAGCCACCTTTGTTATACTTTAAGTCATTGGAATTTACGTAGACAATGAGCTCATCGCATAAAAAAAGTGTCATCGAAAGAAGCCGTTCTGGGCAGAATAATCTATATAAGTTATTGATAACTCGGAGCGTTGTTAAATATAAAAAATTTAGCAATTACAATTATGCACAACTAAGCTATTCTACGATTCTTTTTTTACGAATTCTGCTAAAACTCTTTCATAAAAATTTGAGTTATTTCTAATTTTTAAAAGAATGTGCTTTTCGATAGATAAAAGTGCCAGGTCTGAGAGTCTTTCTTTTTTGTGGGAATTTCTTAAGTGTAGACTATTTTTAAAGTCGAAAAAGATCTTTCGACAGAGGCCACAGTCAAAGGCAGTGTTAAAAGATTTCACACAATGTTAGAGCTTGAGAAAAAGTATCTCTAAGCATTTCCGTATTAAAATGCTTATAAAGTTGAAAAACCTCAAGCTTTTTAAGTGAAGGGGTAGTGTATAAAACTTTGAGTTCCTTTTTTTGAAGTAGTGAAATTAAAAATTCCATGAAATAGGGTAATTAAAGAAGGTATTTTGTAATCCGGCATTAAATTAGAAAAATATTCATATTTGGATTTGTTTAATAAATCAAAGAAAATATATGAACTAAATGAACTATACCTATTCTTAATCTGACTTGTAACATTATCTATAATTGCTACAAAAATTCGGCTATAATTTGTATTTGAATCAATATTAAGTAGTCGGCGCTTGCGTGGAGGTTCTGAGCAGTTACTTACGCTCTCAAATGAGTTTAAAAATTCAGAATGAATCCATGACTCAAAACCCTCGATCTCTAGCTTCGCAAGCTCTATGTCTTCTCTGCAATTGAATAAGACGTTCACTATACGCGAATGATATTGCCATCGAGTCTCTGATACCCCGGAATGCCAGCTCTTGTTTTCCTTGAAGAACTACAGTGTCTATGAAACGCTTCATTAAATCGCGATTGCGATCAACTTTTCTATTATGAGCCTCGTAAGAATTCCCTAAAGAAGTCTCTATGCGATATTCGCCAAATTCATGCAAATGCAAGCAGCTGCGTATATGCTTTTCCGTTTGAATATGTTTTTTGGAAGAATTAATAAAATTGTTTATATTAAAGAAACCTGTGTGACTCCAAACACTAGGAGAATTAGAAAAAAGAAGACAAGGAAAACAAAACATTCTATTTAATTTGCAACTGCCAGTCAGCCAGTGGGTTTCTTTTAGAAGAAAATCAGTTAAACAACACTCAAAATTAAGTAGAGACATCTTGTCTAAGAATAATAAGAATATTCAATGGGGCACCTCTTGAGTAGATTTATAATTACTTACTTGGTATATAGCTAATAACTATTCACTTAGCTCACTCACTATTTTATAATAATTTAAAACACTAACTTAACTACCAATATGTAATTGCTAAATTTTGAAAATTTTCGAATAATTAGCAGTAACAAAAATCACAAAATTTGCATCCAAATTTTCAATAAATCACGCACAATTACACAACCGATTTGCAATCGTCATTTCAAATTTGCAAAAAAAAAAATACCCAACAAGTAAGAAAAACCGCAAACGCCGTTCGAACCACTACATCACCCAATAACCCGATTTTCGTGGGCTTATTTTGTTGCCTACAATAAAAAAAAAAAAACTCCTTCGAACTAAAACCTTTCTCCTCCACCAATGTTCATCCACAAAAGCCGAGAAATCGCGGGTTATTTTCCTCATAAGCGAATATATGTTAGACAACGAAATCGCAAATAAACTTCTACTATATGCCAGAAAGGAATAGAGTTGAAAGTTGGTACTGTGAAGAAATGAATGCATAAACAGGAAAATGAACGGCTTCTCAAAAAAATTCATTGCACGCTCTCTCGCTAGAGGAGTTCATACTTGTCTCGTCTATGTGTGCAAGTTTGTGGATGAGTAAAAATGAATAAACAACCGAAGTGGTCGCAGCATTTCATCTTCGAGCGTGTATTAAGTTATGAAAAATGGTTTGATGAACAAATAATTGAATGTGATGGTTGGCAAGTGGCAAAATAAAAATTTTTGATATTTGAAAAGGTAAGCCGGAAGGAATCGGCTTGTATGGACGCCACGCCACTGGTGGTTAATAATGTTAAAGTAATGATATTGACGATAGCTATTACGTGCCCTTTTTTCACAATACTGTTACCATAAGTTTATGAATAAGAAGGCTGGGAGAGAAGAGAGCGGGTAGTTATTCATATCGGGAAAGATGCAAATCTAAATTAACAAATAAAATCACTTCTGCACTCCACTGAATCTACTAATTAACTGTGCTGATTACAATAGCAGTTATTTACCCCTATTCCCGATGTCGACGTTTTTTCCACATTAAATAGCCTGTAACTCTTCGAACGCATAAACCATACCAAATAATCCGACAGCGTTCATCTACTGTGGAATGCGTACGGATAAATTGTCGACTCGCCTGTCACTTTCGAAAGACATCATCAATATATATATATTTGTTAATACTAACTAACGTCTTAAGCCTTTCGCATACGGAGCTACACACAAGTGATGAGGCAGTGAAAAGGCAGATTCTCCCCTGCAGACCTCATATTCGTAACTGAAGAAGAAATAAAACCAATAAAATAATTAAATAATTTAGACCAGCTCCATACACACAACCATCGCCAACGCTGTATGTTTACGCAATCCAAAATTTTGCATCTGGCATGCATAAAGATCTCTTCACTGAGGAGCTACTCGTACCTTTGGCAATGATCAACGATCAACAAAAACTTGTTTAAATGGTGACATAAGGAAAAGCGACATGGGCCAAATTCTATCATTTGGCTTATGACACTTTAATAAAGCGACATAAGGCCAATTTGGCGTTATGTCACTTTCCATTGCATATCTATCTATGTATAGGCAGGCGCCTATATCTTAACAGGGTTTGGGTGGCCCGTTTTGCTGGTTAAAGGATTTGACACTATGGGACATCTCTTCGCCCCATACACCGGACGCCCTCCGGCCTCACATGCAGGTGCTCAGGGCGACGCTACACCGCGTGTAACCAAATATGTATATGGATATGTACTTTTCTGGTCTTTTTTCCAAAACACAAGGAAATTTGGGGAAACTATATTTGGTCTTATGTCTCAAAATAATTTAGTTGTTATTGTGGCCGAAATAACTAATTAAATACTAACCGGTCTCATCACCTTGTGTAGCTCCGTGTGCGAACGGCCTTAAGTCTTAAGGCCCCGACCCACAGAATCCGTCGATCCGTTGCTCCGTCGACTTTAACTGACAGCTAGATAGAATACACGCATTCTTATGGAAGGTGACCCATAACCAACGGATATATGAGCTTCGAAAGACAAAGTAGAACAATGCGTTCAGTTCACGAATTCACAAATTGAGAGTAAGCACATTCATTGGTGGAAGCATTGAGAGAATGTAAAGAAATGGTCATCGCCATTTACAATCGGATAGCTTGAAGAGAAAAGACTTTCGACAATAACAAAGTCATCGGCTGTCATCTATCAACGAAGGTATGCGACGGGTTTTATAAGACTGTTCTTTCCGGCAAAACGTCAACCTTCGACGGATCGACGTTGACCCAGCGACGACATTTAGACAGAACGAATTTGGCTCTAAAGATTAGATGTAATATATTGTAGCATAATAATAACTACGCTCCCTAAAAGTATGACGCAACAAATTCCGAAGTGACTTTTCATTCTGGCAGAATTTTGATTCGAACTGTCCTTTCATTCGAGGTTCGTGTCTGGGATGAAGTCTCCACAGCTCATGTCAACGAAAGAGACGAATAATATCAGAGATAAAAGGGAATTATAACTGCAAGAATTACTACATCAGAATTTCTCTTGTTCCAGTGGTCGAAGAATTTGCTTGAAGTTTCTGGCTATCAGAAACTTCTGCTATATAAGGACAGATGGCGATTGAGAAAGCAGCAGTAGTTCTTAAACTGTGGCGAAGAGATTAGAAAAGTGATAATGGGCGAAGTTGTAATTTTGTGATAAATTGAAAGTTGAGATTTAACAAGAAGAAGTAATTAGTTTGGATTTGTGAATTAAGTAATTGAAAGGAGATAAAGTGATTTGAGAGGACAGAGACCTTGTAAGAAAAGGATTGCGAAGAATAGTATAGTGTGAACCTGAATTGCTCTATAGACTAGAAAATAAAGAAATAATTTCACAGAATAATTGTTTTATCTACTCGAGCCGTAGCTCGCATATTACAATATTTTATTTATTGAATTGGTAACACTTAGATTATTTTCTTATTTTTTTAATCTTTATAACGCTGGAACAGCACCTTGAGATGCATGTACATAGATGCCTGTTGATTCTTCTCTTGAATAGGTGAATATTAAAAGCTAATAGAAATATGTACGAATTTGAGAGTGAATTCCAAAGTTTACTTGTTCTGGAACAATAGATAGATGTTCGCACAATTACAAGGTGGACATAAAGGTGATGTATCCTAGTAACTTGTCTAGTATAGGGATCATTCCAATCTTCGAAGAGTTAACGGTTGGAGATTAGATGTTAGCGCAGAATGTTCTATTAAGCGAACTGTTGCTTTGCTTTCAAGCAGATGAAGATGATGTTTTGGGGCTGAACTGCAAACGTGAGAACAATGCTCAAGCCCTTGTCCAACTTGTACTTTATACAAAACAATAAGCTGTTGAAGTCAAATATGTTTGGTTTCAAGGTTATTTCTCTGACGATGTGATGTATTTGCAATCACAGACATGTTGTTTGAGAAATATGGTTTTAAGGTGCTGTCATCGGCTAAACTAAATATTTCCTTGCATATTGTTGCTGTTGATCGTTGATACTGACACTTACACCAAGGCAAGGAGTTAGGGAGGTGGTTTCTAAACCTGGTAAGGACATAAGCACTGCAAACGGATGCAGACCCATCAGTCTCACATGCTTTTTAGTAAAAAATCTTGGAAAGGATCAGGTCAAATTTACCCCTTTCCATCTTAGACAATCTGCATTGCATCTAAAAAAGAACTGGACTGCCAATTGTGGGCTAGGAGTTAACCCTGACAAGACCGACATAGTTTTCTTCACTAGAAGATATAAGCAACACGATTTCCGAGTTCCGTTTTCAGGGGGAGTGAAATTGGTCCTAAAAAACGAGGTTAGGTATCTTGGGGTCATTTTAGACAGCAAACTTTATTTGATAAGAAACCTAGAGAACAAAATTGCCAGAAAGGCATACTGAGTATGCCGGAAGACTTTTGTCAAGATGGGGGCTTGAAATCGAAGCAAATCCTTTGGATCTACTCGTGAGTCGTCAAGACCATCGTGAGTGTTCTGTTATCGATCATACAGCGTATGGCATGGCTGGGGATCACCGGATCAGCACCCCAAAAGTAGCAATGTAAAAAGTCCTGAATATACGTTCCATAGAACAGAGTGGTGAGGGCGTATAGGGGTGTATAGACTAATCGCATATTGAAGGGGAATCAAGGTAGGGTGTGTCCATCTCAAATAATTTGTGAATGTGTTTCAGGCGGAGATGTTTGCTATACTTAAGGGTGCAGAACTGCTCCTTAATAATACTGAAACCTAAGACAGTAGCATCTACATCTGCTCGAACAGTCAACCTGCCTTAATGGCACTTGCAAACTCAAGAACAAACCTGCGGCCTGCATGAGTTCGAATTTATCCCCACTCTCCACAACCAACCAACCATGCCACACTCAATCGAACGCTTTTTGGAATCTTTACTCTTATAACTTTTATGCAAGCAGTTTTTAGACAATATACAGGTGAGCGAAATGCGGTTCGGATTTTAATTTAGTGGCCCTCGGGTGCAGATACTTTGATAAACACTTGAAAACTTCGACGTTCTATCATATTCGATAAGGTGTACCAACAATATAACACGGTTCACGAATGTGTTCTTTACTGGAATCGGTCAATGTTGGTCAATCAAGGTGGTTTTCAAAAATAAATTTTTGAAAAAAACATGGTGCTATGCCAGCACACGTCGTCACTTCTACTACTGATTTAGGCATTCTGATTGGTTGTTACGCCATAGCACCATGTTATCGAACGCATGCATTTAGATCTCTTAGGTAAAATATCAATACATACATACATACATATATGTATATTTTTATTTTGAATTTGATAAATTTGTAGAGGTCGCTAACGTGTGTGGAAGTTTTATAAAATAGTACTTTTCAAAATTCAAACTAAATGTGTCAACGGAAATAGTAGTTGTTCAATGTGTCACTAGGGGATGGAGTGTCAATAGAAAATACCAGAGTCTTTGAAGAGCGTTTTCACGCTAAATGGTCCTCTCACTATTCATTGGGATAGAAAAATAATAGAGGACATATACTGTAAACTCTCTTTCAATTTTAATGTTCAAACACCTGATCCCAAGTGAACCCGAGAGGCTAATTTTTAAAAGACTCAAAAATGCTTGGTCCAACATTGACAACAACAATTTCAATCCATTTTCTTCTGATACTTCAGCCTTAGAAGATGTTTCAATTGTTACCACCGAATTAATTGTTCTTTGCTCAGAAACAACTCAGCTAGTACCAACCTCGGGACGACTAGAAGAAATTACTATTATTTTCTTAAGAGGAGTCTTTGAAAAAGCGATATCATTCAGAGTACGTACATATTCCATTTTAAGTTTATGGCGAGAGCCATACATTTTTTGAAAAAGTTTCGCTTTCGGAGACAATTTAGGATGTCCAAGAGAGAAGACTAAACAATACATGAAGTCTGCATTTTAACTAATGCCATTTTCATAAAATATTTGCTTGAAGTACCTTTGGAAACAATTTGCAGTTCTTTTTTTTATAATTTGCGCCCGCCAAAGGGAATATGAATACCCTTAATTTGTTTCAGGGCACGGGCGTTTAGGAAAATGAAGAAGAGGAACAAAGGAGAAATCTGTGCACGTTGGCTTTAAATGTTTGAAGGTTGTAGTGATGGGAAAAGACCTAAGGACCGAGAAGACAAACCAATCTACATACCTACATATGCATATGGATGTGTTTATCTAAAGTCAAGATGAAGATCTTGGGTCATCTGCGGTAGTTTCCGCTCTATTCCTAATCTATAGGGAAAATAGTAACTAACCGCATTGAATAATGCAGAGCTGGAATATTTTTCTATTATTCAAGCTTTGATGTCAATGTTATACCTACTCAAAAAGAATATCGCTGACTTTGTATTGAGCAACACCTTATTTTTTTTTAGTGGGCGCTGTGGCTCAGCGGGATGTTTGAGCCCCAGAAATCACACAAACAAAAAAAAGTTTCTCACCAAAATATGTATTTATTTAACACACTTTAATATTTAATAAAATCGGTATTTCATCAGATATTTTTAAATAGACTCTGAAGTTTTGAAAAATGGCGAATATTTCAAAGCAAGCTGGGATAAAGTGAATGATATTGCGCAGCTAGGCGTGACCTTAATTGAAGAGTAGAACAAATTAATTACCGCGAACAAAAAATAGGAACAGTATTTATTGTTGTTAATCAATACAAACATAAGTGTTCCGATATAAATAAATGGGTTAGTTACCGTTATACGTATTTTTTTTTGTTAAAAACGTGGTACTCTATTTGATAGTATATATGAACCCCAACTCAAATATGAAATTTGATCAAAAGCGTAGGAACTGTCGTAATACCGTTCGTTAATTTTGGGGTTTGAATCAAAATTCCGATATCGCCTAGAACTGCGAAACTCACCGACCCCAGATGTGAAGTTTGAAGAAAATCCGTGTCGCCATATAAGCTGCAGTCAGCCATATATACAGACAGAGAGACCGACAGACAGAATTGAGAGACCCACTATTTTGAATTTCTCTATTAATGTCAAATTTGATCAAAATCTCGAGATCGACAATTTTCAGCTTTGCAAAGGAAACGCAATGTAAAGTAGGAACAGCTGCGCAAATGCAAGTTTAAGTCTACTGCAAAGGACATACCAGATGCTTGATTAAAACTTACTTATATGTAGTTTTTCCACCAATTTTTAACAAAAAGAAATCAACAAAAAAACACGAAAAACAACAAGTAAGTATGTTAATGCAATACGATTTTGACAGCTACACGATTGAGCTCAAAATTGCACAAGGAATAAAGCTCATTTATGAATTCTCTGCTTATCAGTGATGCCAATTCGTGCATTTGTGAACTCTCTTTTTAGCACATCTTGCGCAATATTGCATTTATAAATGGGCCCCAATACTTGCCTTTATATCCTAACTATTTTTGACAAATAACTAAAATTCATTACTGAGTTAAAAAATCAAATTAGTGCACAATTTTTATTTATGATAGAAATTTCGAAAGCCGTTAGCGACCTTTAAATATCATTTTAAAACACCGTAATACTTTTTCAAATTATAGATTATAATAAAAAGGTGCTCCTAACCATTTAAAAAAAAAATAAGAACCACCCAAATAAGAGGGTACTAACAAAAGTTAGCTAAATTGAATGAAATTTGGACTTAATAATTTAGTTTGCATCATTTTTATATAATTTCATATAATTTCCATTTATTTTAATATATTTCCTAAATTGATAAAGCCGTCTTTCGAAACACTCCTCAAAATTTTCTTTTGAAATTTTTTCAATTTCGACATTGAATGATCACAGTTACATTAATGACCTCCTCATTGGAACTTAAGAATCTTCCCCCATTTTTTTTTTTTATTTCCGAAATCGGTGCCAGGTCCGGGGAATAACGTGCTGAGCGAATTTCAATGATACCCGAGAGCGCAAGAAGGTACATTACCTTAGTGTAAAAAGTAGCGACGATGTTTCCATATCTTCTGGTTTCCCAATAAATTCTTAAAAACTTGTCGTAAGCAAGTTTATGTATACCACTTAGCAGTCAACGCCTGATCAGTTTTGACCGGGATATCAGCAATCATTTTCGCCCTGGTGAAGTAAATTGGCATCATCACTTTTGTTGCGGATTTTTGTTGTCTTGCTTTAATTGGAAGACTTGTACTTTCTGGGCCCACCTCACCGTTTTCAAATGTTTCTAAGAAATATCGATCAAAAAGAACACATGCCTTTTTTGCTCGTCATTTAAAATTCGCAGAACCCATCCAGCTAACTAAACATACACGGCTCTATAAGACTTCCTGACTAGAGCAGTGTCTTCCAAGCGGAAGACATGGCAGTGACAGAGGTAGCCAATATGGTATCAATGATGGCAATACCACAAGATAATATCACCATTTTTATTGACAGTCAGGCTGCCATTAAAGCAATTTTTGCTACTGAAATTAAGTCCAAGCTAGTTCGACGCTATCCCGAAGGACTTAAGGTTCTTGCCTCGCAGCATAATATTATTCTCTGCTGGGTTCCTGGTCACAGGGATATAACCGGAAATGAGGTAGCTGACGAACTTGCAAAAAAAGGGACTGCAATAGATCACAATCGATTAAGTCTCCAGTCTAACCTTAGAT
The DNA here is from genome assembly GCA_963082735.1 of Pocota personata. Classification (NCBI taxonomy): domain Eukaryota; kingdom Metazoa; phylum Arthropoda; class Insecta; order Diptera; family Syrphidae; genus Pocota; species Pocota personata. Next base: position 44,152,064 of record OY720429.1, on the reverse strand, counting down.
AGCGAGTTGAGTATGAGATCCTAATGATAACCAACGAGTTCCACATAACTCGCTTACCACCTGTGAAATATCAAGGAAGTTTTGACCAAATTACGACAACGCCAGAAACAACAAACTTCTAAAAAATTACAAAAAGTCAATGTTGATAGGTGCGCTCACTGCCCACAACCTTCTAAGAAACCACACAATTGAACTTGCTCGTAAACTCAAAGATGACAATATATGTAGAGGCTGCAGTGACGAAGAGACTCACGCACTGCCCAAGCCTATGTCACTTGAGAAACAAAGCTTTAGGGAAACGTTACTTCCAGGCCATACAAGAACTATCTGACGTTTTACTAAAAAAATTTCCCAGGTTTCTGTGGACGTCACGATAGTTGGAGTACAGGAACTGGGACCAACCTCCCCATTGGGCATCACAATGGGTTCACAAGGACCTATGTAAGTGGGACAAGTCGAGTGTTTTCTCCTCTCATCAACCCAGCAACCTAACCTAATCTAACCCATCGAACTGATTTATTCAAGTATTTCAGGTGATGATTTAATATTAGTGACCCATGGCATTCAAGCCCAGTTCTTCACATATCATTGTCTGGGTAATTTTTGGATTACCGTCAATTTTTGCCTTGAACCGGCCTTCATTTGTATCGTCGATAGAAGATTTGGCGAACCTTCAAAAGGTTCGCCCTCCGCAGATAAGTTGACAGTATAGAAACTTTGAAACCACATGATTGATGATGATTTGGGCCATGGTTGAGTGGTAACATCATCGCTTGTCACGCTGCAGGTTCACGGTTCGAATCCTGATGTCAAGAATTATTTATTTATTTCGCATGAAATAAATAAAAAAGTCGCCCAATTGCGAAAGCTTATGTCAACTCTACTGCGAAGGCATAACACTGGCAGTAGGGTGGTCATATGGTTAAAATGCAATTTGATCGTGATGATGACACCAGGGCGGAAAAAAATACTGTGGATCATAAGCAACGACAATAACAGGAAAACAAAAATACTCCTCAGTTATCTGTACGCCACCATTGGAGTTCACTGAAACTTAATACCACCTGAGTTTCAAACCAACTACACCAATCTGTCACTTCCCCTTTCCACAAAACGCCCGTGTCCTAAATATTAGTATAAGGATATGCATATCCCCTAAGTTTTCTTAATTTGATAACTTATTTGACTATCTAAATTAATTTATTTTGATTTGTAGGGTCAAAATAACAAATCAGAAACAATTTAAAGCTTTGGTGAAGATGATGGAAGCCTTTATCTAAACGATTTAAAAGAGAAACTACAAATGTAGATGCTAAATGGGACACATTAGCCATAACCCTTAATAGGCTAGAACTCCCGACAAGATACGGGAAAGAATGTTTAGTTTAGTTAAGTTTATTAGTATTAATTCAATACTTTCAAATCCATATTTACTACATACAAACATACATACTAACAAATTTATTTAATTCAGTCTTATTGCTCTCTTATGTACTTCTTTTTACAAACTCTATACATTTACTTTCATATATTCTAAAATTTTGCTCATTCTTTATATCAGTTGGTAGCGTATTAAATAAACTAAAACCTATATAAATAATTGTATTTTGGGCAGATGTTGAAGATTGATTGCGTAGTCTAAAATTATTTATATTTCGTAACTGGTACGGCTGTGCATCTCCCACACGTCTGACTTCGCTCGTTAAATACCTCGGTGCATTACCATATTTGATTTTAAAAACAGCCAATAATGTGTTGTACTCCAGGCTTTGCTTGACGTTCAGCCACCTTAGCGCGTCCAGCATATAAGTTATTGGGGTAAATCTGTTACATCTCAGGATACTCCTCATAGCCTTGTTTTGCAGCTTTTGAAGTCTTTTTATTTGACCTTGGTTGCACCATGAAAAAAGTATTGTAGCACAAAATTCAAAGTGAGGTTTCACTATGGTGTTATAAACCGTTATAGCTGTCATGTCATCCATCTGTTTTCTGATCCTTTTGAAGAATCCAATTTTTTTTACCAATTTTATTGCATATGTAGTCCACATGTTCATGCATATTTAACTCCTTGTCAATAATCATTCTCAAATATTTGATACTGTTTACATTTTCAATGTGTTTACCATTTATCTCGATGTTTGTTTCGCTCTGTAGATTTATTTCCATTAATTTAGTTTTTTGCTCGTTCAGTTTCAATTTGTTCATTTTAACCATACGATTAATCGATCTATATCGTACTTAATTTTGTTTCTGCATTCATCAGCGTCCTTCCCCTCAGCATAAATCAGCGTATCCTCGGCGTATAAAAGAATCTTACAAAATGTTATTATTGTAGGCATGTCGTTGATGTAGAGGATAAATAAAAGTGCACCTAAAATTGAACCTTGTGGCACTCCTTGTTCAACCTTAATGAAATCGGACACGCTTCTGTTAATTTTTGTCCGTTGTACTCTATTTGTTAAAAATGATCTAAACCATTCAAGCTCTTTATCTTGTATTCCGTACTTATACAATTTTCTCAAAAGTATTTCCTTATCAATTGTTTCAAAAGCACGTTTGAAATCTAAGAAAATTGCTATTATTTTCTTTTTCTTTCCGCCGCCCTTCCATTCGTTTACTAAGTGGTTAACCGCTGCCTCACAGGAATAATTTTGTCTGTACCCTGTTGCTTTCGAGATATTCCACCATCTTTTGTTTTACCACCATCTCAATAATTTTCTCAATCGTTCTTAGCGTATTAATGGGTCGAAAAAAAGAATGGCAGAAAGTATGTCCTTAATTGTAAACTTGTAATCATTTCTATAACTACGTACATATTCGTATACACAGGTCTGGTCTAATATAAAATTTAAAATAAAATGAAGATTTTATACAACAAAAAGGAGTGTGAAGCCACTGGAGGAGGCGACTTCAGACAAAAATATTTATCAGATTTGGAGGAAGTGATTTCAAATCTTCTTTGCTATGAGAAACTAATCAATCCTAAAAGCTTTGGGTATTGCGCAGAAAAGTTGAACTTCACAAGCTTGGGCATTCGAAAAACCATCTTAAACCTGAAAACTAGGCACGATATATCAGTTTTGAAGTGAGATTTATCTTACCACTTACTTTGTATCCGGCAAATTTAAAGGATTAGATTTTCTTCTTGTTTTTGCACATCCTCGTCTTCGTCGCTACTCCAAAATATTGCAATGCTATTCATATTAATTTATTCAACTTATATTTTTTAAATCTTTGTTTTGATTAATTTGAAATTTATCTGTCATGTCAGTAAATCAGCTGTTGCAATGACAGTGTGTCGCATGTGGAGTGTATGCCTACGAGTACTTACCGACGAAGGCGTTTTGGAATAACACTTAAAAAACAAAACGCCTTAAAGAACGACAATCGGCGTTTTAGTAAATCGTCACGCGGAATAAGGGTGATTATCTTGCGTTGATGTGAATCCAGGGTCTATTCATTGCAAACCCGATGGTAAGGTCTGTTCTTCTAATATTTGTTTTGTACTTCTCCTTATTCATGATTCCATCCATACGGATGAGGTCTCCAACACCGGCGGAAAAGAAACATCCCCAGACCTTGATTGTTGGGACTTTCGGGTTGATGGACAATCCTGGTGCTCTCTTCCCCAATCAAGCCGCTTGACTTTGTTTTGAGAACGTAGCAAAGATTTTCGTACTGCTACTCGACCGTCAAGGCCTGTGGCACCTAAACGCCTTTTTTTCGTTGTTACTGATATCTGCTTTGTATGCGAACAGTTGAACTCTCGAGCTGTAAGCCGTCGGTCCCTCTTGCTTATTAATTTTATTGTCTGGTCCTTCTGGTTTGATGTTAATTTGGGCCTTCCGCTTCTCTTCCGGGTCTTAAGAGCCGATGATTCTTTAAAGCGACGTATGGTATCGTACACTGTCGACTTCGATATTTTAAGCTTATCTGCAATAGCACGCACTTTATGCCCTTCTTTATGCAAGGTTACTATGCCAAATCGTTCAACTTCACCTTTTTCCTTGTTTCTTCCCAGTTGAGGTTTTTTTTGGCTCTTTTTATCGGTTAACTTTAAATATTGAAGTTTCAAGACCAACTGGCGCCGGAAGAATACGCAACCTACATTTATAGTTAGAAAACAAACCTAGTTTTTATGGTGGGTATTCTGATAAGTTAATGGCGTTTGCAGTTCTGTTGTATTACTCCGTACAACGGTTTATGCCTTAACTCCGCTTCTTTTCTTAAAAACCTTTACCCATTTTGAAATGTAATAATGTCTAAATAATAAATAAATATTTGGCGCAACAGCTCTTTAAGTTCCAGGGTCTAGCTTCTCGCAACCACTCGTGTTGTGTGCTTTATATTTTTCATACGAATGGAAGGGACCTACAGTTTAGTGCCGTATCCGAACGGCAATTTGTTTTGAGAAGCTTTTTCGTGACAACAATACTCTCGGATGTTTGTCAGACGTTCGCGAGAGGTGGGATCGTGAAAAAACTTTTTGGTGTTTTCTGGGATTCGAACTTGGAACCTCTTGCGTAGTGATCCGACACACTAACCACTACGCCACACACAGGATTTGAAAAAATGTTGCTCATTTAAGTCAGATAGATAAACGTATAATTATGGAAAAAAATGGTTTGTCCGGAAACTTATGGACGGCACAACGTATGCAAAGCCAGGCTGATATGCTAGTAAAATATTAAACACTCTCTTATCAGACACATATATATGTATTTATTTATTTAATTTATATTTCAAATTTTAGTTTGCTGTTTTGTTCACGCAATTTTTATGAATATTTCTTATGTTTTTATGTATAGTAATGTGTTACAATTAATATGGTAATACAACTCTCTCAAACTATAGAGCTACTTTACATGAAGTTATGCTTTTGCGTATATTATATACTTCTCAGAACGTCATTCTTCGTACAAAAACAACAGTTAAATAAATTGATAATATAATATTATAAATATACATAGTTCTAAGATAAAAACAAACTTTTAATATAACTACCTAAAGAAAATTAATAATCCTATTGAGATAAAAAAAAAAAAAAAAAAAAATGGTTCACCCTGATCCCTGTTGTTTTTTTTCGTCATTCGGTTTCTGAATCGATTTCCATTAACTTTTTCGACACGGCAGATATGTAATAGAATTCTAGACGCCAAAAAACGGCTATAGTAACTGTTAAATGTTGACAGTACTGCGCCACGGCTAAAACGACAATGAAAAACGCCAACGGGAATCGGGATGATTGATGGTTTCTTTTTTTTTTATATGGCACATAAAAAGTGTATGTTAATACAAAGAAAAGTATACGACGAAATATTTCCTATATAAATTGGATTTTTGGAATTTATTATTTTTTCTTTTACAAACGAAAAAAAAGTATTATACCTACATTTTCTTTTCTAAGAAAAATGAAAATAAACGAAATGAAAAATATCAAATTTCCCTAAGTACAGAGTGCGAATTATTTAAAAAAAAAAAAAAAAATCGATAACGATAATAATAATTACCTCCAATTGAAGAACGCCGAGATTTAGAAAACAAAACAAATTATCTGGCTTAAACAAAGAAAAAATAATAATGAAACGTTTAACAGAAATTAATATACATAGTAAATACGAATGAAGCTATAAAGCACTTGGTATTCCCAACGAAAACACAAAAAATTAGCAGTTTGCTATAAATTGGAAAAAAAAAACAATACAAATTTTAGATTGGGAGTCTTACGAAAAGACGAATTCATTTATGAGTGAGTTAAACTGATAATTCAACTGAAAAATAAAGATACTGACTTTCCATTCTTTTCACTTATTCTCTCTCTCTTCCTCTATTACTAGGCTGTTTTTCTTTTATAATATTTGTATTTTATGAATATACGTTTTTAGGTTGGTACAACCCTAGGGCCGGGTCATAACGAACTTGTTGTATCTTTGGTTAAATGGGTTTCGATATCAACACGACATATGGGGCAGTGTTTGTTTGTCACCAGCCACTGATCAACGCATTCCGTGTGAAATAGATGCATGCAGGGAAGTCGTCTGAAATGAGAGAAATTGTAAATTATTAATGCATTGAATGGGTTTGTTTCAGCTATCCTGGTACTTGGATGCGCCTATAATATTTGGAGAATGAAATTATATGTAATAAGACATAGCTTGGTTATAAATACGGTTAGCACCTTTTTTTAAGGCTTCCGGCATTGGATTTAAACATTAGACAATTTCTTTCACTAATAGACGCATTGGAATTAAATGTGAAAGGAACCTCAAAGTTTTTTTTGGAAGATAGGACAGAGCAAATAGATACCCGTAAATATATGAGCGAGCTGCAAATCCCGTGCCACTTTTTCAATCCCGGGATTTCATTCCACATACGTTCCATTTTCGTGAAGTGCATCACAAGTTTTTGAAGTTGTCGATCATTATACGAGGAGCGTTCGATAATTCCGTACATTCTTCAAACCATGACATACAAAAATTAGGACAGCTGTGTCATTTAGTTTGTATTGAACAGCCAGACAACTTCTCGCATTTTTGCAACCATGGAGAAAAGTAAACTTCGTGTAGTGATAAGCATTATGGGGACTCTGCACCGTTGCTTAAACTGATTTACAAATGGTTCCAAAATTTCCGATGTGGTGATATGAGCACAAAGGATGCCGATCGTCCTGAGTCACCACAAGATAAAGTTCATGATATGGTGATGGACGATCGGAGAATTACAGTGCGTGAGATTGCGGAGGCTATAGGCATCTCTAATGACCGGGTTCACATTCTGAAAAATTATTTGGATATGAGAAAACTGAGTGCCACGATTGCTCACTCTGGACCAAACTTCCTGATGTTGCGCTACGAATTGCTTCCCCATATACCATATTCTCCAGATGTAGCCCCTTGCGACTATTTTGTTTCCGAACATGAAGCAATGGCTTGGAGGTAAGACATTAGTATCAAATGGAGAGAGTTCGACAAATCTTATTACTCGGACGGCTTACAAAAGTTGGAGCATAGCTGGGCTAAGTTTATCGAGTTAAAAGGACATTATGTTGAAAAATAAAAGTGATTTTTGCCGAAAAAAACATGTTTTCTACATTATTGTACGGAATTATCGTACGCTCTACGTAGGTTGTATAAGATGGATGCACTTCTACACCATTTTCGACTAATGCAGGTGTTCCCTAGGGCTCAATACTTTCACCGTCTATTATTCGTAATCTGATTCAAATCATCGAGTCTCAACCACAGTGAATGTCTTCCGAACTCAACTCTGACACGAATGCAATCATCAATTGGGGTGCGAAAAATCGAGTTGAGTTTAACACGTCAAAAACACACTTTTGTCTCATGGGGATGAAGCGGTATACGAACGTGGTCAAACTCAGAATGGATGGAGTTTATCTTGAGAAATCAATGCTTAGCATGTATGTTAGCCCAAACCTTCGATGGAACCAGCAGATTACTGATGCCGCAAAATGTGATCTATATGTCTAGGATTCTTTAAAAATTGTAAACGTTTTGTCACTCAATCACACAATTTATAAAGCTTCTGTTCGTCCAAAACTTGAATACAACTCAAATGTTTGGGCTGGAGCTTCCGCCATAAGTTTGAGTTTACTTGATCGTGTTCAGCGTTCAGCTTGTAGACTGATCGGTGATCAGTATACGTAGGGCGTCTGATAAGTGCGCGGCCTATGGCATTAAATGAAAGAAAAGATAGGATTAAACTATTTTTTTTCTCTCCCTCGAGTGAAATGCATCGCCCACATCGGGCATACACCTCCGCTGTCCCAAAAAAACAGTCGCAATAACCTTGGAAGCCGACTTTTCCACCTTGAATTTCTTCGGCGGCCTCTCCCCTTTTCAAACTCTTGTTTGGACTCCGGAGCGTATTAGCGAACCCAAGTCTCATCTACAATTACGATTCGGTTGCAAATTTCGTCAAGATTATCTTCGGCTAACTCCAAAAAATCTTTGCATCACTCGAGTCGTCGTTGCTTGTCGAACGGCGTTAGCATTTTCGGTACCCAGCGCGCACAAATTTGTTTCATGTTTAAACGCCTCGTGCAAAATTTCTCCAATCCGTTCTTTGCAGATGTGCCGCTCGTATCTGCCACATTTGTATTCTTCGGTCGGCCAGAACAAATTTTTGAACTTTTCCGACGTTTTCTTCAGTGACCATTGACACAGGACGCCCTGGGTGATATTATTATTGGAACGAGGTGATATTTATACTAGTAAAGAGTACTGCAGTTAGTGCAGTTAGTTAACTTCAAGAACGACTTGAACCTTTTCATCTGATATTAAATGCCTCTACCACGACTCGCTGGGAACGTGCGATTATATCGATATCGTTTGCCTAATGTTGCTGATGAGATTTCTGAAATGCATTACATTTCGTCTTTACACTTGCCCTCTGACTTATGTTCCATAATGAAATTGAAAAAAAAAAAAAAACAATAACTAAGCATCTCCTTGCCAAAACCCGGTACAAGTTTGGAAATGCAGTGAGTTTTGAGATCTGCAGACCATTTAATATTCTTCAGGTTTATTTCTACTGCATAGAGAATTCAGTTGACAATCTGTTTATTGTTGTCAGACTTATTTTCTTATAATATGCAATAAATGACTTAGTGTCCCTAAATAATTTCAAAAACTAACTTACCGAACTTCGTTATCAATTTCGAACAAGGACAAACAGATTGCGCACTTCTCCGCATCCTCATCGGATTCACTTGCACGACGAACACGCTTGTATTTGTGCGGTAGGGTGTTACGTTCAATTATTTCCTGTAAAAGAAAGAAACAAAAAAAAATTGTGAATACAAAAATATAATATAATATGGGCTATCTTCTCGTAGCTATTCTACTGTGCGGCACACACAGTTGTATGCCGTTTCCGAAGAGCAACGATTCAGAAAAGCCTTTAATGACAATTTTACTCTCGAATGTTTGTTAGATGTTCGCGAGAGTTAAGACCGTGCAAACAAATCTTTGGTGTTTTCTGGAACTCGAACCTTGAGTTTCTTGCTTAGTCACCACACACTTATTAACTAACTGATTTATTAACTGATAAAAATTTGCTACATATAGAGTATGCAGACATTTTAAAAGAATTTAATAAGTACATAGGCGTACGAGGGTGGGTCAATAAGTCCCTGAAAAATGAAATAAGGAACACTCTTTTCGGTATAAAAACATTTTATTTTTCAACATAGTCTCCTTCATCCAACGTTTCTCCAATTTTTTGATGCCCTCCAAATAATACGATTTCTCGAACCCCTCAAAATAAGCGTTTGTTTCAGCGATGACCTCTTCATTCGACCCAAATCTCTTACCTCCGAGTCATTTCTTCATGTTTGGAAATAAGAAATAGTCGCAGGGGGCTAAATCTGGGGAATGTGCTGGATGAGGGAGGAATTCGTAGCCTAACTCATGCAATTTTGCCATTGCGACTGAGGACTTGTGCGCCGGTGCGTTGCCCTGGTGAAAAAGAACTTTTTTCTTCGCCAAATGCGGCCGTTTTTGCTTCAAATCGGCTTGGAATCGATCCAGCAGCTGTGCGTAATATGCGCCGGTGATCGTTTTACCCTTTTCAAGGTAATCGATGTGAATAACTCCGCGCGCATCCCAAAAAACTGTCGCTAAGACCTTGTTTGCTGACAAACCCGCCTTCTTGGCCTTGAAGTTGTCAAACGAATGCGTTTTTTGTCGATTGTGAGCAACCGCGCACATATCTTGCGGAAAGCTTTTTCATGTCCAAATATTTATGTAAAATCGAAATCACTGAGCCATGTGGTAAGCCTGTGACCTCTTCAAACTCGCGCACTTTCACTCGCCGATCGTCCATTATTAAACCATGGATTTTGTCGACCATTTCTGGTGTGGTGACTTCAATTGGCGGCCAGAGCGTTCGGCGTCACTTGTGCTTGAACGACCGCACCGAAATTGAGTAAACCAGTGGTGAATGGTTCCAATCGATGGTGAAGGGTCCCCATAATATCTGTAAAGCTTTTGTTTGGTTTCCTTCCTTATGTCCTGTATCCCCTTGTGGGTCCTAGGGCCTCTACAACGCCTACGCGCCATCGTGTACGATTTCTGGAAATGTGCCTCAGCTCTCCCCAACTCTTTCCCAGTTGCCGTGCTTCCTTCTCAACTGTTCTGCGCCACGTACTCCTAGGACCGCCGCGTATCCTGCCATCCTGGGTAAGCGGGTTCCATTGCATCGCTTGGTTAGCTATGGACCTGTCACCCTTTCGGAGAGTGTGACCGATCCACTGCCACTTTCGTCGTCGTATGGTTGTGCCTATAGGTTCATGGCCCGTTCTCTGATAAAGCTGTTCGTTAGAGATACGGTTTGGCCAGAATATCCTTAAGATGTAACGTAGACACCTATTGACAAACGTTTGCAGCTTCCTCGTGATAGTGACGGTCACTCTCCAGGTACCACATCCATATAGCAACACGGATTCAACGTTGGAACGGAACAGTCGTAGCTTGGTGTTTAAGCTAATTGCATTACTTCGCCAAACTATGGATAGCATCCCAAACGCAGATTTTGCTTTACCTATTCGGCTGGCTATATCCAGTTCGGTTCCGCCATCGGTTGAGACAATACTCCCAAGGTATTGGAAACTCTCTACTCTCTCAACTGTTTGTCCAGCAATGCATATATGAGTTGATGAGTTTGGTCCTAGGCCGATCATTTTTGTTTTTGCCGAGTTAATTTTCAGCCCAACGACGTCTGCTTCCCTCTCCACATTTGCTGTCATTTGGTGAAGGTCCATTATTCTGTGAGACAGTAGGCATACATCGTCGGCGTAGTCGAGGTGTTTGAGTTCAGATGTAAGAGTCCATCGAATTCCTCCATTTCCTGTTGATAAGGCCGCATTCAGCACATCGCTAATCACCAATAAAAACAATATTGGTGAAAGTATGCAGCCTTGTCGAACCCCACTTTGGACTTCGAATTCCTCAGACAGCCTTCCTCTGTGCAAAACGTGACATGTGGACCCATCATATGTAGCTTTGATAATTGCTATTAATTTATCCGTAATGCCTCTCCTGCGCAAGGCACGCCAAATAAATTCCCGATTGACACTATCAAACGCCTTTTCAAAATCGATGAACAACAGGTGAAGTGGTGATCGATATTCAACACATTGCTCGATGATGATCCGCAGGGTGTTGATGTGGTCGACACAGGAGGATCCAGAGCGGAAACCTGCTTGTTCGGCGTCAAGTGTGTCTTCAAGGTGTTCTTTGATTCGCTTCAGGATGATTCTAGCTATTATCTTGGCTACAGCAGGCAGCACGCAGATACCTCTCCAGTTTTCGCACTGCATTAGGTTGCCTTTTTTAGGGAGCTTGACAATCATTCCCTTTTTCCACTCATCTGGAAAACTCTCGTCTTCCCTTGTTCTCCCGACAAGTGGGAACAGTAGCTCTGCCGATGCTGTTGGCGCAGCTTGAAAAAGCTCCGCGGGTATGCCGTCAAGTCCTACCGCCTTATTAGTTTTCAGTGCTTTGATTGCGGTAATAATCTCTTCTTTACTGGGGGTTGTGGTGCGAATTCGGGAACTTCTTTCTACGGACACTTCAGTCTGACTTGGGTGCATATTGCTGGCGAATACTCGGTTTAGAACCGAAGCAAAATGCTCCTTCCATCTCTTCAGTTGATCCTCATCCGATATTAGCAACGAACCGTCTAAGCCTTTCACTGGGTGTTGAGTAGAGCTTCGGCCACCTATAAGCTCTTTAGTGATTCTATAAACGGTTCTGCTGTCGCACCTCGCTGCTGCTTCTTCTGCTTCCGTAGCCAGCGCATTGATGTAATTGCGCTTGTCACGTCTCACGCTACGCTGTACTTCTCTCATCTTCACGCGATATAGGGACTCAAGCTCGATCCTCCCTGCTGCTGGAGTTGCTGCAATTTGAGCTCTTAGCTGTTTTCGTTCGTTGATCCTTCTCCAGGTATCCTCGGAAAGCCACGCCCTATGGTTTCCCTGTGATCGACCGACAATCCTTTCAGCACCTGATGTGAAAACAGTTTTCACAGCGCACCAATGGTCTTGGATGGTGGCGGGCAGGGAGCTGCTGATTGTTTCCACTCCACGTGAGAGATGGTCCCTTAATTCTTGGCGCACTGTGGGAACTCTCAGTCGGTCTACATTGAACCTAGGTATTCTTGTGTCGTTAGATCTACGAACGGCAGCAGTGCGTAGTCGGAGAGTAGCTATCATAAGATGGTGATCTCGTACCAACCCCATGTCGGCACCTCGCCTGTTTCGGACGTCTAGGAGACTACTTCTAAAACGGCGACTGATGGCAAAATGGTCAATTTGGTTGGAGGTTGCTTGCCTGTCAGTTGACACCCAACTGATTTTATGGCAGGCTTTGTGCTCAAACATGGTGCCACCTATGACAAGACGATTTGCGTTGCAAAAGTCAACAAATCTTTCGCCGTTGTCATTCCGATTGCCTAGTCCGTGCCGTCCCATAACATGTTTGAGCCCTTCGTTGTCGCAGCCTACCTTGGCATTCAGGTCCCCCATCACAATGACAATGTCGCCATTGGGTGTTGCATTATGAACAGCTCCCAACTGGTTGTAGAAGTTCTCCTTTTCTTCCTCAGACGAACCATCCGTGGGGGCGTAACACTGTATGATGGTGACGCGACGTACTCTCGTCCGGAATCTGGCCGTTAAAATCCTATCACCGTGCGGTTGCCAGGTAATTAGGCCTCTGCGTGCTGTTGGCGTTAGCAGCAGTCCAACTCCATATCCACGGGGGTTTCCGGTTGGTCTTCCGGAGTAGAGCAATACAGTATTACGCGTTGGGGATTGGTACTCACCCGCATCTAACCATCTTATCTCGCTTACTCCCAATATGTCCAGCCTATATCGCATGAACTCATGCTCCAATTGAAGGAATCTGGCGTTCTGAGGTCCTTCACTCTAAGAGTCAAGGAGCGTCTTCACATTCCAGAAACCAATCTTAGTCCGGGTACGATAGCCAAAGGTCGTCAACGTATTATCAGTCCTTATCCGAGGCATTGTGTCGGTTTCCATAGCTATTGTAGTTTCGGTAACGCGGGTTGCTGGCCCAGGTTACCTAGCCTAGGCATAAGACCCTAGACAATCTCGCACTTGCAATTTTGGCCTATATGTATAAGGATTTATACATGCAGTTGCCCGGGGACCACCACGAGGAGGTAAAGCAAGCACTACATTACGAACTTGATTGTTGCGCTACTGGTCCAATCCATGTTTTGGACAGTCAGTAGTTTCCCGATCAATCGCCATGCAGATGTTTGGTTTGCGTGATAGTTTTTTCTCGCAAAAAATAGTGTTTAATGAGCACTCGAAATTCACTTTTTTCCATTTTAACGAAAATGCTAGTAGACGTCTACATAAAATGGCTGCCACAACAAAACTATTTAACTGATCTGTCTGAAAATTTGGGTGCGTTCTTTTGAAAGATGATTCTTGACAAAAAAATAAATTTAAGGTGACGACACAATTTGTGTTAATTTTCAGGGACTTATTGAATCACCCTCGTATGTATGTTCGGAAGGAATTTTTTAAGTTTGCCGAACAGGGGTCAAGGTAGAAAGCGGTGGGGTTTGAATTTTTTTTTATTGTTAGACTAGCTGGATGTACCCGCTTTGCTGGGCCCTTTAATACATGCATACATATGTGCATGAAGTATGTACATATGGATATACAATAAATTTTTTTTTCCCAAATTGAATACACATATGTATGTATATATATTTTCAGAATCCATATGTGAATATGGAATTAAGTGATGAAATGATATTGCAGTTTTCTTAGAATAAAGAAAAACAAAAAAGATCCACTAAGTGCAAGTATACATGTCCCCAATTCATTCATTCACTGTTGTATTATTGACAGCGAAAACTCACGAATGAAAGTTTTTTTTGGCTGTACATAATTTTTACTTGCTACTCTAGTTTTGTTCCATTGAAACAATTATATAAGACAAATAAATAATTACATAAGAAACCTACAATAGTCCAAAGAAAGGAGAAGAAAAAAAGTTTGTTTGATAAACATGGATGTGCCCGCACTCTACTGGTGGGCTGTTGATTGCAATGACCTACGCATATCTGTGAAATATGTAAATCTCAAATAATTACGTTTTTGCTTATTACTTCCGTTATAAGAATCACAGAATAATGATTGATACATCAATCTCTTCACCAGGAAATGCACTAATCGAAGAAGTGATATTCAAATCTGTTCAGCCATTTTGTAGTAATATGTGTGTAAAGCATAAAAAATTGATTTTTTTCAGTTAAAAAATCATATAAAATGGGTTTAAAGGCTCAATAACGGACTTAGGATACAAGAAACCATCCTATGCAATTCCGCTGCTCACGACAAATCGATTGATATATATATTGTTGAGGTACCGTTACGTACCTACTCCCTACTCGTGGACAAACAGGAAAATGTGTTCTCTTTTATAGATGTAGAGATAATCCTTTGAATATAATCGCCCACTGGTCCTACCATTCGTCGACTTCCAAAAAGCCTTCGACGCTGGAAATACATGGTAAAGCAATGTAGGATAGGCTAAAGATATATCTAACTCCTCCAACACATACGAGTATATGATAAGGCTACCGGAAGTGTGGTACTACAAGAAAAAACAAATAAGTACCGAGTAGAGAGAGGAATTAGACAAGGAGACATTATATCACCGAAGCTCTTTACAGCAGTCCTGGAATACGCCTTCAAAAACCCGCAATGGGATAACAATGGCATCAACATTGATGGCGAATACCTCAGTCACCTCCGCTTCTGATAACTGATAACCTAAACGATGCTAACTGATGCGAGATGAACTCGGAGCAGCTTCAAAAACTGTCGGTCTAAACATCAACTTCACGAAAACAAAATTCATGACCAAATTAGTCCCCAATGGAAGTAGCGTAAAGAGCGATGGAGAGATTGATGCTGGGAAGAAGCAGAAGGGACCGATTAAGAAACGAAGAAGTCCGAAAAAGAACTGGAGTATTTGATATAACCATATAGATTGCAAAGGCGAGATGGAAGTGGGCAGGACATGTGGCAAGAACAACAGACAATAGATGGACAAAGAGACTGCTAAAATGGTGACCAAGGGAAGACCTGAAAAACAGAGGGAGACCACCATCGCGCTGGAATGACGATATTTAGAGATTAGTAGCAGAAAACTGGATCCGAACAGCACAAGACGGGACACAACAGCCCTCTTCCTCCACTTTTTCTTCCAATGACAATGGCAGCGAGCAAATCCTAACCGGCACGTTTTGTGAGCTTCGGTTCGAGGTGCCGCGTCTGAAGCAGTTATAGCCCTCAGTTATAACCTCCTCACATTTTTTTATGTTGGTCTTATCTTCCGCTTTACCTGCGATTTAACGAACTGTTAAAGAAGAATTTGAAGCGCAAAATCGCACGTTTTTCTCTTGAAGTTAATGCGGCATCGTTTATTAAATTTGTCACTACTGTTCGACTTTAGTTTCCTGACTTTGATATTTTTGCAATATTGCAGCTTTCACTCACACCTGTTTGTATTTAAATTTAACATTTTTCCGCGTCCCATATTGTCCCTTTTTGAAATAATTTTATCAAATTTAACAACAAATGATAATAAAACAAACCTTACTTACACCCACATTTTGGGTGACAAATTGAGGATGAGGACAAGCTTTTTGGCATGCCTTCCAATAAGACTGTCCTGTAATGACACCAACTGTTACGCTTCGTACTAAGGGAGACCAGACTATTGGAGCGCTTCTGATCCACCTTAGGCCAAATCAGTCTTAGTCTCCTTCAGCTTTAACGAGAGGCATGTCGAGATTCACCTTTTTGGTAGAATCTGTCTACAATTCCCTGGAATATCCGTATGCCCCGGAACTATGCTCGGCCATCTCGTTAAGTGACGAGCGATAATCTAGAGCTACCTTTTATGTAGAAGAGATCGATTTCAGAGAATTTATAGCAGCATGGCTATCAGTGAAGATGCTAATATCCTTGGCAGATATTGCATCGAATTTAATCCAAAATAGAGCTTTTTTGATCGTCATTACCTTCGCCTGGAAAGCGGTACAGTGATCTGACAGGTGGAAAGAGATGCTAACGTTTAGCTTGTCGGAGAAAACTCCACCACCCACACCATCGATTGTTTTTGAACCATCCGTGCAGAAGTGTACGGATTCATAGTCCAGGGTGATTTCTAACTCCCAGTCTTGTTTAGATGCGATTTAGGTACGGTGTAGTCAGTGTTTTCTGTAGAATTCTAGTTTATAAAGAATTGTCGGGTCGCTTGTGGATATGCTGGACCACTATGATGTGGCATTGAGTCGAATGGCTGCGTTTTCTGCCTTTTTCTTGTCGCAAAGACCTCTTGTCTAACGGTATCAGATGGAAGAGATTATCTAGTACATCCGAAGCGCTGGTTCCAAGTACACCACCAATGCACAGACAAGATGATCCCTGAATAACTGGCCACCGACCGATCACGCCGTACATAAGTATGGACCTGATATCGAATACATAGAGCCAGTAAGTTATACGGGGTTGCAATTCCCTACTTCTTAGCAATGGACTTCTTGCGAGAGTACAGAGCTTTGGTAGCTTTCTTACCGCGTTCCTAGATGTTGGCTTTCCAGCTAAGTTTCCTATCCAAAATAAAACCCAGTTAGTTTGCTTTGTCTGTAAAAATGAGGTTGGTTCCATTCAGTTTAAGTAAGAAATTTTATATTTCCTGGTAAAGAGGACTAATTCAGTTTTGTGAGAGTCCACATTTATCAGCCCAGTTGGAGAGTTTATTATGAACATTCTGCATCAACTACCTTAGAGTAGTTACGTACTTCCCCGAAACACCGAAACAGCTATAGCAACGTCGTTCGTTCAGCACAAGATTCCAGAGAAGGGAGGGATAAGACACCGCCTTGGTGTGTTCCTCTACTGACAAAACTTCGAGAACAGGCGCCACGCTCAGTTTTGCACTAATAATTCTATTGCTTAACAATTGCCATCACTAGTACGCCAATGCACATGCAATCGCCCCTGGTACGACGTTGTAAGAACAAGGTGTTTTTTTCAACTACACTGACACGATTTATCTACAATAGAACACGGCAAACAACAAAAAACGATTATAGTTGCTGCTGTAAATTGGCAGCAAAATGAATGAAAATGGTAATGGGAATCAAGTTGATTGATAATCTACATAATACCGCTACGCAGTCGTCTTCACACATCACATTCTCTCGGAACCCTTGTCTCTATTTTTTTTAATTTAAACGGCCCCGTCGTTTAGGTTGTAACTTGCCGTGCATACAGACGTAGACAGAATTTAGAAGCCCACTTTATTGACTTTATCTATACGCGTACTAACGCGGGCGCAGTGGCACTGTTCAATATTCGAATCCCAGAAAAAATAAACAATACAATAAAACGCAAAACGTTTTTTCACCCAGTTTAAATATGAATGGACGACGATAAAGAAAACTTACCAATGAAGCACCACGATTTGGTCTCAAGGTTGGCCCGAAGACAATCCTAGATCCAATATCTTCAATAGATCTCAGAGTTGTTAACGGTGCCCTTAAGCCAATTTCCAATCGCACTGGTGTCGGCAAAGCATAATGATGAATCATATGATGATGGACAGCCGGAGTGGTCCTCTGTCGTGGCTGTGTTGTGGGTGGCGGCTCAAACGAACTGGACAAGCTAACCATCTGATATGCCTATGGGAAAAAAATAAAAATATAATACCAATGATACGAGTAGTAGAAATCGTTTTAAACTTACCGGATCCAAACTAGAAACTGGCCCATTCCTACTGTGCACGCATGAGCAGATATTCGGTATCTGCCGCGAGCGATAGTTTGGAAGGCTGCGATTCGACGACAAGTCAATTGGTGTTGGCGTTAGATGACGACGATGTATCTCCTGCATAGTTTGTTGGCGACACCATAGATTTTGGTGAACCAAATATGGCGGTGGCACACCTACACGATGATGTTGATGATGCGGCGCAGCCGCATTAAATGTTGGATAGCGACGTGTTGGAGCACGCAGCGGACCATTAATATCTCGTATAAAGTATGGTGGATAATTGGAACTTTCTGTTGAATGCGCTGCGGGTGGAGAACGAATGTTCGCACGTCGAGGTGGCGGTGGATGTTGTTCTGCTGCTGCTTCAGATGTTGAACCGACTTGAGTCGGCGGTGGAACAGGTGCTGCCGCAGAAATAACAGGTGGAACACTACTGTCAATAGTTGTCGCTGGGGCAGTAGTAGTAAGGTGTGCATTTGCAGCTGTTGTTGCTTGCCCTCGAAGACATTGCGGCGGATGAGGATAGAACTCCATTTGTGGATACATATCGGGTATAATTGGATCGCTGTACACATAAGGAGCCATTTCCTCGTGAAAACGATCACGTTGACAAATACCACGATAGGCATTGATGGGCATTGGGAAATCAGGTGGTGATAATGTACGCAACCTTTGAGTGCGAGGTTGGTAGGGGGCAAGTCGTGGCGGCCCAATTATGTTGCCAAAAACATTGGGGCGAATTCGATTTACATTGTAACGATATCCATCGTAGGAGCAACTGCCATTCGCAGCTGCTGCTGCCGACGTTGAGGTGACTTCATTATAACGGCGGCCGTAACGATAATCATGGTAGGAGCGGGCGTCTGCTGCTGCTGCTGCTGCTGCTGCTGCTACCGCCGTCGGTGTTGATGAAGTGACTTCAGTCGGTGTAGGTGGTACTTGTTGAGCTCCTCTTGGAGGCAATGTAGATGCCGAGACTGATGGGCTTGTTTGTTGCTAAATGAAAGAAAATAAATTAGTTAAACAAAACCAGTTAAAATTATGTGAAATAAATATTTTGCACTATTTATATTTTGTTTTGAATGGTGCGTTTTAAGCGCTACCTGCTAAATATACTCTGAGAGATAACTTTAGGTGAATATGAAATAGATTTGAATAGACAATAGCCACGAATTATAGTGCGAACAAGTAGTGAATCCTGCTCATTTGGTGGATTATGGTATTTAGCATCCGCTCAAGTTCGAATCCGGGGGCGGGGGGCTTCTTGAACAATTAATAGGTTATCGATGTATGTATGTATTTATGTACGTGCTCAAGTACTGGGGTTGTTAGGCCACGTTAACAAAATTATATTATGATACCCGACAAAATGTCTCTGATATGGGTGACTTAAATGTTAACAAACAGCGCCGAGGACAAGAATATGTGATAGCTTTCTTTTAATATCTATCACAGTTGCAATAAGTAGAACCATACGTTTGGAGGAGGATTTGAAAGGAGCTTCTCCAAGCAGCACAAAGGTCACAAATGCTGGACAGCATCTAATGCTCCTATATATGTGCAGCATTTGTTGCCAAACAACAAACAAGTCGTATATTTCGAGTATTCAACGTGTTAATTTGTTTGCTGTATGCTAAACGCACGCGTATATTTTGTTTTTGTTTATACTTCTACATTCGAAGGAAATGGGAATACATACATATTGTAACATAATAATAACTACGCTCCTACAACTATGCAACCCATTCCGAAGTGTCTTTTCATTCTGGCATAATTTTGTTCCGAAGTGTTTTTTCATTCGAGGCTCGTGTCGCAGAATTAAGAGAGAATTATAACCGCAAGAGAATTATAACCACAAGAGATTATTGGCTGCAGCTGTCATCTTGGAATTATTACATCAGAAGTTTCTTGTTCCAGTGGTCAAAGAATTTGCTAGAAGTTTCTGGCTATCAGAAATGCGGCTATTTAAGGACAGATGGCGATCGAGGCAGGGCAGTTGGTTTTGAACCGCACGAGGAGATTGGAAAAGTGATAACAGCCGAAGTTGTAATTTTGTGATAAATTGAAAGTTGAGAGTTAACAAGAAGAAGTAATTAGTTTGGATTTGTGAATTAAGTAATCGAAAGGAGATAAAGTGATTTGAGAGGACAGAGACCATTGTAAGAAAAGAATTGCGAAGAATAATATAGTGTGAACCTGAATTGTTCTATAGACTAGAAAATAAAGAAATAAATTTCACAGAATATTGTTTTATCTACTCGAGCCGTAGCTCGCATATTACAATATATACGTCCACATATAGGATGGTTTAATTTCAGACGACCAAACTTTGGGAGGTGATAAGCCGAACCACAGGTAGACAAATTAATTGGGGCTCAAAGTTTATTTTGAATCTAATTTCCCCCAACAAGGGTATGAAACACTGTTTATAACAGACGTCATTTCTATGCGCATGTGGACTTCAAAGTTAATTTTTCATAATCTTGTTTGTATATATATATTTCATCGAAATTTTGCATTGAAATAATAATCCGTCCTCAATTTCTGACATGTTTTACAGTAGGCAGCAAAAATAAATTTCCACACATTAATGAAAAGCAAATGTTGACTGATTTGTCTAAATTCAATGTTTTTAATCATAGTAATGATGAATACTTTTAACTTACATTATATTATAATTAAACAATGTAAAACCGATTTGAAGCAAATGAACATAAACAAAAAAAGGCACTTTAATAGCCACAATGTGCGCCATTATTCAGCGACATGGACGCTAACGGATAAGGCATGGAACGCATAAGCTTTTGGCATTCTTCTAGAGTAAACTGAGGCCCTAACTCACTGATGCACTTTTTTAGCTCGTTTACGTTTCTTGGTTGCCTCTCTGCTATACTTATTTTCAGTAAAGCCCATATGTTTTCTATCGGGAAGAGGTTTTTATGGTGGCCACTGAGTCAGATTAGTACCTTCCTGCAGTACAAAATTCCTCACTACTTTGGCGTTGTGGATGGGCGCATTATCCTGCTCTCTTCTTCTCCAATAAGGCGTTTGCCCTTGGTAATTATCACTTCTCGTGGCAAATTGAGGTAAACAGAAGAGGAAAGACAATTCCATATCATACTGATTTTAATGTAGGTTTGGCACACTTATAGGACAGTGTCTCACCTTTTTTCCTCCAGACACGATCTCTGCCATGTGAATAGTTCATTCGAATCATGGCTTCATCTGTCCAAAGGACCTTATGCCTTTTAAGACATAAGGCAATTTGTGGGCGACACGACCGTGTTTCCCATTTTCAACGGATGGTAGTTTGGCAGCCTCGTTGCTTATTTTGGCTTGTATTTTTTCAGCAGACAGTAATGGATCATTTGAAGAGATATTTTTAATCCTCGTATAAAGCCTTTTGGTGGTTAATCCTGGGCGCCCTGGCCTTTTTTTGCGGAAATCCGTTCATATTCAGCAAAGGTACTAACCACTTTATTAATTGCAAGTTAACAGTTAGCGTAACAATCCATAAAAATATGCTGAAGCAGGAAGAACAACTAGAATTTGGAAACACAGTTAATTTTTGTTTTCAAAATTCTATGGAAATTTATTTTTGCTGCCTACTGTATATTCAATTTTTTGCATCAAAATTACCGAAGACGTTGTCTACCTATCTACAACAGTTTCTGAATTGAAAGCCTAAATGTGATTACTTATTGTGTAATTCATACCCCTAACCTCGTAATGTATTAAAAACTACAAAAGCTGTACGAGTGTTCCCAGCCAAATGTGTCATTTGCCGCTTGCGTCTTATATGTGACCGGCCTAATAAAGATTTTTGAGACTCAACCCCATATATGATATCTTACTCCCATTCTATCCAATTTTGATCAATTTCATACCGAATTATATATGCGTGTTAATATATAGAATAGAATAATGTCCTCATATGGCCCACAGTCTCTGACAGACCTTAAATGGTCAGAGGGTGCTAATAATCCCCGGTGGATATTTTAAAATGAGAAAATGTAATGTTCAAAGCATGTATAAAGCAGGCAAACTAGAAAACATTATAAAATTAACAAAAAGATTAGAAGTACACATTATGGCAGTTGCAGACGTGCAATGGAAAGGAAATGGAGTGATAACAAAAGACGACCTACTCATGCTCGATGCAACCAAAAATAGATATACCGTAGGATTACTCATTGCAGAAACAATGAGAAATCAGTAATAGAAGCCGTAAATCTATCAGAGAGAGTAATGATTATGCCACTTAAAGGGGAAAGTACAATATTGTGCAAACGCAAGATATATAAGTTATCGAATTCAAAATGAAATTATTGATGCTGCAGGAAAACTAATTACGATGAATATTGTGCAACAAATCAACAAATCTGGATATTTTTCTGTTATTGCTGACGAAAGTACGGATGTTAGTGGCATTGAACAGTTTTCAATATGCGTCCTTATGTTGATACAATTGACAACGAATGTACGATTCGGGAAGACTTTTTGTGTTTTGTTCCTGTTGATGACATTACTGGAAAAGGGCTTGCAAATACGTTGCTGACCACGATGAAGGATATTGGAATAAATTTGGCTAATATGAGAGGGCAAGGTAAGTGTCAATAATTCATACTATATATGTAAATAAAACTGTCAGTTAGGCTGATAATAAATTACATTATATGTTTAGGGTATGATGGGGCCTGGTCAATGAGAGGAAAATTCAACGGCTGTGCTGCCAAAGTTAGAGCATTGTATCCAGAAGCTATTTACGTCCACTGTGCTAATCATAATCTGAATTTGGCCATTACACACGCTTGTAACATATCGTCCATATGAAATTGCATAGGAACTATTAAAGAGGTTGTTAATTTATTCCGATTATCTAATAAAGCAGCTCTGGTTTTAAAAGACAAAATTCAGGCATCTTGCCCAAAAGCAAAATAAACTCGTCTTTTAAAATTTTGTGAAACGCGTTGGATTGAACATTTGAATTCACTCAATTTGTTCTATGATGTCTGTTGCTCATTAGAATATCTGGATGGACAAAATTTTAAATATATAACAAACTTTCCAATTTATAATATCCTTAACAGTGATTAAGCCAATTTTCAGCCTAATGAAAAATGTAAGTGAATTTCTACAAAAAAAAATGTGACCTCAGCTGCTGTATGAAATATGCAAACCATTTACATGAGGAAGTAAATAAAATGCGTCAAAATTCCGAAGTTAGATTCAGTCACATATTTGCTGGAGCTAAAGAAATGGTAGACAAAATGGATATTCAGTTAGTAGTCCCGCGGCAAGTTGTAAAACAAAAGAACCGTGACAACTATGTAGGAGGTCCTGAAGAATATTAACGTCGGTCCATCTTTGTTCTTTTTTTGGATCATCTATCGGTGCAACTAAAGACAAGATTTCTTGACCATCGAGAACTCCTTTCTAAAATTCAAAATATTCTACCAGAAAAGTGTTCTAAGCTGGAAACAGAATAAATACGTAGCACTATCAACGTATTTGCAAAAGAATGGCCAAATGACATCAAAATATGTGCTGATGATTTTATAGGCGAAATGAGGATGTGGCGCAGGTAAAAATTTCTTTCTTTTATTTTCTTGATATTTGTTTGAATGTTAAATTAACTATGGTTGCAGACATTGCTTAAATATTCCAATTGATAAACGGCCAACAAATTTTATAGACGCTCTCAATTGCTGCGATTCAACGTTGTACCAAACAATACATCGCTTTATGCAGATCGGATTATCTGCGTAGCAAGACTGGTGAGGAGCGGTTAAATGGCTTGATGTTGCTTAACATATATAGAGATATTGACGTGAAATACGAAGAAGTTTTAGATATGATGGCTAAGGTACCAAGATGAATGGATATAATTTTGTAAAATATTCCAACTATGAATTATCATATAATTATTATAGTATATAATAATAAAATAAGACATTATTTATGAAAAATTTTTCGAAACTTAAAAAAGTTCAAAAGAGTTTCAATAGAAAAAAATAAAAATACAAAATAATCAATCTTAGGAGAGAGATGACAGTGACAGAGATGAAAAACTTAATCACTGAATAGTCAAAGAAAATATCAATTCAAGATGATCAGAGATAAGAGGCATTAATTTAAAAAAAACACATCAGCAGTTGGAACCAGCATCCGCCACCGAAAAAAGAATGGATGACAAGCGAAATTTAGACTCTAATTGATCAAAGAAGAGAAAACAAAAACAAAAGAACTTGATAGATTGACCAAGAAAAAATCAGAGAGTCTAAAAATCGGTACCTGCAATAATATTCGGCGCGTTCCAAGTACTCTGCTAGAATGTAGTGAAACGACTTTTTGTATCAGGATGACAGAGTCGTCAAAACTTTCCACTACTAGCGCTAGCGGCGAAATGTGAAGGGGATATACCTATAGCAAAGAAATTTTCGCTACAACTCTTAGCTACTCGTAGATAAGAACAAGAGAAAAACGTCATCTGTCAATACAATCCATTAGCGATGGGGTCGTCGAATGAAAGCCGAAAACAGTCGATATTTAAAAACAAAAACTATCGTTTACTTCGGATAATTATGAATATATCCAGTAAGTGCTTGAAATTATTTGTTTCTCAATTAAAATTTTTTTGGATTAGTCTACCACTTACTAATCTTTCTATTACAGATCAATGAAATTTGATTAAATTTAATTTTAGACTGCTCTTTGATATTTCAATGTCTTCGATGGAATGAAAAATCGAAAATCGATGGTCGGAAAGTGTTATCGATAGAATCATTCCATAATTAAAACAAGTAGATGTTATGAATTGTTGGCAACTAAAGTCAATGACATTGTATCAAATCAGTTAGTTAGAAAGAAATCGTTATATTGCTTCGGGATTTTATTCTAAAAATAGTTTTAAATATTATTTATTTTTACACAAAAGTTCAGTAGATTAGGTCTTGACAAAATGTTAGTATCTAATTAAAATTTGACTAACATTTTACACAGCCGAAGACTGTTTATGGTTAGTTTCACTAGATTTTATTAAAAGGTTCAATTAAAACAATCGAATTGTATCGGGAATTATCGAAAGTGATGACTACCGATAGTTAGCAGCTGTTGCGATGACTACCGATAGCAAATTTGGTATGTTTGGAACGTGCCGAATGTGAGGAGCTAGAGCGACATGACAAGAACCACGATAGTTTCAACCTTCATAAAAAAGGAAAAGAAATCTCTGGTGTTGAATACAAAACGGTGTCTAACACTTTGAAAAACAAGGAAGGACGATTTTTGTCAAATACGAGGGAAAAGAAATACTTTTGGGACAAAAAAGACCAACTAGGACCCTATAATGGACCTAAAGCACCAGAAATAATTAAAGAAGAAGTTCGAAAAAACGCTGAAAGAATCAAAAAACCGAAAAGTGACAGGTCCTGATGAACTTCTCAGACTGTTCGAGGAAGAAAATATACAAATATTAGTGAAGCTCTACAACGCTATTTACATAAATGGTAAAATTCCAGATAAATGGTTGAAATAAACATTTGTTATGCTTCCAACAAAGGTTAAAGCGACAAACTGCTTTGATTAAAGGACAATAAAATTGATTAGTCATACATTGAAGATCTTCCTGAAAATAATTCACAAAAGGATTTACAATAAGCTCGGAGAAGATATAAATGACTCTCAATTCGGATTCAGAAATGCCTTTGGAACACGGGAAGCATTATTTTCGTTCAATATGTTATTTCAGCGTAACCTAGAGATGATCAAATCGGTCTTTGTATATTTGATTGATTATGAAAAAGCCAATAATGTGCAAAGAAATAAAATGGTGTACATTTTAAGAAATAAACACATAGATAGAAACGATGTCAAAATTATTGAGAATTTTTATTGGAATCAAAAAGTAAATATAGCTACAGAGGGAGAAAAGTCAGAAGAGATAGAGATCAGACAAGGCTGTATTTTATCACCGCTTTAATATGTACTCGGAAGAAATCTTCAAAAACTTAACAGTACATCTAGACGAAGGAATGAAAATTAATGGACATGAGTGAGTAAGTATGTGTGGTCGAAGAGACGGTGGGCTCGTGAATAGTCAACGTAGAGTAATCAAAGAAAGTGAAA
The DNA here is from genome assembly GCA_963082735.1 of Pocota personata. Taxonomy (NCBI): domain Eukaryota; kingdom Metazoa; phylum Arthropoda; class Insecta; order Diptera; family Syrphidae; genus Pocota; species Pocota personata. The sequence goes on along the minus strand of OY720429.1, from coordinate 44,126,086 downwards.
TATTCGAACCAAAATCATTACAAATTATAAAGAAAGCTTTGTGGAAACGTTGGAGGTGAAGGATTCGACAAATTCGCGGAGAGATTTCGATATAAAAACTAAGAAATTTGGTAAATCCAACGGGGATCAAAAGTACATAAATTATTGTAAGTACATACCTATAAAGTTAGTGGTTTTCAGAAAGAAAAAAATATAGCACGACGTAAACAGCTGATACTTCACAACAAAAACACAACGAAAATGTATCAACGCCATCTAACATATAATAGTAAAAACCAACAAGAAACAAAGTTGCCGACTCAGAATGAATAAAGCAGGAAAGAAGGAAAAACAAAATCAGAGGAACTAGAAGAAGAGGTGGACAAGTGGTAACATCATCGCTCGTCACGCTATTGGTTCACGGTTCGAATCCTGATGTCAAGAATTATCTATTTATATCGCATGAAATAAATAAAAAAGTCGATCACTTGCGAAAGCTAAGTCAACTCTACTGTGAAGGCATAACACTGGCAGTAGGGTGGTCATATGGCTAAAATGCAACTTGATCGTGATGATGACATCAGGAGGACGGAAAAAAATACTGTGAATCATAAGCAACGACAATAATAGCGAAAATAAACAAAATACTTCCCAGTTATCTGGACAGCCACCCTTGGAGTTTACAGAAACTTAATACCAACTGAGTTTCAAACTACACCACTCTGTCTTTCTCTCTGTCTCTTCCCCTTTCCACAAAACGCACGTGTTCTAAAAATTATTATAAGGGTATTCATATCCCCTTTAGCAAGTGCAAATTATAAAAAAAAAAAAAAAATAATTACAGACCATCAGAAAATAATCACAAATCAAGAAAGAAACCTTCGACAAAACAACATAATGAAATACAGTGTGCAGGAGGTGGAGGAAAATGAAGAACAACTTTACACATAATGATAGAAAATAAACTAGGTAACTACAGCTACAATTGGAAAAGTAAATGGTAAAGATAGGCCGATACGTCGTTACGCAAAAAAGAGAAATCATGCAGGCAAAAGAGTGGCCCAAAGAAGACCGTATTTTGAAGCATTTTAAAGGATTTAAATGAAACCGAAGAAAAATTAAAACGAAACACAATAATGACAAATTAAAATACTCAAAGTGGAGATTCATTGGGAGTATACGAAGTTCGGAGGAAGGGAGAAATCAGGTCATGACTTCTACCAATATAATGCTATCAATTCAAACGGAGATTTTCTCATTAATAAGAAACACACCGCAAACGTTGAGAATATATATAAAAGTATATCGAACCGTGTAGCATATTCAATTATCACACTAAATATTTTTATTTTATTTTTTTATTATTAAAACATTTTGGAATGTACATTAAGAATTAAATTCTCATTAATTGTACTTATATAAGCATACAATATTATAAAAAGAAGGTATCTAGCTAGAAAACATTTTACGTTGAGTCGATGAAAGAAGTTAATATTACATATATATACGTTGGAAAGATAGAGTAATAATTAATTGAATATATTGTTGTTTTGATTGTCATTCACATAAGAGAGAATTGAATTTTTAAAATTAAAAAGTGAATTAGATTGACGTATATTTATCGGTAAAGAATTCCAAAGTCTAATGGCGTGAACAAAAAATAAGCGTTGACTGTTCAAATAGTTAAAATAAAATTTCTAGTGCGTTGTGACTGAGATATGCTAAGTTTTTCATAGAGATAATATGGTTGCTGAGTTTTGTGTATATTATAGAGAAAAGAGCAGTTTGTTATATTAATATGTTGCCTAAGGGTACAACCGGTGAGTTTACGGGAAAATCTCGAAATGTGATCATATTTTCGGAGGCCATATACATAATGAATGACAGAATTAAATGCTAACTCAAGTTTTCTAAAAGGTAATGCCTCAGGGTTACTAAATACTACAGAACAGTAGTTAATAATTGGAATAAAAAGAGCTCTTGCGAGTTTAAGCTTAGTAGATATTGGTACAAAAGCAGAAGAGATGTAGAGTTGACGTAGACCACAATAGATCCTTTTTACTACATAATTAATATGTGTTTCACAGGATAGAGTACGATTGATATAAATGCCTACATTTTTGACCTCATCTTCAAAAGGAATCAACTGACCCATAAGATTTAGTGGTGGTAAAGACTGACTATCGATTACACTTTTTGAAATAACTATTGCTTTGGACTTAGTTGGATTTAAGGATAATTTATTTAAGATGGACCATGTATAGATTCGTTCTAAGTCTTCATTTAGCCTTGCAACGCAATCTTCTATTACACCAATTGGTCTGGATAAATACACCTGGGCATCATCTGCGTATAGGTGAACGGACGCATCTAGGCACACATCAGACATGTCGTTAATAAAAAGAGAGAACAAAAGCGGACCTAAAATAGATCCTTGCGGTACTCCAGAATGAACAGCCAGAAATTGGGAGTTTCCACAGTCGGTGATTACTTGTTGGTACCTTCCGTTCAAATAGTTGAACATGAGGAGAGCTGATTTTTCGCTAAAATTATATTGATGCTTTAATTTTCCCATTAACCGACTATGATTGACGCAATCAAAAGCTTTTGAAAAATCCAACAAACACAGAATGGACACATTATTCTTATCAAACTCTTCTCTCAAATCGTCTAAAATCTTAACAATTGCGGTAGTGCAACTATGTTTTGCTCTAAAGCCTGATTGATGTGGAGATAACATTTTATTCAAAAGTATGTGATCATCGATTTGGTTTTTAATTAATATTTCCAATACTTTGGAGAGACACGGTAATATACTAATAGGCCTGAAGTCTTCTAGTTGGCTTCTTGAAGTATTTTTAGGCACTGGGACAACTTTGGCATATTTCCAGACAGTTGGAAATTCTGACCACATGATACATGCGTTTATTATGTGTATAAGAGTGTAATATATTAAAGGCAGAATGCGCTTTATAAATTTTAAATGTATAAATACTTGGTACAATCTGAAAATAATACAAGTTTACGCATCAACTAATGACTACGAAGATGAAGAGGTGGAACTCTTCTACAAAGATATCGAACGGGCCACAAAGGGTAACAGATGTCACTTCACCCTTATTATTGGAGATTTCAACGCCAGATCAGAGGACGACGCAGAGAGTGCAATAAGAAATGTTGGCTTGGAAGGCAGGAACGAAAGAGGACAGATGTTGATCGACTTCCTGTATCAAAACAACTTTATACAAAATGAACAGTTTCTTTAAGAAAAAAACCCTACAGAAAATGAAGTTGGGTAAGTCCTAGCGTAAATACCAAAAAATTAAATGGATTTCATTATCACAGATCGTAAACAAATGATATTATAACAAACGTTACGATACTGAACAGGTTCGGAATAGGAAGCAAGCAACCAACGAGTAGTACGAATCACATTGTAGCTGAACCTAAAAAATTAACACATCAACAAAACAATATCTAGAATAAAGAAAGGGAAACGCGAAGGAAATAAGACATCAGGGAAATACGCAGATTGAACACAATAATATCGAAAGAAATACGCAGTCATCAGAAAATCAAACTAAAAAAAAATACAGCAGACTCTAGAAGAAAATAAAAACATGAGTGAATGAAGTTCAAAACTGAAAACGGAGACACATACACATACATATAACGAAAGAGGAAGTACCAAAGTCCGTAAAAGGTATGCAAAACGGCAAGGCGCTCCAGGCGAAGACCAAATTGAATGCCATTAAAGTTTGCGGTGATAGGCTCCAGAAAAGAAATCACGAAACTTTTAACCTGTGTTTAGAACAACGATCAATACCAATTAAATGAATAAATTTATGTATCCATCTAATTCATATAAAAGGAGATATCACAGGACTCTACAGACCGATTAGCCTTCTATCACACTTCTACAAAATGTTGACAAAAATTCTAACATAGAATATAATACAAATTAGATTTCTATCAACCCAGAGAACAAGCAGGTTTTAGAAGTGGTTTCAATACAAATGAACCTACAATCAGTTAAGACACTCATAGAAAAATGTATGTATTGAATACAACCAGTCTCTGATACTGACATTCGTCGATTTCCAAAAAGCTTTCGACATCATAGAAGTACACTACATTTTAGATGTTTTAAGACAATGCAGAATAGATGGAAGATACATCCAACTACTTCAACATATATATAAGTATATGTATATGTACATGAAAAAACAATTATCGAGTAGAGAAAGGAATAATAATCAGCAAGTCGTCAGTGGCTGAATTCATCAAAAAATTCGAGGGTACGGGTCGCAGAAGAAAGACCACCAGCGCTGAAGATCGGCTTTTAAAACGAATAAAGTCTGCGTGATTGATTCAAAACTTCTGACAGAGATTTAAGGACAGACTTTGTAGAGGCTGGAGGATCAGAGATAAGCTCACGGACTGTAAGGCTGAAAACACACCGGATCAAACAAAACGTTTTTGATTCAATAGTCAAAAAAACGTTTTTTATTTCAACACACACAAAGCGAAACAGAATGTAACAAAACAAAACGTTTTGTTTTCTTGTTTCGTTTGGTATGCGACAATTCATTTCAGTTGCTATTTCTATCCACAGCTTATCAATGGTAAGTTTATTGGCATGTTCCTTATCTCTATAATTATACATACTCGGAGATAGGGCTTCTTGCCTCAATTAAAAAAAAATCAATTTTTCTCCATCTACGTCCATATTTGTTAAAATTTGCGCACAGAGTAAACATAGAAGCAAATAAATCTGTAAAGTGCAACGAAAGAAGAAAATAAAAACAACGTTATCAAAATTTTGTTTTGCAAAAAACAACAGGTCAGCTATCGGCAACGAAACATGTTTTTCTGTTTTGCTTTGGTTTTTATGTTTCTTTTCATTTGGTGTGTATTGAGCCACAAGAAAGTAGGCAATTATCGTCAACGACGCTGGTTCGAAACAGTTTTGTTGCATTCGGTGTGTGTTGCTCGTATACAATGGCATGTCTTTTCGACAACCACCACCGAAACACTTCAAAACAAAGACGTGTGCTTTGTTACGTTTTCTTTGGTGTGTGTAGTCTCATAAGAAACAATGTTCTCTTGTTTCAAGAAACAAAAAAACACGTTTTGCTTTATCCGGTGTGTTTTCAGCCTTAGACGAAGGCTTCCAGAAGCTGACTTCAACGCAAGACGACCTGCCAAAAAACCATTTATAAATAAACGAATGCGCCTAAAACGTCTCCAGTGGGCCAAAAATCATGCAAATTGGACCATAACGGTTTGGAAAAATGTGATCTTCTCAGATGAGTCCAAGTTCAACATATTCGGCTCTGACGGAATACAGTACGTGAGGCGAAGAACTGGTGAAAGATTCAATGATGAGTGCGTGACAACAACCGTAAAAGAAGGAGGCTCAAGGATGATTTGGGGATGCTTTTCCTATCACGGCGTTGGACGGCTGGCTCTAATAAATGGAACGGTGAACGCAGAAAAATATAAAAAAATATTGGAAGACAATCTGCTACCATCTTTAGAAGAACACATCATACTCAGATAAGCTGATTTTCCAAGACGATTCTGCGCCTTGTCACCGCGCGAAATTGGTAAGTGCCTTCCCCAAAATATTAGCAAAACGTTCGTAAAGTTTTATTACTGTAAATGCATTTTTTCGTTCCAGGTTAAAAATTTTCTAACTGAGAATAGTATTGCAACATTGGAGTGGCCTGAAAACAGCTCTGAACTGAACTTAAAACAATTTGAAAATGTTTGTATTAAAGCCTTTTTTTCGGAAATTGGTTTATTGTTTTCCGAATCTGAAATGTATTTCAACAAATTAACGTTCGGTAAAGATGGATCTTGATTATCTTTAAAACCTCCAAAATTATTCTACTAAAATTAGTTGTTTCACTATGTCCAGATTTCTATGTCCGTTACTGTAGCTTAAAGAGCAATGGAGAGATCAATGCTTAAAATCACGAGAAGAGACCGAATAAGCAACGAGCTGGAATGGAGACCATCAGAAGACCTAAAAAGCAGAGGAAGATCACCATCGCGATATTAGAAGAGTAACTGGAAATTTGTTTCTCGAAGCACAAAACCGGAACCAATGGATAAATTTAGGAAAGGCCTATATCTAGATGATGATGATGATGATGAATCAACAACATCAGCTACGCAGATGACTCGGTAATAATAGCAACTGACATAAACAAATTAAACATTATTAGTACGGGTTAAAAATTAATGCCGGTAAAACAAAATTCATAGTATTAAATAAAAGCTAAGAAATACAAAATTATGAATTGAAAATAAACGAGTAGAAAGAGTGAATATCATTAAATACTTGGGGAGCTACATTTGCTCGGTACTATTATATGGAGCAGAAACATGGACACTTAATAGTACAACAATATGGAAAATAGAAGACTTCGAAAGGTAAGTGCACAGAAGAACCCTACGCATCTCTTGGGTTAACAGAATTACGAATGAAGATGTTTTAAGACGAGTAAGAAGGTAAATGGAAATAATTCTGTTAATAAATAAAATAAATCTCGAATACTTAGGTCACATAATGAGAACACATACCAACTTCCGTAACTTATTCTATAAGAAAAGATCGATGGAAGAATGAGCATCGGAAGACAGAGGTCGACGTGGTTGTCAAACTTAAGAGAATGGCTCAATCTGTCAACAGTAGACATATTCAGAGGAGTTATACATAAAGAAATAGGACCAGAAGTTCAATAGATGAAACGACAGATGGCTGTGTGTGATGGTCCTTGGAATAGTGAGCAGTGAAGGTCATATTATTCTTCCCTATTTTTTCTCACAAGGTCTTCGAGTGTATGCTATCGAGATGCTGAAGGAAGTTGGTTAGGCAGTGTGAGTGAAGGAAGACCATACATCTTCCAGCGGGATTCTGTGCCAGCGCACAAAGCCGCGACAGCTCAAGAATGGATGGCGTTCTATTTCAATTGCATATAAAATAATATCACTTAACAGAGCGTAACGTAAAAGAGAAACTCAAAAAGGCAAATCGGCCGTTCAGCAAAAGTTTCCTATTCTTGTTTTCGAGTATCAAATGGAACCAACTGTTGCTACAGCTAATTCTTTATTCTTTCATTCTTTTCATCTTCTCCGTGTTGGAGGTAAAGGATTATTCATCCATCGAAGATTGTATGAGAGTGCCTGGGCAAACTCAAAAATCTGGGCAAAATTAATAAAGTTACCCTATTCTGTGGACACATGATCTTCTCAAATCTCCGGAAAGAGGAGCAAATTAAAAGAGCTAAATTCTTAAGGGAATAACTTAAGCAAAGGCACTCCTAGGAAACTACAATCGTAGAAGATCTAAAACCTCCATCACCTTAAGTAGAAGCATGCTTCGTTTACTAACGGACTTCCTCACCGGACATTGTAGGCTTTATACGGAATTATGTTATTCGTTATCCGATCAGGGATAAAATGAACTGAAATATACACTTTACGTGATAGTTCAGCTTCTGGCATACGTTGATTAAATTAATTCTTGGTCACAGAGGATATTTGACACAGTTGAGAAGTAGTGGCTTGACAATTTACAAGTACTAAACCGTACCAAAAAAGGAATGTCGGCATATTATCAAATAAACAAAACATTAGTCAATAAACGAGAAATCTCTGCGAAAACAAAACTAAAACTATACAATGCTAAAATAGGACCTATCGTTCTAGGTAGGAATCTCTTCCGATAGAAGAAAAATACCTGAAATAGTTCGAGCATATTTAACACATGGGAGTACCAAGAAAAGCAAAACAAATACCCGAGATGAAATCAATCGGCAGGACATCAAAAGGATACACATGGGAACAACGCATGCAATAGGTATGATCCAAAATGGGTATGGGACCGCCACAGAAATGAAAAGAGCAAGCACAAACAGAGAGGAATGGAGAAACTGGATATTCCGAGGCCACACCCACGTTTAACAGCAACAGGGGAAGAAGAAGAAGAAGAAGAGAAGCAGTGCAGTGTTTATAGAAAAATATTCATAGTTCTGGTGCTTATTTATTAATCGTAACGCTGGACACTATTAAGATCCCATGAAGCTACGATAGGAAAATTCTCCGATTAAGGGTCAACGTACTATAGATCTAGGGTTTTTTGTCTCTATCTTTAGGTGAAAGCTTTTGTGGGAAACATTACCCTAGTGATGATGATCCACTATTTTTCGCAGCACATGATCAGTCATAGTGAGATTAACAACAGCTGAACTAAAATTGTGTGCTACCAACCATCTTGGAGAACTCGGTCAACTCCTAGCTGAGTATATTCGATCAAAATGAGTATCCTGCCTTTGGTTTTCCTGACCGTGGATGTATATCCGTTTGTTAAACCTCTCCGCAGACTTGCAGAAGTACGAAATACGTGGCCAATGTCAAGAAAGAGTCCTAGTACCAGCAACTGAAGCTAACTCGTAACGTTAATGAATTACATTTCTACCAAGTACTCAAATGGTAACCCATACCCAACTCACGAATAAATTAAATAATTACTCACCAACACCAACGGTTTAAAATCATCGCTCGGTTCATCGTCAGTTGTCAGATCAATCGAAACAATTGGCTCACGCGTGGAATGCACAAATACCACATCATCATCGTCACCAGTGGAGTCAGATAACCAATCCAATTGCAAATCAGGTGCTGTTAAAACATCATTTGAACGAGAAGAGGATGAACACTCTCCGCCGTTGCTTGTACGCTCTGTAGTAGCACCTGCCGGATCATGACTGGTCTTTGTGATTTTTTTTGCCGGACATGATTCTGCAGAGCCACGTCGTTGATAAAAGTGAAACTTTGGTGCTGTCCCTGCGGCCTTAGGTTTACGTAAATTAACTACAACTACCTCTTCATCATCAGATGAATCTGTATCAGCTTGTTGTTGTTGTTGGTACTGAGACATTCGCATTAAATCGTTAAAGATCGCTGCTCTTCGTGCAGCGCTATTTACTATAAAACTCTGACTCCTTTTCTGGAGACCACTCGGCCCTGGCAATGATGATGGTTCATCGTAGTAATTTGTCGAAGATGATGACGATGTTGTGGTGTGATCTGCAGCTGCAGCTTGGTTAGCAGCGATAGTAGTAGTTGGAGCATCTTCATTGGTAATATTACCGTTTATATCATCCTCCTGTTTCTGCTGCTGTTTGATTTGCAAGTCTTTGTTAATAGCACTATTACAGTTACTACTACTACTACTACCACTATCACAGCCACTGGTTGAATCAAGTTTTATTGGGGATGTGGTTGATACTTTGCTACTATTACTACTGCTGGAACTGTTACTTGCTATTTGGCATAGTTGTGCTGAGGCTAGCACCTCTGTTGATGACGCAGAGGAAACTGCAGATGCTGCCACAGAAGCTGTGACTGGCGGTTTTGGTTTTGTGCCGACATAGGCTATTGTAGTCGCTTTATTGGTGCCGGTATTATTATGATCACTTTTACGTGACTCAAAGTACTCGGCGTTATTTGGTTGTTCATTCCTGTGCATACCCGGAGGAGGAGATGCATTGCTGCTACCATTACTGCTGCAACCACTGCTGCTGCTACTGCTGCTAATATACATTCCGTCGGGATTTATTTCAGTCTTAACTAAGTTGCCACTGGCAGTATTTGGTGGAGGTGGCGCTGGTGGTGGTTGCTCTTGTTGTAGATTGTGTAGATGATGAGGTGGTGGCGGTGGCGCTGGTGGCGGCTGATGATGGTAATGATGATTGTAATGTGAAAGAACCGGTGGGGGGTGCGTGTATGTGTTGACCATTCCACCATAGTCATACGCAGAGGATGATGACCAACACGAGTGCTGTGGTAACGGTGGATTTGAATAATCGAGATGGTTTACCACATCGTCGAGCATTGCATTTCTGGACGTATCACTAACGCCAGTACTGCCACTGCTGTTAGTACTGCTACTGGTGCTATTTCCGTTGAATGACTGTATATCTGGCTGGCGACTCCTGGATGTTATTTGGTACGCTGCATCTCTAAAAGAATCATTGAATCTCATTCAAAATTAAGAAAATACAATGCAGTGAAGGGGGCATAATTAAATTGAGAAATTTGTATGCACAAGGAAGGTGATCTCATATATAAACTAGTACAGTCCTTTACCTTGTTGACTCGCGTGGGCAATTGCATGTTTCTGGTTGGCATTTCCGACACGAGAGCCACGGATCTCGGCTCATCAAATCCACCTGGTAGCGTTCTTGTGCCCCGTTCATTGGATTCCTCCTTTGTAAGTGAGGTGAAATTATTTGATTGTGATATACTGGATACATTTGTCGCATATACGGCTCCGGGTGCATTGTATTCTAAAAATTCAAAGTATTAATAAATAATTCTATCATAGTCGTGCTGAATTCTTTCTTAACTGACGTATTGTAACCCTACTGGCTCCCTCGGTGAATATTGGTTGTATGCAAACAGATCATACGCTATAGAGTAGAATACATGATAGAACATAAGAAGCAAATAGATAGGCACTATGGTGCATGCAACTTACGTTCATCACTGGGGCGTGGTTCAATGTCATAACTATTTGTTAGACTGGAAGCGGAAAATGCCGCTTCAAAGATTTCACGGAATGGTAGGTCATGGTGTTCTTCATGTTCATTTTCCATTTTAGTAATACAAGTCTAGGAATAATTGTAGGTTCAGAATTCAATGTTCCTGGTTGAGTTATCTAAAATAAAGAACATAATATGATTTTTGTATGATTGGTAGCAAATATTTAATAGAAATAGTCCTATGTATTAGGCACATCAAAATTGCATCTACCACCTCCTCGCGGTACCAGCTGGATAGCTATCTAAAAGTGAACTAATAATGAGCGTATGCTGAGTCTGACTGTACATGTGTTGCTGAACACTTGAACCTGCGCAATAACGGCTGAGTGAACACACATACATGTGAAGAGGCATCTCTTCTTAACTTGATTGGCTGATAAATAGATTCGTCGCAGAAATCTAACAAGAGTCCCTCTGAAGGAGAAAGTGCGGCCGAAGAATTCTCTCGATGGAATCTACGGTAGCATCAACAGTCTGACTAGAGGATACCTTATATGAGCTACTTCGATATATTCGGAGCTCAGGTTAATAAGGATTTTCATGACTGAAGTTGATTAAGAGATACTAGTGGATGTAGGTCCATTAAGGGGAATAATGGTGGCGCTAACATCCCCGAAGTGGGTTAATGGCATCGGAATACCCGGTTCCTCGACCTAGGGGCTTAACTAAAGATCTGGCACTCCGTCGGGGTAACTGACCGATATAAAAAAGAATCTGTGTTACGTAGCAACAACAAACCTTTTACTGTTGACGAACAACGGAAACGAAATAAGGATGTAGACCTTCAGATCTGCACGTGAAATGTCGAACCTTTAACAGGCCACGTACAATCGAAGAATTAGCAAAGGTTCTAGACTCCTATCATATTACGTGGACATCACCGTCATACAAGAAGTCCAGGAATGGAAAACTGTGACATTTATTACGGCGACTGCTACAAGGAGCAGAAGCAGCGTTTATTTGGATGCGGATTTGTCGTCAGAGCCAGACTTAGGCATGAAGTCTTAAGTTTCGGGCATGTGAGGAAACGCCTGATGACAATCAATATTAAAGCAAAATTAACCAACATCAGCCTTATATGTGCTCACGCCCTCACAGAGAATAAGGACTATGCGACCAAAGATTGCTATTAAGAGCTCCTCAACAGGACTTACGACCAATGTTCACGTTATGACGTTAAAATTGTGCTTGGCGATTTTAACACACAAATTGGAAAGGGGAATATCTTTGGAAACACTGGAAAATACAGCTTGAACGACAACACCTCTGGAATCGAACTCAGGCTAATCGACTTTGCGACTGTGCGAAACATTGCGGTAGCTAGAACACGATTTCCGCATCTCAAGATTCATAAGAGGACCTGGCTCAACTTACAGTCAACTAGATTGATCACTTTGCGATTGATGAAAGGCACTTTTTTTTTTAATGTACTACACCACATAGTACTAGGTTATTTAAGGTTATAAACCTAGTGATGTAGAGAGGAAAGGGTATAGAAGAGAACTAAAGATTGGAGGGGAAAGGATAGAGAGTGAGGAGACGATGCGCGTTATTTTTGAATCTTTGCAGGTTATAAGTTTCAGGAAATATTGAGGAAGGCAATTTATTCCACATTCGTGTTGAGTGCTTAAAAAACGATCTTCTAAATGTCACGATGCGCTCGAAAGCAGTCTTTAAGATATAAGGATGTGCGGAATATGCCGCACGTGTATCGCGATTAAACTGACGGACAGGCGGGGCATAACTACTCATTTCTACCGAACAATTGTGATGGAGTAAGTACCGGTACAGGAGTGCTAAGCATCCAACGTTCCGGCTGTGTTCGAGTGAGATAGACTGATCACCGATCAATCTACATACATACATGCTTGGCGCTGAACACGATCGAGTAAACTCAAGCTCTCGCCCAAACATACGCGTTATATTAAGTTTTATAGATCACAGCCAAGTCTGTGGGAGTGGAAAATTGTTTGCATCCTTTGAGGAATCCAAGGCATCTTGCACCAGCTTTAGCAGCATCTATGATCTGCTAATTCCAGCGAAGGTCTGGGCTAACATGCATACCTAGCATTGACAACCCATTAGTATCCCGCTTCAAAGACAGCACTGTGTTTTTGACGCATTAAACTCAACTCGGTTTTTTACACCCCAATTGATGATTGCATCAATGTCAGAGTTGACATTCGCTGTCGTTCGAACTCGACAACTTAGCGCCCTTGTCGTGAAGTCGATAATGTATGTATAAGCAAAGTCAAGAGTGCTATCATCCGCGAAGGAATAAATTGGATTGAGAGTAATAGAGAGAAGATCGTTGATAAATAATAGAAACAGGGTCGGAGAGAGGACCGAGCCCTGGGGTACACCAGCATTAGTTGAGAAGGGGGTGGAAGTAAATCCATCTAATACAACCTGTATTGAACGATTACTTAAAAAGCTCGCAATCCATTGTGAAAAAATGCTACCAATACCATAAGATTGAAGCTTTATTAAGCGCTATGCCATACATGAAGTCAAGAGTGCTATCATCCGCGAAGGAATAAATTGGATTGAGAGTAATAGAGAGGTCGTTGATAAATAATAGAAACAGGGTCGAAGAGAGGACCGCACCCTGGGGTACACCAGCATTAGTTGAGAAGGAACGCTTTTGCCGAAAACCATAATGTCAGTCATTGAGGAATTTGACAATACTCTCCATGACCTTGGAAAGCACTGATGTTAATGCAATGGATCGGTAGTTAGAAGGGGAGATTTTATCGCCCTTTTTGGGAATTGGCTGGACGTGCGCAAGTTTCCACCTATCCGGAAATATGCCTGTGGAGTCTGATAGATGGAAGAGCTTTCGTAGGGGTTTGGCCAGGGTAGAAGAACACCTCTTCAAAACAAGGGGAGAGATCCCAGCTGGGAAATTGATTACAATTGAAATCTTTAAGGACTCGTGCTACTGAACGGGTTGGGAAATATATTTGTCTTAACGAATAGTTAACTCGGTTCAGTACAGGTGGAGGGAGAAAACTGCCAGATAAGGTGGAATTCGCTGCGAATAATGCAGCTAGTAGATTGACTTTCTTCTTTGAGTCCGTAATATTCTTATTATTGTGGACAAGCGCTGGGATGGTCAATATTGCGGAGCCTATTATTGATTTTACAATAGAGCAAAAGGATTTACTGCTGTTTGGACATTGTAGTATTTTATTCCTAACTTTCTGGTCTCGCATAAATTTAGATCGATTTCGGATTTCCTCAGTAAGTGTTTAACGACATAACGCGAAAGCCTATTCATTTTTCCGGACAGCAACCGCACATGTCGGATTAAACCACTGTTCTTAGTTTGTTTTCAGACTAACCGATATACTTGGAATAAAGGAGCCCTTTCCAAGTAGAATGTCCTGTAACCATGTCAGGGGCAGCATTAACGTCTCTTTCGAGGAAACGAGACCAGTTAAAAGCCTTGAAGAACGAATTTAGACCGCTCCAATCGGCATTCAAATTGTTCTCCTAGGGAATTTCTTGTTAACCGAATGCAGTTTTGAGTACGAGAATTTAGCTGACACCAGACAATGATCCGACCTACCAAGTGGGACGGAAACTTCAACTGAATATTTATCTGTGTGAGATGTTAGAAACTGGTCATGAGTTACGCTGTTCAATTCAGAAAAGATCTCAATGTAATGACCTTCAGGTGTTGTTGGTCCAGAGTGACGAAGTCAACTAGCATTGTGGACATTTTGCATGTTCGCACCTTCCGAGCAGCCAACACTGACTCGGACCACCACCATGCTACTGCCAAGGTACGTACGGGGATATCTCAACCACAAAATCGCAAGAGACTGCCAGAGCTTTCGCCGATCGAGTGTCGCTGAACCTAAGAAGTCCACTTCCGCCGCCATCGCTAAGCGCAGATGACCAATGGCATCATTGTCAGCAAGCCATCAAGAATGCCGCCTCTGATGTGCTCTCACAACCACCACAAAGAAACCCCTGCTTTTATAAAGACTGCACATGTAGTGCTTTTAAAGCAACGCTGCATAGTGACGAGAGGAGGTTCTACAAGCAGAAGAAAAGGGAAGAACCCCACGTTTTATGAAGAAAAAAATATGAAAAACTCGAGGTAGAGTCAATGGAGAATGGAGTTATAACAGGAATGATGTTCGAAAGCTCTGCCAGTAGGTAAAAAGATCATGCTAAGAATACAAAGTCCGAACAGAAGCCCGTTGGTATGAAGAAAGAAATCTAGTAGTAGAATCACAGCAGTTGAAGATGATTCGGTACGGAACATTCATCAACTAATCTGTATGATATTTTTATTTCCTTTTTTCATTTAAGGGGCTGCTTCCAACTTTCTAAACCTAGCGATTGCGGATGCCAAAACCGGAGATTCGGTATTCCCTGTCGTCTCGAACATGGAGGCTGAGATTCGCAGAATTGTTGCCCATACGCTTGATGTAGCCGAGCCAATGTAGTTGTTGTATTTTGGCTTTTTGGACTGCATCTATATCTTGGTACAGCTCGTAGAATTTCCTGTTGTATCTTCTCGCATACAGGGCCAAATATTCGACAAACAATTTTTTGCTCGAAAATCCGCAAAATCCATTCTAGTTTCCTGCTTATCGTCTAGCACTCGGCGCCATATAGCAGGATTTGAGTTTTGACCCCAATTGTTTCGGCAAACCGAAGTAGCAATGGTTCCCAATGATGAGTCTTCGTCGAATCTTCAATAGTCATGGACCGATGACACCTTGTTTGTTGAAAGCATATACTTTGCTTTGCCCTCATTCACTTCAAGACGAACTCGTCGATATCGTTTGTTTTTTGGTCCGCCTTTTTTGCGCGATTGCGTAGGAACGTTAATTGATATTGCCTTTTTGACGGGGTTCGAAGGATCTCTCCTTTAAACATGACAATACCAACTGAGCCGGTCGTGCTCTATCTTGCTTGTGATGGGTTCTTTTACATGAAGGTTTTCTCGAATCTTTGAATTTCTTATTCTATCAAGCTTTGTTATTCCTGCTGTCATGCGAAGCATCTTCATTTCAGCTGCCGTTAATTTGCCGTCATACTTTTTGTGCATTGTCCAAGCATTGTGTATCTGAGCGCCGGACTTACAACTGCGGTGTAGAGCCTTCCTTTAAGCTTAGGGGGCATTTTTCGATCACAGAAGATAGCGGAGTTTTCCCGCCACTTCATCCACCCTACGCTTACGCGATGATTGCTGTCATTATCACAAGTTGCTTGGCTATTGATCATAGATCCCAGATATTTGAACTTTTCGCACTTGGGAAGCACTTTTCCATTCAAGTAAATGTCTGGAATAGACCGGTGCGGATCAGAGATACACAGAGCACAGATACTCTGTCTTTTGAACTAATAGGGTACCCATTTCCCTCCAAAACATTCACCCATACATCAAGTGCTCGTTGCAGGGACGTTTGAACTTCACCTATGATAGCTCCATCGTCAGCAAAGAATAACTGATAGATAGTGCCGCTTTCAACACCTGCCCTATATCTGCAATATATATTTTTTCCCCATTAATTATTTACATACATACGTCCAATAGTGAACATTTAATAATTTTTATAAGGACTTTTGCGTCGGCTGTGAGAGAAAATAAAGAAAAAGCGTCCAGGAATGTTGAGCAAAAAAGTTTTGTGCAGGACTCTGCACGACCAAACACGTCGAGTCAGACAACCGCTGAAATCCAAAACTGTGCGCTTGAATTACTGCCACATCCTCTCTATTCGCCTGACCTGGTTCCATATGACTTTCATCTGTTCCCCAACAAAAAAAAATAAAAAAAATTTGACAGGACAGAGATTTTCAACGAATGAAGAGGTCGAAGCTGCAGCAACTTATTTTTTGAAAATATTGAGGAAAATTTTTTTTAAATTGGTGCAATTATTGACTATGTAGATCATGTCCAACCACTTAGAATAAATTTGCAAGACCTCAGGCTCCCAAATTACCGGAGGAAACGGCCGGATTTCAACTTTATAACTCTTTGCCTAGTGCTGTAAATACTTACATTTTCTAAAATCACGTTATTAATTCATTGTACTTAGTTCTGCCATAAATTCTGTTACAAAACGTTCAGCGCAAACTTAATGAAGATAACATTAGGAATAGTACCGTTAACTTCTTTTCAGAATACATACTACAAAACGTCTAATCACCCCAGTTTGGTTTAAGCTACTGATTGGTTATCATGGCGTATGGGTATAAAAGAAAATCCTATTGCTGTCATAGCGTTGCATAAGTGTGGAATAAATACTAACCAAATGTTTGTGCTGCGTGCTATAAATCGATTTGTTGATTCGTCTTAATTAGAAGACGGTACCATTGTACCATTGCACATTGAGCGGCTACAAAAGCAGTACGCGAGCAAATTCGAAATCCCCTTCGAAAACTGAAAAATATGTCGCGTGAGCTGGATATATCCATCAGATTCATATCAAAGCTCATTCGGGATGATCTCAACATTAAAGCTTTTCGTCGGTCAACTGGACATCTATGGATGACTAAAGCAAATTAGACTTGAAAGCAAATGACTCTTGCACTGGCACGCGGACAATGGCCACGAAAATATCCTTTATACGGACAAAAAGATTTTCAACGTCGGGGAAGTTTTTAATAAACAAAACCATAAAATTTATGCAAAAACATCTAAAGAAGCAAAAAACACAGTTCCTAGGGTTCAGCGCGGTCATCATCCTGCTTCGGTAATGGTTTGGTGGGATGGAATAGAGAGCAGTAAGGGAGTTACTTACTGAAGCCGTGCGTGCCGATGTAGACCAGTGGGCCTACGTTAAAGCAAAAGGCGATCACTTTGAACAAACCGCATTTTTTTCAAATGCTCACTATTTAAGCAAATAAATTTTATAAATACTTGTAGAACCTGTTTTGTTACTTATTTTATTTGTTCTTTATTTTATGTATTTATCATAATGTCAAATTTTCAAGCTAACAACTACTCACACACGCGAACGACATTGACATAGCTTTCGTGAGTATTGGAGCAGAAGCTGCGAAAATGGGTTTAGCCGTTAATGAGGGCAAAACAAAATATATGCCATCATCAAAAAACGACAACTAACATCGGCGACTTGGACAAAACGTTACGATAGACAGCTACAGCTTTGAGGTAGTGAAAGACTTTGTCTACCTAGGTCCACTATAAATTGGAACAATGACACCAGCGCAGATACACCTTCCTTTGTACAAAGGAAAGGGCGATACGCGAAACTCCGATAACTACCGTTCTGTCAAGCTGATGTCACACACCATGAAGATCGTTGAGCGGAAGAGTGTCTGTGCATGTACAAAAAGTATGAGGGCAAATTTACGGCAGTTGAGTTGAAGATGCTTCGCATGACAGCAGGGGTAACAAAGCTTGATAGAATAAGAAGTTCGAAGATTCGACGAAGCCTTCATGTAAAAGAACCCATCACAAGCAAGATAGAGCACGACCGACTTAGTTGGTATTGTCATGTTCAAAGGAAAGATCTTTCGAAGCCCGTCAAAAAGGCAATATCAATCAACGTTCCTACACAATCGCCCAAAAACAGCAGACCAAAAAACAACTGGATCACACAAATGCAAAAACACCAGCATTTTATTGGCCTCAGTGACAAAGTGATCCGAAACCGGGAAGCCTGCCGGTACTTCCTGAGGTCAAACCGGCAAACCCCACAGGCGGACTAGTAGGGTTTAAGAAGAAGACAACAGCGCATATATCAAGCGAAGAATCACTCTTTCCAACCGCTGTTTCTTTGGGCTAAGACGGCAATTGAGTAACAAATCCCTTATGAAAACACCCTTGGTTGTTTCGAGTGATTTTTGATCCCGTTTGTATCGACGGGGAATGGAGGAGAAAATATAACAACGAACTGTACTGGTTGTACAACACCTATTCAGAAGTTTTCGAATTCATCGACTTAGACGACTAGGACATGTAGAGCGAATAGACATGAACATCTTCGAATCCATCCCGGAAGTGCGACGCGATAAAGGCAGACCTGAAGTAACGTGGTGCACCAAAGTGGAACTTGGAGGGAGCACAAGATCGAACTGGTTAGATATGCTTTTTGATTGAGGCTCAGGTTCATCTTGGACTGTAGCGCCATCTACAGTAAAGCAAGTCATATTTGTAAGACCTGACTACTGAAGAGAGGGATCAAATTAAAGGAGAGTGTGACAACACTTCACCGCCTTTGCGAAAAAGCAGCGACTTTAAATTAATAAGAAATATCATCGTGAGTGAGTATACAGTGAGAAGATAAATAAATAAGGTTTCTTTTTGCTGACTCAAGAATAGGAACTGCTCATAGGCTACCGAAGAGTTCTGTAAGATCGGCGAGCTTTTGAACAAGGGGAAGGATAATTCTAGAGACTCGATCCAGCTAGAGCTAGAGCTAATACTAAATTCCCCGAGACTGAAATAGTTGCCGTATGGACGGAAACAATAACACTCGTTAGTAATTCCAAAATAAATGTCTTTTATATAATATATAATTATAATCTTCAATTTAAATGTTACATGAAAACCATCCTATCTTTAATGAAACCCCATTTAGATCAGATGTCTTTCAAACCTCTTAACACATTGACTGCCAGGGTAATTTTCGAAATGTTTACCCAGGGGCCAACCAGTTTTTTTTCCCTATATTTGTGTTTTCTTTGGATTAGAGTACATTTTGGATATCTAGATGTATTTTTATTAATTAAGAAGATCCTTGGAAGGATTTTTCGCTGGCTATCATATATGATAGCCATGGCCCCGTACGAGATTTAGACTTCTATCTACTTGCCCGGGGCTATGGCTATCATATTTGATGTGGCTATTATAATTGATAGCCACGGCCACAACGGAAACATCACTGGCTATCAAATATGATAGCCATGGCAGTCAATGTGTTAAAAGCAACCACTTGCCTGACAACAAAGTGACCTACAACTCACAGTTCCTGGAATAAAATGACTATTTAAAGTTAGTGCTAGGTCGCATTAAATATGTATTTAAAAAAATTAATAAAATTCTTAAAATCAGAAAAGTGAAAAATGGTTTTAATTTCAATCAACTCTATTGTAAAACAGTCTTTCAAGATATGAAATTTATATTTGTTTCCCCTTCCACCACTTTTGGGAATCACTGCCCTGGAAATACTAGGTTGCTCGTCAACTTTTAACAGGAGTGTCCCTACCATGTCCCTGTCCAGAGTGACTAATCACCAGATATGTACATACGTATGTCCGACCCATCCATAAACAATTGTCTGTTTGAAAATTGACTAGATTCCTCGCAAAGTGCCTACTTACTCACAGCTAAACAACAACAATACTCTTAATAAGCGTCAGCAGAATCAGAACGATGTGACGAGTATGGGTATTATATTGAGTAAGCCGTGTCACTTAGACACGAATTAATTTCATGTGAAAATATGAAAACGATTGCTATGGGAAGACAGGTGTTTTGTTACTGATCAGTGGATGAAATTGGAATCCAAATCTATTTCAATTGACAAAGAAGCAGACATATGAAACGGAACAAAAGCAAGTGCATTGTGAGATGTACATACGAGAGCAATTGAACAATGAGGTACCTACTTGTGACCTGTTAGCATTCATTATGAAAGGTAACAACCAGCCAATTCAGTTGAATTATTAACCATCTATCTAGTCCATAAACTCTTATGGCTGACACATTCATTAAAAACTAATTTCATAGAGGAAACCATAGTGAACGACAAATAAATGATTAAATTGTTTCCTACGTGATGTGTGTGTATACCCCGATTCCATTCTCTCAACTCCTCCACAAGAGCCAATGGGTCTTGTAGCAGCTTTTTTTTTTTTTTTCTTTTTTTTTTCCATATAAATGTTCCACCATACTACACTTAAATCTAATTACCAAAACAAAATCCCATTTGTTTGCTCAAAAGAGTAAACCACAATTGAGTTTGATTATTCATTCTGGGTTCCGCCGTCAAGATAATAGCACAGCCCTACCCCAGTGACGATATAATACACGAGTATACATATTAGCAAAGCTATTACTTTTTAAAAAAAGAAAAATATTTGTATCTATCCCAAGTTATAGGGGTTTTCTTCCTTTTTTTTCATTGTTCATGGGAAACTGCATCGATTTTGCCATCAGCTGATTACACACCGAGACGGGACGTATGACTGGGGGATGAATGCAGTTTTCACAGATTTCAAATGAAATTCCCCAACCACCACCAGTGCAGTCGGTCCCCGCTGCAGCCCATAAACTCCTCCACTGCAGTATCGCACAATAAAAAAAAAAAAACGTATTTTCTTCCACAGCACCATCCCACTGGAGTGCAAATTGCTAGCCACACCAATTATTAATAAGTTTAATAAAATATGTATAATGACCTTTTTGCAAGCGACGTTCACGTAGAAAAGTTGTTTGTGCCTTTTTTTTGTTGTTCACTCGTATTTCCTTCCTTGCCGCAGTGGAGAATTTATGTCCCACATATTTTTTTTTTGAGATACTTTTCGTGTTGCAAATATCTGGAAGATCCGTAGGGAATTTTTTAGGATCTTTAATAGCGTAATGAAGTAGGAAAAATTGCCCAACGATAAGAAAAACAAGACGATAAACGCGACGACTACGACACAGAGAATTACGAACTTTATTCTTCTGCAAAAAAAATGTTCTTTCGTAGCGAACGCGAACGACGGCTGTAGAAATACGGCTGCGGCGACGAACGAAAACAAGAGGCACACTTCGAGGTGCAGTGATTGAAATGGTTGCGTTCAGTGCTTAGTTAAAATAAATTTTTATGGACTTTATTTGTATGACATATTTTGGGTCCACACAGCGCCCTTTAAACAGACCGTAATGCTTAGCGATAACGTCAAAAGTCACAGTTAGTTTAATTTACTGATTTAGTGGATATTCCACTGTTTAGATTCAGATTACAATGAACTGCATTTAAAAATGCTTAATCTAAGAATTTAAATTATAAGGGGAGTTACACTTAATAAAGTTTACTGTTTTTCTTTCAAATGTATGACATATTTTGGGTCCACACAGCGCCCCCTAAACAAACCGTAATGCTTAGTTAAAAGTCACACTTAGTTTAGTTTACTGATTTAGTGGATATTCCACTGTTTACATTCAGATTACAATGAACTACATTTAAAAATGCTTAATCTAAGAATTTAAATTATAAGGAGACTTAATAAAGTTTACTGTTTTTCTTTCAAATGTAGCAAAGTTACTTTCTCTTTTTATTTCATTTGGAATAGTTTAACAAATTTTAATGATTTATATACAATGTTATTTTGGGTGAGATTAGCTAGATAGAAAAGCAATCTAAAATCGTCCCTATTTCTTAAGTTATATGGTTGCGACTCACACACATATCTCATAAATTTTCTTGAATAATTAAGTAATAGCCCGTGTTTGATTTAAAAAATAAAACATTAAAGAGAGCTTTATACTTAACCATATTAAATAATAAATAATAAAATAATTCTTATTGTTCTGTTTTGAGTACGCTGAAGTTTAAATAACATATAACAATACTCAAAATGTGGTTTAACCGTTATACAATATTACAAATCTTTATATATTTTATTTCTAATCCTACAAAAAAAGGACCGTTTTTTATTACATAGTTTAAGTGATGAATGAATTATAATAAGTCTGAGTCTATTACAACTCCTTACTTGTTTAATAGTTTGACTGTCAACAGTTGCATTTAAATTACAATCAAAGTGCATATCATTTGCACTTTGACTTACATATACTAAGTTTCAGATTGTTTTCCTTTACCTAGGCGTTCAATCTAGATAGGTCATCTTGCATTTTAAGTATACACTCCTTATTATTGGCGAATACGGCTATCTGGGGGAAGTAAAGCTCTCGTTTCATGTCGTTAATATAGATGATGAAAAGTAAAGCCCCAAGTACTGAACCATGTGGAACCCCATGTGTTGCTTCGATGCTGTACGATAGTATTCCATTAATGTTCGTCTTTTGTAATCTTTCGCTGAGAAATGATCTGAACCACTCTAGCTCGCTACCTCTAATGCCATAGCTCCGCAATTTGTCAAAGAGTATGCCCCTTTCAACTGTTTCAAAAGCTCTTTTGAAATCTAGGACAACAGCAACGACATAGTTTTTCCTTCCAACTAATTATAACACAATTGAGAGCCGACTCGCAGGAGTGCTTTCTTCTAAGCCCGGACTGGTTCTCAATGAAGAGGTCGTTTGGTTCAATGTATTCCTCTATTTTTTTTCCATAACTTTTCAGATACATATAGAAAGCGAGTTAATCGGCAATTTTCACATTTGTCAGTAGCTTTGATTTTTTCGATTGGGGTTACTAATGATTTTTTATTTTAGTGTTTATATGTATAGTTAAAATCTCTTTTTTGATTCATTGTTTTTAAAACATTTTTAGTGGCCGACACGTTTACACTTTGGATTTAAATGTTCCACTTTGACAGTTAGATCGAGGAATGAATTAGGAAAACTTCATCAGTTTATTTATATCTGCAATGATGCTTACAAAAAAATTAATAAACTCTTCGGCTATATTCTTATTGTCCTTCACATTTGCACTATTGAAGTTTAAATTTTTGATTAGTTGATTCTTTTCATTTAGGACATAAGGCTTGAATACTTTCTTTAATTTATTTCACTTCATTCTTAATATCCTTTTCATTTCTTTCACAGTTTCTATGACGAATTTGGGCCTCAGAAGAGGCCAGACATCTCGCGCGAGGGCAGTTACATATAAAAGTGCATTAGAAGAAGAAAAAAAGTAAAAATAAATAACGTATTGATAAGAATAAAATTCGGACAATCCAAACTAGTGACTGGTACCGCCTGCAAACCAGCAACAATTTAATGCTTTCTAAGACTATTCAGTTGTATTAATTTCATTATGACCCCAGTACTTTATAATCAATAGAATCTGAGGTATTAGGCTACAAATATAAACTAAAACAGATTTAAGCAATTAAAGATTACAATCAATTTTTATTAGAAATAAAATCTAAAAAATTGTTTTTGGTTTATCAATTGAAACCAATTTACAATCCGCTTTAAACACACTAAAAGAGTATTTCAGTAAATGGAAAATAAAAATTAATGCTCAAAAATCGCAGGCTATCTTTTCACAAGAAAAAGGAAAGCCTGCTTTTTACCGAGCCACAACTTAAATATAGATGGGCTTCCTATTGATTGGAATAATTCCGTAAAATATCTAGGCGTCATCATAGCTAAAAGAGTCACTTTTGTCCTCATATTCAGTATGTAATTGAAAAAATTAATAAAACAATTAAAACTCTCTACCCATTTAGAAACCGTAAGTCAAATCTAAGTAATGAGAATAAAATAAAATAAAAAGCTCCAGCTTGGGGTAGTTCCGCAAAATGTCATAGTTTAAAATCAGAAAGACTGCAAAATAAATTATTAAAAATGATCTTCAATCTCCCATAGCATTTTTCCACCAACCTTCTCCACGACAAATATAGAACTTGCCTCTAATCATATTATTAAATTAAAATATAGATTCCGTTCTTCATGCGAGTTTGCAGACAATAATTTAATTGTAAATCTAGCACACGATTAACTTCTTTATAATCACTGTCGTTTATATGCTTATCCTTAGTCTAATTATATATATATGAACCTAAAGATGTGTTTCTGTGTTCTTTTGCTTCAACTTTGGTAATATATATTTAATAATTCATTATTTTTCTTTATTTATATATTTATTTATTTTTTATTTATTTATTTTTTATTTATTTTCCTATTTATTATTTATTTATTGATCTACTTATTTTGTATTATCATTTATTTATTTTTTATATATTTATTTTTTATTTATTTATTTATTTAATTATTTATTATTTAATTATTTATTATTTAATTATTTATTTAATTATTTAATTATTTATTTATTCCTTTGCGTAATTATTTATTAGTTTTTATATCTATCCATTAAACTATTCTTTTTTTTTTTGTTCTTTTGCTATACCATTCTGTTAGCTGTGGATATTTGTTAATTTATCAATTATATTGTTCCTTTTCATTGTAAGAATGTCTTATGCACTTATTTTTGTTTATTAAAACTATGTTAATAACTTTAGTATGTTAAGCATACAAAACTAAGCCACTGCGATATTTTGAATGAAGGTTTTTTAGTAGCCTTTTCCTTCATCTATTTTGTATATTTATTTAGCTTGCATTCATTTCATATATGTTTTCATAAGAAAGGTAAATAAGTACCATATCTATGTACATTAATCTTAGAAACAATATCTCTGTAAACATTTTACTACCAATAAACAATTCAATTCATTTTAATGTAAAATCTAAAAAGTTATTAACAAAACGGAACCGCCCAAAATTTTTTTTTTTTTCATTTGTTGTTTGCATTATAGTAGGTTAAGTAGGATTAAAATGACTAGTGCCAAAAAATACAGTAGCTCCGTGAGCAAGAGCTATTCGAAATAGCAATACAAGTCATGTTGGCATAAAAATTTAAACAAAGGTGACGGCCATTTTTTATAGACGACCATTTGGTATGTAAGAAAGAGAAATGTGCACCAAATGTCAATGTCAATAATGTTTTTAGAAGCTAACATGAATTCTTAAGAAGAAATTTTTGTATTTCGTAAATAAAAATGTATGTCAACATTTTGTGTATTAATATTTCGGAATTAATTTACTTTATTTTATTTCAAATTTTTGGAAAATTTAAGCAAATACCCTCTTTTTAACTGGTAAATACCTCGGTAAAGGTTCTTTTTGTTACACTTCATATTGTAAGCATTTTTTTTAACTAGGTGAGCGTAGTGACTAGCATTGTGAACCCGAACAATATCGAGAACTTGCTCAGAACAGCAGAAATTGTAAAACATTTAAAAAGAAAAGGATTAATCGAAAAATAGCATAATATGACCTAGGGGGAATTGCAAATGTGTGAATACATATTGCATTGGAAAACGATGTCGGCAAATTACTTTTAAGGAATTTTTTTCGGTGGTTTGAATCAGTCGTGTTCAATAAATTTTCGAAGAACTGAGATTGTACTATAATCTATTAGAAACTCATTTCTCACAAAGTTCAAAATTATTTTGCAACCTCTGTTGCAAATTGTTGTGTGGACACCTCATTTTAATCCGATCCAGTAGTTACGGAAAAAATGTGCACACTATGATTCTTATCCCTCCGTTCTCTGATGTTTTTCTATTCAATATTGTTTACTAAAAATAGTAGTTAATAATGAATAATTGAACCTTTTTCAAATGTTTTATGCACAGCCAAACAAAAGTAATACGTTTATGAAGCTGGTGTACTTCTTTTGCACGCATGTTATATCTATTTACTTATTCTAAATTTTCTGTGGCAATTTAACTTTCTGAATAAATTCATTCTGTGTTCAAATTGTCCTGCAACATACGAGTACTTCACAAAATTAATTCCTCTGATTCTATAAACTGACAGCAAATTTTCTAGGTTATTTCTTCGAACAAAAATACCAGTATTGTTTTATATATGTAGGCAGATCACATTCCGCTTTCTATTCGGTAAAAAAATAAAAATTTGTTTAACTAGTTTGTTTTTGTTGATCTCAATTTTTTAATAGATGAAATCTGTTCCCGTACTTGCGAAATTCTAAGAAATTTGACAAAAATTGTTCAATCCTGTTCCCGTAAACGAGAATCCCCCTGGATTTGACAAATTTCCGTAAAATTTCATAGAAATTCGACACTTGATTAAATATAGGAAAAGACCTATTTATACTTACACTCTCTAACATCAATACATTTCACAGCTGTTTTACTTCATTCTGAAGTTTGCTTTCAAAAGAAGGCTATCAGTTGCAAATAAATCGAAAGAAAATAAATAATAGTATTAACAAATAATGAACAATAATAATAAATATTACAAAATAATAGTTCACACAGCTGATGCAGCTGTCAATAATGTACCAATAGCATTACAAAAGAAAACAACTTCGTTCTCACGTTCCATTGGGGATACAAAATTAGAGATTTGAGAGCAAAATTTGGAAAACCAATTTAAGTGAAATTTAATTTTTAACAGACTCTTCTGTTGTAATACTTTATTGTGGTGGTAATCTCGATGTTCTCGGTGCTCACAACGCATACGGCGATAATCTGATATATCAAAGACGTTGGGCATTCGAAACAGCCACGGCACTTAATATATATCCACTTGTTTTCTATTAAATTGGCGTAAATAAAATTTATTAATTTTAGTCAATTCAATTAGTTTTTCATCATTACAATTGTGAAATATGCAAATTGAGACTTTCCCACCAAGAAACAAACAGCAGAGAGAAAGAAACTAACATTTGGAAACGTGGTAAGTTGAATCTGAACTAACATTACAACGTTGTCTGTTGCGTCTCCGTCGAGTTTATCGATTTGTATGTGTTTTCATATAACTCAATATTTGTTTGATAGCTTGATGAGTAGATTATCATGAGCGTCGAGATAGCCTGCAAGATATTTTTACCTATCCGGCAAAGGTGACAATTTGTGTGAAAATTGTATAATCTTTCCGGCTATCCATATAAAATATCAAAGCAATGCGGTAAGCAATTGGTACGTTCACTTTTACCCTTAGAACTTTATCCTCAAAAGTTTGTAGGAGGTTTCTGTTACTTTTCTTGGTATAACCCTATAGCTGTATACCATATGTCCACACGGGTTTTAGCACTTGCTTGTATAGAAGCAGCTTGTTCTGGATATCCAGCTTGGAATATAGCCCGAGCAATCAATTCATTTCTCTGTACTTATTCTTTAGTTATTTTTTGTCTCTCTTTTACGTGTGCCTTCCATTTTAATTTTGCGTCGAGTGTCATTCCCAGATATTTCGCTTCGTTTACGTATGGATTTTCATCGAGTTAATTAAGATGGGTACCTCGTTCACTTTTTGTATGTAAAATTTACATGAGTCCAATCAGGTAGCTTATCTACAGCTTTTTGCAACTTTTCGGTACCTTCCTCGACCGTGTTGCCCGTTGCAAATATCGCTGTGTAGTCTGCAAATGCGTCCGTAACGGCGTCTTCTTATTGCGCTATGTCTCGCGTGTGAATCCCAGCCGCGTTTTTTTACCTTCATCGTTGCTGTTTTCCTACACTTCAAAAGAGCTTTCGAAACAGTTGAAAGGGACAACCTCTCTGACAAATTGCGAAGTTATGGCATTAGAGGTAGCGAGCTAGAGTGGTTCATCATTTCTCAGCGGAAGATCACAAAGAACGGACATAAATGGAATACTATCGCACAGCATCGAAGCAACACATGGGGTTACACATGTATCGGTACTTGTGGCTTAACCTTTCATCATATGTATTCGCTAATGAAGCCCTTCTCTTCATAACGGGAACAATTTATATTGATGAGTGTGTACTTAAAATTTAACATTACCTATTTAAATTAAGCATTTGGTTAAGTGCAAAAAAGCTATAACTTAATGCACATATGTAAGTTAAAGTGCATATCGTTGAAGCACAACTGTAATTCAAATTTAACTGTTGACAGTCAAACTATTGAACAAGTAAGGCAAATCAAATATCTAATAGTTGTAACAAACATAGATTTAAAATTCTTTCATTGCCTTTCTATCTAGCTAATCTAACCCAAAGTAGCATTGTATACAAAGGATTTCAATTATTTAACACTATGCCAAATGGAAAAAATAGAGAAAGTAGCTTTGCTATATTTAAAAGAAAAACAGTAAACTTTATTAAATGCTTAACTAATATAATTCCCATCTATGCCACCCTGTTAGACATTAATTAACAAACACTTTCGACTTGGCATCACTCTAAATCAATTAACTCATACGGCAGCCATTTTTCTTCAGCCGTCTCTTTCTCCTCTATTAAAATTCGTACTTTTCCGAAATTTTTCGTCCCTTTCATTTCCAACACTCGAATCTCGAAAGTCTTCACGTAAAGTTCAAGCACTTTTGTAAGTAATTTTATACAAATATCATTCTAGAAAATTAACGTTGAAATTGTTAAAATCAATATTCGTCACACAGGAATTCTAATAAACATAAAAGTCACAGTTCTAAATCCACATAGAAGATGCCGAAGAATAAGGGAAAAGGAGGTAAAAATCGTCGTCGTGGAAAGAATGAAAATGAATTCGAGAAACGTGAATTGATTTTCAAGGAGGACCAGCAGGAATACGCTCAAGTCACCAAAATGCTGGGAAATGGTCGACTCGAGGCGATGTGTTTTGATGGCGTTAAACGTCTTTGTCACATTCGAGGAAAACTACGAAAAAAGGTGCGTAATAGGAAAATTTAAAAAAAAAAAAAAAAAAACATGATTTTCACCCTGAGGCGGACATCTTGCTAAATTTGTCGAAAAATTCGATTAAACATTTTTGCTTTGAAAATGTGTGAAATTAATGTTTCACTTAAGGTAAAAATCGAAAACAGAAGGAACATTTTCAATTTCATGAGCAGTTAATGTGCTCTTCTTTGTCTTGCATTTTATAGATGCAGAAGAAACAATAGGGTGGGTTGATACAGTGGGTCACAAAGAAGACCGGATGGGCAAATGATTAATTGGCACGAATGTAGTTTAGCTCGCAAGCGAATTTTGTTGTTCAGAATGTTGAAATCTGTAACAAAAAAAAAAAAAAATTGACTCCGTTCAGGAGCGAGCGACATGTCCGAAAAAGATCTTCCGTTCGAGTTCGAAACTCTATTAGGAAATTAACTCTGTATTTCGATTCGAAAGTGGATTATTAGCTTTGGACTCTCGGTGCTTTGTAATTCGAAAGCTGTTGTCAAAGTCACTCGGATTTCGGGTATTTGATTGGCCGCGTTTCAAGCGTACACTTTTCGCTGGCCACAAGAAAACAAAATCATGGAACGGTTTTTGCCCTTACAACATCTGACAGCTAGAAACTCACTAGATTTACTAAAAGTGGGTAACTATCAGTAGTCGTCACTTTTGATAATTCTCGATAGCATTCGATTGTGGCCGTGGTGTAGTGGTAACATCTTCGCTTTTCACGCTGCATGTTCACGGTTCCAAGGCTGATGTCAAGCATCATCTATTTATTTAACTTGATATAAATAAAAAAGTCAATCAATTGCGAAGGTCATGTCAACTCTACTGCGAAGGCATGACACTGGCAGTGAGGTGGTCATATGGCTCAAAATGCAACTTGACTGTGATGATGGCATCAGGAGAACTAAAAAAAATACTGTGAATCATAAGCAACGACAATAACAAAACAAAAATGTTCCCCAGTTATCTGGCGTCCAGATAAGATAAGACCCTTGGAGTTTAATGAAACTTAACACCACCTGAGTTTCAAACCCACTACACCAATCTTTCTTTCTCTCTCTATCACTTTCTACAAACGATCGTGCTCATCCCCTTTGGTGCGCGCAAATTATGAAAAAAAAGGTTGTTTTATTTGAAAAGTTAAACTAACAAAAAAACAGTTTTAGGCCATATAAAATGTTACTAAAATTATAACTACACACTAAAATGTTTGTCAAGACCTTTCCTACTGAACTCAAAATTGACTAAGAATGCAATCAACTTTTGTTATTGATATTCTTTTTGTAATGAAATCGTTTCCGTTAATGTGTAAAAATAATTAAAATTAAAAATTAGTTCCAGAATAAAATTCCGAAGCGAAATAATTATTTTTTCCTAACTAATCGATTTCGACATTTTGTACAGCACACTAAAATTTCAGGCAGAATGTTTTGATTGAAATACATTCAACTAATGGCACAAATTAACTAGTTTAGCAGTCCAATTTGAGGTCACTACGAATCAGACACGAATAAATAGTTAGTGTCTAGAATATTTCGACTTTAGTTAGCGAAATTTGGAACATCTTCATCGTTTTCAGCTTACATTCGAAGTGCTGTGAGAAATGTATTCGCTATTCGCAGGTCCAGATGGTATCCCCCTATAGTTTTGAAGAAGTGTTCTTCCACGCTGGCAAAACCGCTGCGTAAGCTTTTCTGTCTATCCTACTCTTCAGGGTTCTTTCCGAGTAGATAGAAAACAGCATTTATCCAGCCCGTCCATAAAAAAAAGGTGAATCTTCCTCCCTGTCCAATTACCGACCCATTGCACTTAGGTCCCTTCTTTCCAAGGTCATGGAAACGGTGATAAATCGTCAGCTTCTGAAGTATCTCGATTTACGAAAACTCCTTAATGACTGGCAGTATGGTTTTCGTAGCGACAGGTCCACTGGTGATTTAATGGCATATCTCACCGAGAAGTGGAACCAATCTCTCCAGCACTTCGGCGAACCTAAGTTGGTTGCGCGGAACTAAGATGGTTTCAAAGGCATTTGACAGAGTTTGACATCAGGCTCTTTCGTTGAAAATGTGTCATATGGCGTCGATGAATCTCTTCTTCAATGGGTTAAAAATTACCTTTCAGTTCAATACAAGTTGTCTTGGACGGCTTCAGGTCTGCAATTCACCAAATAAATGCTGGTGAACCCCAAGGCTCTATTTTGTCTCCGACTTTCTTCCATTGCTTCGCTGATGACTGTACTCTCAGTTTTTCATATTCGTTCCCTAACTCACGTCCTTGCTCTCCGGCCGTAGAAGAGGAACGGCAACGTATGTTAAACACATTAAATTCCGACTTGGACAGCATAATCAAATGGGTTTCAATTAACAGAGTGGAATTTAGTGTTTCCAAAACACAATGCTGTCTTCTGTCTCTCAAGCGAAACCTTATGGTCCTCAACCATTATCTTTGAATGGTACTTCAAACCGAAAGACTTGCTATTGTCGGTATGTGTATTAATAACCAACTTCTATGGAATGATCACATATTCGAGGTCGCTAAAAACGCTGCAAAATGTCTAGGATTCCTTAAGCGGTGCAAGAAATATTTTACCCCGTCTGATCTTGCTTCAATTTGTAAGGCATTCATCCGCCCTAAGCTAGAATATAACGCCCATATCTGGTCTGGTGCACCCAACACCGTTCTGTACATTCTATACAGGGTACACAATCGTGCATTAAAACTTATAACTTATGTCTGTCACTATTTTATCGCCAGTTGCAAAGGGGAGGAATTCAAAAACTTCGAATGCACATGAATTCACCCTAAAGCCTAACTTCGGTCGTACTGTCAAATATAGGGATTCGTTTATAACGGATGTGGAATGATCTACCAGGCTCTTCACTTCAATCTTCCAACATTTAAAGCACAAGCTTCTTCTCTATTACACTTCCTCATTTTCCTAAACGCCCGTGCACTGAAACAATTTAAGGGTATCCATACTCCCTTTGGCGCGCGCAAATCATATAAAAAAATATATCCCCTCCATATGTTCCCTCTAGCGCAAGTTGCGGAAAGTTTTGACGACCCTTTTATCCTGGTACAAAAAGTCGTATTGTTAGATTCTAGCAGAGTGCTTGGAACGCGCCGAATGATTTTGTCCGAACTAACTGATTTCGAAGTGTTCAGGAACACCCGATCGGCGAAGGACCTTGCAGTCTCTTGCGATTATAGCCGTTGGTTGTTCGTTAGTGTTTGGGATATCCTCATACCTACCTCGGCAGCAACAAGGTAGTGATCCGAGTCAATGTTAACTGCTTGGAGGATCGACCTGGTAAATTTAGTTGACAGTTAGTTGATCTGGAGAGCACCAGGTGCTCTTAGGTATCGTGTGTTAGCTACAGTGATGTTTCGCGCTGCCGGAAAGTCGATTAGCCTGAGTTAGTTTCCAGAGGTGTTGTCGTGCAGGCTGAATTTTCCGGTATTTCCAAAGATACTCTGCTTTCCAATTTGTACGTTAAAATAGCCAAGTACGATTTTAACGTCATAACGTGGACATTGGTCGTAAATCCTGTCAAGGAGCTCATAAGAGCAATCTTTGGTCACGCCGTCCTTATCCTCTATGACGGCTTGACCCCATATAAGGCTGATGTTGGTTAATTTTGCCTTAGTGCGAATTGTCACCAGGCGCTCGCTCACATGCCTAAAGCTTAAGACTTATTGCCTAAGTCTGCCTCTGACGATAAATCCACATCCAAATAAACGTTGCTTCTGCGCCCTGTAGCAGTCATCGCAGAAGATGTCACAGTTTTTCATCCGCTATTTGCCCGGCCCATCGCACCGCATTTCTTGGATGATGGTGATATATGCTTTATATCAGTCTACGGCCTTCGCTAATTGCTCGTCTGCACGTGGCCTGTTAAGGTCGTTGTCCTTATTTCGTTTGCTAGGTTCGTCAACAATAAAATCATTCTTATCCGAAGCTTGTTGTTGCTTCGTAACTAAAAGCTTTTTCCATAGTAGGGCAGTTACCCCAACCTGGAGGGAGAGCTCCTTCGGTAAAAACCCTAAGACAAGGGGCCGGGTATTCCGATGCCAGTAGGCCACTACGAGTATATGAACGCTGCCGTTGGCCTATATTAGGTAATTGCTAAGCTGACTGTTGACACCATCGAGTGAATTCTTCCCCCGCGCGTCTGTAGAGCTCTTGTTAGACTTCTGAGATGTAGATTTCAGCCAATCAGGTTAACAACAGTGGTTTCGTTCGATTTGATACATGTATGCTAAAGTTCACCCAGCTGTGCGCAAGTCCGAGTGTTCAGCTACACAACACGTACAGTCAGAACTCAGCATACGCTCATCGTTAGTTCACTATTAGATAGCTATCGAGAAGGCACCGCACATATATGTTTATATTATACTTCTTTCTACAATTTCAATAACTGCGTTTAAAAAGTTATTGTAAGTGTCAAACCAGCATTTCAGTTTGCTGTCCCGAACAATAATACTGGCGTAATGTTTGTAGAGTCTGTTTTTTTATTACAGTTTTGAAATCAGCACAATGAAATAAAAAATTCTCTTGTGAGCTAAACTTTACTCGTGCGGGTTTGTTTCTACATATTTTGTGTCTAAATTCTTACCTGCAAAACATACCAGTTATCTTTGGCTTTTGGGATTGAAGTTACCACTATTATGTCTAAATTTATCGACGGTCGATACCCTCGATAATGTATTTAAATTAAAAAATTGCTATTTGCTTGTCAGGATTTCAAATTTAAAGCTATTAGCCAATTTAAGCATAGCCTAAAATACAAACTAAACGTATCATTCTTTCTAGGTATGGATCAATCAGGGCGACATCATTCTTGTTGGACTTCGCGATTATCAGGACTCAAAGGCAGACGTCATATTAAAATACACACCAGATGAGGCCAGAAATCTGAAAACATACGGCGAATTCCCAGAATCAGTGCGTATCAATGACACAGTCACATTTGTCGAAGATGGTCTCGATGAAGACATTGAGTTCGGTGATGAAATTAGTTCAGAAGATGATGCAGATTCAGTCGATAATATCTGATCAACAAATTAAATTTAAGTCAACAAACAACAAAAAAAATATGTAGAACTTTTAAAAATCCTTTTTTTTTTTTTTTGTTAACTTATATATATTTTACAAAAAGAAAAAACAGAAACTTTATTTTATTTTAATTTTTCCACTTTTTTTTTTTTTGAACTTTCATTGCCTAGAGTTTCACAGAATGCTATACACTCACCCCCTAAATCCACAGATTATCTTCTTTTTTTTATTTTTCTCGGAAATATGCGCTGTGAATTGCTTTTTTTGAATATTTTCTTGTTTTTTTACCTTAGAATTTGTTATACATCCTTGTTCAAGTAGGTTACAATAAATTCATATAAAATCATTCTAATTACAAAAAAATAAAGCGAAAAAAAAAAAAATTGTAAAATCCGAGAAAAACTATACGTGCCGTTTTATTTGAGAATTAACGCACTGCTGCTAAATCGGCAACGGAACATGCTGCTTCAGGATCAGTAAAGAACGCGGATTATGACGATTCTCGTAATCTAGCTATCGTAAATGAACAGTTGTGATATGTTACCACTATTATGTATAACGATTTCTGTTGTATCTCCTTAGACGTCGTTTGGGGTAGCATGAGGGTTGATTTTTTTTATGACAAATGGGAACGTGAACTTGTGCAAGCATTAGGTTTTCATTGAACTGAACTTTACGAAAAAGGCAAAATAACATTTTCCGCCCTGGGGCCCTACTCTGTATTTCGTTTCGAAAGTGAAATTTTCCGAAAACGAATATTTTGTACTCTCTATTTCGAAAGCGGAATGAAATCTACTACTTTCGGATTTACAATTCTGAAAGTGGAATTTTGGTACTTGGCAACTCGTTTCCTAATGTCAAAAGCATTGAAATATGGAAAATTTGTTTCTACAACAAATGCGATAACGGAACGTTTTGAAAGTATCTTAAAATGAAAGTTTTTTAAGAAAATCTTAGTGATAATAACAATTTAGCGAACGAATTTTAATTTACAGGAAATCTTCAAACAAATGTTTGCATACGAAACAAGAACAATTCGAGATTTTAGTGGAGTTCATGTGTGCACATCCAGATTTGGCCAAAGGACAAATAAAAACTGCTGATGCGAAGCAAACATTACATAATTTGTAGAAAAAGCTTGCGTCCGATTTGAATGTAGAGGGGCCACCAATGCGGGATCCAGTTGTTACTTGATGCTGTTTGTTGTGCCATGCCAATGTAGTAATCATGTAATATTTGGTGCTAATAGCCTCTTTGTGCTAAATACTTAAGTAACAGCTACTTTTAAAATTACAGGAACTACAGTTGATCTCAAAGGAGCAGCAAGTTCATCTCGTATGCAATTTAAAACATACAAAAAAGCATCCTTCGACAGGCGAAAGTTCTGAACAAAACTAAAATAACAAATAATAGTTAACGGTGATACGAATCCTTGCTACCAATTGAGTTTTACCTTTTATCACTTATTTCCATAATATTTGATTTTCCCGTATAATTTTCCGCTCAATCCGTTCTTCACTAGTTTTATCGTCCATCCAAAGTGCAACAGAATCCATTTTCTTTTGCAATATTAAATTTAAAAATCGCAATTTTTCCTTTTTCGACTTACACCTACCTATATTTGTATCTGTTTTGGTTTGTTTATTTGACAGATCTCGAAAGAAATAATTCGAGACTCGACAAAGAAAAATCCTTAAGTGGAAAAAGCGTCTAGTACTATTTTTTACATTTCGAAAGTGTTACAGAGTACCAATTCAAAAGCGAATTGAAAAGCAATTTCGAATGGGATTGACTTTCGGAACGAAATAGAGAGTAGGACCCCGTTCTGCATTTCAAGTGAAAGTGGCTTGAAATCGAATTTCAATTTCCCTCGAAATGGAATTCAGTGTTCTGCATTCCGAGTTAATTCGAATTTTTTTATTCCACTTCGAATTCTTATTTGAAATGTCACAATCAGCTATAAAATCATTTTAAAATTATTTGAGATTCTCAGTTGCTTAGCTTTTCTTGTGAAAGTGAATTAAAAATTTAATAAAATAGTTTTTATTAAAAATGGGAAGAAAACCAAATGAAGAGAGTTCGCAGGAAGATTTTGATTCACAGCTAACACGTAAATTCACATCACAAAGGAATGTGTATTCAATGCACAACACAAAACTCAATTCACATGAAAATAAACATTTTTCGAATTGCAGAACGTCAATTTCCATTAATTTATCGTTTTCATTTCGAGTGGAATGTAGAACATCAAAATATTCACTTTCGAACATACAATCCACAATTCATAATTTCAGTCGGAATCTAGAACACCTAGTTTCATGTCTGGTAGAGTTGCCGCATGAAATTCGATATAAATACAATCACCATTATTAAGACTGGCGTTTAATTTGAGTCGCGTGGTTTTAGTGTCGGTATTACGGGACTGAAATGCTTTCAGTGTCGTTTTACTTATATTCCACATACGTTCCACAGAAAAAACTGTCAATGACAGACTTGTGTTATGAAGTTGCCTGCTTTTATTTTTATTTCTTTTATTATTATGTTCTTATACTTGGGTGCATAAATACATCGATTGTCGGTTTTAATGACAAATTAAATTTGGTGAAGCAAAATGCGGACATAATGTCGATGCTTAATGTCGTGGAGTAACGAGGGTGAAAACCAAGAGGTGCTTCGTGCAGCTTTGTCGACGGGAAACGGAGGAATTCGATGGACTCTCACATCCCAACTTAAACATCTCGACTACGCTGACGGCGTATGCTTACTCTCTCATAGAATTATGGACCTCCATCAAATGATAGCAGATGTGGAGAGGGAGGCTGGCGTCGTCGGGCTGAAAATTAATACCGCAAAATCTAAAATTATCAGTCTTGGAACGGCTCAAATATGCATTGCTGGACAACCGGTAGAGAGAGTATAGGATTTCCAGTATCTTGGGAGTATTGTCTCGACTGATGGTGGTACCGAACTGGATATAGCCAACAGAATCGATAAAGCAAAGTCCGCGTTCGGGATGTTGTCCAAAATATGGCGAAGCAATGCAATCAGTTTGAACACCAAGCTAAGACTGTTCCGCTCCAACGTTGAATCCGTGCTATTATATGGATGCAGCACGTGGAGAGTGACCACCGCTATCACCAGAAAGCTGCAAACGTTCGTTAATAGGTGCCTGCGCATCATCTTAAGGATTTTCTGGCCCAATCGTATCTCTAACGAACATCTTTACGAGAGAACGGGTCAGGAACCAATAGGCACAACCATCTAACGACGGAAGTGGCACTGGATTGGTCACACGCTCCGAAAGTCTGACAGCTTCATAGCGAACCATGCTATGCAATGGAAAGCCTTAACTCAGGACGGCAGAAGACCTGGTGGTCCAAGGAGAACATGGCGCAGAGCAGTCGAGAAGGAAGCACGGCAGTTAGGGAAAAGCTGGGAGAGCTGAGACACATTGCCAGAAACCGTACACGATGGCGCGTAGGCGTAGTCGAGGCCCTAGGACCCACAAGGGGATATAGGATATAAGTAAAGTAGTAAGAGGAAACACGGAAAACGGATCTAATGCATGCGAAAGTAAACCATTCTCAATTTCATCTTCAAAATGTAATTTCGGTTAAACAAAGAGGCATTACTTTATGTTCTTAATGAATTACAGAAAAGGTGTCTTCATTTTTAATCTAAAATTTCATCTTCAAAATGCATTACAGGGGATGAAATTACTATTAGATCGGAAGCAGCAATAGAATAATAGAAATAAAAGATGATTTGATATTGCTGCTATTACTGTGGGTGTTGTTGGTGTTAGTGTTAATGGTGTTCATCCCATTGTAGATGGACTTTTAGTTTGTATGCCGTCAAACACTTTTCCCACCGGGTCGACTAGTTCGTTCAGGGTAAGAAGTTTTACTACAGCTTCATCCGTTTCATTCGAGTACTTTTGTCTGAACGGTCCTCCCCTGTGACTTATACTCCTTTTATGTTGAAAATAAACTTTTTCACCTTTCATTTGGCATCGCATCAAACCTACGATTATATAATATTGTAATATGCGAGCTACGGCTCGAGTAGATAAAACAATTATTCTGTGAAATTATTTCTTTATTTTCTACTCTATAGAACAATTCAAGTTCACACTATACTATTCTTCGCAAATTCTTTTCTTACAATGTCTCTTTCCTCTCAAATCACTTTATCTCCTTTCAATTACTTAATTCACAAATTCAAACTAATTACTTTTTCTTGTTTACTCTCAACTTTCAATTTATCACCAAATTACAACTTCGCCCGTTATCACTTTTCCAATCTCTTCGCCACGGTTCTAAAACCAACTGTGTCTTTTTTGATCGCCATCTGTCCTTATATAGCAGAAGTTTCTGATAGCCAGAAACTTCTAGCAAATTCTTCGACCACTGGAACAAGAGAAATAATTCTTGCAGTTTCAATTCCCTTTTATCCCTGATATTATTCGTCTCTTTCGTTGACATGAGCTGTGGAGACTTCGTCCCAGACACGAACCTCGAATGAAAGGACAGTACGAACCAAAATTCTGCCAGAATGAAGTCACTTCGGAATTTGTTGCGTCATATTTTAGGGGGCGTAGTTATTATTATGTTACACTGCCCCCCTCTTAGACGTGTTCGTCCCGAACAAGTGCATCCTCATTTCGGCCATTGTATCGACTCAGTCGGTCCACATGAACCACTTTCATTTTGGCCCTTGGTCCTCGCTGGATGCGGTAGACAACATCGTTGATGCGGGTTACTATTCTGTAGGGACCTTCCCAGTTCCGCTGTAACTTAGGTGATTTCCCCTTTTGGCGATGGGGATTATACAGCCACACCAGATCTCCTTCCTGGAATCCTGACGTTGTTGCCTTGGCATCATACCTGGTCTTCATGCGGTCGCTCGTCATCTTAATCTGGCTTCTGGTCCTTTGGTGTATGTCCCTAAGCCTTTCCCTAAGGTCCGCCACGTACTCTTCTTCATTTCTGGGCTCATTGGTAGGAGATCCAAATTTCACCTCACTGGGTAAACGAGCTATTCCACCAAATAAGATTTCGAACGGCGTATGTCGAGTAGTGCTATGCACGGCACTTCTATAGGCCATCAAAAACAAGGGAATCTGCCGGTCCCAATCCCGTTGGTAGTCACCTACGACCTTCGAGAGATGTTCGTCCAAAGTCCTATTGAAACGCTCCACCATACCGTCCGACTGTGGATGAAGCGGGGTTGTCCTTGTCTTTTTGATTCCGAGTAGTTGACACATCTCTTGGAAGATTCTTGACTCGAAGTTCCGCCCTTGGTCAGAATGCAATTCCAAGGGCACACCGAATCTGCTAACCCAATTGTAGACGATCTGCTCCGCCACGGTTCTGGCTTCCTGGTTAGGGATCGGAAACGCTTCCGGCCACTTACTGAAGTAGTCCATCACTACGAGTATATACCGATTACCATTGTCGGTTTCCGGAAAGGGCCCTGCGATGTCAATGGCGATTCGTTCGAAAGGTGCTCCCACGTTGTATTGGTGCATCTTACCTCGAGTTTTGATTCTCGGACCCTTGCTAGCTGCACACACGTCGCATTTTCTGCACCAGTCTTCGATATCTTCCTTCGCTTTTAACCAATAAAAACGTTCTCGTACCCTTTCTAGCGTCTTATTCACTCCCAAGTGGCCTCCGGTCGCCCCGCCATGCATTTCCTGTAACACCTCCTTGACCCTCGTCCGCGGTACTACAAGCTGCATTACAAACGATTTTCCGTCGGAGGATTCCCATTTTCTTCTCAGAACACCTTCTTGGACATGGAGGGAGTCCCACTGCGCAAAATATGCCTTTAAGGTCGGGCTTCTGTGAGAGATGTCCTGATGATCCGGTTTCTCCATGTTCTCCTTCCAGGCCAGAATCGGCTCGATATCGGGGTCTTCCTTCTGAGCGTTCCGGATCTCATCTACGCTCCAGCCGGCGATAGGTTCGGCTCTCATTCTTTGGATGGAAACCAGCTCCCGTTCTTCCTGACGCGCACAATGTTTACAATCCGTTCTGCATGGTCTCCGGGACAGTGCATCCGCATTAGAGTGGAGTTTTCCTTTACGATGCTGTATTTCGTAGTCGTAGATTTGCAGCCTTTCGATCCATCTTGCGACCTGACCCTCAGGACTCTTGAACTGTAATAGCCATTTTAATGCTGCATGGTCTGTGCGAAGAACGAACTTCCTCCCGTAGAGGTATTTGTGAAAATGCTTCGTAGCCAAGATCAAAGCTAGAAGTTCCCGCCTTGTCACGCAGTAGTTCCTTTCTGGCTTAGAGAGCACCTTGCTGAAGTACGCAACCACCTTCTCTTGGCCGTCATGCACCTGGGAGAGTACGGCTCCTACCCCGACATTACTAGCATCTGCATCCACAACGAACGTTTCCCCGGGAGTGGGGTAAGCCAGTATCGGGGCATCGCATAGCCGTTGTTTAAGTGCCTTGAAGCTCTTCTCGCACTCAATTGACCATTTGAATTGTTTTCCCTTTTCCGTCAACTGGTGCAGGTTCTTTGCGATCCCGGCAAAATCCTTCACGAACCGTCTGTAGTAGGTGGCTAGGCCCAGGAAGCTCCTTAGTTGGTGTTTGTCTTTGGGGACTGGCCAGTTTTTCACCGCTTCGACCTTCTCCGGATCGGTTCTCACTCCTTTCGCTGAAATTATGTGTCCCAGGTACTTGACTTCCGCTCTAAACAGGGCGCACTTCTTGGGGTTGAGCTTCAGGTGGGCACTTCGAAGCCTTTGAAACACATCCCTTAGATTGTCTCGGTGTTGCGCAAACGTTTTTCCTACGACGATGACATCATCCAAGTATACCAAACAGGTTTTCCATGTTAACCCTTGCAGGACACATTCCATCAATCGCTCGAAAGTCGCCGGAGCATTGCACAGCCCGAATGGCATTACCGTGAATTGCCATAGCCCATTTCCTGCGGTGAAGGCGGTTTTCTCCCGGTCTTCTGGATGGATCTGTACCTGCCAGTAGCCACTCTTCAAGTCGAGAGTGGAAAACCATCGGGCTCCTGATAGTGTGTCTAGCGTGTCGTCAATCCGTGGCAGAGGGTAGCTGTCTTTCTTGGTGACGTAATTGAGCTGCCGATAGTCCACGCAGAACCGCGTGCTGCCATCTTTCTTCTTAACCAGTACAACCGGTGATGCCCACGGACTTTTGGAACTTTCAATCAGACCTTCTTTCTCCATTGCCGACACCATCTCTGCAACTTCTGTCTGCTTTGCCAATGGAAGGCGCCTAGCAGGCTGACGAATTGGTCTAGTATCACCAGTGTCTATTCGATGTTGTACCAGGTGTGTTCGGCCGTATTCTCCGTCCTGTGAGGCAAATACATCAGCGTACTCATTGATAAGATTCTCTGCCATAGTTCGCTGCTCCTGATTCAGCTCACTGGACTGGAGAATCGTCTCTCTCGCTTCCGCTGTCCAAGGTGATGGGAGAAGTTTTGGAGCATCACGTTCAGATATTGTTGCGACGGCGGTAATCGGCGTGCATTTTCCAGTCACCTCCCCTCGCCTTAGTTTGACAGTGTGTGGTCTTGCGTTCAAAACCCTCACTGGAACCATGGTGTTCTTTGGTTCGACTAACGTCTTTCCCACGATGTAGTCTTGAGAATTCTTCTCTGGGTCTGGTTCTACTATGTAGAATCGGTGGCTCCCAAGATCACCTTCCAGCTTCGTCCAAATGATTGTCTCTGAAGACGGCGGCAAAACTTCGTCTTTGCTGATGACTGTCCTGAGAGTTACGGCATTCTCATTTCCGTACACCATCGGAATCTCCACATTTCGATACCTCAGTACTTGCATCCCGATGTCCAAGATTACTTCATTTGCTTTCATGAAGTCTACTCCGATGATGCACTCGTCGCATATATCTGCCACCAGAAACGCATGGGAGAACGTCAGTCCTGCCAGAGTAATCGTAAGACGAACTTCTCCAAATACCTTCGCCATTTCCCCTGTTGCAGTCTTCAGGCAGTAGCTGTTGGTGTTGTGCAGCCAGGAGCTTTTGACGATATCTCTTCTTACAATGGAGGCAGTGGCACCTGTGTCGATGGTGGCTACGCACTTCTTCTCGTTGATTAGTGCCTCCACTGTCAGGCTCTTGTTACCCCGTTTGGTTTGCGAAACTTGAATGGTGGTCCTGGGGGCCTCGATTCCAGTAACCAACTTCTGCCCCGCGAAGTTGGTCCTTACGCATTTCCCGACTGCTGGTTTTGCGAAGTCTGACTGACAGGATGGATGTTATCACCGCCAGATGCTTCCTCTCTGCTTCTCCTACTTCCGCAATGTGAACAATTTCCTCGTCTAGGTGCACTTCTGCACTGCCGTTGTAGGTGTCCCGTTTGGTTGCAATTCCAGCAACGGATTTGACTTCCGCGAGCTCTGTCTTCATCCATGACGGCTGTTCTCTGGCATGAGCATTCCACGACGGACATTTCCCTGACACGGTGTATTCCCTGGTATGCTTGGTCCGCAGCCTTCATTGACAAAGCGAATGCCAATGCCTCGGGGAGTGTTCGTTTTTCAGCCATCCTTACAGCCATTTGCAGTTGTCTGTCCTCTATGGCCTGAATAAAAGCTTCCACCGCCATTTCGTTGATAAGCTCCTCACCGGCTTTAGGGTATGAAAGATGGGCTAGTCGCTCTATATCCGCTTGCAACTGTTGGAGCGTTTCCCCCCTTTTCTGGACTCGACTACGCAGCTGAACCCTGTACACCTGCTGCATGTGTTCATCCCCA
Source organism: Pocota personata (assembly GCA_963082735.1). NCBI lineage: Eukaryota > Metazoa > Arthropoda > Insecta > Diptera > Syrphidae > Pocota > Pocota personata. The sequence continues at coordinate 44,083,332 of OY720429.1, read as the reverse complement.
AACCGCATCTCGATAGCCTGAACCAGAGAGTCGTAGTTCTGCTGTTTATCTTCCGGGATGGTCTGCAAGAGCTCCGCAGCTGGACCCCTCAGTGCAAGTGTGAGTGCAATGGACTTCTCTTCATCGTCCCAGCTATTGGTCATTGCGGCCGCTTCGAATTGCCTTTTATAAATTGGCCATGATGTTTGACCATCGAAGATAGGAGGCTGCATCTCCTTTCTTCTCAGACCGTCAGTGGAATATTCCCGTGCTTTCTGTCTCTTCACGTTGCTGAGCTCCTTAGCAAGATTTTCGACTTGCTTTCCTACTATCTCGAATTGCGTATCCACTTTTTCAAACTGAGTCTCTATCTTCCCGAACTGAGTTTCATGTTTCTCAAAATTTTCATCGAATCTAATTTCGACTTTTTCGAGTTGCGTCTCGACCTTCTCGATTTTTTCTTCGATCACTTCGAATTTGGATTCCAAGTTCTTGTTTTGCTCATCAAGTTTACTTTCCAGAGCATCTAGAGAATTCTTTTGTTCGTCCATTGCTTTCTTTTGTTCGTCCAGCTTAAGTTCTAGAGAATTCCTTTGGTCGCCCATTGCTTTCTTTTGTTCGTCCATCGCTTTCTTTTGTTCATCCAGCTTAAGTTCTAGAGAATTCTTTTGTTCGTCCATTGCTTTCTTTTGTTCGTCCAGCTTAAGTTCTAGAGAATTCCTTTGGTCATCGAGCTTATGACTTTGATCTTCTATTGCTTTCTTTTGTTCGTCCATGACTAACTTAAGTTGCAGGAGCAGACTTGTTATACCCGGGTCGGCTACTGTACTTGCTGGTTCCTCTTCCACGTCAAACTCTATGTCATGCGGATTTTCACCTTCCTGCGTTACTGCTTCTTCCAGACGAATCAGTAGGGCATCTTTTCCCCCAGTTGTGTCGAGGTTCCGCTTACTGAGTTCTGCCTTTAGTTGAGTTATAGTTAGTTTTCCCAATTTGCGACCCATTTTGCGCAACTAATTAACTCAACACAGAAATCGTTTTTTTTTTTTTTTTTTTTTTTTTGTGCAATTTCACACCACGGAAATAGTTATTCACAGAATAAGTTTTATCCCGCTTCTGACACCAATGTAATATGCGAGCTACGGCTCGAGTAGATAAAACAATTATTCTGTGAAATTATTTCTTTATTTTCTACTCTATAGAACAATTCAAGTTCACACTATACTATTCTTCGCAAATTCTTTTCTTACAATGTCTCTTTCCTCTCAAATCACTTTATCTCCTTTCAATTACTTAATTCACAAATTCAAACTAATTACTTTTTCTTGTTTACTCTCAACTTTCAATTTATCACCAAATTACAACTTCGCCCGTTATCACTTTTCCAATCTCTTCGCCACGGTTCTAAAACCAACTGTGTCTTTTTTGATCGCCATCTGTCCTTATATAGCAGAAGTTTCTGATAGCCAGAAACTTCTAGCAAATTCTTCGACCACTGGAACAAGAGAAATAATTCTTGCAGTTTCAATTCCCTTTTATCCCTGATATTATTCGTCTCTTTCGTTGACATGAGCTGTGGAGACTTCGTCCCAGACACGAACCTCGAATGAAAGGACAGTACGAACCAAAATTCTGCCAGAATGAAGTCACTTCGGAATTTGTTGCGTCATATTTTAGGGGGCGTAGTTATTATTATGTTACAATATGTTTAATGGTTTTCTCTAACTTTACATTTTGTATAAGTGCTTGTTGCCATTCTTTATCGTCCCGTATTGGTGGTCTTAAAGCATTTAATCAGCAGCTACCTCTTCCTAATCAGTTTTCTGCGAGGCCGTTGGTTGAACACCTCTTGTAATTGGTTGCTGAGCTAACATTTATTTCCAGTATCTTCACTAGCCGTTTCATTTGTCTATTATTTGTAATTTTTACCCTTAAAAAATATAATTTAACAAAATTTACATTTCAAATCGATTTTGAATGCCTGGCGTTTAACTAAGCATTTTGCCAGACTAAAACGTCAGCCAGAATAACGATATAGACACCTAAACGCTAAACGCTGAACTATAATAGTAGAATGCTTTCGCACGATTACTTCCGAAACAGAGCGAAGACACAGGATTTGTATTGTGTGACCATAACAGCTTTTTGCTTCGATTCGTTAAGTTTCGTTCAGCGAATGGATTCGCTCTTTCGTAAGTGTACGTATGAAAACTTGACAAGCGGTCCCCCATCTAAGTACTAATAGCGCCCGATGGTGCTTGTTTTCGGTGATCGGACGAGAACCTTTGCTTCCGAACACATACGCCTACCACTACCACTATTGCCTTGATTATGCCTACCCATTATTTGTTTACCAATTTACAGTTAGAAATTATTTTTTTTACTTAGGTCATTGTGGTAATATGTAGTAACCTTAGTCCTAAGTGCGTTATAGCTGTGTAAGGATTTTTTCTAAAATTTTGTTTAGATTAAGGCAATATAAAAATGTGAGGCATTACCGATTTTTAATGAAAATACTTTTGACAACATTATTAGGTATAAATTCGTCTACAAAGCATTTATTCAAAAGGGTACACACGATGAATTTTTTTAGTTAACTATCAGTTTTCAAAGTGAGAGTTTTAACCTTTTAACAAGAAAAAAATAAAATAAATAAAATAATGGGTTGTTCGAAGCAAATATCCATTGAAATACAAAGTCAAATTATTTGTCTTCATACAATCGGTGAATCCAAATGAGATATCTCCCAGGAACTTAATATTTCTAAATCTGGAGTCCATTATACCCTCAAGCGATATAGTGGAACCGGAAGCAGTGATCCAAGATCGAGCAGTGAACGTAAAAGAAAAACCACTAAGCTCGAAGACAACTTTATTGTAATTATAATTGCAAACGCAATCAAAGGTTTACGGCACCAGCAATCTTCGGAAACATCAATAGGAATAGAGCAATCCCAGTATCCGTTACGTATTTGGGAGGCAAATTTGTTCGGACGTGTTGTCAAAAAAAAAAAAAACCATTACTCCAGGCGCAAAGTAAGAAAAAACGACTAGGGTGGGCTAGGGATGTCTCTCATGACTCTGTTCTTCATATTTTGTATCCTCTCTATCTTACCTGGTAGCAAAGAAACAACTTTGTAGAGCAATATTCAAAGCATTGTTTAATAATGACATTGTATCATATATTTTAATTAGACACATTGTACTCGTAGACAACCTATTTCTAGTTCGTTTGAGAAAACATGCTTAGTCCGCATGTTGATTAAATTTCAGATCGCTATCGATTATAACCCCTAAGTACTTCATTTTCTGTACAATTTCTATGATTTCTCCACCGATTTGTATTTGAGTTTGGAGAAAAGGGAAATGGATAGTCATAGCTTTCGTTTTGCTGATATTTAGTTTCAACTTATTTTGGTCAATATTCTCTTGCAGTAGCCAATTGCTTTCTGATATATACAATAAAGTGTCATCTGCAAATAGCATCACCTGACTGCTTGATCACGAATTTGATTTCATTTATATATACCAGAAAGAGAAGCGTGCCCAGTACCGACCCCTGTGGCACACCCATTTTGTTTTCCTCCGTAGCACAATAATTGTCATTGTTTTTAACTAATTTTTTCGACGCTGTTAGATAATTATTAAACCATTTTAGCTCTGAATTGTATATTCCTCATCTTGACAATTTTTCAAATCAACATTCTCCTATCAACTGTTTCGAGCGCTCGCTCCAGAAATACTGCGATCATTTCATTCGTATCTCCAAATCCTTCCACTTCAAGATCAACCACTTAATAGCTGGCTCACAAGAATAATCTCTTCTAAATCCAGACTGTTCTTCATTCAGTATCCCATTGCTTTCTAAGTAATTTACTAACTGTTTGTTCACAACTTTCTGCAAGATCTTTTCCAGCTTAGGAACCTTTGTTACAGGAGCTACCACAGCCTACTTCCAACATTTTGGAAAAGTTCCCTGTTTTTAAATTAATTTGCAACTTGTTGTTGTTCATTTTAAACTATTTCATTATTGAACTTAATAGAGCTAGGGTTGCCATCGTTCTTCTTCAAAATATACTTCTTAATTTCTTTCCGCATTTCCTTTTGACCAGATCCATTTTAAATTCTATTTTCGATTGACTTATATCTATTTTTTATTTCTCTACTACTGCTAGTCAGAAGCTTCATTTGTTAAACATGCTTTTCATTCAACACTCCGCTAAAGGAACTTCCTAGTCCTGACATAATTTCTGTTACAAGTGCAAAGTGTTATAAAAATTAAACAACAAAACATTTTGGATTAGTATTTATAAAATTTATTTGCTTGAATAGTAAACATTCTGGAAAAGGTGATTTATTCAAAGTGACCACCTGTTGTTTTAACGCAGGCTCTCAAACAGTTGTGGCCACTGGCCTACAGCGGCACGCACGGTTTCCTAGGGTATGGACAACGTTGCTGTGGTTAAAACACTTTTGAGGCTTTCAGTGAGGTGTCTTACAGGCTATACTCTCCAACACTGACCACAAACAGTAATCGAAAAGATTCAAATTAAATCCAATCCTTGGATGTAATAAAAGCAGGAACATTGGTTCTAAGCCACTGCTGAGTGGTTTTGGTTTTATGTGCTGGTATTCGTCAAGCCTACGACGCCTTCTAAGACATCTTCTTGGTACGCCTTTGCCCCAGTTTTGACTCATTTTTCACAAAAATGGAGAGGAGTAAGTCTTTGATGGTATACCCCCCACCAAACCATTACCGAAGCAATATGATGGTTACGCTGAGCTCTAGAAACTGTATTTTTTGCTTCTTTAGATGTCAAAAGGTGTAAAAAGGATATTTCGCAAGAGTTGCTTGCATCTTTAAAGCCTAAGTTGCTTTAAAGTAGGCGTCAATAGATGTCCGCGTACAGCTTTTACAACCGCGGTCGTCCGCGGACGACCACTTATTGGTCTTATCATTAATGAGTTTCTCCGTCAATTTCGAAACTATTTCCATTTGTAGAAATTAATAAATTTGGCCCTATCTTGTTGAAGTGTATTGTTATAAAGGGTGTCTCAAAATTTGACGCCATTTTTGCTGTTATGTTTTAACTGTCAAATCATTATAACAGCTCGACGGTAGACAGACCGCCATTATTAAAAATGGATCGCTATTCGACACAACAACGCATTCTTTTTGTTAAACATTATTTCACAAAAATGGTGAAAGTTTGACTGCCAGTATTCGAAAAATACGTCCAATTTTTGGTAATCAAAATATTACAAGTGCATGAACTGTGAAAAGAATAATGGAAAAATTTGAGGAAACTGGATCGATGACTGATGTCAGACCATCGACAAGTGTTCGTTCAGGTCGTTCAGCAGAAAACATCACAGTTGTTCGCCAGAATGTGGCCGAGAATCCGGGAATATACATTCGGCATCGTGGTCATGAATTGAATATTTCAAGAAGCACCATGCAGCGCTTTATGCATAGCGAAGAGAGGTTGTCAATTAGTTCAATGAACAAGAAGTGAACGGTGGGTTTTCCAACAAAATCTTCTTCAGCGATGAGGCCCATTTCCATTTTGATGGCTACGTAAATAAACAAAATCGCCGCATTTGGAGTGACAAAAACCCACATGTGTTTCATGAGAAGGAAATGCATCCCAAACGTGTCACTGTTTAGTGTAGATTTTGGGCTGGAGGCATCATTTCGAAGACGCTGCCGGGAATGCACAAACATTCAGTGGCGTGGTCTAGGAGTGAACCCCAACAAAACCGAACTAGTCCTCTTCTAAAGGAAATATAAAATCCCACCTATTGACCCTTCATCCCTTAGTGGAACAAGCCTAATTTCCTCCAACGAAGCAAAATACCTGGGTCTTATTTTGGATAGGAAACTAAGCTGGAAACCTAATATACATGAAAGAGTTAAGAAAGCCACTCTGTCGCACACGTCTCTTGCAAAAAAGCAATTGGGAACAAATGGGGCTTACAACCCACTGGTTCTATATCTCGGTTATTAGACCGATCCTTATGTACGGGGTAGTTGTCTGGTGGATTGCCTTAGATAAGGCGATAAACCAGAAGTTATTAAGCAAAGTCCAACGTTCATCTTATCTGTGTATTAGCGGAGTACTGCTGACGAAATCTTCCACAGCAATGGACATTCTTCTTTATCTAACAACCCTCGACATTTATGGCAGGCAAATGGCAGCTAACTCAGCTATTAGCCTGAAAGCTACTTCACAGTGGTCCAAAAAAGCATATGGCCACGCCTCTATCTTAACCAAGTTTAATATCTTCCCTGAAGACATTGACTACACCATACCCAAATTAAATTTTGACAAAAACTTCCAAGTTACCATCCCTTGCAGAGCATTCTGGGAAGAAGGTGGTTTTACGGAAGATAAGTCGGTACATTTCTATACCGACGGTTCAAAAACTTACGACGGGATGGGTGGTGCCGTCTTCTCTGATAGGCTTAATTTAAACCTCTCTTTTCGTCTCCCAAACCACTGTAGCGTGTTCCAGGCGGAGATAATTGCAATAGGGGAAGTCTTGCTTTGGTAATCATCCTCAATAAATTCTTTAACAGCTCTAGAATGCCGATCGTCTCTTATAGATTTGGCGGAGCAGTTTAATATTCACCTAATTTGGGTGCCGGGGTATAGGGATATTCCAGGGAATTGTAAGGCTGACGAACTTGCCACACATGGAACAACAATACCCATCATTCCAGGCAAAAGTTCACTGGGTATGCCTGTCGCTACATGCAAACTTAAATTAAAGCTGGATGCAATTGAAAAGACAAATTCTAGGTGGACAAGGGGTACAAGAACTGATATGGCTTAAGCAGGATCCGAAACGCTCTAAGGATTTGATTTCTCTCAATAGAAATCATATCAACGCTGTTATAGGTGTCATAACTGGATACTGTCTAATAGGTAAGCATGCAACAAGGCTTGGCGTCTTCTCAAACGATTTCCGCAGAAGCTGCATGGACGAGGAGGAGAAAGGGACTATTCTTCACCTTCTTTGCACCTCCCCAGCTCTCTCCCAAAGAAGGAAACTCCACTTAGGAGCCTTCTGTTTCAACGACCTAAATGATCTGAATAATATAGACGTTAGGGACCTTCTACGTTTCATCAGAAGCTCCAAATGGTTCAACGAGTAGGCTAGTTGGACGCCGCGTCCCAAACCCATGTGGTATCACAATGGACATATTACTGGTCTAAGTATGTTGGCTTTTTTAACTGACAGCCATCTCAACCTCACCTAACTTAACCTAAAGAAAAAGGGCAGATTTTACCAAATTAAAAACGAGATACTAACCTTGCGTGTTGACGACCTCATAATTTCAGCCGCTTCTAGTCTAGAGAACAAGACTGTGTTCGCAGCCGCATTTCAGACGTTGCGGAGGGAATCATGGCTTGATGCTTATTTGAAGGCAATCACGCTTATTCCAGACTTCCCTCGAGTCAGATCTCATTCGAGTAATAGATTTCACTCGAATGAACTTTTCATATTCCGCGTCTCGAGTGAGAGGTGTTCATTATAGAATGAACAAATTCAGTGAATTTCATTTTCGAAATAAGCTGCGCGACGATTTAGCTGTCAGAGTTTATTTTTTTTTTGGAGAAAAACAAGTAAACTAACAATAATGGCATTGTATATATTTGTGCAAGAAGAAGTAAACAAAATAAACAGAAAAATACTAAGAGACAAATCAAATCCACCTAATCTGGAAGATGACATGTAAGTACATATGTACATTCTTGTTAAGATACTAAACTAATTTACTTTCCTTAGGTTTGTTAGAAATTTTCGACTGAGTAAAGCAGCATTTCAGTATGTATTGGACCTATTAAGTTCTCAATTACAACCTGACACTCTATATTCAATCCCCCCGATTATAAAATTAGCGGCTGCTCTCAGATTTTTTGCAGACGGTGGCTATCAACTGGGAGTCGGGAACGATTTTGACATCAGCATGGCACAACCTACCGTTCCAAAAGCCATCACTTTTATTTGTAGTAAAGTCCTTGGCGATATCGGGCTTTGTTTCCATGAGTCTCACCATAGCTTCGAACTGTCCACGATTAGTCTTGGAGTGAGTCCTACGATGCACATACATATGTTACAAAATAGTCAATATTTTTATAAATAAAAAAACAAAAAACAATTGTACTTACATTTTGCAACACCAGCTCGACAACAATTTCTGCTCGAATGAAAAATGACATTTAATTCGATTCGAGTGACAACTAGAATTGAGTGAGTAAATGAACAAACATCGATATCGATCGATATCGAAACCGAGAATGTCATTTGGATCGATTACAACAAAAGTCGATCCGAATCGAGACGCAGAATAAGCATGAATATCTGCTTGCCTTATCGATATTGGATCCATGTGTACATATGTGTTTTTTCTTAGGAAATCGCAGAGCCGAACTGCAAAGTTCTCCATACCTGCTTCCTCGGGACTGTTTTTTTTTGTAAATACATACTTATTCAGACCTTATATTTAAAGACCGTTCCGCCATCCATAACCTATAGACCCACTCCAATAGCCGTCGGAGAATTATCCCCAAAAAGAAGTTAAAAAAAAAAACATTCTATTTACACAGATCTTCGTTTATTTATTATTCCAGTTTTATTAAGTTTACTTCGAATATCAGAATAAATTTACATTATCCATACATAAGTAATATTTTCTATAAATGTTCCATTAATTATGAATAACTCCTTTTTTGTTTTATTTACACATATGTATATAATATATCCATGCATCTCTTATTTATTTTGCCTATAAGTGTATGTATATTTGTATTAAAAAAAAAATGTGGTTCTTAAAATTTCCTGTAAAATATACATACAACAGTCCTTTACAATTTTTAAATTAAATTTAAGTTTTATGAGAAAAATTGGAAAAAAAAATCTGTGGTAACAAGCGATAGTTTAAGTCACATTAGGTCTGACCAAAAATTATTCAAATTCTGTTCCCGTACACGGGAATCTGACTAATTTGACTAACTTTCGTAGCAATTCGCAACTCGATAAGGACGGGAACAGACCTATTTTTATTTTAAATTTGATGTGAAATGTTAAAATAAAGTACAATGTTCTACCAAATCGTTTACCACTCTATTGGAGCTTTTTGCTTGGTAGCATAAACTAATAGCAGTAAATATAATACATAAGTTATAATTAATCATTATTCACTTGAAGATCTATTTCTTCGCTCTTAAGAAATCTTTTTATCTCTTCTGTTCCATACTATATGTACGTATTTAAATTCTTATTTTTTTAAGGATTTACCCGACTGTTTAACCTTACTTTGGTTAATGCTAATTTTATTCGGTGTACATGATTACTCCATATCGGATTTTATTTTTTATTTATTTATAATTTCTCTTTTGAATAATTAATTGTATGAGTTTTTTTTTCTTTTAAACTGCTGTTGTGATATGTTAAACTTAATATATCGGAAGTATTTTTGTTGCATTATAATTGAAAATTTTAATTCGGTTTACAAAATTAATGGAATATAAGGAAGGAACAGCAAGGGAATGGAATGATTGGATAACAAGTAAGCCTGAGGATTCATTTTGTACGGTTTTATCGACTTGTTGAGAGGGAACATTTCTAATTTTATCTACCAAATTGAATTTGGAATGTTCGTTCTCGACAAGTCGAAAAAGCTGTACATACAAAATAAAGCCGCTGGTGATAATGGTGAATTCATTTTGTTAATCTGAGTGTAGGTAGGTATACGAGACTTTATAAAGGGTGTCCCAAAATTCATCCAAGAAGTAATTTTGATAGAAAATACAGGTTTTCAATAAAAAATTAGTTATTAAATCGGGTAAATAGCTTCCACTGCTTTGATGGCACATACGCATTCTTTCGTCGAAATTTCCCAAGACCGTATTGCATAAATGTGGCTGAATTTCGTTGATACAGCGCTCAATTTGCTCTTTCAAGGCGTGGGTGGTCGTGGGCTTGTTGGCATAAACCTTACAACTTCAAAAATCCCCAAAGAAAAAAGTCCAATGGCGTTAAATCACATGATCTGGGCAGTCAATTCTGATCACCAAAACGGGAAATTACACAACCAGGAAATGATTCATGCAGTAATTGGATTGTTTCTAAGGCTGTATGGCATGCGGCATCGTCTTGTTGAAGCATCATCAACATGTTTTGTGTTGAACGACTTGTTGAAGGACGACTAGAGTGTCTAAATTGATCCAGTCTCCTTGAATTTTTGAATTAATCTCTTCACAGTTGATGAAGTTAAATCACTATTCCGACCATATTTTGTACGAAAATTGCGAACTGTAGTTGCCAAATCTTAATTTTGTTTTTTAAACATTGCTCAACAATGAAAACGCGTTGTTCTTTCGTGTAGCACTCTATTTTTAATAACCCTGAGCTGTCAGCTGTCACGCTGTCTTTTTTTTTTTTGTTGGCAACACTTTACTGCACAAATGGTGCAAAAGTCAAATCTTGCGTGAATTTTGGGATACCCTTTAATACATCTTTTTCTGAAATTGACAAACTTGATAACGCACGTTTCTTATCAACGATTGATATAACATTAATAGATTTTCTTTAGACCGAAAAACATAAAAAGGAGGCATAAAACCAGTAGCGGCTCATCCATAGGAAAAAAAATGTATGGAAGAAGCAAATTGGCACGTGCTCATCTCAACTTGATATTAACATGTATTGTGTTGCCGTTGTAAAAAAAAAAAAAAACAAATATTTTGGCGCTAATAGCCCATGCAGGGTCACAGGCCTACTATATAAGGCTGTGTCCATGTTGTGAGAGAGTCTTTCCCAAATTGGAACGTTTATCTTCTAACGCAGATATCATCACATGCAAAAGATTAGCAAATGCCAATTAATTAAAAGATTAAAATTTAAAATTAATCACTTTTGCTTTGGACAACAATTAGAGTCTTAAGTTTTCTGATTTAGAAAATGGCAGACTATAACGTCTTTCTACTTTCTCTTCTAATTGCACGCCTTAACTGGAAACCTATTCCTGTTAAAAAAAAAAAGTGCACGTCGAAGATCTAGTGTGATGAGCGGTCTGCAGATGCTTGCATATTCCAAGGCGTTCATAACCTTGCTATAGAGCTTATAATACAAGGGATGAAAAATTAGTTCCATACTTCAGCCAAGATGTATATTCTTAGCGCTACGGCCTACACATCAAAAATGAGTGCAAGAGTAGCGTCATTACTCGTAATTCGTAATTTATGCTGATCTTTTTTTTCAGAAAATATACTAAAAGGTATGTGGCTTGTAGAACAACCATTTTAATATGATAAATTGCGCAGCGTATGTGTCTACGAATTGGCCATCTGAAACCAGAAAATTAACGAATTTTTTGAATGCCTATACCAGATGGCCTATACACCAATTGGTTACTTAACAAAGCTTAATGAACATTGGTCTATTTATGCTAACCTGCAAATCGTGAATTTTTTTCTTGGGCAGCAAATTGGATACACACTTGTTTTATCTGCCTTTGGTATAGTAGGTTAAAGCAAGATCATCGAAACAAAGTGACATGCCTTTCAAGGAAGAACACTCGACTGCAAGCGCAACATAATTAACTGCCATGGAATTCAGGTCTCTAAATGCGAGCTAGAATCAGCGAAAAAAGGGACTAATTTGCCAATTTACACCGAACATGACGTCACAAGGTTTCTTGGCCAATCAGAATTTATAGCTGAAATTTATGTATGAAATTAATTTGACAAAGAACAGAGACGAAAAGTTCAGATTTTGGTTAAAACTTGGTAGAAATATGAGTGAATAAGTTGGCCGGGGTAAAGGGCTAGAAATGAGATTTTTTATTTTTCCGAGCCCGAAAGAGCTAAAAGTTCGCTGATATAGAGAAAATAGAATACTCGGGTGGACCAAAATGAAGTATCACTAGTAGCGGTTGTCATCTTATAGAAGCGGCTAGGAACGACGTCCTAGTTGGGACGGCTGAAACAAAAGAGAAAACTACCAATCCTTCAAAACGCAACGGGAAATCAATCAAGTTGGTGGATGGTTGGTTTGAAGTGGCCCTCGATGAGATACACTTAAACCAAAAGTAGGTCCATTGTGTTGCCACTGAGTAAGGACGGATAGTTTACTCCGCCTACTCTTTGAATCAATTACTTTTCATAATGCAACTTTTAATTTTAGCCGTGCAGGCGTTGTTGAGATCATTTAGATCATTGAAAAGGTATTCACCTAGTGTAGCATTTCTAATGTTGGCGAGTATACAATAAGTGTGTTACTGTTTCTTCTTCCTTCTCATCTCTGTAGCTTTTGCAGCAGCCATTGTAGACGATGACCAGCATTTGAGCATGCCTACCTATCGTACAGTGCCTATTACTATTTCGTTGGTTAGTTTTGAGAGGGCTCGTCTCTTCTATTACAGAAGAGAGACCTCCGTTAGACCTCATTTGACCCAGTACTGACTCTGGCGGTATTACAATGCCCTAGATGCTTTCATCTATGGTTCGCCTTGTCTAAAGCAACGGGTGGATAAGGTACTTAGCAAAAGACATTGGCGACTCGAAACACGAAAATTTGTACGCAACGTAACGTATAACCACGGCCCTCATTCTCCGGCAAAACGAGGGTGCTAAGAATCCCTGGAGGTGAAAAAAAAAACTTAAAAACTTACTTAAAATGTCATGGGTAAAAAGAGTATCTAATGTAATGAAGTCTTACGACATATTGGCAAAGAATGAGACCTTCTTTTCATTATAAAGAGGCTTAAAGTTGCATATTTCGCCACATAATGTGCAGTCAAATCTATGTACGCGCTGCTACAACTAATTATCTAAGGCAAAATTGAAGGCAGGCGATGAATAGGCAGAGGAGCATACAATCACCGATATCCAGGCCGAAGAAGAGAAGAAGATTCTTGGTGAATTCTATGAAATTTGATTTGTTAGTATAATCTAATATAAAAATTCGCAATTGTCAAGAAACGCTCGACAAATTTTTGATTTGTCCCTTTGGTCTAATGTGTAGATGGTCCCATATGAAAAGCATACAAACCAGATGGAGTCCGAACAACACATGAAGCGAGATTTGAAAATTCATTAAATTGCATATCCGACGTTTTTGTCGTATAACCGATGCCAGAAATGTGTAAGTTATATGATATACATCTCATTGCCAGATGTCCGACGTCGGATACGAAAATTACTAGAAATCGTATTCATGATCTTACCGAACTTACCGATGCTCATTTGACAAGTTTAAGCAGAACATTCTATGCATTCAAACTATGTAAGAATGAACGTAGAAGTGTGTTGGAAATGTGAATAGGTGAGTTTAAAGGGCTGAACAAATTAACTGTTCACAATCTCATTAGAAGAATCAAAAGAATTGTATTTGTATACCAGAATATGCTTAGATATGATCTGAGTTTACGTCAAACTTCGCTTGATTTTATACACTATCTGAATTAGTGAAGTTTATTTATTATGCCCAAACCAGTACAGTCTCAAGATGGTACACAACATAACAAAACAAATTCACTACATCCTCTTGTTCTTTTCGAATACTACTCGTTTTCTTTACCCTGTTATGATAAAAAACCGAACAAACTTAAGAAAGTAAAAAAAAATTTATAAAATAATAATTTTATATAATAGTTAACATTTTAATAGATATATGTATAAATATATACTTTGAATGAGTCCCTTAATTGAATAGGTTGGGGTTGTTTTTTTTTTTTTTTCTTCATGATGTGAGGATTTGCTATTGCTAAAAAAAGGACAGTAACGTTGAATAAATTCGCTTCTATTGGAGACTGGCCTTCTTTTATTTTGTTTGCTATAGTGCTAATTTGGATTGCTTACCATTCCCGTTAGCACCATGAGAAGAATGGGCTTTTATTTTGGAAGCGCTGAGTAAATGAGAAGAATCTGCTATTCGAACCGACTTTACATCTTAAAAAAAAATATCAAATTAGTATAATACAATATAGGCACATAGTTTCTTTTTGTAGAATTACCTTTCAATAACAACAGCTGGCATTTGGACTAGTTGAACGGGAGATTTACCATCCTTGAGGGCTTGGGTTAAATTTAAAATTTGGCCACGCATCACAGACATTTGACGTTCGTATAATTTCTTATCGAAACCTTTATCTTGCTGCAAAACAAATAATAAATTTAATGAAAGTTGCATACATAACATGCCTACGAATACATATACACTGTCGGACAAGATAAAGTGCAAAAGTAGTTGATTAATTTTCAAAGTCCTGTTAGTTAAAAGCAAAAAGCATTTATGGCTCAATTCTTTTGTGCTGACGTCACCTACACATGTGTTCACCGTTTTGTAAAAATAACCGTTAATTACTTTTGTCTATTTACGATCAGTCGAGGTAATTCTGCAGCAGTTGTATTTTAGACGTGACAAAATAAAGTGCATTTTCTATTTTGTGTGCGACGCAACAGAATATTGTAAATAATTTTATAATTTTTCAGATCAAATATTTACTACTGATAAAAAAAAATAAGAGGTAGAAGCTTTAAATCAAAATTGGAAATTTTATTTTCGATGCTAAGTTTTGTTTTATTCTGTTAAGGCTTTGGTATGAAAATGCTAGCATCCGAGGTGAAGAAAATACTAGTTTTGGACCGTCAAAGTGGATTGACATTTCAAAAACTGGCACAGAAATATGGATTGTTAATTTCTGAGGTAAGGAAGATCTGCCTTAAATTTGAAAAACGAGGGACAGTTGCCAGTTTCAAGAGTTCTTGCGGAACGAAGCAGAAGACAACAGCAACCGAAGACCGACGTATCAAAATTGAGACCAGGAAAAACCCACTTTCTTCGGCAAGGAGTATTAAAGAAGATTGACAATGAAGTATAACGACAAGAACAGTGCACAGGCGACTCCAAGAAAGCGGATTAAAAAAGTTTGTTACGAAGAAAAAGCCTATGCTTCGTACAGCCAACATCCGAAAACGCCTAGCCTTCGCAAAAAAGTATTTATTAAAGCCGCAAACATTCTGGCAAAGTATAATTTGGGCCGAGAAGTCCAAATTTGAGCTAAAAAATCACAAAACCAGAAAGCGAGTTTGGTGTAGACCCTCTGAAAGACTGAGCCAAAGGTGCATACAGAAAACTGTAAAACACGGAGGAGGGTCAGTAATGGTCTGGGGATGTTTCTCCAATAGCAGCGTTGGAAATCTGGTTAAAATCGATATCAAAATGACGGGTCCAATTTACGTCAACATTATCAGGGAAAATTTAGCTTATTCTGCTTCTAAAATGTCTTTGGGAAGTTATATCTTTCAACAAGATGATGACCCAAAGCATACGAGCCAAGTAGCTAAGCAGTTTTTTACACAAAATAATGTTGATCTATTGGAGTGGCCACCTCAATACCCTAACCTTAACCCAATTGAGCACCATTGGTCCATTTTGGATGAGAGGATTCCATTGGATAAGCGTCACAACTTACCCCCTTTTTGGAAAAGCATTCAAAATGAATGGGAGGAAATTCCAGGCGACACGCTGAAAAATCTGGTCTCCAGCATACCCGAGCGTATTGCCACTAGCTATTAATTTTTTTTTTTTTCATTTTAAAAGCTGAATTCTGAATATTTGATTTGTTTTTCTTACTTTTTTGAATTTGGACTTTATTTAGTCTTCTTTCATGAATTTTATTTTCTTTAAATATTTGGTTATATTTTTTTTTTCAGTTGAGTTTTGCAAATAAGCTAATACAGTTGTTGCACTTGTCTAATATATAGTAAAACAATTATAAATAACAAGATTATAAATTAAAATGAGTTAAAAAATAAATGTAATAACGCTTTAAAAACTAAAAAATGCCTCAAAGTTTAGTTTTGCACTTTATTTTGTCCGACAGTGTATGTGCATATGTATTTAATTGTTTTGTTGTTATATGATTGCAATATATGCCTACACCAATTAGCAGGGATTGGATTGCAAAATAATCTTTTGAGGGGAGAAAATGGTATAAACACTGCCAATTATACGTTTATCTATTTGTGTACTCTGCTGACGATGGAGCTTCATAAGCGAAGATCAAATGGCCTTGCAACGAGCACTTGATGTATGGGTGGATGTTTTGGAGGGAAATGGGTATCGTATTAGTTAAAAAAAGACAGAGTATCTGTGCTGCCCGTTCTCTGATCCACACCGGCCTATTCCAGACATTTACTTGACTGGAAAAGTGCTTCCCAAGTGCGAAAAGTTCAAATATCTGGGATCTATGATCAATAGCGAAGTAACTTGTGATGATGACATCAATCATCGCGTAAGCGTAGGGTGAATGAAGTGGCGGGAAAACTCCGCTATCTTCTGTGATCGAAAAATGTCCCCTAAGCTTAAAGGAAGGCTCTACACCGCAGTTGTACGTCCGGCGCTCACATACGGTTCACAATGCTGGATAATGTACAAAAAGTATGAGGGCAAATTAACGGCAGCTGAGATGAAGATGCTTCGCATGACAGCAGGAGTAACGAAGATTGATAGAATAAGAAGTTCAAAGATTCGAGGAAGTCTTCATATAAAAGAACCCATCACAAGCAAAATAGAGCACGACCGGCTCAGTTGGTATTGTCATGTTCAAAGGAGAGATCCTTCGAACACCGTCAAAAAGGCAATATCAATCAACGTTCCTACGCAATCGCGCAAAAAAGGCAGACCAAAAAACAACTGGATTACACAAATGCAAAAACACCAGCATTTGATTGGCCTCAGTGACGAAGTGATCCGAAACCGGGAAGCCTGCCGGTACTTCCTGGGGTCAAACCGGCAAACCCCACAAGCGGATCAATAGGGATGCAGTAAAGTGGGAGAGTTGTGACCCTTCTACTCCGCCGTAAGAAGAAAAAGAAGATCTATTTGTGTACTCATCGACACGTACCAGTGTGGCTTCCGGCCCGGCATATCGACGGTACACCAAATTTTCATATTTAAACAAATCATGGAAAAGACCAGCGAATTTCAAGTCGAGACTCACCATCTTTTCATCGACTTCAAAGCCACTATGTTAGCATCCACCGTCATGAGCTCTACATGGCGATGGTCGAATTCGGGATCCCACCCAAACTAATCCAGCAAAACGTCACTGTTTACAACAGTAACTTTGAAGTTGTTAAGGAGTTTACCTACCTCGAAATAAACATCAACTCCACGAACGACACCTTAGTGAAGTTTCGACGAAGACTAACCCAAGGAAACCGCTGCTACTTCGAAACAACTTGCTTCAAAACTCCGAGCTCGGAAGACGAAATGCGTGCTCCACAAAACTTCGATCCTGCCAGTCTTGCTCTATGGTGCCGAGTACTGGACGATAAGCAGGAAAACAAAACAAATTTTGAATACTTTCGAGAGAAAAATTCTTCGTCGAATATTCGGTCCCATAAGCGAAGAAGGCGAATGACGAAGAAGATACAACCGCGAACTCTATGAGATGTTATCAAGACGTGGATGTAGTTCGAAAAGCCAAAACACGCCGACTATACTAGCTCGGCCACATCGAGCGAATGGACAATAATGCTCCAGATAAGAGGATCTTCGAATCCCAGCCCCTAGGTTCGAGAAGACAAGGAAGACCAAACCTCCGTTTTAAGGACCAAGCTATTGCGGGTGCCAGAGCGCTTGGTCTGAAAAACTGGAAGCAGCGTGCTCAGGATCGAAGAGGATGGAAGGCTGCCGGGTCTTACTAGGGAGCCCGTTAAATAAACGACGGCTTATAGCTCCAAAAATCTGTGCAGAGTTACACCGTTCACACCCAAAGCAGAAATCAGTAACAACGACAAAAAGGCGTTTAGCTGACGTAGGCGTTGACGGTGGAGTAGCAGTACGAAAATCTTTGCTGCGACCTCAAAACAAAGTCAAGGTGCTAGATTGGAGAAGAGAGCGCCAGGATTGGACATCAACCGACAAAAAAGGAGAGTTTACATTCGGCGGTCTGCTGAAGAAAAGATGCTCCCTAGCTGTGTGGTCCCAACAATCAAGCATGGCGTTGGTGCAATAATGGTCTTGAGATGTTTCTCTTTCGCCAATGTTGGAGACCTCATCCGTATCGATAGAATCGTGAATAAGGAGAAGTACAGATAAATATTAGAAGAATACACCTCTCATCATCGGGTTTGCAATTAACATTAATGCAAGATAATAATTCTTTCAAGCTTTGCAGACGATACGTGGATCAAGAAGAACAAGAAGCAACACTGAAAAATATGGAATGGTATGCCCAATCACCCAACCTTAACCCAATAGAGCTGCTTTGGGACGAACTTGACAGCGAGGTTCGAAGACTGTCCAACATCGAAAGACAAATTTTGGGAGATCCTTCAAGTAGCCTGGAGATAAATAATATCGGAAACTATTAAGAAGCTGATCGATGCGATACGAGGTGGATTTTTCGATGAAAAAGAGGTCTAACTTCATTTGAGGTATCGAAGTCCTTTTATTTATTAGTTTCTAGATAAATATAATACTGATGCAACTATTTACAATAAATTTTGATTATTAAAATGAAAAAGACAAAGAGATACATTTTGCTCTCCAACTGAAGCTCCTTGTCTTGGAGAGCTCAATTATCAAAGTTTGAAACTTTTAAGTTTTTATACAAATAGTGAGGAAAAAAGGGGCGAAAACAAAACGTCAACCTCCATGCGGTGCTCCCTGGATAAGCTGAAAGGCGAAGAAACCGATGAGCATTGGGTCCATGTGACCTACTAGCTGTGCGACCTGAGTTTTCTTCCCATGAAGTAAATGGGACACTACACGTCATTTTGTAGGTCTCACTTGCTGAAAAGGAAATAAATGAGTGATGGAACAAAAAGAAGTCTCGGGTGAAAGGACTGATAAACCTGTTGACGACCCCTGCAAACGTATAAAGGACAATGACTTACGGATTTGAACGTAGAATGTTCGTACCCTTAACAGACCACGTGCTGTCGACAAACTAGTGGAACGCTACAAAGTGGATATAATAGCAATTTTATACCATGGAGTGGACTGCGTGTGAGGAAAACAAGGACCTGTGACTTGCTACCGTGAGCGGAGGTAGCGAATATTTGGGTACAGTTTTGCTGTCAGAGGCAGACTTAGGGAAAAAGTCCTAATCTTGCAGCATGTTACAGAGCGATTGATGACGACTCGCATCAAAACAAAGTTTCACCACATGAGCCTCATTTACCCCTACGCCCCCACGGAGAAGATAAACGATACCACCAGGATTGCTTCTATGAGAGAACCCTTCAGCAAAGCCGGAAATATAACGTCAAAATCGTTCTTGAAGATTTCAAAAATCGGAAGAGTACATCTTTGGTAGGATTATCGGGGAACATAGCCTCCACGATGCCACCTATGAAAACAGATTCAGGATTATCGACTTTGTGGTGGGACAAAATATATGTGGTACAAAATTCTCACATCTTGATATACACAAAGCAACATGGAAGTCACGTGATATTTAGACGTGCGCACGTTTTGAGGTACAAACATCCACTCGGACTATTACTTGGTTGCACCGAAGGTAAGGATGGGAATATCCAATGATGTTATGCCCAAAAAAGCAAACATAAGGAGTTTCAATTTTGAAAGCTGAAATTTCTAAAGCATTTGCCGGTCAGGTATCCCTCCACCACTTAACGAATACTCAAACAGCAACGGCTAGCACAGGAGATCAGTGGCAGCACTCCCAGCAAACAAGTAGAAATGCCGCACCTGGTGTATTAGGATTCACTTTACCACCTGCATGAGATCCCTGGTTTGATGCTGAATGCAGACAAGCGAAAAACAAGCGCTCATAAGGAAGAAGAAAGAGCGGTCAACGTGAGATCGAGGTGATACAGAGATACTATGTCAGGAAAGAGGTCCGGAACTTTTATAAAAGGGTAAAGTGTAAACCTGCAAGGGACGAGGGATTACTTCCGCATACTGTTAAAAGACAAAATCCCGCTCCCAGGCAATCTGATAATCTTCACCTGGAGAATAACCAATTGCTCCATCCACCCGATCGGAAGTTGAATCAGCGAAAGCCAAGCTTAAATCCAAACCGCCGGCGCAGATTATCTAACATCAGAACTACTTAAGGTAGAGGGAGAGGACTTCGTAGGGAGCATACACCATATCATCTGTAAGATATGGTCGGATGAAAGTATGCCGAACGATTGGAACCTCAGCACTATTTCACCGATCCACAAGAAAGGTGAACGCCTTAACTGGGCCAACTACAGAGGTAATAGTTTGCTGAACATCGCCTACATTCTGCCTGGTGTAATATGTGAGCGCCTAAGACCCAATGTCGATGAACTGATTGGGAGCTGTCAGTGCGGTTGTAGGCCTGAAAAATCGACAGTCGACCAAATCTTCACATTGCGTCAAATCCTGGGGAAGACGCAAGAATATCAAATCGATACCCACCATCGACTTATTAATTTCAAAGGCGCGTATGACAGCATAAATCGGAATACCGCGTCATTTCTAGTTTCGGTATCCCTGCTAAACCTATTCGCGATACAAAACGACGACGATGGAAAACGTTCCCTGCACTGTCAAAGTCGGAAAAGATAAAACCAAGTCCTTCAACACCGCAAGAGGTTTTAGACAGTGCGACTCGCTGTCCTGCAATATCTTAAATCCTCTGGTGGGAAAAAATAATGCGAAACTCACAGACAAACACATCTGGCACTATGTTTCATAAGTCAGCGTAACTACTGGACAAATCAGATGCTTTCGCTAGCATCAAATTAGAGGCTGTTAAGATGGGTCTTGTTATAAACGAGGATAATACGCATTGGCCAAAACATCATGATGAATAGCTGTAACTTCGTGGTAGTCAAGGAATTTTTCTACCTAGGCTCCGCAGTAAATTCTGCCAACAACATCAGCGCGGATATCAAACGCAGAATAACTCTTGCCAACCGCTGCCTCTACTGGCTAAGAAGGCAACTAAGTAGCAGAGCATCAAGAATAACAAATGAAAAGTTTTATACTCGTAAAACCCTTACCAATCCAGAAAAATTGTTTGAAAGATCTACATTGCGTCGACGATGCATGGAAAACATTCTACCGCGAATTGAGCGAACAGCGACATCGATCTGGCTAAGAAAATACGCATCCGGATGGCTACTTATGTAGAACGCATAAACAGTAATGCTCCAGCCCGACGATTTTTGAAATCCATCCCAGAGGACCTACATAGAAGAGGTAGACTTCATCTTCGATGGCATACACAAGTGGAAGAGGACTTCAACCAACGACATACTTGGATGTGAATTGAAGAGCGGAAACAATTTAAAGTGTACGTTGCAGTTACTTATCTATCTTGTGAGAGAAAGGGCCAGGAGCTTGTAGATGCGTGATTCAAGCCCTGCGAAAGTGTGATGAAAAAAGATAAATCTGAGTAGATAAGGAAAGAGAATGTAGTCGATGCACTGAGACCAATAAGCTTGTTATCTTAGTTTCTTTCGTAGTTCTGTTTAGTTAAACTAATTGCGGTTCCTTCGATAGAAATATATTACTCTTAATATTTTTAAAATAATAAACTTACCTTAAATAACTGATACAAATCACTGCACAGATCCTCCACAAAATTCATATCAGATAACGACGGCAGTACTAGCTGCTTAATTTCTTCAGTAAAAGGCACTTTAGCCTGTGGCAACCACGCCCAATGGTATGGATACGCACGCCAAGAATCTGGATGTTTAAATGGAAAGGCCAGTCCATTATCGATGGCGGCGATCTTTATCTCCGGCAATTGAACCACATTCCAGTTAGTTTTATCAGACTGTTGCGCTTTTGGCACTTTGTATTGTTTACTAGTGCCAGGTATTGAGGTTTCTTCCACGTTCTGTATGATGTCATCTGTGATGCGTGACACCACTACTTTTGGCGATGCATTGGGACTAGATCCTTTTGTTTTTGTCGGTGTTACAGTCCCATTCACTTGTTTCACGATTTTCGGTTGATCATATTTAATCAGCCAATTGTCATTTCCACGATCGGTGTTCCGTATAATGTAGTCCAAGACTACTAATTTTTCAAATTGAAATTGAAATGATTTCGCAAGGTTCGGTGTAAGCGCCTCGTTTTCGAATCGACGAAGCCAGTAATCGGCATCCCTGTACCCTTCCACAAATATTTGAAAAGATCCTTTCTGTGGATAGAAAGATCAATAAGTGATTAAAAAATTATGCTCAGAGCCTAACAATACTTGTACCTTCAGTGGCAAACTCATGCGATTGAATCTCGCTGATGGGAAATGCTCTTTGATTTGTTTTTTTAGTTTCGCCTTTCGTCGATCGATTCGGGCATAGTTGAATGTCTCTGCAACTAATCTCACTACTCGTGTTTTGGGTACAACACCTAAATTTAATTTTTGGTCCACTAGACTTGCTCCAGCTTCAGACAGGTATCTGGGAAAAAGTAGATCTCTTAATAATGAATTTGAAATGCTGGTAGATTTTAACCCTACCCCTGATTGGGAATTAAGCAAGCACGCCCGAAACAGCACGGGCAGCATAACTTGTGCATCCATTTAGTCCATTTGGGATTCATTCGGCCGTAGGGCTCTTCATCTTTTGGCTTGAATACTGCTAGGATTTTCTGAAATAAAAAATCAATATGAGTAGTCTGTTACGACAAAGATTACAAAGTAGTTCGCTTTATGAATAATGTCCAATTCTCATCCAAAATTCTTACAATGTACTGACATGGAAGAATTCCCCGAATTGGAATTGATGTGCGTTACACATTTGTCTCTGCTTCACTTGTGGACGCTTTTAAACTTATGACTCAAAATAAAAAAGCGATTTTTGAAGCTGATTAAGATTGTGTACACATTCTCATGACTAGCAGAACATTTAGACTGTATTGGTATGTAGTAAAGTACTCTCAAAATTGAGTGAAACAATTTGTAATAAATGAAAATTGTTTACATCGTTGGACAACTACAACCTCGGAGTAGTTAAGGAATTCGTCTAACTAGGCTCTGCTATTAGTTCTGTCAACGACATCAGTACGGAGATCAAACAGCGAATCCCTCTTGCCAATCGCCGTTTGTGTGGGCTAAGAAGGAAGGCCTTATCGAGAAGAATAAAACAGATGCTGTACAAGACCTTAATCAGACTTGTTCTGCTGTACAGCGTAGAAGCATGAACTTTGGCAAGATCGAATGAAAATCCCTTAACCTGCAGCACCGAGCTGATTGCTGAAATTTCTATCACAGGCAGTCACACAATGCCGGCCGCACTGCTCCCTCCAATCTATCTAGCTAGCCTAACAATTTGCCAGGCGTGTAGCTAGGTAATCAGATTTGTTCGATAATTTCAGCTACCCTCCATGAGAGTGAGAATTGTGTTGTTTTTCCAAGGTTGTACTGACATATCATCATGAAAGTTTATAAATGAGAGTAAATCTATTTTTCTACGTGGCTAGATTATTTCATCGTACAATGCGGAATATGTATATCCACCCACTTACCTTCACCCTTTAGCCGCCAGACATGTAGCATTTATGGTCTTATATGCGTTGATGGTATAGAGAGGATAAGATTCAATTACGAACTGTATACTACCTAGTCTAGTTATAAATATTGATACAATTTTTATTGCAACCATTTTAAATAAAGTATTAGTCGTACTCTTTTCATGTTAACCATTATTTAACCCGTTGCTTTTATGCTTCTTTGTCGTGGAAAAGATTTTTGTTTTTAGTCGTTTACAATCATGGAATGGGGTGATATCGAAAATCGTGTGGTTGTGACAAGTGTAATATGGCAAAAGGTGATATCTTTCAGACCTTGCGACCTCTTGGAATCACTCGTTGTTTTGTTTATCGTACTATTAAATTAATCGAGGATACTGGTGGAGTACGTGACCATCAAAGATCCGGCCGTCCACGCACTTTGAGGACTCCGGGAGCCATCAAAGCCGTACAGGCTCGAATCAGACGCAAACCACTGAGAAAGCAGAAGATCTTGTCGCGGAAAATGAACATTTCTTAACAATCCATGTCTCGCATCATCAAAGAAGACTTGGGACTTAGTGCCTACAAAAGACACACTGGACACCTGCTAACAGTCGCATTGAAGCAAAAACGTAAGCAAAAATCAAAAGCTCTCTTAAGGCGGTACGCTAAAAATGTTCACAGACAAATTCCCTTCACGACGAGAACATTTTTACCGTCGAAGAAACTTTTAATAAACAAAATGATCAAGTGTATGATCGGACATCAAAAGAAGCTTCAGAACTTATTTCAAAGGTTGAAAGAGGCCACCACCCCGCAAACCTACATTTTTGTGAAAAAGGAGTCAAGACTTTGGCGAAAGTTTAGCAAACTCCTATTTTGGAAGTCGTCATTAAGCCTCTAAGCCGAACAATATTCGCAAACAAGCACTGGCTCCAGCCCTCAAGGCGAAAACTACTTAAGAGTGGCTAAAAAAAATGTACCCGACTCATGTCACAGGATGATTGGCCAGCTGGTTGTCCGGACCTCAACCCTTTGGATTACAAGTTGTGGTCCGTTTTAGGGGGAATGGCCTGTTTTACTCATCACAGAAATATTGAGTCTTTAAAGCGAGCCCTGGGCGTCGTGGCGTAGTGGTTAGTGCGTCGGATCACTACGCAAGAGGTTCCAAGTTCGAATCCCAGAAAACACCAAAAAGTTTTTTCACGGTCCCATCTCTCGCGAACGTCTGACAAACATCCGAGAGTTATTGTTGTCACGAGAAAGCTTCTCAAAACAAATTGCCGTTCGGATACGGCACTAAACTGTAGGTCCCTTCCATTCGTGTGAAAAATATAACGCACACAACACGAGTGGTTGCGAGAAGCTAGGCCCTGGCACTTAGAGAGCTGTTGCGCCAAATATTTATTTATTTTATAAAGCGAGCCCTTGTCCGCGCTGTCGACAACTTTCCGATGAATGAAGTCCGGAATGCGATTGATGATTGGCCAGTGCATCTCAGGTCGTGCTTTAAGGCAAATGGCGGTCATTTCGAATGAAGTCTTCCATAACTTGTAGCTAGGGATTTGATAAATAAAAAGTATAAATTTGTTTTTAAAAATTTCAGCGCATTTTCATTTGGCATACATTTTTCTTTGTATCAGTACTAGGTATATGCTATACAGCGACCCCGATCTGATGAAAAAAATACGAATTCAACGCCTAAGGTGGTTAAGTTATCTAGAGTGGATGAATAGTAACATTCCGGCATCACTATCAGCATACACAATCTCCCTTATTCTCATAGTTTTGTCACTCGAAAATAATGTGACAGGTATACATTTCTATTTTCATTACATACTCCATTGAAGTGAAACCTTGAGCGACTCTGGAAATACACAAGAGTTCTGTTCCCGCATGAAATGTTCGTATAATGTCGCACGAGTTTTCACGTACAGGAATATACAGTCCTAAAATGAAATGAGGTCACAATGTGTCACCCCGATGACTGGAGTAAGAATCTTTTTGGCTTAAATTAAACTAGGGAACACGCTTTTGCAATAATAAAGGTATGAAGAGTTTCTAAAGTAAACTTTTGAGTTAAATTTAAATATGCAAATAGAACTTTCTCAATACTTGTAGTGCTTCCAATAAGACAATTTTCCCTTGTTCCAGGCGGCAGCAGAAGAGTTCTCTTGACTCAACGGTTCCAGTTAGGGTTAGATTTAGTGCTCACCTTATTTGGACTATTTCGACATATTCGGACCTCAGGTGTTGAAAAAGAGATGATGGCGGATGAACCCTTAATGGAATACCCGGCCCCTTGTCCTGGGGGTTTTAACTAAAGATCTGTCCCATCAGGCTGAGGGTTGTGCGTCGAGGTAACTACCCATACCATGGAAAAACGAGCTGGTTGCGAACCAACAACAAGCCTCCGATAAGAATGATTTTACTGCTGATGAACCTCGCAAACAAAATAACGACTTTTGGACGTGCACGCGGAATGTTCGGACCCTTAACAGGCTACGTGCAGCCGTTCAGGCTAATTGACTTTGTGGCGGTGCGAAAAATTACTGTAGCCAGCACACGATTCTAGCACCTCAATATTCATAAGGGCACATGGCGCTCAGACCACTTTGTTGCTGCCAGGGTACAAGTGTGGATATCCCAAACATTACAACGCCAAAGAGGTACTGTGAGACAATTTAACATCCAACGGCTGCAATCACAAAAGACTTCCAGAGCCTTCACCGATCTAGTGTCCCTGAATCTCTCAAGAAGTACAATGCCGTTAACGTTAAGCGCAGATGAACAATGGCATTATTGTCAGCAAGCTTACAAGACGTAGGGGATATGACACATATACCATGTGAATTACTGGGAATTGCCCATAATCATAGGAAATACTTAGGCAGATACTTTTTGAATGACTTGGAAGAGGTAGGTTATAACAAATGCAACGTAAATCACTTTTCTTATCCGCCCAATGTTCTGTTTTCACCGAATATAAAACCCAGATTAATTTAAATTCGTTTTAAACTTCAGGTAACCTTGGGATTTACCAAACATTTAAAACGTCTAAGTAAATAAAATCCAAGATTAAAAATAAACCCCCCACACAAAGTGGAGTGCGTTCCTTGATCAACTGAATAGACAGTGCATTTCTTAATTGCTCAGGATGTACCCAGAACAAACAGCCTGTTGTGTTTCCTTCCTTAGGTAAGAATGAATTGCGGCGGTATTCGATGCACTGCGACCTGGTGCCAGCCGAGGTCGTTTTTGGGCTAGAGTAACTCGTTCAACTACTTTCATAAGTAAGGTACATACAAGGTGGGTTCCAAAGTAAACAAGACTTTTTAAGAATACGAGGGCATAGTGAAAAGTTCTCAGCATGACAATGAAAGACTGCGATTTTCAGTTAAAAAATGATTTTATTTTTCTACATAATCTCTCTTGACTTCGACACACTTGGTCCAGCGTTTCCCCAACATCAGTATTTCTTCTCGGAAGTGAGAGTCTGGAAGGCTGTGAAAATATTCATCTACGGCCCTCTCAACTTCTGCATTGTATGCGCTTCCCAGAAACAAATTTCTTCAAGTTTGCGAACAGGCGGAAGTCTGAGGGTGCCAAATCAGGTGAATAGGGGGGATGGCCGAGCGAATCGTACCCCAAATCCCGCAGTTTTCCCATCGCCAACGCACACTTGTGTACAGGTGCATTGTCCTGGTGAAACATGATTTTATCTCTTCTTTAAGCCAGGCCTCTTCTCGCGAATTTTGGCATCCAGCTGGTCAAGAAGGTTTGAGTAATATTCGCCTGTAATTTTTCTGCCTTTCTCAAGGTAATCAATTAACAGGATCCCTTTCTCATCCCAAAACACACTGGCCGTGTCCTTTCCGGAAGATGCGATCGACTTCGCTTTCTTTGGCGCTGAACCACCGGCTTCCACCCACTGCTTCGACTGCTGTTTCGTTTCTGGCTTGTAGTGGTGGGCCCATGTCTCATCCATGGTGACAAATCGCTGCACAAAATCGGTCGGATCCCTACTGAATCGGTCCAAAGATTGCCGCGAAAATCGTTTGCGCATTTGTTTTTGATCGGCATTCAGCAAATGCGGCACCCATCTTGCGCAGAGCTTTCGCATCCCTAAGTTTTTGTGCAAGATGTTTCGCACCCTCTCTTCCGATATACACACAGCCTCAGTTATCTCACTCACCTTCACTCGCCTATCGTCCAACACGATATCATGCACTTTTTCGATGGTTTCGGGTGTGGTTGCGGTTTTTGGCCGTCCTTCACGTGGGTCATCTTCGAGGGACGTGCGACCACGTTTAAATCCAGTTGCCCACTTTTTAACGATTGACATGGAAGGAGCAGAGTTCCCGTAAACTTTTGTCAACTTTGGATGAATTTCATTAGGGGTTAACTCATCCAAAACGAAGAATTTTATCACCGCACGATATTCAAGTTTATCCATTTTAACGAAAAACAATCAAGACGTCTACTGCAAAAATTCGTGTAAAGAAACTACTTGAGAGAACAAGTTGAAACATGTCATACGAACTAATGAGAAGTACAGCCAAGCAGGAAACATATATTTCTGTTCATTGGAACGCCATCTCTGCATCAGGCCGAGAACTTTTCACTTTGTCCTCGTAGATATTTCTAGTGAGGCCATCTATTGGAAATTATATACGTCGGAAAGGTAGGTCCTTCACTGATATACTGTCATTCTTTATGGTGATGATTGTTTATCCTGTGGCAGAGTTCTTGAGCGGTATACGTGGTTTAAAACCGGTCATGAGGACATGATAAATGATGAGCAACATGTTGGCCAACAGAAATCCGTGAGCACCGCATTCCATCAAAACTGTGCGTGAATTCATCAAAGATCAGCCAAAAACCTAATTGAAATTCATAAAATTGGAATTGAGGATCTCAGAAAAAATATCAATTTATCGCATTTTGATCAAATGTTTTGGCTACCGAAAAGTGTGTGCACGGTTTGTTCCACACTGACTGACGACCAAAACTTGCTCTCAACGATCGACACTTTGACCAATTTTTTGACTAAAAATTTTAACTGTCAACCACTCCCCATATTTGCCTGACTTGGCACCGTGCGACTTTTACCTTTACGGAGAAATGCATTTGCTGACGAAAGGAAAACGTTTTGTGGACGTAGAAGCCATTTAAAAGGCTTGTACCGACATCGGTGAAGGACATCCCGACCGACGATCTGAAACACTCATTCGACATGCTTTTACACCGTGCAAATCTCTGTATTCATTCGGAAGGGGACTATTTTGAATTAAATAAATCGGTTTTGCCAAAAAAAACTTTTTATTGTTCTTATTTTTAAAAAGTCCTGTTTACTTTGGAACACCCTGTCCATGTGTAAGTTAATTTAAAACAACAATTCGCAAAGTTGAGCTAACAATCAATCAATGAAACACACGACTTTGAAGCTTCGTGGAAATGCATTAAAAGTGAATTTAATTTAATATAGGTTTTACGTCCGTTGGCAAGATATTCTGAGTTGAAAAATGCAGTATGACTGCAGTGATGACGAATCGGTAATGAACATTCCAATATTTAATGTTTATTTGTGACAAATACGAAGTAATAACTTAACGAAAATGTATTAATTATATTACATGCCATATGTCAAGATTTTTAAGGTTTATACATTTTCGATTCAGCATACTACATACAGTATCTCACATCCATATTCGTACAAACACTTAAACTGCATTATGAATGAAATTCTTGAAATTATTTATTAGTTTCTATTATAACAAAAGTTTTTTTTATTCAAAACAACAATATTTAAAAATAAAAAAAAATAAGAGGGAAAATACTTCATTTAATACGTCACTTTCGTAGTCGTACAAGGCAAGTTCAGGTAACTAAACTAAATTAAATTTATGGTTTAATACTTCGTTGGGTACCCATTTCGTTGGATTACGTTTCTTAGACGATCCAATTTGATCCCATTCCCTTTTTAGAACCTCCCTCAGATGCTTTGTGTTCTTGACTTCACATTGCTGCACTTTTTTCTTCAAATGGGCCCATAAATTCTTAATGGGGTTTATGTCAGGCGATTGTGGGGGGTGTCTAATACTCGAGGACAATTGTAAAGCAACCACATTCGGTTATGTTTGGGATCGTTGTCCTGGTAATACTTAAAGGAAGCTCTAATTCCCAACTTAGTGGCGCTAGTATGCAAATTGTTTTTCAGTATATTAATATACTTAGCACTGTCCATTGTCCCGTCAATAAACACCAGTTTGCCAGTTCCAGTAGCGGAAAAACAACCCCACACCATAATAGACCCACCTTCGTGTTTTACTGTGGATGCCAAATTTTCTTTATTTAAACCAGTTCTATCTTTTTGCCATACTTTTTGGTGCCCTTCTGACCGGAATACTTTGAACTTTGACTTGTCAGCAAATATCACCGTATTCCAAAACTCTTGATTCTTGTTAAGGTATTGTTTAGCAAATGTCAGACGCTTCCATCGATTTTTTTTGCTAACAAGAGGCTTTCTTCGTGCAGTCCTGCTCCTGTACCCATATTTTCTTAATACCCTTCTCACAGTTTCAGCACAAACAGTCTTTCCAGTTCTTTCACTAACTTTTAGAACCAGTTTTGGTGCACTTATTTTAGGGTCTTTCTTTGTTTCTATTAAAATTTGTCGTTCGTCTCGATCAGTCAACACTTTTCGGTTTACATTTCTTGGTTTATTTGCAAAAGAATGTTCACCTTTGAACTTTTTTATTATGTATTGCACTGTTGAATGGCTTCTTTCAATCACTTCACCAGTTTCGCGATAAATTTTCCCCTTTTGGTGTAATGAAACAACAAGTTCTCGCACTTCTTCGGACGTTTCACTTCCTTTCCTCCCCATGACTTTGCGACTACACCAAAATGAGAATGAATTAAACTAAAAGGAATTTCACAGGAGCAGACGAGTAAAAAAATTAACTTCCACAGCCTGAACTACCGTTAGTTTTGAGGGTTTGTGCTTGTACGAATACGAAAGTGACGTAATAAATAAAGTATTTCTCCTTTTATTTTTTTTTATTTTTAAATACTATAATAATAATAAAAAAGCTTTTGTTTTTCATTACTGTAATGTTGATTAGAATATTCGATAAAAAAAAAATAATAGAAACTAATAAATAATTTCGAGAATTTCATTCATAATGCAGTTTTAAGTGTTTGTACGAATATGGATGTGAGATACTGTAGATTTATGATTATTCAGCCAAAGCTTAGTTGTCCCATCTGAAAATTATTGAAATCGAATAAAGTGGGGTAAGATAGGGAGAAGACCTTAAGAATCTTCGTTTCATCTTTTTCACACAGCTACGAGTAACGCAAGAACTGCTTAACAGATTTTGATAAAATGTGAGTTTTGAAATAAGTCAGACATGTAAATGCGTTTGTCTGAAAAGCATCAACAATTGCTAGTACTAGGACCTCTTTTTTTAATATTTCCCGTACCCCATTATACGAGGGGGAGAGCTTTTGAATACTAAAAACAAATTGTGATGGACGCTAGACTGTTATTACATTAAACTGTCACAATTCGTAACGCAATTGATTATTATTATTATTTACCTTAAGTTCATGATTGGGATATTAAAATGTTATCGCATGCCTGTTAATGAATCACGAGACATATATATTTTAAAGCAACGTGTACACAACCTGAAGTTTATAATTTCTAAGTCTTATTCGCACTTACCCCCGCAGGATTCTTGACAAAATAGGACCCACTGCTTCCTTGGTATATTCTTTCGGGATATATTCCATGTTCTATTGCGATCTCTGATTGAGTTACAATATCATGAAACTCAGGATCATCTGGTGGGAAAGAAGGAAAGAAAATAAATACATTATTAACAAATAGTGAAGATGAGAGATAAGACAATTTAAATCACAGCCGTAGAGATGGGAATGTCGTGCGTAGGTCTGGATGAAGTTACTCAAAAGATTTCATCTCATGTACGAGTATATAGGTCGATTCTACTGGACCAACGTAGCCGACTTACGACGACTTTAGCCGACAAAAAAGTATTATTCAATGTATTATATATGAGCGTATTCGCATCTAAGTCTTTATGTACCTTTTATGTTCAATGTAAATTCGCTAATATGAAATACATTGGAGTACACCTTTTTGTTGGCTGTCGTGGTTGTCCATCGACATAAATTGACCTTAACGCATGCCAGGCACATAACCGCATTTAAAATTCTTTTTTTTTTATATATAATTTGCACGTGTTAAAGGGGATATGAATACCCTTATACTAATTTTTAGAACACGTGCGTTTTTGTGGAAAGAAAGAGACAGAGAGAAAGACAGAGTGGTGTGGTTTGAAACTCAGGTGGTATTAAGTTTCTGTAAACTCCAAGGGTGGCTGTCCAGATAACTGGGGGGTATTTTGTTTTGTTTTTCGCTATTATTGTCGTTGCTTATGATTCACTGTATTTCTTTCCATCCTCCTCATGTCATCATCACGATCAAGTTACATTTTGGCCATATGACCACCCTACTGCCAGTGTTATGCCTTCACAGTAGAGTTGTCTTAGCTTTCGCAAGTGATCGACTTTTTTATTTATTTCATGCGAAATAAATAGATGATTCTTGACATCAGGATTCGAACCGTGAATCAACAGCGTGACAAGCGATGATGTTACCACTACACCACGACCACCCTCATGAAACTCATGAAACAATTTCCTAATTACTTTACGTAACTACCCATATGTTTCCTAAGTAAATCTAATATAATCTAATGCAGCGGAGAAAAATTGAGTCAACCTAGCGGTAAAATGTTTCCATTCTTTCACCTTATCCTAAACTATACTAATACTATACCGCTGTTTCTTTGGATCATGTCACCATCCTTATCCTGTCAAACGTCGCAGAAACATGAATGTTAGCAAAAGCGGATGAAATTACTCTTCGGTTGTTTTAAGATTTAAATGAAAAATTCTTCGAGAGAATTTTGATTTCGTTTTTAAGCATGGAGTATGAAATACAATAAACAAAAACGAATGGTTGTACAGCAACATCGACTTACTAAGAAAGATTCAAATCACCTAAGATGACTAGGACATGTGGAGCAAATGTACATCAACATTCCGGTCTAGAAGATATCGAATCCATCCCGAATGAAGTAAATGAAGATATCACCTAAGATGAGGGATCCAAGTTGAAAGGTACCATAGCCAGTTAAAGACAGCGAGCTTAGAGTTGAACTGGATGAAGAGTTTTTTTTTTTTGGTTGAGATCCAAGTCCGTCGGAGTGTAGCGCCATCTAAAGTAAGTAAGTTTATCTTTTTTGTGTTTCTCAATTCTACGCGTTGTAGCTATGCAGGTGGAGAATGGCCGAACCTATTACAATATCGTTTGTAATATTATAAAAGCTAAATATTACGCTACATCTTTTAAAAGCTGAACAATTATGGCGAATTTACTTAGTGTTCAAACGCGCGATCAGAGAGCGGGAGATGCAAGGTTCACAGAAAAAGTTTTTTTTTTTTTTTAAATTCCCCCCTCTCGCAAACGACTGTCAAACATCCAGGAGTAAAATTTTCATGAGAAGCGTATCTCAATCAAACAAATTCGGAAACGACATAAAACTGTAGGTCCATACCATTCGTAAGTGTTGCACAATACGAATGGCTGCGAGAACCTAGGTAAGACACTGTATGGGCTGTTAGTGCCGAAAATATTGGGTTGGCAAGAAAGTAATTTCGGTTTTTACACGTAGATGGTGTTATGCTTGTTGATTCTTTTTCATTTGATAGGTCACTCTAACTTTAGAAGCAAATCGAGTTTAATTTTGTTTACACCTGTTAGTACAGTGTAAATTTTACCATGGAGTGAAAAAACGAACATTTTCGACATATATTGCTTTTTTTATTTCCGTAAAAGTATGAAAGCTGCTGAGGTTTGCAAAGAGATATGGGAAGTGTTGCCTGTGTTGACTGCTTAATAGAACGCATGCAAGGTATATGAAAAGAAGGTAATATATTCGGCGCAAAATTTCTAGTCACGTTCTGCGCATCTGTCATTTTTTCGCAATATGGCCGACAGCTGTGACCCATAAAGAGACGGCAAAGGAAATATTTTGCTTCAAATTTTGTTTATTTCGTTAAAAGTATAAGTTGTGAAATAAAAGTGTTAAAAATGCGTTGTGCTATTTATGGTTGTTCTGTGAACAACAAAAAAAAAACTTATAATGTGGAGATTTCTTTTCTTTTGTTCCCAAAACAACAAAAAATTTGCAAGCAATGGATTTTTTTGTGCCGCCGAAAAGACAAAATAAATACCAAAACAGTGCGAATTTGCTGCATACATTTTGAAAGTGATTTTGTGCCAGTTAATCCTTGTGATCTCGGGGGAACAAGTCAAGGTTTGTTATGTGAACTCCAAATCACGGTTACAAATTCCTTTTTCCCGAATCCAATCGATCCATCGAAGCAAATTTATATATTTGCTGATTTTTTGGAACGATTAGAATCGCCTGGAATTTATGTATCGACTTCGTTCGTACATTCTTGAACGAAATGAAGGAAGTTTATCACTGAATGGTACATTTTAATATTTAACAAAGCAATATGTCCTTATAATATAACACGATAGTATTTGTCTTTTTAATAGATAATACATTAGTAGATAATACACCCGATTTGAATGCACTTTTAATTTGAGTAATATTCTATTCAATTATTGAATACCCAGCGGATGAATTTGGATCTTTACAGTACGACATTCTGGAGCATTTGGCAGGTTATATTTGTCACAGGATCAAGAACCCAGAATTAGCTGTTCAAAATGCTCAGGAATAAAAAAATAAAAAAAATTCATTAAGAATGAAAAAAAATTAATTGCAATAGTGTTCAAGAAGTGAAAAAAAAGTCTTTTACTCATATACTAAACACCTCCAATATTGAATTTGTTTCTACCTGGTAGATATCTCCATACTGCATTCAAACACAGTGGTAATAATAACGAACAGCATATGCAAACAAAAAAAAGGTCACAGCAAGCCGCCATCTTTAATTTTTTCTCTGTTTACTTTTTTGACATATGCGCAATATATTACCTGTAATATCTGTATTGTGGAACGCATGTGTCAGAATTAGTTTACGAAATTCCGTTCTAGAAATTTTTCACTCAAAGGTAATCAACGTTGTGGTGGACCAACTGAAGTTGATGATGACCAAATCAAAGTAATAATTGAATTAGATCGTCATATGATTGTGAGAGAGATTACAGAGAGGTTAAATGCATCACACAGAACAACCTGCGTTTAGTCCAGTTTTGTACTAATAAGAGCCAGAAGTTCTATTAGCACGGAATTATGAAGTTGCCAGAAAGATGTCAGAAGGTCATCGAATAAAATGGAAAATATATACTTGATTAAAGTTTATTCTTTGTATAAAAAATGGAGTTTTAGTTCACACTAAAAAGCCGAAATTACTTTCTTGCCAACCCAATATTTTTCAGAACACATATTACAAAACGCAATAAATATCACCTACTTTGGTTTCATCTACTGAGCGCAGTTGTAAAAGCTGTACACGAGCGAATTCGAGGAAATTCCTTTTGAACAGAAAATTATGTCCCGTGAGCTGGTTATATCCATTAGATCAATGTCAAGGCTCATTTGGGCTGATCTCAACATGACAATATGAAAGCCTTTCGTCGGTCAACTAGACATCTATTGACAACGGTCAACTAGACATCTATTGACACCTAGTAAATTAGGCTTGAAAGATACAAGCGACTCTTGCACTGGCACATGCACAATGGCCACAATAATATCCTTCTTACGGAAGAACAGATTTTCACCGTCGCGGAAGTTTTTAATAAACAAAATGATAAAAATTATGCAAGGATATCTAAAAAAGAAAAAAAATACAGTTCCAGGGTTTAGCGGGACCATCATCCTGCTTCGGTAATGGTTTGGTGGGGTGGGGTGGGGTATCCCATCAAGGAGTAACACTGCTCTCCATTTTGTTGCAAAAGGAAAGATGTCATAGAAAGCGTCGTAAAGGCTTGACGAATACCCTTTCTAATGGTGTAAGATGGGTTTTCCAAAAAGACTCTGTTTCAGCACATAAAGCCAAAGCAACTCAGCGGTGGCTTAGAATCAATATTCCTGTTTTTATTGTATCCAAGGAATTCAAAAGATTCAAATCTTCAAGAAGCCCAGATTTGAATTTTTTTTTTTTATAATTTGCGCGCGCCAAAGAGGATATGAATACTCTTATACTATTACAGGACACGGACGTTGTGAAGAAGAGAGAGAGAGATAGTATTAAGTTTTCACCCTTGAAGTGGTCGCGTCCAGATAACTGGGGAGCTTGTTTTGTTTTTGTTTTTGTCGTTGCTCCTGATTCACAGTATTTTTTTTTTCGTTCATCTGATGTCATCATCACAATCAAGTTGTATTTTCAGCCATATGACCACTCTACTGCCAGTGTTATGCCTTCGCAGTAGAGTTGACTTAGCTTTTCTCAATTGATCGACTCTTTTATTTATTTCATGCGAAATTCTTGACATCAGGATTTGAACTGTGAACCAACAGCGTGACAAGCGATGATGTTACCACTACACCATGGCCACCCACAATCCTTTGGATTATTGCTTTGCAGTGTTAACCACAGCAGTGTTATCCATATCCCTGTAAACCAAGCGTGGCACTACAGCTCAGAGGCGTTTGAAGGCCTGCGTTAAAGCAAAAGGCAGCAACTTTGAATAAGCCAACTTTTTTTAAAAATGCTTACTATTAAAGCAAATAATTTTTATAAATACTAAACCAAAATGTTTTCTTGTTTAATTTTCATAACGTTTTGCACTTATTTAATTCTAAACATTTAAATAAACACATATGTATGTATGTATTACACACTTAAATTTCGAACCCAGATCTCGTTACCATAAGCGATTAAATACAATTTAAAATTACATTTGAATGCTATTTATAATAACTAAGCTTTTTTGCCACCACTCTGGTGTCTAGAAATGAATAGGTATTGTTTATCTGAATAATTCATCGTAATTTCTAGCAATATAGATATTTTTTTGGCAACGAAATGTACTTCAATAATCGTTTTAAATCCACTTAGATTTATTGAACAAAAACCAAGCACAATAAAAAAAAAAAAAGAAGAAACAAATCAACAAACTTACAAAAAAAATTCGTTCTCAGAATAATCAATTTACAAGGACGTCTATAAATTGTGAACACATCGACAGGAAAAACCCTCATTCGTAGATTATTTCGATTCAATGAAATTGTATGGCTTCATGGAACTCTGACGTGCAACACTCAACAAATCAGTATAAACTGGAAGCCAATAAAAATTACTTCGAATACTGATTTAAAATGTCCTTTCACTGCCTGAAAGGGTGAAGATAAACGACTCATTATTATTTATCAATTTGTAAGGAATGTTTAAATTTTGAATTTCCAACCACTATCTACATAGATAGCCAGTGAATGATTGAATGGCATTGATAAATTGAAGGGAAAAAATGCCATCTGTGAAATGGAGGACTTAAGGCAGTTAGATACCACTCGTAAAAGCTTTTATAAATTTCTATTTTTAAACTCAAAAAAGGTTTAAAAAAAAGCTCAATGAAATTAAATTGAATAAAAATCAACCCTATTCCGACTCAAAATCAATTACGATAGCAGCAAAGCAATATTAGCTTTACAATGACTATAAACAAGGTGTGTCAGTTGGCGACGCATATCTGTTCGATTTTATGGTGCTGTCGCATTTTAAAGCAGAACATTAGGCATTTTCTAAAAATTTTGCCGACCCCAAGAAAATGTGTTGCATTTACTTGTACGCTTAATAACAAATAGGAATCTTTATTGCTATACAGGATTTTGTAGTTTTGAATCAAAACCAGTAGACACCTAATATATAACCAATTCAAAAAAAAAACAAACAGAAAGTTACAATACGTTTGGAAGGGATCGTATGATACCCTCTCCTCCATATTCTAATCCATCCCTAATAAAGTGGGAGTGGCGTTGCGAGAACTTTTTAATTCAAATGGTATGTCATTTAAAAGATTTTATTAGAAAAATTTCTGTGACGACTTTTTCTTGTAACCAATCAGGGAATCTGATTAGATATTCACAATGGGCGAGCGGAGAAAATGTGAACGTCTACATATTTTGTTAAGACAATATTGAAAAAAATACTTTCGTTTTTTAAAATGGGTGTTTGTCAGTGGAATTTTATTTTTTTACACTTTTAGAAATATAAAGCTTATACATACAGTGGTGGTCAAAATAATAAGAGTGAATTGTGATGCTCTCGAAGCTTCATAAATCCCATCTTTGTAATCTATTCTACTAAAACAAATTAGGTGTACGAACTTTCATTGCATTACTTGTAACACATTTCCAGTGACACTGGTAAATTTCCATGAGCATTTGTCAAAGCACCGTTACTTTCATGTATGAAACTCAGTTTTACTGTGGACAAAATAATAAGAGTGCTGTGTAGATCTCCTGTAATTCGGGCATATGTCACCTCGTTCTTCAATTATTTAGTTGAATTTATTACAAGAATTGTATTTAAGTGTGTTGGGAGATTATTTTTAAATAGTTATGGGACGCGGAAAGTATTGTTCGGAGGAAGAACGGCGTTTGATCCTCTAACTTAGAGAACAACTCAAATCGTATCAATTTATCGCTGATGCTCCTCATCGTTCTCCATGTGTTGTTGCACGAATATTGAAGGAGCGAAATCTACGCCTAAAACAGGTCGAAACAAGGGGGCGTCCGAAAAAACAACAGCTTTGCTAGATAAGCGAATTGTTAGAGAGGCCCTTAAAGATCCATTTACAACATCTACCTCGATTAAAATGAATTTATCTTTGGATATAAGCTCTCAAACGATTCGAATACGTTTGCAGGAAAGGAATTTGCACGGAAGAATCGCAAGAAACGTTCCATTGCTAAGCGCTAAGAACATAAAGCAAAGGAACCAAGCATCAGCGAACACACGCAATTGGAGGAATA
The DNA here is from genome assembly GCA_963082735.1 of Pocota personata. Classification (NCBI taxonomy): domain Eukaryota; kingdom Metazoa; phylum Arthropoda; class Insecta; order Diptera; family Syrphidae; genus Pocota; species Pocota personata. The sequence goes on along the minus strand of OY720429.1, from coordinate 44,044,820 downwards.
TCTTATACAGCGATGAAACTAAGATAAATTTATTTGGATCTGATGGTAGAACGTATGTTAGGAGAAGAAAAAATTAAAAGCTCAAACCTAGGAACACCACGAAGACAGTTAAGCATGGTGGTGGTAACATCAAAATTTGGGGTTGTTTTTCATATGATGGAGTTGGTCCTATCTTTTGGATAAAGGATAATATGAACAAAGAACTGTACCTCGACATTTTGGAGAGCATAATGCTTCCTCATGCAGAGGACAATATGCCTCTAATATGGATCTTCCAGCAAGATAATGACCCCAAACACACTGCCAAGGTGGTGACTAGGTGGTTTGAGCAGCGTAATGTGTCGGTTTTGCCATGGCCATCACAATCGCCAGACTTAAACCCTATCTAAAATCTATGGAAAGATTTAAAGAATAGGGTTTCTGTCAAAAAAAACATCTAATAAGCAGGCGTTGTGGAAAGAAATTGAAAAGTTATGGTATGCCACACCTGTCGAAATGTGCCGAAATCTTATCGACTCTATGCCAAGAAGATGTGAAGCAGTTCTCAAAAACAAAGGTCAAGCAACAAAGTACTGAGGCTGTCAGGTGACCCTTTACTCATTCTCTTAATAAAATTGCTTCTTGACTGATATTTTATTCTTTTTTTAGAGAGCTATAAGAAACACTCTTATTTTTTTGACCAGCAGAAAAGACCAATGAAAAATATTTTACAAGACTTTACTTTTTAAACAATAATTGTTGTAAATAAAAGTTTGTCTAAATTACAGAAATGACTTCTATTTAAAAAATACGAATTCATTTCAGAATCATACATAATAAAATATAGCTGTTATATCGAAATAATCGAGCAAAAGTGTTTCACTCTTATTATTTTTTCCACCACTGTATATGAAATTTCATCTTCCTAGCTTAAAATTTAAGGCTCAAAGTATGCTAGCGTATGTACGTATGAATATGGCTAGATCGACATAGCTTTCGATGCAAATATACGTAAAGGGTGTTTTGTTTAAAGGTATAGAACTTTAAAAATCGTGGTAATGCCATAAAATTGGCTTTATTGGAAAGACAAAGAGGAAGTCCAATTTTCGATCACTTTTTCGAGCAGCTATGGTCGTACATCGGCAATAACGCGGTGAATATTGGTTTCCAAGTCGCTTATCGCCTCTGGTTTATCGGTATTTTTTGGCACCAAAGTTCAATGCAGGGCCTGGCCTAGCGTCTCGCAGCCACTAGTGCTGTGCGCCTCACAAATGGTTGGGACCTACAGTTTTATGCCGTTTCCAAAGAGCCGTTTTTCCATTGAGAAAAGCTTTTCATGACAATTTTTACTCGCGGATGTTTGTCAGACGTCGCCAGAGATGGAACCATGAGAAAACTTTTCTTTTTTTTTTGTGTTTTCTTGCGATTCAAATCTTGACCCTCTCGCTCAGTGATCGCGCACTTAACCATTGAGCCACGGCTCCCAAACTAATTCACATATCCCCACAGAAAATAATCCAAAGGTGTTAAGTCACACGATCTTGGAGGCTAATTCACAGGTCACTACACGAAATGATGGGCTTTTTTTTCAATAAACATGTTGCGCTATCTTGTTGAAACCATAGCTCTTCCAAATTAATGCCATTCAATTGGGGAACGAAAAAGTAAGTAATCATGGATCTATAGTGCTCTACATTGGCTGTAATGTTCTGGCTTTTGAAGAAATATGCACCAATGATTCCACCAGCCCATAAAGCACACCAAACAGTGACTTTTTGTGGATGCAACGGCGCAGCGTCTTAATAATGGCCTGTGGATTTTCTTCACTCCATATGCGACAATTTTGTTTGTTGACGTAGGCATTCAACCAAAAATGAGCCTCATCGCTAATCAGTATTTTGTGATGCAAATGAGTATCAAGAGCAATTTCGTTTTCGTCCCATTCACCGAACGTACGACGCACATGATGGTCAAGCGACTTCAATTCTTGCACGAGCTGTATCTTGCAAGCTCGTAAACCTCTCTTTCCACAAAATCTTCCATAAAATGCATAGACATAGCTCCAATTGCTGTTCATGATGGCGAATCGACTCATTCGGGTACTCCTCAATACTACGCTCCACAGCAGCAAGAGCTTTTTCGGTGTGCATGGCTTTGCGGATGCGTATTATCAATTAGAGTATACGTGATGCAAAAACGATCCATGGTTATTCGAATTACTTGCTTTTTCATGTTTGTCAGCCGTTCGCAAGAAGTGGGATCGTGACAAAACTTGTTGGTGTTTCTGAGACTCGAACCTGAGTTTAACGCTCCACGCATTTAACCATAGAGCCACGAATTGGTAAAATTGTTACCGACTTTAAAAAAAAAAGTGTCAATTCGCCTTGAATGTCTACCGCGATCGTCTTAAGAACTATTGGATAAATTTTCCATGTTGTTTAGAGTCGACACGTTTTTAATGTTCTACAGCACTAAGGACTAAGTCATTTAAAGTTAGAAATCCAGTAATGGTTATAGATTGGAGGTGACGATCGCCGATCAATCTACATGCTTGTCGCTGATATCCATCGTGAAATAAACTCAAGCATGTGGTGGGAACTCCCGCTTAAAAATGCGAGTTGTATTAAAGTCACGGACGAATCGGAATGGATCGTTTGTACCTTCTAAGGAATCCATGACATCTAGCAACAGCTTTAGCGGCATCAGTAATCTGCGGATTCCAGCGAAGTTCTGAGCTAACATGCATGCCAAACATTGACAACCTATCAGAATAGTCAACATCAACTCTGTTCATTTCGAGTTTGGCTACGCAAGTATCCCGCTTCAGAGACAGCACTGTTTTTCAAACTCGGCTTTTCACACCCCAATTTATGATTTAATCAATGTCAGGGCGTTCGCTGTCGCTGGACTCGCCAACTAGAAGTCCTTGTCCTGGAGTCGATAAAGAATAAGTAAATAGTCATGTGTTCCGCGAAAAAATGGATTGGATTGCGAGTAGAAGAGAAAAGGTCATTGATAAATAATATAAACAGGGTCGGAGAGAGGACTGAACCCTGGGGTACACCAGCATTAGTTGAGAAGGGCGTAGAAGTACATTCATCTAATATTATACCTTTAATAATATATTTGAAAAACTTGCAATACATTTTGAGAAGATTCCACCAGCATCATAAGATTCAAGCTTATTTACGAGAACACTATGCCACACTCTATAAGGAAGCTTTGGAGATGTCAAGAGCGACTAGTTTACATTCACTATTTTGATGAATGCATTAGTTTCATTTCTCGAACTGGTATACCATTAGGTCCCCTGTGGAACTCTACTGCCAGAAATCATACTGCCGGTTATTAAGGAGATTGTTTCTTTCGAGATATCTCATTAAGTGAAAATTGGCAATGCTTTCCATGACCTTGGAAAGCAATGACGTTAATGCTATGGATCGGTATCTAGAAGAGGAGGTTTTATCGAACTTTATGGGAACTGGTTGGACGTCCACAAGTTTCCACTTATACAGAAAAATTCCCATTGAGTACGACAGATGGAAGAATTTACGTAGAGGTTTGGCGAGTGTAGAGAAGGGGAGAGGACCCATCTGGACTTGAAGATTTATTACAATTGAGATCTTTCAGGATGCTAGCTATTAAACGGGTCCAAACAAATATTTGTCCCAAAAAATATTCAGTTCATGTACATATAGGTGTAGTAAAAGAGCAGGTAAGGCCGAACGTTGATATTCTTATCATTGTAGACAAGTGATAGGATGGTCGATAAGTCAACTTTTAATTCTTTTAACGACAAACCGAAAAGATTTACTGTCTTTAGGACATTACCTCACCGTTACCATTTCCACTCACTTTTTGCTCTTGTAGGAATTTAGCACGTAGTACAATGACGTTGCAGCCATTTCCAGCCCAATGATACCACCGGTATCACTTTGTAAAAAAACGAAAAAGGTTAAAAACAATTTTTTTTTTTAAATTAAAAATAAGCACCCAGAGGAAAATCTTCACATCTGGTCTAAATTTTACATTTTTAAGAAAACGATTCATAAAACACCAGTCTATTTTTTTATGGAATAATATTAGAGTTTGTAATTATCGCCTTATAAAGCGACGATGCATAGAGCGGCGAATGGAATCTCATAATCATTTGCCCGGTTTTCAAGAAAGGAGACCATTTGAACTGCGCCAACTACAGAGGTATAAGTCTCCTCAACATCGCGTATAATATATTATCTCACTCATTATGATTGGTCCAAATCAGTTTGATCTTAGTTCAGGAAAGTCCACCATAGTATAGATATCCACAATGTAGTAGATTTTTGAAAAGACACAGGAGCTCCAAATCGGTACTCCCCACCTTTTATAGACATGCTATACAGAACCATGTCTAGTTTTGACATCTAAATTCATCCGTCTGTGCAGGATAAAGATGGAGAATGCACGCTGCTAAATCAAGGTAACAACATCACCGAGGCTTTTGAAGTCAGAAAAGGACTACGACAAGGTGACGCGCTATCATGTGATTTCATTAGCACCATACAAAGTTCTCAAGCTGACATCGGGGGTACAATCTTTCAAAAGTCTTTACAACTACTCGGGCAGAAGCGACGACATTCACATAAAAGAAAAAATACAGCAGACTGTCAGTGGTGCTTTCGAGAGTATTGAAACAGAAGCGGTGGAAATGGGTTTAGCGGTTAATGAGAGCAAAATATAATCAAAGAGGTTGTTCACACAGGACTGACGGACTGGGATTTTTTTTTTTTTTTGAGATTTACAGGCAAAGGGGAAAGTGGAGAGATGACATGTTACGTCAATCCGTTTTTTTAGATTTTTTAAAATGTTTGGATTTTTTCTGACGTTTGAAAATGTCAATCGATTGTCACTCGACAGAAGTGTTTAAAAAGAAATTGTGAAAATAAAAAAATAATTCCGTATCACTGCTATCACTCATTGTTTAACTAAATTTCTTCAAATTTGCGAAGTAAGCAAAGAAAAAAAAAAGAAAACAAACCAATTTGATAGACGCTGACAATTAATATGTCAAAATGATTCAGACAGGACTATCAGTCTGAACACGAAACGTAAAATAAAATCCAGTCCGTCAGTCCAGTGTGAACACCGTCAAAGAATCATATTCAACATCAGTGATGTGGACAGAACGTCACAATAGACAGGTACAATTTTGAGGTAGTTAAGGACTTTGTCTACCTAGGCTCCGCTGTAAATCCAAATAATGACATCAACGCAGAAATTAAGCGAAAAATCATTACTCTTGTCAACCGTTGCTTCTTTAGGCTAAGATGGCAATTGAGTAGTAAAGCCCTCTCACGGATAACTAAGGTAACTTTATATAAGACCCCCATCATCGCAGTCCTGCTATACAGGGTAAAAAGCATGAACGTTATCAAAGGTGGATGAAAACACCCTTGGTTGCTTTGAAAGCAAAATTCTTTCTTTCTTTCCCATTTGTATTGATGGAGAATGGAGATGAACAGCGGTTGGACAACGATCTAGTCAGAAGCGTTCTAATTCATCGCTTAAGATGGCACGGTCATATAGAACGAATAGACATCAATGTTCCCGTCCGGAAAATCTTCGAATCCATCCCACAGGAACGACGTGGTAAAAGAAGATATCACCCCAGAGAAAGCTCACCTAACTTCGCGTGTAAAACTGGAGCCAGCTAATGCAAGATCGAGTTGACTGAAGACGCTTGTTGGTTGAAACCCAGTTCCCCCCGGACTGAAGAGCCATCTAAATTAAAAAATTGTAAGTAATTATTGCCTCCGAGGCTCTGGGGTTCTAAAATTTCATCCAACGTATTAAAACAATTAAAGTACTCGAAAGTACTGGAAATGTTATGCATTAGAAATATAATCAATGCTCTGTACATGTAGGCCCCATATTTAATTACAAGCATTGCCAGCTTGGATTAGATAAGATTCCATATACCAAATTGTGCAATTTAAGTTATCCAAGTTGTATCTCAAATGTTTACCCGGGAAGTAATGTACATACCATATGTGCTATGATATGAAATAAAAATAAACACATTTCTTGCAACCCCCACAACCACCTTGAGACTTAAAATGCAAAATATTAGTTATCTTAACTGTTTACTTGATAGCACGGTAAACAAAAAATTAATGTGAAACCCGTAATCAATACAATACTGTTACACAAATTCTTATCGACGTATCGTCGTAAACAGGCAATACCGTCAAAAGTCGTGCACCGAAATATAGAATAAACCGTTGAATCCATTAGGGCAGCTCTCGAACGCACTGAACAGCTCCAAGTATCATAATCCAATTGTTGCCAATCTAGACTCAAGTCAGTGTTTTCCGACTTCACGAAAATTTTTCGCAGAACCGTACCCATTGACAGTTAAACCGATAAAATACCAACACTTGACAAAGCTGACATGTTTCTAGTTCTACCGAAAAATTAAACTAAATTTACGGCACCGAAGTGAAATCGACAGAGCAGGCCGTTTACTTTTCCACCTTTCACGTTGTGTGTTGGCAAAGAGGCAGTCAGTCAAGCGTTTGTTTGATTATCGCTTCTCCATACGCATTTGTAATTGAATTTTGATTAAATACTTTTTTTCAAGTCTGATAAAAAGAGCCATGGTCTAGTTAAGGAAAATAAAAATCACCTTTATTTTATGTTTACTTACACAAATTTAGAAGAGGACAATTGCAGCAGCAACACGGTAGGTTAGTTGCTTCAATATCATTCCCTGGTTTGACAAGTGAAATATAGGAGGATTGTTTCATCAGGAGTTTCGATGAAGCTGGGTCCATAAAGAATGTGCAAGCACATTCGGCACTGTTACACTCACATTTCTTTTTTGGTAACGCTCGATCAGATTGAATAGAATAGAGAGAATAATTTGACATTCTTTTTTTTTTAACTTGAGTGATTGACAAATAATTTCTTTCAGATTGCAAGTTTTTTTTTTTTTGAAAATAATGTATCAATTCGTCAGGTAGTTCTCTTTACCTTAATGTAATCTAAACGAGAACGAGGATTGTAAATTTGAATGCATTCTTAATAAAACAGTCGGTATATTGATAGGAAATAGGTAACATTTTTTGGGGTGCATTTTTAAAAATGACAAGCTTTTCTTTCTCAAAGCTGTCTACAGATGATGACTAAGCTGCTGTTAAATCGTAAAGTCAAAATACTCAAAATAATTTTGTCCGAGAAAGTCTCTTAAAAATCAGAAAAATAACAGTTTTTTGTGTTCCGTATGAGAATGGTCTGTCTGTCCGCGTGTATGCTTGTAACTTATGAACCGTTTGAGCTAAAGAGCTGAAATTTTGAACAGAAATAGTACGAAAGAAAAGTGGTAAAACAATTTTTTTTTTGGGCATAATGTACCCCAAGGAAAAAAATGTTCTTAGTAAATTTGTTGAACAAAAAACCTTGAAAACCAATAGTGACAGCACTAACTGCGGCACTCCTTAGTATAGGGTGACCAGATAAGAACGATAGAAAAAGAAATTTAAATAAAACAATAACGGTGTGAGATAACAAATCGATTCTGGCTTTATTTTGAAGCTATATTCATGCCTTATGTATGGAATAGCACATCATTTAAATGGCCGCCTCGACTTCACTGGCAGTGCTTCAAGCGGTCGGTCTAATTTTTGATGATTCGGTCCAATATGTGCGGCGTTATTCCGACAATAGCATCTCGAATGTTGGCCTCGAACTCGTCCAAAGTGGTTGGCTTGTTAGCGTAGACTAAGGAATTGACGTAGCCCCAGAGAAAATAATCGAGGGGTGTCAAGTCGCATGATCGTGAGATGACCCAGTCGCCAAATTTCGCCTTAACCAATTCGAGCGTTGCGTCGCTTGTATGGCATGTAGCGCCATCTTGTTAGAACCACAGCTCGGATATATCGATGTTGTCGAGCTCTGGCCACAGAAAGTCGGTTAACATCGCTCTATACCGAGGACCATTGACGGTAACGGTGTTTCTTTCCTCACTTCGAAAGAAATAAGGTCCGATGATGCCGCCGTGCCATAAACCGCACCAAACAGTCAATCTTTGTGGATGCATTGATGCTTGGTCGAACACTTGTGGATTGTGGTCGCTCCAATAACGGCAATTTTGGCTGTTGACATAGCCGCTGAGCCAAAAATGGGCCTCGTCTGAGAAGATGATTTTTTGGCCAAAATCCGGATCCCAATTAGCGAATTCACGGCGTTGTCTATGGCCGTTCGGCTTTAATTCTTGCATCATCATAATCTTATACGGATGTAGGCACAAATCCAACCACAAAATAAGCCTGGCTGACTCTCTGGCGATGCCCAATTCAGCTGATCGGCGCCGAATCGACATTTCTGGGTCTTCTTTGATACTGGCCGCTACGGCGGCTATGTTTTCTTTACTTCGCACCGATCTCTGTCTGGTTGGTGGCTTAACGTTCAAAAGAGTGTGCTCACGCTCAAACTTTTCCACGGTGCGACGAATTGCCTGCGCACTGAAGCCATGATAACGACCGACCACACGACGAAATTCACGTTGCGTATTTACAACTGAGACGAAATTTCGACAATAATTTTTAATAATTTCCACACGTTCGGGAAGAGTCAAACGATGCATGATGAAATGGCAAATCTTACTGAATATTTTGACAGCTGGATGTCATTGGTAACTTTGACAGCTGCTGAAACATAACAATTGGAAAAACTACCATTGCTATCTGGTCACCCTTTAGTATAAATATCACATCGTTTCAATAATAATCGCGCTAAAAACCACCTCATCATACCTTACCCCTGATTCATCCAGTTTTGATGATTTTCGGGCAAACACTTCTACATATCTGACTTTACACAAGACCCAAAAATCCGTTAAATGGTTTTTGAGTTAGAGGTGATTCGAAGATTTTGACAATTCTTCGTTAATCAAATTTTATCAAAATTCAGTTGTTCTCGAGCGAGCCATGTGAGACCAAATACGAGTAGATATGTAAATATGGAACATAAAGTGGTTGTTTTCATCTGACGCTTAAGCAGGCCACAGACCTTGGTGGTACGATGTATGTGGTCGATGTTCGAGAATACAATTTGATGGTACCTTTAAACCCATCCAAACTATACGATATTTTCCCAGTCATATTCATATTGTCAAGTGGACGACGATATATTGCTAGCAGTGGCGTCGGTGTCAGCCCGCAGTATTTTTTTTACGAGTTCTTCGCGCTCCAAATTACTTTTATCGCGACCGGAATACTTCTAGTTTTATTTTTTTTATAAACAATGAATACCTTTATATAATTCGACGAAGTGCAATTCCGTTGGAAAAAATGTCATATCCACAACATGCGCAATAAAAGTATGCCACACCATTACAGCACATCACTGGCGAAGACAAAACTAAGCTGTCAAGAAAGGACACACAACATCGGCGAATAGGTCAATACAATAGACAACTATAACCATCTACATATGCTCCGCGGTTAACTCTGAAATCGACACTAATGCTGAGATCAAACGAAAAACTACTCTCGCCAACCGCTGTTTCTTTGGACTAAGAAGGTGTTTTCTACCTTAGCAAAATCACTACGTAAGCTTTTGCATCTATCCTACTCATCTGGACTTTTTCTGAGTAAATGGAAAACAGCATTTGTCCAGACCGTCCCAAAAAAAATGTTTCGAATTTTCTTCTCCCTCCAACTACGGACCCATTGCACTAACGTCCCTTCTTTCCAAGGTCATGAAAACGTTGATAAATCGAAAATTTATGAAATATTTCGAATCGCAGTATACATAGTTGTCGAAGCAACAGGTCACAAAGTTTGGCATCGAGTTCTTTTGTCGAAAATGTGTGCATATGGAATCGATGGATTAGAAACTACCCTTCTGCCCGTTCAATCCAAGTTGTGCTCGACGGCAACTCACCAAATAAATGCTGCTGTTCCCCAAGGCTCTACTTTGCCTCCTACTCTCTTTCCCTTCTTTATAAATGATCGCTTGCCCGTAAGTTCATTAAATTCCGATCTAGACAGGATCATAATTTGGGGTACAACTAATAGAATGGAACACAATGCTGTCTACTATCACTAAAGCGAAACCAGAATCTTCTGTCATAATCCATGATTGGCACTTGCATTGCTGAAAACGGATTGCTGTTTAACGACAACCTTCGTTGGAATAACCACATATTCGAAGTCGCCAAGAATGCTGCAAAATGTCTAGGTTTCCTTAAACGGTCGAAGTAATACTTCACCCCGACTGATCTGATCTGATAATCTATAAGGCGTTTATTCATCCTAAACTTGAATACAACGCTCATATTTTGTCTGGTTCTCCAAAAACCTCATTGTACATTTTTATTTTGGAAAAATAAATTTCCAAACTCCGGAGCACTCAGACTCGATTTACGGTCCATTCTACCGCCTTTTTGGTGTAGTTCTTGGAGAAACTGAGATTTTGTTCGTTTTTCTTTTATTCTGGCTGGCTGTTGCCCATTCGGTCTCGACCCTCTGCAGCTCGACTCACAGCAAATACACTACCCATTACACCGTGGCTTGCACTTACTGAATAGCATCCAAATACGCGCGTTAAAATTAATAGAAGACACAAATATTGTGAATTCAGTTTACCCTTAAGCCTGTCCTCGCCGAAATTAGTGTTCAAAAACGGTCTACAATAATTACTCTTCACTGCAAGTGCTATATGGGATGATATTCGGAATCACATGCAAGACGTAGCTGAAAGGACAATAGGAACCATTGAACGTCGAAGATGCTACAAATTGTTCAGATGAAGAGTGCACAAGTGGTGTGGAAAACAAAAATTCGGCAACGTTAAAATTGTTACAACGATGCACAGGAACTAACCAGCAGGATTATATCGAGAAAATGAGAATACAAAATATCATGTGCCGTAAAAAGAAACCAAATTATGCGAAGAAAGAGATACAAAGAGTAGTAGAGATGTCTCAGCGGGAAAATACTCGAAATATGTTTAAAAAAATAAATGAGCTGAGTATAAACCTGTAATAACATACTGCAGAGATCCGACACGGGAATATGTTTTGTTACCTGGATGAGGTACTCAAAAAATGGGTTCAACACTTCAATGAATTGCTGAATAAATGACACGATGACTGTTCGACGGATGACCAGAATTTGCAAACAGCCTTGTAACTCCATCGACATATGATGAGACTGTACGCGTTATAAACAAGCTAAAAAAACAACAAAGCGCAAGGCAGCGACAACCGAGCTGTTTAAAACCGGTTTCACAACTTTTTGTGGAACGAAATCCACAAACTAGTTTAACACATATGGGTTCAAGAGGACAGAGGTCCGACATGGGAATATGCTTTGTTACCGAGATGAGGTACTCAAAAGATGGGTTAAATACTGCAATGAATTGCTGAATACAGAACACGATGACTCATCGACGAATGACCAGATATTTCAAACAGCCCAACTACTTGTAACTCCACAGACATATGATGAGACTGTACGTGCTATAAACAAGCTAAAAAAAAGAATAACCTACCAACCGAGCTGTTTAAAACCGGTTTCACGCTTTGTTTAACGAAATCCACAAACTAGTTTAACACATCTGGTTCAAGAGGACGTACCGAAGACTGGAAGAATGGAAAATTGTATCCTCTTTACAAAAAAGTTGATAGATTAACCTTCAACAACTATAGAGGAATCGTACTGCTCAATGTGAAATATAGGAGAATGTTAATGCGGGTTCCGCAGTAACACATTCATAACCGATCATCTCTTTTCGATCAGACAAATTCTTAAAATTCGAAGCACGAATTCAACATTAAAATTAACTACCTGTTCGTTGACTTTAAAAAGGCATATGATAGAGTCAAAGGAAGAAACTATGCAGCGCTCTGCAATTCGTCAATGTTCCACTCAAATTTTGTGGTGGAATTCTACAAAACACTGATACGACTTGTGGTAATGTATGGTTCTGAAACTTGGTGTATGAAGAAAAAACATGGATAACAATTATCAGCCTTCAAACAAAATATACTCTGACGTATAATATGGTGCTTTACAGATTGAGCAAGGTGTCTGGAGAATATGATACAACCACGAATGAAAGCGTTATACAATGAACCAGACATTGTTAAGTTCATCAAGATTGGACTTCTGCGCTACCAAGTCGACTAATGAATTCAAACTCCGAAGGACACAGGGCGACCAACGTACGAGAAGGCTTGGCAGTGTCAACTGAAGAACAATCGTCTTGGACCGAACAAGATGGAGGCAGAATTTGGACGAAGCCAGGGTCTAAAAAGGACTGCAGTGTGAGGAAGAAGACGAAGGAGAAGATCGCGAGATTGCATCCCAGTTGAAATTATAAAAGTCGGGGTTCACCGTAATACTGAGCGACATTTTCAAACTGGGAGTCTTCAGGACAAACCTCGGTCAGGAAGATCGAGAGAAATCAGAAATCTGCCCAAAGGTCAATGAGAGCCGATTCAAAAATTTATTTGTCAGTACAATGAGAGTCGATTCAAAACTCTATTTATCAATACAGTGCAACGGTAGTTGAGAGAAGTTCGACTCTAGGGACGAGTAGCAGTGAGGAAACACTTGCTAATAAGAAACGTTCAAAATGAGCTCTGAGACATCGGAACTGGACAGAAGAAGACTTCAGAAGAGTGCTCTTGACTAACGAATTGAAGTTTGAGATCTTTGGGTCAAAAGGCGAAATTTCGTCCGAATTGATTTTTTTTTTATAATTTGCGCGCGCCAAAGGGGATAATAATATCCTTATACTATTACAGGGAACGAGCGTTGTGTAGATAGACAGAGAGAGAGAGAGAGAGAAAGAAAGATTTGGTGTAGTGGTTTGAAATTCAGGTGGTATTCAATTTCTGTAAACTCCAAGGGTAGTGTCCAGATAACTGGGGAGCATTTTTATTTTGCTTTTATTATAGTTGCTCATGATTCAGAGTATTTTTTTTCCGTCTTCCTGATGTCATCATCACTATCAAGCTGCATTTTCAGCCATATGCCGGCCCTAGTGCCAGTGTTATGCATTAGTCAACTCTAGACTTAGCTTTCGCAATTGATCGACTTTTTTATTTATTTCATGCGAAATAAATAGATGGTTCTTGACTTCAGGATTTGAACCGTGAACCAACAGCGTGACAAGCGATGATGTTGCCACTACACCACGGCCACCCTCAATGATGCTACTAAACTGTGCAGTGCCCACGGCCAAGCATGACGGTGGCTCTGTTATGGTCTGGTGATGTTTCTTGCAAATGGAGTAGGGATATCTGGTGCGTGTCAAAAAAAAACGATGAAAAAGGAGGACTAGAAACTTATCTTAGAAGATCATGCTTTGCCATCTGGCCTGAAGCTAATAAGAGAAGGATTCGTAATGCAGCAGGACAACGATTTCAAATACATCTCAAAATTATGCAGGAAATTCCTAGAGAAGAAAAAAATATGACCTTCCCGTCACAATCACCTGATCTTAATCCAGTGTAAGTATATCATGGGATTTTTCCCATTTCGTTGAAATTTCCATGTTCAAAAACAGAAAAATTCCTGTCAAACTCGTCCGACTGTGCAGGATGACGATAGAGAACTCCCGCTGTTCCATCAAAGTCGGCAAGAACACCACCAAACCGTTTGATTTTAGAATAGTTATTAGACAGGGTGATGCACTATCATGCGATTTTTTCAACATCATACTTGAAAAAATTGTACGAAATTCACAAGCCAACACCAGAGGTACAATTTTTCAAAAGTCTGTGCAACTACTCGCATACGTCGATGACATTGATATTAACGGAAGAATTCAGCAGGCTTGAGGCGGTGAACGAAATCAAAATGAAATATAGTATATGCTGTCTACAAGAAGGGTCACTCAATGGACAGATATAATTTTAAGGTGGTAAAGAACTTTGTCTATCTAGGAGCTGTGGTGAACTCTGACAATGACATCAGTGCGAAGATCAAAAGAAGAATTACTCTTGCCAATCGCTGTTTCTACGGGCTAAGAAGTCAATTGAGCAGCAAAGCCCTCTAGTGTGCAACTAAGGAAACTTTGTACAAGGCCCTTATCATCCCAGTTCTGCTGTAGGGCGTAGAAACGTTGATACTATCAAAAGTGAATGAAAATATTCTATTGTATTCGTATGATCTACGGTCCTGTTTGTATCGACGGACTGCGTAGTAGAAGGTTTAATTAAAAAACACCGAATTCATCGGCTAGGGTGGCACCAGCCCGGAAAATCTTTGAATCCATTCCAGAGGGACAACCTAAGGTGGCGTGCGCAGTTGGAAGGGGAACCTCAACCAACTCAGCGTACAAAACTGGAGGCAGTTAGCAAAGGATCGATAACCCCTCCGTCGTTTGCCTACCTTGTCGTGGTGGAGGGGCTGAGTAAGGACCAATGATACTCTTGAGCTATACCTGGAATAGATCCAGGGAAGGTTAGGGTGGAGGTCAAGAAACTAAAAGGTAAACAAAAAGAACCTACAGTGAAGTAGCAAAAACACAAAAAAAAAACATGGAGAGTACAACTGAAAGAGAAGAAATCCGGATGGGGATATACATCCAAAAGTCGGCAGAGGCCACGGCTGCCGGCGAGGGCTTGGCCCCGAAAGGGGATAAGTCGCCAGTGGCTACAAATACTCTCAAACAAGACACGTACACGAACAAAAATAAAAACAACTTCGGGTTGCAGAACCTCTTCACTGCAACAGATAAAATCAAAGAGGGTGCAACAACATCGACATTGATCGCTCATAAAGAGGACGAGTCAGCGACCCGAAAAAAAACGCAAAATCTCTGGAGCCCAACAACGAAAAAGGGCCAAAGAAAGAAGACTACTGGAGATGGAGAAGCAAGGAAATTTGGTTTCAAACCCAAACTGCCTGGCTTCAACACCAAAAGTCGTCTCCCCGCGTGGTCAAAAAGCAAACAGTGAACACTGACCGGGGAACGGATGGAACACCCTACTCTATCACCAGAGGATGCCTCGGCAAACTCTGATGGCAAGAGGAGGATGCGCCCCCATGCTGAACCACCGCAGAGAAAAAGAAGTCGTGTTGCTAAAGACCATCCACAATATAGGCTTACCTCTATTCCACCAGGGCGGGCTAACGCTCACCCAGGGAGGAGCGAGGGAAGTACTGTCGCACAACCAAAATCCAAAAACCCGATTAGGCCGTCAACTTCAAGGAGACAGGCAGCCACACCCATAAAATCTCGTCACACGAGGTCGTATAGGGATGTAGCAACCAACCTCCTCGAGATGGTGGTCTATAACAGAAACGACGAGGATGGGAAGATACCGGAGGAGCTACATGAACGGTTCCAGAAAGCTCTCAATGCTGCCCTGGACCAAACACTTTGTGAGAATCCGACGGCTTCCCTGAATTTCCTGAGGGCAGGTTAAGGCCCAGGTCTGCCCCGGACTGTAAGCTAGATACCAAAGTAAAGATACTTTCGGTTGGCTGTCTCAAATTCATCCAACCTATGTAGGTCCGATTACCTGTAATCAAGGGCATTAAGGTCACCAAACCAACTTCTCTCTTAGTTTCTTACAGCTTTTCTTTTGAGTATTTTTCTAATATCTCCACCCATTTCGAGATATTGGAGTGTCCCTGTATAGCAAGCAAGTTCAAATTAGTTAGCTGCTTTTACAACCATTACCTTGTGGGAAAATCGTGGGATTTTTGGTTATATGAAATCGCCAAAACTCGTAACGAGAAGTACATACCAACAGTGTCTTAATCACATTGAACTGTAATACTATGGGCAAAGATGGATAGTCGAGTCCGAGACCTATGTCCATCGTCAAAAGAATTCGCCACAACAAAATACAATTCGAAAATTAATTACAAAAATGCATCGTTTAATAGAAAAGTAATAGAATGTAAAGGTGAGTTTTTTTTATGAAAAATTAGTTTACGCATTCTATTTGCATTCCTTTAGTTTCAATCATTTTCTCGCGCTTTTTTAGGCTTACTTTGTTTGAATGAACTAATGGTGGTCTCAGATTTATAACCGGCAGTGTATATCATTTCAACACAAAAACAATTTTGCTCGACTTGATTGCATTTCCGACAAATGTGCTTTATTGAATCCCATAGCGTTTTACCCCGGACTTTAGAGAGGATTGTATTTTGTTTTGACAGACAACCTTAATTCTTCTTCACACAATATTTGCTCATTGGAACACAATGTAGATAGTCCAACCGTACATTCATCAAGCTAATATAATATTCAACCTTTTTATCGATCAACACAAGAGCTATTAGCTATATAGGATTCACTCATGTGAGACATACACATTCTAAAAAATTTAATAAACATTCCAATTGAATGTTTAAACCACTCTAAATGAGTTGTTATTGTGCAAAAAAAAAAAAACTAAACACCTAATCTCTCACATGTTCTACAAATAGTAGACAGACACCAAGAAATAATCCACTTACAAACAACAAAAACAAAGCAAACACAACCAGCAATAGCAGCAGCTACATATATGAGATTTTGAACTTGGAAGCATTAAATACTGCACGTAAGGCATAAATCACTCAGATCCCTCATTTGTTCGAATGAGCAATCGAGTTGAAAAGAAACAAAACAAAATTCTCAACTTATAAAGGTTCTAATAGGAGCGGTGAATTCTATGTGCCCGGGTAGCTCAGTCGGTAGAGCGTTGGACTTTTAATCCAACGGTCCAGGGTTCAAGTCCCTGCTCGGGCGGAAACTTTTTTTTTTATTTTTTTTTTTTATTAAATTAAAAAAAAATAGTTTAGGGTTGGTTTTGAGAAGATAGACGCAGTCAATGTAATTAGAGACGAAAGATAATTAGAGAGAATTGCAGATGAGGAAATGATATTTCCGCTAGTGAAAACTAGCTTCTACAGTGAAAAATTACGATATGAGTCGGTGATTTCGGCTGACAGTACAGATTCGATGAAAGACAAACGTGCACAGTTTCTCAATCAACTAATTTGCCATTCATAGCTCACACCATTATTGAGCTTTGTATCTCATCAATTATCAACTGGGAACAATTAGATGCTCTTCAAATACAATTTCATCAGCATAGTCAATATTACTTCACTTCACTTCACTTATACATAAGCGCCGAGCGACCGCATATGAATCATTGGCAATCATTGAATAAATATGCGTTACAAGCAAAAGAAGCGAAGCCTTACAACTCTACTGCATACAGTGTCGGATTGTGGAATGTACCGCGACAACAATTTTTAGGGTTTCCCCTTACTACTTCTCATCTCTTTCTTAACTTTTTGTCTGAATATGAACAATGTAAATGGGGGGGGAGGAATAAATGAATACTTGCCTGGAAATGTATTGCCCGCAAAATCAGGGTGATCACCATTACCGCCAGCGCCACTGCGACCCCCTAATAAGGGTTGCGATTCACGGTTATCAAAGCCGGTATCCAGATTGATGCCCTCAAAGTCTACGTCTGGAACTAAACAAATCTCTTCTTCCGTATTCGATAAATCACAACACGAACGTGGTGAACTGTTCTGAGTGCAACTGCTTCTGCTACTGCCTGTACCACTGCACGTTGTTGCGCTACTCTCCTCTGCACCACAAATACTGTTCGAAGATAGTGAAATTATGCCGCTATTGTTATCAATAAGATGTGCAGCAACGTTACGATTGCCAACGCCAACGCTACCAAGTTCTGTCTCAATGCTTAGTAAGGTTGTCGCCGCTGTTGCTGGATTATGATTATGATGATGGTGATGTAGATTGTTTGCCAAATGTGATGTGATCTAGAAAAAAAATTATAATAAATAAAAAATAAGAGAGAATCAGAGAATTATTCAAAAAGAAAAGGGAAAACCTCTAAGAAGGAGAATAATCTGCAGAAATGCATGTACACACTATGGAGAGGAAGTGTTCAAACGCCACACAAGCAATTGCACAGATGCAAATCAAAAGAACCTCAGTCGTTTTTTTAATTCACCAAAACAATAAATTTAAACAAAAAAATGAAGATCCAACATTGGATTGGTTGACGATTTAATAACGAAAAGCGTTCATTTTACACATTTCGTACCAAGAAGCACTAGAAATCAGAGAGATCCTCATTATTCTCGCACTTGGCTGGAGAGTTATTGTCCATTTGTTCGATATGACGGAGCCAAACTTGTCGATGGATCTTAGCTTTTTTTTTTTGTATCCTGGTACGAGTCGACAGATGTTACAGATGACAAACATGACTTGACCATCTCCAGCGTCATGTAACACTCTTTAGAATATATTTTTAGAATGATGCATCATAAGACTTTCCATTAATCCTTTTAAGACCGTTCTAGTACCTTTCACCAAGAAAGGCACTATGATAGAACGTCCAGAAGTCTGGTCAAGAGTTCCTGAGAAGGCGGACATTGGGCGGAAGAATCCTCTCGATGGAATCAACGGTGGCGTCAATAGTCAGTTTAGCGGATACCTTATATGAACTTCTTCGACATATTCGGAGC
Organism: Pocota personata; assembly: GCA_963082735.1. NCBI lineage: Eukaryota > Metazoa > Arthropoda > Insecta > Diptera > Syrphidae > Pocota > Pocota personata. Next base: position 44,026,338 of record OY720429.1, on the reverse strand, counting down.
TCGGGTCACTAAGAATCTTCCAGAATAAGTTAGGGTGTTGGAAAGATATGGTGGCGGATGAATCCTTGTTGAACCAACGGCAGGGCTATTATCCCCGTAGAGGGTAGCTGGCATCACAATATTCGGCCCCTTCTCCCAGGGGTTTTAACGAAGGATATGGCCCACCATGGAAAAAGCTCCTAGTTACGAAGCAACAAGCTAACAGATAAAAATGATTTTACTGGTAGCGAACCTCGCAAACGAAATAAGGACAACGATCTTAGGATCCGAACGTGAATTGTTCGTAGGCCACGTCAGCATTTCAATTAGCTATTAGAGGCCCTAGACTGTTATAAAGCAGATATCACCCCCATCCAAGAAGTGCGGTGGGATAGGCCGGGCAAAAAGCGGATGAGAAACTGTGGCATCTACTATGGTGATTGCTATAGGGAGCATAAGCAGCGTTTATTTGGATGCGAATTTGTTGTCAGAGGCAGACTAAGGCTTAGGTCTTAAGCTTTAGGCATGTGAGAGAACGCCTGATGACAATCCGCATTAAAGAAAAATTCTAATACATCAGCTTAATATGCGCTCATGCCCCTCAAGGAGGATAAGGACGACGTGACCAAAGATTACTTTTATGAGCTCCTCGACAGGACTTGTCCACGTTATGACGGTAAAATCGTGCTTGGCGACTTCAACATAAAAATTGGAAATAAGAGTATCTTAGGAAACACCGTCGGAAAATACAGCCCGCATGCTGTATTGCCTCAGGTCAATATTCATAACGGCACCTGACGCTCTCCAGATCAACTAACTGCCAACAAAATTGATCACGTCGCAATTGATGCAAGGCACTCCTCTAGTATTTTTGATGTACGCACCTTCCGTGCAGCTAATATTGGCTCGAATTACTGCTGCTAAGGTAGGTATGTGAATATCCCAAACAAAACAATACCAAAGAAGTACTGTGAGAAAGTATAACATCCAACGACTACAATTGTAAGACTGTCAGAGCTTTTGCCGATCGAATGTCCTTGAACCTCTCAAGAAGTCCAATGTCGCCAACGTTAAGCGCTGATGAACAATGGCCGCCTCTGATGTGTTGGGCTTCTCGCATCCATCCCAAAGAAGCCCCTGGTTTGATGAAGTGCCGTCAAGCGCAAGCACCAAAGCAAGAAACTTATAAAGCTAATAGGGTGACCAGAAGCGGTTACGACCTCTACAAGCAGAAGAGAAGAAAAGAGTATCATCTATGAGCATCATATATGAAGAACACGAGATTAAATCAATGGAGATGTTACAGCAAGAACGGTGTTCGACAGTTTTACACAAAGGACACAAAGGTCAAACAAAAACCTGTAGGGATGCCTGCATTTATCTGTCAAACTGTGAAGGCGCGCAGTTTAATATCGGAGAATAGAAAAGCAAGAAACCAAAGGAAAGTGTTTCATAAAAGTTTTGAAAAGTGTAAACATCACAACGCCAATTAAGTGCGAAATGAATTTCACCTGTTTTTAAAAAACCGAAAATAAAATATTGCTATAAGAAATATTGAGATTCCTCGGAGTGCCCATAACCTCAATTGAAATTGAGTGACAATTAGCAGCCAACCTTATTAATGTGTGGAACACCATCTAGGAGAGAATAGCGAGTGGAACACCTAATAAAGGAAAGCCAACAATCAGATAAGTCTTGCCATTTAGTATTGTTTTTAGTACTAGGTTTCACATTTTTCATACTAATAATACTGTAACATGATTTTTTTTTTTTTTATAATTTGCACATGTTAAAGGGGATATGAATACCCTTATACTTTTTTTTTTTTTTTTAGAACACTAGCGTTTTGTGGAAAGTGGAAGAGACAGAGAGAAAGACAGAGTGGTATAGTTCGAAACTCAGGTGGTATTAAGTTTACTCTAAGGGTGGCTGTCCAGATAACTGGGGAGTATTTTTGTTTGTTTCGCTATTATTGTCGTTGCTTATGATTCACAGTATTTTTTTCCATCCTCCTCCTGATATCATCATCACAATCAAGTTGCATTTTAGCCATATGACCACCCTACTGCCAGTGTTATGCCTTCACAGTAGAGTTGACTTAGCTTTCGCAAGTGAACGACTTTTTTATTTATTTCATGCGAAATAAATAGATGATTCTTGACATCAGGATTCGAACCGTGAATCAACAGCGTGACAAGTGATGATGTTACCACTACACCACGGCCACGGATTAAAATGGATAAAGAAAAAATGACGGCTATATTAAATAACGCAATAAGAAAGCAAGAATTTATATCTTAGTTGGATGCGGTGCACAAAACTATGAGGGAAGATATGAAAAGAGAACTGCACTTTAGGTACGAAAAAATAAATAAGAATGTTAAAGCGGCAACGAAATCATCGATTTTGCTCAAGAGCTACGGAGCAAAGGTATAGAAGTCAAAGTCAGTAATATTCGCAGATAGCAGAAAAAATTATTTAACCAAACACGGAACTGAAACAAATACTAACTACGAATTAATCGAGAGGAAGAATAGGTTCACCCGAAGAGGAATATAATGACTTAAAAAAGATAAGAGCTGACGTATCAAATAAAGTTTCTAACAACGAAAATCAAAAACGTTCGAGTAATAGCGGGAGGAAACTAGGAAACACGCAGGAATCACCTTTAACACTAGGTTTACGGGACGCGTCATTTTGACACATTTCGAATTTTATTATATAAAGGAAATTACAAATCCGTTCGCATTTTTATTTTATCTCTTGTACTGACTTTTATCCGTTGAACAAGGTAAATATATATTGAAGTCTATTTTCTTCAAAAATGTTAAAATATTGATGTTGTTTTTTCTTTAAATATATGTATTCGTTCAAGCGTCAAATTGACGCGTGTTCGTAGAGATAGGTATATAAGAAATGTCCGTAAACCTAGTGTTAACAGCGAATATGTTCTAACTCAACACATACTCTTATTTCAAAGGAGGATTTCACGATTTTATGACAAAGCAAACGTTATTAGGTACATGGCACAAATATTAAATATAAAATATAAATGTTATAAAGTGAAACTTGGCTAAATAGGATATCAAAGCAGAGAGAGGAAGGCAACGGGAAACCACCAATCAATCATCATGGAAACACAAAAAAAACAATTGGCCCTCAGTTCCCGGCAGACTTTAAATGGGTGCTAAGAAGCCCCGGTGGGTATTTCAATTTAGGAACGTGGAAAGTTCGAAGCCTATATCAGGCAAGAAAACTTGTTAATATTATAAAGGAATCAGAAAGACTAAAAATGGATATTCTTGGGATAGCTGATGTACAGTGGAAGAGGAGTGGAGAGCTGGTTAAAAATGGTCTCAAACTCCACTAAATATAGGATTACTAAAAGGCCAAGTAATACAAAACCACATTAAGACATAGTTAAATAGAAAACTTCTTCAAGTAAATGCAAACGAAATTAGTGAAGAATCCATCAACTCTAAGTGGACAGAGATACAAAATACAGAACAACAAGCACGAAATGAATGAATAACAAACAAGATACTGTCACTGATGGAACAAAGAAGATAAAATAGTAGATCAAAACGGAATAGACACAGAAAATTAAATAGATTAATTAAAAACAAAATACGCGAAGCCAAAAAACTACACCCCTCAATGCAATATAAAGAACTATGTAGAGAGGCTTAAAAGATACCACGATAATTTCGGCCTACATAAAAAAGTAAAAGAAATCCCAGGCATTAAAAAGAAAAAAATACATTTCATCACATTAAAGGATAACGAAGACCGTAATCTCTTTGGTACACAAGATAGACTACAAAAGTGAAAAGAATACATTGAAGCATTATTCTATGACGAAAGAGGACACTTGGAACCTTGCAATGGACCTGAAGGACCGAGTATTTTGAGGGAAGAAGTCGAGAAGACTCTTACGAACTTTTCAAACTAATTGAGGAAGACAATATAATGAAATTAGTCAACTTGTTTAATGCTATTTATAAATATGGCAAACTTCCAAATGACTGGTTAAAATCGATCTTTATCTTTATAACACTCCCAAAGAAAACCAGACCAAAGCAATAATTCGTTTACAGAACGATAAGCCTAATGAGCCACGCATTCCGGATCTTTTTTAAAAATTATCCACAGACGAATCTACATCAAATTAGAAGAAGACGTTAGTTCCACCTAATTTGGTTTCAGAAATGGTTTCGGTACTCGCGAAGCACTTTTTGTCTTTAATGTGCTAATCCAAAGGAGCTTAGAAATGAACAGAAATGTCTTTGCGTGCTTTGTGGACTATGAAAAGGAGAGTGACAAGGTAAAATACAAAATAAAACATAGATAGAAACAACCGAAGAATAATCGAACATTTGTATTGGGGTCAAAACGCTAAAATCACCATTGAAGGCAAAGAATCTGATGAAATAGATATTCGAAGAGGTATAAGACAAAGCTGCATCTTATCTTCTTTACTTTTTAATATGTACGGAATCAAAGTTAATTGCATACAAATAAATAATATCAGATACGCTGATGATTCCCTTATAAAAGACAATGACATTATGGAATTAAACACTATGATGAACAAGCTTAACTCTAAAAGCAACGATTTTGGTTTAAAAATCAACGCCAATAAAACAAAGTTGGCAGAAACTCCCAAAATCACAATTCTGAACTGCGAATCAAGAACTCATTTCAGCACTCAAATCCAAGCAAGTGTAGAGTGGAGCAAGCAAGGCTAGCTTTCTGCAAAAGACTTTCACTAGTAGAGAAATTAATTTGGCTCTGAAAGTAAGGTTAGTGAAATGCTACGTATGGTTAGTGTTCTTACCATATTTGGAACAGAAACAGGGACCCTACACAGAAGGGATATAAGAAGGCTAGAAGCTTTTGAAATGTGGATCTACAGAATAATACTTCGAATGTCTGGGATTGATAGAGTAACAAACGAAGAAGTACTGAGGCGCATAAATCTAAAGAAAAATCTTGTAGCTATCGTTGAAAGGAGAAAACAAAAATATCTGCGACATGTTATAAGGAACGAGAAGTACAACCTACTCCAAGTCATCCTGCAGGTTAGAATAGAAGGAAGAAGAGGTATGGGTAGACAAAGACTGACCTGCATATCAAACCTACGAGAGTGGCTCAATCTTTCGATAGCAGAAATATACAGGGGAGTCAAAACACAAAGAAACACTTACCATGATATTGCCAACCTCTGAAACGGAGAGGAACCCTAAGAAGAAGGGATGAAGAAGGAAATCGAGTAGTGGAGTCATAGTCAGTAACATCAATGTCGGTAACAACATCACCCAGACTCTTGATGAAAAAAGAAGAAAAGGACTGCGGCAAGGTGACGCACTATCATGTGATTTATTTTGCATCATACTTGAAAGAATTCTGACGCTAACATCAAAGGTACGATCTTTCAAAAGTCGGTACAACAACTCGCGTACGTCGACGACATTGACATAATTGGAAGAACGCAGCGTGATGTCAATGGCAAAACAAATGCAAAACTGCAGGCGGCTAGCACAAGATCGAGCTGGCTGGAGAAGCTTGTTGGTTGAGGCCCAGGTCCACCCCGGACTGTAGCGACATTTTAAGTAAGTAAAGTAAGTAAGGTTTTCTTCAGATCGTTGAAGAAGCATTTTCCTAGAGTAGCTCTTTTGATATGGGCAAGAGAAGGACATGCGCAGAGGAAGTGAAGTGGGATTTCCTCCTTCTCTTCGTCGTCTCTGCAGCTTCTACAGAAATTATTGATTGCAATGCCCAGTCTCCACGCATGTCTGCCGTTACACAGTGTCCAGTGTGACATGTGCGATTTTGGAGATGTTATCTCTACGATGCCTTAGTAGTACCTTGAACCTGTCTACCTATGGTTTGCTTTTTCCACTGCGTCAGTGTGAGTCAAGTACTTGATAGATGATATTGTAGTGTAATCTCAGTGCTGCCCAAGCCCATGGAAAGCGTCACATTCTTGAGTTTATTTGATGTACCGTTATTTGTACCATACATTTTCGAACGAAATATACAGTTGGGTCCCGCCTCTCCGTCTGATTAATCGTAATACACGTGCAGCCCATTCTGCATATTCATTTACTCTAGAGTTTAGCATCGTAGGAGATTCAATACTAATGTAGAATAACTTGCCTCCCACAGTATTCCCAGCAACCTACAATTTCAAAACAATTTAAAATTAACGAGCATCGTCTGTCCAATGTTTAACCTTTTCCTTCCACTCTAAGTGGTGAAGAATATTTAACAAACAAAAAAAAATCTCTATACGCCTACTGTTTGTACCGAGTGAACCTTGTCGTGCTAATTCATCAGTCGCACAGTTTGTCGTGATATCACAATGACCAGGAAATAGGCGGCAAAACATTTACTGATTTAAATTTCACTGAGCTGAAATAACCAACCTGATAAATAGCACCGAATTCGGCTTGTAGAAAAATTTTCAATTTAAAATTCACTAAGTTCTATAGAATTTATTCTCTTTATTTAAACAAAACTTGCTATTTAACTGAATAACACAAAAGTAAAGGAACTGATTATAAAGAGAGCGAGAGAGACTCGAAATTTTTAGTGACTTTAACCGGCTGCTTGTTTTTCACGAATGCCTCGCAAATTCAAATCCTTTAAAGAAGGACAGCGAGCGTAATCGCCAAACTCGTTTTTAGTACACCATATCTTTGTAATTAGCAGTTCCACTCAGTGCTGCCAAAGCCGTCATCTCGGCTCGGCTGAATGATAGGTATATGTTTGGTGAGAACACCAGCACCAACTCATTTTCGAGCTCGACTGGAACTCGACTTATTCGATATCGAAATATTCATTCATTCGATATTTGTTAAAATTCGTTGATTACTATTTTTGTTAATTACTAGTTTTCTTCATTACTATTTTCTATTATTGAACACTTTCGTTCGTTCCAACTATCGTCCACTACAAATTAAGTTTTCCATTCATTCAGTTTATTTCATTCGACAGTTCGCTGAATGAGTTGAGTAGGTATGCAATCATCCAAAATGGCCGATTTTACCACGAGGGTAATGTTGGAATATCTCGAAAACGTGGCGTCCTATGAAAACAATTCTTCGACTGAAAATTGTTGTACGAATAAAATTACATCGACCGGACTATTAAACTTTAAAATTCTTTTAAAGATGGATGCTGAATTTTTCAAAATTGTTTGTACGCAATCCTCCAAAATGCCAGACATTACCTCGAAGTTAATGGAAATATGTTATGAATATTTGTTCTTGGGTGGCTAATATCCCGAGTCTTTCTATTTTGGAATGTGAACTCCCGACCTCATACGTCACGGGGCGCCAGTGATACGCATACAGATTTATTTTTATAATTGACTATCATTCGATTGCTGAAATCATTGAGTTACTATTGATTTTTTTTTTTTTTTTTTTATAATTTGCGCGCGCCAAATGGGATATGAATACCATTAAATTATTTCAGGACACGGGCGTCTGCAGAAATTGAGAGAGCGAGAAAGAAAGATTGGTGTAGTGGGTTTGAAACTTAGGTGGTATTAAGTTTCAGTAAACTCCAAGGGTGGCGTCCAGATAACTGGGGAGCTTGTTTGTTTTGCTTTTTGTCGTTGCTCATAATTCACAGTATTTTTTTCCCTCCACCTGATGTCATCATCACGATCAAGTTGCATTTAAGCCTTATGACAACTCTACTGCCAGTGTTATGCCTTCGCAGTAGAGTTCACTAAGCTTTCGCAATTGATCGACTTTTTTATTTATTTCAGACGAAATAAATAGATGATTGTTGAGATCAGGATTTGAACCGTGAACCAGAGCGTGACAAGCGTTGATGTTACCACTACACCACGGCCACCCTCAATTACCTCACACAAACAATTTAAACAACTATCCGTCATCGGACGTAAAAAATAATACAGTTGTTTAAAAGGCGAGAATGGTAACAGAATGTTGGACACAAATGAGAAACTGACGAGATGGGTAAACTACATTACAAATCTCATCCATGATGAGCAGCACTCGATAACCGATTCATCAGATCCGGATATATTGCCAGAAGAAGTGAGTTAAAGTCATCATCAGAAATGCGAAAGATAAAAAAGCGGTAGGCGCTGACGAAGTCCCAAATGAGCTGATCAAGCTGAATGAAGAAGACAATATAAAAGTAATCACGGATCTCTTCAATAGAATTTATCGTAGCGGAGAAATCCGCAAAGAATGGTTGATAACCTCTCTTATAACGCTTCCTACGAGAAGTAATGCATCAAACTGTGAAGATCACAGGACCACCACATGAGCCACATGCTAAAACTCTTCCTGTAAATAATATATATGTAACAGGATTTATAAGAAATTGGAGGCATATATTAGGCTTTGGAACGCGTGAGGTCCTTTTCTCGTTAAACACTCTAGCGCAAAGATGTTTAAACATGAAGCAAGAATTATATATATGCTTAATAGACTATGTGATAGCATTTGATAAATACCGTCATCTGAAAATGCTAGAAATAATGAGATGAGCTAGAATTAATACCAAGTACTATAATATAATTGAATCATTGTATTGAAGTCAGAAATCCTGCATTCAAATAGATGACGAAGAATAAGATGAAATAGAGATTTTACAAAGAGTGCAACCAGGTTGTATTCTATCACCTCCATTGTTCAACAGATAAGCGGAAGAAATCTTCATAGAAGCAATAATGAAGGCGGAATCGCAGTCAATGGAACCAAAATTAACAATCTAAAATACGCAGACTACTGAATAATAATTGCGAAAAATGAAAGAGAGCTAAATACCATGACAAACAACATAGACTGGATAAGAAAAGAACGGCCTCAAGATCAACACCTCCAAATCGACATTCATGAAAATTTCTATCAACGTCAAAATTAATTGCATATACAAAATTAAGTACTTGGGTACACAGGTAGGTTGGAAAGCAAACTCTTTCATTGAAGTAAAATGCAGAATTGAACAGGCTCGAGCAGCTTTCTGCAAGATGAGAAAGATACTATACGCCGAAATAGTGCTTCTCAAAACAATTTAAATACATACTTGAGACACGTCATCAAAAATGAAAAATACCAGATTCTTCAAATAATACTACAACGAAGAAGAGCGACCGGTAGACAACGACAAACTTGAATGCACAACCTGAGGGACTGAGGGACTGATATCGAATGTCCACCATGTAACTGTTCAGGAAAGCCACATCTGGCGGAAACATTAAAAGGATGATAACCAATCTCCTAAGAGGAGAGCTAAGAGGAGAGGCACTATAAGAAGTTACTATCGACTCTAAATCAACCTTGCCAACAAATGTATCTTTGGGGAAAGAAAGCAATTGATGAACAAAACTAAGGAGACTTGCTCTACCGGGCAGAAGTAGGTTGTTTTGGAAGAAAAGTTCTTCGTGTGGTTTTCGGTCTGGTTTGTTTTTTACGAAGTATTCAACAGAAGATACAACGAACTGTATGATCTTCAATTTAATTATCTAATATGGTTAACCAGGACATTTAGAGCGAATAGATATCAAAGCTCCAGCTAGGAAGGTCTTCGAAAAGGAAGAAGCATTCTATATTTCTTTAGACAAGAACGCCTGCTCAACATCGTGTTAGTATTTCTGGAACACGTTTCAACTCTCTCCAACTGATACCCTAAGTTCTCTACTGACTGCTTTGGGCGGTCTCTTTTTCTATCGGACTGGGTAAGTGGATTTCACCGCATGGCATGCTATATTTCACTAAGCAATTTTCTTTGCGACGTTAAATTGTGACCGATCCACTGCCATTTCCTTATGTGGGAGACAGACTGCTGGTATTGATACCATGGTATAGCAATACTACGTTCTATACCCCATGTCTGTCACTGCAATACTACGTAAAAAGCTAGTATACCATGAAATATACCTGGTATTGAGATTCGCAATTTTTTGCTGGTATACCACCATCTTACTGATTGCAGCGCCAATTCCTCTTTATTGGCTAGCCTTCGTAGCTTCTTTGACAATTCTTAGGTATGCACTTTCGCTTTCAAGTATTTTAATTTTATTTTTATTCATCATTTGGCACAAAAGTAAATCATTTTTATTCATCCTGTCTTGAATTTTCTATTTTTATTTGTTATGACAGACAACACAAACGTCAAAGTATACTACTTAACGCCAAAGTCATCGAATACTACGAAATGCATTCTGTCAGGGGTTGCAGTACTCACTATACCATGGTATCAATACCAGCAGTCTGTCTCCACTATTAGTCGAATTGCGATGTTTTATGTAGGACGGCAACTTGCAAGTGACAATGGCATCCACATTCAAAGTAATACACCCATACAACGGAATACTGACCCTACATTGGAACGCAACAGCGGCAAAGTAAAGTGAGTTACTTCGACTCCAAAATGAATACAAAACTTTCAACACATACTGTAATAATATTTTTGCATTCAAACGCACACTCGAAAGACTTACCTCCAAATGTTTGGGTTCTTCGCCGAAGGAACTGATTAAATCGTCGTCCAATTGCAGAAGTGGTGGATCGGCTGTAGTCATGAGGGCAAATTTCCAAAGTTTAACAAAATTTCAAACTCCCACAACACACAGTGTGACTGCTACCACAGCACAACAACAACGAGAACAGCTGCGACCTTACTCCCGCTGCGCTACTCTACAACAAAGAGGTCTTCTACTCTTGATAAGCGCTCTGCACAAGGTACACTCTTGTGAATTGCTTTATTTTACAATATTGTAATGCTAGACACCCCTTTTTGATGTTTTAAACATGTTTTTATGTCGAATAGTTTATCGATTTTGCTAATTATCGCCTGTGACCTTTTTGCGTTTCTTATCATTACCAGCGCGCTGTTTCTTCGCTTTGTTCGTGATTCATAGACACATTCGCGGGTTTTTAGATTTTCCTTGCATAGTTGAATTACCTTTCGTGTGTTTATGCTCACTTTTACACTGCGCTGAAGGATTCTTTGTTAATTTTTTTCACGTGAAAAATATTTAAAGAAAAAAAAACACAAGAATCGCACAAACTTAATGAAAATCTATTTGCTGAATCAATACAACAACAACAATAAATTGAAGTTTGACGTTTAAATGGCCATGAATTTTTTTTTATCTCTTTTCTCTATGACATATCTGTGAAGTCGTGGTTTTCGAAATTTTTGGGTGGACGTGCAATTAGCAGCGCGATTAATACCCTCCAAGAAAATATGTGAACTCGCTCTAAGCGTTAAAAAGATTTCGTAATAGCTTTTTAGTAACACACGAATAATTATTCATTTACGCATACATGTCGAGGTGATGAGCACTTTGTGTGTGGCGACTAGATACTTTGTGTATCGTGCCTTAGATTAAGCTTTTAATATCTAAAAATGGACTCATCACGAGGCAATTTTCTTTTGAACACAATCGATCTCTGATTGGTTAAGCAAAATTGGAAAATGTTTGATTTTATGACGTCATATTTCGCAGGAAAGAAAATAAATTGTTTATTTTTGACAAAACGCCGCACAGAGTGCTTTCACGTTCAAGACAAATAGCAATGCTTTGCTTAATATTGTAATATTGATTGGTGTAGAGCTCGGTCTATAACATACATTTATGTATGTATATCTATGAATACACTTTTATATATTACACGTCATTATATTATATATTATACTATTGTATAAAAGTGTATTAAATACATATCTACAAATCTAAAAATGTATGAGAAAAAAATTAATGGAATTATTTTGATTTGAATTAAAGAAAAAGAATTACAATAATACCCGTGACAGACCAAAATGGTTAATTCAGTTTAACTTACAGATACTGCAATTATTTTACTTATATTAACTTGTATAAGCTTGTCTATAATACATATAATTCCTTCAATTTCCCTTACAATTTTGGTTTATGTTGTCAAAATGATTAATGATTATAAATACAAATGTGGCCAAAAAACCAATTGTTAATAAAATGTTGAAAAAATGTTATACACTTTCGTTACCCTTTGTTTAGATTTTGGCGATTAATTCACTATCATCGCTATCAAAAAGGAAGTCTGTCACCTATGACTAAAGGATCAACCATATAGAGTTAAGGTAGTGAAAAATAGTGTTCGAATTGAACGAAAAAATTCCACTTAATTTGTATCAAAAGTTTAATTCATCAATAACAGATTTTAGCAGTAAATACTAAAAAGCGTTCTCACAGGAGAAAGAAATTTAGCGGGTTTTATTACTGTTCTCTTTGTTTGGGTCCTGAATGAAAAATATACATTAGACATTATACTATATAATTATGAGCAAATTTGAGACCTGCAGAGCAATTGCGGTAAAATAGTGATTATGAGTCGCGGTCAAGTACTTTTAAGTATAATATAACTGAGAAACGGCTTATACTAACGCTACCGTACAAATGGTAACCTAAACCATAATTAGAGCACAGCACGCATTGACTGAATGTTAATCCCGATGTAACTTTGCGCCAGAGTTTTCGAATCTAGATTTTCAGTGTTGAGTAGAAACCGTAAAATGGAGCCAGAAATGCATTATTCGTGTTTATCGAAATTAATAAACAAATTCTCAGTTTTATTTTTTTTATGTACAATAGGTGTTTCAGAGATTTCTTAAATTTTATTGAATTGTTTTTACCTCAAAGTTATATAGCTTTTATTGGAACACGAAGGGGGAGGTAGCGTTACTGCGGAGTTCATAACAACAAAGTTAGAGGAGAGCCCTTCAGTGGAGGAGTACGCTAATCAAAAGGTGCCTACAAAACTAGGTGATTTTACCGTGTTTTTACAGCGAGTTCAACCCGGGTTGAACTTGAGTTAGCGGGCAAGGAAATTCTAGTCGAGTTAAGTTCTCTCTGCAAGAGCATCGAAAGTTTGGGAATAAAAATCACTGGAGACACAATTAAAACAAAAATACTGCAGAACGTTAAGATGGAAAGTTCAGAGGGCAGTACAATTACATTTTACGGATTTATTGGGCAACAGAAGCGAACTTCAAGAAAGAAACACAAAGGTGATAACAGCAGTGGCGGACCAGGATGTTTTGAGTGTAACATGCAAGGCACTTTTCGAGGAATTGTCCCTCAAATGACATATGAGTAACAAGGATATGTATACCAGCTCCAAGACTCCAAGTCACCGTGCATGAGCACATATGTATAGTAGCAGGGATAACTTGTAAGTCGAGTGAAAAGTAAGGAAGTTGTACGAATAACATCCGCTTGGGCGTAGAAGCTGTAGACTATATGTACCTGTCGGTTGCTGGTAGCATGGCGTAGACGTTAAGGTGGAAAGCATGTTCTGTATTCCCAAGTTGTGCATAAATCTTCTCTCAATAAGTCGAGTAGTCCGCAAAGGTAAAACGGTTGATTTCGATTCGAAAGGATGCAGGATTTACAACGCAAGAAAACAGGTGGTAGCTACAACTACTCAGGATCGTTATTTGTTCAAACTAGATAGTCCAGTATTAGATCAAGTCTGCATTGTAAAAGGTTGGACGCAGATTATTTCCTTTAACACCGAAGAATGGGACATTTAAACTGTGAAATTTTTCTAAAAGAGAAGCAATGCTATTTTTCATTTAATCAAATAAGGCAACGAGCATGTAAAGTTTTAGAATTGGTTCACTCCGACTTATGTCGCCCAATTCATGTGATAAGCATAGGTAGTGTTCGTTGGATTTAGGATTTTTTAAGCACTATTTTTATCTCCTTTCGACGTTCAAAAAGTTAAACCAAAGTCCGATTCGTAGAATTTAAAGCGCTAGTAAACAATCAGTGCAACAATATGTAGGATCAAAGTTTTATGCATTGACATTGGTTGTGTATACTGTAATAAGGCATTTCAGACATTATTTAGTTAAGGTGATACACGTCATTAGACTGCAACACCGTATACACCGCGAGATGTATGTTGCTGGATGCAAATATACCCAAACGTTTTTGGTCTGAAGCAGATGCTGCAGTGGTGTATATTAAAAATAGATCGCCAAGCAGTCCATCTAATGAAATGGTTCCTGAAGAAGCCTGGTCAGTTTGAGTATCATATATATGTATATGTGTGCGTGAGCGTTCATATTTCAACAGAGAAACGAAAGAAGTTACACTCAAAATCTGATGCCTGCGTCTTCGTTATATATTGTGAGGGATCCGAGGCGTACCAAGCGGTTTTCTTTGAAAACTAGCGTTTGTCATCGGTTGAGATAATTCAGAAATACAATTTCTTTAATTGTTTGAATTATTCGCAGACCTTGGTGGCAATGGTAGATGGTTACAGGCAGTCTGTTAGCTGTATAGAGTGTGGAAAAATTTAATTGCTCCGATAATTAAGGCGAATGCAGTAACACGATTGGTGTGAACGAGATAGCAACTGAAGATTGCAACAGCGAGGAGAGTAATGCTTTTGAAGAAGTATTCGGTACCTTCTCAGCTATCAGATATCATTCCACACTCAGTGTCTGAAATTAATTCATCCAGTCAAAGAGAACGGAAGAGAGAATATATATCATAAAAAAATACCTTTGAAATCTTTGATTTGAATTAACGTTTAAGACCTTGTGATAGCGAAAGTAAAGTTTGCCGATACAAAGCATATCGATGAAGGCAAAGTAAAAGTATATTATCACAGATGAAATAATAGGAGATTTTCCCACAAAGCCTTCTGAATCTTTTCCAAAGCTGTGGGACTAAGACGTAAGTAGAAAATTATTCAGCGGCGGTGTTGAAGCTGAATATACTTTTACTGTAATATTTGGCAGCACTCCCTATAATGTAACTTTCATGTCACCTCCGTAATAAAGTGTCTCCACTATTTTCTCTTTTTCCCTTCCACCATTTTATTTCCCCAACCTACAGACACTAAACGAAACTTCATATGGAAGGTAATGTCAAATTTTATCCTTGTACCAGCTCCAAAGCAGGTTCAATATTGTCGTCTAATATATTTATATTATTCACCACAATAATGTCAATATTTATCCACAAGCTAAAATTTTACTCAATTGACACACAGCCTAGGAAATCGATTGTACTTTTAATTTGTTTTTGTAAAAATTCTAATTTCGAAAATTACCATTCGGCGTGATCCAAGCTCTCTGCTATAATCTGGGAAAACCAATTTTTGTACCAGAATGGCAGAGCCGCAAAAATGTCCACTACTAGAGCTTATCATTGCGTTAATCTATAAAATCGATATTAAATAAAACAAAATTAAGACGATAAAATTGGTAAAAATTAGGGATGCATAAAGTCAAAACAATGACTTCTTCGAAGAGATTTAAGAAGCATAGAAATTCAATGTCTTGTAATTATTGAACTGTGAATAGAAGATACAAAAAGTTTCAAAAATTTTACAAGAATGATGATCTCAACATGTGAATTTTTGTTGCAAAAAGTAGCCCCAAGTACCTCACGAAAAGACACAAATTTATGGGAATTTGTTTAAGTTCAATCAAGGTATCTGTAAAAATGTGCAATTGCATTTGAAAGAGCTACTTAATTGTTAACAATTTTTTCAATTCAATGATTATAAAAAGATATCTGGCAGCTGTGGACAATTTTATAACCCTTTATTATTCATTTCGAATTACTATTCCAAAATACAGTGTATCAAAAGGTACTTTGTGATATATGTGTACCTTAAAAGAAAGTTGTGATTTGAGGGAAGAGTCCGATGTTCGAGCCTTGAGATATGATATAATGAATTACATCACATTGAAGGCTCGTCTCTCCACTTTTTTTGCTGGCTTTCATAAACTTTCATTTCCTATTGAAAGCACATCTTTCGAATTTGGGCCACTAATTTAGTTTAGTTTATTGCTGCTGTTATTTTGAGCAAAGCAACTTCGCGCGAATGTTTTTTGTGGTAAAGCGAATGTTTGCAGTTATGTAAATTCTCTTGTTATTCATACAACTGCATGAATAAACTTATGTCCCTTTTCGTCCAATGGTTAACCATATCACAGTGTGCGGATTGACTAAAACTCTCAAAATATTATTTAATATTTCTTATTTATTATTTTCTTCAAAAATTACATATTTCCAATAGCTTTCTTGCTCCTTCTTTTTTATTTGAAATTTATCATTTCTATCAGTGTTGGGTGAAAAATCGTATCGAAATAAAAACCTTGCGAATTTTTCATTCGATCTTCTAACGGAAAGTAAATTTTACCTTTCAAGCTATACGATTTTTTGACATTTGTCATGTTGCGTGAAAAGTTGTATAACAAAATGTGTAGTGTAAAGGAGCTTTAAATGTTACTTTGTTGTTGTTGTTAATTAATATAAATATATTAAGAACTAAAATTTTTAAGTAATAGCTTTTTTTTGCCCTACTTTGTTATTGTAATTTCTAAGCTTTTTTGCTGTCAGTATATTGCGTGGAAAATCTTACAAGTCAGACTTCTCATTCGATGTTCTAACGGACAGTCGAATTTTACTTTCAAACTACACGATTTTTTGACATTCGCCAATTCGCATGGTTGTATAGTTTGAAGTTACTTTCACTCGAACTTAACAAATTTTTATTTTGTTAAAGTTCCATTTTCGAAAATTGATATTCACAAATCCACCACAAGTCATCCCTGCTTTTGTTTACTCAAATATTAGAACTTCGAAAGGAGTCTACGAACAGCTGTTTTTTTGCTGTCATTTGGCGGACTTTTAATTTGTAAACTTTGTCGTATTTCCCACGAAAACGACTAAATTTACGTAAAGATGAACGACCCAAACAAAAAGATAGACGTTAATTTATCGTCCCTACTTAGTTTAAAAGCTGAACTCCTCCGTAAACAGGCCGAAGTGAGCAAAGTAAAGGCAACGCGATCCAGTGAAATTTTCGTACCTAGTAAAGCGAAAACCTACAAAAAAGATACAATTACCGAGACTCCAAGCATAAATGGCAAAGAAAAGGATGCCAAAGTCTACGAAGTTGAAGATTCAGCTCTTCTTGAAAAATCACAAAAAGTTCTGGAGGCCAAATCCAAGTTCTATGACCGGATGGCCGCAATGGGCGGCCAACTTAACTCTGACGACAACTGCCTCGTGCTATTCAATCGTAAGAAACAGGAGGATCCAACTCCGATTCCAGCAAAAATGAATTTTTCGTCTTCATCAGAGGACTCCGACTCTGACGAGGAACATGAGTTCGGACCTGGTCATCCGGACGACGAGTGGGTGGAGTACACAGATTGTCTCGGTAGGACGCGTAAATGCCTTCGCAGGGATCTGGATTCCATCAAGAAGAAGGACACAGAGCTAGCTGCGAGTATTCCCGAACGTTTGGATCAAACTCAACCCAATTGGATGTTGGATGTGAGCAAACCAGCAACAGAGTTTCGTCCACCAGAGTCTGTAGCAGGCGATGGTATCTCGGTGATGTCCAAGCATGATGAGATGCGCAACAATTGGGAGAAGAAGGAAGTTGAGAATTTGTCAAAAGAGAACGTGCACTACCAGGATGTATTCTTCGACGAGGCACGTCAACATGGTGTCGGCTACTATGCCTTTTCCACAGATGATGAAGAACGTGCTCGGCAGCAGAAGGAGTTAGAAGAAACGCGCCAGAAAACCCTTAGTGAACAGGCACAGAGAGAAGCTCAGCGCGCTTTTCGTGAGAAAATCGTAGCAGAACGTGTAAGAGCAGCCAAAAACAGGCAAAGAGCTCGTCTAGGACTTCCACCACTCGAAGAAGAACCACAAGCAGAAAATACTAATGAAAATGGAGAAAAACAGCCAGAAACTAAAGAGGAACGAAAGCGCCTAAAACGGGAGTTAAAACAAAAACGGAAAAAGGAGAAAGAGGACAAAATTCGCGAAGAGGAACGAAAAAATCATGTCCGCCCATGGGACAAAGAAAAGGATGGTGTTCGCGAGAGTTTGACAAAATCTTCCGAATCCGAAGAGGAACCGTGGGTCTATAGACCGGATCGCGCTCCAATGTCACAAGAGGAGTGGAACGAACGAAAGAGAACCGAAAGGAATCCTGAATTTGCACCAAGTGCCGAGAAGGATAGGAAACGAAAGGAGAGATTTTCTGAGTTTGAATCAATGCCGAATGCAAAAATGTCAAGAACCAGCTTTAGAGCGAGTGATACCACGTTTCCTATGCATCCACCGCCACCTCAATTCATACCAACAGAGAATATAAGCAATTTTGTACCTTTTCAGTCAACAAAGAAAGCAAAAGAATTCCAGAGGAAGAACTCTAGTGCATTCGCAAATGGAACAAATGACGAGTCCACCGAAAGACGTGGAGCTGAAATACCACCTCCTTTAGATCTCGATCCGCAACCATTTATCAGACCAAAGCCAACGGAGCAGAGTCTAGAGACATCAATTGAAGCGGGACTGCGATTTCTACGGAATAACTTCGATAAAACAACAATGTCCACCAAGTCTAGTTGGACTGCGAGGTCGGATTATTAGGTGTTTTGCTTTGATATTCACAAATAAAGTTATTTTACATGTTTATTACATTCTTTCTCTTTCCAAATTGCAGTATTGATAGTGGATATTCATGTCAACAGAATGCAGAGTTAGGCATCTTAACTTGATTGCAAGACAGTGATCTAAAAATTCAGCGGTAAAGTAAAAGTGGAGAGAGCTGAAGGAAAAATTGGGTTTCAGTTTAATTCAAATATTCACCCTTATTCTCAGAGACGTGTCACCCAAAAATTAAATGACAAATTCAAAATTTTTATTTTCGCTAGTTCGTTCTAGGACACCGCAAGGTGAGAGTCCCAGAAAACTCTAAAAAGTTTTTTCACGGTCCCGGCTTTCGCGAACGTCTGATTTATCACTTTGAATACGGCGTCGTTCGAGTGCTGTAAACAGGCTGGACCCTGCATGGCTCTTAGATACAGTAAACTTACGGGCCCTATTGTAATTCACTAGTCGAACGTTACCCGCGAGTCTTTTTATTTGACGAATCATTTGCTACTTGGTAGTGGCTCTTTGTTAATCTTTGTTGTTCCAAATGTGTGCCAGACTGTATAACATGAACGATTACCGCATTACTGGCTTTGACATAAGAGTTTATACTTAGAGAAACTGGGTTCGGTAACAAAAATTGGAAGTTTCTATTGGCATAGCCCGTATGTCTGTAATATAGGAATGCCAACGCATCCTTTTTAGTTTTTACTTGCACTTAGTTTCCAAAGTTATAATAGCGAACTACTTCTAATCTTGGTAACTATAGCACGAATGCTAAAACCCTTCACTTTCTACTCTCAAATTCGGGCCATTTTTTTCATACTAGGCTTTTGATATAGAAGAATGTACTACATATTTACTTTACTTCATATGGTGCCGGGATTAACCTGGCACTCAAGCTATAAGCCTCTCCAGCCAGCTCCATCTTGTTATTCTGTATTGTTCCTCTGCGATGGATTCGAAAACTCTTCGGACCGCTCTACCATCTTAGGAACATAGTTCGTATTTTGTTTACCAGTTCGGTGTGGCTATATAGCCCGTATAGTTCATGATTGATTTTCTTCTCCAAATACCACCAACGTAGGTAGGACCATAAATCGCACATAGAACTTCTGTCTCGTAGACTGCAAGGACACTTTCATCTAACATTAACAAAGTCCATACTTCTGCGGGATAGGAATAATTATAATCTGGTACAGATTCGCCTATGTTCTTCTCGATAGGGCTCGATTAGTACTCTGTTGACTTCTTAAACCAAAAGAAATAACGACTGGCAAGCATGATTCTCCGATTGATATCCGCACTGATGTCATTGGCAGAACTAACAGCAACGCCTCGATAGGGTAGACACATTCATTCACTACCTCGAAGTTATAGTTGCCCATAGTGACGTTTTAACCAAGGCGTCGGTATTGTAAATGATTATTTGTTGACAACATATACTTCGTCTTATAGCCGCTTTTGAATTGATTTTCGTAAAGGCGCCAGTAGATACTCTTCTGATGATCTCAATATCGTCCCGTATCCAAGAAGTTGGATGGACTTCTACAAAATAGTGTTTGATGCGTTGGCCTGATAGTTTCGCACTATCTTCTCAAGCTCAAGATTGGAGAAGCCTTATCTGAAACCTCAGGTAGTTCTGAAGGTTTCTGTGGTATCTTGCCTGGCGTTAACAGAGCTAAGTCATTACTTTCAAGCATGCCAACAGTGGGAGGGTTCAGATTCTAAGGCCCTAGTTAGGCGGAATTATGGAAATACTGTAATGCATATCAAGGACGGCAATTACGTTCAATGAAGAATAAGTAGTTATTCAAGTTTCAGATCTTTCTTCAGTTGTAGAGCAAAAACAAAGTTGCCGTTCACTTAGGCGTATACGCGATATTTTTATGTCATTTTGCTCCGTTTGTAAAGGGTGGCCCGACCGCAAGATTTGAATTTTGCGCCACTTGTGCGGTAAAGTGTTGCCAACGAAAAAAAAGACAGTGTGACAGCTGACAGTTCAGGGTTATTAAAAGCAGCACTCCACTGCACGAAAGAACAACGCGTTTTCATTGTTGGCAGCTACAGTTTGTAATTTTCGTATAAAATATGGTCGGAGTATTGATTTAACTTCATCAACTGTGAAGAGATTCATTCAAAAATTCAAGTAGACTGGATCAATTAGTGATCTTGGACACTCTGGCCGTCCTTCAAGAAGTCGTTCAACACAAAACATCGAAGCAGTTCATGAGAGTGCTGTTGAGAGTCCACCATGGTCAAGAATTGGATATTTCGAGAAGCTCTCTCTACAACCTATTATTAGGAAAGATTTACATCTTCATGCATACAAAGTGCAATTGAATCAAAAACTGAAGCCTACTGACTACGCACAGCGAAGAGAGTGCGTTGAATGGATTATGGAACAACAACAAGCTGATTTTTCAAACCATCTTCAGCGATAAGGCTCACTTTCATCTTGATGGCTTTGTTAATCGTCAAAATTGTCGAATTTTGGGTTCAGCACAAATGCATCCACAACATGTCACTGTTTGGTGCGGATTTTGGGCTGGAGGCATCATCGGACCATTCTTCTTTGAAAATGCGGTTAGTCAGACAATAACAGTTAATGGTGCTCGCTATCGCGACATGGTAATCCAGTCTTTTGTGCCTAAATTGCAAGATATGGATGTGGATAGAATGTTTTTTCAACAAGACGGCCCCAAAAACAATTCAATTACTGCGTGAGTCATTTCCTGGTTGTATAATTTCCTGTTTTGGTGACCATTGAATTGAGCGCTGTATTAACGAATTTCAACCACATTTATGCAAAACGGTCATGGAAAATTTCGACAAAAGAGTGCGTATGTGCCAGCAAAGCCGTGGAGGCCATTTACCCGAATAAAACATTTACCATTTGTAATTAAAAACCTGTGTTTTTTATCAATATTACTTCTTGCGTGAATTTAGCAACACCTTTTAGTTATAAATAATGCAATAAAGGGTTGGAAAATGAAAAATCATTTAAATAGCTGCCGCGGTTGGCTTTTCAGTAGCCCGTCCTGTCAGAACAATTTTGCAGTATATTGTAACATGCGAGCTACGGCTCGAGTAGATAAAACAATTATTCTGTGAAATTTATTTCTTTATTTTCTAGTCTATAGAACAATTCAAGTTCACACTATACTATTCTTCGCAAATTCTTTTCTTACAAGGTCTCTTTCCTCTCAAATCACTTTATCTCCTTTCAATTGCTTAATTCACAAATCCAAACTAATTACTTTTTCTTGTTCACTCTCAACTTTCAATTTATCACCAAATTACAACTTCGCCCATTATCACTTTTCCAATCTCTTCGCCACGGTTCTAAACCAACTGTGTCTTTTTTTTGACCGCCATCTGTCCTTATATAGCAGAAGTTTCTGATAGCCAGAAACTTCTAGCAAATTCTTCGACCACTGGAATAAGAGAAATAATTCTTGCAGTTATAATTCCCTTTTATCCCTGATATTATTCGTCTCTTTCGTTGACATGAGCTGTGGAGACTTCGTCCCAGACACGAACCTCGAATGAAAGGACAGTACGAACCAAAATTCTGCCAGAATGAAGTCACTTCGGAATTTGTTGCGTCATATTTTTAGGGGGCGTAGTTATTATTATGCTACACTGCCCCCCTCTTAGACATGTTCGTCCCGAACAAGTGCATCCTCATTTCGGCCATTGTATCGACTCAGTCGGTCCACATGAACCACTTTCATTTTGGCCCTCGGTCCTCGCTGGATGCGGTAGACAACATCGTTGATGCGGGTTATTATTCTGTAGGGACCTTCCCAGTTCCGCTGTAATTTAGGTGATTTCCCCTTTTGGCGATGGGGATTATACAGCCACACCAGATCTCCTTCCTGGAATCCTGACGTTGTTGCCTTGGCATCATACCTGGTCTTCATGCGGTCGCTCGTCATCTTAATCTGGCTTCTGGTCCTTTGGTGTATGTCCCTAAGCCTTTCCCTAAGGTCCGCCACGTACTCTTCTTCATTTCTGGGCTCATTGGTAGGAGATCCAAATTTCACCTCACTGGGTAAACGAGCTATTCCACCAAATAAGATTTCGAACGGCGTATGTCGAGTAGTGCTATGCACGGCACTTCTATAGGCCATCAAAAACAAGGGAATCTGCCGGTCCCAATCCCGTTGGTAGTCACCTACGACCTTCGAGAGATGTTCGTCCAAAGTCCTATTGAAACGCTCCACCATACCGTCCGACTGTGGATGAAGCGGGGTTGTCCTTGTCTTTTTGATTCCGAGTAGTTGACACATCTCTTGGAAGATTCTTGACTCGAAGTTCCGCCCTTGGTCAGAATGCAATTCCAAGGGCACACCGAATCTGCTAACCCAATTGTAGACGATCTGCTCCGCCACGGTTCTGGCTTCCTGGTTAGGGATCGGAAACGCTTCCGGCCACTTACTGAAGTAGTCCATCACTACGAGTATATACCGATTACCATTGTCGGTTTCCGGAAAGGGCCCTGCGATGTCAATGGCGATTCGTTCGAAAGGTGCTCCCACGTTGTATTGGTGCATCTTACCTCGAGTTTTGATTCTCGGACCCTTGCTAGCTGCACACACGTCGCATTTTCTGCACCAGTCTTCGATATCTTCCT
This sequence comes from Pocota personata, assembly GCA_963082735.1. NCBI lineage: Eukaryota > Metazoa > Arthropoda > Insecta > Diptera > Syrphidae > Pocota > Pocota personata. The sequence goes on along the minus strand of OY720429.1, from coordinate 44,003,266 downwards.
TCGCTTTTAACCAATAAAAACGTTCTCGTACCTTTTCTAACGTCTTATTCACTCCCAAGTGGCCTCCGGTCGCCCCGCCATGCATTTCCTGTAACACCTCCTTGACCCTCGTCCGTGGTACGACAAGCTGCATTACAAACGACTTTCCGTCGGAGGATTCCCATTTTCTTCTCAGAACACCTTCTTGGACATGGAGGGAGTCCCACTGCGCAAAATATGCCTTTAAGGTCGGGCTTCTGTGAGAGATGTCCTGATGATCCGGTTTCTCCATGTTCTCCTTCCAGGCCAGAATCGGCTCGATATCCGGGTCTTCCTTCTGAGCGTTCCGGATCTCATCTACGCTCCAGCCGGCGATAGGTTCGGCTCTCATTCTTTGGATGGAAACCAGCTCCCGTTCTTCCTGACGCGCACAATGTTTACAATCCGTTCTGCATGGTCTCCGGGACAGTGCATCCGCATTAGAGTGGAGTTTTCCTTTACGATGCTGTATTTCGTAGTCGTAGATTTGCAGCCTTTCGATCCATCTTGCGACCTGACCCTCAGGACTCTTGAACTGTAATAGCCATTTTAAGGCTGCATGGTCTGTGCGAAGAACGAACTTCCTCCCGTAGAGGTATTTGTGAAAATGCTTCGTAGCCAAGATCAAAGCTAGAAGTTCCCGCCTTGTCACGCAGTAGTTCCTTTCTGGCTTAGAGAGCACCTTGCTGAAGTACGCAACCACCTTCTCTTGGCCGTCATGCACCTGGGAGAGTACGGCTCCTACCCCGACATTACTAGCATCTGCATCCACAACGAACGTTTCCCCGGGAGTGGGGTAAGCCAGTATCGGGGCATCGCATAGCCGTTGTTTAAGTGCCTTGAAGCTCTTCTCGCACTCAATTGACCATTTGAATTGTTTTCCCTTTTCCGTCAACTGGTGCAGGTTCTTTGCGATCCCGGCAAAATCCTTCACGAACCGTCTGTAGTAGGTGGCTAGGCCCAGGAAGCTCCTTAGTTGGTGTTTGTCTTTGGGGACTGGCCAGTTTTTCACCGCTTCGACCTTCTCCGGATCGGTTCTCACTCCTTTCGCTGAAATTATGTGTCCCAGGTACTTGACTTCCGCTCTAAACAGGGCGCACTTCTTGGGGTTGAGCTTCAGGTGGGCACTTCGAAGCCTTTGAAACACATCCCTTAGATTGTCTCGGTGTTGCGCAAACGTTTTTCCTACGACGATGACATCATCCAAGTATACCAAACAGGTTTTCCATGTTAACCCTTGCAGGACACATTCCATCAATCGCTCGAAAGTCGCCGGAGCATTGCACAGCCCGAATGGCATTACCGTGAATTGCCATAGCCCATTTCCTGTGGTGAAGGCGGTTTTCTCCCGGTCTTCTGGATGGATCTGTACCTGCCAGTAGCCACTCTTCAAGTCGAGAGTGGAAAACCATCGGGCTCCTGATAGTGTGTCTAGCGTGTCGTCAATCCGTGGCAGAGGATAGCTGTCTTTCTTGGTGACGTAATTGAGCTGCCGATAGTCCACGCAGAACCGCGTGCTGCCATCTTTCTTCTTTACCAGTACAACCGGTGATGCCCACGGACTTTTGGAACTTTCAATCAGACCTTCTTTCTCCATTGCCGACACCATCTCTGCAACTTCTGTCTGCTTTGCCAATGGAAGGCGCCTAGCAGGCTGACGAATTGGTCTAGTATCACCAGTGTCTATCCGATGTTGTACCAGGTGTGTTCGGCCGTATTCTCCGTCCTGTGAGGCAAATACATCAGCGTACTCATTGATAAGATTCTCTGCCATAGTTCGCTGCTCCTGATTCAGCTCACTGGACTGGAGAATCGTCTCTCTCGTTTCCGCTGTCCAAGGTGATGGGAGAGGTTTTGGAGCATCACGTTCAGATATTGTTGCGACGGCGGTAATCGGCGTGCATTTTCCAGTCACATCCCCTCGCCTTAGTTTTACAGTGTGTGGTCTTGCGTTCAAAACCCTCACTGGAACCATGGTGTTCTTTGGTTCGACTAACGTCTTTCCCACGATGTAGTCTTGAGAATTCTTCTCTGGGTCTGGTTCTACTATGTAGAATCGGTGGCTCCCAAGATCACCTTCCAGCTTTGTCCAAATGATTGTCTCTGAAGACGGCGGCAAAACTTCGTCTTTGCTGATGACTGTCCTGAGAGTTACGGCATTCTCATTTCCGTACACCATCGGAATCTCCACATTTCGATACCTCAGTACTTGCATCCCGATGTCCAAGATTACTTCATTTGCTTTCATGAAGTCTACTCCGATGATGCACTCGTCGCATATATCTGCCACCAGAAACGCATGGGAGAACGTCAGCCCTGCCAGAGTAATCGTAAGACGAACTTCTCCAAATACCTTCGCCATTTCCCCTGTTGCAGTCTTCAGACAGTAGCTGTTGGTGTTGTGCAGCCAGGAGCTTTTGACGATATCTCTTCTTACAATGGAGGCAGTGGCACCTGTGTCGATGGTGGCTACGCACTTCTTCTCGTTGATTAGTGCCTCCACTGTCAGGCTCTTGTTACCCCGTTTGGTTTGCGAAACTTGAATGGTGGCCCTGGGGGCCTCGATTCCAGTAACCAACTTCTGCCCCGCGAAGTTGGTCCTTACGCATCTCCCGACTGCTGGTTTTGGGAAGTCTGACCGACAGGATGCTTCCTCTCTGCTTCTCCTACTTCCGCAATGTGGACAATTTCCTCGTCTAGGTGCACTTCTGCACTGCCGTTGTAGGTGTCCGGTTTGGTTGCAATTCCAGCAACGGATTTGACTTCCGCGAGCTTTGACGGCTGTTCTCTGGCATGAGCATTCCACGACGGACATTTCCTTGACACGGTGTATTCCCTGGTATGCTTGGTCCGCAGCCTTCATTGACAAAGCGAATGCCAATGCCTCGGGGAGTGTTCGCTTTTCAGCCATCCTTACAGCCATTTGCAGTTGTCTGTCCTCTATGGCCTGAATAAAAGCTTCCACCGCCATTTCGTTGATAAGCTCCTCACCGGCTTTAGGGTATGAAAGATGGGCTAGTCGCTCTATATCCGCTTGCAACTGTTGGAGCGTTTCCCCCCTTTTCTGGACTCGACTACGCAGCTGAACCCTGTACACCTGCTGCATGTGTTCATCCCCAAACCGCATCTCGATAGCCTGAACCAGAGAGTCGTAGTTCTGCTGTTTATCTTCCGGGATGGTCTGCAAGAGCTCCGCAGCTGGACCCCTCAGTGCAAGTGTGAGTGCAATGGACTTCTCTTCATCGTCCCAGCTATTGGTCATTGCGGCCGCTTCGAATTGCCTTTTATAAATTGGCCATGATGTTTGACCATCGAAGATAGGAGGCTGCATCTCCTTTCTTCTCAGACCGTCAGTGGAATATTCCCGTGCTTTCTGTCTCTTCACGTTGCTGAGCTCCTTAGCAAGATTTTCGACTTGCTTTCCTACTATCTCGAATTTCGTATCCACTTTTTCAAATTGAGTCTCTATCTTCCCGAACTGAGTTTCATGTTTCTCAAAATTTTCATCGAATCTAATTTCGACTTTTTCGAGTTGCGTCTCGACCTTCTCGATTTTCTCTTCGATCACTTCGAATTTGGATTCCAAGTTCTTGTTTTGCTCATCAAGTTTACTTTCCAGAGCATCTAGAGAATTCTTTTGTTCGTCCATTGCTTTCTTTTGTTCGTCCATTGCTTTCTTTTGTTCGTCCATTGCTTTCTTTTGTTCGTCCAGCTTAAGTTCTAGAGAATTCCTTTGGTCGCCCATTGCTTTCTTTTGTTCGTCCATCGCTTTCTTTTGTTCATCCAGCTTAAGTTCTAGAGAATTCTTTTGTTCGTCCATTGCTTTCTTTTGTTCGTCCAGCTTAAGTTCTATAGAATTCCTTTGGTCTTCTATTGCTTTCTTTTGTTCGTCCATGACTAACTTAAGTTGCAGGAGCAGACTTGTTATACCCGGGTCGGCTGCTGTACTTGCTGGTTCCTCTTCCACGTCAAACTCTACGTCGTGCGGATTTTCACCTTCCTGCGTTACTGCTTCTTCCAGACGAATCAGCAGGGCATCTTTTCCCCCAGTTGTGTCGAGGTTCCGCTTACTGAGTTCTGCCTTTAGTTGAGTTATAGTTAGTTTTCCCAATTTGCGACCCATTTTGCGCAACTAATTAACTCAACACAGAAATCGTTTTTTTTTTTTTTTTTTTTTTTTTTTTTGTTTGTGCAATTTCACACCACGGAAATAGTTATTCACAGAATAAGTTTTATCCCAGCTTCTGACACCAATGTAACATGCGAGCTACGGCTCGAGTAGATAAAACAATTATTCTGTGAAATTTATTTCTTTATTTTCTAGTCTATAGAACAATTCAAGTTCACACTATACTATTCTTCGCAAATTCTTTTCTTACAAGGTCTCTTTCCTCTCAAATCACTTTATCTCCTTTCAATTGCTTAATTCACAAATCCAAACTAATTACTTTTTCTTGTTCACTCTCAACTTTCAATTTATCACCAAATTACAACTTCGCCCATTATCACTTTTCCAATCTCTTCGCCACGGTTCTAAACCAACTGTGTCTTTTTTTTGACCGCCATCTGTCCTTATATAGCAGAAGTTTCTGATAGCCAGAAACTTCTAGCAAATTCTTCGACCACTGGAATAAGAGAAATAATTCTTGCAGTTATAATTCCCTTTTATCCCTGATATTATTCGTCTCTTTCGTTGACATGAGCTGTGGAGACTTCGTCCCAGACACGAACCTCGAATGAAAGGACAGTACGAACCAAAATTCTGCCAGAATGAAGTCACTTCGGAATTTGTTGCGTCATATTTTTAGGGGGCGTAGTTATTATTATGCTACAATATTTTCAATGACTCGGGGCTTTATTTTACGAATAGCTCGATCAATATTGTTCTTAAATGTCTAAATCATTTCTGGATTGTCAGCAAAAGAGAGATCTTTAATGATATCCCACAACAAAAAAACAAGCCCAACGGCTTCAAATAGCAACTTCGCGGAGGCTAAGCAACATCAATAAAGCGACTGATTATACGATTATAGAACTTGGACTGCTCGTATGGCATGTAGCATCGGCTTAATATTCAATATTCTAGGCTGAGCGCACAGGACAAACACGAGGATAACTTGTGTTGTCAATTAGCATGCGAATCTCACGAACTTTCTTCACAAACTTGCGTACAGTAGGCACGGCTGGTGCATTATTCCCCCCGAAATTTGTTTTCAAAATTCTCACTGTTTCGGCAACACAGCACTTACTTTGGAAGGCAGAGCGAAAGAGCTGTCAGTGTCAAAATAACATGAACATAACTTAAAAAAAACAGCACATAGTCCACCCGTTATAATAACCAAATAATAAATTGGAAAACTGAGGATTTTAATACTGTTTCACAGTTTTGTATGGATTTATACCCACTTTCATCTGGGCGCACAAGACAGCGAACACTGAAAATTTGTTTAGACCGTTCGTGTTTGTAAAGGGTTATTCATTTCGAGGTTGAGTATTTCACATACTTGATATTTAGCATCTGTCATCCATAGTGACAGCTATGATAGTTAGTTCATGCCTTGTCATTTTACAGTATGGATCGTTTAACCATCGCTCAACGCATTCAAATTGTTGCCTGCTGCTCGGCGGCTACGTAAATAAAGAAAATTGCAGAATTTGGGACTCTGAGAATCCAAATATGATCATTGAGAGACCATTGCATCCACCACGGGTGACAGTTTGGTGCGCGCTGTGAAGCGTCGGTGAAGCCGTATTTCTTTGAAAATAATGAAGTCGTCACTGTTACGGTTAATTTTCATCCGTGAAGTTATGGCTACAATACGCCAAGAAATGTTCCGAAAAGTAATCGAAAACTACCTGACAAGGTATTCCAAACACAATGACATTTAAAACAGTAAACAAATTTCATTGAAATCTTTAATATTCGTAGTTTTTATTTTATTTTTTAAATTCTAACAATAATTTAAAATCCTAAAGCACAAAATGAATAATATAGTGAAGCATTGGTATAGCTAGTGGTAACAAATGAGAGCCACTGCTTAAAAGTGTTTACTGAACAATTTTTCTCTTTTTACACTACATGCATGACCTATTAATTCTGATATTATGAATATCGATTGCGGTATACATTTTGACTATTACACAGTCGATTATTGCCGATTATAATTTACTTTACGACTAGGCAATTGCGAATAGATAATTCCTGAAAGGAAAAAGTTATGACATCAAAAATGTTATTGTTTCAATATTTTTTTTTTATTATTTAATGTAATTTAGTACAAGCAATAAACTGTGATTGTCGATGAGTAGACTAATTTACATGATAATATTGTGTAATTCAATCGACAAAGATTTTCAAACTCAATGTTCCTTAGTAATAGAAATACTAAAAGCAACTCATAAGGTTGTTGCCGCTGTTAGCTTGGTGGTCGTAAGTTGCATTTAAGTTTCGTAGTAATATAAAAGAGATTTTGCAGAAGTCAAATACAGGATAGTTATTTCGATTCATTTTCACATTTGACTTTTGCCATATCGAAAAAACTCAATTAAAATTTCAGAGTAAAAATTGTGCATTCAATCCCTTTTTATAATTTTTCCTTTCTTTATTATTCGTTGTCACTGTCACTTTAAAATCGGCTTGGAGGCGGGTGAGCTTAAGGGGTAGCTCTGACTGTTTTCTTATTATAAGGATTGACATTCGTGTTGATTACTACCGATTTGAAGTTAGAGGTGGCTTTATCAAAACCTTACTTTTAAATGGGGTTTATTACTTACTTTTACTTATTTTAGATGGCGCTATAGTTCGGGGTGGATCTGCGCCTAAACCAACAAGCATTTCCAGCAAGCTCGATCTTGTGCTAGTCGCCTTCTGTTTGCACACAAAGTTTGTTAGGGTCCCTTTTCTCTTGTATGTGCACCTTAGGTGAGGTCGTCCTTTACCGAAACCTTTCTGATGTCGATGTCGCTCTGCAACTTATTCAGTGTGTTGTTGTATCTTATCCCGTCGATTCCCAAACGGGATAAACAAATTATTCGAATTTGTCTTTCTTTTTCTGTGGAATGTAGCAGAACTGGGATGATGAGGGTCTTATATAAAGGCAACTTAATTGTCCGTCAGAGGGCTTTACTACTTAATTTCTTTATTAGCCCAAAGAAACAGAGGTTGGCAAGAGTAATTCTTCGCTTAAACTCTGTGCAGGTGTCATTATTCTGTATAATTTTGGTGCGCTGCATTACTGTTAATTTGTCCATAATGAATTTCCTCAATATCGTCTATTAGTTGTGAAAAAAAAGAAAAGAAAAAAATTATAAACAAACAAAATAAAAAGCCCTTATAAATAATACCATCGTGACTTATGGGCCACCCTTTACAATGTTTCATATAATATTTATAATGTCAAGGAATTCGTCGTACTCCATTGTATTGTAGCATAATAATAACTACGCGCCTATGTCTATGCAGCAAATTCCGAAGTGACTTTCCATTCTGGCAGAATTTTGGTTCAAACTGTCCTTCATTCGAGGTTCGTGTCTGGGACGAAGTCTCCACAGCTCATGTCAACGAAAGAGACAAATAATATTAGGGATAATATTAGGGATAATATTAGGGAATTATAACTGCAAGAATTATTTCTCTTGTTCCAGTGGTCGAAGAATTTGCTAGAAGTTTCTGGCTATCAGAAACTTCTGCTATATAAGGACAGATGGCGATCAAAAAAAAGGGACAGTTGGTTTAGAACCGTGGCGAAGAGATTAGAAAAGTGATAATGGGCGAAGTTGTAATTTGGTGATAAATTGAAAGTTGAGAGTGAACAAGAAAAAGTAATTAGTTTGGATTTGTGAATTAAGAAATTGAAAGGAGATAAAGTGATTTGAGAGGAAAGAGACCTTGTAAGAAAAGAATAAGGCGAAGAATAGTATAGTGTGAACTTGAATTGTTCTATAGAGTAGAAAATAAAGAAATAATTTCTCAGAATAATTGTTTTATCTACTCGAGCCGTAGCCCGCATACTACATTGGTGTCAGAAGCGGGATAAAACTTATTCTGTGAATAACTATTTCCGTGGTGTGAAATTGCACAAGCAAAAAAAAAAAAAAAAAACGATTTCTGTGTTGAGTTAATTAGTTGCGCAAAATGGGTCGCAAATTGGGAAAACTAACTATAACTCAACTAAAGGCAGAACTCAGTAAGCGGAACCTCGACACAACTGGGGGAAAAGATGCCCTACTGATTCGTCTGGAAGAAGCAGTAACGCAGGAAGGTGAAAATCCGCACGACGTAGAGTTTGACGTGGAAGAGGAAGCAGTAAGTACAGCAGCCGACCCGGGTATAACAAGTCTGCTCCTGCAACTTAAGTTAGTCATGGACGAACAAAAGAAAGCAATAGAAGATCAAAGGAATTCTCTAGAACTTAAGCTGGACGAACAAAAGAAAGCGATGGACGAACAAAAGAAAGCGATGGACGAACAAAAGAAAGCAATGGGCGACCAAAGGAATTCTCTAGAACTTAAGCTGGACGAACAAAAGAATTCTCTAGAACTTAAGTTGGATGAACAAAAGAAGGCAATGGATGAACAAAAGAAAGCAATGGACGAACAAAAGAATTCTCTAGATGCTCTGGAAAGTAAACTTGATGAGCAAAACAAGAACTTGGAATCCAAATTCGAAGTGATCGAAGAGAAAATCGAGAAGGTAGAGACGCAACTCGAAAAAGTCGAAACTAGATTCGATGAAAATTTTGAGAAACAGGAAACTCAGTTCGGGAAGATAGAGATTCAGTTTGAAAAAGTGGATACGCAATTCGAGATAGTAGGAAAGCAAGTCGAAAATCTTGCTAAGGAGCTCAGCAACGTGAAGAGACAGAAAGCACGGGAATATTCCACTGACGGTCTGAGAAGAAAGGAGATGCAGCCTCCTATCTTCGATGGTCAAACATCATGGCCAATTTATAAGAGGCAATTCGAAGCGGCCGCAATGACCAATAGCTGGGACGATGAAGAGAAGTCTATTGCACTCACGCTTGCACTGAGGGGTCCAGCTGCGGAGCTCTTGCAGACCATCCCGGAAGATAAACAGCAGAACTACGACTCTCTGGTTCAGGCTATCGAGATGCGGTTTGGGGATGAACACATGCAGCAGGTGTACAGGGTTCAGCTGCGTAGTCGAGTCCAGAAAAGGGGGGAAACGCTCCAACAGTTGCAAGCGGATATAGAGCGACTAGCCCATCTTTCATACCCTAAAGCCGGTGAGGAGCTTATCAACGAAATGGCGGTGGAAGCTTTTATTCAGGCCATAGAGGACAGACAACTGCAAATGGCTGTAAGGATGGCTGAAAAGCGAACACTCCCCGAGGCATTGGCATTCGCTTTGTCAATGAAGGCTGCGGAGCAAGCATACCAGGGAATACACCGTGTCAGGGAAATGTCCGTCGTGGAATGCTCATGCCAGAGAACAGCCGTCATGGATGAAGACAGAGCTCGCGGAAGTCAAATCCGTTGCTGGAATTGCAACCAAACCGGACACCTACAACGGCAGTGCAGAAGTGCACCTAGACGAGGAAATTGTCCACATTGCGGAAGTAGGAGAAGCAGAGAGGAAGCATCCTGTCGGTCAGACTTCCCAAAACCAGCAGTCGGGGGATGCGTAAGGACCAACTTCGCGGGGCAGAAGTTGGTTACTGGAATCGAGGCCCCCAGGACCACCATTCAAGTTTCGCAAACCAAACGGGGTAACAAGAGCCTGACAGTGGAGGCACTAATCAACAAGAAGAAGTGCGTAGCCACCATCGACACAGGTGCCACCGCCTCCATTGTAAGAAGAGATATCGTCAAAGGCTCCTGGCTGCACAACACCAACAGCTACTGCCTGAAGACTGCAACTGGGGAAATGGCGAAGGTATTTGGAGAAGTTCGTCTTACGATTACTCTGGCAGGACTGACGTTCGCCCATGCGTTTCTGGTGGCAGACATATGCGACGAGTGCATCATCGGAATAGACTTCATGAAAGCAAATGAAGTAATCTTGGACATCGGGATGCAAGTACTGAGGTATCGAAATGTGGAGATTCCGATGGTGTACGGAAATGAGAATGCCGTAACTCTCAGGACAGTCATCAGCAAAGACGAAGTTTTGCCGCCGTCTTCAGAGACAATCATTTGGACGAAGCTGGAAGGTGATCTTGGGAGCCACCGATTCTACATAGTAGAACCAGACCCAGAGAAGAATTCTCAAGACTACATCGTGGGAAAGACGTTAGTCGAACCAAAGAACACCATGGTTCCAGTGAGAGTTTTGAACGCAAGACCACACACTGTCAAACTAAGGCGAGGGGAGGTGACTGGAAAATGCACGCCGATTACCGCCGTCGCAACAATATCTGAACGTGATGCTCCAAAACCTCTCCCATCACCTTGGACAGCGGAAACGAGAGAGACGATTCTCCAGTCCAGTGAGCTGAATCAGGAGCAGCGAACTCTGGCAGAGAATCTTATCAATGAGTACGCTGATGTATTTGCCGCACAGGACGGAGAATACGGCCGAACACACCTGGTACAACATCGAATAGACACTGGTGATACTAGACCAATTCGTCAGCCTGCTAGGCGCCTTCCATTGGCAAAGCAGACAGAAGTTGCAGAGATGGTGTCGGCAATGGAGAAAGAAGGTGTGATTGAAAGTTCCAAAAGTCCGTGGGCATCACCGGTTGTACTGGTTAAGAAGAAAGATGGCAGCACGCGGTTCTGCGTGGACTATCGGCAGCTCAATTACGTCACCAAGAAAGACAGCTACCCTCTGCCACGGATTGACGACACGCTAGACACACTATCAGGAGCCCGATGGTTTTCCACTCTCGACTTGAAGAGTGGCTACTGGCAGGTGCAGATCCATCCAGAAGACCGGGAGAAAACCGCCTTCACCGCAGGAAATGGGCTATGGCAATTCACGGTAATGCCATTCGGGCTGTGCAATGCTCCGGCGACTTTCGAGCGATTGATGGAATGTGTCCTGCAAGGGTTAACATGGAAAACCTGTTTGGTATACTTGGATGATGTCATCGTCGTAGGAAAAACGTTTGCGCAACACCGAGACAATCTAAGGGATGTGTTTCAAAGGCTTCGAAGTGCCCACCTGAAGCTCAACCCCAAGAAGTGCGCCCTGTTTAGAGCGGAAGTCAAGTACCTGGGACACATAATTTCAGCGAAAGGAGTGAGAACCGATCCGGAGAAGGTCGAAGCGGTGAAAAACTGGCCAGTCCCCAAAGACAAACACCAACTAAGGAGCTTCCTGGGCCTAGCCACCTACTACAGACGGTTCGTGAAGGATTTTGCCGGGATCGCAAAGAACCTGCACCAGTTGACGGAAAAGGGAAAACAATTCAAATGGTCAATTGAGTGCGAGAAGAGCTTCAAGGCACTTAAACAACGGCTATGCGATGCCCCGATACTGGCTTACCCCACTCCCGGGGAAACGTTCGTTGTGGATGCAGATGCTAGTAATGTCGGGGTAGGAGCCGTACTCTCCCAGGTGCATGACGGCCAAGAGAAGGTGGTTGCGTACTTCAGCAAGGTGCTCTCTAAGCCAGAAAGGAACTACTGCGTGACAAGGCGGGAACTTCTAGCTTTGATCTTGGCTACGAAGCATTTTCACAAATACCTCTACGGGAGGAAGTTCGTTCTTCGCACAGACCATGCAGCATTGAAATGGCTATTACAGTTCAAGAGTCCTGAGGGTCAGGTCGCAAGATGGATCGAAAGGCTGCAAATCTACGACTACGAAATACAGCATCGTAAAGGAAAACTCCACTCTAATGCGGATGCACTGTCCCGGAGACCATGCAGAACGGATTGTAAACATTGTGCGCGTCAGGAAGAACGGGAGCTGGTTTCCATCCAAAGAATGAGAGCCGAACCTATCGCCGGCTGGAGCGTAGATGAGATCCGGAACGCTCAGAAGGAAGACCCCGATATCGAGCCGATTCTGGCCTGGAAGGAGAACATGGAGAAACCGGATCATCAGGACATCTCTCACAGAAGCCCGACCTTAAAGGCATATTTTGCGCAGTGGGACTCCCTCCATGTCCAAGAAGGTGTTCTGAGAAGAAAATGGGAATCCTCCGACGGAAAATCGTTTGTAATGCAGCTTGTCGTACCGCGGACGAGGGTCAAGGAGGTGTTACAGGAAATGCATGGCGGGGCGACCGGAGGCCACTTGGGAGTGAATAAGACGCTAGAAAAGGTACGAGAACGTTTTTATTGGTTAAAAGCGAAGGAAGATATCGAAGACTGGTGCAGAAAATGCGACGTGTGTGCAGCTAGCAAGGGTCCGAGAATCAAAACTCGAGGTAAGATGCACCAATACAACGTGGGAGCACCTTTCGAACGAATCGCCATTGACATCGCAGGGCCCTTTCCGGAAACCGACAATGGTAATCGGTATATACTCGTAGTGATGGACTACTTCAGTAAGTGGCCGGAAGCGTTTCCGATCCCTAACCAGGAAGCCAGAACCGTGGCGGAGCAGATCGTCTACAATTGGGTTAGCAGATTCGGTGTGCCCTTGGAATTGCATTCTGACCAAGGGCGGAACTTCGAGTCAAGAATCTTCCAAGAGATGTGTCAACTACTCGGAATCAAAAAGACAAGGACAACCCCGCTTCATCCACAGTCGGACGGTATGGTGGAGCGTTTCAATAGGACTTTGGACGAACATCTCTCGAAGGTCGTAGGTGACTACCAACGGGATTGGGACCGGCAGATTCCCTTGTTTTTGATGGCCTATAGAAGTGCCGTGCATAGCACTACTCGACATACGCCGTTCGAAATCTTATTTGGTGGAATAGCTCGTTTACCCAGTGAGGTGAAATTTGGATCTCCTACCAATGAGCCCAGAAATGAAGAAGAGTACGTGGCGGACCTTAGGGAAAGGCTTAGGGACATACACCAAAGGACCAGAAGCCAGATTAAGATGACGAGCGACCGCATGAAGACCAGGTATGATGCCAAGGCAACAACGTCAGGATTCCAGGAAGGAGATCTGGTGTGGCTGTATAATCCCCATCGCCAAAAGGGGAAATCACCTAAGTTACAGCGGAACTGGGAAGGTCCCTACAGAATAGTAACCCGCATCAACGATGTTGTCTACCGCATCCAGCGAGGACCAAGGGCCAAAATGAAAGTGGTTCATGTGGACCGACTGAGTCGATACAATGGCCGAAATGAGGATGCACTTGTTCGGGACGAACACGTCTAAGAGGGGGGCAGTGTAGCATAATAATAACTACGCGCCTATGTCTATGCAGCAAATTCCGAAGTGACTTTCCATTCTGGCAGAATTTTGGTTCAAACTGTCCTTCATTCGAGGTTCGTGTCTGGGACGAAGTCTCCACAGCTCATGTCAACGAAAGAGACAAATAATATTAGGGATAATATTAGGGATAATATTAGGGAATTATAACTGCAAGAATTATTTCTCTTGTTCCAGTGGTCGAAGAATTTGCTAGAAGTTTCTGGCTATCAGAAACTTCTGCTATATAAGGACAGATGGCGATCAAAAAAAAGGGACAGTTGGTTTAGAACCGTGGCGAAGAGATTAGAAAAGTGATAATGGGCGAAGTTGTAATTTGGTGATAAATTGAAAGTTGAGAGTGAACAAGAAAAAGTAATTAGTTTGGATTTGTGAATTAAGAAATTGAAAGGAGATAAAGTGATTTGAGAGGAAAGAGACCTTGTAAGAAAAGAATAAGGCGAAGAATAGTATAGTGTGAACTTGAATTGTTCTATAGAGTAGAAAATAAAGAAATAATTTCTCAGAATAATTGTTTTATCTACTCGAGCCGTAGCCCGCATACTACAGTATATATTTACAAAGGAGTTATGCTCTACACAAAATTCTATGTCCCGGTATTATTTATATAGATTTTTAGTATTTTTTCAAAACTTTGTATAGCATGTGCGAAACATTGTTTATGTACCGATTTTTCGTCAAAATCGTTTTAGGCATTTATCAAATGCCTATGTACGGATACCTACCTCTTTAAAATTTGTCATACTTGCTCCTATTGTAGAGGAAGTCGAAAAAAGGATCTTGCAATTTCTTCTCTAAAATCTCAGTTTCATCCATTCCCTTACTGTATGCAGTGGAGTCCTAAATTAATTCCTGCAATCTGCAAATTCACAATGTCAATAACCAATGCTCTTTTTTCGCAAAGTTCATGTCTCGTTTGTGTGAATAATTTTTATTTACGTAAAAATAAAAGATGGCGGCAACAGGAAGATGAACTCCATACAACAGGTTGGGCCGTCCCATCGGTGCTTATTTCCCCATGTACTGGAAACAAATGCAACCTTCATTGACAATGAAATGTTTTTTAAACCTCATTTTTTGATCGTTGCAAGTGAAGAGAAAACATACACCAAGGATCCTTGTCTCTTATGTGGTTTTCCATAGGGCAAACAAAAAAGCCTTTGGTCCGTCGCCTTTTTTTCTTTTGAAGTAAAAAAGTCTTCTGAAAGAGTTCCACTGACACTTTAAAATCCTCTTCCGAACGTTCTCATAAGTTTTTCGACTTAAGACTGCGATTCAGAATCCACACAAGAAGCACTAATACTCAAAAAACTAATCCAAACTGATTTATAAAAAATGTTGTCAAATAATTTTATTTTTGTGATATTAAATTAATAATATAATTAAAGAGATTTTTAGCGGAAATTTTGTAAGAAATATTTTTTGACATTTCTCCAATGCTCTTCTAGAATTGAGCAGAGGCATTTTTGATGTTCCATTAGAAAACAGAAGGAGTGAAATTTTGAGTGAAACTAATGGAAAATGACGTTCCATGAGTCACCTTTATGTAATGCTTTGGACAACCTTCAATGAAGACCAGTACTACTTCCACCGGGATCTTGGTCATCTAAAGGGTGGTTAAATTTTAAGGGCCGATGTTGAATGTGAAGCACACCTAAACGTCAAGTTTTTTTCTGCATTTCATTTGACATTTCTCAATTTCAGACTTACTCAATTTGAACCATGGAAAGATACACAATCGAGCAACGCGTTAAAGTTATTCAGGCTTATTATGAAAATGGGCGTTCAAATCAAAATGCATATCGTGCATTTCGTGATTCTTTCGGTCAATTTAATCGTCCAAATGTGCGTACAATCGGAAAAATCGTGCAAAAATTTGTGCAAACCGGGTCTGTAGGAGATGTGAAAACACCAGTGCATGCTCGTACAGCTCGTACTGTAGAAAATATTGCTGCTGTTCGCGATAGTATGGCTGAAGAGCCGTCCACCTCAACTCGTCGTCGTGCCCAACAATTGCACCTCTCACGCTCGTCGTTGGTGAACATTATGCATAAAGACTTGCATTTATGCGCTTACAAGGTGCAATTGACTCAAGAACTAAAGCCTCTTGACCATTTCAAGCGTCGTCAATGGTCACAATGGTGGCAAGAAATGGCAACAGTTGATGATCAATTTTCGAAGAAAATCATCTTCAGTGATGAGGCACATTTTCACCTCAGTGGATTCGTCAATAAACAGAATTGCCGCATTTGGGCGAATGATAATCCAAGAGTGATTGTCGCAAAACCAATGCACCCACAAAGAGTGACTGTTTGGTGCGGTTTATGGGCTGGCGGCATCATCGGGCCGTATTTTTTCCAAAATGAGGCCGGTCAGGCAGTTACTGTGAATGGTGTTCGCTATCGTGAGATGATAACGAACTTTTTATGGCTCGAATTGGAAGATATGGATGTGGACGATATGTGGTTTCAACAGGATGATGCCACTTGCCACACAGCTAACGAAACAATGGCTCGTTTGCGCGACAAATTCAATGGCCGTGTTATCTCACGTGGTGGCGATGTCAATTGGCCGCCAAGATCATGTGATTTGACACCGTTGGACTTCTTTCTTTGGGATTATTTGAAAGAAAAGGTGTACGTCGATAAGCCAGCAACAATTCAAGAGGTAAAGGATGAGATAATTCGGCACATTAACGGCATAGAACCTCAATTATGCCTCAGCGTCATCGAAAATTTGGACCATCGGATGGAGGTGTGCCGCCGAGGTCGCGGCAAAATTTTAAAAAATCCAACATCTTTTATATAATCGGTATTATTAAATTCCTTTCCTTCAAAAAATGTATGTAAATATAACTTACTATATCTAGTCCTGCCATAAGTTCTGTTACAAGTGCAAAACGTTGTAGAAATTAAACAACAAAACATTTTTGTCTAATTAGTATTTATAAAATGTAATTGCTTATGGGCGGTTTATTCAAAGTGACAGTCTTTTGCACATATGCCCTCTTTTTAACACAGGCCCTCAAACCGTATGGCCACTGGGCTACAGCGGTTCGCACTTTTTCTAGGGGTATGGACAACGCTGCTGTGATTAAACCACTTTAGAGGCTTCCCAAATTTCGGTGCGGTCTCTTGCAGTCCATACTCTCCAACACTGACCACAAACAATAATCCAAAGGATTCAAATCTGTGCTTCCTGAAGACCAATCCTCGGTTGAGTTAAAAGTAGGAATACTGATTCTAAGCCACTGCTGAGTTGTTTGGGGTTTATATAGAGTCTTATTAGAAAACCCATCTTGCTCCATTAAAAAGGGTATTCGTCAAGCCTTTACGACGCCTTCTAGGACATCTTCTCGGTATACCTTTTCTCCAGTTTTGATTCCATTTTCACAAAAATGGGGAGCAGTAACTCCTTGATGGGATTACCGAAGCAGGTCGATGGCCGCGCTGAGCCCCAGGAATTCCTTGCATAAATTTTTTCGTTTTGTTTATTAAAAACTTCCTTGACGGTGAAAATCTTCTCGTTCGTAATAAAGATATTTTCGCGGTCGTTGTCCGCGTGCCAGTGCACGAGTCGCTTGCATCCTGTTGCTTTAAATTAGGCGTCAATTCCAATCCAGTTGACCGACAAAAGGTTTTCTTGTTGAAATCATCCTGAATGAGCCTTGACATTGATCTGATGGATATAGCCGCTCACGCGACATTATTTTCTGATTTCGATGGAAATTTCTTCGAATTCGCTCACTATTCCTAATGTTATCTTCATACAGTTTGCGATGGAAGTTTTATAACCTATTTTATGGCAGGACTAGGTATATATTCTTCAGCAGCACATTCCCATCAGAGTGGTTGATTTTTCCCTTTTCATTTTCTATCTAAATAAAATCTTACAAATTAATTTCTATTTTCTCCGCCATTATTCTTTAAAAAAAAAAAAAAAAAATTGACAATCCACAAATACACTTCTATAATTGAACGGAAGCAATTTTCATATTCCATTGGAAAACAAAAGGAGTGGAATCTTGATCTTGAGAATCTTGATAAATTGTGCAGGCTTTCTCTTTAATATTTATTACACGCGCAATCTGTTAATTGCACTTTTCTACTAATAATAGATCAAATGTGTTATTTTTTAACGATTGAGTATCTTGATGTAATTGCATTTAAGCCAATATACTCGTATTTACATATTAGATGCGCAACTAAGTTCTTTTGATGAAAATGCAACTTTATTGTGAAAAAATGGTTACAAATGAATCATTCAAAGTATTGCCCATCGTTAGCTACAACTTTTTCCCATTTATCTGGCAGAGCTCGAGTACCGTTACGGTAAAATTGTTCATCTTTTGAGGGTATCCACGAATCAAGCCATTTTTTGATGTCTTCATATGAGCGGAACTGCTGATCAGCCAGACCATGTGCCATCGAACGGAACAAGTAATAATCGGATGGCACAATATCTGGGAAATATGGCGGGTGGGGTAGGACTTCCCATTTGAGCGTTTCTAGGTAGGTTTTAACGGGTTTGGCAACGTGAGGCGGAGCGTTGTCATGCTGTAGAATCACTTTTTCGTGCCTCTGCTCGTTTTGTGGCCGTTTTTCGCACAGTGCTCGGCTCAATCGCATCAATTGAGGTTGATACCGTTCCCCAGTGATGGTTTCGTTGGGTTTCAATAGTTCATAATAAATGACTCCGACCTGGTCCCATCAAATACACAGCATAATCTTCGCAGCGTGAATATTCGACCGAACCGACGACATGACCGGGTAATCCCCATGACTTTCTTTTCTTTGGGTTGCTGTAATGAATCCATTTTTCATCACCCGTCACGATGCGATGAAGAAAACCCTTCCTTTTTTGCCCCCGGAGCAGTTGTTCGCAGGCGAAAAAACGACGCTCAACGTCCCTTGGCTTCAAATCATAAGGAACACAAGTTTTTTGTTTTTAAATCATTCCAAACTCATGCAATCGCTTGGAAATGGCTTGACGGGTAACTCCTAATGCTGAAGCAAGCTATTCTTGCGTTTGGCACGGATCCTCATCGAGCAATGCCCCCAATTCAGCGTCTTCGTAGGATTTTGGCCTTCCTTCACGCGGACGGTCGTCAAAAACGAAATCACCGTCTTTGAAGCGACGGAACCAATCACGGCACGTTGTTTCACTTAGAGCAACATCTCCGTAAACTTTTTGGAGCACTCGATAAATGCAAATTAAGGATACTATTAACAAATACGGCGCGCATATTCCTTTTTGGCTTTGGGTACTGGCATTTCGAAGTTCAACACTCTAATAGTGGGCTTAGACACTGGGACATGCTTGGCGAGCATGTTCGTGAAAGGGGTTCTCCAGGCATGCTCGAACATCGAACCTCATCAGATGCTCAGTTTGCTGATTGGTCCGGCGTATCCAACGAGCACAGACCGAACAACGAACATATGGCGAGCATCTCATAGTAATTTTTCGGATTTCATGGGGTGTTGATGGTGTGTACAATGGTTGTAGTTTTTTTTATGTATTTATTGCTTTCTGAAGTTAGAAGGGACCAGTGGCGTGGGGTGAAATTTCAAGAGGGGGAAGCCGAAAAAAGTTGAAGTAAAATGTTTTATTCAAGACTTACCAATTTGGTGCTTATTAGAAACACAGACTTAAGATATGCAATCCAAGCCACCTTTGTTATACTTTAAGTCATTGGAATTTACGTAGACAATCGCATAAAAAAAGTGGCTTCGAAAGAAGCCGTTCTGGGCAAAGTAATCTATATAAGTTATTGATAACTCGTAGCGTTGTTAAATGTAAACAATTTAGCAATTACAATTATGTACTACCTATTTGTACTCTAAAGCTATCCTACGATTCTTTTTCACGAATTCTGCTAAATCTCTTTCATAAAAATCTGAGTTATTTTCAATTTCTAAAGGAAGGTGCTTTTCGATAGATAAAAGTGCCAGGTCTGAGAGTCTTTCTTCTTTTTGGGAATTTCTTAAGTGTGGACTCTTTTAAAGTCGAAAAAAGATCTTTCGACAGAGGCCAAAGTCAAAGGCAGGGTTAAAAAAATTTCACACAATGTTAGAGCTTGAGAAAAAGTATCTCTAAGCATTTCCGTATTAAAATGTTTATAAAGTTGAAAAACCTCAAGCTTTTGAAGGGGTAGTGTATAAAACTTTGAGTTCCTTTTTTTGAAGTAGTAAAATTAAAAATTCCATGAAACAGGGTAATTAAAGAAGATATTTTGTAATCCGGCATTGAAATAGAAAAATATTCACATTTTGATTTGTCTAATAAATCAAATGTATGAACTAAATGAACTATACCTATTCTTAATATGACTTGTAACATTATCTATAATTGCTACAAAAATTCGGCTATAATTTGTATTTGAATCAATATTAAGTAGTCGGCGTTTGTGTGGAGGTTCTGAGCAGTTACTTGCGCTCTCATAGATTGAGTCAAATTAGTTTAAAAATTCAGAATGAATCCATGACTCAAAACCCTCAATCTCTTGCTTCGCAAGCTCTATGTCTTCTCTGCAATTGAATAAGACGTTCACTATATGCGAATGATATTGCCATCGAATCTCTGATACCCCGG
This sequence comes from Pocota personata, assembly GCA_963082735.1. NCBI lineage: Eukaryota > Metazoa > Arthropoda > Insecta > Diptera > Syrphidae > Pocota > Pocota personata. The sequence continues at coordinate 43,983,354 of OY720429.1, read as the reverse complement.
AATGCCAGCTCTTGTTTTCCATACAGTGTTTATGAAACGCTTCATTAAATCGCGATTGCGATCAACTTTTCTATTAGGAGCCTTGTAAGAATTCCCTAAAGAAGTCTCTATGCGATATTCGCCAAATTCATGCAATTGCAAGCAGCTGCGTATATGCTTTTCCGTTTGAATATGTTTTTTGGAAGAATTAATAAAATTGTTTATATCAAAGAAACCTGTGTGACTTCAAACACTAGGAGAATTAGAAAAAAGAAGACAAGGAAAACAAAACATTCTATTTAATTTGCAACTGACACATGAAAATGTTTCTGATACCCATCCTTTCGCGTATAATCAATTTTCATTGATGGTGTCGAGCGACCTAGTTCTATAACTTTTTTTTTTTTACAAAAAAGAAAGCTTACTGAACTCGTGGGTTTCTTTTAGAAGAAAATCAGTTAAACAACACTCAAAATTAACTAGATACATCTTGTCTAAGAATAATAAGAATGTTCAACGGGGCACCTCTTGAGTAGATTTATAATTACTTACTTGGTATATAGCTAATAACTATTTACTTAGCTTACTCACTATTTTATAATAATTTAATAATTTAAAACACTAACTTAACTACCAATATGTAATTGCTAAATTTTTAAAATTTTCTAATAATTAGCAGTCACAAAAATCACAAAAATTTGCATCCAAATTTTCAATAACCTCAAACCTCAAATGCCGTTCGAACCACTACATCACCCAAAAACTCGATTTTCGTCGGCTTATTTTGTTGACTACAATACAAAAAAAAACTCCCTCGAACTAAAACCTTTTTCCTCCACCAATGTTCATCCACAAAAGCCGAGCCGGGTTATTTTTCTCATAAGCGAATGTATGTTAGACAAAGAAATCGCAAATAAACTTCTACTATATGCCAGAAAGGAATAGAGTTGAAAGTTCGTACTGTGAAGAAATGAATGCATAAGCCGGAAAATGAACGGCTTCTCAAAAAAAATTCATTGCACGCTCTCTCGCTAAAAGAGTTCATACTTGTCTCGCCTATGTGTGCGAGTTTGTGTATGAATAAAAATGAATAAACAACCGAAGTGGTCGCAGCATTTCATCTTCGAGCGTGTATTAAGTTATGAAAAATGGTTTGATGAACAAATAATTGAATGTGATGGTTGGCAAGTGGCAAAATACAAATTTTTGATATTTGAAAAGGGAAGCCGGAAGGAATCGGCTTGTATGGACGCCACGCCACTGGAAGGGACTCAAACTAATGTTAGCCAATTCGGTCTGTACACGTAATTTCGAACATGTTTGCGTGTGTATACTGCACACTTTAAATAAAATTCGGAAACTACATTTGCATTCGCAATCAAAATCAAATCCATCATAATCTTACCCATCGACTGGAATCCAATATCCAATACTTACTTTTATTTAGTGTCAAAACACGAATATGCTTCTGAAACATTCTAGAGAAGTAAACCCAAAACGAAAGACGTTTTTCTCTTACAATCACGTGTATTATATTTATTTTGAATATCATTTGCTTTCCTTTCGTTTTCATTTTATTTTATAAACCTGGAAAATCCATTTTTAATAAAGCAGTAGTAAACAAACATATCTTTATTGATTGAGATTTAAAATGAAAACAAGAATATACATAACACTTCTTTAAAGAAAATAGATTTTAGTTAATATAATGGTAGTTAAACATACATATATGTATGTACTCGTATGTAGTATAATTTCTCTTAAATTTCGTAGAAAAATAATAAAATATTTTTAATATAAACGCTACCACATATCACAAACAAAATTGCATATCTACATTATGTATGTATGTTGATAAATGTGTTTTTGTTTGATTTGTTTTATATACAAATATATATTTTTTTATTTTATATTTTTGTAATTTAATTAGCAACAAAAGTCAATAATTCATTAACTAAAATACATTTCAAAATAAGCAATAAGTCAAACAATTTTAGATATCTTACTTTCTTAGTTGAACTATATATTATTGGATCATTTTCACTCAATTCCGATGTTTTGCATTGACTATTCAGTTGTTTATTTTTATTTTTAGAGTTTGACAATATATAATAAAGTTTATTTTGTTTTCATATAGAGTTCCCTTTAATTATTTGTTTTGATTATTTGTGAGTACATAGTTGTGTCTTTTGAGTTAATATACGTTGATAATTTATTATTTTTTATTTTTGTTTTTCTTGTTTTAACTTCAATTGTAATACATATATACATAATTGTTTTTGAAGCATTAAGAATATATATATACATATATATATATATATTTTTCAAGCACTTTTTATGGCATTATGTTTATCTTTATATACATATATATTTTTTGTTTATATCATAAAGAGTACATATTAAAATTTGATATTTTACAATAGAACATTATATAAATGATTATTTGAAAATATAAAGTTTTACATATTTTTGCAGTCTAAATTAGAACTTAAAATATGAACACACAATTTCAGTTAGCAATTTGATCAAAAGAAAAAAAAAACTATTATATTATATTTTTGCACATCTAAAAGTATATACAAAAACTAGGAGTCTAAAAAAAGTCTTAACACATAGATCCATAAATGTTCCAGGCATAAGATTCACTAGATTTAAAGGTTTTTTTTTTTTTTTTTTAATTTCGTGTGCTTGGAATTTATATCCAGAACTTATGGTATCTACAGTGAATATTAAGCCGCGCAATTGTGGTGAATATTTTAGCCAATACGCCTTTATAACATATGACGTGTGATGTTAAAGATTATTTTTTTAATAAGAGTAAGTGAGTTGCAATTCTAGAATTATGGGCACTTAAAAATATAAAAAAAATATTGCGACTTCATGATCTAATGATTTCTCTTGTCAGACATAATAGAAAAAAGACTAGGGACATAGTAGCAACTTTGCCGCAACTTGTAACGTAGAAGTACTTATGTTGTTAATTGTGTTAAAGTCATTGCAAACAACTTAATGTTTTGTGTTAACATTCTATTAACTGACCTTGCTTAACATATGAATTGGTTTGTGGCGACCGATCTTCCACCTTTTGAACCAGCGAGATCTATACGAGAAAATTAAAAATAATAAAAGGACTACGAACACTTCCTAACCAACGAGTACACGAACACTTCCTAACCAAGGAGCGTACGAACACTTCCTAACCACGACACTTCCTAGCGTTTAAACCTAGCCGAAGAAGAAGAAAAAGCACTTCGAATTTCATCATCGACACAGCAAGCAGCAGTCCGATTTTCACCACCGACACGTCCGCCAGTATCCAGGATTTCATCATCGATCCCATTTCAATTTCCCCTTTTTGTTGAGTTTTTTATAATCAGTAGTAATAAAGAAAAGTATTGCCTACCCGAAGGAATTTCGTTTTCCCAATTTCAACTCGATATAGCCACGCGTCCTATAAATTGGTGACCCCGACGTGATCGAGGGAAAACCCAGAAATTTCGTTTCAACAACTCCACCCGAACACTTGCTAGCTACGCAGAGCCCAGCATGGCGGGTGATGACGACATATTAACGAAGTCGGAGGAGCCTACTCCAGCAGCCTCCACGAGTTACCAACTCAACGCAGTCACGGTAGTAAAACTACCCACTCCATTCTGGCGCGAGAACCCTGCAAGATATATCACGATGGCGGAGATGCATTTCGACTTACACCGCATCACGTCCGATGACGTAAAATTCCGCTTAATTGCCACACACCTGGACGCGGACACGCTCGACCTAATAGGGGACCTCTTGGATGCTCCCCCATTAAAAGGCAAGTACGATGTTCTTAAAAAAAGAATCATTAATGCCTTGTCCGAATCACAGGAATCCCGACTCCGGAAGCTGCTACACGGCCAGTACCAGAGCGACGAAAAACCCTCTGTCATGCTCCAACATTTACGCAACTTAGCGGGAGGCAACTGCAACGCCAAGGCGACCTCGAAACCGAAATCAACGACATCAAAAGCGCACTCGCCAAACTGTCCGCTAAGGTTGATATGCTAACACGAGAGCGAAATAGGAGTCGAGGCCGAGAGAACCGAAGCCCGTCACGGGTATTATCAAAGGACGCGCCTTGCTCTTGGCGCAAGCCTGAACCGAAAAACTAATCGGCCCAGCGCGCGTCGAGGCTGCTGCTGGTGCCAATCCTTCGAAACGCCTCAAAATCAAAGATAGGAAGACGGGCATGTGGTTCCTCGTCGACACCGGAGCCGATGTATCCGTCCTGCTAAAACAACTTCGACACGATCAACAGCCGCGACTGGCAAATTGTCCGCTGCTAATGGATCGACCATCGACGCATTCGGGACAACGAACATGACCTTGGATCTGGGCCTGCGACGAGCATTCCCTTGGTCCTTCATGGTTGCGGGCGTAACGCACGCCGTCCTCGGAGCAGATTCCCTCCACCACTACGGTCTTTCGGTTAGTCTCAAGCACCAACGACTGGAAGATTCCGTCACGAAACTCGATTGCGAACTGTCTTCGGGTTCTTCGACACAACTTCCAGTGTATCTCATCGACCAAACGAATCGTTTCGCCAACCTCCTTCGTCAGTTCCCGAAAATCGCGAACGAACCAAAGCTACCCGACATCGACCACAACGTCCAACATCACATCTTCATAAAGGGACACCCGGTTTCAGAACGCCCACGCCGACTAGACAGAGAAAAGTTGCAGGCAGCACGCGACAAATTCAACTTCATGGTCCAACAAGGCATTTGCCAGCCTTCCGAAAGCGAATGGGCATCGCCCCTTTTTATGCGAAAAAAAGCCTCTGGAGATTGGAGACCTTGTGGGGACTATCGCCGCCTAAACGCTATCACCGTACCCGACCGATACCCCATCCCGCACTTGCAGGATTTCACACAATGGCTTGCAGGATGTTCTGTATTCTCGACACTTGATCTCCGAAGGGCATATCACCAAATTCCCGTTGCACCCGAAGATCGACCGAAAACTGCCGTCACTACGCCGTTCGGACTTTAGTTCAACGTCATGACATTCGGACTCTGTAATGCAGCCCAAACCATGCAACGATATATAGACAACGCACTCCGAGGGTTGAGTTGCTGCCACTGTTACATCGACGACATCTTGATCGCCTCGACGAACGAAACCCAACATCGTGAACACCTACGCTCAGTCCTCGACAGGCTACAAAAATTCGGACTCTGCATAAACGCCGCAAAATGTCATCTAGGTCCTTATGAAGTCCGATATCTCGGCTACGCAGTCGATAGAAACGGGATCAAGCCACCACAGGACCGGGTCGAAACAATCACCAACTACCCGAAACCAACAACCGTCGACGAAATGCATACCCGGCGCATCAACTTCCCAAGCACCACTCATCGAACTCACCCTCGGTGCGAGGAAGAAGGACAAACGACCTGTACAATGGACTCCGGAATCGGAACGTGCATTCGCCGAATGCAAAAATAAACTTCGCGACGCTGTCCTACTCGCCCATCCCAAGGCCGGGTTACAACTAGTATATCGGTGCGACGCATCCGATATCTGCCAAAACAACTTCGACACGATCCAACAGCCGCGACTGGCAAATTGGAGCAGCATTGGACCAACGAACCGAGGACGGACCTTAACTATTGGGCTTCTTTTCGCAGAAACTCACGACATGTGAAGCCAAATACAAAGTCTACGACTGACATGTCTAATGGAACTGAAGTCACTTCAATATACCAACCAGAGCCTAACTACATCTTGCTAACCAACGTTCAAAATGTCACACTGAAGACAACCTGTGGTATTTAACAATACATAATATACGGAACAGCGCTTATCCATTTTGAAAACTGTACAATATCTATTAATAACATAATCTATGATTCCAGAGCAAATACCTTTTGGGACAGCATAGTGATCCACCCACCGACACGGAACAAGATTAATCCATCAACAACAACATACCATCTTACACTGGGAAACCTACACACGGGTCAACTGCAGAATAGAGAAGAAATAAAACTACTTACAACCAAATCCACATACAGCACCTACTCAATATGGTCAGTACTAATACTGATACTGTCAACAACCGTCGTTATCTCCGTCATCAGGTACCTTCATACTAAACAATAGGAAACAAGAGAAAGCCAACAGGGAAACTCTCCAACCACGAATAACCAGGAATCAACTCCGCACAGCACCACAACACCAATCGCTCTTTCAAGGACACATGTCCTTTGGCAGTCGCTCCGCTAAAAGGGGGAGAAGTTACATCCACATTACAGCCCAGTCAAGGAAATCTTTTCCCAGAACTCCGTCAACACTTGACTTCTTCTTGGTGTCGTCTAATTTCGTCAACATACAGCCCGATTTTCAAAATTACTCATGTCTAGCACATGACAGTGATTCAGATCATCTAGCTGTTGAATTGAGAATTCGGCTAAACCGAAGAATAATGACAGAGAGACCTGCACCTGAACTCCACACCATGTTCAGTAAAGTAAACTGGGCCCGATTTCGATCGGATATAGAGGCCGAACTCCCAACAACTTCGAGTGCGGCTAACCTCAGCAACACCGAGATAGACAGCGTCATCAACGGATTCAATACAGTTGTCATTAACGCCGTGGATAGGCAGAAAGTCCCCCGTACCAACAGGAACAAATACGCAAACCTTCCAAGTTACATCCAGGCTATCTATGCCCACAGGCAGCGGTTGAGGAAGAGGCTCCAGAGGATCTTTCACAGGACATGCAACACCGTGAATGATGAATATCGTAGTGCGCACTCGCAACTGCAGTGTACTAATTCGATGTTCTTCCAGGCGGTGAAGAATTACAGGGATAACGAGTTCACCAGGCGCCTTGAAGATATCAAACCTGGTCCCGACGCCTTCAAGATAATTAACTCCCTGGTTGGTAGATCTAATACCTTACCTGAGAGCATCAATCACGGCCAGGTAACAGCAACAACTCCTGACGAGAAAGCTGAGGCATTTGCCAACCACTTTGAGGGTAACTTCACCGACCGACCTCCAGAGCACCTTCCCGACTTCCTGGAGGAACTAGAAACTGAAGTTCATGAAGCCACAAATTCCGGTAATCCAATAACAACATTCAACGGGGATAACCGAGCTAATGATCCGTTAAGCAGTGAAATCTTCACTACCACAGAAGAAGTGATGGAGATAATTCAAAGCAGCAATGCCAAGAAATCTGCTGGAACAGACCAAATCTCCAACTTTTTATTAAAAAAGTTGCCAAATGTGGCTATTTTACTGCTGACGATCATCTTCAACAACTGCATCAACAACAGCTATTTTCCAACTTCATGGAAAGTGGCCAAGGTTGTTCCAGTACCAAAAAAGTCGAACCGTTCGAATGTTGATGGATATCGACCAATCGCTTTGCTATGCTGTGTTAGCAAAATACTAGAATCAGTGATGTTGAGGAAGATTAATCACTTTTGCTCAGAGCGAGGAATAATTCCCAATAACCAATATGGTTTTCGAGGAAAGCACTCAACCATTCACCCTCTGCTCAAGCTACACAGCGATGTCACCCATGGCCTGAACAAAAAAGAGACTACCGTAGACTGCCTGCTAGACATAGAGAAAGCCTTCGACAGCGTTTGGACCAAAGGACTGGTTTTCAAGTTAATTCATTTTGGTTTCCCCAATTATCTGGTAAGATTAATTTTCAATTTTTTAACCCAGAGAATTTTTTATGTACAGGTACATCAAGTAAAGTCTTCAATAAAACGAATCAACGCTGGAGTGCCCCAGGGATCAAGGCTTGGACCAATACTGTTCAACATCTTCACTGCAGATCAACCACTGAATGCAGCAAGGACCAGAACAATGCTGTATGCGGTTGACTCCATCATTTACGCTGTTTCGCTTTCCCCGGAAATAGCAGCTAGGAGAATTGAAACCCATGTCAAAAATCTTTGGGAGTATTACCTCAAATGGGGAACCAAAATCAACAGCAGCAAGACGGAACTAATCTGCTTCAGAAATCCAGTGACAGCTACGAGGGGACGCCGAGCGTTCGCAACTCGCTGCCACAACATACGGATTTCTCTTCCAGATAACACCGAGGTGCGAACCAAGCAAACCACCAAATATCTTGGAATCCATTTCAGCGAGAGGTTTAAGTTTAATCCTCACGCTGAAATCATCCTAAGGAGGGCCAATTATGCGTTGCATTTAGTCCACCCATTACTCAGAAAGAGAAATGGGCTCAGCAAGAAGACTAAACTGCTCGTATACAAGCAGCTGATAAGACCAGTTATCACATATGGCTGCCCCATATCGCCCACCACCATGAAGAAGATTCAAATATTCGAACGGAAGGTCCTTCGAATCTGTACAGGACTGTGGCGAAACCCATTCACAAGGAAGTACCACCCTAAGGCTTTCTTTACGAGAACGCCGGTGTGAGCCCAATCGACCAGTATATGATTCAACTTTCAAGTAGACTCCTGCAAAATCTTGATGACCACCCTAACGAGGAAATACAAGACTACATCCGACAGCAGATCGATCCAAGCCACCGATACCTGAGTGCACGAGCAATCATCGATTCAAGATTTGAAGACATAATGAACAACGAAGAAACACCGTTCTACCAGCTTGCAGACAATGCGTATAACCGGGGATAGTCCCCTTAATAATATATTTCTTTATTTAACAAAAAAAAAAAAAATTTTCCAAATATATTGTCTTATATAAAATATTCATGTAATAGATTAAGTAGCCATTAATATAGGTTTTTCTTCAAAAAAAAAAAAAAAAACCTTAGCAAACTACCCAGTAGATATACGTTGGGCCCCTATTGTTGAGCCAACATTAAATTTATAGTAATAAGTCTAGTTTTAAGCCAATTTGTAAATAGAACGACTGAATAATAACAATTCCTTAATCTGAATCCACATTACAGCCGATTCAGCAACATCAACATACCGTAATATTTTTCCCTGCTGCCTTCCGCAGCATTCGTATATAAATATATTCACATTTCCCCACATACCTTTGCCTTCTGCAATATTAAACTTTGTTATTCGCCTTCTGCGTTCTCACGTATTTTTTGTGCCTTCTGCATCCTCTCTGTAATATTAAACTTCTGTCGTTGCATTCTGCTTCCTTTCTGAAACATTAAACTTTCGTTTGTCACATTCTACTTTTAGAAATATTAAACCTGGCGTATTTGCCTTCTGCATTCTTACGCTGCATTTGTTTTCGAATATTATAAAATGTAAAGATCTGATCAGTTGGAGGTGGTCATTAATAAAGTAAAGTTCGTTTAGACTAAAATTTGTTTTTATTCTTTGACTCTGCCAAGAGTCATATGTCTCGCACAACTACGGCCATTATACTCGTATGATCATCAGCTAATGGGAAACGAGGTGGACATCATGGACGAATTCGCCGAAGCCGCCGACAATGTGGTCGCAGCTGCGGATAATGTCAACAAAAAAAAAAAGTAAAAAGTAGTTGCCTCAAGCCACCACTAACACATGCTTCAACTGTGGGAAAGTTGGCCATTTTCATCACAATTGTCCAAAAGCGCAACGGAAACATCAAAGGATTATTGCCGCTGTCACTTAGATGCTGGCCGAGCCGAATGATGGGAATGAAGCGCCTGGTACTGTAAGCGCAATGCAAATGGTAAGTGTTGCCTTTTCTGAGGATCGAGACAGGTGTGCTAAATTCATGAATGTTTTTTTCCTGTTTGACACTGGCAGCGCAATTAGTCTCATCCAACGTTCCGCAGTTCCAAATCGTATAACTATATCCGACGTTCTAAGATCAACGAAATATTCGGGGGTTGGACAGGCTAGAATCCATTCATATGGTATGATATTCTATCACATTAAATTTCTAGATAATTTCATGTCACTGCCGCTGATCTTAGGACATGATATTTTACATATTTATTTAAAGCAAATTAAACAAAACAAAACTGAAGTATAAACTGATAATAAGTTTAAATGAAAGGGATGGTACAAGGTCAAGTAAGCTTGGCCAACAGCACCCGATAAAGGGCCTTTTACGAGATTTTGACATTACCGATTGCAGGAAAGCGAGCACACCAATCGATCCTGGTACGCAATTGAGAAAATGTGATGGCTGCAAAAAAAAAACGTTATCAATCTTTAATCGGCTCACTAAATTTTATAAGCATTACCACACGACCCGATATTTCTCATTCAGTTATAAGATTATCACAGTATAATATGAACCCACACAGCGAACATCTTGCTGCAGCGAAACATTTACTTATGTACCTTTCTAATACTATTAATTATCAGATTATTTACAGAAAATCTGGGAGCGATTTGTATGGTTACACTGACGCTGATTGGGGTGGCGATAAAGATGGCAGAAAATCTTTTACGGGTCATGTTTTCTTTGTGGCTAGCAGTCCGGTGTCTTGGGAATCTAAAAAGCAACCGACAGTGACGCTTAGTAGCATCCTATCACCCTATGTTATGGTGTGAGGATGATAAATTTTACTCGATGGAACCGTCAATGCAATGGAGTATACAAAAACCATCTAGGAAGGTGTTGTGTTAAGTATGGAAATGATAATAGCGAGGACACCGAGTCCAATTTTTCAAGATGACCAAAATCTATTAGTAGTTCTCGTTTTTTTCCGAGATGTAAAAAAAGAATTGGGGATAGAATCACTAAATTGGCCGTGGCACAGTCCAGATCTGAACTCCATCGAAAATATTTGGTCTATTACGGGAAACAAAACCCAAGCAAAACGGCAAAAAATCATACATTACCTGACATTATTGAAGAAGTGTGATTGAATGAAACTGATGACGTTTACTGCGGTAACTTTTATTTGAACTTAATAAAAGAGAAACCGGGAATACTTTACATGCATGAGAAATACAGAACTTGTGTGTATTGTGAACGATCAGAAAGAAAATGAGATGGCTCGTGGTTACTAGTGTGACGGCACGGACGCAAAGCGTCGTTGGATACGGTCTTCTCCAACTCCTCGATCCTCTTTTCCAATTGGTCGAATATTTCCTCCTTCTATTCTTTCCGTTTTTTCTTCCAAACTGGGTTTGGTTGAGAGTAAACTCCAGGAGAAACGTTTGGATGTCGTTGGCGCTCATACTAACGCTTTCCCTACTTGGGTGAAATTAATTTTAATTGCCTGAGGCTTTCACTTCAAACTCTCGAATTTCCATTTCGCTGCTGAAATTCCATCTGCCAAAATGCTAGAATATTCTGGTTGACAGCTTCTCGTGGGTTCCCGGTAGTCGGTCTCGGTGTTTATTTTTATTGCGTAGTTGGAGATATTGTTATTCCACCTGCGAAATTTTTAAGGGATAAAGCGATCGAAGAATTATCGACACAAATAAATTATCCTGATAAGTATACAGTTAAAGTCATTTGAAAGGTCGTTCTTACATATTCTTTATTTCAGCAAAAAGATTAAAAGATGGATGGAGAACACTAAGGGATAGGTTCAAAGATATTAAAAACGAAAACTTGTCTTCAGGAAGCATAGCTATTAGCCCCAAGAAAAGGTGGAAGTGGATGGCGGAGTTAATGTTTTTAAAAGATGTGGTGATCGCAAATCCAATGTATGTATCTACAGGGTGGCTGATGAAAGATGCTACCAAAAAAAAAATTTAATAACTTTTTTTCTATTTAATGAATCTGGTTAATTTTTTTTTTATTTTGCAGATTGATTTTTAGATTTAACAAAAATGGATAACTGGGACACTGAAACAAGAATTTGGATTGTCCGCCGCTATCACGCACTGGAGTCCGTAGTTTCGGTTCAAAGAGAGTATAGGCGCACGTTTGGCGGCAATCCTCTGAGCAGATGGACCATAATGAGACTTGTTAACAATTTTGCCGAGCATGGGACAGTCGAAAGAAGACCTTACCATCGAAACCCTTCAGTTCGGACGGAGGAAACAATCGCTGCTGTAGCTGCTGCCATACAAAACAATCCAAGAGTTTCGACAATAAGCTTATCTGCTCAAATGGGTATAAGCAGACAGTCATTGCAGTCAATTATGCACAATGATTTGGACTTATTCCCATATAAAATTCAAATGGCCAACAAACTGAACGCAGCAGACTTGCCGATTCGCTTGGAATTTTGCCAGAAGATGCTTCAAATGGTGGAAGAGGACGGAAACATGTTGAACTGTCTTTTTATGTCTGACGAGGCCCATTTCGGATTAAACGGCAACATAAACAAACAAAATTGTCGAATATGGAGTGCTTCCAACCCACAGATACTCCATGAGACGGAATTGCATCCACTTCGTGTCACAGTGTGGTGTGCAGTTTCATCACGCTGCATTGTCGGGCCCTACTTTTTCGAAGAAAACGGTCACACCGTTACAGTTACTGGAGACCGTTACTTGAGCATGTTGAGAGTTTTTCTACCAAGCATTACGCCGAATGAGAATTTCTTTCAACTCTGTGTGGTTTCAGCAAGATGGTGCAACTCCTCACATAGCCCGGTGTGTTATGACAGAATTGCGACGAAAATTTCCCAATAAGCTGATATCCAGAAACTCCACATTCCGTTGGCTCCCCAGGTCGTCTGACCTTACTGCACCTGACTTTTTCTTGTGGGGTTATTGCAAACAGGAAGTCTACATTCGAGAAACAATTGCGGCTATTCCTGTTTCAACTCTCCAAGCAGTAATGAATAACTTTTTGGTGAGATGCCGCACATGCATCAACGAGCAGGGGGGGCATTTAAATTCCATTATTTTTAAAACTAATTAAGCTACATTTAATAAAATTGAATGAGCTTAAACATCAATAAAAGAAAAATGAATTCCATACACTGAAAAAAAAGTTATTTGAGTTTCTTAATGTAGCAATATTCATCAGCCACCCTGTATGTATTGAGAACAACATCGTTTACGTGACGTTTTTTATTTATAGTACATCAGAAAACTTTTCAACCGTAAGCTTGAGCTTTGCTTAGTTCGCGGGTGAGTATAGATACCTACAAGAGGTAAACCAACAGATTCAGCTTACAATCCAAGTTCATTTACAGCGTCCTCTTCACTCACAGAAAGCAGAACTATTATGCAAATAAGCAATGCGTCTATCAAAAATTAAAGACATTAGTGAAGAAGAAGCCTTCCAATCAGAGCTGCATACTTCATATTACCGTACTAAACGTACCGTAGCATGGATTTTTCGATTTATTGAAAGTGGTCACAAAAATAATACTGAAGAACGAAAGATTTCCGTTTTGAGAAGAGTTAAAAGCCAAAAGAAAATCACTGAAATATCGGACTACTTAGAAATGATCACATCAAAGGGCTTGATTAAAGTAATAGAATCAAATATGAGAGTGGATATTAACAAAGGCAGTAGCAGCCACATGGATAACGTGTTACTCCGAGCCGAAAACTAGCGTATTCTGTCAGTAGTTATAGAAAATAGTATTTCAGTGTTCCACTCTTCTTTATGGACTCGGATTTCATATTTGGAGCATCCGAAATAGTCAAGAGGGTTAGAGAGCCTGATGGAAATGTTAGTGAGGTAAAATATATCTATGGCCTCCAGACATCACTGGATCTTGTAGCAAAAGATTTCTTCGTTGATTGTCCTCCATGGTTGTTGATAAAGAGACTGCTGAACTGACAAATTATGTAGGATCCGCCTCATTAATACCAACTGGTACAATTGGAAAGAAGAGTGAAATATGGACTGTTGTTAGGGTTCTAAATTCGACAGCATATACAGCCCCATCGTTAGGATACCGACAAAGATGACAACAAGTGAAAAGGGCAACAACAAGAAGGCGATATCGCGTAAATTTCCATCGTGAAAAGTGGTGCGAAGAACAACAACGGTATATGCAAATCCCTTTGTGCAGTTCATGTGTCGCAAAAGGGAAAAATTTAACCGTATCGTCGTTGTGTGCTCCAACGAAGTGGAAGTGCCGGGTCCAGGCAAAAGGAGTGAAAACCGCAACTTGTTGAAGCAGAAGAATAGCGGTAGAAAATAACAGAAGAATAGCGGTAGAAGACATCAGACGATTAGCAGTGAAAGTCAACGAAAGAATACCAGTATATGAAAAGCCATAGAGGGAAAGCGGGAATAGTGGTCACTGGTACATAGTTTTAGTTTTATTTCCTGCTGCTTTTTTCTGTTTTTTTATTTTATTTAATTGAATTTTACCCTAGTAATTTTAATTTTGCATTTTGGATATAATATTGTCAAAGTAAATTTAAAATGGATACGAATGAAAATTTGACTCTGACAGTAGACGTATTGCTTAGACGTAGACGTATTGCTTAGACAGTAGACGTATTGCTTAGACGTCGACATCCGAGAGAAGCTGTTGCGTGTCACAAACGAATACAATCCAATTGGTGAGGAGCCATCACCTGTTGTCATGAAGCTAGTGCTTAAGGATGACATACCAGTTTTTCAAAGACCAAGGCGAATGGCGCATGCTGATCAAGTACTGGTGCGTGAGCACGTAAAACAGTGGCTGGCAGAAAAGATCATACAACTAAGTTGTTCTGAGTATGCGTCGCCAATTGTTCTGGTAGCGAAGAAGAATGGAAATTTGAATTCCTGTACGTACCATTTGTAATATCAAATTCTCCGGCAGTATTTGCAAGGTTCATCGCTGCTATTTATCGGACATTAATCCAAGCAGGTGTAGTGGAAGCATCATGGGCGATCTGATAATACCGTCGAAGGACGAAGAAGAGGGTATCGAGAAATTGAAGAGGGTCCTCGAAGTTGCTGCTAGGTATGGTCTACGTTTAAATTGGAGTAAATGTCAGTTTTTAAAGAGGAGGATTGAATTCCTAGGGTATATCATCGAGAACAACACAATCCAACCATCTGAAGAAAAGACGAGAGCGGTGAGAGATTATCCGGTGCCAATGGATAAAAAAGCGCTTCAACGTTTCCTGGGCTTGATATCTTATTTCAGGAGGTTCGTGGAGGGGTTCGCCGTCGTCGCCAAACCTTTGACCGACTTACTCCGTAAGGAAGCTAAATTCGTGTGACGAACAGATGACATCGTTTAAACAACTGAAAGCAGCCCTAACCAAATCGCCTGTTCTCAAGTTGTTTAACCCTAAGGCGACTACAGAGATTCACACGGATGCCAGTAAGTTCGGCTATGGTGCTGTTTTGCTACAAAGAGATAGCGAGGACCAGTTATTCCATCCTATATATATATATGAGCAGGAAAACAACGGCGACAGAGGAGAAGTACCACTCGTATGAGCTGGAAGCACTCGCCATAATCGAGGCACTGTAGAAGTGGAGGGTGTATGTGACGGGGGTGAAGTTCAAGATCGTCACGGATTGCAACGCGTTCGCCATGACGATGAAGAAAAGGGATGTTCCATTAAGAGTATCCAGATGGGACTTGTTCCTGCAAGAATTCCAGTATGAAATTGAACATCATTCCGGTTCGAAGTTGCGGCATGTGGACGCGCTAAGTAGAGTATACTGTCTTTTGATAGAGGATTGGATTCGGGCGGTAAGAAAAGTTCTTGAGAAGGATGAGTACGAAGATTTCTACTTGAAGAGTGAAGTACTATTCAAAGATCCGGTAAAGGAGTTGGTAGTAGTACCTACGTTAATGGAGCAAAAAATAATCGAGATGGCGCACCGTCAAGGACATTTTTCCATCAGAAAGACCAAGGAGTTGGTGGAGAGGACATTCTTCATTCCGAATCTGACCAAGAAGGACGTTGTCAGAGGGTGCGTGAAGTGCGTGGTGGAAGAAGCTTCTAGTCATCCCCCGGAGTGTGAATTATGATATTGGCATGGTAGCATAACAGCAATTTAAATGCTTCCAAATGTAACCCAACTCATTCAGACTATGGACCAGAATGTTATTCGCCTGAGTAAACTTTTTTATATAAAAAGCTTGCTGTTATCGCTTGTTGCCGCAGAAAAAGATCAGGCATTGTTTATTGTTATAAACAGAACGCAACTTATTCCTTGATGTAACGTCGGCCTCGATAGCCTGCCAATTACTTCACCTGGACGATAGATGGCGGAAAATCAGCATCAAAAACGCATTGTAATTGGTTAAAAAACCAATGCTGATTGGCTGACAGCGTTTGTAAGTTGAGTTGGATTGAGGATGCGTGGCGGATACACTTTTTGGAGCCGAAGGCGAAATTTTAATTTTGCAAATCCACATTTTAAAAATCGTAATAAAGTAATAAGTTAAAGTTATAAATGACGTATTTGCTTGTATTGAATTCGTTGCTGCGAGTTCCGCCCTTCCAGGCTCAACATTTATCATAAACGTGTTGTGTTTTGTAAATTTCATTAAATTATTTCAGACAACATAAGTGAAGCTGTGAAATATATAATAATAAAGGATGCAGTATTTAATTTGAGAGCATCTTGGGATAGCTTAAATCCTTCTGACATTGCAAAATGTTAGAGTAATATTTTCGGATCGGAAGAAATCGATATACGAGTATGCACCTAGTATTCTTCGTAGCCACACACATTGCCAAAGACGTAATTGATCTACTCAACGATTTTGATGTAGAGGTTACACATAAAGTCAAGCGAAAAACGAAAATGAAGATGAAGAAGACTGCCAACTAGTTAACGACCGCCCGACATGTTCGGTTTCTTCAAAAGATCCTATTCATTCATTTGACAAAGTACTTGAATGGGCAGGATGCAATGAAGCAGATTACAATGATATTTTAGTTATCGAACAGTTACAGAAAAAGGCAGTGCAAATTGATTTAAATTTAAGGAAGAAGCAAACAATATATTTATATACCTATCTTAAAAAAATCCTTTTGTAATGAAATGTTTTGTTTCTCTCTTTACTTTGAGTTATGTTTATTGTGCTTTTATGAAAAGAAAATCAGCCAAAATTGGCAAATCGTAAGGAAATCGTGACAGTGCTAGACCACACACATCTTTGGTAACTCGTGAAAACTATTGAACCTTGGTTGGGAAGTGATGTCACATCCACCATACAGCCCCGACCTTGCATCATCCGATTTTAATTTGTTTAGAAGTTTGTAAAACTCTTTGAATGGTAAAACTGATGACCTGAAATCGTTTTTGGTCCAGTTTTGTGCTAATAAGGGCCAGAAGTTCTATGAGCACGGAATCATAAAGATTCCAGAAAGATGGCAGAAGGTCATCGAACAAAATGGAAAATATATATGATAATTGATTAAAGTTTATTCTTTGTGTAAAAAAGATAGTTTTATTTCACACTAAAAAAACGAAATTACTTTCTTGCCAACCCAATTAAAAGTTGTTGAATCTTGCTTTTGTAGTATAATTTGCTAACGCGGAAAAAACTTTGCTTCTGACCATACCCAAACTTCATGTGAAGCGTATTAATTACGCCATCTAGTGCTCAAAGGTAAACCTACCTGACGAAGGAGTTCGGCCATATTGAAGACAAGTGAGCAACAGCGTGGTAGCAAATCGCAGCAAGGTTAAGGATAAGAATCCAATACGACGTTGTAAAATCCGGATATCATTTAAAATAAAGTATTATACTGCTTTTGTATCATTTGAGACAAAATAATAAAAACAATTTCATGTTGAAAAAAAAATTTCATAGTACGCACCTTTTGACTGCTTTTACTATAGAATGCCTTAAAAAATGTTCAAATAGTGTTTGAAAAAAATATGGGAGTGTTAAATGCATATAAATTCAATATTGAGCTATTTTGTGAAAAACTCTAACGATGATGATAATATGTTCACAAATGAGAAAAGTATGCAGACTAAGATGTGTGTTATTATAAGGAAGGATGATCTAGCAGAACAATTAGAGATTATGGTTGACGACATTAAGGCAAAATTGAAAGAATTTCAAGAAAATGACAGAAATAAGAAATAAAAAATAACTCGAAATTAATTTAAAAATTATAGTTTAAGGACACCTGCAGTTTGAGAAGCTTAGAAATTCTGTGGCAAATGTTGGTCACCTTCATTTGATATTTGTATTTCGGCGATGTCATTCAGCTGGTCCTCGTTATCAATATTCACGATAATTGCGTCTTTTCAAGTTTTAACATAAACAATCGGTTGATTTGCATGAAAGCCTATGTCGGATTGGCAAAAGTATTGTGAGTGAGTCTTCTTAAAATCTTTCTTCAGAAGAAGAAAGTGGATGTAATTTTAGATGAACTGAAAATTACCGAAAGATGTCTCTAAAATAAGATGTATAATATTTTGAGCTGTTAAACGATTGAAACAGCATTATTATCCAGAAATTATTCGGGTTTGTCGCATATTGAGATTTAACAAATAAACCTGCATTCTGCATTCCTTTGCCCAGGATGAAGTAATTAATAAATCTTAGTATATTTAAAACGATGAAATACAAAAAAAAATACTTTTTGATTAGAAGAACGTATATTATTAAGTTTAGAGCTGTTTAACCAGTAATACTGCATTATTATCCCCTTTGAAGAGAATAACGCCTTTTTATTCAGAATAATGTATACCAAATATTATAATTTGTATGCATTTTATGCTGTTTATCCAGAGACAATATTAATTAATACGTTCTTAGCTGATGACATCTTATGATATCTCTTCAACGATTTTTATGCAAATGTATACATATGCATGTAGGTAACGCTGTCAGAAGAAAAATAAAGTGTATATAATTTTGAATGATTTCCACTCCAACGATTTCTTGCACTCCAACGTCATCTACTTTTCTTTAATATATCGCAACTACTAACCCTTGAACGCAGCCATCCAACTGCTAACCTAAAATTAATAAAACAAAGATGGCGTAGAAAATGGAAAAAGTTGGAAACGGAACGAAAAAAGTTGGCACCGCGCAAAGCAAGTGCTTTCATGATTGGGTATTTGGGTATTATTTCATCAGGTGTCTGCTTAAGACGAATTACCACAACCAATAAATAACAAACATGGATTTATATGGAATTTCCTTTAATGGTCAAAGACGTTAACATTTTCGAAAACAATACCCCTGACATTAGTGTGAATGTTTTCGGGTATGAAACTGATACAAATGGGAATGATTTCAATATCATTAGACCAAATTCAGATACGCATGAGGAAAAGCGTTTGGAAAAACCATATTTTAACGCTAGTAACGGATGGATTGCGAAATTTAAGAAACGGCATGGAATGCGGATGCTAAAAATTTGTGGTGCAGTTACGTCTCAGACTACACCCAAACCTACATCCCGGTTATTCCCCACGCCCCCCTTTGTCTAACAGTTACAATAAAAATCACAACGGTTTCCCACGCCATTTTTGCGTACACTGCAAAACCGATCCCAAACGGATACACCCCCTTTCCCTCCTTCGCCTAACGGTATCCATAAAAACCAACAACGGTTTATCACGCCATTTTTGCATACATTGCAAAAACCGATCTCAAATGGATAAACCCATTTTTCCCGTTAACCCTACATGCGCGCGGATATTTGAAACTTAGGAATTTAACCATTAAAATCGTGGGATAGTTCGTCAAATTGCAATGCAATTATTTTCATGAGGTTTCATTAAGATATCGAAATCATTTTGTGAGTTAGTTCTAATCCGACAACTAACTTGAGAGGTGCAGCCTTTTGCTTTGGACAGCGGCCTCTCCTGTTAGATTTAACTAAAATTGTGTAAATTGACTTGAAATAAAAAAAAAAAAAACTTTGTTTTTTTTTTTATGAAAAAAACGTGAACTGCAAAGTAATATTCCTTGCATGGATAAATGCATGCGTAAAGTTCGCCATTGGTGGTAAAGCATCCAATCCGAGATCATTCAAAAATTTTGAGCACAAGCCCGTTACTCCACAACGTGTTTGTTCCCGAGATGAAATAAAGAAACAATATTCTTAGAGTTTGTGGTGATAAGAGTTTTACTTTTTAGGTAAGAAAATTTCTCGAATCAAAAGGATTTGAAAAGAAGGCGGTGTTGCTTTTGGATAATGCTGCGAGACATCCAAAAGAAAATTAATTACAAAGCGATGAGAAGATGATAAATGTACTGCAATACTTCTGCCTATGGATCAAAATGTTATAAACATTACAAAGTTCTACTACAAAAAAAGTTTATTTTACCCACTTAGTTGCCAGTGAGGGCATAAATTTGGAAACAAAAATAAAAGAATTTAACTTAAGAAATGCAATTTATCTCCTAGCAAATGCATGGGAAAAAGCAGACCCTTATAGTAGAAAAAAGTTTTAGAATATATTAATAACTTCAAAAAGTAAATGGAATAGGGAGGGACAAGCTACCATTATCTACATTATCTACAATTATCATATGGGAAGAACAATTGATTTCATCTCATTCGAATTTATACACATGAAAGTGAAGTTGAAGGTGTTACCCCTTTATCAAAAGTAAAAACAGAAGTTAAAGTTTGATCCTTCAACGTATGTTTACAATGGGCGGAAGAGACTATTATTCCAGTAGAAGACATTTTGATTCTACAAAAAATAAAAGTCAGGAGTTTTGAAAAATATGGAATCATAAAAAACTCAATCTAAAATATATAATTTCTTAAAAAAACAACACTTAATAGTTTGACTGCATTATATTTACTTTTGTATATGTTCTGACTCTCCGCTTTCTGATAAAAAAAAAATGTATCAAAATAGAGATTTATTTTTGTTTTAAACATGTTTTATTATTACAATGTAATTATCTCTGCAGCAACACGACTTTAATATTATTTTTTTTTTTTTGATAAAAATATTTATCCGGTAAGTGCCTTAATACCACCGAAAAAATATTCTTTTTCTTTGCCTTCAAAATGACTTGATAGGGCTTCCCGCTCGGGGCCAAGTCTGGGAAACCCGCGCCGTGTGAACAGGCGCGTTATCCTGCAAAAACAATACTCCGTGCCTGAGTTTCCCACATCGCTTCCATAGGACCGCATCACGTGCGTAAGTCAATAAATTTGCGTAATATTAACCATTCATCGTAGTCCCCTTTGGCAGGTAATCAATCAGTAAAACACCTTCGTTGTCCCAAAAAACAGTCGCCATAAGCTTCGAAGTCGACTTTTCCACCTTGAATTTCTTTAGATGGCTCTCTCCTTTTTCAGTCCACTGCATAGGCTCTTGTTTGGACTCCGTTTGGCGAACACAAGTCTCATCTACAGTTACGATTTGATTGCAAATTTCGTTGAGATTGTCTCCGACCAGACCAGACCAGACTATCACGTGCCCACGGTGAAGGGTATTTGATCGTCTGGGGCAGCTCCTGGTGTCGGAAGGCTAGTTTTTATTGAAGGCAATATTAAAATTTTTACTTGTACTTTGAATTTTTTTTTTTTTTATTACTTAGAATAGTATAGGCTGAGTACTTACTTTTGTAACTCACTGTGTGTACATACAGTTAATCACAAAAGTAAGTACACAAGCACAACCTATGGAAGCAATCTTAGCAAATATAGCTTATTTGCCCTTATTTTTTGAAAAAAACTGCACACTGTTCCTTACTGAACATCTGAGAATTTGTGGATATGGAAAAAAGTTCCGTTAATTTAGCGTAGTGTGGCGATGACTAATAGGTTTACGGTAATGTGCAAATTCATATCACAAAAGTAAGTACACAGGAGTCGCATTCTGACTCGAAATTTTAAGCAGGTAAGATGTAAGGCGAAAATTTTACGATTTTGCTTTGAGTTTGTTTTACTGAATTTACGGTTATAGAAATTCTCTTAAGTAAGGCAATTTTCCGTTTATTAAAGGCAATTATTTCATGATGGCACCACGAGGAAAGCAACTCTCTCAAGAAATAAAGAATTTAATACTTAAATATCACAACGAAAAAAAAAGCATACGGGAAATAGCTAAAATTATCGAAAAAAGTCCGTTTACTGTCCAGAAGATAGTAAAAAAGTACGAAATTACAGGGACAACGGAAAATAAGCACGTAAGTTCAGTGCGCAAGAAACTCGGCTTATAATTCGGAAAATAAAAAAAGATCCGAAATTAAGTGCTCCCAAAATACAAAAGGAGGTATCAGACGAAACCGGCAAGGAATGCAACCCCCAGACAATTCGCCGTGTACTCTACAACGCTGGTTATCACGGTCGAGCCATCCGAAAAAAGCCATACATTAGCAACGTCAATCGAAAAAAAAGACTAGAATTTGCAAAAAACCATCTAAAATGTGATTTAGCTTTCTGGAATACCGTCATTTTCACGGATGAAAGCAAATTTAACATTCATGGCTCGGATGGACGTGGTAAAGTTTGGAGAAAACCTAATCAGGAGCTAGATCCGAAAAACATGACTGGCTCTGTTAAACACGGCGGAGGTTCTGTTATGGTGTGGGGATGCATGTCGGCTTCTGGTGTAGGCAATTTAGTGTTCATTGAACAAACAATGGATCGATATTTGTACCTCACCATTCTTAAGAACAACCTGCATCAGAGTGCCAACAATTTAGGCTTAGAAGGGTCATTTGTTTTCCAGCAGGATAATGACCCTAATCATACTTCGCTTGTTGTGAAAGAATGGTTGCTGTACAATGCTCGAAAACAGCTTCGAACACCGCCCCAGTCACCACATATGAATGTTATCGAACATTTGTGGGAACATCTGGATCGACAAATTAGGAAGCATGACATTAAGTCAAAACAAGACCTCAAATGTGCCTTGCAGGAAGAGTGGGCAAAAATTGGTCCAGATGTCACTCAAAATTTAGTAAATTCGATGCCATCCAGGATGACTGCCGTCATTAAAGCTAAAGGGTACCCAACAAAGTATTAATTTTAAAAATTTTCGTTGAGAATTATTCTTAAACTTTCTTGTGTACTTACTTTTGTGACATTATTTTAGAACCTTTTTTAATTAACGTTTAATTACCTCTCTTATTTTCATTATTTTATTACATGTTTATTTTTTTATGAAGCTCATGAATTATTGAAGTATAATATATTATAATTTTTTACTGACGTCTACTTTGAATTGTTTTTCTTGTTCATTACACAGAGAAGTATAGGCTGTGTACTTACTTTTGTAACTCACGTATATATGACAACTAACCGCATACATATTCAAAACACACACTCAATTTGTATAAAATTTACATTTTGAATGCAAATGAATGCAAAGAATGCAAATGAGTGAAAAAGAGTTTTTTTTTTTAGAGGGAGAGGAGATCTTCAAACGATACTGATGATCCGAGTAATCAGGATGACGGATTTTTACCGACTAAAAACACTTTCCCAGGTATTATTCAGGATGAACAGCAACCGGAAAAAAGATTGGCACAGGATTGAAGAGATGTACCACTGTTCGGGAGGACCGGGAACTGAAGAGGCTAAGCTTGAGAAACAGGTTTAAAAATGCATCGGAGTTAAGAGCTGACCTGCGAGAAGCTACTGGGGCTGAAGTTAGCGTCAGAACTATCCAGAATCGTCTCAACGAAATGGGTTTGCTAGCAAGGAGACCAGCGAAAAAGCCACTTCTGACCAGCAAAATGAAGAAAACGCGCCTTAGCTGGGCTAAGGAAAGGCAAAACTGGAGTGTTCAAGATTGGTCAAATGTGGTGTTCTCTGATGAGTCCAAGTTTAACCTAATCGGACCGGATGGGAAGCAGATAGTTCGTCGTAGAAAAGGGGAACGCTACAGCGACGAATGCATAGCTCACACCGTAAAACATTCTCCTTATGTTATGGTGTGGGGATGCATCACCGCAATCGGAGTTGGATCTCTAATTATGCTCGAGGGCACTGTTAACGCCATGCAGTACAAACAAATTATCTTAGATGGTGTTGTACCGAGTATGGAAATTATAACAGCAGAAACATCAAAACCAATTTTTCAAGATGATTCAGCACCCTGCCACCGAGCAAAATCTGTGAGTAATTCGAGATTTTTTTTCATATTTATGGGTGTTTTGAAAATCTTATGATTTTAATTTTTAAATTTCCTCCACAGATTAAAACTTTGACAGAATAATTAGGAATAGAATCCCTAATTTGGTCGGGAAACAGTCCAGATCTCAACCCCATCGAAAATGTCTGGGCTCTTATGGGAAAGAAGATCCAAGATAAAAAAACCAAAAACCATGCAGCATCTAAAGAGCAGCATTGAAGAAGTGTGGTTCAATGAAATTAATAACAATTACCTTGGTAATCTCTATGCCTCCATGCCAAACAGGGTTCATGACGTTGTTAGGGCGAAGGGTGGTGCTACGAAATACTAGAATCATTTTTTAGTATTATGAAAGTCTTAAATTATGTAAAAAGGTTTCTTAGTTAATAAAAATATGAAAAAAGAAATTTGCTTTTCAAATTGTTGATCTTTTTTTAATTTATGTATATTGATAGTACTTGGGTAATATCTGATATTTTGTAGTCTGATCTTCACGTTCATTACTTTTTTTCAATTAGGCTACGAAATGTATTGTCAAATTGGGGAATGTGTTAACTTAAATGTTAAACATCAAAAATACAAAGTGACTACGCAGTGATTAGTCATCATTTATTAAATTTCTTCCATTTTGTTAAAAATTACCATGTGCGGCTTTTTTTGTTGCGCGGGGTGTAATAGTATAGGCTGAGTACGTACTTTTGTAACTACCGCATACATATTTAAAACACACACTCAATTTGCATAAAATTTACATTTTGAATGCAAAGAATGCAAATAAGTGAAAAAGATTTTTGTTTGGAGGAAGAGGAGATCTTCAAACGATACTGATGATCCGAGTAATCAGGATGACGGATTTTTACCGACTAAAACTACCTTCCCAGGTATTATTCAGGATGAAGAGCAACCGGAAGAAAGTGATGTAATTCTCTCAGACGATTTAATTGAAAATACAGAGTTTAATGCTTATTTGGCATGCGATAAGAATTCATCATGCTATGGCGAGTTTACAGACGCCGAAATTGTGGAAACCCTCAGTGATAACACGGTTGAAAATGAAGAATTTGAAGAAGAAGAAATTGAAGCCATTCCACTGTCTACTTATGAAATACTGCAGTCGACTAAAATACTTCATTCATATTTCTTACCACTTAATAAGTTTGTAATTGAATTGGAAAATATGGAGCAATACATTGTCAAAAACAAAACAATGCAAACCAAAATTACAGACTTTTTTCATCCGCCTGCATAAGCATTTTAACAATACTCGTAATTATTTACAAGCTGTTTTACTAATGTACTAATAAATACTTTTCTTTCATTATTACAACAAGAAAAGAACTTAAAAGAAGTTTTGCCATCGACGTTGATTCTTTAACCAACCTTGAATTTAAAAGGGTATTTACACAGTCGGACAAAATAAAGTGCAAAAGCAGTTGATTCATTTTCAAAATGCCGTTAGTTAAAAGGAAAAAGCTTTTATGGCTCAATTGTTATGTTATGACGTCATCTACCCTTGTCTTCACAGTTTTGTGAAAACTAGCGGTAAATTGCTTCTGTGTATTTCTTATCAGTTGTAGGAATTCTACAGCAGTTGTATTTGGCACGCGACAAAATAAAGTGCATTTTGTGTGTTATGTGCTGAGCGCTGCAATATTTTTAGAAATTTTAAAATTTTTCTAGATAAATCTTCGCTAACAACAACAAATTAAATGTAGTACCCAGAACAGTACAAAGGCGACTCCAGGAAAGCGGCTTGAAAAGCTTTTTTGCGAAGAAAAAGCCTATGCTTCGTCCAATAAACAAATTCGTCCGATGAATCCAAATTCGAGTTGAAAAACCCAAAAACAGAAAGCGAGTTTGGGGCAAACCATCTGAAAGACTCAGCCAGTATGTGGTGCATACAAAAAACCGTAAAATAGGGAGGAGGATCAATAATGGTCTGGGGATGTTTCACCTATAGCGGCGTTGGAAATCTTGTCAAAATCGACTCCAAAATGACATCAACATTTTTAGGGACAATTTAGCTCCTTCCGCTTCTAGAATGGATTTGGGAAGTTATATTTTCTAACAAGATAACGACCCAAAGCATACAAGCAAAGTAGCTAAGGAGTTTTTTGCCCAAAATAATATTAATATGTTGGAGTGGCCACCTCAGTCTCCAGACCTTAACCCAATTGAGTCCATTTTGGATGAAAGGATTCCATTGGATAAGCGTCGCAACTTAGCATCTTTTTGGGAAAGCCTCCAAAGTGAAAGGGAGAATATTCCAGGGGACATGCTAAAAATCCTGGTTTCCAGCATGCCCAAGCGACTTGCGGCAGTAATTCAAAATAAAGGAGGAGCCGCTAGCTATTAAGTTGTTTTAATTTCTAAAACTGAATTTAAAGATTTTATTTGTTTTTGTTACTTTTTTTGGATTTGCACTTTATTTTGTCTTCTTCCATAAATTTCATTTTTTTTAATATTGTAATATCTTTTAAATTCGCATTTCAATTTTATAAATGAAAAAAGTTCAACAATCTGTACATTTAAAATAAATTATTTAAAAAAAAAAATTAATAAAAAATTTGCGTAATAACGTTAAAAAAATTAAAAATTGGTTCTAAGTTTAGTTTTGCACTTTATTTTGTCCGACAATGTATATATATATGACAACTAACCGCATACATATTCAAAACACACACTCAATTTGCATAAAATTTACATTTTGAATGCAAATGAGTGTAAGAAATTTTTTTTTAGAGGAAGAGGAGATCTTCAAACGATACTGATGATCCGAGTAATCAGCATGACGGATTTTTACCGACTAAAACCACCTTCCACATAATTGCTATCTAGTCACTTGGACTAATAAGAAATTTTTTCCTGACATCTTTGAATGAGTTTCTGATGGTTAAGTTAGTTAAGCTAGTTTTAAGCGTTTTTGTCTAGCATGTAATCATAAATGAATTAAAACTAATAAAAAGCTATATAAACTCTGTTTCCAATGTACTATGTGTATGTTGGATTGGAGCACACAGACGAACGCTAACGACACAGACATAGAACAGCAGACAGTTGAACACTAACGACGCTCACACACACACTAGCGGACAGAAGAACGACTAACTAAAGACGCACATACGAGAGACAACGAACGAGCCACAAGGGAGAACAGACAAAATGAACCGATTACGACGAAACCCTAGTCAGTCAGTCGTCAACCGCCAACGTGATTATTACTCGCAGTGTGCAACGTTAGGTTAAGATAATAAATGAATTATAACGACAAAAGAGAATAGTGTTTTATTCGCTGGTTAATCGAACCCATATGTATGTATATGTAAGTATATAAATTTTCTTTTTATTTTATTAAATTAAATCGAGAGGTTTTATTCTTCTAAGCCTTCGTAATTGATTTCCATTAATCAGTAGTTTTCTTGCATCTAAGTTTATATGATCTTCTAGCTTTTCTTTCAGATTTTTTGCATGTTTTAGAATTTCCGAAATTACGGTATTTCTTATGCACCAAGGTTATAATCTCCCTCGACTGAAATGCATTTCTCACATCGGGCATACAGTGCCTTAATACCACAAAAAAAATACTCCTTTTCTTTACCTTCAAAATGACTTTCTAAGGCGGGCCTTGATCTCGTTCTCATTTGCAAATCTCCGGCCTCGTAACTCCTTACGACTGCATGATTCAATAAATTTGCGTAATGTTGAGCATTCAGCGTAGTCCCCTTTGGCAAGCAATCAATCAGCAAAACAGTTTCGCTGTCCCAAAAACAGTCGCCATAAGCTTCGAAGTCGAGTTTTCCACCTTGAATTTCTTTGGTGTCCTTTCTCCTTTTTCAATCCACTGCATAGACTCTTGTTTGGACTCCGGATCGTATTGACGAACCCAAGTCTCATCTACAGTTATGATTCGGTTGCAAATCTCGTCGAGATTGTCCACGGCTAACTCCAAAAAGCCTTTGCAGCACCCGAGTAGTCATTGCTTGTCGAACGGCGTGAGGATTTTCGGTACCCAGCGCGCACAATTTTTTTTCATGTTTAAATGCTCGTGCAAAAATTCTCCAATCCATTCTTTGCTGATGTGCAACTCGTCCGCTTTCTGTCATATTTGTATTCTTCGGTCGGTCAGAACTAATTTTTCAACATCTACCACGACTTGTGGTTCCACCTTAAATGGTTCCTTCGAGATAGATTCTAAATAATCTAACAAATATATTTGTCTCATTCTTTTTTTGACAGTGGTAACACTGCTTAAGAGAAGTTGTAATTACAAGTGATCAAAACAAATAAATTGTAAAGTGCGGTAATACATTCGTGTTCCATACAAATCGAAACATCAGCTACTCCTACATCACTGATCACTGAAATACATTGGTTCCTGCCAAGTATTTTAATTTTCAGACTGGTTTGTATTGTAACTAAAAGGTAGGTGCTTCTGTGGACATATCGATAGTGATCTTTGAACTCTAAAAATATTAATAATTAAATAAAATCGAGCTCGTGCATATAAGTTATACTTTTAAAAGCCCCTATAGTTAATACAGGAACCCATTGCTAGAATCTTAAATTAAAATAATTATACAAAAACGCATACAGCCCGTGAGTATGCAACTTATTTTTACAATAAGTACGGGCCAATAAATATGCCAAAAGTTTTACGCACCCCGCCAGTGGAGTGCACCACACCAACTTCTGAACCTCAGGTGTCAGCAGTAACATCAGCAAAAATAGTAGAAAATGAAAATGCCAAGAGAAAATTAAGTCAAGAAAAAACGCAAGGTAAGTTAACAGAAACTATTACAGTTAACCAAAACCAAAGTATTTCTCAAAATGAGTAAAGACTACAAAAAGAATTAATGCAAGTATACAATGCGTCAATAGAAGCAAATAATTGGAATAGAAATTTAATTTTTAAATTGTGCTATGTTGTGTTGTGTTAAAAAATAACTATTAGACTCAAAGCAGAAAAAGTATTGACATTTAAAACCTTCTGTGGTGAAGAAAAGTGTCAAACGGGTTCTCGCGTCCATAAATCATCTCAGTTCCGCATGTTCGGTTTATTTTTTGTAACTTCTTGTGGATTTCCTTTGGGGAAAATTCGCTGGTGAAGCGGTACGTACTACCGCAACTGTTGCTGAAGTTCCGCATCGTGGGACCGTTTATGACGTACGACAACTCATTCAGTTAACTTTGATAATTTCTGTAACGGAACACTGACAAGGACAAAAGTGAGTACATTTGTTTGTGCTTTTTCAATCTTTTTTCTTACGTGAATTTTTTTTTCGTTGCTTTCTCCACGGTGCTCATTGCACCATGGAGAAACTGCAGAAAGATATCTTGGCGCAGATACAAAGGGATTTCATAAATTTTGGGAAAAGGTCAGACTCCCATCGCACCAAAAATTATCTGAAAGCACGAGTATCCATCCTTGAAAACAACTTCAAATCCAGCACAAACTATTATAAGCAGGCAATTTCATCAAAGGTAGTTGAAGATCAAGAAGAGTGTGTGAAGACATTTGAAAAATTAAAGATGTTTATGTGGAGTAAGTTCTGTGAACATAAATTCTTTGCACGACATTTTTGTTTCACTTATCCGTAACAATGCGTTCGTGTCGGAGATCCAGAAACTGCATTTTTTAAAATCAAGTGTGACGGGTGAAGCTGAACGTTTAATTCATCTTTTAGGCATTAGTCAGTGCAATTATGACCAAACATGGTCAATACTCACTGTTCCTTCATCTAGCACGACTTGTGGTTCCACCTTAAGTGGTTCCTTCAAGATAGATTCTAAACAATCTAACAAATATATTTGTCTCATTCTTTAATTTGACTTTTAATAAAGAAAGGAAGTTCGTCTAAGCCGAAAAGAGGACAAGTGAAATTAGTGATATCGTCAGTAATGAATTCGGAGGGTGCAGTGTCGGTTCAGGCTTTTGTACTATCATCATTAACAAACGATTGGCCAAGTATTGAAATACGAAGTGCTAAATTCGCGTATTATACATATTATTACATTTCCTTAGCAGATCCGAATTGCCATCGACTGAACAAAATCTATATTTTATTGGGAGCTGATATGTGGTATATTTCGATATTCTCGCGGAAGGAAAAATCATTCACCCCTCGGGTTCACCTATCGCGAAAAATACCATGTTTGTGGGGCTGATTGTCGGAAGCATTTCACCAAGACAACACGCACCTTTAAACATTCTCCATTCAATGTGGGATCTCGACGTGCTTCTAAAGCAATCAAATATGATAGCCATGGTACCTCACGAAATTTTTGTGCAAATTTCTTCACTAGGTGCCATGGCTATCAAATTTGATCGCCAGCTGATTTTGAGATTTGTTTATGATTTGGTTTTTACTTTTTCTAGCAGGATCGATTTATAATGAGTAAAAGAAGACTTACGGTTGAAGAAACTGGAAGAATAGCGGCGGAAGAACATTTGGATATTGAATATGACTTTGATATGGATGATTCTGTGGCAGATCCAGCATTCTCTTCTGGAGATTCTGATCAAGAAGATCTGACCAAGATGAAATGCGCTTATACATGATAATGGCCAGGAAAATATCGAAAATATGAGCGAAGGAAGATCGCTATGGTCTTCATGGTTTGCAGGTCGAAATTTCACCTCAGAGTACGCCCATTGAAATTTTTTCTCTCATTTTTGACCAAGAGGTTGTAAACCTCTGGATTGGATTGATGATGGATGAGACTTGTGCCACTTGCCCGACTACAAAACTATTGGAAGATACAAGGAGTCTATGATTTAAAAATTGCTTTGCTCTACATGCTGCATTTTAGTAACAACGAGACAAGCGACGAAACAACCGGTTTAAAAAAAATTAGTGGACTTATTGAGATTTTACAAACAAAGTTCCAAAGTCTTTTTATTCCTGGATAGGACTTTGTAATCGGAAAAACTCGCGTGCGCGCCTTATCTTCAGGCAATACATCTCCAATAAGATCCACCGCTATGGAATTAAACTTTTCAAGTCATGCTCAACAGATGGCTATATGTGGGCTCTGAAGGTATATTTATACAGGGAAGGCGGCAACAGGACAACGTGAAATCTGGCTGGAAAAATGTGTGCATGCAACTCTCTGAGGAGTTTCAGAGAGATTTTGATTGTTAAGCTCCTAAATATACCAACAGGCCCAAGTCGTGTAGAACAACTACGCATAAAAACGCATCACCTCTTTGATAGAATTAGTAGCGAAGGTGAAAAACTTCGAAAAAAATTTAGCATGTGCTACACTAGAATAACCAATGAAAAATGACATGAAGCAGTCCGAAAGGAAGCTAAGCAAATATTTATGTACTGCGAGACTTAGCTGATTTAGCCCCAAATGTGCCGTGAATGTTTTAATTCTCGTCACAAGTAATTTCAATCTTAAAGTTTGAAATGAAACGTTGCTACTTACACAACATATATCATAGATATACATACATACATATGTATACGAAATGTTGATATACCAAGTTTATAAAATAAATTATTTATTTAGTTGGAGTTATGCTTATAAAAAGTAATGAGTAGCCGAAAGCCCTGGTAGCTAGTGCTATACTCTATACTGTTATTTGTAATTTATTTACTTAACAATAAAGATAATAATAATAATAATAAAAAAAATAATACAAAACAATAGAACCAATACCCAGCTCACAAGTGAAGAGCATGCACCGAGGGATGCAGCTCTCACAGTAGCTGGTAGATTACGACAGCGTAGGAAATGGACAAGAAATATTAACGAATCCTTACGCCATTATTATATAGCTACAGAAAATGAAACTAACATGATAGCATACCGAACACGTCTACACACAGCTTTTACTAATGCACACCCAGAATACAATGTGAGCGAACAACGACTTGCAGATCAGGTCATCAACAAGTACGCTGAGCATGCAACCGAAATAAAAACGCAATGGCAGCTGAAATCAGTGAAGGTCATCCCGATTATTTTATCTAGTGTTGGAATTATTATTAAAAACTTAATTGGTAGTTTTAAAACTTTGAATTTAAAAGAGTCAACTATTCAAAGTACAGTAATAACCCGCCTACGCTACCCCGTTTTACGCGAATTCGGAGATACGCGGTTTTTCTTTTTGATCATCGCGCGCATCGGCGTGTTCGGTTTACGACAAGTTCGAACGTGTTCCGTGTGGAATAACAATTCCAATTCCGTAAAACATTATGTACGCAGTGCAAATTCGGTTTATGACAAGTTCGGACGCGTTCCTTGTGGAATTATTTTACGTACGCAGTGCACATTATTGGTTTATCTTTAATTATATCATCTAAAAGACCAAAAAATGAGTCATGTGAACCTAAGAAGAAACGAAAAACACTGTCTTTGGAGTGTAAACTAAATATTATCAAAGACTTTGAATCGAAAATAAAAATTTGTGAATTGGCAAAGAAATTTGACCTACCGGAATCAACAGTCCGAACGGTTATAAAAAAAAAAAAATTACTGAAGCTGTGAAAGGCTCTCAATCTTTGAATTCAAGTATTATTCGTAAACGTCCCGGTATTATCGCTCAGATGGAAACAATGTTACAGTTATGGTGTGATAATCAAGTAAGACTTAAAAATTGTCCTGTTGACCAAAACACAGTGTGCTTTCAAGCTAAGCAGATTTTTCAGAGACTAAAAGAAGAAGCTGGGGAGGCGGCCAAAAATGAAGACTTTAAAGCTAGTAACGGCTGGTTCAGCAGATTTAAAAGTCGTTGTAATTGGCATAGCATTGTAGAAAGTGGAGAGGCGCCAAGTGCTAACAAAGAAGCTGCGTCTCATTATCCAGAAAAACTCAAGAAAATGATTGAAGATGGTGGCTACTCTAGCCAAACAATTTTCAATGTAGACGAAACCGGTCTTTTTTGGAAAAAAATGCCTAAAAGAACTTTTATTTCGCGTGAAGAGAAAACCTTTCCAGGTTTCAAAGCCGCCAAAGATCGATTGACAGTGATAGTCGGTGCGAATGCAGTTGGTGATTGTAAATTGAAACCTCTCTTAGTTTATCGCTCAGAAAATCCAAGAGCCTTAAAAAACAAATCTAAAGCTGGTTTGCCCGTCATTTGGAAATCTAATGCGAAAGCTTGGGTGACAGCTTCCCTTTTTGAAGACTGGTTTGGTCATCATTTTATTCCTGAAGTCGAACGTTATTGCCAATTGAAAGAAATTCCATTTAAGGTGATGCTACTAATTGACAATGCACCAGGTCATCCTCCTACAACTATAATTAATTTCGATCCACGGGTGTGGAAGTTGTATTTGTGCCACCAAACACTACTAGCTTGCTTCAAGCAATGGACATTTAAAGCTTACTACACAAGGCGATCATTTGCACATCTAAATGAAGCTATGAGTCAAAATAGCGAGCTTTCTATCAAAGACTTTTGGAAGCAATTCAATGTTTTAGATGCTGTAAGAATTATTGGACAATCTTGGAATAAGATTTCACAAAAAACTTTGAATGGCGTCTGGAAAAAGCTGTGTCAATTTTTTTTCACCACAGAAACCGAAGGAGAATCAGCCTCAGATCCTGAACAAATCGATGGTATAATAGAAGAAGTTATCGATATTGCCAAACTGACGATTGATTCCGTTCTGGGCATAGCACTTAAGAAAAAGAGAAACCTAAGCATGGCGTTCATTGATTACAAGAAGGCCTTTGACTCAATGCCCCATCAATACCTGAAGAAGGTGCTTGAGATATACAAAATCAATGAGACCATTGTAAACTGCTTAAGCCAGTTAATGGCGAAGTGGAACACCAAGTTAAGTTTAAATGGCCTCGTTAGCAAGACCATTTCTATCCAGCGTGGTATTTTTCAAGGTGATGCCCTCAGTCCGCTTTGGTTTTGTCTAGGCCTCAACCCTCTTAGCAAAATACTAACTCGAATGAAGGCTCGATTCAGAATCAAAACCGAAATAATTGATTATCAATTAAACCACCTCTTGTACGTGGATGACCTGAAGCTCTACGCTGATAGGAGAGATAAACTTTACAGGATGATAGAGGTAGTCAAAAGTTTTAGTAATGATATCCAGATGGAATTTGGGCTTGATAAATGTAAGATGATTCACCTAGTAAAAGGACAGCTAGACCCAAGAGAGGAAGGGTGTCTAATAGATCAAAATCAGGTAATAGAAGACCTTCAGTTTGGACAAGCCTATAAGTATTTGGGATTCCTGCAATTAAAAGGCATAGGCCACGGTATGATCAAAAAGAGCCTGATGAATCAGTTTAAGGCACGGTTAAGTGCAGTTCTTAAGAGAGGTCTTAGTGGAGGAAACAAGTGTAAAGCCATCAACACTTGGGCAGTACCCGTGCTAACCTACTCATTTGGAGTTATAAAGTGGTCTCCGACTGACATAATGCACTTAGGTATATTGATCCGCACATCCCTTACTAGGTATCAAAGCCATCACCCCCAAGGAGCTATCGAAAGGATAATATTGCCTCGAAGTATGGGAGGCAGAGGAATAGTGCATCTTCGCGAGTTTCATCACTCGCAAAGCTTATTGCTGCGGCATTATTTCCAAAGCAGCTCGTCACCACTGCTGAAGGCCATAAGCGTAAGCGACGACGGCTACACACCTCTGTTTCTCAATAGGGACGCCTTCCCTACCCCTGTAGATGCAATTACTATCGATGCAATCATGTCAGCCTGGAAATCAAAGCCTATTCAAGGAAAACATGGGCAGGACCATGTTTGCAATCAACAATCGTCGCTACTTGATGTGCTTTCGTTGTTCTCTCTATTTTCTAATTTTGCTAATTTGCTATTTACTTTAAATCGCTATTATAAACATTATTCTAAATGGATCTTGCTGTATGTACTAAGTGTAATCAACCTTTGCTCGATACGGATTCTATAAATTCCAAACTCGATTTATTGCATAGTGAGATACTCGCTTTAAAGAAACTCTTAGCGCGTCCCTCATCCATTTCTTCTAAGAAATTAAACATTGCTACACGTTCGCAATCGGTATCCAGGGTCAATGCACCCACTCGTGGTTCGCCGTCGCTGGCTATTGCTTCGAGTGCACCGGAAAAAACTGCTGCGAAACAGCTGTCTCTAAATGACTCACATTCTCCCCGCAACAAACATGCTGGACCGACACCTAACATTACTCTCACTGCCTCTCAGCCACTACCGAAACCAAATGGTGATCATTCGGACGATGCTGTCGCTGCTGTTGTTGTTGCTGCCACCACTGCTCTGCATAATCAAAATAATGTGTTGACGGTTGCTGCTGATGAGCATCTATACGCTGTTAATAATATGCACTCTATTATCAATTCGAGTGACTCCGCTGATGCTGCTGCTGCAAATTCTGAATCAAGAATAACTACTGCTCCAAAACGAAAAAAAATGGGAAATTCAATAATTGGAACAAACACTAGCTCTACTGATGGCATAAAATTGGATGTAATCAACAAGTTCAAATGGCTCCACCTGTCTTCTTTCAAACCTACTACAAGCTGTGAACATATTCTTGATTATGTGTCATTGGCATTTAAGGTTGACATATCAATGCTCGCTTGTCACAAATTAGTAAAAACTGATGCTGATTTGGGTTCTTTAACTCATATTAATTTCAAACTCGGTGTACCTGAGGAATTAATCGGTTCCTTTCTGAACTCAAATGTTTGGATGAAGGGAATTCGTGTGCGAAGTTTTCAATTCTGGCCAAAAAACGAAGAGAGCGTTCGGATCGCACCGGGACCATAGTCCATATTGTGGATAGTCCTACCGCAACCACTCTCGCTCCCTTCTTCGTTTCTCCTGATGCTACACCTGCTGCTGTTTCAAATTGTGATTATCATGCTGTTGATTCTGTTGTTGTCGGAGCTGTTTCTGACTCAAAACTTAGTAAATTGAGTATATATTATCAAAATACTGGGGGTATAAGAACCAGATTGGATAAATTGTATTCTTATTTTTCTGCGCGCGATTATGATATTATAGTTCTCACTGAAACTTGGGTTAACGATGATCATAAGAATTTAGAAATGTTTAACGAAAAGCAGTATGAAGTTTTCCGTAAGGATCGCTGTCATATAAAAACTGGGCTTTCTAGAGGTGGTGGAGTTCTTGTAGCTGTTGGAACCCATATATCCGCTAATGAAATTCCGTTTAAGATTAATCTTCCTACTTTTGATGTAGATCTTTTAATTATCAAATTGTCTTCTACCAGTCATGCGGATTTATATATAATTGTGTGTTACATTCGCTCGGGTAGCTCTCTAGAGATGTATAATTTATATTTATCCAATTTGGGATCTTTTTTAAGTAATTTAAACAGTAGCGATCATATTATTTGTTTGGGTGATTTTAATGTAGGAGATATTGAATGGAAACTTGACTTAGATGATAAATATCTAGTTCCTTTTAATGTCAGGTCAAACATAGAAATTGCGGTCATAGATCTTTTTAGTCAATTTAATCTTGTTCAAATAAATAATTTTTGTAATAGCCTAAATCGCCAACTAGATTTAGTATTTGTTGATAGGGAATTTGATACTTCTTTAGACCTTGTTAAGATTCCAGTTATTGAAAACACAATTCATCATAAAAGTGTTTTTCTAGAAGTAACATTTTTTGATTATATTAAAAATGTAAAAAAACCAAGTACTCAAACATTTGATTTCAAACACGCTAATTTTAATGAAATTAATCGGTTTTTTACTGCTATACCGTGGAATAACTTGCTTACAAAAACTAACCTCGAGCATGCATACAAAGTTTTTAGTCACCGTGTAAATTATGCACTAGAACAGTTTGTTCCAAAAAAGCGAATAAAGTCAAATTCTTATCCTCCTTGGTTTAATAAAAGATTATCCAATTTAAAAAATCGAAAGATTAAGGCATATAAATTATATAAACGTGACAAAAAAAACTCATTTCTTCAACTGAAATACTTGCAGTCTCTGAAAGAGTTTGATTATCTTAACAAATTTCTCTACAGTAGTTATGTATTGTCAGCTGAGGCTAAAGTCAAAGAAAATAGTAAACATTTTTGGACCTTTATTAACAATAAGCGAAAATGCATTGGCCTCCCAAACTGTATGCAATATCTTGAAGAGGAATCGAGCGATACTGGCACCATTTGCTCATTTTTTGCAAATTACTTCAAATCCGTGTATTGCCCATCCTCTCGAGTTACTCGTCAAGATTTCAGTTCCTTAAATCAGGTTTCTGTAGGAAATCTGCAGTTAACCCCAGCGGATGTTTTTAGTGCCTTAACAGGTTTGGATGTGAAAAAGGGTGTCGGTCCAGATGGGATCTCTTCCATTTTTTTGAAAGGATGTGCAACATCACTTGCATTACCATTATGTACAATTTTTAATGTATCCCTTAGGACTGGCAATTTTCTTAACGAGTGGAAAGTGTCTTACATATCACCTATTTTTAAGGCCGGATCCAAGCGTGAAGTGACTAACTATAGGCCCATATGTAAGCTATCAGTCATTCCCAAGATTTTGGAAATGATTGTGTGTAATAAGTTAAATTTCTTTGTCAAGGAAATCATATCTGATTCTCAACACGGCTTTGTTCAAGGTAGATCCACAGCCACTAACCTAGCAATCCTGTGCGATAAAATTGTAACAAACTTTGAACGCGGTTTTCAGACTGACATAATTTTCACCGACTTTGCTAAGGCTTTTGACAGAGTAAATCATAGTGTGCTGATTCAAAAATTAAAACGTATTGGGTTCGGCTCACCTCTGTTAGATTGGATATCGTCATACTTAAGAGACCGAATTCAACACGTTAAGATTAGTGGTTGTCTTTCGGAGCCTATCTTTGCAACATCAGGTGTTCCGCAAGGAAGTCACATTGGACCATTGCTTTTCGTCCTCTTTGTTAATGATATTCCGTCTCGTATTCGTAATTCCACCTGTCTTTTATTCGCTGATGACTTAAAAATCTTTCACTGCATTCAAACTGCTGAAGATTGCTTGCTTCTTCAAGATGATCTTGACAGTCTAGCTAGTTGGTGTCAGCACAACCTTCTAGATTTAAACGTATCTAAATGTCAAACACTTACTTGTGCAAGATGTATTGGTCCAATATCCTTCAATTATCAAATTAATAGTGTCCAGCTTGAAAAAGTACATCGAAAAAAAGACCTTGGAGTCGTGTTGGACTCACAACTCACTTTTAAGCCTCATATCGACTACATTGTGAGTAATGCTTTTAGAATGCTTGGGTTTATTAGGCGTAATACAAAGGAATTCTCTGATCCTTACGCACTGAAGGCTCTATACTTTGCATTAGTACGATCGGTATTAGATTATTGTTGTATAATCTGGAACCCTTACTACCAAAACCAGTGCTACAGGATAGAAAGGGTGCAAAAATGTTTCACCCTACTTAACTAGATGCCTTCCTTTTAATATACTCACTCTTGAAAATAGGCGCAAGTATTTCAGTATAATGTTTATAAGAGATGTAATTAATTACCACATTAATTGCCCCTGTTTACTTGAGCGGATAAACTTTTTTTTTTCCTGAAAGGAATTTGCGTATGAAATTTCATCTTCGAGGTTGGTTTCACAGAACAAATTATGGCAGTAATGAACCGATTGAGCGTTGCACCAGCGAATTAAATTTAGTTATTGATCGCATTGATGTTTTTGGAAACTATTCTAGAAATTCTTTTAAGAATCAAATAATGTCTGTTCTCTATCATAATAATTAATATTTTAAATCACAGTAATATTTTTAAGTTCTTAATTATAATAGTTTTTAAGTTGTCTAATTGAGTTTATAGCTCTAATTGATGAAACAAATAAAATGAAAATGAAAATGAAAAAAAGGACCTCCAGTTGGAGCACATAGACAAAACTGCTTCAAATTTATGGCTTGTGGAATATTATAACATCTGCCATAAATAAAACTCATAACTGGAAGGCCCCAGGTCCAGACAACCTACATAACTACTGGCTGAAGAGGTTTAAATGCACGCATGCACATATATCGAGACTCTTCGCTCACATCATACAACACCCAAATGAGACACCTGAGTTTCTGACAAAAGGCAGCACGTACTTTCTCCCTAAGGACATAAGCAATACAGCAGATCCATCAAAATATCGGCCTATTACCTGTTTGTGCACCCTTTATAAAATCTTCACTTCGTGCATGGCATCAATAATCTACAAGCATCTGGAAAATAACGCAATCCTTGCGATAGAGCAAAAAGGTTGTATAAAAGGAGCTAAAGGCTGCAGAGAACAGCTAATTATACAATAGATGCTGTAGTAATGGAGCAAGCATACAAGAAAGTCAGAAACATATTCACAGCTTTCATAGACTACCAGAAAGCTTTTGATAGCGTGCCTCATTCCTGGCTTATCAAAGTGATGAAGATTTATAAAATTGATCTGAACATAATAGCTATACTCAAACAACTAATGTCCTCGTGGGAAATCACTCTTCACCTACAATATAAAGGAGGCCGAATAACAACGCCAAAGATAAGTATTAATCGAGGAATACTACAAGGGGACAGTCTTAGCCCATTCAGTCTCTCGTGATCTGTTAAAGCGATCGGTCGAGCTTTCGTTCTCCGAGAATCTTACTAAAAACCGAAACACTGAAGCGTCGCGCCTTCACCCTAGAGGATACTATATCCTCAACCAGCAAAATGCTGCGACGTGGTACCTCATTTCTTCCTCTTCAATCCCATATAGACACTGATCTTGGGGAGGACATGTGCACCAGTGAATTAGAGCAACAATTGCCAAAAAAAATTTCCATTCCTCCAATTAAAATCCTCCAAAAAAACTGTGAATTTGTGCATAAATTCTTTAACGATTTAAACATCACGGACTATTGTGTCAAAAAAATGTCAATAGGTATTAAAGTGTTTTGTGAATCAATCGATTCTTAGAACAAAAATGCCAATTTTTCTCGCATGATTTGAAATCAGAAAAATCGTTTAAAGTGATACTGTTTGGCCTGGATGAATGTTCTACAGACTTAATTAAAAAAGAATTAATAAAACTCGGTCTCAAGTGCAAAGACATAAAAATGATAAAGAAACAATACGAGAAATATGTGGAGTTTCTTTACATCGTCTATTTTGAAAACGGCTCAATTCGCCTCGCCGATCTTCGAAATAACATTAAATCGATTTTCCGGACACAAGTAAGATGGGAATTTCAACGGCGTGTCAAGAAAAATATCAGTCAGTGCCACAACTGCCAAATGTGGGGACACGGGGAGAGGCACTGCAATGTGAAAACTTTTTGTGGTAACTGTTCGGGAAACCATAAAACTAATTTATGCACTTCCACCGGAATCTCCAAATGTGCAAACTGTGGAGGTAACCATAAATCTACCGATGAAAACTGCAAATGTCGTGCAGATTATTTGGAAATTATCGGGAAAAAATCACAAAAAATGTCTTGTACGCGCGCACCCATTCCGTTGCGATCTCAAGCATATCCGACAGTGGCAGCGAAAAGCTTCAATGTCAACAGTGTAGACGACTTCCCCTCTCTTCCTAGAACTTCAAGTCAGTCGCAGCAGCATCAACAACACTGGGAAAAGCAGCAAATACCAACTCAACAACAACAGCAACAGCGATCGTCATACATTTCCTCTCCACCAGCGAGGCATGATCTTTTTTCTTACGAAGAACTTAATTCTTTATTGTTTGATATGGTCTCTGAACTCGAAAATTGTAAAACAAAAGCTCAACAGTTTAAAGCAATCGCTCAGCTTGCAACTAAATATCTTTGTAATAATGTTAAGTAATTCTCAGTCTCATCTTAAACTTTTATGTTGGAATGCAAGAAGCATTCGCAACAAGAGCTTTAAGTTTTTCAATTTTCTCTCCAATCTGGATATTGATGTTTGTCTTATATGTGAAACAGGTCTACAAAGTAATATTCGTTTTGAATGTAGTAACTATTCCTGTTATCGTCATGATCGTATTAGTAGAGGCGGTTGTTGCCATACTCGTCAAAAATAGTATTGTTCATTCTGTGTTGCCAATGATGTATACTTTAGTAATAGAGAATATTGGCATCGAAATCAAATTGAGTAATAATACGTCCTTAAAAATTTTGTCCGTATATTTTCCCGGAGGAACACGTAATGCGCATAGAATTCAATGCTTGAAAAATGACCTTAGAAGATTATTAAACTATGATAATGTTATCATAGGAGGAGATCTTAACTGTAGACACCGTAGCTAGGGATGTCTAAGGGCAAATGCTTGGGGAAACGCATTATACAACTTATGCTTACGTCATAACTTTGCAATAATGCACCCATCTAGTCCTACATACATCCCTGCTTGCAGTAGGTACTCTCCGTCAACACTAGATTTTTTTCTTACCACCAATCCTAATTTGTTTACCATTCCTGTTGTGCACAATGCGCTTAGCTCCGATCATCTTCCTGTCAGCTGTGATATTTTACTTTGTCCTAATGTTAATAATGTTCAGTACTTAGATTATAAAAACGCGAACTGGGACGTGTTTAGATATCATCTCACTAATAATATACGGACTTGCTCTAAAAACCTCTCTGCTGTGAATAATAGTCAAGATATTGACGATTGTATTGAAACGTTTCATACAAAAATATTTGAAAGCATTCGAGCTTCTGTTCCCTTAAAAGTATCTCCTCGAAGAGCATTCGCTCTACATCGGGAAATACTGACGTTAATAAAGACAAAAAATCATTATAGAAAGCTATGGCAGAGGAACAGATCACTAAATGATTACTACGAAATGAATCTATACATGCGTTTAACTAAAATCCGAATAAACGAGTACAGAAATTTGCTGTGGAACAATAAATTAAGACTGCTTGACGCGAACTCTAAACCTTTTTGGAATCTAGCTAAAATATTGCGCAAAAAACACCAATATTACCCTAACTTCGAGGTAAATGGGTCATTAGTAGCAGCTAATAAAGACAAAGCCGATCTTTTAGCACCTACATTTCTTAAAAATCACGCTACGACAGCTAATTATC
Source organism: Pocota personata (assembly GCA_963082735.1). NCBI lineage: Eukaryota > Metazoa > Arthropoda > Insecta > Diptera > Syrphidae > Pocota > Pocota personata. The sequence goes on along the minus strand of OY720429.1, from coordinate 43,941,490 downwards.
TATCTCCTCTTGACCCTGAAGTAGAGAATGAGATATCTGTATTGAACAATTCCGCTATTACTCTACCCACCAACGAATTTACAAGTATGGAGGATATAGAATTCATAGTTTCGGAGCTTAAAACACGCAAGTCCCCTGGTCTGGATAACATTAGTAATCAAGTGATAAAACATTTGCCAACTAGTGCTTTGATATATTTAACGTTCGTAATCAATGCATGTTTAAAAATGCTATACTTCCCAGCTCTATGGAAGAAAGCAAAGGTAATACCTATTTTAAAGCATGGGAAGAATCCGTCTGATCCAGTCAATTACAGACCTATAAGCCTATTAAATGGCTTCAGTAAAATTCTTGAAAAGGTAATTAAAATTAAGATTGAAGCCTTTTTGAGTGTCATCAATATTCTTCCTCCCGAGCAGTTTGGTTTCAGGAAAAATCACAGCACTACGCATCAAATTCTAAGAATTTGTAAGACTGTTAAGCAACAGCTTAACCTTAAAAAGTCTACTGGCTTAGTCCTGCTTGACATTGAAAAGGCATTTGATTCAGTGTAGCACAATGGCTTAATATACAAACTGATCAAACTAAATTTTCCAAAGCACCTAATTAAAATAGTACATAGCTTTCTTGTCAACCGAGCCTTCAAAGTATATGTCAATGGGGCCTTCTCCTCAACAAAACCTGTCCCAGCCGGAGTCCCACAGGGTTCAGTTCTGGCCCCTGTTCTTTTCAACGTTTTTCTTACTGATTTGCCTAGTGTTCCCAATTGTGATATTGCGCTCTATGCTGACGATTTGGCCTTATACTCTTCACACGAGTATGGTCCAGTGGTAGAATATAACCTACAATTTGGAATTCAAGCTTTTTTCGAATACTACAAGCACTGGAAGATAAAAATTAATGTTTATAAGTGCATAGCTATCTACTTCACGAAAAGAAGACATATCCGCTTTTTGCCTACTGGAAGTCTCAACCTAGACAACAGTATAATACCGTGGGTCAATACTGTAAAGTACTTAGGGGTGTACTTAGACCAGAAATTGACTTTCGGTTGTCACATACGAGAGACTTTAACTAAGATCGATGTTCTTATAAAAATGCTTTACGCTCTTATAAATCGCAAATCACTTCTCAATACAAAGAACAAAATAATCATTTTTAAGGTCATTTTTCAAGCATTGTTGACTTATGGGTCTCCTGTATGGGAAAACTGCGCGAAAACCCATATTAAGCGACTTCAAGTTGCACAAAATAAGGTGCTAAAAATGATGCTCAATCTCCCGCCGGATTTCTCAACTCTCATACTACACGAAAGAGCAGGTGTTATCCAAATTGGTAGAAGGATTGAAACTCTCAATGATAAATTCATGTCCAGATGTATTCACGTTGATAATCAACTTATTAGAGACTTACAGCTGTTGTAATTATTATTTATTGTTTATTATGTGCCATTACTATTTATTATTTATAATGTGTTATTTGTTATTTACTATTTATTATTTATTATTTATTATTTATTATTTATTATTTATTATTTATTATTTATTATTTATTATTTATTATTTATTATTTATTATTTATTATTTATTATTTATTATTTATTATTTATTATTTATTATTTATTATTTATTATTTATTATTTATTATTTATTATTTATTATTTATTATTTATTATTTATTATTTATTATTTATTATTTATTATTTATTAATTTTATATTTCCTATTCTCTCAAGCATCTGTGATATTTTCAACCATTTTACCTTTTGTATATACAAGTTAACACGTTCGGCTATTCACCTGCCGATAAAAAAGTGCAAGCGCCGCAGTCTGCAGCACCTGCCCAATGGTAACGCGAGAACTCTCAGCGACTCACATAACTTGCATTTCCTGCACGCGCGGACGCGTTCGTGGGAACCAAGGCCAATCCAAGTTTAGATTTTAAGTATCTCATAATGTTACAGTCATTTCTGGGCGTGACACGAAGCAATATAGACATAATTATAACGTAGCTAATTTCTGGTTTTATTTCATATACGAACCGTTGGGCCAATGAGAAATTGGCGTTCGATATTTTTTTAATAAAGTTACCCCGAAAAACCTTTACTGGCGCCCGAGCAGGGACCTGACAAAAGGATAAAAAAGTCAGTGTCCAACAAAAGCAAGAATAAATAGTGCATAAGTGCATAACTGAAACTAAAAAGGAAAAAGTGAAGTCAGTGTTAAAAGAAAATGCTATACATGAAACCGCATGAAAAGTGAAATGGTGTAATTAGTGTCGAAAAGAAAATCTTATGTGCTTAAAGGAAATAAAGTAAAAGTTAAACCCTGCTTAGAATTCAATACGAATGAGTACAAAGTGAATAGACAAGAGTGGAATTAATTATTAAAAGAAATTGAAAGAACGCTTCCAAGTTGAAGAGTGCAGCTTCAAGGAAATACCTACAAATACGTAAAGGAATAAAAAGGAAACCACAACGGTGAAGGAAGACAGCAACAGATTATCAGGAGCGACTCAAAGGAGCACATTAATATATACGAAGAATGTCACCAATAGGATTGTAGTAAGATTTAGATTAAGAAATTTATGTGTAACTGAAAAAGAGAATTACTCATTGCCTGTGCAGAAAATTACTTGATCAAAGAAACATTTTTTTTTTTTTAACATTTATGCCTAGGGGCCAACTCTCACGAAAAAAGGGGCCGGTTTACTGAAAATTTAATTATCCGTGTGAAGACCTTCGTACCTTAGTAGGTCGCTGCAAACATAACTGCATTAACGACTAAAAAGGATACATACGAACCTTCCGTTAGGACAGTAACTACCCCGAAAGTTTAATGGAGAGCGCTTAGCAGGCATCCAGGGGAAATAATTAAATTATTATTAAATCAAAGCAAATTAAAATTAACCAATTAAATTAATTAATGAAGAAAAAGCATTTACATGTCTAAAAAGAACAAAAAATTAAGAAAATACATGACAAACAAGAAAAGAAGAAAAATCTATATTTAACAGTATACATATATAATTGAGAAATATCATAAAAAATTAAATCCGAATTCGATTTTGCCATTAGGTGCGCATTCATTTAATATATCTAAAAAATAATTTCATTAGCGCTTACACTATCTCGCGAGGCTAGTATGGATGAGCTTAGGAACTCAGTCACCCAACTCACGGGTGCGGTTAACTCTGCCCTCGAACAGCTTAGAGGGCTGGAGAACCGAATGGGTAGGATTGAACAATCCAGTTCACAGGAAGTAGTCAATTCCGTGAACAACCAGCTAGGTGCAATTTCAGATAGAATCCTAGCCTTGGAACAATTAGGCTTGGCAGGCATTCCCACAGACGGAACAACCAGAGCCACTAAAAGGGCCGACTTGTGAACAGGACTTGAAGGACATTTCAAAACTTCCCGATTCCGTCAAGGAACTTCAAACCTTCGACGGAAATCCTGTGCAGTACGTGTCCTGGGTCCACAGCGTCGAGACTGTATTAAAAGACTATGAGATAGTTCGTAGTAAGCCCATCTACAGGGCAATACTACAACATATCCGCCAGAAAGTCAGGGGCAAGGCAGACTCTGCCTTGGTCTCCTACAATGTGTTCGACAATGACTGGATAGAGATGAAGAGGGTTCTCTCACTTCACTACGCTGATAAAAGGGACATGCGAACCCTTGAGCATCAGCTCAACCAGTTAACAGAAGGTAATTCAAGAGTTGATGACTTCTACGCGACAGTAAACCATCAGTTTTCTCTGATTATCAGTAAAATCAGGGCTGAGGTTTACTCAACCGAAACAATGAACGCTTTGGTGGAGACCTACCGAAATCGAGCACTAGATGTGTTCATTCGAGGGCTTAGTGGTGACCTCTCAAGGCTTTTGATCATCCAAAGGCCGAGAACCTTACCCGAAGCATATTCAGCTTGTCTGGAGATTCAAAATTTTAATTTTAGGAGCAACTCGGTGCATGTAAAAGCACCTAACTTGATAACTTCACCCATCAACCAGAATTTCAGGGATAACGCTGGACCCTCCAGAGACTTTGATAGGCCACCAGTTGTAAATAATAACTTTGCCCAAAGGTCATACCCCAATTGGAACTTGGGATTCCAACAGCAATATTCACCCCAACGGCCGACAGCTCCAAAACCACATATTAAAATGGAGGTGGACAACTCCGTACAAACTAGGAACGTAAATTATATGAACCGGCCCAACAACAGGTTCAAACGGGAACCGAGGTCCGACAATTACAACCCACGTAAACAACAGCGATTGTATCATATGGAATCAGTCGGTTCCGAAAATCTGGAAGAAGTGGATTCCGCTGATCGTCCTTGCGAAGAATCATCGCCTGAAAATTTTATGGCAGGGGCCTCGTTTCCAGCGTACCATACATAGAGTACGCTACGCGGGACGGGGTCGTTCTAAATTTCTTAGTGGACACCGGGGCTAATAACAATTTTATTAGACCTAATTTGGTCCCACGCCCTGATCCTGTACAAAAACCATTTTATGTAAATAGCCCCGCTGGGAAAATTCTTATCAAAGGCAAAATTTGTGGAAAATTCTTTCATTATTTAGGTTGTGAGTTAAATATTACGTTCTTTGTTCTCCCAAATTTAACATCATTCGACGGCATAATTGGCGACGCCACGCTCAAACAGTTAAAAGCTGTCATCGATAGGGACACCAACAAACTTACCATAGAATCCAATAAAGTAATTATCTTGAAAAATCGCACTTCAAATGCAATTAATCAAATGTTGACCTTAAGTGAAGACATTTCAATGTCTGCTAGATCTAAACTGGAAACCATTTGCGGAAAGTTCCACAGTCTCTTCGGTCCTGTAGATAACGAAAAAATAAAAACCAATGTAAGAGCCGCAATCCGCACAAACACGGACGAACCAATATACGCTAAAAGCTACCCTTACCCTGCTTGTATGAGGGGGGAGGTTGAGCGACAGGTTAAGGAACTTCTGTCCGAAAACGTTATCCGTCCTTCGAATAGCCCATATAATTCTCCTATATGGATTGTTCCTAAAAAGCCGAAACCCAATGGCGAAAAACAATATAGAATGGTGATCGACTATAAGCGCTTGAACGCTGTAACGATCCCAGACACGTATCCCATCCCGGATATCAATAGCACACTTGCCAGTCTTGGAGACGCAAAACTGTTCACGACACTTGATCTGACTTCAGGATTCCATCAGATCCTGATGAATGAAAAAGATATCCCGAAGACAGCCTTCTCAACTATGAACGGTAAATACGAATATCTTAGACTTCCGTTCGGCCTCAAAAATGCCCCAGCCATCTTCCAAAGGATGATTGATGACGTCCTGAAGGAACTAATTGGCAAGATATGTTATGTTTATATCGATGATATAATCATCTTTAGCAAATCTGAGGAAGATCATTTGAGGGACATCGAGACAGTTTTCTCCAAGCTGAATGAAGCCGGATTAAAAATTAATTTGGAAAAAACCGACTTTTTAACCACCAGCGTGGAATTTCTTGGGTATCTGGGTACTTCCGAGGGTATACTCCCAGATCGAAAAAAGGTTAAGGCCATAGAAGGGATCCTTCCTCCAAGGAATCTGAAAGAGCTGAAAAGTTTTCTCGGATTAACATCCTACTATAGGAAGTTTATTCGGGACTATGCTAAAATAGCAAAGCCCCAAACCAACCTAACGCGCGGGGATCTTTCGCAGGTTAGAGCCAATCAATCGAGAAATGTTGCAATTTCTCTCGACAACGACGCAATGAAGTCGTTCGAAACTTTGAAAGAGCTACTTACGTCTGCTGACGTCCTGGCATTTCCGGACTTCGAGAAGGGGTTTAATTTGACAACTGATGCATCCGACTACGCCATTGGTGCTGTCCTATCTCAGGGTGAGCATGGTAAGGAAAGACCTGTGGCATACATCTCCCGCTCCTTGAATAGAACGGAGGAGAATTACGCCACCAATGAAAAGGAGATGCTCGCCATAGTCTGGGCTCTCGATAATTTGAGGAATTATGTGTATGGAGCCAAGAAGATCAACATTTTTACTGATCACCAGCCTCTGACGTTTGCCTTGAACAACAGAAATCACAATGCCAAGCTAAAGCGTTGGAAGGCAAGGATTGAAGAGTACAATTACGAGTTGATTTACACTCCTGGTAAATCAAACTTTGTGGCTGATGCTCTTTCACGATTAGGGGTAGAGATCAATCATTTATCAGATACCAGCACCGAAACGGGTAGCGAGGCGCAATCCGACTCACGTACAGGGGAGGTCACAGACACCGCAACTGAGGGTTCCCAGACGGATACGGCTGAAGAAGCCAGGGGCTCCCAGATGGGCACAGCCGAAGAAGGACTTTGTGAGCTTTCTGGTAGTGATACAGAATCCTGTACGGTACACAGTGCCGACCAGGACAACTCAGACCTTATACCGCATGTAGAGGCCCCGATCAATGTTTTCAGGAATCAATTGATTCTTAAGGTTGGTATCGATCTGCGCTCTCACGAAGAGCCACACCCTGGTTATCATCGCCATTACATTTCAATGAACAAGTTACATCGCGACAACCTCGTAGAGATATTGAGGGAAAATCTTAACCCAAGGGTAGTAAATGGAATAAAGATTCCAGAGAAGTACCTTGGTTTGCTTCAAAGGGTTTACCTGGAAAACTTCGATACTTACAAGATTAGAGTCACTCAAAGAATAGTTGAGGATGTCGCCAATGCAGAGCGCAGACTCATAATAATAGAAAAGGAACATAGGAGAGCCCATCGTGCTCCCAGGGAGAACAGGGAGCAAATCCTCGAAAAATATTACTTTCCACAAATGATGTCTCAGGTTAGGAAATTCGCTGCCTTGTGCGAAATTTGTGGGTCAAATAAATACGACAGACATCCACTGACTCCTGAATTCCAATTAACGCCGTCCCCGAAATATCCATGTGAGATCCTTCATATGGATATCATGGAAATCCAGAATAAAAAATTCTTAACCGTAGTCGACAAATTTTCTAAATTTTCCAAATTTTTCCATATTAAAGAAAAATCTTCCATATACATTCGATCAAAGCTAATCAAAATATTACACTATTTCACCGTGCCTCGAATTCTGGTAACAGATAATGAAAGAGGTTTTCTTAGCCCGATAGTACTGAATTTTATAAAAACCTTAGGCGTCAAACTCTATCTGACCTCCTCCTACCGAAGTGAGGTGAATGGACAAATAGAAAGGGTCCATTCCACAATATTGGAAATTTACCGATGCCTTAAGGTTGAAAACCCGGATCTCGGTGTTAAGGAACTCGTCGATGTAGCGGTAGACCGTCATAACAACACAATACATTCGGTAATCAAACGGAAACCTACCGATGTTTTCTTTAACCGATCCCAGAGGGTTAATTATCAGAACCTTCTGAACATTCGTTCTAAAATCAATAGGGACCTGAGGGGTATTATTAAAAGGAATATGGAAGCTAGGAATGTGAGGTTAAATCTAAAAAGGAGTGCGCCCAGACGGTATTGTGAGGGTGAGGTAGTGTATGCCGCAGTAAAATGCATAAAAGGTAAAAACAAGCCCCTATACAGAAAAGAAGTTGTCGCAAAGGACAATCGAGTAACGATAACAACAGCTAGTGGCAAAAGAATTCATAAAGCTCACCTAAAAAACCTAAATAGGAAATAAAAAAAAAAACAAAAAAAAGAAAAAGGAAGGGGGATGGTTCCCTAACCTACCCAAATTAATCTATTAAGAAAAAAAACAATTATCAATCTTAAGAAAGGAAAAGATCAATTAAAAAAGAAAAAAAGAAAAAGAAAAGAACAGAAGCTTATTAAAAAATCCCCAATAGAAGTAAGAAATTTCTTTTGAACAATACTATTAAGTCCAACTTGGTGTTTAGTTAATTAATGAAGTAATGAAACTAATAAAATTATATTGAAATTGTATTGCAGTTTAGCGTTCTTGGTTCCCGTGCAGGCCCTGCACATTTTTGAGTACACATCACCAACCGTTACCATTAAGGAGGGCAACGCATGGGTGATAAATGGCTACTTCAAGCTAATCCATGTCATTGACTTAAATAAGTACAGCGCGCTCATCGAACGAACCGAACAACTGGCCGCAAAACATGTAGCAGACCAGGAAATGCAACTGGTCTTAACCTACCATCTGAATCAGGTAAAGGATCGATTAAAGGAACTAGGCGAACCAAAGACGAGACGGACTCGATCTATCGACTGGATAGGGAGTGCCTGGAAATGGCTGGCGGGTTCTCCTGACTCAACTGACTGGGGAAAACTTTTACAGACGCAAACAGACATAATAGAGAGCAATAACGACCAATACAGAATCAACAAAAAACTTTTCGAGGCGACGCACGAGGTTATGAACAAAGTTAACAAAATGGTTGATGGCTATAATAACGCGGTACAGGAGGGAGAAGCAGAACGATTGAGGCACGACTTACTTAACAAAGTACTTATACTAAAGGAAGGGGTGAACGAAATAATACGAGCCTGCCAAATGGCCAAAACTGGAATAGTTAATAGTAACATATTAGACGCTGAGGAGGTTAACACTATCATAAATGAACTGGAAACCCTACCTTACCAAAACTTCGTGGAGGCAGTGGAGTATGGACGACCCTCTGTATACAGCAATGGAACCCTTCTTTTGTATGTCCTAGCTATCCCTAAGGTTGGGACCAACATTTTCCATGTAATAAACGCTCGTGCTGCAATCAAGGATGGAAGGCAAATTGACCTTGACTATACGAAACTACTAGTTAATCACGACTTGACTTACGGACTTAAAGGTGACTGCTTCCATATAGGGAACACATCAGTATGCGAAGGTAGCGTTTTAAAAAAATTAGCAGAAGACACATGCTTACCCAGGATCCTTAAGGGTGGTATCGCAGCGTGCGACTTCAGAAGCACTAATGAAGAGGTCGTAGAACTTATTGGGGAAAATACGATCTTCGTGACAAATTTCAATGGTTCAATTTTAAATAAAAATTCTTCTATTCCTCTAGAAGGTACTTATCTCATCCAACTGGACAATGACACGGTCACCATCAAGGACCAGGAATACTTTGGTGGATCTGCCACAAGTTTACAAGCACTTCCTGCTGTCCTGGCTAAAGTAACCAGCAAAAGGACCAAACCTAATCTGGAATTCGTGCACGACATCAGTGTCCAGAATATTGAACATATCAATACTCTAAAAGAAAACTTTAATTCCTCTATCATTACAGAAACTCTTATCGCCATAATCATAGTTATCGCCATCTGCCTATTATGGAAGATCTATGGAAGGGTCAACATCCCGGAACTTCGCCTGTCTTTTCGTCGAAAACGCATTCCTCGCCCAGCCCAACGCTCAGCGGAAGTTCAACAACCTGCAGGTAACTTAAGCTGCTCCACATGCTCAGCAGTAGATCTGCGGGACGCAGATATTTAAAGGGGCGGCAGTTAACACGTTCGGCTATTCACCTGCCGATAAAAAAGTGCAAGCGCCGCAGTCTGCAGCACCTGCCCAATGGTAACGCGAGAACTTTCAGCGACTCATATAACTTGCATTTCCTGCACGCGCGGACGCCTTCGTGGGAACCAAGGCCAATCCAAGTTTAGATTTTAAGTATCTCATATTGTTACAGTTAGTTCTGGGCGTGACCCGAAGCAATATAGACATAATTATAACGTAGCTAAATTCTGGTTTTATTTCATATACGAACTGTTGGGCCAATGAGAAATTGGCGTTCGATATTTTTTTAATAAAGTTACCCCGAAAAACCTTTACTTTTATTATTCATTATTTATTATTTATTAATTTTATATTTCCTATTCTCTCAAGCATCTGTGATATTTTCAACCATTTTACCTTTTGTATATACATGTACATATATTATATTTATAAATTATTACTACTATTATTTAGTTATTTTATTTTTTTTTTTTTTTCTTCTCTTAATGGAGGTTTTTTTCCATAGTTTTCCTCCAAGATTGCCTTAACTTACTGAACTGCATATTCTTACTTGTAAAACGATTGTATTTTCAGCAGTAAGGTTCTTAAACCGTATCTCTGTGCAAGCTAGAGCAAAAATATCATTATTGTTAAAACATTGTTACACTATGCAAGAAATAAATATATCTATCTATCTATCTATCTATCTTAGCCCATTGTGGTTTTGTATGGCCCTGAACTCACTCTCTACTACCCTCAACTCCACTAGATATGGTTACCTTATCAAAGACGGAGATGGACACCAACATAAACTAACACACTTGCTATATATGGATGACATCAAGCTCTACGCTAGCACGGAAATGCAAATACGCAGCCTTCTACAGCTAGTTGAAGACTTCTCTGCCGACATCAAAATGTCATTTGGCATCAATAAATGCAGGCGTTTAAGTGTAGTTAAGGCAAAAATTTTGCAAAGAGATTACGAACTGATAACAGGAGAGACAATGGAAGCACTTCGTCAAATTGACGTATGCAACACAAGGATATCAAGGAAAAAATTGTGAGTGTGTACCTCCAACGAACTAGAGACCTACTCCGGTCTAAACTGAATGGAAAAAACCTGATAAAGGCAGTAAACACATTTGCCATACCTGTCCTCACGTACACGTTTGGTGTTATCAAATGGACCCAAACAGATCTTGAGGAATTGGAAAGGTCCACACGTAAGCTGTTTACGAAGTACAGAGTACACCATCCTACTTCGTCTCTTGAGAGAATAACGTTGCCTAGAAACCTAGGAGGGCGGGGTCTTATAAATATCAGTCACATGTGCAGTAAACATATAACGAATCTTCGCAGATACTTTAGCAATGAAAATACTATTTTACATCAGATAGTAGTAAAATGTGATGACAATTACATGCCACTAAACTTAAAGCAAGAGAGTGAAACTGAGTGCGAGACAGATTCTGCTTGTATTCATCGTAAAATGCTGGAGGAGGCGAAGACGATACACGGCAGACATCCTTATGTGCTGCAACAACCACATATTGACTTCGAGATGTCAAACGCCTGGCTTACAAATGCCGATGTCTTTGCGGAGACAGAAGCATTTATGATTGCGATTCAGGACCAAGTCATCGCCACAAAAAACTACTGCAAACATGTGTTACGATATCCGGTTGAGGACGATAAGTGCCGAAAATTTTGTCAGGAAGCAGAGACGATACAACACATTACTGGAGCATGCACATCTTTGGCCGCTACAGACTACTTAAAAAGACACAACCAAGTGGCAAGGATCGTACATCAGGCATTGAGATTAAAGTGCGGCCTTATTGCGGTGGAAACGACATATTATAAATATAATCCAGATTTTGTACTGGAAAATAACAGCTATAAACTCTACTGGGATCGGACGGTATTAACTGACCATCTGGTCGGAAGCAATAGAACGGATATAATCCTAGTAAGGAAAGAAACTAGGGAAACATTACTCATAGACATTGGTATCCCAAATAGCCATAATCTGTAAAATTGCTACCGTGAAAAGGAAAACAAATATCAGCGCCTAGCCGAGGAAATAAAAAAAGTCTGGAGGCAGGAAAAGGTAAGAGTGCTTCCGATAATAATTTCCATCCACTGGAGTGGTGCCTAAAACCTTCGTGAGAAACTTGACTAAGTTGGGGATAGAAAATAAAGAACTATACAAAAATCTGTAGTTCTGCAGTTGATAGAACTACAGATTTTTGATTTTTTGCGATAGTATGCTCAGTAATCAGCAGTACTTAAAGAAACAATATTAATAAACAACAAAGCAATAGTAACACTTAGTAAAATAGTGCTGAAATGGCTTGCAGATCGAAACTGCTGCTATATTCAGCTTTAATGGACTCCCCCTCGCGCGGTATGGGGAGGGGGAAGAGGACGGTAAATAATAATTATAATAATAATAATAATAATAATAATAATAATAATAATAATAATAATAATAATAATAATAATAATAATAATAATAATAATAATAATAATAATAATAATAATAATAATAATAATAATAATAATAATAATAATAATAATAATAATAATAATAATAATAATAATAATAATAATAATAATAATAATAATAATAATAATAATAATAATAATAATAATAATAATAATAATAATAATAATAATAATAATAATAATAATAATAATAATAATAATAATAATAATAATAATAATAATAATAATAATAATAATAATAATAATAATAATAATAATAATAATAATAATAATAATAATAATAATAATAATAATAATAATAATAATAGGTGAGTCAATCAAGACCGTGCTTGCAGATGAGACCTATAAATATCTGGGAATCAAACAAGCAAGACGCATTGACCACACAACGGTCAAAAGGGAAATATCGCAAGAATTTATCCGCAGAATCCGTCAAATTCTGAGAACAGCCCTAAGTAGCAGAAATTTGATTAAAGCGATCAACACCCACGCTATTCCCATACTCTGTTACTCTTTTGTTTTTATTAAGTGGAGTGACACAGACATCGAGGGCCTTGAGAGAAAGGTACGCACACTGATGACGAAAGAACGCAAACACCACCCGAAAGCTGCAGTTGAGAGAATGTTACTCCCCAGAAAACTAGGTGGACGAGGACTGATCGACATTGGCAACCAGTTGAATCACCAAATAGTATCCGTTCGAGAATACTTTCATAATGAAGCAGAAAGGTCGACATTACACCGAATCAGTGTTGTCAATCAGATAATTCAACACCACTGAAGTTGTGTCAAGAGCAGTACGAAAACACCGAACGTACTGATTTGGAAAAAGCTGAATATGTGGATGAGTAAACCGCTGCATGGGATATTCCCGTATGCAATCAGACAAAGCAATGTCGATAAGATGGCGTCGAACTATTGGCTATTAGCAGGACGTATATTCCCGGAAACAGAAGGCTTCATGTTGGGTATACAAGACCAGGTTATTCCGACAAGAAATTATCTGAAGGCTATAGTTAGAGACCCGACTATCCAAGATGACAATTGCCAATATGGATGCCAAACTCAAGAGAACATACACCACATCACTTCAGGATGTACACATTTCTCTGGAAATGAGTACAAACAAAGACACAATGCAGTGGCGAAAATCGTACATCAAGAACTGGGGTACCATTACACCTTATGTATATGGACGACATCAAATTATATGCCAGCACCGCCAACAGCTTAATACAGCTCCTACGTATTGTTGAACTTTTTTCGACTGATATAAGAATGGAGTTTGGTATTCAAAAATGCAAAACACTTAGCATTATAAGAGGCAAGATGTCACAAGGACTTGAATATACAACTGCTAACCACAACGAAATCATCGAGTCTTTGGAAAAATGAGAAGTGTACAAGTACTTGGGAATTGAGCAAGCGAAGATGGTAAGTCACACAACCATCAAGAACTGTATGAGTTTATTATTCTACAACCGCGTTGAAAGATTATTAAGGACCTCACTCAACTCCAAAAATATGATAATGGCCATAAACATGTTTGCCGTGCCTTTAATAATATACTCAGCAGGTATCATCAAGTGGAGCGCAACCGACTTAGATAGTCTTGACAGAAAAGTTCGAACGCTGATGACGAAATATCGCCAACACCACCCGCAAGCTGCCACTGAAAGGCTTAGTCAATATAAAAGATTTAGTGAATAAACAAAAAGACAGCCTGCATAGCTATTTCTGCGGAAAAGCTGCAACGTCATCTCTAAACAATGCCATTCTGAATGCTGACGATAATTTCACCCCCACAAATATGAAAAACAGGACCCAGTTAAACAGCCCAGCGCACATACAACAAGATCTGTATGTGAAATGGAAGTCCAAGGTTTTACATGGCAGACACCCCAATGAGCTAGACGAACCTAATGTTAACGTCGAAATGTCGAACTCTTGGCTCCGATCCGGAAATTTATATCCAGAACTGGAAGGATTTATGACAGCTATCCAGGACCAAGTCATTCCTACAAAGAACTATCTGAAGTATATTGCTATGGACCAGTCAATCCAAAATGATAACTGTCGCCGCTGCGGAGCTGTACACGAAACAATCCAGCACGTACTTGCAGGATGTACTACTCAATATCGGAAAGATAGTCCATCAGGAGCTATGCAGAAAGTATGGCCTGACATTACCATCGAAAACACAAATGCCATACATAAATACATCCCGGAGGCAGTAATAGACACGCCGGAGTATGTCGTATATTGGGACAGAACAGTCTTGACGGATAGAAGCGTGATGGCCAATAGGCCTGATATTGCAATTCATAATAAAAGACATAAGTATATTATTCTTGTGGACTTTGCAGTTGTGAATAACAATAATATGGATTCGACGTGCATGACCAAAATTCACAAATACAAGCCTCTATGTCACGAACTAAAAGAATTATGGAGATGCAACAGCGCTATAACTGTACTGGTAATAATATCCACTACAGGACTAGTGCCGAAATTAACAGTTTCAGGTCTGGGGAAGTTGAACCTACCAAACAAACTTGTCTATAATATGCAAAAGGCTGTAATTCTTGACAGCTGCAGGATTGTCAGGGAATTCCTTGCCATATAGATCTAAGCTCAAGCCCGTGTGATATGGTTGATAATAATAATAATAATAATAATAATAATAATAATTGTTCAATTGTAATCCCACCCTAAAGTTTAATATTATGCTGTTGACACCTAGAGGACACCTCTAGCGTTAAAATGTATTTATGACATTCATTGTATTTAAGATGGTTGTCGGCTTTTCCGGTGGTCATCCATTTGGAATTCAGACAACGAGCTTGGCGGACGTGCTGGATTAAAAATCCGAAGACAGCGAAAAACTTAAGTGTACTTTTTTATTCTCAAAGTTTAAATTTTCAAAAGTATTTGTTCGCACAGGTGATTACACAAACAATAATAATATAATAATAATAATAATAATAATAAAAAAGTAGAAGATAAACGCAGAAAGTGCGGAAAGCCGGGAGAAACTATCGAACATATAATAGGAGGATGCCCGATGTTATCTGACTCCGCATATTTAGGTAGACACAATCAATTGGCGAAACTGGTACACCAAGAGTTAGCCACTAAATTCAGACTAATAGCGGAATATCCCCTGCACTACTACAAATATAAGCCACCTGAAGTTTTAGAATCGGACGGCTACATTCTTTACTGGGACAGACCCATGCATACAGATCGGACTTTAGACTACAACCGGCCAGATATCCTGCTAATAGATAAAAAAATTAAAACATTAAGACATTAAACATTAAATTAAATTGCGGTGCCGCTGAACAACAACATACAATGAAGCAAAGCCGAAAAAAGAACAAAATATGAAAATCTAGCCATTGAAATAAAAAGAATATGGCAGTTATTTAAAGTGGATATCTTCCCGGTTATTATATCTGCTGAAGGGTTAATTTCGAAGAAACTGAAGACAAACTTAGAATCCATCGGAATAACACCAAAAGAAGCTCATATTGGACAAAAAGCAATAATCTTGCAAACGTGCCATATAGTCCGAAAGTTCTTGCTTATAAAAAAAAAAAAAAATTAATAAAAAAAAAAATATTGGATTACAACATTAGGCGGGGCGAAATGTATGGTTGCACAAGCCTAGCCAAAACTGAATATACAAGGAGACATAATAACGTGGCTAAGATCCTGCACAAGAAACCCGTACGACCCTTTACCGGTAGTGGAAAACGAGAACACCAAAATCTACTATGACCGCACTATTCACTCCGAGCACATAAGGCTTCATAATCGGCCAGATATCACTTTCATCTATAAGAAGCAACGCAAGGGTATTTTCATCGTCGTCGCTATTCCTGCGAACAGAAACATATGCAAGTCGCACGTACAACGAGAAACGCAGCAGATATGCCGAACTTGCTGTAGAAATCAAGCGCAACTGAAATCTGAAGGAAGTGAAAATAATCACAATAATCCTCAGCGCTGACGGTATAATTGGCAAACAACTGCGCGAAGACATACAAACAATGGGACTGAGACAGAAATCATAGATGCTATGTAGAAAGCTGTCATGATCGACACCTGTCACATGATCAAAAAACTTCCTGAATATTAATTAAACATCAATAGTAATATATTTTGTTATGGGCTGAGGCCTCCAAAATATGTTTTATATAAATACCCAATATGGAGATAAAAAAAACATAATAATAATAAAAAAAGAAAATGAACAAGCCTTATAAAATAAATTCTTGTTTCAGTTAAATAAAATTATACACAATGTTTTCCAAAATTTTAACAGTTTTTTTGGCAGTTTTTTTTTCGAAGCAACATTATTACGTATGCGCGTCCATCGACGATCAGCCTCTTCGAGTCAGAACTAAAGGGGCAAATTGTAAGGTTGCAGGCATTTGGGGCATTGTTGATGATCAACAGACTTGTGCACACACAAATACAGAACGACCATCTATAACTACTACAGACGCAGTTTTCGCTGCAAAAAGGTAAATAGGCCAGGGTGATTGACTTATAGAAGAACAGCTGAGTGGTACATAAGTCAAGGAAGGTCAAATGAAAATGTTTGTTACGAGGGCTTGTGGCTGTCTCGACCGTGCCGATCAGCAACAACAAGAGAAAAAAAAAAATTCGATACCTGGAACCGGCAGCAAACTCAGCAATCGTCCAGGCAATTGGGCTCATCCTGTCGTCGGTCCGCGCAGTGCGTGTATAAGAACGCACTGGCCCGTATTTCGAAAAAAAAGAAGACACTACTCATAATTGACAAAGACAACAAACCACAAAGAAAAAGGGGAAAAAGACTAATAAAGAGAGGACAATGTCGAATCAAGAAAAAGAAGGGGAAAAGTAGGATAATGGGAAACAGATAACCCAGATTAATAGCAACAGGTTAGAGCATCGACCCCAAGTTCCCACTATCAAAGTTCTGCTTCGAACAGCTGGTTGCAGCCGTTGACAATAGTGAATTCTCTTGGTGGTTATATACAGTAAGGCGAAGACCCACTGTAAAGAGATTTTTTTTGAGTTAGATAAACCCGGAGGCGTACCGTGCAAGAAATACCTGGGAAGCAGTTGCACAGAAGAAGGGGTACGCAGGAGGATAAAGAAAAAGAAATTCGCAGAGGCAGTGAGTCGAAACCGAAAAACAACTCAGGCCTCTGCAGGAAATTTGCCAAATTGTCATTTCCCTGCCAGGACCGTTGCAAAGAGCATACCGGTGCAACCGGACAAGACCGGTGCAGGCGGTAATAGCGGTGGCGGTGGTCCGTGAGTAGGGGTGCTCCTCCACGGGAAAAATTCAACGCTACATAGGATGTGCTCCGCAGGATCCAGCGTTTTCGTTAATGAATTTCCATAGAAAATAAAAAATGTTATTTTGCGAAGTGAATCTGCTAATGAATTTTTTTTTCTAGATTTGAGTGCCATAATTAATACTCCTTTTGAGCTAGTTAAAAAAAAAGTCCATAGTGAACTTCTGAAGCCCTGCATAGATTTTTTTTTTTAAATTTTCCTTCAATTTTTTTAAGATTCGATTTTTTTTTTCCTTTGAATAAGTGAATTTATGATTAATTAAGTTAAGGTTAGGATAAGTGTTTTTTTTTGGATTTGTGTGAATTCTGCTAAGAACAATTAGTGATTTGTGTTGCATTTAACTCCGTGTCGGCAGCACCATCCTTCATCGTGCTGCCGGCAGGACAACGGGGGACCTGGATAGAAACCGTGAGTACCTTCTTTATTATTTGACAAGAAATAAATTTTATATTCTTGGCAGAATCCTTAGGAATTAACATTAGTGATAATCTTAGGTTTAAATTGTATAATAAACAGAGTAGGAATGAAAATACAAACAAGGAAAAAAGAATCAAGTGGTATGATTTGCATATAATGCACGAGTAGGTTTTTTTTTCTTTTGGTGTGTGGATGGCCGGTCGGGCCGTCCTTCTGTAGATGAACGGTAACAAGACAGGGCGACTACGAACGATGACGACATAACGTGACGACTAACAGACTTTCTCTACGACTGACTTAGGTCGTGACTGGGAAACACTTCTAGGGGCTATCTCCCGCAAACATTGGCCAGAGATATAGCGATTGATAGTGTCACAAGACACACAGGGTGGGCAGGCCAGCTTCTGCCACTTACACCAGGCATACCTTGGGTACGTGGTGAACCCGTTTGACGAGGAGACGAAGGGGAAGGATAAGTTGCGTGATAGGGAGTAGAGTTAGGCTAGGTTAAGATAGCTAGGTTTAGTTAGGATTTAGTTTAAGACATTAGGTTAGTTTAGGTTTAGTTTAGGGTAGTTAGGGTAAGCTCGCGTAATCCTTCCCGACCTTTCTCCTGGCCATGGGCACAAGCCCTTGGATTTTCCTTTTTTCTTTTTCTATCTTTTTCGAAGTTCGTCCTGAGTCAACGTAGAGTAAATTCCTTCTTCTCTTTTGTTTTTTGATGACAATGGCACGAAATTGTGTGTGCTGAGCAGGTGGTGCAAAGTAAGGTGTAAGAACCACCCCGTCCGACGAGCTGAGCCAAGCAACCGCGAGCGTTCCGCCGTCCTCCTTACTCGCACCGAAGACGCCTCCGTGGCCGTTTGTTAAGAACCATCCAATTTTTAAAATTAAGTATTAGAGTTTCTTTTTTTCTAGTATACATATATATGTTTTATATTCAGTTGAACTAACTGAAGTATTTTTTTTATCGTACGCTTGGTAATCATCTATTACAAGCCCAACTGTTCAAATTCCTGCCCGTCTTAGTATCGTTTTTGTAGAATAAGTAGTCATGTGAAATAAAGAAATATATATGGTAAGTGTTGCAACTATGGCCCACGTGGTAGGCACTGAACTAACCCTTCAAATCAAACACACTCAAACCGGTTTTGCATCATTGTGTTTTGGAGACAGTAGCTGATCAGCGGTGGAAGTGAGCGCATTTGGTTTCTTTTATTCGTTTTCGATATAATTTTTGGGTGAGTTTACTTAAGGACCAGGTAACCCACTGGTTCGGCGCTGAGGGTTGATGATGATGCTTGCAAAGGCAAGCAAGATGATTCTGCAGAGGTGGCGTGCCGGCGTTGGTGGAACCATCGGAAGGTGCCTAAAGTTGGTGGTAAAATTAATTAATCCCTGTATGAAAATTTTATTTTAATCCCATGTCTTCTTAGGATTACGAAGTGATTGCTGCGGGTGGCTGGAGATAACTACTATGTATTCAGATACAAACGATGTATCCGACACAAGTGGACGACGAAGATGACAGCCTTTTATTTGAATGGTGGCTCGGTCGTTCCTCACTTTTGTAAAAATATTTTGTAAGTTATAATACAATAAAACACACGAACAATAAATTAGAGGGTTGAAACTACTAAAAAATACGACCCTAGCGTTAGTTTTTCTAGCTAAATCACTTTAGATTGTCCTACCTGTTACAAATAAAAACGAGATATCTCCACTCTTTCAACACCACAGTGAAATTATTTTTTATTCTTATTTTTATTCTTATTCTTATTCTTATTCTTATTTTTATTCTTATTCTTATTCTTATTCTTATTCTTATTCTTATTCTTATTCTTATTTTGACAGAGCAGGTCAAAGTCAAAATTTCCTTTTTTTTTTTTGCATGTTAGTGTGTACCTATAGCGTTATTAATCCTGAGAAATCTAGATTTAATACCTCAGAGCAGGGATGCTCAAACGGTTGACCGGTCGATCGCTAGAGCTTTTGAAGTCAATCGCGGCAGTAAGCTTACATTCTCTCGAGAAATTACTAAAAAATTGCCGCTCCGACAAAGATATTATTTTATTTAAACTAATAAATCTGACAACAATGTTCCACTCAAGCAAAACAGTTTTAACTGATGTTTTTTTTTAACTTCTGTTTTCCTACGAACGAACGAAGGATGATTTCATCGTGAACCAGAGCCAACGCTTTAATTTTTTAGTTTTTTGGTTTTATTTCTTCTGATAGTAATGGAGCTTAAACTTAAAAAATTAGCAGGCGTGTTTATGTATTCCAATTCTGTATCTATCAGAGGAAAAACAGTCAAAGATTGAAACCAGCATTTGTAGAGAATCGACAACGCCTACCAAGATGTAGATGTGCGCAGTAGACATGACAATTATCGATACGTAGCCTGTTACGAGGGCCTGTACCCCGTCCAATAACAAAAAAAAAAAAAACAAAAAAAAAAAAAAACAAAACAAAAAAAAAAAAAAAAGGAAAAGAAAAATTAAAAGAGGTACCTTATCCCAGATGATTACTCCAGCGATCCCACGATGGTATTTGTCGTCGTCGTCCTCTCGTCCTGTCCTACTGTCCTTGTGCATCCTCGCACACGCACATCACATTGCAGGGTTGGGGTTTTGATGGACCAATTAATAATAAAAGAAAAAAAGGAAAACAAATTCCAACATACCTGTTGTCCGTTGTACCTACGGACATCATCCCTTCCATAGCCAGGTTCCCTAGATTTAGGGTTATTTTGCTTCCTTGTGCACCTTTGTGCACAGGAAGCGATGTGCACACACCCACCCCAGTCCAAGGGTGGGTTTTCTTTTATTTTTTTGAATAAAGTTACAAAAAAAAAAGTAATTACAAAAAAAAAACACAGCGATTCGATTCGCCTCGCAAAATTAGAAAATAAAATAAATGTCAATAATCAGCTGACATGAGGGAGGGAGATACACCCGTCTCTCTCTCGCAAGAAAATTAATGGCGATCGGGAAATTATCTGTGGTTCAGGGATAAGATAAAAAAAAAAAAAAACGTAGAATTTGTTTGTCCATTATTTTGATATTATATGTTTATATATATTTTTGTGTTGGTCAGAAATTTTGTTCTTGGGTTACGTGAGAAGGGTCGTAGGTTATATTAAGTATGTTAGGTAAGTCAGTCAACAATAGTATATGTCAGGTTAGTGTATTTATGGATGTTATCGCTCAGGATTTTTTTTATTCAAAACGAACATTTTGTAACTGACAATGACGAAACGTAGGACATTGGAAAGGGAAATTTCTCATTTCAATGTCCCGAAAAAAAAAAAAAAGGAAAACACTACCCATAGCCGACAAAGACAAAACATGACAAAGGAAAGGGGAAAAGACTGACGAAGAGAGGACAAAGTCGAAACAAGAAAAGAAGGGGAAAAGTAGGACAATGGGAAACAGATAACCCAGATAAATGAAACGGGTTAGTACATCGACCCCAAGAAAATCATTTCCTCAAGTCAAGTGCGAACAGCTGGTCGCCACAGCTGAGAAAAGAATTTGTCGGTAGCACTAAAATACAGTGAGGCGAAGACCTACTGTAGAAAATTAATTTCTGTCGATTTTCGATTTTCTTGGTAAGTTGGCACAACAGAATTTTTAAAAGTTTAGTGGCCTAAAATAAATTTTTAAGGAAAGAATAGAGCAAACCTGTCAGGACAACAAATAAAACTGGGGGAGCACATAGTACAGAAGACAAACGCAGGAGACATCAGACATAAAGGTATGTTCAATAAAATTAGGAGCGCTTGTGGGTAATTTTTTTAAAAACAATTTTTAAAACAAAGGCAGTGAGTGTAGCGGAGTGGCGTAGGCCCCAGAAATTCTGTCGCTTGCAGTTTTCTGTCAGGGCCGGTTCAGGCACACACCGTTGCAACTGGACAAGGTCCGGTGCAGGCAGTGGGTAGCAGTAGCGGTGGTCCGCAATAAGAACAGGAAGCAAACGGTGCTCCCCCAACGAGAAAAGAAAAATTCAACGTTCCAGGAGGTGCTCCGTGGGACACCAGTGAAAGTGAAAGAATCTAAAGTAGAATTAAAATTTTTCTAAAGTGTTGGATACCACTCCTTCTGAGTGACAGTGAACTCTTTGAGGCTGCATATTTTTTTTTGATTTTAATTTCATTCAGATTTTGCTTTGTGTGAATTCAAATTTTGAGTTAAAATTCTTGAATATTAAGGTAAATTAAGATTAGAATTAGTTTTTGTGAATTCTGCTGAGAATTTATAGTGTCGAACGTCGCGTTGAACTCCATAAAAGAACAAAGTGTACATCCTTCATCGTGCTGCCGGCAGGACACCGGGGGACCAGAAAGCCGTATAAAAAGAAAAAACCGTGAGTACCTTTTGAGTCAATTGTGTCAAAAAAAAAAAAAAAAAAAAAAAAAAAATATATATATATTCTTAGCAGAAAGGATAGGATTATATAATAGTATATTTAAGACAAAAAGAAAATTTATAATAAAGTGAATAGGGCGATGAGCCAACCAAAGAATTTTTAAAAGGATATGGGTTATTTCTACTCAAATATGAGGGAATAATTTTTTTATTAGGTGTGTGGATGGCCGGTCGGGCCGTCCTTCTATAGATGAACGGTGACAGGACAGGACGACTACGAACGATGACGACACAACGTAATGACTGACTAACTTCCACTACAACAGACTTAGGTCGTGACTGGGAAGCGCGTTCAGGGGCCATCTCTCGCAATCATTGGCCAGAGAGATGGCAATTGGTTGTGTCACTAGACACACAGGGTGGGCAGGCCAGCTTCTGCCACTTCCACCAGGCATTCCTCGGGTGCCGGACGAACCCGTTTGGCAGGGAGAGAAAATGGGAAGGACAATTGACGCAGTAGGGAGTAGAGTTAGGTTAGGTTAAGATAGTTAGGGTTAGTTCTAGGATTTAGCTTAAGTCGCTAGGTTAGTCTAGGTTTAGTTTAGGATAGTTAGGGTAAGTTCGCGGAGACCTTCCCAATCTTTCTCCTGGCCATGGGCACAAGCCCTTGGATTTTCCTTTTTCTTTCTTTTCTAATTTTTTTTTTATTCCGTCCGATGTCTAAAGTAGAGTAGCTTTCTTCTTTCTTTTGTTTTTTTTTAAAATGGCACGAGATTTTGTGTGCTGAGCAGGTGGTGCGAAGTAAGGTGGACAAGAACCACCCCGTCCGACGAGCTGAGCCGAGCAACCGCGAGCGTGCCGCCGTCCTCCTTACTCGCACCGAAGACGCCTCCGTGGCCAAGCCTAGCTCACAACAATGGCGCCCAACGGTATTTTTACCAACACCGGCTATTAGAGGCACGATTGCGACTCCAAGGGGACGATTTTCCTTTTTGAAGGTCGTCACCTTGGACTCATATCAATCAGCCTCATTCGCGATTAGATTTTTTTCAATTTTTAAATAATTTTTTTTTACTTTCCTATCTTTTACATTCAAGGGCTGTAAATGCTCCTTGCTTAGTCACAGACTGAAGACAGCACTCCAATCCTCAGGCTATAAGCTAGTGGATCCTGTGAGGTAATTGGAGGTCTGTGAATAAGCAAAGAGCGGGACAAGGTGGAAAGGCCGAATGCTAGCCGCTGTCCTAGAATGGTGACGTGTAGTCATATTCTTCGTGAGGCGCAAGCATAAGCCGCGAAGCTTTGTCCGTGTTGGAGTTGATCTGGGAAATCCTGGCCAGCCTTCTATTGGGTATTACCTGATAGCAAGTAGTGGTAAGGAAGGAAAGGATCGGCTTTAACACCTCGTCAAGTATCCGAGGCACCAGTCACTACCCGACGATACTGACTTTACCCTGACGAGAACAGACAGACTCACATCTATAGAACGGTTACTGGAGAACCTGAACAAAAATCCACACACCAAAGCACATAATACACCCATTTTAATAATATTTCTTAGCATTTTGTTTTTTTTAGCATTTCGTTTTTCACCCGTTTATTATTTTTTTTATATGCCTTTTTTTTGATTTCTTTTACTATTTTTACGATTCTACGATTTTATTCCTTTTACTACAATTTTTTTCCTGTTTTTGAATTTTTTTTATTATTTATTTTTCTATTCTATATTTTTTTTTCTACCTTTTCTTTGAATTTTTTTTTACTATTTTTTTATTATTTTATTAGGGTTTCGCGTTTTTTTTTTACTTCTACTACTACTTATCTTATTTATTTTCTGAATTTTTTTTTTGAATTTCGCATAATTTGAATTGAGCATAGTAGGGAATTTATTGAATTTTTTTATCATGGAGGGAGACAATAGGAGTTTAGGGGCAGTACCGAAGAACACTGGGTCCCAAGGAGCACTTCCGTCAGGAATGCGGGTAACGCGTTTAAGAGCTAGATTGGAACGCGAACAGGGAACTGACGGATATGACTTGCCACCTGCTACAGGGACTGACGGCAATTACGCAAGACAAGGAACGAACGACGACTATCTGTTCTTTGGCCAAGACGACGGAAACTACCCTACGAACTTCAACATTTCAGACCATACTGCGACGACCAGACAGAAGGTAACTCGGTCCACGGTAGAGCTCCGTGAGGACTTAGAGAGAAGATCCCTTCCAAATGAACATGACCTACTTGACTTGTACGACGTACAAAACGGACTAAATACAACAGACACAAGACTACAAGCCAGAGAACTTGTAGGACAACGCAACCAACGGCTAAGTCTGTCGCTAGGCAACCAAGCGACAGCAACTGTAGCAGCGACCAGGGTCGGACAACAAACTTCTGACGGCGAAGACGACCTAACTGACCTGCGAAGTAAGACTGTGGAGGACACAAAACGAATAACACAAGAAATACAAAAGGTGGTCTCTCAAGCAGTAAAGAAGAACCAGGTTGAGATCATGTCGGTGTTCGCCGAAAGTATGAAAGATATGATGACTACTTTCCAGGAAAACATCAAGGCGATCAACGACAAGATCTGCAACTTGGAGCTCTCCGCAGCTGCGCAGAGGGAACCACCGACAACGAACGACCGACGAAAAGACAACACCCGACAAGGACAGTCCACTCCTTCGCACCCACTTAACTGGACGGAACTGTTACACCAACCAACGCCGACACTAAACAGACAGACTTTTAACCCGCCACCACACGAACGGCAAATACCTCTAAATGACCCACTACATGAACAAGCTCCACGCTTCACCGAACCTTTTCCACGGTTTTCGGAAAGGAAGGTGGACATTCATAAATGGGGCATTAAGTTTGACGGGACACCAAAGACGATGTCCGTAGAAAGTTTCCTGTTTCGCGTGGAGACTTTGCAACGCCAAAACGGTATTAGCGACCACCAGCTGTTCACCCACTTCCACCACCTTGTAAGCGGTCCTGCAGAGAGGTGGTTCTGGCAATTCCTGCAGGAAAATGAAAGCGATAGGTGCCTGAGCTACCAGCGACTCAAAAGAGAACTGCTGAAACAGTTTAAAAATAATATTAGGGACCATGAAATTTTGAGGGCCATAATGGATAGGAGGCAGCAACCCCAGGAGTCATTTGACGACCTATACAGCGACGTACGGACGATGGTACTACAGATGACGAGTCGACCGAACGAACTTGACCTAGTGGACATCCTCCGAAGCAACATTAAGGACAGAGTTGCGACGCTAATCTTCGGGTGCTCTATTACGAGCATCCAAGAATTAAGGGATGAATGCAGGCGCGCGGAGAAGTACTTGACGACTAGGGAGACGAAATTTAGAAGACATGTTAACGAACTAGGAGACGAAGAAATTTTTAGAAATAGGGAAACATTTAGGGACTTAGAGGACGAAGAAGTGGCAATTGCTGCGCTTCAACGAAACAGGACTGACAGACAACCAACTTACATGAAGACAGACAGAACAAACAATACGAACTCGACCAACAGAACAGACCTGACTAGGAGTCCTGCTTCAACTCCGTCGGCGTGTCAGTCTACTTTCCATAGTCTGACGTGCTTTAGTTGTGGTCAAAGAAACATAAACTTTAGTTGCACACAGTGCCAGGGAAACCTGAGAGTCGGCAGTGCGACCGGGGCGAACCAGCCGACCAAGACCACACTCCCGGAAAGCGAGGAGAAGACTTCCAAATTTTGAAGAGGATTCTAGAAGGTGATGATACCTCCACGAAGAAGGAAATCCCTCAAAGGAAGAGTCTTCACCAACGCCTGCAGGAGTATAAAGCCGCCAGAAAGCGTATCTTTGGAGAGGAATTGACTACGCCGGTGGAGAAGAGTAGGAATTATTTGAAAATTAGGAGGCTAAGGGAAATATGTGCAATAAACAGACGACGAAAGAGAGATATAGTAGCGACTGTGATAAATATTTCGGACGACAATAGGCCTTACGCTAAGGTTAGGATAGACGGTGAGGAGCTCATGGGCCTATTGGATAGTGGAGCTTCAATTAGTTGTTTAGGGAAGGGAGCGACTGACTTTTTAGACAAACATAACATAGTAATGACTAGGATGAGTACGGACATACGAACAGCAGACGGAAACCACCAACGAATACTAGGACGATTTAAGACAGTAGTCTCCTGGGGTGGCAAGTCTCATGAGTTAGAAATTTTCGTTGTGCCAAACTTACAGCAGGTCCTTTATCTGGGGGTTAACTTCTGGAGAACATTTAAGGTCGCTCCGAACATAATCAACGAACTCGACGTCCCATCGCCGACGGAAGAACGGTCTCCGGTCCAGGCACTCTCACCAGCACAAGCCCAAGAACTGGAGAGAATCAAGCTACTGTTTCCCTCTTGCGCGACGTTGGGACTGGGTAGAACTAGCCTCGAAGAACATATAATCGAGGTGGATGACGAGAAGATTCCCATCAAGCAGAGGCACTACCCAGTTTCACCTGCGATCCAGAAGCTCTTATATGACGAGTTGGATAGGATGATCTCCCTAGGAGTGATAGAAGAGAGTAACAGTGCTTGGAGCTCCCCAGTGGTGCTGGTGAGAAAACCCGGCAAAAACAGACTGTGCCTGGACTCGAGAAAAGTGAATGAAGTAACGAAGAAGGATGCTTACCCGCTTCCTCATATCGAAGGACTGCTAAGCAGGTTGCAGGACACCAGATTTATTTCAGGTATCGATCTGAAGGACGCATTCTGGCAGATTCCTTTGGAGCGCAAGTCAAGGGAGAAGACAGCGTTCACAGTCCCTGGAAGACCATTATATCAGTATACGGTTATGCCGTTCGGACTGTGTAATGCCGCCCAGAGAATGTGTAGGCTTATGGACAAGGTCATACCTTCTCGTCTGAAAGAGTATGTCTTTGTCTATCTCGATGACCTCTTGGTTTGCTCTCCAAATTTCGAGTCCCATGCCAGATTGCTGCAGGAAGTGGCCAAGTGTCTGAGGGAAGCGGGTCTGACTATAAATGTAGAGAAAAGCAAATTCTGTTACAAGGAGATCAAATACTTGGGATACATCGTCGGCGATGGTTGCCTACGAACTGACCCTGGCAAGGTTTCGGCGGTCGAGAATTTCCCAGTTCCAAAGACTCCCAAGCAACTCCGTCGATTTCTAGGGATGACGGGCTGGTATAGGCGCTTTATTCCAAATTTTGCGTCTATGGCAGCCCCAATGACCGACTGTCTGAAGAAAGGCAAGACATTCGACATGACAGACGAAGCACTGACAGCCTTTCAAAAACTTAAGACGACTCTAGTGACAGCACCGATACTAACGAACCCGGACTTCACAAGACGATTTTATATACAATGCGACGCATCAACATCTGGTGTAGGGAGTGTGCTGTTCCAGATGGACACGGAGAACAACGAACGACCGATAGCATTTATGTCCCAGAAGCTCAATTCTGCTCAGCGGAATTATAGTGTAACGGAACTTGAATGCTATGCGGCCGTTCTGTCAGTGAAGAAGTTCAGAGCCTATGTGGAAGGATTACCTTTCACTATTATAACCGATCATGCGAGTCTGAAGTGGCTAATGACCCAAAAGGATCTATCTGGCCGTCTGGCTAGATGGAGCCTAAAACTTCAAGGGTTTGACTTCCAGATCGAACATAGGAAAGGTAGCCAAAATGTAGTCCCTGATACTCTCTCACGTGTTCACATGGATGAGCTCAATCCTGAGAGTGTAATGCTGGAGGTTGACCTTAATTCACCATACTTTTCTTCGGAGGAGTACGACGAATTAAGGAAGACAATAAACGAAAACAAAGACCGACTTCCAGATGTTTGCGTTTCCGATGGATTCGTATACAAAAGAACAGACATACGAACTGGCGACGCGATACAAGAAGACAGAGCGTGGAAACTCTGGATTCCGAAGGAGTTGCGTGGTAGTCTAGTGGAGGCTGCACACAATTCACCATCTGCAGGTCACGGGGGTATCCAAAAGACTCTGTCGAAATTGAGACAGATGTTCTTTTGGCCAGGCATGGCTACAGACGTGCAGACTTTGGTCAAAGCCTGCGAAATCTGCAAGTGCAGCAAACCCCTCAACATCGTTTCTCGACCGCCGATGGGACAACAGACTATTACGGAGCGGCCTTTCCAAAGACTGTATATTGACTTCCTAGGACCATACCCACGTACTAAGAACGGACACACACACATTTTTATAGTCCTAGATCATTTTTCTAAGTTTGTGTTTCTAAAACCTATTAAGAAGGCAACGGCTGCTGAGGTAGTGAAATACCTAGAAGAAAGCGTGTTCCATATCTTTGGCGTACCGGAGTTTATCCATTCAGACAATGGGAAACAGTTCATCTCAGAACTGTTTGCCAGCTTTCTGGGAAAATACGGGGTCAAGCATATTCGCACCGCGATCTACTCTCCTCAAGCCAATGCTTCAGAACGGGTTAACCGCTCCGTGCTGACGAAGATAAGGTCGTACCTAAGCGGGGATCAGAAAACTTGGGACATCCACGTCAGCAACGCGGCTTTCTCACTGAGGAGTGTAGTTCACGATGCGACTACGTTGGAACCCTATTACGCTGTGTTTGGTACCCACATGGTACAACACGCGGGAGCGTATGATGTCCTCCGCAAACTAGGTACGGTCAAAGATATGGACATGGAAATTATCGACAATAAGGACAAATTAGAGCTAATAAGAAGTAAAATATTTGACAATCTAAGACTAGCACATCAAAAAGCAACCAAAACATACAACACGCGAAGCAGAGAAGTCAAGTATAGAGTAGGACAGATCGTATATAGACGAAATTTCAAGCAAAGCAGTTTACCTGACAATTACAATGCTAAGCTAGGACACAAGTTTTTAAAATCAATTATTTTGAGAGCAAAGGGTAATTCCCTATATGAAGTAGGTAACCTAAGAGGCGAAAAGGTGGGCGTATACCACGCCAAAGATTTGCACACCTAGAGGCAAGTGTTAGAAAACACTCTCGACACACTCAGGCATGCCGTTGCCGGAATAGCTGTGATATATATGTATGTATGTATTTAGTTATGTCCTATAGATAGGGTATTTATTTATTTATTTATTTACTTATTTATTATAGAGTTTATTTATTGATAGAGATAGTTTATTTATTATAGAGTATATTTATTTACAGAGTTTATTTATTTATAGAGATTATTTATTTATATATAGAGCCTACTTATTTACTATATAGTTTATTTACATATAGAGTTTATTTATTATTGTATATTTATTTTATAGTTTATTTATTAGTGTTAGGTGGGGCGACCTGGATGTATCCAAATGCACCCCTATAATGATTTGTAGGTAGCATACGGGTACATCCACATACACCCCTGTGATATAGTAGCTGTGATACAAAGATCTGTGATATAGGACGTGCTTGCTAGCGAAAATATAAAGAAGTGCCCAGCTAGCCTCAACGGTTGGAGTAGAGGATCTCAGGGCGTAGGCCCTTGCCACACATTGGGCAATAACAACAACCAGAGATAGCCTAAAGCACTTGAACAACCCAACATAAAGACGACGAACCAGGCCCCCTTTTTTTACGAGGCCGGTTGGCTCACGACCACTCGCCAACCGTCGTCGAGCCTGTTACGAGGGCCTGTACCCCGTCCAATAACAAAAAAAAAAAAAACAAAAAAAAAAAAAAACAAAACAAAAAAAAAAAAAAAAGGAAAAGAAAAATTAAAAGAGGTACCTTATCCCAGATGATTACTCCAGCGATCCCACGATGGTATTTGTCGTCGTCGTCCTCTCGTCCTGTCCTACTGTCCTTGTGCATCCTCGCACACGCACATCACATTGCAGGGTTGGGGTTTTGATGGACCAATTAATAATAAAAGAAAAAAAGGAAAACAAATTCCAACATACCTGTTGTCCGTTGTACCTACGGACATCATCCCTTCCATAGCCAGGTTCCCTAGATTTAGGGTTATTTTGCTTCCTTGTGCACCTTTGTGCACAGGAAGCGATGTGCACACACCCACCCCAGTCCAAGGGTGGGTTTTCTTTTATTTTTTTGAATAAAGTTACAAAAAAAAAAGTAATTACAAAAAAAAAACACAGCGATTCGCCTCGCAAAATTAGAAAATAAAATAAATGTCAATAATCAGCTGACATGAGGGAGGGAGATACACCCGTCTCTCTCTCGCAAGAAAATTAATGGCGATCGGGAAATTATCTGTGGTTCAGGGATAAGATAAAAAAAAAAAAAACGTAGAATTTGTTTGTCCATTATTTTGATATTATATGTTTATATATATTTTTGTGTTGGTCAGAAATTTTGTTCTTGGGTTACGTGAGAAGGGTCGTAGGTTATATTAAGTATGTTAGGTAAGTCAGTCAACAATAGTATATGTCAGGTTAGTGTATTTATGGATGTTATCGCTCAGGATTTTTTTTATTCAAAACGAACATTTTGTAACTGACAATGACGAAACGTAGGACATTGGAAAGGGAAATTTCTCATTTCAATGTCCCGAAAAAAAAAAAAAAGGAAAACACTACCCATAGCCGACAAAGACAAAACATGACAAAGGAAAGGGGAAAAGACTGACGAAGAGAGGACAAAGTCGAAACAAGAAAAGAAGGGGAAAAGTAGGACAATGGGAAACAGATAACCCAGATAAATGAAACGGGTTAGTACATCGACCCCAAGAAAATCATTTCCTCAAGTCAAGTGCGAACAGCTGGTCGCCACAGCTGAGAAAAGAATTTGTCGGTAGCACTAAAATACAGTGAGGCGAAGACCTACTGTAGAAAATTAATTTCTGTCGATTTTCGATTTTCTTGGTAAGTTGGCACAACAGAATTTTTAAAAGTTTAGTGGCCTAAAATAAATTTTTAAGGAAAGAATAGAGCAAACCTGTCAGGACAACAAATAAAACTGGGGGAGCACATAGTACAGAAGACAAACGCAGGAGACATCAGACATAAAGGTATGTTCAATAAAATTAGGAGCGCTTGTGGGTAATTTTTTTAAAAACAATTTTTAAAACAAAGGCAGTGAGTGTAGCGGAGTGGCGTAGGCCCCAGAAATTCTGTCGCTTGCAGTTTTCTGTCAGGGCCGGTTCAGGCACACACCGTTGCAACTGGACAAGGTCCGGTGCAGGCAGTGGGTAGCAGTAGCGGTGGTCCGCAATAAGAACAGGAAGCAAACGGTGCTCCCCCAACGAGAAAAGAAAAATTCAACGTTCCAGGAGGTGCTCCGTGGGACACCAGTGAAAGTGAAAGAATCTAAAGTAGAATTAAAATTTTTCTAAAGTGTTAGATACCACTCCTTCTGAGTGACAGTGAACTCTTTGAGGCTGCATATTTTTTTTTGATTTTAATTTCATTCAGATTTTGCTTTGTGTGAATTCAAATTTTGAGTTAAAATTCTTGAATATTAAGGTAAATTAAGATTAGAATTAGTTTTTGTGAATTCTGCTGAGAATTTATAGTGTCGAACGTCGCGTTGAACTCCATAAAAGAACAAAGTGTACATCCTTCATCGTGCTGCCGGCAGGACACCGGGGGACCAGAAAGCCGTATAAAAAGAAAAAACCGTGAGTACCTTTTGAGTCAATTGTGTCAAAAAAAAAAAAAAAAAAAAAAAAAAAAAAATATATATATATTCTTAGCAGAAAGGATAGGATTATATAATAGTATATTTAAGACAAAAAGAAAATTTATAATAAAGTGAATAGGGCGATGAGCCAACCAAAGAATTTTTAAAAGGATATGGGTTATTTCTACTCAAATATGAGGGAATAATTTTTTTATTTGGTGTGTGGATGGCCGGTCGGGCCGTCCTTCTATAGATGAACGGTGACAGGACAGGACGACTACGAACGATGACGACACAACGTAATGACTGACTAACTTCCACTACAACAGACTTAGGTCGTGACTGGGAAGCGCGTTCAGGGGCCATCTCTCGCAATCATTGGCCAGAGAGATGGCAATTGGTTGTGTCACTAGACACACAGGGTGGGCAGGCCAGCTTCTGCCACTTCCACCAGGCATTCCTCGGGTGCCGGACGAACCCGTTTGGCAGGGAGAGAAAATGGGAAGGACAATTGACGCAGTAGGGAGTAGAGTTAGGTTAGGTTAAGATAGTTAGGGTTAGTTCTAGGATTTAGCTTAAGTCGCTAGGTTAGTCTAGGTTTAGTTTAGGATAGTTAGGGTAAGTTCGCGGAGTCCTTCCCAATCTTTCTCCTGGCCATGGGCACAAGCCCTTGGATTTTCCTTTTTCTTTCTTTTCTAATTTTTTTTTTATTCCGTCCGATGTCTAAAGTAGAGTAGCTTTCTTCTTTCTTTTGTTTTTTTTTAAAATGGCACGAGATTTTGTGTGCTGAGCAGGTGGTGCGAAGTAAGGTGGACAAGAACCACCCCGTCCGACGAGCTGAGCCGAGCAACCGCGAGCGTGCCGCCGTCCTCCTTACTCGCACCGAAGACGCCTCCGTGGCCAAGCCTAGCTCACAACAAGCCAAATAATTATTTGGCAAAAAATGAAGAAGGAATGAAAACCGCGAAATAATTAATTGTTTGACTGAATTGCATATTATGGAGAATATTTAAAATATGCAGATTTATCCGACGGATGTGTTGGATCAGGCTGCGTCTGGGACGTAACACCCTTAGTCAAACTTGGCACACTTGGCATTTGCCAATTTTGTTAGAAGTTTCTTTTACTTATTTTAAATAAAAATAATACAATAAAACACACGAACAATAAATTAAAGGGTTGAAACTACTAAAAAATATGACCATAGCGTTAGTTTTTCTAGCTAAATCACTTTAGATTGTCCTACCTGTTACAAATAAAAACGAGATATCTCCACTCTTTCAACACCACAGTGAAATTATTTTTTATTCTTATTCTTATTCTTATTCTTATTCTTATTCTTATTTTGACAGAGCAGGTCAAAGTCAAAATTTCCTTTTTTTTTTGCATGTTAGTGTGTACCTATAGCGTTATTAATCCTGAGAAATCTAGATTTAATACCTCAGGGCAGGGATGCTCAAACGGTTGACCGGTCGATCGCTAGAGCTTTTGAAGTCAATCGCGGCAGTAAGCTTACATTCTCTCGAGAAATTACTAAAAAATTGCCGCTCCGACAAAGATATTATTTTATTTAAACTAATAAATCTGACAACAATGTTCCACTCAAGCAAAACAGTTTTAACTGATGTTTTTTTTAACTTCTGTTTTCCTACGAACGAACGAAGGATGATTTCATCGTGAACCAGAGCCAACGCTTTAATTTTTTAGTTTTTTGGTTTTATTTTTTCTGATAGTAATGGAGCATTAAAATACTTAAAAAATTAGCAGGCGTGTTTATGTATTCCAATTCTGTATCTATCAGAGGAAAAACAGTCAAAGATTGAAACCAGCATTTGTAGAGAATCGACAACGCCTACCAAGATGTAGATGTGCGCAGTAGACATGACAATTATCGATACGTAGCCAAATAATTATTTGGCAAAAAATGAAGAAGGAATGAAAACCGCGAAATAATTAATTGTTTGACTGAATTGCATATTATGGAGAATATTTAAAATATGCAGATTTATACGACGGATGTGTTGGATCAGGCTGCGTCTGGGACGTAACACCCTTAGTCAAACTTGGCACACTTGGCATTTGCCAATTTTGTTAGAAGTTTTTTTTACTTATTTTAAATAAAAATAATACAATAAAACACACGAACAATAAATTAAAGGGTTGAAACTACTAAAAAATATGACACTAGCGTTAGTTTTTCTAGCTAAATCACTTTAGATTGTCCTACCTGTTACAAATAAAAACGAGATATCTCCACTCTTTCAACACCACAGTGAAATTATTTTTTATTCTTATTCTTATTTTTATTCTTATTCTTATTCTTATTCTTATTCTTATTCTTATTTTGACAGAGCAGGTCAAAGTCAAAATTTCCTTTTTTTTTGCATGTTAGTGTGTACCTATAGCGTTATTAATCCTGAGAAATCTAGATTTAATACCTCAGGGCAGGGATGCTCAAACGGTTGACCGGTCGATCGCTAGAGCTTTTGAAGTCAATCGCGGCAGTAAGCTTACATTCTCTCGAGAAATTACTAAAAAATTGCCGCTCCGACAAAGATATTATTTTATTTAAACTAATAAATCTGACAACAATGTTCCACTCAAGCAAAACAGTTTTAACTGATGTTTTTTTTAACTTCTGTTTTCCTACGAACGAACGAAGGATGATTTCATCGTGAACCAGAGCCAACGCTTTAATTTTTTAGTTTTATTTTTTCTGATAGTAATGGAGCATTAAAATACTTAAAAAATTAGCAGGCGTGTTTATGTATTCCAATTCTGTATCTATCAGAGGAAAAACAGTCAAAGATTGAAACCAGCATTTGTAGAGAATCGACAACGCCTACCAAGATGTAGATGTGCGCAGTAGACATGACAATTATCGATACGTAGCCAAATAATTATTTGGCAAAAAATGAAGAAGGAATGAAAACCGCGAAATAATTAATTGTTTGACTGAATTGCATATTATGGAGAATATTTAAAATATGCAGATTTATACGACGGATGTGTTGGATCAGGCTGCGTCTGGGACGTAACACCCTTAGTCAAACTTGGCACACTTGGCATTTGCCAATTTTGTTAGAAGTTTTTTTTACTTATTTTAAATAAAAATAATACAATAAAACACACGAACAATAAATTAAAGGGTTGAAACTACTAAAAAATATGACACTAGCGTTAGTTTTTCTAGCTAAATCACTTTAGATTGTCCTACCTGTTACAAATAAAAACGAGATATCTCCACTCTTTCAACACCACAGTGAAATTATTTTTTATTCTTATTCTTATTTTTATTCTTATTCTTATTCTTATTCTTATTTTGACAGAGCAGGTCAAAGTCAAAATTTCCTTTTTTTTTGCATGTTAGTGTGTACCTATAGCGTTATTAATCCTGAGAAATCTAGATTTAATACCTCAGAGCAGGGATGCTCAAACGGTTGACCGGTCGATCGCTAGAGCTTTTGAAGTCAATCGCGGCAGTAAGCTTACATTCTCTCGAGAAATTACTAAAAAATTGCCGCTCCGACAAAGATATTATTTTATTTAAACTAATAAATCTGACAACAATGTTCCACTCAAGCAAAACAGTTTTAACTGATGTTTTTTTTAACTTCTGTTTTCCTACGAACGAACGAAGGATGATTTCATCGTGAACCAGAGCCAACGCTTTAATTTTTTAGTTTTATTTTTTCTGATAGTAATGGAGCATTAAAATACTTAAAAAATTAGCAGGCGTGTTTATGTATTCCAATTCTGTATCTATCAGAGGAAAAACAGTCAAAGATTGAAACCAGCATTTGTAGAGAATCGACAACGCCTACCAAGATGTAGATGTGCGCAGTAGACATGACAATTATCGATACGTAGCCAAATAATTATTTGGCAAAAAATGAAGAAGGAATGAAAACCGCGAAATAATTAATTGTTTGACTGAATTGCATATTATGGAGAATATTTAAAATATGCAGATTTATACGACGGATGTGTTGGATCAGGCTGCGTCTGGGACGTAACACCCTTAGTCAAACTTGGCACACTTGGCATTTGCCAAGTTTGTTAGAATTTTTTTTTACTTATTTTAAATAAAAATAACAAATCGTTATAACTTAATTAATAAGTAAATAATGTATTACTAACTTCTATTTCATCATTATTTGTATAAATATTTTCGTTTTATGTATGTATATGTGCTTATTTTTTTCCACAGGTAAAAATGCTGAAGTACTTTGTTTCTTTTAAATTCCAAAAATTAATAGTAATAAAATATATACTTTTCCGAGTGCTGTGTATTGCCAAAGACACCCAAAGGCATAAAGGTTAACTGAGTCTGGTTAAACAATATACAATAAATCAATTCAGTGAGAAAAAAAAACGATTTTTAAACATCAGCTCTAACTGCAGAGGAAGGAAGAAATTGCCACGCTGAGGCAATAGCAGTGGATCAGCGACAGAAAACAGCAGTCAGCAGTCACTCAGGTCTCCCAGCACCCAGCAGCAAGCATCATGTACCAGTAAGAGTAAAATTAAATTTAGTTATATTTATATCATATTAAACATATTGCGTACCACTTTACTATTCCCTTTTATTTCGATTTCCTTCCCATACAATTTTATTTTTGTTCTCGTCTGGCATATCTCATACTCGATCCATAGCTTTTTTTTTTTTTTTTGGTAGCGTACGTTCTTCGCGCGAAGAATTGTGCCACCCAAGTGTTACGTATCATGCAATGAGCAAACGATACATGTGTGTCACAGAACCAACCTGATATCACATTACGGACTTGACCCGATGCAAGCATTGGAAGCAGGTGATGGAAAAAGAGGACAAGCATGAACTATGATGCGAAGAGTGGACAGTTGATGGCTGTCTGCAGCAGCGCTCGCACGTTCAAATAATAACTACTAAATATAATGTTAATAAATAAAATTCAAAAGTGATTAAAGTGGTTTTAGGTTTTTTTTTTTTTTTGTTGCGGCGAACACAACACATGTATGTTAGCAACAAAAGTGTTTTGCCTTTTGGCGTACAGGTGCGACACCCATACTAAATTTTTTATTTTTTAGGATGGCTACCGAAATTACAAAAGTAGTTATAATAGGTTGCCTCTGGGACAGGTAAAGCAGCACAAAATGGTAGCATCGTGTGATTAACGTTATCAGTGTTTTGTGGTTTTGGGTCGTGCCGTCGTGGCGTAAGTGATTGATCGTTATCAGTGATTTGTGGTTTTGCGTGGTGGTGATGGCGGGGAGGGTGGGAGGGGGTTATCGGGGTTGGGAGCGGGAATCTGGGATAGAGGATGAGGGATCGGGGATCAGGGAATGGGGTATTGGGATATTGGGTGGGTTATGAAATTGTTATCTGAAATTGTTTATAAGTCAAGGTTGTGGTTGTTTTGTTGAGAGTGAGTCAAGGCCAGGGTCTGAAATTGGAGAAAATTTGGTTAATATTTTATGGTGCTACTTTACTTATGTCAGAGACAACCTATAGATTGTGGTGTGTAAAATTATTTACTTATGTTGAAGACAATTTATAGCGGAAAGTTTAGTTGTTAGTTCCATTGGTTAATGTGGTTTTCCTGTTTAGGATTTTTGTGTGTGAACAGAATGATAAATTTTTGCGTGTGAACAAAATGATAAATGAATGGAAGTGGTAATGGTGCTACTTTGCTTATGTCAAAGGCAACCTATAGTGGAAAGTCTAGATTTTTCATTTCAGTTTACCACAAGTCTTCGTCTAATTAAATACGTTTATAGTGATCAAAATGAATAATAAAATCTGTGTGATTTGTAAGAAAACTTTTTCAAGTGTCGGTACATTAAATCGTCATTTAAAGTCTGTTAAAATAATAAACATGTAACAGAGCGTGACGATGGTTTGCGTTCCTTAAACTGATCAATTGCAAAATTCCTGATTCGTATTCTGAACGCGTCCATT
This sequence comes from Pocota personata, assembly GCA_963082735.1. Taxonomy (NCBI): domain Eukaryota; kingdom Metazoa; phylum Arthropoda; class Insecta; order Diptera; family Syrphidae; genus Pocota; species Pocota personata. Next base: position 43,903,789 of record OY720429.1, on the reverse strand, counting down.
TTTAAGCGCGAAAATGATGTAGGAATACAGTCATATGACACTTTAAAGAAAAGTTAATGAGAGAAAAGTAAAACGTTTTGAGTCAGTCCGACGACGAAAGCCAAGCCACCGCCTCCGCCACGGAGATAAAAGAAAAACTAAAGAATAAACCACACCACACCACACATGACAATAAACACCAGAAATAATTGTTATTAATTGTTAAATCTTTAGCCAAATAATTGGGCTTTGTCGACAAAATCGGTGCATGATAATAAATTAGAACATTGTCTTGTCTGTGGAAAGACATTTACACAGAAAAGCAGTTTAAAAAGACATATGATGAAGTGTTTGAAGGATCAATCAGTAGAAGCTTCTACTTCTTCTTTGATTAGTAATGATGTACAACATGAAACGGTGGAACAAAGGAATAGATTGTGTACATTTTGTAATGTTATAATACTAAAGAAAAATTGGTCACAACATCAAAGAAGTAATTCACATAAAAATAATGTTCGTGAACAATATGGGGAAAACGTGTATCAAATAAAATCATCTTTTAAAGATCGAATTTCATCATTTGTAATCATCAATGAGAAAGAGGAAGAATTGGATGAAGGAATTGTGCTTGAGAATAAGAGGCAAATTATAATGAACCTATTGGAAGAACAAATGTGTGCTCATGGATCGGTAAAGTTTAACATAGAACTCTTTGCTGAGTATGTGAAAAAAAGTGCTGACGATGAAATGGAATTGGATGTTAAATCAATGTTAACTAAAATGAAATCTGTGTACATTGCTAGTGATATCGATATCCTGATTAGTGAAATGAAAGAGTATGTTTTCAATAAAATGGATGAATTTCAAGAACGTGATAGTAGATGGGCATTAGTCAGAATAATTTGTTTAGAAGTTAACATAAATAAAAACCAAGCATTAAGAGGTTCGATGCACTTTGTTCTACCGAAGTTCATAGATAATAAAAAGGCTGTTGTGAATGTACAAAATAATGACATATTTTGCTTCAAATATGACGAAACCATGTCATACATATTCATACAATATTTCAAACATATCCGATGAGATTATTCAATTAGATGATATAGCGTTAAACTTTAGCGGTCTTGATTTTCCCCCGAAATTAGAAGACATAAAGTTGTTCGAAGCTAAAAATTAAATAAGTATTAATGTGTTTGGTTTTTCGGATAGTGAAGATGGTCTTCAGGTACCAAGAATAGAAGGACCATACTATTTAACAAAACATGAGAAGTCTTTACATATTAATCTGTTGTATTCTGGAACTGAATATGGGCATTATATGTACATAAAGAATATGAGTCGTCTGTTGAGAAGTGATACCTTGGAGAAAAAAAAAAGCACAACTTTTATTTTGTAATAGTTGTCTCCAACATTTCTACAAGGAAGAGAGTTTGATAAAGCATAAGAAAGAATGTAAGTGTGTAGTTACCAACATTTCATTCAAAAAATATGAACGCCAGTTGAATGTTCCTTATGTAATTTATGCTGATTTTGAATGCATACTGAAACCAGTTCATACTTGTTTTCCATATCCAACATCATCCACGACAAACGTTCAGCAGCATACTCCATGTGCTTTCTCGTATTTTATTAAATGTGACATTGATGATGAAAACAATTATATGCGGACATTTATAGGTATGACTTTTTGTTTTATTGTTTTAAATAATAATACAATAACTTGAAAGTTTTATTTGTTTTTTTATTTTACAGGAGAAAACTGTGCGAAAGAATTTATCAAGAACTTGGCTGAAGATGTTACTAGTATCTATAATAACAAACTGAAGTATAAAGAACTAATGAAAGAATTGACTGAAGAACAGCATTATTTGCATAAATCAAATAGTATATGTAGTATTTGTAGAAAAACGTTTTTACCTTTCGAGATTAGAGTAAGGGAACACTGTCATTTAACTGGTGAATACAGAGGTCCAGCACACAACTATTGTAATCTTAAGTATCAAGTTCCAAAATTTGTCCCAATATTTTTTCACAATATAACAGGTTATGATTCACATTTATTTTTTACATCTCTTGCAGTAATTGAAGGTAAAATTAAAGTAATTGCTTTAAATAAGGAAAAATATATATGTATATCAAAGAGAATACCAGTCGATGAAAAAAATCATATTGAGTTAAGATTTTTGGATTCCTATCGCTTTTTGAGTAAAAGTATTGATTCTTTAGCTAAGAATCTTTGTACAGAGGACTTTAAGATTACAAAGTCTCAGTTTAGTTTTGATCAGAATATAAATTTAATTAAACGAAAATGTGTTTTTCCATATGACTATTTAAGTTCATGGGAAAAATTAGATGAAACATCTCTTCCGGTAAGATCATACTTTTTTAATAAATTAACAAATGAGGAATGTTCTGAAGAAGAGTATAATTTTGCTCTTGAAATTTGGAATCATTTTCATTGTAGAAGTATAAAAGACTATTTGTTAATTTATTTAAAAAGCGATGTTCTCTTGTTAGCTGATATTTTTGAAAATTTTCGAAAAGTTTATCAAAATATCTATCATTTGGATCCGTGTCATTATTATATAGCACCGGATTTATCTTGGGATGCCATGCTCAAGATAACAGAAATAGAATTGGAACTTTTAACCGATTTGGAAATATTAAATTTTTTTCAAAAAGATATAAGAGGTGGTTTAACACAGTGTTCTTATAGATACTCAAAATCAAACAATAAATTTATTAATTCATATGATCCGAATAATCCCTCGGAATACATTGTTTATTTGGATGCAAATAATCTATAAGCATGGGCAATGTAACAGAATCTACCATACGGTGGATTTCAATAGGAAGATCCAGTTAAATTTTCAGCAAACTATATAAAAACAATAGAACTTAAAGAATATGGTTATGTTTTAGAGGTTGACTTAGAGTACCCAGAATCTCTTCATGACTTGCATAATGACTTACATTTTTGCTCTGAAAATATTCTAACACCTGGAACTGTTACACAGACAAAATTGGTTGGTAATCTTTTACCAAAAGAGAAATATGTTATTCATATTGAAAATTTAATTCAAGCCTTAAAGAACGGATTAGTATTAAAAAAAGTTCATCGTGTGGTGAGATTTCGACAATCGAATTGGCTCCAAAAGCATATTTCCCTAAATACAGCTCATCGTATGAAATCGAAAAATGCTTTTGAAAAAAACCTCTTTAAACTGATGAATAAAGCCGTATATGGAAAGACAATGGAAAATGTTGAAAAGCGTACTGATGTTAGAATTGTCACACACTGGGAGAATAGGAGAAAAAAACTAGGAGCAAGAGCTCTAATTGCAAAACCGAATTTCCATAGTTGTTCAATATTCGATGAAAATATGATCGCTGTGCAATTGAAAAGAGTTAGTATTACTTACGATAAGCCCTTATATTTAGGGTTTGTTGTACTTGAACTCTCAAAGCTTTTGATGTACGATTTTCACTATGAGTACATTAAACCCAAATTTAATGACAAGGTGCTTCTTAATTACATAGATACTGATTCATTTATCTATACTTTCAAAACCGATGATTTTTATGCGGACATTTTCAATGATATTAATTCAAAATTTGATACATCTGAGTATGAATCCTCAAATCAACATCATTTCCCACAAGTCAATGGAAAAGTATTAGGTTTGTTTAAAGATGAATGTAAGGGGGAAAAAATATTGGAATTTATTGGTTTAAGAGCTAAATTGTACTCTTACACAGTAGAAAATGGTCCTTCAGTTAAAAAAGCGAAAGGAATAAAAAAAATCTGTTACGAGAAGATTGAATATTGAAGATTATAAAAGTTGTTTATTTGATCAAAGAGAAATGTATAGAAATATGTTAATTTTCAGAAGTAAATTACATGTAATTTATACACAACAATTAAATAAGTTAACATTAACCTTCAATGATACCAAAAGATATATTTGTCCTGATAAGGTAAAATACCAAGTGAACTTAATTTGTAAATTAATATAATATTTTATTTTCTATATATTAATAAAAAATAAAAGAACAAACAAATTTATATGTGTATGATTCTATAATATATTAATCCTCTGCCCGGATTAATTTGATTTGCGTAGATCTTCCAATGGATCCTATAAAGATGAGGATGTGATTACCCTCATTTATACCATCTATCGCTCTACTGCTTAAAGTGTTATATCGAATTGGTAAAAACACCTGTAATTAATTTTGGAATTAATTAGAATTATGAAAAAAAAAAAAAATCCATTGAAAAAATTAATTACCTGATACTCCTCCAATTCGACCACCATTCGCAGACCGTATTTTGTAGTGACTTTTTTCATTCCCAATATTCTTAGTGGTGTTAGCATCGGTAGATCTATTGGGTTTATAACTTAATTCGTGCGGTTTTTTGTCAAAATTTGAACGTTTTTTTAAGAAAAACGTGTACAATAGTATTATTCAAAGTATTGCCCATCTGAAGCTATGACTTTTTCCCATCTTTCTGGCAATTTGTGGATCCCATCCCAAAAGAACTGCGCCGGCTTGGCAGCCAAGAATGAATCAAGCCAATTTTTGATATTCTGCTCTGATGTGAACCGTATTTCAGTGAGGGCGTTCTGCATCGACCGGAACAAATGGTAGTCAGAAGGGGCAAGGTCTGGGCTATAAGGCGGGTGGGGTAAAACTTCCCATCCACTGTTTTCCAAATAGTTCTTAACCGGAATAGCAACGTGGGGCCGAGCGTTGTCATGATGGAAAATTATTGCCTCGTGTCTGGTCGCATATTCCGGGCGTTTTTCGGCTACTGCTCTCTTCAAACGGATTAATTGTGTTCGGTAGCGTTGTCCATTGATGGTTTCACCCGGTTTTAGCAGCTCATAATACAGCACACCCTTCTGATCCCACCAAATACAGAGTATTACCTTCGCGCCATGGATATTCGGCTTTGCCGTTGATTTGGCTGGTTGGCCGGGTTTCACATATGATTTTTTGCGCTTGGGGTTGTCGCAATGGATCCATTTTTCATCACCAGTAACAATCCGATGCAAAAATGACTTCCTTTTGTGGTGTTCCAGCAGCATTTCGGACATGCAAAACCGCCTTTCGACGTCTCTCGGCTTGAGTTCATGTGGAACCCAATTTCCTTGCTTTTGAATACATCCAGCTGCTTTTAAACGTTTTGGAATGGCTGCTTGAGTGACACCCAAAGATTCTGCTAGCTCTTCTTGTGTTTGGCAACAATCTTCATAGAGTAATGCTTCCAGTTCTTCATCTTCAAACTTTTTTGGCTGCCCAGGACGTTCATCGTCTTCCAAGCCAAAATCACCACTTTTAAATCGTGCAAACCACTTTTGGCACGTTCGCTCAGCTAGCGCATGTTCACCATAAACTTCCACCAAAATACGATGACTTTCGGCAGCAGTTTTCTTCATATTAAAGTAATGAAGAAGAACTCCCCGCAAAAACACTTTTTCAGGCACAAAGTTCGACATATTTGAGTGAAAAAAAATTATTGTTGTTTATCCTTCAAATGAATGACATATACTGAAATGACGTACAATGACAGTAGCTTTCCAACGCATGTTCCAATGTTACGACAGTTACGCCATCTCTTAGCAAACCGCACGAATTAAGTTATTGACCCAATATTAGTTTTTTTTGTTGGCTTGAAGTTAGTTGGAACTTCTAGAGCGTTTAATTCAGCTTCAATGTCCATGTTTAAAGATTGACTGATTTGAATTATAAGTCCAATCTACTATTTATACAAAGCTTCATGGGAAAAAATCCTAAATAAATGCATTCTCTCAGGCAGTTTGTTTATCATTTTTATCTTGAAAACATCTCGAAGCAAATATTACAAAACTTCAAGATACTGAGAGAGAGAGAGAGACAGAACCTTTTTGTTTGTGGAAAAAAGTTAAATTCCTCAGTTTAAAATTAAAAGGTCTTGTAGAAGTATTGAATAATTTTTTTTATTTTACAAAGTGAAAAAAAAAAAAAATACAAAACAATTTAAAATGAGTCTAATAACTGATTGGATACAAAACATTAAATATGAAGCAATACATAAAGTGCCCAGTTTAAAACAAATTGCCTTGGATACCTACAGGGTGGTTGATGAAAGCCGTTACCAAAAAAAAATTTAATAACTTTTTTTATATTTAATGAATCTGGTTAATTTTTTTTTTATTTTGCAGATTGATTTTTAGATTTAACAAAAATGGATAACTGGGACACTGAAACAAGAATTTGGATTGTCCGCCGCTATCACGCACTGGAGTCCGTAGTTTCGGTTCAAAGAGAGTATAGGCGCACGTTTGGCGGCAATCCTCCGAGCAGATGGACCATAATGAGACTTGTTAACAATTTTGCCGAGCATGGGACAGTCGAAAGAAGACCTTACCATCGAAACCCTTCAGTTCGGACGGAGGAAACAATCGCTGCTGTAGCTGCTGCCATACAAAACAATCCAAGAGTTTCGACAATAAGCTTATCTGCTCAAATGGGTATAAGCAGACAGTTATTGCAGTCAATTATGCACAATGATTTGGACTTATTCCCATATAAAATTCAAATGGCCAACAAACTGAACGCAGCAGACTTGCCGATTCGCTGGGAATTTTGCCAGAAGATGCTTCAAATGGTGGAAGAGGACGGAAACATGTTGAACTATCTTTTTATATCTGACGAGGCCCATTTCGATTTAAACGGCAACATAAACAAACAAAATTGTCGAATATGGAGTGCTTCCAACCCACAGATACTCCATGAGACGGAATTGTGAAAATGTGTGGTGTGCAGTTTCATCACGCTGCATTGTCGGGCCCTACTTCTTCGAAGAAAACGGTCACACCGTTACGGTTACTGGAGACCGTTACTTGAGCATGTTGAGAGAGTTTTTCTATCCAGAATTACGCCGAAGAGAATTTCTTTCAACTCTGTGTGGTTTCAGCAAGATGATGCAACTCCTCACATAGCCCGGCCTGTTATGACAGAATTGCGACGAAAATTTCCCAATAAGCTGATATCCAGAAACTCCGCATTCCATTGGCCCCCCCAGGTCGCCTGACCTTACTGCACCTGACTTTTTCTTGTGGGGTTATTGCAAACAGGAAGTCTACATTCGAGAAACAATTGCGGCTATTCCTGTCTCAACTCTCCAAGCAGTAATGAACAACTTTTTGGTAAGATGCCGCACATGCATCAACGAGCAGGGGGGGCATTTAAATTCCATTATTTTTTAAAACTAATTAAGCTATATTTAATAAAATTAAATGAGCTTTAACATGAATAAAAGAAAAATGAATTCCATACACTGAAAAAAAAAGTTATTTGAGTTTCTTAATGTAGCAACATTCATCAGCCACCCTGTATATAAATTCGACAGTTATAGAAAAGGAGGAAGACATCACAATATCAGCATTTATTCTGAGAAGATTTGACGATGTTCCTGTGAAAGTTATCCGAGCATTAGATGATTCCTCTAATACAGAAATGAACCTCAAAGATGTCTTCAATTATGATTTAAGTCCAAAAAAAGAGTTTATACACTTCGAATTGATGAAAGAAAAAGCAATTGTTTATTTCCATCACACTATTTCAAATAAAAATTATAATCCTTATATTGATTATTGTATTGATTTTAATATACATATTACTAATTTCTATAATCAATTAGTTGATTATAATATGTTACTTTGTGACGAAGTTTTAGGAGAAGAAGAAGAAGAAGAATTTGAATAAAAAAACAAATTGTTATTTTAAAATAAAAAAAATGTTTTATTTCCGCTCAGTTCCACATAAGAATTTATTTAACAGATAACAATTTTGCAATGCACAGCATTTGCTGTGAGTTAGACATCTTATTTCATTGAGATAGAGACTCTTCAATTGTCGTTGACTAGGACAACCAATTTTTTCAATATTGATTACTTCGACTTTTTTCAGTCCCCTTAACGTAAACAATAGAATTTTTGATTTTTTCTCGAAAATATTTTGTAACTTTTCTAAATTCTGTGAATCCTTCATCCCAGGTTAAACCATGATAATTCTGATAAAGCCATTTAGCTTGTCTCCTTAGCGATGGTGATAGTTGATTAGAGTTAAATTGAGGTTTTATAATGAAATGATGATGGTGATCATTGTGCAGTATAGATACTTCTTTTGCGATAAAATTGTTGTTTTCTCCCTTAAAGCCTTAACATTGAGAATAAAATGCATTTTTATCTTGTCCATTCGTATGTTTATTGAATAAAAGCTGACATTCAACTAACGTATTTACATTTCGCGAGAAACTATTTGACTCAAGGGATTATAGTTTACAATACGATCATGCAACATTAAAAAGGTATGCTGATGTATTAGAAGGGATTATTTTTGATGTTTTGATTTCAATGCGAATATCAACTGGTCCGTTTTAAATTACAGTAGTAATCGTTTATAGCGAACCCGGTTAAAGCGAACTTTCGGTTATAACGAACCATTTCATTAAGTCCCAATCAATGCCCCATAAGAATAATGAATTAAAATTTCGCATATAGCGAACCCGCCTAAAGCGAACTTTCGCATATAACGAACGCATTTTGCGCGTCAAATAAAGAAAATGTCCGATTATAACGAACCAAAAATTTGTCATTCGGATTTTCCCAACTTTTCGGGACTTCCCCGAAAACTGTATAGCTGCATACGTCCCAACATTCTCAAAGGTCAACATTCTGTCCTTCAATATAACTTTTTCGGTACTTCCCCGAGTAACGATATGTTTACAAACGAAAGGCAGCACAAATTAGTTGAGTTACATTCTGGACAGAGAAAGCACATTTAAGTAAAATGGGAGATCTAGTATCAAATAAAAAAAGAAAATGTTTCACATTAAAAGACAAATACGATTTAATAAAGCGTTTACAACAAGGTGTAAAGCATAGCGATATATGCAAGGAAATGAGTCTAAGTAAATCGACTGTTGGCACAATTTGGAAGAAAAGGGAGGAGATCCTGGACCACTTCAATCAAACAAATTCAAAGGTAAAAAAAGTAAGAAAACCTACAAACGAGAAGGTGGATAGTGGGTTGTTGAAGTGGTTTAGCCAACAAAGGGCTAACAGTGTGACCGTGAGTAGTGCGATTCTACAAACCTACTAGATGCAATAAATTTAATTCATATGGTATGGCAACAATTTACACAAAAAACCATTTTTAATAGTTTTCGACATGGCGGATTCATCAGAAGTGAGGACAATTTCGATTTACAGGACGACATACCCTTAGTTGACTGGCTGAGACTTAACCACGATGAATACATAGGTTCTCAAAACGCATTAACAAGTTATCGAAAGCGATGCTTTTGAAGAATATGTGCACTTTGATGACAACATTATAAGTGTAGAACTTCTGGGGTCGAATTACCGCATCAGTTATCGAGCAACACGTGACTGATAAATGTTGATTTGACATGACCGCTTAAGAGATCGAGTATCGAGTATCAAAATTTGGCATTCTGCCATCAGTGATCGTGTATTTATTTATTCGATATGGTTTCTGCTGACGAGCTGAGGTGCATTTGGGAGAAAATATGTTAGAATATCTTTGTTTATTGTTATTTTTGCGTTTGTTTAAATTTATTGTTTGAAATTTATTTCAGGTTGTGTCTAAATTAAATTAACCCTCTGCAAAAGGAGATTTTGGCAAATTTTATGAGCTGGGACAGCGGTTTAAATGCATCCACTAAAATTTATATTCTCTATTATAAATAAGAATGCACTCTTATTTGCCTGACTGTTTTGATAGAACTGCAATCAAAAGTGTATGTTGTGAAAGATATTTTCAGAAAATTATAGTTTTGTATACGTACGCAGGGTCTTGTAAAGAGAAGGGGTCGCTTTGAAGACGATAAATATAAAACTTTTCCTCACACAAAAATTAATAGTTTTGATATTTGTCAGCCATCTCAATTTAATGTAGTAGAATTGTACTAGTACAATTTTCAGAGTGTACTCGATACGTGACCATTCTTATGTGATCATCCCAATGTAGTTACTCGATCACTCGATAGCGTATGGATTTCGTTCACTCGTTAACTGATGTCGTAATTCGACCCCTGAATGATGATACAATTGTGGATTCTGTAAGCGGTAGTGAAGATGTTGACGAGAATGAAGACGTCGAAGCAAGTGAGAATGATGAATTTGTAGCAGCTCCAGCACCTATATCTGACGCGTTACGCTTTGCTGAGGGCCTTCGTGCTTTTCTTCAATCACAAAACACCCCCCAACGAATTTTCAATAGATTTGCAGACGTCGAATTGTTTTTAAACCAATTGAAATCTTCTCAAACAAAACAAACTAAAATTCTTGACTTTTTCAAATAAAAAATTAATAAAAATATAATGCTCTATACTGAAATACTTGTTTTTTATGTATTCAAAAATTGGTTTGAACACTTTTTCTTTTCTTTTTTGATTTTCGAAACAAAAGTTGATGATTTTTTTTTAGCATATCACTTATAACGAACTTCGGTTATAACGAACCAATTTGGTCGGTCCTTTCGAGTTCGTTATAAGCGGACACTACTGTATTTCACTTTGATTTCGACAATCTATTATGCAAACTGTCGCTTGAGATTTAAATGCATCTCTTGATAATAACGGTTCAGCAATTAGTCGATTATAGTAAGTTTTTTGAAAATCACAGTACATATTGTAAACTAAACTGTAATTACTTTTATCAAATGATAAATTTAAATCTTCACATGGATAAGCATCAGAATTTAAATAGGAATCAGTCATTTCGTGAAATTGCTCGACAAATTGGATGCAATGAGAGTTCTGTAAGAAGATTCTGTAACAAATATCGTCGGGATCACAATCTGGACAGAAAAATTGGCACAGGATTGAAGAGATGTACCACTGTTCGGGAGGACCGGGAACTGAAGAGGCCAAGCTTGAGAAACAGGTTTAAAAATGCATCGGAGTTAAGAGCTGACCTGCGAGAAGCTACTGGGGCTGAAGTTAGCGTCAGAACTATCCAGAATCGTCTCAACGAAATGGGTTTGCTAGCAAGGAGACCAGCGAAAAAGCCACTTCTGACCAGCAAAATGAAGAAAACGCGCCTTAGCTGGGCTAAGGAAAGGCAAAACTGGAGTGTTCAAGATTGGTCAAATGTGGTGTTCTCTGATGAGTCCAAGTTTAACCTAATCGGACCGGATGGGAAGCAGATAGTTCGTCGTAGAAAAGGGGAACGCTACAGCGACGAATGCATAGCTCACACCGTAAAACATTCTCCTTATGTTATGGTGTGGGGATGCATCACCGCAATCGGAGTTGGATCTCTAATTATGCTCGAGGGCACTGTTAACGCCATGCAGTACAAACAAATTATCTTAGATGGTGTTGTACCGAGTATGGAAATTATAACAGCAGAAACATCAAAACCAATTTTTCAATATGATTCAGCACCTTGCCACCGAGCAAAATCTGTGAGTAATTCGAGGTTTTTTTTTCATATTTATGGGTGTTTTGAAAATCTTATGATTTTAATTTTGAAATTTAATCCACAGATTAAAACTTTGAAAGAATAATTAGGAATAGAATCCCTAATTTGGTCGGGAAACAGTCCAGATCTCAACCCCATCGAAAATGTCTGGACTCTTATGGGAAAGAAGATCCAAGATAAAAAACCAAAAACCATGCAGCATCTAAAGAGCATCATATGAAAAAAGAAATTTGCTTTTCAAATTGTTGCTCTTTTTTTAATTTATGTATATTGATAGTACTTGGGTAATATCTGATATTTTGTAGTCTGATCTTCACGATCATTACTTTTTTTCAATTAGGCTACGAAATGTATTGTCAAATTGGGGAATGTGTTAATTTAAATGTTAAACATCAAAAATACAAAGTGACTACGCAGTGATTAGTCATCATTTATCAAATTTCTTCCATTTTGTTAAAAATTACCATGTGCGGCCTTTTTGTTGTGTTTGGGTGTATGTAGGTATTAAATTTTTGACAGTTGTTGTAGTTGTAATTTATATCTTTGCCTAAATATTTGACAACTTCAATAGGAGGCTTTAAGTTACCAAAACTGTCAAAGTATTTAATGCTATTGGTCTTCTTAGTGTATGCTACCCAATGAGTGCACGGTCCGCGTTCATCGTCTAAATTAATTACACCACATTCGTTCACTAAAGGTTTTACTGGTAATGTGTTTCGCATGAAAACACCACGAAAATGTGCTATGTTTTCCTTTCCAAAGTTTGTAATGTCAATATTTGATAGGGGACGATTGGGTAGCGATTCTAATAGTTTTTTGAATCTGATGGTTTTAGAAAATAGTCCCATTCCTTCTTATATGGTTGTAGATAAAGACCTCTACCATTCTTAATTTGCACTGCTTCCATAGCTTGGTTATGTCTTTTATTCTCTTCCAACTGTTGCTTAGCAACTCTTGTATCCTTTACTGCTTTGGCTATTGCAGCAGCTCCTCCAGATAGAGATCCAATCGCTGATAGCCCAGCAAATATAGTTAACAATGGTAAGAAGCCACCAATTTTTGGTAATGGTATTATCCGTGGAATTATAATATTCTTTCGTTTATTTCTAAGAACATTTTTAGCTACCTTAAAGGCAGCTCCTACAATTACGGAGGGGTCCTCGCTTCTCGGTTTCCTTATAGCAATTCTTGCCTCCTTAACTGCCTCTTTAAATACGATGACGACTTTTTTGTTTTCCAGTCTTAATATTTTGTATACCCATGTTAGTTTTAGCCTTTCGTAACCTACAGACTATTTACTTTTTCCGATACTGATGAATCTTTAGCTTTTACTCTTTGCCAAGCCTTTTCGGATAAAATTTTATCTGCAATATGTCTATCGCTCAAGTTTTTATTATTTGCATACGCAAATTTGCGAGTCGTTCTTTTAGCTTAGTTCCGGGACCACAAAAATTAAGCGATGGAAGATGTAATTCAAATGATAATTTATTAATTATGGAATTCACTAGTCCGCATCACTGGAATGATTGTTTGCAACTGATGTGATTCACTCGATAATCTATCATTATATCACTTTATTGTTGTACGTGTTAATCAATTATGAACTGATTGACTATAAAACACAATGTTTTATACTGATCTATTTCAGTCAGTAAAATGAGGTTTATAAAGCAACCAGATATCATTAAAGTTAAGAATTTCGATACGAGTAGAAACATTGTGGGTCCATCAAATTGTGGAAAAACAAATGTCATGTTAAGCATTCTTCTAGATCCCAATGGTTTAAAATTTGAAAACCTTTACATATATTCAAAGTCTCTACATCAACCAAAGTATTGTTACACTTCTGGAGGGGGGTATCGATGGTGACCTCGGGCTGTCGCTAGAAGAGGGAGGAAAACAAGCAAGATTGAATCAAAAAAAAACCAAGAAAACCCACAGGCGAAGAAAAGAGAAAAACACTTCTTAGTTCAATTTCACCAGATTTATTTCTGGTTCCCGAGAGGTTTTCTTTTTTTTCGCGCCGGGTATTTTCCGTGTTTTCTTGTGTTTTTTCGGGCGTTTTCTTTTCGCAAAAGTGATTCATTTTGATTCGGGAGTGTGTGCATCCGTCCGACCATCAATACAGGAAAACATTCCGACACCAAGTTCCAGGAGAGTGCGGTTCCTCTTGGCAGCAGTTCCGCGCGGTGTACTGCATCGACTTGGAGTGTTTTTCTGACTGGGAGGAGTGCGAAGTCCACCCGCACTCCAATGAAGATCATTGTCCACACGCCACAGCTTGCTGTCGGCTATATTTGGATACCCTCTGCAACAGGTGAGTGATTAAGATCTTTGTTTACCTTTTTTTCTTTTGCCATTATTGCCTTTCTCGGTTGTGTTTTTCGGGTGTGTATTCGATCCTTTTGTTCCAGTAAACGAAACTGGATTCTTCGGTGGCCTATGCCATGGGGAAAGCCGACATCGTTGCTGTGAATCGAGGGGTCCGCGGTTGTGCCTGCGCAGGTGCAGCCGTGTACAATTGCGCAAGTTGAAATCGGGATTGTTTACTTTTGTGCGGTGAAACTTTTTCCCAGGTAGATATTGCGGGTGGATTTCTTTTCAGGCGACTGTGCTTAGATGATGTGATGGGTACTGCATAAAGCATTGCAGGTAAACCTTGGGGAAGAGAACAGGTGAGTAGTGAGGTACTTGTGAAATTACCTTTTTAATGAATTTTTCTTTCAATAGGTGACGGCTGATGGACATGACGGAGGCGCTGGAGGTAACCCGCTGGTTCGGCGCTGAGGGTTGATGATGATGCTTGCTAGGGCAAGCAAGATGACTCTGGAGAGGTGGTGTGTTGGTGGAGTATTGGAAGATTCCTGAAGTTGGAGGTGAGATTTATTACCTGTGTGTTAATTTTATTTTAATCTCGTGTCTCCTTAGGAAGTGAAGTGAAGGCGAGAGTAGAATTTCGCTGCGGGTGACTGCAGATAACTGGACGGGTTATATTAGAGAACAGTGGGCGGAGAAGATGGCAGCGCACAGTGGTTCCTCCAATAGGCCAAAAGTCAAAATTTCAAAGTTAATCAAATTGTTTTTTTTGATGCAGTAATTATCTATGATAACGGGACAGTTAAGTGACAGTAAGATTTCTGATTTAAAATTAGTTGTTGGTTGTCAGTCGCATCACAAAATTGAGTGTTTTTCGCAGTTAAAAAAAAATAAAAAAATCTGAAAACAGGACTTAGCATTAATCAATTTTAGTAGATTGCTTAAAGTTAATTTTGGAAAAAAGGTGATGCGAATAATAAAACAATATATAATGAAGGGATTTAAATGGTTTTCTGAAGATTTTTTTTTTTTTGACCTCCATTGGAACTGAGGCATGATTTGTGTTTTTTTTTTAATTTTTCGTGTTTTTCTAAAGAAAAACACATCAAGTGCCGATAAATGCCGGTTATAATTTATACATCAAAATTTAGAGCTATTTTTCTTCTTTCAGAATATGTATGGCTTTTTGAGCGCAGATTGGCGCAAACCTTAAAATTTTGACCCGAAGTAAAACACTGATTTCCACTTTTTTTTAGATTGAAGCAAGATCAAGCGAATTGATATTTTTAACATTTGGCATTCGGTGAAGAAAGGTGGCAGTTATACAAGATCTAACGAAACATGGACAATTTTTAAACAAATTTATAAAATCGAAGATTTAGAAGCAAAAAAGAAGATAAGTAACCTCTGTAAATCCTTTCAAAGAAGGTGGGAGGCTTGCTCAAAGAAAAAAAACATACTTTTACCTAAAAACAGTGCCTGGCTCGATTTCGAGGAAGATTTTAGTTCTGTACAAGACCGAGCAGATGAGAATAATTCGCAAACACGTCAAGGCAGACCAAAAAAAACATTTTTGGAAAGCTCGTCTAAAACGAAGAGGAGACGTATTGCAGAGATCGTTGACGTCATCGATGAAGATATCGCTTGTGCTTTAAAAAAATGTCAGTTCAAAGAAAATGTTCAAATTAAACAACTTGATTCAAATGATGCTTTGAAGCTTTTGGCTGAGGCAAAATTGTCAAAACATCAGTAACAAGTCATCAGGAACTTGGTAAACCAAAAAACTGAAGCCGATGTTTTTCCAAGCTATGTAAAAGTTCTTAAAGCGAAACAAGAATGTTACCCAGCACTTCAAACAATAAAAATATCGGATTCATTAGCTGAAGTTTCGCTTCAAGGACTCGTTAATCATACAGCTGAACGCATCGTAGAATCCCAACGAGAAATTTTTGAAAATTTGGATTATGATTTCGGTAATAAAAAAAATTAAAAACAAAGTTTTGTGTTATATTGTAAAACTTGTCCATTCATTTTTTTACTGTGTTAGTAGTAAAAGTGTTTTGTGTTTGTTGCAACCGATAAGTTCAGTTGCCAATATAATAGTGTTGCTCGTCTGAATAAAACCACATGTTGTGTTCGTCTTTTGTAAAAATATAATTTCACTGCGGCTACATGAACTCTTGATTTAGGTAATCTAACTCTAATCGGCAAATGGGGCTTTGATGGAAGCAGTGGACAGTCCGAATACAAGCAAAGAATATCCAGCGAATTCAGCGATTCGGATATGTTTATAACATCATATGTTCCAATACAACTTTTTTCGCAAGAGGGCTCTGAATCTGAAAAGAAAATCGTATGGCAAAATCCTCGACCAGGATCAACTCGATACTGCCGACCCATACGTTTTCAATTAAAAAAAGAAACGGCAGACTTCAGCAGAGCGGAGCAAGAATATATACAGAGCCAAATAAACGAACTCAATGAAACAATTATTAATATATCGGACCGTTTTATCAGCGTAAAGCATATACTTAAATTGACAATGGTTGACGGTAAGATATGCAATGCCTTGTCACATACGGCTTCACAACAAGTATGCTAAGCAAAACCAAGTAATATGAATGACATTCGAAGCTCTTTAGAAAGAACCATCAATGAAGATTTCTTAGATTTCGGCATATCTCCACGCATTTAGCTTATCGGTTGGATTTCAAAAAATGGCGCACAGGAAGCAATGAAAAACATCTTTCGGACGCACTAAAAAAACGTATCCAAGGAGAATTTAAGAAGATTGGGTTGATAGTTGACAAGCCGAAACAAGGTGGAGGGAATTCAAATGACGGCAATACTGCCCGAAGATTTTTTGCAAACCCATCTGTATCTTCCAAAATAACTGGTGTAAAGCAATCGATTATCGAAAGATGTGCTGTTATTTTAAAAACTTTGGCAAGCTGTTTTGCAATTAATGCAGAAACTTTTCAAGAATACGCACAAGAAACAGCCCGAGAAATCGTTACAGAATACCCTTGGTACCCATTGCCAGCTTCAGTACACAAGGTTCTAATTCATGGAGGATAAATCGTGAAACATTCCATACTACCTATAGGCCAATTTACGGAGGAGGCAGCTGAAGCTAAAAATAAAGATGTCAAGTTTTTTCGTTCAAAAAACACGAGAAAAATATCAAGGATATCAACAAACACCGATTTGTTAAATAGATTACTGCTGACCTCAGACCCTTTGCTTTCTAACGAAAGAAATTTAAAAAAAAAATCAAAAATCGACTTTGTCCAAAGAAATTTTAAATTTATTGATATAATTCTTTGCAAAATAAAATAATATTTAAAACAAATCACCTTTTTAATTATTTAATTTATTTTCCATCAGTTAAAATTAAATTTAGAGTTTTGACCGCACTTCCCATACAAATGGAACCACTGTGCAGCGGTTGATGGCAGCGGTTGGTTGATGTAAGTCTTTTTTTCCTTCTTTCGTTGTAGTTTGTAGTAATAGTACTAGTAGTGGTGATGGTTCGACCCGGTCGTTCCCCGCCTTTGTAACAGTATGTATATTTGAGAAAAATAATAAAATCTATCAAAGAAATGGGTTACATCGAATTTTCAAATAATTGTGAAATTATGTAACCTTCCGAAGCGAATCGAAATTCAATATTTATACTTGATGATGCAGCCTGTGATAAACAAAATAACATCAGGGATTATTTCTGTATTGGACGACATAATGGAGTGGATAGTTTCTACTTGTGTCAATCTTATACACATATACCAAAGCATTTGATTCGAGACAATGCAAACTATATATTTTTTTTTAAACAAGATGAACTTAATCTTAAACATATACACAATGATCATATAAATTCAGATATGACATTTAATCAATTCAAGGAGCTATGTTCCAAATGCTGGAAAGATGCGTATGGGTTCTTGGTCATCGATAAAGAAAGCAATATAGAGAAAGGGCGGTATAGGAAATTGTTTCTTTGTAAAGCTATTCAGTCATTAAACAACTATTCTTATGATTACATCTGGTTTTTTTTAAACCGCCCCTGTTTGAAACCGCTCCTGTTTGCCACCCTGTATTTTCAAAAATATGGACACCAATGAAAATATACTTAAAGATCTTATAAAAACTAAGAAAGCCTTGCAGAAAAAGTATACACTCCTCAAGACTGGAAGAATTATGAAAGAAACAGAGTTTGAACGTACTTTTAAACCAATAGTTAACCCTTAAAAGAAATCGTAAAATGTCAAAAGTGACAACACTGGAAATAGCGATACAGTGAAAGATACAAATGAAACGATGAAACGTAAACGACGACGGTTACATTTTCAAAGCTCGTCATCACCATTAAAAGAAAGACATAATTTAAAGGACAGTATTGAATTTACTTCTCCAGAATCATTTCTACCCGACAATGATTTATCATTTAGAACACCTACAAATTTCGATAGCGATAATCTTGATCAAAGTACCCCGCTCAATCGATCAACACCATCAGATGCGAATCGTGACAAAATCTATGGTCCCTATTTCGATGCACAGTCAAATTCAACGAAATTAGGTAGATCAAGTTTTCTAATCAACGAGCAAAATGATTTCGTTATTGACGATGAAATCTTCAAGGGCACAGATAGTCTTTATGAGTTAATTTTCCACAAAAATCCACGAAAAATCAATTATAATAATGACGATTTGGATCAGTATCAGAAAATATTACAAAAAACAAAAGTGCATATGAAAAACTTTGATAGTAACGAACAAATTAAAGGCAACAGAGGTCAAAAGTATAAGCAAATTATTCGAACTTTAATTCAAGAACGATCTCCGAAAGATGGTAGGAAAATTACTAGAGCTTTCAAAAGGAAAATTGGTAAAGCATACAGTAATTCATCTAACATGATATACTCAATTTAATCCTATTGATTATATCTATTGGGATGATCCCAATGAACTCGTAGATAGACTAAGACTTTTAATTGCCTCTTAAAGGGCCGGCAATAATAATCATCAAAATGAGATAAACTCAATTGTCGAAGAGCTGCGTGAATCAAATATCATTTATTAACCAAAATTCTTGACAAGCACATCATTATTTAACAGAATGAGTGTCGATAAGTTTGGAAGAAGCTCCAACCGATTTTAAAGGACAATAGTTGGTCCTCAAGGACCTCACGGTGAAGGATTTAAACTACTACCGAATGGTAATTTTAATATTGAAGGAAAATGCATAGATAACGTTGAGAAACCCACTACGCTACACCAGGCGGCCATATTGACTTTCAAGATAAATCAATATTTATTCTTCGACAGTATGTAGATAGTAATTTTAATGCACTCATGGAGACCATAAATACTGAAACTACGAAAACGTTAAAACTGCATCCGAGTAGAGTAATCCCAATGTAGTAGAAAAGAAAAATATACAATTTCCACCAATTTAAAATAAAAAAATTGATTATGAAAATCTATCAGTACGCCTTTGGAAGTTCATCAGAAACAATGTCTAACATTAATACTTCTTTGATTTTCGATGAGATTTTGCAATTCTTAAAAACGAATCAATACACTCTACTAGAGGAACATTACCAGGAGATTATAGGATGTATTGCCTTTCTAAGGAAATTTGAGAACGTGTCTCGCACAACATCTGATCATGGCTGTCATTTTGTAAACAGTCCTTGGTCATCAAACTTATGCAAGGATGGTCCTGATACTTGTGCATGTTATATGATAGAATATAAAATGATTAGACTTAAGAAATTGATGTAATTGTATGAAAAATTAAAGTAAATAAAACAAGTTTCAACAAGCTTATTTTCATTCATAGAACTTGGTGTTTTTATTCATTCCATTGCAATATGAGTAAGAGAAATGTTGTTGAGGAATTGCATAGGCCTGCACGAAGAAATTTTATCGGGCATCGTGTTGTAATTAAGGGGTTTGATGACTTGTGGCAAGCGGACTTGGTAGAAATGATACCTTACAGTAAACAGAACAATGGGTATAACTACATAATGACAGTGATCGATACTTTTTCAAAGTATTCGTGGACAGTTCCTCTGAAAAATAAGATGTCGTCATCTGCTACAGGAGTTATAAAATCAATTTTTGACAGTTCCCGTAGAACACCAAAAAATCTACAAACCGATGATGGTAAAGAGTTTTTCAATGAATTAACTAATGTACTGATAAAGAAGTTGTACCCTTTTGTAAATCAAGAAAGAAAAATAAAACAACATTTGAAAGAAAGTCAAATTAATTTTAAATAAAATTTTTAAATTTACTATTATTATTATTGTTTTGTTAGATCGTTAAGTGTTTTGTTCTGTTTTTCCAGTTGTATTCAAAATAAGTTAGTGATTTGTGAAAACTGCGTGCGATTTATAAAAAGTAAGTTCCTACTTCGGTTTGTATGTCCGACAATAAATGCACAAAACGTTATCCACGTGCTTTTACTTCGGAAACTCAAACTGGAAACGATGGATATCCACTCTATCGGCGTCGTTCACCAGATGATAATGGCAGAACATTCATCACTCAATTAAAAGGAGCTAATATCGTGGTTGACAACACATGGATCGTGCCATATTAGCCAATATTGTCTAAGGCATTTAAAACACATATCAATGTTGAGTATTGCAGTTCGGTAAAATCAATTAAGTATGTTTGCAAATACGTCACCAAAGGAAGCGATATGGCGGTTATTGGCGTTGAACGAGTTGAAATCAGCAAGTTTCAAATGGGCCGATATGTGAACTGCAACGAAGCACTCTGGAGAATATTTTCATTTGCGATTCATGAACGTCATCCGACTGTTGTGCATCTGGCAGTTCATTTGGAGAATGGCCAAAGAGTGTATTTCAACGCAGAGAATGCAGCACAGCGAGTGGAAAGACCACCAGCAACAACATTAACCAGTTTCTTTTCAACTTGCGCCAGTGATCAGTTTGCGAGAACATTGCTTTACTCGGAGATTCCTCGATATTACACATGGAATGCATCGTCGAAGAAATGGTTACGCAGAAAGCAAGGTCAAGGCATTGGGACGAATTTACACAATCCATCCAAAGAACGACGACTGCTTCTACCTTCGGTTGCTTTTGGTTAATGTGCGCGGTCCAACTTCATTTGAGTCATTGCGGACTGTGGATGGTATGGTGTGTGCAACTTTTCGAGAAGCATGTCAACAGTTACAATTGCTTGAACACGACAGTCACTGGAATCATACGCTAGATGATGCAATAGCTTCTTCGCCTGCAAGTGGAGTTCGTACACTTTTCGCTATGATCATTTCAACATGTCAGCCTTCAAACCCACGTCAATTATGGGATACGTATAAAGATGACATCGCAGAGGACATTTTGCATCGTTTTCGATTAGCGACAGGGAATTTCGAATTGCAAATGAACGATGACATCTACAATGAAGCGTTGGTGCTAATTGAAGATTTGTGTTTGCTTATGAGTGGCAAACTATTGGTTGAAATTCATATGCCAGCGCCAAATCGTCAAACTGTAAGTGTATTGAATCGTGAATTGGAACGCGAGCATGCTTACGACACAACAACTTTGCAACAACAATTACAAACATATGTTCCGCTGCTGAATGAACAGCAAAAGAGTGCGTATGATCAACTGATGAAGGCTGTCGATGAAGGAAACGGTGGACTATTTTTCCTTGATGCGCCCGGCGGTACTGGGAAAACGTTCCTGATATCATTGATATTAGCAGCAATACGTGCTCAAAGTGGCATTGCGTTAGCTCTCGCATCTACCGGAATTGCTGCAACACTGTTGGAAGGTGGAAGAACAGCACATTCAGCACTGAAGCTTCCGTTAAACCTGCAAATCAATGAAAATCCTGTTTGCAACATTTCAAAGCAATCAGCCATGGCAAAAGTGTTGAAAAATTGTAAATTGATCATATGGGATGAGTGCACAATGGCGCACAAACGATCATTAGAAGCACTTGATCGAACATTGCAAGATTTGCGCAACAATAATCACCGGTTTGGTGGCGTGATGATACTGTTGGCGGGCGACTTCAGACAAACACTTCCCGTGATACCGAAATCAACAGCGGCGGATGAATTAAATGCATGTCTGAAGTCATCGTATTTGTGGCGATACGTGAAAACCATTTCATTGAGTATGAATATGCGAGTGATTCTGCAACAGGATAGAACCGCAGAAGTTTTCTCTAAAGAACTGCTAAAAATCGGAAATGGACAAATTCCGGTTGAAACTTCAAGTGGTTTAATATCCATTCCACCTGTCATTTGTCAATTCACCTTAACGAAAGATGAACTCATTACTAATGTATATCCGAACATTGGTCAAAATTATCGTAACTACGATTGGTTGAGCGCACGCGCAATTTTAGCAGCGAAAAATATTGATGTCAATGACTTGAATTGGACGATTCAAAATCAAATTCCGGGAGAGCTGCGTTCATACAAATCGATCGATCGCGTTGAAAACGAAGACGATGTCGTCAATTATCCAGTGGAATTCCTAAACTCTTTGGATTTGTCTGGCATTCCGCCTCATCATTTGCGTCTTAAAGTTGGATCTGTCGTCATTATGCTAAGAAATCTTCATGCCCCGAAACTGTGCAATGGAACCCGACTGATTGTCATGAAGCTAATGAACAATGTGATAGTGGCAAGGATTTTGAAAGGGCTGTTCAAAGGAGAAGAATGCCTAATCCCGCGAATTCCCTTGAGTTCAAACGATTTGCCATTCCAATTCAAACGTATTCAGTTCCCAGTGAAACTTGCATTTGCGATGACAATAAACAAGTCACAAGGGCAGTCGCTGGAAGTGTGCGGCATAAATCTGGAAAAATCATGTTTTTCACACGGCCAGTTATATATGGCATGTTCCCGAGTAGGGAAACCATCCTCACTCTTCATTTACGCTCCGGAGCAGAAAACAAAAAATGTAGTGTATCGTGCAGCTTTAAATTGAGTCATTAATATATTCTTTGTTTTAGATTTCAATAAATCTAATAGACTTTAAAGAAATTAATACTTGATTTTATTATATTTTCGCCAAATATTGGCCGGGACGAAGTCATCTGTTAAGTATCGCTAAATTTCGATCAAAGAAACAAATTTCAGGTGGAATCGTGAGTGCTTGAAATTAATTCAGTCAAAAAATATATTTTGGACAAAACGAAGTTTGCCGGGTCAGCTAGTATTATATAAAAACTCATAAAAGAATTAAATAAAGTTGATTCAGTTATAACGTTTTTATAAAGTGGTTGCGTTTTATTACCAGTTAATTTCACAGATTTTTACCCGTTTTTCTTTTTATATCGGTTCAAGTTCCGAACAGTAAGTAATTTAAATATTTAATTATCACCTTATTCCACACTTCCCTCGAGAGAGATTTCATTTGAGTAATAGATTTCTCTCGAATGAACTTTTCATATTCCGCGTCTCGAGTGAGAGGTGTTCATTATCGAATGAACAAATTTACTGAGTTTCATTTTCGAAATCAGATGTGCGACTATTTAGCTGTCAAAGAGTTTATTTTTTTTTTTTTGGAGAAAAACAAGTAAACAAACAATTATGGCATTGTATATATTTGTGCAAGAAGAAGTAAACAAAATAAACAGAAAAATACTAAGAGACAAATCAAATCCACTTAATGTGGAAGATGGCATGTAAGTACATACATAGTTTTGAACTTGAGACGCTCGCTATCATTTATGCATTAAGACGTTTCCGCATTTATTTAGAAGGGATACCCTTCAAGATTATAACTGACTGTAGCTCATTAATAATGACGTTAGAAAAGAAGCAAGTTAATCCACGGATTGCCCGTTGGGCCTTAGAGCTTGAAAATTACAATTATAAGATTCAGCATCTGAGTGGTGTTTCCATGGGGCACGCCGACGCTCTGAGCCGATGTCAGATTGCTTCGGTTTGGGATGTAGATGACGTTGATTTTCAAATTCAGGTCGCCCAAGAACGGGACGACGTAATTAAAGTTGTGTGGGATCGTATGCAAGTTGAGGAGATTGAAGATCTTGAGCTGACGGATGGGTTTGTGTTTAAAGTAAGAAACGACAGCCATAAATCTCTATATGTTCCGAATGAAATGGAGGATAATGTCATCCAGTCAATTCATGAAAAATACGGACATTAGGCAGTTGATAAGTGTTACGATAAAACCGCCAGTTCTTATTGGTTCCCAAGTATGCGAAGGAAGAGGTTCATCCAAAATTGCCTCAAGTGCCTCATGTATGCCGCTAATGTTCGTTCCAACGAAAGGAATCTGTTTTATCCCCAAAAAGCGAGTACCTTTTGATACTATTCACTTGGACCATTTCGGTCCGCTGCCGTCTATAAATTGAAAAAAGAAGCATATTTTGGTTGTAGTAGACGCTTTTATGAAATTTGTTAAGTTGTACCTGACGAAATCCACAAGTATGAAAGAAGTGGTGGCGGCACTAGGAAAATATTTTTAATATCATAGCCGGCCTAGAAGAGTTATTACTGACAGGGGTACGTGTTTCATATCATCCGAATTTGAGGACTTTTTGCTGAATCGGAACATAGGGCATGTTAAAGTAGCAGTGGAGCGAATCAATAGAGTGATTAAAGCTATGCTGGGAAAATTATGCGAGCCTCTTAATCATGCCGATTGGTTATCTAAGCTACTTCAGGTAGAATTTGCCGTTAATAATTCTATTCACAAGGTGACGAAAAACTCTCCTAGTACATATGTTGCTGTTCGGCGTAGAGCAGCGAGGGGAAGTAATAGACGAAATTACGGAACATCTAGCCGATAAATTGAGTTTAGACAATCCTCGAGATTTCCTGCAAGTTAGAGCAGAAGCTTCAAAAGAAATTGATAAGTCTCAGGAGTATAATTTAAGTTATTTTCTCAGGCACAGTAAGAAATTAAACGATTATAATGTCGGTGATTTTGTTGTTATGTCAAACGTTGATACTACCGTGGGGACGAATAAAAAGTTTTTCCCGAAATTCCGTGGACCCTATGTTGTACATAAAGTTCTGGGAAATGATCGATATGTGTTACGCGACGTTGAAAATTGCCAGCTGACTCAACTGCCTTACGATGGGGTTGTTGATGTAGATATAATGTCATGTAATACAGGTAAAATAAATATATTCGTGGACGATTTTTTATCAAAATGTATTTCAATAATTTTTTTTTTACTTATTTGAAGTAATAAGTTAATATCTTAACGGAAATGGGAAAAGATAGATCTTCTACACCATGTAGTATAATTTGATACGCGTCATATTCCGTCTTGGAAACAATTCCCAGACGTAATCTAAGTCGCACTGTCTGAACTCTTGGGAACTAACCCAATCAACAATTCTCAAGAATTCGGCAGTATGCACGCGCTTACCAAATTATGCTTGCCTTGCATTTTGGTAAGCAAAACGAAATGCAATGAATATACGACAGAGACGGTGCAGTCGGTGATTGATTTTAAACGATATAGTTGTGTTCTATCTTATTGCAAGAAGTAAGGTCATAATTATTACATGGCGACCGTGACTTTGTGACCTGATGTGCTTGTAAAGTTTAATTCATGAAAAAAAAAAAAATGTTTAAAGTAAATTGTAACCTAATGTGCTCGAAAGTGTAATAACAATTTGATCGTAGTGCAAGTAAAATGGGCGGAAAATCCTCAAAGATATCCGACCCAACGGCGAACGTAATAAATGAAGTAGATATCAATGAGAGTAAAACAGATCTATCGAGCATTCATATAATGCTACTATTAATAACAATAATATGTGTAGTGGAATTTTTGTTTAAACTGGTAGGGATTTACCGCAGTAGTCTGAAGCGGAAATACCTTGCCAGAGCACAATCAGTGGAAAAAATATAAACAGTGAAACAACGAAAAAAAAAATGAGAAAAGATTCATAAGTGCGATAAATGTAAAACATCAGCAACTACGAAATGCAAAAGCAACACAGCAGCGGCAAAGGCAGAGACCGATAACAGAAATAGGATGTATGCAGAGCAAGCTACCGATGGAATATCATGTATGATTAAAAGGTTAGAATTATTAAATGAAATATTATTTTATTCAAATGTAGAATTAAGTATAATTTCACTTAAATTAATGAATTATATTTGAAATAACTTAAGTAAAAAAAACTGTCTAAATGGACCAATGGTCTGAAATTTTAAACAAAATAGAAGAATGTAGAATTGAATTTAACAAATCATATAAGTGCTTAAATAAGAAAATCGAAATAAAGAACGAAACTGTAGAAAAACTTATCGTTGTGTTGATCGAAAATTTTAACAAAATAAGAAGAGTACTACACGTACATTATAATCGATTGACAAATCAAGACAAAACTGAAGCCCAAAATATCTTTTGGAATTTCAGAGACAAACTCGTTAAAATTTTTACTAAACGCCGAATACATTTGAAAGTCCCACTTACTCTAGAAACCAAATTAAGCTCAGTAGATATCACTGCCAATAGTAGCGACAGTGAAGAAGAAGAAGAAAAATTAAACGATATTACGTCAGACAAAATAGATCCAAAAAACATTAACAACATGCCACAAACTAAGGTCGAGTTCCTAAATACAGCTTCAAAATTAATCCCAGATTTTGATGGTAGAACTGAAAACTTACAAAGTTTTCTAGATTCTTTACGTTTGATTGAATCAATCCAAAAAAACTCATGAACAGGTAGCAGTTGAGTTAGTGAAAACTAAACTCAAAGGTACGGCTCCAGATGAAGACAGGCAACTCATCAGGCTGTCCAAAGCGGATCCATTTTTAACATCCGTGCAAATAAAAGCGCAAATGGAAGTGGACTATTAGGTAAAAATATCGGCAAGAACCGTATGCAGAAGACTTCAAGAAAAAATTTTAATGGACGAATCGCGAGACGTAAACCAAACGTGTCGAAAAAAAATATTGCACGAAGACTACAGTTCGCGAGGGAACATCGCCATAAGAGGAAAAATTTCTGGAACTTGGTCGTCTGGAGCGATGAATCCAAGTTTAACGTTTTTGGAAATGATGGAAGACCATACGTCAGGCGTCCTCCATTAAAAGAATTGGACCCCAAATATACAAAAAAAAACTGTTAAGCATGGTGGTTCTTCAGTGATGGTTTGAGGGTGTTTCACCTCATCTGGAATTGGTCCTATTATACAAATAAATGGGAAAATGACAGATGAAATTTATAGGGATATTCTGGACAGTCATTTGAATAAGGATTACGCCGATAATTTGCCGCTAGCCTGGATATTTCAACAGGATAACGACCCGAAGCATTGTTCTCGGGTCGTGAAGTCCTGGTTTGAATCGAACTCCACCAAAGTCCTGGAGTGGCCTGCTCAAAGCCCCCATTTTTGAACCCCATAGAGAATCTATGGGGAATCATAAAAAGGGCGGTTGCGGCTAAAAAGGCCATTAATAAGGCTTCGCTTTGGAACATAATCCAACAAGAGTGGAATAAAATAACCCCTTCCCAATGTGCTTCGTTGGTAGGTACAATGGGAAATAGATGTGCCGAGGTAATAAGGCAGAAGGGATTTCCAACCAAATATTAACTGCACAAAAGGCAAAACGTATTCCAAAATAAAGTAAATTAAATATAAATGTCCTTGATTGCAGATGGCTTAATTATGTGTCCACATGGTCTAATACAATGCAAACAAATATTTGCTAAAACTAAGTATTAACATATATGTTCCAAATAAAATGATAAATGAATTTCTAATATTAAATGTATATTTTGCTTTAACAAATTTATTTCGTTACGTGAATAAATTTCTTGATTTTGAACTAAATGATTAGCTTTATTTTAGTGGCTTAATTATATGACCACAAGTGTAAGTTTTAAACAATAACTTTGTAAAATTTTGTTGCAAATTTAATTGTTTTGCTCGTGGTCGACCAAATGTCAGATCGGCCGAGTTGTAAGCATTGCTTTCTTATTTATTTTTGAACACACTCATTTGACGAACGCCATCTGCGTTCTATTAATTTAATCTATAAAAGTTTAAGAAGCACTCTGTTTAGTTTTAAGAAGGACTGCTACAGTATATGTATTGCATCTAGCTTCAGGGAGAATCCCATTTTTATTATTTTAAGAAATAGTCCAGAGCCATCGTCGTTTTTTTTTTCAATATTCTATAGTTTAAAGAAGGAAGTCTTAACAAGACTGGTCGATAATAAATTGGAGCTGAGGGTAGATAATTGTAAGTTTTTATACTCGAGCATAAAATACTTAGGGTACATCTCCGAAGAGGGCATTAGACCAAATGAAAAGGGGATGAGTGCGGTGACAAACTTTCCTATACCACAGAACACGAAGGCATCTCATAGTTTCTTGGGGTTGTACTCCTATTTTAGGAGGTTTATAAAGAATTTCTCGGTATTAGCAAAACGATTATATAGTTTGATTATAAAGTCAGTTCAAGCTACTAAAAGGCAAACTACTGGAGGTCTTGGTTTTATCTATCTGTGATCCGAGAGTTGAGACCAAGCTACACTGCGATGCTAGTTCGATCGAGTTTGGCTCGATCCTCATCAAGAAGAAAGTTGATGGGAAGTTGCATCCAGTATTCTTCTTCTCAAAAAAAAAAACTACGGAGTGTGAGTCCAGATACCAGAGCTTTGAACTGGAAACACTGGCGATCATCTACGCATTAGAACGTTTCCGGGTATATTTGCAAGGAATTTACTTTAATATAGTGACAGTTTGTAACTCCCTAACCCTCATATTGAATTAAAGAGACGTCAATCCACGCATCGCTTGGTGGGCTATGAAATTACAAAACAACGATTACACTATCGAACATTGTAGTGGTGAAAAGATGCAGCACGTAGATGGTCTCAGCCGGAGGGTAACACTTTCGAATAGAACCTATCCATTAGTCAGGGACGGGATAACCGGGTTGTTGTCTAAGTACCCCCAGTGTAAACAGAAACCGTGTAAACCCATAAATTCCCCTTCAGCGAAGTTTGATTATCAGATGTCAAAAGTAAAAAAGTTAACTTCATACAGCAATAAAAAGACCCTATTTTGTTAACTCTTGGACAGTAAAGTTGTTTAATTTAACTCTAATTTTGGAAGATATATCGACTACACTACACATTCAAAGAAAACATTGGTCCTTCTTGAGCCCTTAGATAAACTTTGTGGAAAAATTTAAATTCATTATAAAAAAAAAATAAATTTAATATTTGGCAGTGACGAAGTTGACATTTGACAATTTTGTAAGTTTTTTGTTGTTGTAAAAGTGCAAAACGGGTCTCCGTGTCGTTTTTAAGACTTTTTTTTAGACATTTAAAAGATTACCAAACGGGTTCCCGCGTCGTGGTAAACCATTTAATTTCACCGCACAATACAGTATTGGTACTGCGTTATTGTGGTTTAGCATTTTACAGCCTTTGGAATTCGCCGTCCGGAGAGCTGTTTAACACCGTAGGAGTTCTTTGTGCACTGTAAGCACCGTTGAATTTACTGTGCCTTGGTCCGTTGGCCAAGCACCGCAAGCGTAAGTGGCTTGTATTCTTTTTTTTTTTTTTTCTTGTTTTTAATTTTTTTTTCTTTGATATGAGCTCCGTCGAGAAACTGCAGTCGAATATCCTGAAACAAATGACAAAGGATTTCGAAAAGGGGTTAAATGAGGATTTGTACTAAATGCATAACGGGTTAATTTATCGTAAGACAAAGGGGGGTATTCTCTTCTATGTCCCAGAGGACATGAAAAGTAGCGTCTTGTATAAATATCACGATGAGATGGGACAAGTAGGCATAGACAAAACGTTAGATTCCATTCAGAAGACGTACTGGTTCACTCAGATGAGACCCAAAATAAAGAGGCACCTAGAGAACTGCCTAACGTACATTGCGTAGTCCCCTAAGCATTGAAAGAAAGAGGGGTTCACATCGACCATTTTGGCCCAGTGGGATTGAAGTTCAAAAAGAACCACGTCTTCCTAGTGGTGGACGCGTACACCACCCGGAGTACGGGTGCAGAGGAGGTTCTATGATAGCGAAGATTTAAATATAAAGAGGGCGGAAGCAATGAGGAAAAAGACACGAGCGCAGGAATACAATATACAGAAGTATGACAACAAGCGTAGAGCACCCCATGCATATAACGTCGATGATTACGTCATGGTGAAGAATTTTGTTAGTACGCCGGGTGCTCCGAACAAGAACAAGAAATCCCGAATAACCTCATTGTTTCCTTCAATGCCACAGGGATGTATAATACAAACAAGTGTTTGCAGTAGGAAAGGCACAAAGGCCTAGATCCTTAAAGAATAAAATTCTTCCTCTTCCATACTTTGCTAAAAAAGAAATACTTGTGTCATGAACGTGATCTAGCACTACCCCTAATTCCCCACACATATCCGGTGTAATACTACCTATACACCTAAGTCCCCACAGATCTTATAGATGAAACCCACCACCGAGGAGTGATAATTCAACCGTCGTCCTTCCTTGTTTTTTCTGGATTATGATTAATAAATCTACGATCTATTTGAGTGCCTATTTTATTTCCGCCTCCTGACACTTGGATGTCGTCAATTCTATGGAACATTATTTTAAAAATATTGGATAAATAGAGAAATGATTAAAGATAATAGAAAAACAATTCTACTTGACGATAACGCTGCCACAAAGTATCGGCCGATTTGCAAAACATAAATGTTAAATTTTTGTCACCGAATACCACTGCACATATCCAGCCGCTGCATCAAGGCATTATACACAGCTTTAAAGCACACTGTGGCAGCACTGACACGCACCCTTACGAATAACAAGATCGACGTGCTGAACACGACCAACCTAACGAAAGTACACAGCCTCATTAAAAGAAGAGGACGACACGATACTCGTACCGATCATGAAATATAAAAACGACCGTCATTGAGACACTTGTTGAGTCATGGACAGTGGTGGAATCTGCG
Source organism: Pocota personata (assembly GCA_963082735.1). Taxonomy (NCBI): domain Eukaryota; kingdom Metazoa; phylum Arthropoda; class Insecta; order Diptera; family Syrphidae; genus Pocota; species Pocota personata. The sequence continues at coordinate 43,873,020 of OY720429.1, read as the reverse complement.
CGGGTGAAATGTATTAAAACCATTAAAACGTAATAGTTTGTAATTAAATATAACGTAAAATAAAGTAGTAATTTTTGTAAAGTACCTGTTGTAACGTGGACCTTAGTCCAGTAATGCCAACAGCGAATGTTATCAACATCGACACTGCAGTTATCTCTCTCTAACCATTTTTCCTTTGTGTGTTCTTCTCTTCCGATTGAGCAGTCATCCCCCAAGCACGTACATGTGCTCAGTTTTTCATATTTCAATCATTTTGTTTGTTAACACACCCTTTTTTGAATTTTACATTATTAAAATAAAAACCATTGTTATACAATAAAAGTTATTGTTCAAATTATTGCAAATTTGTAACTTACATTTTGTTTTGCCTTGCTATTTATTTATATATGCATTTGTTTGTTAATAAATTTGATTACATATAGTTAACATGCTACACTTGCTCCACGTGCCCAAGTCGTGAGAGCGAATCTCTTTGGATTCGCTGTATCAGCTTATTTAGGTATGAACATGTTCCCACAGTCGGGTTCAGGTATGAACATGTTCCCACAGTCTGAGTGCATTAGGATCGTGTTGCATTACTTTTGCAATGCACCGGATACACGCGAGTAATATATGCAACACCAGCAACTCTGGTCATTCCCCCAAAACCACCAAGAGCAACAACATTCAATGACCCAATTGCATCACCACCAATCGATGACATAGCAAGTACAAGCAACCCGAACATAAATGCAAATATGGGTCAACTCATTTCAGCAGTATCAGCAATATCAACATATAAAACGACAAACGGAACCACAGACAGTCGACAAACGGAACCCGCCACGCCAAGACAGCGGGTTAAAGTTAAACATTAATATTGTACATTAAACTTACAGTATCTAATAAAGACGAAAGGTCCAGTTGAGGCCTGGGTAAATAAAAATATAATTGTGTCTTTTTTTTAACCCAGCCGCACTCGACAACTTTACTCGCGCGCTGGCTTATAGCAACTCAGCAGAATGGATCGTGGGACTGGCGGCAGCTTAACGGGAAGATTTTAGATATTAAGTTAGTCTTAAGTTTGACATTGGGAGAGACGGTTCGATTAGTATAAAGAGTGATCGCGTTTTAATAAAGGCCCGAGTAGTTTGGTTTTTGTTAAGTTACCCCGAGGAGGTAACGTTAACTCAATATACATATTTAATTATTTATTTGTTCCTTTATATATTTAATTAATTACTGATTCATTCATTTATTTACATTTCTCTTTATTTTATCAGGCAACACATTCTGCTAAGAAAAAAACAATTGTTTTTTGCATATTTATTGGCGAAAAGATTTAGAAAAACATAAGGTCAAACATGTGCACCCAATTAATCAGACAAGAAGTCTGAGGAGAATTTTGTACGATTATGAGTAAACTGCATAAGAATCAACTGCATAAGGACATGTTGTGCCCAAATCAGAGGCCACACACATTTCGTGGTAACACAGTGGCACAGTGACAGTTAGTCATTTAGAACAACCGAGGTTATTCAATATTAATCTGTTCCACATTCAAAACCCAAAACACAGCGTGTATCCAATATGCAACCACATGTGTTCGCTTTACCTTCCGCAAACCAAACATGTGTGTCACGGAAGTGTGCCACCCAAGTGTTGCGTATCATGCAATGAGCAAACGAAACATGTGTGTCACAGAACCAACCCAAAATCACATTACGGACTTGACCCGATGCGAGCATTGGGAAGAGGTAATGGAAAAAGTGGACAAGCATGAACTATGACGCGAAGAGTGGACAGTTGAACGCAGGCTAGAGAAGCGCACAGACGCTTGGTAGAAAACTAAAATAACGTTTAGACAAAAGTAATAAAGTAAACTATATAAAAAGTGTTCCTCGATTTTATTCATCTTTTGAAAAAGTGGTCCGCTATATCGGCAGATACAACAGACAATGTATTCGACTTTTGGTAAATTGCTGGATTTGCCTCAACTTCAAGAATTAATTTCTCATCAAATACCTAAACATGAAAAATTTATAAATACATGTACAACTTTAATGTGTGTTTTGTATTCTTACCTTCTTGTCAACAAATTCAAACTGTTCGGGGCATAATGACGTCACCGAATGAAATGGCCTGTCAGAGAACATACCTCCATCAGCACCAACGGCCCACGAAAAGCTTTCGTCAGCTGACAAAATTATTGTACATAAACTTGTATATAAAGAAGGTTTCAACTCTAAAAAACACACAGAAATTTATAACGCGAAAAGAAGAAGAAGTGTTCTATTTCTTTGTACGGATATTTTATTTACAGTAGTTTCAGTTAAAGTGGTAAAAAGACAGTAACGTCCGCTAATTAACACAAACATAATTATAATTATTTGAAATACTTTTAGCTCTGACGGACCACCAAGAACAAAACAAAAGAATTGTGAGGTTAAACTCAAACGAATGTTTGAGTGGATTGCGTTCCACGTTGGAATGTGAATAAAATTTAACAGTTCGCAAGAAGTATTCATCTATTCGCGGAAAAATCAGCGAATTGTTAATTTCTTCGCAGAAACTAATTAAAATTTAACTTTTTTCCTATTTATCGATAGCTAAATTAAGATCTGGTCTATCGAAATAGTAAAGTTGTCAATTGAATAACCAGTTGGAAGAAGAAAATAAGTCCCAAAATTTCCAAAAATTACATTTTGGTGCAAATATTATCTTTATACGTAGACCCATCTGTTAGGTCGAAGAAAGAAAGAAAAACCATTTTCATAACAGAAATATTTGTGATTTTAAAAAGCATTAGTTGGAAGAAGGAAGCAAATCCCGGGAAAAGTGTAATTTAGATCTGCTATAATGTCTCGACTTGGTGATCGCGAAATACACGAAATTTTACAATCTTTACCGGAAGATCAATCAGATGGTGAGGGTGAAGATGTGGAGTTACAACCTGGTCCCGAAGAAGTTGCAAATATTCCCGAATCATGTTCTTCTAGTAGTGACGAATCAGATGACAGTATGCCACTAGGTAATTACTTTTTACTCTTATGTGTGGTTATGTGTGTTGATTATTATTTTTCAGCTGATGTGCAATATCAAGTACGAAATAGGGGACGAGGTCTTCAAAGGCGTGCACGTGGTGCCCGTGGCATGCGAGGCTCGAGAAACGTTGAGGAAAATAGTATGATGTCACCATGTGGAGGAGTTTTATGGAAAAGCGCCACTGAAAATGAAACTGTAGGTCGACGAGCACGTCACAACATTTTGACTCAAGAGCCTAGACCGACTCCGTACGCACGAAGACCAATTGGTGATAAGTTTGTGAGTGCTTGGAGACTCTTGATTGATGATTATATTCTGCGTCATATCAAATTATGTACAGAATCTGAAGCTGTGGCGTCAACGAATCATCATCGATGCTATGTTTACACTTGACAGCTTCAATTCGATAACTACACTCAATCGATAACCTCGCCTATCAACGCACCTTTGCAACTCGACTTCCATATCATCTCTCGCACCTCGCTGCTTTCTGACATAAAAAGCAACGTGTTCGGTTTTGTTCTCCCTTTTTCTTTTTGGTACCGGATAGACTAGACGTTGCTCGTGGTGGCCAATCTGCTGTTAATTTTCCTTTCTGTTACAATGTATTTAGTTGTAAAGAAAAATAATAATTGATGTTGGCGTAATTTCAATAAAGTAATCATTAGTGATAAAGTAAATGAAATAAAAACTTATTGGTGTTTCATGGGGAACAATCCCAAATTGGTGACCCGACGTGATCGAATTTCTCAGCGTTTGCAAAAAAGTTTTTTTTCCTTGTGCTCTCGTGTCCGCTACAACCCGACAAAACGTGACAACGCCTTCCGGTATTACGTCTTACTGGTAAATGAAAAGAAAAGAGTTTGCAGGCAAGCTTTCTCCATTCTGTACACTATGTCAAGTAAATTTATTTTCCGGCTATCATGCATATATATACATATATAGCGTGGAAATTCTTTGCCTGCCAATACAATCGTAGCAATCAATGAGCATATCCGATCCTTCTCACTGAAAGAGTCGCACTATAGCAGCAAACATATTGAGTATTTGGATGCTACACTCAACATTAAAATAATGCATGAACTATTCTGCAGTAAGTACCCTGAGCATGCTAGCATCGTGATGTATGATTTCTACCGAAAGTATTTCCATACAAACTACTCATATCGACAAGTTGACGTTTGTTCTACATGGAATGAGCTCAGTGCAAAAATAAATAGTGCAACGCTGAATGATAGTGCTAAACGTGTAGTGACCGCAGAAAAAATTGTACACCTCAGACGTGCCAACAAATTTTTACAATAAACAGCAAGAAGTAAAAGCCTTGTGTCGTGAAAGAGCAGATGTTACAAGCTTCTGAAGCCTGCAGCAAAACATGCACAAAAACACACACGCAAAAAAAATATATAGAAATAAATAAATAATAATATTAAAAAACTGATCAAGGTGATACCAGTCACCAAAAGTGACACCTGTCACGAGACCATCCAAATACAAAAAAAAAATAAACAGCAAAATAGCAATACCAACCTATTCACAGATCCCTCCAGGTCTACATTCGCTCGAGCACAATTGTCTCCACCTCAGCAACTTTGTTTATTTTTCGATTCGTCAAGGGCAAATGTCGAATACTGACGAAAATGGGGTGGACGCGAGCAAGGAGTAAACCGATGCGTTTATAAAGAAGAAAAGATGCAAAAAAAAAAAAAAAAAAAAACAACGCAAATTATTTGCAAAACAATTAATTAATGCCGAACGTAAACACGATTAAAAAAACGCGAAAGAAGAAAATGTGTGTGACTGACGTATGCCACCACACTAGCGGCCCCGTTCGCACACATCTAAGCTCTCGCTCTTAGGAAGAAAATTCGACGAAAGACAAATCCACAAGCGAACGATCGAATGGAGATGAAAAAAAATTATCCCTAGATTGTAAGTGTTAAGGTACGATCAGACGGTCATCCAAACTTGTCATCCGGATGACATGCTGACGTCACTATGACGAATTTGTCCTAAAGTGGTCATCCCGTGTGATCACCTGTCATCCGGCTATGTCATTGAACATGTCAACCGGATGACTACCAGATGACACGAATTTTATGTCATTCAGATGACTGATTTGGATGACCGTGTAATCGCCTGTCATCGCTATTGGGACTGGATGACCAAATTTTGAATGACCAGGTTCTACGGATGACATTGCATGATTTTCCACAGTGTCATCTGAAATCAATTTCAATATTCAAATTTGTTTAAATAGTTGTAAAAGTTTTTGTGTTTAAACAAATAAAATGAGTGACAATGAAAATGGAGCCGATTTTGAGGAAAACACAGTGAGGAAACCAGCAAAAAAAAAAGGAGCAGGAAAATTGATTTTCCGTGGGATCATCAGACAGAATCTGCTTTAATTGCAGATGTACAGCAAAATCCTATCCTTTCAGATAGTGGAAGGACGGATTATAAAAATCTAAACACCAAGATTGATTCTTGGAAACAGGTGGCGGTCAATTTAAATATTGAGGGTGTTGACGATGTCGGGGTGCGTCTTAAATGGCAATCCCTTCGCAGCCATTTTAAGGCGCATTTGGGCAAATTTCGAGCCAGAAAATCAGGCCAAGGGACAGGCGAAATTGCGAAGGCATCATGGCATCATCTAAGTGAGATTATACATTCTGTTGATAGTAATTTCCGTAGTTTGTCATTAGTAAATAGATTTGAGGTTAAATAGGGTAGGATTTATATTAATGTAAGGTAGGATGTGTTATGTTATTGTCCGAATTTAGGCAATTGTATCAATTTATAAAAGTGTTATATGTAGGTATTACCATCACCTTGACGAAGGATATTGGCAAAGGGAATTTCCCTTTTCCGATACTCCGAAAGCAATATGGATAAAGATAAGGGACAACCGACATGACAAAGAGGGAGGCAGAAATAACATAGATGGACGAAGAGAAATGTAGGCAGCGAACGAAAATGAAGGGGTAACGAAGAGAATATAGTAAAGAGTAAATTGAGGAAGACAAAAAACTAGGGCAAAAGAACATCGACCGTTGACCACTTTTCTGACTAGATCATATGTGTTAAAATGTTTTCATGTTCAAAATATCCTGTAAACGTCGATGGCCTGGACTTCTAAACGAACGTACCTATTTCAAAATAAAAGTTAACAAACCCATGCCATTCCGAATGTGTCACTTTGACACTTTAGAAAAGAGCGCAATTATTCAATCCTATATGTAGTATTTCACAATGTGTAATTGATATTGCAAGATTGGAAGCCCAAGCCGCCGGACATGTTGCCAAAAAAGAGTAAGTTCCACAGATAGCAAAAAAAAAAAAGTTCAGACAGTGACATACAAAAAAAAAAAAAAAATTCACAGAGGGAAGGAAATTTGAGTTTTGGTAAGTGGAGTGCCAGAAAAAAAAAGGAAAAATTCAATATTAGTTTGATAGTAAGTTTGAATAGGAAGGAGAGATTGAAAAGGCAATAGCCCCCCCTTGAGAAGAGGACAAGTTGGGAACAAGATAGCAGAGGTATGTACACAAAGAAATCGATTTTGACGAGCAAAAGAACTAAATCTGTGTAACTTTTGGTGAACTTCCAGGACTTGGAAAGACACCCAAGCCTCTGCAGTGATTTTTTCGGGCAGTTCCGGTGGTTCTGTCCGCAAGCAACGGCTAGCGGAGATCAAATCAAACCGCAAGACGGCCAACCGGTATCCCCCCAAGAGTATAGCAAGGAACAAAGGCCACTCCACAATTGAAGTGAGGTGTCCCGCCCCAAGGTTCCGTACTACAACTGCCGCAGCTACAAAAAAAAAAAAAAAAAAAGAAACAGCGAGGGAACTACAAAAGATTTTTTTTTTTGAGTGCAAACACAGTGTAGAGAATTAGTTTAATTTTTTTAGTTCAGTTTTTTTTTTTAATTTTTTTACAAATCAAGTGAAAATTAAGGATAGGGTAACAGTGAACTCTGCGCTTAGCCTTCCCTTTTGTAATTGTGTTTCGCAATATTATAGCTGGGACATCAGCAACTACATCTTCTTGTGCTGCCGGCAGGACAACGAGGGACACAAAACCGTGAGTAATTTTTTTTTTGCTTTCCTTTTTTTATGAATTGTTTTAGACAAGGTTATATAAGTGTTAAGGGCAGATTTTTTTGTTACTTAGGACAGGTTAGGGTAGTTTGAATTTAGATTTAGTGAATTTCCTTGGATAAAGTTTCATTTATAAATTTTAGATCCGAAGAGATCCGAAGGAATAAAGAAATGTTTGATCATAAAATTTTAGTAGTCATAATAACATAATAATGATGTGTTGGTGAAGATTTTGTGCTTAGATGGTGTGTGGGGTCATGGGAAGGCCGTCCTTTCGCTGACTAGGTGTGACGATGACCTGACAGGACGACTGCACTGATGAGACAAGGACCATAAGTGACGACCTTACGTACTTAACGTAGAGGACATGAGACAGTAGTGGCTGGATTGATGCATTAGGGGCCATCTCCAGTGAATATTGGCCAAGGAGATGGCGAAGGTTGTGTCTTTCAGACATAAGGGTGGGTTGGCCATGCTGGTGCCATCAACACCTGGCACGTCTCTGGGACGAGACAAACCCACATCCGGGACAGACAAGGGGATCCAGATGCCGTAGTATAGGGCTAGAATAGGATAGTTATAAGTTAGTGTAGGTATAGGTTAGGGCTAATCGTAAGTTTTAGACTAGATAAGGTCTAGATTAGAATAGTTAGGTTTAGGTTAGATCTGGCATACCCTTCTTTCTCCAGTATATGGGCATAAGCCCTTGAGCTTCTTCTTCTTCTCCTGTCTTCTTTCCTATCTTTTTTTTTTGTCCGTCCGTTTGGATTTCAAGTTCGATGGCGGCGGATGGCTTAAAGGTGTCAAGATCATTGGATGCGGATGTGATAAATCACTTGGGTTTCTCACTCGCACAATTGCCAATATTGGTGAACTGTGGGAGGATGCAAAACTAAAGATTTTATCACAACCGCGCTGCCTTCCTACCTCCTGCTCAGAATGAAAACGAATCCATCCTTAAGCTTCTAGTGGTACAGAATAGAAATATCCTCATTAAAGACTGGAACGTGATCCTCTCAAGGCTAAAAAGAAACAGCGAACATAAGGAAGGCAAATAGCTTTTGTTGGCAGTGGACAAAAGCTCAGTGGAAATACTAAAAAGTAGATCTGGCGTAGTCAAATTCGGTCTGGGAGAGATCCGGATCAAGATCTTGAATGAAGACTGCAAGAAAGAGTCAGGAACTGCCAGTAGGGCAGATTAATTTGCACCACTCCAAAGCAGTCATTGACGACCTCTTGCTCTTTATCAATAAAGAAAGCGTGGACGTGGCTTTAATCCAAGAGCTGTATATCTTAAACAATGGAGTACCAGGTTTAAAGTCCATCTGTTTCACTCCACAAATGTAGGTAGAATTAAAGCCTGCATCTTAGCTAAAAAATCAATTAATATGTTTCTTTTACCTAGATTCAGCAACGAAAATACAACAGTAGTGATCGTAGAAAACAAGGAGAAAAGTTTTCTTCTAATTTAATTGTCATGGTTCATGAACTGGTAGAGCATGCCCAATCAAGGAACAAATCTCTATTGATGGAATGCAACGCAAATGCGCACCATATACAATGGGGCGGCAAAGACATCAATAAAAGGGGTGAGTCTATTTTTGAATTTATCCTCTCGACCAATCTTGTACTATGTAATAAGGATAATCACCCTACTTTTACATAATAGAATTAGGGAAGAGATTCTGGACCTCACGCTGAAGAGTAATAATGACCAGGTTTTGATAAAAAACCGTAGATTATCTTCTAAAAACTCTTTCTCAGAACATTTTAGAATTCTCTTCACAATAGACATCTACTCTCTCAAGCAAAGATCTTTTAGAAACCCCACAAAGACAAATTGGGCTGTATACACTAAATGAACACAGCGCTGAATACTATAGCTAATGTCCAACACCAACAGCAGCAACTGCAGCAGCAAATTCAACAGCAACGGGAACAAGGAATCCGGGTGGAAAAAGAGATTACATACACCCCAGAGTTTTCCTGGAACTAGAGGGAATTGACTCAGTTCACAACGGTGCAAGGACAGTATATTTGTAATGTACTAAAAAAGAATTACAGAAAATAATCTCTATAAAAGGAATACTGTTTATTTTGGCAAAGGTCGGTGGATGTTCCTCGACAGTCATAGCCCTGACCAGACTTACTTCCGACCTTACCTTTGTGGAAATAAATTCAAAATAGTCTGACAGATCACCAGCCAATTAAATATATAAATAAAAAATATAATGGAAAAGAGTTTTCAGCGAGAAACCACAGGTGGTTACTAAAACTATCAGTTTAACTTTGATATAGAATATCTCAAAGGAAGACAAAACAAAGTGGCAGACTTTTTAAGTAGGATTTAGAAGTGTCGTCTTCTTCGAACCAAGCAACTGTTCACTCAGCACCAGAATACAAATTGATCAAAAATAGTTCAAATTGATATGACAAAAAATCAGTCATATTGGGAAGAATTGTTGAAAAAAACTGTAACAAGAGAAAGAGTAGCAATTTTTTCCGAATTATCCTACAGCGGAAATAATATGATAGAAATCCCTCAAAACCAAAGTTTAAAATTACAGAAACACCATCCCAACAAAATGAAATTTTACATATAGATATGTAGCGGTTTGAATAATAGATGGCAGGTAAAACAAAAGACAGAGAAAATAGATGACCGGAAGAAAGAGATGGTAGTAACAAATAATATAACATGCCCATTAAAGTAAAAATCTGTAATTCTCAGATTGAATGTAGAGGGCGAGTTAAGAATAAACATCCATAAAGAGAAGATAATGTAACATTTCGATTATTGGGGTAGCATTGGTCATGGCGAACAGACGTCAATAGAAAAGCAAAATTGTTTCCCACGTAAAAACTTAATTCAAAAATAAAAATTAATTAAGATTCATTTTAATTAATTAAGATTCATTTAATAACGTGAACGAACCGCACATACGATAGATATCTATCATCTCAACTCTTTTATTTGACGTTCATAGACAAGCACACAAAAAAGGCATATGCCTATAGTTTAGCCAGTAAAAACTGGGTTAATAAAATAGAATATATGGAGGAACGATTTGCACGATTCAGGAAACCTAAACAAATTATTTGTGATAATGAGTTTAAGTCCGAAAATATAAGAGAATATCTAAGGAAACATGAAATAGAAGACACGACTACATTTCACCTTACTCGAAACTTTGTTAACCATCAAATTTGACTACATTTCAGCGAATACAGAAATATATAGAGCAATTCAAATATATAACAATAGTTATCACACAACTCTTGGAATGAGTCCCAATAGGGCAGAAGGAACAAAGCTGAGCATTTAAAAGAAAAACTTGTAAGGCATAAACAGAATGTGATAGGAGAAATAAAAATAGGGATAACTATCAAGAAAATCGAAATGAAGGATATATTAGGAATTATAAGCACCTTAGGCATAAAGATGAAACCTTCTATAGAAAACATAACCTTAAAATCGTTCACCCTACCAAATAAATTCGCAGGTATCCAATTGACTAATGATGTTGACAATAGTCGGGATGATCATACCACCAGCAGAACCAACACTTGAGCTGACACCGATCAACGCTAACAAAGGATTTATTATATTAAATAGAGGTCCAGTAGGATTAATAATAATACCAGTAGTCAAACAATAGTTCAGTTCAGTCCGAACCGCCAAGAAACCAAGTTGTTTGCGCATTACAGTCGAAATCAAAATTTCCCTTCTGTTTAATTATTGCCTAACATTGCTATCGCGCTCTCCTTTTTCTTTTTCTTTTTTTTTATAACTGTGTCATCACGTCAGCCAATTTTTCACAACATAACTGTGTCATCGCACCTATTTAAGCGGTTTTGCTTAGTTTTTGCAACGTTTTTCTTTTTTTTATTGACCCTTCACCGTGTTTTGTTGTGATCGTTTTTTTCTTTCTGCCACTGTAACGTATCTGTGTCACTGTGTACATTCACCCCTGCATTTTTGCGATCGTTTTTCTTTTTTTCCATTTCACCGTATCTGTGTCACTGTGTCGCTTTGAACATTCACCCCGGCTATTCACCATGACGTCTTGTGGATCCACTAACTGCACCATGTTGTCCAACTCCGCTGATATGATAGAATGCAAAGGTATTTGCCATAAATTTTTCCACCCTATCTGCATTGGCCTAACCAGGAATGCCAAAGCCCATTTGCAGGAATACACCAACCTATTCTGTTTCTTCTGTGATGAATGTAAAACTATTTCTATGGCACACATAATGCTTGCTATGAAATGCAACAACGAACAACTTTGTACGCTTACTAATTCGGTTGCTGAGCTGAAATCGGAGATGCGTCACAACTTTAACAAAACGATGGAATTATGTAGCCACTACTGTGATTCCATCAACAACGCCTTAGAAAACTACGCTTCTGATCACAGTTCCGTTTTAAAAGAGATAAAAGAATCCTCCCATAAGAGCGAAAAAAGATACGATCACTTGGTCACTCTCATAACATCAACCAACGCTGGAATTGACGAAATTAAGAATAAGAAAATTAAAACCGTTAACCCCAAGTGCTCTATCCCCTCCCCAATATAAAATCGTTTTTGTCTTTAGTTTTAAGCTTAAATTGTTTAAGTTTCCTTGTGCTTGTATTAAGCTAATAAAAGAGCCGGTAGAGCCGCCGTCAATCAATCAATCAATATTACGTATAGTAAATATTTTTGATATCCTAGCTACTATTAAGGCAACAGAGAATAATTTGCAAAAATTACATTTAATAAATAATTCAGAAATTCTAAACGAAATTATAAACACAAAAGCAAAATTAAAAGCTATAGTTCCATCAACTAGACAAAAACGAGGATTAATGAATTTTATACGAACTGGTCAGAAATGGTTATTTGGAATCATGGATAGTACACACAGAGAGGATATTCTCTATCATTTGAAAGTCATAGATTCAAATAATCATGCTGCTATTGAAATAAGTCCATAAACAGCTCATGCTTAATATTAATAATTTAAGAATTACAAAAGAAAAAGATAGAAAGCAAATATCTAAAGTATGTAGTAGTGAAGTAGATGCCCAAAGAAATATAAATTTAAAACAACTAAAGACAGATCAGTTATTGAGCAGGGCAACATTGGCTGTCAAGGCAAATTTGAGAAAATTTCACACAAAAAATTTCGTTAATTATACTTTTGATCATTTGCACTGTATCCTGGACGTCCAGGACGAAATTAGTGAAAAATTTTGCACTACCTTTTCGTGAGGTACCATGGCTATCAAAGTTAACACGGGCGGTTATCCACACGCGCAGTCAGATTCACACGCTCAACCTCCGGATGTAACCCAAGACAGTATCGGATTCAAGCATAGACGCATCGCTTGCACTTTTTGCCTTGCATGCGCAGACGTGTTCGAATCATCGTGGGAATGACATGATCATGGTCAGCCAGGGCGAGCTTAGATTTCAATTATAAAATAAATGTGAATTTAGTCTTACCTGCAGCGTCGAGGAATAAATATCTCTTTTGTATATACGAAATATATATGAAATACTTGTTGTTTTATTGTAAACCGGTGGTGCACGCTTAAGGTCGTGCCGGTTGTAATTTTTTTTAGAACATTCAAGGAGGAAATTTGTAACTTCAATTATGAAAGCCACACTTTCTGTTTTTTTTTTTTTTTTTTTTTTTTATTTCTTAATACGATTGAGGAAGAACGAGATGACCTAAATGAACTTTTTGATGATAATGAGAAGGAAAATATTTCCACAGGAAACTCTGCTAACTGGTCGGAGTACATGGGAAGACAGAAACATTTTGAATTTGTGGGCAGATTTGGTTTGCAGGTAAAAATTTCGCCTGAGAGCACGCCTCTTGAGATTTATTCCAAATTAGTTGACAGAGAGGTGATGGAGATGATATCAAAAGAAACCAATCGATATGCCCAACAAAATATAAGTACTCGCTCAAGATTAAGATACAGCTGATTGAATAAATGGATTGAAACAAAGCCGGAAGAAATAAAAAAATTTCTTGGGTTGATTATGTACATACATGGGACTTTTTCCCCTTGGTCGCATTGAAAATTATTGGGAGACGGGTGGGATCTATGATTTTAAAATTGCACGTGCAATTATGCCCCGAAACAGGTTTCAATCTTTGCTCTCATATTTGCACTTTAGCAACACCGAGACAATAAATATGTCCGACCGATTGAGGAAAATCAATGGCCTAATGGAAGTTCTACAAAACAATTTTCAGAGGACATTTTTCCCCGCAGAAGACTTTGTTATCGACGAAACTCTCGTGCCATGGAGAGGCCGACTTATTTTCCGACAATATATCCCAAATAAGACGCATCGTTATGGAGTCAAACTTTTCAAGCTTTGCTTAACAGATGGTTACACTTGGGCTATGAATATATGCTGGAAAGTCAGCAACAGGGGAACGCGAGGTTGAACTTGCTAGAAACGTTTGCATGGAGCTTTCAAAAGACCTACTCAATATAGACAATTTTTATATGAGCTACGAGTTGGCAAAGGAATTGCTGCAAAATAAGACCCATGTTGTTGGAACACTAAGGGCAAACAAAAAAAATAATATACCAAAAGATGTCCTCCTCGCTAAATTGGCCAGAGGGGAAATTATATCTCGGGAAGATGAAAATGGAATTGTAATTTTAAAATGGAAAGACACCCGTGACGTGAGAATGCTGTCTACTAAACATGCCCTGAAATGCAACCCGTAACACGTCGAAATCCATTTGCAAATTTAGCAGAAAATCAACCGTCGATTAGTGCGAATGCACCCACTGTTTGAAGGCCAAATAATAAACGTGGAGTTTCCTTCAAACCCGGTGCGATACTTGCTTATAATAAGGGAAAATCAGGGATTGACTTGTCTGATCAGATGAGTTCGTATACCACTACGCTAAGGAAAGGTATCAAGTGGTATCGAAAATTAGGCATAGAACTTTTATCGGGAATAGCAGTTGTCAACGCATGTCAAACATCTTACAAAATCGAAAATACATATTCGGAAATTCAGGGAAATTTTGGCTGCTCAACTACTTGAAATACCCACAGCCCCCGCTCGTAGAGTTGAAACACCCCGTTCAGCAACGCACCATCTCATAGAGCGTGTATCTTCTGATGGGAAAAAAATTAGAAGAAAATGTAGCGTTTGCTACAAGAAAATAACAAAATCCAAAGGACGTGAAGCAGCCCGCAAAGAAGCTAAGCTAAGCTATGTGTCGGGTCTGCTTCAATACAAAACATTAAAACCAAAGTTTGTTGCTTTTTATAAATAATACTTTTAGTTGAAGCTAAAGTAAAATATTTTTTTTTTACTTTATACGAAATGAAATGAATTCTCAAAGAATTTTTTTTTTTCAAAAGTTATATTTTTCTTAAGTTTTTTCAATACTTTATATACATAAATATCAATAGAATTGTTCCTCGCTTTTATGAAATATACTTTTAGTTGGAGCTAGGCTCCTTAAATTTGTGAATTTATTTATTTATGATACTATTTGAAATAAAGTTTATGAAATGAATTACATTATGACATTATATATACAGCTATGGCCACATAAATAGCACAAAATGTATACCTTACGTTTTAACTGTACCGTACTGTACTCCTTTTATTTTAAACGATGTAAGGCAAACTTGTATGCATGCTACTGCCTCCCTCTATGTTCCAGTAGATTATGAAGAAAAAAATGTACCGTTATCAAATCTGTTGCTTCATTCTTTGAAGTAGTCTTATTTGCAAGAAGTCATTAAAATAAGAACCTGCAATTTTGGAAAGGGTACTATGGAGTGATGAGACAAAGGTGAATAGAATTGGGCCAGACGGAAAAACATTTGTGCATCGCCCAATAAGTAAAGCCTTGGATCCCAAGTACACCCAAAAAACTATTAAGCGTGGTCGGGGTAATGTCATGGTCTGGGGTGCATTTTGCTGGCATGGAGTTGGACCTATTGTAAGGATCAATGGCAAATTGGACAAATTCCAGTATTTAGACATACTGAAAACTGCAATGGAGCCCTACGTTTTCGAGTCTATGCCAGTAAATTGGATCTTCATGCATGACAATGACCCTAAGCACTCAGCTAAAGTGGTGAAAGATTGGTTTTTGCGGGAAAGTATTGATGTTCTTAACTGGCCAGCTCAAAGTTCCGATTTTAACCCCACTGAGAATTTATGGAATGATGTAAAGGTTAAAATTGGGCAACAAAATTACAAGAACAATGATGAGTTATGGGAGGGAATAAAAGAAGCTTGGTATTCTATTCCGAAGAATAGATGCCAGAAGCTTGTAGAGAGTATGGAAAGGCGGTGTCTGTCGGTGTATCTGTGCTATTTATGTGTCCAGAAGAATTTTCATATTCCCTAAGTTTTTTCCCTCAAACATTCGCTGAATTTGAACATATCCTTTTACTAAAGTAAATTTTATTTCTGTTTTACTTAAGATTTCAAATGAATAAAACCTTTTTACTATAGTACAAGTACAATTTAAAGTATACGGATATTTCTATTACGAGTTAATTTGTGCTATTTATATGGCCATGGCTGTAGTTTTTCTTTCAAAATTATAACTATCTAAAGATTGTCTAACAATTTTGGGCATAATTCGGTAAGTTTCCCTTACTTGCTCAAACCAAAAACGTCTATGCTATCTAAGGTCCCAAGCAACTTTGCCCCATACCGAATTTGTACGTAATGGCTATCATATTTGCATGCCACAGCCTTGAATGAAGTTATAGGTGGCTATCATATTTGATAGCCATGGCACCCTTGGAAACATCACTGTCTATCATATATGATAGCCATGGCAGCCAATGTGTTAACTGGGGAAGAAATATTAGCTTCAGGTTTAGACTTTTATAAATTGAAACAATGCAATACAATAGGGAAACGTTAATTTTAACTGTTGGAGAAGGTGTCAGCGGACGGTAAAGGCAGTAGTTTCCCCCCTAATGACTGATAGATGGAGCCACGGAAATGTCAAAGCTGTCAAACTCCATTTTGTATTACACGGCTTTTCCGGTGGCCTTTGTTCTTTCTTTTTTCTTTGGAGCCGTCATCACAAGTGCCTCGTGTGCGCTAAGCTGGAGAAATAAACCCCATTTTATATTACACCATATGTATAACAATTTAGGAGACTACGTAAGTTAGAACATAAGAAGAATCATATAAATTAAGTATCTAATTTGTATTATATTTAAAAAAAGGTTTTGTAACTTGGCAACGCATAAAGTTGGGTTTACTTTGCCAGTTTCACAGAAGAGTCTCGGTTATGTAACAACATTAACAATAAAACTTCTAAAAGAATATATACAAGTAGACCTTAAAGTGATTGTTTCCGTACCGAATAACGAATTTAAAGAACTAGACATAAATAAAATACAATTTCTTGAAATAAATAGCACACAGTTGGAATATAATCCAGATAATATTTACCTGAAAGATTTAAGTGTAAGTAATAACTGTCTAACCAAATTTGAATGTAATCGTAACTATAGACCAAATAATAATAGTCTAGCCGAAAGCCCTAGCAACTAGAGTTATATATTATTTATATTAATTTTATAATTTATTATAAGTTAGTATTGTCATAAATAGGTAAAAGTGAAATACTAAAAATGTGTTGTAAATGGCTCATTTTACTCTGAAGAGTTTTATTTTAATCTAGGAGAGCATTAATGATGAGCATTTCGTCAGAGTGCATTATTTGTTTGAGAGAGATGATTTCATTATACAACATCTCAGAGATGAGGTACATTATTCTTCTTCACATAGTCACAGTCGCTTAGGCATAGATTTGCACATTTTATGTGAAAAAGCACTTTACACACGGTACATTGAATTTTTGCATCAGACCGTATAATGAATATTAGCAGCTTTTTTTTTACCATATATTTACTTTCGATTAGCGCGGATAAATAAAATAAAACAAAAAAAAAAATTGTTGAAATCTTTCCAAGAATTACACTGGATGTGTGCACCCCACAACAATCACAATGAACTTCGAATTAATTTTGAAGATGAAAATATGAGTTGTTGTGCGGTGGTTGAACAATAAAGTTGTTGCAAAAGGAAAGTTGTTGTTTGATTTCATAGATTGGATAAATAAAATAAGAAATTCTAACTACAGCGTTAGACTTAAATAGACTTTAGGACAAATTTGACAGAGAGGTTCGAAGACAGTGTCCAACATCAAAAAACAGCTATTAAGAAGCTGATCGATAAAATGCCTAGATTGACGGCCAAATTGGTGCAAGTACGAGGTGGATTTTTCGACGAAAAAGAGGTCTAATTCTAGGTACATTATTCTTCTTCACATAGTCACAGTCGCTTAGGCATAGATTTGCACATTTTATGTGAAAAAGAACTTTACACACGGTACATTGAATTTTTGCATCAGACCGTATAATGAATATTAGCAGCTTTTTTTTTACCATATATTTACTTTCGATTAGCGCGGATAAATAAAATAAAACAAAAAAAAAAATTGTTGAAATCTTTCCAAGAATTACACTGGATGTGTGCACCCCACAACAATCACAATGAACTTCGAATTAATTTTGAAGATGAAAATATGAGTTGTTGTGCGGTGGTTGAACAATAAAGTTGTTGCAAAAGGAAAGTTGTTATTTGATTTCATAGATTGGATAAATAAAATAAGAAATTCTAACTACAGCGTTAGACTTAAATAGACTTTAGGACGAATTTGACAGAGAGGTTCGAAGACAGTGTCCAACATCAAAAAACAGCTATTAAGAAGCTGATCGATAAAATGCCTAGATTGACGGCCAAATTGGTGCAAGTACGAGGTGGATTTTTCGACGAAAAATAGGTCTAATTCTAGGTACATTATTCTTCTTCACATAGTCACAGTCGCTTAGGCATAGATTTGCACATTTTATGTGAAAAAGCACTTTACACACGGTACATTGAATTTTTGCATCAGACCGTATAATGAATATTAGCAGCTTTTTTTTTACCATATATTTACTTTCGATTAGCGCGGATAAATAAAATAAAACAAAAAAAAAAATTGTTGAAATCTTTCCAAGAATTACACTGGATGTGTGCACCCCACAACAATCACAATGAACTTCGAATTAATTTTGAAGATGAAAATATGAGTTGTTGTGCGGTGGTTGAACAATAAAGTTGTTGCAAAAGGAAAGTTGTTATTTGATTTCATAGATTGGATAAATAAAATAAGAAATTCTAACTACAGCGTTAGACTTAAATAGACTTTAGGACGAATTTGACAGAGAGGTTCGAAGACAGTGTCCAACATCAAAAAACAGCTATTAAGAAGCTGATCGATAAAATGCCTAGATTGACGGCCAAATTGGTGCAAGTACGAGGTGGATTTTTCGACGAAAAATAGGTCTAATTCTAGGTACATTATTCTTCTTCACATAGTCACAGTCGCTTAGGCATAGATTTGCACATTTTATGTGAAAAAGCACTTTACACACGGTACATTGAATTTTTGCATCAGACCGTATAATGAATATTAGCAGCTTTTTTTTTACCATATATTTACTTTCGATTAGCGCGGATAAATAAAATAAAACAAAAAAAAAAATTGTTGAAATCTTTCCAAGAATTACACTGGATGTGTGCACCCCACAACAATCACAATGAACTTCGAATTAATTTTGAAGATGAAAATATGAGTTGTTGTGCGGTGGTTGAACAATAAAGTTGTTGCAAAAGGAAAGTTGTTATTTGATTTCATAGATTGGATAAATAAAATAAGAAATTCTAACTACAGCGTTAGACTTAAATAGACTTTAGGACGAATTTGACAGAGAGGTTCGAAGACAGTGTCCAACATCAAAAAACAGCTATTAAGAAGCTGATCGATAAAATGCCTAGATTGACGGCCAAATTGGTGCAAGTACGAGGTGGATTTTTCGACGAAAAATAGGTCTAATTCTAGGTACATTATTCTTCTTCACATAGTCACAGTCGCTTAGGCATAGATTTGCACATTTTATGTGAAAAAGCACTTTACACACGGTACATTGAATTTTTGCATCAGACCGTATAATGAATATTAGCAGCTTTTTTTTTACCATATATTTACTTTCGATTAGCGCGGATAAATAAAATAAAACAAAAAAAAAAATTGTTGAAATCTTTCCAAGAATTACACTGGATGTGTGCACCCCACAACAATCACAATGAACTTCGAATTAATTTTGAAGATGAAAATATGAGTTGTTGTGCGGTGGTTGAACAATAAAGTTGTTGCAAAAGGAAAGTTGTTATTTGATTTCATAGATTGGATAAATAAAATAAGAAATTCTAACTACAGCGTTAGACTTAAATAGACTTTAGGACGAATTTGACAGAGAGGTTCGAAGACAGTGTCCAACATCAAAAAACAGCTATTAAGAAGCTGATCGATAAAATGCCTAGATTGACGGCCAAATTGGTGCAAGTACGAGGTGGATTTTTCGACGAAAAAGAGGTCTAATTCTAGGTACATTATTCTTCTTCACATAGTCACAGTCGCTTAGGCATAGATTTGCACATTTTATGTGAAAAAGAACTTTACACACGGTACATTGAATTTTTGCATCAGACCGTATAATGAATATTAGCAGCTTTTTTTTTACCATATATTTACTTTCGATTAGCGCGGATAAATAAAATAAAACAAAAAAAAAAATTGTTGAAATCTTTCCAAGAATTACACTGGATGTGTGCACCCCACAACAATCACAATGAACTTCGAATTAATTTTGAAGATGAAAATATGAGTTGTTGTGCGGTGGTTGAACAATAAAGTTGTTGCAAAAGGAAAGTTGTTGTTTGATTTCATAGATTGGATAAATAAAATAAGAAATTCTAACTACAGCGTTAGACTTAAATAGACTTTAGGACGAATTTGACAGAGAGGTTCGAAGACAGTGTCCAACATCAAAAAACAGCTATTAAGAAGCTGATCGATAGAATGCCTAGATTGACGGCCAAATTGGTGCAAGTACGAGGTGGATTTTTCGACGAAAAAGAGGTCTAACTCTATTTTACTACCAAAGTCTTTTTATTTATTAGGTTCAATTAATTAGATAAATATATACATATATTTACAATAATTTTTGATAATTAAAATGGAAAAGACGAAGAGTTTTATACCAATTTCTCTGACAGATAGTATTGTCCGGAATCTTATGAAAGGCAGTGTACTTCCAGACTAATGGTACCATGAAAGCCAATTAGGTGTGCACTACTAGGTCAAGCGAAGTACAACAAGTGATGGTTTTAATATTTCCATATGGAGAGTGGTAATAATAAACAGTCACCGGTATTCGTGAAAGTTAATACATTTGGATAAGTACTTATGGTATCATGGAAGCCAATTAAGTGCTTTTCTTTTTTTTTAGTTTATTTATCTGTCAAATTTAATTCTTTCAAACAAATTTATTTCTTTATCTACTTTTACTTAAAAGGTTTATAATGATTTGATAAAAAGTTTCATTTAGTAACATTTTTTCTTTTTTGGTTGAGTTGTTATTTTGTCACACTTAAATAATTCAATCATTTGAGAATCATCTCTTCCAAGCGACAAATTCTGATTTCTAAGTCGTCTCAATTCGGTACAATACCTGTAAGCCTATATTGATCGCATCCATAGCGCAAAACAGCAAAAGGGAACAAACAAAAATAAAAAATCGGTTGGAACCTCCTGTTCCAACCTGTGTATAAATAAAGGTTATGGTAAGAAATTTAACATATTTTCATATTCATGTTATTAATCATGTTGTTCTTTGTAAATCATTTATTCCACTATCAGGAATTCGTACACTTCCGCTGTACTGCAGCGTCAGCGTTTAGTTTTTACTTGCACCTTATATTATTAATCATATGTGTAAGAAAATGTTTTTTTGATTTAATAAAAAACACAGTATTGTGTTGAGTGCTAAAAGGTGAAGTCGTATTTTAATTTGGACATAGTCCAACATAATATTGAAGTCGTGTTTTAATTTGGACATAGTCCAGAATAATACTTCTTGA
The DNA here is from genome assembly GCA_963082735.1 of Pocota personata. NCBI lineage: Eukaryota > Metazoa > Arthropoda > Insecta > Diptera > Syrphidae > Pocota > Pocota personata. Next base: position 43,851,853 of record OY720429.1, on the reverse strand, counting down.
TAAAAAAACTTAACTTATATTTTCAAAGTCTACATCAACAATGAAGTTAATATTTGACCAAACGTATGCAGTCAATATTACGAGTGAACCAGTTCCGAACTAAAACCATTCCAGCACCGCTGTTAATCTTTGAATAGCCTAGCATCTTTGGAAAAAGCAAATCTTGACATGTAAGTTTTAAAGAAGACGACTTGAAAGATGTGGAATTCTCTATATTCGTTGTGGAAAATCTGAACGAGTTAGCGAATGCTTGCAATGAACAAATAAATACATTCCAAGATGGCGATGAGTAAAATTGATATTCGACCAAGCATTTTAATCAAGCAAAAAAGATCTGAACTAAGACAAATCAAATCATGTTGCATCTATTCACTTGCTGATATAACGTAAACAAAAGTGCTGATGCTGTGATACAGTTGGTATGCAGTAAACATACTCCGCCGCTTCTCAAATACCCTCAGTTTGCTGAATAAGTAGTTTAACCGTAAGAATCATTTAGAAAAGATGCATTTCAAATGCAAATCAATTGAAAACGCCACCACATCACCGGACCTAAATGTTATAGAATGCGTTTGGGATTATCTAGAGCGCCAGATAAGAAAGAGGGAAATCAAGACTAAGGACGATCTTAAGACAGAAGCGTCATACAGAATTTGGTAAGATCGATGTCATCAAGACTTAAAGCCGTTACTAAGGCCAAAGAATACTCTACAAAGTATTAATACAAAGTTTGAGGCCATGACACTTACCAATTATAAGTAGTTTATACAGTGTATACTTACTTTTGAGATATAGTTTTCGACTCATCTCTATTAAAATATTATTTTGTGTCAATTGCTAAGACGTTTTTTAATGTTTGTTTCTTTTTAATTAATTGAAGTATTTTTGGTTTGAAAATTAATAAAATTGTTATTCGTTTATAATAAATACATTTAAGTTTTGCACAAAATGATGGTGTATCCTTATTATTGGAACTAACTGTACCTACTTTAGGTTTCATATAGATACTGCGAGTGATTCACTCAATAAATGAGGCGTAATTACTTTTACGCGGCAGTTATACTCGTACACGTTACAAATCAAAATCGTTAATTCCGCTTAACCTACTGATCACGATCACGAACTCAATTTGTCACCTACAAACGAGATGAGCGAGTTACGTGCAGAACATATAGCATAGTAACTAACAGCATCACAACAGACCTGCAGCCGCCCGACAACAACATCACGTTACATGCAGAATAATTTTTGCATAGTAACAAATAGTTCCACATCAGACCTGCAGCCGCCCGACAACAACATCACGCTGACGACACAAGTCCGCATAAAAACTATCTGTCGCTTAGCAACATCCCCCTCCAGTTCTCAGCGTCTTTGAAGGAGAACATGCAGGTGAGAGCTTTGATAAAGAACATGTGAAATATTGTTGTTGCAGTACACATAATGTTCCGCTGATCATCGTGTACATGATAGATATGCTAACAGAGAGGGTATAAATATTCGGTGAAAGCAGAGGAGCTGGATCAGTTTTTTTGAAGTGTTTGAAAAATAAAAATCTTTAAAAAAAATAGTTTTGCGTTTTGCTTATTTTGATATTTTAGTAAGAAATATTTTTTTTTCAGTGGAAGAAGGCCGCGTATGTAACTGGCGCAGTCGGTGCCGTACCTTTAGCATATTTAATAAATAGTGAAAAATAGTAGCTAAGTTTGCTAACGAAATAGGTACATATATTTGTATATATCTTCGAGAGAATATCGGAGTAAAGAACCAGTGTCTTTTCGTTTTGATAAAATACAAATAAACTATAAATAAAGTGGAAAAAAAAAATTAATAATAATATAATAAAAAAAAAAACATTTAAACAGTGTAAAAATACATAGACATACATATACATATGAACTAAAACAATTTACTACAGTGAGGTGAAAAATATACGAATATAGGATCCATGAAAGCAGTGGAAGCAGATCAAGTAACGGTTGCAGAAGATTAACAAGGTGAGTCCTTCTTCGTAGTTGGTTATAATATCCCATGCCATCCTTTAAAACCCGTAAAAGTAAAAAGCTCCACGTGGGTTGCTCTCCATCATTTAACTCTAATCATTTACATTCCAATTTGAGAAGTATTGTAGAAGGTTTCTCTTCCTCTTCTTATACTTGCGAAATGTACCAAAATAATTTTGCTATCGCGTTAAATGCCTTTAACTCACTCAGGATTCCTGACGCAGTTAAAGACCTACTGAATTTTGATAGTAATCCCAGGCTTCTTCATGATTTTCTTTCTAACGTTGAAGAAATATTAAATTCTATACCTCAGCTTTGTGATCAAGGTTATCAAAAAATTATACTTCGGGCCATTCGAAATAAAATAACTGGACAAGCTAACTATGTATGGCACACCGGAAGTTTGGAAGGATATAAGAAATAATTTGATTGTGCACTATTCGGACAAACGGAACGAAACCAGTTTGATACGAGATTTGCACCAACTTCGACAAAACCAGAGTACAGTTGACGTGTTCTACTCTAAAATAATAGATTTGTTGTCGGCTATGATTAACCATGTTAAGGTGCATGAAAGTGATTGTAACGTAATACAATCAAAACAAATTTTATACGAGGAGATGTGCCTTAACACCTTTTTGTCAGGTCTTAGGGTCAACTATAAGAGCTATGAGGCCAACAAAGCTTTCAGATGCTTTAAATTTCTGTCTCAAAGAACAAAATTGTATATACTTTCGCGACCAACAGTTTTTCAATAGGAATGATTCGACTAAATTTATTAGACAATATTCTCCACATAATAGTAACCACCAAAATTCACTTAGACAATACTCAAGTAATCCAAATCAATTTTCAACCAGGTTATATACTCCCTATCAACAATTTTCTTCTAGTACATATTCTCCCAATAGTAATAATCAGTTTTCAGGCAGACAACAAACTTTTAACAATAATCCTGATGTATTTACTAGTCAACATAGCGACAATAATCCAGAAACTACAACATTCAATCCGCGTCCAACTTGTTGTGAGCTAGGGTTGGCCACGGAGGCGTCTTCGGTGCGAGTAAGGAGGACGGCGGCACGCTCGCGGTTGCTCGGCTCAGCTCGTCGGACGGGGTGGTTCTTGTCCACCTTACTTCACACCACCTGCTCAGCTATGAGTAGTGTTTTCCTTTTTCTTTCGGGACATTGAAATGAGAAATTTCCCTTTCCAATGTCCTACGTCTCGTCATTGTCAGTTACAAAAATTTCGTTTGAATAAAAAAAATTCCTGAGCGATAGCATACCTAAATACACTACCCTGACATATAATATTGTTAACTAACTTACCTAACATAACTAATATTACCTACGACCCTTCTCACGTAACCCAAAAACAAAATTTCTGACCAACAAAAATTATATATAAACTTTATCTCTTTATCTTATCCCTGAACCACAGATAATTTCTCGATCGCCATTAATATTCTTGCGAGAGAGAGACGGGTGTATCTCACTCCCTCATGTCAGCTGATTATTGACATTTCTTTTATTTTTAATTTCTAATTGCGAAGCGAATCGCTGTGTTTTGTTTTTTTTTGTAATTGTTCCTCCTTTCTTTTTTTTTCTTATTTGTTTAAATAAATTAAATGAAGACCCACCCTTGGACTGGGTGTTGCAAAAGGGAGATAAAAAAAAAAACCCAGCACAATGTGCGAAAAGGATACGACAAATAGGACAAGCACACCACACAGAATCAGGTATGTAGACATTTTTATTTGTTTTTTTTTTTTTGTAATTAATTTTTGAATTGCAATCCCAATGTAATGTCGTGAACCACCAAAATCCACCCCTAGAATGGGGTGTGTGTGCGTGGACGAACAAATCCCAATCAGCCAATGCTAGAGGACGACGATGATAAACACCATCGAGGGATCGCCGTAAAATTGTCTGGGTTCAGGTACTTCTTTTTAATTTTTCTTTTCCTTTTTTTTTGTTTTTTGTTGTCGTTATTGGGCGAGGTACAGGCCCTCGTAACAGACTAACATTATTCCCTTTTCGAAAAGCTTCAATAATCCATTTTCAAATCAAACTAGGCTTTCACGTCCACAACCAATGGACATTGCAAGTGGAACTTCAAATAGGAACTCTCTCAACTTAACGCAATATACAGGAAACTATCTACATAATATTGAGGGTAGCGCTCCTTATAACAATCAACAATCAACTCAGGCATGTGTTTGTCATGCACAAAATTCAACAAACCATGAGCCTCAAAGATATTATCAAAACCTAGATTTTTTCAATCATTCGAACCAAATTATAGAAAGTGAAATTGATGATGCAAATTTTCTTACACTTGCCTCGGAGAATCAATAGGCTACCTCGACATTAACAACTACAATAGTAATTTACTTCCCTACATAACAATAAATATCCTTACAAAACCCGACCTTAAATTTCTAATAGATATAGGCAGCAATAGATCTTTTATAGTCCCAAATGCAGCAATCGATTTTAATATCAAAGATATAGAGCATTTGGAAATCAAAACAATATTCAATAGTCAATTTGTTTACAGAGAAGTAAGTTTAAATGGACTCTCTGAATTCAAAATAGATAAACCAATTTCGTTACTTCTCTTTAACTTTAACGGTCTCATTGGCGTTGACTTAATGAAAACATATTCTGTTCCGGGAATGAGTAAAATAGTAAGTCGTCTTCCTGTTGATGTTGAGTTTGGTAGCATTTATATAGGACCAACGTTAATAAGACCAAACTTACTTATACCTGAAGGGGTCCATGAAGCATACGGTTGGTATTCTTTTGTAAAGGTCATTAACTCGTCCGATGTCCCACAACTGTTTACTGTAGAACAACCAATTAAATCTACAAGAATCAATCCAAACAATGTTACTGAAATACACCATTTTTCAATCTACAATCCAGAAGGCTTAGGTAATCTTAAAATTCAAGATTTGATTCGTATTGACCACCTGAATTCTGAAGAACAAAAAGCAATTATAACCCTTTGTCAAAAATATCAGCATATTTTCTTTAAGGAAAGTGAGAACCTGACTTTTTCTACTGAGGTCAAACACCAAATAAAAACAAAAGACGATATTCCGATTTACACAAAATCGTATAGGTATCCACTTATCCTTAAAGAAGAAATTCAGAATCAGATATCTAAATTGCTCGAAGAAGGTATCATACGTCAAAGTTTTTCACCATGGTCCTCTCCAATTTGGATGGTTCCAAAAAAAAGAGACACAAGCGGCAAACAAAAATGGCGGTTAGTAATTGACTACCGCAAACTCAATGATAAAACCGTAGATGATAGATACCCTATTCAATGTATTTTAGCACTCTTGACTTAGCCTCTGGTTTCCATCAAATTCAAGTAGATGAAAACGATGTTCCGAAAACAGCCTTCTCAGTAAATAATGGCCATTACGAATTCTTAAGAATGCCTTTCGGGTTGAAAAATCAATCGAATCGAAAAATCATCGACCTTTCAACGAGTAATGGACCATGTTTTACATGACTTGCAAGGTAAAATATGCTTTGTCTATATGGACGACATTATTGTTTTTTCAACATCGCTTCAGGAGCATATCGAGAACTTGGAAAGTGTGCTTAAAAAACTCAAAGATGCTAATTTTAAAATTCAGCTGTCAAAATCCGAGTTTCTACGAAAAGAAGTATACTTAATTATTTAGTATATTATTAGAAAGAAACTAAGTAAAGAAGCTTGTATATTACGTTCATTTTTCATTTTCTGTTATTTTATGCACCTTATATAAATTTTAAAACAGAGAGCAACACATCATCTTAATCCATTCCCCTCCCATGCAGAACATCTAGCATAGTAACTAACAGTATCACAACAGACCTGCAGCCGCCCGACAACAACATCACGTTACATGCAGAATAATTTTTGCATAGTAACAAATAGTTCCAAATCAGACCTGCAGCCGCCCGACAACAGCATCACGCTGACGACACATGTCAGCATAAAAACTATCTGTCGCTTAGCAACATCTCCCTCCAGTTCTCAGCGTCTTTGAAGGAGAACATGCTGATGAGAGCTTTGATAAAGAACATGTGAAATATTGTTGTTGCGGTACACATAATGTTCCGCTGCTCATCGTGTACATGATAGATATGCTAACAGAGAGGGTATAAATATTCGGTGAAAGCAGAGGAGCTGGGTCAGATTTTTTGAATTGTTTGAAAAATAAAAATCTAAAAAAAAAAAAATAAGTTTTGCGTTTTGCTTATTTTGATATTTTTGTAAGAAATATTTTTTTTTCAGTGGAAGAAGGCCGCGTATGTAACTAGCGCATTGTGGAACTGGATTATGCTTAAGCCGGCTCACAGAACGAAGTCAGTTGGTTTTTGACAGCAGAGCTGTCCCTTCCTGGATTGGGATTCGATTTGATTTATTATTCTGGGGAAAATAACTTTAACTCATTGTGAATAATAATTAAAAAAATATTAATTATAAAGCATAATTAATTCATTAACTGAGAAAAATAAACCTTTTGCTTAGCTCCAAACTGCCCGCAAAATTGAAACCAATTTCAGGTAATATTAGTTTGTATGGGCTTGTGTACATCCCTTCAAATATTGTCAAAATAGTTGATGATTGTTGATGATACAATTAATTGTCAATAAATGCTGGGAACACATTTGCGGTATAAAAATAAAAATAAATAATTAAACTCACCATCGAAGCGTTGTGAAAAAACGCATTAGCCCCCATATTATCAAATATTATCTTCCTATTTGACCAGAAAAAAACAGGAATTGATAGTGTCAACAGGGACAATTTAATTAAAATCAATAGTTCAAGAATAAAGTTTAACTTCCATGGCTCAAACTATCATAGGTGTAATCAATTGGATAGGACAAAACTGGTGTTATCGCCGAAATTATTCTTATGTCTGCTGATGATGCTGAACAAATTGAAATTTTCTCGCATGTGACATTACTGTGCGAGGATAAAAGGGTTCATCCATTCTATGTTTACTTAAAACAAATCAAGGTTTTAAATATCACATTTTTGATCGGAATTTAATAACGCATTGAAAATTTATTTTGGATCTACCAACGAGTGCATTGAATGTGAATACAGTATGCAAAATCCATATTCGTACAAGTTAACACGCTGCACTTGCTCGACGTGCCCAAGTCGTGACAGCGAATCTCTTCGGATTCGCTGTATCAGCTTATTCAGGTATGAACATGTTCCCACAGTCTGGGTGCATTGGGATCGTGTTGCATTACTTTTGGAATGCACCGGATACACGCGCGCTACCTTATAGCAACTCAGCAGAATGGATCGTGGGACTGGCGGCAGCTTAACGGAAAGATTTTAGATATTAAGTCAGGCTTAAGTTTAACATTGTAAGAGACGGTTCGATTGCGTTATTCGCTGAAATAAATTGTACAAAAAAGCTCCTTTTTCATTTTGGGATGAACAAAATCCGTATTCGTACAGATGACAATACTTGCTTTTTCTCACGAAACAAGGAATTTTACCGTTATGTTGGAACTTTTTCCCTTGAATCATGCATCGAGTGTGAGTAACCATCATTTGCACTAAAAATCTTATAGCATTTGCTGGTGTGAGCGCGAAAATGTTATTGTACAATGGGTCGAAAGCCAAATGAACTTCCAAATGACATAAGAAAATTAATAATAAATTTGTATACAGACGGTAAATCTTTGCGGCAAATTGCAATTCAGTATGTGATAAATATATATGAAACGAGTGGCCGCGTCGAAAAAAAAGTTCGGAATCAAAATAGATCCTTATTGGACAGAAGACATCAGTCATTTTTACTTCGCCAAATCCGCAAAAATCCGTTAGTTAGTGGTGTTAAACTTGCTGCAATTCTTCACAAATATCTTCGGAACCAAGTTACTCGTACTACACAAACTGTTCGAAATTATGTGCGAAAACTTGGTTTTAGGAGCAGAGTCGCAGTGAGAAAACCATTTGTGAGCCCAGTTAACAGGCAAAAACGCATCACTTTTGCAAAACAATATCTGACAATGGATATGCAGTTCTGGAGAAAGGTAATTTTTTCCGATGAATGTAAATTCAACATAAAAATTTCCGATGGACGCGTGAAAACCTGGCGTGAGCTTAATACAAGCTTAAGAAGACACAATCTACTGCCAACGTTCAAACATGGTGGTGGTTCACTCATGGCGTGAGGGTGTTTTGGAGCAGCAGGTGTCGGAAAACTACTTTTCATCGACGGCATCATGGATTCTAAACAATATATCAATATCCTGAAAACAAATTTGCGTGAAAGTGCTAAAAATTAGGTTGTGAACGGGACTTTGTTTTTCAACAAGACAACGACCCGAAGCATACGGCGTTGAATACACGGTGTGGAAATCCGTACCCTGAAAGATCGATCTGGCAATGCTGTTGGTGCAGATCTTATAGAACAGATCTGGCAATTCTCTGGGACAGATAGCACAGCAGTTCTGGTGCTCTTACTGGCAGGAAAGATATAGCAGCGTGACGGATGACTTATAGAAACAATTATTATATTGTCAATTGTAATCAGCGATATAAAAGGATTAATAAAGGATTATTACATTGGCGATGAGGTAAATATAAAATACATACATAGATAAAACAAGAAAATAATAGAAAACAAATGTGTGGTGATTAAATTCGCCCAAGTTGGTTGCAAAAAAGGGTATGGAAAAATAAATAGGATTTTTTTTTTTTCTGTTTCTTCTAGTGAGAGGAGAAAAGAAAGAATTGCTCACAAAAAAGATAATGCAAGCTGATATGATATTTATACATATGTACGTGGTATGTGTACGTGAGTAATTTTTGGAAAATAAACAACGTGTTGAAAGAAGGAAGAGGAAAAAAGTAGAACGTGTTTACACACGTAATTGTTGTTGTGCAGTTCTTCAGTTGCGGGAAGGAGATCGTGCTCGTGCATTAAGAAAAGAAGAGTCACGGGAAAAAAATATTAATTTAAAAAAACATATATATATGTATATATATTAGACTTGTAAAGAAAGTACACGGCGCGGCGGCGTAAAGCAAAATATTGGAATGGGGGATACGGGTATCAAACCCTTTCTCTGCGAAACGAATGACAAGTCGCTAATCCGCCTGGAATGGGAAAGATGGTTCAGGGCTTTTTTCGTTGTCCCTAGAGTCTGAAGAGATTGGGGATGAAAAAAAAAGAAAAACAAGCTACTTCACTTAGGGGGCCCTCAATTGCAAGAGGTAATTTATAATATTCCGGGTGCGCTTGTTGACCATGTCACTAAGGGAGATGTATTTAGCGTTTTAGTTGGCAAACTAAATGAATACTTTTCGCCAAAACGCAATTCAACTTTTGAAAGACACCTATTCAGATCACTTAAACCGGAGGGGGAAAGTTTTAATAAATTTTTGATACGTCTTCGAAACCAAGCAGCGAAATGCTCCTTTGGTAAAACACAGCAGGAAACATTAGACATAAATCTTAAGGATAAACTAATTGATGTGTGGGCTCCCGGAGAACTGAAAAAACGCCTGCTAGAGAAGGAGAATTCATTAGATGATATTGTTAAGATGTGCCAAATACATGAGCAAATTAGGTGCCAGACAGAAGCAATGATTCCTACAACTTCATCGAGTAGCGTTAACAAGATCTCTGTTGCAAATGCTGACTCTTTCGATAGGAAGAAAGAATGTTATAGATGTGGTAGGATGGGTCATTTGGGGGATGCAAATATTGCCCAGCAAGAAATTCCATATGCAACAGATGTGGGGGTATTGGTCATTTTGCTAGGAAATGCCAAACAAAAACAAATAAACGGAAAAATACAGCTGCGGGAACTTCGAATTTCAAGCGACGTCGATTTGAGCCATCAGAAGTCCAGTTTGTGGAAGAAGAAAACTTGGAAAGCACGGAATCAGATAAACAAAAATCCGGCCAATACGATTGTTTTCGAGTTACGAATGAGAGGGACGAACATAGGAGTGAGATGATCGATTGTTTCATTGGGGGTATTAGATTATCCATGCTTATTGACTACGGCTCACGGTTTAATTTGATTGGAGAAAAAGATTGGGAGGATCTTTGCCAAACAGCTGCAATATTGGGTAACATCAGAACGGAATTTGGGAGTATTTGAGGCTGCCATAAGCGTCGACCGACGTACAGAACTAATTGCATCGTTTTATGTAATCAAGAATGGCAGGCAGTCATTATTAGGTCGCGAAACAGCGATTGGGTTGAAAGTTCTCAAGTTGGGAATCAATGTGAATCAACTCGATAATCCTCGCCCATTTCCCAAAATCAAGGGTATCCAAATACACTTGTCCATTGACAATACTGTGAGACCAATACAACAACCCTTGCGCCGCATACCATCTGCATTGGAGGAAAAAGTTGAAAAAAAATTGAGTGAGGCGATAGTTTTTGGGTCACGTTTTATCTACAGCTGGCATTTCTGCAAATCCGGAGAAAGTTAAAGCGGTACTGGAATTTCGACCGCCCAATACGAAGGAGGAAACAAGAAGTTTTTTGGGACTGGTCACATATCTCGGAAAGTTTATTCCTGACTTATCGGACGTAACGGAACCGTTATGGAGCTTAATTAAAAAAGACGTGAAATTTTTATGGGGAAAGGAACAGGAAGAAGCATTTCAGAAGTTGAAGCATGCGCTTGTAAAAATTCCAACTTTATCATTCTTCAACCATAAGAATCGTACTCGCCTAGTAGCGGATGCAAGTCCAGTCGCTTTAGGGGCAGTTCTTCTTCAGTTTGAGGCCGACACCCCACAAGTTATTTCGTTCGCAAGCAAGAGCCTTTCCTCAGTTGAAAGAAGATATTCGCAGACAGAGAAGGAGAGTCTCGCTTTGGTTTGGGCTGCGGAGCGGTTTTATTACTACCTTGCAGGAATTGAATTTGAATTAGTAACTGATCACAAGCCGCTGGAAGCAATCTTCAAACCGACATCGAAACCTCCAGCAAGAATTGAAAGGTGGGTCCTTCGCCTACAATCGTTTAAATTTAAAGTCATTTATCAAGCGGGAAAACTAAATATAGCAGATTCGCTGTCTCGACTTTGCAAAATTGAGGACAATAATTCTTTCGATGGTCTTTGTGAACAGAATGTTTGTGCAATAATCGAGAAAATGATACCACGCGCACTTACGATAAGTGAAATTGTACATAACAACAATCATGATAAGCAACTGATGGAGGCGGTTGAATATACAAAAAAGAGTGACTGGAGCCCAACGAGTAAAAATAAATTCTTCCCATTTCGAATGGAACTTTGCACTTTAGGTAACATCCTACTTCGCGGTACTAGAATCGTCATTTCTGTCGCTTTACGGTCACAGGTTTTAACACTGGCACACGAGGGTCACCCAGGAGAGACCGCCATGAAACGGAGACTTCGGGCAAAGGTTTGGTAGCCGGCAATGGACAGAGAAGTCGAAAGTTTCGTAAAGAGATGTCGTGAATGTCTATTGGTCTCTTAACCCATACGTCCGGTACCGATGAAGCGACATATGTTTCCAAATGGTCCTTGGCAATGTGTAGCGATGGACTTACTGGGCCCATTACCAAATCATGACTTTGTCTTCGTAATAATAGATTATTACTCTCGGTACCAAGAAACCAAGTTTCTGAGAAAAATTACGTCAACCGAGATCATATCAATATTGGATGAAATTTTCTGCAGATTAGGATACCCGAATTCGATTAAAGCTGACAATGGCCGCCAATTTGTTAGCGCAGAATTTAAAAATTACTGCGAGAATAAGAATATAAAACTCATCACCTCACCACCATATTGGCCGCAGGCAAACGGCCTGAAAATATGAATCGGTCAATTTTGAAGCGGCTCCAAATTGCTAATGCAAGTAGCACGGACTACAGACAGGCGATTCAGAAATTTACATTGATGTATAATGTAACTCCACATGGCACTACAGGGAAATCACCATCGGAATTACTACTTAATAGGATGATCAGGGACAAGATCCCTTCTGTTCAGGATATCAGCGAAGATATTCTCGATTCAGAAGCACGGGACTTAGACACAGTGAACAAGGAGAAGGGGAAGCAAGTAGCGGACAGCAAACGTGGTGCAAGACACAGCGACATTCATATTGGGGATAAGGTGTTGCTTCGCAATGAGTCCCCTCAGAATAAACTTTCATTAACATTTGATTCAACCGAATTCATCGTAATCGAACGGCAACCGAATGAAGTGGTGGTGTAAGCAGAGAACGGGAGAGTTAGTAGACGGAACATTAGTCATGTAAAGAAGATTCCGAGTCCTCTTGAAAACGAGTCGACCCAAGCTGCCGATGAGGGCGTTAATCCTTCCTCCCTACCAGGTACTACTTCCCCCGTAGTTGATGGAGATTGTGACGAACCTAGGAACGCAGAAAACCCAAGATTAGAGCTGAAGCTGAAGAACATTGAAGGGATGTGGAAATCCGTACCCTGAAAGATCGATCTGGCAATGCTGTTGGTGCAGATCTTACAGAACAGATCTGACAATTCTCTGTGACAGATAGCACAGCAGTTCTGGTGCCCTTACTGGCAGGAAAGATATAGCAGCGTGACGGATGACTTATAGAAACAATTATTATATTGTCAATTGTAATCAGCGATATAAAAGGATTAATAAAGGATTATTACACACGGCTATGGATATTGTATAACTGTCCAAAGTACGTAAAAACTCCTCCTCAAAGCCCTAACAAAATTTATGGTCAATTTTCAAAAAACAATTGAAATATTATGATATTAGAAACATCAACGACTTGAAAACGGCTTTGAGCACGAAATGGAAAAATATTCCACAAAATTTAACAAACAAATTAGTAGAATCTATGCCTATAAAATTAAACTTCGTTTCAAAACAGAAGGGATATCATACAAAATGTTGAAAATCAGTTTTTTCATTAATTTTATCGAATAAATAATGTGTACGTATACGGATTTTGCTTATGTTAAATAAGAAAAGGTGCCAATTTTATTAATTTAACAAAACAAAATTTGTGTGTTTCATTTTATTTTCTTATATTTAAATGTTTTCATTGAAAATTATGGGTTTTTCTAAGATATATCCTTTTTACTACGTAACAATAAATGTTTTTCCGATTATAATGGGGGTGTACGAATATGGGTTTTGCATACTGTATTTACTGATGCAATTCAAAGTGTATGCTACATACAGATTCTAAAAAAGTAATAGACTTCATTTAATGCGCAGTAAATCTACTCGTGGTGTCAAAATGGTGGCGTTGGAGTCAGTGTTTTTTAAACTCATCCTATTACTATTTTCACCATTACCATTTTCATTCGAATGAAAAAAAAACATTCAAATGTTTCACTATCGATAGTCCGACAGTTTACTTCTACTGAATGATTTTTGTGTATGTACACTGTCTGACTCTGCTTTCCCCTTTTGTGTATGAACATTGTGCGACCATCGCACATCGAACGAATGAATGTTTTTTTTTTTTCACTTGTTTGGACTTTGGACTATCGCATCGGTTGGAAAAATTGTTCCATGGATTTTGCAGTTGAACGAATGAATGATTTTTTTTTTCACTTGTTTGGACTTTGGACTATCGCATCGGTTGGAAAAATTGTTCGATGGTTTTTGCAGTCGAACGAATGAATGATTTTTTTTTTTTTCACTTGTTTGGACTTTGGACTATCGCATTGGTTGGAAAAATTGTTCGATGGTTTTTGCAGTCGAACGAATGAATGATTTTTTTTTTCACTTGTTTGGACTTTGGACTATCGCATCGGTTGGAAAAATTGTTCGATGGTTTTTGCAGTCGAACGAATGAATGATTTTTTTTTTTTTCTCTTGTTTGGACTTTGGACTATCGCATTGGTTGGAAAAATTGTTGGATAGTTTTTGCAGTCGAACGATTGAATGATTTTTTTTCACTTGTTTGGACTTTGGACTATCGCATCGGTTGGAAAAATTGTTCGATAGTTTTTGCATTCGAACGAATGAATGATTTTTTTTCACTTGTTTGGACATTGAACTATCGCATCGGTTGGGAAAATTGTTCGATTGCTTTTCTTAAATAGTAATTCCGGCTTGTGGATGAGGGAGGAAGTTTAAAGGACTGGAATAAGGAAACACCCTGAATGTGAGCGCAATATGCGGAATAAATTATTTAAGTATTTATTATTTGTATGGAATGTATTTAATATCAAATATGAATATGAAATATATAAAATTTTTAATTGTTTTTTTCTTTTTTTTGTGAGGCACGCGGGTTACGTCGACCCTGTCGCCCAATACCATTCATGGCATTCCAATAGATTGGATGTCATAAACAAATTGCATTGTTAAAAGTGAGTTCAACCGAGTTCACCATTTACTATCAAATTGCATTGCCCAATTGAGTTCACCATTTACTATCAAATTGCATTGTTAAAAGTGAGTTCAATTGAGTTCACCATTTACTATCAAATTGCATTGTTAAAAGTGAGTTCAATTGAGTTCACCATTTACTATCAAATTGCATTGCCCAACCGAGTTCATTATTTACTATCAAATTGCATTGCCCAATTGAGTTCACTATTTATTGTCAAATTGCATCGCAAGCAAACGGATAAACAAAAAGTAAAGTAATCTTAAGTATGGAAAAATTTGTTAAGTTAGTTCTAAGTTAGGATTCAATCAATAAAGTCGATCGTGAAGCAGAATAGAAAAAAAATTGTTTTTTTTTTTATCGGCAAGCTTCCAACGACCGTAACTCGCGCGTGGAACTCACTTAAATTCCTGTTTTTATTTTATTTGTTATATCTATGAAATTGTTATATTAATATATACAGAGGATTAAGCCTCATGGGGAAACCTCTTTAAAAAAAAAAAACGCATTGGAGCTCATTGGAAACGGAGGTACGGTCTGCACATATTAATGTGATGACTTGACTCTCGGGTTTAATGTGGTCTGCTTCCAGGAAGGTCGTGCCACCTAATCGAGTTTCACTTCCACGAAAACGAAATGTGTGCGCCGGAGTTAATTAAATCTTTTCGGAATGTATTTTACAATACAGTTTTTCTAAAAATGTGTCGAACCTCATATTTTGCATGCTTAAGATGCAAAGTGATATAACTAAAATAAAACAATAAAAAAATTCACAGCATTTATTAAATTAATACGATATTAAATCCAATTTATTTTTCTGCCAATCAGGAGCATTTCACGCTTTACACATAGCCTTACGAACACATCCCTACGGAACCGAACAATTTCGCAGTGACACCAACGTCTATAAATAACAAAATTGCTTTCAGCACCACCTGGCCATGAGGTATCATAAAATTCCTAACCAGTCGCATTATACTGCGGAGAAAATCAAGGGTTGTAGGCAGTCGGTTGTTGTATTTTTTTTTACGTCTGAAATTCGATTTTACTGCCAACTACTGGCCAGCTAGCTTTAAAAAAAAACACATGTTAATCTTTTAATGTCAAAGTTGTTCTTTTAACAGCATCGCAGCGCAGGAATATGCGAGAACACTTGTAGAGGTCTGGTGAAACAAAAGCTTTGTTCTTCTCATGGTGGGAAGTTGTTGTTTGACGAAATTTGCGCATGACCTCTCGGTGCTTCTCGATGAAAATCTGCGAATCAGAAACGAGGTTGTCATTGGTAAAAAACTCACCAGGAAGTCTAAGATTGGTCCCATATAGCATCCCAGCTGCGGAAGCTTTGTTATCCTCTTTGTATACTGTTCGCAGTCCCAGCAACACTGTCGGAAGGGCAGCAACCCAGTTGATTTCTTTGTGGCACATCAGATCAGCTTTCAGTGAGCTATGCCAACGTTCGATGAGTCCATTTAAGGCTCGGTGGCAAGGGGACGTTCGTATTCTTACCGTTCCTATCATGTTGGTAAGTGCGTTGAAGAGTGCTAACTCAAATTGAGTTCCTTGGCCGGTGGTGAGTGATGTGGGCAAACCGAATCGAGCCACCCAGTGTGTGTAAAATGCCGCAGCCACTGTTTCTGCATACATGGTTTGTAGGGGTACTGCTTCCGGCCATCTGCTGAAGCGGTCGATCATCGTTAAGCAATACCTATTGCCTTTGCAGAGTGGAAGGATGATTAAATGGATGTGGACGTGGTGGAAACGATGCTCTGGAACTGTTATTAAGTTTGGGAGTAGCCTGGTATGTTGGTGTACTTTCGAACATTGGCATTGGATGCAAGTGCGTGATCAGTCCAATGCGTCCTTTCTAACGTTCGGCCAAACGTATTTCTGCCTAAGTTGGCATCTGGCTGTTCGTCCCCTTGGGTGAGAAAGACCGTGGACGAATTCAAAGGCCTTTCGACGTAGAGACGTTGGTATGTACGGCCGAATTGTTGTGTCCGAAGTGTCACAGTAAATTTTAACTTCATGTTCCAGAATGAGTTTCTTCAACTTGAGCGATGAATCTTTCTGCTTCGAAATTGCTTGAAGTTCCTCATCCAGTAGTTGTAAAATATGCAGTTCTCGTAAGTCGAATTGTATCGGTAAGGTTATTGCATTGAGACGCGACAATGTGTCCTCACCATTGGGACTTCCCTATCAACTCTCACGACACTGGTGCAATCTTTAACAACTGGTAGATCTCGGCGCCAGTCAAGAAACAGCAATACTGTTTCAAGATTGTCCACACCTTAAGAGCGCTCAGCATTATGCTATTTCCATAAAAAATTTGGCAGCAAAGCTCGCAATTGCAAAAAACCTTGCAGTTGCGTACCAAAAAAATAGAACAACTAGAACATCAGAAGGTTGCTTGATCATATCACGTCGGGGTCACCACAATGGACACTTTTGTGTGCCAATGTTAAATAAATAAGAATCAACTGTATTAAAGCTATAAATGGCAGCAGTGCAAAAGATATATCAAGTGCCCAATCTAAAACAAAAAGCATTCGAGTGGAGAACATTATAAAGAAATTTTAGCAGTATATCCTCAAGTAATATTTACAAGACGTCCAGTTTTTATATTTAAGAAAAAGAAAATATCCATTTACATATGTAAAATGAGCTCGAAGGTGACAATGGAAACTTTGTTGAAGACAATTTGCGAGGAACAGGAACAAGTGCAGAACAAATTGGTGTGGATTCCAGCATGGTGGGCGATTCTCCTCAAAGCGTGTTTAGAGCACCTAGAATTCCAGGAGAAACAAGCCGTGACCTTACATCCACTAATGAAGAACTTAGCAATTTTGCTAAAGAAATGGTGCAGCAAGCAGAAGAAATGGCAGGTGGATTCTTGCGAGACCTTATGCTCTTATGCGAAAATAGTACTCGGAGATATATTTCAGATGTCTTTACCCCGAAAAACATCGGAATCCTTCCTGAAATTATGGCAAAACTCCATAATATCGGAAGCAGTAGAAGAAACGGACTGTTTGGATTTTGTTTGGACGGGGACCATGTCCACATTATACACGACTGCTCCTACTCCACCAGAAGTTGTAGAGACGTCTTTAGAGACCAATTGCAGCAGTTTGGAGAATTTAAATCAGCCAGTAGATTTAATCGACCTCTCTGGCAGTTTAGACGAGTCGATTGGATCGATGTCCTCAAGTATTTCTTTAGCCAAACAGGGACAAAAAGAGCTTACCGTGGCCGAAAAGTAATTTCTCCGTAACCAAAAGACATTGCCATTATCGTTAGAGCGCCCGCATAGGGCTAGTAAGTTAGAATAAGAATAATTAAGTTAGTTAACACGTTGACTGCCACCATACAAAAAAAAAGCATCATCGGTGTGCCAAGTGTATTTTTTTGTGTTAATGTATGTTTTATTGTGTGTTTATCAGTGTCCAATAGTTTTTTAGTAAAAGTGTATTGCTTTTTTGTGTTTTAGGAGCATGACCACCGGTGGGTCAAGTGGCACCTAGATAATAATAAATAATAAAATGTATGCGTATGGTGCCACATGACCCACCGGTGGGTCATGCTTCCAAAAAGTAAAAACTTGTTGTATTTTCTACTCACATCGTTTTTTTTTTTTTTTGTTTTTTTTTGCAGATTTATTTGAAAAGCCGATTATTTATTTGAAATAAGAAATGGATCCAAGAAGGTTTTATGGAAGGTCTTCTTACGATGAAGCTTACGATGCGATGGACGACGAAGTTGATTTCGTAGGGTCAGATTCTGATGAGTATCTTCCTTCTGCTTCTGATGTACAATCCGATTCCGATTCCAACGCAATGGAACCATCTGATGAAGAGCCTGATGAAGATAATGTTCCTATTGCTAATACTTGGAGACCTGTTGATGGAAGTTCTTTGAAAAAATTTGATTATGTGGAACCCATGGAATCTGCCGCTGGTTCCAGTTCTACAATGGATGCTTTTGATTATTTTTCACTCATGGTGACTCAAGAAGTGTATGAATTGATAGTTCTTCAGACAAATTTGAACGCTCAAAATGCTTTGTCTAGTAGAGCTGTTACTAAAACATCGCGCATAAAGAGTTGGGTTGATACGGATGTTCAAGAAATAAAGAAATTTCTCGGGCTCGTTATATATATGGGCATTGTCAAATACCCATCTATAAATGAATATTGGAGCAAAGATTCATTTTTCAAGAACTCGTTTGTCCCTCAAGTGATGTCACGGAACCGTTTTCAACTGATTTTGAAATTTATCCATTTCGCTGATAATGCAACTGTTCCTAACAATCGTCTAGCCAAGGTCAGTGGTCTTTTGGAAGTATTGGAAACAAATTATATGAATGCCCAAACTCCTGGTGAGGTGCTAGTTGTGGATGAGTCCATGATGCCCTGGCGTGGGAGACTGCAGTTCCGCCAGTATAATCCTGGAAAGTCTCATAAGTACGGCGTAAAAATTTACAAACTTTGTGATCCCAGTGGGTATACATACACCAGTTCTGTTTATGCCGGTAAAAACAATTGTCTCAATGAAAGAGGTATACCAACGAATAAAACGTCACATAGTACGCAAATAGTGCTAGACTTAGCGGATGCCTATCTCGACAAAGGCAGAATTATGGCGACCGACAATTTTTACACGTCAGTTGCCTTAGCAGAGACTTTGCTTGCTCGAAACACGCATTTGGTAGGAACGCTACGCAAAAATCGCAAAGGAAATCCTAAAGAAGTAACAGATGCAAAGCTAAAAAGAGGTCAAATCGTTGGACGAGAAAACTCGGCTATCGTAATAGCCAAGTGGAAAGACAAACGCGAGGTACTTATGTTGAGCACAAAACACGACCTAGAAGAATGTGAAACAGGAAAAAGAGATCGGAATGGTGAGTCCATAAAAAAGCTAAAAATGGTTATTGATTATAACCACGCCAAACAAGGCATCGATATTTCGGACCAAATGGCATGCTATTTTACTCCATTGAGAAAAACTATAAGGTGGTACCACAAAATAGCTTTTGAGTATTTGCTCTCAACATCTGTCGTCAATGCTTTGATTGTTTCCAAAAAAAAAACTGGAAATAACATACAAATCGCTCAAATTAGAAAATCAATATGTGAGGCACTCTGCGAACAAAGAACTTCCATCGTACGGGTGCAACGCCAATCTATTGCTCCTCATGTTCTCGAAGAATATAAAACAAGAGACCAAAACAACAGGAAAATCCGAAAACGCTGCTTTAACTGTTATACAGAACTTTCCAAAACTATTGGGTGGAAACAGGCAGCAAAAAAAGCCAAAAAAGTTTCAACTTTTTGCCAAAAATGCGATGGAAACCCAACATTTTGCTTGGAATGCTTCAATAAAACACACTAAATTTTATTTTTTATTTATTTTTTTCATTACTATATATAATAAGAATCTAAAATGAATTTTTCTATAAAATCCTTTTCTTTGATTTAATTTTTGAATTATTACTTTTTTTTTTAAATTCAAATAAAAATGCTCATAACTTCTGCAATTTTGCCGATATCGAGTTATTTATTTCAATGGATCAAAGAGCGGACTTTTAACTACATGCCAACGAAGAAAAAATTACGTTTTCTCAGCAGGCCATCGAAAAAATTCGCTTCTAAGAACATATAGTATCTGACCCACCGGTGGGTCATGTGGCCTCCTGAGAACAAATTTCCTGGCCCACCGGTGGGTCAGATGGCAGTCAACGTGTTAAGCTAGTTTTAAGCGTTTTGTCTAGCATGTAAGTTAATAAATGGATTAATAAAAATGCTCTAAAAATAAAAAAAAAAATGTTATGCCTTCGCAGTAGAGTTGACTTAGCTTTCGCAATTGATCGACTTTTTTATTTATTTCATTCGAAATAAATACATGATTCTTGACATCAGGATTTGAACCGTGAACCAACAGCGTGACAAGCGATGATGTTACTGTTTAATTCGAGCGAACAAAATTTTTTTTGTATCAATTAGTGTGTGAATGCTTGTTTCGATAAAGAAATTTAAGCAAAAGTACCTAATAAGTGAAGTAGAAATTGTGTAAATCGAACAATTCCGCTGAAGGAATTTAAATCGATCAATTCCGCTAAAGGAACTTATCAAAAAAAAAAAGTATATATATATATATAAATACATACGTGAAATTGAAATTGTATAAATCAAACAATTCCGCTAAAGGAATTTATTACAAAAAAAAAATTAAATATAAATATCTACATACATATGTACGTGAAATCGACAATTGTGGAGAGGCCCAAGGAAGGAAGACACCAAGTTCCACAGCAAAGGAACCAACGTGAGCGAAAAAGGAGGAACGAAGTATTTGATAGCCAGAGGACCTACCAGATTGTATCAGCGGCAGAAGAGGAAACAATGAACCCCAATCCAGCAACAGCAGCCTCAACAACAGCGACAGCATCGATACCATTAGTAAGTTTAGCGTTAGATCCAATAAAATATTTAAATAGTTTGCCTACCTTTGATGGTAATAGGGATAATTTGGACAGAATATTTCCGATTTTAGGGAAGTACGATCAAGCTAGCCAGTTTATATTTTTCGATATATTAAAGAATAAATTAGTGGGGAAAGCCAGAGAGGCAATAGAAATAAATTGTGTACAAAATTGGGATGATGTGAAAAAAATATTCTACCAATATTTTGGCGATCGAAAGACAGTGGAACAACTGTACGACGATCTAAGGGGATTAGAGTTTAGAAATAGTTGCCAGGAGTTTTATGATAATCTCAGACGTGTATTAAGAAGGCTAAACAACAAGACAAAAATTGATAGAAGTAGTGACTCCATAGAAATAGAACGAAATGCAAGACAGCATTAAGGCTATTTATTAATAAAATACCAGAACCTATGAAAGGGTTACTTTACTGCAGAGACCCGGAAAATTTAGAGCAAGCCATCCAAATCTTGCACGAGACGGGGTATGCGTACAAAAAATTTCACAATAGCCAAAACCACAATAATAACAACTTTAGGCACAACGAAAATAATAATTCCACCACGGTTAGTAACCATACTAATAACCCATTCAGGAGCAATAATAGCAATCCAGTGTTTAGAAATAGTAACAATAATTCAGGAACATTCAGAAATGATAGTAAGAACTCAAGTTCATTCAGAAATAATAACAATTATCCTAGTACATTTAGGAATAACAACTCAGGCATAATACGGAATCGCAATAATTCAGGAAATTTTAGGACAAACCAACATAATAGGGCGACTGATCCTATGGACACATTGTCCACTTCTTATCAAAGAGAAGTTAATACTCTAGGTACGAACTCGAATTTTCGGGAAAGAAGCCAGCCGGCAGACTTCTCTATATAATAGTACAAACTAAGGATACTCATCGACCCTGGGTCCGAAACAAGTATCCTTAACCCAGGATTATGCCACCCTAAATGGCAAACAAAATTGTAAACACCGGTGTTTAGTAGTGAGAACCATAAGCTCACCGCTTCGTATAAACACTAAAGTAACAATACCTCTGTTCAAAAAATTCGGAATGCCAGACAAAACTGCGGAATTTCTTGAATATTAATTCCACGACGTTTTCGACGGATTAATCGGAAACAATATTTTGTTGCCAATGGAAGCGATTCTTGACTTCAAAAGGAAACTTTTGACAGTTGGAGAAACCGAAATTCCAATTTATTTTAATAGAGAAGACGAAGTAGAAGTTATCACTATGAACAAATATGAAAAGGAGATACCACATAACTTAGAAAGCTACCACACAGAAATAAGCAGGGAACCAATTCTTAAACAAATAAGAACTGACCACCTCAATGAAGAAGAAAAGAGTGCGATTATTACCCTTGTGACTCAATTCTCACCGATATTTTACCAAGAAGGAAACGATCTTTCTTTTACCAATGTTGTAAAACACCGAATAAGGACGGTAAACGAGATCCCGATATATACTAAAATATATAGGTACCCGGAAGTACACAAGGAGGAGGTAAACATACAAATCAACGATATGCTGAAGCAAGGCATCTTTCGTCCCAGCAGTTCACCCTACTCAGCACCAATCTGGGTAGTACCGAAAAAGCAGGATTCGTCGGGAAAACGGAAATCGAGGATTGTCATCGACTATCGTAAAATTAACGAAGTATCAATTGATGACAAATTCCCCATTCCTAATATCGAGGATATATTCGACAAGCTAGGGAAAGCCCAATATTTTACTGGCTAAAGGGTTCCACCAGATCGAGATAGCGGATGAAGATATATGGAAAACGGCTTTTTCAACCAATAATGGCCATTACGAGTGGGTTCGGATGCCATTTGGCTTGAAAAATGCGCCAGACATCTTCCAGAGGCTGATGAATACAGTTCTCTCGGAATATATTGGCAAAATCTGTCTAATGTACATAGACGATATTGTAGTTTTTTCTACCAGCTTAGAAGAGCATATAGGTTCTCAAAGGAAAATTTTTAAAAGACTTAAGGAAGTAAACATTAAGGTGCAGTTGGATAAGAGCGAGTTTTTGAAAAAAGAATCGGAGTTCTTAGGCCACATTATAACCACACAAGGGATTAACCAAATCCAAGCAAAATTGCGGCTATAAAAGATTATAAATTGCCAAAAACGGCAAAACAAATAAAAGCCTTCCTAGAAATTACGGGTTATTATAGGAAGTTCATTAGGGATTATGGTAAAGTAGCCAAGCCAATGACAGCTTTTCTGAAAAAGAATGCGAATCAATGATATCTAACTTCACAACGCATGGTGTAAGGGAGATATATACATTCCTGGTTGGGGCTACCAGCGGGGTCAGCATGTTGGCGGATAGCTGAACGGCCTATAGATATGTAGGCTAGCTGCGAATAACCAATAAGCACCCTTGCCGAGGCCTGAATGGTGCTGGGACATAAAATCAATACAGCATCGCTAACGGAGCTCTGCAGATAACTGGTGCCATCTGGTTGTAATGAAGCCTTACTATATTAGCGGGTGACTATAATGTTGTTGACCTACTTTCCCCTACACTCGTGGGATTCAAAATGAATAAACATCCAAATACAAATGAAAACATAAACCAAAAAAAAAACAAAAAACAAAAAGTCAAAAAGGAGAAGCAGGAAAACCTAATGGAGTTCAACAGATTGAGAAACCTTTTAGGAGAAGTTCTATATTGATGCGAACACCGCCGAAAAGTACAGCAAAAGAGGTGGTTAACACACCAGTCAGTGCGGAACTGGTTATAAAAGAAGGAAATATCTGGCACGTCATGGAGATGGAGAACCTGTTCGCAACAGTCGCGGAGAACAGTCCAACCATAGAAGGGAAAAATTGTGATACTCTTACAGCCCTAGGAGGAAAAATTGATAAGCTGATGGACTTTATTACGAAAATGGCAGCAGCTCTGGAATGCATCAAATAAAGGTCGATGGATGTACCGACTTATCCCTACAATCAACGACTGGATAGAGCGTAAACACGGAGAGCTAAACTTCCACATGACTCAAATGGTAAGTGGGCATAGATGCTTTCATGCCTACTTACATATGTAAGTTTAAACTTGACGACACACCCAATTGTCCGTCCTGCGAGGGAAGACAAGAAGGGCATGTGTATTTTCAATGCCCACGATTCCAGTTTCAGAGAGAAATCCTACAAAGGGAACTGGAAGAAATACCAAACCCTGAAAACATAATAGGTCACATGCTACAGTCGCAAGCAAAATGGGATGCAGTAGACACCTACACAAAATACAACTCGAATGAACTTAAATGACTGGAGTGGGAAAGAAGGAGAGATGGAGAAAGGATAGTTGAAGCAGACTTGGCAGCACCGATCACGCCGAATTCCGCATCGGGAAATTTATCCGTCAAGTTGTTTTCCCTGCGAACACTTCCTAGAATTTTAAGATAACTGTAAATGCACTTCCTTGCATTCAAATATTTTTCATTCCGATTTCGATTGTCAGAAGACACAGTCCAGTGCATATTTTACTTTGCTTCGCATTTGGTTTTTTTTTTTGGTATTATTGTCTGTACCGTAATTAAAGTAATTTAATTTAATAAAGAAAGTAATATACGTGTGTTAAACGTATAAAAGGTGTTTTAAATTTAATTGGTTGGGTAAGCACCCAATGGGCAAACCCCCAACATAGTCCAAGAGACTGGCCACGTAGACATCTGAAGAAAGAAAGAATTAAATATAGAAAACGAGATATTTGTGCCAGTTGTGGCTAATGAAACAGCTACGTGTGTAAATGACCTGACAGATATAACCATCGCAGATTTGAAATGCACATTGGCCACTGATATGATGTCAGATGAATCATTTGACGAAGACAGTGATGATAGCGTTAAAGATCCAGACTTTCGTTTGCCAGAGAAATCACCACAAACTTTATTTTCCGACTCAGACATTGAATTGCCAGAAAAATCACCACAAACTTTTTTTTATGACTCAGAAATTGAAGAAATGGCCACCCTGTCATCGAGCTAGTAAAAGGGACCCGCAGTTTGGCAGCACCGCCAAAGCGCCATCTAGTTGTAAGGAAAGTCGGAAAGGAAGTTATTTAAATAGAAAGAGTTGGATGTAGAAAGAAGAAAAGAGACAAGATTAAAAGCAAGGAACGAATTTCTCAACAGGGAGACGAATTTCACAAGAAGAAGAATTTACAGCATCAAAAGGATTTTAGAACAAAAGGATTTTTTGACTAGAAGATTTATTTTTATAATTCATGTTGTTTCTGTTTTACGGAAATACCGATGTAAGTACAAAATATTGTAATTGAAATTAAGCACATCTGAATGTATTATTTTAGAAAATAAAATCAGCAATAACCAGCAATAACCACATTAAAACATTATCAACATTAAAAATCAATAAACATCATTGTAATCATTAAACATCGAAATTGGATTTTATTTCGGAGTTACCCAGGTTTTAAAAGAGGGAACAACATTATTTTATTTTATCCATTATCAGCCCTTTTTTGGACACCAGAAAAAATTGATAGCAACAGCTGTGTATCCAGGGAGTGCCGCAAAAAGGATGATGGAAACATGGTTTCATGTGATAAGTGTAAACTTTGGTGGCATTTTACGTGTGCAGATTTCAACACAGAGCAATTCGATACGTTGACTCCACTCCATGGTTATGTGGTGAGGGAGACTGTTCAACTTTAGTTGAGGAGGTCACAGATGCTCAAACCACCTCAAACGGTCAACAAGAAAAAGAAATGCAATTGGATAGTTTACTAGAGGCTGCCACAGTTGCTCAAGCTTCAGTATTTGAGAAGGAGACTGAGATCGCGTCTTTGCGAAGTGAACTGGAAGGGTTGAAATTAAAACTAGCTGCAACGTCGCCAACGGATAAGCCATCAGTTGTCTCCTATGTCAATCACAGGTTAGAAATTGCCCAAAGGATTCAGGCTAATCATAAATTGGTATTAAAGAGTTCCCGTCAAAATCGTCACTCAACTCCGGCAAAAGAGATCCCAGAAAGTAAAGAAAATTTTCGGGAGAATTATTTCCAGCAGGCAGATATGACGAGTCTGCTTACGATTCTTAATCGCAACAATATTCAGGAGCTACCAACCTTTACTGGAGAAGATAAACGCGATTGGCCCTACTTTGAGAACGTGTTTAAATCGATTACTGTGGAAGGAAAATTTAACGGCAGAGAGAATGTCGCCCGCTTGCATAAGGCTTTGAGAGGCGAGGCGTATCAGCTTGTTGGCGATCGCTTGAAGTATTCGTCTGATGCCAACGCAATAGTGGAAGTACTGCGATCTATTTATGGCCGTTCGGATGTGCAGTACACAGTTTAACATCAGATCTTCTTAATCTTCCTGCACTCAGTTCCTACAGTGACCCGAGACTTCGTCAGTTGGCTGTTAAAGTGAAGGGTTACGTGGCTGATGTTAAATAGCTAAAAATGGAAAAGGACCTCGACAACGGGTACGTGTTGACATACCTCACCAACAAATTAGGCGCAAGTTTGTTTCAAGACTGGCGAAAAAAGAAAGCTGCCATATCAAATGTCAATGTTTTGCGGAATTCTTGATGGAGAAAGTTATTGATTTACCCTCGGATCCAGTGAAATCTTGGAAGCCAGCAGAATCCAAAGCTAAATCTTCGAAAACATCTTCTAGAGTATTATCACATCAACCAGTGACACCGAGTCCTACAAGGACGGTATGTGGAAAGTGCCGTGGTGAACAACACCCTTTGAGCCAATCTGAGGGGTTCAAGACGCTTTCTCCAGAACAGCGGTTTGAGTATGTGAAAGGAAATGGTATCTGTTTCAGTTGTCTAGACCCATCGAAACATAACTGGAGAACT
This sequence comes from Pocota personata, assembly GCA_963082735.1. NCBI lineage: Eukaryota > Metazoa > Arthropoda > Insecta > Diptera > Syrphidae > Pocota > Pocota personata. Next base: position 43,825,117 of record OY720429.1, on the reverse strand, counting down.
TGCTCTAAAAGGAAAGCTTGTGGAATAGATGGATGCTCTAAACATCACAATCCGCTTCTCCATTCTCCACTTCCCAGCGTCAATTCGGACTTAATCATCGCTGCGAGTTCCATTTCAAGGCCAACTTACCAGTTATGTTTAAGGTTGTCCCGATCAGAGTTTATGGGAACCAAAGTAAGTTTGTGGACACATTCGCTCTATTTAGGGTTGCCAAACGTCCTCTTTTTGGAGGACATTGTCCTCTTTTTTACCCCAGCGCGAACTGTCCTCCATACTTTTAAAAAATTGTCTTCCATTTCCTCTAATTTTCCATTGATTATATTTTGTCAAAAAATGAGTAATTTTTCCTCGAGTTTTTCATTCTGTAAGTTTCAGAGTCAATGAACTCTGAATTTAAAAGAAAAACAGAACGAATACAATTCTGATAGAAAACATGAAATAAACAGATCTTATTTTGAGTCTACTCTAATATGTCAACCATCTAAATGTCATCTTGAATGGGCGCGTTGGTCTGTTGCTGTAGTTACGTATTTATTATTTGTTTTGTTTTTTGCCCCCTTGCGCTTGCAGTTTGCCAAGCAAATAAATAAATATTTTATCCGGCGTTCGGTAAGTTGCAAAAATCAAAATTTTATTTTATTTAGTGGTTCAAATTATTTTCTTTTATATTTTATGCAGAATTATTTCGAAACGATGCCAAAAAGAAAATGCGTATTCAATGATGATCTGCAAGAAAAGTATCCTTCATTCAAAAAAGGGAGCAATAATTCGAAAGTAGATTGCATAGTTTGTAACTCCAAAATTTCCATTGCAAGCAAAGGAAAATGCGCGATCGAGGACCACATATCTTCCCAAAAACACTTAGAAAACATAAGAAGTGCGTCGTGTACATCTAAAGTGTTAGAAACTTTCGTTTTAATTCAGTCACTGCCAGATCAAAATTTAGGAACTAGCCAAACATGCCGCGTCAGTCCATATGGCCTGACATGAAATCTCCTTTCATTAAAATTGTCAGGCCATGTGGACTGACACCCTGCCTTTGAATATTGTTGTTGTTTTATAAGCTATTGTTTACAGTTCATGGAAAAATATACTGGAAGTTGTTCTTGTCTACGTTTTGCATTATATCTGAAAGTCCCGCTATTTGTTTTCCTTTTCATTCCTGTTCCAAGTATGTAGTAAGAACAAAGAGAGTTGTTCGCTGACACCTCGAAGTGTAGTTGTTAATGGATAGTGTCTCATTAATTAACGTGAATTAACCTAATTTTTATAAACTTGTTACCATCTTCATCCAAGCAGTGTTTAACAACTGAACAATTATTATCAATTTTAAAAGGTTCAGATAGTGAAAGTGAAACGAAATCAAGAGATTCCTGCAGTTGGGAAGATTCGAAAAGTGATTCAATAAGTGAAGACGAAAGTTCAGACAGTAAAGAAAATCAATCAAATACGAGTACCAATTCAGAATTCGAAGCTGAATCTATTGTTTCCTGGGGACCTTGTGCGGGGAATTAAAACAATTTCGCATTTACTGATAGCGAGTATTATCGCGGATTGTGTACTCCAAGCCGCAAGCCCTTAGATTACTATCAATTATTTATAACGGATAATATTATTGATTTGATGGTAAAAGAAACTAATAATAATGCTGCACAATATATTGAGAAGCATCAAATTAAGAGGAGCAGCCGAATGAAAACTTAGACTGATACTGATTGATTTGAAATGAAAAAATTTTTAGGAATCAAGTTGTGGGTGGGGCTTATACGGTTACCTGCAATGAAGCTGTACTGGTCGCAACAGAAAATTTTTAAGACTTTTGTATCAGAAATTATGCCACGAAATAGATTTCAACTTCTCCTTCGATTCTGGCACTTTTCAGACAATGAAGATTTTACAAGCAGTGACCGGCTTAGAAAAGTAAGACCTTTGATAAATATGCTGTGTAACAATTTCACGAAAATAAAAAATCCAGGTCATCGATGAATCAATGATTCCTTAGCGAGGACGTTTATCTTTCCGCCAATAATTGCCCGGGAAGGCACATAAATTCGGCATTAAAGTTTTTAAATTATGTGATGACTGTGGATACACTTACACAATTGATATTTATTGTGGACGGTCTCCAGAAAATATTCAAAGTAAAGATAAGATCACTGACACAGTCAGTATAATAAGTCCATATCTTGATAAAGGCAGATTATTATGTACTGATAACTATTATACCTCATTGAATTTAATTGAAGAATTGATGAAACGCAATACATACTTTGTAGGAACTTTTAGACAAAACAGACTAAATTTTCCTAAAGATGTAACTAATGCAAAACTAAAACGGAATGAAGTAAAATTCTCAAGGTGTTACGGTCATGAAGTGGAAAAATAAAAGGGATGTATACGTGGTGAGTTCAAAATTTACAGCAGAGATGCTGAATACTGGTAAGCAAAATTTCAAAGGTGAACAAATTTTCAAACCACAGATGGTTTACGAATATAATAAAATAAAGGGAGGGATCGACTTAGCTGATCAATTGTCGTCGTACCACAGCACTCTCCGTAAGTCTGATAGGTGGTACCATAAAATTGCTAATGACATGTTATTTGGAACTGCTGTTGTTAATGCATGGCTGGTGCATGAAGCAGTAGCAATAGAACTACGTTACTTGATTTTCGAACTCAACTTGTGAACCAATTATTACACATTGAAGATTCTAATACGAATATAACAAAAGCGAGTAAAAAATGTCATTATATAGAAGAAAGCGCTGAAACCGAAGGAAAGAAACAAAAAAGGTAACCTCAATCTATGGCTTAAAACACAAATAACATGCACCCTGTTAATATTTTTAGGTCTCTTAGGCGATACTGCAACTCGTGCTACAAAAAGCTCGCGAAAAAAATATGGTCGAGAATATGCCAGACGAAAAACTAAATTAGTTTCAACATATTGTAAGTCGTGTGAGACAAAGCCTTTTCTATGTATACCCTGTTTTGAGGAAGTTCACAAATGATTGTTTTTTTTTTTTTAATTTCAAATATCTTTCGTCAAATAAACTAACATTCAAAATATTTGCAGAATTTTAATGTCAGTCCTTATGAACGATAAGACTTTTAAATACCAAAAACGATATGTCAGGCCAAATGGACTGACAGTAAATACCTAGTAATACATATATTCTCTACCTGTTATAAGCTTGTATCATGATCAAAATTTCCATTTTGTTAAAAATATTTGCATTATATTAGTCTGGCAAATTACATGCGCTCGTCGTTAGACACCTTGACAATAGCAGCATGGCAAGTGTCAGTCCATATGGTCTGACGTGGCAGTGAATGGGTTAAAGCATCTCATTGGCCGTATGGACAGTGTAACAGAACTGTTCGATTATTTTTAAATCGAACGTACTTAGGGAAGTTCGATACTCGATTTCGTTACTCTTCCAATAGAGAGTACAAACCTGTGCTTCTTTTGAAAATGAGGAATGAGAATTTTTGTAACCGATATCGCTCACGAAAATTTCAGAAAGCCAAGCTTTCCAGGAAGCTATTCAAACTAACGGCTAGTGATAGAACAATGATTTTAAAATCAAGCTTGGCTGAAGTAAAACGCCATTGCACAATTTCAGCAGAAAGTGCATTTTTATAAAAACGCAAAAGTTATTTGAAGTGCGAAATATAATTTTATCGGGTGTAAAAGTATCTCAATAAAATACTCATTTAAAGAAAAGTGGGCATAATTAAAGAAATCGAAAAGAAAACAGATTAACTCAACAGCAGAAATTACGCGGCAGCACTTATAAATAGTGCTGCCTGAAATTAGAAATATTAACGACCAAAGAACGTGGAAAATAATTCGGTAACGAATTATTTGCAATTGCCACAGCCAAAGCCGCCATTCAAAGCAATTGGAAGCTTTTTTTTGGAGCTCCGAATTTCACTCGGACTTTGGCCGTGTGCGCTAAGACGCGGGAATTACAACCGCCATATTTGGACCAACACCAGCTCGGGTTCAAATCTCACGAGGAGCAGCAGAGCGGAGTTTAAGCAATTTTTTTTATATTTTTTATATACATCGATTTTTTTTTATAAAACACTTGGCCACAAGGTAATAGATATATATATATAGAGTTTATATAACATCTACACCAAGGTAAGGGAAAGTGCTATAAGTATACATATATATTACTAATTGGAAGTTCTTTTGCGAGACATAATTATATAGGTACAGGTACAGCAACGGATGCAGTGGCCATTGGATCGACGGTTGCAGATTACCACCAAAGGTACAACGTCCATAAAGTACGGTGAGTCAAAAAAGTGACTTTTTTATAAATATATATATATAAATATAGCACCGATTTTATTACGGTTTCCCAACAAAAGAAAATATAATATATAGATGCCAGTGCATATATATATACATTCGCGGTAGTGTTTTTTTTATAATATATATACGTACCTTTTACCAGTTTCTTTTTGTTTGAATACGCGCACAGTAAAGTACATTTTTTTGTTTTATCTTTTCTTTTGTTTAATGTTGTTTTAATCAACATTTTGTAAGTGCGTTTAACGTAAATATAGTTTTTTTTTTTTGTATATATTCGTGCCAAGATAGGTTTTTTTGTTTATATACGTGTCAGATTAGTTTTAGGAAATGAATAAAATTATATTTAAATGAGCAAACGATATAAAGAAATGAGTTTTGTTTGAGGGAAGGCGTAAAAGGATGAAGATGGATGGATAGGGAAGGATGATGATGGCGAAGACAAGTAGGAAGTGAAAGATGGCGGCTTAAGGGGCTACTTAGGCGAGTATAGTAGCAATGGTAGGGAGGGTGAAGAAAAATTGCTCGCCGCGTCAAAATCACCTCGACGTAGATAGACTGGCATGATAATTTTTTTGTTGCAATGGCAAAAGGGTCAAGTCCCACGCCCACCGACGAGCTAAGGAGGGAACTAGCATGCCAGCACAGACCCAAGGCAACCAATGTCTATGCAACAACAGCTCACAATCCACCAGTGAGTTAATAAAAAGCATAAATGTCTTAGACGCTATTTATTTTATTTATAATACGTGGAAACTAGTCACAACAAAAACAGTTGCAAATTGTTGCAAATGATATTTGGAAGAAAGGCTAACAATCCTAGTGAATCTAATAATTTAACATTTAAAACGACAACAGATTATACACATGAATTACAACTCAAACTATTGAGAATGGAATCTGAAGCCAAGAAGAATTTAGAGAAAATGAGAATCAAATCAAACGAAAAGTATGACAGGTTCCAAAGTTAAAGAATTTAAGCTAAGCATGATAAGAGAGACAAATCGAGTGAAAAATTATGTAGGACCTTTTTAAAATAATCAAACTTTTGGACAACGTAGTTATAATAAAAAGAAATAATAAATCCTAATTAAAGCACTATAAGTCCTAGAACTACTCGTAACTGTTTTTTCAGATATTTATTGATAGTGGAAGTTTCTGTTATGGAATGAACAAACATACAGTCAATTTGATTCTATTTTATATCTCTTAGTAATATGGGGCAGACTAAAGGGAAAATTACGACTTTAGTAAACAATAATACAGAGCTATATTTATAATATTAACGAGGATTGTCTTGAATTTCTAAAGAAATGTAAAACTGAAATTAATAATTTTAGGAAAAATTTAGACACCATATTCGTTTATCATGAATAATATCAAAACCACGTACAATATGTTCATCTCCCATTTACACTTGAAATGTTATTGAATGTCACTTTAAAACCGACTTAGAGGCAGATGACCCACTCCTAAACTGTTTCCTATTTTCGGAGTGACATTCGAGTTTATTACTATTGATTTGGGGTTAGAGCAGGGGTTCCCAAAGTGTGCGCCGTATAAAGTAAAGAGGGGCGCCGCGCCATGAGTTAGATAGATTAAAAGATAATAATTATATTATTTAATAGAAAAAATGAAAAGCAAAGATTTTGGTTTGCTTGATGAGGCTACTGACAGTAATAATGATGCACATCTTATTTGTTACGTACGCTTTCTGGCTCATAATATTATTGTCGAAGAATTTTTATTCTGCAAAAGCATTACCGAAAGTGCGAAGGCCCAAGACTTGTTTAACATTCTTGACAAGTTTATTGCAGAAAATGGTTTGGATTGGGAAAAGTGTATTGGTGTATGTACTGATGGTGCTCGATTCATGTCTGGCAGGTATGGTGGGATACAAGCGCTTATTCGTAAAAAAGCTCTGAATTCTATGTGGACCCATTGCATCATTCGTAGAGAAGCTCTCGCATCAAAGTCAATGAGCTCTGAATTGAACCAAGTACTAGAATGTGTCATTGGTGCAGTAAACTACATAAAAACTAGGCCGCTAAAGGCCAGACTTTTCAAAAAAACTATGCACAGATATGGGAGCTGAACATACGGCCCTGCTGTATTACTGCAATTCACGATGGCTTTTACGTGGAAATGTCTTATTTCGTGTGTTCGAATTACATGAAGAAATTCGCAGTTTTTTACAACAAGAACGTTTGTGCGATATATTTGAGAAACTTAATAAATTGAATCTATCTTTGCAAGGCAACAACTCGCACATAAAGAAACTATTGGAGAAGATTGCGGCGTTTAGAAAGAAATTGCAGTTGTGGATAAAAAAGATGAATGAAGGTGGCGGTCAAGATTGCTTCCCGCAATTGCATAAATATGCGGCATCTAATGAACTGGTTGTCTCACAAGACCTGACGGCCCTTTTCACGGAACATCTTTCGAAACTCATCGAATGGTTTTCAAAATACTTTGCAGATGATGATGTCGAAAAGTTTGCGTGGATCCAAGATTCATTTCATGCACAAGCTCCACCAGAATTCACATCACAAGAGGAAGAGAGTCTCATTGAACTCTCTTGCGACAGTAGTCTTAAAACTAGATTCACCAGTTCCGGTTTGGTGGAGTTTTGGTTATCGATTCAAAATAATTTTTAACTTCAAAAGCTTTAAGAATTTTCATTCCGTTTGCAACATCATATTTGTGTGAAGCTGGATTTTCAGCTGTAGCTGTAATCAAGAGCAAATATCGCTCAAGGATCAATGTGGAGCAAGAAATGAGAGTAGCAGTGTCAAGCCTTATTCCCCGCTTTGAAAAACTGTGTGGAGATCGCCAGGCTCACCCGTCACATTGGTTTGACTCAGTAGCTATTGTAATTTATTTTTGTTTTTCTTAAGTCTCTCTTCAGTTTCATATTGTGGATGTTCTAATTTTTGTGCCTATCTATCTATTATTTCATTCGACTGTTTCTTTTTTCAAATAGGTAGGGCGTCGTGACAAAATACTAAAATTGTAGGTGCGCCGCGGGCTGAAAAAGATTGGGAACCACTGGGTTAGACGTTACTTTTTTTTTTTAAAAAAAAGGACAGACTTTTATTCGCTTGTTATTTGCTGAAATAAAATGAAAACTTTTACTCTTATTAAAAAGTTAATCACTCCCATTATTATTTTTTTTTTTTTTTTGATTAAATTTGAATAATTTTCATTAATAGTTTTTCTTATATATTTTTAATTTTCTTTGGGATCAAATTCCGGCACTGTTAAAAAAATATATGCATTCGTTAAATAAATCTATTTTCTTGTTTTTTTTTTTTTTTTTTTTTTTATTTGAACTCAGTTCATTTCTTTTTTATTGTATGCAAGTAAAGGTAGTTTCAGTTTTTGTTTTTTTAGGAATAAGAAAATTATCTTTTTTTTTTATGTCTATCTATCTATCCAATGGCACTTATCTCCTCTTTTCCTGTTTCTCTACATAAAATTAAATCTATTACCTGTTTCTTTGTAGACTTGAAGTTGTTGTTTTATTTTTTTCTTTTTTTGTCCTCTATCCAATTTTATACAAAACTATATTGGTTATCCACTGCTCGTCCGATTTCATTTTCATTTGTTCCACCACCTGTTGACTGTGTTTGATTATGCTGCTGATGGTGATGATGTTGTTGCTGTTGTTGATGTGATGGTGGAGCTGTCGGTGTAATCGGTACATGATGGGATTGTTGCTGCTGTTGTTGATGCTGCTGATGTTGTTGCTGATGATGATGGTGTTGTTGGTGATGAGAAACTTGATGACTATGATGTGAATGCAATGGGGTTACCATTGATGGCATTGTATTTACATGTATTTGGATGTTTGGAGAATTTCTATTATTATTGTTGTTGTTGTTGTTGTGATTATTGTTGTTGTTATTATTATTATTGGGCAAATGATGTGCCAATGGCAGTTCAATATCACAAGTCTTTAGACGAACACTTCCATTCATTGTGATAACTTGTTGATCCTGTGTAATAAGAAAATGTAAACAGCAAAGATTACTTTAGTATTAAGAGAAAGAGATGAAAAACTGAAATTTGAATAGTTTTTGTCTAGTTATTTATTTTAGTTTTAATAAGAAAGTTGTAACCGTTGTAACCATAAATCATAGGCACAGAAATAAAGATAATGAATGTTATAAGGGCGAGTTCCACGTGAATCTTAACCTTACAAAGAAAATGTAAGTCAAACGCTTTTGTGTTCTTCTATGATTTGAGACACAGGACAATTTTTGTTCCGAGTAAAAGAAGAACTTTTAAAATTGGTGCAGATGCTACCATAAAGACGATAGTAGCAATTAATATAAAATTATTTATAGCTCCTTACATCTAATGGTAAGAGATCGAACAAAAGTTTACCAAGTTTTCTTTTTTTTATCCTTGATTCTTTTTTTTTTTTTTATAATTCGCGCGCGCCAAAAGGAATATGTATACCTTTATACTGTTACAGGGCACGGGCTTTTAAGGACAAGGGGAAGAGGAACAGAGGAGAAGCCTATGCACATTGGCTTTAAATGTTTGAAACAGGTAGTGATGGGGAAATACAGAGGTTGGTAGATCATTCCACATTCGTGTCGTTCGGCTTATAAACGAATCCCTATATTTAACAGTACGACCGAAGTTAAGCTTTAGGGTAAACTGATGTGCATTCGAAGCATGTCGCGTATTGCGGGTGGAATTTTGAAGGGGAGGAATGCGACTGGAACATTTTTTTTGGAAAAAACGATAAAACAGGGAGAGACAGGAGACATTTCTCCGATGTTCTAATGAATGAATGGAATTCACAATGTCTCTATCACCTATAAGTTTTAACGCGCGATTTTGTAGCCTATCAAGAATGTGCAGAATGGTCTTGGGTGCACCAGACCAGATATGGGCGTTATATTCCAGCTTAGGGCGGATGAATGCCTTATAAATTGAGGCCAGATCAGACGGGGTAAAATATTTCTTGCACCGAATATGTGATCATTCCATCGAAGATGGTTATTAATACACATACCGGGAATGGCAAGTCTTTCGGTTTCAATGATGCAAGTACCATCCATGGATAATGGTTGAGGGTTTTGGTTTCGCTTGAGAGACAGAAGACAGCATTGTGTTTTGGAAGCATTAAATTCCACTCTGTTGGTTGAACCCCATTTAATTATGCTGTTCAGGTCGGAATTTAATGTGTTTAACATACGTTGCCGTTCCCCTTCTACGGCCGAAGAGCAAGGACGTGAGTTAGGGAACGAATATAAAAAACTGAGGTTACTGTCATCAGCAAAGGAATGGATTGGATTAGAAGTTGCAGACAAGAGAGTTGGAGGTAAAACAGAGCCTTGGGGAACACCAGCATATATTTGGTGAATTGCAGACTTGAAGCCGTCCAAAACAACTTGTATTGAACGCCCCGAAAGGTAATTTCTAATCCATTGAAGAAGAGACTCATCGACGCCATATGCACGCATTTTCGACAAAAGAGCCTGATGCCAAACTCTGTCAAATGCCTTTGAAATATCTTGGTTTCGCCGAAGTGATGGAGAGATTGGTTCCACTTCTCGGTGAGATATGCCATCAAATCACCAGTGGATCTGTTGCTACGAAAACCATACTGCTGGTCATTAAGGAATTTTCGTGAATCGAGATATTTCATAAGCTGACGATTTATCAGCGTTTCCATGACCTTGGAAAGAAGGGACGTAAGTGCAATGGGTCGGTAATTGGACCGGGAGGAAGATTCGCCTTTTTGGGGACGGGTTGGATAAATGCTGTTTTCCATCTACTCGGAAAGAGCCTTGAAAAGTAGGATAGACAGAAAAGCTTACGCAGAGGTTTTGCCAGCGTGGAAAAACACCTCTTCAGAACTATGGGGGGGATACCATCTGGACCAGCGGATTTGTGTATGTTGAGAACTTTGAGTACTCCTGCAACTGTACGAGTGCGAAAGTGGACTTGTCCCATGGAAAATTTGACGCTCTCAAATACAGGTGGAGACAAAGCATTATCTGGCAGCGTGGAGTTCGCTGCAAAGTGAGCAGCAAGCAGATTAGCTTTGTCTAAGGAGCTGACAGCTGGAATGTCATTGTAAATGAGCGTGGGGATGGCAGATATTAAAGTAGAGCAGGCCGCCTAAACAGCTTGAAATGTTTAACCTCTTAGAAGCACTGAGTACATAGTTTCGACATTATAGCCTTCCTTCCAAAGAGATCTATTATGCACAGAAGCTAGACGAGGAAATTCTCGGATCAAAGCATCTCTTCGAATCTGGTTTCCTTTAGATACTTAAATATCAACGTTAAAAGCAGCATAATCCAACAGGCCGCACGGATTTTTTACTATTTGTATTTGTTCAGCAAAAAAAGAATGTATCAAAATTCCGAGTGCTGCTAATTGTGTATTTGACAATAACACCAATGCAGAAATCAAACGAAGCTATTGCGGGTATAACTAAGGAGACTATAAAAGACCTTGATAATCCCTGAAGCATATATATCCTTTGTCGTTTCGAGAGAAAAATTTTTCATAAGATATCCGGTCCCGTTTGCGTTGACAGGCTTTGGAGGAGGAAATTCAACGACGAACTGTACAGCGACATCGACTTAGTAAAAAAACTGCACATTGGTCGTTTGAAATGGCTAGGACATGTATAGCGAACGAACACCAACGCTGTAGATGAAGACCTTGCCTTCGGTGCCACGCACAAGTAGAAGTGGACTTCAACCAACTTGGAGTGCACAAGTGGAGGCAGTTGGCTAAGGACTGGGCTAACTGGAGAGGTTAGTTGGTTGAGGCCCAGGTTCACCCAAAACTGTAGCGCCACTTAATTAAGTAAGCTAATAAAAATAAATAAATAGAAATATATAAATTTCTTCATAAACCATTAAACATAGTAGGCCTGCCCTGTCCTGGGAGACAAATGATGAACATATGTAGGTAGTTTTCGAATTATAGCGAGATAAAAACATATAGAAAAGTTTTTTTTTTTATTTTTTACAAAAAAGTTACAATCCGCCTAGGGGGCACAATAGACCATTAGGTCGCAGTGCAAGATAACCCTACACAAATAATACAATCCGCCTAGAGTGGATCGTATGATACCCTATCCCTAAGCCACCTCTAATAAAGTGGGCACGGCGTTGTAAAATCACTAAATCAAGTGCAATGATACATTTCTACTCTGAGGATATTGCTGCAATTCTTAAAGATTTTATCAGGGCGTGGCTGTCACCGTTTGTAACCGTAGTTTACTGATTCTGATTAGATATTCGCAATAAGATTTAACTATCACCATAAATAATTTTTAATAAACAAAATATGGCTTTTTGAAGAAAAAGCCCCCAAAAAATGGGCGTGTCCAAGTACAATGTGTGGACGAAATGCAGAGAAAATCAACATCTACATATTTTATACAGACAATATTTCCAGTTTCGAGCAAAAACTATTTAAAAAAAATTTTATATTGTGAAAAGTGAGCGGATTTTAATTTGATTTACACTTGTACGGCTTCGGATTGTACAAAGCCTATATATGAAAAACTAGTCTATACCCTAGAGCCAGCGAGATTAACCGGTAGAACAACTAACTGGGAAGGCTTTAGGAACGAAATTGAAGATAATGTTGAACTGAGCGTTACACTTACGACACCCTATGAACTTGAGGTTGAAGTTGATCGCTTCGTTGAGATCGTACAGCTCGGCTCGTGGAATAATACTCCCAATCCAAGGAAAACTCCGGACAAATACGGTCTAAAAGAAAATAAAAGAATTAAATAAATAAATAAATAAATATTTGGCGCAACAGCTCTTTAAGTGCCAGGGCCTAGCTTCTCGCAATCACTCGTGTTGTGTGCGTTATTTTTTTCACACGAATGGAAGGGACCTACAGTTTAGTGCCGTTTCCCAATGGCAATTTGTTTTGAGAAGCTTTCTCGTGACAACAATACTATTTGGATGTTTGTCAGACGTTCGCAAGAGGTGGGATCGTGAAAAAACTTTTTGGTGTTTTCTGGGATTCGAACTTGGAACCTCTTGCGTAGTGATCCGACACACTAACCACTACGCCACGACGCCCACAAATAAAAGAATTGGTTAAGGAAAAAGAAAAGCGCGTAAGAAATGGCAACAGAGTCGTGCTCCGCAACATAAAGCACACTTGAATCACCTGTGCAATTCGTTGAAGAAGACTATAAAGGGTTTTAAGAATCAGCTCTTATCTTAAAAGTTTAAAAGCGAAAAAAGATTCCAATTATTCACTTTGGAAAGCTGTAAAAGGCACCAAAAAGCCCAAGGTCCCCATGCCGACAATTAAATTAAATCACAATGAATGGGCAAGGGAAGATAAAGAAAAAGCGGACGTTTTTGCGGCCAACTTGGAAGACACCTTTAAATCGTACGACGATCAAGTGTGTTACGACAATATCAATAGGCCGGATTTACCATCTAACGATTTAGCACTTATAAGTGCAACGCTAAGGGAACTCAAATATGAGATCGGGAATCTAAAACCTAAGAAAGCTCCTGGTTATGACTTGATCACCGGAGAAATTCTCAAAGCTTTACCTAGAAAAGCATTGATTAAGCTTCTTCATATTGTAAATGATGCGCTCAGATTAAAACACGTGCCTAACCAATGGGAAATTGCGGAAGTTATAATGGTTTTAAAACCAGGAAAGCCGCCAAATGAGGTAAAATCTTATAGACCAATTTCGCTACTTCCAGTTATATTAAAAATTTTCGAGAGGATATTACTAAGGCGTCTCCAACCGGTTATAGAAGGAAATAATGTTATCCCTGACCACCAGTTTGGGTTCAGAAGTAAACATTCGACGATTGACCAGGTGCATAGAATTACTGACGTAAACGAGAAAGCACTTGAAGAGAAAAAGATATGCTCAAGGGTATTTTTTGACGTCACGCAAGCCTTTGATAAGGTGTGGCATGATGGCTTGAATTGCAAATTACGACAAGTTCTCCCTGTATGCCTATACGATATTCTAGAATCATATCTCGGGAATAGACTCTTCCGTGTTAGACATGGAAATGAATACTCGGAGCTCAAAGAAATTACGGCCGGTGTACCGCAAGGAAGCGTTCTTGGGCTACTTCTCTATCTGTTATATACTCGAGATATACGGAAAGAAGATGGCACTATCCAGGCTACGTTTGCCAATGACACCGCTATCCTAGCCGTAGGTAAAACAATCGAAGAAACGACTGCAAAACTGCAAAACGCACTGAATAAAGTAAATGAATGGACGAGGGACTGGCGGATCGCCCTCAACGAATCCAAATATCTCGGAATTCCGACAATCGAAGCTGAAATTAGAAGCTTCGCGAGAAAGCATAGAAAGCGACTAATCGGACATGTCAACAATACAATCCTACAAATTCTGGATAAAAGCAATTTATTGCGCCGACTACAAAGGACGAAACCTTTCGACTTGGCGAGATAGGAATCAACCGCGCCTAGATTGCGGAACATGCAGGATTTTTCAGTGGAAAGTAACCTGCCAAACGAGTTGTTTTCATGATAGAAAAATTGTTTGATAAGGTCCTTCTTAGTTGCAATATATAACAAATTAAATTGCAGGGTTGTGTTTTTGTTTGTCAGTAAGAATCTGACACTACTATGAGCACGCGCTTGCTATCTTCATAGTGTCTATGGAAGATTTTTCACTCCCTCAGGAAAAAAAAAAAAAAATTCTCTATTTTACAAGCCCTATGAGGTAGGGTATAATTAGAGCATATTATAACTCCTAGAAATGCTGTATTACCCAGTAACGATGGGTAAAGTCCAAAGCTTGATATTTCATCACCAAGGCCTTTATTCGGGAGCCGTTTTATGTCTATAGGTAGGTCTGTCCGAAGTAAGACAGTTAATTTTGCAACACCCTCTGCATATAATACTAGATGTTTGCGAAGTTTCAGCTTTCTAGATCCCCCGAAAGCTGGCGTGCAAAGACTTAAATAGGTGGAGAATTGTATATAAGAGTGACTGCATTTTGCAACAGCTTGTAATTCGTAGATCACAAGTATAGCTATCTCGTGTTCTTCCTCATTACCCACACTACCGGTGCATCTTTAAAACTCATCTAGTATTCTCAAGATATTCGGAAAAAAAATATACTGGCGATAACAAGCCATACAGGGCCAGGGCTATTTTCTTGCAGGCATTCGTGCTGTGTGCCGTAATAATGGTTGGGACCTAGAGTTTTATACCGTTTCCGAAGGCAATTTTTCGATTGAGAGAAGCTTCTAGGGACAATTTTACTCTCGGATGTTTGTCAGACATTCGCGAGAGGTGGAAGAGAACACTTTATTTTTGTGTTTTCTGGTATTTGAACCTTGAATCTGCCGCTCGGTGATCGCACACTTAACTGAGCCACGGCACCCGGAAGAGGCGTAACACGCCCACACAATTACGAAATCGACTTGACATTGTCCGGATCGCAGAGTATGGGGATTTGTGCGAAAGGAGAGCTGCAGGCTATCGGACGGATCCATGGTTTGTGGATTCTGAAACGGTCTTTTGTAAGTATGTACATAATACATACGTATTTACAAATAAACAGTCCCGAACCAGCAGCGGATATTGGATAGATGTAGAGGAGTTTGCAATTTAGCTCTCCGATTTCCTAAGAAAAATCACATACACAGTGTTGTACAAAACAAAAGCAACAAATTCAGTTTGAATATTTTAATGTAACTATCCGTTTTTTTTTTATAATATATTTGTAATAAAATGTGTAAGTAACACAGTTAAACACCGGTAAAGAGCCCCCTCTCATTTACAAGGTGAGTACAATTGACAAGGTCTGGTATGAAGGATTGAAATATAAATTACGGAAAGTTCTGAAGGAACACTTATATAATATTCTGGCAAAATACTTGACGAATCGTCTTTACCGAGTCAAACACGGAAATGAATATTCAGAATTTAAAGAAATAAGGGCTGGGGTGCCGCAGGGAAGTGTCCTTGGACCGCTTTTGTACCTATTATATACTCGCGACATACCGCAAGAAGAAGGCACCGTATTAGCTACATTTGCCGACGACACTGCCATCCTGGCAATGGGTAAAACGATCGAAGAAACGACTGAAAAATTGCAAGAAGCATTGAATAAAGTAAATGAATGGACAAAGATTTGGCGACTAGCTTTAAACGAAAACAAATCTGTTCACGTCAATTTTACTTATAAGAAAATAAATAATTTGCCGATCTTTTCAAACTCGGTTCAAATTCCGTTTGCAAACGAGGCTAAGTATCTTGGAATGACACTTGATGCTAAGCTGAAGTGGAAATCGCACGTGAAGAAAAAACATAAAGAACTAGAAACCAAATACAGAGAAATGTACTGGTTACTTGGAAAACATTCCAAGCTTAATATAGATAGCAAGTGCTAAAGCCGATATGGACATATGGAATACAACTCTGGGGTTGTACCAAAATAAGTAATGTCAATATTTTACAAACTTTTAAAAATAAAGTGCTAAGATCAATAGTTAATGCACCGTGGTTTATTAGAAATAGCGATATCCATAGAGATTTAGGATGAGAGGAATCTACTGCGTCGTCTACAAAGGACTAAACCTTTCGACTTAACGCGATAGCAAGAAGCCGCGCCTAATTTGCGGAACAAGCAGAGACTTTCGGTGGAAAGGGACCTGCCAAACGATCTCAATACGTGAAAGAAAAACTGCTGGATAAGTCAAAACTTAGTTGTAGTAATCAAAGAAATTTATCATGAAGGGAGATTTTTTTAGTGAGTAAAAATCTCACACTACTATGAGCACGCGCTATCGATCCTCATAGTGTCTTCATGAAGTTTTTTACCTATCCTCGGAAAAAAAAAAAAATTATGAATTTTATTGAAACTACATTAGAAAGAAAGATAGTTACATTAAAATGTCTTAATTGAATTTGTTGCTTTTATTTTGCACCTGGGTCTCATATCGACAAGACGAGCAGATGTCGTCTTCAAATAAACATCAAGTCATGATCCCCGCAGGATCTGACCGAAAATGGGCGACTGCGAATAGCGTCTGCCTCACCAGGTGAGGAGCGGCTGAAATTACGGACTCGCCGGCACATAGTGCTAGCACAGCGTTTTTAATCTGGTAAAATTTATCTTTTCCTCTCTAATCTTTTATTCTCCTCTATACACTTTCTTCTTTCTCCATCTCTCAATTCATACATTTTTTAGGATGCAGAAAATTAAAAATGTGGTGAAACATACAAAGTATACATGCATGTACATATGTATGTATGTAGTCTAAAAAAATAAAATAAAATGATTGGGTCTCATGTGCACCTATGTATATGCAGCATATTTGCAATTCACGCAGATTTTAAATTTTAACAAAATCAATAAAATATTTAAGAAACCGTCAAAACCGTTATACGAATTTCTTGCCAAAAACCTGGTATGCCATCTGATAGCACAACAGACCATAACTCAAGTACCAAATTCATACAGAATCGTTAGAGCCGTTTTTGTCAAAATCGTTTTTTGTTTTTTTTCAAAATCGGCCCTTAATAAATTATCGCTAGTTTTAGGGTTAGAATGGAAATTCTAATTCTGCCTCGAATTGTGATGCTAGATGTTTAAGCTGTAGTCAAGCAGACGTACACAGAATTGAGAGACACCACTTTTTTTAGTTTCTCCATTATAGTTACGTCAAGTTTAATCAAAATCCCGATATTGAAAAATTTCAGGAAACCAATACCTGCTTTTGATACATAAGTGTCAATAAAAAATTGAGCGTAGGATGAAAAAACCGATTTCGGATTTGGATTCAGAGACCTCGAAATCATGTACCTAATATACTAATCAATGTCAATAGTCATTTAGGGGTCATTTTTAATCTGAAATTTTTTAAATAGTCGACGCACATAGGAGTATTTGCATTAAAAACCTGGCCGAAAGTTGATTTTCAAAAAAGTTAAATCAAGAAGTAAAAGTTTGGTATAGCGGATCCTAAATATGCATGCGTCAATGTGTTGTAATTTTTTTTTTTTGTAGATCGGGTGTTGTGATTATTTGCTGCATTTTTCTTTGAGTGCGTGCCATTTTGGTTCAGTTGGGTGTCAACTGACAGGCAAGCAACCTCCAAACAAATTGACCATTTTGCCATCAGTCGCCGTTTTAGAATTAGTCTCCTAGACGTCCGAAACAGGCGAGGTGCCGACATGGGGTTGGTACGAGATCACCATCTTATGATAGCTACTCTCTGACTACGCACTGCTGCCGTTCGTAGATCTAACGGCACAAGAATACCTAGGTTCAATGTAGACCGACTGAGAGTTCCCACAGTGCGCCAAGAATTAAGGGACCATCTCTCACGTGGAGTGGAAACAATCAGCAGCTCCCTGCCCGCCACCATCCAAGACCATTGGTGCGCTGTGAAAACTGTTTTCACATCAGGTGCTGAAAGGATTGTCGTTCGATCGCAGGGAAACCATAGGGCGTAGCTTTCTGAGGATACCTGGAGAAGGATCAACGAACGAAAACAGCTAAGAGCTCGAATTGCAGCAACTCCAGCAGCAGGGAGGATCGAGCTTGAGTCCCTATATCGCATGAAGATGAGAGAAGTACAGCGTAGCGTGAGACGTGACAAGCGCAATTACATCAATGCGCTGGCTACGGAAGCAGAAGAAGCAGCAGCGAGGTGCGACAGCAGAACCGTTTATAGAATCACTAAAGAGCTTATAGGTGGCCGAAGCTCTACTCAACACCCAGTGAAAGGCTTAGACGGTTCGTTGCTAATATCGTATGAGGATCAACTGAAGAGATGGAAGGAGCATTTTGTTTCGGTTCTAAACCGAGTATTCGCCAGCAATATTCACCCAAGTCAGACTGAAGTGTCCGTAGAAAGAAGTTCCCGAATTCGCACCACAACCCCCAGTAAAGAGATTATTACCGCAATCAAAGCACTGAAAACTAATAAGGCGGTAGGACTTGACGGCATACCCGCGGAGCTTTTTCAAGCTGCGCCAACAGCATCGGCAGAGCTACTATTCCCACTTGTCGGGAGAACATGGGAAGCCGAGAGTTTTCCAGATGAGTGGAAAAAGGGAATGATTGTCAAGCTCCCTAAAAAAGGCAACCTAATGCAGTGTGAAAACTGGAGAGGTATCTGCGTGCTGCCTGCTGTGGCCAAGATAATAGCTAGAATCATCCTGGGGCGAATCAAAGAACACCTTGAAGACACACTCGACGCCGAACAAGCAGGTTTCCGCTCTGGATCCTCCTGTGTCGACCACATCAACACCCTGCGGATCATCATCGAGCAATGTGTTGAATATCGATCACCACTTCACCTGTTATTCATCGATTTTGAAAAGGCGTTTGATTTGATAGTGTCAATCGGGAATTTATTTGGCCTGCCTTGCGCAGGAGAGGCATTCCGGATAAATTAATAGCAATTATCAAGGCTACATATGATGGGTCCACATGTCACGTTTTGCACAGAGGAAGGCTGTCTGAGGAATTCGAAGTCCAAAGTGGAGTTCGGCAAGGCTGCATACTTTCACCAATATTGTTTTTATTGGTGATTAGCGATGTGCTGAATGCGGCCTTATCAACAGGAAATGGAGGAATTCGATGGACTCTCACATCTGAACTCAAACACCTCGACTACGCCGACGATGTATGCCTACTGTCTCACAGAATAATGGACCTTCACCAAATGACAGCAAATGTGAAGAGGAAAGCAGACGTCGTTGGGCTGATAATTAACTCGGCAAAAACAAAAATTATTAGCCTAGGACCAAACTTATCAACTCATATATGCATTGCTGGACAAACGGTTGAGAGAGTAGAGAGTTTCCAACACCTTGGGAGTATTGTCTCAACCGATGGCGGAACCGAACTGGATATAGCCAGCCGAATAGGTAAAGCAAAATCTGCGTTTGGGATGCTATCCATAGTTTGGCGAAGTAATGCAATTAGCTTAAACACCAAGCTACGACTGTTCCGTTTCAACGTTGAATCCGTGCTGCTATATGGATGTGGTACCTGGAGAGTGACCGTCACTATCACGAGGAAGCTGCAAACATTTGTCAATAGGTGTCTACATTGCATCTTAAGGATATTCTGGCCAAACCGTATCTCTAACGAACAGCTTTATCAGAGAACGGGCCATGAACCTATAGGCACTACCATACGACGACGAAAGTGGCAGTGGATCGGTCACACTCTCCGAAAGGGTGACAGGTCCATAGCTAACCAAGCGATGCAATGGAACCCGCTTACCCAGGATGGCAGGATACGCGGCGGTCCTAGGAGTACGTGGCGCAGAACAGTTGAGAAGGAAGCACGGCAACTGGGAAAGAGTTGGGGAGAGCTGAGGCACATTTCCAGAAATCGCACACGATGGCGCGTAGGCATTGTAGAGGCCCTAGGACCCACAAGGGAATACAGGACATAAGTAAGTAAAAGTATTTTGGTAAGTGTTATTCAATAAGTGATTTCGAGTTGTTGTGATAAGATTCTAACGATTTTTAAATGTAGAGTTCTACTGTAGGTATGTATTAACATTTTAAATTGAACTTGGAAATATTGTGCACTTTTTTTTTCTTTCAATTCGGGTTTAAACGCTATGTAGCAAAAAGTAATATTTCAAGTTTTAATGATTTCGATTTAGTGTACCGCATTATTCTGCAATGGTGCAAATCTAATGCATAAAGAATTGGCTGCTAATATCTGCTGTCCGAAATTTTTTGGGCGAATTAGTTTTTCACTTTCGTGCAGAAAAAAACACTCATACGCCATACACCCTTTTTTTTAAGTAAAAAGTTATTGCAATTTTATTACCCTGTTCTTCTTCACAATCACAAATTTGTTCTTTGGGAGAGAAAAAGGACCCTGAGAAATGATTATATTGCAGAAAAAATGTGAGCGGGATAGGGAAAGGCAGGCGGCAAGTAAGCCACCAAACCAATTTACGCGTTTTTATTCAGCACATACCGTGAATGTTTATTTTGCGTATAATTAACCTTTTTGGTGGGTAGCATTTTTTAATATTAGGATCATCAGGTTGGAGAGTTGTGACTAGGAAATATATTTAAATGGAGAAGGGGATATAAACCAAAAATTTAATTACTTGAAAAATTGTTCCTTAAATACTACTTTTTGCTCAATAGAACAACTTCGAATTTTTAAGACAAAAGAAGCAAAATTTGTGTGCAATTTAAAGCGAAAATGATCAGTCATGCAGGATAAACGATTTCTTCTTAGAAAATAATAAATCATGGCTTGAAGGAACTTTCGCACTCCCAATTACAACTGCCACATCAGGGCGACCTGAAAAGTTATTTGAAGAAGAATCAAGTGAAAAGAGTAAAGGAAGAAAAACCGAAAGTATTAGAGAAAAACTTCAAACTGAAGAAATAACTTTTGCAACTCAGATGAAGTTAAGAGAAATTGGGAAGAGTGTTGCTTCAAAAGTTTTGAGAGAAATCTTAAAATCTCCTGGAAGAGCGAAGAAGTATAAACAAGCATACTGTGATAGCCTTAAGGATAATAACAACAGTCAAGGCTCATTCCATGTTTGTTGAAGCAGGTTTATAGCGAAAACAATACGAAATTGTTGCAGCAACAAATAAGATGTTTTTTCCTTGTTACAATACGAGTGTACTCCAAAAAGCCAAAAAAAGATTGTTATCCTGTCGAGGGATCATACCTACACTGTAACTGAAACTTTGGCCGAAAAAAATCTTCAGGATTTGTTGGATCACACTGTAACTCAATTACTTATGTATATGCAGGGAGTTACGGACAGACTAAATGAAAAAGAATGCAAGTCCCTAGAGCTCACTACAAAGTGGGGTTGTGACGGATCCTAGCAAACGCAATACAAACAAAGATTTGAAACTAGCTCAGGTTTAAATGCGATTATATTTCAAAGCCCACTTGTTGCGGTTGGTTTGTGTTTCGAAAATCATGTGGCCGATTTTGCCGCCCTATAAGAATAAACTTTACTAAAGAAAGCACAGACATAACTAAAAGCGAAGTAAACTATGTGCAGACAAAAATTGATTCACTACATAAAACTGTAATAACTTCTAACATGGAAGTGAAGCATACATCGTCAAAAGTCAAAGCCATTAACAAACACTTCAGATAAGTTTTTTTTAGTTAAATAAATAAATATTTGGCGCAACAGCTCTTTAAGTGCCAGAGCCTAGCTTCTCGCAACCACTCGTGTTTTGTGCGTTATATTTTTCACACGAATGGAAGGGACCTACAGTTTAGTGCCGTATCCGAAAGGCAATTTGTTTTTGAGAAGCTTTCTCGTGACAACAATACTATCAGATGTTTGTCAGACGTTCGCGAGAGGTGAGATCGTGAAAAAACTTTTTGGTGTTTTTCTGGGATTCGAACTTGGAACCTCTTGTGTAGTGATCCGACACACTAACCACTACGCCACGACGCCCACAAGTTTTTTGGTTAATTAAATAAAAAAAAAAAAAAAATTAAGTTCAACAAAATAATATGTTGAACGTTCAGATTATACCGTCTTCTCTAGGAGAGATTGTAACATGTACGATTATGCCTTGAATAGATTGTTACTGAGCTCCGATCCACTCATCACTTACCTTAGAAAATAATCACCGAAAACAGAAAGCTCATTTTCGAAAGACACCTTAGAAATGCTTCTTCCAGAGGACTCAAACACGAATAATGAAAGCTTAATGTCTCTGGATGAAGATAAAAATAGTGAAAATTAATTTAATGAAGTCAGGGGCAGAATCCAGTGATTGATTTCACCACGATTAAAACAAAAACAAGTATTTCAAATACACATACATATTTGCTGGAAAAGATTTATCTATTCTTTTTTAATGAAACATTCTTAAATTAATTAAAGACAATTGGAAATTGTATTTTATTGTATGAATACTAATTTGAAACAAAAATAATCATAAAAGTAACGAAAATAGTTTTGACCAGGTTTTTGAAGCAAATACTCCTATGTGCGACGTGAAGCAATACTATAAAAGTTACGAAACGCGATTGTACAAAAAGCGGGTATAGATACTTGATTTAAAGAATTTCCAGGTAAACTATAATTGTCGATTTATCTGTAATTAAGATTCCCTGATCGTATAAAGAACATATTAAGCACTTTATAACAGTACAAGTGACGGACTGGAAGAATCTTCAAATTCTTGAACAATGTAAACGAGGTTTCCGGTAAATTTTCTTCAAAATGTGTTTTTGAAGTAATAAAAGAGGCTGGATTTTATTCAAGTAAGTTCCTCCCCAGCAGGTAATCCCATTTGTTTAAAGGAAATTTTTCAAATCCCGGAGCACTCAGACTCACACGAAGTCCATTGTACTACCAGGCGGGATTTCTTTTATGGTGTGGTGCTTGGAGAAACTTGGATTTTATTCATTTCTCTTTTATGCTCGGGTGGCTGTGGCTGCCGTTCCTCGTCCGGGCTTGAACCTGCACAGTTCGGGTTACAAGCGAACACACTACTCATGGCCACCTCTTAGGTAATCCCATACTGCAATCTAGAATGAAAAATTCCATAATAGATGTTTAACAACAGTTGAGTAGAGCAAATATTGCGCAGAAAATAGAACTTTCTCAGAGTACCACGAAAATAATTTCTCAAGTTCTCTAGATTGCTGCTGAAACTTATCCTTGAATCAATGACAAGCCCGAAATATTCGAATTCATTAACATTTTCAACCTGAAAACATTTATCACTGTAGCTGACACAATTACGAAAAGTACACGAGGCCAAATTTGTATTGCAAGTGCATTAAGATAGTTTATATCTGAGGCAGTCAGTTGAATGAAAGTAGTCTTCGGCCGCAAAATTGTTTTGCGCTTACAAATTGAAAAATATTATTTTAGTTTTTGAACTAATAACCAATTTATGCTCCGCAAACCATTTCCTTAGTAAATAAAGATCCCAATTTATATCTGAGATAAGATTTAAAACACTGTCTGAGCCATAAGCAAAACCAACATCATCCACAAATGCTGTCAGTAATCATCAAAAAGGCAACCTAAACAATAAATTGATATAAATCAAAAACAGTATTGGTCCCAGGACAGAACCTTGAGGCACTCCTAGACTAAGAAACTTTACTTAAATTCTAGTATCATCAATCTTAACACTTTGTGATCTATTACTCAGATAAGATCTAAACCAATCACATAAAAAGCCCCGAAAACCAGCATTTTCAATTTTACCTAATAATATGTCATGGTCGACCATATCAAATCAAAAGCTTTCGTTATATCAATAAACAATCCGGCTGTATACTGTTTTATCCAGGTTGACAAATATCTGAGAATAAAAATGTAAAAGAGCTTTTTATTGAAAGTAAAACTCACCGCTCGACTTTTCATAACTTTTTCTAAAATTTTACTTATTGAAGGTAAAAGTGAGATAGGTCTATAATTATTCAATTCATTAGCAGATCCTTTCTTAAAGAGTGGTAAGATACCGGCACATTTAAGGGCACCAGGAAACACTCCACCACAAATACTGTGTGTGAGTTCTAATCCAGTTTTTTGGTTCAAATAAAAAGCTTTGTCTTTGCAAGGGTTTGCCAGGATTACTTAAAGGACGACAAAAGGTACAAGTTGAATAAATAGGACTCGCTTTTAACTCTCAGATGTATCGATGTATAATAATTATTAAAGGAGTTAACAATTCCAAATTTGTCAGAAATTACATAGTCTTATCACAACCTGTATTTTATTAGGAATACTGTTAAATAACTGTCATTCACCTCTCAGGTTACCTTTGGCTGAATTGAATCTGTTACCGTAGTAACTTTCTCAACAGATGGGAATATCTCTTTTTAATTCTGCACACATTATTTTATATTTTTGTTTTAAGAGATGCCTCAAAGTCGCAAGACGGCGCGTCATTTGCTGTTGTCGCTGTAAACTTAACAACCATCTCCAAAGGTCTTCTTCCAGCTTTCACTTCAATATTTACAGCTGAAGCTTTTGCCATTCTCACTGCAATTGACTATTCAAAGAAAAAATAAGACCATAATCTTCACAGACAGTCTGTCCTCTGTAACAGCCATTAAAAACGAAAGCAATCATACTGAAATTATCGAAGCCATTCGTAACAAACTCATCTCCAGCAGCGGAAAATTAAAAATTGCCTGGGTCCCAGGGCACCGTGGGATTAACGGAAATGAAATGGCGGACACTGTAGCCAAATCAGCTCCAAGAGAACCTCTTACCACGTTCTATGCCTACAACAAAAGAGACATAAGAAACCATCTACTCAAGACATGGAAATACAAGAGAAAATCTAACTGGTTAAACTATCAACACATATACACTCAATTCAACCCTAATCGTGAAAAAGCCAAATACCCTAAAGATGTGTCACAAAAAAAGATAAAAATATATATTGTAACATAATGTAGCATAATGCAACAAATTCCGAAGTGTCTTTTCATTCTGGCATAATTTTGTTCCGAAGTGTCTTTCGAGGTTCGTGTCTGCGGTTAGTCTCCACAGTTCGTGTCCACGATAAGATATGGATGATGTCTAAGACGACGTTACGGATAAGACAGAATTATAACCGCAAGAAATTATTGTCATCTTGGAATTATTACATCAGAATTTTCTTGTTCCAGTGGTCGAAGAATTTGCTAGAAGTTTCTGGCTATCAGAAACTTCTGCTATATAAGGACAGATGGCGATCGAGACCAGGCAGTTGGTTTTGAACCGCACGAGGAGATTGGAAAAGTGATAACAGCCGAAGTCGTAATTTTGTGATAAATTGAAAGTTGAGAGTTAACAAGAAGAAGTAATTAGTTTGGATTTGTGAATTAAGTAATTGAAAGGAGATAAAGTGATTTGAGAAGAAAGAGGTCTTGTAAGGAAGGAGTTTGTGAAGAATAGCATAGTGTGAACTAATTGTGAAATAAATTTCACAGAATATCGTTTTATCTACTCGAGCCGTAGCTCGCATATTACAATATTATAGACTACGAATGGGACACACCAATATAACACATAAACACCTCATCACTAAAGAAACCCCCCCGCTTTGTCACTTCTGCGAACAAAACCGAACGCTTACCATAAGTCACCTTTTTTCATGTAACCAAATTAATTTAATAAGTAAGACTATTAACCATACAAATTTAACTGATCTCTTAACTCAAATATCATACGGCAACGTAAACCATGTGTGTACATATATAGGCTGATATCAGCACTTCGTTTAGAAAATCTTATATAGACTGTATTACCAGCTGAAAGCACTATCAGCTCCAGCTTTATATTTATAATTATTGACAATGTAATTTACTTCTTTGTTAATAAACTTATAATAATAATAATAATAATTATATTTTTATTTTAAGAAATTATTAGTTTGGTTCTTCCTACATTTTGTTCTACTTTTTTTTAATAAGTAATTCGTTATCCAATATCGGATGAGGATCAACTGAAGAGATGAAAGGAACATTTTGTTTCGGTTCTAAACCGAGTATTCGCCAGCAATATTCACCCAAGTCTGAAGTGTCCGTAGAAAGAAGTTCCCGAATTCGCACCACAACCCCCAGTAAAGAGGAGATTATTACCGCAATCAAAGCACTGAAAACTAATAAGGCGGTAGGACTTGACGGCATACCCGCGGAGCTTTTTCAAGCTGCGCCAACAGCATCGGCAGAGCTACTGTTCCCACTTGTCGAGAGAACATGGGAAGCCGAAAGTTTTCCGGATGAGTGGAAAAAGGGAATGATTGTCAAGCTCCCTAAAAAAGGCAACCTAATGCAGTGCGAAAACTGGAGAGGTATCTGCGTGCTGCCTGCTGTGGCCAAGATAATAGCTAAAATCATCCTGGAGCGAATCAAAGAACACCTTGAAGACACACTCGACGCCGAACAAGCAGGTTTCCGCTCTGGATCCTCCTATGTCGACCACATCAACACCCTGCGGATCATCATCGAACAATGTGTTGAATATCGATCACCACTTCACCTGTTGTTCATCGATTTTGAAAAGGCGTTTGATTTGATAGTGTCAATCAGGAATTTATTTGGCCTGCCTTGCGCAGGAGAGGCATTCCGGATAAATTAATAGCAATTATCAAGGCTACATATGATGGGTCCACATGTCACGTTTTGCACAGAGGAAGGCTGTCTGAGGAATTCGAAGTCCAAAGTGGAGTTCGGCAAGGCTGCATACTTCCACCAATATTGTTTTTATTGGTGATTAGCGATGTGCTGAATGCGGCCTTATCAACAGGAAATGGAGGAATTCGATGGACTCTCACATCTGAACTCAAACACCTCGACTACGCCGACGATGTATGCCTACTGTCTCACAGAATAATGGACCTTCACCAAATGACAGCAAATGTGAAGAGGAAAGCAGACGTCGTTGGGCTGAAAATTAACTCGGCAAAAACAAAAATGATTAGCCTAGGACCAAACTTATCAACTCATATATGCATTGCTGGACAAACGGTTGAGAGAATAGAGAGTTTCCAACACCTTGGGAGTATTGTCTCAACCGATGGCGGATCCGAACTGGATATAGCCAGCCGAATAGGTAAAGCAAAATCTGCGTTTGGGATGCTATCCATAGTTTGGCGAAGTAATGCAATTAGCTTAAACACCAAGCTACGACTGTTCCGTTTCAACGTTGAATCCGTGCTGCTATATGGATGTGGTACCTGGAGAGTGACCGTCACTATCACGAGGAAGCTGCAAACGTTTGTCAATAGGTGTCTACGTTACATCTTAAGGATATTCTGGCCAAACCGTATCTCTAACGAACAGCTTTATCAGGTCCTAGGAGTACGTGGCGCAGAACAGTTGAGAAGGAAGCACGGCAACTGGGAAAGAGTTGGGGAGAGCTGAGGCACATTTCCAGAAATCGCACACGATGGCGCGTAGGCATTGTAGAGGCCCTAGGACCCACAAGGGGATACAGGACATAAGTAAGTAAGTAAGTATCCAATAGTTTACGAAGAAATTGAAATTGATTATACTTTTCTGTTAACTTGAAGTAATAAACAATTAAGGTACCACCCGGATTTTTACGTATTTCTTGTATTTTTTAAGATTTTTTGAAAAAATAAATATCGATTTTCAATAAATTTGTTCTAACATTTTCAGATTTTAGATACTAGCTGACCCCGACTGGCATCGCCACAAAGTAAAGACGGTAACTTCATGCATAATGCATTTCAAAAGATTTCGCAAAGCCAGAAGCAATCCCCGGATTGTAAATTTTCACATGTTATTCAACTTCTTCGTTTTCAGGGTTCCATAAATAGCCATGGAACCCTATTGCTCTCGCTAGCGCTTTTCCCTCCGTCTGTCATCACCTTTTTGCCATTCAAGTTATATGCATGCATTTTTCACAAGTCATGTAAAATAATAACTCAAAAACAAAGTCGGTACCATTTTTCAGAAAACCGTTACTTTGGAGGTGCTTCAAGTACAAGCAAAAGTCGCAAGAAAAAAAATTGTTTGTATAAGGCATGTGACATATCGCTGAAAAGATCTTTTTGAGTAGAATCCAAAAATATTTTGATCTAAAAATTTTAAATTTAATCCCACAGTGGAAGAATGTCTGCGAAAAATGGGTGTCATCCCCCTCCCACGCGTTTCGAAAGTATTTAAGACTTAAAAAAAGCATTTCCGGATCTACCTATAACAAATAAGTCTAATTTTGATGCTCTTATTAATTTGCGAGATATCACACTTCTTATGTAGGTAACGTATAGTTTATTTCATATTGCTTCCCCACGAGTACTGAAGAAGCGCCTGAAAAAAATATTCCATCTCGAGGCCTGCCAAGAAAATCCCTTAACCAACAAAAAAAAAATTCAATAATTTAGAAGTTATTGAAGAAAATTCCCGACAGAATACGGCGTATAATATGTCTGCTTTTCATATGAAATAATAGTTACAGTTTTAAAGCATATTCGTTCTAACGGAACCCTGTATGTACGAACGGAATCGTCCTTTTTTTTCACACGATACACGATCATTCTCAAATAATAGGTGTAACGCTTGAAATCTGGAAATGTTCTCCCTAATAAAAATAATATTTTGGCGAGAACTCAAGAAAAAAATTAGTGCCATATTTCACTATATATTCAGTATCGTTGCAACAGGCAATGTTATTTTCTGGTCAGACGTGCTACTATCATAATGGCGAGCAAAGAAGAAGAGCAGCGAATTGCAATAGTGAACGAATATCTGCAAAATCCAAATATTCCATTGTATAAAATTGCAAAGAAATTAAAAGTGGCTGTTTCAACGGTATATTCGGTTATAAATAATTACAAGGAAACCCTGTCAGTCCAGAGAAAGGCAGGTTCGGGTCGAAAACTTGGACCCCTGGACCCCAGGCTTCAAGCTAAGATTGAGTGCACTTTTAAGAGAAACCCCAACCTTTCTGCTCGAGGCGCAGCGAAAAAGCTTTCCACATCAACTGGTACTATCCAGCGCGCTAAAGTTAGAGCTGGATTATCATCGTATAAAGTAAAAAAGGTACCAGATCGCGACGAATCAAAGTCGATCTCGAAAGCTTTACGAAATTTTTTTGACAAAATACGATTGCTGTGTAATGGATGACGAGACTTACTGCGTTGCCAACTTTGCTCAAATTCCAGGCAATGAATATTGCGTCGCAAATTTTGTTGATGGTATTGATGAAAAATTTAGGACCCGTCGAGCTTCGAAATTCCCCAAAAAATTCCTCATTTGACAGGCTATCTGCTCCTGTGGCAAAAAAAGTGAGGAATTCATCACTCATGGCACAATTAATGCGGACATCTACATCAAGGAATGTTTACAAAAGTGTATGCTTAAGTTTATTAGAGAGCATAAAAAATCGGTTCTGTTTTGGCCGGATTTGGCGACATCACACTATGCGAAAAGGACGCTTGAGTTTTTCATTCAAAACAAGATAAATGTTGTGCCAAAGGATGCTAATCCTCCTAATTGTCCAGAACTTCGCCCCATAGAAACGTTTTGGGCTCTAATGAAAGCTAAGTTAAGACAAATGGTGGAGTATACGAAACGGAACAAATTTTTCGAAAAAAGTGGAGACAAGTGGCCAAAATCTTAACCGAAGATGATGTTCAAGCCTTAATGAGAGGTGTAAAAAGCAAAGTCCGCGCGTTTTGGCACGATCCAAAATAATTCTTATTTTTAAGTATATATTATAAAACCAAACATGTATCTAATAAATGAGTGAAAAAAAAAAACATATTTTCTTTTCCAGATTTCAAGCGTCACACACTATATCTTACAACTCATGATGAATTGCTTATTTTTTTATTATTTCTCTACGTGGACTCAAAATTAAGGAAAAAATGGTCCTCTAAATATAAGTGCAAAACTTTCATCCTAACTAACTCTGGTGAGGATCACAACAAAAGTGATATTAAGCTGTTCACGTTTTCAATGATACACGAAAAATGGTCCAATGGACCATTATAATGGACATTTCACATGTACACTTTTGTAATGTAAGTACATATGTATCTTTTCCACCCTCCAAAGGACACTAAATGATATCAAAAACTGAAACCTTGTAAATGCAAATTTCTGCAAAACTCTTTAGTTAAGCCTTAAAAGTAAAATAAATGCAAGTAAATGCTGCAAGTTATGGTGCAAGTACTTGTAGGATAGCTTCGACAAGAAAGTCTCAGCAAACTTATTTCTCGTCAAGTTGTCTCATAGAATTAAGAGCTTTTGGTAAGTGAGAAACTTGCAAAAGTAAGCTTGTGGAAACTCTACCATGCAAAGGAGCAGGCAGGCAAAGGCCAACTAATCGTGGTAGGGATTGACGAGGAATCGCTGGGGTCACTAGTCCTACAAGGGGGTAAAGCATTATGCGGCTTTCACCAGGTCAGCTTTGTAATCCCTTCATTCAACGAAAGAATTAATGAAGGTAATCGAAGCAAACCTTCAGCACAGTAGGGCGGCAACTGCCAACCTCTGTGCTTACCTCTTAGCAGGAAAACGGATATCGCCCTCATCCAGGAACCTTATTGTCTGTATAATAAGGTAACAGGATGGGGGAATAAACTGAAAGTGATTGCAAACAACGGAAACAGTAAGTGTAGAGCCTGTATTGTGGCACATAAGGATATTAATATTTTCTCTATTCCACAGATCAGCACAGGCGACCTCACAGTCACAAGTCTCGAATATAGGGCAAGAAATAGCGAGACCAACCAAATTATTTTGGCCTCTTGCTATCTCCCCTATGACTCCCCCAACCTCCACCTAGCGATGAGTTAAAGAGGTGTGTCACCTGGACGAGGTCCCAAGAGAAGAGCCTCATAGTGGGTATGGACTCTAACGCCCACCACACTAACTGGGGAAGTACGAACATCAACAAAAGAGGCGAGTGTTTAGCCGATTATTTAAATATTGAAAACTTGATTACCTAGAATGAGGGCTGTACCTTCATAAATAAAATTAGAAGGGAGGTATTAGATATAACCTTAGCGACGTTAGGTCTATACACCTGGTGTCGAACTGGAGGATCAGTAATGAGATCTCCTTTTCGGACCACAGATGGTTGCGTTTTGATATTGGAATTGATCACAAATCCAAAAAAAGGAATCCTAAGAAAACAAATTGGTCCATCTTTGTAAGTAATCTTCAGGGAAAACTGACACCAACTCAGGGTAACAGCTACACTGAGATTAACCAAGTAAACAATGAAGTTCTCAAAGTACAGAAGTGTATTATAGAATCTTTTGATTCCGCCTGTCCTCTAAAACCGGTACCTAGAAGTGCAAAGCAAAAATGGTAGAACGGCGACCTCCATGAAATAAGGAAGGTTGCTAGACAACGCCTAAATAAAGCTTTAAGAACCAACGAAGAAGCAGACTGGGAATCCTATAAAGAAAGTAAAAGAGGCTTCAAGAAGCTCACCAGGGCTGCTAAAAGGGAATCATGGAAAACTTTCTGCACCAACATATGCGATAATAATGGAGCAGCGCGATTAAAGAAGATCCTGTCCAAGGAACCACCAAGTTATCAACTTCTAAAGGCGGGCAATAACTTGGCAACCGCAGCTGATACCTTGGAGACACTGATGTGTGTACACTTCCCAAACTGTTTCAACGAGGCAGCTACACTTTCCGAGCGTGGGGTCAAAATGGGAAGACACTGAGAACCTAGTTGATGCAGATAAAGTGACCTGGGCTATTAACTCATTTGCGCCATACAAATCACCGGGCTTGGACGGAATACTTCCCATCTTCTTGCAAAAAGGGATAGAATTAGACACCCTAAAGAAAACCCTGGTCAATATCTTCAGGGGATGTCTATTTCATGGATACACACCAACACAATGGCAAGAGGTGAGGGTGGTGTTCCTACCGAAACCCGGGAAAGATTTGTCGACAGCAAAGGGCTATAGACCTATTAGCCTAACGTCCTTCTTACTAAAATCAATGGAGAGAATCTGTGATAACTACATCAGAACACAGATTACAAATCCGAGGCTGTGTCCTAATCAACACGCATATCTCAAAGGAAAATCAGTTGAGACGGCACTACACCAGGTTGTATCCACAATAGAAGATGCTTTTGAAACCAAGGAATCAGTCGCAGGCGTTTTTCTAGATATCGAAGGGGCATTTAACAATGTGAAAACTCAAAAAATTGTGGAGGCACTCTCGATATACTGTAATAACCAAATAATAAACAATTGGCTAGAACACATGCTTATAAACCGCATTATCACAGCTTCACTGGGAGACGACACAAGAAGGGGAACAGTCCGTGCGGGAACACCACAGGGGGGGATAATATCTCCTTTTCTGTGGGTGCTCACAATGGACAACCTTTTAAAAGCACTGGATGGAACCTGTGCGAAATGTGTAGCGTACGCAGATGACCTAGCCGTTCTGATAAGAGGTAAGCACCTGAACATCATAAGAGAGCTTATGCAAAACACCCTACGAATCATAAAAGAATGGGCGGAGGAGAGTGGATTAGAAATAAATCCAAATAAAACGGAAATGGTTCTCTTTACAAAGAAAACCAAAACTAGTGACTTTCACATTCCACAACTCGGAGGAGTATCACTACAACTCCGCGACAGCGTCAAGTATCTGGGCATTATATTGGACAGGAAACTGACCTGGAGAAAGAACCTGGAAGAAAGAGTCACCAAAGCCAAGAGAGCATATTGGATATGCAGGAGGGCCATCGGGAAGTCATGGGGCTTGAAACCGAAACAGGTCCACTGGATATACGAATGCGTAATAAAACCCATCATCTTCTACGGAGTAGTTGTATGGTGGCCAGTGATGAGCAAAAAGTATGCAAGAGACTTGCTAACTAAGGTGCAGCGTATGGTCTGCCTGGGTATTACAGGAGCACAATCCTCAACACCAACCGCGGCCATGGAAGCGATACTAAACTTTCTACCAGTGCACCTCGAAGCGAAGAAGATTGCCGGCATTTCAGCCTCACGGCTTAGAACTATCGGCCATCTCACCGGTGGTGCAAATACGGGACATCGAAAAATCACCGAAATGATAAGAGTAATGACACCACTCATCGATTGCCCCAGTGATGTTGTTGGGAAATCGTACACGTTCTCCAACAACTTCGAAACAATTTTTCCCGCAAGAGAATATTGGACGTATGAAAGAACGACAAGAAACTCCAATGGGATATCGGTTTATACAGATGGCTCTAACATATCAGGGGAATCAGGGACTGGCATCTTCAGTGCTAACCCCCTTCGGGTAGGGGTTAGAATATACCCGAGGTAGGCATGCCTGTCGTAAGAGGCGACTAAAATCCACCCTCCGTATACCGAGTATGGCGTATACAAAAACATGCAATGAACAAAACGAAAGATATTAATACCCCAGGTGGCAGTCCAGGTACACTGGAAAATCCACCCTCTTCGGAGGTCGGCTCTACGGATTCTGGGGAGAGCCATTTATTGCGTTCATCTGACCCTTTTAAAATAGGTACTAGGGTAGTTAGATCTCCAACATCAAGATCTACCATGAAAACGTGAGGAACTAGAAGTCCGGCGACATCGATAGTGTCGGCGCACGAACAACGGACTTCAGCGAAAATTCAAAGCCTAACGGACGAAAATATGGAACTCCGGACCAGGCTAAGTAAAATGGAACTTCTCTGCGAAGAACTAAGTAAGGAATTAAATGTACTTAAAGCAGAAAATAAAGCATTTAATGATACATCGAAACCTCATAATGAGTCTGCTGCGAGTTCAATCGTCCCCGATAACACGGATTATAAAACGGATGATGAAGAACTAAGTCGGGAAACCAATTGGATTCTAAAAAAACGGCCAGTCAAAAAACGAAAAGCTGGCTCTTCGCCCGAAATGTTAACGAGGCAAGAAAACACGCAAAATAAACGAGAAGGTAAAGAACAGCCTGACAAAATAAACACGCGTGCCGAAGAAAATCCACGAAATAAGGTACGACCACCGCCACCAATATACGTGATCGGAATTGCAGACTATAATAAACTGCATTCTTTTCTCAAACCTTTGTTGCTATCCGATTTTGAAGTAACATCGCTCAACAACAACAAATGGAAAGTAAACGTAAAGGACTCAGACAGTTACCGCTCAGTATCTAATAAACTGAATACTGAAAAAATCCAGTGGTATACGTATGAAAATAAATCTGAAAGACCGATACGAGTCGTAGCTAGAGGACTTCATGCCTCATGCCGAAAGGAAGACGTTGTTCACGATTTGAAGAACAAAAACTTTAAAATCGTCGATGCGGTAAACTTAATTAAACGGGAAAAGCAAAAATTGGAAGGCGAGGAAACGATGGTTAAGCGCGAGCTTAATCTTTTTATGCTAACCTTTGATAAGGCTGAGAGTTTAGAAAAGATTTACGAAATAAGAACAATTCTGAATGTCGTAGTCAAAATCGAACCCATGCGCAAGAATACAAGGTTGATACCTCAGTGCAAACGTTGCCAAGGATTCAACCATACGCAAACATATTGCCGAAAAGAACCGCGATGTGTCAAATGCGCCGGTAAACATCTTAGTCCAGAGTGTGGTGTAAACAAAAAAACCCCTGCAGCGTGTATTAACTGCAATGGTAAGCATCCGGCTAATTACAGAGGCTGTGAAGTAGCCAAAGAATTACAAAAAAGAAGAGATCGACTTATGAAGCCGGAAAACCAACCCTCAAAACCGGTAAATAAGGAAAAGTCGAAAACTGCTGCAAGAAAGGTGACTAGAGACAACCGAGCCGACCCTGGCGCGCTTACGTACGCTCAAGCTGCGACATCAAACACCGATCAAATTCCACACCGGGTTAAGGTAAAAGCGCCTAAAGAAAAGTCATCAGATTCTGACATGCAGACGAGTGCTCAAGTATCAACATCAACAAAAACGAACACTGATAATTCGGAAAACCCCGTATCTCACGTCTTTTCCATTATCCTTGCGAGGCTTGAGGAGCAAACAAAAACAAACATGCTAATTGTCGAAAGGTTGGAGAAGCTTGAATATAAGCTTAACAATAGGAGCATTTCAAAACGAACATGACGAAACTTCTTAAAATTGTTGCATGGAACGCCAACGGTCTCATACAAAGACTAGAAGAGCTAGAAATATTTCTACGGGAAAAGGACGTTGACATATGTTTGATCTGTGAAACTCACCTGACGAAACTATCGCGTGTAAACATTACTGGATACAGTACCTATCACGCTTATCACCCGTCGGAAAGAGCCAGAGGCGGATCGTCTTTAATC
Organism: Pocota personata; assembly: GCA_963082735.1. NCBI lineage: Eukaryota > Metazoa > Arthropoda > Insecta > Diptera > Syrphidae > Pocota > Pocota personata. The sequence goes on along the minus strand of OY720429.1, from coordinate 43,790,027 downwards.
ATAAAAGATTGCATCGAACACTCTGAAGAGATTATGATAGAGCTTGAAACAATGCAAGTGAGCACTGTACGCGTGAAAAATGGGCATTACTCTTTCAATGTCTCGTCTATTTATTGTCCACTGCGTTGCAGGCTTGAAAAAAATGATTTTACAAATATTTTCAACTCTCTTGGACCGAATTTTATTATTGGCGGTGATTTTAATGCAAAACACACCTTCTGGGGTTCAAGATGTGTCTCACAAAAAGGCAGAGCACTTTACAACGCCTGCATGCAACACAGATGCGACTTTCACTCGACTGGTAAACCAACATATTGGCCGACTGATAACAACAAAATACCCGATCTGATCGATTTCTTTGTTGTAAAAGGAATACCAGACAAATGTATTAAAATTGATGAAAGTTTTGATCTCTCTTCCGATCATTCCCCTATCATTCTAACGATGAGCGAACGCCTTATTAAAAAAGATGTACCTGCTAGACTAACTAGCAGAAAAACTGATTGGGAAGGCTTTAAAAAAGACATTGAAGAACATATCGAACTGAGAGTATCACTTAGGACGTCTTCTGAACTCGAAATCGAAATTGATCGTTTTGTTGAAGTTCTGCAGCGCGCCGCGTGGAAAAATACTCCCTATCAAAGGAAAACGCCAATCAATCATTCCCAAAAATATCCACCGGAAATAAAAGAAATGGTAAGGGAGAAGAGAAAAGCGCGTAAAAAATGGCAACAAACTCGTGCTCCGCAACATAAATCGCATTTGAATCGCTTGTGTAACTTGCTAAAAAAGGCCATTATTGATTTTAAAAACCGGACAATACAAACCAGCATTGAAAGCTTAACAGCGGACAAAGATTCCAATTATTCGCTCTGGAAAGCTATAAAAGGCATTAAAAAACCGAAAATACAAGCGGTCCCAATCAAGAAAAATGACAACGAATGGGCCAAGAATGATAAAGACAAAGCAGAGGTCTTTGCCGCCCATTTAGAAGAAACATTTAAACCATTTGATGGGCAAGCGCTTGCTGAAAATGATAATGCGTCGGATATAGCATTTCACAATTACGCAGTAAGAAATGCAAGGCTGACCGAACTTCAACAATAAATAAAGAAACTGAAACCGAATAAAGCTCCTGGATACGACCTAATCACAGCAGAGCTTCTTAAATCGTTACCTAGAAAAGCGTTAGTTAAGTTCCTTTACATTATAAACGCAGCGATAAGATTAGAATATGTTCCGAGTCAATGGAAAGTCGCGGAAGTAATAATGATTCTGAAGCCTGGAAAACCACCGAATGATAAAAAATCGTATAGACCTATTTCGCTGCTGCCGATTATGTCTAAAGTTTTCGAAAGAATAGTACTTAAGCGATTACAGCCGGTTATAGAAGAAGGATCTCTTATTCCCAATCACCAGTTTGGGTTTAGAACCAAGCACTCAACAATAGACCAAGTGCATAGAATAACTGATTTAATTGAAAAAGCTTACGAAGAAAAAAAGATTTGCTCGAGCATATTCCTTGATGTTTCTCAAGCTTTTGACAAGGTCTGGCATGAAGGCTTGAAATATAAATTACGACAAGTTCTGCCGGAACACTTATATAATATTCTAGAAAAATACTTGACGAATCGACTTTTCCGAGTCAAACACGGAAACGAATATTCGGAATTTAAAGAAATAAGGGCTGGGATGCCGCAGGGAAGTGTCCTTGGACCGCTTTTGTACCTATTATATACTCGCGATATACCGCAAGAAGAAGGCACCGTATTAGCTACATTTGCCGACGACACTGCCATCCTGGCAACGGGTAAAACGATCGAAGAATCGACTGAAAAATTACAAGAAGCATTGAATAAAGTAAATGAATGGACAAAGATTTGGCGACTAGCTTTAAACGAAAACAAATCTGTTAATTTTACTTATAAGAAAATAAATAATTTGCCCATCTTTTCAAACTCGGTTCAAATTCCGTTTGCAAACGAGGCTAAGTATCTTGGAATGACACTTGATGCTAAGCTGAAGTGGAAATCGCACGTGAAGAAAAAACGTAAAGAACTCGAAACCAAATACAGAGAAATGTACTGGTTACTTGGAAAACATTCCAAGCTTAATATAGAGAACAAACTGCTTTTATACAAGCAAGTGCTAAAGCCGATATGGACATATGGAATACAACTTTGGGGTTGTACCAAAATAAGTAATGTCAATATTTTACAAACTTTTGAAAATAAAGTGCTAAGATCAATAGTTAATGCACCGTGGTTTATTAGAAATAGCGATATCCATAGAGATTTAGGAATTGCGACAGTCGAATATGAAATCAAAAACTTCGCGCGTAAGCATAAAGACAGATTACAAGGACACGTTAACAATGAAGTCCTTCGAATTCTAGATGAGAGGAATCTACTGCGTCGTCTACAAAGGACTAAACCTTTCGACTTAACGCGATAGCAAGAAACCGCGCCTAATTTGCGGAACAAGCAGGAACTTTCAATGGAAAGGGACCTGCCAAACGATCTCAATACGTGAAAGAAAAACTGCTGGATAAGTCAAAACTTAGTTGTAGTATGTAATCAAAGAAATTTATTACGAAGTGAGGTTTTTTTAGTGAGTAAAAATCTCACACTACTATGAGCACGCGCTATCGATCCTCATAGTGTCTTCATGAAGATTTTTTACCTACCCTCGGGAAAAAAAAAAAAAAAAAAAAAAAAATCTTCAGTGCTAACCCACCGATTGAACTTGCTATTCACTTAGAACCATTTGTATCGGTGTTCCAAGCAGAAGTCTATGCAATTATGAAGGCAACCGAAATACTCGCAGAAGACACCAGCGAAGAAAGGCAAATTGACATATGCTCAGACAGCACAGCAGCAATTAGCGCGATCACAAACAGGAGCAGGCAATACAGAACTGAACCCGGATAATACAAAAGGGGTCCCCCCTCTGACAACTATTAAAACAATAATTAATGAAAAGATACGACAGGAGTTCAATAACTACTGGACGAATCTAGACACGTGCAAAGTGGCTAGATCTGTAATAACCAAACCAGGTAACAACACAGCAAAAAGAGCTCTTAACTCAAGCAGAACACAATTGAGATTGATGGTGGGACTTTTAACAGGGCACATCAATCTCAACAAACATTCGTTCAGACTCGGGATAGCTGATATAGCAATCTGTGTCAACTGTGAAGAGGAGGAGGAAGATATAGAACACTTCCTCTGTCACTGCCCCGCTACAGCGTGGCTAAGGCTGAAAATTCTGGGATCTCCACGGATTCCGGATATTACACACCTCAATAAGAAAGGAATCGGGGATATACTGGAGTTCGCCATACGAACACTACGATTCCCCGATCACTATACGATATAGTTGATACTACCCATGATCCCTAGACTTAAATCCTCTCAATACATAATTCCCAAAACACATCACTATTCCTTACAGTTACGCAGATGAGGGGAACACAACGGGCCCAATGGAGGCCTAAGTGAAGAGCATAAGCTCACCCTCTTAAACCAACCAAGCTTGTTGGGATATCTACACGTCGACTAACACTTGCGGAAACTAAAAATTTAATGGTGCTTCTTAAGAAAAACGAAGATTTTGGCATCTTAAACATGCATACCTGACATTTTCTTTCGCAAGTTACCCGTAAAAAACTGACTAGGTCCCTCAGAAAAAAGTGAAACCTATAACCTGATTCTGTGTTACTATACCCTAACTCATAGGGTTCATGTGAGAAGCTTTTGGGTATTAAATCTCGGGCTAGGAAAGTGGAAACACGCCTCGTTTTTATTTTCAATACTTTTACTAGCATCTGGAAAATATTGACTTAACAAAATATATAGGATTTCATATTCGTATATAAGGTTACACCCGCGTTTCTTAAAAAAAAAAAAATTTGTTTTGCTATTTCAAATAGATTTACGGTGATAGTTAATTTTTATCTCACCAGAATCCGTGAATTCAGTTACAAATATTGACAGCCACGCCCACTTTCTCCAACAACAGTTTTTCTGATAAAAACTTTTAAAAATCGCGAAAATATCTTCTGAGTAAAAAAATGCCATTGTCGATAGGTTAGAAAATGATGGATAGGGTATCATACGATCCGTCACAGTCGGATTGTAACATTTCTGTATGTTTTTGTTCCATCTTGTTATTTTGAATTTCTTGGTAAGAGTCTATTTTCGCTCTGTCATAATAGAGCTACAGCGTAGTAGGCTCAGGGGTTAGTTCGCTCGACTAGTGAGCTCGAGGTTCGGGTCCAAGTCCCAGAAAAAATAAGAAAGTTCGAGTCGTGGCTCGCGCGATAAATATTTCATACCGTTATATTCACTGTATATTTGTTCTCGCACAGGTCTTAGTTTTTGGAGTTTTTGTTCAGTAAACTTCATCAGAATTCATTGGAACCCCAACTTTCATTTGTTATATCGCATGTTGGGGTAACATTCGATTTTTCAAGTAAATTAGGCCCCCAAATGACCCTCCAGAAAAATATTTTTCATAATTTCTTTGCTTGATTATTCCGTATTAGTATATAATTTCAGCTCTCTAACTGCTAACGGCTCAAAAGTTACGAAGCAGACACAGACAGACAGTCAGATACCGTGTGGAATTCATTAGTATTATGTTTTATTATATTCTGGTGCGAAACACTAAAAAACAAACAACTTCATCTGAGAACAGGCCTAGAACCTATAGACATTACTGTGCGAAGGAGAGGCAGTGGATTGGACACACTCTATGGCGCGACGAAAACTCCACTGCGAAATTCGCCCTGCAGTGGAAATCGCTTACCCAGGCAGGCAGAACAGCGGGACGCCCTAGGGAGGAATCAAGCTCTTTGGGAATGAGTTGGAGGCAGCTCAAACACGTTGCAGAAATCCGAACAAGATGGCGCGCAAGCGTTGTTGATGCCCTATGCCCCTCGAGGGATTCAAGAATTTAAGTAAGTTGAACACTAAAAAAATATTAAAATTGAAAACCATAATATCAACAAGTTTTCAACTGCTCTTTACTGCGTTTTAAATTATTCATATAGGTATGAACGAGTACCTAAATATTCCTAATACACCCATGGTGACAGTTTCTAGGTTTTATTACACAACTAAACTTTGGAATTCATTCCTTCATATCTGCATATAAGGACAGCACAGGTGTGTCGCCAATCAAGACGACCTACCAACTTAATGAATGCTTTTATTGACTACTTCGTCATATTTGCAGCTCAGATCCAAAAGGTTATTCCACGACTGTGTCAAAAAAAAAAGAATATGGTTACTCCTGAACATGATATTGGATAGATGTGGCGGAATTTGCAGTTTGACTCTGCGATTACCTAGACATCTCCTTTAAATAAACATCAAGCAATGATCCCCTCCGCGGCGTCTGATCCAAAATGGGCGACTGTAAACAGGGTCTGTTTCTCCAGGTTAGCAACGCGTTCTTAATCTTGAAAGATCTATCATTTCCTATGTAACCTCTGGGGTAATAAATATGAATGACTATTTTTCACAGAGGAATTCGCTTGTAATCGGGGTGACTGTTATTCATTGGGGTAACTTCCTTAGGTGAAATTAAATCTCCGCGTTAAAAACATGAACTGAAATGCCCTCGAACTATGATCTGAGAACATGGTCCTGAAATGTAAATATATACATTGTACACCACTCAATATGCTCAAACGGAAAACGATCATTACGCAGTATAAGGCATATTCAACAGCCATCCTGGAAATGCGTTGAACATGATCGGAAAAGCTAGTAAGAGAGAAAGTTCTCACGAGGGATGTCTCATGTCAGGATATTAATTTGCCGTTTATTAAGACCATAAGAGGTTATGGGACCGTCATTCTGTGTGAATACCTTAAGCCATTTTAAACACACATTAATCAATACGTACCAATGCAACTTCATGTGGCTTCCAGTCCAGCAAGTAGAGCATAGAGCAAGTTTCCACTCGAATACAAGTCCCGGAAATGACTTACCAACTTTAAATCAATACTGACCATCTGCTCATATGATACGAGTAGCATTCATTGTCAAGAGCTCTATAATCGTGTTGCAACAGATAACACAACGCTATGTATATTCCAGAAGTCTGTCTGTCTGTCTGCTGGGCTACACAAATGATATAACTTCAAGGTAGTTACGGACCTTACCTACCTTGGAGCCAACGTTAACCCCATAAATGACAGCCTACAATGACTAATCCAGCTGAAATCAAAACTCAACTCATAAGACAAAACTGATGCTCAACATCTATAAATTAACCTCTTAGTAGTCACAGTATTTGCTGAGTCTGGAAAAAAAAAACACTTCTTCAGACCGATAACGACCAACATTATGCTGTAAGACAGTATTCAACTTGGACGATGATAGATCAAATTCCCGTTTTCTCAACCAAAAAGAAGTGAATCTAGTTAAATCGAAGCAAGTTCTACGAGGCTGCCTAAACTGATGACCTAACTGCCGAACACTATGGTGCGCATGTAAAGCATGGTCGATTTTGATCACATCCACCCTGTAGAATCCAAGCTATACACTTATCACCTGCAGTACAGCCTTGAGTTTAGAGGAGTCTATTTTACATTTATTTTACTCCAAAGGTCTAGCAACTTTATCTAGAAAGACCACCTTAAGCTTTGATGAAGGTATGAACCTGCAGCCGAATAACTATTGTCTGCAGTAGGTGACTGTCGGACATTTTGAAAGTTTTCGTCACTGACCATTTTTCGAAAACGCAATGGACACTCTGTACTCCTGTCAAAGGCGGATGATAATAGTCTTAGTTCTGTGGAAAGAATTCTTCGAGTGCTAATAGAGTATGGAAGCGAATATATTACGACAAACTGTACGGTACAACGACATCAATCTAGTCAGAGAGGTTCGAATTAATCGATTAAAATGGATTGAACATGTAACTCTAACCCGCAGTCTTCGAATCTACTGCAAAAGTACAAGAAATGGACATCAGGCAACTTGTACAGAAGTGGAGAATCGTGCTTACTGAATGACACCAAGGTCCACCCGCGATCAGAAAGTATAACATCTTCGCGAAAACAGAAACGAGTTTTAAAGGCCACAGCATCTTCAAAACATATGTATAGGCGAATGTAAATGCTCTTCTTTCAGTGTTTTGCAATGTAATTGTGTAAAATGTTGATAGCTATGCTATAACGACCTACTTCGCTAAACAAACAACTTATCTTCAAAGCCTTGCCATCAGTTTATGGTTACAAGTTGTCCTCAATGAAGAATTAAAGAAAAAAAAAAAAAAAAACTGACATCAAAAAAAGGCCTAAATTGTTTTTCGTGCAAGAGTGACCAACCATATCAAGGCAAGTCAACAAATTTTTAATAAAAAAAAAAATTTATAAATAACAATCTTGCAACTCAAATTCAAACAATTCGAGCAAAAATGTTTAACAATTTCTTTCGTCAAATGTAAAACTAAAGTAAAATAATAAAAAAAAAAAAAAAAAAAAATAAAAACAATAAAAGCATCACTGACACTGAATTGACTCCAAAATTTTGGCTATCTCACATGTCTGGGGGATGGATGCTGCTGTTGATGTAGTTGTTGCGGATGAATGCTCGAGCCAACATCAGAAACAAACGCCTCTCCACCATATGGCACTCCTCGGTTATACACCCAATCAGTCAGAGTTACATCAGATGTACCGCCCGATTCCAGTGGTATAGGATTAGTACGGAAATGCTCCAGCATTTCCTGTATTGATGGGAACCACAAATGTTGCACACGACACTGGCCCGACTCGGTAAGAGTCATACGTAAGTGTTTGGCTCTGCCTTGAAAATTAAAGGTGAGCACAAACTCACCCTTTCGGGTTTCACTTTGGCGCACTAGGAAGAATCCATGCCCGGCTGCCTCGGAATGCAGTACCATGCGGGCTGCTTCCGATCGCGGCAGCGTTCCATGGAACCATGGATATTGGCGCATTTCCGCCGTTAAGTCGGCCACATTTAACTCGGTGCCCTCTAGATCACCTTCGGTTAATTCAAAATTACTCGATGCGGATAATCGTTGTTCACCACGACGTGGCGGTATTTCAGGTACTGGACTACTAGCACCTCCTTCGCTGACCGTATTCAGTGTGTCGCTGGTCGCGGATGTCGTTGGAACATTTATGTTTATTGGTGTTGAGGTTGCATTGCCTCCCGCGAAAGATGATGAGTGTTGTTGTTGGCTGGCGTTTGGGTTATTGGAACTCGATGTGTTGACATTCGGAGAGGTTTGCATTCCAGAGGCTACACCTGTATTTGACGACATATCGAGTGTTGGCTGTTGTGTTGGAGGGCTACGCATGCAGTAGCGAATTGTCGCTAGCCAACTGCGCATATCATCCGTGTCCTGTGCCTCGATCACATATTCCATGTTGTTGTCGGCTTTAAGAACAAACGTATTCTCATGATCGGGCATTTCTAATGCGGTCGTCTCACGAGCTTCGGATATTAGGAAACAGAAAACTCCACTCCGTGGCTAGAAAGAGGGGGAGAAAGAGAAATAATGATTTATTAATATGTTCCACACAGTAAGGTAAGGATAAATGTATCGCAAGCTTGGCACTTTCTTTAAGAAGCGCCTGCAAGTAGCTATTCAACAGGTATGTAGCAAACAAATCAAATGAGTTAGATGATTTCAGTTAGCCACCATATTTAACCTTTAACATTTGACGAGGTGATGGAGCCACCTACACATTATAAACTGCGTACCAGTGGGCAACCATTAGCTAAAGTTAATCACAAGTTAAATAAGTTACAAAGCATTTATTATACCCAGAGGTAAGAACACAGGCAAGAATGAACTCAAAAACACCTGTCTAATATGCGTTCACGCCCCCTTAACTATAACTATTTTCACGGATGTATCCATGACAGATGACAGAGCCGGAGCAGGTATCTTTTCCTAGGAACTTAATTCAACATGTCGCCTTAGTCTGGAGAAAAAAAACCTTTGTGTATCAAGGCGAGATGCACTCTGATTTGTTTCACGCGCTGAATCACTTGCAAGAGGGCAGGTGGTCGACAAAAATATCCTAATAGAACTGGTCAATCAAACAATAAACAAACGGAAATTAATACACCACTGTGAATTCCATTCACACTAGCTTTGGTAAAGGGGCATCTAGGGATCGAAGGAAATGAAAAGGTGGACACCCTGACAAGGATCTCTCGTCGAATTTCTGGGTCCTGAACTACTTGCTTCTTTAGGCAGAGGAAAGGTATGGGACATGGTCGAGAAATGGGCCTCTAATGAACACCAATAACAGTGGTCAGACGTGGAGAAATGCAGATAAGGATTTGTGAAAGGCAGGCCATACCTAGAGGATACTATAGCGAGCTACTACTGGGTGAAAACGGAGAAGATTAGCCAGATATACTTCACACAACTTTCATTCTAACGTTGACACGAGGAATCGAGGTCAGGGAGGAACAATGAAGAAATCCGGAGAGTAACTTTGGCTAAGACAACTGGTAGTCAAACACTGGTCAACAAAGTGATCTTATTCAATATCTCCTTGAAGAAATATGCATAGTACATATTTAGTTTACATACAGAATCAGCGAATCTCCTCCTGACAGAAATGTTTATGGAGACAGGGAAGAAAACAAATAAGCAAACAAAGGTGGCTGAGAAAATCAATTGGTACAAGCTGGACAAAGGAAAAGGCGAAGTTTTTATTACCAACATGACAAATTACCTCTTTACCATCATCGATGAGGTCGGTGATGAGGAGTGCAGAGCACAAGATATGTGGGATTCCCTACAGCGATTTTGCTTGGAGAGAGCCAAATCACTCCTTGGAACGTCGAAAGGCCACTGCCAACACGCCAAAGAAACATGGTGGTGGACAGATGAAGCTAAAGTAGTGATACGGGAAAAGAAAACGGCTTTCAAGGCTTGGTCAAAGTGCTCTTCTACTAATAGAGATGAAAAAGCTCGCTTTGAAGTGATATATAGATGTTGCAAAGGTCTCGCGAAGAAGAAGTGCGCCCAATTTCAAGCAAAAAGTATGGAAGGCCTCTATCGGGAGTTGGAGGAATATCGTCTTCGGCGTCTGATAGGAACCAGGCTATCCAGGAGCTTCGACAAAACAACTTGAATAAGGGAGCAACTATCTTCAAAATAGCCGCCCAGAGAAGAAGAAATGCTCAGGAGATTGGTTCCCCAAAGTTTATTAACAATGCTCAAATGTCAGCTTCTTGTGGAAGACGACAAAATTCTCCACAGATGGCGACAGTATTGTGAAAGACTTCTGAATGAACAGTTTCCCCGGGTATACTTTCCAAGAGCGGCTCCTAACCATGACGAAGTATCCGAAATTACTGTCGAAGAAGTTAGGAATGCCGTCAAATACTCCAAAAAAAAAGAAAAGCGGTTGGGCCAGACGATATACCCTCTGAGTTCTGGAAAAAGATGGGAGACATCGGGTCCAAATGGCTCATGATTCTTATCTCCAAACTTATGAGCGGTGATCCAATGCCTAATCAGTGGAGGGAAAGTTATCTTCTTCCTTTGCACAAAGGCAAAGGCGATACGCGAAACTGCGATAACTACCGTTTTATCAAGCTGATGTCACACACCATGAAGATCGTTAAACGGGTATTAGATGGCCGACTGCGGAAAATAATAAGGCTATCTGATGACCAGTGCGGGTTTGTCTCGGGGAAATCAACAACAGATGCAATCCAAAGTATAAGGATCATAATGGAAAAACATCGTGATTCCTTAAAGGACTTGTATATGGTATTGGTTGACTTTGAAAAAGCCTTTGATAGACAACCAAGAGATCTCTTATGGGTGGCGCTAAGACAACGAGGAGTTCCAGAAAACTACGTGCGCATGATCATGGACATGTATGAGGGAGCAAGGACAAGAGTAAGATGTCCCGCAGGAGTCACCGAAGAGTTCCCAATCAAAGTCGGTGTACACCAGGGAAGCGTCCTTAGTCCTTTGCTATTTATTGCAGTCCTTGATTATCTGCTTGAAGGAAAAGTGACGGACCCCAAAGTGCATCAGTTATTCTTTGCTGACGATGGAGCTATCATAAGCGAAGATCAAATGGCCTTGCAACGAGCACTTGATGTATGGGTGGATGTTTTGAAGGGAAATGGGTACCGTATTAGTTCGAAAAAGACAGAGTATATGTGCTGCCCGTTCTCTGATCCACACCGTCCTATTCCAGACATTTACTTGAATGGAAAAGTGCTTCCCAAGTGTGAAATGTTCAAATATCTGGGATCTATGATCGATAGCGAAGCAACTTGCGATGATGACATCAATCATCGCGTAAGCGTAGGGTGGATGAAGTGGCGGGCAAACTCCGCTATCTTCTGTGATCGAAAAATGGCCCCTAAGCTTAAAGGAAGACCGCAGTTGTACGTCCGGCGCTCACATACGGTTCACAATGCTGGACAATGTACAAAAAGTATGAGAGCAAATTAACAGCAGCTGGGATGAAGATGCTTCGCATGACAGCAGGAGTAACGAAGATTGATAGAATAAGAAGTTCAAAGATTCATGGAAGCCTTCATGTAAAAGGACCCATCACAAGCAAGATAGAGCACGACCGGCTCAGTTGGTATTGTCATGTTCCTTCGAACACCGTCAAAAAGGCAATATCAATCAACGTTTCCACGCAATCGCGCAAAAAAGGCAGACCAAAAAACAACTGGATCACACAAATGCAAAAACTTGGCTGCCTTATCCGCCTCTACATTACCTTTTATTCCCACATGGCCTGGTACCCATAGGAGTTTTAATTTATTCCTACTAACTATTAATTTACTTCGGATGGAATTAGTTTAGCAGCTTGATGTTTCTCAATATTTCCTAGGAAAACCGTTCGAATACTTTTCTTGAATTTGAATAGCGCGTTAGAAAACGCATTATAAAACTAAAAAGTTTTAGTTGCAGCGAAGAGGGCTGAGAAAATCACTTGTCGGTAATGTAGACCGCTATTATATAATACTATCCATTTGAAGCAATTGTCCTGCAGTGTTTCATACTTTCCACAGCAACTTGAACGAATTTATCTATTACGAGGGCAAGGTGAAAAGTTCTCGGCTTGACAATGAAAGACTGCGATTTTCAGTTAAAAAATGATTTTATTTTTCTACATAATCTCCCTTGACTTCAACACACTTGGTCCAGCGTTTATTCAAAATCAGTATTTCTTCTCGGAAGTGAGAGTCTGGAAGGCTGTGAAAATATTCATCTACGGCCCTCTCAACTTCTGCATTGGATGCGAAGCGCTTCCCAGAAACAAATTTCTTCAAGTTTGCGAACAGACGGAAGTCTGAGGGTGCCAAATCAGGTGAATAGGGGGGATGGGCGAGCAAATCGTACCCCAAATCCCGCAGTTTTCCCATCGCCAACGCACACTTGTGTACAGGTGCATTGTCCTGGTGAAAGATGATTTTTTTCTTCTTTAAGCCAGGTCTCTTCTCGTGAACTTTGGCATCCAGCTGGTCAAGAAAGTTTGAGTAATATTCGCCTGTAATTGTTCTGCCTTTCTCAAGGTAATCAATTAACAGGGTCCCTTTCGCATCCCAAAACACATTGGCCATGACCTTTCCGGCAGATGGGGTCGACTTCGCTTACTTTGGCGCTGAACCACCGGCTTCCACCCACTGCTTCGACTGCTGTTTCGTTTCTGGCGTGTAGTGGTGGACCCATGTCTCATCCATGGTGACAAATCGCCGCACAAAATCGGTCGGATACCTATTGAATCGGTCCAAAGATTGCCGCGAAAATCGTTTGCGCATTTGCTTTTGATCATCTTGCGCAGAGCTTTCGCATCCCTTTGTTTTTGTGCAAGATGTTTCGCACCCTCTCTTCCGATATACGAGTACACACAGCCTCAGTTATCTCACTCACCTTCACTCGCCTATCGTCCAACACGATATCATGCACTTTTTCGATGGTTTCGGGTGTGGTTGCGGTTTTTGGCCGTCCTTCAAGTGGGTCATCTTCGAGGGACGTGCGACCACGTTTAAATCCAGCTGCCCACTTTTTAACGGTTGACATGGAAAGAGCAGAGACCCCGTAAACTTTTGTCAACTTTGGATGAGTTTCATTAGGGGTTAACTCATCCAAAACGAAGAATTTTATCACCGCACGTTATTCAAGTTTATCCATTTTAACGAAAGACTAGACGTCTGCAAAAATTCGTGTAAAGAAACTACTTGAGAGAACAAGTTGAAATTTGTCATACAAACCCAGGCAGGAAACATGAATTGTTGCTGATTGGAACGCCATCTCTGCGTCAGGCCGAAAACTTTCCACCTTGCCCTCGTACTTTGTTTTGTCTTCTTAACCGCTTAATATATTTTCGGCGCTTCTGTTTCAATATTCACGAAATCACAACTGAAAGCCCGCTATACAGACTTTAGAAAGATCACACCCCTGATGTTAGCTTAAAAATTTTATACAATCCGTTCAAGTAGATGTTAAAGAAATCACATAACAGCGCGTCACCTTGTCATACTCCTTTTCTGACATCAAAAGCACCGGTGATTCTATGTACCTGGACAATGGTTGAATGCTTGCTTTTGAACCCAAACTGGTCATCAGAGATAAAATTTTGTTCTCCAACAACCGGCTGTAAGCACAAGATTAATATCCTCTTAAACATTTTGGATATAATACGGAGAAGCGGAATGGGTCTATAAGAATTCTTATCACCTGGCGGTTGTGGTGAAGTTAAGTATTACGGTTATTAACTTCTCAAGCCCGTAGACTGATCTTCGAATAATCCTTCTCACACATCTAACCCAAGAACCACTTAAAGAATTTTGATGGAACTTGGGTCATGAGTTAACTCGCGAAATGTAGATTTGTTTGCCGGAAAAGAAGAAGATTTGGTGGGGTGTTTTTAACTCATCTTCAGGAGACTTTTTATATTTTTCGCGTAACCTTCTCACCTACTAACTCTTTGTTTGCTTTAATACTTTCGGAGATAGACGTGGGAAGAGAAATCATATTTGCTTTGGTTTTTAAACATTTTGATTCAACAAACTTTATCCATACAAGGGTTAAAGAGTAGTGATGCGATGTCATGAGGACACAAGCGTTTTCACCTAGCCTCTCACTACCAACTCCTACTCTCACCTCCACGTTGGTGACTGGTGGGTGCCTAGTACCTCGACTGAAGATTGGGTAACCAACCCCTTTGGAAGGTTGATGGTGGCAGCGGACGAGAGAGGGGGAGGAGTGTTTTCTCACTAAGTCACCTCCTCTGGCTCCAAGTGGCAGTGGAGGAGTTCCCTAGATGGAACCAACGGTGGCGTCTACAGTTCCAGTCAGGCCGAACTATTTAGTGTAATCCCTATAGAGGTGCTCTGACATATTCGGATACCAGGTCTATAGGGATTTCCAATACCGAGTGAGGGTGTTGGAGAAGAGTTGGTGGCGGATGAACCCTAAATGGGCCAACGGCAGCGCTCACATCCCAAAGTGGGTTACTGGCACCCGAATAACCGGCCTGCTGTCCTAGGGTTAAGGGCCTGGCCCTCCAGGTTGGAGGTTGTGCCGTCGGGGTAACTTCACGACCATGTAAAAAAACACTAGTTATGAGAGAGACACGAGGAGCCTCAAATGGCAACCAGACCCGGAACGTCAACGGACAACGATCTAAGAGTATGTACCTAGAACGTGCGGACGCTCCACACCCCAGGTGCTACTCAAAAACTTGAGTCTGTCCTCACGTGGTACAAGGCAGATATTACCGCGATCCAGGAGATGTGATGGATAGGATCAGGTATGATGAAAAGGAAAAATTGCGGTATTTATTATAGCTGCCATAAAAGATTGCATGTATTAGGATGCGGATTCGTCGTGGGAAACCAGCTTAGGACAAAAGTTATTGACTTTAAGCCGATAAGTGATCGCCTAGCTGTGATCCGCATCAAAGCTACTATCCAAAACATAAGCCTAATATGTGCACACGCCCCTGCTGACGAGGCTGAAGACCCTATCAAGGAGGAGTTTTATGACCTCCTGGATGGACCCTACGGAGCCTGTCCGGAGTATGATGTCAAAATTGTGCTCGGGGACTTTAATGCCAAAGTCGGAAAGGAAAATATCTTTGGCGGGTTAGTTGGTAAACACAGAATCCACGAATCGACCACAGACAACGGGTACCGACTAACTGACTTTGCGGCAGCTCGTAATACGGTGATAAGTAGGACTAGGTTTCCAAGGCTAAGGATCCACACAGCAACCTGGCGCTCTCCAGGCGGTCGAACCGCCAACCAAATCGACCATGTGCTAATCGATGCGAGGCACGCATTCAACATCCTCAACGTGCACACATTCCGAGGGGCAAACGTCGACTCTGATCATTTTCTTGTTGCGGCTAAGTTCAGAGCTCGACTATCCAACGAGAAGAAGCTGCGAACCGCCCAGAAGAAGAAATTCGACGTTGGACGCCTTAGCACACCTGGAGTAGCCAGAGTCTACAGAGAGCGCCTGAGTGAGAAACTCTCAGCAGTGCATGCACCTACCACAGACGCCAACATCCAGTGGTCCCAGTATCGCGACATCATCAAAGAGGTAGCCGAAACCACTTTAGGGTACCAGCCACCCCAGAGAAAGAGCCCGTGGTATGATGATGAATGCGTACGCCGGAAAAATGTGACAGAAGATGCACATATGAAGACGCTGCAGCGCAAAACAAGGGCAGCGAGGGAAGAGTATCGAGCCAGGAGGAGGGAGGAGAAGAAAATACTGCATAGAAAGAAGAGGGCCTACGCAGTCTCGCAGATCAAGGAGATCGAAGAGTCTCATGATCGAAGCAACATCCGGAAGTTCTACAAGAAAGCCAAGCAACTGGCTGCTGGCTTCAAGGCCGGAACACAGGCTCTTCGAAACAGCGAAGGAAATCTAGTCACCGAAGCGCAGGGAATAGTAGATGTGTTTAAGCAACACTTCCAGCAGCTGCTAAATGGGCATTATGTAGAGAGAGTGATAGGGCAAGAAGAGAACCCACGTCCAGTCAATAAAGAATCAGTTCCAGCACCCAGTATAGAAGAAGTTGGCTTAGCAATAAAAAAGCTTAAGAACAACAAGGCCGCCGGCTCTGATGGTTTACCAGCGGAGCTTTTCAAATACGGTGGTGAAGTTTTGGTAGGGCGCATGCACCAAATCATCAACCAAGTATGGGTGGAAGAAAGCATGCCCAATGACTGGACTATCAGCTCCATATGCCCTATCTACAAAAAAGGCGATTCTATGTCTTGCAAGAATTATCGAGGCATATCCAACGTACTGTGTGAACGTCTCAAACCATTCTGCAACACACTAATCGGCACGTACCATTGTGGCTTAAGGCCCGGCAGATCAACTATAGACCAAATTTTCACACTGAGGCAAATCCTGGAAAAGACCAATGAATTTCAAGTCGAGACTCACCACCTATTCATTGACTTCAAGGCCGCATATGATAGCATTCATCGTCAGGAGCTTTATGTGGCGATGACCGAATTCGGAATCCCGGCAAAACTGATCCAGCTTTGTAGCGTGATGCTGGAAAACACGCGCTGCAACGTGCAATTTGGAAGTAATTCCTCCGAACTATTCCAAACATGCACCGGATTTCGGCAAGGAGACGCACTATCATGTGACTTCTTTAATCTCGTGTTAGAGCAGATAGTGCGCAGGGCAGGTGTCAACACGGAAGGCACTATCTTCAACAGATCCGTCCAGCTACTGGGGTATGCAGACGATATCGACATCATCGGTCGCTCCCAGAGTGCCGTGATAGAGGCTTTTACGGCGATTAAAGAACAGGCGAAATTTGTTGGCCTTGTAGTAAATGAGGATAAGATTAAGTACATGCTACCAACAAACAAACAAGCATCTGTCCACCACCTAGGACAGAACGTCACTATTGATAGCAACAATTTCGAGGTAGTTAAGGAGTTTATCTACCTCGGAGTAAACATGAACTCCACAAATGACATCCTAGTGGAGATCCGGCGAAGGATTACCCTAGGAAACCGCTGCTACTTCGGTTTGGCAAAACAATTGGGTTCAAAACTCCTAACTCGAAGGACAAAATGTATGCTCTACAGAATCCTTATCCTGCCAGTTCTGCTTTATGGCGCCGAGTGCTGGACGATAAGCAGGAAGGGAGAGCTGATACTGGACTTCTTCGAAAGAAAAATTCTTCGGCGGATTTTTGGTCCTGTGTGCGAGGAGGGCGAATGGAGGAGAAGATACAACCGCGAACTCTATGAGCTGTACCAAGATGTGGGTCTAGCCCACAAGGCCAAAATACGTCGACTACATTGGCTCAGCCACATCGAGCTAATGGACAATAATGCTCCAGCTAAGAGGATCTTCGAATCCCAGCCGCCAGGTTCGAGACGACAAGGAAGACCGAACCTCCGTTTCAAAGACCAAGCCATCTCGGATACCAGAGCGCTTGGTCTGGATAACTGGAAGCAACGTGCCCGAGATCGCAGAGGATGGAAGGCTACAGTGTCTCAGGCAGAGACTCTTCACGGGTCGGGAGCCCGTTAAGTAAGTATCCATACAAAATGTTTTGTGCGTGTTCGAATTCCCTAGAACTCTTTCATTCCTTTTATACATCGTATTCCGTTTTATACCATTCTGATACGGAACACTAAAAAAAAGAATACAAAACCGAGAAAAATTACGCTACATATAATGTATGTTTATACCGAGTCTCAAAAATCTAGGGCCTGGCTTCTTGAGTCATTCGTGCTGCTGTTTTATATTTATCGCACGAATAAAAGGGATCTACAGTTTCAGGATCGCGGGGGTCAAAATTACTTTAATATTACAAAATAAAATGTTGGAGATATAAAATATTTTTAATTGTTACCTGGTCTAACTAATACTGAGACCAGATATAAATAAAAATTGAATCACTCCTTTCCAACTCTTTAACTACAGCACAAACCACCACTGTTCCACTGCATTTTTAATTCAAATAAATTTTTAAATAAACTATAAACTTTTCCTTATAGATATCACTCTGACCTTAAATGGTGAAGTGAACAAATGCAGCTGCCTACACTGGACTTTTCTAAATACTTCCACCATTGTTCACCACGTACTTTCTCTACTTCACAATTTTGCAAGAGAATACAAATCTTCAACTTATCAGGAAAAAGTACAAATGAATAGATAATAGCTCATCAGAAAAATTAGTACTTATTGGTAGTTTGCAACACCTATCTGTATACAGAGTTGAGATTCCCATGGTTTGAAGCCAACCAAGGTAAATAACTGACAGGAAAAGTATAAATAGATGTACTTCATATTTAAATGGTGGTGGATGTTCTCTAAATATCCGTGTGATACTTATTACTACGCATTTTCATCAGTGAAAAATATTGTACACCGCCGACAACGCAGTAATAAACATAAACAACGCATAGATTCACTCTAATAGTAAGGATGGGTTAAGATTGCTATTCTAAATGTGCAACTAATCGAACAAAGAGGGGATGACGTATATTCAGAATTCTCCGAACAATAAACACGCACTGCATCCCCACACAACTTGTTACTTGTGCACTACCACGTCAATCAGTGGTTATTTTTGACTCTTTAAAAAATGAAATCTCTTAAAAATTTATACAGTGCTCCACATAAGTATTCGTAATTTGTTTTATTTCACTTAACTGGTTAAGCATCTTAGGTAATTCATTCCCTACTGCACTTTTTTTTTCGATTCGTCATCCCCATTTTCCGAAAAAAAAAAAAATTATTTCAACGAACGAAGTTACAGGGCAAAGAATGACGCCGCATCCATTTTCCCCTCCACAAAAGTATTCGTACAAAAGGAAACGTTTTTCGGAGAAACCGAAAAAAATGTTTCGAATACCGTTAGAATTTGGTTTTTTCGTATTTGTCTCATTTGCGTAAATTGTAACCAGTTAGTGTTTTATTAATTGTGTGTGTAGTAAACGAAAGCAAAGGGACGCAAAACAAATGAAACGGCTGTTGAAGAAAGATAAATAATATTAAACCTTCGCGAAAATGGAAAGACTCTAAAGCGACCCATACACACAACACTTGTGTGCACACCGGTGTGGCCTTCTACCACACACGTAACACCGATTCGTACACATCAGCTGTTCGTCAGATTTCATAACGAGAAGGCCGAAATCATGAGTCGTGAGAATGATACCGATACGGTGGTTTGCGCGTCGATAATATTCGCTTTATGTACGGACAAAAAAGAAAAAAAAGAGCTTGGTCGAAGGCCTGGTTCTTGAGAAGAAACAAATTTTCGCATTTAGCCCTGCTAGCAGAATTCGAAAAAAACTCGCCTGGATATTTTAAAAATTGTTTAAGGATGGATGTTATGACATACTAGGAACTTTTAACCTTAGTTGAACCAATAATTAAAAAAAGGGACACCCACATGCGCGATGCAATCTCTCCTCACGAAAGGATTTTCGTCACTTTGCGATTCCTTGCATCCGGAAAAAACTTCGAGGATCTTAAATTTTTGACTGCTGTATCACCTCAGAGTTTGGGAAAAATCACTATAGAAACCTGTGAAGCCATTATCAAATCTCTCAAAGGATATATCCAAGTAAAGAAGTGATTATAAATTACATTCATCATCTTTGTTTAGTCAAACACCAGCCCATACACAGCACACTTCTTAGTACACCGACACAAGTGTGCACACAAGTGTTGTGTGTATGGGCCGCTTAAAAGATATCTCAAATACAGTTCATACTCGTAGAAGTGTTTCAACTGTGCAATCCATAACACACCGTCTCCACTTGCGATAAATTGATCGCAAAAGCAAAAGCAATCGCAGAAAGCAGACAACAGAAGAACTGTCAGATTTTCTTTGCTGGGCATTTCATCGCATACTTTTTCAGTATAGTGGAGAATGACAACGAATAGATACATAGAGAGCATCATTGCAATACAAGCGCTAAAGCAGCTGGCAGGTATACAAAAAAAAAGGAAACACCGATTTTGGGTTAATCCCTTTTTGGAAAGACGAACACTTTTGGAAGAACACGATTTGGAAGCACATTTGTTGAAAGATTTAATGTGGGAACATCAACTCCTCCACGCTTTTTCCAAATTCCTTCGATAGCTGTATCCATGCATTTTTTTTTTTTAAGTCGAGCCGTTTATACTCGTCACTTTTGTAATTCCACAAACTTTCAAATTGCGAATAATTATTAATCAGTTTGATAACTTCGTCTTGAGTTAATTTCCAATCACCCATTATTGCACACAAAAAAAAAAAAAAAAAACCAATAAAATTAAAAAAACAAAGAAAACAAAACAAACAAAAAAAACTCACAACCAAAAGTCACAACCGCAGAAAAACCACAAACAAAGAAAATGGCAAAAGTGACAGCTCTATTTGCGATAAAGTATGCCATAGATGGTATGCGATGAAAGCATACTTTCTATCGCATGCCATGGAAATATGGCTGCTATAATGGTCTCCACTTGCGATAATGAAAGCATGCTTTAAAGTATGCGATGGATTCATCGCAAGTGGAGACCGCATGTAATAAAGAGGTATACTGATAGAGATGGTGTTGAAAATACTCCAAGAAAAGGTAGACCAGAAAAACTTTCAACTATCGAAAAGCGGCAAATAATTCGCAAAGTGAAACAAAATCCACAAATAAGTGCGTTTATTATAGTTGCAGACTTAGCTGAAGCTAGTGGATCTAATGTTAGTGCCAAACTGTACGCCGAATTCTACACAAGAGTGGATACAAAAACAGAGTCGCTAGACAGAAACCATTTATCTCCAGTATAAATCGTAAAAAACGTTAAGAATTTTCCAAAATTTATTTAAATCATCGCGAAAGTTTTTGGAACACTGTTTTGTTTTCAGATGACACCAAATTTAATGCAATAAATTCCGGCGGTAGAGTTCGAGTGTGGAGAAAAAAATAAAGTGTTAGATCCTAAGAACCTATCTGGTACATTTAAGCACGGTGGTGGTTCGGTGACCCTCTGGGGATGCATGGCTGCATCTGGAGTTGGTTCTATGCACTTTATAGATGGTATAATGGATCGGTACCTGTACATAGACATCCTGAAAAAGAACTTAAGAAATAGTGTTGAAAAGCTTCAGCTTCCTGATCGTTATGTGTTTCAACAAGACAATGATCCGAAACACACCCCTCTTGTGGCTATTATAGAATGAGCCAAACTAGCTCAAAACTCCTCCTCAGTCACAGGATCTTAATCCCATAGAACACCTTTGGGCAGATTTGGAGAGGGAAATTAAAAAAAGAGATCTTAAAACCAAAAATGACTTAAAAAATGCACTTCAAGAAGAATGGGATCGAATTTCACCGAACAGAACAAAAAAAATTGTGCTATCTATGACTAATAGGCTTAATACTTTTGTGGAATAGAATATGTAGGTAATTTTTTTTTTAAAGTCATGTAATTTTTGTATTAACTAGAATTTAGTTGAGTTTTTTCTATTAATATATCAAGAATGAACTAATAATAAATAATTAATAAAGGAAGTTGAAATGGGTGGTAGATAATTCGAATTATTTGAATTAGCAGGTGAGTAGCAGGCAAATTACGAATACTTTTGTGGAGCACTGTACATTTAAGTTATAGGTTAAGTTAAATTAGGAAGGGTATGTGATGGTTTAAGGCATCGCTTCCACTCGAAGACCCTGAGATCCCTTGTGAATCCATTTATGGTTTAAGAACCTATCTTAAATTGTTTACCAGTTCGTGCTCGATATATTTGAGTTTTCTAACTCTGCTATGCTTTCCCGAAATAGATATTGAATCGATTGTGTTTCCTCCTCGTCTTTACAACTTATTTCTGCAATATCGTTGGACCCAGTTTGATATTTGAAGTGTATAATTCCAATGGCACAGTGTCCGGTTATTACTCTAGTTGAAGTTGGTAACACATTCTTTGTTCTGTTCATATCAAGCTTCGGCCATAGTGGACGAAATGTTATCCAATCACTCCTGGAGAGTCACAAAGAGTTGGTCTAGTTTTCTATTATACCTCCTATAATATTGTACAATTTTCTTATCGGTGACAGTGTAGAGTTATCAGGACCAAACTTCGCCTACTATTTTGTTGTCTTCTATTTTCCTATATGCGGAAACCCAGTACAATCTGACTTTGTGGTAGTTGAAGGCATTTAGCGTATTGCGACATTTCTTGACTGACTTTGATTTGATTAAATTTAATCTTATAAATCTCAGTGCAGCTTTATTGTCCACTAATATGACTCAGATGTGGGAAGTTTGCTTTCCTATATAGTAGACCTTGCCGCTTTGTCAATTACAAGGATCTGCCTAGACGACATTGTAGGTATACGTTGGGTAGTGTGAAAGATTCCCGTTTTGCCAGTACTTCTGAGTAGATACCTGCTTCTAAAAGATTTTATGCGCTAGTAGCAGTTTCTACAGACAGTTAATCAGAAAATAAAAAGGAAGTGAGCGAGAGTTTCCTTCTCAGTGTATTGTAGATCTTACAAAGTTTAGCTATGTAGTTTTCGACTGACTAGTGACCGGCACTAATTGACACAATTCGTGCGATATCCATAAGAGACTTGTTAAGGAATTAGTTAGTCCTAGTCATGTTATACATATGTAGGTGGGCGCACCATTTACTGACTCTAAAAATTGTAAATTAAGTTTTTCTAACTACAATATCATATATAACCCAATATCCAAAATATGATCCACATAACAGATATACCTCGAATTTAATTCTACCACGCTTTTTCGCTTTGTGTACCACTTTATGTATACAGCAATTTCCGAGAACCAGGACCTCAATATATGTATCATACATATGTATACGGAACTAGCTTTGGATTCCTCGCTCCAGATTTGTATGACCTGTGGTGTAGTGGGAGCTCTTAACAACCATTTTGCTTTCTTTATGTGTTGCGCATTAAAAAGGGCATATACCATACATTTTTACGCTTGTGGTATAGATGGATGTATATGTATACATGAACGTGAAACGTAATGGCAAAACAACTTTATAAAGGGGAACGTAAAAGCTCCCAGTATGGCCCACGTATCATTTGTCTGATGACAACTTTGTCATGTTTGGGTGCAAAGGATTCTAAAAAGTTGATGGAAACGTGGTAGGAAGATCTGTGTACACAAGAAGCTTTGCATACTTCAACTGGTAACAGCAATCATATTATGAAAACCGACTAAGACTACTGATATTATCCCCAATGTTAAGAAAGTGTGGATACAGAAAAATGTAGAGCTTTGGGCATATGTATCTATGAACGTATGTATAGGTATATACATATGTATATATATTTGTCTATGGACGTGTGTTTTATAAAATCGAAAAAAAAATATGGTATAACATACATTCATTGGTTTAAAGAGCTTTCAAAATCACCAATACATTATTACTATTGTATATGAAACCACAAAATGCTCTTCTACTGTAGGGGGAAATATATAAAATAGGGGGAAACATATAAAATAGGGGGAAATATATAAAAGGTAATCCAAAGTTTTTTTTTAATTAAAGTGCATAAAAATCAATTAAACTATCGAAAATTGTATTTGAGCTTTTAGACTGGTTTATGACAATATTTCAAAATAATCTCATGTACATGTTTTGTCCGCAACTAGCCTTCAGATGGTTTATTCTATGGATCCAATTTTCGAGCACTCTCTCCAGCATATCGGCCGATATTCTGTTAATAATGCGTGTTATGTTCGCTTCCAAGGCATCAATCGATTGTGGTTTATCAACGTAAACAAGTCACATACCCCCACAAAAAATAATCCAACGGAGTCAAATTACATGATCTTGAAGGCCAATTCACAGGTTCATATCTTCAGGTAATGCTTTCGTGAAAATTGTCTCTCAATAACTGGATGGTTTCGGATCAATTTATAGCTGTTCCAAGGACCAATAACCAAATTCATGACGCAAACACAGGTCAGGCGGCTTCAATTGTTGAGCCAGCTGGATGTTTATTTATTTATTTAGCTTAATTCAAGCAGAACTTAATAACTACACTAAAACTAGACTATTACTAAACACAACTTAAGACTAAGGCTAAGTACTTAAAAACTAAACTTAAAATTAAAACTAAAGTTATTAGGGCCGAGGAGTGGAAGTGGAATTCTGGAGGGCGTTTCTAAGTGCAAATCTGCTGCAGTGAAAATCAAAAGAGCTGTGCGCGCCGTTGGCCAAACGTAGCATTCTAGACATTGGCTCGTTACAACCATAATTGGTGCGATGAAAATTGAGACGGAAGATGGGTACAGACCTCAGGAGGCGTGGGTTAGTGTTAAGGGAGATCATTTGGAGCAGATTAGGGCAGTCGATGTTTCCTGCTAACAGCTGATGTACAAAGAGTATGTCAGCAATTTCTCGACGTATTTCAAGTGGCTGTACGTTAAATAATTTCAAACGATTCTCATAGGGGGGTAAGTTATGCCTGTCAGACCAAGGAAGACCGCGAAGAGCAAAACGGATGAACCTGCGTTGAACAGCCTCTATTCGAAGGGAATGGGTATCATGATAGGGGGACCATACTTGGCTAGCATATTCGAGGATTGGCCGAACAAATGTGAAGTAGAGAGATTTTGTGACGTAGGGGTTCGAGAATTCTTTAGACCAGCGTTTTACGAAACCGAGCGCAGAGTTGGCTCTGCTAATAATGTTGTCAATATGGCAGCGGAAATTTAGTTCTCTGTCGCGGACAACACCCAAATCGCGTAATAAAGTTACAGAAGGGAAGAGCTCGTCAGAGATGAAATAGGATCTAGGGGCTGGAAAACACTTTCGGGAATATGTAATAGCTTGACATTTGCTGACGTTGAGGTAACGGAAATTTTTTTGACACCAGGTTGAAAAGTTGTTCAAGTCAGCTTGAAGTGGGCAAGAGTCGGCGGGGTTTAATATGTGCCTGAAAATTTTCATGTCATCAGTGTAGAAGTCAACGTCGTTAATTGACAAATTGAAAATCAGGGGACCAAGATGGCTACCTTGAGGGACCCCGGAAGTGGCTTTAATGGAGTCGGATACTGCCGATCTAAATAGTATTTTGTATTGGCGTTCCTCAAGGTAGGATTTAATCCACCCAATGAAACTCAGTTGGAAGCCAAGGGATTTGAGTTTAAAAAGAATGATTCTGTGCGAGATTTTATCGAAGGCCTTACTAAAATCTGTGGCAATTACATCAACTTCTTTGCCATTCTCTAATGCACACAGAGTCGTAGATACGAATTCCGTTAAGTTAGTAGTTGTTGACCTTCCCTTAAGAAATCCGTGCTGGTTAGGGGAAAAGATAGACTTACAATGGAAGAACATTGTATCGTAAATAATGCTTTCAAAGAGCTTAGGAACGCAGGAGAGTTTAGCAATGGGCCGGTAGTTGGAGATTTCATTCTTGGGACCCTTTTTGTGAAAGGGAATTATGTAAGAGGTCTTCCAAAGCTTGGGGAAGTCTCCTTATGCGATAGATATCTGGAAGAGAGCCGTGAGGGGTTGGGCCAGATGGTTCAAGCAATTTTTCAGTACTATTGAAGGGATACCATCAGGACCAAGAGAGTATTCGTTCTTGAGTTTTTTTATCTTTTCTTTCACGTGTTCCACGGTTATGTCAACGGAGACTAACGAGGTTTGGGCACAGCTTTTCATGTAGGAGAAGTATTCAAGATCAACTTCAAGCCCATGGTTGCAAAATGATTGGCTGAAAAAGTGGGCAAATAAATTTGCGATTATCTTAGGATCACCGGAGGAAGTGTTAGACAATTTTAAAATAGCTGGATAGTTGTCAGATTTTCTTTTTGTGTTGATGAATTGGAAAAGTCGTTTCGGATTGGAGATCATGGTATGCTGAATTTGGTCTAAATATTCGAGATATAGAGATTCACAGAGTTTGGAAAAGTGAGTATATGCTAGGAGGTAATTGGAAAAGTCAGAGTGCGAACGAGATTTAAGGTACGTGTGCCAAAGTTTATTTCTTCTATTTCGAAACGAGCGCAATTCTTTGGTGAACCAGGGTGGGGACGACGAGGAGTTCTTCTTTACACCAAGATCTATTTTCATAATACGCCACAAAGTGCCATATGAGAGACCCAAAGCTTGAGAATGGCGACGAATCGACTGGTCGCGGTCTTCATGCATACTATCAGCTACAGCAGCAATATTCAAATCAGAACGGTTTCTACGCACTCTAGTCGGTGAATGAACGTTAAATAATGTAAAATTCGACCGAAGTTTAGGCGATTTTTTCGCGAATAGTGCGTTCAGTTGGACGATTATGAGGAACATAAAATGGTCGAAGTGCACGAAAAACTTTTTTCACTGAGCACTGATTTTGGAAATAAATTTCCACAATTCGTAGACGTTGTTCAGACGTAAGTCTATTCATGGTGAAATGCCAATGAATACTGAACAGGAATGTCGCATGGATGCCCGAGAGTCCCTATTAAAAAAAGTACCTCGTATTGGATCACCCTTTATATTAACCATGTGTATATGCACTGCCTGCAGCTTATCAGACCAAGACCATCGGCGTATTTTATCGAATCTGTAACATTTTACTACCATTAAAAGGAAATAAATTATAAATTGGCATAGCCCCGTCTAGCAACTGGATGACACTTGTGCATAGCTGTAGAGATTTAAAAAGTGCGAGAAAATTCTGGATATACCTAGTCCTGCCATAAATTATGTTACAAAAATTCTAGCGCAAACTGTATGAAAATAACATTAGAAATAGTACCGTAAACTTTTTTTTTCAGAACACATACTACCAAATGCAATAATTATCATCCAGTTTAGTTTCAGCTACTGATTGGTTATCATATAGTGGGGTATGAAAGGAAATCGTATTGCTGTCATAGTGTTGCATAAGTGTGGACAAAATGCTAACCAAATTGCTCGGTATACCAAAAATTATTGTGTACCGTGCTATAAATCGATTTGTTGAATCGTCTCAATTAGAAGACAGACCAAGAAGTGGTCGTCCGCGCGTTACCTTCGCTGTACGCGAGCGAATTCGAAGAAATCCCATTCGAAAACAGAAAATTATGTCGCGTGAGCTGGATATATACACCATATATACACCAGCCTTTCATCTATTGCCCCTAATTTAAAGCAAATTATGCCCGAAAGATGCAAGCGACTCTTGCACTGGCACGCGGCGAACGGCCACGAAAATATTCTTTTTAAGGGCGAAACAATTTTCAATGTCGAGGACGTTTTTAATAAACAAAACGATAAAATTTAAGCAAGGAAATCTAAAGAAGCCAAAAATTCAGTTTCTAGTTCCGGTAAAGGTTTGGTGAGGAGTTATCCCTCCAAGAAGTTACTGCTCTCCATTATTGTGAAAAAGTAGTTAAAACTGGAGAAAGGTGTACCAACAAGATGTCCTAGAAGGCGTCGAGCAAGATGGATTTTTCAACAGACCTCTGTTTCAGCACATAAAACCAAAACTTAGAATCAATATTCCTGCTTTTATTGTATCCAAGGAATTCAAAAGATTCAAATCTTCAGGAAGCCCATATTTGAATCCTTTGTATTATTTCTTTGTAGTGTTGAAGAGTATGGCCTGCAAGAGAACCCACTAAAATTTGGAGAGTCTCAAAAGTGGTTTAACCACAACAGAATGTGCCGCTGTAGCCCAGAGACCACACCTTTTGGGAGCCTGCGTGAAAGCAAAATGCGGTCTTTTTGAATAACCCGCTTATTTTATAAATGCTTACTATATATTTAAGCAAATAAATTTTATACGCACTAATCCAAAATATTTTGTTGTTTATTTTTTATGACGTTTTGCACTTGTAACAGAACTTATGGCAGGAGTAGGTATAAACACCTAACGTCATGCCATGCCTAACTCGAAAATTTTGTGAAATTGCCTATTAAACATGAAAATATGTTAATACAGATACTATATAATACTGAGCGTGTTTTTTTTTTGCTAACTATATACCTAGGAGTGCGATAACATTAGAGGCTGTGTACAACGAACTAGTTGCAATGAGAGCTGAAAATGCCATTGCTCTCTCTACGATTCACTCTCTTCAAGAGGAAAGTATTAAATTATTTCAAATTGTTAATGATCTTCGTAAAGAGATTAATGTTTTGCATCAAGAGAAGAGAGAAAAATGTGTAGAGATAGTGGGTGTTCCTAATGTAAGTAATAGCAATGCTCTTGAGTGTGCGCTGCAAATTTTAGCTAAGGGTGTATGCGCAGGTGTTTCTGTAACATTTTCAGATGATAGTGCATCTAAGGTTCTAGTCGTCAAATTTGTTTCCGCTTTAAAAAAAAAGATGTTATGAAGAGTAAACAATCTTATAAAGACAATTTAACGACAAAAATATTTGGCTGTAAACATAGCACTAAAATTTGCATAAACGAATCACTAAATGCTTCAACGAGAAAACTTCTAAATGCTGCACAAAAAGCTAAGAAGGAAAAATCTTATAAATACGTGTGGGTTAGAGGTGGGAAAATATTTATGCGAAAGACGGAAAACGATAATTTTATTACTATTAACTCGTAGGCGGACCTCCTTTCTTTGAATTAATATGCAAAACCTGAGAGATAATTTTCTCAATATTTCCTCCGTCAATTGCATAGATATCAACTCATTTGATTTCGCCTTAAACCGGAAATATGTAAACAACTTTCTCTTTATCCATCAAAATAAAGGGTGGTTAAATTTTAAGGGCCGATGTTGAATGTGAACCACACCTAAACGTCAAGTTTTTTTCTGCATTTCATTCGACATTTCTCAATTTCAGACTAACTCAATTTAAACCATGGAAAGATACACAATCGAGCAACGCGTTAAAGTTATTCAGGCTTATTATGAAAATGGGCGTTCAAATCAAAATGCATATCGTGCATTTCGTGATTCTTTCAGTCAATTTAATCGTCCAAATGTGCGTACAATCGGAAAAATCGTGCGAAAATTTGTGCAAAACTGTGCAGCTCGTACTGCAGAAAATATTGCTGCTGTTCGCGATAGTGTGGCTGAAGAGCCGTCCACCTCAACTCGTCGTCGTACCCAACAATTGCACCTCTCACGCTCGTCGTTGATGAACATTATGCATAAAGACTTGCATTTACGCGCTTACAAGGTGCAATTGACTCAAGAACTAAAGCCTCTTGACCATTTCAAGCGTCGTCAATGGTCACAATGGTGGCAAGAAATGGCAACAGTGGATGATCAATTTTCGAAGAAAATCATCTTCACTTCAAAAGAGTGACTGTTTGGTGCGGTTTATGGGCTGGCGGCATCATCGGGCCGTATTTTTTCCAAAATGAGGCCTGTCAGGCAGTTACTGTGAATGGTGTTCGCTATCGTGAGATGATAACGAACTTTTTATGGCTCGAATTGGAAGATATGGATGTGGACGATATGTGGTTTCAACAGGATGATGCCACTTGCCACACAGCTAACGAAACAATGGCTCGTTTGCGCGACAAATTCAATGGCCGTGTTATCTCACGTGGTGGCGATGTCAATTGGCCGCCAAGATCATGTGATTTGACACCGTTAGACTTCTTTCTTTGGGGTTATTTGAAAGAAAAGTTGTACGTCGATAAGCCAGCAACAATTCAAGAGCTAAAGGATGAGTTAATTCGGCACATTAACGGCATAGAACCTCAATTATGCCTCAGCGTCATCGAAAATTTGGACCATCGGATGGAGGTGTGCCGCCGAGGTCGCGGCGGCCATTTGGCCGATATTTTGTTCCATACATAATTGAACCATACCAATATTATAATAATAAAAAGATATGACAGTAATTTCCAAAATAATTTGTGTTTTATTCAAAATCAACATCGGCCCTTGAAACTTAACCACCCTTTATAAGGAGTATCCGTAGAAATTTTGATAATCTTCTTGTGCATCTTGATTCGTTTGTGAATAAGCCAGATTTTATTTTCTTAACGGAAATATGGATTTATGAGGAAGAAAAATCTTTGTATGGTATTGAAGGGTATGAATTTATTTCTTGTTGTAATAATGAATATGCTTCTGGGGGTGTGGCCGTACTTGTTAAAAAGGAGTTATATGTTTTAAATGTTGTCATTAAGTATGAAAATTTGCAGAGCTGTGATGTGTTAAAAGTGAAAATTAGTGATATGATGTTGTCAATGTTCTGTGTTTATAGATTTAGTGAGCCTTCTGACTCAAATAATGTGTTTCTTGAGGAATTAGAAAATTTGTTATCAAAGGATTCATCAAATGACATAATTTTATTGGGTGATATGAATATAGACATCTTAAGTGATTCTGCACCGGTAGACAACTATTTATTTTTATTAGCTTCGTACGGCCTAGATTCATGTATAAATAGACCGACTCGCATTTCTTCGGGCACTTGCATTGACCACATCATGGTGCGTTTTTCCAACTCTGAAAAACTCAAACTTCATAGCTCCGTTTTTGATCCACAAATAACTGATCCTTGTATGACGTGCTTAAGTTTTAAATCAAGTTCGGTTACGAGTTCTAGTAGTGGTACTTCCTGCTCACCTGGTTTTAGCATTAATCATAGGGCGCTTAATAATAGTCTACGTTATGAATGCTGGCTAAATGTACTATGTGAAAATGATCCTTCTTTAGCTTACAGTAAGTTAATTGTTACCTTAAATAAGCATGTCTCACGTTGTTCGAAAAAAGTAAAGAATAGCGGGAATAAATTGAAAAGATTAAAGCCTTGGATCAATACTGACTTAGTTATCAAAATAAAAGAAAAGAATGAATTATACAAGAAAAAATCGAAATATCCGAATAATGTCAATATTTTAAGTGCTTATAAACAACTATGTAAAGATATTTCCAAAGATGTTATTCTGTGTAAAAACAATTATTATTCTAACAGGTTTCGTGAGGTTAGTGGTGATTCTAGAAAAGAATTGCAGCTTGTTAAAGAAATTCAGAATAAATATTCGGTCAGCCCACTAGTTCATAGTATTAAATGCAACGATGTCACCATTAATGACCCCAAAGATTTGGCTGAACAATTTAACGTGTATTTCGCTTCGATAGCTGTTCTGAATTCTCTAACTGCAACTGCACAGTTGTTGATAAATCAGTCGCTCATAGTTTCTTTGCCGAACCGATAATGTCCTTTGAACTGTTTAGAATTATTAACTCACTAAAAAACTCGAACTCTTCAACAACTAACTGTTTTTCAAACAATTTCGTTAAAAAAATAGCTCTAAACATTTGCGATATTCTTTGCAATATTTTTTAACAAAAGTATCTCCTGTGGCATTTTTCCAGACGGTCTTAAGCAAGCTGAAGTTATTCCTTTATATAAGAAAGGTGAAAAATCTGCTATCAATAATTATAGGCCTATTTCTTTACTTCCAGTGTCTACGAAGATTTTTGAGAAAGCTATAAAGAATAGATTGATCAAATTCTTAGATAAAAATAATTTCTTTAGCAAGTACCAATTTGGTTTTCGGTCAACTGAATGGTTTTTCAACTGAAGGAGCCCTGTTAAATTTCTGCACAAATATTTATGATAGTTTTAACTGCAGAAATCTGACTGTGGCTCTTTTCATTGATATTACGAAAGCTTTTGATACTGTCGATCATAATATTCTTTTAGTAAAATTATACAATTGTGGTTTTAGGGGTAATATACATAATTGGTTCAGGTCGTATTTATCAAACAGGAAACAGAGGGCAAATGAGTTCTTTTAGAAACATCTCCATAAGAGTTCCTCAAGGCTCTGTGCTAGAACCGATACTTTTCTTAATCTTAATTAACTCACTATTTTCTCAGAACTTTCGTAGTAAGATTAATGCATTTGCTGATGACATCGCATGTGCTTTTCAATGTAACTCTCCTTTAAACATAATTGCTGACATGAATCACGACCTGGAAGTTCTGGGTCATTGGTTCCAACAGCAAAATCTGGTGATTAGTGATAAAACGAAGATGATGATTTTTTTTTTTATGTGTAAGGGAGTTGGACTTTGCTACGTTTCATTTCCACTGTGCAAAATGCAGAAAATGTTTACATAGTAAAAATATTTGTAAATCAGGAACAACCGCACAAACATATTTTGAGTTCTGAGAATCGCTTCGTTATAGAAAATGTTAAAT
Organism: Pocota personata; assembly: GCA_963082735.1. Classification (NCBI taxonomy): domain Eukaryota; kingdom Metazoa; phylum Arthropoda; class Insecta; order Diptera; family Syrphidae; genus Pocota; species Pocota personata. Next base: position 43,757,896 of record OY720429.1, on the reverse strand, counting down.
AGTAGAAGCTCCGATTACTATAACCTAAGAACAAATAATTTGAATCTAGTTACTGTACCACACTGTACTGTTTTGGCTCCCAGACTCTATAATAACTTACAACATAACATTAGAAACGTTAGAATTAAATCCGTATTTCTAAAGATAATAAAACTATGGCTCTTGAATAAAAGCTATGATGACATTTCTAACCTGCTTTGTGTTATCATCTAAATAATTCTCTCCTTATATTATATTAATATTAGTTCCTTGCTGTGCTTTCATTACTGTTACGCACATACTTATCTTTTTCTATATTCTTTTTGTTGTCAACTTAATAGTAAATATCTCAATACATTTCGCGACCCCACTATCTTTCTTTCTATCTTTTTATTTATTTTTGTTATTAATTTTTACATGGCTCCCTGCTTTAGCCTCTAGTTCCTTCTGAACTATAGATTGCAGGTTCTTTTTTTTAATTCATATATTATATTCCATAATGTAACTTCAAAAACTACTTGTATTGTCATAATTTGAATTTTTTAAAGAATAAATTAATACTACTACTACTACTAATACAACTACTACTAGTGTTCGAAATTACACTATAGCAAAAAGAAAATGTTACTAGTAATCACTGCCGATAATATCACCAGGAATAGCCTACTTTGGAGACATTGTTTGGATACATAATACGAAGAGAACATTGATTGCTGAAGGATACATTTTACTTCTACGATTTGATTTTTTTCTTTTGGCGTATGCTTTTGTTGTTGCATTCCTTATGACGCGCAATTGCTGAAGAGACATTTTACTACTGCAAATTTACTGCAGGTAAATTTAACAATATTTTGATGATGTATTGATTAGAATGATTTATAGTTTCTGTTTTCAGGTTCTTCAAGATTGGTAAGTTTGACAAAAAGCCTCAACAAATAGGTACATACTACATCAAATGTTGTTGCTATGTTCTTCAATTATAATAGATTTTAAAAAAAAAATTCTTTATAAAGCGAATAAATACTACTGTGGTAAAAATTTATATGAATCGGCTACAATCACAAGAGACTACCAGAGTCTTTTTTGATGAAGTGTCGCTTAAGCTCTCAAGAAATCCAATTCCGACAATGAGTTCCAGAAAATCAAAGGCATCATTGCCAGCAACCCATCAGAAACGTCGCCTCTAATGTATTGTGTTTCGAAACCCCTATTTTGATGAAGAAAACTGTAGCATTTTGCTACTCTTCACGAGGGCGTTCTCCCTTAGCCTTGGAAGCACTAACAACTAGTCCTACTGCCGAAAGGAAAGGGGAGTCCAAACGTCATTTTTCGTCCTATCGTCATTTTTGTTTGTTCGACATGGTCGGAAAATCTTTGAGCGAATAATTTATAATAGGCTTTTGCCAACAATTGAAACAGTAGGAGGCCTCTCGGAACACAAATACGGTAAATCGGCACCAAAAAACACTGCGCCATTATAACCTTGGACATGAAAAATGCGTTTAACTCAGCGAATTGGGAACATATTATGAGCTTTTTGCATTAGATACAAATACCGGATTATCTATGCAAAATAATAACAAGCTACGTTTCTGACAAGGGAATTAAGACGTACAAAGTAACTGGCGGTGTCCCACAAGGCTCGGTCCTTGGACCCCTGCTGTGGAACGCTATGTATGACGAAATTCTACGCCTACCGTTTCCAAGAGAAGCGTCAATCGTCGGCTTTGCGGACGACAACGCGGTGGTGGTTGTAGCAAAAACTCTTAAAAAAGTTGAACTCCACTGCAACGAGACAATCACAACGGTACACCATTGGCCAACTAACGCTGGTTTGCAGCTTGCCGACCATAAAAACGAGGCGGTGTTTAGTACAAGTAGACAAATTCGCGAAACAATATCGTTTAGAGTCGGACGGCACGAAGTGGTTTCTCAACCGTTTATTAAGTACCTTGGAGTGATTATTGATGCTCGTTTAAGTTTAAAATACCACCTTGAGCATGCATACACAAAATAGTCAAAAGCTATTACTGCATCTTCAAGGCTAATGATTAATATCGGCCCAAACAAAATAAAAGACTTCTACTCGCAGGAGCTGCCAGTTCTATGTACGAGGGTGGGTCAATAAGTCCCTGAAAATTAACACAAATTGTGTCATCACCTTAAATTTAATTTTTTTTTTGTCAAGAATATCTTTCAGAAGAACGCACCCAAATTTTCAGACAGATCTGTCAAATAGTTTTGTTGTGGCAGCCATTTTATATAAATGGAAAAAAGTGAAGTTAAAATGGAAAAAAGTGAATTTCGAGTGCTCATTAAACACTTCTTATTGCAAGAAAAAACTATCACGCAAACCAAACAAAAGCTTGACAAATATTATGGGGACTCTTCACCATCGATTGGAACCATTCACCACTGGTTTACTCAATTTCGCTGCGGTCGTTCAAGCACAAATGACGCCGAACGTTCTGGTTGCCCAATTGAGGTCACCACACCAGAAATGGTCGACCAAATCCATGGTTTGATAATGGACGATCGGCTAGTGAAAGTGCGTGAGCTTGAAGAGGCCACAGGCTTATCACATGGCTCAGTGATTTCGATTTTACATAAATATTTGGACATGAAAAAACTTTCCGCAAGATGGGTGTCGCGTTTGCTCACAATCGACAACAAACGCATTCGTTTGACAACTTCAAAGGTGTGTTTGGCGATGCTCCAGAAAAATTCGGCTGAGTTTTTGCGCCGTTTCGTAACCGTGGATGAAACCTGGATTCACCACAACACACCAGAAACCAAGGAACAGTCAAAACAATGGACTTCTCCTGGTGAATCGAAGCCGAAGAAGGCCAAGGCGGGTTTGTCAGCAAACAAGTTCATGGCGGTGTTATTCACATCGATTACCTTGAAAAGGGTAAAACGATCACCGGCGCATATTACGCAGAGCTGCTGGATCGATTCCAAGCCGATTTGAGGTAGAAACGGCCGCATTTGGCGAAGAAAAAGTTATTTTTCACCAGGACAACGCACCGGCGCACAAGGCCGCAGTCGCAATGGCAAAATTGCATGAGTTAGGCTACGAACTCCTCCCTCATCCAGCATATTCCCCAGATTTAGCCCTCTGCGACTATTTCTTGTTTCCAAACATGAAGAAATCGCTCGGAGGTAAGAGACTTACGTCGAATGAAGAGGTTATCGCTGAAAAAAAACGCTTATTTTGAGGGGCTCGAGAAATCGTATTATTTGGAGAGCATCAACAAATTGGAGAAACGTTGGATGAAGTGTATAGAGCTAAAAGGAGACTATGTTGAAAAATAAAATGTTTTTATACCGAAAAGGGTGTTCCTCATTTCATTTTTCAGAGACCTTTTGACCCACCCTCGTAAGTACTGAATAGGAAGAGGAATTAGACAAGGAGACACTATATCACTGAAGCTCTTTACAGTGGTGTTGGAATACGCCTTCAAAAACCTGTAATGGGAAGAGAAGGTCATCAATATTGACGGCGAATAACTCAGTCACCTCCGCTTCGCGCAAGACATTGTTATCATGCCTGATAACACCAAAGATGTTAAACTGATGCTAGATGAACTCGGAGCAGCATCAAAAACTGTCGGTCTAAACATCAACTTCACGAAAACGAAATTCATGACCAACTTAGTCCCCAATGGAAACCTGAAGACAGCAGACGGAATGGAGATCGAGCAGGAGTTTGAATATAAATACCTCGGTCATGGTTTAAGAATATCGAGAGACAACCAAACTCGTGAATTCCAACGTTGCATCGGACTAGGTTGGGCAGCCTTCGGCAAAATGAAAAAAAAGTACTAAGAAGCGATATAACCATGCGTCTGAAAAGCAATGCATAATGCCAGTTATTACATACGGTGCGGAGACCTTAACCCTAATAAGGTATACTATCAACAAGCTCGAAATAGCGAAAAGAGCGATGGAGAGAGCAAGGCTGGAAATAAGCAGAAGGGACTGAGTAAGAAACGAGGAAGTTCGAAGAAGAACACGAGTATCTGATATAACTATACAAATTGCAAAAGCGAAGTGGAGGTGGGCAGGACATGTGGCGAAAACAATAGACAATAGGTGGACAAAACGATTCCTAGAATGGAGACCAAGAGAAGACCTGAGAAACAGAGGGAGACCACCATCACGATGGAAGAACGATAGAAACAAAAAATTGGATCCGTACAGCACAAGACAGGATAGAATGGAAAAATCTAGAAGATACCTACGTCCGACTTTGGACACAACAGGCTACATGATGATGTCGATTTCCTCACAATATTTAATGGCGTTTATCGAAGTCCACCAGATTGTTAGCATAACCTTATCTGAGTGCACTGTTCTAGTGGCCAGAGCCAACTCAAGTGATTTTGACATAAATCTGAATTGCAACTCTATTCTATTGTAGGACTCAGATCAACCAACCGGACGAACAAGGTCCTGAGAATTGTAATTACATATTTATGATACATTCAATGTAAGTGTTGCATCCACCTACCGGCTTTATTGGTTTTCTGTGATCAGTAAAGTTATCACTGCCCTTGGTAACATTTTTGAAAAAATGTTGAGTGTATATTAGGTGCCACATGTCGGATTCGAAGCACCGACCAAAAGAGCACGGAGATTTTCAAGCCCAATGCGCAACGCACTTCAAGCCTGTACACAATACCTATGCAATGATGGTGCTGGAAGCTTGCTAGACACGCAACACGTTGCACATACATATGTATGTAAGTACACGAACAATACAATGTGCATTGCTAGGAAATGGACAATTTATTGGTATGATTTCCGAAAAAAAATGCACTACTGGGTCGTATGTACTTGCACCTGTGTGCTGTTCATTTACAAATCAATCAGATCTTAAATTTGTGCAAAATTATTAAAATGGCACCGAGTCAGTGTTGGATGTGCAAAGAGCAATGTGTCCTCATAGTGGCCGGTCACAAGAAAATATCGCCGCAATTAATGACAGTGTTCCAGCAATTGAATATTTTCTACAGCTACACGCAACACATTTTAACAAAAGATCTGTCTACAAAATACAATTAACTCAAGGATTGAAGCCAGCAGACCGTGAACAGCTTCGTGACTTCGTTGATTGAGTGTTAGAGAACCACCAAGTTGATGACAATTTTCGAACAAAGTCATCTTGAGCGATGAGGCTCACCGTCAACTAAATGTCTACGTATACAAACAAAATTGCCGCATTTAGGGTCTTACTCGTAAAAATCAACGGCCCATTCACGAACAACCAATCCATCCACAAAAAGTCACTGTTTGGTGCAGATTTTGAGCCGACGGCGTGTTTGGGCCATTCTCCTTTGAAAAATTTGCTGCAGTAACAGTCAATGATGGATATGATAACAAATCGCGATATGATAACAAATTATTTATAGACGATGCCACATGCCACACAATATTAAAAACAATGCAGTTATTGCATACAAAGTTTCTCGGTCGTGTCCTCTCGCCTTTCAGCGACAAAAATTGGCCACCAAGATCGTGCGATATCACGCCGTTGAATTTTGTGCTTTGGGATCATGTGAAGCAGAAGGTCTATGCCAATGACAACCATACCATTCCAGAGGTAAAGGACGAAATTCGACGCGTTATTTATGTACTACCGCAGGATTTATGCCAATGAGCGGAAGTCTGCAAGGCCAGCTGCATTTGACTGATATCATTTTCATGTTTAATGTCAATGTCTCCACATTATATTGACATAAGAATATCACCAATTTATTTTTGCTTTATTTCACATTTAAACTGTCACCTCCAATTAACTCGGCAAAAACAAAAATGATCAGCCTAGGACCAAACTCATCAACTCATATATGCATTGCTGGACAAACGGTTGAGAGAGTAGAGAGTTTCCAATATCTTGGGAGTATTGTCTCAACCGATGGCGGAACCGAACTGGATATAGCCAGCCGAATAGGTAAAGCAAAATCTGCGTTTGGGATGCTATCCATAGTTTGGCGAAGTAATGCAATTAGCTTAAACACCAAGCTACGACTGTTCCGTTCCAACGTTGAATCCGTGTTGCTATATGGATGTGGTACCTGGAGAGTGACCGTCACTATCACGAGGAAGCTGCAAACGTTTGTCAATAGGTGTCTACGTTACATCTTAAGGATATTCTGGCCAAACCGTATCTCTAACGAACAGCTTTATCAGAGAACGGGCCATGAACCTATAGGCACAACCATACGACGACGAAAGTGGCAGTGGATCGGTCACACTCTCCGAAAGGGTGACAGGTCCATAGCTAACCAAGCGATGCAATGGAACCCGCTTACCCAGGATGGCAGGATACGCGGCGGTCCTAGGAGTACGTGGCGCAGAACAGTTGAGAAGGAAGCACGGCAACTGGGAAAGAGTTGGGGAGAGCTGAGGCACATTTCCAGAAATCGCACACGATGGCGCGTAGGCGTTGTAGAGGCCCTAAGACCCACAAGGGGATACAGGACATAATTCATTTCCAATTGACGCAAGTTAAAAAGAATATTTCGTATCCACATACACTAAGTCATCGATGTTGGTGGGTCCTGCTACATTTCACGTGTGTATGATACTTCATTTCATAAATACGTACATATGTATGTACGTACTTCTATGTACGAGGGGCGGCTGATAAGTTCGCGGTGATAGTGATAATGATAGCACTAACTGCGGCACTCTTTAGTAGTATAAATATCACCTCGTTTCAATAATAATCTCATTTTGTTATTATCTGTGTTAGGATAAACACCATCATGTCCGAGCACCGCGCTGTTTTAAAAATACCTCGTGAAAAAATGATAATCGCCTAAAGAAATTTTCGAAGACATGTCATCGACTCTTCAGGATTCTGGGCCTTCCTATAACATGGTAAAAAAAAATAAATGGGCTCGCTTATTTCAACAAGAGCGAGAGAGCTGTAAAGACGACCCCTGCCCAGAGCGTCCTGTGTCAGTGAACACTGAAGAAAACGTCGGAAAAGTTGAAATATTAGTTCTGACCGACCGAAGAATAAAAATGTGGCAGATACCGGACGAGTTGCACATCAGCAAAGAAAGGATTGGAGAAATTTTGCACGAGCATTTAAACGTGAAAAAAAAAAAATTGTGCACGCTGGGTACCGTAAATGCTCACGCCGTTCGACAAGCAACGACGACTCGAGTGCTGCAAAGATTTTTTGGAGTTAGCCGGGGACAATCTCCACGAAATTTGCAACCGAATCGTAACTGTAGATGAGGCTTGGGTTCGCCAATACGATGCGGAGTCCAAACAAGAGTCTATACAGTGGATTGAAATAGGGGAGAGGACGCCGAAGAAATTCAAGGTGAAAAAGTCGGTTTCGAAGCTTATGGCGAAGGTTTTTGGGACAGCGAAGGTGTTTTGCTGAGTGATTACCTGCCAAAGAGGACTACGAAGAACGGTGATAAAAAGGCTCTGTATGCCCGATGTGAAAAATGCGTTTCACTCGAGGGATATTCAGAAATAAAATTATTTAATCGGATTTCTTCTTTCACTTAATACCTTAGGCCGCGAATTTATTAGCCGCCCCTCGTATACATATACAGTGGTGGTCAAAATAATAAGAGTGAAACCCTTTTGTTCGATTATTTCGATATAACAGCTATATTTTATTATGTACGATTCTGAAATGTATTCGTATTTTTTTAAATAGAAGTTATTTCTGTAATTTAGACAAACTTTCATTTACAAAAATTATTGTTTAAAAAGCAAAATCTTGTAAAATATTTTTCATTGGTCTTTTCTGCTGGTCAAAAAAATAAGAGTGTTTCTTATAGCTCTCTAAAAAAAGATTAAAATGTCAGGTAAGAGGCAATTTTATTAAGAGAATGAGTAAAGGGTCACCTGACAGCCTCAGTACTTTGTTGCGTGACCTTTGTTTTTGAGAATTGCTTCACATCTTCTTGGCATAGAGTCGATAAGATTCCGGCACGTTTCGACAGGTGTGGCATACCATAACTTTTCAATTTCCACAACGCCTGTTTATTAAATGTTTTTTTGACAGAAACCCTATTCTTTAAATCTTACCATAGATTTTCGATAGGGTTTAAGTCTGGCGATTGTGATGGCCATGGCAAAACCGACACATTACGCTGCTCAAACCACCTAGTCACCACCTTGGCAGTGTGTTTGGGGTCATTATCTTGCTGGAAGATCCATATTAAAGGCATATTGTCCTCTGCATGAGGAAGCATTATGCTCTCCAAAATGTCGAAGTACAGTTCTTTGTTCATATTATCCTTTATCCAAAAGATGGGACCAACTCCATCATATGAAAAACAACCCCAAATTTTGATGTTGCCACCACCATGCTTAACTGTCTTCGTGGTGTTCCTAGGATTGAGGTCTTAATTTTTTCTTCCCCAAACATACGTTCTACCATCATATCCAAATAAATTTATCTTAGTTTCATCGTTGTATAAGATATTCCTCCAATTGTGTGTATTCGCTGATGCTTGGTTTGCAGCCGTAAACTCAATCCGTTGCTTTATGTTCTTAGCGCTTAGCAATGGAACCTTTCTTGCGATTCTTCCGTGCAAATTCCTTTCCTGCAAACATCTTCGAATCGTTCGAGACCTCATATCCAAAGATAAATTCATTTTAATCGAGGTAGATGTTGTAAATGGATCTTTAAGTGCCTCTCTAACAATTCCCTTATCTAGCAAAGCTGTAGTTTTTTTCGGACGCCCTCGTGTTTCGACATGTTTTAGGGGTAGATTTCGCTTCTTCAATATTCGTGCTACAACACATGGAGAACGATGAAGAGCATCAGCGATAAATTGATACGATTTGCCTTGATCTCTAAGTTGGAGGATCAAACGCCGTTCTTCCTCCGAACAATGCTTTCCGCGTTCCATAACTATTTAAAAATAATCTCCCAACACACTTAAATACATTTCTTGTAATAAATTCAACTAAATAATTGAAGAACGAGGTGAAATATGCCCGAATTACAGGAGATCTACATAGCACTCTTATTATTTTGTCCACAGTAAAAGTGAGTTTCATACATGAAAGTAACGGTGATTTGACAAATGCTCATGGAAATTTACCGGTGTCACTGGAAATGTATTACAGGTAATGCAATGAAAGTTCGTACACCTAATTTGTTTCAGTAGAATAGATTACAAAGATGGGATTTATGAAGCTTCGAGAGCAATACAATTCACTCTCATTATTTTGACCACCACTGTATATAACAAAAAATATAAATATATAGTATACATACAAGGTTTGTCCATGTTTCTCGTAACCATTCATGTTGTGCGTGTTTTATGGAAATGTTGCGAGGATCCCTTTGGTTACTGCATTGCAAGAAGACAGGGAGCGTCCACCCACACATAAAAGAAATTTATGCAAATCTGGCATGAGAATTCCTGACTGTATGAGAATCCCCATATTCACTTGCACTCTAGGAGTAATTTTGAAAACAAATTGTAGGTATACCCACACGATGTTGATTTGCAACGCAATTGCAGAAAAATTTGTCAAGGAAATTTCCATGTCATTTATTCAAGTTTTTTTTATAGTTTATTTTATAGGCTACTTGCGTCTTCGATGTCTCTAGGTCAGTAACACTTTATTGTGAACCTCCACATACACTTATTGGGTTAAAAAATTCCCAAGGAATCTACGCGTATCTAAGCTTTAAAAAACAAATCATGAAAATTGTGTGTGAGGTTTCGCTGAAGTAGTAGAACCCATGTATACACAACTTCTTACGTACGTTCGTGGCTTCATGTATGTATATACAATTATTTATAGCAACCCCGGTCAGCTGCACATCAACTTTAACAAAAAAAGAAACTCCGCAAATTGGGTGGAAGGATTCGTGAAATTAATAAAACTCCCACTCACCTCTATCCCACCAGCGAAACAGTAATCTTTCTACTTCGCTTGGTTACTATATAAATAAGAACAAAACACGTTCTTGGAAAAACAGAAATTCTCACTTATTTACAATTTGTTCGATCTTATATGCATCGTGTTGGTGCAGAAAGTTCTGGTGTGAGGATCCCACACAACTCCTACGCGTCTCGCCTTCATCATCTACATCTTTCCTTTTACAAAAAGCTTTCTGAATGTTCAACACGTAAAATTACCATATAAAGTTATACATACTCGTACATAAATCATATTTCGATGAATCGTAACCCAAACCACAAAAACCCAGCTACTTGCGCACTTATATGTGTATCTATATGAATGTATACAAATAGAAAAATACTTCACCTTTTGCGATTTTGGTGGCGAATAGAACTCCAGCATATAACCACCCACAGCCTTCACCAATGCTAAACGGCATTTTTCCCATTTTTGTGCACCTGATGGTTGATCCAAGCTCTCTGGCGTTAAATAGTTCACAGAACCTTCCTTTCGGCATTCTACAACAATTTTTGCTAATTTTGTTTTATTTGCTCGACTACTACTGCTAGTGGTTGCATCCAAATCATCAGAGTTTTTATGGAAGAGTGCCTGTAGGAAGAGAAAATTCTAAATGTCAATTGCGTTAGGATGCCACTGTTCATAAATTTTATTTGCACGGAAGCAAATCAAATCTAACCTTTCCTTTGCGTAATCCCTTAAACGAAAGCCGACGGAAAAATGTCTTATGGAAGATTTTCGGAGATTCCTGCTCCTCGGAAAGGTCACTTTCTTCTGGAACAACAGCGGTTCCATTGCCAGCCTGAAAATATACACAATACCGTGGGTTAATTCAATGTTCAAATCCAGTTTCAAATAATGGCATAGTTTTTGTTTTAAATTCACTTTAAAATTCACAGTAGACTTCATGTTGTTTTACCACTTTTTTTTTACTTTCACTTTTTAATACGTTTCTTAAAATTGTCTGCCCATCAAAAACATCACTTCAGGACAGATAAACGAAAAATGCGTACAGAATCTGAAGGCAATACTTTTAAATATTCCTTTCTCAACTAAATTTTTCAACTTTTACGTGCACAGGTCAGACAACTTTTACGATGTTATTAAAAGTTGACTGTCGATTTGACGATTTCTCGCAAAAATTCTACGATAACAGAAAAAGCATTGTGGAACTTTTACGATGAATATGATTCTTCTCGAACTTTTACGATTACAGAATCTGTTTCATCATAAAATAGCTCGTCTATCGTCTAAAAAATCATTGACTTAGCAACTCAAACAAAACAATCATAAAGGTAGTACCTAGTACGTGAGTATGAGTAAAGTGCGAACCAATGTTGTTTACTTAAAAAAAAAAACGAGATAAAGGAAGCAGTAGGTAGATGCTGTCGAGATGAATCACTTAGAACCATTCCGGGAATGATTTCGAATCATTTTATTTTAAAAACCCTCAATTAATTTGAATGAGAATGGAATTGGTATGGGCAATGTCATAGTTACATGAATAATGCCCATAAGATGGAATAACAGACCTCTTATGAAGGATTTAATTCAATTGTTACCGAACGACAACAACCCCTTGAATCTGTATATGAACATATATTCGTGCAAAATGATTTTGCAACAAGAAATGCTGGACAGTTGTTTCGTTTGATGTGTTCGTGTTATTTAGAATTTTGCATTTACAAAGTGGTCTGCTTCAGTTTGAAATTACATACAGAAATTTAATTTGTTCACAAAAGGATATTTGCCATCATATCCATGGACACGGACACTGTACTGGACAAGTATTTAGGGGTTGAGCGCTTACAAAAGAATGCCATCGAATAGTAAAAGGACGAACACCAGAGTTAATAATATTTCATGAAACAATTGATGTCTTCAGAGAGTGAGAGAAACTCCCCTTTAAATCGAGTCTGTGATTACCCTCTCTTAAGATGACTGAGTAAATGATTTAAATTGATGTAGAAGAATTTTATGTGAATTAAGACCAATCCACAACACATAATAATATGCTGTTCTATTTTGGTAAGCCATTCGGATGTAAAGGGAGGGCCATCTGTTGGTTTCTTTTTAAAATTACTACAGCGAAAAATCCATTTCATATTTATTTGTTTTATTGAAGAGCGTACACTTTCCGATTATTTATGGAAAAGAATTCCATTTAAATGGCCGCCGCGTCTGCCTTGGCAGTTTTATAGTATATTTTCGATGGTGCGGGACTCTATTTCACGAATAGCTTGCTGAATATTTGTGTTTCAGTGCCTTATCGCTTCTAGATTGTCAGCATAACATCGATCTTTAACGGCGTCCCACAGAAAAAAAAAAAAGTCCAACAGCCGGCGTCAAATCGCAGCTCCGTGGAGGCCAAGCAACATCACCAAAACGGCTGATTATACGATTATTGAACTTAGTGCGCAAATGTCTATGTCTTGCTGGAACCAAAGATCGTTCAAGTTCATTTCCTCAGTTTCAGGCAAAAAACAAAGGTTATAATGTCTCTGCAGCGCTCTTCGTTGGCCGTAACGTTATTGTCACCTTCATCTTTCGAATAATTCAAATAACAATGACCAATAACACAACAGCAGCAATATTTCCAGATGAGCAGATAGGACGAGCATGAGGATAACTTGTGTTATCAATTAGCATGCCAATCTCACAAACAGGCATACAACAGGCACGATTGGTGCATTATTTCGACCGAAATTTATTTTCAAAATTCGCACTGTTTCGGCAACACAGCACTCATTTGGAAATATGTTTTCAATATTTCCTAACGTTGTTCAAGCGTAAATTGATTCATTTAGTGCCGCGGAGATATAATACTTGTTTCTGTCAATTTTTTGAGAGCAAAAGAACTGTCAGTGTCAAAATATCATGTAATTTAAAAAGGGACCAGCAGATGGCCCACCCGTTATAAAGTGTTGATCGCATTGATTTGTGCATACAAAAAAGGACTACAATAGGTGTGTTTTTTTTTTTTTTTTTTTTTGTAAAAATCGTACTCAATTCAGAAAAGTTTCGAATAGCGAACAGAAAAACCAATTATTATATGGGTGGTTTGATAAAGATTTCATGAGAGCCAGGGATGCTTTCTTCGTGTTTCTTAGATTACTTCGATCAAGCAATTCCACTTCATTTAAGCTTCTAGCGAAACGTAGACTTACTAAATGGAGCGAAATCGACAGCAGAATTCTGGAAAGCCGTGAAGTTCATAAATGGAAAGAGAAATGATGAATTCTTAGATACTCCTATCACATTAGACAAAGTCCAAAATGCAATTAAAAAGTCTAAAATTAATAAAGCTCCAGGAAAGGACCGTGAGCCTTTCGAATTCTACAAGAATTGCACCTCGGAATTTCTAACAGAACTTACATCTGAATTTAATCGGATCTTCAATTCTGCGGACGTCCCAGGGAGCTTTCGCAAAACTATAATATACCCGTTGTACACGAAGGGAAGCCTTGAGGACCCAGCTAATTACACGGGGATATCATTCCTGAACGCATCGACTAAGTTGTTTGCGCGCTGTGCTATTCGAAAGGCTTACCGCCTGGGTTGAAAATAAGAATGTATTCAACTACATATCAAATATTTACACTTGTAAACATAGCAGAGATCTATAAAAACAAGCGTAAAAAGCTATATGCATTTTTTGTAGATTTCCGAGCAGCTTTTGACACTATACCACGCGAATCACTTTTCTATAAGCTCTACAAAATCGGATTTTCAACAAAAGTCATAAACGTTTTAAGGGCCATGTATGAAAAAAATGCGGCATGCATCTGGGATGGGCTCCACTCCAAACGACAATGGGTGCAAAACAACATTAGCACATTGTTGTTTATTTTATATATAAATGACATAGTAGATGATATTAAAAGAGGAATAGAGATATGCAGAAAGAAAATTCCGACACGGGTTGTTTGCAGATCACACGACTCTCCTCGGGGATACTATTGAAGGTATGCAGTTGGTGATACGCAGATTGGAAAACTACTGCAAAACTTGGAATTTGTCCCTTAACCTAGCAAAGTCGAAAATGATGATTTGTATAGAAGGCGGTCGCAGGTACTGCCGAAGTGAAAAGTGGACGTACGAGGGTGGATCAATAAGTCCCTGAAAATTAACACAAATTGTGTCATCACCTTAATTTTGTGTCATCACCTAATTTTTGTCAAGAATCATCTTTCAAAAGAACGCACCCGGATCTGTCAAATAGTTTTGTTGTGGCAGCCATTTTATATAGACGCCTACTAGCATTTTCGTTAAAATGGAAAAAAAAGTGAATTTCGAGTGCTCATTAAACACTTCTTTTTGCAAGAAAAAAACTATCACGCAAACCAAACAAAAGCTTGACAAATATTATGGGGACTCTTCACCATCGATTGGAACCATTCACCACTGGTTTACTCAATTTCGGTGCGGTCGTTCAAAGCACAAGTGACGCCGAACGTTCTGGTCGCCCAATTGAGATCACCACTATGGTCGACAAAATCCATGGTTTGATAATGGACGATCGGCGAGTGAAAGTGCGCGAGCTTGAAGAGGCCACAGGCTTATCACATGGCTCAGTGATTTCGATTTTACATAAATATTTGGACATGAAAAAACTTTCCGCAAGATGGGTGCCGCGTTTGCTCACAATCGACAACAAACGCATTCGTTTGACAACTTCAAAGGTGTGTTTGGCGATGTTCCAGAAAAATTCGGTTGAGTTTTTGCGCCGTTTCGTAACCGTGGATGAAAACTGGATTCACCACAACACACCAGAAACCAAGGAACAGTCAAAACAATGGACTTCTCCTGGTGAATCGAAGTCGAAGAAGGTCATGACGACAGTTTTTTGGGATGCGCGCGGTGTCATTCACATCGATTACCTTGAAAAGGGTAAAACGATCACCGGCAAATATTAAGCAGAGCTGCTGGATCGATTCCAAGCCGATTTGAAGCAAAAACGGCCGCATTTGGCGAATAAAAAAGTCCTTTTTCACCAGGCCAACGCACCGGCGACCCTGCAACCAAGTGTTCAACCTGCAACATCTATTATCCCACCTGAATTCAATGCTGTCAAACTCCCCCATTTACGAAATCTTAAAAACTACAGATGCTGTAAATATTCAAACTATAGACCAATTAATTAATAGATTAAACATAAGATTGTAATTTAGCTTTCATTTTAATTTAGAGCGCAAAGCCATTGATGCTAGAGCTCAATACTTCGGCCTAACCTATTAATTTGTAATTACTAAGTTAGGATTAATAAATAAATAAATAAAAAAAAAAATGAAGTAGATGACGGCTCAGTAGAATCGTGAGCGTGATATCATTCTCTTTCCTTTTATCCCCAGTCTTCAGTTCGCCGACATACCTTGTCTTTTCTCTCCATCATTGGGTTTTAATACATTTTAAAGGGCAATTAAATAAATAGTACAATTTCTGATGTTTGATTCTCTGATGTATTGAAAAATACCAGTATTTATTTGCATTTATAAGGGCATGTATTGGTTTCCTAAAAATTTTCAATCTGGATATATTTATCAAACTTAACTTGACAGAGAAACTCAAAGAAGTGAGTCTCTCAATTCTGCCTGCCTGTATGTCTGTATGCATGACTGACTGCAGCCTAGACGGGTGGACGGATTTCCTTCAAACTTCATGTCTAGGATCGGTGGGTTCACAATTCGACGCGAAATCGGAATTTTTGTTTTAACCCCAAAACTAACGGTATTTACTAATGGCTGATTTTAAAAATATATACAGTGTATTCCGCTTAATTGGGACACATCGGGCTAGACCGTTTCCCACCTGCCGGCAACTTTTGGCTGACGAAACTGTCACCGTGTGTCTACATTTATATGGGAGGATTTATCCCTTCTGAGAGTTTCATGTTGACGGTCACACTCATGTACGCCCTCAAACTGACCACGGTGACAGTGACAAAAATGTTGCATTACAGAAAAGCGAGCCGTCTACTGCGGCTCTCAGTCCACGCAAGGTAGCAACAAACGCTATGATTGTTTCACCTTTTTCTCTCACTTTTTGTATCAGGATTAATAGTTCTCCACCGATCAGAACTGTGTTCTTTAAATTTTGTAAAACCCAGTGATAGAGTTAAACGGAAAAGTGTACGGAAAAGTTAAAAGGTGGACAGATAAGGAGAGAGAGTAAGGTAACGATGTGCGTTAATTTTAAATCTTTGCATCTTTCTAGAAATACTATGGAAGGCGAGTCATTCCACTTTTGTGTTGATGGTAGCGTCTAAAGTACATACTCACGCTTATGCTGTTTTCAGAGTTTACTACTGAAGTTCTACCCTTTCTAGTTGACAGTATATATTATATAAGCAATGTAAACACCCTTAGTATACTTGGCGTTATTTTTGATAAATGGTTTAGTTTTAAGGATCATTGTATTAGTTTAAAAAGAAAACTATCTACCAGGGTTAATATTGTTAAGTACTTAAGCTCAAAAAATAGCTTCTGTCACATAAATAGCTTAATTAGCATTACTCGCGCAATAATCCTATCCAAGATTGACCACGGCTTATGTATTTACGGAAAGTGTTCGGCATCATCCTTAAGAATCATCGAACCCGTTTACAACGCTGGCATACGAACAAGCCTAAAAGCCTTTAGATCAACTCCCATCAGAAATATGCTTATCGAATCCGGCCTTCCATCAATTAAGCAACGATTTGATGAGCTAACTTCACTTGTTGTGATAAAGTTAAACCAGCCAAGAGACAGTGTAATCAAAAGAGTCGCCCATAATTTACTCCTACGCAACAAGCCCCTTAAGCTGTCATCGACTGTCAACAACACTCTTTCATTGGCCAAAATTATTGGAGTTCCAATATGTACCCAACGCAGTACCACAGGAACGTCTTCCCCATGGGCTGTTAAGAATGGTACTGTTAACCTGTCCTTAAATTCTCGTACAAAAGACTCAACGCCAAACGAAGTGTACCAACAGATTTTCCTGGAATTGTCATCGGCCCAAAAAACATTCAATTGGAAGTTTGTTTTCACAGACGGCTCCAAGACCGAACTTGGCACAGCATTTGCTGTTGTCGATGAAAATGGCGATATCTTGTCCAAAGGGTTGCTGCCCCATTTTGCGTGTGTTTTCAGCAGAGGCTGTAGCTATTTTGCGGGCCACGGCGCTTGCAAAGAAATTCAAAACGATCATTTGCTCGGATAGTCTCTCCACTTTAACGGCAATAACCAACATCAACAATAACACTCCGATTATTGTAGCCATCCGCGACGCATTAATAAACAATGATGAGAAGCTGAAACTTTTATGGATACCAGGGCACGCAGGAATAAAAGGCAACGAATACTCGGATACGGCAGCTAAGGCCGCGGTTCGTGAACCTCTGATAACCCACTATGTTTTCAATAAAAATGATATTAAGATTCACATCCAAAACTTTTGGAATGGAAAACATAAAGAAACATGGAATGCAGGCGCCAAACCTGCCATTTATCCGCAGAATTGCCCCAGAAATATGATCAAGGCTTTTATTCGACTCCGGTTAGGACACACAAGGCTAACGCATGAACATCTAATCACCAGGAGTAGTCCTCCCCAATGCCACCTCTGCAACTCTAACCAGACACTTTCCATGCACCATCTAATCTACGAATGCAACACCGTACAAGATAAAATACGTAGTCATTTTCCTAACTCTAACTAACTCGACCTACTCTCTTTACCTTCTGAAACTAATGTAAAAAAAATATATAACATTCTCTCCTCTCTAAAACTAGAAAATAGTATTTAAGTCCAATTTTTAGATTAAAACATAGCCGAAAGCCCTGGTAGCTAGTGCTATTTTAGTTGTACTATTAATATTATAATTTATTATATGTTAATAAAGCTTAATAACAATAATATTTGCTTATTCATCACTCGATGCCGAAACCGCTTGTTTCTCGATACCTACAAATGACCCACTAATAGCCCTCCTACTATGTCAATGTCGCGGGCATACATATGCCAGTAACTGCACAGATTTTTAAAAGATTTCGGCGCTGGTGAGTTCCGCACAATATTTTCGAAATCAATGTAAAGGAAGTCACACAGCAGCGCCTTATCGAACATCGAAGGTATCGGTAAGATTGTTACCAACTTTGATGGAGCATCGTGCAATCTCCATCATAATTCTGCACAGATGGAGGAGTCTGGCAGGAATGGCAAAGCTAGATATGGCTCTCTATAAAAAAAAAAAAAATAACGCGTCATAGGCGGTGAAAAGGTGGTTGTATCGATTTGGAGCAATATGGCAGATAGATGAGTTGATGTACAGTTAGACTTTGACGTTGACTTTTCGACTAAACCACCAAACAAATTAAATTTGTATCTGAGCATTTTATTAAATTTCTCAAAAGTCCGTTTAGATAACTTATGCCTTTCTGCCCAGATGAAAAGGAAGACGCGGAGCACGCAGTGTTCCACTGCAGAAACTTTGCATAGGGAAGAATGAACCTCTCAAGCCCACAGCTTCTAATAAATCATATGACGACTGCTGGCTGGAGACCTGTACCTTCGTAACGAGCGAACAGAACCAGCTGAGAAGAATTGAAAGACGGCAAATGCAGGTGATATAGCATAAGTTGCTAACTAGCCCGCGAAGTAATACCTAACGACAGTCCCACGGGGAGTGAAGTAGAAAAGTGCAGGGTGTGAATTCGATTCTTTGCGTTTACGTGTATGCTGGTAGCGCGGATTATTAGTATCTTTAGAACATTACCACATCGATTGGCGCATCAAAAAAAAAAAACATACTCCTTCTTCTTCTTATAGAGGAGGTTAGAAATCATCGATGCAAATGTTATATGTCAGCTGTTGAAAGATTGAGTCATTCTCTAAGTCTGAAAAGCATGTCGACCTCTGTCTTCCGATGCTCGTTCTTGATTCCTCCGTCTGGATCTACTTTTTAGTTTTTGAAGATTTCTTCCGAGTACATATTAAAGAGCGGGCATAAAATGCAGCCTTGTGTGACTCCTCTGCGAATCTTTATCTCTTTTTTTTTTTTTCTTTTTTTATTTTAACGAAACTGTGCCAAAGAGATTTCTCTCGTGGGTGGCTGTATGCAATGTATTAAAATTAAAATACAACAAAGTAACAAGTAACAAAATAGAAAAAAATTAAGGCAAGAACAAATTAATATTTGCGGAAAAGAAGGTCTGGTTTTAGCACGGAAGAAAGTTAGGTTGACAAACTAAGAGATAAGAGATTTAGCAAAACATAATATGAAAACATCAAAATGAAAGTACAATCGAATTAATTTATGAAACAAGTACATTGAGTTAACAACAAAAAAAAAAATACAATTAATAGCTCTGCAGGAATTTATTGATTAGGTGACTTTTGAATTTTTTGGCCGGAAGTAATTTTTCCTCTTGTGTTAGGCCGTTATATAATTTAATGGATCTGTACAGAATAGATGATGTTCCATACCTAGATGTTTTCGGCCGTGCATAATGTATATCATTTCTGTTGCGTGTGTTGTAGGTGTGGAACTCGCTTCTATGATTTAGTTTTAGTGCTGAGTAGGATGCTGTTGCCATTATATTGTGGAAGTTGCATAGTAGGTGCAGCTGCACAGTATCTCGAACCAATAGAATCCCAAGTTGTTTGTGCATTTCGCGAGTTCTTGTGTACCAGTTGTAACGGAAGAGATTTTTTAATGCCCGGTTTTGCACAAACTGTAGATCATTTATAAGTCCCATACAGCTACCGCCCCATGCTTTTATTCCATAGATGAGATGACTATGGAAGAACGAAAAGTATAATGCTTTTTTAGTCTCATTAGGAAGGCAGTCCCCTATTCTTTTGAAGACTCCAGCAATGGAGGACAATTTTGTTGTTGTTTTATTTATGTGCCCTTCAAAACTAAGTTCTTGATCAAACCAGGCGCCTAGATATTTAAATTCATCAACTCTTTGGACAGTTTGCAGCTCATACGTAATATCTAAGTCAATATTGATTTTGCTTAATAGCATGTACTTTGTTTTTTTAATGTTCATGGACAGCTTATGAGATCTCATCCAGTTTCCTAAGTTCCTGATGTCCTCATTCATGTTTATTTGTAACGCGTTTGTGTTATTCTCGCTGAAAGCGAGGCAGATGTCATCGGCAAACATGAATAATTTACCTCTGGTGGCAAGTTTACTGATGTCGCTTACATATGTGCAGAAAAGTGTCGGTCCCAGCACACTGCCTTGCGGTACTCCATATTCCGCGAATGAGTGAGTGCTTTTTATGCCATTAACTTCAGTAAATTGTGTTCGGTTTGTCAGATATGAATTAAACCACCGGAAGCTATTTCCTCGTACTTCAATTGACATCAGTTTTTGTAACAAAATTCGGTGGTCTACTGTATCAAAGGTTTTCGACAAATCCACAAAGAGTAAGGCTACTACCTTTTTTGAATCTTTCTGCTCTTGAATGTAGGACACTATGTCTACTAGAGCAGAGTTTGTTCTTGACTTTTGTCGAAAACCATATTGCCTTTCAAATGTCAGTTTATGTTTTACTAAGTGTTCTAAGAGCTGTCTATTCACTATTTTTTCAAAGTTGTTTGATGAGGTGAGATGATAATCCATCTTTATCTTTCGATTTCAAAGGCTTGAGGTTTTTTATAATATTTTTTATCTCCAGAGGTTGTACTGGGAGAAATTTGAAGTTTTCTACACCTGTTTGCTCAGCATGGAAAATGTTTCTGTTTGTACATGTGGTCGCAATATTTTCCCCACTATTTGAAAAATGAACATTTATTTCGGATATTTTACTATTTTTTTCTGTATCCGAACAGTTTCTCAGTAGGGCGCAATTATCAAAGTTTTTCGATAGTATTTGTATTGCCGTATAAGCAGTTCGTTATGGGGATCCTTGCGAAGCTTTGTATACCAGAAGTTTTTGGTGTGTCCAACTTGTTTAAGGTTGTCGTCCAACAAGGGGGTCGACGGTGTGTGGTCTTTATGCTTAAACATTTTGGTCGCTTTATTTATCTTGCTCGTGAGATTGGCAATGAAAAAGTCATACATGTTTTTGCACGAGGTAGTTGTATTTAGTTTAATTGGCTCCTGATTTATAATTCTATTTAGTTTGGCGTAGTTCAGAGTTCTGATTTTATTTCCTTGTTGCTTTTTTGGGACATCTAACAATTCTGGTTCCTTAATCTCAGATATAATCACATTGTGATCGAAGTAGTCAATCTTAAAGAAATGTGAATAGATTTCAAGTAGATGGTTGTTTGTGAAAAAGTGATCGATGTTGCTATCTAATCTGCTTGAAATTGTTTTGTTACATAGATAAAAACCATTCATTCGCAGGGTGTTCAAGTATTTTGTTGTAAACATATCATTCTGGTTAAAGACATTTAAGTTGAAATCACCAATTATGAAAGTGTTGTGCTTCGATGTTTTTTGTAAACATTCTTCCAAGTTTCTTAAAAACTTTTCTTTGATTGGCAACACCTTCAATGGACTTCTGTAAACAAAGACAACTTGAAATTTCGAATGTTTCGTTTTTATTTCCACACAACATATGCTATCTTCGTCATCACTTCTATTAAGTATTTGGACGTGTTCATGTTGATTGTTGACAAAGATCGCACAACCACCACTTTTTTTGCAGGTCGACAAGAAAAAATTTTTTCATAATCTGATATGTTCTGACACTCCACCTTCTATAACTATTTTTGCTCTTTGATTCCAATAGAGATTTTCAATAACTCTGACATCATTCCTGTCTATGTGTTTATTTTTTAAAATGTTCACCATTTCATTATGTTGCTCTTTATCAAATCCTTTTTCATAATCGACGAAAAATACAAAAACCGTTTTGTTCATCTCTCGGCTACGCTGAATTAACATATTGAACGCAAATAGTGTTTCCAGTGTTCCATTCGTGAATCCGAATTATACCTTCTTTGAGCTTATTGTAAATCCGAAAGAAGTTTAAATAAGCCAGAAAAGACTGGAATGCCCACATTCGACGTGTAAAATTCTTACATGACCTAAAATTGAGGCAAAACATCCTACAATGTTCTAAAGGTAGTAAAAATTGTTAATCATTCGTCAAAAAACATTAAAAATTCTGTCTGGTCTGCCAGCCCAATGCTCAATTACCGACCCATTGCACTAACTTACTTACTTAACGGGCTCCCGACCCGTGAAGAGTCTCTGCCTGAGACACTGTAGCCTTCCATCCTCTGCGATCTCGGGCACGTTGCTTCCAGTTATGCAGACCAAGGGCTATGGCATCCGCGATGGCTTGGTCTTTGAAACGGAGGTTCGGTCTTCCTTGTCGTCTCGAACCTGGCGGCTGAGATTCGAAGATCCTCTTAGTTGGAGCATTATTGTCCATTCGCTCGATGTGGCTGAGCCAATGTAGTCGACGTATTTTGGCCTTTTGGACTACATCCACATCTTGGTACAGCTCATAGAGTTCGCGGTTGTATCTTCTCCTCCATTCGCCCTCCTCGCACACAGGACCAAAAATCCACCGAAGAATTTTTCTTTCCAAGAAGTCCAGTATCAGCTCTCCCTTCCTGCTTATCGTCCAGCACTCGGCGCCATAAAGCAGAACTGGCAGGATAAGGGTTCTGTAGAGCATACATTTTGTCCTTCGAGTTAGGAGTTTTGAACCCAATTGTTTTGCCAAACCGAAGTAGCAGCGGTTTCCTAGGGTAATTCTTCGCCGGATCTCCACTAGGATGTCATTTGTGGAGTTCATGTTTACTCCGAGGTAGATAAACTCCTTAACTACCTCGAAATTGTTGCTATCAATAGTGACGTTCTGTCCTAGGTGCTGGACAGATGCTTGTTTGTTTGTTGATAGCATGTACTTAGTCTTATCCTCATTTACTACAAGGCCAACAAATTTCGCCGGTTTTTCAATCGCCGTAAAAGCCTCTACCACGCCACGCTGGGAGCGACCAATGATGTCGATATCGTCTGCATACCCCAGTAGCTGGACGGATTTGTTGAAGATAGTGCCTTCCGTGTTGACACTTGCCCTGCGCACTACTGCTCTAACACAAGATTAAAGAAGTCACATGATAGTGCGTCTCCTTGCCGAAATCCGGTGCATGTTTGGAATAGTTCGGAGGAACTATTTCCAAATTGCACGTTGCAGCGCGTGTTTAACCCATTGCACTTACTACCCTTCTTTCCCAGATCGTGGAAATGCGGATCGTCAGCTTAAGAAATATATTGATTCACAAAAACTTCTCAATAACCGGCAGTATGGTTTTCGTAGCAACAGGTCCACTGGTATTTGATGGCATAACTCACCGAGAAGTGGAACCAATCTCTCCATCACTACGGCGAAACCAATATGGTTGCGCTTGATATTTCAAAGGCATTTGACAAGAGTTTGGCATCAGGCTCTTTTGTCGAAAATTAATGCATGAGTTGCTTCTTCAATGGATTACAAATTACCTTTCAATACAAGCTCAAGTCTGCAACTCACCATATAAATGATGATGTTCTCTAAGGCTCTGCTTTGTCTCCGACTCTCTTTGTTATTTTTATAAATGATCTATTGTCTGCAACTTTTAAACCAATCCATTCCTTCGCTGATGACAATACCCTCAGTTTTTCATATTCGATCCCTAACTCACATCCTTGCTCTTCGGCCGTAGTACAGGAACAGCAACGTAAGTTAAACACATTAAATTCCGACCTGGACAACATAATCAAATGGGGTTCAACCAACAGAAACCAAAACACTCAACCAATTTTGGTTTACTTTGGTTTGTTTTGTTTTCTCTTCTTTGATCCATAAGAGACAAAATTTCGCTTGTCATACATTCTTTGTTCGCTTGCGGATGCTGGTTGCCTAATGATCATAAATTATACATAAAATTCGATGGAGGAAGCCAACAATTGAAGACCGTCAAACGTAAAAAATAAAGTGGACGGGTGGGTCGCTCTTACTTGCACCTATAAGCTGTTCATTTGCATTATCACACAAATTAGAAATTTTGACCAAATTAATAAAATTGTTTATTTTTTTTTTTCAAATATCCGTTAAAAAGCTAAAAAAAAAATATTTTAACAAATTTTCCAAACTTGGTATACCATCATCTTGCAGATGTTAAATAGAGGGCTCAAATTACTGCATCCGTGAACGTATTGTTCGTCACGTAATTTCTATTGTGTTGTTGATAGATCTACGAGGGCAAGGTGAAAAGTTTTCGGCCTGACGCAGAGATGGCCTTCCAATCAGCAAAAATTTATATTTCCTGCCTGGGTGCACTTCTCATTAGTTCGTATGACAAGTTTCAACTTGTTCTCTCAAGTAGTTTCTTTACATGCAGTCGTCTAGTCTTGCGTGTTTTTCGTTAAAATGGATAAACTTGAATATCGTGCGGTGATAAAATTCTTCGTTTTGGATGGGTTAACCCCTAAGGCAATCCATCCAAAGTTGACAAAAGTTTACGGGGACTCTGCTCCTTCCATGTCAACCGTTAAAAAGTGGACAGCTGAATTTAAACGTAGTCGCACTTCCCTCGAAGATAACCAACGTGAAGGAGGGCCAAAAACCGCAACCACACCCGAAACCATCGAAAAAGTGCATGATATCGTGTTGGACGATTGATTAGTGAAGGTGAGTGAGATAGCTGAGGCTGTGTGTATATCGGAAGAGAGGGTGCGAAACATCTTGCACAAAAATTAGGGATGCGAAATCTCTGAGCAAGATGGGTGCCGCGTTTGCTGAATGCCGATCAAAAGCAAATGCGCAAACGATTTTCGCGGCAATCTTTGGACCGACTCAATAGGGATCCGACCGATTTTTGTCACCATGGATGAGACATGGGTCCACCACTATACGCCAGAAACGAAACAGCAGTCGAGGCAGTGGGTGGAAGCCGGTGGTTCATCGCCAAAGAAAGCGAAGTCGATCGCATCTGCCGGAAAGGTCATGGCCAGTGTGTTTTGGGATGCGAAAGGGATCCTGTTACTTGATTACATTGAAAAAAGCAGAACAATTGCAGGCGAATATTACTCCAACCTTCTTGACCAGCTGGATGCCAAAATTCGCTAGAAGAGGCATGGCTTGAAGAAGAAAAAAATCATCTTTCACCAGGACAATGCACCTGTATACAAGTGTGCGTTGACGATGGGAAAACTGCGGGATTTGGGGTACGATTTGCTCGGCCATCCCCCCTATTCACCTGATTTGACACCGTCAGACTTCCATCTGTTCCCAAACTTGAAGAAATTTGTTTCTGGGAAGCGCTTCGCATCCAATGCAGAAGTTGAGAGGGCCGTAGATGAATATTTTCACAGCTTTCCAGACTCTCACTTCCGAGAAGGAATACTGATGTTGGAGAAACGCTGGACTAAGTGTGTTGAATTCAAGGGAGATTATGTAGAAAAATAAAATCATTTTTTCACTGAAAATCGCAGTCTTTCATTGTAAGGCCGAGAACTTTTCACCTTGCCCTCGTAGCAACAACACAATGCAAATTACGTGATGAGTCATTCGTTCACTGATATCAAAATTAAACAAGATCTTCAACTTTTATGGTCAGATGAGTCAAAAATAGTGCTATTCGGATGTAGTGGTCGCACACAATATGTAAGAAGACCTCCAAATACAGCTTATGATCCAAAGTTCACACTTAAAACAGTTAAGCATGGAAGAAGGTGAAATTATGATTTGGGGCTGCTTTTGATGGTCCTGGGCCCAATACATCGCATAAACGTCAAAATGGATGCAAATGCTTATGTTGCCTTATACAACTATCCCAAACACACCAGCAGGTGCGCAAAAAATTGGTTTGGTTTGAACTACGTCAATGGCCAACTCAAAGTCCAGACCTCTACCCAATGGAGAACTTATGGGAAGATGTGAAAGAGGCTGTATTCAATTAAAAGCCCAAAAATGAGGACAAACTTTGGCGTGCGGTGAAAACGGCATAGGATTCAATACCCATTGAAAGGTGTCAATCTTTAGTTTACTTTATGCCACACCGATGCAAAGTAATTGTAGCCAATAAAAGTTTTTCTATAAAATATTGATAAACAAAAAGAATTTTAACCAAAAATACACACACTGGCTTTTTTTCTCACGTTTTTTAAACTTTTTGTGTAAAAATCTCAACCGCTGCTTTTTTTTGCACAGCTCACCATTTAGTTTTTCAATATTATTGTCTTTCCTTTCTTGAAGGAATTAAAAAATTAAGTATCCTTGTTTAGTATGATAACTGAAATGAAAGATATTCAAATATTATTGAATCGGTTGTGGGCGCCGTGGCTCAGTGGTTAAGTCCGCGATCACTGAAAGCAAAAAAAATAAAAAATAAGTTTGTTCACGGTCCCACCTCTCGCGAAAGTCTGCCAAACATCCGAGAGTAAAACTGTCTTGAGAAGCTTCTCTCAATCGAAAGGTTCCAATCATTCGTGAGGCGCACAGCACGAGTGGCTGCAAGAAGTTAGGCCATGCCCTGCATTGGGCTGTTAGCGCCAAAATATTATTATTGAATTGGTTGTGGGTGCTGCTATTTTTTTGCACACAGCTGTACATACTGTTTAGATATCGATTAAAAAAATCAACTGAGTCATAGCCGAGAAATAGTCAACTTTTAAAAAGCAGTTAATAAAGTACCGTTATACGAACTTTTCGCCAAAAACCTGGGAAAACTTTATGTGTAACCCAACTGAAATATCGTTACAATTGTGACCCTACAGATACCAAATATCAAGTTTGAAGTAAATCTGTCCATCTATTTAGGCTGCAGTTGGCTGTACATACACAGACGTATACTTTTAATAGTTTCTCTACACTAGCAACATTAAGTGTGATTAATATGTCGATAACGAACATTTTCACGAAACCAATACTTGTACGTTATAGGTGCACGGTAATAAAAATAGCTACATAAGAATTAATCTTCAAATAACCTGTGGGGTCAAGCTAATTCGACTTCGCACGAGTATTTGACAATTCCAAAAGATTTCACCATCTGGCTAGCACTTTGCAAAATTTGTTTTTCTTCAACGACCTCAACATTATCAAATAATAATCACTGTTTTCCACTTAAAGAAATGGAGACTACACGAGCGAAAGAATTTGGCTACATATAGAGTAATCACCGATCAATCTACAATCTTGTCGCTAACCACGATCAAGTACAGATAAGAATTTGAAAGGAGCTCCGTCACTGCTTATTCTGGTAACCAAGAAAATCCATCTAAATCATGACCGAGAGACTGGCAGATCGTTTGCCGATCGAGTCAAGAAGTCCAATGCCGCCAATGTCAAGCGCAGATGAGCAATGGTATCATTGTCAGATTCAATTAAAAACGCCGCAAGGAAAACCTTTTTGTGGCGCGTACAAGTACAAAAGGGACCTCAACCAAATTCGAGTGTCAAATTGGAAGCGGCTAACTATAGATTTAGCTCAAGACGCTTGTGGGTTGTGGCGTAGATCCACGTAAGTACTTTTTATGTTAAAAATAACCTCAAGTGCAAATCGGGCTCGCGCTAATAGCGTCTTGTACTTTAACTATATCCTAACCAAGAAAATTCATCTAAATCATGACCAAGAGACTGGCAGATCGTTTGCCGATCGAGTCAAGAAGTCCAATGCCGCCAATGTCAAACGCAGATGAGCAATGGTATCATTGTCAGATTCAATTAAAAACGCCGCAAGGAAAACCTTTTTGTGGCGCAAACAAGTACAAAAGGGACCTCAACCAAATTCGAGTGTCAAATTGGAAGCGGCTAACTATAGATTTAGCTAGCTCAAGACGCTTATGGGTTGTGGCGTAGATCCACGTAAGTACTTTTTATGTTAAAAATAACCGCAAGTGCAAATCGGGCCCGCGCTTATAGCGTTTTGTACTTTAACTATATCCTAACCAAGAAAATTCATCTAAATCATGACCAAGAGACTGGCAGATCGTTTGCCGATCGAGTCAAGAAGTCCAATGCCGCCAATGTCAAGCGCAGATGAGCAATGGTATCATTGTCAGATTCAATTAAAAACGCCGCCAGGAAAACCTTTTTGTGGCGCACACAAGTACAAAAGGGACCTCAATCAAATTCGAGTGTCAAACTGGAAGCGGCTAACTATAGATTTAGCTAGCTCAAGACGCTAGTGGGTTGTGCCGTAGATCCACGTAAGTACTTTTTATGTTAAAAATAACCTTAAGTGCAAATCGGGCCCCGCGCTAATAGCGTTTTGTACTTTAACTATATCCTAACCAAGAAAATTCATCTAAATCATGACCAAGAGACTGGCAGATCGTTTGCCGATCGAGTCAAGAAGTCCAATGCCGCCAATGTCAAGCGCAAATGAGCAATGGTATCATTGTCAGATTCAATTAAAAACGCCGCCAGGAAAACCTTTTTGTGGCGCATACAAGTACAAAAGGGACCTCAACCAAATTCGAGTGTCAAATTGGAAGCGGCTAACTATAGATTTAGCTCAAGACGCTTGTGGGTTGTGGCGTAGATCCACGTAAGTACTTTTTATGTTAAAAATAACCTCAAGTGCAAATCGGGCTCGCGCTAATAGCGTCTTGTACTTTAACTATATCCTAACCAAGAAAATTCATCTAAATCATGACCAAGAGACTGGCAGATCGTTTGCCGATCGAGTCAAGAAGTCCAATGCCGCCAATGTCAAACGCAGATGAGCAATGGTATCATTGTCAGATTCAATTAAAAACGCCGCAAGGAAAACCTTTTTGTGGCGCAAACAAGTACAAAAGGGACCTCAACCAAATTCGAGTGTCAAATTGGAAGCGGCTAACTATAGATTTAGCTAGCTCAAGACGCTTATGGGTTGTGGCGTAGATCCACGTAAGTACTTTTTATGTTAAAAATAACCGCAAGTGCAAATCGGGCCCGCGCTTATAGCGTTTTGTACTTTAACTATATCCTAACCAAGAAAATTCATCTAAATCATGACCAAGAGACTGGCAGATCGTTTGCCGATCGAGTCAAGAAGTTCAATGCCGCCAATGTCAAGCGCAGATGAGCAATGGTATCATTGTCAGATTCAATTAAAAACGCCGCAAGGAAAACCTTTTTGTGGCGCACACAAGTACAAAAGGGACCTCAACCAAATTCGAGTGTCAAATTGGAAGCGGCTAGCTATAGATTTAGCTAGCTCAAGACGCTTATGGGTTGTGGCGTAGATCCACGTAAGTACGTTTTATGTTAAAAATAACCGCAAGTGCAAATCGGGCCCGCGCTTATAGCGTTTTGTACTTTAACTGTATCCTAACCAAGAAAATTCATCTAAATCATGACCAAGAGACTGGCAGATCGTTTGCCGATCGAGTCAAGATGTCCAATGCCGCCAATGTCAAGCGCAGATGAGCAATGGTATCATTGTCAGATTCAATTAAAAACGCCGCCAGGAAAACCTTTTTGTGGCGCACACAAGTACAAAAGGGACCTCAATCAAATTCGAGTGTCAAACTGGAGCGGCTAACTATAGATTTAGCTAGCTCAAGACGCTTGTGGGTTGTGGCGTAGATCCACGTAAGTACTTTTTATGTTAAAAATAACCGCAAGTGCAAATCGGGCCCGCGCTTATAGCGTTTTGTACTTTAACTATATCCTAACCAAGAAAATTCATCTAAATCATGACCAAGAGACTGGCAGATCGTTTGCCGATCGAGTCAAGAAGTTCAATGCCGCCAATGTCAAGCGCAGATGAGCAATGGTATCATTGTCAGATTCAATTAAAAACGCCGCAAGGAAAACCTTTTTGTGGCGCACACAAGTACAAAAGGGACCTCAACCAAATTCGAGTGTCAAATTGGAAGCGGCTAGCTATAGATTTAGCTAGCTCAAGACGCTTATGGGTTGTGGCGTAGATCCACGTAAGTACTTTTTATGTTAAAAATAACCGCAAGTGCAAATCGGGCCCGCGCTTATAGCGTTTTGTACTTTAACTGTATCCTAACCAAGAAAATTCATCTAAATCATGACCAAGAGACTGGCAGATCGTTTGCCGATCGAGTCAAGATGTCCAATGCCGCCAATGTCAAGCGCAGATGAGCAATGGTATCATTGTCAGATTCAATTAAAAACGCCGCCAGGAAAACCTTTTTGTGGCGCACACAAGTACAAAAGGGACCTCAATCAAATTCGAGTGTCAAACTGGAGCGGCTAACTATAGATTTAGCTAGCTCAAGACGCTTGTGGGTTGTGGCGTAGATCCACGTAAGTACTTTTTATGTTAAAAATAACCGCAAGTGCAAATCGGGCCCGCGCTTATAGCGTTTTGTACTTTAACTATATCCTAGTTTTTCTTTTATGATCGTATTTCGAAGGGCAAGTCAAACAATCACATTTTATTCCATGTCTGCCCATATGTTTGTTCTCACACGGCTTGCTCGAAAAGCACTAAAAAAAATTGTTGTACATATGTATGTCCTTTTACATCAGTCATTTAGTCTGAAAACTGTAAAAATCGGATCAAGTGTGAGTGGGGTGTGGGGGCGGGGTTTCAAAAATCTTTGAATCATCTTTGTTAGCTGCCTAACTCGAGAAGTCCGGAACGGATTTTTATGAAATTTGGCTTGTGGGCTTGGACTGATACGTTAGTAGTTCGAATGAAATGGGGGAGAGGTTTAAGACGTATTTGAATCATATTTCTCATACGTCTAACTCAAGAACCACCTAACCACCTTGAACCACCTTGAAATTTGGATTTTGGATTATGTGGCACGTTTTTTCATCTCAAAAAAATCCAAAGAAAGCTTGGATCTTCTGGATATCCTGTTGAGCAGCCGTCTTCATCGGAGCACACTCTAGTTTTTTGTTTCCTCCGACATAAACTAGCCAATTCTTATGGCATAAGACTTATATTGCCCGCTTAAAGCCGTTGGATTCCAACCTCGGTTTATCTAATGGATCAAATCATACCTAATAGACCGCCAATATAAAGTTCGTTTTAGATCTACAGTACCGAACCCTATCATACGAACCTCGGGGGTCACTCAAGGCAGCCATCTTGGACCATTGATCTTCATCCTTACAATAAATGATACCGAACTTATCATTGGAGTTCCGATTTTCTGGCCTACGCCGATGATATGAAAATCTTTAGACGTATATCATCTCCCGCTGATTCACGCCTTCTGCATGACGAACTAAATAATTTTTCCATCTGGTGTAATAAAAATTTCTGAGACCTTAATGGCAATAAATGTCATTGTATTACCTACGCCCGCAAACGTCTCACACCACATCCTACTTCTACTTCATTCGTGACGAGCCTCAGCATGCGATTTGGTTGTCATCTGCGATAGTGAACTTAACTTTCGTTCACACATCTACAATGTCATAAGTAGAGCCAACTCAGCACTTGACTTTGTGAAACGCTGGTCAAAAGAATTTTCTGACCCTTACGTAACAAAATCCGTCTCTCTCACCTTCGTTAGACCCCTCCTCGAGTATGCCAATCAAATATAGTCGCCCCATTATTCTGCCCATACCATAAGAATCGAAGCTGTGTAAAGAAGGTTCATTCGCTTTGCCTTACGCGTTCTGTCTTGGGCTGATAACCTCAACCTGCCGCCCTATGTGGATCGTCTTAAACTGATTAATCTTTAGTCTTTAGAAAAACAACGACATATTTTTCAGTCATTAAATTTTGTCTGGTAACATTGACTCTCCGGCCCTGCTTCAATCGATTTATCTCAATACTAATCCCCGCAACATTAGGTTTGTTCCTCTATTCCGTTTATCTCCCCATCGCACAACGAACCAATGTCAAGAATGCTGCGCAAATCAATCAAACTTTTGACTAAGGCAACAATCACGGCGTGTCTCTTTTAGGTAAAAACTTAAACGTCTGCTATCAAGGCAATCAACGCTACTAGTGAATAAAGACACGTTCTCCCCCTTGTACTCCTTTTTTTTTTCATTTTCTTGTAAATAGAGAGGGGACATCACTTATGCTATGGTTTTTGAGCTTTTTTTGTCCAAGGAAATTTATCCAAAAAACAAATATTTTTCCATGGGAAGTCGCTTTAATTTGATGTATCGCATATGATTGGGTGTAAAAGGACCCCAAAAAGATGTGATCACGTACTATTTCTGTGCCAAATTTGAGCTCTTTTGGTCGAACGGTTCAAATGTTACAAGCATGTGACAAACACACAGACCGACGGACGGAACTATTCTGGTACACTAAATATTGATAAAATCATCCCAAAAAAATATACAAATTTCAGGGAAAACAAATTTCTTAAAACTCCGGATGAATTTCGCTTTGCTGTTCTGCATAAAAAAAAAACATGACAATAGCGTGAAGGAAACATCGGTGGCCAATTCATTCTCGAATTTAGTGAAATTGCCAAACAGAAGCTCGGCTTTAGATGATAACTTCAAATATCAAAAATTCAACAACCGAAAAGCATCGGTTAGGTGACGTTAGGTAGATGGATGCCATGTGACATCAGTCACCGCTCACTTAAACCAACAGTTAGTTGTACCTGTTATTATATACCCTGGGAGCCTGAAAAGAAGACGCTTGGTTACAATCACTGGGATAGAGATATGAACCCCAGAAGTTTTCACAGAGCAGATATCGAACAGATTCTATTTCTTCTTTGTTTCTTCAGCTCTTGCTGTAATCATTGGTACTACACCGAGACTCTTCACTTGAATACCAATGGCAAGGATACCAGAGACGACTCGTGCATCTTTGGGACTAAGTTGAAGTTTAACCAGAGTATTCTCGCTATTACGTATGTATTCAGGTTTATGATCGCCTACAAACAAATCATCACTGATGGCGATGCGAAGGTTATTATGTTTGGAGCAAACGGCTCAACATCATCATATAGCTGCCAAGCGGAAGCATATTCAAATTTCGATAATTTCGCTTCGATATAAGAACCGAAGACAACAAATTTTAAGTTCTTTAACTCTTAAAGGTACAGATAGACTTTCTACCTGTATTTTGAATGCAGCAAATCCCTTGCAATAAACAATAAGAAATAAAGGGAAGCAACCGTGGTATCACTGGGAATGCGAAGCAGCCAGAAAGAAATCATTCGCCTTCCTGCGGCTTCTGAGTAGTGTAGGTACCAATAACGCAAAACATATGTACCAGGCTGCAAACAGAAGATTCAAAAACATCTGTGAGCAAAAACATAGAATACACATTCAAAATCTCTCAACAATGCTTACGAACATAAAAGATAGTCGGTCCTTTTGGAAAATTGCTAAAACACTGAACGGTGCTTAGTTTGCGCAGAGCATCAAAGTTGAGGCACCCATATTAGCTGAATACTTCGAAAAATTGCTGAATATACCGAGCTAAATCAGAAGTTACAGCTTAGGAAAAAACAGTCTCTCTTCGAATGAAGTCATTCGCTTTTTAAATGGAGAAAACTGGGCCTTTCTGTACAATTTTTTGAAATCTGCTCTAACATACCGGCAACAAATTATAAACGAAGCTTAAATGAAATAATAATTATTGAAACTTTCTCTTCCGGCTGTCGGCAGAAGCCAATGCTTATTGTAAATTTTGTAGCAATTGAATTTTTCTTTTGAATTAATAAAAAATGACTACTACTACTACTAACTCTTAAAGAGGTGATTGCAGAAGAACCCAAGTAGCGCTAATATATGCAGATTTGATTCCACATCTTACGCGACCTGGTTGTCCATGTGTTGCTCTGGTTTAGAGTAATCAGAAATCGTAAAGAATGAAACAACCCGTATAGAAAGGGACATATAAAAAATAAATAAATATTTGGCGCAACAGCTCTTTAAGTGCCAGGGCCTAGCTTCTCGCAACCACTCGTGTTGTGTACGTTATATTTTTCACACGAATGGAAGGGACCTACAGTTTAGAGCCGTATCTGAACGGCAATTTGTTTTGACAAGCTTTCTCGTGACAACAATACTGTCGGATGTTTGTCAGACATTCGCGAGAGGTGGGATCTTGAAAAAACTTTTTGGTGTTTTCTGGGATTCGATCTTGGAGCCTCCCGACACACTAACCA
This sequence comes from Pocota personata, assembly GCA_963082735.1. NCBI lineage: Eukaryota > Metazoa > Arthropoda > Insecta > Diptera > Syrphidae > Pocota > Pocota personata. The sequence goes on along the minus strand of OY720429.1, from coordinate 43,723,988 downwards.
CTACGCCCAGAAAGAGACATATAAAACAGCGAATTCTAATGTGAAGAAAATATCCAGTTAGTGACTAAAACCATATCTATCGCAGGATCGTTCCCTGCCCTTCGATCAAATGTTGTCTTTTTTGTGCAATTTTCTAACAATATTTCATTCTTTACATTGACATTAAATCATTGAAAAAGAATGGCTTGTATAGCTGATTTATTGATATATTATTAATATTAAAAAGAAATTAATAAAAATATCAAAAAATCATCGGTGCCGACGGCATTTGCACTTGCGACTCTCGGCGCAGGTTTGAATAGTCAACATAAGTTTTAACCAACTCGGCTACGTTGGTGTTGTTCATGGCATGGTCAAAAGCTATATTAGTCATTCTAGCACTAGTTGCACTTAATAAGTAAATAATCATAATATAACCATATACCTTAGATTCATAGTGTGAAATTTAGGAAAAGAATGATTCTTTAAGGTAGTTAAGAAAGGGTTATCCTAATGCATGTTCTCTGGCTCTGGCTAGCGCCAGTCATCTATTACGGCAGTACGCAATAGCTGTTTTCTTATTTTTATCCTTCTAGAATGTTATTAAACCCTTCTTATAATCTTCTCTCATGAATGGCGAACCTATAACGCTGGGACAGCGTGCCGAGATGTTTGTAGTAAACGATTGCTCTTTAAATTAAGAGAACTACTCGTATGCCTGTGTATATTTACTGGATATAGCCAACAGAATCGTCAAAGAATCGTCCGCGTTCGGGATGTTGTCCAAAATATGGCGAAGCAATGCAATCAGTTTGAACACCAAGCTAAGACTGTTCCGCTCCAACGTTGAATCCGTGCTGTTATATGGATGCAGCACGTGGAGAGTGACCACCGCTATCACCAGAAAGCTGCAAACGTTCGTTAATAGGTGCCTGCGCAACATCTTAAGGATTTTCTGGCCCAATCGTATCTCTAACGAACATCTTTACGAGAGAACGGGTCTGGAACCAATAGGCACAACCATCCAACGACGGAAGTGGCAGTGGATTGGTCACACTCTCCGAAAGGGTGACAGCTCCATAGCGAACCATGCTATGCAATGGAACCCCTTAACTCAGGACGGCAGAAGACCTGGTGGTCCAAGGAGAACAAGGCGCAGAGCAATCGAGAAGGAAGCACGGCAGTTGGGGAAAAGCTGGGGAGTGCTGAGACACATTGCCAGAAACCGTACACGATGGCGCGTAGGCGTAGTCGAGGCCCTAGGACCCACAAGGGGATATAGGACATAAGTATGTCCGTGTATGCTGTTAAGTAGAGGAAAAGAATATGTAGCCGCGGTTCAACATGTGCTTTGTGCAGAAGAAAGAGCAGTTTCGCTGTAAAGTATAGCTTTGGTTAACTTCATGAAGGACGTTTTTGCGAAGTTAGATACATATGTACATGCATACGTATATGGTCTTGTCATGTTACACAAGATTTAATTGAAACTCCAAAAAGATGGATAGTTTCCTTGGGTTGAATGATTTGGTCGTCCATTTAAAGCTGTAGTACAATAGATGTGTTCTTTCTGAACTGAAATTTTGTTGTTTTTTGGTAATAGCTTAAATGCGGAAAATAAACGTTTTCAGCGTGTGCGACTTAAAGAAAAAATCTACAAAAAATCGATGCTTATTTTTGGGCACAGTTTTAAGTACTCACGATCGTCTGAGAAACATCCGGAAGTAAAATTGTCATGAGAAGATTCCCTAATCCGAAAAATTGTCCTTCGGAAATGGCATAGAACTGTAAGTCCCTACTATTCGTGTATCGCACAGCACAAATGGCTGAGAGAAGCTATGCCAGACCCCGAATGAACTGTTAATACAAAAATATTTATTATTTAAATGATTAAGGATGCGATGGCATCGATAACTGTACGACCTTTCAAGTCTGTACAACTACTCGCGTACGACAACGACATTAACTTAATTGCAAGAACGCAGATGACTGTCTTAAAGCAGAGAAAAGTTAATGGGCTCAGCGATTAACGTGGACAAAACAAAATGCATGCGAATAAAAAAAAACTTGTTCGTTTATTTCTGTCGCTGTCACCATAAACTCACAGTAAACTGACCACCTAACCAGGCGAGCGTTGGATCGTGTTTCAAATCCAATAGGACAACGATATATTCAGTTTCCAAAAAAACACCGGCACTGATGCATTAAACCCACAGCTAAATCTTCTCTAAGCTCAGCTTATGGATAATGTCAATGTGGCGGCAGAGTGTGCGCAATTACAAAGAAAACAGAAGGAACACTGCAATGCAATATTTTTGTTCTATTAAAGGCATATTGTAGAAGTTGGAAAACATTCCGAGATTGCAGTAACAACAATTTTACCATATCACTCTTACACAACGATGTCCCGACATGTATTTGTTAATCTATGGAGAAAAAACTTGTCAACAACTCACAGCAAGTACGGTGTCCATTCACTTTTACCCAAACAAAATAACATTATTCTTAGACTGAACAATTCGCTGAAGCGCCACTAATTCTATCGCTATACCTACCCATGTCTATACAACAAAAAAAAATTAAAATTTTAATCAGTACATTATTACAAGAAACTCACACCACCCACCTTTAAATTATTCCTCCGTCGGGTGAATTCCACTTCGAAACACTCCCCAAATGAGTCCAGAAACTTCTGCATAAAATTCCGATGCGAAATAATTCGTGCGTCGTCAATCAGGTTCGTGTTGATGTAATTTATACAGGACTTGGCAAAATCTGTTGCTGCCGCCCTGGCATGTCGGTCACAGAATTCCTCCCATCCTGTTCCGATTTGATAGGAACTTCCACCGAGTCCACTGCCGACAACACCGCCAGCTGTGGCAACACCACTGCTATTCTGCAGTGTCGTTGTGCTGTTATTACTATCGCCACTTGTCGGTCCCATATAGCTGCCGTGTGTTAATCCACTACTATTGATAGTCACTCGTGTACCAGTACCTCCTCTGGAACCGGCTGTATTACTATTGTTTAAGCCGCCTACTGCGACTGCTGATTCTGCACTAGTATTTATATGATTTCTAACTAAATTTACAGCTGATGTGGTAGGCTCGCCCATAGCAGAGTAATCCTGTTGCTGAATTTGATGCTGTTGCTGCTGTTGTTGCTGTAGCGGTTGCTGATTGTTATAGTATATTGATTCTCCATCGTTTGGCGATGCAACAGCCATAACAATTTTCAGTTGAACCAAACTACTTACCTGGAGTAGATTTGGTTTTATTTTCTTTTTCTCTTTTGATTATTTTTCTTGTTTTCTCCTTTAGTATTGAATACTCCTGTGCGTGAGTTAGATTAGTTCTATTTTGTTTTCTTGCAGAAAATTCGCGATCTCTGTGAAAAAGAATGAAGAGTATAAATTTAATCAGTTGGCGCTGATAAAAATACATCAACCCATGAATGCATGATTACCCCCACACACAAATTTATTTGCTGTTTTGTTGTGTTTTATAGTCAAGAGAATTCACCCCAAAGAACGAACTTATACAGTTGCTCAGAGAATTATTTGTACAAGAAGTGATGATTTGATTATTTTTTTTTTTTTTTACAGCAGAATATTTTTTTGAGAGAGTTTAAAAGAAAATGTTTGCAGAACTCGATTGGCGATTGAATGGGTAGGCGTGGCTTCGACATGCTTTACATTTTTATTTTATATGGGTTCTGTTTTCATTCGTCAAATCTTATTGGTAAGTTTCTACTTAATAGTAATCCCTAGAAGTTTTTTAGTCGGGATAATGTATCCGAGACAAACAGTAAAAGAAAACAGATATTAGATTAGATTAGATTTTATTTTCTCTTTACAAATTCAACAATATAAAAATATTTAATAAACATAGGTACAATATAAGAGAAATTTTAATGGTATTAGATATTTAAAAGAAAATAGAATTAAATGCCAATTCTATAAAATTAAACAAAAATAGAAAAATTAAAAAAATGGGTGGGGTGACCCTTCAATAAAAAACATAAGGTAAGTAATCAATTAATGAAAATTGATTAATTAAAAAAAAAAAAAAAGAATCATAAATAAAACAATAGCAGAAGGCCAAAAGAAACGAGATGAAATTAAACATATTTCATCATCGCATCAGAACATCAGAGAGGATGCTAAGTCATAACATGTAAAAGTGATTCCAAGCTTACAAATTCAAACTCTAGAAGTCAACATTTCAGATATTTCTCTAAAGAACTATAAAGTCCTAGTGTCCTGAGAGATAGAGGTAGTTTGTTAAATAAGCGACATGAAACCACAGTATAAAAATTGCGAAATGCAGTAGTGCGAAAAATGGGCACAGGTACTAAGTACAATGAATTGCTACGCAAGCCATGACTATCAAATATTCTAAAATTAAGATTCCCCGATCTAACAAAAAAACTCCTTTAAAACTTTATAACAATACAGATGACGGACTGGAAGAATTTTCAAATCACGAAACAAAGGCAAACTAGAATGCAAGCGATTTTTATTGCATATTCTCCTTAAAACAAATTTTTGTAATAACAGCAAAGGCTGTAATTTACTAAAATAGGTCCCTCTCCAGCAGGTAATACTATATTGCAGTTTGGAATGAAAAATCCCATAATAAATAGTTTTTAAGAGCTTAGCCGAGCAAACAGTTCGCAAATAAAAGAAATTTCGTAGCGTGGAACGAAAGTAACGAGTTAGGGAATCGATGTGAGTAGCAAAGCACATTTTAGTGTCAATAATAAGCCCGAAATATTTAAATTCATCGACTACCTCGACTTGAAAACACTTTTCACAGCAGTTCGTCGTACTTCTGCAAAATGAAGAGGAATTGAAAACACAGGAGCAACAAGAGATTTTAAATTTCTGACACTCCGCCGCATGGAAGAAAATATCAGCCTCCAAACTAGCTTGCCCTGATAAACTGAAATACATAATTTTAGTTTTAGAACTAATCAACAAATTATGCCCTGCAAACCAGATTCTAAGTAAATTCAGATCAAAGTTTATATCAGAAAACAAATTTAAAGGGCTGTCTGAACCATACACAAAACCAACATCATCCGCAAATGCTGTAGGTACACCTTTAAAATTTAACCCGAACAAAGAATTAATATATATTAAAAACAGTAAGGGTCCCAGTACAGACCCTTGGGGCACACCTAAGTTAATAAAATTAATATCACTCCTAATGTCATTAATCTTGACTCTCTGCGATCTATTAACCAGATAAGACCTAAGCCATTCAAGCATAAAGCCACGAAAACCAGCTCTATTCTACATCGCTATCAAAATATCATGGTTAACCATATCAAAGGCTTTAGTTATGTCTACAAACAAGCCAGCTGTAAACAATTTCCTATCCAAGTTAGAAAATATTTTGGAACAAAAATGGAGTAAGGCATCTTCAGTTGATTTATCTTTCTGAAATCCGAATTGAATGGGACTAAAAAATTTAGTTTTGTTTAGAAATTTTACAACTCTATTTTTTATTGCTTTTTCAAAAATCTTGCTGATCGAAGGAAGAAGGAAAATGGGTCTATAATTGGATATGTTGTCAGCAGCTCGCTTTTTAAAAAGTGGTAGAATGTCTGCGCACTTAAGAGCCTTTGGAAAGACTCCAGAAAAAACACTTTTATTAAAAATATTGGCCAGAACATCAACCACAAAACAGGCTATATTTTTTAATAACCGATTTGAAACCTTATCATTACCAGTCGAATTAGAGTTCTTCAAAGTGCCAATAATATTTAAGAACTCAAGGGCGGTTATAGGCTCGAAGACGAAGCTGTTTCTAACAAAGGGCTCATCAAAGTTACAACACGAATAGCAAGATCTTAAGTTCTGTAAACTGGAATGAGTATTTAACGTAGATATTGAGGCGAAATAACCATTAAAGTAGCTAGCCATCTCAAGTTTATCCGAGAAAGTGGACCCATTAAAACGAATGATAGATGGTATTTTATGGGAGGTAGTTTTATTCAGGATGGTATTTACTATTTTCCATTCACCTCTAAGATTCCCTTTCATTGAAATAAATTGATTACTGTAGAATCGATCCCGACATAACGGAATTTCCTTTTTTAATTGAGCACACAATATTTTATACCTTTCTTTTAGAACAAGATTTTGCGGATGCTTTGCACATTTAATTCTAAGCTTATTGTTACAATTAATTTTATATACTAAGCCATCAGTGATCCAGGACTTAAACCTTTTCATTGACTTTTTAGGTGTTACCGTGGTACAACTTCCATTGATATGCATAATAAGAGTACCAATAAAAATATCATAAGCTTCGAATGCATCCCGATTAGCATAAGCTGTTTTTAGATTAGCATAGTCAATTTTGTTTACCTTGAGGACAGAGCTCTTAACATCGGTATACCTATTTTTCAAGGCGTAATATCCAGATAATGTACCAGTTTTGTTTTGTCTCACAGTCAAATTCAATACAAGAAAGGAAATACTGTGAACTTGTCCGCTGTGCTGAGTGAAAGCCAGAAAACAACCTGATTGGTCCTTATCAGTGCGGGATCAAATATTCACATTATGGCAGATCGATATTTACTATCTCTTCATCGATTTTAAAGTCGCCTATGATAGCGTAGAGACGAGCTATAAAGAGCCAAGGCTAGTTTAGGCATCCCTGATAACCACGCCCGTCTATGTAAGATTGCTATGGAGAATGCAAGATTATGCGCTAGCCTATGACTTCTTCAACATCTTACTTGAAAGGATTTTACGAAACTCACAAGCTAACACCATAGGTATAATATAGGGTCATCCAACAAGAGGTGTCATTTTAAATCAATAGAAAAGCGCAACATTTTTAAGAGAAGTGATCTTTTTTTTTTTTAGTCTAATGTACAAACTCTGAGGTTAGTAATGGAATACTATATCTGCCAAATGTCCGCCTCAGCTCTGCCTACAAATAGTCATTAATTTGATAAAATTTTTCATCACGCTTTCACATAATTGCGGCTGTATATCGCGAATAACAGCTCTGATATTTTTTTTTAGTGCATGAATCGTTGGTGGGGCATCTTTATCATCCCAAAGGAAAAAGTCTAATGGTGTTAAATCACACGATCTCGGCGGCCAATTGGAAGTCTCGATTTCAGTAAATCACACGACCAGCAAATTTGTCAGACAATAGAGCCATTGTTTCACCAGCTGTGTGGCATGTGGCGCCGTCCTCTTGAAAATATACGTCGTCCACGTCCATAGCATCAATTTCAGGCAAAAAAAAGTCTGTTGAACATCGTTCGGTAACGCAATCTATTCACTGAAACGGTCGCACCAGCTTTATTCTCGAAAAAATATGGCCAATGACACCGCCAGCCCAAAAAACCACACCAAACTGTCACTCCTTGTGGATGGAGAGGTTGTTCCATTATTTCTCTTGGATTTTCGGAACCCCAGATGCTACAGTTTTGTTTGTTTACGTGCCCAGACAAATGGAAATGAACCTCACACTTGTTCATTCATTTCCAGTACCCAATCAGTGAAAGTACGGCGTTGTGCGTGGTCTACTGGCTTCAATTCTTGTATCAAATAGAACTTATAAGCATGTAGGCCAAGATCTTTATGCAAAATACGGTGCGAAGTGGTTGCGGATAAGCCCAATTCCTGTGATCGTCTCGAAATGGACACACCCGGGTTTTCAGTCAAACTCTCAGCTATGGTAGCTATATTTTCAGCTGAGCTTATTGGACGAACACGAGTTGGAATCTTCACATCACTAACCTGTCCCAAACATTCAAATTTATCGACTAAATTCACTATAGCTGTGCGAGAAGGCGCTTGATAATGACCAAAAGCAGTGCGAACTTTACGAAACACTTCCGCGATAATTTCACCGTTTTTGTAATGATGTTTTTGTAATCTATATTTAATAACCTCCTAGTTTTTACTTATCAAAAGTCATCGCAATGATAGTTGAATGTTGACAGTTCAACAATGGCGCGAAATTTAAAATGACACCTCTTTTTGGATGACCCTATATTTCAAAAGTCTGTTCAACTGCTTGTATATGCCGTCGGCATTGACTCTATTCGAAAAACACAGCGGGTTCTCAGAGAGGCGTTTATAAGTTTTGAAACACAAGCATTAAAGATTGGTTTGGCTGTGAACGAAGACAAAACGAAGAACATACGAGGGTGGGTCAATAAGTCCCTGAAAATTAACACAAATTGTGTCGTGACCTTAAATTTATTTTCTTTTTGTCAAGCAGCATCTTTCAAAAGAACGCACCCAAATTTTCAGACAGATCTGTCAGCCATTTTATATAAATGGAAAAAAGTGAAGTTAAAATGGAAAAAAGTGAATTTCGAGTGCTCATTAAACACTTCTTATTGCAAGAAAAAACTATCACGCAAACCAAACAAAAGCTTGACAAATATTATGGGGACTCTTCACCATCGATTAGAACCATTCACCACTGGTTTACTCAATTTCGGTGCGGTCGTTCAAGCACAAGTGACGCCGAACGTTCTGGTCGCCCAATTAAGGTCACCACACCAGAAATGGTCGACAAAATCCATGGTTTGATAATGGACGATCGGCGAGTGAAAGTGCGCGAGCTTGAAGAGGCCACAGGCTAATCACATGGCTCAGTGATTTCGATTTTACATAAATATTTGGACATGAAAAAACTTTCCCGATTGCTCACAATCGACAACAAACGCATTCGTTTTGTTTGTTCAAATGTGTGTTTGGCGATGTTCCAGAACAATTCGGTTGAGTTTTTACGCCGTTTCGTAACCGTGGATGAAACCTGGATTCACCACAACACACCAGAAACCAAGGAACAGTCAAAACAATGGACTTCTCCTGGTGAATCGAAGCCGAAGAAGCCCAAGGCGGGTTTGTCAACAAACAAGGTCATGGCGACAGTTTTTTGGGATGTGCTCGGTGTTATTCACCTTGAAAAAGGGTAAAACGATCACCGGCGCATATTACGCAGAGCTGCTGGATCGATTCCAAGCCGATTTGAAGCAAACAAGTTCTTTTTCACCAGGACGACGCACCGGCGCACAAGTCCGCAGTCGCAATGGCAAAATTGCATGAGTTAGGCTACGAACTCCTCCCTCATCCAGAATATTCCCCAGATTTAGCCCCCTGCGACTATTTCTTGTCTCCAAACATGAAGAAATGGCTCGGAGGTAAGAGATTTGGGTCGAATGAAGAGGTCATCGCTGAAACAAACGGTTATTTTGAGGGGCTCGATATTTTTAGGGCATCAACAAATTGGAGAAACGTTGGATGAAGTGTATAGCGCTAAAAGGAGACTATGTTGAAAAATAAAATGTTTTTATACCGAAAAGAGTGTTCCTTATTTCATTTTTCAGGGACTTATTGACCCACCCTCGTACATATATGCTGTCAACAAGAAAAGACACACAACAACAACCGTCACCAGAGACAACTATATCTTCAAGGTGATTAAGGATTTTGTCTACATACAGTGCTCAGATCAAACGAAGAATTACTCTTGACAATTTCTGTTTCTTTGGACTAAGAAAGCAATTGAGAAGAAAACCCCTCTCTAAAACGACTAAGAAAACTCTTTATAATACTCTAATCATAGAATACGCCGGGTCGAAAGTTTCACGAAATTGGAAAATCAGCATCACTGAATCCGCTGATGTGTATCATTCTCAATCCAACGGACCGGAAATTCCTTTCGCTCATTGGATTTACTACAAATTAGTTCAGAAAGGCGAAATGTTCAAATTGTTAGGCTCACTTCGCAAATTTATAAATTGCTCAATGATTAGTTTGTACAAACCATGGACCGTTTGCTGATACGAGTCTTAAATATTTAAGTATCACTTATACACCTAAGTAAGTACTTAACGGGTTGCACAAAATACAAAGTAAGTCTTAAATATCAGTAACAAAAGTTCGTCTTTGCTAAGATGCACTTAAATATTTTCCAGCAACTGGAAATAAGCTATGATGATCTTTAGATTTAAGTTCAACAAAGCACTAAGTATTACTTAGATAAGACACAATTTTATGACTAGTATCAGTATCATTCGTTATAAACTACCAAGTAATTTATTGCCTTATTCTGCTTAAGAAAGATCTTAATTTATGAGTGAATAGCATACCTAAATAAGTAGGTATTTAGCAGAAGTTCAAGCAAATGCCTACATGAAATTATTTTCTAATTATTAATTATTTATTTTATCATAATAGATTCAGTGACCCAGTGGCTGTACTCCTTAGCTTGGGAATCTTATGGTGCACAGTTGAATGCTACATGCGATATTCTAATGTTCACACGGCGATCGGGAGGATGGTGGGAAGTGGATACCAAGTCCGATAACTCCATCAACTTGCAATTCAAATAAGTTTGTCCTTGGCCACCAAAACAGCAGCTACAGCAGTTTTTGAATTTTTACTAGCAGCTACAGTAGCGTGCACAGAAAGTGCAACACACATATTTAATTATTTTTAGGTAGCGGCTTTTTCTTAATGACTTCCGTTCTTTTTAGGCACATAAGTACATAATAAGTTATTTAGAGTCATTTTAGTGTTTGAAGTATAGTAGTGTATAATTTTGGAAAAATGCCAAATTATAAACAATTGACAGAAGATAAAAAATGTGGGAAAGTTGACTGTTACCGAAATTAGTAAAGAGGTTGGATGCAACAAGTCGACTGTGTGCAGGTTAAGCTTAAAAAATTGACGGCACAGCTGAATGGGAAAAATGGACAGAAAGAGTTTTACACTGGCTATCAATAAGGAACCGATGTTCAGCAGCGATACAAATAAAAACAGAGTTTGTGGAGTCAAGTGGAATTGAAATTGGTGTGCATACAGTGCGTCAAAGGCTTAGAGAATTTGGTCTAATGTCTCGACACTCTGTCAAATAAATACGAAAAGTGGACAGAAATTGATTGGAGAAAAGTCATATTCTCCGATGCGAACAAATTCATCATATAAGGATCAAATGGAATTCAGTGCGTGCGGCGAAGAGCCGGAGAGTGCTTAATATTGGCATGTTTTTCTTACTAGAGATTTATGCTTCGTAAAAGGAACTGTTAACTCGGAAGTATACAAAAATATTTTAAACAATAACTTAGTACCGTCAATTGAAATGCATTTGCTAGAGGCCCGCGATATGATTTTTCAAGACGACTCTGCTCCGTATTATCGTTCCAAAAGGATAAACCATTTGCTTTGTTCAATCCTATTCTAATCTCTTATTAATTATACGCAACAGTATTTAAATTTTTCACAACTTAAAGAATTTATGATCGAAAATGGAATTTCCAAACTCGACTGGCCAGGTAATTCGCCGGACCTTAACCCAATCGAAAATCTCTGACACATTATGGCATTAAAAATAAACAACAAAATGCCTACCTCGGTCAGAATGATCAATGGTGTTTGAAGAAGATTTAAAGCCAAAGCGAATTCATGACGTCATAACAAAAAAAAAGACGCGCTGCAAAGTACTAATATATTACCAAATTGAGTGAATACAAATGTTCTTGCATATGAATTCCAAAATGTACAGGTTTTATGGCCTAAAACAATGAAATTTTGAAAAGGCTTACTGCCTACCGCAAAAGAAATATTGCTTTTTTTTCTACAATTTATTGAAAATCCCAATTTGCTGGATTTCTGTACCTGCAGCAAATAGTTCTATGTGTAGTTTTATTGGCCACAAGTTGGTACACAATTGTTGGAAAATATTAATTGGTTCATTGTTTCTTTTTTTTTCGATTCTCACGATAATACTTGCCAAAAATTGTCTACACCTGACTATATTTAATATTGTATCAGACTGGGAAAGTTATAGAAGTATACGAAACATGTACAAAAATAAATTACATTTTGCTAAAAAGAACTATATACAGTGCTGGCACGCTAATTAGCACACCCTATCATACAAAGTTATGATAAGATAAAACGAATGTTAAAGTGAAACAATTTAATAAGGATCTTCAATGTTTGCTTTTATTGATATTAATACTTAATTAATTTATAAAAAAAAATTTAAAAAAAACAATAAAAAATAAAAAAATATGTGTTTTCGTAACACGCCAGAATCTCGTCAAAGACATCTGAAAATATAAAAAAATAAATAATAACAAGTTAAAATTAAAATTAATTATATAAACTTACCTAGTACTTAGTTGGGTACCCTTTTTGGGTAATTACGGCGGCACATTGTTTATTCAAGGAGCACATGAGGCGTGCGCACTCTTCCTTTGGTATCTTAAACCATTACTCCTTCACATTTCTCGGTTTTAAAGCCATGAACGTCTCTTAATAATAGCCCACAAATTTTCGATTGGGCTTAGGTCTGGGCTCTGAGGGGGCCAATCCATTATCGATATTTGGTGTTCTTCAAACCACTCTTGTACAGACCTGGCCTTATGGCAAGGCGCATTGTCCTGCTGGAAAACAGCTTCCCGGTACAATGATAGCGGTAAACTCCCAAGATATGGTATGAGGTGGTTCGACAACATAGTCTTATATGCTAGAGCATCTAATTTACCTTTTATAAGGACTAGAGGTCCAACACCATGAGAGCTAAAACAACCCCATACCATTACGCTTCCTCCACCAAACTTTACCGTTTTTTTTGGTGTACTTGGGATCTAGTTGCTTGTTTGGAGGTCGTCGTACAAAAGTTCTTCCATCAGAACCACAGATATTAAATTTGGATTCATCGCTCCATATCCCTGAATTCCATAAAGATGAAGGAGAATCCAAATGGCCTCTTGCGAATGCAATTCGCTTCTTCCTATTACCATCTGTTACCTTCGGTTTCTTAAGACTCTGGCATCCTCGAAGGTTGTTCTCCAAAAGCCGCGATGTTTACACCATATTCTAGCTCCATGCGCGCTCTAATTTCAGAAGAAGTGGCAAAAGGATCTCTAAGAGCATGTCGGACTATAATGGAATCCTCTCTTTTCGTTGTTTTTCTAGGTCTGCATTTTCTTTTATCCGCAAATGTTCCATGGGTTTCATAATGCTTCAAAGCGTTTTGCACTTTTTTTCGCGAACAATCTATGTTCCGTGCAATTTTGATGACGTTTTGCTCCTTCTGGAACATTAGCCATATTAACCTCCTCTCCTCCGGCGTAGAACTCTTGTTTAATCCCACAACTATTTCTAAATGCACTTAAACACTTCAAAATAATACTTTATAACTCACCACAACAATTTAAATGAAACGCAATTTTTTGTTTGGGTGTGCTAATTAAAATGCCAATGCGAAAGGCAATCTATTTTAAAAATAAAAAAAATATAAAGCAAAGCCTACTGAAATTTCATAATTTGAACATTTCAAAATGTGATTAGAGATTGTTAAATATGTAATATGGACATATAATAATTTATAAATTATGTTGTATTATGAAATAAGGCACAAGTTTATTCTTTTATGAGGGTGTGCTAATTAGCGTGCCAGCACTGTATGTAACAAAATCGGATCATGTGAAACCCAAAAGTCTATGTGGAAAGCTATAAAGGACTTGGTGTTAAAGCAGAAAAAAGTAGAAATCAGTGAAGTTCGGTTCGGTGATAGATTGGAAAGTGATAGCTCTATAATTGCCAACAAGTTTAATTCTTACTTTATAGAAAGTGTAAACGCTATCAGTAATTCCATAGCGACAAATAATACCTCTTCGATTTTTAATTTAACGAAACATCAAACGATATTTAAGTTTAGACAAATAGATTTGAGTGAACTACGGTTAATATGCAAAAAGATTAACAATAAAAATGCGTTACATCTAAATATAAAAATTATTTTGAATTGTTTTGATATTATTGGTCCAATAATACTTCAAATCGTAAATGAGTCGTTTAATCGTGGTGAATTTCCTAGAAACTTAAAAGAATCGATAGTTGTTCCAATACCCAAGGAGTCCGGTACAAAAATGTGTGACAAATTTAGGCCCATTAACATGATACCTATTCTAGAGAAAATAGTGGAAAAGTGTGCTCATCAACAATTTTATAAATATGTGTGTGATAATAAATTATTGATCGACAACCAATCGGGCTTTCGTCATGATCACTCCTGTGAAACATCCCTAAATTGGTTAGTGATGACCTTTAAAGAACAAAGACACAGTGGTAACAAAATTATAGCATTATTTTTAGATTTTCAGAGAGCATTTGAAACAATTGATAGAGATATATTAATACAAAAGCTGTCAAAATATGGTGTCAAAGGTAACGAGCTTATGTGGTTTAAGTCTTATTTGTTTGATCGTACTCAAAAAACTAGTGCTCCTTCTGGAGCACAGTTTAGCAATGTCTAGTGCCAAAAATACATGTTTCCGGTGTACCGCAAGGAACTATACTCGGTCCCTTATTATTTTTAATTTACATAAATGATATCTGTAAAGTGTTAAGAAACAGTCAAATATCCCTGTTCGCTGATGATGCCTTAATGTTTGTAAGTGGTAAAGCTTTAAATGACCTTAAAGAGCATATTGAGAATGACTTAAAAAACCTTTGTGTATGGCTTCAACAAAACAAACTAAAAATTAATGTAAACAAAACTAAATGTATGATTATAAATAGTGACGAATGTATTCATTTAAAAATATATGGTGAAGAGATTGAACAAGTTCCTGAAATAAAGTACCTCGGTGTAATATTAGACAGTAAAATTAATTTTAATAGCCATATGATGTACATAACTAAAAAAAATTCCAAAAAAAGCGTCCTTTCTTGCAAGAATAAGAAAAAATATAACAACCATTTGTGCAATTAACATATATAATACTATAATTAAACCACACTTTGAGTTCTGCTCTACTATTTTGTTTATGGGGAATAATGAACACGTAGATCAACTGCAGGTGCTGCAGAATAAAGCGATGAGAACGATTCTTCGATGTAGCTATTATACCTCGAGTAGATGGATGCTATCTTGTTTGAAATGGCTAAACATCAAGCAGCGTATCATCTTCAATGTACTAACATTTGTAAAGGGTGGTTAAGTTTTAAGGGCCGATGTTGATTTTGAATAAAACACAAATTATTTAGGAAATTACTGTCATTTCTTTTTATTATTATAATATTGGTATGGTTCAATTATGTATGGAACAAAATATCGGCCAAATGGCCGCCGCGACCTCGGCGGCACACCTCCGTCCGATGGTCCAAATTTTCGATGACGCTGAGGCATAATTGAGGTTCTATGCCGTTAATGTGCCGAATTAACTCATCCTTTAGCTCTTGAATTGTTGCTGGCTTATCGACGTACAACTTTTCTTTCAAATAACCCCAAAGAAAGAAGTCCAACGGTGTTAAATCACATGATCTTGGCGGCCAATTGACATCGCCACCACGTGAGATAACACGGCCATTGAATTTGTCGCGCAAAAGAGCCATTGTTTCGTTAGCTGTGTGGCAAGTGGCACCATCCTGTGAAACCACATATCGTCCACATCCATATCTTCCAATTCGGGCCATAAAAAGTTCGTTATCATCTCACGATAGCGAACACCATTCACAGTAACTGCCTGACAGGCCTCATTTTGGAAAAAATACGGCCCGATGATGCCGCCAGCCCATAAACCGCACCAAACAGTCACTCTTTGTGGGTGCATTGGTTTTTTCGACAATCACTCTTGGATTATCATTCGCCCAAATGCGGCAATTCTGCTTATTGACGAATCCACTGAGGTGAAAATGTGCCTCATCACTGAAGATGATTTTCTTCGAAAATTGATCATCCACTGTTGCCATTTCTTGCCACCATTGTGACCATTGACGACGCTTGAAATGGTCAAGAGGCTTTAGTTCTTGAGTCAATTGCACCTTGTAAGCGCGTAAATGCAAGTCTTTATGCATAATGTTCATCAACGACGGGCGTGAGAGGTGCAATTGTTGGGCACGACGACGAGTTGAGGTGGACGGCTCTTCAGCCACACTATCGCGAACAGCAGCAATATTTTCTGCAGTACGAGCTGTACGAGCATGCACTGGTGTTTTCACATCTCCTACAGACCCGGTTTGCACAAATTTTTGCACGATTTTTAAGATTGTACGCACATTTGGACGATTAAATTGACCGAAAGAATCACGAAATGCACGATATGCATTTTGATTTGAACGCCCATTTTCATAATAAGCCTGAATAACTTTAACGCGTTGCTCGATTGTGTATCTTTCCATGGTTCAAATTGAGTTAGTCTGAAATTGAGAAATGTCAAATGAAATGCAGAAAAAAACTTGACGTTTAGGTGTGGTTCACATTCAACATCGGCCCTTAAAATTTAACCACCCTTTATTTAAGATGAAATTCAACATGGTGCCACAATACTTGACCACAAATTTAATATATACAAGGGACGCTCAACCATATAACTTAAGATCCAACTACGATTTCAGACTACAGTTGTATAGGGATTCTAGAACACAGAATATGCTCTTATATCGTGGATTAAAATTATTTAACGAACTACCTAATGAAATAAAGAATGAAACTGTTTTAAGAAGATTTAAAAATTTGTTAATATCACATATACGAAATACAGTAACTTAAAAGTAAAATTAAATATTATTATATAAATTAAGATATACCAAATGAAGTGTAATAGTAACTGATACTAAATAAATAAAATACATACATACACATACATACATACATACATACATACACCTCAACTACAAAATTCGTATAAACTCAAAGTTTTTTCTATAGTGGAACGAATGATGCAGGCTTCCCTGCTCCGCATACTACTGCAACGTGCTGGTACAGAACAAAACCTAGGTCCACGGACCTGGACATGCTCCGTGTGTCACATAAGGATCAATAACAACATAACCTCAGTTAAATGTAATTCGTGTGGAAACTGGTGTCACTTTCGTCGGTGCTCTGGTTTGCTTATCTTAAAAGATTGGAATGCTAATTTCACCGTTGATTGCTGCGGAACACGAGTCCAAATAAACAACCTCGCTATCACTTGGCACTGCTCAGTGTGTCACTGGTGCCACCTCAGAACATGCTCTCGTCTAAGCAACTGCTGCCAATGGACCTCTAGCTTCTTAGCACCAAGCTGTTCAAATCAAGCTCATCATGGGGCCACACTACCTCGCACTTCACCAATATATTTACCTCCTACATCTCCAACGAGCTCGATAGGAAAAGTCTATCCGGCCACCAGTATACCACTACCGTTACCTAACTCATACCCCCCAGCAATTATTCAGTATCCCAAATTGATCATCCACTGTTGCCATTTCTTGCCACCATTGTGACCATTGACGACTCTTGAAATGGTCAAGAGGCTTTAGTTCTTGAGTCAATTGCACCTTGTAAGCGCGTAAATGCAAGTCTTTATGCATAATGTTCATCAACGACGGGCGTGAGAGGTGCAATTGTTGGGCACGACGACGAGTTGAGGTGGACGGCTCTTCAGCCACACTATCGCGAACAGCAGCAATATTTTCTGCAGTACGAGCTGTACGAGCATGCACTGGTGTTTTCACATCTCCTACAGACCCGGTTTGCACAAATTTTTGCACGATTTTTAAGATTGTACGCACATTTGGACGATTAAATTGACCGAAAGAATCACGAAATGCGCGATATGCATTTTGATTTGAACGCCCATTTTCATAATAAGCCTGAATAACTTTAACGCGTTGCTCGATTGTGTATCTTTCCATGGTTCAAATTGAGTTAGTCTGAAATTGAGAAATGTCAAATGAAATGCAGAAAAAAACTTGACGTTTAGGTGTGGTTCACATTCAACATCGGCCCTTAAAATTTAACCACCCTTTATTTAAGATGAAATTCAACATGGTGCCACAATACTTGACCACAAATTTAATATATACAAGGGACGCTCAACCATATAACTTAAGATCCAACTACGATTTCAGACTACAGTTGTATAGGGATTCTAGAACACAGAATATGCTCTTATATCGTGGATTAAAATTATTTAACGAACTACCTAATGAAATAAAGAATGAAACTGTTTTAAGAAGATTTAAAAATTTGTTAATATCACATATACGAAATACAGTAACTTAAAAGTAAAATTAAATATTATTATATAAATTAAGATATACCAAATGAAGTGTAATAGTAACTGATACTAAATAAATAAAATACATACATACACATACATACATACATACATACATACACCTCAACTACAAAATTCGTATAAACTCAAAGTTTTTTCTATAGTGGAACGAATGATGCAGGCTTCCCTGCTCCGCATACTACTGCAACGTGCTGGTACAGAACAAAACCTAGGTCCACGGACCTGGACATGCTCCGTGTGTCACATAAGGATCAATAACAACATAACCTCAGTTAAATGTAATTCGTGTGGAAACTGGTGTCACTTTCGTCGGTGCTCTGGTTTGCTTATCTTAAAAGATTGGAATGCTAATTTCACCGTTGATTGCTGCGGAACACGAGTCCAAATAAACAACCTCGCTATCACTTGGCACTGCTCAGTGTGTCACTGGTGCCACCTCAGAACATGCTCTCGTCTAAGCAACTGCTGCCAATGGACCTCTAGCTTCTTAGCACCAAGCTGTTCAAATCAAGCTCATCATGGGGCCACACTACCTCGCACTTCACCAATATATTTACCTCCTACATCTCCAACGAGCTCGATAGGAAAAGTCTATCCGGCCACCAGTATACCACTACCGTTACCTAACTCATACCCCCCAGCAATTATTCAGTATCCCACAATCCCAGTATAGACATCTTCAATCATGACAGTCAACATCTAGTCAACCAACATCGACGATCAAAATGGTTGGACCACCTACAAACTTGCAATAAAGGCTCTAAGAAGCTATAGTCATCCAGCAAGTAGCTCTTTAACATCAACAGGTGTAAGGATCTAACAGCTATCACCTTCAATGTCACTCAGCTCAATGATCCCACGAAATGTTCCTCATCGTTCTGTCGCCAATTTATCGGTCACCCGATACACAGCAATAAAAATAAACGATCTATTCACAGAAAACTTCGTAGCCTTTTTCCCGACAACACTCCACGTACTTTACAACCACCAGAAGTCGAATCAGCGATAATCAAAGCTAAACCATCTAAAGCCATTGGGCCGGATGGAATCTCAATGATCATGCTTAAGCACCTAGGTTCATCAGGTATCTTCTATTTTACCTAAGTGTTTAACCTATCGCTTCATTTATTGGACATCCCAGACTTTTGGAAGGCGGGAAGAATAATACCACTTCTCAAACCAGGCAAACCAGCAGACCAAGGTACCTCATATATCGCTCTACTTGAAGCACTACTACTATCCACGCTTCATTCCGAACTCCAGTTAGCTGAACACCAACACAGCTTCCGGAAACAGCGCAACACAACAACAACTCTCATTGAGATCACAACTCATATCTCACAAGACCTTAAACAACAACGACCGCACGATCGCACTGCCTTGATTGTACTGGATTTATCTAAGACGTTTGATGCCGTTGACTTAGAAATCTTACTTCCATACATCTTAGAGTCACAACTCACAAACTCTATCAAACAATGACTTGCAAGCTACCAATAGCAGATCGCAAGGGTACCACAAGGTGGAGTCCTCTCACCGATAATCTTTAACTACTACATGGCGAGACTTCCCACACCACCACCTGGAATTAAAATGGTATCCTACGCTGGCGACTGCACAGTCCTCGCATCAGGTAAGGATATACATACGTTCCATCTGCAATAACATCAGTACATATCATATACTAAGATCCAGCTGTAGCTAAATATTGAATAAATATAAGCTTAGCATACGTGACAGCATCATTGCCAAATGACCAAACTGCGGCTCGTCACCACATAACACCGCGTATCTGTTCACTTGTCAGAACTACCCTACAATTCTAACTACCACATCCTCCTGGACACATCTAATCGAAGTAGCTACTACAACAGCCATGCTAAATCTCCTCTGGATCTCTACTGCAGCAGCAGGGCCGTTAAGACTGCTTTCAGTCTTAGGGAAGCAGGGCAGTGGCCAACGGCATCCTACGACCATTCCTCTGTCCTATCATGGCGGGGGCGCTAAACACTGTGAACACAACTGATTACCTGTATCCAGGACTAATTTTTGATAAGAGGTTCACTATTAGAATTCCTGACAGAAATGACTGAACAAATCAGATGGTTCTACATAATGATGATCTGGCCTTGTTTACTGACGGATCCAAAATGGACGTTGGTACAGGAGCCAGAGTATTTTATGAAACCTTAAGAATTAATTCTTCCTATGGAATTAAAAATTATTACGCTGTTTTTCAAGCCGAGGTCACGGCCATCCTTCATGCAGCTTAACTAATCAAGGACGGCAATATAGTCGGGATGACAATAACTGTTTACGTTGACAGTCAAGCGACCATTAAATCTAAATCACCAACAGTTAAATCAAGGCTAGTAAAACTCTAAACGAGATATCTGAATCCAATTCGGTGACTCTATCTTGGGAACCAGGGCATATGGATCTCTCCCGGGCAATGAAAGAAGCGATGAGCTTGCGAAAATAGGGTCGGAATTAGACATTTCTTTTGCCATTCCTTTTGTAGACATCCCATGGTTGGCTTTCGATAACCATTTCTCAGGTTAAGTTTAGTCGCAAATATCGACGAATCGTCTCTGGCATCCTCACTGTGCATTGCACCACTGGTATTCTTGCAGAATGTTTCGGAATAGTAGAAGAATAGAATCTATTCGACATCTGCTTTACGAATGTCCTGCCCTAGCTAACAGAAAACTGAGGACACTTGACAGTCACTTCTCCTGGTATTCATATCTCTATCCGTGGTTCTAATTCAGCGGTTTTTCTTTAGATCCGATTGTTAGTTTAAGTGAGCAATTACTGTTGTCACAGAGCACCCGTCTACCTAACTGTTCTAGTTAACATTTTCTTACCCAACTTGGAGAGCAGTGAAAATCATCATCTCTAGCTCAGAAATCGCAATATATACAGACGGATCAAAGATGGAAGAAAGAAGAGGTGCAGGCATATTTTTTAGAGAAACTCAGTATCTCCACCACCATACGTCTTCTGGATTCAAGCAATGTCTTTCAAGCGGTAGTTTTGGGCATGCCCCGAGAAGATATCTCCATTTAGCAACCATAAAGGCACTCGCAGCGGTAATGAAAGAGCAGATGAAATTTCCAAGATGGGGTCCGATCGATGTACACCATTAACAGATGCACACACCACTCTAAGGAAAAATTTCTGACTATACAAAGAGCATCTGATAAAATATTCAAACTTACAAAACTACGAAAGAACTATGCCCAAATATTGAGGACAGCAAAAAAGAAACTATTATATCTTAACAGATTCGCGATATTCGTAGTAACCAGAGTAATAATAAGACACAACCTATTAAATAAACACTCTGGCGGATGGGAATAACGAACGGACAACATGTCTGTAGAGGTTGCGGAAACCCTGAGGTGAAGGAAGATACATTCCACTTCTTGTGCCAAAACCCCAGTTTAAGTATATGTCGCTTGGGCGTCCCAAACTTTACTTCAAGATTCCCATTTTGCGCCATTTGTGTTGTGTTGCCAACGGAAAAAAAAAGACAGCGTTATAGCTGACAGTTCAGGGAGTGCTACTCGATAGAACAACGTGTTCGAGCAATATTTTTAAAATAATGAAGATTTGGCGGATACAGTTCACAATTTTCATACAAAATATGGTCGGAATAGTGATTTAACTTCATCAACTGTGAAGTGATTAATTTCAAAATTCAGGGAGACTGGATCATTTATTTATTTATTTACCTACGACTTTAACAATCAACAGGTTCGGAAAATTCATAACAAATTCAGTAATTAATTTACATTCATGACTTAACTTAACTGGTCACAGAAATATCTAAGTTGGTATATACAAAGTTAAAGAGCTTACAACACTGGGAAATAGGTTCACGTAGACCATAAACGGTAGAATGTGATACTTCAAATAAAAATGGCCTCTGTCGAAGAGCTCTAGAAGGAGCATATAAATTTATACAATTAAACAAATTTGAACTATCGACCGTTGCACATAACAAATCACGAATAAACATACAACTGAATGTTTTTCTTCTCGTTTGAAGAGATTGCATTCCCAATAAAAGGCATTTAGTTCGATAGGAGTGACGAACATTGGGAGCATTATCGCGAATAAAGTGACGCAAAGCAAAACGTAAAAAATTCGTTTGTACCCTTTCTATTCTATCAATATCGTTTTGGGCAATAGGATTCCAAACAACACAAGCATATTCCAAGATGGGACGAACAATACTACAAAATAAAGATTTCAGTGTGTAAGGATTCTTAAAATCAGAAGAATTTCTCTTAAGAAATCCCAGGATTGAGTTGGCTTTAGAAATCATAGAATTTATGTGCAGATCAAATGTAACTTTGCTATCAAAAATTACGCCAAGATCCTTAAAATCATTCACCACTCTAAGGGGTATATTATCTAAGCAGTATAAAGCAAAAACATGGTGCAGTGTTCTATTATAGCACATGGAAGCACATTTATATTTAATTGCAAGTCATTCAATTTACACCAAACTATATCTTTTTGCATCAAAAGCCTATCACGAACTGTTGGGGTTATGGAATAAAACTTAACATCATCAGCATACATAAGACAGTGACAGTGTTTCAGTATGCCAGGTAGATCATTGATGAACAGCAAGAAAATAGACGGTCCTAGATGACTGCCCTCGGGTACTCCCGAAGTCACATTAATCAGTTTTGAAAACTGGTCACCAATAACGACAAATTGCTTTCGTCCATTTAAATAGGATCTAAACCAGCTGAGCAATGATCTATATACGCCATAAGCTTCAAGTTTTCTGACAAGAATAAGCAAATTAATTGTACTGAAGGCCTTAACAAAATCGGTATAAATGACATGGACCTGTTGGTGCTTTTCTAGGGCAGTAATACAGAAATTCGTAAATTCTAAAAGATTTGTGTTAGTAGACCTGCCTTTCCAAAAACCATGTTGAAAATCGCTTATGTATGTCCTTATTAAAATGTTAAACTTATCCTTTACTAGGCAATCCAGGATCTTAGGTATGACTGACATCTTTGTTATGGGTCTATAGTTTGATACCTTGTCCTTTCTTCCAGATTTATATATGGGAGTGATACAACTTACTTTCCATTCCTCTAAGAAGATGCCGCTGGATAAGGATTGATTAAACAATAGAGTTAGCGGACAACTAAGAGATCTGGAACAATGATGAAGAATGATTGAATAAATTCCCAATAAATCAGGCTTACGTTTAGATTCCAACTGATCTAGGAGCAATTGCACTTCATCAACATTAAAGGAAACATGAGAGCAGTCAGCAATGGATGGAAGGGACTTGAAATAATTTTCATCAGTATGGACCACATTTGTTGACTGGTAAATACTTTGAAAGTACTCCGCAAACATGTCCGCAACTTCTTTAGGTTCACTGATCAATTAGTGATCTTAGACACTCTGGCAGTACTTCAACAAGTCGTTCAACACAAAACATCGAAGCAGTTCGTGAGAGTGTTGTTGAGAGTCCAGGAGCATCAATTCGGCACCCTGGTCAAGAATTGGACATTTCGAGAATCTCTCTACAGAGTATTCTCACGAAAGATTTGCATCTTCATACACACAAAGTGCAATTGACTCAAGAACTGAAGCCTATTGACCACGCACAGCGAAGAGAGTTCGTTGAATGGATTATGGAACAACAAGTGGATGCTAATTTTTCAAACAAAATCATCTTCAGCGATGAGCCTCATTTTCATTTTGTTGTTTTTGTTAATCGTCAAAATTGTCGAATTTGGGGTTCAGAAAATCCACGAGTGATTGTTGAGAAACAAAGCATTCACAACGTGTCACTGTTTGGTGCTGTGTTTTGGTTGGAGTCATCATCGGACCATACTTCATTGAAAATGCGGCATCAGGCAATAATTGTTTTTTTTTTTTTTTATAATCTGCGCGCGCCAAAGGGAGTAATAATACCCTTTAATTGTTTCAGGGCACGGGCGTCAGGGAAAAGGGGGTAGAGGAATAGAGGAGGTACCTATGCACGTAGACTTTGAATGTTTAAAGTTTGTAGTGATGGGGAAATACAGAGCCGGGTAGATCGTTCCACATTCGTGTTGTTCGGCTTATAAATGAATCCCTATATTTGACAGTACGACCGAAGTTTGGCTTTAGGGTAAACTGATGTGCATTCGAAGCATGTCGCGTATTGCGGGTGAAATTTTGAAGGGGAAGAATGCAACTGGCTATTTCGCAGGAGCATTTTTTGTAGAAAAAACGATAAAACAGGGAGAGACACGAGACATTTCTCCGATGTTCGAGTGAATGTATGGAATTTACAATGTCTCTATCACCTATAAGTTTGAACGCGCGATTTTGTACCCTGTATAGAATGTGCAGAACGGTTTTGGGTGCACCAAACCAGATATGGGCGTTATATTACAGCTTAGGGCGGATGAATGCCTTATAAATTGAGGCCAGATCAGACGGGGTAAAATATTTCTTGCACCGTTTAAGGAATCCAAGACATTTTGCAGCATTTTTGGCGACCTCGAATATGTGATCATTCCATCGAAGATGGTTATTAATACACATACCGAGAATGGCACATCTTTAGGTTTCAATGATGCAAGTACCATCCATGGATAATGGTTGAGGGTTTTGGTTTCGCTTGAGAGACAGAAGACAGCATTGTGTTTTGGAAGCATTAAATTCCACTCTGTTGGTTGAACCCCATTTAATTATGCTGTTCAGGTCGGAATTTAATGTGTTTAACATACGTTGCCGTTCCCCTTCTACGGCCGAAGAGCAAGGACGTGAGTTAGGGAACGAATATGAAAAACTGAGGGTACTGTCATCAGCGAAGGAATGGATTGTATTAGAAGTTGCAGACAAGAGATCATTTATAAAAATAAGAAAGAGAGTAGGAGACAAAACAGAGCCTTGGGGAACACCAGCATTTATTTGGTAAATTGCAGACTTGAAGCCGTCCAAAACAATTTGTATTAAACCCCCCGAAAGGTGATTTCTAATCCATTGAAGAAGAGACTCATCGATGCCATATGCACGCATTTTCGACAAAAGAGCCTGATGCCAAACTCTGTCAAATGCTTTTGAAATACCAAGCGCAACCATCTTGGTTTCGCCGAAGTGATGGAGAGATTGGTCCCACTTCTCGGTGAGATACGCCATCAAATCACCAGTGGACCTGTTGCTACGAAAACCATACTGCCGGTCATTAAGGAGTTTTCGTGAATCGAGATATTTCATAAGCTGACGATTTATCAGCGTTTCCATGACCTTGGAAAGAAGGGACGTAAGTGCAATGGGTCGGTAATTGGACGGGGAGGAAGACTCGCCTTTTTTGGGGACGGGCTGGACAAATGCTGTTTTCCATCTACTCGGAAAGAGCCCTAAAAGTAGGATAGACAGAAAAGCTTACGCAGAGGTTTTGCCAGCGTAGAAGAACACCTCTTCAGAACTATGGGGGGGATACCATCTGGACCAGCGGATTTGTGTATGTTAAGACCTTTGAGTACTCCTGCAACTGTACGAGTGCGAAAGCGGACTTGTCCCATGGAAAATTTGACGCTCTCAAATACAGGTGGAGACAAAGCATTATCTGGCAGCGTGGAGTTCGCTGCAAAATGAGCAAGCAGATTAGCTTTGTCTAAGGAGCTGACAGCTGGAATGTCATTGTAAATGAACGTGGTGATAGCAGACGAGGCAGAATTTTTAATATTTTTGACGAATGACCAAAAATTAATAATATTAATTAAATGCATTTTTAAAAAGAAACCAACAGATAGCCCACCCTTTATATCGTTGGTCACTGAAAGTTAGCCAAATCCTTTGAGGAACGCAGAGGATATAAAATAAATTTTGTATCCAGAGCGGCATCGCAAAATAGTCTGGTATCCAAGGGATTCCAGAAATTTAATCAAGACCCCCATGAGATTAAGACTGAAATCTCATTATGTAGGCAATATATTTTAAATCAAATGTGAACTCATTAATACTTCGTGATGCAGCCAACTCCCAGCAGGTAGCTTGCCTTACAAGTGAATTAAGTACCTCGGCCACGGGTAGTGGCGGTAATCTCCGACGAAAATAATACATACCAATTTGTTGATGCCATTGTCGAAGCGTGCTATTGTGCTGATTTCAAAACTGGAAAAAATAAATCAGACTCTTTTCGTTCAGAAGTTACAGCGATTTTAATTTAGTTTCAGTGTAAAATGTATATTTTTGTTTTAAGGGTGGCCGTGGTGTAGTGGTAACATCATCGCTTGTCACGCTACAGCTTCACGGTTCGAATCCTGATGTCAATAATCATCAATTTATTTCGAATGAAATAAATAAAAAGTCGATCAATTGCGAAAGCTTATGCCAACTCTACTGCGAAGGCATAACACTGGCAGTAGGGCGGTCATATGGCTAAAATACAACTTGATCGTGATGATGACATCAGGAGGACGGAAAAAAATACTGTGAATCATGAGCAACGGCAAAAGCAAAAACAAACAAGCTCCCCAGTTATCTGGACAGCCACCCTTGGAGTTCACTGAAACTTAATACCAGCTGAGTTTCAAACCAACTACTCCAATCTGTCTCTTCCCCTTTTCTCAAAAACGACCGTGTCCTAAAATTAGTATAAGGGTATTCATAACCCCTTTCACACGTCCAAATTATAAAGAAAAAAAAAAACGCGTATTAATATCATTGCAATAGCTCCTGGATGAGTAGCTCGCGCGAGCTCAGCATCCGGATAGTTGTACAAACTGAGAGACTAACCTCCACCTATTCTGAAATTTCTTTACCACGCCAGAACGAGAAAAATTCCTGTTTGAGGCAAACGTTGAAGTGCCCACCAATTACACGAGAGTAATTCTAATGTTTTGCTCTTTTTCTTTTCATGTTTCTAACTTAAGACAGCGCTAAGGAACCTCGTAGGAATATGCGAGCTGAAAACTGTGATTGTTTCAGCAACCCTGGAACTTAACCTAACCTAATCATGGACGTCCTGAAGATTCCAAAGAAATTATATCTGGAAATGAGCCATTTGAGCGTCCTACTAGCCAAGCCGGTTGTCTCTGTATATCAAGTAAACTTTGCAGAATAAGTAAACATTTTGGAGCAAACAATGAGCAGAATCAACAGGAATTTCGTTGAGTTCGCTGCTCATTTCCTGATTACAAACAAATTAAAAAAAAATTACGAGTTCCAATATTGGATAGGAAATCTTTCATCCTACATGGAGACGTTGTTATTGGTACTTCTGCCCCCAAGTAAGCGAATCGTGATGAATTTGCTCGAGCAATAATCCTGAAATCTGAATGCACTTGTTTCGGTAATCACTTTGTACGAAAAATTCTTTGAGCAACTGTAGAGCTATTTACCTACACACACACAGAAATTTGTTTTTTTTTTTTTTCGTCAATTTACGATGTGAAAATTTATCCCACTCGTCTCGGGAGCAAGATGCATTCAATGCGAGACCAAACGAAACTCACTCTGCTTTTACAATTTCTATAAACAAATTGATGTGCCAGTCGGTCACTGCAAGCACTGTTGCAGTTTTCCCAAGATGAATACAAATTTTTCTTTCTGGATGCTGTTGCGGCGATTTGTTGCGACCGCAGCCATGCGCACACCCAATATTTCTTATTGGCAAAGTTTCTTCTGAGAAAAAGTGATATTTCGTTGCACTACTTGGGAGAAATTGTAAAATTTTAACTTAATTATTGAACACAAGTGTTTTGAATGTTTATTTATGTATTTTTTTTAATGAATAAAACGCTCTGTATTGTTTATTTAGCACAAAACACTTTCGCGACAGAAAACCGTACTTTTCCGATTTAACGCCGTTTCAGTATTTTATGTCGTTCCTTTCAAATGCGAAGCATGTGTCCTGTGCTGCCAAGCCTGTTGAGTAATTGTGATGGGCTGTGTTCATAGTGTGCAAAGGCAATTACATTTGTTTAAGAAATTTGGGAACATTTGCAGCGAATACGCATATTATGCCTACTAGTGGTTGGACAAAAGTAATTAACTAGTGACTTACTAGGTACTGCTTCGAAAGTAGCTAACTAGTAACTTAGAAATATTGTAAAGATAAAGGGCGGGCCATCTGTTGGCTTCCTTTTAAAATTCCTATAAAAAATTTCTTTGATATTTTTCAAAGTTTTTTGCCTTATTGAAGAGAAAATTAATTTAATTTGAATGGCCGCCGCAGCCGGCTTGGCAGTCAACGCAATTTTACAGTATATTTTCAATGGTTCGCGGCTCTATTTCACGAATAGCTCGATCAATATTGTGCTCAAGCATAACATCGATCTTTAATAGCACCCCACAAAAAGTCCAATGGCGTCAAATTGCAGTTCCGCGGAGGCCAAGCAACATCACTTAAAGGGCTAATTGCACGATTATTGAACTTAGTGAGCGAAAGATCGAATGTTGGAAGGCTTGTATGGCACGTAACGCCGTCTTGTTGGAACCAGAGATCGTCCATGTTCCTCAGTTTCTGGATAAAAAATCCGATTATCATGCCTCTATGGCGCTCTCCGTTGACTGTAACTCTGTTGCCATCTTCACCTTCGAAGAAAAATGGGCCAATAATAAGATTCTCGGCTGAGCGCGCAGGACGAATACGGACATAACTTGTGCCAGCATGCCAATCTCATGAACTTCCTTCACAAACTTGCGTACAGCAGCCACGATTGGTTCAGTATATCGACCGAAATCTCAAAATTCGCACTGTTTCGGCAACACAGCACTAAATTTGGAAATAAGTTTTCAATATTTCCAACGTTGTTCAAGCGTAAATCTACTTTATTTTTGTCAATTTTTTGAGAGCGAAGGAACAGTGTTAAAATAACATGAAATTTAAAAAGAAATCAGCAGATGGCCGACCCGTTACTTTATTAAGAAGTTATAAAATTGATTGCTTATTATTTAGTCACTGTACATCGCAGCTCGATGAAATTTTCGATAACGATCTAAAGTAAGATGATGAGCTATCATGCGACTTCTTCAACACCTTACTTGAAATGATTATAAGAAACTCGCAACATTAACACCTGAGGTATAATTCTTCAAAAGACTTTTCAACTGCTTGCATATACCGACGAAATTGATATTATTGAATGGGGCTGTCAGTGAGGCGTTTGTAAGTATTGACACAAAAGCAACAAATATGGGCTTGGTTGTGAACAAGACAAAACAAAGTATATGCTGCGAACAGAAAAGGACACACAACAATGGCACCATAGTCAACTATAACTTACAGGTGGTTAACACGCGGTCTCCACTTGCGACAAATTCATAACTTGCGTTAAAGCATGCCATTATTATAGCAAGTGTAGACCTTTATAGCAGCTATACGATTATTTCTATAGTTTGCGATAGAAAGCATGCTTTTGTCCCATATTATCTATCGCATACTATAACACAAATAGAACTGTCATTTTGCTGTCATTTCTGTCAGTTTGTTTGTGATTTGCGTGGAAATTAAATTCGAGTAAACGAAAATAGTCTAATGGAAATTAAAATCAGAAGACGTGATAAAACTTATCAACAACTATGCACAGTGGGATCGTGGGAGATCTGGTTCGAGTGATTGGGAAAATTAATATGGAGGCATACAAAAAAATATTGGAAGAAAATGCTATGACCTCTGGACTAAGATTAATTGGCAAAGGATTCGTATTTAAACAGGACAACGACCCATAACACACGGAAAGGCTTTATCAAGACTACCTGAAACAGAGGGTAGATGAAGAATTTTTACAAATCATGATATGGCCGCCGCAATCAACAGATTTAAACCCTATAGGGCTGTTGTGGGAGAAACTGGATAGAAGGGTCCGGGATCAATACCCTTTATCAGAATCTGCATTGTGGAATACTATATACTGTTGGACTGCTGGGGCAATATACCATATGCAATAATTCAAAAACTGATTGCTAGAATGCGTATTAAAGAAGAATTGAGAAAACAAAGAATTGTAAAAAAGAGTAATCGAATGTAAAGGTGGCTTTAAAACCAAAATATTTTTCTTCTTATTTTGGTTTCATATATGTTCCCCGTTCATTTTGCATGATGATTATTCTACTAAAGTTTTTTTCGATGTTAAATTTTTTTTTCCTTCGGCCTCAAACTTTTGCCCTGCAGTGTACACTAGACTAAGGTGTACTTCCGGATGGTTTTCCTCAATAAATAGAGTAAGACAGTTGTAACATGTTGGGGATTGTAACTGGCCCGCCTCCGACCGCCTTTCAAAGTGTTTGTGATCGAGTTAAAATTTTCTATGTAAACGTGGATCGAAAGAAAGATCCTCAATCCCCCATGTAAACGAAGTACACAGGCCGACATAATTCATCGTACGGCACACATAATAGCTCTTGTCCAGTAGCTATACAATTCACTCGAAAATCGACTAGAATTTAAGAATCAGAACAAATAACAAAGATTATTTTGATATTGGATTGGATCGAATTTAATCTTTATTAACTTATTATTTAAACAAAAAGATATTATTCATTTCATTCAAACGACATACTCGTAATTCATCGTACGGTAAGATCCTATCTTAATATTTTAATGAAGACGGACAATCGGTATCTTGTTGGGCCTCCACTCGATTTAAGACGACCTGCAGTCGACTTGTCATAGAAGAGACCAGGTTTTTCGTAAAGTCTTAGGGTATAGGATCATATTTTATTTAGAGAGCTTGCTTAAGAGACGCTTTTGAAGTTATTTGATGTTTATGGAGCTGTTTTGCCAAATAGTCCCATAAACGCTCTATTGAGTTTGAGTCTGGGTTCTGTGGGGTGAATTTAACTGTCTTGGAGCATAATACAACAACCATTCCTTCACTTTTCGAGCGGTGTGCTTAGGGTCTTTATCTAGCTGAAATATCCACCCCGGATCCGATCCCAATTTCTGTACTGATGGACGTAGATTTTATTTCAGTATATTTAAATACATGTGCTGGTCCATACTTCCTTCAATAAACACGAGCTTTCCCACGCCGGACCAAGCCATACTCCCCCACACCATAACACTACTTCCACAGTGCTTGACTGTTCTTCGAAGATTTTGAACTTCCATTTCTGTACTGCTCTTTCCCCAAACTCTTGAAGGACCGTCGTGACCAAAAATATTATACTTACTTTTATCGGAACAACACTTTCTTCCAAAATGACAAA
Organism: Pocota personata; assembly: GCA_963082735.1. NCBI lineage: Eukaryota > Metazoa > Arthropoda > Insecta > Diptera > Syrphidae > Pocota > Pocota personata. Next base: position 43,692,755 of record OY720429.1, on the reverse strand, counting down.
TCTGCGTCTTGTGTATGGAGGCAAAGTCCTTGGGTTTTTTTTTTTAATGACAACACGAATGACGGTTTCTTTCTTAGTGTTCTTGAAAAATACCCATGTCTATTAAGAGTTCTTTTAATTGTAGGCGTGCTTACGTCTTTGTTGCATGTACCCGAGACTATTTTTCTTATGACAGGGCAATTAGTTTTTGAGTTTTTCCGGAAATTGTTAAGAATGAACCTTTCATACCTTTCATTTAATTTGCATGGACGACCTGATTTTCGCACGTACTCAACACTTCCTGTTTTTTTGTACGTTTCTATGATGTGTTGTATAGTAGATTTGGATTTTCCCACTATATTCGTACGTGCAATAACCGCTAACGATTTGTGGTCATTGTACCACAAGTTTACAACTCCTTGGCGGAAATCTTCGGTCGCTTCTCTTCTGGGCAGTTGAGCTGACATGATCACATTTTTCGCAAAAGATGTAAATTCACTGAGCACTGAATACAGAATGACATAATTTTTGCACAGATTGCTATGAAAAATGGAGAAACTAACGGGATCAGTCTCCGTACGAGGAATTATGTCGTTTGGACTGCAATTTCTTTTTTATAATTTGCGCGCGCCAAAGAGGATATGAATACTCTTATCCTATTACAGGACACGGGTGTTGTGAAGAAAAGAGAGAGAGAGAACGAATGATTTAGTGTAGTGGTTTGAAACTCAGATGGTATTAAGTTTTCTATAAACTCCAAGGGTAGCGATCAGATAACTGGGGAGCTTGTTTGTTTTTCTTTTGTCGTTGCTCATGATCCACAGTATTTTTTTCCGTCCTCCTGATGTCATCATAACGACCAAGTTGCATTTTCAGCCATAAGACCACTCTATTGCCAGTGTTATGCCTTCGCAGTAGAGTTCACTTAGCTTTAGCAATTGCTCGACTTTTTTTATTTATTTCATGCGAAATAAATAGATAATTCTTGACATCAGGATTTGAACCGTGAACCAACAGCGTGATAAGCGATGATGTTACCACGGCATTTTATTGATTTTATGAATAACTTGAGTAAAATGACATTAGCTATACGAGGGTGGGTCAATAAGTCCCTGAAAAATTAAATAAGGAACACTCTTTTCGGTTTAAAAACATTTTATTTTTCAACATAGTCTCCTTTTAACTCTATACACTTCATCCAATGTTTCTCCAATTTTTTGATGCCCTCCAAATAATACGATTTCTCGAGCCCCTCAAAATAAGCGTTTGTTTCAGCGATGACCTCTTCATTCGACGTAAATCTCTTACTTCCGAGCCATTTCTTCATGTTTGGAAACAAGAAATAGTCGCAGGGGGCTAAATCTGGGGAATATGCTGGATGAGGGAGGAGTTCGCAGCCTAACTCATGCAATTTTGCCATTGCGACTGCGGACTTGTGCGCCGGTGCGTTGTCCTGGTGAAAAAGAACTTGTTTCTTCGCCAAATGCGGCCGTTTCCCTTCAAATCGGCTTGAAATCGACCCAGCAGCTCTGCGTAATATGCGCCGGTGATCGCTTTATCCTTTTCAAGGTAATCGATGTGAATAACACCGGGGGCATCCCAAAAAACTGTTGCCATGACCTTGTTTGCTGAAAAACCCGCCTTGGCCTTCTTCGGCTTCGATTCACCAGGAGAAGTCCATTGTTTTGACTGTTTCTTGGTTTCTGGTGTGTTGTGGTGCATTCAGGTTTCATCCACTGTTACGAAACGGCGCAAAAACTCAACCGAATTAGTCTGGAACATCGCCAAACACAACTTTGAAGTTGTCAAACGAATGCGTTTGTTGTCGATTGTGAGCAAACGCGACACCCATCTTGAGGAAAGCTTTTTCATGTCCAAATATTTATGTAAAATCGAAATCACTGAGCCATGTGATAAGCCTGTGGCCTCTTCAAGCTCGCGCACTTTCACTCGCCGATCGTCCATTATCAAACCATGGATTTTGTCGACCATTTCTGGTGTGGTGACCTCAATTGGGCGACCAGAACGTTCGGCGTCACTTGTGCTTGAACGACCGCACCGAAATTGAGTAAACCAGTAGTGAATGATTCCAATCGATGGTGAAGGGTCCCCATAATATTTGTCAAGCTTTTGTTTGGTTTGCGTGGTAGTTTTTTCTCGCAAAAAATAGTGTTTAATGAGCACTCGAAATTCTCTTTTTTCCATTTTAACAAAAATGGTAGTAGTCGTTTATATAAAATGGCTGCCACAACAAAACTATTTGATAGATCTGTCTGAAAATTTGGGTGCGTTCTTTTGAAAGATGATTCTTGACAAAAAAAATTTAAATTTAATTCATTAAATTTAAGGTGACGACACAATTTGTGTTAATTTTCAGGGACTTATTGACCCACCCTCGTAGGTATTAAAAAAAATCATAAAAAAAAATATCTATCCACATATATAGAATATATTAGAATTTTATCTATCGTACGATGAATTTTGCAAGCCTGTGTATGTGAGAGGAGTAACAACTGCATAGTTCTAGGTTACACACTACTATTAAGCAACGAATTGCTCCCGTGCCTTGAATAAGGAACGCTCTTGGTGTATATAGCTATGACATCAAATTGTAAATATCTAATAATTATTCAGCTGCTTCAGATATCGCGTTTAATTGACCCTGCACTGAATATGCTCACCTGTTTTTTAAGTCATAGCACTGCAATTAAAAGTATAAAAAAACAATTTGTTTAAATAAAAATTTTCTTTATTTCAACTAGAGTAAATATACTGTTACAATATTTGTTCTGTTTTTCTTTTTCCTAACTGTATTTTATTTATTTTTGTTGCTTTTACACTTTTTTGTTTTCATTTGTTAAACAATTAATGTCTCTAATAATAGTAATAAAAATACTTGCAATACAAAAATCACTTAAGTCTTTATTTATAATATATATTTTTGTTTTATTTTGTTTTAGTAAATATAAGAATTTTCAATCAATACACTATGTACTTTTAAATATATATATATGTATATATATTATAATCTGTGTCTGCGTTTCTAATTTTGAATTTAATGTTTTATGTGTTTTTCTCAATCACTGCGATTTTTTTTTCAAATATTTTTTTTTTTTTAACAATTACAATCGATACTTAGTTTTACTAATTTCTTTTTTTTTTTACTTTCAACTAGGTATCTACATATAACTTTTCTTACAATAAATATTTTACAAAAATTAATAGAATTTCTTACAATTTTTTAATGAAAAGAAACTTATTTGTTTTAAAATAATATGCGGTGATTTTTAGTTTTCCATTTTACAAATTTTTGTTATGTATGTTTCGATAAAAAAAAAAAAAAAAAATTAAAATATTATTACAGAGGACGATTATATTATAGAATGAAATAGATAATTAAAAGATGAACACAATCTAGTGGTTATACTTTAGTATTAACAGTAATTTAAATAGATGTACGTACATATGTACAAACCAAGATATGCGAGCAGAACAAGGAATGTCATTAACCAAGTAAATTAAAGTCTGTGTGTCTTATTTTGAGGCGATATCACTAAGATCTTTTAACTTTATTCGCCAGAGTATTGTGAGTAGTGTTTAATAGTTTTGTCGTCAAAGTCATGGTGTTATCTTTTAAAGTATTAAAGCTATCGGATCTTTTATGGATTTTCATAGCCGAAAAAACCATAAAGCCATTGAAAGATACCTACAGGAAGCCACAGTACTTCAACTGTTTTATACATTGGTCAAACACTCTTTGACTCTTTTGAGTTGCAGTTCTTGGAGTTAATAAGGGTATCGAGGTTTTATTGCACCACTTAGTAGCAAAATGTATCCGTAAATAGTTTGAATTATGTAAGGAAAATACATTTACTCGTATCTGGTGATAACTATCCAATAAGCAACGAAGTGCGATTTTAGTGGAAATCTAATAAGTTGATTTTAGCGCGTTAAAATTTAACAGTGGCTTGAAATTTGTAAAAATGACGAGACTAGGAAGAAAGGCTCTGGAAGAAAAAGAAAAACAATTCTGTTGGAAAATTGCTTTTTGGTATCCTAAAGCCATCGGCACCGATTCAAACTTTCATCGGACATTAGAATTTATCTTGTAGGAACAACTGGAAAAATATATATCGGCAAGCTTAGTGAGAACTATGGCCTATGCCGATGATATCAGTTTCCTAGCAGGTACCATCAGAGGGCTAGACGAGATGTGTCAATCACTGCAGGTGAATGGAGAGTCGGTAGGTCTAAGGATCAACAAAAATAATGCCCACAGGCCGTTCCAAATATCAGCGTATTATACTGATATTCTGAAGCAGATGTCAATTGAGAAGGTCGAACGGTTTAACTACTTGGGAAGTTTTGCATCATCTGATGGCGAAACGGACCTAGACGTTAAAAGCAGAATAAATAAAGCTCGCGCTGCCTTTGCTATCATGTCTCCAGTTTGGAAATCAAGTCAAGTCTCATTCCGCACTAAGTTGAGACTCTTCGAATCCAACGTTAAATACATGTTATTTTATGCCTATGAAACCTGGAAAGTCTCGGCAAACATCACAAGAATATTACAAGCTTTCGTTGATCACTGTCTGCGATACATCCTAAAGATTCGCTAGACGCAAATTATATCCAACCAGGATTTGCGACATTAAACGAATCAGAAGCTGCTGGATGTCGAGATAAGATAGCGAAAATGGCGTTGGATTGGTCACACACTGAGAAAGCCAAATGACAACATCGCGAAGCAGTCCTTCGAATGGTATCCTCAGTTTGCACGGGGGCTTGGAAGACCAAGAACAGTGTGGAGATCAACAGTGTCGGCAGAAGCAGCGACCCAGAGGAAAACGTGGCCACAGCTGAAATACGAGAGGCATTTCCAAAGTTCTGGGAATCGCTCTCTCATTTAAACAAATCGCTCCAGAAAAAACTGAACAGCACTTGAACATGTTCTTACATCTTTGTTTATCCACATAAGCTAGTAAGAGATCACTTTTGGTTTTGTAGTCAAAGCGTACGGGTGTTTTTACACCACACTAAAGTTGAACAATGGAAGATGCCGTAAAATCGCAAAGAGCTATAATTTTTTTCTTATGGAAAGAAAAAATCCTCTGATATTGTAATGCGTTTGCAAGGAGTATTTGGTGATTCTGCAGAAACGAAAAGTACAGTTTACTGGAGGCTGGAAGGACATCGCTCGAAAACGATCCCCGTAGCGGTCGCCCAAGCAGCTCTGTCACCGAAACAAATATTGCTTCTGTGGAAAACCTGTTGATGGAAAACAGACGAATAACCATTCGAGAGATTAGTGCTAATCTAGCCGTTGGTGTGCGGCAAGTTCATGAAATTCTGCACAATCATTTGGGAGTGAATAAGGTTTCAGCACGTTGGGTGCCCCGTCTGTTGGGCCCAGAACAAAAACTGAACCGAGTCCAAACTTGCAGTCACCTACAGGAGTTTTTTTCCTTTTATAAGGACTCTTTTTGGCATCGGTTAATAATAACGGATGAAACCTGGGTTCCTTTCTTTAATCCGGAAACAAAAAATCAATCGAAAGAGTGGCGAAAGCCCGTAGAAGGACCACCAGTTAAGACGCGTGCAGTTCCGTCGGTCGGTAAGGTTATGATAACGGTTTTTTTGAGACTGTGAAGGCATAATATTGATAGACTACCTGCAAAAGGTGCAACAATATATGCAGAATATTATTCCAATCTTTTAAAAGGTCCATTACGCCAAGCTTTGATTAAAAAACGGTCGGGGAAGCTGCAACAAGACAATGCAAGATCCCACACTGCTCGCAAAACAAAGGGTATTGTGGTTTACTTGCGGTTGGAATTGCTGCCACATCCACCCTATTCGCCTGATCTAGTGCCGAGTGCCTATCACCTGTTTCCAGAATTGAATAAAACTTTACGTGGCGTTCATTTTGAGGACTTAAATGAGGTGAAAGCCAGCATAAACCAGTGGATAAAAGACGCTTCGTAAACATTCTTTGAAGATGGGTTAAATAAGCTTGGACACAGCAGGGAAAAATGTATTCAGTTGATTGGAAATTATATTACAAAACTAAAATGTAATATCGAAGAAAATGAGTAAACTAAAGCATTTATAAATAAATTCCTAGAACTTTGGAAACACCCCTCGTATCTAGCTGCAGACTGAGATTGATTTGCTGCCGTCCTATGCACCGCCCGGGGTTAAAGGAAATATGATGATGTGAGAAAACGACTGGTAAGAGTTGGACTGCGTGCACTTAACTAGTACAGCAGAAACATTTTCCACTACGAGTCAGGCAAAAACGTTTACTCTGGGATCAGGAGCAGATTTCCTGGACTCAAAAGATAAGGAACAACACCATCTTCTCAAATGAGTCCAAGTTCAAGTTGCACGTCAGAAATGGAAGAATCCTCGTACGGAGACAGACGAAAGTGACATTTGATTTACGCATTTAAATGAATAATATTTATAAAAAATGCTTTCAAAATTAAGTAAGAAGTTAAAAAGTATTTCGAAGAGAAAAATATCGATGCGTTGGACTGGGATTAAATACAGTTGAAAATATCTGGTCAACTATGAAACTGCGAAGAGAAAGAAAGCGCTCAAGGCTCACAAACATTTACCTAGCAACTTTGGGGTCATTATAGGATTTTAAAGCGAACTTTAATGAAAAACTTTGTTAGACAATGCACCGATCCGCAATACTATGTATGAAACTCCAGACAAATACAAGGGGCGGCTGATAAGTTCGCAGCCTAAGACATTAAGTAAAAGAAGAGATCCGATTAAAGAAATTAATTTCTCAATACAATCTCCCTCGAGTGAAATCTATTTCTTACATCGGGCATACAGCGCCTTAATACCACCGAGAATATACACACATTTTCTCATGTTTAAATGCTTGTGCAAAATTTCACCAATCCGTTCTTTGCTGATGTGCAACTCGTTCGCTATCACATTTTTATTCTTCAGTCGCACAGAACTAATTCTTCATCTTTTCCCACGTTTTCTTCAGTGACCACTGACACAGGACGCCCTAGGCGGGGGTCGTCTTCACAGCTCTCTCGCCCTTGTTGAAATAAACGAGCCCATTTTTTGACCATGGTATACGAAGGCACAGAATCCTGAAGAGTCGTGACATGTCTTCGAAAATTTCTTTAGGCAACTTTCCTTTTTTTCACGAGGTACTTTATCACGGTACGGTGCTCAGAATTGGGAGAATTTTCGGCTGACATGGTGATGTTTATCCTACCACAAATAATAACAAAATGAGATTATTATTGAGACGAGGTGATATTTAAACTACTAAAGAGTGCCGCAGTTAGTGTTATCACTAATGAGAAGATGACTGGTTGCTGAGTATCTCAGGCCGCGAACTTATCAGCCGCCCATCGTACATCGATCCTCAATACTATGAAACAATAGACGTGAAAACAGTCTTGTTTTATTTAATCGCCTTTATTCCCATAATTGAAATTACAGTTTGTCATCTCACTTAATTTAAGGCCTATTATCGTATGTGAAAATTCGTGGAAAATTACATGAACAGGGACGGAAAATAATAATTATTTTCAAAATGTGGTACCTAAAATCGCAGAGGCAATCCTTTGATTTCGTATTCCATTACACAAATATACTCAGTATGAATTCATGTGTCTCATTTTAGCCTGATTTCTGATTTTGTGATCTATAAAATAAATATTATTTCTCAAAAATTACTTTCAATTTATATGTAGTGTAAACTGGAGCAGTTTCGACGTCAGGACACATTTAGCAATATGTTTTTCAGTGTGAAGAACGCTTCGGATATAAACGATTGCAAATGTGAACGGACCCAACCTCATTGTTAGTACTGAAATTAAGTTTAACAACTGACTGACAGTTCTATGTTCAAAACATGTTTATGTGTTTTTCTGCACCTTGATGTAATTTCTGGCATAGGGTACTTAAAAAACATACATATCTGCATGTCCGACATAACTCAAAATCAAAATTCCATCAAAATCCTTTGGGTAGTTTTTGAGTTAAGAGTATGAGAAAGATGATTCGAAACTATTTTAAACCATTACTCATTTTTTACTCAAATACAATACAGTGATTTCGATCAATTTCAAGTGAAACTTCTAACATATCAGTCTTAGCTTATATGCCAAATTTCATCGATATCCGTTTGGAGTTCTTGAGTTAGGTGGCTAACAAAGATGATATTTGAAAACCCAAACCCCATATCCCACTCACACTTGATCCGGTTAACAATCTTTGGTGTAATGATTTACGTATCAGGATACACATACATAATAATGAAATTTAATCAAATTGTCTTTAGTGGTAAAGGCTTTGAAATCTATCCAAACCTACCGTATTTGCCCTATTTTATCGCATGTTTAAAAATTTCTCATAACTATTACTTTCTGATTTTAATACTTAAGAAATTGTACGTAAAAATCAATCATGATTTTTATTTCTTCAAATGCCCCACAAAAATAAATCCAACGAGGCCAGATCACACGATCTTGGTGGTCATTTCATGTCGCCAAATCTCGAAATTAAACAGCCAAGAAACTTTTCATGTAATAGAACCAAATGTGCCACACCAATGTTCAATCTCAGCCCAAAAAAAGTTGGTTGTCATTTGACCTTATAGGGATGAAGATGTGAATCCAAACGCAAAATACGCCAAACGGAGCTGTAGGAAATGCTGAATTGCTGAACGCGGCGTGGAATTGACAATTCCGGGTTTTCAGCCACTGAGGCACTCACAGCGACTATGTTTTCAGTTGATCGAGCATTACGATGTGCACAGGCCTTAATGACATCACAATCACTACCGATTTGTTCGAATTTGGTGATTGTGTTTCGAAATGTTTGCTCAGTTGGGCGATTATGACGACCATAATATGTCCTTAAATCGCGATACCCATATATTACAGAACTTTTATTTTTGTACTAAAATGCAACAATTTGATTGCATTGAGCGGTGGTTAAACAATCCATATACTGATCAAGGTACATGTAAAGAAGGTAATATATTCCCCGCATAATTTTTAGTCACGTTCTGCGCATCTGTCATTTTTTCTCAATATGGCCGACAGCTGTGACCCATAAAGAGACGGTAAAGGAAACATTTTACTTCAAATGTTGTTCATTTCGTTAAAAGTATAAGTTGTGCAATAAAAGTGTTAAAAATGTGTTGTGCTATTTATGGTTGTTCTGTGAACAATAAAAAAAAAATTATAATGGGAAGACTTATCTTCATTCTTTCCCAAAACAACAAAAAAAATGTACAAGCAGTGGATCTTTTTGTGTCGCCGAAAAGACAAAACAAACACCAAAACGGCGCAAATTTGCTGTAAACATTTTGAAGAAAGTGATTTTGTGCCAGTTAATCCTTTTTATGAACAATATTGATTAACTTTAAAAGCAAAACGACTAAAAGAAGATGCGGTTCCATCACTTTTGTTGCCGTTACAAAAGGAGGAACAAGTTTCCGGTGCACGGAATTTAAGAACTTAAAAGGTAATCAATTACACTAACAACGACTCATTTTATTCATTTTAGTGATGTATTTACAATTATAAATAGCGAGACCAACATGGAGCTCGAAGAACCCACGGAGGATTCAGTTCTCTCAGGCAAAGTCGATAAAAGCTATTATGCGCGCTGGAAGTTTGGGTGAGCTAAGTTCCTAATGTTGGCTTGAGTGTTCCGAGTTTTTCAATCAATTACTATTTTCTTTAAAAATCGTGTCTTAATTCATATAGACGTATGTACATATATCACATTTCAGGTAAATGATTGGTTCAATTGCCTTAATGGGAGAGTTCCATACCAGGACAGTCTCGAGCGAATTCAATGCGTTGGACTTTCATAATCGCTGCAATTCAAAATTATAGATAAAATGACGGAAGTGACGCTAAAGATGAGAGTTAAAGGAAAAAAAAAATACATGATGCCCTTCCAAAAAGGTAGAAAGAAACATTATTATTTATAATCTCATATTTAATTCTTTTAGGCGTTATCATGACGAATAATTCTCTAAAACTCTTATGCAATGACTTAAAGAATGAATACAACATTTCATATTTGTTGACATACAGACTTAACCAAGATGTTTTAGAAAATTTTTTGGAACGATTAGATCTAAAGGTGATCTATATATCTGTATCATGAGAATTAACTACCTGTCACTGTGGATGACAGATGGATTTGACAGATTCCATATGGCAGGGATGTGAAATCACAAATTATCTCGGAATCGAACAAAATAAAAATGATTATTATTTGCGGATTGATCACCTTGGCGTTATCCTCTTTACGATCGTATAAATTTGTTTTACTTTCTTTTATTTAAAAAATGAGTTATGCTTTAAAGAAAATTTAATGTTGGATGATAATTATATAGAAGATTGCAGGGCAAAACTTACTTATTCTATTGCTGTACCTAGTTTTGGTATTGCTACTGATGTCATTCTGCTTCGGTGATTTATTATCGTTCTTGCCGCTGGATCTGGTATTACTGTTATTGCTACTTGGTGTCGCTGCTGGGTCTTGAGATCGTGCACTTTCTTCAGATGAAAGTCGGATATGAGATCTCAGAGTTCGATTTAATTTTCATTGTCATATTGAGATTCAACTCTGAGATCTCGTAGGCGAGTTTGATCTCAATATTTTAGACTTTTATCAACATTTTATGAATACAAAAAGCGAGATCAATCTCAAAGTCTTGTTTTTATGAATATGACTAAATGTTTTCCTTTTTAAGGAGGTTGCCGCTCTGTAAAACAAACGTCTGGTCGTTTTCAATACGGGTATATCCGCTAAATATCACGACATCGATGCGTGAAATTGATTACTATAATTTTCTTTCCACTTTCACTTTATTTTCTGATAATGATAGTGGAGGAGTAAGTCAAGCATTTTGATGAATTTACTACTAGAACATCAACAAAATATCGGCATGAAGAACAACCACACAGAATTTCCACGTTTGATTCGCAAAATTTCGGTGAAATTTATCAAAATATACATAACTGTATCCGTATGTATAGTACATAATTGCTACACTCACATGTATGACTGGCATGATACTTTGTGTGCTTTAGGTCCTCTTTATGTTTTATAACCTACAAAACTATTTTTTTCTGTGCATTCTGGCACAAGTGATCGTGAACGAACGTAAGGCACGATAGTATTTACATATAGGGACATACATATATTTCAAAATGTCGTTTTCCAATCAAAACAAGTAGTGTTCCATCTTTCATTAAGTACAAGAAGAATCGTAAAATTTTGGTGATCTTTACACAGTTTATCGTGAGCCAAAAAAGAAAAACATGGAACAAATTCACAAAATGAACTGTATTTTCAAAACTGCTAATCCGATAGACAGCAAAACACATTCTGAAATTGCGATTCACGAAGAATCGTTGAAACTGGTTTATTTTTGCGCAAGTTAACGTACGCCAAAAAATAACCCAAAATTAACTGCACATGTCGTTCGAAAAGTTTTGAGTCTCAGCCTGAAGAAGGCGTTACTCATCAAAACTATTCTAGTACTATAATGGTGAATACTTCGAAACATACTGTCGAAAATCTCTGCTATTTTGAACGCTCAGTTCTTGTTTGATAGTCGTTTTTATCAGTCTATGTGAGTGCTTTTGTAAAAATCTAATATCGTACCATAGTTAAATCCATGCATTTAAAAGGCAATACGCTTCTACAAATTAAATCCGAGTTTAACGCTATTTACGGCGGCTCTTTGTCTTTGTGAAAAGATGGGCAGCTGATTTTAAAATCACCTTGGTTGATGATGATTGTTCGATAATATCGAAAAATTTTACCAAATACTGAATGAACGTTGAATCGAATGAACAATTCATCATATTTTACATGAAGAACTGAGCATGTCTGCATCCTTAGTTGACCTTAACACTAGTTACTCTAGCTGTTGGTGGCTGAAGGCAAACGAAATTAAAACATTTTGTTTATATTATTTTCCATTGTTTCTCTAAATTCACCACGATTCCCTGTTGGCATTTACGAGAGGCGTTCGATAATTCCGTACAATTTCGACAGGTGGCGGTGCCAGCTGCAAATTGACGTTTATTTCATGAACATTTTTCAAACCATGACATACAAAATATTAGAAAGATATATCATTTAGATTGTGTTTGTTTGATAGCAATTGGAAGCACACAACTTCTCGTATTTTTACAAACATGGAGAAAAGTGAATTTCATGTAGTAATAAAACATTATTATTTGAAGAAGAAAACAGCTGCGGAAACCAAAGCAAAGTTGGATAAACATTATGGGAACTCTGCACCGTCGCTTGAAATGATTTACAAATGGTTCCGAAATTTCCGATGCGGTGGGTGATATGAGCACAAAGAACGCTACGAGTCTTGGACGTCCAATTGAAGTCACCACACCAGAAGTGGTCGATAAAATTCATGGTATAGTGATGGACGATCGGAGAATTAAAGTGCGTAAGATTGTTGAGGGTATAGGCATCTCAAATGATCGGGTGCACAACATTTTGAAAAATTACTTAAATACAGCGGACGCTCATAAATTAGAACTTTCGGAAATTCGAATCTTCCAGAAATTCGAACCTGAGTTTTTAATGCATTGAATGCTCTAAAATTAGAACTTGAGGTTCTAATTCTGAGCGATTATTTTTCTTAGCTTTGTACACATAGGGGAATCCCCATTTTTGTATTTATTTTGCTTCAACAATGCAAAAATAAAAAGGGGAATCACCAAATTATGTATGTGGTTTTTTTTTGTTATACTCAGGTACATACTTCGTTATACGCCTGTGAATATTTGATTCGCATACACATATTTGGCTCAGTCTCTATCAAAAAGTGTATGTAATTAATTAAAAATGTTAAATAAACGTAAAAAAAATACTTTGTCTTTGGAACCCAAAGTTAAGATTTTAAAAAAGCTTGATGAAGGCGTTCAAAGGGAATCGTTTAGCCCTAGATTTCAATGTGACAAAATCTGCCATCAGTTACATAAAATCGTAGAAAGAAGCAATATTAGATGCTGTTTCCAACACCTATCAAGAAGCACAAACTAAATCTTTACACAGCGCTGAATATCCGGAAATGGAAAGTCTTCTTTTTGAATGATTTTTAAATCAACGTGAAAAAAAGTGCACAATGACTGGACCAATATTAAAGGCGAAAGCTAAGTCAATTTATGGTGAAGTATATCTCGATAAAGATGAAAATGCATTCCTCGCAAGTGATGGATGGTTTACCAAATTTAAAAATAGGCACGGTATTCGCTACTTAAAAATTGGTGGTGAGATACTTTCTAGTGATGTTGGCGCTGTAACTCCGTTTATACCCAGATTTCGTGAAAAAGTTGCTGAGATGGGGCTAATGGAGACACAAATTTATAATGCCGACGAGAGCGGATTATTTTTCCGTTGCCTACCAGATAGGACATATGTCGCTGCTTGTGAAAAAAACGCCCCTGGATACAAAATATAAAAAGAACGCGTTTCCATTTTAATAGGCGCAAATACTGATGGCTCACACAAATTAAAGCCATTAGTTATCGGCAAAGCAAAAAAACCAAGGTGCTTCAAAGGATTTAATAATCCGCTTCACTACGACTTTTCGAAAAATGCTGGGATGACGTCGCGGATCTTTCATGAGTGGTTTCACAAGATATTTATTAAAGAAGTGAGGAGAAATAATTTTATTTCTTGGTTCCATGATTTTTAAAATATTTTTTAACAGGTCAAGCGCTTTTCAGAAGAAAATAATTTGCCTCCAAAGGCCCTATTGCTTATTGACAATTGCTCTGCTCATGCACCTATTGATAAACTTCAAAGTGACGATGGAAACATAGTTGCATATTTCTTTCCACCAAATGTGACAGCAGCTGTGCAACCAATGGATCAAAATCCCATAAAATTAATAAAATTGATCTACAGGAGTAAGCTACTTGCTCAATTAATCGCTGAAGGTGGTGAGCTGAATAATCTTTTGAAACGCCATTCAATCCGCAATGCAATAATATTGCTGAAACAAGCTTGGGATGTGTTGCCACAAAGAGTGCTAAAGAATTCTTGGTCCAACTTGTTAAACTGGGACTCGGACCACTATGACAGCGACGATGATTTGCCACTAGCACAATTGGTGCAAACAAATCAGGACTGCAATGAAGTTCTTCGAATAAATCAAAATCTTTTAGCAGAAATTGATCCCAACAATTCCATCTGTATAGAGGAAATCGAAGAATGGAACCAAGATGTTTTTGAAGGCGCATCTGAAGATGAACTCAGTAGCGATGATGAGGCTTCAGATAACAACGAAGACGATGTTTTCGATGTCGTACCAGTTATTTCTCATTCTAAAGCCATTGAAAATGTCAATAATTTAATCAAATGGTGCAAAAAGAATGAGTTGTATTCCACTACGCACATGACCAATCTTTTGGCCCTCCGTAACGATATCGTTGTATCAAGTTTAGTTAAACCAAAAAAACAATCAAATATTACCGATTATATGCTACAAAAAGATTAATTTTTTTTTTTTTTTTTTTATAATTTGCACGTGTTAAAGGGGATATGAATACCCTTATACTAATTTTTTAGAACACGTGCGTTTTGTGGAAAGGGGAAGAGACAGAGAGAAAGACAGAGTGGTGTAGTTTGAAACTCAGGTGGTATTAAGTTTCTGTAAACTCCAAGGGTGGCTGTCCAGATAACTGGGGACAATTTTGTTTGTTTTCGCTATCATTGTCGTTGCTTTTGATTCACAGTATTTTTTTCCGACCTCCTGGTGTCATCATCACGATCAAGTTGCATTTTAGCCATATGACCACCCTACTGCCAGTGTTATGCCTTCACAGTAGAGAGACTTTGCTTTCGCAAGTGATCGACTTTTTTATTTATTTCGTGCGAAATAAATAAATGATTCTTGACTTCAGGATTCGAACCGTGAATCAACAGCGTGACAAGCGATGATGTTACCACTACAAAACTACACCACGTGTGAACATAATACATTTTGGATGTAGTTTCACTCTTTTTTTTACTTTTTCAGTGAATTAAAAAAACGTCCAGAAATTAGAATATTTCGGAAATTAGAATTACCCCAGGAACAAAGTGGTTCTAATTTCTGCGCGTCCGCTGTATGAGAAAGCTGTCAGCGCGATGGGTGTCGCGAATGCTCTCTCACCACGACACAATACCCCAGCTCACACCTCCGTCATCGTAACAGTGAAATTTAACGAAGTGCGATATGTGTTGCTTCCTCATCCACCATATTCTTCAGATTTAGCCCCTTGCGACTATTTTCCGTTTCCAAACATAAAGAAATGGTTTGGAAGAGGTTATCGCCACAACAGAGGCCTATTTTGCAGAATTCGAAGAATCTTATTACTCGGACGGCTTAAAAAAAAGTCGGAGCATCGCTGGGCTAAGTGCATCGAGTTAAAAGGAGATTATGTTGAAAAATAAAATTGATTTTTGCTTAAAATATTGATATTTACTTAAAATTGGCAGAATATAAGAAATTACGAAAGGCTATCGTTTTTTTCAAATAATTACCTCTTGTAGTCTTTATTTAACTATTAATATAATGTTTGTTTAATTTTTACTGTACATCTCTTTTTAAATTACTGTCAATATTATTGAGAACAAATTAAATCTTATTTTACAAGATGAGAACACGTTTGATTGATTTTGTCATTTTCTGTTTTTGTTTCCACATAAAAATAGTTTGTGTCAATGTTTTTAATTTTATAAAAAAAAAGAAGAAATAAAGAAATCGCCAAATAATTGTTAAATGCTAAAACACCATCATTATGGGACGGAAACATACTAAATCTAAGATGAGTAGAAATGATAAAGAGTTACGTAAGAAAAATTAAAAAAAAATATTTATCACATGAGAAAATCAATCGAATTGTGTTTTGAAAATGACACGCAAGGATGATGAATCGTTTGTTTGGTTTTCTTTTTTTTTTTTTTTATTAAATTTTAATTAATAGCTACTACTCATGAAACAATTGACTTCAGTTCTTTTAGCTTTTATAAATTTAGTGTGTTTAAGTTTTTTTTTTTATGCGCAAAAAAGTAGTAAATCACAATATTGTGCGACGAAAAGGACACTGGCTTAGGTATTTTGTTTTTGTTTTCTTAAATGAACTTTTACTATGACGAAAAAAAAATATGAAATTTGTGAAAAATTTGTAGATTTGAAATTAATAGAAAAAAAACAGTAGTTTTACTTTGTGACGGTGAGAAATGCTAAATTTCTGAATTAAAATATTGGAAAGTCCTTTTTTTGAGCTGTAATTGAGAGTGTCAGACCGGAAATTGCGTGGATACAAACTCTGCACTTAATATGTATTTTGAAAATATAACGGGTGGGCCATCTGCTGGTTTCTTTTTACTTTGACACTAACGGCTCTTTTGCGCTCAAAAATTTGACAGAAATTAAATTCAGTATCGTATTTACGCGGTCCAAAATGAATCGATTTACGCTTGAACAACGTTGGGAAATATTGAAAACTTATTTCCAAAGTGAGTGCTGTGTTGCCGAAACAGTGCGAGTTTCGAAAAGAAATTTCAGTGGAAATAACGCACCAACCGTGCTGTTGTGAAGAAAGCTCGTGACATTGACATGCTAATTGATAACACAAGTTATTTTCGTACGTTTAATGTGGTTTGTGTAATGGCGGCCCATTTTTATTCAAAGACGAAGATGGCAACAACGTTACTGTCCACGGAGAGCGCTATCCAGGTCAGAAATTGAGGAAATGAACTTGGACGATCTCTGGTTCCACAAGACAGCGTTGCATGCCATAGAAGCTGTCCAACAATCGATCTTTTGCGCACTGAGTTCAATAATCGTGTAACCAGTCGTTTTGGTCATGTTTTTTGTGGGGTACCGGTTAAGATCGAATTTATGCTGATTATGACGATTCAGGTACTGAAGCACAATATTGATCGAGCTATTTGTGAAATAGGGCCCCGAACCATCGAAAATATACAGCAAAATTGGGTTGACAGCATGGGCTACTGCCAAGCCACCCGCGGCAAGCATGTATTGGGGGTACAAATTAATTCGGTCCGTTTTCAGCAGATGGCGCCACCTGCAAGTTGTGGCTGATCTTGGAAGCGATTACCTACTTCATTGGAAAGGTGTGACATTTGTCAGCAATAATTAATGTGCATCAGTGTCTGTTTTAGACAACAACATTGTTTTTTGCCTCTTCGAAAATGTCCGGATTTGTCTTAAATAAACAGCATTTGCGGGAAGTTTTGATTTTCTTCTTTAATTGGAAGAAAAGTGCAGCTGAAGCCCATCGAATGCTTGTAGAAGTTTATGGTGAATCTGCTCCGACCGATAAATCATGCAGAGAGTGGTTTCGACGCTTCGAAAGTGGTTATTTTAGCGTCGAAGACAAAGAGCGTCTTGGCCAGCCCAAAAAGTTTGAAGATGAGGAATTGCAGGCTTTACTGGATCAAGATCCGTGCCAAACGCAGAGTGAACTCGCAGAATCGTTGAGAGTGACTCAGCAAACAATTTCCGTTCGGTTAAAGAAATTTTGATTTCTTTAAAAGCAAGGAAATTGGGTGCCGTACGAGTTGAAACCGAGAGATGTCGAAAGGCGATTTTTCACTTCGGAACTGCTTCTTGAAAGACATCAAAGGAAGGAATTTTTACATCGGATCGTGACTGGATATACTACGATAACCCCAAGAAGAAAGAATACTATGCAAAACCTGGTGAACCCGTTCCATCATCGTCTACATCGACGCCAAAGAAAAACATCCACGGTTCAAAGGTCATGCTCTGAATATGGTGGGACCAGACGGGTGTGGTGTACTATGAGCTGCTAAAACCAGGCGAAACCATTGATGGGAAACGTTATCGACTACAACTAATGCGTTTAAGCCGTGCATTGCGTGAAAAACGGCCAGAAACGACCGAAAGGCATGACAAGGTGATTTTGCAACATGATAACGCTCGGCCCCACGTGGCTGTAGCGGTCAAAAACTACCTGGAAACGCTGAAATGGGAGGTCTTACCCCACCCGCCGTATTCTCCAGACCTTGCTCCTTCCGGCTACTGGCTTTTCGACGGATGCAAAACGATTTGAGGGGTCACCGGTTCGGGTCTTTTGAAGAAATCGAAGAATGGCTCAATGATTGGATCGATACCAGAGAGGACTCATTTTTTAGAAATGGTATTCGAAAATTACCAGAGAGATGGGAAAAAGTAGTCTCTTCCGACGGACAATACTTTGAATGATGTATTTTTTACGTTTTTTCAATAAAAAAAATTTTTTCAACACAAAAAAACGGAAATTATTTTCCATAAATAATCGAAAAGTGTACTATCAATAAAGTACAGAACTTTTAATATTAAAATCGCCACGTGACGTTCTTTTATTTTCTTACCACGCGTTTAGATAATGAGTAAAATTCCAGTTCGAAATGATAATATTCTCACTGAACAGAGTTATAAAACCCAAGTTCATCACTTATGAACTTGGGTAGGTAGGCCAACTGACCGCATATTCACATTTAATATTTACGGAACCGCAAAAGCGAGAACATCTTCATTACGATACGACGATTTTTGTGAGATTTTCGAAGTGAGCAGGATCGAAAAATACTTCCGAATGTCAGTTGAAAGTTGTAGGCGTATATACGTATGTATCAGGGGCGTGGTATCTATAGCAGGGGTGGATCTCTTAATTTGTGAATCTAAAAAAGGACGAATATTCAATCAAATTGTATCTACAATGTTTAATACATAATTGCATATCAACTGCACACTTAATATTGAGAAATTTAGTGCAAGAACCCCGCACATTTCACATTCATTGGATACTTCTCCCAAAAAAAAAAAAACAAAAAAAATATATCTTTGTTAAATTTTCGTACAGAAACACCTTTTGCTGTAGAGTCGCAGTTTGACACTACTAAAGTAAAACTCAAGAAAAGGGCAAGAAAAACAAACATCGTTAGCTTTTCAAATCGATATTGTCAACTCATTTGAGGTCCAGATCTTGAAACTCGTGCGAAATTATACGAACTTTCAATGCGGGAATAGACCTCTTGTAGCCTCAATCATGTGTGTATTCATATAGTTGTTCATGGTGTCACTTAAATGAGAATAGAAATTTGTACCATGAGTGCAGTAGTACCATTATTGCCAGCTTTCACAGTAACATTTTATGAACTAATCGTCCCTCGTGTGGGCGCCGTAGCTTAGTGGTTATCTAACCGGGAGACTCAAGGTTCGAGTCCCGAAAAATACCAAAAAGTTTTTCCCCGGTTCCAACTCTGGCGAATGTCTGATAATCATCCAAAAGTAAAACTGTCATGAGAAACTTCCCCCAGGTAAAATAAATTGCCCTTCGGAAACGACATAAACTGCAGGTCCCTATGATTCGTATGTCGCACATCACGAATGGCTGCGAGAAGCTGGGTCAGGCTGTACATATATGAGGCTGTTATTTGTAATCGTTCGCATACTAATGATTGTTTCTTCGTTCATTTTTCTGTAATTTGTTTCCAGAGCAAATTCGCGTCACAAAAAAAAAATCAAATGAGTTAACAGCTGATAGGTTTGACAACTAAAAGGATTTAAAGAGTTGGTTTGGTATGATTTGTGCAATCAGCGATTTATTTGTTATAGCACCTTAAATTGATGTTTCTCAATATTTCCTAGGAACACCGTTCGAATACTTTTCTTGAATTTGAATAGCGCGTTAGAAAACGCATTAGAAAACTAAAAAGTTTTAGTTGCAGCGAATAGGGTTGAGAAATTCGCTTGTCGGTAATGTAGACCGCTATTATATAATACTATCCGTTCGAAGCAATTGCCCTGCAGTGTTTCATATTTTTCATAGCCACTTGAACGAATTTTTCTATTATATACGCATCAAAACTATTCTTAAGTTTCACTGAAACACTTGAGAGCAGAACAATTATAATGTGTAATGGCAAAGCGGGATGAAAGTCAAACAAATAGGTGAATCGAAAGTTAAAGCCGCTTGGAAGCATAGTAGAAGTGTATGTCACTTAACCGGATTGCCTAAGCATTCCTACAATAATCTAGCAGTTTAGAGGATATGGGGGACGCATTGATTGCTTTGATAGCGGCTTATCTATGAACTATATGAAAATAGCGTTAGATCTTGCCTAATTGGTCGGCAAGTTTTCCTAGTGGCCAGTAACTCTACCAGAAAGACGCTAACAGAGAAAAGTCGCTCGGGGCCAAATCTGGGCTGCAGGGTGGGTGGTCTATAGTTGAAAAATATAGCTGTCTTTTAAGGTCTGCCTCAAAACACGCGCCCTGTGAACAGCATGGCGATTGATCGGGAAACTACTGACTGTCCAAAACATGGATTGGACCAGTAGCGCAACAATCAAGTTCGTAATTTAGTGCTTGCTTTACCTCCTCGTGGTGGTCCCCGGGCAACTGCATGTATAAATCCTTATACATATAGGCCAAAATTGCAAGTGCGAGATTGTCTAGGGTCTTATGCCTAGGCTAGGTAACCTGGGCCAGCAACCCGCGTTACCGAAACTACAATAGCTATGGAAACCGACACAATGCCTCGGATAAGGACTGATAATACGTTGACGACCTTTGGCTATCGTACCCGGACTAAGATTGGTTTCTGGAATGTGAAGACGCTCCTTGACTCTCAGAGTGAAGGACCTCAGAACGCCAGATTCCTTCAATTGGAGCATGAGTTCATGCGATATAGGCTGGACATATTGGGAGTAAGCGAGATAAGATGGTTAGATGCGGGTGAGTACCAATCCCCAACGCGTAATACTGTATTACTCTACTCCGGAAGACCGACCGGAAACCCCCGTGGATATGGAGTTGGACTGCTGCTAACGCCAACAGCACGCAGAGGCCTAATTACCTGGCAACCGCACGGTGATAGGATTTTAACGGCCAGATTCCGGACGAGAGTACGTCGCGTCACCATCATACAGTGTTACGCCCCCACGGATGGTTCGTCTGAGGAAGAAAAGGAGAACTTCTACAACCAGTTGGGAGCTGTTCATAATGCAACACCCAACGGCGACATTGTCATTGTGATGGGGAACCTGAATGCCAAGGTAGGCTGCGACAACGAAGGGCTCAAACATGTTATGGGACGGCACGGACTAGGCAATCGGAATGACAACGGCGAAAGATTTGTTAATTTTTGCAACGCAAATCGTCTTGTCATAGGTGGCACCATGTTTGAGCACAAAGCCTGCCATAAAATCAGTTGGGTGTCAACTGACAGGCAAGCAACCTCCAACCAAATTGACCATTTTGTGCAGGAAAAAACAATGGACAAACGAATTAATTAAAGTCTTAATTTTTACCAGATTGCAGTTTGAGCAGGAGTTTCTATCAAAACGCAAAAAAAAAAAACTATAATCTGGCGGAAGGTACTTCGTGAAATAACTAAAACAGTCCCTGAATTCCCTTTTTCGTTGGACGAAATTATAAGAAAATTCCTTAACATAATGGTTATGTACAAGCGGATCAAGATGAGAAATCGCACTTCTGGCGAGGCAGCAACTGCGTGGGAATTTTTTGAAGTTCTAGATGTACAGTGCCGCCAACAAACATTGATGCATCCATGGACGATGCATAAGAAAATGTGGAAGCCGCCAACTTCGTGGATAACTTGAATGTACCGACTGGGACTCCGGAACCACCAAAGAAAAACAAGAAGCAAAAAGACAACGAAATTCTAGAGTTTTTGAGGACAGAGCCGGACAAAAACCGCGAATCCTTAAATCGACTGATCGAGATAGAAAACGCAAGACTCAGAGTGGACCAGGAGAGGGTGGAAGAGATAAAGGAATTAAAACTCCTTATGAAATCCTTCTTGGAGTAAAGATATTTTGGAGCATAATTTTGGATTACCAGTGGCAAATACAATGATTTTTTTATTCTTTTATTTTACTTTCACACGGTCAGTTTTGTAATGATAACTCAATGAACTGTTCCCATATGTTCCCAATTATGTTCCCACACGATCAACAATGTAACTATATTCCCACACAGCGACACAGTCACCAGTCACACACGGTTATCCTGTATCTAGATACCCATCCCACATAAAATCTGATAAACACAGTCGGCTCCAAAGTAAGATATACAATGAATTTGAATGTATGGAATGAGATATTTCTTATGTTTTCGTCAGAATTCTTGCGAACTCAGTTCTAATTTAATGGTCAGTATGTTCGACAACAACCAAGCAAAAACGGGGATCGGTTGAGATGTTAGCATTTCTCCCGTCACTACTTTTCTTAAGATTTATTTATTTATTTATTTCCTTCTTTTCGAGTAAGCTTAAGTTATACTTTCGACACTTATACACCTTGATCATTTACCTTTTGCATTTTCACATTTAGTTTTCTGTTTGTTCTATTTTATCTTATTCTTATCAAACATTTATTCACAACGCAACAAAATTGCAACGCTTTGTTTAATTTATATTTTTACAAGTACAAATCTATTTTGAAATGGTATTACGACTATATACACAGATGGACAGAGGTTGGTTTAGGGAAAGGATTTGATTTCCATCGAATTAATTTGAGTTTGTTCACTGGCAGGAGGGTTGAAAATAGTTTCAATTTGATAAAATAAAAAAAAAACTTAACACAACTCTTAACATAATAATTCTTAGTGAGACAAATAAAAAATAAAAATAAAAATTAAATCTCTTATAAATAAATTTTTGTTGTTTCTTTTTAATAATACAAAAATAGCAAGTACCGTACTCTTAGTTAATAATTAGTTGCAACGATAATCATTATCGATAATTTTACAGTTTTTATATAAAAAATCTATTATCGAACCACTTAAAAATTAAATTATATTTAGCATTAAAGATTAAAAAAAACACTCAGACTTCCAATTGTTTTGATGGTTGATGCGATATAAATGGTTCACTCCACATCCGTCGTAAGTCACCCTGAAATAATTTGTATTTTATAATTTAATTGGAAAGGGAAAAGTATAGGTCTGTTTAGTCCTAGAACAAAGATACTTTGTAGCTTTTTGAGCGCTCATCTGCAAATATGGGCTCAATTCGGTACCTTAAAAAATCCAATTAGTGCGAATAGAAATAAAGTGAAGAAATGCTTTTCAATTTAATGGATAGACTAATAAAAATAATGATAGGAGTAAATATTTCAGTCAGATATAAGCTAAAGTCCGGTTCATGCAAAATCTGTACACCATTTGATGATTATTGCAGCGCCTCTAGCGGTAAGTAACGAACTATTGTGACACACACTTTTTCAGTAAAGCTTAACTGTTAATTGATCCATTTTTTGTTTTGATTGAACATGTATCACTGGTTCTGTGCGCAATGGAAATTGAAAGTCGCAAAATAATAGTGAACAAATTTCTCGAAAATCCTTCGTGGTCGGGTTCAAAGATTGCAAAGGTATTAAAATTACCGAAAACTACAGTGTGCAGTGTTATAAAATGGTATAAAGAAACATTCAGTATCGAAAGAACTAACAAAAAAAATAAGAAAACGGGATGTAAGAATTCAAAACTGGTCTCAAAGGTAATGAGATCTGTGAAACGTAACCCCGGGCTAACGGACAATGATCGAGCAAAAAAGTTCAATACAAGCAAGAGTACAGCAAGACGTATACGTTTGAAAGCAGGGTTTAAATCGTATCGTGCAATAAAATACCCCAACCGGCCTGACAAACAAAATTTAGTAGCGAAAAAACGGGCTAAAATTCTTTATGACAAACGCTGCTTAGTAATGGACGATGAAACGTATGTTAAATTTGACCTTAAGCAGCTACCAGGTCAAAAATTGTATGTTTCCATGAATCGTGGCAATGTCCTTTCAAAGTTTAAGTATATAAAAGTGGATAAATTTGCTAAGAAGGCAATGGTTTGGCAGGCGATCTGCACGGCCTTTGTGACAACTTTCACAATGACATCGGATGTTTACATCAAGGAGTGCCTAACAAAACGACTTATGCCTTTCATACGTCAACACCATACAGCAGTAACATTTTGGCCTGACTTAGCCAGTTGTCACTACTCCAGGGCTGCCATGGAGTGGTATAACAGCAACAATGTGGATGTTGTACCCAAAAACATGAGTCCACCAAACTGCCCCCAACTTCGACCAATAGAAAAATATTGGACAATTGTTAAATTTAAATTGAGGAGGAATACAGGAATTGTCAGAAATTTGAATTCAATGATGATTAAATGGAACCACGTTGCAGCCAAGAGTCAAAAGGAAAGATGTTCAGAAGATTATGGGGTCCATCAGGAAAAACACCCTAAATTTTTTGCACAGCGAAGAAATCTAAGATTAATTTGAATACTACTTTTAAGCTTAATAAATAACTTTTAATTTGAGGTATCATTTGTTTTTTTTTTTTTTCGAAGTATTGGTTAAAAAGATATAATAGCATATATGCGTACAGATTTTGCATGAACCGCACGAAAAGAGAAAGGTAGAGACAGACCGAACTTCGCTTCATAAAAAATTAGAAATCTTTCGGGCTAAAGCGAACCTAAAAGGTACGAAATATTTCACCGCAAACGATCTGACTAAAGATGAACGTATGCAGCGGACAAATGCTATTAAAACAGTGACTGCATTAAATGAATTAGGCATGGATACTTATGTACATTAAAAGAAATAAAAGAGTCGTCGATGGGAAAGAAATATCTAGTCATGACATAAATACTGG
Source organism: Pocota personata (assembly GCA_963082735.1). NCBI lineage: Eukaryota > Metazoa > Arthropoda > Insecta > Diptera > Syrphidae > Pocota > Pocota personata. Next base: position 43,668,029 of record OY720429.1, on the reverse strand, counting down.
TACATGTTTAAGCGCACTCATCGTGAAACTGGTATTGAACGCATCCATTCTATCTATATTGACAAGTATTCGATGAGTTATATTTACGAGTATACTAAGTTAATGGGCAAAACATATTGTGGCGCTCGCGCGGTCACGCGTTTGACAGGCTTTCTACCGACCTACGATAATATTTGTAAAAACGCCTGACCTCAAAATTTCCCACGCACGATTTCGCGGCAGAGAGAAGAGTAGAAATGTACTCTTTTTATTTGTATGGTTTGATTAGGAAACACAAATTTAAGAAAAAAACTTCGCAATCAAATGTGTATGAATAAGAAAATAAAAAAATAAACACCTCTGCATACTCTAACATAAGTCAAAGAATAATGTCAATCCAAAACAGTTGTGAGCTCTTAAAAAGTGCGACAATAGTAGAGAGTAGCTCTACTCCGACGTCGAGGTGGCGCTTACGATATTTACGATCAAAAAACAACCAAACGCCTGAGGTCACATTTGGTGTTACCTCATATGATCCCTATTGATTCTACTCATTCTGTCAAAGCGCGACCGCGCACAAACACATTTACACAAAAGTCGTTTGTAAATATGGAGTGTGGCGATATTGAAAACCGTGTTGTGGTAATTGGCCTTCACAAGTGTAATATGTAAAGAGGCGATGTTTTCCCCGGACCTTGTGACCGCTTGGAATTACCTGAAATTTGGTGTATCGGACTGTTAAATTGTTTGAGGGCTTTGGTGAAGTAACTGACCGCCCTCGCACTGTCAGAACTCCACAGGCGATCAAAGCTGTTAAGGACAGGATTAATTGGAAACCGCCGCGAAAGCAGAAAATGTTGTCACGATATCGCAGAAATCCAGACTCAACGCATATAAAGAACACACTAGTCACTTATTCACAGCCCAATTAAAGCAGAAACAAAATGAAAGATCGAAAGCTCTACGCCGCGTACGTGCGAAATGGTCACAGGAACATTTTGTTTACGCATAAAAAAAAAAAATTATGAGGAATCGTTCAATAAGCAAAATCACAAGAGTTTGTGCCCGGTCATCCAAAGAGGCGTCAGAACTTATTCCGCGAGCATCTGTGATAGTTTAGTGGGGAGTCAGTTACGAAGGCGTTACCGACGTTCATTTCAGCGAGAAAACATCGGCAAAAATCTTTCAAACGGATGTTCTGGAAGGCGTTATGAAGAGACTTAAGACACTGTTCACCGGTCACGAGATAACTCGTGTTTCATGCCCAAACGTTGTTGACCGATCATTCGTGTTTGCACTTGCATTATCTACTTCAATTTATGAAACCCAGTGCATAATAGAATATTTCAAAAACTTTGTTCATTCTGTTTAGTCGTGCCCACTCTATTATAAAGAAAATATTTTTCTTGGTATTTAGGCTAAAATTGTGATAAAAATTTCAGTAGCACAGAAATGACATGAGACATGAGATTCTGTGTAAAATTCCCAGTAATGTGTTAACTAATAATTGTTTTCAAACAACCAGAGGACTTTCCAGCAAGATTCCACGCCAGCTCATAAGGCAAATACAAAACAAGGGTGGCTCCAAAACAATGTGCCGGACATCATAGCAGCAGACGATTAACCGTCAGGCAGTCCAGACCTTAATCCATTGGATTATAAGCTATGATCTATTTTATTGGCGATGGCTTGTTCTACTCGACATTCAAACATTGCGTCCTTGAAGCGCGCACTTATCCGTGCAGTGGACATGGATGAGCGGCCAGAGTGACTGAAGGCCTGCATAAATGCAAATGGCCTGCCATCTGGAATAAAATGTTTAAGTATTGTTTCCTAATCAATTAAAGTTTTACAAAAAAAAAAAAAAATCTAAAAATACAAGTACTTGTTCGTTTTTATTTATCACTAAAAATGCGTGTATCAGTATTTATGACTTGACTAGGTATATGAAAGAAATAGATACAGAAACCTGAAAGGATATAATATGCGTTACCAAGGAAGAAAACCAACGGAAAAACGAATACTGATAATGAAACAAAAAAGAAAATGTGAGCTGGAGAATACCAGAATAGTACCGGAAAGTCAACTTAAACGGCTACCAGTAATATATAAAATAATAGAGAAGAATTAAACCTTCGACCAATTAGTGCAACCAATAAATAAGATCAGTTCAATAAGTTCAATTGATACTCGGCGAGATTTTAGTTACATGGACAGGATTAAAGATGAGAATGAATTCCTCAAGAAATACCACAATTCCGAAAACGTTACTATTAAAATGGCGAGTATTGCCGACATCATATAAATATACCCGGATGTACGATGTAAGTTAAGAGTCTTAAAAAAAATATACATATTAGAAAAATAGTCACAGTAAATAATAATATTAAAATGAAATAAAAACGTGAGGAAGGTAACGGGAAACCACGTCATAGTAAGTTAAAATGTAAAATTATGAATAGACACAATTCAAATGGCCCTCAGTCCGCAGGCAGGCCTTAAGTCGATGGTGGTAAGAATCCCCGGTGGGTACTTAAAAATCCCAACATGGAATGTTCGAAGCATGTATCAATCAGATAGACTTAAAAATACCATAAATGAAATGACTACATTAATTATTGATATCTTGGGAGTGGGTGATATCCAATGGAAAAGAAATGGAGAAATGGATAACAAGAGGAAACTTCAGAGTTTAAATAAAAAAAAAAAAATTTTTGGCGCAACAGTTTTTTAAGTGCCAGGGCCTAGCTTCTCGCAACCACTCGTGTTGTGTGCGTTATATGTTTTCACACGAATGGAAGGGACCTACAGTTTAGTGCCGTATCCGAAGGGCAATTTGTTTTGAGAAGCTTTCTCGTGACAACAATACTCTCGGATGTTTGTCAGACGTTCGCGAGAGGTGGGATCGTGAACAAACTTTTTGGTGTTATCTGGGATTCAAACTTGGAACCTCTTGCGTAGTGATCCGACACACTAACCACTACGCCACGACGCCCACTAGAGTTTAAATAAAGGGTGTCCCGAAATTCACGCAAGATTTGAATTTTACGCCATTTGTGCGATAAAGTGTTGCCAATGAAAAAAAAAAAAAAAACAGCGTGCCAGCTGACAGATCAGGGTTATTAAAAATGGCGTGCTACACAAAAGAACAGCATGTTTTCATTGTTGAGCAATATTTTAAAAATAGTGAAAATTTGGCAGCTACAGTTCGTAATTTTCGTACAAAATATGGTCGGAATAGCGATTTAATTTCATTAACTGTTAAGTGATTAATTCGAAAATTCAGGGAGATCTTAGACACTCTGGCCGTCCTTCAACACAAAACATCGACGCAGTTCGTGAGAGTGTTGTTGAGAGTCGAGGAGCAACAATTCGGCACCGTGGTCAAGAATTGGACATTTCGAGAATCTCTTTACTGTGTATTCTGACGAAAGATTTGCATCTCCATGCATACAAAGTGCAATTGACTCAAGAACTGAAGCCTACTAACCACGCACAGCGAAGAGAGTTCGTTGAATGGATTATAGAACAACAAGTATGTTGATTTTTGAAAAAAAAAAAATCATCTTCAACGATGAGGTTCATTTTCATCTTGATGGCTTCGTAAATCGTCAAAATTGTCGAATTTGGGGTTCAGAAAATCCACGAGTGATTGTTGAGAAACAAATGCATCCACAACGTGTTACTGTTTGGTGCGGATTTTTGGCAGGAGGCATCATCGGGCCATTCTTCTTTGAAAATGCAGCTTGTCAGGCAATAACAGTTAATGGTGCTCGCTATCGCGACATGATAATCCAGTGTTTTGTGCCTAAATTGCAAGATATGGATGTGGACATGTGGTTTCAATAAGATGGTTCCACATGCCATACAGCCCAAGAAACAATTCAATTACTACATGAGTCATTTCCTTGGCGTATAACTTCCCGTTTTGGTGATCAGAATTGGCCGCCCAAATCATTCGATTTAAAGCCGTTGTACTTTTGCCTTTGAGTTTTTTGAAGTCTAAGGTTTATCCCAACAAGCCCACACCTTGAAGGAGCGAATTGAGTGCTGTATCAACGAAATTCAGTCACATTTATGGAAAACGGTCATTTTGACAAAAGAGTGAGTATATGCCAGCAAAGTCGTGGAGGTCATTTATCCGATATGCTATTCCATACACAACCCTATACTGTATACTTTATGAATCAATAAAACATTTACATTGTTTTCTATCAAAATTACTTATTGCGTGAATTTTGGGACACCCTATACCACGCAGCCTCTGAAGAATATCTATATATGAAAAAGCTAGAGAACACGAACCGTTAACGCAAAAGTTTGCAAAGGCAGAGTGGGGGACACGATTAGTGGGGACACTCGGCTGTGGTATGAGATATGAAAGAGGTCACAAACGAATGGAATACTGTCAGCTAAATGAACTAGCAGTGATGAACACTTGGTTCAAATTACCGAAGAGAAGACTATACCCATGGATCTCACCGAGACACAATGATAATGAAAGAATTGTGAGATATCAAAAAGATTATCTCATAATTAATCAAATATTTAGAAACAGTGTGACATCGGTCAAAACGTACCCATGAATCGGTCAACACGGACCACAACCCTGTAGAAGCAACACTTCGAATAAAGCTGAAGAAAATAAGAAAAAACAAAAATCACTTAAGACGCTCTACAAACTAGAAATTGAAGTCGATCGCTGTAGTGAAATTTTGAAATGTGCCGCATGAAATAATTCCAGCACTGACAAAATGGTAACAAACTCGTTTCCCACATCATAAAGCAAAATTGTTTGTGTAAATTATTAAAAAAAAACGATAAAAGATTTTAGAAATCGTTCAATAGGAATGTACCTTGAAAATCTAACAGCGCAAAAATATTCTAATTATTCGCTTTGGGAAGTGGTGAAGGGCATTAAAAAACCACAGATAAAACTCCCGCCAATGGGTCAAGAATGATAAGGAAAAAGCGGAAATCTTTGCAGTCGACCTGGAAGAAACGTTTAAACCGTTCGGTGGTCAACCAGTCATTGAAAATATCAATGCACGGGACATAACATTTGACAACTATACAATAGCTAGTGCAACACTAGTTGAACTCAAACAGGAAATAAATAAATTGAAACCTAAAAAAGCTTCGGGATACGACTTAATCACAGGAAAGGTTCTCAAAGAATTACATAGGAAAGCGGTAATTAAACTTTTGTATGTTATAAACGCTTCTCTTAGACTAAAGTATGTTCCAAGTCAATGAAAAATCGCAGAAGTTATAATGGTTCCAAAACCTGGTAAACCGCCGCTTCTTCCGGTTATATCCAAAGTCTTCGAAAGGATATTGCTCAACCGGTTTCAGCCTGTTATAGAAGAAAAACATCTTATTCCTGATCATCAATGCAAGCATTCTACAATTGATCAAGTGCATAGAATGACCGATGTAATTGAAAAATCTTTTGAAGAAAAGAACATTTGCTCAAGCATATTTCTCGACGTTTCTCAAGCCTTTGATAAGGCTGGGCTTGCAGTTCAAATTCCGACAAGTTTTGCCAAGACATTTATATTCATATTTTGGAGTCATAGAATCTTTCATGTCAAACACGGTAACGATTATTCAGAATTTAAAGAAATAGCGGCAGCAAGGACGTGTTCTAGGTCCGCTTATGTATCTGTTGTATACTTGTGTTATACCGCAAGAAGAAGGCACCACATTAGGTATATTTGCCAATTATACTGCCATTCTGACGACGGGGAAAACTATAGAAGAAACCACTAACAGCGCGAAAACACAAAAACCGATTAGAAAGACAGGTGAACAATGCAGTTCTACAAATTCTAGATGAGCGAAATTTATTGCGCCGTCTACAAAGATCGAAGTCATTCGACCTACGAGTAACTTGATAAATCACAACCGTGTTAAAATTGCGGAACAAGCAGGAACTTTCAATAGAAAGATACCTGCCAAACGTTTTAATTTCGTTATATGAAAACTGCCTGTTAAGTCAATACTTAGTTGCAGTAAGAAAGAAACATTTTTAAAGGTTTTTTCTTAATGGGTAAAAATTCCACGCTATTATGAGCACGCGTTTTACTGTCCTCATAGTCTTTTTGAAGGTTTTCCATCTAACCTGGAAAAAAAATCTTATATACGTATACTTTCGCGATTTTTAATAGAATGTATGAATTCATAGTTTTATGGCTTCTTCTTATAAGAAAGTGGGCGTGGCTGTAACTATGTTTTATCGAAGTTCATGGATTCTGATGAGAACTTGAAAATAAAGCTTATCAGCACCGTAAGTAGTTTTAAAATAACAATATCAGATTTTGTGAAGAAAACGCCCCAAAAAAGTAGGCGTGGCATTGCACAACTTATGAACGAGTTGTTGAAAATGTGAACATTCATATATTAAATTCACCATTAAATGGAAATAATTTGGTTTTCTGTACAAAATTTTCCCAAAAAACTGCAATCCACTTTTTTTTTTTTGCAAAACTAGGTTTGTTTTATAGTTAAAAAATAAAAGCAGGTCGCGTATTGTTCTTCTTCTTGCGTCTAACAGACGTTGAAACGTTGAAACTTCAATATTTAAAGTAAACCGACAGATAAAAAAAAAACCTGAAATGGGCAGAAACAAGGAGAAAAGTAAAGTTGAACGTTTTGGCATAATAACCTTGCATATAGTGCGTACTATTGCAGATAAGCTTAAAATATCGAAGTCAACAGTGCACGATACCATACTTCGATCCGGAAGAGAAGCGGAAGGCCCAAATTAACATCAAAACAGAAGGATCAGACTAAAAAATTCATAAGCAAGGGGTATCGATGGCTTACAGCTCCAGAAATTTGTGCACAGTTCAACCACTCGCATTCAAGGAAGAAATCAGTAACAACGACAAAAAAGCGTTTAACTTGTTCACGCCTTCACGGTCGAGTAGTAGTATGAAAACCTTTACTACGGCCTTAAAACAAAGTCAAGCGGCTACATTGGGGAAGAGAGCACCACGATTGGACATCAATCAAATTTAAGTTTTTGGGCAAAAAAGGAGAGTTTACGTTCGACGGTCTGCTGTGTGGTCCCAACAATCAAGCTTGGCGATGGTGCAATCATATTTCTCTTCCGCTGGTGTTGGAGACCTCCTCCGTATCAATGAAATCATGAATAAGTAAAAGTACAGACAAATAATAGAAGAACACACCTTACAATCGGGTTTGCGATTAATAGGCTCTGGATTCATATTAATGCAAAATAATGATCTGAAACATTCTTCTAAGCTTTGCCGAGGATACGTGGAGCAAGAACAAGAACACTGAAAAATATAAAATGGCATGCCTAATCACTCTACCTCAACCCAATAGACGTTTTAGGACGAAGACAATATTTACAATAAATTTTGACTGTCAAAATTAAAAAGACAGAGTTTTATATCATTTTGCCTGACAGAATGTAATGTCCGGAAACTTATGGACGGCAGTGTATGTATGCAAGTACCATGTATATACATAAGTATGTAAGTAATTTTAATTATCAGTACCAGTATTTAAATAAATATTTTGGCACTAGCAGCCCAATACAGGGACTGGCCTAGCTTCTCGCAGCCACTCGTACTAAGCGCGCACGAATCATACTTACGGAACAATCAAAATTTGTCCTAATTGGCCTATATTGCAAGTTGTCTTGTGTGTAGTGCTTTTTGGCCTAACTGATATTAGACCCATGGAAAAATAATAAAAAATAATGGAGAAATAATTATTAAGAAAATGTTGCTAAAATGTTTAAACTGTTATTTTATTTCGGTTCACGAAAACGACATTTTTGAAGTAGGAACAAAAAGTACGAAAACGAAATCTATCGTTTTCGTACCAAACAGAAACCAACGAACGCTGCTTTCGAATACGAACTTTCAAATCTATTCATCTATTCATTCAGAAATGATTACTCTAATTTCAAGGAGATTGCGGCCGGAGTCCCACAAGGAAGTGTCCTTGGCCCACTTCTATATGTACTCTACACGCGTGATATGCTCAAGCCAGTGTGGACGTATGGTCTACAACTATGGGGTTGTACCAGGAAAAGCAATAGAAACATCTTAAAAAACTTTTGAAAATAAAGTTCTTAGAACGATCGTTAGCGCACCGTGGTATACGTAACGAAGATATTCATCGGGACGTGGGAATTCCCAGCGTCAAAAATTCATTTAGAAAATTAAAATTGCGGAAAAGCAAAGAGAAGATAAGACATAAAAGTACTTGAAAGTACTGATGAAGTACTTGAACCTACTTGTACTTGTCTTGTTTTTAAGAATAGTTTTTAAAAATAGAACCGAACAATGCCTGACGAGTTCGCACGTATCGATTAAAATATGTTTTATAATCGAGAATAAGACAAAGTATATGCTTTGGACGACAAATAACGATTGTTGGACCGCTGGGTGGATTCAACCCTACCTTCAGAGACCTACCTTCTTTTGGTGCGAGGATGTAGCGCCAATAAAACAATTGTTTGCAAGTCATCACATATTGACAACTCATACAGAATCTCAAACGAATGCATCGTTTTTCAAGCAGAAATCTGAGCAATTGATAGAGCATCAAGAAGCATTAGCAATTCTCACAATGAAAATAAATCCATCCCGGATTACAGTCTGAACCATAAGTACTATGGGCAATGGATAACTGTCGTCAAGTCCTAAACAAAATATGAAACATTCAATCTGTTCTATTCTCGGACATAGTGACGTAGAAGTGAATGGGAAAAACATAATTTCCCGGATTACTACAGGAGCTATGAAGATGCAGAAGAGATAGAGACCATTAAACAATTGTTCTCCCAATCGGTCATCTTCTCCACGGATTGTTTGAGGAAGTGGGGGAACTCGTGCAAGTCTCGATAATGGATATTTATCAGGAGTGGACTGGTTCGAACTTGGAGTAGCCGACTAGTAGCAGTGTTAGATATTGTACCACAAATTAAGACGAATCACAATGCAACAACAGGCCCCAGTATAAGCACATTCAAAGTACACATCACCCCTAACCCTTAATACTTTTAATGGTAAACTTACCTTTAAATAAGCCATTGTTAACAAGGGCAATAAAGTAAATGGTACAAGGTACAATAGAGCAGGCTGTGCTGCTTTAAACACTTCAGAGCTCACAGTTGCTGTGAGTAATCCGAGAAAATATCTGCAAATAAAAACAGCTATGCGTTTAAAGCATTTGCAATGCTAACAAAAATATAATCTTTACTTACCCTAATAAGGAACAATGAAAATACGTTAGTTTCGAGCCCATTCCCCTCGGTGGTGGTAACGTTGGATCTGATGTGACTCCTTGAGATTTCTTATAAGCATCGTAACGTAACACAAAACACAATAATAGTCCTGGCATCACAATATCACCTAGGCCCAGCATCGAGAAATGACCACTGTTATGTATGCTAGGGAACACTAATTTCCCGGGAAGATTCAATTTTGGTGGTTCCTTTACAATTCCTCCTAAATTCAATTTACGCGCAACAATTCCAACGGGATTTTCGGCGGGTCGTGTCGCTACTTTAACCATAACGTTCGTACTGAAAATGTATGACGAGAAGAACACCCAGAAGACATCGTAAATTAGAAGACCGGTGAGAAGCAGAGTGGATACTTTTAAGCTGGGTAGCCGCACAAATGCGATAAATGCGACGCAGAGACCCATTCCCATTGCTAAAAAAGAGCATTTAATGTAAATATAGGAATAATAAGGACTTTATAGAATCAAAAATCTTACCATCCATGAGTAGCCAATGACCGGTAAGGACCCAAATGCAAACAATTGACACCGAAAGTGAGAAACTAAAAAGTTCAGCAGCTGTAAAACGACCGCAAATACCGAATGATATGCGATTGCCATCCGAACAAGGACGAATGATATATTGACACATGGGTAGAAGGAGAAATGCTAGAGCTACAGTTGCTATAACTAAAAAATAAAATAAAATAATTTAAATAAAATGTTAAATTAATCTGTGTACATTTGTAAATGGATGTCGGGGTAGATGTGCGCAATACATGAAGACATAAGCGCTGACGAAACACCCTCTGTTTATCCGGTGAACTCCAGGTGCCTAGTATATTGCAGATTGCATCCTCTTTATGGTAAGAAACTTCTACTATACCCTAGCTTAAGGGGATGTCGTTGCGTGCCCAGTGTCCAATTGACATGGAAATATCCTAAAGACAACACCACAGAGAAAGGTGTTATCACCATAGTTATGGCTTTAAAACGTGGACGAAATATTCCTCACTCTAGAAAAGGAAGGATGTAAATTTGCAGCATATGCGGACATTACGATAGCAATTAGTAGTTAACGCATTTCTTATGGAATCTGGAAAGCTGGTCAAGTGAACTAACAGATTCGACTTTATTGTAAAGCTAGCATTTTTTTTTTACAAGAAAACACAGGATCCCGCAGATCGTAACAACAAAATTGAAGGGAATACAGTCAATCTGGATAGGAATACACGTGCACGAACGTATCAAGAAGGTCGCTACTTACTGTACTCTTGTAAAAAAAAAACTCTAGGCTACAGATAATACACTGGTTGTATACTGCAGCAGTAAAACCGATACTCATGTACGGAATCTTACTCTAGTGGACAGCACTAAACAAATATATCTACTTTACTCTTCTCCTCAATGAGATTCAAAGGACGGCATGTGTTCGCATAGTTAGCACATTGCGGATCACTCCTATGGCGGCATTGAAAACCATGCTACACACCCTCCCCTTGGATATTTATGGGAAAGGCATAGTCGATGACCATAAACGTTAGAGATGACCATAAACCACACTCAAATATAAATCACGGACTACTAAAACCGCTACTAGATTTCAATAGAAAATACAGCACTATTCCCAGTATATTCCCAGTCAATAGCGACGCAAAAGGAATACTAATTTATTTAAAAATTTAAACTGATGGGCTTAACACGGTGACAGCGTAGACGCTTCAAGTGTCGTGACTATTCGTGAAGCGGCTGAGTAGGTGTTTATATAGTTTACGTAGTTTACACCGGTAGTCAAGCAGCCATAAAAGCACTCAAATCACCAATAATGAAATCATAATTGTTCGAGAAACGTTGTTAACTCTGTCCTGGGTTCCGGGTCATAGAAATATTATAGGTAACAGCAACGCAGATGAATCACCCGAAGAAGACGCCTGTAAAAAGGGCACTGCAACAGACTAATGAGGGATGGCGGAATCTGGACATACGTGAGACAATATTGCTCCAGCTAAGTCGGCACAATCCAAAATGCCTGGTAATAATCAGCAGAGCACTTATTTGTACCTTGGTCGGGGTGCTACCACTGCTTTACAACCACCTTGCACTACCGCAGTGAGAAAGCTGTACTGGGAGAATAGTTTTTCGATGAACTCTTAGCTTTTGCCGAATGGAATATAATAATAAAATCTGGAAATTAATCCAAATATCAAACTGGTTCCAAGAGTAGTGGAAATAAACGGCTCATATGATGGTCTGAGTGAATCCTACCGAATATGTGGAGATAGCGATAGCTAACCTAAAATGGGGAAAGTAATCAACAACGCCTGCTCCTCCAAAGTGTACTGACTCTTAAACTGCCAGAATATAGAAACAACAACGTTCTCTGTGAATGCCCAAATCTTGGAACAAACTCAATGTGCACATACCCACTTATCTTATCTAAGGGTCACAAAATATTCAACAAAGAAACAATCTTCTTTCGTTGCTTTATCTCCTTATGTTACCATTTGTGACTCCAAACTGAATCAACAAACAACATTCAAAAAAGGAACATGACTTCCATGCCACCTTATTTACTCTTCAAACTTAGAAACATTCCTAAAACTACTCTCTTCATTGTTAATGCATTTTTCTAGGCAAGAGCTATCAACGGCACTACATGACATCCATTTACTTCTTCTACACATTTCAAGATAAAACAGTAACATTACTTACTTGCTGTACACACGGCAAACAGCAATTGCATGGAATCGAAGAAGAAAAACATCACAAGCAATGAAACCGATGCACCCAGTGGCAAGCATAAGGCATGCATCGTGTCCAAGGTAGCAAATTTACCTAAGAAAGAGAGAAAGTTGGAAAGATTAGCATAATTAATTTTAAATATAATCAACTGTAACTCACTCGGTTCATTTTCGATGGGTTCGCCGGTAAGTAAATTCGTCATCGATTCATTGCGTTTCTTCTCTTGACGCTCGCGGGCCTCTTGTTCGATATTCAAACTTCGAAAGCTACCGTACACAATAAGGAGCATCGATATGAGACATGTCGACACCCTTGAAGAATCCATCACGGAGTAGGCCCAGTGATACTCACGATACTCTCCTTGTGTGCTACTACTGTCAACGCCTGCGTTCCCTGCTGAGCCGCCTTGCGACATTTCTCATAGAGCACACTCAAAAACGCGCACAATAGCCGATTGGTTTTTGAGGGCAATTCCTCTCCTCTCCTCCTTTTCCTTAGATTGTCTATTGATTATTTGCGACTGTGGCGGCGGATAAGACTACACACATTCACCGGACACAAAAGTGTCACGGTGTCGCGGTTGCGTTATCTGAGCGATCGCACTCAATGCTTCAATGAGAGAAGGAATTCGATTTATCAATTCTTTATTTGCACTGTGACCCTAGTGACGTGGGTAATCTGAAAAAAAAAAAAAAGAAGGCAAAACATTTTGTTAGTTGGAGTTTTCAGGTATCGAGTTCTATTCCCTTATCATTATTTGCATTTGATATGCAGGGCCGGATAAGCAGTGTGTGTCGGTTTCAAGTTTAATAACAAGAATTAGCTGATATCTCATTTGATTTCACTTTTCGAACAAACGTTCGTTCAATTGGATTTATTTGGATGACATCTTTACTTAGCGTTATCAGGTACTCAACATAAAAAAATTATTATTGCACGATAAAGTGTGCAACAAACGCAAAATATATATTTGAAATTGGAATGAAATATAAATATGGGGAGACTCAGCAAAAGATAAATGAAATGAATTTGATTGTATCAAAAAGGTGTACGAAGGATTCCCGACCAAACAAACCGTGTCAACATGATATCAATCTTTAGCGCGGTGTTATTTATGGAAAAGATTATGTTTCAAACGTACACGTTTGATATTCAAATAAAGTGCACGACTGGGTCGCACATACTTCTGCAAATCACTCCGATTTGAGATTAGAACGAAATTCTTAATACAAATGAGCTTATTTGGCTGAGTAATTTTAATTTAGTGTATTTTTACCCTAGCGTATTTAAATGTCAGTTTTTTTTTTTTTATAATTTGCACGTGTTAAAGGGGATAGATATGAATACCCTTATACTAATTTTTAGAACACGTGAGTTTTGTGGAAAGGGGAAGAGACAGAGAGAAAGACAGAGTGGTGTAGTTTGAAACTCAGGTGGTATTAAGTTTCTGTAAACTCCAAGGGTGGCTGTCCAGATAACTGGCGATTATTTTGTTTCGCTATCATTGTCGTTGCTTATGATTCACAGTATTTTTTTCCGTCCTCCTGGGGTCATCATCACGATCAAGTTGCATTTTAGCCATATGACCACCCTACTGCCAGTGTTATGCCTTCACACTTCATATACTAAGTTTTTTGTGTAATTTTCTTAGTAACAATAAAAATTAAAAAAATTAAATAACTAAACACAATTTTCAAGTTCGTTACGTCGAAAGACATAGTTTTAAGTATTAGGTTTAACTTAGAGCGCCCGGGCCAGTAAGTTAGAATAAGAATAGTTAAGTTAGTTAAGCTAGTTTTAAGCGTTTTTTTGTCTAGGATGTAAGTTATAATGAATTCATTAATAAAAAATGCATTAAAAATGAAAAAATGTTATGCCTTCACAGTAGAGTTGACTTAGCTTTCGCAAGTGATCGACATTTTTTTTTATTTATTTCATGCGTAATAAATAGATGATTCTTGATATCAGGATTCGAACCGTGAATCAACAGCGTGGCAAGCGATGATGTTACCACCACACCACGGCCACCCTTAGTTGATTTTCATACTGTTGAGAAGAACTTCTTTTGGTCCTCCTGTGATGATGAAAAAGACTTCGTCAAGGCAATATCAGCCTGGCGAATTGATGACGTTGAAGCGGTACTAATTACTAGTTCAAGGCTTAAAATGTTACCAAACTATTGAGTTGTTGGAAAGTCATGACGCATTTTTCTATGTTTTTCAGAGATCATTTATTTATATAATGAACAAAATATATTGCTTGTATTTCTTTAAGTTCAGAATACGCTGAACCATAGTGGACTCTAAAGAATCTATTAGCTATATATGACTTAAGTATCTCATAGTATTGTCTAGGTAGATCCCTATGTAGTTTATATTCCAAGCCCTTATGCCAAACTTTATCAAAGGCCTGAGCAACGTCTAGGAGTATTGTAGAACAAACTTGTTTTTCTTCTAGTGCTTTTTCTATAACATTAGTTATACGATGCACTTGGTCTATTGTCGAGTGCTTATTTCTAAACCCGAACTTATGTGTGGGAATAAGCCTTCTTTGCTCTATGATTCTAGCAAGCCTTTTAAGAAGCAGTTTCTCGAAAATGTTTGATAATATCGGTAAAAGCGATATTGGCCTATATGAGGTAACTTCTGATAGGTATAACAATAATTTCTGCTATTTTCCAGTTAAAAGGTCGTAAACTGGTGATTTTCTACTAGATAGTTTAGAAATATATGTGCTAATCTCTCTTAGCGAAACATAAGGGATTATGTCTTCATCTATTTTATCAGAGAATTCTAGTTCATTTGCCACGCTAGGTGGAAAAGGTTTAAACACACTTTTCTAATATTAGTTCCCTAATTTCTGTGGGATATTTTACTGATGCTTGTTTTTTTTTTTGTTGATAGGTCGGTGTACTATCTTCTGCTGCCTGTTGTATATCGGCAATGAATTGTTCCACTTCGATGTCAATATGGTTTGTTGTGGTCAGAGGGGATCTAAGGTTAATAAATCCTTCGAGTAATTCTCTGAATTTACACCAGTTCGTTCTTTTGTTGGTAAGTCTTACATTTATTATCTTTTGTATTAACGTGCCGTTGACCATCAGGATTATAGGTGTATGATCCGACGACAGATCATCACTGTTTTCAACTTTTACTTCTTTTCTATTGATTCCTTTCATTATGAAGAAGTCAATAAGATCTGGTGTTTTGGCCAATAAGTAGGCGATCCAGTCGAAATGGAATCACAGTTAAAATTTCGCCCTGCTTTGTAATGCTTCCTGCCTTTTGTCGTCATTAATCTTGACTCCCAGTAGGTGTGTTTTGCATTAAAATCACCTCCAATGATAAAGCTGTTGCCTAAAGTTCGGAAGAGGTCATTAAGATCTTCCTCTGTCGGCAAATACTTGGGTGGGCAGTATATGGCAGCTATTTTAAATTCCTTGCTTTTAGCCAAAATGTTTATTATCGCTACTTGCATGGTTTGTTTTGCTATTTTTGGCAATTCATAAGGTTCCAAACTACTTTTTACAATTACAGCACTACCTCCCCTAGCACTGTCAGCTGGATGGGGAAAGTGGTAACAGAGATACCCTGGGATTCTAATCTTTGTTCCCTGTTTGAAATGGGGTTTCAGAAATCAGGCAAACATCAATGTCTTCATTGCATAGAAAAGCCTGAAATCCAGAGATGTGTTGGAGTAAACCGTTTGCATTCCAGGTTGTGACTTTCAGATTTTTAATCATTATTATTTTGTTGATTTTTTCCTGTAGAAACTTCTTTCGTTAGTAGCTCAATTATTTTATCTTGGTTATACAATCTTTGGATAATAGTAAAGAGCATTTCCTTTACTGAAATGTGTTCCACAGGGAAGTGTTCTAGGCCCTACCCTATATTTACTATATACTAGTGATATTCCACATGCGAATGATACCATGTTAGCCACATTCGCAGACGACACTGCTCTTCTAGCAACTGATGGATGCGTGGCCACAGCAAAAGAAAAGCTACAAAACTCAGTGAACGAGATATGTGATTGGACGAAACGATGGAGAATGAAACTTAATGAGCCTAAGTCCACCCATATCAACTTTACAAATAAAAAAATAACGAACGTTCCTGTGGTTATTAATAATCAAGTAGTTCCTTATTCTAACACAGCTAATTATCTGGGTATGAATCTGGATACTAAACAGAAATGGAAGGAACATGTGAAAAAGAAAGTAGAGGAGTTAAATATTAAATATAGCAAACTCTATTGGTTGTTAGGCCATAATTCAGAAGTGTTCATTGAGAACAAAATCTCATTATATAACCAGATATTAAAACCTGTTTGGACATATGGCGTCCAATTATGGGGTTGTACAAAAAAAAACTAATGTACAAATAATACAAATCCATGGTACATTAGAAATATTGACTTGCATCGTAATTTGCAGAATAATCCGGTAACGGAAGAAATTAAAATGAACGCAATTCGTCACAACGTGCGTCTGCAGATGCATATAAATCCTTCAATAGGAGACGTCTTAAATATACGAAATAATATTCGTAGATTAAGAAGAACAAAACCTCATGAACTTATTATCTGACAATTATGAGAGCACGTATTTAAATTATAATACCCTCTCAAACGCAACTAAAGATTGAAAATAAAATCATTTGTCGATCTTTCTTTGATTGGTCATGATCAAGGAGGTGTTTTTAGTGCGGTTACAGTCCCACACTGCTTTGGGTTTCTAATCCCTCTTCGTCAATCAAAATTTCCACCTTCATTAACAAAAAAAAAAAAAAAATATATTGCCCGTTTTGTTCGATTGCCTTTTACCATTTTTTAGTAAGTTGCATAATTCTTCGTTCATAGAAGGATCTGTCTTTATCGGCGAAAAACTGAAGAAGAAGGTGCTGATTTACAGCCTCATCTGAATTGAACATTTTTTCACGCAAAAAGTTTTGAAGAGAACGAAACAAGTGGAGGCACGAGTTCGATAACTTTGGTGCCAAAAGTTTATAACGGTTTTTTGTAGAGGGGTCAAAAACAAGCATTTTTTACTATGGGAGGGAGAGGGGGTCTGTCTCGCCCCGTTTAGGAGATAGGGACAATTTTAGAAAAAAATGACTTGAAGTAAAAAAAAAATATTAAAAAACAACGGCAACACTTACAATGAAGTACTATACCGGTTTCAAAAGCCAGAAACCTGTTCTTTAATCCTAAATTTAAATTAAATAATTTATGTCAATAGTTTTTGAAAAATTCGCATGCAAACTCAAAATTTTGATAGAAAAAATGACAAAAAAAGTACCGTAGTACCTCCTAAACGGGGCGAACATGTTTGGGATAAATTTAGTAAACAGATAAAACAAAGGAATCCCGCACATCTTAGCTTAAAAGAATTTAAGATTGTTTTTCTGAAAGAGTAGATAGAAGTAAGCCAAGGAGGACATCATTTATATGAGCAAGAGGAGGGAATACAAAGTACAACCCGCGCAACAAAAAAAGCCGCATACGGGTTTTCCATTTTTTTGCGCTAATTACCTTTAAGGGATTCGCCGAATTATATTTTATTGCTTCCGGGTTAGGTAATGTACATTTTGGAATGTGTCGGAATTCATTCTGGCAGTATTTAACAGTGCGTGCAGTTGTATTTCTTAAATAAAAGTGAAAGTATAGCGATGTCTAAAAGGGTACAATTGAGTAAAGAAAATAAGGCAGTTATTGTCGCCTTATCCAAACAGAATCAGTCATTCCGTGAAATTGCTCGACAAACTGGATGCAATAAGAGTTCTGTAAAAAGATTCTGTAACAAATATCGTCGGGATCACAATCCGGACAGAAAAATTGGCACATGATTGAAGAGATGTACCACTGTTCGGGAGGACCGGGAACTGAAGAGGCTAAGCTTGAGAAACAGGTTTAAAAATGCATCGGAGTTAAGAGCTGACCTGCGAGAAGCTACTGCGGCTGAAGTTAGCGTCAGAACTATCCAGAATCGTCTCAACGAGATGGGTTTGCTAGCAAGGAGACCAGCGAAAAAACCACTTCTGACCAGCAAAATGAAGAAAACGCGCCTTAGCTGGGCTAAGGAAAGGCAAAACTGGAGTGTTCAAGATTGGTCAAATGTGGTGTTCTCTGATGAGTCCAAGTTTAACCTAATCGGACCGGATGGGAAGCAGATAGTTCGCCGTAGAAAAGGGGAATGCTACAGCGACGAATGCATAGCTCACACCGTAAAACATTCTCCTTATGTTATGGTGTAGGGATGCATCACCGCAATCGGAGTTAGATCTCTAATTATGCTCGAGGGCACTGTTAACGCCATGCAGTACAAACAAATTATCTTAGATGGTGTTGTACCGAGTATGGAAATGATAACAGCAGAAACATCAAAACCAATTTTTCAAGATGATTCAGCACCTTGCCACCGAGCAAAATCTGTGAGTAATTCGAGGTTTTTTTTTCATATTTATGGGTGTTTTGAAAATCTTATGATTTTAATTTTTAAATTTCCTCCACAGATTAAAACTTTGAAAGAATAATTAGGAATAGAATCCCTAATTTGGTCGGGAAACAGTCCAGATCTCAACCCCATCGAAAATGTCTGGACTCTTATGGGAAAGAAGATCCAAGATAAAAAACCAAAAACCATGCAGCATCTAAAGAGCATTATATGAAAAAAGAAATTTGCTTTTCAAATTGTTGCTCTTTTTTTAATTTATGTATATTGATAGTACTTGGGTAATATCTGATATTTTGTAGTCTGATCTTCACGATCATTACTTTTTTTCAATTAGGCTACGAAATGTATTGTCAAATTGGGGAATGTGTTAATTTAAATGTTAAACATCAAAAATACAAAGTGACTAAGCAGTGATTAGTCACCATTTATCAAATTTCTTCCATTTTGTTAAAAATTACCATGTGCGGCCTTTTTGTTGTGTTTGGGTGTATGTAGGTATTAAATTTTTGACAGTTGTTGTAGTTGTAATTTATATCTTTGCCTAAATATTTGACAACTTCAATAGGAGGCTTTAAGTTACCAAAACTGTCAAAGTATTTAATGCTATTGGTCTTCTTAGTGTATGCTACCCAATGAGTGCACGGTCCGCGGTCTGTGAGTAATTCGAGGTTTTTTTTTTCATATTTATGGGTGTTTTGAAAATCTTATGATTTTAATTTTTAAATTTCCTCCACAGATTAAAACTTTGAAAGAATAATTAGGAATAGAATCCCTAATTTGGTCGGGAAACAGTCCAGATCTCAACCCCATCGAAAATGTCTGGGCTCTTATGGGAAAGAAGATCCAAGATAAAAAACCAAAAACCATGCAGCATCTAAAGAGCATCATTGAAAAAGTGTGGTTCAATGAAATTAATAACAATTACCTCGGTAATCTCTATGCCTCCATGCCAAACAGGGTTCATGACGTTGTTAGAGCGAAGGGTGCTGCTACGAAATACTAGAATCATTTTTTAGTATTATAAAAGTCTTAAATTATGTAAAAAGGTTTCTTAGTTAATAAAAATATGAAAAAAGAAATTTGCTTTTCAAATTGTGGCTCTTTTTTGGGTAATATTTGATATTTTGTAGTCTGATCTTCACGATTATTACTTTTTTTCAATTAGGCTACGAAATGTATTGTCAAATTGGGGAATGTGTTAACTTAAATGTTAAACATCAAAAATACAAAGTGACTACGCAGTGATTAGTCATCATTTATTAAATTTCTTCCATTTTGTTAAAAATTACCATGTGCGGCTTTTTTTGTTGCGCAGAGTGTACTTATCCATTTTTTGGCAACTAAGTAATTGCCGATTTCACACATATGTAGATGTCTTTGGACATATTTTTTAATATGATTGAACGATCGAAGGTTTTTTCGACCGTCAACCTTGGGATCTCTAGGATGCCTTCTATTAAGGGCTAGGTAGATCCTGGTTGCTGTACGTTTGACCGACTTGTCAAACGTATGCAAGCTAGCGAATTAACACGAATTGAAATCGCGATAACGAAGAGCGAATACGACGAAATAAAACGCAGTAGTTTCCCCGAAGGGTGTTTTGACAACGAATCATGGAAGCTTTATTTCACTGAGGGTTTTTATACAATTTGAAACTAACAGGTTTTGTGTTCGCCTGAGAGATATTACGTTATTTTTAAAAATTCGAATAATGTGGCGAATTAGCAAAATACAAAAAATATGGCGAATGGTAAAATTTACGCGCCAGATTCAAATATACAAATTCCTTTATACAATAATTCATAATTTACATAAATTGGGAATTGGGATGATTACAATGAAGATGATGATGACGATGATGTTCTGCTCCAACAATGATAATATTGATATTTTATTGAATTTTAAGAGCTATTTTCTAAAATTGACTAACTAATGAAAGTCATGATTTTAATAAAATTTCAGTATTTAAGGTTTGTTATGGTTTTTTTTTTTTTTTTTTTTTCAATAAATGAATCAAGAGTATTAAATAATTTTTCCTTAAAACTTAGGCCCGTATTCATGAATCAAATTTAAGGCGCGAGTAAGTGTTTACCAACGAAGTAATAAGTAATGAGGAACGCATTGCAAAGAGTGCTTTTTGTGAATAGCAATTCATGAACATTTCTTCTTTCTGTGCGTTCATTGAGAAGAAATACTCTTAAAAAAGGAAAAGAGAACAATAAACGTGAATAAAAAGAGAATTCTAATAGATATTATGTAGCCGCTTATTGATAAATACAAATTGACAGACACTATGCGAAGGCAATAATAGCTCTCTAGGATACTTGTATATTTGACAGACGTAAGTGGGATTGTATTGAACGCATAGCACAGAAAGATGCTACAGTTGGTCAAAAAAGAAATCGGACACTTACCTTTTACCTCGTTAAACCGCAAAATAAAATAAAAACAAAACTCAATCGATTAATGTTAATGCATTTTTTGATAGCTTATATTATAGGCTCGTAATATACAACAAAAAAATTTTAATCCACACTAATATGTTTGTTTAGAAATTTATGTAAAAAAAAATTCATCAAATTTTACCTCAAAAAAGAAATCGGACACATGGCAAAACCTCACTATTTTCAAATTTTTAACGTAAAAATTATATTGTTTTTGTCTATAATATGCCGTTACATATTTGTGATATCAGTTGAAGCCAAAATACATTCAATTTGGAAAAGCAAGTTAAGACGGAAAGTCAATGTGGTTACATCACGCTGGAAGTGCGAAGTATTGCAATAAAACATTTTGAAGAAGGAAAATCTGTGCGCGAAATTGCAGAAATAATTAAAAGAAGTCCCTTTACAGTAGGCGACATTATAAAAAGGTATAAAGCAACAAAATCAATTGAAAATTTACCGAAATCTGAAAGACCGAAGAAATTCAGTTTGGCCGATAAGCGTTGGATTGTGAAGCAGGTGCAAAAGAATCCTCAACTAAATGCACCAAAGTTGACTGCAGAGGTAAAAAATTATGTGCATAAAGATGATCATCCGGAAACCGTTAAGATAGTTTTACGAAAAAACAATTTCCATGGAAGAGTCGCCCGAAAGAAGCCGTACATCAGCAAGCAGAATCGAATAAAACGAAAGGAATTTGTTAGGCGTCATCAAAGCAAGGATTTTTCGTTCTGGAAATGTGTTTTGTTCTCAGACGAGAGTAAATTCAATTTATTTCGATCTGATGGACAGACATATACATATATGGAGAAAACCAAACGAAGAACTCAGAGAGAGAGGAATTTGCGGCCAACTGTGAAGCATGGGGGTGGCTCAGTTATGGTTTGGGGTTTCATGTCCGCGGCTGAGCCAGGAAATCTCGTTTTCATTAACGGAAACATGAACCAGTATAAATATACATATATAATACAAATTTTAAAAGATAATTTTAATTGGGAATTAGGGATGAATACTATTTTCACCAGGACAACGACCCCAAGCACAAAGCTCATAATACTCGGTTGTGGGTGCTATATAACTGTCCAAATGTGCTAGAAACACCTCCACAATCACCAGATTTAAACGTGATAGAACACGTGTGGAGCTATTTGGAGAATCAGCTGAAGAGCTACCCCATTCCAAGGAAAAGGGACTTAGAGCTTGCTTTAAGATGTGAATGGGACAAAATTCCAGCTTCTTACTGTGATAAATTGGTCCAATCAATGCTAAAAAGGTTGGATGCGGTGAAAAAGAGCAAAGCCTTACCTTCTAAATATTAATTTATGTTTTGTTTTTATTTTTTTTTTGTTTCTCCTAATTGTATAAATGAAGTGTCCGATTTTTTTTTTTGAGGTAAAATTTGATGAATTTTTTTAAATTAATTTCTAAACAAACATGTTAATGTGGATTGATATAAGCCTATAATATAAGCTATCAAAAAATGCATTAACATTAATCGATTGAGTTTTGTTTTTATTTTATTTTGCGGTTTAAAGAGGGGAAAGGTAAGTGTCCGATTTCTTTTTTGACCAACTTTATGTGGAATACGATGTTTATGAACACGAGCGTAAGTAAAACATTCTTCTGATATCATCTTCAAACAATCAATAATCAAACTTTATTTGTATTCCCCTAAATTTATTTAGCAGTTTCTACACTGCATTATTGAACAGTACATAAAGGGTTAATCATTTCGAGGTTAGGATTTCACATCCCTGCCATATGGCATCGGTCAAATCTGTCATCCACAGTGTAAGGTATATAGTTCTTGCTCTGCCATTTTTCAATATCGCTCGACGCATTAAAATTGTTGCCTGCTGACCATAGAATGCGCAGAACATACTCCGATTGGATTCTGTAAAATCAACAAGTTGACACCGATTTTTCAAACAATCTTCTTTAACGACGAGGCCCATTTCTCGCTCGGTGGCTACGTAAATAAACAGAAATGAAGAATTTCGAGTTCTGAGAACTCAAGTGCGAAGTTGAGAAGCCATTGCATCCACCACGGGTGACAGTTTGGCGCGCGCTGTGGACTGGCGGTGTGATCGTGAGGCGCCACAGTTACGGTAAATTCTCTACGCTATAGTCAAATGATAACCAATTTGTTTGGCCTGAGATTATTGAAGATATTGATATCAGAGACATGTGGTTCCTACAGGACGGGGCTACGTGCCATACAGCACAGGCAAATGTGGCTCTATTGCACGAAAAGTTCCCGACCATTTAATTACGAGATTTGTCGACGTGAATTGGACTCCAAGATAGTTGGACTTCTTTTTGTGAGGCTATGCTGAAGACCGTGTTTATGTAGATACTTAAAAACCAATATCCGTGGAGTTATTGCTGTTATATGGCATAATCCGATTTTGCAACCCTTCAGGGGCGAATTATCTATATTTATTATTTATTTATATATTATATAATCGCTGTACATGTAAGAGAATACACTTGAATTAAGTACAGGTAGGAAAAGGTAAACTTATTTTATATACAAAATTAATTAGTGTGTTAAAAATACAATTATGAAAAAGATACATTTTAAAATAGATACTACAAATTAAAGACAAGAAAAATTAAAACAAACAGTAAATAGTTGCAACCATGTAGACTAAGAAGATTAAGATAATAAATGAGAGCAACTTCAGTTTAACCTAGAGAAATATGAAAAACCCGCCGATTGAAAATGTCTGTATTCGACTTTAGACCTCACCTGATATGGCAGGTGATTCCAAAGATTCACAGCATGAATGAAGAATTGTCTTCGTGAAGTCAAGCATGTATATATAGACGGTCTTAAAGTTATATAGCGAATAGACCTTGATAGGACAAGCTTACTGTATAGGTATACAGGTTGTTTCTTGTGAATAACTTTGAAGAGTAGAACGCAGGATCGATATTTTAAAAAAGGTTCCAAATCGTAACCAAGAAGTCTGCGGCGTTCCGCTGAAACATGATCGTACATACCAAGATTATACACATACCTAGCAGCTGAATTTAGCGCCTTTTTTAATTTTAGTAAAGAGGTGCTGTCACAGTCAGTAAAAAGCTCACAGCCATAAGTAATAATTAGTATGATAAGTGCCTTTACAAGTTTTAACTTAGTGTCAATAGGTAATATTGACTTACTAATAGAAAGACCTCTGAGGGATGCATATATTTTAGACACTATACTGTTTATGTGGTCGTTCCAAGTAAGCTCACTATCAAAAATTATTCCAAGATTCTTTACATGAGTGGCGTATTCAATACACGTAGAGAGAAGTTCTACTTTGGGAAAATCAAGAAGATAAGTTTTGTTTTTTGAGAAAGGCATAACTTTGGTTTTGTCGGGACTAATCGTAAGTGCATTCTGAGTCGACCACCTAATCACAGAGCGGAGATCCTCATTCAATCTTGCGACTGAATCTTCCACCATTCCAATTGGAAAGCTTAAATAGAGCTGAACATCGTCCGCGTATATATGAAAACTACAATGGCATAATACAGTTGGGAGATCATTAATGAACATAGAAAAGAGCAATGGGCCAATTATAGACCCTTGCGGGACACCACTATTAACAGGACGAAATGTAGACAGATTAGAATTATGCGAAACAGCTTGGACACGATTAGTGAGATACGAGAATATTAGCTTGTTAGTGGGACTGGAGAAATTAAATTGGGTTAACAGTTTATTACAAAGAATTGACGGATTTACGCAGTCGAAATCCTTAGAGAAGTCAAGTAATGTCGTTTTATTTTCATCAAAAGCTTGACGAATATCATCAGATACTTTTAATACTGCTGTTATGCAGCTATGTCCTGATCGAAAACCCGATTGCATAGGGGTTAATACTTTTTGTTTTCGACATATTCCTTTATTTCACGACTTACTAGAAATTCGAAGACTTTAGACAAAAATGGAAGAATGGCGATTGGTCTGTATCCCGGAGTATTAGCTTTTTTTGGAATCGGAATAATTTTTGCTTTTTCCAGAGATTTGAATAGGCGGATGTCATAAGGATGGTATTGAAAATGTGTGTAATTTGAGGCAATATTATTGGAAGTAAAATTTTTTCAAAATCTGGGTGGATATTATCAAGGCCGACAGATTTTCGTTTGATAGCAAGTATCGCCATTCCTACCGAAAACACATCAAATCTATTTACTGCGAAAGCTTCTTCACTATCATTTTGTGTCAATGACAATGGAGAGTCAATAGCTACTGTAGGAAGAGTACTGACAAATCGATTGTTTAATTCTTCTAGGTTAATGTCCAATTGTTCGTACTTGGTTCCACAGAAATTTGGACGATCGATCGGAATTAAATTTAGCATTGTAATAATTAAATTTCGAAGTTTTTATCATACATGTAACAAGATTTCGACTAACTTTATATTCCGTATGCATTTCTGTGCAGCGAAATCGTTTCCACCGTCGGTATAGAGTGTCCCTTCGCTTAATAAAGTTCAATATTTCATTGGACAACCAAGGACAAGCTTTGTTTTTCAGTACACGAGTTTTACATGGAACATGTTTGTTAAAGAGATACTCAAGACTCACATTTAGGAACTCTACTTGTTTATTAACGTCAGACGACATATATATTACTCCACTCAATATTGCTACAATCACAAAACAGGTTTTGAACATTAATACTACGGAAATCACGATATTTAACGGGTTGTGAATAATTTCTACATACATTTACACTGAAGGTAGCGAATACAAGATCGTGATATAGGAAAACAGGCACAGACTGTTGACTGTAACATTTCACAATACTTTGATCACTTGTCAAAATAACATCTAACAATGATGGTGAACAATTAGGTTTAAAGTGAGTTGGGTCTGTTGTATTTAGAAAAAATAGACTGAGAGATTTTATGGTGCTTTTTAATGAGGAGCTAGACGACGTGCTAAGGAGATTCATGCTGAAATCCCCACATAGAATAAGTTTTGGTGCCAAGCAAGAAATTCCCTCAATAATATCGCACACAATACTGGGATGTGTCACATCTGGTGCCATGTAAATCGTACCAATTGCACATCTGTCCTCACCGTTCAGAATTTCAACAAAATAAAATTGACTTAAATGTGTATCATTAGAGCAACAAAGATTTTTTGACTTGATGGTATTTTTTACGTATTACGTATATCATAACGATCAGCACGGTAAAGTTTAAATCCCTTTAGCGAGAAATCGTCGATATTCAAACCATGTTTCGGAAACGCATATAATATCGATCTGACTGTTCTCAAAAATCAATCTGAACTCATCAATCTTATTCACAAGACTCTGTGGGTTTATATGGCAAACATGCAGGCCATCGTAACTCTTGCACATAGTATTTAATAAAATATTCGTCTTTTCATTCATGCTGTTGAAGTTATGACCGCAATACAGCCAGAAATGTACCGAAAAGTCATCGAAAATTACCTCACAAGAATCGAAATTTGCAAAACTCTCATGGCGGCCATTTAACCGATATTGTATTCCATACATAATAGTATAGTCCAACACTTATAACAGTAACAAAATTTAATTGAAATCTTTAGTAGTTTCATTTTATTTAAATTTCAAATCCTAGAGCACAAAAAGAATAACCCTGTACATACAAGGTTGCTGAACTGAATCTTATGTGATTGAAAAACGAAACAAAGCAGAGAAACGATAATGATCATACCACAATTTTTATCGCACGTAAAAGCAAAACATTATTTTCAATGTGGAAGTTACAATTGTACATTTGCTTCAATGAAACGTTAAAAATTTAAATTGAGCTCGTTCGATCCCTAGCTAGATGAGTGTTTAATCAAATTCTCTATTTTGACCTAAAGGTAATTTGTCACAATTGGTTTGGTATATCGCTTTGATAAGAAATAACGATTTCTTCATATCAATTGCAGTAATTCATTTGGTTTTGCAATGCTTTCATACTATGGTTGGAAAGTCTATTGCCAAATATAGATAGATAAAGATAAAGATAAAGATATTGATTGTTTTTTTTTTTTTTTTTGACAGTTTAAATGTATTGCTAATGATTTCGCCCAGAAGCATTGTGTCCGATTTGGCAAGAGAGATGAAGCGTTTTATAATTCCGCCCTAATTTTTTTTTATTGATAATTAACACATTGACGACCTTATGGGAAATACGCGGAACGAGTGAAATAACAAAATTGTTTTTTTAAACAAACAAATTATTAAACAGAGGTCCGATTATTTTCTTACAGTTAACGAGTTAAATCGTTTTTTTTTTTTTTTTTTCCTTAGTAATAGAAATACTATGTATAATACCCGTGCAGGGACGGGTTAAGAATATCACTGCAGCGCCCCCCACAAATACATAGCGCTTGTCGTAGAAGGCCACTAAGGGGAAAATCACATCTAGGTAATTTTTAAAATATCCAGGTGAGCCTAGCGACACATATATCATCTTAAAACTGTCCCGCAAGTGTGCATGCGAATCCGTGGGTTGACACCACTGGAGATCACCGGTGTTGTAAAAGTAAGATCAAACATAAATCAAAAAATCAGGAGCATGCACGTGTCAAAAAAAAAAAACCTTAAACCCCAGCATTATGGAAAAGTACGCTAAAAAGAAAAGCACTACCAATGCTACGCATGGCTGTGATCCTGGGACGAGCAGAAATGCTCGGGTCAAAGCTATTCAGTTTCCGGGGGATAGCAAAATAATGCAACGGCTTAGGCGTAACCTAAGAGTCGCGAGTTGGAACCTTGGAAGTATGAAAGGTCGCAGCTACCAGCTTGAAGAAATAATGATTAGAAGGCGAGTGGACATCTTGTGTGTACAAGAAACGAAATGGCGAAACACCGGAAATAGGGCGCGTTTCTTGGACGTTAAGACAAAAGCTTACAAGATGTTCTACTATGGATCGGAACAAGGTAAAAACGGAATCGCTATCATCCTCGCGGCAGAGCTACTTGGCAACATCTTGACCATTTCAAAATCCAGTGACCGTTTGATGTCTCTCAAATTGGTGATACAGGGTGAGGTGTGGAATATTGTAAGCGCATATGCTCCCCAAGTCGGATGCGAACAGAGAGAAAAAGATGCATTCTGGCTGGATTTTCACAACCTCATCAAAAACATCCCAAAGGAAAAGCTTTTGTTTGTTGGCGGAGATTTGAACGGACATGTCGGGAAAACAAATGAAGACTATGAAGACTACCATGGAGGACTGGGGTACGGCACCAGGAATTCTCCAGGTGAAGACATCCTAAGCATGTGCAAGTCATACGGTCTTATCGTGCTAAATACCATGTTCGTCAAACAAAGCCGGCACCTGATCACTTACAGCAGTGGTGGAAATGAAACACAGATTGACTACCATTTGGTAGCCAGTTTCATGAAGCCCCGGGTTAAAGATTGCAAAGTGATCCTGGGAGAGGCGATCGCCAGCAACACCGTCTCCTCCTGACAGAAATTTTTATGGAGACGGGGAAGAAAACAAATAAGCAAACAAAGGTGGCTGAGAAAATCAATTGGTACAAGCTGGACAATGGAGAAGGCGTAGTTTTTATTACCAACATGGCAAATTACCTCTTTACCGTCATCGATGAGGTCGGTGATGAGGAGTGCAGAGCACAAGATATGTGGGATTCCCTACAGCGATCTTGCTTGGAGAGAGCCAAATCACTCCTTGGAACGTCGAAAGGCCCCTGCCAACACGCCAAAGAAACATGGTGGTGGACAGATGAAGCTATAGTAGTGATACGGGAAAAGAAAACGGCTTTCAAAGCTTGGTCAAAGTACTCTTCTACTAATAGAGATGAAAAAGTTCGCCTTGAAGTGATATATAGATGTCTTACAGCAGTGGTCTCGCGAAGAAGAAGTGCGCCCAATTACAAGCAAAAAGTATGGAAGGCCTCTATCGGGAGTTGGAGGAAATATCGACTTCGGCGTCTGATAGGAACTAGGCTATCCAGGAGCTTCGACAACAACTTTAATAAGGGAGCAACTATCTTCAAATTAGCCGCCCAGAGAAGAAGAAATGCTCAGGAGATTCGTTCCCCAAAGTTCATTAACAATGCTCAAGGCCAGCTTCTTGTGGAAGACGACAAAATTCTCTACAGATGGCGACAGTATTGTGAAAAACTTCTGAACGAACTGTTTCCCCGGCTATACTTTCCAAGAGCCGCTCCTAACCATGACGAAATATCCGACATTACTGTCGAAGAAGTTAGGAATGCCGTCAAATACTCCAAAAAAAAGAAAAGCGGTTGGGCCAGACGAGATACCCTCTGAGTTCTGGAAAAAGATGGGAGACATCGGGTCCAGATGGCTCATGATTCTTATCTCCAAACTTATGAGCGGTGATCCAATGCCTAATCAGTGGAGGGAAAGTTATCTTCTTCCTTTGCACAAAGGGAAGGGCGATACGCGAAACTGCGATAACTACCGTTCTTTCAAGCTGATGTCACACACCATGAAGATCGTTGAACGGGTATTAGATGGCCGACTGCGGAAAATTATAAGGCTATCTGATGACCAGTGCGGGTTTGTCTCGGGTAAATCAACAACAGATGCAATCCAAAGTATAAGGATCATAATGGAAAACATCGTGATTCCTTAAAGGACTTGCATATGGTGTTAGTTGATTTTGAAAAAGCCTTTGATAGACAACCAAGAGATCTCTTATGGGTGGCGCTAAGACAACGAGGAGTTCCAGAAACCTACGTGCGCATGATCATGGACATGTATGAGGGAGCAAGGATAAAAGTAAGATGTCCCGCAGGAGTCACCGAAGAGTTCCCAATCAAAATCGGTGTACACCAGGGAAGCGTCCTTAGTCCTTTGCTGTTTATTGCAGTCCTTGATTATCTACTTGAAGGAAAAGTGACGGACCCCAAAGTGCATCAGTTATTCTTTGCTGACGATGGACCTATCATAAGCGAAGATCAAATCGCCTTGTAACAAGCACTTGATGTTTGGGTGGATGTTTTGAAGGGAAATGGGTACAGAGGTGCGATTATTTTCTTACAGTTAACGAGTTAAAGCGTTTTTTTTTTCTTATTAATACAAATACTATGTAAAATAAACTTAAAGTCGCTGCTAGTGTCAGGTGATTGTAAGTTCCCCGTAATTCTAGTAGAAAACAAATTTAATAGAAATCAAATTCAGAATAGTTACTGTGATTCAATTTCACTACTGTTAATTTGCATAGCTGACTTTTGACAGATCGAAGGAATTCAATTAAAATTTCAAACTAAAAATTCTGCATTATTGTAGTATTAAAATGCATGCAATCGTTCTTCTATAATTTCCATGTGCTCTATTATTCATTTTATCATGAATAACATCAAAATCACGTGTAAGTTGTTGATCCTCTATTTGCACTTGGAATGTACTCACTCTAAAACCGACTTAGAGGCGGATGAGCCACCCTTTAACTAATTCCTCTCTTAGTAGTGACATTTGTGCTTATTACCACCGGTTTGGAGTTAGAGGCGTCTTAAAGAAAAAAAAGGGATAAATCGCTGCTGGATAGCTATCTAATAGTGAATTAACGATGAGCGTATGCTGACCTGCATGCATGGTGGCCGTGGTGTAGTGGTAACATCAACGCTTGTCACGCTCTTGGTTCACGGTTCAAATCCTGATCTCAACAATCATCTATTTACTTCGTCTGAAATAAATAAAAAAGTCGATCAATTGCGAAAGCTTAGTCAACTCTACTGCGAAGGCATAACACTGGCAGTAGGGTGGTCATATGGCTTAAATGCAACTTGATCGTGATGATGACATCAGATGGAGGGAAAAAAATACAGTGAATCATGAGCAACGACAAAAAGCAAAACAAACAAGCTCCCCAGTTATCTAGACGCCACCCTTGGAGTTTACTGAAACTTAATACCACCTAAGTTTCAAACCCACTACACCAATCTTTCTTCCTCTCTCTCTCAATTTTCTACAAACGCCCATGCCCTGAAATAATTTAATGGTATACATATCCCATTTGGCGCGCGCAAATTATAAAAAAAAATAAAAAAAATGCATGTATCAAACCGGACGAGGCATATTTTGTTGACCTGATTGGCTCAAATTTACGTCTCAGAAATGTAACAAGAGTTCCTCAGAAGGAGGATATGTCACCTTCAGAATAACAGTTTTCTTCAGAAATTATAAAGGCATTCTGCTTGGGTTAGTGTTTTCAAAAAAAACTGACAAAAATTGATGTTCTCTCCCACCTTATCTCTGAAACTACTGAACCTAAATTTGATTAAAAATTCATGAGTATGTGCTACTTTTCAGAAATTACAGTTTTCATGTTCGCATATCGGTTTTCGAAAAATGTGTACAGATGTGAATGATAGACAAAACAGCCGAATATTTTTTCTCACTCGTAGTAATAAGGCGAATCGTTTAATACTTTTTTTTGCAAAATTCGGCCCAGCCGTTGAGGCACTAGGGTGTAAAACATGCGTACATACGTCGAGTTCATAAATGTAAAAAAAAACTTGTAGTCCTGCAAATTTTGCGTTCATTATTGTAAACGAGCTGGATTATCATTGCATGAGCTTGGCAACACTTGTGTTCATAAAAGTAAAATGACAATCAGCATGCTGTCAAGTTGGCATGTGTTTTTCCGATGTTGCAGAGTTGCAGGAAAAAGGCAGGAGAGAAAATGTAAGTCAAAATTATTGCAAATTAATTTATTATCGCTAAAATATTTTTTCCTTAAGATATGAAATAAATAATTTATGTTCCGTAGGAAAGAACCGAAACAAAAAATTTGTCTCGATACCGATACCAAATTGTTGATCTCCGTTCGGCTGGGAATGGAGTCTGACTTCACAGCTGGACCAAGGAACAAATCGGTGTTGTGGGAAAAAGTCTTGACAGAAATTAAGAACCTTTCTTAATTTCCTCATGACAGGAAAGAAATCGTGAGGAAGTTCCAAAATCTAAAAGCTCCCTACCAAAAAAAAAAAAATTGAATTGCGGGAGCAATGTTTCCTCATGGGATTATTTTATTCCATTTGACGAGGTGTATGGATCTCGTGATAATATAGAACCACCCGACGAGCTTGTGCCAGAGGTGTTTGGAAACAGCGATGAGACTGACAGAGACCCCTAGACAAAAGATTAAAAAAATGACAGAATGTTTTTCATTTATGTAATTTTTTGACAGCCGGTTATATTTACATTTATGAACTCATTTTTACCAACGCATGATTGCCGTATTAATGCAGTTACGTTTTACGTTCATGATTTATTTAAAAAAATATTTGTTGCAGGGTTTGGGCAACAAGTTTGCAATTATGAACTTGACCATAATTACATACACTCATGCAAACACGTACAAAGTCTTTTGGCTTGGTCGAAGTTGGTTAATGCAATAAAACTGTAAAAATTAAACTGCACGATTTGGTCTCACATACTTGCACCTACATACATATGTGCTGTTCGGCCGTAGAACAGCATAATCAAATGGGGTTCAACGAACAGAGTGGAATTAATGCTTCCAAAACATAATGCTGTCTTCTGTCTCTCAAGCGAAACCAAAACACTCAACCATTATCCATAGATGGTACTTGCATTATTGAAACCGAAAGATCATTTTCGGTATGTGTATTATCATAATAACCATCTTCGATGGAACGATCACATATTCGAGGTCGCCAAAAATGCTGCAAAATATATAGGATTCCTTAAACGGTGCAAGAAATATTTTACCCCTTGCACTGATCTGGCCTCAATTTATAAGGCATTCATCCGCCCTAAGCTGGAATATAACGCCTATATCTGTTCTGGTGCACCCAAAATCGTTCTGCACATTCTAGACAGGGTACAAAATCGCGCGTTAAAACTTATAGATGATAGAGACATTGTGAATTCCATACATTCACTCGAACATCGGAGAAATGTCTCGTGTCTCTCACTATTTTATCGCTTTTTTAATAAAAAATTCTTCAGCGAAATAGCCAGTTACATTCCTCCCCTTTAAAATTTCACCCGCAATACGCAACATGCTTTGAATGCACATCAGTTCTCCCTAAAGCCTAATTTCGGTCGTACTGTCAACTATAGGGATTCGTTTATAATCCGAACGACACGAATGTGGAATGATGTACCAGGCTCTGTATTTCCCCATCACTACAACCTTCAAGCATGTAAAGCCAACGTGCTCCTCTGTTCCTCTTCCCCATTTTCCTAAATGCCCGAGCCCTGTAACAGTATAAGGGTATTCACATTCCTTTTCAAATCATACAGATTAAACAGCTCAAATTGTTAAAATGTATTTTTTTAAACCCCCTAAAAATCAAAAAAATTATTTTGACAATTTTTCAAAACTTGTTATTCTATGGTCGATTTTCAACAATCTGAGAAATAACTCATTTTCAAAACTTCATTAATAAGTAAAGTAAGGTTATACGCATTTTGTTTTCTTAAAATTTACGCCATTCGGTAAAGCATTTCCACCCCAACTCAAATATTAAATTTAAACAAAATCGTTAGAGCCGTTTTCAAACCATTTGTAAAGTACCGTTAATTTTGGGGTTAGAATGAAAATTCTGATTTCGTCTCGAGCTGTGGTCCCACGGACCGCAGATATAAAGTTCAAGTCATTTAGGCTGCAGACGATCATACATATACACAGACAGACGGACGCTGATACAATTAGCTGACTCACTTTTTCGAGTTTCTCTGTACTAGTAATTAATAACTCTAGCAAATAGCAGTATGATACGACCTAATTGTTTAATATCAAGTAATACATTTACTGTAATTGCTCCGAAACCCTCGGCACATACCGTTTTTTTTCTAACCTGTACTAATTTCAATTGTTTTTAATGTTTCTAAAGGGTGACCAGATAGCAATGATATTATAGTTTTTTTCAATTGTTATGTTTCCGCAGCTGTCAAAGTTACCAATGACATCCAGCTATCAAAATATTCAGTAAGATTTGCCATTTCATCATGCATGGTTTGACTCTTCCCGAACGTGTGGAAATTATTAAAAAATATTATCGAAATTCCGGCTCAATTGTAAATACGCAACGTGAATTTCGTCGTGAGGTTGGTCGTCATCATGGCTTCAGTGCGCAGGCAATTCGTCGCACCGTGGAAAAGCCACCAACCAGACAGAGATCGATGCGAAGTGAAGAAAACATAGCAGCCGTAGCGGCCAGTATCGAAGAAGACCCAGAAATGTCGATTCGGCGCCAATTAGAATTGGGGACCGCCAGAGAGTCAATCAGGCTTATTTTGCGGTTAGATTTGGGCCTAGATTCGTATAAGATTTTGCTGACGCAAGAATTGAAGCTGGAGATCCGGATTTTAGCTAAAAAACCATCTTCTCGGACGAGGCCAATGTTTGGCTCAGCGATTATGTCAACAAGCAATGACCAAGCATCAATGCATCCACAAAGATTGACTGTTTGGTGCGGTTAATGAAACGGTGGCATCATCGGACCTTATTTCTTTCGAAGTGAGGAAGGAGACACCGTTACCGTTAATGGTCCTCGGTATAGATGTTAACCGACTTTTTGTGGCCAGAGCTCGACAACATTGATATATCCGAGTTGTGGTTCCAACAAGACGGCACTATATGCCATACAAGCGACGCAACGCTCGAAGTGGTGAAAGCAAAATTTGGCGACTGGGTCATCTCACGGCGAGTGTTCATCAATTGGCCGCCGCGATCATGCGACTTGACACCCCTCGATTATTTTCTCTGGGACTACGTCAAATCATTAGTCTACGCTAACAAGCCAACCACTTTGGACGAGCTCGAGGCCAACATTCGAGACGCTATTGCCGGAATAAAGCCGCACATATTGGACTGAGTCATCAAAAATTGGACCGACCGGTTGAAGCACTGCCAGCGAATACATAATGGCATGAATGTAGCTTCAAAATAATGCCAGATTCAATTTGATATCTCACACTGTTGTTGTTTTATTTAAATTTATTTTCCTATCGTTCTTATCTGGTCACCCTATATACTCGTATGGTACAACAGAAAACTTATGGATTCAACACGTTGTCTGTCTGGTCGTCGCAGTGTCTATTAAACAGTTGTAACTTTTGAACCGTTTGACCTGGCCGACCTTTTCCACAAAAATAGAATCTGGTGAACAGAAAATAATCAACAAAAAAGTGTAAAAAACTTGTTTTTTTTGGGTAGTTTTGGAGGCATAGTATACAATGCTCAAAAAAAATAAGTTGACGACGTACATATCTACATGTTACGACAACGTGAGTATTTATCATAGAAAATGTCACAGATAATGACATTTGTACATATGTACTCATATATACATTTATATAAGTAGACTGAATTAGGTCATTTTAGTGAGTGGTTCCCACTCACTGCAATTCTGTAATAGTCATCAACCGCACTGAGGCTGAGCTTATTGTTCATCATCTTGAGCGATTTAAACAATGCTTTGTGCGTCTTTGATGCAAATAGTTAATGTATAGAAGTCCAGACTGAAGTGTGCATATAACCGCTCGGCTCGAGGAAGGACTCGGACAACAATACAGAAACCCAGCAAAAGTTGAAAAAGATAACATAGAACCAGTCCACAGCCTGCTCGTTACAGGCAATCTCTTAAGTGGCAGGAAATATGATGTAGTGAGTAATAGCGAGACGAGTGCATGTTTTATCAATGACATCGATTCACAAATCAACAGCAATGTAACCCAGTATGCAAGATCTAAAAACAAACTGGAATGCTATAAAATCAACCATTCTTTTTCTTCTTCTTCTTCTTACGGCGAAGTTATGATCCGGAGTAGAAGGATCATAACCTTCCCACTTTACTGCATCCCTACTGGTCCGCTTGTGGGGTTTGCCGGTTTGACCTCAGAAAGTACCGACAGACTTCGTCACTGAGGCCAATCAAATGCTGGTGTTTTTGCATTTGTGTGATCCAGTTGTTTTTTGGTCTGCTTTTTTGGGGGGATTGCGTAGGAACGTTGATTAATATTGCCTTTTTGAGGGGGTTCGAAGGATCTCTCCTTTGAACATGACAATACCAACTGAGCCGG
The DNA here is from genome assembly GCA_963082735.1 of Pocota personata. Lineage (NCBI taxonomy): Eukaryota > Metazoa > Arthropoda > Insecta > Diptera > Syrphidae > Pocota > Pocota personata. The sequence continues at coordinate 43,632,099 of OY720429.1, read as the reverse complement.
TCGTGCTCTATCTTGCTTGTGATGGGTTCTTTTACATGAAGGCTTCCTCGAATCTTTGAACTTCTTATTCTATCAATCTTCGTTACTCTTGCTGTCATGCGAAGCATCTTCATATCAGCTGCTGTTAATTTGCCCTCATACTTTTTATACATTGTCCAGCATTGTGAACCGTATGTGAGCGCCGGACGTACAACTGCGGTGTAGAGCCTTCCTTTAAGTTTAGGGAACATTTTTCGATCACAGAAGATAGCGGAGTTTCCCGCCACTTCATCCACCCTACGCTTACGCGATGGTTGATGTCATCATCACAAGTTGCTTCGCTATTGATCATAGATCCCTGATATTTGAACTTTTCACACTTGGGAATCACTTTTCCATTCAAGTAAATGTCTGGAATAGGCTGGTGTGGATCAGAGAACAAGCAGCACAGATACTCTATCTTTTTCGAACTAATACGGTACCTATTTCCCTCCAAAACATCCACCTATACATCAATGCTCGTTGCAAGGCCATTTGATCTTCGCTTATGATAGCTCCATCGTCAGCAAAGAACCATTCTTATCTGTAGCAAACCATCAAATTCATCTGACCAACAGTAATTAAATCAAAACTCATCAAGCATTGTCGCGACGAACTAAAGTTTCTCAGCTCAAATTACAACGTTGCACACTGTTTGGTCTTGGGGCACAGAGGCGTCTTCGAAAAAGAAAAGATGGATATATAAATTAACTAGAATAACAATGGTCGAACAAAATGTAACCATAGCCGATTATAACTTCGAAGGAGTTGAAAATTTAAAATATCTGGGAATACTCTTAAGGAACGCTAATAGTATGTATTACTGCATTCAAGGCAGACAACTTTAGGATAAAAAGTGCATCGTTTACAGAACTTTGCCAGACAATAAAAACATGTAAAATATTAAAGCCCCTGGCTATGATTTAATAACCGGACAAATCTTCAAGGAATTGGTAAAATCTCCAAACTACAACAAATTGTACAGACCAATATCGCTACCACCAATAATATTAAAGGTATTTGAGAAACTGCTATTGAAGCGTATTCAACCGGTCATTGGAGAAAGACGCCTAATACCTGACCACCGGTTCAGGTTCAGAATGAAGCACTCCACATTTGACCAGATTTATAGAATAACCGATGAAATTGAAAAAGCCCTTAGGGGGGAAAAAGATATGCTCTATCGCTTTTCATGACGTCTCTCAAGCCTTCGACAAGGTTTGGCACGATGGATTGAAATATAAGCTAAGATGGGTCCTTCCAGAGCACCTTACCTTAAAAACAGATTTTTTCGTGTTAAAAACGGAACCGAATATTCCGAGTTTCAGGAAATCGCCGCCGGAATTCCGTAAGGAAGTATCCTTGGTCCTATCTTATTCTTGCTGTACACTCGGTACATACCTCAAATTGAAGACACCGTTGTAACGATACGGTTATTCTGGCAACGGATAGTTTAATCGAGTAAGCAACTGTAAAACTCCAACGAACTTTGAATAAAATCTGCTAGTAGTAACGAGACCAAATCAAATACTGTGTGCCAACTAACCTAAATATCTGGGAATGACTCTGGACGCGAAACTTCAGTGGAAGCCGCACATTAAAAAGAAATGCGTCGAGCTCGAAAATCAACTTAGGAATGTATTGGCTGATTGGAAGATATTCCAAGCTAAGTATTTAGGTATAACAAACTGCTTTTATATAAGCAAGTCCTTAAACCTATGTGTACGTATGGTATACAACTCTGGGGCTGTACCTAACCATGCAAGAGACATTTTGTACAATCATTCCAAAATGAAGTTATAAGAGCAATCGCGAATGCTTCCTGATATATTAGAAACAATGATATCCACAGGTACTTAGATAGCCACCGTGGAAGACGAAATAACGAGCTTCGCTCGCAAGCTTCGTATTCGTCTTCATGGTCATTATTGGACGTGATAAACCTTGTGCGCCGACTTCAAAGTAATAAGAAGTAGCCGCATGTAATGACGGTATCAACAGATGCTTTTGTTGGAAATCTACCTGATTCAAGCGAATATTTTTTGTTTCAAGATTAAACTATTTGATAGGAGGTGGCCATGGTGTAGTGGGTAGTGTGTTCGCTTGTGACCCGAACTGTGCAAGGACGGGGAACAGCAACCACAGCCACACGAACACAAAAGAGAAACGAATAAAATCTAAGTTTCTCCAAACACTATACCAAAAGGAGTTCTGCCTGATAGTACAATGGACACAGAAAATTGAGTCTGAGTGCTCCGGGATTGGAAATTTCCTTAAAATAAAAAAAAACTACTTGATAAGGTACTAACTTAGTTGTAGTAAACTAGAATAAGGGAAGGGTGTTTTTAGTCAGTAGAAATCTGACACCTACTTTAAGTACACGGTGTCTCTCTCCCAGACTCTGGTAGTGTCTTTCAAGCGGAGCTTCTTGCGATTCGGGAAGACTGCCGCATGTTAAAAAATCTCCCAACGTCCAACCTAAATCGTATCTTCTTTGATAGCCAAGCCATTTCCATTTCAAGGTCATTGATTCGGTTACCATATTCTCAAAACTGGTAGAGCAATGCCGGTTTGAAATAAACGAACAAAGTATCCATTCTGGAATTACCCTCATTTGGGTCCCAGGACACAGCAATTATGAGGGAAATGAGTGAGTAGACGAGTTAGTCAGCCCTTAACGGCTCGCTAGCGGAAAGCGTCAATAATCCGATAGAAGTCGTTTTTTTTTTTTATAATTTGCGCGCGCCAAATGGGATATGAATACCATTAAATTATTTCAGGGCACGGGCGTTTGAAGAAATTGAGAGAGAGAGAGAGAGAGAGAGAGAGAGAGAGAGAGAGAGAGAGAGAGAGAGAGAGAGAGAGAGAGAGAGAGAGAGAGAGAGAGAGAGAGAGAGAGAGAGAGATTGGTGTAGTGGGTTTGAAACTTAGGTGGTATTAAGTTTCAGTAAACTCCAAGGGTGGCGTCCAGATAACTGGAGAGCTGTTTGTTTTGCTTTTTATCGTTGCTCATGATTCACAGTATTCTTTTCCCTCCACCTGATGTCATCATCACGATCAAGTTGCATTTAAGCCATATGATCACCCTACTGCCAGTGTTATGCCTTCACAGTAGAGTTGACTAAGCTTTCGCGATTGATCGACTTTTTTATTTATTTCAAACGAAATAAATAGATGATTGTTGAGATCAGGATTTGAACCGTGAACCAAGAGCGTGACAAGCGTTGATGTTACCACTACACCACGGCCACCCTTAAAGGGTTAAGGGTAATTTTCACCTCCACTTCCTCCAGCTCGCCAATCTCAGGTGGAACAACCTTACCAGTTGTGCCATATCAAGGAAGACAAGGCCCAGTTTCAACAAACCTAAATCAAATGAGCTACTAGGCAGATCAAGGCCTGATATTGCCAGAATTGTAGCCATTATTACAGGCCACTGGCCTATAGGGGACCACGCGACCAAGCTTGGCATTCCTCACAACACTTTCTGTCGCAGCTGCAAAGATAGTAACGAGATGGAAACTCTTTTTCACTTTCTTTGCAGTTGTCCTGCCCTAGCAAGTAAACCCTTCTTTGACGATTTCAGAGAGATTGGAGAACTAATCCTGTTTCTGAACTCCACGGGCTGGGTTTACTTATATATTTTCTATCTCCAATAACACACGTTAACAAACAGGGTACACGAGTTTTTATGGTATCAAAACGGCGCACTTAGCGCTAATTGGGTTCTTCTCAACCACCACTTTACCTACCTACCTACACTCTTGATTTTCACCTACCCACAAAAAAAAACAATCAAGACAGAATACGTCCAGGCAACACCTGCTATTTTGCAAATGAAAAGCTCCTACAATCAAAATTTCTGTCAAAAAACTGAAAACCTAACTGTGTAAAACGATAATACGCCTAATAGTAACATACGGATGCAGGGTTTGGTCTTTAAGCACAACTGATGAAAGAAATTTGAGAGTCTTCGAACGAAAAATACGAGTAATCAGAAGAATATACGGCGCAAGATTAGAAAATGAAATTTTAACGATACTTATGAACGAAGAAATCAAAATAATCCTTGAAAACGTACACATAGTACAGTTTGCCAAAGCACAAAGGATAAGATGGCTTGGACACATAATAAGAATGGTGGAATGGAAAGAGAAAAGAACATTCAACTGAAACAGGGAAAACGTGAGAGCAAGAGGCTAGATGATAAGACGGATGGATGGTGTAACTAACGATATGCAACAACCAAGCGTTCGAAACTGGAGAGATACAGCAGTAGACAGAACAGAATGGAGGCACGTTGTGGAGAAGGCTAAATCCCACCCAAGTGTAGGTATTGTTCAGATTATTGAAGTAGTACTTTCATAGAGTAGTAATTCTGGTATGGACAAGGGAAAAACGTCTGAAAAGATACGTCTATCTTCGTCTTCGTCGAAATATTAAACTATTTAGTTATCTCTTCTGGAGATGGGCGGCAGTGCTTCATTCTTCAGTTTGTGTTATCGAAATCTTCCACAACCAAACATCGATTTGGAGAACAAAGTAATCGTCCCGCAGATTGAAGGATAAGAACAAGTCTATGTCCGTTGAGGAGACACCAGCACCAACGCTCTCATTTGCCACCAGTCAACAACACACCACATTGCGGTATGTTTTTTTTTTGTCTAAAAGAGCTGCTACCGATGGTGGCATTTATCATTCCTAGAGTAGTAATTATGGTATGGACAAGGGAAAAACGTGTGAAAAGATACGTCTATCTTAGTCTTCGTCGAAATATTAAACTATTTAGCTTTCTCTTCTGGAGATGAGCGGCAGTGCTTCATTCTCCAGTTTGTGTTATCGAAATCTTCCACAACCAAACATCGTATGGTCGTATGGTCCCATATTTGACACCCAAATTCAGATAATTTCTAACAACTTTATGCCGATTAATTTTTTCTACAATTTCTCGCAAAGAGAGTCCAGATTCCCTATACGCAATTATTTGGCCCTTTTCCTTATCGGTTAAAACCTTTCCCCGTGGCATTTCTGAATATTTTCCTAAAAATTGGAAATTTGCAAAGGCAAAACGTATTAAACATTTTACATTGATCGTCTTATGTTTACTTTTTACAGTATTTCTGCAGAAAATGTGAAGTTACAAATCCAACTACACGAATTACTTGATTGTTTTTATAAGAACTTCGCGCACGATCTGCCCTATTTGCGAAACCACTTCTAAATAACTCGTTGCATCGCTCTGCATTTGGGATTTACCATGAAATAACGCATAACGGTTGTTTCACACAAGCGATGATGGTTCATTTAGAACAAAAAATGGAAATATTTTTAACGGAAAGTAACGGAATTAGGGGCTAAGCAGCTGCATAATGCAGATGTTTTTATAAGAATTTCGCTAAGTGTATGTATGCACTAATATTTCCGACGCAAGACAAAATGGTGAATGTAAAGGGTTTTTCAATAGGGATATAACGATTCTGTATTTTAATACAAACGCACCCTTAAACTTTTTTTATGATCTGTCAATGGCAAAACGTCAGTCAAGGTTTACATTTTTATATCATGGTTCACGAATGAGCAATGTTTGGAAATTATTAAAAATCAGTAGTCGCAACGTTAAGAGCGCTTGCTCCAATTTTCGGTCATAATAATCTTCCCACCAGACAGTCGGGGCGTGCTATAGTCGATAAATTCGAGTCAACATATTCACTATTGAATGTTCCTGTGCCAGTGAGACAACGCACCGGTCGAAGTACCGAAAATATCACAACCGTGAGTGCTTCAGTTCAAAATGAGCCAAATCAGTCAATTCCACGCCGTTCACAGGAATTGGGAATCTCCCAGTCCACATTGTGGCGAATTTTGCGTAAAGATCTTGGCCTACACCCTTACGAGGGTGGGTCAATAAGTCCCTGAAAATTAACACAAATTGTGTCGTCCTGTGGCAGCCATTTTATATAGACGCCTACTAGCATTTTCGTTAAAATGGAAAAAAGTGAATTTCGAGTGCTCATTAAATACTATTTATTTTTTGCGAGAAAAAACTATCATGCAAACCAAACAAAAGCTTGAAAAATATTATGGGGACTCTTCACCATCGATTGAAACCATTCACCACTGGTTTACTCAATATCGGTGCGGTCGTTCAAGCACAAATGACGCTGAACGTTCTGGTCGCCCAATTGAGGTCACCACACCAGAAATGGTCGACAAAATCCATGGTTTGATAATGGACGATCGGCGAGTGAAAGTGAGCGAGCTTGAAGAGGCCACAGGCTTATCACATGGCCCAGTGATTTTGATTTTACATAAATATTTGGACATGAAAAAGCTTTCCGCAAGATGGGTGCAACGTTTGCTCACAATCGACAACAAACGCATTCGTTTGATATATTCAAAGGTGTGTTTGGCGATGTTCCAGAAAAATTCGACTGAGTTTTTGCGCCGTTTCGTAACCGTGGATGAAACCTGGATTCACCACAACACACCAGAAACCAAGGAACAGTCAAAACAATGTACTTCTTCTGGTGAATCGAAGCCGAAGAAGGCCAAGGCGGGTTTGTCAGCAAACAAGGTCATGGCGACAGATTTTTGGGATGCGCGCGGTGTCATTCACATCGATTACCTTGAAAAGGGTAAAACGATCACCGGCGCATATTACACAGAGCTGCTGGATCGATTCCAAACCGATTTGAAGCAAAAACGGCCGCATTTGGCGAAGAAAAAAGTTCTTTTTCACCAGGACAACGCACCGGCGCACAAGTCCGCAGTCGCAATGGTAAAATTGCATGAGTTAGGCTACGAACTCCTCCCTCATCCAGCATATTCCCCAGATTTAGCCCCCTGCGACTATTTCTTGTTTCCAAACATGAAGAAATGGCTCGGAGGTAAGAGATTTGGGTCGAATGAAGAGGTCATCGCTGAAACAAACGCTTATTTTGAGGGGCTCGAGAAATCGTATTATTTGGAGGGCATCACAAAATTGGAGAAATGTTGGATGAAGTGTATAACGCTAAAAGGAGACTATGTTGAAAAATAAAATGTTTTTATACCGAAAAGAGTGTTCCTTATTTCATTTTTCAGGGACTTATTGACCCACCCTCGTACAAGATCAAATTAACTCAAGAACTGAAGCCTATTGATCAATTAAATCGCCAAAATTTTCTCCGATTGGGTTCTTTTTGAAGAAAATTCGGAATTTCATCGAAAAATCATCTTCAGCGATGAAGCTCATTTTTGGCTTAAAAACAAGCCCACATGTGCTTCAAGAGACTCAATGGCATCCACAAAAAGTGACCGTTTGGTGTGGATTTCATGCCGGAGGTATTATTGGGCCGTATTTTTTCGTCGATGAAAATGAACGCCATCTTACGATCAATGGAGTTCGCTATCGTTCCATGTTGGAAGACTATTTTTGGCCAGAATTGAATAGACTTGACATCAGTGACCAGCTGTGTGGCATGTGACACAAGATGGTGACACATGCCACACAGCTGATCAAATAATTGATCTATTGAAGGGGAAAGTTCGGTAATCGTGCAATCTCGAGAAATTGTCCGGTCGAATAGCCAGATCGCTCATGCGATTCAACTCAACGCTGATGGATTTCTTTTGATGGGGTTACGTTAAAAGTCGTTTGTTTATACCAACAAGCCAACAACATTAGAGGAGCTCAGGAACAATATCGAACGCGAAATTGTCAACGTTCCGGTCGATATGTGTGGAAGAGTGCTGGAAAATTGGCTCCAAAGAATCGATCGCTGCAAACGTGCTCGCGGTGGTCATATGAACTAGATCGAATTCCATACTTAAATTTAACATGTGTACTATACCTGGCATAAATTTCAGCCCGATATCTCAATTATTCTGTGTTTTTTTTTAAATACAAAATTGTTATGTCCTTATTGAAAAACCCTTTACTATCACTGCACCTGTATACATACCTAAATCACAATATTATACATATTATGTATCTTCCTACCAACTAATAATTAATTATTTTCTGTAGATATGTACGTATGTATAACACTTACATTTTCAGACACTAATTCCTCCTCGTTACAGCGTCTAATCGCACATTGAAATCATTTCTTCTTGGGAGTGCTTTTGACCCCTTAACATTCCAATGAATGTAAGATATTTCCAATAAGACATTCGGTCGGTGGTATTGTCATCCAAGGCATAGTTCCCAGCCCCCTTCCCTTCCCCAAAGCAGCACCAGCTCTAGGCACATACAAAACAACTTTCGAATGATTGAACTAAAACCATTGTTTGTTCGTCTGACTATTTTTCAGCGAACCAAATTGGAATAAAAAAAAAAATATCGAGAAAAACTTTACAACCTACATTTTGCAGACAAAAGTACACAAATCACCTCGAACAACAACAACAATAACAACATATGTAGGATGAGCGATGTGCGAATAACGAAATCATAATTCTATTCTCCTCTCGTAGTTATTCATAATTTTTGTGTTTTTTTTTCTCTTCTCCACTGAATCAAATTGGAGCACAACAAATCGATACCGATTACTTCACTGAATAGACTAATTAGGAGCAACAGAAGTTACCAAGTTTTTTTTTTTTTTTTTTTTCTAATTCATCTTATCCCCCTGCCATGTTCATTCTAATTAGAAGAAGCACTATCCATCCAATAAAGATGAATTTGCTTCTCGAATAGACCAAGAAAACAAAAAGAGAAAAAAAGAAAAACCTCCAAAACTGAAAATTGATTATGAAATTGATTTCGATTTTGGGATGTATACTAGAGAGTTGAGTTACTAACCAAGTCACTGGCAGGTATTGCTGGTGAATTTCATAGAATTGTCCTATGCCGATGGCTTTAACGGTGCTGCAAATGACAATAATGATGATGATGATGGAGGCGCTGCTATTACGATTCCAAAGAAAGTTATCATATTTTCGCTGTGATTCGATGAGTTTTCTTCGATTTTCCACGCACAAAACTGTGAACAAAAAAAAACCCCACGAATATCGGTTTAGTTTGGATGGTTTTTCTCTCCTTTTTACCACTCTGTGTAAATGAAATTAGAAACTTTTTTTCTTTGTTTTTTTTTTTCTTCACGTTATATATCCCGCACGCCCATCATCGTGAACATAAGAAAAAGAAATGAAAAATTCGTGCGAATGCAATAAAATTTTTATTAATTACTCGCGCCGACAATTTTGATGATAATTTTTGTCCGTATACTCTCCACACATTAAAGTGAAATCGGAGGGAAGAGAAAAGCAAAAAAAAATTCAACGTTTTCGGACATAGGGACTGTCGAAATTTTTTCTTTTCTTCCACAAAAAAAAAAAAAAAAGAATTCACTTCTTTTTCGATTACGAGACGGCGAGGGAAAAAATCGACAACGGACGATGAAGACGGCATAAAAACGATAACACGACACCACACAACAACAGTCGGACAGGCAAAGCGACACAACTAGAATGAGGTGTAGAGAAAAAAAAACCGATGGTACAGGGGATCAAAAGAGGAGATGGTTTTGCCGAATAGAGAAAACAGCTGGAGAGGAAGGGAGATGAAGGCAGTTTGTTCTCACGCGCATTCCGTTTTGGGCTGCACATTATTTGCTGTATTTTTGTGGATTTATTTCATTCTATTTTGATATTTTGCTTTGAAGTGAGAATGTAGTGGAGTTGCACTGGAATTCGTTAGTGGTGTGTGTGTGTGCAGAACAGAATGATGGAGCAAAATAGAGGAGAGAATTGCTGTGGGTGCTGTCAGTTTGTTGATTGACACTTTGAGAGACAGTGAATTGAGTAAAGTTTTTCGATAACATCGATAGGAAGGCAATGAGTAGCAGACAGTAGCGGCGGCAGCTATCTATATTTATGAGCTATCCTATTGGGAACAATTGAAATTTTAGCGATTGAAATTTAATAACGCGGAAGCCATGTACAGTAAGGTATCGGCAATCCAAATTAATATGCATAACCCTAAACCGAGGACAGACCAAAATTGATAGCAATTAACTGCCGATTCCACTTAAACTTAATCCCACTTAGCAATTTATTCCTGACACACCGGAACAGGATGAGTTTGAAACGCGATAGGAGTGCATTCACTCTGTATTAAATTAAGTCTATTATTTTTTTTCTGTTTAGAATTCTTTTGAACAAATATACCCTTTGAATTTAATCAGTAATAGAAAAGTAAAAAATGTTAGGAACCTAGAAGAACGGGAGCCTATAAATATGTTGCCTACATATGAAAAATATTCGAGGCCATAGTCTACAGGCAATTAATGCATTTTGTGGAAGAAAGAAACATTTTGAATTAGGCGTGGGCACTCTAATGAAACTTTTATTAGCTGCGTCATTAACAAATGTAAAAAAAGAAATTGAAGAGGAAAATAGCAACATTTAGCTCTTTTCTTAGACCTAAAACTTGCATTTGAGACCACAGATCGAGATTTGTTAATTTGAAAAATGCATAAATATGGTATTCATGAAAATGAATTGTTATGGTTTAAAAGGCATTTGTGTGTGAGAATTAGGAAAACGTTTTCAAGCCCGCTACTGACAGCTACTGGTTGATTTTGGGTGTATTACTCTTTTTGCTTTATATAAATGATTGCAGGGATGCACTATCCTATTCCAAGGTATGCCTGTTTGCAGATGATACCCTTATATATTTATGTGGAAGCAATGTTAATGCGTGTGAGTCTATCATTCAACGAGAAATTGATAACATGAATAATTTTTTGTGTAAAAATAAACTTAAGATTAATGTAAAAAAAAACCAAATGTATGTACATAGGAGTATGTGTGTTAATGGCAACGATTTAATTGTGAACATTGAAATAAATGGTTAACTCATTGAATGTGTCAAAGAAATAAAATATCTGGGTGGGTACATTGACAGTAAGCTTAAGTTAGATTTCCATTTAGAAAGACTGTGTGCGAAAATAGCAAAAAATATAGGTTTCCTCCAAAGAATTAGAAAAAGTGTATTAACGACCTGTACGAAAACTATTTATTATAAAGTTATTCTCCCACATTTTAACTATTGTTCCTCTATCTTGTATATGTGTTTCATTGAAATTCAAAACGAACTTAATATTTATAATAATTAAATTAAAAATAGGTATGATACAATCCCTACGTTGGCTAAGTGTTACCCAGAGACTAAAAGTCAAAAATTCTATTCATGATTTATAAAATAAAACAAAATATATTTTCTGAGTGACTACAGAACAATGTAGCATACATATCGAACAACCGGTATGGTGTACGGAACTTTGGTGATTTCCGGCTACCACTATATAGAAGAGCTGAAACTCAAAATGACTTGCTGTGTTTAGGTTTGCAGTTTTTCAATCGACTCTCAAATGATATTAAGAATTTGTCAAACTGGTACGTTTTTAAATTTAGAGTAGATTTCTTATTAAAAAATATTGTAATATAAGTAATTTGTAAATAGCATAAGAGTTTTTTTTATGAACTATTGAAACCAATTTAAGCTTAAACTTAAACAACGTAACGTAAAGACATCGATATACGACTAAATATAGCTATATTGTGCAATATTGTCTGTGAAACTTTTCTTGTACTCTTATATCTTTGTACTATCTGCATGTAAACTTTTTTGTACTTTCCATACGAAATAAATAAATAAATCAGTAATTATCCGCATTCAACGCACTCATTGATAGGTATGCTATGTTGGTTGATTTGTAATATGGGGACTAAATCCACTTTTTCACAACGCTTTGATGATGAGTTTAATTATTTATTTTTATTTTAGGTAAATTTTAGGATTTATTGACAATTAATTGTTGCCAAATTTGGGTTGCAATCATTAATCATTTTGGCAACAGAAACCAAAATTATAAGTGATATTTGAAGGATTTTGTAATTTCCAATGATTATACACAAGTCTAAATAATTTAGAATTGACTCAAATTGGTTTCACTTTTGTAGTTAGTTTTGAGCTTAGAGAAAAGTATATTTTTGTCAGATAATGCATTAATTAGGCTTTATTGAATGCTGTTTACTAGGATTTAAAGTAGTTTTCTCCAGTATAATAAATAGAAAATCTAATCTGCTCCGATCCCATTTTCCAAAATTGGCAGCTCTGCTGTCAAAAAAACGAACTGAGCTCGTGCTTTGTGCAGTCTTAGGCATAAGCCATTTCCACAATGCGCTCATCTCGTTTGGAGCTAAGTCATAGGTGACATACCGACCTACTGATCGCTATCAATCGGCGCGTTCCAAGTACACTAAATTTGCTATCCGCTAGTAGCAAAATCATGGAACGCCCCTTAGGCCTTACAACAACTGATATTTAGAAACTCACTATATTTACTAGAGGTGGGTAACTATCGGTAGTCATCGCTTTCAATAATTCCCGATACTATTCGATTGTTTTATTTGAACCTTTTAATAAAATCTAGTTAAACTAACAAAAATCAGTCTAAGACTTTGTAAAATGCTAGCCAAATTTTAATTAGGTACTAACATTTTGTCAAGACCTAATCTACTCCAAATTGACTAAGAATCGTTTCCTTTAATATGTAAAAATAATCAATATTAGAAACTAGTTTTAGAATAAAATACCGAAGCGAAAGAACGATTTCTTCATAACTACCTGATTTGATAAAATGTCATCGACTTTAGTTACCAACGACTCAGAGCAACTACTTGTTTTACTTTTGGAATGATTCTATCGATAATACTTTCCGACCATCGATTTCCGATTTTTCATTCCATCGAAGACATTGAAATAACAAAGAGCAGTCTAAAATGAAAATTAATCAAATTTCATTGATCTGTAATAGAAAGATTAGTAAGTGGTAGACTAATTCTAAAGGATTTTAATAGAAAAACAAATAATTTCTAGCATTTACTGGATATATTTATTGTTTTCCGCTTTCATTCGAAGACCCCATCGCTAATGGATTTGTATTGACAGATGACGTTTTTCTCTTGTTCTTATTTAGCTAAGAGTTGTAGCGAGAATTTCTTTGCTATATCCACTCCACATTTCCCCGCTAGAGATAGTATCAAAGTTTTGACGGCCCTGTCATCCTGGTACAAAAAGTCGTTTTGCTACATTCTAGCAGAGTACTTGAAACGCGCCGAATGAGTTAAGCGGGATTAAACATTTTGGCCTATAACGAGTGTTGTGGTCGATTTACATGGCCACGCAAATGAGTTCCACATTTAAAGAGGGATAAAACAGCGAAAAGTCTACTGCCAATAAGGAACAGCATTGTGGTGGATTTATATGCTCACACAAATGAGTTATTCATTTAAAGCAAAATAATGCATAGCGAAAACGAACCAATGAATTTGGACTTCATTCTTTAGGCACAATTTTGCGTGAGAACAAATTATAGCGAATATCAACATGTTCATAATTTAATAATTTAATGGTTGGATTACCTCTAATTTACTCCTTTTCCCTTACAAAAAATTTAAAACTGTTAACTTGCTATAAAATAGTTGTAATGTAGAAATGGATGGAAAACAGAAATGAACGTAAATTAAAAACAAGTACGAGTAAAGAAGTAACCAGTAATAAATCCATTATAATTCGTAGCCATCAATAAATTATTTTGGGTTCTGTTTACATTGTTTATTTTGTGACGCAATTGTATCTGTCAAAGAGTGCCTATAATTTATACGTATGATTTATTATCTCACTCTTGCTCTAGAATTAGCGTGGATGGTAAAAAACTAACTTTCTTTTCTAGTTTTCCGAGCGTATTGCGCGGAGTGACCGGTTTTCAGTTCAAATTTAAACTACAGTTTAGCTGAATCCGTATCTGAGTTTAAATTGCTCGTAGTTTCAACCTCAATTTAACCAAATGGAGTTAAGCATACTATTGTGACACCGAATGTACGCCTTAGAGAAGGAGGAAAATGTATGCCCTTTATGGAAAGAGAAAGGGATTCTTCAATTACACATAATTCAGAAACAGTTTAACATTCTCTTTTATTTTGCAAGTATACAGAATACGTCTTTTATTTATTTTTAAAATTTTTTAATAAAGAGTCAAAGCGATAGATTCAGCGGAAAATCCATGTTCCACTTAACCTCAGAGGCAATCTCGAATTTCGCGGCGCTTCGCTCACAATGGTTTACGCATCAAGATGTCAGAAAAATGTTGAGCTATATGATAACTTATAGAAACGGGCAAACTCGACGAATGCGATGCTTACGAGGTATAATGTTGGTACAATTTCAACTTTTTACTCTCACCTGCTTGTTTCTTGGTGGGAAAATCTCAATTTAATTACTTCATAATAAAAACTTATTAAATTGGGCTGAAATAAATAAAAATGCATTAAAACTCAATTAATAGAAAACAAGTGAAAGAAATTTGAGGTAATATTAAGTGTCGCTGCCATCACTTGCGATTGTCATTTCATTTTTAATGCATTTTTATTATTATATTCATTGTAACTTAATTGCTAGACAAAAAACGCTTAAAACTAGCTTAACTAACTTAGCTATCTTATTCTAACTTACTGGCTCTATGCGGGCGCTCACTTGCGATTGTCTTTACCATCGCATGCTCTACGTAGTTGACATTTCAATCCATCTGCGCCTGTGGCAGATCCACCGTAAACGTTGAGATTGCCCCCAACTGAACAAATATTCTCACCCGAGAAATCGGATAAGAATCTCGGAGGGATCCGTAAAGGCGGGTACACGGTGGGTTATACACGGTGTGCGATGTACAACCACGAACACCGTTGATTTGGATGACAACCTCGTCGATGAAAAACATTGTAAAAGTGAATTGTGACTGATTTTTCATCGTTTCTGATTGTTTATCATTTTTCAGCTATTTTAAGGAGTTTCAGATGTAAGAGCGAGTATATTTACCAATAGGCAAGTGGATTGGCCTTGAAGTCTAGAGTACATGGTTTTAAATAATGTTTTAAACCGGGATACTTCCCTTCAATGTTTGTGGGTACTGTGGTAACTGAACAAGGTATTGAAGTTATTAAAACATTTTATCTAAATAATTAATTGTGAAAACATGAAGGAATTTGCGAAATTTGTTTGATTTAATTCATGTGCCTAGCAAGTCAACCATTCAGTCAAAAATTTTGGCGCTAACAGCCCATTACAGGCCCAGCTTCTCGTAGCCACTCGTGCTGTGCACCTCACGAATGGTTAGGACATACAGTTTTATGGCATTTCCGAAGGGCAATTTTTTTCAATTGAGAGAAGTTTCTCATGACAGTTTTACTCTCGGATGTTTGCCAGACGTTAGCGAGGTGGGACCGTGAGAAAACTTTTTTTTTTATTTTTATATTTTCTTGGATTCGAACCTTGAACCTCTCGCTCAGTGATCGCACACTTAACCACTGATACACGGCGCGCACTGAAACTCATTATACACTGGCAGGTAAAGTGAAGTCCGACCGAGTTTGTAGCATACGTACGGTACAAAATATTGCTGCAGTGAGAGACAATATAGATGAAAGTCCGTGCATCTCTGTTAGATGCCGTGCATAAGAATTTGGAATGTCTCAGACAAGTTTGTTTAAGATAGTCAAGAAAAGATTTGCATTTGTACCCATATAAAATACAATTGATTGAACAACTAATGGATTCCAACAGGATGGTGCCACATCATACGCAGCAAATAATACGATGGAAATTTTGCGGGAAAATTGACCCCGAAGCATAATGTCAAACACAGGTGATATCGATTGGCCCTCTGGGGATACTTGAAGGAAAAGATCTATACCAAAAAGCCACACTCCCAATACTAAAGGACAGAATTATTCAAGAAATTGGTGAAATAGCACTCGAAATGTGCCAAAATGTTATGCAAAATATGGTCGTAAGAGCAGGCATCTGCACCGCGCCCATTTGCCCGATATAATATTCCGTAGATAATTATTATAAACCAAATAATCGGCCAATAAAAAAAAGAAATTAAAAAATTGTTTCATTTCATTGTTAGTAATAAAAAAAAAAAACTTCGGCCTGAAACATAAAAAACACACTGTGGTAAACAATACATATTGCATAAACAATACATATTACAAGAAAACAACGAGGCATGTAGCGAGCCACACCCTGACACTTCTTGGATATTTAAGGGAATTATGGAAATAATGCAAAATCCAAACTTTTATTGCCATGGTCATCTATTAGGGGTTAATTCCTTCAAGATTTTTATGTTCATGTTTTACTATGAATAGTTCACCTTAATAACGTAGTAAACGTTACAGTTTGACACCGCTTTATTTAAGCCCTTACGTAGAAATTTATACGAAAATATCATATATGGGCTTTCAATACGGGAACTAAAGTTTTGCAGCTTCACTTTTTTATGTATTCCCATTGTCGTGAAAGATGTCACTTGAATGAATGAAAACGAATATAAGATTACTTCATAACAAAACCTCTTTGCACAATGATATTGTAGCATAATAATAACTACGCCCCCTAAAAATATGACGCAACAAATTCCGAAGTGACTTTTCATTCTGGCAGAATTTTGGTTCAAACTGTCCTTTCATTCGAGGTTCGTGTCTGGGACGAAGTCTCCACAGCTCATGTCAACGAAAGAGACGAATAATATCAGGGATAAAAGGGAATTATAACTGCAAGAATTATTTCTCTTGTTCCAGTGGTCGAAGAATTTGCTAGAAGTTTCTGGCTATCAGAAACTTCTGCTATATAAGGACAGATGGCGATCAAAAAAAGACACAGTAGTTTTTAAACTGTGGCGAAGAGATTGGAAAAGTGATAATGGGCGAAGTTGTAATTTGGTGATAAATTGAAAGTTGAGAGTAAACAAGAAAAAGTAATTAGTTTGGATTTGTGAATTAAGTAATTGAAAGGAGATAAAGTGATTTGAGAGGAAAGAGACCTTGTAAGAAAAGAATTTGCGAAGAATAGTATAGTGTGAACTTGAATTGTTCTATAGACTAGAAAATAAAGAAATAAATTTCACAGAATATCGTTTTATCTACTCGAGCCGTAGCCTGCATATTACATTGGTGTCAGAAGCTGGGATAAAACTTATTCTGTGAATAACTATTTCCGTGGTGTGAAATTGCACAAGAAAAAAAAAAAAAAAAAAAAACGATTTCTGCGTTGAGTTAATTAGTTGCGCAAAATGGGTCGCAAATTGGGAAAACTAACTATAATTCAACTAAAGGCAGAACTCAGTAAGCGGAATCTCGACACAACTGGGGGAAAAGATGCCCTACTGATTCGTCTGGAAGAAGCAGTAACGCAGGAAGGTGAAAATCCGCATGACATAGAGTTTGACGTGGAAGAGGAACCAGCAAGTACAGTAGCCGACCCGGGTATAACAAGTCTGCTCCTGCAACTTAAGTTAGTCATGGACGAACAAAAGAAAGCAATAGAAGATCAAAGTCATAAGCTCGATGACCAAAATAATTCTATAGAACTTAAGCTGGATGAACAAAAGAAAGCAATGGATGAACAAAAGAAAGCGATGGACGAACAAAAGAAAGCAATGGGTGACCAAAGGAATTCTCTAGAACTTAAGTTGGATGAACAAAAGAAAGCAATGGATGAACAAAAGAAAGCAATGGACGAACAAAAGAATTCTCTAGATGCTCTGGAAAGTAAACTTGATGAGCAAAACAAGAACTTGGAATCCAAATTCGAAGTGATCGAAGAGAAAATCGAGAAGGTCGAGACGCAACTCGAAAAAGTCGAAACCAGATTCGATGAAAATTTTGAGAAACATGAAACTCAGTTCGGGAAGATAGAGACTCAGTTTGAAAAAGTGGATACGCAATTCGAGATAGTAGGAAAGCAAGTCGAAAATCTTGCTAAGGAGCTCAGCAACGTGAAGAGACAGAAAGCACGGGAATATTCCACTGACGGTCTGAGAAGAAAGAAGATGCAGCCTCCTATCTTCGATGGTCAAACATCATGGCCAATTTATAAAAGGCAATTCGAAGCGGCCGCAATGACCAATAGCTGGGACGATGAAGAGAAGTCCATTGCACTCACACTTGCACTGAGGGGTCCAGCTGCGGAGCTCTTGCAGACCATCCCGGAAGATAAACAGCAGAACTACGACTCTCTGGTTCAGGCTATCGAGATGCGGTTTGGGGATGAACACATGCAGCAGGTGTACAGGGTTCAGCTGCGTAGTCGAGTCCAGAAAAGGGGGGAAACGCTCCAACAGTTGCAAGCGGATATAGAGCGACTAGCCCATCTTTCATACCCTAAAGCCGGTGAGGAGCTTATCAACGAAATGGCGGTGGAAGCTTTTATTCAGGCCATAGAGGACAGACAACTGCAAATGGCTGTAAGGATGGCTGAAAAGCGAACACTCCCCGAGGCATTGGCATTCGCTTTGTCAATGAAGGCTGCGGACCAAGCATACCAGGGAATACACCGTGTCAGGGAAATGTCCGTCGTGGAATGCTCATGCCAGAGAACAGCCGTCAAAGCTCGCGGAAGTCAAATCCGTTGCTGGAATTGCAACCAAACCGGACACCTACAACGGCAGTGCAGAAGTGCACCTAGACGAGGAAATTGTCCACATTGCGGAAGTAGGAGAAGCAGAGAGGAAGCATCCTGTCGGTCAGACTTCCCAAAACCAGCAGTCGGGAGATGCGTAAGGACCAACTTCGCGGGGCAGAAGTTGGTTACTGGAATCGAGGCCCCCAGGACCACCATTCAAGTTTCGCAAACCAAACGGGGTAACAAGAGCCTGACAGTGGAGGCACTAATCAACGAGAAGAAGTGCGTAGCCACCATCGACACAGGTGCCACTGCCTCCATTGTAAGAAGAGATATCGTCAAAAGCTCCTGGCTGCACAACACCAACAGCTACTGCCTGAAGACTGCAACAGGGGAAATGGCGAAGGTATTTGGAGAAGTTCGTCTTACGATTACTCTGGCAGGACTGACGTTCTCCCATGCGTTTCTGGTGGCAGATATATGCGACGAGTGCATTATCGGAGTAGACTTCATGAAAGCAAATGAAGTAATCTTGGACATCGGGATGCAAGTACTGAGGTATCGAAATGTGGAGATTCCGATGGTGTACGGAAATGAGAATGCCGTAACTCTCAGGACAGTCATCAGCAAAGACGAAGTTTTGCCGCCATCTTCAGAGACAATCATTTGGACGAAGCTGGAAGGTGATCTTGGGAGCCACCGATTCTACATAGTAGAACCAGACCCAGAGAAGAATTCTCAAGACTACATCGTGGGAAAGACGTTAGTCGAACCAAAGAACACCATGGTTCCAGTGAGGGTTTTGAACGCAAGACCACACACTGTCAAACTAAGGCGAGGGGATGTGACTGGAAAATGCACGCCGATTACCGCCGTCGCAACAATATCTGAACGTGATGCTCCAAAACCTCTCCCATCACCTTGGACAGCGGAAACGAGAGAGACGATTCTCCAGTCCAGTGAGCTGAATCAGGAGCAGCGAACTATGGCAGAGAATCTTATCAATGAGTACGCTGATGTATTTGCCTCACAGGACGGAGAATACGGCCGAACACACCTGGTACAACATCGAATAGACACTGGTGATACTAGACCAATTCGTCAGCCTGCTAGGCGCCTTCCATTGGCAAAGCAGACAGAAGTTGCAGAGATGGTGTCGGCAATGGAGAAAGAAGGTCTGATTGAAAGTTCCAAAAGTCCGTGAGCATCACCGGTTGTACTGGTTAAGAAGAAAGATGGCAGCACGCGGTTCTGCGTGGACTATCGGCAGCTCAATTACGTCACCAAGAAAGACAGCTACCCTCTGCCACGGATTGACGACACGCTAGACACACTATCAGGAGCCCGATGGTTTTCCACTCTCGACTTGAAGAGTGGCTACTGGCAGGTACAGATCCATCCAGAAGACCGGGAGAAAACCGCCTTCACCGCAGGAAATGGGCTATGGCAATTCACGGTAATGCCATTCGGGCTGTGCAATGCTCCGGCGACTTTCGAGCGATTGATGGAATGTGTCCTGCAAGGGTTAACAAGGAAAACCTGTTTGGTATACTTGGATGATGTCATCGTCGTAGGAAAAACGTTTGCGCAACACCGAGACAATCTAAGGGATGTGTTTCAAAGGCTTCGAAGTGCCCACCTGAAGCTCAACCCCAAGAAGTGCGCCCTGTTTAGAGCGGAAGTCAAGTACCTGGGACACATAATTTCAGCGAAAGGAGTGAGAACCGATCCGGAGAAGGTCGAAGCGGTGAAAAACTGGCCAGTCCCCAAAGACAAACACCAACTAAGGAGCTTCCTGGGCCTAGCCACCTACTACAGACGGTTCGTGAAGGATTTTGCCGGGATCGCAAAGAACCTGCACCAGTTGACGGAAAAGGGAAAACAATTCAAATGGTCAATTGAGTGCGAGAAGAGCTTCAAGGCACTTAAACAACGGCTATGCGATGCCCCGATACTGGCTTACCCCACTCCCGGGGAAACGTTCGTTGTGGATGCAGATGCTAGTAATGTCGGGGTAGGAGCCGTACTCTCCCAGGTGCATGACGGCCAAGAGAAGGTGGTTGCGTACTTCAGCAAGGTGCTCTCTAAGCCAGAAAGGAACTACTGCGTGACAAGGCGGGAACTTCTAGCTTTGATCTTGGCTACGAAGCATTTTCACAAATACCTCTACGGGAGGAAGTTCGTTCTTCGCACAGACCATGCAGCCTTAAAATGGCTATTACAGTTCAAGAGTCCTGAGGGTCAGGTCGCAAGATGGATCGAAAGGCTGCAAATCTACGACTACGAAATACAGCATCGTAAAGGAAAACTCCACTCTAATGCGGATGCACTGTCCCGGAGACCATGCAGAACGGATTGTAAACATTGTGCGCGTCAGGAAGAACGGGAGCTGGTTTCTATCCAAAGAATGAGAGCCGAACCTATCGCCGGCTGGAGCGTAGATGAGATCCGGAACGCTCAGAAGGAAGACCCGGATATCGAGCCGATTCTGGCCTGGAAGGAGAACATGGAGAAACCGGATCATCAGGACATCTCTCACAGAAGCCCGACCTTAAAGGCATATTTTGCGCAGTGGGACTCCCTCCATGTCCAAGAAGGTGTTCTGAGAAGAAAATGGGAATCCTCCGACGGAAAGTCGTTTGTAATGCAGCTTGTCGTACCGCGGACGAGGGTCAAGGAGGTGTTACAGGAAATGCATGGCGGGGCGACCGGAGGCCACTTGGGAGTGAATAAGACGCTAGAAAAGGTACGAGAACGTTTTTATTGGTTAAAAGCGAAGGAAGATATCGAAGACTGGTGCAGAAAATGCGACGTGTGTGCAGCTAGCAAGGGTCCGAGAATCAAAACTCGAGGTAAGATGCACCAATACAACGTGGGAGCACCTTTCGAACGAATCGCCATTGACATCGCAGGGCCCTTTCCGGAAACCGACAATGGTAATCGGTATATCCTCGTAGTGATGGACTACTTCAGTAAGTGGCCGGAAGCGTTTCCGATCCCTAACCAGGAAGCCAGAACCGTGGCGGAGCAGATCGTCTACAATTGGGTTAGCAGATTCGGTGTGCCCTTGGAATTGCATTCTGACCAAGGGCGGAACTTCGAGTCAAGAATCTTCCAAGAGATGTGTCAACTACTCGGAATCAAAAAGACAAGGACAACCCCGCTTCATCCACAGTCGGACGGTATGGTGGAGCGTTTCAATAGGACTTTGGACGAACATCTCTCGAAGGTCGTAGGTGACTACCAACGGGATTGGGACCGGCAGATTCCCTTGTTTTTGATGGCCTATAGAAGTGCCGTGCATAGCACTACTCGACATACGCCGTTCGAAATCTTATTTGGTGGAATAGCTCGTTTACCCAGTGAGGTGAAATTTGGATCTCCTACCAATGAGCCCAGAAATGAAGAAGAGTACGTGGCGGACCTTAGGGAAAGGCTTAGGGACATACACCAAAGGACCAGAAGCCAGATTAAGATGACGAGCGACCGCATGAAGACCAGGTATGATGCCAAGGCAACAACGTCAGGATTCCAGGAAGGAGATCTGGTGTGGCTGTATAATCCCCATAGCCAAAAGGGGAAATCACCTAAATTACAGCGGAACTGGGAAGGTCCCTACAGAATAGTAACCCGCATCAACGATGTTGTCTACCGCATCCAGCGAGGACTGAGGGCCAAAATGAAAGTGGTTCATGTGGACCGACTGAGTCGATACAATGGCCGAAATGAGGATGCACTTGTTCGGGACGAACACGTCTAAGAGGGGGGCAGTGTAGCATAATAATAACTACGCCCCCTAAAAATATGACGCAACAAATTCCGAAGTGACTTTTCATTCTGGCAGAATAATTTGATTTGAGAGGAAAGAGACCTTGTAAGAAAAGAATTTGCGAAGAATAGTATAGTGTAAACTTGAATTGTTCTATAGACTAGAAAATAAAGAAATAAATTTCACAGAATATCGTTTTATCTACTCGAGCCGTAGCCTGCATATTACAATATGATGATAATGATATGAGGATGTTGTAAGGACCTATACTCCATTTAACTAAAACCGTTTAACCAAAAGTGCCAGAATTTTCGAAATATTTTTATCTTTTGTTTCCACTATTTTCGTCACCATAGCGCATTTTGATTAAATATATTCACTTCGAAAATGCATAAAATTGAACAATTTTGAAAACGAAGGCTAAATATTTTCCAGATTTCAGAACAGTCACAAAGTTCCGTTTTTGAAGGATGATTGTTTTAGTTTTCCCTTGACCTTCTTTGTTGTTTCTCTTATTGAAAAAGTAGGTATATACTCGTATATATGTACATTTACTATAAAGAAATCGATACTTTGAACTAGAGTAGCATAATTGCAATATGAGTAGCATAGTAGCATGGGCCTGTAAGAGTAGCAAATTGCTATAGTGGCAACTACGGTAGCGATGTTGATCAAGAAGTCAGTTCTTACTATTTTCCAAAGTTATTTCTTTTAATTCTTTAATGTTCGTATATAGCTAGATCCCGCTGTTGTAATGCATGTTAAAGTATTATCTATATCGATCATCGGCTGTAATACTCGTAATAAACCGCTATTATCTCTCTTAACTTTGAGAGTGGTTAAGACCACTCATAAGTCTTATGCCTGAAACACAATGATGCGTTGATGCTACCGTTCTCCCGTTACTTTGAGAGTGCTTCAAGGGATGCGTTGAATGACATACTCAAATTTATCAGCTTGTTGTATTTCTCAAATGTCAGCATGAAGAGCATTGCATAAACAAATAAATACATATATCTTCAGTGTGCGTTATCTTTGCGAATTAAACTATTAATTTTGGAAAAATATATAAAGAATTCAAAAGGTATCAAAAGTAATTTCCGTCGCTAAAATAGCTTACGCCGGTTACCTAGCATATTGTGAGAAGATAGAAGGAACAGAAGGGCTAGCAGAAAGACGGTGGTGGGTTCGCGAGCTTAATCTTTGCAGAGATTCGGATGGTTTCTACGCGACTAATTTTGAACAAATTTTTGAACAAAATACTGATAAGAGCCCACCTCGAATTCCTTTTCAAAACATTTTCATATGTTTACATTTTGTATTAAATAGAAAATCCTGTTCCTTCACGAACATCTGAAATTAAGATTTTTATATTGTTATGCGCGTATTTTGTATTATTATTATTTTTCATATTTTCTTACCTTAAAGCCAAATAAAATTTTCCAAATTTATTTCGTATAAACGTATTTGCAAACAATTTCTCACAAATTTTCTGAAATAAACAAAAAACTTTGATGCGAACTGTCAGAACGCACACAAAAGTTCAACACAGTCGAACTTTTCAAGAAAGCATGCGTTTGCTACGTAATAATACGTAGATCTTATTTTCCTAAAAAACGTAGAACGGTAGCACGACGCAGCATTGTGACTGGTGCTATTGTATTCCTTTAGTTGAACATTAAACGTCATTCGACGGTAGCACCAACGCATCATTGTGTTTCAGGCATTAAGAGCGCTTATAAATCGACACTATTATTGGTTGATGAATAGGTTTATAAAGATAATAGTTTGAGATTGTTTGGTAAATACCGGCTTTAGGCCGAAAGTGGTTGGGACCACTCATAAGTTTTAAAAGCGCTCATAAATCGGTGCAATTATTGGTTGATGAATAGGTTTATGAATCTAATAGTTTTAAGATTGTTCCGTGAATACCTGTCTTAACATTGAAAGTGGTTGGAACCACTCATAAGTGTTAAGAGCGCTCATAAATCGGCACTATTATTGGTTGGTGAGTATTTTTATGAAGCTAATAGTTAAGATTGTTATAATAATAATAAGATTGTTAAGTGAATACCGGCCAAAAATTAAAACACTGCCACACTTCCCGCCCGGTTTCATTCGAACCAAAAAAAGAAGTGTTAATTGTAAGTTGCCTATTTATCTAAAGTATATTTCCCATACATTGGTTTGAAGCATCTCTTATAGGGCTAGTGAACATTTTTCGTAAAGCATTTTAGCAAGACCAATTAATTTCTTTTATTATTATACTAGAGTTGCTGATTATGAAAGTTGACGTCTGGCAGCTTTCTGTTGCTAACGCAAGTAGGCTTTAAATTGCTGTATAAATTGTTCAGATTATTAAGAAAAAATTTGGCGTTACTGATAGGATAAATCAGATAGGCCAGATATGCGCCAAATTTAACTTTTAAAATCGAAACTATTGTATTAAGAAAGACAGATTTCCTAGATTTTTTAAAGAAATAAAAATATATATATATTTTTTTATAGTAATAAAAAATATTACGGCTATGCCAAAATGCTTTGAAAATGCCTTCATTCATCACCAGCAATGCAAATTTCTGCCTCCTTAACCTTCCTTAAAGAATAAGCTGTACTCGTATACTATCGAAATCTGTTCAGGGGCTCTCGACATTAGCGGGTTCATACAGACAGGCATAGCAACAGAATTCATATTATGTAGTGAGGCTACTGCTCTCTAAAAAGATATGTATTTGTATTTTGCAAAAAAAAATTGTCAAGTAAAAGTTTATGGCCCACCCAGTATCTACTCAGTGATTTTCCTATCATCCGATCGTACAGTGAACTGGATTAATCAGCGCTTTGTATATCAATGACCGCGACGATTGCGTATTCTTTTCTTATTATCTAATCATGAGGGTCAGATTAATATTAGCATTATTATGATATAATATTCAAAATATATTTACGATCTTGATCATGAAAGCTTTGTACATACATACATACATTTTTAAAGCACAAGTATATAAATAGGTATATTTTAATCAAATTATTTTTTTATTTTTCTTATTTTTGAACATTCCACTTTCTCTCAATTATGCAATGAAAATTAAATTAATTTTTAAGCAGGGTGCTCCTTTGATGGAGGGGTATAATAAATTGAACTAATGGATAATATATGGGATTAACGTTAGAAACGGTCATATTATTTCAACAGAAAGCATTAATTTGACCTCAACATTTTAGACATGGCAATTTAGCATATGAATATTCCGGACCACCAATAAATTCGACTGCAAATAATTAAAAAAACCAACATTTTGAGGTTTGTATCACCACACTTAAACCTTCATGCCAGTGCCTAAACCTACACTTATAATGTATGTACATATGTATATATATTGGGTTTTGCTAAATTTTAAGTATATATTTTATAACGGGCCTAAATTAGTGACCATCTATGCTTCTAAAGGGTGGGACATCTGTTGGTTTCTTTTTAAAATTGCTATAAAAAAGAATTCATTTAATATCTTTTGCTTTATATGAAGTACACTTTGCGATTATTTATGGAAAATAATTTCATTTAAATGCCTGCCACGGCTAGCTTCGTAGTAGACCATCCTGTCAATCCAATTTTGTCGTATATTTTCGAAGGTTCACACATCTATTTCACGAATAGCTCGATCAATATTATCTTATGTGCCTGAATCGTTTCTGGATTGTCAGCATAATATCGATCTTTAATGACACCCTATAAAAAAAAAGATCTAATGGCGTCAAATCGGAGCTCCGTGGAGGCCAAGCAACATCACCAAAACGGTTTTTTGATTACATGATTATTGAGCAAAAGATTGATTGTTGGACGGCTTGTATGGCACGTAGCGTCGTCATGCTGGAACCAGAGATCGTCCAAGTTCATTTCCACGAACACGAGGACAACTTGTGTTATAAATTAGCATGCGAATATCACGAATTTTCTTCGCGAACTTGCATACAGCAGGCACGGTTGATGCATTATGTCGACCTACATTTCATTTCACAATTCGCATTGTTTCGGCAACACAGCACTCACTTTGTAATTAAGCTCTCAATATTTCGCAACGTTGTTCAAGCGTAAATCGTTTCATTTCGAACCGCGGAGATATGATACTGCGTTTCTTCTTCTTTTTCGAGCCCGAAAGAGCTGTCAGTGTCAAAATAACATGTACTTTTAAAAAAAAACCAGCAGATGGCCCGCCCGTTATTTGCGTTCATTATTTCAGGTGTCTACATAAAGAGCCGATATGAAATAAAAAATCCGTAGTGAATGATCTATTTCTTTAGGGATAGAACAAAATAAAGTTCAAAAAGGGGTATGTTCAACATTCAGGCATGGGGAATATGTTTATTTGTACGGTATGCACATCGACTCAGGTAGCAGCTATGCATTATTATGAATTACAGTAATACATACATATTGTAATATTCATTGCGAATTCCGTAAGTGTGAAAGTACAGTACGAGTAGAATAGCTTCCTCGAAGATGGAAGCGAATTGAATTGCAACGAACCAGTAGAATTAAAACGAACCGTTCAATCTACGCACCAACGACTCACGTCTTGAAAGCGTATCTTCTCTTGATCGATATATGTATGTAAATTTGTATTCAGTCGCTCCTTTAGGTCACCTGGTGAAAGCGATATGAACTAAACAATCTATTGCTTACATAAGAAATGTGATCTCACAAATTAATTGAGGTATTCAAATTTACGAGATAAGCCGAAGTTATTTGTGGTAATAAATCCGAAAATGCTCTATTACATGATTTTTGTTTTTTCATATTTTTGAGTCACATTAATACTTCATATATCTTTTACAGTTTAGGAGCTAGAAAATGGTGACAAACAGACGGACTTCCGTGGTCTGCTAGCATGAATATACGTAGATTCCGATTTTTATTTAATACATTCTCTACGAAACCAAATTTGGAACGTTTTCTCAATAAGTCGAAAATGCCGTAAAAAGTCAAGCCGCAGGTAAAACTTCCCATTAACTGGATTAATCTTTTCTAATTGTTCGAATTTCTCACAAAAATAAAGAAATAGAAAAAAACTGCCTCCAAGAAACTTTCGAAGAGGTTGAAACCAAATCTGTAAATACTAGATACCCGACGCTCATCACATGGAGATGAAAGTAGGAGCCAGTCAAAGGTTGTGTCAAAACTTGTGTGTCTTCATGTATTAGTCATCTTTAACTGTTGATAATCGCATGAACACCAGACAAAATGCGAACAGCAGATAATCCTAATAAATATTTGCTGTGTCATGTCAATGTTGCCGCGACGAGATAACAATGAACAAGTCTGCAAGCGTGCCAAGTACTATTAATTACCGGAATTGATAACAAATAAAGTGCCACAGAAAAACCATAAAAAAAAATTGTCTCGCTTACCTTGTGTAAAATAGTGTATTGTTTCACGTTATACTTAATATTAAAAACAAATTTAAATAAAAAATACAAATGACAAACAAAATAAATGCATAATTGACTGTTGTTGAGATGGTACTATATCCTAGTCTCAATTACTCAACTCCTTTAGGACTGCTCCAGCAATGACCAACTTTTGAATCTCTGAAGTACCTTCATAGATCTCAGTAATCCTTGCATCACGATAGTGTCGCTCACCAGCCATATCTGTTACGTAACCCATTCCACCGAGAACCTGAATTGCCTGATGTGAGCAGAATGTAGCCGCCTCTGAAGCGGCTAACTTCGCCATAGCAGCCTCCTTAGTAAAGGGTTTACCATTGTCCTTCAGCCAAGCAGAACGCCACGTCAATAGACGGGCGGACTCTACTCTTAAAGCCATATCAGCGATTTTCTGCTGAATGATTTGCAATTTCGAAATTGGTTTACCGAACGCCGTACGTTTGTTGGAATAATCCACTGCCAACTCTAGTGATGCCTGTGCGATGCCCAGCGCCTGTCCAGCGATGCCAATGCGTCCACCGTCGAGTGTCTTCATTGCGATCTTAAAACCATAACCCTCCTCACCTAGCAGGTTCTCTTTAGGGATTTCACAGTCTTCAAATATCAGCTGGCAGGTAGATGAACCACGAATTCCGAGTTTGTCTTCTTTCTTTCCAAGGGTAAAGCCCTTAAGGCCTTTGGGTACAATAAATGCAGAAATTCCCTTGTGTTTTAGCGCTTTTGATGTAGTTGCAAGGAGCACACCTGATTCTGCTTCAAATCCATTAGTAATCCATGCCTTGGTACCATTCAGTACATAGCGATCACCCTTCAGAACAGCTGTAGTGGATGCAGCACCAGCATCGGAGCCGTTACCAGGTTCCGAAAGAGCAAAGTATCCTACTCTCTCACCAGTTGTGAAAGGAGTAGCGAATTGCTCCTTCTGCTTTTCATTACCAAAGGTCAAAAGCGGAGCAAGATACAGTGAGTTATTCACCGACATAATAACTCCAGCTGATGCACATCCCCTTG
Source organism: Pocota personata (assembly GCA_963082735.1). Lineage (NCBI taxonomy): Eukaryota > Metazoa > Arthropoda > Insecta > Diptera > Syrphidae > Pocota > Pocota personata. Next base: position 43,603,402 of record OY720429.1, on the reverse strand, counting down.
AGATTTCTTCCATGGCAATGGCATAGGCAAGTGTATCCAAACCAGTACCACCTATGACAAGAACCTACTGATTAATTGACCTCCTACAAAGTTCACAATGTCATTACCATATTTTTCTGGAACGGCAACAGCCATCACTCCTAGTTCGCCCATTTTCTTGATTTGTTCCGCAGGATACAAGTGCTCACGATCAAACTTCGCCGCATTTGGAGCGAGTTCATTGTCAGCAAAGTCTCGGATAGTCTTCTGCAGCATTTGATGAGTCTCTGGCAGCGCCGCTAAACTAGCAATGCTCCTTTTAAGGTTCAATGCATTTTGGGCTAAATTTGGAATTAATCCAAAGTTCACTTGTTAATTGGTATTAATTATATTTTTTCTTTCTCTCTATCTTACCTAATTTCAAAGGGCTTCTTAGGAGAGAATGCATTTTGAATGTATGTCCAAAGTTAGACAGGTGTAACTGGAGTACAAGCGAGATTAAAACAGATATTTTACTAGAAATTAAAAAAAAAAAAAAATCAAAAAAGCCACAGGGGTTGAAACACTCGCACAGGTGCAGACGTAAGGCGGCGTATAAGATGATTGGCACACAAGATACAAGTGCAAGTAGTTCGAGTTGCAAATTGTAGGTACTAGATAGGCGCGATCGTTTTGAATGTATAACAGTTTGAGAACGTACTAGATGAGTGGTTTTTGTTGCATACAAATTTTATTAAATCAAGGCTTTGAATTTTTTGCAAGATTAGTTAATTTTCATGGAGAAAGTACGAGTAATAATAATAAAAATATCTCACCAAAAATATGAATGTAAAGAAAGGGCCAAGTTCTCTGGTATAATTTGATACGTATCATAATACATCTTGGAGTCAATTTCTAGGTGAAATATAAGTTGCACTATCTGAACTCTTGGGAACCGACACAACCGTCGATTCTCAATAGCTCAGCATTATGCAAGCACTTATCAGATCTTGCATTTTGGAAGCTCAACAACGTAGCAGTTGTTGAGAAGTTACCTTACGTTAATGCTGAGACATTATTTTTTCCCTCTCTTGGCGAACATTATAAAAGTGTGCCAAGATCAATTTTTCCCGTACTAATGCCCGAATTCAGCAATATACAGTAACAGCGGCATTTTAAAATTGATCTGCTTATTAAATTTAATTCTGTTTCACCGACGGCAGACGGTGAACTTTTAGCTAGCAGGCTGTTAGTATTATTATTATTTTTTGGCGCAAACACACAGAGCCTAGCCTAGCTTCTCGCAGCCACTCGTGTTGCGTGGCACACGAATGGTTGGGACCTACAGTTTTATGCAGTTTTCGAAGGAGAGAATCTTCTCATGACAATTTTTACTAATCCGAAAGTAAAGAGGTGAGACCGTGAAAGGCCTATTTTTTTCTTGGATTTGAACCTTGAACCTTTTGCCCAGTGATAGCGCACTTAACCACTGAGAAACGGCGCCCACGACTATTAGTATTCCCCTCTTTTATTCCGTGATTTGTTTGTTCTTACTGTACCTTAACGTTGCATGTGTAAGAGTGAAATAGAAATATATCTTATGAATTTCAGATACACATCGTCATATTCTTCATTTATTCTTCTCTATAAGCAGCTTGTTCGTCAGGTCATAAACTATTGTTTCACAATTAGTCCCACCTACATGAAAAATATAGATCTTCGAGCGCAATCATTGTACGTCTCTCTTCTGCAATCCAGAAACGCTTTGGTACTACAGAACGCAAGTTTATATGGAAAAGTAAAAATAACCCCTATTGATCGATACTAGTGTGCACTTTCCCACAAAATGTTGCTCAAAATCTCCACCCATCCCATTCCTCTTATTAATTTCATTTCAGAAAATCCGTCGGCACAAGATCGATATCTCCAAGTGCTGTCAATGATTGGACCATCATTTGGTGTAGCCAAAGAAGACAGATTTAAACACTGAAAATGTAATAAAATAAAAACTCATAAGAACAAAGCAGTGCCATTTTTGAATGTAACTTTCTGGGAAATATCTAAAAGTAGCTGTTTAAACCGGGCATAAGTATATTAAGTATATTTAAAGACCTTTTATCTCGCTCCTTTTCGAGGTTGTTTATACAGGATTTTTTAACTTGAGAACTTGGCTACTTTTTACGTTAATGTTTTTGGTAAGATATCAATACTATTTGCAAAGTTTAGACATAAGTACACATACCTAATGTAATAATTTAGTGACAGAGACAGACCATCGATAAGAAATCGTGAGGTAAGTCTTTATGATTCTGAGCCATTTATACTATAAACTTAACACAAAATCCATCATGGTTGCAGAATGTCCACCACTCCCAGGTTAAGGTAAAAGCGTTTAATGTCATTTAGGCGGTTTCAAGTTATTTCGCCTTTTTTGAATGCCTAATCGATGCTTTTTACTCTGGTATCATTCAATTTTCTGACAAGACCATCTAAAAAATTGTATATATACAGAAATTGTAGCCAAAACCGAATGAATACTATTAAAGTAGTTTACCCATTTCGTACTATGAAGATTTTAAAGTCACTTATTTTTTAAAACAGCTGAAACCAGAATGCAGTTCGCTTTAAATGGTTTTGCCAAAAACAGTTCGAAACAATATTTAAAATTACTTATTAATAAAAGATAAAAGCACAAATTACTTCAGACTATTTATAAAAAAATACTAACTCTTATCGTCAGAAAAAGCTGGCTCTAATGTCGATACTATCACAAAAGTCGACATTGAAATCAAAAACGTAATCGCATGGGCCTTTTTGAGACAGCTAGATGACATTCGGCACATTCTGGATTCTTTTCCCTGACTGTTCAGCTATGTCAGATTTCACTGAACGCAAAATCTGACTGTATGGTAAAGTTAACACCAACCTTGTTCATGCCTCACTTTTGCGAAATTTCGTTTAGAAAAAGTGATTTACATATATACGAGTACATATAACATTATGATGGATTCGAAGAGATTTAGAACTAAAGCGTTGATATCTTAGCAACCTCCAGGCGATGAATTTGAACCTTTCTGACTAGGTCGATGTCGCTATGATCAATTTTAGTACAATAGTATCTTCTCCTTCACTTCCTGTTGATACAAATGGAACCACAAATCACTGGAATAAATCAAAATATATATATAGCAAGGACGTTATGCTTCTGCGCGGTATAGCTGACTGGGATGATGAGGGTCTTATATAAAATCACCTTAGTTGTCCGTGAGAGCATTTTGCTAAACAATTGCCTTCTTAGCCCAAAGAAATATCGGTTACCGAAGGTAATTCCTCACCTGATCCCTCCGCTGGCGTTATTCGAATTTACAAAATTGTATTGTTACTCAATAGCTAATTGAATACAGTTAAAACACCTCGCACTGATTTTAGATTTAGAATATAATTTATAGGCGAAGCCTATAATTTTACTTTTGTAAGTGCCAATCATACAATTGACTTTAATTTAAACAGAATTTTTTTTATCGGCCTTCTAGTTTGTCGATATTTTGTATTTATGTCGCCGCGGCCTAAAGCTTTCTAAAATTTGTCTAGGTCCGATACCAGTTTTGAAAATTGCATTATAAAGAAATAAACTGTACCTATTTAAAGTAAACATTTTCTTAAGAATCCCAATGATAAGGATCTTTAAGCTATTTTATTACAGATAAAGGTTTTACTATTGATAAACAAATTTAAGTTCAATTTAACCCACCTCAGTACATTTTCTTTTAAGTTTACGGTTGAGTCATAACACTCACTCCATCCATTTTACTACACCGGATGCTATGCAATATAACCGAGCTTGTATTTCATACATTAACATATTCAAAAGTATCCTTAAGCAACCTCTAACCAACTTCAAATCCATCACACACAATAAACTAGACCGAGACTCAAAGTTCTATAATGGAACGTAAAAGAATTCGTCAATAACTATCACGAACTAAACATTCTAATAAATCTTCAGCTTTCGAAATAATAACTTAAAGTCACCGTTCTCTCGATCTACATTCTACATGATCAAATAAATACAAAAGCGGATCTAATTAATATTCTCGACCAAATTCAAACTCCAATTCTTATTACTGGGGACGGTAACGCCTGGAGTATTATATGAAGATCCACTAACACTAACTCCAGAGGAGAAATCTAGGAAAATTTTCTAATTGCAATCCATTTTTCTGCTACAATTATTTAACCATCATCTGAGATATATACGAAAACATCATGGGAAATATTAGATGATCTCTGGAATACTGGCCAACTCTTAATAATTTCCACTGTCAATATCGGACCGTTTTACCCTAAAACATATGTACAAAAATCCCAAATTAAAAACTGAATTAAACCCCAAAATCTATAAAATCAACGGAAACTCCTGCAAGTACGATATTAGCTTCACAAGATATAAGTAAACACTTTGCCCTTACTTGGGTGGGCCAGTCAAAAGACTATAATTTTCCAAACAGCTTCAATTCTAAAAAATCAGAATCATCTTTAAGTCTACTCATCTACCTTGTTACCGAATTAGAACCAGAAACCTGCTCATTTAAACTTAAGGGTAAAACTCCCAGCAAAGGTAGAATATCATATACCATGATTAAGAACCCCCCTTCTTCTGCAAAAGCTATACTTATGAAGTTATACAATAATACTTGACACTGGAGTTGTTTCTCAGAGCTGGAAAACATCAATGATTCTGTCTCTACCTTAATCAAACAAAAGCAAAAACAGCATTAATGATTTCCGGCCAATTTCATTCATCCCTTGCATTTCTAAGGTACTCCCAAAAATTATTGCAAAACGGCTGCTTTGGTTTGTTGAGCACAGAAGCTCATAAATCTTAATCAAGTCGATTTCAAATGTAACAAAGGGCGCTCAGAGGCTTTTCTGGACCTAAACTTTTTTTCAAATTGATTAGATACCCGCAATGACATCACCATTATCTCCCTGGATTTGGCATTATTTAGTCTTTGAAAAGTTAAAAATATAACAAACGATAAACACACGCAAATGGATCATTGTGTTTACATAAGACTTTTTATTGTAAACTTCCAGTTAACATTAACAATGTGAGTAAACAAAATGTTACCACCTTAAATATTATTGATTGTTTCGAGCTTAAAAAGGGCGTAGGTGCAAGGGCAAATATTGTAAACTATCTAGCAAATAAAAAATGTAACGCAAGAATACTAAATCTCTAGTTTTAAGCAAACTCGACTATGAATTGTTCACCTACAGAAATTCGCCAAAATCCATGTATTAAACCAACCTACCACCAAGCTGTTCAAAGAAGTATTAAGACCTTTCCTACCAGGACTGTGAAGAATATGGTCGTAGAAGTCGGCCTCCTCTCGATTGAAGAGTGCATTGCGGCTGCAAGAGCAAAACAATATATTAAGCCTTCGTTTTCCCATAGTTCAATGATTGATAAGTATATTATCTCTATAATAAAATAAAATTAATGTACGTCCCCAGTCGCACTGGGATTCAAGGTAACGAACGTGCCGAACATCTCTCTTAATTACACCAAAAGGGACATTCTTCAAAATATCAACTAAAGTTTCAAGTCTCATCAGACTATGGTTAGGATTGTTCGTAAAATGAATTCTACTTGGTCCTTTAAACTTAGGTTGAAACACATCAACAGCAACGGATACAATTCTGTTCAACCCGTCACAGTATCCAGTCTCTGTACATTCAAATGGTGGCATATTTGTGATCAGTTATGACATTGTTCAATTATTTTGAAGAAAAGATTGATCGGCTGTACTATTCTTTGTACACTTTAAGCACGGCACACGAGATCAATCTTTGTAACTGAACTGAGCACAAATTTCCCCCCATTTAGACGTAAAGAGATTGAAGACTGGACCATTCCACATTGGTATTCTTGCATCAGTTGTCGAAGCAGTTTTTTATGGAAGTCATAAGGTAATCTCTACGAAAATGATGCACTTTGGAGAGATATTTGCAGCAGAAATGAAACCTAGTTCACGCACTATCTTGTAATGTAGTAAGATGTATACACAGGAGGTGAGGACTGATGCAAAAACATCATTATGGAAGCGATTACTGTTGTTAAATCGGTATTAAAACTGATGCAAGAATACCCATGTGAAATGGCCCACTGTGATTGGTGAAATTCAACCAGAGTTACTAAATGATTGAAGAAATCATAAAATGTGTGCAATATGAACACTGCATTGATTTGTGTGCTTTAGAAATTCAAACTGGCATTTTTTCTATCCATCACATCTATTTATGTATATTCTTTAAAGAAAAGATTGATTAAGATAAATTAAGCAAAAAACCAAATGACAGCAGAGTCAAATTGTATGAACAACAGAATTTATAGAACAATAATCTCAAGTTGACTATAAAAATAAATAAATGTAAACATTTTGGCGCCAACAACACACGAATGGTAGGGACCTATGGTTTTATGCCGTTTCAGAAGGGCAATTTTTTTTCGATTGGGAGAAGCGCTTCACGATAACATCACAATATTTGTGAGACGTTCGCAAAAGGTGAAACCTTGAACATTTTTTTTTTTTTGGTTTCTGGGACTCGAACCTTGAGTCTTCCACTCAATGAATGCGCACTTAACCACTGAGCAATGACGCCCACCAGATTTAGTATAGTAGTTTGATAAATATTAGTAGAATGTTAAATTAAATAAGTAGCATACTATGAACATATGTTTGATGAGAGCGTTATAACGATACGTTTTAACGGCGTCTTCCGACGTCGCGTTATTCCGCGATCGCAAACCTCACACAAAAGGCTTCAGCATGATATAAAATGTCAGTCAAATAATGTTTTTCATATATCAGAGCTTATTATCATTAGCATTTATCAGTTCGCACTTGATGGTCGTAAAGAGCAGTCGATAACATTATAGGATGAAGCATCTAACGCCTCAACAACGTGTTAAAATTATTAAAACCTTTTATCTAAATAATCGTTCAATTGTGAAAACACGAAGAATTTTACGTAATCTTTTTGATTTAAATCATGTGCCTAGCAAGTTAACCATTCAGCAAATAATGAATAACTTTGAAACTCAGTATACACTGTCAGATAAATTGAAGTCCGGCTGAGTTCGTAGCATACGTGCGGTACAAAATATTGCTGCAGTCAGAGACTGCATGAAAGTCCGTGCATCCCCATTAGATGCCGTGCATAAGCATATGGAATGTCTCCAGCAAGTTTGTTTAAAAGCATTTGTACCCATATAAAATTCAATTGACTCAACAACTAATGAAAAATGACCATATACATCAGCGAGAGTGGAGTAAAAAAGGTTTTGGAGCTCTATATTGACAATCCCAATTTTTGTGGAAAAAATATCATCATGAGTGACGGCTTTGTTAATAAACAATGTATCCGCTTTTGGGGCACTGAAAATATTCGATTAATACACCAACGACCTTTACACCGTCTTAGAGTTACTGTATGGTGCGCCATTTGGGACGGCAGCATCATTGGGCAGATTTTTTTTTTTTTTTTTTGAAGACGCAAGAGGCAATGTTGTAACAATTACTGATGATCTCAATCCTGACATGTTGCAAAACTTCTTGGTGTCTGAATTGGATGGTATAGAAACACAACACATGTGATTTCAACAGTACGCTGCCACATCATACACAGCAAATGACACGATAGCTACTTTGCGAGCAATTTTTCCCGGCCGCATAATATCAAACAGAGGTGATATCGATTGTTCCTCTCGATCCCCTGATTTGCTAAAGGACAGCATTATTCAAGAAATCGGTGAAATAACACCCGAAATGAGCCAATGTGTTATGCAAAACATGGTTGAAAGAGCACACATCAGCACCGCGGCCATTTACCCTATATAATTTCCATACATAATTCTTATAAACTAAATATCGTAATGAAACATAAAAAACACTCTGTATAAAGAATAATGTTTTCGTAAAAATTCAATTAATTCTTCCGGCACTGCCAGACTGATATTTGTGCGTAATGATTTTCGGTATATTTTGACTTTTGACAGTTCGAACTTCAATTTCAGGTTGCAATTCAGCTTCATCATTGTGTTCTGGCAGTAAAGCTCCGAACAGAATGCTTCTGAATCGACACGTTCCGATGATTCCGAAAAGTTGATAAATTTTACACGATGAACTAATTAATAGAAAACAATTTAAACAACGAAATTGTATTTGGGAATCCACAATACAAAAGATGACGTTATGTTCACAAAATGTGATTGGTTGGGCAAGCACATTTCCAAAAGGTTCATTTATTCCTTTTTTATTCATAATTTTGCTCTTTTTCACCTATTCTGAGTAATGGCAAGACATCAATTGCCGGACTGAATCGGAAGCATTCTGTGTACCACTTTTTCCGGACCCAACGGATCGGACGGAACTGATCGGAAGTTTAGCGGTTAAGATTCACTATACACTTAAACAAATATGAATTTCTCATACCAAAATTGATTGCATTATTTAATTATGGGAGCAAATCGCAAAACATTTATCTTTAAACGCATTTATCTCAAAACTTACTTTTTCGCAATTAGACGGTTTTACCTTGACACGGGAGTAAATTCATTCAAAAAGGCGACGTCGTGAACGTGTAGCAGATTGTAATAGATTACCCAGCACGGACTGTGGACAACTTTCTGGTATACCACATTAGAACAGAAGCAAACAAAAAATTCCTTTCCACTCAGACTTCCAGTTGTCAAAAATGTTGCCTGCTAATTCCCAAGTGCAATCGTGTCGTATCATAATAAGAAATCTTTTTCAAGAAAATATTAAATATCTCATCAAATTGCAAAGCGAAAACATCATTAATTGATTTCGAAAAACATCCACTTTCCAAAGTACATAAAATCCAGTGAAATACGCCGCCCGATTAAACGTCAGAAGCCCATTAAACAACACAAGTGTTCTCGTCGTTAGTCGTCAGAAGAACATCCACATTCAATTATGTTGTTATAATTTAACCTGTTTTTTTTTCTTTCTTTTATTATTATTTCCCTTCTGCATTTTACATTCTTTCGTTGGACGTGTATATTTTAATTTTTGGTACAACAAAAAAATAGCAAGTAAGTTGTATTAAAAATAGTTTTAGTTACCTACGTAGTGATGGCAATGAATTCTTCCAAAAGAAGAAGTCGCTGCCACCCCCAAGTTAAATATATTTTTTTAGATTTTTTACGGTCGAGAGCTGGGCTGAAGGGGGAGAAAGTAAGAGTGATTCGCGAAAAACATAAATAATATTCTATATCTGTCGTATCGTATATTTGTTATTATTCCATTCGAATGCTAAACGAAGGCAATTAACATTTTTATCTCTGTGTTATGAGAGAGTGGAGAGATTTTGTATTTTTTTTTTTTTTTTTTTTGTGGGCTATGGAATGCACAACGACGTTGGGGATCCCACACGTAATTTGCATATGCTCCTCATCAGCCGTTCGATGATTATAATGACTCTGCCCTGGCGCAGTGCTAATTGAACTTATTAACAGGCATTCGGTCGGGAATTTGTTCGTATAGGACAACAGAAATCTTTTTTTTTTTTTGTCGCATACGCGTCGCATATCTGCGCTGTACACTGTCTGTTTTCGAGATTAGATAAACTGATTTAATACTTTTGTTCGTAGATAACGCATGAAACTACATATATATTATTGATAGCTGACACTAAATTCGTGATGAACTACTGCTGCAGTGAGTAATTTGGAATTGGTCAGATAGATAGCCGTGTTATTGAGAGAAGCACCGCGGGTCACATACATGAGTATTTGCATTCGAATTTGGTGTGCCAAATGACAAATTAGAATAAAAACGTGCGTAATGATTTCTTTATTTTTGTCATTAATTTGCTAAGTGACTTTCCTTTTATGATCGGTATGGGATGACAGTGAATAAATTCATCTCCACACCGCAGTTGGGTGTGTCGTTTGTCGGTTCTGAAAGATATTCACATTAATTACGGTGTTTTATATCGCAACACAAGTGGCGGGAAGATGCGCGGGGACTCTTTTTTTTTTTTTTTTGTTACTTAAGAGCTGAAACGAAGGACAACTGAAGTGGTTCTTGGAACACAGTGAGGCACGACATCTAAACGTAGGCATACGAATGTAGTTTTCTTATTCTGGTTCGACCTATTTTTGTCGTATTAGTCAGTCGAAAATATTTATATCTTATGCTGAAATGCTGATAAGACTTGCGTTTATTAGTGGCTGAATGCCAGTTGATCTCATAGTCATCGCTACAGTAAATAGGGACTTTTTCTGCTCAGACAATCAAGCGACGTTAAATATATTTGTGTAATTCAGAGTTAGGTACTTTAGATGTCGCCACAGTCAAGGGTGGATATGCACCTCAACTAGAAATCTTCTATAGCCATCAGGCTAGCGGCCTCCAACTTTACACACCAAGTGGTTTAGTTTCCTTTCTAGTTGTGTACGCCGATTTAGATAAGGTCTTTTTCTTAATCAAATCGTGTCTCCTAAATGGATTGGAAGATTTTGCCGGCCGGAACGTTGATTTCCATTTGCTCCACATGTCCTATCCATCTTACGTTAGATGGGTGGACCTGGGATTTTTGCAACATTTCAGAAAAGTCGAACCTATCACGCTTGGAGATTAAAAGCTTCTCGAGATATTCCAAAGTTTACCTGTCTTGTAGCAAAAGGATTTTGATTTTTTTTTTTTTTTTTATAATTTGTACGTGTGAAAGGGGTTATGAATACCATTATACTAATTTTAGGACACGGGCGTTTTGAGGAAAGGAGAAGAGACAGAGAGAAAGACAGATTGGTGTAGTTGGTTTGAAACTCAGCTGGTATTAAGTTTCAGTGAACTCTAAGGGTGGCTGTCCAGATAACTGGGGATCTTGTTTGTTTTTGCTTTTGTCGTTGCTCATGATTCACAGTATTTTTTTCCCTCCACCTGATGTCATCATCACGATCAAGTTGCATTTTAGCCATATGACCGCCCTACTGCCAGTGTTATGCCTTCGCAGTAGAGTTGACATAAGCTTTCGCAATTTTTTATTTATTTCATGCGAAATAAATAGATGATTATTGACATCAGGATTCGAACCGTGAACCTGTAGCGAGACAAGCGATGATATAAATATTTTCGCGCCTTTACCAGGTGAACATAAGGTGATGGGCCCTGACGGCTTACCTAGTAAAACGCTCAAATGTCTATTAGGTCTATTAGGTGATTTTGTTATTTGTACGGAAGAAGCAGCTGTTTCGCTGTGAAGTATCACACACGAAGTTAGATGAGTTTGCTTTCCATTTGCGTGTGCCGCCATCTTTCTTTACCAAGTCGTTGCTCCGCGATAGATTCGGAGATTTTCCGGGACGCAGCGTTGATGTCCATTCGCTAATCATGTCCTAGTTATCTTAAATGATGAATTCGAAACCTTCTGACTCAGTCGATGTCATTTTACAACCCATACAGACTACAGTCACTGTTGTATCTTCTTCATAACCAACGGGACCAAAAATAGTTTATGTAATTTTTCTTTTACAACAACCGAGGTTGTTTTCATTCGCCTTTGATAATGTCCATGTTTCTGCGCCGTATAGCAGGACTGGATGATGAGGGTATTATATAAACTGATTTTAATTGTACATGAACTTGTAATATGCAACCCTCGACAAAGTTTCTAAGGCAGACCGATCGCACTGCTCCTTTCAATGTATCTAGCCAGCCCATCGAGCCGCCAGGCGGGTAGCGATGTAATCAGAATTGTTTGATAATTTCAGCTCCAGGCGTCTGTGCTGGGTATGACGATGTGCGCATTCATATGTGCGTGAAATCGATAATTTTATAAACATACCGATTGCTCAGAGGGCATACGGATCTGCATGGCGGATCTGCATGGCGATTGATCGGGAAACTACTGACTGTCCAAAACATGGATTGGACCAGTAGCGCAACAATCAAGTTCGTAGTGTAGTGCTTGCTTTACCTCCTCGTGGTGGTCCCCGGGCAACTGCATATATAAATCCTTATACATATAGGCCAAAATTGCAAGTGCGAGATTGTCTAGGGTCTTATGCCTAGGCTAGGTAACCTGGGCCAGCAACCCGCGTTACCGAAACTACAATAGCTATGGAAACCGACACAGTGCGCCAAGAATTAAGGGACCATCTCTCACGTGGAGTGGAAACAATCAGCAGCTCCCTGCCCGCCACCATCCAAGAGCATTGGTGCGCTGTGAAAACTGTTTTCACATCAGGTGCTGAAAGGATTGTCGGTCGATCACAGGGAAACCATAGGGCGTGGCTTTCCGAGGATACCTGGAGAAGGATCAACGAACGAAAACAGCTAAGAGCTCAAATTGCAGCAACTCCAGCAGCAGGGAGGATCGAGCTTGAGTCTCTATATCGCATGAAGATGAGAGAAGTACAGCGTAGCGTGAGACGTGACAAGCGCAATTACATCAATGCGCTGGCTACGGAAGCAGAAGAAGCAGCAGTGAGGTGCGACAGCAGAACCGTTTATAGAATCACTAAAGAGCTTATAGGTGGCCGAAGCTCTACTCAACACCCAGTGAAAGGCTTAGACGGTTCGTTGCTAATATCGGATGAGGATCAACTGAAGAGATGGAAGGAGCATTTTGCTTCGGTTCTAAACCGAGTATTCGCCAGCAATATGCACCCAAGTCAGACTGAAGTGTCCGTAGAAAGAAGTTCCCGAATTCGCACCACAACCCCCAGTAAAGAGGAGATTATTACCGCAATCAAAGCACTGAAAACTAATAAGGCGGTAGGACTTGACGGCATACCCGCGGAGCTTTTTCAAGCTGCGCCAACAGCATCGGCAGAGCTACAGTTCCCACTTGTCGAGAGAACATGGGAAGCCGAGAGTTTTCCAGATGAGTGGAAAAAGGGAATGATTGTCAAGCTCCCTAAAAAAGGCAACCTAATGCAGTGCGAAAACTGGAGAGGTATCTGCGTGCTGCCTGCTGTGGCCAAGATAACAGCTAGAATCATCCTGGAGCGAGTCAAAGAACACCTTGAAGACACACTTGACGCCGAACAAGCAGGTTTCCGCTCTGGATCCTCCTGTGTCGACCACATCAACACCCTGCGGATTATCATCGAGCAATGTGTTGAATATCGATCACCACTTCACCTGTTGTTCATCGATTTTGAAAAGGCGTTTGATAGTGTCAATCGGGAATTTATTTGGCGTGCCTTGCGCAGGAGAGGCATTCCGGATAAATTAATAGCAATTATCAAAGCTACATATGATGGGTCCACATGTCACGTTTTGCACAGAGGAAGGCTGTCTGAGGAATTCGAGGTTCGGCAAGGCTGCATACTTTCACCAATATTGTGATTAGCGATGTGCTGAATGCGGCCTTATCAACAGGAAATGGAGGAATTCGATGGACTCTTACATCTGAACTCAAAAACCTCGACTACGCCGACGATGTATGCCTACTGTCTCACAGAATAATGGACCTTCACCAAATGACAGCAAATGTGGAGAGGGAAGCAGACGTCGTTGGGCTGAAAATTAACTCGGCAAAAACAAAAATGATCAGCCTAGGACCAAACTCATCAACTCATATATGCATTGCTGGACAAACGGTTGAGAGAGTAGAGAGTTTCCAATACCTTGGGAGTATTGTCTCAACCGATGGCGGAACCGAACTGGATATAGCCAGCCGAATAGGTAAAGCAAAATCTGCGTTTGGGATGCTATCCATAGTTTGGCGAAGTAATGCAATTAGCTTAAACACCAAGCTACGACTGTTCCGTTCCAATGTTGAATCCGTGTTGCTATATGGATGCGGTACCTGGAGAGTGACCGTCACTATCACGAGGAAGCTGCAAACGTTTGTCAATAGGTGTCTACGTTACATCTTAAGGATATTCTGACCAAACCGTATCTCTAACGAACAGCTTTATCAGAGAACGGGCCATGAACCTATAGGCACAACCATACGACGACGAAAGTGGCAGTGGATCGGTCACACTTTCCGAAAGGGTGACAGGTCCATAGCTAACCAAGCGATGCAATGGAACCCGCTTACCCAGGATGGCAGGATACGCGGCGGTCCTAGGAGTACGTGGCGCAGAACAGTTGAGAAGGAAGCACGGCAACTGGGAAAGAGTTGGGGAGAGCTGAGGCACATTTCCAGAAATCGCACACGATGGCGCGTAGGCGTTGTAGAGGCCATAGGACCCACAAGGGGATACAGGACATAATGAATGAATGAAATGTGTGTGGTGATGTATACGCAAACACAAACATATTCATTTAATTTCATATCGTAATCAGATTTAATTGAAAAGGCAAGCATTTAAAAATTTCGTAAACTTGTGTAGTGACAATGATGGTTAAATCATGAATATGACCGCGACCGCTGTCTGTCTTATTACAGGTCCTTGTTTCGAAATCGGCCTTATGTAAAGTGAGTGCCATTTTCAGTGGTGAAATTAAGTAGCTGCCTTCTTGGTCGTATAGGCAACGTTTTTAGCGATGATTTTCGAAGTAGTTTTAGTTTTATTTGCTGCAACTTTCAGCTGGAAGTTTTGCGTAGGTGCATTTCCCAGGCTATAAAATAACGCAATCAGCTAGCCATAAAGCTAAATGGGCACAACTCGTTTTCATTCCCTCACGCACGTTTTTAAGTATGTCGCGTGTGTGCAAATCGGTTTGAGCCAGGATGTTGCTATCTTCAGTTCACTTAGCTCAGGTGGACGGAAATGTTAATTGTCATCGTGAGGGTCGAATGGAACATTCTGCCTGATAGCAATATTTTGGTCGTCATCACCGTTTAACAGTCTTCAGAAGTGATCTTCCCAAATTTTCAGGTATGATTAGGGTTCTACCAATAACTAGATTTCATTCCTCATGTCTGCATTTTTCTGACTGAACTTTGTAGCTTTGGCATATTATCTTTACCTTCATTCATGCCTGCTATAATACCATTTTCGTAGGTGCTCTAGTCCCTCTTTGCAGTGCCGCTTTATATGCCTCTTATTTTGCTGTGTGTGTTTGGCGGCATATTTCGTCAAATCAGGGTTTTCATTGGCGAATAGGCGAAGTTCGTGATGGCTTGGTGGTGGTGGAACATTCCATGTGCAGTTCTGAAGGTCATTGTTCTTAAGTCATCCATATCCGAGGCTTGTGTTTACTTGATAACCGGCGTTTCTTTTTAAATTGTAGGGCAGTTACCCCGACACGGAGCTCCGTTAACATCTCTTTTTCAAAACCATGAATTAGTCTCCAAAATCCTTACAGTATTCACCAAGTACTGGAACCGTTGACGCCACTATTAATGTCGAGATAACTTGTAAAGACCTAAACTCTATACAACCTTGTTTGCTATCTATAAATTCTTCTCATTGTAATTCATCTCTTTCTTCTACATTACAGATATAAATGGCGACATCACCACGTTCTGCGGACACAATATCGTTGTGTTCAACGGTATCAAGTTGTCCAGATCGAAATGGTTTCTATGGAGGCTTTCAGCGGACTGATAAACCAAAAGAACCTCTTTCAAAAGCACAGATTTTGGCTCGTGAAAAGAAATGGCTACATATGATTGAGAATTGGTCCATTTATATGTCAAAAAACTACAAAAAGGTACGACAATTATTTATTTATAAATTTATTCTTATTAAGATTTTATTTGTTTGATTACAGATTAGAGAACGCTGTCGCAAGGGCATTCCTAAATCGGTCCGACCAAAAGCTTGGTTCTATCTCTCTGGTGCTTATTTATTAAAAAAGAAACATGGAAATCTCTATGAGAAACTCCTACAGAAGCCAGGCAATCCGCAGGTAATCGAAGAGATTAAACGGGATAAGCACAGACAATTTCCTTTTCACGAAATGTTCCTAGACGAGGATAAAATTGGCCAAATCGAATTGTTTAATGTGCTGAAGGCCTATTCCATATATAATCCAAAAGTTGGATTTTGTCAGGCGCAAGCGCCAATCGCAGCCTTCCTTCTAATGCATATGCCAGCCGAAGAAGCATTTTGGGTATTTGTCAGCGTTTGTGATGTGTAAGTTGAGTTTGTTTTATATAAAGTGAATTTTTTTTTTTTTTGTAACCCAGGTAGAGATTGTGTTATTGTAATTAAAAAGTTTCCATAATTTCGTAGGAATTAGACCGATATACAAATACACAATCCCATATTTGAACTGAAGCACCTCAATAAATATGGATATCGCGCGTTTAAACTTGTTTTCTGGGGTCCTTTTATCATATTGTTCCCCTGGGGTAAACTCAATAACTTCGAGTTGTTTGCAACTACTCCGGATGCAATTTTCTCCGACCACTTCTTCTCTCTCTATTTTTGTCTTCTCGTTCTCTTCTCTTCGAGTTGCTATTTTTTTACGTGTAGCTGGGTGAAATATCGTCAAAAGACATCACATGCGAGCTTTGCGATAGTGTGGGTCTTTAATCCACTAAAAACACCCAAAGAATGTATGATTTATGTCATCGTTCCAATTATCGCACGTAGTCGTGAAACTAATCAGCAATTTTTTTTTATCACTTCAGGGAATATATATTGAGGAACCGTTTGTCAGTTACCCTTTGTTTTGGAGTACCGTACGTATGTTAATCATTCATTTTGTGTGATGATGTTATGCTATGATGTTATTCCTAGTTAAGTAGTTCGATGGTAGTTCAGCTACTGCTAAATTGGCATGGTTGCAAGGTCTAACTTCATGTCTTCTTGCGATCTTCCTGACTTAGTCCTCTATCATTTCTACTTTTTTTCGAAGAAAACCTTGACTTTATAACTGAGTCAACAAACAATGTACTAATAACAGGAGACTTTAACATTGACTGGTGCAAAAACGATACATACAAGCGGGAGATAGAAAGAGTTTTGAATGATAACTGTCTAACGCAAAAAATGCAGGAATATTCAAGAGTAACACAAAACATCAAATACAATAGTCGACTACGTTATAACGAACATGGACAACATTACGGTTAGAGCAAAACCAAACGAAAAAATAACAGATCATGGGAGTATCGAAGTAATAATAAGCACGAAAACTAATACGAAAAAAGATGAAAACGACTACGAATCTTTCAAATATTGCAAGCAATTATTTACACAATAACTTAGAAAAGCAAATCTGTCATACAACGAGGCGGAGAATATACACGAAAACGCGGAAAACATCAACACGGCTCTTAAAACCACAGTTTCAAAATGTATCAATAAAAAAAGGATGAATATAGACAGTAAAACAAATCGGTGGTTTAATAATGAACTTAAAATTCTAAAAAATAGGAAGATCAAAAAGTATCAAAAAGCAAGAATGGTCAACAATAGCCGAAGCTGGGTGGAATACAAAGCTTTAAGAAACCATTATAAAGTCAAAATTAATAACGCCAAAAATCAATATATAAACAATAGGATTAGCCAAGCGGTTGGGCAGAAACAAATGTGGAAATAAATAAAAGATTTAGTCTTGAAAGAGCACAAAAACAGTATTAAAAGTGTTATCTTCAACGGGAAAGAGTACAAGTTTAACGAATATTTTATTGAAAGTGTTAAAGAAATAAGAGAATCGATAGAAGATCTAGAGTATGTGAATTACGCTGTTCCTACAGCATCAAAATTCAAATTTCGTCAAATTACTATAGATGAGTTGAAAGAAATCTGCAAGTCGCTAAAGAACAAAACGGATTTTGATAGAATAAGTCCTAGAATAATACTGGATAACTGGAATTCGTTGGGAAAAGTTCTTCTAGAGCTGGTAAATAGATCGATTTCCACGGGAGAATTTCCAAACTCTTGGAAGGACTCAATGATAACACCAGTAGAGAAAGTACCAAACACCAAAAAGAATGAAGAATTCCGACCTATCAATACACTGCGTACTGCCGAGAAAATTATTGAAACAGTAGTAAAACAAAAACTCATGAAATATATGGAAGAAAACAATATTTTCTCGGAATTTCAATCGGGCTTTAGAAAAAACTACTCATGTGAGACAGCAGTAAATCACGTAATTAATGAATGGAAAGATGGGGGCAAACGAAAAACAGTAATAGCACTTTTCCTCGATTTCAAAAGAGCGTTTGAAACAATAGACCGTGAAATACTTATTAAAAAAATGTATAACTATGGCATTCAAGATAAGGAACTGAGATGGTTTGGGACATTCCTGAACAACAGAGTACAGCGAACTAAAGTAAATAACAGTGTGTCTGATTTTGCCGAAGTGGAACTTGGTGTACAGGAAGGGTCGATATTAGGTGCACTGTTATTCATTATATATATAAATGATATGCCGAAAATATTGAGAAACTGTAAAATTGTCCTATACGCGGATGACACATTGATTTACGCTGAAGGAAAAGACGCAGAAGAATGCAAATACAAACTGACATGCGACATTGAACTCATAATTAGATGGCTAAAGATGAACAAATTAAAATTGAATGAACAAAAAACAAAGTTAATGAATTTGAATTCAAATAACGAGACTTGCATTGAAATAAATGGTAAACAAATTGAAAACGTCAGTAGCATTAAATACTTAGGAATGATTATTGATAGAGAGCTGAACTGTAATGAACATGTAGATTACATATGCAAGAAAATTGGCAAAAAAATTGGATTTTTCAAACGAATAAGAAAGAAGATGGATAGCATAACAGCTGTGATAGTATAGATTTCAAAATACAGCGGCAGGTCAAAACACTTTTATTTATAAGGGCTTATGTTTTTTTTAACACGCTACCAAATGACATAAAAAATGAAACCAATCCCAGAATTTTCAAAAGAAAATGCATTGCATTTGACAAAACTAGCACGTGAATGTTATTACTAATATTATGATTTTTCGATTATTTTTTTTTTGTGTATTGTATCACTATTAGATAATACTTTAAGTAAAATTTTTTATTTTTTTTTTCTTTTTTATGTAAATTTGAAAGTATTTAAAATACTAATAAAAAAATTGTGGTGAATCCACAGCTAACCCACCACCCGTCGGTCCAATAGCTTCCATTATGGATGAGGGCTCTTCGGACGGGTTGGCCATGGTTTTTTAACCACAAAATGAATGAATGATTTACATCTCTATGTAGATCAGCGTTCCTTATGTACCATCGGACATTAACAATATTGCGTACCGAAAACATTGTATACTTTGTAAGTTTTCCTTATTTGTGCACCCCCAAAGCTGGAGAGCATATGTCCATATCGGCTTTAATATTTGTTTATAAAGCAGCAACTTGTTGCATACTGAGAGACATGAATATCTCCCTAGGAGCCAATACATTTTTTTTATAGCGAATATTTAATTCGTTATGTTTTTTCTTGACATAGGCCTTCCAGCGTCAAGAGTCATACCTAAGTATTTAGTTCGAATAAAGAACTGCATTGTTATTTATGTACACAGGCATGTGTTGTACATTTTTATTTGTAAAGCTAACATGAACTGACTTCAATTCATTTAGTTTCATTTGCCATTTTTTGGTCCATTCAAATATATCATTTACTGTGGTTTGCAGTTTTTCGGTTACTTCCTACACGGTTTTACATCAAACAGTAAGAACAGCAGTATCATCTGCAAATGTGGCAACAGTAGTTTCTTCATTTTGTGGTAGGTCGTTTGTGTATAAAAGGAATAAAACGGGTCCTAAAAGACTACCTTGAGGTACACCAGATTTTATATGTTTTAATGTGAAGTACTCATCTTCTTGCTTTATTCTAAATGATCGAAGCATTACTCGTATGTTGGACTCTAGAATATATGAGTATTGTTTTGGCAGATGTTTTTGCAGCCTATGTATTAATCCTTTGTGGCTCAGTTTATTAAAAGCCTGTGTAACATCAAGAAAGATGGTACTTGTAGAGCATATTTTTTCTCTTCTAAGGCTTTTTTTCTATTTTATCAGTTATTCGGTGTACCTGATCTATTGTTGAATACCTACAGTACGCGAAATAATTATAAGGGACAAGCAGTTTTATTTACAATTTTTCATAAAAGAATAAATTTCCTTGAGAAGCACTAATTTTCTTTCAGTGTATTGAAAAGTGCACTTCGTTAGGTATAAACTAACTGTATTTTCAACTGTCTTATTCCTTGTTTTTCGTCATTTTGTTTCCTTCTTCTCTGTATTGTTGGTTGTGCGGTGCGAAATAAATATAACAGACAGTAGTTTCGCTGTTAAGTAAAAGTGGTTAAAAACAATTTTAAAAACAAAAACTGCTCAAAATTTTCATAATCGGTGTGTATTTGAGTAAATTGTGTAAGCTGCTTCGTTTTTTATCAAATGTTCCGATTTTTTAATTTCCAAAAAGAAAATGCCAAAAGGAACAGCACTGTCAGTGGAAGAGAGAATGAAAATTTTAATCCTGAAAGCGATGGGCTTAACCATTCGCCATATAGCATCAAAAGTGCAAAGAAATAAGAACACTGTAAATAATTTTTTAAAATATCCTGAAAATTATGGAAAACAAAAGAGATCTGGTCATCCACCAAAAGTCGGTGAAAGGGTTAAGAGGCAAATTAAACGCTTAGCCGTTAACGAACAAATCAGCCCTTCCCAAATAAGGCTTCAGTTATTTCTTCCAATAACAACCAGAAGAGTTCAACAAATTTTAAAACAGGATGAATTCATTTTATGTCAAAAACGGTTGCCGACACCTAAGCTCCTCCCACGACATAAGGAAGCTAGATTAAACTATGCCGAAAAATATAAATTCTGGGAAACCCAATGGCAATCTGTCATCTTTAGCGATGAAAAAAAAATTTAATCTTGATGGTCCTGACGGAGGACAGAAATATTGGAGGGATATTCGCCGAGAGCGCGAAACTCGGTACTCAAGAAACTTTCAAGGGGGCTCTCTCATGGTGTGGGCTGCTTTTGGATGCAAAGGAAAGACTCCAATCTGTTTTGTTTCGCATAAAATGAATTCGGAGAAATATGTTGAATTGCTAGACAGTGTCCTTATAGATTTTGGTGAAAATCTGTGGGGGGAAAACTGGATTTTCCAGCGGGACAACGCAGCCATACATGCTTCGGCATACAATAAAAACTTTTTAGAGTTGCAGTGCTTAATTTAAAGGAAACAAAGTTCTTAAAATTGAACAAAATGTTTAAGTTTTTTTTTTTGAAATTTTTGCTTGTCCCTTATAATTATTTCGCGTACTGTATTTCTAAAAACAAATTTATGTTTTGGTATCAATGGAAAGGGTAAACCTTATCTAAAAGAAATATTTTTTATATTTTTTTGTTATCCTCGTATGTCGCATAATTGGAACATTTTTTTGTTTCTTGGGGTACATTCCCTCAAAATCCTCCCACAAAAATATTTTTAATTTTTTTTCCTGATTATTTTTGGTTCGCGTATTTATTTATTTATTTATGACAATATTAACTTATAATAAATTATAAAATTAATATATATAATATATAGCTCTAGCTTATTTCTATTCTACTTTCTAAATTTAATGAAGATAGTAATTTGTTGATGTTCTGCTGAAGGGACAGAAAGAAGTTCGGCAAAAGATAGATTTAAGGATAAGTCTTTTTGTGAACAATTTCAAAATTTGACTTTATGTCAAACTGTTCAAAATTTACAAACGTTTGACGACACACGAAAATTATCGATTAGTGTTTCGTTTATACCATTCTGGTTATCATCATCATCATATATCCTTTAACCCCGGATGGGGCGGTAACAAATCTCTTCCATCTTCAGTCTGCAGCTAGATATTTTAGCTGTGGTCACGATTTCCTCTGGGTCGCTTCTTCGGCCAAGACTGTTGATCTCCACACTGTTCTCAGTCTTTCCAACCCGCTTTGCACCCTGAGGATTCCATTCGAAGGACTGGTTCGCGTTGTTGTCATTTAGCTTCCTCAGTGTGTGGAATCCAGCACCATTTTCGCTGTCTTATCTCGACATCCAGCAGCTTCTGATTCGTTTAATCCTGCAATTCCTGGTTGGATATAATTTGCATAGACAACGATCAACGAAAGCCTGTAACTTTCTTGCGATGTTTGCCAAGACTTTCCAGGTTTCATAGGCATACAATAACATAGATTTAACGTTGGATTCGAAGAGTCTCAACTTAGTGCGTAACGAAATTTGACTGGATTTCCAAACTGAAGACAGGATACCAAAGGCAACGCGAGCTTTATTTTTAAATCTTTCAACCTCTAGGTCCATCCCGCCATCAGATGATACAAAACTTCCCAGGTAGTTAAACTGTTCGACCTCCAATTGGCGTCTGCTTCAGAATAATACGCTAATGTGTGGAGCGGCCAGTGGGCATTATTTTTGTCTTTTTGCCGTTGAGCCTTAGACCGGTTGACTCTCCATTCACCTGCAGTGATTGACACATCTCGTCTAACCCGCTGATGGTATTTGCCAGTAAACAAATATCATCGGCATAGTCCAAATGACTTAGCATTTTAAACGATCTCTATTGGATGCCATGTCTCTCAGATACACCTACGGTGGCAGTTAGTACATGATGATGTATTGGATACCAAAGTAGAAAGAGGATCGGCCACAGAATATCGCCTTGTCTCATTCCCTGTTGCATTTCGAAAGAGTCGTCATTGTAGGACTCCTTTATAATAGCAACTATTTTTGGGAAGATTCCTCTCCTAAGAAGAGATCTCCATATGCATTCATGATTTACCTGGTCAAAGGCCTTCTCGAAAGGCAATCAAATGAGGTAAAGCGGTGATTTGATCTTGGCTGATTGCTCGTGAATGATACGCAAGGTGTTGATGTGGTCAACGCACGATCGACCTCTGCGAAAGCCCTCTTGATGCCTTTTGAGTGTAGCCTCGATTCTAGCCTTTTTTCGCTCGAGAATGATAGTTATTGCAGTTCTTAAGATAGCTTTTTTTGGTATCTTAACAATAACACCGCCCTTTAGTCCCTGGGATGGGTTTCATTTTCCCAAATGGCCTGTATTAACAGAAGTAGAATACTAGTCGTTGTGGAAGGATTTGATTTCAGGAACTCAGCTGGTATGCCACACAAGTCCAGCCAATTTGTTGGCTTTGATTAAATTTATCCCAATACCCCTGTAAGATTTGCACATGTCGAGCAATCATTGCTGCAGTCTGCTCCCCGGAAACGTCATTAAGCAGGACACACAAATGTTCCTTCCATCTGCGTAGATGATCTTCAATTGATACCAATAGAGTGCCATTCACATCCAGTACAGGGTGGTTGGTGTTGCTTTTTCGGCCGACAACTTGTTTGGATATTCTGTACAGTTCTCTGATATCTCTCCTTTTTTCAGTGTTTTTCGCATTTTACGCAAAACTGTCCAACCTCGTCCTCCTGTCACGTCGTCTAACACAGCGATGAACTGTCCAATGAGCTATCCGATACTCGCTTCATAATTCAACCTTTCGTTCATTAAGAGCATTCGTGTTGAATTTGGTTATCCTCGCTGTTTTCTCTGCGCGCCGCTGTACAGCTGCTGTTTGTAACTTAAGACTTGTAAGTAACAAGTGATGATTACTTCCTTCTTTCATTACGAACATCACATAGTGACTTTCTCCATCACTTTTGCACCATGAAGTGGTCAATTTGGTTTGCAGTTTGACCGTCAGAGGTCACCCAGATGATTTTATAACAGGTCTTATGTAGAAATAAGGTTCTACCCAACACAAACCGATGTGCGTTACAAAAGTCGACAAGCAAATCACCATTGTCATTTCGTGATCTCAAGCCATGTTTTCTCATTACGCGATTCAGGCCCGCGTTGTCTGATCCGACTTGGGCATTGAGGTCACCCATGACATACACCGAACTACGATGAGTTTAGAAAGCGGTTTTCTCTTGCTCGGTCGCTATATTTGTGGGGGCATAGCACTAGATAATGGTGATGTGGATTTTCGAACGAAATCTCGCTAAAGCAGAAATTGTGGCCCAGAAAATGAGAAGGCGCTTTACTTCCTCGTTTAATATAATGCCCACACCAAGTAGCCGAAAGTTCCATCCAGTTCAGAAATATTTCTTAAATCTGTCTTTCATTTATTGTGGCGTCTCGGTTGATGCAAGTAAACGAAAGATGCCGCACCCCCAAATCCGACGTACGGTTTACTACAGCCAGCAGTAGGAGGATTCTCCAAGATATGGTTACCTTTTGGGGACCCAGTTCCATTTGTTGTCATATTTCATGTAATAACATTTCTCGTTTCGCCGTTGGTGTTTTCCAAGATATGATTAATAACCCCATAAGCTCAGATTCGACAGGCACACCAGCCCTTTCGATGGTCGAACACATAATGATTGAGTCCACCTACTGTGGGAAAACAGACCCTTTTTGTAGCCGTCTAGTATAGGAAGCATACGCTACTAACTGCTGCCGTTGGCCTGAAATAGGCTCATCCGACATCATGCTATGATTCATGATATTGACCATTCTGGTACGGTACACTAAAAAACATAAGAGCAACGTGTAACGCAGTCGTCTACCTCATTTTCAACTCATACGTTATATCTATTTTCAAAAAATTCATGCGAGTTGCGTGTTTTCATTTCAGAACTGTTTGGTGTCGAAATGAACAAGAGTTTGTAGTGCAGTTATGCTTCCGAAACCACGTTGATTTTAAGGCTTTCGGTCTTGAATAATGAACGGAAAGAAGCATGTGTTAATTGAGAGCTACAAACTAGTGTTTTAGTGGCGGTACTCGACAAACTTATTCTCGTTTTATTCGTAAATAGTTAGATAGAAGAAAAAAACACTTATGAGCGAAGTTGTAGAGAATGGAGGGCGATTTTGGTTGGTGACCTTGAATGTTCCTGTTTTTAGAGAGTTGACACAAACCCTTTTCTCGTAAACTTAATCGTTTTGAAGTTATTCAAGAAATAAGCTTTGAGTTTTTTAAAAAAGTTACTTCATTTGTATCGGAAATACATTCAACTCATTCTACATCATATTTTCTCTTTTTTTTGCAGATATTTAGAAGACTACTTTATATCTGGTTTAGAAGTGCTTCAAAACGACGCCGGAATTCTCGAGGGTCTCCTGAAGAAAACATTTCCTTCTGTCTATCGGCATCTACAAAAACACAAAGTCGAACCACTGCTCTATATGACCGACTGGTTCCTTTGCGCCATGACTCGAACACTACCATGGGAAACACTCCTACGCGTCTGGGATTGTTTCCTTGCCGAGGGCATTCGTGTTATATTCAAAGTGGCTCTCGTTCTCCTCGGTGCTACGCTCGGCCGGCAGAAGGTCCGAAAACAATGCATTGGCCTCTGCGAAACATTAGAGGTTCTCAAATCGCCGCCAGAAAAAGTTCTCGAAGAAGATTTCATTTTGAACAACATCCAGCGACTAAATCTCACAGTACAAGATTTTGAAATTGAACACACGCGTCAGAAACAAAGACGTGAAAAACAGCGAAAAGTGGAACTACAACAAGCGAACGGAGGGGGGCAGAAGTAGTAGAAATGAAAATGGGAGTATATGCTGCAGAATTAGCACACACAGAGAATAGAGAAACATTTCTATCGAATAATTTACACTTTGAAACGCACACACATACACTCTCTCTCTATCTGTTTCTGTCTCTCACAAACATACAAACATACATGCACACTAAATCTGCACAAAAATAAATTATTTGCCAAATGAAAATCTGGAAATGGGACATGTCAATTATTTAGAACAGACGACGACTAACATTGCCATATCTATCTGAGAAAGAAGAGATAATAAAGAACCTAACACTGCACAATTTCTGGCGCACCTACAATTTCTTTACTCTTCTACACCTGAGTTTCAGCAGCTATAATAGTTTTTTTTTTTTTTTTGAAAAAAAAAGATTGTTAAGTGGAACGGATTATACTGCACACATTGGAAAAGCAGAATCATATCATTAATTTAGTAGATAATTACTTAAATTTAGCGAATATTTGCATTTGTTTCATCGGCTACAAGTCGAACATGGAGTTTTTTTCTTTGTAAATGTTGAACTTTTAAACAGTTTCCTTAAACGCACCTAGATGTCTATTTGAGTGTTGCTCCGAAATCTATATTTTACGTTTTACCCCTATGAAGTATCCATTTTCTTTATAATTAATTTATTTTTATTTAATAAAACCAACAGATAAAGTATTATTCAAACCCAGATAGAAAACAAGTAAAACACAGTACAATCTTTCAATATTTATATAGAGAAACAAAAAAAGAAAACTAAAAAAAAGTATCTTCCATCATCATTCCATTGCCTAGTTAATGACTTTTAAAGTATTTTGTACATCAAAACAACTCACTATTTATATATTTAAAAAAGGAACAAATGTTTCATATTTAACCAAGAAATTTTCATCACTTTTCTACCTATGGAATGTAATTTTTTTTATTTTTTTTTTTAATACCATCTGCACACGTTTACTAACGATTTTTTTTTTTGATGGTGCAATGTTTTTATTTTTTAAGTAAGAAAACAGCATATTTCTTGTTGTAATTGATAAAATATAAAACACCATTTGTGTTTATTTGTATTTTATTTGTGCAATTTTCTTTACAAAAGAATATTTAAGAATACTTACAATTTTTTTTGAGTTTTTTTGAGTTTTTATGTGAATAATAATTTTGAATTAACATGTTCAAAGATAAACAAAAAAATGAAACAAAAAAGCAAAAGAAATTAATACAAATATATAATGAATATAATATAATATATTTCTTATTTATACGGTTAGATGATGAATTGAACAGAATATTAATATATTATACAAAAGTAAAAAAAAAAAAAAAAAAAACATTTTTTTCGCGTAGTTGATAAGTTTTTAACAAGTAGCGTTTTTTAAGGTTGAAAACAAAATAACTTATACAATCATGCAATATTTAACATCAGTTCTTTTTTTAAAAAGAAATATATATAATACATATATTTAAAATGAGTATTTTTTTTATTTTGTCTAAATAGATGGGAGTGTCCTAAACTTTATACAAACAATTGAAGGGTGGCCGTGGTGTAGTGGTAACATCAACGCTTGTCACGCTCTTGGTTCACGGTTCAAATCCTGATCTCAACAATCATCTATTTATTTCGTCTGAAATAAATAAAAAAGTCGATCAATTGCGAAAG
Organism: Pocota personata; assembly: GCA_963082735.1. Taxonomy (NCBI): domain Eukaryota; kingdom Metazoa; phylum Arthropoda; class Insecta; order Diptera; family Syrphidae; genus Pocota; species Pocota personata. The sequence goes on along the minus strand of OY720429.1, from coordinate 43,576,318 downwards.
CTAAGTCAACTCTACTGCGAAGGCATAGCACTGGCAGTAGAGCGGTCATATGGCTGAAAATGCAACTTGATTGTGATGATGACATCAGGTGGAGTGAAAAAAAAACTGTGAATCATGAGCAACGATAAAAAAAAAGCAAAACAAACAAGCTCCCCAGATATCTGGACGCCACCCTTGGAGTTTACTGAAACTTAATACCACCTAAGTTTCAAACCCACTACACCAATCTTTCTTTCTCTCTCTCAATTTCTACAAACGCCCGTGCCCTGAAATAGTTTAATGGTATTCATATCCCGACTTCAGGTTATTTTCCATCAAAGTTCTATGTTCAAATAAGCAATTCTAACGGGTGGGTCATTTGCTGATTTATTTTTAAGGTACATGTTATTTTGACCCTGACAGCTCTTTCGCGCTCAAAGAATTGACACAGACACAGTATAATATCATATCTACGAGGTACGAAATGAACCGAAAGTGAGTGTTGTGTCCCCGAAACTGTGCGAATTTTTAAAAGAAACTTCGGTCGAAATAATGCACCAATCGTACCTGCTGTACGCAAGTGTCCGAAGAAAGTTCGTGAGATTGGTATGCTTATTGATAATACAAGTTATCCTCGAGTTAGTCCTGTGCGCTCAGCCGAGAATATTGCTGCTTGTGACTGTGTGATGTTGTTTGTGGAATAGCGACATTATTAACCCATTTTTCTTCGAAGATGAAGATGGCAAGAACGTCAAAGTCAACGGAGAGCGCAACTAAAGCATGATAACCGATTTTGATTTTTTTGACCATAAACTTGGACGATCTCTGGGTCCAACAAGACGTCGATACGTGCCATACAAGTCGTCCAACAATGTAACAATCGAAAATATACTGCAAAATTGGGTTGACAGGATGGGCAACTGGAAATCCAGCCGCGGTAGCCATTGAAATGAAATTATTTTCCATAAATAATCGGAAAGTATCGTCTTCAATAAAGCAAAAAACCTTGTAGAATGTTTAATAAATTGTTTTAATAGCAATTTTTAAAAGAAACCAACAGATAGCCCACCCTTTATCTAGGGAAACGAGCCTCGTTAATTTTATTTAAAAATAAATCATAAACAATCAAAATCGCGATACAAAATGGACATGCATTCATACAGTAGACTTACTGTAAACTAAGAATATATTTTACATTTTAATACAAATTACATGTTTCTATAAACAGAAAATTCTTACTTTACTTAAATCCTTTCACCCCTCGAGTTGCATAGGGCGTTAACAACGCCTGCTCGCCATTTTGTTCGGAATCCTGTAACGCGTTTGAGTTGCGTCCAACTCATTCCCAAAGAGCTTGATTTCTCCTCAACTGTTCTGCCCCAACTTTTACTTAGGGCGTCCCGCAGTTTTGTCCGCATGGTATATTTCGCAATGAAGTTGTTTTCGCACCGTAGGGTGTGTCCAATCCACTCCCACTTCCTCCTTCGTACAGTAATTTTTATTTATTTTTTTTTGCCGAGAGCAGGTGAAAAATCTTCTAAAGACACCATAAGGCCCAACCGCGCGTGCTTATGGTAGTGTGATATTTTTACTCACTAAAAAAACACCTCTCAAGACTAATATTACAACTAAGCGGACGCTTATCCAGCAGTTTTATTTTCACTTATGAGACTCGTGATTTTTGGAAAATGTATTCGTATGTAATTAAAAAGAATGTAGAACTTTAGGCAGGTTAAATTCCAATGAAAGTTCCTGCGGTTTTAACGACCGGCATATACTATGACGCGAGGTCAAAAGGTTTTATCCTTTGCAGACTACGAATTGAATTGTTCACGTCAAGTAGTTGAATGACGGTACGGTTGCAATGGCCGTGCACACGATCTTTGTGTTTACGAGCAAATTTTGTTATCTCTTCGACGACGCTGGGAATTCCCACATCCCGATGAATAGCTTCGTTACGTACGCATCATGGTGCGCTAACGATCGTTCTAAGAACTTTATTTTCAAAAGTTTGTAGGATGTTTCTATTGCTTTTCCTGGTACAACCCCATAGTTGTAGACCATACGTCCACACTGGCTTTAGCACTTGCTTATAGATAAGCAGTTTGTTATGTAGGCTCAACTTCGAATGTCTTCCGAGTAGCCAGTACATTTGTCGGTATTTGTTTTCGAGCACTTCGCGTTTCTTTTTTACGTGCGATTTCCATTTAAGCTTAACATCTAGAGTCATTCCTAGATAATTTGCTTCGTTCGCGTACGGTATTTGAGCCGAGTTTAAATATACGGGTGGACCACTTTTTTGTAGGTAAAGTTGACGTGGGTAGATTTGCTTCCGTTCAGCACAATACGCCAATAATTCGTCCAAGCGTGGACTTCATTAATAGCATGTTGCAGCTTTTCAGTTGCTGCTTCAATTGTATCGCCCGTTGTCAATATCGCTGTATCGTCCGCACAGCAGTTTGATAAGAGCTTTATTCAGTAATTCCTTGACCACCTGCGCCGTTATCAAGTCGTAACCCGGTGCTTTTTTAGTCTTTAGATTTTTAATCACTTCCCTCAGTTCAGTCAATGCAACTTTTTTTACATTAAAGTTGTCAGATGTCGTGACTGGGGAGTTGGGCGTTATCAAAGGGCCGTCGAATGGCTTAAACGTTTCTTCTAAGTGCAAAGCAAAAAGCTTTGCCTTTTCTTTGTCGCTCTTGGTCCAAGTTCTATCGTTTTTCCGAATTGGTGGCGCTTGCATTTGAAGTTTCCGGGTACCTTTTAGCGCTTTCCCAAGTGAATAATTTGATTCTCTTCCAGTGGAGAGATTTTCAAGATAGGTCGCTATCTTATTGCTTTTAAATTTCCGAATACTATCTCGAAGGCGATTGCATAGTCAGTTGAGGACCTTTTTATGCTGCGGTGCGTGAGTGATTTGCCATTTCTTTTGTGCTTTTCTTTTCTCCCACACCAGTTCAATGATTTCTCTGGGATACTTTTCATTGCGGTTAATCTTATAGCTTCTAGAAGGAGTGTTTCTCCATGCTGCTCTTTGGATTGCTTCCACGAAACGATCAACTTCGTCCTCCAGTTCAGAAGGTGTTTTAAGGATACATTTAGGGCGATATTTCTTTCGCAATCATTTCTAAAGCCCTCCCAGTTTGTTCTATTGCAGGTCCTGGAGGTCCTTCTTTCTTGATCAACCTAATAAAATTCACCAAGTAATAAAATTACCGGAGAGTGGTCAGAAGAGAGATCAAAACTTTCATCGACTGTAAAACTGTAAAACTTCTCGTAAATGCCTTTTGAAACGAAAAAATCAATAAGATCGGGAATTTCAGTCAGTCAGTTGGCCAAAAGGTGGGTTTTCCTGTCGAATAAAAACAACAACCGAATTCATTTGCCACTTCGTAGATAATTTTTCCTTTAGAAGATGTACATACATCTTGAACCCCAGAAAGTGTGCTTCGCGTTGAATTCTGCACCAATAAGGAAATTTGAACCAAGGGCATTGAAGACAGGAAAGTAGTCGTCTTTTTCAAGCGAGCATCATGGCGGACAGTAAACAGACGCTATATTGTAGCTCAAATGCTTATTTTTAACCCTTACCGCGCACAACTGAAGTTTTTCCAGCTCTGTGTTTATATCGACCGAGTACAGTAATGTCTTTAGATTCTTGGCCTATTCTCTAATAAAGTTGTTCGTCCAACAAATCCTCAAGATAATTCTTAGACATCTATTTACGAATGTCTGCGGCTTGCCCTCCAAGTACTGCATCCATATAGCTGTACTGATTCTACGTTGGAGGGGAACAGTCACAGTTGGATCTTGTGCTGAGAGCATTGCTTCTCCAGAGTTTGGATAGCATTCCGAATGCAGCTTTTGCCTTTACGATTCTGCAGCACATATCCAGTTCGGTGCCACCAGAGTTAGAGGAGACCACACTTCCTTTACATAGAAAGTTGTCTCCTGCACACCATCTCTTCTGAGAAAGTTGAATGGAGAATGGACAGAGTCAACTGAAGAATCTTTAGAGCTTTTAATAAATATCCACTTTCCCGGATGCAAAGATAGCAAAACAGAGCACAACCTACACCTGCAATCTGACGCCTGGCAAAAAATAACACCCATTATCACCGAGGAAAAAATTGCCTGGGCCATAAACAGTTTCGCTCCTTATAAATCGCCGGTCCTGGACAGCATTCATTTTCCTGCAAAAATTGCAAGATTTAGCAATTCCATGGCTCACACTGATTTTTAGGAGTTGCATACTAAATAATCACGTACGCCACTCATGGAGACGGGTGAGAGTGGTCTTCATCCCGAAGGCGCGGTCATGAAAACGCGAAAGATTTCAGTCCAATCAGTTTGACCTCCTTTGTTGTGAAGACTCTCGAACGCGTCGTAGATAACCATCTGCGAGCTATAATAGAAATCCCAGCATGCATACCTCAAAGGAAGATCTACAGAAACAGCTCTTCACGAAGTAGTACGAACAATAAAAAAATCCGTACACTATAAAGAATACACCTTGGCCACCTTCCTAGACATAGAAGGAGCCTTTAATAATGTACACATTGAAGCAATTCCTGAGTACCTCACGGAGCTAGGGATAGAAAACTACTTGAGTCATTGGATTGTCTCTATACTTGGCACTAAACATAGAACAACGAGTAAGGAAGACATGTATAGCTTTCTATGCCTGTAACAGAACCTTCGGCAAAAGATGGGGCCTGCAACCAAAATTGACACTATGGATGTACATAGCCGTGGTACTTCCTATCCTCACATATGGCTCAATAGTATGGTGGCCGGCTCTAAGAAAAGGCTACAAGACTACCAAACTTAACAAGATTTAGGACGCCTGTGATGCCTATACATGCATCACAGGCGCCCTACGAACAACACCATCAGATGCTCTAACGGGTCTTCTGCATCTCTTACCTTTAGCTCTACACATAACAAACATTACAGCACACATTCCGCTGGGAGCAGTCAAGGCAAAAATCTCCTCAATCTTCCTTAAAAGCCAACCTCAGATGGGCTAGGCTAACAAACTGTGTCATATCTAGAAAGATGTGGCCAAACTACAACAAGGCAAAGACAGACGACTTCCTAAACAGAATGCGTAAAGACATCGCCAGAATAACAGCGATCACCACGGGACACAGGCCGATAGGAGACCACGCAGCCAGACTAGGTATCCCACATAATTCACACTGCCGTAGTTGCAAGGTCACAACCGAAAAAGAAACCCTCAACCACTGTTTAAGCGCCTGTCCGGCTCTTCTTTATTGTGCTGCTGATTGTTGACACACTTGAGGATCCCTAAGCCTGTCGGTATTGAACCTGGTAATGTTGAACACGTTTGAGCGGTTGCTGTTTATGGAGGCAGTACGAAGGCGTATAAAAGCTAACATAAGATGATGATCGCGTTAACAAACCGCTCACTGTTGTCATTCTGATCTCAAAGGCCGTGCACTCACAGCACGTGGTTAAGGATAGTGTAGTGATAGTCCCCCATCACCATTACGATGTCCCCATTAGGCGTTTGGCTGTAGACGGAGGCTAAATGGGTATGTAAATTGTCCTTATCATCCTTCGTCGCGTCTTCGATCGGAGCTTAACACTGTATGATGGTAATTTTTCTCACTCTGCTCTGTAATCTAGCCGTCAATATCCGGTCACTATAAGGTTTCCAAGATATGAGGCCGCTTCGTGCTGCTGGAGTTAGCATCAGTCCTACTCCGGACCACTGCGCACTCCCAGCTGATCTACCAGAGTAGAGCATGGCAATGTTTTTTGTTGGGGAGTGGTATCGAACCATCTTATCTGACCCAGTCCCAAAGTCAAAGGTCGTAAACAAAGTATCAGTCCGTATCCAAGGCATTGTGTTGCGTTTCGGAGAAATTTGTGTTTTTTACAATTGTGGCTAGCTGGGTCACGGACCAACCGACACTTATCCTGGTTTGTGGTGCAGGATGCTCGCCATTTGTCCTCTCTCGTTCGCAATTTCCGAAGAAGTTCCCAGGTAGCACCGCGAGAAAGTGCGAGTAGGTCTTACTAACAGAGCTGCTAGGTTTTCGGCTGCAGTGTGGCTCTTTCTTGTTATTTAGCGGACCAACACTTATTGGGAGATGCTCCTCTTACAAGGACTTTGTTAGTCGGTTACCATTCTAATAAACAGAAAATGCTTAGTTACAAGTCAAATAACTGAAATGGGGAAAAAGTTGTAAATTTTCCCAAAAATTGTTGAAATCATCGTATCACAAATGGAACACGTGTGAATCCTTTGCATCCCCTAAGACATTTGAATCGGTTTAATATAAAAAACAAACAGAAATCTTTGAAAACAGTGAAAACTCTCCCTCAATGCTGTTTTATAAAGAAAATAAATGTGGGCTATCTGGAAGTTTATTTATTGTGAACTAAATAGGATGCTAAAAGCTCACACTCGAGGTGGTATCAGAAAAGATCTCAGAGATGTTAAACTTAATGGCTCTGTACTTGGTTGGTTCTTATTTGAAAGTAAGAACGACTATTAAGTCTTTCTGGTTGTACCCCTTAAATAAGTAGACTGATTGTACCTTGTCGTTCCTGATGGCAAACTTCCATTTTTATCAAGCATTTCTGGATTTTTTTCGACACGCTTTGAAATAAGCGTGATACTTTCACACAAACATTGGAAACATGTTCGCAGTTTGACACGTTTATTATCAAGTCAATAGAGATTCGATTGCTTCTCGTAACGGAATTATAACTGTTTTTATTTTTTTTTATTTTTATACTACCTCATTATTTTGGTTCTAACTTCTTCAAATCAATACTGAGTTCAATGACCCCTAGTAATAGAAATATTAAAAGCAACTATTAAATTCGCTGTTGGTTAGGTGATCGTAAGTTGCAATTTAAAATTTTTAAAGCAATCGGGTATTGTTAATTCGATCCTACCGTTTTAACAAATTCCAGCCTATACCATTACAGAACCTCCTCACATTTGACGGCGACTTCAAATTCGTGACTCCTTACGCAGCTCGTGAAAATAGTAATACCAGCCATCAGGTCCACCTGAATTGATTTTTTTTTTTTCATCTTTTTCCTATGACATTGGCTGCGAGCAAACTCTAAACGGTAAGTTTTGTGAGCTTCGGTTTAAGGTGGCTTCTGATGCAGTTTTCGCCTTTGTAAAACTCTGCTCACATTTTTTAAGTTGGTTTTAACTCCCGCTTTAGCTGCGATTTAATGAGGCGTTAAGGAAGAATTTGAACTTACCGCAAAATAGCACGTATTTTTCTGGGAGTTAATGCTGGAGACTTTCATTTGGCATAATTTTCGGGATGGTTTATTAAATATATCACTACTGTTTTTCTTCACTAACTTTGATATTTTTGTAATATTTCGGCCTACACTCCTAAATTTCAAAATTGTTTGTACTTCAGCTAAATTTGACATTTTTTCGCATCCAATACTGTCCTTTTTTGAGAAAATTATTATTAATATTAAATTCAACACCAAATGATAATAAAATAAGAGCACAACTATTTTCACCAATGCTTACTTATGTAAATACATCTTTACTGAACGAAGTATCGACACAAAATGATAAACATGTCCTACCTTTTTGTCCCACCCAGTTTTTGGTTTTAACGGTTTTTTCAGAAATTATTTTATGACAGCGGTCTAAATGCATTTTGTTTGGCAAATGTTTCGCACATTTTTTTCTTCAGGAATTCATGGGAGTATCTTATTATTTTGTTCCGGAGTGTATGTATGTGATTGGCCGCGTTCCAGCGTACTCTTTCCACTAGCCATTAGGCAGCAAAATCATGGAACGGCCTTTTCGCCTTGCAAAATCTGATAGGTAGAAACTCGCTAGATTTAATATAGGTGGCTAAATATCGATAGTCATCACGCGATACCATTCGATTGTTTTAATCGAACCTTTTAATAAAGTCTAGTTAAGCTAACAAAAGTCAGTCTCATGCCGTGTAAAATGTTAGTACCATTTTAAGTTAAATATTTGTCAAAACCTAACCTACTGAACTCAAGTGATTTGGACATTTTGTACAACTCACTAAAATTTCAGCCAGAATTTTTTAAACAAAATACAGACTAACTACTTTTGCAGTCGATTCGAGGTCTCTGTACAAATCAGCGATGACTAAATAGTTAGTGTCGAGAATAATGTCTATTGATAACATTTTCCAACCATAGATTTTCGATTTATCATACTATCGAAGACATTGGAATATCAAAGAGCAGTATAAAATGGAATCATTCACATTCTATTGATCTGTAAAGAAAAGCTTAGTAAGTGGAAGACTAATCCTAGAAGAATTTAATTTAACAAACAAATTTCGAGTATTTACTGGATGTATTCATAATTATCGATAGTAAAAGATAGGTATTTTCTTTTTTTTTAAATATCGATTGTTTTCGGCTTTCATTCGAAGACTCCATCGCTAATGGATTATATTTACAGATGACGTTTTTATCTTGTTCTTATTTAGCTAAGTGTTTTAGAGAGAAATTACTTTGCTATATCCACTCCACATTTCCCCGCTAGCGCTAGTAGTCATACTGGTACAAACAGTCGTTTTGCTATTTTTTAAACTGCTCAGAAAGACCGAATCAATCACGACTAACACAGCTCTAGAACGTACTAGAACTCCTTTCACAACTGAACACGCTCAAACTCTCCAAATTTCTTCAGAGCAAGTGCCAACTGTCAACAACAAAAATGACGTTTATTATCAAATAAAAAAAAAAAAGATCCCATAAAAAAGCGTGCTTTTTTGCGTTGTTCGAAGTGTGATTTAAATTGTTTACAAAATATTTGTACAAATAAAATTCATCAGAAAATAGTTCCAGCAATATGTAAGCATAACTCTAAAAATTATTTTACCAAACACTTCAGATGACGTTTCACAATAGGCGCGAATTCTTCAAACAACCAGGAGATGACGATGATTCCGATGACAGTTTAGATCTGATTGAAGAGGACCCCATCGTCTTTGAAGCCTATGCAAGCGATTCAGATGTTTCGCTTAATTTAGGCGATGACGACGATGGATCTGATTTTATGCCCAGCGACGATTCAGATGATTCAGAAGATGAAGGTAAACCTACAACTGCCTCTTCCACTGGACAAGCTGCTGTTAGCAATGATGACAAACCAAGTGGTTCAGTAGCATTAAACGAGTTTAACGAGGACGAAGAGGATGATGACACGGTGCGTGCTATAATTGCTGCAATTAAGAAACCACGCACCTCACCGCCTGAAATAAAATTAGACGACTTTATCGCTGATCTTTGCTTCCATCCGGAGGAAGATATAATAGCGTTGGCCACTATCACTGGAGATGTTCACTTGTACAAGTACGCCAATGAGGAGAACACCCATTTAAAGACAATAGAAGTGCATACGAAAGCGTGTCGGGATGTAGAATTCAGTGACGATGGAAAATTTTTGCTAACGTGTTCGAAGGATAAGTCGATAATGCTCACAGACTTAGAGACGGAGAAACTGAAGCAGTTCTACGATGATGCACATGACGATGCAGTTAATAAGTTGCATGTCATTGATGAGAATACCTTTGCAAGTGGTAAGTGGGATGATGTTTAATGGATAGTAGATCGGGAGTACATAACTCTTGACATAGGTGACGATAGCGGAACTGTAAAACTCTGGGATTCCAGAACTAAGGATGCGATATTTTCCCTGAAAGAAGTCGAAGATAGCATTTTATCAATGCTTACAAACGAAGCCAAGAAACTACTTCTAGTAACAAGTGGAGATGGTTACTTGACGACTCTTAACTTGGCAGCACGGTGAGTTAATTATGACTCCCGTTCTTCAGTAGTCGACAGAAGTCCCTTATCATTCCAGCAAATTATTCGTACAATCTGAACCGTATGAAGAGGAACTCACTTGCATGGGTACCTATCGTGGCGACTCTAAACTAATAGTGGGCACATCGAAGGGTCGCATCTACACATTCAACTGGGGTCAGTTTGGCTACCATTCGGACATGTTCCCCGGTGTTAAGACGCCAATGAGTGTAATGATTCCTGTCACAGACCGAATAGCCAGTGTTGCTGGTGAAGAGGGCGTAATTCGTGCGGTGCACATTGCTCCTTTCAAAAATCTAGGAATTGTCGGACAACACAGTCTTCCCATCGAGTCATTGGATATAAATAACAGCGGCGAACTGCTTGCTTCAAGCTCACACAATAATGATGTCCGTTTCTGGAATGTTAAATACTTTGAAGACTTTGCCGATATTAAGTACAACGAGAAGCACAATGCCCACAGAGAAAATCGCCACAATCTACCCTCGTCGAAGTTTGCAAATGCATCGGACTTTTTCTCTGATTTGGCGGGCGGCGAATAACAATGTTCCTAGAAACATGTGTATACTTAAGAGTTTTTGAAGATTTTTTAGCTTTTAAAAATAATAATCAAGAAAAAGTTTAGAGTTCTATAGAAATTGGGTTTGCTTTTGATGGTAATTTTCTGTTCATTCGACGTTTGTTGGAGTAAAGACTTACTGAATGTTGAACAAATATTATTGCTTTAACAAATTACTGAATGAAGAAGCCTTTTGTTAGGTGCAGGCTCTTGAGACATTACTGTCTTGACCCGCTATGGTAATGTTTTTAAGTTAGCGTGATTAATTAAAACAGGACCTGCCCTTAGCGCCAAACACTTGGAAAGGACCACAAGAGTTTACAGAACAATTTTCGACACTCAGACTATCTGGCACTTGTATTGGCGTGCATTTATGTTTTCTTTTTTACTTTATTCGAAGAACGATGGAAATCTTTCTCCTTTTTAAAAAAAACATACTGGAGACGTCCACCTCCCTTAACGTAGCTTAAGATGCAGGGCATATTACAAAGGAAGAAATTTAAACAGCAGTGCAAGAGTTTTAGTTGTGATGAATGCGCACTGCATTTGTGTCGAAAATGTTGAATGCTCACTTTGTTGCGTTTGCGGTTCCTTTCTGCCTGCTGAAATTTTGGAACGACTTGTGATGATATTGATCAGCTGTGTGTTGTGTGTCATTCATATATATTTGGGTAAATGTTGAACAAAGTTATCGCAGCTCTCATGATAATCAATCTTCTAAACAGTTATTGTCAAAATAATAGAAGAACATTCACCAAATATATACAGTGAAGAGCATAAATTATGGTACCCTGCAACCACTTTCGAAAGTTATTCAGAAAAACAATATTACCACAAAAGAATCTTTTTGTTTATAATTGGTGTTATGTTCTGGGCAAAACCATTACCTAATAATTAGTGGGATGTCCTTTAAGCTTCGAAACCTCATTTAAACAGTTTGGTATGTATTACAAAAGCTTTCTTGTGACACTAGGAGTTATTTTTTGCCAATATGCTATAAGTAAATCTTTTAGCTGAGATTTACATTTTATCTCATTTTTTTTGCAGACGTTTTTCTAAGTGGTCCCATATGTGTTCTATGGGGTTTAGATTTGACTTTGTGGTGGTGTTACAAGCATATAAAAAGTACCCGAGACACCGAGTTTTTCCGCACTTGGCGTAAGGTTTACCCTCAAAATATTTAAATGTACTTCCTTATTCATGATCTCGTAAATTAGCACAAAATTTCCAACAACACCAGACACCATACACCCCCACACTACGACACCATCACGATCGTGTTTCACTGTCTTGATAGTGTTTTTTGGGTTAAGTGTTTCACCCTGTTTTCTCCATACTTTAAAACGTCCATTGGAGTCAAATATGTATGTTAAATTTGACTCATCCGAAAAAATACCGTTATCCCAAACTCGTTTGTTTTATTTTTGTAGTCATTGGCGAAATCGGGTCTCTTGTTTATATTGTAACATAATGTAGCATAATAACTACGCTCCAAAAGTATGCAACAATAATGTAGCATAATAACTACGCTCCCAAAGTATGCACACATTCCGAAGTGTCTTTTCATTCGAGGCTCGTGTACGGATTATGGCTAAGACGACGTCGTAGAATTAAGAGAGAATTATAACCGCAAGAGAATTATAACCATAAGAGATTATTGGCTGCAGCTGTCATCTTGGAATTATTACATCAGAATTTTCTTGTTCCAGTGGTCGAAGAATTTGCTAGAAGTTTCTGGCTATCAGAAATGCGACTATATAAGGACAGATGGCGATCGAGGCAAGGCAGTTGGTTTTCGAACCGCACAAAGAGATTGGAAAAGCGATAATGGGCGAAGTTGTAGTTTTGTGATAGATTGAAAGTTAAGAGTTAACAAGAAGAAGTAATTAGTTTGGATTTGTGAATTAAGTAATTGAAATGAGATAAAGTGATTTGAGAAGAAAGAGACCTTGTAAGGAAAGAATTTGCGAAGAATAATAATATTCAATGACATTTCAATATCTGCAGCTACTTTTGGGGCACTTTTGAATGGATCCTTTTGTACGATAGTCGCTATTTTCCTACCATCACTTTCGGTGAGCTTAATGGGATGTCCAGATCTCGGCTTATTCTCTATTTTCTTTTCTTCTTTTCAGTAATTATAAGATATGATTTTCCTTGTTTGTGGCAATTTATAAGTATCTCTCTCGTTTATTGTCAACTCCTTCTAGCTTATTTTGCAATTTTAACTGTTACACAATTTTATTTACTTTTTAGGAAACACAAATACAAAATTGTAAACCAAACTGACAGCTCTAGTTGTGTCATCTCCCTACGTATGACAGATTTATTCTTTGAACCAGAATTTACCGCTATTTTGTCATACAGTGGTGCCTTACAAATTGTAAGAGTACCAAGAGTTTTGCACTGCAATTTTATTGTTTTAATTTGCAAGGTTTGGAATATGTTCACCACTTTGTTAATTATATTTACTTTTTACTTGAAATTGAAAGAACACACTCCATTATAATTAGAAAAACATTTTTTTTGTTAAATATTTTAGTGATCAATTAGGATCAGGAAATTAAAGCAGAAACAATTAAAACGAAAATTGTTGGTCACATCCTCAATTGCGTCTAAAAGGAATGTACGCAAATGCAAGAACTTTATAAAAGTTATTAACTTGTACCCTGACGATATATTTTTTCCCATTTTCGAATTTGGTTATTACACCACTTTTTCCTGCAGATTTCTAAAGAAATAACATTGTAATTATTAAAATATATAATAAAATTACTTTCTCCGTCGGGGAATCACCCATCTTGAGCACAAAAACCACAACGCACAAAGAAAACTGTAATAAATATTATCTGCATCGTGCTAGTTAACGATGTGATGTTTGCTTTTAATCCCGCAGTAAAATATTGTACTATGCGAGCTACGGCTCGAGTAGATAAAACGATATTCTGTGAAATTTATTTCTTTATTTTCTACTCTATAGAACAATTCAAGTTCACACTATACTATTCTTCGCAAATTCTTTTCTTACAAGGTCTCTTTCCTCTCAAATCACTTTATCTCCTTTCAATTACTTAATTCACAAATCCAAACTAATTACTTCTTCTTGTTAACTCTCAACATTCAATTTATCACAAAATTACAACTTCGCCCATTATCACTTTTCCAATCTCTTCGCCACGGTTCTAAACCAACTGTGTCTTTTTTTGATCGCCATCTGTCCTTATATAGCAGAAGTTTCTGATAGCCAAAAACTTCTAGCAAATTCTTCGACCACTGGAACAAGAGAAATAATTCTTGCAGTTATAATTCCCTTTTATCCCTGATATTATTCGTCTCTTTCGTTGACATGAGCTGTGGAGACTTCGTCCCAGACACGAACCTCGAATGAAAGGACAGTTTGAACCAAAATTCTGCCAGAATGGAAAGTCACTTCGGAATTTGCTGCATAGACATAGGAGCGTAGTTATTATTATGCTACAATATTGTAATATGCAAGCTACGGCTCGAGTAGATAAAACGATATTCTGTGAAATTTATTTCTTTATTTTCTAGTCTATAGAACAATTCAAGTTCACACTATACTATTCTTCGCAAATTCTTTTCTTACAAGGTCTCTTTCCTCTCAAATCACTTTATCTCCTTTCAATTACTTAATTCACAAATCCAAACTAATTACTTTTTCTTGTTTACTCTCAACTTTCAATTTATCACCAAATTACAACTTCGCCCATTATCACTTTTCCAATCTCTTCGCCACGGTTCTAAAACCAACTGCGTTCTTTTTTTGACCGCCATCTGTCCTTATATAGCAGAAGTTTCTGATAGCCAGAAACTTCTAGCAAATTCTTCGACCACTGGAACAAGAGAAATAATTCTTGCAGTTATAATTCCCTTTTATCCCTGATATTATTCGTCTCTTTCGTTGACATGTGGAGACTTCGTCCCAGACATGAACCTCGAATGAAAGGACAGTTCGAACCAAAATTCTGCCAGAATGGAAAGTCACTTCAGAATTTGCTGCATAAACATAGGAGCGTAGTTATTATTATGCTACACTGCCCCCCTCTTAGACGTGTTCGTCCCGAACAAGTGCATCCTCATTTCGGCCATTGTATCGACTCAGTCGGTCCACATGAACCACTTTCATTTTGGCCCTCGGTCCTCGCTGGATGCGGTAGACAACATCGTTGATGCGGGTTACTATTCTGTAGGGACCTTCCCAGTTCCGCTGTAATTTAGGTGATTTCCCCTTTTGGCGATGGGGATTATACAGCCACACCAGATCTCCTTCCTGGAATCCTGACGTTGTTGCCTTGGCATCATACCTGGTCTTCATGCGGTCGCTCGTCATCTTAATCTGGCTTCTGGTCCTTTGGTGTATGTCCCTAAGCCTTTCCCTAAGGTCCGCCACGTACTCTTCTTCATTTCTGGGCTCATTGGTAGGAGATCCAAATTTCACCTCACTGGGTAAACGAGCTATTCCACCAAATAAGATTTCGAACGGCGTATGTCGAGTAGTGCTATGCACGGCACTTCTATAGGCCATCAAAAACAAGGGAATCTGCCGGTCCCAATCCCGTTGGTAGTCACCTACGACCTTCGAGAGATGTTCGTCCAAAGTCCTATTGAAACGCTCCACCATACCGTCTGACTGTGGATGAAGCGGGGTTGTCCTTGTCTTTTTGATTCCGAGTAGTTGACACATCTCTTGGAAGATTCTTGACTCGAAGTTCCGCCCTTGGTCAGAATGCAATTCCAAGGGCACACCGAATCTGCTAACCCAATTGTAGACGATCTGCTCCGCCACGGTTCTGGCTTCCTGGTTAGGGATCGGAAACGCTTCCGGCCACTTACTGAAGTAGTCCATCACTACGAGTATATACCGATTACCATTGTCGGTTTCCGGAAAGGGCCCTGCGATGTCAATGGCGATTCGTTCGAAAGGTGCTCCCACGTTGTATTGGTGCATCTTACCTCGAGTTTTGATTCTCGGACCCTTGCTAGCTGCACACACGTCGCATTTTCTGCACCAGTCTTCGATATCTTCCTTCGCTTTTAACCAATAAAAACGTTCTCGTACCTTTTCTAGCGTCTTATTCACTCCCAAGTGGCCTCCGGTCGCCCCGCCATGCATTTCCTGTAACACCTCCTTGACCCTCGTCCGCGGTACGACAAGCTGCATTACAAACGACTTTCCGTCGGAGGATTCCCATTTTCTTCTCAGAACACCTTCTTGGACATGGAGGGAGTCCCACTGCGCAAAATATGCCTTTAAGGTCGGGCTTCTGTGAGAGATGTCCTGATGATCCGGTTTCTCCATGTTCTCCTTCCAGGCCAGAATCGGCTCGATATCCGGGTCTTCCTTCTGAGCGTTCCGGATCTCATCTACGCTCCAGCCGGCGATAGGTTCGGCTCTCATTCTTTGGATGGAAACCAGCTCCCGTTCTTCCTGACGCGCACAATGTTTACAATCCGCTCTGCATGGTCTCCGGGACAGTGCATCCGCATTAGAGTAGAGTTTTCCTTTACGATGCTGTATTTCGTAGTCGTAGATTTGCAGCCTTTCGATCCATTTTGCGACCTGACCCTCAGGACTCTTGAACTGTAATAGCCATTTTAAGGCTGCATGGTCTGTGCGAAGAACGAACTTCCTCCCGTAGAGGTATTTGTGAAAATGCTTCGTAGCCAAGATCAAAGCTAGAAGTTCCCGCCTTGTCACGCAGTAGTTCCTTTCTGGCTTAGAGAGCACCTTACTGAAGTACGCAACCACCTTCTCTTGGCCGTCATGCACCTGGGAGAGTACGGCTCCTACCCCGACATTACTAGCATCTGCATCCACAACGAACGTTTCCCCGGGAGTGGGGTAAGCCAGTATCGGGGCATCGCATAGCCGTTGTTTAAGTGCCTTGAAGCTCTTCTCGCACTCAATTGACCATTTGAATTGTTTTCCCTTTTCCGTCAACTGGTGCAGGTTCTTTGCGATCCCGGCAAAATCCTTCACGAACCGTCTGTAGTAGGTGGCTAGGCCCAGGAAGCTCCTTAGTTGGTGTTTGTCTTTGGGGACTGGCCAGTTTTTCACCGCTTCGACCTTCTCTGGATCGGTTCTCACTCCTTTCGCTGAAATTACGTGTCCCAGGTACTTGACTTCCGCTCTAAACAGGGCGCACTTCTTGGTGTTGAGCTTCAGGTGGGCACTTCGAAGCCTTTGAAACACATCCCTTAGATTGTCTCGGTGTTGCGCAAACGTTTTTCCTACGACGATGACATCATCCAAGTATACCAAACAGGTTTTCCATGTTAACCCTTGCAGGACACATTCCATCAATCGCTCGAAAGTCGCCGGAGCATTGCACAGCCCGAATGGCATTACCGTGAATTGCCATAGCCCATTTCCTGCGGTGAAGGCGGTTTTCTCCCGGTCTTCTGGATGGATCTGCACCTGCCAGTAGCCACTCTTCAAGTCGAGAGTGGAAAACCATCGGGCTCCTGATAGTGTATCTAGCGTGTCGTCAATCCGTGGCAGAGGGTAGCTGTCTTTCTTGGTGACGTAATTGAGCTGCCGATAGTCCACGCAGAACCGCGTGCTGCCATCTTTCTTCTTAACCAGTACAACCGGTGATGCCCACGGACTTTTGGAACTTTCAATCAGACCTTCTTTCTCCATTGCCGACACCATCTCTGCAACTTCTGTCTGCTTTGCCAATGGAAGGCGCCTAGCAGGCTGACGAATTGGTCTAGTATCACCAGTGTCTATTCGATGTTGTACCAGGTGTGTTCGGCCGTATTCTCCGTCCTGTGAGGCAAATACATCAGCGTACTCATTGATAAGATTCTCTGCCATAGTTCGCTGCTCCTGATTCAGCTCACTGGACTGGAGAATCGTCTCTCTCGTTTCCGCTGTCCAAGGTGATGGGAGAGGTTTTGGAGCATCACGTTCAGATATTGTTGCGACGGCGGTAATCGGCGTGCATTTTCCAGTCACATCCCCTCGCCTTAGTTTGACAGTGTGTGGTCTTGCGTTCAAAACCCTCACTGGAACCATTGTGTTCTTTGGTTCGACTAACGTCTTTCCCACGATGTAGTCTTGAGAATTCTTCTCTGGGTCTGGTTCTACTATGTAGAATCGGTGGCTCCCAAGATCACCTTCCAGCTTCGTCCAAATGATTGTCTCTGAAGACGGCGGCAAAACTTCGTCTTTGCTGATGACTGTCCTGAGAGTTACGGCATTCTCATTTCCGTACACCATCGGAATCTCCACATTTCGATACCTCAGTACTTGCATCCCGATGTCCAAGATTACTTCATTTGCTTTCATGAAGTCTACTCCGATGATGCACTCGTCGCATATATCTGCCACCAGAAACGCATGGGAGAACGTCAGTCCTGCCAGAGTAATCGTAAGACGAACTTCTCCAAATACCTTCGCCATTTCCCCTGTTGCAGTCTTCAGGCAGTAGCTGTTGGTGTTGTGCAGCCAGGAGCTTTTGACGATATCTCTTCTTACAATGGAGGCAGTGGCACCTGTGTCGATGGTGGCTACGCACTTCTTCTCGTTGATTAGTGCCTCCACTGTCAGGCTCTTGTTACCCCGTTTGGTTTGCGAAACTTGAATGGTGGTCCTGGGGCCTCGATTCCAGTAACCAACTTCTGCCCCGCGAAGTTGGTCCTTACGCATTTCCCGACTGCTGGTTTTGGGAAGTCTGACTGACAGGATGGATGTTATCACCGCCAGATGCTTCCTCTCTGCTTCTCCTACTTCCGCAATGTGAACAATTTCCTCGTCTAGGTGCACTTCTGCACTGCCGTTGTAGGTGTCCGGTTTGGTTGCAATTCCAGCAACGGATTTGACTTCCGCGGGCTCTGTCTTCATCCATGACGGCTGTTCTCTGGCATGAGCATACCACGACGGACATTTCCCTGACACGGTGTATTCCCTGGTATGCTTGGTCCGCAGCCTTCATTGACAAAGCGAATGCCAATGCCTCGGGGAGTGTTCGCTTTTCAGCCATCCTTACAGCCATTTGCAGTTGTCTGTCCTCTATGGCCTGAATAAAAGCTTCCACCGCCATTTCGTTGATAAGCTCCTCACCGGCTTTAGGGTATGAAAGATGGGCTAGTCGCTCTATATCCGCCTGCAACTGTTGGAGCGTTTCCCCCCTTTTCTGGACTCGACTACGCAGCTGAACCCTGTACACCTGCTGCATGTGTTCATCCCCAAACCGCATCTCGATAGCCTGAACCAGAGAGTCGTAGTTCTGCTGTTTATCTTCCGGGATGGTCTGCAAGAGCTCCGCAGCTGGACCCCTCAGTGCAAGTGTGAGTGCAATGGACTTCTCTTCATCGTCCCAGCTATTGGTCATTGCGGCCGCTTCGAATTGCCTTTTATAAATTGGCCATGATGTTTGACCATCGAAGATAGGAGGCTGCATCTCCTTTCTTCTCAGACAGTCAGTGGAATATTCCCGTGCTTTCTGTCTCTTCACGTTGCTGAGTTCCTTAGTAAGATTTTCGACTTGTTTTTCTACTTTTTCGAACTGAGTCTCTATTTTCCCGAACTGAGTTTCATGCTTCTCAAAGTTTTCATCGAATCTAGTTTCGACTTTTTCGAGTTGCGTCTCGACCTTCTCGATTTTCTCTTCGATCACTTCGAATTTGGATTCCAAGTTCTTGTTTTGCTCATCAAGTTTACTTTCTAGAGAATCTAGAGAATTCTTTTGTTCGTCCATTGCTTTCTTTTGTTCGTCCATTGCTTTCTTTTGTTCGTCCAGCTTAAGTTCTAGAGAATTCCTTTGGTCGCCCATTGCTTTCTTTTGTTCGTCCATGACTAACTTAAGTTGCAGGAGCAGACTTGTTATACCCGGGTCGGCTGCTGTACTTGCTGGTTCCTCTTCGACGTCAAACTCTACGTCGTGCGGATTTTCACCTTCCTGCGTTACTGCTTCTTCCAGACGAATCAGCAGGGCATCTTTTCCCCCAGTTGTGTCGAGGTTCCGCTTACTGAGTTCTGCCTTTAGTTGAGTTATAGTTAGTTTTCCCAATTTGCGACCCATTTTGCGCAACTAATTAACTCAACACAGAAATCGTTTTTTTTTTTTTTTTTGCTTGTGCAATTTCACACCACGGAAATAGTTATTCACAGAATAAGTTTTATCCCACTTCTGACACCAATGTAATATGCAAGCTACGGTTCGAGTAGATAAAACAATTATTCTGTGAAATTATAGAACAATTCAAGTTCACACTATACTATTCTTCGCAAATTCTTTTCTTACAAGGTCTCTTTCCTCTCAAATCACTTTATCTCCTTTCAATTACTTAATTCACAAATCCAAACTAATTACTTCTTCTTGTTAACTCTCAACTTTCAATTTATCACCAAATTACAACTTTGCCCATTATCACTTTTCCAATCTCTTCGCCACGGTTCTAAAACCAACTGCGTTCTTTTTTTGACCGCCATCTGTCCTTATATAGCAGAAGTTTCTGATAGCCAGAAACTTCTAGCAAATTCTTCGACCACTGGAACAAGAGAAATAAGTCTTGCAGTTATAATTCCCTTTTATCCCTGATATTATTCGTCTCTTTCGTTGACATGAGCTGTGGAGACTTCGTCCCAGACACGAACCTGGAATGAAAGGACAGTTTGAACCAAAATTCTGCCAGAATGGAAAGTCACTTCGGAATTTGCTGCATAGACATAGGAGCGTAGTTATTATTATGCTACAATATTGTAATATGCAAGCTACGGCTCGAGTAGATAAAACGATATTCTGTGAAATTTATTTCTTTATTTTCTAGTCTATAGAACAATTCAAGTTCACACTATACTATTCTTCGCAAATTCTTTTCTTACAAGGTCTCTTTCCTCTCAAATCACTTTATCTCCTTTCAATTACTTAATTCACAAATCCAAACTAATTACTTTTTCTTGTTCACTCTCAACTTTCAATTTATCACCAAATTACAACTTCGCCCATTATCACTTTTCCAATCTCTTCGCCACGGTTCTAAACCAACTGTCGATGTTCTTTCGATCGCCATCTGTCTTTATATAGCAGAAGTTTCTGATAGCCAGAAACTTCTAGCAAATTCTTCGACCACTGGAACAAGAAAAATTCTGATGTAATAATTCCATTTCTTGCAGTTATAATTCTTTCTTATCCGTGATATTATCCGTCTCTTTCATGAACTGTGGAGACTTAACCGCAGACACGAACCTCGAATGAAAAGACACTTTGGAATGGGCTGGAGGAGCGTAGTTATTATTTTACATTATTGTAGCATCGTTTTAGGTGATGTTACACTGCCCCCCTCTTAGACTTGTTCGTCCCGAACAAGTGCGTCCTCACTTCGGCCATTGTATCGACTCAGTCGGTCCACATGAACCACTTTCATTTTGGCCATCGTTGATGCGGGTTATTATTCTGTAGGGATCCTCCCAGTTCTGCTGCAACTTAGGTGATTTCCCCTTTTGGCGATGGGGATTATACAGCCACACTAGATCTCCTTCCTGGAATCCTGACGTTGTTGCCTTGGCATCATACCTGGTCTTCATGCGGTCCTTTGGTGTATGTCCCTAAGCCTTTCCCTAAGGTCCGCCACGTACTCTTCTTCATTTCTGGGCTCATTGGTAGGAGATCCAAATTTCACCTCACTGGGTAAACGAGCTATTCCACCAAATAAGATTTCGAACGGCGTATGTCGAGTAGTGCTATGCACGGCACTTCTATAGGCCATCAAAAACAAGGGAATCTGCCGGTCCCAATCCCGTTGGTAGTCACCATACCGTCCGACTGTGGATGAAGCGGGGTTGTCCTTGTCTTTTTGATTCCGAGTAGTTGACACATCTCTTGGAAGATTCTTGACTCGAAGTTCCGCCCTTGGTCAGAATGCAATTCCAAGGGCACACCGAATCTGCTAACCCAATTGTAGACGATCTGCTCCGCCACGGTTCTGGCTTCCTGGTTAGGGATCGGAAACGCTTCCGGCCACTTACTGAAGTAGTCCATCACTACGAGTATATACCGATTACCATTGTCGGTTTCCGGAAAGGGCCCTGCGATGTCAATGGCGATTCGTTCGAAAGGTGCTCCCACGTTGTATTGGTGCATCTTACCTCGAGTTTTGATTCTCGGACCCTTGCTAGCTGCACACACGTCGCATTTTCTGCACCAGTCTTCGATATCTTCCTTCGCTTTTAACCAATAAAAACGTTCTCGTACCTTTTCTAGCGTTTTATTCACTCCCAAGTGGCCTCCGGACGCCCCGCCATGCATTTCCTGTAACACCTCCTTGACCCTCGTCCGCAGCACGACAAGCTGCATTACAAACGACTTTCTGTCGGAGGATTCCCATTTTCTTCTCAGAACACCTTCTTGGACATGGAGGGAGTCCCACTGCGCAAAATATGCCTTTAAGGTCGGGCTTCTGTGAGAGATGTTCTGATGATCCGGTTTCTCCATGTTCTCCTTCCAGGCCAGAATCAGCTCGATATCCGGGTCTTCCTTCTGAGCGTTCCGGATCTCATCTACGCTCCAGCCGGCGATAGGTTCGGCTCTCATTCTTTGGATGGAAACCAGCTCCCGTTCTTCCTGACGCGCACAATGTTTACAATCCGCTCTGCATGGTCTCCGGGACAGTGCATCCGCATTAGAGTAGAGTTTTCCTTTACGATGCTGTATTTCGTAGTCGTAGATTTGCAGCCTTTCGATCCATCTTGCGACCTGACCCTCAGGACTCTTGAACTGTAATAGCCATTTTAAGGCTGCATGGTCTGTGCGAAGAACGAACTTCCTCCCGTAGAGGTATTTGTGAAAATGCTTCGTAGCCAAGATCAAAGCTAGAAGTTCCCGCCTTGTCACGCAGTAGTTCCTTTCTGGCTTAGAGAGCACCTTACTGAAGTACGCAACCACCTTCTCTTGGCCGTCATGCACCTGGGAGAGTACGGCTCCTACCCCGACATTACTAGCATCTGCATCCACAACGAACGTTTCCCCGGGAGTGGGGTAAGCCAGTATCGGGGCATCGCATAGCCGTTGTTTAAGTGCCTTGAAGCTCTTCTCGCACTCAATTGACCATTTGAATTGTTTTCCCTTTTCCGTCAACTGGTGCAGGTTCTTTGCGATCCCGGCAAAATCCTTCACGAACCGTCTGTAGTAGGTGGCTAGGCCCAGGAAGCTCCTTAGTTGGTGTTTGTCTTTGGGGACTGGCCAGTTTTTCACCGCTTCGACCTTCTCTGGATCGGTTCTCACTCCTTTCGCTGAAATTACGTGTCCCAGGTACTTGACTTCCGCTCTAAACAGGGCGCACTTCTTGGTGTTGAGCTTCAGGTGGGCACTTCGAAGCCTTTGAAACACATCCCTTAGATTGTCTCGGTGTTGCGCAAACGTTTTTCCTACGACGATGACATCATCCAAGTATACCAAACAGGTTTTCCATGTTAACCCTTGCAGGACACATTCCATCAATCGCTCGAAAGTCGCCGGAGCATTGCACAGCCCGAATGGCATTACCGTGAATTGCCATAGCCCATTTCCTGCGGTGAAGGCGGTTTTCTCCCGGTCTTCTGGATGGATCTGCACCTGCCAGTAGCCACTCTTCAAGTCGAGAGTGGAAAACCATCGGGCTCCTGATAGTGTATCTAGCGTGTCGTCAATCCGTGGCAGAGGGTAGCTGTCTTTCTTGGTGACGTAATTGAGCTGCCGATAGTCCACGCAGAACCGCGTGCTGCCATCTTTCTTCTTAACCAGTACAACCGGTGATGCCCACGGACTTTTGGAACTTTCAATCAGACCTTCTTTCTCCATTGCCGACACCATCTCTGCAACTTCTGTCTGCTTTGCCAATGGAAGGCGCCTAGCAGGCTGACGAATTGGTCTAGTATCACCAGTGTCTATTCGATGTTGTACCAGGTGTGTTCGGCCGTATTCTCCGTCCTGTGAGGCAAATACATCAGCGTACTCATTGATAAGATTCTCTGCCATAGTTCGCTGCTCCTGATTCAGCTCACTGGACTGGAGAATCGTCTCTCTCGTTTCCGCTGTCCAAGGTGATGGGAGAGGTTTTGGAGCATCACGTTCAGATATTGTTGTGACGACGGTAATCGGCGTGCATTTTCCAGTCACCTCCGCTCGCCATAGTTTGACAGTGTGTGGTCTCGCGTTCTCACTGGAACCATGATGTTCTTTGGTTCGACTAACGTCTTTCCCACGATGTAGTCTTGAGAATTCTTCTCTGGGTCTGGTTCTACTATGTAGAATCGGTGACTCCCAAGATCACCTTCCAGCTTCATCCAAATGATTGTCTCTGAAGACGGCGGCAAAACTTCGTCTTTGCTGATGACTGTCCTGAGAGTTACGGCATTCTCGTTTCCGTACACCATCGGAATCTCCACATTTCGATACCTCAGTACTTGCATCCCGATGTCCAAGATTACTTCATTTGCTTTCATGAAGTCTACTCCGATGATGCACTCGTCGCATATATCTGCCACCAGAAACGCATGGGAGAACGTCAGTCCTGCCAGAGTAATCGTAAGACGAACTTCTCCAAACACCTTCGCCATTTCCCCTGTTGCAGTCTTCAGGCAGTAGCTGTTGGTGTTGTGTAGCCAGGAGCTTCTGACGATATCTCTTCTTACAATGGAGGCAGTGGCACCTGTGTCGATGGTGGCTACGCACTTCTTCTTGTTGATTAGTGCCTCCACTGTCAGGCTCTTGTTACCCCGTTTGGTTTGCGATACTTGAATGGTGGTCCTGGGGGCCTCGATTCCATTAACCAACTTCTGCCCCGCGAAGTTAGTCCTTACGCATTTCCCGACTGCTGGTTTTGGGAAGTCTGACCGACAGGATGCTTCCTCTCTGCTTCTCCTACTTCCGCAATGTGGACAATTTCCTCGTCTAGGTGCATTTCTGCACTGCCGTTGTAGGTGTCCGGTTTGGTTGCAATTCCAGCAACGGATTTGACTTCCGCGAGCTTTGTCTTCATCCATGACGGCTGTTCTCTGGCATGAGCATTCCACGACGGACATTTCCCTGACACGGTGTATTCCCTGGTATGCTTAGTTCGCAGGATTCATTGACAAAGGGAATGCCAATGCCTCGGGGAGTGTTCGCTTTTCAGCCATCCTTACAGCCATTTGCAGTTGTCTGTCCTCTATGGCCTGAATAAAAGCTTCCACCACCATTTCGTTGATAAGCTCGTCACCGGCTTTAGGGTATGAAAGATGGGCTAGTCGCTCTATATCCGCTTGCAACTGTTGGAGCGTTTCCCCCCTTTTCTGGACTCGACTACGCAGCTGAACCCTGTACACCTGCTGCATGTGTTCATCCCCAAACCGCATCTCGATAGCCTGAACCAGAGAGTCGTAGTTCTGCTGTTTATCTTCCGGGATGGTCTGCAAGAGCTCCGCAGCTGGACCCCTCAGTGCAAGCGTGAGTGCAATAGACTTCTCTTCATTGTCCCAGCTATTGGTCATTGCGGCCGCTTCGAATTGCCTCTTATAAATTGGCCATGATGTTTGACCATCGAAGATAGGAGGCTGCATCTCCTTTCTTCTCAGACCGTCAGTGGAATATTCCCGTGCTTTCTGTCTCTTCACGTTGCTGAGTTCCTTAGTAAGATTTTCGACTTGCTTTTCTACTTTTTCGAACTGAGTCTCTATCCTCCCGAACTGAGTTTCATGCTTCTCAAAGTTTTCATCGAATCTAGTTTCGACTTTTTCGAGTTGCGTCTCAACCTTCTCGATTTTCTCTTCGATCGCTTCGAATTTGGATTCCAAGTTCTTGTTTTGCTCATCAAGTTTGCTTTCCAGAGCATCTAGAGAATTCTTTTGTTCGTCCATCTTAAGTTCTAGAGAATTCTTTTGTTCGTCCATTGCTTTCTTTTGTTCGTCCAGCTTAAGTTCTAGAGAATTCCTCTGGTTGTCCATTGCTTTCTTATGTTCGTCCATTGCTTTCTTTTGTTCGTCCATTGCTTCTTTTATTCGTCCAGCTTAAGTTCTAGAGAGTTCTTTTGGTCGTCTATTGCTTTCTTTTGGTCATCGAGCTTAAGTTCCAGAGACTTCTTTTGGTCTTCCATTGTTTTCCTTTGTTCGTCCACGACTGACTTAAGTTGCAGGAGCAGACTTGTTATATCCGGGTCGGCTACTGTACTTGCTGGTTCTTCTCCCACGTCAAACTCTACGTCATGCGGATTTTCACCTTCCTGCGTTACTACTTCTTCCAAACGAATCAGTAAGGGCATCTTTTCCCCCAGTTGTGTCGAGGTTCCGCTTACTGAGTTCTGCCTTTAGTTGAGTTATAGTTAGTTTTCCCAATTTACGACCCATTTTGCGCAACTAATTAACTCAACACAGAAATCGTTTTTTTTTTTTTATTGTTCAATTTCACACCACGGAAATAGTTATTCACAGAATAAGTTTTATCCCACTTCTGACACCAATGTAATATGCAAGCTACGGCTCGAGTAGATAAAACGATATTCTGTGAAATTTATTTCTTTATTTTCTAGTCTATAGAACAATTCAAGTTCACACTATACTATTCTTCGCAAATTCTTTTCTTACAAGGTCTCTTTCCTCTCAAATCACTTTATCTCCTTTCAATTACTTAATTCACAAATCCAAACTAATTACTTTTTCTTGTTCACTCTCAACTTTCAATTTATCACCAAATTACAACTTCGCCCATTATCACTTTTCCAATCTCTTCGCCACGGTTCTAAACCAACTGTCGATGTTCTTTCGATCGCCATCTGTCTTTATATAGCAGAAGTTTCTGATAGCCAGAAACTTCTAGCAAATTCTTCGACCACTGGAACAAGAAAAATTCTGATGTAATAATTCCATTTCTTGCAGTTATAATTCTTTCTTATCCGTGATATTATCCGTCTCTTTCATGAACTGTGGAGACTTAACCGCAGACACGAACCTCGAATGAAAAGACACTGGAATGGGCTGGAGGAGCGTAGTTATTATTTTACATTATTGTAGCATCGTTTTAGGTGATGTTACAATATGTTCACAATGCATTTCGGAACGTGACGCAATATAACACTGCCTTTGTTTGCTTTTAGTAATGTTTGCAGATGCACAATAAATGCAGTGCTGTATTTAGGAATTCAGCCTTCGTTTTCGAATCGTGGTCATTCAAAATAGTTATTTTCCTCCCCTTCTGGAGCTTCTTTGCGTCTTTGACAGTGAGGGGTGCCTTCGTGTTAAAATTGCGTATTCGCGATGGAATCGGTGCAATATGGTTACGTAATACAGTTCGGCCTCGATATACGTCTCCTGGACATATATGCGTCATTTTGAATTACATTATTTTTTTGGGGGATTGGGTTTTAGAAACACCCAGTGATGAAGTGAAAGAAGAAAGTATAGAGAATAGTTAAAGACAGAAAAGGATAGAGAAAAATGGTTTCCTACCCTGTTCGGTGTCTCCACTAAGGGATTTTTCCCTCGTACCAGGCGGCAGCCGAAGAATTCTTTAGATCGAGTTAACGGTGGCAACAATAGTTCCAGTTAGGACGAACTATTTAGTGCTAACCTGATTTGGAATACTTCGATATATTCGAAGCTCAGGTCAATAAGGATTCTCAAGCCTGAGTCAGGGTGTTGAATCAGAGATGGTGGCGGATGAACCCTTAATGGGCCAACGACAGCGCTCATATCCTTGTAGCGGATTACTGGCGGATGCCAGTACATACACACATAAAAGGATTGTACAAAATTCCGAAGCTAACATCAGAGGTACGATTGACTGACGAGATTATTGGAAGAAGGCAGCACGCTGTCAGTGGTACTGCGAAAATGGGTTTAGCGGTTAACGAGGGAAAAACAAAATATATGCTGTTATCATAAAAGGGCAGTCAACATCGGTGACTTGGGCAGAACATTACATAGATAGCTACAATTTTGAGATAGTTAGGGACTTTGTCTATCTAGGTGTCGCAGTAAATTCAAACAATGACACCAGCGATCAAGCGAAGAATCACTCTTGTCAACCGCTATTTCTTTGTGCTAAGAAGGCAATTGAGTAGCAAAGCCTTCTCACAGGCAACTTAGGTGACCAACATCTTCCCAGTCCTGCTATACGTCACAGAGGCATGGACGTTGTCAAAGGCGGATGAAAACACCCATAGTTGTTTTGAAAGAAAAATTCTTCAAGTGATTTTTGATGCCTTTTGTATCAACGGGGAATGGAGGAGAAGATACCACTACGAACTGTACCGGTTGTAGAGCGACATCGACCAAGTCAGAAGGATTCGAATTTATCGCCTAAAATGGCTAGGATATGTAGAGTGAATGGACATCAACGCTTCAGCCCGGAAAGTCTTCAAATCCATTATAGAAGCACGACGCGGTAAAGGAAGACCTCACCTAAGGTGGCGCACGCAATGGACCTCAACCAACTTCGTGTAGAAAACTTGAGGCGGTAGAGCTGGATGGAGACGCTTGTTCGTTGAGGCCCAGGTCCACCCCGGACTGTAGCGCCATCTAAAGTAAAGTCAAAGTTATATATTGTGGCTAAGTCCACTGGCTCCATTCAAGGGGTGGGCAAACACACCCGTACATGCCATGCATTGACAAACCATTAGCTTGCTCAACATCTGCACCCATTTTTTAAAGCGTTGAAAACAATTCGGAGTTTTGCACCCGATTTGATAACATCAAGGACTTACATGCTACGACAAACCATGTATGACCATTAATTGGGTGGGTAAAGGAAGTGAAACGTTTGGGGGATAGACAAACACGGACAGATAGTTGTACCGTTCTAATGTGTTCGGTGTTCTCTTTATTTTTCTTTGTATTTCTCATCGTTGCTTTATTTTTGTATTTTCTTCATCGGAATTGTTTGCACCAGTGTAATACATTTGTGGCCGACGTCTAAGTGCACGTAGGGTACCTGAAAGAGAGTTAGTTTCGTACCTATTGGTGCGCGGATAGTCGCTGGTGTGTGTCCACTACAAAGTTTCGCATTACTTCAGGACATAGAAAACTCTCCACTGCTTCAATTCATTACAAAGCCGATAGTTTTATGTTTTCGTAGTGTTTATCTTCAACAGTAGAACGTTCTTCTCGTTCTTCACATTTGAGACCATTTGCAATGAAGTAATGTTCTGAGTCGATGTTGGCACCTCGGAATGTTTGGACATCCAGAATTCTAGAAAAAGTACATATCTGCCACCAATCTCAAAACGATCAGTTTAGTTGGAGATTAGGAGACTATCATACTGCATTACGGATATTGAGATGTGGGAATCTCAATTAACCTGAGTCCATTTCTGAAGGCTGTGTCCTGTAGTCTGTTTGGCAATGGTTTTGCCTCCTGCTCTTTTTCAAGATTATAACACTAGCACAGTTCGGTTCAACTAAAAGCGTCAAGGTCTTCTCTCTTTGAAGAAGATTACTCACAGAGCCTGGTAGATCGTTCCACATTCGTGTTGTTCGGCTTTGTAAATGAATCCCTATATTTGACAGTACGATCGAAGTTTGGCTTTAGGGTAAACTGATGTGCATTCGAAGCATGTCGCGTATTGCGGGTGAAATTTTGAAGGGGAGGAATGCAACTGGCTATTTCGCTGGAGCATTTTTTGTGGAAATTAACCTGAGTCCGTTTCTGAAGGCTGTGTCCTGTAGTCTGTTTGGCAATGGTTTTGCCTCTCGCTCTTTTTCAAGAACATAACCCTAGCACGGTTCTGTTCAACTAAAAGTGTCAAGGTCTTCTCTCTTTGAAGAAGATCACTCTTCAAAGAAAGGCTTACATTAGACCTTTTGTAGCACCGAGGAGTTTAATTACAAAAAACATACCATTTATGTATTAACATAAAACTTTATTTCAAAAATCCACTCAACACTTACAAAATCCCATTACATCTCCCCTCTAATCCTCATCAACCATTGGCAATACAAAGAACTGTATATACACCTGCGCTTCATCATTTGAATAAATCATGAAATGAAATTCCATTAGGCCACTGGAATCTGTCTTGATTGCTACTTTTGTTGATGCCGAGAGTGCCTTTGACGTGAGTCGAATGTGAGAACACTTGTATCGCGCTACTGTTGTATCTCGACAATTAAACATAAGCATCATGTCACTGGTTTTGGCCACTTCAATATTCGACTCCGATTGCATTACACCAATTGTGGCCACTCGAAAATATGGCTCTTTCGGTGAGAGCGTGATTTCTAATTCTTCGGCTGTTTTATCAACCTCGGAGAATATGTGTGCCATATCGGGGCCTCGAATAAAGATTATATTATAACTTGGGCCATCTTCATTCAAAGAGTATTCAGTTGACTCCTCATATCGAGCTGTTTTGATGGAACACTCCGTGGTAACGTCTTCGTCCGTATGATGTTCTATCACTAACATCAAAGCAGATCCTTGACCTTTGTAGAATATCTTCATACTGCAATCGGTGCCAGCGAATATGCCGATGCACTCCACAAGCACATTCATATTGACACTGAAATAGACATCGCCATCGAGATAGAATTCCTCGAAAACGTCCTTTGTTATGAAAAGGCTGGCCTGAATGGATTTCGCATTTTCCACCATAATGCGGAAGCCATTCTCGTTGATCTGGAATTTGCCATTCTACAAATAAAAAAAACAAAAACTAAGTAAATTAATGGATATTTTGGACGAGAAGGCAATAAAATATTGTTGTCTTAACCTGAAAATGAGAACAATTTTCAAGATAACAAGAATCTAAATAAAATGAAAACGGCTTTTACGTTGCAAAAACTAAGAAAGAAAATGTTTAGCTTCCATTTGCATCCAAGAGAATAACTTTTCAGTACAGACTTAGAAACAAGTTCTTTAAAGCAATGGATAGAGACCCATTTCCACTCATTCCAGAAACATCAGCAAAAGAGTCACGGCATGAGACAATGTGCTAAAATTCTCGCTGGCAGTACATGGGGGAAAGATAAAGAAATTCTCCTCACCAAATACGAGGGGCGGCTGATAAGTTCGCGTCCTGAGATACTCAACGAGTCGTCTTCTCATTAGTGATAGCATTAACTGCGGCAATCTTTAGTAGTATATAAAATAAATTTAATAATAAATTTAAATAAAACAACAACGGTGTGAGATATCAAATTAATTCTATTTTGAAGCTACATTCATGCCAGTATGGAATAGCACATCATTTAAATGGCCGCCTCGGCTTTGCTGGCAGTGCTTCAAGCGGTCTGTCCATTTTTTGATGACTCGGTCCAATATGTGCGGCGTTATTCCGGCAATAGCGTCTCGAATGTTGGCCTCGAGCTCGTCCAAAGTGGATGGCTTGTTAGCGTAGACTAAGAACGTGACGTAGAAAATAATCGAGGGGTGTCAAGTCGCATGATCGCGGCGACCAATTGATGAACGCTCGCTGTGAGATGATCCAGTCGCCAAACTTCTCCTTCACGACTTCGAGAGGTACGTCGCTTGTATAGCATGTAGCGCCATCTTGTTGGAACCACAGCTCGGATATATCGATGTTGTCGAACTCTGGCCACAGAAAGTCGGTTAACATCGCTCTATACCGAGGACCATTGACGGTAACGATGTCTCCTTCCTCATTTCGAAAGAAGTAAGGTCCAATGATGCCGCCGTGACATAATCTGCACCAAACAGTCAATCTTTGTGGATGCATTGATGCTTGGTCGAACACTTGTGGATTGTGGCCACTCCAATAATGACAATTTTGGTTGTCGACATAGCCGCTGATCTACAAATGGGACTCGTTCGAGAAGATGATTTTTTGACCAAAATCCGGATCTCCGGCCAACATTTTCAGCGTCCAATTAGCGAACTCGTTGTCTATGGTCGCCCGGCTTCAATTCATGCGTCAGCACAATCTTATATGGATGTAGGCCCAAATCGAACCGCAAAATAAGCCTGGTTGACTCTCTGGCGATGCCCAATTCAGCTGATCGGCGCCGAATCAACATTTCTGGGTCTTCTTCGATAATGGCCGCTACGGCTGCTATGTTTTCTTCACTTCGCATCGATCTCTGTCTGGTTGGTGGCTTAAGGTCCAAAAGAGTGTACTCACGTCCAAACTTTTCCACGGTACGACGAATTGCCTGCGCACTGAAGCCATGATGACGACCGACCTCACGACGAAATTCACGTTGCGTATTTACAATTGAGCCGGAATTTCGATATTTTATAATAATTTCCACACGTTTGGGAAGCGTCAAACCATGCATGATGAAATGTCAAACCTTACTGAAGATTTTGACAGCTGGACGTCATTGGTAACTTTGACAGCTGATGAAAAATATAATAACAATTGGAAAAACTATCATTGCTATCTGGTTACCCTTTATAAGCAGGAATTGTTATTAGATATTTTGATTTTTATATTCTTGACCACATTTTACAGTTTTTATAACTAGTTTACGATGGTACTTGGTTCAGTAAATTTCACGAGTCCAATTAGGTTTTACTCAACTAAATATTATATAAACCACTGTGAGACCACTCTGGACTCACGCGGCACAGGTGCCCCAAATTCGTGTGAAGCCACATTGGTCTCATGTGGCACTCAACTTGTTAAGGGTTCGTTGCAAGTACAGTTATTTGTTTTTAGGAATTGTTTAGCATGCTGTCGGCAGTTTAAATTCAGACTCTCTTTCTTTATGAATTTAAACTAGGACATGATGCGCCTCTGGTAGCGAAAAACATTAATGACACTTTTGAGGATGTAGCGGTAAACGAACGCACCATTCCTCGAGAGATTTTAGGGTCGAAAACGAATCACATGGGAAACCGGAAACGACTATGTTTTAAGAGCAACGGTAGATTCGGACCAAACGAAGTCGGATCATGACATTGCACTGAACAATGACAATAAGTGGACACCTTTTTCTCATAAGAAAGGTAAAGAAACTCGACAAGTAGTTAAGACACCAAAATGAACCGTTTTTGCACCGGATACCTGTGATGAAAAGTGGATTTTGTATAACCGTAAGACCTGGGCAACGATTGGATGCGAAAAATCAAAACACACCCCAAACCCGGACTTCACGCAGATAAGGTTATGGCGACAATATGGTGGACATCGAAAGCACCAATCCACTTTTCATTTCTTCAACCAGGGAAAACGATAAACACCAACGAATTGGAGGGAATTGATATAGTGCACGAAAAATTGACTGAAAAGCAGACTGCGTTGATCAATAGGCATACGAGTAGTCCGATCCTATTGCCGCATCACCGCTTGTATTGATTTTAAATTCTTAATCATCCATGGTACATTTCTGATGTTTCCCCAACTGACTATCAGCTTTTCCGCACTATGAAGTTATTTTACCGACAGAAAGTATTCTGAAACCGAACAGAGGCCATAAAAGCCTTAGATTTGATAGAGTCAAAAAGTCAGGACTTCTACAAAAGAGGAATATTTGACCTTGAATCACGATAAAAGATAGGTTTAGATGCCAAGGGATCCTATTCTCGCCCATTTCATGTGCATACATTTGAATTTCGGTGACGTAGGATGCCACACTTTGTTCCTATAATGCTACTAATTAGGGCATGCATTCACAATACTACTCCGCCTACTCTGTTATTTGAATAATTTTGATGCACGAAGTACTTAAATTACATTTTAATCAGACCAATTGGTGCAAATTTGAACGTAGCGCCATCAGAAAATATAGGAACTGCCCTTCCTCTTCTAAAAGTAATAGTCCTATTCATATGAATCCTTCTAATAAGGAGTGTGATTCCTATATCGGAAATTTAAATACGGTAGTATTACAAGCTATGGAGTCGTCGGTTCCGAAAATATACCCAAAGACAGAGTTAAATGTTATTTAAACCGTGACATTAAAACTCTACAAACTTACAAAAGCTTTATAATATCTCAGATAAATCGAATATGGCGTCAGTTCCAAGATGAATCGTCCAATTTAGTGCTGCAAACACTGAAATCTCTCCTGAGAAATGTGAAGACACTGCTAAGCCAGCAGTTTCTGAATAGTGCGAATGATTACTGGAGGCAACGAGCCGAGAACATATTGAAGTCCGATTCCATGAAAATGTTCCCAAAAATTTGTCAGTCTTTCAAACCTTGTAACGTTATCAGAATTCCGAGACTAAAAGTCCCACTGTCTTCTAAGTCACTTCGCTCCCAGGCAGAGATTAATAGCCAACACTGCCCCATTATCGATAACCACTTCGTTGTGGATAGTATGGCGGATAAGCTAAATCTTATCGGCTCTCATTTTGAGGCAATTCATGCTAGGGAACTCTCTAGCTACAGAACTGGCGAAGTAAGTGACGAATTGTCTAGGTTTCGCAATAGTGAAACAGGAACCCTTCTGAGATTTTGTGAGAGATTAAAAGCTGACCAATTTATAACTGAACAAACTAACAATTACTTTACAACGACAGATGGACTGACATATATATTCAGACAACTGAATAACAAAAAGTCAAGTGGTTTAGATAACATTTTGAACATCATCCTAAAGCATATACCGGACGAAATCTTTGAAGTAATTATTAAGCCATTTTGTTCGCGTCCTAAAGAAAAGAGATTATACCGCGGAATAAATTTGGATTCAAGAGAAATCATTTGGCGGTGTATGCTGTTACGAAACTGATTTCAGATGTCAATTGGAATCTAAACGCCAAACGATGTACAGCTGCCTGTCTAGTGGATATCGAAAAAGCCTTCGACGGGCTTTTATATAAACTTCTACAATATGAATTCCCACATCATCTTATAAAGATAATTGCATCTATGGTGCATAAGAAGAAATTTGTTGTAACAGATAAACAATACACGACGACTAAAGTTTTTAATGTCATCAATGATCTGCCACAGGGCGCAGTCACAGCACCGCTCCTCTTCAACATTTATATTTCGGAAGTGCTGAGGGACATGGATAATGCGATAGCGTTCGCTGACGATGTTATATTGTATGCAAGCGGCTCCAAGACATACAGACAGAGCTTCAGAACAATTTTGATAAACTGCAAACTTTCTGCTCAGAATGGAAGCTTAAAATAAACGAGATGAAATGCGAAACTATACTGTCCCGCCCCCAGTAAGACGCGGAAATTCAGATTTGAGACGAAACTAGAAAAAACCCACAAATTACGAATTCTAATGGTCTTCACATCGAGTCAAAGACTGTTGTGAAGTATTTAGGTGTTCATCTGGACAAGTTTTTGAACTACAATGAACACATAAATATACAGTTGCAAAAGGCAAGAGCGGTATTCATGTCTCTCAAACGCCTTTTCTACTCCAACTATCTTGGATCTGATGTGAAGGTCGTATGCTACCAAGTTTTCGTTCGTCCAATTCTGACTTATGCGAGTCCAGTATGGTGGAACATAAGACCGTCCTATATGGAAAAACTTAAGCTAGGTTTCCACTTGTCGATTTGAAATTGACAAATGACGTATTTTTACATGACAAGTGGAAATAGCTACACTGCATCAAAAAATTGCACATACAGCAGATAATTTCGCACATAAAAAGGCTTATTTTTAAAAATAAAAGTTTATTTTAGAAAATTTTATTAAATATCATTTCTTTCATTTATAATGCACAGTAATTAACTTTTTTTATTTAAATATTTTACTTGTAGGATAAAAAAAAACAAAAATCAAAATTCAACTTCATAAATTCACCTCAAATAATTGCACATACAGTACATATAAACATAAATTTATTGTTACTTTAAAGGCTTTAAATGAGCATTAATAGGATGTATGGTATCCTTTGGCTAAAATGACTTCCCTCAAACGATTTTTCATTGATTCCACCAATTTTTTAGTTTCATCAGGAGATATGTTGTGCCACTCCTCTAGTATAACCTGCTTCAACTGCTGTCTATTTGTTATATTATGCTGCCGGACTTTTCGTTCCAATAAATCCCACAGATGCTCAATTGGATTGAGATCGTGTGATTGAGGAGGGTGTGGGAGAGGTGATTTGCAATTGTAGACCAACCAAGTTCTTATTAATTCGAAATTATGTTTGGGGTCATTATCTTGCACCAGCATAAATCCGTCTCCTATTCCCAATTTTTGAGCACTGGCTTTAAGGTTATCTTTTAATATTGACAAATACTGGAATCTATCCATTGTGCATTCAACAAAAGTGATGTTTCCAAAGCCGTTAGCTGCCATGGAACCCAAACCATGACATTTCCACCGCCATGTTTAACAGTCGGGATTAAGTTTTCCTTATTCATGGAAATATTGGGTTTTCGCCACACAAAACGTCGACCATCTGAACCAAATATATTGTATTTACTCTCGTCGACAAAAATTACTTGTTACCAGAACTCATCTGGTTTGTTGACATACTCTTTCGCATACTCCAAGCGCTTGATGGCATTTTGCTTTGATATGAAAGGTTTTCTACGAGCTACGAGCCCTTTGTAATCCTTAGTATGTAACAAATTGCGAATGGTTTGAGGATTTACCGCTGGTCCCCCACATACTTCAAGATTTGTAGTTATTTGAGGTGCCCCAATTTTTGGATCAGCCTTGACCATTCGCTGAATAACTCGTTCATCTCGCTCAGTTAGGATTTTTTTTCTGCCTCTTCCTATACCCATGTCATATGAATTATTTTTTTCAAAATTTTTTACTACGGATTGGATTGTGGCACGAGGTCTACTAACTGTTTTACTAATTTCTCCGTAACTTTTTCCCTCAACTTTTAACTTTATAATTATTTTTTTTACATCTATAGGCACTTTCTTATGATTGCCTTCCATTACTTTCTTTTTTTGTTTATTTAGTTTTCAAAGGATAAAATAAAAGACCACCAAATGCGAGTGTATACTACTAAATATCTTAAACTTCTATTGACTGTACACAGCAGCAAAAATATTTACCGTTAACCGAGTATTTACGACAGAAACAGGCTGTATGTGCAATTAATTGAGTCGAATTTTAGGCTGTAAGCACAACCTTTGGGTGTGTTCGTCAAAAAAAAACTTTTTTTTAAATTTTTCTTTTTTTAATCCTCCTGACATCGAAAAATATTTGGTAAGCTTTTTTAACGATGGCGTTGTATTTTGGAAAAAAAATACGGTTGCATTGGTAAATGATTTGGTGTATGTGCAATTTTTTGATGCAGTGTAGTTGTCAAAAAAAATTTTTGTTTGTCTTTAATTAACAGTGAAAATTAATTGGCATTATTTTCAATTGTTTGTCAATCAAAAGACACATTTTGATATACAAGGTATTTAAATTTATCTTTTCTCTAACCGGAAAAATTAAATAAATAAATAATTTCCATTTGTAAAATATGTAGAAAAATGAATATTTCATCCACATCGAAAGATGTTTCAGAGGAAGGCCGTGGAGAAGATAAAAAAAAAAGAATTAGGAAGGCATCTGTGGAATGAAGCGTGGAATCCTCAGTTGTTCTCATCCATGAAGTAGAACAATTTGAAAACATTTGGGACTCCAACTCCAAATACTACAAAAACCTACTTAAGAAACTCGTCTTTTAATATATCATATATAATCGGGCAAGTCACATGAATAATACGATACACTGTCGTACGGTCCAAAGATTGCCGCGAAAATCGTTTGCGCATTTGCTTTTGATCGGCATTCAGCAAATGCGGCACCCATCTTGTGCAGAGCTTTCGAATCCCTAAGTTTTTGTGCAAGGTGTTTTTCACCCTTTCTTCCGATATACACACAGCCTCAGCTATCTCACTCACCTTCACTCGCCTATCGTCCAACACGATATCATGCACTTTTTCGATGGTTTCAGGTGTGGTTGCGGTTTTTGGCCGTCCTTCACTTGGGTAATCTTCGAGGGACGTGCGACCACGTTTAAATTCAGCTGCCCACTTTTTAACGGTTGACATGGAAGGAGCATGTTTAGGGGTTAACCCATCCAAAACGAAGAATTTTATCACCGCACGATCTTCAAGTTTATCCATTTTAACGAAAAACACGCAAGACGTCTACTGCAAAAATTCGTGTAAAGAAACTACTTGAGAGTAGTTTCCACTTGTCTTTTTTTGTGATGTATAGTTTCACCCTTTGCAAAATAAACTCGAAGTCAGTTCTATTCATACGCAATTTGCGTCTGAAAAATTTCGGCTCCATATTGCAAAGTTTTGCGTAATATCCGCAAGACTCTCGGTCGAGAAACAAATGTTGGACCCAACAATCAGGTTTCTTTCTTTCCCTGCTTTCGTCGTCTTCTGCCTGCAGCTCCAACTCGGATCCGACCAGCACAACAAAAGAAGCAAGAGCGATTCGCTTCCTTTTTAATTCACAATTGACAATAAGATGACTATTCCAAATTGGCAGTGCTAGTGGAAATAGCTTTTAGCGAACTGACAAAGACATTTGTCAAAATTTCATTGTCAATGAACTTACAAACGATTTTTTGCCAATAATTGACATAAGTGGAAATGAACTGGCAGTGGTGTCGTTTAATGACATAAACAAGAGGTATCAAACTTTGTCAATTGAATGATATGTGGAAACCCACCTTTAGACTATTTGAAAGAAAATGTCTTCGAGCCTGCATGCGTATGTATAGAAGCGCACATTCCGATTTTCTGCATTGCGTTTTTAATAAGAGACTATTGGATACTTCTGGCGTATCCGGAATTGACAATGTCGTTCTAGATCTTGTGAGGAACCATTTCGCGCGTGTCAGGCTTATTTTATCCTAACCCTGGGTATTTGCAAAGTACTATGATGAGTGGTTACATTCCTCTGAAGCATTCTTGTATCTGGATGCATGTAGTTATTTGTCAGATTCACTGAACGTTCCTATTATTTACCATCTTGCTAGAAGGGCTACAGATAAACGTATCCTCTGCGAGCCGATGGACTCAGAAGAAGGAAATGCTGACTTGAGATACTGCGTAAGCATACCTGAGCGGGATTCAGTAAACGACGACAGGTTGAATAGGGAGAGATATTGGTGGCTCGACTGGGTTGAGGCTAACGATTAGGTTAAGGAGGGCCGGACCCTTAATGGTCGATTGTCTTTTCAGTGGCGGGTCAGAAATCATATATCAGGGTCCGACCTGAGAATTAGGTTAAGGTAGTTTTAGTTTTTACCACTAAGTATTGTGCACCCCTTAGGTCAGTTACTTTAAGGTATTATAATAGTGTAGTTTTAAGTTTATTGGAACTATAAATTATGTTAGTGTATGAGTGGAATGAACTAAATAATAAAAAAAAAATAATAATAATAACAATTTTGATACATACCTCACCAAAACGGATCGCTTTCATGCCCGCATAGAACGCCTTCATATTTTCCAACCGTCCGACAAATTTAAAATTCGAATATTGCGATTGTGTCAGCATGTTTAGATTCTTGAGTATGCCCTTTTCGTAGAGAATCTTCGAGTTATGCATTTAGTCTGCGGCAATTTGTTTAAGAATGAAATTGAATTTATGTTTTGGAAGGACTTCTACTTTAAGTTTGTCCAGAATTCTAGCCAATCTTGCTGCTAAAACATGTTCACATGTATAATATGATTTCTCTGTTGCATTTAGAATGTAATCAGTGAAGAATTTACAGTGGCAAAAATTAGTATTGGGAAATAGCTTGCACACTATCGGCGAAGACCTTAATTCAGTGATTTCAATTACTTCACTGATGCCATTCTCTGGACGATAGGATATTACTAAATATGTGTCGATGATGTGGAAAGCCTTCCACAGAATTTCGTCTTGAAAAAGACAACTTAATTCGGTAAATTCATCAGTGGTTACTGAAATGGGAACAAGATGAGGAAACGTCAAATTTAACAAGGAATACATACATGCCTTATCGCTTAATGTTGTTAAACGCTTTTCAATTCGATAAAATACTTGTTCAATTAATTCAGAGAGGAAAGTTGGTACCAAATTTTGCATTTATTTGTAAAATGTTTATAAATTTATAATTTGTTGCTGGCTGTTGGCTGTTTTGACACAAATTTTGCCGGCATTTTATATTGTAGTAGATGAGACGACTTTGACAGTTTGTGGTAGGGTTTCCTCATTGTTACCTCGTGTGCACAGGTTATTAAATTGAAATGGAATTGAAAGTTCTATTCGGGATTGAATTAATTTTAGATCAAAACCATTGGATCTAGGGGCCTATTCTCAAACACATTCCGTATACGATTAAGTGCTAAAGGCTTCTGTCAATATTTCAAAACTACACCACTCTGTCTTTCTCTCTGTCTCTTCCACTTTCCACAAAACGCACGTGTTCTAAAAATTAGTATAAGGGTATTCATATCCCCTTTAACACGTGCAAATTATATAAAAAAAAAAAAAAATTTACTACTTTTAATACCGGACCCCGGTAAATCCAATCGTTATTATAATTTTCAAGATTTGATTTTTCACTTGAATAATGTGGATGCTTTTGAGGCTTATAAACCAAATGAACAATGTTAAAAAGCCATTGGGAAGGAAATAAGTGATAGAACGGAAGTTGAAGTCATATCATTTGGCGTTTGGTAATTTTTAGTACAAAACTCAGTCTCATACTTCCCTTTCCTCAATATTTTTGAAATTCTAGTTTACCCAAGGCTTTTCAGAAAATATCCACTAATACCAACGCCATCACAAATATTTTTTTTTTTGTCATATCTATACAAGACGCAATCGCATACAAATCAATAAGCTTGGAAAGAATCGCTTATAGTGCCGGTAAAAAAAATCTCAAACGCGAAAACCTTTAGTGACTATCGCCCAATAAATATGATGCCTTTATACAAAAAAATCCTAGAAAAAACAGTTGTAATGCAGCTACAAGGACACTTAGAGGGGCATAGCCTTTTGGATTACTACCAATCGGGTTTTCGTGCAAACCAATATTGGGAAACGTGCTTAAACTTTGTCCTAAATGATTGGAGGAGTGAAATCGATGGAAAAAAAATGTAGTAATTGCGGTTTTCTTGGACTTAAAATGGGCCTTAATCACGCAATCTTACTAAAAAAGTTAAAGTACTACGGTATAAAATCTGTCGAAGTTAAATGGTTTAAATCCTTCATATCAGGGCGAACACAATTCACATCTATAAATGGTAAAATATCGCCCCAAATTCTCGTCAGTGTAGGAATATCACAAGGCACAATACTGAGAGTATGGTTATTCCTAATGTTTATTAACGATATGACCAAGGTAGTACAATCTTCGAAACTCATTTTGTTTGGTGATGATGGCCTACTTTACACTTCTGGTAGGGATACTTCAGAGTGCCTAAACAAAATAAATCAAGATCTAAACAATATAAATACATGGCTAAAAATTAATAAACTGGTGCTAAATGTTACAAAGACTAAGTGTATGATATTCAGTTGCAATCCCGTAAGCTCGTCAATAAATGTAAATGTATCTATAAACTATAAACAAATTGAACAAGTTAAACAAATAAAATATCTTGGTATTGTCTTTTACAGAACATGTGAATTATATATGTAAAAAATAGCAAACAAAATATGGGTGTATTACGTAAAGTAAGGAAAAATATCTCTATAAGTACTGCTGTGACTGTATATAATGTTTTGATTAAACCTCATTTTGATTATTGTGCTAGTTTGTTGTATATGTGTCCACAAAATCACAAAGATAGATTGCAATTACTGCAAAACAAGGCAATGCGAATTATTTTAAAATGTAGTACAATAAGTTTTATGTTAAGTGCGTTAAGATGGTTGAATATTAATCAACGACTTTTTATGTTATGTAAAAATTAAAAACAATATGTATCCCAGTTACCTGTGCGAAAACGTACATAAAAACGCAGTGACGGAATATAACCTAAGAAACTATGTTGACCTTAAAATTCAAAGATCAAGAACCACAAGAGGTCAGAAACCTATCTTTTGTATGGGTTTTCACGGATTCAATAATCTTCCGAGGGACATTAAAAACACTGATAACATAAATGTATCATATTTAAAAGGAAGTTTCAGACTATGTACTAGTTTATAGGATATAAATTTATTTTTCAAAACATTCTAAACTAAATGGCTTTTATAAAGTTAAATAAAGTACATTCATTCATTCATTTATTCGTATAAGTACGAATAATCGTTTAGAAAACGCTACGTTCAAACCATTCGGAAGGGAGTACACGTAATTGACTTAAGGCTGAACTATAATAGAAGAATGGTTTCGTACGACCACTTCCGAAACAATGCGAATACAAAGGATTTGTATTGTGTGACCATAATAGCTTTTTGCTTCGATTCGTTCAGTTTTTGTTCAATATTGCTCACTTACGAAAGAGCGAATGGATTAGCTCTTTCGTAAGTGTACGTACCACAATTTGACAAGCGGTCCCCCAACTAAGTACTAACCGCGCCCGACGATGCTTGATTTCGGTGATCGGGCGAGAACCTTTGCTTCCGAATAAATACGCCTATTATGGACTACTTGTGCAATTGACAGTACTGAAGGAAACTTAACGTAGAATTATGACACTAGCTTCCTACTATTATAGTTCAGCCTTAAGAGCTAACCATAATGGACTTCAGAGGGATTAACCTTATGTCAAAACCGAACGAAAAGACCACTCAATTTCTGTCAAACTCTGTAGTTACCCATAATGCACGAGTACTTGAGCAAACTTATAGTCTGTCAAATTTTTTACATTCGGTTTGGTTTCAGTGCAAGGAAAAAGAAAATGGAAAATAAACCAAAACAAGTGAAAAAATAAAATTACTGCATCTTTCAATGGAAGGGATAAATATCCTGTTAAAAATAAATGATTTGGAATTTTTTTCTCTTTTTTTTTTGTGTCAACTGTCAAATTTTGTACTGAATGTCTCATTTCATTTAGGTATTCCGTAAGCCCACAGAAGTTAACGAAAACTTGACGAAACCGAGCATTATCCCATTATGGTCATGCCATACTATTTGCATTTAATGGGACATTTCATTAAGCTGGCGTAAGCTCATTCAAGTCCATTATGGTTGGCTCTTTATAGTTGGAAGCAATCGGAAACGAATGTCATAATTCTAAGTTTCCTTCAGTACTGTCAATTGTTCAAGTAGCCCATAATAGGCGTATGTGTTCGGAAGCAACTGTCAAATCGCTTTGCCTGTCATTTGAGCTGTTGTGTCAAATTTTCGTACGAAAGAGCGAATAGATTCAGCCTTTAGTATGAAATGGCCAAAAATAAATGATTTGGAATTGGAATTGTGTCAAATGTCAAATTTTCGTACTGAATGTCTCATTTCATTAAGACATTCCGTAAGCCCAGAGAAGTTAACGAAAACTTGACGAAACCGAGCATTATCCCATTATGGTCATGCCATACTATTTGCATGTAATGGGACATTTCATTAAGCTGGCGTAAGCTCATTCAAGTCCATTATTGTTGGGTCTTTATAGTTGGAAGCAATCGGAAACGAATGTCATAATTCTAAGTTTCCTTCAGTATTGTCAATTGTTCAAGTAACCCATAATAGGCGTATGTGTTCGGAAGCAACTGTCAAATCGCTTTGCATGTTATTTGAGCTGTTGTGTCAAATTTTCGTACGAAAGAGCGAATAGATTCAGCCTTTAGTATGAAATGGCCCAATGTGTTTTTTAATGGTTGCAATCAAAAGTGCCCTCCGTAGCCTGTCTATATAACTAAAATTGGACTAAGATGTTTTTGGGTTAAAATTTAGAGGACAAAACCCATGCGTAACAGTGTGTATCTGTATATGATCTTGCTGATTTGATTTGATTTATTTACCTACGACTTTAACAATCAACAGGCTTCGAAAAATTCATAACAAATTCAGTAATTAATTTACATTCATGATTTAACTTAAGACTAATAATAGTGATGACTTAAATTGAGATCTGGTCACAGAAATATCTAAGTTGGTATGTACTAAGTTAAAGAACGACACTGGGAAATAGGTTCACGTAGACCATAAACGGTAGAATGTGATACTTCAAATAAAAATGGCTTCTGTCGAAGAGCTCTTGCACATAACAAATCACGAATAAACATACAACTGAATATTTTTCTTATCGTTTCCCCTATAAAGGAAAAATATGGCGCAGTGTTCTATTATAGCACATGGAGGCTGTGCAGAGGTTTAGTAGTTACAGCAGAACCGAGAAGCATCTTTTGAACCACGTATGTCATATACAAGTCCGCATGTAATTTCTTTTGACTTACTACCTACCCAGTCAATTTATATTTTGGAACTATCACCCTTGAATCATTGAATGACACCGAAGGGAG
This sequence comes from Pocota personata, assembly GCA_963082735.1. Lineage (NCBI taxonomy): Eukaryota > Metazoa > Arthropoda > Insecta > Diptera > Syrphidae > Pocota > Pocota personata. The sequence goes on along the minus strand of OY720429.1, from coordinate 43,532,734 downwards.
CAAAAAATCGTAACACAGCTGAACAATGGCCATTCTTCAATGTGACCCACTTCTTGTATAAGGTTGCAGAATTATGATTCGAAAAATCAGGGCCATAGAACCCTTTTGGGAGGATCATAAGTCAAATTGTAATACTACGGCTCACATAAGTGGCAAGTGGCCAACCGATGGATTTACTGAAAAACTTTTTTACAATTATTACAAAAAAAAACTTTATTTCACAATTAAGGAACAAATATCATTACAACAACATGGATTTGTAACTAGTAGATCCACATTAACCAACTTGACACTGTTTACAAAATATCTTCTTGATTCTGTGGAGTTGGGATATCAAGTTGATGTCATTTTTACTGTTTTCAAGAACTCTCAGCATGTCATAGTATTCTTATAAACAAATTGAGATCACTTGGCATTAAGTGGATTTCGGGTTACCTTTTAAATAGAAAGCAGTATGTAAGAATTGTTTGTTCTGAATCTAGGTTCTTATCTGGTGTCCCCCAAGGTAGCGACTTAGGGCCTTCGCTCTTTAATATTTTTCATAATGAGATTTCTTCTTTGTTTAATCATGGTAACTGCTTGATGTACTCCGATGACCTAAAGATTTTTTTGTGTGTTAAAAATATATATGATTGTGAAAGTCTCCAAAATGATTTAAACAAAATAGTTAATTGGTGTGAGTTTAATCGACTTGCCTTGAACATAAATAAATGTCATTCTTTTTCTGTGTACCATATTCTAGTTCCTGTTATTAATGATTATACTGTCTTTCTCGTAAAACCAAAATTAAAATTAAAGATCTTGGTGTGATTTTTGACATGAAACTTGCATTTTCTTTTCTCATAGATTATGTTGTTGCTAAAGCAAACTCGATGCTTGGTTTTCTTAAGCGAACGTGTGTTTGATTTTCAAACGAACATATACTCTTAAGTCTGTTTATATGTGTCTCTAGTGCTACCTTTCCTTGAATATTGCTCTATAGTCTGGTACCTAATGTATGTCAATTCTAAAATTCGACTAAAAAGGGTACAAAAGTCCTTTACAAGATTCGTTATAAAGAATATGAAATTATATCCAACAAGATGCGCTTTAATTGGATTAGATACATTAGAAAAAAAGCAAAATATTCATTCTATACTGTTTATTCATGATGTCTTTTCTTATCTTATAATATGTCCCGATATACTTGAAAAAATGTTATTTATATGCACCAGAAAGAATTCTTCGAACAAGAATACAATTATGCTCTTAACGATCCAATGACTAAATATGTAAAACTTTTTAATTCTGTCTGCACCGAAGTAGATTTATGTGATGATACATTGAAATTTAAATCACCAATATTAAATCTGAATATGTTCTAAAATATATTCAATTTTGAATTTTAAAATACTGCTGAATATTATTTTCTCTCATCTGAAATCTATTAGAGATAAGCTCGGTAGATGAATTGAACTAAACTAAACTTAAGTTTGGAAGAGAAAAATTTAAGAAACTAAAGCTCACCCCGAGCTGTAACACTACAAGAAGAAGACGTTATCAAAATTACTAATGGGCCATTCCATAATAGTATTCTTGCATTAATTTATGAACTATTCCAGGAGGAATATTTCCTTTTGAATTTTCACGACGAAGAATTAAATTTCACACGAACAGCATACCACACTTAACTATTTACAACACTTAACTATTTCGGTTTAGAAAAATCGGTTGACCACAAATGTCAATGTTTTGTAATGCACAAAACTATAATAATATTGTAACATAATAATAACTACGCTCCCTAAAAGTATAATGCAACAAATTCCGAAGTGTCTTTTCATTCTGGCAGAATTTTGGTCCGAAGTGTCCTTTCATTCTAGGTTCGTGTCTGCGGTTAGTCTCCACAGTTCATGTTTACGAAAGAGACGGATAATATCACGGATAAGAGGGAATTATAACTGCAAGAAATGATTGTCATCTTGTAATTATTACATCAGAATTTTTCTTGTTCCAGTGGTCGAAGAATTTGCTAGAAGTTTCTAGCTATCAGAAACTTCTGCTATATAAGGACAGATGGCGATCGAGAGCAGGCAGTTGGTTTAGAACCGTGGCGAAGAGATTGGAAAAGTGATAATGGGCGAAGTTGTAATTTTGTGATAAATTGAAAGTTGAGAGTTAACAAGAAGAAGTAATTAGTTTGGATTTGTGAATTAAGTAATTGAAAGGAGATAAAGTGATTTGAGAGGAAAGAGACGTTGTAAGAAAAGAATTTGGCAAGAATAGTATAGTGTGAACTTCAATTGTTCTATAGACTAGAAAATAAAGAAATATATTTCACAGAATATCGTTTTATCTACTCGAGCCGTAGCTCGCAAATATAAAAATCTTTTTTTTATTTCTTTCTTAATCTTAATCTAATCTATTTAAGAAAGTTTGCATAAGGTCTGTGTAAATGCTTAAACGATGTGTAACTACACGAGCTCGTAGGGGCGTTTCAGAAAATTTCAATAAAATAAACTGTTAATATTTTAAAATTTTTCAATTCAACAGCTAAAAGTACAAATTTCTTGAACACAACCATAAAACCATCCAAGTCCCCCTACCAGCCGCTCGCAAACCACTGAATTCACCCATCACGTGTGTGATCGATAAATCTCTCCGCTTGTCATATCTCTCCAAAACGTTTTTCCATCAACTTCACCCAACAACGAACAGACGTTCGTTCGTTTTTTTTGTGTCTACCGCTGAAAAGAACTTCGGAAAAAAAAAGAGAAAAACTTCAAGAAAAACGCTGCTCGGTCTAAATTTGCTTACTGGAAAAATAACCACTTTATCATAAAATATTTCACATCTCCGGTCCAAGTTTAACATAAAATTCATTAAATCCACCCAAAATCGATTCGCAAGTAGCCTCCAGGCCGTAATAAATAATAAATGTCTGAATTGCAGTCATCTCTTTTGCTGAAAAAGCAACTAGCTGGTAAGTTTTATTATCAACAAAATAACACCTTGCTTTGTTGGGGCCCGCTCTATAAACATTCTGCTGCAGCCAGCTTCGCGATTCTCTAGAAAATTTACAAAAAAGAAGAAAGAAAAAAACCAAAATGCCGCACAACAGACGACATTAAGAGGTTAATTCGATTCGAATTCTGTGCTCCCATGCATCCATCCATTCGTTAAGAAAAAAAAAAAAACGTGCCAATTTCCAAAAAATTTTGCAAACTTTTTCGGAAAAATCAATTTTAAAATGGATTCATCATCGTCGCCGAAAAGAAAAAAGTAAAAAAAAAAACTCCCAAAGATGCAAAAAAAAAAAAACCGAAGAACTCCTTTGTGCGAGGCTTTTGTCTTGCCTTCTCGAATGTACAAAAAAAAAAAAAAAAAGAAATTGTGAACCGGGACGACGGGGGCGACATTTGTGTGTGCAAAGATTACACACGTACATATTAAATGCAGTCGGCTTTTTTTTTTTTTTTTTTTTTTTTTGGTTTTTCTCTGCCCAAATATGTCTACCTGATAAAATGGAGAAAATTGTTTGAAATTTATTTACTTTTCGATGGTTTTGCGGTGTTTCGTGTCGCCTTTCTTTCGATCCATCCATATATTAATCAGAATCAGCCAGGGTCGAGCAGTAAAGCGGCCGAAACGATGAATGTCGTTGACTTCTTCTAGAGGCGAGAAAAGAAGAGTTTACTTGTGTGCCCGCCCCAGCCCCGGTGTGTGTGTTGTGAATCATTTTTTTTGTTTCTTACTTTTTGGTGTTGTTTTGTTACTCTGCAATGCTCTTATGCGATGTCTGTTCTTTTTTTCCGTTTCTTTGTAGAATTGAACAAGAATCCTGTGGAAGGATTCTCAGCTGGACTAATCGATGAGTGTGATATATTTAGATGGGAGGTGCTTATAATTGGTCCACCGGACACTCTTTAGTAAGTATCTATGTGTAAAATTTATTCAAATTGACATGCAATGCGGGTGTACATATTCTAAATCGATATGCAATTATTAATTTTTTTTTATTTTGTGTGTATTCTAGTTGATACGTAGGTAGTTTATGCGGCTGATTTAGTCAGTCTATCGAATGTGCCCAGTATACCATGTAATGCATACATATCTTGTTACATGCAGTGGCAGCTGGACTTTTAGCTTTTTTTTCTTAACTCTACTTTGAGTGACATTAAAATTTGGATGGTAAATTTTTGCTACAGGGCGCTAGCAGATCTAGCACTTATTTGCATTGCTCAAACTTTATCTATTTTATAACACAGTTTCAACTTTTGCCTGCTATATTCCATATAACCTTGAGCAAGTATTTTCAAGGGCGTCATATTATAATTGCTTGAAGAGGACTTCATTTTTCATTGTGCTTTCTTATGCATTTGCTTTCCACTAAAAGTGTCTATACACACACCAATTTAGAGGAACCAATCTGTAGGGTATATGCTACCCTCCACGCGTTTCGATTGGTGCAGATGATCCTTTTCCAACATTTATTGTAGCGCGTCACACTCCACCTCATAAAAAAACTCTTAAACTTGTACAAATTACCTACACTTAGTTACAAAAGTCAATGTACGACTGAATATTTTCAAGATTTTCAAATCAAATACACTTAATTGAGTGGGCGTAGTGGTTAGAGGGTCCAAGTTCGAATCCCAAAAAACACCAAAAAGTTTTTTCACGAGAGTATTGTCACGAAAAAGCTTCTCAAAACAAATTGCCTTTCGGATACGGCACTAAACTGTAGGTCCCTTCCATTCGTGTGAAAAATATAACGCACACAACACGAGTGATTGCGAGAAGCTAGGCCCTGGCACTTAAAGAGCTGTCGCGCTAAATATTTATTTATTTTATTTTTAATTGAGTGTTTTCAACTCACAGAATTTATTTTAATTTGAAATAAGGATAACGGGAAAAAACTGCAACGAAAAAACTTTTTAGCAAAAAGTACAAAATTCACTTAATTCAGTTCCTGAACGCTACATACAGTGTGTTCAACAAAAACGTGCGTCTAAAGAGCCAATGAAAAATGCCTGAATTTTATTAAACCAGTCACCATTATTATTTATAATTGCTTGGCATCGTCTAGTGCAAAAGTTTTGCGCATATTCTAAACTTAGGCCTTTCTAGATTTGCTTCAAGACCCGCGCAAGTTGTTTTATCGTGGCTATTTTGTTCCCCTTAAGCCTCTGCTTCATTAAAGACCACGCATTTTCTATTGGATTCGCATCAGAACTTTGGGACGGCCAATTTAATGTCTCTAAACCATTTTCCTCTTTCCAACGCGTGCAGAGGCGACTCCGATATTTTGGATCGTTGCAAATTCCAGTCGTAATTGTTTGGTCCATACAGAGATACGGCAGACTTTAGCACTCCCTTCTGGTATAATTTTACCATGAATTGTGCATTGAGGTTTTGTTGTGAATACTATTAACTTTCTGAATCCTTTGGCTGTGAAGCATCCGAAAACATTTTTGCTAGATGGTTTTTTGTCGAGGCTTTCTTCCAATAATTATAAACAAATGATGACTCATCTGTAAATATGATGTTGCTCCAATCCCGGTCTAAATTCTGCGATGCCCAACTTAGTCTCTTTTCAATATGTTTTTGGGTCAGTAGCGGTTTAGGTTTGGCACTCCTGTTTTTGATGCCAAAGTCTGCCAAACGGCATCATATTGTGTTGATGGACACTTTAATTCCACAATTTTTCTTTTGCGTTCATCAGGCTAATTGTGTGGTTTTTCCGAACTAATTCACAAATTACTTTGTCTTTACTGGATGTGCTTGCTTTGGTCCCTCTGCCTGACCCATCATCGACATTACCGCATCCCTTATACCACTTTCTCACAAATGCCTCTGGTGTTTTTAAATATTTTGCTACCGTCTTAATACTCATTTGTGGCACTTTTGGGACTTAATACTCATTTGCGAAACGCTTTTTAGAAACCGCACTCTTTTTGTAATGATGTTATGTTATGCCGAAGTATAGAAATATACTGAGGAAATGAAAACATTGCGCGATCAGCAATTAAATGCAAAAAATAATTTGGCTACAAACATTTATGTGTGACTAAAGTAAAAGAAGTAATTTTAAAGCACGTTTTTTCTAAAACACACTGTTAATCTACACCATAGGAAAATGTATAAATTGTCGTTGTATCCCCCGCCATGGTATAATAGGGGGAGCTAAGCTCACTTCGTAACAAAAGAAACAAAATATGGCAAGCATTCCTCAAATCTCGATCTGACTATGATTTTTTCCATTATCAAAACGTCCACTCCCAATTCTCTGAACTCTGTGAATATCTTTACATGGAATATCTTGACAGAATGCAATCCACGCTAATCAATGACCCCAAACGTTTCTACCACTTCATTAATGCCAAACGGAAATCTGATAGCTATCCTTTTTGCTTTGAAATTTGTTAATAAATCCTCGGCAGACCCTAAAACAATCGCAAACCTGTTCGCTCATTTTATTCAATCGTTTACGAATCACGTTACTCAACCTGATCATAACTACTTCCGCTACTTAGTCACAACTGATATAACTTCGGCGTCGTTAGTAGATAAGATTAACAAACTAAAGGGAAAACTCCCCCGGCCCTGATGGCCTGCCCCCTATAGTTCTAAAAAAATGTGTAAGCTAGTTAGTCCAACCCCCTCTATTCCAACTATCTATTTCGCAGGGAGTTTTCCCCGAAATCTGGAAAAATTCGTACATAATCCCCACTCACAAAAAAAGGTTGTAAAAGTGAAATATTAAACTACCAGCCCATCGCTAAACTGTACTGCATACCTAAGTTCTTTGAAAGCATTGTTTATGACACAATGTTTTTTCACTGCCAGCCTATCCTTTCACCGAACCAGCATGGATTCCTTAAGGTCAGATCAACATCCACTAACCTTATAGAGTTTGTTTCTAGCACTCTGTGCGTTTTGGAAGATGGTAATGAAGTCGATGTAGTTGCCACCGACTTCAGCAAAGTCTTCGACAAAATTTCGTATGCAATCATTCTCCATTTACTTAAAGCTCTTGGTTTTCAATCGGGATTTATCTCATGAATCAAATCTTACTTGAAAAACTCCAATATAAAGTCCTCTTCAGATCTTCAATTCGATATCATCCTATACCGACTCTCTCTTACTGCAAGATGATTTGAACCGATTTTCAGTCTAGTGTCATAGTAATTTTTTAGAGCCCAACGGTCAGCAAGTGCCAAGCTATTACATATTCTCGTAAGCGTATCCGAACATCCCCTAGAGTCTACTCCTATTCCCTCTGTCTCTTCACTGCGCGATTTGGGTGTTCTCTTTGATATGGAACTCAACTTCCGTTTTCATATTGATAACATTATTAACAGAGCTAAATGAAGGAATTCTCAAACTCTTACGTTACAAGATCCTTATACATCACATTCGTCAGACCCCTCGAGGGTCTGCCAGGTCACCTTACTACGAATATCTTGCGAATCGAAGCTGACCAGCGTAGGTTCATCCGCTTTGCTCGTTGGGCTTATAGCTACAATTTACCCCTATACGCGGCCAGGAACCAAATACTCTGAACCTATGGGCAAAAGTACCACCATCTTTCAAACTGAAAGAAATCAGGGCCAGAACCTGGGTTAATACTCCAGGTCTGAGGCAAGCTAAGAAATTTTTGGGACACCAGAACTGCAAATGATTCGAAGCGTGCATTTGTCTTAATAAGAATAACCTACATATCCTAACAGGCTTCCTAGCGGGGTACTGTAAACTCGGGGAGCATTTAAGGAAACTAGGAATAACAAACGAAGGCCTTTGCAGATTCTTCAATGAGTCCAGTGAGACTCCAGAACATCTTCTGGAGTCATGTGGGGCACTGACCCACATAAAATTGAAATGCTTGGCAAGTACCAACTATCAAATGAGGATATACCAACCATAGATCCACTTCTCATTCTCTGACTCCTAAGAGAAACTTAATTAGAGAAGGTGCTCTAGGGTGAACTATCCTTGCCAAGGCAAAGAAAGAGTGTTTGACCCTCGATAACAATTCTGAGGGAAACTCTAATGAGAGAATAAACCTCACCTAGGTATTAGCAGGGGGCACAATAGACATTTAGGTCGCAGTGCAAGTTAAACCTACACCAATTATAATGTTACCCCTATACGCGGAACGTTTGAAACTAATCAATTTACAGCCCCTTGATGATCGCGAAGTTGCTGACATCTTGTTTATTCAGCAGTTATTAGCTGGTAACATTGATTCCTCCGCGCTGCTGCATATGATCTCTTTCAACACCAACCCTCGTAACCTCAGGTCCTCACCCCTCTTCCGTCTTATTCCTGACCGCACCAATTATGGATATCATGAACCACTGTCCAGCCTCCCTGAGAAACGCCCTTCATTCGTTTAATTCTTCCTCCTGATCGAAAAACTGTTACTTTTAAGTCCAGTTTTTGTTTAGTTATTTTTAGTTTTAAGTTTAGCTTTAAGTTTTTGCTTGTATTAAGCTTAAATAAATAAATAAATAAATAAATAGGGGCCAACTAAACCTCTAACATGGCCTCTAACACTGCAAGAACACTACGAGGCATGCTAGCAACCAAATTAAAACATTCTTCCGAGCTTATTTTTTCCCATTCTCGTCGTATAGCGCTCTTTAGGACTACCAAGGATGTCGGATTATTGTTCTTTATCCTCTTTTTTTTTTTGGGTTTAATCGGATTCAGGTCTGGCGATAGAGCTGGCCACTCCAAGACATGAATATTTGAAAACCATTCTGAAAATGTATCCTTCGGTGAGACCTGTTCCCAAATATTTTACGATAGGATGCCTTTAAGGAGGTCCCTAAAACATCAATATAGCTGTCGCAATTCATTTTTCTCTTGCACACGAATTGTTCTCCTATGCCTCCTGTCGCCATGAAGCCCCATACCATGCAACTACCACCACTAAACTTGACTGTGGATACCACACAATCGGGATAGTTCTCTTCTCTCTTCCACTTGCGAACGTAGACTGCGCCATGAGTCCCGAAAATCTGTAAAGACACATTCTGATTTAGTTTTCAGTTCGGACCCACTTTTATTAAAAAAATGTCCAATGTTTTCGTAAAACCGCTTTTGATTTTATTTTTAGAAGTAAGTTACTTGCTCAACATTTGCCTCGTGTGACCACACGACATTGCTCCAATCTTCATGACTAATCCTTATGCACTTTTGCCCATTTAAGACGTCGTTTCTTATTTTCTTCAGAAAGCCAATGTTTTTTAAAATCTCAATGTACATATGCCGATCATGAATCTCAACACTCCGACTCCACTTGCTGCCATACAGCCCTATATCATAACGGATCCCCCTCCGTGTTTCACTGTAGATACTAAAATTTTGGGATCAAGTGCTTTATTTGGTTTTCTCCATACTTTTGCTCCTCCATCATTTCCAAAAACATTAAAATTACATTCATCTGTGAATATTACTTACTCCCAAAAGCATGGATCCGTTTCGTGCACGTTTTCGTATTTTTAGCATACATACTCCAACCGTTTTACATTAATTACTGCACATTGCGTGCAGGTCTGGAAGAAAGTCCAGCTTTTTTTAAGCAGCGACGTATTGTTTGGGGAAGTGTATGGTTTTAAATCTAGGATCGAGCAATGTTGATACAGCTAAAATGTTGACATTTTCAGTTGATAGTAAGTGCTTTTTTTATGATGTTACTCTTCAAAATGTCTCAAATGGTCTGTTTTGGTTGTATACTTGATATTCTTATATTTAATATACGAGTTAATGGGATTACTTTACTGCTCGTAATGTTCTTTTCCCCACAAAATTCACGAGTAACAATTCAATAGGTCGCAGAATCTCGCAAACTTTTGTTAAGTCTATTATATCTTTGGCTGTTAACATTTGTGGTGCACTACCATGGCAATTAATAATATTATTAATGACTGGACGCAATTGCAAAAATCGTTCAATCATATAGGATGTTGAGTTCCATCTAGTGGATACTTCTTGAATTAGTTTGAGGTTTGATTCCTTTCTTAGCTCATCACTTCATTCATCACGAGTGGCTATGATGTAGTGGTAACATCATCGCTTGTCACGCTGCAGGATCACGGTTCGAATCCTGATGTCAAGAATCATCTATTTATTTCGCATGAAATAAATAAAAAAAGTCGATCAATTGCGAAAGCTTATGTCAACTCTACTGCGAAGGCATAACACTGGCAGTGGGGTGGCATATAGCTAAAATGCAACTTGATCATGATGATATCAGGAGGACGGAAAAAAATACTGTGAATCATGAGCAACGACAAAAGCAAAAACAAACAAGCTCCCCAGTTATCTGGACATCCACCCTTGGAGTTCACTGAAACTTAATACCAGCTGAGTTTCAAACCAACTACACCAATCTGTCTTTCTCTCTGTCTCTTCCTCAAAAACGCCTGTGTCGTAAAATTAGTATAAGGGTATTCATAACCCCTTTCACACGTGCAAATTATAAAAAAAAAAGATGACATCAGGAGGACGGAAAAAAAATACTGTGAATCATAAGCAACGACAATAACAGCAAAAATACTCCCCAGTTATCTGGACGCCAACCTTGGAGTTCACTCAAACTTAATATCACCTGAGTTTCGAACCACCTACACCAATCTGTCTTTCTCTCTGTCCCTTTCCACAAAAACGCCCGTGTCCTAAAAAAATTTAGTTATAGATATTCATATCCCCGTTCACACGTGCAGCCGTCAACTCAGGTAGTTTGGTAGTTTTTTCGATAAATTTTTGTGCTACTAAATTAATCATGTGGGCAAATCACGGTATATGACATTTTCTTTCAAATGCTATTTCTACTCCTTTAACCATATTAGCTCCTGCATCAGTCACCACTGCCAGTACTTTGCTGATATTTATTTTCCATTCATTACAAATCTCTAACAATATGCTCGAAATGTATTCATCTGAAAATATAAAAAATAAAATAAGCTTATCATATTTTTCTTGTGAACTGGTAGACAGGCACCCACATGATTACATTTTAGTGTTTGGCCAGATGGGCAGATACCATAAGCATAACGGGGCGCTGTCACAGCGTAATGGAGTCACAACTGATTTGGATTCCTGGTCAGCACGACCTACCACAAAAGACAAAACTATGTGAATGGCTATCAAGAAATTACTCGAAAAATACACATAGATAGATTGTAAAAAATTATAATTACAGCTAATCGAGTACCAATTCCTATTCTAAAACCGCAATCCACCGGTACTATGTATGTGAGACTGAAGACAATTGAGGTCGGTGATCGGACTGTGTATCGGGCAAATTATTATTAACAAGCACGATGGAACTTGTGAATTCCAACATCTGTCAGACATAGGAAGAGTTCTTAGAGCATTTCCTCTTTGGCTTGCTCGCTAAGGAAACACTATCTAGATATTTTGTTGTCAACAAAATCTTCACATTTACGGAGGTCAAAATTTCATCTTAACTTTGCAATACCACAGAAAATTGAATTTGAAGTTGACAACTAATTTCAGGGGTTAAATGTGACAGAAAAAACTGACAAATTTCAATGAAGAGGGGATTAGTTATAGTTCAACAAACGCTTTTTGTTTGGAGTAAATTATAATCCAAGATTAAGGATACTCTCGGGTTTCATAACCTTCAATTTAACGTGAAGTGAACAAACTGGAAATAATTTTTGTCAACAACATGGTACGTATGTGAGTCAAGTCAATGAGTAACATAACAGGTCGTGTGCGTTGGCTCAGATCTCATTTGTCGTAGTTTGGCTTATATTTTGTGTGAAAAGAGGTGAGACAGATCTCAAAGATATTCTCATCTGATTAGTAAGATCTAGCATAATGATTACTCATATGTACAAAAGATAACAATTACTCAGAAGACTGAAGGTAGTTCGGGAAAAGTTGATTTAGCGATTACCTGAAAATCAACAATTAATTGTTCTTTCATTCCTGGGCATTATAGAGACTACAAAAATAAACTGTATTTTCTGGTTCTAGGAAATTACACTTCTGAAAGGGAAATGCTGAATTTCACGGAAACGTGGCAAAATAACAAGGATGGTTATATTTTTTAAAGACTTGAGACTAGTTTTCGATTTTACGTAGCAAAAAAAAAACTAAAAAAAACCCATGACTGGGTTAAACTTTCCATGAATGCATGTACATACTTATGCAGAGAAAATGGTAACAGCAAAGGTTCAAATAGAGGTTTACATCACGAATTAGCTTTAATAATTTCGTACAATAAACTACTCAGCATGATTTCGAAATTATGCTGATCAAATCCTAAATGATATCTTCTTCTTCTCCATATGGCGAAGTTATGATCCGGAGTAAAACGATCACAACCCTCCCGCTTTACTGCATCCCTACTGATCCGCCTGTGGGGTTTGCCGGTTTGACTTCAGAAAGTACCGGCAGGCTTCCCGGTTTCGGATCACTTCGACACTGAGGCCAATCAAATGCTGGTATTTTTGCATTTGTGTGATCCAGTTGTTTTTTGGTATGCCTTTATTGCCCGTGAGTGTGTAGGAACGTTGATTGATATTGCCTAAATGATATAAAACAAATAAATATTCTGGCGTTAACAGCCCATGCAGGGTTAGGTCTATCTTCTCGCAGCCACTCGTGCTGTGTGCTATACAGATGATTGGGACCTACAGTTTTATGCCGTTTCCGAAGGGTAATTTTTTTTGCTTGTCATGAGAGAAGCTTTTCATGACAATTTTGCTCTCGGATGTTTGTCAGACATTCAGTGATCGCGCACTTAACCACTGAGTCACGGCGACCACCCGTTCTCCATCAAATTAACCGCAGTAAAAGTGTTCTGATAACACCACCAAGCAAGAATAAAAAATAAATAAATAACAATAATAGTTTTTGACCTAATCATCAAAAAAATAAAAATTCCCGCGCGTGAAATCCACATCAGTGCAGTGGAATTCAATGGAAAAAAGAAACAATAGCAAAATAAAAAATATAAATAGCCTTGTGTTGGGTAGTCCCTCACGTCCCATTCCACCTCGTTTGCTGCTGCTTCTTCTTGGCTAATGTAAGTGCCATCTTTATCATGCGTGCATGTGCAATGGTTGGGTAGAGGCACCATCAGGCGAGTTAGTCGTGAAAGTGAAAGTGGAAATTTTTGTTAGTGGACCAAACCAAGTTGCAGTTCAGGCATATCACCTTCGGTAATTTGTTTTGGAAATCTAGCGTGGGATTTACACTTCACGACTCGGCTTAGTTTTTTAGCGTAGGAGTTGTTTTTTTTTGTCTGTGTTTTGAAATGGTAGGGAATTTGATATAACTTAGTGCCATTATTCTTTTCTCGTTGCGGTCTCCTCATTTATATACGTAGTGATATAGCCGACTAAATTGCCAGTGTACCAATCCGGAATTTAATGTCATATGGCTAAAATTCCATGTCTGTAGGCAATAAATTCACTACTGCTTCATTTATAGAAGCCCTAATATAGACAGTAATTCTACTTTTAATGAGTTCGATGCGCTGTGTGATTCCATCACAAAAATTGTGACCCTGTGTCCTCGTACTGAAGTCGTTATTGCTGGCGATTTTAATATACACAATTTAAGGTGTCTTTGACATTCTGGACAGACAACATCCGAAGGAACGTGTGTTGAGATCTTCGCTGAGATAAATAATTAAACCCAGTTTGTAAATGAGCCGACACATTTACCAGACATTGAGAGTCAAACCGCCAATACACTTGATTTGTTTCTTACCTCACTCTGATAAATGCACCATCAATGTATTATCTTCTTTGGGCTCGTCAGACCACTGTATCGTGTCAGTTAATTTCTCGTACTCTAACAACAAAGTTAGAGGAATAAAAAAGTTAAAGAACAAACTCCTAAATGAATTGTATGGTAATGCGAGAAAGCCAATTGGGTATCATTAAAGAGCTGCTTTAGGTGTTTCAACTGGTCGCTATGCTTCCTCGATAGCGATGTGGACGCTGCTGCTGTATCAAACATAATTCACCTTGGTATGAAATCCTTTATCCCTAACAGGGTAACAAGTATCAGACCGAAGGAAAAAGCGTGGTATCACTCGCCCAGTAAAGAGCCTATCACGTTGAGGGAGGGAGTTGAGCTTTCGGTCATATAAGACCAATAAATATGAGGAGAGCAGAAACAAATTTAAACGAGCTAGAATCGACTGTAATGATCTAATTAAGGGTGTCAAATTTTCCTACAACCAAAAAACTTTTGGATGTTTGTTAAATTCATCAAGATCGGCTTCGTCATAGGGTGACCAGATAAGAACGATAGGAAAAGAAATTTAAATAAAACAACAATGGTGTGAGATATTTAATTGGCACCACAGCTAGAATATATCGATGTTGTCGAGCCGTGGCTATAGAAAGTCGGTTAACATCGCTCTATACCGAGGACCATTGACGGTAACGATGTCTCCTTCCTCATTTCGAAAGAAATAAGGTCCGATGATGCCACCGTGCCATAAACCGCACCAAACAGTCAATCTTTGTGGATGCATTGATGCTTGGTCGAACACTTGTGGATTGTGGCCACTCGAATAATGACAATTTTGATTGTCGACATAGCCGCTGAGCTACAAATGGGCCTCGTCCGAGAAGATGATTTTTTGTCCAAAACCGGATCTCCGGCTAACATTTTCAGCGTCCAATTAGCTAACTCTTTGTCTATAGTCGTCCGGCTTCAATTCTTGCGTCAGCACAATCTTATACGGATGTAGGCCCAAATCGAACCGCAAAATAAGCCTGGTTGACTCTGGCGATGCCCAATTCAGCTGATCGGCGCCGAATCGACATTTCTGGGTCTTTTCCGATACTGGCCGTTACGGCGGCTATGTTTTCTTCACTTCGCACTGATCTCTGTCTGGTTGGTGGCTTAAGGTCCAAAAGAGTGTACTCACGTTGCGTATTTACAATTGTACCGGAATTTCGATAATATTTTTTGATAATTTCCACACGTTCGGGAAGTGTGCTTGGGTTACTCCCCATTTCAGTGGCGTCAAACCATGCATGATGAATGGCAAACCTTACTGAATATTTTGACAGATGTCATTGGCAACTTTGACTGCTGCTGAAACATACCTATCTGGTCACTCTTTACAATGACATTCCAGCAGTCAACTCTTTGGACAAAGCTAGTCTGCTTGCTGTATATTTTGCAGCAAGTAAGGCTCTGTTTTGTCTTCGACTCACTTTCTCATTTTTATAAATGATCTCTTGTCTGTTACTTCTAATCCAATTCATTCTATCGCTGATGACAGTACCCTCAGCTTTTCATATTGGTTTCCTGACTCACGCCCCTCTGCTTTGAACGTAGAACTGAGACGGCAATATATTTTAAGCTCATTAAATTCCGACCTAGACAGCATATTAAAATAGGGGACACCAATAGAGTGGAATTTAATACTTCCAAAGAACAATGGTTTCTTCTGGCATTAAAGTGTAGTTTAAATCTTCAGTCACTATCCATGAATGGCACTTCCTTCGTCGAAATCGAAAGACTCCATCCTCCGTATGTGTGTTAATGATAAATCTTTGTTGGAATGACCACGTATTCGATGTCGCCAAGAACGCTGCCAAATGTCTAGGTTTTCTTATACGAGGGGCGGCTAATAAGCTAGCGGATTAATTTCTCAAAATAATCTCTCTCGAGTGAAATGCCTTTCTCACATTGGGCATACAGTGCCTTAATACTCCTTTTTCAAATTGGAAAATCGGAAAAAGTCGCTCGGGGCCAAGTCGGGGCTGTAGGGTGGGTGGCCTATTTTTGAAAAATCTGTATCTTTTAAGGCCTGTCTCGAAACCCAAACCTTGTGAACAGGCGCGTTATCCTGTAAAAACAACACCCCGTGCCTGAGTTTCCCACTTCGCTTCCGTACGACCGGTTCACATGCCTGAGTCAATAAATTTGCGTAATATTGACTATTCATCGTAGCCCCCTTTGGCAGGTAATCAATAAGCAAAACACCTTCGCTGTCCCAAAAAGCAGTCGCCATAAGCTTCGAAGCCGACTTTTTCACCTTGAATTTCTTCAGCGGCTTCTCCCCTTTCTCTCTCTCTCTCTCTCTCTAGTTTGGACTCCGGATGGTATTGGCGAACCCGAGTCTCATCTACAATTACGATACGATTCGGTTTCAAATTTCCTCGAGATTGTCTCCGGTTAACTCCAAAAAATCTTTGCAGCACTCGTGTCGTCGTTGCTTGTCGAACGGCGTGAGCATTTTCGATACCCAGCGGACACAAATTTGTTTCATGATTATATACTCGTGCAAAATTTCTCCAATCCGTTCTTTTGTGATGTGTAACTCGTCCTCTATCTGCCACATTTTTATTATTCAGTCGGCCAGAACTAATTTTTCAATTTTTCCGACGTTTTCTTCAGTGACCACTGACACAGGATGCCCTGGGCGGGGGTCTTGTTCACAGCTCTCTCGTCCTTGCTGAAATAAGCGAGCCCATTTTTTAAATTTTTTACATACGATTACTTTTTTATTCCTGGCATTCTAGCTATCAGTTTTTGAATTGTTGCCTGTGGTATATTGCTCCAGGAATCCAATACTATATTCCACAACGTAGATTCTGATGATGGGCATTGATCCCGGACCCTTCTATACAGTTCCTCCCACAACAACTCTATACGGTTTAAATCTGGTGATTGCGGCGGCCATATCATGATTTGTAAGATTTCTTCATCTACCCTCTGTTTCAGGTAGTCTTGATAAAGTTTTACCGTGTGTTTTTGCTCGTCGTCCTGTTGATATACGAACTCTTCGACAATTAATATTAGTCCAGGGGGGTCACAGCGTTTCCTTCCAATATTGTTTTGTATGCCTCCTCACTCGAGCCAAATCTCCCACTCCACTTGAAGAGAAACATCCTCAGACCATCACAGAACCGGCTCCATACTTGACGGTAGGAACCACACAGCCTGGTAGCATCTTTTAATCAGCGCTCGAACTTGGATTCATCATTCCATAAACCTCTGTTGAAATCTTCTTCCGTCCAGTCTTTATACTTTTTAACCCATTCTAACCTTTTCTGCTTGTTTTGTGGTCGCAGCAGGGGTTTTCGAACAGCAACTCCTCCAAATAGTCCAGCATGTTCTAATCTTCGTTTGACCGCTGTCAAGGCCAGCAATTTATTCTGTGTTTCATTTATTTCAGCGCGTATTTCGGTTGCTAATTTTCATCTACTTTGTTTGCTTTTTGTGACTATTGGCCGATCCTCATGTTTAGTTGTAGCTCTAGGCCGTCCTGGCCGTGGTTTATCCTCAAGACTTCCGGTTTGAGCGTGCCGTTCAATGGTACGTTGAACACAGCACCTTGATTTCTTTAACTGCGAAGCAACTTCCCGCTGCGATTTACCTTCTTTAAGAAGGGCGATGATTGTAGATCGCTTATCGGTTGTGGTTTCGGCGAACTTTTCCATTTTTAACGAGTTGGAATCTCAAATAAATTCTTGTCACTTCAAAGTGCGGCTTTTATGTAAACCCCTTGCAATCCAGGTCGACAAATTTTGGGATTTGAGAACCCTTTTGATGTAAGGAGTCATAAACAAGTGCTGAATCAACAACCAAAAGTCATAAAATTTAATAATTATGAAAAATGTAAACGCTTCTCAATAAACCACAAAAGCGGTTGTAAAATCCGACTTTTATTATCTGAATGTGTTGCGTATTGTTCAGATAGAAAATTTAGATCAAAAAACCCAATGTAATTCATAAAATTCAATCTACATGCATGAATGAAGTCAGTTGTCTAGGCAGGCGTCACACTTTTGGCCTGCGGTGTACCCTCGTCCATTAAACGTTTGACTGGCCTACTTTTTTTGTATGTTAAAATCAGAAATAGAAGATGTTTGTTGCTGTAATAGCTGTGAACTATTGAATCAGAATCCATGTGGTTATTTCGGGGTTCTATTGAATGCAGTTTGCAAAAAGTAAAAAAATTTATTTAAGTAGATTGTAAAATTTTAACTCCACTTAATAGGTCATAACCAACAAACGTACAGAATATTTTCCATCTATTTTCATTAGTTTCTAGTGGTCGATTAGTTACTTCGCCATTCATATTTTCTACGCACACAAATTGCGGTCTACCTGGACCGTTTTGATAACCTCATAATCTAAGAATTGGATCGCGTAAGAAATTTTATTACTAATGTACATCTATAACTTTTCCATATAAAATAAACACGATACGGATAATTTACAAAATTAGTTTTACGAGCTTCAGATTTACGTGTTTATCTCTTGACACCTTAATGTGCTATTAAAACTGTAAGTCGTTAAAACTTAGCGAAGTTTTTTTTTTATAGTCTGTCTTTATTACGCCTCTGAAAGTCGTTATAAGTAAGATTCTATCCTGTAAACACAGACTAGAGGTTTTAATGCTCAGTTGCAGAAAAGCTATTGCAATCATGAGTGTATTTACGGCTTTAGCCGTATTTTATTGTCCATAACAAAGGTTGTTCCATAATGTAGGTCGTTTTGTTTTATTCAATTCGAATTAGCCACCATTTTTGGTAATGCACGTCTTCACAGGTAAAAACCAATCATCAAACCACAATTTCCATCGCTCCTCCCGTATCAAATCATATTCGTCCAAAAATGGCTCCTAGTTCCTCTTCGGTGGAAAAGCGGCAGCCTTTCAGACATATTTTAAAGTAGGGGAAGTAGCTAGATCTTCGCTGTACGGAGGGCGATCTAAAAGATTTATGCATGTGCTTCTCAAACAGTCTGCAGTGAGCCTTGTCCCATGTGTCGATGCATTATCGTGGTATTGGCGCGAAGAGCGTCAGGTCGTAGATGTGTGAGGGAACACGCTTGGCAGTGACTGATGTTCAAACATAACAGCCTTTGTAGAACCCGTCTTTCTGAAAAGTACGCCCATAATGCATTTGTTAAAGGAACGAGATCTTTGGGGATCTTCACAAGACCCGCACCTTGCCCTGGGACTTTGATGGAAGATCGTAATAATAGATCCAGGTCTTGTCACCTTTTGCAATGGACATGTTGCCCTTGGATTTCCCATCATTCTTCGTCTTGGGGCCTATTTCATTAAATTTATGAGAGTTGACTAGGAATGGGGTGTAAATTGCAGTCTCCTTTGACTCTCAACTCGACAAATGTACATATCTTGATGAGTATTGAGGTAGTTTTATGATAATTTTACTACTCACTTGTCAACTATTGAATTTGTATAAAACAAGGCTCTTGGTTATATGTAGGAGTATGTAACTCAATGCACTATCCGAAGTGTTCAGCTTTTAATTCACTTCTTAAACTGTTTATTGGTGATAGAAACACGGGTGACACAGAAAATCCATTATTTTTTAGTTAACAACTTCGAAGTTGCCTGTGCTTGGGTTACTCCCCATTTCAGTAGTAGAATATAAGGGTAGTATTCTTTCACAAATCGTGGGAAGATAGGCAAAGCGAGACAAAGCGATTCAGATCACATACCAATTCCGCGATTGACACAACACGCATGCATTAAAGAGAAGATTGTCGCTACCGTTGCACTTGATGTTGTAACGAAGATTGAAAAAAATGTTTGGGCGTTCAGAATCCGTCATAAGCGTATTTTGAGATTTTGAACATATGTAAGACGAGTTTTATTTAGATATCGCTACTCTGTAGTTGCTATCAAAGTCAATATTATATGTAAAATGGACTTTCGGCAGTAGCGCTTAAATCGTTAGAAATACATACAACATTTCGCAAGCCTATAGTCGATGAGCTTCTTCATATATATGTGTGTGTTGTAAACAAAACAATAAATGCTCCTAAACCACATATGCTCACTGACTAATGGAAGTAGAAAGGAAAACGTCTAAAGTGGTAGACATAATGTAAGCTCTTCTGATGAGTAATCTTCTTAAGTGACTAGATCAGTGGTAGCGTGCTACGAGTGAATAAACAAATTAGTGAAACTTAAAACTCTGTTTTTCTTAACGCAAAGCGCACGAAAAACAAAAGTGCCTTTAAATATTTTTGTCCGGCCAGCCTTGACGAGAAGTCGCGTGTTGAAAACTTTTTTTTTTTTTTTTTTTTTTTTTATCTTAAAACTGCTTAGTCTTCAGCGATGTCTATGAGCATATATGTATGAGAGTATGCGAACCGGGGGCAAAATTATTTTCGTCTCTCTGCAAAACTATAGGAAAACAAAAACAGTTTTACACTCGATGTGCACAAGTCGACTTGCGACAATTTTGTACAATTTCTTTGGATGGCTTGGAGAAGACAAACATCAAATAGCCTGCTTAGGAATCGCGTTTTATTACTCCTCCCCATATTTTTTACATTCTTATCTCTGCCGCCGTCATTTTACTCTTGTATGTCACGTACATATATTGTCCAACATTGTGAACTGTTGTTCCCATTTAACATGAGTATTTTTCTGTCGCAAAGGATTCCCAAGTTTTTTCGCCATTTCATCGATCTTAAGCTCACTCTATGCCTTACGTCATCGTCACAGTTTGCTTCTTGGTATACAATACAACTAAAATATTTGAAATTTTAGCACTTAGGAAGAACTCTACCGTCCGAAAGAATATCTGGTGCAGGCCTTAGTGGATCGGAGAACAAAGAAGTGAAGTGTTCTGTCTTTGAAGGACTGATTCTGAATCCGTTTTGTTCCACGGCAACTTTTCATTTATTAAGCGCATTTTGTAATTCTACCACGTCCGCAAATAATATTGAGGCTATGTAATCCAAGTGTAATCCAAATCCACGTTAAAGAAGGTTAGAATGCTACCTTGGTTTCGTATTAATCTGATATACGTCTCTGGGACCTTTTGTGCACTCAGCGCCGTCTATGTGAGATCCCTAGGAACTCTAACAAGCATGAAAATCATGTGCAGATCATTTGAGGCATCCCGGTGTTTCTCCATCAGTATCCTTCAACTTTGGATTGCGTCGACGGTCGACTTGCCTTCAACAAGTCTGATGTTTAACACTATTTCTTGCACTCGCGAGTGTCGCCTTTTCCTTTGTACAGCGGAATAAGGGAGCTATGTCTCCACTGATTCAGCCTTGGTTGACCTCTCATCATTTGATTGAGTAGTTTTATGAGCAACACACAAGATGGCGTCAATTTTTATCCAAAATTCTGAAGGAATGTTGCCCGGTCCCACTGGCTTCCCTTCCTCCGTTGTAAAGTCACAACTTCTTTTTCATGAGATTTAGCAGTGGGGACGACTCTACGTGGAAATTCTTCATTTAGTACATTGTTACAATACTCCAATAATCTGTCACAAATGTCTTTACTTTTGGTAAGCAAATGCCCTTCATTTTCAATGTATTATACTTGGGCGACTGAATCTCCCTCGCATCTTTTCCTCTTTGGGCAGCGATTTTTAAGATGTTAAAGATGTTAGTTCGATAATTTGTTTGCTGTTGATGGAGTTCTTGAACACTTGTTTTCACATACTTCAGCACCAATTCATCCCACCGGTGCATCTACTAGCGAAGTGTCTTGCCGCACTTTTTACTATGCATGCTTGGGCTTTCGGTCAATTCAATGAGAGAAATGTAGAATATCCAAAAATCACGAGAAATTACCCCACTAATGTGTCATCTAATTGATATTGTCGATACGTCTTACAACTATAAGACCTACAAAGGAATTTTGGGCGACCGACGAAAGCTGATCTGAGTCAACTTTTGACGTAAAGTATTCTACATCACAAAAAAAAAAGTAAAAACGTGAATAATGTTCATTAATTCTCAATTACTTGTCCATTAGAGCAAATGAATGTTATCTGTTTATACGTTTTTACTTACTGGTCACGTTTGTTCGTTTGTAGATCAGAAAAAAAAAAGGTTTTGTTTACTAACACGTACGCTCAAAGTAGATTTTCTTGTTCATCTGATGGATCTATAAACATCTTAAGTTTAACACAAACAGTTGGTACACAGACAGTCAATTTTTCGATTTTGGAACATTGGGATAAGAATGATTCATTTTCCCACAAATCTGCTAATACAGTGCTTGGGTTTTCTGAAGTACACCATTTCGAAAGAATTATTAACCACAATCACGAACATTTTCTTCCGAAGTTTTACAGAGCCTTTTATAGAAGTCAAATGAATGATGCCATTGAGAATAAAAATAAATGTTAAACAGCCCATAGAGAGCCTTCGGCCTAACTCCTCACAACCATTCGAGTTGTGCGTATTATATATTTCGTACAGTCTTAGGTCACTTAAAGGTTTTCCAGTTGCGCACTGTTGGAATGAGTAGCAATCGGATCCTATCGTATATCTTATTCGATAGTCGAAGATCGTCACCGAAGTATAGAAGCATTGTTATTCGCTTCAAAGCTTTAGTGTTTTTTTCATAGGTGAGGGTTATGAGTCTACAACTCGCCATTCGTCCTTCCCGATCGTAATTTTCAAAGAAATTCCCAGTTGGCATAAAGTGAAGGTAAGCGTAGGGCCGAATAACAGAGCTACAAGATGTTCATCTGTAATGGCTCTTTTCTCGTTATTTTGCAAATTAAAATCTCGAGGGTGTATTGGTGATTAGGTCGTAGAAGATTATCAGCAGCTGCTTTAAGACCTATTTGACGGGCAAAAGCTTTTGTGGCAGATCACGAACGATCATCGATTGTAAAGCAAATGACGATGAAAAGTCTTCCTCGCTGTAAAGTGTTCTCGTCTTATGATGGTGAGCTTTGACTTAAATTCTCTTGGATTAACGTTAGACAAAAGGCATAATCGTACACGCCGAGAGTAGACGTGTTTTCAGACACTTCTGTCTTTAGATCGATGACTAAAAACGTACATACATATGTACATGCATATGTATATGGAAGTGCATGGAATATACTCGAAAAAAAGAAGCATACTCGTATACTCGCATGGCGCTACGCACACCAAGGGAAAATTAAATCAGTTTTGTGCTCGTTTATATGTATTATTATTTGTGAGAAGGGTAGCTTGCACTCCGACCTTGTGGTATGTTGTGCCCCCTCTAATACCTTGGAGAGGTTTGTTTCCTCATTAGAGTTCCCCTCGCATTACAGTTCCTTTCAGAATTATATTTAAGAGTCTTGTACTCTGACTTAGGCTTGGCAAGGATAGCCCACCATAGGGCATCTTCTCTAATCCAGTAGTCTGAGAATGAGAAGTAGTTCTGTGGTTTGGCATTTTCTTATCTGATATTTAGGACTTGCCTAAATATTTCATTCTTTTGTGGGTCAGTGTTCCCCACAGTGTCTCCTCTTTTGCCTCTTTGCAGAATCTACTAAGGCTTTCCTAAAGGGTTGTGCTGTCCCTTGTCTTGCTAGTGAGTCTGGTGTTTCGTAAACCTCTATTCCGACAGGACCAGGTATCCAACAGGGGTTTCTTTGTTAACTCTGTTAGCATTGCTACTCAAGTATAGACTTATTGATGTGGGCGTCAAGTGCCTATCTGACATTGCATACATATCGGCCTGAAAGATGCTGGTACTATTGCCCATGGATTCGCAGTGCTTCATTCTTGACCCAATCACTCCTACCCCAGTTCCTTCTTCAGTTCTCGACCTGTCTATATACCATTAAATTGTATGGTTGCCCAGTCCATATATTGTGGATTCATCGATCCAATTTTTATTATTACTTTGTCAAAGTTGAATTTCCTGATAGTGGCGTCCCTAGGGATAGCAAGAAGGGGACGTTTTTTTTATGGAAAACATCGAATTCTGTTGATCCGATGCACTTTACCCTTGCAATTTTGATTTTGTGTTGCTTGCAAATTCTTCAACCATAAGGTAAAGAGGAGTTAGTTCTAGAAGTACCTCCATGGCTGCGGTTGAGCATGCCAGTCTTTGAACTTTATTAAGTGATTTCTTCATTGTGGTGAGAATGGTTCGCTTTGCCCTTGCTATTGCTCTATACGTCTCACAATAGTCATATATGTACATCCATCTTAGGATGTTCGTAGTTTTCCAAGATTTACCCGCTAGGATTCTACATATCGTAAGAGCACGCGTGGCCTTTCTGGAGACCTATTTTGTGTGTTTTTTTCCAGATGGTTTTACTGTTTAGATATAATCCTGATACTTTACTTTGACTGGTATCTGTACCGTGTCTGAGAGTCTTGATTATTTTCAGTCGTGGAAGTTTTGTCTTCCTTGTGAATGGTGCTATTTCCCTTATATGCTGTTAGTCTTCTCTGTAAAGACAACTTTGCCTTAAGCTGTTTTGCGCTTGTGTTGTCTTTCGTCAAGACGGACTAGACAAAAATGTTTGAAGACAGTTTTACCCTTGATGTGCGCTATGCCTTGGCTTCTCAACTATTGCGTTCATCCAACTAGTGCAGTCTTCAAATTCGATTAATTGTACCTCTTTTGCTTTCTACTAATCATCGGTGTTTGATCTGCTATACTCACTTGACTGGCGACTTTTGAGGGGCAATTTTATACGTCTACGAGAAGGCTACTATAGAACCTTAAAGTTTGATCCTACGCATTTGCACACAAATTACTTCAAATATGATTTTACATCCATAACTAAAATTATTGTTTTTTTTCTTCTCCTCTTCCAGTGAAGGAGGTTTCTTCAAAGCACATCTACATTTCCCAAAGGAATATCCACTGCGGCCACCACGCATGAAGTTCGTCACAGAGATCTGGCATCCAAATATCGAAAAGAACGGTGACGTTTGCATTAGTATCCTTCACGAACCAGGCGATGACAAATGGGGCTACGAAAAGGCATCCGAACGCTGGCTGCCCGTACACACGGTCGAAACCATATTGATATCTGTGATATCAATGCTAGCCGACCCGAACGATGAGTCACCGGCCAATGTGGATGCGGCTAAAGAATGGAGAGAATCTTATCCAGAATTTAAACGTAAAGTAGCTCGTTGTGTCAGAAAAAGTCAAGAGGAATGCTCGTAGAATTCTTTGTATTTATATAAATTAAAAGAAATTATTTAATTAATTTTTTTGTCATTTACTATTATATTAAAATTTTTAAACAAAAGAACAACAACAACAAAGTACTATGCATCGTTTTGCTTAAAACCAGCCAATACCGCAAATGAGGAGATTCGTAAATTTATAAATATTAAAAAAAAAACAACTGAAACTTATATTCAAATACATACAATTTCCTAAATTAAATAAAAACAACAAAATAAAAATTAAAAAAAAAAAAAAAAAAATCTTAAAATTAAATTTATTTTCTCATTAAACTTTTGTCTCTATTTGTTCTCGTTCACTCTCTCTTTTCTTTTCGTTACATGGTTTCGCTGTTTCTCTTTTAATTTTGTTTTTTATACAAAAAAACAAATTTTAACCTTTAATCTAATAACCAAGCTTCACATAAGATAAAAATCGAAAAAAAAAAAAATTCAAACCTAAATCGAAAGTGTAATCCAAAAGCAATTTGCTCAATAAAAAGCGCCACACGATAGACGCCTTTTATTTGGTTTACATGGGGCGGATGTGGGGCGACAAAATAAAATAAAATTACATATACATACATCTCATAGATTTCATGTTTTTTTTGTACATTTTAATATTGTAAGATGGAAAATTTCAAATAAAAATTCGCAAACAAAAATATTTAAATAAGAGAAAAAAAAAATCAACCCAAAACAACACCAAGGCAACACAAAAAAAAAAAAAACTACAAGAACATCAATAAACTCAGTTATTATTTAATACATATATATTTATATATATATAAAATAAAATAAAAATACAATCTTTGAATATAATTATAAAGCATTTAAAGAATTTCTTTTTTTTTCGAAAAGGAATAAATATTTGAACGAAATACCGTTAGAAGATTTTTAATAAAATTTGTTGTTTTATTTAAAAGTGGAAATAGGGTTTTTTGTGGAGCCATTCAGTTTTATGGGGTGGAATCGGCTAAGGGGTATTTCCATGGAGACTGATCCCCATTTGACAACAAATGAGTTTGGGAATTTAAGGAATCCGTTCATTTTTGAATGGTTACTTAATTGTATCATTCGATTATCACTACATATAGTAATGCCTGTCTGCTTGGTCGATGTACATATGTTTACCGATCAACCTAGCCGAAACACAGCCGACAAGAAGGTATACTTCAGTGTATTGTAAAGGGTAATTCACGTAAGAAGCAATTTTGATAGAAAACAGGGTTTTTAATTAAAAAGTGTAAAAATACTGTATGTATGGAACAACATATCGGGTAAATGGCCTCCACGGCTTTGCTGACACATACGCACTCTTTTGTCGAAATTTTTCATGAGCGTTTTGCATAAATGTGGCTGAATTTCGTTGATACAGCGCTTAATTTGCTCCTTTAAGGGTGGTCGTGGCCTTGTTGGCATAAACCTTAGACTTAAAAATACCCCAAAGAAAAAAGTCCAGCGGCGTTAAATCTCGTGATCTGGGCGGCCAATTCTGATCAACAAAACGGTAAATTACACGACCAGGAAACGACTCATACAGTAATTGAATTGTTTCTCGGGCTGTATGGCATGTGTCACCGTCTTTGTTGAAACCACACGTCGTCCACATGCAGCACAAAAAACTGGATTATCATGTCGCGATAGCGAGCACCATTAACTGTTATTGCCTGACAAGCTGCGTTTTCAAAGAAGAATGGTCCGATGATGCCTCATGCCTAAAACCCACATCAAACAGTAACACTGTGGATGCATTTGTTTCGCAACAATCACTCGTGTATTTTCTGAACCACAAATTCGACAATTTTGACGATTTACAAAGCCATCAATATGAAAATGAGTTTCATCGCTGAAGATGATTTTGTTTGAAAAATCAGCATCCACTTGTTGTTCCATAATCCATTCAACGAACTGTCTTCGCTGTTCTTGGTCAACAGGCTTAAGTTCTTGAGTCAATTGCACTTTGTATGCATGAAGATGCAAGTCTTTCGTGAGAATACGCTGTAGAGAGCTTCTCGAAATGTCCAATTCTAGACCACGGTGCCGAATTGATGTTCCTGGACTCTCAACAACGAGCTGCTTCGATGTTTTGTGTTGAACGAACCAGTCTCCCTGAATTTTGGAATTAATCTCTTCACAGTCGATGAAGTTAAATCACTATTCGGACCATATTTTGTATGGAAATTACAAACTGGAGCTGCCAAACCTTCGTTATTTTTAAAATATTGCTTAACAATGAAAACGGGTTGTTCTTTTGTGTAGAACTCCATTTTTAATAACCCTAAACTGTCAGCTGTCACGCTGTCTTTTTTTCGTTGGCAACACTACCACACAAATGATGCAACATTAAAATTTTGCAGGAATTTTGGGACACCCTTTATATAAGCGCATTCACATTGAACGTAAACGGTACGTAAAAACCAAGATGTGAATCTGCAGCTCATACGTAATACATTGAAGAATACTTTCTTGTCTGCTACGTTGGTTGGTTAATGAAATACTTGCATGCATATGTACGGTTTCTGAATTTGAAGAACAGCGTTAAAAGATTTCTCAATGAAGAAACTCCCGCCAGGCTCGTTGGCAACTGCCAGAGTTCACAGGATTTCGGACAACCAGAAAGACAGATTTGTCACTCAATTCAAATCACCTGCCTATTACAATCACAATCGAGTTCTCTGAAAAGAGGACAACCATACATTTCAATAAAGCAGACTGGCCTGGTTTTATGGCTTACACAAATAATAAATTCAATAACCAGCAACCATTGATAAATGCTCACATAAATTGGAAAATTCAAATGTGATGTGAAGGTCCGTTGCTATTACTTTTTTATGCACAACTGTCCACTTTACCATAAACAGAATGAATTAGCCCGTTATCTGCAACAGATGTCGCAAAATATGCATCAGTTGGAGTCATTAACCCACAGTGATAACAATTGTTCTTTTAACCTTGTTTTGGCTATTTTTTCTTATTTTTTTCGCTGTTTTCTTACTAGCAATTAATTTTATTGGTATGAAATCTTCAAGTTCAGGTATTAAGTAAGCTTTAAGTAAATATTATTTTCAAAATAGTGCTATATGTGCAATTTGTTCTATAATTCTAATGGCACTGTGAAAAGCCAATTCTTTTTCCAAGTAATTTCAATAGATCGAATTACTAATATTCCGGGTGAGTCCTGGTTATAAATTTTATTGAATATTATAGAGTGACCTTAGAACCGTTAAAATTTTCTGTCCGTATTTGCCGAATTACAATTTTTTTTAAATGGTCCTATGTGGTAAAAAAAATTGTCCAACGCATTTTTTTCCCGTACTTATTCTAATTTTTTTGCCTTAGGTACGAGTTCTAACAAACTATTTGTAACGAGGCAAGAGTTTGTGAATATTCTGAGAAATTCTGGATATTTAAACAAATTAAATCTTAATTTCTTCGGAAGGGTTAAAAACTCGAACGAAACATTTCGACAACCAAGACCTGCTTAAACGAATATCGAGGGTGGCTGTGGTGTAGTGGTAACATCAACGCTTGTCACGCTCTTGGTTCACGGTTCAAATCCTGATCTCAACAGTCATCTATTTATTTCGTCTGAAATAAATAAAAAAGTCGATCAATTACGAAAGCTTAGTCAACTCTACTGCGAAGGCATAACACTGGCAGTAGGGTGGTCATACGGCTTAAACGCAACTTGATCGTGATGATGACATCAGGTGGAGGGAAAAAAATACTGTGGATCAAGAGCAACGACAAAAAGCAAAACAAACAGCTCCCCAGTTATCTGGACGCCACCCTTGGGGTTTACTGAAACTTAATACCACCTAAGTTTCAAACCCACTACACCAACCTATCTCTCTCTCTCTCTCAATTTATACAAACGTCCGTGCCCTGAAATAATTTAATGGTATTCATATCCCATTTGGCGCGCGCAAATTATAAAAAAAAAAAAAAATATCGCACTTTACGAGGGCTGTTCGATAAGTCAGTGACTTTGATGCAAGATGGCGCTCGGATCGGAGAAAAATTAGCTGAATTGTGATATGAACTGCTTCTTCATCCACCTTATTCTCCAGATTTGGCTCCGTGCGATTATTTCTTGTTTCTTGTGCTCGGCGGAAAAGTATTTTCATCGAATGAAAAATTATCTCTGCAATAAATAAATGCCTATTTTGCAGAGTTTGAGAAATCATATTTTTTGGAAGGGTTAAAAAAGTTGGAATATCATTGGGAAAAGTGTATTTTTTTTTTATGATTCGCGCGCGCCAAAAGGAATATGAATACCTTTATACTGTTACAGGGCACGGGCTTTTAAGGACAAGGGGAAGAGGAACAGAGGAGAAGCATATGCACGTTGGCTTTAAATGTTTGAAGGTTGTAGTGATGGGGAAATACAGAGCTTGGTAGATCATTCCACTTTCGTGTCGTTCGGCTTATAAACAAATCCCTATATTTAACAGTACGACCGAAGTTAGGCTTTAGGGAAAACTGATGTGCATTCGAAGCATGTCGTGTATTACTGGTGAAATTTTGAAGGGGAAGAATGCAACTGGCTATTTCGCTGGAGCATTTTCTGTGGAAAAAACGATAAAACAGGGAGAGACAGGAGACATTTCTCCGATGTTCTCATGAATGAATGGAATTCACAATGTCTCTATCACCTATAAGTTTTAACGCGCGATTTTGCACCCTATCAAGAATGTGCAGAACGGTCTTGGGTGCACCAGACCAGATATGGGCGTTATATTCCAGCTTAGAGCGGATGAATGCCTTATAAATTGAGGCCAGATCAGACGGGGTAAAATATTTCTTGCACCGTTTAAGGAATCCTAGAATCGCGCTGAAAGGAGACTACATTGAAAAATAAATTCAATTTTGAGAACAAATCAAGTATTTCGTTTCAAAGTCACTGACTTATCGAACAGCCCTCGTAAATCAGACTATAAATTGCGATGGTGCCAAGCCAGTAGGAAGAATGATCGATTTTTAATGCAAAATAAAACTTGACTGAAAATGTTTATTTCATTTTTAAGTACCTCTGAGAAGAAATGTGGTCAACCAGTTACTTCCTTTGACTCATCTACTGAGCGAACAAAACCTCAAAAAATAACAAATTCGAGAATCGTCACCTGTTTCAGTTTTTCCACCTAAATGAGCCTTAGATTATCAGGACAATCTCAAGCATCAAAGTTGTTGCAGAAAATAACTTCTAAAAGTCCAGATCGTGCAGGCAAATACATAAAGTCTTACAAAAGGTCAACAGAATCACAAATTATATTAATAATGAGTGGAGAGCTTTCTCTGTTGTCGTAGAAGCAAAAATACCTAGAAATCAATACAATGTAATCAGGGAGAGCGATCCGGAGAAATTTCCATCGTGTAAAGTTATTCAAATGACAAAAAAAAGAATGCTATCCCCCACTAGAATATATGAAATTAAGAAGCATATCAGTTGAAGTAACTTAAAGTAACTTTGCAAGCTTAGCTTGATCTCACTGTGCAACGGCTACTTCAAACACAAAAAACTGTTATTGATTTACTGGAAAATGTGAAACTAGAAAATCTTGCTTTGTACAGGAAGTGGGATTTTGATGATTGATCTTATAGGACTTTTACGATCTTCAAGCTTTTGATTTGTTCCACTCCGTCTTACTTGTGACGCTAAAATTATATGGCAAAACCCGCGATCAGCGTCTCGAAGATACTGACGACCCTTAAAAATTGAGTACGTAAAAGAGTCTATTGAAATTCCAAGAGAATAAAAAAACAGAGATCAGATAAAAAAATTGGTAAATAATAGAACCATGTTGGTAGGAAAATTATTAGTAGTAAGTCACAATTTGATCTTTACATTGGTTGACAGTATAGTATGCGATAAGCTTACAGATACGTCATCAATACAAAAATGTTACTTGTGTGGCGTAGTATCTAAAACTTTAATAGGGTCGAAGAAATGATTAGATTGCCAGTAAAAACAGAGCCCTTAGAATTTGTTTTACATGGATGGATATGTTTCTTCGAGTATCTATGTACTTCACGTGTCATACAACTTATCTCTTAAAAAGTGGCAAACTATAGGAAACGACAAAATAATTGTTGCAGAAAATAAAGTGCGAATACAGAAGGAATTTAGGGAAAAATGCGGGTTGATCATCGACACACCCAGGCCAGGATTTAGCAATCCGAATGATGGGAACACGGCCAGACGTGGTTTTCAAAAAGCTGAAATCTCGTCTGATATAACTAAATTAGACATTGGATTAATTAACAGATTGCACACATGATAGTTGTATCAAGTGGGCATGAAATTTGTTTTCCTACGATGCAGCCAGATACTTTGTAGCTATGTACTCCCGGTACAATACGAAACAATACAACATACGAAAAATATGATTTCTCAAACTCTGCAAAATAGACATTTGTTGCATCGATAAGTTCTTCATTCGATGAAAATCTTTTTTCGCCGAGCCATTTCTTCATATTAGGAAACACAAATTAATCGCACGGGGCCAAATCTGGAAAATAGGGTGGATGAGGAAGCAGTTCATATCGCAATTCAGCTAATTCTGCTGCTGCTACTGCGGACAAATGAGCCGGTGCCTTATCGTGATGAAGCAGCAATTTTTTCTTCTTCAAATGGGGTCGTTTTTCCATCAATTCTGCATTAAATTTATCTAATAAATTGGCATAGTACGGTCCAGTGATCGTTTTCCCATTTTCCAAATAGTCCATGAAGATGTTGATCTCATCGGTGTTGATCTCATCGATCCCGTCACCGGTAACGCTTTCAAGTTGATATTTCTTCTTGTTGGTAATTGTATTCTCGTATCGATCTTCTCCCCGTAAATAATAATAATAATATTGTAACATAATGTAGCATAATAACTACGCTCCAAAAGTATGCAACACATTCCGAAGTGTCTTTTCATTCGAGGTTCGTGTAGGGATTATGTCTAAGACGACGTCGTGGAATTAAGAGAGAATTATAACCGCAAGAGAATTATAACCGCAAGAGATTATTGGCTGCAGCTGTCATCTTGGAATTATTACATCAGAATTTTCTTGTTCCAGTGGTCGAAGAATTTGCTAGAAGTTTCTGGCTATCAGAAATGCGACTATATAAGGACAGATGGCGATCGAGGCAAGGCAGTTGGTTTTCGAACCGCACGAAGAGATTGGAAAAGTGATAATCGGCGAAATTGTAATTTTGTGATAAATTGAAAGTTAAGAGTTAACCAGAAGAAGTAATTAGTTTAGATTTGTGAATTAAGTAATTGGAATGAGATAAAGTGATTTGAGAAGAAAGAGACCTTGTAAGGAAAGAATTTGCGAAGAACAGTATAGTGTGAACTTGAGTTGTTCTATAGACTAGAAAGAAAGAAATAATCTCACAGAATAGCGTTTTATCTACTCGAACCGTAGCTCGCATATTACAATATTTGTAATAATAATAATTGAGTCGCTCGCTGAGTACCGGGAGGAACTTTCCGGATACAAAGATGTCAAAATTGTCGGCATATACAGACGGCTCTAAAATATCAGGGGAATCAGGGGCTGGCATCTTCTGTGCTAACCCACCGATTGAACTTGCTATTCACCTAGAACCAGTTGTAACCGTATTCCAAGCAGAAGTCCTTGCAATTATGATAGCAACAGAAATACTCGCAGAAGACACCAGCGAAGAGAGGCAAATAGACATTTGATCGGACATCAAAGCAGCAATTAGCCCGATCACAAACCCTGTGTCAAAATTACAACTAACAAAGGAGTGCAAGACTAAATTGAACCTACTTGCCAGGCGTAATAGAGTCCGCCTTATATGGTTACAGCGGCACGAAGGTGTACCGGGTAACGAAAAGGTAGATGAACTAGCAAGGAAAGGTGCGAGTGACACAGAACTGAATCCTGTCAAGACTATAGGGGTCCCTCTGACAACTACTAAAATGATAATCAATGAGAAAATGAGACAGGAGTTCAATAACTACTGGACGAATCTAGACACGTGTAAAGTGGCCAGATCAGTGGTAACTGAACCGAGTAACAATAGGGCACATCAATCTTAATAAACACTCGTTTAGACTCGGGCTAGCTGAAACAACAATCTGTGCCAACTGTGAGGAGGAGAAGGAAGATATAGAGCACTTCCTCTGCCACTGCCCTGCAACAGCAAGATTAAGACCGAAGATACTGGGATCTCCAAGGATACCGGATCTAACACACCTTGAATCGGTGATATATTGGAGTTCGCTAGACGAACAAGACGATTTCCCGATCACTATATGACATAATCTCCTTTTTGATACTCCGATGATTCCAATACCTAAATACATCCTCTCTCATCACTTAATACCCATTACATTACTTTTCCTACAGCTCGATAGACGAGGGGAATACAACGGGCCCAGTGGAGGCTTAACTAACCAACCAAGATGGCAACATCATCGGCATAGGCCGCTACGTTGAAACCATTCCTTTCAAGTATAACTAACATCTCGCCCACTACTAGAAGCAATAAGAGTGGTGAAAGGACACAGCCTTGTGGGGTGCCCCGCTTGACTAAAACTGAATGTAACATACTAGCTTATGACTTTAAGTTATATTTGTCGGGAAAACATATTCATTGTTTCCAACACTTAAACATGTAACTTCAAAAATTGTATGTGTGGTGCTCAAAAAATTACCTCTCTCTAAATGTTAATAAATGCTCAGTTATTACCTTTTTCCTTCATGCATACCTACTCGTATTCTATTGATGTTAAAGTCGTTTCTCGTGTCTCTTTAATAAAAGATTTGGGTATATTGCTGGATAGTAAATTATTCTTCAATAATCATGTTGAATAATTTGTTAACAATAGGTCATGGGGAATGCTTGTGAGTTCTCTTACCCATATGTTATTAGAACATTTTATCTATCTTTTGTTAGATCTATTTTAGAATACGCATCTATTGTTTGGTATCCATACTACAATGTTCATATCTATAGAATTGAATCTATCCAAAAAAGATTTCTTAGGTTTACCCTTAGAGGACTTCCTTGGGTCGTTCCAAATAATTTACCATACTACCAATCTGGGTTAAAATTGATTAGTTTAGAAACATTAGAAGTCAGGAGATCGGTGGCAAGAGTTTTTTTCTACATAGGATACTTACTCACTGGTGAGATTGACTCCCCGGAATTCCTAAGCCTTCTCAACATAAACGTTCCTTCTCTCAATCTACGAAATAATAGATTCTTTAGTATAGCCCACTCGCGTACTAACTACGACCGTTCCTCCTCAATTAACGGTGTAATGATAGCCTATAATGCTTATGTCAATTTAATTAGTTTTAACAAGTCAATCTCCTACGTTGCTGGATGGAATTCAGTCACGATTGTTTGCTCTGTATACTTCTATTGCTTTTATGTATTTCATTTGGTAATAATATTGTTATTTCTATTTAAAAAATGTACATACTTATGTCTATGAAAGTCTTGTACTTTGGAGACGAAATGAAATACAGGGTGGCTGACATGAACTGTTACTAATTCGCATAGCTGTATTTTTTTAATTGTGAATATTATTTATTGAATCCAAAGAAAAAAATGTTGGAAATGTATTCCAATTCAAGGATTTAATTAATATTTTCGATATGGCCACCTTTGGCACGAATAATGGCTGAGGTTTCCATTATGCGCACTAAGCAAATTTATTTTTTTTATTTTTTTTGTTTAAATTGACTTATTCTAAGATGCACTGTAAAAGAATTTTTCTGAGGAAACTTTTTTTTCTATTTTTTTTTTTTACTTTTAAAGTTTTCAATTTTCACAGAAAAGTGCATGTACTCGTATACAAACTGCACAAATGGACGCGTTCACTTCTCATAACGCTGTGCTAAGTGATTTTTGTTGCCGAAGAGGGGGAAGGGTGGGGTGATGAATGCAGTGAATGTTGGAAAATATTATAGGTATTGCCATATGTCCCAAAGTTGAAATAATTTAAAGTTAATTTTGTCTTTTTTGATACCTATTTTCTTTTTCTTTTTTTTTATTGACTGAAAATATTATACTATTAATACCCCAGAGTAAATATAATTAAACTTTAGCTCCAGACGCCTGACAGTTGTTGACATACCCTTAGCGGAGCGACGAAGTCGCGTGAGCGGCTAAACCCTGCGGAAAAAAGGGTTAAAACCCTGTTAGCGAGCGAAGCGAGCCACCCACCCCATAGTTTAAGTACACCAGACTTTCTTACAGGCGCCTGCCTGACAGTTGTTGATATACCGTTAGTGGAGCGACGAAGTCGCGTAATTCTACAATGACAATTATTTTAATAATTTCGCTGATTGGATAGTTGAATACCGGTGGAGGAGGGAAATAGCGAAAAAAAAAATTAGATCCCTTTGAAGAGTTGCTTCAAGCAGTGGTGCATGTTTATGGAGATTTTGGAAAAAAAGTTTTAAAACTCCAGTGTATGAGTCACATAAACATAGTTTGCTTAAAAAAAAAAAATAAAAAATTAAAATTTAATAAAATAAAATAAAAAAAAAAATATTGCATTTCCTCAAGAAATAAATCTTATATTTATGTTTTTTAGGCCATTTTAAGCCAGAACAAAAAAAACAAAAAATGTTTGCTCAGTGCGCATAATGGAAACCCGCCCCGAATAATTTCCTTGAGACGGTCAATAAATTTATCGCACGCTGCACGCATGTGTGTGTGGAATGCGCTTCCATTCCTGGCGAAGCGCTAACTTGAGTGCGTCTGTTGTTTGGTATTTTTTTTTAGTGCCAACCTTGGCCTTCAAAATGCCCCAGACAGAAAAGTTTAATGGATTCGCATCGGGAGAATTCGATAGCGATTGTGTCGAGGAAATGAAGTGCGGAACGTTTTGTCGCAGCCATTCTTGATTTGCTCGGGCTTTGTGGGAACGTGCAGA
The DNA here is from genome assembly GCA_963082735.1 of Pocota personata. NCBI lineage: Eukaryota > Metazoa > Arthropoda > Insecta > Diptera > Syrphidae > Pocota > Pocota personata. The sequence goes on along the minus strand of OY720429.1, from coordinate 43,496,918 downwards.
GTCCTGTTGGAATGTCCAAGGTCTTTGGACGAAATGTTTGCGTGCCCATGACTTCAACACAGCTTCCAAGACAGTTTCACGATAAACCATTGCGTTTATCTTAACGCCACGGTCCAAAAATATGAGCGGAGCCCGACCATCGGTAGTCACTGCGGTCCAAACTATCAAAAAGGGTGGCGCTTGCTTCCTGGTGGCAAATCTTTGGTCGAAATTATCGTATGACCTCTCTGGCAGGAAAACTCGATCATTTTGCTTGTTGACAAGTTGCTCAATTGGAAAGGGTGCTTCATCAGAGAAGACGATGTTTGGCAATTGCTCTTTCCACTCTAACTTTTTTTTGGTCAGGTGTGAGATCGTGAACTTTTCGGAGCTTTAAGTAAGAGCTCATTTCTAAAATGTGTTGCCTCCATTCTCTGGATATGTTTAGCTCAGAAGCCATTTTTCATCCGCTACGCCTAGGGTTTCGTTCGATTCTGGTCTTCACACTCCGAATCACTGTTGCCGATGTTGCTGTCTTTTTCGGACCACCTGCTGCCGGTTTCGTTGTAACGCGATATGATAGTGATTTTCTAGCCAAAAAAGGGCAATAACAATATTACTTTTGAATTCCGTTGTCAATAGAACAAAAATTAAACACGCGATATAAAAAACCTTACACACGCTTGTCAACAATGAAATGAATTAACAAGTTTAAAATTTTCAGCGCGCTGTTATTCGTAGTTTGGCAAACACAGCTACGTGAAGTTGGTAACAGTTCATGTGTGGCTGACATGTAAATAAATAAATAACTAAATAAATAAATAAATAAATAAATAAATAAATAAATAAATAAATAAATAAATAAATAAATAAATAAATAAATAAATAAATAAATAAATAAATAAATAAATAAATAAATAAATAATAAATAAATAAATAAATAAATAAATAAATAAATAAATAAATAAATAAATAAATAAATAAATAAATAAATAAATAAATAAATAAATAAATAAATAAATAAATAAATAAATAAATAAATAAATAAATAAATAAATAAATAAATAAATAAATAAATAAATAAATAAATAAATAAATAAATAAATAAATAAATAAATAAATAAATAAATAAATAAATAAATAAATAAATAAATAAATAAATAAATAAATAAATAAATAAATAAATAAATAAATAAATAAATAAATAAATAAATAAATAAATAAATAAATAAATAAATAAATAAATAAATAAATAAATAAATAAATAAATAAATAAATAAATAAATAAATAAATAAATAAATAAATAAATAAATAAATAAATAAATAAATAAATAAATAAATAAATAAATAAATAAATAAATAAATAAATAAATAAATAAATAAATAAATAAATAAATAAATAAATAAATAAATAAATAAATAAATAAATAAATAAATAAATAAATAAATAAATAAATAAATAAATAAATAAATAAATAAATAAATAAATAAATAAATAAATAAATAAATAAATAAATAAATAAATAAATAAATAAATAAATAAATAAATAAATAAATAAATAAATAAATAAATAAATAAATAAATAAATAAATAAATAAATAAATAAATAAATAAATAAATAAATAAATAAATAAATAAATAAATAAATAAATAAATAAATAAATAAATAAATAAATATAGTCTCGGTAAAATATGTGGACAGCTTCCATACATTTCTTCCATACATTATGCATGACCACGTCTAATTTTTGGAGGCATTTTCTTAAAAAAAAAACATATTGCTTTTGCAAATCTATTTCGATGACTGTTAGTCTTATTGTGAATATCTCATCAGAATCCATGAACATCGACTACAAATTTTGCTAACCACGTACTTTATTTATATAGGCTATCATACGATACTTCCTAGATGGACTGTATCTTTCCTGTATGTTTTTTTTTGTAATATAGGATTAAGAAATCTTAATATGAAACATGTCATTGGCTAAGTGTCTCATACTACTCGTAATTGACTATGTAACCCACGAGTTATGGCCGCAGTTAATCTAGTACGAATAGCATATATTCGTATAGTTGTACCCAACACCAATGTACGCACGTCAATCAGCTGGATAATGTAAACCACTAGGTCAGAATTATATTAAAAAAGTCTAACAGACTGTTATTGAAACATAAAGGAAAGATAATCTCCAAAATCACAAACGTCATAACCCTGCACTGTACTTTAAGCATACATTTTTATACTCATGAAGAGAAGGATGAGGTCATCATCCACTTCATCATTATCCTAGCTGAAAAGCGATGCTCCTCCTTCCTATGCAACCATTATGGATGAACAAAATAAAATAAATATTTTGAGACATGTTATAATGCGGATTTTACCCATCATGCTGGAGTGATCATTACTACCCACCAGAAGTATGAAAACAAATCTCCAGCAAGTGTTTCTTCAAGAATTTTATAAAGCAGATCAGGGTGGTTTACAATTCATGCGTAAGAATCACTGGAGCTTAATCTTTTACTTTAATTTAAAGATGACGTTCAGTTATTAGGAACATAGCTTTGATGTTTCTAATGAAGGTAATTGAAGCGGTTATTATTAAAAGAAGATATGTTACAATAATAGTATTATGAGAAAAAGGCAAAAAACTGTGCAAATTGGGGGAACCATTCTTTTAACTACTCCCTTAAGTTCTTTTCTATGCGTCATACTGAATATGAGTGCAAGGATTGGGCTATGTGTATGGAAAGAGAATACCCAGGAAATCCTGTATTTCAAAATTATGTGTCAACAAAAGCCTGCATTTGAGAAACCTGTATTAGTTTTTGTAGGAAAATATAGCCTGCACGACAACACCTCAGGAAACGGACTCAGGCCAATTGACTTTGCGGCGGGGCGAAACGTCGCTGTATAAGAAAACGATTCCTGCACCTTAACATTTATAAGGGGACCTGGTGTTCTCCGGATCAATAAACTCTCAACCATATTGATCACAAGATACCCCTCCAGCATTTTTGACGTTCGTATCTTCCGAGCGGCCAATATTAACTCGGATCATTACCTTGTTGCTGTCGAGCAGAAAGTTCTGTTAGTTTTTCGGCAATGCAAAGGTGTTTTCGGGAAGACATGGGGCTTGTCGCCAAGGAAAGTCCTTTGGATCTACACAGCAATGATAAGACCCTTCCTCTCATATCCGTCAGTTGTTTGGTGTAATAAGCTCTCATTTAAATACGTTACTGCTGCTTTCGCCAAACTCCAAAGAACGGTCTGTCTCGGCTGCTTGGAAGCTTTCCCCAGTACGCCTGGCTCTGCTCTAAATGCCTTGATGAACCTACAGCATCTATAAGGAGAAGAGAGAGGAAGAACACCGGCTTCTTTGAAAGAGGAAAAAAGAAAATGAGAAGCGCGTGATTATCAGAAGGTAGAAGGTAAAAACAGCATGCCAAGGCTACAAAGGCCGAACAGAACCCTGTAGGGAAGAAGAAGGAAATCTAGTAGAATCAGTCGGTGCTCAGAATTTGGAAGGATCACTTCTGCAGACGGCAGTGACGCTGTCAAGCAGAATGCTCGCGGTAAAATTGACGGCATACCCGCGGAGCTTTTCCAAGCTGCGCCAACAGCATCGGCAGAGCTACTGTTCCCACTTGTCGGGAGAACATGGGAAGCTGAGAGTTTTCCAGATGAGTGGAAAAAGGGAATGATTGTCAAGCTCCCTAAAAAAGGCAACCTAATGCAGTGCGAAAACTGGAGAGGTATCTGCGTGCTGCCTGCTGTGGCCAAGATAATAGCTAGAATCATCCTGGCGCGAATCAAAGAACACCTTGTAGACACACTCGACGCCGAACAAGCAGGTTTCCGCTCTGGATCCTCCTGTGTCGACCACATCAACACCCTGCGGATCATCATCGAGCAATGTGTTGAATATCGATCACCACTTCACCTGTTGTTCATCGTTTTTGAAAAGGCGTTTGATAGTGTCAATCGGGAATTTATTTGGAGTGCCTTGCGCAGGATAAATTAATAGCAATTATCAAGGCTACATATGATGGGTTCACATGTCACGTTATGCACAGAGGAAGGCTGTCTGAGGAATTCGAAGTCCAAAGTGGGGTTCGGCAAGGCTGCATACTTTCACCAATATTGTTTTTATTGGTGATTAGCGATGTGCTGAATGCGGCCTTATCAACAGGAAATAGAGGAATTCGATGGACTCTCACATCTGAACTCAAACACCTCGACTACGCCGACGATGTATGCCTACTGTCTCACAGAATAATGGACCTTCACCAAATGACAGCAAATGTGGAGAGGGAAGCAGACGTCGTTGGGCTGAAAATTAACTCGGCAAAAACAAAAATGATCAGCCTAGGACCAAACTCATCAATTCATATATGCATTGCTGGACAAACGGTTGAGAGAGTAGAGAGTTTCCAATACCTTGGGAGTATTGTCTCAACCGATGGCGGAACCGAACTGGATATAGCCAGCCGAATAGGTAAAGCAAAATCTGCGTTTGGGATGCTATCCATAGTTTGGCGAAGTAATGCAATTAGCTTAAACACCAAGCTACTACTGTTCCGTTCCAACGTTGAATCCGTGTTGCTATATGGATGTGGTACCTGGAGAGTGACCGTCACTATCACGAGGAAGCTGCAAACGTTTGTCAATCTACGTTACATCTTAAGGATATTCTGGCCAAACCGTATCTCTAACGAACAGCTTTATCAGAGAACGGGCCATGAACCTATAGGCACAACCATACGACCGATCGGTCACACTCTCCGAAAGGGTGACAGGTCCATAGCTAACCAAGCGATGCAATGGAACCCGCTTCAGGATCGTTTGTTTGATCTCCAAGAAAGGATACCTTCCGAACCTCGGCTGTTAACTAGTAAGCACAGAGTAGCTAATAAAAAGGGGATAATGTGCATCACATACATATCTCTTTCAACAATGACCGCTTTAATTGTAAAACACTTTTTCAGAATTATAAAATTTCTGACATATCATGAACAGTTTGTCCTTGTCTATTCTTGAATATATTATTGTTTACGGACCCTTCTTAAGCTCCCGATCCATTTAATCTACCTTTCGAATAACTTGCTATCAACGTTTTTAAGAGTTTTCTCTTATTTTCCCATCCACTCTTATTCGCTTAAATTTCTCTTAATAAAACACCTTCCACTTAGGTTCCACAGCCCCTTTCATACAGAAGGATACACCTCTATAGACGTAATTCGATTCAATTCGCCGTATTACCGGCTAAGCACTGCAATTAAAGGCATCACACTCAATCACAGACAGTACAAGCACCTACAGAAGTAGTTGAAGCGCACCACCAGCAATGGTGAACTATGCCAAGTGGTGAGTGAACCGGTTGATGATGCTTCGTCTCCGTGAGAAACGACGCTAAACACAAAAAAAAAAAAAAAGAATAGAAACAAAATACAACCTACCACCACCAAAATATTTCCTCCACAACAGCTGAGTGCAGCTTTCTCAACATTTCTCTCGAAGAGTATGCCCTAGTAAAGTAAGCTGGGTACTCTGTTGTGTTCGGTTTTATTTTATTATTTTTTGTTATGTATACGCCACCGAAATTCGCCGCCCTTTCCACCGCGCTGCCTCATCACTTTATCATTACATTCACCTAACAGCTGGAACAAATGTGTGGTGACAGCGGTGAGAGCAGGCAGATGGAAACAGATGAGAGTTTTCTGGTTATGCTGTGTGCTGTATTGTACGTCACAGTACAGAGTGTTAAAGTGAGTCGAAGTCCCTCGGCCAGAGCCGGAGCCAGCGCCAGAGTCTCATTCAAAAAATTTTTATAAAACTCGAAACCCGTTCTGGTCCGTCTTCAGTTCGTGCTGGAGAATTCCATTGGAAAGTTCGCGCGCGGAATGTGAGTTTTGGATTTGCTTTTGGCTTTTACGGTGTGGTTTTTCTCCACTCTCTCTTGCTGGCTCTCGTGTGAGAGTACTCGTATATTGTTGTGTTTTGCAAAAAAAATTTTGTTTATTGTGTTCGAGTGGAAATCCGGGAGTTGTAGTATTTTTTGCTTTTCATTTCATAGCCAACACCCGGTTGAAAGGCTTTGATAAAGCCCAGGGGAGGGCCAATCACTAGGCCATAAATACCAGTAATCATTTTGATCTGATCTTTTCTTCAACTACTGGTAGAAGTACGAGTACTTCGGTGGAGAAGTATCATAGTCGGAAAAGGAGGAAATTTTCTTATGTTACTTTTGCTTACCACCACTTCTCGTCCGTGTGTTGAAGTTGAGTTTCAAGTCGAGATGATTGTGTATGTGTGGTGAGAATTGATTAAATTCGGGAAACACCATAAGATACTCTGTTCACTGTTCACTTTGCCTTTTATGTATTTTTTTTTTCTTTTTTTTCTGGGATGGTTTTTATTTCCTTTTTTATATTGCTTGCCTGTGAAAACCTTCTAATCTAATGACGTATGTGTGTCCTTAGGGAACGAAAAAGAGAACACATGAGAATCATCGTTTAAATCGTATCCGCTTGTGTTTGCCATAAAGACAACAGGATATCTGCATTGAGGCTGAAGTAGAGTGCGCGTTAAGAGCGGAAATGAGGTGAATGTAAATATTTATCTTTCATTTTAAGGAGACGACATCCAGTGCAATTTGTGAAAGAGAGTGAGCTAAGTGATATGTGATTTGTTATAACGTAATAACGATAAAAAGATTGAATATTCTACGCGCAAAAAATTATTAAAAATAAAAACACACATGCTGCATGTTTATGGTTGTCGTAGCTGAGGAGCATCCACAGTAAGGCATGAGTCAAGCCATTAAGGAGTACCTATACTCATTGTCGTTGTTATCGTTGTCGTAATTTTATATCTAAAGGTATGTATGATACTATCCTAGTTCCGTAGTTGAGTTTTATTTTTTCTTCTGTTATTGTTGGCTGTCGGAAAATAATTTTTTTTTTCATTATTCTGTTTTTTTTTTTATATAATATATCGTAAAGACCTTCAAAGGTAAAAGATGCATTGTCATCAAATTCGGTTTTGTTTTCGTCGTTCAGTTGTGCGTGATTTGAATAGAAAATCAGATTACAATAGCATCACTCATTTGGGAGTTAAATGGAGTTTTTCCGCATTTGGTTTGAGATATGGTTGAGTTACATAAAAATAAAAGAAAACGACCTTAATGTGTTTTCAATAAGAAGATTTGGGAAGTATACGTCAGAGTATGCTGATTTAAATGCTGAAATTTTTCCCTTAGGGCACAATAGCACATGCTGAAAATGGTAAATGCAAACATAAAGCTTTTTTTTAAAGCAATTTAAACATATGCAGAGTTGTAGAAATATTTTGACTAAAACACTGCCTAACTTTCAATATGCTGCAGTGCTGCTACGGTCTTTCAATCACTAATTAGGTAAGATATGACCTACTTTATAGTGTGCTTGACCTACTTATATAGGGCAAAGTGAGAAGACTCATCATGACATCAGTGATATGCTCAGAACCAATTGAATCTTGCAATAAAGCCATAGAGATTCCAGGGATCAGTTTTTGTCAGTTTACCTAGGTTATTGAAAAGAAAAGCCCCCAAGTTGAGTTTTCTCTTTAGGGAGATTTAGTGACTTCTGTGACTGACTATCCGTAAAGATGATAATATCGCGTGCATGTAATATATTTTAATTCGGACAGCAAAAGATTTCCTTGATCGCCATTACCTTCGCTTATATGAGAAAACTTCTATCTATGTACTTAACATTTCCTCAGCTTTGGACGTTACGGCTTTTTATACATCTTATCTGGTTGAAATAGTGTAGGTAGGTTGCATTCAGTCTTTGTTTTCCAGATCTACATTTAAGTACCATCTTTTTTGTAAGTTGGCTTTAGATTAAACGCAGCCATTTGACTGCTGAAAATCTCTGGAGAATTTCTTACTGTGTCCGTTCAGATTTTAGATAGAGTAATACAGCCATATTTTATTTAATCGTATGTATTACAGAAAACTTATTGTGCTCTACTTTGATGGATGAAAAAACATCTGCCAAATGAATGGCACAGCACTTCCTAGTACTCGTTTTTGGAACTTCATCCCCTAATCTTATCTGTAGTCCATTTAACTATCTGCCAAACTAAACTTAGAAACCAAATTTCAATAAAACCCGTTCAGTATTTCTCAAGTTCTTCATTTAATAACAATTTTTAAAATTCCACTCTTTATACCTTACCGCCAGTAAACTAAAACGAAACTATCTACATACCATCTGAAATTAATGAAAAAAATCCGTGCAATGGTTCTTAAGTTAAGTGTGTGATGGGAACATTTTCTGAAGTATTTTGCAACCTCACCTTGCATAACTAACTTCCATGGGACCGTCTATGCATCAGATCAAACCCAGAAACCAAATTTCTCAAAAATCTGTTAAGTGGTTCTTGAGTTAGCCGCGTTACAAAAATCATTTTTTAAGACTTTTGAGACACTACCACCAATGATATTAATTTCAGGCTAGATCATCTGCGCATAAGATCAGCTGTTGTCAACTAATTAGATACGCATGTGTCGTTATAGGTTTTTTCGTTTTATTTCCAACATTTCGAGCAATATTATTACTTCTGTTCTCTCTAGTACCTTCAACTCTACATCTATATTGACTTGCAATAATAGCATAGTGGATGGTTTCGCATTAAACAGAGTAGATTTATGTACTGTTGGAATGGCTATATTATCCGTTAAATGCAAATCAGTTGGCTTGGATAATATCCACCCAGAATTCATAAAAATACTTCTTCCCTTCATTCTGCCCCATATTACCCACATATACAACACAATTCTTATGACATCCACTTACCCTACCCCCTGTAAAAAAGCTAAAATTATACCTATTCAGAAAAAAGCAAACGTTCCTGAATATAGACCTATCTCCATCCTTCCATTTCTATCCAAAGTCTTTGAATTCATCTTATGTATGTCGCCGAATTAAAGAATATGTAGAAAGCAATAAGTTATTCTCTACTATGCAATCAGGTTTTCGATCACGACACAGCTGCATAACAACTATATTAAAAGTATCTGACGACATTCGGCAGGCTATTGAGGAGGATAAAACCACTCTTTTGGTCTTCCTTGATTTTTCTAAAGCTTTCATTGTGTAAATCCGCCTATTCTCTATAAAAAACTGTCCACACAATTTAACTTTTCTGTTAATACTAACAAGCTAATTTACTCATAACTTACTAACCGTATCCAAGCTGTTTCTAACAACTTCAAAATGTCATCCTTTCGTGCCGTTAATAGTGGTGTCCCGCAAGGATCTTTACTTGGCCTTTTACTGTTTTCTATGTTTATTAATGACCTTCCAACTATGTTGTCTCATTGTAATTTCCATATGTACGCGGACGATATTCAGTTTTACCTTAACTTTCCGATTGGTATGGTGGAAGATGCTGTAGCAAAAATGAATGATGATCTACGCTCTATTATAGATTGGTCCACACAAAATGCTCTCATGCTTAATCCTGAAAAAAACCAAAATCCTCCCCATCTTTAAACATCAACCTTGTCTTTCTAACTTTCCTCCTATTGAACTATACTCCACCCATGTGGAATATGTCACCCAAGTAAGAAATCTTGGTATAATTTTTAGTGAGCTAACATGGAACAACCATATTGGTACCATATTAGTATCCAAAATATATGCTTCGCTCAGAAGTCTATCAGTCAGCAAAACAATACTACCTGCTGAAGTTAAACTAAAATTTGCAAAAGCACTTATTGTGCCTATTATTTCCTTTGGTTGTGAACTCTTTGCTGACTGTTATTACACTTCTCTTCTAAAGCTAAGTAGGGCACTTAATTCGATGGCTTGCTATGTTTTCAATCATCGTAGATATGAGCATGTTTCAGCAGAATGTTGCAAACTTCTTGGTTGTGACGTTGATACTTTCCTAAAATATCGGTCTTGTATCTTGCTCTTCAAGATTATTCACAGACAGCAACCTGAGTATCTTTACAATAAACTCACCTTTTCTCGGTCTATCCGCTCTATTACAATAAGACCATCTATACATATCTGTTTAACATCCCGTAGACAGTTTTTTAGGTGATTTACTGAAAACTACTGAAAAGAGGAGGGATTAGAAACGGTGGAAAAAAAGGGTTGCAGGTTGAGTTACCATTTTTGGTAGCAAAACTTTTTTGCTTTAATACTGCCTGACATCGCTTTGGCATAGAGCTCGGCATCTTTCAACTGGAATGACCTCCCATGCTGACTTCACTTTTTCGAAGAGCTCCTCCAAATTTGAAATATTTTGAGAGCTAACAGCCTTCTTAATGATGGCGCTGGATGATGGCCAATCAAGAACTATTACGACGTCGTCTTCGAACATTTTTTTTCGTGAGTTTCGCGGTATGTTTTGGTGCCATTGTCTTGTTGAAACCTCCAAAGAACCGGTAGATGTTCTTCAGCTCACGGTAACATCACTCTTTGTAGAATCTTTGAATACTTTTCCTTCGTCAGGATACCGTTAATTCGATGAATTGGGCCTACTCCTCCACAGGAAAAACATCCCTCTACATTTATAGATCCTCCGCCATGCTTGACAACTGGCGAAACGTACTTAGGATCAATAGTAGCATTTTATAGGAGCCGTACATACTTCCTGCCATCCGGACCTATGCTATTGATCTTTGTTTCACCGCTCCAAATTATGTGCTTCTAGTTATTGTTTGTCCATGGGGCATGCGCTCTGGCCAAACCAAACGACGCGCAATAGTTCTTTTAGATATAGGCTCATTGGTTTCAGTGCAAACTTCATGCAGAATATAGGCATCCTAGGGTCTGCTTTTGCCAGACGAACGATCTTGCGGTTCATTTTTTGCGATGTTTTCGATGGTCTCATATCTTCGAAAAAGGTGTTTTTCTCTGGTGTATTTCAACTGCCTTTCGCATGGCTGGGGTACAACTTTTCTTTTTTCCCATACTTTGATGACCTACTTCCAAATAATTTCATTTAAACACGGCTACTTAAATCCCTTAAAATGCGAACTTACAGAAAAAAAATACAGGAAATGTAAAATATATCAAATTTACACAAAAAGAATTCAGCGTCCACCCTAGTTAACCCTTAAAACCAACTGTACATGAATTTTGATGGAAAATTTGCAACTATATCACTGACAGAATTAGAAAGAAAAATCTACCGTTATAAACGGAAATATTGTTGAACGTAGAGAGAGAGGACGTAGCAAGTACGGTAGCGTTTCTAATTAGTTGACAACAGCTGTATATCCTACCCCCACTCAGATCGATTTAAATAGTTTAGGTCTCTTACTGCACTGGACCTAGAGACCAAATTTCATTGAAAATTACGATAATTTGATGGTTCTTGAAGTTTCTTGAATTAAGAGTGTGGGAAGGATGAAATGGATGAATAAAAAGTGTTTGTTTTGATGTCAAATAAAAAAGATCAACTGGAAATTTTGAAATCGGAGATACAAATTATCGTATATACTCGTAGCTTTCAATATTCTCCGAATAGCGAGGAAACAAAATATAACACATATCAGAAGGAGCATAAAAAGTATCACTTTTTGTACAATTATAACATTGTGGCAACGCTGACTGCGATTTTCAGGGTTCCGGTATTCAAAAAATAAAAGACTGAACCCTTATAGCTACTCAGTTGTCTGTCCGTCATACCCTCATAACTTTTGAAATGTTAGACTTAGAGAATTGAAATTTGAAAAAGGATTGAGTTTTACTAACCCTCTAGAGTAAAATTTAAATAAAAAAGTGGAAAAGAATAACGTTTTGGAGGTTAGAGTGAAATTGGAAAAAAAATATCATTTTTTTCTTATAAATAAAATATGCGTATCAAATGAAAGGTAACGATGCACCGATTCTAAAATAGTTCCGTTATTTTTATTTCATCACATTTCAAGAAAAGTCCACAAAAGGTCTGTTCTCCCCTCACGGTCCCACCTCATGCGAACATCCGAGAGTAAATTTGTCATGAGAAGTTTCTCTCAATCGAAAAACAAACTGACCTCAGAAACGGCATAAAACCAACCATTCATGCGGCGTACGGCATGAGTTTCTCCGAGAAGCTAGGCCAGGCTGTGTACTGAGATCAACAGCTGAGTTGGTTTCACCAATAGAATATTCAATATTCAATCATCAGCAATATCGTCGACATTACAATAATTAACGACACTTGGAGGTCATTGATGTACATTGAAAATAAAATTGGTCCAAGTATGAATCCTTGTGGGCCTCCTCTTGTAAGTAATAAAGCTGTTGAAATGGTATAAAATTCTATGAGGAAGACTACTTGATGCCTATTAATTAAGTAGCAACTTATTAATCCAGCTTTTGTTAAGCCTTACACACATCGTCACCGAGTCAGCGATTTATGGTATTCACACTAAAGCTATAGCATTGCTATGATATTTTCAAAAAAATCTTTGTAAATAAAGCAATGTAAATAAGTGATAAATAAAAGAATGGTATTAAGTGAGCTTAAATCGTTTCGGAAATATTAAAGCGCTTTAATCAACTGAACCGGCCCTATCTTCTCATAATTTTAAAACTAAAATAGGTCGCCGTTTACATATCAGATTAAATGCGGATTCAGTCGTATTTGAATCCCATATAAATTCAGATCGGATCGAAACATGCATGATTTGAAATGAAAAGCTTGCCATATTCTAACTCCATCCACTCAGCAAGAAGAATGAAACTCAATACTGTTTTCATCCGATTTCAATTCTATCTCTCAGAGCAAATACCTAGATCAAGTTGCAATCGATTTCAATTCGATTTCTTAATCTTTCTGGGTTAATTGACACAGAAATGGATTCAACTTCATTCTTGTAAAACTGAATGCATTCAACCCTTTAGGTATGTTTGTTTGTAAAATTAGTGGAAGCAATTTGACATAAAAGTGAAATCCTATTACGGCTAATTGCGTATAATGTATTGTTATGGTTTTTAGCATAAATGTAAAGAAAAATAAAAAAATTGCCTATGGTTAGCAAATCTTTCATTTTAAGATTTCTTTTATTGACATTTTGAGATAGCAAAAAATTTTCAGTTGAAGACATATAGACACAGTGGGTAGCAAACATTTCACTTTGATCTTGATTTAGAAAAAGACGCGGTACTCGGTAAAATGTAACCAGTCATGTTCACTATGATGATATACCAGCAAAGTGTTTTATTGAGCTCAATATGTTTAGAGACATCAATTTAAACGAGTATTTGTCCAAAGTTGTTTAATCGGTAACGAATGGTTTAGGTTATGTTAGTTTGAAGTGGCTGTCAGTAAAAGAAGTCAACACACTTAGACCAATAATAGGTCCACTGTGATACCACATGTGTTTGAGACGCGGCCTACTCGTTGAACCATCCTGATGAAACGTAGAATGTGCCTAACGTCAATATTATTCAAATCATCTAGGTTATTGAAACAGAAGGCTCCTAAGTGGAGTTTCCTTCTTTGGGAGAGAGCTGGGCAGGTGAAGAATAGTCTCTTCCTCCTCCTCGTCCATGCAGCTTCTGCAGATCCAGCATAGGCCAAATCTGTTTTGTCGTTACATAAGTCGTACTCCTTGTTCACCTAGAATTTGTCTTTACGGTAGCATCGAGCTTTAATTTAAGTTTGGATGTAGCGATAGGCATACCCAGTAAACTTTTGCCTGGAAGGATGGGTATTGTTGTTCCATGTCTGGTGAGTTCGTCAGCCTTATAATTCTCTGGAATATCCTTATGCCCCGCACCCAAATTAGGTGAATATTAAACTGCTCCGTCATCTCTATAAGAGACGATCGGCAGTCTAGAGCTGTTAAAGAATTTGTTGAGGAAGATTCCAGGGATTTGATTGCGACTTGGCTGTCTGAAAAGATGCGGATATCAATGGCCGATATCACGTTTTCCTTTAGCCAAGACAAGATTTCCCTTATTGCCATTAACGAATGGTTTATTTTTCAGACAAATATTTACACTTTCAGGTTTAACAGCGTTTGTTACTGATTTTTGAGTTTTTTTTTTTAAATTATGTAGCTTTTCCACCATTTGAAAGCACAATCCTCTTCCTTTATAATTTTTAGAATATTTACTGAAAGCTAAGGATATAGCTGGGTTTTTTAAAAGCATGAATTTATTTGGTGCACATCCCCTGAAGATTTAGGTTGCTTAAAGAAGTCTATTACTCTGCAAAAGATGATATTTCATAAAGTTACTCTGCATACTGTCTAATTTAGCCGTAAGATTATTACGGTCAATGTTTATGAAATCCCAAAAGAAGATAGTCCATGGATAATGTTCATGCTGAATAACATACTTTAAATTCTTATTTAGTGTTGTCATGATCTCATTGGGGCATAGGCCTTGAACTATGTTTCGAAACCTTACTCTATTTGGATCCCTCCAACAGATGTCGTTCCATGAATGTGGGCTAGATAATTTGCCGTCAATACTTCTACGCCAAGTTTTTGCAGAAGTGCCTGGCTTGTGTCTACCTTGACAATTTCAACGAAGGGCTTATCTCGCAAAGTTATTATTTGGTCGGCGTAGATTGGGACCAATCCAGCTCCATTTCCGCTTCTTAAGTTCTGGAATCGCACTTTCTTTCTCCATACAGTCCGACCAAATATTCAACGTAAGCATTTCTTTTTGAATATTTGTATCTTGTTATCGATTCCATGTATTAGAAAGAAAACTGATTTAGTCTTGCTGATTCGGTTCGTTTTGTTCAGTTCAATTTCTTCCCTATCTAGTATAGGGTGACCAGATAGGAAAATAAATTTAAATAAAACAACAACGGTGTAAGATATCAAATTGATTCTGGCTTTATTTTGAAGCTACATTCATGCCATTATGTATGGAATAGCACATCATTTAAATAGCCGCCTCGGCTTTGCTGGCAGTGATTCAAGCGGTCGGTCCAATTTTTGATGACTCGGTCCAATATGTGCGGCGTTATTCTGGCATTAGCGTCTCAAATGTTGGCCTTGAGCTCGTCCAAAGTTGTTGGCTTGTTAGCGTAGACTAAGGACTTGACGTAGCCACATTTCTTGGTTTTGTTTGATACTGACCGCTACGGCGTCTATGTTTCCTTCACTTTGCACCTATCTCTATCTGGTTGGTGGCTTAAGGTCCAAAAGAGTGTACTCACGCTCAAACTTTTCCAACGCACTGAAGCCATGGTGACGACCGATGTCACGACGAAATTCACGTTGCGTATTTAGAATTGAACCGGAATTTCGATAATATTTTTTTATAATTTCCACACGTTCAGGAAGCGTCAAACAATGGATGATGAAATGGCAAACCCTACTGAATATTTTGATAGCTGGATGGCATTGATGACTTTGACAGCTCCTGAAACATAATAATTGTAAAAACTATCATTGCTATCTGGTCACCCTTTATAATTCCGGCGTCGCTACTATGCTGTGCTTATTGCACATTACTTTGGTTTTATATTGGTTTATTTTCACACCAGCTTTCCGAGCTTGAGTTGAATACCATACGTTACATATATTAGGTCATGTTTGGAAAAGGCTGGAGCAGATATCTAGTTACAGAAAATAACTTTTCAAAGTGGTTAATGGGACCGGGCTGAGGAAATTAGTTGAGAGAGTAGAATTTACAGACATAAGATTATACATATTGTATATGTATACGCCGTCATTTGGTTAACAAAAGATTGATACTTATTAGGATTCAACATTCCTGATCCCATTCACCACATCTGGATTGTCCGCTCATGACGTATAGAGTGTGGTTTTGATCCAGAAGGCATTCGTGTATGTTTCGAGTCATGTAGATAGAACAAGGAATCCATTGATATACCAGGCTTCAGTTGTTTCTTAATTTACTACAATTTTTTCCGCTACAAAGCGAAAAACAGTTACTCCAATGTAGAAACTACAATCATGAGCCAATATACTCAGTGAATGCCTCTAGAATAAGATGCTTGTTATACAACTGCCAATAACAGTGCTTGGGGATTACGAGGGTGGCCGTGGTGTAGTGGTAACATCAACGCTTGTCACGCTCTTGGTTCACGGTTCAAATCCTGATCTCAACAATCATCTATTTATTTCGTTTGAAATAAATAAAAAAGTCGATCAATTGCGAAAGCTTAGTCAACTCTACTGCGAAGGCATAACACTGGCAGTAGAGTGGTCATATGGCTTAAATGCAACTTGATCGTGATGATGACATCAGGTGGAGGGAAAAAAATACTGTGAATCATGAGCAACGACAAAAAGCAAAACAAACAAGCTCCCCAGTTATCTGGATGCCACCCTTGGAGTTTACTGAAACTTAATACCACCTAAGTTTCAAACCCACTACACCAATCTTCCTTTCTCTCTCTCTCAATTTCTGCAAACGCCCGTGCCCTGAAATAATTTAATGGTATTCATATCCCATTTGGCGCGCGCAAATTATAAAAAAAAAAAAAAAACGAGCGATGTCCACGTCTTGAAAAGGTCTTGTAGACTTGACCTCCTAATATGACGAAGTAGCACATACACTTAAAAGTTCAACCCGACTGGAACTGTAGATATCATCATTAATTCCATCAAGAGAATTCCTTCACTTTCAGCTGGATCAAAGGAGAAAAAAAGCATTAGAGCAAAAAACTTTTCCCACTCCACCATTACCATTCTATCACGACCAGTCGAGGTGGTGACCCTGTGGAAATGAGTTAGTAGACAGAAACTATAGGCATGTGTATCTATGTATATCTATCCTTTGAATACCCATCCACCCCTTTAAATCATCATCAATAATCTAATTCTGTTAATATCCTTTGTTCCATTTCTGAGTATTTGGCAGGTGGCATTAATATTCGAATAGCGTCTATGCTAGAACCAGTGTTCGTTTTAATGAGCCATTATGCCCATTCCGAATATCTGTATACATGTAAAATGCGTTTTCAATATAACAATAAATTTTTCTCTACTCTTGGCCTTGAATTATTTTTTCAAGAAAAAATCATTAAATTGTGTGCCAAATGTTTTATACAAATGAAATGCGAGTATATTTCATGAAGAGTTTTACGACCTATTTGCGTGTGGTCCACTGGATGTATGATTTGTGTTGAACCTATTTAGTGGACAGGATTTTTAAAACATTCTTCAGTGTTTTGATTATATTGTCATGCTGTGGGGTTGAGGTTCCATACTGGATAATGTGTAATGATACTTCTTCTTTTTCCTTATTTGTACTTGTAGGGGTAAGTTAAACAAAAATAACTCATTAAACTTTCTTTCTACGATGGTGAGGTGCATGTATGTGTTAGAAGTTAAAACGTGCCTTGAGTATAAATAAATCTGTTCCACAGATCAACTTCTTTGATAGCAAAGTTTAAAGCATGTGGTATGTTAGTAGTCTCGTAAAGGGATTGTTGTTATCAGGATCATCTCTCTGTCTATAGACAGGCAATCCAATCCAAGTACTTTTGTATATACTAACTTAATACAAGTAATTACAATAAGTAGGTAATAGGAAATAGTATCATCCCATGAAGCAACTAGTCAACAGTATAACTTCAAACTGCGATTTGAATATAGAAATTGGTGCCACGAGATGGAATGCGACTGACGATGTAGGAGGATATTTCGAGAAAGTTAATGTTATTAGCGCTTTCAGCCTCATGTCGAGCAAACTCTCTGAACTTACTTCCAAATTAAAGCAGTGAGCTTCAAAGGATGTGTATCGATTTGGAGCACCTTGTTGAAGATTTTGCAAAAAGATTTAAGGCGCTCATATGATGTGGCAAGATCTTGTATAGGTACTGCAGCCCCTGTAGTTGTCGCAGTTTCCATCGAGTGAAGTGCTGAGATTCCAGCGCATTAACAAGGCATACTCTCAAACGAACATATTTTATAAATGCATTGATATATGTATGTCCCGTACCAAAAGCCTAATGAATTTAATGTTTGGCCTTATTTTGTAGCGGGTTATTACGTCACCGCTCATCTGTACAAAGTGACGATGGAGAATGCACGCCGCCCGCCGCACGAACGCAACGGGCTATTAGTAGTGAACGTGCGTTTGTGAGTGTTGAGACAGAGGTGATGAAAATAGGTTTAGCAATTATTGAGGGGAGAAACAAATATATGCGGTAATCAATAAAGGGCATATTAGAATATTAGAATATGCAGCTCTGTTGTAGATTCTAAAAATTACACGAGTGCAAAGAGCAGACATCATGCTAAGATACGAAGTTTGATGCCACGATCTCCTTCGTTACAGCTAGGAAATTTTCTGAAGCCATACGAGATAGGCTACGAATTAAAAGGAAACTTCGTCTAAGATAGTACGCACATATGGATACTGAAAAACGCTCTAGTCTACCCTGTAGTATCAGCTAAAATAAGTAAATGCACTCCGCTAAAGTGCGAATAATTGAATTTGTTATTCACAAGTTATTTTACAATCGAAATACGAGGGTGGGTCAATAAGTCTCTGAAAATTAACACAAATTGTGTCGTCACCTTAAATTTTTTTTTTGTTGTCAAGAATCATCTTTCAAAAGAACGCACCCAAATTTTCAGACAGATCTGTTTTGGCAGCCATTTTATATAGATTTTCGTTAAAATGGAAAAAAGTGAATTTCGAGTGCTCATTAAGTACTATTTTTTGCTAGAAAAAAACTATCACGCAAACCAAATAAAAGCTTGACAAATATTATGGGGACACTTCAACATCGATTGGAACCATTCACCACTGGTTTACTCAATTTGGGTGCGGTCGTTCAAGCACAAGTGACGCCGAACGTTCTGGTCGCCCAATTAAGGTCATCACACCTGAAATGGTCGACAAAATCCATGGTTTGATAATGGACGAGCTGAGAGTGAAAGTGCGCGAGCTTAAAGAGGCCACAGGCTTATCACATGGCTCAGTGATTTCGATTTTACATAAATATTTGGACATGAAAAAGCTTTCCGCAAGATGGGTGCCGCGTTTGCTCACAATCGACAACAAACGCATTCATTTGACAACTTCAAAGGTGTGTTTGGCGATGTTCCAGAAAAATGCGGCTAAGTTTTTGCACCGCTTCGTAACCGTGGATGAAACCTGGATTCACCACAACATACCAGAAACCAAGGAACAGTCAAAACAATGGACTTCTCCTGGTGAATCGAAGCCGAAGAAGGCCAAGGCGAGTTTGTCAGCAAACAACATCGATTCCAAGCCAATTTGAAGCAAAAACGGCCGCATTTGGCGAAGAAAAAAGTTCTTTTTCACCAGGACAACTCAGCGGCTCACAAGTCCGTAGTCGCAATGGCAAAATTGCATGAGTTAGGCTACGAACTCCTCCCTCATCCAGCATATTCCCCAGATTTAGCCCCTGCGACTGTTTCTTGTTTCCAAACATGAGGAAATGGCTCGGAGGTAAGAGATTTGGGTCATCGTTGAAACAAATGCTTATTTTGAGGGGCTCGAGAAATCGTATTATTTGGAGTGCATCAAAAATTGGAGAAACGTTGGATGAAGTGCATAGAGCTAAAAGGAGACTATGTTGAAAAATAAAATGTTTTTATACCGAAAAGAGTGTTCCCTATTTCATTTTTCAGGGAGTTATTCCACAATAGACCACATCACAGGAGCACCAAGTCCATACCCACTAATATTACGACTGCAAATGATAATACCATAATACTAGCCATTATAACTTTGAGGTTATGCAGGAATACATCTACCGTGGAACTGAGGTCGAATCAGACACTCACAGTCTCGGTGTTTATAAATGAATCATAACGTTGAATACTGCCAATGCCCGACGAGCAGACCCCTGGACGCTTTGAAAGGAAAACTAACTAACTAATCTATGGTCTCGTTTGTTCAACAATGAACAGTACGAGATCTACGGTAACATGGACGTCAGAAAAGTTAGAATCAACAGACTTAAAAATATTGGGCATGTTGAGTATATGCAGAATAATATTTCAAAGAGACATATTTTCAAATCCAACCCTGCAGGTCAACGTACTTGATGTCGACATAACCTTCGATACAGCGATGAAATAAAAGAGGATTTACCGTTGGCTATCTCAAGTTGGTGGGGACTCTTAAAAGAGTCGTTGAACTATCACCGTTTGTAGTGCTAAACTGATGACGAGTTTCATACTCTCTTGACCCCATTGTCTGGTTTCTCTATAAAAATAAGAAACTGTCAATGCCCTAAGGTAATTGCTGGCAAGGCATGACCGAATTGCCGCTATAAAAGTCCATCAGTAAAAATCGTTGTTATAAGCCAACATGTCGTTAAATTTGCAAAATCCCATCAAAGCCCTCAACACTGAAATTACGTTTGGTTAATGATTGTACTGCAACTGTCTTTCATCATAAAGTTTGCCCAACCATAAATAACACCACCACAACGGATAGCTGTCGCTATCACTGTCTCCATTTTCCTCCAGAGTTAATCATCATCAATCATTTTAGAGCAATACAATGCAAATATTTGCCAACCAATTTACAATTTTTTTTTTTTTTTAGGATGAGAAACAGATAGGTAGGTATACCGTGAACACGCCGAGGAAGAGAAAATACTTAAATAGAAAATATATCTAACTGGCCGTACCATCCCGGTGTGATGTTTTATGTAAATATTTTCAAAATATATTTAATTTTTCAATTGAGTGTTAATTTGTACAAATTAATTCATAAGCTACAGCAGCTAAATTAAACAAGACTTTTAAGGTACGAGTATTCAATAATTTTTGTGGGTAAAGTGCATACCTACTATTTCTACGTGACACCCTTGCCTATTTGCACAGTTTGTATACACATACCGATTGAAGTATAAAAATAAAAACTAACGTAAACAATTTCCAGCCCCTTTGGAGTTATTTACCCATGAAAACAACACTTAGCACGACTGTCAAGGTAAATCGATTCATTACTTCCACTCGAGCTGACAAAAAGATGCGCGTCGACGTCGGTATAAAATCTGCCAAGAGAGTGTCACACTCTCGGTCCCACACCGTAAATGTCTTAACACGCCTTAGCACTTAACAAAAAAAGAAGATGTTGCGTATAGCGTTGCGTTGTACAATTGATACTCACTTATATGCTTGTCAAAAACGAACGTATAAAAAAAGACGCGAATTTAAATTCAATTTATTTAAATTTCCAAAAGGCGCTGGGGAGCAATGATGAAAATCCCCAACAAGAAGAAGTATCTTTTCACACAGGCATGAACTTGGACTGGCGCCAAGTCGTGGAGTACCTAACATCGAAAGGCAAAATCGCATTTAATCTAATTTCCCTCCATCAATTTACAACTTTTCTCAATAAAATGTTGTGATTACATTAATATAATTGAATTTTTATTTTTTTTTCTGTCGCATTTTGTTCGGTGAGCAGACACAGTATGATACAAAAGGTTTTTCAATAAAAAAAAAATAAAAGCAACGTAAGGCCCACAATCCATTGAGTGTCATATTATAATGCACCCTAACGCTATTACAAGGAACAACAATATATTGTAGTTTGACTACAATTATTCATTTTCGTTTTACAATGAATGTAAGGAAATCTAAAAGCGGTAGTGGCTCGTGGCATATGGTGCAGGGGGTTCACAATCAGTACAAAAAAAACTCCTTAAAATGCTGTGTAGTTCGACTATGGCACGGAAAATAAAACTCATTCGAAAAGTTGAAAACAACTGAACACACAAAAGGAATATTAAATATCTTGAAAATGATGAGTCATGCAAAAAAAAGTAAAAAAAATGGTCGAAAATGTAGGTTTTGATATTCTCTACAAGGTGAATGTCGAATTCTTAAATTGGAGATAACTATCCAAGCTATTCGGATAATAACAGAAATTATTTCCATTAACTTCGGGATAAAGTCGGATATCTTCCAATTTATTAAAATTGTTACGCACTGTGCAGGACGCACCGTTTTCGAAATACTCACACAATTAAAAAATCATTTTGATTAACTTCCGTCCAGAAGAGATTCTTGACTTAGGGAAACAGTGACGGAAAAAAAAAAAAATCAAAGGGGCCCCTTGGCACAATTGCATGGTGGGCCTCTAGAGTATGTAAATTTATTTGAACTTTTCGATAAAACGTCGTCGATGCGTGGTTTATGGTGCGTACGAGTATCTTTTTTTTTAGACGAGAGCAGTTTAAATAGTTGCAAACCGCTACGAAACATGATAACTATTCTCAGGCTTTTTATAAGTTCATTCATAAGCCTATAGGGAATATTTTGGCGTCTGAATTCCCAATTATTTTTCTTCATTTGAGAGAAGTTTCTCATGACATTTTAATCTCCGGATGTCTCTCAGACGTTAGCGAGGGCTGTGACTGTGAGAATTATTTTTTTTTCAAATCTCCTATTCAGTAATGGCACACCTATCCCCTGAGCCACGGCACCCAGAATTTATTCTATAATATTAATCCTTTATAGCTTTACATATAAATATTTAACACAACAAATTTACTGGAAATTGCAGAAGTAAAAAATATTTTTTGGTAAACAATTATCCTGGAGCGGATTGGATGGGGTGGAATGTGACAGGGTTTTTCTGTGAAAGTGATGTGAAATACAGTAAACCGAATTTAATTTGTATTTGTTGAGCAGAAAACGTAGAAAATCAGTAAATATATTAATATTGTAGATTATCTGAATACAAATTTTTCAGTAAACAATTAACTACACTCATACCTCGGTTAGTGGCCTAGATACGTTCCACAAAATCAGGCCGTAAAGCGAAATGCCGTATAACGAGTCATTCTTTTTCATACAAACCCATACAAAATCCATTAGATTGGTTCCAAATCTTCAAAAAAATAACCAAACAATTGATAAAACGTTATAAAAGAATTCATTTAATGTTTTAAGTTTAGAGCATAGTTACGTTTCAATTTAATATTGACTGGAGCCAGAATAAAATCTACGTACATAACGAAACAGAACATAATTAGGTAAGAATAAATAGAGAAAAATTAAGATGTTGAAGTGGAAGAAGAATCACTGTCATACACACGAGCGGCTGCGGGCTTAAAAAACGGTTCCAGCGTTGGTTGTTTTGCTTTATTCCTTAATTCTTTTTCTATTTCCTTATAGCAGTTAATGGCTATGTTAACAGGTCTTGAAACTTTAGCACTGCGTTTTTCGTCGGGATCTTACTTACTTTACTTACTTTAGGTGGCGCTACAGTCCTGGGTGGAACTGGGCCTCAAGCAATACGCCTCTCCAGTTAGCGCGATCTTTGGCTAACTGCCTCCAGTTGCGCACTCCAAGTAGGTTGAGGTCCCCTTCCACTTGTGTGCGCCACCTAAGGCGAGGTCTTCCTCTACTGCGTTGTCCATCCGGGTTGGAATCGAAGACTCTTGGGGCCGGAGCGTTGGTGTCCATTCGCTCTACATGTCCTAGCCATCTTAGACGACTGATGCGCACTTTTCTGACCAGGTCGATGTCGCTGTACAGCTCGTAGAGTTCGCTGTTAAATCTTCTTCTCCAAAGCCCGTCAACGCAAACGGGACCAAAAATTACTCGAAGAATTTTGCGTTCGAAACGACCAAGAAGATCTTCATGCGCTTTTACTAGGGTTCATGCTTCTGCGCCATAGAGCAGGACAGGATTGATAAGGGTCTTATATAGAGTCTCCTTAGTGTTTCTTGACAAGGCCTTACGAATCAATTGCCGTCTTAGGCCAAAGAAACAGCGGTTGGCAAGTGTAATTCTTCGCTTGATTTCTGCTGAGGTGTCATTATCAGAGTTTACCGCGGAGCCGAGGTAGACAAAGTCCCTAACTACCTCAAAATTGTAGCTGTCTATCGTGACGTTCTGTCCGATTCGTCGATGTTGTGTGTCCCTTCTTGTTGACAGCATATATTTTGTTTTACCCTCATTCACCACCAAACCCATTTTTGCCACTTCTGCACTAATACTTGCAAACGCACCCAGTGACAGCTCGCTGTGTTCTGCCAATAATGTCAATGTTATCAGCGTATGCAAGAAGTTGTACAGACTTTTGGAAAATTATGCCCCTGGTGTTTGCTTGTGAGTTTCGCACAATTTTCTCGAGAATGATGTTGAAGAAGTCACATGACAGCGCGTCACCTTGTCTAAATCCTTTTTTGACATCAAAGGTCTCGGTGAGATTGTTTCCAACCTTTATGGAGCAGCGAGCGTTCTCCATCGTCATTCTGCACAATCTGACAAGTTTGGCAGGGATGCCAAAACTAGACATGGCTCTGTATAGCTCGTCTCTATAAATGCTGTCATATGCGGCCTTAAAATCGATAAAAAGATGATGACTATCAATCTGGACTTCTTGGGTTTTCTCTAGGATCTGCCGTAGTGTGAATATTTGATCGGTCGTGGACTTACCGGGCCTAAAACTGCACTGACAGGGACCTATCAGATCGTTGACGAATGGTTTCAATCGCTCACACAGTACAGCAGACATGATCTTATACGCAATGTTCAGGAGACTGATGCCTCTATAGTTGGCGCAGTTTAGAGGGTCTCCTTTCTTGTGGATCGGGCAAACGATGCTGAGGTTCCATTCATCAGGCATACTTTCTTCTGACCAAATCTTGGAGACGAGTTGGTGTATGCTCTCCACCAGGTCATCTCCCGCCGCCTTAAACAGCTCGGCAGTTAAGCCGTCCGGTCCAGCAGCCTTGTTGGATTTAAGCTTAGATATTTCTATCCTCACTTCATTTTGGTCAGGTGGACGGAAATCTTGGCTTTCATCGTCCAGGTTGAATGGTTCATTCTGCCTGACAGCGGAATTTGTGTCCTCTTCGCCGTTTAGCAGTCTGCAGAAATGGTTTTTCCATGTCCTCAGCACCGACTGTGACTCTACTACAAGGTTTCCTTGTTCGTCTCTACAGGTCTCTGTTCGGGTCTTTTTGGCACGACACGTTCTTTTTACCTTTTGGTAAAACTTCCGAACATTATTCCTGGAGTAGCACCTCTCTATATCCTCGATCGCGCGCTTCTCATGCTCTCTCTTTTTTCTCCGGAGGAGCCGATGTTCTTCCCTCCTTTTTTGCTCGTAGAGCTGACGAGCTGCTCTCGTCCTTCTATGCAGTGACGCTTCGTAGGCACTTTGTTTTGCTGCATGTGCTTGCCGACACTCTTCGTCAAACCAGGGGTTTCGTGGGGGTGGACTGGTGAAACCGAGCACATCAGTTGCGGCGTTTTTGATGGCTTCTTGGCATCGATGCCACTGGTCTTCGACATTTGATGCTGGCAGCATAGGACTTCTCGGCAAAGGTTCTGGCGGTTTGTTGCGTTTGTAGCCGTCCAACGTTAAATCTACTCACAGTATTTTCTCGTTGTTTTGGCGTCCGGGATATCCGCATCCGTACCTTGGTTACAACAAGGTAGTGGTCCGAGTCAATGTTGGCCGCTCGGTAAGTTCGGACATCTAGAATACTGGAGGAGTGCCTTGCGTCGATCGCAACATGATCAATTTGGTTGACGGTTTGATGCCATGTTCCTTTGTGGATATTAAGGTGAGGAAACCGTGAACTAGCTATGGTAACATTACGTCCCGCAGCAAAATCAATCAGCCTAAGTCCGTTTCCAGACGTGGTATCGTGTAGGCTGTGCTTTCCGATTGTGCTACCAAAGAGGTCCTCCTTTCCTATTTTGGCGTTGAAATCACCTAAGACGATTTTAACGTCATATTTAGGGCATTGCTCATATGCTTTATTTCGTCGGGATCATTTTGGTTTAAAATTTCCAACCCCTCTTCGAAATGGTGCACTGCTTCACACAAATTTCTTGATGTCAACTGGCGACTCGTGGAAGGCTCAGGCTCTTCATCTGACTCTTGATCTGATCCTGGCTTGAAATCCCCCGCAGCGTTAGCACCAAGAAGAAGAGTCAAACGTTCTTTTGACACCTTATATGCTGATTAAAATTTTTCGTCCTTTGAAATAATGGCCCGCTCAGGCATTCGTTTCCAATAAAGACCTGTCACGTCCGCATTAAAAACTAGTTCTGGATCGTAACCACATTCTACAACGATTTTTTTAAAAATGGTCGGATACTGGAGAGCTGCAACTGAATCGGCACTTGCTGCTTCACCTTTCATCTTGATGTTATGCAAACTATGTCGATTTTTATATTTTTAAAACCAACCTCGACTTCCTAAGAAAATTTCATTTTTCGACGCCTCATCAACATCCTCCAATTTAAGATTTTCAAAACTGCTCTTAGCCTTTTCTTGAATAATCATTTGACTCATTGGCATCTTTCTTTTGTTGTTGTCTTCGATTCATAGGATGAGCAATTTTTGCATCTTCTCCATAATATCACTTTTTTTTCGAGTTAATTTTGTACAAATGCTTAAAGATACAGCTGAATGTACCTGCGCCTTGACTTTGTCTTTATTATCTCGTATTGTTTGAACAGTGGATTTTGCAAGACCTAATGCTGAACAAATTTGGAAAATCTTCCTACCTGCTTTAATCTAGTGTGATAGATTTTCGGCTTCTTTTTTTTCGCCCTCTACTCGTTTTAGTGGCATTTTGTGTGTAAATGCCTATGTTCTTATCTGCCAAATCGTATTAAAACATTAATCTTAGAAAATATTTAAGGAATTTTACAACATAATTTAAAATGTACATACCAAAAGTAATTGAAAGATGAAAGCTGAGAATAAAACTGTAACATACACGTCCATATATACTTACACATGTAAGAGAGTCAACACATCTTCTGACTTAAAAACTATGTCTCAAACCAAAAAGGGGAAAACCCGTGTCTAAGAAATTGAAACTTAGCGATGCCGATGTCGACTTTGTTGTGCATTATGCGTTATGTAAATTGGAGATATGTATGTACATACTTTTTTGGAATGGGGTGCACAAAGGTCGAAAGTCAAGAAAACAACAAGGAAGAAAAAATTCGCAGCGTAAAGTAATTTTTTTTGGCCGTTGTAACGAAAAATATTGGCCTCAAAACGGAAATAAAGTAATCAAAAAAAAGGCCGTTATAGCGAAAGGCAGTATAGCGAGGTATGAGTGTATTTGTTCGGCAGAATATATTATTTTTTTTTTTGATCAGCAAAAACGAAATTTCAATTTAAAATCAGCAAAAATAAAACTTCCCGAAGATTGACTTATGTACGTCGGTCTTCAAAGAATCGCACCTAGTCATTTAACTAATTAGAAATTTATTTATCGTAAAATGGTTATTATATTGATTAAGAAACAGTCATTTGTTGGATCTTGTTTTTACTTTAGTTAGCTAGATCAAAAGGTTTCACCCTTCTTAATCTTCTAGTTAGATTGTCATTATTTAGTGTGTCATTTCCAAATTCACATATTCAACAATTTTAACTTCTAGATATCTATGTAGATCTTATGTACCATGGTGCATTTACTATTCTATGAAGTACTTTATTTCGAAAGGTTTGTATGCTTTGCAAGTTTGTTTTGCTTATACATGCCCACAATTGAAGTCTGTAGCTCCAAACTGATTTTATAACTCGCTTATAAAGGTTCCCCAAAATGCACGCAAGGAGTAATTTTGATAGAAAAAAAGTTTTTAATTAAAAATTGTAAATGTTTTATTGATTCATGAAGTATACAGTATAGGGTAATATATGGAATAGCATATCGGGTAAATAAGTTTTCCTGAAATCTTTGTTTTTTTTTAATATGTTAATATAAATATCTAAATATCTTATATCTAAATATTTCCAACGCAGTTTGGTGTCTAGCGTCATACCCAGATATTTAGCTGTATTCGAGTATTCTTTTACGTTGTTGGTAATGTATACTGTTATACATTTTTATTAGTAAAATTGATATGGACTGACTTCAGGTCATTTAATTAAATTTGCCATTTTGTTGTCCATTTTGATATGTACTGCCTTTCGAAGCATTTTTGTTGCTTTTTCGATAATTTCTCCCAGAGCAATCACGGCAGTATCATCTGCAAAAGCTGTTACAGTTGTTTTCTCTCTTTCTGACAGATCGCTTGTGAGTAGAAGATAAAACACAGGACCTAGTATACTGCCTTGTGGTACACCAGCTTTAATTACTTTTAATGTTGAGTACTCATTTTCTTGATTGATTCTGAAAAATTAGTTTGAATTTCTGAATGTTGCTACGACAGATACTTTTGCAATTTATTTATTAGTCCTTTATGCCATACTTTATCGAAAGCTTGTGCTACGAGGGCAAGGTGAAAACTTCTCGGCCTGACAATGAAAGACTGCTATTTTCAGTTAAAAAATGATTTTATTTTTCTACATAATCTCCCTTGACTTCAACACACTTGGTCCAGTCAACACTTTTGTCAACGTTGGATGAAGTTCCTTAGGGGTTAAGCCATCCAAAACGAAGAATTATCACCGCACGATATTCAAGTTCATCCATTTTAACGAAAAACACGCAAGACGTCTACTGCAAAACACATAAATTTTTGCTGATTTGAATGCCATCTCTGCGTCAGCCCGAGTACTTTGCACCTTGCCCTCGTATATCCACAAATATTGTGAAGCAGATCTTTTTATCTACAAATGCTTTTTCGATATTGTAAGTAATTCTATGCACTTGATCGATCGCAGAGTTCTTATTTCTAAAACCAAATTAATAGTTTACAATTAGTAATTTTACTTCAATTATTTTATTTAGGCATTTTATCAATTTGGACAGTATAGGCAGTTCGATATTGGACGATATGGTGATTTGCCTGGTTTCGGTATTATGATTACCTCCACGACTTTCCACATGCTAGGTACATACCTTAACCTGAATGCAGCATTTATTATCTGCGCTAGCTTTTTAAAACTTTTTTTTTTGTTAATTGTTTTAAAATTTCTCCTGTAATTAGATCAAATCCTGTAGCTTTTTTTATATTAATACCGTCCTTTATTTCTTTGTCAATTTCTTTAGCTGTTACCGGTCAGATACGTCTATCTTCTTCGTACATTTCTGCCGTTCCTTGTAATTCGTCATCTTCACAAGGTTGGAAGACATCTTCGAGATATTCAGCAAATCAGAATTGTCGTGGTTGCTCTTTGCCCAGTCACCTTCTCTATTTGTCATTGGTGGAATGTGTGCTATTGGCCTTTCCATTTGCTAGTTTATTAAAGTATGTTATAAAAGTTTCATTTGTAAAATCTCTTGTCGATCTTCTAAGTTTACTTTTTTGTCGCTTGGTGCTTTCTTTCATAGTTATTTTATCGCCAAGTGTAAGAAGTACTGTAGACTGACCTGAATCAAGATCTGGCCCTTCAGGTCAGAGATTTTATTTCTATCTGTAAGCCAATAGGTAAGTTTTCCCGTCCAGTAATACTTGCCGCCAGTATTTGTTAATCTTGATCCCCAATACCTGTTCTTGGCATTAAAATCCTCTATCTGTGATCAATCTTCTGTGAAATATGCATAAGAGGCTTTTAAAATCATTTTTCTTAAGACCATAGCTAGGAGAAGAGTATACTGATGCAACTGTAATTTGCCCACTGTTTGTTTATATTTTAATAGATATTACTTGAATCCCACATGATTGGAATTTGGCTTCTATACGAGTATGATGATCGATCTTTTCCTTAATCATTACTACAGCCCGCCTTTTATTGTGTTAGGGGGATGTAACACATTATGTACCCTTGCAGTTTAAAGTCAGTTTAAGCTTAAAATGAGTCATATATAAATCTATTTTGTTCATGTCTAGAGTCACTTGCTATTTTTCTCTTCGGTTCTCGATACCATTAGCATTCTATTTTAGGACTTTTATTTTTTTCATCATGTTTGTCCTTTAAATTAATTACGAGTATATTGAAAAGAAAACATTCCATGTGATATTCTGTTTCTTTTCGTATTCTTTGCCTTGAAGCATTGTTTCTTTCTGTTGATTAAAATGATTAACTTTTGCTAAGAATTAACTTTCTGCTGACACAATATTATTTTCTGCTGATCAAAAGATTACTCTTTGATGATTGGAATTCGATTTGTAGATGGATTAATTTGTCATCTGGTTAATTATTTTCTTGTGCTAACATTGTTTTCTGAATAATTTAGCTGATCACTTAAAATATTAGCTATTTGAAATGAACTTGAAAAATCAATTTAGAATGAAAATATTTAGTACTGCATATTCAAATTGTCTTTGATTTGAGCACCCCAACCTGAAGATAAATCAAGAAATCGGTTTATGAGTGCATCATATTGCTATTTACGAACAGCAATTTTATAGTGTTCCAACCTGGAGGAGAGTCTTTTCTTCCCTCTATAATTTACTTGTCGTGGAGAAAATACTTTCTATTGATGCTGTCGTTTCCGTCAGACATAAAATATATTCGATGAATGATTGTCAGAGAGAAATTCAGGTTTACAGGGTTAATTTTTTGAATGCGGGGTATTTACAGATTTACGAGTGAGCATGATTGCTCGTTAAAATGCGGGGTATTCCTGCAAAATATGTTCACGTTAGATATATCTCTTGCTTATGCCTAATATGTCATATGAATTAGAAGAATTACTGGAAAAGTCGAAAAAACATCACCTACTCAAATGAAAAATAAGGTCAAACCGAAATTCAGAAAAAAAAATCAAAATAAGAAGAGCTCTGAAGAAGTTGACACAGAATGTTTATACTGCTAGGACCTACTCTTGCGGTCTGCTGAGGGTTGGAGTTCCTCTATAGAATGCAAATTGTGGGTCCATAATTCCATTGTACGAGTAGTATAGACAGCGACGATGATGAATCTGTGCTTACGAATATTACGAGGAATTTAACCCATTCTGCTCATATAGCGGGCGGAACAGAACTAATCAAATTGGAAAAAATAATCAAACTATTGATATGAATTATATTGATCAATATATAAATAAAGCACAAACTTCATTTGAGTATTTAATTTTAACATTTAAGAGAGGATTGAATTCAAACTTTAGGTACCCCGTTACTGTGCTCCACTACCTTATGAATTACACCGATGTTATGTTTCACGTTAGCAGAATCAGGCAAATAAAAACCTCCATGATGGGGAACGGAGATAAGAACTATTCACGTAAACTGCAGGTGGATTTTCGATCAAGCTAGGCATTCTACGGATGCTTCAGATTGGGACTCATATAAAGAGACACTCAAATATACAACCTTGAACTACTGAAGAAAGCCCAATGCAAATCTTTCAGACTCTTTTGTAGTGAAACTGAAGAGATATCTGAGGCAAAAAAGCTTCGAAAAATCTCCACAACTCCAGTTATTTCCAGCTTTCTGAAGAAATCGGATGGTTCTTAAACTTCTGGATGAAGAATTTCTCAAACTTTGCTGGATACTCAATTCTCCGGTTGTTTCAAAGTTGCACCTAATCTACCATTCATTATAGGTAGTAGCATCATACCCAGCAACTCAAATAGTCTCATTACAGAGACAAAACTTCTTTGAACAATACGTAGCTAAATCATCAGCAGGTCCTGCTGTTGTTATACATACCTGCTGAAATTCAAAAGACCTCAAATATCGTCCTCCCCTGGCAGACAGCTTTCTTTAAAGGCTGTCTGGATTTGGTCCATATTCCGAGTTAATGAACTGAAGTGCAGTGTATTTCATACCAAAGCGAAGCGTTCATGTCTGTCCAAAGAAATAAGATCCTTAAGTCTATCATCATTTCTTTTAAAAACCTTAGAGCGATTGATTGATATTGATCTATGTTGCAGCATTACTTCTAATATTATGTCAGTGTCCCAGCATGCGTTCTGTAAAGGTAAGTCGGTAGAAAATGCTCTACACTCGCTTGTAACGTACGATTGAACAAATCATTAGAGTGCAAGGAGTATACCATGGACGACTTCTTGATATTAAAGGAGCTTTAACAACGCCATACTAGGGGCAATTTCACGTACATTGTCAAACTCTAAGATAGAAGCTTCACTTAGAGTACTGGTAAAGCAATTGTTAATGAGTGCTGATTCTGCTCGATGGCTTGTCATTAGAGCTACACCACAAGGTGGTGTTTTTCCTGCGTTTCTATTTAACCTTATAGTAAATGAGGTACTACTTATCCTGGAAGGCGGTGCTTCGGGAAGCATCTGTAGTCAGATGCTAGGATACAAACTCTCCGTCTACCTGTTAAATGTGGACTGGAGGTAAACCCTCACAAAATTGAAATAGTCCACTTCACCAGAAAATATACACTTTCTTATTTACCCCCTTCTAAACTGAATGGAATCATCCTCGTTTTCACAGACAAAGCAAAATACTTGGAAAAATAAGCTTGAAGCTCTATACTCTTGCAAGACGGCCATTGGTGGCCTGTACTTATGTGCGGTGTGATCGTTTGGTTACTAGCTCTCTCCAAAGCTGTACACTGCAACCGACTAAACCCTGCTACACACAATTTCCAAGCCACTACTCCATTCAGACAAGACTGGGAGGAAGGGGTGGTCCTAGTTGGCTGAAGAGGTTTTCTCCGACAGGTTAAACATTGGCATCACTTTCCGCCTTCCAGATTACTTTAACGCTTTCCAGGCGGAGATAATGACGATCAAAGGAGCATCTTCACTGACAGCTAGGCTGTCTGAAATCGATGTCTTTTACATCAATAGAAAGCTTAGCAATTCAATATTCGCTTGTGCTACGTACCGGAGCATAGGAATATTCCAGGAAAAGGCAGGTCTGATTATCTCGTTAGGCATGGCACAACATGCAGATTCTACCGAAAAAGAGAAATCTCAGCATACCTCTCGCTACATGCAAGCTGAATGAAATTAGAGGACTCTAGCAGTTTACTTTCCCTTAGAAGGAAGCATATCACTGCAACAGTGGGAGCCATTACAGGACACTGTCTTATTGGAAGGCACGCTAAAAAGCTCGGCTTCTTCTCGAACAGCAAGTACTTCAAGGCTTCGGAAAACGTGATTATATGCTAATGCGATAGATTTCAATTTAATTCCGCCATTTGCTAGCTCAGCCAATCCCTCTTTTTCCATCAGAAAGTATAATATTCACTTTTCTGTATCAAAGACCGAATTCATATAAAGCACTTACATTTTAACACCTCGATAAATTTCCTTCCACAAGTTTAATCATTGTTGCGGGCGATTTCAATGCCCATAATAATACTTGACTTCGCCATTCTCTGGAGCAACAACATCTGAAGGTTACACCGAAATATTCACAGAGTTGAATAACCTTATTCAGATTGTAGACGAAGCAACACGAGTTTATGCTGTTGACATTCACAAACAACACACTCTAGACCTGATCTTAAGCTTTCTTCCCGATAAGTATTTAATCGCAGTTTCTGTTCCTATTATAATGTGTGGGATCATTATATCTTGCGTCGGTTAAGTTCTCGTACATTTATTCGCATTTAAATAAATATAATTTCGTTGAAAAGAATAACTGGGCAATATGATTCAAGCCGTGTCAATGCGCTCTTTAGAGAATCTAAATGGTCTCTATGCTTTCTCGGTAAAGATGTGAATGTTTACGCTGATTGTACGTACTTAGAATGCACTCATTCATTTCAAGTAATTCAGTCAGCTTTAGACAGAAACGAGAACTCTGGTTCAATCTGATCTGTTGGTTTGTCATTTAAAAAAGAGTTTTTGCGATATGACGCACGCACTCTCTAAAGAAAACCATCTTTACAGGCGGGAAAGCTAATGTGTTAGTTACTATATTTGCCTCACATTTTACCTCCATGCACTAAACTCACCCAAATTGAATATTCTGTAGGGCAAATATTTTCTTGAACCCGTTTAGTAGTTCGAAGTCATGAAGTCAATAGTAAACATTTTTTTGGAGAAGTGTTCCTCAACCCTAGACAAGCCTGTATGCAAACTAGTTCAGTTATGCTATTTCTTTAATACTTCAGGTAACCATCGTTCCACAGGGACTTAATGACCAGTGCATTCATGATTATGATAAGTGCAGAATAGTTCTCTTGATATTTTCAAAGTTTCAATGGAGTGTAGCTTCAAGCTTATGATATCGATAGCATTTTCTGAAAACATGTTGCGAGTTCTTTAGATTTCTGGAAATACCACGGAAGGCAGGTTATTCCACATTCGTGTTGAATGACTAAAAAATGTTCTCCTAAGGTGATCAGTGCGCACGAAAGTTGCCCATATAAGCATGTGCAGAAATGGTCCTTACTTACTTTTAGAACCTCACCGAAACAATTTCATTTCATATCGTTTCTTTCATATGTGCATATTTGTATATTTTAATAGAGAGCACGACTGGGTCGCTGTTTTTCCAAGAATTGTTCAGATTTCAGGTCTAGGTAAAATCGATATACTATCGCGCATATCGATACTTTCCCTACAAGTACAAGTACAAATTGAAGTTTTCTTAGAATGCGCTAAGAACTAAAAATATATTTTCACACATATGAAAGTCTAAAATTTTATTGTCGACATATGTGTATCGTTCTTATTCTTCGCAAACGCATATATTTTTCTTCGGCAACGAAATCCACTTAGATGTCTGCGAATTACTGTTCCAATAGCAGAGGACAAGCACATGATAGCAAAATAGTGATGTTGACGAATGAACTATGATTAAAACCAAGTCTATCGCAGGTTCGGCCCCTGTTTACTCATGTTTTTTTCTTTCTGCAATTCTTCAACAAATATTTCATTCTATCATTCGAGAAAGAACTCAATTGAAAGAGCTTTTATGGCTAATTTGTCAATATAATAATTATTATTTAAACAAATTCAATATAACAAATTAACAAGAAACATCGATCAAAAAATGTGCATTCGTGTCGTTGGCGCAGACCGCTAGTCATCTCGGCCACAGAGGTATTATCGCCAGTGATAACGTTCGAAAACGTATGCAATAATTCATCATGTTTGTCGAAAATATCTTTGATATTAATTTTGAACAAAATCGTCTTAGCCACATCCAAGAAATACGCAATTTTGGCAAGTCCTCTAAGGGGGTGTTTACAATAGCAGTTTATGTAGTAAGCAAAATTATTTGTACATGAGCCAGTGGAAACACATTTCTACATGACATAAATATTTGAAGTTTAAAGTTTAGGCTGCGTCCAGCTGTTTAGGTTGCAGTCCGAAGTACAGAAGGGCAGAATTGTGAGACCTACTTTTTCGAATTTCTCTATTAAGTACGGTATAGATCTTTTCAATTTTTTCCATAAAACAGTTTCACGAATAAAATTCCGAACACACCTTCATACCATTTTCAATCTCTTCTTCAAATGAATAAGTTGCACACATTTAAAAATTTCTTCAATCATTTACAAACTTTGGTTAAATTTTATCAATCACAACTTCAAATATCAATACGTCAAAGTGGGCGTAAATTTGTGCTCAGTTATGACGTCGTTCAACCATTTTGAACAAAATTTTGATCGTCTGTACCGTTCTTATAATGTTAATAATGCCCAAAACCTCGAGATTGAAAATTTTCTAGAAAACAATACTTGCCCTTTATAGCAGCAAGAAATAAAGTCAGATAGCTCCATTTGAACAGTCACTTTTAACAGTTGAAGTAGACGTTGGAGTGGCTCAGTGATTGCATATTGAGCTTTATAGGATCCGTTCATGGTTTGATTTTGAAATGCGTCACTCTAAACCTAACTGTCGATCACAAGCACTCTCAAAGCATTTAGATGAATGCAACATTGATGTTGTACGAGTATGAATATTCACAGAACTTTATTTGGCCGATCGGTTGATTTGAGTCCAAGAGTAAAATTCTAGAATTACAACTTAAATCACTCGAGTTCAGCCATGACTCCCAAGATAAATCGTGCTCTAATTTGATTAGAGATAAAATATATGTTTTCCTATATGATACCCCAACTCATGCTACCCAATCTTTTCATCTTTTAGATCTACCGACAATATTTTCAACTCCAAATGTAAGTGCACTCGAGTGATTTTCTACATTCGGATGCATGGAATCACTGTACGAGCACTTAGTCTATGATTATTACATATATGTAACTCGCTTTTTACCATAGAGCATTGCTTGGAACTTTACTAATGCAGGCCTTGTGACATATGTATACGTACATTTTGGAAACATAAATAAACCGATTCAACCGTATGTAGTTTGAAGAAAATCCTTTCTACAGTTGAGGCTGCCATACATACAGACAGACTGACATACTATACAGTTTTTTTTTAATATAGTAATGGCAAGTTTGATTAAAATCTTGAGATCAAACATTTTCAGGAAACTAATACTTGCCCTTATAGGTGCAAGTAAAAAGAGTCAATGATACAAATCAAATCTGAATTTCTTAAAAATCTACCTCCAAAAATTTATGTCAGAAAAAAGGCATTCTGTTCTATATTGAGCAATAAAATCGACTGTTTATTTCTAAAATAGGAACTAGAAAGGGTACAGACAGTAACGTAAATGTTAGGTTTTCTCAAAACTGAGAGGAATGAGTAACGTTCAGTCTGGAAATGGACGCTTCAATTTCATTGTTATTTATTGTTATCACAAAAGTGTATAATTAAAAAAGTGAGCTAGCTTAAAAATACTATCTCTGAGTTAGTCACCTCGTTAAAAGTGAGTTACGCGAACAGCTCAAAAAGTGAGTTAAGTGCGACATAATATTAGAGTAGAAAATCAAAATGGTCGCTACCCTCGTTCAGGTGATCGCTAAGTGTGTAGTGCTTAACCGATGCATTTGATCGTAGTGCTTAGATCAACTGAACCAGCCCATTATGTACCACTTTTCTTAGCCCTTTACCACTATTTTATATTTTCCAAATCCTAACACTTCGAATTTGTTTCATTCACTATTATCAAAGAGAGCAGTCTATTATTTTGGGTAAGTTTTATGTCAGTTTTTTGTGTATACATGGGTTATTAGACGGACTTGAAGTTTTTAATTCGTAAAATGACAGCCGTGACAGTCTAATGTTTAATTAAAGACTACTCGTATGGCCCATATTCATAGTTATATTTTAAACCCGAATGTAACTGATCTGGAGTCTAAAGTTAACACACAGATTAGACACGGCTGGTATTCATAGAGAATACGGCAGCTCTGTTTAATTAAATACGAGTCTAACGTCTAATCTACTACAACTCTACTACACATTATATTCAATCTATTACGAAAACATTTTCTGAAAGTGAAATTTCAAATTCGAAATTTACGTCGGATACGTGGGAGAGGAAAACTACAAGAAATTGTGTATTAAATTCCATGTATCCGTGGACGCTGTCATTGAGACACATTTCAAGGCAACAAAAACAGGGCAAGGATATAGGGAGGTAACCGTCGATGATATTAAAGTTCCTTTTTGGGCTTGACGCTGGGAACAACAACTGCTGATTTCCAGCTTTATGGCATTATACTACTATTGAAAACGTTGTTATATAACTGTGTTTTTGGAGCTTTCTGTTAGAGTTTCAATATTTTGCCAGATGTTGCCCATATTCATAGTTATATTTTAAACCCGAGTGTAACTAATCTGGAGGCTAAAGTTAATACACAGATTAGACACGGCTGGTATTCATAGACACTGTGGCAGCTCTGTTTAATTAAATACGAGTCTAACGTCTAACCTACTACAACTCTACTACAAATTATATTCAATCTATTACAAAAACACTTTCTGAAAGTGAAATTTCAGAAATAAAAAAAAAAAAAAAAAAAAAAATGTAATTATACATATGTTTTGAAATAAACAAAAAATTATAAAATTGCAGATGAGTGGTAAGGAACATAAAACAGTAAGGGAGACAGAGAAAGAAATGCTGCGCGAATTAGTCCGAAGGCATCTTAAAGTCGTGGATGATAAAAGAAACGACGTTAAGATGATTTCACAAAAAAGGCAGCATGGAAAGACATCGAAATAAATATACAAATATTCACGAAGATATCAAAATCTTGACCAATTTTGTAATCGACCGACATCTTTCTTTATTTTGTTTTCGTTACCTACGTGGTACATTGTTTTTATTACTGTAAAACTAAAATCAAATTACAAATCACTCGCGAATTGCAAAATTCTTAATATAGTTTTTTCTCGTTCACAAATTTCTGACGTTTAACAGATTTAAATACAACTTACACATTATGTTCTGTCATGATTTATGTTAGACTAGAGTTTATCCTTTACATAGACACCGGACTAGTTTAACAGTAACATAATAAGAACTTATCAAACATCTATGAATATGCGCCTATGTACCCAATTCAAAACATTCAAGCGCCATCATACCTTTTCATATCTATACCTTCATTAGTTCATTGTGCAGTAAAGTATAAAATTAAGTGAACGCACCCTATTGAAATCGAGGCGGAAAGGAAAATACTCTCTGTAAAATGTTTGCACTGAAGGGATACTAGAGCACCAAAGCCACATACTGCGCGCACTGTTCTTTTTTTTTTTTTCAAACAGTGGCTCGTAAAAAGTAGACGGTATTCTTTTTTTTGAACGATACGTGAAATATATACAGAGGGTAGCAGAAAAAGGTTAAGTGGAGTATAGAACAACCTCGTACGTGCACGAAATTTAAGTGAAAGTAATTGATAATTCGGAAGAGCTTCTCTGTTGCGCACCACCATCATATTTCCACAAATGCCATATTCCTTCAAAAACGGAAGGACATTTTAAGAAAAAAAAAAAAAAAACTCGAAACAGATGAGAAAAATAAAATGTACTTCGCTACCAGAGAGTTGTATATCTTATCCTGCTTTACATCTCAAGCACGCAAAAAAATGTGTTTCTTTTTTTTTTTTTCCCCCTGTGTATGTACTTAATTAAAATCCATATAATATACACTCGTACTACAGTTGAAGTATGTCATAGGCGAGAAGGAAGTCCTTTTTATTTTGTTTTTAGAAGTTTGAAGGAAATGTAGGCAATGATGTTTATTCTAGAAATTTTCTTTTTCTGTAATATTTAGCATACAAAACCGTTTGTACTTAGAAATTTTTGTTTCATTTTTATGAGTGATTATGGCGACTGACTATGTCCCTTTATACCGTACATTTCTTGGGTGTCACTAGTTGATTGGCAACATTGGGGTTGTTCTAATTTCTACTACCTTTTATGTTCCACAGATTTTTATGTCTTTTTGTGACTCAGGATATATGATGGTGGGTGACATAGAAAAAAAAAAGTTATATAAAATTCGCACTTGCCTCAATAGCACTACAATGTGCCTAAATAGCCTTAATGTTTTCATTAGTTGGCAAGCTCATCGAAAATCTCTTTAGGTAAAACGGAGCAGCTCTCAACAGTATCAAAAAATATTTATTTAGCAGCCAAAATAACTAGATCAAAAGAATTTGAATTTTTTTTTCTGTGAAAAAAATTAATGGAATCCATTACGAGTATAATGAGTAATTATTTGAAAATCAACAAAAAGTTTTTGATGCAAATATAATAACTAATTTCGATCTGATAATTTAGCAAATTTTATGGAGATCTTGCGTAGAGATGCACTTCCATGCCTTGCCGTTATTTTCTGCCTTAGAGGGAATTTTCTTTTTACTTTGTTTAAAAATAAAACACATTAAATTGTTTTTAGACATATGTTTCATTGAGTGTCGGGAATTATACGTACATTACATATATGTATATGAAATATAATGTCGGTCAATGTCCATTAGTCTCACAAATGGGAGCTGTTTTAATGACATGCTTCATAACATTTTCACACAGGCGGAGCGATATTCCACTTATTTCATTTCGAATATTTCGTTTGAGTTGCTGCAGTGCTTATAGTTTATTAGTATACACCCTGCTTCTTAAATACCGCTATTATGATAGAGTAAGCGCATTATTAATTTGGATGTACGAGTATGCAGCATTCAATTTAGGTGACTCATGAATAATTTATTGAATTTTCATGTGCTTCATAACTAATTGCGATATTTTCATGAGAAGCAGGGTTTTGGATTTCGATAAAATGTTTCAATCACTAAAACACATTGAAATATCGTATATCATTCCATGATCAATTTGCCACGTCTACTTTTCATGAAAAAAAAAACTAAAAAAAACTTATCCTTAAATATGCCTTGTCTTGTAAGTGTGTTTTCCAAAAAAATAAACTTTTTGATAGAACAAAATGGATTTCTAAAGTTAGCATCCAAACAACTTTTTACGTAGTCCATGACCTGACATTTTACCCATCAAATTGTTTTTTTTTTTTTTTTTTTTAAATTATCGAAAGAAACCTCGTGGCTGTAACTGTTTCATAGTTATAGTGTGATAAGTTGTGATACCTATAAGTCTGATTTTTTCAATTTAAACGGTACCTGCTTAAGGGGTGAAATTACTCCTTCCATTCACCTTTCATACTTTTTTTTCTTTTGATCCAATAAATCGCTCCGGAGTACTTCCTTCTTAAATTGAAACACCCTGTATATTTATTAACTTTATCAAAACATTTTTTAACAGTCCCACCTTTCGCAGCAGCTAACATCCTGCTTTTACAAAAAAAGATTTCAAAATGGCCATCATTTCATTTTAAGTGCCTTCCTGTAAGCTGCTGTAAGTTATACAGAATGACCCTTAAATAAAAAAAAAGGTGCATGGCGAAACTTTCACATTAATTACGAGTCACACTAATTTGAAATTCTTTCCTAAAATGTTTCCAAAGCGACGATTTCTTTTAGGTTGCTATGTCATGAGATTATCTTTTATACAGGGTGAACCATCTGCGATTTTTTTTTTTTTAAATCTGGAAGAAAACACATATCACGAGCAAACAACAAAAAAATATTATTCATATGACCACTACGACTCAGCCTGCAGGACTGCATCCGAAAGTAAAAATTTTCGATGACTTTTCCCAATAAAAATTAATCAATGGCCTCTGAACGATGCCTTGTGGATGTGCTTGGTTTTTCAAGCACGCTTTCACTTACAGCGGTTATGTTTACACGTGTACGAAATTGACGAGCATGTTGATGTGGTGTACTACCTACCAGTTTCTTCAAAATGCTTCACAATTTTGCGAATTTCGGGCTCTGTAGGACGATTAAACTCACCGAAATGATCACGAATTTCGTAGTAAGTTTGGATGATTAAAATGCGTTGTTGTGTTGTTAATGACTCGATAACTAAAATTGTACTACTTTGTACTTGACACCTGAAAAAAAAAAAACATTATGATATCTGTGTTTTGTTAAATATTTTGAAAGGTTAAAAAAAAAACCAACAGATGGGCCACCCGTTAGTAAAATCAAGTACTTACTATTTGCGGGGCCTAAAGCGACAAGGTAGTGCGAGGACCTTTTGTATATCACAAAACAATTTTATTATACTTGACGGTGAAGGCTCCTCGAAGCAGGTAGAAAAGCAAAAAAACCAACAACTTTTGACTGCTCCAATGCGGAAGAAGCGCTTGTTATGGGTACGAAAATATCGTGAATGGACAGTTGAAGACTGGAAAAAAGTGATGTTCTCCGACGAAAACCATTTTATTGTCCAGGGGCAAAGTGTTCAGTTCGTACGGTGAGGAGAAGCGGAGCCTATTTTGCCGGCCCATCTGGATCAAAGGGTGAAACACCCTGTGAAGAAGATGTTTTGGGGCTGTTTTTCATTGTACGATACTGGACCTCTTGTACCAGTTGAACGGATGATGAAAACCGACCAATATATTGAAATCATGGACAGACGAATGGTTCCTGAACTTAAAAAAGTCTACCCTTCGAATGATGGCACTTTCCAGCACGATCTAGCTCCATGTCACACCTCTAAGAAGTGAAGTGATTCATGCAAAAAAAAAAAACATTGTTGGAATGGTCTGGGAATTCGCCTGACTTAAATTTAATTGAAAACTTATGGGCAATATGCAAAAAAAACATTTCAAAGATGGATTGTAGCACCAAAACCAAAATGATAAATGCTGTAATACAGGTATGGTTTCATGAGCCAAAATTTGAAGAAAGCTGTGAAATCCTTACCAAAT
This sequence comes from Pocota personata, assembly GCA_963082735.1. NCBI lineage: Eukaryota > Metazoa > Arthropoda > Insecta > Diptera > Syrphidae > Pocota > Pocota personata. The sequence continues at coordinate 43,455,055 of OY720429.1, read as the reverse complement.
CGATGCCGAAGAGAGTTGTAGAAGTCATTAAAGCTAAAGGAGGTCATATTCATTATTAATATCAAAATTGAAGTGTATTTTTTTTTTAAATTGACAAAATTAAACGTATAAAATAAAAAAAATAAAATTAATGTCTTGTTCCAATTAATTTGCATGGCACTGTAGTTACACTAAACATTCATAAACTATGTATCTGTGGCAACATTTCAGAAGTCAAAGGCTATATTCCTTGGTGCAATATTTCATAAGTTTTCATAGCTAACCCGCAAAAAACTGGAAAAAAAATCTTCGAAGTAAAGGTGCAGAACTTCCTCGAAAGAAATTTTAAGAATAAAGTCTTAGAATACCACTCCCAAAACTTATCTCCATCTATAGAAAATAATTTAATGGTTTTAGTGTTGGACCATTTAGATGCCAGAGTCAATGTAGAAAAAATAATTATCATAAGCCGTACAATATTTTTTAAGACCCCACCTATACATTGTATATCTTATTATTCAGATTCAATAACTTTCATGTACAGCAACATGTCAATAAAATTTTATTAAAATCCATTCATCCTAAACCTAGGATCTTGATTGGAATTATTCTTAACTAACAGAAAACTTTTATATTGAGTTCGTAGCCACTTTGGAAGATTTTTGAAACTCTACCTTCCACACCTTAGCACTGCTTCTCTAATTTTTAGACATAAGCATGGATGATCAGACATAAGCATGGTTAGATCAGACTCAGAAACACAATTTTATAAAATTTCAATAAGTGGTTCTTGAGTCAGACATGTGACAAAGATTTATTTAACAATCACAATTTTTGCAGACCTACAGTACTCAAAACGTTAATATCTTAACCCCTCAATGGTTGATTTGAATGCTTTTTTCTATGTGTGACCATCTACCTGTTACATCGGACTTATAAACCAAATTACATAAAAATCCTTTTCCTGTTTTAAAACATAAAAGAAGATTCGTTCAAGTCTGTTGTTTCCGATTAAAGTGACACTTTATTACTGATTGGATTAACATTAGAATCAATCAATTAAGCTTAATAGTCATTGACGATTTCAATGTGTATTTTTAAATAAGTTATTGGGCACCAAAAAACGTTCGCTTAACTTACCCAAAATTAACTTTATTTTCAAAACCCGAAAATTTAATTGAAATCAGAATAAACATGACTTCAGGTACTTGCTTTGTGAAGAGAATAATTTTTTGTTTTTATAAAAGGAAATTTCCAAATCCCGCAGCACTCAGACTCAATTTTCTGTCCATTGTAATACCAAGCAGATCGATAGTGGTTGGAGAAACTTTTTATTCGATTCTCTTTTATGCTCGATTTTCTTTTATGCTCGGGTGGCTGTGGTTGCTGCCCCCCATCTAGGCTCGAGCCGGCACAGTTCGGGTCACAAGGGAACACACTACCCACGCCAACTTGGCCACCGGTGGCAGTGTTCGTCTGGTGATATCAAAAGTCTTACTTGTCCGTTTTACAGACATGTATTAAAAAAGTCCGCATCAAGTTATCGTAAGAGAAAAATCCAATAATCCGATTAAAATCAAGACCAACAAGTCTTGAGTCCTACCTTAATACTAACTCTACAAAAGGAACCTTTTAAGTTGCTGCATTTTCGCAGATGTTATCGCGAACGAAGGAGGGTAAAGATAATGTCACAGACAAACACACGGACGGACAGACGGACAAACAGACAGACACACGAACAGCCAGCATGCTGAAAAAAACTTTTTCGGACGTTATGAGTATAGTACCGTTACAATCTGACCTTATCTCGAATACGTTTTTTGGAAAATTGATTTCTTTGGTTGGAGATACATTATACTCTGAAATTTGTTGGGTCTTAGTGCAATGCGTTCATATTGTCCTAGCATTTGAAGACTAAATGAGGACGATCGTATGAAAACACATAAAAGCCGGTATAATTCCTGATCGTAAGGGGAACGTCACTACAGCCCAACATTTTTGAAACTCTTTGTATACTGACAATGACAATGTCTCTGTTTGGTATTAAGTTGTGTGGCGTGCTTAGCTGATTGTACCTAGAAGTTGTACTTTTCATCTTCAAACGTTGGGCATAAGGGCGTCTTACTCTAATCAGAAATCCGGACATTCAAATCTTATTACCGTGTGGCTGCAATACAATTTTTCCGGAAGGTTTCCCGGAGTAGAGCACTCACTCACATCTAAATATTTTACTTCACTCATTCCCAAAATTCTCAATTTAGATCGGATAAACTCCCATTAAAGTTCAAAGAATCTGACACTCTGAGGTATTAATGCGAGTCAGTGAGCGTCCTCACCTTTCAGAAACGGTCATTCCTTATCTGAGGCGTACTTTCATTTTAGAAAACAAATATTTTTCAGTATCGCAGTATGGTAACCCACGTTACCTAGTCTAGACCGCCCGTATTCCACATCAAAGCAACGACCACGTGGGAGAAAAAAACGACACGCTAGCTATCCTTAAAAATGAATACAATTGTACATCCACTTTCAGACTCATTCAATCTCGTCAGGTAATATGAACTACGTAGGGTGTAAAACAATCCGCTCCGCATAGCTTGCAAAATGCTTTTTTTAGGAACTTTTTCTTTTTTCTGGATTCATCCATTCTTCCACTCAACCGTACTTTTCGACGTTGGCTTTTGATGTTTCAATTCAATAAATAGAGCTCAAAACAAAAAGCCATCCACTCAACGCAAATTCATAAAGTTTTTCAAGTTGTTCCCTTTTATTTCGTTAAATCTATGGAACTCCCACTGGTTTTTGGACAAAAAATAAAAAAAGGTGCCGCACAACACAAATTTTTACGTTCCCCAATATGCTTCGCAAGCATGTGAGGTAATTTACACGCGCCTTGTGACGTACACATGCTAGCATAGGTACCTACATAAAAAAAAACGTCAGTCAGCCTCGAGTAGGACGACACAATATCGCGCATGGGGGGCGAAATTAGAAAAATCGAAGGGGAACTGAGAAGAAAAACAGGAAAAAATGTCAAGGACATCGTTAGCCAACAAAAAGAAAAGAAACAAGTAGGAGCCATTCCAGGCGGTTAGTTTACACAACAGTACAAACAGTGACAAGGGAGAATGGGCTGGGAAACTGATTGTTATCGGTGGGGTTCAACACCGGCTATATTGATCTTAAGTGATTGCAATTTTTCGTGTTGCTGGCCTCGGTGGTGTAGCCCCATTCGTCGTCCTGCCATATGACTTGTTGTGGGGAAGTTCCCACAATTTGTGCAAAACTTGTTCTCTCTGTGCTGTGTCGACGTGTGAATGTGTGTTGTGTTACAATGTTGTTAGGTTGTAATTAGAAATTCGCTGAAATTTGCATTTCAAATATTATTTCATCCGCCTGGGGGTAAGCAGCTGCAGCCGAAAATCTACAGGAAGACACAACTTTGTGAGTTTATTGCGTTGTTTCGTTGGAATTTGTGATGAGCATACACATTTACCATGTGTTTTGCGAATAAAGTTTTCATCTGTGCAGTAGTTGTCTGCAGAACTCAAGTCGATGTAGGTAAACTTTATTTAAAAGAAAAAATTGATGTGGGTGAGGATATCGAGTGGGCTTTTGTTAACGATTTTCTAGTCACTGGATTTAGGATGCTCTGCTAGTCCTAATGACTGTAGGAAATGGAGTTTCATGATGTTATTTTATTTTTCCTGATTTCTACTTTAACGAGCTCTTTGTTGTTCTTCGCTCTCTATCAACAACAATCCGCTGGGCACTCAGATTCAATCAAATACTGGTCAATTTTTTCTAATGAAGCGGCACAATTTGTCCTCTCCCATTTTCATCATCATCATCGTACTCGACTGATAGCATAAACATATTTTGATTATAGCGTACGCTACTATGTACATCCCCGTACTTGTCTTCCTGTGCGTTGCTTTTATCGCAGATCTACAGCATACTCGTATGTTCTCATGTATACCAAGTTGTTTTTCCATCCATCGTTCATATAAACGGCCTGCAGCATACGCATGCTGTCTTATGTACTGACGCATATACTCGATATACATATGTCAATACTCAACTGCATGATCATTAGTTTGTATTACCGGAGATGATAGGGAGCAATGTCGCCCTCTCGTTTTCATCTATCAGTATTTCACTTGGACATATCTTCACATCCGATTTTTGCAGAAAAATGCAAAGACAGTTGAGTGAAATGTTGAGACATCACAGTTATTCAAGTACCAGTCTGGTGTATTCCTGACACGGCAATCAAATAGTTGGGAGTGTTGGTTCCCCGCGGCAGCCCCTTAAAAGGCTTAATGTGCCAATTTCGCACGAGAAAGCTATGGACTTATTGTTTCCCCTAAACCGCCTTTAAAAGTCTGGACTTGGTTCCCCAAGATCTTCTGCGAAGAGGCTGTACTTGCTCATTCTCCACGACAGCCTCTCAAAAGGCTGAACGTATTGGATTTCCACGACCATGAGAGAGCCTCTGAACGAGGACTTTCTGGTTCCCTAAGACAGCTCCTTTGAAGGCGAGGCTTGATACTTTTCCAAGACCACCCCTGAAAACACAGAACTTGTTAGTTTTATAGGACCGCTCTTAAAAAAGGCTAAATTTTTAACAGGATTACATATAAGTTATAAATTTAACTGCTAGTTAAGTAAGGCTTACTGTAGTATAAAAGTAAGAAAACCTTATAAACAATAAATAGTGGTCGTGGTGTAGTGGTAACATTATCGCTTGTTACGGTGCAGATTCACGGTTCAAATTCTGATATCAATTGCGAAGCTCATGTCAACTGTATTGCGAAGGCATAACACTGGCAGTGGGGTGGTCATATGACTGAAAATGCAACTTGACCGTGATGATGACATCAGGAGGACTGAAAAAAATACTGTGAATCATAAGCAACGATAATCAAAAATGCTCCCCAGTTATCTGGACGCCACCTTCGGACTTTACTGAAACTTAATACCACCTGAGTTTCAAACCCACTACACCAATCTTTCTTTCTCTCTCTCTTAATTTTTAGAAACGCCCGGGCACTGAAATAATTTAATGGTATTCATATCCCATTTGGCGCGCGCAAATTATAAAAAAAAACTCAAAGTTCTTTTGTTTTCATTTATCGGACCCGGGCTAAGAAAAATAAAGGGCACAAATGGGTCATACATACTTATTCCATATGTGCTGTTCGTCTGAAAATGGTTTGGATTTCAAATTTAAGTCAAGTAGAGAAGAAACAATAAAAATTGGGTTTTTCGTAAAATGGGTTAAAAAGCTGAGAAACTTTTATGACCATATGTCAAAAATTTAAATGTCATATCCTTGCATATGTCAAAAATGAAGCAGATATGGATTTTGATTAAATTTTCAGTTTTTTAGCGACAAACTACGGAGTCTTATTGTACACATCAATATTTCCCAAGATATGAATTTTTATCGAAATCGTTAGAGCAGTTTTTGGGAAATGGTTTTTTATTTTTTTTTTTTAAATCGACCTTTAATTTTTAGGCTAGAATGAATTTTCAAATTTCGGCACTGAAAATTATTACACAGACCTCAGATATGAAGTTTGAAGAAAATTCGTCCAGTCATTTAGGCTGCAGCTCAAGGTATAGGCAGACGGACAGAATTGCAAGACGCACTTTTTTTAAGTTCCTCTGTTATAGTAATGTCAAACATAAATTAAAATCTCGATATCGAAAATTTTTACGAAAAAACATGTTTTACCAGGCAAAAACTTCTTTATAATTCAGTTCATAGTCATTAGGATAACATAAGTCACTGATTGGAAGTTAGATGGACTGTCGGTAGCTAGGCTTTGACAAAAAGTATGGCAACATCATCGACATTTGCTTGAACATGGACGTGGGGTATGTTGAAAGAGTCTAAGAAGTGCCACCTTCCCATAGTTTGACATTACTTTTTCGACATTACTTTTTGTGTTGATGAGGTGCGAATGCTAGACATCGTCTCCTGCTAAGTCCATTAACTTCACATTTTCATAGCACATAGCTTGAGCATTACTCCTTTAAGCCAATTGGTGTTCTAAGGGATAGAGCAGTGGTATTCCAGTGGAGCTTTCACTCTTAACTTACGAAAATCACTTCTTCTATGATTTGAAGGGACAACTGATTTTTGTTTCTCCACATCTTTGGCATCTTGCACTTGGATAGGGCCTTGCGCTAGTTTAAGAGGTATGTATGCTCCTCTGGAATGCACTTTTTTCATGTCCAACTCTTGAATTTGTGGCCACGAAGATAATACTCCGTACGATCAACATATTCTGCTGCAATGATATTCCGTAAAGTTTTTATTATGTGACTTCTTCATATAGGTCCCACGAATAGCTAGGGAGACATCGGCCCACATGAAACAGAGCCCCACATACATGGACAACACTATCAGCGTGTCATTCTAGGAGCTTTTATGGCAACTGATAAACAGGCCAAATGAATTGGTTTTAAAGAGAACGACCGCAAGACAAAGTACAAAGTACTTGGACAAAATGTCACTATTGATAACTACAACTTCGAGGTAGTTAAGGAGTTCATCTGCCTCAGAGTCAACATCAACTCTACGAATGACACCCTAGTGGAACATTGAGGTGAACTCAAACTTGCAAACCATTGCATTCTAGCGAAAAGTTCTTCGTCGAATATTTGGTCCTATATGCGAAGAAGGCGAATGGAGGAGAAGATACAACCGCGAATTCTACGCTGTGCCAAGATATGTATGTATTCGAAAAAAGACAAAATCCACCACTACATTACTTCGAGCGAATGCTCCAGCCAATAAGATTTCCGGATCTCAGCCCCCGGGTTCGAGACGATTAAGAAGACCGAACCTCTCCGGTTCAAAGACCAAGCGGATGCCAGAGCGCTTGGTGTAACAAATTGGAAGCACCGTGCCCGGGATCGACGTAAATGTATGACTGCCCCGTCTCAGCCGGGGACTCTTCACGGGTGGAGAGTCCGTTAAGTAAGTATACAGTAGTAGAAATAATTACAAAGGCAGTAAAGAAATCGTAGTTGCTTTCTACCTGATCTATATAGTAAGGTGAACCTAATTTTAAGAATTCCTGAGAGTATCAGGGGCCAACTTAGATAAGATTTAATAATAAACATTTTCCCCTATTTAAAAGAAATTACTTAAACATAAAAACAACCAATTTCAACTGGAAATAATTATAAAGGTATAACTTTAATATGATTACTTTTGCTACAATTAATACTTAGTGTGCCCGCCTTTGCTTAAGATAACCTCGAGTATTCTTTTTCGCATCGATTCAATTAAATTTTTAATAATATTTCCATCTAAAGTGGATCATTCCTCCGAAATTTTTCGCTTAAGAGCTCCCACGCAATCAAATTGACGTCCATTTGCGTACACTGGGCTTCGAAATGGTCAATCTAAAACTGCAGTTCCACTGTCTTCAAACCATTTTATAGTAGCACGAGAACGATGTATGGCTGCATTATCTTGTTGATTGGCTTTTGCCAATAAATTGCCTTGTAGCATCTGGATATACGCAGTGGAGTTAATTTTTGTTGAAATCAACTCAATTGGCAATGTTCCATTAAAATTAAAGGCACCCCATACCATAACAGAGCCACCTCCGGAGTTTCTGCTCTTCAAAACCTCATTTTTAGACCTTAAGACGTGCCAGTAACTCCGTATGTCATTAAGGCCATCCAAGTTACACTGCTTCTCATAGCTAAAAATCACTTGGCTCCATTGTTCTGCTCAACTCATATATTTTTTTGAGAATTCGCGTCTTGCGGATTTATGAGCAACGGTTAGCCATTATTTTATCTGCGTTTAAAATTTGTCTGATCCTTCTGGACGTAACTGGAAGATCAAGTTTACTCTTGATTTGACTTCAAGTTATCAACTACTGTTGGAGACCAGTTTATTTCCTTTGCTATGGCCCTGTTCGATAAGCCTTCAGGGCTATATCTTCATCGTTTTTGATCGAGGCATGACAGAATGATAAATAAAATAAGACTAAATAACTTACATTTCTGATCAATTTTAGAACTAATTAAAAGCAAAATTAAAAAATAGTAGTCGAATTTCTAATTTGTTACACTTTTTAAGAGCTGCCTTTATACATATATATTTCCACCTCAAAGCACGAAAAGAGACTACCGATGATAATATTTCCAGCTACCGATCATATCCGACGACTGGAATTTTACCGTTAGTTTGGAACATGAACTGCAATATGTTGCCATAGACAATTTCAACCCAATTCCTTTATCTCATTTTGTTTGTTGCCTTTATAATTACGAGTGTGGGTCAATAAGTCCCTGAAAAATGAAATAAGGAACACTCTCTTCGGTATAAATACATTTTATTTTTCAACATTGTCTCCCTTTAGCTCTATAGACTTCATTCAATGTTTCTCCATTTTTTTAATGCCCTCCAAATAATACGATTTCTCGAGCCCCTCAAAATAAGCGTTTGTTTCAGCGATGACCTCTTCATTCGACCCAAATCTCTTACCTCCGAGCCATTTCTTCATCTTTGGAAACAAAAAATAGTCGCAGGGGGCTAAATCTGGGGAATATGCTGGATGAGGGAGGAGTTCGTAGCCTAACTCATGCAATTTTGCCATTGCGACTGCGAACTTGTGCGCCGGTGCGTTGTCCTGGTGAAGAAGAACTTTTTTCTTCGCCAAATGCGGCCGTTTTTGCTTCAAATGGGCTTGGAATCAATCCAGCAGCTCTGCGTAATATGCGCCGGTGATCGTTTAACCCTTTTCAAGGTAATCGATGTGAATAACATCGCGCGCATCCCAAAAAAATGTCGCCATGACCTTGTTTGCTGACAAACCCGCCTTGGCCGTCTTCGGCTTTGATTCACCAGGAGAAGTCCATTATTTTGACTGTTCCTTGGTTTCTGGTGTGTTGTGGTGAATCCAGGTTTCATCCACGGTTACGAAACGGCGCAAAAACTCAGCCGAATTTTTCTGGAACATCGCCAAACACACCTTTGAAGTTGTCAAACGAATGCGTTTGTGGTCGATTGTGAGCAAACGCGGCACCCATCTTGCGGAAAGCTTTTTCATGTCCAAATATTTATGGAAAATCGAAATCACTGAGCCATGTGATAAGCCTGTGGCCTCTTCAAGCTCGCTCACTTTCACTCGCCGATCGTCCATTATCAAACCATGGATTTTGTCGACCATTTCTGGTGTGGTGACCTCAATTGGGCGACCAGAACGTTCGGCGTCACTTGTGCTTGAACGACCGCACCGAAATTGAGTAAACCAGTGGTGAATGGTTCCAATCGATGGTGAAGAGTCCCCATAATATTTGTCAGGCTTTTGTTTGGTTTGCGTGATAGTTTTTTCTCGCAAAAAATAGTGTTTAATGAGCACTCGAAATTCACTCTTTTCCATTTTAAGGAAAATGCTAGTAGGCGTCTATATAAAATGGCTGCCACAACAAAACTATTTGACAGATTTGTCTGAAAATTTGGGTGCGTTCTTTTGAAAAATGATTCTTGACAAAAAAAAAAAAAAATAAATAAATTTAAGGTGACGACACAATTTGTGTTAATTTTCAGGGACCTATTGACCCACCCTCGTATTTCCACCACTGTAGTAAGATGGCGTAAAAAGGTAAATCTGGTTCGTCAGGAGAAGGTCGTAGTGAAACGTCCATCTGCTCCAATTCAAACACAATCCGTGACTCCCCAAGTGACCTACGCCCAAATGGCGGCAGGTCGGGGAAACGCGGAACAGAAAAGACCGAAGGTTCTTTCTCAGGTCCCAGCGCCTAGAGCACCGGAGGCTCAAACTGACTTGCTGGACATCTTGCTCTCTATCCAATGGCAGATGAAGCAGCTTTAACGTCAGGTACAGGAGCAGGCGAAGCGGGTGGACCAGATCTACGCACTTCTGCCGGGCCTAACGCACCTCCAGTCGTAATGGGTACGAACATGGAGGAGCAATCCTTGAAGATTCTTGCTGTGAATGTGAATTCACTGATTAGGATCGAGCGAAGAGCCGTATTGTTTAAGTTGCTAGAAGTCCAAACCCCTGATGTGCTTATGGTTAGCGAAACAAAGCTATCCCAGAAGCACAAATTGGGGCACAATAAATACAATATTGTCAGAAGAGACCGACCCAACTCCACACAAGGAGGAGGTGTTGCGATCTTCTTTAAAAACAACTGCAATTTAAGGTTGTGTACAGCGGTGAAGTGCGAAGGTTCCAGGTGCTGGAAGCGTGTATCGTGTGCATCCCTCTCCGTAGTGGAAAGAGGATGTACTTGGTCGCACTCTATGCACCTGAAGGTACTCAATCTACTTTATTTATTTCAGAGCTCGAGACGCTTTTTCGATGCCTAAGGTTGGAGTCGGAGGAGAATTATTTCATCATGGCCGGAGATCTAAACGCCAAACATAGAGATTGGGGAAATAACACACCTAATCCTAGAGGGAACCTACTATTCAATTGGTGGGGTCGGCACAGTGTCAAGTATAAACTCGATTTGAAAGCTACAGATAGTCCGTCGTTTCCCAGAAGTGGCTCTTATCTGGATCTTATGCTGTTCGACGTACGGTTACAACTGACTGACATGGACAGACAAACTTTTAACTGCACACATTTGTGTATAACAGTGACCATTGCGGGCTCAATGCTGTAATAACGATTCCCAACGAAATTGCGGAGTTGGAAGAGTTTGTCCAAACATATTCCTACAATTATAGTAGGACGCGTTGGACTCGCTTCTCCAGAGTTTTGACAAGAGCACTCTCCTCGAACTCGCTCTACCCACCGTCCAATAGGAATCTGTCAAACGAGGAGATTGACTGGTACCTAAAACAAATGGACGAGACAATTAAATGAACTACGGACAGTACGATACCTCGGTATCAACATACTGACAACGCAGACATATTCCGCAATGCAACAATTGACGCACTACACCAACATAAAAGTAGACTGCTGTCGAGACTAAAAACCTTGTACAGACAGTTTACTGACAGACAAAACTCGGAGGTTAGGACGCTGAAGTCGTTGATTAAAAACCTCCAGAAATTAATCAGGAAAAACTACAGACTTTCTGTAAATTTGCATTGGAACAACAAAATTCGGGCTGTAAAATTCAACAACCCGAGTATGTTCCCGCAAATAAATAAAATATTTCAGAGGAATAATCAAAACGACCTTTCATGTCTTAAGATCCCCCGAACGACGAACAATGCACGAATACTGATAACAGCAGGTATAGATCCAGATAACGCAGTAGAGGATGACAACTTCTTTGTGATCGAAGATCCGCAGGAGAAGGTAGAAGCAATAGGAGCGATTTTCCAAGAAGTGTACAAGGTGAATGATATCATTTGCCCAAACCGCGAATTGGAAAATCGCGTCTTTGTGCATAACTTCTGCCTTCGAAATGATATAGAGCCCTGGCGATCTGAGAACATAGGTTTTACCGAGTTCAATGACGATATTATGGCAAACAATGTCATCGCCGATGAAAGGGTACATCCCCCGTACATATCGAAGAACGAGCTCGACATCTCCCTCTAGAAGCGGTGGACATTTACACCACTCTGTTTAACAATGCGCTGAATAATGCACATTATCCAGCGCATTGGAAAACAGCAGTGATACAACCTATCCCCAAAAGGGGTAAGGACACCTCCAATACGGCAAATCTCCGGTCGATAAGTCTCCTTCCGAACATCAGCAAGGTATTCGAGAAAGTTATCAATAGAGCCCTGCTTAAGTGGACTGAGAACAATAATATAATTCCGGATAACCAATTCGGTTTTAAGGCGGGGCATGATACAATACATGCCGCATCTAAACTGGTATCGGATATCCAATGGAATAAAAGCAAGAACCAATGCACGGGGGCATGCCTGATTGACTTGGAGAAGGCCTTCGACACCGTATGGTTAGAGGGACTTTTCTACAAGCTGAGCAGGCTGGGCATAAGCAAACCACTGCTGTACATACTTTATAATATGCTCACCAGTAGAGAGTTCATTGTCAAAAATGGCAATGTGACTTTTGCTGGAACATTTCTAATTAAAAACGGTCTGCAACAAGGTGCGGTTAATTCACCGATCCTTTTCAACATTTACACGAGCGATCTCATAGGATCACTTCACCATGCCATAGCGTACGCAGACGACTTGATTGCGTACAGATCAGGACCAAAAATCGAGGTCATTGCACTGCTCTTGCAACGTGACTTCGATAAGATATTGTAATGACTGGAAGTTGAAGATCAACTTCCAGAAATCGGAAACCATTCTTTTTAGGACGCCGTTGTCTGGGGCGTCTAGGGATACCAGAAAGAATTGGCGAAAGTTCTCAATCGTTGGACCGCACGGACAGCCACTTTCGAGTCGAAGTGTAGTCAGATACCTAGGGCTTTGGTTAGACCAATATCTATATTTTAACAAACATATAGATGCTGCCCTGGCCAGAGCCAGAGGTGCTTTTGCCCTTACAAAGAGACTTTTTTATAGCAAGCAACTCGATGCAAGGGTAAAGGTAATCTGCTACATGGCCCTCATTCGGCCCATGCTCGTATATGGATGCCCCGTGTGGTTCAACGTGGGAGCAAGCTTGTTGAAAAAGATTCGGGTGTTTGAGAGGGCTTGCCTTCATTTATACAGGACACCAGAATCCCAGTACATAAAATTCTATCCCAATGAGGTCCTGTACAACAGGGCTAACCTAATAAGGGTGGATAATTTCCTGATCAAGCTGACTCGAAGGCATATTGCAAGAGCAATGAGCTCGATGAATAACCTGATCTCTGGGGCTTATTACCCCAATTACAGGTACCACGAGAGAGTGCGCCTTAACGGCTTTGTTCCCCCAGAGGCATTCCTCTATCTCGATGAGAAAGGTCTGATCCAGGACAGATTGGCAGTGCCGCCGACAGAGACGTCGCACACAGCAGTGTGGAGCGTCTCCGGTTTAGTAGAGCGGTATCGAGTCGCGATATAGACGACGTACAACGTCAGTACGGACATTTTTGGTGGCTAGCCGAACAAGGGGGAACTCCTTCGTCGTTTCCCCATAATCCAGGGTAGCCAGTTTGAAGTCGGCTGGTTTTTCTAAGGCATATTTACATAGCTTAGGGTTAGGTAGTTTTTAGGTAGATTTTTAGATAACATATATATATATAAAAAAAAAAAACACACAAGCACTTGGATCTATTAAAAAAAAAAAAAAAAAAAAAAACAGCAAAAAAAAAAAAAAGAAATACGTATATAATTACGTAGTTAGAGTAAGTAGATTAAGGTAGAATAAGGTAGGTTAAGATTTATTTTAAGATAGTCTATAAGTTTTATATGTATAACAAACAAACAAAAAGTTCATTTACTAAGTTTTTTCATCTAAATAAAACTTTTCTTAGTAATTATTAGTAATAGAAAAAAAAAACGAAATAAATACAAATTTAAGTTAGGTTACGTCGAAAGACATATTTTTAAGTAGTAGGTTTAGCTTAGAGAGCCCGCATAGGGCCAGTAAGTTAGAATAACATAGATAAGTTAGTTAGGCTAGTTTTAAGCGTTTTTTGTTTAGCAAGTAAGTCATAATGAATTAATAATTAATAAAAATGCAAAAAAAAAAGAAAAAAAAAATGGCGTAAAAAGGTTGTTAATAATAATTATTTAAGTTTCATCAATTTTGGATTCTGTTCAATGTATAATCTTCCAATTATCCATTTAACAAGATAAAAAGCGGAACGATGCACTAATTTTCTTTGAACCCAAATTGGGTATCGTTTCTTCGAGAAACCTATTTAGACTTTATATACATATGTATCTCTCTACAGTTAAGGCTCATCTATAGAGAGATACATATGTAAATAGAATAGGCATTTGACTGCACTTAAAACCCTTTGTCTGTCTGATTATAAAATGTTATTCATTTTGAGGTTGGGATTTCACATCCCTGTTATCGTGACAGATATTATAGTGACAGGTAGTTAGTACTTGCCTTGCTATTTTACAATACGGATCACTTAACCAAAGTTCAACGCTCTAAAATTGTTGCATCTTACTACAAAAATAACAGTTCTGCAATGTCAGTGACATTTTTTTTTTGAAAACCACCAAGGCCTGCGATTGTAGACATTGATGTGAGCGACATGTGGTTACAATAGGACGGGGCTACGTGCCACACAACACATACAAATTTGGGTCTATTGGACGAAAAACTCCCCTCCCGTTTAATATCGAGATTTGGCGACATCAATTGGCTACCAAGATCGTGGAATCTGACCCCGTTGGATTTATTTTTGTGGGGCTGGGGCTATGCTAAAGATCGTGTCTATATAGGCAATCCTCAAACTTTGAAGCACTTAAAAATTAACATTCGTGAAGTTATGACAACAATACAGCCAGAAATGTGGCAAAAAGTTATGGAAAATTACCCCATAAGAATCGAAGTCCACAATTTAAAACAGTAAACAAATTTCATTGAAATCTTTAATACTTTTTATTTTATTTAAATTAAAAATCATAAAGCACAAAACCCTATACAATAAAATGCCCTTTCGTGTTTGAGTCCAATGGTTTATTAGTATCGCGGCCGAGACTCTGGATAAATCATGATTTATCTGGACAATCCATCTGAAAGTTTTGATCTATTGAAAAGTGAAGGACAACTTTAGCAATGCTTCCTTGCCTTTGCCAGCATCATAGAACACAGATTTCTTCCCTAAGAAAGTTTAGAAATTTTTTTTCTTTAAATATTCAACTCGTTTCTAAAAACACTAATAAGCTATCAACTCTATCACTTTTTCCAAACTAGACATTGGTTGCTGAGTCTAATTCAATTTTCTACTGCTCTTTGTTGCAATCTGTTCATAAAAACTACGTTACCCTATTTGGGATAGGGTGAATTGAAAAAATCGATTAATAGATACGATTGTTTTTTTATTTTTTTGTCAATATTTTCTTTGTTGAACCGCTACGAGAACAGGTCAATGTCATTTATAAAATACAGAAGGAGTTATGTCTTTAATTTGGGTACAGCACTCAGCAAAAAATACGAGTAAAAAACCAGAGGGAGCCACTGAAAAGTGAATAGATGATTTTAATTTTAGCAGCATGAATAAGGGTTATGGGTGTGGTATAGACTACTTTTAAAAATTATTATATCGTCTATGGAACACATTCAAGCGCCAATTGTATCTAAGTATCTAGTGCTATGGGAATTTTTCTGTGTGCGTGCTTGTGTGTGGTGAACCAATTGTAATTTTACTCGTTCATTATTTTTATTAGATTGTCGTTTTCTGGATTAATTTCCCACACTTGGGCGGCGGTGTTGTTGGCGGCAGCACTCGAACTGACTAAGTAGGGGTGTGTAGTACTAGAGCTGGGTGGCAATTGTTATTGATTTCATGTACGAAAGGGGTAAATTAGGACTTGTTCTTGTGTTTAATTAGTTTTCGCTATGTGAATGTGTGCACGCGTGCATATGGACAAATTAGTATGGAATCAAATTAGGGATTATTGAGTAAACCCTAAGTCTCATAGAGAAGAGATGATATTTTACTTCGCATGGTATGAATGGTATTGTATCTGTCTTTCATTAGTGGATTTGATTTTTGGGTTAAACTGGTGATTAGAGCAATTTTGTTGGGTATTAACAGAGAATACTGGCACTTGTGTGGTGAATTCTTCCTCTTTTTCTTCGGTTAGATTAGTGATAGGAGTATGTAGGATACCAATGAGCATGTATCCAATTAAGTAATGAATAAATCACTACGTAGTATAAAATGAAGTGTTACTAGCTCACCATTCTATAACTTATTCCTTGGGGTAAGTTTAGGTACATCAAAACGTGTGATGTCTTTAGTGCAGCAATTTGGAAAAATGAAACTTGCTTGCGAAGCTTGAGGATATCATCACCCTCTCGCACCCACTTCCGCAATTGTGTGGGTAGTTTGGCTACCCTATTGCTTTCTCGTCATTCAGAGAATTGTATGATAGGACATTTCTGAAAGCCATAAAATTGTTGGTCTTTGAATTTTTATTTCACGACATTTCACGTGTCTGTCTGTACCCTTCGTCATTTTCACACTCTTAATTCAAGAGCCACCTAATGGTTTTCAGTCCCGATCTAGAATATATAATACATAAACACATACAAATAATTAAAATCGAGCTAAGTGCAGATAAGATATTTGGGGTGGAGCACTAAGGATCATCAAATATTGTAATTGATAATATATTATTTAGGCACGCCTAGCTCAAGAACCACTTGATACATTTTGGTAAAATTTTGACTTGTTAACTTGACCTCGCGTGTGGATGATTGTTTTTGAAAATAATCAACTTTAATATGGGGGGTGAAATTGAAAAAATCTTCAAAAATCGTTTCCATCGCAAGCGTAACTTAAGAACCGTTGGCCGGATTTTGATGAAATTTGGTTTATTAGTTTGGAATTATGTGTAGACAGATGAATAGAGTGAATGGATTGAGTGAAGATAAGATAAAGGCGGGGTGTGCAGTTTTAAACATTTTTATTAAATGCATAACTCGAGTAATACTGAACGAATTATGAATTGATTAATATGGCCTGCAGATAAGATTTGGAGATTGGGTTCAAAAACGAGTACCAGAAAGCGCTGTGCCATAATTTGACAGTGGTTTTTTTTTGTTCCAATATTCAATTGTTTTAAACCCCGCTTTTTACTTGCACGTATTGGTATATTCTATTCTAATATTTTGGTAGTTTATTTTATTTTTGAATTTTTTTTTAGTTAAAGGAGAAACCAAATCACAGAACAATCAGACTTAATTTGGTCCGTTCTTCTACCAGGCAGTAGCGCCATTTTTGTTGTAGTGGCCTCAGAAATTGGGATTTTATACGTTCCTTTTTTCTCTCCTGCTTAAACGTGCACTGTCCAAGTGCCAAACAAAGACAGTGTTGCCATTCAGTGTTATCCAAGAAAGAAAGAAAACTGAAGGTAATTCAAAGTCTTTATGATGAGAACAAAACGGCGGTTTGGTTTATCTAAAGAAGGTGTTTAAAAGGGCTGTCTTCTTAGTCCCCTACTGTTCTCAATCTTCTTGGACGACCTCACTACATCTCTTACCGGAGGGATCCTGTTCAACGGAATTAATATCAAGCTTCTTCTCTACGTATCGTGATTTTGGCAGACACCCCAAATATGTTGCTAATCATGATAAATAGGTTACGCAATTACTGTCGTTTAGGGAAGCTGAAAGTAAATACAGAGAAGTCAAAGATAATGGTCCTTCGAAACGGGAGAGATACACGAGGGAAGAGAAGTGGTTCTGGGGAGACGTTGTACTGGAAAAAGTGAAGGAATATAAATATATTGGCATCTTATTAACTCCAAATATATGCTTTTACCTTCAAGTAAAATTAAAAGAAGCTAAAACGGCTGTTAATTGTAATTGGAGAGACATCCTGGGAAGGATAAACATCTCTCCAAGTGTTAAATTCAAAGTTTTTGATGCAGTGGTAAGATCCATCCTGTGTTATGGAGTGTAGATATGGGTTTTTTTTCAGTACGAAGAAGTAGAAAAATTATTACGATATTTTATAAAAAATTTTTTTGGACTGCCAGAAAACACTCCCAAATACATGATTTTGAAACGGGGCTAACGCTACTATATACTTTTACGTTACGGTTGCACTTCAATTACATCTTGAAGGTAATGGCACTACCTCACCACCGGCTTCTTAACATCGTTGCAAGACACCTACTACAACGAAAGCTCCAATTCTTCTGCGAATGGTCAGGACTCGGACACTTACACATGGAGAGATGGATTCCAATTTCTGCTGTTTAAAATAAAAGCTTCGATGTTCCAGTCTTTCTCAGATAAGGCAAAATAAAGTAAAACCAGAAACATGTATCGGATTCTTCAACTCGACCTGGGTGAATGAAACTATTCCATGACCGCTACAGTATAGAAAAGATCTCCATTACATTTAAAGTTAGAGGAGAACTTATTCGCCTAAACTACCAACGATCAGACCGTCCTGTAGAATGTACCCTGTGCAACCTTCGAGAGAGAGAAGATTTTCGGCACTTCATAGGGACCTGTCCGGTTCTAAATGAGATTAGAAGAGAGCACTGGGGGAAGAATTCTCTATCTGTACAGGAAGTCGTAGATATATGGAACGGACAAGATTTGAATGTACTTTATAACTTTATAAACGTAGCCTCAAAATACCGGGTACAAATTTTAAACGAAGCATTCTAAGCACATTTATTAAACTACGTATAAAAGTAGCCATATGTATAGGTAAAACGTTTATGAAATTTGCTAAAACTAATATACACTTTTAAAAGAGTTTAAAGCTAAATAATTTTGTAATTTATTTATTGTAAAATTTCTTTCTCTTTCTGGCTGACGGCAACAAAAAAGAAAGAAAGAGACTATTTCTTTAATGACCGCCAGTATGGTTGCCGGCAACAGTTTTCCACAATAGACTTAATGACCTATCTGTCCAAAAAATGGAACCAGTTTATTCATGAGAATGGTGAATGCCGGTGAATGGTCAATACTATCTCCGACACTTTTTTTGATCTAAATCAATGATCTCCTTTCTGTTACTACTCAACAACATCGGCTGAGCTTCTGCTTCCACTTATAGAGAGAGCTTGGGAAGCCGAGAGCTTTCTTGACGAGTGGAAAAAGGGAATGATTGTCAAGCTTCCTAAGAAAGGTAGTTTAATGGAGTGCGGAAACTAGAGAGGTATCAGGTATCTGCGTGCTGACTGTTGTAGCCAAGATAATAGCTAAAATAATCCTGGAGCGAATCAAACAACATCTCGAAGACACACTCGATGCTGAACAAGCAGGTTTCTGCTCAGGATCCTCCTGCGTCGACCACATCAACACCCTGCGTTGAATATCGATCACTACTTCACCTGCTGTTCATCGATTTTCAGAAGGCGTTCGATAGTGTTAACAGGGAGTTTATTTGGCGTGCCTTACGCAGGAGAGGTATTCCTGATAAATTAATTGCTATTGTCAAAGCTACATATGAAGGGTTCAAATGTCATGTTCTGCACAGAGGAAGGTTGTCTGCGGAATTTGAGATCCAAAGTGGGGTAAGACAAGGCTGCCTTCTTTCACCAATACTATTCCTATTGGTGATTAGTGCTTCGTGCAGCTTTGTCGACGGGAAACGGAGGAATTCGATGGACTCTTACATCGCAACTTAAACATCTTGACTACACTGACGACGTATGCTTACTCTCTCATAGCATTATGGACCTCCATCAAATGACAGCAGATGTGGAGAGGGAGGCTGGCATCGTCGTCCTGAAAATTAATACCACAAAAATTAAAATTATCAGTCTTGGAACGAACTCATCGGCTCAAATATGCATTGCTGGACAACCGGGAGAGAGAGTAGAGGATTTCCAGTATGTTGGGAGTATTGTCTCGACTGATGGTGGAACCAAACTGGATATAGCCAACAGAATCGCCAAAACAAAGTCGGCGTTCGGGATGTTGTCCAAAATATGGCGAAGCAATGCAATCAGTTTGAACATCAAGCTAATACTGTTCCGCTCCAACGTTGAATCCGTGCTGTTATATGTATGCAGCACGTGGAGAGTGACCACTGTTATCACCAGAAAGCTGCAAACGTTCGTTAATAGGTGCCTGCGCAACATCTTAAGGATTTTCTGGCCCAATCGTATCTCTAACGAACACCTTTACGAGAGTACGGGTCAGGAACCAATAGGCATAACCATCCAACGACGGAAGTGGCAGTGGATTGGTCACACGCTCCGAAAGGGTGACAGCTCCATAGCGAACCATGCTATGCAATGGAACCCATTAACTCAGGACTGCAGAAGACCTGGTGGTCTAAGGAGAACATGGCGCAGAACAGTCGAGAAGGAAGCACGCCAGTTGGGGAGAGCTGAGACACATTGCCAGAGCCCTAGGACCCACAAGGGGATATACGACATAAGT
The DNA here is from genome assembly GCA_963082735.1 of Pocota personata. Taxonomy (NCBI): domain Eukaryota; kingdom Metazoa; phylum Arthropoda; class Insecta; order Diptera; family Syrphidae; genus Pocota; species Pocota personata. The sequence continues at coordinate 43,435,100 of OY720429.1, read as the reverse complement.
TTCTGTTACTCGTAGTCCGATTCATTCCATTATGGGTGACAGATCTCTTGACTTCGCATATTCGCTAACGACACCACCGGCAAGTGCCCCAAATCGTCGAGTCTCAGTAACAGCGAATGTCTACCGAAATTAACTCGGATATTGATGCAATCATCAATTAGGGGCGTGAAAAACTAAGTTATGTTCAACATGTCACAAATACAGTGCTGTCTCCTGTCTATGAAGCGGGGTGGAGTTAATTTTGAGCAATCTAATGGTTCGTCAATGTGGTGTTAGATGTTTGGAATTCTTCAAAAGGTGTAAACGGTTTTTCACTCCTTCGAATTTGGCCATAATCTATAAACCTAATGATCGTACAAAACTTGACTTGCTGATGATCGTCGCATGTTTCAGTTTACTTTATTGTGTTCAGCGATGAGCAATGTACAGTCGTTTTATTGCAATTGTGAACTTTGGATTTACCTCGTTTGTTTCATATTCGTTGAAAAGAAATATTTCGAAACCACCATGGTACAATAAACGGCTAATCCACTTGAAAAATTTAAAAAAATATGGCTTATAAACGCTTTAAAGTTTCGGGAAATCAAGATAACAAAGATATGTTTGCAAGTTACGAAAGGACTTCACTGTCTTAAGTAAATTCTTATTCATTAAATATATTAATTCTATTGAAAATAAATTAAAATATGATTCGAAATATTTTTAGACATTTATAGACCATAAGAGATGCTCTGTTGGGCTGCCCAACTTTTAAATCTGGATCTAAGAATGACATCGAAAATTAAAGAGGAATATACAGACTTTCAGCTATACCAAAACTTTTTGAAAGTATTGTTAAAAATAAGTTAGAATTTCATGTAAAAGAACATTTATCTGAATTTCAGCATGGCTTTGTTTCTGGTCGTTCGACGACAATTTGGCACATTTCACATCTTACGTCATCAATTCTGTAAAAAGCGGATGCCAAGTTGATGCTATATACACGGACTTTAATAAAGCTTTTAATTCTGTGAATTATATAATTTTGCTAAAGAAACTTGAACATTTTGGATTTCACTCTGCAATATTAAGGTGGATCTCATCGTTTTTAATCGGTCAGACTCAAAGAGTTTATCTAAACAACTGCTGCTCGAGAATAATCTCCTGTACTTCTGCAGTTCCACAAGGTAGCCATTTAGGACTACTGCTTTTTATTATATTTATTGACGGATGTTGTCCAAAGATTCTTAAGATACGAAGCTTAAATGATTGTTTAAAGGTACAGTCCAACCTGAACAATCTATTTGATTGGTGTATTTATAATTGCTTAAAGCTGAATGTACAAAAATACATGACTATCTCCCGTCCAAGATCATATATGCAATACTCTTATGATTGCTGTCTTTAAGAAGAGTAAATCAAATTAAGGGTTTGGGTGCCATTATTACTTTTGTTCTTCACATTGAGTCCATAATAGCTAAAGCTAATTCACTTGTTGGATTTATTAAAAGGAATTCAAAAGATTTCTTCGATCCACATACATTAATATTTCTTTTCATCTCCTTGGTTAGGTCGATTCTTAAGTACGCCGTTATTATCTGGAATCCAATTTATCAGACTCATTTAGATAGCATAGAAAAGGTGCAGAGGCGTTTTACAAACTGACGTTGTCAAAGCTGTATTGAATGTTAAGTCAAAAGCTGTTGGCTTTAATGAAATACATCCTACTTTTGTGAAAATTATTTCGCCTCATTTACTCCCAGCTCTTACACATGTTTGTAATACAATAATTCTAACTTCCTCTTTTCCGTATTTATGGAAATCATCAAAGATTATTCCTATTCTTAAGAAACAAGGATCGCGGATTTCTCCTCCTGAATATAGACCTACATATATCTATTCTGCCTTTTTTGTCGAAGGTCATGGAAAAATTAATTCACGTTCAATTGTCTGCATATTTGCAAATCAATAAATTGCTGTATAAGAACCAATCTGGTTTTCGGCAGAAGCATAGTTGCATCACTGTTCTCTTAAAAGTTACAGATGATATTCGCGTTGCAAATTAGAAAGCATATACCGCATATACTGCGAAACTTATAGCTTCTTATCTCGCAGAAAGGAAACAAGCAGTAGCATTAAAAAACCAAATATCCGAGTTTGCAAATGTATCAACAGGAGTGCCACAAGGGTCAATCCTAGGTCCCTTGTTGTTTTCAATTTTTATTAATGACCTTCCGCTGTCGGTTAAAAATAGTTTTGTACACATGTGTGCTGATGACGTACAAATTTATTTAAGCTGTAAGCATTAAGGATTGAATGAGGATCTCAAGCAGGTATCACTTTGGGCAGAAAGAAATGCATTACAGTTGAATCCATTTAAATCAAAGTGTTTAGTAATATTTAAAAATAAACTGGATACGGATTATTTCCCAAAGCTATATCTGGGAACTTCTGAAATCGAGTACATTAACAAAGCAAACAATTTAGGCATATGGTTTAACCGAACTCTCGCTTGGGATAATCACATTAAGTCAATTATTGGTATGGCTGTCTAAGGAACTTATCTCAATCTCAAAATACAAGACTGATGCTTACTAAAACCTTAATTCTTCCACTAATTATTTTTGGGTTCCAAATTTTCTGTAGCCCGAGTGCCGAAATGAAAAGAAAACTTATAGTTGTCTTTAATAACCTTATTCGTTATGTTTTATTGATAAGGAGATATGACCACGTGTCCCCCTTTCGAAACAAAATTCTTGGCTGTACTTTGGAAGTTTCCTTGGATTACTTAGTCATAATTTATTTGCATAAAACCATTATTGCTAAACAACCACCATACCTACATAAAAAAATACATGTTTTGCAGTCATATCGCTCTCTCTCTATTTTGCAACCTAATTTTTCATGTCTAACTTCTGAACGTCAATTTTTCATTCATGCCGTCCGCCTGTGGAATGCATTGATTCTAAGCATCAGAAGACTGCACAATACTGATCGGTTTGATAATTATCTACTTCTTTATATGTCTAATAAGTAAAATTATAAAATTAACTTGAATTTTATTTGAAATTTTTTATACGAATTTGTCTGCAAATACATAAATAAGTACATTATTATATTATATACAATATTAAAATTAACACAATTGATTTATATATAAATAAAATTAGTTATTGTTTCTCTGTTTTTTTCATACTCCATTAGTAATAAAATTAATTTTAATTACACTGTTACTAATGTAAAGATTGTAAGAGTCGAATGTAAAAGATCCAAAGTTTACAATAAATACTAAATACTAAAATAGTATGTAATCTGTAAAGCAAAGCTGGCAGATGAATAAACTAAACTAAACTAAACTAAACTAAATCACTCTTCAGAGACATAAGATATCACTATTGGTTTGAAGAATTGAACTCAACTCGATTTTTCGTACTCCAAGTGACAACAGACATCCGCAACTATAGGGCTTCTACTATTTGGTAGCCCCGCTGTAGAATTTTTAAACAATGAGAAAAGTTAAGAGCGCTGTTATCGACGAACGAATAAATTGGATTGCAATTTAAAGTTAGAAGGTACTGGTATTGATCACATAATCAAATCACCGTTAATTAAGATATGAAGTTTGAAGAAAATCCATCAAACCTTTTAGGTTGCAGTCGGCCATATATACAGACAGACAGATTCTCTATTATAAATGGTGTTTTTTTTTTTTTTTATTGATAAAATTTTCAGAAGAGATTACTGTTAAACCAGCTGTTAAATTTGACATATGTATATGACATTTCTGTTCAATATACTTTGACAAATCATCATGGAAAGACTCACGCCTCAATAACGCTTACGTGTCGTGAAAATTTGTTTTCAAAATTAGTGCTCTGTTCGCCAAACTTATAGAGCGCTTCGTCCATTCAACCGTGTTCAATGATGAGGCTCGTTTCTGGCTTAACGGGTATGTTAATAAGCAGAATTGCTGCATTTGGAGTGAGCAAAATCCTGAAGAGGTTCTTGAAACTCCATTATATCCAGAAAAATGTTCAGTCTGGTGCCATTTACAAGCTGGTGGCATCATCGGTCCTTATTTTTTCAAAAATGAGGCCGGAGCTTGCGTTACGGTCAATGGAGATCATTAGCGGACCTTGTTCAACGAACAATTCTTTCAAAATATGGATGATATTGACCCGAACAACATGTGGTCTCAACAGGATGGCGCTACGCGCCATACATTAACTCGAATTATCGACCTCTTGATATCACAATTTGGCAAGAAGGTGATTTCGCGAAAAGGACCTGTCAATTGGCCTCCGAGATCATGCTGTTTGACACCTCTCGACTATTTTCTTTGGAATAAAACAGCAACTATTCTATTCACGATATAGAGGCTGATTTACTTGAAAAGATCGGACTGACAGGATGACCTTTACAAAACTTAGTCGAGGAGGTCATATGCCCGAAATTTAATCAAATAAAATAAAAGCATGGCAATTTAATTGATTTTTGTGTGCCTCATTTCTATTTAAAGTTGTCACGCTTAAAAAACACCCTGTGATAAAGTTAAGTTTATTTTAAAAAATCTCGAGATTTTTGCACCCTTATATTGCCCCATAAATCTGGATATTACTACTCGTATAATAGAGAACTCAAAAAAGTAGGTTTCTAAATTCTGCTCTGTTCGTGTGATGATGGATTTTTGTACCTCGAAATGTTCGAATTTTCATAAGTCGCAACTTGTAATGCATTCTTTCTTTATTTGCTCACATGCGCTTTCACCCTCCTCCATGGATTGACCATATACATATGTAAGCCCCATTCTACACATATCCTGCATCGGGGCTAACGTATTGTTTGCGTATTAACTAAGTAAAATTAAACTTTTTTTTTAAATGTTCTACTACATTTACAACAGTGTGCTTTGAAGTTTGTAAAACCTAGTGAATTTAAAACGAGTCCTAAGAGTGGTATATTCCCAAGTTCTACAAATTATTCCCAGTAAATGTTATCTTTGGGTCTAATTTTACCGGACTTTACGTACATACATGCATACTCATCTTCTTTTGAGAATGAGCAGTAACTATTTTAGTACCCGTAGATAATTTTCTGACGTCAATCTTCTAAATTAGAAAACAGTTTACATGTACCTCAACGATGTTGGATTGTTCATGTCTGTATAACCAGGACTCTATCATCGTTACACAAATAAATTACCCTGCAATTATAAATACCAAACAAGAGTGAATATAATCGAGCAATAATTTTCCTATTTTGATTGCGAGAACTTAATTTGCCTCCCACAATTGGCATACAAACCGAAAGAAGTACCATCAGGCATCTAAGTTATTGAATAATAAATTTCAGACACAAATGGGGTAAACACAGAAGAAACTTCAAAAAGCTTAAATGGATTCCAATGTAAGCCAAACAGTGACGCATAAACAACAGGGATGAAGAAACGAAAGTAATTTCATTCATTCATCCATTTTGCTGGAGAAAACTACGGGCGAGCAATGGACCAGCTAACAGAACAGCAAAAATAAGAGTGCACACGACAGAGCAATAAAAAAAAACGCACACAAAATATACACAGGTGTGTCAGCTCGCCCACCTTGACCTAGACCATAAACAATGAGAAATATGACTTTTTCCTTCTCCTCCTAGCATCGTTTGTAATGGGTGTGGAATGCGATTGAGACTGTAGTTTATACCATCGCCTTGAAGCATACAATGGCCAGCACAACATATTTACTATCTACAAGTACGACAAACGACAACAGTCAAAGTGCATCCTTGGGCAATTTTTCAACAGCAACTCAGTTTTATTTTCATCCTGCTGGTTCTGTCCTCGTCCTGATCCTGTGCTACATACATATTATGCTGGGTGTAGGAGTATGCATTGCACATGCATGCCTCGTTGGCGGTGCACAAAAATAATTCCGAAATTGTTGAACTATGTTGACTGTACATATGTAAAAAAAAAACCTCCTGTCGCCTGCCTTTTCCTTCATGAAAAGAAGGACATAGAGGATAATTTATTATAGCTGTGAATTGCTTCGGTTTTTCCTGGAAAAACACCACTTTGTTGCAAATAGTAATGTAATGACTTGGCCATTAATTGTGAGTTCATGCAGAGTGTACGGTGAATGGAAAAGTTGCTCAAGTGCAGCAATTTAACCGAACACATATTGACTGAGAGGGAATGCTTTTGTTATTTAATAGGTTTTTTGTATTACACCGTTTTTTGACAAAAAAGTTAAGGTGCCACTCAGTAGTTGCAAGAATTCAGTTTATGTAGATATATAATGCTTCGACAGCAAAATTGAGTATAGGTCTATGAATTTTGCAAATGGCGTCTCCTGTCATCGTGATATTGACAATTGTGTATTAAGCAGATAGGATAGACTCGGCGATGAACAATGGAACGCTAAGTTCCTCAAGAACGTTGAATAATTGTGTCGATTTTTTTGCGGAATAATTCATCAGCGAAAAGAACACAATGTTAATTTTGCGTAGATTTTCCCACCGTTCGTCACCGACTAGTGGCAAAATTTAACACTAAGTCGCACGCTTAGAAGAAACTGGCTCAACACGAGATAGGGCAAGGGCGCACAGATGAAAAACAGGTCAAGTTCGGCCGAAAATATTGATGCCGTGATGGAAGAGTGTCCAGAAACACCAACGGCAGGCTAGACAATTGGGCATTTCTAGGCGGTCTTTGCAGCGTATGCAGGACCATGTTACTTGACTTTTTGGTACCCAAATTGGATGTATTGGAGTTGGAGCACGAGTGGTTTCAACAAGATGGTGTCACTACATACACAGCAGGCTACACAATGGACTTAAAGTTAGACCTTCAGATATTGTACGTCGATTTTCTTTTTTCTACAAAGTATTCTCTTCTCCTTCTTGCTGTTCTCTTTTTTTTGCATTGCAACCTATGGCGGTTTCACCTTTTTGATGGTGATGCTACAATCGATCCACTGGGTTGTTGGCATTCATGACATCCGTAGGTTTTGATGGCATTTTGGCAAGTTTCCTCTCAGACGCTTACCGTTAGCTCTGGCTCTTCGAGGCCTGCTAAGGTGTTAAATGATGAATGAACGATGCTTTCTGACTAATCTGCTAAAGGTGTTTGGCTCCGTCCAGAAGGTCATAAAATATCTTCTTGACAAGGTATTCAGCCTCATCAGTATGAGCGTGTGTACTTAGTTGTAAAGCTAATGTTTTAGAAGTGATAGCTAATCGTCTTTAAAGTCAACAACGCTTGACTGTAGCCGATTTCCTACTTTGAATGCGCATCCTAACAAGTTCAGGATGTTGTTTCGGCTGTAAAAAGTATAGTAGCTCGTTTCAGACAACGAACAACGAACATTAGGAAAACCCTTCTTCAATTCCCTAGGGGACGTCTCAGAGAAAAACATGAAAGAACTTAGTACTTTCTTGAATTCCACAGGTTGGATCTAGAGACTCCTCACCAACTTACTGCAACACCCAGGTTACATGAGTTGTGGTAACAAAATGGTACCCAGTGCTACCGCCAAACCTACCAATCTACAATGTGCATACGTTGTGAATGCATATTTTCGATCTAGTACTTTATTTCTCTAAGTTTAACCCTTAGATGGGCAATCAAATTTTGTGACTGGCCACTATTTGAATATAAGGCTGATGGCTGGCTCTGTAACAAGAGAATGTCAAATGTTCCCATAAAATTTACAAGCCATATGGCTCAGCAATGCTGAAATTGAATGAAATTTCAGAAGCGCTGTTAAAATTGATGCCTGAAATTTCGTAGCCAATCTAAATATTGTTGCAACTTTTCAGCTCAAAATTCCTATCCTGAACGTTTTCAAAATAGTTTCCCAGATACAATTCAATTCAATATCATCAGCAGCACTTTTGGCCGGCTTGTCAATATTTTGCCAAAAATGGCCACAAATAACCATTGGTCATAGTGCCCACCTGGGCATCTAACCTAACCAAAAAAAAAAAAAACAACAACAACACGCACTAATTGAATCACAATCTCTTACCAAGCATTAATGTTGTACCTATGGGCTAACGTCAAAGTTTATCACTCTATTTCCCTCTCCATAGTATGTTGCATATAATAGTCGCATTAGCCGATTTCATTATAGAATGTATATTCCAAGAAGGAATTTCTTGTCCCCATCGTTGACATACCATCAAAGATAATTTAATCGAATGACCTACGACGACATGTCTGAAGTAGGAGATGACAACCTCAACACGATTCATTAGGAAAGCTACCATCACTATACTCATCAACATCATCATCGTGTCATAATTATAGTCACGTTCTCCATCCTACCTTTTCCTATACATTCTTCACCTTTACTGGCAATAAAACACATTAAAAATACTTTACAGCACTTCGTTGACAAATTGAGTTCGATAAGTGAATATTTGACATTTATGATGTACTCCCCTCGGGGGAGGTGTTCAGTGTGTATGGCCTCGTTCATTTGTCAATTCTTTTGCGAAACTATTTTCGAAACTATTTTTCGACTTTCTATGAACATCGTCCCAGAGTTTAGGAATCTTTCAAAGAGCAGTGAAGAAAATAAAATCATGCCGACTGACGAGGACGACGACGAGGAACTTTGAAGGAAATATTTTCTTCTACTTCCTGTTTCCTCTGCTTCTTTCAATGTCACGTTTAGCAGAATTCAACTCAATTAAATTCCTCTCTTTAATTTCTCCCACTCAGATGATGAGGTGGAGGTGCAAATAGAATGTTCATGAATACTCTGGGTGCGACAAAGTGTTTGTAGATGAAAATTCAATTCGGGGTGATTGGTATGTAATTCGATTTTGGTGGAACTTACATATTGGGATAATCACTTGAAACAAATTGAATGGTGCTAGGGTTTATTCGAATTTCTGAAACATGTAATGGTAATTAAAGTAATAATTAAAAGAAAAATTCTTGCAATCCTTGCAAGATATCAAGTAATACCAGAAAATAGAAATGAGATCTGTCAATGGAAGAATATAGGTATCGTTTGATATAATAAAAACGAAATAAGATGCTGAGTTCTTTGCAAACCACAAAGGTTAACTACTTTGGTGTGACAACCTACTGTTTTTATTTGAGAACCTCTTTGCAGACTTCATTGGCTAATTAAGTGCTTTTTCCATGTAATATAGTAGATTAAACTGGAGGAGGGGGGATTGAAAAGTTATTTATATTACAAAACTATTAGAGAGATGATTTTAACTCTTTTATTATACTCCTACATTTATCATACCTACATCACGCCAACGCAAGAAATCCATTAAGCTAGACAGCTAAAGAATTACTTTCCTTAATCAGATACATACAATAACCCGTATAGCAAGGATACGACAATGTACTCGTAGTAGTGATGATGAAGAATTTAGAATGCACAAAGTTTCAACGCCTAGGTCATCCGGAGGTTCCTTGATTGGTGTGGGAAGTTGTGCGAACGTCAGAAAATTGCATAATAAAGGGTGTCTCAAAATTCACGCAAGATTCCAATTTTACACCATTTGTGCGGTAAAGTGTTGCCAACGAAAAAATAAAACAGCGTGACAGCTAACAGTTCAGGGTTATTAAAGATGGAGTGCTACACGAAAGAACAACGTGTTTTAAAATTAATTAAGGTTTGGCAGCTACCATTCGCCATTTTCGTACAAAATAAGGGCGGAATAGTGATTTAACTTCATCACTTCAGCGATTAATTCAGGAAGACTGGATCAATTAATGATCATAGATACTTTGGCTGTCCTTCAGCAAGTCGTTTAACACAAAACATCGTAGCAGTTCGTGAGAGTATTGTTGAGAGCCCAGGAACATCAATTTGGCACCTTTATCAAGAATTGGACATTTCGAGAAACTCTCTACAGCGTATTCTCACGAAAGATTTGCATTTTCATGCATACAAAGTGCAACTGACTCAAGAATTGAAGCCTAATGACCACAGGGAGGAGAGTTCGTTGAATGTATTATGGAACAACAACAAGTGGATTCTGATTTTTCAAATAAAATCATCTTCAGCGATGAGGCTAATTTTCATCTTGATGGCTTTGTTAATCGTCAAACTTACCGAATTTGGGGTTCAGAAAATCCACGAGTGATTGTTGAGAAACAAATGCATCCCCAATGTGTTACTGTTTGGTGCGAATTTTGGCCTGGAGGTATCATCGGACCATTCTTCTCTGAAAATGCGGCTCGTCAGGCAATAACAGTTAATGGTGCTCGCTATCGCAACATGATGATCCAGTTTTTTGCGACAATATTGCAAGATATGGATGTGGGCGATATATGGTTTCAACAAGATGGTGCCACATGCCATACAGCCCGAGAAATAATTCAATTACTGCATGAGTCGTTTCCTTGTCGTGGAATTTCCCGTTTTGGTGATCAGAATTGGCCTCCCAAATGATGCGATTTAATACAGTTGGGCTTTTTTCTTTGGGTTTTTTTTTATGCTATTCCATGCATAACCCCATGCTATATAGTTTATGCATCAATAATTACATTTAATTTATTTAATTTTTAATTAAAAACCTGTTATTTTTGTGACACCCTATATTTGTCTGTTCTTCATTGAGTGTTAAATGTGAGTGCTGTGTTTGCTGTGTGCGGGCTTGACTGTTAGATTTTGTAGATACTACGTAGGCGTAGCTGAGATTATTCTTACGTGCGATGGATGGTTTTTTTTGGTTGTGATTTTCTTCTTCAAATTGTAGTTTATTTTATTGTCCTTTTTTGCGGTATTCGCTGTTTGCAATTTGGCAGTCAGACGTTTTATGTTTACATGCGAACTTGACGCAAACTGGGTCTTTTGTACAGTAGTTCGTTAAAGTAAAAAAAACCAGTCGAATTTATTTCGAAATTACAAGGAACTGTAGAGCATGTGTTTTTTGTTTTAGAAATACACTCTCTTAGAGTGAATATCTTCTAACTTATTATTATTATTATTATTGTGTAAGGTTAGCTTCCCCTGGGATCTAATGGTCTATTGTACCCCCTGCTAAGTGAAGATACTCCAATAGCCGAGACACATTTTACAAAAAAAAAAAAAAAAACACCTATATTACAATCCATCCCGATAGAACAACACACGCATTGAACGAATACATTGAACTACACAAATACGGCACCAATCACATTCAGTCAATACTTGTTCAAATGGAAGACACGTACATATGTATGGACCTGTAGTAATCTCTGCCATATATTGCCATTCTAAACACAAAATAACAACAGAACCACAAAATAACAACAGAACCAATGACCACCTCTTCAAAACATTAGGATATACATAGGTTCATAGCAGTAGATAGAACTATTGTCTCACCACTCCACAATCAAACATAGTCGATCAGATCAATTGGGCATCGTTGGATTTGTTTTATTTAAATTTCTTTTTCTATCGTTCTTATCTGGTCACCCTATACAAACAAGAAAATATTGCTCTAATAAAACTCATTTGAATTTTAGCTATCAAACAAAAATAACAGTTCAAAATCCTACGCTCCATAATAAACCCGATCAAAAAGTAAAAAGTAAAGGGTTATTCATTTCGAGGGTGGAATTTCACATACCTGCTATATGATATCTGTCAAATCTATCTGTCATTCATAGTGACAATTAGTTAGTTTTCAGCCAAAAAACGAAGCTATCATACAAAAACAACAATCCAAACTCTACACTCCATAATAAAGGCAAGAAAGTAAAGGGTTATTCATTTCGAGTTTGGGATTTTATATCCTTGCCATATAGCATCTGTCAAATTCATTTGTCATATATAGTGACAGATAGTTAGTTATTGTCTCACCATTTTACAATAAGGATCGTTTAACCATCGGTCAACACATTAAAGTTGTTGCATCTTACTACAAAAATAACAGTTCTGTAATATCTGTGTACAATAAGTTGACGATGATTTTTCAAAAAAAAAATCTTCTTCAGAGATGCGGCTCATTTTTCTCTCGGTAGTTGCGTTAAACGAACAAAATTGAAGAAATTGGGGCTCTGAAAATTCAAATGTTATCGTTGATTACTACTACGGCTGCGCTCTGTGGACCGGTGCACATTGCAGTAGGCCTTCGAAAAAAATCAAAAAAAATGTGTGTTCGCTTTTAACTCATAAACAGTTTATTATTGTAGGAAAATGATTCAGTTAAACAAAACCAATTTCTCTCTTAAAATATAATGCCCAAAACGCAATGTGGCGTTAGGTCGCTCTCGCTTTGACATATTGAAACGCCATTACAACGCCCAAGTAGATCTACTCTCTACTATGTCGCGCGTTTGACAGTTCATTCACAGTTGTTTATGAGTTTACATAAAAAAAAGTTAATTGGTGCGCGACGATTGTTTTCATACGAGTAAACAATAAAAATCGAAAGAGTAATTTTTCACTCCTTTTTCTGCGATGAATTCGTGTATTGGAAATTTAAGCAAACGGAACTTATTTCTTGTCATCTTCATACCTTGCAACGCTGAAGCGACATTTCGTTTTGGAAAATTGTCGGTCGCGCTTTTTGGCAGATTTAATCGTAAAGTTTCTACAACGCCGTTCAAAGCCCATTAACGCGCGAACGCGCGAACGCCACATTCCGTTTTGGGCATAACGGTATTTGCGATAACACTGCATTGAGTGGAACGCTAATATTGCAAACTGTTTAGTTTCAATTTTGCTTGCTGTGAACAAGTGGTTTTTTGATCGAGTACGTGTAAAATTTTAAACTAAAATTATGTCGGATTTTGAACAAGATGTGTAATGCTACTATTAGTACTAATTAATATTAATAAATTAAAATATACAGGAGTTTTAGGTAAATTTCTAAAAAAAAAAAGAATTAAAAAAAACATTTTTTTTTCCTTTAAGTAAGCTTTTCAAAAATTCGGCCCAAAATATCCTGTAAATTTAATTGCTGTGCACAATAATTGTGCCTATGTAATTTTGTTGCTACAAATTGGTACAATTGCAAATTTGATATTCAACGATTTGAAATTGTGATTTGCTCGACGCTTGGATTTCAAATCCGGATTCAGAAAAACTGAATAAAGTTATTCATAAACTTAAATCTGTTTTAAATTTAAATGAGTGTTTTGATTGTTTTGATATCAAAATTAGTCACGTAGGCGAAGTTCATTGTTTAGCATTAAGCAAAAAGTGGAAAGGTTGCTCTAGAAACAGGGAATATTTATACAAGCGACACTCAAAGTTATTAAAAAAAAGAAGTATTGATACCGATTGAAACGGCTAAAGATGTCCAACCAATACCACCAAGATCCACTGGAAATCTCCAGGGAGAAACTCGTCACGGGATACCTTTATTAAGGTTTGAAGAAGCATCAGTGAAGATGAAAAACGTAGTGTTCAAGATCTGGTAAATTCACGCTCCGTTGAAGAACTTAGTTTTGTTTCCAGTATTTCAAGCGGATCAATATCGACGAATTATCAACATCAGCCCACTTTAAATCCTCATCAAGTGTTTGCCTTATATTTTGACCTTCACCTTTCTGAAATCAAGTACAACATTCTTCGCAGTTTTATTAATAATCAGTCAAAGAACTATTTTCCATCCGTTAAGAAAATCTTTTTGCCAAATGTGTCTGTAAGTTAAATATCTGCCGAGGTTAACCTACAGGAGCTATTAGATATTAACGTATAAAGCTTTTTAAAAATCAGTGAAATTGAAATAGTTTCAGATTTAAAGCTAATTTGCAAATGGGGATTTGACGGCAGTGCAGGGCACAGCCTTTATGAACAGAAATTCACGAAAAACACATCTGAAACTGATGAATTTATGTTCTTGGTAGCTTTTGTGCCTGTGTTATACTGTGTTATGAGTCAATCCGCGTTCTTTTTCCACATTGTTTTGCAGACCTATTAAGTTTATTTTTATGAAGGAGAATCAGAAATTAGTAAGGGAACAGGAGCCCTTAATAAAAAATGCTATTAACGAACTATCTGCATATCAAATTAACTTTGACGGTAAGACTGTGCTAGCTAAGTACGAATTACATTTTACAAAGCTAGACGGAAGTGTAAGTAATATTTTATCAGACGCTAATTGTTCTGCTAAATGCTATACTCGCATATGTGGAGCGACCCCAAAAGAAATGTATTTGACTAGGGTTTCTGAAAAACCTTTTGAAAAATTCAAGACCTTTTTAAAATTCGTATGGGGCTCTTAGTGGATAAGCGGCTTTATAGGATCGATATAAAGAAGTAAGAAAAATTCGATTAAATCACAAGCGTAAGATGAGTAGGGAGCAGACAAACACAGATCTTATGAATGTTTTACAACTTACTTCTGATCCTTTAATTTCGACCCGCAGAAACATTTCTTCACGGAAATCAAGTAGGAATATCTCAGATATAAGTATGAACTTAGAAACTGTTGTTTTGTTAAATATATATGGTTTCTCATTTCATGAAATCGATTTAAGTGATACAGAGCTTGAAGATAGCGATGACAGTAGTTTGCTATCGGAATAATTATAGCTTAACTCAATTGTTTTCTTGATTTTATATCTTATATTTATGAAATAATATATACGTTATAAAAAACATTTAAACAAAAATAATAAAATGTGTACACATGAATTTGAACTAACGATTTTTGTCCAAATTTCCATTCAAATGCCGCACTGTGCGTCAGCGTGATCGGTCGTATTTTTTCGAAAACGATGACAGCGCTACTGTTACGGTGAATTCTCTACACATTGGTTAAATGATAACCAACTTTTTTTGGTCTGAGATTGAAGACATTGATGTGAGCGATATATGGTTCCAAGAGGACGGGGCTACGTGCCACACAACACAACAAAATGTTCTTCTGAATCACGAGTCTGCAAAGTTTCAGAAAACTACACCTACAAATTTTTGAAACGCAATTTGAACTTAAGAACAGTTGTACAAATTTTGATGAAATTTGGTTTGTTAGTTTGGAATGGTGTTTAGATAGTAAAATACAATGGGTGAAGTTTAAACAATTTTTATTAAACTCGAAAAATACTGAAAGGATTTGGAATGCAATTTGAAAACTAGATTTGATTTTGATTGGGAGATGGAGCTCCAAAAATGTAGAAGTTCTGTGTCATCACTTGATAGATGTTTTAATCTTCTTTTTTTTAGTGTTCTTTACTAGAATGGTATAAAATGGATCACTAATGAATTCAACACGGTACAAATCTGTCACTCGTATATAATTCAAGAACCATTGAAGATAGAAATCTGAAAGTTCGTACAAATGCAGTATGTATATGGGGAACCGAAATAATATGGGAAACTAATTGTTAGAATTATTTTTCTTTGGGAAGGCTTTTATGGGCATAATGTACCCCAAGAATAAACAAAATATTTATTCACCCCGTCATGCGACATATCAAATGAGAGAAAGAGTTCTAAGAAATTTGAATATCTAAAAAAAATATTTTTTTCAGATAAAGTTTATTGAAGGAAAAGATTTAAAGACTAGTGTCGACATTCATCTTGAATCATGCAGTGTAGAAGACCTTCCTTTTTACATCTTCGTGAAATTTTAGAACACCTGCTTGCTCGGAACTCCTCTACTAAAGCAGAATAGAAATGTGATGACCAAAATCCCACTTCGCTGAGTCTATTGTTGCAGAAGAGATCCCCGGGGGTTGAAATTTAACATGATATCCAGTGCCTGTGGGGACGGTATTACGCAGCCTGTTATCCCGATACATATTGCTCTTTAGATGTTAGTCGGGCTTGAAAGATATTGTATCCTTCTAAGAGACTTTCACCTTACCAGTCGTCTATAATTTCTTTCCAGCTTAGCTTAGAATCTACGGATTGGTGGTGCTTTCGAAATTTTTAAATCAACCTCAAGTTGACCTTTTCTCGTGAACAGAACGATTATGGTCTTTGGCGGAATGCCCCCTAGACATAGGCCGGTTCCTTAATAATTTAATAACAGAAGTTCGTCTCACGTTCAGTACTGAGAGATATTTGCTGATACTAGGATCAGATTTTCAAAGAGTAGGCTACACGTTAAAACCAACTGTTATCAATATTTTTATAGTCTCGTCAACCACAAAGAGCCCTATGAGCGCAGAGAGAATACCGTCCTGAAGTTATTTTTATTTATTTTATTCACGTCTACAAGGGTGAAATCAACGATGCATGATCTAAAAATTAGCCCAGTAGCAGAGATTGATGATGGCTTAAGTCTCAGTAGAACTAGTCCTCGGAGATGTCTTCATCGGACTGGAATGGTTTCAGCGTATTAAGCTTATTTTCAGTAAAGCCACAAAAGGCTCCAGTTATAATCCGAGAATTCTAGCCTTCTTTCTTTATTTTGTAATCCTTCAGTTTTGTTTTGCCATAACAGGATTCACAGAGACCTAACTGAGACAGTACGGTAAGACTGCTGGTACCTTAACAATCTATTTGCCTACCTACCTTTTGTTAATTGATTGAAATCGGCTACTGACAGTAATGTGTAAATGAATATATTGAATAAATTTGACAGTTGAGTGGAACCCATATCACTGTCGATCATTTTCAGCCTCACTTAAGTTGCCATAATATTTATGACAAGTTAAAGTGTGAAAAGTGATTTGGATGACATGATCATTAATCTTTAAATCTGTCTGTTAATTCGTTCTCCATGATTGTCTAGACGACCACAAAATATATGGAATTTGATACTGAACGAAAATAACTTGTCAGGCAATCCAAATAGATGGCAGGTATGCCCTATGTGACTCTTTAATCATTGTTGACAGCAAAAGATGACTGCATAACCCATACTGAGTCATCATATTGGTGAACTGATCACCTTTGTGTTTCATCCATTTGCATAGAGATTCTCCGAGTTACTCTACCTAGTAATCTACGCACTTTCGCTAACTAATCTTATTATGTAGATTGGAATGGAAAAGTCTTTTTTTTAAAACCTTGTTCTCGACGTAAGTCTACGATAAATCTATGAACTGATGTCAAATGAATGAAAATGTTGAACTTATTTTACGAAAATAAGCTTGACGTCATGTCCATAGACTTCGCACGATCTTAATATGATATTTTAATTTTCCACAAGGATTTTTATGAAAGTCATTAACTTGACTACTAAATTTCATTCCTTTATGAGATAATTTCGGAATTTATAAAACGAGAACATAAATAAATTGAACTTTGACAAGCCCGAGATAGCTGCTAAAAATGCTAATACGTTTCAAATTTTAGGTGAAAAAGAACATTGCTCCCGTAAAAATTGGGTTCAAGTTGGTGTCAAGTTTATTTCGATGACAAAAGAATTTTATTTTTAGTAGCAAAATACAGAAAAGAAATTGTTTTAAATAAATCGTAACACAAGAATTATGTGATTTTACGTATGCAGATCGAAGACAATACTGTCTGCAGCCGCTAAAATCTTTTGTAGCTATTATAGTTACTAAGCGTATTTCATTTGAAGATAAGAGTTAACCGTCATCATCATACGTCATTGGCAAGAGTTTGGTTTCAACTCTTGCTATTGCTTGACCATTGGTTTCCGGTATTTTTAATTGACAGCATGCTTTTACTTTGCGATTCTGCAGCACACATCGAGTTCAGTACTATTGCTGGTCGAGACGAGGGAAATCTTTCAAGATAAAGATAGTTGTCAACACTGTTTCCTGGATTAAGTTACACAGTTTTTCTGAGTCGCAATCTGCTTATTTTGCTTTCTAAACTGAGCATTTGATACAAATGTCGTCAGCGAAATCGAAATCTAAATGTTTAAAGCAAGATGTTACTGAGTGGTCATAGTCATGTGGATGCAATAAGTAAAAACACGGTTTACGTCATCAAACACATGCAGGCCATAGGAATTTAGTATCTCGCAGCCCTCCATAACATTGCTTTTCATCCAAGTGGTTAAGTGTGTGATCATTGAGACCCAAGGTTTAAGTTCCACCTCTTCCAAACGCCTGAGTCCTAACTGACAAAGACTTCGGAGTATAATTGTCCTGAGGAGCTTCTCTTAACTGAAAAAATTGCTTTCGAAATCGTCATAAAACTGTATGTCCCTACTAATTGTGTACCGCACAGCACGAATGACTTCGAGAAGCTAGGCCAGGCCTTTTATGAGCTGTTATAGTCACCCGTGTTATCGGAACAAGTCGTTTGATTCTACCTTCATGACAATAGATTCAGTTGTTTAAGCTCTAGGTCAGCGATGAGGAATCTGTAACCCGCGGGTCACGAAGTCTCCCACTTGATGATTTTCAGTTACAGACGTGAATTCTAAGAAAACATAAAAAGATCTATTATGCCCCCTCCTGGCATCAGCTGAGGTTAGTTAGTTCTAAAGGCCTAAAGTATCTGTACTTTGTTCAACTTGGTTTTCCTTAGAAACTTAAAGATTGCGAGTCAATGTCCTATAGCTGATAAGGATGTGATCCAGAGTTTCTTTCTATACCTTACTTTCTGAGGTGCAAGTATACGAAGCTTATTGGCAGATTCCTTAAAGAACTTAGCTCTTTCTGTAGCTCTTCTCGGATGTGTCCACTCATTCTGCAGAAGGCCATTAATTTCAAGATTGAAGTTGTCGCCCCCTCTTTGGTAAGCCTATCGGCCTCCTCATTACAGTCCACTCCACCGAGCCTGGTACAGGGTATAGGGTAACTTTTTGATCTTACTCAGGCTGTTGGGCTTGTCGAGGTACAATTTTTTGTTGTGTCTGTTGATGGCATACATCACAGATTCGCTGGTCTATTATTTTTTTGTTCGCTCTACTTCGGAGAGTGAGTGCAGGTCTCTGAGCGTTGCTTTTTAAATTACTAAGTGTAGAGATGAAAGATCGATGATTATGCTCGAGGATTACCAATATATCTTCCCTTATATATGTTGGGTGTTTTCTCCGTTATGCTTAGCATCAAGATCTTAGTCAAAAAGGAGTAAATAAATATACAGGCTCTGGCCTCGCGTCTATTCGTTATGGTTTTTTTACACGACCTAAAGGATCTGAAGTTTATTGCCGGTTCCGAAGAAACCTAAAGCGAGCCAAAGTTCGTGCCAATAGGACAATAAAATGAGTCCTTTTCCTAGATAACTAGCCCTACCCACTACCTTCCTTATTGATCACCTATTCTACATATTAGATGTATTGTGTATTTATTTCATTTATTAATAAGAGAGCATAACGGTTGTGACCTGCATTGAATATGAGTCTTAAAAATCCTCACACCTACTTTATTGGCTTTATGCTTTCACAATCCTTTAAAAAAATAAAATACAATTTTACAATACGTGAATTCTGGTAACGGAAACTGTGCCTATTGGGTCAACATAACATACTTGAGCTGAGCCTTTAAGCATTGTAAAGACAAAAAACTTATATATACTCGTACGTCGCAACAATTGGCAACATACGTACCAAAAATGTATTTCAATTTGTTTTTGTATTAAAAGTCTTCTAAAAAGTGAAATGGAGCTGATAAAACTTTACAGTACTCAAGTCTATTTATTAGAATAATCGTCAGCCTGAATCTTTTTGTCAACAACCTGATCAGCCAGGAAAGTGGTTTTACACCAATAACGTCCACAACCGACCAAACTTGGTACTGGAGAAGACCCAAGATATCCAAATTAATACCCACCATCTCTTTATCGATTTTAAAGCCGCCTGTGATAGTATTTATAGATTTGGTCTAGCTTTGGCAACCTTGTCGAACTCGCATGTCTGTGCAGGATGATGATGGAGAATGCTCGCTGCTCTATCATGGCTGCTAATGAATTCATCGAGACCTTTGATGTCAAGAAAGGATTTAGACAAGGTGATGTACTATCATGTGATTTTTTCAACATTATACTTGAAAGGTACACAATCCTTTCAAACTCATAAACCAACACTAAAGGTACAACTTTTCAAAAGTCTGTTCAATTACTTGCCTATGCCGACAATATTGACATTATTGGCAGAACTCGACGGGCTGTCACCGGTGATTTTGCGAGTATATAGACAGAGACTGCTAAAATGGGATTAACGTTGAATGAGGGCTAAACTAAGTATATGTTGTCAACAACAATACCAAATTTCGACGTATTGGACAGACCGTCACAGTGGGCAGCTATAACTTTTAGGTAGTAAGGATCTTAAGCTACCTAAGCTCCTCTATTAATTCTGACAGCAACATCAGGACAGAAATTAAACGAAGAATAACTTTAGCTAATCGCGGTTTCTTCAAACTAAGAAGGCAATTTAATAGCAAGAGCCCTTACCGTACCACTAAAGAGCTTCTATATAATACCTCAGTCATTCCAGGATGAAGATATCCTTGGTCGTTTCGAGCGAAAAATTCTTCGTAAGATATTTGGTCCCGTTTGCGTTGACGGGCTCTGAAAGAGACGATTCAGCGATGAACTATACGAGCTATAAACCGACTTAGCCTTAGTCAGAAAGATTCAAATTCGTCGCCTCAGATGGATTGAGCATATGGATCAAATTGGCAACAACGTGCCGGCCTGCAGTCTTGAATCCAACCCGGAGGGACAACGCTGTAGAGGAATGCCTTAAGTATTGAGCACAAGTAGAATGGGACCTCAACCAACTTGGAGTGCCCAACTGGAGGCAGTTAGCTGAGGACCGGATTAATTGGAGAGGCTCCTTGGTTAAAGACCAGGTTTACTCCAAACTGTAGCACCATCTAAAATCTAATTATGCATCTCACTACATGTATACGTTTACTCATGCTCTATGCAAACAGTGAAGCCAACAACGGATGGGAGAATATCATGTCACTACGTGTTAAATCTCTAGACAAATCTACCCTTAGTAAGATCAAAAACATTCTCCTATATTGGTTTTGCTAAAACTATAGCAGAGTAGTACTGCCAGATGGTCCTACTGGACACTGTCCTATAGTTCAACACGCTGAAAGCTAGGCCTCTTTTCAAATGATTTTTGCGGGAGCTGCAGGCTCCACTCGACGACCTCGCCGACCAGGTGACTATTGACGTCAGAAGCATCCTTGGTCCCGTACGGATCTCCGTCTGGTTCATTGTATACCATTTAAGCAGAGTGATACCAATAACATTGAGAGTGAAGGCGAAGGCGTTCAATTACATTTTGGTGTCAAAGGCAATTTAACAGACATAAGCAATAATTATCAAGTTGGTGACCACTATATGTAAAAGTGATAGGAAAAATGTCCCCACGCACCTTAGCCTGAAGCTTCATCAAAACCTAATTTATATGCAAGCAATGCATACTCGTATGCATTGAATCTATTCACGCCCCTTTATAAATTTGTGCACACAAAGCCTTTGAAAAAGTCTTGCAGCCTGTTATTATAATTAACATGTGTGCACACACACGATCCAAAAGATACTTCGTGCATGCACATAAAGATTTATTCGCCCTGACTGTCTGCAATACTTCTTAATTTGCATAAATTCGAATTTAAAATACCTGCATCGTGTCTCAGTTTCAGTTTACATGGAAAACTTTGCATAAAACACCATGTTACACTGAAGTTGCGACCGTCAGAGAGCATTTCTTGACAAAGGAAGAAAATGCTTCTAGCCAGTAAAAAAAAAGTCTATGTAATCATTTCAATGGCGACATTCATCAGAATAATTTGTCATTACCCAGACCGCGCCTTCCAGCAATATCGCCCTAAGTGGTTAAAATAAAAATCGTTATTTAAATACAGAAAACTCTTAGCATTTAATTAACTGGGTCGAGTTTATTTTTAATTGTTTTTGTGAAAAATGTGTTTATTGTGAGATGTGATAATAATGAATCCTCTCACCGCCCAGCGGGGTTACAAAGAAAATAAATCCGAGAAAAACAACTTCATCCAGAGACATGAGGGAAACTTATCAATGAAGTTAACCCTCAGCGACATCTGTTATCAGTTCAATTTGGGGGCACAAGCAAAATTGACAGTTGTTGAAATAGAAACGTCAGCAATTATGGTCAATGTGCTGAAAGTGCGATTTCTATTTTTTTTTGTCAACATGTGGATTAGAGTCTTAATCTATTTCGACGAGGGGAAAACCTATTAAATTCGTAAATAAAGATGGGACGAGAAGAGAGAACAATTTACGTTGTTTTATTTTTTTCTGAAATAAAACTCATTAACATTTTAATGAGAAAATGCGTAGCAACCTATTCTTGAGATCTCTCAGTGGAATTTTATTTTTTTTTTTTTCGGATGAGTCTTTACATTCGAATCGAGGTGTGTTAATTCATTTACCAGGAGGAGAAATTGTTCAACTCAGAGTACCAACACTTGAAGCAACTTATGAAATAATTTAAAAGTTTTACGTTCAAAAATTACCACGATGACAATAAAATCATTTCTATACATTTTTTTTTTTTGTTTTGGGAGACTTTCCATTATAATACAAATTTCAAAGTCACTTCAACCTTTCAAAGGCGAAAAAAGGTGAATGACGAATAGTTAATATATAAAACTTTTACGCAGCCAATTAAACCTTTTTTTAAGGCGGTAACTTGATTAACATGTTACACGGGAAAGGCTGTAGAGATACAATTTTAGTTTAAAAGTTTATTATCACTGTTGCTGTGATTTTCGACCTTCCAGCTTACATTTACATTTTTAAAACAGTTCATAAAATATTACAGTAGTATAATATAGACATTCATTATATTAGCATGGATGATGAGTTTGAAAAAGAAAGGAAAAAAATGTAATAGGTTTATTTTCACGTCTCTACTACGAGTATACTCGTAACAAAATTAATTCTGGACCTACTCCTGGATAGATGTATGGATGTACACGCTTTTGCGGGTGGATATAGCGTTGTAATGTAATAATAGGTTTTTTTTTTCCGAGAGGGTGAAAATCTTCTAAAGACACCATAAGGCCCAACCGCGCGTGCTTATGGTAGTGTGAGATTTTTACTCACTAAAAACACCACTCTTCAAGATTAATACTACAACTAGCCGACGCTTATCCAGCAGTTTTATTTTCGCTTATGAGACTCGTGATTTTTAGAAAAAAGATGTTCGTATGTAATGAAAGAATGTAGCGCTTTAGATAGGTTAAATTCCAATGAAAGTTCCTGCTGTTTTCACGATCGGCATATACTATAACGCGAGTTCAAAAGGTTTTGTCCTTTGCAGACGACGAATTGAATTGTTCGCGTCAAGTAGTTGAATGACGGTACTATTACAATGGCCGTGAACACGATCTTTGTGTTTACGAGCAAAATTTGTTATCTCTTCGACGACGCTACTAATTCCCAGGTCCCGATGAATATCTTCGTTACGTACGTACCACGGTGCGCTAACGATCGTTCCAATAACTTTATTTTCAAAAGTTTGTAGGATGTTTCTATTGCTTTTCCTGGTACAACCCCATAGTTGTAGACCATACGCCCACACTGGCTTTAGCACTTGCTTATAGATAAGCAGTTTGTTATGTAGGCTCATCTTCGAATGTCTTCCGAGTAGCCAGTACATTTGTCGGTATTTGTTTTCGAGCTCGTCGTGCGATTTCCATTTAAGCTTAACATCTAGAGTCATTCCTAGATATTTTGCTTCGTTCGCGTATGGTATTTGAGCCGAGTTTAAATATACGGGTAATCTGTCCACTTTTTTGTAGGTAAAGTTGACGTGAGTAGATTTGCTTTCGTTCAGCACAATACGCCAAAAATTAGTCCAAGCGTGGACTTTATTAACAGCATGTTGCAGCTTTTCAGTTGCTGCTTCAATTGTATCGCCCGTTGTCAATATCGCCGTATCGTCCGCAAACGTGGCGACGACGCAGTTTCTTTCCTGCGGGATATCACGCGTGTAGAGTACATATAGGAGCGAGCCGAGGACACTTCCTTGTGGGACTCCGGCCGCAATCTCCTTGAACTCAGAGTAATCATTTCCGTGCTTAACACGAAAAAGTCTTTCGGTGAGGTACGATCGTAAAATTAGTAAGAGTTGCCATGGCAGTAGTCGTTGCAATTTATACTCCAATCCTTCGTGCCAAACCTTATCGAAAGCTTGTGAGACGTCAAGAAATACACCACAACAAATTTTTTTTTCTTCGAGAGTTTTCTCAATCACGTCAGTTATTTTGTGGACTTGGTCGATTGTTGAATGTTTGACTCTAAATCCAAATTAATGGTCAGGAATGAGACGTCTTTCGTTGGTTACGGGTTGTAGTCGTTTTGAAAGTAGTTTTTCGAATATTTTAGAGATAACCGGCAATAGGGAAATAGGCCGATATGATTTCTTCTCATTCAAAGGTTTGCCTGGTTTCGGGACCATTATAATCTCTGCGACTTTCCATTGTCTCGGAACGTAGAGCAATCTGAATGAAGCGTTAATCAAATATAGCAGTTTGATAAGAGCTTTATTCGGTAATTCCTTGACCACCTGCGCCGTTATCAGGTCGTAACCCGGTGCTTTTTTAGTCTTTAAATATAATACGTGTATTTTTGAGGTAGTGGCTAGGTTAAGTACAAATGGGGACAAGGAAGGTTTTCGATTTAGATGTAATTGCTTTCTTTAGCAACATATTAAAAGTCCTGATTAATCCCACTCACGCTAACTCTCTTCAACTGCAAGATGTTGTGGGGAAAGTTCTAATAACACCATTTGGGCATGCTTTCATCGCTCTAGTCATGCTGATGCATGCCAGCCTTTGCACTTTATCAAGTGCCTTCTTTCTTTTCTTCTTTATTTTATTAACACTTCCTTTCTAAGTCAGTTCTCTTAGAAATTTTTTTTTTTGTCTTCAAAAACTCAGATTTGAAATTGTTTTTTTTTTTTAAATCTGTAAAATTCAAAGAAAAATTGTTAGTCTATTTTATAAAACTTTGTATGCCATGACCTTGTATATATCAAATGTTGTTTAAAAATTAATTTTTTTAACAATTTGTAAGAACCAGTTGATAGGTAAAGTACTGTCATACGATTTTTTTTTTCGAAAACCTGGCACGCCATTTGACAGCATATGTCCTCTATAACAAAAATATCGAATTTGATCAAAATAGTTACAGTCGTTTTCGAGAAAATCGATTTTATCGAAATCGACCATTAGTAAAGTACCGTTAATTCTGGGGTTACAATACAAATTATGACTTTACCTCGAATTGCCATCCCACAGACCCCAGATAAGAAGTTTAAAGAAAATCAATCGAGCCAGAATTGAGTGACCCACTTTACTGAGTTTTTCTATTATAAAGGTTACAATTTAAATTTGGCACCACTGTGGTTCTGTCAAAGGCAAACAGCAGTTATTTGACATCTATGAATACTAAGCATTGATATTTGTAATTATGGAACGGTATACGAGAGGACAAGACCTTTTAATTGTTAAAACCCATCTCTGAAATGGGGGAAATGTTACCAACACGATAGTGTCGGACAAATTCATTAGACTCGGGTCAGTGTTGAATGTGCAGAGACAAGTGCGTCCTCTATATCGCCGCAGTGACAGTGCGCTCCAAATAGCGCATTTTAACCAAAGATCTGCATTTGCATATCTAGAAGATTCAATTGACTCAGGAATTGAAACAGCAGACCATGAACAACGTCATGGATTCGGTGATTGGATGTTAAAGAATTACCAAGTTGATGACGTTTTTCAATGGCTCATTTTCAAATAAAAATAAATGGAAAATTATACGGTATCGGGACATGATAATCAATTAATTTTGACAACTAGTATCAAATTGATGATAATGATGTGGAAGATATGTGGATCCAACAAGTGGTACCACCTGCCACACAGTGGAAGAAACATTGCAGTTATTGCACACAAAGTTTTCCGGTCGCGTCATCTCTCGTTTCAGCGATTCCAAACGATTCCAGAGCTAAAGCACGAGGTTCGATGCATTATTTGTAAACTACCGCAGGATTTGTGCCAAAAAGTAATAGAACATTTTATCAAAAGGGTGGAAGTCTGCAAGGCCACCCGTGACGCCCATTTGGCCGATATTATTTTTCATGTTTGATGTTAATGTTTCGACATTATATTGACATATGATACAAATAAGTTTTCCGGTCGCGTCATCTCTCGTTTCAGTGATTCCAAATGATTCCAGAGCTAAAGCACGAGGTTCGACGCATTATTTGTAAACTACCGCAGGATTTGTGCCAAAAAGTAATAGAACATTTTATCAAAATGGCGGAAGTCTACAAGGCCAGCCGTGATGCCCATTTGTCCGATATTATTTTTCATGTTTGATGTTAATGTTTCGATATTATACTGACATAAAAATATCAGCAGTTTATCAAAAACCTAAGTGTTTTATTTTTTAAATTTAAATTGTAGCCTCCAATTGAATCACTCTTTAGTAATGTTAAGTTTGATCAAAATTTCGAGATCGAACATTTTCTGGAAACTGATACTTGCCCTTATAGGTGCAAGTAAAAAGTTATTAAAACATATTTTTGATACGTATACGCAGAGTGTTCCTAAATATTTGGAGATGTATTGTAGTGTTTTATTATCCCAGAAACGCGTTCAGATATTTTTAAATATAACATTTGTTTGAATAGCAAAGCGTAAGTCATTATTACTTAAAGGTTCTTTTTTTTCAAAACTGCTCTATTAAAAACTTTAAATTGAAATATTTTCCAATCCACATACATATTCTACTTATCTCTTATCTTTATTTGTTAATTCATAAATCGTAGATGTGATTAATTAATGTGTTATTTTTATTTTTTTCAGGTCAGTATGTGGATACTTTCTGATGACAGTTATGTAGTAGGTCTTTCGACGGTAATCTTTGAAATAAAAGTATTATAATTTATTGTACCTATAAACTGTATTAAATTCTTTTTTCATTCTCTGCATTAGTTGATTTATTTGAAGTTTAGTTTACATTGTGCTGCTTAGAATTTCAGTTCATTTTCAGGGCTCCTCACGCTATAAAGTAGAAAAAGTAAAAAAAGGTAGTAAAAGCAAGTAACTGATCTTCACGCATAATTGCCGATGTTTTTTTTTTAAACAAGACGAGGTGTAAGGAAAAGGAATAGGTGGTTGCTTTTAACCATTTGTAAACCTTTTCCAAAAAATTAATGTTTTCCAAACTTTTAAGAATCGTGACCCCCTACGAGCATGAGAGCAAAGCTATCCTGAGGCGAAAAAAATTTAGAGAAAGTTGGATGATAGTTTTCACCAGTGCTGCCAGATTTTATAATTGAATCAAATTTTTGGAACTAAATTGTATCCCAAATTATTAGTATGGACATACTCGTATGTGTGCACATTAGAGTGTTCCTTATTTGTATAGGAAATTGTTTTAAAATTGTCTTTCGTTTTACCCCCTAAAGCTTTTCCATTACTTGTAGGACAATTGAAAAAGGCTAACTGGTGCCAAATTAGCTTTAAAGTAGTTTCTTATGGCCGTAAAGTAAACGAAGTAAATTTTTTTTTTATTCTGGTCAAAGTGTAGAGCACGGTGAGTAGATTTCAAAAATAACTAAGAAGAGATGCACAGTATTCGAATATAATGTTTACTTCATTTGATTTTGGTAATTTCTCTGTTAGTACAAGATCAAAAAATATTTACTATTGAGGATTCGTTAAATAAGAAAAAATACAGTCTATACTCGGTCATCCAAAGAAGCATTAGAACTCATTCCATGAGTCAAATGCGCTAGCTCATAAGGCAAAACAACACAAGGGTGGCTCGAAAGCCGGACTTCATAGCAGCAGACGATGGCCGTCAGGTAGTTCTAATCTTAATCCTTTGCATTATAAGCTGTCGTCTATTTTAGAGGCGGGGGGTCGAGTAGAACAAGCCATGTTCTGTTCATGAAAAGTATTTTGAAGATTAGAGGATGTGTATTGGAATATGTGTATTGCTTGCAATGGAGATTTGAAGGGAATAAAATGAATTTCGATGAATAATTGGGTAACATTTTGTCGAATCTTCAGTGTTTCTTGAGTTTCGTATTTAATATGGAATGGCCTGTGATACGTCGAGATTTAATAATAAATTAAAAAAAAAGGGATAGACTTTAGGTAGTTCACATGAAACATTTCAAAGGTATGGAAATATGAACCTACATTAAAACAAAAAAATGCTCAGTAAATGAGAAGGAATAAGTCCTTATTTGTGTGCAGTTATTGGTATTCTTAAGACGGATAAAAGCAGATTATGCGCTCCAGAAATAAAAAAAAGAGGTAGCTTAACCTTCTCAAGAGCTAAATTGGCAGCACTGGTCTTCACATCTCTAATATAGTTACGGGTCTACGATCTGCTGATGAGTTAATAGCTGTTGTGGCTCAATGCATTCCTATCTACTGAGTTTGAGCGTCTACGGATCTGTGATCGAATCCGACATATGTCAGTCCAATTTCCACTTAGAACCTTTACAAGTCATTAATTTTCAATTTCAATATCTCATCGGTCATTGGTCTGCTGATCATTGAATATGGTGTTTTCGGAAATATATGGTTTACCTGCGATCATTTGTTGTCAGGTGATTATTATTGAAACTACTTGCGCAAATATAATAGCGATTTGAATACTGCTCTGCTTCTTTTTTTTCAATAAGCTGCCAATAGACACAACTTGTGACTTGTTTTAACCATTTAAGCGCTATCTTTAAATTAAGAGGCGAGCTTTTATAACTTAACTTAATACCACATCGCCCCCACAGCTTCCGATTTGATGCTACCTTTGCAATCTCAGGTAGGGAGAAGATGCATTGCATTTAATCGAGAAATGTTCAATACTTAAGAAATTCCCCAGTAATTTCTTCGAATCACAGACAATTGATTTGAAGAAAGCTTGGTTTACAACTTCACGTTAAACGCGCATCGCTGCAATTGCATAATCACAAAAAGTTTTTAAGGGACAAGCAGAACAGATCATAAACCTTGTCTATTTTTAATTTATATATTATACACTAGTATTGACCGTAAGAAATAGCGTCGAATTCTTTTCTTTTAAATGTCAATCTGGTAGACGGCCTACATGCTTGGCCTAAGCATTACATTTTTGAAATAAAATATTTCATTAAAAATAAAGATTCAATTTTCTGTCATACAATCTGAAAAGCATGGGATGCGAAAAGTTTGCTCAGTATTTGTTCTATGCATTTCTGAAAATCTGACATTTTAAGGTTGCATTTATTAAAGATATGCAATCTCTTAGACTTGTGCAATCATGCATTTATGAAAGCAAAGATACTCTCAGAAGGCGGAAGGTGAAGTGTTTAATTTTTTTTTTTTTTTTTATAATTTGCACGTGTGAAAGGGGTTATGAATACCCTTATACTAATTTTTAGGACACGGACGGGGAAGAGACAGAGAGAAGGACAGATTGGTGTAGTTGGTTTGAAACTCAGCTGGTATTAAGTTTCAGTGAACTCCAAGGGTGGCTGTCTGGATAACTGGGGAGCTTGTTTGTTTTTACTTTTGTCGTTGCTCATGATTCACAGTATTTTTTTTCCGTCCTCCTGATGTCATCATCACGATCAAGTTGCATTTTAGCCATATGACACTTATGATATAGACAGTTCTGGTATATCGATTAATTCAACTATATGTATTGAGTTTGGTCTCTCAGCTATTTTAAGCACTTTTAGGGGCCTCTGAAACAAACTTAGCCATAGAAGAACTTGTACCTGACAGAAAGTAATCAAGAAATACATCCTTATGACGTAGTTCTAAAAGCCGCATATGACAGTGTGCCAAGACAGCATGCGTGGGAGGCACTGGCAATGAAGGAAGCACCTGAAAGAGTATAAACGTCATTACAAGCTCCTAATGTATGCACATGACTTTATCATCTTTGCAAACAATACAATTATTGCACTGATTGTGAAAGGAGCAATAATACATTAATACTCAGATTATTCATATCGGGTTAAACTTAAGACTTAGATTAATTTAATCGATACACGGGTTAAAATGTTTGTTTACTCGAATTTCAACCCTAAATTCTAAGGTTAAGTTATTTAACCAGAAGTTAGCTTAATAATGCACATTTCTTGTGTTGAAGCATGATAACTCTTAATTCTATAAAATTAAGTTCGTTGATTTAAGTGAAATCGAATTGAAATAGAAATAAAGTCCCAAATGATGAAAGTAATAAAATCACATATGAAGACGAATTCAATAAAAATTAACGACAAAGAGTAACATCCACATAAACCATATAACCTAGTTATGCCATAAATTTTGTTACAAAACTTCCAGCACAAACTGTATGAAGATAATATTAGGAATAGTACCGGTAACTTTTTTGCAGAACACATACTACAAAATAAATATCACCCAGTTTGGCTTCAGCTACTGATTGGTTATCACGGAGTGGGGTATAATCGTGTTGATATCATAGCGTTGTACATATAAGTGCAAAAAATATGGTTTTTAAATTTATGATATACTAAATCCACTCGGAATATTAAAAATGTTTGTGTACCGTGCTATAAACGTAGTAACGTACTACATACTCGCTCCATATGTGCTGTTTGTTTCTAAATTGTTCAGATTTAAAAAAAAAAAAAATTTTCATGTAGTGCGTTCAAAAATTAAACAACTTTTTCGAACATTATGTCAAAAATTTTAATTTCATGGCCTTGCATATGTCAAAATTGACTTAGATATCAATTGTGAATAAAATTGGAAAGTCTGTTAATAAGTAAAGTACCGTTATTCGATTTTTTAGCTAGAAATTGAGTAATCAGGGCAAACCTTAAATATGAATTTGTATCGAAATCGTTAGATCTGTTTTCGAGAAAATTGCGCTTTCACAAAATTAGTCCTAAGCAAATATCGTTAATTTTGAGGCTAGAATACAAATTTCAATTTTATATCTAGGCATTAGTCTACAGACCGAAGATGTTAAGTTTGAAGAAAATCCGTTCAGCCATTTAGGCTCCAATCATATATACAGACGGACAGAATTGCGATACACACTTTTTGAGTTCTTCTTAGGAATCGGCTAATTGTTGCCTTTAATTTAATACGCGTATTACATACAAATATTTTTTTTAAATCAACGGTTTTATGATTTATGAACTCAACTCAGTTCCAAATGTCAACCCTCTTGGTTCAATGGTTCAACTGACTCTCACTTTTTGAGTACCGAAACGCTGAAAAGGAACTAATTTCTACTTCAGGTTGAAGTAAATAGTAGCGCATACATAAGTATGAATGAATTTTGTGACAGTGGCTCAGGATCACTGTCAGTCAAGCGGTATTAGAGACTAGAAAGCCCATAAACTGAAATCGATCTAACAAAAGATTGAAAGCAAACTTTTAAAAATCTAGCACCGTTCTGCTAAGGAAATCTGATCTGGATTCTCGACTAAACTGGTAAGAAATGATGCGATCAACTTGAACTGATAGGTACATGGATTGCAAGGCTATCAGTGCAAAAGTGGCCCAACCCACAATTTTAAGTCAGTTGACATTTCAGGCTAGATCACATCTTATTATGAAAATCCTTAATTTTGTAGGGATTTAACAAACTCCCAGAAATGTTTTCATCCTGGGATTTTAGGTTAGGTCAGCTCAGAAGAGCTGGCAGCATGTGCAATTCCACTCGGAGGTGAGTTGGCCATTGTGATTGTCCTTAGAGTACATGGAAGACATGTAATTAACAAAATCATTTGGATTGGTAATTTTGCCAGGTCATCCAGGTTGTCGAAGAATCTTGTGCCTTAGCATCTTAGGCGACATTCCTGGAGAGCCGGACAGTGGCTTAGGAGGTGTTCTACTGATACAATCCTTTCTTCGTCCCTACAGATTCTACGAAGTCGTTAGTGAAGACTAACCTGTATCATTGGAACATGGCCACTTAGTCTTCTGGCCATGCTTCCAATGATACAGTGTCCGGTTATTACGCTGTCAAGTATCCGGATTTGGCTTCTACCGAGAGATAATAGGGACTTTGATCTTTTTGCGTCGATTGAGGGCCATAAGTTGCGGGTTATCGCACAATCATGAGTGTGCTCCGCACAGTCATATTTATGGTGACACAATATATTTTTAACTGCATTGAAGGCCAGTAGAACCTGCCTGTCTGCAAGCAGTATATCCATGACAGAGCCATCTCTAGTCAATCTGTCTGCCATTTCATTCCCTTCTACTGTGTGTCCAGGGACCCAGCACCGTGTGGTGAATGATAGCTTTAAGTGCCGTAAGGCAATCCTTTACACATTTTGAGTTTACGAGATTGGAGTTCAGCGCTTTGAGTGCTGCTTGGCTTTCGACACAGATGGTTATATCTCTAGAAGGCTGGAAGTTCCATTGCTAGGACAGATTGTGCTGCCATTTTAACCGCGTAGATCTCAGTTTCGAAAATACTGCAGTAGTCAGTTAGTCTGTATGACTTGTTGATACTCAGTGTCTCTGAGAAAACTCCTGCTTCCATTCCTATCTCCGTCTTCGAGCCGTCTGTGAAGATGGCTTGACCTTTAATGACAGTCTAAGACTTATTCCAGTCTTGTCTAACTGGTAAAGAGACTGTGAAGCTCTTGTTGAAGTCATACTGGGGTTTCTCGTAATCTGTGTAGGGCATAAGTCCTGCTTGATTAAAGATGTCCAGTATTCACGAGTGTCCGAATGTACGAGACTTCCAAATTTTGTTCTCTCTCAGTCTGAGAGCCCCTTTGGCTGCAACGTTTTTTGTATGAAACTCTAAAGGTTGGAGGTGCAGTCGTGTTTCCAGACCTGATTACGGTGTGCATTTTAGTGCACCTGTTATGCATAGGTAGGCTATTTTTGCACATTGATTGGATTTTTTAGGTATGACTTTGTATACAATTATAATGGGTCATATACACAATCGCTGTGTATAACCAGTGTACAATATGTGGTTGCAAGCCTCATTTTTTTCCAAAGGCTCTCCTGCATGCGTAAAATGCAGTGAGACCTTTTTTCACCTACTTACTTTATATCTTTTTTTGCGAACAGGACCGGTTCCGTCTTCTCTGGGTTTACGGTAAGCCAAGCCCATTGGTCTCTGACAATTCTGTTAGCACAGTTTCCATAATCTCGCTAATTGTGGATATGTATTTAACTGCAACTAGTATAACTATGTCATCTGCGAAGGAGATTGTCCTAATGAATTTGTTGACGAGGGACTCAAGAATTTTGTTGACTGAGACTTTCCATAGAAGAGGTGATAGAATACCTCCTTGTGGTGTTCCACACTTAACTGATTTCTTAACCACACAGTCTCCTAAACTGGAGTTGATTGACGTATTCAGTAGGCGCCGTGCTTCATTGGTTACGTGTGCAATCACTGAACAGGTTCGAGTCCCGAAAAAAACATCAAGAATTTTTTTCACGGTATGAGCATTGCAATCATTCAATCTCCGGTTTTTCTTAGGTGGAAACTTAACTCGCTCAGATTACCTAACAGCCCTTTAGTTTTTAGCCCGGGCACACCACCGTGTTTTTCTCTATATAGGAAAAGCTGATGGGAAGAAATAGACTCATAGTACTCGTATATTTATCGGGAGAAATAAAAATGTCCAGTGAACATTATGCTTATCCGAACTCAAGACTAATAGAAAAAACTTTCCTAACAGATAGCTAACCCACATTTTAAGAACCCCTGCCATGGAGGATAGTCTGCAATAAGTTTAGAGAAATATCCTCTAAAGTATTGCATAAAAGATCTGTACCAATAGCTGAGTTGATTAAGCAATGTCCGTCCATCCGTTCAATCTTTTGTGAGTGCCTTAAATTCATACAATTCCATTCCCCTTGGATTGTAATGTAACTTGCCTGTATGCTTTCCTAACAATAAAATATTAAATCTTAGATTCACACAACATTTTTCCATGAAAATGAAGCTATTCTACTCGTAAAAGCTTTTCCCCCCTTTCAGAGTAATGGGATTCTATAACAAAACCACGTTTCTGGGCAATGAATAACCTATTAAGACTTTCATTGCCTTCAAAGATGTTAATCTACCAAAGAATCCACGAAAAAGGGCAAATCTGTGTTAAGCATACGTTGTGTCGCGTCGTTCACCAAAGAGACGTTAAAAACGAAACGCACAATTCATTCTCTTATCAAGGAATTGACTTTTTATAAATTTGTAAACCACCGAATACTATAATGTTCAACCATGCAATTACGTACTTTGCTATTAACCAACACACTCGTACATTCAAAGTAAAAAGGATATAATACGTGTGTACGTTTTGCAATTCTACTGCCACTTCAGTGAAATGAAACTTTATCTCTCTTTGGCAGTAAAATATTATCTGCTTTATTGCTTTCCGCAAGAGGATAGTAAAAGCAAACACATTACACTACCCATTGCGATTGTATTGTATTGTATTTTTTTTTTGTATTTTTTTGACACATATACGAGTATGTAGCACTCCTATAGGGTGTGTTTACTTTAATACCTATTTTGTCATTTTATAACCTTCAAAACTAAGCTAGATTATCTAGGTTGATTTGTATAAAGATTTTTTTATGTCAACTTGTTTCCAAAGGACATTCTGCAAGAAATATTGTAAATCTAAGGCTCGTTTGCTGATACGAGTCATAACTATTTAAGTTCCAGTTAAAGAAGTAAGTTCCACTTAACGGTTTCTATGAAATACAAAGTGGATCGTAAATATCACTAAGTAGAACTTAGGTTATGGGGAAGAAATAGTAGCTCATAATGCATTTGAGAAGGGCTTAAGAAGATTTCGAGGTTATGTTGCATCAATGAAAACCAATTATTAACTAAATTTGCGTTTTACAACCAATTTCACTTAGCCGGAAATATGACTTTGTCTTAGAATAGGATGAACATTGTTTGGTAGCTCATAGTAATAATAATGAACACTTTGGGCTTCGTAGAAATAACTCGATTGCTCCCGTTTGCCGCTGGCAATTTTAGGGGAGTGTTATGTCCCTACAGTTTGAAGTATAGCAATATTTTTAATTCACAAGCACACGTCCTGAAATTACTAAAGAAAAAAGGGAATTTTTGACGTTTTGCGTTTTGGCATAGTACTCGTATGACATTTGATAAC
The DNA here is from genome assembly GCA_963082735.1 of Pocota personata. Taxonomy (NCBI): domain Eukaryota; kingdom Metazoa; phylum Arthropoda; class Insecta; order Diptera; family Syrphidae; genus Pocota; species Pocota personata. Next base: position 43,400,183 of record OY720429.1, on the reverse strand, counting down.
ACACTGAAGTTGGCTGCACTGTATTGAAGTATGTCTTTGCTAAAATGATCTTAAATACTTAGGAGCAACCAAGAATAAATTAAGTTCCACTTACAATATAAGATCATCTTGGTTATGAAACAAATTTATGGACTTACTTAAATCCATTCACCCATAGACATAGAGCGTCAACAATGCCTGCTCGCCATTTTGTTCAGAGTTCTGTAGCGCGTATGAGTTGCCTTCAACTTATTCCCAAAGAGCTTGATTCCTCTTCAACTGTTCTGCGCCACGGTTGCCTAGAGGGTCCCGCAGTTCTGTCTGCCTGGGTGAGCGAAATCCACTGCATGGCATATTTAGCAATGGATTTGTTTCGCGCCGTAGGGTATATCCAATCTACTGTCACTTTCTTCTTCGTATAGTAATGCCTATAGGTTTTAGGCTCGTTCTCCGATAAAGTTCTTCGTTGGAGATACGATTTGCCTCTGACGTTCCACTTTAGACAATAAAATCCTCCGACACCTTACCATTGTGTAAGACGTGACATTTACTATCCTCGTATGTAGCCTTTATAATAGCAATGATAGTATCTCGATTCAAACTGTAGAAAGCCTTCTCAAAGTATAAACAGTAGATGTAGCGGAGGCCTACATTTTTTGGGGAAAAGATTGGTGTAGTGGTTTGAAACTGGTATTAAGTTTCAGGGGTGGCATCCAGATAATTGGGGAGCATTTATGTTTTGCTGTTATTGTCGTTGCAGTATTTTTCCCATCCTCTTGATGTTATCACCACAATCAAGTTGCGTTCTAGCCATATGACCACCCTACTGCCAGTGTTATGCCTTTGTAGTAGAGTTGCCATACGCTTTCGCAATGGATCGACGTTTTTATTTATTTAGTTTTTATGTGGTCAATGCAGGAGAGTCCAGCGTGATAGCTTACCTATTCGATGTCGAGAGTTGAATCTACGTTCTAATATGATTCTAGCTATTATCTTGGCTACGGACGGGAGAACGCATATACCTCTCTAGTTTCCCTTTTCAGAAGCTTGATAATCAACCCTATTTTCCTCTCCTGTGGAAATTGCTAATTTTTCCACGCTTTCCGTGTACATAGCAATTCTGCCGATGTATTTGGCGCCGCTTGAAATAGTTCGGCACGGATGCAATCAATATCCACCGCTTTGTTTTTCTTGAATGAATGAATTGCCTCAGGGTTAGATGCCCGGTAACCTAAGATCTCACGCTAAAGCACATCGAATAAATTGGTTTCCTTTAGGAACTTAAGAACCTACGAGTATATTGGGTCCGAGGATGGGTGGTTTTTATCTTCTATCTGGTATGTTCCCAGACAATTTACTGTGCTCCGGGTAAGTGCCCCATAGTTCTTGAGAATGTGATCTGAAATTTCTTTGGTTTCTTTGCAGAGTCTTCATGCTTCTTTGCCTTCTGGGCCTAACAGAGTTTACAGTGTCCCGTGAGGAAGGTTGTAAGTATAAGGCCTCACATCTTCTACGATTGTAGTTTTCTAGGAGTGGCTTTGCTTGGCTTAGTTTTGGGAATTTTCTAAAGAATTTAGGCATCCTTTTCTTTCCGTAGCTCTAGAATAATGTGTCCACTCATCTCGCAGCAGGATTCTGATTCTACAAATGTGCTTATTGCCCATCCTTTACTAGCCTATCAGATTCCCCGTTACCCTCCACTACAATGTGGTCTGGCACCCAGTGTAGAGTAACTTTGTTGATCTTGCCCAAGTTGTTGAGTTCGTCTAGGTATTCACAAACCATCTTAGAGGTGATTTCATATGAGCTCAGCGCTTTGTTGACAACCTGGCTGTCTGACATGATTGCAATATCTGACGAAGACACCTACACCAGGGATGCCAATTTGCAGAGTAAATTCAAATGCATTTTCCCTTCCCTATTCTCTCTCCATTCCCTCCTAAGAAATTCTGGTGTTGAGAGGTCGAGGATATTTTCCATTGCCGCTTTTAGGCATAATCTCATTGCCCCTGATATACATACGAGTATGCATGCCATATGATAATTTGTCTCACCATCATGGTGTACATCTACCATAATATACAACTGTCCTCGTCTTTGTTAGTCTCATTGCTTCTTCTTCATGTTTATTAGGAAACAATTTGTTGTCCAGAATAATTCATATGAACTTGTCTTCCCGGTTCTGCATAATGCCAATTACTGCCAGCCACATAGATCAGGTAGAAATCTTTTCTAGAAAAAGGTGTCACGGTGGTCTTGGTTAGGTTGATATTGAGGCCCACAGAAAGTCACCATTCTGTTCTTATCTTTAGTCCTCTCTGTATTATGTCGCAATGCGTCTCTTCGAACTTGCCTAGCTATTATCTCACTGTGTCGTCAGCGTATCCAACACAGTTTATTCTACAGTTTGTGTGCTTATCGGAGAGTTTGCCTACAACTAGGCTTCACACTAAGGGTGAACTTTATGTAATAATGTAATGGTGTTTTTTCTCACCACTTTTCTTGCCGACTTTTAGAAATAAAGTCATCCTTGCCCTTCTTTAGGGACTTGGTATGTAGTCCAGGGCTAAATTGCTTATAGTTATTCTTAGTACGTGTGACATGATTTTTTCTTTTCCGTGTTGTAATAGGCCGAACAAAATTCCATCCACACCTGGCGAATTGAACAGTTGAAAGCCCAATTCAGTCGCTGTTCTATTCGGTTAATGTTTTGGCGCGTCGTTTTCTCTGTTGGTTACTTGGAGGCTATTTGTTTGTTTCTAATAGTAGTAGAGCCCTTTGCTCCTCGTCTTCAGTATAGCTTCCATATGTCTTTTTGAGTCTTGAGCCTGGCTGCTATAGGTGCGGTAGTGATGTTCTTATAGAAGCTCCTAATGCTTGCTCTCTTAGCCCTCCTAATTTCTAGGTTGCGCGTAGTGAGCTCCACTATATGCCTGCTCCAGTCTACGCTCTATTATCCATAATTAAAAGCTTTCGTACATTGCACCTGAGTTTAAACAATTTTTTGCTCTACTCCATCCTCCATCTTGCTTATGGTGTAGCTGAATTGAACTGAACTAAGTATTATTGCCTTAATAAAGTCTCTAGTTCTAGGTAGTGATTGCTTCTCAAATTGGTTTTACATAGATCCTAATTAGTTCTCCTCAGGTTTCTAATGGAGGCTAGCCGAATTCCAGACCGAATTCTCAATTCAATAATCGGATATGGAAGGCTTATTGAACACTACAATTTCTAACAAACCTACTTACATATATTCGAGCTGCCGAACGTACTTCTTCTAGGTATTTGAAGAATGGTTTCTTAAAGACACTCTCCTCCTTGTTTGGTGTCCGTACTGTCACAGATTATATTACGAACATTGGCACCACATCCAAGGTGCAGCGCCAGTGACTTCTTTTCACAGTGCTCTACCAACCTCCGTACATTTAACGGTGGTGCCGTATCTCCTTCTCCGGCAAAGTAAGCGGACGCGATTGAATGAGTGCTCTGATGTTGATGTGGGCCTGAATTTTTGTAAGATCCTGCGTCGTAAATTTGGAAAGACACATAAATTTTGTGTTATTTCCGACCGATATACAGGCTCTAGGTATATCTTGCGTTGCATCTCAAATTACATTTATAGCTTTACATGACAAACTCCTTTTTTTTCATTTTTAATTCATTTTTTATTAATTAATTCATTATAACTTACATGCTAGACAAAAAACGCTTTAAACTAGCTTAACTAACTTAACTATTCTTATTCTAACTTACTGGCCCTATGCGGGCGCTCTAAGTTAAACCTAATATTTAAAACTGTCTTTCGACGTACCGTACTTAATTGTTTCATTTGTCTTTTTGTTTAATTATAGATATATAATACTAAGAAAACTTTTTTTATAAAATTACAAAAAACTTAGTGTATGTACTTTTTTTTATTTTGTTCTTATAATAAAACTTAAAAACTACCTTAAAATAAATCTTAAACTATCGTATCCTATCTTACTCTAATTATGTAATTAAATACATACTTTTTTTTTTTTCAAAGTGCTGTTTTTTTTTTTTTTTTTTTTTAATTTTTTCAAAGTGCTGTTTATATATATTTTTTTTTTTTTTTTTTTTCTACCTAAAAATACCTACAAATACCTTAAACTATGTAAGTCGGCCAAGACCAAACAGCCAACTTTAAACAGGCTACCCTGGATTGTGGGAACGACGAAGGAGTTCCCTCTCTTTCAGTTAGCCACCAAAATTGTGAGAACTGACGTTCAACGTCCTTCATATCGCGACCCGATACCGCCCTACTAAACCGGAGACGCTCCACACTGCCGTGTGCAACGTCTCTGTCGTAGTTGAGTCGCCTATCCACAGGTGTCCGAGCAACGTGGAAGATTAGCGGAACCGCCAATCTGTCCTGGATCAGACCTTTCTGATCAAAATAGAGGAACGCCTCTGGGGGAACAAAGCCGTTAAGGCGCACTCTCTCATGATACTCGTAATTGGGGTAATAAGCCCCAGAGATCAGGTTGTTCGTCGAGCTCATTGCTCTTGCAATGTGCCTTCGAATCAGCTTGATAACGAAATTATCCACTCTTATTAGGTTAACCCTGTTATATAGGACCTCATTGGGATAGAATTTTATGTACTGGGACTCTGGTGTTCTGTACAAATGAAGGCCCTCTCAAACACCCGAATCTTTTCCAACAAGCTTGCTCCCACGTTGAACCAGACGGGGCATCCATATACGAGCATGGGTCTAATGAGGGCCATGTAGCAGATTACCTTTACCCTTGCATCGAGTTGCTTGCTATAAAAAAGTCTCTTTGTAAGGGCAAAAGCACCTCTGGCTCTGGCAAGAGCAGCATCTATATGTTTGTTAAAATATAGATATTGGTCTAACCAGAGCCCCAGGTATCTGACTACACTTCGACTCGCAAGTGGCTGTCCGTGCGGTCCAACGATTGAGAACTTTCGCCAATTCTTTCTGGTATCCCTAGAGGCACCAGACAACGGCGTCCGAAAAAGAATGGTTTCCGATTTCTGGAAGTTGATCTTCAACTTCCAGTCATCGCAATATCGCTGAATTTTATCGAAGTCACGTTGCAAGAGAATTGCAATGACCTCGATTTTTGGTCCTGATCTGTACGCAATCAAGTCGTCTGCGTACACTATGGTGAAGTGATCCTATGAGATCGCTCGTGTAAATGTTGAAAAGGATCGGTGAATTAACCGCACCTTGTTGCAGACCATTTTTAATTTGAAATGTTCCAGCAGAAGTCACATTGCCATTTTTAACAATGAACTGTCTACTGGTGAGCATGTTATGAAGTATGTACAGCAGTGGTTTGCTTATGCCTAGCCTGCTTAGCTTGTAGAAGAGTCCCTCTAACCATACGGTGTGGAAGGCCTTCTCCAAGTCAATCAGGCAGGCACCCGTGCACTGTTTCTTGCTTTTGTTCCATTGGATATCCGACACCAGTTTAGAAGTGGCATGTATTGTATCATGCCCCGCCTTAAAACCAAATTGGTTATCCGGAATTATATTATTGTTCTCAGTCCACTTAAGCAGGGCTCTATTAATCACTTTTTCTAATACCTTGCTGATGTTCGGAAGGAGACTTATCGACCGGAGATTTGCCGGATAGGAGGTGTCCTTACCCCTTTTGGGGGGGTTGTATCACTGCTGTTTTCCAATGCGCTGGATAATGTGCATTATTCAGCGCATTGTTAAACAGAGTGGTGTAAATGTCCACCGCTTCTAGAGGGAGATGTCGAAGCACAATGTTCGATACTCCATCGATTCCCGCAGATTTCTTCCTCCTCAATGAGTCGAAGATCGCTTGGAGCTCCACCTTCGATATGAACGGGGGATGTACCCTTTCATCGGCGATGACATTATTTGCCATGTTATCGTCATTGAACTCGGTAAAACCTATGTTCTCTGATCGCCAGTGCTCTATATCATTTTAAAGGTAGAAGTTGTGCACAAGGACGCGATTCTCCAGGTCGTGGTTCGGGTAAATGGTATCATTCACCTTGTACACTTCCTGGAAAGTCGCCCCTATAACCTCTACCTTTTCCTGCGGATCTTCGATCACAAAGAAGTTGTCATCCTCTACTGCGTTATCTGGATCTATACCCGCTGTTATTAGTATTTGTCCATTGTTCGTCGTTCGGGGGATCTTAAGACACGGAAGGTCGTTTTGATTATTCCTCCGAAATATTTTATTTATTTGCGGGAACATACTCGGGTTGTTGGATTTGACAGCCCGAATTTTGTTGTTCCAGTGCAAATTTGCAGAAAGTCTGTAGTTTTCTCTAATTAACTTCTGGAGGTTTTTAATCAACGACTTCAGTGTCCTAACCTCCGAGTTTTGTCTGTCAGTAAACTGTCTGTACAAGGTTTTTAGTCTCGACAGCAGTCTACTTTTGTGTTGGTGTAGTGCGTCAATTGTTGCATTACGGAATATGTCTGCGTTGACAGTATGTTGATACCGAGGTATCGTATTGTCCATAGTTCGTTTGACAAACTCCTAATCTGTCTCCTGTGGACCCAGGGTTCTCTGACCAACGCGAGCCTGAATTGTTTTTTGGTGGACATCCTTGGTATGAACGGTATCTATAGCATCATGGTTGTTCACTTGGGACACCTTCATGCTGATCCCGCTGCTCGATATACTCTAAGTTGGTCGCAGACGTTAACAAGTTCAAGTACAATTGCAAGCAAAATTAATTTCTTTTTCTGATAGTGTAATAAAATATCTCTTCAGTTCGCAGTAACTTGACGCCAGTAGTGATCAAACATTAAAATGAAAAAAAAAAAAAAAAAAAAAAAAAAAAAAAAAAACATTTATGATGTTAAACTCTAAGCAGAACTGATTCAATGAAAACTTTGGATTGGCTTCAAACTTTTCTGAACAACTACCTGTTCTTCAAAAGTTTCATTGACTTGCAGTTTGTAGTACGTCTTCCCCTTCATACCCGTAAGAGTGAGAATCCTCGAGAAATATCTGAACACTAAGTAAATTGGCTCAGCAACCCTTTGAAGAACCCTTGGAAAGTACCTATACGAACGCAATTGGCACAATCTACTATAATGACCGGTGGATCATAATACTTTGTCACTCAAGATTGTTTCAAAATTCAACAGAAATAGGGTGCTATTCAATTTGAATTCATTTTGAATAGATTGCAGGTTTCTTCTAACTATCTTTTATTCTATTTTGTTCCTACTCCGATGCAATTGTTCAAAAGTATTTTTTTATTTTTTGTATGTCAGTGTGTAGTTGCAACCCTTACACCCTCTAAACATGAATAAAAAATTCTTGGATTTTATTTAGTGTTACAAAACTTCTTTCATTTGAAATTTTTATGGTTTTTTTCGTTTCTCTTTCGCTTGTGTAGGTTCTCCTTCAAAAGGGAAAGTGCTGAGCTATAAATATACTTCTCCTGTTTTTTACAACTACAAAAAAAAAAAAAAAAACTAGGTCAATGGCGGTAGAGATGACGAGAGCTAGATTTGGTAGGAGTTGTCAGCACTTTACTCCTTCACCGAAACACTGCTACTGATGCTGTTTCAGCTTCGCTTTATATAGGTATACGTGTTCCTTTTTGTTTTTTTGTGAGAGTCAGAGCAATTCTTTTGAAGGATAATTGTGCCGCACACAAGCTGAAAATTGGAGGAAAATTTCTCTTAAATAATTAATGCAATGGAAGAGAGCGGATTTTCAATTTTCCGAAAATTAATGCAGGAAGCTGGAGAAACTTTCTTCCTGTAATTAATTATGGGAAGGAAGAACGACGACTTTATGTACCTTCTTTGTGCATTTTATATGAGTCTTATTGGACTTATCGTTGGTATAGTTGCTGTTTGTACGAGTAAAGGCGAATAGGTTAAGATTGCTTTCACACTAATCAGAGAGTTGGTGTTATTTATTTATTCAGCGTGGTATTAAAAGGTTTTTTTTTCACAGTTATCCGAAAGTGATGGGAATAGACTTTGGGTGGATTAATTTTGAGTAAATAATTACAGGATATTTGGGAATATAAAGAAATCTTACAATTACATTTGAAACGGATTGTAGGATACTCCATCGCAACGCATCTATCGGTGTGAACGTGTGAACTTTAAATTGAAATGAAACAAACAAATGGCCATGTTTTTTTATTTAATGTTTGAATAGAATTTCGGGCATATGACCACCTCGACCTACAAAGGTAATCCTGTCAGTTCAATTTTTGACCACTTTTCGAGTACATCGGCCTGTACATCGTGAATAGCAATCACAATATCAATATCAATCAAGTGGTCAATAGCTGCTGGTTTGTTCGCATAAATCAATGCATTCAGGTGGCCTCAAAGAAAATAGTCGAGAGGTGTCAAATTGCGCGATCTCGGAGGCCCATTGACAGGTCCATTTCACGAAATCACCTTCTCGCCAAATTGTGATTTCAATAAATCGACGGTTTAAGTTGATGTATGGCACATAGCGAAATCTCGTCCGAATCAATGTCATATACATTTTGAAAGAAATATTCGTTGAATATGGACCGGTAACGATCTCCAGTGACATTACGTGAGCTCCGGCCTCATTTTGAAAAAATAAGGACTGATGATGCCACTAGCATGTAAACTGCATCAAGAACCTCTCTACGATTCTGATTACTCCAAATGCGAGAATTCTATTTATTATTTATTTCATTTATTAGCTTGAAATGAGCCTAGTCACTGAACACGATTTTTCTATAGTCTTGTGGCTTTAGTTCCTGCACCAACTGGATCTTAAACGGGTGTAAGCCAAGATATTCTGCAAAAAGTAGACAGGCAGAGGCCAAGTTGTTGTGAAAAGCGGCGAATTGATAAATTCGGGTCTTCGGTCACACTATCGTTTACAGCGGTGCACACAGTACCAAGTCGTGGCGCAAAAATCCTCACTCGATTTCCTAAGGCAGTAAATTTGTTTGTAAATAAAAAGAATTAGTTTTGTTTGTTGATTATGTTTATTTAGACATTTAAATTTGTTCCATTATGTCGCTAAAATAATATTGGTTAAGTGACCGCCGCGCCGCCAGAGTTGGTGCACATTCGGGCACAATCTACATAATTTTCCATGAATTTTTTCAAAACATCTGACGATAAATTCTCCACTTCTTGTCTGATGTTCTCCTTTAGGGCCTCCAAGGTCTGTGGCTTGTTCGTATATTCAAGTCGTTCACCAAAATTTGCTGTAAAGACCGTCTATTGATGCCCAATTGCGTGGCTCGTCATCTGATTGATGTTTGAGGGTCCTCTTGGATATCTGCAGCAACAGCAGGGATATTTTCGACCGAACTGCTGCTCCGAGGCCGGCCATGTCTGCTACTGTCCCGTGTTGAGCCAGTCTCCTCGAGGCGAGGGACTAAACGTCGCAGTATTCGCCCAGTTGATGCCACACGACCAGGGAATCGACGACGAAATTCATGTTGAGCCAAAACCATTGACCGATTATTTATCAAAAACATTGACCGAACTATTCTTGAATAGTACGTATTCTGATCTGTTTACTTCACAAATGTCAAAGTCGCGATGACATAAGACACCATTTGCAAATGAGAGCATCTTCCGGTAGGGTGATAACTTTTGCGCCACCTTGCATATAGAAAACATGAGAAAACAACCAACTACGTTTTCTCCTGTGAATGCCACCTTTACACACTTGACAGACAGTAAGTTCAAGGACGGGAAAGATTAAACTCTAGCACATCTTTTTAAATGCTGACGAGAAGGATTGTGTTCAGCCATGTATGTATGTCGGTTTTGTGATAGAATTGCCACAACCTTTACGACTGCCTTGACGTTAATATTGATGCTTAAGTACCTGTTCTTTGACTACTCTGCACCTTTTTCGTAGACATTTACTTCAAACGCGCTGCCCTCTTTTCGTTGAGTGTTCTGACTAGCTATAAACTTACTCAAACTTACCTCGAAGTGGGGAAATAGTAGATACAGGCAAATTTGATATTTGTAAATGTCATTTTGTTCAATTCTGTTTTTTAATTTGCCCCAAGTTTTTCTGGACAGACCTCGAGTGTGTCAAATAGTCTGTTTTTTTTTTCAATTTTCAACGAAGGCATTCGGGCTGCCATTTTGAAATTATGACACTGTACAAATTTTTAAGGCTGAACTATAATAGTCGGAAGCAATCGGAAGCTAATGTCATAATTCTACGTTAAGTTTCCTTCAGTTCTATCAATTGCTCAAGTAGCCCATAATAGGCGTATGTGTTCGGAAGCAAAGGTTCTCGTCCGATCACCGAAATGAAGCACCATCGGGCGCTGTTAGTATTTAGATGGGGGATCGCTTGTCAAGTTTTCATACGTACACTTACGAAAGAGCGAATCCATTCGCTCTTTCGTAAGTGAGCAAAAGTGAACGAAACTTAATGAATAGAAGCAAAAAGCTATTATGGTCACACAATACAAATCTTGTGTATTATCTCTGTTTCGGAAGTGGTCGTACGAAAGCAATTATAGTTCAGCCTTTAGTCTTTCCACCCATCAATAAATATATTCTACAAAAGACAAACCTTTTTTTCCAAAATGCAACCACAAGTTGGGATTAAGAATGATAACGGATTTCTCAAGAAATGCATCGGGGCGACTTCACTATCAGTTATCAGCCAGTTTACAAACATTACCTTTTCACGAAGTATCACAAAATACAAAATTTTTACACTCACTATATTTCCGCCACCTTACTATTAAGTATTTACCGAGACATTTTAAACCTTGTGTCTCCACCTAATTAAAATTCGTCTTGTCTAGACATACAAAATGCATGGTCGTATGGAGATGACTAAAATAGGGCGAAAGTTAACAACGAATATACATGCAAAAAAAAGAGTATGACACATTTTGGCGTTTGTTATTGTTCAATTTCTTTTATTTATTATAATTATATTATGAAAAATATTAATGAAAAAATACTAATGATACACACTTACACAGCAAGCACACCTGAGTGTACTGGTGTAGACACAAAGGTTAAGCCCGAAAAGTAAAGAAACAGACCTGGTATGATAACATTACCCTGAGATGCTGCCGATTTTCCTTTTGAATAAGTTGGAAGCTCCTGGAAATATATCTCCTGGTCCTGGGTCGGATTCTGCAATTGTGAGTTTTACAATTTCGGTATGCACAATAGTTCCAATTCCGTAACCATGAAGTGAGTTTTACTTGACAATGAAAACTCTGGATGGAAAAAAATTACAGCAATTCTCTTGGTGATTTAAAAAAAAAAAATAAAAATAAAGTGCACGACTGGGTCTCACGTACTTGCACCTATATTTGCTTAACTGCAAATCACTCAGATTTAAAATTCAAAAAAATAAGTCAAACATTTTCTTTTTTTTTAAATACACAGGTAGTTATCGCTTGATAAATGAGAGAGTAAATTTCCATTGAATACTGGAAATTTTCTTACAGTTGCGGGATCCAGTCCATGGTAATTAATACCAAAGTTTATTAGAGTTTGGACATAAATATTTTGGACCCTAGTGGCAAATTGATGCATTGTTAGGGTATTTTTCACTATGTGAGATAAGTTACATAGTAGAAATGTAGTTAACAAAAGTATGTACCCATTTATGTACGAGTATAAAATGGCTGCTACAACAAAACTATTTGACAGATCTGTCTGAAAATTTGGGTGCGTTCTTTTGAAAGATGATTCTTGACAAATTTAAGGTGACAACACAATTTGTGTTAATTTTCTGTGACTTATTGACCCACCCTCGTATCTATCGTATGGATGTTACAAGTTATATAAACGTAATTAACACATGTCTAGTTAAGAAATCTCACCCCCCGGTTGAAGGATGTGAATATAACAAGTACATAGGTACGCTGAGAGGATATATGTACTTGTAAGTATGTAAGTTCTAGTATATACGCTAGTGTTCTGACCTTTCAATTTGATATAATTATCTCACTATTGCAATACTGCTTTGCGAAATGTGTGCCAAAGTTATCTGCCAACAGATTTGCATCATAGCCTTTTTCAACAAAGATATGAAGAAGTTAATACTTGCTGCATCCATTACGTCTCTGACTCTTTACTTATATGAAGCATATGACCCCATATAAAACCCCTACATCTGAGGGCCCATTGAAGGCCACCAAGCCTGTATTACTTAAGGACACAGTCATGGCACCCGAGCTATTTAAACTCGCTGATAACTTAATTATAAATCGTTATTCAATATGGCGCCCAAGCGCTAATTGGGTTCTTGCAAGCTATAAATCGCTAAATTATTTAACCCCTTAAACAAGGGATCAATTTGCAAGAAAATGCGCTGAGTTGGGCACTTATACAAGCACTTCCGCACGATACCACCGTCAGAAACCAGCAGTGTCATAACATTCAATATCTCTTTCATTTACATAATAGCATTTAAAACACAACAACGATTATTTAATTGAACAATAATCATGTCAGTCGAGTTTAGTTTTACTTTTATACTTTTATTCCTCATACATATGTATTTATATACTCAACCAACTGTATAATTACTGAGCTGTCAATCTTGTCAAGTTACACAAGTCTTTAAGTGTTGTCTACAGTCGCTGGTGCACGCTCCAAACATACAAGATACTCGTATAGATACAGATCGATTCACCAAGCCAAACAGCAATATCACACGCCACTACCGCCGCCGTCGTCGTTGAAACGCCTTCTAAACGATTGACGAAAAAAAAAAAAAAATCTCAAAAAATTTGACAAAAAAGGCAGTCTACAGCAGCGCGGTTGTATACTTACAACAGCTGGAAAAACACATTTGGCGCTCCACAATATTAACTGCTAAAACAACACGATTTGGCAGCCTTTGCTGTGGAGTATCGTGTCTGCGCGACAACGACGACGGCTGCGGTTATTTACGACCCACAATGAGCCGCAGTTCACGATGAAAATTTATTTCCAAATCAATTAAGATCGAGAGACGCGTAATGATATCCATGAGATGGCAACAATTTCGGTAGCAGTACCAACTTTAACGCTGCGCGTCAGTGGCAAATTAAAAACGTGAGCTTTTAATGAATTTGTGTAATTAGATTCGTAATCGGGCATCGAGCTGTCAAACATTTGACAGCCGAACACTCGAGTATTCCATGGCTGTCCGCGCCTCCATCAAGAAATACTTACGAGTATAATCTGGTATTTAAATAATAAATGCTGTACAACAAAGTGCTGATGAATTATTTGATTCTGTAGTAATTTATTAATCAGTGGTAATCAGTAATCTGAAGTATATCGTTATGTTGAGGGGGTTGCGCCATAGAGGAAAATTGATTGGTTTTTTAATGATGTGATGCGCGCAGAGCACAAGTCAATTATAAAAATATCTATCGTCGAACATGATAGCATGTTGGTGATGAAGCTTCATTTTGACGCCAAAGTGACATCTGTGACGCCCATAACTCCCTTTTGTATTAGGTTCATGCAGCCTTTACTGGGTAGCTCCTTCATCTAATATTATTACTTAGGGCAAAGTCTCCTGTTAGCCATTGGGGATATACAGTAACTGTCATGTGAGTACCGATATTTCATGGATGTTTAAATTATACGCTCAAGGGAGTAAAAATAGTAACCTCATACCATGGGCGGGGGAAGTTAATTTTCGTCAAGCTTCCTAAAAATAGATGACGTTGGTATTTAATTTCTAAGTTTACGATGACAGTACCGGGATGGGGTAAGTTCATAAACTTTGAACATGTTAAGTAAATGGCATGTGGGACATTGCTTTCTAATTTGGAATTATTTTGATTTTAATGGTGGCTCAAAATAGCAATCGATTATTATGGAAGGTTTGAAGTGGGCCCATAGAAAAGGAATTTGGACGGTTGTAATATTCTATTAAAGGAATTATTTGAATTCCAAGACTTTGGTAGATACTCATTGAAGGACGAGGACGACATTGACTTGCCGTTACATAGAATATTTGAATAAAGCAAAATATTTTTAAAAATACGATAATACACATATTTAAAAGATGTATCGTTTTGTAGTGAATATCATTATAGTAAACTCGAAGGGCGAGTTTATTGTTGTTGTGGACGTCAATATTTGTACAGATAATCAGGCCACACTCAAAATACTAAAATCACGTGTCATCAGATCTGAAAGAGTAATGAATTATCGTACAATGCTTGAGGCATTATGTATGTAGACCAGTGTTAATGTGGACACTGCGTTGCAGCAAACATTTTCGAGAAATCGTGAAAAAGTCCTGTCACGGTCATCATTTAAAGAGGGAAGGCTTCACAAATAAAATATATTTTTCTTAAAGTTATATTTATTGAATAACTCATTAAATTGTATCAATTGTGTAAAATTGTGTGTGAGGTGCATCGACTTGAAAAAAAAAATTATGTCGCCTTGTTTGCAGAATTATGTCAGATGACAAAACTCGAAGACCAAAAAAATGTAAAATTTTGTCTCTTTCTTCTTTCATATAATGAAAACAAAATGTAGGCCAAAAAAACAAGCAAATTAACTACATTTTCGATACAAAATTTATTTCATATTTTTTTATGAAAAAAAACGAAAGTTGTAACTTGTCGACCATTTTTTTTGTTTCGTATTTTTGATTAAAATGATGTAATATACCGACTGTGCTGCCAATGGACTATTTTATCAAAATAAAACTTACAACCACAAATTTCTGTTTGCAGATCACAACTATAAATTGATGACACAGATCATATCCCAGTTGAATGTAGGATCTTGTGCACTGCTGCTCTCAATGAAAAAACATTTTTGGACTATAAGAAGGCTAACTGGGACCTGTTAAGATCTCACTTTACGTCAAAATTTCGTAATTACTTCACAGAGCGATCAGGTGTTAGTTGCACGCAACAGATAGACCAGAGTATAGAATTTTTTGAACACAATCTTTATATTGTGTACTTATAGTACTTCCCCGCTATATACTAAACTTAAAAAAAAAATAGAAATCGAGAAGACTTTGGCAGAACAGAAGGTCTCCAAATGATCTCAGTGAAATGAAATTCCTAAATCGATTGATAGAATGGAACAAAAGACTTTCTTCTTTGGATAAAGGTTCCAAACCTTTCTGGAACTTATCTAAAATTCTGAGAAAGAAAAACTCGCGAATTCCCCAACTCGAAGTTTCAGGTAGGCTGGCCATCACCAATGAAGAAATATCAGAATCCTAGCGGACGCCTTCCTTCAAAATCATCAGGTATCGGCAAATACTTCAATTTTCCAAGTAAATTCTTTAGCCCAGAATGCAATAGATAACTTTAATAACCGAGAGTTAGAAACTCTGCCAATAGATGTCTCTATTGAAGAGGTTAAAGACATTGTTTTTGATCTAAACAACCATAAGTCACCTGGTCTAGATGAAATCAACAATTTGGTCTTAAAGCAACTACCATTAACTGGCTTTCGACTGCTAAGGTTCATAATCAGTTGGTGTCTAAAATTACAGTATTTCCCAAAAAAATGGAAAATGGCCAAGGTAGTACCCATTCTAAAATGTGGAAAACCCCCAAACATGCCAAGTATCTATAGACCAATCAGTCTATTAAGCACTTGCAGCAAAATCTTGGAGAAAGTTATAAGGAATAAGCTTCTTTTTTCTTTTATTTCTTCATGAAAAAAATGTAATTCCATCTCAACCATTTGGGTTTAGAAAACACCACAATACGTCTCACCAAATTCTTAGAATTTGCAAGCACGTGAAAGCAAAATTAGCAGCGAAGCAATCGACTGGTCTAGTACTTCTCGATGTCCAAAAAGCTTTCGACACAGTGTGGCACCACTACACTGTCTTCTCCACATTTGATTAAACTTATCAAAACTTTTCTGACGGACCGATACTTCGCCGTATTCATTAATAAAAATTACTCCAGCCAAAGAATAGTTCCAGCAGGCGTTCCTCAATTATCTGTATTGGCGCCAACTCTATATAATGTCTATACATCTGACTTTCCCACTATCCCAAATTGTGAAATTGCGATGTATGTAGACGATACTGCAATATATTCGTCTGATCAATATGGATATGCTGTAGAGGCTAATTTACAAAATGCGTTAAACACCATCTTCGAGTACTATAAGCACTGGAAAATTAAAATCAGTGCTGAAAAATCTCAATCTATCTTTTTTTACAAGAAAGAGAAAGAATTGTTTCATACCAACAATTAACTTAAAAGTCAACACCTGTGATATTCCCTGGGTAAGCTCAGTCAAATACCTTGGTATTTACCTCGACAAGACGCTAACCTTCGATGAACATGTGAAAAATATTCAGTTATTTAAAGGTGGCTGAGGTGTAGTGGTAACATCAACGCTTGTCACGCTCTTGGTTCACGGTTCAAATCCTGATGTCAACAATTATCTATTTATTTCGTCTGAAATAAATAAAAAAGTCGATCAATTGCGAAAGCTAAGTAAACTCTAACACTGGCAGTAGAGCGGTCATATGGCTGAAAATGCAACTTGATCATGATGATGACATCAGGCGGGCGGAAAAAAATACTGTGAATCATGAGCAACGAGAAAAGCAAAAACAAACAAGCTCCCCAGTTACCTGGACGCTACCCTTGGAGTTTACAGAAACTTAATACCATCTAAGTTTCAAACCACTACACTAAACCTTTCTTTCTCTCTCTCTCTCTCCTTCACAAACGCCCGTATCCTGTAATAGTATAAGAGTATTCATATCCTCTTTGGCGCGAGCAAATTATATAAAAAAAATCTATTTATTTACTTATGTACCTATTTACGTCAAGAAAATACTTACTGTGATACTGTGATACTTAATATCTACATATATATTGTACAATACATATATATATTTATTTATAATTAATTATATATCGGCGTTCCAATGGTTCCTATTTTCTTTTTAAATGAAGGTTTCTCATAGTTTTCCTTCTATAATTGAATTCATGTGCGTAGCGTAGTGCAGTTGTAAGCCCATTGTATTTTATTCAGTAGTAAGACATAGAAGAAATGTCATATCTCTGTGCAAGCTATGTAAAAAAAAAATCCAACTTGTTATGCATTATACTACGAAAATAAATAATCTATCTATTACTTTTACTTTTTAGTTCATTTTTATTTAATTATTTTTTTAAACTTACATACTAAACAAAAATTATTAAATCTAAATTAAAACTAACATTTATCTTAATCCAGCGTACTGACTCTTAACGAGCACTCTAAACTTAACTAAGTCTAAACTTAAATAAGTCAAGTCTCGGTAGCACTCATTCATGTTGGCGAGCACAGCCCCTCCCAAAGACCCCCTAAAATACGCTTAACTAACTTACAAACTAGCTTAAAACTAAGGAGGATGTTACCTAGGTAACGCACCGACCCGGGAGAGCGTGTCTGCCCTCACCTCTTCCTCAAGCCACCAAATTTCGGTGAACTGCTTTAAGGTATCGACAGCGTCCCTATCCGCAATTGCGGTATTAAAACGGAGGAGCTCCTGAGCATTGGCGGCGTACCCGTCGTGGATGAGTCGCTTATCCCTCGCGCCACGGTGGCTGTGGTACAATACCGGCACACCATCTTTACTTTGGACTAACCCTTTCATGTCTGCATGAAGAAATGCCTCAGGCGGGACAAAGCTAGACCGGAGCGTACTCTCATGGTACATTAAATTCGGGTAATAACCACCCGAGATCAGGTTATTAGCATTGGCCATCGCCCTTGCAACGTGCCTTCGAATCACCTTAATTAGAAAATTGTCAATCCTATTCAATCGAGCCCCATCGTATAGGGTCTTGTTGGGATAATATTTTATGTACTCAGACTCGGGAGTTCTAAACAACCCTAGGCAGGTCCTGAGACACTGTCTCTCAAACACCCGAATCTTTTCCATATAGGAAGGCGCTATATTGAACCAAATGGAACAGCCATAAGCGATGATCGGCCTTATAAGGGCCACGTAGCATATGACCTTTACTCTGGAGACAAGTTGACTGCTGCGAAACAGTCTCCTTGTCAGAGCATAGGCCCTCTTGGCCCCAGAAAGACAAGCATCTATATGTTTGTCAAAATATAGATACTGGTCGAGCCAGATGCCAAGATATTATATCTACCTATCTATCTATCTAAACTGATGACACAGATTTTAGTTTCACAAAATAAAAATGAAGGCTTCACAAAAAGCATACAAAAATTAATGTTAGTCGGTTTTTTGTGTGAATTGTAAATAAGAAGTTTTTAGTAAGAAATTTGTACAAGCAAAAGTCAAAATTTTGGCGGAAGTTTTACTTTCGAAAAATTCTAAAATGATAAATGCTCTTAGTCTCACTTTGCGCGATTAAGGAATTATCTATCGATCTTCGAATTTATAGACTACTTAAAACAAACAATAATATTGTAATCACAAACCAATAAATACACGCTGTTTTTAAATTCTACTTGAGATGAGCAAAAATCAATTTTGCTGCAAATCTTATTAAAGGTGCGTATGCAATTTATAATTGGCTCATTACTATCATAATTGGTTCTATTTGGCCTATTTACGAGAAATAAGTTTCTCACCTGAAGTGACCTTTGAAGGGCACACATTTATAAGAGAAATTAATTCCGGTGAATTTATATGATAATTAATTACATCGTGAGTAGACATGACAGAAGTTGCTTTCGGCTTGAAACTTAAGGTTTGTAAGCCAATTAATTTACACCTTCTATCATAATTAGGAAGTTATTATAATAAGTACAATGTGCTGAATAAATCTTACATTTTGATACATTTAGACCCAAAGCGTTGTGATTACACCATTCCGACAACCTAAAAATATTTGACTGATGTAGTCAGTTATACTATTTATACGAGAAATTTAAAATGTTACCAAATTGGAATATTTCACGGACATCATTAATAAATAAAATAAATAGCAACCGGCCCAGGTGAATACCTCGTGGGACGCCAAAAGTTACTTCTATTCCCGTGATGTCAAATTATCGATTCTCAGCTCGATGAAAATATAATAATCGTAATTTTTAGTTAAAGATATATGAACCGCTGACTATCCTGATTCTGATTCCGATTCCTTAGAATTTCACTTAGTATTGTTCATTTAAAAACATATTAGTGTTTGAAAAACCTATATGGTATCGTCTTCCATTAGAATGTCCGAGTCTGGACGGGTCCACGGACTATGGTGGCGAAACGGCACGTATTTACAAATAAATAGTTCCGAATGAACAGTAGATATTGGATAGGTGTTAAGGAATTTGCAGTGTGGCACTAAGATTTCCTCATTCTCGGCAAGGAACAACTTCTTTTCCTCCAGGTTAGGAGAGACTGAAATTACAAGCTTATCAACATGCAGAGCTAACACCACGTTTTTAATCAGGCAAAATCTATTCTTTTCTCTAGAAATTTGTATTCTCTTGTATACCCTTTCCTCTCTTCCCATAACAACTTTAAAATACGTAGTGTTTCTTCAGTAATTCAAAATATATATGAAAAAGAATTGCGAACAAAATTGTAAATATATGCTTGGTGTAGTAGCTGTAGATACTGCTAGCCTCAACAGACGGAAAATCTAAATTCAAATGAAAAACGGTCATTAGTGTTGAGATGACTATGAAAAATACCTAACCATCACGGCTATTGCTGTTACCGAATGGTATGACAGGCTTATCAGATATTCGCAAGAGGACAAAACCGTGAAAAATTTGTTGGTGTTTTCTGGGACTTGAAACCTGAACCTCCACCCTAGTAGTCCGAAAGACGCCACCCTGCAATAGCAAAAACACTGCGTTAAGCATACGCATGAGTTTAACATACGCATAGGCATAGATTCGATTATAGGGAAAATTACTGCTTACCTACAAAGTTGCAATTGATATACTTAAGTGACACTTACTAACATCTTTTAAAACAGCAGCTGTAATGTACATAAATATCAGAATTAACTGTGAAAAATAGCCAATAGCAATAATGCTATTCCTAAATAGCATTTTATAGCCATTTTGAATGTGAAAAATTGCACCAAACATAACTGTAATTGCTACGTATTAAAGATATAGGAATTAGTAAGGGAAATAACCATTATATGTGTGCATCGCTTTTATAATATGCGGCTACATATAATTATTCAATGTAGTGGGCAAATGACAGTATTTGCAGTTCTTAGTTTGTACACTGTCTTTGCGTAACAATAGAACTTTTGTTTGAGTCTCGGCTATTTGATGGTTAATACTTTACAATACTAAAAATGTACCTAAATCTACCTCTAGGTTTAATAGATATCTATAAAGTGCACCTAAGCCCATTGTAACAAGGCTATTAGGTGAACTTTTACTTTATTATCTATGATTGCAAGGATAATGTACTTTTTTAGTGTATATGAGAAATGTTGGGACGAAATGAGGAAAAAGAGGACTAAAATGGGTCCATTTTCTCTTTAACACGACGTTGGCCACAAACCAATTAGCAACGTGGACAAAATATATAAGAATTGACAACGCTGACAACGCTGGAGTGTTCGATGAGCAATATAGTAACCCAGTCAGCACACTACAGCAGAGACTTACAGCCACTGTCATATGCAGAAACTGCAAACACATATGTGTTGCCAGAAGAGGTATCATATGTATTATGTATGTATAGCAAAAAATGGCAAGAAACATTTAGACAGTAACATATTCAAAAACCTAAAGGATGCGTTTACCTAATATCCTTGAATTTTGAAGAAAGATAATAGTTTTCGATACTCGTAATAGCTGAGCTTCCTGACCCTATTTAACCTACCCTAACCTATTGTTCCTATGTGTCAACGACGCATCTGATTACGATGTGCTAATCTGATTGATAATGATTCTCCAGTCGTCTGCTCCTTATAAACTTACCTTGAAGGGAATTTTAGAACCTAAAATTTAGACCTCACAACATTTTTTTCGTAGGGATGCTTGAAGCGATTTCTGTTATATTCAGGCAGAAGTCGGCTGTTTTAGAAATATCCTTACAATTTTTATAATATTCGACCATCCTTCCTAGTTTTGAAAGAATGATGGTTTTACATGTCACGTTACGCAAGAACTGAATTGTTAGATCCTAAAGCCGGATTACAGCGCTACTTTTTCAGCAGCTTTTGAGTAGCTTTTTCGATTTTCTTCCAGAACACAGAAGCTTATTTTTTGCATATCCAAATGTCCCGCTCCGACTTTGACGTTTTGGAAAATATAAAAATGTAATAAAGTTTTATTTGTTATTCTATTAGAATAATTTCAGTGGAAGAAGTCTTCTATAATAACCAATGGAAGCAATCACTAATCTCTCAAACATGAACAAATGTCAAAGTCGGCTCGAGTAGAGTGTTACTCTATTCTGGGGTTTTGTGAAACTTTACGATCTTTACGTTCAAAAGTCTCTCAACAGCTGAAGACTCATTTGGTTTTCCTTCACATCAAGTTTTTATTTCGACTGTCAGAGTGCGAACGCCGTAACGCCATTTTGGGATTTGGCCTTAAACCACACCGATCAGGCGATAAATTCATGCAAGCAAGAGAATTTGTAGATACATTATCCTTAGCTTTCTTATTGAAATTTTATACTTTACAAAAAAGTTGTACTCGAGCAGCCATTGAAAACCATCTACATACTTCGGTCCAGGCGCAAGATTTTTTTTGACATAGAATTATCCACAATTTTTGACATAATATTTTGCTTGATAATTTGCAGCCTGGAGGCATGAAATTGCATAAAAACTTAATCTCCTACGGATGCTTCAAACATTTCGTCATTAAAAAAAAAAAAATTGGCCTAGCTTCTCGCAACCACTCGTGTTGTGTGCGTTATATTTTTCATACGAATGGAAGGGACCTACAGTTTAGTGCCGTATCCGAACGGCAATTTGTTTGAGAAGCTTTCTTGTGACGACAATACTCTCGGATATTTGTCAGACGTTCGCGAGAGGTGGGATCGTGAAAAAACTTTTTGGTGTTTTCTGGGATTCGAACTTAGAACCTCTTGCGTAGTGATCTGACACACTAACCACTACGCCACGACGCCCCCCATTTCGTCATTATCTATGTGTTTTCCTTCCTGAATTTTCCAGAAGTCACCGGATGACGTAGAAAGCTGAAACTTTGTATACTTACAGCACAGACCACGATATAGAGTGTTTCAGAGCCGATTATGTGGCTTTTGAAATACAGAATGTTTCAAGAAACATTTCTCAAAATCCTTAAAAACGATTTCAGATCATGCGTATGAATACAACATCTCGAATTACATATAAAGACACAACATTGCACACTTACCGCATTTACTATGCGGTATAACCCTATGGAAGACCGTCTAGTCTTCCAATTTGAAGAACACAGGGTGTTGAAAAAAGTACTTTACTTCTCGCCAGTGTGTGTATGTATGTAGCAAAATGAAACTCCATGCAGGAACAGCACGGATCACGGGTTTGAATCTAATGTAGGTGCAACATAAAATATGTGTAACATTTATTTAATACAAGTTCCCAAATTCCTATTATTACATAGAAAGATAAAACTTTCTAGATAGGAGCAGAACCTTATGAAGGCGAATTTTAAATTTGGTTTCTAATTACAAATTCTTAAATTACTCAACAGTCGTCGTCTAGCTCTCATCGCAAAAACATCGATTTATCGCTGTCGTATTGCATTTTCGTGTGTTTTCTGGCAACTTTGGTTATCTCTCTCCCACTTGTTAATATCTACCTCGTACTTTTTGTTTGCCATCATAGTATAATTTTAACTCGTCGCTTGAGGTTGGGGCAAATATAAATAAACAAGTCTTGAGGAATTTCCCGAGCTCCCAACAAACCAGAACATAAAAAATACAAAGTTTATTGTGATTGCTCCGAAAACGCAGGAACTCCACTTTCATCTGTGGGTATATTCGTACTTAGAAAATCTATCGACTCTATTAGCACTAAATTTGAAAGCATTTCTCTTTTGAGAGATGGCAGTATTCTTATTATATTCTTAGTATTCAAAAACCAACAAATAGCTGAAAGATTTCTCAAGATTACAAACCTCGCTAACCAAATTCTCGTAACTGTATCTCTTCACAAAAATCTAAACTCTACCAAGGGCATAGTCTATGCTTCTTGGCTGATTAATGTCATCGAATCCAAAAGCTTTTCAGAAAAGAAAAATCAGGATGTAAGTGAAGTGTACAAATTCAAGAAAAAAATCGACGGAAAATTGCAATCAACAGGTTTAATGCTTGAAACAGATGTGCAGCAAAATGCGTGCATTAAAATTAGAGAACATGACTTTACATGTAAGACGACACATATGTTTACTGCACTGCCATACTTTGCTGCAAGACGTCTCTATTTCTAATTTTGATGCAAACCTGCAGTAGTGGAACAGAAAAAAAGGTACAATTTAGTATAATACAATTTTTGTAATTTGACGTTTCATGTAAGTGACATTGTTTTTGAAATTCAATTTTCATATTTCAGAATTATAGCAATCCAATGCTATGAAATGTCAACAATTTACTGCACGTCTATTACACATGCGTTCCTACATGCATCAACGCAAGCTGCTTTGAGGCACATCTGTTTCAAGAATAATATTTTTCACTTTTGATTTATACCAAGTTCCTCAAACTGTTGAGATTGGGTAGTACAAGGCGAAAGTAAAGGTGTATATTCCATCTCCAATGAGGTGTCCAAATTGCCAGTTAATTCGCGACACAACAAAATGATGCACAAAAGATAAAATCTGCGAACATTGCGATTTTCCACCTCACAATCCAAAAGACTGCTCCCGCTTAATGTGTGCAAACTGTCTCGATAATCATTTTTCGTCATCAAAAACATGCCCTAAATATATACAGAGCAAAAATATTCTCATCATAAAAACAAAAAAATAAATGTAGCATGGCTGAAACTAGGCATACATATAACCTACAAACCCTCGTGCAAACGCACTCACATAATGTGCTATTTGCAGAAAGAGCAAGATAGGCAAAGACACTCTAAGTTCTCTCATAAACACTTCCCCCCTTTCAATCCAATCTTCAGCAGGCATCACTAAGCCAAATCTCACACCGACAACCAAAAGTCAAATCACAAACCTTCTTCTTTACTTCAATCTTCAATAAATACTACCTCAACCTTAACATCTCTATCTCACACAGTATCTCTTTCTCCTATGTCATCACTCTCTTCCACTATTAAGCATGGAAATAAAAACAATACCAAACAAGAACTTAGCCCAATAACCTTTTTAAATAATACATCACAATCGAATATTTTTTCCAACAAAAACATCTCACATATTTCTTCAACTGCTGATTCTGTAAATCAGAAATCAGTAAATACAACTGCCCGTCTTGATCAAGATGAACAATTATTATAACACAACATCAACTTCCAGCACTCAGCTACTGAGGGGAGTGCAAACCCACCCGCTCAAGGTTGGGATAGCATTCTTCTCCGCAGACACAAGCATCGGAAAGTATACGATAACAACCTCAATAACAATCACACTACAGCACAAACAATATCTTATCTTAAAATAATGCAATGGAACATTCAAGGTTTCATAAACAACTATGACGAGCTTAACATGCTAATCAAAGAATATAACCCAGATGTTATCTCTCTCCAACTGTGCTTTCCAATTTTATCCATAGTACCTAATGCATATATGTTCGAGTATATTGGCTACTTCAGCAACTTTCCTTGCAACAACACCGCCAAACAAGGAGTCGGTAACTTATAAAAAAGAATATCCCTCACAAGCTTATACCTATCACTTCAAATATACTTTCTATAGGAGTTGGAATTAATATCGATATTAAGATAACAATTACACCCACACATTTTTCGGCACATAACTCACTTACGCATGTTGATATAAGCTGCTGTACGACAGAACTTACCGAAAACATCTTGGTATGTCCTTAAAGACTTATACAACAGTGATCATTTTCCAATCTTCACGTCAATACAACTTAGATCAAACCAAAAAATACAGCCACATATTCCAAGACATAAGATTGACCACGCTAACTGGAGCAAATTCAAAAGTAACATCGAATTGAGCTTACCGGAATATACTTCTCTTTGCGTAAACAAAGATGCAGCACAAATGTATTAGATGTACGAGGGTGGGTTAATAAGTCCCTGAAAAATGAAGTTAGGAACACTCTTTTCATTTTATTTTTCAACATAGTCTCCTTTTAGCTCTATACACTTCATCCAACGTTTCTCCAATTTTTTGATGCCCTCCAAATAATACGATTTCTCGAGCCCCTCAAAATAAGCGTTTGTTTCAGCGATGACCTCCGAGCCATTTCTTCATGTTTGGAAAAAAGAAATAGTCGCAGGGGGCTAAATCTGGGGAATATGCTGGATGAGGAAGGAGTTCAAAGCCTAACTCATGCAATTTTGCCATTGCGACTGCGGACTTGTGCGCCGGTGCGTTGTCCTGGTGAAAAAGAACTTTTTTCTTCGCCAAATGCGGCCGTTTTTGCTTCGGCTTGGAATCGATCCAGCAGCTCTATGTAATATGCGCCAGTGATCGTTTTACCCTTTTCAAAGTAATCGATGTGAATGACACCGCGCGCATCCCAAAAAACTGTCGCCATGACCTTGTTTGTTGACAAACCCGCCTTGGGCTTCTTCGGCTTCGATTCACCAGGAGAAGTCCATTGTTTTGACTGTTCCTTGGTTTCTGGTGTGTTGTGGTGAATCCAGGTTTCATCCACGGTTACGAAACGGCGCAAAAACTCAGCCGAATTTTTCTGGAACATCGCCAAACACACCTTTGAAGTTGTCAAACGAATGCGTTTGTTGTCGATTGTGAGGAAACGCGGCACCCATCTTGCGGGAAAGCTTTTTCATGTCCAAATATTTATGGAAAATCGAAATCACTGAGCCATGTGATAAGCCTGTGGCCTCTTCAAGCTCGCGCACTTTCACTCGCCGATCGTCCATTATCAAACCATGGATTTTGTCGACCATTTCTGATGTGGTGACCTCAATTAAACGACCGCACCGAAATTGAGTTAACCAGTGGTGAATGGTTCCAATCGATGGTGAAGAGTCCCCATAATATTTGTCTTTTTGGTTTGCGTGATAGTTTTTTCTTGCAAAAAATAGTGTTTAATAAGCACTCGAAATTCACTTTTTTCCATTTTAACGAAAATGGTAGTAGGCGTCTATATAAAATGGCTGCCACAACAAAACTCTTTGACAGATCTGTCTGAAAATTTGGGTGCGTTCTTTTGAAAGATTATTCTTGACAAAAAAAAAATTTAAGGTTTTGACACAATTTGTGTTAATTTTCAGGGACTTATTGACCCACCCTCGTATTCGTAATGCTGCTAATAATTGCATTCCTCAAACATCACCCACATCTCCTAAGTGAGTTGTGCCGTGGTGGAATAAAGAATTTGCTGGGCTAAGAGCCGAAAAGGTCACCACTTGTCGTTCTTTTAAAAAAAAGTCGCAACCAGGCCAATTTATTAGCCTATAAAAAAAGCTAATGCTAGGTTTGGCAGGCTTAAGAAAATAAGCAAAACTAAATGGCGCATATTCATAGATATTTGATAAGTTCTTATTAAGTTATTGTTAAAATAATCCGGTGTTTATGTAATTCATAGACAATTTAAACCCAAGTCTAAACGAGAAACTCTAGTCTAACTTTAATCACGACAGAACGTATGTTTAAGTTGTATTTAACTCTGTTAAACTTCAGAAATTTGTAAACGAAAAAAAATTATATTAAGAATCTTTGCAATGCGCGAGTGATTTGTGATTAGATTTTAGTTTTACAGTAATAAAAATAGTGTACCACGTAGGTAACGAACTAAATAAAAATAAAAAAAATGTCCACCGATTACAACATTGTTGTGGATAATTGCATATTTATTTCGATGTCTTTCCATGCTGCCTTTTTTTGTGAAATCATCTAAACGTCGCTTCCTTTATCGTCTACGACTTTAAGATGCCTTCTGACCAATTCGCGTAGAATTTCTTTCTCTGTCTCCTTTACTCTTTTATGTTCCTTGTAATTTTATATTTTTTTGTTTATTTCAAAACAATAATTACAATTCTTACCTTATTTTTGTTTACAACAGCAAAACCGCAAAAATAAGTTTACGTATTTTTGAAATTTCGCTTTCAGAAAGTTTTTTCGTAATAGATTGAGTACTATTTGTAGTAGAGTTGTAGTAGATT
This sequence comes from Pocota personata, assembly GCA_963082735.1. NCBI lineage: Eukaryota > Metazoa > Arthropoda > Insecta > Diptera > Syrphidae > Pocota > Pocota personata. The sequence continues at coordinate 43,373,018 of OY720429.1, read as the reverse complement.
AGACATTAGACTCGTATTTAATTAAACATAGCTGCCACAGTCTCTATGAATACCAGCCGTATCTAATCTGTGTCTTAAACTCTAGATTAGTTACACTCGGTTTTAAAATATAACTATGAATATGGGCAACATCTGGCAAAATATTAAAACTCTAACAGGAAGTTCAAAAAACACAGTTATATAACAACGTTTTCAATAGCAGTATAATTCCATAAAGCTGGAAATCAGCAGTTGTTGTTCCCAGCGCCAAGCCCAAAAAGGAACTTTAATATCATCGACGATTACCGCCCTATATCCCTGCCCTTTGTTTGTTGCCTTGAAATGTATCTCAATGACAGAGTTCACTATTTTTGGACTTCCAACAACTTTCTGCCTGCCGAAAATACCACCGCTCTGCCCGGCACGTCACAATGTATCATATAAATTGAATACTATGTATATATCAAATCTTTTTAACTAACAGAAAATTTGGTATGACAATTAAAACAACTTTCTCCAAAATAGTTCCACTTGACAACGGAATCCGCCAAGGATCACCGCTCTCTGTAATTTTGTTTATCATTATTTTCGATGAAACACAATCATTTCAAAATACAAAGATCTAGATAATTGTTTCTATGCTGATGATGCCTATATTCTTTGTAAACACAAAGATCTAGAAAAAAACAAAATTTTGTTTTCAAACCTACTAAAGGAAATTAAGGATCGGTCCACGATTTATTTTCACTTAGGTTAGGTTAGGTTCAGGTGGCTGTCAGCAAAAAACCTTTCACTTAACAAATGTAAACTTCTTCACATATGTTGGAAAAACACTGCAATAATATTGACTTAGAACTTAATTATACCAAAATTGAAAATATTTGTCAACCTTAATATACTTGGACTATTTTTTAATAATAATTACAATTGGGAAATATTGTTCAAAGTTAAAAAAATCTCTAGCAGCAATACTAAGTATCATTAAGTAACTCTCCTCAAAAAAGTAAGGTTCACATTAATTATCGTTGCTAGGTTACAAAAATGTTAGTCCTTAGTAAGATAGATTATAGCCTAGCTATATACGGTTTCTGCCCTAACTCAACGAAAAACATCTTTAAATCAACGTACCATCAAGCTACAAGAAGGAGCATTTGTGCTTTCCCAACGAGCCCAATTAAAAACATCTTCGCCGAAGCCGGACTACCGACAGTAGAAGAGCGTTACATTGAAGTTTGCGCCAAACTGCTACCTAACCTAGCTTTTCAAACTGTATCAGTGATTGATAAAGACATTAACCAGACTCATTCCCATAAACGAATCAGACGCATCTCTTCCACACTCCATACTGTTTTAGACCTAGGCAAAAAGCAATTACAGCCACTTTGATTCTTAGGCAGGAGCTCTATAGTATTCAGCTTGTGTGACCTCACATACCAGCTGACCATGCAAAGTTGGACCTACACTGACGACTATAAAACCCTACATAATACAACCTTTGCAGTTGTCTCAAAAGAAGGTAAGTGGTATAATTAATTTTACCTAATGCAACTTCAATCTTTACAGTGGAAGCTGTAACAATATTTGAAGCGTTAAAAAAATATTCCAACACTTCAGGTAAATGGACGACCTGCTTGGATAGTTTCTCACTCCTGAAAGCCATTCGCAATCCTATGCATAACTCGGCGATAATAGCAAAAATTAGAGATACGCTTATAACTAGAACATTAAAACTGAAGCTCATGTGGTGTCCAGGACATGTGGGAATACAGGGAAATGAACTGGCTGACAAAGCTGCGTTCTCCATAGCTCCAGTCTATACATTTGATATGTGTTCCCAACGAGACCTGAAAAGATCAATATAAAACAAAATTCCTGCAAAAAAACTTTAAGAGTGGACAGAACATCATCACCACAAAGTCCATCCAATTTACCCGGTAAAAAGCTCCAAGGAAATGATCACCAACTTCGTTCGGCTCCTATTGGACATACCTGCCTGACACACTAAAACCTCTTCAAAAAGGCATCACCACCGACCTGCCCCATCTGCAAAGTAACCTCACCATTAGTTACCTGCTTGGTTATTGCCTCCTCTCGTTAAATCAATTACTGAAACACCTGAATCAAAATCTAAACATCATAGAAAAATTAAAGGAGCCTACCTAATCCAATATAGAAATGATTAATTAGATGTTATCTATAATTAGAATAAAGCTATACTATCACTTTTTACCAAAGAGCCGATAGTTCTTAGCTGCTAGTGCTCTTATTCATTAATTAATAATAGATTTTAATGTATTATTGATTAAAAAAAATAAATAAATAAATAAAATAAATTACTCAAAACTTTATTGTGTTGAACTTTCTAAGAGCATTTCACTCGCCACTTGCTTTGCAATGCCGACATATATGAAATTATTAGCATGAAATCAAAATTCGAAACCATTTGGTGCCCCTAGGATTAGACATAAAAAAGAGTTGCCAGAAACTCATCATTTTTTTTTTGGAAATTATAAAATTTCAATTCGAAAAAGAATATGGGTACAAATGTCTATGAATTATTTTTAAAAACCCCGGCTTTTGCTTTATAAGGAACTTGAGAACATATCCTTTGCAGCAGTAACTGTATAATCAAAAATCGCTTTTGTTGCTTAGGTAACTTCTACTTTGAAGGAGCTGCCAGCTCATGGAAAGATCCAGTCAGATTTAAAATAACCAATCACAAACGCAAAAACTCATCCACTTGTGCATCACTGTTGGCGATGGTACCCGATAATTGAAAATTAACAATTAAATTTTTTCATTTATTATTCTCATTGCTCAGCTTCAGGATAACGTAAAATGGTGATGAATAGCTTCAAATGTTAACTGAACGGCGGTAGTTTTATCAATCACCTTAAAATCTAATTTTAAATTCAGACAGTCAGTCTTATAAAAAACATTTGTCTCTCTTCTTCACTGAACTGTGCACATTTAATCTATCGAGTTCATTACTCTAATACGAAGTGTGCAAAAATAAGAAAAAATCAATATCCTTGATCTCCTTTTTGTATTTTTTTTTTTTTAATACCAGACAGGAAGCGACATACGAGGCACGTTCTTATTTCCTTATTTTGTGCCGCTCTGCACATACGAGTATGCATCAAGAAGAATACCTTATTCTTGGAATCTCTTAAAGAATGGCAATCGACCACGAAATGCCAGCAGAATTGATTCTTTCGACATCCTTTCGAAACGATTGCATTTCAGTCGCAGCTGATTTCTTCATATTGTCTCGTTTGCATAATGTACCTATACGTGTAGTGCACTCACGACACCGTATCACCGATAGATGCCTTTCTTTTTTTTAAAAGTCATGACATTTGCAGACTATCAGTGAGACAACTGCAATTTATATGCAGAGAGATGCTCTTGAACAAGGTCATTGCTACCCATTTTGTTTTGCATACAGATGAATACACATTGACATTAAATTAAAATTAATTATTCATCATCATCCTCGCACCCACAGGAATGATGTCAGCTTCCATTCAAATCCTTTCCCATCTCATAACAAATGTAGAATCCAATTAATTCATCACCCAGTGATATCTCTCCTCGGAAATTCAATAAACCGAATCACTATCATCTGTCAAAGCGAGGGTTAAGCACTGCATGGAGGGCTGAGCACCCATCACACCCAAACAAGCCCTCTTTCTATAGAATTTTTTTTGTTGCCCAACTAAATTAACCGATTCCCCACATTTCACCCTGTCCCTGGCACAAATGGCATTTTTCGGCAACCTTGACCTAAGGGGTGGCGAATACGAGTGCTATGGCATTTGTCAAGGCGCCAGCAAATGAAAAATCTCACTTCTTCTCTCCGTCCCCTACTCTGTGTGTGTCACCCCAACAAACAGACGACAATACACAAGATAGATTACGAGGAGAATAATCACACAAGAAAACTGCAAAGAAGAAGAGAACGAGTGTGAAACAGATAATGACATCTCAATTCGCAATAAATCAAACTGGAATTAATGATAAGGGGCTGTGTGTATTGGGCACGTTTCGCCGCAAATAAACTATTTTTAGGCGGTCCGCAGTTAACTGTAATAGTCGGCTATAGAAGGACGCCGCGCGCTCAAACATGCGCAATTCAGTAAAAATTTGCTTCGCGCTTGTGCTCCTCCTAGCGGTTGGATCAGAACAAAATAAAGTTAATTCGAGATCTGTCAAACATACCAACGAAACGTCATTAGCACCTAACGGTCTAGCGCAAACCTTAAATGATTTTAATAAGCTTATTCGCGATATTTTAAACTATTTTTTGGCGTCTCCAATCCGAGATGATACCTTATTACTCCTTCGCAAGACTGTTGCGAAATTGTCCAAAAGTTTGGAGATATTTACCTCCAGAGTGCTCGATGCTGCCGAAGAGGTAACTAAAGATATTTTTCTCAGCCTCAGGCAGAAGCTGAATAACCTCGAGGAAGATTTTGAAGATCTGTCCCGTTTAACTGATGAAAAGTTCGAACGTCTCATTATTTACGTGAACAACACCATGATGGAGCAAACTCTACACATGGACTCTTGGGCTAATAAGCTCAAACGTCAATTGCATTCAATGAACGATACCGCAATCTATCGGAAGGTGTGCCCAGCAATTGATGCTCTTATCAAAGAAACGACTGACGAACTCTCCGGGTGTTGCAATATTGTCATCAAGCCGGTGAGATCAATATGCCGGAGCGTGAGAACAATTCTACGAGAAACCTTTCATGTAGTCGCAGATGTGGTGGAGACTGTTGAGAATTGTATATTCAGTGAGGAGAAATTTGACAGTATGGTGATATCGTGTCTGGAGGATATATACGATGATGTCAGCGCACTGTTGGAGCGAGTGGCAGCGCTACGCCACACACTGATGACAAAGTTGCCAACGAATATTTTGCTGTCGAACTTTTGCATTTCAATGGTATCCGTTACGATGGCGACAAGGAAGAGCAATGTCGAACAACAGATTGAGTATTTGAATAATTGATAAGGAATTAGAATAGAAATAAGAGAATGAAAGATTGGTTTTATATTCTCAGCTGTTGGAGAATTTATGAACACAGTTTTTTTTTTTTTTTTGTACTTTTGTTATTGATGAAGATTATAATAAAAACGACGATTGTAAGGGAATGGTTGTTTTTTTTTTAGATTTTTTATGGCTATTAAAAAAAGAGGAGAGTATGGTGACATAATGTCTGTCAAGTTTATCGAAGCCATTCTGTGGACAAAATAAAGTGTTGCATCACTTGTCATTGACCTCGTAATTGACTTTTCGATTTTTGAATAAGTTTGTTTTGTAGTCATGATCTGCGTTGTTATTTTCCATATTAGAAAGATTAGTATTTTCTTATGTTTGTCCTCAACTTTTCCACAGCTTAACATATTTGTGAACATATACAGTATATGATTCAGCATATTCAATCGCTGGAGTCAGAAGTGGTGGGTTTAATAGATTTTGAAAGTGCTTTTTAAAAATGTCTGCAATTTGTTCGGTACCCTTCTTGCATTTAATATATTTTGAGCTCTTTTGATAAATCCCATCATTTTTGAGCTTCAGCGTGATAGCATCTGGTAAAATTTTGTTCCCTTCCTTTTACATAAGTGATTGAGTATACTGAACCATATACTCGTACTGTACATATGTATACTCGTATTAATATGTTCACAAATATGATAAGCTTTGGAAAAAGAAAATACTAATCTTTCCAATATTAAAAAAGTGAGATTTAAATGAGGTAGATAATTACAGACGCTTATCTTTTATGGATACAGTGGTCAAAATCCTTATAGGAGTGTTGCAAAACCGGTTGAGTAAATGTGAAAGGAAAAACAAAAATACTGAATCCAAGCCGGATTTAGAAAGGGATATTTAACCATCGACAATATCTGCATAAATTTTAACGCAGCTTTCGCCTCCATTTGACGCAGATCCTTACTTTTACAAACAATCGTCTATTTCAATAAAAATATCTGAAGCAATATGGACGTTTGCAAAAACATTGCTTTACTCATTAGCGGACGTACAAAAATTGGTATTTTCGCGCATAGAGCTAAGACGATTTTGCTTTGACATCTAAGTAATTTTTGTTATATGTATGTACGAATATGAGATTAACATTTTTGACATGTAAATAGAAAACTATCCCATAAAGCATATTAATTTCGATACATAGCTTGAAACATAGAGAAGTAATAATGATAGATCCCCTAAAGTATACACATATTTATGATCAGCATCTAAAGTTACGTTGATCCAGCCATATCCGTCCGTTCTCATGTCCATTTATCCATCCGTCTATAAGTCACCAGTTTTTGGGACTTAAATTTTGAGCTAAAAAGATGTATATAAGTTTTCTAGAAACCTAAGCAACCTAGTGTAAACATTTTTTAAAACCGCCCACAGTCAAGCCCACTTTCAAAAAATAAACTTTTTCCAATAGTTTATATTGGAAAAAGTTTATTTTAAATATCTGAAAAATAATAGTCATTAATATTTTCTACAATTTATTCGCACATTGTGTATTACTACACCCACTTTTGGGGGGCGTTTTATTAGGAAAAAAAAACCTTTTACCTTTTTTAAATTTATTTACGGTGATGCATAAGTCTTATTTTAAAAATATCATCAGAATACGTGAATTTTAGTTACAAGTATTGAGAACCATGCCCATTTTCTCCTAAAAAAAACAATCTTTCAAATAAAATTACTTACCACGCCCCACCTTCTTTATAAGGGATGTGTTGAAACATTAGTGATAGGGTATCATACGATCCATTCCAAGCGGATTATAACTTTCCTGCGTGTTCTCTTTCTTAGAATTTTAATTTTTTTATTTTATTTTTTAATTTTTAATCTTTTTCACTTCACGCAACTTTTTGGACAGAATATACAAAACACTTGACAGTGTGCACGTTTTCTGGATAGTGATTAGAAGGATTCCAAATTGAAACTACATCGATACAACTGAATAACTTTTATCACGATCCCAAGTCAACTCTTATACATCTCTAAACGCAGGGGGGGATCTAAATGGCCAATATATTGATTTGATTGAAAAGTAAGACAATATTTAGGGGTGCCCACGGTGAAGTGGTTATTGTGTTTGCTTGTAACCCGAACGTATCAAGTTCGAGTCCCATCGGGGAGCCGCAACCAACAGCCCTCCGAACATAAAAAAAAAGAAACGAACAAAATCTAAGTCTGGGCTGTTAGCGCCAACAAATTTATTTACTTACTCGTAATTAAATAGATTATTGGTTTCGACTTGAATTTTATGTCTTCTTCAAGATCTGTATTAGTGTGAAGATTCGGTCTACAAGTACTCGTATATTGTCGAATTGTCGAGCTAATAGCCTACCAGTGTGCTAATTTGTGTGAAGTGAAACGGCTTAAGACGTGTCCATACTTCTTTAGGTAGAATTTTGTATACGATATTTATCAGCAATATGGCTTGGTAGTTCTTACAACGCATAGAACCTTATACGGTCTGTAGTACTGAGGAATTGGTGCTTGAGACAATGGAAGACCATCGTTGCGTTTGTTAATTTATTTAGCTTCTAGGCGGTTTGCCACGAGAAGAAAAATTTCCTCTTCGTTCTTAGATATGGGAGATAGAAGCTTGTTTTGACTTAGCCAATTGAATTTTCTATCCAAGTATATGTAACATTCCTTAAAGTTTACATTTCTATGCACAAGAGGACTTAAAAAAATCAACAATTCAAATTTATTGAAGTCTTAAGACTCCTAGGAAGGAGGAAAGGAATTGCAAATAGCGAAATTAGATAACCGCCGGAAATAAAAGAACTGATACGAGAAATAGGAGAGCACACAAAAGATGGCAACAATCCCGCGCTCCCCATCATAAACTCATTTGAACCACCGAAATAATAACTTAACTCCAGTGCAGTGCAATCATCGTCAAACTTCCGCATGTTGAAATCAAAACATATAGGTACTTATTAAAAGTAGTGGAAGAGTATTGCAAAAATAACTCTAAATCGGTTGCTCTCAATGATCTTGGTTTTGACAGTAATAAGTTTGTCATATGTAATAATAACGTTAAATGGTAAAAATATAATTCATTTTCAGTAACTTGGCCATTTTTCAAATGCAGAAATACACTACTTACTTACTTACTTAAATTCTTTCACCTTTCGAGGGCATAGGGCGTCGTATTTTTCCGAGCTCTGCAACGCATTGGATCTGCAACGAGCTCATTCCCAAAGAGCTTGATTCCTACTCCTGCGTCACGTTTGCCTAGGGCGTCTCGCAGTTCTGCCTGATTGGGTGAGTGGATTCCAATGCAAGGAATACTATATTTCGCAATGTAGCAGTTTTCGCGCCATAGGGTGTGTCCAATCCCTGACACTTCTTCTTCTTATAGTAATGTCAATAGGTTCTTGACCCGTTCTCTGATAAAGTTGTTCGTTGGAGATACGATTGAGCCAAAAAATCCTCAAGATGATTAGTAGACATCAAAGGTTTGCAACTTGCGTGTGTTAGTGGTATCTACCTTCCAAGTACTGCACCCACATAACAATACTGATTCTATTTTGCAGCGGAACTGTCGCAGCTGAGAATATTGCTTCTCCAGGCTTCATCCCGATTCTGCTGCATACATACAGTTTGGTGCCACCGCGGTTAACCGAGATCACAATTACTCGATATAGAAAGTTGTCTACTTTCTCGACTTTCTGTTCGGCAATGTTGACTTGGCCGCGGGTATTAAATGTTCTCAGAGCTTTTGTTTGGGCTTATTTATGTTAAGCTCCACTTTGTTTGCATCAGCTTCCAGATTTCGATCATCGCCGAAGTTATAATGGTTTCAGAACTGGGAAAATCTCAAAACGACAAAAATATTACACACCTATATCTCTCATGCCGATAATATCAAAGGTATTTGAAAAACTCCTACTGAAGTGTCTGTAAACGACCATTGAAAAAGACGTTTAATTCATTATCAACAATTCGGGTTCAGAATCAAGCCACAATTGATGAGGTTGATAGAATAACCAATGAAATTGAGAAAGCCTTAGAATAGAAAAATATATGTTCCAGCAGTTTTCTTGACGTCTCTCAAGCTTTCGACAAGGCATGGCACTAACTATTGAAGTATTAGTCAAGACAGGTTGTTTCGGAACATTTAGATAAGATTTTAAAATCCTACCAAATTTAAAGAAATCACTACCGGAGTTCCACAAGGAAGTGTTCTAGGTCCGGTCTTATTCTTACTCTACATTCGAGACATACGTCAAGATGAAAGTACCATTGTAGCCACGTTCGCGGACCATACAGCTATACTGGCAACGGAAAGGTCAGTTGAGTCAACAACTTAAAAGCTCCAAAGAGCTTTAGATAAAATTTGTGAATGGACAAAGATTTGGGGCATTGGTCTAAACGAGACCAAATCAACGGATGTTTTAATTTTCATTAACTAGGTACAAATACAGTATGACGCGAAACTTAAATGAAAGCCGCACTTTAAAAAGAAACGCGACGAGCTCGAAAATAGATTCTGACAAATAAAGGGTGTCCGAAAATAAACGCAAGAAGTAATTTTGATAGAAAACACAAACTTTTAATTAAAAATTGTAAATATTTTATTGATTCATAAGGTATACTGTATAGGGTTATGTATGGAATAACATTTCGGATAAATGGCTTTGCTGGCACATACGCACTCTTTTGTCGAAATTTTCTATGACCGTTTCGCATAAATGTGGCTGAATTTCGTTGATACAGCCCTCAATTTGCTCCTTCAAGGCGTGGGTGGTCGTGGGCTTGATGCCATAAACTTTAGACTTCAAAAAACCCAAAGAAAAAATTCCAACGGCGTTAAATTGCATGATCTGGGCAGCCAATTCTGATCACCAAAATGGGAAATTACGCGGCCAGGAAATGATTCATACTGTAATTGAATTGTTTCTTGGGCTGTATGGCATGTGGCACCGTCTTGTTGAAACCACATATCGTCCACATCCATATCTTGCAATTTAGGCACAAAAAACTGGATTATCATGTCGCGATAACGAGCATTTTCAAAGAAGAATGGTCCGATGATACCTCCAGGCCAAATTTCGCACCAAACTGTGACACGTTGTGGATGCATTTGTTTCTCAACAATCACTCGTGGATTTTCTGAACCCTACATTCGACAATTTTGACGATTAACAAACCCATCAAGCTGAAAATGGGCCTCATCGCTGAAGATGATTTTGTTTGAAAAATCAGCGTCCACTTGTTGTTGTTCCATAATCCATTCAAAGAACTCTCTTCGCTGTGCGTGGTCAGTAAGCTTCAGTTCTTGAGTCAATTGCACTTTGGGTGCATGAAGATGCAAATCTTTCGTAAAAATACGCTGTAGAGAGCTTCTCGAAATGTCCAATTCTTGACCACAGTACCGAATTGATGTTCCTGGTCTTTCAACAACACTTTCACGAATTGCGTTTATGTTTTGTGTTGAACAATTTGTTGAATGACGGCCAGAGTATCTAAGATTACAAATTGATCCAGTCTCAAATTGAATTTTTGAATTAATCTCTTCACAGTTGATGAAGTTAAAACACTATTCCGACCATATTTTATACGGAAATTGCAAACTGTAGCTACCAAACCTTCATTATTTTTAAAATATTGTTCAATAATGAAAACACGTCGTTCTTTCTTGTAGCACTCCATTTTTAATAACCCTGAATTGTCAGCTGTCATTCTGTAATTTTTTTTCGTTGGCAATACTTTACCGCACGAATGGGGCAAAATTCAAATCTTCCGTGAATTTTGGGACACCTTTGTATTGCGTAGGTTAGGTTAGGTTATATATTGACATATACATAGTATACAACTACCGTCGTTGTCTTCATAATCATTGCAACAGCGCCATACTACAAATTCTAGATGTGACAAACCTTGTTCGCTTTAGAGCAGTAAGGAGTAGCCGCATGTAATGGCGGTATCAGGAAGTACCTGCCCAACGCGAATATTTTTTGAAACTTAAACTACTTTCTAAGGTAACTTAGTTGTAGTCACCAATAAGATGGGAGGTATTTTAGTGAGTAAAAATTTCACACTACTATGAGCACATGCTGCCGAGCCTCATAATATGTTGAAGATTTTCCTCTACCCACGTATGGTTTTTTTTCAAAATTATGCATTAATAATCTACTCCAAATTTTTAATAAATTTTGGCATTGATATTTTGCCATAATAATTGCCGAATGCAGTATGTACCTATCTACAACTGTTTCTAAGATACAAGCTAAATTAAGACTGCAGGTGCATGAAATTACACCACATAAATTTTGGATGAATTATTCATGCAGTTATGGAAAAAAAAAGGCGAAAACTATGTGAAAAATTCTATGAAATTTAGATTTAGTGCTCCTCTTTGCTTGTAGATGTAATAATAATTTGTGCTATACCATTAGAGAGTTAAAGCAGTATAAGTGGTTGGAGTCAAAACAAACTTCTAGCCCCCATAGCTAAACAATTTTATTCTTGCCCTAGTACGACCTATTATCTCCCAAAATTTGATCGTCTGAAGTGGAATCACCCTGAAAATATTGGGTCGGGTACTGATTTTCTACATGCTTTAATGACGGTGCCACTCCGGACTTCATTTTTATTTTTGTTATAATTAAAAAGCAGTACCCGGGCATAGAAAGTTTTCCTTTTCAACTCGAAAATTTAGTATGTTAATAGCAAAGGCTAAAATCAAATACTGTACCACAATAGATGAGCTGTTCGAACAGTATTATACCTAACAATATTCTTTCGCTACAAAAGAAATAAAAAAACACACATTTCGCAAATCAATTTCCTTTCTTTCCATGTAAACACACCGCATATATCCCAAACAAATAAAATTCTCGAGAAGCCACCAACCGTGCGAAGTAAACCAAGCGCCTGTTTTTCTGGTCAGAGTTTATAATTTCTTGGTTTTTCACGTGGCGGCGCGCTTGCCTCTATCTAACACACATTCTCCAGTATTCACCACCCAGCATCCACCATCGATTCCAAAATAGAAATTCACTTTCAATATTTCTTCAAATACATATAAAACATTCGATTAACTTTTAAATTATTTAGTTGCGCATAATTTCTCGATCATGAAGACCAAGCTGGGTAGCATGCTTCCGCTTTTCTTGCTACTCGGTAGTGCGGCATCACATCTCGGTTTCCGTGGTGAGCATATCTCTATTGGTTTTTATATTGCGGGTGAAAGTGCTGATAAAGCCAAAGATAACCTACGTGAACTTCTCGACAAATTCCCCGATGATCTTCAGTTAAATCTAACACGCAAGCTGGAGAACATCCCTTTATACTTTGAATCATCCTCAAATGCGTCATCAACATTCGCTTTAATGGCAGAGAACTTCTTTAATGTGGCCAAAAACGAGAGTGACAAACTTTTGCTAAAACTTCGACAAGTGCCATCCGCAGAGACTATATCGGGTGCAATAAAATCCCAGTTAACCGACTATTTCAGTGAAATGGAAAATTTTCACGTCATTCTCTGCGGAATTCTGGATGATACCACCGAATTCGCCCTCGACTCGGTGCAGATGATTCAGAATACTTTCGTGCAATTCACAGACGTCCAGAACGACATCACTGAACGACGCAAAGTTCAAGTGGACGAATGGTGCCGCAATCGTTACAACGAATTCCTGTGGCAATCGGCCAATGAGGTGTTCCAGTGTGCCACCGGGAAAATGCGCATAACATATGACATTTATTCGATAACCAAAATGACCACATACCACGTACTGAAAATGTTGGAGCATCGAATTCAGAAACTTTACAATTGTTTTCTGTTTGGAAACTACCCAATACGCTGTCGATTCGTTAGAAATGCGGAGGCTGATTTTGAAAAGCTACATACGCGTTTGGACGAACTGCAGATGTACAATGAGAAGCAGAAGAGGAAAATCTATCAGAATCGTCCGAGGGGAGGGTTTGTCAAATGTATTCCGGAGAATTTTCCCGACGGGCAAATGCCGGATTCCCTTAAATCGTGTTTATATTTCTCACAGTATGTCGTGTAGTAGAGAGTTTAACAAGCGAAAGCAGAAAAAGAGAAATATCTGGGAAATTATATTTACCACTTTTTTGTTTTGGGAAATTTCTATGATTCTCAAAGTGTAAAGATTTTTAATTAAATAAAAATGTTTTTCTTTTTAATGTACATAACTCTTGTGGGTTGAGTTGATTTTATTTATACGAATTTCTGCTTTCTGAGGTGAAGAATCCTACAGTGCCTGTCATTTGAAAGAACTTTTACAATTCTTGGTGCTCTCAATAAATCGAAGAGGGAAATGTTTTTAATATATCTGCTGATAAGCACTATCTCGAAGATTTCATCTTGTATAGATGATAGAATTTTGCGATCAACAAAATATCTTATCATGCCCGTAATAAAAACCAAATCATCTGTCAGATGTTCCTTGGTGGATGTTCAGGGAAACAAATTTTTTTAGGTGGTTGAGTAACATAGTCTCCCCTAAAGCGTAATTAAGCACTTTATTCCTACAGTTGTGTTACTTAAAAATAAGATGACGAGTCGAAATTTCTATTCCCATCAAGTGACTCCTTCATCAACTATGGGAATACACCCAGCGGATAAATTGTGTTAAGGCTTAACTTTAGAATACATTCCCAGTAGCACGCGTTATTCATATTTTATGCCATGATTGTCAGTGCTGATTCCAGATCTATGCACATATGTATGTAGTTAATATCACTATTTTGATAGAAGAATACAAACCTGCTGACCTCTGTATAGTTCTCTTTGGTTCGTCGGGCCGGAGCACCGCTGTTCATCTGCTTTCCATCTAAGATCTAAAGCTATAGTATAAGTATGAGTATTAGGTGCGCAACTAAGTTCTCGCTGTTTGTCAACAAATTGCTACAGTTGTGGTCGATTTTGACATATCCAAAACGTCATGAACCGAGCTTAGACATATGGTAAACAAACTGTTTTGACACATTAGTGATTTTGTTTTGGCGTCATATAATTATGGTTGTGTCAAAATGTCTGATTTTGTGCCAAATAATCGTCATTTGTGGGAACTTTATATTTTTATAAAGTATTAAAAATATTTTTTGAAAGTTCGGGATACACAACTGAAAGATTGTATGGATCTTATAATTTACACATCAACAATAGGAATCTAATAACTGTACCTAGCATAAATAAATCGCACTTTGCTCACTCTTTTAATGTTACTGCACCTCGTTTATTTAATAGCCAGCCAGAAAGTCTAAGATGCGAAAGAGTCAAAACAGTTTTCTTAAGAAAGGTAACACTTTTGCTCTTTTCGTGTAACCATGATGAAATAAATATGATGTTGAATGTCATTGTTTGAGTTAATTGGTTTGTAATTAATTATTAATAATTGTATATCATTCTCTTTAATTTGTTGCTTACACTTAAATATACAATCCGTTATGCATTAATAATTGATCCCCATCAATTGTTAATAATTTTTGTTTGTAATTTAGTAATTGGCGCATCCAACTCTTGTCCTGCAGGCAATCGGATGTTCCTAACTATTTTCTTTGAAATCTTATAGTATCTCTTAGTATCATGTGAATTTAAAAAAAATACTGTTAGCTATACGAGTAAGTTTTCTAAATGAAATAAAGAGTTGATTTTCTTTTTTCATTCGAAGAAAACGGCGGCTGAAGGGCATCGAGAGCTCTAAAAAGTTTACGGAGATACTGCTCTAAACAACGTACCGTGATTAGTTCCGTCGCTTCAAAGACGGTGATTTCGATGTTGACGACCGTCCGCGTGAAGGAAGGCCAAAATCCTTCGAAGACGCTGAATTGGAGGCATTGCTCGATGAGGATCCGTGCCAAACGCAAGAACAGCTTGCTCCAGCATTAGGAGTTACCCGTCAAGTCATTTCCAAGCGATTGCATGCGTTTGGGATGATTCAAAAACAAGGAACTTGGGTTCCTTATGATTTGAAGATAAGGGACGTTGAGTCTCGTTTTTTCCGCCTGTGAACAACTGCTCCAGCGGCAAAAAAGGAAGGGTTTTCTTCATCGCATCAGGACGGGGATGAAAAATGGATTCATTACAGCAAACTAAAGAAAAGAAAGTCATGGGGACTGCCCTCATGCTTCTATGTCGTCGGCTCAGCCGAATATTCATGCTGCGAAGATTATGCTGTGTATTTGGTGGGACCAGGTCGGTGTCATTTATTATGAACTGTTGAAACCCAACGAAACCATCACTGGAGAATGGTATCGACTTCAATTGATGCGATTGAGCCGAGCACTGCGCGAAAAACGGTCACAATACGAGCAGAGGCACGAAAAAATGATTCTACAGCATGACGTTGACAAACCCGTTAAAACTTAACTGAAAACGCTCAAATGGGTAGTCCTACCCCACCTGCCATATTCCCCAGATATTGAGCCATCCGATTATTACTTGTTTCATTCGATGACACTTGGTCTGGCTGATCAGCAGTTCCGCTCATATGAAGACATAAAAAAAAAAGGCTTGATTCGTGGATAGCCTCAAAAGATGAACACTTTTACCGTAACGGTATTCGAGCTCTGCCAGAAAGATGGGAAAAGTTGTAGCTAGCGATGGGCAACACTTTGAATGATTCATTTGTAACCATTTTTCCACAATAAAGTTGCATTTTCATCAACTTAGTTGCGCACCTAATACTTTTTACTATTCGAATTAATTATATATGTTTAAGGCCATTGTCAACTTGGCAGACGGTAAAGCCATGCTAAATGATTTTGTGAATGCACCTGTGTAATTCATTAAATACGCAAATAAAAATCTATCTAATCTAAAAAATGGAAAATCTATTGAAAGCAAGCAGAGTTCAACTCAAGACATATTTTTCTACAAAATTTACTAACTAATCGTACAAAGTAGCGCAATCAATAAATCTGGAAATATTGTGCATTTAGCTTTCTATTTACTTTCATTAGTCATGGCCTACTTGCAGTTTCAAACCTACATGTTCTGTTCCAGGCCACTTCTTTTGGGTAAAAGAAGGGCTATATGCTCTCTCGCTTTGTGCAGGTTATTAGCGCTTGCTCATAAGCGCTTGTACGTATAAGTACCTTATAAGTAAAATTATGTCAAATTTTATTAATAGAAATAACGTCAATAAAAAAGTCCATCTATTATTGTTATTAAAATCTTGTTTTTTTATTTTTGAAATTCTGCGGCCCTCAAGTTTATAAGAAATAGCTTGTGCGGCCAAAAGTGTTTGACATGCCTGCTCTATATTATATCTCGACTTATCGAGAGGGAACGTTCCGAATTCCATTTTGTAGTCAATGTATGAAATAGGATTCGAAATATTCCCTTCTGAAAAGTTGAGCAACCAGTACAAAATCAAGCAGCTGGAAATCGAAAACTTTCACAAAACAAATTAAAGTTTTTTTAGATTGTTTGATTTTCGTATTGGCAATACTTTTTCTAGCGACAGTCAATTTGACAGCTGACAGCTGATTTGTGCTCAGTTTAGTTTACGATTTCGCCATGCATAGAATTTGCAGAAAGATCTTAGTTTATGAGCTTACAAGATCCAGCTCGTGCAAGAATTGAAACCTCTTGACCATGGTTTGCGTCGTACGTTCGGTGAATGGGCCGAAAACAAGATTGCTCTTGATTTTCAGCATAAAATTTTGTTCAGCATTGACGTTGATGATTGAATGGCTACGTCAACAAGCAAAATTGCCGCATTTGGAGTGAAGAAAATCGACAAGCCATTATTGAGACGTCGTTATGTCTACAAAAGTCACTGTTTGGTGTACTTTATGGGCCGGTAGAATCATTGGTCCATATTTCTTCAAAAGTGATGCCGGCCAGAACTATACGCTTAATGAAGAGCCCTGTGGTTCCATTATTACCGACTTTCTAGTTCCCCAATTGAATGGCATTAATCTGGAAGAGCTGTGGTTTCAACAATAAGGCGCAATATGTCACACAGCGCGCCCACAATCAATTTATTTAAGGAAATTTTTGCTGAGTTCATAATTTCCAGTAATGGACCTGTGAATTGTCCTCCAAAATCGTTTGATTTAACACCTTTGGATTATTTTCTGTGGGGATATGTGAAGTCGCTAGTCTACGCTGATTAATCAGAGATTATGGAAAACTTGGAATCTAATATTCGCTGCGTTATTGCCTATAAATGGTCCCAGCTGTTCGAAAAAGTGGTTGAAAATTATATTTCCAGATTGCGCTTTATTCAAGCCAGCCGCGGCGCGCATTCCCGAAATCATATTTAAGCACTAATGACATAAAATTATCTTTCCAATAAAGCCATATATTCCATGGCCGTTATCACGATTTGCATGTGTTTAATTTCATTATAAATTTCTATACCTCTAAAAATAACTCCGCTTTACTTGCCCTATAAGTGCAAGTAAAAATATATTTTAAAAATATGCATTTTTTGAATTGATTTTTAGTTCATTCAGATGTAACACAATTCTAATTTTTGAGCCTAATACTTTTTTTTTTATATTAAAGCAAATTTCCGAATCACTCAGACTCAATCAGCTCCATTGTACGAGACGCAGAAACCCCTTTTGGTGTAATGGTTGTAGAAACTTAGATTTTATTCAGGTGGCTGATGGTTGAACCTGTTCCGTCCTGGTCTAATTTGACTGGACGAACATGAATGAAATTGCGCACAAAGTTACAACTATACTAAATAGTTCTGAAACGTGCAAATTACTGCACTACTTGTACTGTAACTACTTGACGTTTTAACTAATTGCTTACACGCGTTAGTTGCAATCGGCACGTCGACTTGTCGAGAACTCCCCATCAGCTCGTGGTCGTCGCCTTTTATATCCGTGAGCTTGATTTAACATTTCGGCCATTCTTCCATGATCGTGCCCTCACGATCGATAGCTGGGATCTCGGAATTGGCGTCGGTATCGATTTCGCCGTCACCCATACTTGATGCGGCGCTGTCGGAGTCGCCGTCCTCCCTGGCGTCGGTGATTCCTTCGTCCGGTAACTCACATTAACGCTTCAGCTTGTCCGAACTCATCACAGTGCAGAGTTTGCGCTGGTTTCTCTGCATGCCGGAGATGTCCTCGATGATATATCGATCATTAGGCAAAACTCGGGTCACGATATATGGTCCACGATAGAGAGGTTCCAACTTCCGGGACTCCCCACTTGACGGTGCCTCGTGTTCGATCAGTAGCACATCGTCCACATTGTACCGAGTTGGTTTGCGATGTCTCAGGTCATACCGCATTTTCTGGTCCGCTTGGCTCTTCGCGATGTTCTGCAAAGCTGCCCCTCTCCTTCGGTTCATTTTATCTGTCTTGATTGACTCTTCGTTTCCCAGTTCTAGCAGCAGCTTGTTACCCAAGATGTCGCGAGGCGTATACAAGAAAAGCAACTCGTGAGGGCTCGCATTTGTGGTGGAGTTCTTCGCTGTATTCATCCCCCATTGAATGGTCCTCAGGTATTCGGCCCAGTCCCGGTCTGCCGAATGGGCATACTTCAGGGCTGCCAAGATGGTTCGGAACATGGATGAAATTGCGCACAAAGTCACAACGATACTAAATAGTTCTGAAACGTGCAAATTACTGCACTACTTGCACTGCACTTCTTGACGTTTTAACTAATTGCTTACACGCGTTAATTGCAATCGGCATGGCAACTCGTCGAGAACTCCCCAACAGCTCGTGGTCGTCTCCCTTTATATCCGTGAGCTTGATTTAACACTACTAAAGCAGAATTCAGTATACCTGACGAACGCATTTGCCTGGTGGGTAGTCTACGCCTCTCTTCAGATCCTGTTAATTTTTCAATTATTTTCCCCATTAGAATATCGAATGGCATATTCTCTTATGCATAACCCAGCTGTACACAAGGAGCACAGTCATAATAACACGCAAATCCCTCTCAAGAGACTTCACATCAACATCCCACGCTGTGATTGTAAATGTAATCAAATGTCAACCATATGCCCTCAACAAATATGTAATAAGACAGATTTACTAATCTGTCAGAGAACAAAAAAAAAAGACTTCACAAATACACAACATTTTAGGACATAAGACACCCGAAACAATTTTGCATAAATTTATTCATATCCCTTTCGATTCTTTTCTTCGCTCGTCGTCCTGAAATTGAGCTTACTGACGTGCGAATTATTGTAGCGAAAAGAACAACGCCGTCATGGAGAACAGTTCTTTCCGTTTCAATTAACGTCAGTGAATCCACAAGCAAAGAGGGAGAGTGCTCTTAAAATTTCAAGTGATTTACATTTTTCTTGGTAATGGTCTCTCTCATAAATATTTATGTATTTTTATTCCCCATTAAAGGGGTTATATTCTATTTTATGAAATGCCACAGTGTTAAAGAATCCTAAGGTTGTTTGCCATTTTGTTTATTTTAAAATTCTTTCGGAAGGAATTATGCATAAAAAGATCATTTTTTTCGCATCGATTAAGATGGAATTTGCTTAAATAAATGTTATACAACGCTGCGACCTTTTCGCATTCAACTGTCAACTTAGGTCTAACCAGGTGAAACAAAATGGTTCATTTATACCCTTTTTATATAATTCTAAGACATTCGTGGATTGAAATAGCAAAATTGAAGTGGGCGAATTATATCCTGATTGAAAGAAAAGAAACAATTGTCACATGTTTTTTTTATTTATGTTCATACTTGAAATGTCAAACTTAATAGTCACAGTAGGACGTCAATTGAAAAAAAAAAAAAAAAAAAACTGACAGGTGGACATTTCCAACACCACCTCCATTGACAAAGGTGAATAACTCCGACAATGATCGACATTCAAACAGTTTAAATTCAGCTGTCAAGAAAAATCCCGATTGCAAAAATCCTTTAATTTATAAATTGGTAGTTTAACTGTCAGTTAGTGAAGCAATAGTTGAACGTACCTTCATTCAACTGTCCTCGGTGAAGCGCAGTAAAAGCCTGCCGCTTATTTGACCTTTCTTCGTTCCGAAAAATATCCTGTATTTCGAGTGAATTCTAAGATTTCCCCAAAAACTCTACGATTTCTCCAAAATTAAAATTAAAATTTGATGTGCTCGGTATACAGACCGCCCAATAGTTTCAATTTCAATTTATTGGTAGCTATACACTTTTACAATATTTGGGTATACACACAGTTATGACATATCTTACTACTGAAAAAGGATATGAGGTGAAAAAGAAAATATATAGAAAAAAATTATTTGAAAGGGTACGCCACACAAAAAAAAGAACATTTCAATGTTAATAAAGTGCGCGGGTGGATCGTACGAAACTTTCTCGTTATTTGAGAGTAACACTAATTTGGATTTATTTTTTCAAATTTCTCCAAAGCGATTTGTTTTAGATTTCAATGCCATGTTTAACAAAATCATAAATATAAACGACGTTAGCCCAGTGTATGTAAATGCTGCTGTGCATTTGCCATGGAAATCCTTGTAGAATAAAGAGTTAACAAATACAAAAAAACAAAATTGGTCCCGGCACTGATCCTTGGGGAACTCCATTTTTTAAATTAAGTTAAGTACTAATGCATCCATTTAATAACACTTTTTTTTCTCTATCTATTAATACGACTGGAATCAGTCTGGAATCAATCATAGAATTTTGCTTTATAAAATTTGCTTAAGAGCAATTCATGGTTAACCATGTCGAATGTTTTCGTCAAATAGATAAAAAGGGTCATAGTCGATTGATTTTTTTAAACTCTATCATGAAGATCATAACTCACCTTGAGGAAAGCATTTTCTGTGGACTTACCGGATCTAAATCCCAATTGACCAGCGGAGAAAAAAATACGTTTCTCTAAGAACGACAACATGCGCGATTTAACTTATTTTTGAAAAGATGGGAAGCAGCGAAATAGGTGTACAATCACTTATATTTTTTTTACAAGGGATAACTTCTGCACATTTTAATTGTTTTGGAAACTTTCCGCTGTTTATACTTAAGTTAAAAAGGAAACTGAAAACATCTACGATTTTCCAGGCAATTTTTTTTAAAAGAGTGCCAGAATTGCCGTCACTGGTGGAAGAATTTTTGTTTTTCAAACTCATAATTATTTTAAAAATTTACCAAGACGTAATCGGTTAAACTATTGGCTTGCATTTTTTCTTCTTTTAAACTTAATGATAGGATGCAGTTGTAACAACTGTGAGTTGGAGCTGAAGGTTTTAAGGTATACGAAATGTTCACGAAGAAGTTATTGAAATTATTCGCTATGATACAGGGATCAGATGTAAAGTGCATATAGTATTTTGAACTTGATTACTTTTTGTTTGCTTTCTTAGTAAGTTATTTACTATTTCCCATTCTTTCTTTACATAAGACGCGATAAAAATAACGATATACTATATTATTCTGTTCGTATTACGAGTATTCAAGTATCGTACACTATCACTCCAAATTGATTTTGGTAATACTAATGAATAAATTCTTGCTTGGCAAAAGAAAAGTTTTTCTTTTCTTTGTGAAAAAGATTGTTTGTGCCGTTGAAGCATTTATTTTGATTTTGTAGAACCGATTGTAGATTAATTTCAATTACGAAACCAGTCACATCGGGTGAATATACTCGTACTCCTACGTCGACTGCGTACTCACAGTTTGAAAGTTGTTGAGTATCTGACGTGTAGATGATATATAAAACGTGCCCAAACACTGAGCCCTGGGGCACACCTTTCGGGAATATGGTTCTCGGCAGAGTAAGAGTTATTTGCACAAATCACAAAGAAATCTTCAAACAAGCAGCTTTTAACGATTTTAACGATATACTCGAGGAGCCATTTGACATTTAAATAACAAACCAGAATGTCAGACAGAGTCAAAAGCCTTTTGGACATTTAAGAGGACTAAAATTGTTGATCTGTTAGTAGCAAAACTCTTTCTGATCTGCTGCGTAATTCTGTCAACTTAGTGTAGAGTACTATGATGTCTCCCGAACCCGAATTGCTACAAAGGTAACATTTTTTTTTTTTCATTTTTCACTTTATCACTATTTGCTGTTGGGAAATTGAATCGTACAATATATGTTTGTTAACGAAATCACTTACATAAATCGTCAATGTTACATAAAATGGCATAAACCTACTCAACATTGCTCAAAGATCTCATCTGATATATTATGTGAATGCATTAAACTTTTCACCAACAATCAGTTGATTCGTATCACTGTGTATCAGTCATTGACCAAAAGCAATGATTGTGTAAGGATATCTCCAAAAATATAACTAATACATACCTTACCAAGGATTAAGACGTGGTCTCAACGCGAACAGACGGGAATCAGGGTGGCAGACATTCCTCTGCTTGGAGCAGCAGAATCCTAAATGTGGCACTGTGTGTGTATATGCCTGCAATAACGTGGGATTAATATTGATACTCGTATACCTACCATCTCACACCAATAAGTACTCTCTCAATGCGTGCAATACAATCCAATATTTTACATACATACGTATATATCATGACAAAAAGTTATATCCAGCAAAAACGTATATGAACAATCTTAAGAAAAACCTATCTATGTACACATATAGTTCTTTCTGCGTTCCCGAAAAATTATAATAACGATATCCTTGGGATTACATAGCGTGTGTAAACAGAAACAAAGTCAAAAGGGAAAGCTTATAAATACAATACTAATATTTCGAAGAAGTTTTCCAAATAAAATCCGGATTAACCTTAATCGATTTGTAATTCACTTTAAGTTCGGTTTCATCGCTCCAAGGCTATGCAAATACTTGAAATGTGTCCTTTCCTTACTTTTCCTTCCACCCACACAATGAGTTGTTGCTGTATTCTCACAATAATATAAAACAATCACAATAAATCGCCTGAGCGGTTGGCAAGTTTTTCCTATTCAACTCTATAGCCTTGAGCATTTAAGTTGCATGGCTGACATGCAACTAAGCACTAAAATCGAAACAATCAACATTATTTCTTGGTTTGCAAATAATTCCATTTAACGTCATTGCTGACTGTCCTTGTCCATTCAAGACAAGAACCCATTTCCTTAAATTTTCCTATGATTACCCTCGAACATGCTGAACAAAAAAAAAAAACTGTAGACCTCTATGAAATGAAATTGCCGTCATTATGACAGTGGCGGTGGTACAGGGTGGAGGTAAAAAAAAAAAAAGAAGGCAATACACTTGTTACTCAATTTCATGTAAAAATTTGCCAAAAGTTTTCTTCTCTGCAATAAAATGGAAATCAAGTAAGTCACAGCCATGCAATAAAATCCGCAAGCAAGGCGGCGAGCCCCCCCACATTCGGAAACTAATTAATGAGTGCCGAGAAAGTTTACAACTGTCAGAGCAACAACTGATTGTGTTATACAGATATTTTATTCACTTGTTTGCTATGACTTTTGGACGGGTGGAAGGGTAGTCTAGGTTGAACCTTGAACTTTGGGCCAAGGTAAGGTCTCGCGTCTCGGTCGGTCTATATAATAATTTCGAATGATTGCTTGGTGCTTGTGATACTCTTTGTTGTCGTTGAATGTGTTGCTATTTAATCATTATAATTGCATGAGAATATCATAAAAAGACGCGAAATACATTTCATTTTGTTTAAGGGAGACGATATACACACATACACGGAAAAACAGACCAGCCAATTTGGTAGGATGGCGCGCTGTTTTGCCGGTTTTGTTTGTGGAAACAATTAAAGTGAAGTTACTAGCTGACAGTGTATTGGAAACAGGTGGAATGAGATATGAATACGTGTATGAGATTTATTGTGGAGTAATGAGGCAATTTCTTGGAATTAGTTTAATAACGCACAGTTGGAGGGCACATATTGAGCGAAGTTGGTAGCGTTGGGGTTATTACTATCAAAGTTCTCTCTAACGTAAGTTTTTTTTTTTTTTAACTTGATTTGAACACGAAATCTAATGCATATAAGAAAGTTTTCTAACATAATTCATTTCCGAAGAAAAAGAGGATCTAAAGCACTTGTGTCCTTTGATATTATGTTGCTATGAATTATTGGCGATGTTTGGGCTTAATTTCTTAACCGCTTAGAAGATTCGTTTAATTACTTACAGTTATCAGCCTACGCATGGTTATCGAACAATATTAATTATTTATTTATTACCGTTATATAAATCTTTTGGAATTCCATCATGGAACATCGAATATTTTCTTAATGACAGAAACCAAATAGAGTGTAATTTACATAAATTGTTAAATCAATGATAAAAATAACAACTTGTTAAGCAGGCAATTATATTTAAATTATCCTGCCTTGGAATGCGTTTAAAATATTAATTGTATAAGTATACCCATTCTAGCAAATATCAAATTGAAAAACATTACTTTAATTATTATTGACGTAGTTTATAATTATTATCAATCTTAGATCAGCGCTATGATATCATCATCAGTTAATGGCAACTGACTTTGTAATTCCTATGGGCACTCTCTGAATTGTCATGTAAATTTATTAAAGTGATTTTTTTTCTTAGACTAAATTTAATGAAATGAAATCCACTTAGACGAGCTGGAGTTTCATAAAAACTCATTCTGAAATCTTTCAGTTCTTGACATGAGAGGGCGCCATGGCACAGTACAAAAGTAAAACAACAAGATGTTTTTTCATGGTCATAAGAAGCACCACATCTCAATTTTGTCATTTGAATATGGCAATAAACTGAATTTTATTTAAGAATAACCTAACTATGTCACATCGGAAAAAAATCTAAGAAGGCTTGGATCTTCCGGATGTTTCAACTTGCTGGGGAGCCGCCTTCCTTGGAGCACACGCTTGTTTTTCAGTTTCTTTCGACATAAACCAGTCACTTCTCATGGCATAAGGAGGCTATCATGAACCACACCGGGAATTAGTCGCTCAGACACTTGAAGGTCAATTTCAATTAAATTCATCGACGATCAAGGGTCTTGGCGAATATGGCGTTGAACTTGTTGAACAAGTTCCCGGCTTTTCTTGTTGTCCGAATGTGTTGAATGCTTTCTACGTTGCGAATCTTATGAACGAACGATTGGGTGACTTTCAAAAAGCTCAATATTTCGAGATCACTGTGGTCTTCACATACGAGTATGGCAACAATCACGGTGTGTCTTTTAATTTCTTGTGTTAGGTATTTATCTGAAATTGTACCCGGAAACTTTATTGCTATTAATGTGATCAACACTACAACTGAACAAAAACATGTCCTCAAATAGCCTCCGCCTCTGTAATACCGGATGAATCAGCTATTATTTTTCCAGGATTATGTTTTTGCTTTCAGGCGGAAATTACGGTAGTTCGTGAAGCTGTAGGTATCGCTATTGTACTATATATAGATAGTCAGCTGACAGATGTGACGTTTCCCTATCCTGGGTTCCAGGATAATCGATGTTGCCAGTAAGCAACTGATGTACAAAAAGTATATCAGCAATGTCGTTAAGTGACTTCAAGGACTGAAGATTTATCAATTAAAATCGGTTTTCATGAGGAGGGAGCCTATTTCTGTCCTCCCAGTCCCGGTAGGCAAAATGAAGGAATCTACGATGAATAGCTTCAATTATTTGAATATGGACGGTAAGAGGCAACTTGATCGTGATGATGACATCAGGAGGACGGAAAAAAATACTGTGAATCATGAGCAACGACAAAAGCAAAAACAAACAAGCTCCCCAGTTATCTGGTCTGGAGTTCACTGAAACTTAATACCAGCTGAGTTTCAAACGAACTACACCAATCTGTCTTTCTCTCTGTCTCTTCCCCTTTCCTCAAAAAACTCCCGTGTCCTAAAATTAGTATAAGGGTATTCATAACCCCTTTCACACGTGCAAATTATTAAAAAAAAAAAAAAAATATACGGTGACCAAACCTGACTAGCATACTCAAGAAGAGGTGTTAAAAAGGTCATGTAGATGGATTTTGTAACAGAGGGGTGCGAAAATTCTTTGGACCAGCATCTAACAAAATGTTGTCAATATGGGCATGGAAGTTAAGTTCTCTATCATAGATAACGCCCAGGTCGCGAATAGACCTTACTGAGGAGACGAGTTCATTACTAATGTAGTAGTTCGTAATTGATTGGAGAAGCTGCTTATGCCTTGACATATATTCACATTGAGCTCTAGACAATTATGTTGCCATCAAATGGAGAATTTATTTAAATCTTCCTAAAATGCATGAGAATCAGCACAAGACGTAATTTGTCTTGAGATTTTAATATCGTTTGGTTAGACCCACAGGTCAGTTTCGGTAAAGACAGACTCAATATCATTAATGGGCAATATAAATATCAGAGGCCCTAAGTGACTACCCTATGGGACCCCTGAAGTAGCACTTATTAGATTCAAGGTCGAAAAGGATAAGTACTTGCGATCTTCTAGTTAAGACTGTATCCAAGAAATAAATCTCGGCAAAAAACCGATTCGATCAATTTTGTTTGTATTAAAATTTCTAAAGGTAACAATATACTCCAATTCTTTCACACGTTGTATAATGCCACGCCAACTTTTTGGGGGCATTTCTTTCAAAAAATCTATGGTGGTGAATCTCTTAAAAGGCTCGAAAATATACTGTGACTGTGACTTCATTAGGGATGGGCTAAAATATGATGCAAGGGTATCATACGATTTCCATTCCAGATGGATTGTAACATTTCTGTATCTTTTTTTTCAATTAATTTATTCTATTATTATATTATTTAATATATTGCCTGAATGTTTGTTCCAGCACAGTTTAAACGCCTCCATGGATGTTTCTACATATAGATATGTCTCTCACTTAAAAAATACCACTCCTTATATTGGCTTCGTCCAATTTTGGACAAATGTAGCCTGATACAGACCATTGTTTGGCCTAATATTGTTTTGCTTACATTTTGGTCGAGCTGAATATCGTTTTAAAGTTCATGATTTTCCGATTTCAGATACGAACTCAATTCTTCAGATTCAATGGTATATTAGGGAACTCATCTTTCATACACTTTTTACATTTTGTTCTAAAGCATTTTTTTAATAGCAAAATTCACCAGAACAAGGCCACGGGCAACAGCCAGTATCTTATAAGATGTTTGTAATCCGATCCAGTGAATATTTAAATAATTTAATAAAATATATGGAAGCTGTCTTTCTATGCAATTCGTTCATACAATGTGCATGGGCACGCTCACTTTCTTCTGGCTCGTTATCTTCCAAAAAAACATATATTCCTTTCTCAAAGCTGTTTATGATGATGGGTAAGTCTGAGCTGTACAGACGGTCTCTTTCAAAAATCAAATGTTTACTCGTGGAGTGAGATTCCAAAGATTTTCAAAAATCGTCTGCCGATTTTGATGTTTGTTGATAAGATTTGGAGGTGGAGTTTCAAATTGCCTTTTATTTTATTGAATTCTTCAAAAATTAAAACAAATATTTTGAAAATTTTCCAAAATGTAATCTGCCATGTATTATACAAAATTTGTTTAGATATTGATTCCAAATTTGTAAAAATTGGCCTGTGATCAAAGTATATCCATTATTCGTTTTTTTTTTTTTTGTCAAAAACGACATCTGATAACATATGATGTTATCAGATGTCCGGTAATTTTATTACTTGGTGAAGCGTTGATCAAGAAAGAAGGACCTCCAAGACTTACTAGCAATAGAACAAATTGGGAGGGCTTTAGAAATGTATCACTTAAAACACCTTGTGAACTAGAGGATGAAGTTGATCGTTTCGTGGAAGCAATCCAAAGAGCGGCATGGAGAAACACTCCTTCTAGAAGCTATAAGATTAACCGCAACGAAAAGTATCCAAGTGAAATCATTGAACTGGTGAGGGGGAAAAGAAAAGCACGAAAGAAATGGCAAATCACTCGTGCACCGCAGCATAAACAGATCCTTAACCGACTATGCAATCGCCATAGAGATAGTATTCGGGAATTTAAAAGCAATAAGATAGCGACCTACCTTGAAAATCTCTCCACTGGAAGAGAATCAAATTATTCACTTTGGAAAGCGCTAAAAGGCATCCGGAAACCTCAAATACAAGCGCCACCAATTCGGAAAAATGATAGAACTTGGGCCAAGAGCGACAAAGAAAAGGCGGATCTTTTTGCTTTGCACTTAGAAGATACGTTTAAGCCATTCGACGGCCCTTTGATAACGCCCGACTCCCCAGTCACGACATCTGACAACTTTAAAGTAAAAAAAAGTTGCATTAATTGGACTGAGGGAAGTGATTCAAAATCTAAAGACTAAAAAAGCACCGGGTTACGACTTGTTAACGGCGCAGGTGGTCAAGGAATTACCGAATAAAGATCTTATCAAACTGCTATATTTGATTAACGCTTCGTTCAGATTGCTCTACGTTCCGAGACAATGGAAAGTCGCAGAGATTATAATGGTCCCGAAACCAGGCAAACCTTTGAATGAGAAGAAATCATATCGCCCTATTTCCCTATTACCGGTTATCACTAAAATATTCGAAAAACTACTTTCAAAACGACTACAACCCGTAATCAACGAAAGACGTCTCATTCCTGACCATTAATTTGGATTTAGAGTCAAACATTCAACAATCGACCAAGTCCACAAAATAACTGACGTGATTGAGAAAACTCTCGAAGAAAAAAAAATTTGTTGTGGTGTATTTCTTGACGTCTCACAAGCTTTCGATAAGGTTTGGCACGAAGGATTGGAGTATAAATTGCAACGACTACTGCCATGGCAACTCTTACTAATTTTACGATCGTACCTCACCGAAAGACTTTTTCGTGTTAAGCACGGAAATGATTACTCTGAGTTCAAGGAGATTGCGGCCGGAGTCCCACAAGGAAGTGTCCTCGGCTCGCTCCTATATGTACTCTACACGCGTGATATCCCGCAGGAAAGAAACTGCGTCGTCGCCACGTTTGCGGACGATACGGCGATATTGACAACGGGCGATACAATTGAAGCAGCAACTGAAAAGCTGCAACATGCTGTTAATAAAGTCCACGCTTGGACTAATTTTTGGCGTATTGTGCTGAACGAAAGCAAATCTACTCACGTCAACTTTACCTATAAAAAAGTGGACAGATTACCCGTATATTTAAACTCGGCTCAAATACCATACGCGAATGAAGCAAAATATCTAGGAATGAGTCTAGATGTTAAGCTTAAATGGAAATCGCTCGTAAAAAAGAAACGCGACGAGCTCGATAACAAATACCGACAAATGTACTGGCTACTCGGAAGACATTCGAAGTTTTACCTACATAACAAACTGCTTATCTATAAGCAAGTGCTAAAGCCAGTGTGGGCGTATGGTCTACAACTATTGGGTTGTACCAGGAAAAGCAATAGAAACATCCTACAAACTTTTGAAAATAAAGTTATTAGAACGATCGTTAGCGCACCGTGGTACGTACGTAACGAAGATATTCATCGGGACCTGGGAATTAGTAGCGTCGTCGAAGAGATAACAAATTTTGCTCGTAAACACAAAGATCGTGTTCACGGCCATTGTAATAGTACCGTCATTCAACTACTTGACGCGAACAATTCAATTCGTCGTCTGCAAAGGACAAAACCTTTTGACCTCGCGTTATAGTATATGCCGATCGTGAAAACAGCAGGAACTTTCATTGGAATTTAACCTGTCTAAAGCGCTACATTCTTTCATTGCATACGAACATCTGGATAAGCGTCGGCTAGTTGTAGTATTAATCTTGAAGAGTGGTGTTTTTAGTGAGTAAAAATCTCACACTACCAGAAGCACGCGCGGTCGGGCCTGATGGTGTCTTTAGAAGATTTTCACCCTCTCGGAAAAAAAAAGGTTTGGAATGAAATTCCGATTTCGTCTGGAATAGTGAACCCACCATATACCTTAGATATTAAGCGGGTTAATCTGCAGTCGGCAGTGCAACCATGGACAAACGGACAAACAGACAGACCGCTGTACAACGTAACTGAGATTCCATATTTTTTTTTTTTTTTTTATAATTTGCGCGCGCCAAATGGGATATGAATACCATTAAATTATTTCAGGGCACGCGCGTTTGTAGAAATTGAGAGAGAGAGAGAGATAGATTGGTGTAGTGGGTTTGAAACTTAGGTGGTATTAAGTTTCAGTAAACTCCAAGGGTGGCGTCCAGATAACTGGGGAGCTTGTTTGTTTTGCTTTTTGTCGTTGCTCTTGATTCACAGTATTCTTTTCCCTCCACCTGATGTCATCATCACGATCAAGTTGCATTTAAGCCATATGACCACTCTACTGCCAGTGTTATGCCTTCGCAGTAGAGTTGACTAAGCTTTCGTAATTGATCGACTTTTTTATTTATTTCAGGCGAAATAAATAGATGACTGTTGAGATCAGGATTTGAACAGTGAACCAAGAGCGTGACAAGCGTTGATGTTACCACTACACCACGGCCACCCTCAAAATATGTATCAATAACATCAAGTTTCATTAATATCTATTTGCATGTGTAGGTACATACATGTATAGGTACATACAATGTACATATTTCTTCTAAATAGGTGAAGTTAGAAATAGCTATTTACCTGTAGGAATAAATTGTGTTGTTAGGTGGTACACTAAGTGCTACGAATTCCACTTCATATGAAGTATCTACATTCATGCTTGACCTCTCTTTTTTAGGTATGAACTTAAAAAGCTTCTGGGTATCTACATAGCATATACAATTTGATTACATTCTCGCATGATTCAAAGTGTTTTTTCCTACGGTAATTAATGCAGAAATTGCCTTTGAATGCTGAATTCAATTTGAAAATGGTGTATGGTAGGTAACGATTCAATATTGTGCTATCATATATAGTCTTTTTGACATATCTAGACATATACTATGTAAGCACATATAGTACGATTTGATTCAGTCCGTACTTTAAATTTATTTTATTAAAATCTGTACGTTTTGTTTAATAAATGCATTTATCGTGTGTACCTGCCTGGAAATATAAAATAGCTAAACATGTACGAGTATGTATGTATTATTTTTATGCACGTCCATAAAATTGCTAACCAAATCAAACATGGAAATAGAAATACTTTCTTTATTTCACAAAATACCACTAATCTATCAGTTTGTTTGATCTATTCATCGCATTTCCATAATTCAATTCTCGCATTCATCAATTCCAATTTGAATATATTCAAAACAAACTCGCAATTCAAAACAACTTCATCGATATTTACTCATGTAAAAGCAAATCGATTAGAAGACTATTAATATATTTCCAACTATTAACACTTTAAAGACCTCTTAAGCCGTATCTATAAAATATGCGTGCAATAAAAAAGTTAAACTGACAGAAAAAAATAAAAACATCCCCAACATACCAATCGATAAAAAACGGTCCAAGGAAAAACAGATTATGCTAAGGAGTTGACCAATAGGTACATTCGCACGACATCTTGTGCCGACACACACACACACAATTAGCCATACTCGACTTGGGGTCTACCCGAGAAACGGCATGCTGCCACCGCTTCAAAGACGTTCAATGACTAGGTTAGCCGCCAACAAAATTAATCGAATACCAATCATAGCAATTGACTTTCGTAGTTGGTCACATTTTACAACTGCATGCATGCTGTGGCTATTGCAGGAGACTCAACTGAGGACCGCTGATAAAATTGTCACTATTTCTTGGATACAAACACGGACGCGTAGCACATTATCTGCTCTTAGGCAATGGCATGCCTTTAATGCGATAGTTAATTGAAAATATTAAGCGTTACTTTATGGGAAGGGTATGCGTTGGATACTAAATGTGGAAAATGATGTATGTACTTTCACCTTTCGAGATTTTGTTTTGGAATTGGAATTGAAAATGGAAAGAAGCTATTTTGGCTTTGTTACGACATTTTCATATTTGATTCGCAACATCGTAACTATTAAGTATTATCTGATATAAAGTGCTTTTCACAAGAATTTATGTAGACGTTGATGGTTGATGTCATTACGGCCCGCAATTTTGGTTTAACATCTTATTGGCATAATCTGAATTTCCAAGTCAAGTGCCTTCCGTAGAAGTTGTTAGTTCTTGGTCGGTAGTATCTTGAATACACTTACACTTTCGGATTGACCAAATAATTTCAGGCGCAGATTTGATGGTATGTATTGTATCTACCAGCCATGTACATAATCCGCAGTGCTCCAGTGGAGTAGTTCTCATTCCGCCAAAGGTTTTTTTCAACCACCCACACATAAGAATTTTCACAATGGATACTTTATGCAATTCAAGAGCCTCGAAGTATCGCGTGCTCTCCTCTAAGTCTGTTCCGTAATCACGAAGTTCACGTGGTCTCTGTCGATTTGTTATGGTGTTGGATATGACAACCGTCTAGTGCAAGGCTTGAATTAAGAGTTTACAGAAGAGAGTTGACAGACAGAATTAAGACTAACACCTACCAGAACTCCGTCATTTGCTTATATCCTGAGAAAAGCTATTTTCGTTGTAAGAATACCAGTTTCCAGAGGCGGTGTTAATCAACAGTTAGAGTAGGCAAAGCAAAAATCGAAGCTGCGAATGCTAAAAGGTGTTAACATCATTTGCAGTAGAAATAGTGGCACAGCATTTACTATGAATACTGCAATTTAAATATGTATTTGCTACTTAAAAATGTTAAACTGACAGCCAGAATGGCAAGAACCTCTTTTTTAGGTCTCTCGACTCATCAGGACGAATAAAACTTGTGAAAAATCTCACTTGGACAATCAATTGCTGCTAATATTACCTCAATCAATCAAATCATTTTAAAGAATTTCAGTAGTGCCTTTTAAATGAATAGGAGCTTGTTAACTGTTAAAATTTGGCTGCAGGTCCATTAGTGAGAAAATTAGCCTCAGCTAAGAATGCCAGAATATCTTGCAGATACCTGCAGACCTAGTCATTGGTTTAAAATTGGTACAAAATTACTAGTTAAATTAGAATGACTTGGCGTCCTATAACAAAACAACAGTTTGATTGTGAAGATTTTCCATGACAGTTTTTTACTCAAGATTGTTCATAAGAAGTTCACAAGAGGTGAGACTATAAAAAAAAAATGCTTAGTGTTTTAATTTTTCTGGGATGAAACCTGAACCTCTCGCTGAGTAGTCCAACTCACAAACTAGTGATTGACCCGTGCAGCGACGGGTTAAGAATATCACTTCAGCGCCCCCACAAATACATAGCGCTTGTCGTAGAAGGCGACTAAGGGGAAAATCACATCTAGGCAATTTTTAAAATATCCAGGTGAGCCTAGCGACACATATATCATCTTAAAACTGCCCCGCAAGTGTGCATGCGAATCCGTGGGTTGACATGACTGGAGATCACCGGTGTTGTAACAGTCAGATCAATCATAAATCAAAAAATCAGGAGCATGCACATGTCAAAAAAAAAAAAAAAAAACGCTTAAACTCTAGCATTATGGAAAAGTACGCTAAAAAGAAAAGCACTACCCCGCCAGGCACTACCAATGCTACGCATGGCTGTGATCCTGGGACGAGCAGAAATGCTCGGGTCGAAGCTATTCGGTTTCCGGGGGATAGCAAAATAATGCAACGGCTTAGGCGTAACCTAAGAGTCGCGAGTTGGAACCTTGGAAGTATGAAAGGTCGCAGCTATGAGCTTGAAGAAATGATGATTAGAAGGCGAGTGGACATCTTGTGTGTCAAGATGAAATGAAATGGCGAAACACCGGGAATCGGGCGCGTTTCTTGGACGTTAAGACAAAAGCTTACAAGATGTTCTACTATGGATCGGAACAAGGTAAAAACGGAATTGCTATGATCCTCGCGGCAGAGCTACTTGGCAACATCTTGACCATTTCAAAATCCAGTGACCGTTTGATGTCTCTCAAATTGGTGATACAGGGTGAGGTGTGGAATATTGTAAGCGCATATGCTCCCCAAGTCGGATGCGAACAGAGAGAAAAAGATGCATTCTGGCTGGATTTTCACAACCTTATCAAAAACATCCCAAAGGAAAAGCTTTTGTTTGTTGGCGGAGATTTGAACGGACATGTCGGGAAAACAAATGAAGACTATGAAGACTGCCATGGAGGACTGGGGTACGGCACCAGAAATTCTCCAGGTGAAGACATCCTAAGCATGTGCAAGTCATACGTCTTATCGTGCTAAATACCATGTTCGTCAAACAAAGCCGGTGGAAATGAAACCCAGATTGACTACCATTTGGTAGCCAGTTTCATGAAGCCCCGGGTTAAAGATTGCAAAGTGATCCTGGGACAGGCGATCGCCCAGCAACACCGTCTCCTCCTGACAGAAATTTTTATGGAGACGGGGAAGAAAACAAATAAGCAAACAAAGGTGGCTGAGAAAATCAATTGGTACAAGCTGGACAAAGGGAAAGGCGAAGTTTTTATTACCAACAAGACAAATTACCTCTTTACCATCATCGATGAGGTCGGTGATGAGGAGTGCAGAGGACAAGATATGTGGGATTCCCTACAGCGATCTTGCTTGGAGAGAGCCAAATCACTGCTTGGAACGTCGAAAGGCCCCTGCCAACACGCCAAAGAAACATGGTGGTGGAGGGATGAAGCTAAAGTAGTGATACGGGAAAAGAAAACGGCTTTCAAGGCTTGGTCAAAGTGCTCTTCTACTAATAGATATGAAAAAGGTCGCCTTGAAGTGATATATAGATGTTGCAAAGGTCTCGCGAAGTACGCCCAATTTCAAGCAAAAAGTATGGAGGGCCTCTATCGGGAGTTGGAGGAAATACCGTCTTCGGCGTCTGATAGGAACCAGGCTATCCAGGAGCTTCGACAAAACAACTTGAATAAGGGAGCAACTAGCTTCAAAATAGCCGCCCAGAGAAGAAGAAATGCTCAGGAGATTCGTTCCCCAAAGTTCATTAACAATGCTCAAGGCCAGCTTCTTGTGGAAGACGACAAAATTCTCCACAGATGGCGACAGTATTGTGAAAGACTTCTGAATGAACAGTTTTCCAAGGTATATTTTCCAAGAGCCGCTCCTAACCATGACGAAATATCCGGCATTACTGTCGAAGAAGTTAGGAATGCCGTCAAATTCTCTAAAAAAATAAAAGCGGTTGGGCCAGACGAGATACCCTCTGAGTTCTGGAAAAAGATGGGAGACATCGGGTCCAGATGGCTCATGATTCTTATCTCCAAACTTATGAGCGGTGATCCAATGCCTAATCAGTGGAGGGCAAGTTATCTTCTTCCTTTGCACAAAGGGAAGGGCGATACACGAAACTGCGATAACTACCGTTCTATCAAGCTGATGTCACACACCATGAAGATCGTTGAGCGGGTATTAGATGGCCGACTGCGGAAAATAATAAGGCTATCTGATGACCAGTGTGGGTTTGTCTCGGGTAAATCAACAACAGATGCAATCCAAAGTATAAGGATCATAATGGAAAAACATCATGATTCCTTAAAGGACTTGCATATGGTGTTGGTTGATTTTGAAAAAGCCTTTGATAGACAACTAAGAGATTTCTTATGGGTGGCCAAACACAATGAGGAGTTCCAGGAACCAACGTGCGTATGATCATGGACATGTATGAGGGAGCAAGGACAAGAGTAAGATGTCCCGCAGGAGTCAGCGAAGCGTTCCCAATCAAAGTCGGTGTACACCAGGGAAGCGTCCTTAGTCCTTTGCTATTTATTGCAGTCCTTGATTATCTGCTTGAAGGAAAAGTGACGGACCCCAAAGTGCATCAGTTATTCTTTGCTGACGAT
Source organism: Pocota personata (assembly GCA_963082735.1). Lineage (NCBI taxonomy): Eukaryota > Metazoa > Arthropoda > Insecta > Diptera > Syrphidae > Pocota > Pocota personata. The sequence goes on along the minus strand of OY720429.1, from coordinate 43,337,325 downwards.
GGAGCTATCATAAGCGAAGATCAAATGGCCTTGCAACGAGCACTTGATGTATAGGTGGATGTTTTGGAGGGAAATGGGTACCGTATTAGTTCGAAAAAGACAGAGTATCTGTGCTACCCGTTCTCTGATCCACACCGGCCTATTCCAGACATTTACTTGAATGGAAAAGTGCTTCCCAAGTGTGAAATGTTCAAATATCTGGGATCTATGATCAATAGCGAAGCAACTTGCGATGATGACACCAATCATCGCGTAAGCGTGGGGTGAATGAAGTGGCGGGAAAACTCCGCTATCTTCTGTGATCGAAAAATGCCCCCGAAGCCTAAAGGAAGGCTCTACACCGCAATTGTAAGTCCGGCTCTCACATACGGTTCAGAATGCTGGACAATGTACAAAAAGTATGAGGGCAAATTAACGGCAGCTGAGATGAAGATGCTTCGCATGACAGCAGGAGTAACGAAGATTGATAGAATAAGAAGTTCAAAGATTCGAGAAAGCCTTCATGTAAAAGAACCCATCACAAGCAAGATAGAGCACGACCGGCTCAGTTGGTATTGTCATGTTCAAAGGAGAGATCCTTCGAACCCCGTCAAAAAGGCAATATCAATCAACGTTCCTACACAATCGCTCAAAAAAGGCAGACCAAAAAACAACTGGATCACACAAATGCAAAAACACCAGCATTTGATTGGCCTCAGTGACGAAGTGATCCGAAACCGGGAAGCCTGCCGATACCTTCTAAGGTCAAACCGGCAAACCCCACAAGCGGACCAGTAGGGATGCAGTAAAGTGGGAGGGTTGTGATTCTTCTACTCCGGATCATAACTTCGCCGTAAGAAGAATAAGAAGAAGATGGTACGACCACATATCCAATATTGGAAAATAAGCATCCATGAAGTTGAACTACCAGCTTTCAATCTCCACCTATTCAAAAGCAGAATTAAAAAGCAACTGCAGGCATTTCGTGGAGTTTATAGGTTCGCCTCTCCTTACAGAAGTCCATAAAAAAAAGGTCTAGGCTCATCAACCTCATCAACTCAATTTTCTCCGCACCCTTTCTGCAGTTACCGATATTGTTTTTCAATGTCATATTCTCTCTTAGTGACATGATCACATATTACATTATTTTCAATTCTGTTTAGTTAAATTTTAACGCTAAAAAAACCTCCAACTTACTATATGCAACCGATAATGTGACAAATCAACGCATAAACTTGTAATTGCAAGCATTACCAACAATCAACACTCGTACACATGTATCATCGCCTAAACATCATTTTCCATGAAATATGATGGCGATACGCAAAGCGATTTTCTTTTTATAACATTTTTGTATTGTTTATTCAAAAATATAAACTCGAACGTAGTGTGCTTAAGAAGAATAGGCTGATGAAAGCAGCCATCTCTGGCATAGATTTCAAGAGGATAAAGAAATTTCAGGTTGTTTTTTTTTTCCTCCCACAAAAAAAAAAAAGTTGTACAAAAATATTGATTCGCTATTGGAGCGGTGCCAAGTATTCTAGTTATGTTCTTGTATCTGCATCATCCCCAACCACCGCACACACACTGTTTATCAATTAAACAAAAAAATAAAAAAAATAAAAAATTCAATGGAACTATTTTTCTTTCTCTCTTTGCTTTCAGGTTAATTGAATAAAATGGACCCATTAATCGCAACCATGGACCAGAGTAGCATAGGAAATAAAAATAAAAAACTAACTAGCGGGCCAAATACAAAAGAACAAAGTTCGAAACTGATGCACAAAACAGACCAAGAATCAACTAGTCCCATAATATTATCCCCCTCGAATGTGGTGCCATCGTCCTTTAATGAGTTCTCTCCGAAGAATAATCGCTTCTCGGGACAGAACCATCTTCACTCGAATAATGATCGGGAGTGTGATGACCTAAGGAGTCGCGATTCACGTATACCGCACGATGATGACTATGACGACAACAAAGATGTTGTCGTTGTCATGGAATTTAATCGAAAAGATGTAGTCAGTAAGAAACACGACCCGAATATAACTGAGACGATGGAGAATCTCTCCATAAAGGAGGGTATTAAGTTCAACAATCCGAACCAAAGTAAACGCTGTGGTAGTAAGGAATCGGAAGGTACATCCAGTCCAATTGAAATACCACCACATCCAACTACACCACATCGACCGACCACCACCTCCCCCACCACCACCACTAGTACCACTACCACCATTCCAACATCCTGCACCGACATAATACCGAAGAATTGTGATCTCTCTGAAGCATGCCACCATGAACAAGCATCCTCATTATCCATTGCAGCTTTTCCACAGGCATCCCAGAATATAGTCGCATCCAATGGTGGAGAATTTCGTAATCACGTAGTGGGTCATGGAACAACAGCAACTATGCAACAACGTCGTCTACTACCCATTATCAAGGCACAGTCATTGGACTTTGCTTGTGATGATGATGTTGCCGATCAGGTTCACCCCCACCTCCAGAATAACCATTATTTGTACCAACATAACCACCACCACCACAATCACCACCGTAACCACCTTCACAATCAGCACCTTCATCACTTCCACCATTTCTCTCACCACTCGTCGTCGGGCAGAAAACAAAAAACAATAAATAAGGGTTGCTCTCTAGATAATCAACGATCGGAAGATGAGGATGGTCCACGAAGTACCGGCGTTATTGGCACCCCGACCACAGAAGATGTTGATGCTGATGTCGATGAAGATGATGACGAGGAGTTGGCTAATAAACGCGCACCAACTCTGACGATAAATTCGACAAGAAATCATACTTCGGAGGGAGAAGCGCTTACCACACATCATCGTGCTCGTGGTAGTGTCGATAGTACATCATCTACCGGGGATACAACGGATAGCTCACAACAGACGGACGTTGTGCGTTTGACATCACCTCAACCGAGGCAACATAGCCTAGCAAAGGGGATCCTTCCAAAGGTCCAATCACTGGAATCTCGACCAATCTATCCGAATGTGCCATATAGTCCGTATGCAAGCCCGTATGGAAGTCCACGAAGTAATCGAAGGAGAACTCCATTGAGGGAATCCCGAAGGATATCAATTGAGCAGTCCGGCAGCTTCTTACAATTGAATCAGTACAAGCTCATGGATCAAATTGGTCAGGTAAGTTAGAATTTCAAACTATCACCAAACTTCAATCAACCGTGAACTCTCTCTTTCTAGGGTTCCTATGGTCTGGTGAAACTGGCATACTCTGAGGAAGACTCTACGCATTACGCTATGAAAATCCTGTCAAAGCGGCGTCTCCTACGGAAAGCCGGTTTAATGAGTCGTGGTCCAAAGAAGACTACCTCGCCACTGGACAGAGTCTATCGTGAAATTGCTGTGCTAAAAAAGTTGGATCATCCCAATGTAGTGAAGTTGGTAGAGGTTCTGGACGATCCACTCGAAGATTCTTTATACCTTGTTTTTGAGTTGGTGAAACAAGGTGAAGTTTTGGCTATTCCAACAGACAAACCGCTAACAGAGGAACGTACTTGGAGTGTATTTCGGGACGCTGTACAAGGATTGGAATATTGTAAGTAAACTTTTTTGAAAATAAAAGTTATTTTCCTTTTTTTTTTTAACTAAAGTTGTGCTAATATGTGACAGTCAATCTGTAAATACTAATAACTAAGCTTCCTTTATACGAGTTCGAAAAATTTTAGTCAAACTTTTTTTTTCGAATTTTGTCAAATTTGTTGCAATAATTACAAATTTTTTAATGAGGATTTGTTTTATTATGCGGTTTCAATCTTTTCATGATACATTTATACATTTAGAGTGTTAAAATTTTTCACATGCGGTCACAGCAAAAAGTTGTTAGACCGAAAAATGGGTTTTTTTAGGTACCTGCCTTATTTTTAGGGATTAAAGAAAAATGCTTTATTGGTGCAGTGTTTTTGTTTTTTTTATTGCGTCTCAGAAACATTCTCTATCTAATTAGTACTTTATTGGACCTCCTCTTGCTTTTATTACAGCTGCACATCGGCGAGACATTGACTCAGATAGGTTTTTCCATGTGGAAGCAGGTATGGTGGTCCAGGTCCGGATAAATATTTTTTTTAGGTTTTCAATTGACTCTGGATGCTTCTTCGCAACCTTAAGTTTCATTATTGATCAGATATTCTCAATTGGATTGAGATCTGGACTGGAAGGAGGCCAACTTAATACATCGACATTATTTTCTTCAAAGTACTTTTTAACCCAAGAAATAAAAAAAAAAATGTAAATATTATTTTTAGTCATAAAAGTTACAGCTTATTTAAAAGCTTGATATTAGTCTTTCATATTAAAAAGAAAATAAGTTCATACTTACAATTTTGGCTGTATGGCAAGGAGCAGTGTCCTGTTGAAAAATGAATCTGCAAGTATCACCGAAAAGCTCCAGCGCAGAGAACTTTAATACATTTTCCAGAACCAGTAGGTAAACTTTTGCAGTGACTTTCGATCCTAGGAAGACCATTCTACCTTTTTCATCTCCAGAGAAGCATCCCCAGACTATCACACCTTCAGTTATGGGGGACATCCGTAAGATGCTTTTAGAGCTCAGTCTTTCCTTTGGTTCTCTTCGACATGCAGCTTAAACTTTGATTCGTCTTAAAAGATATTGTACCATTGTTCCACATGTCTTGAGTCCAATTAAGATGCCCAGAGCAATCGTTTTTCTCTGACTATTTTTGGAAAATCTGGCTTCAGTACTGGCTTGAGTGCTCTAAGTCCAGCTTTCACGAGCCTTTTCCTCACTGAGGTTGACGAAATTATTTTTCATGTAGGTCGACATAGATCGTTTTTAAAATCCACCGAAGTCTTGAACCGATGCCGACGGCTGTACAGCACCAAAAAACGATCTTCCACTGGAGTCGTCTTTTTTGGCCTCCCTGAGCCTTTCTTTCTGCTGGTAGTCCCTGTCTCACGATTTTTATTTAAATTCTATGCCATAGTTTGATGAACAACATTTAATCTTTTAGAAATTTCAAGTGTTGTCAAATTAAGACGTGACAGATTTTTCCCATTTTTTTTTTAACAAATTACTTCGGTTCCATTCGCGCTTTTATGCACCATTTGAACGACATTTTGCTACCTAGTTCAAATAACCCCGTAGCTGTCATAAATTCCAAGAACTGCGGCCGAAAAGGGTAACAAAATGTTTGACCGAAATTTTTCGAACGGCACTGTATGTGCAGGTGAAATAGAGAAGTAACTTTCTTCTGGCAGAAACTTCAAAACTGTCAAATGGAAGATATGGGATGTGGAATGTGGGTTGTGGGGATTCATTCAAGAACAATACATATACGTATATTAGAAAAGTACTACGTGCTTTCAAAATTGAATATGAATTTTAGTGTGCACTGAATGAAAATGAGTTTCATTTGACAATCAAAACTCACGATGAAAAATAAATGCACGTCAATTTTCTTCGTGAGAATAAAACTTGGAATTGGCCCAAAAGTGGTGACAAACGGACGGACATTGATCGATCGCCATAACTTTTGATGCTGATTATTAATATATATACTTTTGGGGGTGTACTCGTACCTATGTAATAATACCTACTTGTTTAATATATTTAATGTAATTGCTCCGGGACCCTCGGCACATGAAGCACTATCATGTTTGTCGTTTACTCTATAATATATTTGTCCATTAGTGATCAGCTAAATAACTAAGGAAATTATTTTCTAACCAGAAGAACATAATTTTTAGATCTGCACAAAATTAAAAAAGCAGGGAAGGCGAAAAATTGAGTTTGGTAAAGCATTTTCTATCTCTATATTTTACTGTAAGTCCGAAGTCAGGCTTAAGGGTAAACTGATGAGCATTCAAAGCGTGATGTGTATTGTAGCTGAATTGTTGAAGGGACAGAATCCAACTGGCTATCAGCACTGTTTGTTAAAGGAAGGGTTGACGTTATTATACATATCGATAATGAAAAGTGTTTTGGTTGAGGCAATGCAAGTGCCAGGCATGAATTTTTTTTTGTTGTGGAAGCATTACATTTCACTCTATTGGTTGTACCCCAATGTAAATCCCAATCACACTTGATCCGATTTTTTAATTTTTTTTTAACGAAATAACCTATGTATTACGATGTACATCTGTAAGTATGATGCTGTCTAGGCCTGAATTTAATGAAATTAACATACGTCGCAGCTGGTTATTAAGTAGTTTCTGCGAATCGAGATATTTAATAAGCTGACGATTTATCAGCGTTTCCATGACCTTGGAAAGAAGGGTCGGTAGTTGTAGGTAGAAGCTTCGCCTTTTGGGGAAGCGCTGGACCAATACTATTTTCCATTTACTGAAAAAGAATAGAGGCGAGTAGGACAGATGGAAAATAGATCAATTTATCCCATGCAGTATTTATCCCTCTCAAGTACAGATGGAGGCAAAGCGCAATCTAGAACCGTAGAATTGGCTGCGAAATGTTCAGTACGCACATTGGCTTTGTCTAAAGAGCAAACAGCTGGAGTTTTATTGCAAATTAATTACAATATAATATTTTGATGAGTCTAAGCTAAGTTTTTGATGAGCAGAAAAAGTAGAAGATCAACAAATATGTTAATAGATCATCAAATAAATAAAAACGACTGTAAATTTCAAAAGAATTGTAGTAAATATATAGCGCCAATTTTTGTTTTTTTTAGTTTTTCTTGAAATACTTTATTTTCGTTTTATTTTTCTTGAAGCATGGCTTCTTTCGTAATCGTACGTACATTGTACGTGAGTTGTATAGGGATAACTTTTTTTGAGCTTGACTTGCGTTCATTGCCATTATTTAGCACCTTGCAAGACAGGTAAGTGGCTATATGCGAAATAGTAAACGCATAATAGAAGGAGCATGTCCTGATAGGTATTAGTTAGTAATATTACGAGAAAGACCCACTATTAGTACCTCCTTTTCCCATCTCCATATGGTGCCATCTAGGAAATTCTCCATGAAGTTGAGCTACCTATTTACAGCAAAGAGATATTTTACAGAGCTCCTTCTCCTATATAAAGCACAAGTTAGACCAGGATTTCAGTTTTGTTATCATGTTTGAATGTTTAGAAAAAAATGCTTCAAATACGCTTCGATTTTGTTATGATTCAGCAACCTGCGGCTCGGAAAAGGAAGGATACTTCGTTGACAAGCTCTCTCTGTTGAATAAGGACAACGATACGATTATAAAATTGACATTTTAGTGACATATTTACGGTAAGATTCAGTATTACTCTCCGACAGAACTTGCGTAATGACCAATGGTGGAAGGTGGGATGAACTTTTCCAAAATAAATCGCCTTGTTATTGGAGGAACCCTTTTTTGGGCACACAATTTTACCATAAGGTGAGTTTTGTCTTAATTGATAGGCAGAAAGCATCCATCCAGATTTATCACTTGGCCATAAGTTTTAGATTAGAATCTGCCTCTTAGCAGCATATCTCCGCGCTATTAAACTTGAATTAGCTATCTGAAGCAACAAACATCCGAATATGCACTGGAACTTACAATGCCTTGCACACAACTAGCACTAACTCTCTAGAAGGCAAACGAAACTAATCGTAGGTATATACACCGGGCACATCAACTTGAACAAACATGCCTGCAGACTGGGATTGGTGACGTCCTGCACCTGGCCGGGTTGCGAGTAGGATGAGGAGAGCGTTCCGCACTTCCTCTGTAACTGTCCCACTACAGGAGCGCTAAGGAATAGTTACTTGGGAAGACATGACCTGCCCGGGCTGAGTTCTCTTAAACTTTTTACTTTCGGGGAAATTTTGAAGTTCACTCGACATACAGCTCTTTTCTCGGATACCTAAACCCCATCTGACTTTCTGTTCCCTCACTATTTATCTTTCACCCACATTCTCTCATACCTTCTCCTTTTATCAAACAGTTTTTCTCACAGATAGGGAACACAAAGGATCCGAATAGGGTCCTACGTGAGGAGCAGTCTGTCCTTACCCTTCATTATCAACAAAATAACCAACTCCCGTCTTAGATCGAATGTTAGACGTATACAGGCCGAAATTGTGTGTTCTCCGAAGGATTAACCGCTTACTCTGCGTTGGTTTAGCCTCGATGGGTAGACTCTTCAAGCTTTTTCCATGCGTTTTAACATCTTTCAAGTAATTGTTGACCATCTTAGGCTTACGTAACCTTCTTCTTTTAACTTGTAGATTTTCGACATTCCCACTGCCTTTATACCCTATCCCATGGGGTGATGCAATTTGTTATATAAGCCTTTTCGAACACGAAGCATTACAAGTGTAAACATTTCTAAAATCCGTCCACATGCGTGTCTTTTTAAATATTTTTACTAGCCACTGAAAAATATTGCCTCAACAAAATGTATAAACGTTCATAGTCTCTACAATTCGTCCATACATTGTATAATGCCTATTTGTGGGTGTCTTATTTTTCAAAAATTCCGATATTGCTTTCTTAAAGCTTATTAAAGTGATTAATAAGCCTTATTTTCAAGATCTCAACAGAAACCACAAACTTTGGTAACAAGTGGTTACAGCCACGCCCACTTTCTTATAAGGAGAAGCCCTAAACACAGTTTTTTTTAATAAAATCTCCTAAAAGTCGCGAAAATGTACTCTTACTGGAAAGATTCGCATTTCAGCAAAAGTACTTGTTTTTTCAGTTAAAATTAACAAACAATCTGCAGGACTTCTATAAGTAACTATTTTCAAACTTCAACATTCAAAAGTATAAGGTTTTAAAAGCAAGCAATCTTCCAAAAACCGCAATACAAACTCGCAAAAGTCTCACTTTATTCAAGTGATCCAAATCGTGTAAGTCATATGGGAATTTTTTCCAAATACTTCAAACCTGTTACACCATCTGATGGTAAATAACTTCTGATCAAAAAGTACCCGGAATTCAATTATTCATCGATATTCCTTTTATTCCCTTCAAAGTAATCTCCATTGCAAGCAATACACATATTCCAACGCTTTATCCAATCTTCAAAAGACTTTTCATAGGCCGCCTTCAGCTCCTTCTACGAATTCTCCTTTATCGCCTCAATCGTCTCAAAACGCTTTCCGCGAAGTGGTAACTTGGGTCGTGGGAATAGGAAAAAGTTACAAGGAGCCATGACCGGAACGAGGCAAACCATCAACCACAGTAGGGCCCGCTTTAAACTCTTTGTACCACTCGTACGCTTGCGTTTTCGACATTGTCGAGTCCCTGTAGGATACCGTTAACATTTTTAACGCTTCTGCACATAATATTTTGTTAGAAACACAAAATTTCAGGCAAACTCCTTGCTCAACTAAATTTCACATTGAAAAATTCGCAGAACACAACAAACACTAACTTGTTTACAAAGCTATCACGCACAAACTCCCGACAAATGGCGCTCAAACAGATATTTGAGCGCCAGATAACAGATGTACCAACCTAAAAAAAAAAGAAGCTTTTGACAGTATCTGAGTATGAGAAACTTCGGATACTTTTTGATCAGAAGGTATAAGTCTAACGCTATCCGAAGTTAAAAATTAAATTTAAACAAAATCTTAAGAGAAGTTTCTTTAGAAAATATTTTTTTTAAAAATCGGCTCATAGTACCTTTAATTTTGAGGTTAAAATGAAAAGTCGGATTTCACTTCGATGTGCATGTATCCAAGTGGATCCTTCTTACATCAACGCTTCATTATAAATTGTTATTTACTGGAATTTCAAGCGACCTTTCGTGTGCCCGGTGCAGGTACACATCATAGGGCTAAGGTAGAAGCCGTTGTTTTCAGTTTGTGCCACATGAAGAGTTTTACTAGTCTTAATCTGTTTGCACAGCTGGTGGTAACACCAGAACAAACTGAACCTTAAGATGCGCCTGTCTATCAGCATATATAGGTACTGTTACGACCTTTCCGACAATATCATTTTCTCTGGAAAGTCTGCAGCTATGAAATCGGCTTGCGGTTAAATTTTCATATTTTGCCTGGTAGCTATGGTACTGGAGCCAAGTATCAGTCTTCTTATAGAATTCACCTAGAATTCAGGTGAGTAATAAAAATCAAACTTAAGCATTTTATGACGCAATATTTTCGGCTGATTTAAGTCAACAACTTGTTGACATAATGCTGAATGATGTCCACAGATTAAGCCAAAAATTAATTTACAATTTATTGAATTACTACTTGCACCTACAAAAGGCAAGTATTGGCTTCGTGAACATTTTCTATTTCGAGATTTTGGTCAATCTTGGTATTACTGTAATAGAGCTCTTCCGTCTGTACGTCTGTTCGTCTATTCGACTGCCCGTCTGTCGTATGTTCAGCTTAAAAAGCTGAACGGATTTACTCCAAACTGCATATCAGGAGTTTGTGGGTTCGCAATTCGAGACGAAATCGGGATTTCCATTCTAACCCCAAAAATTAACAGTACTTTAATAATGACAAAGTTTGAAAATATATAATTGATTTTCTTAATAAAAAGGCTTTTATGTCTTTGTTTAAATTTTATATTCGAGTTGGATTATACATATTTGACTAGATAAAGTACCAATTTTTTTTCGGAAAAAGTCGTATAACGATACTTTACTTGTTGTCAAACCTGGCAGCATTTACTCGACTATTATCAACCTGGCAGCACTTAGTCGACCATTGGTTCCAACCTACAACAGAGAAAAGATAAAAGGAAAAACGCGTGCTGGAGGTTTTGGTTTTTTTTTTTTTTTTTGAATTAATGGGGGCAAAAGAGTAAATTTTTTAGCGATGTAACAACGTAAAATAAAATAAAATTTTAATAAAGCTAAAAGACTTCGTTGTTTTTTCTCAATGCCGTGGTGGCCGTGGTGTAGTGGTAACATCATCGCTTATCACGCTGTTGATTCACGGTTCGAATCCTGATGTCAAGAATCATCTATTTATTTCGCATGAAATAAATAAAAAAGTCGATCACTTGCGAAAGCTAAGTCAACTCTACTGTGAAGGCATAACACTGGTGGTCATATGGCTAAAATGCAAGTTGATCGTGATGATGATAACAGGAGGATGGAAAAAAGTACTGTGAATCATAAGCAACGACTATAATAGCGAAAACAAACAAAATACTCCCCAGTTATCTGGACAGCCACCCTTGGAGTTTACAGAAACTTAATACCACCTGAGTTTCAAAATACACCACTCTGTCTTTCTCTCTGTCTCGTCCCCTTTCCACAAAAAACGCACGTGTTCTAAAAATTAGTATAAAAAAATTATATAAAAAAAAAAAAACCATTTTACATAAAAAAAATATAGACCACCACTGGATCGCACGTACTTGATCCATATGCGCTATTATTTGTAAATCGTTCAGATTTAAAAATTATAAGACATATTTTTTTGTGTCCTGTACCAGGGTGTTAATCGTCGAAAGACATCGCATTCGAGCTTTGCAATAGTATGGGACTTTAATCCACTATAAACACCCGAAGAAGGTCTGATTTATGTCATCCTTCCAATTATCTCACCTAGTCATCAAACTAATCATCAATTTGTGTTTATCATTTGAGGGTATAAATATTGGGGAACTTCCTTCTGTCAGTAACCCTTTGTTTTGGAGTACCTACGTAGATATGCTATGATCTCTAGTTAACTAGTTCGAAGGGTTTTATACTTCTCAATCTTCTAACTAAATTATTATTATTAACTACAATAGTTTATCTACTTCTAAATTGGCGTAGTTGCGAAGTGTAAATTCATGTCGTCTTGCGACCTTCCTAACCTCGTCCTCTACCATTTCTACTTAACAATATTGCGTAGTACTTTATTTTGAAAACGTTGTATACTTTGCAAGTTTGTCTTATTTGTGCACCCCCAAAGCTGGATACCATATGTCCATATCGGCTTTAATATTTGCTTATAAAGCAATAGCTTGTTGCATACTGAGAGGCAGGAATATCTTCCTAGGGGCCAATACATTTTTTTATAGCGAATTTTTTTTGTTTTTTTTTTTTCTTGACTTCAGCCTTCCAATGCAATTTAGCGTCAAGAGTCATACCTAAGTATTTAGCTGAGTTCGAATAAAGAACTGTATTATTATTTATGTACACAGGGACAGGTGTTGTGCATTTTTATTTCCAAAGTTAACATGAACTGACTGCAGTTCATTTACTTATATTTGCCATTTTTTGGTCCATTCAAATATATACTTTATTGACCTTTGCAATTTTTCGGTTACTTCCTTCACGGTTTTACAAAACAGCAAGAACACAACACCAGTATCATCCGCAAATGTAGCAACAGTAGTTTCCTCATTTTATTGTAGGTTGTTTGTGTATAAAATGAATAAAACGGCTCCTAATTCACTACCTTGAGGTAAGCCAGCTTTCATATGCTTTAATATGGAATACTCATCTTTTTGCTTTATTCTAAATGATCGCTGCATTATGTAGGACTCTAGAATATATTGATGTTGTTTTTTTTTTTTTGTATATATTTTTGCAGCTTATATATTAATCCTTTGTGCCACACTTCATCAGCACATCAAGAAAGAGGGTGGAGCATATTTTTTCCACTTCTAAGGCTTATCCTATTTTATCAGTTATTCGGTGTACCTGATCTATTGTTGAATACCTATTTCTAAAACCAAATTGATGCTTTGGTATCAATGTCTTTTCTTTTATGATTAGATGAAGACTTTTCAGAAGAATTTTTTTCAAATAGCTTAGACAGTATTGGCAGCATGGAAATCGGACGATATGTAAGTAACTTCACTTGGTACTTTGCTGGGTTTTGGTACTATAATTACTTCCGCGGCTTTCCACATTTTTGGGACATACGAGTAACTTAGTCTGTGCTAGTTTTTTCATACCTTTTTTTAATAAGTACTTTTAGAATTTCTCCTGTAATAAAATCAAATCTCAGAACTTTTTTAGAGTTTTAATTCTTTCACTATTTCCTTAAAGTTTTCTGGTCCTATTAATCTATCGTCTTCCCACATTTCTCCAGTTTGTTTAATTTAGGCGAAATCGATAAGAAGCAAACAAATTGATTTTTCCCAAAATGAGCTAAAAGGCTGAAAAATTAGTTTGATAATATGTCAAAAATCGGAATGTCATGTTTTGACATATATCAAAAATTACTTAGATATCAATTTTAAATAAAATCGTTCGAGTCATATCCAAAAAAAAATACTGATTTCCGCTAATAAGTAAAGTACCGTTATTCCACTTTATAGGGAAAAACACATGCACATTTTTATTGCGAACACCCACAGGTATGAATTTTTATCGAAATCTAGAGCTGTTTTTGAGAAAATTGCATCTTTTCAAATTTGACCTTAAACAATGTATCGTTAATTTTGAGGCTAGAACGAAAATTCTAATTTCTCCTCCTGGCATTACCCCACAGAGGCCAGATATGAAGTTAGAAGAAAATCCGTTCAGGCTCCAGCCTGAGGTACAGACAGACAGACAGATAATCAGAATTTCAAGACACATTTTTTGAGGTCCTCCATTATAGTAATGTCAATATTGATTAAAATTTCTAGAAGTTTTCACGAAAACAATACTCGTTCTAGGAAGCAAGTAAAAATGCATTTTAGCAATTTCGTTTAAATTTCAAATTTGAGTGATTTTCAAATCGACGTCACCTATGTAGGTGCAAGTACGTGCGACCCAATCGTTTACTTTAATTTTTTTTATTGTTTCCGAATAAATTCGTTTGTGTTTGTAATTCAGGTTTTGACCTACTTTAAGAAATGCAATAACATATCAAAGAAAAAAAGTAAACAAGAAATTTTTATTGGTTTTGAACATTAGTGCGGTATACATACATACGAGTTTGTAAACTTTCAAGACTTTCCTTGATTGTATTATCAATTCTGGGATATTCACGTTAAACCAGTCATTCATTAGTGCAGAATAATTAAACTACTGTTTTCTCAGAATTTCTGAACTGAAACTACTTTCCAAATCCAGAAACTTTTTCTTACTACAGCTTACAATAGAAAAGGTAGTCCATTAATCACTGTAGTGAAACAAAGTGATTCTATGATTTCTGACAGTGTTTGGCAGTTTTATGGTGCAGGTGAACTTTCGCTTCAAAGACAATTTGACTTCTGGGCAAGACCCATTCCCGGAATCTACTTATGCAAACACTAGTCCAGTTAAACTATGAGAAATATGGGGCGGAGCTGGGGTGTCTGCAAAAACCAAGTGGCTCGTCATTTATGTTTATTAGGGCAAGCAAAAATATATAAACGAATTCAATTTCCTCGCAAAGTATTGTAGCAAATCAAGACAGGAGGAAAACAGTTTCCTAGGTCGCCGAATTCGACGAAGAATTACAAATAATGGATTCAAAATGGCACAGAAAAACTCTAAATAATTAAAAAAAAAATCGAATTTCTATATAAACTAATGAAGTCAATCAGAGAAAAATATAAGGAAAGGGATTTTCGAGAATGCGAAACCAGAGTCAAAGCTTATAAATTCGAAATGCTGCCAAAAAATTAAAAAGACTGCAATAATTGACATCGATTAGTTTAGAATGTATATGTTTTCCAGTTCGCTGTATCTAATTCCGAAGTTGAAATTTTCAAATTAAAAATGGAAACCAGCGCCGTTTTAAATTTGAAAATTTTGTCTTTGAGTTTGGGTACCCAGAGGTCTGATAATAATTAGGAATTGAAATTACAAATTTTCTTTGGGGCGGAAAGAAGGAATAATATTGGTTCACTCCATCATGCGATATATGAAATTAAATCTAGAAACTATAAGCATTCGAATATGCAAAAATATTATTTTTCAATCCATGACGAAATTGAGGTACCCCTATACTATCCCGATATTGGGGATTTTCAGAAAGAATCTGGCTACATGTACGACTAAACTCAAGACATACATTTTTTGAGTAACCCGTGTAAGAAAGATGACTCAAATATATCTTAAATTCCTCCTAAAAGTGGAGCAACTAGTGTATCGTTTTTGAGTTACACGACTAACAAAAATTATTTAAAGATTCTTTAACCGCCATCCGACATTGACGAATTCACTTACGAAACTACCTAGAAATATTTAAAATGTAATATAGCAGTCCAATCAATGGAATGGTTGATAATCCCCAATTTGGCCCAGAACAATACGTTCTTTGAGAAATAGCACATTTTTTTACTTCTTCACAATCATAACATTAAAAAAAATAGGTAAAATAAAAATAAAAAAATTTAATAGTTTTGAAGTGCAACGTTGTGAAAACCACCCACCTCTACATGTCATAACTATTTTGTGCAATAAATTCGAACCCATCTGACTAGGTTGAAGTCGTTGTACAACCTATATAGATTGTACAATAGATGTATCTTCTCTTCCCCGTCGAAATTTACTCGATCAATTTGTCTTTAAAAAAAAAAAAAGCGTGCTTTCATCCGCCCTTCTAACCATCCCTCTGCGCCATATTGCAGTGCTGGGATAATGATAATATTATGTAAAGCCTTCTTATATGTCCGAGAAAGCGCTTGCGACTCAACTGCCTTCATAACCTAAAGAAATATCTGTAAGAAAGTGTGATCCTCGGCTTGATCTCAACGCTGGTGTCGTTTCCAGAAAAAGATTTATAATATCCTTAGCTATCCTAAAATTGCAGGTATATATTTTGAAGTTATGTCTGAGCCCCAGGTGTTGAGTGTCATTTTCAGGGTTCCGCATACAGGCCACGGAATAATAGTCTGACCAGCGCGTCCGTCTTTTTGTTACCACCTTCTAGCTCCTACACTATAAAAGCTATATACGCGATTTTCAGGCAAGTTTTACAAAACCCAATCAAAATCCCGGTGTTATTCTTCAAAAAACAAAAAAAAAAAAAAACAAAAAAAACACTTTGAAGGTGATTCCAGTGCAATACAAAAATAATTTGTTCCAGTTATAAATTTTGAATTTGCGCTCATAATGGAGGAATGTCTGCGAAAAATTTCGCTTTTCCGAAGTACGTGACACAAAGACTTGACAAAAAAAAAATCATGGTAATAAAGCATATCTGGATCTGTAACAACTAATAAGTCTGATTTCGATATTTTAATTAGTTTGCGATACTCGTATATCACATTTCCTATGTAAGTAACGGATAGTTTATTTCACATCACTTCCCCATGCGTCCTGAAGAAGCGCCGCAAAAAAAGATTAAATTTCTAGCCTTTTCAAGAAAATCTTCTAACCAACAAAATAATTTCAATAAAATAGATTCAATAATTTAGAAGTTATCCAAGAAACTGGAGGACAGAACTTTATGTCTGCTTTTCGTATGGAATAATAGTTACAGTTTTAGAGCATCTTCTTTCTAACGGAACCCTGTATGTGCGAACATAGTTAGAGAACATTTTGAAGATATTTGTTTCATTCAAAACTGTAAGGCTAGGAATTGTTCAGAAAAAACAATAAATGGACATTTCTGTTCTCATTTCAAGTTGTAGCTTATCCTATGTTTTCACTAAATTAAAATGGCTAAATGATCTCATTTTCCATTAATTTCCTCATTTGCTAAATGAGATGACAAATGAGTACCAAAGAAAGTTCAACAATTATTGAATTGAATTGAATGAAAAACTTAAAAAAAAAAAAAAAAAAAATATAACACCGGAGGTCATTCCACGTTCAAACACGGAAACAATGTCTTTGGGTGTATTTCTTTATTCGCTCAGAATATTTCGAATGACAGTTCTATTTTTTTTTTTTTAGAGGAAATGAAGAATAAATAGAACAAATTATTTTGCAGGTGGAAATAGATTTGTGAAATCATGAAAAATTACTTTTTAACTAAAAACATCAAGTTGAGGTGAAAAGAGTTAGAAATTATTATTATTTACAATTACACAAAATTGTATGCTTTTCTGTTTCGTTACTTATTCTATTCCGAATATTCTTCAAGATATTCTTTCCGTTCTATATCTTCAGCTGAATGAAAAAAAAAAAAATATACCCTTTGTTTGCAGTGTCATGGTTGAAGTCTATGAGATAATAATTAAAGAATGCCCATAAAATGATAACTTTGCAAATTGGTGCGTCGAATACACGTATTCTAGTACTTGAACCTGGAACGCCATCTTATCTTGTCAAATGTGAAACCAAACAGTCTAAATGTAGTGAAAATATCTCAAAATGAATCATTTGATATCAACTCATTTGGCTCTAGTATAAACGTAGTTACTATATACGTTTTCATTAGAGTCAAATGAGATGATTCCAAATGACTCATTGCAAGGCGTTTTCACTACATTGATCTCATTTGGTTTGACTTTGACATAAAAAGAAGGCTTTTTATGTTCATTCATGGGAACATATTAGGAATGGCCAATGGCTCTCATAGGTGAGCTATCCTTGTCTATTTGTAAGTGCTTCGAAGCTGACATTTCTACTGCTTATTTTATGTATATGAGATAAATATCAATCAGTTCATAAGTATTGTTTAATTACATCGGAGACATCAGACATGCCACTGCAAACAAAACTATGTATTGTTCTCGTGCTGGAACATAGAATGACCTCCAAATGTCACAGGTTCTTTTTTGACAGTTTTCATTAGAGTCAATTCAATAAAAGGCATGTTTGCCTTGTTGAACTTCGTTTTGTAGTCATTTGTCATCTCATTTGTTGCTAATGAGATGATATAGCAAATGAGGAAATATAGATCATTACGGCAAAGAGGTGATAAATTACCTCATTTCCGATTTTTTGCCGTAATCATCTCATTTTGCTCTAGTGAAAACGTAGTCTTTGCTAGACATTTGAAGTAACAAAAATGAGACCGCTTGGAAACGATTTAGTTACGAGTTTTCTACCATTTGAAACTTTATTTATAACCTCTTATTTGCTCATAAAAATGTTGTTATGAGCGTAATCGCTAATTGGGAAATTCAAGTCTCAGGAAACACAAAAAAGTTTTTTCGCGGCCTCACCTCTCTCGAACATGTGAAGCTTCTCTCAGTTGAAACAATTGCCCGCACTTCTGATAGCCTGCTACGTTTTTCCAATTAAGTATGTCGATGTAGTCAGCGTATGCGTATAAAAAGATCACACTATAAATCAAATCAGTGCCGGTGTTTCCCATCCTTTCACCCCCACTCACTTTGGAGCACGTGCAATGGACATATGTATGTACATACTTCCAGTTGCGATAATTGAGAGAGCGTAACATTTGATGCATAGCGGACTGTAAATGTTTATCCGAATAGCGGACCACAGCTCACTGTCATTTGGGCATAGCACCTGCGACAGTTTGTTTTGGAAAACTATTCTGTTGATCTACACTTCACAGCTCCGCTTAGTTACGTCAGAGTTGTGTCTTTTTGTGTTTTTATGTTGCAGTGATGAGGAAATTTAGGGTTAATTTTACCAACATCCGTGGGTTTCGAAAGAATTTCTTCGATATGTACGCCCACGCCCATTCCCATAAACCAGCTGTTTTGGCACTAAGCGAAACACAGATAGTGGAAAAATCTTCCGATTTGAAACTGCCTGTATATAACTTAGTGTCATTATTCTTTCCCCACCATGACCTCGCCATTTACGTCCGCAGTGATATTGCTTACCAAGTTCCACCACAGTATGGCCACTGTTCCAACCCGGAATTTAATTTCAAATGGCTAAAATTCACCGTTCATAAGCAAATAATTCACTACTGCTTTATTTACAGAAGCCCTACTGCGGATAGCAACTCAACTTTTGACGAATTTGATGCGCTGTCCGATTCCATCACTCGAATTGTCTCCTTGTACCCTCATACTGAAATCGTCATTGCGGGCGATTTCAATATACACAATTCGAATTGGCTTCAGCATTCTGGCCAGAGAACACCCGAAGGAAGGTATGTTGAACCTACACGTATACCGGACATTGATAAATACACCATTGATGTTTTAGCGCCTCTAGGTCGGTCTGACCATAATATCGTATCAGCTAAATTCTCGTACTCCGATCACTCAGTTAAAGAAAAATCTCCAAAAAGAAAAGTATGGCAATACGAGAAAACCAACTGGAGCTTGTAAATGAGCCTACATGTATACCGGACATTGATAAATACACTATTGATGTTTTAGCACCTCTAGGTCGGTCTGATCACAATTTTGTATCAGCTAAATTCTCGTACTCCGACCACTCAGTTAAAGAAAAATCTCCTAAAAGAAAAGTATGGCAATACGAGAAAGCCAACTGGAGCGGCCTTAATAGCTTCTTTAGGAGTTTTAACTGGTCGCTGTGCTTTCTCGATAGCGACGTGGATGCCGCTGCTGATATGACCACTGACCTTATTCTCTTAGGTATGAATGACTTTGTTCCTAACAGAATAAAGAGCAATAAACTTAAGGCAAACTCGTGCTTTGACCAGAGCTGTAAAGAGGCTATCAGGTTGAAAGAAGTAAGTTTCCGGTTTTATAAAGCCAAAACGTCTGAGGAAAACCGAAAGAAATTTAAACAAGCCTGAAAAGACTTCAATGCTCATATTCGACGTGTAAATATCTTACATGACCAAAAATTGAAACAAAAAATTTTACAATGTCCCAAAGGTAATAACAATTTTTGGTCATTCGTCAAGAATACTAAAAATCCTGCCTCGTCGCATTTACAATGACATTCCTTTCTGCAATTCACCAAATAAATGCTGGTGTTCCCCAAGGCTCTGTTTTGTCTCCGACTCTCTTTCTTATTTTTATAAATGATCTCTGCAACTTCTAATCTAATCCATTCCTTTGCTGATGGCAGTATCCCCAGTTTTTCATATTCGTTCCCCAACTCACGTCCTTGCTCTTCGGCCGTAGAAGGGGAACGGCAACATATGTTAAACACATTAAATTCCGACCTGGACAGCATAATCAAATGGGGTTCAACCAGCAGAGGAAATTTTATGTTTCTAAAACTCAATGCTGCCTTCTGTCTCTCAAGCGAAACCAAAACCCTCAACCATTATCCATGGATGGTACTTGCATCATTGAAACCGTAAGACTTGCCATTTTCCGTATGTGTATTAATAACCATCTTCGATGGAACGATCACTTATTCGAGGTCGCCAAAAATGATGCAAAATGTCTAGGATTCCTTAAACGGTGCAAGAAATATTTTTCTCCGTCTGATCTGGCCTCAATTTATAAGGCATTCATCCGCCCTAAGCTGGAAAATAACGCCCATATCTGGTCTGGTTCACCCAAGACCGTTCTGCACATTCTTGATAGGGTACAAAATCGCGCGTTAAAACTTATAGGTGATAGAGACATTGTGAATTCTATATCTATACATTTACTTGAATATCGGATAAATGTCTCATGTCTCTCCCTGTTTTATCGTTTTTCTGTAAAAAAAATGCTCTAGCGAAATCACCAGTTGCATTCCTCCCCTTCAAAATTTCACCCGCAATACGCGTCATCCTTCGAATGCACATCAGTTTTTCCTTAAGCCCAATTTCGGTCGTACTGTCAAATGTAGGGATTCTTTTATAAGCCGAACGACACGAATGTGGAATAATCTACCAGGCTCTGTATTTCCAGATCACTACACAACCCTCAAACATTTAAAGCAAACGTGCACAGGCTCCTCCGCCCGTGCCCTGAAACAGTTTAAGGGTATACATATCCCCTTTGGCGCGCGCTGATCATATATATAAAAAAAAAAGATACCTCTGATGTTAGTTTGAGATACAAACCTTTTGAGTATGATCTTAAAGAAATCACACAAATGGTAGGGATATATATGTAGGCGCATGTGCAATATGTAAATATTAAATATCCTCATTAAGAACGAGAAGATTTACTATCGTGAAACTTGAAATTGGGCCATACGGAAATTTGGTTAAGGATTGTAAATACAGAATTGTTCTGAAAATACAGATACTGCAAATTTGAGTAAAGAATTAATTAGTTCTAAAAATTAGAGGTGAGTTTTGAAAAACCTTGTAGTAAGATGCAACAAACTTATGTACATGCTGTGTCTTCTTTTACTATGACCAAACCTGTCAATGCAGGACCTTCCCGTCTATTAGTCAATGCATTCATCCACTCCCCAACGTAGGAGTTAATCCGCTTATAACCTTTACGTTTTTTCTTTATCATACAAAACCCATCCATTGCGCACCCTTTAAAAGTTCATTCAGCGACACGTTCATTCCTCTTTAAATAGACACCGCAGATGTCTAACGGCAATGAAGAACCTCTCTCCACAGCGAATATATATACTCATACTCGTGTATGCCATTCACTGGAGCAGCTATCTTGACCGGTTTTCCTATAAATATCAAGAGCGTTCTCCTCCCTGTGGAGTGATATTTATTTTTATGACCAAAAGTAAAGTCCCACTAGGGCTTTGTTCTATTCCCGCTGAGTTCATCCATTCAGATTGTTGCTAACACGTGGGGCGGCCGGCCGACGGTGCTGGTGCTACCTACATATTGTGTTTGCATAAATCACTTCCTGTTTGTTTAGAAACTGTCCGCCCATTACAATCCCCAAACACCTGGCATCCTCTTCACCGTATATCGCCATCAGGTAAATATCGAGTGGATGGAGATGAGGGCTTAATTGACTCCCATGTCCGGCACCAACACCTGATGAACTGCACGTTGTCTATAAATGGTTGTATGTTGTATACAAAGAGATAGATTCCTGTCATCTCTTGAGCATTGCTAATCCATTTATTTCCATTCGATCGACTCATTTGCTATCGGTGCGGTCTTGAAAATAGATACCTAGGAGGAAGTCCATCTATATTACTTCTTTCCGTTGGTTCTCACCACCAATCCTTTTGTCATTTCAGTGCATTATCAACGCATTATTCACGCCGACATTAAACCGGGTAATCTGCTCCTAACCGAATGCGGACATGTGAAAATAGCCGACCTGGGGGTGTGCAATGAGTTCTTAGGGGAAGATGCAACCATGAATAATGGTTCTACAGCTGGGACACCAGCGTTCCGGGCACCGGAAACTCTATTTCCGGGACAGGTGAGTTTTATTGGGTGGAAGTGGTGGGATTACATGGTTATTGAAATATTTTTTTTTTTTTTTTGTTTTTGTTCAGCATTTGTACAGCGGAAAGGCGGCTGATATTTGGGCGTTAGGTGCAACGCTATACTCTCTGGTCTATGGCAATGTGCCATTTGTTGCAAACTCAGTGCCGTTGCTGTATGAGAAGATAAAAAATGAGACTCTGATGATACCCGAGAAGCCATTGGTAAGCGAGGAGCTGGTGGATCTCATTAAGAAGATGCTGACAAAGGATCCTGCCAAAAGGATAACGCTGCCGCAAATTAAGGTGAGTTGGTCGATTATTTTTTTGCATTTATACTCATCGCTAAAGTTGTAGAGAACGTAAGGGGAAGTTGTTTGCTGAACTTGAATTTCCTTATATATCCTTAAATTTAAGGATTCAAACCAAACTTAAATGGAAATAGGTATAATTGAAATAGTCCATCATAGGAACACACAAAAAAAGTATCTTTCATATGCAGATATTTTTCCGTAAACTTAATCGTTATGTTAAACGTATCGAAGAGAAAAGATTTGAATTTTTAAAAAAAAAAAACAAATATTTATGAGCGGAATTGTCGGGAGCACAAGGACAAGTTTTGTGGTGACCTCGAATATACTTGAATGCTTTTTTTAAGAATATGGGACTTGTACGAAACAGCTCTGCTCTTTTTATCAAAAAGTAAAAAGAGCATGCCGAGACCATAAAGCACGCACAGAAGTCTGCAGAGACGAACATGGAAACCTCGTAGTAAAACCGAAGTCGATGCTTAGAATCTGGAAATAATATTTCTGCAGATTGTTAAATGGCGTTGGTCAATAGTCCGCTGTCAGTCAGAATGAACCCGTTCAACATGAGGGAAGAATGGATAAATAGATAAATGTTTTATTTATTCATCAAAATTTAACTTTCAGTATATACGAGGGTGGGTCAATAAGTCCCTGAAAAATGAAATAAGGAACACTCTTTTCGGTATAAAAACATTTTATTTTTCAACATAGTCTCCTTCTAGCTCTATATACTTCATCCAACGTTTCTCCAATTTGTTGATGCCCTCCAAATAATACGATTTCTCGAGCCCCTCAAAATAAGCGTTTGTTTCAGCGATGACCTCTTCATTCGACCCAAATCTCTTACCTCCGAGCCATTTCTTCATGTTTGGAAACAAGAAATAGTCGCAGGGGGCTAAATCTGGGGAATATGCTGGATGAGGGAGAAGTTCGTAGCCTAACTCATGCAATTTTGCCATTGCGACTGCGAACTTGTGCGCCGGTGCGTTGTCCTGGTGAAAAATAACTTTTTTCTTCGCCAAATGCGACCGTTTTTTCTTCAAATCGGCTTCAAATCGGCTCCAGCAGATCTCCGTAATATGCGCCGGTGATCGTTTTACCCTTTTCAAGGTAATCGATGTGAATAATAGCGCGCGCATCCCAAATTAGTCAAAACAAATATATAAAACTTACTTTACTTTACTGATTGAAGAACTCTTAGTTTAGTTAAAACAAAATAGGGACATAACAATTTATTAAAAACTTTCGCTGAAGATTTGAGCTCTATCCCTTGAAGTAGTTTCGTTCGTTGAGATTAAACTAAACCTTTGCATAGATTTTTCGCTCCGTTGGAGATCTTGCTCTTTCTATGAATGCGTATCTTTCGTTCTCATCGGTGACTTGTATAATTTCGTATAACGACTTCTTCCATTGAGCAGCATTTGCTTTAGCCAGCTTCAGTGTAATACTAACATCTGGGGCTAGATTGGTACAATCCTGATGGCAGAGGGACTTGTGTTGAACTGTATACTGCAACAGCAGATTTGGGAGCCTGGAATTATCCATACCCATTACACGTACAACAAAATCTGAACTCAGGTTTAGTGTGGAGATAAAGTGTAAAGCGTATTTACTGGCAGGTAAAAAATCCTCCTTAGAAAAAAGCGCAGTAAGTTCTCCACCACTTCGTACTTATGAACTCCCCAAAATTGAGCTCCATAAAAAAGAATCGATTGAGCTGTTGCATTGAAAACACTGCATTTAGTTTTGGCTGATATTAGATTGTTCTTTCCAATTCGCACAAATGGCGGCTTTAGCTTTATCTAATTTCATTTTGAGATGTTTATCGCACTTCAGATTGAAGGTTACTTTCATTCATAGGTACGAGGTATATTCCTTGACGACTTCTAAGACCTTTCCGTCTAAATTTCAATTTGTAAAAACCTTTATTTTCGACTTATCGGATTCAACTTCTAAGCTTCACATTTTGCAGTAGTCTGAAAGCCTATTAATGAGGGGAGGATGGCTGTGCCTAAGCTTAAATCAAACAAGACTCCTGGCACTGATAGCCTATCAGCCGAGCTATTTAAAGCAGCAGGAAATGACTTGGTAGGGAGCATGCACCAACTCATTTGTAAAATCTGGTCAGATAAAAGTATGCCCGGTGAATGGAATCTCAGCATCGTATGCCCGATCTACCAAAAGGAGATACTCTGAACTGCCAAATTACAGAGGCATTTGTCTTATATACATAAGAGTACATCGCCTACAAGACCTTGTTCGCTGTGTTGTGTGAACGCCTAAAGAAAGTACAAACATAACCTCGACCAAGCCAACATTGCTATTCTTATAAGCATATAATACTAACATTAGCTTTTCTTCACATCTTCTCTGCACTCCACTAATCTTGAGCACATGAACACAATAAAATCTGAGGAGATTTTACTGCTGATCTCTTTAAAACCAATAGCAGAGCCAGCCAATTTATTGATTTTATTACCTCTTCTAGACTTGTTGTGACCAACTCGAATATTAATTTTCTTCTATGTCGTATTCAGCTTTCAAATTCTACAATAAATTTACATTGTATACCCTTTTTTATTGGGTCTTTTTTTTTATTGGCTACTTAAGACTTAAGTTCCATATACGAAACTTTAAGGCTAAATCCCAATGCCCTTTACGGCGCTCCGACCTCAGCAGCTTTTTAGCAACTTTGTCTTCAATTTGTTCGTTTTTTCTTCAGATCACAGAAGCCTATTTTTGTATCTCCAAATGTCGTGCTCCGACTTTGACATTTGGGGAATTTTAAACCTGACGCAACGATTTCACTAGATGATGTCCAGGATATAGTTTTTTTTCCCATTATTCCCAAAAGTGACTGTGCAATAACCAATGGAAACAATCACTCATCCCTCAAACGTGAACTAATGTGTTACAGTCGGCTAAACTAAAGAATTGCTCTACTTCGTCGTTTTCTGAAACTTTACGATACCTACGATCAAACGTCTCTTAGAAGCTAGAGCATCATTTGGTTTTGATTCTACTTCAACTGTCAGAGCGCGAACGACGTAACACGTCATTGTGATTTTGCCTTTAAATTAAACATGTGCATTTGTGCAAAGAATTTATATCTTTATATGGTCCTCAAAGGTGTTTCTGGAACCACAGCTCAGATATATCGATGTTGTCGAGCTCTGGTCACAAAAAGTCGGTTAACATCGCTCTATACCGAGGACCATTAACGGTAACCGTGTCTCCTTCCTCATTTCGAAAGAAATAAGGTCCGATGATGCCGCCGTACCATAAACCGCACTAAACAGTCAATCTTTGTGGATGCATTGATGCTTGGTCGAACACTTGTGGGTTGTGGTCACTCCAATAATGGCAATTTTGCTTGTTGATATAGCCGCTTAACCAAAAATGGGCCTCGTCCGAGAAGATGATTTTTTGGCCAAAATCCGGATCTCCAGCCAACATTTCCAGCGCCAATTATGGAACTCACGGCGTTGTCTATGGTCGTTCGGCTTTAATCCTTGCTGCAGCACAATCTTATACGAATGTAGACTCAAATCCAACCGCAAAATCGGCGCCGAATCGACATTTCTGGGTCTTCTTCGATGCTGGCGGCTATGTTTTCTTCACTTTGCACCGATCTTAAGATCCAAAGGAGTGTACTCATGCTTTCCCACGGTGTGACGAATTTTCTGCGCACTGAAGCCATGATGACGACCGACCTCACGACGAAATTCACGTTGCATCAAACGATGCATGATGAAATGGCAAACCTCACTGAGACAGCTAGATATCTTTAGTAGTTTTGACAGCTGCTAAAACATAATAATTGGAAAACTATTATTGCTATCTTGTCACCCTTTAAAAGTGTAACGATACAAACAATTTTTCACTTATATTTCTCTCCAACACTCAACTCTAATTTATGGATATTTCTACTAACCTTGGGTTTAAAATAAATCACTCTCTTTCTGCCATCAACCACTTTAATACCTGCGTAAACTTTAACTATTTTCAAGTTTTATTCCAGTATCCACCAAAGTAAGACTTATCAAAACCTAACTTGAGCCCAATATTGATTATGTTATATTTGTATTACAAGCTCGATTCCCTGTCCAACATAAACTACTGGTTGCATTCAGCGACATGGTTAGTTATTTGTTTGGGCTTAGAATATATAACCCTATTTTTCATTCTGCTTTCAGTGTACCCTACAGCAGTTTCTTGATAATTTTATATCTAGATCCAATGCTCTCTGGTAGTCCTATTGTCCTTTCTTCAAAGGTCCAAGTTTTCGGTAGCAGAGTCATATCAATCTTATCTTGGACCGGCGTCCACTTTCATGCCTTTATAACTTATATTGTTATATCTTATTATCTGTGCCCTGTCTCCCTTGGAATGGTGTCCTTAACCTTGGAATTATGATGTTAGCAATTTAGTTTTCGAGTTACATTCAGGTTATGTCACAGTAATTCATGCATGTGACATTATTTAAGCCCACCCACGATAAGGTGGCCAACGTGGGAAGGTTTTAGTTTTACCTAACTCTTATGCTTAATTTTGCTACGTCTGATTTGCCGGGTCATACAATATGTTGCAGGCTACCAAACAGGTTCACGGGCTTTAGATGGCGGGACCGAAGAAGTTCATGATATTGAATATTTCATGGGTGTGAAGGAATTTGTAGTTCGGCTCTACAATTTCATAAGAACAACTACAAGATGGGCAGATGTTGCCTTCAGAAAAGCATCAAACCATTATCCTCTCAGCAGCATCTGACCCAAAAATGGGCGACTTGCAGTCAGTTTTTTCAGGCTATAACCTGGCAAAATCTATGCTTTCTCTCTAATCTTTAATTCTCTTCTATAACTTTTCTTCTCTCTTCATCGCTGGAAAATTAAAAAAATAAAATAAATAAACTGGCTAATCTTAAAGATTTCTAGGAAATAGTTCTAGAAGATAAGCCAAAGGTTCTTGGAGTTGACCGGCTACCGTAAACTGTTGACTAACACACTGCATATACTAAGAGAAGGTGTTTAATTTTCTTCTAACATTTCTAATAAGCCTTTAACCTTCCATCTTTACATCGGTAGGCACGAAATATGACCCCCTTTCGTTTAGGTTTACAAATTCAATTGATAACTTGTCTTATGCAAGTCATTTATAGACTTGCATAAATTGTTAGTTTACAACAAAATATGATTTAAAAAAAAAATATGTTCTTATTACAATTAATTTTCCTCCACAGGAACATCCATGGGTGACAGCAAATGGAGTGCATATCCTACCCTCCGAAGATGACAATTGCCGGCTGGTACAAGTCAGCGAAGAGGACATCAATAGTGTTGTTAAAAGCATCCCCAAGCTAGACACATTAATTCTAATCAAAACGATGCTGAAGAATCACTCATTTCTGAATCCCTTCAGTCGTGGTATATCTGGCCGTGCACCCCAACGTGGCGGATCCCGTTTGGAGAGATTCACTCGTGCAGGACGCTCAAATTCCGCCCCAGGTGCTTATCACTCACCTATCGATAGACAACTCTCCGGTGACAGTATCCTACCAGCTTTATCTGAACATGGGGTCAGTTCGAGTAATGACATCCCTGAGGATTCCTAAAGTTTTGACAATGTTGACAAAAAATTGACACACAAATACACATAATATTGATTGCATTTACAAAATGAAATTCTTTCTCACAAATAATCTTTGTTCTCGAGTACAATTTTTGTTACAAATACTTTTTTTTCTAATTTTTAGAAAATGGGATTTTTAAAAATAAATTTAATACTAAATTTAGATTTAACTTAAAAGAAAAGTCTTCTATATACTTTAGATAACTGCTGTCTCTCTATTTAGCGGTAGAAATGATTCTTCTTTATTGAATAAAAGCACATTAATTACTGCACTTAATTCCTTAAATAAATAAATTACATATATACATACATATATAAAAAATATTATAAAAAAAAATTATTAAAATCAACACAAAAACACACAGAAAAATTACACAACAAAAAAGAAAAAAGAAAATGCAGATGCTACCTTGCAATCATGAATCGTAATACCCTTATATTGTTTACTGTGATATTGATATTATTATTGTTGTTATATATTATATACATCCATACATATATACCTACAAATTAAATGTACGTGCATTTGTTGTATAACGGTATCATGTGGTTAATATTATTACTAAATGGTTTTGTTTTTTTTAATTTTGTAAACATAAAGTTTAAGTGGTGAATATTTTTATTTTTTTTTTAATATAAAAGTAACATAAAAACAAACGTTAATAGTTTAAAGTAATTTTAAAAGTTTTGGTTGTGCAAAAATAAGGTTATCAAGTGAATTATTGAAACATTTATTTTCTTTTAAATATATCTATGTAGCTGCGACTTACAACAGTTTAAAATTTTTAAATTTAGCATTAGGATGAAAGAATACTAAAATAGCATTTAAGACCCTCTTAGGCTGCTTGCTGATATGCGATTTTTAGTTCCGCAACAATTTGGTTGCGATTACTACTGTCATGGGCTTATATGAGAACGCGTACACATGCAACTGTAAAGTTTTCATATAAATCCGCAGCAGTAGTAATCGAAAGTAAACAGTTGCGAAACTTAAAATTGCCTATCAGCAACTGGCCTTATTATAACAATACACTCGAACCACTTCAAACAATTTCCTCTTATCCAATTTTAATACTAAATAATATCATACGTATGTATTATCAAAAAGACTTCTATTTAATCGATCTACTAATCGACTTTTTGACCAGCAAAATAAGGTTATTTGATTAGCAATTTAATACTTTTTTGATCGTCAGAAGAATTGTTTTTTCATCTGCATAAAATTAAAAACAAAACCAGCAGGAAAAGTAAATGGTTATCAAAACATTAATTATTCGATCAGCAGAATACAATTTTTTTATAAGCAAAAAAATCAGCAAATATGTTAATAGATCCTAAAAATGGTTTTTTTTTTAGCAACAATAAATTACTTCTCAGATTTTTTTTTTTTTGACTAGCAGAAATAAAATTTCACCAGTTGAAGTTACAAATTCCTTTAAATTTTGAATTATTATGTTCAGAAGTTCGTAATCGCTCAAGTTTTTTCATGAATAAACGTTTCTTCCCTTTCATATTCTTTTTTCTTGAAGAATTGATTCTCTATGCTGATCAAACAATTCATATTTGCTAATCATTTATTTTTTCTTCTGATTCGAGTTTTTATTTTCTGCTGATCATAAAAATGCCTTTGCTTTTTTTGCTACATTTCGCTGGTCTTTGAATTATTTAGCTGATCACTAATAATATTGGCGTATCAAAAATACGTACCTCCCCAATTACCTAGTTGATTCCGCTAAGATTGCTTAGGCGCACTATATTGTTCAGTATCAGTTTGCTTTTAGCCGTGCAATCGTTTGGGGGTCATTGGCGTACACTTTCAACCCGAAATGGAGTTATGTGAAGCAGAAGGTATATGACAATGACTCCAAAAGGATTCCAAAGTTAAAGGATGAGATTTGACGCGTTATTTATGAGCTACCGCAGAATTTGTGCCGAAAAGTAATGGAAAATTTCATCAAATGGGCGGTATAATTTTTCATGTTTAATATCAATGTCTCAGCATTATATTGACATAAAGATATCAGTAGTTTATCAAAAACCAAGTTTTATTTCAAATTTAAATTTTAACCGCCAGTCAAATCACTCTTTATTTTATTATTTTATTTTGTCGTTGAGGTTTTGTCTCTGGGTTGTTATGATTACATGGAACCAACAGATCGTACGGTGCTGGTAAAGATAAGTTACTAACACATTTCCTTATTAACCGGCATCTTAAAGTGTCTTGATATCAGTCTAACAATAGAGTGGATAAAAACGTCGGAAGAAGAGATTAATATCAGGCGGATACCTAAATTGTAGCAGCCTCATATTTGCAACCTTTAGTATATAATAAGTGTAGAATAAGATCCACTTTAGTGGTAATAATCCAGGCAATAATGGGTAGTTGGAGCTACGGGCTTTTTTTCACAGCCATTTACAGGGTATCCGCCTTTAGGTATCTCAAATTATCAGTGGTGAATACTCATACTAGTAGATATATGTGCAATTCTAAGACGAAAATATAATAATGGTGATTTTCGACTTGGAGCTTAGTTTTGCCAATCTCATCGATTGAAAGACATATGAGTTACTCTGAGTCAGTTTTCTTTGCTTACCTTTGAAAGTCTGCACTGAATTTAAATACACACGTAAATAAAACATAATTATCAGACCTTAAAGGCATCTATTATGCTCGCTTTGACCAGAAAGCGACTCTCATAGTTTTTTTCTCAGAGTTTGGCTTAATTTTTTAGCTTCCTTTCAATCGCGTCTGTAGTTTGTAGTCCTGAGTTTCGGTGTATGACTTTTTGATCAAGTTACTCTCAATACCTTTTCCAGTCGGCTCTATTGAATTTCAACCGCCTTATATTAAAGATTTATCAATTCCAAGGCGAAATTCAATCAAACGAAGATTCAAAATAGATATCTCTTCCTGACTACACCACTTTGTGATTGGGTCACATATCCTCCCGCTAAAAAAAAGAAAGTGATATCAATGACTTCATGCTTTCTATACGTAACTAAATTTCATAAATTCCTATGAGTAAAAATAGTCTTTCTTGCTTAATTTTATATTATCCATCGGCAAAACATATCCATCCGTGCGAAATTTACGCTTTAAATTTTAAACTTCCTACTTAGGTACTACTTTTAGAAAAATTCAATCAATATAAAATAAAAACCTTAAGAAAATATATATTCGTAAAATGTTTCAAAAGAAAACATAAAAGCTTTAAATTTTTACATTCTTATAGGAATTAAATTAATATTATAAAAATTATTGGCATTATATATATAAAAAAAAATATTCTAATCAAAACTAAACCAATACATAGTTAAACATTTTGTTTAAAGTAGAAAATACAAAATAATTAAAATTATGTCTACATTAAGAAATTTAAACACAATATAGAAAAATAAAAAAGAGAAATAAAACTTACCATGATTTAGTCGAGAGCTTTTTAATGAGAATTTTTTTGGGACCATATACCAATGTAAACAATGAGGCTAAATGTAATTTAAATGTTGAATGTTCTATTTAATATTATTGTCTCCAAAAATATGAAAAGCAAAGCAAAATACAAAAAAAAAAAAAAATAAAAAAATTAGTAAAAAGCAACAAAACATTTTACTATTGGCTGTTAAGTATGAAAAATTAAAATGCAGAAAATACGAAGCCAAAAACACAAAAGTTTTTAAGATAAAATTAAAATAAACGGTTTACTTACAAAAAAAAAAAAAAGAAAAACGGAACAACGAAATTCTATGTATGCAATTTTTTAAACGTCCAAATTCTTATATATTTTCAGACTTTTCGAAACTTTCACTTTTCTGGCAAAATAAAGTAAAATGTAAACATACATACAATTTCAATCTTCACAAATACGTAAGGAACAACTCACTGCGATCTATTCTAATTTTGAAATAAATAAATATAAAACCAATCTCTATTTCAAAAATAGCTAAATGAAAACTATTTACTAATTAAAAATTTAGTAGTTGCCTAAAAGAAAGATAGAAAACAATTAAAATTTAAAGTTAAAGTTAAATGATTCAAATTATAAAGTTAACCATATTGCGATAAGAGTAAGAGGTGTAAGTTCAACGTCCGCCATTTAACTGAATTTTTTTCAAAATATTCGTGTATTATTTGCGAGAGTGAGACACAATTTTCAACGTCTTTTTTTCAACGTCAAATTTACCTTGCAAACCCAATCCTTTATACCTCACTGGATAAATTGGCGTTCACTGTCCGCTGTATTAAAATTTTTGAACATGGAACACATGATAGGTAGATGAGTGTCATATGATAATAGTCATTGTCATTTAACCCTGATAACAATATGAATCTTTAAGAGGTCTTTCAGTTTTATGTATGCGACTCTTAAGAGTCTCTCAAAATTCTGCTAGCTAGAGTGGACTCGTAGTTATTGTTGACTACACCGAGCAATTTTGCATGCATACTGGTAGGTAGTATAGCGCCCAGTCAATATCGGCGTATGCAGATAATGGATGAATAAATAGCGGGAGGCTAGACGCACTTCGATATAGAAATACATATTGTGCTACCTCCTGTTATTAATCGAGGCTTTTCCGGGGTCCTGATAACAGGGTTGCTGCCCTCACTGATTACCATCCACAACAAATGTACCACAATCTTTTGGAATCCCCAGATATTGAGTTAGATTAAACAAAGTGGTTGCCAAAACTGCGCCAAGGACATACGTAGACCGTTATGATATCATTTGTAACCAGATTCTTCAGAACCAACCTTGTGACCCTTCTATTCTCTTTTACGAGTAGATAGAACGCACTAGTTAACACTTGCAGTTCCTTATTTAGTAGTTTGGACTTGAAGACAAATCTGTTAATTTTGCAGGCGGCCAGGTTTAACAGGCCATTCAATTCGTTGAAGAAATAGGTACTCGCGGAAGGTTTTCTTCTTAACTTGGATATGGCAGAACAGGTGTACAGAAGGTAAGTTATAGTTTGCTCCTCCTTCTCGTCTCTACAAGCACTGCAGAAATCGTTAGGGGGTATTTACTCTTATTCTTCTTGCTTATTTAAATATAAGCTTTCCCTTATTATTTAAATGAGTCTGTCTGTCTTTCTCAAGAAAATTGATCACCTTTCGTTAGCCATTTTAGGTGGAGTTTAATCACATCAATATTATTGGGACTTCGACTGGTGCCCTCTTTTGCCAGTTCATCCGCCTTTAAGTTGTTTGAAATATTGCTTATACTCGTAAAGCCCCGTATACATATATATTCTATCTTTACTAGGATTATCCCTGGATCTTTAACCTTTGGTTGTGCAATACATGATACTTTGTACCTCCTTCTGAAATCATAAGTGCGGTCTAGAAATAATTGACCCCGAAACCGACTTTGTCTGTTCAGTTCCAGAGTTTGCTTAGAGCTTATTTTATCCGCTCGTGGAGAAGATCTCCCATATGGGTATTGTAATGTCTTCAATATATCTGTTGAAAATTAAATTATCTTCTCTTACTATACAACAATATACGAGTACGTACTGTACCAATAGCTACTCTATATATAGTACATATATCTTTCTCATTCTACACATGCAATTGCACTCTTTAAACATTGTTAACGGAACCTTCTGTTCAAACTTAGTTCTCAGTATAACTATTCAAGATCGGGTGTGTTCGTTTTTGTCTTTGACCTGAACTGCTCGCACCTGAAATAAAGGAAAAATTGTCTTGGCCTCTCTTTATTCCGGAACCTTTTAAAGTTTTATTTTACAATATCTATAGGCTATAACACTGCATCTCTTTTATTGCAGGATGTTGAATAACTTATTCACTACTAGCTACTTGTGACCGTGGTGTAGTGGTAACATTATCGCTTGTCACGCTGTTGGTTCACGGTTCGAATCCTGATGTCAAGAATCATATATTTATTTCGCATGAAATAAATAAAAAAGGCGATCACTTGCGAAAGCTAAGTCAACTCTACTGTGAAGGCATAACAATGCAACTTGTTTGTGATAATGACATCAGGAGGACGGAAAAAAATACTGTGAATCATAAGCAACGACAATAATAGAGAAAACAAACAAAATACTCCCCAGTTATCTGGCCAGCTACCCTTGGAATTCACTGAAACTTAACTACCACCTGAGTTTCAAACCAACTACACCAATCTGTCTTTCTCTCTGTGTCTTCCCTTTAACACTTGCAAATTATAAAAAAAAAAAAAAACCATAACAGTCGTGGTAGTATTTACTACCATACCAGCACATTTAGGTTCTGATTCCGCACTTCTTTCTCATTTGCCCATCTTTTCTTTTGTGTCACTGGGTTTCGGTGATGGGGGGCTGCTTCGACGTATCTTAGTCTACTTTTGTGTTATCCACCGACTTTTAATGCGTTCGTATATATACGAGAATGCAAATCCTGATAAAATTCTTATTAGTTTTACTGTAGATCTTGCCAGGTTCTTAGCTAGTTTCTCTGCAGTTTTAGTTAAACGATAGTGCCCTTCCACCGTAAAAAGCCGAAACGCATTATCTTTCAACACTTAGGTACCATCGGTTGTGTTTTACATTTGTTCCTTATTACTTTTCATACCTATCAACTTCATGGCATTAAAAAAAAAAAAAAAGAAACTTGGGCAAAGTTTAGTAATAGAAAAATAGAGATTGGAGCCTTGTATTTCTCACAAAGCAATTACATACAGTTAAGCACAAAAAGCACAAAACGAATTCAAATACATGAATTCAAGTCTCTTGCAATAAAAATAAATAAATACATACATATAGCAATAATTAAATTAAATCATATTTTGCTTTTCTTTATATTCTCTCCTATCAAAATTTCTACAAATTAATTAAGTAGTAGATGGAAATTTGAAATATATTCAGCTACTAGCTAAATCTATAAGCCCGCGTAAAAAATAGATACAACTTTGGAAAATCTTATTTTACTTAAATAAATCTATAAAGCAAAAAATGTAAAAAAAAATAAAATATTAATTATCAATAAATTGAATTATTTTTCAATCCTTACTTATTGGCTTTAATTATTATACTAGCAGTCGGCTTCTTCTTCTTCTTACGGCGAAGTTATGATCCGGAGTAGAAGGATCACAACCCTCCCACTTTACTGCATCCCTACTGGTCCGCCTGTGGGGTTTGCCACTACTAGCAGTCGGGTTATACTAAAAAAACATGCGAGTCGGACTTGCACAGTTAGTGTTCCGTACAGGCTTTGTCGTTAACCCACGGAAAAATAAAGCGCTATGGTCGTACTTGAAAAGTTTCTTTCACACCACTCCCTCAAAAGCTACTAAAAATAGTTTGATGAAATTTAGCGTCTTTGCCTGGGTTTCAGCTTTTTTGTTCAAGAAACTTTATACTTCTTTTACATTTCGACTCCTTGGAAGTTCAGCTAAAGGGGACTAGAGTACAATCGGCCCTCAAAAACCCCCTCCCCACAAAAATATTTTTTTTTTTTTTTGTAAGCGTCTTTTTCCTGAATATTTTGGGTCCACCAAATAATATTTTTTAACAAAATTTCAACTCTCTAGCTCAAAGGGCTCAAATGTTACAAGCATGTAACAGACACCGACAGACGGACAGATAGGCACCGTGTTGAAGCCATTAGTGTTGTTTACACCATACTGCTACGGAATACTAACAAACAAATTAGGTGCAACAGGCCTGTGGAGTAGCTTCTCACAGACATTAGTGCTGAGGCGAGATACGAATGTAAGAGTATTTATTGAAATGCAGGCGAAATAAGAACATCACGAGTCTTTCAATTGTGTTCTTCATAGCCCTGTAACTTAAGCTGTTCTTCTTTCTTCGTTCGGCGATTTATCAGAAGTTGCTACGCCGTAGTACCATGTTGTCGAACAAGCTCATTGAGAACCTTCTCATGACAATTTAAATCTCAGATGTTTATCAGATATTAACGAGAGGTGAAACCGTGAAAAACATTTTAGGTGTTTTTGTTTTTTCTTGGATTTAAATATTTAACCTTCCACTGGTAGTTCAATGCACTATACACTGGGCTTTGTGCATTATATTAGGTTGTACTTATAACAGGATTTTGGATAAAAAGTTTTGCAAAGAACATTTTTATTCTATTTTATATGTACCAACGCTGAGTCTTAACCGATAGGCAATGAACATTTAATTCAACCGCATTGAGATTGCTTCTTATTCATTCAATCGCATTCATTCAAAAGCAATCGCAATAATATGTTTCGCGCACCAACGTACATTACCGACAGCCTTCAGAATCTCTTAGGCTCCTCTTGCCGGAGAAAGTGAACTAATTAGCAGCTTTATGGAACCAAGCACAAATGAGATCAGGAGAGCTATTTTACCAAAAGCTAGAATTGCTAACATCTACATCTGTGCATTTGTAGTAGAGGGAGTGGAACTAGAATCCCGGCACCTACTGCATGAAGAGGGAAGAAATAAAATAAAATGTGAGACGTAGCAAAGGAAGTCGAATCAACGCTATTGTTGCACAATTTGATTGATAGGGTAGCAAATATGTACATAACGCCACCCACCCATGATCACCCAGATTACTTTTGCCTATCTCGGATGAAGATCAGTTCAGAATGTGGAAAGAGCACACAAGGGAAATAAACAGGGCTTGACCGCATTCATACCGTGGTTCTTCAACCAGCTCTAAATATTCTTCTTGTCCGGTCCTGTCCGATCCAACCCTCCAATTCTCACCCTTGTTCGCTATCTTCTTGAAACACTGGTTTAGTGCAAAGTGTCATGAATTCTTCTCAAGAAAGAAACTGAAGAGAATATTGAACTCAGCGCACAGAGTAGTATATTCGCCCAATTCTTGGACAAAATGGTATTTTTTTTTTGTTTTCAATTGCCAACCCTAGTTTGCTATTTTCTGAAAAGCTTAATAGTAAACACATCAAAATTCAAAACCCCCAAAGCTTTATCTTGTCACAGAGTGCAACGCGATCAGTCAAAAGTAAACAATTGTATGAAGTGTCAAACCAATTTCGGAAAAAGCGCGAATTAAGTGCATCATTGAAATTTTTAAATTTTTGATTTTAATTTTTTTTTAAATTTAATTAACTATGGATAATTGCAGACCGAAAATGATAAGATAGTCAATGCAAAGCAAAGGCTATCACTCATTAAACACCAATTTAAAGAAAAATGGATAGCTGCCCGAAAAACAAAATCAAGGTTTGAGAAAAGCAATGCTGAGTGGCTGAATGGGATGGTATCGTTACTTATTGCAGGTTTGTCAAAAACATGATCTGTACATTTTCAAGAGTTTAATATAAGATTTTGTTCTGGTATAGGGGTTAGCCGAGATCGTCCTCTGAAATCTTTTGTGAAATCAAGTGACAGAAATAAAAGACGAAGAACCGAAGACTTTCGATCAAAAGATGTAGAGGAGCTGGCTTATGCTACACAAATGAAGTTGCGTGTGACGGGCAATGTCGATGCATCGAAAATAGTTAAAAACCTTATAAAAAGTCCTTAAAGAGCTAAAAAGTATGTCACGGCCATCAATACGAGTATGGAAAACCAACCATGTCAGTTATCACCTTTACGTGCTCTGTCAATGTTTACAGAAGCAGGACTTACAAAAGCCCAGTATGAGATTGTTAGAGAAACTAACAAAAATTTCTTTCCTTGCTATTCTATACTACAAAAGGTTAAAAAAGAATGCTACCCAGAAATACATTCCATAACTGAGAAATGTGCTGAAGTGCAAGTGCAAAAGCTGATGGATCACACGGTGAGTCGTCTTATCATACATCTTCGGAAAGCTGTAGGTCTTTTAAGTGATGAAGACAAAAAAACATTAATTTTAATAAGTAAGTGGGGTTGTGACGGATCTCATCAGAGCCAATATAAAATGAAATTTGAAAATGAAGCTGATTCTGATGCTAACATTTTCCAAAGCTCTGTAGTTCTACTTCAGCTAGTTTATGGGTCTGAAATGAAAATTCTTTGGCAAAACCCAACCACGTCATCCTCTCGTTATTGTCGACCAATAAGAATCAGATTTATAAAAGAAACACAAGAAATAATTAACGAAGAAATATTCGTAGATTACATAAAAAAACAAATTGAAGAACTTTCTGCTACAGAAGTTGATGGTTTGAATATAAAACATAAAATGTTATTCACCATGGTAGACGGTAAAGTATGTAATGCCGCAACACTTACCAAATCAACAGTTAGGTGTTACATATGTGAAGCACCTTCCTC
Organism: Pocota personata; assembly: GCA_963082735.1. NCBI lineage: Eukaryota > Metazoa > Arthropoda > Insecta > Diptera > Syrphidae > Pocota > Pocota personata. The sequence goes on along the minus strand of OY720429.1, from coordinate 43,299,245 downwards.
AGAGTTTAATAATTTAACAAAAAGGAGATCATGCAAAAAAGAAAATTTAAACTTTGGTCTCTCCTTGCTTCAAGCCCGCATACGGTTTTTCGAGGGTATGTTACATGTAGCTTACAGGTTACAGGTGAAACGTTAGATTAACGAATGAAGAAAAACAAGTTGTGGAAAACAAGAAGAAAGATATTCAAAATCAGTTCAAGCAACAACGTTACTTTTGGTAACGCGAATGATGGTAACACCAGCAGAAGATTCTTCAATTCATACGAAGTATCAGCAGCTATAACAGGACTTGTAAAAATTTGTTATATCACCTAAAAATAGTTTTAGACACTTTGTGTTATGGATTCCACATAAATGTTGAAGAATTTGAAAGATATTGTCAAGAAACGGCCGAAGTGTATGTTTCTCTATATAAATTTTATCCAATCCTCCAACAATGCATAAGGTTCTCGTTCATGGATCTGAGGTAATAAAGAAAGCCATTCTTCCAATAGGAAAACGTTCAGAGGAAGCTGCGGAAGCATGGAACAAACATATAAGGTTATTCCGATTAAGCTACTCAAGAAAGTTTACTCGTGTTACCTGTAACACGGATATATTGAACAGGCTTCTTTTAACATCTGATCCATTCATAACAGGCATGAGATCTTACAAAAGTAAAAAGAATAATGGTTTCTTTTTATTGATGTATTACGGTTGCTATTATAAACTGAATTCGATAGTGATGAAAAAAGTTCAGAAGATTAATAAAATATTTGTTTCTTTATAAATAAAATACTTTTTTTGTTGTTTTTTTATTTAAACATGAAATTAAAAGCAATATTTAATGGATAGAGATATAAAATATTTTTGGCCAGGTTTCAGACCCAAATACCACACTGTGCAGCGTATCACTTAAGACGTCCCATGAATTTAAAGTCGAAGTTGATCGCCTCGTTGAAATGGTGCCACGTGGAATAATACTCCCAAAAAAAAGCCAACATATTACGGAGTCAAATATCCGCCAGAAATAAAGGAAATGATAAAGAAAAAAAGAACACCGCTTAAGAAATGGCAACAAAGTCATGCTCCACAGCATATAGCAAACTTGAATCAATTATGCAACCTATTGAAACAGACTATTAGCAATTTTTTAAATTGTGAAATAGATCCTTACCTCGAAAGCTTGACAGCGGAAAAAAGAATCTAATTGTTGGCTTTCGAAAGTTGCAAAAGGCATTAAAATAGCTAAAATCTCTGCGCCGCCAATCAGAAACAAACATTTTTGCAGCTCATCTAGAAGAGACTTAAGCCGTTCGATGGATAAGCGTTTATTCATAATATTGTAACATCCCCTAAAATTATGCTACAATAATGTAGAATAATAACTACGCTCCTCCAGCCCATTCCAAAGTGTCTTTTCTTTCGAGGTTCGTGTCTGCGGCTAAGTCTCCACAGTTCATGTCTACGAAAGAGACGGATAATATCACGGATAAGGAAGAATTATAACTGCAAGAAATGATTGACATCTTGGAATTATTACATCATAATTTTTCTTGTTCCAGTGGTTGAAGAATTTGCTAGAAGTTTCTGGCTATCAGAAACTTCTGCTATATAAGGACAGATGGCGATCCAGACCAGGCAGTAGTTTTAAAACCGTGGTGAAGAGATTAGAAAAGTGATAATGGGCGAAGTTGTAATTTTGTGATAAATTGAAAGTTGAGAGTTAACAAGAAGAAGTAATGAGTTTGGATTTGTGAATTAAGTAATTGAAAGGAGATAAAGTGATTTCAGAGGAAAGAGACCTTGAAAGAAAAAAATTTGCGAAGAATAGTATAGTGTGAACTTGAATTGTTCTATAGACTAGAAAATAAAGAAATAAATTTCACAGAATATCGTTTTATCTACTCGAGCCGTAGCGCTCATATTACAATATTAATGCACCTAATAATCACACAACGCTAACGAAACTCAAAAAGAAATTAAGGAATTACAACCTGAGAAAGCTCCTGATTACGACTTAATAATCAGAGAAGTTCTAAAGATGTTACCTAAGAAAGCAATAATTAAGCTTCTCAATATTATAAATGCTTTGCTTAAATTGGAATACGTCCTAAGTCAATGAAAAGTCGTGGAAGTCATAATAGTACTAAAGCCAGGGAAACCGCCGAGTGACAAGAAGTCATATAGACCCACTCTGCTTTACCCAATTACACCCAACATTTTTGAGACGATATTACTCAAGTGCTTACAGCCGTTTATTGTGGAACAAAATCTTATCCCTGATCACAAGTTCGGGTTCAGAAACAAGCATTCAACCATTGACCAGATGCATAGAATCACTGACATAATTAAGTATTTCTTGATGTTTCGCAAGCCCTTGATAAGGTGTGGCATAAAGGCTTGAAGTTCAAATTACGACTTACTATACTAAATACATACTGACAACATACCTCGTAAATAGACTCTTCCTTGTCAGACCCAGAAACAAATACTCGCAATTTAAAGAAGTTTTAGCTGGCGTACAGATAAAGATTAACTGCATCTAAATAGCGGAAGAAGCAGCAACTTTCTTTGGAAAGACACTCGCCAAACGTATTTATTTCATGATAAAAAAAAATTGCTTAATAAGTCTTAACTTGCATTAACTAACAAATTCATATTGAAGGAAAGTGCTTTTGGTGAGTAAGAATATCACACTAGCACGCACATGCGGTCCTCATAGTATCTATGGGAAATTTTCACCTACCCTCAAGGGGGAAAAAGATTAAAAAAAAATTCTTCTAATTTAGTACGCTTGCTGTTCATCAAAACTGAGTCGCACGTGCTTGCACCTTTTTGATGTGCTAAACAGACGGCCATATTATTCACTTCGGGTGTAAATCAGGTTTAAGTTAAACTTGCACCCGACCATTTAATCCGCATTTTTTAAACCCGACAATTTAAACCTATATCCATAATAATCACTCAAAAACATGCATTAAACCCACTGGATTAAAGATGCATTTAACGCGGATTTAAAACCGATTTTTAAACCGATTTTAACCCGTTTTAAACCTACGTAATGTCAAATTTCACATAAAATGGCATACGCTTTTTTTGTTGTTTGTCGCATTTTAATTGGAAATTGATTTGATTTGTTGTGTGACAAAGTTTTGTGTAATTTTTATTGAAGTAAATTGAGATGGAACGAAAAATCAAAGGTGGCGGTAAGGTAAATGATGAGGACAACTACAGCGGCAGTGATAGCAAAAATGAGCCGAAACTAAGGCCAACAAAAAGAGGAAAGCGGTTTTCACAAATGGAAACAGACCTTCTGTTGTCCATTGTGATATCCTCAAATGTTAACAGCATGGAGGCAAATCGAATGACAACCAAAGGACTCTTGATGGGATGGGTGGTTCATTATTTTCGTCTCTAACATAGCTTCGTTTAAACAGCAAAGAACAGAAAAAGAGCTTAGGGATCGGATGAGCAAAATCCGCAAGGACCTCTACAAGTTATCAAAATTCCAAAAAGAATCAACCCAAGCAACTGGCGGCGGTCACCTTCCACCACGTAAACCGCCGTCTGTTTCGTTTGATCTTTCGGAAGCGGTAAACAAAATATGCAGTTTCTCTGCAAGTGAAGCTTGCAGCACTCGCACCGGTTGACAGCGATAGAGGTTCACATCCAAGCGATGAGACGACATCAACGCCAACAACAAGTCGGACATCGAATTTGTTTGATAATGGGGTGGCATCTGCTATATTGTCGACCCCTGCCCTAACAGTGGATGCATTGGCAACAACAGCTCCATCGCATGATGAAATGGACATGCCGTCGACATCGACAACATCGGCTTTGTCGTTGCCGTTCAGCTCATCGCAAATGTTCGATACGATATGTAGGTAGTGAATAGCATACCGACGTTCATTACCATCCAATTCCTGTCGAAGCATCGAATGTAGCCACCAAAATGCTTCTTTTTTTCAGCCACGACATCGTAATCATTGACGCAAGTCCGCTTGTGCATTCGGTACATTCGATGACGAGGACGACGTTGACTAACCTCTGCTGTTCCTAAGCTCTTCGATTAATTCGTCTTCTGACGACGAAGCCATCAACATTTCGTCAATATCACGAATAAAATCCATTTTTTTTTTAACGTCTTGCTATTCGTACTTTTTATATTTTATTTCAAATTCTTATTTCCTGCCTCCTATGAGCGAAGAAATGTCAAAAATGTGACTGACCTAAACACAAAGAGTGAATATTATGAAATTGAGTTTTAACCCGAGTTAAAGAACTTAAACTGGTGTCCGGAGTGCAGTTTAAATTCAATCGGATTAAACGCCGTCAAGTTTAAAAAAGTGGATTTATGTTCGAGTTTAACGAGTGAATATTATGGACTTGGGTTTAGTTTTTTGGTTAAACTCACTTTTAATCCGGGTGTAAGTTTTAAACCGGATTAAAGTGAGTGAATAATATGGCCGTAAGGATTGAAATCTAAACAAAAAGTTAAACAAAAAAATAAATAAAAAATTTTGATATTGATTTTGAATAAGCCAAAAATGAGTCAATTTTCGATAACAGGTCCATAAGTTAAGTACTTACGTATATATACACCTAGTACGCTTTCATCTAGTGTTTACACTAAAGTACTCTTACTTGGACAGGCAGGAGCGGAAGAACTCTACAGATACAATAGATACGACTACACTAGTAGTCAAACCGAACTATTTAGTGTAGGGGAGGGTGGGGAAAAACGAAATACATAAGGTTCGGATCTCAATTGAGTATAAACTATTGGTAACATTCTATTAGAACCATTTTCCTGTAATAGTACAACTTTAATCTTTTTTCCCCGATGACGGTGAAAAAAGGGACTTCGCGTTGGGCAGTATAAAGAGTTATTCGGGAGTCGAACAGAATCCCGAAAAACATAATCCCGAAAACCCAAAGTCCCGAAAACCCAAAATTCAGAAAATCCGCAATCCCGAAAACCCACAATCCCGAAAGGCCAAATTCCCGAAAATGAAAGTGAATACCTCGCACCCACTCCAAATCCTACAGTGACCCCAAGCAGGGGTTGCCTTTCAGGATTTTGGATTTTCAGGATTTTTATTTTTTGGGATTTTGGATTTTCGGGATTTTGACTCCAACCCGAGTACGTACGTTTTGACTCCAATTTCGAGGTTGAGATTTCACATCTAAATAAATAGTTAGTTTTTGCCTTTGCATTTTGCAATATGGATCGCTTAACCACCGCTCAACGCTTTAAAAGTGATGTCTGTTGACCATAGAATGCGCAGAACATAAGGCGATTGGGAGCAAAATCTTCTTCAGCGATGGGGCCCATTTATCGCTCAGCGGCTATATAAAGGGTGGTTAAATTTTAAGGACCGATGTTGAATGTGAACCACACCTAAACGTCAAGTTTTTTTCTGCATTTCATTTGACATTTCTCAATTTCAGACTAACTCAATTTGAACCATGGAGAGATACACAATCGAGCAACGCGTTAAAGTTATTCAGGCTTATTATGAAAATGGGCGTTCAAATCAAAATGCATATCGTGCATTTCGTGATTTTGTTGGTCAATTTAATCGTCCAAATGTGCGTACAATCGGAAAAATCGTGCAAAAATGTGTGCAAACCGGGTCTGTAGGAGATGTGAAAACACCAGTGCATGCTCGTACAGCTCGTACTGCAGAAAATATTGCTGCTGTTCGCGATAGTGTGGCTGAAGAGCCGTCCACCTCAACTCGTCGTCGTGCCCAACAATTGCACCTCTCACGCTCGTCGTTGATGAACATTATGCATAAAGACTTGCATTTACGCGCTTACAAGGGGCAATTGACTCAAGAACTAAAGCCTCTTGACCATTTCAAGCGTCGTCAATGGTCACAATGGTGGCAAGAAATGGCAACAGTGGATGATCAATTTTCGAGGAAAATCATCTTCAGTGATGAGGCACATTTTCACCTCAGTGGATTCGTCAATAAGCAGAATTGCCGCATTTGGGCGAATGATAATCCAAGAGTGATTGTCGAAAAACCAATGCACCCACAGAGTGACTGTTTGGTGCGGTTTATGGGCTGGCGGCATCATCGGGCCGTATTTTTTCCAAAATGAGGCCGGTCAGGCAGTTACTGTGAATGGTGTTCGCTATCGTGGGATGATAACGAACTTTTTATGGCCCGAATTGGAAGATATGGATGTGGACGATATGTGGTTTCAACAGGATGGTGCCACTTGCCACACAGCTAACGAAACAATGGCTCTTTTGCGCGACAAATTCAATGGCCGTGTTATCTCACGTGGTGGCGATGTCAATTGGCCGCCAAGATCATGTGATTTGACACCGTTGGACTTCTTTCTTTAGGGTTATTTGAAAGAAAAGGTGTACGTCGATAAGCCAGCAACAATTCAAGAGCTAAAGGATGAGATAATTCGGCACATTAACGGCATAGAACCTCAATTATGCCTCAGCGTCATCGAAAATTTGGACCATCGGATGGAGGTGTGCCGCCGATGTCGCGGCGGCCATTTGGCCTATATTTTGTTCCATACATAATTGAACCATACCAATATTATCATAATAAAAAGAAATGACAGTAATTTCCTAAATAATTTGTGTTTTATTCAAAATCAACATCGGCCCTTAAAACTTAACCACCCTTTACATATGTATGTACGTAAATATACAATGCGGTTCTGAGAATCCAAATGTGATCATTGAGAGGATATTGCATACATCACGGGTGACAGTTTGGTGCGCGTTGTAGACGGGTGGGGTGATCGGACCGTACTTTTTTTTGAAAACGACGAAGGTGCCACTGTTACCGTGAATTTTCTGCGCTATGGTCAAATGATAACCAAATTTGTTTGGCCTGTGATTGAAAACATTGATGTGAACAACATATGGTTCTAACAGGACGGGGCTACATAAGCAAATTGGGCTCTAATATAATACAGTTCCCCGGGCATATAATTTCGAAATTTGGCAATATAAATTGGCCATGAAAGATCGTCTGTCTGACCCCATTGGATTTATTTTTGTGAGGCTATGCTAATGATCGTGTCTATGCAGACAAAATTAGTGCATTTAAAAACCAACATCCGTGAAGTAACTTCGGCAATACAGACAGAAATATGCCGAAAAGTCATCGAACACAAGAATCGAAGTTGCGGAGTCAAACCTTCGACCATATTATGATGTCTAAAATTAAAAGTATGACGAAAAGGAGTAGTGTATTATCGACTTTCACTATTCTAACCGAGATAGATTTATACATTTAAGAAAAACAAATGAGAGTTATTTTTGCCACGTAGGTTCATTTTGTCCCACTCTCCCCTAAATCGCATATCGTTTACTTCGACATATTCGTACCTAAGGCTGTAACGGTTTTCAAGACTGGGTCAGGGTTTTGAAAAACAGAAAGTGGAGGATGAACCCTAATTGGGCCAACCGTATTGCTCGCATCCCCGAAGTGGGCTTCTGGTACCGTTTTACCCGGCCATTTGTCTTAAGGGTTGTAATTGATGTTCTGGTCCAACGTTGAAGGTTGACGAACCACGTAAACGAAATAAGAACCATGACCTTAGGATTTGCATGTAGAATATTCGGACCCTTAACAGACCGTTCGAACAATCTGAACAATCAGCGGAGACCCTAGACTTTCATAAAGCGGACATCACCGCCATCCAAGAAATTGGGTGGGTTGGACCAGGCAAAAACTGAGACATTAACTACGGGGATTACAACAAGAACAGAAGCAGCGTTTGGATGCGGACTTAGAAGATGACTTGATAGCAAGAAGTCTTTAGCTTCAGGCATCTGAGCGAATGCCTGATGACAATCCGCAGTAAAGCAAAATTCAGCAACAGCAGCCTAATACGCGCTCACCGTGACGAAAGAGTGCTTTTATGAGTTTCTCCAGAGGGTTTACAACTAATGTCCACCCTATGACGTTAAAATCATTCTTGGTATGAATATATCTTTGAAAACACTGTCGGAAAATACAATTTGCAAAAAACACCTCCGGAAATTATTTCAGGCTAATCACTGTAGCTGGCACATGATTCCCGCACCTAAATAATCTCCGGATCATCTAACTCTCAACCAGACTATTGGCTAGTTTGGAGTGGCCCTCGAAAAGTCACCCTTAGACCAAAAGTATGTACATTGTGTCAGGTGGTTCAAACCTCCAACCCCTGAAACCAATTACTTTTTATAATAAAATTTGGAATGTTAGCCGTACAGGCGTTGGTGAGATCATTAAGATTATTGAAAGTGTATATTGGCGAGTGCGGGGCATGCACACAAGAAGTGTGTTACTGTTTCTCATCTCTGCAGTCCCTGCAGTAGTCATTGTAGGGGATACTTACTTATGTCCTGTATCCCCTTGTGGGTCCTAGGGCCTCTACAACGCCTACGCGCCATCGTGTGCGATTTCTGGAAATGTGCCTCAGCTCTCCCCAACTCTTTCCCAGTTGCCGTGCTTCCTTCTCAACTGTTCTGCGCCACGTACTCCTAGGACCGCCGCGTATCCTGCCATCCTGGGTAAGCGGGTTCCATTGCATCGCTTGGTTAGCTATGGACCTGTCACCCTTTCGGAGAGTGTGACCGATCCACTGCCACTTTCGTCGTCGTATGGTTGTGCCTATAGGTTCATGGCCCGTTCTCTGATAAAGCTGTTCGTTAGAGATACGGTTTGGCCAGAATATCCTAAAGATGTAACGTAGACACCTATTGACAAACGTTTGCAGCTTCCTCGTGATAGTGACGGTCACTCTCCAGGTACCACATCCATATAGCAACACGGATTCAACGTTGGAACGGAACAGTAGTAGCTTGGTGTTTAAGCTAATTGCATTACTTCGCCAAACTATGGATAGCATCCCAAACGCAGATTTTGCTTTACCTATTCAGCTGGCTATATCCAGTTCGGTTCCGCCATCGGTTGAGACAATACTCCCAAGGTATTGGAAACTCTCTACTCTCTCAACCGTTTGTCCAGCAATGCATATATGAGTTGATGAGTTTGGTCCTAGGCTGATCATTTTTGTTTTTGCCGAGTTAATTTTCAGCCCAACGACGTCTGCTTCCCTCTCCACATTTGCTGTCATTTGGTGAAGGTCCATTATTCTGTGAGACAGTAGGCATACATCGTCGGCGTAGTCGAGGTGTTTGAGTTCAGATGTAAGAGTCCATCGAATTCCTCCATTTCCTGTTGATAAGGCCGCATTCAGCACATCGCTAATCACCAATAAAAACAATATTGGTGAAAGTATGCAGCCTTGCCGAACCCCACTTTGGACTTCGAATTCCTCAGACAGCCTTCCTCTGTGCAAAACGTGACATGTGGACCCATCATATGTAGCTTTGATAATTGCTATTAATTTATCCGGAATGCCTCTCCTGCGCAAGGCACGCCAAATAAATTCCCGATTGACACTATCAAACGCCTTTTCAAAATCGATGAACAACAGGTGAAGTGGTGATCGATATTCAACACATTGCTCGATGATGATCCGCAGAGTGTTGATGTGGTCGACACAGGAGGATCCAGAGCGGAAACCTGCTTGTTCGGCGTCAAGTGTGTCTTCAAGGTGTTCTTTGATTCGCTCCAGGATGATCTTCAGTTTTCGCACTGCATTAGGTTGCCTTTTTTAGGGAGCTTGACAATCATTCCCTTTTTCCACTCATCTGGAAAACTCTCGGCTTCCCATGTTCTCCCGACAAGTGGGAACAGTAGCTCTGCCGATGCTGTTGGCGCAGCTTGAAAAAGCTCCGCGGGTATGCCGTCAAGTCCTACCGCCTTATTAGTTTTCAGTGCTTTGATTGCGGTAATAATCTCTTCTTTACTGGGGGTTGTGGTGCGAATTCGGGAACTTCTTTCTACGGACACTTCAGTCTGACTTGGGTGCATATTGCTGGCGAATACTCGGTTTAGAACCGAAGCAAAATGCTCCTTCCATCTCTTTAGTTGATCCTCATCCGATATTAGCAACGAACCGTCTAAGCCTTTCACTGGGTGTTGAGTAGAGCTTCGGCCACCTATAAGCTCTTTAGTGATTCTATAAACGGTTCTGCTGTCGCACCTCGCTGCTGCTTCTTCTGCTTCCGTAGCCAGCGCATTGATGTAATTGCGCTTGTCACGTCTCACGCTACGCTGTACTTCTCTCATCTTCATGCGATATAGGGACTCAAGCTCGATCCTCCCTGCTGCTGGAGTTGCTGCAATTTGAGCTCTTAGCTGTTTTCGTTCGTTGATCCTTCTCCAGGTATCCTCGGAAAGCCACGCCCTATGGTTTCCCTGTGATCGACCGACAATCCTTTCAGCACCTGATGTGAAAACAGTTTTCACAGCGCACCAATGGTCTTGGATGGTGGCGGGCAGGGAGCTGCTGATTGTTTCCACTCCACTTGAGAGATGGTCCCTTAATTCTTGGCGCACTGTGGGAACTCTCAGTCGGTCTACATTGAACCTAGGTATTCTTGTGTCGTTAGATCTACGAACGGCAGCAGTGCGTAGTCGGAGAGTAGCTATCATAAGATGGTGATCTCGTACCAACCCCATGTCGGCACCTCGCCTGTTTCGGACGTCTAGGAGACTACTTCTAAAACGGCGACTGATGGCAAAATGGTCAATTTGGTTGGAGGTTACTTGCCTGTCAGTTGACACCCAACTGATTTTATGGCAGGCTTTGTGCTCAAACATGGTACCACCTATGACAAGACGATTTGCGTTGCAAAAGTCAACAAATCTTTCGCCGTTGTCATTCCGGGATGACCAACCTTCGAGCATGCCTATCTATCATAGAGTGCCTTGTTATTACATTCGTTAGTTTTGAGAGGGTTCCTCTCTTGTATTTCAGAAATGGTTTTGATGCTTCTATCTATGGTTCACCTTGAAATTGACGCATCGATATCAGTTATGCTATACTGTTCGTACCGGAAGAAACTTGTCGGACTAGTTCAAAGACTGAGGTTTTACTGTTGTACAGCTATCTCGTTGAGAAATACGTGGCAGTCTTTCACTGCCTTAGATATATAGTGCTGGATTTTAGGGATTTGATGGCGGCCTGACTGTCGACATAAGTAACGATATTACTTTTTCATTTTTAATGCATTTTATTGGGTAATTCATTATAACTTACATGCTAGACAAAACGCTTAAAACTAGCTTAACTAACTTAACTATTCTTATTCTAACTTACTGGCCCTATGCGGGCGCTCTAAGCTAAACCTAACACTTAAAACTATGTCTTTCGACGCAACGAACATGAAAATTGTTTATTTATTTCATTGTTTTAAATTTAAACTAAGAAAATTAGTCAAAAACTTAGTGTCTGAACATTTTTTTTGTATTCTTATAAATAAAACTTATAAACTACCTTAAAATAAATCTTAAAACTATCTTATTCTAAATTAGCCTATCTTATTCTACCTTACGTATTCTATACGTAAATTTTTTTGATTTTTTTTGTCGAGTGCTGTTTTTTAAAATTTTTTTTTATGTTTTTTGTGTTTTTTGTGCTTTTTTGTATTTTTTCATCCAAGTGCTGTGGATATAATTTTTTTTTTTTTTTTTATTCACTACCTACACCTACCTACATCTAAAAAACTACCTAAACCTAAACTATGTAAGTCGGCCATGGGCAAGAACAGCCAACTTTTAGCATCAAACAGGCTACCCTGGATTAGGAGGAAACGACGAAGGAGTTTCCTCTCTTTCGGCTAGCCACCAAAAACGACCGTACTGACGTTGTACGTCATAAATATCGCTACCCGATACCGCCCTACTAAACCGGAGACGCTCCACACTGCCGTGTGCAACGTCTCTGTCGTAGTTGAGTCGCCTATCCACAACTGTCCGAGCAACGTGGAAGATTAGCGGTACCGCCAATCTGTCCTGGATCAGACCTTTCTTATCAAAATAGAGGAACGCCTCTGGGGGAACAAAGCCGTTAAGGCGCACTCTCTCGTGATACTCGTAATTGGGGTAATAAGCCCCGGAGATCAGGTTGTTCGTCGAGCTCATTGCTCTTGCAATGTGCCTTCGAATCAGCTTGATAACGAAATTATCCACTCTTATTAGGTTAGCCCTGTTGTATAGGACCTCATTGGGATAGAATTGTATGTACTGGGACTCTGGTGTTCTGTACAAATGAAGGCAAGCCCGAAGGCAAGCCCTCTCAAACACCCGAATCTTTTCCAACAAGCTTGTTCCCACGTTGAACCACACGGGGCATCCATATACGAGCATGGGCCTAATGAGGGCCATGTAGCAGATTACCTTTACCCTTGCATAGAGTTGCTGGCCAGAGCCCTCTGGCTCTGGCCAGAGCAGCGTCTATATGTTTGTTAAAATATAGATATTGGTCTAACCAAAGCCCTAGGTATCTGACTACACTTCGACTCGCAAGTGGCTGTCCGTGCGGTCCCACGATTGAGAACTTTCGCCAATTCTTTCTGGTATCCCTAGAGGCCCCAGACAACAGCGTCCTAAAAAGAATGGTCTCCGATTTCTGGAAGTTGATCTTCAACTTCCAGTCATCGCAATATCGCTGAATCTTATCGAAGTCACGTTGCAAGAGAATTGCAATGACCTCGATTTTTGGTCCTGATCTGCACGCAATCAAGTCGTCTGCGTACGCTATGGCATGGTGTAGTGATCCTATGAGATCGCTCGTGTAAATGTTGAAAAGGATCGGTGAATTAACTGCACCTTGTTGCAGACCATTTTTAATTAGAAATGTTCCAGTAGAAGTCACATTGCCATTTTTGACGATGAACTGCCTACTGGTGAGCATGTTATGAAGTATGTACAGCAGTTGTTTGCTTATGCCCAGCCTGCTTAGCTTGTAGAAGAGTCCCTCTAACGGTATCGAAGGCCTTCTCCAAGTCAATCAGGCAGGCACCCGTGCATTTGTTCTTGCATTTGTTCCATTGGATATCCGATACCAGTTTAGACGCGGCATGTATTGTATCATGCCCCGCCTTAAAACCGAATTGGTTATCCGGAATTATATTATTGTTCTCAGTCCACTTAAGCAGGGCTCTATTGATCACTTTTTCGAATACCTTGCTGATGTTCGGAAGGAGACTTATCGACCGGTGATTTGCCGGATTGGAGGTGTCCTTACCCCGTTTGGGGATGGGTTGTATCACTGCTGTTTTCCAATGCGCTGGATAATGTGCATTATTCAGCGCATTGTTAAACAGAGTGGTGTAAATGTCCACCGCTTCTAGAGGGAGATGTCGAAGCCCAATGTTCGACACTCCATCGATTCCTACAGATTTCTTCCTCCTCAATGAGTCGAAGATCGCTTGGAGCTCCACCTTCGATATGTACGGGGGATGTACCCTTTCATCGGCGATGACATTATTTGCCATGTTATCGTCATTGAACTCGGTAAAACCTATGTTCTCGGATCGCCAGTGCTCTATATCATTTCGAAGGTAGAAGTTGTGCACAAGGACGCGATTTTTCAGGTCGTGGTTCGGGCAAATGGTATCATTCACCTTGTACACTTCCTGGAAAGTCGCTCCTATAGCCTCTACCTTCTCCTGCGGATCTTCGATCAAAAAGAAGTTGTCATCCTCTACTGCATTATCTGGATCTATACCTGCTGTTATTAGTATTTGTCCATTGTTCGTCGTTCGGGGGATCTTAAGACACGGAAGGTCGTTTTGATTATTCCTCCGAAATATTTTATTTATTTGTGGGAACATACTCGGGTTGTTGGATTTTACAGCCCGAATTTTGTTGTTCCAATGCAAATTTACAGAAAGTCTGTAATTTGCTCTAATTAATTTTTGGAGGTTTTTAATCAAAGACTTCAGCGTCCTAACCTCCGAGTTTTGTCTATCAGTAAACTGTCTGTACAAGGTTTTTAGTCTCGACAGCAGTCTACTTTTGTGTTGGTGTAGTGCGTCAATTGTTGCATTGCGGAATATGTCTGCGTTGTCAGTATGTTGATACCGAGGTATCGTATTGTCCATGGTTCGTTTAATTGTCTCGTCCATTTGTTTTAGGTACCAGTCAATCTCCTCGTTTGACAGATTCCTATTGGACGGTGGGTAGAGCGAATTCGAGGAGAGAGCTCTTGTCAAAGTTCTTGAGAAGCGAGTCCAACGCGTCCTATTATAATTGTAGGAGTACGTTTGGACAAACTCCTCCAACTCCGCAATTTCGTTGGGAATCGTTATTACGGCACTGAGTCCGCAATGGTCGCTGTCATACACAAATGTGTGCAGACAGTTTATAGTTTGTTGGTCCATGTCGGTTAGTTGTAACCGTACGTCGAGCAGCATAAGATCCAGATAGGAGCCGCTTCTAGGAAACGACGGACTATCTGTAGCTTTCAAATCGAGTTTATACTCGGCACTGTGCCGACCCCACCAATTGAATAGTAGGTTCCCTCTAGGATTAGGTGTATTATTTCCCCAATCTCTATGTTTGGCGTTTAGATCTTCAGCCATGATGAAATAATTCTCCTCCGACTCCAGCCTTAGGAATCGAAAAGTGTCTCGAGCTCTGAAATAAATAAAGTAGATTGATTAGCTTCAGGTGCATACAGTGCGACCAAGTACATCCTCTTTCCACTACGGAGAGGGATGCACACGATACACGCTTCCAGCTCCTGGAACCTTCGCACTTCACCGCTGTACATAACTTTAAATTGCAGTTGTTTGCGTATGAAGATCGCAACACCTCCTCCTTGTGTGGAGTTGGGTCGGTCTCTTATGACAATATTGTATTTATTGTGCCCCAATTTGTGCTTCTGGGATAGCTTTGTTTCGCTAACCATAAGCACATCAGGGGTTTGGTCTTCAAGCAACTTAAACAATACGGCTCTTCGCTCGATCCTAATCAGTGAATTCACATTTACCGCAAGGATCTTCAAGGATTGCTCCTCCATGTTCGTACCCATTACGATTGAAGGTGCGTTAAGCCCGGCAGAAGTGCGTAGATCTGGTCCACCCGCTTCGCCTGCTCCTGTACCTGACGTTGAAGCTGCTCCATCTGCCCTTGGATAGAGAGCAAGATGTCCAGCAAGTCAGTTTGAGCCTCCGGTGCTCTAGACGCTGGGGCCTGAGAAGCAACCTTCGGTCTTTTCCGTTCCGCGTTTCCCCGACCTGCCGCCATTTGGGCGTAGGTCACTTGGGGATTCACGGATGGTGTTTGAATTGGAGCAGGTGGACGTTTCACTACAACCTTTTCCTGACGAACCAGATTTACTTTCTTAATATACTGGAACTTAGGACAACCCCGATAGTTTGCGGTGTGTGCCGAGTTCCTGCATAAAGCACACGAGAGCTGGCTCTTATCTGCCACTCCATCCTTACCCAGAGTACATTCCTCTGCTTTGTGGTTCTTTCCACACTTAACACATCGAGGCTGCATTTCGCAGTTCGACGCGGCGTGCCCGAACCTTTGGCAGCGAACACATTGTAAAATGTTTTCGCTCCTTCTTAATTTTTCCCATGCGACAACCTGGTAGTCTAGGACTTTAATACTCCTTAGACCATCCAGCTCGCTATTGGGTGAAAGCTGAACTAGGAAGAACGGCAGTTTCCGCTTCTCCCTTTTTGCCTTAGCTGTGGTGAATGGCTTGACCCCTACGAATTGGAGCTCGTTGCACTCTTTCTCTTTAAGCAGCGCAAGGAGCGTCTCCGGATCAGTGGACGGGTCTATCCCCCTCAGCAGCATTGTTTGCCGCTTTTCCCCCTTCGGGGTGAAGGAGAAGAACTCCGTCGTCGTGTCCCTAAGTAACTGCTTAATTTCCACTGTATTACAGTGGATAGCATGCCTATTTTCATTTAATCTTTTAATATTAAAATGTTTGCCTATGGCCGACTTACATAGTTCGATGGTATCCTTCAACTCCACCTTGTAGGTATTTATTGGTGGCACTCTCTCCTTTGTAGTCGTCTTCTGTTGCTTCTGCTGCGGTTGTTGCTGCTTTTTCTGCTGCTGTGGTTGTTGCAGCGTTTTCTGCTGCTGTTGTAGTTGCTGCTGTTTTTTCAGCTGTTGTTGTTGCTGCTGTACTTGCGGCTGTATTTGGCTTTGCCGCTGGCCTTCTGGCGGCTGTTGTTGTTGTTGTTGGGAGCGCTGGAGCTCTTGAGCCATATGTAACGATATTACTCTGCGATACAGTATTAACAGTCAACCAGTCCGCGGCTTGGCAAATAGCAGTGAATTTGGCTTGAAAAACGCTACAGTGTCTCGGAAGGTTAAAGAAGAGGTGAATGTCCAGGTAGTCCAAATGTACCGACTCCGTCCTTGGTTTTTGACCCAACTGTAAAAATTGGCAGTTAGTCGGTGTGGAGTTAAAATTTAATAAATCAAAACTTAATTTGGTGGTCGGTAACTCTGGTGAGATGAAGCTAAATCAGTAGACTACTGGCATAACCAGCTTGTTGTTCTCTCCATCGCTATGAGTCTTTCAGTCTCAATGCTGAGCTGGCAGCCAGTCATTTGCGGACTATGTCGCAGACAGCTGTGATACTGAGACATGCTACTCGTTGAGTTTTTTCCAATGACTTTAGGTTCCTTTTAGAGGTGGTCCACCACACTAGTATACCATATGTGAGAATCTGCCTGACTACCAGAGTGTACAGCCAGTGCATTATACTTGGCTGTAAGCCCCATGTGCAGCCTACCGTATCTAGCTGGAAATTCCCTGGACATGAGTCCCATAGAAACCTGTTGGTTATACCTGAAACTGAAAGAGTATACTTGCAGTAATACAACAGTGCAAATACTGGAGCAAACAAGCCAACCGTTTGCAGCTAAAACTCAAATTAAAATCGAAATGCCCAACCTAAAACTAAACTAACTCTTATGTGTTCCCCTTAGTGAAACGTCCGTCCCAAGGTGCAATATGCTGCATCATCACTCCAGGAACGGCGCGTGTATCTGGTACAGCGCACATGTAAAGTAACCGATTTCAATACACTGGCACTGTGGGAATCTACTCGCACCAGAAAAACTAACTCAGCAATGTGGCCTATGTACACTATGTTAACTTTCATTGTATTATTTAATTTCCATTATTTTTAGAGTTCAATACCAGAATGGTATAAAGGGAATTCTAAAGGATTCAACACGATGTCTGCCTATCTGTTTGTCCGCGTGTCTGTTACACCCTTGTAACTTTTGAGCCGTTTGAGCTAGAGAGCTGAAATTTTATATAAAGAAAATTGTAAAAAATGTTTTTGTGGGAAGCCACCATTTATCATTTTTAATGCATTTTTATTGTTTAATTTAGTATTACTTACATGCTAGACAGGAAAACGCTTAAAATTAGCTTAACTAACTTATCTATGTTAACTCTAACTTACTGGCCGCATGAGGGCGCTCTAAGCTAAACCTAATGCTTAAACTATGTATATCTTCCGACGTAACCCAACTTGAATTCTTTATTTATATTATTTAATGCCCTCAGTCTACTTAATTGGTGCTCTATTGATTATTTTTTCGAATACCTTGCTGATGTTTGGAAGGAGACTTATCGACCGGAAATTTGCTGGATTCGTGTCATTACGCCTTTTGGGTATGGGCTGTACTACTGCTGTTTTCCAATGCGCTGGATAATGTGCGTTATTCAGTACATTATTAAACAGAGTAGTGCAAATGTCCACCGCTTCTAGAGGGAGATGTCGTAGTACAATGTTCGATACTCCGTCGATTCTCACAAATTTTTTCCTCCTCAATAAGTCGAAGATCACTTGGAGCTGCACCTTCGATATGTATGGGGGATGTACCCTTTCATCGGCGATGACACTATTTGCCATGTATTCGTCATTGAACTCGAAAAAACCTATGTTTTCGGAACGCCAGTGACCTATATCATTTCGAAGGTAGAAGTTGCGCACAAGGACGCGATTTTCCAGGCCGTGGTTCTGGCAAATGCTATCATTCACCTTGTACACTTCCTGGAAAGTTGCTCCTATAGTCTCTGCCATCTCCACTAATCTTCTATCAAAAAGAGGTTGCCATTATCGACTACATGCTCTGGATTTAAACCTGCTGTCACAAGTGTATGTTCATTGTTAGTCGTTCGGGGGATTTTAATACACGGAAGGTCGTTGATATTATTTCTCCTAAATGTTTTATTGATTTGCGGATACATACTCGGGTTGTAGGCTATTTGGAAGCATAATGTACTCGAAGAAAAACAACATTTTTGTATACCCCATCATGTGAAATATATCTGAAAATTCACCTCACCCACTCTTAATTTATTCTATTTATTATTTTCAACTCTCATTACTATCATATGAGTTTATGTATACAAGCCATGCGTTCAACATATCTTGAGTTAGGTCAATAAAGACCTTTTAAAGTTTTTTGAAACCCCGCCTCCAACATCCAACCTTCAGTTGTCCCGATTTTGACAGTTTTTAAAGGAAATTAACTTTGTATTATGACACACATACATTCAAACTAAATTTCATCGAAATATCTTAAGTGGTTCTCGAGCGAGCCATGTTAAAAAAAAGATAGGGACAGATATGATGGATTAACGAGAAAGCAAAATTAGGATGATTTAAAATAACGGTATGGAACATTAACCACGCGAGGCGGTACGCTTATCTCTCAACTGAATATTCATAATGAAAAAGATATACCATCTTAATAAATCAGCTATTAATTTAAAAAAAATAAGTGTAAACCTCTAATTTAAAAGATTTTTTCTTGTGAGCGTCGAGATTGCCCTGGGAATTAACATCTAGTATGTCGCTCAAGTCACCATCGGTTCGCAACCGGTTTCAACTAGTGAAGCTGTTAGCGGGCTGAGCCGAACAACTCGGCGCAGCTGGTATACTGCATCGGGCGTGGCGACGGATGAAGCTATCAAATATGCTGTTGCATCTTTTGACAGCTTCAAGTCACCTGACACTGACGGAATATACCCAGCTATGCTGAAACAAGATAGATATACCAACCCCCTGGCGAACAGTAAGAGTAGCTTTCATACCGAAAATCGGCAGAGATGACTACACTTTCGCCAAGAGCTTCAGACCTATTAGTCTGACGTCCTTCCTGCTGAAAAGCATGGAAAGACTGGTTGAGCTACATGTGCGCAAAGTTGCTTTGAGGGTACATACTCTGTCAGAGATGCAACAGGCCTATCAACGCGGAAAATCCTGCGAGACTGCTCTTCAAAATCTGGTCAGCAGTATAGAATGTGCACTTGACAGGAAAGAATACGCGATAGGCATTTTCATAGACATTGAGGGTGCCTTTGACAATGCGACTTTTGATAGCACATGTAGCTCCGCCAGAAGTCACGGCGTAGAAGAATCACTAGTGTTGTGGATAAAAGCAATGCTGGTGAACAGAACATTGACTGTAGATGCGGATTGTGGCCAGCGTGTCGTGGCAGGTGTAAATAGGGGCTGCCCACAAGGCGGTGTTCTGTCTCCACTGCTTTGGTGCACGCTGGTTAACTCCCTGTTGAACCCACTCAATAGTTCTAACGTCTACGCTCAAGCATACGCAGGTGATGTCGCCGTTCTCTCTGTCGGATCGTGCCTAGCGACTGTTTGCTCTAAGGTGCAAATGGCCCTAGACGCAATCGACGATTGGTGCGCTAGGAATGGGCTTTCAGTTAATCCTCTCAAAACCGAAGTGGTTCTCTTTACGAGAAGGAGGAAATTGACTGGTCTCACTCAGCCAGTGCTAAAAGGCGTCACTATCGAATTCTCCAAGGAAGCCAAATATTTAGGAGTAATCTTAGATAGCAAGCTTCTTTGGACGAAACATGTCGAGCTGAAAACTTCCAAAGCTCTGTCAGTCTTCCGACAATGCAAAGGTGTTTTCGGCAAGACATGGGGCTTGTCGCCAAGGAAAGTCCTTTGGATCTACACGGCAATGATAAGACCTTTCCTCTCATATGCGTCAGTAGTTTGGTGGAATAAGCTCTCACGTAAATACGTTACTGCTGCTTTCGCCAAACTGCAAAGAACGGTCTGTCTCGGCTGCTTGGGAGCTTTCCCCAGTACGCCTGGCTCTGCTCTAGACGCCTTGATGAACCTCCCCCTCCCCCCTTGATATTTATATCATGGGGTGTACACTCAGAGCCATCTTCCGTTTAAAAGGAAGTGGTTTCTGGCACGATTCGCGCTGGAGTTTTGATGACGTTGCGCGACGATTATCCTACGACCTCTGTCTCATGGATATGCCATCTGATGCAATGACACCTGAATTACGGCTGCGGTGCAAATTTGAAGTCAACTTTCCTCATGTTCAGGATGGGCTTTGGCAGGAGTCTGAGCCAGGAAAGGAATGTAGTCGCATTTTCACGGACGGCTCTAAAACTAAAGAGGGGTTTGGTGCTGGTGTTTTCGTGGAATGCGACAACATTAGGCTTCACTTCTCATTGGGAAAACACACATCTGTCTTCCAGGCAGAAATATATGCTATCCTAATGGCAGAGGACTATATTGGTAAGAACGGGTGGAAGGGGCGAAGTATCTGCGTCTGTAGTGACAGTCAGGCTGCGCTTAAGGCCTTGCTCAATCCTTTAACCACTTCCAAAATAGTTCGAGAATGCAAAACATCCTTGAATTCGGTCGGAAGGCTGAACTCACTGAATCTTGTTTGGGTCCCAGGGCATAAAGGGATAACAGGAAATGAGAACTCTGACGAGCTTGCTAGACAAGGCTCAGAAGAGAATTTCTCAGGGCCTGAACCCACGTTGGGTTTGCCAGCGTCCTCGGTTAGGGCTTCCATTGACGACTGGGTTTTCAGTGAACACAATCGAAGGTGGATGCAGGCAGACTAAACCAATTGGCCCCATCGTCTGTAAGAAATCAGCGGCTTTCCTGCTATCCCTTAGCAGAAAAGACTGCAGTCAACTTACTGGCGCTCTTATGGGTCACTTCGCCTTTGCCTCCATGTGCTAGGTTTGAGCGCTACCCCTGTCTGCAACTCCTGTGGAGAGGGCGATGACACTGCGGAACACTTCCTATGTAATTGTCCTGCCTTTGCTCGGATCAGGTGGCAGATTTTCGGTGCTGATGTGGTGAGTGCTGATGACCTAAGCTCTTCATCACTGAAGCGTCTACTCGTCTTTTTACAAAAGACGAAAAAAACACATTAAAATGGGTTTCTCTGCCTGGTTGTACAATGAACCTGTTTTTGAGTCTGAGTGCTCCAAAAAAAAAAATGTTGCTCAAGTGAAATTAAATTTTTACGTGGTATCCAAATATCAAACGGAAAGATACAGTAAAAATTATTGTGGAGAATGTCACAGCTCTTAAACAATTTGATTTGAAATATGAAAATAATATTTTCGTCTGCAAAAAACAAAAAAAAAAAAAACAAATCAACAAGAATAGTAAATGATTAAGCCTAGTTCTCAATTTTCGTGCGAAATTAATTGTTTGGGACATTAATGGACAGCAAATGTTGACGTTTCTTCTTTTTCGAGTTTTATTGTCATGAATATTATATTCATTGAGAGTTGAAAATATTCATATTATTCATGAATATTATATTCAACATTTTGCTGATTGTTGACAGCAAAATTAATTTCGCACGAAAATTGAGCACTAGGCTTAATCATTTACTTTTTTTCCTGATTTTTATTTTTTTATTTTTTGCTGACTAAACAATTACTTTCTACTGATTAGCACATTTTGCCGTTTTTAATTGGTCGTTCAATTACTTAGGTGTTCACTAATAATATTAGCGATTAAAAATCGTTCTTCTGCAATTTTTCAATTTGTATTTAGACTAACCATTTTTGAAATTTCAAATCTCAACGACTCGCTATCCTATCTCCAATTTTCACTTCTAACAGTTGCCCAGCCTGCCTGCATTCAGAACTAACCGCTTCCTAAGCGTTGGCTGCACAATCAAAACACAAACATGACATACCATAGCAATGACAGTCCAGTGACATTTATAAATCAAACTCGGTGATTCGGTAGAATTATGCACTTTTTCTTCGAATTATTATTGCATTTCAATTGAGTTTTATTCGTTGTTCAGTAATAACAATCAAAAGCGTCCGTTAACAATGGGTGAGTTACATTTCTGTTTGAATACAAATGACATTAGGTGCACTAAAGAACACTGAAAGTACGCCACCTTATGGGGGCGTAGAACATTTCGGTCAATTACCCATTGATTCATCATCCAAATAAAAACTTCCATTCCCCCTTAATTTTAGATACAAAAGATGCGCCATCGGTGAAGCTAGAGAAACATCTGAAGCTCCTTAAGGAAGAGTACACCAAGTTGCAACGCAGCTATGCCGAACTCGAGCGGAAGTATAGCAAACTTGCCGCATCCTCCAGTGATGCGGAAATCGGAGAATTCAGCAGTTTTGTGTCACGCCTCGTTATGACGGTGGCCTCTTTGTACGGTCGGAATACGTATTCGGATTTGACGATAAAACTGAGCGGAAAAACAATGCCGGCGCATAAATTCGTTCTGAATGCCAGATCGGAAGAATGGCGCGAAGAAGTTTTAGCTGATGCATCCGAACTTGATTGGACTGATCTGGAGGAGGACATTGGGTTTGCTCTACTGCGTTGGATCTACACGGATGTTGTTGACTTACAGCATGATAGGTTGGCACTTGGTCTATTGCGTGCTGCTCATAGATTCAAACTTCCCGGTTTACTTGGACTTTGTGAGAGAGCCCTAGTGGCTTCGGTTGGTGTTCGGTCGTGTGTTCGGTTCTATTGTGTCGCTGAAGAAGTGGGTGCTGCGAGTCTCTTGGACTATTGTTCGGGACTCATATCGACGCATTGGGATGACTTGACGCCTCAGGATTTTGAACATATGTCCGGACCGTTGCTGTATAAAATGCTTAAGAGCAAAACAAAGCATCCTTTGCATGCGGCAGTGCGTCTATTGAGGGAGGATGTTGTGTTCCTGTGCTTAGTGGAGAATGATGGATCGGTGAGTTGCATTATATTTTATCGGAACATTCCCACGATAGGCGATAACGATATCTTATTATCTGTCTGGCCAAAGATAAAAAGAAAATAGATAGGTACACTCACCGTCAGTTGTTTACTTTGATTTGTTTTTAGGGGTTCCCAGATCAATAATAAAGCTTTGCAACTTCGATGTCTTTGAATTGCTTCACGCTATTCCCTAACAAATTAGAGCATTCACCGTAAGTTTGAATCATAGTCTCCTGGCATAGTTCACTCTTGTGTTGTCTCTGGTTACAACATACGACCTAGGGCGTCGACAACGCCAGCTCCAGACTTCTGCAGCTCATTTCAACTCTTTCCAACTCATTTACAATTATCTCTATTCCTCCTCGATTGCTCTGTGCAATTGTTCTACCGTTTGCGAGTTTTTAAAGTGCTAAACACGCCGAGAGAAATTATGCTACAGAGTGCAAGCATTTAGTTCGCTTATCTAAGTCTCCTACGTTCATATTCGTTTCATATAAAACGCTGGTTCTTCACTAAGCCCAACAAACTTCTGACTACGTTTTTTAATTTTACTTGACAAAGTGGACATCTTTGATATTGATGATATTAGCCAGTTGATGCAAATCAAATCATATCAAATCAAATAGTCTTGCTGGACATATTGCTGAAGAAGACAGAACAATTTAAATGTAAGAAAACCTATTAAAATAATAAAAATTGAAACAATATATGTATTTATATTAAAGAATTCGGTTCAGCATAAGTGAAGAGAGCTTATGTGAAAACTGCTATCAGCGCAGTTAAGAAAGATTAGATTTCAACTATGATTTTGACTTTTAATGTTCGCGTCCACTTGAACTATGTTCTCTAAAGCTCATAAAATTCAGTGATGGTTGGATACAAATTGTGTATAGAGAAAAGGTTGGCAAGCTCATATATTTCCTTAAATGCGGAGAGAATGAAGTGAGGAAATGAATGTTTCATTGTGGCACACTAGTAGTTTTCAGTGAAAGCTGCAGGAAAAGTGATGCTGTAGCGCTGCGCAATTCCGAAGAATACCAATTTGTCTTCTTACGTGTCATTCGGAATGTAGCAGAAGCGGCTGGGCTTGTTTCTTGGTGGAGACAGATTTGAAGAGCTCATTTGTATATCCTCAACTAGAGATTGTTTTTCCGCGTGGCGAAAACAGAATTCAACCTACAGCTGTCTATTATGTATTGGAATGGAGTAATTCCGATTGGGGTCTGCATAAAGAACTATGCGTATGTATAAATTTACTCAGTTTGGTCCATATCACCTACAAACGGACCGAGATGCTTGTAGTAAATTCTTATTGGTTTTGATTGGTGAGATGAAACTGAGCCCGTACTCAGTAACAGTGTGATGTTCACCCACTATACTCACCTCCTCTTCTACCCATATTCAATGCAGTACCGCCGTAAAGCATTCCACCGCAGGGGGGTTGACTTAGCTGTCAGTCCTGCTTCTGTTAGTCCGGTTAGACTCTTTCCTTTCCCTCTCTAGAACAGGCAGTTTATTCATCCTTGCGTTTTCTGTCGTTGCATCCCATACCTCTTAGCTTTTAACACATTGTTGACCGGCAGTTTTACCCAGAAACTATCTCATGTCTCATGTCATTTCTGTAGTACTAAAATTTTTATCACAATTCTAGCCTAAATACCAAGAAAAGTATTTTCTTTATAATAGAGTGGGCATGACTAAAGAAAATGAACAAAGTTTTTTAAATTTTGTATTATGCCCTGAGTTTTATGAAAACACGAGTTAACTCCTGACCGGTCAACAATGCGGTAAGCATTTTACTAACAACGTTTTCAGGTGTTGGTGGGTTGCCGAATTTTCTCGTCAGTAGTTCCCTTTCGCCGATGAATCGTAGACATTGAAAGAACACGCGTTCGGCGTTCTCTGCACAATCCATGCAGTGTGGGCTGTAAGGGCTATCATCATGCTTTTTCTTGAATAAGTAAGGAAACAGCCATGTCATGTCAGATTTGGGTTAGCTGACATTCCATTTCACCGTAAAGCCTTTCTAAGCATGGCTGTATTTGGGGTTTTCTATTTTTCGGTTTCCACCACCCATATTTGTTTCATCTTGCTCAGTGTCGTTCCTGTAGTACTTGCATAGATGTTTGTCTGCCAAGATGTCTATTGGAGGCATTCTTGCCACCTCGCCGGCTGCATCATTTGAAAAACTTCGGAATGTACAACTTACGCGATTTTTAATTAGGTTGAGTTAATCCTCGTTGCTCTGGGCCAGATTGGTGCAGCGTAGAGGTGTAGAGATGTAACTATTTTCGACAAAAGCAGTCTTCGACTATGCCTTGCTCCACTTATGTATGTTGGGCATGATGTGCACCAGTGCAGCACTCACGTTCGTTGCTTTACCGCTGCTGATATATCTTATGTGCTCTTTGAATAAAAGTCTTGTACCTATCATGACGCTTAGGTATTTTATTTGCGACTTAGATATTATGATATGTGCGCCTTCTGTAAAATTTGCCATTTCTGTATCCTTCCTACTTCTTATGAGGCCAGGCGAAGCAAGCTACTGTCGAGCAATCCTTATTGACGCACTCCTGTTTCACTTCTTCCAGCAGTTTAGCAGTAACAACGATAGCGATGTCGTTAGCAAACGCTACAATATTTGTCTCTTCAGGGATTGGGAGACGTAGGATTTCGCCATACATAATATTTGTGGTACGCCGCCAGTGACCCTGTATTTCTTGGGGCCGCTGTCAGTATTGTATACCAGGATACTGCGCCTGAAATAGTCAATCACAGTTTTGATGAAATACATTGGTGCTCGCATGTCTCCAGGTTGCTGTATTAATTTTTTTATGTCAAGGTTTATTACTAAACAGTACTTCTTAAAGCAACCTTTCCATGTTCTACCCTGGGCTTTTTATGCAGTTTCAACCACCACGTTAATCGCATTTACAGTTGAGATACCTTCCGAAAACCGTATTGGTGCTCCGACAACCCTCCCTTTGCTGCTTCCAGTTTGTTGCAGATAACGCGCTCCAGTATTTTTCCGCCGTTGCCAGTTAGAGACATAAAAGTGGTGGGAACTGGCGGCTTGCCTAATAGAACCCTCAAATGTCGCATTTCTAGGAATCATTCCATTGAGGTGTTCGGAACATGTGCCGTAGTAGTATCTGTAGGACAGGCGTTGGTCTGCTACCAGTCTTCGACAAGCCCGCGGTTGAAGATTGGATATTAGTAATGAGTCATCAATTAAGCGAACTGCTCATCTCTGTATGCTGTCAAGTATTGCAAGAAAATTTTAGAGGTCGAACTTTATACATGTGAACAATGCTAAAGCCGGGGTATGATTTGTGTTTTGTACAGAAGAACGAGCTGTTTTGCTGTAAACTATATGTTTCTCTTAACAAATAGCTCAACTTCGATTTTGCGATGTTGGATATGTGTTTGCGCTATGTTACACTAGAGTTGATTGCTTCCTGGATTGAATGGTTTGCTCGTTCATTTGAAGTTGAGGTACAATAGACGTGTTCTTTTTGAAAAAAAGACGTTGAATTGGGGATTACTCGCATTGAAGTTTACTAAGTTAGTTTTCGAACGCAATAAATGGAGGTGGTTGGCAATTTTTCTTTCTCCTATATAATAACCTACGACGGCCCTTAGCGTTACCATAAATAAGCCTAGAAAGAAGAAGAAAAAGAGAAAAAAAAAAAACAATAAAATTATTTTTGTGGAATTTTTAGAGTGGTGGATACTTCTCCGTTTGCCTCCAACAGGGGTTTTCCCACCCTGGCCTGGTTAAAAGATGCCAGGATAGGTGTAGGTTAATTTGCCAGTTCATACAATTATCCAAAGGAAAACCCAGCGAGATCTTCTTAAGCTAGGGTATATTAGGAATAATAGATTCCGTACCACTTGCCTCGAACAGGCAATCCCATCCTGATTGGTTGCAGAATTTCAGGATACATGTGAATGAATTCCCACGATGTACGCGACATCTACTTAACCTAGGGCATTGGCACAAAAAGTGGAAGGTGTCTTCCTTCCACATAAGGGTTTGCGCAACCTCTACAGACTGCTGTCCGTTCGTTATTCCCTACCTCCCTAAGTGTTTATTTAAAAGGTTACGTCCCGTTATTACTCTAGTTACTACGGATATCGAGAATTATATAATTTCCTTATTTTACTGTCATTTATATTTGGCCATAGAGCTTTCATGGTTTAGCAAGTTTGAATATTTTTTCCTCCTGTTCTTTGCTATAGTCAAGAATTTCCCCGCTCTTTTTGATTGCATGAGAGTGGTGTGTGGACCCTTGCATCTGTCGGACCCCATGCTGGCCAATTCATCTACTTTTTTTCGTTTTCGAAAAACCTGTCCTGACATCCATATAATTTGATCATTGTTCTGTCTGCTCAGAGTCCCAAGTACTTCCCGTCAAAGGTCAACTACTTTCGATACTATTGTTACCGCTGGCAGTACCTTAATAACTGTTTGGCTGTTCACGTAAATGGAGATATCCTCTCGGGATATCCCCAGTACCGGCTTCTAGTATAGCCACAACTTCCGCTTAAAAGACGCCGTAAGAATCCGGAATACATATGGAGGTGGAGACTCCGATACACCTGCACCTCTTCCTTCCTTCAGCTTTGATCCGTCAGTGTATATTGCGATTTCGGAGCTAGAGATGAGGGTGTTCGTTGCCCATTCCTCCCTGTTGGATATCTAAATCGAGTATTCCAATTGAAGTAGTCTAGGTAAGGTAGTTGCTTTGTAAGCTGTCATCTACTGTTGCTGTAAGGATTGAGCTGTATCCATACTCTATTGTCAGCCAATCCTTGGTCTCTTTCAGGCGGAGCGCGCATTTAGCAGCAGTTTCTCGTGTGTACAAATCTAGTGGCATTAGGTAAAGCATGGTTTCTAGGCCTATGGTAGGTGTTGACTCCAAGGCTGCCGATATCCTCACACAAGCCACTGTTTTTATTTTTGTTACCAGCATGTAGTTTCTGTATTTGTTAAATGATGTCCACCAGACTAAGCATTCGTACGCCAGTATTGTTCTCACTATGGTTGTGTACAAACAATGCCAAATCCTGTTGACAGTATAGAGTGTCACTGAGTCCTTTTTAATTGTCTCTTCTGTATTTGGTTTCCAGCTCAACTTACTATCGAGAACTGGGCTCAAATAATTTGAACTGTTTGATAGAGAAAGTATTTTGTCTCCTATTTTCGGTAGCATAGAGTCCGTAATCGGTCTCCTATTAGTGAGTCTAGTTCGGTTTTGGTCTGGTTAACCCCCAGGTCGCAAGAAGCTTCCCACTTGTTAATTTCATTCAGTACGCTTTGTAAAATCTCGCTAATGGAAGAAGAAAATTTCCCGCAAGCCATTAGTACTACATCCTTTGCGTAGGCAACAGGTGTTATAACCGACCTTCCCATTTTTGTTAAAACTTCATTAATGACTAACAGCCAGAGGAGTGACGATAGTTCTCCCTGTGGCGTTCCTCATGTTGGCAACATTTTTATCATGCCGTTTGATTCTTATTATACGGTTTTCTAGCATTTCTGCTATCCATCCGCATACTCTTGTGTCTCCCCTGTTTTATTCCAATGCGTTCGCTATTGCCTCAGTTTTGACATTATTAAAAGCACTTTCAACTTCAAGGAAGCTGTCAGAGTGAATTCCTTGACTAAGACGATTTTATTAAAAATTGAGATTGAGGAACATGGCAATATGCATTTCGCTTTAATTTGAAATCTGGACAATTTACAAACGAACAGCATACGGATCAAGTGCGAAATAACCTCCTCCACATCCGAAGCTATTTGAGATCTGTTACATCATCAAGTTTCTTCTCGCTTTAGATGACCTAACCGCCTCAAGCAAAGTAATTGTTGCTTTTCAGGAACGCTAGTGCATCCGTCCGTCCGTTTGTCACCGCCTTACACATAGGTCATGTAAAACAGTGACTCAAATGAAATGGCTGTGTCAGTTTTGAGAAAGCCATTATTTTGGAGATGGCTCCAGTACAAACGAAAGAACATTTTTTTCGTGACATCGTTAAAAAAAGCTTTTTGAACCCAATTCAATTATTTTTTTTCACTCGCATTAATTTTCTTATCAACTTGCTAGATATCACATTTCTTATCCAAGTAACGAAGTTTTTATCTCATATCGCTTCCCAAGCGCGGCCTGAATGAGTCTCTCTCCAAGAAAATTCTGTAACCAACAACCAAAATCGGTTCAACAATTCAGAAGTTATACAAGGAAACGACAAAATGCGTAAAAAGCGCTGCCTGCTTTTCTTTCGAATAATAGTTAGAATTTACTGGTTTACTGCTTTCTTGATTTCACTAGAGCTAAGCATTTACGAAAAGTCAGAGGCTTATCAGATTTTTACAGTCTAGTTGAGGTATCCCATTCCAGATAACGATTCGATCGATTATAACTCAACCCACATGAAATCACACAAGACTTACGCTCTTTAATGTGGGAGACAGACTGCTGGTATTGATACCATGGTATAGCAATACTACGTTCTATACCACATGTCTGTCACTGCAATACTACGTAAAAAGCTAGTATACCATGAAATATACCTGGTATTGAGATTCGCAATTTTTTGCTGGTATACCACCATCTTACTGATTGCAGCGCCAATTTTTCTCTATTGGCTAATCTTCGTAGCTTCTTTGACAATTCTTAGGTATGCACTTTCGCTTTCAAGTATTTGAATTTTCTTTTTATTCATCATTCGGCACAAAAGTAAATTATTTTTATTCATCCTGGCTTGAATTTTCTATTTTTATTTTGTTGTGACAGGCAACACAAACGTCAAAGTATACTACTTAATGCCAAAGTCATCGAATACTACGAAATGCAGTCTGTCAGGGATTGTAGTATTCACTATACCATGGTATCAATACCAGCAGTCTGTCTCCACTATAAGATGCAGCTATTGTTATGAAGAGTAGAACCGAAGTGTTTAACATGTTCCGTCTTCAGTTCAGGTTTCAAGACTTACATGCAGTAGTCCGATATTTTAAATAAATACAAAAAACAATAATAATAATAATAAACTTTGAAAATCTCGTTTAATGCAGAAACCCCTCAAATGTTTTTGCACTGAAATGTATCCATTTGGCAACATTACCCCTTAATCAAGTGGTGCTGGAGAGTATTAAAATTGTTCAGTTCTGATAAAATAATCTGATTACGTTGATTAACGTGTAACTTTATTATGTGTACTTCTTGGTTATCTTAATATAAACTATTAACAATCGGAATAATGCCAAGTGAGTCAGATGTGGAAGCAGTTCCAAAAAACAATTCAACAAAAGACTTTTAGGCGTAAAATAGTACAAATTGTATCCTCATACTGAAATCGTCATTGCGGGCGATTTCAATATACACAATTCGGATTGGTTTCAACATTCTGGCCAGACAATACTCAAAGGTAAGTATGTTGAACTTTTCGCTGAGGTAAACAATTTGGCTCAGCTTGTAAATGAGCCTACACGTATACCGGATATTGAAAATCATTCCGCCAACACTTTAGACTTGTTTCTTACTTCGCACCCTTATAAATACACCATTGATGTTTTAGCGGCTGTACCATATATCGTATCAGCTAAATTCTCGTACTCCGACCACACAGTTAAAGAAAAAACTCTTAAAAGAATAGTATGGCAATACGAGAAAACCAACTGGAGCGGCCTTAATAGCTTCTTTAGGAGTTTTAACTGGTCGCTATGCTTCCTCGATAGCGACGTGAATGCCGCTGCTGATGTGACCACTGACACTATCCTCTTAGATATGAATGACTGTTCCTAACAGAATAAAGAACAATAAACTTAAGGCAAACTCGTGCTTTGACCAGACCTTTAATGAGGCTATCAGGTTGAAAGAAGTAAATTTTCGGTCTTATAAAGCCAACAAATCTGAGGAAAACCAAAAGAAGTTTAAACAAGCCAGAAAAGACTGCAATGCCCATATTCGACATGTAAATATCTTACATGATCAAAAATCGAGGCAAACAATTTTACAATGTCCCAAAGGTAGTAATAATTTTTGGTCATTCGTCAAAAATACTAAAAATTCTGCCTCGTCTGCTATTCCTACGCTCATTTACAATGACATTCCAGCTTCGTAGACAAAGCCAATCTGCTTGCTGCTCAGTTTGAAGCGATCTCGATGCTGCCAGATAATGCTTTCTCTCCGTCTGTATTTGAGAGCGTCAAATTTTCTATGGGACAAGTCCACTTTCGCACTCGTACAGTTGCAGGAATACTCAAAGGTCTTAACATACACAAATCCGCTGGTCCAGATATCAAAGGCATTTGACAGAGTTTGGCATTTGGCTCTGTTGTCGAAAATGCATGTATATGGCGTCGATGAGTCTCTTCTTCAATGGATTAGCAATTACCTTCCAGGCGTTCAATACAAGTTGTCTTGGACGGCTTCAAGTCTGCAATTCACCAAATAAATGTTGGTGTTCCCCAAGGCTCTGGTTTGTCTCCGACTCTCTTTCTTATAAATGATCTCTTGTCTGTAACTTCAAATTAATCTATTCATTCGCTGATGGTAGTATCCTCAGTTTTCCATATTCATTCCCTAACTCACGTCACGTGCTTTTCGGCCATAGAAAAGTCATGGCAACATATGTAAACACATTAAATTCCAACTTGGACATTATAATCAAATGACGTTCAACCAACAGATTGTAATTTAATGCTTCCAAAACACAATGCTGTCTTCTGTCTCTCAAGCGAAACCATATCCCTTATCCATTATCCATGAATGGTACTTGCATCGCTGAAACCGAAGACTTGCTATTCTTGGTATGTTAGAATCTTTGATGGATTGATCACATATTCGAGGTCGCTAAAAACGCTGCAAAATGTCTAGGATTCCTTAAGCGGTGTAAGAAATATTTTACCCCGTCTGATCTGGCCTCAATTTATAAGGCATTCATCCGCCCAAAGCTGGAATACAACGCCCATATCTGGTCTGGTGCACCTAAGACCGTAGACCGTACACATACTAGACAGGGTACAAAATCGCGGGTTAAAACTTATAGGTGATAGAAACATTGTGAACTCCATACATTAACTTGAACATTGTCGAAATGTCTCGTGACTCTCCCTATTTTATCGCTTTTTTTTATAAAAAAAATGCTCCAGCGAAATAGCCAGTTGCATTCTTCCCCCTCAAGATGTCACTCGCACTACGCGTCATGCTTCGAATGCACATCAATTCACCCTTAAGCCCAACTTCGAGCGTACTGTCAAATATAGGGATTCGTTTATAAGCCGAACGACACGAATTTGGAATGATCTACCAGGCTCTGAAAGAAATAAAATAAAAAAAATACTACGGACGGTTAAAAACCGCCAAACATTACTTCCCAGTGCGTTATCACTCGTTACTACCATGCAACCGCGATTAAACGAAAATCAAAATTTTGTTTATTAAAAACTTCCTCGACAATGAAAATCTTTTTGTCCGTAAAAGCGATATTTTCGTGGACGTTGCCCATGTGCCAGTGAAAGAATCACTTGCATCTTTCAAGCCTAATTTGCTTTAAACTAGGCGTCGATAGATGTCCAGTTGACCGACGAAATGGTCTTATGTTGAGGTCATCCCGAATAAGTGTTGACATGGATCTGGTGCATAAATCCAGCGACAAAATTTTCTGTTTTCGAAGGGGGTTTCTTCGAATTCGCTCGCCTGCAGCTCTTACAACCGCGCTTGTACAGACAACGCGCGGACGACTACTTCTTGCACTTGCACGGTACACAACAAATTTTGATATCCCGTGTGGTTTTAGTAATTCAAAAATTGGTTAGCATTCTTTCTGCTCTTATGTTTTTTTTTTTTTTTGCGTTCGGAGGTGGGAATCTTTCAAAGGCGAAACTGAGCCCGTACTCAGTAACAGTGTGAGATTTCCACCCACCAAACCCAACTCCCCTCCTACCCCTGTTCCTCGCGGCACTACCGTCAAGCATTTCATCAATAAGGGTTGTCTTCGTGTCAAAATCTATGGAGGTAGGATTTGAAACATCCATGACCAGTAAGCATTTGCATCAGATAGAAGTTCAGCTCTCCATGCTTCCTATTGATACAAGGGTCTATATTGGGGATCAATCTCTGCGTCCATCTGCCTTTGTCAGAAAAGTTCCATCTCTCTTGCCATTCTTCGAGGCTTGTTCTTGGCTGTACTTCTGTGTCACTTCGACTAGTCGCTGTTGACACCACTTTAACGAGGTCTATTGGCACCATTCCAGCAACTTCGCACGCCGCGTCGTAGGAGGTTGTTCGAAAGGCTCTGCATACTCTCAAGGCATTGGATCTGTAGACCGCCGTCTTTCTTCTGTACGATTTCGTCTTCATGGCCCATATTTGGGAGCCGTAAAGCATCATCGACGTCACAACTCTTGCTAAGAGCACTTATGTAACGTAATTGCATTGCTGCATTGTCCCATCGGGCTGGACTGATACACTTTTCGGGTCGGTGCGCCTTTTTTAGGCTCCGAATTCGCACCTTTTTGATCAGGTCGATGTCGCTCTAAATCATGTATAGATCTTCATTGAATCTTCTCCTTCATACTCCGTCAGTGCAAACTGAACATTGCATCCACGAAGAATTTTTCTTTCAAAACAATCATGGGTACTTTCATCCTCTTTTGTTAACGTCCATGCTTCTGCATGTCTGGGATGATAAGGGTCGTATATAGAGTCTCCTTCTCAATTACCTTCGTAGTCCAAAGAAACAGTGGTTGGCAAGAGTAATTTTTCGTTTGATCTCAGCAATTGTGTTGTTTTCAGGTAGACAAAATTGTTAACCACGTATTCAAAACCATCTTTGCTACTTCTGTTTCAATATCTAACTTTCTGACAGCCCTCTGCGTTCTTCCAATAATGTCAATATGGTCTGACAAAGCAGTTGAACCGAATTTTGTAATTTCTACTTCTGGTGATGCGCTGCGAGTTTCATGTTATCGTTTCAAGTAAGATGTTGAAAAAGTCACAAGCTAACACATCGCCTTGCCTTAGATCGTTTTTGAAGACCTTGACGGAGCAGTATACACTTTCCATCGTTATCTTACATAGACGGACGAGCTTAGCAGGGATGTCTAAATTAAATTGGCTTCAAAATCAATAAAGTGACGGTTGGAATTTGTTTGGTCTGAAACCGCTCTAACAAGGACCAATCAGATTGTTGGCGAAAGGTTTTAGACGTTTACAAAGCGCAGCAGGCAAGATCTTGTAGGCGATATTTAGGAAACTGATGCCTCTGTTGCACTTTAAAGTATATCCTTTTTTTGTGAATCGATACTGAGTTTCCATTTACCGGGCTTTCAATATACTCATCAGTCATCAGCTCCAGCACCCTTGTTTAATTTGAGCATAAATATTGCTATCCTCAAGATATGTTGATCGGGTATGCGGAAGTGTTGGCTGTCATCGCTCAAATTGAATGGTTTATTCTGTCTGATAGCTGGCTGTTGGTCGACAGCGCCGATTAACAGTCTGCTGAAATGTTTACTATTAAGCTTTTTATGTTCCTTCTTCTTTCGGGGAAGTCAGTGCTCTTTACTTTTTTTGCTCGTAAATCTTGCGAACATCCCTCGTTTTCTTCTGCAGTGCTGCTTTGCACACCTCTTGCTCTGCTGCGTGCGCACTCTTCATCAACCCATGGGTCTCATTATGGTCGCTGTGTTGGACGCAGCATAACAGAAGTGGCATTTTTGATGGTTTGTTGGCAATGATGTTATTGGTCTTCCGCACTTGATATTGGAAAGGGCTTGTCGTGTGGTTATGGACAATTCGTTTGGCGAAGGTTCTGGCAATCTTTTGCGATTGTAGCCTTATGATCAATCTAAGATGTGTGACGTTTAAAATCGGGAAATTAAATATTGGAAAATAAACGACTTAAATATAAACTTAGAACGATTTAATTTATTTATATAATAGGTATTTAAGTTTTTTAAATATTGTATACAAATTTTTAAATTACCTCGCGAAAATGCGCGAATTTTAGCTTTGACGCTATTCATGAGGCGTTCTTCAGTGAAGGTCTTGGCAACTTGCCGCCATGTTCTTCGAAAAATTTGTTCGGTTTCACAAGTTTCGCTTTTTCCAATTTGGCTTTTATTAGAGCCCAAAAGCTCTCTATGGGACACAGTTCCGGACAATTGGAGGGGTTTGCATCTTTCGGAACAACATTGACATCATTTTGCTCGAAGAATGCCAGAGTTCTTTTCGTGTAATGGGATGTCGCTAAATCAGCCCAAAACAGTACCGCCTATTCATGAGCTTGAATAAACTTTAATAGCCTCTTTTGGAGACACTCTGTAATGTAAACATCGGCGTTTATTATACCCTGCGTTTCTCCCAGATAGCCTGCAAAATGAGGAATTTCTTTCAGAATCTGGACACGCGTCGAGTTCTTAATTTTGGTTCAACATCATCCACAAATGACGTAATACTCGTTGCCTGGTATTTGTCCAAAATCTGTGACACAGTAGGTTTAGTCATCCATAACGCATTAAAAACTTTATAAATACGTCTTAATCGCTTCTTCGCGAGTTCTTGCTTCGCCATATCACGATCTGTAACTTTGTAGGAAGACAAGCCGGTTCTAGCTTTTGCTCGCTGGATTGTAGCTATATTTGTGGAACATCTTTTGCTGTAGTTCCTCCAGACATGTTGGGACTGCACTTAAAGGTATTTTCAATGTTCTTATGAAGCATGGAGGCAGAAGGTCCAGGCTTCTGACCCTCTGAACTGTGAGAGTACTTTTATAACGATTTATAACCTCGTACAGAGTGGAATTTGCAATATTTGATTTGTTTGCTATTTTATATGGTGGAGTTCCAGGATTTTCCAAGTATTTGGGCAAAATTGCAATTCTTTGCTTCTCTTCTTCACTTGACATGTCTATAATCGCACTAATTACACAAAACTGATATTCATCACTGTAAACGAAATTGAATGCAGAGTGTAGTATGCAAAAAACCATTAGTTTTTGTGCACAAAAAATAAGAATTCACAGGGGTTAAACATTTCCCGATTTTAAACGTCACACTCCTCCAAGTCTCCTATGAGACTGTTGAATGTAAAGTTGCGAGAAATGAGTGCTGGTTATGATGATGTTTCGCGTCACTGCAATGTGGATTACTCTGAATCCGTTTCCATAGGTGTTGTTAAAAAAAACTCACGTAGGGAAAATTACAAGGATCTAGCTTTTGCTATATTTGTTGGCATCTTGCAACGCTATTCATCTACGAAATCAATTTTCTTAATGGCGACGCTATAGGCTAGTATATGTGAATTTACTCTAACCATTGATACTCACTTTGGGCGTTCGATTTATCCAGACACCGGTTAGTGTAATGACTCCGATATCCCCAGCAATCATATCCATTACCTATATAGACTAGCTGTCGTCCAATAAAACGATCGCCATAAATGAGACATGACGATCTTCAAGAAAAACTGCCTAAAACAAAGTACCTAAATGTTTTATTCTCTTACACACTTAACATGAGTATTTGTTTAACATATTCATATAATATATATATTTATTTATTTTTTTTATAGTATCCTTTATATATCACAATATTCTCTTCGAAAAGTCTTCAAAGTTTTTTTTGATTTCGTTACATAGGTCAAACTTTAAAATATATAAAAAAAAATGTCATTACAATACATATTACTAAGACGACTATTTTGTTTGTATGGTTCTAAATAGTTTCATAGAGTGTATGTGTTGATTGTGTCCTAGTGGCTATGCACACGTATACGCATCTTATAACTTAAACGCACCTAAAGTCGATTGCTTAAATATTTCATTGCATTGAACACAAATATCACAGCCATTGCATCCGCATGCAATCCATTCGTTGGGTCATTTTTCTTAGCCGAGTTACACAAGTTGCCACGACAATAGCAGTACGTTGTACTAGAACCCGAGAGGTTGTTTTCTTTGAATTCTTCACAGCCCTCCTCGTAGGGTTCTTCTACTTTATGTTCCATACGCCATGCACCTTGTCTGAGAACCTAAAAAAAAAAAAAATAATAAGTCTATAGAAGTTGAGAAAATGACTGAGTACAATCGCTAAATACCTGATCGGTGTACTTTTGACTGGCACATCCTCTGGTCACTGTGTCGACGGTTTCACCATTTTGCAAGTAAAATCTTAAAATTTTCTTAACGCACATCGTTGAGTACTGACACTCGGTAATGTATTCGTCTGATTCATCGAATTTCGAACAGAGTGGTGTTGTAGAAGTTTGATTACCTATTTTGTATATAACCGGAGATACTTGACATTTGTAGCATTTCACAGCGGTGCCAGTTTCTAGGAAGAGAAATAAAGAGAAGCGGGAGTTTATTAATTAAATATTGTAATAGGCTTAGCTCATTATGGGCTGGAGGTTAGATTGATTGCCAGAAAATGGAACTATGTGCGTAAGAGTTTGTGGTAACTGACTTACATTTAAATTTGATTTATTACCGCTAAATATGGTCATCACAAATGAAGAGTTGTAATGCGGTAGTATCATACAAACAAAAAAAATTTAAATAAAATTTAATGAAGTTGTATAATCCGAAAGAAAATTTGTAAATCAGTATGTATTTCAAAACGTCCATATAAGCTATCCCAAGACTTAGCACTAGCGTCTGTTGTCGTAAGTTAATTGACTTTACATTCCAACACATCACATTGTTTCCCAACAAAAGCTACATTAAATCCAAAGTTCCCCACTGTGTCTACTCATCTAATTCGTTTATTTGCAAGGATTTAACGAGCGATTTTTAGCCCAACTAATTCAACAATACGTTTCGTTGTCTTGCTCAGTATTACTGTGAACCTTTAGGCATAATCGAAGTTTAAATAAATAAAACTGTCACCCCTGAGATGACTCTATCTTTGTATAACTAGTTAGAACTAACTTAGTAGTTTGTAACAAAACATCTAGTCATACCTTAATTATCTTTATGCGCCAAAATATGTACCTTGCGAACTTAGTACGGGTTACTTGAATCATCCCGTCTTTTTGTAGTCTTACAACAGCAACTCTTGTACATAAGGCTAGAGAAAACATAACATTTTCAAGATTTTCTTTGAATTTCATATCTGGAGTCTGTGGGATAATGCCCAAAACCGAAATCGCAATTTTCATTCTAACCTCAAAATTAACGGTACTTTACTTAAGGCTAATTTTGAAAAAGTGCATTTTTTTCGAAGATTGATCTAACGAATTCGACTGTATACTTAGTTTTTCGAATATCGCACGCCAAGTCATCGAATTACTTATTAGCGGACTTGCTAAAATTGGCCAACACAATTTTACTCAAAATTGATATCCAAGTCATTTTTGACATTGTACATATGTAAGGACATAGCAATTATATTTTTTCTTGGCTTTTTAATGCATATACAGGGTGCGCCATCTTTTATGTCGGTATTTGAATATTAAATAATTTAAAATAAAAAAACATCCGATTTCTATATATGAGGTATTTTTATTTAATTTGATCCTTTACAATTTATTTGGACTAGTTTTTGAATACAACATCAATCAAGAGACCGCTTCTATTGACCAAAGCAAAATGTGCCCATTTTGCTGCGTTTTCCATCACTTTTTCGAGCATCTCGGGCGGTACAGCGATGATTTCGCAACGAATGTTTGCCTTGAGCTCGTCAATGGTCTGAGGCTTGCTGGCGTACAGTTTGCTTTTCAAATAACCCCACAAAAAGAAGTCCGGAGGGGTAAAATCTGAAGATCTGGGTGGCCAGTCAATTCTCCATTTTTTGACAGCACACGTCCAGGGAATTTTCGTTGCAGAAACTACATTGTTTGACTTGCAGTGTGGCATGGCCAGTAACCGTCCAGACCTTTTTCACACATTTGTGGGCAGACATAATGAGCCAATATCGACTGTTTCGCCTTTTCTGAAGAAAAATGGCCCAATGATGGTTTTGGCGCAAACGCCGGTCCAAACAGTCAATTTTTGGTCATGCAATGGTGGATTCTCCGTTCCCCAAATGCGGCGCCAGAGAGTGCGAAAAGGGCATCGTCGGTCATCAAAATTTGCTTCCAAAAATCAGGTTCAATGTGAACTGTTTGGCCATATTCCAAGCGACGTGGACGGTCTGTCGGCAATATTCTTTGAGTCAATATGCTGAGCGCAGTGACAATACGACACATGTGGGTTTTCGGCAACAGTATCTCTTACCAGTTCATTGGAACGTCTTAGGCGTTGATGAACGGCATGTCGACGATCTCCCACTGTCCCGTGCTCAACAAAATTCGACACCAAACGACGAATAGTGTTGTCAGACGGTGCTTGTTGGCCACGATATTTTCGACGATATGCACGTTGAGTTAACACAACTGAACGACTATTTTCAATGTACAGCGTCACTATTCCGGCGCGTTGTTTCGGTGTAAAGCGACGTTTCAAATACATGTCTACTCAAGTCAATCGGTTGATAAATGTCAAAGTTATTCAATGTTTACATACTGATATAAAAGATGGCACACCCTGTACATATATATGAAACAAGTGCATGTGACCCAGTCATGCTCTTTAGCATCCATCCAATTTAGCATCCTTTGCTGCAGAATCACAGAATATTAAAACAAAGCCGAAACCATAAAGCTAGCTTAGGAACCTACACAACTAGGCTAATGTTCATTAGAAAATATGCACAACGTAGTATCCAGCGAAACATTATTTTCAATAAGGGTGGCCGTGGTGTAGTGGTAACATCATCTCTTGTCACGCTGTTGGTTCACGGTTCGAGTCCTGATGTCAAGAATCATCTATTTATTTCGCATGAAATAAATAAATAAGTCAACTCTACTGTGAAGGCATAACACTGGCAGTAGGGTGGTCATATGGCTAAAATGCAACTTGATCGTGATGATGACATCAGGAGGACGGAAAAAAATACTGTGAATCATAAGCAACGACAATAATAGCGAAAACAAACAAAATACTCCGCAGTTATCTGGACAGTCACCCTTGGAGTTCACTGAAACTTAACTACCACCTGATTTTCAAACCAACTACACCAATCTGTCTTTCTCTCTGTGCCTTCCCCTTTCCACAAAAAACTCCCGTGTCCTAAAAATTAGTATAAGAGTATTCATATCCCCTTTAACACGTGCAAGTTATAAAATGCAAGAGTAGCTTTTCTCGATAAATTTCCGGCATACGCAAATGACTCATGTCATTATGCTAGTACCCACATATTGGAATTTTGCTACTAATAAACTTGTTTCAAGGACCAATAGTTGTAATCTGAGTGTCAACTCAACATATATAATCCTATTCACAAAAGAAAAAATAAGCATCCTTAAATTCTCAAAGGGCGCTAGCTACCTGAGACCTGGGAAAATAAAGAGAAAAAATGTTGCTAAAAATGCCTGAAAATCTTGACTCTAGTAGGTCGTTGTGATAGAGTTGAAATAAAGTTGGTAAAAGTATGGATCCCTTACACATTTTAGCGTTTACAGCAAAGGTATCGGAAGACACACCATCGACCGCAGCATGACGTGATCTGTCCTGAGAAAAATGTGTCCACCTAGCCGCAGAGCTATTCCGATAGTCCGTAGAATGCCTTATTAGGCAAACTATTCTTAGATTATTCTTAGTACTCAATGGTGGCTTACATAATTCAGTAGGTATCCTGTTTCCATCACTTTCGATAGCAAGTACAGCAACGCCATGAGACGATAGTTTTGCGGAAAGAATTTATTTTCTTTTTTTGGGAATTGATTGAATGTCCAGCATGAAGGAAACATAACGAAAAGGTCTACAGAGAACAGATGCTAGTTCCGGTAAACAGTTTTTAAGTAATATGCCTGGTATTCCGGCGGGACCTGACGCAGTTTTGTAATACAATTAAGTATGCACCAGATTACACGAAGTTAAAACTTCACATATGGCATGAGACGAATCTAGAGTCGAATTGCGTGAAGACGTGTTTGCAAAAAAAGAGGTGGGAATAAGGAGTGACTGAAGTTATTGCTCATCAATTTTGCTACTGGGATATTCTGGAAGCTCTCGTTGTAGTTCTTTGTTACATTTCACGAAAGTGTATACCAAAATTCAGTTGCTGTCGCTAGTTTTGTATCGCTATTTTTTCACCTACAATGATTACGTGACATGACATCTCAAAGAGTCTCAGCGACTCTTCATAGACTCTTTATAGAACTTCGGCTGCCCCGAAGTCTGTGCGGAGATATTAAAGAGAGCAGTTTCTAATTATTTAAATCCTCCTTGCCTGAATTATCAGTTCCTCATATTTTATATTATTATTTTCATGTGAAACTTAGCAGATCATTGACCTAATTCCATACATAATAGAAAATAAATAAAATAAAAATCGCTATACAAGAGAATAACAATTAACATCGAGCTTCTTTAATGATTTTTCTTTAATGATACCTGAATATACAAAAGAAAAAAGAAAACCAAAGCTCACTTAAATCCCCTCCTCCGTGGAGTGAATTTCAATTATTCAAACCAACAACAACAAACAAAAATTCCGAAATTAATTGTACTCGTATGCGTTAGTGTGTGCTTTTGTAAATTGCGCTGGTTTTCACTTTATTATGTTTTTTTTTCTCTGCTCTTCTACAGATTATGGTAAAAATATAATTAAACGTTACAAAAAAAAAAAAAAAAGAATTCTGATATGAACACTCTTTTGTTATCGACAAAGACTTCCTCCTTCTGGCGGCCATAGAGTATGTGAATGACTCACCAGTGTTACCCTGGGTAATGAACCTTCATCTCTCTTAATGTATTATCGAATAGAACGGAAAAGAATAAAAATACAATTTTGAAGGAAAATGGTTTTTGCAAATACATACATTTCCGGAATAACATTTTTGTAGGCACAATGGATACGTACGTTTAATTGTTTAGCAAATAAATTAATTTACTGTGCGTGTGTCAAGAGTATCAAAACTATTAAGCCGAATGTGCTATATCGAATTTACGATCACTTGGCAGTATTATATATCTGGTCATCATTTTATCGGGAATTAGCAGCATCGTTTTAGATTAATTCTGATGGGAAAGCATTCTTATTCTATCTTTAGGAACTTAATATGATATTTGACTTTTCTAAAATGAAAATTTCACATTTTTAACAAGTGCTCCTCACATGACTTCTGACTAATAAACTGGTAGGGTATGAAGTAAAATGTAAATCTAGAAGTCAGCTGCACCTTATAACCTGAAGAATTTTCAGTGAACTATAGATAGTTCGCTGAATGAACTGAGTAGGCACGCAATTTTTCAAAATGTACGACTATTTCCCGAAACTAATGTCGGAATTCGCTTTTGAGTGGGAATATCACAAAAACTGTGAATCACACGAGAAAAAAGAAAAACGATAGTAGATCAGCATCGTAATGACTTTAAACATTAAAAATATGCGTATAATGTGATATATATCTCACATAAGACAAAATCCAATATTTTGGAAAAAGTTTGAAAACATTTTTATCCATTTTGAGAAAAATGTATCCAACTTAAACAAAAATGCATCGATTTGGATATAATTGTATCCAAGTGGTAACGCTGGTAGTATCTACAATTCATGTTCTATCACCGCGTTTCTTAAAGAATACATCACTCGCTATGGAATTTTCATTTCCTCTGATCCCGAGTACGCAAAAAGAAAAATCCTTAAAGCAATTAGAAAAGTTTCATCGAAAGCAATTCACTGCTCAAAAAAAAAGTTATTGTTTTCCGCATACACAACTCAACAACACAAATCCATCCACTGGAGCACCTCTGTTGGCACCACGCGCAGACTAAAAATATTATTTTTAAGAATTCGTCTTCAGCAACTTTAGGAGTGTGCACAATGATAATTTATAGTTTAAAACAGGAACTAAAAACGAAGTATATATTTCGTTCGTTTCTATTCGGAACGAAAACGATAAATTTCGTTTTCGTGGTTTTTGTTCGTACTTCAAACATTTTATTTTCGTTTTCGTAAACCGAAATAAAATACCGATTAGAACCTATTTTAGCAATATTTTCTTAAAAATTAGTTCTTCAATAGATGAAAATATGAGAATGTGAATGTAGACCGACAACACGATTCAATTTCGAATGACGAAATCTGCAGTGTTTTCGAAAAATCCATTAGAAATAAAAAAAAAAATTGTTGGTCGTGTGTCCAAAATATCCTGGGGTATGTCGAAAAATACTTGGGTATCATGTATAAATCTTCTTAGTCATATCCGAGAAGTACCCAATTTTCTCAAATCAGCTAATAAATAAAGAACCTTTATTCAATTTTTAACGGAAAACAGGTTTTACGAAAAACCAAGTTACAATTGTCGATAATCGTTTTTTTTTTTTGTTCTCGCATTCTTGATGAAATTTATGTCACTTATTAAGTCAGCATAATTAGATTTTGAAATTATGTCGCGACCGTAATAATTATGTCACTGAGACTATTATGGTTGCATTGCTCCTCAAACAATCTATTCGGCCGGGGCCGAATTCAAGTTTTCATTGATTTATAATTTTGTTATCCCTATTTACTATTGGATACCGATAGGGTTTTCTCATTTACTTATTTTGATAAAATGTTAAACGCACATTATTGTGACGTATGTCTAATTCGTACGTCGGGTTCTACGCATTCACTCAACGAATCACGTCAGCTCCGAGACTATGAAACGTGATTTCCAAACGTATGCGTTATCTATATAAATAAAATAAAATGATAACTAGTGCGTGCATCACGCAAAAACTACTGGACAGATTTTAATAAAACGTTGCCGTTCTATACCTTAGGCTTGGTCATTATCTCCAATTAGAATTATCACGATATTCCTCATGGAAGTTAAGATACTAAAGATTGAATAATAAAAATGAATGAACAAAAAATGTATCGGCTCTCGTCCGATCACCGAAATCAAGCAGCGTCGAGCGAGTTTAGTACCATCAATACTTGGGTGGTCCGCTACGGGAGTTAAGAGGATTTTCCCCTTTTCTCCGTGCGGCTTAACACTTCGTTTCTCCGTTAAGGGTAGGTGTTATATTGAGTATCACTTCAGAAATAAATGAATTATATTAAGATATTAAACTTGCAACATCCTACGAGTATCCTGCAAAACAGCAATCCTTAAATTGAATATGAGCAAAAGGAAGGGAAGAAATTAATGGAGAGATCTCCTTAGTAGTCTCAGATATTATACCTACATCTTTTTGAGGATTAGTTCTATCACCATAAGTTTCCTAAAAATGTATCATTCACCATGAATTGCTTACGTATATACATACGAGTATATATATCACATACTCAAGTGCGCAAAAACAAAATTATCAAAAAAAATTCACCAAAATCAGTTCACTGCACAAACAAAAGTCGTTTTTCCTGACAGTCTTACATTCTCGCCACAGCAACATTCCACATATATGGGGATAACATGCGAGGGGCGTTCGATAATTCCGTAGAATAATATAGAAAACGTGCTTTTTTCGGCAAAAAACAATCTCCTTTTAACTCGATACACTTAACCCAAGGATGCTCCAACTTTTTTAAGCAGTCCGAGTAATAAGATTTGTCGAACTCTGCAAAATAGGCATCTGTTGTGGCGATAACCTCTTCTATTGATGCGAATCTTTTAGCTCCAATCCATTTCTCCATTTTTGGAAACAGAAAATAGTCGCATGAGGTTAAATCAGGAGAATATGGTGGATG
This sequence comes from Pocota personata, assembly GCA_963082735.1. Classification (NCBI taxonomy): domain Eukaryota; kingdom Metazoa; phylum Arthropoda; class Insecta; order Diptera; family Syrphidae; genus Pocota; species Pocota personata. Next base: position 43,254,606 of record OY720429.1, on the reverse strand, counting down.
GGGAAGCAATTGTAGCTCAATTCATTCAATTTCACTATTGCGATGGTGGAGGTGTGACCGGGGCATTAGCATGATGAGTGAGTAATTGCGGTGCCCATCGCGCCCACAGCTTTCTCATAGCCAAATAATTTTTCAAAATGTTGTGCACCCGATCACGAAATTCACTTTCATCCATGTTTGAAAAAATACAAGAAGTTGTCTATTTTCAATGGCTGTCAAACAACTAAATGACATAACTGTCTAAAATTTTGTATGCCATGTTACCACATGAAACAAACGTCAATTTACGGCTGGCACCGCCACCTGTCCAGATTGTACGGAATTATCGAACGATCCTCATACTACATAAAAGACACAGATGGGAAAAGATACCAAAAACAAATCACCCATACAAACCGTGTAAACCTTGCCTAATAAATTTCCTAACAAATAAATCAAATGGCATCGAAATCGGTTCAGCCGTTCTTGTGTTACAGCGTTACGACGCGTAAAACAAACAAGAGACCATTTAAATTTGTATTTTTTGCGATTTCAATTAATTAACTATAAATTTATAATTTTTCCGTGTGGCGTGAATTTCGGATGATTGCTCAGCTTTTACAAAACAGATCCTGTTCATTTTTATGGCACTTTAAAAAACTTTAACTCATTAATCGGTCAAAGTACAGCCCATTTTTCCATCATCACCGTTTCTAATTATTATTCTAGCTAATGATTGATATAAAACTGATTCAGATATTCAACCGAATATCATAGCGAAGTTCTGTAAAACTTTTAAGAGCAACAGCAGTTCATAGTAATAGATAGCCACAACCTTGATAAATAATGTTAACGAACCCCAAAATGTGTACTTATTACAAATGACTTACATAGTAAATATAATTTAATTAAGTTCATTGCAACAATTTTATGGTTTCACTTGGTATCCATTTAATTTTCATTTGGCGTTCACTTGGCCCACATTTCCCGACAATTTTCAGCACGCAGTCTAAATATAAAAAAAAGTGTTTATACATTGCTGCATATGGTTCGTTTATCTTTGCACCTCTTATCCGTATCCCCCTTATTTTTTCGAGAACATTTTCCTAAGTAAAATCTGATTCACTTTTTGCATTTTTATGACAGATACACCTGAGTGGCACTATATGTGTATTAGATACAAGCACGAATGATTTAGATAAGTATGTAATTAGGTGAAATTAGAGCAAAGAGAATGTGCTTGTACTACATAAAGAGAACCCTTGTACCTATTAGACAAATGAGAGAATAGTAGGGAAATGAAAATAAAGAGAGCGCAATCGAATCTCCATTGAGTTCAAGGTTGAGTCGTCCTACGTTTCTTTTTTTTTTTCTTTCATTATGTGAAGCGGATTGTGGAATGGGAATAGAAAAAACGCATTTATTTCATGCTTGTGTAGTTTTTTTTTTTTGGATTGACATTGAAAACGAAATGCATTTTATTTTTTTTTAATTAGAAATACATCTCTTCTAGTCCTGAAAGAGGCCCACCCTATGATTCACAAGGTCGAAATATTGATTTCCTGAAACTACCACTACGTCACCCTTACTAGGTTAGGTTATAACATTTTTATTAGAATATTTTTCGTCTTTCCGTTCTCTAGTTACACGTAATTTATTATACATTGTTTACGTGACTTCTTGAATTATGACCATGACCTTCACACCCAAACTGGAGTTGAGCTATATTGATCAAAGTAACCTCCAATCAGTCACTCACTCGTTTGTGTTGGAATTTGTTTTGTTATGCAGAGGCTTACCGGCATTTCGTATGCCTAGTGCGTTGCAATGCAGTTGAAGTGAAAAAATTGTCCTACTCTTTTTGGAAAAAATCGGATTATCGCTTCGTCGAATTTTCTTTTCAAACTTTTTTTTTTTTTTTTTTGGTGAAAGTTCCACAAGTCATTCAATGTAATTGAAACGTAACGTACGAGTATATATGTACATACATATGTACCTGTACTTGGTCAAAATTAAAGAAAAGTATCTATGAATTTGTACGCTTTCGTTTTTCAAGACGTATTTCATTAGGTTGCATTTTAGTTTCGTTCACGCTGTACAGGCTTAGAGCTCTGTTTCAACTTTTTAACCATTTACTTGATCCACAATCTGAGTGAATCTGAATGAACACAAATAGCGTGCTATCAGTGGCGAATCAAAAGATTATTATATGACCTATGGTGCATATAAGGAAATAAGAAAAAAAAAAAAAATGTTTGGACTTAGAAAGCTAAAGATCGACTGAATAGATTTGTTTTTAATTTACTATGTTATGGAGGAGTGCTCTCTTAATTTTCAAAAAACGGACGTAAATTAATTGAGTTAGTTTAATGGCTAATATTATTTTTAAAAAAAATTAAAAAATGCTCAAATGTGAGTCTGTATACTAATTTGGTTTCCTTGTTAACCTGACGAAAAGCAGTATCTGGGATCGTGTTTGTAAGGGTCAAATCAAAACAAACACTTTTTGTTCCGTGTATATCTATCGGTTTGCTCTCACACCAGATGAAAAGCAGTTAAAATATGAGGAGTTTTAAATATCTTCGAAATTTTAAAGTTGAGCTTCGAGTTAAGCCGAACATGTAGATATGTTTGCCTTAAAATCAGAGGGTTAGGTTTGGGGGGGTGGGGATTTTGAACCCTAAATCTTCCAACTTTCTTCAAAAATGCCTTACGCCTCGAGACCTTTAATAATTTGCGCGTATCCTTCTGATAATTCGAAAATAGAGTGGAGGGGGCATCGCATTTGCATTGGTCTTTTCAGCTTTAATATGATATGACGAATAGATAGAGAGGGTAGAAAAATATATTTTTTTTACATTATGCCCCCAAAAGTCCCCCAAGAAAATATTTTTTGCGCAAAATTGTATGCAAAATTTTATCTCTCTAGGTCTAACGGTTCAAGAGTTATAAACGTGTAACATACTGATGGAGAGTCAGACAGACACCGTGTTGAATCTATTAGAGTTCCGTTTTATACCATTCTGATAGGGAACACAAAACAACACGATATGTACATGTGTATAGGAATATCAACTGGCTGGAAACTCTATCCAATCTAATAAAAAATGCTTTTGGTATCTACAAGTACTATCCAATGTAACTATTGGTTGCTACTAGAATTGTGTATTAAAACTATACTATACCATAACCCTTAACTGCAGAAACAAAAACAAAAATCACATACATCACAAAAGAAACATGTGAGAAAATGAAAACCAAAAATCATTCACTGCCACGCCGCCGTCAGTGGCAGTGGTAGTCACTGATGATGAACTCAATTTTATTTTGCTGATTACTCAACTTCAGGACAATGTAAGAAAATGATTTATAGCTTTAAAGATTTGCTAATTAATATCGATAAAAATGCAATCAAATCGAATAAGTCATTGTGAGCATTTTGACAGTGTAACTTTGAAATCTTCGCATGCAGCATAAATGCGTTAATCAGCAGAGCGTGATGTTTAACTATCCGTAAATATTCCATAGGAAACTTTCAAAACAACAAAGTATACCACAACCAAATCAGTTCAGCCGTTCTTGAGTTACACAGCTACAACGTTTAAAACAGAGGGATTATAACAATTAAAATTGTGTTCAAGCTTATTTTCCACTTTAAATAGTGTGAACAAAATCCAAACTTATCGATTGGAATATTTCGCGTCGGAATTTGCATCTGCACCCGTACAAGATTCAACTTATGCCAGAACTTAAGCGTAGAAAGCATTTACTCAAGTCTTCCCCCCACAATTCAACGAAGTTGTTTAATGTTGTCTGACGAAAGTTTGCGAAGGACTTTCAAACCATTTCGCAGTGATATCTTGAGAAACATGTGCCGCTCGATTTTTACGAGGGCAAAGTTATCAGCCTGACAATGAAAGACTGCGATTTTCAGTTAAAAAATGATTTTATTTTTCTACATAATCTCCCTTGACTTCAACACACTTGGTCCAGCGTTTCTCCAACATCAGTATTCCTTCTCGGAAGTGAATATCAGTATTCCTTCTCGCAAGTGAATGTCTGGAAGACCCTCTCAACTTCCACATTGGATGCGAAGCGCTTCCCAGAAACAAATTTCTTCAAGTTTGGGAACAGATGGAAGTCTGAGGGTGCCAAATCAGGTGAATAGGGGGGATGGCCGAGCAAATCGTACCCCAAATCTTGCAGTTTTCCCATCGCCAACGCACACTCGTGTACAGGTGCATTGTCCTATTGAAAGATGATTTTTTTCTTCTTCAAGCCAGACTTCTCGTGAATTTTGGCATCCAGCTGATCAAGAAGGTTGGAGTAATATTCGCCTGTAATTGTTGTGCCTTTCTCAAGGTAATCAATTAACAGCATTCCTAAGTTTTTGTGCAAGATGTTTCGCACCAAATCTTCCGATATACACACAGCCTCAGCTATCTCACTCACCTTCACTCGCCTATCGTCCAACACGATGTCATGCACGTTTTCGATGGTTTCGGGTGTGGTTGCGGTTTTTGGCGTGGGTCATCTTCGAGGGACGTGCGACCACGTTTAAATTCAGCTGCCCACTTTTCAACGGTTGACATGGAAGGAGCAGAGTCCCCGTAAACTTTTGTCAACTTTGGATGAATTTCCTTAGGGGTTAACCCATTCAAGGCGAAGATATTCGCACGATATTCAAGTTTATCCATTTTAATGAAAAACACGCAAGACGTCTACTGCAAAAATTCGTGTAAAGAAACTACTTGAGAGAACAAGTTGAAACTTGTCATACGAACTAATGAGAAGTGCATCCAGGTGGGAAACATTAATTTTTGCTGATTGGAACGCCATCTCTGCGTCAGGCCGAGAACTTTTCACCTTGCCCTCGTATGTATGTAACCTTTCTTAAATTGACAGACATTGATTTATGTCTAGGATTACTCAAGAGCTCATATAGTCAGTGAAAGTGACACATAGCAAAGTCGAATTTTGCATATAAAAAGAAACAACAACAACTTACTAGCTATCTGTAATCTGTATCTATGAATTTGTTGATTGTACAATAAAATCACATACTACTAGCTATCACTCTCGATAACATTTATATCAAAATGCTGCTTTGGATATATATTCGGATACGTATTTAGTTTTTAGTATAGACGCGTGATTCGCAAAAAGTGCTTGAATCATTATAAATCACAATTTTACTACTAAAAATTGATTTCGTGTTTAGTTGCTTGCCCTTATTATCCTTTCTTTTTGCTATATTTACTTCTTTTGGCAGTATAAACCCAAACCACAATCCTATTGGCAATTCCACTGGCAAACGTGCTTTTTGTGCAACTGTAAATACGTCTCTCAATGAATCATGCACATTGCTTGGGATATTCAAACAATTTGCCAAATATACGGCGAGCGAAACAATTAGAACGACGAGAATTAAATCGTTTATTATTAGAAAAATTTCAAGTGCTTCCAACGGGGATCTTCTCCTATGTATACCGTTCAATGATCAGAATAGAATGCACTGGATTAGAAAACAAACTTATTTGTTCTACTGATTTTTAGAAATTATTGATTTTTTTGTAGACCACGGAACGTATTTGTTAGGTTAGGTTAGGTAGATGGGTGTCTTGTGACAAATAGAGTAACTGCTCACTTAGACCAACAAATTCGGGTCCATTGTGCCCAATCGTTTACCCCTGGAAACGTTAAAAGTCCGCTGTTAGAACCACCCAGATAATGATATAAATCTCAGGAGGTCCGTAAGTTCTATATTACTTAGGTCCTCCAAATCCGAGAAGAAGTAACTTCCGAGAGTCCTCATTTTGTGACGGATAGGGCAGGACAATCACACAGCAGGTGACGAACTGATTCAATTTCTTCTTCGTCCCTGCAGCTTCTACAGTAGTCGTTATGTAGCACATCGAGTCGCTCCGCGTGAACTCCAATGGCACAATGACCAGTAATTATTCCAGAAACTACCCGTGTATTATAACGACTAAGTTTCACCAGAGAGGTTGATCTCTTCTTGTTAAAGGCCGGCCATAGCGCCCTGGCCGTTGCGCATGTTTCCGAATGAATCCATCGGCTGTTTGCTCTATCGATGGTTTCGTCTTCTATTTTCTTTCGTAGGAAACTGATTTTGGTTACTACAAAAGGGAGGGCCCGCGATAAGTGCAGCGCCGACCCTTTCCTAGCAAGCTCATCAGCCCTTTCATTTCCTTCGATATCCATATGCCCTGGAACCCACCAGAGGGTCACCGCATTGGCTCTGGATATTTCATTTAAGACCGATTTGCAGGTTCTCACAAGCCTTGATCTAATTACAGCAGAGTCCAGAGGCTTAATGGCTGCCTGGCTGTCTATATAGACAGTTATCGTTTTACCAACGATTCCGCAGCCTGTATGATGGCTGTGATTTCGGCCTGAAAGACGCTGCAGTCGTCGCTAATTCTAAAGGAGTTGTTTATTCCTAGGGCCTCACAATAAACTCCGGCTCCCGTGCCAACGTCCATCTTAGAACCGTCGGTATAGAACGCCAGTTCCTTTTTCTTCATGGTTCTCAGGTTCCTCCAGTGCGCTCTGTCAGGAATTCTTATGTTGAATCTCTTTTCAAATGCTAGCGTAGGGGTCATGAAATCAGTTTCCGCCGATCTGCTGGTAGTTCCCCATCGGGATAAAATGGAGGCATGGCCGTAAAGGCTCGATGACCACAATCGGTCTTCTTTCAGTCTTACAGTGGTTTTAGCCGCCAGAACGTATTTGTTAAATGAAAGTGTTTGGTGTATAAAACGCATCACAATCCGGTGTGATATTGAATAAGTATTTTCCTGGTTAGTTTTTATTGGTTGGCTGCACTGGATCTTATAACCTGGAACAGTTTTTGATAAATGTCAGAACTAACTAGGTTATTTAAACATACTGCTCCTACTGTATTAGACGTTAAAACGACCGAGAGAGCAATACAAACATAACGATTTTGATGAAACAAAAACAAACTTATTCTTTGGAATTTCTCGACCGTGAAAGTTTGATTTGCCCACAAGATGGCGCAACAAGTAGATAGATAAAAGATTATTGCAACTTTGATTAATAACAATAATATTTGGCCGTCAGATGGCGCAATGATTGTTGGCATTCAGAGCAAAAACCATCAGAGCGCATTTAATTTAAAATTGTTTGCCAATTAGAGCAAAAGCCACTGAATTAAACTTCATGAAACAAAAATAAGGATGTGAAATAAAATAGATTTATTAAAAATAATCGAAAAACTTGACTACCAAAACAATAAAAACTGAAAAATAAGTGGTTAAGTCTGTAGTTGGGCGATCAAAAATATTAAGGAGGTGCGAAAGTGGGACGCACAACAAAAGATTTTTCAACTTGTTTTTCACTTCTTCTTCTTCTTACGGCGAAGTTATGATCCGGAGTAGAAGGAAAACAACCTTCCCACTTTACTGCATCCCTACTGGCCCGCTTGTGGGGTTTGACCCACTTGTTTTTCACTATTTTGTGTTATTCTTGTAGTCAGTTTTTTTGCTTTTAATTAAGTTATTTCATTGTTATTTTATACGTATGTATATCTTTCTAATAAAATAATGTGAGTCTAAAAATCATGAACATTTGCTTTAGTATTATTACTAAAACTATGTTCAGACGAATGCCAGACCTGACAATATTGTCAGATCTGTCACTGTAAAAATTGTCCCAAATGCCTTACAACCGTCTGAACTTACAATTTTGTCTGAAAATGTTTGCAGAAAACACATTGTCAGGTCATTGTCAGATCCTCATCTGACAATGAAATTGTCAGGTATCTGGCAATCGTCTGAACAAACAATTGTACCATTGTCATGACTATTGTCAGGCGTTTAGGATATTTGCAATTGTCGGATGTGCTATGCTTATAACGTCTGACAATTTTTTTATTGTCAGATAATTGTTTTTCATATTTGAAAGAGCAAAACGGAGTTTTGGTGCTATTTTTTACGTTGTCGGTTTGGATTTATTTGTTACGATGAGTGCAATGAATTGCGAATTGTTTAGAATCCATACGCAAAAAATTGCGATACAATTCTGGCTCCTCAATTTTGCGTAAAGTCCCTCCTGCTGACGGCGGGCAAGGGCAATTCATCCTCCTCGCTGCTTTCCAATACGTACGCGGCCAAAACAATCGCAAGTACATCTTTTTTCTTTCCATTTCGATTATTATTTTATTATAAAATTCTCAAAAAAAAAAAACACCACTCAGTCCAGAATGAAAAAAAAAAACATTTTTAATTTGTCTGACAATGCCTGTCAACGAATCTGCAATTTTTTTGTAAACAAACATCTGCCAACCGTGTGAACTGACAATTTTCAACCTAACAACGTTGTCAGGCAGAGTATTGTCAGGCCAAAAATCTGACAATGAAATTGCCAGAGTTAGGGACAAAATATGGCAACCGTGTGAACTGGCAATTTAGCATTGTAAGGTAGTTTGCTATTGTCAGCTCATTGTCAGAACATTTGTGGACCTGACAATATTGTCAGATCTGGCAATCGTCTGAACATAGCTTAAGGGTTTTTAGAGACCCCAAACGTCACTCAATACTAATAAACCAGCTTTGTTAGAATTTGTTTGTAACGTTTGGCTAGTACCGATTTAATTATCTTCATTGTGTTTCCTATTCCCAACTTATTATTTGCAATTGCATAAATTTTGCTTAGAAAAGATTAAAATATATTCGATATGATTCAACTGATTATCATTAGCAGCTTCCTGCTTGACAAGTAAAATATTGCAAAAGTAAGAGAACGTTGATCTACAGACTCAACTATGATAAACAGGTTTCGCTTTAGTTTGTTATCTCAATATTTTGTTTATACAAGTGGAACACAATTTTTTTCTTTTTTTTTTTTTTAATGAATTGTATACATTAACAATATGCATGTGAAAATGTAGGAAATAAAAAAAAAAAAATTTTTAATTTTTTTCTAAGAATTCGGTTAAACCAGTTGAACTCGGTTTTCTACAAGGGATTCGCCGAAATATGTGTGAATGCGGTACTTGATAAAGTTTAACTAACCTTCATCACAAGAAAAATTCGCACATTCTAACTAAGGAGTGGATGTTATTTCAGCTACATATTTGTAATCATTTGACAAGCGATAGTTAAATATCTTGACAGCAATATTTAATTGCTGTTTTTGTTGACCAAAATTAAACAAGATAATCTCTATGGAATGAGTTACATTCCACAAGTGTTTTAAGATTATTTACACTTTTGTGTTTTCGAACTAAAAATTCGCTCTTACAGCTATTCGTTCAATGTCAGTCTGTGGTGGACGTTTTGAACTCGTTTGAACATAAGGGTTACAAAAATTGTTCAAATCATTCTGCAGAAGCCAAATGATGTCACCATTTCGGTAAAGGAAAACAAATGTCTGCAAAAATGCATTAAGGATGTTGGATTCTTTTTCATCTCTCTTTATTTTTTGCTTTTCTTTTGTAATATCTCACGGAAAACAAATTGTTGTCCCCGTTTGGTACTTAAACCTATAACTTTTTGCTCTAGAATCCAATACACTATTCTTTACACCCTTGCCATTGTAATTATAAGGTGAATCAGTGAATGAAGTTTACCTTCACAAGGTGCCTAGAGTTACGTTGGATTAATTACATTTAATTGAGTAGAAATGAATTGAGTGGCTTTTTATAATGCATGCAGAATGACAATCAACAGTGGCAGTAGTTGAGAAAAAGTTTTATTTATTTTTCAAGCTTGACCTAGGTTAAAAGGTATCCTACTTCGGGATACTAGTTTCCATAAGATCTGAGCTTAATTTGGAAATGAGTTGACAAAAGATGGGTGCAGTGGCTCAGTGGTTAAATTCGCGATCATTAAGCGGGAGATTCAAGGTTCGAATTCTACCTCTGGCGAAAGTCTGGCAAACATCCGAGAGTAAAATTGCTTTTCTCAATCGAAAAATTGCCTTCGGAAACTGCATAAAACTGTAGGTCCCAACCATTCGTGCAGGACACAGCACGAGTGGCTGTGGGAAACTAGACCAAGCCCTGTATGGACTGTTACAAACATATTTTTATTTTATTTTGACAAAAGACCCAGATACCTATTAAGACCTTTGAGCTGGCACACAAGGGCTTTTTGAATCTAACACAAGTCTTTAATGGAAGGATGCCCTATATAGATTATTGAATAAATCGCTTGTCACAAGCAGTTAAAAGTTGGCATGTTAGGAGGTTCTTGAATATGCACATATAAGTAAGTTTTAGGAATACTTAATGCAATAAGGGTTGCCAAGATGAAGTGGGTATTGTGTTCGTTTGTGACCCGAACTGTGAATGTTCGAGTCCGGACCGGGAACAGCAACCACAGCCACCCGAGCATAAAATTGAAACGAATGAAATCCAAGTTTCTCCAACCGCTACACAAAAAGAGTTCTGCCTGGTAGTACAATGCCGAAAATCGAGTCTGAGTGCTCCGGGATTTGGAAATTGGCTTTAAAAAAAAAAATAGTTTTAGGAATCAACTGTTCTTGCAAATGTTCTGACAGGTTCCAAACTGATATCCGGTTATTTTCAACATCAAAAAAAGTAGCCGACCGATTTTCCTGAAACTTTAATTTATTGCAATCCCAGGAGTATTATATATAAAATTCTACATACATACTCGTATGTATATGGTCACGCATCCACACTTATTGGGTTTGTATTGCGACTAATATTAAAAAAAAAAAAAACATACTTGTGCAAGGCCAATGTTTAGTCAAGAACATCATATATTTATGTTTAAAGGGTCTAAAATTAGGGAAAAGTAGTTGAAATTCTTGATCAAGATAGCCATAGCCAAAGCAGTGTTATTCTGTTGAGTTTCGAAGCACGGGGAAGTGAATCGTAAATGGATCTATCTTACACTTTTTTCATGATAATGCTTCCAATTAATTTCCTAATCCGCTCAAGCTCACACGTGCTTCAATAACAGCTAAGCCAATTTATAGGCTACAAAATTTCTACAAGTTATAATGCGAAACTGATGATGACATAAAAGAATATTGAAAGATGTTCCAATAAACCTTTATTTGACAGGACTTCAGTATTATCGTAGAAAATACAATTATCTATCTATCCGCAATATTACTATGTTCCACTTTTGTTTCTGATCAACTTGAATGCGTGCATAATAATTTCAAATTTTCTCAAAGAATCTCTACTACAAAAAAATAAGAAAACAAAAAACCGAACAGCCGTAAAAACGCACTTCGACTATCAAAATAAAATTAGTTGACTAGCAATTTAATAGTTTTTTGGTCTGCAGAAAATGAAAAACAAAATCAACAGATAAGTAAATGATTAGCTAGCAAATTTTAAGATAAGCTAAAGAAATATTTAAAAAATTAATTATTTGATCAACTGAATATAATTTGTTGGTGATTAGAAAAGTAGAAGATCAGCAAATATTGGGTCAATAACTTAATTCGTGCGGTTTGCTAAGAGATGGCGTAACTTGTATTATTCCATTGGAACATGCGTTGGAAAGCTACTGTCATTGTACGTCATTTCAGTATATGTCATTCATTTGAAGGGTAAACAACAATAATTTTTTTTCACTCAAATATGTCGAACTTTGTGCCTGAAAAAGTGTTTTTGCGGGGAGTTCTTCTTCATTATTTTAATATGAAGAAAACTGCTGCCGAAAGTCATCGTATTTTGGTGGAAGTTTATGGTGAACATGCGCTAGCTGAGCGAACGTGCCAAAAGTGGTTTACACGATTTAAAAGTGGTGATTTTGGATTGGAAGACGATGAACGTCCTGGGCAGCCAAAAAAGTTTGAAGATGAAGAACTGGAAGCATTACTCTATGAAGATTATTGCCAAACACAAGAAGAGCTCGCAAAAACTCAAGCAGCCATTTCAAAACGTTTAAAAGCAGCTGGATATATTCAAAAGCAAGGAAATTGGGTTCCACATGAACTCAAGCCGAGAGACGTCGAAAGGCGGTTTTGCATGTCCGAAATGCTGCTGGAACGCCACAAAAGGAAGTCATTTTTGCATCGGATTGTTACTGGTGATGAAAAATGGATCCATTACGACAACCCCAAGCGCAAAAAATCATATGTGAAACCCGGCCAACCGGCCAAATCAACGGCAAAGCCGAATATCCATGGCGCGAAGGTAATGCTCTGTATTTGGTGGGATCAGAAGGGTGTGCTGTATTATGAGCTGCTAAAACCGGGTGAAACCATCAATGGACAACGCTACCGAACACAATTAATCCGTTTGAAGAGAGCAGTAGCCGAAAAACGCCCGGAATATGCGACCAGACACGAGGCAATATTTTTCCATCATGACAACGCTCCGCCCCACGTTGCTATTCCGGTTAAGAACTATTTGAAAAACAGTGGATGGGAAGTTTTACCCCACCCCACGGCGCAGTTCTTTTGGGATGAGATCCACAAATTGCCAGAAAGATGGAAAAAGTCATAGCTTCAGATGGGCAATACTTTGAATAATACTATTGTACATGTTTTTCTTAAAATAACGTTCAAATTTTGACAAAAAACCGCACGAATTAAGTTATAAACCCAATATGTTAATAGATCAGCAAAACATTTTAAGATTCATACGCAAAAAGTAAACAAAAAAAAACAGTTATTCAAGAAAATAACTTGAGCGATTGCGAATTTTAGAAATTAAAAGTAAAAAAAAGTCGCGCGAATTTACTTTATTTTAATTTAGCATATTTTGCTGGTCGTTTAAGTATTTAGCTGATCTCTAATAATAATAGCTATTTTTTTTTAATTTCCAAATCCCGGAACACTCAGACTCAATTTTCGGTCCATTGTACTACCAGAGAGAACTCCTTTTGGTGTAGTGGTTGGAGAAACTTGAATTTTACTCGTTTCTCTTTTATGCTCCGGTGGCTGTTGTTGCTCTTTCCCGTCCGGGTTCCAAAAAGCACAGTTCGGGTCACAAGCGAACACACTACACCGTGACCACCTTAATATTAGCGATTATAAGCGGAAAAAACACTGCCTATAGACTTCACTTGAAATGTTCCATAATAAATTGTATATTGAACAAAAGACATCTGTATCTTATCCTATATCTCTTAAGATAAAAGGAAAAATTATCACCGACCTTGACTTACATTACACTGTCATCTGAAAGCACAACGCATCATCTAGAACCACACCGAAAGAACACCCTACAGAACAGTGGAAACCGCATTAAAATCAGTTCAGATAGTTTTCAAGTTCATCGCGTATTCGCACATAGACAGGCACATTGGACGGAACTTCATAGATAGATGGCATCAAGTTCAAAAAGTCTAAATATCAAAAAGAAACCTCAGAACAAGTATCACTATCTGAAAGCTCAATTATACGGTAAACAGGCTGATAACATGTCCAGATTATACTCAGTGTTGTGTTTATCATAATTCCCTCTCATATCTCAATCTTTGTCGGTATCGAAATTATATTTTTTTTTCTTTAAAAACGCAAAAAAAAAACTTCAATTCTCACAGATAAAATGTTTTACCCACGCACTCATATTACAAAATATCAACTCACATTTGTTATCAATAAAACATTTCCTTTGCGCGCATAATTTCATAGGAATCCGTTTGGTTTTTTTTTTTTTTTTTGTTTACAACATTTCATTTCTAGGTCACTGTGTATGAGTGACCACCCCAATTTACAAAGCCTACCCAATCGCCTGCGCCTAATAGTCATCATAGTCCATCATCTCATCTACTCTTTTTTTTATGAGTACGAGTAGATTATGAGTTCATTACGATTTTAGTGTATGATTGAGTATGTTTCATGCATTATATGGGGTCTTTCCGGTTACACTGTGGACAGTGCATTCATAGAGATCCAGAAGAGGCAAATGCCGTCGTCGTTGTTCTCTTTAGAAAAAAAAAAAAAGCCTAATGAGTCACATTGTAAGTGATTATATGCCGGGTGTACGACAACGAGTACAACTCTGATGCAGTTGAGGAAAGCAAGAGTTCGCTATCTAGCCGCTCACTTGAGAATTGATAAGAGGAGAACTCTTTAGAATGACCTCACAAGAGTAATTTCCTGTAAGCAAGGCAAGACGATGTAAAAGAAATTCCTAAGTTTGTAGTACGTACTTGTATAATTTTCTTTTGATAATATGCATGAATTATTTTATAAATGATACGATGAGAGGCAATTAGTTGTATCAATTTTGGACTCTTTTTCTTTTTTAAGGAGACTTTAGCGACCTTCTTTTGGATATTCGTATAGACCCCCAACGAATAGAGAATCGGTAGGTTTAATTAATTCATTGTTCGACAAAAGCCCAAATATATTGAAAGGCAATAAGAAATCAGAGGAAAATATAATATCTTGACCATACTAAAGGTTTCCTGAAATGAAATGAAAGTTCTATCGGCTGTTTTCAACAACATTTGTCAAATCTGCCCTGCAGGCTATAATTAAGTTAAGTTTTCATGCTTAATAACAATTTTCTAGTCAAATCTAAACTCGTATAGTCTATTTTTGCTGATCAAATAATAACTCTTATTAGACGGTAATTGGGCGTCGTGGCGTAGTGGTTAGTGTGTCGGATCACTACTTAAGAGGTTCCAAGTTCGAATCCCAGAAAACACCAAAAAGTTTTCTCACGATCCCACCTCTCGCGAACGTCTGACAAACATCCGAGAGTATTGTTGTCACGAGAAAGCTTCTCAAAACAAATTGCCATTCGAATACGGCACTAAAATGTAGGTCCCTTCCATTTGTGTGAAAAATATAACGCACACAATACGAGTGGTTGCGAGAAGCTAGGCCTTAGCACTTAAAGAAAAATGACCCAGCGAGGCGAATTCCTCTTTGCATTGTTCCACAATCCATTCTCAAATCATCGGTGAAGATTTTGATTTCGTAGTTGTTCGTTACTTCGCGTTTTTCCCAGTCTATTTTGGATGGGATTACGGGATTGCACAATATACTGAAGAATATGAAAAAAATTTAAATTTTTATTGAAGTTTCTGCAATATATGTACATATTGCGTCTTGTAAGACAATTGTGACAATATGTCTTCATTCTGTATGTAGCCGCTGTTGGAATCGGATATTTTTCATCGAAAAAAATGTACGAACAAAAACTAATGTAAGGATAAATCATTTGCACGCAATATATAGCTAATTACACAATATTGTGTAAATAAGGGCCGCCATACAAACCTTAAATAAAACACTCCTCCTACCATTTTTACAGGGGGCACAACATTCTAGGTTTTAAACTCGGTGTTGGGTATTCTCCAAATGTACTATCTGCCACCGCCACAGAAAACTTAAATTTTTATTCGTCTGAAGAATTACTCTCTTCCAGAACTTTTCGAACTGATTAACATGAATTTTCGCGAAATCTAGACGTGAAAGGATTCTTTATCGCCACTCTTCCATAATATTTGAATTCGTACAAAACATTAGGTCTGGACCCTAAAAGTCTTCCGAGTGGAGACCTGTTGTGTCAACTTAGGTACTTCTTTTACGATATCCCGCTTTTCTCTTTCAGGGTACATAAAAAGTCGCCCTGTTCTTTTCTTGATTTCCGTTTATCCCGTATTTTCGTACTTCTTAACGTCACTTCTAACCGTAAACAAACTAATTTCTTTTCAAATTCCAGTGCATGTTATTCCTTGTTTACGCGAAACTATAATATGGTTCCTAACACTATTTTCTAGCTTCTTAGATTTCCGTGACATGAATAAGTTCTGTTCATACTTTTGCATTTGTCGGTACTTTTTGCCTCCTTTGAAACCAAAAGGTATAGGGAAGAGTTAAAAAGTAGTCAGATAAGCAGAGAGAGAGAGTGAGGTAACGATGCGCATAAATTTTAAATCTTTGCAAATTATAGACTTCTGGAAATACTGAAGAAGGCTTTCAATCATAATGTTTTTAATTGTTGCTTCCTTTTTAAAAAATAGTTGATTTAGATTATAATTAAAAAAAAAAAAATAATGTCATTCTCAATACTTTTTTGATGTACTTTATTTCTGAACTACTTTACGGAATCCGATAGAACTTTCTTTGTTAGTTGGGAGACTTTTTTGTTCACTTTATTTTCACTTTATAATTGAATCGGTCATTAGTAAATATATCATAGTATATATAAAATATTTTGGCGCTAACAGGCCAGTAGAGGGCCGGTCGGTCATGGTTATTAGTAAAGTACAGTTCCATTTTAGGGTTGGAATGAAAACTTCGATTTCGCCTCGAATTGTAACTCCACGGACCCCAGATATGAAGTTAAAAGTAAATCCTTCAAGCTGTTTAGTCTTCAGTCGTGGCAATTCGATCTGTCTGTACAGATCGAATTGGCAGACCCACATCTCATATATTTATGGTAATTCCATGAAATTGCAACATAATTGGGGAACATTTTAATCTTTATGTTGTTTATTCTGTTTAAGGTTTCTTCTGTTATTTACATAATTTACTTGAGTGCCATATATTATAAAGACAGTTTATTTTAATGATATGATCAGTTGAAAATTATGTATACGAGTATATAGTTAATGACCGGTAACTGGCGTTACATGTGTTGCCTAGATACATTTTACGTCATTTTGTAATTATTGTGTCGCGTCCCTCTGTGAATAACAGCTAGATCTACAAAATATAAAGAGCTCAAGATGAAACATCCAAAAAAAGCGAAAAAAAGTCGCGAGAAAACGAATAAACTACTATAAGAGCTGTCAGCTAGTGTCAGGAAAAAGGAGAAAGAGAAAAGCGTATTCTTCTATAAAAAGTTTGGGCAAAGTAAATCGTAAGTGCTTAAGGCTTTACCTGCATGGCCTTGAGAAAGGAGACTAGTTCCGAAAAAAGTTTTTCGAAGAAGTTTCTGCTCCTAAATCCGTGATCGGCAGCCATAAATCTAAATCAACCATCAATGAAGAAGTTATCATGAAAGTGAGACAGTTTTAAAAATGGGACAACATTATCAGACAAAATATGATTAGTTTTTAGTACCACCGCACATACAGCTGTGAACAAAATAATAGCAGTGCAATCAGTTAAAAATTTTAAAACTATAATGCACTTAATGTTGAAGTCGTCCATTATAATGAATGCATCCAGGAAAAGTATATCTATAGTAGAATGAGATAGCAAGAACAAAAAATGTATCTGCTGTCGAATCAAAAGATAACGGTAACTGTAAAATTTGTATGTCAGTCTCTGGTCGAACAAAAAAATAGCAGTGCATATCATTATTTTAAATATTTTGAAAATAACGCGGATTTTAAACAAAAAAGTAAGTTGTACAAAACGTAGTTAATAACTACAAACATATTCAGACATCTTATTTTATATTACATCTCAGTGGGACGGGGCAAACACTGCACAAAGGAACAAAGAAAACAAATCCTTATTCTTCGCGCCGCAGGTCAATCCTACAAACAAATACAGCAATCTTTGATGCAAAAATGATATCGAATGCAATAAAATATGAAGCAAAACCCGAGACAAGAGGTCGTAAGAAAAAAACAAGTGCCTTAGAGGATCGTAAGATCCATTAAAGTCCGCCGAACTGGAGATCAGTATGACAGTCCGTAGACGACTTCTGGAAGCAAATTTAAATGCACAAAGTCCCAGAAAAAAACCACTTCTAACAAAAAAACACACTGTGAAAAGGCTCGATTTCGCCAAAGAACATCTCAACTGGCCGGTCTCAAAGTGGCGAAACATTTTATGGACCGATGAGTCCAAAATTGTGTTATTTGGTGGTGCTGGTACTCGTTAATATGTGCGACGTCCTCCAAACACCGAACTGGTCCCGCGTTACACGCTGAAAACAATTAAACATGGGAAATGTTCTATTATGGTATATGGTATGAGGGTGTTTTTCCTATCATGGTATGGGGCCTATCTATAAAATTGAGGGCACAATGGATCAGCACGTTTACGTGAACATTCTGGAAACTGTGATGTTGCCATACTGTGAAGAGGATATGCCACTCAGATGGGTCCTGCAGCAAGATAATGACCCAAAACATACCAGCCGCAAAGCGAAAGAATGGTTACGGCAAAAAGGGATACAAGTCATGGAGTGGCCTGCTCAATCTCCAGATTTGAATCCTATCGAAAATCTTTGGAGCGATGTTAAACGTGCTGTGTATGATGCCAAACCGTCGAATGTCTTGGAGTTATGGGAAGTTGTTAAGCGCACTTGGTACAGCATACCACAAAGTCGGTATCAGGGCCTTGGGGAATCCATGACTCGAAGATGCAAGGCTGTCATTGACTGCAAAGGTTTTTCGACGAAGAACTGAGACCTATGCAAGTACAAAAAAATTGATCTCACTTTAATTTTAGGAATATTTGTATTAAATTTGAAACACTGCTATTATTTTGTTAAACATTGAATTACAATTAATTTTTATATTTTTTTTGTTATTAATGGTCTGATTAATATTATTCTTTGAATTAGTTTGTACCTTCTATTTTATTAAGAAAAAATATAATGTTCCTGAATACTGTGGCTCTTGGATGAAAAATTTAGTTTTTTTTTTATTTCTTTCCAAACACTGCTATTTTTTTTTTTTTTTTGTTCACAGCTGTATGTATGTAAATCTATGCAATCTGAGTTACCAAATTCATGTAACGTAAGTTACTTTTGTAACTTTTACTAACGGTCAAGACTAATAACTATTTTACAATATTGTTTTATTATTGTAATTTCTCAATTTGTTTCATCTGAACACAGTTTGAAATTTATTGATTTATAAATATGAATGTCGCCAGATGTAACATGAGTTACAGGAACCTCTAAGCAGCATTATGCAAGGAATAAATAAACGCGGTTTTTTTTCACTACATAAGTCCCCTTATGCCTATAAAAGAAAGCACTGCTATATTTTCATAATTTATATTGTAATGTATGAGACAGTTGAAAAGAGATTTATTCCCAGTTTCGAAGTAAAGTATAACATTTGTTACACTGAAATTAAATGCTATGTAGTAATTTCATAATGAATTAAAATGTCGATCTAAAATTCACTGTTTAGGTACATAAATATTTGCTGTTAAAAAATAACTGATTCTTTTTATCATAAGCATCACAAAATAAGCTACACCGTCATGTTAGTCTAAACAAAATTACATTTCAACTGTATCTGTAACAATGGACGTCCGCAGACCGGTTTTAACAAAACTGTCTCCATTGCTACGTTGCAATTTAAATGAAATGTTTGCAACTCCACAACATAATCCAAGAGTTTTTCTTCTCATTGTAACTGACTAATTCACTTGCTAATAATATTAATCGTTAATGTAAACAATTATTGCACCCAGGCTGCTAACAATCGTGAATCTCAATTTAGTCATATCGCATAAAGCAATCACAAAAGTGCAAACCACAATTTCAAGAAAACACATTCATATTCTCAGAAAACAATTTGCGGATATTCTTCAATACATCTGCTTTATCGATGATCTCTCATGACTCACTCCCAACCAACCGGCTCTTGTCGGCATTCAAATGTTTTTTTTTTTTTTTTTTGTATTTATTACTTGTTGGGAAATCTCACTTCGTCATCGGGCAGAGTGCAAAGACTTCTTTCAGTCATGTGGCTTTGATCCAAATTTTATACTATCCCCATCACTATCCACTACTACTACCATATTCAATTCATGCAAACGTGACATACACAAGTTGGTACTGCGCTCATAAAACAATATAACTTTCAAAAGTGCTAAAACTCAAAGTCTGTCAGTTTAACAGTTACGAGTAAATCTGTGTTCGTGTATTGTTGCAGAAACTTTCGAAAGTTTCCCCCCATTTCAGTCCCTATCACCATCCTCATTCAGTCGTCATTTTCCAGGTCAATGATGTTCTCAAGATTGTTGAGATCTTGCAAAATACGAACAATAAACATGTGTGACATGATAATTATCTTAAAAAAAAAAAAAAAAATCTCATACGCCCCACAAGCTACCATGTGAAACTAATTAGTAGGACGCTACGCCCCCAAACTACCGATTTGTTGACACTGAGGAAATGCACAGCATAAGAGCAGTATTTATTTCCATTTTCGGACAATCACCTGTTGCATGTTTTGTAGTAGGCACTTCGTTTCCAATATATATATATATATTTGTTTTTTTTTTACAAACCTATTAGCATCAGAAAGACGGCGACTATTAACGCTAAGGAACCGAGACAGACACTACTGTTGCTCTTTGTTCTGAAATACCACTTCATTGTTACAAAAAGAAAAAGTAAACAGGAATTTATATTTAATATGTCTTTTTTTAATCACTAGCACACGACTTGCATACTATTAATAATTTGGCGGAGATAATGTAATCTCCTCCTTTTGGCAAGAATTAAAAAAAAAGTAAAAAATTTTAGTTTAAATTTCAACTGTCAGTTAAGAACAACAATTATTACAGTCCACATGTGTCAATGACAAAACTCGATTTTTGCAAAAGAGTATTCCATTTACGTATCTATATCTTTTTTGTGTCTCCCTAAACACAGATACGCGGCACAAAAGCGAAAAAACTTGTTGGAGAAGGCACGATTCTTCTTTCGCTATTTTTTTTTTTTTTTTTTTTTCGTGTTTTTTTTTGGTTTTATTTTTTAAATAAAAAACAAAGTTACTAGCACCCGAAAGGAAAAAAACGAATTGTAATGGAACTTGTAGTGTATGTAATGTGCGCCCTCTCCACGTAAATGCTTGCTATCGCATTGAGGACTGAAAAAGAACTGACTGACGATTCAACGAGCCATGCCGCGTTCGTTCGTTCTCTTGGGAGCCAGCCATAATAATTAAAACGGCCAGAATCAACTACCATACCAGCAAATAATTCGCGCACACAAGTTCAGCTGAAGTATTTATCCAGTGTAATCGTTGTGTGGGTTTTAAGCGCCACTAATACGGTAGCAAACGAAATAGTATAATGGCAACATTTTTTTTTTTTTTTGTTTGCATTTTATACTGGGGTGATTCTTTTGTTTTGACTTTTAGAACTTTGAGTTACCCGGACGGTGGTGTATGAAGTCTTGTACTCTAGGTGCGGTACACACATTCGTTTCGTGAAAATTTGTTGTTACAAAGGCTGTTCCATAATTATTGTAGTTTTGCTTAGTTCGATTAGACCTTTTCAAAGTAGTCACCATTTCGGTATAAATTCACACCTGTCAGGCGCATTTTAACGTAGGGGAACAATCCAAACTCACAAGGGTCAAGATCTGAGCTGTTTAGAGGGTTATCTATATGATTTATACTAATGCTCCTCAAAAGATATAGTGAGGCCTTCCATCAGCTGAGGTAAACACTGTTCCGTATATCACTTAGCAGCAGTGTTACCGTATTAGTCAGACAAAAAAAAAAGAGTACTTTATTTTGTTTAACGTGCGGGGGGGGTCCATATTTCTTTGAAAATCAAAAACTCACCTAAAAAGGCCCACTACATTTCTGTAAATTTCCAAACTGAAATTCTAAAAAAAATTTTTAAAGAAATTATAACAATTCAACAGTTTCAAAATTAATTTTTTGTTTATATTATAAATACGTATGTATGTTCGCAAACTAAATACCGAAGAACTGAGTTTGGAACGGTATTTTCGTTGATGCTCTAACCTTGAGAACGTGTAATGCGATTGAATTTAAGTAGCACACCTCCATATAGACCTCCTCTGTCGAGTGAAGGAAAGGAATTATTGTCAAGTGATACCAGATCTACAATTTTCAACCTTTAGGCAGTTAACAAAAAATTATCGTCAGTTTTACTGAGATTTTCTTATCACTGCCCGAATTCCTACTTTGCCTTTAAATTCAAAAGTTATGAAATCTGGCAAAAGTTATGAAATCTATCTCAGGACGATTAGCTTGATCTCTTTCCTATTCTTCTTAATCAAGGAATTCACAATAATGGCATTTTTTTGATAACAGGTGAGCCTTCAACTGTGTTGAGGCAGATTACGAAACTTATATGCGAATACCTGTGTTGCATTATAAGCCACCTTATGAAAAACTGCCACCTTCAACATTAGCTCCAGCGGCCTGCTATCTCCATTTCTGTTGAGACATGGTTCTGAATGAACTTATCCTAACAATAGAGGGTCGGAGAAGCTCTGTCTCATTGAGCGGAGTAACTGTCATGGAAAAGCTTCATCAATAAACTTAGGTCCCTTCCATTCCTGTAAAAAAAATATGCGAGTGCAGCACGGGTGACTGCGAAGTACGAGGCTAATCCCTGTACAGTCTGCTACTTTCTGAGACTTACAGCAAAACGCTCACGTCAACAGTTTTAATAATAATTGGGTATCGATAAATGCAGTATTGAATACTGATATAGCTATCTACACAACTAAACATTGCTTTTGAAAAAAAAAAAATCCATGGATCCCAAAACAAAATATTACAGAGAAACAAAATTCTTTAAATGGCACTTTTTTTTTTTGAAAAGAGCGGTATTGCTCCTGTAAACGAGGGTGTCGAGAATTTTGCAAATACTGTTTCTTTTCGTTTTCTTTGAAACCTACGAATCTTACCATTTCTGCAGATTATTATTTTTACTTTCTCTGCTTGTCAAAAAAATATCTTCTGCTGCTCTATTAACATAGTTGCTGATTTTCTAATTTGTTTCTCATCAAAATATATTCTGCTAATCAAATAATACATTTTTAGCTAATCATTTACTTTTTCTGCTGATTTTGAGTTTTGCTAGTCAAGAAACCCTTTAAGGCTGATCGATTAAATTTGTGACCCATTCTTTTCTACTGCGCAGCATTATTGGAATCATGAGGTTTCGTCCTGGCGCGAAAAACTGGGATTGCTAACAAGGTCTTCTAGTGTTTGACACAACTTTTTCCCGCCATTTAGATTGAATTGCACAGCCTGTTCCATTTCTTGTACATTAAACAGGTAACATATCAATGACCGACTACACATCCAAAATCAGACTAGTAGTTTTCACTGAGCCTAATTTTGGTGGCTTTTAATTGTAGCTTTTTCCTCTTCGTCCAATAATTTTGTCTGTCTTTTTTATTCTTCGTCATACCTATATTATTTGTTAATACAATCATATGTAGCTTTATCATAACTCCGTGTAAATTGTGCGATCGCAATAACGTACAAATATTTAAAATATAAAGATATATATAAAGGGTGGTTAAGTTTTAAGGGCCGATGTTGATTTTGATTAAAACACAAATTATTTAGGAAATTACTGTCATTTCTTTTTATTATGATAATATTGGTATGGTTCAATTATGTATGGAACAAAATATCGGCCAAATGGCCGCCGCGACCTCGACGGCACACCTCCATCCGATGGTCCAAATTTTCGATGACGCTCATCCTTTAGCTCTTGAATTGTTGCTGGCTTATCGACGTACACCTTTTCTTTCAAATAACCCCAAAGAAAGAAGTCCAACGGTGTCAAATCACATGATCTTGGCGGCCAATTGACATCGTCACCACGTGAGATAACACGGCCATTGAATTTGTCGCGCAAAAGAACCATTGTTTCGTTAGCTGTGTGGCAAGTGGCACCATCCTGTTGAAACCACATATCGTCCACATCCATATCTTTCAATTCGGGCCATAAAAAGTTCGTTATCATCTCACGATAGCGAACACCATTCACAGTAACTGCCTGACCGGCCTCATTTTGGAAAAAATACGGCCCGATGATGCCACCAGCCCATAAACCGCACCAAACAGTCACTCTTTGTGGGTGCATTGGTTTTTCGACAATCACTCTTGGTTTATCATTCACCCAAATGAGGCAATTCTGCTTATTGACGAATCCACTGAGGTGAAAATGTGCCTCATCACTGAAGATGATTTTCTTCGAAAATTGATCAACCACTGTTGCCATTTCTTGCCACCATTGTGACCATTGACGACGCTTGAAATGGTCAAGACGCTTTAGTTCTTGAGTCAATTGCACCTTGTAAGCGCGTAAATGCAAGTCTTTATGCATAATGTTCATCAACGACGAGCGTAAATGCAAGTCTTTATGCATAATGTTAATCAACGACGAGCGTGAGAGGTGCAATTGTTGGGCACGACGACGAGTTGAGGTGGACGGCTCTTCAGCCACACTATCGCGAACAGCAGCAATATTTTCTGCAGTATGAGCTGTACAAGCATGCACTGGTGTTTTCACATCTCCTACAGACCCGGTTTGCACAAATTTTTGCACGATTTTTCCGATTGTACGCACATTTGGACGATTAAATTGACCGAAAGAATCACGAAATGCACGATATGCATTTTGATTTGAACGCCCATTTTCATAATAAGCCTGAATAACTTTAACGCGTTGCTCGATTGTGTATCTTTTCATGGTTCAAATTGAGTTAGTCTGAAATTTAGAAATGTCAAATGAAATGCAGAAAAAAACTTGACGTTTAGGTGTGGTTCACATTCAACATCGGCCCTTAAAATTTAGCCACCCTTTATTTGGCACCTACAGTCTAACTCCTCTCAGGCACTTGTAGAACAAACAGTTTTGCGCCGTTTCCAAAGGTCAATTTTTTCAATTGAGAAGCTTCTCATGATATTTTTACTCTGGAGTGTTTTCAAACGTTTGCGAGAAGTAAGACCGTAAAAAAAAATTATGTTTTCTGGGACTCGAACCTACCATACTATTACCAATAAATTTAAATTGAAAATCGGGGGGAAGGTATTCTTTAATTAATAATAACGCATCATACTCTTTGAAAACTACATAATGCCTTCAATGGTAACACTTTTTCTGTCGTTTTAAGAGTACAAACTTAAGAGCATCCTCCCAAAGAACTAAGTTCAATCGGAATGAGGAATGAATAGAAATAATCTCACAAATCACTATCATGTGCTTATCGCCTCTCTTTTTTCATGTTTTCCTAATTCTAATGCGATTATGATGAATTTAATGATGATTAGTTAGCATTTCGATGACGACACAATCACACACAAAGACCAAAGAAGAAGAGAGAGTATAATTATGGTAAACTCTTTCTTGCGATAATGGTTAGGCGAACAGCAATAAAATTGATTGCTACTTGTCGCTCATTCCAATTCTTCACACATGATCGTCCCCATATTTTACCCATATGTCCATTCGGCTCGACTCGTTAGTTTATTTCTTTTTTTGTTATCTTTCTAATGTTTTCCTTAAGAAACTGTGAGCAAAAAACATGAAAAGGCTATAAGACATACTTTACTTATGCTGTCTGCTTCGCTTGGCTACCTGTGTTAAGGTGTAGAATTATTTACATTTCCGGGTTTTGGTTAGTAACCGGTACCCGGTGACCCTTCTCAAATGAAAAGAATTAGTAAACGAAGAACAATACCAAAACGAGGCAATCACAGATATTGAAATTGTACCTTTTATCGGTTAATGGTTGGTTTTAAATTACTTCAAAAATCTCTGGTTGCGCCCTGGTGTGGGATGGTTTTATGTTCTCGCAGTACCCCGGGAGCAGTGGTAGGCAATTAGTTAATGGATGTCCGCATGAAATTATTTTCGGACTCGGGGACTTATTAATAACCATGATAGAAGTGGTGCTGTATGGGTGCGCCAAATTAATTAAATGAAATTGAAAATTTTTATTAGATTAGCATACCAGTTGGTGAAGAAATCAATAAAATAAAAAATATGTTGAAAGACAAACAAATTGAAGTTCGTGACGGAAGAGAAGAAGCAGCTACGAAATGATGTTTTGGATTTGTTTGCCAATTGATGGCAAATAACTGAAATATTTGGGCCCCTAAGTTAAAGTTTAAACAAACGGTTGTGCTAAAATATTTAGGCAACCGAACGCTTCTCATTAATTTATTATGATTGTGCTCCATTTAACTCAGAAGGAGAAATGATGTCATACAAGTACGTACATATGGACATTATTGAGAAATCCATTTGCTTGTTACCAAACCCTGTCATGAGGTAAGTAAGCTGACTAGGGTTCGAATTCTTGACGGGGATGACTAAATAAATGGGGAAATTACATACACAAAGCGCTGGTATTCTGTACAGAGCGTTAAGACTCATGATCATCGAAATGTTAACTGTAATGCTTTGGGACACTTTTTGGGATTATCCCTTTAGATGCGATTAGGGCTGTAAATGCGGGAGAGCGTCTGAACATCTCAGGCAGAAAGAAGAAGCCTACTGTGCTGTCCTATTAAGTTTACTACTACCTATGTACATATAGTATATCTTTTACTCCAGAGGAAGTTGAGAATCTTGTATGGATGGAGAGCAGCGAGGCATGGTTAAGAAGCGCTACACATTCGTATCGTCATCGAGGCACAGTGAATCTGTTCCATGAATTAGTGGGTGTAAGTTTTTTTGTAGGTTTCTTGCAGCAGATTGGATTTCTTATTCGGTAATTTTATGAAGAGTCTAGAAGTAGTTAGCCGGATTTGATTTGTTTTTTTTTTTTTTTGTATGGACATACCAAACTGCTGACCAGCGAATCCGTCGTTTTGTTTTCATTGTAGGAGCAGTGAACTGAAATTCAGAAGATAAAATGTGGGTTTTCCTTCGCCAGCTCCGATATCACCGTGTAGGTTTCCAGAACGAAACAACGATTTGTTTGTAGACGAGTCCAGGGATTAAAAAATAGAGTCTGGCTATCTGAGAAGATAAATGTGATCTTTCTTCGAGTGTTGACACGATCTAAGTTCGTTATTGTTATGACTTCGTTTATTTTCGTCCACCAGAACATATTTCACGGTAGGTTACGCTAGCATAGGGTTGGAGACGAAGGTGTACAGCAGGGTGGTATGCGTCCTCAACTTGGTTTTAATATTCAAAAAATTATTCCCTGAAAACCACCGAAATCGGTAAATATTTGCAGGACGTGCAAGAAGCTTCAAGTTTACGAGAACTAGAATATGGCCGTTGTGGAATGATAATGATACTTTACTTACATTTACAGTAACACTTATAATGAGTATATGTCATTTAGCATTTACATGAAGTAAAATAATGACGTGCTGATAGCTTTACGAGTATATATATTGGGTTTATAACTTAATTCGTGCGGTTTTTTGTCAACGTTGAACGTTTTTTTAAGAAAAACATGTACAATAGTATTATTCAAGGTATTGAACATCTGAAGCTATGACTTTTTCCCATCTTTCTGGAAATTTGTGGATCCCATCCCAAAAGAACTGCGCCGGCTTGGCAGCCAAGAATGAATCAAGCCAATTTTTGATATTCTTCTCTGATGTGAACCGTATTTCAGTGAGGGCGTTCTGCATCGACCGGAACAAATGGTAGTCAGAAGTGGCAAGGTCTGGGCTATAAGGTGGGTGGGGTAAAACTTCCCATCCACTGTTTTCCAAATAGTTCTTAACCGGAATAGCAACGTGGGGCCGAGCGTTGTCATGATAAAAAATTATTGCCTCGTGTCTGGTCGCATGTTCCGGGCGTTTTTCGGCTACTGCTCTCTTCAAACGGTTTAATTGTGTTCGGTAGCGTTGTCCATTGATGGTTTCACCCGGTTTTAGCAGCTCATAATACAGCACACCCTTCTGATCCCACCAAATACAGAGCATTACCTTCGCGCCATGGATATTTGGCTTTGCCGTTGATTTGGCCGGTTGGCCGGGTTTCACATATGATTTTTTGCGCTTGGGGTTGTCGTAATGGATCCATTTTTCATCACCAGTAACAATCCGATGCAAAAATGACTTCCTTTAGTGGCATTCCAGCAGCATTTCGGAAATGCAAAACCGCCTTTCGACGTCTCTCGGCTTGAGTTCATGTGGAACATAATTTCCTTGCTTTTGAATATATCCAGCTGCTTTTAAACGTTTTGAAATGGCTGCTTGAGTGACACCCAAAGATTCTGCGAGCTCTTCTTGTGTTTGGCAACAATCTTCATAGAGTAATGCTTCCAGTTCTTCATCTTCAAACTTTTTTGGCTGCCCAGGACGTTCATCTTCTTCCAAGCCAAAATCACCACTTTTAAATCGTGCAAACCACTTTTGGCGCGTTCGCTCAGCTAGCGCATGTTCACCATAAACTTCCACCAAAATACGATGACTTTCGGCAGGAGTTTTCTTCATATTAAAGTAATGAAGAAGAACTCCCCGCAAAAACACTTTTTCAGGCACAAAGTTCGACATATTTGAGTGAACAAAATTATTGTTGTTTACCCTTCAAATGAATGGCATATACTGAAATGACGTACAATGACAGTAGCTTTCCAACGCATGTTTCAATGGAATAATACATGTTACTCCATCTCTTAGCAAACCGCACGAATTATGTTATTGACCCAATATATATTATACAGACTTGTAAAGTAATTACGTATTTTAGTATTGAAGTACAACTTAAGTACAATTACCTCGTACTTAATTTTTTTAAGTACAAGTACAATTCCGTGGTACTTTTACTTAAAAATTTCAAGAACCAGTACCGAGAATTGTACTTATACGTAGGGACTAACAAAAGTTCGCTTAGTTGATTGAATAATAAAACACAAAAATAATTTTAACTTTAGATATTTAATCTTCATTTTTTTTTTTTAATTTCTCCACATAATTCCCATTTATTTCAATACATTTCTTCAGCCGATATCATCTTTCAAAATCCTCTTTTTGGAGCTTTTCGATTTCGACATTGACTGCATTAATAATCTCATTAGCTGTGAAGATTTTTTCCCTCAAATCTTTTTTTTATTTTCGGAAACAGCCAAAAGTCACACGGCGCTAGATCCAGAGAATAAGGTGCTGGGCGAATTTCATTGATGCCCGAGAGCGCAAGAAAGTTGTTGGTTTTTTTCAGAAGTGTGCGCAGACGCATTGTCGTAGTGCAAAAAGTAGCGGCGCAGCTCCTCTTTTTGTAGGTGTCCTAGTAAATTTTGGAAAACTTGTGGTAAGTAAGTTTCAGTATACCAATTAGCAGTGACTGTCTGACCAATTTTAAGTGGGATGACGGCGACCATTTTCGCCCCGGTGAAGTGCATCGACATCATAACTTTTGTCGCTAACTTTTGTTGTTTGGCCTTTACTGGAAGATTTGCACCTTCTGGGCTCCATTCCATGGACTGCTGTTTGGTTTCCGGGTCGTACTTTTAAAACCAAGATTCATCACCTGTAACGATCTTATTGAAGCAACTTGACTCTCCATATTCAAACTTATCCAGGAAATATTGAGCAAAACGAACACAAGCCTCTTTTTGCTCTCCATTCAAAATTCTTCGAAGGTTTTAGGTGATAATTTAAAATTCGTGACACAGCCATGGCATTCAAGCCCAGTTCATCCGCTATCATCCCCTGTGTCATCCTGGCATCTTCGTCAATTTTAGCCTTCACCAGGTCCACATTTGTATCGTCGGTCGAGAATTTGGGCCGACCTTCACGAAATTCGTCCTCCACAGAAAAATGGCCAGTCTGGAATCTTCGAAACCACTTTGAAATTGTAACATTTGTTTCAAAAACGACTAAATTGACACCAACTAAGAGAACTTTTTTTAGTCCCTACGTACTTGTAATACCTTCCAAGCACTTGAAAAACTGGTTATGCACTTAGACATTGACACAAATAGTGACGAACTTATGAAAAATAAATTTTCATTGAGAAGTGCTTCATTCAAACAACATTGATGTAAATGCTAATAATATCGTTTTGTCAACTGATAAGAACATCATTAAGAAATATGTTGCAGAAACTCAAGTGCTTCGAAGGAACTACAATTATAAGTACGAGGGTTTCTCAATAAGTCCCTGAAAATTAACACAAATTGTGTCGTCACCTTAAATTTATTTCCTTTTTTGTCAAGAATCATCTTTCAAAAGAACGCACCCAAATTTTCAGACAGGTCTGTCAAATAGTTTTGTTGTGGCAGACATTTTATATAGACGCCTACTAGCATTTTCCTTAAAATGGAAAAAAGTAAACTTCGAGTGCTCATTAAACACTATTTATTAAAAAAAACTATCACGCAAACCAAAAAGACAAATATTATGGGGATTCTTCACCATCGATTAGAACCATTCACCACTGGTTTACTCAATTTCGGTGTGGTCGTTCAATTGAGGTCACCATACCAGAAATGGTCGTCAAAATCCATGGTTTGATAATGGACGATCGGCGAGTGAAAGTGCGCGAGCTTGAAGAGGCCACAGGCTTATCACATGGCTCAGTGATTTCGATTTTCCATAAATATTTGGACATGAAAAAGCTTTCCCGCAAGATGGGTGCCGCGTTTCCTCACAATCGACAACAAACGCATTCGTTTGACAACTTCAAAGGTGTGTTTGGCGATGTTCCAGAAAAATTCGGCTGAGTTTTTGCGCCGTTTCGTAACCGTGGATGAAATCTGGATTCACCACAACACACCAGAAACCAAGGAACAGTCAAAACAATGGACTTCTCCTGGTGAATCGAAGCCGAAGAAGCCCAAGGCGGGTTTGTCAACAAACAAGGTCATGGCGACAGTTTTTTGGGATGCGCGCGGTGTCATTCACATCGATTACTTTGAAAAGGGTAAAACGACCACTGGCGCATATTACGTAGAGCTGCTGGATCGATTCCAAGCCGAAGCAAAAACGGCCGCATTTGGCGAAGAAAAAAGTTCTTTTTCACCAGGACAACGCACCGGCAGACAAGTCCGCAGTCGCAATGGCAAAATTGCATGAGTTAGGCTTCGAACACCTCCCTCATCCAGCATATACCCCAGATTTAGCCCCCTGCGACTATTTCTTGTTTCCAAACATGAGGAAATGGCTCGGAGGTAAGAGATTTGGGTTGAATGAAGAGGTCATCGCTGAAACAAACGCTTATTTTAGGGGCTCGAGAAATCGTATTATTTGGAGGGCATCAAAAAATTGGAGAAACGTTGGATGAAGTGTATAGAGCTAAAAGGAGACTGTGTTGAAAAATAAAATGTTTTTATACCGAAAAGAGTGTGCCTTATTTCATTTTTCAGGGACTTATTGACCCACCCTCGTATAGCAGATCTGGAATTTAGGGGGTACCATGTAGCCCTAATTTTTACAAACGCGGCGATCACTTATGACGCCTTTAAAATTTGTTGAGATATGTAGTCACGTTATCTGGGATTTTGAGAAACGGTTCATTACCTAAGTGATTCAATATCCTCAAGTGGACCGTCGAGTCATCACCTTTAAGGTACAGTATCCTGGGCTATCTTAGAGCACTCTTCATAACCTCTCCTTGGACCGCTAGGTGATGCAGAGTTAGGTTAAGTATAGTTCCTACAACTGCGGTACGGCACGGTTTCATTGCTGCGCAGGCCAGATAATGTTTTATACTTAATTGTTGTCGGTAGGGTTTTTGGCCACCATTTTATTGCTGCGTAGGTGATCATGGAATTTAACTATTCCCAGCATATCATCTTAGGATTTACACCCCAAGTTTTACCAAGCAGACGTAGACCCATAACATCGCCCTAAATAGAGTAAGATAATTTGCCTCCTTTAAGATGTCAATGAAGAACTTTTCCCTTTTAATTTGATTGAGAGAAATGGTACGAGAACAGTTTTACCAAGGCAGGCTCTGGTAGCTCCGCACTCCAGATTTATTTGTCTGCTTTATAAGCCCCGTTTTATACATATCCAGCATCGAATATACGCCAGGGCATATCCAGCTCTAAGTGTATAGAATTCAATGGGAGCGTTCACACTTTTTCGGATATATGTGAAACGAGGCTAAAGACCGAGTTTATGATCAGGTGTGTAATGCTTTTCCTGCTCATAGCCTCTTTTATGCCCTCGTAGGATTTATTGTCGAAGGAATCCCAGATGTCGATTAACACACAGCGGACAGTTTCTTTTGCATCCAGTGCCTTGTCGATGTCAAGAGTGAAACAATGAATGCCGATTTCAGTGGATTTGCCAGGTTGGTACGCAAATGGAGGATCGTCTATAAGGAACTTTACCGTTATGTAATGTTCAACTATTTTCTCTATTTTGAGAAGAAGAAGATTGTTCAGCTTTGTTGCCGACTTTTGGTATAAAAATCACGCCAGTCTTTATTTTCAATTTTTCGCAGAAGATTCCCATTGTCTTTCCTTTTGGATTACCTAATACCGATGTTGTATGTCGTATGCGCTGAATAATATCCAAACGAAACTTTGCAGCGTTTGCCTGTGCTAAACAGCTTCCAAACATTGGTTTAAAATAAGCTGAACTCCCTGTTCCACCAGGAAACATCGCAGTTGACCTTCTTGATCTTTCAACTTGCCTCGTACGTTGATGTAATTCTAGGCGATCTCTTCATTATTGATGTCAATGATTGAAAATATTGATGCCATCGCTCATCTCTGCTACTTAGTACAGATGCGCCTACCAGTGTGTTTGATAACGAGGCCATATTAGAAAAGTGCAAATTTGAAATATAGATTTACTTTTTAGAGATTACCACTTTCATTAATATACCGCTTTTATATTTCAATTTTAGCTACCGGAACTGGTGAACAGTTTATCTCTGCAAGGTCAATTGCCATTGCAAATGGCTCTACTCGCTCGAAGTTCAGCAATTTCAGAGCAACTTGTAAAGAATGGAGGAGCTAACATAAATGCCTACGATGCTGAGGTAAGTTCTCCATTTCTATACTAAATCGCATATACTTTACGACTCCCATTTATATTTAGGGCTCGACACTCTTAATCGATTCTATAAAACGTGCTGATGACTTCGCTGCAAATTTTCTTCTCGATCGCAACTGTGAAGTAAATCTACGACACAGGTAGGAGTATCTGCATCCCATAGACGTTCTTTCTTAATAGCAACCTCTTTTCCTACAGAATAAGTTCCGATACGGCATTGCACCTGGTCTGCAACTACTCTTCGAAAAACATCGATTCCGAGACATTCAACAACATGCTTGGGGTGGGTAAAAAGATTTTGGATCGCAAAGCTGACGTTAATCTGCAGAACTTGCGGGGTCAAACCGCCCTTCACTCCGCAATCATATCGGGTCACACAGACATGGTTGATCTGCTGCTAGAAGTGCCTGAAATCGATATAAATCTGCGAACTAACGATGATAAGTGTGCCTTGCTATTGAGTTTGACTCCACCACAAGTTGACGGTGATAACTTTGAGTTGGCTGAGAAGCTTTTGAAAAAAGGCGCCCGGCCAAATCAGGTGAAATCTGAGACTCACGACAGCATGCTGCAACTTCTAGCTCTGCAAGAGCTTGAGGAAGCCGCCATATTTTTGGCTGATCATGCCAATTTGGATCATGTGAATGGACAAGGACTCACCGCTTTGCACATAGCCAGTGAAAAGAATCTACCAAAGCTGGTTAAAAAGCTTCTCGACGCTGGAGCTTCTCCTAACCTCCAATCTAGTGTTGCGGATCTGAAGTCTGCCTTGCATCTAGCTGTTGAGGCGAACTGTCCCGATGTTATTACGGAATTTGCTGACTTTAAAGAGCGTGCAGTCGAAAATCATGAAATGCCGGACTTCAATTGTAAGAACGCATCCGGGGACTCGCCGCTAAGTTTAAGTCTGTCGTTGAATCGGACAGAACTGGTCCCGATCTTGATACGAGGTGGAGCTGATGTAAATGCTCGCAATGGACAAGATATGACATTACTGCATCAAGCGATTCTAAACCATGATTCGGAAACAGCAGTGTTCCTGCTAAAACAAGGAGCTGACATGAATGCCCTTACAGGCGAACAGGAATCACCCCTTCAGTTAGCTATTCACTGTCATCTGGCTCAGGTTGTGGACGCCCTCTGCACCCGAGGAGTCGCCTTGAGCGCCCCAAATAACAAGGGCGATCCACCACTCTGGACGGCTTTAGAACTCGAATACGATGACGTGGCTCAGGTGCTCGTACGCCACGGTGTTGATACGGACTGTTGGGGTCCTGGTCCAGATGGATGCCAGCAAACACTACTCCACCGCGCAATCGATGATAACAAGGAAACCATTGCGATTTTTCTCATAAAAAGCTGTTGCGACTTGGATTCTCCACGTCAACCGGGTATGAACGGTGAGGGTGGTGACGAAGCCAAAGACAAAGCTTCTCCTCTGCATCTTTGTTGTCAGTGGGGCCTAACGAAAGTCCTTCAAACACTAATCGACCATGGAGCTAATGTGAACATGCTCGATTGCGATAATAAGACACCACTGCACATTGCTATCGAGAACCAACACAACGAGATCATTATGATCCTCCTCTGTCACCCAGGGATCGATCTGAAAATCCGCGACAAAGGTGGCAACACTCCTTTTGCAGCCGCTCTAACAATGCGTAAGCATAAAGCCGCTCAAAGTATCTTAGAGCGTCTGCCAAATGCTGCTGAACAAATGGACCAAAGGGGAAGAAATTTCCTTCACACAGCGATCATGAAGGATGACCTGGAAAGTGTGCTCTTCCTATTAGCCATCCAAGTCGATGTGAATAGCCGTGTCCAAGACGTAAACCAGACGCCACCGCTCCATTTAGCCGCCTCGTCTCAGAATGAAATGATTATCAGAAATTTAATTCTAGCCGGTGCGAGGATCAATGATCGTGATGCGACACAGAAAACTGCGCTGCATATCGCTGCCGAACGGGGAAATCTACCGGCAGTCTCTGCTTTGATTCAGAATGGAGCAGATTTTGATGCAACAGATGGTGATGGTAACAATGCATTGCATATTGCCGTTCGAGAGGGACATTTGACGATCGTCAGGGAACTTCTAACAGAGTCCAGAATAAATGCAGAGGCAGTCAATCTCAAAGGAAGGAATCCATTACATGAGCTATGCCGTACGGGTAAAGATAATACAGCGGCGGCAATCTGCGAGCTTTTCATCGAATGTATGCCAAAGTATCCAATTAATGTTCCCGATATGGATGGCAATACACCACTGCTGTTGGCCTTTATGCGCGGACAGGCTCCACTGTGTAAGGTGCTGGTTAAGAACGGTGCTTGTATGGGCACAGAAAACCGCGATGGAGTAACAATATTCAACTTTAAATTGGCCACCGATCAATTGTTGCACAAATTATTGGATCAGCTGCAGCAGGAATCACCCTGGGCCGAATCGGATTTGTGTCAGGAGTGTGGGTCGAAATTTTCACTCACAATGCGGAAACATCATTGGTAAGTTAGCAAGAGGAGATTTATTGGGGTGTTTTAAAGTGTTTTTTTGAATGTTCAATTGACAGCCTATCTATGCTTCGACTTTTTATCGTCGACGCCGATTCGCACTATCCACTATCCACTGATAAAGTAATCGATACAGAAAAATGCGAATTAGTATAGCTACATCAATAATTGCGCTTTACCAAATTGTGGTTTATGGGACGAATAAGAGTGTTAGGATATCGATTTGTGTAGCATATTTTTTCTCGAAACTCAAGGTTCGAGTCCCAGAAAATACTAACAAAAAAAAATATTTCTTATAGAATACAGATGTTTTCACCCCCGATCGACCTGTTATTTTCTTAATGACTTCACTTAGGAAATATGGGTTTTAGTTTCAGGCTTCCATAGTGGTTTCCATTCGTTGGTCCTTTGAAATCTGTTACACATATATACGCTTTGTTGAACTCAGATTAGTGCTACCGCCACAGTTTACTTTGGCAGCCCTATATGTACATATATCCGCATATTCCTCGACTATATTCAGAGTCAGTCACTAGCATTGTTTTCTTGGCTTTAGTTGGCTGGTAAGTTTCTTAATGAAGACATGGAAAACCACTTCTTGTAGTATACAAATTAGGCTTTTTCACTTAGGTCAACAGTTGGGTCCATTGTGCCCATAATTTTCCTTCAGATTCATATAGAGTCTACAAAATAAGAAGTGCGGAGATGAAGATATTAATTTCAAGAGGTTCCTTACTAATTTACCATATGTCCTTACGTCATCAGAAAATGGACTACCCTTCATTTTCTATTATCGGTACTATGTGCGGACTTTCTCGCACGGCAGGTTTGACGAACAGATTAGGTCTTCATCTGAGACTAGATCTCTCCAACTCCTAAAGCAAGTGGCTTTTCTGAGCTAGTTTTCGTTTAGTCGTTAGTTTATTCACGTTCATGCATCAATCACTGTAACACTGTCACTATCCAAAGACTCTCCACACACCAAAGGTAAGATAGTCTTTTGAGACATATTTGTGTCTTGCTTCGACGAAAGAAAGTTATATGTATCTTTTAATTTAGAGACATCGCAAACTAAAAACTGTATGTCTTAAATCAAATATGTCCTTAGAGTGAGGTCTATGAGCGGATTATGAATGAGTCAACGTTTTGCGCGAGTGTAAAGGTATATATTGGCTGAATTTCTAGAATGAGCCCTCGATACAGATCTCAGGCTTTTAAGCGGCCTTGATGCGGATCTCCGTATCCTCACATGTGCAGTCTTTTGTAGCAGCTGTAATAAATTTAGCAGCTTGTTCTTTTTAGCATTCCTGGTCTGATCCAATCCTGCGTATTAACTTGGTCGCATGTATTAACGAAATGCGTATTTTCGAAGAACATCCAACAACATGTAATGGTTTTGCACAGCCGGCGTCAAAAAGTTTTCAAACATTGTTCGAAATTGAGCAGCATTGATGGTAACTGCGGCACTAGCTTCATTTTCAAAGAAATATGCGCCAATGATCCTTTCGAATGATACGTCGCACCAAACGGTACCAGTTCTGCTTGGTAACGAAGCCATTTAATTGGAAATAGGCTAGTAGTCTGTCTTCAATTCTTGCACAAGCGGGACTTTATACGAGAACATGTGCAATGTGGCCAAAATCATCTGAACGGACCTCCGCGATAGCTCGAGTTGAGCCGAACGTATGATGTTTTTAGACTATCCTGAACACACGCCAGTACACGTTGAATATTTTCATCCGTGTACGCCGTACGTGGTCTTCCGGTTCCGGTATCAGGAATTTAATTTTTTTAATTTAATTTAATTTAATTTGAATTTTTTTTTTTTTAATTTTTAATTTTGGTGGGGGCGAAACAGACAGAGCCTGAAAGAAGTCGATGAATGAAAAGAATGTCTGCAACATCTCTGGAAGATTGCTTACTGACCCTTCTTGCCGAAAACGTGCAACCAGACGATTTATTGTTGGCACTGTGGATGCGATCCACACATTAAAATATCGACGACATGCACACTGCGTCAAACAAAGGTCATTTTGCGCCACCCTCTATTTCGGGATAGTTCATATTAGGTATCCATCAAGTATTTCAACATGTCTGGAACTATTGACCCCACCGTTTATTCCATCTGGAGAACTCTTCCGCTGCCGCCTGTATCCATGAAAAGTGTTTTAGTTGAGATACTGATTCCTACCTCACTCGTTTGCTGCTACTAACGACCTTTCAATGAGTTGAGACCCAATCTTCAATCGACATTCTACGCACCCAAGCTTTACAGCGCGGATGAGGAGTTAGGAGTTTGTAGACATGAACTCTTGCGTTTTCTTGAATGCACGTATAATTATTAGCCCTACAGACTTTTAAATACTTGTCGAAATGTCAGCCTTTTCATCTTTAAATCTATCGATCGTCTATTGAAGGAAATATAAAAAAGGAGTTAATAGCTGTCTTCCACAGATACACTCCGTCTCACTTGATTACGAACAGGCAGTTTTTTGTTTTAATTATACGATATTTTTTAAACCCTTCGCTAATCTGGGAAAAACCAATTGCACAAGGAATGAAGGATATATTATGTTTATATTGTAAAAATGGGATTAAGTTGATAAATGCAACTTTTATGACGCTTTTTCCAAAAAGGTCATAAAATTTACATGTTTTTTTTTTGTCTCACTTGATTACGAACAGTAGCTAAATCTACCTTTTAGAAGCTTAACAGGTAAAAAAAACAATACAAAATTTGTTTGTATAAATAAATGTTGGTTTTATTCAAAGAGTAGCGATAGTTTTTAGTAATGGGTACTACCTCCTGATCGCTGAATCACTTCAAGTAGCCTGTTGTGTAGAGATTCATAGAGTGCTGTCAAATAATCTAGCGAAATTTCGGACCAGGCTCGTTTTATGGCTTCAATAATCTCTTCCGTTTCATGATATTACCTTCCTCCTTCGTAGACTTTTCCTGAAAGCCAACCCCACACGTTTTCCATGATATTCAGGTCGGGTGAATATGGCGGCCATGCAAGTAGGTTTACATTTTGGTTCTGAATCTTTTTTGCTTTTGTTGTCCGTGCGGTATATATCGGTGCATTGTCTTGTTGGAAAGTCCATCGCTGTCCACCAAATATCTCCGAAAACTGTGGAAAAGCTCTTTCCAGTATCGATTTGTAAGTGATTGCCGTCATTTTGGAGCTTTGGAAATCGAGCTCCACAGTTCCGTAATAGCTTATTGCTCCCATACCATTACACCACCTCCTTTGCTGTGCCGCCTTTGAAGATGTATTTCTTCTTTTCTCAAATCATGGAAACAACATATGTATCCATCAGGTCCGTCCAAATTATTTTTTTTTGTCAAAAGACGACGGTATGCCACTCTCGATTCCACCTGATGTGACTTGTTTTTTTTTTTTATATAATTTGCACGTGTTAAAGGGGATATGAATACCCTTATACTAATTTTTAGAACACGTGCGTTTTTGTGGAAAGAGGAAGAGACAGAGAGAAAGAAAGATTGGTGTAGTGGGTTTGAAACTTAGGTGGTATTAAGTTTGTGTAAACTTCAAGGGTGGCTGTCCAGATAACTGGGGAGTATTTTGTTTGATTTCGCTATTATTGTCGTTGCTTATGATTCACAGTATTTTATTCCGTCCTCCTGATGTCATCATCACGATCAAGTTACATTTTAGCCATATGACCACACTACTGCCAGTGTTATGCCTTCACAGTAGAGTTAACTTAGCTTTCGCAATTGATCGACTTTTTTATTTATTTCATGCGAAATAAATAGATGATTCTTGATATCAGGATTGGAACCGTGAATCAACAGCGTGACAAGCGATGATGTTACCACTACACCACGGCCACCCTCAAAATCAAGCCGCTGTATTTTACGTACCGCATTCAATGGTGGTTTCCTCTTCATTTTTTCATGGCGAATATGGCTGGTCTTCTGTATCACGCGATGAACAGTCGATCTACTAGCTGTAACTCCAGTTTCTGCCTTAATTTAACTTGCGGAGAGCCTTGAATTTGAAGCAACTCTCAGTATGGCCCGCCTTTCCTGACAAGTTGTTGCTTTGCTGACTCTTCCTTTGCGGTTTTTTCCATACTTCTCCGGGTCCTTAATAAAGCTGTGTCCAACAGTGGCGCCTCTTCCAATCTAGCTGGCTATGAAACGGATGGATTTTCCTTGTTCCCGGTAAGCTCGAATTTGGCCTATTTCCTCCTTGGTTAATGTCTTTCCTTTACCCATAGTTGTGGATTGTATGAAGTTATTTCTTGAACTAAGCTCCCTAATACTCTAAGTATCCTTTTATTTGATTTAAAACATGGTAACAGGTAGATTTAGCTACTGTTCGTAATCAAGTGAGACAAAAAAAACATGTAAATTTTATGACCTTTTTGGAAAAAGCGTCATAAAAGTTGCATTTATCAACTTAATCCCATTTTTTTTTTACAATATAAACGTAATATATTCTTCATTGCTTGTGCAATTGGTTTTTCCTAGATTAGCGAAGGGTTTGAAAAATATCGTAAAATTAAAACAAAAAACTGCCTGTTCATAATCAAGTGAGACGGAGTGTATGTACATGGTGGCCCACAAACATTAAGCGCATTTTAAACATAAGAACTTCTTATTGAATGAATGAAATTAGAAAAGTGTATTCTAGAATATTATTTGATATTTATTTTGCAATATTAAGAGTGCAACATTCAAATGACATCCATTTGCACTTACACAGAACTTTAATCTTTTGAACAAATTCTCCATGACTATCGTCAAAGTATGTGGTGTCAATCATTTAAAGATTGGGTCTTATTTGTCTTTGTCAAACTGTTTCTTCCAGTCGGTTTATGATCGATTACAGTTCCTTTTTCTCGAAAACGAACAACATATCTCTTGATTGCGTCTTTATGGAGCATTTCGAACGTTGAAATGATGGTGGAACCTTCGCTGTGTACTCACAATTGAGGAGTTGCTCCGGAAGTAGGATTCAACTACGAAAATTAGTTGGGGAGTCATCCACCGCTGCATGATATGAAATAGTAATCTGGAACAGAAAAAAAGTGCACGCCTGGGTCCCACGTACTTGCACCTATATGCTGTTTATCTGCAAAAATTCGAATTTGAAATTTAAGCGAAATCCGGTAAAATAATTTTTTTTTTAAAAAAAACCGTTTAAATTTGAAAAAAAACATTTTGGAATAAATTTTACTTCTTCCTCGTCCCTACAGCTTCTGCAATAGTCATTGTATGCTCAGAGATCGGCTTCTCTGAGTCTCAGCGCCGTTGGTGTTGATCTCATTGATCCTGTTACCTCTAAACAGCCTGCCCGTTAAATCTTCGTAACACTTGCGAGATAGCATTTCTTCTCGAGCGCTATGTTAAGCACCAGCTTAGTTTTTGTTGGATTCACTCCCAGAGCTCGACCTTTGATCCAATTATTCACTAATAGTAAAGCACAATTTGATCATTCGCTGAGTACAGAAAATATTTACCGGATACCAGTATTGCAACATTGTCAACATACGCCGTTACATTGGAGCCATTCATTTCTAAAAGTTTTACTATCTCGTCTATAACTTACGATCTCCATATATGTAAGTGGCGATAGAACTCCACATTGGAGGGTACCTCGGTTTACTCTTTTAATGTTTCTAACATCTTTTAGGGTCGAGTTGATTACGCGAGTACTAAGCATCTGTTCAATCCATCTGCATATACCCGTATCTATATGGGCCCTGATTGGGTACTCACTTGGGAAAAGAGGAAATCTTGCACGCAATGATATTTTTATTGAAATAAAACCACTTTTCTGGATTTTTATTAGAGGCACGTCCGCCGATCTCACTGTCTGTAATCCAAGTGGTCGACCACCGGAAAGGCTGACAACCATCTTAACTACACAAATGTCATAATACATTTTAGCGCTAGAGGTGTCTCTAGGTGTCAACAATATAATAATAAACTTAAGGTGTGATAGCAGTTGCTGCAATATAATTCATACGCTAACAAAGAGAGTAGATGCCTAAGTGGTAACTACTTGAACAATTATGGAATATAAATGCAAAAAGATAAAAACTATTCAAGAGAGGATCAACCTTAGAGAAAACATTACTTAGAATTAATATGAGTTTATAAGATAGTTAAAGAAAATACAATTCATGAATGGTACATCTTAGTGAAATCGTAGATATAAATGAAAATATCTCCAATGGTATTTATAGGATCCATGTATCTATAACAATCTTTTTTTTTATATGTGTGTTTACATGTATTATATAGCTCGCCCCAAAGACGTGAGAATGTACGCGGTTTGAACGACATTATTGAGGCAGGAGGACGCAAAGTTTGACGACTGATCGTGTGAGAATTCCCGTTTGAGTTTGGATGTCGACTACTCTGACTCTTTGATCAGAGCCACGATGTACCTTTACAATTCGCCCTAGTCTCCATTCATTAGGACGTAGGTTTTCGTTCCGAATAACGACTAGATCATTAACCTGAATATCCCTCTTCTAAGTGAATAGATCGAGTCGCAAAGCATAACCTTTTTCCAGGCGACACTTTCGACCGTAATAGGTTTTTAATAAAAGCGGACTGGTGATGCACCCATTAATTGAGTGTGCATTTTCCTTTTGTATCGGATGCAGGGTTGACAGTCACGGATACACTTTTTGACCAGGTTTTTTAGTTTAGGAATCCAGTATTCGGAACGTATCAGACGAACCATTAATTGTGTTTCACCATGTAGTGAAAATTTGTATATGTAATGGGAATTATATGGCAACAGAATCGGACAGCGCTCTTTGAACGGCTGTGTAGAAGCCGATAATCGTCCATGAGAGCGGACTATTTCATCTGCGTCAAGAAAGGCATTAAATGGCGACAGCCAGCTTTTGGGGTTTACTTGATGTTCTTCAGACAGAGACTGATACTCCACTGGAAAATATTTTTGTTGGGTAAGGGCAATGAGTTTAATTTTAGTACAGCTGATTTCCTCATGTGAAAGCGTGATCGCCGAATTTTTTGCTCGATAGATTTTACTCCGAGATGCGTTAAGGAAACGAAACATGTAGCTAACGACACAAATGGCCTTGTGCCAAGAAGAGAATCGACGCAAAAGTATTTGGAAATCAGGCGGAACATGATTGGAAAACGTTTTAATGGGTTTACATTCTAACAATGATTCTACAGGAGGAACTGGCTGAGAATTAGGCGAGGCAGAATGTGGTTGTTGAATCCATTCCGGACCATACCACCACAGCCGACTGAGTCGCAGCTCGAGCGGATTCACTCCACGAGTAGCAAGATCAGCCGGGTTCTCACGTGACCTTACGTGAGACCATTTAACTCCTGAAGTGTTGCTAAGGATTTCGGATGTTCTGTTGGCTACGAAGGTTTTCCAACAACTCGGGTGTTTATTGAGCCAAGCCAGTACAATAGTGGAATCTGTCCACAAGGTAACTTCTTCTATGTTAAGATGACTAAGATTTTCCGTAATCAACCGAACCATTCTAGAGAGTAGAACAGCTCCTTGCAGTTCCAACCTTGGTAAAGGAAAAGGGTTTACAGGGGCTACTTTCGATTTGGCCGACAATAGATGCGATGTAAAAGAAGCGGAACTTTGTTGAGTCCGGAGATACATCGACATTGCTGCAATGTCGGGAAAAGTGGATAAAAACATCTTCCACCGTTGTTCGGTAGCGAACAAAAGATCTTTATCCCAATCGATTTGATCCTTCCATATTTGTTGCATACGTATCTTTGCTGTAACCACAACCGGAGCCAGTCAACCAGCAGAGTCATATAGCTTGGCGATAACGGAGAGTACCGATCGCTTAGTAAATGGTTGTGAATAGGGAATTGGTTGCACCGAAATGGAAAAAGTATAACGAAACATTCCAACGTATTCCGAGGGTCTTTAAGCGAGCTCTTTTCGTCGATTCGTAGAAAGTCTTGACTTAAAAGATGGTCCCGAGGCAGATGGTTCATTAATTCTGGGGAATTAGATGTCCACTTCCTTTAATTAAAGCCTGCTGATTTCAAAGCGGCTATTAGTTCACATTGATACCTTTGAGCAGTAGCTATGTCATGAGCTCCTGAGAGGACATCATCTACGTAGAATTCATGTGTAAGAATCTGCGAAGCAAGGGGGAGATTATCTTTAACATATTTGGCCAACTTCCGCAAGGTTCGAAGCGCCAGATAGGGGGTGCAATTGAC
The DNA here is from genome assembly GCA_963082735.1 of Pocota personata. NCBI lineage: Eukaryota > Metazoa > Arthropoda > Insecta > Diptera > Syrphidae > Pocota > Pocota personata. The sequence continues at coordinate 43,211,340 of OY720429.1, read as the reverse complement.
GCCAAATGTAACCGTTCTGAGTTCGAAATTTCTTATTTCCTGCTGTGGCGCCGTACGGAATATTAGTCTTTGAAAAGGGGTTGGCTCGGGGTGTACTAGAATCTGTCTGTACATCTTCTCTATGTCACTATTAAAAACATACTTATAAGACCGCCAATTTAAAATAAGCAAGGTAATATCCTTTTGAAGAGTGGAACCAGGATATAGTACATCATTTAAGCTTGTACCGTTAGAGGTTACATGTGATGCATTGAAGACAACCCTTACTTTAGTGGTGAAGCCGAGTTTAATCACTGCATGGTGGGGTAGGTAGTATCAATTGGCCTTCTGATTCGAACTCATTTCTGGTGGAAGTATGGGCACCATGTGACCTAACGAAGCATATTCTGACAAAACTGAATCATAATCTTTCTTCAAATGTGACTTAGTGAGGTGGCGAGATTCGTTTCGAAGGAACTGCCCGAGTGCCATATTGCTCGAATTCCCTAGCGGGAGATCTTGGGGAAAAACCTCCTTAAATGGCATTCGCACTACATACCTTCCCGTCGAATCTCGAAAGGTGGACCCTTCGTACAGCGTCTCACAGAATTGCTCGGCTGCTGTAAGCACAGGGATTTGTGGCAGCTAATCCAGCTTCCAAAACTTCTGAAGCTTGGCGCGTTGGTGGATCAAGAGGGCCAAGTAAAACTCACCATAAGAGACTTAATAATATTTGTCTTTGTGCCATCGCGGATAATCGACGTATACAAATCAGCACCAATTAACATATCAATTTTTGAGCTTTGATTAAAAAAAAGGATCAGCCAGTGAAAGGTCAAGATCCCGCGGAAGTTAATTTATGTCAATTGAAAGCGACGGCAAATTTTCCGTCAACTTCTTGAGCATTAAGGCTTGTGCGTGAAGAGTGAAGACCTTATCGCATTTGGATAGAAGAGTGAATGAACGTTTGGATGAAGTAGCAGTCAGAATTGAGCTCATGCCTGAAATTTGTGCTCTCACGGACTTTGAATTTCCTCTGAAATGAATGAGACTTCCGAACCAGGGTCAAGTAGAGCGCGTAGATCAAAATCACAACCATGATGTCGAATGCGAACTATCGCGGTAGCTAATAGCGCTTGACGACTAGTGGTAGCGAAGAAGGCGTTAGGGGATATGCCTGGGGTGGACTGTACATTAAGAGTTGGGTCTGTTGACTTAGAAACGGAGCTAGTCGTAGTCGCCGGTGAGTCGGCGTGAAGCAAAGTATGGTGCTTGCGGTTGCACTTAAAACACGTATTCGTTCTTCGACACTCACGTACAGTGTGCGTTACTGCCAGACAGTTGAAGCAATACTTGTGCTTGCGCACTACGTTTCTTCGAGCGTCGGTTTCCATATTTAGAAAATCCGAACATAGCCGTAATGGGTGTTGACTCTTACAAATCTTTCAGAGCTGGCAATCTTGGAATAATGAGAGCGGACGCGGGCAATCCTGATATTTGAGGGAGGGGACGGAAGTGAGTTCTTCGATTTATTCCCCGGGTGCAAGTTGGATACACTTTCGAGTACTCGATACCGATTGGAAAGAAATTGGTTGATGGTCTCCCATGAGGGTATCTCAGTCGGCTTTTCTTGTGAGTCCTCCCAGAGAGCGAAAGTTCTGTCGGGTAATCGCGTTGAACATAAGTATGTAAGAAGCGCATCCCATTCCTCTACACCTACTCCATAAGACTTTAATGCAAGTTATGCATCATTAATGCAGCTTTGGAGTTCCTTTATGGCTTTGGCAGACTCATGAGCGATTGGTTGCTGACTGAAGATTAGCTTCACTTGATTGTTTACTAAAATTCGTTTATTTTCAAAACGATCTGAAGGGCCTTCCAGGCCAAATCAAAATTTTTATCTGTAAGCGAGAATTTGGTTACGATATTTAGGGCATCACCTTTTGTCTCCACTCGAAGGTGAAATATTTTTTGAACCGAGCTGATGTGAGGATGGTTAGCATACACAGCGTGAGAAGGTTTCCTTGAGTACTGGGGATAGAACTGGGCTCCTTCGCCCTTTCTTGAGAGCTACGAAGTGGATTGAGCATCTTCTCTGGTTGAAGAGGGTGTTTTCGCTCCAAAAGCTAACTTAAACAAGATAAATATGTGTTGGATGAACACTGGTATTTAGCTTTTACTACACTAAGGGACTCATTCAGCTCTTCGTCGCCCGCAGACTTAATGACAAAGTCGTTATAAGCCTTTTTGACTTGAAGCCAGAGATCGCGAAGCTCAATCTGGTATGATTCTAAAAGAGAAAGCGAAAAGGAAGAGCTAGGTACCTCCCGGAACGTACGAGTAGCGTGAAATTCGACCAGCTGATTGGCAGCAAAAATGACGTCCTCCAAACTCATCGCGAATGAACGAAATATATATAATACCGATTGATAAATATTTAGAAATATAGTATATGCAAACAACTACAAAATTTTCGATCATGCAATGGAGATTTTTAAAATAACAAATACCTGTACATATACATATGCGTTAATGCTAAAGGCGATGAGTCTGAGTGATGCTGCTGTTGAATCTATGAGGAGAAGTAACGTTGAGTGCTGATGAGTCTGAAGATGCTTGATGGTGAGTGATGCTGCTGTTGAATCTTTACTTGGTCCAGCAACGTGTGAGACAAAATGTGGTTTGGTTGAAATGGCGGGATGGAGCACACCTTTTGTCCAACGACGAATGAGGAGAAAGTGTGGTTTGGGGCACTTTTTTTTCAACGATGTGGTGAAAAACGATGAGTTGAATGCCAAGGAAGGAGCGCACACCTTTGGCACTTTTGGCTTTGGCCAACGACGAATGAGGAGAAAGTGTAGTTTAGGGCACACTTTTTGTCCAACGACGAATGAGGAAAAAGTGTGGTTTGGAGCACACCTTTTTTTTTCTCGCACAAGAAATTAAGTAAAAACTGGTGATCCGGCTCGTTTGGACCAAAAAAGATTTGGGTACTCACTTGTGCAAAGAGAAAATCTTGCACACAACGATAGTTTTATTGAAATAAAACCACTTGATTGACTTGCTTTTTCTGGATTTTTATTAGAGGCACGTCCGCCGATCTCGCTGCCCGTAACCCAAGTGGTCGACCACCGGAAAGGCTGACAACCATCTTAACTACACAAATTTCATAATACATTTTAGCACTAGAGGTGTCCTCTAGGTGTCAACAACATAATAATAAACTTTAGGGTGCGATTACAATTGAACAGCCTTTTATATATGTATATCCACCTTAACTCAAATATGAAATTTGGTCAAGATCGTTGGAGCCGTTTTCAATCAAATCGACTTTTTTTTTTTTTTCAAAATCGACCATTTGTCAAGTACCGTTAATTTTGAGGTTATAATGAAAATTTCGATTTCGCCTCGAAAAAATACAACTAGCCGATTAAGTTGCAGTCGGCCATACATACAGATAGACACACAGGCAGAATTGGGAGACCCACTTTTAGTTCCTCTCTTTGAATTTGCGTTTTCGAAGTCCAATTTTTCTCATTCATTGATACGAGTACATATCTAAATTTGTTTGTATAATTTTTTTTTTTTTTGTTTTTTTTGCAGTCGCCATTGTGGCAGAGTACTTTGTTCAAAGTGCTCCAACAACGACATACCGATCCTTAAGTTTGGCATCAACAAACCCGTTCGCGTTTGTACTGTTTGCTTTGGTGTATTACACGTGGGAACGGGTGGAATGCCATGAGACGACAACGACAGTGGATGGACGGCACTATACAACAACACATCCGTAACATAATTCATTCCTTTTATATTATCATATACATATATATATTTTTTTAATTTACACTTATAATCGCCAAAAATAATCTAAAAGAATTATATTTTGTTATTTAGAGCAAGAAAACGTTGGCATGTGTTGTTGGTATTTATTATTTTTATATTCCGAGAGATCGACGGCATTAATTGCAACAGTTTTGATTCTTTCCTTTCATCGTCTTTTGTTTTCATCAAGTATAGATTTATTGAAGAAAAATTAAGAATTAATTTGAGATTTTAGATTTTCTAACACCATTACAATACATGTAATGTATAAATTATACGAAATGTTAATTAGTATACAAATAAAAAAAACTATGTTTATTGAATACATCCTACTAGATTTTTTTTTAAATTTCTTTTAGCAGCCCGCAATGAATCAGAAATTGAAGATATGAAATGAGATCTGCGGATTTTTCTCCTGATTCTTATCGGATCACCACATGATGAAAAATTTACCTCACTAGGTCAACCGTTTGAGAAATAACAAACATGTGACAGACTGACGGACGTATAGACAAGCAGACACTTTTTTAATAAATTAGTATTTCGATTTACGATCTGGGTACAGAACATTGAAAAATACATTCGAAATAGGAATTGTTTGTCATCAAATTTAGTTACAGATACAGTTTCTCTAAAACCAGGCCAAAGAGTCCTGGAAGTGAGGAGGCTTCGGATTCTGTCTCAAAATTTAAGACCCAAAAACTGGGATAACCAACTTATGTTGGCCTGAGATTGAAGACATTGATGTAAGCGACATGTGTTTCAACAAAACGGGCCACACAATACAGGCAAATTTGGCTCTATTGCACGAAAAGTTTCTCGGCCGTTTCATTTCGAGAATTTGCGACATCAATTGGCCATCAGTGTCGCACTAGCCAGCTTCTTGACGATTTCGCGTATTTAATCACTACCAGACTCAGCAAACGTCATCACACCCTACTTCTGTTTTTTACCTTCAGCAAAACATTTGATATCCTCGACCACAACAAACTTATCGATGCAGTCAAAAGAGTTGAAATTAGGGGAAAGCTGGCATTCTGGATAGCAGACTACTTGGCAGAGAGGACCTTTAGGGTGAGAATCAAAGATTGCGACATCAGTGCTTACAGAGTGCTGTATAGAGTTCCACAATGTAGCAAACTGGGCCCATTACGTTTCATCTTGTATATAGTATTAATGAAATGCTGAACACAGATGACACGGCAATGGTTGTGTGTCATCAATCCATAGAAGAAGAGGCAAGGATGATGCAAGCCGAGTTCGATGGGCCGATGCCACGACAATGGACTAGTTATCAATGCCTCAAAAACAAGACACATCCGGAGCCCAAATAATCCAGCTCCACAAGTTTTGCTAAGTAGCTATAGATGTGCCAATTCTACCAGTTGTGGAGATATTGAGATGATTAATACATACAAGTATCTAAATACCACCATTGACTGCCATTTCTTTTGGAGCCTCACATTAACAATCTGTGAAGCAAATTGAAGAAGTCTCTGTTTACACTGGCCTGTCTGCAGTACAAATCGATGACATGTGTACAAAAATAAGTATACCATGCTCTCATAGGGACCATATTGCAGTATGGCGTATAAGCTTGGGGAAGTGCAACGCAAGCACACATCGAAAAGCTACAGCAGATCAAAGACAGGGCGTTGAAGTTGATGTCGAGAGGTCACGTAAAAACTAACATCGTACGCGTTCTTAACGTGAGACAGATCTTTGAGATGAGTGCAGCTCTGGAGTACTACAACGATCCAAGTTTCCGAACGCCAATTACTCACCAGTTAAGCACACGGAGACGAACTGGGGGTCTATTTCAACTTCCGGTCATCATCAAGAGTCTTATAGAAGATTACCTTAGTTGTCCGTGAGGGCTTTGCTACTCAATTCCCTTCTTAGCCCAAAGAAATAGCGGTTACCAAGTAGTTTGATTGTTCGTTCGATCTCTACGCTGCTGTCATTATTTGAATTTACAGAGGAGTCTGGGTAAACAAAGTACTTAACTACTTTAAAATTGTAGTTGTCTATTGTGACCTTCTGTCCAAGTCGCCGATCTTTGATAGCAGCATATATTTTGTTTTGCCCTCGTTACCCCCTAAACCCATTTTCACCGCTTCTGTTTCAATACTCACGAAATCACCATTGACAGCCCGCTGCATTCTTCCAATTATGCCAAAGGGCACGTTCGGCAACATGGTACTATGGCCTAGCAACCGATCAACATTTTCGTGGCAGCACACGTTCTGATTGGTTGTTATGAAATATCGCCATGTTACTAAACTCACGCAATGTCATCGGCAAACGCGAGTTTGTACATACTTTTTAAAGATCATACCAATGACATTAGTTTGAAAATTGTATGCAATCCTTTCAAGTATGATGTTAAAGCTATCACATGACAGCGCGCCACCTTGTCGAGGTCTTTTTCTGACATCAAAAGCTGTGGTGATGTTGTTAAAGACTTTGATGAACCCGAGTGCATAGTGCGTATCGTTTTGGAGTTCCTGAGTTTTTTCCCCAAAATCTGCGACAATCTGATCTTTCCTGGGCTAAAACTGCACTGATACGGACTAATTGTAAGGTATAAGGCGTTCACAAGATGTAGCAGATATGGTCTTATACACGATGTTGAGGAGACTCATGCCTCTGTAGTTGGCGCAGCTCAGAGGATCAGGCAAACGATGTTGAGGTTCCATTCGTGGGACACACTTTCATCCGACCATATCTTACAGATGAGTTGATATATGCTCCGTACCAAATCATCCCTATCTGCTTTAAATAGCTCGGCAGCTAGACCGCCGTCTCCAGCAGCCTTGAAAATTCAAAATTATCCTCAGAGCTTAGTTCCCCTTTGTGGCTTATGAAGTCTAGGACTTATTCACAGATATAATTAAGATTCCTCTCGATTGCCATTACTTTTATCTCGTATCTTGGTTGTATGCGGTTACAATTCAACTCAATTCAAAATTTTCACCCTAACCTAAAATTTATTTTGAGAAAAATTAAAAATTTTAGGGATAGCGTTTAATCCGTTCGACAAAATCCAAAAATTCACCAATTCTTATGTGCCTGAAACGCATTAGGTCTGCGGATTGACAGAGGTAATGTTCTAAAATGTTTCGGTACAGATGTACCCTGTCACTATCGTTTCTATAGATTTTATTCCCTGTTGCAAGTATTTTTTTTTTGCCAATTAATAAACCATTCAGTGTCCCGTTATACCTTCGTACGCCACTAACCAGGTTGGGATTGATTATGATGATTTGCATACGCAGATTTAGATTTGATGAGGGTAGGGAAAGAGAAATGATTATACTCGGGAGATTTCACGCACCCCGCATCATTTTGTTCTATCCATTATGGTAGGGGCCTCATGATATTCTGAAGGTGCTCACGAGTTCACAAGCAGGATATGTAATAAAGATTAATCTTGCTCAAATCTATTCTTCCAAAGATAAATCGATCCGAATTCATGTGTAATTGCAGTTATCTATTTAAAAGAAAAACTCTGCCTCCACACCAGGGAGTCCAATCTTACCACTAAGAAAAAACACACCCAAATCTTTCTTTTAGCAACATTTTTACTTATCATTTGGTGTTCTTTAGGTTATGGATTCGACACTATTACTTATTTTTTTTTACTTAAGCTTTTTCCACAAGCTGTGCGATACACAGTGATCCAACTCTCCAATGTAATCGAAGAGTTCTTGGGAACATGTTTCAGCTGTTTTGGTACGACTGTTGACACGATCATTGCACTCTAGGTATTTGTTGTACAGAGCTTCAATGTGGCCATCCGTAGCGCACTTTTCCTGCAATTGGAAGCGGTTAGCTGAAGTAGCCGTTTAAGTTAAATATGCATACCCTTAGAGCAGTTTGAGGATCAACCAATTCTTCCTCTTCCACTTCCTCCTGGGCTCTTACTGAAGGCACGGAGAAAAATCCAAAAAGACTTCGGCTGGCCATGATACTGATGAACAACGAAAAATCGAGATTTACTATGAAATTAAGCAGTGACTAGGAGACTTTTTGTATTTAGTTTAGAGAGTGTAGGATGAGGAATCAATTTACAATAATGGGGAATATCTTCCTACCTATTTAATGCGGAAAATCCTAAATATGTTCGGAAAATTTCTTGGGACCTGTGATGCAACCACCAAAATTTGACAAAGTCGAAAAAACCTTATGAAGTTAGCAGCGGGATATTGTGTGAATATGGGGAGATTTTTCGAGAGTGAGAATTGTAGTAGATTAGACAAAGTTTGTGGGTGTAGTCAGGGATTTGATATTAATAATCTTATACTGATAATTTCAAATGTAAAGGATGATTATTATTGAAGAATTTCAAAAGAAAACATTTGATCCAATGACAGGGAACGATCCAGCCATAGATATGGTTTTAACAAGCAACTGGGTTATCTCTGGATGATTCTTTACATTTTCTAGCTCTAGCCCACTCTGGTCGTTTCTTCTTATTTTGCTCCCGAAGTAACGGTTTTTTTTTTGGGGAAAACACTTCCAAACACGCCTTTTGATTGTTGTAATGGAGACGCGGATTCCTCTATATCTCTTCGCAAATTTCTGGTGCCGTAAGCCTTCGATTACGCTTGCTAGTAATCACAATCAAGTTTTCTTCCTGTTTGCTCTGGGATCGCTGTTTCTTGTTTCAAGAAATCGATTGATGGTGTAACGGACTCCAGATTTAGAAATATTAATTTCCTGGGAGATATGTCTTTCGGATTTACTCATTTTATGAAGACAAATAATTTGACTTCGTATTTCAATGGATATTTGCTTTAAAACGAAACCATCATTTTATTTATAACAATTTTTTGTTGTTTTTTAACCTTCCAGTTTGAAAACTGATAGTTGATTAAAAAATGTATCGTGTATAACCCTTTTAAATAAATTCTTTATAGTTGAGATTATACCTAATATTGTCACTATCATTAAAAATCGGAAATAGCTCACAATTTGTTATTGCCTAATTTAAGCAATTTTTTGTGAAAAATTTTTACACTGGGAAAACCGATTATCCCGAAGATTTCATGCATCTGCAAGCAAGTAAAAGATGCAGGTATAATGCTAAGGGTTAAAGTTACTACATATTGCCACAATGACTTGAGTAAAAAAATAATTTCCTAACTGTAAATGGATGGTAAAATAAATGGATAAAATCAGGGAAATAGTGATTGTCCTAAACTTTTGAACCGTAGCGTACATCCAAGTGAAAATTATTGGGCGATTCCATACTGGTATTATCGCATAAGTAACACTGGTTTAACAATAATAAGACCTTCCATACTGTAGTTAACTTTTCCAAATATTCTTGTTACAATTTGATTTTATAATGTTCCTTTTCTTAAAGTCCAGAAACATTAGCTGGCAATCTCGCAGAATTTGCATAATATCCTTCGGGGTTAAATACTTAAACTTATGATCCCATTGTTTGGTGGTCAAAAGCGAAAATCCTCGGAACAGATCTAGTTTAGGGGCACCTTATGAACAATTTTAAATATTTTTTAATCGACGTATTTTTAGCCGATTATCAAGAATATGCAAATTAAAATCCTCGAAAAACGCTAGTTGGACAAATTGCAAGTAACTTCTCAAGGAGTGATTTTGATACTTGTAGCAGAATTATTGAGAATTAAAACCATGGTTATTTTAGATATTTTGGAGCACGCTGTGACTATTACTTGTTTGGAGACCACGGAGAAAATGTAACAATAAAGTAGGAACTGGTTAATGATCCTTAGCCATTACCTGTGCTTTAAAGGACCTGTTAAGTTACTTGGCATGGAGAATGATTAGGTATACATAAAATACATTATTTGGAAGTATGAAGGAACTGTTTCATATTTCTCTGATCCTACTTCGCACAGAATAATTTTGACTGCTACTTCAAAAAAAAAAAGTTACAAGTATGTGTACCAGTTTACATCGTCCCGTAAATGAGTTTCACAATTAGTTCTACTCGCACTGCGATACTTCAGTAGCGCTTTTAAACAATCGTGGTGGACATGTTACCTATAAATATTTGCGGGAAAACAACTATAAATTTAGTACATTTTTAAAGTAAAGAAATTTCCAAGGTACTAGCTAGTAACCAAAAGGTGTCAGTTTATCAAGCGTTTGATATATTTTTATCACGTTAAAGTGTTCCAAATGAATGTGCAGAATCATACTTAAATATATAGAGGAGATAAAAGCAACAAATTTCGTATGTACATATGAAAGGAACAATTATTAATAAAAATGTGATTTTACGTAAAATCGTTGATTTTCACACTTCATTTCTGCGCAGAAGTTTTACAAATGTTAATTGGATTTTTATCTGGGATGCAGACTTTTTTGTACAACACAGTGTGGCAGCAAGGGTGTGGGAAAATGAATCAAGCAGAAAACGGTAAAGGTATCATACCTTTAAAAATTTAATTATAATAAAACTTCCATTGTTGTCATATTTCATATTATGTTTAATATGTGGTATAAAATTGTACACTTTTATAACAAGTAAAATATGTAGTATATCTATTTGTACACCTTATCGTGAATATCCGTCAAATATTCGCTTCGTTCTTGCGTTATTTTTTAAGAGTTATAGTTATTTTAAACGGACAACATGGAGAAATCATATAAAATTAATTATATTTCACAAAACTGCTGATCCTAATTGTTCGGGACAGGGCTTTGCTACTCAATTGCCTTCTTTGAGAAATCGTTTCAAGTACGATGTTTAAGAAATCATATGACAGGGCGCCACCTTGTCTAAGTCAAGAAAGGTTTAAGGAATTCACACAACATGGCAGATAAAATATTATACTCGATGTTCAGAAGGCTAATGCCTCTGTAATTGGTACAGTTGAGGGAGCCTCTTTTCTTGTGAATCGGGTAAACGCTGCTGAGGCATACACTCTTTTATGTTGAAACAAGTTGATGTATGCTCTCTACCAGATCATTTTCAGCTGCTTTATATAGCTTCGATATTGCTATCCTCATTTCATTTTTGTTAGAAAGTTTCGCTATCATCGTCTAGGTTGAACGGTTACCTTGATAGGACTTCGTGCGTAAATATGCTGCCTATAACAAATCCGCACATAAATAAAAGTTGCTTCTGCCCTCCTTAGCAGTCACCATTGTAAATGCCATAGTTTTCGTCTTCCTTTTTCTCTGCCCATCGCATCGCATTACCTGAATGGCGGTTATATTACCTTTATAGCAGTCTATGGCCTCCGATAATAGTTCAACTGCACGAAGCCTATTGGGGGTCCCAACATTCCACGTGCAGAATCGTTGTCCTTTTTTTTCGTTTCGCAGGGTCGTCAACGGTAAATTTTCTCTTATTCGAGGCTCTTGGTTGCTTATTAACAATATCTTTATCCCATGGTGGGGCAGTTAACGCCACGTATAACCCCCAACTTGGGGTCTAGATCCTTTTCTGGACCCCTTGGATGGAAGTGGCCATGTAATCCGACCCGTATTGGCCTATGATAAGAGTAAGTCAAAGTAACCCATATAAGGTGTTTATCAAGTAGTTCGGCCGATGTTTCCGGCTATGGAGTTTCTCCGCTGCCAGTGTCAGTGTCATTTTCAATCTCAAATTAATAGTGTGGAATTTTTAATTTTGATGCTAGAAAACTTAAGTGGTTTTCGATTGGACAAAAATATCAGTCTTTTTGGGTTCAGAAACTTTTTTTTTTAAACTATTGTAGATCAGTTTTTATGTTCGATTGGCACAAAATATCAATATTTTTTTTTTTTTTTATCTATGATAGATCAATATTCTCAAATCTCGAATTTTTGATAGATTTACTCCTACATGATGGCAACAATTGAAACAAAGAAATCTTTCACAATATAGGTATAAGGTTATATAATTGCTTTGGTGAACGTCTCTCCGCGTGAGAGTATAATTGACCGTGCAGGGATAGAATTGCCTTGCAGACCGTGTCACCATATGAAAATATTATTGTCCGTGTGCAAATATGATTTCAGTTCTGACCATATAGGAATAGAATTGTATTGTTGAGCGTGCAAAATAAAGTTTTTTTAAGGCTATCGTCTATCAGCCTTCAAAGTTATCGACAGTTATTTATATATTTACTAATGTTCCACCAGTTTTAAACACCACCATGAAATTGCTAAATTCGGCTCTAACTAATCATAACATTTCATTTGCGAGAATACAAACTTTAGTTACACCTTTATTTTCATTAAAAAAAAAAGTTATGCACATATCGTTTTGCTTTATTTTTTAATTTTTTTTTAAATGTCGTTGCACCCTCGCTGCACACCATAAATAGCAATTGTCCATTCTATTCTATTACAATTCCCAACCCATCCCCTTGTGGAACGCGATTGGCAATTCTGTCATCTTCGAATAATGAAATTACATTGCAGGCTGAACGCTCATCCGACAAACCTTGAGTCGCAGAATAAAAAAGATTACAATTTACCTACAAAACATGGCAAGTAATTTGACAGGACCCACGGAAAAGCTTCCCACAATGATTTGCAACAATTTTGATGTTCTCGTTTGCCAAAGACACTGCCGTAGTGATCCGTTTTTTGTTAATTTGTATCCACAAAATCCAACCAAAAAGCACCAATCACCATAATGTTCGAAAATGGTATCGTGTCCTCTCTTTCGCACTTTCGAAAGTGCTCAGGAGGGGACGCAGCAGAACGACACGACACATATCGAATTCTAATTTGTGTTGGTGGTGTGTCATTTTGAAGTTTCGCTTTGCTGGTGTTTGTTTGGCATTCTCTATCTCCCTTTGGCCGATATAATTTTTTTTTGCTGCTCGGGCGAAACACAGAACATCGATTTCAACAGGAAAATTAAAATTTATTAATTCAAAATTCTGCGTGTATTAGCCCGAATACTGAACGAAAATTAGAATTAAACACGAGTTAAATAATCTGGGCAGCGTTGGGCGGTGAATTTACGACGTAAACATTAGCTCCGTTGTCGCACTATGCCACTGAAGCCAACAATGAAACAAATGTCAGTCGAAAGACTTGTATTCGTTTTGAAAGCGTGTTGAGGTAATAAAATTCGATATTTTCATTAAATTTTCGTCTATTTCAAATGAGATTTCATTTAATTGGCGAATATTTGCAATTTTAATTCCATCGGTGGAGAGTAAATGTCAACTTTTTTCGAAATTCTTTTTCTTTTAGGTTAGGTGCGCTGGTATTGGGACCCTTTTTCTAACATTTTGCTTTGGTTTTGTACCTTTCGCGGAATTTTTTCTTATTTGCCTGTCCCATTGGCTATCGCCAGCAGCGCAGATGAACGGCAGTGGGCTAATGGAGCTGCATAGCCGGGCTCTGGCACACTCAAGTGGTGGTGGATCAAGCGGTACGATTCCACCACCATCGGCGGTGGGTGCTTTGATGGGTGGCACCGTTGTCAAGGCTCCGAGGAATTTTAAGTTGCTTGCCGACCCGGCGCTGATAAAAGGCGTAATGAAGTTGTATCGATACGATGGTGTAGTACCAAATGATCCTACTTATCCGCCAGTGATTCCACGAGATCCGAGGAATCCTATTGTGAGGATTCGTGCAAGACCACTGGAGCCTTTGGTGTTGACGGTGCCAAGGTGAGTTGAGGTCTGGATCAAGATCGACTTTTGCTATTGATTTGTTTGCTTGCAGATTGAAGATTGATCAGTTCTATGTGGGGGAACCGCCAGCCATTGAGATAACGATAACAAATCTGAATGACAACATTGATAGGCAGTTCCTCTCGGGGATGCTGGACAAGTGCGGCCCGTATGACGAGATAACAATTTATCACCATCCGACGAATAATAAGCATTTGGGGCTAGCAAGGATCGTCTTTGAGAATGTGAAGGCAGCCAGACTGTGCATCGAGAAATACAATCAGAAGTCTGTCATGGGGAAGGTAAGTTGGGTAGTGGTGGAGATGTTTTTGGTTGGACTTGTGAGTTTGATTTCGTGTCAGAGATAGTGTAGAGATGTTCAGTAAGATTGACGTGTAGTATGATGCAATATATATATATAAAAAAAAAAATAGCAACAAAACAATAGCAAGTTAAGATTGGAATAAGTGAGTGCTTTTGTGAAATTTATGCGCGGTTTGTATTGTTAGAAGTGTTGTACTTCGCGTGAAATAGCGGCGCCTTCCACTAATTGAGGAGTTTAATACACGCCAGAAACAGCAACAGTAAATCATCAAATAGCACTACACTATCTGTAAGAGTAGTATTTGCCGCACATTTCGTAAAAAAAAGCCGGCTGACCACCTAAAAAGAAAATAAGAAGATCGATGAATCTCGTAAAGATTCAATTGGAGCTTTAAATCTGTCACTATTGTTGTTCTGTCAAAGACAGACAGCTGATATTTGACATCTGTGAACTCTAAGGTATTGACATTTGTAATTATGGAGAACAATGCATTGTAATTGTTAAAACCCATCTTTGAAATGGGGTTAATTTACCCAATACGATTAGCGCGTTGCGAAATAATGTCGGTATACAAACCATCCGTCTCATGCCGCGGTTAAGAAATTAATGGAAAAATTCGATCGAACCGGATCAGTGTTGGATGTGTAGAGAAGAGTGCTTCCTGGTAGTGGGCGGTCTCGTGAGAATATCGTGGGTGACAGTGTTTGTGACAGCAATTAAATCGCTACAACTCCACGCAATGCATTTTAACAAACGATCTGCATCTGCATGCTAACAACATTCGATTTATTCTGTAATTGAAGCCAGCAGACAATGAACAGCGTCGTGACTGCATTGAGTGTTAGAGAACCACAAAATTGATGCGATTTTTCGAAAAAAAGAATCATCATCAGGTATGAGGTTCATTCTCCACTGAATGGCTAAGTAAACAAACAAAATTGTCGTATTTGAGGTTATGAAAATCCACGGCCCACGGAAAATTACTGTGTGTGGCAGCGTGATTGGGCCGTATTTCGAAAATTCTGGTGGTGCTGCTGCAGCAGTCAATGGTGAACGCTATCGGGACATGATAACAAAATATTTTTGACACCAGTTAGATGATATTGATGTGGAAGACATGCGGTTTCAACAAGGCGAAATAATGCAGATATTGCGCACAGATTCCCGTCCGCATCATCTCTCGTTTCAGCAACCAAAATTTGCTACCAAGATCGTGCGATATAACGTCATTGGATTTTTTTTCTTTGGGGTTATGGGAAGCAGAAGGTATACTCAAATGACCCTCAAACGATTCCAGAGATAAATGCCGAAAAGTAGTGAAATACTTCATCAAGAGGATAGAAGTCTGCAAGACTTGAAGTGGCGCCCATTTGGCCGATGTCATTTTTCATGTCTTATGTCACCAAGGAATTACTCTTTATATATACACGCTGCGGGACGTTGTTTAAACTTTAGTGAAAAGTGGAGATGAAACTACGATGTAAAGCCCTTTGTGGTCAGAGGAGGCCGTATAAAGTCGAGAGAAAATTCTACGAATTCTTTCTATGCGCAATACTAGTGATTACACGTTTTTTTTTTTTTTAATTTTGTTTTGTCTGGCTTAAAGAAACCACTCAATACCGGTTCATTGTACTACCAGGAAGCACTTCGTAGGAAGAAGAGTAAGAGCTTCAGTGATGGGGAGCTTATGGTATCAGAAGATCTACCACAACACGAGCAACGGCATTACAATCGCAGAGATGCTTGGCATAATTGAAATGGCACAGTAAGTTGTCTGCAGTCTTTTCCACTGAGGGACAGCAAGAATGAGAAGTCTTCCTCCGAACCTAGTCCAGCAAGTTCATCGGATATTAAATTTCCAGTAATCCCATTGTGACCTGGGACCTAAGCAAGACTCCCTGAGTTCAGACTTGCGATCGAATTCAGAGAGCTCTTATTCTCGAACTATTTTGGAAGGAAGGTGATTCAAATATTAAAGTTACCATCCATATGGCACAATCATGTTTAGCGTATGTTCTAGATACCAACTATTCCAAAATTTACACAAAATTGACTTGGAACTGTAAGAAACTATTAACGAAGGCCTCCCAAAAGGCATATGTGTACATACAATTGGCGTCACATCACGTCGCGATTGATGCAAGGCACTCGTCGAGTATTTTGAAAGCACCTTACAGCTAACATTGTCTTGGCCTTGTTATTGCCAAGGTATGCATGCGGATATCTCAAACACCACAACAGTAAAGAATCGCCGATCGAGTGCCCCTGAATCTCTCAAGAAATCATTGTCAACAAACCATCAAGAATGCCGTCTCTGATGTGCTAGGTTTCTCGCATCTACCACAAAGAAACCCCTGGTTTGATTAAGAGTGTCACCAATCGCACTCAGCAAAACAAGAGACTTATAAAGCGACGCTTTAGTGACAAGAGGAGCTTATGACATCTACAAGTTGAACAGAAGAAAAGAACACCAGCTTCTTAGTGAGAAGAAATAATATGAAAAGCGGTAGATCGAGTCTATAGAGATGTGCTATAGCAAAAAAAAAGCATGCCAAGGCTACAATGCTCGAACAGAATCCTGTAGGGACGAAGAAGGGAATCTAGTATTAGAGTCGCAGTCGGTGCTGAGAATTTGGAAAGATCGCTTCTGCGGACTGTTAAACGGCGGTGATGACCAAAACTTCACAGAATGTTCAATTCAATCTAATCAATCAATAATTTAGTCCACCCGATTAAAGTGAGGTGAAAATGGCAATATCTAAGCTTAAATCCAAACAAAAGCAGATACTTGTGTAGTCGACGAAAGGCTCGTATTTTATTTGTTAAAAAGTGGTCCAAATTCATCAGCTTTTAAACAATTTTAATAATGTTTTATCAATTCTTCACTCGCCAAACTATTAGTTGTCGCAAAAGCAAACACACTTTTTTACAGCACTATCCAATGTGACGATACAAAAACTGTAGACAACAGTTGTACCGAGCGACAAGGACGAAGGAAAAAAAATTCTGGAACCAAACTACATTTTCCAAGAAATTTTAGATATTTCGTCATTATAACCGGCAGCAGTTATTAAGTTTAAAAGGACAAATTCGATCCGGCATGTCATGATAACAGAATTCGTAAGCAGAGGCTCAATTATCCATACACACTGTAATCCAAAAGGCTGTATATTTCGAACAGCTTTGCACTCCCCCACCAATATCATATCTGCGGTGGTAGGGCAAATTCGTAGAATAGAATATCGAATGTGACGTTTCTTGGAACTTGCACAGAATACAAGAATCGAATGTGAGGCTAAAAATTTCTACGGGATTGGGGTTGCCGAAAGGCTAATGTGTTCAGTTGTATGGGACATACGAAGTCAAAAAATAGTAACACATATGTACTAGTACATACCAAATTTGTTCCTCAATTCCATACTCTACCCGATTTGTATTGATATTATAAATCTGGCATACCATCATTTAATCCGAGTTTTGTTAATTGGAATAGGGACAATTTGTTGCTGTAAGGATTATCGAGCCTCTGCTGTAATTTAACACATGAAGGACCACCAAGCTTACTTTATTTTAAGGTAGATTGCGGTACGGTCCGGGGTGGCCACAACCAACAAGCGTCTCTAGCCTGCTCGGTCTTGTGCTATCAACATTCACTTTTGCAGACGTAGTTGGTTGAGGTCCCTTTCTACTTGTGTGCTCTATCTTAGGTGAGGTCTTTCTATACTGCGTCGCCCCTCTGGGATAGATTTGAAGACTCCAGGCCGGAAAGTTGATGTCCATTCGCTCTACATGTCCTAGCCATCTCAGGCGATGAATTGGAACCCTTCTGACGATTTCGCTGTTGTATCTTCTCCTCAATTTGCCGTCGATACAAACGGGACCAAAAATCACTCGAAAAATGTTTCTTTCAAAACAATCAAGGGTGTTTCCATCAGCATTGATTATGTCCATTATACTGCGACGTATAGGAGGACTGCGATGATGAGGGTCTTATATAAGATTACCTTAGTTGTCTGTGAGGGCTTTGCTCCTCAATAGCTCAAAGAAATAGCGGTTCCCAAGGGTGATTCTTTTGATCTCTGCGCTGGTGTCATTATTATTCCACTCGTCGGGCATACTTTCATTCGACCATATGTTACAGATGAGTGGATGTATGCTCCATACCAAATCATTTCTAGCTGCTTTAGCAAAAGGGAAAGGAATCGTGTTCAGATTCAGTTGATTATATTTAAACAAAAAAACTAAAACCTTTATTACCATCTTTGGATCTACTCGTCCAAGAACAAAATTATACGACTTTTGAAAACAGATTCAGCATCATTTGCGGCGGCATAAAATTGAAGATAGTGAACCGTATATCGTGTCAGCAAAGTTTTTTAACGTTTGTATTTTCATACCCTAATTGTCTATACCAATGAAATGCTTGATATGCTTAACATTCGATTCTCTTCCTCTGTCTCTTTACAGATTTTGAGTGTTTTCCACGATCCATTTGGTAATATTTGCAAGAAAACCATTGAAGCGCTAACAAGCAAAAACAAAGTCCCGCCAGCAGTGATCCCACCGGCAACAGTGGCTCATCCACCACCTCCACCCCCACCAGTAGGTTCACAAATTCCAATACCTCCCGCACATCATTTGTCTGCGGAATATCTTCAGGATTACTCCCAAGAGGTAGTGGATCCTTTGACATCCACCAGTAGCGCATACTATCGCAACGATCGTGAATACGATCATTACTCATCGCATAGCAGTCGAGATCGGTATACGGATGATGATCGTCATCGGGATAAAGAAAGAGGTCGCGATCGTGAACGTGATAAGTACTACGACAAGAAAGAGATTCGTCACGATAAAGATCGAAAGCACCATCATCACCATCATCACAAACGAGATCGATCGAAGGATCGAAGCAAAGAGCGTCGTCGTGATCGAGATCGGGATAGGGAAAGAGACAGAGAGAGGGAGCGAGATAGAACTCGTGATCGGGAGATATCGAGAGAACGCGAACGTAAGGATCGCGAGCGAGACAAATATAGCAGTAGCAGTAGTAGGTACTCTAGGAGTGAGAGAAGCGACTACGATGAACTTTCAAAGTCCTCAGGTACAGGGCACTCAATGCCACCGCATAGCAATCATTTGTATGCATCCCCAGTGACAGGCTATGCCATGCCAACAGCTGTAGGAGGAGGCTATGGGTACCATCATGCCCCACCTCTGCCACATTCTTCGTACCATGCATACCCACCAGTGACGACACAACAAAGTAGCTGGAATTCAGCTACAAGTGGAAGGTCAAGTGCTACCTGGTCAGTGCCTACGCCTCCGGCACCTCCTCCGCCGCCACCGCCACCTGAAGCTAGCCCTAATTGGGATGATCCTCCAGAAGCAGAAACGCCTCCAAAGGAGGTAAAAAAGGTATCGACAGCAACAATCGATGATGAATTATCATCCCAGGCGCGATCAAAGACCATCAAAACCACCAGCCTCTCAGAAGCCCCTGAGAAAACACCCAATTCCACCACCGCTGCAGAGGCTGATCACACCACTGTAGATCTAGATACCAGAATCGCAATGATGTTCAAAGGCAAGTCATTTGGCAATGCTCCACCATTCCTACAAATGGAGAGTAGTGAATCTGAAAATGAGAAGGACAACAGCAAAGAGGATGGGGAGGTCGCGGGCGATTCAGATAAATCTGACAAGGGAAAGGGCAAGAAGTCCAAGTCAAAGAAACAGAAACGCACGGAGAAGGCCGAGAAGCAGGTACACTCCGAGCACGGTGCCAGTGACATCTCATCGAGTGATGATGAGATCCTACTCAAAAAAGAGGCATACAGCCCAGTTGGTCCGAAGAAAGATGACGATCGCATGTCACTGTCCAGCTTATCCTCTCACGAAGGCAAAATCGAAGAGGAACCACCACCGCCACCGCAGCCCCCTTTGCCGCCCAACAACCCTCCAAACGATCCATCCTATCCACCAATGCCAGGAGCGTCGTACGTCTATCCAGGAACAGCCTACGGATACTACACAACCGATGGTTATGTACAATACCAGCAGCAAGCGCAGTATTTCCCCCACCCAGCGTACATGCAGTCGTATATGCCTGGTTTCCCGCACATGCTACCGCATGAGGCAGCATACGTAGGTACTGCCGATCCCTACTACGATCCATACAAGTACGAGTACAAAGAAACTGCCTACAGTTATGACGACCCCTACAAACAGTCCATCAAGGAAGTTGTAGATCGAGTGAGTGAGGAGTTGAAGCAGATTCTCAAACGTGATTTCAACAAGAAAATGATCGAAAACACAGCGTACAAGAGTTTCGAGGCCTGGTGGGACGAACAGGGGCGAAAGAAGAATAAAAAGGAGGATATAGTGGAGGCGATACCCGGCGGTGGCGTCAAGCCTCTGGAGAAAGCTCCAGACATCAATGCACTCATCAACAGCAATAGGGACAATCTTGACTTTAACAATTATACAAGCTTGGGACTGCGGGCGGCCATTCCTAAAATGCCGTCTTTTCGGAGAATACGCAAGCGTGCTCCTAGTCCCATTGTCAAAGGTGTCGACGAAACAGAGAAGCATTTAAGTGATCAGGAGGAGATGGTGCAAGGATCCGATGAAGAGGAGGAGAGCGCCAATGCTCTCACCTACAACCGTCGATCGGCTGTTGAGGAGCGAGGAGCAGGAGCAGGAGCAGCTGCTGGTAGAGAGGCAGCTGTTCGAACGAAGCGCAAGGGCAGTTCATCCAGCTTCTTCTCAACAAGTGATGAAGAAGAGGAGGAGGACGAAGAGGAAGAAGAGGATGATGATGATGATGACAGCGACGACGACAATGATGGAAGTTCCGTATCAGAGCTTAGCTCAGTGTCAGACATCGATTTGAAAAAAATCAATCGGTCAAAGGGAAAGGAGAATCATTTCTTCTCAGACTCAGAGGAAGAGCGGGCTCGGTTAGCGAGCAAACGAAAAATTGACATCTACTCAGACTCTGAAGACGAGAAGGTGAAACCCAATCGAACGACCATTGTCAATCGCATGGTAATTTCATCTGATCTTGAGGAGATAAGTATGAGTCCACCTCCAGAGGCGCCACCAACACCAGGCGGTCAAGAGGAACCGGAGCCGGAGGAGGAAGTCAAGCCGCCCGAGGAGAAGGAAATCAAAAAGTCAATCTTTGACTACGATCGGATTTACAGCGACTCAGATGAGGAGCGAGAGTATCAGGAGAAGCGTCGCCGTAACACTGAGTATATGGCCCAAATTGAAAGAGAGTTCCTAGAAGAGAGAGAGCGCAATGCCCGTGAGGTAGAGGCGACCATCCCTGAGAAGCCAATCGATCTACCATTGCCTAAGTTGTCGTTCACTATAGCCCAGTCGAACAGTTTGGATGTTCCTCAGACGCCAGATATTACTAAGATACCACCCACACCTGGTGGATCCCTGACCGAATCGAATAAGAAGACGCTGACGAAAGCACTGGAAGTGAAAGAGAAATCCACAAAAGCAAAGAAAGCGGAAAAGCATCCGCCAAAACCGAAGACTGAACCTAAAAAGACCAAGGAACCGAAAACGAAAAAGGTGCAACAAGTGGAACCAGCGCCCAAGCCTCCCATTGAACCAGTTGAGAAAGCCGAACCTAAAAAGTTGCCCACTGAAGCGCTTCCAGCAAAGGAAAAAACCATTAATGGTTATGCGCCCGACATTATTATGGAGGAGAACAGTATCCCAGATGAGGTGAAGATGTCCCCAACCTCATCGGATGGTGGATCTAGTCAAGCGAGTCAAGCTAGTCAAGTTGCATTGGAACATTGTTATTCGTTGCCACCCAAGTCGGATGAAAACGACATCAGAACTAAAGCCCTGCCTTCGTCGTCTTTCTCAGCGCCAAGTACTACCAATAATTATTTGGCCCACGATCACGGTTATACATCGCAGCCAGCTGTAAAGAAACCGGAAATCGCAGAGCCACCTGCGCCATTGGCTATTCCTGCCGCTCCAGTTAAATATGGTCCTGGTCGACCTAGGAAAGATTCAATACGAGCACAAAAGAAAAAGGAGGAGGAGAGGTTGATTCTTGAGAAACCGAAGAAGGCATCTGCGCTGGTAGCCAAGGAAATTGAAGTCGCGTGGAAGACATCATCCTCAGCCGCCCTGGCACTGGTGCGTAGTACTTTTGTGCCAACGGAGATGTTTAAGTCGCGAGATGCTACACAGGAGATGATGCTCCTGTACGAGTTCCTTACGCGTGGCATTGACGCAGAAGATGCCGACTACATTCGGAGGAGTTACGAGAAGCATTTGCAAGAGGACCGTTATGGGTATGTAGTGTATTTAGTGAATAAGAAAATTGTAACTAAATTTTACCTTTCAGCTTTTGGCTAAACAACACCCATTGGGTGGATCATTGTGTCACCGATCGTTCGTTCCTGCCGCCACCATCGAAGAAACGCAAGAAGGAGGATGAGCTAAAGAAACACAAAACTGGCTGTGCTCGTACCGAAGGTTTCTATAAATTAGACGTGAAGGACAAGGCGAAACACAAATACCATCATGCAAAAGCGAATGCCGGCAATATGTCGAAATTCGAAATGGATGATCAAGCTCAAACGCAATCTAAAGTCATCTCGAAGATGCAAGGTATTTCGCGTGAAGCACGTTCGAATCAACGTCGCTTGCTAACCGCCTTCGGATCGATTGGCGAATCCGAGCTGCTGAAATTCAATCAATTGAAGTTCCGCAAGAAGCAGTTGAAGTTCGCCAAGTCTGCCATTCACGACTGGGGTTTGTTTGCAATGGAACCAATTGCTGCCGATGAGATGGTCATTGAGTATGTGGGCCAGATGATTCGGCCAATTGTGGCCGATTTGCGAGAGCAGAAGTACGAAGCAATTGGTATTGGAAGTTCGTATCTGTTTCGCATTGATATGGAGACCATCATTGATGCGACTAAGTGCGGAAATTTGGCGCGGTTCATTAATCACAGTTGTAATGTGAGTATCAAATTTTACGTGTTTTTTTTTTGCAGGTTGTTATAGCTACAATAGGTTTAAGGGTTAAGGGCTAAACTTTAAGAGCTCCCGTAACAGAATCTATGCTTTCGAATGGAAGTGACTATATCAGCGTTTTTTAGTTTATTTGCTAGTGAATGCCACGTTTTAAACGTTCGTGAAGTTTAGCCCTAAAACGAGTAATGAGTTAGGTAGGTTGGTCTAGAGCTAAAATTTCCATTTCCATGATCTGCCCTGAAGTTCTTGTACTTGACAAGCTAATTGTGAACAATTATAGGCTGCTGAGAATTCGCGCGGCCTATTATAGGTACAGCGGTGCGGAGATGTTTACCCTTCTATCTTCTAACCTCCCAGCATCCAGGCGTATATTACGGCGGTAATTGGGGGATCGTGCCGGGTCTATTTGGGAGATTCAGACATTCACCTGTTCCAGCTAGTTGAATTTGTTTGCCTTCTGGGGCTGCAGGCTTACCAGCGGTGTTGAGTCATGATGAGTCCGCACGGCTGTCAGAGATGCTCTTAGTGATATTCGATTCGCAAAATCGTTCCTCTGCCTGTTGCAGGATCGATAACCTTCAGTCGACGGACGTATCTCTTCGTAGTTTCAGTTATCGTGTTTATGGAGTCATTCATCGTGTCTATTGCAACGTCGTTATCTTTCTCAGTTGCCTGTTATGAGGCCGCCGCTGTCACTTGCTTAAATGTTAATAGGCATCAGTCCGGCCAAGACTCGTGCGTTCGTGATATTTCGGTAAGACAAGCTGCCCTCTGTTCTGCCGAGCAGCTCTGAAGCAGACTGCCTTTATGTAACCCTAGATTGTCCTTGTTCGCGTACGATATCTCTCTTTCAGTCAGCTGTTTTTTTTTTTACATTACTACTGCTGTGGGCGTCGTGGCGTAGTGGTTAGTGTGTCGGATCAGTATGCAAGAGGTTCAAAGTTCGAATCTCAGAAAACACCAAAAAGTTTTTTCACGATCCCACCTCTCGCGAACGTCTGACAAACATCCGAGAGTATTGTTGTCACGAGAAAGCTTCTCAAAACAAACTGCGGTTCGGATACGGCACTAAACTGTAGGTCCCTTCCATTCGTGTGAAAAATATAACGCACACAACACGAGTGGTTGCGAGAAGCTAGGCCCTGGCACTTAAAGAGCTGTTGCGCCAAATATTTATTTTATTCCATCAGCCCGCTTAGACTAAAAAGGAAGTCTTCCTTAGTGACTAATGGTTTTGTTTCTTGTTTGGTTAGCTTGTGATTTTTGTTTGTGTTTCTAAAGATGAAGTTCCCAGGAGTAGCTAGGGAAAAACGGTGCCGAGATGGAAGAGAGAGTGCTCATTATCTGAATACCTGCCGTTAGCAGTTGGGTTTCGAAGCCTCTATCCATTTAGCTTAGCTTCGGAGAGAATGAGATGAGTTGCAATGAATTAATGGTGATCGGGATTGATATTGAATAGGGTAGGTTAGTGGCAAATCGTCTCATGCATGAACCTATAGCTGGTCACGTAAATGTTTGTGTTTTGTTTTTTTGGTAGGCATATTGTCAGGTCTATTCCGCATCGCCATTCCAAGGCGACAATCGACAGGCAGTTCTCTACTTATAATACCTATAATTTATTTTTCACAAAGTACTGTTAAAATGTAAACTAAAGCACTCAATGTGAGCGTTAGCAGGCACTCCTATCGAACCTAATATAACGAAATTTCTTTTTTTTCTACTTCCAGCCTAATTGCTATGCAAAGGTGATAACAATCGAATCGGAGAAGAAGATCGTTATCTACTCAAAACAACCGATCGGTGTTAACGAGGAGATTACCTACGATTACAAGTTCCCACTGGAAGATGAGAAAATTCCCTGCCTATGTGGAGCACAAGGATGTCGAGGGACACTCAACTAATTTGGACGTATACACAGAAATGGATTTTATTTTATTAGTTATCTCTTTTTTATTTACTATTATTTCTCTCTAGCCTAAGTTACGTTTATGCACACTCGTTCACCCACATTCTATTTGTCCTTTACATTCGTTTTCTTTTCCCCTTCTTCCACACATAGCAACTAGATGTTAATAGTCTATATGCGTAAGATTCCTTTTTTTATATATAATATTTATATTAGACAATTTGTTTTAGTGTTAAACATTACTTTAAAGAAAAAAAAAAAAAAACAAGAAAAGAGATTGAAACATGTGAAATGTAAAATTTACAATAATAATAGTATAATTTGTAAATGTTGATGGAATAACATTTGTTTCCACCCCAACAAATTGAAATTCTTTTCTTCAGATTATGAACTTGGTTCTTCTTTTATTCTTGTAGAGAGAGAGAGCGGAATATTTTCTCTCATTTTTTTTCTATCACACCTACCGCCTAAGCAATCAAAGATTTAAGAAAAGAATTAAATGTAAATAAATGTACAAAAAAAAAAAAAAAAAAATGTTAACATGTAACCGGAGGCTTCAACCTATCTCGATCGCACTCCATTAGTGGACATTTATTAACTGTAAATACCTAGATATTACGTTTAAGTGTTTTGAACTCGTACTTTAATAAAAAAAAGAAAAAGAAAATAAAATAAAAATTAAAAAAAAGAATATAATACAACATACTTCGTAAATACCAATGAAATTGTTTATTTTCGATATGCTTATATACAAAATAGGGTGAATTAACCAGTAGTGTAGTTGTGCTCCAGTACTCAGATTTTTATTGTTTTAATATCCTTAAAATGTGGGAGTCGTGGCTCAGTGGTTAAGTGCGAGATCATTGAGCTAGGGGTTTAAGGTTCGAATGTAAGAAAACACGAAAATAAAAAAAAGTTTTCTCACGGTCCAACCTCTCGCGAACATCTGACAAACATCCGAGAGTAAAATTGTCATGAAAAGCTTTTCTCAATCGACAAGAAATTGCCCTTCGGAAAGCGCAAAAAAATGTAGGTCCCAACTAGTGCTACAAACTTTATTCGAATCTTCAAACTATGGATATCCGAAGTTGAGATCCGTGTGGATTCAGGTAGTGTCGGATAGTTTCGGATCTTCGGATAGTGTCGGATCTTCGGATAGTTTATAGAGAGAATGGAGGAAGAAAAAATTGTGTGAGTAATTTGTGTGTGTGGGGGGTTTGAGCGTGAGGGAGATGTTAGATGCTGTGTTGATTGGATTTAATTATGAGTAATTGGTGATAGCATTGTGAGTGTTAATGGTTTGTGGTGTGCAAATTCGGCGGCGGCGGCGGGGTGTCGAGGTGTGGGTTTGTATATTGAGTGGTGTATGAGATTTTCTATGTGGATGTGAATGCGAAGGCTGAGGTTGACAGGAGGGCAACGGTGAGTGATTTTCGGTTGATGGTGAACGGTTTATGTATTTTTTTCTTGTGATTCATAGGTTTGGTGGAAAATGTGCGAATGAGATGGCCGATGTTAGATGCTGTTCGTGTGCCTCGGACGGAAGTTTGATGTTATCTTCATTTTCTATTTTGTGGGTTTGGAGTTTGTTGTTAAATTTGTAAGTCGTGGTACACAAAATCATGCTTACAAAATCTATAGTACAGAAGACGGTAATGAAAAAGTTGTGTGTAACGTAAAAGGAATCAAACTGAATTATTCTGCATCGAAGAAAGTCAATTTTGAGTCAATTCAGGAAGCAATACTGAAATTCTAATGATATACAAATTTGATCGAACTTTATTCTTGCACATTCATACTAACACCAACTAATGTTACTGAACCAGCCACTACTTGATGTCAAAAATTCAGGTACCTTCTCACATCTACTCATACTTAACAACAACCATTCACATCCATCCTTTGACCTCAAATCTACCACCAAATTATCAATGATGCCCAACTTTACCATTCGAAAATACTTCCACGACAACGAAATACTTGTTACCAGTTTTTATCGTTTATATCCAAAACATATTGATCAACTAACACTTTTCTTTGCTGCTTCCCCTTCTTATAATCAATCAACTCAAACACGAAAATGACACCACACTCCCGCCCGAGGCACTAGAACCGCACCCAACAGCAGTTATTCTTCCGTCTCGCTCTAGCTTCGAATTCACAGACAAACAATTTCCAATTTATACTCTCACACCTATGAATCACAAGAAAAAAATACACGTCATACTATACATGGACCATCCACCCCTCAGCCTCCGCATTCACATCCACCACTCAAAATACACACCCTCACCTGGACACCCCCGCCGAATTTGCACACCACAAACCATTACCCCCCACAGCGCTATCAACAAATACCCATATTTAAATCCAATCAACACAGCATCTAACATCCCCTCACACTCAGACCCCCCACACACAAAATACTCACACACTTTTTTATTCCTCCATTCTGTCTATATCCTATCCGAAGATCCAACACTATCTGAAGATCTGAAACTATCCGAAGATCCGAAACTATCCGATACTATCTGAAAAAGTCGGATATCGGATCCTGGATCCAAGTATCCGACACTATCCGATTATCCGAAATATCCGGATACTTTGAAGCACTAGTCCCAACCATTCGTGCACAGCACGAGTGGCTGCGGGAAGATATTCCAGGCCTCGCATTGAGCTGTCAGCGCCAAAATATTTATTTATATTTATTTATCCTTATAGTGTTTAATGCGAAAAAAACTCACTCATCAAATATTAAATTATTCTATGGACTTTCATTGAAAGCTAGCCATACACAGTAGTTAAGTTCTCAACTTTGAGAGAAAACGTTGCTGAAATTCACTGTCTAAGTAAGCCGAAGTGAATTACGCACTAAATTTTTTAAATTTCCTTCCTTATTAACAAGGTTTATTCCATGATACGAGTATGTATGTAATAAAAAAAAAAAAAAAACACATTTTTAGTAATAAATTACGAGGGACGACTGAGGATAAGTTTGCTGCCTGAGATACTCAACAACGAGTTATCTTCTTATTAGTGATAGCACTAACTGCGGCACTCTTTAGTGGTATAAAAATTACCTCGTTTCAATAATAATTTTGTTATTATCTGTGGTAGGATATACATCACTATGTCAGCCGAAATCGGAAATTCTCGCAATTTTGAGCACCGTACATCGTGGAAAAAGGAAAATTGCCTAAAGAAATTTTCGAAGACATGCAATCGACTCTTCAGGATTCTGGGATTTCGTATACCGTCCTGTGTCAGTGGCCACTAAAGAAAACGTCGGAAAAGTTAAAAAATTAGTTCTATCCGACCGAAGAATAAAATTGTGGCAGATAGCGGACGAGTTGCACATCAGCAAAGAACAGATTGGAAAAATTTTGCACGAGCATTTAAACATGAAAAAAATGTTTGCGCGCTGCGTACCGAAAGTGCTCACGCTCTTCGAAATTCAACGACGATTCGAGTGCTGCAAAGATTTTTTGGAGTTAACCGGGGACAATTTCGACCAAATTTGCAACCGAATCGTAACTGTAGACGAGACTTGGGTTCGCCAATACGATCCGGAGTCCAAACAAGAGTCTATGCAGTGGATTGAAAAATGGGAGAGGGCGCCGAAGAAATTCAAAGTGGACAAGTCGGCTTCGAAGCTTATAGCGACTGTTTTTAGGGACAGTGAAGGTGTTTTGCTGATTGATTACCTGCCAGAGGGGACTAGAATGAATAGTCAATATTTCGCAAATTTACTGACTCAGGCACGTGAAGCAGTCGTATGTACGTAGCGACGTGGGAGACTCAGACACGGAGTGTTGATTTTGCAGGATAACGTGCCGTGTGATTTCGAGACAGGCCTTAAGAGACATAGGGTTTGCAACGTCAGACCACCCACCCTACAGCCCAGACTTGGCCTCGAGCGACTTTTTCCTTTTTTACAATTTGAAAAGGAGTTATGAGGTCGGAGATTTGCAGATGAGAAAGAGATCGAGGCGGCTGTAGAAAGAATTAAGTAATTGAAATGAGATAAAGTGATTTGAGAAGAAAGAGACCTTGTAAGGAAAGAATTTGCGAAGAACAGTATAGTGTGAACTTGAATTGTTCTATAGACTAGAAAATAAAGAAATAATCTCACAGAATAACGTTTTATCTACTCGAGCCGTAGCTCGCATATTACAATATTTCTAGCAAATTTTGGAAAAATTGAGTAGTTTTATTAATAAGGATACTCAGTTACAGGCTTAGTATTTGGACTTGCATGCATACAGTGCAAAAGGATAACCGCACCCTATAAAAAGCCTTTTTCCAGGAAACTCCAACGGTTACAGGACCTTTATTATTTTTTCCACGATATTTTCTTTTGGAATTTTCAGCAATAAAAAACTGTTTCGTCTAGCTTGCAAAAGTATAACCGGATTACATTTTTCTCACTATTTTTTTTTTTGGCTAATTGTTTTTACAGATATTAGTATGGGATTTTATTACCCCTTTTTCAATGATACTAAAAATTCTATTGGGCATACTCTCAATTAGTTTTCTTAGTATGGAATCCTCCAAGGAGTTCCGTGCATCCATAATTGATGCTCGGAGTTCAGCAACGTTCGCGAATTGCCGATTATGGGCATAAACTCGGCGTGTATTCCCCAAAGATTTTCTATCAGATTACAATCCGGATAACTTGCCGGCCACTTCATCAATCTGATGGGTTGGGCCTGAAACCATTCCAAATTTCGATGACTGACGTGAATCGTTGCATTATCTTGTTGAAAAACATGAGGAAATCGCCGATATCGCCTTAATATATGGTACCAAGTTTTCTTAGAGTAGCTGGGTGTATGCTGCACTGTCCATTTTTGTGGAGGTAAAGGCAAGTGAAACCTTAGCGCGAGTGCAGAAAATCCCCCATACCATACAACTTCCACCGCCGAAGTTCCTCTTCGAAAAAAACCTTGGTTCCTTCCGTAAATCGTGCTAATATCCATTAAAGCCGTCTGGTCCATCAAGATTAAATTCTTTTCGTCACTAAAAATAATATTTAAAAAAAAAATATTATATTAGATTAAGACATTTCAAATTGAAAAAAAAGAGGAAATGAAAACAATGTTACTTACGGTTTTCCAATTACGATCCATGTTGTTACGAGAAGAATTCCACTCTTTTCCTTGTGGGCTGCTGCTAGACTAAATCTAATTCACTCCGAATTTCTGACAATGAACGCACCGAATTGGACGAAGCCTTTATTATTTGCCTTTGATCGCGACTTTTAAGCTTCTATGGACAGCCAGGTTGGATTGCTGTGCCGTAAGACCCCGGGTCTTGTAAAAAATTGCTCAAAAGCCCAAACCATCCTCGCAAAAAGCCAGAATTTTTCCCTTTTCTACTTCCGTTAAATGCGTACCACACGGCATTCTTATTTGTCAAAATCACAATAAAATCTGAATGAATTGCAGAGAAATTGCAGTTTTTATATCATGTGGCTGTACTTCTGCAGCTAGACAAAACAGTATTTTATTGTTGGAAATCCCAAAAGAAAATAACGGGATTTTTTTTTGCTCTAATTATTTGTTAATTGATGCCATAAAATAAAAAAAAAATAATAAAGGGAATGTATCCGTTTAGAGTTTCCTGGAAAAGGCCTTTTACAGGGTGCGGTTATACTTTTGCAAAGCACTGTATACTACGGCTTATGTATCAGCTCCATTTTTTTTATAAGATAGCAGAATAATAAACATCTTTTAAATTTTTAGAATCGGTATGAATTGTAAGAGAATGACGCCCTGTGGCATTTTTCTGCTATTTACGTTTTCTAAATTGCGTAGATCGTGCTTGACTACTATAGAAAGCGTCGACGCTGAAGTTATTAAAAACCCCATGAATATCGAGGAAGGCTTGTGCGACGAAGCTCTTACGCTACAGTCACCTTTCTATTATTCCTCATCAGAAAGGTAGACAGATTGATCGGTCTACAGATTTTAAATATAACTAGCTTTCCGAGCTTTCGACGATAAAATGACAAGCACCTCCTACCAATACTTAGAAACAAGTTTAAGTTGAAGTTTATTTTTGAGTATTTGTTGCATACTGAAGCGTGACACATTCATTTCCTTCGTCAATTCATTGGCGTTTTGCCACGGATTTCGTTGAACTTGAGCCTTCACTTTTCGACACATATCTGACGGGGTCGCAGTTTTTTTTTCGACCGCCTCTATAGCGTTTATAACACTACCAGTATCATTATATCGCTTTATTCTCCGATATACGAAAGTTCTATTCTCTCTACATTCGATTTTCGAGCTAAATATAGGGATATTGGAAAATTGCGCTGGAAATCCATCGTCGATAATAATTTAGTAGACACTAAAGGCTAAATCTTAATGCCGGGTTACGGCTCTCTGGCCTTAGCAGCATTTAAGTAACTTTTTCGTTTTTCCTTCAGAACGCAGAAGCTAATTTTTTGTATATACGAATGTCCTGCTCTGACTTTGACATTTTCTGAAAATAAAAATCTGTAACGATTTTATTTTTATAACGATTTATTTTATATTTTTTTTAGAATAATTTCAGTGGAGCAGTCCTCATATTCATATACATATTTTGTTTTCTTTTCCATTACTCTGTATCACCCTGTAGTAGAGAGTTGCTACTCCGGCGTTTTCTGAAACTTTACGTTAAAACGTCTCCCATAAGCTAAAGCCTTATTTGGTGACAGCGCGGTAACATTAACCTTTATTTTTAACATTGATTCGTTGTAACTATAGTTATTGCGATGAAAAGATATACGGAATAAAGGAATGAATAGTATACTTGTAGGGTGACCAGATAAGAACGATAGGGAAAGAAATTTAAATAAAACAACGCCTTCGCTGGTAGTGCTTCAAGCGGTCGGTCTAATTTTCGATGACTCGGTCCAATATGTGCGGCGTTATTTCGGTAATAGTGTCTCGAATGTTGGCCTCGAGCTCGTCCAAAGTGGTTGGCTTGTTAGCGTAGACTAAGGACTTGACGTAGCCCCAGAGAAAATAATCAAGGGGTGTCAGTCGCATGATCGTGGCGGCCAATTGATGAACGCTCGCCGTGAGAAGACCGGAGTCGCCAAATTTCTCCTTCACCACTTCGAGCGTTGCGTCGCTTGGATGGCATATAGCGCCGTCTTGTTGGAACCACCGCTCGGGTATATCGATGTTGTCGAGCTCTGGCCACAGAAAGTCGGTTAACATCGCTCTATATCGAGGACCATTGAGGTTAACGGTGTCTCCTTCCTCATTTCGAAATAAAGAATGTCCGATCATGCAGCCGTACCATAAACCGCACCAAACAGTCAATCTTTGTAGATGCATTGGTGCTTGGTCACTTGTGGATTGTGGTCTCTCCAATTGTTGACATAGCCTCTGAGCCAAAAATGTCGACTGTGTCAACGGCAAACTGGTAGAAACCAATTGGTCGAGATGGGTGTATATAGCAACACATTATGAAAGGATAGCGCTTGGGTATGGATATTTTGACAAATATAAATTCGAAGTCGACGGTGTACGAGCTTTTGAAAAAAGTAGGGTCGAGGTGACTATTGAAAGCAGAGTGCCGCGGCCGAATAAGGCGTCTTCTGTTACAAATCCATTATTGAGGTAAGTATCATATTAAAAACGGGTTTGGGTTGTAAGTGTTGTTGCAAGAGAAGTATTGGCAGAAGAGGTTGCTGGCGAGAGGTCAAAGGACACGCGGTTGATGTTAGATTTGTTAAGCATATGGAATGGCGTGAAGTTGGGATATTTAGGAGCGGTACTGAAATTAGGTAATAATCCCACTTTGCCAATTCGAGTGTGGCCCGGGAGGTTTATTACCGATGGGAAGAGAGTGACAGAGTGGGGTCGGATTAGGTCTAGAACTATTGGAATTTAAGTTCAGACTTACGAGTATAGTTAGGTTTATTACTACACATAACCCGATTTTTGTTTGCCTTACTAATACATTTGTCCGTAGTCAACAAGAGGAGTTGCAAAAGCATCGAGAGAGGAGTTGCCAAGTAACCATTTATATTTGGAAGGAATTTTGAACTTGAAGCAGCTAGACTGTCTGGAATTGGCTCAGAAAATCTTCTGGGATGTAGCTACTGTACGAGGCAAGGTGAAAAGTTCTCGGCCTGACAATGAAAGACTGCGATTTTCTGTAAAATATACATCTACGGCCCTCTCAACTTCTGCATTGGATGCGGAGCGCTTCCCAGAAACAAATTTCTTCAAGTTTGGGAATAGATGGAAGTCTGAGGGTGTCAAATTAGGTGAATAGGGGGGATGGTCGAGCAAATCGTACCCCAAATCCCGCAGTTTTCCCATCGCCAACGCACACTGTGAATTGTCCTGATGAAAGATGATTTTTTTCTTTTTCAATCCAGGCCTCTTATCGCGAATTTTGGCATCCAGCTGGTCAAGAAGGTTGGAGTAATATTTGCCTGTAATTGATCTGCCTTTCTCAAGCTAATCAATTAATAGGATCCCTTTCGCATCCCAAAACACATAGGCCATGACCTTTCCGGCAGATGCGATCGACCTCGCTTTTTTGGCGCTGAACCACCAGCTTCCACCCACTGCTTCGACTGTTGTTTCGTTTCTGGCGTGTAGTAGTGGACCCATGTCTCATCCATGGTGACAAATTGCCCCACAAAATCGGTCGGATCCCTATTGAATCGGTCCAAAAATTGCCGCGAAAATCGTTTGCGCATTTGCTTTTGGTCGGCATTCAGCAAATGTGGCACCCATCTTGCGCAGAGCTTTCGCATCCCTAAGTTTTTGTGCAAGATGTTTCGCACCCTCTCTTCCGATATACAAACAGCCTCAGCTATCTCACTCACCTTCACTCGCCTAACGTCCAACACGATATCATGAACGTTTTCGATGGTTTCTGGTGTGGTTGTGGTTGCGGTTTTTGGCCGTCCTTCACTACGTTTAAATTCAGCTGCCCACTTTTTAACGATTGACATGGAAGGAGCAGAGTCCCCGTAAACTTTTGTCAACTTTGGATGAATTTTCTTAGGGGTTAACCTATCCAAAACGAAGAATTTTATCACCGCACGATATTCAAGTTTATCCATTTTAACGAAAAACACGCAAGAAGTCTACTGTAAAAATTCGTGTAAAGAAACGACTTGAGAGAACAAGTTGAAACTTGTCATATGAACTAATGAGAAGTGCATCCAGGCAGGTAACATAATTGCTGATTGGAACGACATCTTTGCGTCAGGCCGAGAACTTTTCACCTTGCCCTCGTAATAGCAAAATTTTGATGAAAAAAAATGGTCACCCAAGCAGCATCGACGTGTTGAGGATCGGCTTTGATGGTTAATGTAGTGTAGTTAACTTTTCAAGCCGTTCTTTCCATCCAGAGAGCATCCATGAAGTTCCGAATCGTTTTATCAGTTTCGGCGGGGCGTAAGAAATAGTTGATGGAGAAGCCTCAATTTCATAAGCCAGTGAGGCCGCTAGTGGGTTAGCATTCGGGGGTAATGCTAATAGTCAAGGAGGCATGTTGTTAGCAGTTTCGAGTACCTCCGCAAGTACCGATGTGTTGTAAAGGGAACTTGAAAGAGGTTGAATTTGATCCGGTATGCTGGTAGTCGTCATTATATCAACGAGAATTTCGCCTTTGTAAGCCGAGTTGCTGTGAGTTCGTTACAGACATCATTTATTTTGTGCATCATGTTTACAAGTAGTGAATAAGGCTTTTGGGGAGAAGGTGCAGCTTTATTGCACAAGGTCCGAGCGACGAGAGTTGATATCCCCATTAAACTTTTCACATGGGTTGAATTTGAGGAAAGTAGAAAGGGTTGAATGCTTTCATCACGTCTAAGTTCATCAAAATAGGCATTTTATTAGTTCGTCCCGGGACATTTTAATAACCAAATCAGTTAAACTTGCAAATTGTTTGTCAATATTTTTAAACTTAGTCTTACACAATTCACTAGAGCACTCGATGATGTGACTGAAGTCCTCAATATGTTTGATGTTATCATCAAACTTTAGCATTCGATCTAACACATTTTTGAATAATAGTTTATTGTCTGTGAGCATTGAGTTTGTGGACTCACTATCGTAAGCAAAACATGCGCAAGGGAGATTTCCTTGCACTCATCACAGTAAAAAAAATAAATGATTGAAATAGACTTTAAGTTGTACAATTGACCTTTTGCCAAAACCGGTACAAATAGGGTGGGGTGATTTGCAACAAAGTACGAGTCAGGAAAAAGTCAACGAAAATGCACTTTTGAACGCGAGAGAACAGATATAATATTTAGGTCAACAGGCAAACGACCAATGATTGAAATGGATTGGCGAATTGATTGAATTAACTCGCGAGTTCGTAAAAAATGAAAAACACGTCTATGCAGTTCAATGGACGGAACATATTGGCATATGATGTAGAATTTTCTTTTCATACGATTCGATCAGTTTCGTTCGACGTAAATGCCCTGAACCATCACATTACAAGTTCGGTTTATTTTTAACTTAACTAACGGTACCGATTTAGGGAGTGAAATCCCCTCCCACTCCCCACCACCAGCACGAAAACATACAAATAAAATCGAGTGCAATGCTTTCTCACTTTTTGCAGAAAATTATATTAATAACCTGAAAAGCGTGCAATCAAGAATAAAAGTTTTCGTTAGTAGCATTTTCATTCAGACCTCTGTAAGGTGCTCCTCCCTAAACATCTAAAATATATTCAAAAATGGTAATGTTTTTCGAAAATAGTGGCAATCACTGGTTTTTTTTAGGTTTCAGAAATGGGCATCTCCAATAAATCTCAAATCATTTTTAAACGGTTAAATTGAGTTATTTCAAATACACCCCGCGCAACAAAAAAAGCCGCATACGGGTTTTCCATTTTTTTGCGTTAATTACCTTAAAGGATTCGCCGAATTATATTTTATTGCTTCCGGGTTAGGTAATGCACATTTTGGAATGTGTCGGAATTCATTCTGGCACTATTTAACAATGCGTGCAGTTGTATTTCTTAAATAAAAGTGAAAAGAGTATATCGCGATGTCTAAAAGGGTACAATTGAGTAAAGAAATTAAGGCAGTTATCGTCGCCTTATCCAAATAGAATCAGTCATTTCGTGAAATTGCTCGACAAATTGGATGCAATGAGAGTTCTGTAAGAAGATACTGTAACAAATATCGTCGGGATCACAATCTGGACAGAAAAAATGGCACAGGATTGAAGAGATGTACCACTGTTCGGGGGGTCCGGGAACTGAAGAGGCTAAGCTTGAGAAACAGGTTTAAAAATGCATCGGAGTTAAGAGCTGACCTGCGAGAAGCTACTGGGGCTGAAGTTAGCGTCAGAACTATCCAGAATCATCTCAACGAGATGGGTTTGCTAGCAAGGAGACCAGCGAAAAAGCCACTTCTGACCAGCAAAATGAAGAAAACGCGCCTTAGCTGGGCTAAGGAAAAGCAAAACTGGAGTGTTCAAGATTGGTCAAATGTGGTGTTCTCTGATGAGTCCAAGTTTAACCTAATCGGACCGGATGGGAAGCAGATAGTTCGTCGTAGAAAAGGGGAACGCTACAGCGACGAATGCATAGCTCACACCGTAAAACATTCTCCTTATGTTATGGTGTGGGGATGCATCACCGCAATCGGAGTTGGATCTCTAATTATGCTCGAGGGCACTGTTAACGCCATGCAGTACAAACAAATTATCTTAGATGGTGTTGTACCGAGTATGGAAATGATAACAGCAGAAACATCAAAACCAATTTTTCAAGATGATTCAGTACCTTGCCACCGAGCAAAATCTGTGAGTAATTCGCGGTTTTTTTTCTTCATATTTATGGGTGTTTTAAAAATCTTATGATTTTAATTTTTAAATTTCCTCCACAGATTAAAACTTTGAAAGAAGAATTAGGAATAGAATCCCTAATTTGGCCGGGAAACAGTCCAGATCTCAACCCCATCGAAAATGTCTGGGCTCTTATGGGAAAGAAGATCCAATATAAAAAAACAAAAACCATGCAGCATCCAAAGACCATCATTGAAGAAGTATGGTTCAATGAAATTAATAACAATTATCTCGGTAATCTCTATGCCTCCATGCCAAACAGGGTTCATGACGTTGTTAGGGCGAAGGGTGGTGCTACGAAATACTAGAATCATTTTTTAGTATTATGAGTCTTAAATTATGTAAAAATGTTTCTTAGTTAATAAAAATATGAAAAAAGAAATTTGCTTTTCAAACTGTTGCTCTTTTTTTAATTTATGTATATTGATAGTACTTGGCTAATATCTGATATTTTGTAGTCTGATCTTGACGATCATTACTTTTCTTCAATTAGGCTACGAAATGTATTGTCAAATTGGGGAATGTGTTAACTTAAATGTTAAACATCAAAAATACAAAGTGACTACGCACTGATTAGTCATCATTTATTAAATTTCTTCCATTTTGTTAAAAATTACCATGTGCGGCTTTTTTTTTTGTTCCTTCCGACGAAATTGCCTTCATTTGATATGATAATTATAAGAGGAAGTTTTAGTGTTTTTATTATATTAGTTGTTTATTTTAAAATTCATTTTATACTCATATTTCTTATAAATATACTTTTCGCAAGTTGAGATTTGTACTGGGTAGTCTACCCAACTTTAACTTCTACTTAGACTTGAACGTAATCTGCATGTCGAGTTGTGCTTGGGCGATATCTTCTAAAGCAATTTGGATTTTCTCCAACAGCAGCTCACCTTTGTGAACGATTTCCTCCAGTCTTTCGGAAGCTTCTTGGTTCTCGACTTCCAGGCGTTTCAAACTTTGATTTTGTAGCTCTGTCGAGCTGTCTTCGTTGGGGAGCGATTCAATAAGTGTGTCGATATCTTTGGCGCAGCGAGAGATTAATTGAGCGAATAGCTGCGCAAAGTCTTCTTGCTGTTGATTTTGAATGGGAGTTTGATTTCCAGTTCGATCGAAGTTTGGGAATTTGCTTGGGAACGAAGTTTGCTGTATGATACCGATTGCGTTACAAAAGTGCTCCGCTTGCTGGTGTGGAAGAATCGATAATTAGCGGTTGGAGTTTTTTGGAGATATCAATTTATTATACTTGATTAACAGTGTCCTGTAGTTGAGTTAACCTGTCTGCCATTTCTGGAGATGTTGGCGAATATGAATTAATGTGGAAAGAAATCTTGACAAATTTTAATGAACAATGGGAAATAAACAAAACTACACGAATGACAATTGACAGTGACTGATGGCTGTCAGTTGGCGGTGTGGAATTCTGCACTTAGTGAGGGGATGCATGGGTCTGGAAGTGTTGTTTGGATTTTATTTATACATAAATCGCCATATACATGCGCAATAAAATTGAAATATTGTCGCTCCTCTCAAAAACTGGTATAACTGAAAATTTGCGGATTTTGAGTTATTGTTACTAATCGACTCCAAAATAATCCATCATAATCTGTAAAAAGCCGGATGGACCGTTTCGCTCTTTTTACGCTAGGGATCTGCTTAAATTGTACAGTATTCCATAAAAATTCAATCAGATATATTATCCACGTATTTCACTTTTACTCCTACAGAAAGTTATGATAGAATAATCAACAAATTTTGAATAGCTATACTGAAAATGTTCGTATATTGAGTTATGTCAGTTCCCGCGAAGTGCTACGATGTATTTATTTATTTATTGTTTATTCATCAATAAATCGGTTGATTACATAAACCTTCAAATAATGCAACTATTCCATCAATTCCAGTTATACGAATTAAAATCGAGTAGAGTCGATTGTTGCTCGTTGATTGTTGTTCTCCGATTGATGTCAATCAATTTTTGCTAGTCGATTGCAAACAGTTGTTTTTTTTCGATTGTGTCAAGATTGTTTTGTTGGTTATTTGCCGATTCTTTAATTGCAATGAGAGGGAGAAAGAGAAACAATGTTATACGTACACTCAGGGTTCGAACTTCAAAAATCACATTGCGCAGTAGATTAAAGGAGAAAAGCGCAGTCGATTATACTTTTCTCAATTTATTGTAATATCAAAACTTAAATTAATAAATATTCCATTTTATAATAAATCTATATTGTACATTAATATTTATATGTGTACATGTGCTTCCACTAAGGCACCCTTTCTGGGATCTAGGCGACAGCAGAAGAATTCTTCTGCTGGAATCAAAGTAAGGTTGAATTACATAGTAAGCACCTTATAAACCTAGGGGAATACTTCTATGAAGATCGTAACGACTTAGCCAGGCTTGTTATGAACAAAATAGAGAGTTTTGTTTATGGATCTAAATTGTTTTGCACATAGATGTGGAGCAGAAAAGGGTTAACATCTCAACGGTTATCCATTCTTATCCTGATTTAGGAAGAAATTAGTCATGAAGGGTTCCTGGTGCCGAAAATCCGGTTCTTCTTATGGTATCATAATGGACCTATCCTTGGTCTAAGTGTGTCCCTGCCTGAGCGAGGACAGCCACCTAACCTTATATGGGCTATTTCGACATATTTGGAGATCAGACCTGCAAGGATTTTGAAAACTGCGTCAAGGTTTTTCCAAGAAGAGATGGTGGCGGAGGAGTTCTTAAGGGACGAAGAGCAGCACTCGTATCTCCGTAGTGGGTTACTGGTAACCAAGAAACTGAGTCTCCAAGTTGGGAGTTCCCTACCATGGAAAAAATTAATAGTTACAAAGCATGTACTGTCGATGATCCCAGCAAATGAAATAAGGACAACGACCGTCAGATCTGCACGTGGAATATTCAGACCCTTAACTGACTGCGTGCAGCCGAATAACTACAGAAGCCCTAGATTGCTATAAAGCAGACATAGCTGCCATCCAGGAAATGTGATGGAATAGGCCGGGCAAAAGGAATATGAAAAATTGTGGCATTTACTATGGTGATTGCTACAGAGAGCAGAAAAAAAAGAGCACAAGAAGTTCGCGATCGAAGATATTGAGAAATGTGCGTTCGCGAATATTGAGACTAAAGCAGACTAAATGCGGTGAATGAGGGCAACACAAAGTACATTCTGTCAACAAGAGGGAACACCCAACACCTATAACTTCGAGGTTGTTAAGGACCTCCTTGGCTAACTGGGAATGTGTGTTGGTTGAGGCACAGCTTTACCCCGAGCTGTAGTTATTCTGCCCCACTTTCTGAAACAAAATTTGGCGAGTACCTACATGTTTGATACAACCCCGATTGAATAATCGCATAAACATAGTCCTCAGAACAGGTTTACCGTCAACATATTAAAAACCTACCGTGATAGAAATATCGTGTTCGGCATACCAAAATCTAGACCCACATGAAAAAAGCTGCCGCCCACACAATCCATAAAACATAGTTGCAGTCGTAAGGTGAGCGCAGTGTAGTAGATTTACAAATTTGTAAAAAAAAGAAAACACAGTACTCGCAGTTCTACTGCAATTGCAGTAAGGTCCGAAACCTGCGTAGACTTCATCCCATAAAAACTTTCGGTGATTTATGTCTCGAGTATAGTGTTTTTGTATCCATACTACCCATGGGTATTATGTATGTCCGACCGACATGATGCTTGTTTCTGGTATATTTTGTAGATTGTTGTTTTGATTGTATGAGTCTAAATTATTCGTTGACTTTTTAGGCTCAAACATCGCAGAATAATGTAAACAAACAAACAATCAAAACAACCCTTTTTACAGCGCCACGTTCTCAACTTATGTTCTTATGTTTCCTAACTTTCTGTAAAAGTTCAGACAAAATCTTATTCGTGTGGTGGGGGATATCCTGTGCAGATAATGGTAAGTAAAGAAAATAATACAAAATAACAATTACGAAACGGTTTGAGGCGTCTTTCATTACTTTAATTGATCTTTGCTGTATCAAAGAATGTGCTAATATGTACTTCTGTATTAGTACATAAGTATGTATGTACACTATTTATTAATATTTATTATATAC
Source organism: Pocota personata (assembly GCA_963082735.1). NCBI lineage: Eukaryota > Metazoa > Arthropoda > Insecta > Diptera > Syrphidae > Pocota > Pocota personata. The sequence goes on along the minus strand of OY720429.1, from coordinate 43,170,741 downwards.
CGTATAGAAATATAGTTAGACGTATTTGGACACGAATGAAAAAGTTCGTCAAATTAGTTTAAATTTGTTTTCGATTTTATCAACACCGATGATATTTGTAAAATAGCAGTGCTTTGTGTCAGACCAAATCAGCGGTGTAAACTAGGTCAATTTTCCTTCTGTTTGGCTCTGGTGAGAAAACGCCACCTAGTAGACGGGAGTATAAAAGAATAAGATTTATGTATACTGCTTTAGTCGATAGTTTATAAATTGTCTCTTAGAAACAGACATGGAGTTGACATCGGAATGGAACAAGACCACCACCAAACAAGCTTAGCTTGTGCTGCGCCAACAGCTTAGGGACCATCTTGCTCAAGGAACAAGTAAAGTCCATAGCGCCATACTGCTGTTACGCAAAACTGATAGTAAACAACGATACCGACTGAATGCATTCATTTTTCAAACAATCATTTCTTTTTACTCATCTCTTTTAAAATTCCTCAAACCATTCCTTATTTGTAACGAACGAAAAATATGATGTAACGGTGGTGCAGTTGTTCATAAGAAATAGCAATTAGAAGTCAGTAGTTAAGTAATTAAATAAAATTTGAACAGTGAACTACTCAAAAATAAGCGGACGTTTTCTTTAAAAATATTAAGTTACGCATTTGGAACTGGAGCAGAAAGTATTGTCGGGTGATATAAGAGATGCCATAGCACATGGTAAGAAATTGCGGATGGGGGTATGAACCAAGGTCAGTTCAAATAAAAGCTATCCGAATCCCAATACTCTAGAATTCGTATCGCACCTTTCAGCAAGGATGAGGTGTCCGACAAGGTTGTATACTACCTGGTGGTGATCAGTGAGTTTCAGTGATCAGTGGGTTTTTTTGGAGTGTTTTGTCGGTGCGAAGTAGTGGAATCCAATGCAGTCTTACAACGCATCTCAAACATCTGAAATACGCTGAGGATATTTGCCTCCTATCCCATAGAATTATGGAACACCAGGTGACAGAAGCAAACCTGGTGCGACTGAAGAAAAACCACAAAATACCGACAGTACAACGACTTCATAAGTAAGCATTGCTGGGCAACAGATCGAGAGAGTATTGCCTCGATTGACTGTTGTCGAATTGGGTGTAAACAGTTGAATCGCGAAGGCAAAGTCTGCTCTCGGTATGTTATCTAAAATCTAGACAGGCAATGCATTCAGCTGAAGTACCTGGCTGCGTCTAGTTCGAGCTGTTTTATAGCTGCAGAATATAGAAAGTATTCACCGATGTAATAAGAAAGATGCAAAGTCTTATTCGTCGTCTCAAAATCATATTGCGGGTGTTCTGACCAAACCGTATCTCGGATGTAGAGATTTTTGAGTGAGCGGGGTCAGGAACGACAATACAGAAACGAAAATGGCAGTGTATTAAGGCTGAAATAGAAGAATTGTTTCGTATGACTACTTCCGAAACAGTGCGAATACAAAGGATTTATATTGTGTTGCCATTTTTGTTCGATTCATTAAGTTTTCGATCACTTTTGCCCACTTACGAAAGAGAGAGACATTTTGACAAGCGGTCCCCCATCTAAGTACTAACAGCGCCCGATGGTGCTTGATTTCGGTGATCGTACGAGAACCTTTGCTTTCGAACAAATACGCCTATTATGGGCTACTTGAGCAACTGAAGGAAACTTAACGTAAAATTTTGACATTAGCTTCCGATTGCTTCCAACTATTATAGTTCAGCCTTAACTCCGTTTCACATTGTAGTTGAGCAAAACATAAAGCAGACGATCCTGAGGATAGCAATCCCTAGGGACGACAGTATCAGGAAATTTAACTTTGATAATAAATTCCATACGAAGTTAAGTAATAAGAAGGACTGGAGCAATGAATCCATAATATACGGACTGAGTAACCCACATTAAAACAGTATACAGGCGGCTCGAGAACTGAAGAAGGAACATTGGTAGGTGTATTTGGGTCAAGAACAAAGCACTCAGAACGTGTTGAGAAAACTACCAGCATCTTTCAAGCCGAAATACACGCTACAGATAGAATCTCGATAGCAGATACAATAACTTCGACATACATAGCAATATCGTCAGACAGTAAAGCAGCTATCAAAGCACTTAACTCCCATGTCATTAAATCAAAACTTTTGTGGGAATGCCTATGCAAACTTAATGAATTGGATAGTAGTAACAAGTTAAGCCCCTATTGAGTACCCGGCCACGTCGGAATAGAGGGCAACAAAGAAGCAGACTCCTTGGCAAGACAAGGAGCAGATTCATTGGACCTGAACCATTCTGCGGAATAGGAAAGAATTCAGGAAAACGATGAAAGAAGACAGGACGAGAACTTGGATTAATACTCCAGTTATGAGGCAAGCTAAGAAAATTCTGGGACACTACAACTGGAAAACATTCCAAGCGTGCATCTGCCTTAACAATAACCTACATATCCTAACAGGTTCTCTAACGCGGCACTGTAAACTCGGGGAGCATCTAAGGAAACCAGGTATAACAAACGAAGGCCTTTGTACATTCTTCAATGAGTCCAGTGAGACTCTATAACATCTTCTAGGGTCTTGTGGGGTTCTGACCCATGAAAGATTGAAATACTTGAGTAAGTACCAACTATCTGATAAGGATATGCCAACCATGGAGCCACTTTTCATTCTCAGATTCCTAAGGGAAACCGGATTATAGAGGGTGCTCTAGGGCGAACTATCCTTATGAAGGCAAAATAAGAGTGTTTGACTCTCGAACACAATTCCTAGGGGAACTCTAATGAGGGAATAAACCTCTCCTAGGTATTAGCCGGGGGCCCAATAGACCATTAGGTCGCAGTGTAAGATAACCCTACACAATAATAATAATACATCCACAGACCATTAAGCTGAGGTTCCCCCTGGGTTTTATGTCTCAATTCGGGTGGTTCATACCCAGCGTATTCTGTTGGTCTACGTGGGCATTGATTGATAGAGTATACATCTTTGATAGCTACTCTAACTTAACCTGAGCAAGGTTTGACAAAATAAAGTATTGACGTTTTACATTTGAAGGCAGGACTCAATCGTATTCCACTTTGTATTAAGAAAGTGATATCGTTACGATAATAAATAACAAACCGCGCTAAATGCGTAGTATAATTTTTATGTAAATATGAGTATAATAAAGATCATAGCCTTGACAGTGTAATAAAATACGTTTTAAATTTCGTTATTTACTTTCGAACATAAACACCCACTTTCGATGACCCATCTGCTGTTGGTGTGCCATATGATAATTTGAAATGGAAGATACCCCTTTCCATACATGGTCATTAGAACAAGTTTCTCTTCTATTCCCGTTATGACAATATCTGCCTGTGTAAACAAAATAATCACCGTGATGTGAACAAATTTTAATAATAATTATCGGATTGAAATCGCACTTTTGAATGTTTTCTTCGTGCTCCCATTCCACACAGTCCCCTACGAAAGCAGGAAAAGCCATGCTAACGCAGAAAACCGGAAGATGGAAGTATTCGCGGTTAACTGACTTACTAATGTCGATGTCGGCATCATGCGTCTTGCACTTCCCATATCCAGATGCATGCAGGTTAGTCATGAGAACTGCTACCATACGCTGGTTACTGGTTACTGATTCTTCCTCTAAAATTGCGCTTGAGTGGTTCTTTTAAAAAATCGCGCTCGAGGTGACACTCGTCATTGTAGTCGCTTACAACTGTCACAGTCATTGCGGCTGTTACATCCGAGTATGCATCCATATTTCTGAAGCCGTACACTGGTTGGCTGGTAAGTCAAACAAACTGTGAAACACAAGAAGTATCTTTGTATCTTAAAACCCAAAACCAAACCGACACTTCCAGTTAGTACGTTTTGAGCTGTCGTCGTAGTAGGTACGCTCTATGCGGTGAAGTTGACGGTTTTGTTCAGAGAGACTAAGCGAGTGTTAGCGAGTGCGCGTTGTTGTGGATAAAGTGAAAGGTGCCAGTGGAAGCCCAAGTGGAGAAAATTTTCCGAAAAAAAAGAGATCGAGTCGTGGCCGTTGTTGTCGATTTCGTTTTCATTTGAACCAGCAAAAGGTGCTACAGAGGCTTAGTGCGTTCGTTCGGTTCGCGTAGTACACGACTAATCAGCTTACGTGCGGTGACTGGGAATAGGAAATCATTGGGCATTGGGTGCAAGACGGTGTTAGGAAGCACAAAGCGCTTAGCAAATAACATAGCGTACCGCACTGCAAATTCAAATTCAAATTGAGACTCGCTCTACACCGGGTAACTTGAGATTTCGAGTGGAGGAGGTTTTGTGTGCGGTGTGTGGCTTGTGTGGTTACGGTGTTGACACAGTTTTCTCACGAACATAAAAACACCGTAAACTATTTAGGACATTGTCTCTATCTGGTGGTCTGCGGCTGTGTGTAAAAGTACACGATCTTCTTTGTAATTGTATTTCTTGTTTGGATTATGGCTTGAAATTCAACGGAAACCTAGAAGAGTTCCATAGTAAAGTAAGTATCCTTGAACAACAAAAATGAATCCTTTGACCTCGATCGTAAGAGAGAGGCAAACAAGAAAAAATTACAGTAGGTAGGAGAAAAAAAAAGAGTTAAATATAGAAAAAAAAAAACCAGTTCGTTTCGATTGAAAGCTTGGCCTATCGACGATATCGGTTTACAGGTCGAGTTTTTCCCATTTTAAGAAATTGTGGAGGAAACAAGTTACATTGCTTCAGATACCTGTTTTTTCTCCAGACAAGATTTTTTAGGGCGTTTTTTAGTTGTTGATTTCGTTATTGGCTCTGATTTCCTTTTGACCAAACTGAGTCATGTATGACGGCTTAGTCAGAAGGTGAGAAGGTGACAATGCGCCATTGGCGACTCATTTAAATATTTATTTGAAATTAATTCTAAGTAAAACAACGTGAGGTACTGGAAAAGTTTCCGCATTACGCTAAGAACTGCGAAATTAATGATACTGAACTTAGATATTTAGGATTTGGTTTTTCCATTTGGATTATGATAATGTTTTCGATAACATGGTAGTTTGACAGTAATTGTAGGCACACCAAAACTCACTCTGTTTTAGGAATTCTTTATGTTCTACTACCTATAGTAGACAGTTTAGGGTAGAGGAGATCTACCTATTTCCAACATCCGTTTAGCTAAAGTATAAACACTGCTGCAGAATTACCACATGTGAAAGGATCTTTTTGGATAAATCTTTTATTAAAATCTGCAGGATATCTGCAACTTCAGAGCATTTCAAAATGTAAGTTTCCTGCGTCTGACGTTCATGAATATGGTAAACAAACCTTAACTCTAGATACCTGCAATAGGCACTACTTTAATTCTTAATAAGGAGTAATGACAAAAGTTTCATTATCTCAGACATAGGAAGGGTTACTGTCTAGTTTCTTACTGACTCAGTCGATCAGCGACTCATATGATATCTTTTCGGATTATTGTTTTTGTTATATAAAATGTTTCAAGGTTAACTTTTGGAAAATCTAAAAAACAAAACAAAAAAAATATATAAATAAATAAAAATCGTAAAATCCTATTGCGGCAAATTGGGCAAAATACGCAAATATCGAGCAGAACTCAAAAATACATTGGACTGTCGTCCATACAGGGATTCAAAGAACACCTACCAGCAATCCTCGGACTTCTAGCATTTTCGGCGAATCTAGCTCGAAATATAGCCCTTTTTTACTTTCATAGAATTCTAATAAAAACGGAACTAAACTTGCAAATTGCGCGCTTTCATTTCATGCATGCTATCAATGTCGGAGACGAACTTCATTCGAAATTTAAAATCTAGCCCTGAAATTTACCACCTAGCCCCCTTTTTTGCTGATCCTAGCACACATTTAAAGACATAAAGTCGGAGCCCTGCCTGGGATTAAAAAAATTAAAGTACAGTTACAGTTATCTGGGCGGTCTATATGTGTATGTCCACCTTTCAAATCAAAAGGATTCGATGGCATCATTTCCACTAAGATGTAGTGAGCAAATACGAGTACATCAATACAAACGACTTCAGACCCAAGAGTTTCTTGTTCTTTCTAATAAAGACAGTCCCCCTTCGCGTCACTATTCAATGGAATTTATTTTCAGATTTTCAGCAGAAATTGGAAACTCCCAAAAACACCACGTGTTCGTGGTGGATTAAAAAAGTAGAAAAAAGTACCAAATTTTTGTCAGAGATGGTTAGAGATAGGAGAAACATTCTTATGAGCTAGGTTGTAGAGAACGAATGAGGACGTCGTTTTGTGTCCTTAAGCTCTTGATTTTAAACTAAACAAACTTAACTTTTTTTATATCCTATCCCATAGGGTATATTATTCTAATTTTGATACATAGTTTGTAACATAGAGAAATAATAACGATAGACCCACAAAAGTGTATATTTTTGATCAGCAGTGAACATTTTTTCGATCTAGCCTTGTCCGTCCGTTCGTCTGTGTGTATGTCACCAGTTTATGGGCCCAAAATTATGAGCTAGATTCAATTTTATATATAAGCTTTTTAGAATACGAAGCAGTACAAGTGTAAACAGTTTTCTAAACCGCTCACAAACACGCCCGCTTTAAAAAAATATCGTGTTTTCAATATTTTTTTTATGAAAAACTCAGTAAAAAGTTGTCATTGCATTTGAATCAAAAAGTTCACAGTTGCACGTCCACTTTATTGCGTATGGGTTAGAAGATGAGGGGAGGGTATCATCCGTCCCAGATGGATTGTAACATTTCTGTATGTTTTTTTTTTCTAAATGCGTGTGCAACTACGAGTATCTTTTACATTGAGATAGCCCGCCAATTTATTGAGTTTACCTTGTGTTTTTCTGAAACAGTTGGAGAAAATACTTATGTATCTACGAGCAAAGTTGTAGAGAGCGTAAAGACAAATTTTATAGTGACCTTGAATGTTCTCAAATGTCATTGGTTTAAGAATATGAACCAAACCTATTTTTTTTTTGTGTGAAAAGGGTTGTTTTTCAAGTGTCCGATATGTAGAACAAGACAAATCAATCATCTTTGTCTCGAAAAAATAACAATATCAGCAAAAACCAACCACAGCTGAGTTTGAATTGTTGTCAACTTACTTACGTTGGTGTTACCTAAAAACTATCATTCAAGCACACACTGTACACTTAACAGATGTTCATAAAATTTGAATTACTCGTAAATTCGACAAATTTGAATGAATATTTCACGATTTTATGATGATAATTAATTAACAAATCCGGTCGCTGCTATATGAGAGCTAAAATTTAAGAGCCAATTTTTGGAGCCGTGGTAGATATTTTGGTCATCTTTATTTTTTTCGAAAACTTTGGATAAACTGTTCTTTAAAATACATCTTAATACAATATTATATATTCTGATGGTATAATAATTATTTTGCAAATATATTTGTTGTGGATTCATTAAAAGTCATTCCTAAAATTCCGTTAAAGATGATGTGTATGGGATCTCACCACAACTGTGACGTGCTACTATACGTCTGACCTCAAAAGAAACAAAAAGCTCAGGTATTCTCCTTGTAGCTACGACTAAATGTATTAAGTCATTAAGATCTTGTTCTTTATTCCACTTTTCACATTGAGCAAGTGTGACGTAGGCTCTTAACAGACTTCCTCACCAGCAACTGGTTACTCAACTATCACCTCAACAAGCTTGATAAAAGGCCCTCAAAAACATGTTTTCTTTGTCTTGAAGAATAAGAAATTACCGAGTATATTTTTTGTGAATTCCTCATCAAATCTTAAATGCTTAAACAATTCCTAAGAGTTTTCAGTGTCTCAGTAAAATTAAGGGCGGTCCTTAGGTTCTCACATGACCTGAATCTTATATAAGATCAAGTTAGGCTCCTGTCTTAGGAAGAGTTCAGGGGTAACACAAAAGATCTATTAGGCTGCAGTGCTATTTTCTTTAACTTAACGGTTCTTATCAGCCCCCGCTACATTAGTCGTAGCATCTTCGTTTATTAATTTGCGTATTTGCACCTCCCTGATGACTCTCACCACCCTAGTTACGGCATTGAGTCAGTCTCCATTTTTTCTGGAATATGTTAGAGCTCACATAACATACCTCAATTTAGCCAAGAGACATGTCTTTCCTAGCCACTGCAAATGATAATACTGATAATCTGAACTATTCTTGTTAAAATCCATGCCTCATTCTAAATTAGTCACCATCGACGTTTCTGTCCAACTCCGAATTTAACATTACCTAGCTAGGTTTGGTGACTGTATAATTTTCTTGGAAGTGCTTATTGATTTAAATGCATTCTGATTAACAACCCGCTTGACTGCTATGTATTTGGACCACTTCTGAAGGTTCAATAGCCTGCTTGTTTAACTGTCTAGTTAGCTAATGGGTTTGCTTTTTCCCAAGTCTGTTCGGAATGCGCAACATACTTTTGAATCTTATTTAGTGAAGTTATTTCTCTAACATTCCTCCAATTATCCAAATCATAGTTCTTTTCAATATACCATCAATCATATTTGTATGTCTCTCCAAGCTCTCTTCTAGTGACGCTGGGAGAAATCCATGATATTTGCATTTTGTTTTTGTTTTTATTTTTATTATTCTTTTGTTAACAGTCAATATTACAGAATATATTTATTTAAATTAATGCGGTTTTGTGAAGTTTGTTCCGAAATACTTGTTTATTTTTCCACTCCCGGCAAAATGTTTTATCTTCATTGATGCACTGAAATAAAAGCTGGATGAATTTTAGGTTAAATTTTTCATCTCTTCATTTTTGTCTGATGTCTTCTAAATTAAATCTAAATCGATATAATAATTTGTTTTTTAAATGTACCTACATAAATGTGTCCATCCAAATGGGAAAATTTCTATTGGTTGATGTTCAACTCAGTACTGATTCGGTTTAGTAGGTTGGTTGCAATATGCTGATTTATTATTCATGGGTAGTGTCGTTGTGTTCAACAACAAAATAAAGTGGAGCAAATGAGGAAACTTAGACATAAAGCTTCTGCAAGGGTTACGATTATGTGTTGCATGTTTGGATATTTTGAATAACTGGAATCAGTGGTGGTATTTCGTGGGATTTTTCGCATTTCGTCAGAATTTTCATGTTCAAAAACCATCTCGTGGGAATAAGGTAAAAACTCTATTCTCTAGCGCAAAATTGTAAGAATTTAGTTAATAGAAAAAACAAAAAACTACGTAAAATGAATTAAATTGTACAACATTTGTTTTGTTATACATAACATAACAGTTATATATAACAGAGTTATACAAAAACAACATCTTTGGCTTTAATAATATGAACCAAACTTACATTTTTGGGGTTCCGTACCAGAATTGTATAAAAGGAACACTAATAGATTCACACGGTGTCTGTTTGACCCTCTGCCCATGAGTCTGTCAAACGGAAGTAACTTTTGAACCTTTAGAGCTAGAGAGCTGAAATTTTGTATAAAAATAGTAGGTCCGTGGCATATTCTTGTAATGTATCCGAAGAAAAAAATTATTTTATACCCCATGACATATCAAATTAAAGCTGAACTTCCAAGGAGTCTAAAATCATATAAATATTTGCTTGGATAAAGGTTTTTGAACAGAAAAGTTCAAAAACATGATACTGGTGATGTGTTCCCCCTCTATCTCCGAAATTATTATTGCGAAAAATTTGGGAAAAACTTAGGGCATGTAGATTTATAAGGAGGTCAAAGGAAAATTATAATAGATTTTCTGGTACAAACAGTTCTTAAAATATATTGGAATACGTGGGGTGAAATGTCGCCCCACCATATTTTACTCCGGCTCTATCCAATTTGCATGATTTTCAGAAAAAAACATTTCTATATGTTCAATATAAATCAAAACCAAATTTTCATTATGTTTTTAGCATCTCTTACCACCATTTCATTATATTTCGATTACTTTCAACTAGTACTTATAATGTATCAGTCTAAGTCTATAAGCCAAATTTCATTGAAATCCGTTCAGGAGTTTTTGAGTTAGGCACCTAATAAAGATGATTTAAAGATTTTTGAAAACCTGCCCCAACTCTCCATATATCCCACACTTGATTCGATTAAATACGGTAAATATACATTTTCTCGAAAGCTCAACCAAAGAAAAGGTTTAGGAAGGGTAGATTTAGTTCATATTCTTAAAACCAAAGATATTATTCAAGAACACTAAAGGAAAGATAATTCTTCATCATTTAACATTTAAAGTTGATTTCGGAATATGACTGGCAATTACAAAGCGTAACCTGTCGGTCCAATTTTTGATCACTTTTTCGAGCATCTTTGGCCGTATATCTGCAATCGCTCGTCGTATCCAAAGCTTTAATCGCTGCTGGTTTTTACACGCAAACAAGCGAATTCAAAATGTTTCTAAGCATAAGATGATTAGTTTTTCCACATCCTTTTTGGCTATTTCAAACATATTCTATCCCACTTAAAAAACACAATAATCAACTTCTCTCTTAGTTCCTTACAACTTTTTTTATATGCAAGAATTTTTCTCATATCTCCAACCATTTTGCGATACTCAGGTGTCGCAATTTAAGTGCCGCACCCTATACAATGCGAGAGTTGATGTTATTAGCTACTTTCCCAACCATAATCTTGTGAGAAAATGGTGGGAATTTTGGGTGGGAGACAAAGAAAAAATCGCCAGAGCTCATAGGAAAAGTAATGAAAAGGACCTACCAAACACTGACAGGAATTGAAGTTAACTGGCTAAAATAAATCGGGCAAATGGTTACATTTTACATATTCGTTCATACAATGTGTCTTAGGTTAAGAGGGCAACCGAGCAGGGATCAATTCCACCCACTGAGCCGGTACGTCCACTTCACAGTCCGACAAATTAGGTTTAAACGCGTTATTCATTATCATTATTACTTTCTATGCTATAACTGTAGAACTATGGTAGCTAAACAAAACAATTAGTACAGATTTTAAATTTATTATTTAATACTTAAAACAATTCTGGAAACTGCATTAAATTTTGACGCCCAGCAAAAAATGATATCTTCTCAAAATTTAAAAGTCGAAAACTTCTCGATACAATTTAACAATAAAAATTGTGTCACAGAGTCCCGGGTTAAGCGAAAATTAGTAATCAACTCATATAATACGTGGGTGCTAGTTAGCAAACCAAATATCTTTGCACATTTCTAACGGAATAGTTATTTATGTGTTTTATTTACGTACACATATTATAAAATGGTTTCGGTTCGGTTTGAATTTGTAGTCTAGCAGCATAGAACTAGAACAGAGCTGAATGACAAAACAGAAACATACAGACAAGTACAATCGATCTAGAGGTTAGCGGCTAATACCAAAAATGTGTATATTTGTACTGCTTCGCTCAAAATTTAAGACCCAAAAACTGGTAACATGCGGACGGACTTGGCTAAATCGGCATTAATTTCTATATTGATAACAAATATACTCTTTTGGGGATCCACTTTTTTCTGTGTTACAAACTACGAGTCAAAAGTAATATACCCTATGACATAGGGTATAATGATTGTTATCAGGTTATTAAAACCAGACGTGAATAAAATTTGAGTAGGCATAGAATTCCAAAGAAGGAGGATATGCTAAGTTCAGCAGCCTGAATGCGTTCAGCTGTAACTTCTTCTGATAAGTTTATATTAGTTGTGCACTTAAAGATAATAATGATAAAATTTGCTTATATTACCTATTAATTTGTGTTTGAATATTGCTGGCCTCTACAAGTTGCAAGTCATAAAAACTTGATCCTTTCTCTTTGCAAAACGCCAATGTCCAGCGGCTTCCAGAATCGTAGTCAATGTGCCTAATTTGGTTAGAAAAGAGGATGTTGTTTATTGTCCTTACAAAGAGGCAGTTACAATTTTGTTTAACCCAGTGATGGAGACAGAGGAAAGGGTATAGGAGAATTAAAAATTAGAAAAGAAAGGATAAGTTTCGGGCAGATTAAAAATGCATTGCTAATCCTGCGGGTCAGTAAGATTATCACTTCAGTATTCAGTCGTTCCTTACCTGAAAAAAAAAAAAAAAAAAAAAAACAGAAGCTGTTCACAGGCGCTTATTATGACTCAGACGCTGCAGTGGGAATCATGGCTTAATGCTTATCAAACCAGATATATTTCAAATAGAAGCGAAGGAATGTACATAGCTGTGGATTGTTCACATTACGCCTGGAACCGGATCACCAACTCCTTTCAAATGCTTGAGCCATATTTCCTTTCCTGCTTCTCCGCCATTTGGTTATTCTTCCCCCCAGAAATAGCATAGTCGACTGTTTCCCGGATGTTAAGTGAAACTTCTCAGATTTGTTCGCCCTCAATCAACACGCCTCTCCAGCCATTTCGATGTTGAAATAATCGCCTCCAGTCTTGCCAACGAATTTGATGAAGTCTTTCTTTATCTCACCATTCCTTTGGGATTGATTTAAAGATTTTCGAAGCCGGAGCGTTCATTCATTCGCTCTACATGTACTAGTCATATTAGGCAACAAACTCGAACCCTTCTAACTAGGTCGAAGTCGATGAACAATCAGTATATCATAGTTTGCGTCATCAGTCGGAGCATAGCACTGTATGATGGTGACCTTCCTTACTCTACTTTGGAATCTGGCCATCAATATCCGGTCACTGTAAGGTTTCCAAGATATGAGACTTTTGCGCGCTACTGGAGTTAGCACCAGTCTTACTCCAGACCTCCATGCGCTTCCAGCTGGTTTACCAGAGTAGAGCATGACTGTTTTTTTTTTTGGCGAGACATATTCCTCAACATCGAACCATCTTATCTCACTCAGCCCTTAGATGTCTATTTTATACCGTACGAATTCGCGCTCCATTTGGAGGAATCTGGCGTTGTAAGGCCCTTCTTGGAGTGAGTCCAGGAGGGTCTTAACGTTCCAGAATCTGATCGTTGTCCGAGTTTGATAGCCAATGGTCGTCATCAGATTATCCGTCCGTATCCGAGGCGTATGTTTCCGTTTCGGAGCAATTTTTCTTTTTACGGCTGAAGCTCGCTGGGCCCCAGACCAACGGATGCTTATCCTGTTATATGGCGCAGGAGACTCGCCATTCGTCCTCTCCCGTTCGCAATTTTCGAAGAAATTCCCAGATGGCACCACGAGGACGTGGGAGTAGGGCTTACTAACAGAGCTGCTAGGTTTTCGGCTGCAGTGACTCTTTCTCGTTATTTAGCGAACCAACACCTATCGGGAGATGCTGCTCCTACGAGGCCTTTGTTAGTCGTTTGCGGAGATTAGGTAGACAAAATCCTTAACATCCTCAAAATTTTATTTGTCTATTCTGACGATCTATCCAAGTCAGCATATATGTATTTTGTTTTGCCCTCCAACTGATATCTCCCTGAGTTTTTTTTTTAATGTATAATATGTTAATGTCGTCATAAGTAAGTAGATGTACGGACTTTTGAAAGATCGTGCCCTTGATGTTAGCTTGAAAATTTCGTACAATCCTTTTAAGTGTGGTGTTCAACATGACAGCGCGTCACGTTGTCGAAAATTTTTTTTTGACATAAAAGACATTGGTGGTGTTGCTGCCAAACTTGATGAAGCAGCGTGTATTCTCCATCATTTTCCTGCACAGGCGGACGAGTTTGGCAGGGATATGAAAACTAGACATGACTCCTTATAGCTCGCCTCTGTAAACGCTATAATAGGCGACTTTAAAATCAATAAAATGGTGGTGAGTATGGACTGCGAGATCCTGCGTTCCTTCAGGATCTGCCGCAGTGTAAATACCTGCTTTATGGTGGACTTTCCTGGTCTAAAACCACACTGATATGAAAAAAATAGATTGTTGACAAAAGGTATAAGGCGTTCATATAATAAGGCAGATAGGATCTTGTACACGATGTTGAGGAAACTGATACTTGAAGTTGGCGGTGTTCAAGGGTCTCCTTTGCCGAACATATTGACATATGTGTACCAAATCATCCCCAGCAGCATTAAATAGATCATGAGTTAGGCCGTCTGGTCCAGCAGACTTATTGGAATTAAGCTTAGATATTCCTGTTGTCATTTCACTTTGAACGGGTGGACGATAATGTTGATTGTCATCGTCCGGATTGAATGGAGCATTCTCCTTTCAGTGAACTTTTGTTATTACCGCCGTTTAACAGTTTGCCGAACCGAAATAATTAAATACCCTAGTATAAGGAACCATGGCAGATAGAGAGGAGCTCAGAAATTTTATTTTACTCAACACATATTTTTCGAGTAAAATTCATCTATTTATCTACAAATTCTTTTTAAAAAAAACGCATCAGAACCTATTTAGGCACAAGTCTCCTGGATTCTTTTCTTTCTCAAAAATAGCACCAAACTGTTAACACTATTTTAACACCAAACTTTCACTTTCTAAATTATTTCTGTTCCATTTATTCTTCCAAGTGGTCTCCCGAACAAATTTTTCCTCAAAATATCAATAAAACGTGATTTTCAAACATATCTTAGACTATAACACAATTATCCCATCACGATTTTACTTTACGCTTATAGTCGGAACAGTTTACGACAATAGCCATAACAAATCAGAACATCTTTGTTTACTATTTTATTAGTTTAATTAAAAATTCGATTTCTTTCAGTGTACCTGTTTGACCGGAAGACTTCGCTATCGCACCTAAATCAACCACAGTTCCATGCGTCACACTCCGACTTCTAAGAATTCCCTTCCAGCTCAGAATTCACTCTCGATTATCTTTAAGTTGTTTAATTGTTTGACCATTCTCTAGTTATTACTTCTTTTTGAAATAAAATAGTTTTTTTTTTTTTATTATTATTATATAAGTAGTGCGTGCATACATTAGATAAACAATTTCACCTTTCTCTTTTATTTTTATTCCGCTAAATCCAACGACAAGGCTCGCGTTTTGAATTCAAATCAGTGTGGACGACGACGTACAACTTGAACCTTTGTTGAGACTGACGGCAAGCGCCGACTAAATATAAAAAAAAATTCATCAACTTAAAAACGCTTCCTATTTTCTAATCTATGCAATTTTGTACCATTTACGTAATACAAGCTGTTTTACATTCCGCCTTAGAGGCCGCCTATCGAATGCAGTAATCCGTTTCGATTTTGATTTGTTTACAAAGGTGCGGGAAGTAACCGCAAGTAATTGGCCCGGTTAGGACCAGGTAAGCAGTTGTAGATGGAGAAAAAAAAAAAATTAAAATTGGTTGCATTGCACGACATGACACGAGCTGTGGACAGAGCCCAGAGAGATAGCCATCATGGCGCAATGACTCATGATTGGGCTGTTAATTTGTTTCTTTATGATTTTCGATATATATTTTTAATTGAGTCATTAAGTGCATGTGTAACTAACTACTGTCGGTCAGTGGTCATCGATTTGAGATATTTTTTTTCGGATAATATTCGAAAAATGAAAGTGACATCGGGGATTTAACTTTCCTTTTTGACTTTTACTGGCGAATTAAAATGACAATGCAAAACAGAAAGAAAATAACTCCTCTAGATATTATGTAAGAGGGTTAACACCTTAAAAATGAGCGCCTCGAAGCGCTCTTGGAGTTGTCAGTGCTCGAAAGTGGACAGAAGGCTGATTAAGTGGTGAGATTTTTTTTTTGAGTTTCACCGTCAATTCAATGTGTGACTGACTTAATGAATTAGATCGTTTTAAATCAGAAATACCTACTCCAACATTAGCCGATTTTATCACAACACAATGCAAATAATATCTCTCACATTAATTTTGTGGGTTAAGGCATGGGAAAGTATGCAGAAATCCCACAAACCGGATACAGTGAAGGCAGAAAGTTTTATGATTATTGTTTCGAGTCGATCAAACATGCATTTGAAGAGATATAACTAATTTAGCCACTAAGTAATTTTATAGTAATACGCAATAAAATTCAAAACTGGTACTATCTGAGCTAATGGCTGCTGAAGCTTGATAAAATACTCTCAAAGAAAGTTCGATTTAAATTATAAATAAATAAATAAAAAATGTTTGATGTTTTCTCGAACCTTGAGTCTTGTTTTGATTAAAACAGGGTTCAGGTTCGATACGTAAACAAAATTGACTGATGGAGACTCATGCAAATCTTAGACAGGCTTTAAGGGACAGCACAACTTAACAAATTTGCAATAAATAGTTGTAACTAGAATATTAGGTTATAAATTAAATTGAGGTAAAAGTACAATACAACAATACGAGCACCTACAGTTTTAGAATACTCGCTACTCGGTATTTCTCTTTTTATTTATACCTATAAGGGTAACTAAAATGTTGGTTTCTTGAAAATTTTTGGACTCGAAGTTTTGACCATTATATAACTAAGTACTATAATAGAGAAACTCAAATAAAAGGGGCTCTCGATTCTATCTGTCTGTTTGTATGTATGGTCGACTGCAGCATAAACGGCTGAATAGATTTCCTTCAAACTTTATACCTAGGACCAGTATGGCCACATCAGTACAGTCACAATTCAAGACGAAATCTTGATTTTCATTCTAGCCCTCGAAATTAACGGTACTTTACTAATGGCTGATTTTGGAAAAAATCGATTTTCTCGAAAACGGCTCTTACGTATTTGATAACGCGTACCACGTTTTTTGTTTCGCAAAAAATACGTTTTACGGTTCTTTACTTATTAACCGGTATCTGAAAATTGACTATTTCTCGGCTATGATTCGATCGATTTTATTCGACATCAATATTTGTGTCATATCTTAATTTTAAGCTAGTTACCTAACTTACAATGGACCCTGGCTACATTGACTTAGAGCGTGTGTAGCTGACGGTTGCCAGAAAATACATACCCAGCTCAATTTCTGATTTTCGAAATACAGGACATTGCACAGAATATTTTCCTTTAATTCGCAACTTTCCGGATTCATCCAGAAAATTCTGCACGTCGTCAAAAGCTCATACATACTTTGCAGACTTATGGCAAGTATTACGCATAAATAGAAACCTAAAAAATTTATACACTTTCTTTTCTCGGCTATGATTCGATCGATTTTATTCGACATCAATATTTGTGCCATATCTTTAACAAAAAAATTGTCTTAATTTTAAGCTAATTACCTAACTCACAATGGACCCTGGCTACATTGACTTAGAGCGAGTGCAGCTGATGGTTGCCAGAAAATACATGCCCCAGCTCAATTTCTGATTTTCGAAATACAGGACGTTGCACAGAACAGTTTTCCTTTAATTCGCAACTTCCCGGATTCATCAAGAAAATAATGCACGTCGTCAAAAGCTTATACATAATTTGCAGACTTATGACAAGTATTACGCATAAATAGAAATCTAAAAAATTTATACACTTATGCATAGCTTTAATCTCGAAGTACAAGGCGTGGCGAACATTTAGAATGGGTTATAAGGCAGATACTTTGCAGAATATTGCAAATGCCATTTTACTGCCCGTTTACACATATATACGTAGGGCAAGTTTGTTTGGGTTACCATCAACAGGCTCATATACTATATATGTATGTACGTATATACAACTGTTTTAAAATATGCACACTATTTAGTGATAATAAAGTCAATTTATAATCTTCCCGGCCATAATTATGTAAACCTTAGCTAAAAAGTGACTTTCGCGTTGATTCGCGGGAAAAACCATGACACGCACATAGGAAATCAGCGTGTTACACAGTACACTTAACTAATGCATATTTCGACATTTCAAGTCATATCCTATTTTTTTCGAGGTAAAATTTTGAACTTTCTGGACTATGTTATAGATTTAAAATGAGCTTTTTGAATAAAATTCAAAAATGCAAAGTAAATGCTTGTTCACAGTTGAAGAATATTTACGGAAATGACTGTCTCCAATCTTTTTTTGTGGGACCTATGCCGTAAACCCGAATCCGCCCACAAACACGCCTTTCCTTTTCAGTATTTTTACTAGAAACTGAATCAAATTGATATGATAAAAGGCGAGGTGAGGAATATGATATCATTCAAGCGGATTGTAACTTTTTCTGTTTTTCTTTTGTTTTGTTTTCTGCAGAGTCTCAAAATTTAACTTCGATTCAGACGTTAGATAGATACTGGAAGTGATTTTTCGGACATAAGTCCCAAGAAACCAATTAGTGCCTGTGAGTCATTTCGAAAATAACAACTCACGTTACCCATCCCACACAAATGAAGAAACAGATCATTTCTCCAATTCTATTCTCTGAAATTTCTTTCAGGTAGTTGAAGAAAAGTTTTCCTATTAAGCTTGTGTTAGTCATCCGCAGAGGAAGTGGAAAGGGTGTTTGTTCTTTCTGTGTTAGTAAGCTGTGGGAATGTGTGTTAGTAAGCCACTAAATCAGAGCGCCCTATCTAAAGGACAGTCAGATTTAGCTCAAATCCTCTCTGGGTTTATTTCATATTTAAAACAAGTGTATCACTAGTTTTTTAATAAGTTCAAGTGACAAACATTTTGTCAGCTTTTTCTTTGCCTGGGACAATAAAATTGAAGCAAAATTGTTGACGTTTACCATCGCTCGGCAAAAGAAACTGAAATCGTAAAATGAGATATGGAAACAAAATATATTATAAATAAAAAATTCTTTAATGAATCTCGCAAAAGTCTCTATAAAATGGGTTTCCCTCAGTTTTGCTTGGTTAATTTGGAGACCAGCAATCATTTTGTTTTGCTCGAACATGCTACCGGGTTTTAAGCCATGTTTAAATTTAAAGACATATAATATTCGTAACACCTTTCACCGGCATCATTCCTTTTCTCTTATGAAAACAATATAAACCAAGTTGTACACAAAGAATTTGTATAAAATTAGTAAAACTAATTTAAATATATATTTATAAAGAAACATGTCCTGACTAATGTATTATCGCCGAGCCGAAACGCTGAAGCTAGAACTATGAAATTTATACAGTAGTTGCATTTTATGACGTAGGCACCCACTTAGAAATGTTTCGAATTTTAATTGGGTAAAAGGGGTATAAAAGTTTGTATATGAAAAAATAATTTTTCGGTCGGATTTACTTCAAACTACTCTACAACACTAATAATGAAACACGTATTCAAAAATCATACCCTAAAGCGTTTATAAACAACAAATCCAAAATCAGCGCGAGTGAAGCCGCGGGCATCAGCTAGTATCACATATGGTTCGACAGTTAAATAAATCAAAATCAAGTTTCGATGCTATTGGACAATAAATATCAATAAAGCGGATTTTATAGTCTAGTTAGTCTATAAAACTGTATCAGGTATTTTACTTTATGTCGCCATAATGTGTTGATGAGTATATTATGAATATATTGTATCAAAAAAGTAGAATGGTTAAAATAAGACACCACGCCATTTTTGCCTCACACCTATTTGATCGGTCTATACCGTAATAGGGTCGAGAAGGCCAAAGACTTGCAATGGTGTTTTAAAATAAAAATGTATCGAAGAACAACTTTATTATGTAACTGCATATAGAGTGGTGGAAATAGTTATAAGCAATCATTATAATCGCCATTTCTTTTTATCCAATGAGTAGAGCAAGTCGAATTTTATTTTAAAAATTCCTCAGTAAAACAATAGGCAACCTGGACAAGTTTTACCAAAAACAAAATTTTTGAATTAGAAAAGAAACCACTCTAAATTAAAAAAAGTTCAAAGTGGAAATAATTACAAATCCATAAATTTAATCTCTATTTTTATACATTTATTAACGTGAAAATTAACTCAAAACCCTTTTGAAAATATTGGCCACTTTGGGTCCCATTTTTATAATAAATAATTTTTCACACAAATACTTTTTTTTTTAAATTTTCATTCCAATCATTTGGTGCATCCAAATGATTGGAGTCCCGGACATTGTTTTGGAGCCACCCTTGTGTTGTTTTTGCCTTATGAGCTGGCGCAGGGTCTTGTTGGAAAGTCCACTGGTCGTTTGAAAACAATTGTTGGTTAAGTCCCTTCAAAACGCCTTCCAGAACATCTGTGTGCTCGATTTGTGCCAATTTTTTACTGAACATTTTTTGTGACCATTTTGTACGTACCGGCGGCGTACCCGATTTCGATCTTTCATTCCGTTTTTGTCTTAATTGGGCTGTGAATAAGTGGCCAGTGTGTCTCAAATTTTGTTCGATAATGGAAGATCTGGATTTCTGGGATATTTTCATTTCTCGTGGCAAGATTTTTCGTTTTCGCAGTCATGTTTAACAGCTTTGATAGCTTGGACAGTTCTGACACTACGAGTGCATCTGGATCTTTGACAGTCAGTTACTCCACCAGTATCCTCGAAAAATTTAACAGTCCGATACATAAAATTCTCGGTGATTCCAAGGGGTTGCAAGGCCGGGAAAATATCGTCTCTTCGCATATTACACTTGTGAAGGCCAATTAGGTACACATAACGCTTTTCAATATCGCCCCACTCCATATTTACAAAAGACTTTTGTGTAAATCTTTTTGCGTGTTAACTTAGTATAAATGTCACTCATTGAATACCTGTCAATATAGAATGGATGTGTTCAAAACTAGTTTCACTATAAGTGCGTTTAAACGTGTACCAGTGTTTATGACATGACTAGGTACAATAAAGCATTTCCAGAATGAACATAATCAGTTTGTAATATTGGGCAAATTGTTAAGAGAAGCCACTTAACAGTTCACGATGCTATGAGATGCTTCAGAATTTCAAAAACGTTTGAAAGCCAAACAAGACTAAAATAAAGCATTTTGCACAATTGTAACGGGATCAGTATATTTCGTTCTGGAACAATATATTTTTTATAGATGAAAGTAAATTTAAGATTTTCAGGTCCGACGGTAGAATGAATGTATGTATGAAGAAAAACCAGTACATAGACGCAGGAGAAAATTGTGGGCTTCGTCATGGTTTGGGACATACTCCGCTGCTGGACCTATAAATCTCCAATTGTATTCTGAAATGCATATTCAATTTACCTACACCTATGTAGTTATTTTTTGCTACTGTGGGCCTATTTATAGCGGGTGTAAAATCATGAAATTTTCAACAAAAAACACTTGCGAAAGACCCTTATAGGAAATCGATAACAATTTTTGTCAAAAACTAGTTTCGACAATGCCAAAATTAATAGAACATGTGGATAAATAAAAAAATATTTTTTTAAAGTAAATATAAAGTACAAATAAATCTTACTGTCTCAGTTTAATTTTAAGGCGATGTTTTATGTTTTCGTTAATATTATTTTTTGTTACAAGTTAACTGCAGTTTTTTTTTTTTTTTGATTATAAGCAATACGGATTGCTGTAGTTTATTATGAATTAAATTAAAATATTCTCTGAAATCAAATTTTGTTATATTTCATATTCCATTAGGAGTGTCCGAGTTTCACTTTGGGTCACTATATTTTATCGGGACCATTTTTTGTCTCGGGGTGCCTTTTTTGAAGTGGCCCTATTCAGGCAAGTGCCTCGTTGTTTTTTTTTAGAAATAAAATCAAACAAAATAAAGTACTTTTTTTTCCAAAATTCCTGTCCCCAAAGCTTCATGTTTGGATCATAAATCGTAGCAGTAATTTCGAACGTAAGCCACTTTTAATTTGACTCGAAAGCAATTTATGTTTGAAAACCCCATAAAACCTCCGAAAGCAATATATTTACTATAGTTCCTAACCGCAGTTAGGTGTATTTCCTTTACAAAGGCCTTGTTTCACAAGCCTATCCCTTCAGGATTCGAATTGTGAGTCTTTCTTCGTCGCTAAGCGATTTTCTACGAGGCGTGGCTAAATATATATAAAAAAGAATAACACGAAATTTAGGAAATAATTAGATTAATTAATTAATTAATTTCAAAATTAGCAGCTAAAATTACCATATTATTTATACAATGGCGTTGACATTTTGCTCACACTGTACACAACCGTCTACCACAATCACCCTAACATTTTAAAGATGTTAACAACAAAAATAAACAAATTTTCTTCTATTTAGTATCCTCAGCGTTACCAGAGACTTCGTTTCATCTGCGAAAATGAGAACAATAGTGAGACTTTATCTGCCATGTTAGTGGCTTTGTTTGTTCAAAGGGAAAGTTTCTTCCAGAGATTGCATCCATTAGATCTCCATGAAATCTCTTCATCTGATGTTGTTATTACTGTAGGCTATTGAGTCAGTTGGCAATATTTTCTATTAGTCGCGTCACGGCGATTCTATTGAATGAAATTTACAACTTGAGAGCTGGGAAAACTGAATCCAACCGCAGTAGTTTCTTTTGTGTCGGCATTGGGAAGGCTACCACTGGTAACTGCCGAGTGATTGATATGTACGTGTGGAAAATTATTAATATTTATTGTTAAGCGCTTAACCGAAGGTTAGTTTGGCTAATTTGAATTTCTCAGACAGAGCTCATTTATTATTTTCGACGAGTTGGAGAGCTTTTTATGGTCTAATTCAATTCGATTTGTATGACAAGTATGCTGAGTAGTAGTTTCAATTACCACACCATCATAGGTGGCGAAGAGTATCACTTCCTTAAATGATTGATCAAGGTTGATTTTCGGGTAATTGATGCCTTGGGGCGGTATGGAAAGGAATGAGTATTCAAGCAATTTGTATTCCAAATTGGATTATAAACTCTATTAACCTCTGTGAGACTAAATATGGGTTGGCTCCACCGGACCGGCAATGGACTTCAGGCTGAGTCATTCACTTTCATTTGAATGTTTTAGAAACAATTAAAAAGAATATGCCTTTATCAAAGCACATGATTGGAGGAGCTACACTGTTCAAAATCTTTTTTTGTCGTTTAATCGCGTAGGTTCCCTAAATATAGTCAGGAGATACATTCGATTCTTCACAGTATCACATATGCACTGTAAGGAAAGCCATTGGCATTGGTAGTTTTGTTTTGATTAGTCTGATGCAGGCCTTAGACTTTTTCGCTTACAGTCCCCTAGAAGTATCTTGAGTTGCCTTAGCCCTGGTAGAGTTTTCCAGAGTTTAGCTTAATTAATTGTCTCCACATTTTGTAGGTCTTTTCGTATGATGTATTTTTCCATTCCGCAAAAGAGTTCTGGTCCTGTGAAGGCTGTACCCAGCTTGTTGGTGTTTTCATTAGCCTGACGAGGCCTGGTACGCAGTGTATGGTGGCGTCTAGGCTGTTGAGTTTCTGATAACACATTCAAACCAACTTTAAGCTAATTAAATAGGAGATCAATGCCTTAATGGCAATTTAGATGGCGCTATTTACTTCGCTTCGCGTTCGTGTGACATTTGTTCGGCAACTATGTATGTGTTCATCAGCAACTCGTTCGCCTTCATAGTAATGTGTTTGCAGCAAGTGTTGGCCGGCCAAACATAATTTCATTGATACAATCGAAGTATGTATGGAATTTTAATTTAGGCATTTTGTTTTAGGAGAATAGCTATCCAACCTTTTTTCTTTTCCAATCTGGATTTGCGAATCTTATGATGCTTCTTTTAGCGGTATCGTCTATTACGAATGCAACGATATTACATCTAGGTGTACCTACATAGCCGCTGAGTTCCGTGATCTATTGTAATTGCCTCCGTCATGCATATGGAAGTCAATCTTTGAACCTTTCAACGAACATTCTTTGTTGTGCAAACTTTGGTTCTTGAGTCTTCCACTCAGTGATCATGCACTTAACCACTGAGATAAGGCGCCCATATTCTGCTTTCGTAAAGATAGTATGGCTCTAATCTTTACTACAGATTAAAGAACATTCAATGCCATTATATTTTAAAAATATAAAACATCATTCAAATAAATCGGGCTGGATTTCAGCAATTGCTCAAAGGGCGTTGTTTTCCAGGTCGTGAATTGTAGCTGGTTTATGGAAATAGGACAGAAATTTAACGTAGCCCCAAAGAAACATGTCATGCATGTCCGAGGGCATTAAATCGTACGATACATAACTTTGCATCACCTCTTCCAGAAATAACGAAATCTTGCTGGCACCACATGTTGTCTTTCTTCATATCAACCAATTCGGGTCAAACAAATCAGTTATCATCTCTCGATACCTTTCGCCGTTGATTTATCGCCTTGCATCTCTCATTGCAGAAGACGTATTGACAGATGGAACAAAAAACCTAGCGGATAAACTTGGTAACTCAACACAGACATTCGGTTCAGAAGCAACAGTCAAATCGTACTGGTTTATTTTAAGAAGAATATAAAAAGGTAATTAAGAAGCTAAATATAGGTAATAAATGTTGTGATGTAAGTAAAACTAACATAGGATTAATTTGTTATTTGATAAAGAATTGGGTGTGCTTTTTACACAAACATACGTCGTACATAAGTTCAGCTAAAGGTTTGTGTAAATTAAAACAAATAGTGTCGTTAATATTAATTGAAATTAATTCATAGTAATATTATGTCCACCAATACTAAGCAGAACCCCAAACAGAAAAATGGTCAGCATGTGCAATGCTGGGTCATGACAAATGTTTTTAATGTGCACTCCACCATAACAGGATGCCACATCATATCCAATCTTTCTCCAAGTCTGCTTTACATCCGTACAGCTGAGGAGTTCCAATACAGGGTTTATTTAAATATTTTATGCATTTATCAAAAGTTCAATATATTAGAAGATGCACATTACCTTTGCATATCTAAAAGGCACGCAGCAATGTGTTTTCACTTTCCTCCTATTCATGTGGACTCTAGTTTAAATTGGAGGTTTAAATTACATATCCATATACATGACTCATATAAGGAGCAGAGACCAGGCCAAGGGAGTAAATCCAACCAGTTTTCAACAATTTTTCACCTTCGTGGTGCGGCCGTACCGTTCCTTTAAAATAATCCACTATTTTGTCGATGTGAATTGTAAATCGCGTTCCACCATCATGACTATTGTTGTTATTAATGTCGTCGGCACTAAATCAAAAGACACTTACATATTGTTTACTAAATATGAAACAATAAATAACATAATTGAATCAACACAAGATACTTTTTTTTTTGCCAAAGCGCTTTGTTTACATTTTTCAAAGCATGATTTTATTTAAACTAAATATAGCTTGAAAAATACTTTATACTCACATATTTCGATACAACATTTTAATAAAAAATAGTTTGCAAATGCACTTCGTAAAAAAAAAAATTCTTTCTTCTGCAGCAAATTTATTTGTTTACAAAGAATATTGTATCGGCTGAACACCTGTCAAAAATCTATCTCTGTATTGAGTTACATAAAAATTTTACCAAGTGGCGCTGAAATCAATTTCCCTAGTCTCAATGGCCCGATGACGCCTAGAGCACAATATTTTTAAATAAATTTTCACAATTTTGGCGCGTTGTTGAAGCCGATAGTTTTTGATGATTAAATGGCATCTATGATGGGACACAGTCATCACAGAATGACAGCGCTCTCATTTCAAACATAACCACAATCGGCTGCCAAAGTTCAGGCGTGGTGCTTGCTTACGAAACCCAAGCTGGTCTAACGTGAAGAAATTCAAAATTGTTTTGTTTGTTTGACTAATTCTACATATAAAATAGTATCGACTATACTATATGTCTGAGTTGCGTTAGCAACCCTCTCTGCAAGTTTAGTTACTTGGTTTTCCTTACACCGATTTTAAACATCAGATTAACCTTTTCGTTTTAACAGAATTTTTAACAAAATCTTAATTAAAACTTGGCTGATTAAATTTTTTCGTCAATCTTATTGTTAATATTTTTAAATAATCAGCTCTTTGCAATTTTACACTTTACATAAATCTCGTTGTCTTCAGTTTGAATTTTCTTAAAAGTAAAGGAATTAAGGTCATGCAGTTTGGTACAAAACAGAACCATGTAACCTGATGGGCTGTGAAAGGTCTGGTCTGGTTGATATGACTCAGTTTTCATTCTTTGTCCCATACTATAGGGAATTGATTAATGATGCTGTAGTCTCTGTTTGGGATAATGGACCTCCTCAGGTGAAATTTATTTATGTGTGACTTGCGCTTGAAGAAGGGAAAATTATTATTCATTGTTACTCATGGGATCTTGCTTTTTATAGCACATCAAGTTCTTATAGTTTTATGAATGTAGTTTCAATGACAAAAAAAACAGCTAATTTATTAAATTGTCAAATTGTAGTGACTATCTCTTTTTTTTTTAGAACATGCTCGAATAACTGTATTATTACAGAATGAATGAAATTCGATTATTTTTACATTTGTATCGCTAGTTAAGTAAAAATTCAGATTATTCAGTCTTCCTTACAATTCGTGGGCACCGTGGTTTAGTGAATAAGTGCGCGATCACTGGGCGGGAGATTCAAGGTTCGATTTACAGAAAACAGAAAAAAAAAAAGTTTTCTGAAGGTACCACTTCTCGTGAACGTCTGACAAACATCCGAGAAAATTGCCGTTCGAAAACGATATAAAACTGTAGGTCTGAGCCATTCGTACGGCGCATAGCACGACTGGCTTCGAGAAGCTAGGCCGGGCCTGTATGCTCTGTTAGCGCCAAGATATTTATGTTTATTCCTTACAATTCGCTGAAACATTTTTAGTCAGTGAAATGATAGAAATATTTAATACATTCTCGCTGTTATTATGTAATGGTTAGTCGCATACAGCTTTTGATTTGGTATACTGTTTTTGATACACATTATTTTCTGTGGAAGGCTCAATACCACGTGCACTTGACTACAAGTTTAAAAAGAATGACCATTTTCTTTTTCTCACGCAAAAAAAAAGGGTGGTTGCACGCGATTTTTTTTCGAGAGTAGTAGGCCTTCTAAAAATTTTCGATTGTGAGCACCTTATGCGTATATATTTTTAATCTAACTGTAATGATGACATCTCCTTAGCCTTGGTTTGTGAGTTTTTTTTATTCAAATTGTTGACAGAAAAATCCCACCATGCCACAATGAACCGTGAAAATCGAACTCAAGATTTCAATCAAAAATCCCACCAATCAATTCTGATATTACTAGTAAATGTAGTAGGAACTCGAAAAGTCTGCCTGTAGATTCTGTCTGTCTGTCTATCTGCCTGTTCGTATTACTCCAGGTAAGATGAATTGACTTAAAATTTCATATCTAGAGTCTGTGAGGTCACAATTCGAGCCGAATTTGTAATTATTTTTATCCCGAAACTAACATTACTTTACTAATGGATGATTTAAAAAGAAAAGTTAGTGTGATCGCAGGAGTACCACAGGGAAGGCATCTAGGACTCATGATCTTTATTTCGGTTATAAATTCTGTTGAATCAGTCATTAAGAAATCGGACCCTCTTTCTCACTGCAGAATGACTTAAATAAGTTCTCCATTTGGCGTGAAGAAAATCTTTTAGGGATTAATATGAATAAATTTCAAGCTATCACTTGCTCTCATAAGCGTCTGCCCCAACCACCGTGATACTATTTTATCAGTAATGTAACAAAAGATAACTTGGCAGGACTGCCGCACGAAAGAGACAGCGTAAAAGAGGGGGACAACAACACACGGCTCTGATGAAGAGGACGTTGGGGATTAAGATAGAATAGATTGGACGACGAAGAAGACGTACACCGTGAGCGGTAGCGCGCACTATTTTGAAATAAATCAACCAAATAAGTTCTTGTTAAAGTAAGAACCTTATGGCCAGTGTAACCTCAATTAGTAAATTGGGTGCTATCTGCGATAGCGAACTTAATGTCTGTTCTCATAATGATTTTATATAAAAGTAAGGCTAACTCTGTACTTCACTTTATCACATGTTGGTCAAAGGAATTATGAAATCTTTGAGCATGCTTGAGAAGTTTGGTCACCATATTATTAATTCTATATTCAGAGAATCAAATACGGAGTTTGGGCTGAGATGATATTGTTAAACTTACAAACTCTAATATGATGATTTGATATCCATCTGCCAATTGTTGGCAGGAAATATTGATTTCCCCTTGCTGCTTCAAAAAGATCTCGTTCAGTACTAATCTTCGCCAGCTAAGCTCGATGTCAATATTCTGCCTTGCCCACTGACTTTAGCTAGTTCGAATCTCTGATTCTAAAATTTTCGATTTTAATTGTAGCAAGCTCACTCTGAAAAATGCCGTAGATAGTAATTCCTAAGATAGTTTTATCCTTACACTTGCTACTCTAAATGTCGGATTGCGAGTGCTCGAACCAGTCTGTGGAAGAAATAAGTCTTATCTTATGTGGATGGATATTTGCAACAACATCAAGCGTCAGTAAGAGTTCAACATAAACTTTTTGTGGGCAGAACCGGATGGTAGCAAAGTGTGTGTGAAATCATTTCCTCTTCTTCTGCATCATTATAGCTATGACAAAAGTTGTTTGCTGCAATTCAGGGTCTTATGCCGCTAATATAATGTCACTTTTAGACTCCTACAAAGATGTATAGTTGCAATTTAGTGGTCATGATTAGGCGCTTGGATTTTCTAAGATTTTATAAGGGCCAGGTTTGCATTGTAATATGAGCGAAAGTACAATATCATCGTCTATTCACTTGTTCATTGGCGCATAGATCTATGTAGGTTGGGTTTTGCTACAAGGGCTGGTTTAGAACAAAATCAAGCTTCTTCAGTGAGCTCTATTTGGCTAATCCATGAGACTGTGTATTGCTTGGTAAGCACCTATGACCGGGCACTTAACATACGGTCATCTTCACTGTGAAAATGCTATTGGCGATTCGTGACAGCTCATTATCAACCTGAATTTAAAGTTGCAGCTTCAATCACCTTGATAGCAGCTTGAATATTTGTGTATATACCAACACCGGAAGGCGAAACTGAATTTTTCGATAATCATCTGACAACTGACCATAGTAACTCTTGGCTAAAAACAGTGCAGTGATTCGATAGTGAAAATAAGTTGTTAGTTCGAGGTTAGAGAATACACCTGCACCAGTGCATCCTTAGAGTTCTGCTTTTATATCTTAAAAGTCCATCTGTCCAATGCCCAATTTCTCCAAATTGAAGGACACTTCTAGATTCTATACGTTTACTACTACTACTACTGCTATTGTGCTACTTTTCGAATAGTTCGTAAATCATCCATGATCGCAGCTTATTGCTTACAATGTAGGAGTTGAAAGCCTTTCTTTCGAATTTGGAGCACAAATGCTGTACTTTTCACATTCGAAAACTGTTCTTTTTTATAGCGGGTATTTTGGTAACCGCAACAGCCACTGGCCATCCATGCATTTTCCAACAAATACTTTCAAATGTATTCACTGAGCAGGAAGGAATAAAAATCAGATAATTTTATGTCATGCAAAATTTAATTTGAGACCTTTTTGGGTCACGAAATTACCCTAAGATAACCGAAGGGTTAAGCGAAGTTTTGTTTGCCCATTAATGTATCTCTTTCATACATTTCTGTCCATTCATTGTTATGGACAGAAATCGTGATTAGTTTATAACAGTTTACAATTCTACATACATGATTGCTGAGTTTTCATTTAATTGAAATGCCTTCGTTTATATAGGTACGTTGTCTTTAAAAGAATACGTTTTTTATACATAGTCCAAGGCGTAATTGAACTGTTAAAACTTGGATATAACTTACCCCGGATATAGTGAATGCAACCATGGAGTTCGTTATATCCGAGTTATATTGTACTTGCATTTCCTTAGAATGCTGTGGGTATTGTCACATTACTATTCTAGTTCTCAGTTAATTCTTCGTGAACTTCAGGCTATTTGCTCAGGCTTATCTTTGTTTTCCTTTCTGCTTGTGCAAAGTAGTTAGCGGATTTTTTTTTTATAAAGCTTATTTTTTATGGCATACTTTAATAACTTTTTTAAAACTCCTCCTACTTAATGGTTGCAACGTTTTAATGGTTTCTTCTCCACTCCAGCAACTACCAACTTGTGGTTCAAGGTTTAATACTTACAAATTTAGTGTTAACCTAAACACTTGTTCCAATTACCTAGTATGTCTTATCGTGGAAAAGTGGTGACAATTAACAAGCAAACGGAATGAAAGTATGTAGTATATTCAGAACCCGCCTATTCTATTGTCCGTAAATTAATTTCGCTGTAAAGGAACGAATTTCTTTCTCCTTTCATTTTCTTCCGTTTTATTAAAACAGCCTTTTGAAATGCAAATGCCAAAGGTTCCCCCTAAATTAATTTCTTACACGCAACAAAATTACACTATAAGCACGCAAATCAACCGCAGACAACTTACACTCACGTGACGACGACGTCGGTGAAGGTAGCTTTCTCCAATTTACACCAATTACTCGAAAAAAAGTTCAAAATAAACGTAAAAATTATAAAAATAAATAAACAAACAATTTGATTTTAATCACATTTAAAAATCTTTCAAGCTTCAGTTGAGATGAAAAAAAAAAAAAAAAATAGTATCTCATTACTTCACCTCTCCCATTCCAGATAGTGAAACACTCGTCAACATCATCATCACCATGACACAAAAGTTCTCCTCCCAGCTGCCAGCGTTTAATGCAATCACCATTGGGCTATGTCTACTGTACACCTGTTGCACACTGTTCACAACCTGCTCTGGTCATGGACGACTGATTGAACCGCCAAGTAGGGCGTCTGCATGGCGGTATGGTTTCCAAACTCCTCCAGACTACAACGATCACGAATTGTATTGTGGTGGATTTACGCGCCAATGGAAAGGTAATGGTGGTAAATGTGGAGAATGTGGTGACGCTTTTAATTTGCCAGAGCCGAGACCGCATGAGTACGGTGGTAAATGGGGTCAAGGAGTGATTGTACGAAGGTATAATCCAGGATCGGAAATGGTTATTAGGGTTGAACTGACCGCTAGTCATATGGGGTAAGAATCATGTCTTGGAACAAGTTGGAGATTTGAATTTTTAAATTTACTTCCTTAGATATTTCGAGTTCCGAATGTGTCCAGAGCCCAGTGCAAAACAGGATTGTTTGGATAGGAATTTGCTGAAGATTTTGGGTGGATCACCTATCATTTCGGGACCAGAAGATTTGGACACGAGATTCTATCCCAGGAATGGAAGTCGAATCTACGAGATTAAAGCACAATTGCCAGGTAAGTACGAGAGAAAGTTGATTTCTAGTTAGTGATCTCACTTTAGAAGTTTGTGCACTCGTAGATTGTAATATTTTCTATTCGAAGAGTTTATCCGGCTAGGATTACGTCACTGTTGGCAGTGTGTTTAGCATTTATTGAAGTTTTTTGGCGCAATTTGCTTAGTAGACTTTCACCTTTTTCCAAAAAAAAGTGTTTCTTTAACTCTTACTAAAGTACGCTCATACGACCATAAAACGAAATATTGTTTACAAAATAGTATAGAGTGACCAGATAAGAACAATAGGAAAAAAAAATTTAAAACACAACAACGGTGTGATATATCAAATTGATTCTGGCTGATGATTTTTTGGCCAAAATCCGGCCAACATTTCCAGCGCCCAATTAGCGAACTCCCGGCGTTATCTATGGTCGTCCGGCTTCAATTCTTGCGTCAGCACAATCTTATATGGATGTATATGCTATGTTTTCTTCACTCCGCACCGATCTCTGTCTGGTTGGTGGCTTAAGGTCCAAAAGAGTGTGCTCACGCTTACACTTTTCCACGGTGCGACGAATTGCCTGCGCACTGAAGCGCGTCAAACGATGCATGATGAAATGGCAAACCTTACTGAATATTTTGACAGCTGGATGTCATTGATAACTTTGACAGCTGCTAAAACATGACAATTGGAAAAATTATCATTGAATAAAGCAGGAAGGAAGCTAGTATTAAACAAAAGATACGGAAAAGATACAATCCGTATCGCATGATATGATGACATTGTGAACCTTTCACTGCAGTGACATCTTTCTGCTTAGAGGATATTTCCGCGATTTTTAGAAAATGTTACCAGAAAAACTTTATTAAAATTTTTTTTAGAAGGAAGTGGGCGTGGCTGTCACCATTTGTAGTTGATTCTGATTAGACATTTCCAATAAGAGTGTGCAGCGTCTACATAATGTAGATATATATTTTATTAGGGCAATATTTTTCAGTTTCTATTAAAAATATTAAGAAAGGGCATGTTTTAAAAAATAAACGTGTCTGTGGGCGCATTTAAAAAATGTTTTCACTTGTACTGCTTCGGATTCTAAGAAGCTTACATATAAAATTGCGTCTTTCTAGCTCAAAATTTAAGGTCCAAAAGCTGGTGCCCTTTATGACTATATATTTTGTAAAGAAAATGTTCTTCCGATTCTTGTTAAAATAATGAAAAAAGAAAAACTAATTTGGTTCATAAAAAACTTATATATGAAATTTCATC
The DNA here is from genome assembly GCA_963082735.1 of Pocota personata. Taxonomy (NCBI): domain Eukaryota; kingdom Metazoa; phylum Arthropoda; class Insecta; order Diptera; family Syrphidae; genus Pocota; species Pocota personata. The sequence goes on along the minus strand of OY720429.1, from coordinate 43,138,560 downwards.
TTCCTAGCGTAAAATTTAAGGTTCAAAAGAACGGACGAACATGGCAAAGATCGACATAACTTACAAATTCTACGTGGTATGAATAAAATTGTGAGCAGGTTCTCACTGATGCTTATACTCAGTTGATATTCAGTAGTATTCCATAAGCTTTAGTGAGTTTCATGTCTACTAAGTTCATTGAAATTATTTGATTCCATTGAGTGATTATTTGCATCAGTGATCCTCAACCATTCATTCATATGACTCTATAAAAAAATATACCCGATCGGATAGGGTATACAAAGAAACGCTTACCAGTACTCATCTTCTGTGCACATGCCCAGTTCTAGCAATGTCAGACAGAAAATCCTCGGCGATCCTTTGAAGACCTAAGCGCTCTGGCCAGACTTGATATCTGCGGAGTTGAAATCGTATCAGTTGCCTCTCAAGGAACATTCAGCATGATGTAAATTTGGTAGTTCTCCAAAATCCGGAAGGAATATAACTATAAACCTTTGGTTTAGAAAAGAAAAGAAAAGAAAATTTCACCCAGCATTTTGTCCAGCTCGCTTTTTTTTGTGCAAAATAATAAAACTTGAACAATAATAAATCAGTGAATTGAAAAGCTTTGGATTACTTCATGACCCGCAGTTGTTGAGTATTAATTATTCCACAACCCAACAAGAGCCGATATAGGACAGACAGACAGACGGACATAGCGAAACTTCCTCTTACATTATATAGTAATAACGATTACTAAAAGTACTGACTGATTCAACCATGTCCGATGGACAATGTCCGTCCGTCAGTCTGCTCGTGCTTATCTAACAGGTCTTGAGGTCTTATAACTATTGGGATCTAGAAGATATTTGGTAAACCGATTTTTCAGATGTTGCTTCGATTGCAGATCTATTCAATTTCCCCTTAAACTGGGAGGCAGTGCCAATCCTCATTTGTCTACGAAGTAGTTTCTCCTCCTCGCTTCTTCGGGTTCAGTACTCTTCTCGTTCTGTTTTTCTTTTTACTATGATGATGATCTTTTTAGATGTGTGCACTGTTCTTCATGCCACGAATTCGAAGAAAGTTGGTAACATACGATGATGGTGGTTTCAGCTACATTTTTGGTAATAGTGCGCCAGTGATTTCATTGATCGTGAATGTGTGCTCATCCAGTATTTTTGATTCATGTCTAGCATCGACTAGCACGTGGTAAATTTGGTTCTTGGCTCGACCATTTGGATATAGTCACGTTAATGAACTCGAAGGTGAGAAAAATTAGTGCTAGTTATCATCTTTAGATGTTTAGAAATCTATTTCTTATAACGAATCCACATCCTAACCGTGCAATCTTTTGTGACAGCTGTATTAAATGTAGAGAAGCGGAATGTACAGACTTTCTTCCAAAAAGTTCAATTTATTAAACAGTTGCTTAAAATACACTCCTATGTCATTCAACCCATCATCCAACAGACGATTAGATCATTTGTGAGTGGAAATCAATTCAATTAAAGTTTTATAATCCGGTTTAATGCACAGTTGCCAAGGTCACCGAAGCAATAGAAAGACAAATGCAAGATGTTATGAATGAAAAAAAAATAATTCAAATCATTGTGCAGTATTTGGATTGTACGAGTATTATACCCTATCGCTATCTCAAGTTATCTTATTTGAATATCCAAAACGGTTACGCGATGGAGATAGTTGCTCCCTGTCTGTCTCCTGATGCTTGCTGATACCAGGAAATTAATTTATGCATTCCTTAAGGACCTTGTGTAATCCAATTTATGACAAGCTTAAAACTTGCATAGAAATATACAACTTTTTCTACTGAAAGAGGATCAAATCGACTATTGTGTGGCATAACGAAAATTAGGTGCATATTTTATAGCATAGATACTTTTTTATATGGGCGTAGGGGAGACTGGGGATAAGAGTATACATTTTTACATTTTACTCAGTTGATAATTAATGGTTTAACACAATTTTAATAATATCTTGCCATTGTCACCCCAATTATTACTTACTCCTCAATTGTGTGGTGGGACAAAGATGATTTTTTGTAATGAAAAAAGCTCAGAAGGTCAAGGTCACTGGCAACGACATTGCTGACAACTTGGCCAGATCAAGCTCTCAACCTCAATTCAATGATCCTGAACCCTTTTTTGGCCTACTTATTAGTCAACTAAAAATAGAGCTGAATCGCTGGGATCAACGACCACTGTTTACTAAAATAAAACCTCAAGGAAATAGACAGAAGTCTGTCCGAAACCAGCAGACTATGTTACAGATGGCAGACAGTTATCCGCCTTCTTGTCTTCCGGTGAGATATCACATCTTGCCATAGGCTCCATGAAATAGTCGTGATTACGTCTCGAAGCTTGGCGGATAAGCCGGTACTACAGGGATCTCTGGACGCTGCCACAATGTTATAGGTTGTCCTTTTCTGAGAGAAGTATGTAAAAAAGCAAGGCCAGGCCCTATATGGATTGTTAGATATTGTCTGGTGAGCCAGTGTCCTGCATTATTTAGAATCATATTCAAAGCATAATTGTGCAAAGTATGCTTTTATGTTTATAAAGAAAAAAAAATCCAACGCGATGTAGCTGGTGAAGTCCAATTTCGGTCAATACCCTTAACTTTAAGGCCGACCTGCAAGACTTTTTTTGGAGAAAAAAAATTTTTTAGTTGTTCATTCGGTTGTTAAATTTTACATCGTTCCATTTACTGATTTTTTTTAGAATCGAAGATGCTGTCTTTAAAAATAGAAGAATTTTTGTCCACATTAGGGCTAATTTCAGGAAATATAAATAAATAACACTTGCGTTAACCGAAAATAAAGACAAAATCTTCTCCTTTTCTTCCCATAGATATAAAATGTAACCATTGTGTCCTCCAATGGCGCTACATAGCCGGCAATAATTGGGGTATGTGCGACAATGGAGTCGGTGCTGTTGGTTGTGGTCCACAAGAAGAGTTTCGCGCCTGTTCCGATATTGCAATTGGAGAAGGTGGCAAGACAACAATGCGTCCGTTCCGGCCAACGATCAAAACGAAAACCACAAGTACCGTCACGCCACCATCATCTACAGAGGAAACTCAAACACAAGAAACCACAAGAGACCAAGAGCCATTGCCCGAAGTTTCACCATATCTTGCTCCAATTATTGTGGCAATCACTCTGCTCATTGTTCTATGTATCTTGGCTACAATTTATTTGTATCACTATCATGGTCAACGTGTCAAGCAATTGCTCCGTTGGAGGAATTCAAAAGATGGCAGTAATGCGACATCCGGCAATGCAACAACTAACATGCAAGAAGCTGCAGCAGCAACTACTGATGTAAAGAGTTCGGTATTGTCTGTGCCACCAGTTCCTCCGCCCAGAACTAAAAGACTGTCTCAAGTGAAAGAGATATCAGCCGATCAATCGAGCGTAGCATAAGTATACCACATACACTATGTATTTACAAGAGGAACTTTGAATTATTTATAAAAATGTTAGTTAGTTATTTTTTTTTTATTATTATTAGGGTAATGTCGTATATTTAACTCTAGTAATAGTTCATTTATGGAAGAAAAAAGAAAGACCGAAAAGAAGCGAATAGGTTTAGAGTGAAAAGTTTCTTCTCTTGGTTTTTTTTGCTGTTTTAAGATTTATATAAAATGCATGTATATATGTGATACAACAACAAATAAAGTAATGATCTTTGATATTCAAGAAAAACAAAATTAACAATAATTAACAAGCATTTTTTTTTGTCGCACACTTTGGATGGTTGAATGAAACAGGTTTACAAGGTTTTACTTCGAACTAAATGGGAACAGTGCTAATGAACGTTGGGTAGTGCAGTAATGCATTGATGTCAGAGATCATGAGGTAACCTGGGTCAAAGCAGATCAAATGTAAACGAACTAATCATCAAACAAAAGCATTTATTTGGTAGGTCCGAGTGGTATTTAAATGAGAGCAATGCTGCCAGGTCTTGGTAAGTTTAACATTTCGGGGTAAATTAAAATATTTTTTATTTTTTTTTTCCGAGGGTAGGTAAAAATCTTCATGAGGACACTATGAGGATCGATAGCGCGGGCTCATAGTAGTGTGGGATTTTTACTCACTAAAAAAACCTCCCTTCATGATTCAGATCGTTTGGCAGGTCCCTTTCCATTGAAAGTTCCTTCTTGTTCCGCAAATTAGACGCGGTTTCTTGCTATCGCGTTAAGGCGAAAGGTTTAGTCCTTTGTAGACGACGCAGTAGATTCCTCTCAACTAGAATTCGAAGGACTTCATTGTTAACGTGTCCTTGTAATCTGTCTTTATGCTTACGCGCGAAGTTTTTGATTTCATGTTCAACTGTTGCAATTTCTAAATCTCTATGGATATCGCTATATCTAATAAACCACGGTGCATTAACTATTGATCTTAGCACATTATTTTCAAAAGTTTGTAAAATATTGACATTACTTATTTTGGTACAACCCATATCGGCTTTAGCACTTGCTTGTATAAAAGCAGTTTGTTCTCTATATTAAGCTTGGAATGTTTTCCAAGTAACCAGTACATTTCTCTGTATTTCTTGCAATTTTTCAGTCGTTTCTTCGATCGTTTTACCCGTTGCCACGATGGCAGTGTCGTCGGCAAATGTAGCTAATACGGTGCCTTCTTCTTGCGGTATGTCACGAGTATATAATAGGTACAAAAGCGGTCCAAGGACACTTCGCTGAGGCACCCCAGCTGTTATTTCTTTAAATTCTGAATATTCATTTCCGTGTTTGACTCGGAAAAGTCGATTCGTCAAGTATTTTTCTAGAATATTATATAAATGTTCCGACAGAACTTGTCGTAATTTATATTTCAATCCTTCAAACATCAAGGAATACGCTCGCGCAAATCTTTTTTTCTTCGTAAGCTTTCTCAATTAAATCAGTTATTCTATGCACTTGGTCTATTGTTGAGTGCTTGGTTCTAAACACAAACATAATCGGCAGCAGCGAAAAGAATCATTATTACTTCCGCGACTATCCATTGACTCGGAACATATTCTAGTCTTATCGCTGCGTTTATAATGTAGAGGAACTTAACTAACGCTTTTCTAGGTAACGATTTAAGAAGCTCTCCTGTGATTAGGTCGGCAAAGACTTCTGCTTTGTCTTTATCATTCTTGGCCCATTCGTTGTCATTTTTCTAGATTCTGTTAAGCTTTCAATGCTGGTTTGTATTGTCCGATTTTTAAAATCAATAATGGCCTTTTTTTAGCAAGTTACACAAGCGACTTAAATGCGATTTATGTTGCGGAGCACGAGTTTGTTGCCATTTTTTACGCGCTTTTCTCTTCTCCCTTACCATTTCTTTAATTTCCGGTGGATATTTTTGGGCATGATTGATCGGCGTTTTCCTTTGATAGGGAGTATTTTTCCACGCGGCGCGCTGCAGAACTTCAACAAAACGATCAAGTTCGATTTCGAGTTCAGAAGACGTCCTAAGTGATACTCTCAGTTCGATATGTTCTTCAGCGTCTTTTTTAAAGCCTTCCCAATCAGTTTTTCTGCTAGTTAGTCTAGCAGGTACATCTTTTTTAATTAGGCGTTCGCTCATCGTTAGAATGATAGGGGAATGATTGGAAGAGAGATCAAAACATTCATCAATTTTAATACAGTTGTCTGGTATATATATTGCAGGAGTTTTTTTTGTTTACGCCACACTCTTGACTAAGATGTTTACCGGCGCATTTGACACATCGCGGTTCTTTTCGGCAATACGTTTGCGTATGGTTGAATCCTTGGCATCGTTTGCACTGAGGTATCAACCGTGTATTCTTGCGCATGGGTTCGATTTTGACTACGACATTCAGAATTGTTCTTATTTCGTAGATCTTATCTAAGTTCTCAGCCTTATCAAAGGTTAGCATAAAAAGAGGAAGCTCGCGCTTAACTTCCAATTTTTGCTTTTCCCGTTTAATTAAGTTTACCGCATCGACGATTTCAAAGTTTTTGTTCTTCAAATCGTGAACAACATCTTCCTTTCGGCATGAGGCATGAAGTCCTCTAGCTACGACTCGTATCGGTCTTTCAGATTTATTTTCATACGTATACCACTGGATTTTTTCAGTATTCAGTTTATTAGATACTGAGCGGTAACTACCTGAGTCCTTTACGTTTACTTTCCATTTGTTGTTGTTGAGCGATGTTACTTCAAAATCGGATAGCAACAAAGGTTTGAGAAAAGAATGCAGTTTATTATAGTCTGCAATTCCGATCACGAATATTGGTGGCGGTGGTCGTACCTTATTTCGTGGATTTTCTTCGGCACGTGTGTTTATTTTGTCAGGCTGTTCTTTACCTTCTCGTTTATTTTGCGTGTTTTCTTGCCTCGTTAACATTTCGGACGAAGAGTCAGCTTTTCGTTTCTTGACTGGTCGTTTTTTTAGAATCCAATTGGTTTCCCGACTTAGTTCTTCATCATCCGTTTTATAATCCGTGTTATCGGGGACGTTTGAACTCGCAGCAGACTCGATGCATCATTAAATGCTTTATTTTCTGCTTTAAGTACATTTAATTCCTTTCTTAGTTCTTCGCAGAGAAGTTCCATTTTACTTAGCCTGGTCCGGAGTTCCGTATTTTCATCCGTTAGGCTTTGAATTTTCGCTGAAGTCCGTTGTTCGTGCGCCGACACTATCGATCTGGCCGGACTTCTAGTTCTGCACGTTTTTATGGTAGATCTTGATGTTGGAGATCTAACTACCCTAGTACCTTTTTTAAAAGGGTCAGATAAAGATATTAAAAACAGGAAATTTCACCGAATTTTGCTAGCAGTCACGAATAGGTTGATTGTGTGTGCTTCCTTATACAGATGGGCATTACAATTACTGCTGCATTTAAGCAAAAACTGATTTGAAATTGTAACTCTTAAGCAAAAGACGATTTATGTACATACATATATATCTCAGTTCTTTGTCTTGAATGCTTACTTTAATTCATTTTACTGGTAATTAAATTATTTAATTAATTTTCCTAAAATAAATTGGTTGTGATAGTTTCATTCTGCTAGTCGCGTAATAATTACCACTTAATTTGAAAAAATATTGAATTCAAATGCTGAAGCGGAAAGAATATACTCAATCAGTGTCGCTGCATGGATGTTGCATGGATCTGAGAAAAAGTATTACACAGAAAACGAAGAAGTATCAAAAAGTATTACGCCTTTAAAAATCGACAAAAATGTCCATTGAAGTCAACAAAAGAATTTAAATTCTTAAAAGATAGTACAACATTTTTGTTCTCCCCCAAATGTTAATGCTATTCAAGAACAAAATCTCAAAACATCTTAATAATTTTGTAATAAGATTGTTAAAAAGATGCCAAAGAAAAAGTGAAAAATATTCGAACACTCCAAATGCAACGATACATGAATAAAACTGTAGAATTGTGTTACGCTTGTAAGAAGAAGCACAAATTTACAAAGCATATTTTACATATTTTACAAATATTAGTATGTAGCACACCTAATCGCGCACACTGCCGACCGTAAGTTTGGAATTACCTTCTGATCTATTACAAAATTCAATATTTTTAAGAGTGTGTTAATTATAAAGACATTTCGTTGTCGTCAATGTAATCTTGACAATAGTAATCTATTTAAATAAAAAAAATTCATGTAGGGCTACTTTTTTCACATAAAATTTAAACAAATTGATTCAATCAAAATTTTGATAAAACAAAAATTAATTTTCCTACTCGTTACATAAAATTAATTTACCCATTATTGTCCATTAGATTCTAAATTTGTCCTTTACGGTAGTTTGATGGATCGTAAAAGATGAGGAGGCCTAAATTTACAACGGAAATCGAGGATAGGAAACTTTTAAAGATATCGAAGAGAAGTCCACGTGTTACAGATCCTCAAATATGCACAGATTTCAATAGGAATAGACAGACATCCGTTTCTCTCACCACTGTATAAAACCGCTTGACTGCAGGTGGCTTAAAAGGTAGGATAGCTGTAGGGAAACAATTGTTCGGATCTCAAAATCAGTCTAAAAGATTGCTGTGGGCGGAAGAGCATAATAAACCCGACGATTCGTGACTGGAGCAAGTCCTCGGTACATAAAACGAGTCTATGTGAGGCAATCGGACCAAGAAAAGATACTACAAGACTGTGTAGTGCCAACTGTAAGGTACGAAGCTGATTCTATCGTGGTATTGGGATATTTCTGCTCAAATGTAGTTGGTGATATCATCCGAATTTTAAACAAAGAAGGGTGCAAATAAATTTTGTATTATAACAACATACCTTCTGCACTGAAGTAAGTTTAATGTTTGTTAGGCATTTTTTTCAAAGGACTTTTGTCAATATTTAACGTTGCTTCTACTACGAGTATTTTCTTCATAAAAATTAAATTCGCATACGTCTGTATTCCGTTTTTCTATCCTTTGTTAACTACGTTGTAAAAAAAGTCTATAATCTTTTTTGTTATAACTGAGACAGCAGTTCATTATAAAGGGTTTGTTTTATATAGGAATATCAACTAAAGGCTTTGAGGTTCATCACTATAACCGAGTACATTATAGGTATATCTGATATAAATTGTGTAAGTGTTTCTATTAAGTGTTTATATTAAAACTTATTTACTTGAAGCGCTCAATTGCCTTTCTCTCTCAATCATCAAGTGCAAACCACGAGTCTATCAAATATAATTTTGAATATGACATTTCGAAAATGGAAATTTTTTCTTTTTTTACGAAAAGTGAGAAGTATCGAAATTGTTTTATTTCAAAAATGAAATATCAGAAAGTGTGTGGGGGTCCCAAATTTTGTAATCGAAATTCACGGATTCTGATAAGATATTCAGAAAAAAAAAATTAACCATCACAGTAAATAGGTTTGGAAAAGCAATGTATGGTTATTTTTAATAAAACGCTCCTAAAAGGAGGAGTGGTCATGTATGGTTAGGTTAGGTTAGGTTGAGAGGCTGTGCATCTCGAATAGTGCCCACACGGGGGCCTTCTAGTCTATTGTTGTTCCCCTTGAGTTATGTTACTCCATTTAACACTGTTTCTAGTTGGCTGGTTCTTAGTCGAATCAGCGTGTGCTCCTTATGAATTTCGTTAAGTCTATCAGCGATGAATGTGCCAACTCACCCAGTTTTCCGAAGAGTCTATTTCCCATATGGAGGAGGCGACAATTGTGGGGATTTGGGCAGTCGCAGAGCAGGTGTTTTTATTTCTTTCTCTGAGGAAAAAGTCAGTTATCTAGACAATTTTTCAATTTGTTTGAAATTTTCTTAAAAGTGGGCGTGTCTGTGGGAGGATTTTAATGATTTAAAAATTGTACTACTTCGGATCTCAGAAAGGTTATATACCAAATCTCATTTTTCTAGCTCAAAATTTAAGGCCCAACAAGTGGTGACATACGGACGCTGACAACAAATATACGAGTACATATGAATATACTTTTGTTAGTCTATCGTTTTTTTCTCTATGTTACAAATTATACATCAAACTTAATATACCCTCGATAGGGTATAAAAAGTATTACTCTTAATACAAAAGTATGGTTGTGGCAACACTGTTTATGATAGCAATTTCAAGATGGCTGCACAGAACTCCCAAGAACCAGTATTTGAGGAACAAACCACGAGTCTATCAAATATAATTTTGAATATGACATTTCGAAAATGGAAATTTTTTCTTTTTTTACGAAAAGTGAGAAGTATCGAAATTGTTTTATTTCAAAAATGAAATATCAGAAAGTGGGTGGGGGTCCCAAATTTTGTAATCGAAATTCACGGATTCTGATAAGATATTCAGAAAAAAAAAATTAACCATCACAGTAAATAGGTTTGGAAAAGCAATGTATGGTTATTTTTAATAAAATGCTCCTAAAAGGAGGAGTGGTAATGTATGGTTAGGTTAGGTTAGGTTGAGAGGCTGTGCATCTCGAATAGTGCCCACACGGGGGCCTTCTAGTCCATTGTTGTTCCCCTTGAGTTATGTTACTCCATTTAACACTGTTTCTAGTTGGCTGGTTCTTAGTCGAATCAGCGTGTGCTCCTTATGAATTTCGTTAAGTCTATCAGCGATGAATGTGCCAACTCACCCAGTTTTCCGAAGAGTCTATTTCCCATATGGAGGAGGCGACAATTGTGGGGATTTGGGCAGTCGCAGAGCAGGTGTTTCTATTTCTTTCTCTGAGGAAAAAGTCAGTTATCTAGACAATTTTTCAATTTGTTTGAAATTTTCTTAAAAGTGGGCGTGTCTGTGGGAGGATTTAATGATTTAAAAATTGTACTACTTCGGATCTCAGAAAGGTTATATACCAAATCTCATTTTTCTAGCTCAAAATTTAAGGCCCAACAAGTGGTGACATACGGACGCTGACAACAAATATACGAGTACATATGAATATACTTTTGTTAGTCTATCGTTTTTTTCTCTATGTTACAAATTATACATCAAACTTAATATACCCTCGATAGGGTATAAAAAGTATTACTCTTAATACAAAAGTATGGTTGTGGCAACACTGTTTATGATAGCAATTTCAAGATGGCTGCACAGAACTCCCAAGAACCAGTATTTGAGGAACAAGCACAAGTTTTCTACTCATTTTAAATTATTATCCCTCCAAAAACATTAACATAAAAAGGCGCTAACTTCTCTAGTACATAAATCATGTAACTTATCACCCACGAAAAGGAGTGGATAAGTTGACTCGAGACCACTTGCCAACCGTCAAGGATGTTACGGGGTCATATATACGAGTATACATACAAGCGTATTCAAGGAACTGTTTGAATACAATTGCAGTGCTGACGGTGTCAGCGTAGTAGAATAAAATTGACCCGTGTAGGAATAGAATTGTATCGCTAACCGTGTCACCGTGTAAGAATAAATTGCCATTGCTGAACGTGTTATCGTGTGGGAATGTAACTGCTGTGCTTACCGTGTCACTGCAACCACGTCACCTTCCCAAATACACCTCAACCAATTCACAGTGTAGCTACTGCGAAATAGTTTAAAAGCCATTTAAAAGGGCAATCGAGTGGTTACAAGAGTACTCTCTGTAAGTACATCACAACCGAGCACCCACAATACAAGTTTAATGTGCATGCAATATAAGATTAATGTGCACAAATAGAGCTCCCATGAGCAACAGCCACAGCAAAAGCAGCATAATGAGCATCAACAACAAAATATAAAGCAGCCGCAGCAAAAGCAGCAGCAGCAACAACAACAACAACAACAACAACAACAACAACAACAACAACAACCGCAACAACCGCAACAACAAAAGAAGGTACAGCAACAGCCGCAGCAGCAGAAAAAGCAGCTGCAACAGCAACTGCAGCAGCAAAAACAGCAGCAGCCGAAACAGCAACAACAACAGCAGCAGCCGAATCAGCAGCAGCAACAACAACAGCAGAACAAGCCAGGAAAGGTGCGAGTTCCGCCTATAAACACCTATAAGATGGAGTTCAGGGACACCATAGAACTGTGTAAGTCGGCCATAGGCGATAACTTTACAATTAAGCGTTTTAATGGTAATAGACACTCCATCCAGTGTAATACGGTGGAGCAGTATATTAAAATAAAGAATATATTAAGGGACTCGACCACGGAGTTCTTCTCTTTCATCCCGAAAGGGGAAAAGTTGCAAACTATGCTCTTGAAAGGGATGGAACCGTCCACTGAGCCGGAGGAGCTCCTTAAGACGCTCCAACAAATTAAGTGCGACGGTCTCACATTTGTAGGGGTTAAGCCTTTCACCACAGCAAGGGCTAAAAGGGAGAAGCGGAAGCTACCGTTCTTCCTAGTTCAGCTGTCGCCCGATAGCAAACTGGATGGTCTAAGGAGTATTAAAGTCCTAAACTACCAGGTTGTCACATGGGATAAAGTAAAGCGCAGCGAAAGCATTATTCAATGCGTTCGCTGCCAAATGTTCGGGCATGCCGCGTCGAACTGCGATATGCAGCCTCGATGCGTGAAATGTGGAAAGAACCTCAAGACGGAGGAATGTCCTCTAGGTAAGGACGGAGTGGCAGATAAGAGCCAGCTCACATGTGTGCTATGCAAGAACTCAGGACACACCGCAAACTATCGGCACTGTCCTGAGTTTCAAAGCATTAAAACAGCAAATCTGGTTCGTAAGCAGAAAAGTGCAGTGAAAGTCCAATCAGTTCCAGCTCAAAAACCAACCGTGACTCCTCAAATTACCTACGCCCAAATGGCGTCAGGTAGGGGAACCACAGTACAGCAACAGCCGAAGGTAGCTGCACAGGCCCCAGTGTCTAAGGCACCTGAGGCGCAAGGCGACTTGCTGACCATCTTGCTCTCTATCCAGGGGCAGATGGGACAGCTACAGCGCCAGTTACAAGAACAGGCGACCCGAGTGGACAGGATCTACGCGCTTCTGCCGAGCCTAACGCATTTTCAATCGTGATGGGTACGACCGCGACTGAAAATTCCTTGAAGATCCTAGCGGTGAATGTAAATTCATTGATTAGAATCGAACGAAAAGAATCGCTCTACAAGTTGCTCGACGACCAAAGCCCTGATGTGTGTCTGGTTAGCGAAACTAAGCTAACCCAGAAACGCAAGATACGGCATAAAAATTATAATATAGAAAGAAGAGACCGACCCAACTCCACTCGAGCAGGAGGTGTTGCGATCTTTATTTGTAAAGAACTTAGGTATAAGACCGTGTACAGTGGTGAAGTACGAAGGTTCCAGGGGCCTGAAGCGTGCATTGTGTGCATACCTCTCCGTAGTGGAAAGAAGATGTACGTGGTCGCGCTTTATGCTGCTGAAGCAGCTCAATCTTCTTTATTTATTTCAGAGCTCGAGAAATTGTTTCGATGTCTACGACTGGAGTCGGGGGAGAATTATTTCCTCATGGCCGGAGATCTAAACGCCAAACATAGAAATTGGGGAAATCACACACCAAATCCTAGAGGGAACTCACTATTCAATTGGTGGGGTCAACACAATGTCGAGTTTAGGCTCGATTTGAAGGTAACCTGATCTTCGGGGCTTATTACCCCAACTATAGGTACCATGAGAGGGTTCGCTTTAACGGCTATGTTCCCCCAGAAGCATTCCTCTATTTCGATCAGATAGGTCTGATCCAGGATAGATCAGCGGTGCCGCTAATCTTTCACGTTGCCCGGACTACTGTGGACAGGACAGCCGAGACGTCGCACAGAGCACTGAGGAGCGTCTCCGATTCAGTAGATCGGTATCGGGGCGCGATATAAAAGATGTGTTGAAGCAGCATCAGCAATTCTGGTGGTTAATGGAGGGAGCTCCCTCGTCGATCCCTTTTGATCCGGGGTAGGTCCAGTACGGCAAAGTTGGTCGTCATATTTTTGCCTTGACCGGCTTACATAGTTTTTAGGTGTCTAGGTTTAGGTAGTTTAAGTCTATTTATTTATACGAAAAAAAACACAGCACTTGAATTATGCATGTAGTTAAGTTAGGTTAAGATTTATTTGAAGGTAGCACTTAAGTTTTATATATAAGATGTAAAAAAAGTACTGTTACTAAGTTTTTTAAAAAAAATAAATACAAATTTTTCTTAGTCTTAATTTGTTCTGGAAATAAAATATTAATAAGTAGTAGATGAAGTCGAAAGACATAGATAAGAATTAAGATTAGCTTAGAGAGCCAGTAAGTTAGAGTAAGATAGTTAGTTAGTTAAGCTAGTTTTAAGCGTTTTTGTCTAGCAAGTAAGTATGAAATGAATTGAAATTAATAAAAAGCTAAAAAAAAAAAAATAATGTGCACAAATAAAAACGAAATGCTACATGAAACTAAAAAAAATCAAACATTAACTGTCAAAATAACATAATGATAAAGTAAATTTGCGTGCGATAAAACTGCAAATTCGGACAATTAATTTTCTTAGATCTGGTCGGATCTACTTTAGGCTGCTTCATCAAACGTGCCTACATGTTTACATTTGGTTTGATTTGATTGCTGAGGGGTAAACACCTAAAATAGCGAATAAATTTCGCAGCCCAGGGGCTCACCAATTTGTTGAAGTTCTGCTTCAAAATGTGCTGTCCCATCTACATCGCGAATACGACTTAGTGGGATAAGATTCTCAACTTCCCAACTCAAACCTCGTGGTAGAATTTTTTTTAAAACAGAGCTGTGGAAGTCTTGGATATTTTCTCCTAAGAAATTTGCAAAATTGTAAAAGCGATCCTCAAATTTATTTTTTTTTAGAACTACCGTGAAATTGCTTTGTTTTTCTAGTTTTTCAGCCACCAGTCTCTAGTCGAGTTTAGGAAGGTTGATCACGTTCTGATCCATTGGTTGGATGAGAGCCGTTACATTTGGTGTAACCGTTATGTTCCCATCAGCGCTGGTTAACATGTCTTCATTGCTATGGCATTGTCGAGCAGAAGAATAGTCTTTTCGGGGAAATTATTTTCTGGGAGAAAAAGTTGACCAATTTATAAAATTAGTTTAAAAGCAAAAGAATCTTACCTCTTTTGCAAAATGTTTACGGAACCACTTCACAAAAATATCTCTTGTCATCCATGCATTTTTACTTGATTCATATAGAGTCGTTCGGGGTAAGTGTATGCAGCGAGGAAGTGTGCACTTAGTGATTTTCTCGAAAAGAGGGATGAAATTCGAATTTCTGTCGATATAGGTATCTGGGGTCGAATTACATCAGTTAACGAGTGAATGAAATCCATATGCTATCGAGTAACTACATTGGGATGACCACATAAGATTGGTCAAGTATCGATTACACTTTGAAAATTGTACTAGTACAATTCTACTACAATGAATTGAGATGGCTGACAAATGTCAAAAGTATTTATTTTTGTGTGAGGAATAGTTTTGTATTTATCGTCTTCAAATTAAAATTTAATATTTACTTTATTTTTCATCTTCTGATTCAGAGGATGATCACTACTAGTGTATTGAACGAAGACGTTTAAGAGATAAGAGCGATCCCTTCTCTTTACAAGACTCAGCGTACGTATACAAAACTATAATTTTCTGAAAATATTTTTCACAACATACACTTTTGATCGCAGTTCTATCAAAATAGTCAGGACAAATAAGAGTGCATTCTTATTTATAATGGAGAAGATAAATATTAGAGGATGCACCTAAACCGCTGTCCCAGGTTATAAAATTTGCCAAAATCTCCTTTTGCAGAGTGTTAATTTTATTTACACTCAACCTGAAATAAATTCCAAACAATAAATTTAAACAAACGCAAAAAATCTCCCAAATGCAATTCAGCTCGTCAGCTGATGACAGAATGCCAAATTTCGATACTCGATACTCGATCTCTTAAGCGGTCATGTCAAATCAACATTTATCAGTCTGCCCGATTCACAATGCAGCATGATAGCGAGACGAGAGCGAGACGAGTCTAGCGCGAGTTGTCAAAAAATATTTTGATCTATGGAAATATATGAAACAATACACAATGATGCGAGACTCGTTCTATCGCAACGCACACTTTTCAGAAAATTGAAAAACTCTCGCGAAGAGATTGCCTGTCAGCAGGCTGATGGGACTTTGTTATGTAGCCAGAAAGAGAAAGATGGTGTGTTGCCGTTGTTGCTTTTTCACTTTAACACATAGATAATACAGACTCGCTGTCAAAAGTATCGCCTTTATTGTGAACTGGGAAACGATTTTATGACGACGACGATTTCTCGCCTCGCTCTCACGCTGTATTGTGAATCGGGCATCACGTGTTGCTTGATAACTGATGCGGTAATTCGACCCCTGATGTTCATTGAAGTCAGTTGTGGTAATGCTGCTGTCGTCTTTGGTATTTCGAGAATAGACGAAAGAAAAAAAAGGTAAGTTTCACTAAAAAAATTTTCTATTTTGAAACTGTATCAGTGATCTGTGTTTGTGTCGTAGTGCAGCGAGTAGTGAATTTTTATAGAACATACTATCTTGTCTTTACGTTTGAGTGAAAATTTTACAGTTTTTGACAACTGTTTGTTTAAATTTTGGTAAAAACAATAAAAAACTGCATTCGGGGTAAGTTCGCGCAATATTTTGGGGGCAAGTGTGCACATTTACCCCAAACTCATTTTTCACAGTCACGGAAATTAAAACACATCATTGAATATGAATATTCATTGAATTTTATTGCAAATATTTATATATATATATATTTTTTTTATGAAACAGGTATGCCTCGAACGTACGTAAGGAAAATCTAAATAAAAATCCATTATCACAAGTTCAGATTGATGAAGCTAAACGGCTTATAAATCTGGGCTCCAGTAAACGTGCGGTTGCAGATAAGGCGGGAATCAGCGAAGTTGCCCTGAGAAAACTCCTAATTCTGAAAACTGCGGCCAGTTCTCTTGGGTATTATAAACCACTTTTATTCCAAGCCAGGAAAACGAAATATTGGAGTACTGACAAAAAATGGATAGTCTGTTTTATGGAATAACAATACCATCTGTACGAAGGATGGTCTTCCAATACACCGAAGCAAATAAAATTTCAAACAGTTTTAATAAACAGACAAAAATGGCTGGTTGTCGGCTTTTTAAAAGACATCCAAGCCTCTGTTTACGGCAATTCGTCCCGACAAGCTTTGCCCGGGCGATAAGATTTAATAAAGTCCAGGTGGAAAGGTTTTATAAATATCTGAAAGACCTCAACGGAAAGTTCAACTTCGAGCCGAGTCGCATTTAAAACAAGGATGAGAGTGGAATGAGCACTGTCCCGAAAAAAACTCCAAGGCAGAAAGGGGCATAACAGTTACGGCTGTTTGCTGCATGAGTGCTACGGGACATTATGTCCCTCCAGCTTTTATATTCCCACGCAAGAGGGTGAAGGAACAATTGCTTGATGGTGGACCTAATGCATGCATCGGAATGGTGTCGGATTCCGGATTTATAAATGGTGCGCTTTTCTTACAATGGCTTCAGCATTTTAAGAAGCACGTCCATGCTGAAGAAGGAAGGCCAACCCTGTTAATTATGGACAACCATTCGTCCCATATCTCGTTAGAAGCAACCATATTTTGCAGAGAACGGAATTTCAATTCTTACTTTGCCACCTCATAGTAGCCACAAAATGCAGCCAGATGTTTTTTCAGTCCCCTTAAGGCAGATACACGGAAGAATGTGAACGCTGGGTGACTCAGCACCCTGGAAGAGTTATAACTCAATACCAAGTCGTGCCTTTATTTAATCTAGCTTTTCAAAAAGCTGCCACAGTTGGAAATGCTGCTTCTGGTTTTTCTGTGAGTGGAATCCATCCATACAATGACGGCCTTTTCCAGAACATCGATTTCGCGTCAGCTTCCGTAAATGATTCTTTTCAAGACAAAGAAGACCACGTGGTAAGGGAGGAAGTTCAAGAAATAATTGCTTTAGAATTGGTTATCGAAGAAATTACTGGTGAAGAACGATTAAGAGCTAATCATGAAGTAGCTGAGTCAGAAGCACCAGAAGAACAGAACGAAAACATTCGCCAAACAAGACGAGTAGTTTACCTTTGATGGCTAATGATGAACAAACTACTTGTGTTCCTCTCTTATCCATAAGTCCCTAGCCAAAATCGGAGAAGACCAATAAAAGAAAACGGAAGAGCCTTAAATCAGAGATTGTAACTTCCAGCCCTTTTAAGCAAGTTCTAGAGGCAAAACGAAAAGAAGAGGAAGAGAAGATATTGAAAACCGTAAGAAGAAAGAGATGTAAAAAGGTTTAGGTGCCTATAAAGGCACTTCTTTCAGAACCAGGACCATCCGGCATGGGAAAGCAGCTTAAAACTATACCCTTTGAGGAAGTGTTAGACTTCTTTTGTCCTTGCCACGGAAGAATGGATCCAATGCATCAAGTGCGAAATCTGGTGGCATGAAGACTGCACATCATATGAAAAGGGAACGATTTTCTACTGCGATTTTTGTTGCGAATAATGCCCTAAAATTCAACCCTTTTAGAAGTTAAGTTCTTCCATTAAAATTAAGTCTGAATTTGTTTGAAACTTGAAGTTCCTTTTATGTTAATTGTTATGTTATTTAATAGAAAGGTAGATATTTTATGTTTTAGATATTAATTTCCCTGTAATGAAACTTGAAGTTACTTTTACGTTATGTTTTTAATTAATATTTTAAGTTTTATTAATTTTTCTTTAATGATTTTTTTTATATTATTACACCTAATAGTTTGATGTCCTTAATTTTACTTTCCTATTAATTTTGTAGTGTTAATGTTTAAAAAGAGACTGAAACAAATAAACAAGAAGTTAATTCAAAAATAAAAATACCCTATTCTTGTTGAAAGTAATTAGTTTCTTATTATATATATTTATGCGCTGAACATTTCTTAGGAAGGTTGTAAAAAATATACATTTACATTAGGAAAATTGGTTAAGAATTGGTTAACTAAAAAACTTGATATGAGTTAAAGAACCTGCGCACACTTACCCTACATCCTGTGCACACTTGCCCCTTCATGGGGGCAAGTATGTACAATACGACTTGCCTTTATTTTCTTGTAAAAAACCTATTAAAAATATAAATAATTGTTGTTTTATACTTGAAAGTAAGTAGTAAAAATAAGCTTGTTCAATATTCAACTAACTTTTTTCGTACATATTTTAAATTTTGCATGGAATCCCGCTTCGAAGTTATAAGTGCGCACATTTGACCCGAACGACTCTAAGATAGGTAAAGTGAATCCTGAAAATGCCCGAGGGTTCTTAGACTTTCCAATGATGAGCGGTTTTAGTATATGTATCCCAGTCGTATTTGTACAAGCTAAAAATGTTACCCGTTCTTTGCTTGTTTTTCTCCCTGGTGCAGAATTTTGGCTCGATAGCACAAGCGTTTTTCCCGGAAGAAGTTTCCAATACAGAACCGTTTCATTAGCATTATAAATCTGATCCGGCATGAGCGAATGCTCCCTTATGAATGCATGAAACTTTTTCAAAATGGTTCAACATCTTGATTTGCAGACAATTTTTCACCGCATACTTTCAAAATTCTCACTCCATGTCGCTCGCGAAATTTTTGAACCCATCCGCTGCTGGCTTGGAAATTTATTTGGTCCAAATAAAGCAGCTTCCATTTGGGGCATTTCGGAAGATCTAACAGTTTTCCTTTTTTCATTTCTAGATTCCTCATTCCCATAGAAATCCAAAAGCTTTTTGTATTTTTCTTAACTGCAGTTTTTGTGGATTTAGAGACATCATACTAACTCGCTAAATGCGACCCTGAGTAGCCTCTTTGTATTTTTTTTAAATGTCAGACTTTTCTTTTATTGTAAGAAATTTGTGCTGTTTTTGGTTGCTAGGCACCATAGTCGAAACGTTTTCTTACAAAAACAAAAACGAGACAAGAAATTCTGAAATAAATGACACTTTTAAAATTTTTTATTCATATTGGCCCACATTCATAGTTATATTTTAAACCCAAGTGTAACTGATCTAGAGTCTAAAGTTAACACACAGATTAGACACGGCTGATATTCATAGAGAATATGGCAGCTCTGTTTAATTAAATAATGTCCAACGTCTAATCGACTACATCTCTACTACAAATTATATCCAATCTACTACGAAAACACTTTCTGAAAGCGAAATTTCAAAAATACGTAAACTTATTTTTGCGGTTAGGGAGACAGAGAAAGAAATGCTGCGCGAATTGGTCCGAAGGCATTAAAGTCGTGGACGATAAAAGGAACGACGTTAATATGACTTCACAAAAAAGACAGCATGGAAAGACATCGAAATAGGTATGTAAATATGCAAATATCCACCAAGATATAAAAATCTTGATCAATGTTGTAATTGACCGTAATTTTTCTTTACTTTATTTAGTTCTACATGCTAGATTATTTTTATTACTGTAAAACTAAAATCAAATCACAAATCACTCGCGCATCGCAAAATTCTTAATATAGTTTTTTTTTTTCGTTTACAAATTTCTGACGTTTACCAGATTTAAATACAACTTAAACATACGTTCTGTCGTGATTAATATTAGACTAGAGTTTGTCATTTAGACATGGGTTTAAATTGTACATAATAAGAACTTATCAAACATCTACGAATATGCGCCATTAACTTTAACTCTCATCGCACGTGCGGCATTCACAAGCAAAATACAAAAGAGACTGTGGTTGAAATCAGTGCCAAAATAAATGCGTCGCGAAGTCTCGTCGGAAAATAAGAGAACAAAACTGAATACAGAAGGAAACAGATTAAACCAAATAGGGGTGATTTTTCCTGAGAAAAAATAAAAGTTCACATTTTCGCAAATTTTTTCTGGTTCACATTTTTTGATAACTCACATTTTCGAGGTTCACATTATCGAGGTAGTACGAATACTTATAAAATTGTAAATGACCGACAAAAAAATTCTATCATCTCGAACTGGTCAAGATTATACTAACCCAACAAGGAAAGTACTTGTATTAAAGGAAAATTATAGAAACGTCTCGTAAATATCCCTCGACAAATAGGCTTACTAACAATGAGAGATAGGCAGTGTTAACTATGTCGGTCACCGATCTATATCTTTACAAAAAAGGTAAAGTGGACTTTTTAAACTTTAAAAAATTATTACAAGGAAACTGCTTTGAGGATAAAGCTGAAATGCAAACCAAAAATTAGTCAATCAACATACCTTTTAAAACAAAAAAAAAACTTACTTAAACGGTTTTAATTTCAACCCAAATCTTTTAAAAATTTTCTCAAGCCAATTGTTCAAATGTTTATTCAACTCGTTCATTTTACATTATTTATTTAATTTGTCCTTTACACATAAGCTTCTATATAAATTTATATTAGTTCAGTTTTCTTTTATTTATATTTTATTAAAAAAAAGAATTAATTCTATATATGTATGTAGGTAGATAACTTTAAAATATTTTTGTATTTCTTTTATGCACAACTAAGTTCTCGCTGTTTTTTTTGATGAAAATGCAACTTTATTGTGAAAAAATGGTTACAAATGAATCTCTCAAAGTATTGTCCATCGCTTGCTACAACTTTTTCCCATCTTTCTGGCAGAGCACGAATACCGTTACGGTAAAAGTGTTCATGTTTTGATCTGCTGATCACCCAGACCATGTGCCATCGCACGGAACAAGTAATAATCGAATGGCACAATATCTGGGGAATATGGCGGGTGGGGTAAGACTTCCCATTAGAGCGTTTCCAGGTAGGTTTTAAGGGATTTGGCAACGTGAGGCCGAGTGTTGTCATGCTGTAGAATCACTTTTTCGTGCCTCTGCTCGTATTGTGGCCATTTTTCGCGCAGTTGAAGTCGATACCGTTCCCCAGTGATGGTTTCGTTGGGTTTCAACAGTTCTTAATAAATGGCACCGACCTGGTCCCACCAAATACACAGCATAATCTTCGCAGCGTGAATATTTGGCCGAGCCGACAACGTAGAAGCATGACCGGGCAGTCCCCATGACTTTCTTTTCTTTGAGTTGCTGTAATGAATCCATTTTTCATCACTCGTCACGATGCGATGAAGAAAACCCTTCCTTTTTTGCCGCTGGAGCAGTTGTTCACAGGCGAAAAAACGACACTCAACGTCCCTTGGCTTCAAATCATAAGGAACCCAAGTTCCTTGTTTTTGAATCATTTCAAACGCATGCAATCGCTTGGAAATGGCTTGACGGGTAACTCCTAATGCTGAAGGGAGGCTGTTCTTGCGTTTGGCACGCATCCTCATCGAGCAATGCCTCCAATTCAGCATCTTCGAAGGATTTTGGCCTTCCTTCACGCGGACGGTCGTCAACATCGAAATCACCGTCTTTGAAGCGACGGAACCAATCACAGCCAGTTTTTCTTCAAATGAAAGAAGAAAATCAGCACTTCCCGCAAATGATGATTATTTGGCACAAAATCAGACATTTTCACATAACCAAAAGTATATGACGCCGAAACAAAATCACTAATGTGTCAAAACAGTTTGTTTACCATATGTCTAAGCTCGGTTCATGGCGTTTTGGATATGTCAAAATCGACCAGCACTTACTGCTGGAGCCATCTATTGACAAACAGCGAGAACTTAGTTGTATTTATTAAAAACAAGACTTATTCAGTATCCAGTGAACAATGGAAGCATGTTGTTTTTCATTGCGTCCAATCTGATAAACCTTTTAGGCATCCCTAATGCTGATCGACCTTTGTCTCTCTGCTTTGAAATAAATATATTCTCTAATTGGGATGAACATGGTGTGTCATCTTTATTAGAAATAGCTTTTTCAATTTAGACTGATGCGTGCGTACTGGATATAGATTCATCACAGACGTTTTTTCTTGTAACAATATCTTCAAATAAAAATGTCTGTCCTTCGTCGAAGCAAGGATTACTTCCTCCAAAACTTACATTTTCGAAAAAAAGGCCGCCCACCTTTACATCACAATACAAATACTTTTAAATTTAAAACTCACTTTGTTTAGAATGGGATGATATTATTATAATTTCGAACGGTATCGTATTTTCTTTAATTTGAAAAAGAAAAAAAAAAATTGTTTGTTGTAATCACCTGAAATTGAAATATGAGGAAGGTTTTAAAACATTTTGGAGACAGCCCCTTACACCATGTTTTTTGGATTTTTGTGCAAGAAAATTTATCAAAAAAATATTTGTTTACAATTTCGGACTTCGGAAAGTTCGGCTAATTTAATGTATCTAATAATGGAGTGTAAAATTATTTTTTTGTTTTTTCCTCTTAGGGAACAATACGCTTCCAATGTTCCTCATTATTCTTTACATGGTGTTCCTTGTAAGCGAGTGATTGTTTCTCTTTCATGCGACTACTTACTAGTACAGCTTTTGTTTTGTGTTCTGCGATTTCTAACCCAACCGCTGCCATCCACCGCGTCACTTTTCAGATACATTCCTTACAAATGTCCTCTATTTCTTCCAGGTATTTCGCCGCCATAATATCATCGGCAAAGCCTCATTTGGGATACCAAATTTTAATGTTCCATAAGATAGGTCCTAGTACTGACCCTTGTGGAACTCCGCCAGATATGTGGTATTGCCTTACTCCATCATCTGTTTCGAAGAGCAGGAACCGTATCTCGAAATAGCTCAGTATCATTTTAATTAAGAACCATGGCACCATCATTGACCTAAGGGAGTGTACTATAAGTCCCCAGATTGCAGAGTTGAACCCATTTTTCACGTCCAATGTTATTACGGCACCATATTTTTTGGAATCTGCTCTCCATCTTTTGCCCTGAATAGCTTCTTCCAAGGTTGTAGTTACCCTCCGTAGAGCAGCTACTGTAGAACGATCTTTTCTAGATCCATACTGATGGTTTGTGAGTCCCCCGGCTCCATCAATTGCCACCTCCAGTCGGTTGCATATGATTCGCTCCAGTATTCAAGCCATTGTGTAAAAATGGTTCGGTGTTTATTTTGATGGCTAGCTTGTTTACGATGTACACGCACGAACATCGTCGGTGTAGGTGATCGATGGAAGACATCTTAGAAGAAATTTGTGGTTGTTTGATTTGTCTAGTACATATATCGTGACATCGTACTGCGTATGCCGTATAAGTGTGGATGCATCAGATATGCTTAGCATCAGGTTTGTCAGTTACGTGAAGTAATGCCGTGGCATACTTTTATTATAAACGTGGTGGATTTGTGAATTTTTCCAAGAGAGTTCGTATTTCAATTCGTCGAAATTTATAAAAGTTTTCATTGTTTATGGAAAATTAAAAACGAACAGTATTTCCATAGCTAGAAGAACTAGTAAACAAATTACGGGACATTGGCCTCCATTTTGAAAATATGAATATGACTGAGAAAACATTGTACAATGAAATTATATCCCCGAACATCGAACATCGACCACGTGCATTATCCAAGCATCCAGCTTTAAACTTGGCTTTAAGTATTAGATACAATGCCTTGAGTAGTAACTGTCTTTCATCTATCTTTCTACTTCTCTAGCTAAAACGAACGTGTAAGAGCATCTACGTCTCTGGCATATTCTTTCTCATATGTAGCTATTCGTTATATGTGTGGTTAAACAAATCATTT
The DNA here is from genome assembly GCA_963082735.1 of Pocota personata. NCBI lineage: Eukaryota > Metazoa > Arthropoda > Insecta > Diptera > Syrphidae > Pocota > Pocota personata. The sequence continues at coordinate 43,114,562 of OY720429.1, read as the reverse complement.
GCAGTACATGTTTTGGGAGACAATGATAAAATGACCCCCCGAAACCCTCCCCTTGCTGCATGCTTGGTCCCCTAATTTTAGGTATTTGCATAGTAGCGATTAAGTGCTTTCTTAGACATACAAGGAAGAGAATGCAAAGAGTGGACAATTTGGTTCCAACCATTTGGTTCCGTGCCTCGTCTGGAGACCAGATTTTTCGACCTTAGTCGGCGATAAGGGAATTTAAGTCACCACAAATGGAATCCAGCAAGGGACTGGGCCATAGGTGGAGTGATATTCTATTATTCAGCTTTTCTGCTAGTTAGTTCAAATTTTTCAATCCGAGCATTGGATAAGCTAGATGCAAAAATCCACCGAAAGGGATATTTCGACTTCTGGTCGTCTTGTGCTAACAGACGTCTGTGAAACTCATACTCATACAAACTTCAAATCGAAGAGTTCACTTTACTCACTATTCGGAATTTAGCGAACATTGGCCTTTTCAACGTTGCGTGTTCGGTTGTTCTGAGCTTGAGAATCTCATAGTCTTTGGTTAGATTGGAATCCGACATTCAACATTCTAATGTCTGCTTAACGTTTTTCTAAATGAGTACCTTTAGTAATTACCAAATCGTAGGTGAATCAAATTATGGAAAGCTTACTCCAGTTTTGTCCTTCAAAATAGTTGAAAAATTTTTTTTAAATGATCGGTGAGATTTGTTAAAGCTTAATAGACGATTCACTTCCTGTCCTAAAAATAAAACTAAACCCTTGTCTTCACAGCAAGTTATTTATTTAAAACCATCAACTCTCCTAAGAACCTCTAAACTTAAAGCTATATCAAAAACTATCTCTCTAAATCACTAGCTCTCTCTCTTTCTCTCTCTTTCACTCCATTTTCTGTATTATTATTGGGACATCTCATCGGATAGCATAAAGTCATTTATCAGCCTTGGCAACTCTGAATTTTCCAAGATGCTAGAATGATCACCATCGAGTGTCTGACTCGTAATCTTACTGTTCGCCAGCAAACCCAAATCATAGTCCTGTGACATGTTTGCTACAATTGGCATCGTAGGTTTCACCAAGCAGATAGGTGCATTAATTCTCTGGAACGAGTCAAGATCAATTTCAGCTATCAAACGACAGCGCTGAAGAACAGCTGCCGCCATAGAACTGACATAATGCACGCTGAAGACTTTTTGGCGTTGAGCATACGCCTGGAATGCATTCAATTTTCCTTCCGTCGAACTTGTATTTGCAAAAATATTTCTATAAGTCTCCTCAACTTCTTCAGGAAGCACCATGCTTACTATATTTGAGAGGACCACGGTATCGATATTATCCTTGCCAACAGCATCCGCCCAGGTCTTGAACAGTGCAAACAGTAGGGATGGTGAACCGTCTATTAAAATGATCTTTCCCTTGTGACCAAGTTTCTCTAGAAGATGCGCGACCTTGGTGACTATAATTGAGCCATAGGAATAGCCCACGATATGGAAGTTCTCATTCGGCTTTAGTATGGCTTTCATTTGCTAGAAGGAAACAAAGTTACAGTACATCAGGTAAGGTTCCCTTGCATATAACTTACCTCAAGGGCAAATTCAGCAATTTCATTGAAGGACGACATAGTTGCAGTCTTATGTAGCTGAATGACGTATGAAGGCGCCTGAATTTGTGCTCCTAAATCCATCCAAGTTTGCCCCGATGAGCATTCAATGCCGGAGAAGAAAAATATCGGATAATTGCCCTTTCTACACTGATTGATGGGAACAACAGTTTTTTCATAATTCTTTTCATCGCCCAGATTGCGAACCATAGGCATGATTTTCTCTCTGCTCTGAACCTCAAGTTTGACATCTTCATCACCGCATTTCTCGCGTGCCTGAGAATATTCATGTAGTTTCTGTAGTGTCAACGATCGAAGATCTTGAGGTGAGAGGAATATATCGAAGTCCCGCTCGAGAGTTTGCTTGATGTCGACAGCCGTTAGGGAATCCATGCCCAGCTCAGACAAAGTCGAGCTATATGAAACAGATTTTAGATCTCGAATGCTCATTATATTCATAATGGTTTCAACAAGACTCTCAGAACCGGCTTGACCTAAGCGTTTCTCAGCCACAACCATACTTGCTACCAATGGATCTGGGCAGGAGAGAAGTGTATCAAGTTCCCGCAAGCAAGATGAAATCCTCTGTTGCAGAGTTCCTCCTATCTCAAGATCGACTTTATCCTCTGCCATAACGGCCACCAAGCCTACTTCACCAACTGCACCCCATTCGATTGCTTTGCCAGGCAAGCCATTGGCAACTCTGTCCTCAATGATCCTTTCCATTATGGAGTTAGCCATACCGTAATTCGTTTGGCCGGCATTACCACGACCGCATGAGACACTCGAGAAAATCAAGAAATGTTGAAGACTCGGGCAAAGTTTCCGGGATAATTCATCGAGGTACTTAGTAGCGAACGCTTTTGGTGCCAAAGATTCCTTGAAAAATTCAACGCTTTGATTTTCGAAAATTGCATCTTTAAGGACCACTGCCAGATTGAAAATGCCACCAATTGGGCCCAGGGTCATGGCTCCTTTGATGAGTGCCTCACAACCAAATTTCGTCGAAATGTTAGCCGTGCTTATGCGAATTTCACAGCCGTAGCTCTTCCAAGTGCTAATAAGAAAAGACTGAATTATAGATCCCTCCTTGTGCAGACGAATAATCCTACTTACCGTATCCTGTATGACTGATAACCATTTGAGACACCACGGCTGGAACTAAGAACAATTTTTCGGGCACCTCTCAGCACCATCCAATCGACGAGTTCTAAGCCAAAGCCTCCAAGACCACCGGGCACCACGTACACTAACTCTGGCGAGAAGTATACAACTGGCAACACTTGAATGGGAAGTGTAGTCTTGGAGTCAGCAGATTCACACACTTGAATTAGAACTTTTCCTATATGTTTTGCGCTTGCTAAAAATCGGAAGGCCTGTTCCATGTCCTTGGCCGGAAAAACTGTACTCGGTATTGGTTGAATGATTCCGCTGGCGATATCCTTTGATATTAGCTCACATAGTTGCTGAAATAAAGGATAAATACATGAAAAGATATTATTTCAGGTTGAGTAGAAGGTGGTTGGTAGACCAAGTAGAAGAAGTATAACGAAGGCTGGCTATAGTAGATACCCTAAAATTAAGAAGTTTGCAACGATTTGAATCATCGCTACCATTAAGAATTTGTGCCATCATGTTGAAAAGGAGCACTTAGCTCACCTTACTTAAAGACATTACTGTCTATCAAAGTCATCTGATGGATTCTGTGTAAAACACTAACAAGCTGTGGCCAAAAATTAAATTATGATCCAACCATCAGTGGTTCCTAACCATTAGATTGTATGCACGGTTTTGGAAGAAGAAAGAAAAATGCGAGTGTCAATGTTGAGGTGTTAGAAGGAAAAAGGAGCATGCCAAGGCTAAAACAAAGCCCGAACAAAAGACTGTAGGGATGAAGAAGGAAATCTAATCTAGTTTGGAGTCACAATCGATGCAAAGAATTTTTAAAGATCACTTGTGCTGACTGATAAACGGCGGTAACGATCAAAACGTCGCTCTTATGCAGAATCCTCCATTTAACCCAGATGATGTCTATAAAAAAGAGCTATAAGGAGCCATGCGTAAACTCTTCCATCTATGCAGAATAAGGATGGAGAATGCACTATGCTCCAACAAGGTCAGAAAAGGACGCTGACAAGGTGACGCGTTATCATGTGATTTCATTAAAATCATACACACTTGAAAGAATTGTGGAAAGCTAACATCAGCAGAACGGTCTTGCAAACATTTTTACAACTACTCGCGTACGTCGACAACATTGATTTTACATAAGCGGCAACGTGTCATCAAGCTGACATCAAAAAACGACAGTTAAAATCGGTGACTTGAAAAGAACGTCATAATAGACAGCTACAATTTTGAGGTAGTTAAGGACTGTGTCTATCTAGCCTCCACTGAGCAGAGATCAAGCGAAAAATCACTTTTGCCAACCGTTGTTTCTTTGGGCTAAAAAGGCAATTGAGTATCAAGGCCCTCCCACGAACAACTAAAGTGGCTTTATATAAGGCTCTCATCATTCCAGTCCTGTTATATGGCATAGAAGCGTGGGCGTTGTTAAAGGCCCACGGTTATTTGGGTAGAAAAATTCTTCGAGTGATTTTTGATCCCGTTTGTATCGACGGGGAATGGAGGAGAAAATACAGCAACGAACTATACAGAGACATCGACATAGTCAGAAGGGTTCGACTTTATCTCCTGAGATGGCTGGGACACGTAGAGCGAATGAACATCAACGCTCCTGACCGGTAAGACTCAGAATCTATCCCAGATTGATGATGCAGTGAAGGAAGATCTCACCTAAGGTGGCGAACATATGTGGGAAGGGACCTTAACCAACTTCGTTTTTAAAACTGGAGGCGACTAGCACAAGATTGAGCTGTACCCCGAACTGTAGTGACATCTAAAGTAAGTAAGTAAGTACTACTTTTTGCCTGTATTTGGGTTGACTGTATTTAAGATGCGTGTAACGCTCCTCTAAGAGTATGTTATAAGTTATAATGGTTCCCAAACCCGGTAAACCGCCGAATGAAAAAAAGGTCATATAGACCGATCTCGCTTCTTCCGTTTGTATCCAAAGTCTTCGAAAGTATATTGCTCAGGCGGTTACAGCTTGTTATAGAAGAAAAGATTTTATTCCTGATCATCAGTTCGGATTTAGATGCAAGCACTCTACAATTGATCAAGTACATAGAATAACCGATGTATCATATGTAAGAAAGAAGTTTTTCCCAAGCGCATTTCTAGACGTTTATTATGCCTTCGATAAGGTGTGGCACAAAGCTTGAAGTTCAAATTTCGACAAGTTTTGCCAAGACATTTATATGACATTTTGGAGTCATATCTCGAGAATAGACTCTTCCGTGTCAAACACGGTATCGATTATTAAGAATTTAAAGAAATAGGGTCTGGGGTACCGCAAAGAAGTGTTCTAGGTCCGCTTTTGTATCTGTTGTGTACTTGTGATATACCGCAAGAAGAAGGCACAACATTAGGTACATTAAATAGTGTAAATGAATGGACACAGACTTGGCGAATCATGCTCAACGAAACCAAATCTATTCATGTAAATTTTACTTAAAAGAAAGTAAATAATTTATCTATTTTTTTCAATTACCTAAATACCTCGGGATAATACTTGACGCAAAATTGAAGTGAAAGCTGCACATAGAAAATGTACTATTTAATTGGAAAATATTCTGCAAAACTGATTTAAAACAAGCAAGTGCTTAAACCGGTGCGGACATATGGTATACAACTTTGGGATTGTACCACAAAAATCAATTACAATATTTCACAAACTTTTGAAAATAAAGTGCGAAGAATACAAAAATAGTCCCCAGTTGTCTGGACGCCACCCTTGGAGTTCACTGAAACTTAATACCACCTGAGTTTCAAACCAACTTCTCCAATCTGTCTTCCTCTCTCCCCTTTCCACAAAATGCCCTCGTCCTAAATTAGTATAAAGGTATTCACATCACATCCTCTTTGACGCCCGCAAATTATAAAAAAAAAAAAAAAAAATTACCGCTCTCGTAATTGAGCATTCACTATCGAAATGTGAGACGACAGCACACGTTATAGTGCGTCATTTCATTCGAACACTATTGTAATATCGGTCGTCGAGCCAAACAACGAAGATGTGAGTATTTTTGTTTTAAATTTTTTTTCTTAAAGAAACTTACTAAAAAAAAAAAACGGACATTGTTTTTTTAATTAAGGTGCAATCTGAACAAAATTAATTTGTCACAGAAAAATATTCTGGCCGATTTTATGGCCAAACACCCCGATTTGGCAAAGAATATATTTTTTCAAATGTGGATGAATGCATCTTTATTAACCCTAAATCTTTTGATAAATCTGCAAAAAATTTTTAATTCGCGTATGATTCTACTTAATGGTTATACTTATACTTTACCAATGAGAACAATCCGTTCAAATAAAAAAATAGATCCATTATTGACTTTAATTTCACTGCAAATAATATTTTTCTCTCTTTTATATCAACCGGTGAAACGTCACTTTGTGAGTTGTAGTAGAATGTCTCTAGTACAATTTAATTTTCATTCGACATGTGAGCATTCGAGTGCCATCATCCCAATCAGATTAATTGATCATTCGATCACGAGTCCTACTCACTCACTCGTTATCGATTTCGGCCCCAGTTCTACAAATTCTAGACGAACGAAATTGATTGTGTAGTCTACAAAAAACGAAGCCATTCGACCTAATTTCATTTTGGAAAACAGATGATTTCGAAACTAGAGAAATTCCTTTTCCCGGATTCGAAGTGAAAATTATTTCCCCGTTCATTCTGAATATGAGGATTTAATTCTCGAGAAAAAAAAAAAATCCACGGGAAAAAATTCCCCGGGAATATTCATAATTGGGCTAATACTTAGTTGCAGTAAGAAATAAAAATTTTGAAAGGAGGTTTTTTTAGTGGGTAAAAATCCAACACTACTATAACCACGCGCTTTACGGTACTCAAAGTGGGTTTTTGAAGATTTTTCACATACCCTCGGGAAAAAAAGTCTTATATAACCTGGCAATACTTTAGTTTTATACACATATACTCGTTCTTACCTTCTTTAAAACCATATCATTACGCGTGATCACCAAATCCAAGAGGACCGCAACGAATGATAGTTCTTTCAAAAATGGACCCATTCCTAGTGGATTGTTATTGGCCATATCAAATTTGCCAATTTCCAAGAAGACACCACCCCTTCCCAAGCAATTAACCGATGCCAGTAGTTTTTCCTCAGACAGTGAGTTTAGAACAAAGTCAACACCCTTGCCATTTGTCTCTCTTCGAACCATGCCCTCAAATGATGTATCCCTTGAGTTGCCAATGTGATTTTCTACAAAAATATAACGTTAATAGGCACATCAGTTCCTCAAAAATAAATCTACCTTTCAACTGTGGGAATGTCTTCAGCAAATAATTCTTCTTCTCGGCCGTACTTACAGTTGTGAACACTTCCAAGCCATATGCCAGTGCTGTTCGAATTGCTGACAATCCCACGCCGCCAGTACCCGCATGAATGAGAATACTCTTGCCTTTGCGAATATCAGTGCGGAAAAAGAATGCATAGTACACCGTAAAGTAAACAACGGGAACAGTAGCAGCCTCACGCAGTGACCAATGCTTAGGGAACTCCATAGTTAGGTCTGAAGATACCCCAATATGACTAGAGACGGCTGATTTCTCCACTATACCCATGATATTTTTGCCAGTTCTTGTATCGACACCAGAGAACTCCATTCCTAGAAAACAGTCCTGCTGTAGCCGGCCTTCGCCGAAAATATCGACAGAGATGCGCCCCGTCGCCAACATAATGTCCTTAAAGTTGAGACTTGAGTAAACTATTTTGATTTGTGACTTTTTGTGATTTTGTTGTCCTTGCAACCACTTCAGCGTTGACATGTCACCACGATGAAGGATGTTTCCGTATGCATGGCCTGAATATGGTTCCACAGGGTAGTCTGTAGCTAGCTGTAGATGGCGATACGTACCCCATTGACCCTGAAAATAAAGAAATAGGTGTTGAGTTTGACACTCCTGATAGATGATTACTTACGTTTTTGTAAATGTTAACAGCCATGCCCAGCGCCAACTGATTGGCATAGAGTGTATTCTTTGGATCAAAAGCTGGAGCCTTTGGATCATCAATTAGCACACATCGCGCCACTGTCTTAATGTACTCCTTGCGGAGACAGTTTGTCAATCCTAATACACCAGTGAGTTTATCTTTCTCTGCGACGAGGATCAAATCCTTTGAGGTTAAAATCTCCTGAGCTGTCTTCAGCCACTGAAATTCGGTATCACTCGATGAAATATTAATAAACTTCACTTCATTAGGACGAGGTTTGTCATTTTTTCGAAGGAGCATTAGCTTCTGACTATTTTCCACCCAAGGACATATTGCTAATACTGAGAAATGCGTTGGTATGTCCACATTTTTACCAGCACTTGACACGAGCACCAGATATGTATTATCAGCCAATCTGTCTGCTAGTTTCAGGACATCACCACCACTTTGATCGATCACGAAGTTGCTTTCTCGGCATTCCGAAATATCACCCTGTTCAACTGTTACATCCGCCGGTAGATCTTCATACTTATGGGAGCTTAAGATCGAATACTCTCCAGTTATCAGTGGTAGATCTTCAATGGCATTCAAAAAGTGCCCAATCATTGGACTCTGTTCTGACTCTGGAATTATTTCCACAATTTTCAGTTTGGACGAAGCATTATTCTCTAAGATAATCTGAATAAAAAACCTGCCAATATCATCAGGTTTCATGGCTGGTGATGGAAAATGTGGAATGAATTGATATCGTTCCAAGACAGGCAGGCCTGGTGGCTTTCTACGTTGAACACTACTCGTCTCCATACCTATCAGTTCAATACCTCCGCCTACAGACCTACCTTCAGAGTCATTTGTGTAAACGTCGACATAGTTCTTATTGGCCACTGTTTTCAAATGGCGATTACCAAAAATGCGGATTTTATTGATTTTTGTCGGTAGGCACAGATCTCGCGAGTCCTTTCTGACAATCTGTGATTGCAGCATGCAGTCCATGAATGTTACCCAATTAGAATCCCATTTAAGACGAGCCACTTGACCATCACCGCGAACTGATTCAACACCCTTAAATTCACCGCCGTAGTAGTATCCGCGTAGTTTGAGTTCTTTGTAAAAGTCCTTGGCGGACATGCTGAATTCCTCTCCATATTTGGTGTCAAATGGTTTAACGGTGATGTCGACTGGTTTTATAGCATCCTTTATTTCTCGAATTATGCCGCTTACAACTAAGCTGTCGCCGTCGATAACCTTGGGGGGAAAGTAAATAAAATAAAATTAGTTACCTTAACTTCATATCATTCATAACTTTATCCATTTATATGGACGTGGACTGTTTCTACTTTTCGCTTATACGTTGTACTTGGTCATGCCCACTTTTAGGCGGCGTTTTCTTTAAAAAACCGTATTCAGCGTTTTGAAAGCTATTTATGGTGATGGTTAAATTTGATTGCAAATTCGTGATCTTCAGTTACAAATGGTGACAGCCATTTTTTTTCTTGGGAAAATCATTTATTTTGCAAAAGTCTCTTAAAAATTGCGATCCGAATTACAACTTTCCTGCATGTTATATGATTGCGTTTACACTCTTTTTAGTGTAGAAATTTGAGTTTACACTTTAAAGGGATTAGGAAACCGATTTTCTATTATTATAGGTAGTAATAATTTTTTCTTAGAGTATATGTACTCGTATACTATATGTAGTACATCGACAAAAGATTGGATTTTAAACATTTTGGACGGTCGTCTGGAACGGATCGTATGTTACCCTATCATTTTCTAACTCACCCATAAAAAAGTGGGCGTATCTTTCTATTCAGCTTCGCGGAGATACACGCTGAATAGAAAGATACTTTAAGAGATTTTATCAGAAAAACTTTTATGACACATTCTGAGCGTGGCTGTAACGACTTGTTACCGAAGTTCATGGATTTTGATGAGATCATGAAAATAAAACTTATTCACCACCCTAAATAGCTTTAAAAATGCAATATCAGATTTTTTGAAGAGACAGCCCAAGAAAAGAAGGCGTGGCATTACACAACGTATGAATGAATTATAAAGAAAAATCACCCAAATGATAAGAGAAATGACACCAATGCTAGTGATGTTGTTGTTGAAAAATCTTATACGTTCACCAACAGCTTTGAAACAATTTTCCCCATAAGAGAATCTTGGACGAACGGAAGGACGACAAGAAACTCCAACGGGTCATCGGTATACACAGACGGCACTAAAATATCAGGGGAATCAGGGGCTGGCTAACTCACCGATTGAACTTGCTATTCACCTAGAACCATTTGAAACCGTGTTCCAAGCAGAAGTCCTTGCAATTATCAAAGCAACAGAAATACTCGCAGAAGACACCAACGAAGAGAGGCAAATAGACATCTGCTCGGACAGCAAAGCAGCAATTAGTGCGATACTACCAAAGGAGTGCAAAATTAAATTGAATCTACTCGCCAGGCGTAATATAGTCCGCCTTATATGGGTACCGAGGCACGAAGGTGTACCGGGTAACGAAAAGGCAGATGAACTAGCAAGGAAAGGAGCGAGTGACACAGAACTGAATCCCGTTAAGACTATAGGGGTCCCTTTGACAACTATTAAAACGACAATCAATGAGAAGATTAGACAGGAGTTCAATAACTACTGGACGAATCTACAGTGGTGAGGAGGAGAAGGAAGATATAGAGCACTTCCTCTGCCACTGCCCTGCAACAGCAAGATTAAGAATGAAAATACTGGGATCCCCAAGGATACCGGATCTAACACAACTCAGCAAGAAAGGAATCGGTGTTATATTGGAGTTCGCTAGACGAACAAGACGATTCCCCGATCACTATATGGCATAAACTCCTCCTTGATACTCCCATGATCCCAATACCTACATCCTCTCTCATCACCTAATTCAGACGAGGGGAACACAACGGGCCCAGTGGAGGCCTAAGTGAAGAACATAGGCTCACCCTCTTAAACCAACCAACCAAGGTTTCAATAATCATATCTCTGTGCAAGCTGTGCTAAATCAACATAAAAAAAATTAATGTAAATGTTTAACTGTAAAATGAAAATAAATACTCGTATCTATCCATCTATCTATCCGCTCAAGTAAGCATTACTGGGCAACCGGAAGAAAGAGTGGATAGTTTCTCGATTCTAGGAAGTACTATTGTCGTTCTAACGGTGAAACCGAACATGAAGTCACTAGCAATATTGGCAGACCCAATTCTGCGTTAGAAACGCTAATCATTTAATGGTGCAGCAATCTGATTAGCTGAAACACCAAACTACTACTATTTTGGAACCAAGTAAAATCATCATCTAGGATGATTGCACAATGGCACACAGACGCGCATTGATCTGCTCAATGACTCAAGATGTTTTGGAGGCGCAATTATTCTACTGTCTGGCGATTTCTGCCAAACACTACCAATCATTTCCAGATCGACCGCTGCCGATGAAATAAACGCTTGCCTCAAATCAACCACTCTGTGGCGCTATGTGGAGAAACTTCAGCTGACGATAGACATGTGAGTTGCATTGCTAAACGAACCATCTGCCGAAGATTTCTCCAAACAATTGCTGACTATCTGTAATGGCAGTGTTCCTGTCGACGAATCGAACGGATTGATTTCGTTCCGCCGAATTTTTGCAATTTCGTCTCAACGAAGGACGAGCTCATCCATAAAGTGTTCCCGAACATCATTGCTAACCACAAAAATCACAATTGGTTGAGTGAACGAGCAATTCTTGCGGCAAAGAACAAATGTGTGGATCACTTAAACTTCACAATTCAGAATCAAATCGTTGGTCCGCTGCATTTCTTCAAATCTATCGACTGTGTAACAAGAGAAGACGAAGTAATCAACTGTCCAACTGAATTTTTAAACTCATGGGTTCTGCCTGGCTTGCCACCGCACAATTAACAACTGAAAGTTGGCTCGGTAGTCATCATCCTTCGAAATCTGAACCAACCAAAACTATGTAACGGAACATGTTTGGTGGTGAGAAAACTCATGGGCAATGTGATTCACGCGACGATACTCAAAGGAAAGTTCAAAGGTGAGGAAGTTCTCATTCCGAGAATTTCGATGATCCCAACCGATATGCCATTCGAGTTTAAACGTACTCAATTTCCGATTCGTCTTGCATTCGCCATGACGATCAACAAATCACAAGGCCAATCCTTGAGTGTTTGTGGCCTGAATCTAGAAAATTGTACGTAGCATGTTCACGTGTCGGCAAACCATTGGCTTTGTTCGTTCTCGCACCTGACAACAAAAAGAAAAATGTCGTATATTACAAGGTGCTTCAATAAAGGGAATCGAGCCGAGTGGAACACATCCAGCAAATAGTTTAACAGAAAGTAGTGCCACATTCATTTCGATTCACTTCAATAAAGCGTGCCTTGCTGCCACGTGAATTATGATACATTCATTTCAACGTAATTAAAATACATTTCATTTTGACTGTTGTACATTTATGAACTTAATTCATTTTGAGTATTCATTTAATATTAATAAAAATCTGAATTTAATTCAGCTAATACGTTAACACAGCATTTATTGATTCTGAGGCGGTACGAAGTTCGCCGGATCAGCTAGTTATATAATAAAGCTTGATTTTTGTAAATAATTCTTCCGGTTAAGTGCGTCAAAAGTAGCGCATTTTAGATCGACGCAATAATGGTTGATTGCTGAACATAAAAAGATAATTTCTAACATTGGGGCACAATTAAATTAAAACCTTTTACATTTCTGGTAGCAATGAAATATTAACTTAGATACATACGTAGAGTGACGGCTAGTGAGTATCTCGAAAAGGGTGCGTTGTACAAACAAAATAATAACGGTTGAAAAGTTTATGAAATTCTATACAAGGGTGAGAAATTTTTTTAAAAATTTTTCAAAAAAAAAACCCACGTTAATGGGAATAGCCAAGTCAAACAACAAAGAATTTGAAGATTTTTTGTTGTGCTGCTACAGGGGAGCATATGTAAAATGCGGGCACTGCATACGGAGGAGAAGAAGAAATGCGGATAGTTTCTAAATAAAACAGCCCAATCTACAGCAACTATATATATATAACGTATATAATTACTTGCAGGGATTGTGGAATGAAAATCGAGCACTAATATGAGATACAGAAACAAAATGTCGACAATGTCTCAAAAAATTACCTCGAAATTTCCCGTCGCACAATGGATCATCACGGTTAGTTGAACCTTGCTATCCGTAGTCAATGTGGTGGCCCGCAAAAATTTCACATTCTCCATTTCAATTGATCGGGTGGTAATCGCTGGGTCGTGATGCATAAATGCATACGTCTTCCAAACGCTCTCCAAATAATACGTGGCGGGGACCAGAACCTTCCCGTCGATATTATGCCCCTCCAAGTATTTAAATTCTTTGGTCTTCATATTGATGGAGAAGGATTTTTCCCCACTCTTTTTCGCAGTCATTTGATCGTAGGTGAACACATCCCAATCGTCGCGGTGGTCCCATTCGATGATATCACTGATCGTGTCAGTGCCGCGTGAGACTGGAAATTCCACTTTCGGATATAAGGCTTCCACTGACACATTCAGTCCATTGATGTACAATCTGAAAGAAGCGTAATCATAACGTTTACCATTTACTCTGTAGTATAATACTTACTTCCCCAGCGCCGCTAGGAAGAACATATGATTGTTCTTGTTATTCCTTTGAGTTAAACCTACATGGATACCACTTGGAATGGCGGACTTCAAAATTGACTGCAACAGGCAATGTGGTGCGATTTCAATTGTCAATGCGTTCTTTGGTAAAAGTGTTGAAGTCTCCTCGAAGAGCACACTACTCAGAAGATTATTTGTGTGATATTCAGCAGACGAGAGTAGTGATTCTGGGCGTGACCAATGTTTCTGTGGAACACTTGTACTCAGCCATTTTGTTGATCGCTTTTTGGGATTCGGTACAATATGTTTGAGGTACTTTAGGAAGTCTGCACCTAAATGTGAGATATACCGCGTGTGGTAGGCAATATTTGAGCATGGAACCTCTTTAGCGAAGATATTCTGAGCCTTTAGTTGTTCGACGAATTGGGCAACATCCTCTGCGGGACCGGAAATTGTACAAGACTCAGGACCATTGTGGCAAGCAACCTCAATGGACTCAGGAAGCATTCCCCGAATTTCCTTGTATGATAGACCAATGGCAGCCATCGAGCCTTTAATTTTTTCCTTTTCCAAGCTGACTTTTCCTCTATAATAAGCAGCCAAAATCATTTGTTCCGCAGTGAAACAACCATCGGCATAAGCACAACCCAATTCTCCTGTCGAATGTCCAATAATATAATCCGGCTCCATGCCAAATGACTTAAGAACATCTACCAACGCTATCTGAATCGCTGCTATACCAATAAATGAGTGCATGATATTGTCAAATATCTTGGGATCATTCAAAGTCAAGATCTTCACCAGATCAACGCCAGCTGGCTTTAGGGCATTGTAGCAGCGCTGAATTGACTGTTTGAACTGGGGTATTGCCATCAACGATGATCCCATTCCAGACCATTGAGAACCCATTCCGCTGAATACCCAAACAATTGGACGTTTCACACCAGTATAATGCTGGACATCTTTTACAAAGCAGGTTGGCAGCTGTGTGCCAGTACCGTTGAGCACATTATAGCCTCTAAACATCATCCCTGGAATGCCACCCGTTTGAATATTGTGCAACAAAGCAATGTACTCCGGGTCTAGTGGTTTGCTTTCAAGCTTGTTGAAGGCTTTCTCCACTGATTCCTTAGTTCTACCTGACCAAAGGCATAGCCTTGGAAGACTTTCCTCTGGAACACCACCGGGCGCTTTCTTCTTATTGTGTTGCTTTAATAGAATATGAGCATTAGCACCACCAAACCCAAAAGAATTCACTCCCACATAGGGCTTCTTCAGCTCTGTGATCTCACTGACCACCTTCATGCGGCCCTCCTGCAAGGCGTCAATCTCTTTCCTCGGCTCACTGAAGTTTATGTTGGGTGGGATTTTTTCATTTTGAAATGCACACATGATTTTAACCACCGAGCAAATCCCTGAAGTTGGTTCCGTGTGACCAATATTCGACTTTACGGAGCCAATAAGGAGTGGCTCTGAACGCTGCTTGCACAGAGCATTATCAATGGCACGGCACTCTTCCGGGTCACCAACTACAGTGCCTGTACTGTGGGCTTCCATGTAGCCAACATCATCGGCGGATATATCTAATTCGCTGTAGAACTCTCGCAACAGTTTTTCCTGTACCATACCGGAGGGGTAAGTTATACCCTCGGCTTTGTAGCCATCACAACTGGTTTTGCTATGCACGAGAGTACCGTAAATTCGCGGAGCGTCACGACGCCGTTGTAGAAAAATTGCTGCTACGCTCTCGGAACGAACATATCCGTTAGCCTTCTGATCGAACGGAGAACATACATCGGTGGCTGAAAGTACCCCGAGACGAAAGAATTGAAGACTGGTATTCGGGTGGAGAATTAGATTGGTGCCTCCAACTATAGCTGCGTCTATCTCACCACTCCTTAACGCTGCATAAGCGACATCAATACCAAACATTGAACTGGAACAGGCCGTGTCTAAGTATATGGATGGTCCCATCAGGCCCATGCAGTACGAGATTCGATTGGCGTACATAGCTCGACTGGAACTGTTTTGGTAGAGCAAAATAAAAAAAGTTAGAAAGTTTTTATTGGCAGCAGACCTCAAGGATACTTACCCAGTGATAGCAAAAGCACCTTGGGATGATGCATCATCGACAATTTTCTTTTCAGACTCTGAGAAACATGCAGCGATGTAGACACCAGTTCTGGAACCTCGAAGGCTCTGAGGATTAACTCCAGCGTCCATTACGGCCATGTAAGCCTCTTCTAGAATCGTACGGCACTGCGGATCCATAGAATGAGCCTGCAAATGATGAACGCCAAAGAAAGTTGCATCGAATTTCTCAATGTCACGGACTCGACCGCATCGCTTTGGTACATCTGGATCGGCATGTTGCCAACGGGTCCCCAACTCACCAATCATGTCAACCTGAGAGTAAGTGGAATGGAAGGATGTTAGATTTGTTGATACGAATATATCAAATTGACAAAATCAAACAACAAGCTAGTTCTAATGAAGTTCATTCAGACTTCAAAAGGGTTTAAAAAAAACCTACCATTATCTTGTAAAATTGTAAACCTTATCTATAAATTTAATGACAATTTTTTAACGAACAGATGTTCAAAAATAAGACAAGTCTGCATGTCATATCAGTTCAACTCAGGTCGAACTTCTTAATATGGTCTACATTGATATATATATATGTATGTATATGAAACTCAAGTCTGTAAAAATGTTGCTTGTTCTAGGAACTTTAAATTTAAAATAGACAAGGAAAACATCATTGCCAGGTGTTCAGACACCACAGCTTTACGCAACTCAATAACGGCTTTCCTACTAGCGCGAATGCACACAGCAAACCTCCATCCTTTTTTACTTAAATCTTTCGATCTCGAGCTTTTGATCAAACTTAACATTACTATGACAAAGAATTTCAATAAAGTTGGTATTTCAATTCTGTCTGTCATTTTGAATGAATTTTTTATTATTCAATTCAGTATCTTACATACTATCAGCGAAAAATGATTAAAACTAGCTTAACAACAGTGTGTGCGACTAAATGGACCATTTGAACGATATCATTTTCACAAATATCATCAATATATCTCATGTTTTTTTCCTATTCACGTTTAAAAACATAAATCTTTCACCGGACACCCTGTAGGAATTACAGGCAGAAAACCCTCTATTTGAGAATTAGTTATGAGAAATATCAAATTGCTCTTTCTGTGTAAAGTAAATGGCTGAATTAGCTATGAAAAATTATCATTATTGTTATTCTAAAATAGCAATTTTTTCTTCTAGTAAAGTATGATAGTGCATAAATAAGCATCATGAAGAGTCTAACCTACGACTATCGGGGTGTTGACGCAACGCCTTAACCACACCTCGGATACGGCGGCGTTGCTCTTGGCAGTCAGAAGTCATACTTGTATTCTTTCGTGATATATTTATAAAGGGTGTCCCAAAATTCACCCAAAATTTGAATTTTGTGCCATTTGTACGTTTGTTAATGAAAAAAAAAAAAAAAAAACAACTGATAATTCAGGGAAAAAACAACTCGTTTTCATTGTTGAGCAATATTTTAAAAATAATGAAAGTTTGGCAGATACAGTTCGCAATTTTCGTACAAAATGTAGTCGGAATATTTTCATCTTGATGGCTTTGTTAATCTTCAAAATTGTCGAATTTGGTTTTCAGAAAGTCCACGAGTGATTATTGAAAAACAAATGCATCCACAATGTGTCACTGTTTAGTGCGGATTTTGGGCGGGAGGCATCATCGGGTCATTCTTCTTTAAAAATGCGGTTAGTCAGGCAATAATAGTTAATGGTGCTCGCTATCGCGACATGATACGAGTAATCTAGTTTTTTGTGCCTAAATTGCAAGATGTAGTTTGCAATTTAGTTGTGGACAACATGTTTTTTTCAGCAAGAAGGTGCCACATGCTATACAGTCGGAGGAACAATTCAATTACTGCATAAATAATTTCCTGGTTGTGTAATTTCCCGTTTTGATGATCAGAATTGGCCGCCCAGATCATGCGATTTAAAGCCGTCAGACTTTTTTTCCATTTTATTAACATAGAGTTCTAAAGTTGTGACGTTATAGTTCAGCTCTCTTATAATATCAGAGAAAAATTCTCCCCTGCGCTGAGGTGTAGGCATAACAAAGTCAGCAATTGTTGGTCCCGACTTTTGAAAATATTTTATCCACAATTATTTTCAGCGCCTCGTTGAAAACAAAATCTCCATTAACCTGGTCGATACCTTGGTACCTGTGCGAGATATCTTCTGGCAAAGTTTGTCTTTATTTTTCCCACAACTGGAGAGCATTGGACAGTCTGCAAGTGCTAATTAGAATGGCAAACAGTTCTCTCAATTCTGTCGGCGAGCGACACAATACGGATTTTTCCATCGTAGTTATCATTTTCCATTAACCTCAACTTCTCATACGCTTCTCTGTAAGTAGCTGTTTTCTATCGATTGTTTTGAATAACATAAACAGATAGTAGTATCAAAGTTGACAACGCGCACGGTGTATTTTCGGCCGAGTGCATCTCCAGCCTTCACGCCTGACCAGTTCTCAGCAGGTGTCTCTTGCACGCGGCGCTTCCACTCTTTTCTTGACACGTTCCACGTATAGTACCGAGGAACTTCGGCGTAGAACAGAGTTTTCGCGAAAGCATCATTTTGTGATAGTTCAAAAAAAGGCTGTCAATGTCGTTTTAGAAGGCGTGGCTACTCTTTCGCAAAAAATTCTGCTCTGTGAAATAGACTCGCTGACCATTAAGAAGGTGCACTGGTAGGTGTTTCACCGTTGGGTGCCTCTTGTGACCTTATACCGTTACTGCTCACATACCGTGGATTTTTTACAAATGATGATGGAAGAATTACCATTTATCTACCCTAAATTGTTAGGATTAACGTCACCATCATTTCTTACTGCATCCTGTAAGTGTATGAAGTTTTCTGCTCGCAACTTACTCGCTCGCATTCGACCTTCTATACATATCTACTAAGAATTGATAAAGTAGTTGCCTACAACGCAGCAGCAGATTAAAATCATCATTACGTACCATGATGTTAATTTCGTAGTAATCCATACACGATACCTTTTTGATTAAAATCGGACGCCCAGTTACATAATTATTTTGTTAGATGTCAAAATGATACCCTTCCTTCCCTTCCCAAAAAAAAATATTGGTTACTGGAAAGCATCATAGAGCCTGTGTGTATCAGCGACCTACTGAGCATGGCGGCACGTGCCTTCAAGACGATGTCCCGAGCAGTGGTGTGTTCACAACTCGTCAGAACGGTTGGTATATTTTTGGTGGTTGGGGCGTTATATCATCTTTCATGTTGGCCTCGTGGCTCATGGTCAGGTTGGATCACAACCTTACAATGTTCACCGGGAACGTTTTCCAGTGCAGTTTTAAGTTCAATAATCATTGTTATTATGTAATATAAGTTAACATCGTCAACCACTCGCACGCGCAGCGGAAATGCTGACCTAGCGTCTGGGGCGAGAAACGAATTTCCAGGGAAATTCACGTTGGGAAATAAAATGCAAGCTAGGGAAATCAACATTGCAATAAACTAATGAAAATGCAACCTTCAATAATTTTACTTGTACGAGTCTTCTTTATTTTTAAGTTAGTCTTAATCGATACTTCATACAATAAAGGACAGGGCAATCTGCCCTGAAAAGTATTTTTTTTAAATAATTTCGGCGTAAATTCTATTAACTGGCGCCCGAGCAGGGACCGTGCGGTTTTACTAAATAGTCAATACGCGTACGAATAATAAACGCACTTATAAACTAAAATAATCGTGGAAATAGTGCTAGTGAGAAAAATATAGTGGACACCAAGCCGCGAAATCATCGCTAGTGCGTGAGACAAAATAGTGGACACCAAGCCGCAAGTTTCATAGTGGACACCAAGCCACGAAATTTTCACTATAGTGCGTGTAAGCAACAAAAGTGGACACCAAGCCGCAAGTTGTGTAAAGTGGACACCAAGCCACGAAATTATTGATAGTGCGTGTAAAACAAAGTGGACACCAAGCCACAAGTTTCGTAACGTGGACACCAGGCCACGAGACTGATTAGTAATTGTGTAGGGGAAAAGAGGCCCCCGAGTAATCCTGTAAAACAGGGATAAAAAGGAGTTCCGGAATAGCGAACAGCCGCCCCAACCAACAGCCACGGTCCAGAACCCATCTTCGTTATGAGAATTGAAGCCGTTATATTTCTGTAAGAATATTTTTGTCCTTTGTAATTTGTAATCGATTTTGTAACATCCTAAGACTCAACTAGAATAAGATCCAAATTTTAATTTCTGTAAGAACATTTTTTTTTTATACATAATTCGTAATTATTTGTGTAACAACTTAAGACTCATCTAGATTAAGACCCATTTTAATTATTTTTGATTCAATTTCAATTGCGAATCTCGGTTCACATTCATTGACTTAATTTCAATCACAAAAATTTCAAAATGTCGAACCCAAATAACTTAATCAGACCAGCCCGCTTAGAAGTACCAGGAGAAAATGCTGCTCCTCCTGCTCCTCCTGCCCCCTCCTTTACAAACCAAATAGACGATAACTTGGTACATCTCATAACCAGACTCGTAACCGAAACACTACACATTCAGGGACGACAGATATTTAATTCAATTATGAATCCAGCCTCAGATATCAATAATGATATTGATCAACCGATTAACACCACTGATCAGAATCTTGCCGACATGGACAAAGTTCCAGATGTGGTTAAGAGTTTGCGCGAGTTTTCAGGTGAAGCTCAGGAGTTCAACTCGTGGAAGAAAAGTGTTGAAAGAATACTTAAGATCTACGACCACCTCAAGGGTACTCCAAAATATTATGGCATCTTGTCCGTTATTAGAAATAAAATAACAGGCCATGCCGATATAGCGCTCGAATCATATAATACCCCTTTAAACTGGGAAAAGATTTCTAAATGTTTGACTCTGCATTATGCAGATAAAAGGGATCTAGGGACACTCGAGTACCAAATGACGACTTTGGTACAGGGTAACAATACAATACCCGAATTCTATCAAGCAGTTTATCATCATTTATCTCTGATTCTTAACAAACTCGGTTGTATTGACATGAGCCATGAGTCGTTAAATAACATGACTCAATGTTATAGAGATAAGGCACTTGATACTTTCGTTAGAGGGTTGAAAGGCGACCTTCCCAGATTACTCAGTATAAGGGAACCCGCAGATTTGCCGCAGGCTCTGCATCTTTGTCTTAAACTCCAAAATGTTGACTTCAGAACTCAACACGCCAATAATTCCCAATCAACAGCTCGGAAAACCTTCCAGCAAACACCTCCACCGGTTCCTCCTAGAAGATTCAATCCTCCACACCCAGTTCCTGTTCCAGCCCCAAGGCGAGAGTTCTTTCCACAATTGCTTCATAACCCTAGTCAACCTCAGCAACCCCAATTCCACAGGCAACCACAATATCACTCTAGGTCTTTCCAACAAGCCCAACCGCAACGGTTTCCACCAAACCAACGCGAACTTCCTCCCAAGCCTATGGACATAGATCATTCCATTAGAACTCAGAGGGTAAATTACCTAAATAGACCAAGAAACCAGCCTACTGCACAGAAGCGAGAGCACTCACAACAAGTTCATCAACCCTATAAAATGCAACGAGTCTACCATACTGAAGAAGCCGTCGCCGAAGAACAAGAAATAGAACAATACGAAGCCACGATGAACCAAGAAGATCAAAACCACGAACAAACACTTACGGAATACAGTGACGACCAAACAGACGAACAATATTTTGATCCACCGCAACAAGTTGATGACATATATTTTTTAGATTAAAACACTCTTCGCTTCCTTATTTCGAGCACGTTGCAAAGAGTGGACAGGTGTATAAATTTCTAATTGACACAGGCTCGAACAAAAATTACATTCAACCACGACATATACGCAATCCTCTCCCCAACAAAAAGATTTTCTATGCTAATTCCGTAGGGGGAAACATTAGAATAACCCACCATAGTCTTATTCCTCTTTTTGGTACTGAAATAGGCCCCTTACAATTTTTTATACTTCCTACCCTTATATCATTCGACGGCATTATAGGGAACGATACCCTTAAAAGCCTGAATGCGGTTATTCACATAAATGATAACTATATGAAAGTTCACCAGAACACTTTTATCGAACTTAAACAGCATCTAACTGAAACCGTAAATAGCGTAAATATCCGAACATCCCATTTGAATGACGAAGACTCTAACTATCTCACTAAAGTTATTGGGTCTTTTCCGAAACTCTTCTCTGATCCTGACGAGAAACTTACTTATGCGACAACTGTGAAAGGAGAAATTCGTACAATAGGTAACGAACCAGTCTATTCGAAATCCTACCCCTACCCAAGAGGACTTAAAGAAGAAGTTGAAAAACAAATCAACCAACTTCTAAATGATAATATTATCAGGCCGTCGAAATCTCCATATAATTCGCCAGTCTGGATCGTCAACAAAAAATTGGACGCTTCAGGCGAAAAAAAATATCGAATGGTGATCGACTACCGAAAACTTAACTCGGTCACCATTGCCGACAGATACCCCATTCCGGAAATCAATGAGGTCCTAGCTAACCTCGGCGACAACAGATGGTTTTCTGTCATAGATTTGAAGAGCGGATTTCACCAAATCAAGCTCAGAGAATCCGATATTGAGAAAACGGCGTTCTCTATCAATAACGGGAAATTCGAGTTCACTCGTCTTCCCTTTGGTTTGAAAAATGCTCCGGCGATTTTCCAAAGAGCTCTCGACGATATCCTAAGAGAGCACATCGGAAAACGATGTTACGTCTACATCGATGATATTGTCATCTTTGGAAAAGACAAGGCTGAACATTTTAAAAACCTGAAAGCCGTCTTTGATACTCTAGAACGCGCCAACATGAAGATTCAGTTGGATAAATGCGAATTTTTCAAGACCGAGGTGGAATTCTTAGGATTCATCATCAGCACTGATGGCATTAAGACTAACCCTAAAAAGGTTCATGCCATTACAGAGCTACCACCCCCAAAAACGCTCAAAGACCTGAGATCTTTTCTAGGTATGTCAGGGTATTATCGCCGATTTATCAGAGATTATGCGAAAATAGCGAAACCCCTGACATCCCTTTTAAGAGGGGAAGACGGACGAGTGTCCAGACATCTCTCTAAAAATAAAAAGATAGATCTTGACGAAAATTGCATTTACTCATTTAACCAAATTAAAGACTCCTTAACTTCCAAAGAAGTAACTCTCACTCACCCGAACTTTAACAAAGACTTCGAACTCACGACGGACGCATCCGACTATGCAATTGGTGCTGTCCTATCCCAGGACAGAAAACCCATAACATTTCTCTCAAGGACACTGACAAAGACAGAAGAAAGCTACGCCACTAACGAGAAAGAGATGCTCGCCATCATCTGGGCTCTAAACTCGCTTAGGAATTTCCTTTACGGATCAAAAAAGGTAAATATTTATACGGACCACCAGCCATTAACATATGCGCTGAGTAATAGAAACACAAACCACAAGATGAAGCGATGGAAGGCAATTCTGGAGGAGTACAACTACGAACTCAAGTACAAACCAGGAAAGGAAAATGTAGTTGCCGATGCTTTATCTCGACTGCCACAAAAAACACAAATAAATTCAATGACCATGACGCAACATAGTGATGAGAGTTCTTCACATAACCTGATACCAGCAGTTGAAGTACCCATTAACGTTTTTCGAAATCAGCTGATTTTAGAAATCGGGGACACAACTAGCCATCAATTCTTAATTCCATTCCCCACGTACCACAGACACGTTTTTGTACAACCCAGTTATAGCAACTCAGATATCATTTCAATTTTTAAAAAATATTTAAATCCCAGTGTAATAAATGGCTTGCAAACAAAAGAAGAAATAATGGGCCGAATACAAAACATTTATCCCGAACATTTTTCCAAATACAAAGTTAGATACACTCAAACAATAGTTGAAGATCTGGCCAACGAAACGGAGCAGGAAGAAAAAAATATTAAGTATCCATCGCAGGGCACACCGTAATCCAGAAGAAAACCGCATACAACTTCTTCAACATTTTTATTTTCCGAAAATGGCATCAAAAATCAAAAGACTAGTAAAAGTATGTAGAATTTGCAAAGAAAACAAATATGAACGACACCCAAATAAACCTATCCTTGAACCAACTCCAATCCCTAATTATCCTGGCCACACTCTGCATTTAGATATTTATTCAACGGAAAAAAAACTGGTATTAACCGCCATATGCAAGCTCACCAAGTTCGCCAAGACTAAAATTATCAAGTCAAGAGCAATAACCGACCTCAGGCAACCTCTTCGAGAAATCTTATTCTCTTTCTGCATTCCCGAGAGTGTTGTCATAGACAACGAAAAAGCCCTTAATTCGGTATCCATATTATCCATGATGGAAGACGAGTTGGGCATTCGTATTCACAGAACACCACCCTACAAATCCGAAGTAAACGGGCAGATTGAGCGGTTTCATTCAACTCTCTCAGAGATCATGAGATGCCTCAAGGCTGAAAAGGTATCCCGATCCTTCGAGGAACTGCTCGAAAGAGCCACTAACGAATACAATTTTACAATTCACTCCACAACAGGAAAAAAACCGGTCGAACTCTTCTTTGGTCGATCTCCACAAATAACCCCCGAAGAACTTGATAAAACCAGGCAGAATAATATAGATAAAATTATCCAAAGACAAGAACAAGATTTAAGTTATCATAACCAAACCAGGAAACCATGTAAGATGTACCATCCTGGAGACGTCATTTACATAAAGCATAACAAAAGAATTGGTTCTAAACTCACCGTCCGATATAAAAAGGAAGTAGTTAAGGAAAACAAAAATACAACTGTCGTGACTGAATCCGGCAAAACGATCCACAAAAGCAATATTAGGAACTGAACAATAAATTTCATATCTCTCTTTTCAGACATGCATTATGCATCGCGGAAGCGGAAATCCAAATTTTGGACTTCTCTAATTCTCAATTCGTTTCAATACACACTGGACAAACAAAGATACAGAACGGAAATTTCAAATTAATCCATGACATTGACCTCGACCAATACGACCAACTCTTGACCAAAATTTCTCCAATGCTTAAACTTAACGAAACAAGGAACGATTCCCTTTTCCTATACCTTTCCCATGAGCACGAGCAAATAAAAAATTTGATATCTAACCTAAAACCAAAAAGGGTAAGAAGATCTCTAGATTTTATAGGTTCGACGTGGAAGTGGATTGCCGGTAATCCCGACCACAACGATTTCATTACTATCAAAAGAAAAATGAATAACCTACTTACTAACTCTAACGATCAAGTTGTAATAAATAAATTGCATAATGAAAGAATTAATAACATAACCAAGATTACGAATGAGATTGAATCAATGCTAAAAACCAATAAAAATTTCAACAGAGATGTAATATTAAATATTCAATACAAATTTAAAATTTTAAAAGAAGAATTAGTTAACATTAATTTGGCCATACATTGGGCGAAACTAGGAATTGTTAATTCAATGATTTTATCAAAAGAAGAAATAAGCCTAGCTGTAAAAACACTAAATCAAGAGAATGTCCCTTTCACTACTATAGAAGAAGCTCTTAATTTTGCTGAAATAAAGATAATAACAAACACAGCTTCCATACTTTATATTGTTAATATCCCTACTACCGATCCTTCCACATATGAACGAATATTATTAAAACCTGTGAAGAGAAATGGAGTAGCCATAGAAATAGACTATAAAGAAGTTGTAAGAAACAAAAACGAAATTTTTGGCGTAACTAATGATTGTAAAGTAATAAATAGTGTTTCAATTTGTAATAAAAGAGATCTTATAAATATTGCTAACTCAGCATGTATTCCCAACCTATTAAATAGTAAAATAGCAACATGTAATAAAGTGAATAGTCAGCATATCCCGTCGATCGAGGAAATAACAAGTGGAATGATCCTGCTTAACGACTTTAACGGAACTCTCCAAGTCGAATCCACGCCTCGGAACCTTACTGGTACCTTCCTTATTAAATACGAGAAAACCAACATAACGATAAATAATAGAGTATTTGCGGCATACGAAGCTTCTACACACACCGTTCTTCCAGCCATACTGCAGCCAACACCCATAGAGAACAGATTCCATCGACTATTGTCGCTCGAAATGATGGGCGAACTCCACATCAACAATACCAAAAGTATCGAGTTGCTCAAAAGCGAAAACGAAGCTTACGCATTCATCAGCTGCGGAACAATAAGTCTCATCGGGATTATCCTAGTAATTATCACCATCTATAGAATCATAACAAGGCATTCAAGTAATGAAACCAGAGTCATGATCCAGCAGCAAGAAATTAAGAACATCGAAGCTCCACCACACACTGAAAGTTTACCAAAAGGAAGAATCCAACAAACAAAGTTCAACGACCTTCCTTACTTTTAGGCGATTGAGGACCATCGCATTTAAAGGGGGAAGAGTTAACATCGTCAACCACTCGCACGCGCAGCGGAAATGCTGACCTAGCGTCTGGGGCGAGAAACGAATTTCCAGGGAAATTCACGTTGGGAAATAAAATGCAAGCTAGGGAAATCAACATTGCAATAAACTAATGAAAATGCAACCTTCAATAATTTTACTTGTACGAGTCTTCTTTATTTTTAAGTTAGTCTTAATCGATACTTCATACAATAAAGGACAGGGCAATCTGCCCTGAAAAGTATTTTTTTTAAATAATTTCGGCGTAAATTCTATTAACTTATACGCTGTATTTTTTGTATTTTCTCTCTTTCGACACCTTGAATGATTCGAGAATGTATTTCAATTTCTGATTCCTTATCACCACTTTGGCTGCAAATTCGATGCAGGAAGTAAAGACCCAATCCTGCGATAAACCTGCTCTTGGATAGTAAATGTTGGCGAAAATGCTGGCATTGCAACAGTTCTATCGGCTCTAAAAGATGTCATATGAAAACACGAATTCTGCTTCATGACACGATTTACAAATCGGCGCGATTCCTCTTTTTTATTAGAAAACAGATCTTTTAAGGGATCTATCATCTCGTCTATTGTTAGTATGACTACTTAACCTCCAGAAAAATACATTCCAGCTACCTCTTTCTTCCACTTCATTGCCCTGCAAAATCTACATTCTTTATTCATTCTTAAAATTGTTATAAGTCTGTGACCGTAGTAGTCAAGAGTCGCATAGTATTCAAAAGCGGCTTTTTCAAATATGGCTGACGCGTTTCTAGCGAATGCTTGCCGGCGTTGTGCCGCCCTTTCATTAACAACGCGTCTGCGAGCTACAGTAACTTAATCAGTCTCAGGATGTCGCTGCGATGCTAAATATTCGGCGTGTTGTTGACGCCGTGCTAGCGACTGCTCTGGGGTTTCAACAGCTCTTTAACTCGATTACCGCTCAAAAAAAAAAAAAAAACATTCCTACATAAAATACTAGGATAATGCAGCCGTAAAGTAGAGCGTTTTGAAGGCATACCGGGTAATTATTTTTATGAAGGCTTAAAGAAATGAATCTATAAATCTTAGAACTGTATTCATGTTCAAGGAGATTGTATTGAAGAATAAAATTATAAAATTGAAACATACCCGTATCCCATTCCGCGAACTTCACGCCACGATCACCAGAGAGTTTCCACATGACCCAAATGCTAAGTGGGCATGGATGCTACTTACATAAGTTTAAACTCGACGACACACCCAACTGCCCGTACTGCGAGGGAAGGCAAGAAGACGTTGAGCATGTGTATTTTCAATGCCCACGATTCCAGCTTCAGAGAGAAATCCTACAAAGGGAACTGGAAGAAATACCAAACCCTGAAAACATAATAGGGTACATGCTACAGTCGCAAGCAAAAGAAAGCAAGAATTGCTAAATCCTAACCCGCGAAGAAATACCTGGAGGTGGTACTGCGGGGTATAAAAAAAGGGTGTATAAAAGAGAGGTGGTATTAGTCAATTGAAAACTGGCATACTGACCAACCGAGTATTTCGTTAGTATCTTTTAGAAGATTTCCTCTTCCCAACCAAAAAAAAAAAAAAAAAATCATCAGAGAGCTAAACCCGAAAGGAAAGAGTATCTGAATTAACTATATGGCGAGCAATTCTTTTAATTTTTATACCATATCCAAGGTATTTAACTTGAAGCAATGATCAGTAGCGTGGTGTAGTGGTAACATCATCGCTTGTTACGCTGTTGATTCACGGTTCGAATCCTGATGTCAAGAATCATCTATATATTTCGCATGAAATAAATAAAAAAGTCGATCACTTGCGATAGCTGAGTCAACTCTACTGTGAAAGCATAGCACTGGCAGTAGATTGGTCATATGGCTAAAATACAACTCGATCGTGATGAAGACATCAGGAGGACGGAAAAAAATACTGTGAATCATAAGCAACGACAATGAAAAAAATACTCCCCAGTTATCTGGACAGCCACACTTGGAGTTTACAGAAAACTTAATACCACCGAAGTTTCAAACTACACCACTCTGTCTTTCTCTCTGTCTCTTCCCCTTTCCACAAAACGCACGTGTTCTAAAAATTAGTATAAGGGTATTCATATCCCTTTTAACACGTGCAAATTATAAAAAAAAAAAAACAGCCAAGACAATTGAGCTATGTCCATCCTTAAATTTTGAGATAAATAATTCAAATGTGGTACACAGGCTCCACGGCTCTTAGGTTAGTCGAAATTGACAGTTGAAACTTGGATCGATTTAAGTCACCTTTGCTGTCTAAGGGCGTGATCGAAAGTCGTAAATAAGTTTCAAAGTTTTACTTTCGAAAGTAATACTTAAGGATAGTTCTACTTTTGCAACGTTTAACTTTGTTCAGTGACTGCTGTGAATAGTCTAGAACGGAAAATTGGGAAAATTCAATGAGAAAGAACGTCATCCTCCTCGTTCCTCTTTGAGTTGACGTTTAAGTTTACTTTTTCTTGGAAGAAAGTGAGCGTAAATTCACGCATTCTGGTGAAATACGAGTATTCACAATAAAACTTAACTTAATAACTTAATAAGACTTAAGTAAAGTTCGGTCTTTTGAAGAAACCCTCCCTTCTTCCCTAAAAAGTGGGGGTGGCTTTACACAATGTGTGGACGACTTGTAGAAAAGTGTTTGAAACTGTTGATGGGATCAGACGTTCAATTAAATAGTAAAAATAAATTATCTTGCCTTTGGAAACGAACTCTAATAAAATTTATAAAAATGAAATGTTGCTGGTTGTAATTTAAAAGTTGAATGACAAGAACAAAAAATTGTATGTGGTCATTGCAGCCAATATTTTCATGCGAGCTGCGTTAAATTGGACAAAAGAGAAATATATTTTTTTGAAAAGAGCAATCAAGACCACAAATCCAACGGGTGTATTCCTCAGAGGAGAAAATCAATTTTGGCTGATCGTTTTTCCCTTACTGCTTCCAAGGTCTCAGCAAACGATTCATCATCCGATCCAATAACTTGCGGATTCCCCAATGAACCATCTCCCATTTCTCATGATCTTCATACCTCTATATGTTGTACAGTGAAATATTAAAACTGCAAAAGCTAAACACTGATGCAATCACAAAAATTCAGTGCATAGAAGAAAACAATGCGTCTCTTGCGAGGAAGGTTGACCCCTAAGAAATGAAGCTGAATTTGCTTGAGTAGAGTCAAAAAAGAGAACAGTAGACATCGTCGGATTACCCGAAGTAAACAATGCTAACGCTAAAGAGAGAGTTACTAAACTCTTTAGTGTTGGTCTTGGAGAGGTGTTCGATCTTGTCGAGGATTGCTACGTTAAGAAAATGAAAGCAAAAGAAACGACGATAAGTAATGTTGCATCGAACATTGTGAGCGTAAAATTTTCTTCGCTGTCGCGAAAGGACAAAATTATGAACAAACTAAACAGGAATAAAATCAAATTGTCTACCACCATCTTTAATGAAAAATACACTAACATCGGCAAGAAGAGCGACCATCAGTATCAGCAGCAGAATATTCATCAACGATTCACTTACTGGATACACGAGATCTCTATTTGAGAAGGCGAAGCAGGTGAAAATCAACGAATTATCCAAATATGTTTGGGTGAACAACTCATCGGGGCTTATCAGAAAGAAGAAAGGGATAGAGTTATTAAAATTGTTAATATTTTAATATTTTTCTTTCAACTTTATCTTTTTTTTTACAATTTGCGCGCGCCAAAGGGGATACAAATACCCGTATATTATTACAGGGCACGGGCGTTGTGCAGATAAGATAGACAGAGATAGAGAGAGAACGAAAGATTTGGTGTAGTGATTTGAAAGTCATGTGGTATTTAGATTCTGTAAACTCCAAGGGTAGCGTCCAGATTTGTTTTGCTTTAATTGTCGTTACTCATGATTCACAGTATTTTTTTCCGATAACGAGTACTTCGTCATCGAAATGTGACGATCTGGCATTACCGCTCTCGTAATCGAGCATCCACTACCGAAATGTGAGATGACAGCGTACATTATAGTGCGTTATTTCATTCGAACACTATTGTTCTGTCGAGTCGTCGAGCGAAACAACAAAGATGTGAGTATTTTTGTTTTAATTTTTTTTTAAGGAATTTACTAATACAATGTCGGTTTTTTTAATTAAAGTCCAATCGATTAGGGTTGTCATGGTGTAGCGGTAACATCATCGCCTGTCACGCTGCAGGTCACGGTTCGAATCCTGATGTCAAGAATCATCTTTTTATTTCGCATGAAATAAATAAAAAAGCCGATCAATTGTGAAAGCTTATGTCAACTCTACTGCGAAGGTATAACACTGGTAGGTGGCCATATGGCTAAAATGCAACTTGATAGTGATGATGACATCAGAAGGACGGACAAAAAATACTGTGAATCATAAGCAACGAGAATAACAGCAAAACAAAAATATTCCCCAGTTATTTGAACGCCACCCTTGGAGTTGACTGAAACTTAATACTACCTGAGTTTCACCAATCTGTCTTTCTCTCTGTCTCTTCCCCTTTACACAAAACGTCCGTGTCCTAAAAAATTAGTATAAGGGTTGTTACAACCCTGACTTCTTCCGATCTCTCCACACACCACGATCTCGCCTGAATACACCCATTTGAGAAAAGGACAGCTGGTATGACCGGAAGCTTGACCACTTTTCTTTGATTCCTTTTTTTGCGATCTTGTGTCACGCGGTAACGAGGAAAAAGACAAGAATTTGTAATTTCTCTCTAAAGATTTACTAAATAATAAAGAGTTTGTTTCTTAAATTGAGGAAATTGTTCAAATTTAATTGAAGTTGCCTAAGTGTGGCAACATTTTACAAATTCTTTCTACCGAATGAGCACAAGCATGGTTAACGAGAAGTCACCGCAGTACAACGACGTGGATGGATACAACTGCAAGGCATGTCCAGCACCAGATTCTGAATGTGATATGGTGCAGTGCGACATGTGCAAATCTTGGTACCATTTCACTTGCGCTGGGGTTAACATGTCCGTTAATAAAAGAGCTTGGTTATGCAGCACATGCCTCGGTGAAACTACAACACTTGCAGCTGCCAATCTTACGAGTGATGCTGAGCCAGCATCAGAGCGCCGTGCACAGGTAGCCCCAACAATTATGAACATCCCAGTGGCACTGCCTCAGCGATCATCTAATCAAGACCATACCTCCAATATCACAAAGTCATCGAAGTCGTCTGGGTCATCAACTGTGAGACGTTATCAACTCGAGCTGCAAAAACTAGAAGAGGAAAGAACCATGCAAGAAAGGCGAGACCGAGACTATATCGATAAAAAATACACGATCTTAAATCAGTTGGCCAACGAGTCGTCCGAGGGAGAAGAAGAGGAAGAAGCAGATCCAGCTGAAATTAGAGGTAAGGTGAATAATTGGCTTACTACTAAAAGCTCCACTCAGCAGGAAGAAGCTCTCTCTCAAACGGAGCAACACATTTCCACTCGCCTCAGGGTTAGCAAAACTTGGATGGGAACTGCTACCAATCAACTGTGCGCTAACACACATCCGGGTTCATCCATCTCTGGCAACGTGTTACAACACCCCTCCTCGATGAACCCCACCGTACAAAGGCAACAGTGCGCAAATGGTGGCCCATTTATCTCAAGCGTACATGGTAAAGTGTTGCAACATGCTGCCTCATCGAACCCCACCGCCCAGAAACAGCAGTCAGGTTCTAATTCGCAGCCGCATAAAACATGTACCTTGCCAAAGGCTCAACAGCAACCAGTTTTTAAACCAACACTGCCGAACCAACCAACTTCCACACAGGAGTTACTCAGCGACTGCATAGTCCAACCCAACGGCGTAACCAAAAATGATTGTAGATCGACTCAGCCTACCATTCCTGAACGGCAGCCAAACGCTCAAGTACTCTCAAGAGCATACCGGCAAGATCAAGCACCTGCTCTGCAGCAGAATGCTATAGTTACCACCACACTCTCTCCTAACCAACCAGCTTTGCATGATGATCAACACAGCTTTGCCCTGGAACGATCCAATGGCCTTACAAGAAGTCACATCGCTGCTCGCCATCTAATCTCACGTGATCTTCAGAGTTTCGATGGAAATCCCGAATTCTGGCCACTATTCATATCAAATTTCGACCGCTCCACGCAGCTCTGTGGCTTCTCGGATGAGGAGAATCTTATACGACTACAGAAAGCGTTAAAAGGCAAAGCTTTAGACGCTGTTAGATCTCTGTTAATCCAACCACGCTGTGTGGCTAGAGTCATCGACACACTCAAGATGTTATTTGGAAGACCGGAGTTGATTGTACACACACTTTTACAAAGGGTTAATGCAATGCCTGCTCCAAAGGCCGAAAAGCTGGACGGTATAGTCAACTTCGCCGTTACGGTCCAAAATCTCTGCGCCACAATGGAGGCGTCAGGGCTAGAGAGTCACTTAAACAACCCGACTTTGTTGCAGGAACTGGTGGAGAAGCTACCGCCTGCCATCCGTTTGAATTGGGCAATGTACAAACAAACACTGGCGGTGTGTACTTTATCAGAATTCAGCAGTTGGCTTCTTTGTGTAGCTGAAGCCGCAAACGGGATACTTATTCCAAATGCTTCGCACGCAGGGGAAGTAAAAGCTCATTCTCGGAGTGGTAAAGAGAAAGGTTTTCTACATGTGCATTCAACTGAAGTAGACAATAACAACAATGCCTCACGCTCACCAGTCAAACACAGCTGTTGTTTTTGTCGCGGAAGATGTTCTTCTGTGGCTCTTTGTCAAAAGTTTGCTCAGGCCAGCCGCGCAGCCAAGTGGGCAGCGGTAAGGGAAAATCAGCTGTGTCGTCGTTGCCTAAGAAACACGGGAACTTTAAGTGTAAATCAGTGGACATATGTGGGAAAAATAACTGTACCTATAAACATCATCGATTGCTCCACAATGATGAGAGGGATATGCCGAAATCACAACCACAGCAAAAACCCAATAGCCATTGCCACGATGAAGGGAAGAAGGTGAATGAGGTATTTCAACCGCCGCAGTATGATTCCAATACTCATTGTCACAACTCCGATTCCATTCTATTTCGCATAGTTCCTGTGATTCTGTACGGAAACAATAGTCAAGTGCAAACGTTTGCCTTTCTAGACGATGGCTCATCACTTACTCTAATGGACGAGGAAATAGCCATGCAGTTAAATATTAAAGGTACAGCCCACCCGCTCTGCATTAGGTGGACTGGAGACACTCGACGATATGAATACGATTCCAAAATCATGAGCTTGCGAATTTCCGGCACTGGAGACAATGCTGTAAGGTTCAATCTCACGGATGTTCACACAGTCAAGAGTCTACAGCTACCTATACAGTCGTTGGATCCTGAGAAGCTGAAGGTGCAATATAAACATCTCCAAGGCCTGCCCATTTCGCCTTACAATAACGCTCGGCCCCGTTTACTCATTGGCTTAAACAATCTTAAGCTAGGGTTTCCTTTACGGTGCAAGGAACCGGTCGCTGCCAAGACTAGGCTGGGATGGGTAATTCATGGCAGTTGTTCAGATTCATCTTCCACGGGTCCATGCTCCCACGCCACCTTCCATCTTTGCGGATGTGAGCAAGAGAACAGCGATACGAATCTGCAGCAGCTCGTTAGAGATTTCATCAGTGGAGAAAACTTTGGAGTGTCACGTCCAAGGAACCTGTTGATGCCAACGGAGGAGAAGCGTGCGCTTGAGTTGCTAAATACCTACACTCGCAGAGTAGATGGCCGCTACGAAACAGCTCTGCTCTGGAAGTATAGCGACGTTTAAATGCCAGATAGTTTTCCAATGGCTATGAAACGCTTTTTGTGCCTTCGTAAACGCATGAATAGAGATCCGCAGTTGGCCGCCGCTATGAAGGAGAAAATCGAAGACTACGTTGCCAAAGGCTATGCAAGGAAGCTATCTTCTGAAGATGTGACAAAGCAAACCCGCTGTTGGTATCTACCTATCTTCCCTGTGCGGAACCCAAATAAACCAGGGAAACTACGAGTGGTCTGGGACGCAGCTGTCAAGGTGAAAGGAATGTCCCTCAATTCGGTTCTCTTAAAGGGGCCAGATCAACTTACCTCCTTGACGTCAGTTCTTTGCAAATTCAGGGAGAGGTCTATAGGCATCTGCGCTGATATTGCGGAGATGTTTCATCAGGTGCGAATCAGGCAAGCTGACCAACATTTCCAACGTTTCCTTTGGAGTAACAGCGACGTTAAGAATCCAGACGTTTATGTTATGAACGTTATGACATTTGGTGCGACGTGTTCACCTTGTTGCGCCCAATATATCAAGAACAAGAACGCCGAAGACTACGCAATGGATTTTCCCAAGGCAGTTCGATCAATTCTCGATAATCACTACGTCGATGACCTGATGGATAGCGTCGACACGGAAGAGGAAGCGATTAAGCTGGCAAAGGATATCAAATTCATCCATCGGCAAGGAGGTTTTCACATCCGCAACTGGATCTCTAACTCCCATAGGGTGTTGAAAGCATTACAAACAGATCCTACTGATCAGAAGAATTTGAATGTGGACGTTGAACTTGGCACGGAGAAGGTACTAGGCATGTGGTGGTGCACCGCCTCCGACTGCTTCATATACAAGCTGACTTCTAATCCAAAACATAAAGCACTCCTTTTCGGAAGACGCCGCCCAACCAAACGTGAAGTATTAAGAGTTTTGATGACTGTCTTCGATCCGCTGGGATTATTAGCGAACTACTTAATGTATGTGAAAGTACTTCTGCAGCAAATATGGAGATCTGCGATCGGCTGGGACGACGAAATCCAGGACGCTGAGTATGAAAAGTGGCTTAAATGGGTTCGCCTTTTGCCGGAGGTGGAAACACTAAAACTTCCTAGAAGATACATTACCCAGAATTTCACGACGCAACCAGAGATCGAACTACACATTTTCGTGGATGCCAGCGAAAATGGTTACGCTGCAGTGGCGTATGCTAGATTCAGCTCCAAAGGATCTGTGCAGTGCTCTCTTCTGGGAGCTAAAACGAAGGTGGCTCCGCTTAAAATACTCCCCATCCCGAGACTGGAGTTACAGGCAGCCCTGCTAGGTGCTCGATTGGCTAAGAGTATAACCGCCTCCCACTCCATTGTTTTCCAGAAACGTATCTTTTGGACGGACTCGAAAGTGGTGCTGAGTTGGCTGCGGTCGGATCATCGCAAATACCGTCAGTTCGTCGCCTTTCGCGTTAGCGAAATACTCGACCTCACAGAACTGGGTGAGTGGCACTGGATTCCTACAAAACTCAATGTGGCTGATGAGGGCACTAAGTGGCAAAAGACACCTCAGTTCACATCAAATTGCCGATGGTTCATAGGACCCGAATTCCTAAGACAGTCCACCGATCATTAGCCTCGAGAGCTTCGAACTGATGAATCAACGATTGAAGAACTGAAAACGCAATTCACCGGCATCCATCTGCATGAACGAACTGTGATATTCCAACCGGAAAGATTTTCGAGCTGGCAGAAACTTCTAAGAAGTACCGCATTCGTTTTCCGATATGTGCACAACCTTCGTTCGAAGAGAGTCGGAGTTCCAAGGAAAACAGGACCTTTCTCGCAGATTGAGCTCCAACTTGCCGAGGCCCGATTGCTCATCGAAGCTCAATCCAGTGCGTATGAGGACGAAATGGTTAATTTGTCTACTCAACAAGCCATTCGCAAATCCAGTCCCATTTTCAACCTATGCCCAATTTTGGATGAAAAGGGACTCCTTCGGGTGAACAGCAGAATACATTTCTCCAAGTCAGCAAGTGAGGATCTGAAGCGACAGATCATATTACCAAGAGGACATCCTATCACCGATCTCATCCTTATGGACTACCATTGCCGATTTAGACACCACAACCATGAAACGGCGATAAACGAACTTCGTCAACGTTTCCACATTCAGCACATGAGAGCAGCACTCAACGCTGTGAGGGGATCTTGCCAATCATGCAAAAATGGCAACACTCGCCCTCAGCCTCCGTTGATGGCTCAACTTCCACCCGCCAGGTTGGCTTCCTTTAGTCGACCGTTTTCTTTCGTTGGCGTCGACTACTTTGGGCCACTAACCGTCACAGTGCTGAGAAGAAGTGAAAAGAGGTGGGGTGTTCTGTTCACCTGCCTTACTACGAGAGCTGTTCACATCGAGATTGCGCACTCATTGTCAGCAGACTCCTGCATCTTAGCCATCCGAAACTTTATCGCCAGACGTGGCACGCCAACTGAACTGTGGAGTGATAATGGCACTAACTTCAAAGGAGCAGAACGTGAACTGGGAGAAGCACTACGGGTAGTTAACCAGGATAAAATTATGCATGACTTCATAACCACCAATACGATGTGGAAGTTTATACCGCCAGCCTCGCCGCATATGGGCGGCAGTTGGGAGAGACTGGTGCGATCGATCAAGACTGTCCTTTATCAACTGAAGCCACCACGCAACATTTCGGACGAACTGTTAAGGAGTATGCTCATAGAGGTCGAAAGCATATTAAACTCAAGACCTTTGACATACATCCCGATCGATGATGAAAGTGATGAGGCGCTGACTCCAAATCACTTCCTCCTGGGATCTTCGAACGGAATAAAGCCGATTGCGCCATTTACTGATGAAAAGATGGTGTTATGGAGGACATCACAACAGTATGCAGAGCAGTTCTGGAGGCGCTGGGTTAAGGAATATCTGCCGACTATTACGCGTCGGACGAAATGGTTTACAGCTGTAAAACCGATAGAGGTGGGTGACATTGTCCTCATTGTTGACCCAAATAACCCAAGGAACCATTGGCCAAAGAGAAGAGTCATCGGTATCAAGTTTTCAAAAGATGGACAGGTAAGAAGTGCTTCCGTGCAGACATCGAGCGGTATATATGACAGACCGGTCGTAAAGTTGGCGATCTTGGAAGTCAAAGGACCAGAACAGCTAAGCCCAAAGGACTTACCGAGGGGGAGTGTTACAACCCTGACTTCTTCCGATCTCTCCACACACCACGATCTCGCTTGAATACACCCATTTGAGAAAAGGACAGCTGGTATGACCGGAAACTTGACCATTTTTCTTTGATTCCTTTTTTTGCGATCTTGTGTCACGCGGTAACGAGGAAAAAGACAAGAATTTGTAAT
This sequence comes from Pocota personata, assembly GCA_963082735.1. Lineage (NCBI taxonomy): Eukaryota > Metazoa > Arthropoda > Insecta > Diptera > Syrphidae > Pocota > Pocota personata. The sequence goes on along the minus strand of OY720429.1, from coordinate 43,077,505 downwards.
TTCTCTCTAAAGATTTACTAAATAATAAAGAGTTTGTTTCTTCAATTGAGGAAATTGTTCAAATTTAATTGAAGTTGCCTAAGTGTGGCAACAAGGGTATTCATATCCCCTTTGATACGTGCAAATTATACAAAAAAAAATCTGAACAAAATTAATTTCTTCCATAAAAATATTCTGGCCGATTTTACGGCCAAACACCCCGATTTTGCAAAGAATATTCTCCCGAATTTTAGACAAGGAAAGGCAGTTGACATATGTCCTTTGAATTCAAGGCTTTGCAAAATGTGGTTGAATGCATCTTTATTAACTCTAAATCCTTGAAAATAGAAATGTTATTTTCATTTTAATTCGCGTATGTTTGTACTAAAATATTCTCCTACTCGTAAAACTCACAAAGTGACGTTTCTCCGGTTGATATAAAAGAGAGAAAAGTATTACGTGGATGATCAAATTATTACGGCCAGCATAAAAAATGATCTATTTTCAGAATTTAGTTCAAATAAAGGCATTAAATAACAATATTAATATATTAGTTTCCTTCTGAAACTAATTTGTGACCAATTAACTTTAAAAAATTATAAAAAGCATTATTTCAAATAGCGTCTATTTTTGTGGTAGCCATCTTCCTAAATAGATACCTAATTTCCTATAGGTTATGCTTTAAATTTTTTTTACCGGTTTAACGGCTTTTTATCGAAAAATCAAAGCCTACTGTTTCGACATCGGTATACTTGATACAAATGTATTGTGTGAATTATTTTTATTTTAAATTTGTGTGCATTCAGATTGTGTTGGTTGTGCTTTTTCGAGTTCTGTAGTAGGACGTTGTTTTAGCAATGGGTAGACGAAAAGATCTTTCGCCGGCAAAAATTTCGGAAATCAAAACTCTGCTATTGAATACAGATCATTCACAATGGAAAATTGCAATAATTGCAGGACTGGGAAAGTCATCAGTTGACAAAATAAAAAAGAAAATTAATGATGATGATGAGGATGAGCGGAAACTAAAAGAAATATGTGACCAAAACAGGAAGAAGCCACGGAAGATCATCACAAACCTGATTCAGGAGTCAGCAATTGAAATTTCTGACATGACAGTCCGACGTCGACTTAAAGATATGGGTTTTACTTGTTACCGCCCTGCAAAGAAGCAACTTCTGACAAAGACGATGATGGAAAAACGTCTCAAATGGGCTAAAGCACATAAAGACTGGATATCTGAAGATTGGTTGAAGGTAACAACGCGTTTAGTCAACTTATTAATTTGCTTTTTTATCTTTTAAAGGAATAATTTCATGATTTTTTCGGTAACTGTTTTTCCTCCAGGTTTGTTTTTCTGATGAGTCGACAGTTCAAATTTTGTCGGATAAGGCCGTTCGTGAGGAGAAGGCCGAATGAAAATTATCGAAAAGAGTGCATAGTGCAACGGGTAAAACATCCGTTAAGCATTATGTTCTGGTCCATTATTAGTGAAAAAGGGACCGGACGTCTGTACATTGTGGATGGAACCATGCGCCAGGACCAGTACATTCAGGTCCTAAGAACAAAAACGTTGCTCCAAACTACGGAAACTACGGTTCCCAAACGGTAATTTTGTGTTTATGCACGACTCTGCACCATTTCATAAAGCCAAAAAAGCGACTGCCTTTTTGGAGGAAAAGAATGTAGAGGTATTGGAATGACCAGGGAACTCTCCAGACCTGAATCCCATAGAAAATCTTTGGGAGCTTATGAAGAGCGAAATAGGGAAGGAAAAAATCACTAATAAGCGGGCTTTAATAGAACGCCTAATAGAAGTGTGGCATAGAAGTGAAGCAATACAAAACAACTGCTTAAAATGCATCCAAAGTATGCCACAAAGGATTAAGGCTGTTATGTCCGCCAGAGGAGGTGTAACAAAATATTAATTTTTTTTAAAAACTTTATCCATTTAAAAAAGAAAAATAACTTTTTTAATTATTTTATACGTATCTAATATTAAGAAAAAATAAAGACAAAAATATTAAAAATAAATAAAAATAATATGTGCGTTTACATTTAAAAAAATTATTTTATTTCTAGTGGCCGTAATAATTTGATCACCCACTGGTTTGCAGTGAAATTAAAGTCAATAATGGAGCTATTTTTGTATTGCTATGTAAGAGCTACATCCAATAATATTTAATGTCTTAATCAATAATAAATAGCACATGTTCTTATTTTTTAGGCATTGATTATCTTATTGGAAATTGCCATAGTGGGAATTCAAAAATAACAACGAGATTTATAAAAGAAATGGAGGAGAAACTGTGCCCAGTGTACATAGCATTTGACGTTCGAAACTGGAATAACTGCAAAAGATATTTTTATTTTTTATTTTTCTGTAACAAATCAATTTTGTTCAGATTAGACCTTAACTAAAAAAACTTACATAGTATTAATAAATTCCTTTAAAAAAAAATTTCAAAGACCAGACAGCACAATACGAGTTGTGTTCACTATAACGTGTGCTGTCATCTCAAATTTTGACAGTGAATGCTCGATTACAAGAGCGGTAATGTCCTCACATTTCGATGACGAGTTACTCGTTATCAATTGTTGTAATTCGGCCCTTGGTAAATGTTAGGTGCGTCTCCATTTGAGAGTACTTTCGCTAGTAAACTCTTGATAGTCACTCTCGGGTAGCTGTCCATTTAAGAGTAATATTTTCGAGATTTTAATATTGAGAGTTCTCTGGTAGAATTTTGAGAGCTTATTTACTGAGACTACTGTCAAAACGGTGTCCACTTCATATATTTCTTCTGCTAGTTATCAGTGGGAAGTAGTGGAAGTAACATTTATTCTTACAAGTGACAGGTCGCAACAGCTATTATTGGCACTGTTCTTAAAAAAAGAAAAAAAAAAAAAAAAAAAATTTCTGGGCTAAACCATGGATAGATCGTCGTCACCAATTCGGTGTGGGGTCTACTTGTACAAGAGAGCTTCAAATTGAAGATGCTCAACAATTTAGAGATTTTTTCTGTTCGACAAGTTGTGAAATAGAATATATAATAGAAGCCATACCAGTCAAAGACTCTATTAGTTGATTTGTTTCTTGCAATGTCCACTGTTTTGCCATGTTGACTATTGACAGCTATTCGCAAAATACGAACTGTGTTGGAATTCTGCGAGCTAATCTCCTATAGTGATCAAAACATGTGTCCACTTGCGAGTGACTCTCACAAAGTTCGAATGTCGAGAGTAAAAAGTCAACTCTCCGCGAGCTACTCTTAAGACGAGTTTGCTCTCGAGAGCTGTTTGAGAGCTGCTCGCAGCTTTTTTACTCTCAAATGGACACGCACCTTTAAAGATGTTACTGAAATTGATTTTTTCGCTTCACGGAGAGATTTTAACTTTTGAATTCTGGGATGATACCTACGGGGTAGATGATCCATCAATTGCATTTGATTTATTTCCAAGTTCTCATATTTCGAATTACAGCAAAATTATAAAAAAAGATAAAAACAACAGATTAAATTATATCAAGCCATGAATGAATTCTGCGCTACTTAGGAAGATACGTAAGGAAAATTCGCGTTGCTAGGCATCTCCACAATATTAGGCTTAGCAATTCTTATAAAAAAATAAATAATAAGCAATTGTTATAAAAAATAAAATAAGTTAAGAAGCGAAATACCTCTTTGTAAAAATATTTATTTCAGTAGGAGTTTGTTAGAAAACATAGGTAACACTAAAGAGGAGTGGGAAATCGTTAAAGATATTTTAAATAGAAAAAAACCTCACGTTGATATAGTTTTAAATAAAGATAATATAAATGTAACCGAGCCCTTAGAAATTGCTCACCTTTTTAATGAATATTTTGCCAACATCACAAGTGTCATTCAGGATTCAGGTATACAAAATAACTTTCAACGTCCTTTATATCGCGAATTTATATCGCCCTATTGAACACTGCTGTGTGCGACGTCTCTGTCGTAGTTGAGTCGCCTATCCACAGCTCTCCGAGCAACCTGGAAGATTGGGGGCACCGCCAATCTGTTTTTCCAATTAACCACTCTTATTAGGTTAGCCCTGTTGTCATTGGAATAGAATTTTATGTACTGTGTAGCAGATTGCCTTTACGTCGAGTTGATTGTTACACAAAAAACTCTCTTTGTAAGGGCAAAAGCACCTTTACTAGCCAAAGCTCCAGGTATCTGACTACACTTCGACACGCAATTGGCTGTTCGTGCGGTCTCATGATTGAGAACTTTTGCCAATTCTTTCAGGTATCCCTAGAAGCCCCAGACAACTGCGTCCTGAAAAGAATGGTTTCCGATTTCTGGAAGTCAATCTTCAACTTCCAGTCATCGCAGTATCGCTCAATCTTATCGAAGTCACGTTGCAAGAGAAGTGCAATGACCTCGATTTTTGGTCCTGATCTGTATGCGATCAAGTCGTCTGCGTTCACTTTGGCATGGTGGAGTGGTCCTATGAGATCGCTCGTGTAAATTTTGAAAATGATCAGTGAATTCACCGCACCTTGTTGCAGACGGTTTTTAAATTGAAATGTTTTAGTAGCAGTCACATTGCCATTTTTGACAATGAACTGTTTACTGGTGAGTATGTTGTAAAGTATGTACAGCAGTGGTTTACTTATGCCCAGTCTGCTCAGCTTGTCGAAGAGTCCCTCTAACCATACGGTATCGAACGCCTCCTCCAAGTCAATCAGGCAGGCACCCGTGCATTGGTTCTTGCTTTTGTTCCATTGAATATCCGATACTAGTTTAGACGTGGCATGTATTGTATCATGCCCCGCTTTAAAACGTGGTTCGGGCAAATGGTAACATTCGCCTTGTACACTTCCTGGAAAGTCGCTCCTATAGCCTCTACCTTCTCCTGCGGATCTTCGAACACAAAGAAGTTGTCATCCTCTACTGCGTTATTTGGATCTTTACCTGCTGTTTTCAGTATTCGTCCATTTTTCGTCGTCGAAATATTTTATTTATTTGCGGGAATATACTCGGGTTGTTGGCTTTTACGGATTATTTTGTCGTGTTAATTGCAGAACTGCAAGTTTTGAGTTGTTCAGAAGTCTAAAAAAATATTCCTGTCATTATATCATACATTGCAAAGAAAATATTTTCCATTTTCTAGCGAAAATATTGAAATAATGACATTTTTTGAAAAATGTGCCTACTTGTGGGCGTATTTTGAAAATTTATACTGCTGCGGATTCTAAATAAATAAATAAATAAAATATATAATATACAAGTATATGTATTTTCAAGGGTCTAGTATTATTATTTATATATGTTGCAAACTATGTATCAAAATTAATATACCATATGGGATAGGGTAAAATAATAACTTCAAAACTACTATCACACAAAAGTCAATCTGTACTGTCGGAAAACATTATAAAATCCAGAGAAATCCATATAGAGATCGCGATATCGTATAATTATGTCTAGGATCTAAGAAAGAGTCTTTTATTTTTCACAGTGAATTCCAGCGGGCCGATCCCACAAAACAAATTTCCTGTTTTTCACTCCTACCTAATAAGTGTGCAAAATTGAAAAAAAAAAACTTGTTACACAAACGGAATTAAAAGGTTAAAAAGTCTCAGATAATGAAATACTATTAACTTTTTAATTATTACAGTTTTGATACCACAATTTTATGAAATCATATACGAGTATGTAGACGTTTGACTTAGAAGTCGGTTCAAAATGCATTCCGATTGATTTTGAAAAACATCGCCGTACGATAATTTCGTACATATTCAACAAACTTGCACTATCACCTCAAATTAACAAAAAAAAAAAAAATCTAATTTACATATGTATATCGCAAAGCACTTACCTTATTGTACAAATTATTCGCGTATTCCGCAATGTTTTTCGATTTCGGAAATCGTCCTGACATTCCACTAATAACAATCTCTGCATCCTCATCGGTGGCATGTGAACGATAATATCGTGGCCGCGATAAATCAGGACGCGGGATCTTGCTATCATTTTGGGGTTTCGGTGTCATAATTTAGAATAACAATTTCAAACACTTTATTCCACAAGGATAATGGTTCACTGAAACAATGTCACAATTATTTTTAATCCTTTAGGTCACTATTTATAGTTTTATTTTTATCTTTAATTCACTTTAATATTCACTCTTTAAATTTGTTCTTAATAGACGGTCCTTAGATTAGAATTGTGATTAGCTCGCGACAGCTAATCCTCAATTGAATGTTTTTGAGACGTTCTTCGACTTTTATTGCTTCAGCTGTAATAGGTGTCTGGCTGCTAAATTGCTGATTAGGTCTGAATGAGCTAGTCACACATTCGATGCAATTAAGCTTCATTAAATTTTTATGAATTTTGTTTTTTTTCCATTTTTTTTGACTAGGTATATTGCATTGCGAACATGCAAAGACATTTTAATTTTGTGCATAATTTAGCAAATTGTGTTTTGAATACAAACGTTAACCTGACTGGAATTGTGAAGGGCTAAATAGGTGAATTGATTATGTGTATTGCAATTCAAAGTAGAATTAATACAGGTTCTTAGGTAAAATAATATGACATCTGACGGGGTCTATACGTATGTAGCTTCAAATTTAATGAAATACGGAATGAAGTTGTCATAAATCAACCCCTATATTATTAATCACATTTTGTATTAGCATGCGTGCGGCTTTATTGCGCCACCTCGACTTTTGTAGGATATACGTATGTTGAATACCTAGCACCAGAAACTATATAATACTATACGACTAAGCGCTTAGAACAAAAGTGTGTCTAACTTTTTTTGTACTACCATATATTAATAGGAGCGAAATGATTTGAATGACGTGAATGTACATCAGGCCTTAATTTTGTTTACGTTATGATTACCGACCAACATGAAGTAAACAATGAAAGGGAATGAACAAAATTAGATGTGAACGAATACGTACGTCTGCTGGTATTAGGGCACATTTTAAATGTAAGAATTTATTTTGATTTTGCATCTGAGCAGGGAAAATTAAAATTTTCCTGGGGTTATATTTCGGGGCGGGTTTCCATTATGCGCACTGAGCAAACATTTTTTTTTTCTGGCTAAAATGGCCTAAAAAACAAATATAATATTTTTTTCTTCAGGAAATGAAAAAATGTTTTCCCACGTTTTTCATTTGTTTATAGTTGAGAACAGTGTTGCCAGTTTAAGTGAAAATCACCTGGCGCTTTAAACGAAGTTACATAGTTGAATAAGTGTATACCAAAAACTGTCAGGCCTGTAAGAAAGTCTGGTGTATTTAAAGTATGGGGTGGGTGGCTCGCTTCGCTCGCTAACAGGATTTTAACGCTTTTTTCCGCAGGGTTTAGCCGCTCACGCGACTTCGTCGCTTCGCTAAGGGTATGTCAACAACTGTCAGGCAGGCGCCTGGAGCTAAAGTTTAATTATATTTACTCTGGGGAAGCAGTATAATATTTTCAGTCAATAAAAAAAAAAAAATATATCAAAAAAGACGAAATTAACTCTAAATTATTTTAACTTTGGCAATACCTATAATATTTTCCAACATTCACTGCATTCACTACCCCACCCATCCCCCTCTTCACCAACAAAAATCACTTAGGACAAGCGTTATGCGAAGTGAACGCGTCCATTTGTGCACTTTGTATACGAGTACATGCACTTTTCTGTGAAAATTGAAAACTTTAAAAGTAAAAAAAAAAAAATAGAAAAAAAAGTTTTCGCAGAAAAATTATTTTACAGTACATCTTAGAATAAGTCAATTTAAACAAAAAAAAATAAAAAAAATAAATTTGCTTAGTGCGCATAATGGAAACCTCAGCCTATATTTCCACCCACGGTTTTGATTTTGTACTGGCTTTTACTATAATAGTAATGGTTTTTTTTGTTTTAGATATGTTTAGTTATTTTGCCAATTTGAGTATTAAGCTATAATAATCAATACTATATGTATGTTTGTAACCTGTGTAAAGAGTTTTACACGTAAATGGCAGTTATAAATACGTAAAAGTTTTAAAGGCTTAACAAAGTTCACGTGTTTGCCAAGTGGGCATAAAGGTGAGGGGCCTTTATAAAACGCTCGAATGTCACATTTCTGGGGACCATTCTATTGAAGTCTTTGGAACATCGGCCGTGATAGTATCTAAATATATAAGAAACATATGTACCTATATGTAAACATATGCATGATAGGCCCACGGTTGGTGATAGAATGTTAGTAGGAAAGTAATCTGAACAATGTTGATCTTTATTTACTTTTGATAAATAATGTTGCTGGAAATCATATTCCGCCTTAAAAGTATATCTTTCTAACTGCTCACTACTCAAACTAAAAAAATTGTATCTGTTGTGTTTAAGATCTCGGTTCGGTAGTACTACTCCCCATTTTCATGTCGATACAAGTACTTTAGTCAACTACAAAGTTAGCATCGCAGCGGTAGGTAGTAGTGCTAAAAGTAATGCCCGATTCACAATGCAGCGTGAGAGCTAGACGGGTTTAGCGCGAGTTGTCAAAAAAGGTTTCGATCTATGCAAATGTATGAAACAATACACAATGATGAGACTGGTTCTATCGCAACGCATTATTTTCGGAAAATTGAAAAACTCTCGCGACGAGATAGCCTGTTGTGGGTTGCCGTTGTTGCTTTTAAATAGATAATACAGGCTCGCTGTCAAAAGTATCGCCTTCATTGTGAACTGGGAAACGATTTTATGAGGACGAGGATTTCTCCCCTCGCTCTAGTCTCGCTCTCACGCTGCATTGTGAATCGGGCATAATGATTATCAGTGTGGTATATTAGGTGCGCAACTAAGTCCTTGTTGTCAAGTTGTCAATAGATGGCACCAGCAGTAAGTGCTGGTCGATTTTGACATATCCAAAAAGTCATGAACCGACCTTAGACATACGGTAAACAAACTGTTTTGACACATTAGTGATTTTGTTTTGGCGTCATATACTTTTGGTTGTGTGAAAATGTCTCATTTTGTGCCAAATAATCGTCATTTGCGGGAAGTGTTGATTTTCTTCTTTCATTCGAAGAAAACGGCAGCTGAAGCGCATCGAGAGCTCCAAAAAGTTTACGGAGATGCTGCTCTAAATGAAACAACTGGCTGTGACTGGTTCCGTCGCTTCAAAGACGGTGATTTCGATGTTGATGACCGAGCGTGTGAAGGAAGGCGAAAATCCTTCGAAGACGCTGAATTAGAGGCATTGCTCGATGAGGATCCGTGCCAAACGCAAGAACAGCCTCTCTTCAGCATTAGGAGTTACCCGTCAAGCCATTTCCAAGCGATTGCATGCGTTTGAAATGATTCAAAAACAAGGAGCTTGGGTTCCAAGGAATATTGAGCGTCGTTTTTTCGCTTGTGGACAACTGCTCCAGTGGCAAAAAAGGAAGGGTTTTTCTTCATCGCATCGTGACGGGTGATGACAAATGGATTCATTACAGCAACCCAGAGAAAAGAAAGTCATGCTTCTACGTCGTCGGCTCGGCCGAATATTCACGCCGAGAAGATTGTGCTGTGTATTTGGTGGGACCAGGTTGGTATCATTTATTATGAACTGTTGAAACCCAACGAAACCATCCGATTATTACATAAAGGAATTCATTAAAAAGAAAAAAAATTACTTAAACCGATTTTTTATCGAAAAAAAACACCATTCGATAATTTTTTTTTTACAATTCTTGACATTCTAGCTATTAATTTTCGAATAGTTGCCCGTGGTATATTGCTCCAGCAATCCAATAATATTTTGCTCTAGTAATCCAATAATATACGCAGATTCCTCCCACAACAGCTCTATAGGGTTTAAATCTGATGATTGCGGCGGCTATATAATGATTTGTAAGATTTATTCATCTTCCCTCTGTTTCAGATAGTCTTGAGAAAGTCTTGACGTGGGTTTAGGATCGTTGTCCTGTATAAGTACGAATCCTTCGCCAATTAATCTTAGTCCGGCGGTCACAGCGTTTTCTTCCAATATTGTTTTGTATGCCTCCTTATTCAATTTTTCTATCACTCGAGCCAGATCTCCAACTCCACTTGAAGAGAAACGTCCCCAGACCATAACAGAATCGCCTCCAGGCTTGACGGTAGGAACCACACAGTCTGGTAGCATCTTTTGTTCGGCGCTGCTTTGAATGAATACTCTCCGCTTTGTGCCAAATACCTCGAATTTGGATTCATCGCTCGATAAAACTCTTTTGAAATCTCCCCCGCCAGTCTTTATGCTTTTTGGCCCATTCTAACCTTTTCTGCTTGTTTTGTGATAGCAGCAGGGGTTTCGAGCAGCAACTCGCAAGATAGTCCAGCATGTCTTAGTCTTCGTTTGACCATTATCAAGGGAAGCGATTTATTCCGTGATTCATTTATTTCGGCGCATATATCGGGTACTGTTTTTCATCTAATTCGTTTGCCTGTTATGACTGTTAGCCGATCCTCGCCTAGAGCTAGGCGTCTTGACCGTAGTTTATCCTCAAGACTTGCAGTTTGAGCACGCAACACCTTGATACCTTCAACTGCCAATTATCACACCTAGTCGTCAAACTAATTAGCAATTTGTTTTTAATACTTGAAAGTTTGTATATTCAGTAACTGTATGTTGTTAGTTACTTTTTATGTAGGCATTTTCAATCACTCTTTAGTGTGATCATGTTCAAAATTTTTATTTGATTTTATCTATTTTTAATTTTTTTTTTTTTGTAAATTGTTATTATTAAGGAGTTCAACTACTTCTGAATTGGTGTGGTTGCAAAGTCTAACTTCATGTCTTCTTGACCTTCGTGACTTCTTCTTGAAAAATATAAATAAATTTGTATGACTTCAAAGTGCGCATTTTATTAAGACCCTTGCAATCCAGGTCGACAAATTTGGATATTTGGGTTCTCAAATTATTTGATGTAATGAGTCATAAACAAGTGCTGGATCAACAACCAAAAGTCATAAAATAAAAAATTATGAAAAAACTAAACACTTCTCAATAAACTATTATAAAGCGGTTCTTCGCACATTTGTAAATAAAACACCCACTGTTCAAAAACGTGGGTGTAAAATCCGACATTTATTATCTGAATGTGTTGTGTATTGTTCAGGTAAAAAATTTAGGTAAAAAAAAAACAAATGTAGTTCATAAAATTCAATCTACATGCATGAATGAAATCAGTTGTCTAGATAGGCCTCAGACTTTTGGCCTGCAGTATTAGTATGTCCATACTTATATTTACTTATAATGGTTCATTCTCAAGTCTACAACTGAGCTTCTGACACGTTGAGTAGTAAGTACGAGTAAAGGTTTGAAAAAAAAAAAAAAAAAACACTGCAATGAAAAACGAAAACATTGCGCAAAGAGTGCAAAAACAGAAGAAGACATGAATATGAGTGGTAGAGAAATTTCGCATTACCTGGGTCCTAATTATCGTTTGATGATATCGTTTTGGCTACAGTTTTGGTTCATGTAAACATCAAATAATAGTATCGTCTGAACGATATCGCTTTATCGATTTACTGTCTAGGGTAAGTGTACCAGTATCCGGCCCCCTAAGGCATTTTCTCACTTTGGGGCCCTATAATAAACTCGTCTTATAATATAGCATTTTGGAATATTTTTTTTTTCTAATCTTTTTTAAAATCTTATTCAAATAAAAATAATATTAAAGTAATTAGTTTAATGCTATTAAAACTGGAATTAGTTTTGTAAAAAAAGTGCTTTTTCACCAGTACCCGGCCACCAAATTTCAGTAACCGGCCACTTTTGATCCAGTATCCGGCCAGGTCCTTTCTTTTGAAGGAAATCTTAAACTAAACGATTGAAATTAAACACTTTAATCAATAAATAGGTAGGTATGTATTTTTTTTATAAATTTTTTTGAACCATTTATTTATGTTTAATGACATTTTTCTTATACTTGATTTATTTTGATAATTAGATAGCACTTTAAAGTTCAGCCTTCTTTTGTTTATAAACAACGAGATAAAAACTTATCCTAGTTTACTAAAACAAAGACGTTTCTTTCAAAAAACATAAGAATTCAAAAAAAATATTAATTTCAATCTTTTTTTTGTAAGTAGGTAGGTGCCTACCTAGCCTACTTGGAACGTAATTAAAGTTTAATTTTTCTTTTACATAAACGATAGGTAGGTTCAGTCTTCTACAATTTTACTGACATTTTTGTTAATTAAATTTAATTCATAAATAATATTGTTATTAAAAATAAACAAACGAAAATAGGTAGTTTCTTAATTTAAAAAAAAAAAAACAAAACATTATTTCTTTAATGAAAACAAACAAAAAATTGTTACAAAACAAAATTCAGTGACCTTTATTAAACATTTACATAGCTAAGTAAGCAACAAAAAATAACAAAAAGATAATAATAATATATTCAACTCATAAAACAAAACAGAAAAAAACTTAAAGTCTAGCTTACCCACTAAGGCACTTTTAAAGATTTTAAGTAGGTACTGTTTTGCACCTATATTGGAGCTTAAGGATATGTCTTCTAGTATACAAAAGTTCAGGTACATTTTTATGTATTTGAGTAAAGACAAATATCACAAACGAATTTCATGTGCATAGCGTCTTCATATGGCGAAAAACTGATGGAGCTGCATTTAAGGTGATACCACAAAAGACAAATATCGCAACCTATGTTTTTGAGACCGTCTTCTTCAGTATTGCTTAGAAGAATTTCTTGGCATTTGTTGCATTTAATGGTTTGTTTCGTGGTTTTTCTTTTAAGTCCAGATGATTTTTGTGCTTCCTTTTCTTTTTTTCTTCGTAACCTTTCATCTTTCCTTTTCTCTACCGCATCAATCTTTTCTTGCTTGGCTTTTTCCTTACGCTTAAAGATATCCCTCCAAGCCTGTGAAGATATTGCACTGTTTTAATAGGGTCTGGGTAAAATAAATGTTTCGATAAATTAAGTGGAGATCTTGATCTGCAGGGCGAACAGGATGGACTGCTTTCAGTTGAATTAATTTGTTTTAGATTTGAAAATGATTTTTGAAGTGATGGTGAATTAAATGTGGTGGATCCTGGAGTTTTAAAAATATTACTTTTATTTAAAGGTCCGCATTTCCGAAATCCGTTTTTAATGGTTTCTGCCAAATGGTTGTTATTGGAAAGGACTGTTTCTAAAAGTGGGTTCTTTACTTTTTTGTCATCAGTCCATTTGACCACACAGTTAGCAATATATTCGTAGAAAATTTCACTTCGCATCCACCCTGATGAAGTTTTCCCCAGGAACCAATTTTCAATCTCCTTAGGTGGTAGAATGTAAGGAAAAATTACCAAAGGCGGTAAAAGCTCTCCGGAAGCTGTCATCATTGCTAGGACCGTTATCGTGTCTTTTTCTTTAGCCATTTGCACTTGGTAAACATTTTTAAAACCCTTTGGAGCTACTACTTTTCCTGTTTTCGGGCACAAGGAAAAGCTGGTTTCATCTCCATTCATTATTCTATCTGGATCGAGGAGGATATCATTATGTCCGTTTTCTATAAGGAAGCTCTCTAAATCGTGAAACCATTTTTTAATGCTGTTTTTTGCCACGACGGCTCTGCCTTTTGATATCGTCTCAACTTCCCTTAAGCTTAAGTAGGGGTTTCGTTTAAAGAGCAACCTAAGCCAAGTTCTTTTTGGGCGATCATCTTTGAAAGGGTTATTCCTTTTTCTGTTTTTATAATTTTTTGGACGGTGTCTAGAAAGTCGATTTTTTTTAAATGGAATCCACACCTCACTACTTTAATATACCATTTTGTTATCTGTTTCTCCTCTTCAGGATATAAAATTGTATCAGGTCATTTTTTCTGGCAAACGTCGTCAACTTTTCCATATATTCTATCCTGAAGGGTACTCCTTGGGATATTATATGTAGAAGCGGCTTTTCTATGGCTTAATTTGTTTTCACGGATTTCCTTTAGATCAAGTTTGATTCTTTGCGTACGTGAAAGTTCTTGTGATTCTTCTTCACCTATTTCTGGACTAATTTTCTAAAACAAATAGCATGAATTTGTTCACAATTAGTTATGTGGCCGTACTGGTGCGGCTTGTTCTAAAAACCGGCCATAGTAATCTTTTGACAAAATAAAGTGGCCGGGTACTGAAACTTGACATATTTAATACATTTTATTGGATTGAGGAGGTAGACAAAAGTATTTTCTTTCGTTTAAACATGAAAAAGATAAATTCTTCGATTTCAGACAAAGCTCTAATACCCGGCCACCATGGCCGGATGCTAGAACATCAAATTAAAATTGTGCTTTAATAACCGGCCACATTTTTAATAATTTAAAACAAAAAAATTTTTTTTTTTTATATTTTACGATCAATAAACTAATTATTTATTAAAAAAAACACAAAACTAATTTGTATACTCACAAAAAACACTGAAACTCACTTAATTAGCTGATCGGTTTTACTAGCACTCGCGAACTCAAACTTGCACTTCTTGCTGTACAAGGATCTTTGATGTGCAAATCTGACAAACTTTACCAAACCATTACATCGGCCTGGAATTATAGTCGCAATGTATTTGCTTATGCATTTAATATTTAATGGATAGTGGCCGGATACTAGTGACTGGCCGGATACTGGTACACCTACCCTACCTCACGTAAGGCGACAACTGTCATTTGCTATCGTCCTGTTGATCGTTGCACGATAGCTATTACAGTATCGTCGTGCAATTTGTTCGGCTATTAAAGTGTTAATAAATGAAAATATATCTAAAAATAATGAAATATATGTATATATATATATTTTTTTTTAAAGCCAAATGAAAACGAAGACAAATTAGAAGTGGTACGCAAGTGAAGAACACTTAGAGCTACTCACAATCATAATAGGACACTACAGAAAAAATGGTTTAACGCAAGGTTACATGTTGATAATAAACTTACAGTTGAATTTCTATATATATTACCTACATTACTATTTCACTGATAAAAAACAAAACAATAAAATAAAAAAAAAAAGTTTATATCAACTTCACAAAAATAAATTGTTTGTTTTTTCTCTGCCTCGAATGCTGCTCGCATTCAAAATGGGATAGTTATTGATTTTTTTTTTTAGTACAGTCATTTTGCCAATGCATCGCTTAAGGTCGCATTATTATTCGTCAGTGTAAGTGTTTTAAGGGCTTTTTATGTGAAAAGATAAAAGACAATTTCAAAAAAATGACAAAAAATACACAAACAAGCTTAAAAGAACGAGAAATCGTTGTTAATAATTGCAAAAATGGAATGTCAGTGAGAGAAATAGTAAAATAATTGGCAGAAATAAGTCAATTATCTTCAATATTTAAAAACAAAATACCGAAACTCTAGTAGCGTTGAAAATAAGAAAAGAAATGTTAAAAATCGGGAGAAAATAAATGCCAGAAACAGAAGATTCATATTAAGGAAAATTAAAAACGACCCTTTTCAATTGGCAGTAGACTTTCAAAAAAAATTGAAGGAAGTTGAAAACCTCAAAGTTAACCCTGAGACACTACGCCGAGTCCTAGAAGATAATAACTTACATGGAAGGACGACATGCCGAAGCCGCTGATGTCAGGAGAAAATCGTCAGCTAAAAATTCAATTTATCTGTTATCTAATCTTATTTGTTCCACCTATTTTAACCTTTACATTTTTTGCATAAATATTTTTTATACGGATGAGACCAAGATTGACCTTTTTGGGTCTGATGGCAGGAGGTTTGATTGGAGGAAGCCGGCAATTAATAAATAAGGCAATAAGGAAAACCATAAAACACGGTGGCGGATCACTCATGCTTTGGGGCTGTATGTCCGCATCAGGTGTTGGAAAAATACATTATATACAAGGCACAATAAAAGAAAATATGAAAAAAAGTGCTGAAAGCCATGGTGGTATTGATGAAAATTTTGTATTTTACCAAGATAACGACCCTAAACATATGCCATAGAATGCAAGGAATTGGTTACTTTATAATTGCCCAGAAGTTCTTCCAACACCTTCTCAATCACCTGATTTAAACGTCATTGAGCATTTGTAGGCAGAACTGAAGAAGCGGGTCGGAAAAAGGAATCCTTGATGTATGGAAAACATGCCGCGAAGTCTTTAAGCTGTTATTAGTAGCAACGGCAAGTCGACGAGGTACTGAAAATGCTTTTGAATCCAGAAATGGTTTTAGATTATAAGTGTCCCATCTTGTGTGTGAGCAGGATTTGAAGCAATGCACATACAAATACTTTCTTTTTTGTGAGGTTGAAGTGAACTGTTGTTTTTTCTATTTTTTGTATTGTTTTTGATCAATAAAATAATAATGCAAAAGATATACACATGACTTTAACTGTGACTTTTCTTTTTAACTTAAACCTTGTGGTTGACCATTTGGTCATAGTGTCCCATTTTGAGTGTGAGTAACTGTATGACAAATCACAATATTGCGTTAGTGGTACCGTCATCCCGTTACGTAGGAGAAATGTCTGAGGTACTTTGGCAATGAGTTCTTATTTATGCCACTCAAGTCATCAGCTGTTCGCATTTGTTCTGACATTCCATTTTAAGGCGCCCATAAACGAGCAAGCATATATCGCAAACATGCCTTTCCGCACCCTAATTTTGCACATTCTGCGAGTGCTACTGTACAGTAATATGAATGTTTGTCGTTCAGAATACAACTTTTTATTGTTATCTTTATCAATTATTTAGTACTTATAGATTTCAAGACAATTCCATGCGTGAATTAAGGTTTGTCTACAGAGTGTGGTCGTCACAACGCACCCAAAAGTTCAGCACATCCCAACTATTGCGCCAGGTCAAGCGTTCGTTACGTTGTATGGCATGTGTCAATCATGAAGTATGAAGTACGAAGAAGTATTGTGGTACGGGTAGCTTCCTATTAATTCCTTTGGTTTAACTTTCGCCAACGCAGTATTGTGATTTAGACATTTAGACATTGAGGATGCATCGGATCCTTTATCTCTTCCAACAAAAAAGAAGGTGCATTGTGGATAATTTGTTTGTTATTCTATAAGTTTTTAATCATTTCAGTTTCATTCAACGCTTCCTTCTATTGTTTGTATTAGTATTGGACACAATCAATATAGAAAGTGGGTTTCGATCCACTTATATCCTCCAACTTGGTGGTGAGAATTGCTTTTATTTCTCAAATTTACATGAAATTACACTTATCAAAACAACAAAATAATGATGAGTGACAATACAGATGTCAATGTTCACAGCACGGAGGTTGTTCTCAGCAGCTCTCAAACTTTTGAAAAAATAAACGATAGATAACACTACATATATAGTGATGGAGTTACATAAAGCAAACTATCGACTATAGCTTTTAATGGTATCGACTATACGATGAAGTCTGAAAAGTTACGTGAGTGTGGGCCCTGATCAAAATTTAAATCTTGAGCTTAGTTCATTCGAATTTAATTTGTTGTAGCTTTTCAATCCTACCAAACATTTTTGGAAGGAGGGTATAATTTACGTTTGGGTTGCAAAGAAGCATGCTGTTACGGTAACAACTTTGACAGAGCTGCTTGGCGGCACTCTTGATCAAAGTAGGGTTTTTGTTGTGATAGGAGAAACACAGTACATCAGAGGCGACGTTTCTCATGGCTTGCTGGTAATGAATGATGCCACTGATTTGTTGGAAGTGATGACGGAATTGGACTTTTTGAGAGAATAAGGGTCACTCCATTAAAAAAAGGCTTGGATAGCCTCTTGTGATTATAGTCGTTTCATATAAATCTCTTCCACAGTAGTATTTATTCGTTTTGTACTTTAAACTTCAAAAGCCTCAGAACTGAGAATTCATCAACCTAAGGTTGTAAAAGCTCATTAATCTCATTTGCTGCATACTCGTATGTACATACAAGACATTCATGAGAATGAACCTATATAAAGCTTTTAAAACATCAAAGCCACAATGATTTACAAATACATATGTATGGTTTTATGTTTTAGGTTTTGCGTATTGAGGGAAATTTGGAAAAATTTAAATCTTTGGAAGGAGAATTCGCATACGCTTCCGTCAAAGCCAGCTGCATCATCACAATTGTATTTGTCTGGGCAAGTTTCCCAAATGTAGATGCAAAATTCTTCTTGATCTTTATCAACAATTTAATACACAGTTTAGTCTATGCCAACCTATAAATGAAGATAATACGGGCTTTAACGGCAACAACTTAATAATTTAATAAAATTTTTTGTATTCCAGTGATTATCGGATTTTCGCTAGGGCCGGGATTCGAACGTGAATCAGAGTTAGTTTTCCTATTAAACCACGTAAAACAAACTTTGTAATAACTACCTCGTGTTACCACGGTTATAACGAACAAAGTTCTCTATCTTGTACTACCGTAATTACAAAATTTTGTAGAAAAACTAAATATTTTTGCAAATGTGTGCAAATCAATATCAAGAAAATAAATAAAACCTACTTCTCTACAGGAGCAGTATAAAATCCATTTCAGACTTGATGAATACTAGTGCTGAAATCGATAATCAGGCGAATTTCTCTTTCTGTGTGGGGTGACAATCTGTCACTTCATGTGACATCGTGAACAACTATGGGAATACACCCAAAAGTGATCGATGAAAGATCGTACAAATTCGCATGAATTTTCACGTACAATTACAAGCTTTGAACGGGGTTAGGCGACAATCTGTCGCTATAAGTGACACCATAAAAATCAATTTAAAAAAATAACAAATTAAAAGAAATGGAAAAAGATTGTATCCTAATTTCTAATTTAGGCGAATTTCTATCTTTGAGTGAGGTGACCATCTGTCACTTCAAGTGCCACCATGACTCAATCCATAAATTTTATAAAAAAGAAGACATCCAGGCATAGCTCAGTTAGTATGTAGAGCATTGGATACATGATTTCTTCTTTGTACAATCTTCCAGCATTTGGCACTTTAGCATTTTTTGACACCAGTTAGTGCACTTCGCTCTGATTAGTGAAAATATCGCCACGTGTATTATTTCGCCCCAGCAGAGGAAATGCAGTAGCTATATCGGTAACAACAAAATTATCTGTGCTGTAAAAATGGTCTTAAGCGCTGAACAGCTTCAGAACTTATCCGTCCCTGTAATTCGTAGAAAAGTTGAAAACTTGAAAGAAGGCTGCACACAATGAACGGATCGGATCGAAAAGGTATATGTACAAACTTGCATAGTATTTTATAGAACAATTTGAATAACGTAATAGTTTCTTGAGAAGATTAAATTGCATTTGGGAACCCATAAAAAAGATACTGAGGTTATGTTCACACAAAACAAAGCCACTACCTTCGCTAATGGTTGATTTACATGGCCACGCAAGGTCGCAATTGTCGACACTTTGTCGTGCGATCAGAATGGCTACGATTTTTTTGTCGCGCGATCTACTGGGCGACAATTTACGAGTCGGCGGTACCCGCAGGCCACGTGACAAAAAAGTTGACAAATGTTTAAGTTTAAATTTTACTTAAACAGCCATAGCCCTCTTCTTTGTTGGTGGAGTTCAGCTTGCAAAATATTGAACCGATACAAAAGGGTAATTTCTACTGTTTTAAGCAATTTATAAATAAATTTTGGTATACAGGTATAAAGGATTTAAATTAATTAGTCGTTTACAGACCTTCGTGGAGTATACACGTGCTTCGACTTCTAGTAAATGCATCATTTATTAGTAAAAAAGAGTTAGATTGTTGGCCATCTTGCTCGCTATCCAAGAGCAGATGGGTCAGCTTCAGCATCAGGTACAGGAGAAGGCGAAGCGGGTACGCACTTCTGCCGGGCCTAACGCAAATCCAGTCGTAATAGGTTCGGACATGGAGCAATCCTTGAAGATCTTTGCGGTGGATGCGAATTCACTTATTAGAATCGAGCGAAGAGCCGTATTGTTTAAGTTGCTTGAAGACCAAACCCTTTATGTGCTTACTATTAGCGAAACAAAGTTATCCCAGAAGCACAAATTGGGGCACAATAAATACAATATTGTCAGAAGAGACCGACCCAACTCCACACAAGGAGGAGGTGTTGCGATCTTCATTAAAAAAACGACTGCAATTTAAGGTAGTGTACAGCGGTGAAGTGCGAAGGTTCCAGGTGTTGGAAGCGTGTATCGTCGCGTGTATCTCTCCATAGTGGAAAGAGGATGTACATGATAGCACTCTATGCACCTGAAGCTACTCAATCTACTTTATTTATTTCAGAGCTCGAGACACTTTTTCGATGCCTAAAGCTGGAGTCGGAGGAGAATTATTTACTCATGGCCGGGAATCTAAACGCCAAACATAGAGATTGGGGAAATAACACACCTAATCCTAGAGGGAACCTACTATTCAATTGGTGGGGTCGGCACAGTGTCGAATATAGGCTCAATTTGAAAGCTACAGATAGTCCATCGCTCGACATACGGTTACAACTGACTAACACGGGCAGGCAAACTTTAAACTGCCTGCACATATTTGTGTATTACAGTGACCACTTCAGACTCAGTGCCGTAATAACGATTCCCAACGAAATTGCGGAGTTGGAGGAGTTTGTAAACATATTCCTACAATTATAGTAGGACGCGTTGGACTAGCTTCTCCAGAACTTTGACAAGAGCACTCTCCTCGAACTCGCTCTACCCACCATCCAATAGGTATCTGCAAACGAGGGTACCTAAAACAAATGGACGAGATCATTAGACGAACTATCGACAGTACAATACCTCGGTATCAGTATACTGACAACGCAGACATATTCCGCAATGCAACAATTGATGCACTACACCAACACAAAAGTAGACTGCTGTCGAGACTAAAAACATTGTACAGATAGTTTACTGATAGACAAAACTCTAAGGTTGGGACCCTGAAGTCGTTGATTGAAAACCTCCAGAAATTAATCAGGGATAACTACAGACTTTCTGTAAATTTGCATTGGAACAACAAAATTCGGGCTGTAAAAGCCAACAACCCGAGTATGTTCCCGCACATAAATAAAATATTTCGGAGGAACAATCAAATGACCTTCCTTGTCTTAAGATCGGTCGAACGACGAACACTGGACGAATATTGATAACAGCAGGTTTAGATCCAGATAACGCAGTAGAGGATGACAACTTCTTTGTGATCGAAGATCCGCAGGAGAAGGAAGAGGCTATTGGAGCGACTTTTCAGCAAAATGGAAAATCGGGTCCTAATGCACATTATCCAGCGCATTGGAAAACAGCAGTGATACAACCCATCCCCAAAAGGGATAAGGACACTTCCAATCCGGCAAATCTCCAGTCGATAAGTCTCCTTCCGAACATCAGCAAAGGTATTCGAAAAAGTGATCAATAGAGCCCTGATTAAGTGGACTAGAGACAATAAAATAATTCCGGATTCCCAATTCGGTTTTAAGGAGGGGCATGATACAATACATGCCGCGTCTAAACTGGATATGGGAACAAAAGCAAGAAATAGTGTACGGGTGCCTGCCTTATTGACTTGGAGAAGGCCTTCGATACCGTATGGTTAGAGGGACTCTTTTACAAGCTGGACAGGTTGGGCATAAGCAAACCACTGCTGTACATACTTCATAACATGCTCACCAGTAGACAGTTCATTGTTAAAAATGGCAATGTGACTTCTGCTGGAACATTTCAAATTAAAAATGGTCTGCAACAAGGTGCGGTTAATTCACCGATCCTTTTCGACATTTACACGAGCGATCTCATAGGATCACTTCACCATGCCATAGCGTACGCAGACGACTTGATCGCGTACAGATCAGGACCAAAAATCGAAGTCATTGCACTGCTTTTGCAACGTAACTTCGATATGATTCAGCGATACTGCAATGACTGGAAGCCAGAGGTGCTTTTGACCTTACAAAGAGACTTTTTTATAGCAAGCAACTCGATGCAAGGGTAAAGGTAATCTGCTACACAGCCCTCATTCGGCCCATGCTCGTATTTGGATATCCCTTGTGGTTCAACGTGGGAGCAAGCTTGTTGGAAAAGATGCGGGTGTTTGAGAGGGCTTGCCTTCATTTATACAGAATATCAGAGTCGCAGTACATAATTTTCCAATGAGGTCCTGTACAATAGGGCTAACCTGATAAGAGTGAATAATTTCGTTATCATGCCCGATGAACAACCTGATCTCCGGGGCTTATTACCCCAATTACGAGTATCACGAGTAAGTGCGCCTTAACGGCTTTGTTCCCCCAGAGGCGTTAGTCTATCTTGGTGAGAAGGGTCTGATCCAGGACAGATTGGCAGTGCCGCTAATCATCTACGTTGCTCGGACAGTGTGGATAGGCGACTCAACTACGACAGAGACGTTGCACACAGCAATGAAAAAAAAAAAATTAATAAATTAAAAAAATAAAAAATAAAAGTACGTATCGAATTACGTAAGGTAGAGTAAGATAGATTAAGATAGAATAACGTAGTTTTAAGATTTATTTTAAGGTAGTTTTTTTTTTAAGTTTTATATTTACGACCAAATTAAACAAAAAGTAAATTCGTTTACTAAGTTTTATAATTTTATCAACATTTTTCTTAGAGCACCCGCGTAGGGCCAGTAAGTTAGAATATAATAACATAGCTAAGTTAGTTAAGCTAGTTTTAAGCGTTTTTTGTATAGCATATAAGTTTAATGAATTGATAATAATAAAAATGTATTAAAAATAAAAAAAAGAATGTTTAAATTAAAGTGACTTGATAATGTGTAGTAAAAAAAAAAGAATTAATTTTATTTTTGTACACATAACTTACCACTAGACCTTACATTGTAAGCCAATCATCAGTGTAAACCCATCGTGACTGATCTAGCTGATCTAGTACAAAAAAGCAGAAAAATGGAGGGACCTTCCTTCCTTCTAGAGTGAGCAGTCACGCTGGGTGGATCGGCGTAGAATAGGAAGATTGAAAAGTATTTTAAATAAGGCGTAAATTCTACAATTTTAACAAAAAAATAAAGATACTATAAATGTTCTAAAAAAAAACAATAACCTTTTAATTTACTTGTAAGATGCGTATATGTCTGATAAAACAACAATTGTCTGATAGTGCAGTAGCATTCTATTACAGTCTATGAACAGTCCATTATTTCTCCATATCAAAAACTTCGTCCTTGCATTGCATAAGATATTAGGTTGTAGAACCTACCTACAAGGAACCCTGAATAAAAACGAAGAAGAAAGTTATTTGACACGACTTTGTAGAAAAAAAAACTTGGTACGCCATTTTATTAAATATATTTCTTTTAACTTCTATAAAATATGAAATTTTAAGGAAATCGGTTGTTTTCGAAAAAACAAAAACAATTCCCGCCACCTACCTACCAGTTCTATCAAAATGTGGATATCGGAAGATTTTATAGAAGCAAGTAAAGATGAATGGCAACGAGTCTCGTGAATAAAAACCAAGCTTTTGTATGAAGTAAAAAGTAAATTCAATTGCTATACGCAAATACTCGTATTAGAGGATTTTGGGATTTTGAGATTCTGAGATGTGTGTTAAAAGTATTTCTATGTGTTATTCATGAGACTATGATTTTATATTAATTCAATAATCACTTAAGAAAATTTTGAATAGTCTTACCATTGATGTTGGTCTAAATTGGTAAAACCTGCACTTTAAATCTGCATATGCATATGAAGAGGCTTTCTTATATTTCGAGACAACGACAATCGTCGAAAAATTAAAATCGCTAACGGGAATCAGGATGATTGATTTTCAGAATAGATATCGTCGACTTACAAGCAAAACTGACTGCATTTTCCAGTTTTTTTTTTAAATTTATGGAGAAAATTGTACTAGAGTGAAATTTACCTTAAAAAATTCCAAATTAGCCGTCTATGTTTCTATGTTACATACTATGCATCAAAATTAATATAATCTATGTGATAGGGTAGAATAAAGTTCCAGCAAAACTGACTTATTTCCAAGTGCTATGTACTTCATTGCTTGTAAGCCGAAGACATGTAGGCATTATTGTTAAAAGTCTATAATTTCTTAGATGATCTTCCACTTCTTCGACGATTTGCGGCAATGGTTTTAGACTTGACAGCGTAAATATTCAAAAAAGCAGAAGTTATTATTTCCTTGAAATAAATTAATATGTTAAATTTCTACCGCATTTATAGAAATGCTTATCGCTATTTTAAGTTTTTACCCCTCAGCAATCAAATTAAATGTAAAGATGTAGGTACGTTCGATTAACCAGCCAAGAACAAATCTGACCAGATCTAAGAATTGCCCGAATTTGCAATTCCATTGAACGCAAATTTACTTTGTCAGTTATTTTGATAGTAAATGTTTTTTTTTTTTGACAAGTTGACAAGTTTCTATTTGTGCACATTTAACTTATATTGGGGTTGCACTCTTGTGATACACTTGCAGAGAATACTCCTGCAAACCACTCGATCGTCCATTTACATGGCTTTTTTAAACATCAGTAGCTACACGATCAAATGGTTGAGATGTATTTGGTTCGGTGATGCAATTGCAGTGCCATGGTAAGTACGTCAATTATATTCCCACACCATAACATATTCAGCAATGACATTCTATTCCTGCACGGTAAATTTGATTTCCTCATGGTGACACAGTCAGCACTGCAATTCTATTTCTACAGTCAATTACATTTTCAAACGGTGACAAGGTCAACACAGAAATTATATTTCCAAACGATAACACGTTCAGCAATGGTAACACGGTCAGCAGTACAACTCTATTCCTACACGGTCAATTATATTTTCACACGGTGACATGGTTATTACAGCAATTAAATACCTACATAGTCAATTCGTATATTTCCTCACGGCAACACGTGAAAAATTGCCCTGTACTTCATTTTCACACAGTGGCATGGTTAAACAGTTCCTTGAATACGTTTGTACATGACGCCGTAACATTCTCAACGACGCGACGGTTGGGAAGTGATCTCGAGTCAACTCGTCAAATATTGTTTAACCGAAAATTTGTGCTTGTTTCACAAATACTGATGTAGCCATCATAAACAGTGTGGCCAGAATCATACTTCTGTATCAAGTGTAAAAGTTGTTAAAACGTTTTTCTCATTATTTTTGCCACAAACTGAAAAATATGGTCTAGGTAAAATATATAGATGTTAACTTTCTCTACATTTCGTCCATACATTATAAAAGCTTTTTCAATAAGGACATAATTATTTTGTATTTAAATAAAACACAGAATAATTGAGATATCGAGCTGAAATTTATTTCAGATGTAATACACATGTTAAATTTAAGCATAGAATTCGACCTCGTTCATATGCTCACCGCAAGAACGTTCGAAGCGATCGATTCTTTGGAGTCAATTATTCACCATTCTTCCACACATATCGGCTGGAACGTTGGCAATTTCGCGTTCGATATTGTTCAGTTACATCGGAGACTACACTTCCGTTCGCTATAGCCGGCCCCCACCACGCCCCTCACTATGCGCCATTTTATAATTGTAACGGCACTTCCTAACGGAATCGCCTTCTTCCCACCCCTCCTCAGCATAAGGCAATAACATGCAGAGCCAACGTGATTCGGTGCACGCGCATCTCACATGCTCATAGAAACACGCGCAAACATTTTTAACATGCATAAGCATATTTGCGCTACACGCGCAGACGAAAAATAATAACTTGACACCTGCATTCTATTTCCACAGAAAAGTGGTTTGGTGCAGTGATAATATCTTAAATCGCATTCCATTCCCACAGGAAAGGGGCTTTAGGCATTGTCATCAAAATTACCTGTAGAAAAGTTCAAATGGAAAAAGTAGAGCTAGTTGTTAGTTGCAAGTCGTGGAGTTAAGTTCGTTTTGTTAGTTTTAATTTTTAGCTTAAGAGTTCTTTGTTGTAATAAAAAGAAAATGAAATAAATTTTGTTTTATAACGGATTCTTCCAAATATAACTTAAATGTTCCTGAGCTCATCTAACGTTGTCGGCTTGTTGGCATAAACCAACGTTTTAACATAACCCCATAAAAAGAAATGCATCTCGCATGAGCGAGCTGGCCATTCGACCGGCCCATTTCTCCAAATTACACGATTTCCGAAAATTCCCTTCAATAGATCAATTGTTTGACCAGCTGTGTGGCATGTGGCACCATCTTGTTGCAACCACATATCACTGATAGCAAGTTCATCCAATTCTGGCCAATAATAATTTTCCAACATGACACGATAGCGAACACTATTGACCGTAACATGGCGATAATTTTCATCGACGAAAAAATACGGTCCAAGCACACCTCCGGCGGTCACACCACGCGGTCACCTTTTGTGGATGCAATGGAGTTTCTTGAAGCACATGTGGGTTTGTTGCTGTCCAATAATGCATATTTTTCTTTTTGACAAACCCATTAAGTCAAAAATGAGCTTCATCGCTGAAGATAATTTTTCGATGAAATTCAGGATTTTCATCAAACTTTCGCAGAGCCCAATCGGATAAGTTACAGCGTTTCAAATGATCAAGAGGCTTCAGTTCTTGAGTTAATTTGATCTTGGAAGGGCGTAGGCCAAGATCTTTACGCAAAATTCGCCACAAGAGATTACCAATTCCTGTGAACGGCGTGGAATCAACTGATTTTGCTAATTTTGAATTGAAGCACTTACGGCTGTGTCTTACTGACATAGGAACATTCAATATTGAATATGTTGACTAGAATTTATCCACTATAGTACTCACAGTCTATCTGGTGGGACGATTATTACGGCCGAAAATTGAAGTAAGCGCTCTTAAAGTTCCAACCACCGACTCAGAATTTCGGTAGTAATAATTAGTAATAATTTCCAAACATTGCTCGTTCGTGAACTTCACCATGATAAAAATGTAAACCTTGACTGACGTTCTGACATTGACAGATCATAAAAAAAAGTTTAAGGGTGCGTTTTGTATTAAAATACAAAATTATGATGTCCTTATTAAAAAACCCCTTACATGAACTTTTTTTCTTAAAATAAACATATATTGCTTTTTCAAACCTATTTACTGCGATGGTTAAGTCTTATTTGTAAATATCTTATCAGAAACCGTGAACTTCTTTTACAAATTTTGGGAGCTAAGCCCACTTTTTTATATTTCTTTTTTGATACTTTTCACATTTTGAGAAATAAAAAAAATATTTTCCATTTTCGGAATGATAGGCTCATTTGCACTTGCTGAATAAGAGGAAAAGGCAACTGCACGCTTCAAGTAAATAAAATAAACTGCAAACAATATAATGAACAACCGGAAGTTATGAACAGACGCAATACCTTTGATTGCTTTCCTATTAAAGCAGTATACGACAAAACCTTTATACTTAACTGCTATCCCGGTTATAAGAAACAAGACTATCGATATTTTTACAACCGTAGTTGAAAAATGAAAAAAAATTCGCTAAGCAAAGTATAATCTTGAGAAAAGTCCTTTGCAAAGAAATATCCAGGAGAAATCAAAATTACTTCTCGTGATGTAATACGCCAAGAAAACTGTAAGAGCAGTGTTATATCTGTTAACAAAATGCTTAGGGAATATTAGTAATGGCCCAATCGGACTAGCTGAGCTTGTCTTGACTATTGAAATATCTTTCCTTGACTTTTTAATAGGTATAGCTAGAGATTTAGAACTACGAGATATGTTTGTTAATTTTCCTTTCTATTGAAATGTCTTTGTTAGATTGAAATGTTGAACATGGATATAATGAACCCTATTCGCTACAGCTGAGTACTCGGCTATAATGAATCCCGGATGTAGCGAACACATTTGCTTACCACCAAGGAGTTCGATATATCGGAGTTATACTATCCATTACGTACATAATGATAACGGATGACGGTGTCAAAATAGGTGTGCTATATATATTACTAGACGGAAAAGTGTAAAGTTGTACACCACATTCTAAAATTTTTGTACGGCATTTCCTCTTACTAGGCCAGCAAAATTCTACAAAGTCAACCTCTTTTGCACATTAAATGTTGTAGTCATGTATCGTTGCATTAATTTGATTTGGAGTATTCGAATATTTTTCACTTTTCCTTGGCATTTTTTTGACAATATTATTATAAAATTATTGGCTTGTTTTGAGATTTTGTTCTTGAATATCATTAACATTTTAGCGGAGAAAAAAAAATTGAAGTTGTAATGAACTGTGGATCACCAGATTATTTTCGGATTTTTATTCTTTAGATTTTACACATGTTCCAATTACAATACAAAAAGGGAAAAAAGACCTAACCTCAATCTCAAAAAAGGGAAAAAGACCTAACCGCAATGAACTAGTTCAGCTTCTGTCAAAACAAAGAAAAATGTCCGGATAATCACACATGACTGAGGCATCACCAAATCGGTGCTGCCAAGTTACCATAAGTTCATATATTCCTAGTTCATTATAAAGTGGTACACGCGGTTGTCAAATTCCATGAATTTTTACCAATAGCTGCAGCATTGCTCTCATCTAAATGCCACTCAAATGCAATGAACTACCCAACGTTCATTAGCACTGTTCCCATTTAGTTCGAAATAATTGTTGTAAATCTTGTTAGTTTTGCTTTTCTTGAATGTCAAAGATCATTACTTTATTTGTTGTTGTATCAAATATATACATGCATTTTATATAAATCTTTAAACAACAACAAAAAAAAAAGAATCTTTTCACTCTAAGCTTATACGCTTTTTCGGTCTTTCTTTTTTCTCCCATAAATGAACTATTACTAGAGTTAAATACACGACATTACTCTAATAATAATAATAAAACAAAAAAAACTAACTAACATTTTTATAAATAATTCAAAGTTCCTCTTATAAATGCTTATGCTACGCTCGATTGATCGGCTGATATCTCTTTCACTTGAGACAGTATTTTAGTTCTGGGCAGAGGAACTGGCGGCACAGCCAATACAGAACTCTTTACATCAGTAGTTGCTGATGTTTCTTGCATGTTACGAGTAGTTGTTGCATTGCCGAATGTCGTAATACTGCCATCTTTTGAATTCCTCCAGCGGAGCAATTGCTTGACACGTTGATAGTAATACAGATAAATTGAAGTCAAGATGCATAGGACAATGAGAGTGATTGCCACAATAATTAGAGCAAGAGATACGGTGAAACTTCGGGCAATGGCTCTTGGTCTCTTGTGGTTTTTTGTGTTTGAATTTCCACTGCAGATGATGATGGCGTGACGGTGCTTGTGGTTTTCATTTTGATCGTTGGCCGGAACGGACGCATTATTGTCTTGCCACCTTCTCCAATTGCAATATCGGAACAGGCGCGAAACTCTTCTTGTGGACCACAGCCAACAGCACCGACTCCATTGTCGCACATACCCCAATTATTGCCGGCTATGTAGCGCCATTGTAGGACACAATGGTTACATTTTATATCTATGGGAAGAAAAGGAGAAGATTTTGTCATTATTTTCGGTTAGTGTACTCGTAAGTGTTATTTATTTATGTTACATGAAACTAGCCCTAATGTGGACAAAGGCCTTACAGGTTGGCCTTAAAGACAAAGTAGGACTTCGCTTGCTAGATCGCACTGAATTTTTTTTTAATAATCATGAGCCTACCTAACAAAGAATTGCTTTGAATATGGTTCTACATAATGCAGGACACTAACTCACCAGACAACATCTGACAGTAGATATAGGGCCTGGCCTATCTTTTTTATATACTTCTATCAGAAAAGGTCAACCTATAACACTTTGACAGTGTCCTTAGATGTCTATAGACCGGCACATCTGCCAAGCTTCGAAACGTAATCAAGACAACTTCATGGAGCCTATAGAAAGATGTGGTGGTGTCTTACCGGAAGACAAGGAGGTAACTGTCTGCTAACTGAGTGCGTAGCAGCCAGCCCTCTGATGTCAGATGCTGACGCACATTGTGTGACAGGCGCACCTGGACTTTACGAGTACCTTCGATTTACCAGACCGATTGGCCAGTGTATCACCAGAGTTTCTCAGTTTGAAAAAAAAAAAACGAAAACAAAACATAATTTTTTATTTTTTTTTGTTTCAAAAAGGAGAAGAAAACCTCTTCCGAATTTTTTTTTTTTATTGTGAAATGGGTACTCAGAATTAACAAACAGGTGTTTTTCTATTTAAATTAGACTTAGAAGAGCAAATAAGGAGAGGCTCTACAAAGCAGAGATACGAGTACGAGTAAGCATAAAGACCCGAAGGCACGCAGAGCATCTGACCCAGTTTAAAGCAGTGACAATTACTTTGTGCTGCTTATGTAGCTCGAAAGTCGCTAATATACTAGTCCGAATCGTCGTTGCCTGTCGGATGGCGTGGCCCAGAATCCTGAAGAGTCGATGACAAGTCTTCGAAATTTTCTTTTTGCGAGTTACCTTCTCTGTTTTTAACTGGTGGAATGTGTGCAATTGGCATTTAAATTTTCTTTGATGCCTTCCAGAGTGAGTATTCGGTACTAGCATCATTCCTAAGATTGGTGTTACAACCCTGACTTCTTCCGATCTCTCCACACACCACGATCTCGCCTGAATACACCCATTTGAGAAAAGGACAGCTGGTATGACCGGAAGCTTGACCATTTTTCTTTGATTCCTTTTTTTGCGATCTTGTGTCACGCGGTAACGAGGAAAAAGACAAGAATTTGTAATTTCTCTCTAAAGATTTACTAAATAATAAAGAGTTTGTTTTTTAAATTGTGGAAATTGTTCAAATTCAATTGAAGTTGCCTAAGTGGGCAACATTTTACAAATTCTTTCTACCGAATGAGCACAAGCATGGTTAACGAGAAGTCACCGCAGTACAACGACGTGGATGGATACAACTGCAAGGCATGTCCAGCACCAGATTCTGAATGTGATATGGTGCAGTGCGACATGTGCAAATCTTGGTACCATTTCACTTGCGCTGGGGTTAACATGTCCGTTAATGAAAGAGCTTGGTTATGCAGCACATGCCTCGGTGAAACAACAACACTTGCAGCTGCCAATCTCACGAGTGATGCTGAGCCAGCATCAGAGCGCCGTGCACAGGTAGCCCCAACAATTATGAACATCCCAGTGGCACTGCCTCAGCGATCATCCAATCAAGACCATACCTCCAATATCACAAAGTCATCGAAGTCGTCTGGGTCATCAACTGTGAGACGTTATCAACTCGAGCTGCAAAAACTAGAAGAGGAAAGAACCATGCAAGAAAGGCGAGACCGAGACTATATCGATAAAAAATACACGATCTTAAATCAGTTGGCCAACGAGTCGTCCGCGGGAGAAGAAGAGGAAGAAGCAGATCCAGCTGAAATTAGAGGTAAGGTGAATAATTGGCTTACTACTAAAAGCTCCACTCAGCAGGAAGAAGCTCTCTCTCAAACGGAGCAACACATTTCCACTCGCCTCAAGGTTAGCAAAACTTGGATGGGAACTGCTACCAATCAACTGTGCACTAACACACATCCGGGTTCATCCATCTCTGGCAACGTGTTACAACACCCCTCCTCGATGAACCCCACCGTACAAAGGCAACAGTGCGCAAATGGTGGCCCATTTATCTCAACCGTACATGGTAAAGTGTTGCAACATGCTGCCTCATCGAACCCCACCGCCCAGAAACAGCAGTCAGGTTCTAATTCGCAGCCGCATAAAACATGTACCTTGCCAAAGGTTCAACAGCAACCAGTTTTTAAACCAACACTGCCGAACCAACCAACTTCCACACAGGAGTTACTCAGCGACTGCATAGTCCAACCCAACGGCGTAACCAAAAATGATTGTAGATCGACTCAGCCTACCATTCCTGAACGGCAGCCAAACGCTCAAGTACTCTCAAGAGCATACCGGCAAGATCAAGCACCTGCTCTGCAGCAGAATGCTATAGTTACCACCACACTCTCTCCTAACCAACCAGCTTTGCATGATGATCAACACAGCTTTGCCCTGGAACGATCCAATGGCCTTACAAGAAGTCACATCGCTGCTCGCCATCTAATCTCACGTGATCTTCAGAGTTTCGATGGAAATCCCGAATTCTGGCCACTATTCATATCAAATTTCGACCGCTCCACGCAGCTCTGTGGCTTCTCGGATGAGGAGAATCTTATACGACTACAGAAAGCGTTAAAAGGCAAAGCTTTAGACGCGGTTAGATCTCTGTTAATCCAACCACGCTGTGTGGCTAGAGTCATCGACACACTCAAGATGTTATTTGGAAGACCGGAGTTGATTGTACACACACTTTTACAAAGGGTTAATGCAATGCCTGCTCCAAAGGCCGAAAAGCTGGACGGTATAGTCAACTTCGCCGTTACGGTCCAAAATCTCTGCGCCACAATGGAGGCGTCAGGGCTAGAGAGTCACTTAAACAACCCGACCTTGTTACAGGAACTGGTGGAGAAGCTACCGCCTGCCATCCGTTTGAATTGGGCAATGTACAAACAAACACTGGCGTTGTGTACTTTATCAGAATTCAGCAGTTGGCTTCTTTGTGTAGCTGAAGCCGCAAACGGGATACTTATTCCAAATGCTTGGCACGCAGGGGAAGTAAAAGCTCATTCTCGGAGTGGTAAAGAGAAAGGTTTTCTACATGTGCATTCAACTGAAGTAGACAATAACAACAATGCCTCACGCTCACCAGTCAAACACAGCTGTTGTTTTTGTCGCGGAAGATGTTCTTCTGTGGCTCTTTGTCAAAAGTTTGCTCAGGCCAGCCGCGCAGCCAAGTGGGCAGCGGTAAGGGAAAATCAGCTGTGTCGTCGATGCCTACAGAAACACGGGAACTTTAAGTGTAAATCAGTGGACATATGTGGGAAAAATAACTGTACCTATAAACATCATCGATTGCTCCACAATGATGAGAGGGATATG
This sequence comes from Pocota personata, assembly GCA_963082735.1. Classification (NCBI taxonomy): domain Eukaryota; kingdom Metazoa; phylum Arthropoda; class Insecta; order Diptera; family Syrphidae; genus Pocota; species Pocota personata. The sequence goes on along the minus strand of OY720429.1, from coordinate 43,044,748 downwards.
CCGAAACCACAACCACAGCAAAAACCCAATAGCCATTGCCACGATGAAGGGAGGAAGGTGAATGAGGTATTTCAACCGCCGCAGTATGATTCCAATACTCATTGTCACAACTACGATTCCATTCTATTTCGCATAGTTCCTGTGATTCTGTACGGAAACAATAGTCAAGTGCAAACGTTTGCCTTTCTAGACGATGGCTCATCACTTACTCTAATGGACGAGGAAATAGCCATGCAGTTAAACATTAAAGGTACAGCCCACCCGCTCTGCATTAGGTGGACTGGAGACACTCGACGATATGAATACGATTCCAAAATCATGAGCTTGCGAATTTCCGGCACTGGAGACAATGCTGTAAGGCTCAATCTGACGGATGTTCACACAGTCAAGAGTCTACAGCTACCTATACAGTCGTTGGATCCTGAGAAGCTGAAGGTGCAATATAAACATCTCCAAGGCCTGCCCATTTCGCCTTACAATAACGCTCGGCCCCGTTTACTCATTGGCTTAAACAATCTTAAGCTAGGGTTTCCTTTACGGTGCAAGGAAGGCTCCTCTGATCAACCGGTCGCTGCCAAGACTAGGCTGGGGTGGGTAATTCATGGCAGTTGTTCAGATTCATCTTCCACGGGTCCACGCTCCCACGCCACCTTCCATCTTTGCGGATGTGAGCAAGAGAACAGCGATACGAATCTGCAGCAGCTCGTTAGAGATTTCATCAGTGGAGAAAACTTTGGAGTGTCACGTCCAAGGAACCTGTTGATGCCAACGGAGGAGAAGCGTGCGCTTGAGTTGCTAAATACCTACACTCGCAGAGTAGATGGCCGCTACGAAACAGCTCTGCTCTGGAAGTATAGCGACGTTTAAATGCCAGATAGTTTTCCAATGGCTATGAAACGCTTTTTGTGCCTTCGTAAACGCATGAATAGAGATCCGCAGTTGGCCGCCGCTATGAAGGAGAAAATCGAAGACTACGTTGCCAAAGGCTATGCAAGGAAGCTATCTTCTGAAGATGTGACAAAGCAAACCCGCTGTTGGTATCTACCTATCTTCCCTGTGCGGAACCCAAATAAACCAGGGAAACTACGAGTGGTCTGGGACGCAGCTGTCAAGGTGAAAGGAATGTCCCTCAATTCGGTTCTCTTAAAGGGGCCAGATCAACTTACCTCCTTGACGTCAGTTCTTTGCAAATTCAGGGAGAGGTCTATAGGCATCTGCGCTGATATTGCGGAGATGTTTCATCAGGTGCGAATCAGGCAAGCTGACCAACATTTCCAACGTTTCCTTTGGAGTAACAGCGACGTTAAGAATCCAGACGTTTATGTTATGAACGTTATGACATTTGGTGCGACGTGTTCACCTTGTTGCGCCCAATATATCAAGAACAAAAACGCCGAAGACTACGCAATGGATTTTCCCAAGGCAGTTCGATCAATTCTCGATAATCACTACGTCGATGACCTGATGGATAGCGTCGACACGGAAGAGGAAGCGATTAAGCTGGCAAAGGATATCCGATTCAACCATCGGCAAGGAGGTTTTCACATCCGCAACTGGATCTCTAACTCCCATAGGGTGTTGAAAGCATTACAAACAGATCCTACTGATCAGAAGAATTTGAATGTGGACGTTGAACTTGGCACGGAGAAGGTACTAGGCATGTGGTGGTGCACTGCCTCCGACTGCTTCATATACAAGCTGACTTCTAATCCAAAACATAAAGCACTCCTTTTCGGAAGACGCCGCCCAACCAAACGTGAAGTATTAAGAGTTTTGATGACTGTCTTCGATCCGCTGGGATTATTAGCGAACTACTTAATGTATGTGAAAGTACTTCTGCAGCAAATATGGAGATCTGCGATCGGCTGGGACGACGAAATCCAGGACGCTGAGTATGAAAAGTGGCTTAAATGGGTTCGCCTTTTGCCGGAGGTGGAAACACTAAAACTTCCTAGAAGATACATTACCCAGAATTTCACGACGCAACCAGAGATCGAACTACACATTTTCGTGGATGCCAGCGAAAATGGTTACGCTGCAGTGGTGTATGCTAGATTCAGCTCCAAAGGATCTGTGCAGTGCTCTCTTCTGGGAGCTAAAACGAAGGTGGCTCCGCTTAAAATACTCTCCATCCCGAGACTGGAGTTACAGGCATCCCTGCTAGGTGCTCGATTGGCTAAGAGTATAACCGCCTCCCACTCCATTGTTTTCCAGAAACGTATCTTTTGGACGGACTCGAAAGTGGTGCTGAGTTGGCTGCGGTCGGATCATCGCAAATACCGTCAGTTCGTCGCCTTTCGCGTTAGCGAAATACTCGACCTCACAGAACTGGGTGAGTGGCACTGGATTCCTACAAAACTCAATGTGGCTGATGAGGGCACTAAGTGGCAAAAGACACCTCAGTTCACATCAAATTGCCGATGGTTCATAGGACCCGAATTCCTAAGACAGTCCACCGATCATTAGCCTCGAGAACTTCGAACTGATGAATCAACGATTGAAGAACTGAAAACGCAATTCACCGGCAACCATCTGCATGAACGAACTGTGATATTCCAACCGGAAAGATTTTCGAGCTGGCAGAAACTTCTAAGAAGTACCGCATTCGTTTTCCGATATGTGCACAACCTTCGTTCGAAGAGAGTCGGAGTTCCAAGGAAAACAGGACCTTTCTCGCAGATTGAGCTCCAACTTGCCGAGGCCCGATTGCTCATCGAAGCTCAATCCAGTGCGTATGAGGACGAAATGGTTAATTTGTCTACTCAACAAGCCATTCGCAAATCCAGTCCCATTTTCAACCTATGCCCAATTTTGGATGAAAAGGGACTCCTTCGGGTGAACAGCAGAATACATTTCTCCAAGTCAGCAAGTGAGGATCTGAAGCGACAGATCATATTACCAAGAGGACATCCTATCACCGATCTCATCCTTATGGACTACCATTGCCGATTTAGACACCACAACCATGAAACGGCGATAAACGAACTTCGTCAACGTTTCCACATTCAGCACATGAGAGCAGCACTCAACGCTGTGAGGGGATCTTGCCAATCATGCAAAAATGGCAACACTCGCCCTCAGCCTCCGTTGATGGCTCAACTTCCACCCGCCAGGTTGGCTTCCTTTAGTCGACCGTTTTCTTTCGTTGGCGTCGACTACTTTGGGCCACTAACCGTCACAGTGCTGAGAAGAAGTGAAAAGAGGTGGGGTGTTCTGTTCACCTGCCTTACTACGAGAGCTGTTCACATCGAGATTGCGCACTCATTGTCAGCAGACTCCTGCATCTTAGCCATCCGAAACTTTATCGCCAGACGTGGCACGCCAACTGAACTGTGGAGTGATAATGGCACTAACTTCAAAGGAGCAGAACGTGAACTGGGAGAAGCACTACGGGTAGTTAACCAGGATAAAATTATGCATGACTTCATAACCACCAATACGATGTGGAAGTTTATACCGCCAGCCTCGCCGCATATGGGCGGCAGTTGGGAGAGACTGGTGCGATCGATCAAGACTGTCCTTTATCAACTGAAGCCACCACGCAACATTTCGGACGAACTGTTAAGGAGTATGCTCATAGAGGTCGAAAGCATATTAAACTCAAGACCTTTGACATACATCCCGATCGATGATGAAAGTGATGAGGCGCTGACTCCAAATCACTTTCTCCTGGGATCTTCGAACGGAATAAAGCCGATTGCGCCATTTACTGATGAAAAGATGGTGTTAAAGAGTAACTGGAGGACATCACAACAGTATGCAGAGCAGTTCTGGAGGCGCTGGGTTAAGGAATATCTGCCGACTATTACGCGTCGGACGAAATGGTTTACAGCTGTAAAACCGATAGAGGTGGGTGACATCGTCCTCATTGTTGACCCAAATAACCCAAGGAACCTTTGGCCAAAGGGAAGAGTCATCGGTATCAAGTGTTTAAAAGATGGACAGGTAAGAAGTGCTTCCGTGCAGACATCGAGCGGTATATATGACAGACCGGTCGTAAAGTTGGCGATCTTGGAAGTCAAAGGACCAGAACACCTAAGCCCAAAGGACTTACCGAGGGGGAGTGTTACAACCCTGACTTCTTCCGATCTCTCCACACACCACGATCTCGCCTGAATACACCCATTTGAGAAAAGGACAGCTGGTATGACCGGAAGCTTGACCATTTTTCTTTGATTCCTTTTTTTGCGATCTTGTGTCACGCGGTAACGAGGAAAAAGACAAGAATTTGTAATTTCTCTCTAAAGATTTACTAAATAATAAAGAGTTTGTTTTTTAAATTGAGGAAATTGTTCAAATTCAATTGAAGTTGCCTAAGTGTGGCAACAATTGGTAAGGAATTTTTTAGAGACTTTTAAATTCTCTTATCGATCTTTTAAACTTACGTTTAGATTATTTAGTATTGTTTTGTCGCTGGGCGCCCTTGATTGTCGCCAGTGTTTTCTTGCTCTTCTCTTTTCCGCAATTATGTAACATAATTCTTTTGGATATGAGTTTTGTTGGATTATTTGTAGTGTTGTTTGCAGTTAATATTCAAAAACCTGCATGGGCGGTTTTTGGATATTAACTGTAAATATCTGAACAGACTTTTCTAATTGATCTTTTGTTTCAATTGTTTCTGATAGCTGAATACTATCCTCTAGATTTTGTCGGAAGTAGTTCCAATCAGTCAGCTTATTAGCTAGTTTTGGGCTATTTTCTTTATTAGTGATTTTATCGCCAAGTGTTAAAAATATTGTGGAATGATTTGAGTCAAGATCCTGGCCCTTCTTCTACTTTTATAATATTTGACGGGATATTCTTTGTAACGAAAAAGTTGACAAAATCTGGGGTTTTCTTCCTATCTGTTGACCAATACGTAGGTTTTCCCGTTGAGTGATATTTGCCACTAATTTCTTTTGTTACTTCATATAATTCTCTTCCTCTTGTATTTGTCAATCAATTCAAAATTTTTCAATTTAATTTTTCTTTATTCATATATGCATAAAAAGTTAGTTTACAATTTTACATACAATATTTCAATGAGTTAATACATACAGAATAGTTAGTGGTATCTATATTTAATAAAAATAGAGGTGAAGCCACATTTAAAAATATTAACTTTGTGTGGGGTGTACAAAGGTAGATAAAAAGAAAAGGATAGAGATGATAATAAGTTAAGATTTATATAAAACAAAATTCAGCAATTGTGGGAAGGAAGTAATCTTTAACAATTAAAAAATTAAAAAAATTAAAAAGTATAAATTCAAATAATATTATAGCTACATATAGGTATATACTAATAAAGCAAATAAAGCAAATAAAGCAAATAAAGCAAATGGGCAAATAATTTTTTTTTTTTTTTATGCTGTGTAGCGCAACAGATTCTCGATTTCGTGATGGTTAAAACCAAGAAGCCATGATTTCGTTGCTTTTTTAAACGCGTAGAAATTTCTTGTGGATCGAATTTCCAAGGAAAAAGTGTTAAATAGTTTACATGAGACAATGGAGTAAGAGTTTCTGTAACTTGTAGTACGAAAAACGGGAATATTTACAACAAAATTCGAAAAGCTACGTAAGCTGCGTAAGTCAGAAATCGGGCCTTCCAAATACCCGCCTCTCATGAAAATGACCTTCAAAACTTTAAAATAAAATAAATGTCGCAAAGGAAGAATTTTCAAGGTCCTAAACAGATGCATAGTGTGTGCTGAACGGCGCGAACTACAAACTTTTCGTATAGCAGATTTTTGAGTGACAGTCAGTTGTTGTAGCTTACTAAAATAAGCGCCACCCCAACTACAAAGTCCATATTGCAATCTCGAATGGAATAATCCATAATAGACCATTTTCATAGTGCTAGACGAGCAATACTTCCTAAGGCGAAAAAGATAACGAGTAGAAGAAAGAAGATTTTTTTTCAGAAAAGAAATGTGCTTAGACCAGTTCAAATTTTGGTCAATAGTAACACCAAGATATTTAAAACTATCTACACTTTCAATTTTGAAGCAATTAATACTGCAGTCAGCGCTTCTATTGAAAGTTAGACCATTTTGGAAACTGCATCGGTTGTTTAACAGGTCATGGCTTTCACAATCATGGGAATAGAATATTATATCTGAGTCAGGGTACTCCTGCCCAGTAAGACTGAAATACATTAATTTGGTTTTGCTACTAACAATAAGCCTGTGTTCTGCAAACCAGCATCTTAGTAAAAAGACGTCATGGTTAATGTTAGCTATTAAATCTAATGGACTAACTGAACAATATGCAATTCCAAGGTCGTCGGCAAATGCTTTAGTTTTACCCAAGAATGGAAGAGTAAATAGGGAATTTATATATATTAGGAATAAAATTGGACCAAGTACAGAACCTTGGGACACTCCTATGTTATTTGTTTTTGGACTGCTTATATTGCTTCCAATTTTTACATATTCTATCCTATCGTTAAGATAAGACATAAACCATTCATATATGAATCCTCTGAATCCGGCCTTATATAATTTATCTAGGAGAATTATATGATTAACCATATCAAATGCCTTAGTAATGTCGACAAAAAGGCCAGCGCAAAAGTGTTTGCTATCTAACCCTTTATACAAAATAGAGCAAAAATCCAATAGGGCATCTTCAGTGGAAAGACCAGCTCTGAAACCAAACTGCATAGGACTAAACAAATCTATATGATTAAGATAGGCTAAAATTCTTGTTTTAACTACTTTTTCAAAAACTTTAGAAATCGAAGACAAAAACGAAATTGGCCTATAATTGGATTTGTCTGTCTTGTTACCCTTTTTAAATAATGGAACCACTACAGCGCATTTCAGTTCAGCGGGAAAAGTACCAGACATAATGCTGAAATTAAAAAGGTAGGACAAAATATCTACTAAGTTGGGACCAACTTTCTTTAGAATCAAATTCGAAATCTCATCATTACCATGTGAATTAGAATTTGGTAGAGTATTTATTGTTTTTAGCAATTCAAATCCTGTAATCGACTCAAAAACGAAGCTGTTCCTGTAGTCATTGCCTAGAGTACCAGGCTTAGTGCAGCAATTACAAGAAATTTCCGGGCTGCCTGAAAAAGAGGACTGTCCAATAGAAACAAAGTAATTGCTAAATTCATTTGCTATATCTAAAGGATTCGAAATATAAATACTACCTTTTTGTTAGTATGATGGGATCTGAGTAAGGACAAACTTTTCGACTAACAATACTGTTAACGACTTGCCACTCTTTCTTTAGAATCCCACTTGCCGTTTGTAATTTGGAGTGAAAATACCTATCCCGAGCGATTATAACTTCCTTATTCGCATTTTTGCAAAGCTTTTTAAAACGACTTTTTAAGCAACTATTCAATGGACGTTTCCAACATTTTTTTCTCAATTTGTGTTTTTGATTTATTTTTTTGATAAGCGTACGATTTATCCAAGGTTTAAGGCGATATTCCGATTTTTTATGTGTGAAAGTGAAAGTAGATGAACCAATGTAGTGCTTTAAAATCCTAAGAAATGCGTCATATGCTAGAGAAGCACTTTTTTCAACGTAAGCACTGTCCCAATTTTCATAGCGAAGCTTATCATTCAATACATGAAAGCTTATTTTATCAAATTTGGCTTGAGAAGACACGATTGGCTTTTTACATTTTACGTTTTCAAAAAGGATTCCCGTCAAACAATGGTCAGTTATATGAAGGTCCATGATAATTCCAGCAAGGAGATTTACATCAAAATTCACAAGACGAACAAAAGCATGGTCAAAGCAGGTGCCTGAAATTGGTCTGGTAGGTTCATCAACCAAGGATAAGATCTAGATCCCCAATACTTGTTTTTGGCATTAAAATCTCCACCTGCGATAAATCTATTACGAAATATGCGGAAGATGCCTGAAAAGTCATTTTCCTTAAGGCTATAGCTGGGAGAAGAGTAAATTGATGCAACTGATATTATTTGTCCACTTTTCGTTCTTATATTTATAGATATTCCTTGTATCGTACATGATTGGAATTTGGCTTCTATCATATATGGTGATCAATCGTATTCTTTACTATAACAGCATCTCCGCATTTTGCAGAATTATGGGGGTGTGGCGAGTGATATAATTCGTACCCTCGTAGTTTGAAGTTTGTCTTGAATTTAAAGTGCGTCTCTGAGACAAGACATATGTATCTTCACAGGTCATCACTTTGAATCCCCTTACGGTGGTTAACTGTACGAAATGTGGGATTGAACCTGCGCATTTCAGGATAGCATTATTCACACCATTGAGAATTCTTATCTCTAATAGTCTACACTGATCATTAGTCAGTTTGCGCTCTGGGTTACCGAAGTCTACTATCGCAACCTGACGGCCGTTTACAACGACTAAGGAGGTCTTAGCTCTCTCTCCCTCCTTGTTTTAGGAGAGGGCGTATTGACCGTATGTCTGTTTCATTTTGAACATCCCGTAACCGGGTCGGAGTTTTAAGTCTATCCGCAGCTAAGGTGGAGAGCATATCACCATCCTTCCTTGCTATGGACAGTCTTCTTGATACTGTCCAGGTCTTCATCGTAGACCTCTTCGTATTGTTATTTTGTCTTGTCTTGTTTCTGTTCATGGTATTGGGCAGCAGTTTCAAGAGACTTTTAACTCAATCCAGAGCTTGATGTTCCTTCACCGTGTAGGTTTCAAATTCACGTCCGCTTAGCCTTTTAATGCAGCTGGTCTCGTTGCGTCTCTTCTGTTTTCTATCGCTTTCGGTCCCATAGATCGCTTCGGTTTGGTTGCTTTGGTAGGTTTCCTAGTGTTTGTAGTTTTGGAGACATCCAGATTAGCTTCCCCAAGTGGGGGAGAGGTTCTCACATCTTCCTTGCATTATGAGCTACGACTCAGAATGTTCGTTGGATTGGAGTTCCACTCACCTACTCTCCGATGAACTTCCTCCCTCCTCTCTACACCCAAGTTAACGACTTGAAGCATGGTCTATGCGACGAGTTCAGAGAATCCCCGGTTTGGTTCGGAAGTCCTTCAATCTCGCATGTCATCTCCGGGATTTCTGGATTGCCTCCGTCTTCCCGGTAAGCAGTCTCCGTACTCATTTCGCATGATGAGCTATTGCCCAGGATGCTTGATGCGTGCGGGTTCTTCTTTCCAGGTACCTGTGAAACTACTTCACCTTCCGCCATACCTGTACAAGTTAAAGACATGTTGCAGTGTCTGGTCGAGCTTAGTAGCTTCTTCGTTGACTTCAGTTGTCCTTCGGCCACTAATTGCGTCCGTCTCGTTTTTGTGGCTTGTGGTCTGTCTTTTCCTGCCTGAGATGAATTCCCCATCACCTTCTCACATGATGAGCTCGAGGATGATGAATCCTTATTCTCGGCTCCCAGAGATATTTCATTCTTCACCAGACCCGTACAAGCTAACGGCTTGATGCAACGTCTGGGTAATGGATTTCGCATACTCTCGGCTGGATTAGGCAGACCTTCTGCACCAGTCTTGTCCTGTTCCGGATTATTCGGTGGTATCGATTTCCTCTCTAACCAGCTTTCACCGATCAAAGGTGGCACCATCGAGTCTTCCTGCATACCGTGGGAACTGCGTTAACCGGAGGGAAAGCCAACGGCTTGTAATCTGGTCCGAGCATCTCCTTCAGGTATGCATATGCGTTGAGTAGTCTTTGTTTGTTTTTGTCATTTAGTTCGCTCCATGTCTTTGTACCCAGTCTCCTAATCGTCAGTTTACAGTTTGCAATCCCCCTGCGTTTTGAGCTGGCTGACAATCCTGAGAGTGCCGAGCTAGCAACGGAAAATCTGTCACTGTCATCGAAAAGCAGGTTTCCGATGCCAGCGTCAATCGTAGCATTGCTTTCTGCATAAGAGTCAGAGGGATTTAGGAAACGGTTTTCATCTTCATCCGTTAGGGTTTGTTTTGTTGTGTTTTTCTTGTTATTCATGTTTGAGCCCCTCAGGAGGGAGGGGGAAGAACTGTCCATCTGCACTCACCCCCTGTATGCAGATAAGGTAGATTTAATTCGAAGGGTGACTGACCTCTATTAGGAGGCGATCTGAATTGTAGGCACAGACAGTGGGGTTGTACAAGAGCAAACGAATGGGGGAGTTTACTCTCATGCCTTTCTGATTCACTTCCCATTTCTATTTTGTATCCTCCATCTCCTACTTATGTTCCAGCTAGTTCTCGTGCTCGTCGCTCTTAATTAAAACAAGACTTCGAGAAAGTGCTGCGAATATTGAAAGTATTTCCAATATGGAAGGAGTAGATTCTCTTGTCGATAGCTTTAATGAACTCATTCTCAAGGATATAGATGACTCGGTACCTAGAGTTAGGAAGAAGAAATTTTATAAAAAAAGACTTCTGTCTCATGTACTAGAGTTGATAAAATTAAGAAATATTCAAAGGAGAAATTGGCAAAGATATCGCCAGCCAGTATTTCGTTATGAAATATCGTTCCTACCCAGAAGATCATTAAATATTTAGGTCAACAACGTAATGAGGAATGGAATCGAAAACTATATCCACTGAATGAAAATGCAAAACCATTCTAGAATGTAGTTAGAATAATTAAAAATAAAAACAGACAACTACCCAGTTTACGAAACGGATCAAATTTTTATTACACAGATGATGAAAAAGCAAATGCCCCTGTGCTTAGTTTTTCAAGTAACCACTGTGTATCTGCAAGCTTAGGCGATCCAATTGCAAATGCACTGGTTATTGACACTATTCAAATACTCAATATGCAAAGTTTTGACCCTCCATCAAATTCAGTTCTTACCAAAGAAGATATAATATTTCATATCGACAACCTGAAGGTAAGAAAATCGGTTGGCTTTGGCTGCATAAGAAATTTGTATCTCAAACATTTACCGAAAGCTGGAGTGAAGTCCTTAACAGCTACTTTGAATGAATGTTTGAAAATCCAGTACTTCCCTGATGCTTGGAAAATAGCTAAGGTGGTACCTACACCAAAGGGTGAAAAGCCCCTGACAACCCCGAGAGACCAATAAGTTTGCTGAGTAGTGTAAGCAAATTATTATATATAAATCATTAGCGACTGTAACATACTCGTATATCCCGACGTACAGTTCGGTTTCAGATAACAACATAGCACCTCCCACCAAGTGCTTCGAATTTGCAATTTGCAACAAGAAAAATCAACAGGAATGATCCTTTTGAATATTGAAAAAGCTTTCGATTCTGTTTTGCATGACGGTCTCCTATATAAAATGATTAATTACAACTTTCCTACATTTCTTTGTAAGATTGTGCAGCATTTTTTTGTCAGGTCGTTCATTTAGAGTCGTAGTCAATAGTATCGTTTTTAGTTTAATTTGTGTAAAGTCAGGTGTGCCGCAAGGTTCTGTCCTTGGTCCTATATTGTACAATTTGTTCAAGTCAGATTTTCCAAGTTTGACTAACTGTGAAGCAGCCACTTTTGCAGATGATACTGCAATACACTCATCACATGAATTTGCTCTCAATATTAAGACAAATCTTCGAAATACGATGGAAGTATTAGAACCGTATTACAATAGGTGAAACATTAGGCTAAACTGTTTTTAAAATGCAAGCTATCTTTTTTAAACGAAAAAGGAAACCTTGCTATCTTCCGAACAAGTTAATGGATCGACAATAAATTGGGATAATTGTGTTAAATACCCAAGTATACATCTGAACACCAAACACATTTCCAGAACATTGCAGAAAGTCAATATAGCTATAAGGATGCTAAAACCTTTCATAAATAGAAAATCAGCCCTATCAAACGAAAATAAACTTATTATATACAAAGCAATATTCCAAGCGTTGCTCTTGTATGGATGGGGAAATTATGCACAGTGTCTGGGGAAATTATGCACAGTGTCACATTAAAAAACTACAAGTATCATAACGCAAAGTGCTAAAAATGATGCTCAACCTTTCATGGCACCATTCTACTTTGGACCTTCATAAAAGAGCGAATGTTGAATTGATATCTGATAGAATTAAAAAAATTACGTAGAAGTTTAAACACAAATGTGTTTTTGCTGACAATTGCCTTATATCCAATTTATTTACTTAAGCTTATTCACGAGTATTTGTTAATAATGATTATTAATACGTTTCTGAATGAAGTTTTTTTTTTTAACTCAATAAATTATATTTGTAAAATTTTATTCAAGTATGCTCTTTGTTAATAACTTAATCTATGAATTTCTGAAAATGTAAAACACATTACTTATGGCTGACGGCTTAAGCCATTGCAAACAAAACTGTGAACTAAATGCCTGGACGTATTTTCTTCAAACTTCAAATCTGGGTTCGAATTACGACATCAGTTAACAAGTGAGTGAAATCCATACGCTATCGAGTGATCGAGTAACTACATTGGGATGATCACATAAGAATGGTCACGTATCGAGTGCACTTTGAAAATTGTACTAGTACATTCTATTACATTGAATTGAGATGGCTGACAAATGTCAAAAGTATTTATTTTTGTGTGAGGAAAAGTTTTGTATTAATTAAAAATGGAATGAAATAATTTACTTTATTGTTCATCTTCTGATTCAGAGGATGATCGCTATGAGTGTATTGAACGAAGACGTTTAAGAGATAAAAGCGATCCCTTCTCTTTGGAAGACTCTGCGTACGTATACAAAACTATAGTTTTCTGAAAATATCTTGCCAAACATACACTTTTGGTTGCAGTTCTATCAAAACAGTCAGGAGAAATAAGAGTGCATTCTTATTTATAATGGAGAAGATAGATTTTAGAGGATGCACCTAAACCGCTGTCCCAGCTCATAAAATTTGCCAAAATCTCCTTTTACAGAGGGTTAATTTTATTTAGATTCAACCTGAAACAAATTTCAAACAATAAATTTAAACAAACACAAAAATAAAAATAAACAAAGATATTCTTACATATTTTCTCCCAAATACACCTCAGCTCGTCAGCAGTAACCATATTGAATAAATAAATACACGATTACTGATGACAGAATGCCAAATCTCGATACTAGATACTCGATCTCTTCAGCGGTCATGCCAAATCAACATTTATCAGTCACGTGTTGCTAGATAACTGATGCGGTAATTCGACCCCTCCTGTCTCGGCTACGACTCAATCGACTTTGTTCAAGTTTTAGACAATTTTCATAATATTAATTTTTTACTTTTAACGGATTTTTCGAAAACGTCTTTTTTAACGATCACATTTTAGATCTGAGTAATTTGCAGATAAACAAGGTAGAGTTGAATTATTAGATTGGAATAAATGTAAAATTCCATGGAGTTCAAATGGTATACATATATTCAATAGGATGTGTGAATAATTCGCAGCTGTTGGTGTGCAGGTGAAGGACAAGACGTCCTTCTGTAGCTGTCGATGACGAGACGCAACGAACGTATACAATAAGTACAGGACGTGACGACAAACTAGCGCTCCACTCCTGGATGGTTCTGTAGGGGCTATTTCCCGTAAGTACACTAGCTTGTAGGGACACTGGAAGGGAAATGTCTCAGTTCTAGGGTTAAGAATAGGGTAGTTCTAAGTTAGAGTAGATGTGGGTTAAGGCCTTAGAATAAGTTCTAGGTTAGTTTAGGTTTAGTTCAGGTTTAGATAGACTTAGTTTCGAGTGTTTTCCTTATTGTTATCTCTCTGGTGTATTGTCATAGGTTCTGCGATTTTCCGCTTCTTCTTCTTTCTTTCTAACTATCTTTTGAAGTCCATCCGCTTTCTTTTTTTCCTTTATATTTTTTAAATTTAGTACGATATTTTTATATGCTGAGAATGTGTTGTAAGGTAAGGTGCACAAGAACCACTCCGGCCGACGAACTAGAGCCGAGCAATTGTGAGTGTGCCACGGTCTTCACACTGAAATCATCGCTAATAGAAGAATGGGAAGAAGTAAAGTCAATGTTCCCGTCTTTACATTTGCATAAGCAGGCTTGAATGTTTTGGTGATTGTTGCTTCCTCTGTTCCTTGATAGATGTTATTTTCGTATATTTTATTTATTTTTAAATGAATAATTTAATAAAATAATAAAAATTAAATAATAAAATAATATCGTAATCATTTAGATTCGATATGAGTAAGTATTTCCCTGGTAGCTCCGCTGTTGCAACACGTCGTATTGAGAATACTGCGATACCATTGTGTCATATGTAGTTTTAAACTATTCAAGTCGTCAGGACCGGATGGTATAATACCCGCTGAGTTCCAGCAATCTCTAGATATGGTTCTACCCTGGCTTTAAGTTATCAAACTATGGACCGAGATAGAAGTTGTATTCATACCTAAGGCAGGTAAAAGCTAGCATGTCCACCCAAAGGATATCTGACGTATCAGTCTTTGTTCCGTCCTTCTGAAAACGTTGGAGAGATTGATCGATATTTTTCCAGATAACTGGGGAGTATTTTTCTTTTGCTGTTATTGTCGTTGCTTAAGATTCACAGTATTTTTTTCCATCATCCTGATGTCATCATCACGATCAAGTTGCATTTTAGCCATATGACCACCCTACTGCCAGTGTTATGCCTTCGCAGTAGAGCTGACATAACCTTTGGCAACTTTTTATTTATTTCATGCGAAATAAATAGATGATTATTGACATCAGGAATCGAACCGTGAACCTGCAGCGTGACAAGCGATGATGTTACCACTACACCATATCCACTTGCATAGCAGTATTAGCCCAGCTATGATATCGACGCCCCAACATGTGTGCTGCAAAGGCATCAGAGAGTATACTATATCATATGTTCATGTTTTCCTTGACCTTGAGGGAGCTTTCAATAATAACAAATCAGAATCAATTACTAACGCGCTTGTAATCAATTGCTTACAGGCAGGTTTATTAACATAAAACTGGGCGGAGCTTCTCTCGAAGACTTGTAAGCTGCGGCACACCTCAAGGTGGCGTCTTGTCCCCTCTTCTTTGGAGTCTGATGGTTGATAAACTATTAGTCGACCTGGAAAGGACAGGATGCAAGGTGATTGCCTATGCAATCGACGTTACTATTGCCGTCACGGGAAACACCCTAAAACTTTAACGGAACTCATCCAACATGCTCTTCAAGTAGGCCAAAGTTCCTCTTATAGACCCTTCCACTATATATTACCTTCACAGACAAAGCAAAATACTTGGGTCCTATTTTGGATAGGAAACTAAACTGGAAAGCCAGTTTACAACAACAGTGTTGTTCTCTACTCCCGTAAAATGCCAGAAGAGACGGAATATGCAACCCTTAATTCATAAAATTTATCTTACGAAAATATCGTAATGGGTATTTAAAATATAGGTATTTTCTTCATCTGCCAGATCACTGTATATTTCAGGCGGAAATAATGCCGAAGCCTTATCCTGGCTGAAGTGTAATATAGTATCTTTTCGGGATATTATCATTGCACGGATAGCCAAGCGGCAATAAAGTTCCTGGCATCATGCTCGCTGACTTCAAAGGCTGCTCAAAATTGACGCACGGAGATGACGGAGCAATTTAATATTCACCTATGCTGGGTGCTAGACCGAAGAGACATACCGGGTAACTGCAAGGTTGGCGAGCTCGCGAGAAAGACACAACCCTCAGAATTATACCGGAAAGCAAAATTTAGGTATGCCTCTCGCTACGAGTAAACATTTACTACTCATGCTGGATGCAATAAAAAAAACCAATCAAGCGCTTGACGCAGATCATGACCGTCAGTCCTCACGGGGTACTGTCCTATCGGTCTACACGCTAAAAGACTGGGTCTATTTTCAAATTACTGCAGGGACAAGGAGGAGGGACCTATCCAGGTCTGCCCAAAAGAAAACTACTCCATCTAGGGGTTTAATTCTTCGACGACCTCGGCGACCTGGCGAATATTGATGGCAGAAGCATTCTCCGCTTCATAAGAAGCTCCGGTCGGTTCAACTAGCCTTAGAATAACAATAAATCCTGTGAATAACAATGGACCTCCTTTGGTCTAAGTGTGTCTATACACAGTTACAGATAGGCACCCTAACCGAACCCTAACCTAAGTATCGATACTTTTCTTCCGATGCGGAGTACGTATTGATACTTTCTTTTGATACAAGTAACGAGTAAAAGTGTAACTCGATTAGTTTCAGGCAATGACTCGTATATGACAGCGATATATTCTTTTTGTGTGTATAGATGAGAAGGTTGGCACTAACCAGCTTGCTTTGATGAAGAGTTATTTCGATTACCTTCATCACTTGAGTTTTTCGCCGACGTTGCGGCCTCACATTTTCTATCTCTGAATGGTTTCACGTTGACTATGTTCAATCGGATTCTCAGTTTGAACCCTTTAGAAGGACACATTGCCATCATATCAGATTTGAACATGCGGCGGCTTTTTGGTTTTGGATTTTCGTCACTGGGGAATGCCGAGCTCTGCGATGGTATACCTGGGTTTGCATAGAACAGTAAACACCACGTTCATTTTGCGAGTTTCAATACCATGTTTGGAAAGTATTATAGTATACCACGTTCAAACATTGTATTGCAGTGACAGACATATGGTATATACATATGTATATACAAATACCATGGTATAGCCTCGGCGTGTCATATGTAAGCATTACTAGCAGTTTGACATCTTGTCGGGGTGTCTCCATCTTTCCAATTTCTAATGTTAGCCACTTAATGGTAAATTCGTCTCGGAAGTTAATAATTTGGAAATGCTTAAGATTAGACAACTGCCCGAAAAACGGTAGGCATTGCTTAGGTCCACTTCCATATGGTCGAGCGGCTTTGCTTACACAAATGTCCAATGCTCGTCTGAAAAACGTTGTTAAGGACTCCTCGTGTCCAGAACGGCTCCCTGCAAAGTGGACCTTATCTAGATCTGCCAAGGTAGCCGTGGAACTTTTGTTTTTTGGCTTCCTGTTGATAGCTGCTGAACGGGTTATAAATTTATCGTGAAAACTTCTTTTGGAACCGCTCGCTACTGGTTCTTCATTTACCTTTCTGATCATTTTGTTCAAAATGTTAGGGTACGGTTACATTTGCTGGTCCCTGGGCATTTAAGACTGTCGGATACCGCTCAGCTATAAAATCCGTCTAGTGTTGTGGGGTTTTTTTACCGGGGTTTTTTTTTTTTTTTTTTGTGTTAGAGTGCAGTTTGGTGGACACTTATTTATCTTCTCCACTGTTTTTCCGTAGGGTTTGGCTTACGTGAAAACCAATTTGCGGGTCTAACTGAGGCGGTTACTGTCGTGATTTTTTGATAGAACGATATAACGAGTTTAATGGTCCTTCATACAATTTCCATTTGGTTATGCTGGTCATGGCAAGCTCACTTCAGTTTGGTTCTGTCTTCCAAAATAGCTGTTGAACCATTCTTTTTTAATGTTCGGTGATTCACTTCCTGCCCCAAAAATAAAACTAGGTCCTTGTCTTCATAGCAAGTGCAAAAGCATTTATTTAAAACCATCAACTCTCCTAAGAACCTCTAAACTTAAAGCTATATCAAAAACTGTCTCTCTCTCTCTTTCACTCACTTTTCTGTATTATTATTGAGATATCTTATCGGAGAGCATAAAGCCATTTATCAGGCCTGGCAGCTCTGAATTCTCCAAGACGCTATAATGATCACCATCGAGTATTTGAATCGTAATCTTATTGTTCGACAGCAAACCCAAGTCATAGTCCTGTGACATGTTTGCCACAATTGGCATCGTAGGTTTCACCAAGCAGATTGGTGCATTAATTCGCTGGAATGAGTTGAGATCGATTCCAGTTATCAAACGACAGCGCTGGAGAACAGCTGCCGCGATAGAACTGACATAATGCACGCTGAAAACTTTTTGGCGTTGTGCATACACCTGGAATGCACTCAATCTGCTTTCCGTTGAAGTTGTATTTGCAAAAATATTTTTGAAAGCCTCATCAGATTCTTCAGGAAGCAGTAGGCTAACTACATGTGAGAGGACCACGGTATCGATATTGTCCTTGCCAACAGAATCCGTCCAGGTCTTGAAGAGCGCAGAGAGTAGGGATGGTGAACCATCTATTAAAAAGATCTTTCCCTTGTGACCAAGTTTCTCTAGAAGATGCGCGACCTTGGTGACTATAATTGAGCCATAGGAATAGCCCACGATACGGAAGTTCTCATTAGGCTTTAGTATGGCTTTCATTTGCTAGAAGGAAACAAAGTTACAGTACATCAGGTAAGGTTCCCTTGCATATAACTTACCTCAAGGGCAAATTCAGCAATTTCATTGAAGGACGACATAGTTGCAGTCTTATGTAGCTGAATGACGTATGAAGGCGCCTGAATGCGTTCACCCAAATCCATCCAAATCTGTCCCGATGAGCATTCAATACCGGAGAAGAAAAATACCGGAGTTTTGTCTTTTCTACCCTGATTGATAGGAACAACAGTTTTTTCATAATTCGTCTCATCGCCCAGATTGCGAATCATAGGGATGATTTTCTCTCTGTAGCTCTGAACCTCAAGTTTGACACCTTCATCACCGCATTTCTCGCGTTCCTGAGAATACTCCTGTAGTTTCTGTAGAGTCAACGACCGAAGATCTTGAGGTGAGAGGAATATATCGAAGTCCCGCTCGAGAGTTTGCTTGATGTCGACAGCCATTAAGGAATCCATGCCCAGCTCAGACAAAGTCGAGCTATATGAAACAGATTTTAGATCTCGAATGCTCATTATATTCATAATGGTTTCAAGAATACTCTCAGAACCGGCTTGACCTAAGCGTTTCTCAGCCACAACCATACTTGCGACCAATGGATCTGGACAAGAGATAAGTGTATCAAGTTCCCGCAGGCAAGATGAAATCCTCTGTTGCAGAGTTCCTCCTATCTCAAGATCGACTTTATCCTCTGCCATAACGGCAACCAAGCCTACTTCACCAACTGCACCCCATTCGATTGCTTTGCCAGGCAAGCCATTGGCAACTCTGTCCTCGATGATCCTTTCCATTATGGAGTTAGCCATACCGTAATTCGTTTGGCCGGCATTACCACGACCGCATGAGACACTCGAGAAAATCAAGAAATGTTGAAGACTCGGGCAAAGTTTCCGGGATAATTCATCGAGATACTTAGTAGCGAACGCTTTTGGTGCCAAAGATTCCTTGAAAAATTCCACGCTTTGATTTTCGAAAATTGCATCTTTAAGGACCACTGCCAGATTGAAGATGCCACCAACTGGGCCCAGGGTCATGGCTGCTCTAATGAGCGCCTCACAGCCAAATTTCGTCGAAATATTTGCCGTGCTTATGCGAACTTCACAGCCGTAGATCTTCCAAGTGCTAATAAGAAAAGACTGTTTTGTAGATCCCTCCTAGTGCAGACAAATGATACTACTTACCGTATCCTGTATGACTGATAACCATTTGAGATACCACGGCTGGAACTAAGAACAATTTTTCGGGCACCTCTCAGCACCATCCAATCGACGAGTTCTAAGCCAAAGCCTCCAAGACCACCGGGCACCACGTACACTAACTCTGGCGAGAAGTATACAACTGGCAACACTTGAATGGGAAGTGTAGTCTTGGAGTCAGCAGATTCACACACTTGAATTAGAACTTTTCCTATATGTTTTGCGCTTGCTAAAAATCGGAAGGCCTGTTCCATGTCCTTGGCCGGAAAAACTGTACTCGGTATTGGTTGAATGATTCCGCTGGCGATATCTTTTGATATAAGCTCACATAGTTGCTGGAATAAACGATTGTATTTATAGCAAAAGATATTATTTCAGGTTGAGTAGAAGGTGGTTAGTAGACCAAGTAGAAGAAGTATAACGATGGCTGGCTGGCTATAGTAGATACCCTAAAATTAAAAAGTTTGCAACGATTTGAACCATCGCTACTATTAAGAATTAGTGCCATCATGTTGAAAATGAGGAGTTAGCTCACATTACGCCGACAAGGTGACGCGTTGTCATGTGGTTTCTTTAAAATCTTACACACTTGAAAAATAGTGGAAAGCTAACATCAGCAGAACGATCTTGCACAAACTTTTACAACTACTTGCGTACGTCGACAACATTGATGTATTTGGAAAAATGTAATTGGAAAAATAAGCGGCGAAAATCGGTTTAGGGGTTAACGAGGACAAAACAAAATATATGCTGTCATCAAAAAAGGACAGTCAAAATCGATGATTAGAAAAGAACATCATAATAGACAGCTACAATTTTGAGGTAGCTAAGGACTTTGTCTATCTAGGCTCCACTGTAAATTCATACGATAACACCAGTGCAGAGATCAAGCGAAAAATCAATCAAGCAATTGAGTAGCAAAGCCCTCCCACGAGCAACTAAGGTGACTTTATATAAGGCCCTCATCAATCCAGTCCTGCTATATGACGCTAAAGCATGGGCGTTGTCAAAGGCCCTCGGTTATTTGGTTAGACAAATTCTTCGAGTAATTTTTTATCCCGTTTGTATCGACAGGACATGGTGGAGAAAATACAACAACGAACTGTACCATCAGAGCCATCTTCGGTTTAAAAAGAAGTGATTTCTTACACGACTCGCACTGGAGTTTTGATGACTTTCCGCGACGATTATCCTACGACCCCTGTCATCGACACCCGAATTACGGCTGCGGTGCAAATTTGAAGTCGACTTTCCTTGTGTTCAGGATTGGCTTTGGCCAGAGTCTGAGCCAGGAAAATAATGTAGTCGTATTTTCACGTACGGCTCCAAAACTGGACAAGGATCTGGTGCTGGTGTATTCGTAGAATGCGACAACATTAGGCTTCACTTCTCATTAGGAAAACACACATCTGTCTTCCAGGCAGAAATATATTCTATATTGGCTGCGGAGTATGTTGTGAAGAACAGGTGGAAGAGGCGAAATATCTGCGTCTGTAGTGACAGTCAAGCTGCAGTTAAGGTTTCTCTCCTTTAACCACTTCCAAAATAGTTCGAGAATGCAAAACATCCTTGAATTCGGTCGAAAGGCTGAACTCACTGAATCTTGTTTAGGTCCCAGGACACAAAGAGATAACAGGAAATAAGATCTCTGACGAGATTGTTAGACAAGGCTTAGAAGAGAATTTCTCTGGACCTGAACCTACGTTGGGTTTGCCTCGTCCTCGTTAGGTCTTCCCTTTACGACTGGGTTTTCAATGAACACAATCGAAGGTGGTAAAGACTCCCCAGGATGCAGGCAGACTAAACGAATGTTCCCCGTCGTCTGTAAGAAATCCGCAGCATTCTTGCTATTTCTTAGCAGAAAAGACTGCAGGCAACTTACTGGCTTTCTCACGGGCCACTTCGTGTTTGCCAAGCACCCCCATGTGCTAGATTTGAGCGCTACCCATATGCTAGGTTTGAGCGCTACCCTATACTAATTTAAGGATACGGGCGTTTTGTGGAAAGGGAAAGAGACAGAGAGAAGACAGATTGGTGTAGTTGGTTTGAAACTCAGGTATTATTAAGTTTCAGTGAACTCAAAGGGTGGCGTCCAGATAACTGGGGAGTATTTTTGTATTGTCGTTGCCGTTGCTTATGATTCACAGTATTTTTTTTTCCGTTCTCCTGATGTCATCACCACAATCAAGTTGCATTTTAGCCAGATGACCAAACTACTGCCAGTGTTATACCTTCGCAGTAGAGTTGACTAAGCTTTCGCAATTGATCGACTTTTTTATTTATTTCATGCGAAATAAATAGATGATTCTTGACATCAGGATTCGAACCGGTGAACCTGCAGCGTGACAAGCGATTATGTTACCACTACACCATGGCCACCCACGACAATTGAAAAGTGACAAGACCCCATCGAAAAAACAAAGGAAACTTAATAGCCTTTCTGTATGGTGCAGAATTGTGAACTTTTTCAAAGTTGGATAGAAGTTCCCTTGGAATCTTCAAGAGATAGCTTAACCATGAACTTATATAAGAACTTATGTAAGAGCTGTAGTCAAGAAGACACAAACTTAGAGCTTAAATTTGCACACAAATTATCGTGATTTAGAAAAATGTTTTACACTAATTGGCTTACTGTGCCGATTTCGGACCGAACAGATTCGTCTATTTATCTGCTATATCCTGGAAATACTTAAATTTTACATATACACGTTCTTACCTTCTTTAAAACCATATCATTACGCTTGATCACCAAATCCAAGAGGACCGCAACGAATGATAGTTCTTTCAAAAATGGACCCATTCCTATTGAATTGTTATTGGCCATATCAAATTTGCCAATTTCCAAGAAGACTCCACCCCTTCCCAAGCAATTAACTGATGCCAGTAGTTTTTCCTCAGACAGTGAGTTTAGGACAAAGTCAACACCCTTGCTATCTGTCTCTCTTCGAACCATGCCCTCAAATGATGTATCC
Source organism: Pocota personata (assembly GCA_963082735.1). Classification (NCBI taxonomy): domain Eukaryota; kingdom Metazoa; phylum Arthropoda; class Insecta; order Diptera; family Syrphidae; genus Pocota; species Pocota personata. The sequence goes on along the minus strand of OY720429.1, from coordinate 43,022,463 downwards.
CTTGAGTTGCCAATGTGATTTTCTACAAAAATATAACGTTAATAGGCACATCAGTTCCTCAAAAATAAATCTACCTTTCAACTGTGGGAATGTCTTCAGCAAATAGTTCTTCTTCTCGGCCGTACTTACAGTTGTGAACACTTCCAAGCCATACGCCAGTGCTGTTCGAATTGCTGACAAACCTATGCCACCAGTACCCGCATGAATGAGAATACTTTTGCCCTTGCGAATGTCAGTGCGGAAGAAGAATGCATAGTACACCGTAAAGTAAACAAGGGGAACAGTAGCAGCCTCACGCAGCGACCAATGATTAGGCACCTCCATAGTTAGCTCTGACGATACCCCAAGATAACTGGAGACGGCTGCTTTTTCCACTATACCCATGACATTTTTACCAGTTCTTGTATCGACACCAGAGAACTCCATTCCTAGAAAACAGTCCTGCTGTAGCCGGCCTTCGCCAAAAGTATCGACAGAGATGCGCCCCGTCGCCAACATAATGTCCTTAAAGTTGAGACTTGAGTAAACTATTTTGATTTGTGACTTTTTGTGATTTTGTTTTCCTTGCAACCACTTCAGAGTTGACATGTCACCACGATGAAGGATGTTTCCGTATGCATGGCCTGAATATGGTTCCACAGGGTAGTCTGTAGCTAGCTGTAGATGGCGATACGTACCCCATTGACCCTAAAAATAAAGAAATAGGTGTTGAGTTTGACACTCCTGATAGATGATTACTTACGTTTTTGTAAATGTTAACAGCCATGCCCAGCGCCAACTGATTAGCATAGAATGGATTCTTTGGATCAAAAGCTGGAGCCTTTGGATCATCAATTAGCACACATCGCGCCACTGTCTTAATGTACTCCTTGCGGAGACAGTTTGTCAATCCTAATACACCAGTGAGTTTATCTTTCTCTGCGACGAGGATCAAATCCTTTGAGGTTAAAATCTCCTGAGCTGTCTTCAGCCACTGAAATTCGGTATCACTCGTTGAGATCTTAATAAACTTCAATTCAGTAGGACGAGGTTTGTCATTTTTTCGAAGGAGCATTAGCTTCTGACCATTTTCCACCCAAGGACATATTGCTAACACTGAGAAATACGTTGGTATGTCCACATTTTTACCAGCACTTGACACGAGCACCAGATATGTATTATCAGCCAATCTGTCTGCTAGTTTCAGGACATCACCACCACTTTGATCGATCACGAAGTTGCTTTCTCGGCATTCCGAAATATCACCCTGTTCAACTGTTACATCCGCCGGTAGATTCCCATACTTATGGGAGCTTAGGATCGAATACTCTCCAGTTATCAGTGGTAGATCTTCAATGGCATTCAAAAAGTGTCCAATCATTGGACTCTGTTCTGACTCTGGAATTATTTCCACAATTTTCAGTTTAGACGAAGCATTATTCTCTAAGACAATCTGAATAAAAAACCTGCCAATATCATCAGGCTTCATGGCTGGTGATGGGAAATGTGGAATGAATTGATATCGTTCTAAGACTGGCAGGCCTGGTGGCTTTCTACGTTGAACTCTACTCGTCTCCATACCTATCAGTTCAATTCCCCCGCCTACAGACCTGCCTTCGGAGTCATTTGTGTAAACGTCGACATAGTTCTTATTGGCCACTGTTTTCAAATGGTGATTACCAAAAATGCGGATTTTATTGATTTTTGTCGGTAGGCACAGATCTCGCGAATCCTTTCTGACAATCTGTGCTTGCAGCATGCAGTCCATGAATGTTACCCAATTGGAATCCCATTTAAGACGAGCCACTTGACCATCACCACGAACTGATTCGACACCCTTAAATGCGCCGCCGTAGTAGTATCCGCGTAGCTTGAGTTCTTTGTAAAAGTCCTTTTCTGCCAAGCTGAATTCCTCTCCATATTTGGTGTCAAATGGTTTAACGGTGATGTCGGCTGGTTTTACAGCATCCTTTATTTCTCGAATTATGCCACTTACAACTAAGCTGTCGCCCTCGATAACCTTGGGGGGGGAAGTAAATGAAATAAAATTAGTAACCTAAACTTCATATTATTCATAACTTCATTCATTTATATGGACGTGGACTGTTTCTACCTTTCGTTGATACGTTGTACTTGGTCACGCCCACTTTTTGGGGACGTTTTCATAAAAAAACGTCTTTAGCGTTTTGAAAGGTGTTTATGGTGATGGTTAAATTTTATTGGAAATATGGTCAGAATCCGTGATCTTCAGTTACAAATGGTGACAGCCACGCCCACTTTCGTCTAAGGAAACTTTGGGAAAATAATTTATTTTGGAAAAATCTCTTAAAAACTGAGATCCGTTTCAGATCATATTACAAAATGATATGATTGCCTTCACAATCTTTATACTGTGGAAATTTTAATTTACACATTAAAACGATTAGGGAACCGATTTCGTATTATTGTAGGTAGTAATAATTTTTTCTTAGAGTGGATATACTCGTATATATGTAGTACATCGACTTAAGATTGGATTTTAAACATTTTGTGCAGGAAAGTTACAATCTGTCTGGAACGGATCGTATGATACCCTATCATTTTCTAACCCAGCCATAATAAAGTGGGCGTGGCGTTGTGAAATTTTCAATTCAAATTCAATGATATGCGTATCTTTCTATTCACCATATACCTCCGCGACCTTTAAGAGATTTTATCCGATCGATCAAATTGGTCGACGTGGAAGTACTTTGTTCCGATCTACAAATTTGTCTTGCATATATCGATCGATCAAAGTGATTGATCGGCAATGTAAATGACGATTATTAAATATCTTGATAGAGTTTGAAAATGTCAAATTCGATTGATCAAAATATTGATCGTGGTCGAAAAGAAAAATGTTCGATTAATTTTCATTGATCTGTTCGACGATCAAATTTTGATCATATTACAAACCCGCAATGTTGCTAAGAAATTGCATCCTTAATTTTGTGTTTCCAAGGGCTTCAGTGGCCCTAGGAATGGGAGCCTCAAGAATCTCACTACTTTTAAGCACCACAGGAATACGTATCTCAGCTTATAGAAAAGTGACAATTTGCGTCGGAATTATTTAAGCTTTGATAGTCTCACATCAGACTTATCCAGTAGTATGGTATAATACGCCACAGTATCTTCTTATACAGTAATCCGCAAATAATTGCAGATAGATAATAAAGCTTAATTGAGGTAGAAATTGAGCAAACTAAAAATTATAAAGGGTGACCAGATAGCAATGATAGTTTTTCCAATTATTATGTTTAATCAGCTGTCAAAGTCACCAATAATATCCAGCTGTCAAAATATTCAGTGAGGTTTGCCATTTCATTATACATCATTTGACGCTTCCTCATCGTGTGGAAATTATTAAAAAATATTATATAACACGTATTATAAATATGTAAATACGCAACGTGAATTTCGTCTGACGTCGGTCGTCATCATGGCTTCAGTGCGCAGGCAATTCGTCGCACCTTGAAAAAGTTTGAGTGTAAGTACACTCTTTTGGATCTTAAACCACCAACCAGATAGAGATCGGTGCGAAGTGAAGAAAGCATAGCCGCCGTAGCGGCCAGTATCGAAGAAGACCCAGAAATGTCGATTCGGCTAAATTGGGCATCGCCAGAAAATCAACCAAGCTTATTTTGCGGTTGGATTTGGGCCTACATCCGTATAAGATTGTGCTGACGCAAGAATGGAAGCCGGACGACCATAGACAACATCGGGAGTTCGCTAATTGGGCGCAGGAAATGTTGGCCGGACGTCCGGCCAAAAAATCATCTTCTTGGACGAGGCCCATTTTTGGCTCAGTGGCTATGTCAACAAGCAAAATTTATTGGAGCGACCACAATCCACAAGTGTTCGACAAGCATCAATGCATCCATAGAGATTGACTGTTTGGTGGGGCATTATAGGACCTTATTTCTCTCGAAATGAGGAAAGAGACACCGTTACAGTCAATGGTCCTCGGTATAGAGCGATGTTAACCGACTTTTTATGGCCAGAGTTCGACAACCGGGCTGTGGTTCCAATAAGACGGCGCTACATGCCATACAAGCGACGCAACGCTCGATGTGGTGAAGGAGAAATTTAGCGACGAATGGGTCATCTCACGGCGAGCGTTCATCAATTGGCCGCCGCGATCATGGGACTTGACACCCTTCGATTATTTTCTCTGGGGCTACGTCAAGTTCTTAGTCTACGCTAACAAGCCAACCACTTTGGACTAGCTCGAGGCCAGCATTCGAGACGCTATTCCCGGAATAACGCCGCATATATTGGACCGACCGCTTGAAGCACTGCCAGAGAAGCTGAGGCGGCCATTTAAATGATGTGCTTTTTCATACATAATGGCATGAATGTAGCTTCAAAATAAAGTCAGAATCAATTTGATATCTTACACCGTTGTTACTTTATTTAAATTTCTTTTCCTATCGTTCTTACCTGGTCACCCTATATATAGGATTGATTTTTGGAAATGATTCTTCCGGGTAAGTGCGTCAAAAGTAGTGCATTTTAGATCGACGCAATAACATTGCTGAACATAAAAAGATGATTTCTAAGTTTGGGGCACAATTAAATTAATTAAACCCTGTTATGCTTTTTTTAGCAACAAAATATTAACTTAGATACGTACGTAGAATGGCGGCTTCTCCATAGAAGGACATGAGCACGTGAACCCCGAATCTCGTTCCCATTTAAATATTTGATTTCTAAAAAAACGCATTTATTTTCATTTACACATTGTTGACAAGAACGCCTTTTTTTTACTAACATTGTTGCAGAACAAATATTGTAATAAACAAAAGTCGCGAAACATTCTATTTGACTAGAATGAATAGAAAAATACATTCGACTTTACCGCCAAGTTATTGGAAATGGATTTTGAGCGCGAGTATCTCGAAAACTGTGCAAAGAAAAGCTTATGAAATTCCCTACAAGGGTGGCAAATTTTTAAAAAAATAAAAAAAAAACCCAGCTTTTCTTATTAAGCGAACATCTTCGAAAGAGTTTTTTTTATTTTTCTGAGCCAGAGTCGAACAACAAAAAAATAGAAGTTTTTTTTGTGCCGATTGTAAACCCCCTGTAGCGTATGTAACGCGCCGGCACTGCATAAGGACGAGAAGAACATATGCAGATAGTTTCTACCTAAAACAGCCCAATCTACAGCATCCATATATGTCTGTATAATGCACATAATTACTTGTAGAGATTGTTGAATGAAAATCGAGCGCAAATATGAGATAAAGAAACAAAATGTCGACAATGTCTCAAAAAATTACCTCGAAATTTCCCGTCACACAATGGATCATCACGGTTAGTTTAATCTTGCTATCCATAGTCAATGTTGTGGCCCGCAAAAATTTCACATTCTCCATTTCAACTGATCGTGTGGTAATCGATGGTTCGTGATGCATAATTGCATATGTATTCCAAACGCACTCCAAATAGTACGTGGCAGGTAGCAAGACTTTCCCATCGATATTATGTCCCTCCAAGTAATTTAATTCTTCGGTTTTCATATTGATGGAGAAGGATTTTTCCCCACTCTTTTTCGCAATCATTTGGTCGTAGGTGAACACGTCCCAATCATCGCGGTGGTCCCATTCGATGATATCACTGATCGTCTCAGTGCCACGCGACACTGGCAATTCCACTTTCGGATATAAGGCTTCCACTGACACATTCAGTCCATTGATGTACAATCTGAAAGAAACGTAATCATAACGTTTATCGCTTACTATGTAGTATACTCGTAATACTTACTTTCCCAGCGCCGCTAGGAAGAACATATGATTGTTCTTGTTATTCCTTTGAGTTAAACCTACATGGATACCACTTGAAATGGCGGACTTTAAAATTGACTGCAACAGGCCATGTGGTGCAATTTCAATTGTCAATGCGTTCTTTGGTAAAAGTGTTGAAGTCTCCTCGAAGAGCACACTACTCAGAAGATTATTTGTGTGATATTCAGCAGACGAGAGTAGTGATTCTGGGCGTGACCAATGTTTCTGTGGAACACTTGTACTCAGCCATTTTGTGGATCGCTTTTTGGGATTCGGTATAATATGCTTGAGGTACTTTAGGAAGTCTGCACCTAAATGTGATATATACCGCGTGTGGTAGGCGATATTTGAGCAGGGAACCTCTTTAGCGAAAATATTCTGAGCCTTTAGTTGCTCGACGAATTGGGCAACATCGTCCGCCGGACCGGAAATTGTACAAGACTCAGGACCATTGTGACAAGCAACCTCAATGGACTCAGGAAGCATTCCCCGAATTTCCTTGTATGATAGACCAATGGCAGCCATCGAGCCTTTAATTTTTTCCTTTTCCAAGCTGACTTTTCCTCTATAATAAGCAGCCAAAATCATTTGTTCCGCAGTGAAACAACCATCGGCATAGGCACAACCCAATTCTCCTGTCGAATGCCCAATAATATAATCCGGCTCCATGCCAAGTGACTTAAGAACATCTACCAACGCTATCTGAATCGCTGCTATACCAATAAATGAGTGCATGATATTGTCAAATATCTTGGGATCATTCAAAGTCAAGATCTTCACCAGATCAATGCCAGCTGGCTTCAGGGCATTGTAGCAGCGCTGAATCGACTGTTTGAATTGTGGTATTGCCATCAACGATGACCCCATTCCAGACCATTGAGAACCCATTCCGCTGAATACCCAAACAATTGGACGTTTCACACCAGTATAATGCTGGACATCTTTTACAAAGCAGGTTGGCATCTGTGTACCAGTACCGTTGAGCACATTATAGCCTCTAAACATCATCCCTGGAATGCCACCAGTTTGAATATTGTGCAACAAAGCAATGTACTCCGGGTCTAGTGGTTTGCTTTCAAGCTTGTTGAAGGCTTTCTCCACTGATTCCTTAGTTCTACCCGACCATAGGCATAGCCTTGGAAGACTTTCCTCTGGAACACCACCGGGTGCTTTCTTCTTATCATATTGCTTTAATAGAATATGAGCATTGGCACCACCAAACCCAAAAGAATTCACTCCCACATAGGGCTTCTTCAGCTCTGTGATCTCACTGACCACCTTCATGCGGCCCTCCTGCAAGGCCTCGATCTCTTTCCTCGGCTCACTGAAGTTTATGTTGGGTGGGATTTTTTCATTTTGAAATGCACACATGATTTTAACCACCGAGCAAATCCCTGAAGTTGGTTCCGTGTGACCAATATTCGACTTTACGGAGCCAATAAGGAGTGGCTCTGAACGCTGCTTGCACAGAGCATTATCAATAGCACTACACTCTTCCGGGTCACCAACTACAGTGCCTGTACTGTGGGCTTCTATGTACCCAACATCATCGACGGATATGTCTAATTCGCTGTAGAACTCTCGCAACAGTTTTTCCTGTACTATACCGGAAGGGTAAGTTATACCCTCGGCTTTGTAGCCATCACAACTGGTTTTGCTATGCACGAGAGTACCGTAAATTCGCGGAGCATCACGACGCCGTTGTAGAAAAATTGCTGCTATGCTCTCGGAACGAACATATCCGTTAGCCTTCTGATCGAACGGAGAACACACATCGGTGGCTGAAAGTACCCCGAGACGAAAGAATTGGAGACTGGTATTCGGGTGGAGAATTAGACTGGTGCCTCCAACTATAGCTGCGTCTATCTCACCACTCCTTAACGCAGCATAAGCGACATCAATGCCAAACATTGAACTGGAACAGGCCGTGTCTAAGTACACGGATGGTCCCATTAGGCCCATGCAGTACGAGATCCTATTGGCGTACATAGCTCGACTAGAACTGTTTTGGTAGAGCAAAATAAGTAATGTTAGAAAGCTTTTATTGGCAGCAGGCCTCAAGGATACCTACCCAGTGATAGCAAAAGCACCTTGGGATGATGGATCAGTGACAATTTTCTTTTCAGACTCTGAGAAACATGCAGCGATGTAGACACCAGTTCTGGAGCCACGAATGCTCTGCGGATTAACTCCAGCGTCCATTACGGCCATGTAAGCCTCTTCTAGAATCATACGGCACTGCGGATCCATAGAATGCGCCTGCAAATGATGAACGCCAAAGAAAGTTGCATCAAATTTCTCAATGTCACCGACTCGACCGCATCGCTTTGGTACATCTGGATCGACATGGTCCCAACGGGTCTCGAACTCATCAATCATGTCAACCTGAAAGTAAGTGGAATGGAAGGATGTTAGATTTGTTGATACTAAACTTCGGCAGCAAGGGCTTCATCTGCTTTTTCTTTGAAGATATTAAATTGACAAAATCAAACAACAAGCTAGTTCTAATGAAGTTCATTCGGACTTCAAAAGGGTTAAAAGAAGCCTACAATTGTTATCTAAAATTGTAAACATTATCTATAAATTTGATGACAATTTCTTAACGAACAGATGTTCAAAAATAAGGCAAGTTTGCATGTCATATCAATTCAAGTTAGGACGAACTACTTTGTGAATTAACTTCTATAGTCTGCTTTGATATACGAGTATGTATGTAGGTGCGAGTATATGAAACTCAAGTCTGTAAAAATGTTGCTTGTTCTGGGAACTTTAACTTTAAAATAGGCAAGGAAAACATCATTGACAGAGTGTTCAGAAAGCATAGCTTCCGCAACTCAATAACCGTTTTTCTACTAGCGCGAATTCACACAGCAACTCAATCCTTTTTACTTAAATTTTTCGATCTCGAGCTTTTGATCAAATTTAACATTACTATGATAGCGAAATTCAATAAAGTGGGTCTCTCAATTCTGTCTGTCTGTTTGTATTCACGACCGAACGGATTTTCTTCAAATCTGGAATCTGTGGAGTCACAATTCGAGGCGAAGTCAGAATTTTCATTCTAACCCCAAAATTAATTGTCGATTTTCTCGAAAGCAGATCTAATGATTTTGATCAAGTATGACATTTGAGTTATGGTAGACATATGCTAACCCTACTTACTTTTACTTTTCTATTTCCCAGATTTTTAAGAAATAGCTTCGAAAAGCAATATTTTTTTTTTTCAGAAAACGCCCCTAAAAAGTGGGCGTGGCCGTGTATAATGTGTGGACGAAATGCATAAAAAGTTAACGTCTACATATTCTATCTAGCCAATAAATTTCAGTTTCTAGCAAACATAATGAGAAAAATATATTCCTAAAAGGGGGCGTGTCTGTAGGCAGATTTTAACAATTTTTTCCCTTCAGAAAGCTTATATACCAAATTTCTTATTTCTAGCTCAAAATTTAAGTCCCAAAGAGTGGTGAAATGTGGACGGATGGACATGGCTAGATCGACATAGCTTATGATGCTGATCACAAATATTTCTCTATATTAGAAACTATGTATCAAACTTAATATACCCTGGATTGGGAATGATTGCATACAACTGCCCCTTAACTATGGAAAAAATCCGCGGTAATCCTATTTTTCTTTTTTTTTAAGGAAATTTCCAAATCTCTGAGTACTCAGACTCTACCGAAGTTCATTATACTACAAAGCAGAACGCCTTTAGGTGTAGTGGTAGGAGCTTGGATTTTATTCGTTTCTCTTTTATGCTCGGATGGCTGTTGTTGCTGCTCCCCGTCCGAGCTCGAACCTGCACAGTTTGGGTCACAGGCGAACACACTACCCAATACACAGTGGTCACCTTATTCAATCCCCATTGCGCAATCGACAACACTAACGCTGACTGGGTTGATTGTTGCGGCTTCTGTGGCGCAAAACCTTCCACCATTTTTGTATTGGCCTAAGCAAAAGATCAATTTCTAAGAATATGTAAATCACTTTATTTTCTATTGTGATGAGTGTAAAGAAATCTTCCTTTCACATATCTTGGTCGCGATTAAGTGCCACAGTGAATCGGCACCTTCAATAAACTTTCCTTTAAAAAGGTTTTAGTCGAAGTTTGATGACCTCAAATACGTGGATGATCTGAATAACACCATCGAGTGTTCAAATAATGTGTGTAAATAAAAATTTAAAATAATTGATAGGCAACACAGTTTTAACCAAATTGGTTAGATCCCGTGATGAATTTACCAAATACCATTTTGACGAACTCATATCTGATCTTAAATCGATATTTCTTAAATCAAAACAAAAAGAAAAAATCCATGAACATATCAATCTCTTCGCTCCGATCTCAAGGTTAACTTCCAAAATTCTACCGAACCACTTACATTTGATCCCCGTTTGCCTGATCCTTACTTGTTGACTTGGCAATCGAAGTTAATGATTCAACTACAACTCATCCTATGCCTGCGGACCTGATTCCTAATATACCTGACTGACCTGTAACTCCCATCAAAAATATGCCTGCTCTGATCGAACGTTTTTAAACTAGTTGGACTCGTTCTGATTGGAGTAACCGAATCAATAAGCTAAGCAAAAGTAATGAACTGGCGCATACCACCTTCTTGATTAACGGTGCATTGCGTCAATATGATGAATTGTGGATATGCAACATATTCGTATTTGCCCAGACGTTCGTTATCAAGTTAATTAACCGCCATGCAAACCAAGAAATATCAGCGTTTGTAAAATAATCATCCTATTTAAGTACCAGTGGCTTTCCAATGATGCATTCTTGGTGGGCAAATAGATGATGACTAAATTGGAGGGAACTAAATTAAACAATAAGGCGGAAAAGTCAAGTAATGTTAAACTTATTTTTAAGTCTAGGCAAAACTCTAAGATATCCCGAACGCCTTAATTCGACCCTAACTGGAGATTGAAAGTAGGGACTTTTCCTATTTCGCTTCATCTCAACTCGCCAGTTTCAAATCCTACGAAAGCCGCGACTGTATTTTTTTATTATTTTATTATATTTTTATTTATTTATGTATTATTAGCTGACCCATGCTCGCTTTGCTTCACCCGCTCTTAGCAGTTAAGACAATTGTGTAACTTATATCTTGTTTCGCGCGCCACCTATCGTACATTAACTGTACTACTTTAAAAACTATTGTCAGCACGTAGACAACAACTTACCAGAGTTTCATAGCAATCGAATGAACGGTATAGGAGCCTATAACGAAGGGATTCATCGGACCGAATCTGTCTTTGAATTTGTATGAATTGAAACAGAACAATTTCAGCTCAATCATGAATTTATTGAAATGAAATAAATCGGAATTCATTGTTTTGACAAACATTTGTTTGTGTCTTTAATGCGTGCATCGCAACGCTGGTGATGAACGATATTTCTTGTCTTTTCGTCCGAAGAGAAAACGAATAACGCCAATGATTTATCGACTCTCGAGCACGCCACGTACAATTGCTTAACTTTGAATTTATATGTTCAAATCGTCTACTTTCTTATTTTTCGCTGCCAGAATGGCTCGTTCGCCCAACCAAACAGGGTTTTTGTAATTTGCATCAATATCCGGGAACACTTTCGTGATCATTTCTTCTTTCGACGTTGTGAATTGACAAAAATTAGGTTGAAAATAAATGAGGCTAGTGAAAGCGTCAACCGGAATTTTTCCATTGCCAATGTCTAATAACTGCTTGGAAAACTCTTCCGCCGATTCGCATATTCGTTATTAACTTGAGAGTTTCCACGTATCTCCACAAATTCGATGACTTCAAGCAAGCGTTTATTTCATCAGCAGCTATTGGTCTTGGAATGACTGGCAGCGTTTGGTGAAAATCGCCGGCCAGCAGAATCTTCGTACCTCCAAAGAGGTCCTGATTATTGCGCTGTAATGTAGTACTGTAGTACTTTCGCCATTGCTGATTTTTTGGCAATGTTGCTCGCTGGTTCATCTATCGTATGCAAATTCAGTGGCAGTTTGAAGGCTGTTCGTCCTCCTTCTAACAATGTAGCTGCGATCACAGATAATGGTACGGCCAGCGCTATTTGACTTTGTACGCGAATCGAAGCTAAGATCAATGAAATTAGGAACCTTTTGCCAGTTCCGCCGGGGAAGCAGATTCCTCCGCTGATAGCAGACATCAATGTGTCATACGCGGTTTTCTGCTTCTGATTCAAAAGTGGGAACGTTGTTCGTACTGATTGACTCAAAGCATCGCCATCATATGCCGTTCTCGTTCAAATTCTCGATTGAATGCTTCGTGCATGAGGCGATTCGGCGCTGGCATTCCTAATTCGTGGAACATCTTGCCGGACATCATCAGGGACAAACCCTCTGTAGAAATCAACGCCTCGTTATCGATCTCCTCGTTAAATTCAAGTTTGGGACTCGCTGTTGTTGTACGCACTCGACGCAAAATGTCCTCTGCCATATTGTCTTTGTATTTGTTCCACAAATGAAGTGGGTTCGATGGAAAACAGGTTGAAATGATGATGGCAAAAAGTGATCGAATTTGATGCAATGAATGTCATCCTCGAGCAAATGTAAACACTGACAGGCTTCTCGATATGTTGCGCAGAACACACCATTTACAGTTCGTATATATTCAAATGAAGTAAGTCCACGAACATTAACCAATAACAAACGCAGATAAAGACATTCGTCATTGCTCGGATGAACTGTGTAAATGCGCCCCAATGCATCGGTTGAATATATGTACATTCACGTATCCAGGCAGGCTTTCCGTGTTTCCGACTTTGGAATTTTGTTGATGATGCGTTCCATGTGAAAAATCCCGGCATCTCCGAGTAAAGCAGTATTCTTGCAAATGGATCACTTGCGCATGTCGCGAAGAAGCTTGTCAGCGTTGTCACTGGTGGTCATTCAGCTCTCTGCGCTGCATTTGCTGCCAGGAAATAAACTCGTTGTCCATTCCCCAGGTGCATAGCTAAATGGATCACAGTGGGATGACGTTCGTGTATGAAAAGATTCTCCAAGCCACCTCATTGCTGTTGACATATCTTCCCATCTGATATTGTAAAACTTCATCGTTGGCATCAGGAGCTGCAATACCAAATACAGTCATGTCGCTTCCTTCGTGACGTGCATTTGTCCTTGAATCTGAACAATTGATTTAAGAGCCTCGGTGAAACACTGTGAATCGTTGATGTTTCTTTGTGTGATGTGTTTGTGTATGTGATGTGTGTTACAGTTGAAAAAGTTTGTCTTTAAAGTTTGGTTAAAACCTCGTTGTTCGATAATATTCACCCCAAATGATGCCATTTGGAAGGAACTTTTGTACTTTTATTCTGCAAGAAATGCTTCGATCGAGGTTCTTGGCTTGAAAGCAATGATACCAGTGGCTCTGGTGGCAGTGTCAATTGAGGTAATTTGACCTTTCCGCTCGCACAACATAATCCTGGCGATACGTGTCGAAACCTCAAAGCATTGGAATGTTGGCAAACAGTGCTCATTGTTCCGAAGTCGACCGATACATCCGCGCTAATCGATTGTTGGATCTTATCTGAACGCCAAACGTTCATTTCGAATTTTCACGTTTGGCCGTTTGTTTAGTCGACGTTCCAAATTATTTTGTGCTTAAGCTCCAATAGAACGAGTCAAACTCGACTGTATCCGTTGTTCCGGAGTCATAATGGATCGCGCTTGAGAAATTCTTATTCGATTTGCCTCCAAACGCTGCCTACGCTCCATTTTCTCCAACGAAATAAACCACGAACTGAAATCAATTAAATGTTTGCAACACACCCCATTACAAAGAACTCTATCTTTGCAACACACAAAATTGATGAATTTTACGGTTTTGAATGCACCAAAGATATGATCACCACAGATAATACACTTTCAATATTCAATGCGGAATTTGTTGTTATGAAAACATGTGAGCAGAACTGTCAAACTAAACGCACATTTTTTTTTTTTTGTTATGAAATCATGTGACAGCAGAACTGTCAAACTGAACGTCACATTTTTTTTTATTGACATTTTCATACAAAATTACCATCCAAATTTTCCAACTTTTGCGGTGGATTTTCCAAAAATTTTCTTTCATACAAACCTTGTTCTGACAATTAAGAGGACAACAAAAAAAAAAAAAATCAGTCAAATAGGTCAAGCCATTCTCAAATAATGCTCTTTCATACATACGGCAATTGATTTTTATATATAGAGATATATAGATTTTGAGACAGATATACAATACCTTAAGTTATCTTTTAAATCTTGTTACTCGTATGTTGCCTATTCTTATAATATGCAGCAGTAATGAATTCCACAAACTGATAGCAAAATCGAAAATTTGACACAAGGATATGAATAACTAGAGTTTTTGCCAACATAAGGCGCGTTTTTATGGGAGTGAAAGTGGGAGTAACCCACAGAGTGCGAAGCACCCCGTATGTTTTTGTAGCAATAGAGTCTATATGATTATTCCATGTTAGGTACGGTTCATATCATACCAAGGATTTTAGCAGTTTTAGCATATTCTATGGGAGCAGAGTTCAGTATAATAGAAGGAAAATATGAAAGCTCCCAAAGTGTATTTGAATCTAGTAAACACATTGATTTTTTAGGTTTCTTCAAATGACCATTTCTTTGAGACCAACGTACGATGTTCTCAAAGTCCTCATTGTGCTCAATCTAGCGAAAAAAAGAGTGGACCTAAAATTGACCTATGTGGCACACCAAAAGTTATTAGCAGATAATCTGACAGGGTATTACTTATTTCAACCGCCTGCATTCTTTAAGCCAAATAGGAAGAGAGTAATTTTACTACAAAAGGCAAAAAGTTATAACGCCGATGAAGTTCAGTAAACAATTTAGAGTGATCCATAGTGTCGAACGCCTTGGAAAAATCGAGGAGTACTAAAAATGTCACTTTACCTTCATCCTGGGCATTAAGGTCGTAGTACAACTGTGTTTCTTTCGAAAACCAGATTGTTTGGATGTTAGCAGATTCATAGTATTGAGATACATACTCATTTACTTTTGAAAAATCTTCTCAAAAACTTTTGATAAAAATGAAAGAATAGAAATTGGTCTGTAATCATCACTTTTTGAGTTTTTAGGAATCGGTAGAATTTTGGCCAATTTCCATTGTGAGGGATATGAACCTATTTTCAAAATAGCATTAAAAATATATGTAATGTACGGTAGAAGTATTGGCAAAATTGACTTCAAAAATATAGGATTTATTTAATCAAGTCCAATAACGTTCGATTTGATTCATAGCAAGCTTTCTACAACATTAGCACAGTCTACGGTTTTAAAATCAAAGCTAGAACCAGGTGTTATATGTGGCTGACTTACAGGATGACTAGGGAAGCCCCCTCATTATTCAATATTGAAGCTATCGGGCAAGATGTAAATTTCCGATTGAGTGAATTGGGGTCAATATCATCATCTGTAGGGTTAAAATTAGCTTTACCGATGCCACCGTTATGTTAATTTTTCCACAATTGCCGTCCGCTCAAAGAAGAACTTAGCCGATTGGAAAAGAATTGGGATTTTGTTCTGCGAATCTCCATAACAACTATGTTGCGGAGGGAGAAGTACATCCGTCGAAGCTCCTCTAAACGAAATTTCTTCCAAAGGTTGTAAGCGTTGATATGTTGATGATCAAAGATTTACTCTATTTTTATCTAGAAGTTCCGTGGATGATGATATGTAGTGTATACTTTCCCAGTTTATACTTCTTGTTTCTGCTTGTAATGCAGAATAATCAACATTCGAAAAGTTGTTTTAACGCCTGAAATTGATCATAAAGCGAATTGACCATAATGGGCCACGTTGTCCATGTTGCTCACCCAAAAGAGATTCAAAAGCGTCGGTTAATAGATGGAATAATGAACGTAGATAAAATGTATTCATACTATCAACAAGCGGATTTTCATTTAACATGTCCAACATCAATCATAAAATTTTTCAAAAATAAATCGGATATAAAAAACAGCCAAATTGAAAATATATCTCAAAAGCCTTCTTAACATCTAAGTCAAATTATATAGCAAAAACCATTAACAAAATCAGGTGAAAATAAATACAACGACCATGCTATGTTCACGGAAGAACGATTAAGAAATACTAAACGGGAAGGAAACATAAAAATAGACTCCTCAATCCGTCTGGCCACAGTGAGGAATTTAGGCCGAAATGGAAAATGCTTTGGAAATGATTGTATAAAAGCTGAGAGCTAAAGTTAGATAAAAGTAAATTAACTTTAACTCTTACCAACTTATTTAACAAAATATTAGAATCCGAAAAAATACCAACGCAATGGAAAGAATCGACTATATGCCTACTCCATAAAAAAGGTATTAAAGAAAATCTCAACAACTGCAGGCTCATAAGTATCATCTCAACAGTGTATACAATTTTCGCCAAATTCATCTTTAGAAGAATAAAAACAATTTTAGATGAACAACAACCTGGGGAACAAGCTGGATTTAAAAAGGGTTTCTCCACCACAGATCACCTCCAAGCTATAAACCAGATTATAGAAAAAATTAACGAATACCAAAAAAACAATAACAATGTCATTCATCAATTTCACAAAAGTATTCGACACTATAGAACACGTTATGGTGTGGAAAGCGCTCAGAAACCAAAATGTTCCGAATAAAATCATACAAATTTTAAGTAATATATATACGAATAGCACGGCGAGAGTATCTTTAGAGTCCAAAGGCAATAAATTCACTTTAAATAGAGGAGTTAGACAAGGAGTTCCGATGTCACCTGCACTATTTTGTGAAGTATTAGAACAAGTATTCAAATCACTAAACTGGGAAATTATGGCATAAAAGTAGAAGGAGAATACTTGAGCAATCTCGAAAAGTCGAAACTTATGTCTAATGACTGAAAAGAATGCATTATGTTGAATAATCAAGAAATTGAATACGTAGACGAATATACCTACCTAGGGGAGCTAATAGCACTAGAAAATCGCCAAGATAAAGAAGCTGATAACAGAATGGAAGTATAAAAATATCTTGCAGTCAAACCTCTTCCGAAGCTCAAGATCATATCTTTTCGATACAGCTATCTTACCAGTACTAACTTACGGATAGCAAACATGGAAATTTACAACAAAATCCATAAACAAACTGCAAATTGATCAAAGAGCAATGGAAAGATCCATCTTAAAAGTTTCAAGGCGCCAGAGAATCCAGAACTCATCGATAAGAGAAAGAACCGGTTTTACAGATGGACCAACCAACAAAAATGAAACTGGGCTGGTCATGTAGCAAGGTTGAGGGATAATAGATGGGCCTTAAAAACAACACAATGGATACCAAGGGAAAAAGCAAGCGACGACCTGGTAGACAACTTAAAAGCTGGAGAGACGACCTGGGAAAATCGTGGAGTAGATGGGAACAGTTAGCCAAAGGTAAAAAGGCGTGGTCAACTAGGGGGGAGGCTTATGTCCAAAATGTATATGTATATTTTAAGTACATATTAAGTTTAAGCTCAAATTAAATGGATTATACTAAATTAAACAAATTAAATTAATTGTAGTAACATATCAAATTGCATGAATAAAGCCGTGATAATAATAATAATCCAAATACCTGCACAATATTATAATAGAACTTGTTAGTGTAACTTCATCCAATAAAGTTAGGAAAGGAGAGGGGCCGATAAACGCCACTGACTAGAAGTTTACTTGCATTCTATCTCATTATCAGTTTGGGCTACACACCTCTAAAGAAATCCTTCTATACCATCCTGCCTCACTAGTTAATAAGCTTTTAGTGTTAGTATTAGTTTTAAAGTTTAGATTGTTTAAGTTAACTGCTTGTATTAAGTAACATTCGGTCATACTCGTTTCTACAGTGTGCACGTCTTTGCGATCGTTAAGTGTAAATCGTTTAGTGACGAAGGGAGTAGACCTTATAAAGCCACCTTGTCTGGACTAGACTTACTCGTATACAGCAATTCATTAATATCTGAACTTGCCTCCTTAGGAATCAAGTGCATTGAAGTTAAAACTATTTCATTAAAATCAAAAAATAAATACAAATCAAACAATAATCACTATTTGTATGTTGTATATATTGAACGTGGTTCCATAAAACTGAACGAACTTCGCCGTAACTACAAAAGTGTATTTAGAACTATTGTCAGATGGGACTACAAAAAACACCAACCTAACAAGGTCGCCCAATGTCATAATTGCCAATTGTTTGGTCATGGTTCCATGCATTGCCAAATAAGAAGCTTTTGTGCAAACTGCTCATGTAACCACAAAACAGGAGATTGTACTTCGCCTAAAGTCATGAAGTGTATAAATTGCAATGGGCCGCACAAATCCACCGATCCGCAGTGTATTAATCGAAATCAGTACATTGAGATTCAACAAAGAGTTGCATGATGACTCTCCTCAGCTACAGAGGTCAAACATTCGCCTTCAGACTCCAACATGTAACAGCAACACAATAGTAGCGCAGTAGAAACCTTTGCCGCCTTCAGGCTGAACTATAATAGTCGGAAGCAATCGGAAGCTAATGTCATAATTCTACGTTAAGTTTGCTTTGTACTGTCAATTACTCAAATAGCCCATAATAGGCGTATGTGTACGGAAGCAACTGTCAAATCTCTTTGGCTGTCATTTGAGCTGTTGTGTCAAATTTTCGTGAACAAAAGTAAACGAAAACTTAACGAATCGAAGCAAAAAACTATTATGGTCACACAATACAAATCCTTTGCATTCTCAAAGTTTCGAAAGTGGTCGTACGAAACCATTCTTCTATTATAGTTCGGCCTTTTGGTTGTTCATCATACCTTCCATCGTTCCGAGGAGCTTAATTTAAATAACCCTCCCAAAGAGAGGAACAATTTATTCTCTTTCGAGGAAATCAATTCTCTCTTAACTGAAGTTAAGGTTAAACTTAGTTCTTGTCGATCGAAAGTTGGTCAATTTAATATTATAACCTCTTTGGCTATTAAATATGTTTATAATCATCATGCAGACTAATAATAACTTAAAAATTGTAACTTGGAATGCAAGAGGCGTTCAACATAAAGCAGTAGAATTATTTAACTTTTTATATAGAAATAGAATTGACGTGGCCCTTATCACTGAGACTTTGCTGAACTGTTAAATTGCTTAATCGTGAAATTAAATATCAAATTTCTGACTTCAAGAATAAACATTGGAATAGGTTACTTTCTTCATTCCACAAAGGCGATAAGCCTTTTTGGAAAATAACTAAGGTTATTAAGAAAAAGAGTTCGAATATTCCTCCGTTAGAGGTACAAAATAATTTGTATCTTACCCAGGAGGTAAAAGCAAATATTTTAGCTACATCTTTCAGTAATAACTACAATATATCGGTACATCTCAGTGATGTTAATACTGTAAATGAAGTTCAGGTTGCCTTAGTGGAGCTGTCTGACAGACCTATCACCATTAGCGGTACTTTTTTCGTCAATACGACTAAAACTAAGGAATTCATACAGGGCACCAAGAACAAAAAATCGTCTGGTATTGATAATATTAATAATATGCTATTGAAAGCTCTACCTAAAAAAGCAGTTAAATATTTAACGTTCATTTTTAACTGCTGTCTTGAGCTATGCTACTTTCCAAACAATTGGAAAATAGCCAAGGTCACTCCGATTGCCAAGCCAGGTAAACATAAAGATAATCCACTTAGTTATAGGCCTATAAGTCTGCTAAGCTGTTTGAGTAAGCTCTTAGAGAAAATAATCAAACAAAAAATTGAAAGACATAATGATGAATACAACATCTATCAAGCTTATCAATTTGGTTTCAGACCGGGCCATACTACTATTCACCAAATAGTTAGAATTAAACATCATATTCTCGATAAACTAGCATCAAAAAAATCCACTGGGCTGGTTCTCCTGGACATAGAAAAAGCTTTCAATAGTGTCTGGCATGATGCTTTAATTTATAAACTTGTAAAATTCCACTTTCCTATTACCATTATTAAAATAATGCAAAATTTTCTGAAGGATAGAAAGTTTGCAGTCCATCTCGGTAATAGCAAGTCCGGCTTGTATAGTGTGTCATCTGGTCATCTCCACAATGGTCAGTCCTTGGCCCAATCCTCTTCAATATATACATGTCGGATACTCCTCACCTTGATAGTAACACCCACCTTGCTATGTTTGCGGATGATACGGCCCTCGTTTCTTTCAGTATATTTGCTCAAGATGCTCATTGTACAGGTTACAAATTGAAATATTACGTAAATTGTATCTATCGTTTTAATGATATGTGCATACATATATACGCTATATTTATTTTATTTTTCATATTTGCGTTTTTTGAGATTAGTGCATTATTAGTATTTAAGATTCATATTTAGGATCGCTTTTATCTTTTAAACGTCTTCGTTCAATACACTCGAAGCGATCATCCTCTGAATCAGAAGATGAAAAATAAGGCAAATATTCAATTTTTAGACAAAACTTTTCCTCACACAAAAGTAAATAGTTTTGACATTTGTCAGCCATCTGAATTCAATGTAGTAGAATTGTACTAGTACAATTTTCAAAGTGCACTCGATACGTGACCATTCTTATGTAATCATTCCAATGTAGTTACTCAATCACTCGACAGCGTATGGATTTCATCCACTCGTTAACTGATATCCTAATTCGACCCCAGTTTTCTAGTTGGCATTTCCATTTGTAATATTTATTGTATTGATAATAGATAACTTGCTAATAACGAGTATTAATCGTCCTATTAATGAAAACTCGTACAATTTTAAATGTTTTGTCGAAACGTAAAAATGGACTTAAGGTATGTCACATCAACGGCCGAAGTCTTAACCAACGAAAAATTGATTACTTACGAAATTTATTTCGTGGTTTTTATATTGATGTCATTTGCGTTGATGAGACAGGGTTTAAACCAGATTTTCCAGACAATTTTTATAAAATAGAGTTACAATTTGTTCCGTAATGATAATATTACGAACACTAGTGGTTGGGAGGGTTGTTATATATTGTAAAGCTTCTCTGAACTGCAAAGTAGTTGCCAAGTCCTGAAGTATGGATGTTGAATATATAATTCCGGAGATTTTTGATAAATGTGTGAAATGTTTGGTTGCTTACTTCTATAGTCCTGAAGTTATTCTCCTGAACCATTTTTTTCTCATATCAACGAGTTTTCGCCATTGTACCAAAACATAATTATTTGTGGGGATTTCAATATTAATTTATTAAAACAAGATTCGCGTGCCCTTCAAATGAATGATTTGTCGTTCTCCAATGGCTTCTCAATAGTAAATAATTCAAATCCAACATGTTTCTGTCCAAATGCACAACCTACCTCTTGACCTCATTATTGTGGCTGATTCACTCTCGGTTTTTCTTTATAAGCAGCTTTCTTTAGACTTTATTTCCGAAAATGATCTTCTTTATAGTTTTTTCACACGCAATTTCTCGGTTAGATTTTTAGCACAAGGATTTCACCTCAATTGACATCAATTTACTTCAAATTGCGTCCAGATCAGTTCCCTGGGAGAACTGTAGACTGAGTGCAAATCCTAATGAAAAACTTAATCATTTCCAGATGCCTCTCCTGTACTTATACAATGAACAACTAAGACCCTTTCTATTCGCAATAAAGCCTGCCCATGGGACACGGATGATGTTATTAGTGCACTCAAAACACGGAACAGGCTTTACAATATATAGAAGCGAAATCGGTCGTGTACTGCTGTAATTCGTTCTTCACCTCCAAGGTTTTATGCAAAGAAAAAAATCTGCTCCAATTTGGTGTGTATAGTATTGCCAATAGCAGTAGTAGTTGCGATCTTGATTTAGACGAGCTTAACGAGCTTCCTGCTGAATGATCTTTAAACTAACACGTTTGATGACAAAGCGATCAATGCTACAGCTGTCGAACGCCTTGCTGAATTCGAGGTGGTAACGGAGAGTGAAGTTCTTGATGCTATCAGAGCAATCAAATCGAATGCTATCGGAGAAGAGAGTGTACCACTTCGTTTTGCTAAAATAATTCTGCCAGAAATAATAAGTCACTTAACACACATCATTAATTCGTGTATAATGACTTCGACATTTTCTCTGGCCTGAAAAACTGTAAAAGTGATACCCGTTGCTAAGAAACTGAATGCTTATACTGTCAATGAATGCAGGGCCATCAGCATCTTGCCTTGTCTGTCGAAGGTATTAGCAAAGCAAATTAAAAATCACGTGTCTGCAAATTTCCTGCTGAACCCGTATCAGTCAGGCTTCAGTTTAGTATTTTGGATGATATAAGACAGGAATTCGATAAGGGATTTATTACTTTGCTTTGGCTACTTGATTTGTCGAAGGTTTTTGACAAAGTAAATCATGATATTCTATGTTGGAAACTGCGGAATTACTTTGGTTTTAGCGACAGGGCCACTAAACTTATAGGTAGCTTCTTGAGAGAGAGATTCCAGAGAGTCGTGATAGGTGACAAATACTCTGCTCTTAAGTCCCTAATGCAAGGTGTTCCTCAAGGATCAATTTTAGGACCCATTTTATTCTACTTGTACATCAACGACTTGCCTTCAGTGTGCAATCATGTGTCTATTCACCTCTACGCCGATAATGTTCAGATCTATTTCAGCCATTTAGTAAGGTAAGTCAGCCCGCCTTGCGCGTGGATCTACGTGCAATCTGTAACTGGGCCGGGAACAATGCATTAATTCTGAACAGAAAAAAATGCCTAGCTATTCCTATCTCAAACACGTCGTTTGAACTTAACCTTTTGCCCGAAATATGGCTATGTGGAACTAAACTCAAACTAGTGGAATCAGCTACTAGCCTCGGCTTTATCATAAATCGACATCTATCATGTTATAATCACATCAATTTTGTAGTAGGCTGTATTTATGGATGCTTGCGCAAACTATGGTTCTCAGCTAGCTATACACCATTAGAAGCAAGTCGGATGATTGTACAATCACTTATTATGCCTATAATAGCATGTTCTGAAGTAGTATATAGCTGTCTTGATTGTTCATCTTTTCACAAGCTTCAATTATTCATTTATATTAAAGTGCGTTACTATCAAAATTCAACCTTTCATCTTGTTAAGTAAACCCAAAACGACGCCTATAGCTAATATCGTCCTTTTCGTCTAGATTGACAAATGCTGTAAATTTTAACAATGCACCCGATACCTCCCACGCACATTAATTCCTTTGATTACTAATTTCTGAACTTCCTGTAACAAAAAAGAAAAGTGATATCGCTAAGGCATCCAACATACATACGAGTATGTAAAAATTCAGCTACTCGTAAATAAGGGAATTTCGTAAATTTTTATATTTTCCCCTAAAACTCTAGAACTGCATTTAATTATTACTTTTTTTTTAAATAGACAGGGCCGATCCCATGTAAAAAAAATTGTTTTTTTTTCTCCTACCTAATAAGCATGACAAATTCAAAATAGAACTTGTTACACAAACGGACTCAAAAGGTTAAGAAGGTCTCATTTAGTGAAAACCTATTAACTTTTTAATAATTACAGTTTTTCTACCACAATTTTATGAATATGCATTTCGATTGTTTTCGAAAAATATCGCCGTACGATAATTTCATACATATTCAGCGAACTTGCACTTTCACCTCAAAATAACAAAACAAACAAAAAAACATTTAATCCAATGTATGTACATCGCAAAGCATTTACCTTATTGTACAAATTATTCGCGTATTCCGCAATGTTTTTCGATTTTGGAAATCGTCCTGACATTCCACTAATAACAATTTCTTCGCCCTCATCGGAGGCATGTGAACGATAATATCGTGGTAAATCAGGAGGCGGGACCTTACTATCATTTTGGGGTTTCGGTGTCATTATTTTGATTCACAATTTCAAACACAAGGATAATGGTTCACTAATACAATTTTACAATTATTTTTAATCCTTTAGGTCACTATCTAAAGTTTTATTTTTATCCTCTATTCACTTCAGGATTCACTCTTTAAATTTAATCAATAGCACGCGACGGCTAGCCCACAATTGAATGCTTTTGAGAAGTTCTTCGACTTTTATTGTTACAGGTGTAATAGGCTGTCTGGCTGCTAAATTTTTAATTAAGTCTGAATTAGATAGTCACTCATTCGTTGAAGTTAAGCCTCATTAAATTTTTATGAATTTAATATTTTTTGAGTAGCTACATTGTACTTTTTAATTATGTGCATAATTTAGCAAATTGTGTTTTGAATAGAAACGTTAGCCTGATTGGAATTGTAAAGGACTAAATAGGTGAATTAATTATGGAGTGGAGGGGGACAACATTTCGTTGTGATTCGAATAGTTGTTTAGAAACATTTCAGTATGTTCCGAGGCGGCACACAAACTGGTTGTGCATGTTGTCCCACACACAAGACACCATAACGCATTCTTTCCTAATTATTTCTTAATTTCCTACTTAGCTAACCCTCCGCGACACATGTGTCCCTATTTTAGATCCAAAATGTGTAACGTTGTAGGTTAGCTGCGAATAACAAATAAGCAGTCCCCGTCCAAGAGCGGCAATATGGAGGGTGATGTGGAAAAAATCACAAGAACCCGGGAAGTTTTGTGATGGGGCGAATAGGCGTTGCCCTTAAATAAATAAGTATGCTATCCCTAAGGCAAGGTGTAATGAGACCTGCGACGAGGCCTGAAAGTTGCTGGGGATGTAAAATCAATACAGCATCGCTGACGGAGCCCTGCAGATACTTAGTGACCTGTGGTTGCAATACATGCCTTGCCATATTACAGGGGGCTATGATGTGGCCGATCGCCTTTCCTCTTACTCGTGGGAACAAAATCTAAGCAAAAATGAACAAAAAATAAATTACACAAAATAAAAATGGAAAAGAAAAAATCTAAAAAAAAAAAACTGGAGAAAATCTCAGAGGAGCCCTTTAAAAGTGTTCAATGTGCCTCCGGTCACCTGTGAAAACAGCTGACGAAAAGAAGGAAAAATGACGGAAATCGCTACCAACAACGGTAGACAACAATCGCTACAGCTGACCTTATCTGCAGTTGCCAAGCAGAATATAGGAAGGCCACGGAAGAACAAGGAACGACTTGAAGCAAAATTGCAGACCCCTAAACGGAAAAAATATACCATTCCAAAGACTGCTACTCAAGCCAGCCCCCAAGGCCGACAAGCACCACCAGTAGCGAAGAAAAAAATGATTGTGTCGAAGGAAAAGGCAACCAAACCGTAGTCCACTTAGGAAAATCTGACTACAAATGGTTAAAAAAAAGATACGCCCCAAAAGAAATAATACACTGCGCCCTAAGAAGCTTAAAATACGCGGATATGTTCCGCAAGGTGAAAGGCGACCCCGATCTAAAAGAGCTGTTACAAAATGTGGACCACGTCAGGAAGACGTCCAAAGGTAACTTACTTCTAAAACTGAAAAAAGTACCGGATCCCCAATCTTATAAATTCCACGCCCCTGTGGAAAAGGCCCTGGGGACGCTAGCTAAAGTGAGAACCTAAAAGCACAAAGTGCTCATCGAAATCAAAGACTTTGATGGTGTCACAATAAAGGAGAAGATTTATCAAGCATTAGTAGAACAATTCCAAAAAATCTAAAGCCTAGATGTGAGCGTCGTAAAGTCACTCCGGGCAGCATATTTCGAAACACAGACAGAAATAATTGAGCTGCCAGCGGAAATAGATGCCAAACTACCTTCAGTAAGTAAAGTGTGTACTGGATGGGTCACCTGTCGCCTGTCGTTTACGCGAAAAAATACTTCCAGTCAAGTGTTACAGATGCATGAACTTCGGAGCTAGAAAGACTGCTCCAACCAATGTATCAAATGTAGCAAAGGCACTAAGCGAGCTGAAGGGTAGATTATGAAGATCACTCAACCTCAACCATTATGAAGTAGCGTACGACCTCTTAGTACAATCTGTTCAGGAAAAAAAATTGACATCGCTATCCTTAGTGAACCATACAAGAGTATGAAGAAAAGCATATGGGCATCAGATGCTATCCAGAAAGCTACTGCGGGAAGCGTGCCTTCAAAGAAAGAGCGGGAACATCTGAAGTCAGCTTTACAAGGGCAAAAATAGACGGCATACATATGTACAACTGCCATGCACCTCCAAGCCTAACAAACCAGGAATTCTTTAGATCAAAAGCAAGTAGAAATCGCCGGTGACTTCAAAGCATGGTCCGTTGAATGGATTTGTCTTGAAACAAACAGAAAAATAAATGCCTTACTCAGCCCCAGACCTTGTGCTTGCTAACACTGGAAATAGGTATACTTTTTGCGGAAATACAGGCTCGGTAATCGACATCACCTTTATGAGCAGCTGTTTAAAGCCAAGGACAGCGCGCAAAGTCAGCGATCTCTACATACATAGTAATCACCAGGAAGGTAGACCCTTCCGAAGAAGAGCTATACTCTTACTTGTTCATTAGAGACGCATGAATAACAGGTTCTGTTACCAGAAAATCTGTACAAGCCATAATAATGCTAGTCAGGGCATGTAACGCTACAATAGTATGGACAATATCAAGTAATCAAGGCCAACCAGCTTACTGGTGGAAAGAGGAATTCGGTCAGCTACGTACCAAATACCATCAAGCGAGTAGGCTATATACGCGATCTAAAGAAACGGCCGCCTCCATTGAATTATAACAGTGCTACAAGGGAACACGTAGCAATGGCTCGTGTATGAGGGCGATATATGTACCTATATACATTTTTCTTGTGCATATATGTGAGAAAGTTGGCGATGATCATCTAACTTTGATGGAAGTTAATTTGGATTACCTTCATCATTTGAGTTTTTCGCCGACTTTGCGGCCTCACCTTTTTTATCTGTGGATGGATTCAAGTTGACCATCTTCAATCCGGCTCTTAGCCTGCCTTTGACATAAGTGAGCCCGAGATTTGAATTCTGGCTTTGGGATAGGTTGGCAGGTCCTTCTTCTAGATTTAAGATTTATTCTATTCAAAAACTGAGGTATAGAAAGTCATACACAATCTTTTGAATATATACATACTTACTACAAATTGTGATCTATTTAATATTTTAGAAAAATACAATACTCGTACTCAATTACCAGCAGTTCGGAGACTTGCCAGGGTGTTTCCATTATTCCAATTTCTTGTTTCAGCCACTTAAAGGTAAATTTGTCTTGGTAGTTAAGAATTCGGAAACTCCTAAGATTGAACAGCTGCCCGAAGAACGACATCGGATTGGAAGCATCGCTTAGGGCCACTCCCATACGGCCGAGCAACTGTGCTCCACAAAGGTTCAATGTTCGTCTGACAGGCGTTGTTGTGTGTCATGTTACCTGCAAGAGACTTTTGAGTAGATCGGCCAAGGTGCCCGCGGAATCTGTGGCTCTTGGGTTCTTGTTGTGACTTGCAGTTCTGACGGTTCGATAAAACTATATAGTCTAATGGTCCTCCTGGAATTTTCTATTTGTTTCTCCTCTCTTAAATTCTTTCCAGATCCTGCTGCTCGCTCGGAGCCCTATTTTCCACTGGTATCAGGGCTGGTACTGGCGGAAAAATTGAACTTTCCTTGAGAGCTAAAATTCGGTATTGGAATGGAAGTTGCCACTTCTGATCCTTTGATCAGGGCCTCTTCAGGTGCGAAGTCATCGACAATGTGTTGGATTTCATGCTAGATGATGTCGGCCTGCGCGCAATGGTGGTGTTGTATTTAGTGTTGAAGTTGTCAGAGCTTGTGCAGGAGAAGTAGTCGCCCTCTTCCAGGATTATACTTTCCTCTGATTCTTTGCCTGATGCGTCGTTTGTAGTGTTGAATCCAGCAAGGTATTCGTTGACGTCATTCTATATCCGCTTCCTCTTCAGCTCTTCTACTGCTTAGAGTAGGTGCGTCATGTTCGACTGGCTTAAATTTTGTTTGTTTTGTTCAGTCTCATTAATTTCTAACTTTTTTTTGGGAAAAAGCAGTCGATCTACACAGAGGCCAGCGCTATGTAGGCAAGACCATGGTTACCCTCTGGTGCGGCCTAATTATAGAAAAACGTCGTAATAATACAGCTCCTGGCTGCAATCTATCCAATTTGCATGGCGACGCATAACACCCTGGATAAGGAGGATGGCAGGTCGTAGTTCGTTGCTCATTGGTGGAGTACCTGCCGGGAAATCCAGTGCTTCATTTCAACGCACCAGAAACAAGTACGAGTAGCTTGCCGTGCGAGGGTTCACTTGCCTTATTTTTACCGAAGCATGCTAGCCGAATATTAAACAAACACTAATTAGTATGATAATATATACGAGTATATAGGGTGACCAGATAAGAACGATAGGAAAAGAAATTTAAATAAAGCAATAACGGTGTGAGATATCAATTTGATTCTGGCTTCATTTTACGGCTACATTCATGCCATAATGTATGGAATAGCACATCATTTAAATGGCTGCCTCGGCTTCGCTGGGCGGTGCTTCAAGCGTTATTCCAGCAAAAGCGTCTCGAATGTTGGCCTCGAGCTCCTCCAAAGCTTGTTTAGCGTAGACTTGGGACTTGACGTAGTCACAGAGAAAATAATCGAGGGGTGTCAAGCCGCATGATCGCGGCGGCCAATTGATGAACGCTGGCCGTGAGATGACCCAGTCGCTAAATTTCTCCTTCACCACTTCGAGCGTTGCTTCGCTTGTATGGCATGTAGCGCCGTCTTGTTTTGGAACCACAACTCGGATATATCGTTGTTGTCGAGCTCTGGCCACAGAAAGTCGGTTAACATCGCTCTATACCGAGTAAGGGTGTTTTCTTCCTCATTTCGGAAGAAATAAGGTCCGATGATGCCGCCGTGAAATAAACCGCATCAGCAAGTCAATCTTTGTGGATGCATTGATGCCTGATCGAACACTTGTGGATTGTGGTCGCTCCAATAATGGCAATTTTGCTTGTTGACATAGCCGCTGAGCCAAAAATAGACCTCGTCCGATAAGATGATTTGTTGGCCAAAATCCGGATCTCCAGTCAACATTTCCAGCGCCCAATTAGCGAACTCACGGCGTTGTCTATGGTCGTCCGGCTTCAATTCTTACGTCAGCAAGGATGTAGGTCCAAATCTAACCGCAAAATAAGCCTGGTGCACTCCCTGGCGATACCCAATTCAGCTGATCGGAGCGGAATCGTCATTTCTGAGTCTTCTTCGATGTCTGGCTGGTAGCTTAAGGTCTAAAAGAGTGTACTCACGCTCAAATTTTTCCGACCGACCTCACGATGAAATTCAAGTTGCGTATTTACAACTGAGCAGGAATTTCGATATTTTTTAACAATTTCCATACTTTCGGGAAGTGTCAAACGATGCATGATGTTGAATATTTTGACAGCTGGATGTCATTGGTAACTTTGACAGCTGCTGAAACATAACAATTGGAAAATCTATCATTGGTATCTGGTCACCCTTTATAAAAAAAAAACTTCTATAATGCGGTTACTGATGTAAACTGATCAGGTTTCTCTACGACTAAATCAAATATATTTATTCTAAATTTTCGGTTGTTTCGAGATTTTTTTTTAATCATAAGGGGCGAGAGTTATTTAAGAATCATTCAAAAGGTTGAGAGTTATCTCTGACCTCTACTATTTCCCCGATGTTTTTCGAAATAAGATGGCTGTAGGTGAACACGTCATTCCACTTTTGGATACAGGGCTTCCACTGACATATTTATGCCATTGAGGTATAATCTGTAAGAATGGAAATCTAAAGTCTTATAACTTATTCTTGGGAATACTTACTTTCCCAGCGCCTCTAGAAAGAATATATGATTGTCCTTGAAGTTAATCTGTGTTAAACCCATGTGAGTCCCATTTGGAATGGCGGACTTCAAAACTGATTGCAACTGGCCTCGTGGAGCGATTTCAATTGTCAACGCATTCTCTGGCAAGAGAGCTGAAGTCTCCTCAAAGAGCACACTACTCAGAAGACTATTTGTATGATATTCAGCAGACGAGAGTAATGCTTCTGTTCGTGACCAGTGTTCCTGTGGAACACTTGTACTCAACCACTTTTTGGATCGCTTTTTGGGATTCGGTACAATATAATTGAGGTACTTTAAGTAGTCAGCGCTCAAATGTGAGATATACCGCGTGTGGTAGGCAATATTTGAGCATGGTACCTCTTTGAAGAAAATATTCTGAGTCTTGAGTTGGGTAACAAATTTTTCAATTTCTTTCTCCGGACCGGAAATTGTACAAAACTTAGGACCAGTGTGACAGGCCACCTCTATGGATTCAGGAAGCATTCCTCGAATTCCTTTGTATGACAAAGCAACGGCAGCCATCGAACCTTTAATTTGTTCCTTTTCCAAGATGACTTTACCTCTATTATAAGCAGCCAAAATCGTTTGTTCCACAGTGAAACATCCATCGGCATAGGCACAACCCAATTCTCCTGTCGAAAGTCCAATAATATAGTCCGGCTCCATGCCACATGACTTGAGAACATCTACCAAAGCTATTTGAATTGCTGCGATACCAACAAATGAGTGCATGATGTTATCAAACATCTTGGGATCATTCAAAGTCAAGATCTTCATGAGATCTACTCCAGCTGGTTTGAGGGCATTACAACACTGCTGTATCGACTGTTTGAACTGCGGTATTGCCATTAACGCTGACCCCATTCCAGGCCATTGAGTACCCATTCCACCGAATACCCAGACAATTGGACGTTTAACACCAGTATAATACTGGATATCCTTTCTATAGCAAGTTGGCATCTGCGCGCCAGTACCGTTGAGCACATTATAACCCCTAAATATCATCCCAGGGATACCACCAACTTGGACATTGTGAAACAACGATACATACTCCGGATCTAGTGGTTTGCTTTCAAGTTTCTTGAAGACTTTCTCCACTGCTTCCTGAGTCCTACCCGACCATAGGTATAGCCTTGCAAGACTTCCTTCTAGTAAACCACCGGGCGCTTTCTTCTTGTCGTGTTGCTTCAATAGAATATGAGTGTTGGCGTCACCAAACCGAAAACAGTTCAGCCCCACATAAGGCTTCTTTAGTTCTGTGATCTCACTGACTACCTCCAAGCGGTCCTCCTGCAAGGCCGCAATCTCTTTCTTTGGTTCACTGAGATTTATCATCTTTTCAATTTGAAATGTAAACATGATTTTGACCACCGAGCAAATACGTGCAGCTAGTTCCGTGAGACTAACATTCGACTTAAGGGACCTAGTAAGAAGCGGTTCTGAACGCTGACTCCATAATGCATTATAAACAGGACGACACTCCTCTAGATCACCAATTACGGTTTCTCCAATGTGGGCCTCCAAGTAGCGAAAATCTTCGGCAGATACATTTAGGTCGTG
Organism: Pocota personata; assembly: GCA_963082735.1. Taxonomy (NCBI): domain Eukaryota; kingdom Metazoa; phylum Arthropoda; class Insecta; order Diptera; family Syrphidae; genus Pocota; species Pocota personata. The sequence continues at coordinate 42,991,348 of OY720429.1, read as the reverse complement.
GTAGAACTCTCGCAGCAGTTTCTCCTGGACGTTACTGGAGGGATAAGTTTTACCCTCACCTTTGCAGCCATTACAATTACCTTTGCAATGCACGAGAGTTCCATAGATTCTACAAGCGTCACGCCGATATTGTAGATAAATCTTTGCGACGCCCTCGAACGGAGAACATGCATCAGTGGGTGAGAGTACCCCGAGACGAGTTAATTGGAGACTGGTATGCGGATGGAGAATTGGATTGGTGCCACCAACTATAGCTACTTCTATCTCTCTCCTAACACCATAAGCGACGTCAATGCCATACATTGGACTAGAGTAGACTGTGCCTAAGTATAGAGGCGGTTCCTTCAGGCCAAAGCTGTACGAGATCCGATTCGCAGACATAACTCGACTGCAACTATTTTGGTAGAGAAAAAGTAAATACAATAGAGTTAGAAAGTTGTTATTGGCAACAAGTTTCAAGGATACCTACCCAGCGATAGCAAAAGTACTTCGCGATGACGGATCAGTGACAACTTTCTTCTCAAATTCTGAGAAACATGAAGCAATGTAGACACCAGTTCTAGAACTACGGATGCTGTTCGGATTAATTCCAGCGTTCATTACGGCCATGAAAACTTCTTCTAGTGTTGTACGGCACTCTAGATCTATAGTATTCGCTTGCATATGACGGACCTCAAAGAAGTTTGCGTAGAATTTCTCAATATCACCGACTAGCCCGCGTGGCTTTGATACATCTGAGTCGACGAGCTGCAAATGGACGTCATCAAAATCACCAATCATATCAACCTGATATTGAATGAAAAAAAAGATTCAATGCCAAATTTGTTTGTACTTAGCTCTGGAAAAAAAAAATCCCGTATGGTGAAATGAAGAAGTGAAGATCTCAAAAATATGACAATGGTAGCATTCAACATCTGCTGTAGGCAGAATTTCTGGCAACCTATCAAGAAATTTTGTCCAAGAAATACTTCAAAAAGGTTTGATGGGACTTAAGCGGAGTGTACTGGAGAGTTATTGGAGCTTTTAAACTCTGAGTGTACGCTGCCTTCATCAAGGAATAAAATTAAATTAAGTTTTACTGAAGAAAGTACTACCTGCGTTAACATCTCGCGTATACATCACCTCCCAACCTAGGAATGGGAAAGGATGAAATGATGAAGAAGTTCGAAACAACAATCTTCACTGATATAGTTCAAAAATGGATTGTGGGGATTTGTGGGAATTTTGTATGCATCATAATATTACTCCCCCTCAGACTCATTTACTGGCTTTCCGACAAAATTACCGCGAGGTTTGTCAAATTCTAAGACACAATCCTATACCCTAAGGAACCTTCCCTTTTTCAGCGATCTCGACGGGGCGAGAAGGCTTAAAAGTCAAAGTTCCAAAGGATCTGAAGAGATCCCAGGTGAGACATCGAACTAAGAGCTGAAGGCGTATTAACTTTGACGGTAAGAGCGTTAAAACAAAACCAGAATGGAAGAACGCTTGCTTCTAAGAACTCTTGACGCTCTCTCTCCGACACGTTCGGTAGACTGAGCTGAAAAGATGGCGAAAAAGGCGGAGAGTTCCAACCTACAGGCCGAAGTCTACGTGTGTCTAGCACAAGTTAATCAACTCACACGTCCACAGCCTGATTTGTATGAAATCTGTGTTCGCTGGATTGATGGCAGGTTTCACATTTGTCTAGTCAAATCAGAATTCCGATTATAGACTTACGTGTGATTTGTTATTGCAGATGATTAATTTCCAACGTGTGTAAGCATCTTCCCACTTCACATTTTTTAACCGACTTTTTTGAGTAGATGTGTTAATTCTTAAGCACTTACTGATATGGGAATCCACGTTCTGGCAGCCATGACCCAGTCACTATGACAGCTCTGGGCCCTTAACTTGTAAAAAAAAAACTGTAAAAGTATATCATAGTACCAAGGCTGATTTTTTGATATTATATCAAAATTATTGAAATGTGATATTAGACATAAGAATAAAGCATATAGAAAAGTTACAATCTGTCTGGAACAGATCGTATGATACCCTATCCCTCGTCTTCTACCTCATTCCTAATAAACGAAGGTGTTGTTATGAACTGTTTAATTCGAATACAAGCATCTGTCAACTTAAAGAATATTTTCGCGATTTTTAAAAGATTTTATCTAAACTTTTTAATTCATAGATTCTGATTCAAAATAAAACTTAACCATCACTACAAAATATGTTTTTTTTTTTTTTAAGAAAACGCTCCCGAAAATTGGGCGTCGCCCTGTACAATAAATGAAACGAAATGTAGAAACAGCCACCGTTAAGTTGTTAACACAATACTTTTCAGTATTCGACATTTTTTAAAAAAAATTTAACGCGTTTGTGGACGGATTTCAAAAATATTTACACTTGTACTGGACCGGACTTAAAAAAAAACTTATATACAGCGAATTCAAATAATGATAGTTTACTTATTAGCGGGATTGCGAATATGTACTATTTCTCGTACAGGGTGCGACAAATCTAACTATATTATGTAAACAAAATTTAAACCTCTTTGGTTGCGAATATATATGATTTTTTTTTCTATTCCACAGATTAAACCTGGGAGAAATAAAAGATGGAACGCTACACAATTGCGCAAATAACTAAGATTGTTTTTCTATTCCTTGAAAATAATGGTTCAATATTTAATACTCAACGTGCACACAGGAGATTTTATGGTGAAAGAACTACTCTACCGGGTACAACCATTCTTTCGCATGTAGATAATTTTGCTGAAATCGGGACTGTTGAAGATTCAAGACTTATGGGCAGACCGAACTGGCAGATCGGTCGAAATATTGATGTTCTAAGATAGAGCATCGCAGAAAACGCAGAGATTTTTTCGAAGATGATCGAGGTGAAAGCGTAACAATAAATGGATAACGTTGTAGGGCAATGCTCCAAAATTTGTTATATCCCCAATTGCCGCCAAACGTCAATATATGGTTTCAGTAAGATGGTGCAACAGCCCACATATCACGTGCAACAATGGAGTTATTGAGGCAAAAATTTCCCAATTAGACAAATTCCAAACACGGCGATTTGAGTTGGTCACCACGATCGCCTGATTTGACTGCTCCAGATTTGGAGCATCTCAAGTTAAAGTGTATGTGAATAAGCTCCAAACAATGTATTAGGTGCGCAACTAAGTTCTCAATAGATGGCTCCAGCAGAAAGTGCTGGTCGATTTTGACATATCCAAAACGTCATGAACCGACCTTAGACATATGGTAAACAAACTGTTTTGACACATTAGTGATTTTGTTTTGGCGTCATATACTTTTGATTGTGTGAAAATGTCTGATTTTGTGCCAAATAATCGTCATTTGCGGGAAGCGTTGATTTTCCTCTTTCATTCGATGAAAACGGCGGCTAAAGCGCATCGAGAGCTCCAAAAAATTGACGGAGATGCTGCTCTAAGTGAAACAACGTGCTGTGATTGGTTCCGTTGCTTCAAAGACGGTGATTTCGATGTTGACGACCGTCCGCGTGAAGGAAGGCCAAAATCCTTCGAAGACGCTGAATTAGAGGCATTGCTCGATGAGGATCCGTGCCAAACGCAAGAACTGCTTGCTTCAGCATTAGGAGTTACCCGTTAAGCCATTTCCAAGCGATTGCATGCGTTTGGAATGATTCAAAAACAAGGAACTTGGGTTCCCTATGATTTGACGCCAAGGACGTTGAGCGTCGTTTTTTCGCCTGCAAACAACTGCTCCAGCGGCAAAAATCGCATCGTGACGGGTGATGAAAAATGGATTCATTACAGAAATCCAAAGAAAAGAAAGTCATGAGTACTGACCGGTCATACTTCTACGTCGTGGGCTTGGCCGAATATTCACGCTGCGAAGATTATGCTGCATTTGGTGGGACCAGGTCGGTGTCATTTATTATGAACTGTTGAAACCCAACGAAACCATCACTGCTCGGCCTCACGTTGCCAAACCCGTTAAAACCTACCTGGAAACGCTCAAATGGGAAGTCTTACCCCATTTCAGTCACTTGTAGCTAGCGGTGGGCAATACTTTGAATGATTCATAACCATTTTTCACAATAAAGTTGCATTTTTATCAAAAAAAAAAACAGCGACAACTTAGTTGCGCATCTAATACAAACGGACAGCATATGTATATACGTGAGACCAAGTTGAGCCTTTCAAATAATTTCTCTACTGATTCAAAAATAAATTTACATCAATATGTTTTTTTTTTTTTTGTTGCATGCAGATGCAGCTACTCCAGAAGAAATGTATGAAGAGAAATCATGAAAATGTAACCAGAAAAATTTAGCCGACTCACCCAATCGTCCATCATTGTTGACCTTCTTTTTTGGCAGCAGTGAGGTTTTTTTTGTCTTTTGTTTTTCTTTTCATCTGTGTCCAACGAATCTAGATCCTCTTTCCTGCTACAGCTGGCTGGAAGAAAATTAATTTAAGAATGAAAATGATAAGAAAATAAAATAATACGCACATGGCTGCGAAAAAATCATTTGTTGGCATTTTGCAATTTGTTCGCTTTCTTCCTGTTTCTTTCTGCTTGCAATGGTTGCCAAATGCTTTTCCATGATGGCCTCGAGCAAGATCTGTAAAAATATGGACCATTAACATAATAGATATAGATTGCCAGTACCCAACTTCACACATGTTTCAGTTTAACTACTAGCTCTTTCGTTTCGCAGCGGAAATTAATGGGAATGTTAAATAAGTTTGATAAACCGTGATTTAGTGCCGTTTGCACCAATTGTACGAACTAAATTTTAATTACAATTAAACTGTTTTCAGCAGCCAATTGTTACTCAAACTTAACTACCTAGCAATTATCTACTAATCACTTCAATTTGTATTTATATAAATCATTATTTGGAAGTAAATGTAGTGCAAACAGACCTTAAAGGTGTTTCTGACTTTAATTGTTTTTACAATACTTTGTAGCACTTATAGGTTGATTCAATTGGCGGTTCAAATAAAACACCTTGGTTTTTGACAAACTACAGATATTTGTATATCAATACAGTGCTGAGACATTAACATTAAGCACGAAGTATAGACCCAACTGGTGCTATGGCTGGCCTGCAGACTTGCCCTTTTGATAAAATTTTCCATTACTTTTCGGCATAAATCCTTCGGTAGTTCATGAATAATGCGTCGAAGCTCGTCCTTTTTCTCTAGAATCGTTTGGGGGTCAAAGAAAAACATATAGGACAGCTCCAATACATCTAAAATGGATTGTAAGATGCCCTATCCCCCATATTTTAACTCAGCACTATTAAAGCGAGCGTGGCGTTACGAAATTAATAAAGTCGAAGCAAAATTTGTAACCAAAGTTCACGGATTCTGATGAGATGTTCACAATAAGACTTAACCATCACTGTAAATAGCTTTGAACAAGCAATATATGGTTTTTTTTTTTAAAGAAACGCCCGTTAAAGTGAGCATGGCCATGTGTAATGTATGAATAAAATGTAGAGAAAGTTAACATCTCCATATCTTATCTAAACAATATTTTTTAGTTCCTAACAAAAATATTGATAAAATCGACATTTTTCGAAAAGTGGGCATGTCACTACGTGGATTTTAGAAATGTGTACACTTACTCGTATACTGTTCCGAATTCTAGAAAGCTTATATCCTAAATTTTATGTTCCTAGCTCAAAATGTAAGGACCGAAAAATGGTGACATACGGACAGACAGACGGACGGACTGACATGGCTAGATCGACATAATTTTTGACGCTGATCTGGGGATTTACCGTAATTATTTCCCTATTTTGCAAACTACGTATCAAACTTAATATACCTTGAATAGGGTATAAGAATTCATCTTGGTGGCCAATTTTGATCGCCGAAACAAGAGATGACGCGGCCAGCAAACTGTGTATGCAATAACTGCATTGTTTCGCGCGGTATGTGGCAGATGGCACGATCTTGTTGAAAGCACTTGTCTTCCACATCAATGTGGCCCAATTGGTACCAAAAATTATTTGTTGTCAATTGTTATCATGTCCCGATAATGTTCACCATTGACTGTTACAGCAGCACCAATTGAATTTTGGAAGATGTGGGAACCAATGACGTCGCCGACCAAAAATCCGCACAAAACAGTGACTTTTTGTAGATGCATTGGTTATTCTTGAATGGCCCGTGGATTCTGATGAACTCAAATGCGACAATTTTATTTGTTTACGTAGCCATTCAGTTGAAAGTGAGCCTCATTGCTGTAGATTCACCAATCAACGAAGTAACTTCGATGTCCATGGTCTGCTGGCTAGAATTCCTGTGTTCTTTTGTTAAAATGCGCTGCGTGAAGCTGTAGGAATGGTCCAATTTTTTCAAGGTTCGCAATGCACAAATCGTGTTGGTTAAATTTTCCCCACTTCGGAGATCGGTTTTAACAATTAAAATGGGTTATGCTCTCTTATACTACTCTATAATTGCGAATGTCAATGTGTAGTATACACAGATGTCAAATGTCAGCTGTTTATATCTGACAGAACCACAGTAGGGCCAGATTCAAATTGTAACCCCCAATTGAATCACCCTTGCAAATTTAACAGCATTGCCATCTAAAGTGACATTCACACGACTGATAGGACATGCCTGACTGTTTTTTACTATCACCGATAATCCATATACATAAATAGATCATCTGTGAACCTAATCAATTTTATTGATCAAGAAGTTAGTACTTACTATTTTTCACTAATTTACTTTTTATTCATGAATGTTCCGAGATAGCCTAGATCTCGCTGTTGTTGGAATGCATTTCAAAGTATGATCACCGAACGAACATAATTCAAGCACTTGCAGATACTCTCAGAAGAATTATACAGATCCTTTATTCAAAATTTAAATGTTTTTACTAATATTGACGAAGCAGTAAACGTTTTTTTTTTTATTATATTATTAATGACTGTATGAATAGAATCATTCTGCTCAAAATATCCAAAACTATTGTAATCCAAGACCTAAGGGTGATAAGAAACAAAATAAATAGGGCTTGCAAGAACTATATTAAAAGTCTCTGTCCATCTGACTTCAAAACATACATAGATACTTAATATTCCTCAATGATTTAAAAATCCTTTACAGTAGCTTATACTCGTAAAGTAATTATAAGCGAAATGGAAATCTCTAAAAAATGAGCCAAGTTTTGTCAACTCTAAGAAAAAATCTGACGGCTATGCTGTTAATTTCACGTATAAGCACACAATCAACAATTCGATCGATTCGCTGACCATTTTTGCAAATCATTTAACGATGCTCCTTTAGTATTGATCTCAAATATTTTAAGCATCTTCAAAATCGTCTCCAAACTTGTTTTAATGACATTCCTTTGAATTTAAAAACTATTTCTAAATAGTCCTTAAATCCTGATGGAATAGCTTCAGTAATTCTGAAAAGGTGTTTTGTTGTCCCAGCTGTTCTTCTAAAGTATTTGTCTTTAACTACTGGCAAATTCCCCAGTTTTTGGAAAAAATCATTTATCACACCTGTGTTCAAAAAAGGTGACAGAAGTTTTATCATCAACTATAGACATATTTCAAAGCTATCTTGTATCCCAAAGCTATTTGAACAAATAGCCTGCGACTAGTTAACACTAGTCTGTCGTAATACATGATTTTGTCAGAATGAGGTCTACTGTTACTAACTTATTAAATTGTTTGCACAAAATTCTAAGACTTTAGTAAGTGGACAAGAGGTCGATTGTATACGCAGACCTATCCAAAGCCCTTGATCAGCTTTCCTAACATAAAATTGAATTTAAACTTATGGAATATAGTTTTCCCCTGTATTTATTGCATGGGTTAGTTTATACCTTAGTATGAGGTCCTATCAGGTCAAATTTAGAGATTTACTTTCCAACTCCTTTACAGCCCAATCTGGTGTTCCTCAAGGTAGTCACTTAAGTCCTATTCTCTTTATTCTCGCTATCAATGATGTTACATCATGTATAAGTCATAGCGATATTCTCATTTATGCTGATGACATGAAAATCTTTAAGAGCATTAATAACCTAAACGACCGATACCATCTTTAATCCAATTTTAACTGTTTCGCCACTTGGTGTGCTAAAAACGGTCCAAGTCTAAACCCTCTTAAATCAAAGTCAATTGTTTTATGGACCAAGGGGTTTACTTTAACTCTAATCTTGACTTCACGAAGCATATTAACTTCATTGTTAAGAAGTCCATTTCTATATTAGATTTCATAAAAAGATGATCAAAAGAGTTTCAAAGACCCATAAGTTACTCTGCCTCTGTATAACTGTTCCATTCGTCTCCACCTTGAATATGCTTCACAAGTCTGCACTACCAGTAACGCCAGCACTAAATGACGAGCCTGTGGGTGCATTGTTTATGCTTTGACAAATCTCTGCTCGTGGAAGCTGCTTATAATAAGCACTCTACGACACAGATCTGATAGTGAGTCATGTATGCAGGGCCGTTTGCACCACATTTACCATTGAAGTTCGTTACACGAATACTCAATTTATCACATGTGGAACTTAATTTAAGTATAAGAATTTCAAGACATATATTTCAACAGCCTTATTTTAGGCGTTAGGCAAAACTCTACGCTACTTTGTCTAAATCGTTTTTTTTTTTAAAGGTGGATTTTAAAATTAAATAACATTCGGTACTAATGGATTCTTTTAATTCCGCAATATTGTTTTGCTGCTTACCACCTGCATAAATTCCTCGGGCAAGCTTTCCCCACATGTTGTCAATTGTATTGAAATCACTTGATCTTGCTGGCCATTTAAGAAGGGATATGTTTTTTTAAGTTAAAGTACTCGACTTGGCGGGAAGTATGGATTGCCGCATTATCATGTTGAAAAATTAAGTTTTCCTCGGCAATAATTGAAGTTAAGCTGTTAACTCTGCTACTGAAAAATTTTATTTCGGTCCTTCTCTTATAGCCAATTCCAGCCCATACCATTGCATAACCTCCTCCCATTTAACGGCGACTTAAAAATTTTGTTGCACCTTACGCAGATTGTGAATATAGTATTCCCAGCCATCAGGTCCATCTACATTTTCTCATATCAAAGTTCCATATTGAATAATAACAGCGGTATTGATTCTGCTGGGGAGACGATTACGGAGGTGCTAATCCAAGCAGCTGAAATTTCAACCTCCACCCTCAATAAGTGCACAAGAAAATTGCGGAAACTAAAAACCCCAGAAAATAATCGCATTGTAGGCAGACTAATAAAGGAATTACCTCAAATTGCAGTAACATATCTAATGTAGATATCCAATGGTATCCTACGTTCTGGCTGCTATCCAGAAAAATTTAAGCTTTCCGAAATCATAATGGTATCCAAGCCTGGTAAGAATCCAACCTTAGCCTCTTCATACAGACCAATTAGACTATTATCAATTTTCTCAAAATTTTTGGAACACGATCATATCGGATCACCAATTAGGTTTTAGGAAAAATCATGGTACAGTTGAACAAGTGCACAGGCTCGTTTACCGCATAAGGAAGGCCTTCGAAGAAAAGGAAATCTTTCGGCTATTTTCCTAGACGTTGCTCAAGCTTTCGACAAGGTTTGGCATAAAGGCTTCTTATACAAAATAAAAAAGTTCTTGCAATCAAACTTACAACCTGTCTTCAGAAATTATCCTGACAATTGTTGTCAAATACAAAAGCTTTAAATCGGGAATGTATTTCATTAATGTTGGCTTTTCACAAGGAAGTGTCCTTGGCCCCTTTCTCTGCCTGCTTTACACTTCGGACCTACCAACATGTAATAACGTCCTCACGTCAACATTTTGAAACGACACCGCATTTCTAAGTAAATACAAGCATAGATCCTAAAATTGCATCAGTCAACTTGCAAAAGCATCTTAAAAATATCGCAAAGTGACTGACAACGTGGAGAATAAAAATAAATGAGTCCAAAAATTCTCACACAACTTTTGCTTTGAAAACGAATACCTGCACACCCCTTAGTATCAATAATCAGCCAATACCTAGGCTTTCACTTTGATAGAAGACTGAATTGGAAAACCACATACATAGGTACAACTAGACTATAAACTAATTCTTTACAAGTCTGCACTGAAACAGATCTGGTTCTATGGCATCCAGCTATGGGGTACTGTTGCTGCTTCAAATGTAGATAAACAGAAACATTACTGGAGCTTTTTGGTTTGTAAATAACACCAACCCTATCTTTACAGTTCATTCGCTACTCCAATATGCTAGGAAGGCATCCCAACGTTTTGGCAAACAAACCTGCTTAAACGTAAAGATACACAAGAACTTTAAATAAAATTGAAACAACAATTCTAAATGAAATAAAGAAACTGTAACCATATAATGTTATTATTTTACAACCACATATCTTAAGTTATTGGGCAAAAGATATGAATAATCCAATTTAATTTTCTAAGATATGAAAACTTATTGTTAGTTTCTTTAAATAAGAACGATTAAATGAATAGTTAAGTTGCTAATAAAAATGAAGTGCAGAAATGAGTCGCACGTACTTTTGTTATTTAATTGCAAATCAATCAGATCTAAAATTTAAACAAAATCGTTAGACACGTTTGTTCCAATAATTAGTAAGCCGAAGTATATACGAGACCTACTCGTATATATTAAAAATTGTTTAAATATTGATTTTGAACAAAATCGATCAAAACATAGCCGAGAAATAGCCAATTTTCAGAAACCGGGCTCAATCTTGGGGCCCATTCTATTCTGCATGTACATTAATGACTTACCGTCGATCTGCAATCATGTGTCAATCCACCTCTACGCTGATGATGTTCAACTTTATTTCCTCGCAGCCGGCTGATAAGATAAGAGAGCTTGTCTCAGAGTTAAATGAGGATCTACTCGCGATCAATCAATGGGCCATGTCTAACGGACTAGTCTTAAACCCAACGAAATGCCTAGCCATACCTATCTCAAACAGATACCTCGAACTAGCTTCTGTGCCAGATATCTTGCTATCGGGCACTAAAATGAAACTAGTAGAAACTGCAACAAGCCTCGGCTTTGTCATAAATCGAAACCTATCTTGTTACAATCACATCAACGTCGTAATTGGTCGTATTTACGGATGCTTGCGCAAATTGTGGATTTCAGCTAGTTTCACTCTGTTTGAGACACGTCGAAGGAGTGTGCAAACACTCATTATGCATACGCTGAAGTGGTTTAAAGTAGCCTCGATTCGCTTTCTTTTCATAAGCTGCAAGTAGCTTTCAATGATGCTGTTAGATATATTCATCAGCTACGTAGGTATGATCGAATCTCTTTGTATTCGAAAGATTTTCTAGGCTGTACACTACAGCAGCATATGGACATGCGAAATTGTATTTTCATGCACAAAATTATTAGAACCAAATCACCGCCATACCTATACTCCAAACTTGAATTTTCGCGCTCACTTAGAACTTTCAACATTAATACACATCACTACAATTATCTCAGTTCTTGTCGCCTATTTTTCATTCATGCTATCCGGTTATGGAACTCCTTATCGTCAAATATTAAAAATGTGTCAAACGACAAAAACTTTTAAACTGCACTATTAAGATACTACGTAACATTAAAATTAAAAATAGAAATATGTAACTACTTTCTTTTACTTCCTTTCTTCTCTAACTCTGTTCTATCATTTCATTGCTTCTCTTTTCTTCCCTTCTTTCTTCTTTTCTTTATTTTTTAATAATAATTATGGATTATAATATTACTATTAACTTTAATATTTGTTTAAATTCATCTTGTATACTTTGCTCGTTGTACTATTAAAGACTATGTCTTAATGTATACCTCTATAATAAATAAATAAATTGAATTGAAAAATTGAATTGAATTAAGCAAAGTACCGTTAAACGTTAAAAAAAAGTTATCAGAAGCAAAATGCCCAATCTGTTCAGTATGGGAAAGTTGTATTAAGAGTAAACTTTTAGAACACGGCTCGAAATGGAAAATAATACATGTAACTGCAAAGTCTATAATGCTATACGGAGCTTAGATATGGGGATATGCTCATTTGCCGATGTTGGAAAGTTTAACCGCTATTGCTACTGAGTAATGCTCCAACTACATGATTTATTTAGAGACCGAAATGGCCCCTCTCTTTCTAGAAACACAGAAGTTCCACTTTAACTATGTTGTGAAAGTTTTGGGGATGGAACACGAAAGACTACCAAAAATAATTCTCTCTAACCTAATTTCAACAAAAAGAAATTGCGTACATGAATGAGAAAATCCAGCACAATCCTGTAGGCTCAACCTAATTATATACAACAAACAAATAATATCTCTGAGAAATCAATTTAACAAAATACTTGAAAACACTGGTAATCTCCTGTAAGATTCATACGTAAATGAAGCTCAGTCATCGCAACACAGAGCGTATTATAGTGAATTAAAGTATTATCTGCAAGAAAAAACGTATTTCCTTAGCAGCAACTTAATTGAAAACATAAACATTATATTTAAAATTAGAGGCGAACTAGAAAATTTAAATAATGTACCGCACCGAGCAGAACTGCCAATTTTATATGACATCTACAATCTGTGAGAACGAGAAGATGTGTTCTATTTCATTGCACAATGACCTATCCTCGGAGAGCTTCGTACAATGTTCTTTGGATCGCATGAACAAGGGATAGAGGATACTCTATGCATTTTGAACGGAGACCGTACTTTGTTCTATATAAATATGCTGTGAACGCACTGTACTATATAGACTAATCATCGAGGGCGACTTTTAAGACATTAAAAACATCACTACTCGTATTTCATTAAATATAAAATGGTGTTATTTCCCTTATTTTCACATATGTACGGATATAAAACTCAACCTGGTAGACGGCATAATGTCGAAACAATTAGACTGTAACACTAAGACATTTGTAATGAATTTATCTATGAAATAACAACTAAAACTGTAGGTGCAATAATAGTATGGTTAGGGTTCAAGCTAAATATTTGATGTTAATTTGATAGGTTGCTGGAAAAAATTTTTTAATACAAGTACTGCAGATTGGTTTAAATGTTGTGAAATAATTCCTTGGTGGACTAGTCGATCCTTCATATTTAATTCTTACTGATCCTTAAATTTACTACTAAATTTATATCAGCTTCTAGGCTATATCCACTAATGTTGAGGATCAAACTGTGCAGTTTGTCTACAGTAAAAGGCAATTTTTTTTAATAAATAACCGGTTATTATAGGTTAACCGTGTACAAAAAAATTACCGGTCACAACCAGTTACCAGCAGCTAATTAACCGGTTATTATACCTGTTGCTCATTCCTACTGTTGTGTTTTTGATTGTCTCTATCGTAGATTGAAAATTTCTTTGTTTTTGAGGGGATCCGTTCTGTAAGGTGATATAAAAAAATGGCAGAGAACTAATATCATAGATGAATAGAATTACCAGATACATTTTTTTAAGTTTCTCGTGAGGAACTGTTGAATGTGAACCACACCTAAACGTCAAGTTTTTTTCTGCATTTCATTTGACAATTCTCAATTTCAGACTATTTCTCAAAAGCTAGGACATGTATCGTTTTGGTAAAATTGTCAATATATAATACAAATCGTATAGAATCTATGCCCTTTCGGAAAAACTATTTTTATCACATTTCAAAAATGCTAGAACATTATAATATGATATCCGGTTTAGGAATTAACTTCGGATATCCGGTTCGAGATGTTTCGAGGTTTCTCCGGGAGTCAATAAGACGTTTATCCGGCGTCTGTTTTGTACGAGTATATTCAATGCCGGAAAAGTGTGAACGCTCTCACTGAGTTCTATGCACTTCAAGTCAGACATCAGATATTGTCTCTGGAGCTCGTAAAACCTCTAATACCATCGCCTACATCTCAGGGACGAATAGCTGGTGGAAAGTCATTAAGGAACTTTCGTGATGTTAAATTGAAATAAAATACATAAACTGCTTTCGCATCGCAGTCCTCTACGAGATCTGCAAAATGAAGCAATCAGTTCATATTCATATTGTGTATTTAAATTTTCGGCAATATGAAAACTAACTAATTTGGAAAATTGATAATTGGAAATTAAAAAAAAAAAAAAAAGAAATTAGCAAATCCAGTTTAATTGACAATATGGCAATGAAGATGCCAACCCATTGCCTGTTTGTATAACAAAATGTTTAGCGAAGCACCGAAGTCCATATTTATCTTTAATATCACTTACCTCTGCTTATCTTCAAGGTAATTCTCGTTGGAACCTCAATTTGAATTTACATATATTATCTTTATAAATTAATGGCACATTAAAACCTCTGTATCTGCCTTAACTATGTGTAAATTAGATTTATGAAGCTCCAAGTCTCTGTTCACAAAAACCAAAAAATTATTTTTCTTCCCCACTACAATATTATTGACGACCCCACTGTGCAACGACCGATCTTGATAAAACTTCTTGTCAAAATGATTAAAGTCTCCGGTCAATGCTCTGCTGCTTGTCTCTGGCTATGGCTCTATTTCCCCATACAAAGAAAAGTGGGGGAAATGATAACTTTCTCTCATCGTTTCAGTCTCTGGTCGGCTGGTACTCCCACTTGATATACTTAACACTGAAACATATAAACCGTTGGCTACATACACTACCGCTCATAAGTATTTGTCAGGATTGTAACGAATATGGGTTTCGCGATTGCAAATGCGGATGTCAAAGTAGTACGACTTGAGGATGTGCAGAACTTGACCTGTGGAAGCGGATATGTAGGTATGTATATTTAAGAACAAAGACACTTTCTAGTATGTGGTTTTTGTGTCAAAGAAGTACATAATTTTATTATTCAAAATTAATTAAATTTAGATCATTGGTTTTGTAAAAATAGTCGCCAAGTGCTTATGTTTGCGTTGTTGTCAAATATGTATATGTTATATTAATTTTGATACATAGTTTGTAACAAAGAGAAAGAAAGGTTTATTTATTTCGAGGTTGGAATTTCACATCGCTGTCGTATGGCATCTGTCATCCATAGTGACAGGTAGTTAGTTCTTGCCTTGCCACTTTGCAATATGGTTCACTTAACCACCGCTCAACGCATTCAAATTGTTGCATCTTACTACAAAAACAACAGTTCTGTAAAATCTGTGTATCGCAAATTAAGGGCAAATAATGGTCGTCATAATCGCCCAACTGAGCAAACAATTCGAAACACAATCACTAAATTAGAACAAATCCGTAGTGTTGAAGACTTTAATGTGAGCGACCATGTGGTTCCAACAGGACGGAGCTTCGTGCCACACAACACAGGCAAATTTACTCTATTGCACGAAAAGTTTGTCGGCCATTTAATTTACAGATTTGGCGACATCAATTTGCAGTGTTGCATTATCTGGCAGCGTGGAGTTCGCTGCAATGTGAGCAGCAAGCAGATCGGCTTTGTCTATGAGCTGACGGCTGGAATGTCACTGTAAATGAGCGTAGGAATAGCAGACGAGGCAGAATTTTTAGTATTATTGACGAATGACCAACAATTTTTACTACGTTTGGGACATTGTAGGATTTTTTGCCTCAATTTTTGGTCATGTAAGAATTTTACATGTCAAATATGGGTATTGCAGCCTTTGCTGGCTTGTTTATCTACTTTCGGTTTTCCTCAGATTTGTTGGCTTTATAGGACCGAAAACTTACTTCTTTCAAACTGATAGCCTCTTTACAGCTCCGGTGAAACCACGAGTTCGCCTTAGGTTTAATACTAATGGAATAAAGTCATTCGTACCTAGGGGGATAGTGTTAGTGATCATATCAGCTGCGGTATCCACGTCGCTATCGCGGAAGCATAGCGACCAGTTAAAACTCCTAAAAAAAACTATTAAGGCCGCTCTAGTTGGCTTTCTCGTATTGTCATACTTTTCTTTTAGGAGTTTTTTCTTTAACTGAGTGGTCGGAGTACGAGAATTTAGCTGATACGATATTATGGTCAGAGGGGTGCGAAGTAAGAAACAAGTCCAAAATGTTGGCGGAATGACTTTCAATGTCCAGTATACGTGTCGGATCATTTACGAGCTGAGTCAAATTGTTTACCTCAGCGAAGAGTTCAACATACCTTCCTTCGGGTGTTGTCTGACCAGAATATTGAAGCTAATTCGAATTGTGTATATTGAAATCACCCGCAATGACGATTTCAGTATGAGGGTAGAAGGAGACAATTTGAGTGATGGTATCAGACAGCGCATCAAATTCGTTAAAATTTGAGTTGCTGTCCGCACTAGGGCTTTTGTAAATAAAGCAGTAGTGAATTATTTGCATACGGACGGTGAATTTTTGCCATTTGAAATTAAGTTCCGGGTTGGAACAGTGGCCATACTGTGGTGGAACTTGGTAAGCAATATCACTACGGACGTAAATCGCGAGGTCACGGTGGGAATTGAATAATGACACTAAGTTATATCCAGGCAGTTTCAAATCGTAAGATTCTTCACTACCTGTGTTTCGCTTAGTACACCAGCTGGTTTATGGCGTGTGCGTACACATAAAAGAAATTCGTTCGAAGCCCACGAATGTTGGTAAAATTAGCGCTAAATTCCCTCATCACTACAACATAGAAACACAAAAAGATACAACTCTGACGAAACTAAGCGAAGCAGTGAAGTGAAGATCCAAAACAGACTATCGCAGGTGCTATGCCCAAACCACAATCAGCTAAGGTCCGCTATTCGGATAAACATTCACAGTCCCCTCAAATGCTACGTTCTCTCAGTCATCGCAACTGGAAGTATGTACTTATATACGTATAGCACATGCTCCAATTGCGATATCGAAGAAGCACAACAGTGGAAGAGTGAGTGGGTGTGAGGAAGATGGAAAAACACAGACACTGATTTATATTTTTTTTTTTTCCTTGCACAACACTTCACCGACACTTTATTATTATAAATTATTGGTTTATTTATTTTAATTAATTTTTTTTTTCACTGCACTATAGCCGATTGATTGGCGCGATCGGCTTTTTTTAAATTTTACTTTTTGTTTTTATTTCGCAAGTTGACGAAGCAGACACGTTCGCGCGACGACAGGCAACAGATTTCTCCAACTTAAAAACCAACATTGGTGAAGGTATGGCCGGAGCCAGAAATATGCCCAAAATCATCGAAAATTACCTCACAACAATCGAAGTTGGCAAAAACTCCCAGGGCGGCCATTTAACCGATGTTGTATTTCATACATAGTTAGTCCAAAATTTAAAACAATTAAAAAATTTTGTTTTAATCTCTAATATTTTTTATTTTATTTAAATTAAAAATCCTGAAGCACAAAGTGAACAACCCTGTAATAATACTAGATTCACAAAATAATTTAATTTGCGATAGGCATCAAAAGTTATGTCCGTCTGTCCATCCGTATTTCACCACTTTTTGGGCCTTGAATTGTAAACTAGGAACGTTCAATTTAGTATATAAGCTTTCGAGAATGAGAAGCAGTGCAAGTGTAAACATTTTCTACGTTCTCTACAATTCGTCCATAATTTGTACCAATTTTAGGGGGCATTTTCAAGATTTTGCTTTCTGAAAGCTATTTGGTTAAGTCTTATCGTGAATATCTCATCGAAATTTGTGAACTATACTGTTGCAAATGGTGACACGTAGCAACAGTTAAATGAGAGATGGATTGCAACTTTTCTGTATGTTTTTTCCAACTGATTATTGATTGTTTAGGATGAACAAATACTTATGAGCGGTAGTGTATATGAACTGTCAACAGTCAACTTCATACATATTCCAGTTTAACTGTTAGCTCTTCTGTATCGCGATGAAAAGTAATGCAAACTTAATTGGGAAGCTCTTTTGGAAGTGGAAAAGTTGTGATTTGGATAGAACAAGCAAATGTTAATAAACAGTGATTTAAAGACACAGCCCTATTAATAAAAGTCGACTGAATTCAAAGCCGTACTCGTATGTGTGTACTTAAAAATGCCCAAATGATCAGAATGTGCATCTGCGTCTGAATTGCGAGCTGTCAAAAAGTAAAATGCACATGAAGACGTAAGCGGCAACACAATATGAGTCGGAGGTTGCAGCGAGAATTTGTTTTTACCTACACGTATAATCTCTCAGGATAGTCGAATCTATAACGCCGAGCCAATGCCTCGAGATGCTTGTAGATTGTCTGTCGAATCTACTCTTGAATTGTTGGAGATTAAAGGTTCCTGGAAATATGTCTCCTGGGAGTAAGTTCTAAAACTGACTCGTTCTGTAGTAGAAGGAGTTTTGATAAAGGAATTTCCGCGCCGTTGCTAGGTGGACGTAGGGGTGATTCTAGGGATCATTCTGTTGAGGTCTACAGAACATCTACCTTGATAGTATCCATAGTATAGGCAGTATAGGCATACGTCGGTTACCAGTCTAGGGTGAGCTAATGGTTCGAGATTGGAAGTTAACGCGCGATCTTCTATTAAGCGAACTCCGAATAATACTCAAGTCCTGGTCTGGGTTAGGTTTGGTTAGGTAAATGGTGCTCTTGACAGGATCGTCAAAACTGAAGATCTTGTTTTTTATTGACTCCAAAAAGTCGTTGATATGGAGTAAAAATATAATTGGTAGAATTCCCTCTTTTGCATCAAATTTGTCGAAAGACACACCATCGACCACAACTTGAATTGATCTGTATGCAAAAAATGTTCCGTCCAATCACAGAGCTGTTGTGGTAGTATAAAGGAAGTTAGCTTATTTAGTGGAGCATTATGCCAAGTTAAATTCATTTTAACTTCTTACAGTGCCGCAAATTTGACGGTCAATTGAAACTCAGACCCAATTGCAGATATACATTCTGATCAGCTCTTTACTTGTGAGAAACATAAGACATACATTTACCAAGCAATGCTGCCAGTTGCCAGACATCTTGGTAAATTTTCCATTTCGTGGTCAATTTTAAGCCTTATTTCCAAAATATGGTAAAAAGGTAATTTTTCCTTGTTCAGTGTAAGTGTAAGCAATGAATTCGCCTCAAAAATATTAATGAGAGGAAATTTCACCGAAAATTTCCTAGCAATCACGAATAAGTTGATTGTGTGCGCTTCATTCTGCTGATAGATGTAATGACATATTTCTATAAATACTCGTAGGATGTTTCCATGACAGTTTACTGACAAACAAAACTCGGAGGTTAGGACGCTGAAATCGTTGACTTAAAACCTCCAAAAATTAATCAGGGATAACTACAGACTTTCTGTAAATTGGCATTGGAACAACAATATTCGGACTGTAAAAGCCAACAACCCGAGCATGTTCCCGCACATAAATAAAGTATTTCGGAGGAACAATCAAAATGACCTTCCCTGTCTTAAGTTCCCCCGAACGACGAACAATGGGCGAGGATGACAACTTCAGTAGAGGATGACAACTTCTTTATGATCGAAGATCCGCAGGAGAAGGTAGAGGCTATAGGAGCGACTTTCCAGGAAGTGTACAAGGTGAATGATACCATTTGCCCGAACCACGAGCTGGAAAATCGAGTCCTTGTGCACAACTTACCTTCGAAATAATATAGAGCACTGGCGATCCGAGAACATGGGTTTCACCGACTTCAATGACAATACCATGGCAAATAATGTCATCGCCGATGAAAGGGTATATCCCCCGTACATATCGAAGGTGGAACTCCAAGTGATCCTCGACTCATTGCGGAGGAAGAAATCTGGGGGAATCGACGGAGTATCGAATATTGTGCTTCGACATCACCCTCTAGAAACGGTGGACATTTACACCACTCTGTTTAACAATGCGCTGAATATTGTACATTATCCAGTGCATTGGAAAACAGCTGTGATACAACCCATCTCCAAAAGGGGTAAGGACACCTCCAATCCGGCAAATCTCCAGCAAATCTCCTAAAAAGTGATCAATAGAACCCTGATTAAGTGGACTGAGGACAACAGAATAATTCCGGATTTCCGATTCGGTTTTAAGGCGGGGCATGATAAAATACTGATCCTTTTCAACATTTGCACGAGCTACGCAAACGACTTGATCGCGTACAGATCAGGACCAAAAATCGAGGTCATTGCACTTCTGTTGCAATGTGACTTCGATAAGATTCAGCGACATTGCGATGACTGGAAGTTGAAGATCAACTTACAGAAAACGGCAACCATTTTTTAAGGATGCCGTTGTCTGGGGCCTCTAGGGATACCAGTAAGAATTGGGGAAAGTTCTCAATCGTGGGACCGCACGGACAGCCACTTGCATGTCGAAGTGTAGTCCGATACCTGGGGGTCTGGTTAGACCAATATCTATATTTTAACCAACATATAGATGCTGCTCTGGCTAGAGCCAAAGGTGCGCTTGCCCTTACAAAGAGACTTTTTTAATAGGCTCTTATCCGGCTCTTATCCGGCCCATGTTCATTTATACGGAACACCAGAGTCCCAGTACATAAAATTCTATCCCAATGAGGTCCTGTATAACAGGGCTAACCTAATAAGGGTGAATAATTTTCTGATCAAGCTGATTCGAAGGCATATTGCAAGAACAATCAGCTCGATGAATAACCTGATCTCTGGGGCTTATTACCCCAATTACAGGTATCACGAGATAATGTGCCTTAACAATTTTTTTCCCCCAGAGGCATTCCTCTATCTCAATGAGAAAGGTCTCATCTAGGACAGATTGGCGGTGCCGCTAATCTTCCATGTTGCTCGGACAGTTGCTGCTAGGTGACTCAACTACAACAGAGACGTCGCACACAGCAGTGTGGAGCGTCTCCGGTACAGAAGGGCAGTTCCTAAAATCGCGATGGCTAACCCAAAGAGAGTGAACTCCTTCATCGCTCCCTCACAATCCGGGGTTGCGGGTTTAAAGTTGGCTGTTTAGTTTACTGGCCGTTACATAGTTAGGGTAGTAGGGTATTTGAAGGTAGACGTAGGGAAAAAAAAGAAAAAAACAGAACTGGATAAACCAAAACAAAAAAGAGCACGTGTTTAATAGTAAGATAGCGGAATTCGAAAATATTTACACTTGTACTGCTTCGGATTCTAGAAAGCTTATCTGCATACCAAATTTCCTGTTCATAGCTCAAACAGAAGGACGGAGGACGGACTTACATGGCTAGACATAAATTTTGATGCCGATCACAAATATAATACACTTCTTCAGATATACCATTATTATTTTTCTACGTTACAAATTATGTATCAAAATTAATATACCCTGGATAGGGTATACAAAAAGAAATGCTTCTCAGATATTTGGATGCCATTATCAAAGTTTACTGATACATACTACAGGTTCCCTGGCCCTTAGGTTAACCGAGATTGACAGTTGACTATCTAATCTATTAAATTAAGAAAATTTTAATTAAATTTTTAATTATCGATTATTTGGGCTGCCAAATCAGGGGATTATACAAGGGGCGTCTGACAAGTTCGCGGCCTGAGATACCCATTAGTGATAGCACTAACTGCGGCACTCTTTAGTTGCAGACGTGAAAACAATTTGTGCTCGCTGGGTACTGCAAACGTTCACGCCGTTCGACAAGCAACGACGACTCGAGTACTGCAAAAATTTTATCGAGTTAGCTAGGGACAATCTCAACGAAATTTGCAACCGAATCGTAACTGTAGATGAGACTTGGGTTCGCCAATACGATCCGGAATCCATACAAGAATCTGTGCAGTGAATTGAAAAAGTGGAGAGACCACCGAAGTTGAGAGATCACGCAAAGATACAGCGAAGGTGTTTTGCAGATTGATTACCTGCCAAAGGGGACTACGATAAATGGTCAATATTACGCAAATTTGTTGATTCAAACATGTGAGGCGGTCGTACGGAAGCGACGTGGGAAACCCAGGCACGGAGTGTTGTTTTGCACGATAACGCGCCTGTTCACACGGCTCGGGTTTCAAGGCAGGCCTTAAAAGACACAGATTTTCAAAGATAGAGCACCCACCCAACAGCTCAGACTTGGCCCCGAGCTACTTTTTCCTTTTTTTCTAATTTGAAAAATGAGTTACGAGGCCGGAGATTTGCAGTTGAGAACGAGATCAAGGCGGTCGTACAAAGTCATTTTGAAGACAAAGAAAAATGCCATTTTTTCCGTGGTATTAAGGTACTGTATGCCTGATGTGAGTAATGCATTTGACTCGAGCGAGATTGTATTGAGAAATAAAATTGTTTAATAAAACTGTTCTTTCACTTAGTGCTTTAGGTCGTGAACTTATCAGCAGACCCTCGTACGGCCGGGACAAATTTCTCGTTAGTTGCGTGTGATAAGGCATCGTCCTGTTGGTACCACACTTTTGAAATAGAACGACATTTAGGTTCCGATATATACCATGCACCCTTTGTGGAAATACCCGTCCGGATACTTCGGTTAATTTCCACAAGAGGTGGAAAACTTTTAAAACTTTTTCTTAGAGCTATTGACCATTGAATTAAGTCCAAAACTTTAATCGGGCATATTCGAAAATTAGGTTTTTTGTTTAGTGCCACTTTAGTTTTCAGTGTGCGATATGTTGTAGATCCAATTCGGGCACCAAGAAATCCTGCAACATGTCATGGCCTATATGGCGCACCATACAGTAACTCTACGAGGGTTGTCAAAGTCGTTGGTATATCAATTGAGGATTTTCAGTGCTCCAATAATGGATAATTCTAAATTCTTTTGTTTATTAACAAAGTCAGATGACTCGAAATGAGGTTCGCCACTCATGATGATTTTTTCCCAAAAGTTGGGTTCCTATGGAACTGCAATACCTTTCACCCCACTCTCTTGCCTTACGTACGCTATGAACTTGGCTGGACTTCACTTCACTTGTCAATATATTACTGAGTTTCAAAGTTATCCATTAAACGATGAATAGTTGACTTGCTAGGCACAGGATTTAAACCAACAGAAAATGTTTTAATAATTTCAACACGTTCTTGAGGCGTGATATACATATTGTTATGGACTGTTCTTCACGACCGTCAAATGCAAACTGACAAATGTGAACCAAACCAAAATGGCGGCCAAACAACATCGACCTGGAACATAGAGTTTTGCCGTTTTTTCGGATTATAATCTTCTTCGCTGTCAGAGTCTAGTAGGCGTTGCAGTGGACTCCAATAAAAGTTCTTCTAGATTTATTTGCTGAGGATACGAGATCCTCATCACTTTTTGAACGTACGCATTTTAAAATATTGACTTGATTAAGTACAATCTAAAGAAACACACTTATAAAAGCGCTTAGAGAACTCGTCATGTAAGATCAAGAGCACGCTGCTGACTGAGAACAATATGCTTAAAGCGAATCAATTGTGAAAATTTCAGTCTGAAAAGATTCCAACGAAATGAAATACCTCATTCTAAATATTTTTAATAAACTTCTAAGTAAATATTTCTAAATTCTATGATACATGAAGGGACAAATTCAGCTAACAAAGAGATTTTTAACAAAACAATACAATCAAAAGTTCACATAAATGAGAAAATCATTAAAGAGATTAAATTTAAAATTCAAAATAATTTTTCATTATCTCTCTACAACAAGTGTTTTACTTTCATTTTTGATCGATGTTTTTGTGTTCGATGTACCGATTCTTTCCCTCCTATGTATATTTTTAGGAAAATGCGCTGGGATTTTTTCCCTTCTTATGATGCTACATAGATGCCAGTCCTCCACTTTTATATTTTGTATCTTAAGAAAATAACTATTTCTTTTTTTGCCTGGACCATAGAACCAATTATGGTCCCAATTAACCAATATCCAGAAGTCAATAGAGACTTTCATATTTCAAGATATTACT
This sequence comes from Pocota personata, assembly GCA_963082735.1. Taxonomy (NCBI): domain Eukaryota; kingdom Metazoa; phylum Arthropoda; class Insecta; order Diptera; family Syrphidae; genus Pocota; species Pocota personata. The sequence continues at coordinate 42,967,593 of OY720429.1, read as the reverse complement.
TCAAATACATTTTATTTAATTTAATTTAATAAACATACTATTATTTGTTTCTTATTTTTCTCTTTTTCTTATTTTTGTCTGTTTAAATTAATTCATATACAGGCATATTTTTGTTACGAGTTTCATCACATTAAGTCTGTAATCTGTTCAGCAAAGCTTGTAGATGGAATAAATACTCGTAAATAAACATATCAAATCTACCGACACACAATATCGATCTTTTTGATAACATCACTGATCCTTAAAAGTAAGCAGTAATCCCAATTTCAATTAACTTGCAATTAAAGCATCAAATAATCGTTTGGCATCGAAAACAGTTTCATTAATAAGAAACTCAGTGAATAAGTTTGCTCGAAAAATAGTAACAGAAAACGAATAGTTAAACGGCTGATAAGGGTTTTTTTTTTATTAATACGAGGGTTTCTGAAAATGAACACAAATTGTGTCATCACCTTAAATTTAATTTTTTTTGTCAAGAATCATCTTTCAAAAGAACGCACCCAAATTTTCAGACAGATCTGTCAAATAGTTTTGTTGTGGCAGCCATTTTATATAGACGCCTACTAGCATTTTCGTTAAAATGGAAAAAAGTGAATTTCGAGTGCTCACTAAACACAATTTTTTGCGAGAAAAAACTACCACGCAAAACAAACAAAAGCTTGACAAATATTATGGGGACTCTTCACCATCGATTGGAACCATTCACCAATGGTTTACTCAATTTCGGTGCGGTCGTTCAAGCACAAGTGACGCCGAAGGTTCTGGTCGCCCAATTAAGGTCACCATACCAGAAATGGTCGACAAAATCCATGGTTTGATAATGGACGATCGGCGAGTGGAAGTGTGCGAGCTTGAAAAGGCCTCAGGCTTACAACATGGCTCAGTAATTTCGATTTTACATAAATATTTGGACATGAAAAAACTTTCCGCAAGATGGGTGCCGCGTTTGCCAACAAACGCATTCGTTTGACAACTTCAAAGGTGTGTTTGGCGATGTTCCAGAAAAATTCGACTGAGTTTTTGCACCGTTTTGTAACCGTGGATGAAACCTGGATTCACCACAACACACCAAAAACCAAGGAACAGTCAAAACAATGGACCTCTCCTGGTGAATTGAAGCCGAAGAAGACCAAGGCGGGTTTGTCTGCAAAGAAGGTCTGACTCACATCGACTACCTTGAAAAGGGTAAAACGATCACCGGCGCATATTACGCAGAGCTGCTGGATCGATTCCAACCCGATTTGAAACAAAAACGGTCGCATTTGGCGAAGAAAACAGTTCTTTTTCACCAGACCAACGCACCGACGCACAAGTCCGCAGTCGCAATGGCAAAATTGCATGAGTTAGGGTACGAACTCCTCCCTCATCCAGCTAATTCCCCAGATTTAGCCCCCTACGACTATTTCTTGTTTCCAATCTTGAAGAAATGGCACGGAGGTAAGAGATTTAGGTCGAATGAAGAGGTCACCGCTGAAACAAACGCTTATTTTGAGGGGCTCGAGAAATCGTATTATTTGGAAGGCAGCAAAAAATTGGAGAAACATTGGATGAGAGCTAAAAGGAGACTAAGTTGAAAAATAAAATGTTTTTATACCGAAAAGAGTGTTCCTTATTTTATTTTTCAGGGACTTATTGACCCACCCTCGTAGTGCCGTTAGAAAAAAATAAAAGTAATAGGTTAAAATGAAGAAAATATGTACATTTTTTTTTTTATTTCAAAGTACTATGGTTTGAAATTTGCATCTACATCTAACAGAAAAACATGGAATTGTTTGTATACCATATTGTAACAAAATTTGCTTGTTGCACCAAAGACGTGTTCCCAACGTTGAGCCAGATGATTGGGGAAAATTTCAACTTTCCACAGGAAGTTAGTTAGTGGGAAACAATGACAATAAACTGCGCCGAGTTATTTGTCCAAAACTTTGACAGTTTTTGCATTGGGGAATAAACTTCGAGAATTTAACTGGTTCAATTTTTATAATTTTACTGGTTTTTAAGACATTGGTGATTTCATATATTTTTTTGATCCAACGGAGGATCAAAGCTAAGTAACAACATATTAAGTGCCTCTTTTGTATTCCATTTAACTTATCTACAGCACTAACTGCTTTGAGACCCTGATGTTGTAAGTTCGCAACGATCATTTACTCGTAAGTTATGTAAAATGAAAAAAAAAAAAAAAACACCTTGTCGGCTATTTGTTTTTCCTTTTGTACAACGCCACCTTTTTTAATAAAGTGCAGCCAGTCTTGTGTTGACCACACATTTGAAAACATGGTTTCTTTTTTTCGAAAAGATTCGAGTACTTGTACCCATTTGTTGTTCATTTGCAAATGTCTCAGTTTGAAATTGGTTGAGAAAGGAAGGGAGGGAAAGTAAAGCAGACGACTGCCCTTTGGTTTCAGATTTCCGGTCGTCTTGTACTAACCGATGCCTGTGAAATTGTCCGCTTAAAATGGCGAGCAGCAGTTGGCCACTATATACAAATTTCCAACCACGGATTATAAAACTTTTCAGAATTTAACTAACATTGGCCTATTCAAAGGATGAATGTTCGGCTGGGATCGGCTTATTGGTTTCATTCGCATCAATGATTTTAATCATCAAGCCGGTAGGTGGATCATATCAGGAAAAGCTCATTTCAGTTTGGTTTTCTCCTCCAGCTGTTGAACCATTTTTGTTACAACTTAATATACGATTCATTTCTTGTCCTAAAAATAAAACAAAGCCCTTATCTTCACAACAATTGCAAATCTATTTATTTAAAACCATCAACTCACCTAAGAACCTCTAAACTTAAAGCTATATCAAAAACTGTCTCTCTAAATTACTAGCTCTTTCTCTCTCTGTACATATCACTCCCTTTTCTGTCTTCATTATTAAGACATCTCATCAGATAGCATAAACTCATTTATCAGCCGTGGCAGCTGTGAATTGTCCAAGATGCTAGAATGATCTCCATCGAGTATCTGAATCGTAATCTTATTATTCGACAGCAAGTCCAAGTCATAGTCATGTGACATATTTGCCACAATTGGCATCGTAGGTTTCACCAAGTAGATAGGTGCATTAATTCTCTGGAACGAGTCAATATCAATTTCAGTTATCAAACGACAGCGCTGGAGAACAGCTGCCGCGATAGAACTGACATAATGCACGCTGAAGACTTTTTGGCGTTTTGCATACACCTGGAATGCATTCAATCTACTTTCTGTCGAAGTTGTATTTGCAAAAGTTTTTTGAAAATTCTCCTCTGATTCTTCAGGAAGCAACCGGCTAACTATATGTGACAGTATCACGGTATCGATATTTTCCTTGCCAACAGAATCCGCCCAGGTCTTGAAGAGCGCAGAGAGTAGGGATGGTGAACCATCTATTAAAAAGATCTTTCCCTTGTGACCAAGTTTCTCTAGAAGATGCGCGACCTTGGTGACTATAATTGAGCCATAGGAATAGCCCACGATACGGAAGTTCTCATTCGGCTTTAGTATGGCTTTCATTTGCTAGAAGGAAACAAAGTTACAGTACATCAGGTAAGGTTCCCTTGCATATAACTTACCTCAAGGGCGAATTCAGCAATTTCATTGAAGGACGACATAGTTGAAGTCTTATGTAGCTGAATGACGTATGAAGGCGCCTGAATGCGTTCACCCAAATCCATCCAAATCTGTCCCGATGAGCATTCAATGCCGGAGAAGAAAAATACCGGAGATTTGCCCTTTCTACCCTTATTGATGGGAACAACAGTTTTTTCATAATTCGTTTCATCGCCCAGATTGCGAATCATAGGTATGATTTTCTCTCTGTAGTTCTGAACCTCAAGTCTGACACCTTCATCACCGCATTTCTCGCGTTCCTGAGAATACTCCTGTAGTTTTTGTAGTGTCAACGATCGAAGATCTTGAGGTGAGAGGAATATATCGAAGTCCCGTTCGAGAGTTTGCTTGATGTCGACAGCCGTTAGGGAATCCATGCCCAGCTCAGACAAAGTCGAGCTATATGAAACAGATTTTAGATCTCGAATGCTCATTATATTCATAATGGTTTCAACAAGACTCTCAGAACCGGCTTGACCTAAGCGTTTCTCAGCCACAACCATACTTGCTACCAATGGATCTGGGCAGGAGAGAAGTGTATCAAGTTCCCGCAAGCAAGATGAAATCCTCTGTTGCAGAGTTCCTCCTATCTCAAGATCGACTTTATCCTCTGCCATAACGGCCACCAAGCCTACTTCACCAACTGCACCCCATTCGATTGCTTTGCCAGGCAAGCCATTGGCAACTCTGTCCTCGATGATCCTTTCCATTATGGAGTTAGCCATACCGTAATTCGTTTGGCCGGCATTACCACGACCGCATGAGACACTCGAGAAAATCAAGAAATGTTGAAGACTCGGGCAAAGTTTCCGGGATAATTCATCGAGATACTTAGTAGCGAACGCTTTTGGTGCCAAAGATTCCTTGAAAAATTCCACGCTTTGATTTTCGAAAATTGCATCTTTAAGGACCACTGCCAGATTGAAGATGCCACCAATTGGGCCCAGGGTCATGGCTCCTCTGATGAGTGCCTCACAGCCAAATTTCATCGAAATGTTAACCGTGCTTATGCGAATTTCACAGCCGTAGCTCTTCCAAGTGCTAATAAGAAAAGACTGTTTTATAGATCCCTCCCAGTGCAGACAAATAATCCTACTTACCGTATTCTGTATGACTGATAACCATTTGACACACCACGGCTGGAACTAAGAACAATTTTTCGGGCACCTCTCAGCACCATCCAATCGACGAGTTCCAAGCCAAAGCCTCCAAGACCACCGGGCACGACATACACTAACTCTGGCGAGAAGTACACAACTGGCAACACTTGAATAGGAAGTGTAGTCTTGGAGTCAGCAGATTCACACACTTGAATTAGAACTTTTCCTATATGTTTTGCGCTAGCTAAAAACCGGAAGGCCTGTTCCATGTCCTTGGCCGGAAAAACTGTACTCTGTATTGGTTGAATGATTCCGCTGGCGATATCCTTTGATATAAGCTCACAAAGTTGCTGAAATTAAAGATAAATAAATGAAAAGAAATTATTTCAGTTACAGGGAAAGGTTAAGTAGAAAGTGGGTAGTAGGCTAAGTAGCCTAAAATTAAAAAAGTTTGCAATAATTTTGAAAAGGGGGACTTAGCTCACCTATCTCAAAGACAAGAAATCCCTAACCTAGCTAATATATGCGAGTATAAAGCTGAATGCAAGTCATCTGATGGAGTCTGTATAAAATACATAAATGGTTCCCAACCGTGGTTTGTATGCACAGTTTTTGCACTAGGTTCAAGTCTGGTAATATACATCTTGAAAGCATAATTCAGGGTCAGCCGTCAGTGCATACAAAAAAAGGAAATGTTTTGTTTTCTCCACAACAATGCCAGGCCACATGATGACGAAGCAAAAACTCCAGACAGACACTTGTTTATCGGTTATGTTCTGAATCTGTATCTCCAAACTTACCTGACTTGGAACGTAACGACCTTGCAGAACTTCTTTCATGACAAAAATTTTTGCCAGATAAAAAACGGGTGTTGGCGAGTTCATAAATTTCAGTCGCTCCTGACATGGAGGAACAGACGTTGTTCATAACCGCCCATTTTGGGTCAAACACTAAGAAAGGGGTCAGGGCTTGATGCTTATTTGAAGGTGATTTATGCTGGCCTTGTTCATATTCGATTTTTCTCAGGAAATGCGACGCAAACCTATAACGCTGAGGCAGCGCCCCTCGAAGAAACGGATGTAAAAACAATGGCGCAGTTGTTTAAGTAACTACTCCTTGATCCACAATCTTGGTGTGGTGGAAAGGCTTAACCAACACGAATTTACGCCGTGAAATTTCCTTTCAAAGTCAAAGACGTTGATATAAGAAAATGTTATAGCAATGACCAGCTGACCAGTATCAAAGTGTTTGATAGGCCAAATGTTTGGACAGAGGATTTTTGTTGGTATGTACGATATACGTACTACTTCGTCTAACGTAAGAGTACTTCTCATCGCGCAAGTTCTCACGTTATTATTTGTGTACCCTATCCAGGGTACACCAATTTTGTGTCCGTCCGTCCGGCCGTTTGTGAATATCTCAGCACTTTTTAGGTTTTCTATTTTGCATATTAAATTTGATATATAAGCTTCCCCAACTTTTTGAAACACGATTTTCAAAAAATGTCGTTTGCTCATTATTTTTAGAGAATCAGAATCCGTGAACTTCGGTTACAAATTTTGACAGCCACGTCCACTTTCTGGAAAGAAGATGTTGTAACAACGATGTTGTGATAACATTTCTTGAAAATCGCGGAAAGCCTATATATAGAAGGATATCATTGCATCTGTTTTAAAAATTTCGCAACGCAATGCTAACTTTATTAGGGGTGCGATAGTGCGATATTTAATTCTTACTTGTTAACCGTCTGATTAGCTTTGACTATGGAGATCTCGAAGGCAATGGGTTCATGGGAATGGTCAAAAGGAAGTGTGACAATTTTTTCCTGGTCAATAATAAATTAAGTCACTACGGTGCTAGTGCAATGACAACATTTTTGTTTGGCACAAGTTTAATTATAAGTTTCTTTCTTTATCTTCCTCTATAAGTTGAACATAAACCCATCGATTTGTAAGTTATCTTTGCTTTTAGTTGTTTTTTCACAATACACGTTCATCTTGATTGTACGAATACGAAAGCTCAAAGTGAAGTGAATAATTTCAACAATTATATTCTTCTACTAACGTTCACTCCAGTCAAGTCCGAGTTTGTAAATTATGGAGCGCGTTACAGCCGGAACACAATGGTGTGACTGCGGCGGTAGTGGTAGTAGTAGTTCGAGCTGTCAAAAGTAGAATAAACACAAACTCAATACTACGAACACAATGGGTAGCTGTAGCAGTAGCGCGTCGCTGTAGCGGTAGTAAGAGTTGGCCAACTTTTAACTTCTGTGGCGCAACAAACTTGACAACTTACTACCAGTATAAAAGTGGACGACAGCGGCGTTGATAAATTTATTTGGCATAGCGCGCTACACCATTGTGGGCTAATTTTGTGAGTGCAGCGCTACACCATTTGATAGTTCGTGCTACTACTACTACCGCCGCAGCTACCGTGCATTGTGTTCCGCCAGTTAAGTGAGCAACATAATCAAAATTCGCCTGCATATGTAAACCCACGAATGCTCACAATCTTATCATCCAACACATAATAAGCCCAGCGTCGATTCGTTAAATGTTCGTTCACTTTTGCAAACATGAGCGAACATAAGAGATAGCGGTCTCAGTCACTCATTTCAAATGGAAATCTTACAGTTGTCATGTTTGTAATGAAAATTGTCCAATAAAATGTAAGAATTTGTGCACATATTAATAGAAAGTGATCGCAAAAATGTGTGCCTTTTCGATAAAAGAGATAACTTTCATTTTAATAAAATGAACAGGAAAGGGGCATGGGATGATATTTCAAAAGAAATGGGCAGATTGATTTGACATATAGGTATGCAGACAAAAGTATTATGGTCATTGGTTGGAATTGACAGAACATAGGGAAGCATTTGGTTCAGTTATGACAATAGCTTATGTTTCTCAATGTTGATTATGGTTGAGCCTTTAGACATTCATACTGAGACTTTATCTACCCATCGAATATTTGAAAATAATATTTAAGGGAAAATTAAGGGTGTGTATCGGAACTTGTTTCAATGTTTTGGGAACATTTTTACATCAAATTATTTGATCAATATGGTTGAGCGTCACATGTTATTTATGATCAAAAATATAGGCTTTTATGATATAGTCTTTCGTGAACAGTCATTTGTGATACAGGCTATTGCCCTACAAACTTGCAAAACAAGCCTTTGAAGTACACGCCTCTGAAATACAGAAAAAAGGACCCAACGGCTTTAAATGACTTGAAAATTAGCTTGAAGTTGAAAAATATTTAATTTTAAATGCACAAGAATGCCGACAGTCTTAAGGGAACTATCCCCAACTTTGCTTGAGTTGGGGGTCGCACAATTTTTTATGGTTTTATGACAAAAAAAAAGGAAAAAACTTAAACAATAATACAATTATAATACCTTTCATATCGTGAAAAAAAAAAATCGATTTACACAAGGATTTTTTGTCATAAAATAATGTTGATGTGAAAAATAATGTTTCTTCACTTGTTCTTGTTCGGGTGAAGATAGAGCAAATTTAAGACGATATGAAATAGGCTAGGCGCGCATGACAGCTCGATGAAACGCAGAGTACATAATTGGTGAGGGCATTGCTGCTATTTAGCCCCAGAATCTCTAAGTAGGATCTTGTAGAGACGATTACTGTGTTTGTTCAATTACTAAACAAGACCCATAGATTCACTATCAACACGACATACTCAAAGCGACTAATTTGCTTTAATGCGCGCAAATACATTTCAATGCATTGTACACACTCGTTTTTCCGACAATCTTGTAGCGGTCTACTTGTGGTTTTTGGCCGCAGCAATTTTTTAACAGTAAATGCTCTTCAGATACTTGTAAATCTGTAGGTTTACTTCCGATTGCTTCCGATTGCTTCCGATTGCTTAATCGCTCTGCTAAAGTGCCGCAGTGTGCGACCAGCATAGAAAATCCATAACAAAGGAGATCGTTTCAAGTTTGGCCGCTGCAGGTCGACTCGCTGTCATGGGGCACTTGAAAAGTCACAAAACCCCGTCGAGAAAAACTATAGAAACTCTACAGTCTTTCTGTTTGGTGCAATATTTTTCAAAATTGGAAAAATATCTTTGGAATCTTTAAGACACAAATTCTTCCACAGTAAATGTGGAAAAGAAAATTAAACCATGACCTAAACGAGCTATAAACCACGAACTAGTCAACAAGACTCATGCTCGCTTGACCACAATTTGGAAAAAAAGTTTCCACTAAAGCGAAAACTGCGACGCTTTCAGGCGAAACAGATACGTCTATTTATCTACTATGACCTGGAAATAGTTTAGCTCTAAATACATTCATTCTTACCTTCTTTAAAACTGTATCGTTGCGCTTGATCAATAAATCCAAGAAGACCGCAACAAATGACAATTCTTTTGAAAAAAGACCCATTCCTAGTGGATTATTATTTTCAATATCAAATTTGCCAATTTCCAAGAAGACTCCACCGATGCTTAAGCAATTAACTGATGCCAGTAGTTTTTCCTCAGACAGTGAGTTAAGGACAAAGTCAACACCCTTGCCATCTGTCTCCCTTTGAACCATCTCCTCAAATGATGTATCTCTTGAATTGCCAATGTGACTTTCTACAAAAGTATAACATTAGTAACTACATTAGTTTCTCAAAAATAAATCTACCTTTCAACTGCGGGAATATCTTCAGCAGATAGTTCTTTTTCTCAGCTGTACTCACAGTTGTAAACACCTCCAAGCCATAGGCCAGTGCTGTTCGAATTGCTGACAATCCTACGCCACCAGTACCCGCATGGATGAGAATACTCTTGCCCTTGCGAATGTCAGAGCGGAAAAAGAATGCGTAGTATACCGTAAAGTAAACAACAGGAACAGTAGCAGCCTCACGCAGCGACCAATGATTAGGCACCTCCATAGTTAGGTCTGACGATACTCCAAGATGACTGGAGACGGCTGCTTTTTCCACTATACCCATGACATTTTTACCAGTTCTTGTGTCGACACCAGAGAACTCCAAGCCTAGAAAACAGTCCAGCTGTATCCGGCCTTCGCCGTAAATATTGGCGGAGATACGCCCAGTCGCCAACATAATGTCCTTAAAGTTAAGACTTGAGTAAACTATTTTGATTTGTGACTTTTTGTGATTTTGTTGTCCTTGCAACCACTTCAGCGTTGACATATCACCACGATGAAGGATGTTTCCGTATACATGACCTGAATACGGTGCCACCGGGCAGTCTATAGTTAGCTGTAGATGGCGATACGTACCCCATTGACTCTGAAAGAGAAAAATAAATAGGTGCTGAGCTTGACACTCCTGATAGGTGATCGACTTACGTTTTTGTAAATGTTGACAGCCATGCCCAGCGCCAACTGATTAGCATAGAATGGATTCTTTGGATCAAAAGCTGGAGCCTTTGGATCATCAATTAGCACACAACGTGCCACTGTCTTAATGTACTCCTTTCGCAGGCAGTTTGTCAATCCCAATACACCGGAGAGTTTATCTTTCTCTGCGACGAGGATCAAGTCATTTGAGGTAAGAATCTCCTGAGCTGTCTTCAGCCACTGAAATTCGGTATCACTCGATGAAATCTTAATAAACTTCACTTCATTAGGACGAGATTTATCATTTTTTCGAAGGAGCATTAGCTTCTGATCACTTTCCACCCAAGGGCATATTGCTAACACTGAAAATTCTGTTGGTATTGCCACATTTTTACCAGCATTTGACACGAGCACCAGATATGTACTATCAGCCAATCCGTCTGCTAGTTTCAGAACATCACCATCAGTTCGATCAATCATGAAATTGCTGTCTAAACATTCCGAAATATCGCCCTCTTCAACTGTTACACCCGCCGGCAGATCCTCATACTTATAGGAGCTTAAGATCAAATACTCTCCCGTTATCAGTGGTAGATCTTCAATGGCATTCAAAAAGTGCCCAATCATTGGACTCTGTTTTGACTTTTGAATTATTTCCACAATTTTTAGTTTGGACGAAGCATTATTCTCTAAAACAATCTGAATGAAAAACCTGCCAATATCATCAGGCTTCATTGCTGGTGATGGGAAATGTGGAATGAATTGATATCGTTCCAAGACTGGCAGGCCTGGTGGCTTTCTACGTTGAACACTACTCGTCTCCATACCTATCAGTTCAATACCTCCACCTACTGACCTGCCTGCGGAGACATTTGTGTAAACGTCGACGTATTCCTTGTTGGCCACTGTTGTCAAATGGTAACGACCAAAAATGCGGATTTTGTTGATTTTTGTCGGTAGGCACAGATCTCGCGAATCCTTTCTGACAATCTGTGCTTGCAGTATGCAGTCCATGAATGTTACCCAATTAGAATCCCATTTAAGACGAGCCACTTGACCATCACCGCGTACTGATTCGACACCCTTAAATGCGCCGCCGTAGTAGTATCCGCGTAGCTTGAGTTCTTTGTAAAAGTCCTTGGCGGACATGCTGAATTCCTCTCCATATTTGGTGTCAAATGGTTTAACCGTGATGTCGGCTGGTTTTACAGCATCCTTTATTTCTCGAATTATGCCGCTTACAACCAAGCTGTCGCCATCGATAACCTTGGGGGGAAAAACAAAAGAAATAAAATTAGTTACCTAAGAAAAACAGGATAGTGTGTGCGAGTACTGCCCGGTTAAAATCAACTCGCTTAATAGCAATAATTCGGTGATTCGGTGATTGATTTGTCTACCAAGTGCAAAATCCAACTAATTTAACTATTCTCGCTTCTTCCTACTTCTAACTTATTACCATTTAAAAGCTCATCATTCGATTTTATGTTTCCCATTTAAAAATTGGACGTCTGCCTATCTGTATGCATGGCCGACTGCTGCCTTTAAACTTCATATCTGTTAGCGTAAGACTATTTTTTTTTTTTTAATTTTTAACTCGAAATTGATGGACCTATTTCGATTTTATTCAAATTTTATATTTTAGGTATGGAAGGTACATAAAGGGTCCCAAAATTCACGCAAGATTTGAATTTGGCGCCATTTGTATGGTAAAGTGTTGCCAACGAAAAATAAGACAGCGTGACAGCTGACAGTTCAGGGTTATTAAAAATGGAGTGCTACACGAAAGAATAATGCGTTTTAATTGTTGAACGATATTTTAAAAATAATGAAGGTTTGGCAGCTACAGTTCGCAATTTCCGTACAAAATATGGTCGAAATAGTGATTTAACTTCATCAACTGTGAAGAGATTAATTCAAAAATTGAGAGAGACTGGATCAATTAGTGATCTTAGACACTCTGGCCGTCCTTCAACAAATCTTTCAACACAAAACATCGAAGCAGATCGTGAGAATGTTGTTAAGAGTCCAGGAACATCAATTAGGCACTGTGGTCAAGAACTGAACATTTCGAGAAATTCTCTACAGCGCATTCTCACGAAAGATTTGCATCTTAATACATACAAAGTGCAATTGACTCAAGAACTGTAGCCTACGAGTATTGACCACGCACAGCGAAGAGAGTTTGTTGAATGGATTATAGAAGAAGTGGATGCTGATTTTTCAAACAAAATCATATTAAGCGATGAGGCTCATTTTCATTTTGATGGCTTTGTCAATCGTCAAAATTGTCGAATTTGGGGTTCAGAAAATCCACGAGTGTTTGTTGAGAAACAAATGCATCCACAACGTGGAGGCCCAAACGACCATTCTTCTTTGAAAATGCGGCTGTTCAGGTAATAGCAGTTAATGGCGCTCGCTATCGCAACATGAAAATCCAGTTTTTTGTGCCTAAATTGCAAGATATGGATGTGGACAAAATGCACATAAGCACAAAGCCGTAACGTTTAGTCTATCGGTCAAAACAAACACTTTTCTTTAGGTGTCTATCTGTCTATCTGTCTGTCTCTTTCGTCCTTCTCCCACTCTTAATTCAATAATTATGCAGACGGCTCCACCTAGGTTAAGTTAGGTTAGGTGGCTGTCCCCGGTCAGGCAGGGACACATTTAGACGAAGGATACTTCCATTCTGATAGTACGAGAAGAACCGAACATAACTAATTTCTTTCTATAGGAAGATAAGAATGGGTAACCGTTGCGGTGTTAACCCTTTTCTGCTCCACATCTATGTGCAGAACCATCTTGATCCATAGACAAAACTCTCTATTTTGTAAATATCCTGGCCAAGGCGTTAAGATCTTCATAGGAGTATTCCCCTACAGTTTCCTTCTTAACATTGATAGGTTAGGTTAGTATCAAGTGGCTGCCTGCTCCATAGACATACTTAGACCAGAGTAAGTCCATTGTGATACCACATGATCAGCGGATTTGTCTCGTCCTACCTTAGAACCAATTGCAGCTTCTAATGAAACAATGGAGATTCCTAACATTCATGTTAGACAGTTCACAAAGGCTGTCATAAAAATCAACTCCCAAGTGAAGCCTTCTTCTGACAGAGAGAGCCCGACAAGTGCACAGGAGATGGAGAGCTGGTTCTTCCTCCTCCTCGTCCCTACAGGTTTTACAAAGCCGTTAGAGAAAAGACAAAGCCTTTTGGCGTGCTTTCCAATGAGACAGTTTCAAATAATGGCACCTATTGGTGTGCTGATGTTCTTCCTGCTAAGGCAAACCAATCTCTTCGAGCCCTACATCGGCATCCAGCACAGGTGAATGTTGAATTGCTCTGTCGTCTCGTTAAGAGACGAGCGGCAATCTAGATCGACCTTTGATGTGGAAGAAATCGATTCCAGAGATTTTATAGCGGCTTAACTGTCAGTGAAGATGCTAATATTCCCAGCAGATATTACATTCCATTTTAGCCAAAATAGAGCTTCTTTGATCGCCATTATCTCCACCTGAAAAACGCTACAATGATCTGCAGGACGGAAAGAGATGCTAACGTTTAGCCTATCGGAGAAAACCCCGCCACCCACCCCATCGATTCTCTTCGAACCATCCGTGTAGAAGTGTAATGATTCTTTGTCTTGGGTCACGTCTCCCTCCCAGTCTAGTCTGGATGAGATAGTGGTCCGGAAGTTATTCTTGAAAGGGAACCTGGGGAGGGTGTAGTCGGTGTTTTCTGGAATGAATTCTAGGTTCTGAAGAATTGTGGAGTGGCCTATCGATATGCCAGAGCACTGTGAGGTAGCATTGAGTCGAATGGCTGCACCGGCTGCCATTTGCTTGCCAAAGAGGTTTAGTGGTATCAGATGGAACAGAATATCTAGTGCATTCGTAGGAGTGGTTCTAAGTACACATCTAATGCACAGACCAGCTGATCTCTGTATTTACACTAGCTGGTTGCGTGGTACAGCAAATACAAAACGATCACGCCGTTCACAAGTATGGGCCTGATAACGGATACATAGAGCCAACATTGATAAGGTAGGACAGATGCACAAAAGGTGGATAATAGTTTCTTCCACCTCCTACTAGTCCCTACAGCTTCTATAGACATCGTTGAAGGGAACACCCATTCTAATAGCATGTCTACTTGTATATATAGGGCTCCTATTATTATACTAATGCGTTTCCTATTAATGAACAGAAGTCTTTCCGTTCTTTTCAGACCCAGGTTAGGCCAGACCTGTTTCGACGAAAGACAAGTACTAATACCATTCCACCTACTGTTTGCAATTTTTCTGGCTTCAGTATCAAGGCGGAACTTTATCGATTCTAAGGGAGCGTACGGTTCCTCTCTATTTTCAGTTAAGTTCCGACCAGTGCCCTCTTCTGTCAGCTCATCCGCTCTGCAGTTGCCCAGCTCCACCAAAAAAAACTTTTAAATTGAACTGAGTGAATATAAGATATGGGGGATTGAGAGCTAAAGGTCGTAAAAATTAGGACTGTAAATTAATTCTTTGTCACACGCTTAGCTCATAAACTACTGAGCTAAGCGTGTGACATGAGTTGTGATAAAATTTTATTATTTGGCAGGACAAGGTCATGTCCGTAAATCATCAAAGTTTAAGATACGAGTATTTGAGACTGAGTTTCAAAATCTTCAAAAATTGTCTTTGTAACTCCTCTAACTCAAGAACTACATACTGAATTTCTATAGCATTTGATTCGTTATTTCGGACATTTGGTTCGTAGACAGTTCCATCATAAAACTTGGATGCAGTTGTAGTAAGTCATTAGAGATCAGACTTCAAAAATCGTTATTAAAAGCCCAACTTGATGTATATGTTGCTTAGGTGGTCAACATGAGGAGATTTGGCGACGAGCACTAAAAAGCGCTGTGCAGATGTTGTTTTTAGTATTGCATAATTTAACAATGTGTCTGTCTGTCAGACTGAAATTTTGTATAAAAATAGTAGGTGGTGGACTAAATATAATCATGAAACAATTGTAAAAAATACTTTTATATCCCACCATGTGACATACGAGTACGAGAATCAAATTGAAGCAGATCTTCCAAGTTCAAAAACAAATTTGTTTATTGGATAAAAAAACAAGCACATGGGCTGACATGGAACAAAAATGTTTGCTTGTCCTGACCCTTTCAAGTACGACCATTTTTCCTCTTTCCGCGAATTAACGAACATAGGTTGTAATGATTTTGCAGAACGTGTTCCATCGATTGACCATTTTGCCGCGGTGGAACTGCCAAGTAAAGGTTTGAAATCCTTAGAGCCATTGAACCATCAGACAATTAAAATGAGCTATCAAGTAGCTACCGACAGAGCCTAATTACGTCTCATAAGAGCAATAAAACAGCGCTTAAAGCACAAAACGCCCAAGAGGTGATATAACATAGAAAACTACCCAAAAATGCTCGTAAGGTCTGTCAAGTTTCGTAAATGGGAAATTTAATACAAGATTACAAAAATCAAGAATTTCAGCTTTTCAATTAACTCATCCGCTCTTGTAAGCATTACTGGGCAAGTAGATATGTATTTAGTTACTAGGTTCTAGCAGTATCAATTCTGCGTTCGAAGCGCTATGTGATTTGCTAAAACACCAAACTACTCGCACGACTGTTTCGCTCCAATGTTGAATATGTGCTATTTGAATCTGTACTGTTTGAATTTGCGCTGTTTGAATCTGTGTTGTTATTAAATTCCATGGGTGCAGCACATAGAAAGTGATAACCATTATCTAAAGAACTCTACAAGCGTTTTTAAATCGGTAACTACGAAATATTTCAAGGGTTTTCTTGTCTAACCGTATCTCCAACGAACACTTTTATCAGAAGACGGCTCAAGAATGACGGAAGTGGTAGTAGACTGACAACACTTTTCTAAAAGGCGACAGTTCGACAGCTGACGAAGAGTACGCAAGTGCATCGCTAGCAGTTCACCCGAGTTGAAACTCTACGCTCTTCTAGAATGCTCCCAAGGGAGGATCAATATGCAGCCCGAGTTTACAGTGTGTTGCACAGTATCTCAGGGTTGTAATTGATAGCGATCAAAATAGCCGATCACGATCAATTGATCGAAAATATTTCTCGATGCGATCAAACAATGTTTGATCGAAAACGTAAATCTTCAATTCGATCAGCTGAGCGGTCGGAAAATCAAGTTTTCGAACTAAAACAAAGTTTTGATCGTTAAGTAATCGTCAGCTCGATTTCAGTCAACAGTTGATCGAAACACAAGACAATCTACTGATCCTTTTATAAGTAAAGTGTCCGACTGGGTTAGACGTTCTTGCACCTAATATTATTTATCTGTAAGTGCTCAGATCTAAATTATTTTTATTAAATCCGTTGAAACTGGAAAAAAATTGTTGACAATTTTCCAAAACTTTGTATGTCATGACCTTACATATATCATTTATAGCCATACGTAAAGCCATACATACAGATAGACAGACAGAGTTGAGAGACCCTTTATGTCAAGTTTGATAAAAATAGAAAATTTTCGGAATACCAATATTTTGCAAGTAAAAATTATCGAATCATTACAAAAATGTCTATCAAACTTCGATCAGTTATATAAAAGTTAACAAATTAAACAATCGCTTTCAATTCAAATATTTTTATTAGCATATAAAATTCCATGAGGAACAAAATGCTTATAAACAAAAGGGAGATTAGAGAGAAGTGTTTCGGTAACCAGAATGTCATAATATATATCAAAGGTATAATACGAGTATATTACAATTTTATACACTATTCAAGGTATATTAAGTGTAAAATTTACTAAAATCCGCCGACAGACACTCTCACTTTTAAAAATTTTTGTTTTTCTCAATATTTTTGCCAGAAATTTAAAAATATTGTCTTAACAAAATATGTAGACGCTGACTTTCTTTACACTTCGTTCATACATTATACATGGCCCACTTTTGGAGAGCGTTTTCTTAAAAAAAAAATCTGCTTTTTCGTGAAGTTTAAGTCTTATTGTGAATTTTTCGTCAAAATCCGTCACAAATTTTAGGAGCCACGAATACTTTCCACTCTTAGGAAAAGGTTTTTTCATTATTTTTGCTAGAAGCCGCAAAATATTGTCTAGAATATGTAGTCTTTAACTTTTTATGCATTTCGTCCACACATTAAACATGGCCATGCCCACTTTTTAGGGGCGTTTTAAAAAAAAAATACATATATTGATTTTCGAAGCTATTTAATATAATAGTTGGGTATTATTGTGAATATCAGAATTCATGAACTTTTGGCTTTGGTTGTAACAAAGATTTTGTGATAAAATTTCTTAAAAGTCGCGGAAATATCCTCTGTATATAATGAAATTATTGCTTCGGTTTTAAAAATTTAGAAACAACACGCTCACTTTATTAGGGGTGAGTTAATCCATTCTAAACGGATTGTAACTTCCCTGTATGCTTTTAAATGGGGATGAATAGTTTTTAAGTATTTAGTTGAAAGCAAATAAAAATAATCATCTTTTACATGATATATGAATATGTTCAAAATTACCAACCAGCATGACCTTACACTCCCTACAACTTTGCTCATTAGCATTTTTCTCCTATCTCTAACTGTTTCTAAAGAAAAATGGAGTTAACTTTTTGAAAAGCTCAAACATTCTCTATTGGATATCTGATAGTTAAGTTTATAAAAAAATATCTACATGCAAAAGTTAATTATTTTTTGTTTTCTATGATATTTATTTTTTGTTTTGTATGTACTCGTACTATCTCCAGAATGCCCACTCCAATTTAAAAAAGTGCATACAATATTTTTATCGAGATAACTAATCGAAATAGTTTTTTCTGATCGGTCAAATTGATCGGGTAGCTAAACATCTGTCGATCGATCAATGTGATTGGTCGGAAATGTACACAACGATCATTTAATATATTGAACTCTATCGAAAATGTCAAGTTTGATCTATCAAATTATTTATCGTGATCAGAAGAAAACATGATCGATCAAATTGCGATTGTTATTACAACACTACAGTACAATATTGTTAGGAAATTGCATCCTTAATTTTGTGCTTCTGAGGGCTATAAAAGCCCTAGAACTGAAAGCCACACGAATTTCACTACTTTCAAATACCATAGTACAAACCCAGAGTCATAGAAAAATGACAATCTGCATCGGAATTATTATAGCTTTAATCGCCTATGATCGACAGGCTTATATACTAGTATGGCATAAAACGTCACTCTATCTTCTTATACAGTAATTTTCTGCTAATTAAGTTGTAAATTGAAAAAACTTAAAATTGTAATAGAGCTTGATTTTTGTAAATGATTTTTGTGGTTAAAGAAAAGCATTTTAGCTTGACGCAATAAGTCGTTGATTGCTGTACATAAGCAAGTAATTTCTATCTTTAAGAGCACAGTGAAATTAATAAAACCCAGTAGACTTTTAGTAGCAAGAAAATATTGACTTACATAATGCAGTGGGTGATCATTTTATTAGAGCCTCTCGACTTTACGTTAAATCATTTGATTGCGTTTGAAAGCCTTGTTGCAAATTTGGAGCCAGTTTGATGACCGCAGTGCAGGAGTGGTGTCCTAACCTAATACATAATTTTGTTTTATATCAGAAAGCCAAAAAATGGCAGAAACAATCCAAAGGACCGAAAAACTAAGCCTCTCGACTAACCTGGAATATTAAAGGTCGTCAAAACAGTAGAGAATCTTTGAACCTAAAGAATCGGAGAAGTTTAAAAGGAACTAGTTACCAAAAGGTGTCAGTTTATCAAGCATTTGATATGAATATGTTTGTCACAGGAATGATTCTATGAAGATAACCTGGGCCAAATGAAGTTGGAGAAATATGCTCAAACGCTTGCGCAACGTATAAGCGGCAAGGACGGCATGACCATGTATTAGTTTATATCTTCCTTAATATTTGTACATAACTAGTATTTCTATTGTACAAATGAAGTAAACAAAAAACCTTGATTTCCAGACTTCATTTCTTAGTTGATTAGGAAATAACTTTTCTTAGAGTAGAACTAATAACATGATCACTCACTGTGTATTTTCAGAAGAAAAACAGTTCCTTCCAAATTAAATTAACCTAATCTACAGTAACTATGTATGCATAATGTATGTAATTAGTTGCAAGAAAGCAAGTAGAAAGTAGAAAGCAAATCTGAGATTTAAAAATAAAACGTCAATGAAAATGTCAAAGATGTCTCAAAAAAATACCTCGAAATTTCCCGTCGCACAATGGATCATCACGGTTAGTTGAACCTTGCTATCCATAGTCAATGTTGTGGCCCGCAAAAATTTCACATTCTCCATTTCAACTGATCGGGTGGTAATCGATGGGTCGTGATGCATAAATGTATAAGTCTTCCAAACACTCTCCAAATAGTACGTGGCGGGTAGCAAGACTTTCCCGTCGATATTATGCCCCTCCAAGTATTTTAGTTCTTCAGTCTTCATATGGACGATAAAGGATTTTTCCCCACTCTTTTTCGCAATCATTTGGTCGTAGGTGAACACATCCCAATCGTCACGGTGATCAAATTCGACGATATCACTGATCGTCTCAGTACCACGCGACACTGGCCATTCCACTTTCGGATATAATGCTTCAACTGACACATTCAGTCCATTGATGTACAATCTGAAAGAAACGTAATCATAACGTTTATCGCTTACTCTGGAGTATAATACTTACTTCCCCAGCGCTGCTAGAAAGAACATATAATTGTTCTTGTTATTCCTTTGAGTTAAACCTACATGGATACCACTTGGAATGGCGGACTTCAAAATTGACTGCAACAGGCAATGTGGTGCGATTTCAATTGTCAAGGCGTTCTTTGGTAAAAGTGTTGAAGTCTCCTCGAAGAGCACACTACTCAGAAGATTATTTGTGTGATATTCAGCAGACGAGAGTAGTGATTCTGGGCGTGACCAATGTTTCTGTGGAACACTTGTACTCAGCCATTTTGTGGATCGCTTTTTGGGATTCGGTATAATATGCTTGAGGTACTTTAGGAAGTCTGCACCTAAATGTGAGATATACCGCGTGTGGTAGGCGATATTTGAGCACGGAACCTCTTTGGCGAAAATATTCTGAGCCTTTAGTTCTTCGACGAATTGGGCAACATCGTCCGCCGGACCGGAAATTGTACAAGACTCAGGACCATTGTGACAAGCAACCTCAATGGACTCAGGGAGCGTTCCCCGAATTCCCTTGTATGACAGACCAATGGCAGCCATCGAGCCTTTAATTTTCTCCTTTTCCAAGCTGACTTTTCCTCTATAATAAGCAGCCAAAATCATTTGTTCCGCAGTGAAACAACCATCGGCATAGGCACAACCCAACTCTCCTGTCGAATGTCCAATAATATAGTCTGGCTCCATGCCAAATGACTTAAGAACATCTACCAACGCTATCTGAATCGCTGCTATACCAATAAATGAGTGCATGATATTGTCATACATCTTCGGATCATCCAAAGTCAAGACCTTCACCAGATCAACGCCGGCTGGCTTTAGGGTATTGTAGCAGCGCTTAATCGACTGTTTGAACTGGGGTATTGCCATCAACGATGATCCCATTCCAGACCATTGAGAACCCATTCCGCTGAATACCCAAACAATTGGACGTTTCACACCAGTATAATGCTGGACATCTTTTACAAAGCAGGTTGGCATCTGTGTGCCAGTACCGTTGAGCACATTATAGCCTCTAAACATCATCCCGGGGATACCACCAGTTTGAATATTGTGCAACAAAGCAATGTACTCCGGGTCTAGTGGTTTGCTTTCAAGCTTCTTGAAGGCTTTCTCCACTGCTTCCTTAGTTCTACCCGACCATAGGCATAGCCTTGAAAGACTTTCCTCTGGAACACCACCGGGCGCTTTCTTCTTATCGTGTTGCTTTAATAGAATATGAGCATTGGCACCACCAAATCCAAAAGAATTCACTGCCACGTAGGGCTTCTTCAGCTCTGTGATCTCACTGACCACCTTCATGCGGCCCTCCTGCAAGGCAGCAATGTCTTTTCTTGGCTCACTGAAGTTTATGTTGGGTGGGATTTTTCCATTTTGAAATGCAAACAATATTTTAACCACCGAGCAGATCCCTGAAGTTGGTTCCGTGTGACCAATATTCGACTTTACGGAACCAATAAGTAGTGGCTCTGAACGCTGCTTGCACAGAGCATTATCAATAGCACTACACTCTTCCGGGTCACCAACTACAGTGCCTGTACTGTGGGCTTCTATGTAGCCAACATCATCGGCGGATATATCTAATTCGCTGTAGAACTCTCGCAACAGTTTCTCCTGTACCATACCAGAGGGGTAAGTTATACCCTCGGCTTTGTAGCCATCGCAACTGGTTTTACTATGCACGAGAGTACCGTAAATTCGCGGAGCGTCACGACGTCGTTGTAGAAAAATTGCTGCTACGCCTTCGGACCGAACATATCCGTTAGCCTTTATATCGAGCGGAGAACACACATCGGTGGCTGAAAGTACCCCGAGACGGACAAATTGAATACTGGTATTCGGGTGGAGAATTAGATGGGTGCCTCCAACTATAGCTGCATCTATCTCACCACTTCTTAATGCAGCATAAGCGATATCAATGCCAAACATTGAACTGGAACAGGCAGTGTCTAAGAACATGGATGGTCCCATTAGGCCCATGGAATACGAAATCCGATTGGCGTACATAGCTCGACTGGAACTGTTTTTGTAAGGAAAAATAAGTAAAGTTAGAAAGTTTTTATTGGCAACAAGCTTCAAGGATACCTACCCAGTGATAGCAAAAGCACCTTGGGATGATGGATCAGTGAAAGATTTCTTTTCAGAATCTGAGAAACATGCAGCAATGTAGACACCAGTTCTGGAGCCACGAATACTCTGCGGATTGACTCCAGCGTCCATTACGGCCATGTAAGCCTCTTCTAGAATCGTACGACACTGTGGATCCATAGTATGCACCTGCAAATGATGAACGCCAAAGAAAGTTGCATCGAATTTCTCAATGCCACCGACTCTACCGGTTCGCTTTGGTAGACTTGGATCGATGTGAAGCCAACGGGTCTCAACCTCATCAGTCATGTCTACCTGAATATAAATGGAAAGGAAGTATATTAGATTTGTTGATACTAAGCTCCGGCACAAATTGTTCATCAACAAGCACACGCACTCATATGCTGACTAAAACTAGTTTTAGTTCAGTTTCATTCGAACTTCATTTATTTATTTATTTAATAATATATTTATTTATTTATGTTGATTACTTATATATTTATATACTTATTTATTTATTTATTTATTATTCATTTATTAGTTTAATTATTTCTTTACTTATTCATTTATTTATTCTCTTTTATATTATTTATATATTTATACAAATATTTTTTTTTTTTTTTTCTTTGTTTTGATTTATTTATAATTTATTTATTTATTTATTTACTTAATATTTGTTAGCAATTCTTACTTAACTATTTATTAATTTGTTGCTTATTTAGCTATTATTTATAAATTTGTTATTTTGTAACTGTAAATTCATTTAATTTTTTTTTTTTCTTATATAAAGGTTTTTTTCGTTGTTTTCCTTTAAAATAAATTAATTTAATTATTTTTTAAAGCTTGTAAAACATAAAAAAATAAAGTTTCAGTAGAAAGATGGTGGAGCATATCAGATCTCTGTACTGTAAATTGAACAACAAATTTGATTGTTCATAACGAATAAAGTAAAACAAACTGGCAACTAATAATCATATCAACAAAAAGAGTGGTAAGAAACTTTATCTGTAAACATTATGGGTAATTTCTTGACGAAAAGTGTTCTTTTTTTTTATATATATATAATTTGCACGTGTGAAAGGAGTTATGAATATCCTCACACTAATTTTTAGGGCACGGGCGTTTTGAGGAAAGGGGAATAGACA
This sequence comes from Pocota personata, assembly GCA_963082735.1. Taxonomy (NCBI): domain Eukaryota; kingdom Metazoa; phylum Arthropoda; class Insecta; order Diptera; family Syrphidae; genus Pocota; species Pocota personata. Next base: position 42,944,636 of record OY720429.1, on the reverse strand, counting down.
GAGAGAAAGACAGATTGGTGTAGTTGGTTTGAAACTCAGCTGGTATTAAGTTTCAGTGAACTCCAAGGGTGGCTGTCCAGATAACTGGGGAGCTTGTTTGTTTTTGCTTTTTCACAGTATTTTTTTTTTTTTTTTTGTACGTCCTCCTGATGTCATCATCACGATCAAGTTGCATTTTAGCCATATGACCGCCCTACCAGTGGCGTGGCGTCCATACAAGCCGATACCTTCCGGCTTCCCTTTTCAAATATCAAAAATTTTTATTTTGCCACTTGCCAACCATCACATTCAATTATTTGTTCATCAAACCATTTTTCATAACTTTATACACGCTCGAAGATGAAATGCTGCGATCACTTCGGTTGTTTATTCATTTTTACTCATACACAAACTCGCACACAAAGGCGAGACAAGTATGAACTCCTCTAGCGGGAGAGCGTGCAATGAATTTTTTTCAGAAGCCGTTCATTTTCCGGCTTATGCATTCATTTCTTCACAGTACGAACTTTCAACTCTATTCCTTTCTGGCATTTAGTAGAAGTTTATTTGCGATTTCTTTGTCTAACATACATTCGCTTATGAGGAAAATAACCCGGGATTTCTCGGCTTTTGTGGATGGACATTGGTGGAGGAGAAAGGTTTTAGTTCGAGGGAGTTTTTTTTTTTATTGTAGGCAACAAAATAAGCCGACGAAAATCGAGTTATTGGGTGATATAGTGGTTCGAACGGCGTTTGAGGTTTTTCTATCGGTTGTGTAATTGTGCGTGATTTATTGAAAATTCGGATGCAAATTTTTGTGATTTTTGTGACTGCTAATTATTAGAAAATTTTAAAAATTTAGCAATTACATATTGGTAGTTAAGTTAGTGTTTTAAATTATTAAATTATTATAAAAAAGTGAGTGAGCTAAGTGAATAGTTATTAGCTATATACCAAGTAAGTAATTATAAATCTACTCAAGAGGTGCCCCATTGAACATTCTTATTATTCTTAGACAAGATGTCTCTAGTTAATTTTGAGTGTTGTTTAACTGATTTTCTTCTAAAAGAAACCCACGAGTTCAGCAAGCTTTCTTTTTTGTAAAAAAAAAAAAAAAAGTTATAGAACTAGGTCGCTCGACACCATCAATGAAAATTGATTATACGCGAGAGGATGGGTATCAGAAACATTTTCATTAGTTGTTGAAATAGAATGTTTTGTTTTCCTTAGTCTTCTTTTTTCTAATTCTCCTAGTGTTTGGAATCACACAGGTTTCGTTGATATAAACAATTTTATTAATTCTTCCAAAAAACATATTCAAACGGAGAAGCATATACGCAGCTGCTTGCATTTGCGTGAATTTGGCGAATATCGCATAGAAACTTCTTTAGGGAATTCTTACGAGGCTCATAACAGAAAAGTTGATCGCAATCGCGATTTAATGAAGCGTTTCATAGACACTGTAGTTCTTCTAGGAAAATAAGAGCTGGCATTCCGGGGTATCAGAGACTCCCCCGGAGTATTAAACAAATCAAAATATGAATATTTTTCTAATTCAATGCCAGATTACAAAATATCTTCCTTTCATGGAACTTTTAATTTTACTACTTCAAAAAAAGGAACTCAATGTTTTATACACTACCCCTTCACTAAAAAGCTTGAGGTTTTTCAACTTTATAAGCATTTTAATACGGAAATGCTTAGAGATACTTTTTCTCAAGCTCTAACATTGTGAGAAATCTTTTTAACTCTGCCTTTGACTGTGGCCTCTGTCGAAAGATCTTTTTCGACTTTAAAAATAGTCCACACATAAGAAATTCCCACAAAGAAGAAAGACTCTCAGACCTGGCACTTTTATCTATCGAAAAGCACCTTCTTTTAGAAATTAAAAATAACTCAATTTTTATGAAAGAGTTTTAGCACAATTCGTAAAAAAGAATCGTAGGATAGCTTTAGAGTACAAATAGGTAGTACATAATTGTAATTGCTAAATTTTTTATATTGAACAACGCTCCGAGTTATCAATAACTTATATAGATTATTCTGCCCATAACGGCTTCTTTCGAAGCCACTCTTAAAGTATAACAAAGGTGGCTTAGATTGCATATCTTAAGTCTGTGTTTCGAATAAGCACCAAAATCGTAAGTCTTGAATAAAACGTTTTACTTAAAAATTTTTCTCTTGAAATTTCACCCCACGCCACTGGTACCTATACAATAAATTTCTTAAACTAGATTGTGAAGGAGGTAAGAAATGCAGGGTATTGATGTTGAGGAGAAGGAGGTAAATAGAAAATGATTGCACTTTTAAAATGGGATGGACTCGAGATAGATTTAATATGAGACGGTAAAGATTTCCATAGCTTGACAGTGTGTATGAAAAAAAAACGCGATGAATTTAAGTAATTGCAACGGCAGGGAATATGCTTGTGCTTGTGCCAATTTAAATTCTACCTTCAAAATTATCTTGGCGTACCAGATTTTTTCCCAAAAAATTCTCATAACGGTACTTTATTAGCTTTTTTGACAATAACTTAATCGATTTTCTTCTAAATCAATATTTCACCAATAGTTGACATTTTCGTATACAAGATTATGACATAGCAAGTTTGTATAGTTTTCAAAATATTTTGTTTTAACCGATTTTTTAAGATCCTACCTACTCAGTCGCACGTCTTTGGTTCGTATGTACTGTTCGTTTGTAAATTCTTCAGATTTCGAATTTAGGGGAAATCGATAAAAAGCAAGCAAATTGATTTTTCGTAAAATGCGTTAAAACGCTAAAACACCTTTTTGACCATATGTCAAAAATTTTAGTGCCTATTCTTGCACACATATGTCAAAAATTACTTAGATATCACAGGCGCCAGATGTGAAGTTTGAAGAAAATCAGTTCCGCTGTTTAGGCTGTAACTCGAGGTACAAACAGACGGACAGACAGGCCGAATTTTGAGACACACTTTTTTGAATTCCTCCATTAAGTAATGTCAAGATTGATCAAAATCTCGAGATCCAAATGCTTAATATTTTCAGATGTACAGAACGAAAGTAGTATCAGATTTAAATTGTAACCTCCAATTGATTCACCCTTTATGTTATCACTAACAACTCTGTTGCCACTGTAACCTCAATTTGTGACTTGGGTGTTATCTAAGATAGTGAAAATTGCCAAGTTTGGTCACCATATTATAACGTCCACATTCAGAGAATCGAAGCTATGCAACGCAGATTTATCCGTTTTGCCCTATGGATGATACTTAAACTTACCTCTCTATGAGGACCGCCTGAGATTGTTAACTTACAGATTCTAAAGTTACGTCGTGATATCGCCGACATATTCTTTATACACCAATTGTTGGTTGTTGGCTTATACACCAGAAAGTGTCGATTGCCCTATGCTGATCTAACAGATTTCATTTAATAGAAATCTTTGCCATTTCAGGACGGTAAATGTCTGCTTTGGAGTATGGCAAATAATGTATTTACCAGTTTTAGTTTTAATAGAGCCCTATTTTTACTACTATGAGAGATATTATCTAGCCGAGCTATAATCTTGTCGACCTGGATTTTTGTTTATTTCTAACTAAACTTTTGTAAAAAGACAGAGCCGATCCCATCCAGAAAATATTATATAAAAATAATATATAATTGAATATAAAACTTGTTTTAAAAACGATTTATAACTACATATGTTCAATTTTTGGAGAAGTAGTAGGCAAAACTTTTTAGACTTATAAAATGATACGAGGACTCAAAAGATTAAGAAGGTTTCATTTAGTGAAATACTATCAGCTTTTGCAGCTTTGTCTATCACAATTTTAAGCAAAGCACTTACTTTATTGTACAAATTATTCGCGTATTCCGCAATGTTTTTCGATTTCGGAAATCGTCCTGACATTCCACTAATAACAATCTCTTCGCCCTCATTGGTGGCATGTGAACGATAGTATTGTGGGCGCGATAAATCAGGACGCGGGACCTTACTATCATTTTGGGGTTTTGGTGCCATAATTTCGATTCACAATTTCAAACACTTTATTCCACAAGGATAATGGTTCACTAAAACAATGTCACAATTATTTTTAATCCTTTAACTCACTATTTATAGTTTTATTTTTATCCTTTATTCACTTTAGGATCACTATTTGAATTTGCGCTTAATAAGCGGTTCTTAAATTAGGATTGTGAATAGCACGCGACGGTTTATCCACAATTGAGTACTTTTGGGAAGTTCTTCGACTTTTATTGTTTCAGGTGTAATGGGTGTCTGGTTGCTAAATTGTTAATTAGGTCTGAATGGGGCGTTGTTAAATTTGTATGAATTTATTTTTTTTTATTTTTTTTTTGACAAGGTGCATTGCACTGCAAACTTGCAATGTGTATAATTTAGCAAATTGTGTTTTGAATAGAAACGTTAGCCTTATTGGAATTGTCTTCTTTTTTATTTTATTAACCATTAAAATATATAACGAATATGTATTAGTTCATTTTATGCTAAGTATTTTTCCCTTGTTGCTGCGCCACTTGTGGCGCACCTCAATATCATTCTACAATATATTCTATTTTGGATAACATTATCGCTGAGGCGGACAATTAGCTGTTGTTTTTGCATTTCAGTGATTTAATTATTTCTTCTTCTGCCTCTTCTCCGAGTTTAACCTGGAACTTGAGTCGCTATTGCTTTTCGGGTGGGATTTTCCGACGGTCTTCTTTGCATTTCTTTAGATGGATGCTTTTGCGAATATGCGAACTTATAATTATGCCTCGATTTGATAGTCCCGCTGACATCCGTAACATTTCCATCTCCCTCGATTTTTTTATTTTTGCTTTATATTTTTCATGCATTGTCCAAAATTGCGAACCGTACGTTAAGCCGTACAATGTATAAAGCAAACCTTTAACCACAATTAACCACGATTGAACCAAAATATTTAAATTGATCACATTTCATAATGATAATTCTATTTGGAAGGATGCCCGGCGTCGGATTTGCAGGTTCGGAAAAACAGTAATGCAACAGTTCTGTTTTCATCCGGCTGATTCTAAAGCTGTCTTCTTCGAAAGCCTTAATCCAATTATTAAATATATTCTGAAGGGCTATGGTGTCACAGGGTAAAGTTTCATCGATTTGTCCCTTCAAGAAAGAGTCTTGCACAGTATTGAATAGCAAGGGACTTATACAACTGCCTTAGTGCACTCCAACTTTTACTTCGAATTCCCCGTTTATTTCCGCCGTGCATTTTACTTTCGTTTTTACGTCATCGTATGTATCTTGTATTATCCTGACGTGCGTCTCTGGTACCTTTTGAGGTTTCAGCGCTGTCCATATGAGATCTCTCGAAACTCCATCGAAGGCTTTCTCCAGATGATAGGTAGATCTTTGAAGGCGTCGTGATGTTTATCCATACATACATTACATACATACCCTAAGGTGTCGAGGCATCATCGGTGGTTCTGTCCATTTATCTCCTCGTGAAATTTCTCCACTGTGTCCTATTTCTTGCTATATGTTTAGCTGAGTGCCAAGTTTCCCCAGCTTCTATCAGGATTTTTTCAACGGTAGCGTTCCATGTGGTTTTGGGTCTTCCTCTTTTATTTTTTCCTTCCGGTCTTGTTTCCCAAATTTTTTTCACTTGTCGATTCTCTTCCATACGCACTAAGTATCCAAACCATCTTAATTTCTTATCCTCGAGATTTAGTTTAGCCGATTTGACATGCAGTTGTTTTCTAATATCTTAGTTTCTTTTCTTGTCTATTCTCCTGGCTCCTATAACTCTCCTGAGGTATTTCATCTCCATGGCTTGAATTTGTTTTTCTTGTCTTCCTGTGAGTATCCAGTTTTCACCTCCGTGTAGCAACACAGGTAAGTACATCGATTTGAAGATTCATATTTTTGTTTCTTGTGTGATTTCTTTGTGGTCCAAGAATTTTCTTCTTAATGCTGCATACAGCCTATTTGCCGCTTTGATCCTCGCCATCAGTTTGTCTTCCGAATTTCCTCTGCTGTTTATTACACTACCCAAGTATTTGTATGCTTGCACCTGCTCGATGACTTCTCCATCTACCGTTACACTTGCAACTCCTGCTTCATTTCCTATCACCACCACCTTTGTCTTTTCAACATTGAGCTCCAATTTCTGGGCTGCTAACGCATCTTTCCATATTTTCACACTCTTTTGCATATTTTCTTCACTATTTGCAAACAGTACTATATCATCCGCAAACGCACATGCCTGGAGATATATTGGCTGTAGCTCTCTATACCCGACTCTGAATCTTTGCATCCTTTCTTGGCAATGTCTGATGGCGTGGTCCATTGCGCAGATAAATAGGATGGGGACTCAATACACTTCCTTGTCTCACTCCTTCAGACGTCTTGAATTTCTCTGACAGCACATTACATGTCCTTACCACATTATAAGTTTCCTTGTAGATGCTTTTGATGGTTCGCACCATTCCTTTATCCACCCATTTCTTCCTAAGGCTCTCCCATATTTTCGCTCTGCTTATCGAGTCAAAAGCTTTTTTCATATCTATGAAGCGGGTAAAGACTTTTTTATTTTTAGAGAGCTTTTTTTCCAACACTTGTTGTACGGTGAAAATGTGGTCTTGTATGCTATGGTCTGGTCGGAAAGCACTTTGGATATCAGATAGCTTCTTTTCCACTCTTTCTCTGAGTCTGCATTCTAGGATGGTCTCGTACACTTTAAGGGCTGTCGTGAGGAGCGTTATCCCCCTATAGATATAGCATTCTTTTGAACCCCCCTTTTTGTGGATAGGTAGGATGACTCCATACTTCCAATCCTCTGGAATAATTACCCTTTCCCAGGCTTCATTCAGTATATCTAAGAGTTCTTTTCTTCCCCTTTCTCCAAGATATTTGATGTATTCCGGTGCACCTCATCAACGCCTGGAGCTTTTCCAGTTTTGATTTTTCTCAGTGCTATGTCGAGTTCTTTTCTGGTGATAAGGCGCTCATGGTTTTGTGGTAGTTCATTGTTAAGCTCTATATCCCCTTCATCTTCCGTTCCTTCTGTGTCTTCCTTGTTCAATAGTTCCTCGAAGTATTCTTTCCGTCTATTTACTATTTCGTCTTCTTCTACCAGTACCTTTTTGTCTTTTGCTTTGATAGTTTGTAATTTAAATGTCGTAAGTAGATTTTCCTCCTATAAAGCCGCATTGACTATCATAAAGTTTAATTTTATTTCCCCGCTCGTAAATTTTTATTGTATAAGATATTAGCTTCACCGACCGGTAGTTGGTGCAATTTCTCGTGTCGCTTAGAACAAAAAAGCTCTTCGTCCACATTTTATTAAATAGAATCGCGGGTCATTTAAAGCCTACATTGCCGAGTTTCAACCATACTTCCGAAGGTTCGTAATCTGGTCCAACTGCCCTTTATCGCTTAATTTTTGTTCATTACTTTTCACTGTTTTAACTACCGCTTCCTTCATTTTTTACATCGTTGGTATTCCAGTTCTAAACGCGCCTTTTCAATTTTATCGTTTTGACTATACTTAGTCCATGCTTGGCCGGCAAAATCCTCTTCCAAACCCTAGTAGTGGATGCCGACCGGCAATAATAGCTACAATTGCGATGTAAATATGGTGATTAGCTACGGTCAGGAGGCATTGCTGTCGTGTTATTTGATTTCTCAATATGGGTAGTATAACTTACCATCCAGTTTATGCATTTTGACCATAGGATTGAGGTACCTAATTTTAGTGGTGTTGGCACAGCACAGACTATATGTACAAAGAAACTAAATCTTCGTTTATAGTCAATCTACATAGATAGTCAATCTGCAATCAAGGCACTTAACAGCGTTACAATTAGATATAAAACAGTTTTCAGTTGCCGAAGGAATTACCCACGAGGACAGTCTCTCTTGGATTCCCGGACATAGTGAAAGGAATGTGGATCAGCATTGAATTCACAAAACACTCACACATCGATAGCAATTTACTATCGAAGAGACAAATAGACTTTAATGCGAATAAAGTAACAAACACCACCTGATCTGTGTTATATGATATCTATCTCGCAACTTATGGACAAAAATTGTACGAAAAGCGAACCACGACCGCACTGGGAATGGGTAAAAGAGACACTCGTATCCTAACAGGTGTACTGACAGGACACTGCACGATAGATACAATGGCCGTTAGGATAGGCATCAATTCATCTAACTACTGCAGGAGCTGTCAGGATACGGTAGAAGTAGAAACTATCAAACACTTGCTTTATGAATGATCAAATATTCAAAGCCGTCGTCTCCGTTACGTGGAAAACAGTATCTTTAAGGAACTGGAGGATCAGTTCCATATACAAACATGATATGTTTCATCAGGAGTACAAGCTGGTTTCATAAAAGACCAGCTGAAGGATAACGTAGTTAGAATAGAACCGGTACCACAAATAAAAGGGAAACACAATGGACCAAATGATGCACTTCCCTCCAAACCTAACCTAGCCCATGCTTGAAAAGCTACCTTTTTGGTTCCGCCGTTCCACCACCAAGTTTCTTTATTAATGTGGAACCGGCCTTTCGTTAAATTCATTTTGAAAGTTCCTCCACATATCTTGCGCATTAAGTTCATCTACAAGCTGGCCTCTTTCCTTATTTAAATTGTACCAGTCTATGTTTTCTGCCGCCGCAGGTTTTCATTGCATTTTCTCCGGTTTCCTTGCGAAAAGATTATGTTGACTCACTAACGGATTCGCTTGAATCACTTTGCAGTCCCGTATTCGACGTTTCATATCATTCCAGCTTAGATGACAATCTATCTGGGTTTTGTGCTCCCAACTGCAATAAGTAATTAAATGCTTTTCTTGCTTAATATATACAATATTTAGAATAATTAATCTCCACGGCAGTCTTCGTATTCGTTGTTTGATTCCCCGACGTGCCCATTTAAATCTTAACCGATGAAAAGTATGATATGTATATCCTTCGTTGAGATGTTCACAGCCTACTTACACTACTAGCGATATTCCACGTTTCCTTTTGAATTATTAATTTAGGAAGCATTAAAAAATCTCTTATTTTCAGAACATTTACGATGTATTCTAAGAGATCGGTTGATAAAATAATAGCAACACCGTTTTATTTTGTTGAGCTCCGTAATAGAACATTTTGTAAGATTTTATTTGTAAACATTAACGACTACGTATCGCCAGCTGGAACGTCGGAACAATAGCAGATAAAAGTTTTAACCCATTTGGGCCCAAATAAAACTTCGCGGTTAAAATAACAAAATTTCTTTATTAATTGGTAAAAACTATTATTATTATAAGAAAATAATAAAGAAACAAAAAAAAAATATGTCCTTCATTGGAAAAGCCGTCCTCAAAGGGGGACACTGGGCTTAAGCAGTATGAAAAATTTCAAAGGATTCTCTTTCAACGCATAAAGTTTGCACACACTTTTTATATTGCCAACGCGCTTTTTTATGACACACGGTACATCTTAGTTGCTGTTGGACGCAAATTTTCACTACTCGTGTGTCTCAAATAGTGACAAGTAATATAGCGACGAAATTAAAGCTGATCCAACTTGTCATCATTCGTTAGAATGTGAAGGCGCCATGCGTTTGCCATGGCTAGATCCAGCATGTAAGTGAACAAAACCCACCACCATTTTTTGCCACGTATAGCAGTGCGGTACAATGAAATTGATTGATCAGCTTGATCTACACCACCCGTACCCTTGTTGTAGCTTTGAAAAACATGCGGAATGCCAACGTCTACTTTCTTCTTCTCCACTGCGCTCCATCTCTTTATTTTCCCCAGAGGGAGGACGCTATTATAGTTCGACCCCATGGTGCAGACACTGTTGTCCAGCCAACGGATGTGCCGGGTGTAGACAAGACGAATTTTAATTAGGTGGAGACACAAGGGTTAAACTAGAAAAGAAAACAGAGTTCGTTACTTGAAGTAACGAACTCTGTTTCCGATGTTCCACCACTTTGTTTCTTGTACGCACAATGTGTCTTTTTTTGCCGTAAAATCTTTTCTAGTTTCAAACTTTTATCTGCTATTGTTCCGACGTTCCAGCTGGCGATACGTAGTCGTTTATGTGAAAGCATCATATTGCTTGCCCCGGAAATCCTCAATCTCTAACACGAACATTTCCGTTCGCCCCGGGATCACTTCTTCGCTTTGCCAAAGAAGTGCCCGGATGGATGACGTCTTCGTTGACACTGATTTCTGTGATGCAATGGCGGGCGTATGATTTAACTTAACTTTTGCCCCACCGGTAGTCTCGAGACGTGGGAACCGATTTAACACACACATACTTCGGGTAATCTTAAAGATGTTATTGTGGTTCAGGCTCATTGTTGATGTTAAAATTTAGTCGGCTTTTATGACAAGCAGAGAAAAAATTGATACAGGTTTTTAGAAAAAATATTATGAATTCTGAGAGTTTGCACGTAGTTACAGGGTCTATGTAACCGAGCGTAGGTTTTGTTGACGCATGATAGAGCCAGAAATTTAATAAAATACGGCTTGCAGTTCTTATAAACCAATACTTATATTTTGAATCACATTTTATTGCGTCACCTTTGCTTTTGTAGAATATATTGAATACTTAGCACCCAACGTGGAGTTAGTGTCACTGAAATGAAAACTAATGCAATTTAATTATTTTTCCTGTTCGTTGACCTACTTTGATACGCACCAAGTACGGAAAAAAACATTAAGACGTGGCAATTGAACACAACAAGGAAGCATTACTAATGAACCCTTCGTCAAAGATGATATTGATATGGTTTTGTTTTATGATCTTTGGAGCCAGACGGGTGCCGTGGCCACTGTTGCATTATGTTCTACCTATGCTTAGAGTTAAATCGTGTAGTCTAGTGAATCACGCAGTTGAGGCGCGTCTGTGTGCACCAACCCTTGCTGTCAGATATCTATACTAGGTTTAGGAATATTTTTATGGACTACGAAACGTCCATTTCGTTTCCAGCAGTTAAAACTATTATATATACATTTGGAAGAGGAAGCAGAGGGGAATTGATAGGTTATCGCAAATCTCTTAATGTGGTGGAAATAAATTTTAAGATGGTGGTTTTTACTCTTACCAACATTGCAGAGTTTTTCAAACAAAGTCGCAGAAAACTATATGTTTTCTTTGTTGACTTTCGCGCAGCTTTTGACTCGATAGCTCGTGAAGCTCTTTTATAAGCTGCACAAAATTGGTTTGTCAAACAAAGTAATAAATGTGCTGAAAGCGATGTATGAAAACAACGTGGCGTACGTATGGAATGGAGAGTTTGTATCGGAAGAATTTGGAACGCAAATGGGAGTTAAGCAAGGTTGCGTCTTAAGCACTTTACTTAGGGATCGAGCTTGGTGGTGTGCGGATACCGGGGCTAAAGTTTGCGGACAATGTAGTGTTATTGTCGGACACAGTTGAAGGGATGCAGCTTGTTATGAACCGACTTGAATATTACGAGAGTGGGTCAATAAGTCCCTGAAAATTAACACAAATTGTGTCATCACCTTAAATTTATTTTTTTTTTGTCAAGAATCATCTTTCAAAAGAACGCACCCAAATTTTCAGACAGATCTGTCAAACAGTTTTGTTGTAGCAGCCATTTTATATAGCTACTACTAGCATTTTCGTTAAAATGGAAAAAAAGTGAATCTCGAGTGCTCATTAAACACTATTTTTTGCGAGAAAAAACTATCACGCAAACCAAACAAAAGGTTGACAAATATTATGGGGACTCTTCACCATCGATTGGAACCATTCACCACTGGTTTACTCAATTTCGGTGCGGTCGTTCAAGCACAAGTGACGCCGAACGTTCTGGTCGCCCAATTGAGGTCACCACACCAGAAATGATCGACAAAATCCATGGTTTGATAATGGACGATCGGCGAGTGATGTGCGCGAGCTTGAAGAGGCCACAGGCTTATCACATGGCTCAGTGATATCGATTTTACATAAATATTTGGACATGAAAAAGCTTTCCGCAAGATGGGTGCCGCGTTTGGTCACAATCGACAACAAACGCATTCATTTGACAACTTCAAAGGTGTGTTTGGCGATGTTCCAGAAAAATTCGGCTGAGTTTTTGCGCCGTTTTGTAACCGTGGATGAACCCTGGAACCACCAGAAACCAAAGAACAGTCAAAACAATGGACTTCTCCTGGTGAATCGAAGCCGAAGAAGACCAAGACGGGTTTGTCAGCAAACAAGGTCATGGCGACAGTTTTTTGGGATGCGCGCGGTGTTATTCACATCGATTACCTTGAAAAGGGTAAAACGATCACCGGCGCATATTACGCAGAGCTGCTAGATCGATTCCAAGCCGATTTGAAGCAAAAACGGAAGCATTTGGCGAAGAAAACAGTTCTTTTTCACCAGACCAACGCACCGGCGCACAAGTCCGCAGTCGCAGTGGCAAAATTGCATGAGTTAGGCTACGAACTCCTCCCTCATCCAGTACATTCCCCAGATTTAGCCCCCTGCGACTATTTCTTGTTTCCAAACATGAAGAAATGGCTCGGAGGTAAGAGATTTGGATCGAATGAAGAGGTCATCGCTGAAACAAACGCTTATTTTGAGGGGCTCGAGAAATCATATTATTTGGAGGGCATCAAAAAATTGGAGAAACGTTGGATGAAGTGAGCCCAAATTTGGGGTTATTGTTTTTTTGAGAAAGTTAAAAAATTCCTTAGATACTTTCTGAAGCAAATCTTACGACTTCCAACATGTACACTTAACAATATTCTGCATTTGGAAACTGAACTCCCACCACTTTTTTTTAGATACCCTAAAGCTGCATGCGGATTACATTGTAAAAGTTGTTGGGATGGAAGAAGTAAGATTGCCGATTGTACTGAAACATTTAATAGAGACAAGAGGGCACTTGGTTCAAAAGAGGAGTTGGCGGCAAATTATGACATGAACTTAAATATTGCAGCGGACATGGAACTTTCAATGTTAAAAACTATATTTACCAAAATTTTGAAAAAACAGGCAATGCCAGATTTATAGCTGAAGCACACTCATCGCAGCATAGGCTCATTTATAGTAGGCTGAATTTTAACTTAATTGAGAACTATTCTACGTACTGACCCAATCGCTATTTTCTGCATATGATAACCACTATATTTAAACTTAGAGGGGAACTAACTTTATTTCACATCGACCCGATCTTCCAATTTTATGTGACCTATGCAACCTTAATGAAAGGGAAGATGTATACCATTTCATCGGAAGATGTCCCATTTTAAGAGAATTTCGCGTGAGATACTTTGGAGTAATTTCGCTGGACCTAGATGAGGTTATTAACGTATTGAATGGTAGTCATGGGTGGTTAGTTTTATAAAACTATGCTACAACTGCATCCCGATACAGAGCGTGTATTTTGGAAGGCGATTTTTGATCACAAGTAGAAACCATAATTAAAGGCACTATTAGTTAACCATGTACTTTATGATAGCTAAATTGTCAATCTGGTGGACGGCCTTAAGCCATACCATAAACGACTATGTACCTATATACTCTGCTTGTAAATTGTATGAAGTTAATAAAAAGTCTATCTAATCTAAAAAAAAGTCCGTCAGATTTATAGCACCAGATTTTTACTTAGAAAAAGGGCTTCCACACCGATTTTGATGAAATTTGAATATCTAAATAATTACCGATTTCTCGTTCTTCTATATTATTGTGTAATCCATCTTACACTATGTAGTTTGGGATATATTTTATGCACAACATATTCATTCGAAACATAGCTAAGATCAATAGAGCAATACGAATTACGAATAAAATTCCACAGACTAAAATTTTCAAATATATCACTTAACACTTCCACATACTAAACCTGCCGCCGGACTGCAAGCTTAGTGTTTAGGGGTCAAGACACCATCTTGACAAGTCTCTATCACAGGTAGTGACCCTACACCGGCCGCATTGATCACTCCTATCCATCTAGACAGCCTATCTAGTCGCCAGGCGTATAGTGAGGTAATCAGATGTGTTTGATAATTTCAGCTACACCCCAGGCATAAATAGAGAAGAATTTTATTTTTTATAAAATGAAATTGAGTATTTTGTTGTTTTTTTTAAGTTGATACCAACATATCACCATATTACTCTACCCAGGGTATACACAAATGAGTAAGTTTGTATACATAGTTTGTAACATAGAGAAATACGATAGACCTCCAAAAGCATATGTATTTATGGTCAGCAACAAAAGTTATGTCGATCTAGCTATGCCCGTCCGTCTGTCCGTATGTTACAACTCTTTGGGACTTAAATTTTGAGCAAGGAACGTGAAATTTGGTGTAAAGGCCTTCTGGAATCCAATACATATTGTTAAAAATCTGCCCACAGACACGCCCACTTTTAAGAAAATGTAATTTTTCTCATTATTTTTCCTAGAAACTGGAAAATATTGTCTAGATAAATTTTGTAGACGTTGACTTTCTCTACATTTCGTGCATACATTATATTTACCCGTACATGGCCATGTCAACTTTTTAGTGGTAGTTTCTTAAAATAAAAAAAACCTATATTTCTTCTTCAAAAATATTTACTGCAATGTGAGGATCATACTTCTATGTTCTATGTGGTTTGCAACTTTCCTGTATGTTTTTTTTTTTTGTGCGATCCTAAGGTGTTTATAAATCAGGTTAGAATTACTTTGTTACCCTTGTAGCTAGATATAGTTTTTTTTATATTTTGCATCACTTGAGTTTTTTAAAGTTTATTATTCCAGTGATAAAGAGAAAGGAAGGGTGGAGAGGGGAATTCAATAGTTGAGGATATGAAAAACGAGGATCCCATATGTCAGTGAATCACGAAAAATCACAGAATGGCTCATAGGAATGATAGCGAAAATAAAGATTAGTTGTTGGAGAAGTATTACTTGCCCAGACTGAATAGCCTTATTAAGATAGACATCTTATCTACAACCTAAACCTATTTTGTCATATCCATGTGAAATACTTCAATAGATAGGATGGAAATTAAAAACGAAAGATTTATTAGGTGCACTCACAAATTTTCAAAGTTCGCTAAGTTGTTGCATGTAAAAAATAGACCAGTTCTACACAAGAGGAACAAAATAAATAAAATTTCAAACTATTTTACAGTTCCAAAAATTCTCTTTACATCGGTAAGTAAAAGAAGCTTGCTCAGCCCAATAATTCTTAATTTTATAAAGGTGCTAGGCGTAAATCTTGATCAGATAAATCTTGACTTTGGCGAGGTGAATGGCCAAATCGAAATCCACTATTTCGGAGATTTTGTGTCGATAGATACATCAATACAGTACATATACTATTCAGTTACCAAAAAGAAACCGTCTGACATATTTTTAACAGGTGCCAAAGAATTAATTATCAAAATTTGGTAAACTTTCGAACTAACTGGCTAGTTAAAAGGGTTAATTCGTAGGAAGGAGAAAGCTGAAAACGTAAGGTCTAATTTTAAAAGAGCAACATCCAAGAAATACAAAAAGGGTGGTATAATCTACACAAGATATACAAAAATACAGGATAAAAATAAACCTTTGTATCTCAAAGGAGTGATTCTAAATTGGTACCTAACCATTTTGTTTCCCAACATTCTAAGAGACTCTATGAAGTTTCCTGAGTTGCATTCAGTTAAGTTCGTACACGTGCTTAAGTGAGGTAAAATAAAATAATTTTCGAGTGTTGAAGGCGACCCACAAACCGATCCAGAGGATTTTTTGGCCAAATTTGTATCGACAGATGAGACCTGGATTCACCACCCCGCCAAATTTGTATCGACAGATGAGACCTGGATTCACCACTATACCCCTGAGACCAAACAGCAATCAAAAGAGTGGAGAAGTTCTGGATCACCAACCTCGGACAAAACTAAAGTTAAGTTATCGGCTGACAAGCTAATGGCATCGCTATTTTGGGATTCAAAGGGAATCATCATGGTTGATTACCTTGTCAAAGGTCGGTTTTTGAGTTAGCGTGAAGAAGTAAAGGAGAAGCGTCCAGGAATGTTGAGGAACTTTTTTTATTACACCAGGATACTGGCTAAATTTATTATTTGAAAGCCTAGCGGAAACATTTTTTTAAAGTTTTTATATAATGGCTCTAGAGACCAGATGGAAGAAGTTTACGTTGAAAAATAAAAGTAATTTGTTAACTTTTGAGTTTGTTTTCTTAGTGAGGCTGGGAGCTTTCAATCCACATCGTATTTTATGCGTGCTTAACGATATAACAATGTATGTATGTATGCGAAGTAAGCAAATGTTAAAAGAACATTAGAAAACATTATCAATTTAAAGTCTTTTGGGAATGCTTTACACTCACTTAATGGCTTATATTTTAATTTTTTACGTAGAAAATAAAATATAGGATAGATCGATCAATTAGATGGGATCTGCTTAGAATGCCGCTAACTGGAATCGAATCCTCTAAAGTGAACAAAAAATAATTGTTATGAGTCAGGGACTTCCGCACTTCCGCACTTCAGTGCGGAAGTGACAGACGCACACGGTTGCACGACTTAACTCGTTGGACGGGGCTGGTCCTTGCCCCCATACACTCGCACCACCTGCTTAAACCCAAAAATTGGGTGCCTTAACTAGCAAAGAAGAGAAAAAGCTAACCTAATTAGACCGCGGAAGAAGTCAAAAGAAAAAATTGTTGGAGAGCCTGTGCCCATACCCCGAAAAAGGACGGAATGGTGGAAACTAAACTACACTCAATCTCACAATAGACCCTATCCTGTACCTAATATATCGTATAGTTACCCTATAGTAACCTTCATCCCCATTCCCTGGGCTCTCCAAAATATTGGCTCGTCTTATCCCAAAGACGTGCTGGATGTTGGTAGCACTGGCATAGCCAACTTACTCTTGTGTCTTAACGACACAACCTTCGCTATCTCTTTAGCCAATGTTAGTTGTAGATGGCCTCTAAACGCCATTATGCAGCCACCAAAAGTCGAGTCTTGTAGAGGAAGTTAGTCACATCGTCATGTCTTGTCGTTTTGTTGGCAAAATATTCGTCCTGTCACGTCATAATCGCGCCTGATCAGCTTAAGGACGGCCTTCCATTCCACCACACACCATCATCGCACAAAGGAAATTTAGCACATGGTTAAAAAAAAAAAAAAAAAAACAGGAAGACGGAAGTGGCAAGCATGAAGATCAAATTTGGATTTCTTGACCTCTTATACCCTATCCCAGGTATATTAAATATGTGAATATCTCATCAAAAACCCGGGGAATCAGGCCACAAATTGTTGGTGTCACAACCACTTTCTGCTAACAGAAGTTTTAACAACAGTTTTGGGATAAAATTTCTTAAAAATGGGGGAAATATCATCTGTATAGAAAGATATCGCTGCATCTATTTTAAAAATTTCGCAACGCTACGTTCCCTTTATTAGGGGTGTAGTAGAAGTTGACGGATAGGGTTTCATACGATCCATTTTTGACGGATTGTAACTTTCCTGTATGTATGTATGTTGTTATTCTTCACTGTTGTCTAAAAACAGTTTTCCTTAAAAAAAAAAACAGACATCTGTACCTATTTCACAAAAAAAACCAGACAGGGCTGATATACATATACATGATAGCATATACATACATATGTATGTATATATGTATGCACGAGTGCAATGCTTTTATTGTGATCAAAGGATTTTTTTTAAATCTCATATCTGCTGGAGAATGTTATGGAAATTTCCGAGGGTTTCCAGTTTTACATGCGAAAATTAGCTATTGTGCATTTTTTTAAAGAAAACAATGTAAATGGTCTTTTTTGAATATTAAAACAGCAATGTAGTACATTCGAAATATTATATTATAATTTCAATCTTTTTTACTTCTATCTATGTATAAGGCGAAGTTTGGTTTTCTAAAAATTATCAGTCTTGAAACTTTTATCAAACTTGACATCTCAATTCTGTTTGCCTGTCTATCTGTATGTTTGGCCGACTCTTCAAACTTCATATCTGGGATCAATGGGTTCACAATTTAAGGCGAAATCAAAGAAATCGATCCCCAAAATTAACAATACTTTACAAACGGCCGATTTTGAAAAAGTCTATTTGCTCGAAAACTGGTCTTACTATTTCCATCAAATTTCAAATTTTAGTTAATGTCGGTACATGCTATCAGACGGCGTACTACGTTTTTGGTAGAAAATAATGTATAACGGTACTTTACTTTTAAGCAATATTTGACATATGCTAGGTCATAGCATACTAAGTTTTGGAAAATTTTCTAAATTATTTGTTACGATTTTGTTTAAATATGAAATCTGATTTTTTCCAGATAAACAGCATATATGTAGGTGCAAGTACGTGCGACCCAGTCATGCACTTTATTTTTTCAGCTAATAAATAACATTCGATACGATTAACATTTTTGCTTACTTGAAACGGCAGAAACCCCTCTGACTCAAAAAATTACAATACATCACTGTTAAAATGTTTTAAATAAATGGAATGTGTTAATTACTTTCATCGATTGATATTCATTGTGAGCAGTCAAAGTAAGTAAATTGATAATATGAAGGCATGCGACATGTGACTGCAGAATTTGTATGCATACGAGTACGTACTTTCTCCATCTTTCTTTTAATACGTACATATGTATGTACAATATAAAACAATTAGAAAATATTATAGTAGAACTTTGGCTAATAATTATGATTGTACAACAAAAGGATAAATAGGCAAATATCATTATCCAAAGCGGTTGGTGCAGGTGAAGGGTCTGCCTTCTCCATAGCTTTTCGTAGTCACTCATGCTGTTTGTGTACTCGTATTATTAATTTTGCAGGTGACACGGACACGTAAAATAATTGACAACAACAACCGTCAGTACAAAATTAACAAGAATCTTTTTGACATAACGAATAATATAACACAGAAAATATACTGGATAACTGACAGATAAAATGACGGGATAATGGACAAGATTGCTGGAAGATTGGAACAGGATATCCTGAATTAAATACTGGTTATCAAAGATTAAGTTAATGAGATCGTGCGAGCCTGTCAAATGGTGAAAAATGGCGTAATCAACACAAATTTCCTAGACTTAGAGGAAATAAACAGAATTATAGTTGTTGCTAAATATCCTATCGATTCTTAAAGTGAGAAAAGAAGAGTATAACTTACTACCGACGAGGCCATAGATTATAGAGGGGAAGCACATAGACCTTAAATTCAATAAGATGCTAGTTAAAAACAGAGAAACATATAGTATAGTATGTAACTGTTTCTCCATATGTAATTCAATAGTTTGACGGCACTAGAAAAACTTCCCGAGGACATCTGCATAGCGAAACTTCTGAAAGGAGGACCTACGACGTGCATCTTTCGTGCAAACACGGACGAAGTCATAGAACTCATCAAGGAAGATACGATTTTTCTGAAAAAATTTTAGGGGTCAATTGATTTCTAATAATATTTCAAGGTCTCTTACAGTCCGACTGAAAAACAGAAGTTTTCAAGTTGAACCACATCACCAATCGGATCCATAAGATCGATCTGGAATATGTGCATGACCATAATATCTAAAATATATAACGCCTTGGTAACCTAACCCAGAAATTTTAAATCTGCTGGCGGAAATATCCTCTGTATTGGAAGATATCATATCACTCTCTTTATTATGGCGGAAATATCCTCTGTATTGGAAGATATCATATCACTCTCTTTATTATGCCTGAGTTAGAAGTTGGAGAACAGGGTATCATACGATCCGTTCAGACGGATTGTAACTTCTTCCTGTTGTCTAAAAACTATTTTCCGTAAAAAAGCATGACAGGACTGATATACACATACATCCGAGCATATATGTATGTGTAATACTTTTATTGTGAACAAAGGATTTTTTTAAATGTCATGCATGGTAGAGAATGTTATGGGAATTCTGAGGGTTTCCACTCCCTCCCTTGTCTACAGACATACCCGTGTGAATAGTATTTTTACAATATTAAAACAGATTGCTGTAGTACATTTCGAATATTATAATTTCAATCTTTTTTACTTCCACTTAGAAGGCGAAGAAGTATTGGTTTCCTGAAAATTTCCGATCTCGAAATTTGTATCATAGAGAAGATAGAAAGATTCAATAAAGTGGGTCTCTCAATTCTATCTGTCTATTTATACGTATGGCCGATTGCAGACTAAACGGCACTTCATGTCTGGAGCCAGTGCGTTCACAATTCCAGGCGAAATCGGAGTTTTCATTCTAACCTCAAAATTAACGATACTTCTATTTGCTCGAAAACGGCTCTAACGATTTCGATCAAATTTCATACTTTAGTTAATGTGGATACATGCTATCAGACGGCGTACTACGTTTTTGGTAGAAAATAATGTATAACGGTACTTTACTATTAAGCAATATTTGACATATGGTAGGTCATGGTATACGAAGTTTTGGAAAATTTCAAAAATTATTTCTTATGAATTTGAAATTTGTTTTTTTTTTTAATGATTTTAAATTGTTTGTTTAATCATGAAATCTGATTTTTTCCAGATAAACAGCACTTTTGTTTCAACTAATGAATAACATTCGATCCGATCAACATTTTTGCTTGCTTGAAACGGCATAAACTCCTCTGGCTCCTTTCAAAAATTTCCAATGCATCATTGCTAACAATGTTTCAATTAAATGCTAAATGTTAATTACTTACATACATCGAATAGTATTCATTGTCCGCAGTCAAAATAAGTAAATTGATAATTTAAAGGCATGCGAGATGTGATTGCAGAGTTTGTATGCATACGTAGCTTCTGTATCTTTTTTCTCAATACGTATGTATAAAACAATTATTATACTAGTAGAACTTTGGCTACTAATTATGACTGCAGAAACAAATATTTATAGATAAATATTCAAATATCATTATCAAACGCGGTTGGTGCAAGCGAAGGGTCTGGCCTTCTTACGTAGCTTTTTGTAACCACTCATGCTGTCTATGTTGCACTTTTCGTACGAATGAAATCGACCTAATACTTTATTTCCATTTCCGAAGGGTTTATCTACGAGTAACTAAAAAGTTATTTCATGACAATTTTACTCTCGGATATTTCTCAGAACTTTGAGAGAAGAAAATGTTTGTGATGTTTTCTGGGACTCAAACCTGACACTCTCGGTCAGTGGCCCTGATCACTTAAGATCTGAGTCACGGCGCCTGTTATCGTTTAGGTCAAGCATGTCAAACTGGTTTTGCATCATTGGCCAACGTAAGCTATTAAGCTTGACGGCCGCAGATTTTCATTAATTACAAAAATACGATTTTATCAAAAATAATAGGCACAGTGTACTTTGCTCAACGTTATTGAACTTGCATAAAAAAATTAGAATTACGTGTGTTGGCAATCCTCAAATCACGTTAGTATTACGTATCAAGTATCGCAACATTCTGATTCCAATATTCCCCTACAAAAAAAAATTTTCTCACTGGAATGTGTCCAGTGCCGCCACTTTGTAGGGTCGTAGCAAATTTTCTGCATTAAAAAAAAAATAATGCCATTTGCTACTTTGCTACCCACTTTTACCAAATTCATAGGATTTGCTACGTTTTAAACTTTTTCTTGATTTTTCATATCTCCTTTTTCTCCTAATCATTACGATTATGTGCTTTAGTTTAAATGTTCCATTTTCATTCCCCTTCTGGTGTTGACCGATGTTATTCTCGGAGTTATGCTGGTTTAATCCAGAAGTGTAGTTAATAGAGATGGAATGTTTTTTCTTAGATTCTTTTCCGAGTTTTTATTTCCTGGCCTGAACACTCCTGCTACAGTCTACCCCAACTATCCTTAGTCCACCCGTTTACCATTTTATGGTTTGATCTTTGAGGGTATATTTATATATCGTGGATTCGTTCGTCCATTCTATCTTAAAGCTCAGCTTAGTAGTAAAGTTTTTGATGAAAGTTGCATTTCTTGATAGTATTTAGTTATTTCTATTGAGATTTTTCATTAACTTAGCAACCACGACAGAAAATAAGTTAAAAAGTGAGGGCAAGTCTGCTTCACAATTGTCAGTCAATGAACTGGATTGACGCTTTTTACGTAATTCAAAGACCCTATCCAAGCCTGCAGGGACAAGGCAGGAAAATGAAATCTAGTATTCGAGTTACAGTCGGGGGGGCTAATCTGTGAGTGAACTTTTGCACAATTTTTCGGACAGACCATTTCACTCCAATTGTTCATGAAAGCAAAATCCTGAACTCTTTTTAAGAAAGGAGTTCATTTAAAATAAAAAAGGATTTTGGCAATTTTCCAATACTTGGTGATATGCCATGACCTTGTATAATATGTTAAATATTGTTGAGATACCGATTTTGAACTAAATCGCCTGAGACGAAAATAATTCAATTTTCAAAAACAGGTACCGTCATATGTATTTTTGACTAAAAATATGGCCCCCCGAATTATGACCCTACAGACCCCAGTTAGGAAATTTCAAGAAAATCTGTCTATCCGTTTAGGATGCAGCCCAAGGTACAGACCGACGGACAGATAAAAAGAATTGCGAGACTCACTTTTTTGAGTTCCTCTATTATAGTAAAATCAGAATTGATCAAGATCTCGAGATCTAAAATTTTTACGAAAACAATAGTTGCCCTATAGGAGCAAGTAAAAATAACTAGTTATGCCATATGTCTTGTAGAATTTTCGGTTGTTATTTTGACCGCGGAACTCTTCGATTTTCTTCAGCTTGGGGGGCAACAATGATCCTCCTAATAAATCAATCATTTTATATATTTCAGAAAAAAAATTCATGCCAGCATTCTCCCTAGCCTTGTTATTAAAATTTTATATATTCTCCAATATTTGTTTTTCTTCCCAAATTCTTCGGAAGCCATTGGGTGACCTAGAAATTGGGAACTTTGCATATTTACATCACAGACTACGGTGCAGCCGATTATGTGATTTTTATTATATACAGGGTGTTTCAAGGAACATCTTTCAAAATCCAGAAAAACTATGTCCAAACGATTTCCGATTTGCAAATTCTCACAAGTTACTGAAGCCTCGCATTACCTACAAAAACACAACTTTGCGCACTTACCGTATAGACAAGAATTTTATGTAGATTGTTTTTTTTTACATTTTTAAAATGCAGGATGTTACAAAGAACACTTCAAAAATCACTTTAATTCGACTTGCCAGTGTACCTTTTCACACTTTCGGTACCGCTCGACTGACCAAAAGTATAAACTCTGCACACATTATAGCATGGACTATGGGAATGAACATTACACACAGATTTTCTATTTTTGAAATATACCTATACACTATTAAAAATAACACTTTTTTATCTCTTTAATAAAATTTAGCAATTTTATGCGTGTACCTTCGACAGTTTCCACGCCTTGCCTAGATGAAAAAACTTATGCACTTACAGGACGAAGTAGAACTTAATGGAGATACATTTTCGAAATACAGGGTGCTGCATAAAATATTTTTAATATTTAATTAATACAGTTTTCCACTGTGATTTCTTCCAGGACACCTCAAATTAACAAGCACAGACTACGGTGTAGAAATCTAAGTAGCCATATTCTAGATTTTGAAAATCCAGGCCATTGCAAAAAACATCTCTTACATATAATTTCTCGATGTCTGTGTCAGGGATGTCAATTTAGACCTTTCGTGGCTAGATTAAGCAAGATTTCAATTGAATACCTCCTTAGGTACTCGTATTTCCATCACGAAATCTATTCCTCAACGATGAAATTTTAAGTAGAGCAAAGTTGAAAAAAAACGACAAAGTTTTAATTTTAAAAAAATGAGTCCAAAATTTTAATATGGCTTAGATATCAATTTTGAATAAAATCGTCACAACCATATCCAAGAAATATCCAATTTTCGCAAATCCGGTAATAAGTATCTGTCATATGAAGTACCATTGTTGAAATTTTTAGCGAAGAATTGAGTAAAGAGTCATATTGTGAACGTCAGGGTCAGGGTATTCGAAAAAAATGCACTTTTTCAAAAAACATGTTCAATATAATTTTTGGTTATTACTGTACACTGGCGCTCAAGTAAGGAAATGTCACAAATTATTATCCCCTCGTACAGTAAACCGTTAGATACACTATTTGGTACGTCAAATTGATTTACGGTGTTTTAAGGTTGTCAAAAAAAATGGGGAGTTTAAGTTAAAAAACAATAAAAACTTTAAAATGCATACCACAGTAAATAGGAAATTCTTTTTAAATAAATGAATACTTTTGTTTTAGAAGAGTCGTCAATCGTAATAGTACAGACGAGAAGTAGAAACGAACGTATCGAAGGAAGAGAAGTTATAGTAAATCTTCGCGAAAGTGGTAAGCCTTTCAGAGAAGTAGCAGAATTATTGGGAAGATCGGTAAATAAGTGAGAATAGGAGAAGACCAAAAAAACGTCGCCCGCTACCGAACGTCGGATTGCAAAACTCTCTAAAGGGACAGTTAGCACACTGCATTCTGCACGCGCACCGAATTAGGTGCAATGTCAGCACACGCGCTGCAGAATTCAGATATCAATTGGGTGCATCGGCTGAGATAATATTTCGTCTGAAATATTTTCTCATGCACGTTTAATGCTGAGGTCGCAGGTTGAACAGTATAAGTAATAGCGTAAGGAAAAATTGTTTTTAGTTTTTAAGTGGTGAACAATGAATAAAGAGGCATAGCCTCCGAAAAAATATTTTTTATTTGTATCTTCAAATAATTCGTTAACTGGCGCCCGAGCAGGGACACGCGGTAATTTAGTAAAAATAATATAAATCCGCGATAAGGGATATAAAAGTGCATACGTGATAGTGAGAGTGTACCGCAGTAGGCCGCTACAAAAGAGACAGAAACTCTACGAAGCAGTCAAAAAGGATACATACACCCCTTCCGAGTTGCACAAGTGTTGAAGGTGTGAACAAGAGTGCGAACCACATTAAGCCGCTACAACAGAGGACTTCTACGAAGCAGCTGAAGAAGAAGATCACCATCGATTCAACTAGTTCCAGCGTCCCGAAGAACCTAAAGAACAATAAGTTATGTTCAGCATCATAATTTTCATGTAAGTGCGCCACTTAAAACTCAAACTAGGTTAATAAAAAAAAATTATTGAATTTGTCAAACCTACAATAAGGCGATTTTATTGTAATACTAACCATTTAAAAGAAAAAAAAAAAATATAAATTTGTTTAAATAAATAAATATCAAACATTTTAAAGAGAAAAATTGTAGTTAAATTTGTGAAGCGTATATGTACATTTTAATATTGACTGTTGTTGGTAAACATTTAAAAGTGAAAAAAATCATTCCAATTGCATACAAATAAGTACATTGATTAAAAACAAATATTAAATAAAATAGATTTAAGAACACAGAATATTGTTACACACACACAAACAATTATTACATTAAGCTAAAGAATCATTTAAGTTATAGCGGTCCCATAAAAATAAAAGTATAAATTACTAAAATTGGCAATATGGAGAGGATTGAAAACGCTATCACACAGCTTACTGGAGCAATAAATGCCCAGATTGAAAAGTCAAAGGAACTAGAGCGAAGGCTAGCGTCCCTCGAAATCACAGCAACGACAAGCAACCCGGTTACTACAAGTCTACAACCGCCCATAAGTGAGTCAGATTTGAAGGAAATTAGTAGATTGCCAGACAGCGTCAAGGACCTGCAGACATTCGACGGCAATCCTGTACAATACGTGTCTTGGGTTCACAACGTTGAAAGCATTTTGAGGGACTATGAGGTTGTAAAAGAAAAGCCAATTTACAGGGCTATATTACAGAGCATTCGTCAGAAAATAAGAGGCGGAGCTGACGCCGCTCTCATTTCGTACAATATTTTCGATGATGATTGGTCGACCATGAAGACTTGCTTATCTTTACACTATGCTGATAAAAGGGATGTGAGAACCCTCGAACATCAACTCGGCACCCTTTCGCAAGGAAACTTAAGCATCGATGAATACTACGCTAGCGTGAACCATCAGTTCTCGCTTATCATAAATAAGCTCAAAACGGAAGACTATAGTGCCGAGACTGTAAAAGCACTAATAGAGAATTACAGATACCGAGCTCTAGACGTCTTTATAAGAGGAGTGAACGGAGAACTATCCAAAATCTTGATGATTCAAAAGCCACAGACGCTACCGGAAGCGTATGCTTGTTGCTTGGAAATGCAAAACCTGAATTTTAGAGGCGTGGCGTTACATCCGAAGAGTAATTATACCATAACTACTCCATTAAACCAAATACCAACGCCACCTAGACAGGAGCGACACCGGCAGCTACCGCCTCCACATCTACACAGATCTCTGCCTCCGCAACAAAAGAACATAGCATATAATGCTCATCACCAGCAGCAGCAGAGAAATCGCTACCAGCCTTCATGGCCACGGAAAAGCTATCCTCCACCACCGCGACCAGCCGGACCTAAGCCCCCGGTGCCCATGTCCGTTGACCAGTCTGTCCAATCAAGACAGGTTAATTACATAAATAGACCAGCCCCCAATCGTCCCGGAAAATCTGGCCCCTACCAGTCTTATAATCAAAACAACCCATTCAGGAACCATTCGGACAATTACCCTCAAAAACAGCAGAGGCTGTACAACACAGAAACTCAGGAAGAGGAACAGTACCTAGATGAATATGAACAAGAAGTCGATGAGGAGACTGCGACTCCCAGCTACGAGATAGAAGACCCAGAGGAAGAAGTAACTGAAACCGAGGTAAATTTTATGACAAGTGCCTCTCTAGCATACCTTACATAAGGTATGTCACGAAGGAGGGCTCCATACTCAGATTTCTTATCGATACTGGGGCAAATAAAAATTTTATAAGACCTGAACTAGGAGTCAATGCAAAACCGGCACAAAAACCCTTTAAGATTCAGTCAGCGGGAGGTGAAATACGAATAGACAAGAAGGTATCCGGAAAATTCTTCGAAAAGGCGGGAAACAACACTATCCTGGATTTTTTCATATTGCCCGGCTTGAAAACATTCGACGGAATCATAGGCGATGATACGCTCAAGCAATTGGAAGCTATCATAGACAGGAAAAACAACGTCTTGACTATCAGTCCAGGCATTAAAATCCCCCTAGAAGAAAAGAAATCGGTCCAAGTCAATAATATAGAAGTTAAGGATGAGCATTTACCCGACAAGACGAAAAAAATTCTCAAGTGCATTATCGACAGGCATGAGAAGGTTTTTGGGCCAATCAGCGATACAGAATTCATCGATACAAATATAAGAGCTGAAATCAGAACCTCAACGGAAGAAGCCATTTACACGAAGTCTTACCCATACCCTGTTAATCTGAGATCCGAAGTGGAGTCCCAAATACAAAAATTGCTGCAGGATGGTATCATAAGGCGATCGAGAAGCCCGTACAATTCCCCTTTGTGGATAGTCCCTAAGAAACCTGACGCCACGGGAGAAAGGAAGTATAGAATCGTGATAGATTACAAAAGGCTCAATGCCGTCACCATATCCGACACCTATCCGATTCCGGATATTAACAGCACCATCGCCAGTCTGGGAAATTCGGAGTTCTTCACCACCCTAGACCTCACCTCAGGATTTCATCAAGTACGGATGAAAGAGGCAGACATTCCTAAAACTGCCTTTTCCACCATGAATGGGAAGTACGAATTCACCAGGCTCCCATTCGGACTCAAGAACGCACCAGCGATTTTCCAAAGGACCATAGATGATGTCCTGAAGGCCTACATAGGTAGAATATGTTACGTCTACATTGATGACATTATCATATTCGGTGGCAACGAGGAGGAACATCTAAGGAATGTCGAAACCGTGCTGTCCGCATTAGAGGAAGCAAATCTCAAGGTGAACTTAGATAAAACCCAATTTTTGAAGAGAGAAACTGAATTTCTAGGGTACCTTATAACAAATAAGGGTATAAGACCTGATAGGAAAAAGGTAGATGCAATTCATAAGCTAAAACCACCGGGAAACCTCAAGGAGTTAAAAGGATTTTTAGGACTCACCTCTTACTACAGGCGATTTATTAAAGACTTTGCCAAGATCGCCAAACCCCTAACAAATCTCACCAGAGGGGAGAGGGCCCAGGTTAAGGCCAGCGCATCAAGAAACGTCAAAATCCAATTGAACGCCGAAGAACTCAGAGCTTTCGAAAATCTCAAGGAACTTCTGACATCATCCGAGATTCTCATATTTCCCGATTTCGAGAAGCCCTTTATCCTAACAACGGATGCCTCGAATACTGCGATAGGAGCAGTACTTTCCCAGGGGGAACTAGGAAAAGACAGGCCAATTACCTACATCTCTAGATCGCTCAGCAAGGCAGAAGAAAATTACGCCACCAATGAGAAAGAGATGCTGGCGATTGTCTGGGCTCTTGATAATTTGAGGAATTATCTATACGGAGCAAAGAAAATACGGATTTTGACTGACCATCAACCGTTGACTTTTGCACTGAGCAACCGAAACACGAATGCGAAACTTAAAAGGTGGAAATCGCGAATAGAAGAATACAACTACGAGCTAACCTACAAGCCGGGAAAAACAAATTTGGTAGCAGACGCGTTGTCTAGACTGAAAACAGAGGCCAACAGCTTAACATCGGATTCGCAAACTATGCACAGCGCCGAAGAAGACAGCTCGGACCTGATTCCTCACTGCGAAGTCCCGTTGAACGTGTTCAGGAACCAAATAATCATCTCAGAGGGACGCGAAATGACCGCACATGAAGAACCCCATCCGACTTTCCATAGGCATTATATTCGTTTCCAAAAAGTCACGAAAGAAAACCTGACACAGGCCATGAAAAAAAAGCTAAACCCAAATATTATCAATGGGATCAAGTTACCAGAAACATACATTCCGCTCCTACAGGACATCTATAAAAAAAACTTTGGTAAGTTTAAAATTCGTATTACACAGAGAATAGTGGAAGACCTAAGTAATGAAGAAAACAAGATGAGAATCATCCAGGAAGAACATAACAGAGCTCATCGCAATGACCGGGAAAACAAAGAACAAATCCTGGAAAGATACTACTTCCCAAAAATGAGCAGTCTGATAAGGAAGGTCACGAGGAACTGCGAAATATGTAAAGCTAACAAGTACGACAGACACCCTTCGAAACCAGAACTTCAGGAAACGCCGATTCCTACCTATCCGACAGAAATAGTTCATATGGACATTTTCGAAATAAATCGAGAGAAATTTATAACTTGTGTCGATAAGCTGTCAAAATTCGCAAAGTTCTTCCATATCAAGGAAAAGTCAGCGCTCTATCTACGAAAAAAGATAATAAAGATTCTACATTATTTCACGGTGCCTCGATCCATAGTAACAGACAACGAGAGGAGCTTCGTAAGTCCAATCATTTCAAATTACATTAGATCTCTTGGTATTCAAATCTATTTGACTCCACCCCAAAAAAGTGAAGTGAATGGAACAGTGGAGAGGGTCCACTCAACGATCGTAGAAATTACCAGATGTCTTCGGAAGGAATATCCTGACCTGACCCTGAAGGAGATTATAGATATAGCAGTCGATCGCTATAATAATACCATACATTCTGTTACAAAAAGGAAACCGAGCGACATATTTCTCGGAAGAAGCCAACGAATCAACTACCGTAATCTCGTGGACTTTCAGTCCAAGGTAAACGAAGATCTCTCCGAACTAATCAAAAGGAATCAGAAGAGGAAAAACAGCAGAGAAAACCGTAAGAGGAATGCACCAAAGACTTACCAACCTGGAGAGGTAATATATGCAGCGGTTAAACGTCGAGACGGTAAACAGAAACCTCTATATACGAAAGAGAAGGTACTACGTGACAACAAGGTCACAATTATTACGGAAACCGGGAAGAAAATTCATAAGTCCCAGATTAAAAACATTACTGAGTAGAACAACTTCCTTTCTCGTTCCAGGCTAATTCAAGGAGTGACATTTGGAGCGGTCAATGTATTCGAATATAATACACCCATAGTGACAGTAAAACTAGGAAATGGCAGAATTATCAGCGGAGCATTTAAAATAGTGCATATTATCAATTTGAAGGAGTACGAAAACATAACCAACACACTCAAACCCACAATAGAAGACCAAATAGACAAAAGCAGTATTCTACGTCCACAGCTGATCCACCAGCTTGAACGTATCGAGGAATTATTAGTAAGGCTGCACGGGAAAGGACTAAGAAAAACAAGATCGATCAATTGGATTGGTTCCGCCTGGAAGTGGATAGCTGGTACTCCAGACGCGACAGATTGGGACAATATATTGAAAAGTCAAAATACTGTAATAGAGAATAACAACGACCAGTATAAAATAAACGAACGCTTGATGACGGTCACTCGAGGATTATTGGATGACTACAACAAGATAATCAGAAGAATAAAAAACAACAGCATTGACAAATATGAGCAAATGCTCTACAACAAGCTTACAATAATCAAAGAAGAACTCAATGAAGTGGCCTCAGCAGCGCAATTAGCAAAAAGGGGAATCGTGAACACCAATCTCTTGGATAGACAAGAAATCCAAGACGTACTTTCCCAAGTAGAGACTCTCCCGTATGAAACTGAAATAGAGGCCGTCGAGTATGCAGAACCAGTTATGCTGCAAAAGGGATCACTTTTGCTTTATGTCATATCTCTACCGAAAACCAGAACAAAGGAATTCAATCACGTGATGATCAAATCTACTGTCAAAGATAATAGGAGAATTCACCTCGACACCAGCGAACTCTTCTTGGCTCATGACGAAATGTATGGTATTAAACAAACATGTGCAAAAATGCGAAGTACAATAATCTGCAACGAATATCAGCTGCAGACGTTGCCCCCTGAAAATTGCATTAACCAACTAGTAAGAGGAAAAAGTGCGAAGTGTGATTATCAGTTCCAAAAGAAGCAAGTTATTGAACTCCTTACGCAAAACACGGTCTTCCTAACAAATTTTAACGGAACTCTTAAGTATGCTAATGAAACCAAGATACTTAACGGGACATTCCTAGTGCAGTTTGATAATGAAACCGTAACCATTAATGATAACAGCTACAGCAACAGAGAAGTAACAACCTTCCATATTTTGCCACCCATAATCCAACAAAACATAACCGTAAAAGATATAAAACTGGACCTAGAATTTTTGCATGATTTACATATAAATAATATTAAAGAACTTAAGAAATTTTCCATTGTAACTAATTCAACCATCATTTCAGATATAATCATATACTTGTTAATCGTCATTATTTTTTTCATAGTATATAAGCATAAATGTAAGAAAATAAAAAAGCAACCTATACAAGTTCAACCACCTCCAGTAGTACCACAAACAAGCGACTTCTACCCCCCACCGATTTTAAGTATCTGATCTGCGGGTCGCAGTTTTAAGGAGGGAGGAGTTAGCACACTGCATTCTGCACGCGCACCGAATTAGGTGCAATGTCAGCACACGCGCTGCAGAATTCAGATATCAATTGGGTGCATCGGCTGAGATAATATTTCGTCTGAAATATTTTCTCATGCACGTTTAATGCTGAGGTCGCAGGTTGAACAGTATAAGTAATAGCGTAAGGAAAAATTGTTTTTAGTTTTTAAGTGGTGAACAATGAATAAAGAGGCATAGCCTCCGAAAAAATATTTTTTATTTGTATCTTCAAATAATTCGTTAACTGGACCTTTGTTGTCTCCTAAAGATATTTTAAAAGGGGTAGAAGAAAATGTAACAGCCAGAAGGATTAGAAAAAGATTAGCCAACTTTAACTTACATAAAGTACAGTTTCTTTCTTCTAGAAGCATAAAGCAAAGAAAAATATTTGCAAATAACACATTTCTTGGAGAGGTGAAAAAATGGGAAGAAATGAAGTAACATTCTCTGGAGTGACAAAAGTAAATTTAATTTGCAAGGATCTGATGGCAGAATATTTGTAAGACGTCCTCCAAATCAGGAATTTTTCTGAGCCTTCACCAGGAAAACAATAAAGCATGGAGTGGTAACTTAAAGGTATGGGCATGTTTTGCTTGGTCTGGTGTTGGTCTCATTTATTGGATTAAGAAATCAATGGCTTAATCTGTGTGTGTAGATTTATTGACGAACGTTGTAATAACTTATGCCGAGGAAAACATGCCGCTCTTTTGGATGTTTCAGCAGGACAATGATCCGAAAACATATTTTCAAAGCTGAGTGTGAGTGGTTTCAAAGGAATATTATTGATCTTTTTGCCTGGCCAACCCACGCTGAATACCTGTGGAATTATTTAAAAGGTGCTATGGGAAGCAACAGTAAAAAGGTCTCGGAATCCAGACCAAACTCACCATAAATTCCATGAATAATTACTAATAAACCATCCTGTTAAGGTTTCTTTGTATTTTTATTAATTCTTTCGTTTTCTTAGTTTTTGTCTGTTTCAAAATACAGTTTTATGCCGAGAAAATCTTTTTGTTTATGTTTTTGAATTTGTATTTAATAAAATACTTGTTTATTGAAAAAACAATGGATATTACTTATTATTGCATCTTGTAAACCACCATTATTTTCCAACAAGCTGAAAAATGTTTCTTTAAGAAGTGCACCTCTAAACTCTAAGGGCAAGTCTTCCCATTTTGAATGAAAAATTATATGTCTTTTTCATTTTAAATTTCAGGTTACTAGTCACAAAGTGCCTATTTATAAATGGTGTTTTATTAGAGGTTTTTTTCGAATTGGCAATACTTTTTCCAGCAACAGCCAATTTGTCAGTTGACAGCTGATTTGTGCTCAGCTTGGTTTGCCATTTCTCAATGAATAGACTTACGTCAGAACAACGTTTGCAAATTATGCAAATTTATTTGGAAAATCGTGGTTCATTTTAATGTCGACATAATCGTCTATCCAAGTAAGTAATTCAAATAACCATGGATCGTTTTCACACCACGCATACTCTAATTGATAATACGCATCCACAGAGATGTCGTACAGTGCATGCCGAAGAAACTCTTGCTGTTGTGGAGTGTAGTATTGAAGAGGACCAGAATAAGTCAATTAGCCATCGTGCAAAGAAATTGGAGTTGTGTCCAACCACTCACAGTGTATGGAAGATTTTGCGGAAAGATCTTGGGTTACGAGCTTACAAGATTCACCTCGTGCAAGAATTGAAGCCGCTTGACCATCGTGCGCATCGTACATGGTGAATGAGCGGAAAACGAGATTGCTCTTGATCCTCATTTTCACCACAAAATTTTGTTCAGTGATGAGGCTCATTTTAGTTGAATGGCTACGTCAACAAGCAAAATTGCTACATTTGGAGTGAAGAAAATCCAACGGAGCAACATGACACACAGCGCCCACCACAATCAATTTATTGAAGGAAACATTCGATGAGCGCATAATTTCGCGTAATGGACATGTGAATTGGCCCCCAAGATCGTGCCATTTAACACCTTTGTATTACTTTCTGTGGGGATATATGAAGTGAATTCACCACCAAAATTGGCGAATTCAACCCGAAATTGCAGTATTCAGAATTTGAATTTCGTCGGTTATTTGAAAAATAAAAAAAAAAAACTTCATCATATTTCTTATTTGCAGTACCTAACGAGTGGTACATCTTTTGGTTTCTTTTTAAATTACTTGTTATTTTGACAATGACAGCTGTATCGCGCTCAACAAATTTCCAAAAACTTAGTAATAAGAAAGAGGAATACAGAATACGTAATTCATTCTTGCATTATTTTGATTCATTCGCTACATTGCAAAGCTTTCTTTGCAACTTAAAACAAGAACAAAGTGCTCACCAAAAATAACGATTTGATATTCTTCTGTCACTTTCCATCGAACCGACGATCAGTTCAATTGATTACAGTCAAAATAGCCGATGACCAGGAAAAAATGCAAGTTAAGGAGAATTTCGACTAAGGGCGAACAATTCCGTTTTAATAATCAAAACCATTTATTAAAAATATTTTAATGATTAATCAGCAAGCAAAACGTTATTACATTGTACTTCTTTTTAGAAGCGCTTCCAAATTATCGTTCCACTACTGATTTTATTCAGTTTACTATTTCGAACATGTCTTAAATGTGATTAATAGGTCCGAATATTATATATGGTGACCAGATAAGAACGATAGGAAAATAAATTTAAATAAAACAACAACGGTGTGAGGTATCAAATTGATTCTGGTTTCATTTTGAAGCTACATTCATGCTATTATGTATGAAATAGCACATCATTTAAATGGCTTCGCTGGCAATATGTGTGGCGTTATTCCGGCAATAGCGTCTCGTATGTTAGCCTCGAGTTCGTCCAAAGTGGTTGGCTTGTTAGCGTAGACTAAGGACTTGACGTAGCCACAGAGAAAATAATCGAGGGGTGTCAAGTCGCATGATCGCGGCGGCCGATTGATGAACGCTCGTCGTGAGATGATCCAGTCGCCAAATTTCTCCTTCACCACTTCGAGCGTTGCGTCGCTTGTATTGCATATAGCGCCGTCTTGTTGGAACCACCGCTCGGATATATCGGTGTTGTCGAGCTCTGGCCACAGAAAGGCGGTGAACGTCACTCTATACCGAGGACCATTGACGGTAACGGTGTCTCTTTCCTCATTTTGAATGAAATAAGGTCCGATGATGCCGCCGTGCCATAAACCGCACCAAACAGTCAATCTTTTTGGATGCATTGATGCTTGATCGAACACTTGTGGATTGTGGTCGCTCCAATAATGGCAATTTTGCTTGTTGACATAGCCGCTGAGCCAAAAATGAGTCTCGTCCGAGAAGATGATTTTTTGGCCAAAATTCGGATCTCCGGCCAACATTTCCAGCACCCTATTAGCGAACTCACGATGTTGTCTATGGTCGTCCGGCTTCAATTCTTGCATCAGCATAATCTTATACAGATGTAGGCCCAAATCTAACCGCAAAATAAGCCTGGTTGACTCTGTGGCGATGCCCAATTCAGCTGATCGGCGCCGAATCGACATTTCTGAGTCTTCTTCGATAATGGCCGCTACGGCTGCTATGTTTTCTTCACTTCGCACCGATCTCTGTCTGGTTGGTGTCTTAAGGTCCAAAATAGTGTGCGCACACTCAAACTTTTCCACGGTGGGACGAATTGCCTGCGCACTGAAGCCATGATGACGACCGACCGCACGACGAAATTCACGTTGCGTATTTACAACTAAGCCGTAATTTCGATAATATTTTTTAATAATTACCACGCATTCGGGAAGCGTCAAACGATGCATGATGAAACCTTACTGAATATTCTGACAACTGGATGTCATTAGTAACTTTGACAGCTGCTGAAACATAACCATTGGAAAAACTGTCATTGCTATCTGGTCACCCTTTATTATTTTAAAAAAGTACAACCCAAGCATATCAGCAGTGAAACTTAACTCATGATTAAAGTAGCATTATTGAAACCGTCAACAAAAAAATGAATAATCGCTTGAGTCATTTTCTATAAAATATCCTAACTATCTGAAAAGATCATCTGATTTCAGTTATTGATTTTGGATGGGACTTGAATCGACAGTCCTTTCCCAATTTATTGAACAAGTTCATTCACATAGAAACGATTGACTGGATTGATTTTGTTTTCACCCGAGCAATTCATTTTCAATTTCTATCTAATTTATTTTCCAGTATTGCATTCCAGAATTCAAAATTACACTTTTTGAACTCAGCCGTTTAATTACTTCACTATGTACATACAAATGGTGAGATATTTTTGGCGGGAAGGTAAGTCACATGTAAAGTGTTGTTGCTTTGCTCACATGCGTTCACACACACTAAAGTGAATTACAAAAACAATAATGTTAACAAATGGTTATTGGGCAGAAAGAGGGACCTATGTTTGACATCTCTTTATTCACTGATTTCTGGTCTTAACAATGTGATCAGCTAAGGGGTTAAAGCCCCGAATCATAGAATTCGTCGACCTGGTTCCGTTGAAGGTTGACAATCCCATTAAATCTGTCGCATACCATCGTTGACGCATGACAGCCGATGACATTTTGTTATTGCTGAAAGTGTTTTCTCTTCAAGCTGTCCGATTATCAACGACGATGACAGTTTCTGTACATTCTCTCAATGCTTCCATCAATGAATGTGCTTACTCCCAATTTGTGAATGCGTGAATGTGTGAACGGATCAACGGACTAAAAAAGTACAAAGTAAACATGAAAAATTTATTTTATTTGAACACTCGCAAGTATTTTAAAACTCGGAGCCTCTGGTTGTCCTCTCTAGTTAATGATCAATGTCCTACATTAAGACAACCTTAGTCACGAAAGTTATGTAAAGAAATCCGTGCGCAGTCATACATGGATGTCGTGCACGATTTGCCATTGTCAAATTGTCATCACACAGAAAATGCCTGACATTCACGTATGGCTTAATAGAATTCCAATAAATAAAGCTCCTAAATCTTTAGCAAATTAGACGTCGATTGCTACCGGTTTCTGTTTCATTACTTCAAGCAATGACAGTTTATTCAGTGCAGACGTTATATGACAGTAAAAGTTTCTGCGATATTTTCTTATAAAAAGTGGTTGGGTATAGTCATTGCGCAGCAGATTATTTATTGCGCAGAGTTCAAATTCAGCTGAGAACTGGTGTATAGAGTTGGTACTGATTATACATATATGCATCAGTTTATCTTAATCCTACTTAATGCTAGAGATAATCCTTTTCCGTTACCAACGCAATTCGCAATCGACAGACCCTCTGCCAAGGTCTGTGACACGGTTCGTTGTGGTAAAAACAAATAATAGGGAAAAGATCGTTAAAACTCAAAGAATCTCAACGCTTAAAAACAATGATGGAACTTTTCAATTGTCTACGAATGTAATTGTTTAATTGCATAAAAAAAACTTATAAACCAACATAAGACTTAAACATATTTTAACTGTTTTATAATATTTATATGAAAATAGACATTTTCTTATCAATTTTAAGTACATTTACAACACCGAAACCGGTTTAACATCCTTTAGATATTCCTCAAATGTTTTATCATCCTGCAGCGCTGGGTCGAAGTCGTTAATAATTTGCGCCAACATAGGATTATCCAGCATTGTCATATGATTACCTTCCACGAATTTCAGAGTCACCTTGCCCTCAGTCAGTTTGGACAAGCAATAGTCTTGCTCAATGTCTTGCATTGACACTTCTGATGGCCGCACCAATGTAATTGGTGTCTTTAGCACTTCCAAGTTGTCGAGATCAATTTCAGCGGCCATCTTAATCCGATTAAACATAGCCCTCACCATAACTGTGGCGTAATCTTTGCTATAAAGATTTTGTTTCTCGACAAATTCCATTAACTTGGTAATTTTCTCTTCGAACGTCTTGAGTGGTAAGAAAATTTGAGCCGCTGACTCTGTCGTCTCATCGGGGAAGATTTGATTAACAATGCTGGAGAAGAGTAGGTTATAGAGATCTTCATCTTTGAAGTTCTCACCCATGTGACCTAGAGTAAGTTTTTTGAGGAAATGGGGGGCACCATCGATTAATAGGATCTGTCCTCGATAGCCCGCTTTCTCTAGTAAGCTGGCAAGTTGTAGGGTTATGAATGTGCCGAAGGAGTAACCGATGATGTAGAACTTTTCTGAGGATTTTAGGATGGATTTGATACTCTAAAAGGGAGAGGGTTAAGCATTTTCCATGAGAACACATTTTACAAGTACTTACCTCAAATACAGCTTGAGAGATGTCCTTAATCGTCTTTAGATCCGCTGTTTGATGCAGCTGCAGAACGATTGATCTTGAACTCAAACGCTTGCCTATGGTATACCAAGCCTGCCCAGCTGTACCCTCAAGACCAGGAATGATTATGCTTGGATTCAAATTTAACTTCGAAGCATCAGCAGATGTTTTCAGTGGAAACAGAATCTTATTGCTGTTGGCCTCATCGCCAAGATTTCGAAGAAGAAGTTCCATGCCCAAATGTTGACCTTCCGAAGCTAGAATGAGTTTAACTACTTCAGTTGACTCTCTCTCTCTAGCTTCGGCGAATTCTTGCAATTTTTGGAAGGTTAACGACCGCAAGTCCTGCGGTGTGAGACACAATTCAAAGTCCCGCTCCAGTGTTTGTTTTATTTCGACAGCCATCAACGAATCCATTCCCATTTCGGAGAGTGTCGTACCAAGTGAGACTGACTTTAAGTCCCGAATGCCCATGATATTCATAACAGTTTCTGTAATACTTTCATTGCCACCACGCCCAACACGTTTTTCAGCAACCACCATACTGGCTACAATTGTATCTGGAGATGATAGTAGATTATCTAACTCCTGAAGGCAGGAAGAGATCCTCTGTTGAAGTGTACCACCAATCTCCATGTCGATCTTATCCTCGGCCATATCAGCGACTAAGCCCACTTCTCCCACAGCTCCCCATTGGATAGCCTTACCAGGGAATCCATTGGCAACACGGTCTTCCATGATTCGCTCCATCACTGAATTGGCCATTCCGTAGTTAGTTTGACCGGCATTACCTCTACCACAAGACACACTCGAGAATACGATAAAGTGTTCCAAGTCTGGACAGAGTTTACGGGACAATTCATCAAGATATTGAGTGGCATACGCTTTTGATGCAAAAGACTCTAGAAACTTCTCAGCCGATTGATTGGAAAAGATGCCATCACGGAGGACTACAGCAAGGTTAAATATACCTCCAACTGGGCCAAGCTTTATCGCCTCTCTAAGAAGGATTTCACAACCCTTTCGGGTCGTGATATCCGCCGTGCTCACAACTACTGTACATCCATAGGTCTTCCAGAGGCTGTAAAGAAAGATTCATAGATCAAGACTACAAACGGAAAGGTCCATCTAAACATACGCAATTCTGTATCTCTGATAATCTTTGCAGATCCCCCTACTCGAATTCAGTACCAACTTCTTTGCTCCCCTGATTGCCATCCAATCGGCCAGCTCAAGTCCAAATCCACCAAGTCCGCCAGGAATGACATATGAAAACTCAGAATTGAAGTATACTTGTTTCAAGACCGGCACCGGGGTTGTGTATGGGGAATCTGGATCATCTCGGACCTGAACCAAGACCTTACCCATATGTTTACCACCGACTAAGTATCTAAAAGCTTGTTCGATGTCACTTGCTGGAAACACAGTAGATGGCAGAGGCTGGATAATACCACATTCTATGTCATCATCGATCATTGATTTTAGGCTCTGAAAGGCATGGAATGAGGACAATTCTAACCAAGATCAGTGTAACGAGACTTACCTTAATTTGAGCATCAGGAGCAAAGAGCAGAGTATCGGCTAATACAGCATGGAATGTTAATTCTTTGAGAAAGCAACCCATACCCAGTTTACTATCGTTTGCCATGTCAAATTTACCGATTTCCAAGAAGTGTCCACCCTGTCCAAGACATCGCACCGACGCCAAGAGCTTATCTTCTGACAGAGAGTTCAAGACAAAGTCAACGCCATTGCCGTCGGTCTGCTGTTGAATCATCACCTCGAACGATGTGTCACGCGAGTTTCCAATATGAGAATCTTCAGAGAGAAAAACAGCAATTAGGATTCTGAGGTTTAAAATCACTTCTAACTCACCCTTCAATTCTGGGAAAGTCTTCAGCAAGAATGCCCTCTTCTCTGGTGTACTCACAGTTGTAAACACGTCTAAGCCATAGGCCAGTGCGACTCTAATCGCTGCCAGCCCTATACCACCACTTCCGGCATGAATCAGTATACTCTTACCTTTCCTGATGTCCACAGCCATAAAGAAGGCATAATAGACCGTTATATACACAACCGGTACAGTGGCAGCCTCCTGAAGTGACCACTTCTGTGGTATATCCCAAATCAAAGAGGATGGCTTTTCCACATAAGATGCCACACCGCCTTTTGTGACCATACTCATGATGCGTTTTCCAGTGCGAGTGTTGATTCCGGAATAT
The DNA here is from genome assembly GCA_963082735.1 of Pocota personata. Lineage (NCBI taxonomy): Eukaryota > Metazoa > Arthropoda > Insecta > Diptera > Syrphidae > Pocota > Pocota personata. The sequence goes on along the minus strand of OY720429.1, from coordinate 42,904,744 downwards.
TCAAAGCCCAAGACCAGGCTTAGATCCAAGCGGGTGCTACCATAAAGGTCTACGGCTAGTCTGCCCGTGGCTAACATCACGTCACGGAAGTTGATTGATGAATACACGATTTTGATTTCACAGTCTTTGGGGTCTAGTGGACCCTCGAACCAGCGGAGAGATGACAGGTCTCCACGATGGATGACATTTCCGTAGATGTGATCGGCCCGTGAGAGAATTGGACTTTCAGGGATCAGTTGTAGATGACGGTAGGTTCCCCATTGGCCCTGAAGAAAAAAAGAGAGTGAATGAGCTATGGAATTAAGTTCTAGAGCAGTTGAAACAAAAAAAAAATGATTGAAGACAGTTGGAATGAGGTGCAGACACAAAGTCTATGTCTTATTAAGCTCTCTTCTTAAACTCGTGAGGCTCTAAAAAGGGTCAAAAGCTTAAGGAGCAAATGCTTAAGTGTGTTAAGACCACAGAGCTCTAACGAAAAGTGAATAAGTTTTTACAGTCTTCTTCCACCCAGAATACGTACAAAAGAAAGAATTTTTTAAAACAGGCCTGAGGAAAAGTGAGGGGACACATTTCTACGACGGAAATAAGTCTGTTTATTAAAGGCTACGCCGCAAAAAACTATAAGAGGATGGGCTGAGAGTCTTCATGCTATGGAGCTCTGTCAAGAATATTTCTGGAGGTATTGTTTTGAATAATTTTACTGGACGCAGAGTACAGAGAAGCTTTAGGCACAACTTTCTAGGATTCTTAAATTTTAAGCTACTATATATCTATCATAGAGATTTGTAAATATTCATAGGCTTATTTTAGAGAATTGGTGATATTGCATTTTTATTAAATACTAAGCATGCAGAAGCTCAAAGGACAAGAACTTAAGATGCTTATGGTTACTAAACTCTATATTAAGAGAGAAAATTGATTTAGGGAGGTAGAATTGGGACAAGACTAGTTCATCCAAAGTCGAATCTGGAGAATATTCAGATATTATAAAGATTGACAAAAAGTCAGGGGCTTAAGACTTTGAAACAGCAAGAAGCTTTGTTTTAATATTTTTCTGTCTTTGGCTCAAATTTGTTTGTACTCACATTTCGATACACATTAACTGCAAGCCCAAGCGCAAGTTGTTCCTTATAGAATGGGTCGTCCAAATTGAAAATTGGTGCAGTTGTATCATCCACAAACACACCTCGGATCAAATGTCCATTGGGTTCCTTCCTCAAGCAGTTAACCAAGCCGATCAGTCCATTAAACTTTTCATTTTTCGCATAGAGCACCACAGGACCCTCCATCATAGCACTTTGTACTGCTTTAATCCACGCAAACTCCCTGTCTTCCACCGAAACCTTAACGACACTTGGTTCCCCAAGAAATTGTCCCTTCTGCTTCTGAAGAAGCAAGATTATTTCATCTTCGGTTGTAGGAATAACCGCAGCCACCTTGAACTCCACTGGAATGGACAATCCCGAATCATAGGATTCTCCCTGAGTCTGACGAGCCACTAAAAAGCCTCCATCCAAGAGACTTTTCTGCGCCGTAGCGAATATATTCTCCTGATTTAAGAGATTCTTTGCAATGATGAAGTAGCAATTCGTCTGAGTTGACAATTTTCCATTCTCTACATGAACACCTGTCAGGTCCAAGGCTTGATCGCTCAAGAACATATAATCACCGGTAACGAGCGGCAGGTCTTCAACAGCATCTAGGAAGTGATTTATAACCGGCTCCACTTTTCCAGTGTCGACTTCAACCACTTTTATTTTCAGTGCTGGTACATTTTCTAGTCCCAACTGAACACAAGTTCTAGCTGCGTCAGATGGGGTCATCTTAGGTGTCGGAAAATGCGGAATAAATTGATATTTTTCCAAAACTGGAATACCAGGTGGTTTTTTCCTTTGAATTGGACTGGCATGCAGTCCAATCATCTCAATTCCGCCGGCGACAACCCTGTCAAACTTTGGACTTGCATAAACATCAAATACTCGATCTTCGGGGTTCATCTTTGACATCATGTTAAAATGATGTTTTCCATTGATGCGGAGCTTCCGAATTTTTGTCGGCAAAAGAAGCGTTCGAGAATCAGTGCCAATGATGTGAATTTGCAACATTGCATCCATAAACGTTACCCAATTGTATTCCCATTCGATTTTGCCATGAAGGCCATCACTACGGGCTGCATGAACTGCCCTAAAGGCGCCACTATAATGATAACCACGCAATTTGAGTTCCTTATAGAAGTCCTTCTTGGACAGCATGGGGAATTGAGATTCCTCGTCGAAAGGCAATTGCATCGGTGGTGGCGGATTTGATACTTCTCGAATACTGCCTGTCACCACTAAGCTGTTTGATTCAGTGATCTGTCAAAGAGTCGATCTCAGGAAAAAATTCATGAAATGATAAAAATTTTCAAAATTTACCTCAAAATTTCCGGTACCATAGTGAATCATTACTGTCAACTCGACATTGTCACTCAATGACAGATTGGTGGCGCGTAAAAATCTGACATCTTCAAACTCAACTGGAACATCCATGTAACTCGGTCCATGATACATAAGAGAGAAAGTTTCCCAAACATACTGCAAGTAGCAAGTGGCTGGAACCAAAATCTTTCCATCAATGATATGACCGCCCAGAAATTCTTCATCGTCACTCTTTAGATTGACTTGGAATACGCGCTCGCCACTAGACTTGGTTTTCATATTTTCGTATTTGGTGACGAACCAATCTTCATTGTGATCCCATTTGATGAGAGAAGCAATTCCAGGAGTTCCTCGTGACACCGGGAACTGGATACGGGGATAGAGGTTTTCAAACGGCAGCGTAACACCGTTATTGAAGAGTCTACAAAAAAAAAATACAGATTAGAAGAAAAAACTCGAAAAATTAAGTCTAAACATACTTTCCAAGAGCTCCAAGAAAGAATAATGAATTGCTCTTATTCCGACGTTGAGTCAGTGGAACATGGACACCACCTGGCATGGACCGTTTTAGAATCGCCTGCAGGAGGCCATGCGGAGCAATTTCAATTGTCAAAGCGTTGTTGGGTAGCAGGGCAAAAGTCTCCTCAAACAAGACACTGCTTAAGAGGTTGTTTGTATGATACTCCGCCGAACAGAGATCCCGTCCAGTTTTTTCCCATTCAACTTTTGGCACACTTGAACTTAGCCATTTCGAGGACCTCGGCTTTGGATTAGGAATTGTTTCTTTAAGATATTTCAGCAGTTGTGGACCCATATGCGCAATATACCGTGAGTGGTAGGCAATATTTGAGCTGGGAACTTCCTTGGCGAAGATACCTTGTGCCTTTAAATCAGCAACAAACTTAGCTACCTCCTCAGCTGGTCCCGAGATCGTGCTAGAATCGGCTCCATTATGGCACGCTACTTCAATACTCTGCGGGAGCTTACGTACAATCTGCTTATAGCCCAACCCTATGGCGGCCATGGAACCACGTATCTTCTCGATTTCTAAACTGACTTTGCCGCGGTAATAAGCCGCCAAAATCATCTGCTCCGGTGTGAAGCCACCGTCAGCATACCCACAGCCTAGTTCTCCAACCGAATGCCCAATAATGTAGTCCGGCTCGAGATTTAAGGCTCTGAGCATGTCCACTAAACCTACTTGAATGGCGGCAATGCCAACAAATGAGTGAAGAATATTATCATAGGTCTGTGCGTCAGTTGAAGTTAGAAGTTCAATAAGATCCAGCCCCTTTGGCTTCAATGCTTGATGGCAACGCTCCACTGAGCTTCGGAAAATCGGAATTTCCATGAGAGATGCTCCCATTTCTGTCCATTGTGAGCCCATTCCACTGAATACCCAAACCAGAGGTCGCTTAATACCTGTGAAATGCTGAACATCCTTTACCAAGCATTTGGCATTCCCATTACCGTTCTTGGCAAATATTCCAAAACCCCGGAAGACTAAACCAGTAACGTCCTCGCTCTGGATGTTGTGCAAGAGTGACACATATTCAGCATCAAGGGGACTATTTTCTATTGAATCCAAAATTGATGCGACTGCATCCTCGGTTCTACCGGCCCATCCAACGATCCTCGGGATATTATCAAATGGTAGACCGTTATTTGTCTTGTTCTTATCGCATGCTTTAAGGAGAGCATGTGCATTGGCACCACCAAAACCAAATGAATTCACTCCAATATAAGGCTTGAGCAGCTCAACAGCGTCTTTTACAACTGTCAGTCGTCCCTCGGCCAAAGCAGGAATCTCCTCTTTGACAGCTACAAAATTAATATTTGGTGGAATCTTACCGGTCTCAAATGCAAATACTGCCTTAACAAGAGAGCAAATACCCGAAGCCGCCTCGGAATGGCCGACGTTTGATTTGACCGAACCAACAAAGAGTGAATCCTTGCGTTGGCTGCAAAGAACATTGTCAATAGCTCGACATTCTTCGGGATCTCCAACTATGGTGCCAGTGCTGTGAGCTTCAAGGTAGCCTAAGTCACTTGGCTTTACATCAACATCGGCGTAAAACTCACGAAGGAGTTTCTCCTGAGTATTTCCAGAGGGATAGGTAATACCTTCCGGCTTGTAACCATCGCAGTTTGTCTTTGAGTAGATTACCTCGGCGTAAATGCGCTTAGCGTCACGTTTACGTTGTAAGAACATACAGTTAATTGCTTCAGAGCGAGTATAGCCAGTGGCATCTTTATCGAAAGGCCGGCAAAAGCCATTGGGTGCTAAAACTCCAAGTCTGTAAAGAAAAGGCAATGTGTTGTTGTTATACGAAAATAATAAACTAAATATCTATAATTTGAAAGTTTCGAGCACAGTGGTAATTTCAAACAACCAATTTATTTTATCAAATAACTGAACTTCCAGAATGCGGGTCTATCTTAACTATCTACTTACCTTGCAAACTGCAATGTTACGAATGGATGCAGAAGCAAATTGGCACCACCAATGATCGCCGCATCGATTTCACCGTTCCTCAACGCTGTAAATGCATTATCCAAAGCATACATGGAACTAGAACACGCCGTGTCCAGCAGGTATGATGGTCCGTTCAAACCCAATGCATATGAGATTCGATTTGCCAGCATAGCTCGACTGCAACCAGTGATGCCAAATCCACCCGATGAAACTTTTTCATAGAACCATGTCTTTTCGGATTCGGAAATACACGATCCAACATACACACCGGTACGAGAACCACGCAACGCTTTTGGGTTAATTCCAGCATCAATGACAGCTTCATAGGCAACTTCCATTAATATACGACACTGAGGGTCCATAGTATGTGCCTGCTTGAAGTGTACACCAAAAAATGTCGCATCAAATTTTTCCAAATCGTAGAGCTTGCCAGCACGTTTTGGAATCTCTGGATTAAAATGCCTCCACCGGCGTTCATCGTCGTCAACCATGTCGACCTGGAAATATAAATTTTATTTATAACGGGGTAATTTTTAAGGGGTTTCTGGATTGATGAATTTATTAGTCTTGCTTCGTCAACATTTTCAACTCATAGCTTCACGCCTTCAAAAAAATTCTTACAGAAAGGGATTGATCATGACTAAGAAATTCAAAGGGACGAGCAGCGTATTCAAGGAGAATAATGTGTAAGGAATATGAAAGTTCCGGTATTAAGAAATGTATTGGGTGTACAAATTAATTCGGTCCGTTTTTCTTGTGTTCAAAAAATTTTTTTTATTGAAAACACGTAAAAAATATATCACTCAAAGTATTGTCCGTCGGAAGCGACTACTTTTTCCCATCTCTCTGGTAATTTTCGAATACCATTTCTAAAAAATAAGTCCTCTCTGGCATCGATTCAATCATTGAGCCATTCTTCGATTTCTTCAAAAGACCCGAACCGGTAACCCCCCAAATCGTTTCGCATCCGTCGAAAAAGCCAGTAGTAGGAAGGAGCAAGGTCTGGAGAATACGAGGGGTGGATTTGACCTCCCATTTCAGCATTTCCAGGTAGTTTTTGACCGCTACAGCCACGTGGGGCCGAGCGTTATCATGTTGCAAAATCACCTTGTCATGCCTTTCAGTCGTTTCCGGCCGTTTTTCACGCAATGCACGGCTCAAACGCATTAGTTGTAGTCGATAACGTTTCCCATCAATGGTTTCGCTTGGTTTTAGCAGCTCATAGTACACCACACCCGTCTGGTCCCACCATATGCAGAGCATGACCTTCGAACCGTGGATGTTTTTCTTTGGCGTCGATGTAGACGATGATGGAACGGGTTCAATTCCTCATCTTCAAACTTTTTGGGCTGGCCAAGACGCTCTTTGTCTTCGACGCTAAAATCACCACTTTTGAAGCGTCGAAACCACTCTCTGCAGGATTTATCGGTCGGAGCAGATTCACCATAAGCTTCTACAAGCATACGATGGGCTTCAGCTGCACTTTTCTTCCAATTAAAAAAGAAAAACAAAACTTCCCGCAAATGCTGTTTATTTAAGACAAATCCGGACATTTTCGAAGAGGCAAAAAACAATGTTGTTGTCTAAAACAGACGCTGATGCACACTAATTATTGCTGACAAATGTCACAACTTTCCAATGAAGTAGGTAATCGCTTCCAAGATCAGCCACAACTTGCAGGTGGCGCCATCTGATGAAAACGGACCGAATTAATTTGTACCCAATATATTCCGTAAACAACTAAATTGAACTTTAAACTTTAGAAAGCCATTTGTAAGAACAGTGGCGAGTTAATACATCGCCAATGACTGGAGAATGACTGATCCTAAACCTAAGCAAGGAAACAACCGGGCCTTCGGCTCAGATAGTAGAATGGCAGCATTGTTTACGAAGATAATTTCGAATTGCCTGAATCAACAGAACTGGACACGACAAGTAAAAGTGCAAATACTAGTTTGCATCTACACAACAGGGGCTATGAGTCTCACAGCGGTACTCACAGCAATACTAGAGGTGATCATTGGACACCCCCCTACAATTACACATTGAAAATACCAATATGGACCGAACAGTTTATATACCAGACCAGAAAGAAAGCCTAGAATACCCCCTCTGTAATCTACAGGTCATTGTCTACCCGCATAAGAACAATTGGGATTTCTCAAAGTCCTCGAGTTCGTACAATATACAAATTGTTCTACTGAATAGCCACTTGCGCTTCAATTGCACTCACTACACCAAAAACCACAGATTTATAAGAAACAGAACATAATTTACTTTACTAACTGGGAAGAGTTTTTTCCTAATATGTGAAAACCAAATAAATGATCAATTAATTGGTATAAGATTTATTTTTATTCTGTTCTAGAACCTTTAAAATAGAAGTTATGAAAATAACAGTTTAAACAGAATTTTTCTGATAAAAAGTTCCATGATTTTTAAATGTTCTTAAGGAAAACTTAATTTACTGTTTGAAAAAATAAAAGTTTCATTGGAATATATATTTTCAATATAAAAAAATTAATGTTCCACAGGAATTATAAAACGGTAAATGTTTACTGATTTTTGCGATCCCTAGAGGAAAAGGACTTCAAACTTTAGTTCCACTTGTTGGAGTGTTAGTTACTCAGAAAAAATGCGAAGTATAATATGTATATTTGGAAGTTTGGCGAAGTAAGAATATTTTAACCTAACATTTTAAATATCTGGGCCTGTTCGTAAATGCAAATCTTTGCAAAGCACCTTCTACTAAGAAACGATAGTTTATCAAAAAGTTTGACAAAAAGACTTAAAAATCTCAGAAATATCAGCTGAATAGAAAGATATCAGATTAAAAATTGCTTAATTCCACGCCCATTTTATTAGGGATGGGTTAGAAGATGAGGGATAGGGTATCATATGATCCGTTTAAGACAGATTTAAACTTTTCTGTATGTTTTTTTTTAGGTTATGTGGACCTCGCTAAGTCAGCCACCACTTAAAGGTGTCAGTGTTTCCACTTCTAAATATAAAAGAATTCACTTTAACTCACCTTATTGTACAAATTATATTGATATTCAGCGATATTCCTTGAGTTTGGGAATTTGCCCGACATTCCCGATATAACCACTTGATCGCCATCGGTCTCAGGGTAGATTCTCGAAAATTTCTTATCCTTATTCGGCGAAATGATTTCTGGAGTTACTTTGATTGTTGCTTCGGGATTGGGTGTCATTTTTTTATTTTCTTTGTTTTTTCTTTTTCACGATCAAAAATACACTATTTTTTTAAATGTTTGGAAACTTTTTTTCACTTTCCTTACTTTTATGTCCTTTTAGATTCACGATCACAATTAAGTTTATTTTAATCCACGAAAACAATGCGAACGAATTGCTAGACACACTGCAATTGCTTTCACACCATCGGTGCTTAGTCTTTTTATAATTTGCCGGAAACCTAATTAAAGATTCACAAAATAATTACAAACTTTATATACTTTATATCGAAAAGCATAGACAATGTCCATTGGAAAGGGCATCAAATTTACATTCAATTAAAATGGTAATAAGACACAAGGTTATGTAGAAAAAAGAGAAATGTTTCTTTCCGTTTTGTTTTAGGGAAATAAGGTCATCGATCCCTTTTCACTTCGGGACGATCATGTGAGGGTTCTTGGGAGAAAATCTGACTGATTTGGATACCGAGTTTTTTTTTTTTTGGTATGTACCTAAATGCAAATGCTCAGGAACTGACCTTCGTCGGATATGTGCACGTAGACATAAATTATACTGGATTGGAATTTTTTATTGTTTATTTTCGATCACATAGATTTTTTTTCAAGCACGCGAATGTTGGGTCACAAAATTGAATGTCAGTCTACTCAGGCAATCTTTTTAGGACACCTGAAAGTACTTAACTTAGTACCCGAACTAACCTGTTTTGCACCCTGACTCATGAAGTCTGATATGGTTTACTGACGGATCAAAAATGGAATTGGAGTTGAAGCTGGTCTCATTAGACATAACACCAAAGACTCAGTACCACTGAGTTAGTGTTCTAGTATTTTCCAGGCTGAAATTCAAGCCATTTAGATCTGCAGCAGGATAAGCCTTAAGAAGGCCATTAGGGATGCCCAAATTTACATATTTCCAGATAATCAAAAGCACCCAAAGTACTGATTTCTTTCTCAGTCGACTCCAAGTTGGTCAAGTTCTGCTTTCATTCCTTGAAATTTCTTGCCAGATATAATAAAGTCAAACTCGGTTGGGTGCCGGATCACCAAGGCATATTCCTACAAGAAAATCCTTACATCAAATAAGGAGAACTGATGGGTTTCTTCACAGGCCACTGCTGTCTGAGATACCATCTCAACTAGCTAAACCTGTCTGAAGGGACAGATTACCGCTTCTGTCGAGAAGAGAATGAAACATCTGAGTGCATTCTTTATGAATGTCGGCACTAATCTATTTAAGTCTGCGTATCTTCTACTAAAATATACTCACTTTCGCGGAGTTCAGAAACTCTAAACTAAATAACGTGCTCACCCTTCTTACTCGTAGGGAGCTGGTTGCTATGCAACTTCAGCGAAGAAAACTCAACCTAGATAAGATGCGAAAACTAACAAAAAGCTATTTTTTTGGAGTTGACTTCTGCATCTAAACAATATTTCACATATGCGAGGACATGTATACCAAGTTTTGACAAAATTGTAAAAAAAAATATATTTTTCACACATATATATATATATATATATAATAAGTACTTTTTCGGAAAGAAATAATTTAGTACAGATACGAGTACATAAATTCATGTTCATTTTTACGAGAGTATAAAATATGAGAATACTATAATATATACAACAATTTTAAGAAATTTTCTGACGCACACACCTTTTGAATGATGGAAGTTTGAAATTAACTCGCCATCTGATTTTATTCTTATTTTTTTATATCGCATCTACAATAATCGTACATATGTAGTTTAAAACACAAATTTCATCCAATTGTGTTGAACTGTTTTTCAGATATTTGAAACACCTTCCCCCGCTCTTATCGCCATTCTATCCAAATTTTGATGGTATTCAAACATATTATTTCCAACTTTAATACCAAATTTCATCACAATCGGTTTAGATTATCACCAGTCCCATATCTTAGGCAAAGATCACCAAATTGCAGTAGTTCTCAGATACACCAGAATAAATTTCAACAAAATCTGTTCAGAAGTTTTTTCGTTAGGTAGCTAGCAAGGATATTTCAAAGATTTAAAATCCTTCCTTGCACCTTCACTTCATGGACTTAATTTTTCCTTGAGTAAGGATTGTAAAAATAAATGTACACATACACGAAACAAAATGTTCTTTTGACTTAATATTTTGAAATCGGAAACAAAAAACTTGTAAGATTTAAGGGAATTATTTCATCTTTTATGCTATGGATTAAAAATGAAGCAAAATCAACAATAGTAAAAATGACAGTACGGAACACTGACGGCACGGAACTTTACTCGCACTTGAATTTTGTTTTATTACAAATAATAAAGTAACCGAAAACAAGTGTCCGTCAATAGAAAGACGGCCGGATAGTGTAAACAATTTTACGGACGATACGCTACTAGGGGTCCGAACGCCGATTATTCAGCTCTGGAGCGGAAATCTTCCATACCACCCTATACACCTCTCAGCACTGGATAATCAATTGCTTTAAATGTAGAAACCAATTTATGAATTTTTGTGATACTTTTTGTTAAAATCAAAATTTGTAACGAAATATGTAAATTGCTTTCGCATCGTAGTCCTATCCAAGCGTTGCAAAATGAAATGCATTATAGACATATGGAGGAAATATTAATGAAATTAAATAATCATGAGGCCGAGTTTATTGACATTTTGCAACATTTGCAATCAGCTTATACTACTGAGTATTTAAATTTTAGGCACTACGGAAACCTACAGAAATATAACGCAAAGTAAAATAAAGGGTACGGCTGGGTAGCACGTACTTTTTCCATGTGCTGTTCGTTAATAAATTGTTCGGATTTAAAAATTAGACCAAATCGATAAAAAGCGAAATATATATGTCAAAAATTTGAATGTCATATTCTTACTTATACATATGTAAAAAATTAAATAAAATCGTCCGACCCATATCTCAGAAGTAGACAATTTTTGCAAAATCGCACCGTTAGTTCCTGTAACCCCTCATGGGGCATAGGGCGCCAACAATGTCCGCGGGTCATCGTGTGTGGGTTGCTGCAAGGTGATTCAGCTCTCTCCAACTCATTCCCAGAGACCGTACTTCCTCCTCAACTGTCCTGGACCAAATTTGCTTAGGGCGGCCCACTCGTCTTCCAGCTTGGGTTAGTGGATTCCATTGCATGGCATATTTTGCGACGGGATTTTCTTTGCGCCGTAGCCCTATTCACTGCCGCTTCTTTCGTCTTATTTTGATGTCGATAGGTTCCTGGCCCGTTCTCCATAAGTGTTGTTTCATTTGAGATACAGTTGGGCCAGAATTTAGATGCATAGACATCTATTTACAAAGATTTACAGCTTATGAGTGGCAGCGGTAGTCACCTTCCACGTACTGCACCCATAAAGCAGTACTAACTCTACATTAGAACAGAACAGTCATAGCTTTGTTCTTAAGCTGATAACATTGCTCTTCCAGAGTTTAGATGGCATGCCCAACACATCTTTCGTTTTCCCAATTCTGTTGTTAAAATGCAACTTGATCGTGATGATGACATCAGGAGGACGGAAAAAAATACTGTGAATCATAAGCAACGACAATAATAGCGAAAACAAACAAAATACTCCCCAGTTATCTGGACAGCCACCCTTGGAGTTTACACAAAACTTAATACCACCTTAGTTTTAAAATGCACCACTCTGTCTTTCTCTCTGTCTCTTCCCCTTTCCACAAAACGCACGTGTTCTAAAAATTAGTATAAGGGTATTCATATCCCCTTTAACACGTGCAAATTATAAAAAAAAAACATCGAGTTCGGTGCCGCTGTCAGTCGAGACACCGCTTCCTAGATAATGGATGCTATTAACTTCCTCGGCCTGCTGACCCGCGATATTTAATTGAGCTTGGAGAGACTAATTATTTTAGTTTCGGCCGTATTAATTCTCAGCCCCACTCTGCTATAGCAATGATGATAATATGCAGCCTTGTCGCAGCCCGCTACGTACCGGTTTAGTCGTACGCTGTCAAATGCTTTATCGAAGTCAATAACGCATTGTTCTATGCTGATCCACAAAATATTTATATGGTCGATGCAGGAGGATGCGACGCGGAAACCCACTTGTTCGAAATCGACTGTTGACTTCAGGTGTTTTTTGATGTGTTCCAGAATTATTGTAGCCATTATCTTTGCAACCGCAGGTAAGACACAGATACCTCTACAGTTTCCGTACTCCGTTGCCTTTCTTTGGGAGTTTGATGATCATTCCCTTCTTCCAAAAATGTCTGTTTCCCACACTTATGTAATGAGTGGATGCATAGGGTCTGCCGATGTGTTTGGCGCCTCTTGAAAAAGCTCGGCAGGAATGCCATCAAAGCCTAGCGCCTTATATTTCTTGAGTGCTTTTATTGCTGTTAAGATCTCTAGTTTGCTGGGAGGTCCACTGGACGTGTGTTGCCTATCAGTTGAAACTCAACTAATCTTGTGGCAGGTCTTATGCTCAAACATGGTGCCTTCAATAACAAGACGATTGTTGCAGAGGTCCACAAAACGCTCGAGATTGTTATTCTGCTCTCCGAGACCGTATTTGCCTATCACACTTTTTTGCGCGCTGTTGGCGTTGTCTACCTTGGCATTGTGTTGTGGGCGGCACAGCTGTAGAAGTTATCCTTTTCTTCCTCCGTCGCAGCTTTTGTCGATGCTCAACACTGTAAAATGGTGACCTTACTTACTCTACTCTGGAATCTGACTGTCAATATTCGGTCGCTGAAGGGCTACCAAGATATGAGGCTTTGGTGTGCTAAAAGTGTTAAAAGGAACCCGGTTTACTAGAGGATAGTGTTATGAGTGATACTTTACCTCGTCGAACCATCTTATTTCGCGCATAATCTGGCGTTTTGAGGACCTTCTTCCTGTGAAAATTGTTGTTCTTGTTTGATAGCCAAAAGTCGTCATCGAAGAATCTGTCCGTATCCGAGGCATTGTAGTCCGGTTCGAATCAATCGATTTTTTATGGGTGCAAGTCGCTGACCCACAGCCCAACCGACACTTACTTTGTTTTATGGCGCAGAACTCTCGCCATTCGTTCTCTCCCGTTTGCAATTTCCGAAAAAATCCCCAGATAGCACCATGCGGCCGTGGGAGTAGGTCTTACTAACAGATATGTAAGATGTTCGGCAGTAGTGGCTCTTTCTCTTTATTTAGCGAACCAGCACCTATCGGGAGATGCTGCTTCTGCGAGGCCTTTGTTAGTCGTTTACCATAAAAAGGTACGCACTCTTATTGCAAACGTGTGTGCTATCTCAGATGTGAATTTACATGGGAATCGTTAAAATTACTTCTGAGAAAATTGCACTTTTTCTTAATTGGCCCGTTAATTTTGCGGTTAAATTTAAAATTCCGATTTCACTTCGGGGTATAAGCCAACAGACCACAGGTATGCATTTTGAAGCAAATCCGTCCAACCATTTAGGTTGCATTTCCAGGTTCCAGGACAGACAGATGGACAGAATTGCGAGATCTACTTTTTCGAGTTTCTTTATCATAGTAATACTTAGATTGATCATAATCTTGAGTTGTAGTTATTTCATGAAACAAATTCTTGCTCTTTATAGTACTAAGTAAAAATAAGAAAAAAAGTGCGTGACTGGCTTACACATACTCGCACCGGCATGTGTTTATTTGCAAATGTCTCCATTTGAAATTTAAGCAAAATCATTACGTTTTTTTTTTCGAACTAATTCGAACAAAATTTTATCGACAATCTCGAGTTCGAAAATTTTCAAGAATAATTCACAATGGGATGGATTTACACGTGTATATGCCTTTACAATTAGATTGCAACTTAAACGCTGATTTGTATTACCATGAATTCTGCATCTCGAGGCATAAGCATGATGCAATGTGTATATTGCAACTAAATTGTTTATTGAAATGTCAATTGATTTCCTTACAAAAAAAAATGTACGTAAGTTATGTATTTTAATGTAACTTCAGAGCATGTTTTTCTAGCTAGTATTCGCATATTCAAAACACAAGACAGTTTATTAACTAAACTATGCATTTAAAAAATCAAAACATACAGAAAAATTACAATCCATTTGGAACAGATCCCTATCCCTCATCTCCTAACCCATACCTAACAAAGTGGGCGTGGCATTCTGAAATTTCAATTCATATTCAATGATATGCATATCTTTCTATTCAGAGTATATTTTCGCGACTTTTAAAAGATTTTATCAGAAGAATTGATTTTATTTCAATTTTTAGTAAAAATATTAAAAAAGAGCACTTTTTTAAAAGGCGTCTGTGGACGGGTTTTAAAAATGTGTACATTTGTACTGCTTCGGGTTCTAAAAAGCTGATATACCACATTTCATCTTCCTAGCTCAAAATGTAAGGCCCGCAAAGTGGGTGACTTACCCACAAATATAATAAAATTGATTATAAATTTAAATACTTGTGGTGGTCTGTCTTTATTATTTATGTTACAAACTGTGAATCAAAAATAATATGCCTTATGTTGTAGAGTACACAAATAAATTTTGTGGAAAAGAAAATTAAGTAATGTGTACAACTTTCTTCTTTCTGTTCTTTTGAATCATAAATGGTAATGTTTGTGTGAAAAGGAAAAAAAAACAATCAACAATGTAGTGGTATAAAAACTGTATTTACGCAATCGTTTTTAGAGTATTCACATTTCCGGCGTATTTGAATGTACAAATTTACACAAAATAAATGTACACGTCGTTCGTGAAAACCCTTAATGTTTCTATACAAAATGGAAAAACTAACTTCAAATGACGTTGCAATAGATAGTCTTTCATTGTTCTTCATGAATCTGTAAACATTTTAGAACAAAACGATATAACATTTAAAAAAAAAAAAACATGCAGAAAGTTACAATCCATCTGGAACGAATCGCATGATACCCTATCCCTCATATTCTAACCCATCCCAAATAAAGTGGGCGTGGTGTTGTGAACCTTTTTGTTCAAATGAAATGAAATATTTCTGCTCAGAGGATATTCTCACGATTGTAAAGAGATTTTAGCACATAATTTGCGGTTGATTTTTTTTAGAAAAAAGTGGGCGTGGCGGTCGCCGAAAGTCAAGGATTCTGGTGAAATATTCACAATACAGCTCAATAATCACCGTAAATAGCTTTGAGAAAGCAAAATAAACTTTGTGGAGACAACGACCCCAAAAGTGGGCGTGGCATTGTACAATGTATGGACAAATTGTTGAGAATGTATATTTCGTTAAGGTAATATTTTTCAGTTTCTAGTAGAAATATTTATAAAAGGCCTTTTTTTAAATTCTAAAGCCCAAAAAGTAGTGGCATACGGTCGGACTGAAGGACAGACCGATATAACTTTTCATGCTGATCACAAATATATATACTTTTAAGGGTCTACCGTTATTATTTCTTTATGTTACAAACTATGTACCAAAATTAATAAACTTTGAAGGACCTTTGCTTACAAGCATTCTTAGATGCCCCCTACATAGTTTCATCCGTGGCGGTTCTGAGCCCAAGCGCTATACAAATTTGCTCACTCTTTTCATCCAAATCCACTCAGTGGTTCTTGAACCACCAATGTGTGAGAACAAACAGACAGAAAGGCACCCTACGCAACTAGGGTTTTTCAAATGGCATCCTATAGTAACATGCACAGCTCATAATATCGGGAAAGCAACCACGGAAAATGATGCGTTTTAATTTTTGAGCAAAATTTCATGTAAGCAATCACCGGAAAGTAATCATTCATTAATTCAACATTTTGCGAGATACATATGTATGTAGGTATTAGCATTGCTGAAAACTCGAAAACTTAACGATCCCGGGGAAAAAATGAAAGAAAATATGTGAATAAAGATTAATTTTTGGTGCAATATTTTTTAGTTATTTCTATTATGTTCATAAAACTTAAAAATAAAAAAAAAACTACTTACAATTGTGTTGAAAATTATTCCGCCTGAAAGTCTTAGTAGACAAACACTTAAAAACACATCGCGATTGTGCCGCACATTGTATCTACTAGTACATATTAGGCTTTTGGCCTATGTACTCCTTACATGTTTTGAAAAAAGTGTGTACTTTTACTAAATATTATATCTACCCGTCTAAATGTCTGTGTAAAATGACGTGGAAAATGGAAGTATAAATGCTATACTGGTCTAAATATAGAGCCCTGCAGTACACCAGGATTAAGAATAATTAAATCAGATATGCTACCATTTATATGCACATTGAAACAACGACTAGACAAGAAAGACTGTACTACAGAGGCCAAACAGAATCAAAGGCTTTGTCGATGTCTAAGAATATCATCCCAGTAGATTTACTTTGTGAACAATTACTTTTTACAGAATTGTAAATTCTAGGTACCTGATGGGAAATATTGTGGTGGTGTCTAAAGCCAAATTGTTCTTTAGGATAAATGTCATGATCGCTGATCAATTTGAAAATTTGCCTTTTATAACTTTTTCGTATATTTCACTTAGATTGCTCAGTAAACTTATAGGCCTATAGCTTCCTGGACACTCTGATGGCTTAACAGCTTCTAATTTTGGCACCACTTTAGCATTTTTCCATATATCAGGGAAGTATTTCAATTTTATGAAGGCATAAAAGTTAAAAATTTGATACCTGCTTTGGGTAATTGTTTAAGGTGTGTTTGTGTTTCTTATTTCGTCAATACCTCCTACTTTCCTGACACGCAGACTGTTATGTCCATTTCAATTAGCTGCAGTGAAAGCTTGGACACTGTTAGCCACCAGATTTTTTGTGCATGCATCACCTAGGTCAAGCGTTTCAACATGGAAGTATACACTTGCTCGAATTCTGACATCGCTATGTCCTTGCATATATCAAGCATTACAAATATTTATCGATTTTTATTAAAATAGTCGATAATTTTTTTATAATATCTCAGGAGAGGCAAACCTATAATGCTGAGCCAGCGATCCGAGTTGTTTATAGTTGCCTGTTGATTCTACTCTTGAATTGTTGGAGATTAAAAGCTTCTGGAAATATGCCTCCTGAGAGTAAATTGCAAAGTTTCTAGGGATCATTCCATTGAAGTTTTCGGAACATCTGCTATGATTGTATCTATAGTAAGGGCGTAAGTCTGAGATTGGAAGTCAGTGCGGGATCTTCTATTAAGCGGACTGCTCGTCTCTGAATACTTCGAGCAGATGAAGGGAATGTTTTGAGGCTGAGCTCCTAACGTAAGAATAAAACTCAAGTCCTGATCTAACTGTTGCTTTATACAGTAGAAAGAACTATTGCACTGTAAAGAATCTATTTACTTTAAATATTATAAGTAGCCCAACTTCATGGATCCCGATTTTTGATTTTCGAAAAGATTTGCTAATGGTATAGGGCTTCTTCAGAAACTCTAAAGCTTTCTTGCCAATTGGACAGTGCCCAGTAATGACACCAATAACAGCGCTGATATGCATTCTATCGAGAGAAATCAAATTCTTAGAGCGTTTCAGACCCAGCTTAGGCCAAATCTGTTTTGTAGCTAGACAAGTTGTACCACTTGTCCACCTAGAATTTGTCCAGCATCCAGCTTCAATTTAAGTTTGCATGTAGCGATAGGCATACGCAATAAACTTTTGTCTGGGAGGATGGGTATTGTTGTTCCATGTCCGGCAAGTTCATCAGCCTTACAATTTCCTGGAAAATCCCTATGCCCTGGTACCCAAATTAGGTGAATATTAAACTGCTCCGCCATCTCTGTAAGAGACTATCGGTAGTCTAGAGCTGTTATAGAATTTTTGAAGATGATTCCAAGGATTTGATTGCTGCTTGGTTTCAATTAGCTGCAGTGAAAGCTTGGATAGTGTTAGCCACCAGATTATTTGTGCATGCATCACCTAGGTGTAGAGGTACTAAATGATTGTTTGCAGAACTATAGGTAAGTGTATTTGCCTGTTCAATATCGGTGCAGTAAGAACTAGATGGAAGTTTGAGAAATGGTAACTGTCGATTTTTTTGCTTTCATCATCTTCACAATATCCCAAAAAGGTTTTGCGTTTTTGTCCAACCACTTAAATTTGTTATTCCATTCTACGTTTTGGTGTTGTGATATTTCTTTAAAAACTAGGTTTTTTTTAAAAATAAACCAATAGTAATGGAATGTGGGCTGGTTATACAGTCAATCAAAAAAGTCTCCGTACACACCTCCTACCTTCCAAGAAACACAAATAACTTTTTTTTATTATTAAAATATCTTGATGTAATTTTGCACAAATATTCCTCATATATTCCCGAAACAGTTGTTTCAATACAAATATAAACAGACTAATACTGAAATCAGCAACGATTCCAAAACCACCGTAAGTTCAAATAGCAGTGACAATTGTAAACATTTTATCGCGTCTTGTAAGCAACTGCCTGGGTTTTGTTGCCATAAGTCGTTCTTTAGTTAACGTAAGATAAACTTTGCTGTAATAGTGTTGCGTGTGTTATTCTTGTCAGTGAAATGGAGTCCAATAACAAGGAAATCCCCATTGATACAAGAAAACTCTTCGTAAAACTTAGCGAAGAAGGAAAGTCACTACGGCAAATTGGACAAATCGTTGGAAAAAGCCATTCAACGGTCCAATATATAATACAAAATTTTAAATGTACGGGATCGGTAACATCTAAGAGGCGAAGTGGACGACTGAAGATTTTCAACGACCACATGGAGCGAGCCATAGTGCGTAAAATAAAAAAAAAAATTAAGTGCACCTAAAATCGCGAATGACATGAGAAATGAGTTTTCCATTGAAGTGTATGATGAAACCGTAAGAAATGTGGTTCGAAAAAATAATTACAACGCTCGCATAGCTAGGAAAAACCATTCATTTCGCAAAAAAATCGTGTTAAAAGGCTGATATTTGCAAGGGAGCATTTGGACAAGCCTCAAAGCTTCTGGAATTCTGTAATATTTGCAGATGAGAGCAAATAAAATGGGAAATTTAGTGATTGTGGAGTCGACTATGAATAGATTTATGTAACTTGACATTTTGAAAAAAAATCGCCATGAAAGTACAGACAAATTGGGATTACATGGATCATTTGTGTTTCAACAGGATAACGATCCTAAACACACATCCCACATTGTTAGGGAGTGATTATTGTATAGAGTGCCCAAATAGTTACATAGTCCTCCGCAATTGCCAGATTTAAACCCCATTGAGCATCTTTGGGAAGTATTAGAGAGAAGAATTCGGAAATACGAAATAACGAGCAAGAAAGTGCTCATAGAAAAACTAAAAGAAGAATGGAACCGAATAGATTCTGCCACAACATCAAACTTGGTGAATTCGATGCAACGGCGCATGCAATCAGTGATCGAGGCTAAAGGTTATCCTACCAAGTACTAACGCGAACGATTTATTGCAATGCATTGCTATTTCGAAGAATAACTCAACGTGTACGGAGACTTTTTTGAAGTATAGTGTGAAGTTATTTTATTTTGTTTTTTTTTCTTTTATACTTATATTATATAATAATGAATTAATACATATCACTTGAAAATATATGAAGTACAGTTTCGCCAAATTTCATCGATGAATTGAAATAATTAAAAAAGTTATTTCGTGTTTTCTTTGTAAGTAGGAGGTGTACGGAGACTTTTTTGATTGACTGTATCTTTGCCAATATCTTCTACTAATGTTCCGTAACTTGATTAGCTCCAAGATATGTTTTCTAAAGTGGTTCCTTTGTGGTATTTTTGCAACAGATTGTTCAACAATTCAGAACAGTTGAAGCTATAATAATAATATCATTCGCTGCAGCGTATCTGGTTATTGAGGTATCCCGAGAAACTGTGCAGCGGATGAATTGGCTTGACAAACTTCACTCGGTACAAACAGCAGGCGCATAGAGAATGTCAATGCAAAAATGTCATTTGGCAAATACCTGTGTACCAGTGGAAAAACTGAACCATATGTGACCACATAACTGCAGCACTGCTAGACTTATATGACCCTTAAGAGGATAACATATCCAAACATATCCAAACTCGTAAACGTTTTCACTGCGTGATTGTCAGATGTATGTACACTACAGGCCAAAAGTTTGAGGCCGCCCTCAGTGCTCGAAGAAAAAGAAAATCTAACATCGAAAAAACTCTTTAATAGAATAATAATCATGTAAAATGAACTGTGAACATACATGAAAACCAAATATGAATAATAATGAATATTTTTATTAAAAAAAAAAAATTACTTAAACCGATTTTTCGTCGTAAAACCCAAGTTCACATTCGATAACTTTTTTTACAATTCTTGGCATTCTAGCTATCAGTTCTTAAATTGTTGCCTGTGGTATATTGCTCCAGCAATCCGATAGCATTGTATATTCCACAATGCAGATTCTGATGACGGGCATTGATCCTTGACCCTTCTATCCAGTCCCTCCTACAATAGTTCTATGAGGTTTAAATAGGGTGATTGCGGCGGCCATATCACGATTTGTAAGATTTCTTCATCTTCCCTCTGTTTCAGGTAGTGTGGACAAAGTCTTTAGGGTCGTTGTCCTGTTCAAATACGAATCTTTCGCCAATTAATCTTAGTCCAGAGGTCACTGCGTTTTCTTCCAATATTATTTTGTATGCCTCCTTATTCATTTTTCCAATCTCTTTAGCCAGATCTCCCACTCCACTTGAAGAGAAAAATCCCCAGACCATAACAGAACCGCCTCCATGATTGATGGTAGGCACCACACAGTCTGGTAGCATTTTTCGTTCAGCGCTGCGTTGAAGGAAAACTCTCCGTTTTGAACCTTGGATTCATCGCTCCATAAAACTCTGTTGAAATCTTCTTCTGTCCAGTCTTTATGCTTTTTGACCCATTCTAACCTTTTCTGCTTGTTTTGTGGTAGCAGCAGGGGTTTTCGAACAGCAACTCTAATATAGTTCACATCTTCTCCCTTGCCCATATAAGAAGTGCTACTCCAGGAGAATACCTCTTCCACGATCTGAACAATACCTGCACTGCCAAAATGACCGCATGAAAATGAGTAGATGGTTCCTAGACTAGATGGGCACCGTAATCCTTGTTCCATAGTGGTATCTTCATGGACTTATGTTGGCCTAAGTGCACCTAACGGGCGCCCAGTTTCTATCTATCTGTTTATCTATATATATATGTATAGGAACAAATGCTTTTATCTTAATCAAAAATGTAATTATTATAAAATACAAGTACTTTTCGACTTTGAATTTTGTATAACATTTACATTTCAATCTACTACTCGTATTTGAAATCCCGGAATCCCAGGATTGTGAAAACCCCCCGGAAAAATGAGAAACCTTAAACAGAACACTAGCAAGGGCCGACTCGCACTTGACAAATTCTTTTTTTTTTAAATACCAAGGTAGTGCTTAAGATTCTTATGTGAGTCTACGTACATATTTATATACATACATATGTGTATAGTTTTTACACGCACCTGTAAGGGCAAATATTGGGTTCCTGAAAATTGTCGATATCGATATTATTATCAAACTTGACATAACTATATTAGATAGAGATTTCTTAATTCTGTCTCTGTCTGTCTGTGTGTGTCTGTCTAATGTCCCATCGACTCCAGCCGAAACGGCCAGACGGATTTTCTTCAAACTTCTTATCTGGGATGGGTGAGTTCATAATTCGACGCGAATCAGATTTTTCACTCAAAGTCCAAAAATTAACGGTACATTACTAAGTGCTGATTTTGAAAAAAATAGATTTTCCCGAAATTGGCTCTTCTTCTTCTTCTTACGGCGAAGTTATGATCCGGAGTAGAAGGATCACAACCCTCCCACTTTACTGCATCCCTACTGGTCGGCCTGTGGGGTTTGCCGGTTTGACCTCAGGAAGTACCGGCAGACTTCCCGGTTTCGGATCACTTCATCATTGAGGCCAATCGAATGCTGGTGTTTTTGCATTTGTGTGATCCAGTTGTTTTTTGGTCTGCCTTTTTTGCGCGATTGCGTAGGAACGTTGATTGATATTGCCTTTTTGACAGGGTTCGAAGGATCTCTCCTTTGAACATGACAATACCAACTGAGCCGGTCGTGCTCTATCTTGCTTGTGATGGGTTCTTTTACATGAAGGCTTCCTCGAATCTTTGAACTTCTTATTCTCTCAATCTTCGTTACTCCTGCTGTCATGCGAAGCATCTTCATCTCAGCTGCCGTTAATTTGCCCTCATACTTTTTGTACATTGTCCAGCATTGTGAACCGTATGTGAGCGCCAGACGTACAACTGCGGTGTAGAGCCTTCCTTTAAGCTTAGGGGACATTTTTCGATCACAGAAGATAGCGGAGTTTTCCCGCCACTTCATCCACCCTACGCTTACGCGATGATTGATGTCATCATCACAAGTTGCTTCGCTATTGATCATAGATCCCAGATATTTGAACTTTTCACACTTGGGAAGCACTTTTCCATTCAAGTAAATGTCTGGAATAGGCCGGTGTGGATCAAAGAACGGGCAGCACAGATACTCTGTCTTTTTCGAACTAATACGGTACCCATTTCCATCCAAAACATCCACCCATACATCAAGTGCTCGTTGCAAGGCCATTTGATCTTCGCTTATGATAGCTCCATCGCCAGCAAAGAATAACTGATGCACTTTGGGGTCCGTCACTTTTCCTTCAAGCAGATAATCAAGGACTGCAATTAATAGCAAAGGACTAAGGACGCTTCCCTGCTGTACACCGAGTTTGATTGGGAACTCTTCGGTGACTCCTGCGGGACATCTTACTCTTGTCCTTGCTCCCTCATACATGTCCATGATCATGCGCACGTAGGTTTCTGGAACTCCTTTTTGTCTTAGCGCCACCCATAAGATTGTCTATCAAAGGCTTTTTCAAAATCAACCAACACCATATGCTATGCAAGTCCTTTATGGAATCACGATGTTTTTCCATTATGATCCTTATACTTTGGATTGCATCTGTTGTTGATTTACCCGTGACAAACCCGCACTGGTCATCAGATAGCCTTATTATTTTCCGCAGTCGGCCATCTAATACCCGCTCAACGATCTTCATGGTGTGTGACATCAGCTTGATAGAACGGTAGTTATCGCAGTTTCGTGTATCGCCCTTCCCTTTGTGCAAAGGAAGAAGATAACTTTCCCTCCACTGATTAGGCATTGGATCACCGCTCATAAGTTTGGAGATAAGAATCATGAGCCATCTGGACCTGATGTCTCCCACCTTTTTTCAGAACTCAGATGGTATCTCGTCCGGCCCAACCACTTTTCTTTTTTTGGAGTATTTGACGGCATTCCTAACTTCTTCGACAGTAATGTCGGATATTTCGTCATGGTTAGGAGCGGCTCTTGGAAAGTATACCCGGGAAAACTGTTCATTCAGAAGTCTTACACAATACTGTCGCCATCTGTGGAGAATTTTGTCGTCTTCCACAAGAAGCTGGCCTTGAGCATTATTAATGAACTTTGGGTAACGAATCTCCTGAGCATTTATTCTTCTCTGGGCGGCTATTTTGAAGATAGTCGCTCCCTTATTCAAGTTGTTTTCTCGAAGCTCCTGGATAGCCTGGTTCCTATCAGACGCCGAAGACGATATTTCCTCCAACTCCCGATAGAGGCCATACTTTTTGCTTGAAATTGGGCGCACTTCTTCTTCGCGAGAGCTTTTTCATCTCTATTAGTAGAAGAGCACTTTGACCAAGCCTTGAAAGCCGTTTTCTTTTCCCGTATCGTAATCGGCTCTCACGATTTTAATATTGGTATTTGAGTTATGGTGTATATATGCTATCAGACGGCTACCAGGTTTTTGCCAAGAGATACGTACAACGGTACTTTACTTATTAGCTGATTCTAAGACATTGGTTAATTCTCGGTTGTCTCAAATTAAGATCTAAGCAATATTTAGTATATGCAAGATCATAGTTTTGAAGGGTTTGAAAGTTTGTTAAATTAATTCTTCTCGAATTTAATATAAAATTAATTCTGAGTTTTAGCAGATTTAATAATTTTTTTTTTATTTGACACCAACCTTCTAATACTGTCATTTTGATCGAAAGAACTTGAAACACCCTACAGATTTGATATAAATCAGTAAAAAAATGTTTTGACCAGTAAAGGTATCGAATTATACTTGTGGATACATACGTGTACATACCTATGTATGTAGGTTCTATTGCATTTGGTTTTAAGTACTTGTGAGTATGCAATTCAGTAAGTTATTTGTGTTGGATCATACGTGATATTATTGAGAACATAATGGCGGCTCGTCGCCAATCTCGTTTCAAGAAATACAACTAAGCTTTATTTATAAATTCTAAATATGTATTTTTTTTAAACACTTTCATAATGCATTTATTTTTATTTACATAACATAATATTGACAACAACGCCTTTTACTAACAAATGTTGCAGAACATGTATTGCAATAGAATGAAACAAATTCGCGAAATGGAAGTAGTAGTAGAATAGGATGTGCTCGTCTCAGTTTAAGGTTAATATAGGAGAGGAATTGTTCGCAAAAAGTGGATGCCTAAAGAAAAATTCTCATAATATAATTCGCTTGAGAAATAGCAAATTGTAACTTTTTATGTTTTGCTATATACACTGGAAATTCGCTTACTATAAGTATGATGTTGATAGACAATTTTCTAAGTTGACATTTAAATTATATACCTTTGAATTTCAGTTAAAGGAAATTGGGTTAAGGCACAAATTTTTTTTTTTTTTTTTTTTATTATTTTTTTATTACGACTGAAAAATTAATTTAGTAATTTACATTTAATAGTATGAATGTATATATTTAAGGGATATAGCCCAATGGTTACACCCTACATTAGTTTAGTATGTATATGTACATATATATTTACATGTCTTCAACTCGTTCTTGAAATAGTTGCTAGGTCTAATGGATCTATCCTACGTAATCTTCTGATTCTATTCGGGTTTTCTACCATTTGACGTAGTTCTGCATTTGTGTGTTGCGAGATGCGCTGCAGATGTTTTGTTGCAGCATTGGTGATTTCTTCTTTCACTAGTTTAATGCTTAGATCTCTATGGAAGTTATCATTACGCACGTACCAAGGCGCATTTGTAATACACCTCAATATCTTATTTTGGAATCTCTGTATAATTTCGTAGTTAGTTTTCTTTGTACAGCCCCAGAGCTATATTCCATACATCCATATGGGTTTTAGAATTTGCTGATATATGAGCAATTTGTTGTATGTGGAGAGTTCAGAATTTCTTCCTAGCAACCAATACATTTTCCTGAATTTGATATTTAATTCTTCCTGTTTCCTTTTAACATGCTCTTTCCACTTTAGTTTAGCATCCAGAGTCATGCCTAAGTATTTCGCCGTGTTTGCATATGGTATTTGACGTGAATTTATTGTAATTGGTATCACATTTATATTTTTAGTTGTGAAGTTAGTGTGCGTTGACTTTGATTCATTTAGGTTTATTCTCCATTTTTTTGTCCAGTTGAGTATTTCATCAGTTCCTTTTTGTACTTTTCTGGCTGCTTCTACTGCATCACTTCCCGTTGCCAGAATTGCAGTATCATCTGCAAATGTTGCTATGCTTCCTTCGGTTGCTTCAGGTAAGTCTCTTGTGTAGAGTAGGTAAAGCACAGGACCTAGGACACTACCTTGAGGAACCCCTGCCGCTATTTTCTTAAGTTGCGAGTACTCTTCTTCATATTTCACTCTAAAATGGCGATCAGAGATATATGATTTAAGCACCGAGTGTAATTGTTTTGGTAGATCCCTTTGCAGTTTAAACAGTAGCCCCTTATGTCAAAGGCTTGTGCTACATCCAAAAATATGTCTGAGCACACTTTTTTGCTTTGTATGCTGTTTTCTATTGTGTTTACGATTCGATGGACTTGTTCGATTGTAGAATGTCTTTCACGAAACCCGAATTGATGTGTCGGTATGAGGTTTCTTTCTTCAGTGACGGGCTGTAGTCTTCTAAGAAGCAACTTTTCGAATATTTTAGACATAACTGGTAGCAGAGAAATAGGACGATACGATTTTTTATAATTTGCCGGTTTTCCAGTTTTATGTATCATTATTATTTCGGCTACTTTCCAGTGTCGTGGAACATAGTTTATTCTAAAAGCTGCATTTATAATGTATTGTATCATCCGCAGTGCTTTTTCAGGGAGTTGTTTAATGACATCACCAGTTATAAGGTCATACCCCGGTGCTTTTTTGGTATGCAAACCCCTCTTTATGACATCGTTTAATTCTTGCAGTGATACTGGATGGATTTCAAGATTGTCATTTTTGCGCACTAAAAATATGCTTTCATCTGAAGATTGTCTAGGAAGTCGTTGAAAAGTTTGCTCGAGATGTTCTGCAAAAAGTTTTGCTTTACTTTTAGCACTTATTGCCCACATATTGTTATCCTTCTTTATTGGGTGCGAGGGAATCTGGAGTTGTTTTAAGTTTCTTGTGTTTAGATATGCTCTCACTGATTCGTTTTTCACTTCTTTAATTAGCAGCTTAAGTTCGTTACATAGCCTATTCAGCACTTGTTTGTTCTCGGGTGTGAGATTCCTTTGCAGTGTTTTACGTGCTTTGCGTTTCTTTTGCACAAGTTCTCTATCTCTGATTGGATATGTTAATTTTTTACCTTTATTATTGTCTTTTGGTGAACTTTCCCATGCTGATAGTTGTATGATTTCTGTAAGCTTATCTACTTCTTCTTCTATTTGCTTGCTGTTTATTAGAGGTACTTCTAGGTCAATTCTCTCATCAATTAGGTATCTGAAGAAGTCCCAGTTTGTTTTTTTATTTGTAAGTTTTGGCTTAAGAGTTATCTTTCCGATTGTAGTTTGGCTCACCGTCATTATGACAGGGGAATGGTTTGATGAAAGCCCTTCATAATCTTCCATGTATATGTAGTTTTGAGATATACCTTTCGTGACGAAAATATCTATTAGATCAGGTATCTTATTTGGGTCTATTGGCCAGTAAGTAGGCTTTTTTCCACTTTTAAAATCACATTTCAGTGTTTGTTCTGCTTCAAGTAGTTGTCTGCCTTTTGGGTTTGTTAGCCTGGAACCCCAAAAGGTGTATTTGGCATTAAAGTCTCCTCCAATGATGAAATTTCGCCCAAGTGTTTGAAATAGGTTTAAATAATCCTCTCTTTTTAACTTATGTTTCGGTGGGCAATATATTGCTGAGATTTTCCACAAGTTATTGTGCCTCATTTCTACGCCTATTGTAGTAACTTGTAAGTACTCTTCCTCTATTGGTATGTCTTGATGATGTTTTATGTTTTCTTTAATAAAGATCGCTGAACCTTCTCTTGCTCTATTAGCAGAGTGAATGGCATGGTAAAACTTATATCCATTGATGTTAGCGTAAGAAGATGGTGTAAAGTGGCTTTCGGAATTTATTTATTTATCAGCACGAAATATCTCTATTTCTGCTAAGTGTTGTTTGAGCCCATCCGCATTCCAGGTTGCTATTCTTATAGTTTTGCTGGTCATTACTTTAAATTCTTTTTATTAATTTTTGCTTCAAGATTTTTTAAGTTGCTAAAAATCTTATTGTTGGTTTCATACTGTTCTTTAATTTTGATGCTTATAGATTCAATGCTTCTCAAAATATCTTTAAGAATCTTATTGTTATCATTTTCAAAGGAACAAATTGATTACTAACGAAATTTTAAGTTTTGAAATTCTCTACAAGATGGATGCGATTTTTTCAAAGTTTTCGAAAACTGAAGGTGCGCAATCTATCAAAATGTCCATCTTTACCTGGAAGCTTTTTTCAGTGCGAATATCTCGAAAGCGCCCTATAAAAAAAAAAAATTATTACATACAAAATTGTAAGCTTTGAAATTTTCTATAGGATGGATGTCTAATTTTCAAAAAATTAATCATCTGTTCCGCTTTTGTTAACGCAACAATACTATACTAGCTCACCTGCTTTGTTTCGCCCGATTGTATAACTAATAATGTACATATATTTGTGCTAATATTTCGTTGGCTGAAACGAATGTAATGTTTGGATGCATGTTAAAAAATAAAAAGCAACTTTTTTAAATTCATTGTAATATATTTATTTTCCTTATCAATACTGCTTAAAATAAAAAAAACAAGAATATTAAAGAATTCAAACAGCAATTCGTAATAAAAAATAAAATATAGTAATACTTCTAAATTTTGAAGGACAAAACTAAAGAAACTCTTTGAAATACCTACAATAAAAAAAAATTGTTTAATAATATGCATCATTTATTCTCTTCTTATGCACCATTACTTTTTACCGTAGCAAGTGGCAAAGATCTAGCGTCAAAGATTTCACTTAAAATTTTATTATTGGAAGTGTTACACGTTTGTCTTAAGTATGGGTATACAATGGCTCGTAATAAGTATAATGCGAGCTTACAATTAAAAAAAATTGACGACTATAAAAGTGGTATTACTCAGAATGAAATAAGTAACAAGTACTCAATCCATAAATCAGTTATTTCAAATCTGATAAAAAATATAATCTAACTGGTTCGGTAAAAGTCCTTCATAGTGGTGGCAGACCCACAAAAACCACACGAAAACAAGACCATCTCCTGATTCGCAAAATAAAAGCGGAGCCTTACATTTCCGCAAGAGCCCTTGTTAAGGAATTTAATTTAAACATTCTTTGCTTTGAAATTTTCTATAGGATGGATGTCTAATTTTCAAAAAATTCATCATCTGTTCCGCTTTTGTTAACGCAACAATACTATACTATTACATTACTAACTCACCTGCTTTGTTTCGTCCGATTGTATAACTAATAATTTATATGTGTATGCACTAATATTTCATTGGCCTCCTATGTTCCGTACAAATGAACCCATTCTCCGTTCAGCTTCTTGCGTCCCGTAGATATTGGATTATTCTCGTCGAAGGATTTTAGAAGCTCCGCATTATCGACAGTGAATTTATAAATCTTAACATTTTATCACCCTCTTTCCACATAATGTACATAGTACATTCATATGTATATCCCCAACTGAACGATATTAAGGAAAGGTTCATCAATATTTTTTCCACCCAAAATACTCTCGTCTCCCTCTCAGCCACATTATCGTCGTATTCAACACCAAGAAACAGACGAAAAGTAAAACAAAAAATCTAACCAAAGTAAACGATAAGAAAGTATCTACGGATACACCGATACACCGATTGTGCAATTTGGCCCTACCCTATTATTACGTTTCGCTTGTAAGGCTTTGAAATTCCCTATAAGATGGATGCCAAATCTTTCAGAACTTTCGAAAATATTCAATTTTATCTAAAAGTTGATGAAATAATCGTTTTTGAGTGTGAATATCTCGAAAACGGTACATCCTACGAAACAATTATTATGGACGAAATTGTAGGCATTAAATTTCTCTGCAAGACGGATACCGAAGTTTTCAAAACAAATTTAAAAGTGTGGCTATGCAATGTTCGAAATTTTCTAACTTTACCCAGAAATTAATAGAAGTCGTTTTAGACTGCCAATATTATTTTAATATTATTATTCGAAATTCACTACATTCAAAAATGTCAGACCCCGAAATTATTGGAAATCGTTCTTGAGTGCAATATCTTGAAAAGGATGCGTCCTATGAAAAAAATAATATTGATACCAAGTTTAGTTTTTGGATTTTTGTACAAGGTGAGTACCGAATTTTTAATATTTTCGGAAAACTGTTAGACATCGTCCAAAATGTCCGGTTTTACTCCAAATTAAATTGTAATCGATTTTCAGTGCAAATACGAGTATTATGAAAAAGTTTGTTTTGCTAATGCTAACCCCTGGGCCAATATGGTATAAGCTGCCACTAGCGGGTAGAAAAAATGAGACGTTTGGACATCTATTAAACGTGTGCCCACTAAAAGCTAAATTAAAATGGGATGTTCTATTCAAAAGTTATATTGCATTTCGATCACACTTTTCCAATATGATGGCTATAAAGGGCCCTACACACAATCAATGATATTGGGAGGCATTATTAATGAATTTTTGGGACAATGAACATTGGAGAAATTGTACCTAAACACGTATCATAGATCATTGATAATGTTTTCATACAAATTATATGGTCGTTTCACTGCTGGTATGGAAACTATTTCAACATTGGAAAAACCAAATCGAAGTGAAATTTTTACGTGACGCGATCATTAGCAAGCATCCGAAAGATCAATTTTCATTGAAAAGTGACTCATTGAAGTAAAATTATCAGGTAATATTGAATGCCTTAAGTGCATTCAGTTGATACAAAAAACAATTAAAATTACTAATATGCTATAAACAATACACTTGGCAAGTTTCTTGCTTTTACATATAAAAATTACAATGTTGTTAAGGTTTTGACTTAATTCTCCGGAATACATACGAGTATGTAGCTTAGCGTTCGCTATGACTAATCCCAGTTTCATTATCAAATCATTTCACCCCAGAAAACGAAAAAAAAAATAATAATCTCAACATTTCTATTTACTCAAATGACCCCTTACTGACTTCCCCGTTAAATCGGCTGTCTACAATATGCTCATAGTGTTTCCATTGAACCAATGAAGGCATTTGCATATCCTTCTATTAATTGAACGCGTTTGACTACCCGGCGTTTGTTAACATTTGAAAGTCAAGTTCAATGTGAAAATACCATCGACAATAATATGCGTCAAGTTCATTTGCCTCGAAAACATTTAAAAATCAAAATTGGAAACGTATTTGGTTGTTGTCTCAGCCACAGCAGCAGCTGATGGGCAAATGAACTTTGCGCTTTATTTTTGGGCTGTATTGAAATGTGATTTGTTTTGTATTTTTGGCTCACTTCAAAGTTGAAAGGTGAATCCAGAAAATGACTTACAAGGAATTTTATTGTTGACCATACTCTGTACCTCCGTTTAAGTAAACAATATTCACTTGGTATCAGCTTTCACGCTACCGAACAGGTCCACGGTTTGTGGACGGTGGAATGACCTTTGGAGATAAGGATTAGCTGTGAATAAGTACACGTATGTATTTTCAAGTAAACAGTCCGGAACAATCAGTGGATATTGGATAGGTACAGAGTAATTTGCAGTTTGTCTTTGTTCCTAAGAAAAACAACAAGGCGAGCATATGTCGCCTTCAAATAAGCATCAAGACAGGATGCGCTCCGCAGCGTCCTGAACCAAGATGGGCGGCTGAGAACAGCGTTTGTTCCTCCAGGTTAGGAGTTACGAACTCCTAATACGCAGGGTTAGCACCGCGTTTTTAATAAAGCACAATGTATTCTTTAATTTTCCTCTATACCCTTTCCTCTCTCCCTATCACTGGGTTAATAAACTTTAAAAGTCTTAAGTGATAATTTCTCTCACACTTTATAATGAATACCAACGACTTTCTGAAACATTTAAATTTACCCGCATTTACCCTTTTTTGCTATTTTCAACTCTCAATTTAGACCTTAACGATAAACTTCTGAATAAAATAAATTAGAATGCTCCCATTATCGACCTCCATACGATCAGTTTTTGATAATGCACAACATTATTTCTATTGTAATATTGTACTTTTGCACAATATGGTGAATGTTCTGTGGGTAATATTGTATAACAACTCCTTCAAATCAACGCAAAATTCAAAAATTCGAATTTTGTAAACACTTGAATGGTTTTTGGATTTGAATATCATCGAAATCAGGTTGAGACAGGGTAAGAATGGTAGATTGACTTTGCACCCAACGAATTCCAGTTTTTTTTTTTCAAAAACTTCTTATGCTATACTTGTTATAACTTTCACTTTACCTCCTCACGACATTTACACTTGCATAGAGTTCTGACATCGCTATGTCCTTGCATATATCAAATATTACAAATACAGGGTGGCTGACATGAACTGTTACCAACTTCACGTCGCTGTGTCTGCCAAACTACGAACGACAGCGCGCTGAAAATTTGACACTTGTTAATTCATTTCATTGTTGACAAGCGTGTGTAAGGTTTTTTTTAATCGCGTGTTTAGTTTTTTGTTCTATCGACAAATGAATTTAAACGTAATAGTGTTGGAAAATCACAACCAGCTATTGTTCGTGAGTTGAAACATTTGAAAGTGAACAAAATGTGTGTGTATCGCATCATATAGCGTTACAACGAAACCGGCAGCATTGCAAAACGCTATGGAGGTGGTCCGAAAAAGACAGCAACATCGTCAACAATGATTCGGAATGTGAAGGCCAGAATCGACCGAAATCCTCGGCGTATAAGAAGAAAAATGGCTTCTGGGCTAAACATATCCAGAGAACTGATGCAACATATTTTGAAAAATGAGCTCGGACTCAAGGCCTTAAAATTCCAAAAAGTGCACCTCATCTCATACCCGACCAAAAAAAAAGTTAGAGTGGAAAGAGCAAATCCACTTGCTTGGACGCAAGTGGCCAATTGCCAAACATCGTCTTTTCTGATGAAGCACCATTTCCAATTGAGCAACTTGTCAATAAGCAAAATGATAGAATTTACATGCCAGAGAGGTCATACGATAATTTCGACCAAAGAATGGCTACCAGGAAGCAAGCGCCACCATTTTTGTTGGTTTGGGCTGCAGTGATTGATGATGGTCAGATAACCGCGATGGTTTATCGTGAAACTGTCTTGGAAGCTGTGTTGAAGCCATGGGCATGCAAACATTTTAGCCAAAGACCCTGGACATTCCAACAGAACTCTGCACCTTCCCACAAAGCCCGAGCAAAATCAAGAATGGCTGCGACAAAACGTTCCACACTTCATTTCCTCGACACAATGGCTATCGAATTCTTCCGATGCGAATCCATTAGACTTTTCTGTCTGAGGCATTTTGAAGGACAAGGTTGACACTAAAATGTACCAAACAACAAACTCGCTCAAGTTACCGCTTCGCGGGGAATGGAAGCGCATTCCACAGACACACTTGCGTGCAGAGTCCGATAAATTTATTGACCTTCTCAAGGAAATTGTTCGTGCCAAAGGTGGCCATATCGAAAATTTTTATTATGTAAATCCTTGAATTTGAATAAATATTCAACATTTTTTTATCTGGATTAAAAAAAAAATATTCAGAATTAACAAAAATACAGATATTTGAATTAGTAACAGTTCATGTTTTTTTATAGATTTTGGTTAAAATAGTCCGATAAATATTTTTTTTTATAATCTCTCAGGAGAGGCAAACCTTTAACGCTGAGCCAGCGGTCAGAGATTTTTATAGATGCTTCTTTATTCTGCTCTTGAATTGTTAGAATTTGGAAATATGTCTCCTGGGAGTAAATTCTAAAGTTTACTTGTCCTGTCAAATATAGCATTTCTTGGGACCATTCCATTGAAATCTTCGGAACATCTACCATGATAGTATCTATAGTAAAGGCGTAGGTCTGAGATTGGAAGTTACTGTGGGATCTTTCATTACGCGGGTCTCTGTATGCTTTTTTGCAGATGAACAGAATGTTTTGAGACCGAACTGCTCGCAAGAATAAAACTCATGTCCTGATTTAACTTTTTCTTTATACAGGAGAAAGAGGTGTTGCACTGTAAAATATCTATTTGCTTTAAATAGGTGGCTCAAGTTCATAGACGCCGGTTTTTGATTTTTGAGAAATTGCTGGGCTTCCTTATGCTATAATTGATTTTGGAATTAGGACTCTCAGAACAAACATTAAGTTGCTCTCGGAGTAGGCATATAATAAAGAATATTTTTGAAAACCCACCCAAACATCCGATTTTAATGGTTTTCAGACGGAAACACAAATAAAATTTTATAAAAATTCGTTCAGCGCATTTCTTATCCCACTCCAATCGAATTGGATGATTGGACGATTAGCGGGATATCGGTTGTCATATATTCGATGCCCTATACGCGTGAAGCATACCTGAAGTAGAAAAGAATGTGTATGTAATGACTGCCCTCATTTTTACTAAACCTAGCACCGACGTCAAAAATCGAACGGTTCTGAGGATCAAAAAGAGGAGAATTGTATTTAAAAATAAAGAAATAAATATTTTGGCACTAACAGGTCATTTAGGAGGATAGCCTTTAGAAAACCAATTCAACTTAGTCTCTAGGAGATTAGAAAGCAGGAAAAAAAATCCTCATGAGTATATATTTTGTATATAACAACATTATTTCATTTTTGAACTTTTGTCATCAAGTTGAAAATGTGGTTAGTATCAGTTTAGGATTCTAGAATAATCTAAAGTTTTAGAAAAAATTTCACAAATATTTTAGTTATGTATATCGTAAGCATCCTGCAGATATTCGAAAATGTAAAATCTGTTAAGTTCTGTCCCATGGTCTATATTATAATGCATATACTTAGATAAAAAAATATTTTGGCTCTAACAGCACATACATACATATGTCCATGACCAGGAGATATGTCGCTAATCTTCTCGATTTCCATTTAATAGTAGCCTGTTATATCTCTTTTCTACCAGCTAGTGCCGAATATTGATATAATACGTATGCCGCCATCTCGACATGCTCCAGGCATGACATATATTTGATTCCATAAGTTCAGTCTTCTTTAGATAATACTTCGTACTTAAAACTTATCTTTCGGTAGAGCCCGCCGACAATAGCCATTTTGGATTGTCCGGGTCTGACTACTACTTCCGGTGTTCATTATTGCTGGTGGTCCATTTCTCGATCATGTCCTTCAACGTCCCTCTGCCTAAAACAAGAAATGACTCAGAACGATTACACAGTTTCAGCCGCTTCTAACCCGGAGAACAGATATTTTGTATCAGACGCTGCAGACTGGATCATATCTTGATGCTTATTTGAAGGCGGCATATTCTCGCTTTATCAATATTGAATCCAGTTATAACTATGTGGTTTTTTTCAGGAAATCTCAGAGTCAAACTGCAAATTACTTCACATAAAACCAATATCCATTCTTTGTTCTGTTTACCTGAAAATACACACTTATTCGCAGCTAGCCTTTATATCTAAAAGACGTTCTACCATCCACAACCCGTCCCGACCCATCCGGTAGCCTGCAGCTCACCCTTCGAATAGTTCCAATGCTATTAGGATATTTTCTCCCACCACCTGACCATCTAGTAAGTCACCCAGCACATCCAATACAGCCACCATCTCCGCTTAATATACTGAGGTCTGTGGCTCCAGAATAAGATGATATGCTACGTGTTCCTTCGAGAAGATACCTGCTTCAGCTTAACCATACATAGATCCATCTGCGAAAATAGTTATTTATCCAGTCTCCTTAGCAGCCGCAATCTTACCATCCGACAGAAAAGCACATTCAGCTTCTATATTTCGTTTTTCATCAGTCCCTATGTTCGAGAACCTATGTCCATAGATGGTGGCATCATCTCGGTGCAAACAAAGCGTCGGGGATGGCGTTGTCTTCTTTACGAATAATTCCAGTAGCAAAAACTCAAAAATTACTTGTTCACACATGCCAGTCTTGTACTTTATCCAAGTGTCTTGTACTTTATCCAAATCACCAATTCTCATTTTCAAAAAGTTTCGGTAACCTTCTTAATAATATCAAAAGGGTTTCTGTGGAAATTTGACACCATTCTATAAGTCTTTTGCGGAAGTGAGGCAAACTTTTCTTACGTTTCTGTCCAGATCATCCCACAAGATCTCAATTAAGTTGAGATCAGGCGCCTGTGGTGTCAATCCTAAAGTTTAAGAGTTCCTTCAGCTGATAACTTATCCAAATATTGCCAGCGAGACTTGAAGAATGCTTGCAATTATTTTAGTGCTGAAATACAAATTTTGTGTACAAAAATGAAAACAATTTCAAGAGTTTTCTGTTACTGTTCTGTCGTCATTACACCTTGTATCCTGCAAGAATTTCCGACTGTATCCCCACCAAAATAACCCCAGGGCATAACAGAACCCCCACAATGTTTCAGGGAATACTAATCAGATGTATGTTTCTTCTGCTGACCTGTGGACGCTGGGAACCACATACCTTGAACTTAGACTCGCCGATTCAGAGAACTCTTCAAGTGTCCAATTTGTGTGTTCATTGGTTCATTGCAATCTCTTCTGCTACCCTGTCATAAAGACCTGATGTTGAAATCTACGTTTGAAGTTAAAACACTTATAGGCTTAACCTTCCGCGGATTCACTTATGCTGCTATTTCAGGTGCGGTAAGGTGTCTGTTACGTTTGCTGGTTATCGCCAACTTTCAGCTGACTAACTATCAAATGAAACACAATGTTTAATTTTTTTTTTTTTTATTGACCAATTATTTGGTCTACAACAATTACTCATATGTATGGAATATTATATCAGCTAAATGGAAGCCTCTGGCCGCGGTATAGATACGTGATCTCTCAACCATATTATGCATAACACGTTGGCACATTTCGGGTGTTATTTCACCAATTTCATGAATAATGTTGTTCTTTAGCATAGGGATTATGGTTAGCTTGCTGCCGTAGAAATATCTCTTCTAGTATCGGCAAATAACCTCTTCCAAACCCTCTTAGTGGGTGCCGGTCGGTAATGATCACCACAATTATCTTGTACGATGTCAAGGCATTTTCTGTTGTGTTCCTTTACATACCAATAGTATAATGTCCGTAAACGCTTTTTGACCATAGCTTCGAGGTACATAATTTCAGTAGTGGTGTGAGCGTATTTAATTCATAAAATCCGTGTCCAAGAATGATAGGCTTTTGATTAAACCATCCGCTAACGAGCTCCTTCGCATGCACAGGCAAGGTCTGTTGTATTTCCATCCTTACACTGTCATGTTGGCTCTGCCAGTATGAACCTCCTTTCCGTCTTACTGGTGCCCAAATACCTAAAAAAAAAAATTAACAAAAACAAAACTTAAAGAAAAAAAAAAATTTAATAAAAAGTAAAGTAGAGATCGGCATCGAAGATAAGCTGCTTGCCTCTAGACAGGAG
Source organism: Pocota personata (assembly GCA_963082735.1). Lineage (NCBI taxonomy): Eukaryota > Metazoa > Arthropoda > Insecta > Diptera > Syrphidae > Pocota > Pocota personata. The sequence continues at coordinate 42,867,800 of OY720429.1, read as the reverse complement.
ACAACTGACAATCTCGACAGTATGGAAACTATCTGCCAAAGTTCACACTAAGACTATTTCAACCGTTAAGAACCGCAACTGAAGCAGCTACTAATGACACCAGCCATAGTGTCCCTACACAACTACCGAAGAAAAACTAACAATTCGCAAGCTTGCAAAAGAAACACTTGTACCAAAAAGCCCTGTTTACTCTTAATAAATAAATAAATATTATGGCGTTGACAGCCTAATGCAGGGCCTGGCCTACTCTTAATAAGATTGCTAAAAATGAGGCGGCCTGTACAGTGCATGAACAAGACCAAGTGGATAAGCTGAAGTACCGGACTGTTGTTGAAGACTATACATCCAACAGAAACCATGGAGCGAAACCGGTCTCAGGAAGAGGCTGCACACTCAAACAAACGCAGCAAGGTCGAAAGCGGAGTAACGAAGAGGCTTCGGCAACACTAGGCGAATCCATATGGAAAATCAACTGGTAGTACCCATTTCTACACATAGACGGTGATGAATGAGTAGGGGTATCGAGGCGAAACTGGCCCAGATGGTGATGGATCATCTGTTTCAGAATAAAGTTGGACCCCTACCCTGTTTCGATTCAGCCGAAGTCGTCAGAGGGTATAGGGTGATCTAGTGTGAAGATCGGTGCTCCAATCGTGTGACGCGTATGTGTCGTTAAGTTAAGCGACATGTGGAGTGACTTGAGGCTTAAGTCACGGACAAATAAGATGACTTTATATTAGACCCTTATTATCCCAATCCTACAATATAGCGCAGAAGCATGGACGTTGTCAAAGTCGGATGAAAACACCCTTGGTTGATTTGAAAGAAAAATTCTGTGATTTTTGGTCCCGTTTGTTTCGCCGGAGAGTGGAGAAAAGATACAACATCGAACTAGTGTGAAGGGTTCGAAGGATTCATCGCCTGAGATGGCTAAGACATGTAGAGCAAATGTACATCAACGCTTCGGCCCGAGTCTTCGAACCTATCCAGGAAGGATGATGCGATAAAGGAAGATCTCACCTAAGGTGTCGCACACAAGTGTAAGTAAGGTTGCTTCTGTTTTTCATTCATACCATTAGGGTTATGGAGTTATACAAATAAAAGCAACTAATGCGAGTTGTTATGTGCTGATTTAATAATGCAGAATTCGCCGATTTTTTATTTTCTCCACAGCACACATAATTTCTTTTTACCATTATATAGTAACAACTTATTTATTTAATCAAAATATGATCCGTTGACATCTATAACTCTGTTCCACCGTGGTTCATGGTCAAATATATTTATTTTTTTTTTTTGTAGAAGTCCTGACTTTATGACTCTATGGCTTTTATGATCTCTGCTCGGTTTCGGAATACTTTCTGCCGACAAAATGTCTCCAGTCTATGGAAAAGGTCAGGAAAACATCAGGAGAGTACGGTGGATGGAGAAGAATTTTTCCTCTAACTGCACCATTACGTATTTAGTAGCAGGCTGCTTTTCAGCCAATTTTACATGCACTATGTCGATTTCTTCACAATATTTGATTGCATTTATTGTTTGAAGTGGATTGATCCTTTCGATGTCCACCAGATTGTCACCATAACCTTATCTAGCTGAAGATCGGGGTTGAGGGTATGCTTTGGTTTTACGTCTGCATCCAACCATAGCCCAGTGCTTTAACGGTTGTCTGCAGTATCCAATTTTGATCACAGGTTATTATTCGGTGCAAAAAGGGTTCCCTTTGGAGTCTTAAGCTAAGGCACCGTAGTTTTTGGGACTCTTTCAGTTCTTGACGTACCCAAATGTCGAGTTTGTTTACCTTTCCTATGAGAGAAAGGTGTCGACTTATTCATCCTTATTACCAGGGGCGTTAAACGCCTCGTCAAAAAACGACAATGCAAACTCGGCATTATAGCTGGCGTTACGCCAGTCGTTTAACGTCATTTCCAACAGCTGTCATTTTATGTTTTGTGGAACGTAATGCCCGATTCACAATGCAGCGTGAGAGCGAGACTAGAGCGAGGCGAGAAATCCTCGTCCTCATAAAATCGTTTCCCAGTTCGCAATGAAGGCGATACTTTTGACAGCGAGCCTGTATTATCTATCTAAAAGCAACAACGGCAACACACAACCTTTCTCTTTCTGGCTACATAACAAAGTCGCATCAGCCTGCTGACAGGCTATCTCGTCGCGAGAGTTTTTCAATTTTCCTAAAAGAATGCATTTTTTGTGGAAAGGGGAAGAGACGGAGAGAAAGACAGATTGGTGTAGTTGGTTTGAAACTCAGCTGGTATTAAGTTTCAGTGAACTCCAAGGGTGGCTGTCCAGATAACTGGGGAACTTGTTTGTTTTTGCTTTTGTCGTTGCTCATGATGCACAGTATTTTTTTTTTCCGTCCTCCTGATGTCCTCATCACGATCAAGTTGCATTTTAGCCATATGACCTCCCTACTGCCAGTGTTATACCTTCGCAGTAGAGTTGACATAAGCTTTCGCAATTGATCGACTTTTTATTTATTTCATGCGAAATAAATAGATGATTATTGACATCAGGATTCGAACCGTGAGCCGTAAGGGTAAAAATAACAAATGAAGCAAGCGGCTAGTCGAGCTGATGGAACAAAAAATGCTTGGCAACCAATTTCAAAAGAGGTGTGCCACAAACGGCTTCCCAGAAAGCTGGGTCGGAAGAATGGCAAAAAGCACGTATACAAAATGTAAAGTTAGAGAAAACCATTAACCATTATATAATTATAGGTTTGGATCGATGCCAAATTCAAAGTGAATGAAATAGACGAAGCAATAGTAAAACTTCTTGCCCTGAATGAACTAGTCGACCCTGTGGGAATAGTGTTTGGCGGCCTAAACAGTGTGCACAAAGTACATCTACATTAGGACCATTAATACCTTCAACCATCAACATCCACAGCAATAGCAGAGATATCAAATCTATCTTTTTGTCCACACACACGAACAGCAAACTCCGAATTAGAGACATCTGAAGATTTAACAGTAAGAAATCAAAAGCTTGCAATAAAGAAATTTTCGAAAATATGCTAGAGAAGCAAATAAAAATGAAAAAAAAAATTGTACACCGAGGTGAAAGACTATTTATACTGCATTGAGGTCCAGTTGAAAGAGGAAAATAATAATACTTAATAATACCCTTCAATGTACATATGTATGTACTTAGCATTTGGTAAATTCAATGGATTGGACTTCGATCTAATACTCTTCATATTCGTTAAATCCGTTTTCCGCGCTTGCTCTTGGTCTTCATCTTCGCTACTCTCCAACATAAACATCAAAATGCGATCAATATTTTGTTTCACCAAATTGTATTGTAACATAATAATAACTACGCTCCTCCAGCCCATTCCAAAGTGTCTTTTCATTCGGGGTTCGTGTTCGCGGTTAGTCTCCACAGTTCATGTCTACGATAAGAGACGGATAATATCGCGGATAAGAGAGAATCATAACTGCACGAAATGATTGTCATCTTGGAATTATTACATCAGAATTTTTAGGTATTTTGTTGCAGTGGTCGAAGAATTTGCTAGAAGTTTCTGGCTATCAGAAACTTCTGCTATATAAGGACAGATGGCGATCGAGAGGAGGCAGTTGGTTTAGAACCGTGGCGAAGAGATTGGAAAAGTGATAATAGGCGAAGTTGTAATTTTGTGATAAATTGAAAGTTGAGAGTTAACAAGAAGAAGTAATTAGTTTGGATTTGTGAATTAAGTAATTGAAAGGAGATAAAGTGATACGAGAGGAAAGAGACCTTGTAAGAAAAGAATTAGCGAAGAATAGTATAGTGTGAACTTGAATTGTTTTATAGACTAGAAAATAAAGAAATAAATTTCACAGAATATCGTTTTATCTACTCGAGCTGTAGCTCGCATATTACAGTATATTTCATTAAAACAAACTCTTAAGTATAAGAATAATAAGAGTTAATAATAAAAGATGCAAGCAGGCAAGTGTTAATGTTAGTTTTTCTGTGGAACGTAAGTTAAACGACACTCAAGGCGTTTAAAATGTTTAAAATAATGAAATATTCTAACACTTACAATTTTTTCACGTACTCGGATTGTTTTGGTTTTTTCCTGGAATCCCGGAATTTTTCAAAATGAGAAACCCTAATCTGAACTAAATTTAGCTTTCTTTATTCTGGGTTAAAATGCAGAAGCGTTGTTCTAATTTCTAAACCCAGATAAAATGAATATATAGTTGTGACATTTATGACGGAGTGAAAAAAGCGGTGGAATACTTCTACCCTTTTCTCACCGGTTTTTTGAGTATTCGACAGAGAAATAATTAAAAAAGAAAACCTTCAACCTTGCATTTTTTTTCTCTTCCACCGCCAAGTTCCCCAGCAACTTATGCACTACCACCTTATTTACACGAAACAACTTATTCTATTTTGAGCCTCCTAAATCAAATAATTTTTAGATTGCATTATATTACAATTTGTCACTTGCAATGCAATGCAAATAGACCTAAGATAAAGATGTGCTATAACTGTTGAGAATACCCAAACTATATTTCTTTACTTTTTTTCAAGCCAAAAATTGAGAGCATTTCATTCCCCTTCCTAACCAAACTAGCATAGTTTTCAGCTACTGCACTTTCATGCATGCAAGCAGCTGTCTCAACTCATCACAAGTGACTTAAACAATGACGGGGTACCATCTAAAATCGATTTGGGTGACACGATTTAGAAAATACATCCATTTAATACAATGGAAACGTCAAGGTTTTGTTTTTAGTAAATCAATTTCTCCTCGTTTTTGGTACTTAATCCGACTAAGGGGGAAAGAGGTCGATGAAGATGAAGTAAACGATTAGATCTCAGTTGAATTTTCCAAGAGCTCGAAACAAAAATATGATTCGCCCTTGAAACAACACCAACCCTAAACGTCTATGAATAAGCCAAAACAATAATAAATAAAAAATACATATGCAACAACACAATCAGAGCCAAATCATTATAACGCACGCTTAGATTTGATGTACATACTTTCCGTAGACACAACATATTTATGGCTTCAGATGCTCGTATGTGTTATATCAAACAACTAGATTTGCGTCATTTTTAAGGCTTCACCGCCTCAATCACATTCGGTTTATCAATAAGTGCTACCCCACCTCATCTTTACTCCGCTTCATGACCTCGGGGGCACAATCTCTGACCGCGCTTTATCAGCAAAAACAAAAATATAAATAACAAACAACAAAGATGTACGTTCCTTCCTTTCGCTCATTAATATTTATTTATAGATTCCACTAATTAAGTCCAATTCAGAGAGAATAATAACAACAATTCGAATCGAAGCCAATCACTTCAACAAGATTTGGCAACAAAGTCGATACCCTTCTTGATGTTCTTTTCTAGTTCAGGTAGTGCTTCTTTCAACAGTTTCTTTTCAAAATCGTTCAATTTTGGCAAACCAAGGTTCTCCTCAACTCCGTTCTTGCCCAAAACCAATGGTGTGGAGAAGAATTGTGCATCTGTGACGCAGGATTCCACGTATGCGCATTCAATGACGTCACATTCTCCGTTCAAGCCCCTTAGGAGAGAATTGACTAAACGTGCACCGGCATGAGCCATTGAAAGGGTAGCGGAACCAGCTCCAGCCTTGGCCTTGACAACCTCAGTACCAGCTTCTTGAATTCTCTTAGTCAGTTTTTCGACTTCGCCAGTGTATTTAGGCTTGGCCTGGGATAATACTGGGATGATTGTCACACCAGAATGACCACCAATTACGGGGATTTCGACTTTTCGTGGATCAACATTTAGTTTTTCACCAATAAATTGACGTGACCGAACGATATCCAATGTGGTGACGCCAAAGAGTCGCTTTGGATCGTATGTACAATTCTGCAAGACAGATAAATGAAAAATAAAAAAAACAGGTCCAAAGTACTGGACTATTCAATGACTTACCTTCTTAAGAACTTCAGCAGCAATAGGAACAACGGTGTTCACTGGATTGGTGATAATTGCAATCATAGCCTTGGGGCAGTTTTTAGAAATCGAATTAGCGATATCCTTAACGATGCCAGCATTCACGTTGAATAAATCATCACGGGACATGCCGGGCTTACGGGGCACACCAGCTGGGATGACAACAACATCGGCATCTAAAATAATTTAAATGTGGTTTTTAATGGTCTGATGGATTTACAATTATTCTTGTGAGTTCGCAGTAGATTCAGATTAAGTATAAGAGGGAGAAGGGGAAGAATGAGGAATAGTTCAACAGGCAAATATTTTATTATATTTATTTTCAATAACAGGTCAAAAATTAAAGTATAAAAGCCCTAGCGTGAGCATGAAAATTGTCGTGTTTTCTGTAACATTCAACTGAATCGAGTGGCTGGATTATAGTGCCAAAAAAGATGTCCGTAGCAAAAGGGCGTGTAATTATGTTATAACTTTAGTAAGTCTCATGGCAACTAACATTCTGGAAGACAATTAAGATCAAAACAAAAGGGTTTACTGCAATGATAAAGTTAAATAGATCATTTCGAGATAGTGATTGTGATGATGCCACTATTTTAGTTAGGACATAGGAGATCCTTAGGATAGTGACGAATATTTAATTTGATAATATTTTGCGTTGGTCCAGGCATACCAGCAGAACAATTGCGATAATCTAGCGAGTGTGAGTCACTAACTTACCATTCATATCCACTTCCATCCACTTCATATCCACGTCCAAAGTGGGGTTCGGCAAGGCTGCATACTTTCACCAATATTGTTTTTATTGGTGATTAGCGATGTGCTGAATGCGGCCTTACCAACAGGAAATGGAGGAATTCGATGGACTCTAACATCTGAACTCAAACACCTCGACTACGCCGACGATGTATGCCTACTGTCTCACAGAATAATGGACCTTCACCAAATGACAGCAAATGTGGAGAAGGAAGCAGGCAGACGTCGTTGGGCTGAAAATTAACTCGGCAAAAACAAAAATGATCAGCCTAGGACCAAACTCATCAACACATATGTATATGCATTGCTGGACAAACGGTTGAGAGAGTAGAGAGTTTCCAATACCTTGGGAGTAAAGCAGAATCTGCTATCCATAGTTTGGCGAAGTAATGCAATTAGCTTAAACACCAAGCTACGACTGTTCCGTTCCAATGTTGAATCCGTGCTGCTATATGGATGTGGTACCTGGAGAGTGACCGTCACTATCACGAGGAAGCTGCAAACGTTTGTCAATAGGTGTCTACGTTACATCTTAAGGATATTCTGGCCAAACCGTATCTCTAACGAACAGATTTATCAGAGAACGGACCATGAACCTATAGGCACAACCATACGATGACGAAAGTGGCAGTGGATCGGTCACACTCTCCGAAAGGGTGACAGGTCCATAGCTAACCAAGCGATGCAATGGAACCCGCTTACCCAGGATGGCAGGATACGCGGCGGTCCTAGGAGTACGTGGCGCAGAACAGTTGAGAAGGAAGCACGGCAACTGGGAAAGAGTTGGGGAGATCTGGGACACAATTCCAGAAATCGCACACGATGACGCGTAGGCGTTGTAGAGGCCCTAGGACCCACAAGGGGATATAGGACATAAGTAAAGTAATCATATCCACTTGCAAATTCAACGATGCCGATTTTCAAATTTCGTGAATCATTCCCCTGGCGGATAATATGATAGGAGTGTAATTGTATTTGCACAATTTAATGCATAACTGGGGACGATTTTAGATTCAAAGGCACCCGAAGAAATAATTTGCTTGGGTTTTGTAGATAAAATATATGCCTTCAACAACGAATGCTATTCCATTGTTTCTGGTAAATTATAAACCAAAATACTAATTTCTGTTCAATATACATAAGTCCCCATTCACAGGTTCTTGCCTGTGAGATAGAAATCGCTTCGGGAGAAATCTCATCTTCCAGTGGCATTAATAAGGACATTTTAGATCTAGGCGGATATCAAGTTTCTACTTTCTATGACATTTTTATTTTCATTAATAAAACTTTAATCAAAATCGGTTCAGTCGATTTGTGTACGATTTATAAAGATTCCAAAATGAACCCACTCTCCTAAAAATTATAACAAAAAGTAGAAGGTACAATCAAACACTGTATTCTATGTTAATTTAGATTCAGGCAAAGTCTAGTTTCATGCAGCGTATGTTATATTTAACGCATGAATGGAAGGAACTCTCAGATGTTTTTCAGACATTCGTATTGTGGCAGATCTTAGAAAAAAACTAGGAGCTCCAAATCAATATCTCCACCTTAGAGTCGCCGTGGTTCAGTAGTTCAGTGCGTGGACCACTGCGCGATAGCCTCAGATTCGAGTCTCAGAAACACAAAGTTTTTTCACGGTCCCACCTCTTGCGAACGTCTTAGAAACATCCAAGAGTAAAATTTACGTGAGAAACTTCTCAATTGAAAAATGTATCCTTCGGATCCCGCATAACACTATCTAATGCAGGAAGACAATGGAAAATGCACAAAGCTGGAAGAACGCAGTGGATTGTCACGAGTATTTAAACAGAAACGGCAAAAATGGGTTGAGGTTAAAAATGGGCACTCAACACCCGTGTTGTGGACAATGGGTTCGACTTAAGGACTTTGTCTACCTAAGTACCGCTGTAAATTCCAATAACTACACCAACACAGACATTAAGCGAAGAATTATCAACCACTGATTCTTCGTGCTAAGAAAGCAATTTGGGGCGGCCATGGTGTAGTGGTAAAGTCATCACTTGTCACGCTGAAGGTCCACGGTTCAAATCCTGCTGTCAAGAAACATCTATTTACTTCGTATGAAATAAATACAAAATTGCCATCAATTGTAAAAGCTTTTGTAAACTCTATTGCGAAGGTCGTAGAGTGGTCATATGGCTAGAAATACAGATTGATCGTGATATCAGCTGGACGGAAGAAAATAAAGCAACAATAATAGCACGAAACCAAAATGCTTTCCAGTTATCTGGACGCCACCACCGGAGTTTAGCAGAACTTAATACCACCTGAGTTTAAAACCACTACACCAATCTTTCTTTCTCTATCTATGTATGTATCTGTCTTCCCAACTGACATTGTCCAATTGTTAACCCAATTAATTACATTCAAGGCATTGCTCCCTAGATGTAAGCTATTTAATAAAAAATATAATAAAATTGAGTGGTAAACCCCTCAGTTATCAAATACATCAGAGGTAAGGCGGGTGTGATCACTGAACGGGAGATTCAAGCTTTGAGTCCCGCGTAGCAACCAATTAGAATGCAAACGAACGAAAACTTAACGAATCGAAGCAAAAAGCTATTATGGTCACACAATACAAATCATTTGTATTCGCACTGTTTCGGAAGTGGTCGTACGAAACAATTCTTCTATTATAGTTCAGCCTTTACTACGCAAAATGGCGGCGAAATGTCACAAATAATCAGCTCTTTCTATTTTAGATGTTTTCTCGTTTTGCTGTCAAAACAGAAAAAAATGTTTTTTTCTTTTAAATTTATAACTGAAAAGTTATTAATCTTAGCTCAAATTGGTGAATAAAATTATTGAATATACTTAGTTTCATATATAAATGAATAATTGAATTACAGATGAGATATTCATTGAAATGCAGGTCAACAACTTTCAAATGTATTTTTAGAGCATACCATCTGTCTAAGCTCTTCTTCTCGCCGTCTTTCGGCGATATATGTATCAGAAGTTGCTATGCCGTAGCACCATGTTGCCGAGCAAGTCCATTGTCATGAGAAAACTTCTCTCAATTTTGAAAAACCATTTTTTATAAAAAATGGCTTCAACAAATTGCTGTAGGTACAATTCATATCTGATTTTCAATAGACATTTGCAATAAGATTGCCAATAGTCAGTTTTTTGCTAAAATTTGAAATGCGAAATACGAGTATTGATTGTTTTTCGTATGGCTGAGGTATTTTTGTTCAAAATTCATATCTGAATAATTTTTAAAATGGACATGATGTCACTTTGTCCGGCAGCATATTTTTGTGCTTTGAACTATGTCATATATAATATTACAGGATACGGAGGCTGGACTCTACGCGCTGATGTAGAGTCTTGCTGGAACACGTATGGTCTTCCTTCACCCACACTGCCTATCCCGGGGCTTAACAATTGCCTATAGCATCTCGATTTATCTGGCTGCATTCACTTGGCAAAAGTAGAGAGGCATAACATAACTTTCACTGCTCAATACTCCAATGACCCTCACACTGGCATGAAATTTGGTGGACATATGAAGGCTCTACATACAGCTATCTATTTATTCCTCTTATTGACCTTCTGGTCCTGGTCAAAAAGTCAGGCCTAGATCTTTCGAATGCTTAACTTCTTGAGGAGCCGCCTTCCTCTGAGCACACATTGGTTTTCCTTTTCCTCCGACATAAACTGGGCACTTCTGATGGCTTTCATTAATCACACCGCGAATTAGTCGCTCAGACACTTGAAGGTCCCATGCAATTAATCTCATCGACGTTCGAATAGGGTCCTGGTGAATACGATGTTGCATTTATTGAACAACTTCCGAGCTTTTCTGTCTGAAAGTGTTGAATGCTCTTTTTTTACGTTTCGAAACATCGCAGCCAGAAGCCTCCAATCGACACAAACCTTTTGAACGATCGGACCAATTTCAAAAACGGTGATATTGTGTGATCAATGTGGTCTGCACATCACAACTTGTCTTTTCGTTTCTTGTGTGAAGTATTTGTCTAACATTGTACGCGGGAAAAACTTAAACGCCTGCTATCAACACTACGACTGAACAATCTGTATACTACTCTTCTTAGAAGCTAAAAAGTTTATAATATTGGCTCTTCCGGTCAGGCTCCTCTTAATTTCTAATACACGATTCTTTCAATTGTATCTATTATTAAAGACTAAACCAAGTATATTTAAATTATTAACAGCCTGAATATTGCTAGAATTTAAACTTAACTGAGGACAATAACGCTTGTAACAGATGTGTAGTGTCTTGTCTAATGAAATTTTTGCACCGGAAGTGATTGCTCATGACAAGATATCGTTTATATCTTTTGTAAATAAGTCGTCCGAATTCACAGAAACGTTCCATCTTGTTATTCTTAAATCACCAATCACATTAAGGTTTTCATCAAACATAACACCGATATATTTAATTTTACTAACAATTTCTATTTGTTGGCTATTTACATGGATCAATATTGATATCGACATTTACTGACGGACTCGCTATATTATTATTTACTTTCATTTTCAACTACGTATTCATTTTGTCAAGATCTTGATTCAGATTATTTATGAATGTTTTTAGGTCTTTATCGAATATATAGAGTAGACCGTCATCAGCGAAAAACACTACATAGTTTTGAATGTTGCACTACTTTTGTCACAGTTTATATATAAAAGTAACAACAGTACACGCAGTATAGAACCTTGTGGTACTTCTATGTGTATTTATTGGCTTTGATATTTTGTTGTTGACAACAGTTCGCTGTGTTCTTCCAGTTACAAAATATTTTAAACCTATTTAGATCTGTAGATTTGATACCATAGCACTTTAGTTATTTTAAGCAGAATGCAGGATGGAATACTGCAACTATCACATTTTTACTGCCAATTTGAAGTTTTCATCACTTAACACAGAACTTAAAGACGTTTCACAAGAATGGTTGGCTCGAAAGCCTGACATTAACGCATTGAAAAGACTCACTTGTATGGCTGATTTGTTGTTGGGCCTTTCTCTACTCAGCTACGGTGCCTGCAGGATCAAATGTATAAAATGGACCTAAAAAGACCAGTTTCTGTCGTATAGATTCAAATAAAACGACATCTAGAATTGGAGCGATTAACTTCGACACCAGACAAAATGGGGAACTTCTAAATGAACAATGGGGCACCGCAAAGCAGACATAGCGAAAACGCACTCAGCATTAACGGGGTAGTTGCGCAATAAAGAAACCGAATGCTGGGAAATAATATAAACGAAATCACAAGTTCGGTAAGAAAAATTCAAAAAGCGACACATCATGTGATTCTTAAAATCAGCACATTAGACCTAGCATCCACCGGGTTATCGATGCACTTGACTTCTCACACCAATGTACTTTGTATTCGATTTTAAGATAAATCTGATTTTTAAATGCACCCAACCTGAACAGATTTGTTATCAAATCAACACCCTACATTATTAACTTTATTACTTAATAATTTTTAGATATAATTGTGACTACATGATAATTAAAAGATAAGGATAGTTAATTAGAAGCTTCTGTGGAGCTTCCAAACTGGTTCTGATTGCAAAATTACGTAAATCCATTTTGGTTTGTTTGTTCTCAAGACACACCTTCACTTCATACACAAAAATAGATAGGAACTCACCTTTCAATGCGCATTCCAATTCTTCAGGGCCTTTGAATCCTTGGGTGCAGCTTTTAGTATCAATGTGAGACAGATCGGCCGCAACACCGGGTGTGCCTACAATATCGTACAGGCTCAGATTAGTAACCAATGGATTCAGCTTTAACAGCAGCGACAAAGGTTGTCCAATACCGCCAGCAGCACCACAAACAGTTACTTTGAAATTATTCTGGAAGATATAATCGAATTAATCGCGATGAATTTGTATTTATCGGAAAAGTATATATTTGCTAAATGTTTTAACGAAAGTGCTCCTGGATGTTCCAAGTGCTAATATGTAAAGGGTTTTACAACATTTTTAATTTTTCTATTTCTTGTTAGATTACGTAAACGTGTAACGTTCCACCCCCCACACACACACAGGTGATTTGGAAAATGCATCTTTTTACCTGTTTGCTGGTTGAAAAGTTTCTAGTAGCCTGGAAGGCTAACTGTTTGCTTATTTGCTTATACATATTGATATCGCTAGATATATAATAGACGGATATTATAGCACAAAAATTATGATAAGTAGGCACACACAACGACCGACCTTCACTACAGAGGTTATGCGGAAAATGAGAAAAATTAGTAGAACATTCTTCGAAATGAACAAGGCAATTGACGTTTCAATATGAGTGAATGTGGATGACATTTCATTTAAATGTAGAAAGCGACATCTTTTATATGATTTATGTAGTAGGTTCCATAAATTGTATTTAACCTAGCTTCAAAAAAAAATCGTTGAGTGTTAGTCGGACATGGCGCAGTTTGTATTCCGCACCGTTATTTTAATTGTACCCTAATTGTAATTTCTTATTAATTTGCAGACAAATTATCGTACTTGAAAGGGTTAGGTCAAACAAACACTTTTTGTTTCAGGTCTTTTCATACGTTTGATGAAACTTCATTTTGTATGTATTTATATCTAGACACGTAGGTCATTTAATCTAAAAACTGTCAAAATAGGACAAAGGGTGAGTGTGATGAGGGAGGCGGGGTGTCAAAAGCATTTGAATCATTTTTGTTCGTCGTCTAACTCAAGAATTCCTGGTGGTATATTATCATGAGCTGATTCTGTATACCTCTCTCAGAATGGTTCGAAAGTATAGCTTTCTGCAAAACTATATGGAATACTGGCGAAATATATATTTTTTACGTAATGATGAAAACAATTGACATTCGAAACTGAACTGAAAGGAAAATCCTATTCTCCCCCATTTCAACAAAATCCGACGAAATATAAAAAAAAGTTTTAAGTTTGAGTGATTATTATTTAGATTCTGCAATTTTTAAACTTTTAAAAACTATTACATTTTTACCGAAATATTATTTCATATGCTGTGATTCCAAAATTTCAGTACTAATTTAATACCGTATTGGAATATTATTTTAGATATGTACAAAGTATACAGCGTTCATAGATGATTAAAACCATAGTTCGAACAATGCAGTTGGTAATCGCTGAAATACTCTAAAATTGTGTGACTTTCGGGTAGCTCAGCTACAATGTTAGAATTAAGCGCTTTGGACTGGATACTGCTTGACTAAAATGCCTTGCTTAATTTTAGCTTTGAAGAAATTTCTATATGGAAATTTTATTTTTGCTTTTAAAAGACAAAAATCACAGAAATATTAAAAGTACACAATTAGATTTCATGCATAAAAACATCTAAATGCTAATTGAAATGGTTTATTCTCTGTATATCTATAATTTTCGAGTCCCGAATACTTTTTATGAAAATCATTGAACAATTTTTTTTTTATTTTTGCGCGCCAAAGAGGATATGCATACTCTTATACTATTACAGGACACGGGTGTTGTGAAGAAGAGAGAGAGAAGGAAAGATTTAGTGTAGTGGTTTGAATCTCCGATGGTATTAAGTTTCTGAAAAACTCCAAGGGTAGCGCCCAGATAACTGGGGAGCTTGTTTGTATTGCTTTTGTCGTTGCTCATGATTCACAGTATTTTTTCGTATGAAATAAATAGATGATTCTTGACATCAGGATTTGAATCGTGAACCAACAGCGTGGCAAGCGATGATGTTACCACTACACCACGGCCACCCTCAACTTGGTAAACTTGGTAAACTAAAAAATGGTCAAATCTCGGAGAATGCAATAAGAACGCGATTAAATTTTAAACTAAAACTCTAAATTGAATGACTTAATATTTTTTTGCTTTTTTTTTGTGCGCGAATATCTCTGAGATCCAATCCGGCATTTGACGTTTTGCCCTGAGTAATTGCAAAACGTCAAATAGACGAAAATACCGAAAAATTAAAAATGGAAAATTAATAATTGAACCTTTTTCAAATGTTTTTGCATATTTATGGCACGTATTGTGTGCACAAACTGAATGAAATTATGATAATACATTGATGGTGGTTTGTTTTGTGTGAACACAACCTCAATACCTTTGCTGTGGATTCCCAAATGCAATTTGATTTTCTGAACAAACTCTTCCGTTATTCAAATTGTTCTGCGAAACTCTTCACAAATTCATTTGTGCCAATTGTGTCAACAAACATTATATTTATAGGTTATGTTTTCTGATCTGCAAATCTAGCAGAGGTAGACCTTCCTAATCCGAGCGGTTCATTGTGTGCAGCTTTCCAGCAGACCATATGAAATTTATCGGAAATGTTCTGTTCGACACTTAAACGTTTCCACAGTGGCAACTCTTATGTAGAAACCTGTTTTAGGGCACTAATGCCAGTTGAAAACTGTTATAAAATGTTAAAATAGTAAAAATGCTATAAAATCTAATGCATGTTGTTCCTGATGCTAAAAGAACTGAAAATGTTAAACTTGGTAAAGCTGAATCTTTCCCATTCGTGTTTAATTATAATTGCCGAATAGGGACTAAAATCGGGTAGCGAAATTTTGTATCTGTAGATTGTCATCGACTTTGGCAACTAGTAAATATTTGTATTGAATACAACGAAGTGAAGTATTGGAAAAGATACAACACTGCTGTAACTAATTTGTTTCTTTGTAATTGTAAAACAAAGAATTGCTTAAGATGAAAACACACTAAAATATGTGAAATGATCATTTACATAAATAATGATAATAATAAATTGTAAATAAACACTTGAGCTATAATGCTGTTGTTTGCATGTAAAGAATTAGATTTAGTGTTTATATTTCGCTTTACATCCACCTTTGCTATGGTGAGTTATCAGATTGGTACAACAATAACTTCACGCTTTTCTGGCCACCAGATATCGCGGCGAACTTTTTCATATGTCAATAAAGATATTTTAGTGTCAATGGGCCATTCCACACTGGTACTCTTGCAGCAGTTGTAACACCGGTTTAACAACAGCAAGTGCCTGCAAGCTGATATTCTCGCATTAGATGAATAAGAACGTACGAATGGTCCATTCCACATTGGTATTCTTGCATCAGTTGTAAGACTGATTAAATAACAGTAAGCGCTTCCACACTGATATTCATGCATCAGTTATCACCTCCAATAGGCGAATAAGGTAGTGCGTGACAACACGAAAAATAGGTTCCATTTCTTCTGCAAATATCTCTAGAATGGAATGCGTAGCAGACTTAAATGTGGACGAGCTAATATTTTCGGATCACCTGCTTTTAACAGTCGAGGCCAATTTAGAGATAACTGTGGAGCCTTCCGCATCGGAGTCGCGGTTGCTACCAACATTTTAATAAAAGGAGCACACACATAGTAAAATAAATCTGAGCCTCATGCTTACATTCAGTCTAATCTTGGTGTGGATATATCGGTTTCTCGTATCTCATATGCTACACAACCTTTTCAATAATTAGGAAGATGCAAGAAAAAGAAAAAAATATAGTACGACTGGGAGTGCGCGGCAGTTAGAAAAAAGTCTTTCGCTTCTCTATGTTTACCCAGGGAAATAGGTAGAACTATTTCAAAAACCATGTATCAAGAGGCTAACAAGGCTTCTAAGATCATATGAATATAAGCAAATAGAGTATATGTAGCAGCTGACTAGGACACCAGAAAGTATCAAGGATACTCGACCTTGTTGAAATATGGTCAGAACCCTTAACAGCAGGATGTTTGCACGGAGTATAGAAATTGTAGCGTCAGTGTTAGCAGAACATTTTCAACAATTATTCATCACACCAACTGAATTATGCGTTGCCCTACAGAACAGTCGACATACTTCACCCCACAATCACATACCAAGATGTATGCAGTGTATTGCATGGATGCAACCCAAATAAAGCACCAGGAGAAGGTCGTATTCCTTATGAGTTTTTCAAATTTGCTACTAGTGAGTTCCTGGAAAAACTTACAACTACATTGGACGAACATACAACCGGATTAGTTCAAAAATAACCCGCAGCTAATATCAATAAATCCAAAGTAATTGTGTTCCGATATGGGTCTGAACGGTACTCCAGAGAAAAAAATTAATATGGGAATTGAAGAATATAACTACCTCGGGGTGATAATAACACCTAGTCTGTCGTTTATAAACCATCTGAGAGAAAAACTCAAAGAAGCGAAAAGAGCTATAAATTGCAAGTTTACCCTCCACTTGCAATTTATATGTATATATATATTTTATGAGTAGAAGGGACGTCCTACCTAGCACCAAATTTAAAATTTCTAAAGATTGGGGTATTTTCCAGTATGCGGAAGTAGAAAAACTGTTGAGATACTTTATCAAAAATCTTCATATTACCTGTAAATGCTGCATCTGGAAACTGGTCTGATCCCCTTGTACATCTTCACGTTAAAGTTCCACTTTCTTTACATTTTGAAAGTAATGTTGCTCCCCAGACACCGCCTACCACACATACATAGTTGTAAAATTTGTAATACTACAAAAACTGAAATTCTTCAATGGATAATTCACATTAAGAAAAATATATAATATTCAGCTATCGGAGTATAATGCAGGAACTTGGAGAGAAGATACCTTACAGATGTTAGTGGTTATTATCGAACAATCTACTCATGCGTCAATCAGGGTAAAAACGCAACAAAGCAAGACTAGGATTATGTATCGAATACTGGACCATGATCTTGGGAAAAAAAAAACAATTTAAACAAAATATTTGCACGACGGAAACAGTTTAAATTTTCAAAACCAGTTTACTATTTTTAAAGCCAGAAAGTTTTAGGTCACATAGAGTCGAGAGTGCACTCTATGTAATCTGCGGCTAAAAGAAGAAGTTTATCATTTCTGAATCACAACTTGTCCAAGTTGATTGGGGGTAGGATACACTTCGTCACACTCAGCTTAAATGGCCATGATTGGAGTGTTCTGTATAACTATCTGAAATCTGTCTGGAAATACAATCTTCTTCTTCTTATGGTTCCTCTCCGCTCCGGAGGTTGGAAATCATCGATGCAAGTGTTTGTTTATTGCTGACATTTCTAAACAAGTCTACCGTTGAAAGATTGAGCCATTTTCTTAAGTTTGATAACCATGTCACTCTCGGTCCTCCGACACTCCTGCTCCCTTCGATCCTCCCTTGTAAAATTAGTTGGAGTAGCTGGTATTTGTTGTTTCTCATATTGTGTCCTAAGTATTCAAGTTTTCTTTTCTTGATTGTTAGCATTATTTCTCTTTTTCTTCCTACTCGTCTTAAGACTTCTATGTTAGTTATTCTGTCAACCCGGGAGATCCGTAAGATTCTTCTGTACACCCACATTTCGAAGGCTTCTATTTTTCTTATCGCTGCTCTTTTAGTGTCCATGTTTCTACTCCATATAATAAAACCGACCAGATGTAGCATTTGACAAATCTTATTTTCAGATTAAGATTTATTTCTCTACTTGTCAATATTGTCTTCACTTTGCAAAATGCAGCTCTAGCTTGTTCAATTCTGCACTGAATTTCTTTGTCGGGGTTTGCATTGCTGTTTATTATTGTTCCCAAGTATTTGATGGTGTTCACCCTTTGTACTTCACCATTGTTTATTTTTAATTCATAATTTTGTATTTCTTGACTTTTATCAATTACTACGAATTCTGTTTTACCTGTATTTATTTTCAACCCGTACTTGTTACTTTCTACGCTAATTTTGTTCATAATAGTGTTTAAAATACAATAAAGCATATTAAATATACTCATGATAAAATGTAATATCCATTTATTAAATTGAATCGAATTGAAAATCGTTGCTACTATTTACTAATTTGCTCTTTTATCTGTCTGATGGCAATTGTCTATGCTAATTATTGTAAAATACTCGTATGTACCATAGAGGACGATTGTTAAAATAAAATCACAATTACTACTGCTATTACTAATATAGTGCATGACAACTTGACAAATAGGATTCATTTTTGCTGAAAATATCTCTCCAAGGGGTATCACTTTTGTAGATTTTTGCCTTTCATACGTCTTGCCAAAAAAATCGGTTCAATAATACTGCAAGAATACCAGTGTAGAATGGCCCAATGTGATACATCAATCCACCTTTATCGACAAATTTTCAAAGGAAACAGAACATCGGCCATGCTGTTGTCAAAATATTCAACTGAACAAAGCGAAATATCAAAAATATGACAAGACTCATCACATCGCAGAAAAAATAAACATTTTTTTTGCATTCCATCATGCGAAGTACCAAAGTTCCGTAAAGTGGAAAGTTCCCCTTCGTTTAGTTTTTATTAGTGAAATATACTCTTAAATTAAATGGATAGTATAGAAAAAGATTCTGAATTTTCAGCACACGAAGATGACAGTGAATGCGAGTCATCTGGTACTGATGAGAGCTACATTAATGAAGATACCGATGAAGGCGATAGTGAACATGACGATGGAAACTATACCGACCATACAGACTTCTTGGAAGGTGTAGACTTTGATTACATGGCGGAAGCGGTGAAACTCCTGGAAAATCATGCCGAAGTCAGCACAGATAATGCTCTTGCCCTTAATCGCAGCTTACAGGATATGCTGGAAACACTTCGCCGTATAATCGTTTCGATGCTCAATAAATGTCGCGAGAAATACATAGAGAATCAGGCGAAGCTGTCCAATCCCGCACCTGTATCGTCACTGCTGAAAGGTATCGGTAGTTGTGGGACACCATTCTTTAAGGACGCTCACGGTAGACCTTGTCCACAGAATGAGGACTACATACATCGCAGTGAATTTGAAAAGGAACTGTTTCCGAGTGACTTGGAATTGTATCCACACTTTGTTTGGACGGCAAAAGATAAACTAGGAATCTTACAGGGCATCAAAGAGCAGGTAGGCGTGTGTGTAATATTATTTAATCTTCAAAACCTACTGACATTCATTTCATTAAAGGCCATCGAGCATGTGGAACGTAAGGAATCCTACCCATCGACCAGTTCGGGTAAGAAATCATCTACACTGAGCAAAAATGTGAAGCTCCACTCGCTGAAGCTAACCGATTTACTGAATAAAGTCGACAATGATTTCTCCATCGATTGGAACCAAATATCCATTTACAATCTAAAGTCTCGACATACCGCGAATAGTTGCTATGCAATTTGGAATGTATACCTCAAGCCGGAGATAAATCGTGACGAATGGACGGAGGAAGAAAACGTTAAATTGAACAATCTCGCGAAGAAGTATAAATTTCAAGATTGGATAGCCATAGCTGCTGAAATGAAGGGAAGATCAGACTATCAGTGCTTTGTTCAATACCAGACAGTAGTGGCGTTGAAAATGCGAGAAGATAAAGGCGAACGGTGGACGAGGGAGGAGGATGAACTACTGCTGACTTTGGTTGAAAAACACCGAATGGGAAATGTGATACGCTGGAATCCGATCTGTTCACAGCTACCCAATCGCACGAAGAAACAGTGCTTCGCACGATATAAATACAGTATCAACCCAAATATACTGAGAGGTATTATTATTATTAATTTAGTTTATGTGCGTAAGATGTCATTATTTAGAAGGAAAGAGGAGTTAGGTGATATTGTAGTGTTTAAGAACGATTTCGATTTTCAGCACAAGCCAGCGGTAATGGCTCTTAAATGAAATCGGCGTTGACACTGATTTAGACGAATAGCTGCGTATACACTGCTGCCGTATTTGTGCTTTTTTGTTTGGAAAAAGAACTGACATTTCAACACCTCGACAAAATTGTCCGCAATATTAATTGGCTTCGCCATTTTGGACCAACAACACCTGATGGTCATTACACTGGTGGACATGGACATGACATTTCAATTTTGGTTATACAGTCAAAATAGTTTTTTTTAGCTTTTTAATGCATTTTACCAAAACCCTAATTTCTCTGCTTCATATCGATTTCACATAAATTTTAAATCTGGGGCCAAATCGTCTCATCCGTGAACGTATAACTTGTCACGTAATTGTGTGTATTTGTTTGATAGGTCTACCAACAACATAATGCCAAATACGCACTTTTGTGTGATGCGTTATCTGCTCAGGAATGAGACGATTTGGTCCCTGAACAATAAATCACGCATCGAACAAGTATGTACGACTCAGCATCTACTCTTATTTGCTAGGATCATAATGATGCAACGAAGTTCCATTTCCAGTCCTTGTGCGATCGAAAACACTAATGATTCCCGCCCAATTGACTCGCACAGTTCCCATCCCTTGACAAGTTTAGGTGGTCATGTGAATTGGGATGAACTGTACCAATGGATGCGCTATTTCACTTTGATTCGAGCATCCGAGAGTTTAAGTTTTCCCACGTTTTCCTCAGGAGCGGCATCAATTGATGGTCCAGATGGCGGGTGTCCTTTTGAATTCACTTGACCGCTGTGGACTGTAGATATTCTGGTAGACGGCCAGCATCTCCTTATGTCCCTTGCTTTGTAAAGAACTTAATGGCAGCGCGGTGTCAACTTTGGTGCATCGCTCACTGTCGTTTCGAAATAATTAGTTAATTATGTCTATAAATAAATTATCGTTCTATCCGAGTCACAGGAGTTGAATGTCCTTTTATAATGACAGCAAATATTTTGTTTTACCCTCGCTAACCGCTAAATTCGGTTTCATTTTGCTGTCGTCTTTCTATGCCTCTTGTTTTTCTGCATACGTTTAACAGCACTTTTTAGTAAATCTGTTGCTTTGTCGTGGTGGTTAAAAGAAACGCACCACAACAGAAGCAATTTTCCTGGTAGTTTGCTTGTTATGTTACCACTGATCCTTTACACTTGATGTTGAGACTTCTTGAGTGACCATCTGACACTCGATAGGTTAAGGCTCTGCCAGTTTCTTTGGATTGCAGGTTGGATGTTAAACTTTCCTCCACCTCTTTTACATTCTGGAGTTCTGCACCTCCTCATACATGCCTTAAAAGCAACCACGTAGTGGTTGGCGAACGCCAAGTCTCCTCTTGAAAGTAGTAGTAGTAGCGCCAGTTATGACTATGTTTTGCTTTGTCACACAGTCAATTAGCCAAAATCCGTTTCCAGAATTCGTACAAGCACGATCATAGGATTCCAACTGCTAATCCAAGCGGTCTGTGATGACCTCGTTACTACTCTTTGTGAGCGCGTAAGTGCATATTAGGCCGTTGTTGAGAAATCTATATACGAGGGGCAGCTGGTAGCTTCGCGGCCTGAGATACTCAACAATGAGTCATCTTCTCATTAGTGATAGCACTGTGGTTGGATAAAAATCACCATGTCAACCGAAATCGGAAATTCTCACAATTTCGAGCACAGCGGCCTGATAAAGTATCCCGTAAGAAAAGGAAAATCGCCTAAAGAAATTTTCGAAGACATGTCATCGACTTTTCAGTATTCTGGGCCTTCGTATACCATGGTCAAAAAATGGGCTCGCTTATTTCAACAAGGGCGAGAGAGCTGTGAAGACGACCTTCGCCCAGGGGGTCCTGTATCAGTGGTGTTTGAAGAAAACTTCGGAAAGGTTTAAAAATTAGTTCTAGCACCGAAGAATAAAAATGTGGCAGATAGCGGACGAGTTGCACATCACAGCAAAGAACGGATTGGAGACCATTTAAACATGAAAACAATTTGCGCGCGCTGGGTACCGAAAATGAGATGATATTGAGAAATAATTTTTTAAATCCGCGAACTTATCAGCCGCCCCTCGTATTTAAGAGGATAAGGCAAGTTTTATAAGAGCCATATTGCCCTGATCGCGGGCGCTTAACTAGACAAATTGGGTATCGTTGGAAAAGTTTCTTCATGGAGTTCATTTTAGTGGTTCAAGAACCCAGTGGCTCTTATGGGACCTAGGATTTTGTTTCCTCATTCGGGTCAATTGGCATATATGTATATAATTAGGAAGTTTAAACTTATATGGAAGTTATTTAATATTTTAAGTAATTCAACTAATTGTGCACCGCCCCAGCCGGACGGGTCTGCAAGTTAGCTATAATGCGAGTTGTCGTCAGGCGTTCGTTCACATGCATAAAACTCAAAAATTCTTAATTAAGTTTGTTTCCGCACCCTGCTTCCCTTGTCTGTACCATGCATCGGTATAAATTTCACAATTCGATCATTCTTTTGCCTGAATATGATATTTTCTTTATAGTAATTAAGGGTATCCGCTAATTATACGGCTGTACGTGGCCACGATTATTCTACAGGTATATTCGAGGGTGACATTTTAATCTTGGTCGAATCTTATTCAAATTAATTTCATTATTACTTCTGACGATACCCCAAATTATAACAAGTTGCCATTTCCTCGTACACATAAACTACCAATAACTTAGCTTAACTATTTTCTATTTTTCTTTCAATTGCAGCACCATTTACGCCCGAGGAAGACTGCATCATTCTAGCCGCCGTTGAGGAGTACGGTGAAAATTTTAATTGCTTCCCCAAAGCGCTCTTCCCCAATCGAACAGTAGTCCAAATACGCAATAGATACTACAACTCCATAAAAGTCCGTGATACTATCCGCAACTGGACACCGGGAGACGATAAAATCCTTCTCAATCTCGTAGCCAAGCATGGCAATCATGATTGGAAGAAAATCTCCGGTGAAATTAAAAGACACTCTCGAACCAGTTGTCGCACACGTTTCTATGTGATATCAAAATTTCTGAAAGAAAATCCCAATGCCACCGTTAACGATTTGCCAAGGAAAAATCGTGGTCCGCTATCGACTGTAACGAAACGTAACTGGATGAAAAAAATTGCAGAAATAAAAAAAAATCCAAGTGAAAATGTAGGCGAGAAGGGAGTCTGCAAAAAAGAATGCTACCGAGTGCGATTACGAAAAAACGAACTGGATTGGTACAATTATTTGAAGTTTTCCTACGACTTTACATTCGGCAAATGTTTCAGCAGAGTTCCAGAATCTATAAAGGGCCTTGAGTTTGTGAGATCTGTCTTTGATATGCAGCTGCAATTGCCCATCACATTAGATAAGCCTTATACCAATGGGGTAGTGCGAGTAAGTTTTGAGAAACTCATACGGACGCTTGCACAGAATAACAATTTTATGGTTAATGATACGCCCCATGTTTGGTATAGACTTCCACCGAATTATTGCACACTGCTCGCCTTTCGTGGACTTTGCATACAGACTTCATTCAATCAAGACAAATCTGCTGCAATTGTTGTAAAAGAGCAGGATGTTGTGGTTGAGGCTAAGAAAAAGTTTCGCCAACGACTTGTGAGTCTCCTTTATAAAACCACTCTACTGAGCCGTTTGGAACCCCGGAGTGTTGTGGAAAGAAATCATTTTCAAGTACTCTTCGATCCAAACACGCGATTAGGTCAAATCGCCAGTAAAAGTTTGGCAGAGCTTAAGACTGCTCAAATGAATAAAATCGCAGAAAATCTCAAAATCGCCACACAAAAAGCTAAGAGAAAACTGAAAACGCAGTCAAACAATTCATCAACGCCACCACCAGCGTGCAAAAAACTAAAATCCGAATTAAAATAAAAATACATTCACTAAAAATTTAATTTCTTTGTTTATTTCCAATTTCTTATTTTAGATACAAGGGAAGTGGGAGTGTCTTCTCCTGCTTGCACCTACCACCCTGTTGTAGTATTCGCCAAGCGACGCATTCTTCTTGTATTCCTGTCCTGATCTCGAATCTTTTTCTCCATCTCGGCATCGGTGAGCGTCTCTAAGAATGGGGCCCATGCATCAGCGTCGCTGGGATTCCGGAACGGCACATCTATCGTTGAGAGTGGAGCTTCTGAGAAGGCATACGTACGCAAGTGCCACGATAATTGTCCCCGAATTGAGTAGGCAATCGCTGTGACAAACTCTCCACCCAAACCTAGTTCAGCACAAAGTTTCATCGCAAATTCCTCTGGATTGTTGTTCTTTTCAGACATGTCCCATTCGACTTGATCCACTAGTGAAGTGTTGCCAACGTGAATGTTTAGCTTAACGATGACACGTTGATCGCAGCTTTCTTCTAAAATCGGTGGTTCGTTAGGGAATGCTTCGATTTGTTGGCGTATAGCTTGTGCTATGGCCGGCACAAAAGGCACCGGATTAAGGTCCAAATCATCGCATAGAACCTCGGCAAATTGTTCAGGTGTTATCATGCTTTCTGGAATTGGAAAACAAAATTAAGTAGATTTTTTTATAAAGCTGTTAAATCCATCTATCACATCCAAGAAATTAATCTTGAATGCCTAGTAGCTTTTGGAAGGTCGTTAGTCGTTGCAGAGAAAAAATTTTCTAAATGAATGAATACTGATCATTGGTTGCGGTCAAAAAAAAAGAAACAACTTTGGATACTTAACCGCGCCTACAGCATCTGGAGACCACAGAGGCGGCCGTAATGTAAATCAGATTTCATCTCCAGACACACGCAAATGGCCTAAGTTTTTGAGCCTTAAAAAAAAAATATGGCAGCACCCATTGGTATATCCCAACAGCTTTAAAAAAAATTGATCACTTGATAGGAATAAATAATTTAAATCATATTTAATCTTCCACAAAGTCAAAGTGCAGACAATTCAACACATACCATATAATACTTTCTGCAACTTTCCAGCGTTTTTCCTTTATGTCAATGTTACTGAAGAAAATTAAATAATATTCCTCAGGAACTTCAGTCTTAGGGTTAAACTTCCCCATTTGGTAGCGTCTAAAATGTCGCGTATTAAACTCATGTAAAGTTTAACCCTAAACTAAATACAACACATATGAGACGGTTCCAATCCACCCGTAACGGATGGTTTGATTCCCTATCATTTGTTATCAAAGCATTTTTTTTACGTCAACTACAGTATCTCACATCCATATTCGTACAAACACTTAATACAGCATTATGAATGAAATTCTCGAAATTATTTATTAGTTTCTATTATTTTTTTTATCCAATATTCTAATCAACATTACAGTAATGAAAAACAAAAGCTTTTTTATTCAAAACATAAAACAAAAAACAAAATAAGAGGAAAAATACTTCATTTATTACGTCACTTTCGTATTCGTAAAAGGCAAGTTCAGGTAACTAAACTAAATTAAATTTATAGTTTAATACTTCGTTGGGTACCCATTTCGTTGGATTACGTTTCTTAGACGATTGGGCATCGAATCCACCAATTTTTTCGTTACGTCAGATCCAATTTGGTCCCATTCCGTTTTTAAAACCTCCCTCAGATGCTTTGTGTTCTTGACTTCACATTGCTGCACTTTTTTCTTCAAATGGGCCAATAAATTCTCAATGGGGTTTATGTCAGGCGTTTGTGGGGGGGTGTCTAATACTCGAGGACAATTGTAAAGCAACCACATTCGGGTGTTTAGAGCCTTATGTTTGGGATCGTTGTCCTGGTAATACTTAAAGGAAGCTCTAATTCCCAACTTGGTGGCGCTAGTATGCAAATTGTTTTTCAGTATATTAATATACTTAGCACTGTCCATTGTCCCGTCAATAAACATCAGATTGCCAGTTCCAGTAGCGGGAAAGCAACCCCACACCACAACAGATCCACCTCCGTGTTTTACTGTGGATGCCAAATTTTCTTTATTTAAACCAGTTCTATCTTTTCGCCATACTTTCTGGTGCCCATCTAACCGGAATACATTGAACTTTGACTCGTCAGTAAATATCACCGTATTCCAAAACTCTTGATCCTTGTTAAGGTATTGTTTAGCAAATGCCAGACGCTTCCATCGATTTTTTTTTTGCTAACAAGAGGCTTTCTTCATGCATTCCTGCTCCCGTAGCCATATTTTCTTAATACCCTTCTCACAGTTTCAGCACAAACAGTCTTTCCAGTTCTTTCACTAACTTTTAGAACTAGTTTTGGTGCACTTATTTTTGGGTCTTTCTTTGTTTCTATTAAAATTTGTTGTTCGTCTCGATCAGTCAACACTTTTCGGTTTACATTTCTTGGTTTATTTGCAAAAGAATGTTCACTTTTGAACTTTTTTATTATGTATTGCACTGTTGAATGACTTCTTCCAATCACTTCACCAATTTCACGATAAGTTTTCCCCTTTTGGTGTAATGAAGCAACAAGTTCTCGCACTTCTTCGGACGTTTCACTTCCTTTCCTCCCCATGAAATTTCCTGATAAACGACTACACCAAAATGAGAATGAATGGAACTTAAATGAATTTCACAGGAGCAGACGAGTTAAAAAATTAACTTCCACAGCTTGAACTACCGTTAGTTGTGAGGGTTTGTGCTTGTTCGAATACGAAAGTGACGTAATAAATGTAGTATTTTTCCTCTTATTTTTTTTTATTTTTAAATACTGTTGTTTTGAATAAAAAAGCTTTTGTTTTTATAACTTTTTTTTAGAAAATAACTTTCCCTCCACTTCGTTATGGTTAGGAGAATCTCAAAAAAGATGGTCTCGCATTTCTATCTGTCTGTCTATATACACGACTCCAGCCTAAAATCGAAGAGAAATCGAAATTTTCATTCTAACCCCAAAATTAACGGTACTTTACTAATGGCCGGTCTTGTTTTATATTACAGTTACAGCGGACATATACCAATTAA
Source organism: Pocota personata (assembly GCA_963082735.1). Lineage (NCBI taxonomy): Eukaryota > Metazoa > Arthropoda > Insecta > Diptera > Syrphidae > Pocota > Pocota personata. The sequence continues at coordinate 42,840,542 of OY720429.1, read as the reverse complement.
TAGTGTATCAGGTTTTTGTTAAAATATAATGCGTGTGATGGTTTTTGAAAATTTGCCATTTCTCCGCTATGAATTGATCGATTTTATTCGAAATCAATATTTGAACGATATTGGACATATACAGTCAATCAAAAAAGTCTCCATACACCTCCTCCTACACGAAATAATTTTTTTAATTACTTCAATTCATCGATGAAATTTGGCGAAACTGTACTTCATATATTTTCAAGTGATATGTATTAATTCATTATTATATAATATAAGTATAAAAGAAAAAAACAAAATTAAATAACTTCACACTATACTTCAAAAAAGTCTCCGTACACGTTGAGTTATTCTTCAAAATAGCAATGCATTGCAATAATTCGTTCGCGTTAGTACTTGGTAGGATAACCTTTAGCCTCGATCACTGATTGCATTCGCCGTTGCATCGAATTCACCAAGTTTGATGTTGTGGCAGAATCTATTCGGTTCCATTCTTCTTTTAGTTTTTCTATGAGCACTTTCTTGCTCGTTATTTCGAATTTCCGAATTCTTCTCTCTAATTCTTCCCAAAGATGCTCAATGGGGTTTAAATCTGGCGATTGCGGAGGACTATGTAATTGTTTGGGCACTCTATACAATAACCACTCCCTAACAATGTGGGATGTGTGTTTAGGATCGTTATCCTGTTGAAACACAAATGATCCATGTAGTTCCAATTTGTCTGCACTTTCATGGAGACTTTTTTACAAAATGTCAAGGTACATAAATCTTATCATAGTCGACTCCACAATCACGAAATTTCCCACACCAGCGGCGGACATACAGCCCCACACAATCATATTACCTCCGTCATGCTTTACAGTAGGTACAAGATTTTCTTTTTGCAGTGCTTTATTGGGTTGGCACCATACTTTGCCCCTTCTATTTGTCTAGAAAACTTGATAATTGCTCTCATCTGTAAGTATTACAGAATTCCAGAAGCGTTGAGGCTTGTCCAAATGCTCCCTTGCAAATGTTAGCCTTTTAACACGACTTTTTTGCGAAATGAATGGTTTTTTCCTAGCTATGCTATTTTTCGAACCACATTTCTTACGGTTTCACACACACTTCAATGGAAAACTCATTTTTCATGTCATTCGCGATTTTAGGTGCAATTAATTTTGGTTTTTTTTTTTATTTTACGCACTATGGCTCGCTCCATGTGGTCGTTGAAAATCTTCGGTCATCCACTTCGCCTCTTAGATGTTACCGATCCCGTACTTTTAAAATTTTGTATTATATATTGGACCGTTGAATGGCTTTTTCCAACGATTTGTCCAATTTGCCGTAGTGACTTTCCTTCTTCGCTAAGTTTTACGAAGAGTTTTCTTGTATCAATGGGGATTTCCTTGTTATTGGACTCCATTTCACTGACAAGAATAACACACGCAACACTATTACAGCAAAGTTAATCTTACGTTAACTAAAGAACGACTTATGGCAACAAAACCCAGGCAGTTGCTTACAAGACGCGATAAAATGTTTACAATTGTTACTGCTATTTGAACTTACGGTGGTTTTGGAATCGTTGCTGATTTCAGTATTAGTCTGTTTATATTTGTATTGAAACAACTGTTTCGGGAATATATGAGGAATATTTGTGCAAAATTACATCAAGATATTTTAATAATAAAAAAAGTTGTTTGTGTTTCTTGGAAGGTAGGAGGTGTGTACGGAGACTTTTTTGATTGACTGTACAAAGATTAAGGCATACAAAGTTTTGAAAAATCTTCAAAATATATATTTTTTTTCTTATTTTTAACGTTTTTACTAAAAAAAAAATTATTTTGTTAAAATTTTAAATCTGAGTGATTTGCAGATAAACAGCATATACGTCCTGGGTACGAATGGGTCGTGCACTTTATTTTTCTTTGCGAACAATTTTTTTCCTGACATTAATTCGCTTGCAATGACTAAGACGATACACCAATGCGCTTGTATGTGGCAAATGCGTATTTAGCCGTATGTGATCAATGTGCAATCATTTCTCCAATTAGATCGACGTATAGTCAATTTGCTTTCCATTAGTCGAAATTAGCAATTTATTCATTTGTCTCTTAAAATACACAAAACAAGGGAACTTAGTCTAAACCAACCTCAAATAGCGAAAGAAGTTACATGTTCACGTTGTGCAGTGCAATTCTCAATAGATCGGTTTAAGCAGACTGGTTTGCGAGTGAATCGGCGAAAAAAAAATCGGCAGCTTTAGCTTTTCAGAGCTACCGTTTAGTTTGTCGGAGAACCATTAAAAAAAGGCTTGGAGAAGCTGGACTTAGAAGATACAAGGCCAAAAAGAAGTGGTGGCTCTCGGCAAAAAAGAAGGAACGCCTGGAGTTGGCAAAACAATACCAACATCTCACCGAAGAAGATTGGATTAATATATACGCCTCCTTTATGAATTCGTTTTAATTTGGACATCGAAAAATTGAACCGATTTTGATGTTTTGTAGATGATTTTACCTTTTTTTTTAAATTTGTTGCTCTAATTTTCAGGTAATTGGTGGGGGAAGAGTATATCACAGAATACGTGGGATGGACTGTCAAGCACGGAGGTGGAATCGCAATAATCTGGGGCTTCGTGGAGTGCACGGTGTCGCTGAAATGCTTATGGGTGTTTTTACTTTCTCAGACTCTTCAGTTTATTCAAAATAAGATGAAAGGCGCTTTAAAATAATTGCAAAATAAAATTGAAAGTAAAACTGTTTCCGAATTATGTGTAATTGCAATAATTTCTCCCGCCAATAAACCCTATGGCTCTAATTTGTCATTTTTAATCGTCAAAACACCGCTGTCTGGATTCTTAAGAGAGTGAAGAAACGAATCCAACAAATTGTTCTCAGAAAATTCTAAAAATCTCCGATTTCGTAACTGAGATGTAAAAAAAGAAACAGTGAAACACCTTATTAAGAATTTTATGAGTTGCCTAATACTTTTGGCCAAGGCTGTATTTAATATGTATGTATAAAGGAAGAGCCAGCTCAAAAAGTGAGATGACACAGAAAGAGAGCTAGCTGAAAAAGTGCCGCATAATTCGAAAATTGAAATAGCCCAATCAAACGCCTGACATTCGACAATTCACATGAAAATATTTTTCACTAGAGTTCACAATTGGCCCATGCTTCGAAGGACGATATCTACAGCTAATAATGTGCCGCCCACAATTTGACACCTCATGGAGATGCTGTCATAGTAATGGTTGACTTGGCGACAGTGACAAGGAAGGAGTGAGACATGTTTTCGGAACGACAACCTTCAAAGACTTACAGATTTCTGCAATATCAATTGTAGGTGGAACCATGTATGAGCACAAGACCTGCTATGAAGTCGGTTGGTTGCCGACCAAAACAGGCGATGAGCCAAAATTGAAATGGAATGGAATCACCAGCTTATGGCTTATGCCAGCAACATCGGTAAACCTCGTACTACTATACTTGAAAAACTTGACTGTCAAGCTCGCAAAAGAATAATTAACAACTTAAAACAGAAAAGTGATATCTGAGTCAACACTATCAATGAATAAGCATCAATCCAACATTTCCAATAGGTATAGCTCAAGTTGAAAAATTTACTTGAAACCAATTTGGTGTTAATTTTAGCTAAAACTATACTGTAAGTGATGTGGTTCACAACTAGCTTAATATTGAGACTTATAGCCGGACAAACATTGATTGACCACATTCCACATTCGCTCGACTTCACTTACCATTTTTATTCCAAGTGAATGTGTCCCTCAATTTCTGTCCCTCCAATTCCATGTCCAAACGAATCGGTACCAAACACTCACGTTGAGAGGCATTCTCCATGCTTGCCGTAGGGTCGGTATCATCGAAACACATCGGAAAGGTTCGCACCTTTTTGGTGTGTACCCGATTCCGATTGATTGGCGTTGCCTGTGGAACAGCATCCAAGTGACTTGAGTTGGGCATAGTTGGTACCCATTGTGGTGGTTTCTTCGATTTACTCTCCCTGGGCAGTGGTGCTTCTGATGTATTCACTGATATGGCTCGGTATCTGTTAAAATCCATTTTATATAAAATGTACAACTAAACGATACAATAACCTACTTCTCATCATTCCCAGCAATGATTTCGTCAACTTCTGCCGCCTTGAGCAGGGACACCGAACTGGCCAGAATATGATTACTCAATCCAGCATCGGATAAACGTTTTCTTTCATCATTAGATAGAACAATTCTAGTCATTCCGGGATATTTCTTGTAGAGTATACCACGGAAAAGCCGTAAATAATTGCCGACTTCCGAGCCGACATAATAATATTCACCACCTTCTTCGAGTTGAAAACTAACCGGCTTATCACCATATGTAGGAACAGCCATCGTTGCTTATTTATTTTCCACTGTTTATTAATTGCAATAAATAAATAAATAAATACGTACTTTTCTAGTGAAAAACAGAAAATAACTAGAACCAAATCAAAAGCGTCCTCCTATCTACAACTGTGACAAGTATGGCGAATTACAAAAGCACTGTTTGATTTGATAATCTGAATGATCGGTGGGTGTGTTTAATGAAAATGGATTTATGACATTCCGTGACAAAACGCTTGCAAGATTGCAAGCAACAAAATGAAGAAATTGTCCTGGGACGTAGAGTTTGCCAACTTTTGTACAATTTTATGGAAATTATACAAATCCTAGCACGCTGCTGAAGCGAAACGAGAAATTACACATAATTTGGCGCGTTTCAAGAACACTTAATAGAATCTGACAAAGCGACTTTTTGTACCAGGATGACAGGGCCGTCAAAAATGTCCGCTATTAGAGCGTTAGATGAAATGTGGAGATCATATAGCCAAGAAATCTATCTTTAAGACCATTAGAACAAGAGAAAAACCTGTTCTATCAATGCAATGTATTAGCGGTGGGGTCTTCAAAAAAAGAACAAAAATATTTTTTTTTTTTTTTAAAAATATTTTTTTTTTTTTTTACAAAAAAATATCATTTAAAATCGATAATTATGAATACCAACATGAAATAAATGTTCAAAAAATTAGTTTCTTGATTAAAATGTTTTGGAATTAGTTTACCACTTACTAAGCTTTCCATTGTAGATTAAAAGAATTTGATTAAATCCTATTTAGACTTCTCCTTGACATTCCAATGTTATCGATGAAATGGAAAACCGGAAATCCATGGTCGGAAAATATTATTGATAGAATCATTCCATATTTAAATTAATTAAAACAAATAGCCCAACAGCATTTTTGGTAACTAAAGATGAATGATATTGTACATGGAGATTATTCTGGGCACTAACTGTTTAGTCGTCGCTGGTTTGCAGAGAGACATTGAACTGATTGCAATACTAGTTACTAGTTTTACTAGTCGAAATCAGTTCGCTTTAGAATTTTATTCTATAACTAGTTTTTTTTAATTGTGTTTACACATTAACAAAAACGATTCTATCTGAAAAGGAGTATTAGAATGCATTTCGACATTTATAAAGTTGTTTGCATTCTCAGTTAACTGAGTTCAGTATATTAGCACTTGACAACAATTTTAGTGCATAGCTAATTATTTTCATTTTTTTCTTTGCTAACTAAACCAGATTTTATTAAAAGTTTATATTAAAATAATCGACTGCTATTAATAATTATCGAAAGTGACGACTACCGATAGTTATCCACCACTAGTTGCCAGCTATCAGCTGTTCAAAATCCAAAAGGCCGTTCCATGATCTTGCTGTCTATTGGCTAACGGACGCGACGGAATCAGAAATGACAAATTTTGTTCATTTTTTAATTGCTTGGTACGCAGTTCACGATGAAACGGTTTACTCAGGTTTTGTCCGAAATTAATGAAAATCATAATTTCTTGTTTTTACATTTTTTCACTCAACCCAATTCAATGGGCCATTCCACACTGGGATTCTTGCATCAGTTATAACATCGGTTCAATAACAGTAGGCTCGTCTACGCTGATAATCTCGCATCAGTCGTCACACTTGCCAGATCAAAATTTATCGCGACTAGCCCTTGATCCCGGTTAACCATAATCCAGGTCGCCAATTTAACCTTGACACATCGGAACAGGATAACTCTGAAACTCACTCATACCAACGCTGTCACTTTGACTGCGGTAGGAGTAGATTTACTCCACATCAAATTACTTTTTTAGAATCTGTTTGAGCTTTCAAAATCATCAGTAAATATCCATTTTCAAAGTACTCGTTGGTAGTTAATAAATGAATTTCATTATTTTCAATAATTGTTCCAAATTTGCTTATATTCACACAATCATAGAAAGTATTTAAAAAAATTTCAAGAAAATATCTTCAGTTATTATTCCTTTATATTGAATGGTTTGCACAGAAACTTACTTCAATTAACTTTTCAATGTGTTAATAGGTGCTTTCTGTTATTAAACTAAATTGGTCCAGACCACCGAAAATTATAAAAAAAAAACTTCTAGAATAATTTGACAGCGCCGGTTTTCCAATGTTTCACAACTGAAATTTAGGGGGAACAGGCAAGAATAAATGCCTTTAAAATCATAGCGAAATAATAAAGGTATTCTCATTTATTTTTCGCATGTAATTTACTTTCTTGAAAAAATTTTAAGAAAAATGTATTTCATCCAAACTTTGCTATGCATGCTCCATTCAGGTTCAGAACCGATCAATCGGGCTCACATTACTTTAACCAATTCAGAGGTTAGTTCTGTCGTTATTATTGTTTTGTACATTCAAAATTTAGCTGAACCGGAACATTTGAATAACAAAACAATATTAATAAATTTCGATGAAATATATCAATAAAAAAGCGATGTTGGTGTTTTGACTTCTTTAAAAACTTTGATTTGCCTTAGTAACCATGGAACGGTTGAATCTTCTTGTCCCCGCACAATAATGCCACATGTAAGAGACATGTATAATTTCAAACGAAGCAATACACTTAGCTCCAACTTTTTTCACTTTTCTTCTATGAGGACGTATATTATTTTGTTGTTCAATTGTTGTCCGAAGCTTCAACCATACTATAATTCTTTTTTTTTTTCTTAGTTGCATTGCTAGAATTGGCAAAATTAATACAGAAAAATATAAATTATTTGCACATCAGATACTAATGTACGAGTAACATAATAAATCCTCTTTTTTTTTACTGGAGACTATGTGCGCTTTTTCATGAGTTCAATTATTTATTTTTATTTTAGATAAATTATCTATTATTTTCTGTTTAAGCCCAGTAGGTATGTGGTAATTTAGACCCCATTAACATTTTCCTAGCATTTTATAGACAATTAATTGTACCCAAGTTGGGATTTTTTATTAATCATTTTGGCAATACAAAATTGAAAGGGATGTTAAAGAAACTTTGATTACATAAATATACACAAACTAGTATTGACTGGAATTGATTTTAATTTTGTAGGTTCTTTTTTTTTTTGCTTCAAATAATGTAGTAATTAGACTTTATTGAATAGTAAAAGAAAATAAAATAATTACTAGGACTTGAAGTGATTTTCCCCAACAAGTCGGATTTCTTCGAATTTGTTCCGGTCCCATTTTCCAAAAGTGACAGCTCTACAAAGTACATCACTTGCCTAAAAAAAAAACGTTTCGACAACCGATGTAAGAATATCAGTGTAGAATGGCCTAATAAAAGTAATGTTTGCTTTGTTGAACCTCGTTTTGTACTCATTTGTTAGTAATGAGATGATTTAGTAAATAAGGAAATAAGTCGTAATTATTTCATTTGGTTCTGGTGACAATGTAGTATAAAATGTTTGGGACATTAATTCACAGCGAAATGTTCTTGTTTCTTTCCTTTCCTAGGTTCTCTTCCGTGAGTATTATGTAAAACCTCCGCTACTTCCATATTATATGTATAATAATAAAAAAATGGTATTGATAATAAAATTGCACGCAATGAAATAAACACCCTCCCACTTTTACCAGTCATACTGCAATTGATATTGTCAGTTATATTGCATATGTACACGGAGTGTTAATGTGTTGGCAAGAGGTAGAAATGATGGACGGATAGACAGATATGGACAGGTTGCTAATAGCTACAACTTTATTGACGGCTCTCCTTCTTGTTACTTAATTTTTGATTTCACACAGCAGAGTGCATTCGCACGGATTAAGTACTTATGAAAGAAGCCATTTATGTCGGAAGGCAAAAGTGCTGCACACAATGCTTCCGATTCGATCCAACATTTGACGTTGCGCCATTACTTAAAATAGAAAAAAAAAATTGCAAAACACTAAATGGACCTTATTCGAACGTTTTTGGACGTTTTCGGTAAGTCCAAGCAAAACATACAGGAAAGCTAAAATAAAATTTTTAATTCAAATCCAGTGAAATAATAATCGGAATTTACTTACTTTTAAGAGATTTTATCAGAAAAACTGATTTTATGGCTTCTTATTATAAAAATGTGGGAATTTCAAGGATTTTGACGAGATATTGAAAATAAAGCTTATACATCCCTGTGAGTAGCTTCAAAAAGCAATACCAGGCGTTTGAAGGAAAAGCCAGAAAAAAAGTAGGCATAAAATTATAAAATCTGCCAGCGAAATGTAGAAAATGTGAACGTCTATATATTTTATTAAGGTAATATTTGTCTGGTTCTATTAAAAATGTTGAAATGGGCATTTCTTAAAAAGTAGGCGTATCTGTGGGTGGATTTTGAAAACTTTTACGCTTGTAAAGTTTATACAAAGTTTGAGGGTGACCGTGTAGTGGTAACATCATCGCTTGTTACACTGCAGGTTCACGGTTCGAATCCTGATGTCAAGAATCATCTATTTATTTCGCATGAAATAAATAAAAAAGTCGATCAATTGCGAAAGCTTAGTCAACTTTACTGCGAAGGCATAACACCGGCAGTAGGGTGGTCATATGGTTAATATGCAACTTGATCGTGATGATGACATCAGGAGGACGGAAAAAAATACTGTGAATCATAAGAAACGACAATACAAAAATACTCCCCAGTTATCTGTACACCACCCTTGGAGTTCACTGAAACTTAATAATACCTGAATTTCAAACCAACTACACCAATCTGTCTTCTCTTTGTCTCTTTCCCTTTCGACAAACGCCTCTTTCAAACTATAAAAAATACTTTAACGCTTAATGACCAATTGAACAGGTAATTTTTATCATTTTCACTATCCGTTTCCCGCTGATCATTTCTCTAAGTTTTCTTTAACAAACATTGATCATTTGTTTTCAAAATTTAACTGCAACTGCCGCAATCGGGCTTTAGAAAAATTCAATCGGGCTTTAGAAAAAACTACTCATGTGAGACAGCAGTAAATCACGTAATTAATGAATGGAAAGATGGGGGCAAACGAAAAACTCGATTTCAAAAGAGCGTTTGAAACAATAGACCGTGAAATACTTATTAAAAAAATGTGTAACTATGGCATTCAAGATAAGGAACTGAGATGGTTTAGGACATTCCTGAACAACAGAGTACAGCGAACTAAAGTAAATAACAGTGTGTCTGATTTTGCCGAAGTGGAACTTGGTGTACCGCAAGGGTCGATATTAGATGCACTGTTATTCATTATATATATAAATGATATGCCAAAAATAGTGAGAAACTGTAAAATTGTCCTATACGCGGATGACACATTGATTTACGCTGAAGGAAAAGACGCAGAAGAATGCAAATACAAACTGACATGCGACATTGAACTCATAATTAGATGGCCAAAGATGAACAAATTAAAATTGAATGAACAAAAAACAAAGTTAATGAATTTGAATTCAAATAACGAGACTTGCATTGAAATAAATGGTAAAAAAATTGAAAACGGCAGTAGCATTAAATACTTAGTAATGATTATTGATAAAGAGCTGAACTTTAATGAACATGTAGATTACATATGCAAGGAAATTGGCAAACAAATTGGATTTTTCAAACGAATAAGAAAGAAGATGGATAGCATAACAGCTGTGGTAGTATACAATACCATAGTGAAACCACATTTTGAGTACTGTGGCACAATTTTACACTCTTGCTGTAACCAGGGTCAACTGGAAAGGCTCCAAAAGCTTCAAAACAAAGCGATGAGAAGTATTTTAAAATGTAATAGATATACACCAATCAGATGCAAGCTGGATGCCCTTAAATGGTTAAGTATAAAACAAAGACTTGAACTTAATACACTTTTAGCTGTTTTCAAGGTTAAATACGGAGTCGCACCAAAGTTTCTAACAAGGGGTGTCAGACGAGTCGGAGAGGTGCAGCCATACCCTTTACGTAATGCCAACAACTTCAGAGTGGGATTTCAAAATACAGCGGCAGGTCAAAACACTTTTATTTATAAGGGCTTATGTCTTTTTAACACGCTACCAAATGACATAAAAAATGAAGCCAATCCCAGAATTTTCAAAAGAAAATGCTTTGCATTTGTCAAAACTAGCACGTGAATGCTATTACTAATATTATGATTTTTCGATTATTTTTTTTGTGTATTGTATCACTATTAGATAATACTTTAAGTAAAATTTTTTCTTTTTTATGTAAATTTGAAAGTATTTAAAATACTAATAAAAAAATTGTGGTGAATCCACAGCTAACCCACCACCCGTCGGTCCAATAGCTTCCATTACGGATGAGGACTCTTCGGACGGGTTGGCCGTGTTTTTTTAACCACAAAAAATGAAAATGAAAATGAAAAAATATTAATTTGAGATAGAAAATTATTAACGCTACCGTTTCAATGAAGCACAATTTTTCTTCGCTTCGAGATGCATGACGCGATGAATAAAAAATTGTGTTCAGTGAGCAATCGTCTAAAACGCTTCAAAAATATTGAATAATTTGTGTTCGACGTAAATTTCATAATTTCTAGTGTTATTTTGGGGTTTCTCCCAGCCATATAAATACACTAACACAACCCAGGGCGCACTGGTGCTGAGGACATCGAACGAATCTAAAGTCATGTACCTATTTTGTTTTTGTTTTTTTTGACAGTTCAACTAAAATTGCTTCTAAAATTTCCAAGAAGAGGAATTGTAACTTGTTATTCAAAAACGTTTTACAAACGCAAAAGAGACATTTAAAAATGGGTGACGATATTTTAGATATACTATCGATGTATAATATTCAAACACAAAACAACATGGTTATGTTAAATAATTTATTATCATCGAAAACTAAATTACTGAGAAGAACGCGCCGGCAACATTTGTTAAATATTGCAGTACTCCAAAGAAAGAAATTTGTGTTGCTTCAGAAACTATTAACTAGAAGAAAACCCAGGCTAGTGTGGACAAAGGTAGATCTCAAGCCAATGCAAAGCAAAATACGGAGTGATTAATCGTCCTTTCCCGTGTCTTTAGTTAGAAACACGGGTGTTAATACTTGGGATACGGGATTTCCCTTGTGTCTTTTGGGGTAATCATTTAGAGGCACAGACTCCTTGCAGGGACGGGCTCAACTTACATATTTACAGTATAGACACAGGTATAAAAATGTTATAATTAAGGTTGCGTCGAGGTATAGGGTACCCGTGTGGAGATTCATCGCTTGATCTGTACGCTGGTGTCATTTTTGGAATTTACGGCGGGGTGGACAAATTCCTTCACGTTCTGTCCGAATCGTCGACGTTGATTGTCCTTAATAACATGCTGTTATATTTTGTTTTGCCTTCGTTAACCGCTAATCCCACTTTCGATGATTCTGTTTCAATACTCACGAAAGCACCGCTGACAGCCCCCTTCGTTCTTTCAATTATGTCAATGTCGTCGGTGTACGCGATTAATTGTATAAACTTTTGAAAGATCCTACCCCTGATGTTATCTTGAGAATTGTGTACAATCCGTTCAAGTATGATGTTAAAGAAATCACATGACAGCCACCTTGCCGTAGTCCTTTTCTGACATCAAAAGCATCGGCGATGCTGATACCGGCATTGAGCGGCTTGCACAGACAGGCGGAGACTAATACCTCTGTAGTTTGCGCAGTTAGGATAGTCTCATTTCTTGAGGATCGGGCAAACGATGCTGAGGTTCCATTCATCGGGCATTCTTTCATCCGAGCATAGATGAGTTGATGTACGCCCCGTACCAAATCATCCCCTTTTTTATTTATTTATTTATTGCTTTAAATACCTCGGCAGTTAGACCATCGGCTCCAGCAGTCTTGTTGGATTTAAGTTTAGATGATCTTCACTTCACTTTGGTCGGGTGGATGGACTTGATTATCGTCATCGTTCGGATTGAATGGAGCATTTTGCCTGACAGCGGAGTTTTGATCATCACCACAGTTTAACAGTCTGTAGAAATGATCTTTCCGACAAATGATCTTTCCTTCTGGTGGAACTTACGAACATCATTCCTGCTATAACACCTCTCCGTTGACTCGATCTTGCGTTTTTCATATTTCTTAGAAACTGGTGTTCTTCTCTTCTCTTCTGCTTGTAATGTTGTAAGGTCCACTCGTCACCCTAGGTAGCGTCTCTTTATATAGGTAAGTCTCTTACTTTGCTGCGTGCGCTTGGCGGCACTCTTCATCATACCAGGTTTTTTTTTGTGGTGGATGTGAGAAACCCAGCACATCAGAGTTTACATTCTTTATGGCTTAATGATGCCATTGCTCATCTGCGCTTAATATTAGCGTCATTGGATTTCTTGAGAGGTTGAGGGACACTCGATCGGCGAAGGCTCTGGCAGTCTCTCACGATTGTAGTCGTCGGGTGTTAAATTTTCTCACAGTGCTCCTTTGTGTTGTGTTTCCGCATACGTATCTTGGCAGCAACAAAATACTGATCCGATTCAATGTTGGCTGTTCGAAAGCTGCGAACATCCAAAATACTGGAAGAGTGCCTTGCATCAATCTCGACGTGATCAATTTTGTTGACAGTTAGGTGATCCAGAGATCGTCAGGTGCGCGAATCGTGTGCTAGCTAGAGTGATGTTTTGCGCCGTCGAGAAGTCGATCAGCCTGAGTCCGATTTCGGAGGTGTTGTCGTGCAGGCTGCATTTTCCGAACGGTGTTTCCAAAGATGACATCATTTCTAATGTTTGCGTTATAATCGCCTATCACGATTTTAACGTCATAACGTGATAATTGGTCGTACGTCCTGTCGAAGAGCTCACAAAAGGTACTTTTGGTCATGCCGTCCTCTGGGGGAACGTCAGCGTATAATAGGCCTTAATGCGGATTGTCATCAGGCATTCGCTCACATGCCTAAAGCTCAAGACTACTTGCCTAAGCCTGCCTCTAACGACAAATCCGCATCAAATAAAAGCTGCTTCTGTTCCCTCTAGCAGTCATCGTAGTATAGTAGATGTCACAGTTTTGCATCCGCTTTTTGCCGGGTCCTTCACAACCAATATCTTGGATGGCGGTGATAACTGCTATATGGCAGTCTAGGACCTCCGCTAATTGCTGTGCTATACGTGGCCTATTAAGGGTCCGAACATTCCACGTGCAGATCAGTAGGTCGTTTTTCTTATTCCGTTTGCGAGTAAAATCATCCTTATCCGAAGCTTGTTGTTGCTTCGTACCTAGAAGCCTTTTCCATAGTATAACAGGTACTTCAACGCACAACCCTCAACCTGGAGGGTCAGATCTTTCATTAAAACCCCTAGGACAAGCGGCCGTATATTCCGATGACAGTAATCCACTACGGGGATGTGAGCGCTACCGTTGGCCTATTAAAGTTCCATTCGCCTCAGTCTTGAAAATCCTTATTGACCTGAGCTCCAAATATGTCTCAATATAGAAAATTATTCCGCTGCGGCCTGGAACAAGAGAAAAGTTTCTTAAAGGGGACAGCACTGTCCGTTGACAGTAAATGCCGCCATTCCATAAACCACACCAAACAGTTACACGGTGAGGATGCATTCGAATCTTTACGACTGCGTGTGGGTTTTCCGAGCCCCAAATACGGCAGTTTTGCTTGTTTACTTAGCCGCCGAGATGAAAATGCGCCTCATCAGACATTTTTTTTTTAGCAAAATCGACGTCAATTTCGAGCTACTCTAAAACCCAAACACAGAAGCGATAACGAAGATGGTTGGACCTTGTGAGGGAATAATCAGAGGACTTTATGCATAATTCTCCTCAGGCTGGTGCGGCTAATGTTCAGTTGCTGAAATCTGTGGCGAGTTGAGGTTCTCTGGGATACACGGTTTCCAGGAGTATGGACAACGGTGCTGTGGTTAAATCAGTTTTAAGGCTCTCCAAATTTCGTTAGGGTCTCTTTTGGCCATACTCCCCAACACTGACCACAAACAATATACCAAAGGATCCAAATCTGGGCCTCCTGACGGTCAGTCCTCGGATGCAATAAAAGCAGGAAAATTCTAAACCACTGCTGAGTTCTTTTGGGTTTATGTGTTGAAGCAGAGTCTTGGAAAACCCATCTTGCTCCATTAAAAGGAGTATTCGTCACGCCTTTAACGACGCCTTCCTTGATGGGATACCTCCCACCAAACCATTAGCAGGATGATGCTGAACCCTAGGAACTTTATTTTTTGCTTCCTTGCATACATTTTATCGTTTATTAAAAACTTCCTCGACAGTAATAAACCTTTTCGTCCGTAAAAAGGATATTTTCGTGGAAGTTGTTCGCGTGCTATTGCAAGAGTTGTTCGTATCTTTAGCCTAATTTGCTATAAATTAGGCGTCAATAGATGTCCAGTTGACCGACGAAAGGCTTTCATGTTAAGATCATTCCGAATGAGGCTTGACATGGATCTGGTTACGTACAGCTTCTACAACCGCGTTTGTACGAGCAACGGGAGGACGACCACTGCTTGGTCTGTCTTCTAATTGAGACGATTCAACAAATCGATTTATAGTACGGTACACAAATATTTTTGATATCCCAAGCAGTTTTAGTAATTCAAAAAGTTGTTTTTTCCCCCTCTTATCCAATACTATGACAGCAATACGACTGTCTATCTCTCTATGATAACCAATCAGTAGCTTAAACCGTTTTCTAGTGTCTTCTGAAAAACAAGTTAATGGTTCTATTCCTAATGTCATCTTCATACATTTTGCGCTGGAAGTTTTGTAACAAATAAATTTATACAGACACGTAAATTGTAGCCGTGTCTACAAGGAACCCATGCCTCTACTGAGGCGATCCCGTGTTAGTAAAGAAACCAGTGCCTTAAGGACATCTTATGTAAGTATTTTCCGTGCCTCTACTACGGATATGCAAATTGAGCACATGTCTGCAAGGAACTCTTGCCTCTAAAATATTATCTGAAAAAGACACAACATAATCCCCGTGTCTCTATTGCAGGCACCCGAGTTACGCCCCTGTCTGTAAGAGGTCCACGTTCGCGTTTTAGCACCCAAATACGGGCGAATAGTCTCCGCCAACGTAATAAGGCTCAATAATAAATTCTTATCATTTCCAGACCCGCTGCAGTCAATTTTGGGAAAAAGATGTGGTTGAAAATGACGATGAATTCTTCAAAGAAAATTTCAGAATGTCTCGTGCAATATTTGAAGTCTTATGCAAAAAATTGAATCATCTGCAAAAGGAAGACACCAATTTCAGAAAATCAATTCCACTACGCAAGAGAATTGCTATAGCATTGTATACGCTTGGTTCGTCGGAAGAATACAGACATATCGGGAATCTTTTTGGAGTTGGACGATCAACAGTTTGTAGTATTCTAAGGCATTTTTGCGCAGAATCATGGAAGGTATTACGGTCAAACTACTGGAATAAATTCCCCATAAAGCGAGAAGACATTGAAGAAAATATAATAGACAATGACGACCAGAACTTTGAAAGTCAATTGCTGGAAAAGGAATCGAAATTACCTTTAGAAGATAAAAAGCTTAAAATTGCATATGCGCTACTGACGGCAAGATTTAGAAGAGTTGAAAAGGAACTGGATAACCACGCCGAGAACATACCCCTAGTTATAAAAGTTAGTTGTTTACTGCATAACTTTCTCAATGAACACAAGGACAGTATTAACAATAATTGGCTGCAACAGAAGGAAGAGACCCAAGACAAACAAGATCCAGATTTCAAGTCGAAAATAAGTGCTATAAGCGAATACTTAGGTAAATTGAATGAAAATGTCACAATTAGCTTTCTCTCACCAGTTATACTGAACCGAGGTGACCTTTCTTTAGAGAAATATATTCCTTCCCCTTGTTTTGAAAAGGTGTTCTTTTACCCTGGCCTAACATTTACGTAAGCTCTTCCGCCTACCGTACTACATATTCCGGACATGTTGAGCCATTTCCCAAAAATGATTTCAAAGTACACGTTAGGCACTGTCATAACTGCATTCGAGGGCAACTGCCTTCTTAAACTGAAGAAGCTCCCTGGTGGACCACCGCAATGACAATTATAGATACATCTCAGATCCAGAGTAAGGAAGCTTTTTAATTCGAGGGCAACTGCCTTCCTTAACTGAAGAAGTTCCCTGGTGGTAAAATGACCACCACAATGACAATTACATCTCAGATCCAGAGTAAGGAAGCATTTTACTCGAGCGAAACCTGACCTACTCTCAAGCTTTCACCAGATATAACCAAGTAATTAAAAAGACCACAAAATAACCGTTCAGGGGCTTTTGCGATAATATCTCTGACAGCACATCGCATACCGTTTGCACAACGTTCTTGCCACTGACGTCACGTCTTTCGACTTACTGACAAAAGAGTAGGTAACCGTCATATATCCTCCGAAGGCTGGCAAAGCTTCGGATCAAAGTCCAAAATCTTTCCGTCCCATCATTCATATGTCATTCGTTCAGAAATGCATGGAAAAGATAATTAACAGGTATAAAGGAGGAAAGTCAGCCTGACCTAGTAACCAAAACCAAAAAGCTTCCTTCAACAGGAAAAAGATCTGTCTTGCCGCTTTTCTAGACATTGAAGGAACATTCAATAACACTGAATCCTCTGAATGTGCACTTAGTAATATAAATCTCTCACCGACCATAAGCAATGGTCCATCTAGCAAAGATGATGTTAAATGGTAGAGTGAAACACACCAACATCGACGATGTTTGAAATTTGCAGTTCATTCACTCCTCATTTGGTCCATTGTTATAGAGAGCATACCTAAATCTCTAAAAAGCTAAGGGATTGAGGCCATTAGTTACGCCGGCTACGTGGAAATCATCGCCAGCGGTGTTGCAATATGCGCTATATAATATGCGAACCTCAGTTCAGAGATGATGCGCCAAGGAAGGTTTCCGTGAAGGCCAAAAAAACAACTATTATGCCCTTCACTAGAAAAAAAAAAAAATTTCTCATTCACCCTTCCATTTATGGCAAAACTATCCAATTCTCACGAGAACCGATCTACCTTGGGTCATCTTGGATAGTAAATTGTCATAGAATCCCCACATTGACCGAACCAATTGAGCACTATGGGTTTGTTGTCGCATTTCCGACAGGAACTGGGGACTTAATCCAAGAATGATACTTCAAATGTACACCTACCTTAGCATACACGGCAGTGGTCTAGTGGAAAAAGGTCCACAAAATTATTACAGTTAGAAAGCTGGAACGAGTCCAATACCTAGCTTAAATCTGTAGGATAGGCTGCCTGCGCTTCACTCCTACTGCATTTCTCAACGCTATTTTGGGCATACCTTCGATTCAAGTTCACATAGAAATGTAAACCAGAATTAGCCTCCATCTAAAAAAAATGTCGACTCTACACGATCTATGGTATACCGATGGCTTAAAAAGAGACAGTGAATCTAGGTCTGGAGTATTCGCCGAATTGTCTGGCGCTAATCTCTCAGTTAGCCTAGTCACATACTCAAATATGTAACAGATAAACATCTAATAAACAATCTAATACCCGGGGCAAAACAATATTCATCTTTTCTGATAGCCAATGCGCTGGAGTCATTCACGAAATAAAAACTCGGCATACCCTGTACACAAAGGACATATATGTATGTAACGGATTGGCCGGCTCTCTTTGCATCAGCCCCCTTCATTGATCACGAGCAATTCTGTGGTCTTTACGAGAACTAAAATAGAGCAAGTTTCTGTTCAAATCCAATGCTATCTACACTGATGCTTTAGAATAAAAATGTACCAAAAACACTCCTTGCACTATCTCACAAAAAGTCAAAGTTTCTTGGGAATCTGAGGAAGGACCATCTAAGAAATTTAGCGGTGCCATAAGTGGCCACTGCCTATTGATAAGGCGAGAAGCCTTAACCTATCGTTGGACCCTATCTGTAGACTATGCCTAGAGAGATAAAACTTTTCTTCACATTTGCACAAAAGTCCCCACCCTAAACACATAAAGAAACTGACTCTATGCAAAGAACTTGTCTCACTGACCTCACTTGCTGCGTTACACCCTGAGAAATTGATAAACTTAATGACAGTCTCTGGAGTAAACAATTTACTGGAGAACTCTACGTCTTGGATCAACTGCTCCCCAATAATAAAATAATAATTGTCTATTCTCATAGGCGTGATTTACCGGACGTAAAACTAAAGAAAATAAAACTAAGGCAGAAAGACCTCGAGAATATATCCCACCTCCTATGTCACTTCCCAAGCCTCTGTCACTCAAGATTTAGTTTCCTCGAAAGACATTTCTACCAAGATATACCATACCCTTTCCTCACTCTCTGGGTTAATAAGATTGCATAGTCCTAAAATATTGAAAAATAATAATTTTCATTTTATTTTATTTAACATTAATGTGACATTGTCTTGAAAAATTTTAGCATTCGTTACGAATTCTTTTAGGATCTCGTTTCTCTCCCTTTCAATGTTAATCATTTCATCATCCACTTTCCGGACATGGTTCCGTTCTTTTATTATAGTTGCATTTGTCTGTTTGTAGTCTTTTAGGATACTATTGATTACTGTTTCTCTTTTTCTTTTTGTTACAGCTTTCATTGAGGTGCCTGATATTTCCGATAAAGATCCTATATCAGACATAGTGGAAGCGGGTGAAATTTCTGAACTTGTTGGTAAAACCCCAAACTTATAGTCCGGTCCAATGAAAATATCTTGAAAAACAATGAAAAATAAAGAATTTAAAGAAACTTTGAGCCATTAGGTTTCTTTTTTTACCTTGTTCATAGCTATCCTCAACTATGCATTCGAATTTGCTTTTATTTAATCCCCCAAGAATAGCATGAATCTTTCGGAAGGCACGCCAATCGCATGATGATGCCTCCGGATAGCATTCCATTTGGCGCTTTTCTTTTCTGAAAATGACATTGTCAATATTGTGTTGTTAAAAGCTATTCGCATTAAAAGTAAATTAAACAACTTCAGAATAATATGTGCAACCCTTATGCCTAACAAATTATTAGAGAATCTGCGAAAATTATGTCAGAGCACAGTCATTCAACAACCAACATCCATGCCTTAAAAGGAAAATCCAAAGAAACTTGTAATAGTTTCGAGTAATTTCAGTTTGAGCTTCTGAACTGCAGCAGTTGTAAATGATATTTGACTGCAACAAGGAACAGAAGTTGCTTTATTTGGATGCGGATTTGTTGTTAGAGGCAGACTTAGGCAAGAAGCCTTGAGCTCAGGCATGTGAGGAACGCCTGGTGACAATCCACATTAAGGCAAAATTCACCATCAGCCTAATATCCGCTCACGTCCCCACGGGAGATAAGAACAACGTAAACAAAGATTGCTTTTATGAGCTCCTCGATAGAACTAACGATTAATGTCTATGGTATGACGTTAAGATCGTGCTTGACGACTTTAAATCAAAAAATTAAAATCAGATCACCTTTCGAAACACTGTCGGAAAATAGTTCTTGCCGACAAGACCCCGGCGACGGGAAATATCATTGCTGCTAACACACGATTTGCGCACTTCAATATTCATAAGGGGACCAAGCTCTCTCCAGATCAACTAACTGTCAACCATTGTGATTAAGGCATTATTTATTATATCCAACTTGTACTGCCAAGGTACTCATGCGAATATCCCAATCAGTACAAAAGAGTGTCAGGACGAATTTAAAAATAAAATAATAATTTTATGGGCCCATTACCTTAGTAAACTTTAATATTTAAAAAAAAAGTAAGTATAAAAAGTAAACAAAAAAATTACACAACGATAAACGAAAACTGGACCGCCCTCTTTCAAATTCGTTTCACAACTGACTACTGCTGCAGCAATTGACATCCAATACAACTCATAGTTTTTCGACTTCAGCGCAGGGTATTTTGTCGTAACAAGTCTTTGTCGATCGAGTGTTCCTGAACCTCTCAAAAAGCACAATGCCTCCAACGTTAAACGCATGTGACCAATGGCATCATTGTCAGAAGGTCATCAAAAGCCCCGCCTATGATGTGCTGGTTTTTTCGAAAGCACCACAAATAAATTCACGGGTTTCTGAATGATGAATGGTGCCGCCTAGCGCCTGCAGCAAAAGAAGAGGCTTATAAAGCGACTCTGCATAGAACGACGAAATGTGCTAGAGGAAGAAGAGAAGAAAAGAACACCAATGTCTTCGAAAGACTATTAAAAGCGCGATATCTTGTCAATGGAGAGGTGTTATAGCAGAAATGGTTTTAAAAAGTTTTACTGTCAGGCAGAATGTTCCATTCAACCTTTACGAGGATAATCAACATTTCCGTCCAAAGCGAGATGAAGATATAATATCTAAGCCTAAATCCAATAGGCTGGTGGAGCCGGCCTGTCGAATTGCCGGACTATTTAAAACAACTGGGTATAAGTCTCTTCAATATAGCGCACAAGATCCTATTTGCCATATTACGTGAAACCTCAAGCGTTTTGTCAACAATCCACATTTTCATCGATTTTAAAGTAGCCTATGATAGTGTTAATAGAGGAGAGCTGTACAGAGACATATTTAATTCTGGCATCTCTGTCAAAATCGTCCGTCTGTGCATGATGACGATGGGGAATCCACGCTGCTCCATCAAGGTCGGTAACAATATCGCCGGTGCCTTTGATGCAAGAAAATGACTACGAGAGGTTGACGCGATACACTCCGTCTCACTTGATTAAGAACAGACAGTTTTTTGTGCAAAATGGGATTAAGTTGATAAATGCACTTTTATGACACTTTTTCCAAAAAGGTTATAAAAATTTACCTGTTTTTTTTTTTGTCTCACTTGATTACGAACAGTAGCTAAATCTATCTGTTACCATGTTTTAAATCAAATAAGAGGATACTTCGAGTATTAGGGAGCTTAATTCAAGAAATAACTTCATACAATCCACAACTATGGGTAAAGAAAAGACATTAACCAAGGAGGAAATAGGCCAAATTCGAGCTTACCGGGAACAATATAAACATAATATATCCTTCATTCCTTGTGCAATTGGTTTTTCTCAGATTAGCGAAGGGTTTGAAAAATATCGTAAAATTAAACCAAAAAAACTGCCCGTTCGTAATCAAATGAGACGGAGTAATTGCTTGATCGTAAGTGAAAGGTTTGTACAAAATTCTCAAGCTAACATCAGGAGTACGATCTTTCAAATGCCTGTAGAACTACTCGCGTACGCCGACGATATTGACATAATCGGAAGAATGCAGCTAACGAGGAGACACTCAATTCCGGCGACTTAAAAAAAAAAAACAACACAATAGGGCTTGTTCAGATCCGAAAGCGTCTGGCACAAATGACCACCTAACAATCAATCAGAAGTTCCCTAGCTATGCCTATACCTTAAGCTTTGAAATCCGAATGCGCCCACTAGACCGCTACATTTTTGAGGCATTTAAGAACTTTGTCTACCTAGGCCCCCCAGTACATTCAAGTGACACCAGTGCAGAGACCAAGCGAAAAATCACTCTTACCAAAAGCTGATTTTTTTGTTTGGACAAAAAACGCAATTAAATTGCAGACCTTTGACAGAGAACTAAGATGAAAACACCCTGTGGAAGTGGAAAAGAACATCAGTCAACTTCGTGTTCAAAACAGGAGGCGGCAGACACAAGATCAAGCTGGCTGGAGATACTTCTTGGTTGAGCACAAAGTCCACCCCGGACTTGTAGCGTTTTCTAAAATAAAAGAACACAAATCGCCAAGAACACAACATGGTGCATATGGCAAATTCCTTAACATTAAGAGGACAGAAGAGGTAAGAAGAAATAATGTACCTGTATCTGTTGCTTAAATTATGCAATTTAACACCGATTTCTTGTGGAGAAATTTTACTGCCCCATTTTCGCATCTCATCAGCCATCTCCCGGTACACAGGTCCCTTTTTTCGACGTGCACACAGATCGTCAATTTTGTCGGCCCACAGATCCAAAAGGAAATCCTCTTCAGCGGGGGACCATATTTTCTTTTTTTTCTGTACATTATTTAATGGTGATTCAGTCATCTATTGAATTTTCTCTAAATCATTAAATCTATAAGTAACTAATGGAAGGCTTACCCTTTTCTTTATTTCCCACAATTTGTAAACAAAATGCAGTAAACCTCAGAAAAGATTTGTTCGCTTTGTCTACATTTGTGTCTGGGGCTGGAGCTGTCAAAAAGGTTAACCCCTGTGGCCATGGGTACATTCAGCATTCTACGCATGAAGTTCCCGTTTCCACCATGCATTTTAAAGAATGAATACTTTAGATCCGAAATGTATAAAATATAGTACACCATTTTTAGTTTTCCGTATAAGAATGTTATAAACGGAAGACTAACCGATTCAGTACAGTGCCTGTCTGTGCATGTGTCTGTTATACGCTTACAACTTTGGAGACATAATGTACCTAATAAAAAGAAAACACTTTCATATTCCACCATGCGACATATCAAATTAAAACTGAACTTACACCAAAAATATAAAATAAGCTTCTTGAACAGGAAAAAAAAAAACCCCAAAAAAACTAGAGTATATTGCATTCCCCATCAACGAACCCCCGGAATAAAATCCAACCCTCTCCTTTAGGTTGATTTTGTGTTTTTGTTTTACTTTTCTAGAGAGAATGTTCCGATTCGATTAAACCGCACGAAATGCACTTTTGATGTAACTATTTTATTTATTTTGTAGCATGCTTTTATGTTCACCCGCTTCCAGAAGGAATATTGTTTAAATTACAGAGAACATAATAATGTTTACAGGAAACAAGTAGGTGGGGATTGGGTTGAGGGAAAAGTAGAATAATTTATTTCATATTTTTGGAAAAAAAAATCAAATACCTTTAAAAGTAAGAGAGAAATAGAATACGTGATGACGAATTGTAACTATTGTGTTTCCCTTAAAAGTGTAGTTATAAAGAAATAAAGGGATATATTATTTCTAAGGAAAAGTTTAGTGTTTGTCTTAGTGCAAGCTACCAATGACCACTAACCTCAGTGCCCCTCCGCTAACTCGACTGCACATGATAGTCTCGTACCTCGTAACTCTTATGCACTCTCCAAAGTTTAAGGCAACAACACTAGAAATTAAAATAATATGCGCATAGTAGAATTGGAATGTATTGTAATATGCAAGCTACGGCTCGAGTAGATAAAACGATATTCTGTGAAATTTATTTCTTTATTTTCTAGTCTATAGAACAATTCAAGTTCACACTATACTATTCTTCGCAAATTCTTTTCTTACAAGGTCTCTTTCCTCTCAAATCACTTTATCTCCTTTCAATTACTTAATTCACAAATCCAAACTAATTTCTTTTTCTTGTTCACTCTCAACTTTCAATTTATCACCAAATTACAACTTCGCCCATTATCACTTTTCCAATCTCTTCGCCACGGTTCTCAACCAACTGTGTCTTTTTGATCGCCATCTGTCCTTATATAGCAGAAGTTTCTGATAGCCAGAAACTTCTAGCAAATTCTTCGACCACTGTAACAAGAGAAATAATTCTTGCAGTTATAATTCCCTTTTATCCCTGATATTATTCGTCTCTTTCGTTGACATGAGCTGTGGAGACTTCGTCCCAGACACGAACCTCGAATGAAAGGACAGTTCGAACCAAAATTCTGCCAGAATGAAAAGTCACTTCGGAATTTGCTGCATAGTCATAGGAGCGTAGTTATTATTATGCTACACTGCCCCCCTCTTAGACGTGTTCGTCCCGAACAAGTGCATCCTCATTTCGGCCATTGTATCGACTCAGTCGGTCCACATGAACCACTTTCATTTTGGCCCTCGATCCTCGCTGGATGTGGTAGACAACATCGTTGATGCGGGTTACTATTCTGTAGGGACCTTCCCAGTTCCGCTGTAATTTAGGTGATTTCCCCTTTTGGCGATGGGGATTATACAGCCACACCAGATCTCCTTCCTGGAATCCTGACGTTGTTGCCTTGGCATCATACCTGGTCTTCATGCGGTCGCTCGTCATCTTAATCTGGCTTCTGGTCCTTTGGTGTATGTCCCTAAGCCTTTCCCTAAGGTCCGCCACGTACTCTTCTTCATTTCTGGGCTCATTGGTAGGAGATCCAAATTTCACCTCACTGGGTAAACGAGCTATTCCACCAAATAAGATTTCGAACGGCGTATGTCGAGTAGTGCTATGCACGGCACTTCTATAGGCCATCAAAAACAAGGGAATCTGCCGGTCCCAATCCCGTTGGTAGTCACCTACGACCTTCGAGAGATGTTCGTCCAAAGTCCTATTGAAACGCTCCACCATACCGTCCGACTGTGGATGAAGCGGGGTTGTCCTTGTCTTTTTGATTCCGAGTAGTTGACACATCTCTTGGAAGATTCTTGACTCGAAGTTCCGCCCTTGGTCAGAATGCAATTCCAAGGGCACACCGAATCTGCTAACCCAATTGTAGACGATCTGCTCCGCCACGGTTCTGGCTTCCTGGTTAGGGATCGGAAACGCTTCCGGCCACTTACTGAAGTAGTCCATCACTACGAGTATATACCGATTACCATTGTCGGTTTCCGGAAAGGGCCCTGCGATGTCAATGGCGATTCGTTCGAAAGGTGCTCCCACGTTGTATTGGTGCATCTTACCTCGAGTTTTGATTCTCGGACCCTTGCTAGCTGCACACAAGTCGCATTTTCTGCACCAGTCTTCGATATCTTCCTTCGCTTTTAACCAATAAAAACGTTCTCGTACCTTTTCTAGCATCTTATTCACTCCCAAGTGGCCTCCGGTCGCCCCGCCATGCATTTCCTGTAACACCTCCTTGACCCTCGTCCGCGGTACGACAAGCTGCATTACAAACGACTTTCCGTCGGAGGATTCCCATTTTCTTCTCAGAACACCTTCTTGGACATGGAGGGAGTCCCACTGCGCAAAATATGCCTTTAAGGTCGGGCTTCTGTGAGAGTTGTCCTGATGATCCGGTTTCTCCATGTTCTCCTTCCAGGCCAGAATCGGCTCGATATCCGGGTCTTCCTTCTGAGCGTTCCGGATCTCATCTACGCTCCAGTCGGCGATAGGTTCGGCTCTCATTCTGTGGTTGGAAACCAGCTCCCGTTCTTCCTGACGCGCACAATGTTTACAATCCGTTCTGCATGGTCTCCGGGACAGTGCATCCGCATTAGAGTGGAGTTTTCCTTTACGATGCTGTATTTCGTAGTCGTAGATTTGCAGCCTTTCGATCCATCTTGCGACCTGACCCTCAGGACTCTTGAACTGTAATAGCCATTTTAAGGCTGCATGGTCTGTGCGAAGAACGAACTTCCTCCCGTAGAGGTATTTGTGAAAATGCTTCGTAGCCAAGATCAAAGCTAGAAGTTCTCTCCTTGTCACGCAGTAGTTCCTTTCTGGCTTAGAGAGCACCTTGCTGAAGTACGCAACCACCTTCTCTTGACCGTCATGCACCTGGGAGAGTACAGCTCCTACCCCGACATTACTAGCATCTGCATCCACAACGAACGTTTCCCCGGGAGTGGGGTAAGCCAGTATCGAGGCATCGCATAGCCGTTGTTTAAGTGCCTTGAAGCTCTTCTCGCACTCAATTGACCATTTGAATTGTTTTCCCTTTTCCGTCAACTGGTGCAGGTTCTTTGCGATCCCGGCAAAATCCTTCACGAACCGTCTGTAGTAGATGGCTAGGCCCAGGAAGCTCCTTAGTTGGTGTTTATCCTTGGGGACTGGCCAGTTTTTCACCGCTTCGACCTTCTCTGGATCGGTTCTCACTCCTTTCGCTGAAATTATGTGCCCCAGGTACTTGACTTCCGCTCTAAACAGGGCGCACTTCTTGGGGTTGAGCTTCAGGTGGGCACTTCGAAGCCTTTGAAACACATCCCTTAGATTGTCTCGGTGTTGCGCAAACGTTTTTCCTACGACGATGACATCATCCAAGTATACCAAACAGGATTTCCGTTAACCCTTGCAGGACACATTCCATCAATCGCTCGAAAGTCGCCGGAGCATTGCACAGCCCGAATGGCATTACCGTGAATTGCCATAGCCCATTTCCTGCGGTGAAGGCGGTTTTCTCCCGGTCTTCTGGATGGATCTGTACCTGCCAGTAGCCACTCTTCAAGTCGAGAGTGGAAAACCATCGGGCTCCTGATAGTGTGTCTAGCGTGTCGTCAATCCGTGGCAGAGGGTAGCTGTCTTTCTTGGTGACGTAATTGAGCTGCCGATAGTCCACGCAGAACCGCGTGCTGCCATCTTTCTTCTTAACCAGTACAACCGGTGATGCCCACGGACTTTTGGAACTTTCAATCAGACCTTCTTTCTCCATTGCCGACACCATCTCTTGAACTTCTGTCTGCTTTGCCAATGGAAGGCGCCTAGCAGGCTGACGAATTGGTCTAGTATCACCAGTGTCTATTCGATGTTGTACCAGGTGTGTTCGGCCGTATTCTCCGTCCTGTGAGGCAAATACATCAGCGTACTCATTGATTCTCTGCCATAGTTCGCTGCTCCTAATTCAGCTCACTGGACTGGAGAATCGTCTCTCTCGTTTCCGCTGTCCAAGGTGATGGGAGAGGTTTTGGAGCATCACGTTCAGATATTGTTGCGACGGCGGTAATTGGCGTGCATTTTCCAGTCACCTCCCCTCGCCTTAGTTTGACAGTGTGTGGTCTTGCGTTCAAAACCCTCACTGGAACCATGGTGTTCTTTGGTTCGACTAACGTCTTTCCCACGATGTAGTCTTGAGACTTCTTCTCTGGGTCTGGTTCTACTATGTAGATTCGGTGGCTCCCAAGATCACCTTCCAGCTTCGTCCAAATGATTGTCTCTGAAGACGGCGGCAAAACTTCGTCTTTGCTGATGACTGTCCTGAGAGTTACGGCATTCTCGTTTCCGTACACCATCGGAATCTCCACATTTCGATACCTCAGTACTTGCATCCCGATGTCCAAGATTACTTCATTTGCTTTCATGAAGTCTATTCCGATGATGCACTCGTCGCATATATCTGCCACCAGAAACGCATGGGAGAACGTCAGTCCTGCCAGAGTAATCGTAAGACGAACTTCTCCAAATACCTTCGCCATTTCCCCTGTTGCAGTCTTCAGGCAGTAGGTGTTGGTGTTGTGCAGCCAGGAGCTTTTGACGATATCTCTTCTTACAATGGAGGCAGTGGAACCTGTGTCGATGGTGGCTACGCACTTTTTCTTGTTGATTAATGCCTCTACTGTCAGGCTCTTGTTACCCCGTTTGGTTTGCGAAACTTGAATGGTGGTCCTGGGGGCCTC
The DNA here is from genome assembly GCA_963082735.1 of Pocota personata. Classification (NCBI taxonomy): domain Eukaryota; kingdom Metazoa; phylum Arthropoda; class Insecta; order Diptera; family Syrphidae; genus Pocota; species Pocota personata. The sequence goes on along the minus strand of OY720429.1, from coordinate 42,813,006 downwards.
GATTCCAGTAACCAACTTCTGCCCCGCGAAGTTGGTCCTTACGCATCTCCCGACTGCTGGTTTTGGGAAGTCTGACCGACAGGATGCTTCCTCTCTGCTTCTCCTACTTCCGCAATGTGGACAATTTCCTCGTCTAGGTGCACTTCTGCACTGCCGTTGTAGGTGTCCGGTTTGGTTGCAATTCCAGCAACGGATTTGACTTCCGCGAGCTTTGTCTTCATCCATGACGGCTGTTCTCTGGCATGAGCATTCCACGACGGACATTTCCCTGACACGGTGTATTCCCTGGTATGCTTGGTCCGCAGCCTTCATTGACAAAGCGAATGCCAATGCCTCGGGGAGTGTTCGCTTTTCAGCCATCCTTACAGCCATTTGCAGTTGTCTGTCCTCTATGGCCTGAATAAAAGCTTCCACCGCCATTTCGTTGATAAGCTCCTCACCGGCTTTAGGGAATGAAAGATGGGCTAGTCGCTCTATATCCGCCTGCAACTGTTGGAGCGTTTCTCCCCTTTTTTGGACTCGACTACGCAGCTGAACCCTGTACACCTGCTGCATGTGTTCATCCCCAAACAGCATCTCGATAGCCTGAACCAGAGAGTCGTAATTCTGCTGTTTATCTTCCGGGATGGTCTGCAAGAGCTCCGCAGCTGGACCCCTCAGTGCAAGTGTGAGTGCAATAGACTTCTCTTCATCGTCCCAGCTATTGGTCATTGCGGCCGCTTCGAATTGCCTCTTATAAATTGGCCATGATGTTTGACCATCGAAGATAGGAGGCTGCATCTCCTTTCTTCTCAGACCGTCAGTGGAATATTCCCGTGCTTTCTGTCTCTTCACGTTGCTGAGTTCCTTAGTAAGATTTTCGACTTGCTTTTCTACTTTTTCGAACTGAGTCTCTATCTTCCCGAACTGAGTTTCATGCTTCTCAAAGTTTTCATCGAATCTAGTTTCGACTTTTTCGAGTTGCGTCTCGACCTTCTCGATTTTCTCTTCGATCGCTTCGAATTTGGATTCCAAGTTCTTGTTTTGCTCATCAAGTTTGCTTTCCAGAGCATCTAGAGAATTCTTTTGTTCGTCCATTGCTTTCTTTTGTTCGTCCATTGCTTTCTTTTGTTCGTCCATCTTAAGTTCTAGAGAGTTCTTTTGGTCGTCTATTGCTTTCTTTTGGTCATCGAGCTTAAGTTCCAGAGACTTCTTTTGGTCTTCCATTGTTTTCCTTTGTTCGTCCATGACTGACTTAAGTTGCAGGAGCAGACTTGTTATATCCGGGTCGGCTACTGTACTTGCTGGTTCCTCTCCCACGTCAAACTCTACGTCATGCGGATTTTCACCTTCCTGCGTTACTGCTTCTTCCAAACGAATCAGTAGGGCATCTTTTCCCCCAGTTGTGTCGAGGTTCCGCTTACTGAGTTCTGCCTTTAGTTGAGTTATAGTTAGTTTTCCCAATTTGCGACCCATTTTGCGCAACTAATTAACTCAACACAGAAATCGTTTTTTTTTTTTTTTTTTTTTTTTTTCTTGTGCAATTTCACACCACGGAAATAGTTATTCACAGAATAAGTTTTATCCCACTTCTGACACCAATGTAATATGCGAGCTACGGCTCGAGTAGATAAAACAATATTCTGTGAAATTATTTCTTTATTTTCTAGTCTATAGAACAATCCAGGTTCACACTATACTATTCTTCGCAATTCTTTTCTTACAATTTCTCTGTCCTCTCAAATCACTTTATCTCCTTTCAATTACTTAATTCACAAATCCAAACTAATTTCTTTTTCTTGTTCACTCTCAACTTTCAATTTATCACCAAATTACAACTTCGCCCATTATCACTTTTCCAATCTCTTCGCCACGGTTCTCAACCAACTGTGTCTTTTTGATCGCCATCTGTCCTTATATAGCAGAAGTTTCTGATAGCCAGAAACTTCTAGCAAATTCTTCGACCACTGGAACAAGAGAAATAATTCTTGCAGTTATAATTCCCTTTTATCCCTGATATTATTCGTCTCTTTCGTTGACATGAGCTGTGGAGACTTCGTCCCAGACACGAACCTCGAATGAAAGGACAGTTCGAACCAAAATTCTGCCAGAATGAAAAGTCACTTCGGAATTTGCTGCATAGTCATAGGAGCGTAGTTATTATTATGCTACAGTATTTTGCATACAGATAAACTAAATATATAACAACAAAAAAAAAAAAAAAAATTATGGCAAAGATCAAGATGACCAAACACAAAAAAAAAAAAAAAACATTGTTTACATTTTTTAGTTGTGTTTATTATTGTAAAAGTTTCTTTCGCACTCCACATCCACGCACACAACTTTCACATAACGTAACAAAAGTCAAACAATCGTATAGCGTCAAAATAAAATATGACTTTTATTTACGATCTACATGCAACATCTTGATAGCAATAAAAGCTGAGAAATTACAATATCAAATAAATTACTCACTAGTTACAGTATTAGTATAATAATAATTAATTATTACTAATAAGAAAAACAGATTTTGAATAAATTGTGTATGGCTTGGCAGAAAGGTGCACACAATGAACGGATTGGATCGAAAAGATCGAACTTTGCTAGATAGGTCGAAAGACATAACCTATAATTTTCATATTTGTTGATAAAATCGGTGTAAATGAGTTTGTAAAGCGAGAGGGTTTGTTGAGAAAATTAAATTTGAAAATGTATATACGAGTTCCAAAATCAGCTGCATAAGACTAAAATAGAAATTGAAAAAAAAAAAAAATAAATAAAATAATAATAATAACTTGGTTGAACATTGGATGCCGAATTGGCCATCAAAATAATAACATGAAAGTGAAGAAAAAAATTGAGCTTAGGTTCGTGTTATTCCCGAAATTATTATTTTGGCTTCTGATGGTGCTGAACGAATTGAAATTTTCCCGCACGTGACATTATTGTGCGGGACTAGAAGGTTAATCCATTCCATGTTTACTTAAGACAAATCAAGGTTCTTAAAGGAAATCAGAATACTAACATCATATTTTTATTTTTTTTTATTACAATTCATTAAGGGATTGTAAAGTTAATTACAGTTTGCTTGTGCGTTAAATATTAAATAATTTATAACTAAAGATCATTCTTTGCAGTTTCATTGAATAATTTTCTATGATAATGGGCAGGAATAATTGTAAAAAAAAATACATTCGTTTGATTTTTCATTTTAATTGTTCACCTAGAAATATACTTATTTAGCAAATTTGAAATATATAGTTAAAATAATGGGATTCGCCTAGTATGATCGTATATGGATATTGTGGATATTGAATAACTAAATTCAAATCGTATCTTTGTTAAAAATAATTATGAATAAGCAATAGACTTCATTTAATATGAAGTGAATCTACTAGTATTGGTTTGAGTGCGTTTCAGGCTCATCAGACACGCCTTATGTTTTGTATTTCTTGCCGGAAGGCTGCGCGCAATATGCATGTTCCACTTACGGGTCCCTCAGAGATTTTCCTCCGATTCTTCCGTGGAGAATATTTGTTAAGTGGAACACGAATTCTCCACTAAGGAAGATATTATCTGTCAAAAGCTAATACTCTCGCGCTATGATTCTCTTTTACTTTTTTTCTAAAAAGAATAAAAAACAAAAGGCGCTTTTTGTTGTGTGCTGTGCATTTTTTGTAGCTATCTTATATTGAAATAATGTAATTGCAATAAACTTTTTCACCAATAAATCCTATGGCTCTAGTTTATTATTTTTAAACGTCAAAATACCACTCTCTGGATTCTTGAGAGAAAGTTAGGAGACGAATCACAACAATTTTAGTCTCAGAAAATTCGCAAAAATTTCCGATTCCTCAGCTGAGATACTAAGTAGAACAACGGATCCCTCAAAGCTCTCCGAGGGACCCGTAAGCAGAACACGTCTAATGAACGGATAGGCCGGAAAGTATAATCTATGAATGATATCATATTTGTTAGTAGAATTGGCGCAAATAACGTCGAAAAGTGTTTCGCAGAACAACTTGAACAACGGAAGAGTTTGTTAAAAAAATTAAATTGCATTTTGGAACCCACAGTGGAGGAATTGAGGTTATGTTTACACAAAACAAACCACCATCTTACTATGCATTAAGTAAGTTAGTGTTTTCGTTTGGTTGTGCACACAATACGTGCCATAAATGTGCAAAAACATTTGAAAAAGGTCCAATTACTAATATTTCATTAATAATTTTAATGTTTTTCGCTTATATTAAGTAACGGCGAACAGTCATATGCACTTTTCCTGGAACCAGCGGATCGGATGGGACGAATCGGATGGGCAGGTGTTGCAAGAATACCAGTGTGAAATGGCCCAATGGTAGAAACGGGCGGCTGTTCGGCTCTACCTCTGACGTCATGCAAATCCACTCACAAAGTAGAACATACATATCTTCCAATTCTTTCCATCAATCCGCTGTCACAATTTGACAACTGACGTTTTAGACTACACATCGAAAAAAAAAAAAAAAAATGCTGTGGCGACTGTTTGTAGACCTAAAATAATCTTTATAAATTTTTCTTCTAAATTCAAATAAACATTGGTACTAATGGGTCTATTAACGAAAACCGCAACATTCGGTCGCATTGTATATTGTGATATATTTATTCGGACAATAACCACACGGACGGCGAAACTAACAAAGTACGTAACAACGGGAAGACGAAGAAAAAAGTTTAAAAATAAATTCTCATTTGATTTTGTAATGCAAAAACACAAATATTGCGCATTTATCGTTTAAATTCGGCGAATAAAATTCAATTGCATAATTCTATTCCATAGATTAGCTGAAGTCGGTAAACTTGAGAGTCCAAAGCTCGAAGGAAAGTATCTAACCGGCCAATTGTTTCTACATCGAATATTTGGCTATCGTGGTGTTGTGCTGTTTCCCTGGTTAGCTAGAGTATATGATCGTGATTTGCATGCACCAGGTAAGGTGCAGGCGGATGATAGTGTACGTAAACAGCAGACTGGTGATGGAAAGTCGGTGGGTACTACATCGACGGAGAGCACCGAGAATGCGACAAAAGAAGTCAAGGGCAAAGTCAATACGTTCTATCAAGTGTTAATCGATTCACGAGATTGTCCATTCATTGTAAGTTTCGGTGCGAAACAAATATCGAATAGAAAAAAACCTGATAAGCGTTTTTTACTTGCAGAGAGCTCAGACAGAGGCTGTGACATTTCTTGGTAATCAGGATTCAAATAGAAGTCTCTATGCTATCCCTGGCTTGGACTATGTATCACACGATGATATAATGCCATATTCCTCGATTGAAAAAAATCCACTACACCATGAGCTGTTTGATAAATTTCTTGCTAGAAAAGAAGGTCATGATCCTGCATTTGAATCACGGGATACACTCAAGGCATGGCAGGATAAAAATCATCCATGGTTAGAGCTGTCGGACGTTCACAAAGAGACCACGGAGAATATTCGTGTGACGGTTATACCTTTCTATATGGGATGTCGGGAGACTCCAGCATCGTCTGTTTATTGGGTAAGGAACTGAAATGCTCAAGGTGGTTAAGTGTTTGTCTACTTAGAGTACTGACGTCATTAAACGAAATTACACAGTGCAAGACTGTAAGCATTGGTTGCCCATTGGTCCATTGTGTTGCCACTGAGTAAGAACAGGCGGTTCATACCGCCTACTCTTGGAATCAATTACTTTCCATAATGCAATTTTTAATTTTTTAGTCGTTCAGGCGTTATTGAGATCATTAAGATATTTTGAAAAGGCTTTCACCTAGTGTAGCCTTACAAATGTTCGTGAGTACAGGGCAGTCATCTCTGCATCTCATCCAGTAGTCATTGTGGGGGAAGCCCAGTCTTTGATCATGTTCACCCATAGTACAGTGCCGGTTATATTACGTTGGTTATTTTATAGAGGGTGCCTCTCTTTATAATCTTCTCAGGAGAGTCGCAGCTATAACGGGTTAGTCCCCTGAGATACTTGTAGATGCCTGTTGATTATATGTATATAAATATAAATATTTTGGCATTAACACGCTGCCATTCGTGCTGTGCAAGACATGAAAGGGAAGGGCCTTTTATGCCCTTTGCAAAGGTCAATTTTTTCGATTGAAAGAAGATTCTCATTTCATTTCTACTCTTGGATGATTGTCAGACATCCACAGGAGTTTTGATGGATGTCCGCGCGGTTGTCAGATGGACATAGAGGTGATGGGTCCTGGTGTCTTGCCTAGAACGCTTAAATGTCGCATTTCTAGGGATCATTCTATCGAGGTTTTCGGAATATCTGCCATGATACTATAGGGTGACAAGATAATAACGATAGGAAAAGAAATTTAAATAAAACAACAACGGTGTGAGATATCAAATTGATTCTGGCTTTATTTTGAAACTACATTCATGCCATTATGTATGGAATAGCACATCATTTAAATGACCGCCTCTGCTTCGCTGGCAGTGTTTCAACCCGTCGGTCGAATTTTTGATGACTCGGTCCAATATGTGCGGCGTTATTCCGGCAATAGCGTCTCGAATGTTAGCCTCGACCTAGTCCAAAGTGGTTGGCTTGTTAGCGTAGACTAAGGACTTGACGTAGCCCCAGAGAAAATAATCGAGGGTGTCAAGTCGCATAATCGCGGCGACCAATTGATGAACGCTCGCCGTGAGATAACCCAGTCGCCAAATTTCTTCTTCACCATTTCGAGCATTGCGTCGCTTGTATGGCATATAGCGCCGTCTTGTTGTAACCACAGCTCGGATATATCGATGTTGCCGAGCTCTGGCCACGGAAAGTCGATTAACATCGCTCTATACCGAGGACCATTGACGGTAACGGTGTCTCCTTCCTCATTTCGAAAGAAATAAGGTTCGTTGATGCCGCCGTGCCATAAACCGCACCAAACAGTGAATCTTCGTGGATTCATTGATGTTTGGTTGAACACTTGTGGATTGTGGTCGCTCCAATAACGGCAATTTTGCTTGTTGACATGCGTACTGAAGCCATGATGACGACCGACCCCCCGACTTAATTCACGTTGCGTATTTACAACTGAGGCGTAATTTCGATAATATTTTTTAATAATTTCTACACGTTCGGGAAGCGTCAAAAATCGATGCATGATGAAATGGCAAACCCTACTGAATATTTTGACAGCTGGATGTCATTGGTAACTTTGACAGCTGCTGAAACATACCAATTGGAAAAACTGTCATTGCTATCTGGTCACCCTTTATCAATATTTTAGGCATAGGTCTCCTACCAGTCTTCGTTAAGCTAACGGTTTGAGATTGGAAGTTAGTGCAGGATCTTCTCTGCATACTGTCAAGCAGAAGAATATAATGTCTTGGTGACGAACTTAAAACTTGAGAACAGTACTCAAGTCCTGGTCTAACTTATGTTTTGTACAGAAGAAGTTTTTGCGCCGTAAAGTATCGCTTTGCTCTAGTTTCTTCGCACTACTATCCCTAGAGCCCGAACGTCCTGGTTACACTATCTAGCCGTCTCTTTCGAATGCTAATAGTTGTCATTCATGTACAAATTTCAGAACAATAAGTGACCACAGGTCGAATCTTTACTTTGTTCAAGAAAGCTGAGAGTTCTATTAATGGGTTTAGACGTTATTAATTTACAGAGCCCGAAGAAGTTTCTGTTTCCTAGTTAAATGCGCATTTTTGTCTCGGATATTGGTTTCATTCACATCTTCTCCCACATCTTCTCAACCTGTTCTATATTATAGTATCCGATTGTAATGTTAGGTTGCTGTGGGTGGTTAGTGGTTCCTCGAAGATTTCAAATATTTGGTCTTCTGCTCGTTGATTTGGAGTCCTACGTCACTTACCGCCAGTTCAATTGCTACGTCAACGTCATCAGCGAGTAACGCGCTGGGTTTGTTAAATATTGTGCCATTTGTCTTTATTCTAGAGTTTCAGACTGCGAATTCCAGCACATAGTTAAAATATAGCTGTGCTAATCCATCACCTTGTTTTAGACCTTCTTCGGTTTCAAAACATTTTAACTTCTGTTAGTGTTAATTTGGCTAAGCTGATGAGTTTGAGTGGAATACGGAAAAAATTGTATAATCAACGAACAGATGATGAGTTTTAATATTGAATTCGTAGGACTTTTCAAGAATTTGCCTGAATGAAGAGATAGTTTCCTGGATCAGTTGCTGCGGAAACCGCAGTGGTATTCTTTGATGTTTTCTTCAGCATAAGGTAAAAGGCCAGAGAACAGAATATGTGCAAAAATTGTGTAGGCCACATTCTGTAGTGCGATTCCTCTATAGTTGCTGTAGGTTAATTTATCAGCTTTCTTGTGGGGAGGATACAATATTCCAGTCTTCCGGCCTTCTGGTACGTCCTCTTGAACTGAGATGTGTGATACTAGTCTGTGGAGTTCGTTTCACAAATTGTTCTTTAGCTTGTGGAAATTTGCTCTAAATAGGCAGCTTAACTTCATGAATACCGATTTTGAAATGTTGAATATGTGGTCATGTCATATTACACCAGAATTGACTGTGCCACCTAGAAGATACATGGTTTCCTTGGGATGGACAATTTGGCCGTTCATTTAAAGCTGTGGTACAGTAGACGAGCTCTTTTTGGAAAAGGCGGTGAATCGGATTTTCTTCGCATTGAAGTAGACTAAGTTTTCGTTTACCCACTGTAAGATTTTATGCAGGCCTTCATTTAATTAGTTGATCTGGTCGCATCTCTGTCGATGTGATGTATTCGCATTCACTGGCATGCTGTTAGAACAAAATCGTGCTGTCATCGGCAAAACTAAAGATCTTGTTGTTTGTTCACTTTAGAAGGTCGTTGATATGGAATAGAAAAAAGGTGGTAAAAGTCACTTATTAGTCCGTGTTCCTCCAGGTATTCTATTCTTTCAGTATTGATGACTTTTCCATTACTTTAGACAGCATGGACAACAACGCTATGGGATGGTAGTTTTGCGGCAAGAATTTTTTTCCTTTTTTTGGGAGTCAGTGGAATGCGGGCAGTTTTCCAGCATGAAGGAATTATTTGGATTAAGGATTACATGTCAAAACTTCACATCTGGCATCGACGACTGAACCTCCTTGATAGTTGGTGGCTCCGCTTATGTTGGATATAGTGTCGAATTGCCTGATAACACATTAGTGAAAAGATCTCCTTTGGTGTTGCGGCTAGAGTTGTAGTTCTTCTTCGTGGAACTGATTGTTATATTGCATTTGTTTCTGAGACTGACGAAGCTACATCTTGTTTACTCTTTTGGATTGGAACGCCATTGTTTATAGGCTCTGTTTTTAGCAGATTTGTTGGTTTTATGGGAAATGTACAATTCCATTCCGAGAAAAATTACCTCAATGACAGCTTCGGGGCAAACATTGAAACATGTTTGATTGGTGTTAGTAGGTGTGCGGACGTGGTCTGAATTTCCCAAAGGGGCAGAAACTATGATGGTGTACCTATCAGGCTCTGTTGAGAGAAATAGATCATTACCTGGATTGTCTGGCAACCGTGTATGCTCTTCGGTAAGTTGGGGTAATATTGCAACTGATAGAAAAGGCCACAGCTTGTCTTGCTTCAACATCAATTCTACTCGAGTATCGTAGCCGGTTTGGATTGTGTGCGTTTTCCGATTTCGGCCGTCGGGTAATGAATCTGTATCCATTCGCCCTTGTCTGATAGATGTTGAAATAACCTGGTCGTTTGATCGTCATTCGGTGAACGGTGAAGAGAACACAAAAACTTGGTAGAACTATGACGAATGAGTTTCAGTCGTATAACGTCGAGTGTATCAGGTTCAATCGATTCCTCCCTCTGACAAGCCAAGTCTGCACGAACAACGAATTCACTTGAATTTCGGTTAGCACTAGCATGTGTGGTTTCTTTCCTTCCAATTGTTGATAGACACAGTTTACATTCAAATTGTTAAATCTCAGGCCACTGATGTTGTAAAATTGAATTACGAGCTTGTTGTTGTTGGCTTCCGCAACAGTTAAGCATGTGGATGTGTGTTTTTTGTGTGATTGATGTAATTTGTCATTTGCATGTTGGACCCCCCACGGACCACGTAGCTTGGCGGTATTACAATGGTCTAGATGTTTCTATTTATGGTTCCCCTTATCTAACGCATCGGTGTGGGTGAAGTATAATACTTAGCAAAATATATTGGCGCCTTGATGTTGGTTATGCCTGTTTGTACCGGAAGAATCTCGTCGGGAGAAAATGACGATACTGGCATGACCAGTGTGTTGTTCTCTCGGTTGCTGGCAGGCAGTAAGCACGCAGCATTTTCGTTTACGAAGAAAGACATGTATATCTAAAGATAAAGATGTATATATCTTGTTTTTCGTTTTATAAGCTCATAGTGTATTAAGACCTACAAATGCTGTACGAAGCATTTGATCCACGGGTGTACGGCCTCAAGCAACATTTGCTGTCTCGCAGTAAATGCGCCGCAGTATTTGCTTCTTATTTTTATTTTTACTTCTATACAAGAAAATTGAAGTACGTTCATATTAAGGTTGATTCTGCTTCAGTGATCAAACTTTGGGAGAACAAATATATCTTAGCAGTGGGGGCTAGAAGTTAATTTTGACCCAAACGATTTATTTTGTCTAACACCATCTTTTGCTGATATTGTGAATGTTTGACAGAAAATAAAAACCACACTAGGCAGTCATAAACTCAGCATCACTGTTGCGAAAGGATGCCCTCAAGGAGGAGACTATGGTCCATCGTAGTCAATGAACTGCTGACAATACTCGACAATGATGTCTTTTATGTCCAAAGGTACGCAGATGACATTGCTATCCTAATTAGAGGTAAATTCGAAGAAACAATCTTGGATCGGCTCCAGAGGGCATTAAACCTAGTTGCCGGCTGGTGGAGGAAAGTTGGCTTAAATGTCAACCCCAAGAAAAATACCATAATTGCTTTCACTAAAAGAAGAAAGCTCGATAGGCTCAGAAAACCCATACTCTTTGGTGAAACAATAGAATTCTCAAAAGAAGTCAAATTCCTTGGGGTAACCCTGGATGAAAAACTCACATGGAATTTTCATCTTAATAAAGCCATAGACAAAACCAGGATTTCCCTGTGGACTAGCAGAAGTCTTCTTGGCAAAAACTGGGGATTAAGTCCTAAAATGACTCTATGGATGTATACAGCCATAGCGAGGGCTATTGTCATATATGCAGCATCCGTATGGTGGCGAAAAACCAAACAAAGGTCCACACAACACAGGCTCAATAAATTGACTAGATTGTGTGTGTGCTACAGGAGCCATGAGAACTACTCCCACGGCAGCGCTAGAAGTCATCCTAAATCTACCACCACTTCATCTTTATATCATGAAAGAAGCTATGGTTAATGCCTATATGCTCACCACAGAGGATGAAAAGAATGCAAGATCTATTCATTCTGATCTTATACAAGAATTAGAAAAGAATGAACTACTTGAAATAAGTATAACCAGACAACTGTCTTCCCAAATTCAACTTCAGCCATCTACTTCAACGTTACATTTCCAGATAAAAGAAACTGGAAACAGAATAAACCTTCGTTTACTTACATGTATGGTACACAGATGGGTCCAAAACAGATGAAGGAGTCGGGGCCGGAGTATATGAACAAGTATGGAAATAGTAGCTCAGTATTTCAAGCCGAAATACATGCAATAGAGCTGTGTATCCGGGAGAACATAAACAGATCTATAACCAACAAGAACATTTATATTCGCGTTGCTTGCAATTAACCCTGCAGTCGTCGCGCACCAAAAAGTCACACGAGTCGTCGCGCGGATTACATATGTAATCCATTTTAAAATTAAAGTAAAACCCGTATGCTTTAATTTTTTCAAATTTATTTTGCTGCAAAATGCAATTACATATTACTTAAAGATAAGAAACATAAAATATTACTTCATAATACAAAAAAAAAAAAAAATAAAGGAACTTTGGTGGATTACAATAGTAATCCGCGCGACGACTGCAGGGTTAAGGCATATGAAATTACCTCAAAACTAGTATGGGATAGCCTTCAACTACTCATAACATTGACCAGCACAAACAGAGTTCATCTCATTTGGGTACCTGGCCACAGCGGCTATAAAGGTAATGAAAATGCTGATGAACTAACTAGAAAAGGATTCGTATCAAACTTCATGATGCGGAATACCTAACAGCACTGCAAAAAGCAGTATTAAAAACTGGCTAAAAAAGCGCATCATTAGTGAAGGAAACTGAAGGTAACAGACAGGCCAAACAAATTTTGCCAAATGTTTCCCACCTAAGAACGAAACAACTCTTACAACTAAGTATGACACTGCGGAGTTAAAAAAAAACCTCATGGCCATGGGAATAGCACAAGACAACGTATGCAGAATGTGCAACGAAGACGAAGAATCAGCAGAACATTTACTTTGCCACTATGACTGTCTTATCAGAACACGTCATCGTTTCCTAGGTAACTTCTACCTCAAACCAGAAGAAATATCTGCCCGTATTCATCATTAAATCCGGTATCATGGGTGAGCTTTAATTAGAGGATATCACAATAGGCCCACCTGTGGCCGTAGTGATAAGGGCTCCCGCCTCGTTCTTCAATCTAATCTAATCTAACCTAGTATACATATATGGTGGTATCCGCCTATAACGTGGAAGAAATTTGACCAAACAGATTTAGGTTATTCATTGCAGAATGTGCATGTCAGAACAACCCAGTAACGTAATTATTCTATTTATTAATTGGCACATTAAAAACTCATCATACTCCGATGATGACGATATGACTTCAAATGCTTTACACGATGGCGAGCAGAGCTGGCGTTGTTGACTTCCTATGCCCATAAGTAAGTCATCTGCAAATTTTAATTAGCAGTGCAATAAAAAAAATATGAATATGAACGGCGTAAAACTGTAGATCCCTTTAATTCGTGTGTTGCACAACGCGACGCCTATACATATGTATGTCCACTGTTTACGCGAAATATGTGTGTGTTCTTTCCTTCCCTTAGACCGCCACAGCCACATTTCACATACAGATACAACACATAAGAAACAGACAGGGAAAAGCAAAACAAATGAAAAAGCATTTCCACTGCTGCACCACGGGTGGCAGTAGTACTCGCTGATTGCTGATGATGATGAAATCAATTTTACTTTGTTTATTGCTCATCTTCAGAATACATCTACGGGTGGCTGTGGTGTGTAGTGGTAATATCATCGCTTGTCAAGCTGTTGGTTCACGGTTCAAATCCTGATGTCAAGAATCATTTGTTTATTTCGCATGAAATAAATAAAAAAGCTGATTAATTGCGAAAGCTAAGTTAAATCTACTGCGAAGGCATAACACTGGCAGTAGAGTGGTCATATGGCTGAAAATGCAACTTGATCGTGATGATGACATCAGGAGGACGGAAAAATATACTGTGAATCACAAGCAACGATAAAAGTTATCTGCACGCTACCCTTGGAGTTTACAGAAACTTAATACCACCTGAGTTTCAAACCACTATACTAAATCTTTCTTTCTCTCTCTGTCTCTCTTCTTCACAACGCACGTGTCCTGTAATAGTATAAGAGTATTCATATCCTCTTTGGCGCGCGCAAATTATAAAAAAAAAAACGTACAAGGATAGTTATAATTGTTCAATTGGTTAAATCTTTGCCGGAATTTTGACCGTATAACTTTGAAATTTGTTAGTTTCTTTATAATTGTTCACCTTTCACAGAGTGGAGTGTAATGCATTAATAGTTTCTGCGAAATTTAGCTAATCACCAAAGAGATCGGTTTAGCTATTCTTGTGTTATGTGGTAACAACTCGTAAAACTGAGCAATATACCACTTCATGTTATTATTAGATACAACCGTACTGTAAAGCAAAGTGTATTAAGAATACGGATACCTGAAGTTTTCCATAATCTGTTACGCAACTCCGATCTACTATGTTATTGTTGGACTTGAATTAACCATATCCATTCAACATCAATGTTGCTTTCTGTCGGCTTTTATGAGCGATATGTTATCAAGATTTGCTACTTGGAAATGGATCTTACTTTGGCAAAAAGTCTGAGTGAATGTTAGAGTGGCGCGAGAAAAAAAGAAAAAAAAATACAACATTTAATTTTAAAAGTAAATGATGTTTATTTATAAAAAATCTAAAAGTAGACTAAAGGTTTTCAATTTCTATTCGATTACAAGTTATTTCATTTACAAAAGAATTGCACTTGTCATCGTTCATTGACATACATAAGTGTAAAATTACATATCATCATTATTAGCACGATTTATTATTTGCGTCTTTTACTTATGCTGATTCCAGCCGATGGCGATTTCCGTCATAGATGCCGATTTAGGCATCTTCGATTAACTCGAATTAGGTCGTTCGGCATCCGGTATGTTGCTGCGGTTGTTGGCACTGACATAACTCGGGTGCCGTATTTAAACCGGGACATAGCCATGTGGTAAATTTGATTTGGAAATGCATTGAATCTTATTCAAATTGGCATACTTTTAGATCTCATTTTCGTAGTTGAATAGTTATAGTTGTATGACACTAACTAATAAATTTGTTTCCAATTTTGCAAACATCCAAGCCATCCTAAGCAATTAGAATTTATGTGCTCGTCTGTTACTCTGGACAAGCGATATCTGTAATAGGGGTGAATGCAATAGTTAAAGCGCATTAAATATTATTTACACTGACTCGGCGACTAAATTCATTGGCTTCCGTAGGTTAGGATAGGTTTGGGGGAAAATGTACTTTAGGAGTGCTTGCACTCATTTGCTCCATTGTGTTCCCCTTTTATTTGTGGTGCCAGTTTTGTGCAAAACTTTGAAACAACCTCAGAGGTACGATCTTTCAAAAGTCTATTGGAACTACTGCTAGGTATGTCGCATCGACGATATTGATTGAAAGAAAATTATATACCGTCATCATAAAAATGATACTCAACACTTGCGACTCATAGAGAATGTTAAAATCTGAAGATAGGGCGTCGTCTAACCTTGGCTCTGCTGTAAATTTTAATAAAGCTCGATCAAGCAAAACTAAGAACCGTACTGGCGTGAGAGTCGTTTTGGTTAAGGTCCTACCCCACTGTCATTTTAAGTAAAGTATGTTCCTTGAAAAGGAAGACAAATTTAATTTTGCCTTTTACTGGCCTCCGCACGATTTGCAGTTACTACCACATTTAGAATTACCATAACTCGGGCGTTATTATGTTTTACCAGACGAGAGGCATGACTAACTATTTTTTTTTTTTTTTTTATAATTTGCACGTGTTAAAGGGGATATGAATACCCTTATACTAATTTTTAGAACACATGCGTTTGGTGGAAAGGGGAAGAGACAGAGAGAAGGACAGAGTGGTGTAGTTTGAAACTCAGGTGGTATTAAGTTTCTGTAAACTCCAAGGGTGGCTGTCCAGATAACTGGGAGTATTTTGTTTGTTTTCGCTATAATTGTCGTTGCTTATGATTCACAGTATTTTTTTCCGTCCTCCTGATGTCATCATCACGATCAAGTTGCATTTTAGTCATATGACCGCCCTACTGCCAGTGTTATGCCTTCGCAGTACAGTTCACATAAGCTTTCGCAATTGATCGACTTTTTTATTTATTTCATGTGAAATAAATAGATGATTATTGACATCAGGATTCGAACCGTGAACCTGCAGCGTGACAAGCGATGATGTTACCACTATACCACGGCCACCCTCATTTCCAGATAACATTAACCACAGCTTGTAATGATTATGTGTGACAAGAGTGGTGACAAAAAAATGTTGCTGGAAGCATTTTGATGAAAGTCAAAGATCTATGCTATTTTGAAGTGCACCTATCTTCACTTCCATTGTCATTGTGTCAAAAAGTAAAGAAAATTATGGGAAGATATTTGTAAATAGTGAATATTCTTTGAATTCTGCGGCAAAAATACAAGACATCGAATTTAATTTTTTTTTTGTGAAGGTCATAAATAATATAATTTACTAAATTGTTTGCTTATTATTATTTGCAATTTTAGGAAATTAAACTTAATGCATTGTACTGATTCGTCAAAAAAATAAAAGAAAAAACGTATGCTCTTTCAAATAACAACGAAGGAGGTGTGGTATAAAACAAACCCCTCTCGTTGCCATAACGATACGGGTGACCGCAATCGTAACACATAATCGCAATTTTTCAATTATGCTAGCTAGGGTAACGAGAATCGTTAAACATAATAAGGCCCGATGACTGATAGAGTCGGTAAATTGTTGCTTATTTTGTACACTTACTTACTTATGTCCTATATCCCCTTGTGGGTCCTAGGGCCTCGACTACGCCTACGCGCCATCGTATACGGTTTCTGGTAATGTGTCTCAGCTCTCCCCAGCTTTTCTCCAACTGCCGTGCTTCCTTCTCGACTGCTCTGCGCCATGTTCTCCTTTCAACACCCGGTCTTCTGTCGTCCTAAGTTAAGGGGTTCCATTGCATAGCATGGTTCGCTATGGAGCTGTCATCCTTTCGGAGCGTGTGACCAATCCACTGCCACTTCCGTCGTTGGATGGTTGTGCCTATTGGATCCTGACCCGTTCTCTCGTAAAGATGTTCGTTAGAGATACGATTGGGCCAGAAAATCCTTAAGATGTTGCGCAGGCACCTATTAACGAACGTTTGCAGCTTTCTGGTGATAGCGGAGGTCACTCTCCACGTGCTGCATCCATATAACAGCACGGATTCAACGTTGGAGCGGAACAGTCTTAGCTTGGTGTTCAAATTGATTGCATTGCTTCGCCATATTTTGGACAACATCCCGAACGCGGACTTTGCTTTGGCGATTCTGTTGGCTATATCCAGTTCGGTTCCACCATCGGTCGAGACAATACTCCCAAGATACTGGAAATCCTCTACTCTCTCTACCGGTTGTCCAGCAATGCATATTTGAGCCGATGAGTTCGTTCCAAGACTGATAATTTTAGTTTTTGCGGTATTAATTTTCAGCCCGACGACGCCAGCCTCCCTCTCCACATCTGCTGTCATATGGTGGAGGTCCATAATTCTATGAGAGAGTAAGCATACGTCGTCAGCGTAGTCGAGATGATTAAGTTGGGATGTGAGAGTCCATCGAATTCCTCCATTTCCCGTCGACAAAGCTGCACGAAGCACGTCGCTAATCACCAATAGGAATAGTATTGGTGAAAGAATGCAGCCTTGTCTTACCCCACTTTGGATCTCATATTCCTCAGACAACCTTCCTCTGTGCAGAACGTGACATTTAGACCCTTCGTAAGTAGCTTTGACAATAGCAATTAATTTATCAGGAATACCTCTCCTGCGTAAGGCACGCCAAATAAACTCCCTGTTAACACTACCGAACGCCTTCTCAAAATCGATGAATAGCAGGTGAAGTGGCGATCGATATTCAACGCACTGTTCGATAATAATCCGCAAGGTGTTGATGTGGTCGACACAGGAGGATCCAGAGCGAAAACCTGCTTGTTCAGCATCGAGTGCGTCTTCGAGATGTTGTTTGATTCGCTCCAGGATGATTTTTAGATATTATCTTAGCTACAGCAGGCAGCACGCGGATACCTCTCCAGTTTCCGCATTCAATTAAACTACCTTTGTTAGGAAGCTTGACGATCATTCCCTTTTTCCACTCGTCAGGAAAGCTTTCGGCTTCCCAAGCTCTCTCTATAAGTGGAAGCAGAAGCCGATGTTGTTGGCGCTGCTCGTAAGAGCTCTGCGGGAATACCGTCAAGTCCAACCGCCTTGTTGGTTTTAAGTGCTTTGATCACGGTAGTGATCTCATCCTTACTGGGAGGCGCGGTGCGTATTCGGGCATTTCCTACCTCGGACACCTCATTCTGATTTGGGAACATATCGCTAGCGAATACACGGTTTAAAACCGTAGCAAAATGCTCCTTCCATCTCTTAAGCTGGTCATCATCCGAAATAAGCAAGGAACCGTCTAGGCTTTTCACTGGGTGTTGGCTGGAGTTGCGACCACCTGTCAGCTCTTTAGTGATTCTGTAGACGGTCCTACTATCGCACCTTCATGCTGCATCTTCTGCTTCTGTAGCCAGAGCGTTGATGTAGTTGCGCCTGTCACGTCGCACGCTACGCTGAACTTATCTCATCTTCATGCGATATATGCTGCTGGAGCGGCTGCAATGCGAGCTTTCAGCTGTTTCCGTTCGTCAATCCGTCTCCAGGTATCCTTGGAAAGTCACGCCCTATGCCTTTCCTGTGATAGACCGACAATTCTTTCAGCACCAGATGTAAAAACATTTTTCACAGCACACCAATAGTCTTGGATGGTTGTGGGCAGTGAGCTGCTGATTGCTTCCACACCTTGCGAAATGTGCTCCCTTAATTGTTGGCGCACTGAGGGATCACTAAGTCTATCGACGTTGAACCTGGGCATTCTTGTATTATCGTGGGATCTTCGAACGGCAGCAGTGCGCAGTTGAATAGTAGCTATCATAAGATGGTGATCTCGTACTATCCCCACATCTGCCCCTCGCCTGTTTCGGACGTCCAGGAGACTACTTCTAAAGCGGCGGCTGATAGCAAAATGGTCAATTTGATTGGAGGTTGCTTGCCCATCGTTGAAAACCCAGGTGACTTTGTGGCAGGTCTTGTGCTCAAACATGATGCCACCTATCACAAGGCGGTTGGCATTGCAGAAATCCACAAACCTTTCGCCATTGTCATTGCGATTGCCTAGTCCATTCTTCCCGATTACATGTTTGAGCCCTTCGTTGTCGTTGCCTACCTTGGCATTCAAATCCACCATCACTATGACAATGTCTCCATTTGGTGTTGTATTGAAGACGGCGCTTAAGAGATTGTAGAAGCTCTCCTTCTCGTCCTCAGACGAGCCCTCCGTTGGGGCATAACACTGTATGATGGTGACGCGTCGTACTCTAGTCCGGAATCTGGCCGACATAATCCTATTACCATAAGGTTGCCAGGAAATTAGGCCTTTGCGCGCTGTTGGTGTTAGCAGCAGTCCGACTCCATATTCCCGCGGACTTCCAGATGGTCTTCCGGAATAGAGTAGTAGAATGTTATGCGCTGGGGACTGGTACACTCACCCGCTTCTAACCATCTGATTTCGCTTACCCCCAAAATGTCCAGTCTATATCGCATGAATTCTTTTTCCAATTGAAGGAATCTGGCATTGTGGGGTCCTTCACAATATTTTTTATAAGTACATAAAAACATGTATAAACAAATTACTTGCAATTCCTGACTGGGAAGGCATGAAGTCCAAAGTCCAGCTTATAGGTGAAAAGATAACTATTCATAATACCTCTATTAATGTACGTTCTCCTCCTCGTGTAGTGTACCAGCTTCCAGAATAGAACACTATAATAATAATAATAATTATCTAACACAGTCTGCTTTCTTTTTAGTGGCGATACTGCATTCGTTTGGAAAATCTTGGTGAACTCAGCGTTCAACTTCGCGAACGACACTGGAGGATATTCTCTCTTTCGGGTACCCTTGAAACAGTTCGAGGACGAGGCGTCGTCGGGCAGGAGCCCATACTCAGTCGAAAATTACCAGCCTTCCAATACAGTAGTCATGTTAGCTTGCAAGCTCCAAGCGGTCATATGTGGTAAGCATAGTAGTAGTCTAAGACAATTTTGAAAAGTTTTAATGTCATATTCTTTTAATTTTAGGGGAACATTTCGTCTCGAACGTGAAGATGGTCACTCATTCGATTGCAAAATTCCCCCCTTCTCACTTGAAAGTAAACCAGATGAAAATCCAGCGCCCACAGTGAAAGGAACAAAGCCGAGCAAACCGGAAAACAAGCTCTGAAACACTGGATACGAAAACCAGAAAGAAGAGTCAATTGAGCCAAGTGTTGGCGTCTAAGACGTTTTTTGTTAGTCTATCGTTTTCGTTTTTATCTAGAAAAATCAAATTTGTTTTAGTTCTATGCCCAGGATAATAAAGAAACCGAACTCAGTTCTACAGAAAGACTTTTATTTAGCTTCAAAGGATGCTTTTACTGTTGTAAGCGTTTGTTTGTCTGGGGCTGTGACAGTTTCTCTACTTGTAGAGTGAAGTCGAACGGTTTAATGTTGTCCCGTATACCAAACAGAGTGCGTAAAGCATCAAGGGAAGCCATTTCTATTGCTGTTTCGATATTTTCTCCAAATCCTACGAAAAGATTTTATTAGCTGTGTTTGGACGACTTGAACTGATGCTTACCTTGTCCAATTTGCTTCTTATTGGAGTACACAGCGACATTGTACGCAGCAAGAACTGTATTCTTGCCAACTTCACCAATTAGCCGGGGCTCAGGTTCAGCGAGTTTTAAATCCCTGCAGACCTCTTTCAAGTATTCGGTAGGGTTCTTTATATCCCACAGTTCACTCAAGTCCTTTTGATTTAGTTGTGTGCAGATGAAATCCCGAATAAAGATAAACGCTCTCTCTGTGCCTGAAGATTCCTCAAGTGATCCAATCACAGCTAGCAGGCTCTTGGCCATAGTTTCATCCGAAGGTGGATATTCAGCAGAAAAGACCAACTCTTTGAGTCCTAAATGGCTGGATACATGAGAGAGGGTCTGCTCTGATGTAAGGTACGTCGAAAATGCTTTGATACCCTCTTCTGGAACTTTTGGCAGAGAATACTTAAGATAGGCATCTACATATTCGATAACCGTGCGGGCACCCTTCTCAATTAGTTTTGTGTTATCGGTCACATTGAGTTCTGGCTGTTCGATACCAAGTTCACGTTGTTTGTGCTCCTCTCGCGCAATGTAAGAACGATTGGTTAGGGCCGTCTGAAGCGATGACAAGTCGAAGTTTTCGTTTAAACGTTTTCCAAACGCAAACAACTCTGCTTTGTAATTCCATTCAATAAAACCGGATCTGGGTTGTGGTGGTTCGGGGCCGATTTTTTCTCTGCGCCGTCGAAGTTCACGTAATGTTGGACTGACCCATCTTTTTACGTGCCGCACATTATCTGAAATGGGGTTGATCTTTTTTTGAATGGAATTTGGGCGTATTTTTGTGATGACTTACTAAGCTTTGTGTAGCTTGCCAATTGGGAGGCAACTAGAACTGTGTTTAGTGTGTTACGAATTAGAGACATCCCGCAAGGAAATGCTTAACTTTTGAAAAAAAAGTGATGGTATATTCCTTTTAATCAAAAGTCACGACCACACATTGACGTTTGACCATTTGTCAGTTTGACGAGGGGAAATTAAGGTGGAACGGAATAAAATGAAACGAACTATTTACACACCAGCTACATGGGAAAATGATTGGAGAATCTTTGGATTATGTATTTTTGAATATTTAAAAAAAGACGGTAAATGAGTCTAATCAAATATCTACGATGGTGCTTACTTAAAACAAAGAAATTCATGCGAATAGGCCTGTTCTACTTGTGGATCCCTCAGTGAACTCCACCCAATTTCTCAGCTGAGGAGTCGGATATTTATTCGAATTTTCTGAGACTAAAATTGTTTTGGTTTCGTCTTCTCACTCTCTTTATACGACATTCTCGAATTGGCATTTCATACATTTTCTACCAAACTGAATTAGGAACGCTCCCTCTTTAAAAGTCGAGAAAGAGGTACCAAAGAGAGTTATTTGACATTTAAAAATTCACAAATGAGAGCCGTGAGGTTTATTACTGGAAAAGACTTTCAATTACACATAATTCAGAAACAGGTTTGCTTTATCATTTTACAGACGTAAGAGAACTAATGAACTAATGAAAAAACTTCACATTTCACGACTAACACGAGTAATATGACGCATTACTCACTCAGACATAATTTGCACGATCTCACTTACTACGTTTATATGCATACTTGAAGCCAGGTTCAACCCGGCTTGAGATTCATATAAACGCAGATCGAGTTGAAATGGGATTGACTCAACTCTACTCAGCTAACAAAGCTGGATCGAGTTAGAAAAATGCACGTATACCTGGGTTGAGGGGTTGAACTGACATGTCTCTGTGTGTGTGTGTGATTTCAGATAACGAATCTAACTCAACAGAAAACTAACACAATCAAAAGCAGAATGTCTGCTATACTCATCTGTCAGTTCAAGCACTTTTGAATTTTTCAATCTTTCGACTCAGATCGAAATCTCAACTCGATCCCTCGAGCCTGCATATAAACGTGGTAACTCTGTAGGGAAACCTCATTGCGCGCATGGAATTGTTCTCCAGAATTTATTTGTGAAATTTTACTTCCTACATTGAAAATGGAATGTCAGAAAAAATAAGAACAGCTGTTGACTCGGACTGCATAAATGGGAGCGTTTTGTATTGCGGGATTGTAATGCCCCAGTAAGGCATACCTAATGCGACTATGCGTATTAAATTTAATTCTATTTCATCAAGGTTAGACGGTGAATTTTTAGCCAATCGGCTGTTAATATTCTCTGCCTGTATTCCACGAAGATTTTGTTGTTACTATACGTCGCATTTGTATATGAAAGAGTGAAATAGAAATATATTTTACGAATTTACACAATGGAAACAAATCAATCTTTCACTAGCGACAACAAATTTAAATTATGTGTCAGTCTTTTGTCCGAAAGTCGAACAAATAGATATGAATATGGATATTGAACCATATAATGATTACCAAACGAAGAACACCTATTAGTTCGTTTGCCCTCAGACGTCCATGAAGTTACAGATGCAGGAAAATAATAATAAATTTTACTCAAAGTTTACCTTTAAGCGTAAATTATGGAGTATTTCGAAAATGTGTGAATGGTCTGCTAATTTAAAATTTCGTTAACAATTTTCTTGCAGTTTATAGATTAGGGACGGGCTTTTAAAATTTGACTGGAGGAAAATGGTCTTTTAGTTTATTAAAACGATTTTAAACTTGAAAGTGGTTGAGGAATCATAAATACACATTTAATTTTTTAATGTAACAGTCTGTTGAATAGCTAAAAGTGGTTGGTGAAACTGGGCGTATGATATTTAAAGTAAAGGCTTAAAGATTGAAGAGGAGAATAGATTTTGTCAGAAGAAAATCGTGGAGCTGGACCTGCATGTTTGCGAGTTTGTAATTTCAGCCTCTCCTAGCATAAAGAAACAGACGCTTTACACTCATTTTGGGTCATACGCGACAGAAAAGCTGTTTAATTGTAAATACAGTTATTAGAGAGATTTAAGCATAATTTTTACAAATTATGAATTAAAATGGACACATGCAGTGAAATCAAATACTATATTCGGAAGAGAAAGTGGAGGTAAATTACTTGGTCTCAGTAGGGACCTGGGTGGTACAGATGTAAAGTTTAATAACAGGTTCGCACGTTCTAGATATCAAGAGTAACAGCAACGTCCTCACCATAGTTTCTGTCTATATAAACTGTAATAATGGACTAACTGTCTGAAAATTATTTTGTAAGTCGATATAAATCAGGAATCGTAGTTAAGAACCCCAAGTTTAAAGAAGAAGTGTGTAATAAGAATAGTATGACGATACTTGAGCTTACCGACGCATTCGACTGTTGTCTCTTGAATAGAATCTGTGAAGCTGATTCTTGTGGAGAGTTGACGTTTATTCGTGGAACAGGTCGTTCAGTAGTCGATTACTTCTTCATTTCCGGCAATTGGATCTAACATAACTTATAAATTAGTTTACGACAATTAATCTTTGCAGCTCAAGCTTATGAGATACGGACATTTAAATATGCAGAACAAAACGAGAAAAAATCTGCACCAACTACCAGTGCCACTTTATTGAAAATTGTTAAACAATACTTAATTGTAAATAAAAAGTTACAATTTGACTGGAACAGGTCGTGTAATACTCCATCTCATATCCGTCATACTACTTCTTATAAAGTGGGAGCAGGGTTTTGAAATTTTCAAATCAAATGCAATGGTATCTTTCCACATCAGAGGATGTTTCCAAAATGTTAAGAGATTTGATCAGAAAAATTATTTTTACAATACATTTTTAATAAAAGTGGGAGTGGCTCCCAGCATTTACTTAACCGAATTAATAAGACTTAACCGCTACTATAAATATATTTGAGAAAGCAATATATGTTTTTTTGCAGAAAATGCCCACAAAAAGTGGGCCCGGCAATGTACAATATATGGACAGAATGTAGAGAAAGTGAACACCTATATATTTTGCCAAGGCAATATTTTTCAGTTTCTAGCAAAAACAAAAAATCATCAAACCAAAACTCCCATCGCTCCTTCCGAATCAAATAACAATGCTCCAAAAATGCTTCAGTTAATTACTGCTCGATGGAAAAGTGATTGCTGTTCAGGCGCTTTTTAATAAACCAAAGTCATAAGGGGCTAGATCTGGGCTGTATGGGGAGCGATCTAAAAGACTTATGCCCTTTCTCTTCAAATAGTTTTCAGTTATCCCTGCCCTGTGTGCCGGTGCGTTACATGGGTGCCACGAGCGTAGTGCACTCCCTAGGCGCAGTTTAAATGAGGAATACACTGTCCCATATACCACTTAACAGTAACCGTCCGCTGATGTTCAAGCTTAAGAGTCTTCACCAAACTCCACTTTCTGAAAAATTCAGCCTTCATTCTTTTCTTATCGGAACGAGATCTTAGAGTTTGAGTCAGAACAAACTAATCTTCAAAGTCCTAAACCTTGCTCTGGGACTTTGTTGGAATGTCATAATAATCGTAATCATCATTTTGTTCGGGCGTAGGGGCATAGTGTACCCAGAGAGAACAAAGCTTCCTAATTTTGAGATGATCGGCCACATTAAATGTGATGATCAGTTCTTGGATTATGTCCAGCGTTTCAGGAATGGACACCTCATTTGGACGACCGGTACGGGGTTGGTAGTTCAGATCAAACCGTTGCCTCCTAAATTCCAAATACCACCTCTTGACTGCTCTAAGGGATGGTGCAGTATTTCCATGAACAAAGGCCATCTCGCCGAAACTCCCTTCGGCACTAACATCGAGAATTGTAGAAAGTTATTGCTGTGAAATCGCGTCGATTTAATTTCGGTATGCTACGAGATTAATCAGTCTTCATTCAAATGACAAAAAAGTTTTGAGTAGTATATCATTACTGCTGAATTAAAAAATCGTATATATGTAAAATTTCATGTTACTGGCTCAAAATTTAAGGCCCACAAAGTGGTGACATATACGTAAAGACAGGCGGACATGGGTAAAACGACAGAACTTTCAATGCTAATCACATATATACGAGTATGTTTATACATCTGGGGATCTATCGTTATTATTTCTCTATGTTACAAAATATGTATCAAATTTAATATACCCAATTGTCATGTGATAGGGAATAAAAGCAGACCCCTACCAGAACCATCGCTAGCAATATGTTTTTTTTTTTTTTTTTTTAGAGAAAATACCTAATGTGGTTGTTGATCGGTCTTACTTACATTGTATTTATACGGCAGTTTGATCGTGAGTGGGGTTTTGTATAGTCTGTCCAGCGGTCACTCTGACGGTAAGATGAAAGTTATGCATGTGTGATTTTTCTTGTGTGGAGTAAGGCCTACCTGAGTGTTTAGGGTTATGTCTGTCTAACTTTGATCAGTTCAAAGGGAATACGATGCTTGTTAGAGTGAAAAAGTTAGAGAAAGCAGAGATAACCATGGTATCGCATATTAAACGATCGGACAGATATCTAAAGAACAAATTAGTATTTATCAGCAATGTGTTTGCGTGCGTAAGTTACGAGCAAATAGAAATGGGTAGGTAGTTTATTACTAGATTCATTCGTAATTGATAGACATGTGTATCATTTTTCTTCGTTAATTTTTCTGTAATTTTTTTTCAGTGGAATTTCGTCTTACAAAAAAAAAAAAAAAAACCGTTAAATGAGTTTCAGTGGTTGGTTGACAGCTAAAAGGATTTAAAATTAAAAAGAAATATTCGTGGAACAAAATTTGAATAACAATGGCTTAATAAAGTGAATTTGATTTTCGAAATCTCTCTGTTTGTTTTTTCTAACTTTTCTTAAAGAAAAATATCAAATTTAAAATATTACGTATCAAGAGAGAATTCTTTAAATTTCAAGAAAAGTACACGTATGTTTTACGTATTTTTCCAAACAAATAAACAGCATTGCCACTCGAAATATGGAAGCCACATTTGAATGAAAAAATGCAGTCAAAATGGTAAATTCCAGTCAAATAAACAAGGGACTTGATTTTGTAAAATTTTTCCAACTTGTCGAGAAGGAACGTTCCAAATTCGATTAGGTGGTGAATGTATGAAATAAAATTCGGAACGTTCCCCGCGGACAGTCGGGAAAGCCGTACAAAATCGAGCCACAGTTAAATCGTTTTGAATTCAAATCCAATCAAAAGTTTAAAGGAACCACTCATTTTATCAAAATAACGGGAATACATTTTTATTTACGTACAAATTAATGTATCGCAATATAATATTTGGTTGAATCATTCTTCACGTCATTTCGAGCAATATATACGAATAAGGTACATTTTTTTCCTTATAATACTCATAAACTAAAAATCGGACATGTTATCTAAAGGAACATTATTGGCACTGAATTTGTAAGAGAAAGAAGAAGAAAGAATATGAAAAACGCGAAATCGAGTCAATGGAGAAGTATAATAGCAGAAATGATGTTCGAAAGTTTTATCAGAAAGAAGAAAGAACCTTGGCAAAGCTACAAACCCCGAGCAGAAGCATGTAGTTATGCAAATGGAAACCTAATAGTAGAGACACAATCGAAAATTTGGAAAGACCACTTCTGCAGACTGTTAAATGGCGGTGACGATTAAAACTCCGCTCTTAGGCAGAACGCTCCATTCAACATGAGCGATGACGATCAACCATTCCGTCCACCCGACAAAAATGAAGTGAAGATAGCAATATCTAAGCTTAAATCCAACAAGGCTACTGGAGCCGAAGGTCTAACTGCCGATTACAATCTTCTGTTTGGGGTTTGTAGCTTTGGCATACTCTTTGTACCTTCTGACAAAACTTTCGAACATCGTCCTTGTTTATAATACGTCTTCATTGACTCTATCCTTCGGCAATTCTCTTCTGTTTGTAGATGTCGTAAGCTCCTCTCATTACCCAATGAGTGTCGTTTCATAAGTCTCTTACTTTGCTAAATGCGGTTGGCGGCACTCTTCGTTAAACCAGGGGTTTCTTTGTGGCGACATTGGACTTCTTGAGAGGGTTTGTAGCCGTTGAAAGTTAAATTTTCTCGCAGTAACTTCTTTGGTGTGCTGTTTTTGGGACATTCGCATATGTACCTTGGCAGCAACAAGGTAGTGATCCGAGTCAATGTTAGCTGCTCTGAAGGCACGAACATCCAAAATACTGGAGGAGTACGTTGCGTCAATCGTGACGTGATCAATTTGGTTGATTGTTAGTTGATTTGGAGAGCGCCAGGTCCCATTATGAATATTGAAGTGGTGGAATCGTGTGCTAATTACAGTGATGTTTTGCGCCGCCGCAAAGTCGATTAGCCTCAGTGAGTTTCCGAAGGTGTTGTCGTGCAGGCTATCTGTTTCGATGGTGTTTCCAACGATGGCCTCTTTTCCAAATTTTTGCGTTAAAATCGCTAAACAATTAGTTTCAATATGGTCGTAAAAAAAATTAAGGGTGATTCATAGAGCTCATAGAGCATCTTTCTCATCTATTGTATATTGTAATACGAGCAGGAATAAAACGCAAAGCTAAGTCCTCGACCGAAGTCATAACGCGGTGAGACAGCAATCAAAATAGTCCAATTGAGAAAGAACAGTCAAACAAATCAAACCATTGTATTAAAGATAAAGAATTGTTGACTAGAATAATCCTAGAAATTAAAGAATTGGCGAAAGAAAAAAGGAAAGCGCGAAAAATGGCAACAAACTCGTTACTCATAACATAAAGCACATGCAAATCGTTTGTGTAACTTATTAAAAAAAAAAAACGATAAAAGATTAGCGGAAAAAGATTCTAATTATTCACTTTTGGAAAGATCCAAGTCCAACCAGATCCAAGTCCAACCAGATTCAAGTCCTGCCAATCAAACGAAAATAATGACGAATGGGATAAGAATGATAAGGAAAAACCGGAAATTTATGCAGCCCAGCTAGTAGAAACGTTTAAACCGTTTGATGGTCAACCACTCATTGAAAATATAGATGAATGGAACGTAAGACTTGACAACTATACAACTATAAAAGAGGACATAAAGAAATTGAAACCTAACAAAGCGGTAATTAAACTTTTATATATTATAAACGCTGCTCCTAGATTAAAGTATGATCCAAGTCAATGGAAAATTGAGGAAGTTATAATAGTTCCAAAACTCGGTAAACCGCCGAATGCAAAAAAGTCATATAGACCGATCTCGTTTTTTTCGATTACCGGTATATTCAAAGTTTTCGAAAGTATATTGCTCAGCCGGTTGCAGCCTGTTACAGAAGAAAAACATCTTATTCCTGATCATCAGTTCGGATTTAGATGAAAGCATTCTACAATTATGTACAATTGATGTAATTGAAAAAGCTTTTGAAGAAAAGGAGATTTGCTGAAGGGTATTTCTATACGTTTCTCAAGCCTTGAAGTTCAAATTGAGAGTTCAAATTGAGATATCTCGCGAATAGACTCTTCCTTGTCAAACACGGTATCGATTAATGAGAATTTAAAGAAATAGCAGCTGGGGTACTGCAAGGAAGTGTTCTAGGTCCGCTCTTGTATCTGTTGTATACTCGTGATATACCTCAAGAATAAGGCACCACATTAGGTACATTTGCCCATGACACTGCTATTTTGGCGACGGGATAAACTACAGAAGTTTATGTCCAAATGAATGGGCACAAACTTTGCGAACTGCGCTCAACGACACCAAATCAATTCATGTAAATTTTACCTATAAAAAGTAAGTAATTTACATATCTTGATGACACTTGACGCAAAATTGAAGTGGAAGCTGCACATGAAAAATAAATTCAAAGAATTCGAAAATAAATACGGAGCAATGCACTGGTTACTTGAAAATATACCAAGCTTAGCGTAGATATCAAACTGCTTTTAGACAAGCAAATGCTTAAACCGGTGTACAAAAAAAAAAAAAAACAATATTTTACAAACTTTTGAAAATAAAGTGCTAAGAGGAATTGTCAGCGCACCGTGGTACATAAGAAACAACGATATCCATAAAGATCTCGGAGTTGCCACTGTGGAAGAAAAAACTTTGCGAGAAAACACAAAATCCTATTAGAAGGACACGTGAACAATGCAGTTCTACAAATTCTAGATGAGCGAAATCTACAAAGAACGAAGACATTCGACCTAACTCGATAACATTAACCTAATCGCGTTAAAATTGCGGAACAAGCAGGAACTTTTGATGGAAAGATACCTGCCAAACGTTTTAATTTCGTTATATGAAAACTACTTGTTAAGTCAATACTTACGAGTAGTTGCAGTAAGAAATAAAAAATTTTGAAGGGAGTTTTTTTTTTTTATTGGGTAAAAATCCCATACGCGCGACTTATTTATTCGTAAGTTCGTAAAAAAAAATAAATGCAACGAACTCTTCGGATACTTAAAAAAATATTTTTCTTTATTTATAATATTTTATGTCGACTCTTCAGAGTGACGACTGAACTTGACTTAAAAACTAAATTACAATTTCTATATCTGGACCCCATGACGAGCATGCAAAATATTTCGTCATCAATAAATTTCCAACCTGTGTTCTCACGGTGAAATGGTCGGATCCACACCGATGGTGTATTTTTCTTTATACGCTCAAAGTCGGGATTGAGTTTCGGTTTGATATCTGAGTTAGCGTCTGGAGCATTTCCGTTATGAACTGGGATGTCAGCATTTAGCCGTGGAACAGTGTGGGAATTGATTGATAACGTAACTCGCATTTTACGGCCCTCATAGTATCCTTTTGAAGATTTTTCACCTACCCTCGGGACAAAAAGAAAAAAAAATCTACTGTTTATAAAGGACTGATATATAATTCAATAATTTTTTTTGAAGTTTTTTGGATTTTTCTCCAAATCTGATATAGTAAAATTAACGGAACCATACATTTTTGAAATCATATTACATTTATGCAAAAAAAATACTTTTCTGACTCTTAGTCTAATTTCCAAAAGGTTTTTGTTTTTGAACTTTTTCAAAATTTTACTTTCGGTCTGTTAACACACAAAAAAAAAAAAAAATAACGGTCTGTCCAAATGTCAAGCTTCTACGTTTAGCGGTTCAAATGTTATTAGGCTGTGACAGACAGACGGATAGATGGACGGATAAAAAAAAGACTCTCTTTCTAAGGGTTCCATTCTTACATTTTATTACCTTGTAAGGACCGGAACTCTGAAAAGCAGCTGGCTGGACTTTAGAAAATCGTCTGGCTAGATTGGCCTCAATCCAGTCAGATTTTACTGGAAAACCGTCAAAATGCAAATAAATCGCAGATTCTGCAGCTCATATGAAATTAACTTTATTAAGCCATCTTTAATTAAAAATCTATTCCACAAATTCGTTTCACACACCTGTCAAACCTGTCAGCTGTTATTTGACAGTTTTATTTTTTTCTTGAGGCGAAATTCTATTGAAAGAAAATTACAAAAAATGAAGAACGAATGAAGAAATACGAACCTATTATTATAGATTATTATAGAATTTCTTTCAATTCGTTTCATTTAATGAAAAAGTTAGACATTTAAAAATCAAAGTACGAAATAGGACACAGCAAGTGGTTGCAGGACTGTAGTACTTAGTAGGGCGGTTGGCAATCTTACTTTGATGTGACCTTATTTTCAATGGCATACACTTTTGGAGGGGACCCCTACCAGTCTCATAATTGCAATTTAGACTGTACTTACCACCAAAGACCTCCTAATCGGTCATATAGCAAAGTCAAGGGCGTTTCAAATAACAATCTGCTTATGTAACAATACGTCACTGAACAAATAAATAAAATGGTATCTCAATATACCGGTTGTTAGAAGATTAACAAGTAATTAGCAAACAAACAAGTCTACTCGTACAAATACGCATATGTATCATAATAAATAATAGATTCCATTAAGCAGGGGCCCACGAGTTTTATAAAACCCCTCTCGTTATCTAATCAGCGTCTCTAAATATGTACATATATCTCAACGAGAGATACATCTTTGTTATAAATACCCCCAAAGGTGTTGTTTTGTCTTTAATTCATCATGGGAACTCTAAAATTGTCACCAGCTGTGGTTCAAGATCTGTGCCAGCGGTACTCACATCAAAAGGTCGAAAAGGAATTTGAAATTCTTAGCTATGGAGTAAAGGGATTCAGTGACATCCCGGCCGGATTTCTCGGACAACATGAATTGCTGTCTGTGCAAATTAAGCGAAAAATATCTGATGTACCACAAGAAGTGATATTCTTCATTAAGTCTGCTCCAAGTGATATACGCTCTAGGGCGGACTACATAGAGCAATTTGGTGTTTTTAGAAAAGAAATTTGTGTTTACCAACATCTTTTGCCAAGGCTGCAGGAGGAATTTCCCGATTTCGCCCCGAGGTGCTACTATGCTAAGGATGATATTTTGGTGTTCGAGCACTTAGGTGAGATGGGATTTCGTATGGCTGCTGATCGATCCGGAATTTTGGATTTCGATCATCTTAATTGTGCGCTGAAGTCATTGGCAAGCTTGCATGCCGCATCGATAGTGTTTCAAGTTAAGAATCATCAAATAATTTCAGAGTTATTTCCAGAGGCTGTAAAGGAAAACTCATATCCAGCAGTGGCTAACAGTGTTCGTTTAGAGAATTTCTGTAACGCCAACGAGTCTATCTGTGAGCTTATCAAGATTATGCCAGAATATAAGGATTCCGATCGGTTGGAGTTTATTTTGAGAGAATTTCCTCTGCGTATGGGAAAAATCTTTGAACTTTGTCAGCCGTCCTCGAAATACTATAACGTGTTTAGTCATGGTGATTTATAGGCCAACAATTTATTATTCAAATACGAAAATGGTCATCCGGTTCAAAGCAGGCTTGTTGACTTTCAACTGTCGCGCTATGCACCGCCGATTTTGGATGTCATGGCTTTGCTGACAATATCTACTAGTAAAGAGTTTCGTTATGAATATTTGGATGCGTTATTGGAGAACTACTACACTGTGATGGGGGAGTTATTAAGACTGAATGGTCTTGAGATTGATGACTATATTCCACAGAAGCATTTTGAGGATAGTGTTCGGGAGTTCACGTTGTGTGGATTGATTGAGAGTTGTTTGTTTTCACATTTGACGATTCTACCAACGGAACTTACACAGAGTATTACAACGGATACGGAGGGTTTTAAAGATTTCTTCAGCAGAAGGAGAAGCGAGATTTGTCTAAAGGCATTCAACACAGATGAAGTGTATCGATGTCGACTAACCGATATGATCTCAGATATTATAGATAATTATATTTTAATCTAAGAAATTTTATAACATTTTTTTGTGTTTTTGTTCCTGCTGTTATTGACAAATAAATTTGAGATTAAGAATTAAAGATTCAAGTCCCAGAAAACAACATAAAGTTTTTCACGGTTCCACCACACGCGAATGTCTGACGAACAACCGACAGTAAAATGTATACACTCTCGCGCTGAAACATATCGTCTGCATTTACACTGTCGCCAGCAGAACACATGAAATAGTATGAGTAATGGGTGTACTCATATACCCATGTGACGTACTAAACTAAAGGGAATTCCGAACCCGATCACTATGCACTTGCTGAGATTGCATTATGCACAGCTAGGGCAAGTGACAATGGCATGTTAATCATACCGAAATGAATATGTAAGAAAAGCATTAAGAAATAGCTGGGCAAGTGCCGATGACATGTTGGGACATATTGATCGATACGGTATTCTCTTACATCGCTTTCCCAAAGCATCATAAGGCCAAATTTTTTTATTTGGCACCATGTCGCTTGGCACAATGTAACGGCACCGATTGCGCTTGTGACACTAGCGAGTTCATTTCCTTTTGTTTCACTTATTATGCTGTGATTTAATCGCTTAAGAGTTTGTTTCACTTTCCTCTAATTCAACGGAACAGATGAATATCGACTGCACCAGTAACGTCGTCGAGGGCGACCGGATTGAAAAAAAAGTGTTAATTTACTTTTCAAAACTCAGGCCTCAACTGGAAATTTCGTCTTTACTTGCAATACGCGTATAAATTTTACAATAAAAGATCTAACCCACCGTCTTAAGCGTCGCTGCGTTCAGATCTATCGACAAGTTAGTTGACGATTGTTGCTGGTTCCTCCTGCTGTTTTATTGAGTATCATCAAACACTGCTGAAATGAGTTGGCCCATATTTGTGTGTGTTTTCTGTCCGGATTCTTGGCACTTGTTGCTTTTGGTGGTTTTAGGGGAATTATCAGAGTTGCAGGCGTTATATTGATTACTCGGGTCAAAGGTTGAATAGCAAAGTCCTCCAAACTTGGAGACTTGTTCGGGTGGTCTTTATTCCGAAGGTATAGGCCTATTAGCCTGGCTATTGTACTAAAGACCTTCGAACGAATCCTTGATTTTCACATCCGAAAAACCCTGGAGAGTTCTCCACTGTCGAAATCCCAACACACCTACCTCAAAGGACGATCTACAGAGACGGCTCTTCTTGAGGTAGTGCGATCGGTGGAAAAAACTCTTCATTATAATGCTAACTTCCTAGACATAGAAGGAGCCTTCAACAACATCAAAGCTATTCAAGAGCCTCTCGCCGAGTTAGGTGTAGAGTATTTCCTTAGGCATTGGATAATATCCATGCTAAACACTAGAATAATCAAAGCAACACCAGGTTACAGTAGTACAAATAAGATCGTAAATAGAGGAACCCCACAAGGTGGTGTTATCTCCTCCTTGCTATGGATGATAGCGATCGATAAAATCTTGGTGCGTCTTGATAGGGATAGGGTTAAGGTGGCTGCGTATGTGGATGATGTGGTTTTACTAGTGTCAGAAAAGTTCCTCTCCACGATAATCAAATCATGGAAAGTCCTCTGGATAAGGTACACTCTTGGGCTACGAGATGTGGCCTTGGAGTAAATCCAGATAAGACCGAAATGATACTATTCACCACTAAAACCAAGCTACAGGAATTCACTCCCCCCGAACTAGACGGTCGACCACTCTCACTATGTTCCAGTGCAAAATACCTAGGCACGATTCTAGATCCGAAACTTAGTTGGAAACTTAACATAGAGCAGCGGGTTAAGAAAGCAAGCGTGGCTTTGTATGCCTGCAGCAGAACATTCGGTAAAAAATGGGGTCTCCAGCCCTATGACCCTATGGATGTACACAGCCATTGTGCGTCTAATTCTTAGGTATGGCGCCAAAGTATAGTAGCTCGCTTTACATAAGAAATATAACATCAACAGAATCAAAAAAGATCTTGCCCAACAGAAGCTCCAAGTGTTATCCTGCATCTGATCCCCCTTAAACCCCATATTAAATTTCAGTCCCTACTAGAGCAGAATAGAAGAACGGAATGGTAATCAATGACTTTGATATCTGTATATATACGGATGGTTCGAAAATGGATTGCGGAGTTGGGGCAGGACCAATTGAATATATCGAAATCCCTCCGTCTCCCAGGCTCTGTTGGTGTCTTGGGAGGCTTGCCGCATGCTAAAAAATCTCCCAATATCCAACCTAAATATAGCTATCTTTTCTGATAACCAAGCCGCAATCAAGGTCATTGATTCGGTTACCATATCCTCAAAATTGGTAGAGCAATGCCAGTCCATTCTGGAATTACCCTCATTTGGGTCCTAGGACACAGTAATTATGAGGGTAATGAGCGAGCAGACCAGCTGGCCAGGCGAGGGTCAGCCCTTAACGGCTCGCCAGCGGAAAGAGACAATATTCCGGTAGGAGTCGTTAAGGGCAATTTACATCTTCACTTCCTCCACCTAGCCAATCTTGGGTGGAACAATTTTACCAGTTGTGCCATATCAAGAAAGACATGGCCTAGTTTCAACAAACCTAAATCAAATGAGCTACTAGGCTCAAGGCCTGATATTGCCATAATAGTAGCCATTATTACAGGCCATATAAGGGACCACGCGGTCAAGCTTGGCATTCCTCACAACACTTTCTGTCGCAGCTGCAAAGACAGCAACGAGATTGAAACTCTTTTCCACTTTCTTTGCAGTTCTCCTGCCCTAGCAAGGACCAGACAATGCACGTCCTTCTTTGACGATTTCAGAAAGATAGCCTCTAAACGGATTGGAGAACTAATCCTGTTTCTGAACTCCACGGACTGGGTTTAATTATATCCTTCTATCTCCAATAACACATCTAAACAAATAGAGTACACGAGTTTGTGTGGTATCAAAACGGCGCGGGTTCTTCCGAACCACCACTTTACCTAGCTACCTACCTGAATAGCAAAGAACTTAAGACAGATCCTTGATGCACGTCGACCTTTACTTCAAAAACATCAGGTACGATCGGGTATGTATTTAACCAAGCTAATCAATCTTTCTGGTACTTGTTTGGATCTCAGCGACTGTCACACTACTTCCCAAGGGACGCTGCCGAATGCTTTCGCAATGTCAATAAAGATACCGTAGAAGTTACTCCTATTATGACGATACTTTTGCATCTACGCTGGCCACGTTTACTGTTTTCGTTTGATTTTGCTTTATGAAAGTCCACAGTTTGAATTCCGAATCAAGCTAATTTGTCTGAAGAAATAAAATGGTCAAAACAAAAGCAGTGAACGCTTCAGACTGCATCGCGCATGGACCTGAAACTATCCGTACATCGTGATCCACTGACCAATCATAGTTGTTGGTTAGTTATTTTTAAATACTATTCGCTGGAAACATAGCTTTTGAATGTATTGGGTTGTTCAATAAGTTCTGCGGTTTTTTTCTTGGAAGTACTGTTTATCGCTTGAGAAAAGCTATGTGTATACCGTTATGGACATTTGTTTTGTTTATTCCAATAGAGAGGGTTATTCTTTACATTGTTACGAGAATTTGTTTTGATCGGACGTGTTTTAAGTGTTAAATTTTTTTTTTAATGGGAGATAAAAAAATGCATTTTCGGCATTTTTTGTTTTTTTTTCTTTAAAAATTGTGCGACAGATGAACAGCGTGTATGGAGATTCGGCTATAAGCGTGTTCGTTTACACGCTTTCGTTCAGAAAGCTGTGGAGTTCAGAAATACAGACATTTCTGATGCTTGTCACTCTGTGGGCGTCCACCACCACAGATGACGATGAAATCTTGGCTGCAGTTAGCGCTGACAGGCATTTTACGACACGGGAGATCGCTCAGCGGTTTAATATCGCCCATACAAATGTTTCGCAGAGAGTGAAAAGGTGGATGTTTGAGTTCCTCACGAACTCAGTGAAAGAAACATTATGTATTGCATAATGGTCTGTAAGTCTTCGTTGGGATGGAGCTCCCATTTTCATTGAAAAGAGTTGTTGCAGAAGACGAAAAAGGGATCGTTTACAACAATATATTTTTTTTTTATAATTTGCACGTGTGAAAGGGGTTATGAATACCCCTTTACTAATTTTTAGGACACGGGCGTTTTGAGGAAAGAGAGAAGAGACAGAGAGAAAGACAGATTGGTGTAGTTGGTTTAAAACTCAGCTGGTATTAAGTTTCAGTGAACTCCAAGAGTGGCATCCAGATAACTGGGGAGCTTGTTTGTTTTTGCTTTTGTCGTTTATGATTCACAGTATTTTTTTCTGTCTTCCGGATGTCATCACCACGATCAAGTTGCATTTTAGCCATATGACCGCCCTACTGCCAGTGTTATGCCTTCGCAGTAGAGTTGACATAAGCTTTCGCAATTGATCGACTTTTTATTTATTTCATGCGAAATAAATAGATGATTATTGACATCAGGATTCGAACCGTGAACCTGTAGCGTGACAAGCGATGATGTTACCATTACACCACGGCATAAGAGGTCATGGTGCGCTCCTGGTCGGTCGGTAAACAAGATTTGCATCCCAAAAAAAATTATGTTGATCATTTGGTGGTATTGGCGAGGTATACTGTACTTTGAGGTGCTTCCACGCAATCAAACAGTAAATGCCGTTAAATATTGCTCTCAGCTCGATAATTTGAAGCAGGCAGTGAAAGAAAAACGGCCAGAGTTGTTGAACACTAGGGGCGTTTTTTTTCACCATGACGACGCCGGACCACACATAGCTTTGGTGACAAAACAAAAGCTGAATTCCTTTGGCTGGGAAGTTATGCAGCACCCATCGTAATCTCCAGACCTTGCGCCTTCTGACTACCATCTGTTCCGCTCTCTCCAAAACAATTTGAACGGAAGGCAATTTGATTACGAAGATGAGGTCAAAACGTACCTGGAAAACCCTTTTACTCACAAGTCTGATGACTTTTACAAAAGAGGCATTATGTCTCTTCCAGAACGTTTGGAAAAAGTAATAGAACATGATGGACAATATCTGATAGATTAAATGTAAGCTTTTATACCGAAAATGTGTCTTTAACTTTAACCATAAAAAAAAACAGAACTTATTGAACAACCCAATAGTTGGTCATTATTACTAAGCTTGTTATAGGAGTTTTTGCATAAATTGCAATTCGAACATTTTCCCAGATGACGAATGTCATTATCTGCATACCGACAACAATAAAACAGCGGTGATGGTTTGGTTTGTTAGTCACTTGTTCCAGCTAAACGAGGTCTTGTTTTACTGATAATTAGCGCTGACAAGTAGTCTGGTTTCGACTCACATTGCAACTCTCTATCTGAATATGTTTTTTCGTAATCCAGCCGTTGAAAACCTTTAAAAAGATCGTTTACAAAAATATCTCCTTATCTACTGATTCCATTAACATAATATACATATATATATATGAACTGCAGGTGATATATAATTTCCATAGACTTCTGCGAGTAAAAGATATCCCAAATTAAGTTCTACCAATAAAGAAAGACGCTATCTTCCAAAATTGCACCCGTAGTGATAAATTCGCTTCCCACAGAACATTTACTTCCCACTGAAATGTTGAATGACATTTGAGTTACTATTAGTTTGTAAATTGCTCAGATCCTAAATATAGGCAAAATCGATAAAGAGCAGAAAACTTGGAGAACTGTTTTAGTAATATGTCAAAAATGTGTATTTCATGTGCTTACATTTTATGTTGAAATGATTTTGATATCGATTTTGAATAAACTCGTCGTCATATCCGAGATATTCCCAATTCTTCAAAACCGCTAATAAGAAACGCAACGTTATTTAAATTCTTAAAAAAAATGAGTAGTCAGATATGATTTTTTATTTTTTTCACTTTTTCAAAATTGTACCGTAGTAAAGAACCGGTAATTTTGAGGACGAAATTAAACTTCCAATTTGGACTCTGGGCATTAGACCACAGACACAGATATGAAGTTTAAAGAAAATCGATTTTGCAGTTTAGGTTGCAGCCACATAGCCTCAGACACACGAATAGAATTGTGAGTTTTTCTTTAATTCCGAGATTGATCAAAATTTCGATATCGAACATCGTCGTCTAAAAATTGTCAAAAAGGATTGAGCCTGGGTAGGATGTGGAGGGAGATATTTCTAAAATCTCAAAACCATCTTTTCTAGTCGCTTCTCTGAACGGATTCGGATGAAATTTGGCTTAGAAGTTTGGCTTGTAAGCTTGAAAAAGTTTGTGGTCCCAATTACACCTAACTCAAGGATAAAATAATAGTTTTTGATGGTGCGTTTATCTGAACCACCAGAATGGATTTGAGACTGTTTACGATATGGTGGATAACTTTTAATCAAACGTTAGTAGGCACGGTTATTGTTTCTTCCTTGAGGTATACATTACTAAAAAACAAAGGAATCGGAGTAAAATTAACTAAGCTATGTGCATTACTATTTAAAAGGCTGATTTCTGACATTTGGTGCATCCTTAATAATATAAATGCGAAAGGTATGATGTTAGAGGTTTGTTACACAATCACGCCTTAACAGTTGAACGGATTTGGATGAAATTTGTGAATAGATAATCCATGTCCTGGATTAGCAAATAGGCTTTTCCTGAATAAAATGCATAATCCCGGATCCCGGAAATGTATAATTTCTTAGGGAACAACCATTATAGTGCAGTTATTGTTATTATTCCACCATGTTGAATTGTATGTGACGTCATATAGATCAGGACACATTCTGGATCAAGATGAATCCAGCGACACCTCACTTGATGAAATTGGATTAGTAGCTTAGGCTGGACCCACAATTATGACGTCTAACGTCCGCCATATTGAATTTCCTGTGACAGAGGGTGTTCACACAGGATTGGCGGAATGGATTTTTTTGAAGTTTACAGGCAAAGGGTGAAGTGGAGAGGTGACATGTTACGTCAATCCGGATTTTTATGTATGTTTAGATTTTTTCTGACATTTGAAAATGTCAGTTGATTGTCACTCGACATAAGTGTTTAAAAAGAAATTGTGAAAATAAAAAAACAATTCCATATCACTGCTATCACTAATTGTTTAATTAAAAAAAAAAAAACCAATTTGATAGACACTGACAATCAATATGTCAAAAAAAAAAATTCGCGGAAGTGTTCAGATATGACTATCAGTCTGAACACGAAATTTCACAAAAAATCCAGTCCGTTAGTCCAGTGTGAACACCGTCATATAGTCTGTAGTATTCCGGCAATCACGACGAATGGATCGACACCTCCCTCATTTAAGTCGACGCAATAGGACGCAAATCACAATCAAACATTCATCCATACAAACATGGATACATACATGCATACATGTAGTGCCTTCTAAGAGTATAACCCCTAGCACCCTAGTTTAGGGAAGTTGGGCAATAAAAAACTGATTTTATTAGTTTGATTTTTTTACTTGTATATTGATGCCATAAAATAATAAAATAATTAGGGTACTGTATGCGTTTTGAGTTAAAGACATTTAAAAAGACATTTTCTAGGGTGCGGTTATACTTTTGCAATTCGCTGTATATAGAGTGCTAATATTATAACCCTTCCTTTTGACTTTGTCTTAGTCGGGTAAAAATTAGTCAGTCTTCTTCGAGTACTTGCGTTAAAAATAAGTACGAAGTAATTTACTCTGTAACTTTTTGTGCAGTAACAATATTACCTATGTTACCAGTTAAAATCTACTGTGATCTAATAATTCTCTTGTTACTATTATAATATAAAAGTGAAGTTAATCTGCAATTATTTATTTTATTTTGTTAGGTTAGGTTTTTCGAGAGAGTGAAGAAATTTTGAGGTACATATGCGGGGCAAGTAAGCACGGCATCATGAACACGCCGAATATATGGCACTGCGGCTAGCTGCCGAGATTCCACAAGACTCCCAAGCTTGGCATGAAGAGCAAGCTGAGCGGCAATCGAGCCTAAGAGCTGTTGAACCGCCAGAGCACTCGCTAGCATGGCTCAACAGAACCCCGAATATTAGACATCGCAGAATCGCTGGCCGATATGTGAACAGCAACGAAGCGCTTGCGTTTGCCCCTGCATGAGAGGCACCTTTTCAATAGTCAGAGCGTCCACTTCACAGAGCAAAATTTTGTTGAAAGAGAAACGACGCGTCCTAAGACGACATTGACGGCTTTTTTTGAACTATGTCAAAATGATGCTTTCGTAAAACTCTGCTCTATGTCAAAGTTCCTCGGTACTTTACGCGGAACGTGTCAAGAAAAGAGTGGTTGCGGCGTGTACAAAGGACACCTGTCGAGGCAAGGCATGAAGGCAGGAGATGTACTTGGCCGGGTATACACCGTGCATGTTAGCAATATTTTTTTTTCTTTTTTTATAATCTCCGCCCACCGAAAGGGATATGAATACTCTTAAACTGTTTCAGGGAACGGGCGTTGGGAAAAGGGAGAAGAGGAACAGAGGAGGTGCCTGTGCACGTTGGCTTTGAATGGAAAATTTTGAAGGGTAGGAATGCAACTGGCTATTTCGCTGGAGCATTTTTTATAAAAAAAAAAACGATAAAACAGGAAGAGAGTGAATGTATGGAATTCACAATGTTTTTATCGCCTATAAGTTTTAACGCGCGATTCTGTAC
Organism: Pocota personata; assembly: GCA_963082735.1. NCBI lineage: Eukaryota > Metazoa > Arthropoda > Insecta > Diptera > Syrphidae > Pocota > Pocota personata. The sequence continues at coordinate 42,771,994 of OY720429.1, read as the reverse complement.
CCTATCAAGAATGCGCAGAACGGTCTTGGGTGCATCAGACCAGATCATATACTACTGCCGCAAGTTTCCGAACTACGTGCGGGGGCTAAACAGCTCCAATGAAATCAAAAAAAAAAAAAAAAAAAAACGATGGACAAGAGTAGGCTACTTACGTGAGAAGTTGGGGTTAATGGAAAACGATAACCATTAGGATGCTACGATGGAGAACGCCGTATTGTGTCGCTCGCTGAAAAAAATTAAGAGAACTGTTTGCTATTCTAATTGGCACTTGCGGACTGTCCAAAGTTCTCCAGTTGTGGGAAAAATACAAATAAGCTTTTGGTACAGGGACCAAGTTGTCGATTAGGTTAAGGAAGATTTCATTTTCAACGAGGCGCTGAAAATAATTTAGTACAAAATAATTTCAATAGTCGGAAAAAACTTGCCGACTTTGGTATGCCTAACAAACACGCAGTCGAAGCGCTCAGCCTCAGACTGCAGGATATTCACAACAACCGTGCGTTGATGGGTATTGTGGTCGTTTTACTTGCAGGAAATTTCAAGCATACTTTAATTGTTATTATCCCAAAGCGTCGTCACTATGGGCCAGAGTAGAAAAGTTCCATCTCATATCGAACATGTATCCAGCTTTTCAATGACCTAGAGTCAGGGTTAGGCTACTACAAATTGGAGAGGTTCACATGGACACAGATGACGACGGGAGGATTTCCTTCACCAACGATTTGTGCCATGTTGCTGACTAGGCAATGTTTTTCCGAGCTTACTATAAAATATGGACAACGATGACTGCTTGTGTGAGAGGACTGGTGCAGTGAAATAAGATAGAAATATCTTTCTATGCTGTGGATATTTCCGCGATACTCGTATTTATGAAATTTTATCACAAAGCTGTTATTACAACTTTTTCTTAGCAGAAATTTGTAAATGAAGTTCACGGATTCTGATAAGATATACATAATAAAAGCTTTGGAAAAGCAATATAAGTTTTTTTTTTTTAAGAAAATGCGTGGGCTTGGGCATGTATTTGTGTGAAAGAAGTCAACATCTACATATATTTGACGTAGATTATATTTTACAGCTTCTAGCTAAAATTTTGAGGGACTATAGCTATTATTTTTTTTGTTACAGACAATGAATCAAAATTAATATACCCTATGGGATAGGGTATAAAAGTATGCATAATACCCTATTTCTCATCTCTGATAATGTGGGCGTGGGGAAGGGAACTTTCTAATCCTAATGCAATGACATCTACTCGGGATATATTCTCGCGCTTTTAAGAGAATTTATCAGAAAAACTTGTTCTCTTCACGGATTCTGATGAAATATTCACAATAAGCTTTGAGAAATCAAAATACGTTTTTTTTTTTGAAGAAGAAGAAGAAAACGGATATTTACTTGAAGAGAATTCCCCAAAATTGATTTCAAATGACACCAAAACTACTCTGAGCGTTTCAGTACTTCTCCTATCAGCTCAAAATTGATTGTGATTCATACAAAAATCCCAACAAATAAAACATTCACAATAATAACATTTTATTTTTCAATCTTTGAGGTGTTATCATCTCAGACCCTTTACTCTCGGAAGTCTGCACTTCACCAGATGATTACACTAACAGTCTCAGCTGGTGCAGATTTTCTTTTCTTTTCGTCCAGATATACCATATAGTAGATACAATCGGTACTTCGTAGAAGACGGTCCTCTGTTCCGCTTAAGACTTAAAACTAGTTTTATTAATAATAATTGTTCTATGTATACAATGCATAATTTATTGATGTGTAGAGAGATTTCCTAAACGAAGCCAAGGATTCGATCCACGAATATAATGTATTAATTTTTATTGAATTAATTTTTAATATCGCTGTTTGTTATTAGCCGGAACAAATAAATTCAGATAGCTTGTAATCATTTTTAGTGATTCGCATTTTCTGTGAAAGTGTACATTTGATTATAGAACATTAATTGATAAGAATTTAGTGAATACCTTGTTTTGACACACAAATTACCTAGGGAAAAAATTAAAAAAATTATTGTGCGAACAGTGTCAATGGGGCTCGTGGCAGTTGTGATGATAATGGCGTGGTTTTGGGATGGATTTTCAGCTCAATATATCCACTTACCGCGGATACCCTGTCCGGATATATTCAAATATGTGTGGGATGGACATAACTACATGGGATTATTAACGATAAGGGATGTTGGTTACGGAAAGACGACGGTGCATGTTAAATTGTCAGAGCAAGGAACAAGACTTAGGATGTTTCCGGTAAGATTTAAGAGATCTACTGTGCAAGAGTTTGCGACCTTAGGTACTAGTTGAATATGAGGTCCTCCAAGGCTACTCCAACTGAACACAATTTTCCTTCGGTCTGTGAAGAAATGCTTAACTTCATAAGAAAAAAACAACATTTCAATTAAAGTAGCGGGTTTTAGTCGTTCGTACGCAACATATAAGATGAGAGCAGAATCATTTTTTTTTTTTTTTTATTTTTTGTATGAGGAGGGAAACCAAATCCTGGAACACTCAAAATCAATCTGGTTCATTCCATAGGGTTATCCATTTTGTGCTTTAGAATTTTAATTTAAATTAAAATAAAAAGTTTTAAAGATTTCAATGAAATTTGTTTACTGTTTTAAATAGACTATGCCGTTATGTATGAAAACCAACATTGGTTAAATATCCGCCACGGGAGTCTTTGCAAAATTCGATTCTTATGAGGTAATATTCGATGACGTTTCGGCACATTTCTGGCTGTATCTGGATCACACGCGCACTAAACTGTCACCGTGGTGGTTACAACGATCACATTTGGATTCTCATGCTGCAATTTTGTTGCTTAACGTGGCCGCCGAGCGAGAAATAGGCTTCATAACTGGAGAAGAATTTGTTCGAAAAATTGGTGTCAACTTGTTTATTTTTCTAATCATACGCCTAATCGGCGTATATTCTGCGCGTTCTATGGTCTATGGTGATGGTTAAACTACCCACATTTTAAAATGGTAAGGCAATAACTAACTACGTGTCACTATGGATGACAGATGGATTTGATGGATGCCATATTTCAGGGATGTGAAATGCCAAAAATCGAAATGAATAACCCGATTTTGCTATAGTAGTCACCGGCCACTAATCTGAAGCAGCCCTTTGGCTTCACGATGATAAATGACAAAGCAACTGCGCCCTATGCAAGTAGGACTCCGGATGTAGTATCCCGGCCATCAGAAAGCCTAAATTCTTCACTAAGTTTTATAACTTGAGGACACAGTGCTAAGGGGTGCAGAACATTTAAAAACATACAGAAAAGTTACAATCACAGATCGTATGATACCCTATCTTCTAATTCGTCCCTAATAAAGTGGGCTTGGCGTTGTGAACTTTTTGGTTCAAATGCAGTAAAATCTTTCTCCTCAGGGGATTTTTTCTCGATTTTTAAGAGTTTTAATCACATAATTTGTGGCTAAGACTATTTCTGATAAGAAAATGGGCGTGGCGGTCGACATTTGTAACCGAAGATCAAGAATTCCTGTCAAATATTCACAATGAGGCTTAACCATCACCGTAAATAGTTTTAAGAAAGCAAAATAGGTTTTTTGTAGAAACCACCTTCGAAAGTGGGAGTGGCATTATATAATGCATGGACGAATTGTAGAGAATATGAACGTCTATACGTATATATTACGTTAAGTTGGTATTTTTCAGTTTCTAGTAAAAATATTCATAAAAGGGAATTTTTTTTTAAAAAAAAAAAACAGTACACTTGTACTGCTTCGGATCTTAAGAAGGTGATGATACCGAATTTTGTCTTCTTGGCTTAAAATTTAAGGTCCAAAATGTGGTGACATACGGACAGACGGACGGGCGGACTTGACTAAATCGATGCTGATCACAAATATATAGGTATATACTATTGGTGGTCTACCGTTATTAATTCCTCTATGTTACAAACTATCAAAGTTAATATACCCTATGGAATAGAGTATGAAAAAGATTTTGTAAACACCCTGTAGAGCTCTAATGTAGAGTTCTACCAAAAATTGATTTGCATAGTCTTGGGTAGACAGAATTTTTGGTAGAGATGTTATCTCGTGTAAACAGGTATGGAGAGGAAATTATCTCTATGGTGTACACCAAGCTTAAGAGTACATGCCATCTAAACCTTTGATCTTGGTACATACGGTATTCAAATCGCCTTTGTATTATAATATTCGAGATTGTGGTGACCTAATTTACCAGCATACTTAATTTAAATTCAATATTAGTTTTCGTCCTCCCTAAACTCATTGCAGTCCAAAATAAAAATTAGAATGGCTTTCGGTGGATTTGTTAGCAGTTCTCCCAAATCGTTGAAGGAGTATTCGGCGAGCACTGCCCTTCTGGTTCTCCTCGGCAAAGATTCTGGCAGTCGTTTGCAATTGCAGCATTTCGACGTTATATCTTCTCACAGTAATTTGTTGTGACGCTTTAGATATCCGCATGCGTACCTCCTAGGCTACAACAACGTAGTGATCCGAGTCGATGTCAGCCTTGCGTCGATCGCAATGTGATCAATTTGATTTACCGTCTCATGATCAGAAGAACGCCATGTCCCCGTGTAATGAGCAAAAAATGATGTTTAGTTCCTCTGAAAAGTTAATTAGCCTAAGTCCGGTTCCGGACGTGGTGTCGTGTTTACCAAATGTTCTATGAAAGATGCCCTCCTTTTCTATTGTTGCGTTAAAATCACATAATATTCTTTCTAATATTCTTTCTAATATTGCTAATAGGTTTTGTCGAGGAGCTCGTAGAAACACCCTTTGTGGCGTCGTTCTTGTCCTTAGTGGACGAATTAAGCCTTGATGCGAATTCGTAATAAGACGCTCGCTTACGTGTCGGAAGCTTAAGACTTCTTTCCTGAGTCTGCCTCTTATGATAAATTCGCAAGAAGCCCTGCTTCTGTTCTCTGCAGCAATCGTTATAGTACATATCGGAGTTTTTCATCTACATATATATATCCTTTATAGCAATCTAGGACCTCTGGTAGTTATTTGGCTGCAAGCGATCTGTTAAGGGTTAGAACTTTCCACTTGCAGATCCGAAGGTGGTTATCCTTATTTCGATTGCTGCGGTTGTCAGTAGTAGATCCACCCGTATTCGAGGCTTGTGACTGTGGTAGGGAAGTTTCCCCGACGCATAACCCCCAACTTAAAGGGTCAGTTTCTTGGTTGCCAGTAGCCTACTACAGGGATGCGTGCGCTGCTGTTGGTCCGTTAAGAACTCCTCCACCACCATCATTTCTTAGAAAAACCCTTTCACAGTTATCAAATTCCTTATAGGCCTGATTTCCAAATATGTCGTAGTAGCCCATATAAGGTGTTCACTAAGTAGTTCAAGTTGATTGGAACTGTATACGTCACCATTAATTCCATCTGAAGAATCCTTCCGCTTCCACATTGGTACATGGAAGGGGGCCTTAGTACCCCACACACTGTGGGGTGCTCATGATACGCACGGGAAAATAACTGATAATGAGGAAATATTTATGGGGCCAAAATACGGGTTTATTATTGTGAACGCATTCTTTCTAAATTTACTCTTCTTACTTACGAATATTTATATCTCTTCTCAGGATTACGTTGGCGATATTTATCCGAACATCGAAAAGAGCAGGGTTCCTGATTACATCAGAACTGGCACACCGATTCCCTACATAGTTAAATTCCCACTACAAAATGTTGTACCAAGGGTCATCGAAATCTCTGTCAACGATGTCAGAATATGTTCCGGTCCAAAATGTTAGCGCTACCGATTATTTAAATCAAACATTTGTGTAGTTAATTCGAATCATTTTCTAGATAACCGACCAAGAGAAACCATTAAATTGCAACACACAATAAGAAACATCAGACGTCTATCAGCAGAATCACAGTCCAATGAAAACTTACTCGCGGATCCTAATTTTAGCTTTGACCTGTCGGAGATTTGTGGCAAAGAGAACAGTAAGCATGTCAAAAAGCTTGCGGTTTACGGTGAAATCATAGCCACATCACAATTCCCATGGATTGTGGCCATTTACACTAGAAAAATGAGTGCGCTAGAATTCCAGTGCGGAGGTAGCCTAATCTCATCACGCACAGTAGTTAGCGCAGCTCACTGCTTCCAGCATGGTTCTGAGTCTATTCCGGCTGATAATCTGCTGTTGTCTATGGGTCGACATAATCTCAACGAATGGCAAAATGCCGTCAATATTGGAGTGCAAAGACTCATTACACATCCAGATTTTAGAGCCCATGGTTTCGATGCAGATGTTGCCGTTGTACAGCTTAACCAGAGTGTGAGGTAGGTCATTTTTGTAGAACGGTTCTATCATACTTGAAATATATATATTTTTTCATTTAGCTTCTCAATGTCAGTCCGGCCAATATGCCTGTGGAAGGGATCTACAGATGTCCGTGCTATTGAAGGCTCCAAGGGAATAATTGTAGGCTGGGGTGAAGATGAATTACATACCGGCCCAACCACTGTTCCGAAGTTAGTCACTACGACAATTGTCTCGGATGTGACGTGTTTAAGATCGAATGAACGATTCTTTTATATGACGTCAAATCGGACGCTGTGTGCAGGTAATAGAGACGGAAGTGGCCCCTGTCTGGGGGATTCCGGGAGTGGCCTAATGATACGTAATGGGGACACATGGGTGTTGAGAGGAATTGTATCGGCTTCACTGTTAAGTGATACTCAAAAATGCAATATGAACGAGTACGTTGTATACTCTGATGTTGCGAAATTCACAGAATGGATCAATTCAAATATGTTACGATAGATAATCTTTATTTAGCTTTTTAAGTATGTATGTGAATAAAAAGTTGTAAATAAATAAAATTTGTTAAGAAATAACGAATAGATAAAATCGGAAGTTCTTGGGGTTTTTTTTTGTTCATTCATCCAACAGACAGATTTGAGCAAAAAGTATGTATGTTCGTGCCGTTAAGCCTGAAACCAATAATAATGTCTTATGTACATATGTCTGTCTATAATATGGGGGGTGATGTTGCAACTTATTGCAAATTTTTGCTAAATTACAAAGTAATTTGTAAATTCAAATAGTAAGATGTGGAGTATCTAATTGTGGAAATATTTGATGGTAATGTAAAATGTTTAGTTGCCTGTGTTTATAATCCAGATAGGAGCTGATCCCCTGAGTAATTCCGTGTTCTTTCTGAATTGTCTGTATTATATGAACATGTGTTTAGATTCGCGACCAGATTTTCTAGGTGGAATCTCGATCAGACCTGCTTTTCTGTACACTTGATGTCATCTTTATTCATAACGTTGTTCATACGTGATTTTAATATAAAGATTCCAAGTCTATTAACTTGAATTCTCCTTCGTAGTAGTGTCTTCCATTCTCTAAGAAAATTGTAGGCTACTAGCTGACCCGAATAAAAAACTTAACTGTTTTCATGCTTTTGTAAATTATTTGTTCGATACTAAACAAAACTGTTGGTTTAACATAAGCTTAGCTCATGGTTGAAGTACTCTAAGTGCTCAAATGTAAATACATATAAACTCTATAGCACATACTCGTAGCAAAGTAATCCTTCAAACACAAATTAGGTTACTTATAAGATCGCCTGCAACATTGCCTCGTTAATTACTCGAACTGCTCAGAGAAATTGTTACTACTCCAAATTGAATTCATCGCTTCCCTCTAAAGTACTTTGGCGAAACTATTATTAGCTTCACTCCGACCAGTTAAATAACTTTTTCCTCTCTGATGTAACACAATCTTCTTCTCATGTCAGTAGTGGAAAATCAAGTAGATTTTGAAGTGGTTACTGAAAATGATTGTTGCAATGAAGTTGATTGATATCATGACATTCACATTCTCTCAATGCCGAAAAAAAAAACCCACAATGCAAAGTCTCCAAATAACTACAAGCCTTGAAGTATTTTACAATGCTTAAAGGCGGTTTTGCCAGGCGAGAATAAATAAGGAATAAGCCACCCAAAAAGAGAGGTTTTTCTCTGCATATTTAAGCCAAGACATTGACGTTTCTCTTGAGTGAACAATTTGAAAAATAATAAAATAAAGATTAAATGGACAAACTGTTTTTAAGATCAAGAAGTGGAGGATGAATATGTTTGGAAATATTTGCAGAAAAGAATTGCAATGCCCGTGAGCAGGAAGGTACATTATTGAGCCTGTTCCAAATGTATCTGACAAATGATGAAAAACTATTTCAAAAATACATACGTTTGCCGGCACAAATTTGTTTGATTCCCTGCTGGAGGATATTTCTCCAGAGCAACAATTGGTGTTTAACTTTGAGATTTGTGGTATTTGTATTGTTTTTAAAATAATAAGTTTTATTACGGTCTACTGAAAGGAAAAATGTTTTTATTGAAACATAATACAAATCATTGTTCGTGGAAGTGAAATGAATATATTTTTTAAGACTTTTGTTGTTGCTGTTCCTCAGCCAATTCCTGATACTTGTTGATCAAGTTAAATACGGCAGGCTTTACTTCTCATGGGCACTGTGATTGTAGATTAATTGGAAGAGCCTCAATGTCACTAGCAAATGCTCCAACCGTTTCTATCGTTTGCCCGTTATTACCTTTGCTTTCTTCTGCTTCACCTTTCGATAATCTTTTATGCTTCTCCAACGCTTCTTTAATTCAAGCACTGTAATTAAAAAAGTAAAATTACGACAAGTTTTTTAGCAATAGGGGAAAGCCATAAGTCACGTGGATTCCAATATCGTATCAGTAATTGCTTTGTCAGTATTATTATTGAAAAAGTTTTGATTGCCATTATTAAACACAAATGGAAGGAAACCATGCCTTTCATCAACAAAATTTTGGACACGATGGAATTTTCTTATATGTGTTGGTGCAATTGATGGGAAACATGTTCGTAGCGTGCACAAAATGCTGGTTCTTTGTACTATAATTACAAGGAATATTTTTCTAAAGTTCTATTTGCACTTGTGGATGCAGAGTGTAAGTTTATCATTATTAACGTTGGGTTGTATGGACGTGAAGGAAACGTCGGGATTTTCCATAAAAGCCCAATTGGGGAAACAAAAAATAAAATAAAAATAACACATGAAGTTTGCCTATCAATACAATTCATTATAACAAATCAAAAGAAATTACATATGTACATTGTTCAAAGAATTATTTTATACTCTAAATCCATTAATATAACGTACCTAATTAGATATCTATAAGTGTTTTTCATTTTGTATTGATTAATATTAGAATAGATACATTCTCATCGTATAGTTAGCAACTAGTGTCGAATGTTTCGATTAAGTTAAATTTCTTATATAGTTAAAATATAATAAAAAAATATATAATTCAAAAAAAGGTGAGGTGAAGAGGGTGATTTTTGAAAACAAAAACATAGAGAATAAGTATTGTGTTAAACGTTAATGTAATTAAATTGAATATCACAATTCTTAAAGCACTACTTTGATTAAATCGTTTACTTCATTGAAATCAAAATTAAAAACCCATTTTTTTACTTCACGATAAAATGAACGAGCATTGTTACTACAACGTATATCCAGCGGTAGTGAGTTAAAAATTCTAGGTGCAACTGAATTATAAAAATTTAAGAAGTGGTGGGTGTTATGCGGTTTAACAATCGCCAGGAATCTTTCGGTGCTTCGAAGCCCGTAAACAGTGGGATTACGATTTAATGAATATCCACTCTTTAAGTAAAATATTTTAAGTACTTTGTAAGAGTAAAGATGTTTAGGAGGAAGTATTAAAGAGTTATGAAAAAGCAAAAAACTATGTTCTAAGCGTTCTTTTCTCCAAATAATTCTTAGAATATGTTTTTGCACTATTAGCAAAGGTTGGATTTTATTGCTATATATACCACCCCAACAAACAAGACCATATTACAATTTTGATTGTACTAGGCTGTAATAAATTCTTTCTAAGAGTTTACGAGAGCAAAACAATCTTAGGTGAAACATTGTGCTAGTAGATCTTAGAAAATACTTTCTAAGTAAGGAAGTATGCGCACTTCAATTTAAATTGCTATCAAACTCGAGTCCCAGGTACTTAAAAGTAGTTACCCTTTCAATTATAAAGCATTTCGATGAGCAGCTTAGATCTTACTAGTTTTGCTACAAGTATTGTAGCTAACTAGCACATGTTTACAATTAGTACAGTGATAAGTTATTTTAGTGAATTGACTAATATTAGGCGATAAGCTAAAAATCATAATTTTGGTTTTATCACTTATGGCTAGCTTATGACCACTGAATCAATGTCTAAGTTCTTCTAAGTTATGACTAAATCCAAAGTGGAAGCATTGGAATAAGAACAAGCTAAGCTATGTCATCTGCAAACCCGGTTTGTAACCCTTTCAATTGTTGATTGAAGATTGAATTGATATAAATCAGAAATAAAACTGGGCCCAACACCGATCCCTGTGGAACACCTGTTTTAATATTCAGACTATTACTCAACCTACCTTCTAACTTAACCACTTGTTTTCTACTATTAAGGTACGAAGCAAACCAATTAAGCACGAAGCCTCTAAAACCAGCTTTTCCAGTTTTTCTATTACTAATTTATGTTTTAGAGTATCAAATGCCTTGATTTATAAAAAGCGCAGCAGTATTTTTATTAAGGCTCTCATAATTATAGGTACACAATTTTACTCTGTTGATCTACCAGCTCTGAACCCATATTGATTTGGACTAAAAAAAAGAGTAACGCTCTAACAATAAGATAACTCTGCTTTTAATCACTTTCTCAAACAATTTAAAAAAAAAGGAAAGAAGAGAGATGGGCCTGTAATTATTTAAGTTTTTGATATCCCATTTTTTAAAGATAGGTACTACCTCAACAATTTTTAAGCAGTCTAATACTTGAACAATATTCAAAGTGAGGCTTAATTATAGTATTATATACTCTCATAGCACAAAATTTTTGATATACTTTTTCTTACTTTAACAAAAAAGTATATATTCAACATGAGTGCTAAAAGACAACTTATTATCAATCAAGATTCCTAGGTATTTGATTTCATCAACTATTTCAACTGGCTCGTTTTCAATACATATACTTTTTCTAGTGCTGTCGTTTAGTCTCATAGCTTATGATTTATTTATTGAATAAACTTATATTCATTTCAAACCAGTTCTTAATTCCCTTAAGTCCGAACTTATTTTGTTAATCCCCTCGTCAGCAGAAACATCAGACACGAATAACAAGACATCATCAGCAAATAACATCAATTTCGAATGCACAACCTTTTTTTCCATATCATTAATATAGATCAGGAATAATAAAACTCCAAGTACTGATCCCTGAGGTACCCCAAATTTATATTGATTGCATCAGATAACACGTTATTCACCTTGGTCTTTTGTCTTCTTTCTGGGAGGTATGACTTAAACCAATTCAGTTCCGTATTTCGAATGCCATATGTATCCAACCTTCAAAGTATCTACAGTTTCAAATGCCCTTTTTAAATCTAAAAAAAATAGTCACTACTACTTTTCTGTCATGAATTTAGATTTTCCATTTAGTTATCACTAGGCTAATTAAAGATTCACAATTATGATTTTTCGAAAATCCTGATTAATAAAATGATATCAGATTATAGGAGTTAGGTATTTAGATATAAACAATCTTTTCAATTACCTTACTTTCCAATGGCAACTCCTTCAATTCTTCAATTTTAGTTGTGTTTTTAATCTTTGATATTGGAACTACAACAGAATCTTTCCAACAATCAGGAAAGATACCATAATAAAAGATTTATTAATTATTTTAGTTAATAGGTTGCACAGATATCAAAAGTGTTTATATACAATTGAACATTTGCAAAGTTTTGATGTTTTTTGTTGCTCATAGTCTTAAGTTCATTATTGTTCATTAAATTGAATTTAAAATCCAGATAATAATAGTCATCTATAATACTTGAATAATTTATGTGTCCTATATGATTTCTTATTTCTACTATGCTATCAAAAAAATAATTATTTAACAAACCTGACATTTGTAAATTACTTTTGTGTCTAATGTTATTATACGTAATTTCACTGACCGGCTTCACATCTTCTTTTAGGACCAACTCCACATGGTTTTTTGGTCATTCGAATTTTCTACTTTACCACTGATGTAATTCGTCTTGGCGTCTTCAAGCGCAGCTTTAAGGCGATTTCGCACTGTTTTCGTTAAGTGACCATTTAGCAATCTCGTACTGTTTATTTTTTTCGGATTTCAGCACCCTAAAATTTTCGTTAAACCATTCGTTTTGAAGAGTTTTAATAGTTTTGTTAGTCACAAATTTGTTGATGAAATTATTAAAATTATCACTAAACACTTTAGACATGAGTTCCACTTGTCGTTTTCTATATAGAAATTTTTATTTTACAGTTCATTTTTGAAACTGATACTGTTATATTTAAAAATTTTAAATGACTTTTCCTTTTGCACTATGCTGTATCTCGTTTTATTAGTATACTTTTATGGTTACTAACCTTTAACTCCGACACTGTATTAGCTCTAGTTTTTAACCTATTGTTAACCATAACTTAATCAATTAGGGAACGTGTTGTTTTAGTTATTCTAGTTGGGTTAAGTACTATTTGATACAGAGCGTTATCTTCGATTAATGCTTTTATTTGATTACTATATACGTAATTATCTAACCAATTAATCACCCATTAGTAAAATTTCATTTTTATGTATGAGATCAGTGCTGTCTAACCACTCCGGGAAAACATCAAGGAACACATTTCACATCACTTTCCACACATCTGAGACATAACTTATCACTGATGCAATTTCCTTGCTTGTGGTTAAATGCAAGACACTTAAAACAACTTTTCACGTTTATTTTTTCATATACAACACACCCATCATATTTGAAGTACATTATTTTCCCACTCAATATATCTTTTAGGGCCTGACTATCAACTTTCAATAACACATTATAGATTGAATTATTTTTAAACGATTTATAAGTGCATTAAAGTGCACTTTAATTCTTTAAAAACATAAATATTTTTGTTCTTAAATGACTCCAATATTTCATCATAATTTAAATTCTCACTAGAATCACTTACTAGTATTGTTGTATTTCTCATTTTTGGGATATGAATTTCATGTTTATCACTCAATTTGTTTTTAATTTCTTCGCTTATTTTCTTCGAAGAGTCTTCACCGTCACATCAAATGTTTACACAACTAAACTTTTACAGAAAGTTTAGTTGGGCAAACATTTTTTTTAACGTCGGCTTTTGTTTTGTCAAATTCCTGACTTTTTTTGGCTTAATCAAGACCGGTATCAACTGATTTTTTTAATAAACCTGCATAAGATAGTTTTGATTCATTCTCACTTTTATTATAATATTTTCACTCCATTTTGATTTGTTTACTAATAGAGACTCCATTCCATTATGTAAAGGGTGACCAGATAGCAATGATAGTTTTTTCGCTGTCAAAGTTACAAATGACAAATACCTGTCAGAATATTCAGTAAGGTTCGCCACTTCATCATGCATTCCCCAAACGTATGAAAATTATTAAAACATATTATCGAAATTCCGCCTAAGTTGTAAATTTCCTCGTGAGGTAGGTCGTCATCATGGTTTCAGTGCGCAAGAAATTCGTCGCACCGTGGAAAAGTTTGAGCATGAGTACATTCTTTTGGACCTTAAGCCGTAGCGGCCAGTATCGAAGAAGACCCAGAAATGTCGATTCGGCGCCGATCAGCTGAATTGGGCATCGCCAAAAAGTCAACCAGGCTTATTTTGCGGTTGGATTTGGGCCGACGTCCGTATAAGATTGTGCTGACGCAAGAATTAAAGCCGGACGACCATAGACAATGCCATGAGTTCACTAATTGGGCGCTGGAAATGTTGGCCGGAGATCCGGATTTTAGCCAAAAAAACATCTTCTCGGACGAGGCCCATTTTTGGCTCGGCTGCTATGTCAACAAGCAAAATTGCCATTATTGGAGCGACCCCAATCCACAAGTATTCGACGAAGCATCAATGCATCCACAAAGATTGACTGTTTGGCGGCATCATCGGACCTTATTTCTTTCGAAATGAGGAAGGAGACACCGTTACTGTCAATTGTCCTGGGTATAGAGCGATGTTCACCGACTTTCTGTGGCCAGAGTTTGACAACGTCGATATATCCGATCTGCGGTTCAAACAAGATGGTGCTACATGCCCTACAAGTGACGCAACGCTCGAAGTGGTGAAGGAGAAGTTTGGCTACTGGGTCCTCTGACGGAGTTCTTCAATTGGCCGCTGCGATCATGCGTCTTGACACCCCTAGATTATTTTCTCTGGGGCTACGTCAAGCACTTAGTCTACGCTAACAAGTCAACGAGCTCGAGACCAACATTCGAGACGCTATTGTCGGAATAACGCCGCACCGCTTGAAACACTGCCAGCGAAGCCGAGGCGGCCATTTAAATGATGTGCTACTCAGTACATAATGGTATGAATGGAGCATCAAAATAAAGCCAGAATCAATTTGATGACTCATACCGCTGTTGTTTTATTTAAATTTCTTTTCCTATCGTTCTTATCTGGTCACCCTATATATCTTTTTTTATCTCCTCCACACTGATTATAACAGTCTCACTCCGTTTCTTGAAAGGTTCACTAAAAACACTCAATCTTTTAATTTCCTCTACGCTTTTCTGACAAGTCTCTTGAGCAGTTTTCATTGCCCTGAGCCTGTCAGTATATCTCCACTCAATTGCTCCCAATAATTTTTTTTAATTTCAGACTCGTTCTTCAAAGATTCTTCGAATTCATTTTAATATTTTTTTAAGTACATTGCATTTTTATTTATTGACTTTTGTATTTCTTTCAAAACCAAATAAACATTGTGAATGTACATCATGCAGTATACACATACATACGAGTATGTATATATTTAACTATTGTATTCCCATTGACCAACTGTATTGGTCTAAGCCGCTGCACTTTAACGCCATGTGAAAAGCTTTACCATACACACCCGCACATCTGATTCCCGATTCTCCGCGAATTGCATTCTTACACTTAAAGCATTCCTGCATTTACGCCGTGGATCAGTGCTTAATTGCGCGATCATTGAGCGAGAGGTTCAGGGGTCGAGTCCAAGAAAATATAAAAATAAAAAAACTAAAAGTTTTCTCACGGTCCCACCTTTCGCCAATATCTGACAAACAACTAAGAGTAAAACTGTCATGAAAAGCTTCTCTCAATCGAAAAAATTGCCCTTCGGAAATGGCATAAAACTGTAGGTGGTTGCGAGAAGCTAGGCCAGGTTCTGCATTGAACAGTTAGCGCCAAAATATTTAAATTTTTTTATATCCTTTTTAGCTTGTTATTTTTTACTTTGTACATCCCACATGAATTCACTTTCGTCATCCGATGTCAACTTATAGCTTTTCTTGGCATTTTGCACTTTCTTATTGTCCTGAACACTAATTTTTCTTAAAATATAAAATATACATAATTAAAAAATATTTGGAAAATATTCCAAGTTAACTATATACAGTGAAATTCGCATATAGTGACCTTCGGTTATAACGACCAAATTCATCCTGATATACCGACTTCAGATATAAAGACGATTCCGGATAAAGCGTCCGTTTTTTCCAAGAATTTAAATTTTTTCTTTCGGATATAGCGACGAAATAAAAAAAATTATACATATGTATCTGTAGTTGCCTGTGTGAAATTGAAACCTAGTTACCGTTTGTTTCTTTTGCTTGCTCTGCTTCTTTGGTTTTTATTCGGTTATTGAAACTACGAATCGAAGGAAAAACTATTCGTACGCTGTGTAGTATTGTAGTATTTTTTGCGCTTGGGGTTGTCGTAATGGATCCATTTTTCATCACCAGTAACAATCCGATGCAAAAATGACTTCCTTTTATGGCGTTCCAGCAGCATTTCAGACATGCAAAACCGCCTTTCGACGTCTCTCGGCTTGAGTTCATGTGGAACCCAATTTCATTTACATACATTTTTTGCTTTAGTTTTCGAACGTTCTGAGGAAATTTAGTTCATTATGGCACAATCATCTGTTAGACGCACATTGACTATTGAAGAAAAATCAGCAATAATTTGGTGGCTGCACAATGGTGAATCTAATGCCAATTTATGCAAAGAATTCAACATGCCGCATTCCTACCTTTCTACGATTTGGAAAAATCGAGAAAAAATACATCAAGCTTTTGAGTCAAATTCTTTAAAATCAAAAAGGAATCGTAAATCCGAGTATGAAGATATTGAAAATTCACTTTTGATATGGTTTAAATCGCAACGGAGTAAAAATATCCCTTTGAGCAGTCGCATTTTACAAGAAAAAGCTAATTAATTTGGGACCCTACTAGGAAGGAAAGATTTTAAATGTTCTGAAAGTTGGATCTTTCGATTTCGACAGCGTCATAATATTGTGGTCGGCAAAATTTGTGGTGTAGCAGCAAGTGTTTCTCAAAGTGACTGCAGTGAATGGTTAAAAAAGGTTTTTCCAAAATTTAGAGAAGGATATAAAGATACAGAGATTTATAATGCGGATGAAACAGGATTGTTCTATAAACTAACACCTGAAAGAACATTAAAGCTAAAAGGCGAAAAATGTGTGGGTAAGTTGTCAAAAGAACGGATCACAGTGTTAGTTGCTGCAAGTATGGATGGAGTGAAACGGAAGTTACTTATCATCGGTAAGTCAAAGAAACCTCCATGCTTTAAGAATATTAAATGTTTACCTGTTGATTACGAAGCCAATAAAAAGGCCTGGATGACATCTGAAGTTTTCGAAAAGACTTTAAGGAAATGGAACTCTGAGTTAAAGCGCGAAAATAAAAAAATTCTTTTGTTTGTTGATAACTGTTTTTCTCATCCACATATTGATAATTTGACAATTATTAAATGGGCATTTTTACCACCGAACACAACATCTGTTATTCAACCAATTGACCAAGGTATTATAAAGTGTCTCAAACAGAATTACCGAAAAATATTAGTGTTAAAAATGATAAATCATCTTGAGAATAATACTTCAGAATTCCGCGTTAGTCTTTTAGACCCAATAGAAATGATAACAACAGCTTGGGAAAGATTACACCAGGAGACTATAAAAAAATGTTTCGCACATGCAGGCTTTTGTAACTCATCACCTTTGCCTACAGATGAAGAGGATACCGATGATGAACTGGATAGTTTGCCTTTAGCACAACTCGCCAAAATTTGGTCGAAAGAGGAAAACTACTGTAACTGGGAAACTTACATTGATATAGATAACCATGTTCTGACCACCGAGGACCCTACAGATCAAGAGATTATTGAAAATGTAGCATCATGTGTTCAGCTTCAGCAATAAATATGCATGAATGAGGATGAGTCTGACGATCCGGAAATGCCTGAATGAGTTCCAAAGCTCACAGATGCTTTAGGTGCTACATTTCGGTCTTAAAACGATTTGCTCTATTTGGTGAAGGTGAAAACATCATGGAAGTTTCGTGGCTTATAAAAACTAAGAAGCGACTAGAAAAAGCTTTTGCTGAAAAAGGAACTTAAAGCTTCGAAATATTACAGACTTTTTCACAGAAATGATTTAGATACTCTTCATAAGTTGAGCTCTTTTTATTAGATACATTTATATTATTACTTTTTCTCATTTCTTACTTAATAATAAAAATTTAAATACATACATGCGTTCGTACCTACTGGCAAAAAATTTGCTTTTTTATTCTGACCTTCGGTTATAGCGACATTCGGCTATAACGACCATTTAAGTCCGGTCCCTTCACCGTTGTTATATCCGGATTTCACTGTATAACAAACTTCTTTTATATAAGCAAGTGCTTAAACCTGTGTGGACGTTCTTTATACAACTAACCAAGTAAGAGACATTTTGCATAATCATGCCAAAATAAAGTTATAATAGTATAAGTGAGTGAATGCTCCCTGGTATATCAGAAACAATGATATCCATAGAGACTTAGGGATAGCCACCGTGGAAGATGAAATAACAAACTTCGCTTGCAAGCTTATAACGAAGATTGTCACCTATCCACGCAAAAAAAAATAATTCACATGTGGTTAACCGTGCTGTAGTGGTAACAGCTTGTCACGCTAAGGGTTCACGGTTCAAATCCTAATGTTAAAAATCACCTATTTATTATGTATGAAATAAATTAAAAATTCGATCAATTGCGAAAGCTTACATATGTCAACTCTACTGCGAAGGCATAACACTGGCAGTGAGCTGGCTATGTGGCTGAAAATGCAACTTGATCGTGATGATGACATCAGGAGGATTGGAAAAAAAAAATACTGCGATCAATGATCTGAGCAAGGACAATAACAACAAATAAAGAATGCTTCCCACTTATCTGGACGCCACCCTTGGAGTTTACTGAAACTTAATACCCCCTCAGATTCAAACTACTACAAGTCTATGTAATTTAAACTTAAACTCTTTTTTTCAAAAGTGACGCCAAGGTCTTTTTTTGAAGATATAATCGACAAGGGCATATTACCAATATTATGTAAAAAACAAACAGGGAAGAGGTTGCGACAGTAGGTAAGGCTTTGACATTTCGAGACACTCAAATATAATTTTTTTTTTACAGCAAACAGCTAATCTCTGAAGATTTTCTTGCAGCATACGACAATCTTGCTCAGATTTAATTGGTCGAACAATTTTTAAGTCGTCGGTATATATTTGACATTCCAAATTTAAAATTATATCAAAAATATAGGAGAAATAGCAAAGATCCAAGATGGCTACCCTGAGGAGCTCCCGGAATGAGATACACAGCTGGTCAAAGAAATATGTGTGAGTTAAAATTTTATTTCAAATTTGATTTGCTCAAAGTGTTTTTGGTTTTCGTTTAAATTCATTTAAATGCTCGTACAATAAACAACGAATTTATAAACATAATAATTCCAAAATTAAGAAATAAATAAATAAAATAGGAAATTTCGTTGAGATTCATAATTTGTTCGTGGCCAACAGAATAGATGTGTTGACCTAAACCAGTGAAATTCGTAATACATACTTATCAACATGTTTTTGAAAATCCAGAGGTTTTTCGTTTCCTTACCCTAATATCCTGAATATCCTTCATTATTTATTGAATTAAACAATTTTTGACATATTGCCAAAGGTATAGCATACCAATCGCTAATCTCCACTTCAGCTCAATCCATAAGTTCTCAATTGGGTTGAGATCAGGGGATTGACTGGGTCACGGGATTAGAGACACTTGATGATCCCGGAACTAATGTTTTACAAGACCCGAAATATGTTTCGGGTCCTGCATTGTTCTCCGGCATAAGCATGATGTCCTCCAAAATATCCCTGCATTCAAATCTGTTCATGGTTTTATTTATTCGAAATATGGGGCCAATACCATACCACGAAAAACAACCCCATACCATGATATTTCCCCCTCCGTACTTTACAGTTTTTCTAGTGAAGCGCAGTTCAAACTCCTTGCTTTTGATTTTTGTTTTCATCACTCCAAAGGATGTTATGCCATTATCTCACTCCTTCAGGTCCGTTCCACTCTTTGTGGCTTAAAGCGAATTCTTTTCGAAACTTTAAGTTCTCACCTTTCACAAGTGGAACTTTCTTGGCAATTCTTTCCGAAATATTGGCATTTTGGAGTCTACGACGAACTGTGCGCTCACTTACTACATTTCCGATTTGTACGGAAATCATCATTAAAGACGAGGTGAGGTTTGTTCTGCTTTCCCCGATTTTCCTTGACTTTTAAAGGGTTAAGGGCATTCGTTACAAAGTTCTGAGACCGTCCTAATGCCTCAGCTATAAAATTGTTCGTTTTGCCCGAATCCCTTAGTCGTCGAACCAAATTTCGCTCTTCTTGGGAGCAATGAGCTTTTCGTCCCATATTTAACGCTATTTTACTGAAATATTAACACCACCCTTAAATAAACAAAACAGGGAGAAGCACGTGCCAGAATTGAAACGTAAAATGACAATCTCTAAATATTTCCATGTTGCACATTTTGCGATTCCAAAATAACTGTTTAAGTAGCGTCAAAGTAAAACATATGCCTGCAAACTATGCACATCTATTTCTTTGACCAGCTGTGTATACTGGTGTTAAAAGTGTGTCGTTAATCCGAACGTACTGAATACGTTCCCTTAAATAGGAGTTGATCCACTTCAAGAAGTTGAAGTGTACTCGTATTCCCAATCTAAGTAGTTTTAACATGTAGTAAAAAAAAAGGAAATACATTTTATTTTTATACACATAACTTACCACTAGACCTTACATTGTAAGCCAATCACCAGTATAAACCCATCGTGACTAATCTAGCTGATCTAGTACAAAAGGCAGGAAAATGGAGGGATTTTCCTCCCTTCTAAAGTGAGCAGTCACGCTGGGTGGATCGGCGTTCTTTAAAGTATTTTAAAAAAAGACGTAAATTGTATAATTTTTACAAAAAATAAAGCTTCTATAACATCAGGTGTGGGGTTTACCACGAAATAAATAATACTGAGATAATAATAAATCTCAGTGGATGTACAACCCTGTTAAGATTAATCATCGATTAAAGTGATGCCCGATAGACGGGGAAGAACGAAATGATGGAAGCCCTGCACGAGGCAGGAATAGATGTCCCAACCACGGCCACGATTGGGCAGATCCGCACAATGTACCAAGAACAATGTGAGCCTCCTGTGCTCGAAAATATAGACCAAGGAACTTTTGGAAGTTGTGTACACGCACAACTTCTGACAGAGTACTCTCTTCTGATGGAGCGTCCGCTTCGGGTGGAGCCCCTACTTCTGGCAAAGTGCCCGCTTCTGATGGAGCACCAACTTCCGATTTAGCTGGACAGCAGACGTCTGGCAGGCGATCAACTTCTGACGCAACTTCTGTGATCATTTCTGATGACGCTGAGGAGCGAGAACTCGCTCGGTTGGAACGAAGAAAACGTATCCGAGAACTTCAGAGGGAGCTTCCAGACATGGAGCCGGTTTCAGCGCCTACAAAAAAAGTAGACTTCAGTGACAGAGAACGCAGTCCCTTTGTTCTCCGGCGACGACAACTATAGCGTTCGTAAGTGGGTAACAGATTATGAGGATGTGGCCCAGTCGCTTTGCTGCGATGATTGCACCAAGTACCTCTGTGCCCGTCGACTTCTGACAGGAACTGCCAAGGTACTCTGGCACTGGATAATATTCATGAGTAATACTAGAATAATCAAAGCTACCCTAGGTTACAGCAGTACAACTAAGATCGTAAATAGAGGAACCCCACAAGGTGGTGTTATTTCCCCCTTACTATGGATAATAGCAATTGACAAAATTTTGGTGCGACTTGAAAGGGAGGGGGTTAAGGTATTTTTTTTTTATAATTTGCGCCAAAGAGGATGTGAATACTCTTATACTATTACAGGACACGGGCGTTTGTGAAGGAGAGAGAGAGAAACAAAGATTTAGTGTAGTGGTTTGAAACTTAGATGGTATTAAGTTTCTGTAAACTTCAAGGGTAGCGTCCAGAGGAGGGGAGCTTGTTTGTTTTGCTTTTGTCGTTGCTCATGATTCATAGTCTTTTTTTCCGTCCTCCTGATGTCATCATCACGATCAAGTTGCATTTTCAGCCATATGACCACTCTACTGCCAGTGTTATGCCTTCGCAGTAGAGTTGACTTGGCTTTCGCAATTGATCGACTTTTTTATTTATTTCATGCGAAATAAATAGATAATTCTTAACATCACGATTCGAACCGTGAACCAACAGCGTGACAAGTGATGATGTTACCACTACACCACGGCCACCCTAAGGGGTTAAGGTGATTGCGCACACGGCCACCCTAGGGGGTGAAGGTGGTTGCGCACGCGGATAATGTGGTATTATTAGTGCCAGGAAAGTTAATCTCCACGATAAGTCAAATTATGGAAAGTGCTCTGGATAAGGTACACTCTTGGGCTACGAGATGTGGGCTTGGAGTAAATCCAGACAATATCAAAATGATGCTATTCACTACAAAAACTAAGCACTTGGAAGGAATGCACTTCCCCCAAACCAACCACTCTCATTATGTTCCAGTGCAAAATACGATTCTAGATCCGAAACTTAGTTAGAAACTTAACATAGAGCAGCGGGTTAAGAAAGCAAGTGTGGCTTTCTATGCTTGCAGCAGAACATTCGGCAAAAAATGGGGTCTCCAGCCAAAGATGACCCTATGGATATACACAGCCATTGTGCTTCCAATTCTTACCTATGGCGCCATAGTATGGTGGCCTGCCTGACTTAAAAAATAAAACATTAACAAAATCAAAAAAAAAAAATACAAAGATCGGCGTGTGTAGGCATCACAGGAGCATTGAGACCTTGCCCAACAGATGCTCTAAGTGTGATCCTGCATCTGATGCCCCATATTAAATTTTCAGCTATATGCAGCTCTGTCCAGCTCAGGGAAACTGGGTGCTGGAAAGCAAAGCCATATGGCCACTGTAATTTTCTGGAGACGATACCAAGTGAACTGATGACATCTTCGACCGATTACAGGACTCCCACGCTCGACTTCAGCAAATTTTTTTCAGTAAAGTTCCTAACGAGAGCAGAGTAGAAGAACGGAATGGTAATCAATGACTTTGATATCTGTATATATACGAATGGACTGCGGAGTTGGCGCAAGCATTTTCTCGGACCAACTGAATATATCGAAATCCTTCCGTCCCCCAGACTCTGCTAATACCTTTCAAGCGGAGCTTCTCGCGATTCGAGAGCCGCATGCTAAAAAATCTCCCAACGTTCAACGTAAATATGACTATCTTTTCTGATAGCCGAGCCGCAATCAAGACCATTGATTCGGTTACCATATCCTCAAAACTGGTAGAGCAATGCCGGTTTGAAATAAATGAACAAAGTATCCATTCTGGAATTACTCTCATTTGGGTCCCAGCTAGACAATCTCGGGTAGAACAACCTTACCATTTGTGCCATATGAAGAAAGACATGACCCAGCTTCAACAGACCTAAATCAAATGAGCTAGTATTCAGATCAAGGCCTGATATTGCCATAATTGTAGCCATTATTAGAGGCCACTGGCCTATAGGGGACAACGCGGACAAGCTTGGTATTCCTCACAACACTTTCTGTCGCAGCTGCAAAGACAGCAAAGAGAGGGAAACTCTTTTCCACTTTCTTTTCAGTTCTCCTGCCCTAACAAGGACCAGGCAATGCACGTCCTTCTTTGATGATTTCAGAAAGATAGCCTCTAAACGGATTGGGGAACTAATCCTGTTTCTGAACTCCACGGACTGGGTTTAGTTATATCCTTCTATCTCTAATAACACATCTCAACAAATAGAGTACACGAGTTTGTGTGGTATCAAAACGGCGCACTTAGCGCTAATTGGGTTCTTCCGAACCACCACTTTACCTAGCTACCTACCTGAATAGCAAAGAACTTAAGACAGAAAACATCAGATACGATCGGGTATGCATTTAACCAAGCTAATCAATCTTTCTGTTACTTGTTTGGATCTCAGCGACTGTCACACTACTTCCCAAGAGTCGCTGCCGAATGCTTTCGCAATGTCAATAAAGATACAGTAGAGGTTACTCCTATTATGACGATACTTTTGCATCTACGCTGGCCACGTTTACCACAGTTTGAATTCCGAACCAAGCTAATTTGTCTGAAGAAATGAAATAATAAAATAATCAATCATCAATCAATAAAATGGTCAAAACAAAAGCAGTGAAAGCTTCAGACTGCATCGCGCATGCACCTGAAACTATCCGTACATCGTTCTTGCTGGGGTGTTTATTTGAAGCTTCTGTAGTTTTAGGTTCAACAAATCTTAATGCTGCTATTTATTGATGACATTTGTTCCTTATTCTATAAGATATGATGTACATAAACGTGTTTGCAAAATTATGTTCTTATTTCCACTTAAATACCTATACAAATGCCAATTAGACTTACTTAAAGAACTAGTTAATAGCTTGATTTAATAAAGGATTTTTAATGCTTGAATTTCCCAAAAGTTCAAATGACACAAATATACTCTGAGCGTTTCAGTACTTCTCCTATCAGCTCAAAATTGATTGTGATTCATACAAAAATCCCAACAAATAAAACATTCACAATAATAATATTTTATTTTTTAATCTTTGAGGTGTTATCGTCTCAGACCCTTTAGTCTCTCGGAAATCTGCACTTCACCAGATGATTACGCTAACAGTCTCAGCTGGTGCAGATTTCCTTTTCTTTTCGTTCAGATATACCATATAGTAGATACAATCGGTACTTCGTAGAAGACGGTCCTCTGTTCCGCTTAAGACTTAAAACTAGTTTTATTAATAATAATTGTTCTATGTATACAATGCATAATTTATTGATGTGTAGAGAGATTTCCTAAACGAAGCCAAGGATTCGATCCACGAATATAATGTATTAATTTTTATTGAATTAATTTTTAATATCGCTGTTTGTTATTAGCCGGAACAAATAAATTCAGATAGCTTGTAATCATTTTTAGTGATTCGCATTTTCTGTGAAAGTGTACATTTGATTATAGAACATTAATTGATAAGAATTTAGTGAATACCTTGTTTTGACACACAAATTACCTAGGGAAAAAATTAAAAAAATTATTGTGCGAACAGTGTCAATGGGGCTCGTGGCAGTTGTGATGATAATGGCGTGGTTTTGGGATGGATTTTCAGCTCAATATATCCACTTACCGCGGATACCCTGTCCGGATATATTCAAATATGTGTGGGATGGACATAACTACATGGGATTATTAACGATAAGGGATGTTGGTTACGGAAAGACGACGGTGCATGTTAAATTGTCAGAGCAAGGAACAAGACTTAGGATGTTTCCGGTAAGATTTAAGAGATCTACTGTGCAAGAGTTTGCGACCTTAGGTACTAGTTGAATATGAGGTCCTCCAAGGCTACTCCAACTGAACACAATTTTCCTTCGGTCTGTGAAGAAATGCTTAACTTCATAAGAAAAAAACAACATTTCAGTTAAAGTAGTGGGTTTTTGTCGTTCGTGCGCAACACATGAGATGAGAGCAATTATTATTATTTTTTTTTTTAAAAAGGGGAACCATATCCCGGAGCACTCAAAATCAATCTGATTCATTGGACAGGGTTATCCACGGGAGTCTTTGCAAAGTCAACGATTCTAATTCGATGACGTTTCGGCACATTTCTAGCTGTATCTGGATCACACGCGCACTAAACTGTCACCGTGGTGGTTACAACGATCACATTTGAATTCTCAGAACTCCACGTGCTGCAATTTTGTTGCTTAACATAGCCGCCGAGCGAGAAATAGGCTTCATCGCTGGGGAAGATTTTGTTCGAAAAATTGGTGTCAACTTCTTTATTTTTCTAATCATACGCCTTATCGGTTTTTGGTATAGTAGTCACCGGCCAATAATCTGAAGCAGCCCTTTGGCTTCACGATGATGAATGAAAAAAAAAAAAAAATATTTCTGGAAAGAAAGTGGGCGTGGCGGTCGACATTTGTAACCGAAGATCAGGAATTCCTGTCAAATATTCACAATGAGGCTTAACCATCACCGTAAATAGTTTTAAGAAAGCAAAATAGGTTTTTTGTAGAAACCACCTTCGAAAGTGGGAGTGGCATTATATAATGCATGGACGAATTGTAGAGAATATGAACGTCTATACGTATATATTACGTTAAGTTGGTATTTTTCAGTTTGTAGTAAAAATATTCATAAAAGGGAATTTTTTTTTAAAAAAAAA
This sequence comes from Pocota personata, assembly GCA_963082735.1. Classification (NCBI taxonomy): domain Eukaryota; kingdom Metazoa; phylum Arthropoda; class Insecta; order Diptera; family Syrphidae; genus Pocota; species Pocota personata. The sequence continues at coordinate 42,746,241 of OY720429.1, read as the reverse complement.
AAACAGTACACTTGTACTGCTTCGGATCTTAAGAAGGTGATGATACCGAATTTTGTCTTCTTGGCTTAAAATTTAAGGTCCAAAATGTGGTGACATACGGACAGACGGACGGGCGGACTTGACTAAATCGATGCTGATCACAAATATATAGGTATATACTATTGGTGGTCTACCGTTATTAATTCCTCTATGTTACAAACTATCAAAGTTAATATACCCTATGGAATAGAGTATGAAAAAGATTTTGTAAACACCCTGTAGAGCTCTAATGTAGAGTTCTACCAAAAATTGATTTGCATAGTCTTGGGTAGACAGAATTTTTGGTAGAGATGTTATCTCGTGTAAGGAAATTATCTCTATGGTGTACACCAAGCTTAAGAGTACATGCCATCTAAACCTTTGATCTTGGTACATACGGTATTCAAATCGCCTTTGTATTATAATATTCGAGATTGTGGTGACCTAATTTACCAGCATACTTAATTTAAATTCAATATTAATTTTCGTCCTCCCTAAACCAATTGCAGTCCAAAATAAAAATTAGAACGGCGAGCGTGTGTCTCATCTTTTATCAGCCATCTCTAGGAAGTTTGATTTTATGCTAGATTTTGTAAGTTCCATTGGACTGATTTATCTGTTCTAGTTTGGCCCAGTTCCGAATCTATTCTAGCCAGTTTGTCGGACTTCTTGTTTCAGGGGATGTCCCTACGACCCAACAGAGTATGATATTGTGTTGTGCGTTGTTCTAGTGTGGTCCAGTTCCGAACCTATTCTAGCGAGTTTGTCGGACTTCTTGTTTCAGGGGATGTCCCTACGACTCGGGACCAAACAGAGTATGACATTGTATTGTGCGCTTAGATCCGTCAGCTCGTTCTGACATCTTTTTATTTGTTTTGATTTTATCACCTTTGATGAGATGGTTTTGATGACGCTTCACTATCTATGTAAATGTGTATATTTGTGAGAACAGTTCTGAAGAGGCCTGGGTGATAGCTAAGACTTCACACACACTTCAGAACACACTGGCTATAGTGGATTTGACTGAGAAAACTCCGAACCCGGTACCTTCTGCCGCTTTTGACAGAATGTAAAGACAGATATGTTAATTGGGTCCATAATTCTTCATTCCGCCCAACCTTTTCGCGAGGGGAATTTTGTTTGGAAGTCTAGGTTGAAGTCGGGGTATGGTGTTAAGTAATCGTGATGGCTCGATGACCTAACTCTCCCTGGAATTGGATTGGAATCGTAGAGCACTCTTGGCTGGAACTTTTTTTGTATGCAGGTATATGTTGTCAGCCGATGAAAAAACGCAGGATATAGAATTCATATATGTATAATGCTTTATTACTCAGTGTCTAATTAAACAGACCTGCCAGATTCTCTATGAATACTAGCAGTTACTAATCTGTGTGTTAACTTTAGACTGCAGATCAGTTGCACTCGGGTTTAAAATATAACTATGAATATGGGCCAGTCTTAAAATTCTCAAAAAAGTACAATATAGGTAGATATTCGTACAAAAACGCACAAAAAAAAAATATGATTCCGTGAACTTCGGTTACTTTCTGCTAAGACAATTTGCAACAAATTTTGTTATAAAATTTCTTAAAAATAGCAGAAATATCTCCTGTATAGAAAGACATCATTGAATCTGTTTTAAAAATTTCACAACGCTATGATCACTTTATTATTTCTAGTTGAAAGATGGGGGATAGGGTATCGTACGAGCAGTTCTAAACAGATTGTAACTTTCCTGTATGTTTTTATTTGGAAAGTTTTGAATTAATTGCGAACACACCGGCGAGATGCCGTTGATTTCTGCCAATTATCGATATCGTCGGCGTACACATAAGTAGTTGGACAGACTTTTGAAAGATTGTGCTTGCGAGTTTCTCACGGTTTCCTTTATGACATCAAAGGTCTCAGTGAGGTCGCTACCTACTTTGATGGAGCAGCGAGCATTTTCTATCATCACCCACAGACGGGTGAGTTTGGCAGGAATACCGAAACTAGACATGGCTCTATATACCTCGTCTTTATAAAGGCTGTTGTAGGCTGTCTTACAATCAATAAAGAGATGGTGAGTATCGATTTGGATTTCCTGAGTTTCTCCAGGATCTTGTTATGAGCTAGGGGCAGCCCACAGAGGCATCTTCAGTGTGGAGGAAGGGGACGGTGGCACGCACTCGGTTTCATGGCTTAACTCTTCGGACGGGGCTGGTTCTTGTCTCCCATCACTCTCACACCACCTGCTCAAACACAAAAATATCGTGCCATTTGTGTATTAAAAGAAACCTATTAGAGAAGAGGAGAAGCCCACGGACGGACTTAAAAAAGATAGGAAAGAAGACAGGAGAAGAAGAAAAGCTCAAGGGCTTGTGCCCACATCCCGGAGAAAGGAGGGTATGCTAGATCTAACCTAAGCCTAACTATTCTAATCTAAACCTAATCTACTCTGAAGCTTATGATAAACAATAACCTGTACCTAAACTAACTTATGACTATCCTATTCTAGCCCTATACTACGGCATCTGTATCCCCTAGTCTCTCCAGGATGTGGGTTCGTCTCGTCCCAGAGACGTGCCAGGTGTTGATGGCACTAGCATGGTCAACCCACCCTTGTGTCTGGATGACACAAACTTCGCCATCTCCTTGCCCAATATTCACTGGAGATGGCCCCTAATGCCTCAATCCAGATACTACTGTCTACTGTCCTGTACGTAAAGTACGTAAAGTCGTCACGTGTGGTCCTTGTCTCGTCAGTGCAGTCGTCCTGTCAAGTCATCGTCGCACCTGCTCAGCGAAAGGACGGCCCTCCCATTCCCCCACATACCATCGTTGCACAGAGAGTCTACCGGAACATCACTAAATCACTTTCAAAAGTCTACCGAAAGGGAAATGAAATTCCAATACATTTTGGATCCTTCATTTAATGTTCCACCAATAACAATATTCTCAATTATTTAAAACAAAAAGTAATTAGATCTAACTTAACCTAAGTAACAGAAGAATCTGCTCTTAACATCCAATCTAAAACAAAAAAAAATATTCAACCAAAAAAATCAATAAAATTACTCACGGTTTTCTTTGTCCCTCGTTGTCCTGCCGGAAGCACATGAAGAGATGTAATTGCTGACTTTCCAACTGTATTCACTCGAAAAACGAAACCAATAATGTTAAGTGCAGATTTTAGTGTTATTCCTAACCTTAACTTACACTAAATTGGAAAAAAAAAAAAATTAAAAAAAAACTAAACTAAACAAATTCCGCTGATTCACTACACTAATCTTAGTTGCACCAAAAAAACAAAAAACAAATGCTGTTCCCCCGTTCATCTCTATTACTACTGAGGCGACAATGGTACGGAACACTTAGGGCGGAGCACCTCCTTTCAGTAGCTTTTGTCCGGTTGCGTGACCTCTGCTCCTTTGGGGTATTTTATTTGCGAATACCGCTTGGGCGTCTCGCGGTTTGACTTGCGGTCTCCGATAGCCGTTGCTTGCGGACAAAAAAACCAGAGCCTACCCAAAAAAAAATTTTGCAGAGGCTTGGGTGTAGCGGCTTTACCCAAGTCCTGGAAATTCACCAAAATTTACACCGATTAAATTCTCTGTTTCGTCGAAGTCGATTTCTATTTTACGTACCTCTGCGTGTATTCCAAATATGTCCCACTCTCGAGGGATTCTATTGCCACCCCTGAATCTTTCCTTTCCGCCTACTGTCTAGAAAATTTGTTACTATTGTTTTTTTCTAGCTCGACCAGTCACTCGTACAAAAAAATTCTCCTTAAAATTTCCTTTCCGCTTTTTTTTTGTGTCACTTTTTTTTTTCACTATCTGTAGTGTCGGGGCATCGACTGGTTACGTTTGATTTAATCAGAAAAATGATCAACGGTCGATGCTCTTTTGCCCAGCTTCTTATTTTCATTTTCATTTGTTGCCTACATTTCTCTTATAAATAAATAAATAAATAAATAAATGCCCTATTTCACATAAAATGTTTACTACTAACAGAACGTATAACACGTTCATATTGCGATCATTTTCCTCCTCATCTAATCCTTTGATTGTGATTTCCCTTTCGTTAATTTTTCTTCTCGAGGGTTTCGATGTGTATGAGAAAGACCACTAGCGTGGGTTGTTTATGTCAAGTAAATCCATTTTCTAGCTGCATTCAATCGATCTCCGCGTGTATTTTTGCGAATTTGTTTTATTTTTTATTGTTTGCGTTTTCTTTCTGCCGCTTAATTCGAAGTCATAGTGTTTTATTAAGTGCACTACGCGTTTAGTTCGCCCATCCTATCCTCTTCGGTATTTACAGTGGATCCGTGGATCCACATTGTTTTGATTTTTTTTTTCTCTGTGGTTACGGAGATCCACATTGTTCTAGAGGTCATGACGGCTTGGCGACGGCTTCCATGAACCAGAAATTTGCGGTAGTACGTGCTTTGGTGGGAGTCGCATCATCGTTGGACGTTCTACACTGGTGGTAGTTTTTTTTTCATTTTTTTTTTCTTGACCCTTGGTGACTAGTATCATGTTGGTGGCTGATGTCACCTTTAGTGATTGGTGTCACCGTTAGTGATTGGTGTCACCCTTAGTGACTGGTGTCACCCTTAGTGACTGGTGTCACCCTTAGTAACTTCGCCAGTAAGCCGTCAGGTCCAGCAGCCTTGTTGGATTTTAGCTTAGATATTGCTATCCCAAATTCGTTTCGATCAGGTGGATGGAAGTTTTGGTTAACAGATGTTGGTGTTCGTCGCCGTTATACAGTCTGCAGAAGTAGTTCTTTCATATTCTCAGCACCGACTGTAACTCTACAATAAGGTTTCCTGCTTCATCTCCACAGGTATCTGTGCAGGCTTTGTTCACTTGGCACATTCTTTGTACCTTTTTATAAAACGTTCGTATATTGTTCCTGGAGTAGAATATCTCAATATCTTCGATTGAGTGCTTCTCGTGCTCTTTTTTCTTCTTTTGGAAAAGTCGACGTTCTTTCCATCTCTTTTGTTAGTAGAGCTCGCTAGTAGCCCTCGTCCTTTTTTGCAGCGGGTTTCGTGGTGGAACGCAGCACATTAGTTGCGGCGTTCCTGATGGCATGTCGCCAGCGTTGTCACTGGTCTTCGATACTTAATGATGGCGGCACAGGAGTCGTAGAGAGATTTCAGGATACGCGTTCGGCAAAGATTCTGGCAGGCTCTTGCAATTGCAGCGTTTCGACGTTATATCTTCTCACAGTATTTTGTTGTGACGCTTGAGATATCCGCATTCGTACCTCCTAGGCTGCAACAACGTAGTGATCCGAGTCGATGCCAGCCTTGCGTCGATCGCAATGTGATCAATTTGATTTCCCGTCTCATGATCAGGAGAACGCCATGTCCGCCTTTGAATGAGGAAACTCCTTGCTTGCTTTAGTGACGTTTAGTCCTTCTGCAAAGTTAATTAGTCTAAGTCCGTTTCTGGAGGTTGTGTCCTGTAGGCTATGTTTTCCAACTGTCCTACGAAAGATGCTCTCCTTTTCTATTGTTGCATTAAAATCACCTAATAAACGTCATATCTAGGACACTGCTCCTAGGTTTTATCGAGGAGCCCGTAGAAAAACTTTTTATGGCGTCGTTCTTGTCCTTTGTGGACGAATTTAGCCTTGATGCTAATTCGTAATAAGACGCACGCTTACGTGTTGGAAGCTTAAGTAAGTCTGCCTCTTATGACAAATTCGCATCCAAATAAGCCGTCCTTCTGTTCTCTGCAGCAATCAATATAGTACATTTCGGAGTTTTTCATCCTCCTTTTGCCCGGCTCATCCCAACGCACTTCCTGGAATGCGTTTATATCTCCTTTATAGTAGTCTAGGACCTCTGGTAGTTGTTTGGCTTCAAGCGATCTGCTAAGGGTTAGAACTTTACACTTGCAAATTCGAAGGTCGTTGTCCTTATTTCGATTGCTGCGGTTGTCAGCAGTAGATTCATCTGTATTCGAGGCTTGTGGCTGTGGTAGGGAAGTTTCCCCGACGCATAACCCCCAACCTAAAGGGTCAGTTTCTTGATTAGCAGTAGCCCACTACAAGGATGCGAGCGCTCTTCTACCACCATAATTTCTTAGAAAAACCCTTTCATAGTTATCAAGATCCTTATAGGCCTGATTCCCCAATACTTATGTCATAGTAGCCCATATAAGGTGCTCACTAAGTAGTTCAAGTTGACTGGAATTGTATACGTCACCATTAATTCCATCTGCAGAATCCTTCCGCTTCCACATGGGTACATGGAAGGGTGCCTTAGTACCCCACACACTCATGATATGATACTCATGATACGCACGGGAAAATAGCTGATAATGAGGAAATATTTATGGGGCCAAAATACGGGTTTATTATTGTGAACGCATTCTTTCTAAATTTACTCTTCTTACTTACGAATATTTATATCTCTTCTCAGGATTACGTTGGCGATATTTATCCGAACATCGATGAGAGCATGGCTTATGATTACATCAGAACTGGCACACCGATTCCCTACATAGTTAAATTCCCACTACAATATGTAGTGCCAGCGGTCATCGACATCTCTGTCAACGAAGTCAGAATATGTTCTGGTCCAAAATGTTAGCGCTACCGATTATTTAAATCAAACATTTGTATAGTTAATTCGAATCATTTTCGAGATCGCGGACCAAGTGAAATCATTCATTTGCAACACACAATAATAGCCTACGAACATCTATCAGCAGAATTAGAGTCCAATGAAGACTTACTCGAGGATCCTAACTTTAGCTTTGACCTGTCGGAGATTTGTGGCAAGGAGAACAGTAAGCATGTCAAAAAGCTTGCGGTTTACGGTGAAATCATAGCCACATCACAATTCCCGTGGATTGTGGCCATTTACACTAGAAAAATGAGTGCGCTGGAATTCCAGTGCGGAGGTAGCCTAATCTCATCACGCACAGCAGTTAGCGCAGCTCACTGCTTCCAGCAAGGTTCGGAGTCTATTCCGGCTGATAATCTGCTGTTGTCTATGGGTCGACATAATCTCAACGAATGGCAAAATGCCGTCAATATTGGAGTGCAAAGACTCATTACACATCCAGATTTTAGAGCCCATGGTTTCGATGCAGATGTTGCCGTTGTACAGCTTAACCAGAGTGTGAGGTAGGTCATTTTTGTAGAACGGTTCTATCATACTTGAAATATATATATTTTTTCATTTAGCTTCTCAATGTCAGTCCGGCCAATATGCCTGTGGAAGGGATCTACAGATGTCCGTGCTATTGAAGGCTCCAAGGGAATAATTGTAGGCTGGGGTGAAGATGAATTACATACCGGCCCAACCACTGTTCCGAAGTTAGTCACTACGACAATTGTCTCGGATGTGACGTGTTTAAGATCGAATGAACGATTCTTTTATATGACGTCAAATCGGACGCTGTGTGCAGGTAATAGAGACGGAAGTGGCCCCTGTCTGGGGGATTCCGGGAGTGGCCTAATGATACGTAATGGGGACACATGGGTGTTGAGAGGAATTGTATCGGCTTCACTGTTAAGTGATACTCAAAAATGCAATATGAACGAGTATGTTGTATACTCTGATGTTGCGAAATTCACAGAATGGATCAATTCAAATATGTTACGATAGATAATGTTTACTTAACTTTTTGAGTATGTATGTGAATAAAAAGTTGTAAATAAATAAAATTTGTTAAGAAATAACGAATAGATAAAATCGGAAGTTCTTGGGGTTTTTTTTTGTTCATTCATCCAACAGACAGATTTGAGCAAAAAGTATGTATGTTCGTGCCGTTAAGCCTGAAACCAATAATAATGTCTTATGTACATATGTCTGTCTATAATATGGGGGGTGATGTTGCAACTTATTGCAAATTTTTGCTAAATTACAAAGTAATTTGTAAATTCAAATAGTAAGATGTGGAGTATCTAATTGTGGAAATATTTGATGGCAATGTAAAATATTTAGTTGCCTGTGTTTATAATCCAGATAGAAGCTGATCCCCTGAGTAATTTGTTCGTGTTCTTTCTGAATTGTCTGTATTATATGAACATGTGTTTAGATTCGCGACCAGATTTTCTAGGTGGAATCTCGATCAGACCCTGCTTTTCTGTACACTTGATGTCATCTTTATTCATAACGTTGCTCATACGTGATTTTAATATAAAGATTTCAAGTCTACTAACTTGAATTCTCCTTCGTAGTAGTGTCTTCCATTCTCTAAGAAAATTGTAGGTTACTAGCTGACCCGAATAAAAAGCTTAACTGTTTTCATGCTTTTGTAAATTATTTGTTCGATACTAAACAAAACTGTTGGTTTAACATAAGCTTAGCTCATGGTTGAAGTACTCTAAGTGCTCAAATGTAAATACATATAAACTCTATAGCACATACTCGTAGCAAAGTAATCCTTCAAACACAAATTAGGTTACTTATAAGATCGCCTGCAACATTGCCTCGTTAATTACTCGAACTGCTCAGAGAAATTGTTACTACTCCAAATTGAATTCATCGCTTCCCTCTAAAGTACTTTGGCGAAACTATTATTAGCTTCACTCCGACCAGTTAAATAACTTTTTCCTCTCTGATGTAACACAATCTTCTTCTCATGTCAGTAGTGGAAAATCAAGTAGATTTTGAAGTGGTTACTGAAAATGATTGTTGCAATGAAGTTGATTGATATCATGACATCCACATTCTCTCAATGCCGAAAAAAAAACCCACAATGCAAAGTCTCCAAATAACTACAAGCCTTGAAGTATTTTACAATGCTTAAAGGCGGTTTTGCCAGGCGAGAATAAATAAGGAATAAGCCATTCAAAAAGAGAGGTTTTTCTCTGCATATTTAAGCCAAGACATTGACGTTTCTCTTGAGTGAACAAGTTGAATAATAATAAAATAAAGATTAAATTTAAAATTAAAATAGACAAACTGTTTTTAAGATCAAGAAGTGGAGGATGAATATGTTTGGAAATATTTGCAGAAAAGAATTGCAATGCCCGTGAGCAGGAAGGTACATTATTTAGCCTGTTCCAAATGTATCTGACAAATGATGAAAAACTATTTCAAAAATACATACGTTTGCCGGCACAAATTTGTTTGATTCCCTGCTGGAGGATATTTCTCCAGAGCAACAATTGGTGTTTAACTTTGAGATTTGTGGTATTTGTATTGTTTTTAAAATAATAAGTTTTATTACGGTCTACTGAAAGGAAAAATGTTTTTATTGAAACATAATACAAATCATTGTTCGTGGAAGTGAAATGAATATATTTTTTAAGACTTTTGTTGTTGCTGTTCCTCAGCCAATTCCTGATACTTGTTGATCAAGTTAAATACGGCAGGCTTTACTTCTCATGGGCACTGTGATTGTAGATTAATTGGAAGAGCCTCAATGTCACTAGCAAATGCTCCAACCGTTTCTATCGTTTGCCCGTTATTACCTTTGCTTTCTTCTGCTTCACCTTTCGATAATCTTTTATGCTTCTCCAACGCTTCTTTAATTCAAGCACTGTAATTAAAAAAGTAAAATTACGACAAGTTTTTTAGCAATAGGGGAAAGCCATAAGTCATAAGTCGTATCAGTAATTGCTTTGTCAGTATTATTATTGAAAAAGTTTTGATTGCCATTATTAAACACAAATGGAAGGAAACCATCCCTTTCATCGACATTTTGGACACGATGGAATTTTCTTATATGTGTTGGTGCAATTGATGGGAAACATGTTCGTAGCGTGCACAAAATGCTGGTTCTTTGTACTATAATTACAAGGAATATTTTTCTAAAGTTCTATTTGCACTTGTGGACGCAGAGTATAAGTTTATCGCTATTAACGTTGGGTTGTATGGACGTGAAGGAAACGTCGGGATTTTCCATAAAAGCCCAATTGTAAAAAAAAATAAAATAAAATAAAAATAACACATGAAGTTTGACACAACCAAAAACTATTCCGGGTACTTACATCACAGTTCCACACGTATGTATTTCTTGGTAGTCATGCCTTTGCATTGCAATACAATTTAATGACTGACAACTAATTCACAAAAGAAAATTATGAACGAAGTTGTTGAAAATGGTTTTAGTATTCTGAATAACTGCTGGCGTATTTTTAACACACCCATTAACACAAAAACAACATCGCGATAGCGTGTTGCATTCTTCATAACATGTTGCTTAAAGAGAATATTACTATTCATCCCCCTAGGGTATAGAATATACCCGAGGAGGCGACTAAAATCCAATCTCCGTATACCGAGTGTATAGTGTATACAAAATATGCAATGAACAAAACGAAAAGATACATTATTATATTATTAAAATAAAATACTCCGAAGGAAGCTTAACGAAATGGATCTACTCTATCAAGAGCTCAAGAAAGAAATAGATTTATCAAAAGAAGAAAATAAGGTCCTAAAGAGCTCACGTATAGAGGAAGAACGCGAATGTACTCCAGCATGCTTAGCTAGTCGGGAATATCACACCGACAAAGAAGAGCTAGCACGCGGAACGTGTCGGGTCACAAAGAAGAGACCTAGTAAGAAACGGAGAGCCGACTCTTCGCCCGAAGTCGAGTCCCTAAAAGAAAAAGAGAAAGCAGAGCTCAAAGAACCGCAAGAAAAGCAACCTCGAGGGCAATCTCGTCCACTCCCACCAATTAACATCGTCTTGTTAACGGAATTTAATAAGTTGCAAAACCTTCTTAAAGGAACTTTAATATCAAAATATAAGGTCACGTCTTTGAGGGACAATGCGTGGAAAATTAACGACTACTACCAAGCAGTATCCCAAAAGTTAAATACCGAAAAAATGGAGTGGTATACTTTCGAAATCAAGTCAGAAAGGCCACATCGTGTTGTTGCAAGGGCACTCCACCCCTCATGCACCAAAGAAGAGATTATGACTGACCTTCAAGACAAAGGCTTTTAAATTCTTGATGCCGTTAATATCGTCAAAAAGGAGAAGCAACAAACGGAAATTGATAAAGACATCTTGGTAAGGCGTGGACTTCCGTTCTTTATGCTTACCTTCGATAAGTCTGACAATATCGACGATATCTACCGACTTAGGACCATACTAAATATAGTAGTCAAAATCGAGCCAATGCGTAGAAATATAAGAATGATTCCGCAGTGCAAACGTTGCCAAGGATTCAATCATACGCAAATGTACTGCAAAAAAGAACCGCGATGTATGAAATGCGCTGGAAATCACCTCTCCCAAGTTTGTGGAGTAAACAAACAAACCTCCGGAACCTGTGCTAATTGTAAGGGAAAGTACCCGGCAAAATATAGAGACTGTGAAGTAGCTAAAGAGTTACAAAAACGAAGAGATGCGCTCTTTAAGCCCCTAAATCGAAAGCATAAACTAAGTCAAAGCGTAAGGTCGGGGAGGAGAAAGAATGCAAATTAAAACTACCGCGTTCAGAGCGCAGAAAGGTGAGGGAAAGAATGACAAAAGAAAAGCCCTCGACCTCTGTTCTTAAAGGAAACAGTACAGAAAAGTTACCATTGGAAAAGCGACCGGGTAATAACCTTCGAACACCAGGAGTGCAGACTTACGCTCAGGCCGCGGCATCCGAAATACCAAAATATATTGAAATTTCGAAGGACCCTGTTTCTCATGTTTTTTCAGTTATTATAGCGAAACTTGAAGAACAAAGCAAAATAAATAAAATGCGTACTCCAACTAGAATATGAATGAAAAACGAATGTTAAAAATATGTACTTGGAATGCAAACGGACTTTTGCAAAAACTTGACGAATTGGAAATTTTCTTGCGAGAAAAAGATATCGATATTTGCTTGATTTCTGAAACCCACATAAAAAAACGAATCGCATTCAAAAATAAAAGGCTATAATGATTACCACACTTGTCACCCTTCGAGAAAAGCGAGAGGCGGATCATCATTATTTATTAAAGACTGCATCGAACAATCCGAAGACCTAAAGATCGAGCTTGAAACTTTGCAACTGTGCACGATTCGAGTAAAAAATAGTCAGCGTACTCTTAAAATCTCAACTATCTACTGCCCACCTCGTTCCGCGCTTGAAAAAAGTGATTTTACTAACTTGTTTAAATTGCTGAAACCTATTTTAATGCGAAACATACATTCTGGGGCTCAAGACACAGCTCTCAAAGAGGCAGAATATTCTACGGGGGTACAGTTGTGATTTCCATTCGACGGGTAAACCGAAATACTGGCCAAAATACCTGAACTGATCGACTTTTTCGTCGTGAAAGGAATTTCTACCAGCGAAAAACTAATCTATACCCTAGAGCCAGCGAGATTAACTGGTAGAACAACTAACTGGGAAGGCTTTAGGAACGAAATTGAAGATAATGTTGAACTGAGCGTTCCACTTACGACACCCTATCAACTTGAGGTTGAAGTTGATCACTTCGTTGAGATCGTACAGCTCGCCTCTTGGAATAATACTCCCAATCCAAGGAAAACTCCGGACAAACACGGTCTACGATATCCTACGGAAATAAAAGAATTGGTCAAGGAAAAAAGAAAATCGCGTAAGAAATGGCAACAGAGTCGTGCTCCGCAACATAAAGCTCACTTGAATCACCTGTGCAATTCGTTGAAGAAGACTATAAAGGATTTCAGGAATCGTGCGATAGGCTCTTATCTTGAAAGTTTAACAGCGAAAAAAGATTCCAATTATTCACTTTGGAAAGCTGTAAAAGGTACCAAAAGACCCAAGGTCCTCGCGCCGCCAATTAAATTAAATCACAATGAATGGGCAAGGGAAGATAAAGAAAAAGTGAACGTTTTTGTCTCCCACCTGGAAGACACCTTTAAACCGTACAATGGTCAACTGTCTTACGACAATATCAATAGGCCGGATTTACCATCTGACGATTTAGCACTTACAAGTGCAACGCTAAGGGAACTCAAACATGACTTGATCACCGGAGAAATTCTCAAAGCTTTACCTAGGAAAGCATTGATTAAGCTTCTTCATATTGTAAATGCTGCTCTCAGATTAAAACACGTGCCTAGCCAATGGAATGTTGCGGAAGTTATAATGATTTTAAAACCAGGAAAACCGCCAAATGAGGCAAAATCTTATAGACCACTTTCGCTACTTCCAGTTATATCCAAAACTTTCGAGAGGATATTACTAAGGCGTCTCCAACCGGCTATAGAAGGAAATAATCTTATCCCTGACCACCAGTTTGGGTTCAGAAGTAAGCATTCGACGATTGACCAGGTGCATAGAATTACTGACGTAATCGAGAAAGCACTTGAAGAGAAAAGATATGCTCAAGCGTATTTCTTGACGTCTCGCAAGCCTTTGATAAGGTGTGGCATGATGGCTTGAATTGCAAATTACGACAAGTTCTCCCTGTATGCCATTCTAGAATCATATCTCGGGAATAGACTCTTCCGTGTTAGACATGGAAATGAATACTCGGAGCTCAAAGAAATTTCGGCCGGTGTACCGCAAGGAAGCGTTCTTGGGCCACTTCTCTATCTGTTATATACTCGAGATATACTGAAAGAAGATGGCACTATCCTGGCTACGTTTGCCGATGACACCGCTATCCTAGCCGTAGGTAGAACAATCGAAGAAACGACTGCAAAACTGCAAAACGCACTGAATAAAGTAAATGAATGGACGAGGGACTGGCGGATCGCCCTCAACGAATCTAAATCTGTGCACGTGAATTTCACTTATAAGAAAACTAATGTCTTGCCTTGGAATGACACTCGACGCAAAACTGAAATGGAATTCGCACGTGAAAATGAAACTTAAAGAACTCGAAATCAAATATAGAGAAATGAACTGGTTGGTCGGAAAACACTCCCAGCTCAGTACCGGCTAAAGCCGGTGTGGACTTATGGTATACAACTTTGGGGCTATACCAAGACAACAAACACCAATATTTTACAAACTTTTCAAAATAAAGTGCTAAGAGAAATTGTCCACGTACCGTGGTATACTAGAAACGATGATATCCACAGAGATCTCGGAATTCCGACAATTGAAGCTGATTTTAGAAGTTCGCGAGAAAGCATAGAAACCGACTAATCGGACATGTCAACAATACAATCCTACAAATTCTGAATGAAAGCAATTTATTGCGCCGACTACAAAGGACGAAACCTTTCGATTTGGCGAGATAGGAATCAACCGCGCCTAGATTGCGGAACATGCAGGATCTTTCAGTGGAAAGTAACCTGCCAAACGAGTTTTTTTTTCATGATAGACAAATTGCTTGATAAGGTCCTTCTTAGTTGCAATATATAACAAATTAAATCGCAGGGTGGTGTTTTTTTAGTCAGTAAGAATCTGACACTACTATGAGCACGCGCTTGCTATCCTCATAGTGTCTATGGAAGATTTCTTCACCAACCCTCGGAAAAAAAAAATGTCCAAATATTTATGTAAAATCGAAATCACTGAGCCATGTGATAAGCCTGTGGGCTCTTCAAGCTCGCGCACTTTCACTCGCCGATCGTCCATTATCAAACCATGGATTTTGTCGACCATTTCTGGTGTGGTGACCTCAATTGGGCGACCAGAACGTTCGGCGTCACTTGTGCTTGAACGAATGCACCGAAATTGAGTAAACTAGTGGTGAATGGTTTCAATCGATGGTGAAGGGTGCCCAATATATTTGTCAAGCTTTTGTTTGGTTTGCGTGATAGTTTTTTCTCGCAAAAAAATAGTGTTTAATGAGCACTCGAAAATCACTTTTTTCCATTTTAACGAAAATGCTAGTAGGCGACTATATAAAATGGCTGCCACAACAAAACTATTTAACAGATCTGTCTGAAAATTTGGGTGCGTTCTTTTGAAACATGATTCTTGACAAAAAAAAAAAAGAAAATAAAGTTTAAGGTGACGACACAATTTGTGCCAATTTTCAGGGACTTATTGACCAACCCTCGCATCATCTGGATTTATATCAGTACAGAATTTAGATATACTCGTATGAATCCACCTGATAGATGGCAATACTTTTAAAGCGGATGAATGTCAGCGGAACCAAACATTTTCTGAGTATTATTTTGTTTTTTTTTTTTTGATTTGTAGGATTTTTATTTTTGCTTATATTTTCTTTTAAAACTTTCTTCCTGTTCACTGATTCTGAACAAAGTTTCTCACTAGAAGAGGGAAAACTTTCAAGAGAAGTTAAAGAGTTTGAACGAGAAATTACCGGCACTGACAACAAATTAGGATTTAAATTAATATTGTTATTAGGAATTTAATTTTCATTGGGAAAGGTTTCTTGATCACTTTGATTATCCCGATCATTATTACATTGTCAAGTGTCTTATTTTGATAGCCACGATTTTTT
This sequence comes from Pocota personata, assembly GCA_963082735.1. NCBI lineage: Eukaryota > Metazoa > Arthropoda > Insecta > Diptera > Syrphidae > Pocota > Pocota personata. The sequence goes on along the minus strand of OY720429.1, from coordinate 42,730,924 downwards.
AATCATTTCTTTCAAAGAAAAGATTTCCTTTTTAGGCCACGACTCCATCTTAAATAAGTTTAATATCTTCCCTGAAGATATTGACTACACCATACCCAAGTTAAATTTTGGCAAAAACTTCCAAGTTACCATCCCTTCCAGAGCATTCTGGGAAGAGGGTGGCTTTATGGAAGATAAGTCGGTACATTTCTATACCGACGGTTCAAAAACTAACGACGGGGTGGGTGGTGGTGTTTCTCTGATCTCTGATAGGCTTAATTTAAACCTCACTTTTTGTCTCCCAAACTATTGCAGCGTGTTCCAGGGGAAGATAATGGCAATAAGGAAAGTCTTGTTTTGGCTAAAGGAAAATGTGATATCGTCCATTGATATCCGCATCTTTTCAGACAGCCAAGTTGGGTGCCAGGGCATAAGGATACTCCAGGGAATTGTAAGGCTGACGAACTTGCCATATATGGAACAACAATACCCATCCTACCAGGCAAAAGTTTACTGGGTATGCCCTTCGCTACATGCAAACTTAAATTAAAGCTGGGTGCTACCATAAAGACAAATTCTAGGTGGACAAGGAGTACAACTTGTCTAGCGACAAAACAGATTTGGCCTATGCTGGATCTAAAATGCTCAAGGAATTTGATTTCCCTAAATAGGAAGCATACATATTAGCGTTGTTATAGGTGTCATAACTGGACACTGTCTAATAGGGAAGCATGCAACAAGGCTTGGCGTCTTCTCTAACGATTTCTGCAGAAGCTGCATGGATGAGGAGGAGGAAGGAATTATTCTTCACCTTTTTTGCACCTGCCCAGCTCTCTACCAAATAAGGAAACTCCACTGTTGACGTTAGGTACATTCTACGCTTCATCAGAAGCTCGAAATGGTTCAACGAGTAGACTAGAGGCCACATCTCAAACCCATGTGGTATCACAATGGACCTATTATTGGTCTAAGTGTGTTGGCTTCTTTTTTGCTGACAGCCACTTCAACCTAACCTAACCTAGGTTCACTAACGCAGTTAGAGAGTTGGCGAAAGCGGTTAATAAAAGAAGAACAATTGAGATTTGCACAGAAATTATACTTCGAAAAGAAATTAGAGTTTAATAATGTTCTATGATTAATATCACCAAATTTTGTGATATGTTTGACCACAAAATGATCCGCCCACTAAACTTTCAGATCAATTAACCGATTTATAGCTCTCAGGGGAATTCTTAGGCATTTTTAAATAGAAGGATTTAGAAAGCGCGTCTAAACTATTTAAAGTATCAGTCGCAACTAATGAGTGTTTGGTAAAGCGGCTACTTCCATTTATACCAAGGCATAGTACTTCTGTGATGTTTTGCCGTGACTTGGCAACGTGTCGTTATGCAAAGAAGACTCAAGAATTTTTTAGCGCAAACAACATTAATCTAGTGCCCAAGGAAGTCAATCCACCAAATTACTCGGAACTAAGACCAAATGAGCGGTATTGGGCGCAAATGAAATCTAAGCTCAAACAGACGAAATCCAAAGCCTCTAACATTATTAAAATCTGAAAATAATGGCGAAATCTATCACCGAGGTGCCAGGTGTTAATGGCCCACAAACCTCCCTTGTCTCAGTTGACATAAGGACTGATATGGTCAGTTGACATAAGGACTGATATTTTTCCCCAGGCCCTGATGGTCTGCCCGCCATATTTCTAAAAAAATGTGTAAATGTTTTATGTCAGCCCCTTACAACTCTCTTTCGACTCTCACTCTCTGAAGCTGTTTTCCCTAAATTATGGAAGGACTCCTTTATTTTCCCCATCCATAAAAAAGGCAGTAAAAATGACATATCAAACTACCGACCCATAGCCAAACTCTCTTCTATACCTAAGCTTTTTGAAAGCATTGTCTATGACTCACTTTATTTTCACTGCAAATCCATCTTTTCTCCACAACAGCACGGTTTCTTAAAGGGTAGGTCCACAACGACTAACCTAACCGAATTCGTTTCTAAAACACTGCAAGCATTAGAGAAAGGTAAAATTTGATAAAATATGTCACCAAACTATTTACCTTAAACTTAAAGTCTTCGGTTTTCCCCCCTTTTTCATCTCATGGTTGAGATCGTACCTAGTGCAACGCCAGTACAGGGTTCTCTTTAGATTTTCAGTCTCTGATCCCATTAACGCCACTTCGGGTGTTCCTCAAGGCAGCCACCTTGGTCCACTGATTTTTGTCTTAACAATAAACGATGTTGATAACATCATAAAAGACTCAGATCTGTCTATTTACGCGGATGACATGAAAATCATTAAGACAATATCTACCCCCACTGATTCTCTCTTACTTCAAAACGACCTTAATTCATTCTACACATGGTGCGACAAAAACTTCTTAGAACTTAACGTCGGCAAATGTCAATCCATAACGTTCTCTCGTAAGCGTCTTCCCCCACCCCTCAGAACCTATTACTTTCGCAACGAGCCTGTGCCCGCAGTCTCCTCTATATGCGATCTGGGTATTATTTGTGACAGGGAGCTAAACCTCCGTTCCCACATTGATCAAATTATTCACAAGGCCAATTCTTCTCTCGGTTTCTCTCGCTGGTCTAAAGAATTCTCGAACCCTTACGTTACAAAGTCTCTTTACATCACCTTTGTTAGACCCCTCCTTGATTATGCCAGCCAAGTTTGGTCTCCATTTCACGACACCCACTCTCTTAGAATCTAAGCCGTGCCTTACGTGGTCTCCCATGGGGCGACAACTATATCTTACCCCCCTACGAAAATCGGCTAAAATTAATTAACTTGCATACCCTTATAAAACGTCGCGAGGTAACTGACATACTCTTCGTACACCAATTATTAACTGGCACGATCGATTCTCCCGCACTACTGGAAATGATTTCACTTCAGACTAACCCACGCAACCTTAGATCCGTACCGCTCTATCGCCTCCCTCTCCACCGCACCAACTACGGTCATTTCGAACCTATCTCCAGAATGTTGCGTCTGGCCAACAATGCACAGAACACACTTGACTTTCATTCCAGTATATCTTCTATTAGAAATCCTCTCTATACCTCCTCTTAACAACTCCCCATACTTCCCTTCCATGAAATGTTAGTTTTAAGTTTTAGTTTAAGAATAAAAAAAAAAAAAGAAAAAAAGGTTAAGGTAAATTTAGGTTAAGTTATTTTCTAAGTTAAGGCTTGTACTAAGCTTCAATAAATAAATAAATAAATAAATAAAAACTAAGGTCAGAATATTCTGACGTGGAAAGTTATTTCGATTACATTTACATTTTTGCTAAATCGAAGTAAACCTATTTCAGTTATAAACGTGGAATACGTGCCAGATTTTTTCTGAAGCAGTTGTTTTTCGGTTGACCTCCACTGGCATTTGAAATATGTGGCAAGCTTAGTTACAAATCAAGTTTTACTTTGATTAAATATTTAATTTGTAAGCATTTCTCTAGCACATAATTACCAGATTTTATTTCTTAATTAATGTGTCCCAAAATAATAAGTGTCCGAACTAATTTAACACAGCACGAATATACTTTTTATTCAGACCTGTTTTTTTTATCGATGAAAAAAAAACCCAAAGAACTTCCGATTTTATCAATTCGTGTTTTCTTAACAATTTTAATTTATTTACGACATTTTATTCACATACTACATACTTAAAAAACTAAGTAAACATTATCTATAGTAACATATTTGAATTGATCCACTCTGTGAATTTCGCAATATCAGAGTATACAACATACTCGTTCAGATTGCACTGTTGAGCATCACTTGACAGTGAAGCTGATACAGTTCCTCTCAGCATCCATTTGTTCCCATTTCGTAACATTAGGCCACTTCCTGAATCCCCCATACAGGGGCCACTTCCATCTCTATTACCTGCACACAGCGTCCGATTTGACGTTATATAATAGAATCGTTCATTCGATCTGATACACGTTAACTCCGAGACAATTGTCGTATTGACTAACTTCGGAACAGAGGTTGGGCCGGTATGTAATTCATCTTCACCCCAACCTACAATTATTCCCATGGAGCCTTCAATAACACGGACATCTGTAGGTCCTTGCCACAGGCATATTGGCCGTATTGACATGGAGAAGCTAAAGGAGAAAAAAAAGAGGATATTTTAAGTAGAACCATTCTATCGCATTTCCTACCTCACACTCTGCTTAAGCTGTACAACGGCAACATCCGCATCGAAACCATCGGCTCTAAAATCAGGATGTGTAATGAGTCTTTGCACTCCAATATTGACGGCATTTTGCCATTCGTTGAGATTATGTCGACCCATAGACAACAGCAGATTATCAGCCGGAATAGTCTCCGCACCTTGCTGGAAGCAATGAGCTGCGCTAACTACTGTGCGTGATGAGATTAGGCTACCTCCGCATTGGAATCTCAGCGCACTCACGTTTCTAGTGTAAATGGCCACAATCCATGGGAATCGTGATCTGGCTATGATTTCACCGTTAACTGCGAGCTTTTTGACATCGTCACTGTTCTCCTTGCCACAAATCGTATTAATATAATTGGAGTTCGCAGATCCACTTGTAATTACTGGCACCGCATTAGCTGTTGTTGTTGGGAGTGGAGCTGTAGGGGGTGGATTTCTTGGAACGGTTTGAGGTGGTGTGCGAACCACATTATTTATCGCATTTATGGGCAAGGGATTTTGTTCGAATCGAGTTGGTTGTACTGTATCTGGTTGATTGAACGTCGACCTAAGGAATTCCGACAGGTCAAAGTTAAGGTTAGGACCCGCGGGTAGGTCTGCATTGGACTAGTTAATAACTTTTCAAGACTTCAAATAAGAGTATGTATGCTTACTAAAATCAGTAGTTGGATTGTATACTGTTTGATGACTAGGAATTATAAAGTTTCTTGATGGCTCTGGTTCTGGCTGTCTTTGTATCTGTGGCTGCTGTGATCCTGCTGATAGACTTGCGAAGGTTCTTAGAGTGTGTTCCAAGTTGATTGTGGCTCTTGGTGGACGATCTAGAAAATGTTTTGAATTAACTATACAAATGTTTGATTTAAACAGGCGGTAGTGCTTACCTTTCGGACCGGAACATATTCTGACATTGTTGACAGAGATGTCGGTGATTCGCGGCACAACATTTTGTAGTGGGAAGTCAACTCTGTAGGTAATCGGTGTCCCAGTCCTGATGTAATCAAAAACCCTGTCCTTGTCGATGTCCAGTGAAAGTTTGCCGGAGTAGTCCTGAGAAGAGATATAAATATTTGTAAATATGCGTTTCAAGAGTAAATTTATAAAGAATGCGTTCACAATTAAAAACCCACATTTTAGCCCCATAAACATTTCCTCATTATCATTTATTCCCCCGTGCGTATCATGAGCGCCCCACTTTGTGTGGATTTTTTGTGATTTCAGTTGCAATACTTAGACTATGGAATTTCCAATCGTTAAGCCCTCTTTTGTACTTTACAAGTCACATAACATATCGGAAGCTTGGGATTCTATTTATAGAGCAGTAATCACTTATTTATGTGCGCAATTTGTTGATTAATTTATTCAACAATTTAATGAGATAAAGGTGAGCATTTTGGATCCATTACTCAAATGTCGACGGGTTGTTATTCCTCTTTTAAGCTTACAATCGGTAGTTTGTTGAATTTCACTGACTTATTAATTGCATTCCACTTGCTTGCTGGTAGATAGTATGTAAGTGAGCAATAACAAAAGAGATTCTACTGAAAATCTATGTACTTTGATTGTAAAGAGCGTTTACCAGCAAAAAATTGTAGTGGGTAGTGAGTTTGCTTGTGACCTGAACTGTGCAGGTTCGAGCGCAAGCGGGGAATAGCAATCAATAGCCACCCAGCATAAAAGGGAAGAACTACTATACCAAAAAAGGGTTTCTGCCAGAGGTAGTATAATGAACTGTAAATCGAGTCTGACTGCTTGTTATTCAAATTAACCGCTAACCGCTATCGTGTTATTCAAATTGCAAATAAGTAAACGGTTTTTCATATGGGACATAAGAATTTTGTATTTTAATACAAACGCATCTTTAAACTTTTCTTATCATCTGTCAATGCCAAAACGTCAGCCAAGGTTTAAATTTTTTATCATAGTGAAGTTAACGAATGAGCAACGTTTGGAAATTTTTAAAAAATACTACAAAAATTCTGAGTCCTTTGTCGCAACTTGTGCAACAATCATGCAGTGCGCCAAGTGGAATAATACTTCAAAAGGCTACAATTTGCGGCATAAAATATCCACCGGAAATTAAAGAAATGATAAAGGAGAAAAACAAAAGCACACTTGAATCACTTGTGTAACCTGCTGAAACAGGCTATTAGGAATTTTAAAAACGCTGCAATAGGTAATTACCTCAAAAGTTTGACCTAAAAGACCTAAAATCTCTGCGCCGCCAATAATAATAATAGAAAAAAAAAAAAACATGGCGAATGGGCGAAGGGAGGCAAAGAGAAATCGGACATTTTTGCCGCCCGTATACGAGGGCAATGTGAAAAGTTCTCGGCCTGACGCAGAGATGGCGTTCCAATCAGCACAAATTTATGTTTTCTGCCTGGGTGCACTTCTCATTAGTTCGTATGACAAGTTTCAATTTGTTCTCTCAAGTAGTTTCTTTACACGAATTATTGCAGTAGACGTCTTACGTGTTTTTCGTTAAAATGGATAAACTTAAATATCGTGCGGTTATAAAATTCTTCGTTTTGGATGGGTTAACCCTTAAGGAAATTCATCCAAAGTTGACAAAAGTTTACGAGGACTCTGCTCCTTCCATGTCAACCATTAAAAAGTGGGCAGCTGAATTTAAACGTGGTCGCACGTCCCTCGAAGATGATCCACGTGAAGGACGGCCAAAAAAAACAGCGTGACAAGCGATGATGTTACCACTACACCACGGCCACACTTAAATTTACCTCTAGCAATGATAACTATGTCGTCCGCATATCCTTGGCAGTTTATGCCGATATAAGTTAGTAATTGCAGTAGCTCGTCTACCACCAGGCTCCACATTAGTGGTGAGAGAATCCCACCTTGTGGACAGCCTCTAGTTGTGTTTATTATGGTGGTTTCTTGTCCCATCACAGTTTCAGCAGTTCTGGTCCTTAGCATCTCTCACACCCAGTTAGATGTCGTTTGGATTACGCCTTTTCTTCGATTTCCAAGAAAGTACAGATTGTCGTTACTCTGTCAATTGGTACTTTGCGGCGAGCGTTCATCAATTGGCCGCCACGATCATGCGACTTGACACCCCTCGATTATTTTCTCTGGGGCTACGTCAAGTCCTTAGTCTACGCTAACAAGCCAACCCACTTTGGACGAGCTCGAGGCCAACATTAGAGACGCTATTGCCGGAATAACGCCGCACATATTGGACCAAGTTATCAAAAATTGGACCAACCGCTTGAAGCACTGCCAGCGAAGCCGAGGTGGCCTTTTAAATGATGTGTTATTCCATACATAATGGCATGAGCTAGAATAAACTTGATATCTCACACCGTTTTTGTTTTTTTTTAAATTTTTTTTCCTATCGTTCTATCTACCCTATACGAGGAAGAGGTGCGGCATAATCAGTTCCTGTCCAGTAGGGCAGGGAAAATACCGTCTACTCCCGATACTTTAAACGGCTGAAAGGTGATTACTGCTCAGTCTAACCCCTGTTCTGTACAGATGTTAGATGCTGTTGCCCAGTCTTCTCTGCTGGGTCTTCTGTTTCTTTCCGTTATATCTATAGTGTTGGATGCTGTGCTACCCGAAAAGTGTGTTTCGAGTTGCCATCAGTGTACCTGGTATATTTACTCTTCTCATTCATAGCGCCTTATGTAGCCTAGCTCTAGAACTATGTTTATTATTGAAATCCATTTTGAATTTTTTTTGTGTTTTTTTTTTTGCGGTTTTCAAAGCAACAATCTGACAACACTGGCCAAACCTAGTAGAAAATAGATCTACTCGAGCATTGTAATTAGGAGGATCTACTCTGCCTCTCAGCTCGAGGAAATCCAAGAGTCCTGTGATCGAAATAACATCCAAAAATTCTACAAGAAAGCCAAGTGATTCGCTGCTGGCTCGGCATAAATCTAGTTTATTCTTTCTTTATTTGTTGACACTACTTACGAATCGGATAGACTAGCATTTTTTAAGTTCTAGATCGCGTAAAATTAAAAAAATTGCCTTCTCCCTTGTGGGAAATTAAAAAAAAAAAAATGTTATCGAAAACAAAGATCAATGATTGTCCAAGAATGAAATACTGGAGGTTTAAAGTCTTTGCCGTGAGCGAAGAGATACACCCTCCCCGAAAATAAGTACCTATATCGATTAAACAAGAAACTAAACCAGATTTGTTCCCATAGCTAACAGGTTTTATCACGATAAGAAATTGTAAAAAAATAAGTTATTTCTCAAAAGACATTCTCTACAAAAAAAAAAAAAAAAATGTTATTAGTGAAGGAAACATTTTAGTAACAAATCTTACATCATTCAAAATTTAATTCCTAATTTGGACATCAAAATTCAATTAACAATCGTTCTGTTGAACAAATTAAATAATAATATTAAAAACAAAAAATAAAAGTTCTCTTGGTTTATTGTAGGCATGACACTTATTCTATCTAATATGGCATAAATTGCTTTCTAAAGATCGTGGCTCCATAGAGGAATACTTAAAATTTATTGCGCAAGAATGATTAGGCATTAAATATTTTATACATAAAAACAAATAGAACTATATCTAAAATCTAGTTTGTTGAATCTTTAAAGAAGTTGCACAACAAATGGTTATTCCCGGAATTTAAATTGTAATCCCGCTTTGATATTCGCCTCAATATGTTTAAGATATTTTAAATTGTTTAGTTTAGTAAATATCGATTCACACCTGATTGCCTTATGCTTAAATAGTGACATCAAATATTTATTCTAAGGCAATAAATATTTGATTAGAACTGTCCACTGGTGTTGTCAACAAAACACTTTGGTCTTTCAGAAGTACAAACATTGAGATTATGCAGGAAATACATGACCGGGGAAATACAAATTATTCTTCATAATTGAGGAAATGATAAGATTTAGTTGGTTTAATCTCTTGCATGCCAAACTGTGACAACGTATTGGGATTTCCGTCCCAACATTATTGTACATATTGCACTTCCAGCAAAAAAAGGCCCTGGAAGATGATAAAGTAAGTGAGTCTTAGTTTTGGTGTCCATCTTAGTCATCAACTTACGAATGGTTTTAGGCACCAACTTGTCGCAGAGGTAAGAAAATTATATTTCCAACTGAGAAACTTTTTAATAAATTATTTCCTACCTTACGTTGTGATTTTAATATTTCCCTATAAATGTAGTTCTGCGGTTATTGTGTCTGCAAAAAATCGTGAATTTAAATAGATATTTTATTTGTAAATCACACCCGCAATGAAACACAAAGGAACATGATTCAGCGTAAATTACGAAGCGGATGCAGAAGGTCTGTAGATTGGTCGGACCATTAGAGAAACAATTTTGAGTTATGCAATGGAATCTTTGTTGATTTAAATAGCCTCATAGTCACCAGTCAATGACACTTATGATGTCCATTCTCCTACACGTAAAGTAGCTGGGAATAATTTTAGAGTCAAACATCCTACAAACAAATAATATGGACACAAATTTGGATGATGAATGTAACCTAAAGTGAGATCGACCTCAGTCGACTAAGATTAAATATTACATAAGATCTCGCCAAAGTATCACTGAAAGCATGTTCTTCAACAATATACTTATTAATGTATTGCTAAATGTGCATAAGATAGTACGATCTGAGTCTAGTATGGACCTACTTTACAATCTTATTGACAACTCACTATTTCAGTAGCTTGTCAATTGTTACTGCTTTGTACATAATATTTACTAGATCACTTAATCTTCATAATTATCTCACTGTGAAATGACATTGTATATCATACTCGTATATGTATGTGTTTGTGCAAGGACGGTGCTTAACTTAAGTTAATTATTAATATAGGTAAAACCATACGAAAATTTAAAACTATTTGTTGTGTATCTACTAACATTTGACAGTAATTTTAAATTTATAAACCCACACCTTTCCATTTCTCTACTTTTCAACAAATCGATACTAATAATAAAATACTAATAATAAAACTTGCGATTAATGCAAGACTTTCCATATAAAAGCAGGAAAAAAAAAATTACAATCCATATACATAGAACAGCTCATATGATACCCTATCCCCCATCTTTCAACTTATCCCTAATAAAGTGAGCGTGGATTTGCGAAATTCTTAAAACCGTGGTGTAGTGGTAACATCATCGCTTGTCACGCTGTGGATTCACGGTTCCAATCCTGGGGTCGAATTACGACATCAGTTAACGAGTGAATGAAATCCATACGCTATCGAGTGATCGAGTAACTAAATTGGGATGATCACATAAGAATGGTCACGTATCGAGTGCACTTTGAAGATTGTACTAGTACAATTGTACAAATGTCAAAACTATTTATTTTTGTGTAAGAAAAGTTTTGTATTTATCGTCTTCAATTAAAAATTATAAAATTTACTTTGTTTTTCATCTTCTGATTCAGAGGATGATCGCTATGAGTGTATTGAAAGAGGACGTTTAAAAGATGAAAGCGATCCCTTTCCTTTACAAGACTCTACTTACGTATACAAAACTATAATTTTCTGAAAATATCTTTCACAACATACACTTTTGATTGCAGTTCTATCAAAACAGTCAGGGCAAATAAGACTGCATTTTTATTTATAATGGAGAAGATAAATTTTAGAGGATGCACCTAAACCGCTGTCCCAGCTCATAATATTTACCAAAATCTCCTTTTGCAGAGGGTTAATTTTATTTACACTCAACGTGAAATAAATTTCAAACAATAAATTTAACCAAACGTAAAAATAACAATAAACAAAGATATTTATATATTTTCTCCCAAATGCACCTCAGCTCGTCAGCAGAAACCATATCGAATGAATAAATACACGATCACTGATGAGAGAATGCCAAATTTCGATACTCGACACTCGATCTCTTAAGCGGTTATGTCAAATCAACATTTATCAGTCACATGTTGCTCGATAACTGATGCGGTAATTCGACCCCTGATGTCAAGAATCATCTATTTATTTCGCATGAAATAAATAAAAAAGTCGATCATTTGCGAAAGCTAAGTCAACTCTACTGCGAAGGCATAACACTGGCAGTAGAGTCAACATAAGGCTAAAATGCAACTTGATCGTGGTGATGACATCAGGAGGATGGAAAAAAATACTGTGAATCATAAGCAACGACAATAATAGCGAAAACAAACAAAATACTCCCCAGTTATCTTGGAGTTTACAGAAACTTAATACCACCTAAGTTTCAAACTACACCACTCTGTCTTTCTCTCTGTCTCTTCTCCTTTCCACAAAACGCACGTGTTCTAAAAATTAGTATAAAGGTATTTATATCCCTTTTAACACGTGCAAATTATAAAAAAAAAAAAAAAAAAATGATATGAGAATATTTCCGCCATTTTTAAGAAATTTTATCGCAAAACTGTTGTCACAACATTTTTTTTAGCAGAAAGTGGAAGTGAAGTTCACGGTTTCTCATGAGATATTCACAATAAGACTTAATCATCACCACAAATAGCTTTGAAAAAGCTAGATATGTTTTTTTTTTAAGAAAACACCGCCAAAAGTGGGCGTGGTCAAGTATAACGTATGGACAAAATATGGAGAAAGTCAACGCCTACATATTTTGTAAGGACTACTTTCATCAATTTCTATTTTTTTATAAAATATTTTATAAAGTTTATTTTAAATGTGATTTTTTACGAATAGCTCTAGTGGGTATTATACAATAAAAAATCTTTGACAAAAATTGCACTTTTTTGGAAAATTTTAAATTTACCTAATTTAATGAAAATGGACAACAAGCGAATTATTCATTAATTTTCATTTCCAGATTTTTTTTATTTGTCGGGGGATGGATTCGTTACCGGTCCGTCGTAAAGGGTTTTTCAATAAGGACTTAACAATTTTAAATAAAATACAGAATGATTGAGACATCGGGCTGAAATTTATTTCAAATGTAGTACACATGTTAGATTTAAGTACGGAATTGGATCTCATTCATATGACCACCGCGAGCACGTTTGCGGCGATCAATTCTTTGGAGCCAATTTTCTACCATTTTTCCACACATATCGGCCGGAACGTTGGCAATTTCGCGTTCGATATTGTTCTTGAGCTCCTCTAACGTTATTGGCTTGTTGGCATAAACCAACGACGTTAAATCGCATGAGCGAGCTGGCCATTCGACCGGACCATTTCTCGAGATTACACGATTACCGAATTTCCCCATCAATAGATCAATTGTTTGACCAGCTGTGTGGCATATGACACCATCTTGTTGGAACCACATATCACTGATGTCAAGTCCATCCAATTCTGGCCAAAAACAGTCTTCCAACATGGCACTGTAGCGAACTCTGATTTTTCGATGAAATTCAGGATTTTCGTCAAACTTTTACAGAGTCCAATCGTTGAAGTTTCGGCGCTTCAAATGATCAGTTCTTGAGTTAGTTTTATCTTGTAAGGGTGCAGGCCAAAATTTTTATGCAAAATTCGCAACAATGTGGACTGAGAGATTCCCAATTCCTGTGAACGGCGTGGAATCGACTGATTTGGCTCATTTTGAACTGAAGCACTTACGGCTGTGATATTTTCGGCTTCAGTTCTTGAGTTAGTATGATCTTGTAAGGATGCAGGCCAAAATCTTTATGCAAAATTCGCAACAATGTGGACTGAGAGATTCCCAATTCCTGTGAACTGCGTGGAATCGACTGATTTGGCTCATTTTGAACTGAAGCACTTACGGCTGTGATATTTTCGGTACTTCGACCGGTGCATTATCTCACTGGCACAGGAACATTCAATAGTGAATATTTTGACTCGAATTTATCCACTATAGCACGCACAGCCTGTCTAGTGGGACGATTATTACTACCGAAAATTGGAGTAAGCTCTTAAAGTTGCGACCGCCGACTCAGAAATTCGGTAATAATTTTTAATAATTTCCAAACCCTGTTCGTTCGTGAACTTCACCATGATAAAAATGTAAACCTTGACTGGCGTATGGTGACATTAACAGATCATAGAAAAAGTTTAAGGATGCGTTTGCATTAAAATGCAAAATTGTTATGCCAATATTGAAAAACCTTTTACTACCAGGGTGCAACCTCTGTTAATTAAACTTCTATGAAAGGCGAGTAACAGCTTCAATGAAAAGAAGCTCATGATACGAGCAATAACCACATCGTCTTCAGAGATCTGACACCTGATATAAATAAAGGCAGGACAATCGCAGAGGAAGTGTTCCGCAGTATCGTCGCCTCAAGCTCAGCACATTAAGATGATTGGCGAAAGTGATAAAAATGCAGCAATTTTTTTTAAGGACGTCCGGGAGTATTGGTTTACTCTGTCTACATCCTGGTGTGTCATGCGATGAACGATTATGTTCATAGGAAACCCAACCGCCAATGGAAGCCCTGACCGAGGACGCAGGAAAACAAAACGCAGGTTCAAGTTCTGAGAATTCCTCCTTTGAAACTTGTCTGGCAAGTTCACCGAAGATTTCATTGCCAGTAATCCCATTATGACCTAGTACCCACATAAGACTCACTGAGTTAAACCTTGCGACCGAATCCAGAAAATTCTTCCATTCTCGAACTATTTTGGAAGTGATAAAAGTCGAAAAATAAGTGTCACTGAAAGTTATCACCTCCTTTAAGACGCAAGATTGCATATGGTTTAAATATCAAGAGGAGGGAGGCTCAACAATACATCTAGAGAAGAGAAAGACTATAGAAGGCTTCGTGCGGCAGAGGTTCTTCGAAGACTTCGCATATTTTCGCGAATAGTTTTTCCATTAAATAACCGACGCATGTCCTAAAAAAGACTTTATCATTGCGGTATATGTCCAAAGGACCATTTTGGTGATAAGCCCAATACCTTGCCGAAACCCCTCTTACACTGCCAGAAAACTAAGAGCGCCCTTGGCTGTCTTCGATCCAGGATTACTCCTAAGTACTTAGCTAATATGAAATTCGGATAGTGACTCCTTTGATTAATGGCTGAGTCAGACCAATCAACTTCCGCCTTCTCGTAAAGGGATCAACTTCAGTTTTAAGCCTTCCTAGCGCATCATTCATGGATCACATCTAAGGCCATCTGCATCTTGCTGCAGACAGTCTCTAGACATGACCCGACATAAAGTACAGCAACATCATCCTCGTGTTCCTGAGCGTAAACGTTAGAACTGTTGATAGCGTCTAGCAGAGAGTAAACACACACCATGCACCATAACAGTGGAGGAAGGTTGCCACCTTGACGGCAGCCCCTGTTAACTCCTGCTATTACTGTCAAAAGTCGCATTGTCAAAAGCATCTTTAATGTAGATGATAGTACCCATCGCGTACTCATTTCTATTAAGAGCGCATTTAATTCTGCCGATTACATTCTGAAGCGCAGTCTTCCAGGATTTCCCTCGTTAATATGCATGTTGCATCTCAGACAGAGGATGCAAACTCAAAGCAACTCAACCGCTCAACTAACTTTTCCAAGCTTTTCAGCAAGGATGAAGTCAGACTTATCGTATTGGTCTAAAGTTCTTGGCGAGCGAGTAGTCATTTCTACTGATTTTAGGTATAAAAGCCACTCTAACTGTTCGCCAGGGAGTTGATACTCGTATGTATGCCATTGCAATGCCAGCAGTGAAAATTTTCTTCTGAGTTGACAGCAACTGGCTTATACCTTATTCTTATACCAACACCGATAATTAGGTCAAGTTGTGACCCAGTTGTATCCTGATTAACTGGAAAAGGGTCCCCAGCAGAGGACTAAAAGTTTCCGGTTTGGTCTCAGCAGAGAACTGCCCTTCACCAAGGAACTGGCCATCTGCAGGAGATTTTCGTTAAGGTACACGTCAGCTCAACGTCTGGCATTCAGGTTTTGAACAGCATCCTCTACTTTTTGTCTCGTTCTGAGTTTTGGTGGAGGTTTAGTAGATTTGTTTAGCTCCTCCCTAAAGCGTATCTACTATGTTTCCCTCGAATTTATCTGCAAACGTATGGTTTCACATTCGATTTGGAGCGCAATGTATCTGTGATCTGAGCGAGGCACTTCCGGTAGCAGTTAGTAATCAATTTAAAGTAGATGTTTCTAAAATAGAATCATTGGTAACATAACGTAACTCATGCCAAATTCCAACTATGTTTTACTTATGTATAATGCTTATCATAGTTCTGCAGAACTACTGCCATCCATTGCCGTTTCTGATAAAATAGCTAAAACATGTTATTGAAAATTCGGGATTGAACTGAAGTTAGGAATTCAAAGCTGTAACTACTGCATACATACAAATAAAAAGAGCGCAGCCAAATTTCAACCAATGTTTAAGATGCAAATATAGTATTCTAAGTAAGAACGCGAACGTCTGACAAACATCGGAGAGTAATGTTGTCACGAGAAATGTGTTTTAAAACACAGATTCAATCAATCAGTTACATACGTATATACAGCGCCACCTTTTGCAGCATCTGTAATATTTTGATTCCATCTAAGGTCTGTGATAACTTGCATGTCAAACATTTTTGTTTTGTTGGATCCGTTTGATGCCACTGGTGCCGATAAATAGTTTAGATATTAACAAGATAAAATCAATTTCATTTCTGTAACATTTGGAAATAGAATCGAACTGCGGTTTTATTAACAGAATTTTTCTTCGGGACATATTGTTTTCAAGAATTCTTTGGTATAAAATGAAGAGCCTCCCGCAGCGAAGCGAAGTATGTACTACCGGAGCAAAGTGGTGCAGTATTATTTCTTTTTAGCTTCTATTTTATTACCAATTTGATATAAGGGAGACAATTTCGGATAAACATAGTCAAATACAAAAAAAAAAAAAAAACAATAATTCGAGTTTATTACCATATTTTTTTGAAATAAAATCGATTCTAGTTTATTACTATCTCATTTTAGGGCAAAGATGATACTGAGATATCGTCATAGCATCGATTTGTTTATCGACGAGGGTAGGACTTAGGTATTTATTGTTTCAATGTAAAAATATACAAAACGATTAATAAGTATACCTACTCGTATTCCAAGAATTGAATTCTAAAAAATTGAAAACAAATGTTAACAGTGTGATTTATATAACCCGTTTTAAAGGCTCCGTGGGCGGAGTGGCATAGTGGTTAAGTGCGCGGTCACTAAGCGGAAAATTCAAGGTTCAAATCCCAGGCAAGAAAAACAAAGTTTTTCACAGTCCCACATCTACAAGTTAGGCCAGGTCCTGTATGGGCTATTAGCACCAAAATATTTAATTCTTTATTTACTCGTATTTAAAAGCCTGTGTAAAGTTAACAAGCCCTTACGCAACTCTAAAACACAAAAACAAATTCCATACTTTAGAAATATTACCTAAAGCCTGCGTAAACTAAAAGCCAAAATCGGAGTTTAGAGGCTGTTTGAAGCTTGTGATATTTTTTTTTATATCTATCTATATAAAAATATATTTAAAAAAGCATAATTTCACCAATTGAACCAACTGTTGACGTATGGCGTGGAATGATGTTCATAATCAAAAACTAACATAGTGGGAATAAAACCCAAAAAACATCCGAATTAAACAGGATCTTGGGAAGCTACACAGCGTAATAGGTTCTCCTTTCCTGAGAGAATTTTGCAAACAAAAAAATTCTTTGTCGATTAAGAATAATAGATTCCTATTTTTTGGTACAAATTGATGAATTTAACCAAATCTTGTTTAAATAAAATTTTGTATAAATCACGATTTAAAGAAGATCGCCTAAAGGTTGTGTAAATGCATAAACGATATGTAAAGGCTCATAGAGTCATTTTAAAGAATTCTAGTAAATAAGGCTGTAAATCTTTTAACTGGTTTTAACTAAGTCACTATAATCGTGATGTTATACCTAGACTTATATACGCATTAAGATGATGAATTTGAATAATTTGCACTTTCTTTTCTGGTTATAACCTTGTACGATTTATTTATAAATAAATACAATCATGTATTCATCCATGGTGTCGAGTCAAAACATGTTCTTGTTTACACTTTACTTAAGAAATCCAAAATGTTTTGGAATATAATCATAAATAAAATCATTTTAGAAGTTCCTATATGGAAGGGTATTTGTTATCAGGAATAGAGGCTAATTAAATCAACCAACGTTGGGTTTTAGTCCATATGGAACGAAAGCTCATTCTCTTAAGGCAAAAATCCCCAATATGCACTCATCTCAATCACAAAGTCAATGATTGGTTCTAAAAGCTTCTCGGCAAGACTTAAGAGGGATGCTCTAAATATGATATTAAAGTCATACTTGGCATTTTTATCTCGAAAAAAAAGGATACTTAGCTGAATAATGCAGCCTACATAATACCAAGGCTTTCCTACGCGGCAGTACATTACCAGTATTGTCGACATTTCAGTACTTGTAAGGGGAACTGGAGGTCTCTAGGTTGACAATGACGCATGACACTCCTCCCGAACTTGTCGAGCAGCCGACATGTATTCGGACAACAACCTAGTTGCTACCAAGAATATTCAGAACTCCACATCAGAAAGTACTGAGAAAGTTTAACATCCAATAACGTTGACTAGTGCGCCGCACACTGTGACAAACGCGCATGGATGTTGCTTTCAGTTTTGTCGTTCAACTGCTACTTTCTCTGGATGGGTTATTAGCTTCGTACGACATGCATGCCTTACCTCAGGGTTATTTTAGACCCCTCCCCTGCAAGGAGATTTGCCGTTCGAGTGTCTTTTAACCGACAAAAATTCCGCCAATTTCCAGCGAAGATGCTCAGTGACATCATTGCCAGCAAGCCATCACGAACGTGGTCTCTGATGTGCTGGGCTTTATCCCACCGATACGTCGAAACACCTAGTTTGATGAAGGGTTCCGCCAGGCAAACTCGTATGCAGTAAAATAAGAGGCATATAGAGTGGCGCTCCGTAGAGGGGCGAGAGCAATTTACGAGACAGAAAAGGAGAAGAGGAAGGAATAACAGTACCTTAGCCAAAAGAAAAATAAAGACCATGCGAGGCATTCGATCGAGACAATAGGTGTTAAGCAGGAATGATGTTTGAAAGTTTTACCAGAAAGAGAAGATGCCAAGACTAAAAATCCCGCACGCATAATGAAGGAAAAGTAATTACAGAATCACAGTCAGTCCTGAGAACTAAATATCACCTTTTGTTATTTATTAACTGGTTCTAAAAATTAATAATCTAAGTTTTTCTGGATACTGAGGGAGCCGACAACAATGTAGACGTTTATGCGATAAGTCAAGCTTTAGATTCTATGAATTTGGATCTACTGCTCTTAGATTGGGTGGAGCACATGCTCAAAACGATACGCATCGCCTCTGAACTGAGACCAAGCCTATATTCTGGTTCTTAGAGGTATCCCTTAGGGATAGCTCCTATCTTCACTACTTTGTGCCATGGTCGCAAATTAAATTTTACTGAAACTACCATACACTGATGACATAGTTATAATGGTTACAGGTAAAAAATTGTTACAATCGGCCCTAACTACATTGAAGAATTGCGAATTGAGTGTCAACACACAAAAAACGGAGTTGGTCCTTTTTCCTAGGAAAAGACAAGCACCGAGCCCCCAAAGTTAAATGGAATAAACCTCCAAATCTCGGACAAACCGAAATACCTCGGCTTTATTCTAGACTACAAAATGAATTGGATAGCAAATATCATGGAAAGGACAAAGATACCATTGCCACGTTCTATGCGTGCAACAGAATATTTGGAAAAAGATGAGGCCTAAACTTGCACCATTTACTGGATGTACACGGCAGTCGTTAAAAAGCCACAAACCAGAAAGTACTTAAAAAAAAAAAAACACCGATTAGAATGTATAGGCACTACCAACGCAATGAGAATTACGCCGAATGCAGCCCTGGAAACAATGCTTGCATACCTGCATACGAAAAATGTTGAAACCAAAAGAACCGTTCGAATCCAGCAATCCAATTCCAGAGCCAGATAGGTCATTGACCATCGCCAGATGAGCACAATTGGACACAAAAGTAGATTTACTTAACACCATTCCCCGACTTCAAGCTAGACTTTCAAACAAAATTAACCTCGCAACAAGACTGGACGGAAGGAAGACTTATGGGCCCAATTAACACATTTGTCTTTATGGATGGACCAAAAACGGCAGAAAGTACCGGGTCCGGAATTTTCTCGGCCAAACCCATTATTGCCAGTGTGTTCCAAGCGGAAGTTTTAGCTATCACCCAGGCCTCTCGAAAACTATCCTCACAAGCACCTCCTCGAAAAAATATAGACATTCAAATAGATAGTCAAATTGCAATCAAAGCTATCTCATCCACGGTGTTAAAATTAAAACAAATAAAAAGATTTCGGAACCGAGTCATAGGGACATCCTATGAAACGAGAAGACAGACAAACTAGCTATCATAGAATAGGTTCGGAACTGGACCAAACTAGGACAGATCAATCAGCCCTAGCTCTAAAGGAACTTACCAAATTAAACAAAAGAACAAACTTCTTAAAGATGGCCGATGAAAGATAGGACACACTTCCATCATGCCGTAGCTCAAGGAAGTTATAAACACAGCATAATAAGAAACAAACAAAAAACTTCCTAACACTTAGCATATCACACTTCTAATAGGTATATTAACTAGTCATAATGCATTGGCGGCCCACCTAAAAAGGACGAGCTTAAGTACCACTGAACTATGCAGAAGTGGAAACGGAAGAGGGCACAGCCCAATTTCTCTGCCAATGCCCTACCCTCAGGAGGACCAGAAAGTGAATACTTCTTCAACAATTTGGGTCAACTGTCAACAAAGCCAGCGAAAACCATTCTAAATTTAATTTTCGACTTAAATTAGTTTAGAGAGGCCGAAAAGCTTTAAAGCTTCTAACTTTTCTTTTCTTCCTTATTTATTCATTTCAGGTACACCCACCCCACAACGGGGAAACACAATGGATCCATGGAGATCCGAATGTATAGCAGAGAAATACAAAAAAGTGGGTCTCTCAATTCTGTCTGTCTGCATGTATGTATGTGCTCTCGATTGTGGCCTAAACGGCTGGACGGATTTTCTTGAAACTTCAGATCTGTAAGGTCACGGTAATTTACTAATGGCCGATTTTGAAAAATAAAAACATTTTCTCGAAAACGGCTGTAACGATTTTGTTCAAATTGTATATTTTATCTACGGTAGATATTTGCTAACAGATGGCGTACCAGGTTTTTGACAAAATATGCGAATAACGACACTTTCCTTTGAAATTGGCTATTTCGCGACTATGACTCAACCGATCTTGATCGAAATTAAGTAGGTGTTTGTTATACTCTATTTTACCTACTGACTTTAAATATACAGTAATGGCCATAGAAATCCGGACAGGGTGAACTATTTTTTTTTTGGAATAAAAAGGCTTTGATGACATGATTCTAGTTCACTTTGTAATAGTTCATTGAAAAAGAAAGTAGTTTGAGTGAAAGTGGAAATAATTTTATTAATATGCAAATAAAAAGAAAATGAGTGAAAAAACGTGATCGATTCAAAACTGCTGAAGATTTAAGGACAGAATTTGTAGAGTTTGGAGGATCAGAGATAAGCGCACGGACTGTAGGACGAATGCTTCAAAGAGCTGGCTTGAACGCAAGAGGACCTGCCAAAAAACCATTTCTAAAGCCTAAAACGTATCCAGTGGGCCAAAGATCATAAAAACTGGACCATAACGGATTGGAAAAATGTGATCTTCTCAGATGAATCCAAGTTCAACATATTCGGCTCTGACGGAATATACGGTAAGTGAGGCGAAGAACTGGAGAAAGATTCAATGATGAATGCGTGACAACAACCGTAAAACAAGGAGGCTCAAGAATGATTTGGGGATGCTTTTCCTATTAAGGCGTTGGACGGCTGGCTCTAATAAATGGAACTGTGAATGCAGAAAAATATAAAAAAATATTGGAAGACAATCTGCTACCATCTTTAGAAGAACACTTATCATACTCAGATAAGCTGATTTTCCAAGACGATTCTGCGCCTTGTCAATGCGCGAAATTGCTAAGTGCAAGTAAAATAGTTTTTTCACTATGTCCGGATTTCTATGTCCGTACTGTATGTTTTATTAATTTATATTTTTGCTTTAAATTAATTGTCAACGGTCGTTCCATTTTAGTTAATTCGAGGAGAAAAAGGGAATCAAACGTTGTAATTTATCTGTTCGAATTGTGCAGTCTCATTTTCCCGTTTTGATGAATAGTTGAAATTATACCAGTTCGTCATAGGGAAGTTGCATTGATCAGCCTAGAACTTCATTAAATGTTTATTTTTGTCACATAAATGATGTGCTCTCTCAAGAAAGCAGTTCATTTTTGTCACATAAATGCGTATCATTTGCAAAATTGATGAATTTCGCAATATTTTTGAAAAAAAAGCTGTAAATAGGTAGATAGTGTTTCTGAACCTTGGCTAAAACCGGGTATGAGTAGTGAGCTATTCAAATTAAATGGTTTTAGACTTTTTCGCACACACCGCGTCAATAGGAGATGTTTCGGCGTGGCGGTTTATATCAGTAACTGCCTTAATTGTAACCTAAAATGTGTACATTTTTCTAGAAATTCATGAAAATAACAAAAAATGTTTGATCTGCTTAAATGTACACTGCAGGCCAAAAGTTTGGAATTACATTGGGTTCTTTTACCTAAATTTTCTACCTGAATAATACACAACACATTCATTGGGTGGCCGTGGTGTAGTGCTTGTCACGCTAAAGGTTCACGGTTCGAATCCTGATGTCAATAATTATCTATTCATTTCTCATGAAATAAATAAAAAGTCGATCAATTGCGAAAAGCTTATGTCAACTCTACTGCGAAAGCATAACACTGGCAGTAGGGCGGTCATATGGCTAAAATGCATCTTGATCGTGATGATGACATCAGGAGGACGGAAAAAAATACTGTGAATCATGAGCAGCAACAAAAGCAAGAACAATCAAGCTCCCCAGTTATCTGGATAGTCACCCTTGGAGTTCACTGAAACTTAATACCAGTTAAGTTTCAAATCAACTACACCAATCAGTCTTTCTCTCTGCCTCTTCCCCTTTCCTCAAAACGCCCGTGTCCTAAAATTAGTATAAGGGTATTCATAACCCCTTTCACACGTGCAAATTATAAAAAAAAAAAAGTCGGATTTTATACCCACGGGTTCTCAAATCCCAAATTTTGTTGACCTGGCTGGCAAGGGTCCACACTTTTAAGTCATAATAATTTATTGCAGATTCTTCACGTCTTGAGTTAAAAAAAAACTCATTAAAAATGGGAAAAGTAGCGGAAACCGCAATCGAGGAACGATCTGCAATCATCACCCTCCTTAAAGAAGCCAAATTGCAGCGGCACGCTCAAACCGGAAGTCTTGAGGATAAAACAAGGTCAGGACGGCCTAGAGCTACAACTAAATACGAAGATCGGCTAATAGTCACAACAATCAAACAAGTAGAAGAAAATCAGCACCCGAAATACTCGCCAAAATAAATGAAACACGGAATAAACCGCTCTTGACAATGGTCAAACGAAGATTAAGACATGCTGGACTATTTGGGCGAGTTGCAGTTCGAAAACCCCTGCTGCGACCACAAAAAAAGCAGAAAAGGTTAGAATGGCCAAAAAGCGTAAAGACTGGATGGAAGAAGAATTCATCAGGTTTTATGGAACAATGAATCCAAGTTCGAGGTATTTGGCCCAGAGAGTTTTCGTTCGATGCAGCTCTGAACAAAATATGCTACCAAACTGTGTGGTTCTTACCGTCAAGCATGGAGGCTGTTAAGGTCTGGGGATGTTTCTCTTCAAGTGGAGTGGGAGATCTGGTCCGAGTGATTGAAAAAATGAATAAGGAAACATACAAAACAATATTGGAAGAAAACGCTATAACCTTTGGACTAAGATTAATTGCTGGAAGATTCGTATTTCAACAAGACAATGACCCAAAGTACACGTCAAGTTTTTATCAAGACTACCTGAAACAGAGGGAAGCTGAAGAAGTCTTACAAATCATGATATGGCCACCGCAATTACCAGATTTAAACCCTATAGAGCTGTTGTGTGAGGAACTGGGTAGTCCGGGATCAATGCCCATCATCAGAATCTAGATTGTGGAACATACTATTGGATTGTTGGAGCAATATACCACAACAATTCAAAAACTGATAGCTAGAATGCCAGGACTTGTATTATAAAAAAGTATTCGAATGTAAAGTTGCCTTTTCGTCAAAAAATCGGTTTAAGTTATTTTTTCTTCTGTTTAATAAATTCCTTTTTGTTAAGAATATAATAAAAATATTTTTCTTGATTATTTTGGTTTCATATATGTTCCCCGTTCATGTTACATGATTGGTATTCTACTAACGTTTTTTTCGATGTTAGATTTTGTTTTTCCTTCGACCACGGCTTCAAACTTTTGGCCTGCAGTGTGCTTGGCACCAGATGTGTACCAACTATCAGGTGAGGATATGCCAACCTAGACTCAGTTCTCAATCTCAGATTTCTAAGAGAAACCGAATTAAAGATTGTTTCTAAGGCAAAGTAGGTAAGAGTGTTTGACCCTCGAACACAATTCTGAAGAAAGGGGAACTCTAATGAGGGAATAAAACTCTTCTAGGTATTAGCAGAGGGCACAATAGACCATTAGGTCGCAGTGCAAGATAATCCTATACAATAATAATAATAATAATAAATGACCATTATATCAGTTTAAGCAAATCATGAGCTGTTTATTAGATGCCCTTTTGCAACATCGACCGTTTTAGCTCTTGACAATATTGTCAGCAATAAAATTCATGGCTATTTGTCTGATAAACTGAACTTCGCATTTCGATTCAATAGAGAGAGATTAAAAAGATGAAATCATATGAACGTAACAATAGATCTAATGAATATAGTAAAATGTAATTTCTGAATTGTGTCTTAAAAAAAATTATTGTCTTTAAACTTATTGAATACTTTAGTAACATTTAACGGATTTAACGAATTTTAACTACATACATATATTTTGTAAGCAACACTAACTAAAGGATTACAAGGACTGTATTCTTAGTATGTTTGTTATTAAATTAATAAAACATATTAGGTGTGCAACTAAGTTCTCAATAGATGGCTCCAGCAGTAAGGGCTGGTTGATTTTGACGTATCCAAAACGTCATGAACCGAGCTTAGACATATTGTAAACAAACTATTTTGACACATTAGTGATTTTGTTTTGGCGTCATATACTTTCGGTTGTGTGAAATTGTCTAATTTTGTTCCGAATAACCGTCATTTGGGGGAAGTGTTGATTTTCTTTTTTCATTCGAAGAAAACGGCGGCTAAAGCGCATCGAGAACTCCAAAAAGTTTACGGAGATGCTGCTCTAAGTGAAACAACGTGCCGTGATTGGTTCCGTCGCTTTAAAGACAGTGATTTCGATGTTGACGATCGTCCGCGTGAAGGAAGGCCAAAATCCTTCGAAGGCGCTGAATTGGAGGCATTGCTCGATGAGGATCCATGCCAAACGCAAGAACAGCTAGTCTCAGCATTAGGAGTTACCCGTCAAGCTATTTCCAAGTGATTGCATGCGTTTGGAATGATTCAAAAACAAAGAACTTGGGTTACTTATGATTTGAAGCCAAGGGACAATGAGTGTCGTTTTTTCGCCTGTGGACAACTGCTTCAAAAAGGAAGGATTTTCTTCATCGCATCGTGACGGGTTATGAAAAATGGATTCATTACAGCAACCCAAAGAAAAGAAAGTCATGGGGACTGCCCGATCATGCTTCTACGTCGTCGGCTCGGCCGAATATTGACGCTGCGAAGATTATGCTGTGTATTTGGTGGGACCAGGTCGGTGTCATTTATTATGAACTGTTGAAACCAAATGAAACCATCACTGGGGAATGTTATCGACTTCAATTGATGCGATTGAGCCGAGCACTGCGCGAAAAACGGGTACAATACGAGCAGATTCACGAAAAAGTGATTCTACAGCAGGACAACGCTCGGCCTCACGTTGCCAAACCCGTTAAAATCTACCTGGAAACGCTCAAATGGGAAGTTCTACCCCACCCGCCATATTCCCCAGATATTCGATCCGATGGCACATGTTCCGTTCGATGGCACATGGTCTGGCTGATCAGCAGTTCCGCTCATATGATAGTGGATAGCCTCTAAAGATGAACACTTTTACCGTAACGTTATAGCTAGCGATGGGCAATACTTTGAATGATTCATTTGTAACCATATAATTCACAATAAAGTTGCATTTTCATTAAAAAAAAAAAAAGAACGAGAACTTAGTGGCGCACCTAATACAAAATGTTACAATCTATCTGAAACAGATCGTATTATACCCTATTCAACATCTTTTAACCCATCGTTGTGAACTTTTTGATTCAAATGCAGTGAAATCTTTTACTCAGAAAATATTCTCTCGATTTTTAAGATACTTTACCACATAATTTGTGGCTAAGACTGTTTCTAAGAAGAAAGTGGAAGTTAAGCATCGCCGTAAATTGCTTTTTTGCATTTTGCAAAATGCGGTTTTTGAAGAAAATAAAACGTTTCCCAAAAGTGGATGTTGCATTATAAAATGTATGGATGATTTATACAGAACGACTGTATATTACATCAAGGCAATATATTTCAATACACCGTTAGATCGATATAAATTTTGATGCAAATATATATATGTAGGTATATACATTTGGGTGTGACAAACTATGTATCAAAATTATTTGCCCTGAATAAAGTATAAAAATGCATTGTTCCACACAGTATTTTATTTTCAAACCTTTCCAAAGAAACTTGAAAGAAGCGCTTTTCGGTTCCTTCCTTTGAGGACTACAAAACCTTGCATTTTACATTATTATTATTAGTAATCGGCTCAGTGGTTAAGTGCGCTATCACTGAGCGAGGGTTCATGGTTCGAATTCAATAAACATAACTATCGTGAAAAGTTTCTCATAATCTAAAAAATTGCCCCTCAGAATCGGTACAAGACTGTAGGTCCCAACCACTCGTGCGGCGCACAGCACGTGTGGCTGCGAGAAACTAATTCAGGCCTTGCATTGAGTTGTTAGCCCCAAAATATTTATTTTTATTTATTATATAATCGGCAATTGCATGGCCTATCAAGTTTTCTAGCTCGAATCAAGTTTCCTTTGGTAAATGGTAAGCCATTAACACTACGTTTGATTCTTTGAGGGTTGGTTTCATTTCTCGCTCCTTTTCTCTTCTTGGTATTCAAATCTTCTTACTTAGATTCAGACCCCGACATTTTACGATTTCAAAAAACAACATTTTATGCAAAATAACCACTTACATTAAATCTATTAAGAGCAACACGCAGCCTTTAGATCGATATCGATCAGTAATAATTGTAACCACCAATGAACGTTAAAATGAAATTTAAAATAATGACATGCGTCAATTTGATATAACAATCAGTGCTGCCATGTTTAGTTATGTAATAAAACCAGTCAGTGACTTATTCTGTTTCCTATCTAAATGAAAAATGACCATGTCAATACTTCAGACTTAGAATTACTTGCCTTGTTCGGTTTCTTATTCCATATCACAGATCTTTTGTCAAAGAGTAGGCATCCTTTAAGATTGACATTTGTGAAAAAGCTGCCTAGTTCTCTTTCTTTAGTAACCGATTTAAATAGAGATAAATGTATCAATTTCACTCTACACTATTCCATTACAAATGGAGTTAAAATTAAGACTTTTCTGTCCGGAGATGAAAAGGTTATAACAACGGTTTTTACTTTTATAAAAATATCATTGCATTTGAATTAAAACTTTCACAACGTAGGGATGAATTAGAAGAGGAGTTTCCAAATGTGGGTCACATGGAAATCGCGAGCTATAATTAATATTTATTTTTAAATATAAATTTAATACAGACACCAATTTTTCATCAATAAAATGAGCGCACCTGTTGTCAATTGTAAGTTCAGGGTATTCTATCTTTCTCTGAAGATAAATCACTATACAAGCATCCTATTCGCAGGAATTCTATAGGTTAGAAGGTGCCCGTGGTGTAGTGGTAAAGTCATCGCTTGTCACGCTGCAGGTTCATGGTTCAAATCCTGATTTCAAGAATCATCATAATAAATAAAAAGTCGATCAACTGCGAAAGCTTATGTCAATTCTACTGCAATGGCATAACACTGGCAAAGTGCACCTTGATCGTGATGATGGCATCAGGAGGATGAAAAAAAATAAATACTGTGAATCATAAGCAATGATAATAACAGCAAATGCTCCCCAGTTATTTGGTCGCAACCCTTGGAGTTTACAGAAACATCATACCACCTGAGTTTCAAACCATTACACCAATCTCTGTCTATCAGCATACTCTCTTCATGAAGGCAAAAGAAGCAGTAAAGCAGAAGGGCGTAAAATATGTATGGTAAAAAAATAATCAATTTCTCATTAGAAAGGATGAGGGGGGAAAGGTCATTTCTATTAAATCTTTTAATGATCTTGCACTTATTTAGTGCATTACGTCTTCTTTGTATAATATATGAATTTTGATAATGATTTAATCGATGACTTTTCTACCCTTATTCCAAGTTTTTCCAATTGTGACAATGTTTTTACGAATAGTTCCTGCTGCAATAATAAACTCCTTATTGTTCACCAAAATGTCAGAAGTTTGAGAGAAAACTTCTCAGCCCTTGTCACACACCTTGATTCTTTTGAGTGCGGTTCAAATATTGTTTTTGTGTCTGAAATTTGGATCTACAACTTTGAGAAAAACGATTACTGTATTCCCGGGTTCAACTTTTTTGCTAATACGAATGAAAATTACGCTGCAGGTGGAGTTGGGTGTTTTGTGAAAGAGAACTATAAGATTCTTGATGTCTTGTGTGTTGATTTTTTTAGTGCTGATGTTTTGAGGGTTTCCATTGAAATTAACCATCAAATGTATTTTTTTTTATGTGTATACAGACTGCATATGTTTAATGTTGTGATGTTTATAAAAGAGTTTTCTGATCTCTTAGTAAAGGAAAAATCGAAAAACTTAATTATTGTAGAAGATTTTAATATTAACAGTTTGGATGGTAATGAAACCGTTTCTAATTACTTGGCATTACTAGCATCACATGGTCTTGCATGTTTTATTAATGAGCCCACTAGGACTATTTCGGGTAGTTGTCTCGATCATATTTATGGGCGTTTCAGAAATGTTGCGTTCAGTAAATGTGAAAAATGTGTTTTCGATTTGAGGATTACTGATCACTCTATGACGGGACTCGTAGTTAACATCTCAGATAGGAAGGTCTGTAAAATTTCAAAATCATCTGAAAGAAGAATGATAACTAACTTTAGTTTTGGGAAAAGGTATATGCTTGCATTGATACATCTACTGCCTATTGAATCTTTATTGATTCCCTTACGAAAAACATTCTGAGTTGTTCCTCATTTCTGCCCTCCAAGAAGTTGGAAAAAAGACTTAAACCTTGGATATCTAGATTCTTATTAAATAAAGTTTTGGGGAAAAATAATTTCAGAATGATGTGTAATAAGTATCCTGATAATTTGGGTTTAAGAAGGAAGTGTAAGAAATTGTGTGTCGAACTTAAAAAGGAGATTCCGATTTGTCGCGATACCTATTATCGTGCTCAATTCAGCTCTACAAGGGGAAATTTAAAAAATGAATGGCAAATAGTAAACAGCCTACTTAACAAATCCAATCTTTCAAAAAAATCTACTGTTTTACGTGTCGATGACTGCGAGGTGTGTGACAAACATGCTATTGCTGATGCATTTAATTGCTAATTTGCTAACATAGGCTCCAGTTTACAACCTTGTCCAGTCCAATCGACTTGTTCTCTCTGTCCGGCTATTTATGGATGTGCTGAACCATGGCAAAGTATCAGTTTTGTTTTTCAGCCCATAACTCCTCTCGAAATCTTAAAAGTTATTGATAGTTTAACTAAATCGAATTCTTGTGGAGCTGATGGTATCTCTAATTTTGCTCTTAAACAAATTGCTTATTTCATAGTGGTTGTCTTGGCAGATATTTATAATCGTTGCGTTTTTGCGGGAGTCTTTCCTGATGCTCTCAAGTGTGCGGATGTCATACCATTGCTTAAAAAAGGCTCTGCTGCAGAAATCGGCAACTATAGGCCCATCTCTCTTCTTCCAGTATTCAGTAAAAATTTTGAAAAACTTATGAAAAATAGGATAGTGAGTTTTTTAATTAAAACTAGGTTCTTTAATCCAGTTCAATTTGGATTTCAAAAAGGAAAGTCGACTGAAGATGTACTCTTACAGTTTTGTTCTCAAATAATATCACACCTAGATGGGAACAAATGTACAGCGGATTTATTTATTGACATTACCAAAGCTTTCGATATGGTCAACCACAATTTTCTGTTGAGAAAACTGGAAAAAGCAGGACTCCTTGGTTTCATGCTGAATTGGTTCAGGTCGTATCTTGGAAACAGGTCTCAAAGAGTGAAGATAGGTGAAATAAGGAGTGAAATTAAGTTCTTTAATCTGGGTGTACCACAAGGCCCAATTCTGTTTTTAGTTTACATCAATTCACTGTTTGCTCTTAATTTCAAAGGATCACCTACTGCTTTTGCGGATGATACAGGTTTCTCTTATGGTTTGAACAGTCCTTTGGACCTGGTTTCTGGTATAAATTGGGATCTAAATTTATTGAGACACTGGTTTGCTGAACATAACTTAGTTATAAGCTCAAAAACGAAAGTAAAGTTCTTCTACTTATCTTCCTTGCACAAATTTGAAGCGAATGTGTACTTTCACGCACCTGAGTGTCAAAAATATAAACTGTCTAATTGCAATTGTACGTCTGGTTTTCCCTCTCCCACATTTTGTAGTAGTCTAAACCGCAGTGATAAATGTTTTTTAATAGAAACAGTAGACGATTTTTAGTACTTGGGGCTCGCTCTTGATTCTAGAATGAGTTTTTCGAATCACGCAGATACATTGAGAAAGTATTTCCGATGCACACTTAGACATTTTTATTATTTATGTAATTTATGCCCAACTAAGCTTTTAAAGATAATTTATTACGGAATTTTCCATTCTAAGCTACAATATGCAATTGTTTGTTGGGGAGGTGTGTACCAAAATAAAATACAGCCGCTGCTGATTTTACAGAAATATATTTTAAGAAAAATTTGTCAAAAACCTCGCAGACATCCCAGCTATCCCTTGTTCTGTGACCTGCACATTTTCCTGTTCGTCATTTGTATTGTTTTAAGGTGTTGAAAACGTTCTTTATGATGTCTGGTAATCGTAATTTCCGTTTAATTTCAAATTATAATTTACGTGGAAACTTTTCAAACATGTTATCTGTACAAAACTTCCGCACCACTGCATACCGTAATTTTTTTTTCTGTTTTTTCTTATCGGTTGTTTAATAAACTCTCATAGTCTATCAGGGCAATATCAATACCTGGAACGTTTATAAAGCAAGTTAAAATCTGGCTCTTCTGTTTTGACTATGTTGGTTTAGAATCTCTTGTTTCTGATATTTTGGTTTAATTTTAATTTAATTTTAGACTTTTTGGATTTTTGTTTTAATATTGTTTTTGTTTTAATATTTGTTTAATTAGCAGTTACCTCATGTTTATGATCAATCTATGTTCTTTTGAACACCTGAATTTATTTTGTTCTACTATGCAAATTATTCTTATAGGGTCACCCCACCCATAACTTAAATTTTGATTGTATAAGCCCATTGAAGTGGCATTCAACTCTATTTTTTTTATTACATAAGTATATTAAAAATACAGAATGTCACCAACATTTCTTATATTTATTCTAAGACTTATGACGTATTATATAAATTATGAAATTATTCTTTGTATCATGAAATCATAAGAAATAAATATTGTATCTTATCTTATCTTATCTATCTGCCGTGCCCGGAAATAATATAAGGGTATTGGTGCGGGCAAATTATATAAAAAAAGGTTATTGTTTTTATATTTAAATTAGGATCAGCCACATCATCATCCAATTTTCTGATGCAACTTCCAATAGGTTAAAAAGATTTTAATTTTTGCTTTAATTTTAGTAAAAATGTTATCTTAGCAACAATTACAAAAAAGTGATACATTCTGAATCCCATACAGTTATAATTCTATCATAAGCAGCATCAATGCACGTTTCCGAACTTAAATACTTAACTTATTTTATTCACAATTAATAACACAAGGTAATTTATTGTAAATAAAAATAAAATATATTTGAAAGAATGTTTTTAAACTAATTTGCATACAACTTTTGTGCACATTAGTTTTGCCACTCTTATATTTGATTTAACATTATATGTGTATTATTTAGCGCCCATTTGTTTAAATGAATACGGGTTTGACTTTAACCGAAAGTGTTTTTTTTTCCACTCTGATTATAACCAATTTAAATAACTAACCGCAAAGTATTTTTGACATTGCAATGAGTTAATCGAATTTTATGATTCTTTTTAAAGCCTGTGCTTAGTTAATCAAATTTGCATAATTTAGCATAATTATTTGATCGTGTTTAGCTGAATATTAAATTCGTTAATGATGTTTACAATGTATCAGCTGCTTGAAATTGTCGATGTTTATGGTATCGATTGGTAGAATTCTCGGGATCTTTTGAAGAAAATTCATATAATAAGCATAAATAAAGAATAATTCGATGGTTTAGTATTGAATTTTTATAAGCAGATGTGATAATTCAGAATAGTCCTTATCTCATTGTTGAAGCTAAGGGTACATACAAAGTTTTAATAGTATTTTTAACTGCTTGTTTACCGGCAGTGCTAATTCCAAATTAAATACAGACTAGACTTGCGGGGGACTATCAAAGTAAGCAAAAAATGTAAATATTTAACATTCGAAACAGTATTGTCTATAACGTCAGCATTATAAATAAGACTTAATTACTTTTATTTAATAAAGCTGCCACACAAGTATATACGAATATGTAATTAACATCTAGCAACTATATATAACGTCTTCATTATTGAATAATGAACGACATTTTAGGTGGTCTATTCATAAATCAGTACTGTGTCAAATTTTAAATTTTCATTTACCTTTCCTTGCTATGTAAATATAATAAAACCAACACGTGCCACTTAAATTTAGTAAAACAAATAACCAGAGAATTGAAAATGACGTAAATACACTGAATATAAATTATGAAATAATATTTATTTATCGAACTGGCAATAATTATGAAATAATATTTTTATTTATTTGAAAAATTAAGTGTGCTAGTGACTTATGTTACTACAATTTAGTATATTATAATACAAAGGTGATTTGATTAGTGTATGTATCAAGGGCAAAGGTTTAGCTGGCATATCTTCTTAAGCTTTGTGTACACGGTAGAGATAATTTGCTCTACGATATGTATTTACACGAGACAACGTCTCTACCAAAAATTCTCTCTACGCGAAATTCCACAGATCAATTTTTATTATTAGAGCACTGAATAGAATAATAACGAAATAATAACGATAGATCACCAAAAGTATATATATTTGTGATCAGTATGAAAAGTTATTTCGATCTGTACATTTTGGACCTTAATTTTTGAGACAAAATAAATAAAAGACAAAATAACCTTCTTAGGACCCGAAGCAGTATAAGTGTAAAGATTTTTAAATTTCGTCTACAGATATGGATGAATAGCAGTGGGGTGGCGTCCATACAAGCCGATTCCGCCTTCCCTTTTCAAATATCAAAAATTTTTATTTTGCCACTTGCCAACCATCACATTCAATTATTTGTTCATCAAACCATTTTTCATTCATAAATCATAACCTTATACACGCTCGAAGGTGAAATGCTGCGACCACTTCGGTTGTTTATTCATTTTTACTCATACACAAACTAGCACACATAGGCGAGAGAAGTATGAACTCCTCTAGCGAGAGAGCGTGCAATGAATTTTTTGAGAAGCCGTTCATTTTCCGGCTTACTATTACATTCATTTCTTCACAGTACGAATTTTCAACTCTATTTCTTTCTGGCATATAGTAGAAGTTTATTTGCAATTTCTTTGTCTAAGATACATTCGCTTATGAGGAAAATAGGTTTTAGTTCGAGGGAGTTTTTTTTTTATTGTGGGTAACAAAATAAGTCGACGAAAATCGGATTATTGGATGATGTAGTAGTTCGAACGGTGTTTGAGGTTTTTCTTAAACTTGTTGGAGATAATTTTTTTGCAAATTTGAAATGACAAATAGGTTGTGTAATTATGTGTGATTTTTGTGACTGCTAATTTAATTATATTGCTAAAAAATTTAGCAATTACATATTGGTAGTGAAGTTAGTGTTTTAAATTATTAAATTATTATAAAATAGTGCGTGAGCTAAGTGAAAAGTTATTAGTAATTATAAATCTACTCACTAGGTGACCCATTGAACACTCTTATTATTCTTAGACAAGATGTCTCTAGTTAATTCTGAGTGTTGTTTAACTGATTTTCTTCTAAAAGAAACCCAAGAGTTCAGTAAGCTTTCTTGTTTATAAAAAAAAAAAAGTTATAGAACTAGGTCGCTGAAAATTGACTGTACGCGAAAGGATGGGTATCAGAAACATTTTCATGAGTTTTTTTACAAAAAGAATCCATGGCTGACTGGCAGTTGTTTTCCTTGTCTTCTTTTTCTCTAATTCTCCTAGTGTTTGGAGTTACACAGGATTCTTTGATATAAACAATTTTATTAATTCTTCCAAAAAACATATTCAAACGGAAAAGCATATACGCAGCCGCTTGCATTTGCATGAATTTGGCGAATATCGCGTAGAGACTTCTTTAAGGAATTCTTACAAGGCTCATAATAGAAAAGTTGATCGCAATCGCGATTTAATGAGGCGTTTCATAGACACTGTAGTTCTTCTAGGAAAACAAGAGCTGGCATTCCGGGGTTCCAGAGACTCGATGGCAATATCATTCGCGTATAGTGAACGCGAATTCCTGAGAAGACAAAGAGCTTGCGAAGCAAGAGATCGAGGGTTTTGAGTTATGGATTCATTCTGAATTTTGAAAACTCATTTGACTCAATCTATGAGAGCGTAAGTGACTGCTCAGAACCTTCACGCAAACGCCGACTACTTAATATTGATCCAAAAACAAATTGTAGCTGAATTTTTGTAGCAATTATATATAATGTTACAAATCAGATTAAGAATAGGTATACTTTATTTAGTTCATATATTTTCTTTGATTTATTAAACAAATCAAAATATGAATATTTTTCTAATTCAATGACGGATTACAAAATATCTTCTTTAATTACCCTATTTCATGGAATTTTTAATTTTACTACTTCAAAAAAAGGAACTCAAAGTTATATACACTACCCCTTCACTTAAAAAGCTTGAGGTTTTTCAACTTTATAAGCATTTTAATACGGAAATGCTTAGAGATACTCGTACTTTTTCTCAAACTCTAACATTGTGTGAAATCTTTTTAACCCTGCCTTTGACTGTGGCCTCTGTTGAAAGATCTTTTTCGACTTTAAAAAGAGTCCACACTTACTTAAGAAATTCCCAAAAAGAAGAAAGACTTTTAGACTTGGCACTTTTATCTATCGAAAAGCACCTTCTTTTAGAAATTAAAAATAACTCAAATTTTTATGAGAGTTATAGCAGAATTCGTAAAAAAGAATCGTAGGATAGCTTTAGAGTACAAATAGGTAGTACATAATTGTAATTGCTAAATTTTTTATATTTAACAACGCTCCGAGTTACAAAACTTATATAGATTATTCTGCCCAGAACGACTTCCTTCGAAGCCACTTTTTTTATGCGATGAGCTCATTGTCTAATTCCAACGACTTAAAGTATAACAAAGGTGGCTTAGATTGCATATCATAAGTCTGTGTTTCGAATAAGCACCAAAATGGTAAGGCTTGAATAAAACATTTTACTTAAAATTTTTTCGGCTTCCCTCTCTTGAAATTTCACCCCATAACGCTACGTCCACTTTTGGTGGCATTTTCTTAAAAAAAAACATATTTTGCTTTCTCGGAAGAATTCTTGACCTACGGTTCCAAATGGCTACCGCCCACTTTATTCTAAGAAAAAGACTTAGCCATCAAATAGGTGATAAAAACTCACAAAAACTGAGAGGAAATCCTCTGAGTAAAAGGATTTCACTGCTTTTGAACCAAAGAGTTCAAAACGCCAAGCCCGCTTTACCAGGTGCTGGTCTGGTAGATTGCCAATAAATTTTATACAATGTCCAGAGTCCCACATTTTTTTTTTTTTCTAATTTACACGTGTTAAAAGGGATATGAATACCCTTATACTAATTTTTTTAGGACACGGGCGTGGAATGGGGAAGAGACAGACAGATTGGTGTAGTTGGTTTGAAACTCAGGTGGTATTAAGTTTCAGTGAACTCCAAGGGTGGCTGTCCAGATAACTGGGGAGTATTCCTTTCGATCAAGTTGCATTTTAGCCATATAACCACCCTACTGCCAGTGTTATGCCTTCGCAGTAGAGTTGACTTAGCTTTCGCAAGTGATCGACTTTTTTATTTATTTCATGCGAAATAAATAGATGATTCTTGACATCAGGATTCGAACCGTGAACCAACAGCGTGACAAGCGATGATGTTACCACTATACCACGGTCACCCTCATGGCTATGAACTCGTGACTATGAACTCTCGCACGTGAACTAAACCAGTGGTTTTAAATCTTTTTAGATGTCGGCACCCCTAAAATGGTCCAGCACCAAATGAATTAATTGCGATGCATCTGGGCGGCCTACGACCTAAAAGATCTATTGTACTCCCTTCCGGTGCCAATTAAGGGTGTTTTCAATGTAAAGTACCTCGTTCAACTTTATTTCCCTCAGAAACTTAAGAACCTGAAACTCCTCTTTCTGGTGTAGGCTCTCAGACAACTTACTCTGGGAGTCAATGCCACACAGTCCCTAAGGATGTGATTTGGGGCATTTTCGGTTTCGTCTGTAGTTTTATAGACTGAATTGTTGAGGTACTCAATGAGCTTACAATGTCCCGTGAGGAAGTCCGTAGATATAAGAAGCCGTTTCCTACGATTTTTTTTAACGATAGGAAAGTAATTTCAAGTTAGATTTTGTTTCTCACCGATGTTGTTTATACACGAAAAACTTCATAAGTCTTAGGTAAATAGGTGAAAATACTGTGTGAAAGAGGGAAAGCAGACGAGTGACTTTTCCGTCATGTAACAGTTTTGTCACTGTTATCGTGGTGAAATTGAGTGTATACACGATCGACTGCCACCATGAAACTCTTAAGGCTGAACTATAATAGTCGGAAGCAATCGGAAGCTAATGTCATAATTCTACGTTAAGTTTCCTTCAGTACTGTCAATTGCTCAAGTAGCCCATAATAGGCGTATGTGTTCGGAAGCAAAGCTTCTCGTCCGATCACCGAAATCAAGCACCATCGGGCGCTGTTAGTACTTAGATGGGGGACCGCTTGTCAAGTTTTCATACGCACACTTACGAAAGAGCGAATGGATTCGTGAGCAAAAGTGAACGAAACTTAACGAATCGAAGCAAAAAGCTATTATGGTCACAGAATACAAATCCTGTGTATTCGCTCTGTTTCGGAAGTGGTCGTACGAAAGCATTCTACTATTATAGTTCAGCTTTTAGAAGGGATGAACTATACAGTCCCTGACCATGCTAATATGACCACTACCTGATTTGAATTAAAAATATAACTAATCAATCCAAAATAACTTTAACAACAATTAAAAATCTAAATATTAATAAAATATTTACCTAATTTTTATTTGAAGCCATATTTTAAAAGAAAATTTTGTTCGCTCTATACAATAACGTCATTTCAAATGATAATACCATAAAATAAAAGTTAGTAAGTACTTTTAATAATGCCACACAAAAAATAATTGATGTTAAAAAAAAATACTTAAAATAAAATAATAATGTAAGTGGTTCTGAAGGAACTTTCAACGAAGAACACTTTGATTTTTTTTTAAATAATCACAGCCCCAGAAGGTGTAGCAACCCGTCCATAAAATAAGTTGTTTTGAGCCATGAACCTATTCACGGATGATAATGCCACATATCTATTGCGATAAAATTCCCCGGGTTGTATAGACAATTCCGAACAGGTACATATTACTGTGTCAGGTGCTAGTTGCGATGGCATATTGCGTTGAATATCCAGCAGTGAATAAATCGCAGAGAATTGACTATGTACGAGTTCGGAATTTTATACCGTTTTCTTCTCTCGTAAAATCTGCATCCTTGAGAATCTTGCACACTTTCGCAAACAAATTTGCACTGAAAAATAAATCAAAATGTTCTCGAAAATATTGCACTCAAAATTAAAAAAGTGCAGAATTTTTACACCATTTCCTAAGTTCATTGAATGCAGGGCAAAACCAAATAAAATTTCCACTCTCAAGTATACTCCTTTCATATGATAATCTGTGTCCAAAATAGTAAGCAGATCTATCAAAATAACACCTAAACCATAGAATAGCCTTGTGAATTATCTTATTCACTTGACTGGACATTTTTCGCACAAGTTTAAATTTTTAAATTGAGAGTTTATAGACAGAACATGATTTTAGCTGTCAAAATGTCAAAAAACCCTGCTAGCAAAACGTATGAAGACACTCCTACATCAACCTTGATGCAGGTGTTGATTCGAGGCGAAAAATAATTTTTGACTAAGAATTTAATATTTGGTTTAAATGTTGAAAGAATACTTGTTGAGGCTGTCAGAGAACCCTAGGCAGCAAAAGGGTGTTGTATAGAGATCGAGCCAGACATGTAAAAACTCACCAGATATTAAGGTGTTGACACAAGGGTTAAGTTCAAATAAATTTGACCATCAACTTGTTTGTACGAGTATGTCTAGGCGAAAACTATCAATTTCAGTTTTGCTCGCAGACAAAAGCTTTGCGATATGGCAACCCTAAATAGAGTGAAAAGAAAGGGTATAGATAACAAATTGGACAGGGAGAGATGTGACAATGCATGCTAATTTTATATACATACATAATCCGGTCCTCTTATACCCTTACGGTATCGAGGTTCTGTCTTCCTCTTCTTTAAGAACTCTCTTCAGTGATTTGTATCTCTTGCCGTTTCTTTTACTGAGTTCCAGCTTTCTCAAGATTCCCTTATAACCTCTTCATCTGCTCCGTTCCAATTTGTTCTGCGACTTCCTCTCTTATTTTCTCCCTCAGGTCTTGAGCATTTTGAATCTTTCTAAATTATAAGTTTCGGGAAAAATTGAGGAGGGCTAGTCAGTTCGTGTTGAGTGGTTAAAAATTCGTCAAGCACGATTCTGTTCGCACATACAGCGTTCCGTTCGAATCAAAATGCTTTAAAACTGTAACTATTATTCCATACGGTCTGGCAGTCATTTTCTTGTATAACTTCAGAATTATTCAACCGATTTTATTGAAATTTTGTTTTTTCGTTATAGGATTTCTTGGGAATCCCAGGGATAGAATCACTTTTTCGGGTGCTCCTTCAGGACGCGTGCAAAAGCAATATGAAATAAACAATCCGTTACTTACATAAGAGATGTGATATCTCGCAAATTAATAAGAATATCGAAATCAGACTTACATATTTGTTGTTATAGACGCGAAAATATTCTATAATCATGATTTTATTCAAGTTTTTGGATCACGTAATTTGGAGAGATACTTATTTTTCACAGACAATGTTTTAGTTATGGTTCTGCATAACATGTTTAAAAATCATGCAGTAGTAGTAGAGTGAAAAACGATCTTCTGAATTTGCTCTGTCTTTAGGGTATAGAATGCAGCAACTTGCAGCAAAATTGCTATCGATGCATGGAAAACTCAAAGCTCTGTTAGCTGGTTTACAGTTTTACAAAAAAGTCAGTGGGTCACATATACCTTAGATCAACAGGTAAGACGTAATTAGCATTTCATTGCTGGTTCCGGTGAAGCCATTCGGAAAGAGTCCCTGTGTCTACTTGTCTGATTGAAAGCGCTAGACTCGAGAACCACTGAATGGACATTAATATACTTTTCGCTACCCTATAGCGCATTCTTTGAAAAGTTCACGTATACAGGGTGTTCTCGGGGGAGGTATACTACTTTTTTTAAAAATAACTTCAAACAGATTAATTTTGTTTACACACATGTTTTATTAAAAGTCGGGAATTATGTGTGGAATACTCGTATAAAGGCGGACAGATATTCGTCTTTATTAACATCACAAATGCGAGCTTTTTTAACGGCATGTTTCACAACATTTTTAAACATATCGGCTGAAATTACACTTATTTCATCTCGAATATTTTGTTTAAGTCATTGCAGTGTTTGTGGTTTATTAGCATACACCCTGCTTTTTAAAATAAGTCGAGGGGGCCACTCGACATCGCCATTTCTGAAGATAATTCGGTCTGGAAACTATTGATAGAGTAATTGCGTTGTTATGTTGGCTGTATGCGATATGGCACCCTACTGTTGAAATCACATATTGAGCAAGATCAAAGCATCAAATTTAGGTGCCGAAAATTGTTCAATCATGTGGTGGAACCAAATAGTCTGTCACATATGTGACTCATGACTAATTTTCGGAT
Source organism: Pocota personata (assembly GCA_963082735.1). Lineage (NCBI taxonomy): Eukaryota > Metazoa > Arthropoda > Insecta > Diptera > Syrphidae > Pocota > Pocota personata. The sequence continues at coordinate 42,691,214 of OY720429.1, read as the reverse complement.
TTTTATTTGCCCAGAACCCACTGTTTTATTTATTAACATAACCAGTTATATGAAAATACGCTTCGATCACCCATTACGTTTTTTTCATGAAAATCAGGGTCATCATTAACAAACCGTAGCATCTCATTGGAATATGCCTGACAGCGTGAATTGTTTCGTGGAAGAAGCTGTTGTCTCAACTGAATCTTGTGCGGGAACTAATGCTAATTTGTGTGAATAATTCGCCACAAAGCGAAGTTCCAAGTTCCGGAGAACAGTGTCGAATTGATGTTGAGGGAAATTCAGACACGCTGTCTTGCACAGTAGTAATGTTTTCAGACGTTGCCGCAGTACGACATTGGCCAGAACTCGGTCCATCTGCGACATTACAGCACATTATTTTTTCAAATGCATACACAATACGCAATATGCAGCCCCAAAGTTTTCTATAATTTTTGTATGGTTCCCGTAATCGACGACTGATTTTGATAACAAAATTTTAACCACCAAAACATATTGATTTATCGAATATAGTTCCAATCGAATATAGTTGAAATTTGACACGTCTACTCTTCACGAATCCGGAATAAAAACTGTCAAAACTAACCTATGTACATATTCAAAATGGTATACTGTCAAATTTGTATACCTTCCACACTGAAGTGGTAGACATAAACGTACAGCAATTCGTAAAAAAAATTGCTGTTAATATACGAAAAACTATTGGAGATACATCGAGAAATTGTAGGAGCACATTAATAATTTGACAAAAAAGTCAGTCAACAGGTAAACCACAGTCATTAATAATATTTAGGCTAGGCCAAATTCAATGTAGGTATTTGGTTTCCTTTTTTTTTTGTTCAAACTCACAAATCAGGGGTCTAATTACAGTATCCGCAAACGGATGACCCGTCACGTAGATTGTATTATTTGTTGGTAGATCAACAACATAACGCAAATTACGTGACTTATCATCCATTTAGAGATGCGGCGTTTCAACCAAAAGGTTTTTGAGTTGTGATGTTATTAGCTACGTTTTGTTATTTAACTGAACTGGTTCAGATCACTACATTTGAAGGAGTTTGGCAGTATCGTTTTCCCAGAGTTTGACAACTGAAATTTCACCGGACACGAAAACGTACAGGAAAATTGCAATCTCTATCCCCTATCTTTTAACTCACCGCTAATAAAGATATTTCCACGATATTTAAGAAATTTTATCACAAAACTATCATTACAACATTTTGTTAGCAGAAATTGGGCATAGCTTCCAAAAATTTTAATTGAAGAGCATGGATTCTGATGAGATATTGACAATAAGACTTAACAATAACTGTGAATAGCCTTGAAAAAACAATATATGTATGTTTGTTTTAAGGAAATGTCCCAAAAAAGTGGGCGGTATAATGTATGGACAAAATGACTGTAGAGAACGTCAGCGTGTACATATATATGGTTAGGATAGATTAGGTTAGGATGGCTGTTTGTACCTGTGTACAAACACACTTAGACCAAAGGACAAAGGATATTAACTTCACTACTATTAACCGCAGCTTCATATGAAGCGGAGAATGCTTCTAATGTCAATATTCGCCAGGTGGCCGAGGTCGTCGAAGAATGGAGGTAATAGATGGTGCAATTTTCTTTTGGACAGGGCTGGATAAGTACAAAGGAAATGAAGGAACGTTTCCTCCTCGTCGTCCCTGGAGCTTCTGCAGTAATCATTTGAAAAGAGGCCAAGGCCTTTTAGCGTGTAGACCGATAGGACAGTGCCCCGTGAGGACACCGATGACGGTGCTGATCTACGGTCATTTTAGCAATATAGAGCCAAATTTGTCTAGAGACTCTGCAAGTAGTAAGCCTAAATAAGCATGGGTAAATGTTTACACGTAGCGAGAGGGATACCTAAATTTTGCCTTTCAGGCATAATTCTGAGCGTTATGCCTTTTCTACCGAGCTCGTCAGCATTGCAGTTACCCTGTATGTCTCTGTGACCTGGCACCCAGCATAGGTGAATAAGAACAATATGACTATATACCTAAATTTTGCCTTTACGGCATAATTCTTAGCGCTATGCCTTTTCTACCGAGCTCGTCAGCATTGCAGTTACCCTGTATTTTTCTGTGACCTGACACCCAGCATAGGTGAATAAGAACAATATGACTATATACCTAAATTTTGCCTTTACGGCATAATTCTTAGCGCTATGCCTTTTCTACCGAGCTCGTCAGCATTGCAGTTACCCTGTATTTTTCTGTGACCTGACACCCAGCATAGATGAATAAGAACAACATATACATATGTATGTTACCTAGACAATATTTTTCAGTTTCTAGCAAAAATATTGAGAAAAACAATATTTATATAATATATTTTAATCACGCACGTACCTAGACTAAATAAATTTGTCTCCAGATCCAAGCTCCATTGATAAGGAACATTCTAGCCGAAAGGCTAACTGCAACGAGCAGATACCTAGTCAGCTGCAGGCAGGATCCGGTTTTATATACGAAAATAAATACGTAAATCGTATCACAATGGACATATCCCTTGCCTAGATTAACTAAATTCATATATTCATATGGGTCAGCCATATGTGATGTCTTACCAGTTGCTTGTATACGAATACAAGCAGCTTAGTCTTTTTGCTGAGCCCATTTCTTTCTTTGAGTACTGGGTGAACTAAATGCAGCGCATAATTGGCCATTCTTAGGATGATTTCAGCGTAAGGATTAAACTTGAACCTCTCTCTGAAATAGATTCCAAGATATTTGGTGGTCATCCTGGTTCGCACCTCGGTGTTGTCTGGAAGTCAAATCTGGAAAAAAAAATGTTAAGATCGCTTGGCGTCCCCTCGTAACTGTCAGTGGATTTCTGAAGCAGATTAGTTCTTGCTGCTATTGATTTTGATTCCCTACTTCAGGTTAGGGAATCTAAAATAAAAATTGCTGCTAATTCTGGGGAATGAGAAACAGCGTAAGTAATGGAGTCATCCGCATACAGCATTGACCTGGTTCTTGTTGCACTCAGTGGTTCATCTGCAGTAAATATGTTGAAAAGTATTGGTCCAAGTCTTGAACCCTGGGGCACTCCAGCGTTGATTCATTTTATTTATGACTTCGCTTGATATACTCGTATGTAGCTGTACGTAGAAGATTCTATGGGTTCGTTTGGTAATTCCATAGGCCACCTATACAATTTCTGACAAGAAATGAATACGAATTATAAAAATATATTTGTTTTTCCCCAACGGTAGGTGAAAAATCCTCAAAAAGACACTATGAGGAGCGTAAAATGCGTGCGTATAGCAGTGACGGATTCTTACCCACTAAAAAACCTCGCTTCAAAATTTGTTGTCTTACTGCGACTAAGTATTGACTTAACAAGTAGTTTTCATATAATGAAATTAAAACGTTTAGCAGGTATCCTTCCATCGAAAGACCCTGCTTGTTCTGCAATTCTAACGCGGCTGTGGTTTATCGAGTCAGGTCGAATGGCTTCGTTCTTTGTAGATGGCGCAATAAATTTCGCCCATCTAGAATTTGTAGAATGCATTGTTCACGTGTCCTTCTAATCGGATTTTGTGCTTTCGCGCAAAGTTTTTAATTTCGTCTTCCACAGTGGCAATTTGGAGATCTTTATGGATATCGTTGTTTCTTATGTGCCACGGTGCGCTTACAATTCCTCTTAGCACTTCAATTTCAAAAGTTTGTAAAATATTATAATTGTTTTTTTTTTTTTTTTGTACAACCCCAAAGTTGTACAGTTGTACACCATATGTCTATACCTGTTTAAGCACCTGGTTGTATAAAAGCAGTTTGTAGTCTTTGTTAAGATTGGAAGTCGAACGTAATTTACAAAGATAGGTAAATTACTTACTTTTTCATAGGTAAAATTTGCATGAATAGATTTGGTTTCGTTGAGCGCGATTCGCCAAGTCTGTTTCCATTCATTTACCTTATTTAATGCTTCTTGTAACTTGTTAGTAGTTTCTTCTATAGTATTCCCCGTCGGCAGAATGGCAGTGTCATCGTCAAATGTACCTAATGTGGTGCATTCTTCTTGCGGTATATCTCTAGTATACAACAGATACAAGAGCGGACCTAGAACACTTCCTTGCGGTACTCCAGTCGTTATTTCTTTAAATTCTGAATAATCAATACCGTATTTGACACGGAAGAGTATATTCGCGGGATATGACTCCAAAATATCATTTAAATGTCTTGTCAAAACTTGTCGCAATTTGTACTTCAAACCTTCGTGCCACACCTTATTAGTGCCTTGAGGAACGTCTAGAAATACGTTTGGACAAATCTTCTTTCTTCAAAAGCTCGGATCAGTTATTCTACTTGATCAATTGTAGAATCTAAATCCGAACTGATGATGAGGAATAAGATGTTTTGCTTCTACAACCGACTGCAATCGGCTGAACAATATCCTTTCCGCGATTTTCCATTGACTTAGAACATACTTTAATCTAAGAGCGGCGTTTGTAATATAAAAAAATTAATAAACTCCAATTTATATTTTTGTGTGTGTGTGGAATCTTCGAAGAGAGCAGCACGTTGATGGCAATGGAAAAACCGAACAAAAGAGCACAGGGATGCCAGACACTGAATTGTATGTCAGTCGGTTTGCTATGATCACATTCTGTAGTATGTCATTAAAATATGCAGACTTTGTGCATGAGAGTGAGGGCCGGAGGGGGTAATATAGGACACAGTTTATACTACATCCGTGGCCACTGCGGATAGAGGGACATAAAGTCGAACATTTCGTTACAAGACAAAATCTAAACAGCAATAAACAGTGAATAAAATTAAAGTTGTCAGAAGTGAATTAGTCGACAGAAAACGAGTTAATGCGGATGTTTATAAAAAAAAAATTAATTAATTGAATTTAGATTATTTGTATGTGCCTGCATATATTGAATATTATATGTGCAAGAAATTTTCTCATTTAAACACGAAAATAGATCGAGTTACATATACGAGTACATATCATGACGGTTTTCCATATGAAAACTATGTCTGGTTTTAAATTTAGGACTAGGCTTACCGGTAATTGCTTGTAGGGTCAAACCCAGAATTGTCATTTAAGGTTCCAATTTGAATATAAAACGAGTCATAATTTTATAATAAGGGAAACGGAACTCTATTTGTGAAGTGACACTAGGCCAGGGTTATTGGGTTTAAGTTTAATATAATACACATGCAAATTTAAAATGCGTGAACAAACCGGTTTTGGTTATTTGGTTTTGGTTGTTAATGAATCAATCGTTGAATTGATGAAACAGGAATAATCTTCATAAATTTAACAAAGAAATGTCAACAAAATGTAAGCGTGAAATTGCTTGAGTAGGTGTGAATAAGGTCATTTAAGAAGCATACAAAGCACATCTAATGGATTTCGATACAAAGTGATGGCAGTAGTTTATCATTTTGATCGACATTTGTTTGATGGCCAATATTTATGATCCAGTATAAATTTAGATGCATTATCTGTTCTTTAAAAATAAAATCAAAACTGTCATCAGAAATTCGCAATCTTTGTAGATTGCAGTCATTAATGTGACAGTTCATTTAACTTTTGCGCAACGGAAATAAATCACGAAATAATAAACACACAAAAAAGTTACAATATTATCGTATTATGTCCTATACCACCCCTTTTAACCAAACTGTGACAATATGAAACGGTTGCTTCGAATAAAATGCGCTGCATTGAATTTGTCTTAAGGGAAAGTGTGCAAGGAAATTAATTGATTATGATAAGATTTTCGCAATATCACTTACAACTGTGTATTGCGCTATGGCTTAATGGTTAAGTGCACGATCACTGAACGGGAGACTCAAGGTTCGAGTTTAAGAAATCACTAAATATAAACGGTGTGACTGTACCTGTGCTGATCAGATTTCAAATTAAGGCGTAATCGATAAAATGCATTACAAAGTTGCACAACTTTTTTGATTATATGTCAAAATTGTGAATGCCATATTCTTACATATTGTAATATGCGAGCTACAGCTCGAGTAGATAAAACAATATTCTGTGAGATTATTTCTTTACTTTCTAGTCTATAGAACAATTCAAGTTCACATTATACTGTTGTTCGCAAATTCTTTCCTTACAAGGTCTCTTTCTTCTCAAATCACTTTATCTCATTTCAATTACTTAATTCACAAATCCAAACTAATTACTTCTTCTTGTTAACTCTCTACTTGCAATTTATCACAAAATTACAACTTCGCCTATTATCACTTTTCCAATCTTTTCGTGCGGTTCGAAACCCAACTGCCTTGCCTCGATCGCCACCTGTCCTTATATAGTCGCATTTCTGATAGCCAGAAACTTCTAGCAAATTCTTCGACCACTGGAACAATTAAATTCTGATGTAATAATTCCAAGATGACAGCCGTAGCCAATAATCTCTTGCGGTTATAATTCTCTCTTAATTCCGCGATGTCGTCTTAGACATAATACATACACGAACCTCGAATGAAAAGACACTTCGGAATGTGTTGCATACTTTTGGAGCGTAATTATTATGCTACATTATGTTACAATATTTCAAAAATGTCTAGCATATCAATTTTAAATAAAATCTTCTTACCTATATTCGAAAAATAGCCAATTTACGCAGTCTTATTGCAAACATCCGTGTTATTACAGATATGAAATTTTATCCGAATCGTCAAAACCGTTTTCGAAAAAATTTGAAATTTGACACATTTAATTTATCTTTCAGAAAAGTATCGGTTACAAGCAATCAATTGCTTTTGATTATCCTTAAATTATGTAATATTAGAAAAAAACCAAACTAAAAAAAAAGAATTTGATCACAATTGGTTCAGCAGTTCTTGGTCAATAATCGCAAGTAGTATAGCTAAGCGGCTTCTGGGACACTTTCTGCATTAGTTTCTTATCTGTGATTTGAACTTGTATGGGGGTGTTTCCACTGTATGACGACATGAAAACAGTTCCAAGCAAGCCAGATTGGAGTACTCTAGTTTGTAATATATTGGTTTGGAATAGATCGGTTTCAAACCACTGCTTGGGACTGCTTTAATGACGTCATCATATACTGAAAATACTCGCACACAAGTGTATTGTGCGTGAGTACATTGATAAGGAACCTTTTTTTTTTTGCAAAAAATGTCCCAGGACCTGGTACTAACGCACCTAATGCTAAGTAAGTACTGCTTATCTTTACAATAAAAAATTTGTGCTTGAGTGGTGTGTCTGTATCCCAGAGGTTTTGAGAACGACATTCTTTTCACTGTAAGCATTGTAGATAAACTCCGTACAGTTCAGAGTAAACAAACGATGTACTTTTCAGTCACTGTCTTTGCTTACAGGCATTTCTAATGTCTGTGTGTTTCCGTAACAACTTCCAACGATAAGTATGCAACTTAGTTACAATAGTTAGTCAGGTTATCCAGCTTATTATACCTATAAGTGCATAACACTTTGGGTACAACATTCAAGAGATGGAATTTGCGATATAATTATACTTTTTTCAATACAATTGACTCAATAAAGTTACACACGTACAACTGTTCCAAATTAAGTACACTTGGCTTAGTGAATTTACCTTAGCAAAAATACACAAATACAATACTTTCCAATTTAATACACTCAGCGTAGTCATACTGGGTTTTAATTTATTTAAATTATGAATACATCCAAATATGTAGCTGTCTTGTGAAGATAGCATACTTCACAAAAGTTTGCTATTAATGCAAACGTTCCTTGAGAGTGATCGGCTTCGAATTCATAAAACCTCCACAGAACATTTTAAGTGCATGCGAAATTGGGTCGAGTCAGAATCCCGGCTTAGAGAAAGTTTGAAAATTGACCAACAATTGATTGAGCATCTGTGCAAATACCTTACATTTAGCAGACCATAACATTGTACATCGAGGTAATTTAAATAAATAGTTCACAAAAAAAAAAAAACCGAAACTTCCTTGAATTAGCCCAACTTTTTGAGCAGTTCGACATTGGTATGTTGAAACCAAGTACACTCACAATAAACTGCTAACTATAATGGCAAAGCAAGTTACGGATTTCATTATACGAGAATTAATTTTCCATCTCGTATTGTAGAAAAAATTTAATTCGCAAAATACTTTTCTGTAATTATGGACTACACACCAGTCGTAAACCACAAAGAACAAGAATCTCTTACTGTTCGTACACGAAGAAAGTTTGTTAAACGAGATGTTACAAGAAAGATTTGTTGGTTTTAGTATTGCAACAGGGTCCACAGGTGAAGCGCTTTCTAATTTGCTGTTGTTCCATGACTGATGAGGGCAGAGCTATGATTATGGTGCAAGTATTGCGGGAATTCATTAAGTTGTTCAGGCACGTATATTAGTTTTTAAATTTTTAAGTTCACTTTCTGGCGTATTTCAAGTTTCGTATACAGTATTTACCGGATGCACGAAATGTTGGTGTCTGCTCAGTGATCATGCATCTGAGATTCATTGGAAAGCACGCATAGCTTCTGTTGGGTCTGCACGCTATCAGTATGTTGAGGTTCATAATGAGGTTCATAATGTTCTCATAAAGCTGAATGAGGATGTAAGTGATCATAACATCCCATCTGAGGTTCCATCATTCGTTGCACATATGAAAGATGTTTCATTTATTATCGTTTGGCATGATGTACTGAGCAACATTTTTCAATGAAGAACAGTGGATATATCTTCGGCATTGGTTCAATTTGGAAAACCAGTTTGAATGATTTCATTACGGGAACAAAAGAAATTGCTGATCAGATAAAGATTGCACCGAATGTAAATGGTGATGACTATAACGTATCGCCTGAACCAGAATTCAATCGACATGTATTTTATTCACTAATTGAAACTCTGAAAACTGCCTTAATGGAAAGGTTCAAACAAGTAAGCAGATATCATGAGCAATGGGTGTTTTTTTTTTATATAATTTGCAAAATCTTTCTGAAAGAAATCAGTTGAATAAATGCTTTGATGCCCTCCAGTTGCTGCGTGTGAGGAAATATCCGATGTTGATGCAAAAGAAGGTGGCCACTCCAATTGAGGTCCTAAGGAATATTTATAATTACGATATATGTACATAAAAGACTTATTCCCAAATCTTCGAATTGCTTTTCGAATTCTTCTAGCGATACATTTAACCGCGACTAGTATCAAGCGCAGCTTTTGGCAAGATAAAACTCATCATCCTTACCTTCGTTCAACAATGAAAATGCAAATATTTCCCTAAATATAGAGCTCTAAAGGCAATTCGTTTAATGTAAAATCTAGTTTTCTTATACTTTTTTTTTTCATAAAGAAAACAAGTTCACATTAGATCACAATTTACTTTTTAACTTTTTTCACGAAGCAAACATGTTCGAATCGAAAACAGGTAGGCCACAGAAAGGTGCCACCTAAAGCTGGAACTGAACTTCTGGGTAAAACTTGTATCAATATTAAAATGGAACACAAAACAGGCCCTTCGGCAGGCCAAGAAATTAATTGATTTTTCAAAACATTATACAGCTGGTGAAATTTTGTCTCTTCGGAAAATAGATGCCAAAATCTTAACAGACTATCTTACGGCACTGCTCGCTCAGCTATCATCTCCACAAAATAGGCAGGGCTGCCTCAGATCTCTGCCGTCTATGAACATATTCTATGCGAATGCTCAGCCAGAATTCGTAAAGAATATGCTCGCAATAGACACAGACTCAGGTTTCTTCAGGATGTAACAAAACCATAGGCCCAAGGGAATGACACAAAGGAAATCTTCTGGTCGAAGAGTTAAATGTCTATATACCCTGTTAACTAATAATAATAATAATAGTTTACTTATAGTAATTGATATTCGCATAATTTAAGTTTTTTTTTGCCATTACTCGAAATTCACTTTTTTCCATTTTAACGAAAATGCTAGTAGGCGTCTATATAAAATGGCTGCCACAACAAAACTATTTGACAGATCTGTCTGAAAATTTGGGTGCGTTCTTTTGAAAGATGATTCTGGACAAAATCATACATACGAGTACATACGAGTAACAATAACAACTCAAAGAGCATTCATCTTCTTTTCTAATATTCGTTATGTACCCTACCTAAATAAAATTCTTAAATACAATTTGTTAAATTAAAAAGTAAAACAAAAATGGACCCTTGACCCACAGACCCTAGATATGAAATTTGAAGAAAATCCGTCCGACCGACAGTCTGTGAATTACTCTGTTAAAGCAAGACCAAGATTGTTCAAAATCTGGAAATCAAAAATGTTCATGTAACCAATCCTTGCCCTTTAAGTGGCACGGGGTAAAACAAATAAAATTGACTCCATTTAAGTACAACTGTCCATAACTATAGTTTACGATCGAAAAAAAGATCGTTTTTTATCCCTGACATTCACAGACTTTCTACAAATACTCGTTAACAAAAAAATAAAATTAAATATGTATGTGTGTATGTACAGGGTGTTGCAAAAGTACCTACAGTGGAGGTCAGAGAATTAGCACAATAAGCTTCTATTTACTTTACCGTATTGTTAAATCATTATACAAATACTAGTCCTCAAAACTTTTTATATTATTCGAAATTAGCCTATATCACCCTATATATTCTGGAAAAGTACCGTTAAAAACACATGTTGATGTTGTGTTTACTGATAAACTGTGTGCGATCACTAAAGTTTATGTGGCCATAGAATTAGCACGTGTTGCAAAAAGCATTATTTTTTGGTAATAGTTTTATTTTTTTAACTGACTAATTAACTGCAAATCATTGAAAGTGCAAAGTAAGTTTTTTCAAACATTTTTTATTGCAAAATATGTAAAGAATGTGTGTCTAGATGGGCCGACAGCAATCGTGTACACCTGAGCTCAGGAATTTTATAATTAAAATGATAAATAACGGGAAAACTGTGACTGAGATTGCTAATGATGTGGGATGCTCAAGAAAATTGGTACTTAATGCCATCAAGTACTTTGAGACGCATAACACTACCAACGCCATTCAAAGGAAACCGCCTCCAAGAAAGACAAGTGCTGCTGAAGACCGTTTAATTGCAGGTTATGCCAAAAAAAAAATCCATTCATGACTTCAGCCGAAGCTCGCACTGAAGTTAATCGAGATCATGGCATAGCGCTTAGTAGCAGAACTATCCGCAGAAGACTGAATGAGAGTAGTTTGATTGGATACGTAGCCCAGCATAAGCCACTGGTGTCGAAAATAAATATTGCAGCTAGGCTTAAGTTCGCTAAAGTGCACGGAAACAAACCTCTATCGTTTTGGAAGAACGTTTTTTGGAGTGACGAGTCGAAATTTAACCGGTTTGGGTCTGAAGGAAAGCGTCATGTGTGGCGTCCACCAAAGCAAGAACTTAATCCACACTACAAAGTAAAAACGGTGAACCATGGTGGTGGGTGTATTATGGTTTGGGCTGCCTTCTCATGGCACGGTGTAGGCCCTATAGTGAAAATAGACTCCCGTATGGATCAGCACCAATATAAGAGTATATTGGAAAACCACATGGAACCATTTGCCGACGATAATTTGCCATTAACGTAGATATTTATGCATGATAACGATCCTAAACACACTTCTCGGCTTGCGAAGCAGTGGATTAGTGACCGTCAAATCAATGTTTTGCCATGGCCTGCGCAGAGTCCCGACCTTAATCCAATCGAGAATCTGTGGAACGATGTGGAGTACCAGATTGGATTAAGGAAACCGAGGAATTTAGCAGAACTTTGGGAAGCTGCTAAAGAAGGATGGAACTCCATTTCTGTCCATCGATGCCAACGCTTAGTGGAAAGTATTCCCCGGCGATTACAAGCAGTAATTAGGCAGAAAGGGTTTCCCACAAAATATTAAAAAAAAAATATATTTTACACTTGAAAAAAAAACTTTTTTTTCTATTTGTGCTAATTCTGTGACCACTACGTGTAACCACCCAACTATGAATTTTTTCGAAATTGTATCTTTTTCGTTATTTTATCTTTGTATTTAATTTAACAATTGTTGAATTAAAGTTTTTTTAAAAAAATTATGTACGAAAAACATTAGAAAAATCATTTCTTCATATATTTTAGTTGACTTGTTCAGATGTGCTAATTCTCTGTCCAACACTGTATATGAAGTAAAAAAAATTTTACTTCTTTGTTTGCGAATATTTCATCTTTTTTTTCTATTTCACAGATTAAACTTGGGAGATCAAACAGATAAAAATGGAACGCTACACAATTGCGCAAAGAACTAAGATTGCTTTTCTATTCCTTGAAAATAATCGTTTAATAATTAATAGTCAATGTGTATACAGAATATTTTATGGTAAAAGAACTGCTCTAACGGGTTCAACTATTCGTTCGATGATGGATAAATTTGCTGAATTAGGGATTGTTGAAGATTCAAGACGTACAGGCAGACCTCGAACCGGCAGATCAGTCGAAAATATTGAAGTTGTGAGACAAAGCATCGCCGAAAATGCAGTGACATTAACCAGAAGACGATCTGCTCAGTTGCAGCTTTCTGACCGCACTCTTCGACGGATTTTGAAAGAAAATTTGCACATCTTACCAAACCAAATTTAGCTAATCCAAAAATGTAATCCTGGCGACCTCGCATTGCGCTTGGAATACGAAAAAACAGTTTTAAATCTCGTTGAGCATGATGATAACCTGTTGGTAAACTTAATGATGACCGACGAAGAGCATTTGCACTTGAGCAGTGGGGCTTTCTCAAGGAAAAAGTGTATATGAATAAGCCCTAAGCCTTGCAGCAACTAAAGCAAAACATTCACGAAGAAATTGGTCTTATAAAGCAAGAAGCACTCCACAAAGTTATAGAAAATGCCATAAAAAGAGCAGATTTCAAATGGTTCTCATTTAACTGATATACATAATGTAGAAAAATAGTATAAATTAAACATTCTTTTAATATTTAAACTTTTTGTTTTTTTTTTTTCACTCCATTCAATATTTATTTAAGAAAACAATCACCCTATACATACTGAATTCTACAACACTTCAACAATCCAAACACTTCTATTATTATGCCGATGATGTTTGTCTACTGTCGTATAGAATTATGGTTTTGCACGAAATGTCCAGTGGTTTACTGACAAAGACTAACCTGTTGGTGGGCTGAAGATAAATTTTGTTAAAACAAATTCTTAGCCTTGCTAACAATCCATCAATCTCTCAAGTAGGTAAGCATTGCTCTGGGGTGGCCAGAGTGAAGTGGGTATTATTTCTGCTTATGACCCGCACGTTGCAGAATCGAGCGTTAGCGAGAAACAACAGTCAACCAATTATAAAAGAGAAACGAATAAAATCTAAGTTTCTTAAACCACTACACCGAGAAGGGATTTCTGCCTGATAGTACAATGGACCAAATCGATTTCACACCCCTTTGGTGTTTTGGTTCCCCTATTCATAAAAAAAAACAAAATATTTTCTATGATAGACCGAAGCTTGACCTCGAAGACAACTTCAGCTAGTTTCTGCTCTCATCAATAAACAACTTGGCGTCATGACAACACCAAAGTATCTTTATAGAAATATACTCTCATCAATTAACAACTCAGTATCACCATGGGAAGGGAAGTGAGGAATCAGAATCGCGCGTTAGCAAAATCCTCATGTGTTGCGTAAAACGACAAAAACCCCCTACTTTTGAACTTAAATGTTTTTTTTTTTCTTATGCAGTGACGCATTACTTCATAAAACGAAGGAAATTTTCAGTAAAAGTGGCCTTAGAAGACCTCATATTCAGCTAGTACCTAAGATCTCTCAAGTCTTACCGAATTTAAAACTCCTGGCTGTGTCATTTCGAGCTGCACCGTCGTCTGTCCATAACCAACATCCCTTAGCGTTATTATTCCAATGTAGCTATATCCATTCGATGCATATTCGAATATATTCGGACAGGGTATCTGCGGTAACTGGAAATACTGAGCTGAGGATCCATCCCAAAGCCATGCAATTACCACAACAACCGCCACGAGCCCCATTGACACTGTTCGCACAATCATTTTTTTTTAATTTCTTCCTACGTAATTTGTGTGTCAAAACAAGGCATTCACTAAATTCTTATCAATTAATATACTATAATTAAATCTACACTTTCGCAGAAAACGCGAATCACCAAGAATAACCACAAGCTATCTGAATTGTTCCGGCCAATAACAAACGGCGATATTCAAATCAATACACAAAAAAAAAATAATTAGTAATTAATGTGTGTTCCGCCAATTACCGTCTACCTAATATTGATTTAAGTCGAGTCTTTGGCTACGCTTAGAAAATCTATCGATACATCAATAAATTACACGAAAAATTGTTTAGATTCCGTCAATGAACGAACTGCGACTCCCGCCTCTAACCGGTTGCTGCCCGACGTTAGCGAATTTTAAATTTCAAAAATCTTTTCCGTGATTCTCTGAATAAAAAACTCTCATAAATCATCCGAATTAATATTACTGCATAGTTATGGTATTATGTCAAACAAATTGTATACACAGAACAATTATTAATGATAAAACTAGTTTTAAGTCTTGAGCGAAACAGAGGACCGTCTTCTACGAGGTACCGATTGTATCTGTATCTGGACGAAAAGAAAAAGAAATCTGCACGAGCTGTGACTGTTAGTCTAAACATCTGATGAAGTTCGGATTTCCGAGAGGCTAAAGTGTAGTGAGACGATAACATCTTGAAGCTTGGAAAAATCCCCGTCTACTATGGCGCGCCTTCAGGCTGCTTGCTGTAGTATAAAATGTCTTTGAATGTTTTTTGTTTTATTTTGTTTTTCTTCTATGGATTATAATTTGTTATATACATATATATAATTTGTTAATTTTAGAAAACCAAAGTTCAAATCAATATAAGCTGATAAGAGAAGTATCGAGGCTCTCAGAGTAGATTTAATGACATTTGAAATTAATTTTGGGTTATTATGTTCATGTAAATGTCGAGGAAAGAATTTGCATACTACTCGGATACGATGTGGAACACGGAGCGGACTGAGTAATACTCGTAGGTGACTAATCTCTTGTATCTTAGCAGGTTAGTGGTTTGGAATACAAAATCCCCCTTGAGGACCGGGTTTTGTTTTATTTGGATTTGTGAAAGTATGAGGAGGCTGATTACAGTGGTGTTCGAAAGTAAGCACTCATTGAGAGAACTAAAAAAGTCGAACCGTTTTATGTGTCGAAAAAATGAACAAATATATATGTACATATGAAACAAGATTAGCAGAAAATTTCACTTTTCTTAGTACGAAATCCAAAATTGCATTATAGGTATACTAAAAACGATTGTTATTGTCTTCTTTTTTTTTTTTTGTACATTGAATTAGATCTTCACAAAATATATAGACGTTACCGTTCTCTACAATTCGGACATCCATTGTATAGAGAAACGTACACATTTTCCTGATTGTTCTGCAAAAAAACGTATTTTGCGTTGTTAAAGCTTATTGTGAATATTTCACCAGAATTCGTGAATTTTGGTAACAAATGGCGACAACCCCGCCTTCTAAGAAAAGGCGTAGAACAGTTTTTGTAATAAAATCTTGAAAATATTTCTGCGTAGAAAGATGTCACTGCATTTGCATTACCATTTTCTGCATGTTTTTATATTGTATCCCATAGGGATTTCTCTATATTTCTGCTAGAAACTGAAAAATATAGTCTATGTAAAATAAAGGGTGACCAGATAGTAATGATAGTTTTTTCGATTATTATGTTTCAGCAGCTGTCAAAGATACCAATAACATCCAGCTGTCAAAATATTCACTAAGGTTTGCCATCAACATGCATCATTTGACCCTTCCCGAATGTGTGGAAATTATTAAAAAATATTATCGAGATTCCTGCTCAGTTGTAAATATGCAACGTGAATTTCGTCGTGAGGTCGGCCGTCATCATGGCTTCAGTGCGTAGGCAATTCGTTGCATCGTGGAAAAATTTAAGCGTGAGTACGCTCCTTTGGACCTTAAGCGAAGTGAAGAAAACATAGCTACCGTAGCGGCCAGTATCGAAGCGCTGATCAGCTGAATTGGGCATCGCCAGAGAGGCAACCAGGCTTATTTTGCGGTTCGATTTGGGCCTACATCCGTATAAGATTGTGCTGATGCAAGAATTGAAGCCGGACGACCATAGACAACGCCGTGAGTACGCTAATTGGGCGCTGGAAATGTTGACCGGAGATCCAAATTTTGGCCAAAAAATCATTATCTCGGATGGGGTCCATTTTTGGCTCAGTGGCAATGTCAATAAGCAAAATTGCATTATTGGATCGACCACAATCCACAAGTGTTCGACTAAACATCAATGCATCCACAAAGGTTGACTGTTTGGTGCAGTTTATAGGCACGGCGGCATCATCAGACCTTATTTCTTTCGAAATGAGGAAGGAGACACCATTACCGTCAATTGTCCTCTGTATAGAGCGATGTTAATCGACTTTCTGTGGCTAGAGCTCGACAACATCGACATATCTGAGCAGTGGTTCCAACAGGACGGCGCTACATGCCATACAAGCGACACAATGCTCGAAGTGGTGGAGAAATTTGGCGACTGGGTCATCTCACAGCAAGCGTTCATCAATTGGCCGCCGCAATCATGCGATTTAACACCTCTCGATTATTTTCTCTGAAGCTACGTCAACTCCTTATTCCACGCTAACAAGCCAACCACTTTGGACGAGCTCAAGGCTAACATTCAAGACGCTATTGCCGGAATATTGGATCGAGACATCAAAAATTGGACCGACCGCTTGAAGCACTGCCAGCGAAGCCGAGGCGGCCATTTAAATGATGTGCTACTTCATACATAGTGGCATGAATGTAGCTTCAAAATAAAGTCAGAACCAATTTGATATATTGTCTTTTCCTATCGTTCTAATCTGGTCACCTTATACTTAGATGCTGACTTTCTCTACATTTCCCCCACTATTTGGGGACGTTTTCTTAAAAAAAAAACTTGCATTGCCTTTTCAAAGCTATTTACAATTATGGTTAAGTCTTATTGTGAATATCAGAATCCGTGAACTTCAGTTACAATTTTTGGGAGTGACTTTCTGTTACAACTCTGAAAAAGTTGCGATGACAGTCTTGTGACTTCTGATATCTATATTTGTAAGATCGCCTAAGTTATTGATATAGAAGGCTCCTAAGTGAAGTTTTCGTTTATGGGAGGAAGTGGAAAATAGTTTCCTTCTCCTCCTCTTCGTCCAAGTAAATTCTACCGAAATCATTTGAGTAAATCTAGTAGCCGGTAATGACACCTATTGTGGCGCTGATATGCAGTCTGTTGAGAAAAATCAGAATCAGATGGAAGGGTATCAAACGATCCGTTCTGGATGGATTATAACTTTACTATAACTTGAACTCACGTTCAAATTCTCTATAATTCGTCTATACATTATATTACGCCACGCCCACTTTCAGCGGGCGTTTTCTTTAAAACACCTGTATTGCTTTCTCAAAGCCATTTGCTGTAATGATTATTTCTTATTGTGAATATTTAACCAGACTCCTTTACTTTCGGTTATTAATGGCGACGGCCACACCTACTTTCTTCTAAGAAAAAGTCTTTGTCACAAATTATGTATCAAAATCTCTTAAAAATCAAGAGTATATCCTCTGAGTAGAAAGATTTCTAAAACTGGGACTATTAACATTTTTAAGCTTACAAGCTAAACTACTAAGCCAAATTTCATTAGAATCTGTTCAGTCGTTGTTGAGTTAAGTGGCTAGAATGGATGGTTTTAAGATTTTAGAAATACTTCCCGCCACATCCTACCCACAATCAACAATTTTGACAATTTTTAGACGAACATCCTAGGTATGCACATATCACTACAAATATACTAACCAAATTCCTTAACATGGCACGAAAAGTGTTTGATGTGAATGACCCTTTCAGAACGATCATAAACTTTCTCCAAATCATAGAGAAATGACGGTATGGAACATTAACGGCACTAGCCCAAACATTTCACGATTTGTCTTGTTCTTGAAAATGTTCCAGATGTTAATCAATTTCGGTATTAAAGAAAAACTTAGAAAAGTGGGTCTCGCAATTCTATTCGTGTGTCTGTACCTCGGGCTACAACCTAGACTGCTGAAACGATTTTCTTCTAACTTCATATCTGTGGTCTATGGAAGAAATTGGAATTTATTTTATTACGGGCCAATTTTAAAAAAAGTGCAATTTTCTCGAAAATGTTTCTGACTAATACTATTTTTTTTTTAAATCGAATAACGATACTGTTCTTATTAGCTATAGCTTAATACTGTTCTTATTAGATATAGCTAGACATCACAAAAAATTTCTTTAGCATTTCAACATATTTTAAGAAAAATCTAATTTGCCTCTCTTTGTTGATTTTGTCTAAATTTGGGATCTGAACAATTTACAAACTAAAGACAACTTAAATGCCATTCAGTGGGAAAGATATTGTGCTAATTTTGAGAATTGGAAAAATTTCAATAAAAGTCGTTTTAAACAATTATCGAAGTGAAACTTATTCAGTTCATTGATCTTACTTACTTACTTTAGGTGGCACTACAGTCCGGGGTGGACCTGGGCCTCAACCAATACGCCTCTCCAGTTAGCGCGATCTTTGGCTAACTGCCTCCAGTTGCGCACTCCAAGTTGGTTGAGGTCCCCTTCCACTTGTGCGCGCCACCTAAGGCGAGGTCTTCCTCTACTGCGTTGTCCCTCCGGGTTGGAATCGAAGACTCTTCGGGCGGGAGCGTTGGTGTCCATTCGCTCTACATGTCCTAGCCATCTTAGACGACTGATGAGCACTTTTCTGACCAGGTCGATGTCGCTGTACAGCTCGTAGAGTTCGCTGTTAAATCTTGTCCTCCAAATCTGGTCAAGGCAAGCGGGACCAAAAATCACTCGAAGAATTTTGCGTTCGAAACGACCAAGAAGATCTTCATCCGCTTTTGCTAGGGTCCATGCTTCTGCGCCATAGAGCAGGACAGGGATGATAAGGGTCTTATATAGAGTCTCCTTAGTGTTTCTTGACAAGGCTGAGGTGTCATTGTCAGAGTTTACCGCGGAGTCGAGGTAGACAAAGTCCCTAACTACCTCAAAATTGTAGCTGTCTATCGTGACGTTCTGTCCGATTCGTCGATGTTGTGTGTCCCTTCTTGTTGACAGCATATATTTTGTTTTACCCTCATTCCAAACCCAAACCCATTTTTGCCGCTTCTGCACTAATACTTGCAAACGCACCAGTGACAGCTCGCTGTGTTCTGCCAATAATATCAATGTCATCAGCGTATGCAAGAAGTTGTACAGACTTTTGGAAAATTATGCCCCTGGTGTTGGCTTGTGAGTTTCGCACAATTTTCTCGAGAATGATGTTGAAGAAGTCACATGACAGCGCGTCACCTTGTCTAAATCCTTTTTTGACATCAAAGGTCTGGGTGAGATTATTTCCAACTTTTATGGAGCAGCGAGCGTTCTCCATCGTCATTCTGCACAATCTGACAAGTTTGGCAGGGATGCCCAAACTAGACATGGCTCTGTATAGCTCGTCTCTATAAATGCTGTCATATGCGGCCTTAAAATCGATAAAAAGATGATGAGTATCGATCTGGACTTCTTGGGTTTTCTCCAGGATCTGCCGTAGTGTGAATATTTGATCGGTCGTGGACTTACCGGGCCTAAAACCGCACTGATAGAGACTTATCAGATCGTTGACGAATGGTTTCAGGCGCTCACACAGAACAGCAGACATGATCTTATACGCAATGTTCAGGAGACTGATGCCTCTATAGTTGGCGTAGTTTAGAGGGTCTCCTTTCTTCTGGATCGGGCAAACGATGCTGAGGTTCATTCATCAGGCATACTTTCTTCTGACCAAATCTTGGAGACGAGTTGGTGTATGCTCTCCACCAGGTCATCTCCCACCGCCTTAAACAGCTCGGCAGTTAAGTCGTCCGGTCCAGCAGCCTTGTTGGATTTAAGCTTAGATATTGCTATCCTCACTTCATTTTGGTCAGGTGGACGGAATCTTGGCTTTCATCGTCCAGGTTGAATGGTTCATTCTGCCTGACAGCGGAATTTGTGTCCTCTTCGCCGTTTAGCAGTCTGCAGAAATGGTTTTTCCATGTCCTCAGCACCGACTGTGACTCTACTACAAGGTTTCCTTGTTCGTCTCTACAGGTTCATTGATCAATTGAATCAATTTGTTTTTTTAATTTAAGCTGTGATTTATTTCAAATATTTAGGGTACCATCTAGGATACTCGTAAATAGAGCGAGATCTATTATTATTAGCAAAAGATAATGCTTCTTTAGCACTACAGAGTGACTTAGCTTTTATGTGCAATTTTGCAAGATGGCGGTTCTCTTTATTGGTAGAACTTACGAGCAATTTAGAATATCTTTTACTCGCAGAAGTCTATGGGAATGACATTTCTCCAGCAGTTTATACAATGGAATCAGTAGATAAACAGAAATTTTTGTGGAAGATCTTTTTAAATATTTTCAACGCTGCAACATGTTTATGTATAAAGAAATAAATTTAAGTGTATACAAATATTCAGCCCATTGGGAATTATTCTGTAAAGAAAACCTAAACTGACTGGACTATAGCCCAAACAACGCATACAGACAGAGAGTTGCAATATGAATCGAAACCAGACTACTTGTCTGTCCATCACTTAGGGCAGCGCTAATTGTCAGTAAAACAAGATCTCGTTTAGCTGGAACAAGTGACTAACAAACCAAAACATCACTGCTGTTTTATTGTTATCGGAATGCGGACAGCGACATTCGTCATCTGGGAAAATGTTCGATTTGAAATTTATACAAAAACTCCTATAACACGTTTAGTAATAATGACCAACTACATTCAAAATCTTTGTTTCCAGCGAATAGTGCTTACAAATAACTTACCAAAAACTATAATCACTTTTCCAGCTAATTGACGAAAAATGTAGAGCAACGCACAAGCAAAATGGAAAAACCAAAATAACAGCATTTTGAGAAGCATTACAGAATCGTTAAAAAGCACTTTATTAAATCAAACTATTAACTGATTATAATCAGTTACTAATTATTAACTAGTACCTTAAGTAAGTCTAATTGGCACTTGTGTAGGTGCATTTAAGTGACAAACACGTTTATGCACATCATATCTAACAGAATATGGAACAAACTTCATCAGTCACAAGCAATATTGAGATTTCTTGAACCTAAAACTGCAGAGGCGGGTGATAAAGCTCATGATGATGAATAACACAAACTAATCTTTACCATAGCAAAGCTGCTACCGCCAAACTTAAATATTTCATGGAAGAGAGAAAAATTAACATCGCTCCCACACAAGAACCTTGTATTGCCCGAGGAAAAATTAGTTCACTAAAAACACCACTCTTCAAGATTAATACTACAACTACGCCGACGCTTATCCAGCAGTTTTATTTTCGCTTACGAGACTCGTGATTTTTGGAAAAAGATGTTCGTATGTAATTTAAAAAGAATGTAGCGCTTTAGGCAGGTTAAATTCCAATGAAAGTTCCTGCTGTTTTCACGACCGGCATATACTATGACGCGAGGTCAAAAGGTTTTGTCCTTTGCAGACGACGAATTGAATTGTTCGCGTCAAGTAGTTGAATGATGGTACTGTTACAATGGCCTTGAACACGATCTTTGTGTTTACGAGCAAAATTTGTTATCTTTTCAACGACGCTAGGAATTCACAGGTCCCGATGAATATCTTCGTTACGTACGTACCACGATGAGCTAACGATCGTTCTAAGAACTTTATTTTCAAAAGTTTGTAGGATGTTTCTATTGCTTTTCCTGGTACAACCCCATAGTTGTAGACCATACGTCCACACTGGCTTTAGCACTTGCTTATAGCTAAATAGTTTGTTATGCAGGCTCAACTTCGAATGTCTTCCGAGTAGCCAGTACATTTGTCGGTATTTGTTTTCGAGCTCGTCGCGTTTCTTTTTTACGTGCGATTTCCATTTAAGCTTAACATCTAGAGTCATTCCTAGATATTTTGCTTCGTTCGCGTACAGTATTTGAGCCGAGTTTAAATATACGGGTAATCTGTCCACTTTTTTGTAGGTAAAGTTGACGTGAGTAGATTTGCTTTCGTTCAGCACAATACGCCAAGAATTCGTCCAAGCGTGGACTTTGTTAACAGCATGTTGCAGCTTTTCAGTTGCTGCTTCAATTGTATCGCCGGTTGTCAATATAGCCGTATCGTCCGCAAACGTGGCGACGACGCAGTTTCTTTCCTGCGGGATATCACGCGTGTAGAATACATATAGAAGCGGGCCGAGGACACTTCCTTGTGGGATTCCGGCCGCAATCTCCTTGAACTCAGAGTAATCATTTCCGTGCTTAACACGAAAAAGTCTTTCGGTGAGGTACGATCGTAAAAATAGAAAGAGTTGCCATATCAGTAGTCGTTGCAATTTATACTCCAAACCTTCGTGCCAAACCTAATCGAAAGCTTGTGAGACGTCAAGAAATACACCACAACAAATCTTTTTTTCTTCGAGAGTTTTCTTAATCACGTCAGTTATTTTGTGGACTTGGTCGATTGTTGAATGTTTGATTCTAAATCCAAATTGATGGTCAGGAATGAGACGTCTTTCGTTGATTACGGGTTGTAGTCGTTTTGAAAGTAGTTTTTCGAATATTTTAGTGATAACCGGCAATAGGGAAATAGGCCGATATGATTTCTTCTCATTCAAAGGTTTGCCTGGTTTCGGGACCATTATAATCTCTGCGACTTTCCATTGTCTCGGAACGTAGAGCAATCTGAATGAAGCGTTAATCAAATATAGCAGTTTGATAAGAGCTTTATTGGGTAATTCCTGGACCACTTGCGCCGTTATCAAGTCGTAACCCGGTGCTTTTTTAGTCTTTAGATTTTTAATCACTTCCCGCAGTCAATTAATGCAACTTTTTTTGCTTTAAAGTTGTCAGATGTCGTGACTGGGGAGTCGGGCGTTGGCTTAAACGTATCTTCTAAGTGCAAAGCAAAAAGTTCCGCCTTTTCGTTGTCGCTCTAGGCGCAAGTTCTATCGTTTTTCCGAATTGATGGCGCTTGCATTTCAGGTTTCCGGATGCCTTTTAGCGCTTTCCAAAGTGAATAATTTGATTCTCTTCCAGTGGAGAGATTTTCAAGGTAGGTCGCTATCTTATTGCTTTTAAATTCCCGAATACTATCTCTAAGGCGATTGCATAGTCGGTTAAGGATCTTTTTATGCTGCGGTGCCCGAGTGATTTGCCATTTCTTTTGTGCTTTTCTTTTCTCCCTCACCAGTTCAATGATTTCACTTGGATACTTTTCGTTGCGGTTAATCTTATAGCTTCTAGAAGGAGTGTTTCTCCATGCCGCTCTTTGGATTGCTTCCACGAAACGATCAACTTCGTCCTCTAATTCATAAGGTGTTTTAAGTGATACATTTAAGTAAATATTGGAGGTCCTTCTTTCTTGATCAACGCTTCACCAAGTAATAAAATTACCGGAGAGTGATCAGAAGAGAGATCAAAACTTTCTTCGACTATAATAAATTTATCGTAAATACCTTTTGAAACGAAAAAATCGATAAGATCGGGAGTTTTTTCTGAGTCAGTTGGCCAATAGGTGGGTTTTCCTGTCGAATAAAAACAACAACCGAATTCATTTGCCACTTCGTAGAGAATTTTTAGATGATGTACATCTTGAACCCTAGAAGGTGTGGTTCGCGTTGAAATCTCCACCAATAAGGAAATTTGAACCAAGGGCATTGAAGACACGAAAGTAGTCGTCTTTTTCAAGCGAGCATCGCGGCGGACAGTAAACAGACCCTATGTTGTAGCTCAAGTGTTTATTTTTAACCCTCACCGCGCACAACTGAAGTTTTTCCAGCTCTATGTTCATATCGATCGAGTGTTCGATGTTAGTTTTAATGAATAAGGACGAACCGACCCGCGCTCTATCAGAAGGATGATAGGCGTGATAACGAGCGTAGCCTCTTATCTTTATTTGCGATTCCCTTGTTAGATGGGTTTCAGAGATCAAACATATGTCGATATTTTCTCTCATTAGAAAAATTTCTAATTCGTTAATTTTTTGTAGGAGTCCGTTTGCATTCCATGTTATAATTTTAAGCAAAGAGTTCATATCTACTTAGATTTAGATATAAGATTAGCCCTACAGAAGCTTTCGACGTTACTGAGTCGTTCGAGAATTCTTTTGTTCGTTTCACATTGTTCCTCGAACTTAGCGTAAATGCAGTTCAGAATTTCTTTCAACGGATCAGAGGGTGGCCCGTCGTTTTGTCTGGTTGCTTTGACTGCAGCCTGAGAATATGTCAGAAAACTGGGATTCGTTGGCTTATCCGAGGTTATTTTTCGTTCAGTCTTTTTAGTGGACGACTTCGACGTACTTTTAATCAGCTTAGAGGGCTGATTGACTGGTTTAAGTGTCTGCACTGCTAATTAGAGCGTCCTTTCAGTCGGCTTAGGAGTCTGTACAACTGGCTTACGAGCCCGCTCAGTTTGCTTAGCAACGCGCTCTACCGACTTAGGAGCTCGATCGACTGATTTCGTTCCCCGCACAGTCGGCGTTGTAGATTTTCTCCGTCGCATCTGTAGTTGCTTTGCGACCTCGAAACAGCGATTTGCTGGGTGCCTTCCTTTGCAGTTAACGCAAGTTGCTTTTTCATTTTTGCCTAGACTGCAATAAGTGAGCACCATTATAATAATGACATACATTAAATAACATACAAATTAGAACCTCGGAGTGCCGATTGTAAGAACAGAGCGTATATCGTAGCTAGGAAACAGATTAAACAGATTTTCCTTTGTATCTACAGTGGTATGGACAAAACAGTTGAAGGTATTAGCCCCACCGATTATTTCAGCCGACTACTCGCCTCACGATGCTACTGAAGGACCACCACCTCAAATAACAACGGGCTCCATAATAAAAAAAACCGGATCAAGAAAATTGGAACCTGCTTATGGGTTGAGACGCCAATTCCCACCATGAGCAATGGTGTAGCGGGGACACGAATTTACAAGGTGAGTCGTTGTTGGAATTTTTAATATAAAATAATTTAGTTATAGCATTGTATATGATACTTATAGTACTATCACTTGAGGAAATCGATGGTGGTGCCTCTAGCGGCCAAAGTAAAAATCCGTCGCTGAGTACCACAAAAATATTACGCTCTTTTGCCTCAACAATTTCCATATGCACTCATAAGGCATAACACATTTCCGCTCTAATCTAACCAATCCCATGCCAGTAACTCTCTATGCACAAACCCACCCCACTCAAACATCATGCTGCGTCGAGTGAGATAGATACTTTGCAATGTGAATAACTCGTCACGTGCACGATCCTTCTGCACGTAAAACTGAATGATAATGAAATTGAAGCCAAAGGAATGTGCTCAAAAAAGATGCACACACACATAGCACATTCTTTTTGCTTATTTTACTCAAACACAATATTTCCTTTTGACCTATGCCTGTGGTATGGGGTCTGTGGATGTGGGGTCTGGGGGGAGCGTGTGTGTTTATTTCATTGCGAATAACCATTGTATGGAATAACTCATCGGCAACTTTTTCATAAGGCAATTGCACATTGGACGAATGACGAAAAAGATTTGTGTCTGAAGTTTTTTTATAAGTCTCCCTCATTATATTCCCATATGGTGAGCTCGGGATTTAGTTTACCATCTATAAGCACAATCTATCGATGGCATTCTTCCTTAAGTTTACCGGCCGGTTTTTCAAACCAAATGATTAATCTTTTAAAGAGCAAGGTAGAAGCGATGTCAAGCATAGAGAAAAGGTACGTATTAATTTTTGATGAAATGGCAATCAAACCTGAACTTGATTACAACATTAAAAATGACATGATATACGGCTTTTCTGACTTCGGGGAGCTGACGCGTCAGACGTGCCACTGTAGCCTCCAAAGTAATGGTTTTTACCCTTAGGGAGGTATTGAAATTAACAATATCAAAAACTATAGAGTGTGGTCTGGAAGTTATTGCTGTTTGTTGTGATCAAGGCAGCAATAATAGAAGAGCATACAAATTACTTGAGGCAAACGAAAACAAGCCTTTTTTCGATATTGAAAATCAACGAATTTTTCTTCTATATAACTATCCTCACTTATTCAAAAGTGTGCGAAATTGTTTGCTTAAGAATCAAATTATCATATTTGAAGAAGAGGATTCCAAGAATATCTTTCAAGTATGCTTTAAGCTAACCAAGAGTCATATAAACCCGAACAACTTTGAAAAATTGCCAGTGAAATTGGCTACCCAAGTTTTTAGTGCTAATGTTGCTGCTGGAGTCTTCAACGCAATGTCAGCAAATTGTTTTAAAACTGAAGCCGATAAGAAGATTGCTGCCTCAACGGCAACTTTTTTAAGCAAAATGAATGAACTTAAACAGTTGCAGTTTAAATACAAGCAACCCTAATCGACACCCTATTTCACTACATAGCGAGACTCTGCAGTCCATTAAAACTGCTAGGCAGTGGATATCGTTATGGGAATCTACCGGCAAGTTACGAAGATTCTGGGGCTGAATCGTTATTGCACGAAGCTGATTGCGAAGATCTTGTGTGATGACAATGAAGAATTCCACACTGAAGCTCCAGTAGAAGATCATTTCATGGTAATAGATATTCTGAGCAGTATCGAATACCATACCAATAGTTGCTATGACGAGTTTGATGGGTGCCTGTCTATTCGACAAAATTTATTTCGGAAATAGTACTTCGCATTTATCGAAACAAATTTTGTTTTTTTCGCAATAGTAGTTTCGCAAATTTTCATTCAGTCTTTGATTTATCTAAAATCTATAAATTGCCAAAAAAATCAGCGAGTAGACCCCTACCCGAGTTTGATGGTAATGCCAATGAGACAAAAATAGTTGTATCCAAAGGATGTTCACAGAAGCTGCAAGAAGCGGCACTTACATTTTTTGCCGGGTTTGCAGCTTTTAAGCTGCATAAGAAACTTAATTGTGAAAACTGCACTCTGTTCATGATAGACAAAACTGTCAAATTTCGAGAACAAGCTCTGTTAATAAAATTACGAGCTTATAACACTTATGACACATTATACGAATTTGAAAAGTTAACTGTTCCTTCTCTAGCATTTGAAGCTTATGTCAAAACTATGCAAACACTTTTTGAAAGCCAATTTGCAAAAATACGACACAAAGAACACTTGATTGAAGCTTTGCTCAAATCCGCACTGAAAATGACAGCTTCCGAGAGCATGAAATGTGACGATGATGAGCACAGACACTCCAAATTTATAAATTCATTTTAATAGGTCTAGTCAAATTGTCGGTTAACCCTTGAATGCCCAGTGAATCTTTAAAGGTACAACCATTAAAAAAATTATTTCTTCGTTAGTTTTGACTTTATTTACTTATGGCTTACTATTTTTGCTTTATTGACTCAAAAAAATAGACTGTAAAAAAAATAGACCCATGGTTTTTAAATTAAATTACTTATAACGAAATATTTGAAATTTTTAATTTTAAACGAATTTAAAAATAAACTTTTTTTTTCTTTAATAACTTTATCGTTGGTAACACTGCTTTGACCGAAAAAATATATCCTGGTGAACGTATATATTATGAAGTAAAATACAGTTATTTTAACGAAATACGATATACCCAGCTCATATAAGATAGCGGTAAATGGTTGTATCTTTAAAGATACACTGGGCATTGCGGCCTATATCATGATTTCGGTTGAATTTTGCTTATTTCTTCATTTGTTGTATATTCATAGTAGTTGTATATCGTTACAAAGTTCAAGTTAGTTGGTTGTGTTCCTTAATTTTGTGATTTACATAGTTGCTTTAGTTTGTGTATCAGTGCAGTTAAACTATTGTAGTTTGAAGGAATATATTTATATAAGTTTACATAACAGTACAACGTAATTTTAATATATTAATTAAAATTATTGTATTAAAAATTTGAATTCTCGTATAAGTTTGAAATTTACAGTGGATCCCCTGAAGGACCTTCTCAAGGCGAACCAGATCTGCAACCATCGGCAAATATTGTTATAAGATTGCTCCAGGAAGAGCCACGGTATAAAAATTGCATTATACACTGTGACAACTACCACATAACCCTGCCTTTGGTGACATAAGTATCTTCGAACTCAAGGCATACTTACAGTTGGTACTATACGTCGTAACAGAATAAAAACTGTAAGCTACCGGAAGAAAAGACGATGATGAAGTGCGAACGTGGAACAAGCCAGGAATTTGTTGCTTCTATGCACGGCATATCTTGGAAGGACAACCGGGTAGTCAATCTCGTGTCAACATATGTCGGAATAAAACCTCATTCTTCTTCTAATTCAGATAGTCAAACGAGGTTCGATAGAAAAGAGAAGTCTGTCAAAATGATACCATGTCCACAAATTATTAAAGACTATAATCAGCACATGGGAGGAGTGGATCTGATGGACAGTTTCATGGGACGCCATCAAATAGGCATGAAAAGCCAAGTTATTTTTTCATATGCTAGATATGACTGCAGTAAATGCATGGATATTGCATAAAAGGAACAACGAAGGCCGCCGTGAATACAAACAAATGAGGCTCATCGATTTTAAGTTGGAAGTTGCAGATGTTATGTTTAGTTACGGTTCTGTGGAACCTAACAAACGTGGGCAGCCGACATCTTTGCAATCACTCCTTCAAATCAAACGTTCCAAGCCAAATTCATCCAATGCTCTTCCTAAAGACATACGGCTAGAAAAGACAGACCACTGGACAATTATCGACAAAAAGGGACGGTGCAAGTTACCTAATTGTTCAGGACAATCAAAAATGTATTGTTCTAAATGTAAGGCCAATTTATGTTTAACGGCAGAAAAAAATTGTTTTTATAATTATCATAACTCATAAATTATCCTATAACTAACTTGTTTGGTTTTTGTGTTTAACATAGAACGTATTGCTTGCTTTTGTAGTTTTTCCCATTCATATCATTTTTAATTTTTTAATTTACTAAATAAATACCTACGTAATAATTTATACTTTTTACTAATTCTTTTTTTTTAATCACAAATATGTCTAAATTTACAAAATGCTTGTATTTATTGAAGATCTTCTTGGTTGCTTGTGTTTCTGTATTTAATATATTTTTTTAACAAAATAATAACCTAAACATTCTTTTAATATTATTTTCTGTATCTGAATTAACAAAAACGGTACAATACTCCTTATTATGTACAATTACCCGTTTATCTAATAAACTAAAGAAAATTCCTGTGCATTCATTATAATTTTCTTTCCGAATAGCTGTGGGGGGTTAATGCCCAGTGTATCTTTAAAGATACAACCACTTTTTTGTTAATAACTTCGTCAAAAAAAAAATAATTTTTTTCTTAACAGCGGATTTGTTGTTTTTGTTTCCGTTTACATACAATATATTTTTTTCATCAAAACCTGTTTCCTTGGGCATTTAAGGGTTAAGAAAACCAATAAGGATCTCTGTGGAGTTAAAAGTGTGAGCAATTGAGAACTTCACTTTATTATTTATAATTCATTAATCCTTTCTTTGTTTTGTTAATTTTTTTTTTTTTTTTGTTGTTTAATCAGTTTCTTTACTCATTTTCTTTGCAAAGTCATTCACTCAGTTGCGTAACATGTGGACTGAAATTCAGAGTGGGAATGGAAACCCAAGACAGATTTTGCTTACTTTGTTGGCACTCATCACTCACTCATTCTGTTATTATAACTCCATTCTCAGAGAGTAATAACATCTTTCTTTGCTTGTGAGAAATGAGAGCACGCTTCCTAGGCGGTCCAAGTAAAAAAGAAAAAAATATAGTACTATTAGTTTCATATACAATGGTTATAGCTAATAAATGGAAGGTTTTGAGGGAAGAATCCTATTCTGACTACAAAATAATAGAATTCGTTGTAGAAAATACTAGGGACCCACCTACACCCTAAGGAAAGCCCAGGAGAAAAACTGGGATGCTTTTAGTAGAAAGGTGGAAGAAAGAAGCAAATCTCTACAGGAGCGAAGTTGACAACGTAGCCAAAGAAATGACTGAAAGATAAGTAGGACCGTGGTATACAAAAGAACTCGGCAATATTAGAAAACAAACTAGAAAACTTCTGAATGCGGCCAAAAGAATGAACTCTGAAAAATTAAACACAGCCAAACGTCGTTCATGGCATTATTTCTGTAATAACATTATGGAGACCGCATAATCCGTGAGACTGATTGTGATCCTCTCTGGGGAACTTGTAGCCCTAGGATCTCTAAAGGATTCCGGTGGAAATTGGACTAAAATTGCTGCTGGACACTCACTTTATAGGGTGTAAAAAAAACTAAACTAATGAAGTTAATAAGTAGAGCAGAGGCTATGGCACCAGTAGAAATAGTTACGCAGGAGAAATTTCAATAGGCTATCAGCTCATTCTCTCCTTACAAATAACCTGGTATAGGCGGGATTTTCCCGATCAAGTTACAAACAACTATGACCACAGTAACTCCTATCCTGAGTCAGAGGGATTTATCTCCAACACAGCATACCTATACGAAGGGTAAAAGTGTCGAGACAGCGCTGCATAGCGTCGTCGGCTCCATTGAAAAAACGCTAATGGACAAAGAATATATCCTAGCCGCGTTAATGGACATTGAAAAGGCCTTCAACAATGTCAAAATAGATGCGGTGCTAGGAATACTAACTAACCTCAACGTATTCAGCGGATTGTGAGCATGCTAAAGGAAAGACGTATTAACACAGAACTAGGAGAAATTCAATTAAAAGTTTATGCCTCTAGGGGCACTTCGCAGGGCTGGGTTTTATCCCCTCTGTTATGGGTTCAATTTAAAAACAGTGGAATTAAAGTCACAGCATATGCGGATGATTCCTTCTAACTCTCCGTGAGCAAATCGAAGGAGCCCTTAAGATGTTAGACACATTAAACAAGAAATGTGGACTGCCAATAAACCCCCAGAAAACTGAGTTGGCACTGTCTACAAATAAGAGGAAGATACGTTAATTCAAAACACCTTCTGTTGTGGGCATCCCTCTCAGGATAGTGCAAGATACCTGGGACTTGTGCTTGACAAAAAGTTAAACTGGAAACTGAATACCAGCGAAGAATGAAAAAGGCCTCGTTATCTTCCTACTAGTGTAGTAAAATATTCGGTAAAACCTGGGGACCAAGTCTAAAAAATATCCTATGGATGTAAACGACTATTTTGAGGCCTATACTTACCTATGGCAGTCTGGTGTGATGGCAAGCCTCTAATCAAGTCACTCTTTTCTGATAAACTGAAGCAAACAACAGATGGCGCACTCTGAGCACCTACAAAATAACGAGAAAATTATGACCAAAGTACAACAAGGACAGATCTAATGCAATGTTGGAGGAAGAGAGAATGATCCTTTTCACTCTTGTACGAATGATTACAGGGCATAATACTCTGCGATATCATATGAAAAAGCTAAGGCTAAGTGAGGATGATCTCTGTAGGGGCTGCGAAGACGAGAAAGTCAATGAGGACACAACTCACTTTCTATTTCACTGCCCAACCCTATGTCATCTCAGGCATAAAACCCTTGGAAGACACTTCTTCCAGCTTGCCGAAGAACTATGTTTTTACTGACCTTCCCTTTCGCCAAACCATCTACCTAACCTAACCAACCTCTTCATCAAAAAATCACCGAAATTACTATTTATAGGTGAATTTACCTTTATTTTCGGCAAACCCACATGCGGACCAGTAGGGATGCAGTAAAGTGGGAAAAATGAAATACATGAACTACACGTCACAACATAATCATGACTCTTCGACACAGAAACTGCAGATAATAATGCCAAGTCGTACATCATTGTGGGCGTCCTAAGTTATAAAGGACACTGTCGTTGGATGTCAACGAGAATGTCGCGTGGATATGCAATCTAAACGTGGCCAAAAAATTAAAGTGGGATGTGCTCCACCGACTAGGTTCAACTACGTTTGAACCAAAAGACTCGAATTCAAAAAAAATATATTCCCAGAGTTAAAGTTTTCAGAAAAAAAAGAAAATAAAGGGTGACCAGATAGCAATGATTGTTCTTGCAATTGTTATGTTTCAGCAGCTGTCAAAGTTACCAATGACATCAAGCAGTCAAAATATTCAGTAAGGCTTGCCATTTCATCATACATTGTTTGATGCTTCCCGAATGTGTGAAAATTATTAAAAAATATTATCGAAATTCAGGTTCAGTTTTAAATACGCAACGTGAATTTTGTCGTGAGGTAGGTCGTCATCATGGCTTCAGTGCGCAGGTAATTCTTCGCACCGTGGAAAAGTTTGAGCATAAGTACACTATCTTGGACCTTAAGCCACCAACCAGATAGAGATCGGTGCGAAGTAAAGAAAACAAAGCCGCCGTAGCGGCCAGTATCGAAGAAGACCCAGAAATGTCGATTCGGCGCCGATCAGCTGAGTTGGGCATCGTCAGAGAGTCAACTAGGCTTATTTTGCGGTTGGATTTGAGCCTACGTCCATATAGGATTATGCTGACGCAAGAATTGAAGCCGGACGACCATAGACAATGCTGTGAGTTCGCTAATTGGGCACTGGAAATGTTGGCCGGAGATCCGGATTTTGGCCAAAAATCCTTTTCTCAGACAAGTTCCATTTTTGGCTTAGCGGCTATGTCAACAATCAAAATTACCGTTATTGGAGCGACAATCCACAAGTGTTCGACTAAGCGTCAATGCATCCATAAAGATTGACTGTTGGTGCGGTTTATGGCACAGCGGTATCATCGGACCTTATTTATTTCGATATGAGGAAGGAGACACCGTTACCGTCAATTGTCCTCTGTATAGAGCGATGTTAATCGACTTTCTGTGGCCAGAGCTCGACAACATCGACATATCTGAGCAGTGGTTCCAACAGGACGGCACTACATGCCATACAAGCGACACAATGCTCGAAGTGGTGAAGGAGAAATTTGGCGACTGGGTTATCTCACGGCGAGCGTTCATCAATTGGCCGCCGCAATAATGCGATTTAACACCTCTCGATTATTTTCTCTGAGGCTACGTCAAGTCCTTATTCTACGCTAACAAGCCAACCACTTCTACGAGCTCAAGGCCAACTTTCGAGACGCTTTGCTGGAATATTGGATCGAGACATCAAAAATTGGACCGACCGCTTGAAGCACTGCCAGCGAAGCCGAGGCGGCCATACATAATGGCATGAATGTAGCTTCAAAATAAAGCCAGAATCAATTTGA
Source organism: Pocota personata (assembly GCA_963082735.1). Taxonomy (NCBI): domain Eukaryota; kingdom Metazoa; phylum Arthropoda; class Insecta; order Diptera; family Syrphidae; genus Pocota; species Pocota personata. The sequence continues at coordinate 42,657,958 of OY720429.1, read as the reverse complement.
TATCTCACACCGTTGTTGTTTTATTTAATTTTTTTTTGCCCATCATAGAGCATACAGATACTACGTTCTGTCAGTGCATACTCTCAGTATCGTTTTATAAACTGTTTTTTGTTGCGCAACGAAGGACCATCTATCGATTTTAAATCTTATAGACTACTTCAAATAAACAATAATGTTATTAATCTAAAATTAGTGAATAAACGCTATTCTTAAATTCAACTCGAGATAAGCTAAAATCATTTTCGCTGCAAAGATCATTAAACGTGCGTATGCACGTAGTTATTGGTTCAGTGCTATCATAATTGGTTCTGCATTCTATCAAAAAGCAAATTTCTCACCCGCAGAGCATACATATTTATAAGAAAAACCAATTCTGGTGAATTAGCATAATAATTAATTAAATCGTGCACAAAAATGACAGCAGTTGCAGTTGCCTTACGCCTTAAACTTAAGGTTCGCAAGCCAATAAATTTGCATCTTTCGTCATAATTAGGAAGTTCATCAAACATGTTTAATTTATGGATAGCGTATCTCGTGAAAATCTTTTGAGCTGTTTCGAACCTAAGTTCTTGAACACCATACGGGGAATCCCAAATGATGGAGGAATATTCTAAATAAGGTTTGACCAACAAGCAGTAGATAGATTTAAGACTATAGACATCTCGGGAGTCTTCGCTATTTCGTTTAAGAAATCCTAACATAGAGTTAAACTTAGCAATGGGTGTAATCATAATGCAATGAGAAATTCAATTTTGTGTCAAATATGACCCCGAAATCTTTGACTTCATCAAGGCGAGGAAGTTTAAGGTCATTAATAAAATAATCATGAAAAAGCGGCGTTATAATTCGAAGAGCTGTAAAAATCTTACATTTAGAAGTATTAGGCTCAAATGCATTGTGTTTACAGTCAATCTTCGCGTATTGCTCCCATTTTTCGGGTGGTACCACACCATTTATGGTTCCATCCGCAATGTCCGCAATCAGAGGTGCTGATGAAAGAGAACCAGCATGCTTGAAGCAATTTGCAATGGTCTTCAGCGTGATTACCTTCCAAGACTTGGATATCATGAGCACTGCATCCAGTATAGAAGGATTGAAAGAAATACAGGTGTTGCGACAGATCTGGAAACCCCGATGTAAACCACTCGCAATCAGAACGCATAGATGATTCGGTGACATGACTTGAGAAATTTGGCGGCTTTGCAACGTGCTGGTGGAATAAGGAGGGAATACTGAAGTCAGGAATTATATAAATTAATTTAATATACTCGTACATTAACATTGTATTATTTATAGGAATTTTTTAGCGCAATAAATTGAAGTAAAAAGACTAAATTCGCAGATTCTAATTCGCTTTATAGAACTTCGAAATCTTCTGCCTAACAACAGGATTCAATCATTTTTCAAATTTTTCGAAGCGCACTTTCTAATTCATTATTATTCCTTGGTTTACAGGTAATCGAGCTTAATTTTTCAACGTCCGGATGGCTAGGACAATTGTCTACAGTCAAAATTATTTTTTTGTTTTATCGCTTTAACACCTTATCCCATTTATGATGATAAGCAGCGAAAATATCTAATGTATCTTTGCAGAATTTCCAACCTATGTAGCATTCGCCTCTAAATCGGAAGGACTTATCCGGAGCAAACTTATAGAACAGTGCAGTTTCATCGGCGTTAAAGATGTCTTCATTCATCTGAATAACCCTGTCGCAGATTTGGCCAAACTTTTTTACTCCATTCGTCACATATGCAGCTCCATGTAGACCTGTTGCAACATTGTGACGTTGCCTAAAGCATCTTATTCAGGCCACAGAGCATCCTTAGTCCTTTTTTCCGAACAATTCTCCAAACTTGTTAGCTTGACCAATAAGAATTGGTTCATTTATTGGGATGTTTTGCATTCTCTTACACTTAAACCGCTTCAATAATGCTTCATCGATTTCAGGGTTGGTTGATTGTTGAATTTTTATCTTTTTTATGCAGCATTCTTCAAAGTTGTTCTCTGTTTTTTCTCGATTTTTCCATATTGTTCATACTGTTGAATGCGAAACGCCAAACTGCTATGCTATTATATTATTTGTTTCACCTGACTCCAAACGGAAGATATTCGCTGCCATTCCCTCTACACAAAAGTTCCCACGTTTTCCAGAACTCGAGGCTTCATAAGAAAATAAAATCAATAAATGAATATCCAATTGCAATCCCTATGTAAAATGTAAACCTTTTTATTGACAATGCATTAGCAATACAAAGCACTAAAACTAAGATCAGCTATTCCGGCGATTAATATTCAACAGACAGACCGTCGGCAACGCATCAAACCATTAAGATACAGACCCATATAATCTAGTTTTTTGTAAATTTTCTCTCATTCCGTCGTTATAAAGCGACGACAAAGATTGATTTCTTTTCAAAAATTACCCGTAGCGTCGTTATATACGATAACGTTATATCCGACGGTAGAATAGCTTAAAATACAAAGAAATCAACCAAATGAAAGGAAAAAGGTCGTTGTAAGCAACTGGTCATAATAAGAGAGGGCGTTATAAGCGATTCCCACTGTATTCCTTTGATTTGTGCGGTAAATACTTTTTAGAACTCGGCATCGGCATTCGATGGATTATCATAGCTGGTTGTATACCGATTCTCTTTAACGACTTCGGGGATGCCAAAGAGCCCGGCGTCCCCTGCAACTTTAATTTGCTCCAAGGCATCTATTTGTTTTTGAAAAGCGAGAGACTCTTTCCCATGTGAGTTGCTGGTTCTAGATTGGTCTCTAAACTTTCAACGTGCTGCACAATGTTAAATACTATTTTATTGACAAGCTCCAGCCTTTCACCAAATTTCTTTTCAATGAGATAAATTTTGGAACAAATGTCACTGCGAATCTTTTCTTTTCCTTGCTTTGAAAACCAACCACTTTCGCATATTGAACAGGAATATGTTGTAGTGAATGCAATTAGTGAAAATAGTTACTTTTAGAGTTTCGACAAATTTTCCAAGTATTTTTTTACCGTCACTTGAATAAGGTCAGTATCAGTTTTTACAATTTCAAATGAAAATGCATGCTTTACAATTCGATTATCGTTCCAGTTCTCGCGAAAAGGATGCTACCACAAATGATCTGTAGGATAATTGACAATAACGTTTTAGCCAAGAGGATTTTCCAATCCCTGCCCCCAGCTTCAAGAAGAGCATAAAGACCAAGCGATCGCGGGTACTATGTTACCGCGATCGATGATAATTTAAGACTGCGTTGAGGAGGAGACTCTTCAAAGGTCGGGAACCCATAAAATAAATAACAAAGCAAGTCAATAAATGAATTTACCCATTTACTAATTCGTATAACTTAACTCATTTTAGTGTAGCGCCTCGAAAAATATAAGTCATAAATGAAGCTGAATATAATACCTACTGTATTTTAAAGAAAATCTTTGTCTTCGGATTTGCATTTTTTAAATCTTTACCAATTTCACGGAACTTCCGTGCCGACTGCTCACTGGTTACGCCAATGGTCTATTTCAAATTCACTCACACTTTGTCCAGAAGAATTCAGGATATGTACAAAATGCATGCACCGTTTACACTGAGGTATTTTTTTTTATTTTAATTCATTTTGCGCAGAAGATGAATAAGAAATAAATACAATATTAAGAGTTCCACTCATTTTACTATGCTTGTAAATCTTAAATTAAAATATAATTATCTATAATATCTGAAATCATATCAGTTAGTCGACGTCGATATATTTCATCTGTGGTGAATGCCTTCAGACAAATTTCGTTTCTTCTTCTGCTGAAAAAATTCTCAAAGCCCTCTATATCCGTTGTAAAACCTTGCGTTATTTCAGGCGGCAGAATTGTCAAATGCGAAAACAAACAACTCTCAATCAATCCACACAACATGAACTCCTCAACACTGTCCTCAAACTGTTTCTTTGGTATATAGTCTTCAATCTCAAGACCGTTCTGCCTTAAAAACTCGTCGATCATGCCGTAGTAGCTCTTTAAAAGCGTATCCAAATGTTTACTGCGAAACTCCTTACTAGTGGGTATTGTTAGCAAGGTGATGACGTCCAAAATCGGTGGTGCATAGCGCGTCAGTTGAAAGTCAACAAGTCTACTCTCAACAGGACGACCATTCTCGTACTTGAACAAACAATTATTCGCCCATAAGTCACCATGACTGAAAACATTGCAGTACTTCGAGGACGGTTGACAGAGTTCAAAGATTTTCCTCATTCTCAAGGGAAACTCTTTCAAAATATACTCCAACTGATCGGAGTCCCTATATTCTGGCATTATCTTGATAAGCTCACAAATAGAAGCATTGGCGTTATTGAAATTTACTGAACGAACGCTGTTGGTCATTGCTGGATATGCGTTCTCCTTAACAGCCTCTGGAAAAATCAGTGGAATTTTTTGATTATTATTTGCTTCAAAGACTATCGATGCGGCATGCAGGCTTGCCAATGACTTCAGTGCACAATTAAGGTGATCGAAGTCCAAAATTCCCGACCGATCAGCAGCCATGTGAAATCCCATTTCACTCAGGTGCTCGAATACCAAAATGTCATCTTTAGCGTAGTAGCACCTGGCGGCGAAATAAGAAAATACCTCCTGCAGCCTTGGCAGAACATCTCGATAAACACAAATTTCTTTCCTGAAAACACCAAACTGCTCTATGTAATCCGCTCTGGAGGGAATATCACTTGGAGCAGATTTAAGGAAAAATATCACTTCCTCTGGTGCATCGGATGGTGTTCGTTGAATTTGAACACACAGCGATTCATGTCGGCCGAGGAATCCCGTTGGGACATCACTGCAACCCTTTAGCGAATAGTTGAGAATATTAAAGACGTTTACGGCATTTTGATGTGAGTATCGCTGGCACAGATTTTGAAGCACAGCTGGTGACAATTTTGATGTTTCCATTGTGAGATGGTGGCGTTAAGTGAACTTGTTGAGACAAGAATATACCTATGGGCCTATTTATAACAAAGATGCTTCTTTTGTTGCAATATGGATTAGATAAAGCGATAACTTTTATGACGCCCGTTGGCTGTCTACTTGGTGGAATCTAATATTTATTGTGATACATCTACGTATTTCTTGACTTGTTTATTAGTGAGCAAACTTGTTAATCTTCTAACAGTATATTTAGATTTTTATTCTGAGACGCATCGTTACATAAACATTATGACCAATTTGGCAGCTGTATATCTGTGCTGCATGTAAATAAAAATATCTCAAGATTTTTTTTTATTTTTTTTATAGACCCTGATCATGAATGTTCAAGTTAAAATTTGCGGAAACAACCAGTTTTCAATTTACAGAGGCTTAAAGGCTCAAAAAATATTGTACACTATGGGACAGGGTACACAAATCTGCCAAACCTACAAATTTTTTCTCAAAAATGATTAAGTTAAGTACGCATTGGCAACACTGTACTTTTAAGTACAAACACTTAAATTCAATTCAAAATCGTACATCATGTGTGGGTATAGCGTATCGTGTACCTATAGCCACTCACTTAAAAAAAAAAAAAAAAATATTGTAATATGCAAGCTACGGCTCGAGTAGATAAAACGATATTCTGTGAAATTTATTTCTTTATTTTCTAGTCTATATAACAATTCAAGTTCACACTATACTATTCTTCGCAAATTCTTTTCTTACAAGGTCTCTTTCCTCTCAAATCACTTTATCTCCTTTCAATTACTTAATTCACAAATCCAAACTAATTACTTTTTCTTGTTCACTCTCAACTTTCAATTTATCACCAAATTACAACTTCGCCCATTATCACTTTTCCAATCTCTTCGCCACGGTTCTAAACCAACTGTGTCTTTTTGATCGCCATCTGTCCTTATATAGCAGAAGTTTCTGATAGCCAGAAACTTCTAGCAAATTCTTCGACCACTGGAACAAGAGAAATAATTCTTGCAGTTATAATTCCCTTTTATCCCTGATATTATTCGTCTCTTTCGTTGACATGAGCTGTGGAGACTTCGTCCCAGACACGAACCTCGAATGAAAGGACAGTTCGAACCAAAATTCTGCCAGAATGAAAAGTCACTTCGGAATTTGCTGCATAGTCATAGGAGCGTAGTTATTATTATGCTACAATATCATAGAATTATAGGGTACATACATTTTAGGGTTGGTTGGGATTGAGTCGCGAACGGTGACTGTGGACATGTCTGCATAACCACCCCTTCGCTAGCTACCCTTAGGGTCAAAATGTATCATTTAAATAAAAAAAACAAACACACACCTGGGCAACAGGAATTTAACGAACTCCTGAAACAAAAGGTACTGCGTCTCACGCCATTTCCTCAAGAAAGGAGAAAATCCCTCTCCAAGAAGTTCATCGAAGCGGGCTGGGGACCAGTCTGTAGTTGCGAAATCTACGCCCAAAAGGCGCAGGAAGGATTTGCAAAGCTTTCTCTGAGACGGTTAGGGATAACCTCGTTGTCGCGGACTTGTCTGACGACGAAGGATAGATCTATTTTGCCTTTTCGGATTTCGTCACTACAGCTTTTAGCAGTATTGGTAGGATTTCGAAAGGAGCCAAGCGGAAGGCAACAACTAAAGGATCTCAAACCATGCGATCCTGCCAAGGCCATCACAATTATTACCTAACAAAACCCTGATTTGGCAGTCGAGGGCTGGAAATTTTTAGAAGAATCATCGAACTCCAAAAAGGCTCTTCAATCAGACAACGTCAAATTTGCTACCGCAAAGAATTTTATGATCAAGTATGTTCTTAAGGAAATAGCGATGAGGCTTTTAAGAACGGACCAATCCAACTTAAAAAAATAAAAATAAATATTTGGCGCAACAGCTCTTTAAGTGCCAGGGCCTAGCTTCTCGCAACCACTCGTGTTGTGTGCGTTATATTTTTCACACGAATGGAAGGGACCTACAGTTTAGTGCCGTATCCGAACGGCAATTTGTTTTGAGAAGCTTTCTCGTGACAACAATACTCTCGGATGTTTGTCAGACGTTCGCGAGAGGTGGTATCGTGAAAAAACTTTTTGGTGTTTTCTGGGATTCGAACTTGGAACCTCTTGCGTAGTGATCCGACACACTAACTACTACGCCACGACGCCCCCAATCCAACTTAGTAGGATCTTCTAAACCTGCGGAAGCCGCCTCCTCCACGCATCTCCTCCTGATTTATTATCCTCCGTGGTACTAGATGCTACCATTGTGGAGAGGCCTCTGTTTGATTGTAATCGATTCTCTGTTTGATGTTGTGGATACCTGTGCAGTTGTAACAATTTCGGGGGATTTTAATTTCCCCGATATTCAATAGGCTAATTCTGATAATGAGTTCCACCGCGTAGCTACAAATGCTTTCTCAGACAAGGAAGTCATTTTCATTGATAACTTAGGTAGAAAACTCGATCTGATCTTCTCATCATACGCCATTAATAAATTAGACAACTACCACTATGCTATCGATAGCATTATTAGAAAAGTCAACTCTACGTTCTTCTTCATAAAACGTTGGCCTAAGGAATTCTCGAAGCTATATGTCACGAAATCCTTTTTCTTTACCTTTGTTACCCTATTACGATACCCATTCCCTTCGTTTTGCTTTACGCCATCTTTCTTGGCTCAATTGTTCAAGGTACACGGTATTGCACCACCAAGTTCTCCAGCACCTTGTGCACTAACACTTTATTTCCTCCAAATAACTTAGAGCATATTTACCCTCCCTTTAACTCGGTCCCAATAATGATAGGAACACAAGAATACACCATGAATGAGCCTTAGTAACTCTACCGAATTTAGCTTAGGTTGTTGCCGAGATACAAGGCTTAATCAAACACTTTTTTGGCGATTGACTGACTGACTGATCATCAAAACCTGGAAGGTACTTTGGTGCAGATGTAGTACTTGGTGCGTATGTACCATAATAATTATCCTCCTACCTCTTCATAAATTCATTCATTCTCCTCCGTACGGCAATTGGCAGAACGTTGCCGTGACGGGACTATGACGATAAGAACGTAGACGGCTTAATACTTCCACTACTACGATGGAGACGATGGATATAAAGGTGATTAGTTTTAGAATTCGATTTGGGTTAGATTTAAAGTAAATTAGGACTTTACTAGGGCTTAGTTGATGGTTTTAGGATAGTATAGGGATGATTTAAATCTGGTTTTTATTTCATCACTATTTTCGTTTTTTCTTTCCTCATGTATTGACATAGCCTCTTGGACTTTCGATTCTAATCTAATTCTAGTCTAATTTGGTTAGCTTTTCTATTTCTTTCGATAAGGGCTTTTTAGTTTTAATTTCGCCACGAGATTTTTGTGGTAAGCAGGAGGTGTATGATGGAAGGGAGACAAGAACAAACTCGTCCAATGAGCTGAGCCGTGCGACTGCTAGCGAGCCAGCGCTCTCCTCAACTGTACCGACGATGTCTTCATGGCCCTGTCTGGCTTATACCAAACCAAAAAAGAGTCATGATGTGATTCCTGTGATAAAATATTCCAGACGTTCGTCTCCCACAGGAATCTCCTTGGGGACAGTCTGAGGGGGTAAAACGTGCAAATATATACCTTCATCAAAAAACGATTGAACATAATGCTACACGCTCAACTACTATGGAAATTAGCAACAACAATCTCGTTTTTGACTTATTTTTTATTAGATGCCTGGGATTCAACAACACGAACGTGAACTGCATCCATGAACATCTGGAAGGAAAGAAACACCACTTGTTCATTCTAAACCAAACCCAAGTCAATCCATCAGCCAACTCCACATACATACATACCTGCGTTGCCCCAACTATGAACTCCATACCCGGTTTCGGTTCAAATGTGGCTTCTGTATATTTACTCGCCTGACTTGTCGAAGAAACTGAAACTCGTCACTCATGATCTACCTAGTTCTGAGAGAGCCACCAGCATCCTTCTAGAATGTCCTAGTTGCTCGCGGCCTCTCTGGTCAACTAAAGAGTTGCTGAGTTAAGTAATCCACCTGCGGACCTCAGCCATTGAGCACTACTTGGAATCAAGGGCTATTGCCCTGGACATCTCCAAACCTTTCGATTAACTTACTTTAGGACTTACAGAACAATCAAGTTGTGGTCTAAGGCGTGGCTTCCGATAACTTTGAAATAATTGCTGGAGTTCCACAGGGGTCTATACTTTTACCAAGTCTGTGTCTACTCCATATCAACGACCTACTAGAATCAACAAACAATAAGATCTTTAGTGTTACCGATGACAGCACTCTAATACCACCTTGCTCGAACAACATGCCGGTAAATTTAATTATATGAAATCGTCAAAGATGCGGAATTTCAATTTCACATCCGTAGGACAGTAACGATTTAGTATTGGAGTTGAAAATACGTAAGATAGTATTCAAAGAAATATGGGTGGACTCCCATATCTTTAGTTGGCTAAACTCGAATTCGGCCTTAGAAATACGTGGCATGACGTCTTGATTTACTCCACTAGTATTTGTTACAATACTACTACTTGTTACGCGCTTATTGCTTTCATTGTCTAACCTCAATTTAGGGCTGCATCATCTCCATATCCGCTACTCATAACTTTAATTTTTCGGATGCTTAACTCCAACCCAGTGATGAGTGTGTGACTATTCAGATAACATATTTTAGGCTCAAGATCACTAAGTCTGATGCTCAGGAGGCATACGTCATCGACGTATTCCAGATCTTCCAGTTGTTTAAATACACTCCATTGGATGCCCTGCTCGTATTGCTTCTTCCAAAGCCAGTATATATAATAGCAAGGGAGATAGAATACATCCTTGTCGCACGCCAGTTTTGACTTCAAAAGACCTTGACACTCGACCTTTATGCAGCACGCAGCATCTTTAGTTCATGTACATTGCCTTAATTAGGTTGACGATTTTCTCTGGAACGTCTCTGCACAACAGAACATTCCACAAATATTTCCTGATGACACTGTCAAAGGCTTTTTTTAAATCAATGAAAGCCGCATAAATAGATGAGCTGAATTCTGTGCTCGAATATGATTCTGTGTTAGTGAGATCTAAGCAAAATCGATTCCTTCTGAAGCTATATTGATTTTCTCGAAACGTCCATTCCACGGCAGCCGATATTCTGACAAGCAAAATATTGGTGAACATTTTGCTAGGAATAGGTAGGAGTGTAATTCCTTCAAAATTGTTGCAGTCCCCAGTATCGCCTTTCTTTGGAATTTTCACTATAATTCCTTCATTCCATCGATCAGGAAAAACTTCATCCTCCCAGATTTTTTGCATTATTGGAAGCCAGATGTTCGCCGATAATTCGATGTTACACTTGATATATTCAGCATGTATGATGTCATTTCCTTTGCTTTGTTATTTTCCAAGCTTTTGATGATATCGACTACTTGAGCACTAGTCGCAGGGTTGGTACATATACCATGAAGAAAATTTTGCATATCTTTCTCGTAATCGTAAAACTGGTTTGAAAGTCCGAGTGGGTTGTTCAGAACTGCTTCGAAATGCTCGGCCCACCTAGCTATTTGGGGATCATTGCTTGTAATTTTCCTACCAGTCTTGTCTCTGATAGGTTTATCAATTCCAATGAACTTTCCAGACAACTTTCTCGATATGCTGCACAGCGATCTGATGTCTCCGAGTAACACAGCAATTTCCTCTTGTTCAGCTAGTCTTTCCATCTATCCTTTCTCATCTATCTTAGCTGATTTTTTGATAGTTTTGCATAAAGCACAATATCGGTTCCCCAACTCTCGCCTTTCAGATTCTAATATATCTATCAACGCTTTCTGTACCTCCACGGGTCGCCAATCTTCTACCAAGTTCCACGTTTCCTGGGTCATCAAGGCATTTCTCTTGCATCCCGAGACGCTGTTGCCTCTACATCTTGCGCTACTCCTCCATCTTGACTTGAAGACAATGTACCAATATTGTTGTTGGCGATAGATGTGTTGAAGAGGGTACGAAAACTCTCACATTTTAGCTTTTCCACATAAATCTTGCTGCTGATTACTTTGGAGTTTTGTTTTAGTGCAGCCAATTTAATTGTGTAGGTGCATACGACTAACTGGTGATCACTTCCTGTGCTGTGTTTCACTCTTACATCTAGAAGTGATGATCTGTACTTACAATTTATTATGATGCGATCAATTTGGTTCATCGTTCTACGATTCGAAGAAATCCACGTGACTTTATGAAGGAACTTTTTTATGTGAAAAAATAGTACCACCAATTACAAAGTTTTTGTCTGCGCCCAGTTCGATCAGTCTATTTCTATTGTAGTTGGTTGCAAACCCCTATGCCATGCTTTCCCATATGTTTTTCATAACTTGTGTTATTGTCTCCAACCTTAGCCTTACGATCACCAAGTAGGATCATAATAGCTCCACATCACTTCGATTCAGGTTCAATCTTTTTCTTCTTCTTCCTGTTGCTTCGGTTTCATTCATTAAAATTATATTTTGGCTTGGATTTTGCACCTCCAAATCCGATGTGCGTGCTGGCAAGGCATTGGGATTTATCGATCTCAGTCGGTTACCCCTTGGAGAAAATATTCCAATACGGTTTGAACCCATGATTTTAAACATAATTTTAAAAGGAAATGTAAAGTGTGATGAGTGATGAGGCCAAGGTCATTCCGGGTAGACACCGCCCCTAACATGGGGAATAGACGTGTTCTGTAGCCGCCTATACGAGGGATGTTCGTTAAGTCAGTAACTTTGATGCAAGATGGCGCTCGGATCGCATAGAGGATTTTTTTCTGACATCTTTGTTTCTTTCCCGGCATAGACAAAAAAAAATCAAATAGATCTGTCAGACACCTAGCTTTTTACAGTGATCGAAAGAACTTTGGTTTGTGAGATTTGGCCAAAATGGAAAAAAGTGAGTTTCATGTTTTAATAAATCACTACTTTTTGCTGGGTAAAATCAGTAAAGAGACTGAAGACAGACTTAAAAAATATTATGGAGACTGTGTTCCCTTGCAATGGTACATAAGTGTTGCGGTCGTATGAGCACAAAAGATGACATGCTGAGAAATGGTCAACAAAACCGACGATATTATGTTGGGCGATCGCCGGGTTAGGGTTCGTGAGATAGCTCGTATAAGAGGACAAATGCGACCTAAGCATACTTATTTTCGGTTCGCCCCGAGTATTTTATTTCCCCGGTAACTGTCATATCATTCAGCGAGCAAATCCCACACCGTTTTTTTAATTATATTTTTTTGCAGACCAAAACTGATCGCGATTAAGCCCCAGTTTAGACAGGCGGTTTGAACCGCAAACAAATATACTGAGTTAACTTTACTTACTTATGTCCTGTATCCCCTTGTGGGTCCTAGGGCCTCTACAATGCCCACGCGCCATCGTGTGCGATTTCTGGAAATGTGCCGCAGCTCTCCCCAACTCTTTCCCAGTTGTCGTGCTTCCTTCTCAACTGTTCTGCCCCACGTACTCCTAGGACCGCCGCGTATCCTGCCATCCTGGGTAAGCGGGTTCCGCTGTATCGCTTGGTTAGCTATGGACCTGTTACCCTTTCGGAGAGTGTGACCGATCCACTGCCACTTTCGTCGTCGTATGGTTGTGCCTATAGGTTCATGGCCTGTTCTCTGATAAAGCTGTTCGTTAGAGATACGGTTTGGTCAGAATATCCTTAAGATGTAACGTAGACACCTATTGACAAACGTTTGCAGCTTCCTCGTGATAGTGACGGTCACTCTCCAGGTACCACATCCATATAATAGCAGCACGGATTCAACGTTGGAACGGAACAGTCGTAGCTGGGTGTTTAAGCTAATTGCATTACTTCGCCAAACTATGGATAGCATCCCAAACGCAGATTTTGCTTTACCTATTCGGCTGGCTATATCCAGTTCGGTTCCGCCATCGATTGAGACAATACTCCCTAGGTATTGGAAACTCTCTACTCTCTCAACCGTTTGTCCAGAAATGCATATATGAGTTGATGAGTTTGGTCCTAGGCTGATAATTTTTTTTTTTGCCGAGTTAATTTTCAGCCCAACAACATCTGCTTCCCTCTCCACATTTGTTGTCATTTGGTGAAGGTCCATTAATCTGTGAGATAGTAGGCATACATCGTCGGCGTTGTCGAGGTGTTTGAGTTCAGATGTGAGAGTCCATCGAATTCCTCCATTTCCTGTTGATAAGGCCGCATTCAGCACATCGCTAATCACCAATAAAAACAATATTGGTGAAAGTATGCAGCCTTGCCGAACCCCACTTTGGACTTCGAATTCCTCAGACAGCCTTCCTCTGTGCAAAACGTTGCTCGATGATGATCCGCAGGGTGTTGATGTGGTCGATACAGGGGGATCCAGAGTCGAGTGTGTCTTCAAGGTGTTCTTTGATTCGCTCCAGGATGATTCTAGCTACTATCTTGGCCACAGCAGGCAGCACGTAGATACCTCTTCAGTTTTCGCACTGCATTAGGTTGCCTTTTTTAGGGAGCTTGATAATCATTCCCTTTTTTCACTCATCCGGAAAACTCTCGGCTTCCCATGTTCTCCCGACAAGTGGGAACAGTAGCTCTGCCGACGCTGTTGGCGCAGCTTGAAAAAGCTCCGCGGGTATGCCGTCAAGTCCTACCGCCTTATTAGTTTTCAGTGCTTTGATTGCGGTAATAATCTCCTCTTGGCTGGGGGTTGTGGTGCGAATTCGGGAACTTCTTTCTATGGACACTTCAGTCTGACTTGGATGCATATTGCTGGCGAATACTTGGTTAACAACCGAAGCAAAATGCTCCTTCCATCCCTTCAGTTGATCCTCATCCAATATTAGCAAAGAACCGTCTAAGCCTTTCACTGGGTGTTGAGTAGAGCTTCGGCCACCTATAAGCTCTTTAGTGTTCTATAAACGGTTCTGCTGTCGCACCTCGCTGCTGCTTCTTCTGCTTCCGTAGCCAGCGCATTGATGTAATTACGCTTGTCACGTCTCACGCTACGATGTACTTCTCTCATCTTCATGCGATATAGGGACTCAAGCTCGATCCTCCCTGCTGCTGGAGTTGCTGTAATTCGAGCTCTTAGCTGTTTTCGTTCGTTCCAGGCATCCTCGGAAAGTCATGCCCTATGGTTTCCCTGCGATCGACCGACAATCCTTTCAGCACCTGATGTGAAAACAGTTTTCACAGCGCACCAATGGTCTTGGATGGTGGCGGGCAGGGAGCTGCTGATTGTTTCCACTCCACGTGAGAGATGGTCCCTTAATTCTTGGCGCACTGTGGGAACTCTCAGTCGGTCTACGTTGAACCTAGGTATTCTTGTGTCGTTAGATCTACGAACGGCAGCAGTGCGTAATCGGAGAGTAGCTATCATAAGATGGTGATCTCGTAACATGGTGCCACCTATGACAAGACGATTTACGTTGCAAAAGTCAACAAATCTTTCGCCGTTGTCATTGCGATTGCCTAGTCCGTGCCGTCCCATAACATGTTTGAGCCCTTCGTTGTCGCAGCCTACCTTGGCATTCAGGCCCCCCATCACAATGACAATGTCACCGTTGGGTATTGCATTATGAACAGCTCCCAACTGGTTGTAGAAGTTCTCCTTTTCTTCCTCAGACGAACCATCCGTGGGAGTGTAACACTGTTTGATGGTGACGCGAAGTACTCTCGTCCGGAATTTGGCTGCTAAAATCCTATCACCGTGCGGCTGCCAGGAAATTAGGCCCTGCGTGCTGTTGGCGTTAGCAGCAGTCCAACTCAATATCCATGGGGGCTTCCAGATGATCTTTCGGTGTAGAGTAATACAGTGTTACGCTTTGGGGATTGGTACTCACCCGCATCTAACCATCTTATCTCGCTTACTCCCAATATGACTAGCCTATATCGCATGAACTCATGCTCCAATTGAAGGAATCTGGCGTTCTGAGGTCCTTCACTCTGAGAGCCAAGGAGCGTCTTCACATTCCAGAAACCAATCTTAGTCCGGGTACGATAGCCAAAGTTCGTCAACGTGTTATCAGTCCTTATCCGAGGCATTGTGTCGGTTTCCGTAGCGGTTAAAGTTTCGGTAACGCGGGTTGCTGGCCCAGGTTACATAGCCTAGGCACAAGACCCTAGACAATCCCGCGCTTGCACGAGGAGGTAAAGCAAGCACTACATTACGAACTTGATTGTTGCGCTACTGGTCCAATCCATGTTTTGGACAGTCAGTAGTTTCCCGATCAATCGCCATGCAGATCCCCAATTCTCACATTTATTTGTAACATTATATCCCAAATTAAGAGATTTGGGCCCAAGTTCTTCAACTATTTGAGAATGTCGGTTACATCATTTGACGTATTACTTGAATTGATCAGGGAAGAAATTTCAAGTTGTCGTACCAATATGAGATCAAGCGTGTCAGCAGAAGAAAAACTCATTATTACTTTGAGGTAAGATACGAGTATTTATTTATTATTCCATATCAGCGTATGTATTTTGCAAAATAGAAGACTGTATACCCGTGAGTTTAACTGTTGGCCATGCCAAAATGCTGTGTTAGACACAGTATGCTGAGTTGTAATGCGCACAGGGGATGGTCAAGTTTGGCGTTTTTGTATCACCTGAAGTAATTAAATTTTGGACGTCAAACGCTTATTTTCCGGAGTTTTTTTGAATTCTTTGCATAACGATAAACAAAAAAGTTTATCTTCATCTTAGGTGGGAATACCTCTTGAAGTTCTTGGTGAGTTATTGCGTGACTAAATGCTCTTTTCTATTAAATTAGTTAATCGTTCTTCTGACGTAGATTTGGTTTGCTTCCTTTTAGTAGGAAATGGACGTATCCTCATTATTTATGGCTGTCTTCGTTTTTCTGTTCTTATTCTCGTATATTACTGGTTGTTTTCCAAACACTTCTGAAGGATCATTCCGTCTTACTTTTCCTGAACTTAGGAATATAAAACAATTACAAAGCTTTTTAAAGCTAGTGGGATTTCTAATCGCTCGTCCGCTAAGTAACTTAACAAAAGCTGGTGTCAAGTTTTCCTTTGGGCAACCTGAGCTCGTTGCATTCAACCAGTTAAAGAAGAAACTTTGTTCTGATCCGGTTTTAGCTATTTCAGACCTGGAGCAACTACGGAATTGCACACGGATGCTTCAAAATGGAGGTATGGCGCAGTGCTTCTTCAAATTTCTCCCGAGGACAACGTACTACATCCAGTATACTACATGAGCCGAAAAACATCGCCTGCAGAGTAAAAGTATTCAAGCTATGAGTTGGAGGCACTAGCGATCGTAGAAGCCGTCAACAAGTTTCGAGTCTACCTGTTAGGGTAAGCCTTTAAACTCGTTACGGATTGCAAAGCCTTCGAATTCACTTTAAAGAAGAAAAACCTCCTATCGTGTACAAGGTGGAGGGCAGTGAGAAGCTGTTTGTGGTGCCGGAGGACATGCAACCAGAAATAATTAGAAGAGCACATGAAAGAGGTCATTTTGCTGTAAGAAGGTTAAGGAGCTGTTGTTAAAGGAGGTGTATTTCAAAAATATGAAATCAAAAATCGAATAGTTTGTTGAATGCTGTGTTTCATGTATCTTAACGGAGAGGAAGAGAGGGAAAAAGGAGGGATTTCTACATCCAATACCGAAAGGCGAGAGGCCTTTGGATACTTTCCATATGGATCATCTAGGACCAATGACGACACCTGGTAAGGAGTACCGGTATCTACCTTCTATTGTTGACGGGTTTACCAAATTTGTGTGGCTGTTTCCTGTAAAAACGTTATCCGCAGGAGATGTCATTAAAAAGCTGCAAGTAGATTGGGAAACGTTTGAAAATCCGAGAACAATATTTGTGGACAAGGGAGGAGCGTTTGTGGCCAAAGAGTTTACAAAGTACTGCGAACAAGAGAACTTCCAGTTATTGCACATCACAGTAGAAGTTCCCAGAGGTAACGGATAGATAGAACGGATTCATTGTATTGTAATCCCAGTTTTAACAAAGCTATCACTCGAGCCCCCGATAGATGGTATAAGGAGGTTAAGAGCTTTAAAACTTTCTTGAATTCTAGTTATCAACGCTCTATTAACACATCGCCAATTAAACTACTGACAGGTGTCGGTATGAATCTGCGCGAAGACGCAAATTTGCGAGAGGCAATTGAAGAAGAGCTTAGGATCGTATATCAAGAAGAACGCGAGGTGTTGCGAGAAAATGCGAAGAGAAACCTATTAAAAGTGCAGGCAGAAAATAAAAGGTTGTTCGACAAAAAGCGCAAAGCTCCTCCTCATTATAGAGTTGGGGACTTGGTAGCCATCGAAAGAACGCAGTTTGGGGTTGGGCTTAAGATTCGTCCGAAGTTCTTGGGTCCTTATAAAATAGTAAGTATGATTAATCCTGATCGTTTTCAAGTAGAAAATGTTGGCGAGCATGAGGGTCCGAGGCAAACATCGACTAGCATCGACAAGATTAAGCCACGGTTCGGATATCAGCACGATGACGATGAGACGAGCAACAGTCCAGACGGCCGAGTGTGGGATGCGAGCACCCCTAGATTTGTGCAGCTAACAGTACACCCACAGCAAGAAGAATTAGAAGACGAAGAGTTCAATGAGAAATCAAAGAGACAGATAAAAAGTAGACGCGGACTACTAATGTAGTAGACTACCTTTTTAATTTTTTCAAAATTGTTAATGTGTTCATTATTTCCCGTATTGCGATTTTTTGTATTTTCTTGTTAACATTGAACTGATTCATTTTTAAAATATTTATAACATTATAATAAACAGTGAACTTAATTATTGAAAAGTGTGGTTTAGTGGTTTCCTTTGCAACAACTAGTTTTTATATACATGTTCGGTTGAAGGAAGGAAGACTAGTATTCAGAACCGTTTCACTGATTAGCTTTACTTTAAGTACTAAATTTATCTGGGTAATTCTAATTTGGCAAGTTCCCAAAGTATCTTACTATGAGCGCAAAGGTACCGACTTTTGTCACTTTTTGGTGTCACAGAAAACCCATTTATTTCCCATCACACCTATATATTAAAAAAGACATTCTGGAGCAAACTACGTAAGAAAAGGTAGAATTCGAGTAGTAATCCGAAGCAACTTTCTTCACAAAAATTCGGTTTTAAAAATTTGACTCATTTTGACATTCTTTAATTCAAATCAGTAAAAACTACGCAATCATATTTGACGTGATCCAGTCTGTGAACTTCGCAATATCCGAGAAAACAGTGTACTCAAATAGATTACAATTCCCAGATTCATTTATTAGTGTAGTCGAAAATATTCCTCTCAGCGTCCATTTGGTTCCATTTCGTATCATTAAAGCGCTTCCCGAAGCACCTCTACATAGACCAATTCCATCCCTATTTCCCGCACAAATTGTCCTATTTGATGTTAAATGGAACAGTTGCTCATTCGATCTTAAACACTGCCAATGACGGACAATTTTCGCATTGAACAACTTCGGAACAGATTCATCTCCACTCCAACCTACAATGCTTCCTGTGGTGCCATCAATAGCATGGTCATCTTCAGGTCCCTGCCATAAGCATATTGGTCGGATTGAAGGTGAGAAGCTAATGAGAAAAGAAAAAGATATATTAAAATACGAGTGGACCCATGACCCATACTTACACTACACTCTCCAAAAGATGTACAATGGCTACATCGGCATCACGAGTAATGGGTTGCTTTCTGAAGTCAGGGTGTATGATAAGTTTTTTGACTCCAATATTGGCAGCACTTTCCCAATCGTTGAGGTTATGTCGACCCATAGACAGCAGCAGGTTCACAATTGGAATATTCTCCAAGCAGTGAGCTGCGCTTATTACTGTCCGTCCAGAGATTAAGCTTCCTTCGCATTTGAAAATCAACGCATCGTCAGACCTTTCGTAAATGGCCACAATCCACGGGTAGCGTGTTACATTGATGCTTAGTTTGTAAATTGCGAGATCGTTGGCCTGAATTCTAGTTTCCTGACCGCAATTGGAGTATGTCTGTTTCACCATCTCAGACTCTGATGTTAATGGCTTCGGTTTTGTTTCATCTGAATAATAATAGCATTAATATGAAACTTTTATAAGTCAAATGAAGCATATGCTTACTAATATCATTACTGGGCCTTTCAGTTGATGGTTTTGGCTTTGGTACTGATACTATAGTTACATCATGTACCAAAACATATGCGCTTATTGGTGGGTTACCTAGAAAAGGATTTGTTTCGTATCAGTTTTACAGTCCATGTTATAGATTAGGGATTTACTAATCCTTGACATTCTCTTTTTTGAGAGTAAACAAAAAAAAGAAAAAAGAAACTTTCGGTGTAAGATTTAACTTTTTTTTGAGTTAGTTACTACTTCTGCTGTAAGAATGTGGGTGTAAAGGTTTTTTTAGAACTTTACAATGAAACAAAATACATAAAAATCATGTCAATGGCCATGGTATTGGCATTTTTGGAGAGATAATTTTACGCCATTAGTGCTTAAATATAATTTCGGGCATATGGGCACCGGGATTGGCTCGAATAAAGCGCAATCGAAAGTTCGTCCACTTTTTCAAGCATCCGTCACAGAAAAGAATCCAAAGGTATTAAATCACATAGTCTTAGAGGCAAATTCACAGGTCTATTACTCGCTCATCGAATGTTTCCTTCAACAAATTGATTGTGGCGCGCGTTGTGTGGCATGTTGCGCCGTCTTGTTGAAACCACAGCTCTTCCACATTAATGCCATTCAATTGTGGAACAAGAAAGTCAGTAACCATGGATCTCCATTGACTGTAACGTTCCAGCTGGCATCAATTTTGAAGAAATATGGATCAAATCAAATTCAGTGAATTGCAGTGGAAGAAAAAAAAAAAATAAATAAATAAATAAATAAAGTCAATTCAGTATCGGTATATGCCATCTTTTCACCCCACTCACTCGCTGTTGCGCTTCTTCGTTATCGCAATGTGCTACATACATATATAAACATATGTATGTACATACATGCTTTCAGTTGCGATGACTGAGAGAGCGTAATATTTGATGAATAGCGGACTGTAAATGTTTATCCGAATAACGGACCACAGCTGACTGTGGTTTCAGCATAGCACCTGCGACAATTTGTTTTGGAAAACTATTCTGTGGATCTACACTTCACAATTACGCTTAGTTACGTCAGAGTTGTGCCTTTTTGTGTTTTTATGTTGTAGTGATGAGGGAATTTAGGGTTAATTTTACTAGCATTCGTGGGCTTCGAACGAATTTCTTCAATATGTACGCCCACCCCCATTCCCATAAACCACTTGTTTTGGCACTAAGCGAAACACAGGTAGTGGAAGGTTTAAAATTGCCTAGATATAACTTAGTGTCATTATTCTTTCCCTACCGTAGCCTCGCCATTTATGTCCGTAGTGATATTGCTTACCAAGGTTTCGCCACAGTATGGCCACTGTTCTAACCCGGAATTTAATTTCAAATGGCTAAATTTCACCATCCGTAAGCAAATAATTCACTACAACAAATCAACTTTTGACCAATTTGATGCGCTGTCCTCGAATTGTCTCATGCGGGAGCTTTTAATATACACAATTCGGATTCGCTTCAACATTCTGGCCAGGCAACCCCCGAAGGAAGGTATGTTGATCTTTCCGCTGAGGTAAACAACTTGACTCAGCTTGTAAATGAGCCTACGCGTACCGGACATTGAAAGTTATTCCGCCAACACTTTGGATTTGTTTCTTACTTCGCACCCTGATAAATTCACAATTAATGTTTTAGCGCCCACTCGGTTACAGAAAAAACTCCTAAAAGAAAAGTATGGCAATATGAAAAAGCCAACTGGAGCGGCCTTAATAGCTTCTTTAGGAGTTTCAACTGCTCGCTATGCTTCCTCTATAGCGACGAAGATGCCGCTCCTAATATGATCACTGGCACTATCCTCTTAGGTATGAATGACTTTACTCCTAACAGAATAAAGAGCATTAAACGTAAGGCAAAGTCGTGGTTTGACCAGAGCTGCAAAGGGGCTATCAGGTTAAAAGAAGTGAGCTTTCGGTCTTATAAAGCCAACAAATCTGAGGAAGACCGAAAGAAGTTTAAATAAGCCAGAAAAGACTGCAATGCCCATATTCGACGTGTAAAATTTTTATATGACCAAAAATTGAGGCAAAAAATCCTACAATGTCCCTAAGGTAGTAAAAATTGTTGGTCATTCGTCAAAAATATTAAAAATTCTGCCTCGTCTGCCATCCCCGCTGTCATTTACAACGACGTTCCGTTAGCTCCTTAGACAAAGCCAATCTGCTTGCTGCTCACTTTGAAGCGAACTCCACGCTGCTAGATAATGCTTTGTCTCCACCTGTATTTGAGAGCGTCAAATTTTCCATGGGACAAGTCCACTTTCGCACTCGTACAGATGCAGGAGTACTCAAAGGTATACACAAATCTGTTGGTCCAGATAGTATCCCCTCATAGTTTTGAAGAGGTGTTCTTCTACGCTGGCAAATCCTCTGCGTAAGCTTTTCCGTCTATCCTACAATTCAGGGCTCTTTCCGAGTAGATGGAAAACAGCATTTGTCCAGTCCGTCCCTAAAAAAGGCGAATCTTCCTCGGTGTTCAATTACTGACCCATTGCACTTACTCCTTTCCAAGGTCATGGAAACGCCAGCTTATGAAATATCTCGATTCACGAAAACTCCTTAATGACCGGCAGTATGGTTTTCGTAGCAACAGATCTACTGGTGATTTGATGGCATATCTCACCGAAAAGTGGAACCAATTTCTCCGTCACTTTGTTGAATCTAAAATGGTTGTGTTGGATATTTCAAAGGTATTTGATAGAGTTTGGCATCAAGCTCTTTTGTCGAAAATGCGTGCATATGGCATCAATGAGTCTCTTCTTCAATGGATTAGAAATTACCTTTCGACGCGTTCAATACGAGTAGTATTGGATGGCTTCAAGTCTGCAATTCACCAAATAAATGCTGGTGTTCCCCAAGTCTCTGTTTTGTCTCTGACTCTCTTTCTTATTTCAATCCATTCCTTCGCTGATGACAGCACCCTCTGTTTTTCATACTCGTTCCCTAACGCACCTCTCCTTGCTCTTCGCCCGTAGAAGAGGAACGGCAACTTATGTTAAACACATTAAATTCCGACCTGGACAGCGAAACCAAAACCCTCAACCATTATCCATGGATGGTACTTGCATCATTGAAACCGAAAGACTTGCCATTCTCGGTATATGTATTAATAACCATCTTCGACGGAACGATCACATATTCGGGGTCGCCAAAAATGCTGCAAAATATCTAGGATTCCTGAAGCGGTGCAAGAAATATTTTACCCCGTCTGATCTGTCCTCAATTTATAAGGCATTCATCCGCCCTAATCTGGAATATAAAGCTCATATCTGGTCTGATGCAGCCAAGATCGTTCTGCACATTCTTGATAGGGTACAGAATCGCGCGTTAAAACTTGTAAGTGATAAAGACATTGCGAATTCCATACATTCACTTGAACGTCGGAGAAATGTCTCATGTCTCTCCTTGTTTTATCGTTTTTTCTATAAAAAATGCTCCAGCGTTGCGGGTGAAATTTTGAAGGGGAGGACCCTTCAAAATTTCACACGCTATACGCGTCATGCTTCGAATGCACTTCAGTTTAAAGCCAAAGTGCCAAGCTTCTCCTCTGTTTTTCTTCCCCATTTTCGTAAATACCCGTGTTCTGAAAAAATATAAGGGTATTCTTAATCCCTTTGGCGCGCGCAGATTATAAAAAAAAAAATTTAACTGCATCCCAATAAATGACTTGTGGATTTTCTTTACTCCAAATGCAGCAATTTTGCTTGTTGACGTAGCCATTCAACCAAACATGAGCTTCATCGCTGAACAAAATTTTGTGGTGAAAACGAGTACGAGTACACGACACGATGGTCAAGCGGCTTCAATTCTTACGCGAGCTGGATCTTGCAAGCTCGTTAACCAAGGTCTTTCCACAAAATCTTCAATAAAGTGCTCCAATTGTTTTGCACGATGGCTACTCGACTCATTAGGGTCAT
This sequence comes from Pocota personata, assembly GCA_963082735.1. Taxonomy (NCBI): domain Eukaryota; kingdom Metazoa; phylum Arthropoda; class Insecta; order Diptera; family Syrphidae; genus Pocota; species Pocota personata. Next base: position 42,634,961 of record OY720429.1, on the reverse strand, counting down.
CCTCAGTACTACGCTCCACATCAGCAATTCGGTGTGCACTGTACGACGTCTCTGCGAATGCGTATTATCAATGAGAGTATGCGTGGTGCGCAAACGATCCATGGTTATTCGAATTACTTGCTCGGATGGACGATTATGTCGACCGTAAAATGGAGCGCACGGTAAGTTTCGCGAACCGAACCACGATTTTCGAAATAAATTTGCACAATTTACAAACGTTGTTCTGGCGTAAGTCTATTCATAGTGAAATGGCAAACCAAACTGAGCACAAATTAGCTGTCAAATTGACTGTCGCTGGAAAAAGTATTGCTAATACGAAACAAAAAAAACCCTTGACATTTATGTAAACATGAATGGCTATCGCTCAGGAGACTATTAACCATGTACATTATAGATTAGACAAAATATTAATGTAGCAAGTTCTGTTTTTGTTAATCATAACTACATAAATCCAATTTATACAAAATCTACAAGAAGCTCCCTCTTCAACTATTAATCTACTTGAATAAAATTGTCTCTTATAAATATACAATTTTCAAAATTGCGGTAATAATGTATGCTTATTCGATTTTTTTTCAAATACAGATAGACAGACATGGCCCTCATTCGGTCCAAGCTCACATATGGACGTCTCGTGTACTTCAACATAGGGGCAAGTAGGATGGAAATGATTCGGGTGTTCGAAAGGGCTTGCATTCACTTGTACAGAACACCAGAGTCTCAGTACATAAAATTCTATTCAAATGTGGTCCCATAAAACAGGGCGAATCTGATAAGAGTGGACAATTTCCTTGTCAAGATGACTCGAAGGCACAGAGCAATGACCTCTATGAAGAACATGCTCTTCGGGGCTTATTACCCCAACCATAGGTACCATGAGAGGGTGTGCCATAACGGCGTTGTCCCCACAGAAGTATTCCTTTATTTCGATTAGGCAGGTCTCATCCTTCGACAACTGTGAACAGGCGGGTCAACTACAGCCGAGACGTCGCACAGAGCATTGAGGAGCGTCTCCGATGCAGTAGATGAGTATCGCGGCGCGATATTAAAGATGCGAGCAGGCAGCACCAGCAATTCTGGTGGTTTCTAGAGAGACCTCCCTCGTCGATCCCTTTTGATCCGGGGTAGCTCCAGTACGGCAATGCTGGCCGCCATATTTTTGCCTTGGTTGGCTTACATAGTTTTTAGGTATCTATTTGTAGGTAGTTAAGTTTTTTAAGGCACAGTGCTTGGATAAAAAAAAAAAAAAAGTGCATTGTGCCTCCTACGGACTACCAGTTTTATAGCTGGGTAGATAATATTAATTCAAGTTGTAGTCGATGGTGTGTCTTCCGACAATTTATCTATAAACTCTAGAGGGCCACATGGGTTTATTCTATACCATATCAAGGATGCACTGATGAATAACATACCGGTGAATGCAAATACACCACATTGTCAAAGATGCAACAAAATCAAGTTATTGAATAAAGATTTGCAGAAAATTTTGCAGTGGAGAAAAGCTAACAAGAAAACCCAACACCGCTTTTTCCAGAAAAAACGCGTGGACTGTACACAGCTTTAAATGGACTATACAAGGAACTATGTATCTTCTTTTTTTAAGCATCCATGAATTTGAGCTACCTGTTTAGAGCAAGGGGATACTTTATAGTGAAAAAGCTACATCCCCTGCACAAATTTGGACCGCGACTTGAGATCGACCTCAGAGCAGACCAGAGCAGACCTATGCATATTTTATAGACACTACCATGGCAGATATTTCGAAGACCTCCATAAAATGATCTCTCAAAATGCGACATTTGAGCATTCTACTAGGCTAGCCGCCAGTGCCCATCACATACCTAAATACTATGTCCACTTGGCAAAGGTGTGAACATCTGTACATCAAAATTCCCTCCAGTACAGGGCAAGACTAATTTGAAATTCACTCCCAGGGGACATATTTCCAGAAGGTTTCAATCCCCAGCAATTCAAGAGTAGAATTAATAGGTATTTCGTGAAGACGTCTCACCGACATCAGTTTGCCACTTTCCCAAGAGAAGAATGTTAGAAAAATTAAAGAAAATATACATATACTAGTATGTAACTAAATCGAAAAAAATCCTACTCCTATTAATTTACAACTCAGAATAACAATTGAAACTTAAAAAGAATTTAAAAGTAGTCTTACGTAAAATATGGACAGACGTGTAAGAATATTGGAATTATAAGGGCTAACCTTTAGGACCGGCACATAAAGTAACATTATTGACCAAGATACCGAAAAGTTGAGGCACAGCAGTACCAGGTGGGAAATCAACTCTGTAGGTAATCGGTATTGTCTCCGTATAACAACACTCTCCATTGCCGATTTTCGTCGTCTCCACAGTTCCTAAGTTGTCCTGAAAAGAAAAAATAGATTTCACACATAAACGAATGATAATTCGAGATATGACATTAAAATTACTCCACACTTATGTATATACGTGTATCTCTATATCGGTCCCGATAGCAATCAATGAGAAATAAATACTTATTTAGTTTATTAAATACAAGAAAACCAATGATTTGAAAAATAAAAAATAAAAAATACAAAATTCCTTCGCCAAAGTGTGTCGAAATATCGGTTGAATGAAAATATCCGAATGATTTATTTGTAAGTCGGGATGCCTCGAGACATCGTTTGATCGAAGTCATTTCAAAGCATTTTATTAAATTTCATATTTGGGTTAAGATAAGTATATGTCACTAGATGGCGCACCCAGTTTTTGGAATAACCGTTGTGTAACTGTTGTTGAAATAATATTTGCAAATATTTGGCAAATATGCAAGGACGTGGCATACTAAATTTCATAATACAATTTTTGATTTAATTTAAAAATAGATTTTAATAATGTTGCTTAAATTTCAGTTCAGTGCTTTGTCTTGCTCGAATATTATAGAGAGCAGTGTTCCAGATTATTTTTTTTTTTTTTTAAGAAGCTTCCAGCGTAGCCATTAAGACCGAAATATATCTGCCGCTGTTCATTCTCTCATTGAATATAAATAGTTTTCCAACTCCGTTCACCACCATACAGCCCCAAACCATCACACTTCCATTACATTGTTTTACTGGGTGATATACTTCGCCAGTCTTCCTTCCTGGTCTCAATCAACACCAAAATAAAACTTGTAGTCATCCATGATATACAAAGGATTTCTACAATCACAGTAAGGTCCATTTGCTGATACTAGTCATAAAATTGTGTTTTATCTAAGTAATACTTAGTGCTATGTTGAACTTAAACTTAAAGATCATCATAGCTTATTTCCAGTTGCTACTATTATCTACTATTTCTGCGGCTTAATTTAAGTTTAACTTACTGATATTTAAGACTTACTTTGTATTTTGTGCAACCCGTTATGTATTACTTAGATGTATAAGTGATACTTAAATATTTAAGACTCGTATCAGCAAACGAGCCTTGTCAATGACAGAAGTGTGAATACGGCCGAAATTGTTTCATGGTGAAGCGGTTTTAACGGGTAGATGGCGCTGCTCAAAAAAGGCAAACAGAGAAGAAGAAAACAGTACAGCGAACGGACGAAGGAGCAGACAATTTTTTGAGTCTTTAGGTATATTATTATTATATTTGTAATCTTATAAACTCAATAAATAAAATATCTTTAGTGTTCTACAAAAATCTGCATTAAATTCGCAACAAGCCTAATTGATTTACCAAAGCCTGGACCACGTCGTACACAACAAAACATTAATGCAGTGAGGGACAATGTGAGTGAAAATGACAATGTGAAAGAAACTTCTATTCGTCGAAGCAGATTGAGATTGCTCAAACGTCTATGTGAAAAATTATGCATCGCGACCTGTATTTCTTTCCGTACAAAATTCAGTGGCTCAAAAACTTCAAGAATATTACCGCTAGAGAAAAATGTACCAATTGAATAGAGATGGCTCTGTATTTTCCAAAAATTGATTATGAGTGGAGCTATAAACAAATAGAATAGCCGGATATGGTTGGTCAGATTCGTCTCCGAAACATGTGGTTTCAAAAAGATGGTGCCATATGCCATACAACCAGATTAACAATAGGGATTGTGATAAAGGCATTTCCATGCAGGTTATGTCGAAATTTGATGACTTCGACTTCTTTCCCTGGGGTTACTTGAAGGATCGAGTGTACGCTAACAAACCAATAATATATGCAACGCAATTGTAATTATTCCTAAAATCCGCTTGAAAGCATGCAAACTTTTGAAAAATGCCCTTCTCAATATTTTTATATATACACGTTCACATTCTTATACATAAAAAAGGTGTCGCACACTTTTGTGAGAAAGAGACGTAAATGAAATCTCTCAAAAATCGCTGAAATATCTCCGGGTTGAGCAAAGGGTGTCTCTGTATTTGAATTTAAAAGTTCAGGACTTAATGCCCACTTTATTAGGGATGGGTTAGTAGGTAGGGGATAAAGTATCATGCAATCCACTCTAGATGGAATGTAATTTTTTTTTTTTTTTTTTTTAATTACTACTAGATGACATCGCAATTCATTTGGTAACGTCATGAACAAGACAGCCACGGTCTACAAACAGACAGTTCACATTCTACAATTTTTAATACTTTCAACCTTGAGTTTTTGATCAAACTTGACATTATAATAGAGAAACTTAAAAATCTGGGTCTGTTAATTCTGTCTATTGTACACCAGTAGCGTGGCGTCCATACAAGCCGATTCCTTCCGGCTTCCCTTTTAAAATATCAAACATTTTTATTTTGCCACTTGCCAACAATCACATTCAATTATTTGTTCATCAAACCATTTTTCATTCATAAATCATAACTGTATACACGCTCGAAGATGAAATGCTGCGACTATTGCGGTTGTTTATTCATTTTTACTCATACACAAACTCGCACACATAGGCGAGACAAGTATGAACTCCTCTAGCGAGATGAATGAATTTTTTTGAAAAGCCGTTCATTTTCCGGCTTATGCATTCATTTCTTCACAGTACGAACTTTCAACTCTATTCCTTTCTGGCATATAGTAGAAGTTTACTTGCGATTTCTTTGTCTAACATACATTCGCTTATGAAGAATATAACCCGGGATTTCTCGGCTTTTGTGGATGAACATTGGTGGAGGAGAAAGGTTTTAGTTCGAAGGAGTTTTTTTTTTTTTATTGTAAACAACAAAATAAATCGACGACAATCGGGTTATTGGGTGATGTAGTGGTTCGAACGACGTTTGAGGTTTTTCTTACTTGTTGGGTATTTTTTTTTTTTGCAAATTTGAAATGACAGTTGTAAATCGGTTGTGTAATTGTGCGTGATTTTTGTGATTTTTGTGACTGCTAATTATTAGAAAATTTTAAAAATTTAACAATTACATATTGGTAGTTAAGTTAGTGTTTTAAACTATTAAATTATTATAAAATAGTGAGTGAGCTAAGTGAATAGTAAAAGTAAGTAATTATAAATTTACTCAAGAGGTGCCCCATTGAACATTCTTATTATTCTTAGACAAGATGTCTCTAGTTAATTTTGAGTGTTGTTTAACTGATTTTCTTCTAAAAGAAACCACCGAGTTCAGTAAGCTTTCTTTTTTGCAAAAAAGTTATAGAACTAGGTCGCTCGACACCATCAATGAAAATTGATTATACGCGAAAGGATGGGTATCAGAAACATTTTCATTAGCCTTTTTACAGAAAGAATCCATGGCTGACTGGCAGTTGCAAATTAAATAGAATGTTTTGTTTTCCTTGTCTTCTTTTTTTCTAATTCTCCTAGTGTTTGGAGTTGCACAGGTTTCTTTGATATAAACAATTTTATTAATTCTTCCAAAAAACATATTCAAACGGAAAATCATATACGCAGCCGCTTGCATTTGCATGAATTTGGCGAATATCGCATAGAGACTTCTTTAAGGAATTCTTACGAGGCTCATAATAGAAAAGTTGATCGCAATCGCGATTTAATGAAGCGTTTCATAGACACTATAGTTCTTCTAGGAAAACGAGAGCTGGCATTCCGTGGTCACGACGAAAAATCTGGATCAGATAATCGCGGTAATTATATTGAAACCCTTTCATACTTGGCTAAGTACGACCATTTAATGGATTCGCATTTAGAACAAAGTTCAAGTTCCCAAAACTCCATTTTTTTACGCCTCTCCAATGACATTCAAAATGACTTGATACATAGTATCGCTGCAGTCATCAAATCCGAAATTAAGGATCAAATCAGTTCAATAAAATTTGTATCTGTGATGGTCGATGAAACACCAGATGTGAGCCACAGAGAACAGCTTAATATTGTAGTGCGTTATTTAGTAGAAAATTGTTAGTTCCTAACAACATTTATAAAAACTTAAATATTTTTACACCACCTACCACTGGAGAACAAGAAAATACCATTGTCAACAAATGTCAACATTCGAGCAATGCATCCTCTCCCTCTAACAAACATGGAAATACAAAACGAGGTCAGCAGCTATCTCCATTTCACGAAATTGATAATGGCCGACTTCAAGAAAAGGAGAAATGATGCATTATTGCTGAAGGCGACTACTTCCCACACAAACGACTCATAGGGGGCATTAATTCTTCAAAGGCAACACTAGATGAAACTCAACACATGTAAAAAACACACACATAGTTCCAAGAACATCAAAATATTTATATATTAATTTATGTTAAATGCAAAGTTAAACTCAAATAGTCATTGACCCTTTTATGTAAAATTATGAACATCTGTAAATTTTACAGTAGTGCGTAAAAGCTATGTTTCATGGGAACTACAGCGGAAAGTACACTTCACTTGTCGGTTAGCAGTCAGCACAGTCGGACATAATAAAGAAGTTTTTTTATAACGTGGATTTATGTAATTTTTTATTTCAATTAACAGTCATGATTTTGAAGTTCCTTGTAAGAAATAAATTATTTCTAAGTTCAGCACAGCTTAGAACAAAAATAGAATACAAGAATTTCTAGGTTTCTTTGACGTGAGTGTCGGTTGAAACGCGGTTATTTTGTGCGATAAAATTATCAATGTCTTAGATAGTTTTAACTGTAAAGAAAAGTTAATAGGTCAGTCCTATGATGGTGCGGCCGTAATGTCCGGTGGCCATGGTGGAGTCCAAATAAGAGTCCGGAATATATGCCCTATGGCTATTTTTATTCCCTGTTATGCCTATGTTCTGAATCTAGTGTTATCTAAATCGTTAGAAAGCATTCCTGAGTTGAAATTATTTTTTGGCTTTGTTAGTAGTATCGTTAGGTTTTTTAATAAATCATCTAAAATAACCAATCTGCTAAAAACAATTGCTGATCGACGAATGCCCGGGGTATCAGAGACTCGATGGCAATATCATTCGCGTATAGTGAACGTCTTATTCAATTGCAGAGAAGATATTGTAATATGCGAGCCACGGCTCGAGTAGATAAAACGTTATTCTGTGAGATTATTTCTTTATTTTCTAATCTATAGAACAATTCAAGTTCACACTATACTGTTCTTCGCAAATTCTTTCCTTACAAGGTCCTTATATAGTCGCATTTCTGATGGCCAGAAACTTCTAGCAAATTCTTCTTCGATTCTGATGTAATAATTCCAAGATGACAGCTGCAGCCAATAATCTCTTGTGGTTATAATTCCCTCTTAATTCCGCGACGTCGTCTTAGATATAATCCGTCTCTTACCGTGGACACGAACCTCGAATGAAAAGACACTTTGGAATGTGTTGCCACTTTTGTGGTGCGTAGTTATTATGCTACATTATGTTTCAATATTATAAAAACTTTTGAACAGATTTTATGTGAACCAGGAGAATGGGATAGCGTTACTCTGGTTATCTCCAAAAGTTTCTTGTACAAACTACAGGACAAAGAATACTGTTTTTTATTGCATGTTACTTCGGTCACATTTGCAAAAACAGATATTCTTTTTAGTTTAGTTCAAAATAAACAAACTGACATAGAGCTTGCGAAGCAAGAGATCGAGCGTTTTAAGTCATGGATTCATTCTGAATTTTTAAACTCATTTGACTCAATCTATGAGAGCGTAAGTGAGTGCTCAGAATCTCCATGCAAGCGCCGACTACTTAATATTGATTCAAAAACAAATTATAGCCGAATTTTTGTAGCAATTATAGATAATATTACAAGTGAGAGTAAGAATAGGTATAGTTCATTTAGTTCATATATTTTCTTTGATTTATTAAACAAATGAAAATATGAATATTTTTCTAATTCAATGCCGGATTACAAAATATCTTCTTTAATTACCCTATTTCATAGAATTTTTAATTTTACTACTTCAAAAAAGGAACTCAAAGTTTTACACACTACCCCATCACTTAAAAAGCTTGAGGTTTTTCAACTTTATAAGCATTTTAATACAAAAATGCTTAGAGGTACTTTTTCTCAAGGTCTAACGTTGTGTGAAATCTTTTTAACCCTGCCTTTGACTGTGGCCTCTGTCGAAAGATCTTTTTCGACTTTAAAAAGAGTCCACACTTACTTAAGAAATTCCCAAAAAGAAGAAAGACTCTCAGACGTGGCATCTTTTTATCTATCGAAAAGCACCTTCTTTTAGAAATTAAAAATAACTCAAATTTTTATGAAAGTGTTTTAGCAGAATTCGTAAAAAAGAATCGTAGGACAGCTTTAGAGTACAAATAGGTAGTACATAATTGTAATTTTTTATATTTAACAACGCTCCGAGTTATCAATAACTTATATAGATTACTTTGCCCAGAACGGCTTCTTTCGAAGCCACTTTTTTTATGCGATGAGCTCATTGTCTACGTAAATTCCAATGACTTAAAGTATAACAAAGGTGGCTTGGATTGCATATCTTAAGTCTGTGTTTCAAATAAGCACCAAAATCAAAATGGTAAGTCTTGAATAAAACATTTTACTTGAACTTTTTACGGCTTGCCTCTCTTGAAATCTCACCCCACGCGACTGTTGTACACACGTCTGCAGTCTAAATGGGTGGACGGATTTACTTCAAATTTTATATATGGGGTCTGTGGGATCACAATTCGAAATATTTTTTTTCGAAAACACTCCAACGATTTTGATCAAATTTAATAATTTAATTTCGGTAGACATATGCTATCATATGACGTACCAGGTTTCTATCAGAAAATGCATATAACGGTACATTACTTTCTCGGCCATGGTTCAATCAGTTTTCTTCGAAATTTTTGTTTTGGAAAATTGTCAAAATAAAACAAAATAATCCATCTGGACAAATATCCAACATATACCACTCGAAAGATTTTCATCAACTGATTTACAGCAAGTTGGAGTTCTCGACACATCTAAGTTGAAAATTGAAAGGTGAATTGTTTTTTTTTTTCTTCATTTTTAAACAATATATACCTATACAGAGCAAAAGCTATATAACTGGGCGCGAAAATTCTGTAGAGCATTTTGAACCTGTGTGGAAGGTGTAGAGCTTAAAGCTCTCATGCGATCTTATACACAAACCTATCAATTACGTCTGCAATTATCAAAGCCCTAAAAATTAGACCCATATATATTAAAAAAAAAAAAAAAAAACACTGATGAGTGTCATACATCAACGTTTTTCGACAATGCAATGACCATTAGCGTTGTTTCCTCTTCTGTCACAACAACGGCAAATTCTTCATCTACTATAACCACTGTCGCGTCAACCAACTACACCACAGCAGTTTCTACAACCCAAACACATCTCCTATTCAACGAACTCGAATGCAATCAATTTATCGACCGCTATTGATACCAGACCCGACATAAATTCGCAAGAACAGGAAATACCTTCAGCCCCAACAATTACAAAACAAAAAAGGAACAGGACATCCCTTCTCAAAAACACCACAAACATAAACACAACTAAGAAAACAAGACAAAATTAGATTCTTATTGGCTAAGTAAGGCTAGTGAAATGAGTTCCAGTAACAGATTCGACATTTTATCTACTGCCGAAGAAACTGACGATATGCAAGAAACTGACAATAGCCAAGATACAGAACATGTGAAAAGAAATATTGACGAACCAGAATTCCGCAAGACCAACAAACCCCACCAATTTACGTCCAAGAGGTAGAATGAATAAAGACCCATACTAGTGCTTTAAACACAGTCGCTAACAAAAATTACGAGTTAAGTGTTCTAAAAAATAATGAAATAAGAGTCCAGCCATCAGAATCTACTTCGTACAGAGCAATAATAAAACTCCTTAGACAGAAGAATACCAAATATTACACATTTAAAGCCAAAGGAAAGAAGGGTTTTAGGGTAGTTTTGCGAAATATGCACCACTCAGCGGATCAAGAGGACATTAAATAAAATCTTGAAGACATGGCCCACAAAGTCCTAAACATATACAATATGCGACGCAAAGGAACGAAAAGACCACTTCCCTTATTCTCTATTGAACTTGCTAACAACGAAAACAACAAAAATTTACAATATTACGACGCTCCTACACTGCAAGGTTGTATTTGAAACACCGCACTACAAAAGAATCGTTTCTCAGTGCAATTATTGCCAACAGTATGGGCACACTAAGAATTACTGCACAAGGGACCCTGTCCTTGTGACGACACAAGACACTAGCCTTCCAAGTAATAAACAAATATGGCAATGCAAAATGTGCTTTATGTGGTGGAAACCACACTGCTAACTACAAGGGATGCGAAATCTACAAAACATTAAAAATACAACGCTTCCCACCGCTGAGAGAAAAAATATTTCCAAACCATAAACAAAACCAGGACGTACCAAAAATGAACGAGATGGTTCAAAGAAATGTATGTAAATGCCAGCTCAGTTGCTTCCCAATCGGTGGTTCATAAGGCACCACCACCACCACCAAAACAAAACACTGATAAGCCTAACCCAACTCCTGAAACTCGAGTATCGTCTCTACCAGATTCACAACCCAAACAAAAGCCAGATGACTATCATGATGAGCATAATTACTATGTTAGTAAGTAGACTTAATGGACAGCAAACATAAATCACAAAAAAACTTAATTTGGAACGCAAACGGACTGGAACAGCACAAATTAGAACTAAAACAATTTATCAAATACAACAATATTGACGTTTTACTAATATCTAAGACTCATCTTACAGATAAAAGCTATTTTAAAATCGGCGGCTATAACATATATAGCACAAACCACCCTGACGGAAGAGCACATGCTGGTGCAGCAATCATAATCAAATATAAGATAAAATGCATCGAACTCTCACACTACAAAAAGAACCATATCCAATCCACAACAAAGCAAATAGAGGACAACGATGGACCATTATTATTCTCGGCCATCTACTGCCCACCTAAACGCATCATCTCAACAGAACAATACGATACCTACGTAAAAACACTGGATCAGAGATTTATTCTCGCAGGAAATTTCAATGCAAAACACAAGGACTGGGGCTCAAGACTAACAAATAAGAAGGGCAACAACCTATTAAGAGCCTTTCAAGCTAATAACTGCAAGTTCATAAGTACTGGAAAACCAACATACTGGCCAACTGATCGAAAGAAAAAAACGGATTTACTTGACTTTTGAGTTACAAAAAACATTAACATCACTTGAAATAAAATCCTGTTTAGAACTTTCTTCTGACCACTCATCTGTTCTACTAGTGTATTCAAGCGACAACCAAAACTCTATAACAATAAGACAGATTGGTGCGCATTCCAAGAATTTCTGGACCTAAACCTTTGTATAAACATATCCCATAAATCTTGTGACGACATTGAAAAAGTCATCATTTATTTTAACGACACAATAAATGAAGCCGCCTTCTGGACAACACAAAAAAATGCTCAAAAAATAAATAAATACAACACCCCTGAGTACGAGTATATCAAGAAATCGATTAAAGAAAAAAGAAGATTTCGAAAAAATTGTCAAACGACAAGAGCGCCTACGGATAAACATAAGTTAAACCTTGCAATCAAAAAACTAAAAGAAACTCTAAAAACATATCAAAATATTGGGTCAATAACTTAATTCGTGCGGTTTGCTAAGAGATGGCGTAACTTGTATTATTCCATTGTTATTATTCTATTGGAACATGCGTTCGAAAACTACTGTCATTGTACGTCATTTCAGTATGTCATTCATTTGAAGGGATAACAACAATAATTTTTTTTTACTCAAATATGTCGAGCTTTGTGCCTGAAAAAGTGTTTTTGCGGGGAGTTGTTCTTCATTACTTTAATATGAAGAAAACTGCTGCCGAAAGTCATCGTATTTTGGTGGAAGTTTATGGTGAACATGCGCTAGCTGAGCGAACGTGCCAAAAGTGGTTTGCACGATTTAAAGGTGGTGATTTTGGCTTGGAAGACGATGAACGTCCTGGGCAGCCAAAAAAGTTTGAAGATGAAGAACTGGAAGCATTAATCTATGAAGATTGTTGCCAAACACAAGAAGAGCTCGCAGAATCTTTGGGTGTCACTCAAGCAGCCATTTCAAAACTTTTAAAAGCAGCTGGATATATTCAAAAGCAAGGAAATTGGGTTCCACATGAACTCAAGCCGAGAGACGTCGAAAGGCGGTTTTGCATGTCCGAAATGCTGCTGGAACGCAACAAAAGGAAGTCATTTTTGCATCGGATTGTTACTGGTGATGAAAAATGGATCCATTACGACAACCCCAAGCGCAAAAAATCATATGTGAAACCCGGCCAACCAGCCAAATCAACGGCAAAGCCGAATATCCATGGCGCGAAGGTAATGCTCTGTATTTGGTGGGATCAGAAGGGTGTGCTGTATTATGAGCTGCTAAAACCGGGTGAAACCATCAATGGACAAGGCTACCGAACACAATTAATCCGTTGGAAGAGAGCAGTAGCCGAAAAACGCCCGGAATATGCAACCAGACACGAGGCAATAATTTTCCATCATGACAACGCTCGGCCACACGTTGCTATTCCGGTTAAGAACTATTTGGAAAACAGTGGATGGGAAGTTTTACCCCACCCGCCTTATAGCCCAGACCTTGCCCCTTCTGACTACCATTTGTTCCGGTCGATGCAGAACGCCCTCACTGAAATACGGTTCACATCAGAGCAGAATATCAAAAATTGGCTTGATTCATTCTTGGCTGCCAAGCCGGCGCAGTTCTTTTGGGATGGGATCCACAAATTGCCAGAAAGATGGGAAAAAGTCATAGCTTCAGATGGGCAATACTTTGAATAATACTATTATACATGTTTTTCTTAAAAAAACGTTCAAATTTTGACAAAAAAAACCGCACGAATTAAGTTATAAACCCAATAATAACTTAAAAAACTACCGAATAAACCTGACACCAACTTCAGAAACAAACTACTCACTATGGAAAGCAGTGAAAAAATAAAGAACCAAATACTTCATTACCCCCTTTAAAAAAGACGAAGGGAAATTGAGCAAGAGAAAACTATGACAAGGTTACTTTAGCAGAACAGGTCTCGAACACTTTCTCTAATGAAGACGACAGCGCCCACACCCCACAGTTACATTTCAATAGGACCGTAAACATCTCTATAAAAAAAAGTAGCAATAAACGAAATAAAAACGAATTAATTAGACATAGAGTGAACCACAAAAAGGCCCCAGGACCTCATAACAGGAGAATTACTCTACAAACTTCCAAGAAAAGCTCTCCAGTATCTGAGAAACATCTTCAACGCAATGATTAGACTTCAGCACTTTCCAAAAGTCTGGGAAATTGCAGAAATAATATCTATACCAAAACCCGGCAAAAGACGCAACTTTACCTACATCTTATACTACTATTACCTAATAATCAAAAGCTACCTAACGAATCGACATTTCTATGTAAAGTACAAGGACGCATCATCAAAATTATACGCAATACGAACAGGAGTACCGCAAGGCAGTGTGCTTGGACCACTTCTTTATAACATTTACACCAGAGATATTCTTCCACCTAATCCGACAACATCGAAGATCGCCACATTCGCTGACGACACCATATTGCTCTACTCAAACAAATGCCTACACACAGCAAGCGTCCAACTGCAAAAGATATTAGATGGTACTATGAAATGGTTTAAAGAGTGGCGCACAAAAATAAACAAAGACAAAACCGGTGCAGGTTATATTCACAACAAAGAAAAATTACACACCCGAACCACTAAAAATAAATAGCAAAAGTATCTCCATTGACAAAGTAGCGAAGTACCTAGGAATGTATCTAGACAGCAAGCTTATATGGAAGCATCATATTCTGCAAAAGAGGAATCAAATTAAGAACAAAATCAGACAACTCTACTGGCTAATTCGCAAATTCCATTATCAACCAACAACAAAATTTTGCTTTATAAAAGTGTAATAAAACCAATATGGACGTACGGATCTCAAATCTGGCGCACAGATAAGAAGTCAAACATAAACATTATCCAAAGACAACAATTAAAAATTCTACGAACAATAGTATTATAAATGTTGACTGGTACGTCACAAACTTCGACATACGAGTACACAATGACCTCAAAATTCCTATAGTTGAGGAAGAAATAATCAATGTAAGCAAACGGCACCTGACAAGGCTTATTTCTTATACCAACTATGATATCTCCAGCCTTCCAGGCCAAGAAATGGGAAATAGACGGCGGCTAAAACGAAAAAGACCTATCGATCTCAGTAACCAGTAATTGCTAAGCATTGGTCACATGCCCTATGTTGGTGGGTTACTTTCTTCACTTATAAAATATGTACTAAGTGTCATCCAGGCAGATGCATACATTTTTTTTTCGTCAAATCTGAGTTAATTGGAGGTAAACAATACAAGCTGCAAGTTCGTGAGACCCAGTTGTGCACTTTATTTTGACTGTCAAATTAAATAACCAGAATCTATGATATTATGGTACAGGCGAAAACCAATGTAGCCCATACAATTATTTTTTTCATCAGAAAGAAATTAAACTCTAAAGCGCTACAAATTATAATTTTGTGTACCTTTACCATACAAATTAATTATAAAACGTTGTGGTTGAATGTTCTTACTGTATAGAAAACCTAATTAAAAAATGAATGGACAGTGCTGGTTATCCCCCGTATATGATAATGCCAATAAACTCAGTTTGTATTTTGTTGACTTCGTTGACTTCCTCGGTTTTTCCCACGTATTTTTCAGCATATCTGTGTATAGACATATGCCCAAATAACACGTTTGTAAACTTACTCGTATACTGCTAAATTTGAGTGGCGTTTATTAAAATAACTCAAATACAACTTGACCGATTCACATAAAAAAAATAAAAATAATAATAATAATATGTACATGATATTCATCTTGACTATCTTAACATGCTTAAAAAATAACCCAACACTGTTTCTTTAGTACTAACACATACCAGTTCAAAATCTCCAGGTATTGCAAATTTAATGACAGTCCTTACATGTGAAATTGGTGCATACTTTATCGTTACTACTGCGAAGGTTTTATTTCCATCAGATTCATAACGGAATAAATCTGGACAGGGTACACTCGGTAACGTCGACTTTGCAATGTAAGCCGACCTTACATTGCTAAACGCAGTTATCATCACAATCGCCGCGAGCATCTTTGAAATACTCGTAGTTTGCACTATCATTTTCTGATTATTTTTTTTTTTTATAAATCTTTACTAAGCTTTAAGGCGTAATTAATTGTCTAGTATAACAACAAACTGAGGTATTCGAATATATTACAAATCGAAAGAATAAAATAAATGATGTGTGCTCATTCCGCCGGTTACTAATAAACTAATTTGAATTTTTAGCAAGGCTTGAACTTGGATTGATTTCTCGCTAAAACAAGATCCATTCGTGGATCAACATGTGAATAAACTTGTTCAAGAATCTTCGCACAAGTCATGGGAAAGACAGCCAGAGAGTAAGTCTTTCTCGCATCTCCCTCACATGTCGTCATTCACCCGGCAATGTGGTTGCGAAGACACATACTTACGTGGTACACGTACTCGTATATGTCAATCTTGTTCAACAAACTTTACAAAATTCACTCAACCACTCGCGCAGAATAAATATGAGGAAAACTCATTAGTCTAAGAGCCCACAGCAAATTTTGAGTGTGAAATATAACCGAAAAAAAAGTAGATGAGTTAAAAGCTGAGGTAAAGCTAATGATATTGTAATATGCGCGCTACGGCTCGAGTAGATAAAACAATTATTCTGTGAAATTATTTCTTTATTTTCTACTCTATAGAACAATTCAAGTTCACACTATACTATTCTTCGCAAATTCTTTTCTTACAATGTCTCTTTCCTCTCAAATCACTTTATCTCCTTTCAATTACTTAATTCACAAATCCAAACTAATTACTTTTTCTTGTTCACTCTCAACTTTCAATTTATCACCAAATTACAACTTCGCCCATTATCACTTTTCCAATCTCTTCGCCACGGTTCTAAACCAACTGTGTCTTTTTTTGATCGCCATCTGTCCTTATATAGCAGAAGTTTCTGATAGCCAGAAACTTCTAGCAAATTCTTCGACCACTGGAACAAGAGAAATAATTCTTGCAGTTATAATTCCCTTTTATCCCTAATATTATTCGTCTCTTTCGTTGACATGAGCTGTGGAGACTTCGTCCCCGACACGAACCTCGAATGAAGGACAGTTTGAACCAAAATTCTGCCAGAATGGAAAGTCACTTCGGAATTTGCTGCATAGACATAGGCGCGTAGTTATTATTATGCTACACTGCCCCCCTCTTAGACGTGTTCGTCCCGAACAAGTGCATCCTCATTTCGGCCATTGTATCGACTCAGTCGGTCCACATGAACCACTTTCATTTTGGCCCTCGGTCCTCGCTGGATGCGGTAGACAACATCGTTGATGCGGGTTACAATTCTGTAGGGACCTTCCCAGTTACGCTGTAATTTAGGTGATTTCCCCTTTTGGCGATGGGGATTATACAGCCACACCAGATCTCCTTCCTGGAATCCTGACGTTGTTGCCTTGGCATCATACCTGGTCTTCATGCGGTCGCTCGTCATCTTAATCTGGCTTCTGGTCCTTTGGTGTATGTCCCTAAGCCTTTCCCTAAGGTCCGCCACGTACTCTTCTTCATTTCTGGGCTCATTGGTAGGAGATCCAAATTTCACCTCACTGGGTAAACGAGCTATTCCACCAAATAAGATTTCGAACGGCGTATGTCGAGTAGTGCTATGCACGGCACTTCTATAGGCCATCAAAAACAAGGGAATCTGCCGGTCCCAATCCCGTTGGTAGTCACCTACGACCTTCGAGAGATGTTCGTCCAAAGTCCTATTGAAACGCTCCACCATACCGTCCGACTGTGGATGAAGCGGGGTTGTCCTTGTCTTTTTGATTCCGAGTAGTTGACACATCTCTTGGAAGATTCTTGACTCGAAGTTCCGCCCTTGGTCCGAATGCAATTCCAAGGGCACACCGAATCTGCTAACCCAATTGTAGACGATCTGCTCCGCCACGGTTCTGCTTTCCTGGTTAGGGATCGGAAACGCTTCCGGCCACTTACTGAAGTAGTCCATCACTACGAGTATATACCGATTACCATTGTCGGTTTCCGGAAAGGGCCCTGCGATGTCAATGGCGATTCGTTCGAAAGGTGCTCCCACGTTGTATTGGTGCATCTTACCTCGAGTTTTGATTCTCGGACCCTTGCTAGCTGCACACACGTCGCATTTTCTGCACCAGTCTTCGATATCTTCCTTCGCTTTTAACCAATAAAAACGTTCTCGTACCTTTTCTAGCGTCTTATTCACTCCCAAGTGGCCTCCGGTCGCCCCGCCATGCATTTCCTGTAACACCTCCTTGATCCTCGTCCGCGGTACGACAAGCTGCATTACAAACGACTTTCCGTCGGAGGATTCCCATTTTCTTCTCAGATCACCTTCTTGGACATGGAGGGAGTCCCACTGCGCAAAATATGCCTTTAAGGTCGGGCTTCTGTGAGAGATGTCCTGATGATCCGGTTTCTCCATGTTCTCCTTCCAGGCCAGAATCGGCTCGATATCCGGGTCTTCCTTCTGAGCGTTCCGGATCTCATCTACGCTCCAGCCGGCGATAGGTTCGGCTCTCATTCTTTGGATGGAAACCAGCTCCCGTTCTTCCTGACGCGCACAATGTTTACAATCCGTTCTGCATGGTCTCCGGGACAGTGCATCCGCATTAGAGTGGAGTTTTCCTTTACGATGCTGTATTTCGTAGTCGTAGATTTGCAGCCTTTCGATCCATCTTGCGACCTGACCCTCAGGACTCTTGAACTGTAATAGCCATTTTAAGGCTGCATGGTCTGTGCGAAGAACGAACTTCCTCCCGTAGAGGTATTTGTGAAAATGCTTCGTAGCCAAGATCAAAGCTAGAAGTTCCCGCCTTGTCACGCAGTAGTTCCTTTCTGGCTTAGAGAGCACCTTGCTGAAGTACGCAACCACCTTCTCTTGGCCGTCATGCACCTGGGAGAGTACGGCTCCTACCCCGACATTACTAGCATCTGCATCCACAACGAACGTTTCCCCGGGAGTGGGGTAAGCCAGTATCGGGGCATCGCATAGCCGTTGTTTAAGTGCCTTGAAGCTCTTCTCGCACTCAATTGACCATTTGAATTGTTTTCCCTTTTCCGTCAACTGGTGCAGGTTCTTTGCGATCCCGGCAAAATCCTTCACGAACCGTCTGTAGTAGGTGGCTAGGCCCAGGAAGCTCCTTAGTTGGTGTTTGTCTTTGGGGACTGGCCAGTTTTTCACCGCTTCGACCTTCTCCGGATCGGTTCTCACTCCTTTCGCTGAAATTATGTGTCCCAGGTACTTGACTTCCGCTCTAAACAGGGCGCACTTCTTGGGGTTGAGCTTCAGGTGGGCACTTCGAAGCCTTTGAAACACATCCCTTAGATTGTCTCGGTGTTGCGCAAACGTTTTTCCTACGACGATGACATCATCCAAGTATACCAAACAGGTTTTCCATGTTAACCCTTGCAGGACGCATTCCATCAATCGCTCGAAAGTCGCCGGAGCATTGCACAGCCCGAATGGCATTACCGTGAATTGCCATAGCCCATTTCCTGCGGTGAAGGCGGTTTTCTCCCGGTCTTCTGGATGGATCTGTACCTGCCAGTAGCCACTCTTCAGGTCGAGAGTGGAAAACCATCGGGCTCCTGATAGTGTGTCTAGCGTGTCGTCAATCCGTGGCAGAGGGTAGCTGTCTTTCTTGGTGACGTAATTGAGCTGCCGATAGTCCACGCAGAACCGCATGCTGCCATCTTTCTTCTTAACCAGTACAACCGGTGATGCCCACGGACTTTTGGAACTTTCAATCACACCTTCTTTCTCCATTGCCGACACCATCTCTGCAACTTCTGTCTGCTTTGCCAATGGAAGGCGCCTAGCAGGCTGACGAATTGGTCTAGTATCACCAGTGTCTATTCGATGTTGTACCAGGTGTGTTCGGCCGTATTCACCGTCCTGTGAGGCAAATACATCAGCGTACTCATTGATAAGATTCTCTGCCATAGTTCGCTGCTCCTGATTCAGCTCACTGGACTGGAGAATCGTCTCTCTCGTTTCCGTTGTCCAAGGTGATGGGAGAGGTTTTGGAGGACCACGTTCAGATATTGTTGCGACGGCGGTAATCGGCGTGCATTTTCCAGTCACCTCCCCTCGCCTTAGTTTGACAGTGTGTGGTCTTGCGTTCAAAACTCTCACTGGAACCATGGTGTTCTTTGGTTCGACTAACGTCTTTCCCACGATGTAGTCTTGAGAATTCTTCTCTGGGTCTGGTTCTACTATGTAGAATCGGTGGCTCCCAAGATCACCTTCCAGCTTCGTCCAAATGATTGTCTCTGAAGAAGGCGGCAAAACTTCGTCTTTGCTGATGACTGTCCTGAGAGTTACGGCATTCTCGTTTCCGTACACCATCGGAATCTCCACATTTCGATACCTCAGTACTTGCATCCCGATGTCCAAGATTACTTCATTTGCTTTCATGAAGTCTATTCCGATGATGCACTCGTCGCATATATCTGCCACCAGAAACGCATGGGAGAACGTCAGTCCCGCCAGAGTAATCGTAAGACGAACTTCTCCAAACACCTTCGCCATTTCCCCTGTTGCAGTCTTCAGGCAGTAGCTGTTGGTGTTGTGCAGCCAGGAGCTTCTGACGATATCTCTTCTTACAATGGAGGCAGTGGCACCTGCGTCGATGGTGGCTACGCACTTTTTCTTGTTGATTAGTGCCTCCACTGTCAGGCTCTTGTTACCCCGTTTGGTTTGCGAAACTTGAATGGTGGTCCTGGGGGCCTCGATTCCAGTAACCAACTTCTGCCCCGCGAAGTTGGTCCTTACGCATCTCCCGACTGCTGGTTTTGGGAAGTCTGATCGACAGGATGCTTCCTCTCTGCTTCTCCTACTTCCGCAATGTGGACAATTTCCTCGTCTAGATGCACTTCTGCACTGCCGTTGTAGGTGTCCGGTTTGGTTGCAATTCCAGCAACGGATTTGACTTCCGCGAGCTCTGTCTTCATCCATGACGGCTGTTCTCTGGCATGAGCATTCCACGACGGACATTTCCCTGACACGGTGTATTCCCTGGTATGCTTGGTCCGCAGCCTTCATTGACAAAGCGAATGCCAATGCCTCGGGGAGTGTTCGCTTTTCAGCCATCCTTACAGCCATTTGCAGTTGTCTGTCCTCTATGGCCTGAATAAAAGCTTCCACCGCCATTTCGTTGATAAGCTCCTCACCGGCTTTAGGGTATGAAAGATGGGCTAGTCGCTCTATATCCGCTTGCAACTGTTGGAGCGTTTCCCCCCTTTTCTGGACTCGACTACGCAGCTGAACCCTGTACACCTGCTGCATGTGTTCATCCCCAAACCGCATCTCGATAGCCTGAACCAGAGAATCGTAGTTCTGCTGTTTATCTTCCGGGATGGTCTGCAAGAGCTCCGCAGCTGGACCCCTCAGTGCAAGTGTGAGTGCAATGGACTTCTCTTCATCGTCCCAGCTATTGGTCATTGCGGCCGCTTCGAATTGCCTTTTATAAATTGGCCATGATGTTTGACCATCGAAGATAGGAGGCTGCATCTCCTTTCTTCTCAGACCGTCAGTGGAATATTCCCGTGCTTTCTGTCTCTTCACATTGCTGAGCTCCTTAGCAAGATTTTCGACTTGCTTCCCTACTATCTCGAATTGCGTATCCACTTTTACAAACTGAGTCTCTATTTTCCCGAACTGAGTTTCATGTTTCTCAAAATTTTCATCGAATCTAGTTTCGACTTTTCCGAGTTGCGTCTCGACCTTCTCGATTTTCTCTTCGATCACTTCGAATTTGGATTCCAAGTTCTTGTTTTGCTCATCAAGTTTACTTTCCAGAGCATCTAGAGAATTCTTTTGTTCGTCCATTGCTTTCTTTTGTTCGTTCATTGCTTTCTTTTGTTCGTCCATTGCTTTCTTTTGTTCGTCCAGCTTAAGTTCTAGAGAATTCCTCTGGTCGTCCATTGCTTTCTTTTGTTCGTCCATCTTAAGTTCTAGAGAGTTCTTTTGGTCGTCTATTGCTTTCTTTTGGTCATCGAGCTTAAGTTCCAGAGACTTCTTTTTTTCTTCCATTGTTTTCCTTTGTTCGTCCATGACTGACTTAAGTTGCAGGAGCAGACTTGTTATATCCGGGTCGGCTACTGTACTTGCTGGTTCCTCTCCCACGTCAAACTCTACGTCATGCGGATTTTCACCTTCCTGCGTTACTGCTTCTTCCAAACGAATCAGTAGGGCATCTTTTCCCCCAGTTGTGTCGAGGTTCCGCTTACTGAGTTCTGCCTTTAGTTGAGTTATAGTTAGTTTTCCCAATTTGCGACCCATTTTGCGCAACTAATTAACTCAACACAGAAATCGTTTTTTTTTTTTTTTTTAATTGTGCAATTTCACGCCACGGAAATAGTTATTCACAGAATAAGTTTCATCCCGCTTCTGACACCAATGTAATATGCGAGCTACGGCTCGAGTAGATAAAACGATATTCTGTGAAATTTATTTCTTTATTTTCTAGTCTATAGAACAATTCAGGTTCACACTATATTATTCTTCGCAAATTCTTTTCTTACAAGGTCCCTTTCCTCTCAAATCACTTTATCTCCTTCCAATTACTTAATTCACAAATCCAAACTAATTACTTTTTCTTGTTCACTCTCAACTTTCAATTTATCACCAAATTACAACTTCGCCCATTATCACTTTTCCAATCTCTTCGCCACGGTTCTAAACCAACTGTGTCTTTTTTTGATCGCCATCTGTCCTTATATAGCAGAAGTTTCTGATAGCCAGAAACTTCTAGCAAATTCTTCGACCACTGGAACAAGAGAAATAATTCTTGCAGTTATAATTCCCTTTTATCCCTGATATTATTCGTCTCTTTCGTTGACATGTGGAGACTTCGTCCCAGACATGAACCTCGAATGAAAGGACAGTTCGAACCAAAATTCTGCCAGAATGGAAAGTCACTTCAGAATTTGCTGCATAAACATAGGAGCGTAGTTATTATTATGCTACACTGCCCCCCTCTTAGACGTGTTCGTCCCGAACAAGTGCATCCTCATTTCGGCCATTGTATCGACTCAGTCGGTCCACATGAACCACTTTCATTTTGGCCCTCGGTCCTCGCTGGATGCGGTAGACAACATCGTTGATGCGGGTTACAATTCTGTAGGGACCTTCCCAGTTACGCTGTAATTTAGGTGATTTCCCCTTTTGGCGATGGGGATTATACAGCCACACCAGATCTCCTTCCTGGAATCCTGACGTTGTTGCCTTGGCATCATACCTGGTCTTCATGCGGTCGCTCGTCATCTTAATCTGGCTTCTGGTCCTTTGGTGTATGTCCCTAAGCCTTTCCCTAAGGTCCGCCACGTACTCTTCTTCATTTCTGGGCTCATTGGTAGGAGATCCAAATTTCACCTCACTGGGTAAACGAGCTATTCCACCAAATAAGACTTCGAACGGCGTATGTCGAGTAGTGCTATGCACGGCACTTCTATAGGCCATCAAAAACAAGGGAATCTGCCGGTCCCAATCCCGTTGGTAGTCACCTACGACCTTCGAGAGATGTTCGTCCAAAGTCCTATTGAAACGCTCCACCATACCGTCCGACTGTGGATGAAGCGGGGTTGTCCTTGTCTTTTTGATTCCGAGTAGTTGACACATCTCTTGGAAGATTCTTGACTCGAAGTTCCGCCCTTGGTCCGAATGCAATTCCAAGGGCACACCGAATCTGCTAACCCAATTGTAGACGATCTGCTCCGCCACGGTTCTGCTTTCCTGGTTAGGGATCGGAAACGCTTCCGGCCACTTACTGAAGTAGTCCATCACTACGAGTATATACCGATTACCATTGTCGGTTTCCGGAAAGGGCCCTGCGATGTCAATGGCGATTCGTTCGAAAGGTGCTCCCACGTTGTATTGGTGCATCTTACCTCGAGTTTTGATTCTCGGACCCTTGCTAGCTGCACACACGTCGCATTTTCTGCACCAGTCTTCGATATCTTCCTTCGCTTTTAACCAATAAAAACGTTCTCGTACCTTTTCTAGCGTCTTATTCACTCCCAAGTGGCCTCCGGTCGCCCCGCCATGCATTTCCTGTAACACCTCCTTGATCCTCGTCCGCGGTACGACAAGCTGCATTACAAACGACTTTCCGTCGGAGGATTCCCATTTTCTTCTCAGATCACCTTCTTGGACATGGAGGGAGTCCCACTGCGCAAAATATGCCTTTAAGGTCGGGCTTCTGTGAGAGATGTCCTGATGATCCGGTTTCTCCATGTTCTCCTTCCAGGCCAGAATCGGCTCGATATCCGGGTCTTCCTTCTGAGCGTTCCGGATCTCATCTACGCTCCAGCCGGCGATAGGTTCGGCTCTCATTCTTTGGATGGAAACCAGCTCCCGTTCTTCCTGACGCGCACAATGTTTACAATCCGTTCTGCATGGTCTCCGGGACAGTGCATCCGCATTAGAGTGGAGTTTTCCTTTACGATGCTGTATTTCGTAGTCGTAGATTTGCAGCCTTTCGATCCATCTTGCGACCTGACCCTCAGGACTCTTGAACTGTAATAGCCATTTTAAGGCTGCATGGTCTGTGCGAAGAACGAACTTCCTCCCGTAGAGGTATTTGTGAAAATGCTTCGTAGCCAAGATCAAAGCTAGAAGTTCCCGCCTTGTCACGCAGTAGTTCCTTTCTGGCTTAGAGAGCACCTTGCTGAAGTACGCAACCACCTTCTCTTGGCCGTCATGCACCTGGGAGAGTACGGCTCGAGTAGATAAAACAATTATTCTGTGAAATTATTTCTTTATTTTCTACTCTATAGAACAATTCAAGTTCACACTATACTATTCTTCGCAAATTCTTTTCTTACAATGTCTCTTTCCTCTCAAATCACTTTATCTCCTTTCAATTACTTAATTCACAAATCCAAACTAATTACTTTTTCTTGTTCACTCTCAACTTTCAATTTATCACCAAATTACAACTTCGCCCATTATCACTTTTCCAATCTCTTCGCCACGGTTCTAAACCAACTGTGTCTTTTTTTGATCGCCATCTGTCCTTATATAGCAGAAGTTTCTGATAGCCAGAAACTTCTAGCAAATTCTTCGACCACTGGAACAAGAGAAATAATTCTTGCAGTTATAATTCCCTTTTATCCCTAATATTATTCGTCTCTTTCGTTGACATGAGCTGTGGAGACTTCGTCCCCGACACGAACCTCGAATGAAGGACAGTTTGAACCAAAATTCTGCCAGAATGGAAAGTCACTTCGGAATTTGCTGCATAGACATAGGCGCGTAGTTATTATTATGCTACAATATAAAAGAAAGTCTTGCAGTCAATGGTCGCGGATTTAGTGAGTAATACTGTGTTGAAAACCATTTTTTTTTTTCCAAAACTGAGACAATTGATATAACCAGTCAATGTTAGTCACATTGTATAGAGTATTATTATTTGATCGCAAAAATGTAGGTCCAAGACGTTTCAAGCGTGGCAAAATTTAACCAAATAATATCCGCAATAGGAGATAGAATAGCCATATCTCATAACAAATATAAAGGTCCAAGACTTTTTTAACGCGGCCAACCCTGTAACAGA
Source organism: Pocota personata (assembly GCA_963082735.1). Classification (NCBI taxonomy): domain Eukaryota; kingdom Metazoa; phylum Arthropoda; class Insecta; order Diptera; family Syrphidae; genus Pocota; species Pocota personata. Next base: position 42,609,856 of record OY720429.1, on the reverse strand, counting down.
CGAATTCGAAATACGGTTTTCGAGATAATTGTTATAACCAAAATTTTGGTATACAGCAACACTGGTCATAAAAGGTGGCCCCGGAGTAGTGGGTAGTGTATTCTCTTGTGACCCGAACTGTGCAGTTTCGAGCCCGGACGGGGGACAGCAATCGAAAGGCACCCGAAAATAAAAGAGAAACGAATAAAATCTAAGTTTCTTCAACCACTACACAGCTAAATGGAGTCTGAGTGCTCCGGGATTTTGAAATTTCCTTAACAAAAAAAAAAAAAAAACACTGGTCATACTCCCCCGAACGCAGATATGTAGGTCAAAGACCATTTCAACGCGGCTTACGCCCTGCCAGACCGTTTTGAAATTCTAAAAAAAATCGGTTTTAAAAATAATTGTTATAACTAATTAAATTATATCTAAATATTAAAAAAAACAATCTCTTAGGACATAAATATATAGATATATATTATAGATAAGGTAAGGAATAAAAAAGCAAATCTGCTTAATACAAACTCTTTGCACTAGTAATTTCGAAAAAAAAGTTCATATAACAACGGAAAAAAATCATTTTTAAGACAATACGTCTACATAACATAACAAACTACACCTGAAAATATAGGCTAAAGTTAATTGATTACGAATCTGCAAGCCCGAGACCATTTGGACGCGGCTCTTCCACGAACAGACCAGTTGAAAAGGTTTCAACCCAAAAAAAAAAAAAAAAACAATGAAAACATTTTTGCATTTTATTTATTCTTAAAAAGGTACATGTGTATCACTATGTCAGTTCTTCATCACTTTCAATAATGTCTTCACCATTATTATTGACCAAAATTTCTTGCAGTGTATCCGGTGCTTCATTTCCATCAAACCATTTAATTTCGAAAGAATTCTGGCTGAGCATCCAACAACTTTCAGCTGGTGTCAACTAAATTGCTTCGTTCTTTATTGCGTTTTTTCAGACAGAGGATATATAATTACTTAATTATTAATATGTGTTGCAGAAGTGTCCCCTTGTTTGGAGGTAATAGGCTTCCTTCAAAATCTAAAATATAGGAAATTGGAATAGGAACATTTAAACATGTTTAACCTTTCTCGGGATGTATCTACTTTTAATAATTTTAAAAATACTTTCCGGTTTTGGCTTACAGGTTTTGTAGACAATTTCATATCTGGCATCATCCTCGGACAAGGCTTTGGTTTTGAACATTTCACAGACGAAATTTTATATTTTCAATAAAACCCCTTCATGGACGATAGATTCATTGCCAAACTTTCCAAAGGTTTCCTGCAAATCTGGTTGCTTTCGCAAAATGCAGAAAGACTCGATTTTCCCTTTTTTTAAAAAAAGCTGGACTATAGTCACATCCCGTAAAGCTGTGAAATCCAATTAAAGCAGCACAAAGTGTGGATCTCAGTTCTTGATACAACTTATCAATATTAATGTATCTAAGTGTGTTCTTAGTATTTGTTCCGACTTCAATCCAAACTTTTGGATTGTTCTTAAGATACGGAAGATGATGAAGTGTTATAATGAAAACATCTGTATCTGAAGACTTTATCACAACTGAGCTGTTAATTGGCAAAAATGCCACATGCAATATCATGCGAGAATCTGCCTATTCCTGGAAACTGATTAAATCCTCGCACTCTACCTTCAAAACGTTTCCTTCATCAGGCTTAAAAAGAAAGCATTTGACATCGTCAGTTACATATATGTCGTTTTATTTTCAAATAGAAGTGTTAAAGTATTCGTTTTGGAGCCATTCAGCGACCTATAGCAGTCTGGTATGGTGACAAGCCTCTAACAAAGTCACTAATATCAATGCCATCATGAAAATACTAAAAGTGGCATGCACTACAGTTACCAGTGCCATGAGGACCACACCAACAGTAGGACTAGAGGTTATTCTCAACTTGCTTCCATTAGACATTTTTATAAGGAGTGCTCTGAGAATCAGCAAAGCAAATGACTGGAAGCCAAGCACGGCGGGGCATACCCAGATCCTAAATAAATACCTAGGAAGTAACTACTGACTCCACAGTACCCTATCTAGACTTTGAAAGACAATTCTCCTGTTTATTTCCGAACAGGGACGAATGGGTAAATGGTACGATACCAAACAATCAAACCGAAGCCATCTATACTGTCGGGTGCAAGATGGACATGGGCTTGGGTGAGGGCATCTTTTCTGATAAACTAAAGCAAACAACAGATGACACACTCTGAGCACAACAGACAGAATGATCCTTCCACTCTTATAAGAGTGATTACAGGGCGTATTATGCCCTGCGACATCATATGAAAAGTTAAGGGTAAGTGAGGATGATATCTGTAGGGGCAGTCGGAGGAAGTCAGTGAGGATACAACCTACTTTCTATATCACTGCCTAACCCTATGTCATCTCAGACATAAAACCCTCGTAAGACACTTCATGTATGTCGAAGAATTACGAGTATATGGCATACCTATCAAAGACATTTGTAGGTTCAGTAAGATTTCAAGGTGGTTCAAAACCTGAAGGCAATAGTAGACTGCTTTAGGGATTGCTCCGCGAGCAAGTGATGCTTTCCCTCCAAATGGCCATCACAATATGTTTTTATTGATCTGAGTGTGGCACAGAGGAATCTGTTCCACTCGCCAACCCATCTACCTAACCTAACCAACCCCTTCATCAAAAAATCGTCTAAATTGCTATTTTTAGGTGAATTTACCTTTATCTGGTAACAGTAATTGAGAGCTGTTCTTTTGAAGTATTGACATTATGATTAATTGTTTGTTTTGTTTATTATTATTATTATTATTATTATTATTATTAGTGATAATCACAATAAGAATATAATCATTATAGATAGTGATACATACAATTAGGAGTTTAGAAAATAGAAAATAACAAAAATCGAAAATCGAAAGTTTAATTTTTAAGTTAAGATACATTGCTATGAATAAATATTCTCTTTTTCTTTTCTTCATTTCCTCTATTCTCTTTTTCTTTTACTCATTCACAAACCTATGTGCAAATATTCGAAAAGTAAATCCCGAAAGTTTCTCATTTCATAGCTATTCTTCACATCCATAAGTAAAAGTGGTTCCAATACTTCACAGTGTGATGAAAGAATTGACTTTGTGATGAGACCGACATTGATCTCAGCAATATGAAACACAGAACCCGCGATGAAATAGTCAGCCGTAACTTGGAGTATAAGTATAAGGGCTCCTTTGACCTGATTAGCTTGTGAAGGAACATAATTGATCTAAAGGCTAAGTAGCTGTCGAGACAGCAACCGAGTATTTTAAACCTATATGCAGACCCATGATCATATTGCCTTAGACCATAGACGTAACGAGTGGCATTATTAAATGCAACATTCAACTTCCGATTAGAAACATAGTCCCTTTTAGAAAAGAGTTCGCATCCATGAGTAATTAATGGAACAATGAGAGTTTTAACCAGCATAGCTCTAGTGGATATAAGTGTGTATGATTGTGAGTCATACAGCGTGCGAAGAGATGCTTAAATTCGGGAGAAGATTTTGTTTATGTTCTCATACCACTTTAACGACCGGTCAAATACAATGCCGAGGGTTTACTGCTTTATCAACGTAATTCAACGGAGTCGAGGCAAGTTTAACAGATGGAAATGATGAGGTGTTAATCATATTTTTTATAGATAACCATACATTGCGACTTTTTAGGGTTCAAACTTAAGCCATTATTAGCAGCCCACGTCGATATTTGCAGAAGATTATAATTTAAGTGATCAGCAGCAAAGCTAATTTCACCAATAGGAGACGTAAGATATAATTGTACGTCATCAGCAAACATATGAACGTTGCTATATTTAACAACACTTGCGAGATCATTGACGTAAAGGGAAAATAATATAGGGCCCAGAATGGATCCTTGTGGAACTCCTCGAGTAATTGGTAGTGCTGCTGTTTTTTTTTTTTTTCATTTGCGAAGACTTCCCTGATCCCTATTAATTAAATATGGATTTATTAGCCCAGCTGCTGATTCAAAGAAGCGAAATAAGTTTTTAATTTTGTGGGTTAAGCAGCCGTGGTTAACGGTTTCGAAAGCTTTTGAAAAATCTAATAGTGTTAAGAACGAGATATTCTTGCCGTCCATTGAAATCTTAATATCATCTGTCACTTTAAGTAAAGCAGTGATACAGCTATGTTTTTCTCCAAACCCGGACTGTAGCGGACACAAGAGTTTATTCGGCTTTAGGAATACAGAGATTTGCCAAAAAGCTAGCCTTTCACAAACTTTTGAAAGATATGAGAGAATCGCTATGGGTTTATATTCCATTGCAGTTGATGGAGATGAACGCTTCTTTGCAATGGGTATGATTTTTGCATGTTTCCATTGAGGAGGAAAATTAGATGTAATGAAAATAGTATTATAAATATGAATTAAAAAAGGAAGAATTCTAGGTAGGATCATTTTTGTGAATGTATTGAATCATACCCAATAGCATTCGACTTTATGTTAAGAATTGTTTTAACCACACCAGTTTCGACACATCTGCAGAAAGGTAGATAAGTATGTCGCATATCTGAACTTACAGCTGTAGATGTTGTGTTTGAAGCAGGGGATACTGATGATACATCAGAGAACAATTTGTTCAGCTCATCAACATCTATACATTCTGGCACACTATTTTTCCATTTTTCCGTGCACGATTCTCTTATATTTCTCCATAGCTGTTTTGTTGATAACTCATGGTTCAATTTCTTAGATAGATATTTATGCTTTTCTTTTTTGATTACATTTGTTACAGAGTTTCTTAGGTTTTTAAAAACCTCGTAAAAAGCAGGGAGTCGGAAATGTTCCCATCGCTTGAAAACGCAATCTCTTAACTTAATCTAACGTACTATTCTTTCCGTGAGCCATGGGCGTCCAGGACTCTTCAGAGGCTTTGATATACACGGAACACACTCATTAAAAATACGAGTTACATTAGATTGCAAGAATTTGACCTGCTCTTTGCTAGAATACATTTGATATATTTGATGCCAACATCATACATCATCTAGTTTAGCTGAGAGCTTAGTGCAGTCAATGCCTTTGAAATCCCAAAAGATATAGTCTGCTGGTAGAAATCATGTTGGATATCGAATGTTAAGAAGATTATATCGTGCTTGGAGAAGGCTGGATCAGATAATTGATCAAAAAAGACGACTTTATCAAGCTGATTGAATAAAAATAGATCTAACAACGTTTGAGATTGTTTGAGTTGGGGCACTACAATTACCGGGAGTCAGATTATATCCTGCTATTTCATTGACAAATGGCTGTGATAAATGCGAATTCAACAGATTACAATTAAAATCACCATTTAACGGGTTACAAAAACCGAATCAATCACGATTCACAAAGCTCTATGTTTCGATGTTTGCGAAAAGTAGCAGCATCTTTATGCACACAAATTCCGATCGGGTGACCTACTAAATATCCAAAATTAAAATCCCCAACTTTTCAAATATGTACAAACAGAAAATTCCCAAGCATAAAATCCCGAAACACAAAATTTCCATTATATGCCCACAGACCACTGCTTGTTATTGACAGTAGCGTAGGTAATTTACCATTTATTACTTCATAGACTTGGATGACTTGGTAAGAACAAATTTTACAGTTCATCACTTTATTCGTATGACTATCATTTTCACTTGAAAAATAAAGAAAATGAATTTAGATGGACTTGTGCTGAACGAAAGGTTAATTTTTGTGACAGTGTAGTCGTCAAAAAAAAACAAAAAAAAAACAACACGTATATATCTCCCTCACATCACAATCACCACTCTTCGACACATAAACTGCAGATAATAATGCCTAGTTCAACATCATTGTAGGCGTCCCAAGTTATAAACGACACTGCCGTTGGATGTCAACGAAACCCAAGGTTAAAGTTTTTAGAAAAAAAAAATATAATATTGTGTTAGCTCATAACCACGGAGGGGACTTCGGTGCAGGTAAGAAGGACTGCGGCACGCTCGCGGTTGCTGTGCTCGACAGACGGGCGGGGTGGTTCTTGTCCACCTCACTTTGCACCACCTGTTCAGCACACAAAATCTCGTGCCAGAATCAAAAAAAAGGAAGTTGCTCTACGCAGACTGCGGACGGAGTGATAGTTGAAGAAAAGCAAAAAAAGACTTATGCCCATGGCAAGGAGAAAGATCGGAAACACAACCAATCGCTATCTCTTTGACCAAAGTTAAGAGAGATAGCCCCTTAAGGCACCTTGTCTGTAGTAGAGGAAGTACGCTGGTAATCACATTACGTCGTCATCGTTCGTGAACGTCCTGTCATGTCACTGTTTGCCTACAGAAGAATGGCCTGACCGTCCATTAACACACCAAAATAAAAATCTACTCACACATAGAAATCATTATAACCACAGCTCCTCGTGTATGTTCATTGTATGCCTATCATCCTACTTCGTTTTATTATAGCAAAATTAAAATTATCACCTACTGCTAGAGGGTGTCCCAAAATTGACGCAAAAAGTAATTTTGATAGAAAACACAGGTTTTTAATTAATAATTATAAATGTTTTATTGATTCATAAAATATACAGTATAGGGTTATGTATGGAATATCGTATCGGGTAAATGGCCTCCAGGGCTTTGCTGTCATAAACGCACTATTTTGACGAATTTGTTTATGACCGTTTTGCTTACATGTGGCTGAAATTAGTTGATACAACGCTCAATTGGCTCCTTCAAGGCGTGGGTGGTCGTGGGCTTGTTGGCATAAACCTTAGACTCCAATTCTGATCACCAAAACGGGAAATTGCACGACCAGGAAATGACTCATGCAGTAATTGAATTGTTTCTAGGGCTGTATGGCATCTGGCACCGTCTTCTTGAAACCACGTGTCATCCACATCCATATCTTGCAATTTATGCAAAAAAAAAAAAAACTGAATTATCATGTCGCGATAGCGAGCACTATTAACTGTTATTACCTGACCATCCGCATTTTCAAAGAAAAATGGTTCTATGATGCTCCAGCCCAAAATACGCACCAAACAGTGACACGTTGTAGATGCGTTTGTTTCTCAACAATCACTCGTGGATTTTCTGAACCCTGAAACAATTTTGACGATTAACAAAGCCATTAAGATGAAAATGAGCCTCATCGCTGTAGATGATTCATTCAACGAACTCTCTTCGCTGTGCGTGGTCAGTAGGCTTCAGTTCTTGAGTTAATTGCACTTCTTTCGTAAGAATACGCTGCAGCGAGCTTCTCGAAATGTCCAATTCTGGTGGTGCCGAAATAATATTCCTGGACTCTCAACAAAACTCTCGTGAACTGCTTCGCTGTTTTGTGTTGAATGACTTGTTGAAAGACGGCTAGATTCTCTAAGATCACTAATTGATCCAGTCTCCCTGAATTTTTGATTTAATTTCTTCACAGTTGATGAAGTTAAATTACTATTCCGACCATATTTTGTACAAAAACTACGAAACTTCACTATTTTTTAAAATATAGCTCAACAATGAAAACGAGTTGTTCTTTCGTGTAGCGCTCCATTTTTAATAACCCTGAACTATCAGCTATCACGGTTTTTTTTTTTTTTTTTCGTTGGTAACACTTTACCGCACAAATGGCGCAAAATTTAAATCTTGTGTGAATTTTGTGACACCCTTTACAACTAAAAACTACTAAATATTCTGCCTTTAATATATTTCGTATGTTTTTTTTTTTTTTTTATATATTCAAAAAAGGAAAGGAGTAATTTCGGTTTTTTCATATCCCCCATTGTTCTGCCGGCAGCACAAGAAAGGATGTAGATTTTGTGTCCTCTTAGTGGAGATAGCAGCGCCATGAACTCAAATTCAAGAAAAAAATTAATAAAATAAACTGTCAAAACTAAAATCAAAAGGAAAATTCACTGCGTGTAAAAATTGGAGCCCCTACCGAGGAGCGTTGAGTTTATTTGGTCGAGGAACACCTCTTATAAAATTCCCCCACTTGTACGTATGTATGGATGTATATTTGTGCGGCTAGTACCTCTTATACTGGACATTATTCTGTTGAACCGGTACGCTCCCATAACAGTTCTAGGAGGGAATAGCCAGCGGCGAAATTGGAGCTGTATTCTGGGTCCAACTCAATGCCTCTGCAATTCTCTTATGCACCTGCGCACACCTCCTTCTGCGAAACCGTTTCCCAGACCTCCCGAACGATACACCTTCAGGATTTTATAAAAAAAGGACAAAACTTCCCCAAGGTGCAATTTACGTTCTTTGTCCGCTATTTATAGTCTATTAATTATTTCGGGACATTGAAATAAAAATATTTTCCTTACCAATGTCCCACGTCTCATTATTGTCCGGTCACAATAGGTCCTTTTCGTTTAAAAAGAAAATATCGTGAATGTTAAACTGTTGCAATAATTGAACTGTATAATATACATACATAGATACCCTAATTCATGACATACTCGTAATCTATTGCAAATGCGTAACATAAATAACATGACCTACGAAATACTTATCCTTATAACCGAAGACGGCCAAATAAAACAAAAACAAAAATATTTAGCATATCTAAAACATTATCACCCATTGTGACCTGGGCTGAAATGATTTCCCGCAAATCTCACCCCTTTTTGCAATTGCGAAGCGAATCGCTGATTTTTCTTTTTCGGTTTTTTTTTTATAAATAAAGAAGAAAATTAAAGCAAAACGGTAGCCGGGTTTGCTGTCTGTGGCCTTACATGGACGGATATTGGCCGCCCGAAAGCTTCAGAGGGCCCAGGTAAATCTGTTTTGTTATTCTTTGTTTCGTTGCTGCTGTCGACATAGCCGAATAGCTGCAGGCCTTCGTAATAATTGCGAACAAATACTTCACTGAAGGTATTGGAAAAAGGTCTATGCTGGCTAATGGTGCTGCAATTATTTAGCATATATGTGGTCTTATTGATGGGCAGGTAGTGCCTCTAAGTATAAGACCGAAATAGGCATTTCCTTGCAGTTCGAAGACGAGAGAAAATCCCGGTAATCTAGAAGTTATTAAGCACTCAAAATGCTCCATAGTTTGAGTCAATCAAAGAAATTATGGTTGACGCTAAACACTCGAACTATGGAGAATTTTGTTTTATGTTTTTGATTTGTGGACTTTGATATTGTAATATGCAAGCTACGGCTCGAGTAGATAAAACGATATTTTGTGAGATTTATTTCTTTATTTTCTAGTCTATAGAACAATTCAAGTTCACACTACACTATTCTTCGCTAATTCTTTTCTTACAAGGTCTCTTTCCTCTCAAATCACTTTATCTCCTTTCAATTACTTAATTCACAAATCCAAACTAATTACTTTTTCTTGTTTACTCTCAACTTTCAATTTATCACCAAATTACAACTTCGCCCATTATCACTTTTCCAATCTCTTCGCCACGGTTCTAAAACCAATTGTGTTCTTTTTTTGACCGCCATCTGTCCTTATATAGCAGAAGTTTCTGATAGCCGGAAACTTCTAGCAAATTCTTCGACCACTGGAACAAGAGAAATAATTCTTGCAGTTATAATTCCCTTTTATCCCTGATATTATTCGTCTCTTTCGTTGACATGTGGAGACTTCGTCCCAGACATGAACCTCGAATGAAAGGACAGTTCGAACCAAAATTCTGCCAGAATGGAAAGTCACTTCAGAATTTGCTGCATAAACATAGGAGCGTAGTTATTATTATGCTACACTGCCCCCCTCTTAGACGTGTTCGTCCCGAACAAGTGCATCCTCATTTCGGCCATTGTATCGACTCAGTCGGTCCACATGAACCACTTTCATTTTGGCCCTCGGTCCTCGCTGGATGCGGTAGACAACATCGTTGATGCGGGTTACAATTCTGTAGGGACCTTCCCAGTTACGCTGTAATTTAGGTGATTTCCCCTTTTGGCGATGGGGATTATACAGCCACACCAGATCTCCTTCCTGGAATCCTGACGTTGTTGCCTTGGCATCATACCTGGTCTTCATGCGGTCGCTCGTCATCTTAATCTGGCTTCTGGTCCTTTGGTGTATGTCCCTAAGCCTTTCCCTAAGGTCCGCCACGTACTCTTCTTCATTTCTGGGCTCATTGGTAGGAGATCCAAATTTCACCTCACTGGGTAAACGAGCTATTCCACCAAATAAGATTTCGAACGGCGTATGTCGAGTAGTGCTATGCACGGCACTTCTATAGGCCATCAAAAACAAGGGAATCTGCCGGTCCCAATCCCGTTGGTAGTCACCTACGACCTTCGAGAGATGTTCGTCCAAAGTCCTATTGAAACGCTCCACCATACCGTCCGACTGTGGATGAAGCGGGGTTGTCCTTGTCTTTTTGATTCCGAGTAGTTGACACATCTCTTGGAAGATTCTTGACTCGAAGTTCCGCCCTTGGTCAGAATGCAATTCCAAGGGCACACCGAATCTGCTAACCCAATTGTAGACGATCTGCTCCGCCACGGTTCTGGCTTCCTGGTTAGGGATCGGAAACGCTTCCGGCCACTTATTGAAGTAGTCCATCACTACGAGTATATACCGATTACCATTGTCGGTTTCCGGAAAGGGCCCTGCGATGTCGATGGCGATTCGTTCGAAAGGTGCTCCCACGTTGTATTGGTGCATCTTACCTCGAGTTTTGATTCTCGGACCCTTGCTAGCTGCACACACGTCGCATTTTCTGCACCAGTCTTCGATATCTTCCTTCGCTTTTAACCAATAAAAACGTTCTCGTACCTTTTCTAGCGTCTTATTCACTCCCAAGTGGCCTCCGGTCGCCCCGCCATGCATTTCCTGTAACACCTCCTTGACCCTCGTCCGCGGTACGACAAGCTGCATTACAAACGACTTTCCGTCGGAGGATTCCCATTTTCTTCTCAGAACACCTTCTTGGACATGGAGGGAGTCCCACTGCGCAAAATATGCCTTTAAGGTCGGGCTTCTGTGAGAGATGTCCTGATGATCCGGTTTCTCCATGTTCTCCTTCCAGGCCAGAATCGGCTCGATATCCGGGTCTTCCTTCTGAGCGTTCCGGATCTCATCTACGCTCCAGCCGGCGATAGGTTCGGCTCTCATTCTTTGGATGGAAACCAGCTCCCGTTCTTCCTGACGCGCACAATGTTTACAATCCGTTCTGCATGGTCTCCGGGACAGTGCATCCGCATTAGAGTGGAGTTTTCCTTTACGATGCTGTATTTCGTAGTCGTAGATTTGCAGCCTTTCGATCCATCTTGCGACCTGACCCTCAGGACTCTTGAACTGTAATAGCCGTTTTAAGGCTGCATGGTCTGTGCGAAGAACGAACTTCCTCCCGTAGAGGTATTTGTGAAAATGCTTCGTAGCCAAGATCAAAGCTAGAAGTTCCCGCCTTGTCACGCAGTAGTTCCTTTCTGGCTTAGAGAGCACCTTGCTGAAGTACGCAACCACCTTCTCTTGGCCGTCATGCACCTGGGAGAGTACGGCTCCTACCCCGACATTACTAGCATCTGCATCCACAACGAACGTTTCCCCGGGAGTGGGGTAAGCCAGTATCGGGGCATCGCATAGCCGTTGTTTAAGTGCCTTGAAGCTCTTCTCGCACTCAGTTGACCATTTGAATTGTTTTCCCTTTTCCGTCAACTGGTGCAGGTTCTTTGCGATCCCGGCAAAATCCTTCACGAACCGTCTGTAGTAGGTGGCTAGGCCCAGGAAGCTCCTTAGTTGGTGTTTGACTTTGGGGACTGGCCAGTTTTTCACCGCTTCGACCTTCTCCGGATCGGTTCTCACTCCTTTCGCTGAAATTACGTGTCCCAGGTACTTGACTTCCGCTATAAACAGGGCGCACTTCTTGGGGTTGAGCTTCAGGTGGGCACTTCGAAGCCTTTGAAACACATCCCTTAGATTGTCTCGGTGTTGCGCAAACGTTTTTCCTACGACGATGACATCATCCAAGTATACCAAACAGGTTTTCCATGTTAACCCTTGCAGGACGCATTCCATCAATCGCTCGAAAGTCGCCGGAGCATTGCACAGCCCGAATGGCATTACCGTGAATTGCCATAGCCCATTTCCTGCGGTGAAGGCGGTTTTCTCCCGGTCTTCTGGATGGATCTGTACCTGCCAGTAGCCACTCTTCAGGTCGAGAGTGGAAAACCATCGGGCTCCTGATAGTGTGTCTAGCGTGTCGTCAATCCGTGGCAGAGGGTAGCTGTCTTTCTTGGTGACGTAATTGAGCTGCCGATAGTCCACGCAGAACCGCGTGCTGCCATCTTTCTTCTTAACCAGTACAACCGGTGATGCCCACGGACTTTTGGAACTTTCAATCACACCTTCTTTCTCCATTGCCGACACCATCTCTGCAACTTCTGTCTGCTTTGCCAATGGAAGGCGCCTAGCAGACTGACGAATTGGTCTAGTATCACCAGTGTCTATTCGATGTTGTACCAGGTGTGTTCGGCCGTATTCACCGTCCTGTGAGGCAAATACATCAGCGTACTCATTGATAAGATTCTCTGCCATAGTTCGCTGCTCCTGATTCAGCTCACTGGACTGGAGAATCGTCTCTCTCGTTTCCGTTGTCCAAGGTGATGGGAGAGGTTTTGGAGGACCACGTTCAGATATTGTTGCGACGGCGGTAATCGGCGTGCATTTTCCAGTCACCTCCCCTCGCCTTAGTTTGACAGTGTGTGGTCTTGCGTTCAAAACTCTCACTGGAACCATGGTGTTCTTTGGTTCGACTAACGTCTTTCCCACGATGTAGTCTTGAGAATTCTTCTCTGGGTCTGGTTCTACTATGTAGAATCGGTGGCTCCCAAGATCACCTTCCAGCTTCGTCCAAATGATTGTCTCTGAAGACGGCGGCAAAACTTCGTCTTTGCTGATGACTGTCCTGAGAGTTACGGCATTCTCGTTTCCGTACACCATCGGAATCTCCACATTTCGATACCTCAGTACTTGCATCCCGATGTCCAAGATTACTTCATTTGCTTTCATGAAGTCTATTCCGATGATGCACTCGTCGCATATATCTGCCACCAGAAACGCATGGGAGAACGTCAGTCCCGCCAGAGTAATCGTAAGACGAACTTCTCCAAACACCTTCGCCATTTCCCCTGTTGCAGTCTTCAGGCAGTAGCTGTTGGTGTTGTGCAGCCAGGAGCTTCTGACGATATCTCTTCTTACAATGGAGGCAGTGGCACCTGTGTCGATGGTGGCTACGCACTTCTTCTTGTTGATTAGTGCCTCCACTGTCAGGCTCTTGTTACCCCGTTTGGTTTGCGAAACTTGAATGGTGGTCCTGGGGGCCTCGATTCCCGTAACCAACTTCTGCCCCGCGAAGTTGGTCCTTACGCATTTCCCGACTGCTGGTTTTGGGAAGTCTGACTGACAGCCAGATGCTTCCTCTCTGCTTCTCCTACTTCCGCAATGTGAACAATTTCCTCGTCTAGGTGCACTTCTGCACTGCCGTTGTAGGTGTCCGGTTTGGTTGCAATTCCAGCAACGGATTTGACTTCCGCGAGCTCTGTCTTCATCCATGACGGCTGTTCTCTGGCATGAGCATTCCACGACGGACATTTCCCTGACACGGTGTATTCCCTGGTATGCTTGGTCCGCAGCCTTCATTGACAAAGCGAATGCCAATGCCTCGGGGAGTGTTCGCTTTTCAGCCATCCTTACAGCCATTTGCAGTTGTCTGTCCTCTATGGCCTGAATAAAAGCTTCCACCGCCATTTCGTTGATAAGCTCCTCACCGGCTTTAGGGTATGAAAGATGGGCTAGTCGCTCTATATCCGCTTGCAACTGTTGGAGCGTTTCCCCCCTTTTCTGGACTTGACTACGCAGCTGAACCCTGTACACCTGCTGCATGTGTTCATCCCCAAACCGCATCTCGATAGCCTGAACCAGAGAGTCGTAGTTCTGCTGTTTATCTTCCGGGATGGTCTGCAAGAGCTCCGCAGCTGGACCCCTCAGTGCAAGTGTGAGTGCAATGGACTTCTCTTCATCGTCCCAGCTATTGGTCATTGCGGCCGCTTCGAATTGCCTTTTATAAATTGGCCATGATGTTTGACCATCGAAGATAGGAGGCTGCATCTCCTTTCTTCTCAGACCGTCAGTGGAATATTCCCGTGCTTTCTGTTTCTTCACGTTGCTGAGCTCCTTAGCAAGATTTTCGATTTGCTTCCCTACTATCTCGAATTGCTTATCCACTTTTTCAAACTGAGTCTCTATTTTCCCGATCTGAGTTTCATGTTTCTCAAAATTTTCATCGAATCTAGTTTCGACTTTTCCGAGTTGCGTCTCGACCTTCTCGATTTTCTCTTCAATCACTTCGAATTTGGATTCCAAGTTCCTGTTTTGCTCATCAAGTTTACTTTCCAGAGCATCTAGAGAATTCTTTTGTTCGTCCATTGCTTTCTTTTGTTCGTCCAGCTTAAGTTCTATAGAATTCTTTTGGTCATCGAGCTTATGACTTTGATCTTCTATTGCTTTCTTTTGTTCGTCCATGACTAACTTAAGTTGCAGGAGCAGACTTGTTATACCCGGGTCGGCTACTGTACTTGCTGGTTCCTCTTCCACGTCAAACTCTATGTCATGCGGATTTTCACCTTCCTGCGTTACTGCTTCTTCCAGACGAATCAGTAGGGCATCTTTTCCCCCAGTTGTGTCGAGGTTCCGCTTACTGAGTTCTGCCTTTAGTTGAGTTATAGTTAGTTTTCCCAATTTGCGACCCATTTTGCGCAACTAATTAACTCAACACAGAAATGGTTTTTTTTTTTTTTTTTTGCTTGTGCAATTTCACACCACGGAAATAGTTATTCACAGAATAAGTTTTATCCCACTTCTGACACCAATGTAATATGCAAGCTACGGCTCGAGTAGATAAAACGATATTCTGTGAGATTTATTTCTTTATTTTCTAGTCTATAGAACAATTCAAGTTCACACTACACTATTCTTCGCTAATTCTTTTCTTACAAGGTCTCTTTCCTCTCAAATCACTTTATCTCCTTTCAATTACTTAATTCACAAATCCAAACTAATTACTTTTTCTTGTTTACTCTCAACTTTCAATTTATCACCAAATTACAACTTCGCCCATTATCACTTTTCCAATCTCTTCGCCACGGTTCTAAAACCAATTGTGTTCTTTTTTTGACCGCCATCTGTCCTTATATAGCAGAAGTTTCTGATAGCCGGAAACTTCTAGCAAATTCTTCGACCACTGGAACAAGAGAAATAATTCTTGCAGTTATAATTCCCTTTTATCCCTGATATTATTCGTCTCTTTCGTTGACATGTGGAGACTTCGTCCCAGACATGAACCTCGAATGAAAGGACAGTTCGAACCAAAATTCTGCCAGAATGGAAAGTCACTTCAGAATTTGCTGCATAAACATAGGAGCGTAGTTATTATTATGCTACAATATGTTAATTTTATTTGAGAGATTTTGTGGCTAGGGATTACGTTTGACCCAAATTCCGATCCAGTAAATTCTTAATTTCATTATTTGACTATTACAATGGAAATCGCTCATAACGACGGCGAAGGGACCGAGCAAATGCTGTAGTTATAACCGGCGGTCCTTATATCCAACTGCCCTCCATAAGTATTCAGAGAAAAATTAAAAAAATTCACAGGCAAAATGAATTCATTTCATTTTTAAATTATGTACATAAGTTCATGGCTAAATTAAATTTTATTTTATTTCGAAGTTTATCAGAGAAATCATTAATTTTTGTTTGAACTTCATGCAGGCAATTTAAAAAAGCAGAGTTAAAAGCTGCTTCTAAAACAGAATGAAATATACAAAAGTCCGCAACAATTCAACAGCTTTTACTTCGAGCGAGGACTTGTCAAATCATTATCGTCAATCTTCACGTATTGCTCCCATTCTTAAGGGTGGTACCACTCCATTTATGATTATAATCGCTAGTTCGTAGCCGCAATTTTTGCCATTTCAATCTGCAATGTCAGCAATTAGAGGTTATCCCATTTATGAAGATAAGCAGAAAAAATATCTGATGTCATCCATGCAGTTTTATTCGCTTCATAAAACACCGGTAAGGACTTAGCATTTTTGAAACAAGGGGGGGATTTCGATTTTCCTATCACCAAAAGTTCTCTTTTTATGGAGTCCGTCGTCATGTTACCGGTGACCATAACTGTTACTCTATCTTTGGAGATTTTTCCACCTAGTCAACTCTACTGCGAAGGCATAACATTTTTCATTCTTAATGCATTTTTATTAAATTCATTGTAACTTAATTGCTAGACATAAAACGCTTAAAACTAGCTTAACTAACTTAACTATTCTTATTCTAACTTATTGGCCCTATGCGGGCGCTCTAAGTTAAACCTAACACTTAAAACTATGTCTTTCGACGTAACGAAGGCATAACACTGGCAGTAGGGTGGTCATATGGCTTAAATGCAACTTGTTCATGATGATGACATCAGGAGGACGGAAAAAATACTGTGAATCATGAGCAACGACAAAAAGCAAAACAAACAAGCTCCCCAGTTATCTGGACGCCACCCTCGGAGTTTACTGAAACTTAACACCTAAGTTTCAAACCCATTACACCAATCTTTCTTTCTCTCTCTCTCAATTTTCTACAAACGCCCGTGGCCTGAAATAATTTAATGGTATTCATATCCCATTTGGCGCGCGCAAATTATAAAAAAAATGCAGCGTTGGCCTCAAAATCAAAAGGACTTAAGGCTGAATTATAATAGTCGGAAGCAATCGGAAGCTAATGTCATAATTATACGTTAAGTTTCCTTCAGTACTGTCAATGGCTCAAGTAGCCCATAATAGGCGTATGTGTTCGGAAGTAAAGCTTCTCGTCCGATCACCGAAATCAAGCACCATCGGGCGCTGTTAGTACTTAGATGGGGGACCGCTTGTCAAGTTTTCATACGTACACTTACGAAAGAGCGAATCCATTCGCTCTTTCGTAAGTGAGCAAAAGTGAACGAAACTTAAGGAATCGAAGCAAAAAGCTATTATGGTCACACAATACAAATCCTGTGTATTCGCTCTGTTTCAGAAGTGGTCGTACGAAAGCATTCTACTATTATAGTTCAGCCTTTATCCGGAGCAAACTTATAAAACAGTGCAGTTTCATCGGCGTTAAAGATGTCTTCATTCATCTGAAATAACCATGTCGCAGATTTTGCTAAACTTGTTTAACCCATTCACATGTGTAGGCCCGTGTCGACCTGCTGCTTCACCTGAAACTTTTCCAAAAACAACATTGTGACGTTGCCTATCAAACCATGAAGGCCCCGACCCATAGAATCCGTTGATTCGTTGCTGCGTCGTTTTTAACTGACATATAAATAGAATACACGTATTCTTATGGAAGGTGGTCCATACCCGACGCATGTATGAACTTCGACGGATGAAGTAGGTTTACTTTCTACTTTTTTAGTTCATTTATCCGTTGGCAGGCGGCAAATTGAGAGTAAGCACTTTCATTGGTGGAAGCATTGAGAGAGAAGAGAAACTATCATCGGGACTGTTCTTTTCGGCAATACCTAAACGCCACCGTCAACCTTCAACGGAATGACGTCGTCGGATTCTATGGGTTGGGACGTTTAGTGCTACCGAATGTAAAATCATAAAAATGAACAAGGAAATTCAGATACACGTACATATTTACGGATATGAAATTTTTTGTAAATTTTCTCTCATTTCGTCGTTATAAAGCGACGACAAAGTTTGATTTCTTTTCAAAAATCGGTCGTTATATCCGTAGCGTCGTTATATACAACGACGTTATAGCCGACGGTAGAATAGCTTAAAATATAAATAAATCAACCAAATGAAAGGAAAATGGTCGTTATGAGCGATTAGTCATAATAAACAAAGGGGTTATAAGCGATTTGCACTGTATTCCTTTGTTTTGTGCGGTAAATACTTTTTAGAACTCGGCATCGGCATTCGATGGATTACAATGGCTGGTTGTATACCCTTCCTTGTTTCTCTTTAGCGACTTCGGGGATGCCAAAGAGCCCGGCGTCCCCTGCAACTTTAATTTGCTCCAAGGCATCAATTTTTTGTTGAAAAGTGAGAGACTCTTTCACAAGTGAGTTGTTGCTTCTAGATTGGTCTCTAAACTTTCAACGTGCTGCACAATGTTAAATACTATTTTATTGACAAGCTCCAGCCTTTAACCAAATTTCTTTTCAATGAGATAAATTTTGGAACAAATGTCACTGCGAATCTTTTATTTTCCTTGCTTTGAAAACCAACCACTTTCGCATATTGAACAGGAATATGTTGTAGTGAATGCAATTAATGAAAATAGTTACTTTTAGAGTTTCGACAAATTTTCCAAGTATTTTTTTAGCGTCACTTGAATAAGGTCAGTATCAGTTTTTACAATTTCAAATGAAAATGCATGCTTTACAATACGATTATCGTTCCAGTTCTCGAGAAAAGGATGTTACCACAAATGACCTGTAGGACAATTGGCAATAACGTTTTAGCCAAGAGGATTTTCCAATCCCTGCCCCCAGCTTCAAGAAGAGCATAAAAATCAACCGATCGCGGGTACTATGTTAATTTAAGGTAATTTAAGACTGCGTTGTCTCAGGAGGAGACTCTTCAAAGATCGGGAACCTATAAAATAAATAACAAAGCTAAGTCAAGAAATGAATTTGCCCATTTACTAACTCGTATAACTTTCCTCATTTTAGTGTAGCGCCTCGAAAAATATAGGACATAAATGAAGTTGAATATAATACCTACTGTCTGTTAAAGAAAATCTTTGTCTTCGGATTTGCATTTTTTAAATCTTTACCAATTTCACGGAACTTCCGTGCTGACTTTCAAATTCACTCACACTTTGTCCAGAAGAATTCACGATATATATAAAATGCATGCACCGTTTACACTGATGTATTTTTTTTTATTTTTATTAATTTTGAGCAGAAGATAAATAAGAAATAAATACAATATTGAGAGTTCCACTCATTTTATTAAGCTTGTAATTCTTAAATTAAAATATAATTATCTATAATATCTGAAATCATATCAGTTAATCGACGTCGATATATTTCATCTGTGGTGAATGCCTTCAGACAAATTTCGTTTCTTCTTCTGCTGAAAAAATTCTCAAAGCCCTCTATATCCGTTGTAAAACCTTGCGTTATTTCAGGCGGCAGAATTGTCAAATGCGAAAACAAACAACTCTCAATCAATCCACACAACATGAACTCCTCAACACTGTCCTCAAACTGTTTCTTTGGTATATAGTCTTCAATCTCAAGACCGTTCTGCCTTAAAAACTCGTCGATCATGCTGTAGTAGCTCTTTAAAAGCGTATCCAAATGTTTACTGCGAAACTCCTTGCTAGTGGGTATTGTTAGCAAGGTGATGACATCTAAAATCGGTGGTGCATAGCGCGTCAGTTGAAAGTCAACAAGTCTACTCTCAACAGGACGACCATTCTCGTACTTGAACAAACAATTATTAGCCCATAAGTCACCATGACTGAACACATTGTAGTACTTCGAGGACGGTTGACAGAGTTCAAAGATTTTCCTCATTCTCAAGGGAAACTCTTTCAAAATATACTCCAACTGATCGGAGTCCCTATATTCTGGCATTATCTTGATAAGCTCACAAATAGAAGCATTGGCGTTATTGAAATTTACTGAACGAACGCGTTCTCCTTAACAGCCTCTGGAAAAATTAGTGGAATTTTTTGATGATTCTTTGTTTCAAAGACTATCGATGCCGCAGGCTTGCCAATGACTTCAGTGCAGAATTAAGGTGATCGAAGTCCAAAATTCCCGACCGATCAGCAGCCATGTGAAATCCCATTTCACCCAGGTGCTCGAATACCAAAATGTCATCTTTAGCGTAGTAGCACCTGGCGGCGAAAGAAGAAAATCCCTCCTGCAGCCTTGGCAGAACATCTCGATAAACACAAATTTCTTTCCCGAAAACACCAAACTGCTCTATGTAATCCGCTCTGGAGGGAATATCACTTGGAGCAGATTTAAGGAAAAATATCACTTCCTCTGGTGCATCGGATGGTGTTCGTTGAATTTGAACACACAGCGATTCATGTCGGCCGAGGAATCCCGTTGGGACATCACTGCAACCCTTTAGCGAATAGTTGAGAATATTAAAGACGTTTACGGCATTTTGATGTGAGTATCGCTGGCACAGATTTTGAAGCACAGCTGGTGACAATTTTGATGTTTCCATTGTGAGATGGTGGCGTTAAGTGAACTTGTTGAGACAAGAATATACCTATGGGCCTATTTATAACAAAGATGCTTCTTTTGTTGCAATATGGATTAGATAAAGCGATAACTTTTATGACGCCCGTTGGCTGTCTACTTGGTGGAATCTAATATTTATTGTGATACATCTACGTATTTCTTGACTTGTTTATTAGTGAGCAAACTTGTTAATCTTCTAACAGTATATTTAGATTTTTATTCTGAGACGCATCGTTACATAAACATTATGACCAATTTGGCAGCTGTATATCTGTGCTACATGTAAATAAAAATATCTCATGAATGTTGAAGTTAAAATTTGCGGAAACGAACAGTTTTCAATTTACAGAGGCTTGAAGGCTCAAACAATATTATACACTATAGGAGAGGGTGTACAAATCTGGCAAGTGTACCAATTATTTCTCAAAAATTATTAAGTTAATTACGC
Source organism: Pocota personata (assembly GCA_963082735.1). Taxonomy (NCBI): domain Eukaryota; kingdom Metazoa; phylum Arthropoda; class Insecta; order Diptera; family Syrphidae; genus Pocota; species Pocota personata. Next base: position 42,589,192 of record OY720429.1, on the reverse strand, counting down.
ATTGGCAACACTGTGCTTTTAAGTACATCATGTGTGGATATAGCGTATCGTGTACATATGTATGTACCTACCTATAGCCATTCGCTAAACAAAAAAAAAATATAGAATTATAGGGTGCATACATTTTAGGGTTGGTTGGAATTGAGTCGCGAACGGTGAGAGTGGACATGCTCTGGATCATAAGTGCCTTGTCTGCATAACCACCTCTTCGCTAGCTACCCATAGGACGAAAATGTGTCATTTAAATAGAAAACCAAACCCACACCTGGGCAACGGGAATTTAACGATCTCCTGAAACAAAAGGTACTGCGCAATTTCAAGACCCATGACTCACGCCATTTCCTCAAGAAAGCAGAAAATTTATCTCCAAGAAGGAGTCACAATACACCGGTTTAGCGAATGGACTCGGTTCATCGAACCTTGCTAGGGCCCAGTCTGTAGTTGCGGAATCTATGCCCAACACCTTGAAAAAGGCCAAGAAAGTGCCAAAGCTTTCTCTGAGATGGTTAGGGATAACCTCGTTGTCGCGGACTTGTACGACGATGAAGGATAGATCTCCTTTGCCTTTACGAGCATATTATTACGCACCAGGGCTTTGCCAAGTTGATCTCTTGCAACGACCAAAATTTTGTGGATTTCGTCACTACTGCTATCGGCAGTATTGGTGAGATCTGGCGAGGAGCTAAGCTCAAGGCAACAACTAAAGGATCTCGTACCAAAGGATCATGCCAAGGCCATGACAATTATTACCTAACAAAACCCTGACTTGGCAGTCAAGGGCTGGAAATTTTTAGAAGAATCATCGAATTCCAAAAAGGCTCTCCAATCGAACAACGTCAAATTAAAGAAGACCCGCCGCTCGCTTTGCTACCGCAAAGAATTTTATGATCAAGTGTGTTCTTAAGGAAATAGCGATGAGGCTTTTAAGAACGGACCAATCCAACTAAGTAGAACCTTCTAAAACTGCGGAAGCCGCCGCTGATTTATTATCCCCCGAGGAAATAGACGCTACCATTGTGGAGAGACATATAAAAGATAGCAATGATGCATCCGCTAACTGAAGAGCAAGAAATGCAAATGTTCGTCCAATTTCATCAGAGCTTCAATGCTTCGCCATATTAGGTAAAAAACAATCTATACTCACAGGTATCTTATATCAGCTCGAAAAGCCTGTCACATGTCCAAAGCATTCGCCGACAACTAATCCATATTTACTTTACATTTTAATGTTTTTCGAGACGATGGTCTTGAGAAAGAGGACAATTTCTCTGGTTACGCTGTTCTTTGGTAATACTGAACTGCATAGACTCTGCACTCATTAAAACCTCACACATGGCAAATTTTGAGTTTATCTTTACTGCTACATATGTACATTCATTCATCTCAGCCCTAGTAAGGTTACCAAGTTGGTATAGATGCAATTGATTTTCTGTTTAATGTTGTGGCTACCTGTGACGTTGTCATAATTCTGGGAGATTTTAATTTTCCCGATATTAAATGGGCTCAGTCTAATGATGAATCCCACCTCGTCGCTACAAATGCTTCCTCAGACAAGGAGGTCCTTTTCATTGACTGCATCTCCGACTCCGGCCGTTATTAGTTAAATTTTTTTTTTTTTTCCCGAGGGTTGGTGAAAAAATCTTCCATAGACACTATGAGGATAGCAAGCGCGTGCTCATAGTAGTGTCAGATTCTTACTGACTAAAAAAACACCACCCTGCGATTTAATTTGTTATATATTGCAACTAAGAAGGACCTTATCAAGCAATTTTTCTGTCATGAAAAAATTCGTTTGGCAGGTTACTTTCCACTGAAAGATCCTGCATGTTCCGCAATCTAGGCGCGGTTGATTCCTATCTCGCCAAGTCGAAAGGTTTCGTCCTTTGTAGTCGGCGCAATAAATTGCTTTCATCCAGAATTTGTAGGATTGCATTGTTGATATGTCCGATTAGTCGGTTTCTATGCTATCTCGCGAAGCTTCTAATTTCAGCTTCGATTGTCGGAATTCCGAGATCCCTGTGGATATCATCGTTTCTAGTATACCATGGTGCATGGACAATTTCTCTGAGCACTTTATTTTGAAAAGTTTGTAAAATATTGGTGTTTGTTTTCTTGATACAGTCCCAAAGTTGTATACCGTAAGTCCACACCGGCTTTAGGACTTGCTTGTATAAAAGCAGTTTGTTCTCAATACTGAGCTGGGAGTGTTTTCCGAGCAACCAGTTCATTTCTCTATATTTGATTTCGAGTTCTTTACGTTTCATTTTCACGTGCTAATTCCATTTCAGTATTACGTCGAGTGTCATTCCAAGGTACTTGGCCTCGTTTGCAAAAGGTATTCGGGCCAAGTTTAGGAAAATTGGCAATTATTATGGCATTATTAACAAAATTAGGTAGACAACTCGACCTGATGTTCTCATCATACGCCATAAACAGCGTCATTTCAGCGAGTAATCATCTTCTCTCCAAATTAGACCACTACCACCCACCTCTAACAGTTAGATCATCATTAGGAATAGTACTTTCTGCACATTGGAGGATGACAAAGAAGTTGATATAATTGCTACCGACTGTAGTTAGGTCTTAGACAAAATTCCATGTGTTCAATATTTTAGGCATGTACTCGTACATATCAACTCCCACTGATTCTCGTCAATTCTAATATAACTTGAATAGGTCTTCAACCTGGTGCGACAAAAGAAATGTCTTAAGGTCAATGTCAACAAATGTCAATCTGTGTATCACATAGTCTCCAAGATTCAATTGTATCTGTGGCGAACCTCTCCCCTCCGTCACTTTATTAGAAGAGCCAACTATGTTTTCTTCTTCATGAATCGTCACGAAATCCTTTTTCTTTACCTATTATGATAATCATTACTTACTTACTTATGTCCTATATCCCCTTGTGGGTTCTAGGGCCTCGACTACGCCTACGCGCCATCGTGTACGGTTTCTGGCAATGTATCTCAGCTCTCCCCAACTTTTCCCCAACTGCCGTGCTTGCTTCTCGACTGTTCTCCGCCATGTTCTCGGTGGACCACCAGGTCTTCTGCCGTCCTGAGTTAAGGGGTTCCATTGCATAGCATGGTTCGCTATGGAGCTGTTACCCTTTCGGAGCGTATGACCAATCCACTGCCACTTCCGTCGCTGGATGGTTGTGCCTATTGGTTCCTGACCTGTACTCTCGTAAAGGTGTTCGTTAGAGATACGATTGGGCCAGAAAATCCTTAAGATGTTGCGCAGGCACCTATTAACGAACGTTTGCAGCTTTCTGGTGATAGCGGTGGTCACTCTCCACGTGCTGCATCCATATAACAGCACGGATTCAACGTTGGAGCGGAACAGTCTTAGCTTGGTGTTCAAACTGATTGCATTGCTTCGCCATATTTTGGACAACATCCCGAACGCGGACTTTGCTTTGGCGATTCTGTTGGCTATATCCAGTTCGGTTCCACCATCGGTCGAGACAATACTCCCAAGATACTGGAAATCCTCTACTCTCTCTACCGGTTGTCCAGCAATGCATATTTGAGCCGATGAGTTCGTTCCAAGACTGATAATTTTAGTTTTTACGGTATTAATTTTCAGGCCGACGACCGACGCCAGCCTCCCTCTCCACATCTGCTGTCATTTGGTGGAGGTCCATAATTCTATGAGAGAGTAAGCATACGTAATGATAATCATTCCCTTTGAATTAGGGCTATCCAATGCAGGTTCATTTGTTCTGCTTTACGGGGTCTTTCTTGGCTAGATAATTCAAGAGTCATGGTAGTGGACCGCCCTTGCTCTAAATCGGCTCCCAATAATGATAAGAACACGAAAATAAACATGTTCAGATGAACCATGTTAGTAACTCTACCAAATTTAGCTTAGGTTGTTGCCGAGATACAAGGTTTCAAAAAACACTTTTTTGGGGACTGACAGACTGACTCACTAATCATCAAAACCTAGATGTAGTTCTTGGTGTGTATGAAGATAAAGGGCAAAATTGGGGACTTTGCAACATGGTTTCCAAAAAATGAAAGGGGTAAAGGTGTAACAGCATCATAGAAGGTATCAAAACCTTTAGGACGCTTCCCGTGATCATAGAATCCTGAAATTTTCTACATAGGTATACTTGGTGTGTACGTAGACAAAAGTGGAAATGAGAGAGTTGGACTTTTCAACATAGTTTCCAAAAAAAGGTGTGACATTATAATCCATAGATATCACAATCTGCAAAGTGTAAATATTTTGTGTTACTCGTATATCGTTTCCAAAACATGGGTCAAGTGCAAGTTGGGCCTCTCGCAGTTTAGTGTTCCGTACCGTTATTTTATCTGTATCAATGTCCATAGATCAGTCTATATGTCACTATTTATTAGGGGTTAAATTTTGAGCTAGAAACATGAAATTAGTTATATAAGAATTCCAGAATCCGAAATAGTGCAAGTTTTTTTTTTTTTATAATTTGCACGTGTTAAAGGGGATATGAATACTCTTATACAAATTTTTTTTTTAGAACACGTGCGTTTTTGTGGAAAGGTGAAGAGACAGAGAGAAAGACAGAGTGGTGTAGTTTGAAACTCAGGTGGTATTAAGTTTCTGTAAACTCCAAGGGTGGCTGTCCAGATAACTGGGGAGTATTTTTGTTTGTTTTCGCTATTATTGTCGTTGCTTATGATTCACAGTATTTTTTTCCGCCCTCCTGATGTCATCATCACGATCAAGTTGCATTTTAGTCATATTACCGCCCTAATGCCAGTGTTATGCCTTCACAGTAGAGTTGACTTAGCTTTCGCAAGTGATCGACTTTTTTTTTTATTTATTTCATGCGAAATAAATAGATGATTCTTGACATCAGGATTCGAACCGTGAATCAACAGCGTGACCACTACACCATGACCACAAGTGTAAACATTTTTATCATACGCCAACAGACACTCCGACTTTTGAAAAAATTTAGTTTTTCTCAATATTTTTACTAAAAACTGAAAAACATTGTCTAAGTAAAATGTGTAGACGCTGACTTTTTCTATATCTATTTCACACATTATAAATGGCCACGCCAACATTTTGGGGGTTTTAAAAAAAAAACTGGGCGTCGTGGCGTAGTGGTTAGTGTGTCGGATCACTACGCATGAGGTTCCAAGTTCGAATCCCAGAAAACACCAAAACAATTTTTCACAAATTGCCGTTCGGATACGGCACTAAACTGTAGGTCCCTTCCATTCGTGTGAAAAATATAACGCACACAACACGAGTGGTTGCGAGATGCTAGGCCCTGACACTTAAAGAGCTATTGCGCCAAATATTTATTTATTTTTTATTTTTTTTTTTAAAACTTATATTCTCCGTGGGGACGGTCTGAGGGGGTAAAACATGCAAATATTAACCTTCATCAAAAAATGATCAAACAGACTGCTACACGCTCATCTACTGTGGAAATTAGCAACAACAATCTCGTTTTTGACTTATTTCCATCCATCGTCGGGGTAGCCGCCTATACGAGGGATGTTCGATAAGTCAGTGACTTTGATGCAAGACGGCGCTCGGATCGCATAGACAATTTTTTTCTGTCGTCTTTGTTTCTTTCTCGGCTTAGAAAAAAAATCAAATAGATGTGTCAATCACTTAGTTTTTTACAGTGATCGAAAGAACTTTGATTTATCAGATTTGGCCAAAATGGAAAAAAGTGAGTTTCATGTTTTAGTAAATCACTACTTTTTGCTGGGTAAAATCATTAAAGAGACTGAAGACAGACTTAAAAAATGTTATAGAGACTCTGCTCCCTCGCATGGAATGGTACACAAGTGGTTCACTGAATTTCGTTGCGGTCGTATGAGCACAAAAGATGCTGAGCGCCTAGGACGTGAAAATGACGTCACAACGGAAGAAATGGTCAACAAAATCCACTATATTGTGTTGGACGATCGCCGGGTCTAAGTTCGTGAAATAGCTCTTATAAGAGGACAAACGCGACTTAAGGGTACTTATTTTCGGTTCGCCCCGGGAGCCTTCCTTTATCCATCATTCAAGGAGCAAACCCCACACTGTTTTTTTTATTTCATTTTTTTGCAGACCAAAACTGATCGGGATTAAGCCCCAGTTTAGACCGCAGAAAAATATACTGCGTTGAGATAGCCGCGGTAACCGCGCGGATATGCAACAGATGGGCGAGGTTACATATTGTAATATAATGTAGCATAATAACTACGCCCAAAAGATGCAACACATTCCGAAGTATCTTTTCATTCGAGGTTCGTGTCCACAGTAAGAGACGAATTATGTCTAAGACGACGTCGCAGAATTAAGAGAGAGTTATAACCGCAAGAGTTTATTGGCTGCAGCTGTCATCTTGGCATTATTACATCAGAATTTTCTTGTTCCAATGGCTGAAGAATTTGCTAGAAGTTTCTGGCTATGAGAAATGCGACCATATAAGGACAGATGGCGATCGAGGCAAGGCAGTTGGGTTTTGAACCGCACGAAGAGATTGGAAAAGTGATAACAGCCGAAGTTGCATTTTTGTGATAAATTTAAAGTTGAGAGTTAACAAGATGCAATTAGTTTGGATTTGTGAATTAAGTAATTGAAAGGAGATAAAGTGATTTGAGAAGAAAGAGACCTTGTAAGGAAGGAATTTGCGAAGAATAGTATAGTGTGAACTTGAATTGTTCTATAGACTAGAAAATAAAGAAATAATCTCACAGAATAACGTTTTATCTACTCGAGCCGTAGCTCGCATATTACAATATGTACACCTCAGTTCAGAGATGGAAATTGAAGAAGCAATGTAGTTACTCTTTAAAAAAAACAAAGAGGCAGTATTGGGTGCACCCAATACGAGTATTAGTGATCAGTTCTCACATGGTCTATTTGTAACATTATAGCCCAAATTAAGAGAAGTCGATTACATCATTTGACGTATTACTTGAATTGATCAGGGAAGAAATTTCAAGTTGTCATACCCATCAAGCGTCTCTTACTTTGAGGTAAGATATTTATTTTTTATTCCATATCAGAACATATATTTTGAAAAATAGAAAACTCTGGGTCAGAACTAAAGTATCCTTTCATAGATGTCACTGCCTTCAGCTTTGATAGCTTTTCATAGCACAATATTCCCGTCTCATCATCCATCCAATTACAATCTTCATATACTTTTTTTTTTCATCTCCGTTATGTTTTATCACTGCAGAATAAACTTCGCACGCCTCAAAATCGGCAAATTTGGTGGGACAATAAAATATTGCACTTGTCATTCCTTTAAGAAGCACCATCTATTGCTGCTATAAAACCTAATCGTTCGAAATGTTTACACGCCGTAGACTATACCAAAACATGATCAACTTTACATAAATTTGTTTGGACTGACGTAACCAGCATAGCGCTTTAATTAAAGCGTTTACACCGATGATATTTGTTACGTACAATAGATGCGCTTGGTCCCAGACCAAATCATATATTTATTATCCATTGGTTTAGTTTACACCTTGCCTTGTTTTGCCAGTGTGCCTCGTCACTTTGGTAAGTCAAAGACAAATTGCTCTTTATCCTCCAAGACAGTTAACTTAGTCAAGCAAACGCATTCAGTTTAGGAAGCACTGACTGATACGATCTAGGTGCATTTGTCTATTTGTTATTCTCGTCACAACTTCCGTCTCGACTTCCGTCAATGATAGCTATTTTCCAGTTCTTCTCATAACTCACTAGTAGTAGGGATTGGAAATGCATTCTCAACTAGCCCACAATTTCCACCGCAGCACTTGCAGGCACCAACTGTTGGTGTCACAGAGCACCCATTTTTTTCCCATCGCCCCTGCATATTTCATAGCGCGTCGTTGGCTGATTTAATTCGAAATACCTTTGTAACTGAAAAAAGACATTCTGGAACAGTCTACGTAAGAATCGGTAGATACTGCGAGTGGCACCAAATGGTGACCTGATGCAACTTTCTTCACAAAAATTCGGTTTTAAAAATTTGACTCATTTTTGACATTCTTTAATTCAAATCAGTAAAAACTACGCAATCATATTTGACGTGACCCAGTCTGTGAACTTCGCAATATCCGAGAAAACAGAGTACTCAAATAGATTACAATTCCCAGATTCATTTATTAGTGTAGCCGAAAATATTCCTCTCAGCGTCCATTTGGTTCCATTTCGTATCATTAAAGCGCTTCCCGAAGCACCTCTACATAGACCTATTCCATCCCTATTTCCCGCACAAATTGTCCTATTTGATGTTAAATGAAACAGTTGCTCATTCGATCTTAAACACTGCCAATGACGGACAATTTTCGCACTGACCAACTTCGGAACAGATTCATCTCCACCCCAACCTACAATGCTTCCTGTGGTGCCATCAATAGCATGGTCATCTGCAGGTCCCTGCCATAAGCATATTGGTCGGATTGAAGGTGTGAAGCTATAGAGAAAAGAAAAAAATATATTAAAATACGAGTAGACCCATGACCCTTACTTACACTACACTCTCCAAAAGATGTACAATGGCTACATCGGCATCACGAGTAATGGGTTGCTTTCTGAAGTCAGGATGTATGATAAGTTTTTTGACTCCAATATTGGCAGCACTTTCCCAATCGTTGAGGTTATGTCGACCCATAGACAGCAGCAGGTTCACAATTGGAATATTCTCCAAGCAGTGAGCTGCGCTTATTACTGTCCGTCCAGAGATTAAGCTTCCTTCGCATTTGAAAATCAACGCATCGTCAGACCTTTCGTAAATGGCCACAATCCACGGGTAGCGTGTTACATTGATGCTTAGTTTGTAAACTGCGAGATCGTTGGCCTGAATTCTAGTTTCCTGACCGCAATTGGAGTATGAGTTTATCACCATCTCAGACGTAATTGTTGGCTTCGGTTTTGTTTCATCTGAATAGGAGTATGTGTCTTTCACCATCTCAGACTCTGATGTAATTAATGGCTTCGGTTTTGTTTCATCTGAATAATAATAGCATTAATATGAAACTTTTATACTCCGTAAGTCAAATGAAGCATATGCTTACTAATATCATTACTGGGCCTTTCAGTTGATGGTTTTGGCTTTGGCACTGATACTATAGTTACATCATGTACCAAAGCATATGCGCTTATTGGTGGGTTACCTAGAAAAGGATTCGTTTCGTATCAGTTCTACGGTCCATGTTATAGATTAGGATTTTACTAATTCGTAACATTTTCTTGTTTGAGGAGATGAGGGATAGAGAAACTTTGTGCGTAAGGCTTAACTTTTTTTTTGGAGTTAGTTACTACTTCTGTTGTATGTAAAGGGTGTTTTTTCTTTTCTTTTGAGGTATAGAAATTTACAATGGACCAAAATACATAAAAATCATGACAATGGCCATGGTATTGGCATTTTTGGAAAAATAATTTTACGCTATTAGTATTTAAATATGATTTCGAGCATATGGGCGCAGAGATTGGCTCGAATAAAGCGCAATCTGAAAGTCAATTTTCGACCACTTTTTCGAGCATCCATCGTCTCATATACCCACAGAAAATAATCCAAAGGTGTTAAATCAGATGGTCTTGGAGGCCAATTCACAGGTCCATTACGCGCTCATAGAATGTTTCCTTCAATAAATTGATTGTGGCGCGCGTTGTGTGGCATGTTGCGCCGACTTGTTGAAATCACAACTCTTCCACATTAATGCCATTCAACTGTGGAACGAAAAAGTCAGTAACCATGGATTTATAGTGCTCTTCATTGACTGTAACGTTCTACCCGGCATCACTTTTGAAGAAATATGGATCAATGATTCCAACAGAGCATAAAGCACACCAAACAGTGGCTTTTTGTGGATTTTCTTTACTTCAAATACAGTAATTTTGCTTATTGACGTAGCCATTCAACCAAACATGAACCTCACCGCTGAACAAAATTTTGTGGTGAAAATGGGGATCAAAAGTGGTTGGACACAATTGTTTTGCACGATGGCTACTCGACTCATTAGGGTCATCCTCAGTACTACGCTCCACATCAGCAACAGTTTATTCGGTGTTCACTGTACGACGTCTCTGCTTATGCGTATTATCAATGAGAGTATGCGTGGTGCGCAAACGATCCATGGTTACTCGAATTACTTGCTCGGATGGACGATTATGTCGACCGTAAAATGGAGCGCACGGTAAGTTTCGCGAACCGAACCACGATTTTCGAAATAAATTTGCACAATTTGCGAACTTTGTTCTGGCGTAAGTCTATTCATAATGAAATGGCAAGCCAAACTGAGCACAAATCAGCTGTCAAATTGACTGTCGCTGGAAAAAGTATTGCCAATACGAAACAAAAAAAAAACCTTGACATTTATGGGAACATGGATGGCTATCGCTCAGGAGACTATTAACCATGTACATTATAGATTAGACAAAATATTAATGTAGCAAGTTCTGTTTTTATTAATCATAACTACATAAATCCAATTTATACAAAATATACAATAAGCTCCCATTAATCTACTTGAGTAAAATTGTCTCCGATAAATATACAATTTTCAAAATTGCGGTAATAAAGTGCACTTATTCGAATTTTTCTCAAATACAGATAGACAGACATGGCCCTCATTCGGTCCATGCTCTCGTGTACTTCAATATAGCGGCAAGTATGATGGAAAGGATTCGGGTGTTTGAAAGGGCTTGCCTTCACTTGTACAGAACACCAGAGTCTCAGCACATAAAATTCTATTCTAATATGGTCCTATAAAACAGGGCGAATATGATAAGAGTGGACAATTTCCTGGTCTAGATGACTCGAAGGCACATTGCAAGAGCAATGACCTCGATGAATAACCTGATCTTCGGGGCTTATTACGCCAACCATAGGTACCATGAGAGGGTGTGCCTTAACGGCGTTGTCACCACAGAAGTATTCCTTTATTTCGATCAGGCAGGTCTCATCCAGGATAGTCAGCGGTGTTGCTAATCTTCCACTTTGCCCGGACAACTGTGGACAGGCGTTTTCAATTTAACATCGACATGAAGTATCGTGGCCAAATACTGCAATACTGTCGGACAGCCAGGCCGTCATAAAAGCATTGATATTGCATGAATCAGGTCGAAACTGGTATGGGAGTATTTTGCCAAGCTAAATAGACCTGGTCAGAATAACAGAATCACTCCCTACGAGCATCAGGTCACGTGGGAGCAGAGGGTAATAAAGCAGCTGATGAACTAACAAGAGAGGCATCTCTGTCGGACCAGAACCATTCTGCGGTATGGGACCGCATAAAACACAGGAAGTACTAAGAAGAGAAGAAAACCACAAAAGAGACAAACGGGAAGAACTTCCGAAGATAAGACAGGCCAAAGAACTTCTTGGGAGCTACAACCGGAAATCATATCATATCAATTAAAACCGGGTCCAAATTATAACAGGCTTTCTAATGGAGCTTCAACTTAATAAAGTGGACAAGGTCACTCAAGACTCTCCTCAACCTCCGAAACACGTGTAATTTAAAGGTCAATTTCATGAAGAAGAACTATATACAGTGAACTAACAAGCTTCTAGATTGTACCAATGGATCGCGGCGCTTCTGTTCAAAGGCAAAACAACAACTTCAGTCACTTTCCATTTCCACCTCCATTTCTTAAGAGGACGAATGACCAACCACAGCACCCAAATATACAGCCGGTCTCTTTTCAAACATTTGTTCACGCAATTCGCTTCTAGATCCGGCACACGCGGATGCGACCAATTACCCCGGGATAGCAGTAATCCATGCCAAATGTGAAGTTTAGAGCTCGTCTATGGCGGCGCTTGTTTAATCATTTGGATTGCAAAAAGACATCAGGTTCCGATGGAATACCAACATAGTGCCTAAAAACTGTACCGGAACTAGCATCTATTCTTTGCAAACATTTTTCTATGTTTTCCATTTATGTTGGAAAACTGTCAGCATTCAACCGATTTCCAAAAAAAAATGCTTGCCATAAAACTATCGTCATATAGCGTTGCTGTATTGCATATCCAAAGTGATGGAAAAATCCATCAATTCTAGTCTAATTCTAATTCTAAAGGTCTTCGAGCTACGAGGTATTCGCAGCCGCAGTTCAACTGGAGAGGTGCTGAGCTATGTAGCCCGTCTATGAACATCAATCATTGAGTATCGCGGCTGTTGCGCTGGGCAGCTCAAAAGCTTGTGAAAGAGTTTGGCATAGGGTCCTATTAATCAAACCAGCCTACGGACTACCAGTTTTATAGCTGGGTAGATAATATTAATTCAAGTTGTAGTCGATGGAGTGTCTTCCGGCAAATTAATCTATAAACGCTGGGAGGGCACATGGGTTTATTCTATACCATATCAAAGATGCACTGATGAAGAAGAAAAAACGACATATTGGTTTCAATCCGCAGCAATTCAAGAGCAGAATTAATAGGTATTTCGGGAAGACGTCTCACCGACATCAGTTCGCCACTTTCCCAAGAGAAGAATGTTAAAAAAATTAAAGAAAATAAACATATACTAGTATGTAACTAAATCGAAAAAAACCTACTCCTATTAATTTACAACTCAGAATAACCATTGAAATTTAAAAAGAATTTAAAAGTAGTCTTATGTAAAATATGGACAGACGTTTAAGAATATTGGAATTATAAGGGCTAACCTTTAGGACCGGCACATAAAGTAACATTATTGACAGAGATACCGAAAAGTTGCGGCACAGCAGTACCAGGTGGAAAATCAACTCTGTAGGTAATCGGTATTGTCTCCATATAACAACACTCTCCATGGCCGAATTTCGTCGTCTCCACAGTTCCTAAGTTGGCCTGAAAAGAAAGAAATATGAATAGATTTCACACATAATCGAATGATAATTCGAGATATGACATTAAAAGTACTCCACACTTATATACGTGTATCTCTATGTCGGTCCCAATAGCAGTCATTGAAAAATAAAAAAATATTTAGCTTATTATATACAAGAAAATCATTGATTTAAAAAAAAAAAAAAAATTCCTTCGAAGCCAAAATATCTCGAAATATCGGTTGAACGAAATTATCCGAATGATATATTCGTAAGTCGTGATGCCTCGAGACATCGTTTGATCGAAATCGTTTGAAAGCATTTTATCAAATTTCAAATTTGGGTTAAGATAAGTATATGTCGCTTCCAAGATTTTGGAATAACCGTTGTATAGGGTAACCAGATAAAAACGGTAAGAAAAGAAATTTAAATAAAACAACAACAGTATGAGATATCAAATTGATTCTGAATTTATTTTGAAGCTACATTCATGCCATTATATATGGAATAGCACATCATTTAAATAGCTGCCTCGGTTTTGCTGGCAGTGCTTCAAGCGATTGGTCCAATTTTTGATGGACCTACGCGTTGGTGTCAAGTCGCATAATCGTGGCGGCCAATTGATGAACGCTTGCCGTGAGATGACCCAGTCGCCAAATTTCTCCTTCCCCACCGCCTTGTTGGAACCACAGCTCGGACATATCGATGTTGTCGAGCTCTGGCCACAGAAAGTTGGTGAACATCGCTCTATACCGAGGACCATTAACGGTAACAGTGTCTCCTTCCTCACTTCGAAAGAAATAAGGTCCGATGATGCCGCCGTGCCACAAACCGCACCAAACAGTCAATCTTTGTGGATGCTTTGATGCTTGGTCGAACACTTGTGGATTGTGATCGCTCCAATAATGGCAATTTTGCTTGTTGACATAGCCGCTGAGCCAAAAATGGGCCTCGTCCGAGAAGATGATTTTTTGGCCACAATCTGGATCTCCGGCCAACATTTCTAGCGCCCAATTAGCGAACTCACGGTATTGTCTATGGTCGTCCGGCTTCAATTCATACGTCAGCACAATTTTATACGGATGTAGGTCCAAATTCAACCGCGAAATAAGCCTGGTTGAATCTCTGGCAATGCCCAATTCAACTGATCGACGCCGAATCGACATTTCTGGGTATTCTTCAATACTAGCCGCTACCGCGACTATGTTTTCTTCACTTCGCACCGATCTCTGTCTGGGTGGTGACTCAAGGTCCAAAACGCTCAAACTATTCCACCGTGCGACGAATTGCCTGCGAACTGAAGCCATGATGACGACCGACCTCACGACGAAATTCACGTTGCGTATTTGCAACTGAGCGGGAATTTCGATAATATTTTTTAATAATTTCCCCACGTTCCACCTCACTGAATATTTTGACAGCTGGATGCCATTGGTAACTTTGACAGCTACTGAAACATAACAATGGGGAAAAACTATCATTGCTAAAAAAATTATAATAAAGGGTGACCAGCCTTTATTATATTTTTTTTACTTTTGTCACTAATTGTCAGACGTTAGCGAGAGGTGGGACCGTGAGAAAACTTTTTATATTTTTTATTTTTGTGTTTTCTTGAATTCGAACCTTGAACCTCTCGCTTAGTGATCGCGCACTTAACCACTGAGCCACGTCTCTCACTATATTATTGCGATAAAGGCAACGAGTGGAAAAAAGTAGGTACTTTTTCAAAGTAAAAATGTGCTGAAAAATGTATGATACCAATATATTTAAAATTGACACTGCAGTCAGCATTTTTAAGTGAAAGTTTAAGCACTTTGCATACTACATTGATAGTTCCCCAGGTTGTGGCTTGCACAATCATGCGAATTAAATATTATATCTGAATCGGAGGACTCCTGCCCAGTAAGACTGAAAAACACCAGTTTATTTTTGCTACTTACAATAAATCTCTGTTCAGCAAGTTAACATCTTAATAAAAATACGTCTTGGTTTATACCAGCGATTAAATCCAACGAGCTGACTGAACAATATGGAATTCGAAGGTCGGCTGCAAAAGCTTTAATTTTACTCAAGAATGTTAGTTAAAACAAGAAATTAATATATTTTTATATGTGCGCTTATATTACACGTGCATATTTAACATCTCGCACACTGAGCACATTCCTCATTGTTTACTCGGCAACAAATATCGAGTCGCAATGAGGATTGTTGTGCACGCGAATTACATTTCTCTTCTCCATCTTCATGGGAAGATCTAAATAAAAGGAGCGGAATTTAGTGCAATAGGATCCCCGTAATAAGTAAAGATAAGGTTGGATAAAAACGTTAAAAATTATTCCATTCTGTCAGTTGTAAGAAAACACTCAATAAAAGAACATTGCAAAAGAAAACGAAGCTTGGATTTTCTTTTCTATATATAAGAAACAAAATTGGTCCAAGTACAGATCCTTGGGGTACGCTCAAGTTGTTTGTAATTGAACTGCTTACTCTCAATTTTTACATATTGGATTCTGTCTTTTAGATAAGACTCAAACCATTCGTATATGAATCCTTTGAAGCCCGATTTCTATAAATTATCAATGGTTAACCATGTCGAAAGCCAGCGCAATAATTTGTATCATCTAAACCTTTATGAAGGATGAAGCAAAAGTTCAATAGAGCATCTTCAGTGGCAAGACCAGCCCTAAAACCGAAATGCTCGGGAGTAGATAAATGTTTTAGTTTAAGGTAGGCTAAAATTCTCATCTTAACTACTTTTTTCAAAAACTTAAGAAATTGATGACAATAAAGAAGTTGGTCTATAATTAGATTTGACTGTCTTGTTTCTCTTCTTAAATAGAGGAATCACTACAACACTTTTCCATTTATCGGGGAAATTTCCAGGCGTAACACTAAGATTAAAAAGATAAGATAGACAAATGTCTACTAAATTGGACCCAATGCTCTTAGAACTAAATTCGAAATTATATTATTTCCGTGTGAACTATCATAGAATTATGAAGAGAATTAATCGTTTTCAACAATTCTAATCCCGTTATTGGATTGTTTGTAAATTACCAATGTTATATATACGTATCTATGTCTACTGTAAAGGCAAAACATATTTTTCATATCATTTAACACAAGTACTCGTAAACTGAAAACGACTAATTCGAGAGATAGCGAATTTGTTTGAGAAGGATGCAAAGGATTTTTTAGCTTGTCATCCAGTAATATGACAACTCTCTCAAACTCTGCAATATTTTTCGGACTATTGCCTATGTAATTGTAAATATCAAGAGCCATCGACTCAACAATGAACGAAAGAAGAAAAGCTCAATCCCTCGGTTGCGTACACATTTAAATTTTGCTTGCAATTTATGTTTTGGTCAATAAAAACTTCTCTTATCTCTTAGCTTCAGATCCATTTAGTTGGATTAAATCAAGAAAAAAGTGATTTATTTACTTTGAATGAATGAATGAGCATTTTGGGCACGGTCATGTATCGAATTCTTTGGCAGAAAAGCAATTTAGACATGTGATCAAAATTGTCCTATTAGTGTACCGCTAGGAGAAAAAAATAGCCAATGAGGTCAGAAATCGTCAAATTTGTTAATAAAAAGTCATCAATTAGGGATCGCTTTATATACAAGTATATTTTATCTTACGGCAATATGCTTTACAGAGTATAATAATTTTGATACATAGTGTGTAACATAGAGAAGTAATAACGACAGTATACAGGGTGTTTTGTGGGACTGCCGCTGATTTAAAATTGGCGCCATTTCTCACAGAGATAGTTTTATTATGTGAAAGTTGGCAGTAGTATTCAGCTGTCAATGCCATTTTATCATGGAGAGTTTGGCGCCACAACAAAGTGTTTTAGTAATTGTAAGACTTTATCAAAATCTTTCGTCAATTATTGCAACAGCATAAATTACGAGATTTTTTTTGCTCGACGTGGAGTGCGTGTAAAAAGCACTATTCAAAAATGATCCACAATTTCGAGATCCTTTACACAGTAATTGATTTACCGAAGCCTGTACCACGTAGTATACAACAAATGCAATGAGGGACAATGTGAGTGAAAATGGCAATGTGAAAGAAACTTCTATTCGTCGAAGCGGATTGGGATTTCTCAAATGTCTATGTGAAAAACTATGCATCGCGACCTGTATTTCTTTCCGTACAAAATTCAAGTGACTTAAGAACTTCAAAAAATGGCCACCAGGGACGACAGGACTGGAGTGCAAAAATTTATCGATTATGAGTGGAGCTGTATACAAACAGAATAGCCGTATATGGTTGCTCAAATTCGTCTCCGAATTTCAAAAGATCCTCCTTCCTTCCTTATGTCCTGTATCCCCTTGTGGGTCCTAGGGCCTCTACAACGCCTACGCGCCATCGTGTGCGATTTCTGGAAATGTGCCTCAGCTCTCCCCAACTCTTTCCCAGTTGCCGTGCTTCCTTCTCAACTGTTCTGCGCCACGTACTCCTAGGACCGCCGCGTATCCTGCCATCCTGGGTAAGCGGGTTCCATTGCATCGCTTGGTTAGCTATGGACCTGTCACCCTTTCGGAGAGTGTGACCGATCCACTGCCACTTTCGTCGTCGTATGGTTGTGCCTATAGGTTCATGGCCCGTTCTCTGATAAAGCTGTTCGTTAGAGATACGGTTTGGCCAGAATATCCTTAAGATGTAACGTAGACACCTATTGACAAACGTTTGCAGCTTCCCCGTGATAGTGACGGTCACTCTCCAGGTACCACATCCATATAGCAACACGGATTCAACGTTGGAACGGAACAGTCGTAGCTTGGTGTTTAAGCTAATTGCATTACTTCGCCAAACTATGGATAGCATCCCAAACGCAGATTTTGCTTTACCTATTCGGCTGGCTATATCCAGTTCGGTTCCGCCATCGGTTGAGACAATACTCCCAAGGTATTGGAAACTCTCTACTCTCTCAACCGTTTGTCCAGCAATGCATATATGAGTTGATGAGTTTGGTCCTAGGCTGATCATTTTTGTTTTTGCCGAGTTAATTTTCAGCCCAACGACGTCTGCTGTCATTTGGTGAAGGTCCATTATTCTGTGAGACAGTAGGCATACATCGTCGGCGTAGTCGAGGTGTTTGAGTTCAGATGTAAGAGTCCATCGAATTCCTCCATTTCCTGTTGATAAGGCCGCATTCAGCACATCGCTAATCACCAATAAAAACAATATTGGTGAAAGTATGCAGCCTTGTCGAACCCCACTTTGGACTTCGAATTCCTCAGACAGCCTTCCTCTGTGCAAAACGTGACATGTGGACCCATCATATGTAGCTTTGATAATTGCTATTAATTTATCCGGAATGCCTCTCCTGCGCAAGGCACGCCAAATAAATTCCCGATTGACACTATCAAACGCCTTTTCAAAATCGATGAACAACAGGTGAAGTGGTGATCGATATTCAACACATTGCACGATGATGATCCGCAGGGTGTTGATGTGGTCGACACAGGAGGATCCAGAGCGGAAACCTGCTTGTTCGGCGTCAAGTGTGTCTTCAAAGTGTTCTTTGATTCGCTCCAGGATGATTCTAGCTATTATCTTGGCTACAGCAGGCAGCACGCAGATACCTCTCCAGTTTTCGCACTGCATTAGGTTGCCTTTTTTAGGGAGCTTGACAATCATTCCCTTTTCAAAAGATGGTGCCATATGAATTACAACCAGTTTAACAATGGGAATTGTGAAACAGGCATTTCCAGGCAGGGTTATGTCGAAATTTGGGAAATTCGACTTCTGCCCCGGAGTTACTTGAAGGACCGGGTATACGCCAACAAACTAACAAGATTACAACAATTGAAATACAATATACGCAACGCAAGTGCAGATATTCCAGATGACGTGCTGCAGAATGTGATGATAAATGTGATTGAAAGGACACGCGTTTATGCCAGTGCTAGAGGTGGCCATTTGACTGACATTATTTTTATGTGCTTGTTTTTTAAATGATTCCAAAAAATAGCCTGTTTTGTCGATCTAGCCATGTCCGTATGTCGATCTGTCTGTTCGTATGTCTCCACTTTTTTGGGCTTTAAATTTTAAGCTCGGAAGGTGAAATTTGCTCGAAAGCAATTTGAATTTAAAAGTTCATTACTTCACGCCCACTTTATTAGGGATGGGTTAGACGGGGATACGGTATTATACAATTCGCTCCAGATGGATTGTAACTTTTTTTGTTTCTTTTTTTAAGTTCCTACTAGATGACATCGCAATTCATTTGGTAACGTCATGAAAAAGACCGACAGTTCACGTTCTATAAACAGACAGTTCACATTCTACAAAAGTTTGAAGCGATCATTACAGCAAAAAAAAAACTCTTTCACCAAGGCAATGTGCATGCTGAAAATTGATAATGGATAATGCTGAAAATTGATTCTTCGACCGACCTATTCTCTAGAAAATAGTCAGAGGTCGTGAAAAAATAACCAAAAGGGACTACCCAATATACTCGTATATTAGTATGTGTTGCGTGTTAGGATTTGCCACTCTTTCACCATAACGCAAAAAAAGACGCTCATGTGTTACCAAGCACTTAGGGCGTTATTTACCAAGGAATGGTAAACCGCTTTTAAGTTTATGAAGCTTCAGTTTTAAATTGTACCTAACTATTCACTAAGCCCTATTAGGTAAAATTCCAATATGCGACAAATAAATTGCCAAATTTTCAAAGGCATCCTAAAATAATATTTCGAACCCTGTTCCAAACTGTATGTTAGTCACTGACCAGGATTGCTAATTAAAACTTTTCACATTTTATTTGTCTTTATCTTCTTCAGAGACCAGATTCGATGATGAGCATATGGCAAATATTCCAAGAAAGAAGAATATAACATTTTATAAATTTTATAGTCTGTAAATGCGAGATGCGAAGGGAGGTCTAAGTGACAGAATTTAGGTTAAAATTTAATTTTCCATCATTGAAAGGCGCCCTAACTCAATAAAGGCTTATCGGACTTAAAAACAAACAAATTGTTTCTAGGAAATTTGTCCCTTACTAATTTGAGCTATAAATCATCCTTTTGCGTTGTCCCGAAACTGAGCAATGTTCAAATTATCGCCAGCAATTTTCCATCAGTGGAGACCACAACCAGCAGTCATGCACCAGTGGATAACATTGCCGTGTGTGTGTGGTTATACTCGCGAGCAGTAACGTGATCATATTTTAAATTTCAGCGTGTGCCTGCACTATTAGACTACAAGTGAAAAAAAAAAAAAATGTTTAGCAGTGACGATATTCACCACGTTTCCAAAAATATATTGCAGGTTGAATACTCATACTTAAAGCCTGTTTACCTACGTTTTAGAGAGAACTATAAGAAAAGTTAAAATGTTGAAAGTTAGGAGACAAATCACGGCAACAGAAAATGACCAAGAAGTATAGAATCGCATTAAACCACAAAAGTGGTGTATGTTCAGATTTGTTTACAGTAAAATTAAAAATTTTAAATTCTAATTTGAGGTCTGGCTCATCTCAATACGATGAAAGAAATAATTGACAAATGAGTTAAAATATTGTAAGTTATTGTAAATTGTTCTATTCGATTGGTTTACTAAAGTTTTAAAGTGAAACTTCTATAGCTACAGTAGATTGCATTTTATCGAGCGTTACATCGCGTTTTATCCTGTTAAATGTGAATCCTGGATTTTGGCTTTTTCGTGTAAGGTTGTCCCAGTTTATTACTAAATCACAGGGACAACGGGAATGGAAAACCAATCAGTGCTGTCGTTTAAGTAAATTTAAAATGAGCAATATATGTATATATATATGTAGATATATTTTAGACACCCAGTGATAAGAATTGGCGCTACGTACATTCATATCTACTTATTGATACTATACACTTCAAAACACACCAGCGAAGCGAGCCGGTTTATAAAGCTTTAATTTATAATTATTCAGTAATAACTACCAACTTATTTATCCTGTTTGTTGTTTTTCAAGCTTTAAATTAAAAAATACAGTAGATTCAGAATGCTGTGAATTCCCGTATATATAATTTTGACCTTACATCACTACTGTATTCTTCTACACTATTTTTCAAATAAGTATATTTCTATCATACTTTTAAATTGATCGCTGACCACTCAGTAGGAGACATAGGCTCGAGTCCCAGAAAACAAAAGTCTGAGAAGCTTTTCCATCGACAAATGTTCCTTCCAAAAATGGCATAATATTTTCGAATGCTGCGTCGAATTTTCCTATAAGTTCAAGTATTAATTTCCTTAATACTTTCAACCTCGAGACTTTGATCAAACTTGACATTATAATAGAGAAACTTAAAAAACTGGGTCTATCAATTTTGTCCGTCTGTCTGTTTCTACACACCTCTGCAGCCTAAACGCCTGGACGGAATTACTTCAAACTCCATCTATGTGGTCTAGGAGGTCACAATTCGAAGAGTCATCTGTATTTTACAGATGGTGGATTTTGAAAAGAAATAATTTTTTTTCGAAAATTCTGCAACGATTTTTATTAAACTTGCCATTATAATAGACAAACTTAAAAATCTGGGTCTGTTAATTCTGTCTATCTGTTTGTGTGTCTGTCTGTTTGTACACACGTTTGCAGCCTAAACGGGTGGGCGGATTTACTTCAAATTTTATATATGGGGTATGTGGGGTCACAATTCAAAATATTTTTATCGAAAACACTGCAACGATTTTGATCAAATTTGATATTTTAATTTCGGTAGACATATGCTATCATATGACGTACCAGATTTCTGTCAGAAAATACATATAACGGTACTTAGTTCTTAAAAATTGGCTCTTTCTCGGCCATGGTTCAATCAATTTTCTTAGAAATTAATATCTTAACAATATTTGAAATATGCCAGGTCATGGCATACCAAGTTTTGGAAAATTGTCAAAACATTTTTTTTTTTTTTTAATCTGAGTTATTTGGAGGTAAACAGTACCTACATAGGTGCAAGTACGTGCGACCCTGCTGTGCACTTTATTTTATCTCTCAAATTAAATAACCAGATTCTATGACATTATGGTAAAGGCGAAAACCAATGTAGTCCATAAAATTACCGTTTTTCAACAGAAAGAAATTAAACTCTAAACCGCTACAAATTATAATTTTGTGTACCTTTACCATAGAAATTATACGTTGTGGTTGAATATTTTTACTGTATTCTCCTCAAAACCTAATTAAAAAATCAATGGACAACGTTGGTTTTCCCCACTATATGATAATGCCAATAATCGCATTTTGTATTTTTCTGATTGAATTCGTCGGTTTCTTCCCCGTATTTTTCAGCATATCTGCGTATAAACATATGCCCAAAGGACACGTTTGTAAACTTACTCGTAGACCGCTAAATTTGAGTGACGTTTATTAAAATAACTGAAATACAAGTTGATCGATTCACATAGAAAAAAATAATAATAATAATATGTACATGACATTCATCTTGTCTATCTTAACATGCTTAAAAAATAACCCAACACTGTTTCTTTAGTACTAACACATACCAGTTCAAAATCTCCAGGTATTGCAAATTTAATGACAGTCCTTACATGTGAAATTGGTGCATACTTTATCGTTACTACTGCGAAGGTTTTATTTCCATCAGATTCATAACGGAATAAATCTGGACAGGGTACACTCGGTAACGTCGACTTTGCAATGTTAGCCGACCTTACATTACAAAACGCAGTTATCGTCACAATCGCCGCGAGCATCTTTGAAATAGTTTGCGCTATCATTTTTTTGATTATTTATATATTTTTTTTAAATCTTTACTAAGCTTTAAGGCGTAATTAATTATTTAGTATAACAAACTGAGGTATTCGAATATATTGCAAATGGAAAGAATAAAATAAATGATGTGTGCTCATTCCGCCGGTTGCTACCTAACTAATTTTAATCTTTAGCAAGGCATGAACTTGGATTGATTTCTCGCTAAATCAAGATCCATTCGTGAATAACATGTGAATAGACTTGTTCAAGAATCTTCCCGCAAGTCATTGGGGAGAGAGCCAGAGAGTAAGTCATTCCCCTCCTCGAGAAGATACATACTTACGTGGTATACGTACTCGTATATGTCAAATGAGTGAAATGCAAACAATCTTGTTCAACAATCTTTACAAAATTCACTCAATCACTCGCGCAGATTAAATGAGGAAAACACATAGTTACGAGTAGAATAGTGAATAAAACCCACTCTACTTAAAACAAGTATTAAGTTTAATAGCTTTTTTTAATTTGTGTTAGGGTCAGGTGGGGTAAATGGAAACACTTTCTGCTGGGAAGCATCACCTTTCGTCGTTTTGTCGATATGATTCTATGACGCAGAGATATTTTAACTGGATCAGTAGAAACTGACCTTTCTTAAGCCTTGGATCGACAGGATCCAGCTCCACATTTTCATTATCAACTTCAAACTCCTCATTCCATGGACTGTCCTAGTCATACACGTCTTTTTCATTTGCGGATTTCTCTGAACTCGTGGTTTTCGTTTGTTTTTTCTTTGGAAGCGGTTTTATACATTTAATTACAGGTTTTCTCTTGGGTTTAGGTACTTTTCTGACATTTTTTTTTTATCTTCGCTGAAGAATTTCGTCCGAAGTCAAAACCTCACCATACGTCATTTGCTTCAGGCTTGGTAATGGTTTTTTTGCTTGGACATGATTTTAGATGACGAAGGGCTATGGTAAAACCAATCGTTAATTCAAGTACCAGGGTGAGCTGTAATTAATCCACGTAATAGATATTAGGGAAATACAGTTTGAAAATTTTAGATTACCTTAAAAGTCTCGAATTTTTCACCTTCAACAACGTGTGTTAGCCGAAGCTGTTTCAATGGAATTAGCTCATATCATTCTCGTCCATCCTTTCATCGTTAAGTTGGCTCGTATCTAATAGTGTGAGAGATAAATTAGAGTTAAAAAAATGATAAAATTACGCCAAAGGTTTTTAATATCTCGCCTTCGACATTTTCTTGTGAAGTAACTTTATTAGATGTCGCTGATTCCAATTGTATATGAGAAGCAATTAATTTCTAGAGCCTGGGGTGAAAATTCATCTTGCGTAAACTTAGTTCGATTAACAGGGAAAATTCCGGTACTAACAAATCCGGAAATTATACTTTCACGTCTTATAGATTCTGTCCAGATTTCTCCAATAAGTTCAGAAAATATCTGCTTACTAAAACGCATGCAACCTTTTTCCATTTGCGATTTTCGATAAGCTATCAGTTTTTTTTTCTTAAGCTGTTTTTACTGGCTCAAATACGCATTTGTCCAATGGTTCCAACTTATCACTAAGATAACTAGGAAGGCGCAGTAATACCACGTTATTTTGCAAAGCTTTATCCAGTATTTGGATACTTGCCATATGTGATTGTAATGATCGTCGTACACCAACATCGCTCATTGTTCGAGATCACCTTGTCTGTCACGAAGGTTTTTAACAAATGGAATGAATCCACTTGATAACCAGTTGAAAAATTGAGGCTCTTCCATCCACCCATTTGCTGACAATGCGTGCAGGGTTCCAGAAAATCCATCTTCAGAGGTCCATCTGGCTTGTACAGCAGCACCTTTAAAAATGATTAGCGGCAGAAGTGCGGAACCATCTGCAGAGATGCATGCTAGTACTGTAGTGGACTCACGTCCAGATCCTCCTGAAACTCCGCTCAGCGCTTTACCCTTAACACCGAATGCACGAATACGACTTTCATAATGATAATATGAAATCGACTTTCATCAGCATTGAAAACATATTGTGGCTTGTTGGTTAAATTATTTTCTGCAATGACTTTCTGAAATTCATCATAAGAATCATTTTTTTTTTATAATTTGCACGTGTGAAAGGGGTTATGAATACCCTTATACTAATTTTAGGACACGGGCGTTTTGAGGAAAGGGGAAGAGACAGAGAGAAAGACAGATTGGTGTAGTTGGTTCGAAACTCAGCTGGTATTAAGTTTCAGTGAACTCCAAGGGTGGTTGTTTATTTTTGCTTTTGTCGTTGCTCATGATTCACAGTATTTTTTTCCGTCCTCCTGATGTTATCATCACGATCAAGTTGCATTTTAACCATATGACCGGCCTACTGCCAGTGTTATGCCTTCGCAGTAGAGTTGACATAAGCTTTCGCAATTGATCGACTTTTTATTTATTTCATGCGAAATAAATAGATGATTATTGACATCCGGATTCGAACCGCGAACCTGTAGCGTGACAAGCGATGATGTTACCACTACACCACGGTCACCCTCATAAACGACTTCAGGATTTCTCGCGTCTTTTTAGAAGCTCTTGCAGATGTTCTGGTTTTTACAACGATAGTCTCGGATATCGCTGCATAAATCCCAAATACCAGTCCTCACCAGGAATATTGTCCTTAAACGGTGTTTTTAGTCTGCTGTATTGTATGTACTCTCCAACCAATTCCTTAAGCTCCTTCTTGGCGCATGGTATTCCCATTTCCGAATGAGTAACTACGCATAGAACTATATCATTTTCAGTTTCAATAGGAATGGCAGGTATTCGTCCAAAGCCAATAGCCTCTAACCATGTTTTGCGTCCCTTAATCCTGTTAAATATGACGACTATTGGAACGCAGTAGTGTACTTTACACTGACGATATGTCATTTTCTTATTGATTATATCATTAACAGCATTTTGTATATCTTTTGTGTCGTAGTTGAAGATGACGAGCTCTTAGTTGAAGATGACGTTGACGAGATCTACCGAAAATTTACTATTAAGATGCAAGACATTTATTAAAGGTATACAGTAAGCAAAAGCCTATCAACTAAACGTAGGCAAAATTCATGGATCTCCGCCGACATTCGATTAGAATGTAAACACAGAGATGAACTGTACCGGAGATGGAAGAATAACAGGCTTAACCAATCCTACGAAAATGAATATAAGAGCTTCAGAAGGAAATTAAATAAAGAAATTCTAACGCAAAAATCGAATTTTTATAAAAATAAATTTACTCAAACTCAGCGTTGATGATGCCGTTGTAAGGAACTTTCCTCTAATAACAAACTTAGCAACTCTTTCTAACCAATGCGGCAGGCATTTCGCTGATCAAACACTCCGAATAGTCCATGATTGCAACACAACCACGTCAAATCACGTAAGTGAACTACAGCCAAACAGTATTTTTGTTGAAGAAGTTACTAATGAAGAGGTGCATGAAATACTGACGTGTTTAAATCACCAGGAGTCGACGACATTAGAGCAAGAGATATTAAGGTTCATGCTGAAGTATTTGCCCTAATAGTCTCGAAAATAATTAATCAAAGTTTAAACGAAGCCAAAATCCCAAACAAACTCAAGTTTGCGGTGGTACGACCGATTTACAATATTGCCTGTTATTGAAAAGTGTCTGTAAGAAGTTGTGACTAGGCGATTACTAAAATTTGTGGACAAATACTCAATAATTCACACAAAACAGTACGGCTTCCAAAAAAATAAAAGCACAAATAAGCTACTGGGTGAATTCTCGAATACAATAAATGAAAGTCTGAATAGAAGTCATCATGTCTTGGTACTCTTTATGGATTTCAGCAAAATCCACGCAAAGCTGATACAAGCATTGAGTCGACTTGGAATCCGTTGGAAATTGGCGAATTGAGTGCACAACTACTTGTCTGGCAGATCCTTCCGAGTAAAAATTAAAAATTTTTCCAGCGAAGACATATCGGCTCCTTATGGAGTACCACGGGGATCAAAACTTGGACCACTTCTATTCATCTTATTTACGAATGAATTGCTTCGGGTTTTTACCAACAGCATTCCATTTGCGTTTGCAGATGATACGGCAATAGTTGTTAGACATAGGTGTCTCAAAACTGGAATGGAACTACTGCAAACCGAATTTGACAAGGCAGTTGAGTGGTGCCACGATAACGGGCTTATATTAAATTCGTCGAAAACAAAGATGATGCACATTCGAAGCCCTCATCACAAAAAAAGGGAACAAGCAATCAGGTTCAACAGCAACATCTGTCAAAGCATAGGCCAAGCTATTGAAGTTGTGGATAGCTACAAATACTTAGGAGTGATAATTGATAGCCATTTTATGTGGAATAAACATATCGAGAAGCTTCGCTCTGACATCAAAAAAGCTCTTTTTGGTCTCGTCTATCTGGGTTACTATTCGACGCCACAGATCCAGAAGCAGGTGTATTATGCCTTAGTGGAATCCAAATTAAGGTATGGAATATTAGCATGGGGCAACGCGTCAAATACCCATGTCGATAAGTTGCAGAAACTCCAAGCTACGATCTTAAAAAAGATTAACTCCAGCGTACCACCTAACGCTCATGAAGAAAGCAGAATGAAAGTACTAGGAGTTAAGGAGATCTTTAAGATGTCAGTGGCACTCGAGTACTACGGCGACATCCGCTTCAAAATACCTATTCAACACCAGCTGAATACAAGAAGACGCTCCCAGGGGATGCTTCAAATACCTTCCAGCAACAATACGTATGGCAAAAGACAGCTAAAGTATAGCGTTCCGACCATATTAAAAGAGATTCCTCAGTCACACTCAAGCATCACAAATTTAAATGTTAGGAAAAAACTTTTAAAACAATTCTTTCTTTCTCAATCATAACAAACACTTGAACTTTATTTTTTTACGAATACTAAAATAAAGCATATGATATATATTTTATAATTTGCAAAACAATCTTCTGCAGATAAGCCTCGAGGCTTCGCGGAAAACCAAACTATTGTTAACAATTTCTTGAGATAAATAAAGCTTAATTGAATTGAATTGAATTGAATTGTATTCAACAAGGGGTTCGAGGCATTCTGAACACATTCGGAAAGGCTTTCAGTAAAATAACTGTTTACATTTACCCCAAAAACATATTCTCATTTCCCCCATATGCTTAAATTATTGGGGTAAATGTAAACATGAAAAAAAAATAAAATAACTACAAATTTAAGGAAACACAGTTAAAGAAACTAGTTCCAAACACTCTAAAA
This sequence comes from Pocota personata, assembly GCA_963082735.1. NCBI lineage: Eukaryota > Metazoa > Arthropoda > Insecta > Diptera > Syrphidae > Pocota > Pocota personata. The sequence goes on along the minus strand of OY720429.1, from coordinate 42,561,448 downwards.
TTGGTAAATGGAATAGATATATTACTCACCTTTTTAGTAAGTAAGTTTTTTTTTTTTTAGATAGATACATATATGTATATATTTATTTCCCAATTAATTCAATTACGAGTAATAATATTAAAATAGTAAGTGAAATTAAAATGACATTTTATATTGTATTTATTTAATGGAAATAGTGTTAAATGCCATTTCAAAATTTAAAACATTAGATACATTATAACAGTGGGTGGGCTAACCCTTAAAATGTAGTTTACAGTTTTTGCAATAGATAAATTGAATAAAAAAAAAATTACCAAAACAAGCGCGTTGAAAAGAATATAAATTTAAGAAATTATTTTGCCAGAAAAAGTTAGTTAAAAATATAAAGAGAAAGGAAAAAGCATTAAAAACAGTGACCAGAATATCAGAATTCACTATATCTGAACATTAAGAGATTCCAAGTTTACTGTATCTAAGTTTAAAGGCCAAGTTTTTAGGTGTCTTGTAAACGTATCGGGTAGTCTTAGTAACCTGATTGATTGTGGAAGCTTATGCCACTGTATAAGCAGGATGCCACTGTATAAGAATTACGAAAAGCTGTAGTGCGAAAGTTGGGCACAGAGACAAGATTCAAAAAGATGCCACGCAAAATATAATTATCAAGTACTCTAAAATTTAGATTTCCTGACCTTAAATAAAATATCTTTAGCACTTAAAAATAATATAAATGTCCTATATTTTTCTTAAGATATATTTTTGTAAAATCAATAATCGATTTTGTTAAAATTAGCTCCTAAGCCTCCCCAGCAACTAATGCCATACTGTAACTTTGAATCGAAGATACCATAGTAAATTGTTTTTTAAAAGATTTGTAGAGCAAACACTACGTAAATAAAAAAAGAAATTCTCAGTGTGGAACGGAAATATTGTCTCAATGCATCGGTGTGGTTAGAGAAATACATCTTAGAGTCAATGATGAGCCCCAAATATTTAAACTCATCGAATTTCTGCTACAAAAAGTGTAAGGGGGGAAACAAGAGCAGCTCTACAGTTTAAATTGTTGGCACTCAGATGCATGGTAGAAAAATCTCAAAGTTATTTAGTCCTGACAAATTAAACAACATAATTTTTGTTTTTGAACTTATTACCAGATTATGTTCTGCAAACCAGATTCGTAGTAAGTTTAAGTCAAAATTTATATCTCAGACTAGATTTAAGGGACTATCCAAGGCATAGGCACAACCCAGATCATATGCAAACGCAGTAAGAGCGCCTCTGAATTTTAACCCAAAAAAAGAACTTATATAAATTAAGAAAAGTATGGGTGCCAAAACAGAGCCTTGTGGTACCCCCAGATCAATATACTTTATTCCACTCCTGATCTCATCAATCTTTACTCTTTGGGATCTATTATTCAGGTAAGTCTCTGAACCAATCCAACATGAAGCCTCCAAAACAAGCTTTTTCAATCTTTGTCAGCAAAATATTATGGTTCACCATATCGAAGGTTGCACGTAACCTGAGTGTAAGTGCGGCGGCAGTCTGGTGACAATTCACTTTAACTTTCGTTTAGTTCTTGGGATGCAACAGTTAATTTTGAAAAGGTGAAATTACTACCGTTTACATTTACTCCAACTGACCCTACTCATAGACACACTTTTCCACTCCTAGCAGTCCCAACTTTAAAACGTAAAATGTTTTTTGGTTGAACAAACCTAAAATTTTTTGTTATTTCCCTTTTTTTGTGCCCACATGACTTAAAATGCATAACTGAACAGATTTTGGCCACATTTTCACTATTGTATAGTTCAAGTTCGGAGAAGTAAATTGGGGTGATATAGTATCAGGAAGCTTAGAAATTAAGGGAAAAAAGCAGTTAAAATGCTTAAGCCCATAAATCAAGAACGGTTTCATCGATTTCGATGAAATTAATTAAGTTGCTTTGGGGATATCGTCGCGAGCAATTAACCTTCTTTGCATGTTATCCTAAAACCCTTCATAAGCCAATGCCATTAATCGTGAACCTGTTGGGAGAGAGTTGTTTGTGCTCCTATTGTGTTATCAATAGCCATCGGTTTCCCTTTTACTTTGCTCTTCGTGTGATTGCTGGGAGATTGAGGTGGTTATTTATGGCTGTCATGGCTATCTCATCTTGTATGTGTGTTGTTTATGTGTCTCATATCACAGCAAACAAAGCAGAAAGAAAAAACAGTTAACACCGTTGCTGAAAGAGAGAGACTGAGATCGCAAACCCAAGTTTATATTTCATGTCCTTCCGTCTGTCTATCCTGTATATCCGCCCTTCTGTCCGCCTATCAGTATGTCACCAATTTCCATGCCTTCAATTTTGATCTAGGAACATGAAATTTGGTAATAAAGTTACCAGAATCCGAGGTGTAAAATCCTTTAAAATCTGCTCACAGACACGCCCACTTTTCTAAAAATATAGTTTTTCTCAAAATATTGTCCATATAAAATGTGTAGACGTTGACTTTCTCTATATTTCGTCAATCTACGGCCACTTTTTGGTGAAATTTTCTTTAAAAAAAAGTCTTATTGTGAATAGATGACCAGAATACGTGAACTTCTGTTACATATTGTTGAAGCACACGCCCACTTTCTGTTAAGCAAAATTTGTAGCAAGAGTTTTGTGATAAAATTTCTTAATAATCGCGGAAATATTATCTGAATAGAAAGATATCATTGCATCTGTTTAAAAATTTCGCAACGCCATGCTCATTTTATTAGGGGTGAGATAGAAGATGTTAGATAGGGTATAACACGATCCGTTCTAGAATGTAACTTTTCAAGTCACGTCGAATCCCGCATCATGTTTATGAAACCCCATCTTGCAACTGGCAACACTGAAGGGGTATTGACTCCCAAATTAAATAGCAATTGCGTTTTTTTAAGTCGAGCTATTTCGCATTAGAAGTGGAACAAATTCCGATGTAGACTAAATTCCCGTGCACCTGTTTACCTGCATTACCGAAAATGTTCATACATTAAATCTTATTTTGAGAAATGTTTTTGGAACATGAAAGGTATGGTAGATCCCCATGTGAATGTGTAAAAATATTTGGTAATGGGAATATTTTTTCTGACATATTTTCCATAACAAGAAAAAAAAAAAAAAACATCAAGAAACATTATCTGTCCATAGGCAAGTGATGATTATATTATCTGTGCTACGAGGGTAAAGAGGTCGTTCGTAGTTTATTCTTGGGGTTTTCCGCAAAATTTGAAATGTACTTCGTCACTTTTAGAAAACTTGCGCGTCGCAATTATTTAAATACTCGTACTACGAGGGCAAGGTGAAAAGTTATCGGCCTGACGCAGAGATGGCGTTCCAATCAGCCAAAATGTATATCTCCTGCCTGGGTGCACTTTTCATTAGTTCGTATGACAAGTTTCAACTAATTCTCTCAAGTAGTTTCTTTACACGAATTTTTGCAGTAGACGTCTTGCGTGTTTTTCGTTAAAATGGATAAACTTGAATATCGTGCGGTGATAAAATTCTTCGTTTTAGTTAACCCCTAAGGAAATTCATCCAAAGTTGACAAAAGTTTACGCGAACTCTGCTCCTTCCATGTCAACCGTTAAAAAGTGGGTAGCTGAATTTAAACGTGGTCGCACATCTCTCGAAGATGACCCACATGAAGGACGGCCAAAAACCGCAACCGCAACCACACCAGAAACGATCGAAAGAGTGCATGATATCGTGTTGGACGATAGGCGAGTGAAGGTGAGTGAGATAGCTGAGGCTGTGTGTACATCGGAAGAGAGGGTGCGAAACATCTTGCACAAAAACTTAGGGATGCGAAAGCTCTGAGCAAGATGGGTGCCGCATTTGCTAAATGCCGATCAAAAGCAAATGCGCAAACGATTTTCGCGGCAATCTTTGGACCGATTCAATAGGGATCCGACCGATTTTGTGCAGCGATTTGTCACCATGGATGAGGCATGGGCCCACCACTACACGCCAGAAACGAAACAGCAGTCGAAGCAGTGGGTGGAAGCCGGTGGTTCGGTCAAATTTGCGAGAAGAGGCCTGGCTTGAAGAAAAAAAAAAAAACATCTTTCACCAGGACAATGCACCTGTACACAAGTGTGCGTTGGCGATGGGAAAACTGCGGGATTTGGGGTACGATTTGCTCGGCCATCCCCCCTATTGAAGAAATTTGTTTCTGGGAAGCGCTTCGCATCCAACGCAGAAGTTGAGAGGGCCGTAGACGAATATTTTCACAGCCTTCCGACACTCACTTCCGAGAAGGAATACTGATGTTGGAGAAACGCTGGACCAAGTGTGTTGAAGTCAAGGGAGATTATGTAGAAAAATAAAATCATTTTTTAACTGAAAATCGCAGTCTTTCATTGTCAGGTCGAGAACTTTTCACCTTGCCCTCGTAGCTATACACGCGATTTCATCCGCGTGGACCTTAGAATTTCTTGCAGGGAGGCTAGGCCCGCGGGTACGTTCATGTGTCATAACATGATTTACACTTTGTATTGTACTTTATTGTAGTATATCTCGATACATTATATTATAGGACTCATCTTCAGCAAAAATATTCAAATTTGGGGCACTAGATACTTGCAAGCAAGCAACGTACAGTGTTGTCCATGAGAATAGCATGGAGTGCCCCAATATAATCCAACAACTATTAATGTTTGGCCATATGACTAAATAATCGTCACTGAAACTGTTCTGTTTTAAATTGAAAGGATAAATTGTTGGGTATAACAGGGATGCGAGGAATTAATACTCACTCTCCTTTGACCGCTCCAATGAGAATTGTGACCTTGATCATATTTCTTCCCAACTCTGTGATGCATAGCCTGGTACCATTGAAACACCAACTTTCAGCTCCAGTTTATGGAAAGGCTGTCCGGAAAATTCCAAAGAGTTCTAAAACTCCACGGGGTATGTGATAGCGTCGTCGTCGGACATGATTGTGTCAATGGAAAAGTATATCTTCGCACTGTTGGTTATAGCCCCAAAACATTTTTTAATAATTTTCGCAACTGAATTATTATTCGACGCGAGTATAGTCCTCTCACACAACCACTCTTCGTTGTCGATATATTGCTATTAGCTTGGCAAAACGTTAGCGATAAGCTCATCTTCCTCCAACAGCATGACACAAATCGTTGGTCCATGCGACCCTCTCCAATTTGTAGTAGCTTACTGGCATAGGCTCCTGACTCTAGGTCATTAAAAAGCTGGACACGCACATTAGATATGAGGTGAAACCTCTCTACTCTTGAGACATGCGTTAATTCTATCCGCTGTCCCCTTCTCAATAACAGGCAAAGTATGCCTGAAATCTCCTGCAAGTAAAACGACCACACCAACCATCAACACACGGCTGTGGCAAATATCTTGCAGGCTGCGGTTTAGTTCTTGTTTAATTTGCACTGCTGTAGAAGACTATGCTGTTGTTCTTCATGCTAATATTACATTTAGGGGTCTCTTCACTCACAAGATTAAGCTTAACAACGTTGCAGCAATGCCGCCTGGTGTATCAAGAAAGTAAAGCCATCACCACTTTCGATGCAGCGCAAAATTTTCTGGTAGATTTCTCTTTGCTCAAACAATAAACGGGAACCTCGTTGAAAATAAAATCTCCATTGACCTGATCGATACCGACATATCTTCTGACAAAGCTTGTTTGTATTTTTCCCACAATCTGGGGAGCATTGAACAGTCCGCAAGTGCTAATTAGAATAGCAAACAGTTCTCTCAATTTTGTCGGCGAGCGACACAATACGGCTTGCTCCATTGTAGCATCCCAATGGTTATCGTTTTCCATTAACCCCAACTTCACACACTTCTCTGCACGTAGTCTGCTCTTGTCCATCAATTGTTTTGAATTCATAGAAGCTAATTGGCCCCGCACGTGGTTGAGAAACGTGCGCAGGCCGTAGCATTCAAAGTTGCTAACGTGCACGGTATATATCCGACCGATTGCATCTCCTACCTTCACGCCTGGTCAGTTCTCGACAGGTATCCTGAGGTATCCTGGAACTCGACAGTTCTCGAAAGGTGACAGGAACTTCGATTTGAGCAAAGTTTTGCAAAAGCGTAATTTTGGCAAAGGTCAAAAAAAGCCGTCAATGTCCTCTTAGGAGGCGTCCCTACTCTTTCCCGAAAATTCTGCTCTGTAAAGCAGACGCGCTGATCATTGGGAAGATGCATTGGTAGGTGTATCACCGCTGAACGCCTCTCGTGCAGAGGCAAACCCAAAGGCCTCCATTCCGCTTCCTTGCTGCTCACATAGCGACCAGCCTTAAAAATGTGCACTTCGTCTGTGGGATCTATATTGACGCCGCCTCACTATTTCCTTACCGTGAAAATCGCTCGGTTATTGCCTTTATTTGTGTACCCTAATGGTGGTAGTATACCCACTATCCTCTGGTGCTCTGCGTTTGCACAAAGGATACCCATTCTCATTTGTTAGAGAGTGTTTCAATAGCGCCCGGCGATACTGTTTGGCACACTTTATTTATACATGAAGACGATGGGTTTTCTGCACCACAGGGTCCGTGGATAATATTTTTAACAACTGTGTCGTAGAGCTTTCTGTCGGTATTCATGTTTGGGATCCCAGCACTTATGATGTCATCAATTTGATTGAGGCGCAATTTTTTTTCAGCCAGAGTAATAAATGTACGTGAGGCAATCATCGCCTTTTCCACTCTATAAATGTTGCCTTTTGTGAGGAGTTGAACTAATTTTTATTTTAAAAGCTCGATCTCTAAGATTGTGTTTATTGGTCGCCTTTTGGTCAGGCATAAACTCTACCGCAATTGCAGGCCAGGCGGTGTTGCCAGTAATAAAAAGATCAGGGGCCGAATTACAGCAATCGATAACGAGTGAGTGAGTAGGGCTCGTGATCGAATGATCGATTTATCTCATTGGGATGATGGCACTCGAAAGCTCACGTGTCGAATGATAATAAAATTGTACTAAACAAATTCTACTACAAATCACAAAGTGACGTTTCTCCGGTTGATATAAAAGAGAGAAAAATATTATTTACAGTGAAATTAAAGTCAATAATGGATCTATTTTTTTATTTGTCCTCGGATTCAGACAATGACTATCGCGAACGCGTTGAACGCCGGCGGTTAAGGGATAGGAGCAATCCGTTCTCATTGCCAAATGCTGCGTAAGTATAAGCATACGCGAATTAAAAGGTCATATGCAGTTACAAACGTAAGCGAATGCATCTTGCGTGTACTCATGGAGGTAACGTGGGCTGTATACAAATGATGATGGAAGAGTTGTCATTTGCCCTAAATTGTGAGGTTGTGATTTAAAGACATATGTCTAAGGCGCTCGTTTTCCACCTTCACATACATACGAGAACATATCTACTAAGAATTGTTGAAGTAGTTACGTACAGGGTCTTCCAATAGGAACTTCCGAACTTTGACAGTTGATAGCGGCCATATTGTTGAAACTACATCTATCAAATTTGCTGTCATTTATTTAGTCTGTTTTGCCAAATCACCATGGATGGATATAGTGTTCAACAACACATGCAAATAATAAAATTGTTTTATCAAAATGGGTGTTCTGTTCGGGCAACGCTCCGCGCCAGGCCATCACCGTCAACGGCGAGCGCTATAGGTCGATGATTACCAACTTCTTTTGGTCTGAATTGGATCATGTGGACACCAACGACATGTGGTTTTAACAGGACGGCGCTACGTGCCACACAGCTCACACCACATTGGAAATTCTGCACGAGCGATTCGAGGGCATGGTCATCTCACGTGGAGGTGATGTGAACTGGCCACCGAGATCGTGCGATTTGACCCCGTTAGACTTTTTCTTGTGGGGTTTTCTGAAGTCGCAAGTCGATGCAAATAAGCCACAAACCACAGCGGCCCTCAAAGCCAACATAAGCCATGCCATCGGTCAAATTCAGACTGATTTATGCTCTAGAGTCATGGAAAATTGGACATTTCGGATGCGCGCCACCTAGAGAAGCCGCGACAGACATTTGAACGATGTTATATTCCATACATAATGGCATCGATAGGCCCTTCAAAGGAATAAAATATTTCGATGATATCTTGCACACACTTTGTTTTATTTAAGTTTAAAGATAGGAAGCGCGTAATGAAAGACCCTTTATAACGCAGCAGCAGATTAAAGGTCCATTCACAGCTCAGTGATCTGCGAATACGAACGAGCGAATATTCGCAAATTTTGATACTTCATTCACAGCAACTTTTTTTTCTAGTCTCAGCAATCTGCGAATTTCAGTTGTCATTCGTTACCACCAAAAACAAAAGAAAATAATTGTGAGGTTAAACTCTCGTGAATATTTTGGTCGCACGGAATATGAATAAAATTTTACAGTTCGCAAGAAGTGTTCGTCAATTTGCGGAAAAATCATCGAATTGTTAATTTCTTCGCAGAAACTAATTAAAATTTAACTTTTTTCTTATTAATTGATAGATAAATTAAGGTCCGTTCTTTTGGAATAGTATCAATAATGTGTCTTTAAATGTACTAAAAATAGTTTGTTCGCAGTTCACCCATTCGCCGGTCGCTGAGCTGTTAATGGACCTTAAGATCATCATTATGCGGTATGATGAGAAATGTGTAGTAATCCATACCAGATATATTTTTTAATTTTGTGTGATGTCAACATGATGCCCTTCGTTTCCTATCCAAAAAATGATTGTGTACTTGGTACTGGAGAGTACCATAGAACCTGTGCGTATCCGCGACTCTGCTGAGGGTGGCGTCACGAGCCTTCAAGACGATGTCCCGAGCAGTGGTATGCTCACTACACGACACAAAGGTTGTTATTTCGTTGGTAGTTGGGGCGTTAGTCTACCGTGACTATCGTTTTAAATTCATTAACCAAAGCATTGAGATTGTGTAGCACATGCTATATTTTGTGTATTGTCTCTCTTTCGACACCTTGAATGATTCGAGAACGCGTTCCAATTTCTGATTCCTCATTACCCATGAAATATACATATGTACTTGCAAAAACTTAGGAAACAAAGACCAAATCGTAGCATTGCAACAATTCGATCGGCTCCAAAAGATGTCATATGGAAACACAAATTATACTTCCTGACACGATTTACAAATTGCCGCGATTCATCTGTTTCGTTAGAAAACTGATTTTTCAAGGGCTCTATCGGCATGACTACTTTACCTCCAGAACAACACATTTCAGCTACCTCTTCCTTCCACTTGAGTGTCCTGCAAAATCTAAATTTTGTATTCATTCTTTTAATTTTTATAAGTCTGTCCATAAAATAATAAAGTTATACTGTATCCTATTTGAGTTTCCTGTAAAAGACATTTTCTAGGATGTGGTTATATTTTTGCAAGGCACTGTACGAGTACATGTATATGTATCCATGTTTCTGTCATATTTTCCGTCCCATTGATCCGATTTGAATGGATAAGGTGTTGATAGATTCGTCTTCATTGCCCGAATATCACGGATTATGACTTAATATTCACAATAAGACTTTACTTTCACCGTAAATAACATTGAAAAAGTTATACATGCATTTTTTTTTAAGAAAACGCCCCCAATGTGGACGAAATGTGGAGAATTAAAAAAAGGACTTTAAAACATATTTGCCAAGTGATGGCAGAAAGCTCAATTTCAGATCGTATCTTCTTTTCATATGGGTCATCTGAATGTCAGAGCAAACTTGAAAACCAAAGTTCATCAAGACCCGTTTAATATATCTCGAGTTAGGCAGTTTGTAAATATGTTTAAGACACAGCTCCTTGTATCTATGTAATTCCCTGTCCATACAATTTTATTTATTTTATAACTATCTACACAGCATTTAAAACGCAACCAAATTTCATCAAAATGTTTGCAATCTTATGGGATTTTTTTTTTAAGAATTTTGCAATCACATCCCTCACTTCCGCTATAAAAGATTTTGGTTATTTTCAGATGGGACGGTTTATGCATCCGACCGAATCAAAGAACGAAATTGTATAGCAGTCTATTTACGTAGTAGTACATGAGTTAGTTGCGTTACAAAAATCATTTTTGAAGATTTTTGAGATTACACCAACCATATCTTACCACTATAGACCATAGCAAAAAGTGTTTGTTTTGACGTGAAATAAAAAGATCAACTAATCATTTTTTAAATTGGTCATCAACAATTTATTGGCTTTGAGGAATGATCCCATAGCTACAAATAAGTAAAAAAAAATATGACATAACTCCCAATATTTTTATTTCGCCTATTGAAAATACTCGTATGTACATGGAACTTTGTTCATTTTCCAGTTTTCGCGAGTTCAAAAGTGACAGATGTGTGAAGTTTATTCGAGAATATTTCATTCACTCACTCAATTAAATCAACAGTAAAATTTATTTAAAGAAAATATAAAATAATTAAAATAATTGACAATTAATTTGGCAGGTCACTAGATTTTTTTTTTGTCACTAGTTAATATTCTTTGTCGCTATTATTCTCGGAAAGTCACTAGATATTGCGACATTGTCTCTAAATCGGCATCACTACTTGTATAATCCAATAGTTTTCTTTTGGCTAGTACGTGGTCCATTTTCCGACAACTATGGATTCAAGATTTGTGTTCAAAATTTATCGCATATAACGGTGCTGATTTCTTTTTAAATTACATGTTAATTTGACACTGACAACTCTTTCGCGCTCAAAAAATTTACGGAAACACAGTATCATATCTCCGCGGTACGAAGTGAATCGATTTACGCTTGAACAACGTTGGGCAATACTGAAAACCTAATACTAAAGTGTTGCCGAAACAGTACGGATCTGCATTGCGATTGATCGGAAAACTACTGACTGCTCAAAACTTGGCTTGGGCCAGTAGCGCAACAATCAAGTTCGTGATGATGTGCTTGCTTTGCCTCCTAGTGGTGGTCCACGGGTAACTATACGTATAAACCCTTATGCGTGTAGGCTAATATTGCAAGTGCGGGTTGTCTAGGGCCTTGATTCTAGACTAGGTAATGTGAGCCAGCAACCTGCGTTACCGAACTCTGCTCGCTACAGAAACCGACACTATGCCTCGGATCGAATGATCACATGTTGACGACTTTTGGTTATTGTACCCGAACAAAGATAGGTTTCTGGAATGTGAAGACGCTCCTCGACTCGGGAAACCAGATTCCTTCAATTGGAAAAAGAATTCATGCGATATAGACTGGACATTTTGGGGGTAAGCGAAATCAGATGGTTAGAAGCGGGTGAGTACCAGTCCCCAATGCATAACACTGTACTACTCTATTCCGGAAGACCATCTGGAAGTCCGCGGGAATATGAAGTCGGACTGCTGCTAACACCAACAGCACGCAAAGGCCTAATTTCCTGGCAAGCTTATGGTGATAGGATTTTGTCGGCCAGATTCCGGACTAGAGTACGACGCGTCACCATCATACATTGTTATGCCCCAACGGAGGGCTCGTCTGAGGACGAGAAGGAGAGCTTCTACAATCTCTTAAGCTCCGTTTTCAATACAACGCCAAATAGAGACATTGTCATAGTGATGGGGGATTTGAATGCCAAGGTAGGCAATGACAACGAAGAGCTCCAACATGTAATCGGGTAGCATGGACAAGGCAACCGCAATGACAATGGCGAAAGGTTTGTGGATTTCTCCAATGCCAACCGCCTTGTGATAGGTGGCACCATGTTTGAGCATAAGACCTGCCACAAAGTCAACTGGGTTTCCAACGACAGGCAAGCAACTTCCAATCAAATTGACCATTTTGCCATCAGACGCCCCTTTAGAAGTAGTCTCCTGGACGTCCGAGGCAAGGGGCAGATGTGGGGATAGTACGAGATCACCATCTTATGATAGCTACTCTTCAACTACGCACTGCTGCCGTTTGAAGATCCCACGACAATATAAGAATGCCCAGGTTCAACATCGATAGACTTAGTGATCCCTTAGTGCGCCAACAATTAAGGGAGCATATTTCGCAAGGTGTGGAAGCAATCAGCAGCTCACTGCCCACAACCATCCAAGACCATTGGTGTGCTGTGAAAAATGTTTTTACATCTGATGCTGAAAGAATTGTCGGTCGATCACAGGAAAGACATAGGGCGTGCCTTTCCGAGGATACCTGGAGACGGATTGACGAACGGAAACAGCTGAAAGCTCGCTAAAAGCCGCTCCAGCAGCAGGGAGTAATGAGCTAGAGTCCCTATATCGCATGAAGATGAGAGAAGTTCAGAGTAACGTGCGACGTGACAGGCGCAACTACACCAACGCGCTGTCTACAGAAGCAGAACATGCTGCACGAAGGTGCGATAGTAGGACAGTCTACAGAATCACTAAAGAGCTGACAGGTGGTCGCAGCCCCAGCCAACACCCAGTGTAAAGCCTAGACGGTTCCTTGCTTATTTCGGATAAGGACCAGCTTAAGAGATGGAAGGAGCATTTTGCTACGGTTTTAAACCGTGTATTCGCTAGCGATATGTTCCCAAATCAGAATGAGATACCCGAGGTAAGTAATGCCCGAATACGCACCGCGACTCCCAGTAAGGATGAGATCACTACCGCGGTCGGACTTGACGGTATTCCCGCAGAGCTCTTACGAGCAGCGCCAACAACATCGGCAGAGCTTCTGCTTCCACTTATAGAGAGAGCTTGGGAAGCCGAGAACTTTCCTGACGAGTAGAAAAAGGGAATGATCGTCAAGCTTCCTAAGAATGTAGTTTAATGGAGTGCGAAAACTGGAGAGGTATCTTGCGTGCTGCCTGCTGTAGCTAAGATAATAGCTAAAATCATCCTGGAGCGAATCAAACAACATCTCGAAGACACACTCGATGCCGCTCTGGATCCTCCCGTGTCGACCACATCAACACCCTGCGGATTATCATCGAACAGTGCGTTGAATATCGATCGCCACTTCACCGCTGTGAGTTTATTTGGCGTGCCTTACGCAGGAGAGGTATTCCTGATAAATTAATTGCTATTGTCAAAGCTACATACGAAGAGTCCAAATGTCACATTCTGCACAGAGGAAGGTTGTCTGAGGAATTTGAGATCCAAAGTGGGGTTAGACAAGGCTGCCTTCTTTCACCAATACTATTCCTATTGGTGATTAGCGATGTGCTTCGTGCGGCTTTGTCGACGGGAAACGGAGGAATTCGATTGACTCTCACATCCCAACTTAAACATCTTGACTACGCTGACAACATATGCTTACTCTCTCATAGAATTATGGACCTCCACCAAATGACAGCAGATGTGGAGAGGGAGGCTGGCGTCGTCGGGCTGAAAATGAATACTTCAAAAACTAAAATTATCAGTCTTGGAACGAACTCATCGGCTCAAATATGCATTGCTGGACAACCGGTAGAGAGAGTAGAGGATTTCCAGTATCTTGGGAGTATTGTCTCGACCGATGGTGGAACCGAACTGGATATAGCCAACAGAATCGCCAAAGCAAAGTCCGCGTTCGGGATGTTGTCCAAAATATGGCGAAGCAATGCAATCAGTTTGAACACCAAGCTAAGACTGTTCCGCTCCAACGTTGAATCCGTGCTGTTATATGGATGCAGCACGTGGAGAGTGACCACCGCTATCACCAGAAAGCTGCAAACGTTCGTTAATAGGTGCCTGCGCAACATCTTAAGGATTTTCTGGCCGAATCGTATCTCTAACGAACACCTTTGCGAGAGAACGGGTCAGGAACCAATAGGCACAACCATCCAACGACGGAATTGGCAGTGGATTGGTCATACGCTCCGAAAGGGTAACAGCTCCATAGCGAACCATGCTATGCAATGGAACCCCTTAACTCAGGACGGCAGAAGACCTGGTGGTCCACCGAGAACATGGCGCAGAGCAGTCGAGAAGGAAGCACGGCAGTTGGGGAAAAGTTGGGGAGAGCTGAGACACATTGCCAGAAACCGTGCACGATGGCGCGTAGGCGTAGTCGAGGCCCTAGAACCCACAAGGGGATATAGGACATAAGTGAGTAGTAGAAACAGTACGAATTTTGAGAATAAATTTCAGTCGAAATAATGCACTAACCGTGCTTGCTATACGCAAGTTTGTGAAGAAAGTTCATGAGATTGGCTTGCTAATTGATAACAGAAGTTATGAGGTTGACTACCTCTCGTTCCAGCATGATAGCGCTGCATACCATACAAGCCGTCCAACAATCGATCCTTTATGCAATAATTTCAATAATCGTGTAATCAGCCGTTTTGGAGATGTTGCTTGGCCCCCGCGGAGTTTCGAGTTGAACTTTTTTTTGTGGAGTGCCATTAATTATCGATGTTACGTTGCCAATCCAGAAACGATTCAGGCATTTAAGCACAATATTGATCGAGCAATGCAGTCCCGAACCATCGAAAATATACTGCAAAATTGAGTTGAGGAGATTGGCTACTGCAAAGTCAGCTGCGCCAGCCATTTACTCGTAGATGAAATTATTTTCCATAACTAGTCGGAAAGTATACTCTCTTCAATAAAATAAAAAACTTTAAAAATATTAAATTGATTTTTATTTATAGCAATTTCAAAAAAGAAACCAACAGATGGCCCACCCTTTACAAACTTAGGTTATTGTGCCAAGCTATTCCTAATTTCCAGAATCACAAAAAAGTCATTACATGTTTTAAGATTTAAGTTTATTTGTGTTCGTGCTCGCATTTTCTACATACGAGTACTATATGCTATGCACTGACAATGGAATATCTTCCCATTATTCTGCTTCCAAATAAAGGGAGAACATATTAAAGATCTGTTTGGCTAATTTTTGCAGGCTGGAAGAGAAGGCACAAATAATTTTTTTCTCTTTGACATTTATTACGCACGCAAATTTGTTTTTATTAAATTATAGATCCAATATGTTATTCTTTTGTTGGGATTGAGTAATTGTCTTTACGAGTAAGCCAATATATAATTTACCCTACTTTTATTTATTTATAAAGTTATGCTCTGCACAAAATTTCGTGTCTAGTAATAATTATATGGAATGGACGGATTGATGGATGAATGGACGGACTCATATTTAATTAAAAATGCTCTTCAGGTTGTGTGTACTTAGAGCTGAATGCGTATGTGGAAATGTAAAAGCATTTTAGATAACTTATTCATCCACTATTTAGCATCCGATTGACCGCTTCTAGCTGCAACTTCAATAAATTTTTCTTCAATATGAATTTGTCTCGTTGAAGCCTCTCCATTTCTAGATTGTGGCGGCGGTTCTCCTTATTTCTTTCATCTAGAGACCTGCCGATTTTCTGCAAATGCGAAATAACGTCATCTAATTTTGTAGCCACTGCAGCGATAAGTTTGTTTTTAATTTTTTGTTGTTTTTTCAGCATTTGTATTGTTGATCTTTTAGAAGAAGTCACAGGTTCATTGTCATTAACTTCAGCCATGATGTGGGGTAAATTAATTTCTCCTGGTTGTCTGTTGGTCTTTTCAGTTGATTGCAAATCATCAAATACCGATGCTTTAACTCCCAAGACTGCTTTATCAATTGACGTTATCTTAATCACAACCTCTTCTAACTCGGAAAAAGTTGCAAGATTGTAGTCATTTAAACCCGGCTGCTTTTTCTTTTTCTCATTATTGATTAGTTTTTCTTTAATATTCGCCTTGAAGTCTACCCACACCTAGAATAGAGGTACATATACAATTCGATTCATTTACCAAGTTTTGTTTTAGTTTACCTTTTTCCAGCTGATAGCATCCTTAAATGGGGGTCCCAGCCTGTTTAATTTCTTAGCCGTATCCTTCCAAAATTTGTCGATGTCGGATCTGTCTGTTACGAACCCTCTGGCGATGTCTGGCTTTGCCTCCAAGAGATTTACAAGGCGTTCAAATTGACTGGGACTTGTCCACATTGATTGACACCTGTGAAATAGCCTATCCATTTCAAGTTAGTTTCACTCTAAAATAAGAAAATTTGTTGCATACTACGTTTTTGTGCATATAGTTTTACAATGCTTTTTCTAAAACAAAAATAAGGTTAAGTGCATACAAATGACGATGTTACTGCGTACCTTATTTTCAGTTTCTGCATAGAATATTTTTTTTTTAATATAAACAACAATTGTGCCTTTTTTACAAATAAGTAATTTTTTTCACTATAATAAGCAACATATTTTCCATACAACCCTTTCACCACCGACACCTTAAAACGCTTGAAAAGTTTGTTTACATTCGGAGAATCATGATAAATATGAGTATTTATCTGGAGGAAGAATATTTAAAAGAGGAAGAATGCCGATGATCCTGAAGTCATTGAATGTATTTCGGTTCCAAAAAACGGTGAACTCTAGCATAGGGATTTTAGAAAAATTTCGGTGAAACCCGGGAAAGACACTTTAGTTATGTGTTAAGAATACTGAAGAACATCCTACGGTGCAAGTAAAAGTCCCATAATTTCCCATATACGCGTCATGGTTTGAAAGTTGATACTTTTCAAGTAAATAAAGCATTTTCAAATCTTGACATGGGATCCTATTAAATTACAGAAATTTAAGTTAATTTACCGAAGAAATGATTTCTGAAAGTCGTATAATTTTTTTTTTTTTTAACTCAAGGACCAATGAACGGATTTTGATGAAATGTTACTGTGGTGCATTGCTAACGAGGATAGCTACGTTTCAAAATCATTAAATGCAAATGAACAGATGATGAGATATGAAGGAATCGTTTCAAAAATCTTCAAATCGTCCCTTTCAGACAGCTAACACTACTCGTAGAACCACTAGGCGGATTTTAATGAAATTTAGTTTGTAAATAACCATTCAAATTAGATAAAGTGATGGTAAGACATGAGCTAATATTCAACTCAAGAAATGCTTTAAACTCAATTTTTGCATGCAGATTCTCTATCGATTTTGAAGAATCGTAATGCGTGCGTTTCTTGTCAATATCTCCGGAAGCCTAGGAATGACCTAGAAAGCTATAACTTTGCGAACATTAAGTAAGGACTACAGCATAGAGGGTGTTACAATGAAAAAGTTTCTTCTGACTTATATGTATATAGGTACAATTTAGTTATGTATTTGAGTCTTCCCGCATATGTACACATCACCTCAGTTAACCTAGAAAACTTAATCTTTGCATTCTTATAGGAGGAATCTCATAAAAGAATAAAATGGAACCAAATTTCGGATCTTTCGAGTCCAATTTGTTAGACAGAACATTTTTATCTTCTGAGTTGTATACAGTTTTCCTATTTGTGTGTGTCTTCCACACCTTTCTGGAACTTCTTTAACGACCTAAAAATCTGAAACTTTGCAGACTTAAAGTAAAGGTTACGCAGAAGAACATAATGTAATCATGTGTTTGATTTTGAATTACAGGAGTACAGGGTGTTGAACAGAATTTACGTTTTACATATAATTCTACCGCGTGTACATGATTGATGATTTGCCGCATGCCTCACGAAGTTCTTGGATAACACAGAAGAACTAAACGTAGCCAAATTATGATTGATCTGTCGTACAGAACATTTTTCTTCAGATTTGTATAAAATTTGGCTATTTCTAAATAATGCGCCGCATGAATAGTAGGGACCTACAGTCTTATGCCGCTTCTGGAGGGTAATTTTGTTCTCACGGATGTTTGTCAGACGTTCGCGAGAAGTGGGATCGTGAGAATTTTTTTTTTTGCGTTTTCTGGAATTCGAACCTTGAATCTGTCGCTCAGTGATCGCGCACTTATGACCAAATTCCAATGACGCCTTACGACTTTCGCACTTTGATAGTTGAAGCAGAAACAACGCGTTCATATGAAACAAAACTAAATGAGGCTTTAGCTTTTGTGAGACGTTTGATCGTAGATATATATGGGTATTATATGATAGTTCGACAAAACGCCGCAATAGAGAAATTCTCTACTCGAGTTGACTTTGACATTTATTCATGTTTGGGGGATGATTGATTAATTCCACTGGTTATTACCAGTCACTGTAATAAAGTTAGCCAGACTGAGCTCAAAAGTCTGCGAATCTCTGGCCGACAAAAGTCGACAAGCATAGTGAAACGCAGATGGGAAAATATTCAAACTTTTAAGAACACAAAAGCCTTCTGGCCGAAGCCAGATATCAGCAATTCTAAAAAATGTCTAATCTTAAACAAGTCTTATATACCAATAGCCATAAGAGTGATAACGGAACACAACCTTTTAAGTAAGCGCTCAGAGAAAATGAGAATAATCAATTTAAAGCGAGGTCCCTGATTTTGAGGAAGACAGTTCAAATTTCCCGTGTCGCTGCCTAAGCATCGGCAGACTCCATCGGAAACTCGTGGGAAGACCATTCTATAAACACCTGAAAGGTCGTCGATCTAGATATTGTCCAACAAGTCTGGATGGACGAAATTCTTCTTCACGGCAGATACAAGAACATCAAATGATCAAAGTCTAAGTATCACTCTTTACAGCATTGCTCACTTTACTTTTCCTTTTAGACAGATATACGAGTGTATGGTTATCGCTAGGGACCACCGTAAACCTATATAAGCCGTCAGCTAACCTGGCGGTAACCCTCCAACCAGAATTTCCAGGGACAAACTACATATGTTGTAAGACGAATGAACACCTTTCAGAATCGTTTCATTGATTAACTGGGCATTTATATTTATGTGGGTAATTTTAATTTAGAAGTGCCTTACAAGTTCCCAATGCACTATGCACAATAATACCGACTTTTTGTGTCACAGAGCACCCATTTACTTCCCATCGCGCCTGTTTTCTTCAAAGCCCATTGTTTACTTCATTCAGTTTGAAAATGCCTCTTGTAACATAAGAATCGATAGATACTGTAGGTGGCACCAAATCATGACCTGACGCAATTTTTTTCACAACATTTGGGTTAATAATTTGACTTATTTTTGTCATTCTTTAATTCAAATCAGTACAAACTATGTAATCATATTTGATGTAATCCAGTCTACAAACTTCGCAATATCGGCGAAAACAGCGAACTCGTCTAGATTGCAATTCCTATTTTCATCTGCCAGTGATGCCGATACTATTCCTCTTAACGTCCATCTGGTTCCATTTCGTATCATTAAACCGCTTCCTGAATCACCTTTACATGGACCACTTCCGTCCCTATTCCCCGCACAAAGTGTTCTATTTGATGTTAAGTAATACAGTTGCTCATTCGATCTTATACACGTCGACTCCGAAACAATTGTCGCATTGACTATCTTTGGAACAGTGGTTATGCCCTTATGATGTTCGTCCTCACCCCAACCTACAATGCTCCCGGTGCTGCCATCAATAATATAGTCATATGAGGGTCCCTGCCATAGGCATATTGGTCGGATTGAAGGTGAGAAGCTAAAGAAAAAAAGAAAAATTATATATACATATACGAGTATTTTGTATTATCGAATTCCTTACGTTACACTCCTTAGAAGATGTACAACGGCTACATCGGCATCATAAGTAATGGGTCGCTTCCTGAAGTCAGGATGTATGATAAGCTTTTGGACTCCAATATTGATAGCATTTTCCCATTCGGTGAGATTATGTCGACCGAAAGACAATAGCAGATTCCCAGTTGGAATGCTCTCCAAACCATCTTTGAAGCAATGTGCTGCGCTTATTACTGTCCGTCTAGAGATTAAGCTTCCTCCGCATTTAAAATTCAGCGAATCGACAGTCTTCTTGTAAATGGCCACAATCCATGGATATCGTGATACATCGATATTTTGACCGTGAACTGCAAGGGCGTTGGCATGAACTCTGTTTTCCTGGCCACAAATGGAGTATATATAATTGAGCACATCAAAGTTAGCTGGTGGTATTGCAGTAGTAGTAGTAGCTGAATGATAATAACATTAATAACAAACTTTTATAAGTAGATTGAAGAGTATGCTTACTTATTTCTGATGATCCTTCCGGTTTAGGAGTTGCTGATATCAAAGTTAGATCATGTAGCAAGGCAAATGACGTTGTAGGGTCGGGACCTAGAAAAAGATTCGTTTTGTATTAGCTTTACGGGGCCATCTATGCATTATTACGTAGAATGTTATAGAGGAGATTTCTAAAAATTCTTGAAACTTTCATACTTGTGGGGATGAGGATTTTTTGTTTGCTTATTTTTTTTTTTTTGTTACGAATTCTTGGTTAACTAATTCCTCTTGTTATATGTGTATGAGTGGCTCTTGGTCAGGGAATAGCTAACAGTGGAAATTATGAATTGGGTTCGTACTGCTACGTCTTATTAAACCTTGTGGTAGTTACTAGTAAAATAAATTTTAACTTATACCAGTCTATGGTGATGGTGGTCCATGCTGCCAAAATTAAAATACTTTTGATACTTCCTCCTTGTATTGGATAAGGAATAAGCTTATGGCAACTAGACAAAAATAGGTTTTTTTTTTATAATTCGCGCGCGCCAAAAGGAATATGAATACCTTTATACTGTTACAGGGCACGGGCTTTTCAGGAAAGGGGAAGAGGAACAGAGGAGAAGCCTATGCATGGTTGTAGTGATGGGGAAATACAGAGCTTGGTAGATCATTCCACATTCGTGTCGGTCGGGTTATAAACGGATCGCTATATTTAACAGTACAACCAAAGTTAGGCTTTAGGGTGAAGGTTTGCTTGTAAATGAAATAAGTTTTGTTATTCATAGCTACACAAATAAAATTTATGCAAGATCGACAAGAAACTCCCAATCATGTACAACTTTTATTTCGTAAATACGAACTCGTTCAAAGGTCGAAAAACGTAAGTAAAGTCAAAATAAATTAAATTGTAGCAACGGTGACAGGACTAATCATTTAAATTCAATAGAAAAGGGTGAAAAAAGGACAAGGGTTTAAACATAGGAATAATCCACTTAGCTATACAGCTAAAGGAAAAGCTACATATTGAGGAGTCTGTATCGTTTCTTAAATTTTTAAAGAATTACCTTTGAAATCACATATTTCAAAGTCCGTTTGTCTTTAATTGACAGCGAAAATTAATTGGCATCATTTTCAATTGTTTGTCAATTAAAAGACACATTTTAATGTACAAGGTATTTAAATTTATCTTTTCTCTAACCGTGGAGAAGATAAAAAAAAGAATTAGGAAGGCATCTGTGGACAGCCTGGAATCCTCAGTTGTTCTCATCCATGAAATGGAACAATTTGAAAACATTTGGGACTCCAACTCCAAATACTACAAAAACTTACTTAACAAACTCGTCTTTTAATGTATCATATATAATCGGGCAAGTCACATGAATAATTCGATACACTGTCGTAGGTGATAGGCGAAAAACATCCGACATGACCTGCATACTAGCTCCCATTGCCAAATAACGAATCTTTCGGCTGATGCCACCGCTTTTCCCATAAATGTGTCTTTTTTTGTGACGTATGGTTTCACCCTTTGCAAAATAAACTCGAAGTCAGTTCTTTTCATACGCATTTTGCGTCTGAAAAATGTCGGCTCCATATTGCAAATTTTTGCGTAATATCCGCAAGACTCTCGGTCGATCCGACCAACACAACAAAAGAAACAAGAGCGATTCGCTTCCTTTTTAATTCACAATTGACAATGAGATGACTATTCCAAATTGGCAGTGCTAGTGGAAATAGCTTTTAGCGAATTGACAAAGACATTTGTCAAAATTTCATTGCCAATGAACTGACAAACGATTTTTTGCCAATAATTGACATAAGTGGAAATGAACTGGCAGTGGTGTCGTTTAATGACATAAACGAGAGGTGTCAAACTTTGTCAATTGAATGACATGTGGAAACTCACCTTTAGTCAATTCAATGACAAGCAGTTTTTCATTATTTCCACTTGCCAATTTTCTAATTGACGTTAAAATACGTCATTTGTCCTTAAAAGTAAGGAAAATTACCCGAAGGCTTTGACTCTTCGAGTCAGATGGACTAATATATATTTTTCAAATATGTTTCGCTGCTTTTTGGCCATCCAAAAATGATGACGTTGACAATGTTTCAGCAATAATCGACTCACCTTAGTCGTGGGTAGCCATGAGAACATCTCCAATGCAATAATTACTCGTATATACTGGGTGATGTCTAAAGTCGGTTCGGAGACTCAAATCATATAGGATGAGTCGCCAGAGATTGTAACACTGTCCTTAATAAACGTTGTCAGTTTAGGAAATTAAATCAAAGGTCTAAGCAAAATCATTTGCAACCAACATACTCGTCGTGTAGTCTTTGCAAATCCCCTCATCATGCAAAAATAAATTCCAATAAGTTTAAAAATTTTAATTTTATTTCAAAGATGGAAAACGGTTTTCATTGTGCATTAACTGCTCTTTGAAAAGGTGATGTCTGCTCTGAGCTGCATAGGTACAATGCGTCTCTTACACAGAGTGAACCTTCGACTTCCATTCCGCTCGCTGGAAGTTCGAGAATGGCTTTGCATAACGCGATAGATATCGATATAAGGCCAAAAGTTGTTTTGGATAAGGTAGTCATAAGGTTCAGGAATCAGGCATGATGTTTCGTGTCACCCAGAGCTTTACTCGACCGAGAATTTGGCAAATAATCACTGCCTTAAGACAATGTACAGCCCCATTGATATTATGTACAGTGTCGAAGATATTTGTGCACAAATTTGTTGTAAAACTAGAACCACAGTGCAGTCAAGGTTTAAAAACTTCGAAAAAAGTACTGAATTTTGCACCAATTATTAACCTCAACATCGACTGCAAATAAATGATTGGAGAACACCCATGATATTATTATAATATAGCATAGTTCTATAAACACCAAACAGTCTGCTGGGTGTTCTTCGGTCTAATGGCTAAAGTGCAACTTGATCGTGATGATGACATCAGGTGGACGGAAAAAAATACTGTGAATCATAAGCAACGACAATAATAGCGAAAACAAACAAAATACTCCCCAGTTATCTGGACAGCCACCCTTGGAGTTTACAGAAACTTAATACCACCTGAGTTTCAAACTACACCACTCTGTCTTTCTCTCTGTCTCTTCCTCTTTCCACAAAACGCACGTGTTCTAAAAAAAATAGTATAAGGGTATTCATATCGCCTTTAACACGTGCAAATTATAAAAAAAAAATTATAAGGGGACACCTTAACATAGTCAATCGTGTAACTTTCTGCAGAAATCGTCAAGCTATACGGGTGTAAGTTTAAAGAAGTTTTTGGAATAATTAGGAGATTTCTAATAAAATAGTCGTACTCCTGAGCAAATTACGATTATTTGCGAACAGCATTTTGTTGAAAATAGATAAATAATACAATTTGGAAGGCTTAGGTTCAAAATTATATTTGGGAATAACCCTCTACAACTAGACAGTTCTTTGAAAATAGCCAGAAAGAGGTTTTTGGCTCTTGAAAAAGCACTGAGTAGGAACTCGGATTTGAAGGTCGAATATTCCAAGTTAATTCAGGAGTATCTCGACTTAGTACACATGATGGTGATTATCCTGTCAGACTACTTCTTACATACTCATATCACTGAAAAACATTTTGATTGAAGAACCAACGATTCAGAAGAAAATGCACTTCATTGTTCTTAGATTAAGATATTATAGATTTGTCTTATTAGCTGAAGTAGATGCTGAGGACAGTAAGTGTCAACTTATTATCTGAAGAGGTGATCCAAAGGAGGACCTAAAGACTTTCAGTCTCAATACTATCATATATGAAACTTCATGGGAAGAAATTGGCACTAGGTGTCATGAGGAGCCTCCATTAGCAGCAAAGGTCCTTTTAAGAGACTTTTATGTTCGTGATCTCCTGGCAGTAATTCTGAACGTAAATGAACTGGAAATAAAGAAGACTTTGGAAATTTTTTGAAATCCAAAACAGGGCACATTTCAGCTCTCTTACAAAGATTCTTTTTTCACGTAGTAGGCTTATAAGGCCTACCATTTTGTCTTCTACGAGTAGATTGTTCAATTGTTTTAAAGGCAAAAATGATTTTAAAATCTTTGTGGATGGAGAAGTTGAATTGGGACGATCATTTGATATTAGGCCGCTACCTTCAATTCGTGTTAAAAAGATAACACATCAGATTTGCATAAACTAAATGGTTTTAGCATTGCTCGATTCATCTTTCAATCCAACTAAAGGAGCGTCCAAATTTATGGGTTTTTGGATGCATCAACAAAGACATATACAGAGATGTTGGTGTAATGCAAGGCGTGAGGATAAATTCGGTTGCGTTTCAGTCAATTTAATCGCACCAGCAAATACTCAGTCACTGCACAGACTAGAATTGTGCGGAGCCCAAATGCTGACAAACAAAGGTTAGTTCGAGTTTGACTCCAATCAAATTTATTTTTGGGTAGATTTGAAGATTGTTTTATGTTGACATTTCCAAGTACTTGAAATAGTTTCGCTAAGTCCGGGTATCCATTGGAGGCACATTAAATCGGAAAACAATCCGCCAGATTTAATTTTAGAGGAAGCAGTGTCTAGGATTTACACCACTCTATTTGGTTTGCGTATAGTAAATGGAAGGAATTTCGTTAGGCAGCTTGTGTACATTTGCGTTGACTGCAGAAGGTTATGCCAAAATCCTATTTTTGTAAGCGAATAACTTCAATCACTCTTCTTTTCCACCTCTAGTGAAAGAGATCGGAATACTAAAAACAGACCTAAAAGACAACGTATCTCTTTGCAAATACGTGATTCGACTCTATGTCAGGGAGATGTTTTGATCTCGTGTAATCCGGCTCATCCTTAATCATTAGGATTGCAAAAAGACATCATTGATTGCATCCAAATACCAGTCGTAGTGCTTAAAAACTGTACACCGGAACTAGCATCTATTTTTGGTAAAAATTTTTCTATGTCGAGCACGCAGAAGACCGTACCTTCATATTGGAAAATTGCTCGCATTCAACCGATTTCCAAAAAATGGAAAGAAATGCTTGACGCAGAATGATAGTCTAATAAAGCCTTTGCTATCCAATTTGATGGAGAAAACCATAAAGAGTGACCCGAGCTAATAAGTGACAGCCAGTATGGTTTTTGCAGCCGCAGTTCAACTGGAGAGCTGTTGAGCTATGTAACCTATCTATGGTCATCAGCAATTGAGCAACGTGGCGAATCAAAAGCTGTCACCCTAAATATCTCGAAATATGTCGAACGAGTTTGATCTAGAGCTCTATTCGGCAAATTAAAATCCTACTCGGTACTGGAAGACCTCTATGGCTGGCTGGACAATTTTATTCAGGACGGATCAATTCAAGATGGAGTGTCTTCTGCCACATTTGCTGTAAACACTGGAGGACCATATTGGTTTATACTTTCACCAACACTGTTTCTACTTCATATGAAGGACATTCTGTAGTCAACGATGACACCACCAACCCATCTTGCTTGGACATCGTGCAAGTGAAGGCAAATACATCACATCGTCAAATATGCAACCAAATCATCTCATTAAACGAAGATGACTTAAAGGACTTCAGTCTTCAAATGGACGACCAAATTATTCCACTCATGCAAACCATGTAGTTTTTCGGGGTTACTTTGGCATGACATCCAACATCGCAAAATTGGCCTCCATTGTAGTTGAGCTACCTGTTTAGAGCAAAGGGATATTTCACAATGAGACAGTTTCATCTTCTTTACAAAGTCAGACCCCTATTGTTCTCACAATATTTTAGAAAATAAATAAATAAATAAATCGGCTACTCTTATTAATATACAACCATGGAAACTTAAAAAAGTATTTTATAATACTCTTAGGCAATATATGGACAGACCATGGTATTGTAAGGGCAACTACTCTAACGCTAACCTTTAGGACCGGAACATATATTTACATCGTTGATAGAGATATCGAACAATTGCGGCACATCGGTAATACGTGGAAAATCAATTTTGTATGTGATCGGTAGAGTATCCCCCGAATAACAACATCCTCCATGGCCGATTTGCGTCGATTGTATGTTTCCGTAGTAGTCCTGAAAAGAAAGAAATATGCATAGATTTTTAAAGTAAAATCGATAATGCATTCCAGCTCAATCCAATTCTTTGTAAGCCGATGAAACAGTTCCCGGCACACTGTCTCTCTGGCCCTTAAAGGATTGATCTCTGCTGAGCACATACTATGCACTTATCCCTAGGTAATATGAAACATACAGAAAAAAAGTTACAATCTACTGAAAAAAGGTATCGTATGATTCCTTATCCCTCATGTTCTAACCCATCAGTAACACAGTTTATGAGGCGTTATAACATTTTCGATTCAAATGCAATGATATCTTGCTACTCGGTCGTAACTGTCAGAAAAATTATTACACTCTACCAAATACGGTATATTAATTTAAATATATATAAATAGTTTGTAACATAGAGAAATAATGATGGTAGAACCCCCCAAAAGTTTACGTACATACGAGTACAGTAGTGGACATAGAAATCCGGACAGGGTAAACAAATTCCTTAATTTCAATTATCTTGAGATCTAGCAGGTAGTTTTTTAGGATTTGGAATAAAAAGGCTTTGATGACGTGATTCTAGTTCACTTTGTAATAGTTCATTGAAAAAAAAAAAGTTTGAGAGAAAGTTTAAATAATTTTATTAATATGGAAAATAAAAAGAAAAATCAAACAAAAAACAAAAGTCGAAATAATGTTTTTAAAAAATGAAAAATTAAGAGGCAACGGGCTCATTGCAAAGAAAAGAAGGGGACGGGTCGCAGAAGAAAGATCACCAACGCTGAAGATCGGCTTTTAAAACGAATAAGTCTGCGTGATCAATTCAAAACTGCTGAAGATTTAAGGACAGACTTTGTAGAGGCTGGAGGATCAGAGATAAGCTCACGGACTGTAAGACGAAGGCTTCAAGAAGCTGGCTTGAACGCAAGAAGACCTGCCAAAAAACCATTTCTAAATAAACAAATGCGCCTAAAACGTCTCCAGTGGGCCAAAGAAAACTGGACCATAACGGATTGGAAAAGTGTGATCTTCTCAGATGAGTCCAAGTTCAACATATTCGGCTCTGACGGAATACAGTGCGTGAGGCGAAGAACTGGAGAAAGATTCAATGATGAGTGCGTGACAACAACCGTGAAATAAGGAGGCTCAAGGATGATTTGGGGATGCTTTTCCCATCACGGCGTTGGACGGCTGGCTCTAATAAATGAAACGGTGACCGCAGAAAAATATAAAAAAAATATTGGAAGACAATCTGCTACCATCTTTAGAAGAACACTTATCATACTCAGATAAGTTGATTTTCCAAGGCGATTCTGCGCCTTGTCACCTCGCGAAATTGGTAAGTGCCATTTTTGCTACTTTCCCCAAAATATTAGCAAAACGTTCGTAAAGTTTTATTATTATAAACGCATTTTTTTTCATTCCAGGTAAAAAATTTTCTAACCGTGAATAGTATTGCAACATTGGAGTGGCCTAGAAACAGCCCTGATCTGAACCCGATTGAGAACCTTTGGTCCATAATTAAGGTTCAGGTAGCGAAGAAGAAGCCACGGACAATAACCGAGTTGGACAAATTCATTGAAAAAGTGTGGTATGAGGAAATCACACTGGATACTTTAGACAGCCTGAATACATCAATGTCCGACCGGATAAAAACCGTAATAAAAAAAAAGAAGGGACTACAAAGTATTAACATCTTCAGTTCTCGGAAGTTTGAGAAGCCTTTTACCTGTAATAAAAACCATAAACTTGAAACAATTTGAAAATGTTTGTGTTAAAGCCCTTTTTCATCTGAAATGTATTTCAACAAATTAACGTTCGGTAAAGATGGATCTTGATTATCTTTAAAACCTCCAGAATTATTCTACTAAAATCAGTTTTTTCAGTATGTCCGGATTTCTGCGTATGTGCCCGTTACTGTAGGCTCTTATAACGACGACCAGGTATCGTTATATGTGACGTTGACTATATTTGTGATTAGTATTGAAAGTTATAACGATCTATCCATGTCCGTCTGCCCATCCGTACGATTTACTAGAAATATTTCCCTTGCTAAATATATAGACGCTGTCGTCTTCCAATTCTTCCATTATACATTGCTCTGGCAAACGCTGTGTTCACACGAGAAATTTATTAGTGATTCATGAAAGTTCAGTCTATCTTATCAACTAAATCTTCCTTTCAACTTTTATTTACTCCCTGGGGTAAGTTTTTAATAAATAAAAATAAAAAAGAACACATCTGCATTAACTAACCACGGACGGGGGGATTGTCCCCCTCAGCAAAACTGGTTTAAAGGCCTACCACCCTAGGTAGATGGTAGATTTAAACCAGAGTAATAACCAGAGACGTAAACACAAACCCACCAAACTAGATGACGAAGAATACCCAGAATTGTCTGAAGTTAACGATGATAATAATATGAATATCCCGCGCTATATAGTGATAACTGGAATCATCTTCGCCCTCTTCCATCATACGAGTATAACCCCATTCAGATAAATCGTGGTTTTGAGCATATATCGAAAGATATATTGGAAGTTCTCTGGTAAAATCGTTAACAAATTGAAAGTAAATCCGATTGGGAGGTTCATTAACGGGGCAATGAACATTAACGGGACAATGAACAAGATCGATTACCTCAATATTTTAAAAGAAAACCTTCATCAGAGTGTGCAGAAATTAAATCTTGGTAACAGTTTCTTTTTCCAACAGGATAATGATCCCAAACAGACTGCTCACATAGTGCGTATATGGATCATTTACCATATGCCCCATATTCTTTCAACTCCCCTCCCCCCAATCCCAAGATATGAATCCTATAGAAAATCTGTGAGATGAACTTGGTAAAAGGATGGAAAAGTATAACATTTTGATTATCCTACGACCCCTGTCTCATGGATATGCCATCTGACGCAATGACATCTGAATTACGGCTACGGTACAAATTTGAAGTCAACTTTCCCCATCTTCAGGATTGGCTTTGGCAGGAGTCTGTGCCAGGAAAGGGATGTAGTCGCATTTTCACGGACAGCTCTGGAGAGGGGTCTGGTGCTGGTGTTTTCGTAGAATGCGAAAACATGAGGCTTCACTTCTCATTGTGAAAACACACATCTGCCTTCCAGGCAGAAATATATGCTATCCTTATGGCTGCGGACTATATTGGTAAGAACATGTGGAAGGGGCGAAGTATCTGCGTCTGTAGTGACAGTCAGGCTGCGCTTAAGGCCTTGCTCAATCCTTTAACCACTTCCAAAATAGTTCGAGAATGCAAAACATCCTTGAATTCGGTCGGAAGGCTGAACTCACTGAATCTTGTTTGGGTCCCAGGACACAAAGGAATACCAGGAAATGAGATCTCTGACGAGCTTGCTAGACAAGGCTCAGAAGAGAATTTCTCAGGACCTGAACCCACGTTGGGTTTGCCAGCGTCCTCGGTTAGGGCTTCCATTGACGACTGGGTTTTCAGTGAACACAATCGAAGGTGGCATGACTCTCCAGGATGCAGGCAGACTAAACGAATGGTCCCCGTCGTCTGTAAGAAATCCGCGGCTTTCTTGCTATCTCTTAGCAGAAAAGACTGCAGACAACTTACTGGCGTTCTTACGGGCCACTTCGCCTTTGACAAGCACCTCCATGTGCTAGGTTTGAGCGCTACTCCTGTCTGCGACTCCTGTGAAGAGGGCGATGGCACTGCGGAACACTTCCTATGTGATTGTCCTGCCTTTGCTCGGATCAGGTGACAGATTTTCGGTGCTGATGTGGTGAGTGCTGATGACCTAAGCTCTTCATTACTGAATCGTCTACTCGTCTATTTACAAAAGACGAAAAAAACACATTAAAATGGGCCTGGTTCTACAATGGACCTGTTTTTGAGACTGAGTGCTCCCGCCCCGACAAAAAAAAAATAACATTTTGGGGAAAGATGAACTCAGCAACTTCTGCAGCAAGACTGGCAAAACATCGGAGCCGAAATTGCAAAAAAAAAACTAGTCTATTCAATGCCAGATAGATTGGATGAAGTTTTAAAAAGAAACGTCTGGGCCACAAAGTATTAAGGAATTTATTTTGTAAAAAATTAGTAGCTGTGTGAATAATTGTGTCCATATTTAAAAAGGCAGTTACCCACATTTTTATTTATTTCTTTTGACTAAACTAAGCAATTTAAGTTTTTTTTATTACCAATAACTAAACAAGATTGTAATGAATAATTAAATGTCAATAAAATAAATCAGATTTACTTTTAATTTGTTAACGATTTTACTAGAAAATATGCCTTTGTGTGAATAATTATGCCCGTCTCTACGAGTATACTACTAAAAGTCATGAATGTTTACACAGCAGACAAATTCCTCAAAGTAAACCGAATCGACTCAATGCCAGTCGAGGTAAATCTCAGTTCAATTTAAGGGAGAATTTTCTCAAAGCATATCATAGAAATAACGAAGAAGAATTGTTGTTAAAACTTAAACAATTTGAAGTTATTGGCGTCAAGAAAATTATAAGAGAAAAGGATAACGATGTTTCAGTTCCAACAGGCGCGGCTATACTAACATTCGACTTGATTCGCAGACCAAACGAGGTTAAAATTGGATGGGTGAATGTACTCTTGTTTACTGCATCAATTGCAAAGAAGAAAGCCACACCACGTACGACCCCGCCTGCCCTGCCTTCCTTCGCTTCAAATCGATCAACAAGATCAAGGCTGATCGTCGTAGTACCAGGCGTTGCGGACAACCCATAATGATAGCCCATCTGTACATCAGCTGCCTGCTCCAAGAAAGCGCAATGGAGAAAAACCAACAATGGCAGAGTTGATAAAATCCCGTTTAGAGAGACCAAACTACTTGATTAACAAAACTGCTCACAGAGTGACTCAAAATATAAAACTCAAGAAAATAATCTCTTAATTTCTCAAACATCACCAATACAAACAAACGTTAAAGGTAAAAACAGTAAAACCACTACATAAGAACCCCAAACTACTCCCAACAACCAAAAAATCAAAATACCTCATCTAACCAAACAACTCAACCACTCATCACATCTCAAAAAATAATATAAACTATGTTGATATTACTAAAGAGAGAGAACAGTCAGATATCCCACTCTCTGCTGATTTCTATACACACGATCAAGGTCGGATCCAGGGGGGTGGCACAGGGGGCACGGTCCCTCCCCAGACACGATTCGGATAAAACAGGCCAGTCGAAAAAACACTAGTAATTAGAATACTATGGGGTACACTCTTTACCTATCTGGCCTTTGTGCCCCTCCCAGAAATAAATCCTGGATCCGCCCTTGCATACGATATTGATATGAAATCAATTCCTCGGCCTATCTTAATAAATTATCAAATCTCTTAAATAAAACAAGCAACACACAACAACTAAATGGAAACACACAAAATACATTACCCCCACCAATAATGACTCTGTTGGCTATGGACTTACAATAAACATGCCCTCTATCTTTTAATAGCTAAACACAAACTAGACATTATTGCTTTGAAAGAAACTGATATGATTACGAAAAACAAAAAATTCTTTAATATAAAAATTCAGGACTCTGCGAAATATAACAGCTTTGAGCAAGAAAATCAATCAAGAGCTCAAGAAAGAAATAGACTTATTAAAAGAAGAAAATAAGGTCCTAAAGAGCTCACGTATAGGGAAAGAACGC
The DNA here is from genome assembly GCA_963082735.1 of Pocota personata. Classification (NCBI taxonomy): domain Eukaryota; kingdom Metazoa; phylum Arthropoda; class Insecta; order Diptera; family Syrphidae; genus Pocota; species Pocota personata. The sequence continues at coordinate 42,529,899 of OY720429.1, read as the reverse complement.
GAATGTACTCCAGCACGCTTAGCTAGTCGGGAATATCACACCGACGAAGAAGAGCTAGCACGCGAAACGTGTCGGGTTACAAAGAAGAGACCTAGTAAGAAACAGAGAGCCGACTCTTCGCCCGAAGTCGAATCCCTAAAAGAAAAAGAAAAAGATGAGCTCAAAGAACCACAAGAAAAGCAACCTCGAGCGCAATCTCGTCCACCCCCACCAATTAACGTAGTCGGGTTAACGGAATTTAATAAGTTACAAAGCCTTCTTAAAGGAACTTTAATATCGAAATAAAGGGTGGTTAAGTTTTAAGGGCCGATGTTGATTTTGAATAAAACACAAATTATTTAGGAAATTACTGTCATTTCTTTTTATTATGATAATATTGGTATGGTTCAATTATGTATGGAACAAAATATCGGCCACATGATCTTGGCGGCCAATTGACATCGCCACCACGTGAGATAACACGGCCATTGAATTTGTCGCGCAAAAGAGCCATTGTTTCGTTAGCTGTGTGGCAAGTGGCACCATCCTGTTGAAACCACATATCGTCCACATCCATATCTTCCAATTCGGGCCATAAAAAGTTCGTTATCATCTCACGATAGCGAACACCATTCACAGTAACTGCCTGACCGACCTCATTTTGGAAAAAATACGGCCCGATGATGCCGCCAGCCCATAAACCGAACCAAACAGTCACTCTTTGTGGGTGCATTGGTTTTTCGACAATCACTCTTGGATTATCATTCGCCCAAATGCGGCAATTCTGCTTATTGACGAATCCACTGAGGTGAAAATGTGCCTCATCACTGAAGATGATTTTCTTCGAAAATTGATCATCCACTGTTGCCATTTCTTGCCACCATTGTGACCATTGCCGACGCTTGAAATGGTCAAGAGGCTTTAGTTCTTGAGTCAATTGCACCTTGTAAGCGCGTAAATGCAAGTCTTTATGCATAATGTTCATCAACGACGAGCGTGAGAGGTGCAATTGTTGGGCACGACGACGAGTTGAGGTGGACGGCTCTTCAGCCACACTATCGCGAACAGCAGCAATATTTTCTGCAGTACGAGCTGTACGAGCATGCACTGGTGTTTTCACATCTCCTACAGACCCGGTTTGCACAAATTTTTGCACGATTTTTCCGATTGTACTCACATTTGGACGATTAAATTGACCGAAAGAATCACGAAATGCACGATATGCATTTTGATTTGAACGCCAATTTTCATAATAAGCCTGAATAACTTTAACGCGTTGCTCGATTGTGTATCTTTCCATGGTTCAAATTGAGTTAGTCTGAAATTGAGAAATGTCAAATGAAATGCAGAAAAAAACTTGACGTTTAGGTGTGGTTCACATTCAACATCGGCCCTTAAAATTTAACCACCCTTTATAAGGTCACGTCTTTGAGAGACAATGCGTGGAAAATTAACGTCGATGAATACGACGACTACCAAGCAGTGTCCCAAAAGTTAAATACCGAAAAAGTTGAGTGGTATATGGGAAGGCCACATTGTGTTGTTGCAAGGGGACTCCACTCCTCATGCACCAAAGAAGAAATTATGACTGACCTTCAAGACAAAGGCTTTAAAATTCTTGATGCCGTTAATATCATCAAAAAGGAGAAGCAACAAACGGAAATAGATAAAGACATCTTGGTAAGGCGTGGACTTCCGCTCTTTATGCTTACCTTCGATAAGTCTGACAATATAGACGATATCTACCGAATTAGGACCATACTAAATATCGTAGTCAAAATCGAGCCAATGCGTAGAAATATAAAAATAATTCCGCAGTGCAAACGTTGCCAAGGATTCAATCATACGCAAATGTACTGCAAAAAAGAACCGCGATGTGTGAAATGCGCTGGAAATCACCTCTCCCAAGTTTGTGGAGTAAACAAACAAACCTACGCAACCTGTGCTAATTGTAAGGGAAAGCACCCGGCTGTGAAGTAGCTAAAGAGTTACAAAAACGAAGAGATGCGCTCCTTAAGCCCCTAAATCAAAACCACAAACTAAGCCAAAGCGTTATGTCGCGGAGGAGTAAGAATCCAAATTAAAATTACCGGGTTCAGAGCTCAAAAAGGTGAGAGAAAGAATGACAAAAGAAAAGCCCTCGACCTCTGTTCTTAAAAGAAACGGTACAGAAAAGTTACCATTGGAAAAGCGACCTTCGAACAGCAGGAGTGCAGACTTACGCTCAGGCCGCGGCATCCGAAATACCAAAAAATATTGAAATTTCGAAGGACCCTGTTTCTCATGTTTTTACAGTTATTCTAGCGAAACTTGAAGAACAAAGCAAAATAATTAAAATTATTCTCCATAAGCTGGTTAAGATCGAAAGTAATTCAGGGAAAACGCGTACTCCAACTAGAATATGAATGAAAAACGAATGTTAAAAATATGTACTTGGAATGCAAATGGACTTTTGCAAAAACTTAACGAATTGGAAATTTTCTTGCGTGAAAAAGATATCGATATTTGCTTGATTTCTGAAACCCACATAAAAAAACAAATCGCATTCAAAAATAAAAGGCTATAATGATTACCACACTTGTCACCCTTCGAGAAAAGCGAGAGGCGGATCATCATTATTTATTAAAGACTGCATCGAACAATCCGAAGACCTAAAGATCGAGCTTGAAACTTTGCAACTGTGCACGATTCGAGGAAAAAATAGTCAGCGTACTCTTAAAATCTCATCTATCTACTGTCCACCGCATTCCGCGCTTGAAAAAGTGACTTTACTAACTTGTTTAAATTGCTGAAACCTACAATAATTTCATTATTGGTGGCGATTTTAATGCGAAACATACATTCTGGGGCTCAAGACACAGCTCGCAAAAAGGCAGAATGCTCTACGGGGGTACAGTTGTGATTTCCATTCGACGGGTAAACCGAAATACTGGCCAACTGATACTTCGAAAATACCTGAACTGATCGACTTTTTCGTCGTGAAAGGAATTTCTACCAACCACATTAAAGTTGAAGAGGGCTTTGATCTGTCGTCTGACCATTCCCCAATTGTTTTAACATTGAGCGAAAAACTAGTCTATACCCTAGAACCAGCGAGATTAACCGGTAGAACAACTAACTGGGAAGGCTTTAGGAACAAAATTGAAGATAATGTTGAACTGAGCGTTCCACTTACGACACCCTATGAACTTGAGGTTGAAGTTGATCGCTTCGTTGGGATCGTACAGCTCGCCTCTTGGAATAATACTCCCAATCCAAGGAAAACTCCGGACAAATACGGTCTACGATATCCTACGCAAATAAAAGAATTGGTCAAGGAAAAAAGAAAAGCGCGTAAGAATTGGGAACAGAGTCGTTGAAGAAGACTATAAAGGATTTTAAGAATCGTGCGATAGGCTCTTATCTTGAAAGTTTAACAGCGAAAAAAGATTCCAATTATTTACTTTGGAAAGCTGTAAAAGGCACCAAAAGGCCCAAGGTCCCCGTGGCGCCAATTAAATTAAATCACAATGAATGGGCAAGGGAAGATAAAGAAAAAGCGGACGTTTTTGTCTCCCACCTGGAAGACACCTTTAAACCGTACGATGGTCAAGTGTCTTACGACAATATCAATAGGCCGGATTTTCCCTCTGACCATTTAGCACTTACAAGTGCAACGCTGAGGGAACTCAAACATAAGATCGAGAATCTAAAACCTTGTTATGACTTGATCACTGGAGAAATTCTCAAAGCTTTACCTAGAAAAGCATTGATTAAGCTTCTTCATATTGTAAATGCTGCGCTCAGATTAAAACACGTACCTAAGCAATGGAAAGTTGCGGAAGTTATAATGATTTTAAAACCAGGAAAGCCGCCAAATGAGGTAAAATCTTATAGACCAATTTCGCTACTTCCAGTCATATCCAAAATTTTCGAGAGGATATTGCTAAGGCTCCTCCAACCGGTTATAGAAGGAAATAATCTTATCCTTGACCACCAGTTTGGGTTCAGAAGTAAGCATTCGACGATTGACCAGGTGCATAGAATTACTGACGTAATCGAGAAAGCACTTGAAGAGAAAAAGATATGCTCAAACTTATTTCTTGATGTCTCGCAAGCCATTGATAAGGTGTGGCATGATGGCTTGAATTGCAAATTACGACAAGTTCTCCCTGTATGCCTATACGACATTCTAGAATCATATCTCGGGAATAGACTATTCCGTGTTAGACATTGAAATGAAAACTCGGAGCTCAAAGAAATTTCGGCCGGTGTACCGCAAGGAAGCGTTCTTTGGCCACTTCTCTATCTGTTATATAATCGAGATATACCGAAAGAAGATGGCACTATCCTGGCTACGTTTGCCGATGACACCGCTATCCTAGCCGTAGGTATAACAATCGAAGAATCGACTGCAAAACTGCAAAACGCACTGAATAAAGTAAATGAATGGACGAGGGACTGGCGGATCGCCCTCAACGAATCTAAATCTGTTCACGTGAATTTCACTTATAAGAAAACTAATGTCTTGCCAATTTTAGTAAACTAGGCCCGAATACCTTTTGCAAACGTGGCCAAATACCTTGGAATGATACTCGACGCAAAACTGAAATGGAATTCGCACGTCAAAATGAAACGTAAAGAACTCGAAATCAAATATACGAAACTGAATATAAAAGCTACCGAAATTTTGTTAACAAAAGAATTGAAAAAACCAAACTAAATTTCTACCGTAACAAATTTTTCGAATTTCGAATGAATCCAAAATAAAATTGGAGCGTAGTCAATGAAATACTAGGAAGAAAGACTAAAAAGTTGGATGAAACTATACTAACTAATTTTGGTGTGGAAAACAGTCCTAACATTCTTGCTAACAAATTCGCTTCTAGTTTCTTAAACTAAATCGAAAATGTCGTACATACATATATGTATGTAGCATAAAGACATATCATACAGAAGTACGAGGGCAAGGTTAAAAGTTCTCGGCCTGACAATGAAAGACTGCGATTTTCAGTTAAAAAATGATTTTATTTTTCTACATAATCTCCCTTGACTTCAACACACTTTTTCCAACATCAGTATTCCTTCTCGGAAGTAAGAGTCTGGAAGGCTGTGAAAATATTCATATACGGCCCTCTCAACTTCTGCATTGGATGCGAAGCGCTTCCCAGAAACAAATTTCTTCAAGTTTGGGAACAGATGGAAGTCTGAGGGTGTCAAATCAGGTGAATTGGGAGGATGGCCGAGCAAATCGTAACCCAAATCCCGCAGTTTTCCCATCGCCAACGCACACTTGTGTACAGGTGCATTGTCCTGGTGAAAGATGATATTTTTCTTCTTCAAGCCACGCCTCTTCTCTCGAATTTTGGCATCTAGCTGGTCAAGAAGGTTGGAGTAATATTCGCTTGTAATTGTTCTGCCTATCTCAAGCTAATCAATTAACAGGATCCCTTCGGCATCCTAAAACACACTGGCCATGACCTTTCCGGCAGATGCGATCATCGACTTCGCTTTCTTTGGCGCTGAACCACCGGCTTCCACCCACTGCTTCGACTGCTGTTTCGTTTCTGACGTGTAGTGGTGGGCCCATGCCTCAACCATGATGACAAATCGCCGCACAAAATCATTCGAGATCCATATTGAATCGGTCCAAAGATTGCCGCGAAAATCGTTTGCGCATTTGCTTTTGATCGGCATTCAGCAACTGCGGCACCCATCTTGCGCAGAGCTTTCGCATCCCTAAGTTTTTGTGCAAGATGTTTCGCACCCTCTCTTCCGATATACAAACAGCCTCAGCTATCTCACTCACCTTCACTCGCCTATCGTCCAACACGATATCATGCACTTTTTCGATGGTTTCGGGTGTCGTTGCGGTTTTTGGCCGTCCTTTACGTGGGGATGTGCGACCACGTTTAAATTCAGCTGCCCACGGTTGACATGGAAGGAGCAGAGTCCCCGTAAACTTTTGTCAGCTTTGGATGAATTTCCTTAGGAGTTAACCCATCCAAAATGAAGAATTTTATCACCGAACGATATTCAAGTTTTTCCATTTTAACGAAAAACACGCAAGACGTCTACTGCAAAAACTCGTGTAAAGAAACTACTTGAAAGGACAAGTTGAAACTTGTCATACGAACTAATGAGAAGTGCACCCAGGCAGGAAACATAATTTTTTGCTAATTGGAGGTCGAGAACTTTTCACCTTGCCCTCGTACAGCTTTCTGAGCAGTCCATTTATGTAACATCGATCACATGGGGAGAAATCTTGAAGATGTTCATGAATTTAAAAACCAATAAATCGCCCGGAGAGGATGAATTTCGAACGAAAGATCTTAAATCGAACCATAAAGCTCTAATGCCAGTGTTAGAATGCATCATCAACTTAAGCTTGGAGCAGTCATGTGTTCCAGACGACCTTAAAGTAGCAATAGTACGGCCAATTTACAAGACTGTCTCGAAAACCGACGTCCTTAATTATAGACCCATTTCAATTCGGCTTCAAAATTGCATTGGCAAATACCAAATCATAATCAAAAATCAATACGGCTTTGCAAAAAATAAAAACACAAGCAAACTTCTTGCGGAATTTTCCAACTTAATTAATGTTAATCTCAATAAAAACTACCACAATCTCGTTATTTCCATCGATTATAAAAAGGCTTTCGATACTTTAAGACATCAGAAACTGTTTTAAATGCCAGAGAAAATAGGAGTCCGACGGCATATTTTGAAATGGTTTAGAAGCTACGTGAAAAATAAATTAATGAAAGTAAATATTTCAGACACATATAACCAAGAAGAAGATCTTAAACACGGGGTTCCCCAAGGCTCTATATTGGGACCTTTACACTACATTAAATGTGCAAATCAAATACTTACGGTTTTGCGAGATAGCATTGGATTTGCTTTTGCGGATGATACAGCGATGGTAGTCAGCCACTGGAATTTAACAACAGCAACCAATACCATGCAAGTCGACTTTGACTCTATAGTCTGATGGTGGCACGATCTTGGATTAATTATAAACGGTAAAAAAAACTAATTCAATGCACATCAGACCAACTCATGTTTTGAAAACCTAGCTACGACTTTCTCCCATCTTTCTAGCAGAGCTCGAATACCGTTACGGTAAAGGTGTTCATCTTTTGAGGCTATCCACGAATTAAGCCATTTTTTGATGTCTTCATATGAGCGGAACTGCTGATCAGCCAGACCATGTGCCATCGAACGGAACAAGTAATAATCGGATGGCGCAATATCCGGGGAATATGGCGGGTGGAGTAGGACTTCCCATTTGGGCGTTTCCAGGTAGATTTTAACGGGTTTGGCAAAGTGAGGCCGAGCATTGTCATGCTGTAAATCACATTTCCGTGCCTCTGATCGTATTGTGGCCATTATTCGCGCAGTGCTCGGCTCAATCGCATCAATTGAAGTCGATACCGCTCCCCAGTGATGGTTTCGTTGGGTTTCAACAGTTCATAATAAATGACACCGACCTGGTCCCACCAAATACACAGCATAATCTTCGCAGCGTGAATATTCGGCCGAGCCGACGACGTAGAAGTATGACCGGGTTGCTGTAATGAATTCATTTTTCATCACCCGTCACGATGCGATGAAGAAAACCCTTCCTTTTTTTGCCGCTGGAGCAGTTGTTCACAGGTGAAAAAACGACGCTCAACGTCCCTTGGCTTCAAATCATAAGGAACTCAAGTTCCTTGTTTTTGAATCATTCCAAACACATGCAATCGCTTGGAAATGGCTTGATTAGTAACTCCTAATGCTGTAGCAAGCTGTTCTTGCGTTTGGCACGGATCCTCATCGAGCAATGCCTCCAATTCAGCGTCTTCGAAGGATTTTGGCCTTCCTTCACGCGAACGGTCGTGAACATCGAAATCACCGTCTTTAAAGCGACAGAACCAATCACGGCACGTTGTTTCACTTAGAGCTCCGTAAACTTTTTGGAGCTCTCGATGCGCTTCAGCCGCCGTTTTCTTCGAATGAAAGAAGAAAATCAACACTTCCCGCAAGTGACGATTATTTGGCACAAAATCAGACATTTTCACACAACCAAAAGTATATGACGCCAAAACAAAATCACTAATGTGTCAAAACAGTTTGTTTACCATATGTCTAAGCTCGGTTCATGACGTTCTGGATATGTCAAAATCGACCAGCACTTACTGCTGGAGCCATCTATTGACAAGAGAGAACTTAGTTGCGCACCTAATATTTATAATACGTTTTAATCCGCGTATGCTTATACTTACGCAGCATTTGGCAACGAGAACGTATTGCTCCTATCCCTTAAGCGCCGGCGCTCAACGCGTTCGCGATATTCATCGTAGGAATCCGAGGACAAATTAAAAAACTTAATGGACCAAAAGCATATCTCATTTCGCCGTATTGCTTTACTGACATTGAAATATCCGACCCCTTGTCTTAGGAATTTAAACTAAAGATTTGGCCCTCCAGATTAGGGGTTGTGCGTCGGGGTAACTGCCCTACCATGCAAATAAAAAAAACACCGTTTACGAGGCAACAACAAGCTTCGGATAAGGATGATTTTACTGCTTATGAACCTTACATACGCAATAAGAACAACTGCCTTCAGATCTGCAGTTGGAATGTTGGGACTCTTACAGACCGCGTGCAGCTGCATAATTAACTAAGAAATCTTATGACGAATATCCACCGTTCTGGCGATTTTAACGCAAAAATAGGAAACGATGTCATCTTTGGAAACACCGTCGAAAAATACAGCATAGCGACAATAGGACAACACACGGTACGAAACATCATTGTACCTAGCACACGAATCTCTCATCTCAATAATAAGGGGACCTGGCCCTTTCTGGATCAATTAACTGTCAACCAATTGGATACGTTGATAGTAACGTGGCACTCTTCCAGTATGTTGATTTTGTGAACCTTCCGATAAGCTAACATTGAATAGGATCGCTACCAAGGTATGACTGCGGATTTCCTAAACACCACACCACCAAAGAAATACTCTGAGCAAATTTAGCATCCAATGGCTATAATCGCAAGGAACTGCCAGAACCTTCGCCGATTGAATATCCCTGAATCTCTCAAGAAGTCTAATGCCGCCAACATTAGGCGCGGATGCGCAATGGCATCATTGTCAGCAAGCCACCAAGAATGTAGCCTCTGATGTACCAGGTTTCTCGCATCCACCACAAAGAAACCCAAGCGCAGGCAGCAAACTAAGTGGCTTATAGAGCGACGTCGCATAAGGTAACGAGGGGAGCAGGAATGATGTTCGAAAATTGTACCGGTAGAAGAAGAAGAAAATCTAATAGTGGAGTTACAGTCGATTCTGAAAACTTCGAATGACCACTTCTAAAGTTACTTTTAAATGACAGTGACGACCAAAACTTCGCAGTTAGGCAGAATGTTCCATTCAACCCGGACAATGACGACCAACAATATATAAGCAATATATAAGTTTAAATTCAACAAAGCTGCTGGAGCCGAAGGTCTAACTGTCGAGATATTTAAAACAGCTGAAGATGACGTGGTATGGAGCATGCATCAACTGTAATAGTGGAGACAGACTGCTGGTATTGATACCATGGTATAGTGAATATTACAACCCCTGACAGACTGCATTTCGTAGTATTCGATGACTTTGGTGTTAAGTTTGTCTGTCATAACAAATAAAAATAGAAAATTATACTTTTGTGCCAAATGATGAATAAAAAGAAAATTAAAATACTTGGAAGCGAAAGTGCATACCTAAGAATTGACAAAGAAGCTATGAAGACTAGCCAATAGAGAGAAATTGGCGCTGCAATCAATAAGATGGTGGTATACCAGCAAAAAATTGCGAATCTCAATACCAGGTATATTTCATGGTATACTAGCTTTTTATGTAGTATTGCAGTGACAGACATGTGGTATAGAACGTAGTATTGCTATACCATGGTATCAATACCAGCAGTCTGTTTCCCACATAAGATATGGTTAGATGAAAGTATGCCCGACGAATGGACCTCGGGCCTCGTTTGCCCGATCCTCAAGAAAAGAGACCTTCTGAATTACGACAACTATTGAGTATAAGACCATAAACCTTTTGTCCCTTAAATCTTTTGTCAACAATTCGCATCAGTGTAGTTTTATGTCAGGAATGCCAAATCTATACTCATCACCTATCCATCGATTTTAAAGTAGCTTATATAGAGACGAGCTTTACAGAGCAATGTCTAGTTTTGGCAGCCCTGGTAAACTCGTCCATTTATGCAGAATGACGACGGAGAATGTACGTGAAGAGTTGTTATATGATTTATATGATGTGATCAAAAAAGGATATTCATCATCGGCGATTTGGACAGAACGTCACAATAGACAGATGCTATTTTGAGGTAGTTAAGGACTTTGTATACCAGCGCAGATATCAAGCGAAGAATTACTCTTGCCAACTACTGTTTCTCACGGACAACTAAGGTAACTTTATATAAGACCCTTATCATCCCATCAAAGGCAAATGAAAATACCCTTTTTTTAAATCGCCAAAGATAGCTAAGACAAGTGGAGCTAATGGACATCAACGCTCCGGCCCGGAAAGATAGTTTCCGAATCAATCCCGGAAACGCGGTAAAAGAAGACCTCACCTAACATGGCGCACACAAATCGAAAGGGCCTCAACCAACGTCGTATGTAAAACTAGAGGCGGCTGGCACAAGATCAAACTAACTGGAGGCCCAAGTTCACCCCGCATTGTAACCATCTAAAGTGAAGTAAGGATGTCAATGTTGCTACATTTTCAAACTCCATGAATCATAACATACCTCCACCTTAGCTATGTATATATAGGTATATTGACTTTGATAAACTTGCGCACGGTAGGCTAATCCAAATCACCTAATTTTACAAGAAATTCATTAACCGGTCCTTGATCTAGACATGCGAAAGAGATTAAGTCGAAGATCGGCATTTTTTAGAACATTTGGCATCTGGGAGTGCAAAATTTGTTTAGTTCTGCCCAGATTGCGCAATATGGGAAATTCTACCAAAGCCGAGCTGCGGGCTACCGGACGGGTCCACGGGTTGTGATAGGTGAAAGGTGAAAAGAAAGGTACCCTTAGATATAAGGGTTAGCTGTATATAATTATGCACTTACAGGAATTTGTAGTGATGTCCAGCAATTTCATAAGAAAAACCTTAATACTACACGAATTGCTTGTCAATCCAATTTTATTATTATTATTTTTATTTAATTTTTTTGAAACAGAAGGAAAGGATATTTTGGTTTCGAGTTTAAGATATACCTAACTATCGATAACTATCCACTTTCGATCCAAAACCTAAGAAAACTGGATTTAGTTCATATTTCTAAAAATAAAGATATTCAAGGACACTGAAAGCAACCGAAAAAGGTGGCAAATTAAACTTCCAAACTATTGTTCTTTAAAAAAAAAAAAGATGTGCCTTATCGCGATTCCCTTGTGGTCTTGAACTGTTCTTTTTTTTTCTACATATATAACACTTTCCGAGAAATTAGATTAAAAATCTCACACCGCCTTTCTTAAATCTCTCCGAAACGTTAAAGTTTTTGAAAAAAAAAAATATTGATAACATATGTCGCCCGCTAAGATATCACCACATCTTGCTATTGGCTCCGTGAAGTAGTTGTGATTTCGTTTCAGAGCTTGGCAGATGGGCCGGTACTACATCTATCTCGGGGCCAGTGTTGTCAGATTGCTGCTGGGGCTAACTACTTAATCAAAATAACCTACGATGAGAAAACTTGAAAATAGAATCCAATAATAATTTTTTTTTAATAATCACAACATACACTACGTATCCACGTGCCTTTTATGCCCTTGTAGTGTCATATTTGACGTGAAGTAACCAGATTTTGTAAATCAATTTTCTTGAAACTTGTGTTGTTGTCCGAATCTCTTTAATTTTATCGACATTTTAATGCATCAACATAAGTGACGTAAGTCTACGATAAATTCTGCGCAGTTGAGAGTAACGAAACACGAAACGAAAAGAGGACTGTTTGTACGGAGTCGTATTTTTCATTGTCAGTATTCTACAAAGTATCAACGGTATATAATTCGCTAAGGGATTGCCTTCTACAGAAGCCTTTCTAAGTCATCAGAGGATGGCTTAGAAAGCTAGAATTTCCGAATGTAAGGCTTTGCACTTACCATAAGTCCCTAAATCATCTAGAAAGCCTAGGCATTACACGCCTGTCGTTGAAATGCTTATACACTTATATTGACATTTGAGGGTGGCCGTGGTGCAGTCGTAACATCATCGCTCGTTATGCTGCAGGTTCACCGTCGAGAATCATCTATTTATTTTGCATGACATAAATAAAAAAGTCGATCAATTGCGAAAGCTTATGTCAACTCTACTGAGAAAGCAAAACACTGGCAGTGGAGTGGTCATATGGCTAAAAATGTAACTTGATCATGATGATGACATCAGAAGGACTGGAAAAAAATACTGTGAACAAGCAACGACAATAGCACAAAACAAAATGCTCCCCAGTTATCTGAACGTCACCCTTGGAGTTTACTCAAAGCGAATACTACTTAAGTTTCAAACCAGTGCACCAATCTTTCTTTCTCTCTCTACAAACGCCGGTGCTCTGAAATAATTTAAGGGTATTCATATCCCTTTTGGCGCGCTTAAATTATAAAAAAAAATCAGGAATTATTATTCCTGCAAACATTTGCATTCCGGTGAAGTTCCAAAAACTAGATCAGCAACAGATCACGTCGCGAAGCGCTTTGACACGCTAGATACTTTAAAGGTTTGCTCCATATGACTGCGTAGAAAAAGAGAGATACGGTGCGAACGCAATGCAAGGAAACTCAAAATAAGTTGTTGATGGGCTTATTTATGGTGAACATGCGCTAGCTGAGCGAACGTGCCAAAAGTGCTTTGCACGATTTAAAAGTGGTGATTTTGGCTTGGTAGACGATGAACGTCCTGGGCAGCCAAAAAAGTTTGAAGATGAAGAACTGGAAGCATTACTCTATGAAGATTGTTGCCAAACACAAGAAGAGCTAGCAGAATCTTTGGGTGTCACTCAAGCAGCCATTTCAAAACGTTTAAAAGCAGCTGGATATATTCAAAAGCAAGGAAATTGGGTTCCACATGAACTCAAGCCGAGAGACGTCGAAAGGCGGTTTTGCATGTCCGAAATGCTGCTGGAACGCAACAAAAGGAAGTCATTTTTGCATCGGATTGTTACTGGTGATGAAAAATGGATCCATTACGATAACCCCAAGCGCAAAAAATCATATGTGAAACCCGGCCAACCAACTTTGAATAATACTATTGTACATGTTTTTTTTAAAAAAAAACGTTCAATTTTTTACAAAAAAAACCGCACGAATTAAGTTATAAACTCAATAATTTAATTTGATTTAATCAATTTACAACTTTTAAATCGAACCTTAACAACATACGTAGGTAATATGTAAATGTAAAAAACCCACAATATGAATAAAACCTACGCGCCGAATTAAAGGTCGAAAACCCAAAGATCTGACAGCATTGCCCGGGTCACAGCGTTATAGGTTGGCCTTTGCTGAAAAAAGTGTGTAAAAAAAAAGAAGAAACAGAACAATAGTTTTCACTCATCTCCCAAAAAATATATACATATATACATATATATATTTTTTTTAATTAAGGAAAATCTGCGGCTTATTTAATCAAATTTGAGTTCAAAATAGGTCAAGGGTTTCTCCGATAACTTAATAAATAAAAACTATTTCGGAAATCACTGAGATTACAAGGGAAAATCCAAAATGATGCTCTTATCTATTCTATATAGATCAGAGGATGATCTATAGTTCATGGGTCATTATAAAAAATGGCCGTTAAAATAAGAAATTTCTACCGAAAACAAAATGCGAATAGGTAGTTTTGTTTATTCCACTTTTTTCATAGAACGTTATTTAGCCATAAATCATTAGACCAACATTATCACCGACGCCGTGGCTCAATGCTTTGTGCGCGATCACTGGCATTATTTTCAAGAACATACTAGCACCAACTAGGTACTAAAAAGAATACATATTTTCAAAAATCTTTGTAAATTTTGGTCAACAAATCTGTACTGATTTTAAAGAATCCTACTAGAATTGTATAGTGTTTGAAAGCAAAGAAAAATATACAAGCTATTTGACATGTTCTAGTTTCCATATCCTGATCGCTAAGTTACATCAGATACATATTATTTAGAAGGTATAATCTGACTGGTAAAGTAAAAATTTATTTAAAAAAAACAAAGGTGGAGTACATTAAAAATTCCATTTGACATATCCCTACAGAAAATAATCCAAAGGTGCTAAATGACACAATCTTGGAAGCCAATTCACACGCGAAATTATGCGCTTTTTGTATATTTCCTTCAACAAATTGATTGTGGCGCGAGTTACATACCAAAGCTACGAACACACGAACAAAACAGGAAATTCTGATGCGAAGCTTGTCATTGACCTCCCAAGTGCATTCCAAATCAAACCAAAAGCAAAACCGCTTGCTTGGTGATTTGTAACTACAACAAACGTCGGTCATTCGCATTAACCGATTTCCGTTCTGTTGTTTACTAATTTGATGAGTCAACATAATGTTGGCGAGTGAACATAATATTAAGATAGGTCATAAGTTAGAAGTAAAATGTCAGTTGGAGAGTCTTAAAGTTGAGCTATAATAGTCGGAAGCAAACGGTAGCTAATGTCATAATTCTACGTTAACCTTCCTTCAGTACTGTCAATTGCTCAAGTAGCCCATAATAGGCGTATGTGTTCGGAAGCAACTGTCAAATCGCTTGGCCTGTCATTTGAGCTGTTGTGTCAAATTTTCGTACGAAAGAGCAAAAGTGAACGAAAACTCAACGAATCGAAGCAAAAAGCTATTATGGTCACACAATACAAATCCTTTATATTCGTACTGTTTCGGAAGTGGTCGTACGAAACCATTCTTCTATTATAGTTCGGCATTTATTCCAACCGTGAAAGAATAAAGTTTATACAGCTGAAGTGCGAGCAATTTTCGTGTTTTCTTTCTTTATATGGTACTTAAAAAAAATATATAATTCGCGCGCTGTATGGTATGTTACACAATCTTGTTAAAATCACAACCCTTTCACACTAATACCATTCAATTGTGGAACGAAAAAGTTAGTAATCATGGATCTATTGCGCTCTCCATTGACTGTAACGTTCTAGCCGGTATCACTTTTGAAGAAATACTGATCAATGAGCACACCAAACAATGACTTTTTATGGATGTAACTGCATCCCAATAATGGCTTGTGGATTTTCTTCACTCCAAATGCGCCAATTTTGCTTATTGACGTATCCATTTAATCAAAAAATAGCCTCATCGCTGAACAAAATGTTGTGGTGAAAATGAGGATCAAGAGCAATCTAGTTTTCGGCTTATTCACCGAACGTACGATGAACATGATGGTCTAGGCGCTTCAATTCCTGCACGAGCTGGATCTTGTAATCTCGAAAACCATGATCTTTCTGTAAAATCTTCCATAAAGTGGAAGGATATAGCTCCAATTGCTGTGCATGATGACGAATCGACTCATTCGGGTCCTCCTCAATACTATGCTCTACAGCAGCAACAGCTTCTTCGGTGCGCACTGTACGACGTCCTGCGGATGCAGAGATTGCTCTACTCAATTAGAGTACGCGTGGTGCGAAAACGATCCATGCTTATTCGACCGTCAAATAGACGTAGCGCACGGTAAGTTTCGCGAAAAGAACCACGATTTTCGTAATCAATTTGCACAATTTACAGCGTTCTTCTAGCATGAGTCTATTCATAGTGAAATGACAAACCAAACTGAATACAAATCAGCTATCAGCTGTTGAATTGGCTGCCGCTGGAAGAAGCATTGCCAATTCGAAAAATAAACCTCCAAAAAAACACCCTTTAGATGAAAGTGCTTAATGATAACTTTACTCAATGCAAACTACGATATATGCTAAATTGTTGCGAGATCAAAAAGTCACCCAAAACAATGTCCGTACCTGTTCAGTAACAACAGTCCTTAAAGACCTCAGTTGTTACAAATCTTCAGGTCAGATAGGGTCCCTTACATTGTTTTGCAGAGCTATTCTTCTTCTCTGGCAAAACCTCTAACTAAGCTCTTCCACCAATCGTACCTCATGTAGATTGATCGGAGATCTATTTGTAATCTTTGTAATCTGATTCCCTCGTTCGAACACCGCCTGAATGTTGGATGATTAGCACTCCTATACTTTCATCACAAGTGTTCGGGTGAAATCTATAGTTGTGTCCCGCCAGTTCGTCGTTTCAATTGCAACACGTGTGCGGGATCTTCCGCACACCCTCATATCTTAAGCCTTCCAATCAAATAAAATTCAGCAGATCGTTTTTAACCACTCAACATGAATATGGAATAACTTGCCTTCTGCAATATGTCCAGATACTTATACTCTGTAAAGATTCAAAATTAATGCGCATTGTCACCTCATTCTCTGCAGTTTCTTCTTTAATATTAAACTCTCCTCTACACAATTTAATCTCTTTCTTTACCTATATATATAAGTATAGTCTAGAAAGATAGTTCTAAGTGATGAAAAATATTTAAAAAAAATTCTCAAGTATTCTGTGCCGTTATTTGTGTGTATGGACCTATATATCTTAATACATAAGTGAATGTCTGACCAGAATCTGTGAACGTCGGTTACGAATTTTGGCAGCCACGCACAGTTTCTGCTAGGAAAATTTCATAAAAAGGGTTTTCTGATAAAACCTCTTAAAAATCGTGCATCGGTTTTAAAAATTCCGCAATGCCACGCTCACTTTATTAGGGCTGAGATAAAAGATGAGAGGGTATCATACGATCCGTTCTAGACGGCCAAAGCCAAAGGTCACGAATTCTGGTGGGATAATATTTTTTTGTTTTCTTCCTTACTATTTGTTGTGCCTGTTGAGAGAAGGAAAAATCCACATAACAGATACAAAGCTTTTGAATGGAGCAATTAAAAACTGAGATACAGCTGCAGAAGAGCGAAATCAACTATGCCCCGACAAAAAAAAAAATAAAAAATTAATGATAATTCAGAGGACATGATCATGTTAGATCATTCATATGATTCATGATTCGGTTCCGCAGGAAAAGCTTATTGATAATTACAAATGCAATGTGGGTGTCTCAGACCTACTCGATAATGCTGTGGCCAATTATCGCATAGCCTTTTGCGATGGCCACTATTTATGAATTCAGACATAGTAAATTTGCCACGCACTGAGTACGCCATTTTCTTACTGCTGAAAATAATAGATAACTTAACAACACCTACGCGCCATCGTGTGCGATTTCTGGAAATGTGCCTCAGCTCTCCCCAACTCTTTTCCAGTTGTCGTGCTTCCTTCTCAACTGTTCTGCACCACGTACTCCTAGGACCGCCGCGTATCCTGCCATCCTGAGTAAGCGGGTTCCATTGCATCGCTTGGTTAGCTATGGACCTGTCACCCTTTCGGAGAGTGTGACCGATCCACTGCCACTTTCGTCGTCGTATGGTTGTGCCTATAGGTTCATGGCCCGTTCTCTGATAAAGCTGTTCGTTAGAGATAAGATTTGGATAGAATATCCTTAAGATGTAGCGTAGACACCTATTGACAAACGTTTGCAGCTTCCCCATGATAGTGACGGTCACTCTCCAGGTACCACATCCATATAGCAGCACGGATTCAATGTTGTAACGGAACAGTCGTAGCTTGGTGTTTAAGCTAATTGCATTACTTCGCCAAACTATGGATAGCATCCCAAACGCAGGTTTTGCTTTACCTATTCGGCTGGCTATATCCAGTTCGGTTTCGCCATCGGTTGAGACAATACTCCCAAGGTATTGGAAACTCTCTACTCTCTCAACCGTTTGTCCAACAATGAGTTTATGAGTTTGGTCCTAGGCTGATCATTTTTGTTTTTGCCGAGTTAATTTTCAGCCCAACGACGTCTGCTTCCCTCTCCACATTTGCTGTCATTTGGTGAAGGTCCATTATTCTGTGAGACAGTAGGCATACATCGTCGGCGTAGTCGAGGTGTTTGAGTTTTTGAAAATAATAGATAAGAACATACACGAAAGTTATAATCGATCTAGATCGGATCGTATTATCCCCCCTCCTGAAAATCACCCCTAATAAAGTGAGCGTGGTGAATTAAAAAACAAAATGCAGTGATATCTTTCTATTCAGGGGATATACCCGTGATTTTTATGAAATTTTATGACAAAACTGTTGCTACAACTTTTTCATAGCTGAAGGTGGGCGTGGCTCCTAAAATTTGTAGCCGAAGTTCACGGATTCTGGTCAGATATTCACAATCAAGGTACCCCCAAACCAACGCGATTTAATCGCTACCGCCGCGACGACGATAAATCTCGGTGATTACTGTCACTTAAATTATATGGCGGTACGAGTATATGAGAGAGTCCACACCAACGCGATTATTTGACTCCGCGACGGCGATTTTGCAGCGATTTTTTTGAGTGTTACTGCATGCAGCATTTTAGTCGCTGTCGCCGGTTTGTCACAGTTGAAGTAAATATGGCATATACTGAGAGGTTAATTGAATTTGTTAAAAAATTTCCAATTTTATACGATCTATCACACGAAGATTATAAAAATGTGAGAAAGAAGGATAAAGTGTGGGACGAAATTGGAATAGAATTAAAGGAAAGTGGTAAGTGATTTTTTTCATTTCTTATTGAAAAAATTAACAAGTTTTTCTTTTGTATTAAATACCAAATTTGTTGGCCGTTTTGGATCAATTTCTATTTGTGTGAACGCGTTTTGTTGGTTAGTTGGTCCGGTGGTAATAAAAGTTCAGAGTACTGTTTTTCACATTGTTTTTCCTGTACAAAGTTGTGCAAGACACATGTTGTTTTAACAATAAGAATTGTGGTTTCAACTTTTGTTGCAATTGGTTTCAAAAATATTCGCCATTTTTGAGCTAAGGCATTTTCTACAACTCTTCGTGCCTTACACAGTCTAATATTGTAAGTTTTATTACGAGGTAAGGAAAAGGTCTCATCCTTTTTTCTCCTGAGAAAAAGATAATTATATAATAACAATCTAAAAAGTTATGACCTCGAATTTTCTTCATCTTCTAAGGCAAGTAATAAAAGCGCTTCTTCGTCGTCTGATAAGGAGTACATTTTCGCGAATACTGCGACAAAACTATCATTTTGGTGTGGGTATACTCGCGAATTTCTTTGTCGCTGTCGCCGCGAATTTATCGCTGTCATACATATATATTTTACTTGAACAAAATTTTTCAGTTTACAGCAAAAATATGAGAAAAGCAAGTGTTTTTTATAGTGGGCGTGTCTGTAGGCGGATTATAAGTTTTTACACTTGCACTTTTTCAGATACCAGAAAGCTTATATTATTATTATATACCTAGCTCAAAAGTTTTTTTTTTTTTTATATAATTTGCGCGCGCCAAATGGGATATGAATACCATTGAATTATTTCAGGGCACGGGCGTTTGCAGAAATTGTGAGAGAGAGAAAGAAAGATTGGTGTAGTGAGTTTGAAACTTAGGTGGTATTAAGTTTCAGTAAACTCCAAGGGTGGCGTCCAGATAACTGGGGAGCTTGTGTGTTTTTTTTTGCTTTTTGTCGTTGCTCATGATTCACAGTATTTTTTTCCCTCCACCTGATGTCATCATCACGATCAAGTTGCATTTAAGCCATATGACCACTCTACTGCCAGTGTTATGCCTTCGCAGTAGAGTTGACTAAACTTTCCCAATTGATCGACTTTTTTTATGTATTTCAAACGAAATAAATATTCTAGATGATTGTTGAGATCAGGATTTGAACCGTGAACCAAGAGCGTGACAAGCGTTGATGTTACCACTACACCACGGCCACCCAAAGGCCCAAAAGGTGTTGATATATGGACATGGTTAGATCAACATAACTTTTGATGCTGATCACAAATATGTATAATTTTGGAGGTCTGTTCTTATTATTTCTCTGTGTTGCAAACTATATATCAAGCTTAATATACCCTGGGTAGGGTATAATGAATTAGAATGAAAACTAAATCATAACAGGAATCTGCACATACAATACACCACATTCATAGCCGATAGGTACAAGAATGATGAACATTAACACAGTTCCTTATGATCCATCCCTAGAATTTTATTAAAATGCAATTCAATGTTAAAATCGTGGCTAAAATAAAATATGAAAAATATGCTACAATTATAATATGGGAAAGCAAAACTAGCTGATTATTTGTATATAAGATTCATTCACTTCTTCTGTTAATTTTATTAATCTTATTATAAACTCAATACTTTATAATAAACACAGTCTAAGATTACCTAAAATCGCATATGTATATAAAATCTGCAAAGTATCTTAAAACAAAATCGCAAAAAAAAAAAGAAAAACAGAAAACAAAACAGCTCAAGAGAGAGATATCAAATTATAAAAATAAAAAATTTACAAATTTACATCAGAAGTACTCGAGGAAAAGAAAACCCGAAGTGATAAATCTGTACACGCTCCGTTTTTATCATTCATTCGTGTTTGTATTACATGTAATATGTTAAGTTAAGTTTATATCTGGATAAACGTCAAAAGAAACTTATACATATGTAAATAGCTTCTTGAGCAAGAGTTAACCGAAATAGCAATACAAGCCATGCGGTCATAAAATAAAATGTTGAAGGTGAGGGCCATACTTTACATTCGGCCGTTTAGTATGTAAGAAAGAGAAATAAATAAATGTCTATGATCTCTTTGAGGGATAAATTAACTCCGTTTTTTCAAAATAAATTTCTTAACGCGGATTCCCGACGACCAATTTTATGGATCTAAAGCCCGCGCGAAGATTTCTTCGAGCAAACTAATTTTAAGATTAATTAAACGTAATTCAGTTAAGTCTACGGTCGACTTAACTAATTTAATAGAAGCGGTTTGGTCAATCAATATTGCCAATTTAGAAGAAATGTAATTCACAACCGCGTTTTCCGTCATATCAGCGGGAAAACTAGCAGCATGCAGTTCTTTTAGAGGAGTAGCATCAAAATTCGGCATGGACTGGTCATTCCTATTATAGGCTTGTTTTTCTTCGTGTGTTTCTTATTTATCCGAGGTTTGTTGCGCGGTTTCTTGCTCGGTGCTTCCGGTTGTATTTTTTGTTCCAACCGACGCTTTTTCACATTCATTCAGTACTGGTGTAAAATATTTGGCTTAACCATTTCGGCAGACACAGAATTTTTTATTCCAAATCGTTACTCTCGAGTTGTAATTGATCTTTTGATATTTTTAAACAAAATTTTAAATTTTACGATTTTGAGAATAATTCACATTTGTTTAGCTGCCTACTGTTCTTCGAATAATTTGGAAACACAACCAGTAGGTACCTACTTTTAAATCGGGTGAAGCAGTGGATCACTGGTTAAGTTCGTGAGCACTGAACAGGAGACTAATGTTCGAATCCCAGAAAAAAAAAAGTCAGACGGACATTCTAGAGTAAAATTGTGATAATAAGATACTTAATCAAAAAATTCGCCCTTCAGAAATGGCATCAAATTGACTGCTGTTATTTAAAAATAAATTCCCCCAGTATTTAATGATGTCATCAAAATTTCGTTTTATAATTTTGTTGACTTCGATTATCTTTCAGCATACGTACAACCAGAATATTTGTATATATTCATATGCCTAAATAACAAGTTTCGAGACTTGGAGACTGCTAGATTTGAGTGACGTTTATTAAAAAACTAAAATTCAAGTTGATCGATTCATGGAAATAAATGCATAAATTCAATTGGAAGAAAAACACTCATTCCGACGGTCATAATATGCTCAATTCGAACCCAACACTGTTTCTTTAGTATTAATACATACCAGAGTAACACTTCCAGGTATTGTAAATTTAACTAGAGTCTTTACCAGTCCAACCTTAACACTTTTTAACGTTAATACCCCAAAGGTTGTATTTCCCTCAGTTTCATATCGAAATAAATCCGGACAGGGTATATTCGGTAACTGACCCGACGATTCATTGCAAAACAACGCAATTATAATCACTATCACCGCGAGCACCTTTGTAATAATTTGCACTATCATTTTTTTGATTTTCTTTTTCTACGTTATTCGTGTGTCTAAATAAGACATTTACTAAATCACAAAGAGCAATTTTAAGGTGATTTTAACTTTCTTGTAACATAGCAAACAGCGGTATTCGAATATGTAGCAAATCGAAAAATAAAATGAGTGATGTGTTCACGTTCCGCCAATTACTATCTAACTAATTTTAATTTTGAGCAAGTCTTGAACTTAGATTAATCTCTCGCTAGAGCAAGGTCCATTCGCGTATCAACAGGCGAATATACTTGTTAAATAATCTTCCCACAAATCGAGAGAGAGCCAAAAGAGTAAATCAATCCCTGCTCACCGCATCATCACATTTCTTTAACAACGAGTTTGGTTGTGAAGAAGCTCACAGTATACAGGTTTGTAAGATATATGTAGGTATGTCAAATGAGTGAAATGTGAGCAAAAACTTGTTCAACAATCTTCTCAAAAATCATTCGCGTAGATGAAATGCTGGGAAACCCACTAATTTTAGTCATTTCAATTGGTGTTTGGCAAGTTTAAGAGATTTCTAACTAAAATATCGAACGCAGACTAATTATTCCAGACTATACATAATTAACATATAGTATTACTAGATATCAAAGAAATAGTGATACAAGAATGGCTCATCGTTGTAAATTTGTTTTGTTTTTATATTTACTTCACGGGCCATAATGCAGTTAAGCTCGTATGTGTTTCACGTGGTTGCATGTGTTCTTGCAATTCCTTTCCCATGGTAGCAAATGAGTCGTCTTAAGTACGCAGATAATTTTTGAAAGATGATACATATCTTGGAACAAATCTGTTTTTTTTTTTTTTTTCTCGCAAAATAATTGAGTAAAACTAACAGGTCTAGATACTAAATATTCTGGAATTAAGGCACAATAAAAAAAAAATCGACTTTCACTCCAATCTCAGAGACTTCATTGCGTTCTAGCTGACATGATTGTGTGACAGGTAGACAGGCAAACATTCATACGGACAGACAACTGACTCCCAACATAAGGCTAATTTCTTTATTTTTGTTACCTTCGAAGTATGGGTATTTTGTGTTTTAGAAAGACTCTTTATTGATTAATCACACTATTCAACACTAAAAAATTCAGTTGTATTCTGATTACTGGTTTATGTTACATCCAACTATTAGTTATTTACAGTGTTGGATAAAAGCATGTGGTTTAAAAGAAAGCAGACGTTTGACTTAGGGAAATTAAATTATTTATTTTAAAAGCTTTTAATATTTCTTTAATGCTCAAAGTACTTAATATGTTGTTCAATCTCCTCCATTTCTAATTATCGCCTCACACCTTTGGTGACAACTTAGAGCCAATTTGTCTGCATTGTCCTGCGGTAATTGTTGCCAAATTCTGTTGAAAAGCAGTTTTAGCTGTTTTATTATCCTTACATCTTTTCCTTTGATCCTTTGCTTCATGAGTCCAAAGAGATTTTCAATCGAATTGGCATTTGCAGACCGGTATGGCCAATCCAACACATTGACGTCATTTTCCTCTTTGCAGTCCTGACAGATACGACTACAGTGTTTCGGATCGTTATCCTATTGTAAGGAGCCAATCACAGTCCCCACATCCGAACAGCATTTCAGCGGTTGCCAACAATCCCAGTTCATATCTTTGTAATGGTGAGCCCACTCAAGTCTTCTTTTAATGTGATAGCCCACTCAAGTCTTCTTTTTCTCAGATAATTTTGCGAACACTGTAGATAGAATCCTCGTGACCTTTTTCTAATATTATAACATTTGCCTTTCTGAGGCGAACCTTGTTATTTAATTTTTTTTTTTTTTTTAAATTTGAAGCACTTTTTTTCAACGGCTTTTGAAATGGTCTTTGTTTTTCCCCGTTCAGGCAAATCGTCAACATTTCGATGTTCGTTAAATCGTTTCACGCACTTCTTCAGAAAACTCTCTGACTTTCGGAGATACTTTGCTGCAGCTGTAACGGATAATTTTAGTCCACGTGCGAGCAACAAGAAACACAGCTTCAAACCAAACCTTATAGAGCACTCATTACGAAATACGTCTTGTAACTTGCAGAGACGAGATGCAACTGAAGTAAAATTGTACTGCGCATTAGAAGAGGAATAATTCTAACGGAAACCAAAAAGTTAATTTTTACGAACCACAGGCTGATTCTTTTTTTTTAATATTTAGACTGCAGTTGGAACAGTTAGGGCTATTTATGTGGGTAAATTGAAAAGTTTTCGTCGGCACTGTATAAAAGACTTTATTTGGTTATTCTAGCTTAAATATGGTGCGCGTTTTTATAAACTCCACGGAGTTATTTTGTTATATTTGTAGTCAATTCACTTCGAAATCGGAAAAAAAAACACTTATTATGTTGCTTATTTCAACTTTTCAATTGTGAATCGAGACAAATCTTGGGTGTTACATGTGTGTTGTTTAAAATCCTATAAGTACTTATCGGGGTGTTCCCACGGCATCACTAAAGAGGTTAATTTTGGTGTAGCGATGGTATAGCGTGAACGAAAGAATTTTTCTTTTGTAACTAACTAATCTAAAGGGTTGTTCTACCATTTGAAGGAATCCTATGACGTACTATTGTTTCCCCTGTGAATGGGACAGTAGATCCCGATCAGATTACTATATAAGAGAAGAAATGTGGCCTTTATGTACTATTTATTCAACTGGACAGAAAAATATCAAATATACTGCTTTAGTGAAACCACAGAAAATAATTGTGCCATCAAAAATGTTATTAAAGTATTAAATAAGGATGGGTCTAGCTTTCGATTTATAAAACAAAAGTTTCCTGCACTTAGCGATGCCAAAATTAAAGAAGGAGTTTTTATAGTTCCTGATGTCAGTAAATTAATTTCTGATCCCTCTTTTGTAACCACCATCAGCCTTACACAAAAAGAAGCATGTATGGCTTTTGCGAAGTAAGACACAGTTTCTTAGGCAACTATCAGCTGACTTTCAAAAAAAAAAAACCAATGAAAGAATCATATCACAAAATGGGATCTAACATGTCATTGAACATACATCTCTTGCATTCGCACTTAAGTTCTTTTCTCAGACAACAAGGCTGCTGTGAGTGATGAGCGTGGAGAACGCTTCCATTAAGACTTCACACCGACTCAATGCAAGGGTAAAGGTAATCTGCTATACGGCCCTCATTTGGATGTCCCGTGTAGTTCAACGTGGGTGCAAGCTTATAGGAAAAGATTCGGGTGTTTGCCTTCATTTGTACAGAACACCAGAGTCCCAGTACATAAAATTCTATCCCAATGAGGTCCTATACAACAGGGCTAACCTAATAAGAGTGGATAATTTCGTTATCAAGCTGATTCGAAGGCACATTGCAAGAGCAATGAACTCGACGAACAACCTGATCTCCGGGGCTTATTATCCCAATTACGAGTATCATGAGAGAGTGCGCCTTAACGTCTTTGTTCCCCCAGAGACGTTCCTCCATTTTGATGAGAAAGGTCTGATCCAGGACAGATTGGCGGTGCCGCTAATATTCCATGTTGCTCGGAAAGCTGTAGATAGGCGACTTAACTACGTCAGAGACGTTGCACACAGCAGTGTGGAGCATCACCGGTTCAGTAGGGTGGTATCAAGCTGTGATATTGAGGACGTACGACGTCAGTACGGACATTTCTCGTGGCTAGCCGAAAGAGGGGAAACTCCTTTGTCGTTTCGTTTTTCCATAATCCAGGGTAGCGTGTTTGGTGTTCAAGATTACATTGCCCATGGCCGACTTACATAGTTTAAATAAAAATAAAAAACTCCGCAGCAAAAAATTAAAAAAAAAAAAACAGCACTCGATAAAAAGAAACAAAAACAAAAATAAAAATACGTAGAGAATTACGTTAGGTAGAGTAAGATATGTTAAGGTAGAATAAGGTAGGTTTTAAGTTGTATATATAAGAACAATCAAAACAAGTTCGTTTCCTAAGTTTTTTCACTTGAATACAATTTTTTTTTTAGGAATAAGCAATAAAGTAAGTTACGTCGAAGTATTACGTTTAGCTTAGGGTGCCCGCATAGGCCCAGTAAGTTAGAGTAGAAAAACTAAGTTAGTTAAGCTAGTTCTAAGCGTTTTTTGTCTAGCGTGTAAGGTATAATGAATTGAGAAATAAAAATGCATCAAAAATAAATGAATGAATGACATCACACCGATTGAAGAACGTTACCAAGGAAGATGGGAACCTACCATGCTTGCAGATTATTGCTGGTAGCTTTTAAGATATATCATACTTTTGAATCCGACTACAAAAGAAAGCCAGTCGTTCCATGAAATACATGCTTTAAAAAAATCTGCTTAAAATGCAACCATTTAAAATTAAAAAATATATATATTATGGTTTCTCCAAAAAACCCGACGTGACCTAGATATTTTATTTATTGGTTATGATCATAACTTATGATCATCTCCAAAGTAAGTAATAAAAATCTCATATTATCCCATTGAAAAAAAAAGTATTCATTTTGTTGCATAGTGTTATAAGTATTGTAGCATAATAATAACTACGCTCCCTAAAAGTATGATGCAACAAATTCCGAAGTGTCTTTTCATTCTGCCAGAATTTTGGTTCGAAGTGTCCTTTCATTCGAGGTTCGTGTCTGCGGTTTCCACAGTTCATGTCTACGAAAGAGACGGATAATATCACGGATGAGAGGGAATTATAACTGCAAGAATGATTGTCATCTTGGAATTTCTCTTGTTCCAGTGGTCGAAGAATTTGCTAGAAGTTTCTGGCTATCAGAAACTTCTGCTATATAAGGACAGATGGCGATCAAAAGGGGGCAGTAGTTTTTAAACTGTGGCAAAGAGATTAGAAAAGTGATAATGGGCGAAGTTGTAATTTTGTGACAAATTGAAAGTTGAGATTTAACAAGAAGAAGTAATTAGTTTGGATTTGTGAATTAAGTAATTGAAAGGAGATAAAGTGATTTGAGAAGAAAGAGACCTTGTAAGAAAAGAATTGCGAAGAATAGTATAGTGTGAACCTGAATTGTTCTATAGACTAGAAAATAAAGAAATAATTTCACAGAATATTGTTTTATCTACTCGAGCCGTAGCTCGCATATTACAGTATTTATAAATCCAACATAGTTCCTACGTTTGCACAATATGTCGTGTTATTAATTATATTTCGTTACATTTATTTATCTGCTCCTAAAAAAATAAATTTTCACTACTGTACCTTTGCATTTTTTAGAACTGCAGAATGAACAACTTAAAAAGGAAATCTATAAGCGAAATTGTATCTGTAATCATTTAAATATTTTCTCTTTTTTTTTTGATTTTAACTACTTCTAAGCACTTTTTAGTATTTGGTTTGTCGAGAATGCAAAATCACACATAATTCTTCATAAGACAATCTGTACAGAAAAGAAGTCCCGCATCAATGCAGCGAACTCCATTGACCGTAACATGGCGATCATTTTCATCGACGAAAAAATAGTCTAATTAAACCTCCGCTCCGGCATGAAATCCACACCACACGGTCACTTTTTGTGGATGCAATTGAGTCTGTCGAAGCACATGTGGGTTTGTTGCTGTCCAATAAAGCATATTTTGCTTATTGACAAAGCCAGTAAGCCAAAAATGAGCTTCATCGCTGAAGATGATTTTTCGGTGAAATTCAGGATTTTCGTCGCTCTTAAAGTTGCGACCACCGACTCAGAATTTTTAATAATTTCCAAACGTTGCTCGTTCGTGATCATCACCATAATAGAAACATAAACCTTGACTGATGTTTTGATATTGACAGATCATAAAAAAGTTTAAGGGTACGTTTGTATTAAGATACAAAATTTGTATGTCCCTATTGAAAAATCATTTAGAACGTGAGTATTCTATTTCATAGAAAATTAATAAGTCATTGTTCCTTCTAATATGAATCACTGGTTTGAGACTCACTTTCTCACTCTTTCTAGAATTGCTAAACTAGGTAAAGGCTGGGAAAAAAGGTGCTAAATGGGAATTTTAATGACACAGCAACAAATAATAATGTAAACAAAAATATAGAAAGTTCGTTATACCAACTTTTCAGGGTTCCCGTACTCAAAAAGTAATAGCGGAACCCTTATGCTGAGAGACAGTTTTCTGCTTTATATACATCCACGCTCACTTTTTGGGGGCATTTTCTTAAAAGGAACTAGTATATTGCTCTTTCAAAGCTACATACAAATATATATACGGTGATGGTTAAGTCTTATTGTGAATATCTCATCATAATCCGTGAATTTCGTTTACAAACGTTGGGAGCCATGCCCAGTTTCTGTTAAGAAAAAGTCGTAACTGTTTTGTGATACAATTTTTTAATCGCGGAAGTGCCCTCTCTATATATTAGAGGTTAGTTAGAAGATGGGGGATATGGTATCATTCGACTTTACTAACTTTTTTTTATGTTTTTATTTAAAGTAATTAATAGAGCATTGACTAATTATTTGCCTGCCATATATGGGAATAACTATTGAAAAAAAATAATGTATAGAAGTTTAGGTTTAAATACCAAGTGAAATTTTTTTTTTTACTTTTAGAACGAGGACGGTGAAAGGGGCAGAATTGTCTTGAAATATGGGATTCGATACGTAACAGAATAAAGCTATGATCAACGCGTTAAATCTCCGACGTCAACGCATGAAACGTTGACGATCACACGACTTGACCGCTTCCAAACACGTTGACCGTCACACGACGTTCACAAGTTGTGTCAATGTGTTAAACAAAATAAAATAAACCGCAGCAAATAAAATAAAAAAATTGAATGAAAATATTGAAAATAAATTTGGAGATGGCAAGATGGCACCGGCGACGACGACCTTCGTGACAATTCAAGGCCATCACGAAAGCATCGTTCTGTTTTAACAAAGAAGTGGTTGGTGCATCGCGACAAGGAAAGCTTTTGCATCGAAATTTCTTTTGTTTGTCAGCCACTGAATTCGATCAATTGCTGACTTTAGTGAAGCCTCACATAGAGAAAGAGAATAAGAATATGCAAACGATCATTTCCGCAGAGACGCATTGGTGCTCAAGCTGCGTTACCTGGCCACTGGCAACATTTCGATGAAATGAGGCCACGATATGGTCCCTGTGTAGGCTGCAGCTTGGCCAGTTTTTCTGGCACGAAATTTGGCCAAAAATTCTCCTTAAAAAGGCTGCGAACCACGTTCCATTTATTGCGCATTGACCTCTGGGATGCCGAGTTCTGTCCTCACCTATCGCTCATTCCAAAGCGACTCCCGTTTCTGCACTTTTTCGGTTGTGTTTCTCTGTCGCAGCCTTGGGTGCCGTCTTTGGCTTTTTTTGGGGTTCACAGCAGGCGGCGATTCCTGACACCCCATCATCATGTACGAGTACCCAGTGTAAAATCAAAATCAGCGTCATCGCCACCATTTGACATGGTGATTACACCAACTCCTGTTTCCAACATCAATGCGTAATTTGGAGTTGCAAATTCTGGAAGTTATAGGATTCTTTTTAAGAAAAAGGCGTTATAATTTGTCTACGACGTCAAAGTGTCCGAACCTCCCATTCCTGCTCTACCTATACATACTGCCAAATAAATTTTCCTTTTAATTCTAAGAAACTCTGCCATGCTGCATTCGTTCCATTCTTCGCTCGAATGTTTCTTTTTCCACGTGTCATTTTGGGTGTTATTATAGCACTTAATAATAATATTTTGACGCTAACAGCCCAATGCAGGGCCTGGACTAGCTTCTCGTGGCCACTCGTGCTGTGCGTCTCACGAATGGTTGGGACCTACAGTTTTATACCGTTTCCGAACGGCAATTTTTTCGATTGAGAGAAGCTTCTCATAACAGTTTTACTTTCGGATGTTTGTCAGATGTTCTCGAGAGGTGGCATTTTTTGTGTTTTCCTTTGATTCGAACCTTGAGTCTCTCACTCAGTGATCGCGCACTTAACCACTGAGCCACGGCACCCACCCATTATAGATTATTGTTAGGTGGCTATATTCTGACACTATATGGATTGCTTTCCCTTAAAAAAACAAAAACACCTTTCTTGTGATAGCCTGCCTCCATTTCGAAACACTTTGATCTTTGACTTGCTTCGAAGCTCCAATCATCGCAGTAACGTTTCAATTGGACTACCATTTTTTGCCTAATTTCTATGTCACCGGCGAGGATCACGATGTCATCCGTATATAGTAGAAGTCTTATATTTAGATTTTTAATATTTACGAGGGGCGGTGCATAGGTCCTTGGCCTGAGACACTCAACAACGGCGGCACTCTTTAGTAGTATAAATATCACCTCGTATCAATAATAATCTCATTTTATTATTATCTGTAGTGGGATAAAAATCACCAAAAATCACACCGCGCTGTGATAAAGTACCTCGTGAAAAAACGAAAATTGCCTAAAGAAATTTTCGAAGACATGTCGTCGACTCTTCAGGATTCTGGGCCTTCGTACACCATGGTCAAAAAATGGGCTCTCTTAATTTCAATAAGGGCGAGAGAGCTGTGAAGACGACCTCCCCCCAGGGCGTCCTGTGTCAGTGGTCACTGAAGAAAACTACGGAAAAGTTGAAAAATTAGTTCTGGCAGACCGAAGAATAAAAATGTGGCAGATAGCGGACGGGTTCCACATCAGCAAAGAATGGATTTGAGAAATTCTGCACGAGCATTTAAACATGAAAACAAATTATGCGTGCTTTACCGATAATGCTCACGCCGTTCGAAAAGCAACGACAACTCGACGAAATTTGCAACCGAATAGTAACTATAGATGAGACTTGGGTTCGCCAATACGATCCGGAGTCCAAATATGAGTCTATGCAGTGGATTGAAAAAGGAAGACGCCGCCGAAGAAATTCAAGATGGAAAAGTCGGCTTGGAAGCTTATGGCGACTGTTTTTTGGGGCAGCGAAGGTGTTTTTCTGATTGATTACCTGCCAAAGTGAATGGTCAATATTAAGCAAATTTTTTGACTCAAGCATTGAAGAAAACCAGAGATCCAAAAGTATTTTCACGATGATCTTCGAATCAGAGGTCACAGCTCGTATAACTAGGGTTAAACTAAAACTTAATGTGTTTAATTACAGGGAAAAGGTTAACACTGTCAAGTTTGGCGAGTATGCCAAGAAAACAACAGAGTTATTAAAGCAAAAGTATCCCGAAAAACAACTCACACCTACACTTCATAAAATGTTGGCTCATACAACCAAGTACAATCGAATATCAATTGTAAACACTTGGATATTTGTCAAAAAAAGATCAGGAATCCAAAAATAAAAACTACAAGAAATAAAGATATCAATATACGTGCAAGGTTTCAAGGATGCGGTAGAATTAAGGTCTTTTCAACATGCTTGCAGCATCATCGGACCCACTCATTTCTTTGTCAAGGCATGTCAGAACCGGAAAAGATCTCGAAGCACAATACTCTAAAGAAATTAAAATTTGTTTATACATTATCCCAGATGTTGATGAAAGTTTCCAAGAAATCTGATTTTTTTTATTTAAATGGTTGGTCCGTTTACTTGTTTCCTCCACTGTTTGACTTGAAATGTATCATTGAAATAATTTATTATGTACTCTGATGTGCCACAACAAAAAAAAAAACCTTTTTCTTTAAGAAAATATCTTTATCCGTTTAAGAGTTATGATTTTTGCAACCAAAAAAGTCAAAATGAGTCTCAGTGCGGCGTTCAAAACTATTGCAAATATTCGACTAGGACGACAGTACAGCGACTTAATCCCAATAAGTAAGGAAAAGATAAAGGATATGTGGAAGCTTTGCACTTGGGCAACTATACCGGTGGAATTGCATTGGTGGTATGCGCAACTACCTAAAGCGGCGGAAGCTGTTACCTTAAATAGATTTCAAGAGCCCCATATTTCTAAAAAAAAGAAGAATAAGAGCGATGAACGTAGAATTATGTATACGTACATACATTCTGATCAAAAAGTACCCGGAATTTCCCATTCAAATAAACCGCGCTTGAGATTTTTTTTTTTTTTAGGTTGGCACATCTGTCATCTGGCGCTCAAATATCTGTTTCAGCGCCATTTGTCGGGAGTTTCTGCGTGATAGCTTTGTAAACAAGTCAGTGTTTGTTGTGTTCTGTGAATTTCGAAATGTCAAATTTAGTAGAGCAAATAGTTTGCCTGACATTTTGTGTTTCTAACAAAATATCATATGCGGAAGCGTTGAAAATGTTAAAGGTAGCCTACGGGGACTCGACAATGTCGAAAACACAAGCGTACGAGTGGTACAAAGATGCCGTACTGTGGTTGATAATTTGCCTCGTTCCAGTCGTCCATCCACCTCACAGATCGTCGTGTGAGCGTCAGTTGAAGCGCGGCTTATGCCGAGAGTGCTGAATTTGTTGCAGAAACAGCATCGCATTGAAGTCGCTAAAGAAATGCTTTCTTTAGGCCAAAATGTTCCAAATGCTCCCTATTTAATGACATTGAACCGTTTTCGTTTTATTGAAGAATTCCGGGTACTTTTTGATCAGAAATGTATGTATATGGATTTTCCTGACATATTTTCCATCACAAAAAAAAGAAAAAAAGAAAAAAGTACAAAGAAAACAAATTATTCTCTTATCTCATAGCCATATGAAACCGAGGGTGAAGAGGTCGTTCGTAGATTAAGTTTGGGGAATCCCGTTCCAAAACCGAAAACTTTTAAATAACCTTAATCGCCTTTAGAATAATTGTGCGCCGCAATTATCTAAATAGGCACCAGATTAGTATATATGCTTAAAACTATGCATGTAATTAATTTCAATTATGAAAAACGAAAGTTTTAGATTCTGAAGTAAGAAAAAAACTTCCGAGTGGAACAAAAAAAAAAAAAAAACAAATCAGTAATAAGAAATAAGTACACAGAATATTAAAAATAAAGGAAAGCTATCAGAAAAATAAACAAAAAACAAAGCTGTTTCTTGAAAGTTTCTCTACTTATAGTAATATCAAAGAAGCAAGAGACATCATTGTAATCATTAACTGGGTTCATTCTGACCATAAGTTGTTCTATGTCTATCAGTTATGAACAAATCTCTAACACAAAGGTGTACCTAGCAGTAAACATCCAGCTTTGTAGTTGGGCATGTCATCAATCCATTTTTTTATTACGAACCTGGTAAATTTATTGTGTTTATATGTACCTAGAGGCATACTCTAATGCAGATCTGACTAAAGGGTTCTGAAAGGGTTCCGAAAATCAAATGTGGAATAACATCTTTAAGAAGCTATGAGAATGCCTGCAAAATCCAAATTTCAAGAGAGGGAAGCCGAAAAAATGTTAAGTAAAATGTTTATTCAAGACTTACCATTTTGGTGCTTATTCGAAACACAGACTTAAGATATGCAATCCAAGCCACCTTTGTTATACTTTAAGTCATTGGAATTTACGTAGACAATGAGCTCATCGCATAAAAAAAGTGGGCAAAGTAATCTATATAAGTTCTGGGCAAAGTAATCTATATAAGTTATTGATAACTCGGAGCGTTGTTAAATATAAAAAATTTACCAATTACAATTATGTACTACCTATTTGTACTCTAAAGCTATCCTACGATTCTTTTTTACGAATTCTGCTAAAACTATTTCATAAAAATTTGAGTTATTTTTAATTTCTAAAAGAAGGTGCTTTTCGATAGATAAAAAGATGCCACCTCTGAGAGTCTTTCTTCTTTTTGGGAATTTCTTAAGTAAGTGTGGACTCTTTTTAAAGTCGAAAAAGATCTTTCGACAGAGGCCACAGTCAAAAGGTTAAAAAGATTTCACGCAATATTAAAGCTTGAGAAAAAGTATCTCTAAGTATTTCCGTATTAAAATACTTATAAAGTTGAAAAATCTCAAGCTTTTTAAGTGAAGGGGTAGTGTATAAAACTTTGAGTTCCTTTTTCTGAAGTAGTAAAATTAAAAATTCCATGAAATAGAGTAATTAAAGAAGATATTTTGTAATCTGGCATTGAATTAGAAAAATATCCATATTTTGATTTGTTTAATAAATCAAAGAAAATATATGAACTAAATGAACTATACCTATTCTTAATCTGACTTGTAACATTATCTATAATTGCTACAAAAATTCGGCTATAATTTGTATTTGAATCTTTATTAAGGAGTCGGCGTTTGCGTGGAGGTTCTGAGCAGTTACTTACGCTCTCATAGATTGAGTCAAATGAGTTTAAAAATTCAGAATGAATCCATGACTCAAAACCCTCAATCTCTTGCTTCTCTGCAATTGAATAAGACGTTCACTATACGCGAATGATATTGCCATCGAGTCTCTGATACCCCGGAATGCCAGCTCTTGTTTTCCTAGAAGAACTACATTGTCTATGAAACGCTTCATTAAATCGCGATTGCGATCAACTTTTCTATTATGAGCCTCGTAAGAATTCTCTAAAGAAGTTTCTATGCGATATTCGCCAAATTCATGCAAATAATCAATTTTCATTGATGGTGTGGAACGACCTAGTTCTATAACTTTTTTTTTTATTTACAAAAAAGAAAGCTTACTGAACTCGTGGGTTTCTTTTAGAAGAAAATCAGTTAAACAACACTCAAAATTAACTAGAGACATCATGTTCAATGGGGCACCTCTTGAGTAGATTTATAATTACTTACTTGATATATACCTAATAACTATTTACTTAGCTCACTCACTATTTTATAATAATTTAATAATTTAAAACACTAATTTAACTACCAATATGTAATTGCTAAATTTTTAAAATTTTCTAATAATTAGCAGTCACAAAAATCACAAAATCTTGCATCCAAATTTTCAATAAATCACGCACAATTATGCAACCGATTTGCAACCGTCATTTCAAATTTGCGAAAAAAAAAATACCCAACAAGTAAGAAAAACCTCAAACGCCGTTCGAACCACTACATCACCCAAAACTCGTCGGCTTATTTTGTTGCCTACAATAAAAAAAAAAAACCCCCTCATCATCCACAAGAGCCGAGAAATCGCGGGTTATTTTCCTCATAAGCGAATGTATGTTAGACAAAGAAATCGCAAATAAACTTCTACTATATGCCAGAAAGGAATAGAGTTGAAAGTTCGTACTGTGAAGAAATGAATGCATAAGCCGGAAAATGAACGGCTTTTCAAAAAAATTCACTGCACGCTCTCTCGCTAGAGGAGTTCATACTTGTTTCGCCTAAGTGTGAGAGTTTGTGTATGAGTAAAAATGAATATACAACCGAAGTAGTCGCTGCATTTCATCTTCGAGCGTGTTTAAAGTTATGAAAAATGGTTTGATGAACAAATAATTGAAAGTGATGGTTGGCAAGTGGCAAAATAAAAATTTTTGATATTTGAAAAGGGAAGCCAGAAGGAATCGGCTTGTTTGGACGCCACGCCACTGGTACATTGCATTTCTGCTTCATATTCATTCAAAAAATCTTCTTGGGAGAAATAATTATGTGTATTGGACCTTCGTAAGCGCCATAGGTTATACAATAGCTAAACGGAGCTTCTAGAAGTTTGCAAATGATTCGGGAATAAAAAGGCATCTGGAAAAACAAGCAATCAGAGCTGTTCGTGAAACTCTATAATGGGTATCTAGATATAGGGAGGTATTTTTCCAGACTAATACTAATATACTACATTATGAATTTTTGCAGGATGGAGAGTAAGACACATTGGTCATCTAAATACATTCAGTTTTGCGGCAGCAACATCCCTTATCAATTTTTCAATACTGCAAAAATTAATAGTACACAGCTTGTTTCAAAGAAGTTTGTCTCAAAAAGAAAAAAAAGGAAAAGGAAGTCATATATTCAAAATTTTTATTTAATTAATAAAATTATCTTTAAAATCAGCAATTAAATTTAAAATGGTATTCAGTCATCATTATTGTTGTAACGTAATCATTCCTCAGACCCTTTAAAATCATCTTAATGGCCCAAATAAGTTGTTGTGTTATTATTTTCTCTTTAAGCCTATTTTAAATATGGTTCGCATCTGAACTCTGCGACAGCCAGTCTAAAAATCTTGCACAATTTTCTACGTTCCAGAGACGACCTCGGTGTTTGCGATAATTATTTTCTTGTAGAATCCAGTCACGATTTTCGGCTTCATATGATAACTCTTCAATAATTTCTTCTTGTATAAATTCATATGAATTTAGCACAAAACTCTTAATTACGACTCACTTGGTCTAGTTTCCAAGTCTAAATAAAAGCGCCATTTTAAACTTGAGTCAAATATCATTTTGAATAAATAAAAAGCATTACACACAATTCTCAGCTTTCATTGTAGTTTAAAAGTTAGCGAACGTTTTTCATATAGCACTTTGGCAAGGCCAATTCATATTTTTATTGTTGTAATAGAATTGATGATTACGGATGTTGACGTCTGGCGTTAGGTCACAAATGCAGTAATAAAATGAACTTCATAATATGTCATGCAAAATCATTGACAGATGGCGAATTCCAAAATGCAAGATTTGCAAAACAATATATATGCAAAGCAGATGTAAAACACTTGTAACAAAGCAGTTGTACACAACAAATGCAAAGGCAAGCGAATTTAGCAATATTATTTTGACAACTGCACAAATTCGCTTACATTTCTGCACGAAATTCAAATCTACTACGTTTGGAAACTGTTTGCTTAGCAGTGCTTCCAACCTATGGAATCATTTGCTTTGTATATATTACGCAAGATATACGTTTTGGAATACGCTCAAAATTGAGTCAGGGTTACCATATGGTCTTAACTCGTTTTGGTTCCGGACTTCTTATTATTAACGTCTAATTTCATCAACATACTGCCCGATTTTCAGAATTACTCATATCTAACACATGACAGTGATTAAGATCATCTGGCTATTGGACTGAGAATTCGAGTAAACAAAAGAATAATGACATAGAGACCTGCACCAGAATTCAAAATCATGTTCAATAAAGTAAACTGGGCCCGATCTCGATCGGATATAGAGGCTGCGCTCCCAATAACTTCGTGTATGTCAAACTCATCAACAGCTAGATTGACGGCGTCATTAAATGATTTCGGACAGTTTTTATCAACACCGTAGACAGGCAGAAAACCGCTCATACTAACTGGGATAAATATGAGAACCTTCATCCAGACTATCTATGTCCACATGCAGCGGCTCAGGCATGAGGATGGTAACTTCGCCGACTGACCTCCTGTGCACCTTTCGATTTTCTAGAGGAAGTAGAATCTGAAGTCCATAAAGCTACGAGTTCCAGTAATCCGATAACAACATTCAGCGGAGATAACAGAGTTAATGATGAAATCTTCACCACCACAGAGGCAATAATGTAGACAATTCAAAGCAGCAACGTCAATAAATCAGCAGGAACTGATTAGATCTCCAAATTATTATTTAAAATGTTGCCAAATCTGGCTATTATACTGCTGACAATCATCTTCAACAACTGCATCAACAACAGCTATTTCCCAACTTCATGGAAAGTGGTCAAGGTTCTTCCAATACCAAAAAAGACGAACCGTTTAAATGTTGATGGATACCGACAATCGCTTTGCTATGCTGTGTTAGCAAAATACTGGAGTCATTGATATTGTGGAGGATAAATCACTTCTGCTCGGAGCGAGGAATAATTTCCAATAATCAGTATGGTTTTTGACCCAAATACTCAACCATACATCCTCTGCTCAAGCTACACAACGACGTCACCCAAGGACTGAATAAGAAAGAGACCACCGTAGCCTGACTGCTCGACATAGAGAAAGCCTTTGACAGTGTTTTGACCAAAGGACTGATTTTCAAGCTAATTCATTCTGGATTCCCGAACTATCTGGTAAGGATAATTTGCAATTTTTTAATCCATAGAATCTTCTACGTACAGGTACATTAAGCAAAGTCATCAACAAAACGAATCAACGCTGGAGTGCCCCAGGGATCAAGGCTTGGACCAATACTTTTCAACATATTCACTGCACATTCACCACTGAATGTAGCAAGAACCAGGACAATACTGTATACGGATGACTCCATTACTACAGCGTAAGTAATGGAGTCGTCCACATACAGTATTGTCCTGGTCCTTGCTGCATTCAGTGGTGAATGTGCTTTCTCCAGAAATAGCAGCTGGGAGAGTTGAAGCTCACGTCAGAAATGTTTGGGAATATTACTTCAAGTGGAGAATCAAAACCAACAGCAGCAAGACAGAACTAATCTGCTTTAGAAATCCAGTGTCAGATACGAAGGGACGCAATTCGAGATTCAAATGTTTGAACGGATGGTCCTTTGAATTTGTACAGGACTGTGGCGAAATCCAACCATAAGGAAGTACCACAATAAGGCTTTTATATACGATAAGGCCGGTGTGAGCTCAATCGAATAGTACATGATTCAACTTTCAAATAGACTCTTGAAAAATCTTGGTGACCATCCCAACGAGTAAATGCAAGATTGCATAGGTCTGCTGCCACGCTTACTTTACTACGGGACAGAAATTTAAAATTATGTTTTTTCAAGATTTTTTTTTTTAAATCGATAAAAAATGTTTTAACGAAATATGTAAACGTCAATGTGCTCTGCAATTCTCTTTCATAATGTTTATATACCGGGCCATTTATTGGAGAGTTTTATTGAGAAACAAATAATTTTTTTTTATTTAGAAATTTCCTTTGTTCAGTAATTTTTTTTTTAAATTGAAAAAATTGTCGTATTAACATGGATAGGTGTCAGTGTGCTGTACAATGATCTCATGTATAATATATTTTCATAAAAATGAGTGTTTACTTTTAAAGAGCTAAGAATAATCGTGGTGAATGATATGCATACTCAGCTTTCATAAAAGATTTAATTTGAATCAATGGATTTGACACATATCTGATGTCAACCACACCAACTTTTGTTGATCGACATCGTTTTTGAGAGATGTTGATTTCAAATCATTGTTTGAAAACATAGGAAATAATAGTGTGTTATGCTTAGAACGGAATTTATAGAGCAAAGTTTAAACTTATCGTTTAATATTTTTGTTTTCTATTTTTCTAAAAATAGGGGCGTGGATGACTTTAAGAATTATTACTATTAATAAGACTACCATTGTTTGTAGCTTTTAAAAAGTAATGCTTTGGAGAAAAATTTAACTAGCTCTTCCAATATTACTTGAACAAATTACTTGAAGAAGACGATTCTGAATTTTTAGAAAATATCGAGATATTATCAAAGACAAAAGTATATAGAATTCGATCGAATCCATTCGATGTGTTAAATGAGGAAGAATTTCATTCGAGGTATAGGTTCGACAACACCAAGTTTCAATTGACATTCGTGATATGAAAGAACACCGAGTGAATAGTGGGCGACCGATTCCAACATATTTACAAGTGCTAGTAGCCTTACACTTTTTTGAAATAAATGTAAATGAGTGTGGTGTTGGTAAGATATGTACTTATGCAAGTAAAAAACATACAGAATAGTTACAATCTATTTAGTTCGGATCGTGTAATACCCCCCTATCATCTTCTAACACAGCTCTAATAAAGTGACCGTAGGAATGTGAACTTGCTAATGCAAATGCAATGATGTCTTTCTACTCGCGGGATATTTTCTCATTTGTAAGAGATTTTATTAGAAAAACTATTGTTACCCATTTGTTCAAGAAGAAAGCGTCGGCTTTGTAATCAAAGTTCACGGATTTAGATAAAATATTCACAATAATGCTTAACCATCTTCATAAATAGGTTTAAGAACCTATGAGGGCGGTTTTTTTTAAACCGCCCTCAAATGTGGTCGTGGCCTTATACAATATATGAACGTATGCCAACGTCTAAATATATTTTTTTAATTCCTAGTAAAATATTGAGAACAAAAAAAAAATTTAAAATTGGGTGCGTCAGTTTGACGGATTTCAAAAATATTTAAACTTGTATTGCTTCAGATTGTACAAAGCTTATATATGAATTTCCACCTTTCTTACTCAAAATTTAAGGCCCAAAAACTGGTGACATACAGACAGAGGGACTAACGGACTTGCATGATTAGATCGACTTAGCTTTCGATGCCGGTTTCTCTATGTTAAAAACTAAGGGTCAAAATTAGAACTGTGCAGGTTCAAGCCCCTGACGGGGTTCAGCAACCACAGCTACCCGAACATAAAAGAGAAAAGAATAAAATCTAGGTTTCTCCAACCACTACACCAAAAGGGAGTTCTGCCTGGTAGTACAATGGACACAAAAAAATAGAGTCTGAGTGCTCTGGGATTTAGAAATTTCCTTTTACAAAAAAAAGGGTCAAAATTAATATACCCTATAGGATCCCAAGTATCGCCCATCACTCCTACTTTTTGCGGACGTTTTCTTAAAAAAAAATTAATATTGTTTATT
This sequence comes from Pocota personata, assembly GCA_963082735.1. Lineage (NCBI taxonomy): Eukaryota > Metazoa > Arthropoda > Insecta > Diptera > Syrphidae > Pocota > Pocota personata. Next base: position 42,489,483 of record OY720429.1, on the reverse strand, counting down.
TTAAGCTACTTACGGTGATGGATAAGTCTTATTTTCAAGATCTCATCATAATCCATGAACTCCGGTAATAAATAGTTCATATAATCAATTTATCTGATAAAATCTCTTAAAAATCATGGAAGTATCATTGAATTAAAATTGAACATTATAGATAGGTTAGAAGATGAGGACTTTCCTGTATGTTTTTACATCTAATTTGAGATTGAATTCTTTGTTTTTGTATGCTGACATTTGATAAATTCGAAGAAAATTATATACGAGTATCTGAATGACTGGATTTCCCTTGAAGTATATTGGTTTTTGGGTTTTTTCGAACAAAAAACATTTAAAATACGTTTTAAGGTCGGAACTCATTAGAGGACGGAAAAGTGTGGTTATGAATAACAAAAATTAAAAAGTTATCGAAATTCAATACTTGTTTTAAATAGAGTGCGTTTTATCCACTTTGACATTGCGTCAATGGGTTTCCTCATATTTCATCTGCGCGAGTCAAAGGCGTACGCACAAATTTGTTCATGGGGGGGCAAGATTTCAATTAAAAAAATGTTCACTTCAAAAATAGGACATAAATGCTTGTTTATTTATTTTCATTGCAAGATTAATCTTCCTCTTGGGTCTGAAGCGAATCTGTTTAATACTTCGCCTTGTACGAGTACGAGTATGTGCTTTTGCTTTCATTTACATTTTCCAGAAGAATGCTTAGAACACACAGCCCTGAAACATACAATTGATTCAATTTCGTCCAAATTTACATACATGTGTGTATATATTTTTTACCATTGAGTCTATCTTCGCCCAATGTTAAGAGCAGCCAAGTTTTCACTCTGCACTAAACGATCTTTCAATAGTACACATTGTACAGGGTGATGTTTGTAAAGCCATTTTCACAGAAGGAAAAAATAGATCTGCTTCCTTAACCACATCGCATAATTGTAAATTTTTTATTTCGTTGTTTAAAATGTCCAGGTCATGGAAATCAGCAAATTGTTGCGTATTCGATTTTAAGTCCTCGAAGTTAAATTTCTGCATATTTGATGGATGCAGCGAAAGCAGTAAAGAGACTTGCAAATTATTATCTGAAAATCGTTCTTCAAGTGAAGACAATAATTAATCCAAATATGGAATCAAAAGCGATCTCTTCCAACACTCCGAAAATTCCGATGACTGATGATTTGAACGATGTTGTTGCCATCCAGTGATCCTCCGTAGAACCAATTCTATTCCAATTTCTTGTGAAAGTCTATCAACATCATCATCATCTTCAATTTGATTATCTACATTATTGTGATGATCACTGATAACTGACAAAATTCTGTTAACATGTGTTGCGCATTGAAAGATATCAAGGCTTTTAGATTGAAGAGCATTTATGACAGGTTCAATTAGAGCTGTATATTTTGCAATGATCTTCTATGGCTCGGTGGTATCTGTGTACTCGTATGCATATACCAATATTTACTTTACAGAATATGTACGTTGACAGTCTATTCCACTAATACTAGTATTGTTTATAAACTGTTGCATGGCTAAAATCTTTCCGTGAAAACAATGACGGTTTCTTTAAACATCTTTATATTGAAGATAATAGCTAATGCAAAGCCCTATGTAAAAGGAAGCAGAAGGCCTACTATGAAGCAGAAGCTTTAAAGTTAGCTAATTGTCGAAATTGATCAAGTTTCTGGAGACTAACTGCAAAACTTAATGGTAAAAAATTTAAAATCAATGAAGAGCTTAGTCCTACCGTCCTGTTTACACACTCCAACAAGTTGCTGAATCCTATGGTTAGAAGTAACGTGTTTCAATATGCCACACCGGACGTTGAAGATGAACTATTAGACTAGAGAATAACACATCTGGAAGTTATCACGACATTAAATATGTTGAAAGATGGCAAAGCGGCAGGATCTGATAGAATACCGGTCCAGTTATATAAGTATGGGACCAATGAGCTTTGCCACAGACCTATCCGCTTGTTTAATAATGTGATGAATAATGAGAATATACTACAACAGTTTAAGGAGGCTTCAATTTTCCCTATCCATAAAAAGGGGTGCACGAGTGATCCGGGAAATTATCGTGGCTTTTCGTTCCTAAATGCAACGTACAAGATTTTCACTTCGATCTTGCAAGGCAAGCTTACGGGATAACTTCGCGTAAAAAAGCTGTTAAAAGAATTCCAAGCAGGTTTTAGATCAAGATATTCCACAATAGACCAGATCTTCGTTTTGCGTAGCATTGTAAAATCTGTTATCTCGAGAAATAAAAAAATCTACATATTCTACGTTGAATTTAAAGCTGCCTTTGATACAATAGACCGCAGAGCCTTAATTTACAAGCTGTTTGGCTTGGGATTGTCGCGAAAGTTCGTAAGAGTCATCCAGAACCTTTATGAAGATACACAGGTGTCAGTTTGAAATGGAAGGGAAAAATCCGAGTGGTTTGAAGAAAGATCAGGAGTAAGGCAAGGATGCACATTGAGTCCGCTCTTATTTGCACTATTTATAGAAGACTTAGTGGATTCCCTGCCAGGAGGCATTGAATTTGCTGGTATACTCATCAAGGCGTTGCTTTTTGTGGATGATATAGTTATGCTTGCATATTCATCAGAAGCTTTGCAGCTGAAGATTAATCGGCTATACAATTACTGCAGTTTATGGGGTCTTTTAGTCAACTTGGAGATATCGAAAGCTATGATTTTCAAGAAAAGAGGAGGTAGATTCTGCTTAAACGAGAAATGGACCTATAATGGTGAAATTAAAATTGCAAGTCAATTATATCCTCAAAGTTCTAAACTTGCAAATGAGAGATCGCAGCCTTTAAAACTAGGCTAAATCATAAACTAGGCTAAATCATAACTTGCAAAAATAATTACTTTTGAGATGAGCTGAATATTTACGAAATATCTATAATGGTGAGACTGCGAGGAGAACTACTTCCCTTATACTACGTACCTCATCGGAATGACTTCCCAATTTGATGTGATATATGCAATGTTGCAGGGAGGGAAGATGTAATTAATTTCATTGACAGGTGTCCTATCCTATGAGAAATAAGAAGACATATCCTTGGAGCTGATTTTTTTACCAGACGATCGGGTGTTCGAACTCCTTAATGAACTGCATATCCACAAGCTTTATCCATACTGTAAGACAGAAATTGCATATAGGGATCCAATACTGAACGAAAACTTCTAATAAATATAAATTAAAGTATATCTCAGTTGAAAAGTAATCTTAAAGACAAAATTGGTATATTAATTCTTAACAGTGTTGTCAATCCGGCAGACGGCATAGGCCGTGTCTTTGATTTTTGTATAATGTAAATTTATGTACCTAACTGAAGTGTAAATAAAATCTATCAAATCTAAATCTAAAAAAAAAATTGTATAAACTGTCGTCTTCCAAGAATCAAACTAACGTTTTTGCAGTGAAATCATTTTGTATGGGTTTTGCTCGAATGAATCTGATTAAAATTTCATGAGTTATAAAATTGTAAAGGCAAATGATGGAATTTGTTTTCTCTAATGGAAATTGTAAATGTTTTTTTTTACTTTTCAGAAATATAGGAGGGGGACACGGTTCCCCCTGCCCTACCCAGCGTACGCCTATGGCGCGAGTGATTTTTGTAAAGATTCGTTGAACAAGTTTTTTCACATTTCACTCATTTGACATATCCATACATACATACCTAGTAAGTTTCTTCACAACCAAATTCATGGTTGAGGAAATGTGACTTCATATGCTGCCCGGGGAATGACTTACTCTCTGGGCCTCTCTCGAATGATTATTGAACAAGTTTATTCACCTGTTGGTACACGAATGGATCTTGTGCAAGAGAGATATTAATCCAAGTTCAAGACTTGTTTAACATTAGAACTAGTTAGATAGTAATCGTCGGAACGTACATATTGTATATTCGAATACCGCTGTTTGTTGTATTTAAATACATACTGTAATATGCGAGCTACGGCTCGAGTAGATAAAACAATATTCTGTGAAATTATTTCTTTATTTTCTAGTCTATAGAACAATTCAGGTTCACACTATACTATTCTTCGCAATTCTTTTCTTACAAGGTCTCTGTCCTCTCAAATCACTTTATCTCCTTTCAATTACTTAATTCACAAATCCAAACTAATTACTTCTTCTTGTTAAATCTCAACTTCCAATTTATCACAAAATTACAACTTCGCCCACTATCACTTTTCTAATCTCTTCGCCACAGTTTAGAAACTACTGCCCCCTTTTTGATCGCCATCTGTCCTTATATAGCAGAAGTTTCTGATAGCCAGAAACTTCTAGCAAATTCTTCGACCACTGGAACAAGAGAAATTCCAAGATGACAATCATTCTTGCAGTTATAATTCCCTCTCATCCGTGATATTATCCGTCTCTTTCGTAGACATGAACTGTGGAAACCGCAGACACGAACCTCGAATGAAAGGACACTTCGAACCAAAATTCTGCCTCGAATGAAAAGACACTTCGGAATTTGTTGCATCATACTTTTAGGGAGCGTAGTTATTATTATGCTACAATACCATATTTGCAATAATAATTTTTCTTCGTGATTTAGTAAATTCTTTGAACACAATGATAGTGCGAACTATTTCAATGATGCTCCGGAGATTATAATGACAATTGCCTTGTTTTTCAAAGTTGTTTTCGCATCGTACAGAGGAATATTTTACCTTAAAATGTGGATAAAAATATAGGGTGGGTTTAATAAAGAACTGATAAGTACAGAGAAGAGTTTTGGCTCATATCAAAAAAGATTTATCAAGTTATTATGCTAAAATTGAATTTTTATTAATCTATACAAATAAAAAATTTAATAGAAATACAATTTTAATTTTATTCAGATTCGTAATCAAAATCTTCGTTACATCTTTCTTCCACCTCCTCCTGAGTTGAGATACGTTGTTTCTGAAATCAATAGCTGTAAAGTTTCGGTGGAGAATAGCTTCTTCTTTTTTTTTTAATTTGAGCGACTTTAATAATACTCCGAGCAGTGTATGATAAAAAAAATAAAAAATTAAACTTTATTTACGACAAACAGAAAATCTTAAACAATCTAGACTTCAAGACGATCAACGGAAAACTCACACTGAATTATTCTATAAGTTGCATTATTTTATCTTAATCAGCAGTTTTGCCATTGCCATTTATGTTCACACGGGAAAACTATGTGTGACATATGATTCCTGCATATTATGCAGCTCGCCGTCTGAACTACTTGCTGTAATTTAAATCTTACGTTGGAGGTATTTCGTTGCCTCCGACAAAAACGTGTCATATTTGTCCACTGGGGTTGCTGACGTATACATAACTCGCGCGCCAAAGAGGATGTGAATACTCTTATATTGTTTCAAGGCATGGTCGTTTAGGGAAAGGGTGAAGAGGAACAGAGAAGGAGCCTGTGGACGTTGGCTTTAAATGTTTGAAGGTTGTAGTGATGGGAAAATACAGAGCCTGGTAGATCATTCCACATTCGTGGCGACCCAAATTGGGATTAAGGGTGAACTGATGTGCATTCGAAGCATGACGCGTATTGCGGGTGAAATTTTGAAGGGGAGGAATGCAACTGGCTATTTCGCTGGAGAATTTTTTTTTTTATGAAAAAAGCGATAAAATAGGGAGAGACACGAGACATTTCAAGTGAATGTATGGAATTCACAATGTCTCTATCACCTATAAGTTTTATCGCGCGATTCTGTACCTTGTCTGGAATGTGCGGAAAGGTCTTGGGTGTACCAGACCTGATATGGGCGTTATATTCCAGCTTTGGGCAAGATCAGACGGGGTTAAATATTTCTTGCACCATTTAAGGAATCCTAAATATTTTGCAGCATTTTTGGTGACCTCGTATATGTGATCGTTCCATCGAAGATATGTAGTTATTAATACACATACCGAGAATAGAAAGTCTTTCGGTTTCAGCAATGCATGCCATCTGGACCAGCGGATTTGTATATGTTAAGACCTTTGAGTACTCCTGCAACTGTGCGAGTGTGAAAATGGACTTGTCCCATGGAAAATTTGACGCTCTCAAATACAGGTGGAGACGAATGACAAACAAACACCTTTGGAATATTGTAGGATTTTTTGCGTCAATTTTTGATCATGTAAAAATGTTACACGTCGAATGTGGGCATTACAGTCTTTTCTGACTAGCGACCAGTTGAAACTTCTAAAGAAGCTATTAAGGCCACTCCAGTTGGCTTTCTCGTAATGCCATACTTTTCTTTTAGGAGTTTTTTCGTTAACTGTGTGGTCGGAGTACCTGAATTTAGCTGATACGATATTATGGTCAGACGGACTTAGAGGCGGTAAAACATCAATGGTGTATTTATCAGGGTTGCGAAGTAAATGTAAAGTGTTGTCGGAATAACTTTCAATGTCCGGTATACATCTAGGCTCATTTACAAGCTGAGTCAAATTGTTTACCTCAGCGAGACATTCACCATACCTTCCTTCGGGTGTTGTCTGGTCAGAATGTTGAAACCAATCCGAATTGCTCATGCTCCAATTGCGGTAACGAAGAAGCGCAACAGCGAGAGAGTGAGTGAAGGTGAAAAAGATGGGAAAACACCAGCACTGATTTATATTTTTTGTCTTGCACGGCACTTCACTGGCACTTTATTATTAATTTTCATTTTTATTATTATTGTTATATTTTTATTTTTATTTTTTTTTTTCACTGCACTCTACGCTGATTGATTGGGCACGGTTTAGCTTCTTTTTTGTTTTATTAGTAGTTTTAATTTTGCGAAGTAGGCGAAGCAGGCACGCGCGCGCCCGACGACAGGCAACACAACATGACTTGCTTTTCATATCCTATCAGATGGAGTATCAGGTTTTCAATAAGAAATTCATTCAAACAATTATTTCAAAATTTTGAGACGCACAGCCCTACAATTTAACCTAACCTAAGAGTTGTAGCTAGTCAGTTGTTGTATTTGTTTTACATGTCAAATTTAATGTGTTTGAGAGACCGCATTCGAAATGATGAGTTAAGAAGCCGCACTATATTGATTTTATTATTTGAACGGCTGATGAGCCATGGCTGAAAAACGTTACCGTGTAACGGCCGAGAACTGAACGAAGAGATCGTTAAAGGCAAATAATGACATGAGAAGATGACACAAAAATAGCAGCAAGTAGTAACATGATAAGGGAAATGGTGGCCATGGTGTGATGGGTAGTGTGCTTGAATGTGACACGAGTTGTATAGGTTCAAGCCCGAATGAGGAACAGCAACCAACAGCCACAAAAACAAAATCTGAGTTTCTCCACCCACTATACCAATTTTCTGCCTGGTAGTTCAATAAACCGAAAATCGAGTCTGAACGCTCCAGAATTTATAAATTTATGAAACTTGATAAGGAAAGCCGCATTCACCGGAGAGAATTAGGGGAGTTCTATACCCAACAGGGGGTGTCAACAAGCCCAGTAGCACGGTTCTATAACTTAAAGTGAGAAATAACTCACTTCGCACTTCGAATGAAACTCAAGATATTTTCCTATCTTGGAAATAAATTCAGGTTCTGTAGCAGAGGAAAATATCACTTTGAGTTACAGTACCGGGTTAAAAATCTCAGTCCGATTGGGCACTTGTGGTCACTTTTAAAAGATAATAAGGAAACATATATGTAGGTACATATTTAAACATCTTTCGAATGCCTAAAGTGTACGGTACAAAGAAAATTAGACAGAATGTTCAAATTTGGCTGATAGCTTGACTCGTAGAGTCCTTGCCTATAATACCGTAAACTATGAAAATAAAAAATCTTTAAAAAAAAAGATTTTTTATTTATATAAATTGAAGTTTTGAAATAGTATGGGGATCCTCAAGGAAGGAGTGCCGTTCATTTGTTAGCAAATCTTTTTTTCCTCATTTCTATTAATACTAAAATTTTATTTGCTTAAAACACCTCATACTAATTTTAGATTAGAAAATCTTTTTTACAAGCACTAACTTTCAATAAATTAAGTTATGTACATATGTATGTATGTACGTAGGTATAATTTATAGGTTTTGCCTATAATTTTATTTTCCAAGCAACTATATACCTGACTTCAATTGATCAAAGTTTGTTTTTAAAAATGTTTTAATTATGGTTAACATCAAAGTAAAGTATAGAAATAGTATCAAAAATATATGCTTGTAGCTAAGTATTGGCACGGTATGCCTTTAGTAACTATCTCGCCTGACTCGCCTAAAATTCGTATATTTTCAGAACCCGTTTCGAGAAAACAAGGACTGCACTCAAAATTTCGTTAAGGCTGCCAATAAAATGGGTCTTTAAGCTTTATTACTAAAAATAAAGATTTTGCTATTGGTTATGTTGCTTTTGCTTTTCCAGATTTTATTACTGAGGCAATAAAGAAAAAATAAAAAATACAGATTATTTCAATAAATTATATTGTATATGTATTTTATGATATATAACTTAATGTTATATGTATGTATATGTTAACTAAAAATTAAATTTAACGTTCTTAAAAACATGAAAGACTGTTGTTTGCGTCCGCTGTTTTTATTAGTTCGGATTAGGGAGAATATACTCTACTCAACATTTATAGTAACATATTAGCCTTGATCCACGTTATGAACTTCGAAATATCAGAGAAAATAACATATTCGCTCAAATTACAATCCATGGTATCTTTTGATAATGAGGCCGATACTATTCCTCTCAACATCCATTTGTTTTCATGGTGCGTCATTAGGCCACTTCCTGAATCCCCCTTACAGGGACCACTTCCATCCTTATTACCTGCACAAAGTGTTCTATTTGACGTTATAAAAACTAGTGCTGGATTCGATCTTATACATGACGCTTCCGAGACAATTGTGGCATTGATCAACTTGGGAACTTCGGTAGGGCCCGTATGTGAGCCATCCTCACCCCAACCTACAATGTTTCCCATCGAGCCATCAACAGCATTGTCATGGATATTTCGCTCCCACAAGCATATTGGCCGGATTGTAAGTGAGAAGCTTATGAGAAAATAAAACAAATATTTTAATATGTACCACGCAAATATAAATAGTATCTTTACCTTACGCTATCCTTAAGTTGTGCAATAGCTATATCAGCATCCACATTATGGGGTACCTTCTTGAAATCTGGATGTATTATAAGCCTTTGCACTCCGACATTGACAGAATTTTGCCAATCTCTGAGATTATGCCTGCCTAAAGACAATAGCATATTTGCACTTGGGATAGTCTCCGAACCTTCTGTGAAGCAGTGAGCTGCACTAACTACTGTGCGCGTAGAGATTAGATTTCCTCCGCATCGGAAATTCAGGGAACTGGTGTTCATCGTGTAAATGGCAACAATCCATGGGAATCGTGACTTATCGACAACTTGACCATTAACTTGAAACATCATTAACACATCATTTTCTTGGCCACAAATCGAATCAATGAAAGTGAATGTCACAGGTACTGTTGTTGTGGTTATGGGTGGCATAGTGAAGGGTGAATTTCTTCGAGCAGTTTCAATTGGACCGTTAAATCCATTCGCTCCTCCGTAGAATGGATTTTCATGAACTGAAACATCCGTAGTTGGTCGCCTGAGAGTCGGCTTTCGGAAGTCCGAAATGCCATTGTTGAAACTATTACCTATAGACAGATCGACATTGGCCAAATTAAAAGCTTTAGTGCGCCAAATAAAGAGTATACTTACTAAAATCCGTACTGCGATAGTGCATTCCTGGCTGACCAGGCCTTTGATCTTCATCAGGTGTAAATCCTGTAGTCGGTATCCTGAATGTCGGCATTAGAAAGTTCGGATTGTCATATTTAAAACCAGTACCTGTGTGCAGATTTACATTGAACAAATTCCTAGCTCTAATGAGCCAAATACAGAGCATACTTACTAAAATCGTTACTGGATAAATGCCCTGTAGTTGGTCGCCTAAAAGTCCGTCTTGGGAAGTCCGAAATGTCATGGTTAAAACCAGTATCTATGGGCAGATAGAATTGATCAAGTTAACAGCTTTAATGAGCCAAATGTAGGGTAAGAGTATACATAGGTACATATAAATAATAATAAATATTTTGGCATAGGACTTGGCCTAACTTCCCGCTTTCACTCGACCTGTGCGATACACGGGACACAAATGGGAGGGACCTACAGTTTTAAGCCGTTTCCGAAGGGCAATTTTTTCGATTGAGAAAAGCTTCTCATGACAATTTTACAATGAAGAGTATACTTACTGAATTCATGTACATTTCGCGGTTGCGATCCTGGGTTGACTGTTAGAGTATGTTGCAAGGTGAGCGAGGTTTTAGGTGAAATATCTAGAATAGAGTCCAGAACAAGGTATACAAATATTCAGATTACCAATGAGACCACTCTAACCTTCTGGACCCGAACATATTCTGACACCGTTGACGGTAATATCGGTAACTCGTGGCACAACATTTCGAAGTGGGAAATTAACTCTATAGGTAATCGGTCTACCCGTCCTGATATAATCACGGACTCTGTCTTCGTCGAAGTTCAGAGATATGTCCCCTGAGTAGTCCTGAAAAGACGAAAATGCAAATAGATTTTCAAAGGAAAGTGGAGATTGTAGTTTGCTACACTTATGAAGACATGTAATGAACTGTAAAAAAACGGCAAATAAATTGCACCACTAAGTTTTATGCATCTTATCGAACAAGCAACAAAGGTGAATCAGCATTTAAGCATATTAATATTCGGCGCCTTTCAGTGAAGATCCAATGGCAAAATTCAGTCCGAATTCTCTGGAATTAATCGGCTGACTCAGCCGTTGTACTTTCATCCCGTTTCAGTTTAATTGCCGATAAGTTTGAACTATGTACAAATATTTCATGTGTTATATATTTTTGTACTTGTCGCCCCGTTTCGTTACGCGTCGTTGTATGTGAATCAACTTTAAGGCCACTTTTTCATAAACCTACAAAATAAACTCAATTTGTTGCCTCCTAAAGTTTTCCCGTGGAATGTGTAGATTAATGTGTGGGGTCAATAACCTAGCCTACGGGTTTCCCACTTGTAAATTTATCTTTCGTGTTTAGTAAATCATACAGACCACCCCGCAAGGCTAACCTACTTATTTTAACTACATGTTATCCAGTATTAATGTGATCTTCTAATTTCCAAAACAGCAATCAGCATTCCTCTCATCACACTAATGCCCAAAACACATGTGCAGGAAATCTGCTTGCAGTACTGCTGACAGTTCTGCACGTGAAACAGATCTGCAGATATTTTTTGACGTGCATCGCATCGTATACTGTCATTTTACAGCTACTGTCACAAATAAAATACCCAAAGAAAAACAATTTGGTTTGCGACATACACAAACCTGTTGTATTTTCATAGATTTGCAATAACCTTCAAAAGTTGGTGATACTAGATACCTCAAACTTTATTTCTATTTTTTTTTTTTTTTTTTGTGTATTGGTGTCACTGTCGACTGCAGCGATTTAGAAATAGAGATGTCTTGCAGAACAGCACAGCATGCAGCATGCATGTAGCTCGCAAATTAAAACATGTGTATTCTAATTTCACTGCGTACATAATTCTGCACATGTGTTTTGGGCATTACAGAACAGCACTGCATGCAGCATTTATATGTAGTTTCGTGAATTAAAACATGTGTAATTATATTCTATGATAATTACACGGCATATTTTACATATTTTACCTAGTTTGCGTCGCTGAAAATTGGCATTCGACCATTAATCAATCGCACTAATAAGATGTTTTATCTCCTGGCTTTTAGAGAATTATTAGCCCAGTAAAATTAGACCTGAAAAAATAAAAAATTATGGAACCCGGTACACAAAATGGTAGAGATTGGTGTCAGTAAATATCGGTAAATACTAAAAGTCCCCATGGACGTATATAGGAATATGGCGTAAATCTCCCTTATTAATTGACGTTTTTCTTTAATATACTTAACCAGTGGTTCATTAAAACGATTCCTAGCCAGCCGGATTTTTAATATTTTCTGCTTTTGAATATTGGTACTTATGGCTGATTTTAGCCGGCAACTGTCAAAGTATTCGGCACAAGAAGTGATTATGTTCGTAAAGTATAATGCCAGTGGCATTGGTATCCGACATTTAAACTACTTATGTATGAATAAAATTAGCACAAATACATACGTATTATAATATATATGTATATGTATTTTACATTGTGAGCTTTTTATTCATGCGACGAATTTTCTGAAGATAGCTGTGGCTCAATATTTCAGAAAAGTACTTTATAACATGAATTTATGGTGAACAAATGGCATTTCTCCATCGAAAAAGGATATATACGTACTTTATTTTTACAAGAAGAAAATGCAAATTAAAAGGAGATAAATTTTGCTGTACAGTATTTTTTTTATATATTGACAGTAATATCCTTTAGACTAAATTACTACCATTTAACTGTAAGTATAACAAAGATAACATAGTTCCCTAAAATGCAATGATGTGAACCTATTTAAGACATTACTTTTGTTCAATTGTGTTCTATATTAATATTTATGGAGGTCAACAAAAGAACAGGTTAGAAACATTACCGCTTCGTAAGAGGAGCGGAGGTGATAACTAACGAGCACTTAATTTCAGATTCATAGTCGGAATGTATTTGTATGCTGTGTAAAAGCTCCAAATAATTTCCATAAACAAACATTTTTTATTCGAGGCCAGACGCATAATGAAGGAGATGCATAGGTCGTTAAACATTTTACGTTTTGTAAAAGGCAGTGATGTGTACTCTTACTTAGCATTTTGCCCTAAAAGTGAAGGAAAATGGGCTATTAATGACAATATTGGCGGTTGTGGCCTTACGGGGACTTTTTTTTGACACCAGTTTACACATTTTCACGCGAAGTCCCAAGTTCCACAATTTTTTTCTAATAAACAGACAAATTTTACTAAGCTACGTATTTCAGAAACAGAGCCGAACAAGTTGCTGCGATAGTTTGCTAGCCTTACAAGGCGCAAGCTACTATGCTAATAATGTTTTAATTAAGGAAAAAACTATAACGTCACACCTTTTTTAAAATTTGTATTTTTGTTTTCTCTTTATTCAAAGAATACTCATAGTGGAATCCTTTGGAAGTGAAGAATATCCACGAAAAATTTATTACAAAAATTTGACTTAATCTTTCGATTTCAGGTCAAAACAAACACTATTGGTCCTTCTCATGAGCCTTATTCAAGAACCACCAAATGGATTAAAATCAAATAGATTAAGGTTTGAGTACTAAAACTCAAAGAAAATTGAGAATGTATTTGATACACGCTAGCCCAAGAACCATTTTGGCTTTCAATAGCATAAGTTTCCATTCCGTTTGAAAATCGACAACATAAAATCGTCGACATTTAATGAGGGGTAGAGCTTCAAAAACTTCAAAAATTGTATTCGTAACTCAAGACCAGATTTTTATTTGTTAGTTTAGCCTGGTGTGTAGAAACATGAATCCATAATAAAAGCAATAGAAGGGTGGTGTTTTGAAATTCTTAATTTAAAGCTCAACTCAACAAACAGATAGCAGATCAACTGGCAAGTAAAGCATCAAGACTAAGCACAGAACATACCCATGCACTAATAAATATCCCCATTTGTGTAGTGAAAGGGAAGACAAACCTAAGCCGCTTGGTTATCCAGAGGTGGTTGTGTTCTATGCCGCTGCCTATTGCTACAATTGAATGAAGGATGAACCAGAAAGGCCTATGGGGTAAAGAAAATCCATCTTTATAAGCGTGATCGGCTCAATACCCAATAGGTGAGGCATAAACTCCGCTGACTACTGCAGAAGCTGTCAGGGTAAGAAAAAAAATCTATACCATCAAACACTTTCTCTGCGACTGTCCAAATCTCCGTCGACTTTACATTATAGGAAACAGACTGTTTTGGGAATTGTGTGAGTTTGTTCAAGTTCCCCTGATGGATTTAATGCAATTCATTAGAAGCACACGCGAGTCCAGTTAGGATTTGACCTAGCCGTTTAAAATAAGAAAATGGTAACAAGATGCTAATTAAACAAATACGCCATATTAAATATTTTTAAAGTCTGTAAGCTTCAGCGCCGAGTCTCAGTGGTTAAGTGCACGATCATTGAGCGAGAGGTTCAAGGTTTGAATCCAAGAAAACATAAAAATAAAAAAAATAAAAGTTTTCTCACGGTCCTACCTCTCACGAAGGTCTGACAAACGTCCGAAAATAAAACTGTCATGAGAAGCTCCTCTCAATCGAAATTGCCCTTCGGAAACGGCATGAAGCTGTAAGTCCCAACTATTAGTGAAGCGCACAGCATGAGTGGCTGTAAGAAGCTAGGCCAGGCCCTGCATTTGGCTGTTAGCACCAAAATATTTATGTTTTTTATTTATTCAAGTTTCAGCTTTCACTACAGCATGTTGCACAAAACATTTTTTTGGACTTAATGAATAATGCCCTAGTTTTTTTTTGGGTAACAAAATATTTTTGTTCTCGTAAAGTACATTTAGCTCTTGAAATTGAGACGTAAAAGCGAAAATTGAGCATTTATAGGGCAAATAAAAACAAAGGAAACATTAATCGGATTTTTTCGGAATTAAGGGACTAACAAAAGTTCGCTTAGTTCGTGTCAATTTAATAGTTTTTGAAAAAAAAAAGATGCATTTCTGTAGTTTATAATATAACAATATTTATTTCCAAATTTCAGAACAATAGGTAAAAATGGAGAAGAGAAAGAGAAAAATTAGTGACGTAAGCTCGCTTGAAGTTCCACCGCCAAGACAGGAAGAAGTTCGTTTTGCCATAATCTTCGGATTTCGACGTCAATTCACGCCAGTCAAAATTCTGCACGAATGCCAAAATGCATACGGAATAAATGCACCATTTCCTGTTACTATTTCAAAGTGGTTTCGAAGTTCTCGTGAAGGTCGGCCCCAATCCTCGACCGACGATACAAATGCGAACCTAGTGAAGGCTAAAATTGACGAAGATGACAGGCTGATACAAGAGGTGATATCGGATGAACTGGGCTTAACTGCCATGGCTGTGTCATGAATTTTAAATTATCACCTGAAATATTCGAAGAAGTCAGTTCGATGGGTTCCAAAAATTTTGAATGGAGAGCAAAAAGAGGCTCGTGTTCGTTTTGCCCAATATTTCCTGGTTAAGTTTGAAAATGGAGAGTTATGCTTCAAAAAGATCGTTACAGGTGATGAATCTTGGTTTTATAAGTACGACCTGGAAACCAAACAGCAGTCCATGGTATGGAGCCCAGAAGGTGCAAATCCAGTAAAGACCAAACAACAAAAGTCAGCGACAAAAGTTATGATGTCGATGTACTTCACCAGAGCGAAAATGGTCGACGTCATGTTGCTTAAAACTGGTCAGACAGTCACTTCTAATTGGTATACTGAAACTTGCTTACCATAAGTTTTCCAAAATTTACTAGGACACCGACAAAAGAGGAGCTGCGTCGCTACTTTTTTCACCACGACAATGCGCCTGCGCACACTGCTGAAAAAACCAAAAACTTTCTTGCGCTCTCTGGCATCAATGAAATTCGCCCAGCACCTTTTTTTTCCGGATCTAGCACCGTGTGACTATTGGCTGTTTCCGAAAATAAAAAAAAAGTTGAGGGGAAAAATCTTCACATCTAATGAGGAGATTATTAATGCAGTCTATGTCGAAATCGAAAAACTCAAAAAAGAGAATTTTGAAAGTGGTTTTGAAAGATTGATCTATCGGCTTAAGAAATCTGTTGAAATAAATGGGAATTATGTGGAGAAATTAAAAAAAGATGAAGACTAATTAAATAATTAAAATTATTTTTGTGTTTTATTATTCAATCAACTAAGCGAACTTTTGTTAGTCCCTACGTAGTTAGCAACATTTTCCGCCTTGTTACATATTATTATTTTTAATTTCTAGGTCACTGCCTAATTATGCTTTTTAACAATAGAACTGCGGCACTCGGCATCGCTAATGATCCTTTAGAGACGGATAACGAATTATCTGCAGGTTTTTATTCCTGAAATATTGAACGAAGAATATTAATCCGATTAAATAAACGAGGTTTTGTTATGTACTAAACAAATAAATAAATTAAAGTAAGTCAATTTAATTTAATTATCGTATAGGTGAAAATAAAGTAGTGTAGACTTAAGTAAATTATAGGTAGACTGCCCCTCATTCGACTATCTCACTGTTTTCGTATACATCTCTGTATTCTTACAGAATTCAAATTTCCACGCTGCGTCATATCAATCTGTACGATCGTCTGTCCATACGATACATCCCTTAGCGTTATTATTCCCACGTATTTATTTCCATCAAACACATATCCGAATACATTTGGGCAAGGTATCGGCGGTATATAGATATTCTGAGCTGACGATCCCTTACGACATAACACAATTATCATCACAATCGCTAAAAGCAAAGTTGACACTACTTGCACAGACATTTGTCTTCTATATCAATTAAATAATATTATATATTCAAATTTCTACACTGTCACAGAATACACGGAAAATGGTTTTGTCCTGCACAAACAGTAGAATTCGAATTTGTAATAAAACGAAACAATAATAAAAAAAGTGATGTGTGCTCGTTCCCCCGATTACTATCGAACTAATTCTCATATTTAATCAAGTTTTGAATTTTCATTAATCTCGCGATACATCAATACGAGTATAGTGAATCGTTGCAATTATTTAACGATTTTGATTTGAAGAAGCGTCTAATAGTGCAAACAGTTTATTTGAAATCTGATCATGAGCGTGACGCAGGGTCATATGTCGTCCCTATCTTTCGCCATATCTACTCCAGATTAATGCACTTCACTTTATAAGTAAACATTCTAAGAAAGTAAGTTGCACAACTTTGATTGTAAATATATGTAAAAACTTGTCGGACTATCGAGAACAAAAATTTTCTTTAGTATTCTCAAAAGAAGCCTAGGTAGCGTCAAATCTATAATTCTAAAAACCAACTTAAAAAATTGATTCGATGGATAGATTATATACAAAATATTAAGTTTTTCGCAGTGCCTTACTTTTGATGATGTAAATGCAGGGAATTTTTCATGTGCTTTTCATTTATTCACTTTAAAAAACTCAAATGCGAGTCGATCCTCGTGCGGTTAGTGTTCAGGACCGTGATTTTTTCCCAAACACTCCTCCACTCTGGACAGAAATCCCAACAATTATTTTTAATTCTGCCTACACACGGATATGTATGTACATATAGGTATATCCAGAAATATAAAATGCGCGACTGTGTCGCACTCTCACGTACCTTCATCTTTGGATATGTTGTTTATCTCCAAATAACTCAGATTTTAAACTTTTATAAAATCATCAAAATCAGTTTCTATACCCTATTCCATAGGGTATATTAATTTTGTATACATTATATCAAATAATAACGATAGATCTCCAAAAATAGCATTCTCCTCAATTCGTCCATATTGTTGTACAATGGCACACCTACTTTCTGGAGGCGTTTTCTCCAAAAAACCTGATATGGCTTATTTTCGAGATTCAGTTCAGTTCAGTTTTTAGTTAAAGTACCGTTATACGAATAGATCGCACATAGCCTCAACTCAAATATAAAATTTCAATAAAATCATTAAAGCCGTTTTCGAGAAAATGTTTTTTTTTTTTTTTTCAAAATCGAAAAGTGACATTAGTTTTTGAAGTCAGAATGAAAAATACAATTTTGCCTCCAATATAAACGGGCTTTCGTAATGCGGTCCTGATAACTAAGATCAAGACAAGAACAAAAATGCATCGAAGTTGAAGTATATATATTTGGACACGATTCCGAATCAAAAGTTTATTTTTCTCTATCGAATTAAGTCAGGTTCTATAACTTCTGAACGACATTAAATATTGCATTATTTCTTAGTATTTCCTTGAAAAATAGTAAAACATTCTTCCCACTACTACAAAATCTGGTTAAATCGACCTTAGTTACTATACGGCCTGAAATTAACTTTATTCAACAAATTTTAGTAAAAATCGTAGATTTTATTGAATCTTTAAATTCATTGAGTGCTTAATTTACCACAAAATACTATGTTAAGAATAATACTTCATTCCCTTTCAAAAGTCTTATCTTGGTTTTCAGAGAATCTCTTTTTATAGGTCTGTCAGTTGAACCTTGGGACCGAATTACCACATCAGTTATATAATACTTGACATTTAATTGCCATGGTATTATAAGTAGATCTACCACCAACATATTGCAAATTACGACTGACTTCCGGGATTAGTTATCCTCACATTCCAAATTAATTACTTTAGTCGGCGGCTCCAGGAAATAACCCCCCAAGAAAAAAGCCCCCAAAAATGAATATGAAATAACTCCCTAAAATTTGTATGGAGGTTGCGATTTTTTTCATATGAAATAAACCCCCAACATTGGGGATTTATTTCATGGGTTTTTGGGGATTTATTTCATACTTCAAATTGGGGAGTTATTTCATGATGAAATAAGTCCCCAAATTAAGCTATGAATGAAGTTCCCAAATTTAGGGACTCATTTCACTCTTCTTTTATTTGAGCGAAATTATATTTTCATACCAAATGGATGTATGTAAGTATTGATGACATAGGCGCCTGCCTGACGAAAAGCACCTACCCCGAGCGGAGCAACGAAGTTGCGTGAGCGGGACCTGCCGCATGCGAAAAGAGAGTTTAAATCCCTTAATCCCGCGAAGCGGGCCACCCGGGTACTGTTAATTAAGAAAACTGTGGACATAGGCGCCTGCCTGACGAAATGCACCTACCCCGAGCGGAGCAACGAAGTTGCGTGAGCGAGACCTGCCGCATGCGAAAAGAGTGAGCCTAGTCTGCTCCAGGAAATAGTCCCAATGAAACAACACCCCAAACGACGATGTGAAATAAATCCCCAAATTGTAAAGTGTTTGCACTGTCAAATAAGTCCCCAAAACCATCGATGATATAAGTCCCCAAATTGGTGTTAAATATCACCACTGCGATTGCTCAGTAAGTCTCGAAGATAAAATTACTGCCGCTTCCTCTATATTTTAAAAATCCGGTTCCATTTTCGAAGAAAATTTTATGATATTTTTAAATTCCCAAGGACAAAGTAAACAAAACTTTTTTTTTACTTAATTTTATTTTTCGAAATTTTATAAAGTTGTACTTCAAATTTCTTACAAACTAAACTGTTGTTGAACAGTTTAAATTCATAACAGCTAAGTAATTTAAACCCTTTTTTTAAAGTTGTATTAAGTTAGACTGTCTTTTTAAAATACTGCACACTAATTTTCACCAATTGGCGAAAACCTAACTGTGTCACATTCTTGATTTTCAGGTGTTGTTTTTGACTTTTTTAAAAACGAAATTAAGCAGTCTTGCACCAAAGCTGAAGAATGAAATAAGCACTATTTTTTAGGGACTTATTTCATACATAGAGTTTGGGAAGTTCTTTAATTTCCAATTTCAGTAATAAAATAAATTCCCAAAGAAGCACCATATAACTTCCAATTTTGGGGAGTTATTTCGTGTAAAATAATTCACAATTCAAATATAAATCTTGAGAACTTTTTTTATCTCTCGTTTGGGATTGCGGGGTTATTTTCTGGAGCCACTTGACAACAAATTACGAAAAAAAATATCGTTTAATGATTGTATCTTTATGTCACATTTCCTTTCTATCCAATGTAAATTTAACTTTACCATCAACTACCGAAATTTCCCCATGCTAGTGCCCCTAACTTTAGCAGTCATCCTACACGCATGAAATTCATTTTGATACAAATTTGGTATTTGCACAATTATTGTGCACCAATATAATGTCTCCAAGCAGTAGAGAATTGGATTTGGAAATATCTATGTATGATACACTCATATGCATTCACGCCATGACGTCAAATTCGGTAAATTGGAGAGTGAAGCTGCTATTTTTCCTTGACCTTTCGTGTGTATAATAGGAAAAAACTCAATGAAGCACTTAGGCATTTCCATCATTCTATCAGAAATTACTCAGAACTACGATCAGATGAAATTTGATAACATATTATTTTTGATAAGAACCGGGCCCTATTTCAATCGCCATTATCTGCTTTGTTAAGCGAGAAGCAGATTAAACCAGCCAAGATTAATGTAATATGCGGAGCTCATGTACAATTACTACTAAGAATGCAGACGCTGCAGCTGGAGGATAATATGGAAGGATTTGCTGCTTTATGAGTTTCGGAAAAAAAAATCAATCGATTCGGGAGAAGAAATGACCCTCAGTTGAGAGCATAAGTTTTAATTTGAACCCACTCACCTTGCACATACATATGTATGTGAATGTGACTGGTGTATTACTGTAACCCACAGAAAGCCAACTGAACCGAGTGGCTTATCGAAGTAACATCAAGGTGAATGCTTCTTTGAAAGGTTTGGAATTGATGACTTTATTGTGAGACGACATCTGAATAAGTCCAATAAAACGATGGTTACACCTATATGCTATACTATTCTTACTATCATATGTGAACTAAGATTTAGAACCACCGAGAATCCACAACTCGTACGGGCGACAACAACTATAATATTGTACAATTTGTAAAACCATGTATTTTCAATAAACTTCAATGAAATCTATGGGATCTTCAACCCAAATCTGCACGAAAAAATGCTACTAAAGAATATCTTTTAACAAATTCAATAACCCCTTATTGAAATCAATTCGTACGCATTTTTCTTTTTTCACGGTCCCGCCAACCGCGAACGTGATATTGACTCTGTGGTAGAAGGACTCCTTAACTACCTGGAAGTTGTAGCTATCAACAATGATAATTTGTCTAAGGCGGTAGACCGATGGTACTTTGTTTGTTGAAAGCATGTACTTTGTCTTGCCCTCGTTCACTTCAAGACCAACTCTAAAACGGCACGCTGAGAACGACCGACGATGTCGATATCATTCGCGTTCTCCAGCAGCAGGACAGATTAGTTGAAGTTAGTGCCTTACGTGTTAATACCTGCCCAACGCACTATCTGCTCCAGCACGAGATTAAAAAAGTCACATTGTAGCGCATGACCTTGCCGAAATCTGGTGCATGATTGGAAAAGTTCAGAAAAGCTGCTTCCAAACTGCATGCTGCATCCTGTGTCCTCCAGCGCCACGCGAAGCGGCTGGTTCAGTTTTCAGCCATCGCCTTGAAGAGCTCCAGACGATGAATACTATCATATGCCGCTTTGAAGTCGATGGAAAGGTGTTGAGTCTTGGAATTTGTTGGTCTTTTCCAGAATTTACCTTAGTGTGAAAATTTGGTCTATATAGGTAGTTGATCTACCGGACCGGAAGCCACACTGGTACTGCCAATTAGTGTGATGCAGAAAGGCTTCAGACGTTTGCACAATATGTTGGACAAGATCTTATATGCGACACTTAACAGAGATACACCTCGATCGTTGAAACAAGACATAGGATCGCCTTTCTTGTAGATGGGGTATATAGAGCTCATATTACAGTCATCGGGCATACATTCGTCCACCAGTACTTGGGTGATGATTTGTTGCATGCACCCTGCCAAAATATAACCACCGTTAGACTTGACTCGTGGATCAATATAAAAAAAAAATATCATGCCAGGCTTAACTGCGAAGGGGTACCGCATGTGAGGTCATTTCCCCTTCCTTGGCTGTCGTTCTTTCCCCGACAACCCCTTAAGTAGCTTTTTCCCACCCTTTACCCTTCGTCCTACCCTTTCCCAACCTCCTCACGCTGTTATCTCCCTATTAGTTAAACACCATTGTGTTAATTATTCATTATTCGAAAAAAAATATGTGACTTACGATTAAATGATAATAAAAATAAATTTAAAATTCAAATATTTATTTTAACTGTTTAATACAAATTGAACAAAAATGATCTATATGTAAGTTTAAGTAATTGAACAAAAAATAACAAAATAAAGAGCAAGACGTTTGTAAATTGTTCAAATCTGAAATTTAGGGGAATTCAATTTACGATTTTCCGTAAAATGCGCTAAAAGGCTGAAAAACCTTTTGATCATATGTCAAAAATTTGAACGCCATATTCTAACATATATCAAAAATTACTTAACAATTTGTAATAAAATCGCTCAGCCATATCCAAGAAAAAAGAAAACAGCTTCCAAGGCTTGGTCAAAGTGCTCTTCTACTAATAGAGATGAAAAAACTCGCCTTGAAGTGATATATACTCGTAGGTGTTGTAAAGGTCTCACGAAGAAGAAGTGCTCCCAATTTCAATCAAAAAGTATGGAAGGCCTCTATCGGGAGTTGGAGGAAATATCGTCTTTGGCGTCTGATAGAAACCAGGCTATCCAGGAGCTTCGACAAAACAGCTTGAATAAAGGAACAACTATCTTCAAAATAGCCGCCCAGAGAAGAAGAAATGCTCAGGAGATTTGTTCCCCAAAGTTCATTAACAATGCTCAAGGCCAGCTTCTTGTGAAAGACGACAAAATTCTCCACAGATGGCGACAGTATTGTGAAAGACTTCCAAACGAACAGTTTTCCCGGATATACTTTCCAAGAGCCGCTCCTAACCATGACGAAGTATCCGACATTACTGTCGAAGAAGTTAGGAATGTGGTCAAATACTCCAAAAAAAGAAAAAAAAGCGGATGGGCCAGACGAGATACCCTCTGAGTTCTGGAAAAAAATGGGAGATATCGGGTCCAGATGGCTCATGATTCTTATCTCCAAACTTATAAGCGGGGATCCAAAGCCTAATCAGTGAAGGGAAGGTTATCCTCTTCCTTTGCACAAAGGAAAGGACGATACGCGAAACTGCGATAACTACCGTTCTGTCAAGCTGATGTCACACACCATGAAGATCGTTGAAGGGGTATTAGATGGCTGACTGCGGAAAATAACACGGCTATCTGATGACCAGTGCGGGTTTGTCTCGGGTAAATCAACAACAGATGCAATGCAAAGTATTAGGATCATAATGGAAAAACATCGTGATTCCATAAAGGACTTGCATAACATATGGTGTTGGTTGATTTTGAAAAAGCCTTTGATAGACAACCAAGAGATCTCTTATGGGTGGCGCGAAGACAACGAGGAGTTCCAGAAACCTACGTATGCATGATCATGGACATGTATGAGGGAGCAAGGACTAGAGTAAGATGTCCCACAGAAGTTACCGAATAGTTCCCAATCAAAGTCGGTGAACACCAGGGAAGCGTCCTCAGTCCTTTGCTATTTATTGCAGTCCTTGATTATCTGCTTGAAGGAAAAGTGACGGATCCCAAAGTGCATCAGTTATTCTTTGCTAACGATGGAGCTATTATAAGTGAAGATCATCACTTGATGTATGAGTGGATGTTTTGGAGGGAAATGTGTAACGTATTAGTTCAGAAAAGACAGAGTATCTGTGCTGCCCGTTATCTGATCCACACCGCCCTATTCCAGACATTTACTTGAATGGAAAAGTGCTTTTCAAGTCTGAAAAGTTCAAATATTTGGGATCTATGATCAATAGCGAAGCAACCTGTGATGACGACATCAATCATAGCGTAAGCGTAGGGTGGATGAAGTGGCGGGAAATCTCCGCTATCTTTTGTAATCGAAAAATGTCCCCTAAGCTGAAAGGAAGGCTTTACACCGCAGTTGTATGTCCGGCGATAACATACGGTTCACAATGCTGGACAATGTAGAAAAAGTTTGAGGGCAAATTAACGGCAGCTGAGATGAAAATGCTTCACATGACAGCAGGAGTACCAAAGCCTGATAGAATAAGAAGTTCGAAGATTCGAGAAAGCCTTCATGTAAAAGAACCCATCACAAGCAAGATAGAGCATGACTGGCTCAGTTGGTATTGTCATGTTGAAAGGAGAGATCCTTCGAACCACATCAAAAAGGCAATATCAATCAACGTTCCTACACAATCGCACAAAAAAGGCAGACCAAAAAACAACTGGATCACACAAATGCAAAAATACTAGCATTTGATTGGCCTCAGCGACGAAGTGATCCGAAACCGGGTAGCCTGCCGGTACTTCCTAAGGTCAAACCGGCAAACCCCACAGGCGAACCAGTATGGGTGCAGTAAAGTGGAAGGGTTGTGATCCTTCTACTCCAGATCATAACCTCAACGTAAGGAAAAGAAGAAGAAGCCATATCCAAGAAATGACTGATTTTTGCAAATCCACTAGGGATAAGCTTAGTATGCAGAATTATTGCCAACACCTGCATTAACTCAGGTGTGAATTTTTATTGAAATCGCTGGAGCCGTTTTCGAGAAAATTCCAACTTTTCAAATTTGGCCTTAAGTAAAGTATCGTTAATTTTGAGACTAGGACGCAAAATCAAATTTCACCCCACAGACACCAGATATGAAGTTTGAAGAAAATTCGTCCAGCCGTTTAGGCTGCAGCCCGAAGTACAGACAGACGGGTAGACAGACGGATTACCACACAAACCTCAGATACGAAGTTTTAAGAAAATCTTTCCAGCCGTTTAGGTTGCAGCCCGAGGTGCAGACAGACGAACAGAATTGAGAGACCCACTTTTTACGTATATAGTAATATCAAGATTAATTAAAATCTCGAGATCGAAAATTTTCCCGAAAAAAAAATTACCTGTGTTTATACGTACATACATAAGTATAATATGTTCATACATCCATATGTACTATATATGATTGATTCACTTTGATTAGGAACTTTGTCTTCACTTTTTATTAACAGAATTTAAATTTGCACTTCTTTGTTTCCATATACAGTTGCGTTCAAAATAATAGCAGTGTAGCATCATGCATAATGCTTCTGTTTTGGCTTTCAAAGTAATAGCAGTGGTTTATTTTTCTTATTTCGGAAATATTGGAGTGAGTATGAGATTTCGTTGAAATTGTTCGTATTCAAAAGAAACTTTTTTATTGTTAGCATAGGGCCAGGAAAATACTGTACTTAAGAAAAGTGATCCCTAATTTGAAAGTTTCTTGTCGATGGGAAAACGTACAAAGAAATTGAAAGAATCGTTGACTGTTGCGCAAATATGATTGCTAATGCTACGAAATATGAAGAAAGACCTGAAACTCGAGGTTAAAAAAGATTATGTCTGCAAGAATGGCGAAACACAATGATAGATATTCCAATCCTTATGCTCCAGCTACAGAGATAAAAAAGAATTAAACTTATCAGTTGGTATCGTAACATTACGAAGGGAAAAAAAACTGTTTCCGAGACAAAATCGCTCCACAATAATCAACTTTGGAGCGTAGTCGAGCATTCATGGAAGACAATACCGCTGAGGAGGTGTCAGTCTTTAATCAATTCAATGAGGCGTCGATGTCAAGCAACCATACAAAATACTAAGATGAACAATTATTATTACTACCGCTTTGGATATTTTAAGTAAATGTTTACCAATAAAAAGAAATCTTGTAATCTAAAAATAAATAAAACTTTATGAAACTTAGCCTTTTGTAGGTTTAGAATCTCCGCTACTGTTTTTTTTTTTTAACGTAGCTGTATGTATATTTAATAAAAACAAATTACCGATCAAAAAACTCACCCCATTTTTATACACACACAACGAATTAACCGTAGCATACAGTCTGCTCCTTTTCGGTGAACCTGTATAACTTGCAAAGTTAACAAAGTTCAACGGTTAAATAAAAATATCTCTTAATCTGATTTAAATGAATGAATAAAAACTAAATAATTTAAAATTGACATTTCGTTAATTTCTATGGACATCGACATTAAACTTACATTTCAAAATTAATTATTTAAACAATCATAATTACACATATACGAGCAATAAATAAAAAAATAAATAATGTGTAAGGTACACGAAAATCAAGACACAAGCAAACAATAACAAGACGAACTTACAAATGGAAAAAAGCAAAACAAAAAACGTATTTTTATACAATGGGCGCGTTCGGATTCCAAATCCCTAGTTAGACCTTACTAGGTTCTTTCTCCTGATTGGTCGATTGGGGCACGTGACCACCTAATAATTTCCCCTTCGAACTATTGTAAAAAGTCATCATGTACATATACGGAAAAGCTGTTTTTAAAACCAGGTGATTTATTTCGGTTTATTGATTCTGTTGGTGCGTTTCTGTGACAGCACTAAAAGGGAAAAACTACCTAAGCATACCTAACTTAGCCCTTCGAATGCGCCCAATCACAGAGGTTTTTCTCCTATTGGTTATCTGAACAGTTTCTATTTCACTAGCAGGTGTTGATAGTGGGGATTTACATACGTTGTCTGTGTCAGTTTTTCTGTTCATCGTGTTGTGTGTAGATTATGTGAAGAGTTCCAATGATCACTGTTTTATTCTGGTTCTGCTCTCTTTGCATAATCTTAACGACAACATAGTTTGGTTTGTGAAAGCGAGTGAGGCTATGTGTTACCAATGCAGTTTTTTTTTTTTTTTTTTTTGTTACCCGGTTCTGTTTTTTGTTGTTTTTGTTCAGTAGTTCCTATGTACTGAGATGCTCAACAATGAGTCATCTTCTCATTAGTGATGACACTAACTAGTGCACTCCTTAGTAGTATAAATATCAACTCATTTTGTTATAATGTGTGGTAGAATAAACATCACCATGTCAGCTGAAATCCGAAATTCTGGCAATTTTGAGCACCGCGTCGTGATAAAGTACCTCGTGGAAAAGAAAAATCGCCTAAAGAAATTTTCAAAGACGTCATCGACTCTTCAGGATTCTGGGCCTTTGTATACCATTTGGAGTTAGCCCGGGACATGTGCGTCCATATTGCCATATCAAGGATTCTATAATGTTGGCTGGAAAACCATTATTGAAATATAAGATTTATTTCTGTCAGCCTTAACCCACTTTTCTATAAATCGTGATGAAAAATTTGGTAATACATTGATGAGCTCACTAAACTTGACTGCGTTCCTCTAGGAGATTCCTTATATACATATGTAAGTTTGACTTAATATGTCACCCAAAAAAAATTTAAAACAAAAATAGGAACGAGGATATTAACTTAAATTATACTCTTAATAAATCAAATTATAGCAAGTCACCGAAATTTCGGTGTGGACGCATGTAGAAATGAACTTTAACTTTAATAATTTTACATAACTTTAAATCTTCGATAAGTCAGTAACTTTGATGCAAGATGGCACTCGGATCGCATAGAGGATTTTTTTCTGACATCTTTGTTTCTTTCTCAGCATAGACAAAAAAAAATCAAATAGATCTGTCAATCACTTAGCTTTTTACAATGATCGAAAGAATTTTGGTTATGAGATTTGGCCAAAATGGAAAAAAGTGAGTTTCGTGTTTTAATAAAGCTTTTTTACGTGGTAAAACCGTTAAAGAGAATGAAGACAAACTTACAAAATATTATGGAGACTCTGCTCCCTCGCATGGAATGGGCACAAGTGGTTCACTGAATTTCGTTGTGATCATATGAGCACAAAAGACGCTGAGCCCTAAGCCGTCCAAATGACGTCACAACGGAAGAAATGGATAAACAAACAAAAAATAACAAATAACCATTTTTGTAAAATTTAAATAATTTAGTGCATACTTGAAGCACAGATAATAAACTTACCCAGATGTCGCATCCCCATACAAACAAATTTTGAACTTTTTTGCGATGAGCAAACAACGATGGGCAAACAAAAAGCTTTTCTGCTCCGCAAAGAAAAAAAAACCGAAAACAAATTTTTTGTGCGAAAAGCTTTTTCTTTTGCTTTGCGAAAAACTTTCACCACCAACGTAGAGTTTGTGACATACGCACAGCAAAATATATTTTTTGTTTTGTTTTGTATTCTCGTATTTTTTGTGCTGGCCTGCGACTTTGGCACGGTGAGGAACAGACAGAGCAGAAATATACCTACATATGTATGTATGTATACCTACATATGTACATTAAATTAGGGTAGGTTAAGATCAGGAATAATTTTAATGTGATCTGCGATGATGTTAAGAATTTGTAGATACGGTACAAAGAATTTAAATAGTAGGTACTGTAGGTATTGTAGGCTAACTTTATTTTACTTTACGTATTATAAGATTTAGGCTGAGACAAATATGTAATTATGTTTATTTATTTCCTAATTGTTTGAATACATTTGTCTTTTACAAATCCTTGTGGTACTCCTACTCTCATTTACAGTATGTTTGATGTTTGGTCCTTACATTTTACATAAAAGAAGATGTCTGATAGGTAGCCATAGCCACTCTTTTATTATTTTTTTGTTCATGCACGTTAAACAATAGGAAACAAAATCAATTCTGCTCTTAGCCCACTTTAGTTAAAGGCATTTATGTGAAAATACATTTGCAAAATATTTTTGTCTTTAGACATTTATATAATACATATTAGAAGTATGATTTTTAACTATTCACAGTGCCTTAACCAAAGTGGTTTCCAGGGGACACGTTGTTGTTGACCGTTGCTCTGGCCGCTAGGCCACCAATGGGGTTTTGTGTTGGCGTCTTTTTTTTAGGTGTAGTGGGTAATGTGTTCGCATGTGACCCGAACTGTGCAGGTTCAAGCCCGGACGGGGAACAGCAACCACAGCCGCCCGAGCATAAAAGAGAAACGAATAAAATCCAAGTATCTCCAAACACTACACCAAAAGGAGTTCTGCTTGGTAGTATAATGCACTTCGTGTGTCTGAGTGCTCCGGGATTTGGAAATTTCTTCAAAAAAAAAAAAAAATTCAGGCGATACTCTTCCTGTTGGACCTACATGCAGGATTTATGTAAATATATGGAAGTTTCCAGCTTTAAAAAAGATGTTACCTAATGTACTTTCAAAATGTTTGTTTTATTTTTCCTATTTTTTTGTAATTTAAAATGATAACTTGAAATTGTTTCAAGCAAACAAAATTCAAATAAGGTACTCTTTATTCTTATAAATACCCCGTTACCCGACACTCTACTATTTGATTTTAATTTTTAAACACAAGCACAACACGTCCTCGTGCATTTCGTTTTTGATCGCTGAGCCTGGGGATTTCTCTAATTCAAAAATGAGGGTTTTCTAAGGCGAAAACAAAGCAATTCCGAAAGCTTCTGAATTTCCTCAATTAGTCCAACCTGCAATAACTGGTCTTGAAATACATGCTGGATTAAATTATGAATATTGTCAGAAGCGGTAGCGCCAATTTTTTTTTTCAATTGTAGGTATTTTAAAGTATTTCTTTAAAAGCAAAATTCATGCGAGAAAGGTCGCAGGCAACATAAATAAAACCACTTGATTCGGCTCTTAAGCGTAAACTTATTCAATACTTTATTACCTACACTTAAAATTATTAAGCTTATTACAACTTGTACGGAATACTCTCATCATGCAGTGTTAGCAACAGAGTGTGAGATTAGTTTGCGAGTTAACTTTCAGCGTCTGCCTTGTCATTGTCCTGCTCTCCATCGAAGAACTCATTTTTTGGTTCGACCATTTTATCCTCATCCGCCTGACTTATTCGCACGTCGGGATCTGGCTCCTCTTTTAAACGAGACTCATCCACATCTATAGCATCGGGAGGTACGCTAACCATTTGCACGCTTGGCGAATGCTGGCACATCTTCAAGTTTTCGTACACATGCTTCACAATTAGCTCTAGGTATTGTTTCGAATTTGCATTGTCTTGCCTCGTCGTTATATCCGGATGGAGAGTGAAATCTGGGGCAAAGAACTCTAAGTACTCCGTCATGGGAAGCTCATTGGAGATATTCTCATCGACCAGTAGTGAAGTTTCATGAGTCCAAGCCCGGGCAACGTTACGCAGTGTGTACCCACCGCCACCAACAACCAATGTCGGCACGTTGAGCTCCTTCACAAATTTGACGCACTCCCCATGACCGCGTGTACTCAACGAGAAGCATCCTAAACGATCACCGGCCAGGGAATCAGCTCCACACTGCAACACAATGGCCGTTGGTCGGTAGAATTCCATTACTGACGAAATTATTGGTTTGAACACTTGCGCGTAACTTGCGTCGTCTATCCCTTCTTTCAGTGGAACGTTGACGCAGTAATAGCGGCCAGATTCAGCACCGATCTCGTACATGTCCCCTGTACCAGGGAAGAAGTAGTTACCGTACTTATGGAATGACACAGTCATGACACGATCTGTGAGATAAAAAGCTTCTTGGACGCCATCGCCATGATGGACGTCAATGTCAATGTATAAAACGCGAGGATGATACTTGAGCAGTTCCAGAATGCCTATCACAATGTCGTTCACATAACAGAAACCTTCAATGAAAAAAATTAGCGACTTACCATGTTGGAGTAGATAAAAGCACTTACCAGAGGCTTCGAATTTTTTGGCGTGATGTAGACCACCGGACCAATTGATGCAGATATCGCTGTGTTTGTGATTTAATTTCTGTGCACCTTCCAGAGATGCCCCCGTATACATAGCGCAGAATTCGAAAAGCCCATCGAACACTGGACAATCTTCGCCTACACTGAAGTGTGATAGATATTTCGTGTACCCAACAGCTTGAAGGAGTCAATTTAAAAAAAACTTTATTAGAGAAAAAAACTAAAAGTTTTACCACGATAAAGGTGAATTGGCCATGGTCTACGAAAGTATGCACTGTGATCGTACAGTATAAGGTATTACTGTCAGGAATACTAAAGGGACAAACTGACGAATGTACGTCCACTAGGAAGAGCGAGCCTCCGTTTAAAATATCAGGCGCATGCCAGGCAGCCTAGACCAGCTGCGGTGTTTTAGGCGGAAACCCGATAAGAAAGTAATTATTAAATGTCCACCGGTTTGCTGAGATTAAAGATAAATTTCGACAAAAACAAAATTCTCAGTCTTACTGACAAATTGGACGTAATAGTCAAATGGTGAAAACAAAGGCTGCGTTCGGTATTCGTTGTCTGATTTGGATAAGCAGTGCTCTCAATGTAAACAACAAGGTGCGACTTTTCCGCTTAAACGTAGAGTCGGTGCTGCTATATGTGTGTAGCACCTGTAATGTTACCTCCACTGGCACAGAATAGTTGAAGGGGATTAATAAGTCTCTAGTTTCTTTGGGACTGACGCGACAGCTTTCCGGTTGGATGACATTTTCTCCAGAACAGATCAGTTCAAGCTATGTTTGATAATGTGCCTTCCGATACCTTTGCTGTAAGAACTAGAGTGACTTTAGCGCCGATGAGAGCACTCTAAGATCATCAAACACCTCACATCCCCAAAGATGGGATCAACTCTGTTCATTAATTCACCGCCTTTCCGTGAAAATTACCCAACCCAAGAAAGCGATGTATCTGCTTTGACGTTGCAGTCGACTTCGGTGTAACATAATATGAAGCCATGTATAGAGCAATGAGATATTTAACAGCGCAATAACTTCTTAATTTGTACAAAGCAAACGTTAGAGTAGGACTTGAGTATTGTTCTCATATTTGAATACAAAAACAGGAAGGAAAAATTTTAAGCGCAAATAATATGTCTTTACAGACCGTTCGAAAGTGGCAGAAAATACGGACTTGAGTATTTAATCAGTCGGTCAAAAAAGCTTTCAAAACATAACAGTGTGGACAAAACGGAAGTCTTAGCTATTACTGAAGCCTTCCGAGAACTGTCCTCATGAACACCTCCTGGGAAACATATAGAGATTTACATAGACAGTCAAGCAATGATCAAAGCCACCTTATCCACAGCTATAAAATCAAAATAAATAGAAAGATATCGTATCCAGCTAAGGAATCTCGGGTCACAGTATAGGGTATTACTAGAAACGAGAAACCCGACGAACTAGAAGAGGTTCGAAAATCGACCAAACAAAATAGATGACTCAGTCCTAACTCGAACGGAATTTCTAAAAATGAACGATGAGAGATGGATCAGACTTCTACCAAGAAAGTTATAAATACAGTACAAGAGAAAAATAAAAAAAAAAACTTCTTCGCACTCAGCAAACCGCACCTAAAACTTCTAATAGGTATCTTAACAGGCCACAATACGCTGACGCTGAAGTAAGAAAGCTAACTCGTCTTTTTATTTCGTTCATCTCTTTTTAGATTTTCTTTTCAACATGCCACAACGGGGACCATAATGAATCCATGAAGATCCGATTGAGACGTGCACGGTCGCTGTGCGTCACCACTACAACTTGACCTAGTCTAATAGGTCCCCG
Source organism: Pocota personata (assembly GCA_963082735.1). Classification (NCBI taxonomy): domain Eukaryota; kingdom Metazoa; phylum Arthropoda; class Insecta; order Diptera; family Syrphidae; genus Pocota; species Pocota personata. The sequence goes on along the minus strand of OY720429.1, from coordinate 42,457,393 downwards.
TTGGGTGTATAGGTGTGATTCGAGAAGGGCAAATGTCTCCGCAATCATCTTAAAGTATTTTATCACTGAATCGTACCGAACCGCGATTTGCGAGAATGCGTCACGAACTTATAGACACCTCAATACGACGAAGATAGTGACAATAGATCAGTCACAGCTTTCCTGGAATCCACATCCATAGTTAAGAAATGGGTCGCCCTACAAAAGAATTACACAACAGCTGATAAGGTATCAGGACCAGTAGCACTGCATTTGAATTAGTTGGAGGGAACTGAAACGTGTTTCGAGAACCCCAAACACGATGGAAGGAAGATATTGTCGACGCCGCATGGCCAATGAGGAATGACAGGACAAACATTAAGTAAATAAGTATCAGTAAATTATCTTCACTTACAATTGCACTGAATATTCTGTGGCGTAACTTGCTGTAGAAACTCGATATACTCTTCGCTGTGAAACCGCAACATATCCTGTGCACTAGCCCTGCAATTAAATCATTAATAATCGTTAACCATTTCATTATACGTGACTATCCGAACTTGTATGGGCGGTAGATCTTCATTTTCTTATGCAAACCATAGTTCATAACTAAACTATGCGTGACAGCCAATCGATGGGGCTTCATAGGATGCCCAGGACCATAGTGGAAGTTGCCCACATCGGCATTGTAAAAGTACGAAACCCGACGAGTAGTCATTCTTATTTATTTTATTTTTTGAATAGTAATTCGATTTACCACTTTGCCTCGGATTTATGCGAAAATTATATTTTTAAAGAACAAAATAATAAATAAAACGAAAACAATGAAAAGCAAACGCCGGGTTATCGAAAAATCCAAGTTCATTACTGCGATTTTGAGTAGAGGGATAGGTTGACTTTTCTTCTTTTTAGAAATTTTAACTTCGGTTTAGAATTTGTTTAACATTCTTATGCGAATTATTTACTAATTTACGCGAATAAATAGGAATTTAAAAATATGTAGTTCTGCACATTTCTACTTTGATCGGTGGTTAAACTGACGGATGTCAAATGTGACATTCGTTCATGTATGCGTTCCAACCACTCTGATAGAAATTAGCAAAATGACTTTTTGTGCCAGGATGACAGAGCCGCCAAAAGTTTCCGCTACGAGGGCTAGCGGTGAATGTGGAGGGAATATAGCGAAGACATTTTTCGTAGAACACAACAAGAGAGGAGAAAAACATCATCTGCCAAAACAATTCATTAGCCGTGGGGACTATAAAAACCAAAAACAATAGTTAACAAAAAAAAAAAAACGATAATTATGAATACGGCAAGAAATACTCTAAATTATTTGATTCTGTCTTAAAATTCACCAGGATTAGTCCACCGCTTATAGCTTTCCATTTAAGATCGATTTAATATGATTTAATCGTATTTTAGGTCGCTCTTTGATATTTCAATTTGATTTCAACCTGAGTTTCAAACCAACTACACCAACCTGTCTTTCTCTCCGTCTCTTCCCCTTTACACAAAACGCCCGTGTCCAAAAAAAATAGTATATGGGTATTCATATCCCCTATCACACGTGCAAATTATAAAAAAAAATCATTCCAAAATTAAATTAATTAAAACACATATGATACATATATGTTAAACATGTTTTATAACTTAAGTCGAATGGCATTGTACGCGTACATTATTCTAGACAATAACTATTTATTCGTCTCTAATTCGTAGTGAAACCCCGAATTGACTGCAAGACTAGTTCATTTTTTTTTTATTATTATTTGACCGTATTTTAACCAAAAAGTCTGCCTGAAATATTAGTGAGCTGTACACAGTGCCAAAATTAGTTATTTAGAATAAATAATTATTTCGCTTCGAAAAGTTCTTAATTTTAATTGCTTTTACACATTAACGGAAACGATTTCAGCAAAAAAAATAATATCAGGATAAATTGGAATAAATTAAAATTGCAGCATTTCACATTTATGAAGTTGACAGCATTCTTAGTCAATTTTGAGACCTTGACAAACATTTTAGTATTTAGTTAACATTTTTAGTAACATTTTAAACGACCTATGACTGTTTTTTGTTAGTTTGACTAGATTTTATTAAAAGGTTCAATTGAAACAATCGAATGCTATCGAAAATTATCGAAAGTGACGACTAACGATAGTTAACCACCTCCAGTAGATCTAGCGAGTTTCTAGCTATTAGCTGTTGTAAGGACAAAAGGCTGTTCCATGTCTTTGCTGTCTATTAGCTATCGGAAAATGTACAATTGGAACGCGGCCATTGGACAAGTGTCACAGTGATGGTACCGCAGTGATGGTGCCGCACCTATTGATCAGTAGATTGGACTAGAGAGACAAGACAGGACATGGCGATTTTTCGAACAAAATCATCTTCATCATACGGCGGCATCATTTCTCGTTTCAGCGACCAAAATTGTCTACCAAGATCTTGCTTTGGGGCTATGCGAAACAGAAGGCGTATGACAATGATCCACAAATATTTCAAAAGCTAAAGAATCAGATTCGATGCGTTATTTATAAACTACCGCAGGATTTATGCCGAAAAGTAATGGACAATTTCATAAAAAGGGCGGAAATCTACAAGGTCAGCTATAGCGCGCATTTGGCCGATATCATTATTCATATTTAATGTCAATATCCCAACATTATTTTATTTTAAACTTAAATTGTAACCTCCAATTGAACTATTCTCTACGTAGTTTTAGTGACCATCAACGAAACATACTCAAATTGTCCTGGAATAAGAGAAACAAATAAAACATTACGAAAAAATACAATATATTCCCATATTGTACAAACAAAAAAGAAGGTGCTATGTAGCAAACAAAGCAATTAATTAAGATGGTAGGACCATACTATTACAGTCCTAAGTATACATGTATAAAAACAGAAGCGCCAATTATAATAACTATCAAATTAATTTGAAATTTGAAACTTCATCACTATGTTTAACTTTTGACAACTCGTACTTCGACTTCATCTTCACTATGCGTTCCCTTTGTTAAACTCTATCACTTGTGAACACCATCATTCAAGCAGCTGTCATCCCGCTGTCAAATCGGTTCCAAAAACAAAAACATTCTGCGTATCGGTCGTGTATAAAGGATTGGTTTTCTGTAAATTAAAAAAATTGTTAGATAATTGGATCTGAAGAAAATATGGCAGAAGCCCCGGTTGAAAATTTTCCAGCAGAATTAAGAAAAGCCACTCGCGATGTTCACAATATCAGCGATGTTCTTGTGAATGCAAAGTTTGCATTGGGTAAGTTCGGACTACAGTCACCTACGAAAGTTTTGAGTCGTAAGAAATCTATTTTCACACCCTGCAGCTCTGTCGGACGATAAAGTTTGGGCTGAAGGTCTTCTTTCATTCTATGAAGTTTACAAATTCTTCGAACAACAACTCCCTGAAGAGTTGCTCCCCAAGGAACTCCACCGAACGGAGCGTTTCGAAAGGGATTTCGCACATATTCTCGGCGAAGATTGGAGATCAACTTATGAGATTAAAGAACCGGTAAAGAAATATATGGAACATCTACGCGAAGTTAACAAGAAGGATAAGATTTTACTTTTTGCGTATGCCTTTCAAATGTATATGGCCCTAATGTCTGGTGGACAACTGCTACAAAAGAAACGTATGATCGCACGAAAGTTGACCCTTTCGAAAAAGGAGGACGATGAGGAAGAGATCGCCAAACCAGGTTGTGAAGCTACATGGTTTGGACATAAGAAAATTCCAGAATTAAAAGCAAAATTGAAAGCTATCCTGAATGAGAAGCACAAAGACTTTGATGACGATATGAAGAAGGCCTACATTGAGGAGAGCAGGAATGTATTTATATTCAATAATGAAGTGATTCGTTCGGTGAAGGGAGTTAATCAAGCAAATGCTAAACAAATATTGATCGTTTTGGCAGTAGTTGCTGTGGGCTTAATCTTAAAGTGGACTTTGTTAAAAAATTAATTTGTTTTATGTTTACGGTATTTGCTGAAACCAAATTCTACTGTGTATGATTTTTAGGTAGTTGTCCATGAATATAGGAAAAGTATGGGCATTTATGGTTTGTATTTTTTATAAGGAGCACCTTTTAGTTCAATACTTCATAAATCTCGCCAGCCATCAGAGAGGTGTCATGCAAGGATAATATGGGTTTTAAACTGTTGCGGACATTTTAAAAATCAACTGTTCGCTTTCAGGAATCAGAATTTTGGCTTCAAATCAGTCAAGGTTTTGGTGATGTTATCTTTCATATGAATACTATGCTATCATCGGCGTACTAAACGAATGCCTCCCGACGTCTGTGGAAAATCCAAACCGTCTTGTCGTTTCAGCACGAAAGACAGCGGACAACTTTGCTGCAGGTCACGATCCAGTACATTTTAAGCGATTGTACCATTTGTGACATCTGTGGAGAGGGCGACGATACTGCGGAACACTTTTAATGTTATATGATAGTTTTGCCTTTGTACATACCAGGTTCCAATTATTTGAAGGTGTTGTAATACAACTTGTCATCAAAACTTCCCATTGAAGCAGCTACTAATGATTAAGAAATTTGTTCCTGTTTATACAATCGACTAGTATTGAATCTGAGTTCTCCAATGAAATATTTCTCACCTTGATAAAAAAAAAAAGTGTCCTCAATCTTCTAGCAAGTAGATCAATAAAACTGGAAAAAGGGGGCAGACCCCGGGGTGTCTGCTAAATCCAAATCCGAAGTCAGAATTTTCAAATCAAAAATGATGTTCAAAAAAGAGTTAAAAACAGCGTTATCTTAAATTTAGAAAATGTTGTCTTCAACCATGGATTCAGCCACTTATTATTTATTTTTTTGGAAGTCATCTTGAATCCTACATTCTGAATATTAAATTAATAACCTCGTAAACGGATTCAGCGATCTTGAATATCTTTTTGGCTATATTTTCCTTTGATTAACTTTATTATTTTCTTATTAAAAGCAACTCCTAAAGGCGCTGCTAAGTAGGTGATTGTAAGTTGCTTTTCAAATTCCGTAGTAATGAAACAGATTTAGCAGAAGTCAAATTCGGGATTGTTATTGAGCGCATTTGGATCCCAAGGCTCCAGTTAGGTATGCTTTACTCTTATTTTTCTTACGCTTACCTAGTTAGTGCTGTTAGATTCATATAGACATTTTTTGAACGTAAACAGACACGCAAGGCACGTAAACAGATAGCAAGCGTAATTAAAGAATTTCGGGTCCAGAAATCTGTGCAGAGATCAACAGGAATAGAGAAATCCCATCCTACGTTAAATAGGAAGCACATTTTTTTGGACGTATTACACGTTAACAAAATAGGAAGAAACGACTGAAGTGTACTGGAGCTCACCAAAATTGCAACATTGAGGACTGGAGAAGAGTTCTTTGGACTGATGAATTCTTTATTTGGCATAGAGTCGGGTTTTCGTTAGACGTTTGGTAGAACAAATCGTCTTGCCACAATGTATTATGCCCACCGTAAAACACGGATGTGAATCAATTTTGGTGTGGGAATCCTTTGCTTCTTAGGAACCAGTGATCTCGTTCGGCATTTTGAACAAAGAGGGCTACTGAAGCATTCTAATGAGAATGTCATTCCAAGTAGTGGAAAAACAAATCAGGTATTCTTAAGGTGTTTCCAAACAGAATCTCCGTAGCTGAAGCGTTGACATCTTGACAATAAGCTGTTCTTATTTCTAATAACACGATAGGTAGAATCTCTGTTCATTTTGATCTGTTGTAACATTTGACCGCGGTTTTCAGTGTTCGGTGAAAATGTTCTACTAACCCAATACTGTAGTTGTCTTCATTGGAACTCCAAATCGACAAATCAATTAGCTGTATTATATTGATATTACTGTTTGTATCATACTAAACACTTTTTCTAATGCCCTGAAGCTTCTTCGTGGCATAGAACAACTTTTCGGTCATTGACAATCGGATCCAACAATTTACATTCGCGTTTCACGTTTTTCGTCCGAAAATACTTCTTTTATTCCAACATTCATTTAAGCGCTTCGATGGATTCACCAATTTTCCATTGTTTCCAACTGGCTTTTGAAACTTTTTCCCAAAGCTAGGCGCTGCTTCATGAAAGTTTTCTAGAATCTTCAAAATTTCCAAATTTCCTGAATCTTGTTCATCGCCCGCAATATACATAGATAATTAATAGTTTTTGATTCGTGTTTTTTGATCCCACTTCTAATGTAGAAAACCAGTCCTCTTTATGAATAAAATCTAGCAGTTTTATAAAAACGTCTTTATTCGATCGAGTTAGAATTCAGGATGAACTAGTGCCTCAACCAACAAACCACTCCATCTAGTCCCTCAGGGAAGGTTCTTCAGGCTAAAGCATCGGTGTTCATTCACCCCACATGACCTAGCCATCGTATTCGTTATACACGGATCTTTTTGGTCAAGGTTGGGCCGCTGTACAGATCGTCCATAAACCGTCAACGCAGGTGGGACTATACGAGTAAATCAAATGTAGAGCTTTTCTCTCGAAGATTCCAAGTGCGCTTTCATCCGACTTTGACAAAGTCCATGCTTCGGCACCATACAAGAGGACGAGGGTGATGACAGTCTTGTATAGCGACTCTTCTCGTTCTTCTCGGTTCTTCTCCATAGGGCCTTACTAAATAGTTCTCTCATAAGGCCATAATAACAGCGATTGGCGAGTGTTATTCTACGTTGGATCCCCGTGCTGAAGTTGTCAGCCGAATTGATAGCAGAACCTAGGTAGACTAATTCCTTCACTACCTCGAAGTTATAGTTGTCCGTCGTAATGTTCTTGGCGAAACGTCAGTGATGTGTCTCGGTGTTCGTAGACAGCATATATTTCATTTTATCCTTGTTTACAACCAGACCCATTTTAGCATCTCTGATTCGCGAAAGCGCCAGTGACTGCTCGCTTTGTTCTGCCGATGATGTCAATGTCGTCTGCGTAACCAAGTAGTTGTACAGATTTGTGGTAAATAATGCCTGATGTGTTGTCCTGGGAATCTCGCACTATTTTCTCCAGTACCAGGTTGAAGAAACTGCATGACAGTGCGTCTCCCTGTCTGAAACCTCTAGTGGTATTGAGGTCTAGATGGTATCTTTTCCGATCTTGAAAGAGCAGCGAGCGTTTTGAAGGAATACAAAAACTAGACATAGCGCAAAGCTCGTCTCTATTCACACTATCATATGCGGCTTTCAAATCTGGAACTCTGGCGTAAAGTGAAGATTTGGTCGATTGTGAGTTTGCAGGCCCAAAAACGCACTGGTAATTCCCCACCAGTCGCCATATGTTTCAGGCGCTTCAGCATTACAACAAATACAATTTGATATTCTGTGTCCAGGAGACTTATTTCTCTGTAATTGGCACAAGTGAGACGGTCTCCCTTCTTATGGATCGGACATTGGTGCTAAAGTTCCATTCATCGTGCATGCTTTCATCAGACCATATTTTACAGATGAGTTAGTGCATGTACCCTTAAATAGCTCAAAGCTAGACCATCTATACCTGCTGCCTTGTATGATTTAAGCACAGCTATGGCTGCATGAACTTTGTTCCAGCCTGTGGTCAGAATTAATAATCATAATAATGTGTATGTATATAAATGAATGAGTGTATGTTTTAATATGTATATAAATGAAAATATGAATAAAAAAACATGGAATCGATCTGCTATTTGAAATTAGTATGAATAGGCACTTTTGTATAAATAAAAAAATAGTAGGAATATTTTCGTCAGGACAGATCAATTCAAATTGTAGTTGATGGTGTGTCATCAGGCACCTTTGCTGTAAGTGTTGGAGTCCTTCAGGTATCTACTCTTTCACCAGCTCTGTTTCTACTTCTTATCAACGACGCACTAGAGTCAACAGACAACAAGATCTTTAGTTTTACCCGGGTATCAAGAGTTGTCGCGTTGGACATATCAGAAGCGTTCAATCGAGTTTAGAGTACGGCCCTATGAGGTGAACTAGCCTCCTACGGACTACCGAAACAGTTCTGTGGCTAATTGGCAATTTTCTTCGGTGCCTGCCGACACCTTTGCTGTATGAGCTAGAGTCTCACAGGGTTATACACTCTCACCAGCTACTCGTATGTTTCTACTTCATATCAACGATCTATGCTCGTCAACAGACATCAAGACTTTTAGTCTTGCGATGGTATCACCTTAACATATTCGTCAAACAACATTCCTATAAATCAACAGGTATCTACTCATTCCGCATTTATATGTAAAAAGTTGTACGTGGCCGTATATTGTGAAGTTCCTTTTAGAGCACCTTATGGGAAACCGATCCTCTTACTACAACGACATCTACAAAGTCGTTTTTAGCTTTACCATAAACAGTTCACCTTAGCTACTAGGTTGGACACAAACCGTAATAAGACCACTCGGACTTTTTCGCCTAAGTGTAATCGTTTCCGTTTCCTGCTCTTCTTCCTAAATTAGTAATGCAGATTTAGGGAAAGCTCACATTCTAATCCCAGATCAGTACCTAGGATTAGTTGGTAAAAAATCTAGCAAATACAAACACCCAATTTTGTCCTCCCTCCAGTGTATTATTTCGAATAATGTTACAACTGCGGTAGAATCTTTAAGTCAGAGCAGGAGAAAGAATATGTAAGTACCAAGATGCACGTGTGAAAATTGAAAGCACCAGAACAAAATTTTACACTCATCAAAGTTTCTATATTGGTACATAGTATACACATTAGTGTTCTTGGATTACATCAACCTGCCGACAAAGTATCGATACTTGAGTTTCGAAAATTTGGAGTGAAAAGTATCGATACCGGTATGGTATCGAAAAAAGTATATCAATGCTTTCGAATATCGATAGAAAGATAAATGCAGTAGGAAGTAAGAGGGAAACTTAAAACGAATATATGTACATACATAGGTATATATTTTATATGCAAATAATTTATAAACAACATATCAAAACGTAATTCTCTATTGTTCTTCTCTGTAAGTGTCGAGGAATAGAAGTTTACTCAGTCTCTTAATTTGTGTCCCAAAATACAGTGACTCTTGCTTTGGAAAATAGGCGCTCTAAAGTAATCGATTTTGCTACCATGGTCAAGTATTTCTAGGCAATTTTAAGCTGGGGAAGACTGACTGTTATAGTCCCAAAATTGAAGCGGATTTGATTTCAATGGTGTTTTATATATGAATGGTTCTAGTCCGTTTCTTAATTCTTTTAAGAAGCATGACCTCTTTTCAATTTCTCCTTCCAATGCTCAATGGCAGTGTATTGCCCCAACAATTTAATAAAACTTGAGTAAACTGGTAAACCGGACATTCATCTGATTCCTAACTCCCGAAGGCGCTTCTAAAGGGATTTGACGGAAATTTATCATTCTTTATCGTGAACTAAATGCGGAATCCACTTGACGACTTGAATTGGGACGACCGTGGTGTTATGGTAACGTCATCGCTTGTCGCACTGAAGGATTACGTATTATACTATTTATTATATATATGAAACTAATTAAAAAGGTGGTCAATTTCGATAGCTTATGTCAACTCTACTGCTAAGGAATAACACTGGCAGTAGGGTGGTCATATGGTTGGAAGTGGAACTCGATCGTGATTATGAAAAGAATTCTGTGAACAACACAGCAACGACAATAACAGCAAAAAATGCTCAACCACCTTCGGAGTTTACTGAATCTTAACACGACATGAGTAGGGTTTCTCATTTCCCAGGATTTTGTGAAAAAATGTAAGTGATCAGAATCGAAAAAAATTTTACTATTCTAAAAATTAGACAAGTTCACAAAACTTAATTTCAATTTTTATCCATATTAAGGATACAAATATTTGCTCATATTTTCATTATCTATATATAAACACATGCACGTAGATAGATGTACTTAGCCCAACATTAGTCCATGACGATACAACAGGGATTTACGCCATTTACTCATTTTATGAAGCCATTGATTTAAGCAGTGTTACATTTTGTGCAGCTCGTTCAGATCATGGAAAAAGTATTCACCTAGAGTAGCACTTCTGATATGGACAAGGGAAAGAAAGTGAACTGTGGTCTACTCCTTCTCCTTTTCGCAGCAGGTTCTTCTAGAATCATTGCTTGAAATGAACAATCTCTGAGTATGTCTGCCAATGACCTAATGTCCGGTGATGAGGCTCATGAGTTCGAATATGTTACCTTAGCAGTATGTTATGTCTTAGCAGTATCTTTGAACTGCTTAAATTCGGGGTTGGCTGTATTAGTCCAGTAGTGTCGTTGTGTTCACCTATAGTTCACTTTTCTACTGCATCATCGTGAGCAGCTATTTGACAGATGACATTTTCGCGTTCAAATTTTCTATATGTACGTCTGCTATTTGTACGGAATGAATTCATAGCGATAAGAAAACTTTTAGGGAATTACTCCAAGTGTTTGTCTACTAAGGCTTTCACTCAAAATAGTGTCGAATACTTTTCAACACTATTGTTGAAAGATTTTCTAATTTTTAAGTCTTATCTTATATTTTCGAAATAATTTCTTTTATTTTTCCCGGGATTATGAGTTGGTCATTTTACAACAGAATCTCGGGTTTCCTATTATAATGTGATAAGTTAGGGAACTAGATTCGAATTTGTTCGCATTCGCTCAAATAGGAACATAATATTTGATAATATGCGCTGGTGTGACTCTTTAATTACGAGATTAATTGTTTAATGTTGTTTTATAAACGCTTTATGGGTTGAGTTTTGGGAAAGTCTGAAATACGTGATTCATTTTTAGTGTCGTGTAGTAGTTATGCTAAGTTTCAAGTAAATCCTACCGAAAAGTTTTTCCTATACAAACTTGTATAGGAAGCTTAGGGTTTGCATTTCGAAAAATCATTTCTTAGTGGATGCTTCAGCTGTTTCGGCTCGGCGATGATGAATCAGTCAGGACATGTTTCTTTGTACATTTAGATTATTGCATACGTATGAAAGAACAAGTATTGTTATTGACCTTCCCAGTAACACCTCCGTGACTTAGATTGCTAGTAGGCTGCACGCTCCAACAACCAAAACACATTTTTTGATCAGTTGATCCGCGATCGACTCCCGCCGGGTGAAAGGAACATTTTGCAAATTTGTAAATTAATATTTTCAATTAACAATTATTATATTGAAACAGCTTGTACAGTTAACAAGCTGTTTCATTTGGGTTTTTGCTAGAATGATAAAAAGAGATATTTGCTGAAGAATTACATAAAGAATAAAACATATTTAAGTACACAGGCAGGGAAAGAAGCTGCGATAGATATGGTTTTAGCTACCAATGGTCTATCAGCTGAGCTATATGGTTGCATCTTTTCCCACGCTCAATTCTTCAACGCCACTATCATTGGTTTGTGTCTTGCTAATCGTTGTAACTTATTAAGAACAGTAATTCACAGATAGATACTGTTATTTTAGGAAAACTAAATTTACTATTTCCATTAGGCACACAGTAATTTATGTCTCAACTAAAATAAGGGATGCATGTGACCTCCTAGCTTTACATTAGTGGGTAGATTTTGGTAAAAACATACGGAGTTAAATGAAGTAAGTCTTAGTTCATAAATATCGTAAGGTCTGTCACAACGCCCGAGTAGATTTAATTTCTTCTATGTAGGATAGTTTTGCAAGTGCATCCGAATCGAATTTATTTTTGGCTGTATGATTACTTTCTTGAATGGGTTCTTATTTATTTTTCTGCTTTAAATTTTTGATTAAGTTTTTGTCGCGTTTTGGGCGGAGTCATAGTTTTTTGTTTTATTATTTTAGTTGTTTTACAGAAAAGCCACTTTAACTATTTATCTGTGATTATAATAATTAAATTAAAAATGTAGGCAAACTTCGAATATAATTTTCGTCTCAAGTACTTTGGTTATGAAAAGAAATTAAACATAACTTAATAATGGCATACATAAAACGTTAAAACGCCTGAGCGCTTGAAGTCACATTCTGTTTTATAAATAAACCACTTTAAACAAATATCGTAAATTTGCAATAAGGTTACTCAAAGTTTATCAGAGCGAAGGTGACCTAACGGTACATTGCGTTTGGCCACAATCCAGTTCTACCGCGCGATCATCTCGTCATCAAGCCATAGGTGACAAATAGACTTCCTGAATGTAATCAGTGAGTTAATCGCTTTTATAATATTATATTTCTCGTCGCCATTCTCGAAATTATCAAGAGATTTAATTTCACTAAAACATGGCCCTTAATTCTTTCGGAAATCGAGTGATTAAAAATTGAGTTTGGCATGACTGTTCCTTTGTTTTGACATTTGGTTAAAACTTCGAAGATGATTAATCTTCGAAAATTTGTCATCGCTCGTTCTGTGTGCAGCCCAAAATTTTGCGACATAAAAATCCCATTTTTCCAAAATAAATAAAGTATCCTTTTCTATAGTTGCAGTTTGATAATCCCCCAAACATGGATTGGCTTTTCGGTAAACGTATCTCACCTGAGGAGATGATGAGGAAGAACCAGCGAGCACTAAACAAAGCAATGCGAGACTTGGATCGCGAACGAATGAAAATGGAGCAGCAGGAGAAGAAAATCATTGCTGATATCAAGAAAATGGCGAAAGATGGTCAAATTGATGCAGTAAAAATCATGGCGAAGGATTTGGTTCGCACCAGACGCTACACGAAAAAGTTCATGCTAATGAAGGCCAACATACAGGCCGTTTCGCTGAAGATCCAAACCCTGAAATCTCAGAATACAATGGCACAGGCTATGCAAGGTAATTATATTCTTATCTGAAAATAAATACTGGAATGATTCATTGGTTTACTGCCCGTCAACACAGGTGTCACGAAAGCAATGCAAAGCATGAACAGACAGATGAACCTGCCACAGATTCAAAAGATTCTACATGACTTTGAGAAACAATCGGAAATCATGGACATGAAGGAGGAAATGATCAACGATGCCATGGACGATGCGATGGAAGACGAGGGTGACGAGGAGGAGACTGATGCTGTTGTATCACAGGTACTAGACGAACTAGGCCTACAGCTTAACGACCAACTGAGTGACCTGCCTACTGCGTCTGGTTCGTTGTCGATAGCTGGAGTGAAACAGAATCAACCAGCTGCTGTTGCAGCTGGAGGAGTGGGTGGAGGACCATCAAGTGGTGGTGGTGGCGGTAATGCTACTGCTGGTGGTGCTGCTGGCGGAGGAAACACATCACCAATGTCAGATGCTGACGCCGATTTGCAAGCCAGACTGGATAAGCTCAGGAAGGACTAAGGCTGCTGCCCAATGCTTTTGCAATAGGAATTCCATTTATGACTTGTGAATGATTTTTCGTTTTTTTTCTATTTTTCTTTTGCTTTGTCCACCTACTCATGGATTGTCTTTGACTCCAGTACACCTTTTTGTATGCGGGAAAGGGTATTCAATGCCTTGTTGTTATATCTCTGAAAATAAAAGTATTTTAAATTGCTAAGTGCACGAATAAGTTACTCCCTTCCCTTACCATTTACACAATGTGGCGCAAAAGTCCTATAAACCCTATCGGTAGATTCTCTCATTTTTGCAAATGGCGTCTTATGTTATCGCGACTTTTAGATTTAAACAGAAGCAGGATCCACGTAGACAAACCGTAGATTACTACATACTTCAAGAACGTGGAATAATTGTCTCAATGTTTTTGACAAATAATCGGCAAACACAATGGCGTATTGCCGCTCGCCTCGAAGAGACCGAGAATAACGCTGCAGTTGTCCTAGAGGACCCTCAAACATCAACCAGAAGACAGGACACGCAATTGGGTATCAATAGATTTGAAGATGTACCCGTACAAAGTGCATCACCTACTGTCTTCTGACCGCCAATCGCATGTAAATTACAGCCAGCCCTCCTAAGCCTCATCCGCGATGAGGACGATTTTCCATTGAAAATCATTATGGGCGGTGGGCGTATTTTCTCCTATGCCTGAATAACAAAATTATCACTTCTGCGGCACTGAAAATCCGCGTGTAATACACGAAGAGCCATTACATCCTCACAAAGTCACTGTTTGGTGCCGCGCTTACGAAGCAAAGGTGATTGGCCCATATTTTTTCGAGGACGACGTCGGCAACACTGCTACTGTGCCTGATGAGCGCTGCAGAAGCATGATCAACGAATTCTTGCAACCGCAAATAGATGAATTGGCTTTGGAGAACATGTGGTTCCAGCAGAACGGTGCAACCGCACACACAACACGAGCGACAGTGGATATTCTGCAACAAGCGTTTCCCGGCCGCTTAATCTCTCGTTTTGGCAATTGCACTCTCCCGCAAGATCGCTCGATTTGACCGTTCCAGACTTCTCTCTTTGAGATTTTTTGAAATCACGGGTGTATACGAACAAGCCACATCCGACAAGAATTATCAACCTGGCGGCGGCCACTTGACCGATATTATCTTTGCGACTTAATGGACAACAATTTAACGGTCTAAATAAACACAATCAACAAACAGAACCAATTCTTTTTATTTACAAACAAAGTTACTGCCTTGGGAAATCGTATTAGGAGTTCTGCGTCACCTTGTTAAGGAAGTTGTCCACTGTCGATCAGATATGGTCAAGATTTTGGAATTTTTCCTTGCAGTAGAGGAAAAGGTGCTAGACGCCTGGTGTCAGGTCCGGTGAGTATGGAGGATGGAATTGGTCTGTCCGGAGTTGCTGCTGCCGCCCTCAATGCAACATGTGATGGAAAATTACACCTTCCCTTTTGTGGAGCGCAGAACAAAGCCAGTGAATCTTTTTAATTCCAAACGGGTTAGTTGCTTGCATTATATGTCTGCTTAAACCGTATGACATCAGTAAATTCGAGGTTCATAATTCCGGACCTGAATCTAGTGAACCATCTTTAGATGGTACAAACATCCACCGTCTAAAAACTGCGCATAAATTATATGACAGTGGATTTAACCAGTGTAAGGGTTACAACATTGTAACCCAGAACAGAGTTCTTTGATTAAAATGTTTGTATTAAGTGTTTACATTCAAATCTTCAATTTCCAGGAAATATAAGCCAGCAATTATATATCAAAATTTGTTCCATAATGTCAAACCGAACGTTCTATAATTGTAAAAATTATAGAGAACAAGATTGGAGAAATAACGACATTGTCGATATCAAAAATGCGTTCAGTTGCAGTAGTAACAGATTTGGCCAGGTAGAGTCAGGCACTTCCTTGTCAATGAAGTGAATATTGGCTGAATTTGAATGAATATCACTAGAGATTTGCTTTTTAAGCAGCTTTTAGAAAAGCAGCATCTATTTGAAAATAAGAAAATGATTTTACTTCGAGTGTTAGCAAGGGAACTCAAACTCAAACATAATTCCATACTTCCCCACACAAATCAGTCGTTGCGTTCCACTAGAATTGGAAAGGTGACAACTTGTAATTCAAATTAAGGGGTTGCATTCCTGATATTAGGAAATTTGGGTGGTGTTTAGCTCTGATAAGAGAAAGAGTTACATAGTGTTTTCGAAATTGTTTTGATTATCTGGGAACCCTGTGATCTCTTCGACAAGCTGTGCTGGATGATGGTAACTGATGGCAAAGGCTTTAGCTTTACTTTAGGTGGCCACGTTGTAGTGGGTGGTGTGTCTGCGTATTCCCACCGTTTTGGCGAACATTTTTCAAATAGACAATGCACAAGGTGCGAGATGTCACTACAGTACGGCGAGGCGGTTTTTGAAAAAAAAAAATAGTTCGACATGATGTATTGAACGAAGTGGAAACCTTGGAGCGGAAAACCGAGAAAAATGACAGCAAGTCAAGATCGAATTCTGGAGCGGATATCTCATAAAAATCGCTTTCCGACAGGTAAGGAAATACCAAAAGAATACAATGAGAGATGTGCTACTGACATCAGCGCGAAGAGTATTCAACGCCAGTTTAATATAGTTAGTCTAATAAATAAAGAAAAATAAAGAGCACTGAAAATGGACCGCCGACGAAAAAGAAGAGCTATTTTTTCCAAAGAATCAAAGGGTATTTTGAGTGGACCTAATGGAAAGCAGATGGTTTGCTGTAGAGCTAAGGAATGATATTAGGAATGCCTACTTTCGACTATTCCACATTCATAATATGTATATTGCTTTGGGGAAGCATGGCAAATTGGGGTGTTGGACAGATTTGTCTTTTGGATGTCTACTTAAATGCAGAGAAGTACAAAGAAATAATTTCAGATGGTGTTGCTCCTACAATTGATGAGTAATGCTGCTACGTCTCAAATCCAATCTTTCAAGACGATTCCGCTTCTTGTCATCGCGCTCGTTCTATAAATAAAAATAAATCTTGACTTGAAATTTGGCCACAATCTACAAAACTTGAATATAACACGCATGTTTAGGCAGGAGCTCCTGTCACATGCCAGAGTTTATTTAAACGTGTTTGGCGACAAGCTTGTAGACTGATCGATGATCAGTCTATATGCGCTCCAACACCACCGGAATGTTGAAGCTTAGCGCTCCTGTACCGTTATTTCTACCTTAAATGTTGGAACGAAATATATAGATCGCCTGTTCGTCTGCTTAATAGTAATGTAGCCCACTCTGCATATGCATTCAAGAAAATTGAGCTTTTCCAAAAATTGTTCCTAAGTACCGTTAATTTTGAGACTAGAGTGAGAATTCCGAATTCGACTCTACGCATTAGCGCACTTAGCCTGGAGTTGTCACCCCGCAGACCGCAGATATGAAGTTTGAAGTAAATCCATTCAACCATGTTTAGCCTGTAGTCAATGGACCTGTACCACAGAGGCGAACGGAATTGCGAGACCCACTTTTTTTTAGTTTTCCTATTATATGCAATACATGCATACATCGATAAAGAAAAAACGATACTTGCTCTTTATACGAGCAAGTAAAACATTAAAAAAAAGCAGTCTCATTATATTTTTTTGCACTTTTATTTGTTTCTGTGTTATGTCGTAATAATTCGTACTTTGTATCGCTAGCGTCTAACTACTTTAACAATTCTGTCTCATTTAAGCGAAATTTTGTCAGAAACAGGTACATAGATATTATTAGGAACAATGCCTTATTAAAAATTTGCAGATATACATATGTATGCAACTGATATAAAATCTTAGTGCCATAGTGGCTATAGTAGGGCCAATATTTGCATCGGTATTTTTTAAACTACAAACAGTAAAAAAAGAAAAATCAACGTTTGCGACAACATATATAACTACTAGAACTAGCTATATTCCCAGCACTCGCTATATGGAACACAGCTCCCAGTTTCAGCAGATTCTATGAAACCCCTTTCGGGTTTCTTTAGACTTAATGTGCAATTCGTTGTCAGTAGGAATCCAAAAACCTGCAAAACGAGTTTATTGGTCATTTTCTTACTATGTATTTCGTTCCATTTATTATTTTCTAATAATAGCGCTGACGAGTAGTACAAGTAAAATAAAAATGACCCCCTCAGAGGTCATTGCACTCCCATATTATCTGTAAAACAAATAAAACACACTCTTGGCGACATTGAATTGCTTTCCAAAATTTATTGCGTCTCGCTTTGTCGTTTCAATTTAATTTGTCTAAAGATAGTTACGACTTTAAATTACTTAACAATTACCCCTGGCATTGCATCTACTACTGAAATATCCTTTGATTTATCGGAATGAAATGCTTCTACATTTATCTATTTGCTTTATCTAACTAGGGATACATTTTTGTACTCTCTCCTCCCCTTACAATTCACCAATAACTTTTTCGACCTCCTGGAACACATCATCCGCACTTGGACTAGCATTAATAGTCTTAACCTTGCCGAGCTTTTCATAGTGCTGGATTATTGGCAGGGAATCATTGCAGTATGTTGCAATTCGTTTCTTCAAACTCTCCATGTTGTCGTCGGACCGTCCGCTCGATTGACCGCGCTTCAGGCAACGCTCTACGCACACGTCTTCCGAACACTTGAAGAACAGCACAAACTGGAAATCAACTTTGTCGGACATTTTCTTACTCCAGCCGTCCAAGTTGTCCTGATTACGTGGAAAGCCATCGATTAGGAACTTATTTTTACCGGAGCTCTTCATGGCATTCTCAATCAGAGTACAAGTAATCTCTACAGGAACTATTTTACCATTCCTAATGTAATCTTCAATGAGTGCTCCCACTTTGGAGCCTTCTCGAGAGCGCTCTTCCCGCAGTAAATCTCCAGCCGACAGGTGACCAAAGTCGAATTTATCCACAATTCGTTGACATTGGGTTCCTTTGCCAGCACCTGGCCCGCCAAGTACAAAAACGATCTTTGGCTTCTCTGTAGACATTGTTGTTATTGTTTTCCTTGTAGTTGGAAAATCAATTTGATTACGTATAGTAGTAGCAGGAAACTCAAAAGAGGCAAGAGTTTGGCTAAGGAATCTTGTATGCGCTTTTCTACACACAACAACACTACTGCGGGAGACTACCGACACACTAAACATATATACACAATTTTCCGAAAATTTATCAGGATCTTTAATTATTCAAGTTTTTATCGTTTTTTGTAACAACGCAGACGCGAAAAATTAATCACCCAACTAAAAGGAAATTACCGACTTCCTCTTTTCAAGCTTGAGGAATTCTGTCTGACAGTTGGTGTGGATTGTGTTTTGTGGATGTTCGGAAGTAATTAAAAGGCGCTGCCAGGTATTATTTTTTTAATATTCTTCGACACTTTGGGGCCGAACAGAATACTTCCGATCTGATCTGTTCGGATGGTTCCGAAAAGTTGAAAATTTGATAACCCATACCTATATTTTACATGGTTTTGCCGAAAAGGTGTGAACGGATCGGATTGGAAAGTTAGGAAGACATAACCTAAAAGTTTGATATTTTACCACGTTTATATGGCGGATTGAATCCGGATTCAATTCGGGTTGAGTGTCATGTAAACTCAAATTGGATTGAAACAGGATTGACTCGATGCGATCACAAAATTTTTTGCGATCGAGTTGAGTTTTTGCATGTAAAGGCGGGTCGAAAGATTGAGTTTGACAGATAGAGAAAAAAGAGATATCTATAAGGGTGTTTGGCTTACATACACAACTCCGCACACAAGAGAAGTGTCAAACTCAATTCTCTTTCGATTCCATTCTAACTCCATCCCTCAATTCGGTTACAGCGAAAACCTGGGTCGAAACTCAATACTTTTTCAATCCGATCTTTCAATCCGGTCATATAAAAGTGGTAATAGTTGATAGAATCAATCAACGGAAAAGTTAATTTAGAAATTAAATTTGCATTTGGAAATCAACAATAAAAAAGTTAAAGGTATGTTCACATAGAATGAACACACCACTTCCGTTCATATATTGTTCTAGTTTGTTTTTACACAAAGTAGGTACGTGTCATAAATGGGCAACAACTTTTTCAAAAGGTTCAATAATTAGCTTTTCACTTATAATTTTCCTGTTTTTTTTTTGCCTATTCTGAATAATATCAAAAACGTCAAATGCCGGATGGAACGGAACGTATCGTCGGTCGGAACGGATCGGAAGCATTCTACTCGGCTCTTTACAACCCCACCATCTTGAAGTTTGTAAAACTCAGTGATAGAGGGAAAGTCTAGGTAAAACTTAAAGAGCGGATATATAATAAGGGAGATAGTGAGGTAGGTAACGATGCGTGTTAATTTTAAATCTATGCAAATTATAGATTTCTGAAAATAATGAGGAAGACAGGTTATTCCACATTCGTATTGATAGCTAAAAAACGGTGATCTGTGCTAAAGCAGGCTCTAAAGTACATGCAGAATGGGAACTACATACATATTGTGTTCGAACATTTATAGTGGGAATTCTGGTACAGGAGGCCTAAGCATCTCTTATTTCGGCGGTGTTCCAACGAAGGGATTTGGCTGCTTTTAGCTACAAGCTTGTAGCTGAACACGATCAAGAAAACACTAGCATGTGTCATCCCACCCAAACATGAGATTTACAACTTTTCATTGATGATATATATTGCTCTCCATATAAATTTCAGTCAGAGCTTAATGCACGCAGATGATCTAAAAATATTGCTTGCGATAAAATGTGTATGATTGTGCGAAAATTCTGCTCGACATTAAAAGCGTATTGGTGTATTCATAACTTCTTAAATGAAATGCAGTGTTATGTCATTTTTTAAAAGTTCTTCACATTTTATTTACAATTATAGATACAATTTTTATATTTAGTTAATCTTTAATTCTTTAATAGTAATGGGAAACATTTCACGGAACCCTATACACTATTATATTTATTTTTTGCATTTTCTTATTTTTGTTCTATTTAAATTAATTTATAAAAAAAAAGTCCGTATTTGTATAAAATATTCCTATTTTTATTCCATCTACCATGATTTTTGTTATTCCACCATATAATTTGATTCATTTACTGAAAACCAATGAAAGAATATATTCTTCCTACCATTGTTCTTCTAATAAACCTGAATCCACATCTTACCATTTTCCGCCACCTATTGCCACCTGACATTACAGGGTTATTGACATTCACCTTCTGCTTCACATAACCCCAAAGAAAAAAAATTCAACGGCGTGATATCGCATGATCTTGGTTGCCAATTTTAGTCACCGAAACGAGAGATACTGTGGCCGATGGCATCGTCTTGTTGAAACCACGTACTTTCCATATCAATATCGTCTAGTTGATGATGATAACGTTCGCCTTTGACTGTTACAATAGCACCACGAGAATTTTCGACGAAGTTCGGCCCAATCACGCCGCCCGGCCCAAAATCTGCACCAAACAGTAACTTTTTGTGGATGCATTGGTTGCTCGTGAATGGCCCCTAGATTTTCATGACCTCAAATGCGACAATTTTGTTTGCTTACGTAGCCATTGAGTTATAAGTGAGTTTCATCGATTCTGTTCGAAAAATCGGCATCAACTTGGTGGTTCTCTAACACCTAATCAACGAAGTCGCGACGTTGTTCACCATCTGCGGCTTCGCTTCCTGAGTCAATTGGATCTTTTAGGCATGCAGATTCAGATCTTTTGCTAAAATGCGCTGCGTGGAGCTGTAGGAAGACAGATTGGTGTAGTTGGTTTGAGACTCAGGTGGTATCAAGTTTCAGTGAACTCCAACTCAATTTCTGGGGACCATGGCTAATAGATTTTGACGGATTTTCACGTGCACATCCAACACTGACCCGGTTCGATATAATTGATTTCTTAACCGCGGCAAGAGATGGACAATTATGTGTACAAACATTATTTTGCAATGTGCGAATCGTGTTGGTTAAATTTTTCCCATTTCAGAAATGTGTTTTAAGAATTGAAATGTGTTGTTCTCTCGTATACCGCTCCATAATTACAGATATCAATGCATAGTATTAACAGATATCAAATATCCGCTGTTTATCTTTGATAGAACCACAGTAGTGCCAGACTTAAATTGTAACTTCCAATTGAACTACCCTTTACAATAAAACGACCGAGAAGACCCTGTCTACTTTTCGCATGAAATAATAGATTTGTTAAGAAGGAATGAAGATTCCAACGGAAAATTTGAGTTCAAAATTATTTAGTTGTTTTTTTTTTTTTTTATTGGAATTTGCCCTTGTGTCTGAACAAGTAAAGTACCGTTAATTTTGGGACTAGAATGAAAATTCGAACTTCGCTTCTGGAATTTACCACACAGTCCTTAAATATGAATTCTGAAGAAAATCCGTCCAGCCGGTTTAAGCTGCAATCGGCCGTACATATAGACAGACAGAATTGCAAGGCCCAAGATTAAATAAAATTTCAATATCGAAAATTTTTGGCGAAAACAATACTTGAGCAAGTAAAAATCATGGTAATAAAGCATTTTCAGATCTATAACGACAAATAAGTCTGATGTTATTGTATATCCGCATCCTGAAGAAGCGAATGAAAAAAGATTCTGTCTCGAGGCTTCTCAAGAAAGTACTCTAACCAACAAAATAAATTTTAATAAGACTGGTTAAATATTCAGGAGTATTCAATATAATTTTGGAGTTACATATGCAAGACTTTGACTTGCAGAAATGCAAATGAAAATTGAAGTAATAGTTGCAGTATTTAAGCATCTTCGTTCCAAAGGTACATATGTATGTATGTGTGAAAGGAGTCCTTTTGGCTCGGCCGTTGTTGGTTAAAACTATAGAAAATAAATTAAGAGCGGTGTAAATGGTGTACAATACTAAGTATGTGTTAAATATCTAGTAATACATTTGCTCTAAAATCTTGTTTTTTATCAATATTTCATTACTTAATAAATAAGTATCTCCAAAAGTTTGGTCCCCCTAGCGTGCCCGAAAAATTGAATTCTGTGAGGATTCTGCAAGGCTTTCTTTCTTTATAAGTATTTAGTTGAAAACCACTTTCTCTAAGACTTATAGCTTATTTCAATTTGTTTCGAAAAATATCGTGCCAGCAATCCTGGATTTTTCATGGTTTAGGATTTACTTGTAAAGTCTAAAACTTGTTCTACAAGTACTCGTATGTTAAACGGTTGTCTCTTTACGACTTCAGTTTGTCTCAAAAATGTTAATATTATATTTGCCATCTTGAGAATCTCAAAACACGTGATACGACTTCGACATGTGCTGCCCTAATGCCTGTTTAGTATATTTCCAAAATCAGTATCTATCAAATGCCAACACTGAGTCATAAAACAGTCTCAAAAGCCGGAAATGGTAGGTAATAACAAAAATAGACATTTCTTGACAAGTGTTGTCAAACTGACGAGTCGTTTTTTTTTTTTACTGGAGCACCAATTTCGAAAGGAACGGTAAAGCAGGGAAAAACTTCGGATTCGGATTGTAGTCTTGGGAACAACAGTCAAAATTGTTTGTGTATTAAAGTTATATTTCAAATGAATGATTGATATTACAAAATGAATCAATCGTGACCCCCCCTTGTTTTGACACCATATCAGATTTTTCCAGAAACTGCTTTAATAGTTGGTTGATAGTTCGACGAAACGGCTTCAAAGGTTCAACCTCTAACTGCTAATCAAATAATAAATAAGAAAAAAAAAACTACAACAACATCCAACAAATACTGTAAAATTATCAATTTATTTAGTTTCCCAACAAATTGAAACCCAAACCCCATTGCGACTACCTAGCGAATGTCGGGGGTAGTGTTGCAAAAGTCAAGTAACCAGTATGACCGGGTAAAGTTGGTGGCGCTATCGATGTAAGTACTTTCTTCATCTCTTTTGGAGTTTTAATAGGGTCCTTCTTCTCTTTCTCTGGAGCTTCTTCCCCATTGGAACTGTCAGAAGGAGTAGGTTTCTGTAAAAAAAAAAAAAAAATCAATTATGAAAATGTTCCATGAAATGATGCACGATCTGAAAGATGGTTCTACTAAACAATAAAAGTAATGTAGAGCACGACATTAGTTCTCTCTGCTTTCTCATTATTTGACAAAAAGTCACATGGAATCCACATTGGCGCCAAGTGAAAAATTGCAGTGTTCAGGTCACAGCAAGGTTATGAATTATTATCATCATACAAATACACATATGTATGTATTTGAAGAATTATTTGGTGACAAATCATGCATTGTGGTGTGCGGTTCTATTTTATTTTTCAACATTTTAAATTTCCTTTCACCTCGTATTACAAAACGAATGCAGTGAGAACAAATGAACGAAAATAATTTCGTGATCAACAAATTGCAGGGGGACTAACGAAAAATATTTCATAGAGCCGATAAAGATGACAGAAACAACAATTTGTATCTTTTTATTACAATCATGTATACACAATTTCAAATTAATTCACTTCAATTACTTTAAGGTTCTACTTTGCCACAGGGCAATCAGATGTCAGGATGGCCGAGCGGTCTAAGGCGCCAGACTCAAGAGAAATCTTACCCAGTAAAGTGGGTGCTGAGCGTTCTGGTCCTCTCTGAGGGCGTGGGTTCGAATCCCACTTCTGACAAATGCTTTTTTTTTGTTTTTTCAATAACACTTTTGATTGTATTTTATCCTCATTTAAAGTTTTCGCAGAAATTCTGATATGACTGCGCCAATGATACCGAGAAGAAAATTTGGCTAAAATACGTGTTCATTTCGAATATTGAGAGGTACTCTTCATTTCAGTTTCTTTCACGCCTTCAGTCAAGCAGGGCAAAATATGTACAAGAAAGGATTCCAGCCTTACCTTTTAACACACCATCCCAAGGGACCAAAATGGAGTACAACATAGGTATCAAAGTACCTAGGAACTACAAACAACTTCATTACAAGATGGTCCAAACGCTGCGAAGAAACTGGATACGTCGATGATGAACCAGGTCGTGGATCAGAACGGATAACCACAAAACGGCAAGACAACATGATTGTCGCACTGAAGCTGAGGCAAGCCAGAAAAAAACTCCCGAGAAGAGGTATCAATGTATCCCTAAACACGATTAGGCGGCTGCTAGAAGAAAATAATGACTCTTTTGAGAGTACAATAAAGAAGTCCTTTCTTGGGCTCAGAAAACTGTCGATCGTGATTGGAGCAAAGTGATCTTCACAGGCGAGTCTTCTTTACGGTTGTTTAGTCCAATTAAACGTGTTTGATCAAAAAAGGATGTGAAATTTGTTCAACGCACTGTTAAATATCCCGCAAAGGTGTATGGGTGTTTCTCGGCACAAGGATTTGGACGAATATTAATTATTTTCGACGTTCGATGTTAAGAGCGAACAGTCAACAACTGAGTGAATAAACAGAAATAAAGAACAAATCTAAAGTTTGACGTAAAATCCCAAGTTCTCGGCTAACTTCTACTATTTCGGGGAGTTGAGCAAATCCAAATTTTACCAACTTTGGATTTCCTCAACTTCGGAATATACAAAGTTGAGCGAGTGGACTTCGAGTCAATAAAAGCAATTTCTCAAGTTGACAATGAACTTCGAGTGAACAAAATTGGCCTTAGTTAACTATTAATCTTCAAAGCGAAAGTTTAAAAAAACAAGAAAACTTAAAATAAATAGAATAATGGGTCGTTCGAAACAAATATTCATTGAAATACGAAATCAAATTGTTTGTCAGGAATTTAATATTTCTAGATCTGGAGACCATTACACCATCAAACGATTTCGTGGAGCCGGAAGCAGCAATTCTAGACAAAGCAGAGAACGTCCAAGAAAAACCATCAAGCACGAAGATAACTTGTTTGTGCAAGCGTAATCGAAGGCTTAATGCACTAGAAATCTTCGGAGAGAACAACAGGAATAAATAAATCCCAGTCTCCGTTAGAACAATTAAAAGGCGTTTTTGGGAGACAAATATGTTTGGACGCGTCGCTAAAACAAAAGACTAGAGTGGGCTAGAGCTCACCATAATTGTAACATTGAGGACTGGAAGAGAATGGTCTTCGTTCACCTTTCTGCAGAACAAACTGCCTTTCCATAATGTATTGTGCCCATCATAAAGAATGGAGGTGGACTAATTTTGTTGTGGGGAGCCTCATCTTTTATTGGAACAAGTGATCTCGTTCGTATCGAAGGAGATTTGAACAAAGAGGGTTACAGAATCATTCTAGATGAGAATGCTATTCCGAGTTGTTTTTCGGCTGATTGGAGAAGGATTCGTCTTTCAACAAGATTTTTTTTTTTTAAATAATCTATCTTGTTCATTTGTGTACTCCAATAACTAAAAATAAGGGGGAAAAATAGTTTACCGCTTCTTTGTAATAACACCTTCATTTCATATAACTTTTTCGTGGTCTTAAACTTATGAACAGAAGTGGACATACACAAATACAAGCTCGAATCTCTAAATTCAAATAAGTATGCTATGTGGGTTATCTGTCATAGGTGTTTCGTCACAATGTTTAGAATATATTTTAAATCACGATTGTAAGCTACCTATAGTATTGAATATGAAGATATAGATGTATATAATAGACTATACTACAAACTTAATAATACCTAGATTACAAACTCACTTCGAGAGAGTGGAGAAGCAAAAGCTTACTTGTCAAAAAATTGTGAGCTAAGCCCGAAAATGGTATAATCGCCCTCTATTCAGAACCCGCAAGTTGGCATAAAATGGGAACAGAACATTGTATAAAGCAAGCTCAGTAAATAGCAAGGACTAGGGGCGTTCGATTATTCCATAAAATCTCGACAGGTAGTGGTGCCAGCCTCAAATTGACGTTTCTTTCATGTCGTAACATTCTTCAAACCATGCCATACAAAATATTAGACACATACATATGTCATTTATTTTGTGTTTGACAGCCATTGGAAGCAGACAGATTTTTGCAAACATGGAGAAAAGTGAATTTCGTGTACAAAACATTATTATTTGAAGAAGAAAAAAGTCGCGGAAACCAGAGCAAGTTTGATAAACATTACGGGGAATCTGCACCGTCGCCTGAAATGATTTACAAATGGTTCCGAAATTTCCGAAGCGGTGGCATGAGCACAAAGGTTGTCGAGCGCGTGAGATTGCTGAGGTTGTGAGCATCTCAAATGATCGCATGCACACCGCGATTGCTCACTCTGCTGTATCACCACAACAATGTCCTGGTTAACACCTCCGCCATCGCAACAGTGAAATTGAACGAATTGCTTCTGAAATTGTTTGGAGGTAAGAGATTCGCATCAAATGAGGTTATTGTCACAACAGAGGCCTATATGTTGCAGAGATCCACAAATCTTATTACTCGGACGGCTTAAAAAAGTTGGAGCATCGTAGTATACAGTTAAAAGGAGATCATGTTGAAAAATAAAATTGATTTTTGCAGAAAAAAAACATCAAACAAATCTAATACAAACAAGAATACAGATATTTAAATTCTCTCTGGTAGAAAAGTCACATTTCTCGCATTAAAGGCTAAAGAAATTAATTGGATTTTAATCTGAGAATGCCAGCTCAAACAGATTTCATATCGTTTTATCGGATGAGCTAGCGAGAAAAGGATCTGAATCAAATGACAAAAAAACAAAGCGCTTCAGACAAGTTTACTTTTGGGTTTTGTTATCTCCTCGTTTATTATTTCTTATCGAAAACAGAGATCACATCATTAGTTGTATATTTGACTTTACGGAGGGTAGAGATGAAGCTATCAACAAAGGACAACCTTTACCTTACTAACTTCTACGATACCCTCAAAACTGAGCTCGGTAATGTCTGAATTTAACATTGTCGGACATTGGGGTAGAGCCAAGTGTTCTAAGTTGTCATTTAAAAGTGAAGATCAACCGCAATAACAGACAGATATAGCGCTGTTGCAAACAACAATTAGAACAACTTTAGCTCAACGAACAAAAACGAAAATAAAGGGAAAGCACGACAACTGAGAAGTTCTACAAAAGGAATTTTAAAAAGCCGTTGCAGGACGCATTGGTCCACCCTGCTGAAGTGAAAAGTTCCATGTCTTTTACTACTAAATAGAAAATATTATAGATACAATAGAAATACTTTCTAGACTAAAAGAAAGTCTGAATAAAATACCAACCATTTCATCTTAGACATTTTGCCCGCATTTAGCCTAATAATACACTCGCCGCGAATGCATTAGGGAAATTATTTTTATGTAATTTTCAAAATTACCCATGTAAATCAATCTGAGAGCGCACTTAAGAAGGTGCGCAGCGCAGTACGGAGATAGAAACAAACATGGCGTTCCAATAGACATGTCGATAAATCAGATTTCCAGAAATGTTATTACCGTATTTAACCAATATCGATCTTGTACATGTCTCGTGGTTATGAAGTACAAAGCCATCGACGGCGGCGCTTAAATAATCCCAACAATCCCAAGCAACAGCATCAACATCTCGATTTTTGTCTTCCAGGCGAACTAAGTCCTGAAACTATTACACCAGCAGGAAACCAAATGAAGATGAACGGTGCACAGGATTTAGAAAGTAATTTTCGTTAACAGGTTTGCCATGGATTGAGTACAGCGTGTGAAATTCACACTTAGAGGCTGGTGGACGCATTTTTTGATTCAGATTAAGTGGTACACATGAGGCACAGTAAAGAATGTGTGCAGCAAATTAAAAACAATGGACATAGATGTAATATGTTGGGTACTATTGATGAAAAAAAAGGAGAATAGAATTAAGAGGGAATGAAAAAAATCCCTAGAAGAAGTCTTGAAGCGGGTTATGTTGACAAACACATTTTGTATGGGTATGTGAATCATATCTTTTAATTTTTGAAGCACTGCTGTTGTTTTCATTTATCGTTGTCACCAACCCTACACGCCTGCCTTGCCTTGCATTGTCAAGAGACCTTTGAACCGGGATTTATCTTTATCTGTGCCGGTGACGTCAACGTCAAAGGAGGCGGGCATTGAGAGGCTGAGGAAACACACAACGAAAACAAAAACGTTCAGCATTGCAAATAACTCAACCGCTGAAGTAAATACTATTCGAAAGAGTAGATATTTTCTACATCTATGATACGTTCTACATAATTAGTGTTGTCTGTTTCGTTCCAATGTTGAATGCGTGGAGTTTATATAAGTGCAGCACCTAGAAAGTGTCCAGCACTATCACAGAGAGCTTTAGGCGTTTTACACATATCCGACATCGGACATACCCCGGCGAATATCGGGTTCGAAGTGTATGATAGCGTTCACACATTTCCGGCGCCAGATATATAACGTTACTATACATTTCGAACCGGATATACTACGCTGTATATCCCATACCGGGTATGTGCGAAACGGGGCTAAAGGTAGCATAACTAGTCAGGAACTAATTGGAACCACACTTCAACGACTGAAATATAAGTGGATTGAAAAAAAGTTATATACCTATGTATGTATGTAACAATAGAACTCATTAATTAAGCGAGTGGATCGAGAGATTGGAGAACAGAACGTAGGCATTAAGGAAGCCCTACGCCTAACACATCGTCAAGAGGAGATACAAGGTTCAAGTCTCGAAAAATACCAATAACAAATGACGGTCTCATTTCTTGCGAACGTTTGACAAACATCCGAGAGTAAAATGTCACAAGCTTCGCTCAGTCAAAAAAATGTATCTTCAGAAATGGCATTAAACTGTAGGTGCCCCCATCGTGTGTTGCGCAGCAAAATTTTTATATTTATTTAAACAGCGCCGGTCCGGTCTACCGATGGGATATCGAAAATGTGCAGTCGCGATCAGGGATGCTAATTTAGCCCCACTTTAGTCGATTTAGTCCCAAAAAGTGGCATTTGCCTGCAAAAGCAATTTAGCCCTCACGACTCGTGATCTGTTCCTGTTTTGGTTGTTGAAATTTCGCGGAAATGCAAATGTTTGTAAGAGCAATAATTGATGATAGATCGGTAATAAAGTGTAAAATTTATGTTAATATCCCTTTTAGAATGCAACAAAAACATGAACAATTTTAATACAATAAAACCGAACACAATTTTATTAACTTTAAAGGACCTGTACTTTGAATGTTGTAAACAAACTGATGAGGGTAATCAAGTGTCCTTGTTAAAGAAGGCAAAAACCGAAAATGGGGGTTTCCCTTTTTGTTTCATTAAATTTTGTCATCAGGTAGCAGATAAAAAGTGAAAATAAAAGTTTTAAAAACGGATCCGAGGAAATATTACCGCTACATTATCTTTTAGGTAGACATTTTAAATGATGGTAATTAAATGACAGGTAGTGTATGCTACTACAAAGGCATACAAGGTACGTGGAACCTTGTTTTTGCTGAGTTGAATAAATTGTTATTATTAAATTTAATTTTCAAGATTTTTCTTTGTTGACATTACTATACCTAATAGAGAAACTCAAAAAAAGTGGGTCTCTCAATTTTGTTTGTCTGTTCGCATGTATGGTCGAATGTAGCCTAAAAGGCTGGACGGATTTTCTTCGAAGTTCATATCTAGCATCAGTAGGGTCACAATTCGAGGTCGAGTTTGGAATTTTCATTCTAACCCCAAAATTGACAGTATCGGCCGATTTTGTAAAAAAAAATAATTTCTTGAAAACCGCTCTCACGATTTTGTTCATATTTAATATATGAGTTACAGTGGACATATGTCAACAGATGGCGTACCAACAAATTCATATAACGGTACTTTAAGTATTAGCTTGTTTTAGAAAATTTACCATTTCTCGACTATAATTCGATCGATTTTGTTCGAAATCAATATTTGATGACATATGTTTATGGCATACCAAATTTGGAAAATTTTCAAAATATTTTTTTTTTAAAAAAACTTATATTTAAATTTTAAATCTAAGTGAATTGCAGATGAACAGCATATCCAAAGGTGTAAGTAAGTACGATCCAGTCATGCACTTTATTTCATTGGTAAATCAAGGACCAGGCAAGCCGAATGTGTGTGTTTTTAGTGTTAAGCAATGATATACATATACGGAACGCTAATGGATTGAATTTCGTGTGTCTGTCACATGCTTGAACTTTTGAACCATTTGATCTAGAGAGGTGAAATGGTACACAAATTATACGTGGTGGACCAACAAAAATTGGTGGAACAAATATTTTTGTATAGGTTTTAGGGGTAACCCAAGAAAAAAAAAAAATGTGGATTATTTTTTTTTTCAGATAAAGTTACTTGAACAAAAAAACTTCAAAAACATGGCGTAGGCAAAATCGCGTACCCTACATCCCACTCACCTGATCCGGTTTTGACAGTTTTTAGACCATATGACATACGTATCAGGATAAATTTCATTAAAATGTCTGTAGTGGTTCTCGAGCAATCCATGTGAGGACAAACTGACCTGAATAGGATTTTTTTGATTTACATTTTCTATGCTCGCTACTGTAACTTCAAACTTTATTTTTTATTTTCCAACATTTCACAACAAAGCACATTTTTCTTGCCAAGCCCAACCGTATCTACAATGTGGCTCCAATTGAAAAGCTCCATACACGCAACTAACACGTCCCGATAAATTTCCTACGGTGTGATTTTATGTTCTAGGAATATACCCCTACTCTCATCATAATCAAGTTGAGGGTGCCTCCTCGTCGCCGTACGTTACAGTTGCAACCTTACTGCAGTGTTTAACACCTTCGGCGTTTACCTTCAGATAAATACCAGGAAGATGTGCCTGAGCAGAGAACTGGTTCACCTATCTACCAGACGCGCGAGACAAGCTACATGTTGCATCCATTTAACTTACCATGTGTCAATGTTAAACGAAGACTAGGGGGGTAATCCTGCAAACCATACGATGTAAATCGCCATCAAAACATAATCACGCTGAGCCGAAATGGCTTCATTACATCGGCTTAATTGATGATCACCTGTTTGATTCAGGTGTATAAAAATTATTTATGACATCAAGCGGAGAGTGTTGGTCTTGTTCATGTGGCAAGAAGTTAATCCTTTTTATTTTCTTTTTTAAAAAAATTAAAAAAACTAGTTTTGGGCATAAAGTCCAATGCTGCGCGAACTTACCTTGTGCTTGAGAAATTCCAAGTCCATAACTGGGATAGTTTTAGTTCTTACTATGTCTTCTGATTGTAGTACTTCTAGGGATTGGATTTCGGTGAAACCATTCTGTTGGAGGGCCTCACAACAGCGCTGTGATTGTTCAATACACGGGGAGAAGGAACAAAATCGGCCACCTGTCGATGAAGAAAAAGAGAATATTTGTGTCCAATTATGAGTGTCCAATTATGACTTAAATTAAATATTTTGAACGCTTTTCATCCTAAACCCATTTATGAATACATTCAGCTTCCACTAAGCAAACCATGCATGTGCTGCAATGAACTGCTACTAGTTATGCTAATCTTACACATTTACAGCTGAACCAAGTGATATTTTGTTGGCAATTAAGGACACCATATGTAAATGTCTAGTAGCCTAACACTTGAGAAACATCGTTGCTCGGGGCATTCACTGTCAATCGTCCCCAAGTTGACACACCTCGGCTTGTCCCCCTTTCACCTCTCCATACACATAATCAATTGCCGATTAGTAACAGTTGGGGGTTTTTTTGTCAAACAATTCACCTCCTGACAAGGGCAAAACATCGCTTTGTGCCAATCGAACTTGGATATAGAATTGATTTACGAAGACCGCCACGGTAGCCGTAGAAACAGAAGAGGAGGTGGTTCTGATGCTGTTCGCATAGGAGCGGCGCGCGATGGACTTCAGCGTGTATCCGTCGTTTACGCAATTAATTAAACAAATTACCTATCCGCATACATTTACAATGTTGACACAATGCAGAGGTAGGTAGGGTCCTCTGTCTTCTTTCGATTTTCTGTGTCTGTCCATCTGTCGATTGCTTGCACCTTCGGATACAACCACAAGTTGTCTGCCGTTTTTTTTTTTTTTTTTGCGCAAGTGTGTCCATTTCTATGGATTGGCTATCGATTGCGGAGAGATGTTGTGCGCATGCGCACCTTATTATGCTGGTTAATATGGGAACATCGGAGATCTATGCCGTTTGTCAATTTCGATGGAGAGTGATGGCCACATGGACACATATCTTTGCTGGATATGAAAACGAAAATGCATCGAAAGTTAATCGCCTTGGAGGAGTCCATTGAATTGGGGACTAATGATCAGAGGCACGGATATGGTAATGCTGAAGGACACAGAGCTGTGATATGTGATGATGATTTAGTGCATTCTTCGGCGTAAGTAGACTCGTATATTAATGAGGTGCGAAAGCAATTAAATTTAATTAATGTCAGCTGCAAGGCATGTGCCAAAATAGATATACATATATACATAGCTCCAAACTGGGACACGTGCCCTAAAAGGAAGGGGACCAGACAGATGGAAGTGTATGTTTTTATTATGTTATTGTTTGATGAGTTTGTTCATATTGCTTTACCTAAGGACAATTGATTGGGAAAATATATTTAAAAAAAGAGGATCTTCATAGTCGAACTTCGATATAGAATGAGAGCTGTGCCAATTTAAGGAACTGGATTAGAACTTGTTCTAGCTCATTTTAAAGTTTCTGCTACGAGTTTCAAGGCGAAATCTATTGCAATGAGTTATGATATATAGGTGGTTGCAGTCCAGGGGTGACCTAAACCTCAACCAGTTCGATCCAATACCGCACACCAAGTTGGTTGAAAACTCTTTCCACATTTGGGGCCTTCCTTCTTTACGGCGTTGTTGCATTCAAAAAAAAAGGAAGAAAAATGTCAGTCTGGGAAAGGGAAAGGGAAAGAGTGGAATGGCCACAAAATTCAATGGTCGTGGGTAGGTACTTCGGTGCCTTCTGATTCCAGCCATCAAAGACCAACAATTGTATTCATTATGCCCATAGTATGCGAACTACATTTGGAAAGTGGAAATGGACAAAAGCAGGTGATGAACAGATTGAATATTTTCTTGACTGTAGCTCCTAGCTCCTAATAGTCACTGTGGATTACCCCGATATGGTCAGCATTCATCCCTATGACAAAGAGCATTGTGTATTTCTGGGACTAGGCGTATCAGATCTCTCTTATTGAAGCGCTAAAGTGTTCCGTCGTTGGCGTATGCATCCAAGTTGGAGCCGTATTAACATATGGGACATTGCCACCTAACACCTTCGCACATAACTTGCTCCGTTATAACGAATATGCTTTAAAACTGTAACTGTAGCACTAATTTTCCGCAGACATTCCTCCACTAAGGGCGCAAATATTTTATTGCCATTTTCAAAAGTGACACCGGCATTATGTTTGGGTTTAGCTCTGCATGACTTGTGCAAAAATCGTGCATATAGCTTTTATAGTTCGTCTGTCACCAAGATGGTGACAGACGGACTGACGGACGCGCTAGCGAGAGCAATAGAATCTGTATTCAGAACCCTGAAAAGATGTAAGGCCTCTCCATAGGAGACAACCAATCTTTACAACATCAAGTAGTAAGGAAGTTTAATATGTCGTACTAATTTAGCAAATAATTCCGCCAAGGTTGTCAACTGGATTGTATCCGAGAAGGCTTCATTCTATCATTAAATAAGCAGTTTTGTATGCTTATTTAAATTCCCTTAAGCTAAGCTTCATAATAAAAGAGATATGTATGTCATTTTAATATGTTAGCTATTCATTGAAATAAATCGAATCCAATCTACATAATTAGTCCGATATCTGCAAAGAACAGGAGGGCCTATATCCTGTAGGGAAGGGAAATTAACATCAACAGCTGGCAATTCACCTACAGGCTATGCTTTGACCAAAGCTCATACCTTCGTTCGAAGGAATGAGCCTTGCCATGCCCGGCAACTGGCTGCATCGGAAGAATACGTCCGCCTAGCTAAGGACCTACACTTACAAAAAGGAATTCATGGACAAATTTTTGCTGGTCCATTGTTCGTATCCATCACCGCACATCTTCTGTGCAGAAATTCGAGGGCTACTAAACTGATTCACACAAGAAGATGCCTGACAATCTGATATGGACCCACTTTCAACATAGCAGAAGAAAAGCAAGCATAAAACTTAGAACGGCGTTCTCTTGCAATTGCGAGCCAATCTACCAAATTATGCTGTTCGTAAGGGAAAGATCATTCCTCGTAGATCTTCAGGAATCTTTTCGCTTGACCTGAAAATATCACAAACAAATGTCATCCTGGAGTAACTTGTACACGAACAATTACC
The DNA here is from genome assembly GCA_963082735.1 of Pocota personata. NCBI lineage: Eukaryota > Metazoa > Arthropoda > Insecta > Diptera > Syrphidae > Pocota > Pocota personata. The sequence goes on along the minus strand of OY720429.1, from coordinate 42,422,886 downwards.
ATTACAATACGAGTACACGAGATAACATCGAAACCAGCTTTCAAATACCTAGGTTTAATGATAGGCTCAAGGCTCTCGTTCACAAAACATGAGGTAAAGTTTCGCAAGTTTTTTTTTTTTATCTGAAAATGCGAACCTTTAACGCTGAGCGCCCCGAGATTCCTTTAGCAGAAACCAGTTGGTTCTGCTCTTGAATAGCTGAAGATTAGATACTTCTGGGAATATGACTTCTCGGAATGAAGTCCAAAGTGTCCTGCAGCAGAAGGAATTTGGGTATAAATATTAGGGCCGAGATATATCCGGAGACTGCTTTTAGCCAAGGTTGATACTTCGATGGACGCCATGGCTCAGTGGTTAAGTGTGCGATCACTGAGCGGGAGATTCAACGTTCGAGTCCAAGAAAACAAAAAAAAAATTTTTTTTTCACCGTCCTACCTGTCGCGAACGCTGACCGAAAATAAAATTGTAATGAGAAACTCCTCCCAATCGAAAAAACTGCCCTTCGGAGATGGCATAAAACTCTGGCTCCCAAACATTCGTGCGGCGCACAGCATGAGTGACTGCGAGAAGCTAGGCCAGGCCCTGTATTGAGCTGTTAGCACCAAAATATTTATTTTAAAACCGAAATGATTTACAGACTATTCACACTGAAAGCAAGCAGCGCATTGTGCACATCTTCAAAAGATCTACTCTCCGTCATTGCAGGAGAACTTCTAATTAATACTATATATACCGGCAGAAGAGCTGTAAAAAAAACGTATGAAAAAAAGGGAAATAAAACAGGAAGCTGAGATGGTTTACACATGGAAGTTTCTGGAATATGTGTTCTTTTACTGAAGCTTAGAGGACAACACTACAAGGAGAGCTGGGAGAAACGCATATGATACAAACGCAGGAAAAATACATGGAATGCAGTGAGCAATTGTGCAAAACAATTTGGCACAGTGCATTGCCCTCGCTGAAAGAGAATACAAACTATGAAGATCCCTAATGCAAACGTTGACCAGCTTCTGACAGAGTTAACGTGCGTAGTTTGAAAAGATTAACTGCAAAATTGGTATTATCAATGAGGCTCTACTGTACAGATATTTTTTCAAGTAGTAGGCCATACAAATTTCGTAGGCCCTTGGCAGTGTCCCTTATCGGCCTTTAGGGTAAAGCTACGTTGGGTTTGTTTAGTGGGAACAAATCAAACACGCTGTTGAGTACGGGTTCAACAGGATCTACGAAAATTCCCACCTAACAAAAAAAAAAAAAACAGACCCTTAGGCGAATAGAAGAACGGTCCGATATATGGCCAACATATATAAGTGGGGTCTATTGTACGGCCTCCTGGTGTTAGTCGAGGCTGTTTTCGGACTAAAGCATCCCGATCAGCTTAGTTTTCCTAAGAATCTTAAAAACCTTTATTGGATTTAGTGATGTGAGGTTAATGTCATTTATATCTTGGTCTAGGTAGGCCCCGGCAACTACATGTATAAATCCTTGAACTTGCAGGCTAAAATAATAATTGTTAACAGTCGGTCTAGGTAACGTGGGTTAGCATTCTGCGTTAACGAATTCTGCTTGCGAACGCAACCGATATTAAGCCTCGAATAAGGAATGATAAAATGATGACGACTTTTACCTATGTCTACGGTCTAAGATTGGTTTCTGGAATGTGAGGACGCTCCTCAGCCCAAGCAGCGAAAGATCTCAGAATGCCAGGTTCCTCCAATTGGAACGTGAGTTCATTCGATATAAATTGGACGTATTGGGCGGGAGAAGACCAGTTCCCAATGAGTAACACTACGCTGTCGCCGTGAATCCGAAGGAGGTCAGATGCTAACGACAACGGTACGCAGAGGCCTAGTTTCCTGGCATTCAAATGGTGATAAGATAATATTGTCAAGATTCTGGGCTAGAGTACCGCATGTTACGGTCATACAGTGTTACGCCGTAATGGACAACTCGACTTAGGATGAAAAGGGCAATTTCTACAATCATGCCCAGGTATGACATCGACCGGCTAAAAATCCCTCAGTGTGCCAACGATTAGGGTAATATCTCTTGCAAGGAGTGGAGACAATCAGCAGCTCATTACCGCCAAACATCAAAGAACATTGGACAGAGTTGTTTTTTTTTCTGCATCGGAAGATGTTGCTTGTATGCTTACTATCTCTCAGCTCAAGTAAACATTGCTGGACAACCGGTAAAGAGAGTAGAAAATTCCCAATATCTTGGGAGTATTGTCTCGAACGATTGCAAACCGAACAGGATATAGCCAAGTTAATCAACAAAGAAATGTTAGCGTTTGATGTGTTGTCCAAGTATGGAGGAACAATGCAATTAGCTTTAACACCAAGCTATGACTGCTCTGCTGTGATGTTGAATCCATGCTGTAATAGGGATGCAGTATTTTGAATATAACCGCCGGCACGAATGATAACGGCGCGCCGTTATCACGAGAAAGCTGCAAATGTTCGTGAATCGGTAAGAGAACTGGTCAAGAACCGATAGACATCACCACTCGACGATAAAAGTGTCAGTGGATTGGATACACGTTTCGTGGATTGGATACTACGGGATGCAATGGAATCCGATAACCCATGATGGCAGAAGAGTGAACAGTGGAGAAGTCACGGCAACTGGTGAATAGTTTGCAATAACTGGACAATCGCACCTTTTGAAATGGAAGGATTTCCTTTGAATCGTAAAGTCTTTTTCGCATTCTTGTCTAGAAGGGTGGCCGTGGTGTAGTGGTAACATCAACGCTTGTCACGCTCTTGGTTCACGGTTCAAATCCTGATCTCAACAATCATCTATTTATTTCGTTTGAAATAAATAAAAAAGTCGATCAATTGCGAAAGCTTAGTCAACTCTACTGCGAAGGCATAACATTCATTTTTCATTTTTAATGCATTTTTATTATATTCATTGTAACTTATTTGCTAGACAAAAAAAACGCTTAAAACTAGCTTAACTAACTTAACTATTCTTATTCTAACTTACTGGCCCTATGCGGGCGCTCTAAGTTAAACCTAATACTTAAAACAATGTCTTTCGACGTAACTAACTTAAGATTCTTTATTTATTTATTTTATTATTCTATTGGCTATTACTACTAAGAAAAATGTTTAATCAAATGAAAAAACTTAGTATATGAACTTTTTTTGTTTTAAATGTTCGTATATATAAAACTTATAAACTACCTTAAAATAAATCTTAAGCTATCTTATTCTAAATTAGCCTATCTTATTCAACGTAAATTTTTTTTTGTTTTTTTTTTTAATTTTTTTATTTTTTTTTTTATTTTTTTATTAATTTTTTTTTTTTTTTTTATCGAGTGCTGTTTTTTTTTTATGTTTTTTATGTTTTTTGTGTTTTTTTTTTTGTATTTTTGCATCCAAGTGCTGTGGATTTTTTTTTTTATTAAAATACTACTTACAACCTATTTACATAACACTACCTAAACCTTAAAACTATGTAAGTCGGCCATGGACAACAAACAGCCAACCTCAAATATGCAACAGGCTACCCTGGATTAGGAGGAAACGACGAAGGAGTTTCCTCTCTTTCGGCTAGCCACCAAAAACGACCGTACTGACGTTGTACGTCATAAATATCGCGACCCGATACCGCCCTACTAAACCGGAGACGCTCCACACTGCCGTGTGCAACGTCTCTGTCGTAGTTGAGTCGCCTATCCACAACTGTCCGAGCAACGTGGAAGATTAGCGGTACCGCCAATCTGTCCTGGATCAGACCTTTCTTATCAAAATAGAGGAACGCCTCTGGGGGAACAAAGCCGTTAAGGCGCACTCTCTCGTGATACTCGTAATTGGGGTAATAAGCCCCGGAGATCAGATTGTTCGTCGAGCTCATTGCTCTTGCAATGTGCCTTCGAATCAGCTTGATAACGAAATTATCCACTCTTATTAGGTTAGCCCTGTTGTATAGGACCTCATTGGGATAGAATTTTATGTACTGGGACTCTGGTGTTCTGTACAAATGAAGGCAAGCCCTCTCAAACACCCGAATCTTTTCCAACAAGCTTGCTCCCACATTGAACCACACGGGGCATCCATATACGAGCATGGGCCTAATTAGGGGCATGTAGCAGATTACCTTTACCCTTGCATCGAGTTGCTTGCTATAAAAAAGTCTCTTTGTAAGGGCAAAAGCACCTTTGGCTCTGGCCAGAGCAGCATCTATATGATTGTTAAAATATAGATATTGGTCTAACCAGAGCCCCAGGTATCTGACTACACTTCGACTCGCAAGTGGCTGTCCATGCGGTCCAACTATTGAGAACTTTCGCCAATTCTTTCTGGTATCCCTAGAGGCACCAGACAACGGCGTTCTAAAAAGAATGGTTTCCGATTTCTGGAAGTTGATCTTCAACTTCCAGTCATCGCAATATCGCTGAATCTTATCGAAGTCACGTTGCAAGAGAATTGCAATGACCTCGATTTTTGTTATGCGAAGGCATAACACTGGCAGTAGGGTGGTCATATGGCTTAAAATGCAACTTGATCGTGATGATGACATCAGGTGGAGGGAAAAAAATACTGTGAATCACGAGCAACGACAAAAAGCAAAACAAACAAGCTCCCCAGTTATCTGGACGCCACCCTTGGAGTTTACTGAAACTTAATACCACCTAAGTTTCAAACCCACTACACCAATCTTTCTTTCTTTCTCTCTCTCTCTCAATTTCTTCAAACGCCCGTGCCCTGAAATAATTTAATGGTATTCATATCCCATTTGGCGCGCGCAAATTATAAAAAAAAAAAAAAAGAAGAGATGGTGGTCTAGATTTTTGTGTTTTTCAGAATCTTTCAGTATTGTGGATTGGCAGTATAACAACTGGACCACTGGAAGGTGGTTTTTAGTCGGATGGCTGCGACAGCTGTCATCTGTTTGTCAATAATGTTTCGGGGTAACAGATAAAAGAGGATATCGAGAGATGTCGAAGGGGTAGGCCTGGGGGTCCCACTAATATATAGACAAGCTAATCTCTAAACTTTTCCAAGATAGTTTCGGTGTATAACTTTATTCAAGGACGTACGACGCCTAATTATCACGCCATATATCAGTTTTCCGCTACTAACAGATACACAAAGCTTCGGTAAGATTGTCCCTAAATTATTTTCGAAATACGGAATCCTGAAGCATGTCGATATTGTAATTAGGATGCGAATCGTGTTAGTTCGATTGTTTTAAATGGATGCAGTATGAAGGCATTGGATGCCTTCAATGACATGGCGTTTGACGTTGCAGAAGTCCACAAATCGTTCATCATTGTCATTTAGCCAGATACCGAGGCAGATTTAATAAAAAAAAAAGTACATCCGGAAAGTTTTATAGACTAGAACAAGACTGTGTTTCTCGCCCAGGAATGGTAATCTCCCGGATAGTACCATCCTTTTTCCCTTAGTTCCAAGATTTCTTGTTTGTACCACATGAATTAATTCAAATTGGAGGAATGTTGCGTTGTGGGGCCCTCATACCCAGAGTTGAGAAGAGTCCCAGCGTTCGTAATTTCAGGAGAATAACCCAGATGGGAGTAGGATTACAGAGCTACAAGAAGTTCGGCTGTTGTGGCTCTTTTTCTTCATTTTGCGAAATTGCATCTACCGGGAGATGCTACTTCTACGTGGACTTTGTTATTCAGGTGGACTAGCCGATCTTTTATTTCTTCGGTGCGCACAGTACGAGGTTGTACTGGATGTGTATTTTTCATTAGCGTATACGTGGATGTTAATTTATCGATGGTTCGACGAAAAGCTTGCTTAGTGGATAAAAAAGTGGACGAAGCGTTTTATAAGTTTGGTGAACAGATCACGAATTTTGGAAATAATTTTCCACGACACGTAAGCGTTGTTGAGGCGTGAGTCTTTCCATGATGATTTGCCAAAGTGTACTGAAGAAAAACGACATATACATCTGCCAAATTTGGCAGTTATTCCTATTGAAAGTTCTATCACTTCAAAAAAAAATCACAATTAGTACCGGCCAATCTGGAAATCTCCGAAACGTTATCACGGCTACTTCACGGAGCCTACAGCAAGATGTGGTGTTTTCATACCGAGCGGCAAGTGAGCATCCTTGTCTACTACCTGTTATTGCCAGGTTGGCTTTATGGCTTTAAATACTCTAAAGCCCGCTACACACACTCAGCCCTACCTAGCAGATTTTGTCAGCACAGTTCTACCTGATAGGCTGACTGGAACGTTACATTGTTGGACTTTTGGCTTGTCCATACGACCAGATGAAATATGAAAATTCAATCGCCTCATTGACTATGAAGGTGAAAATACATGCCACTACAGCAAAATGAGTTCTATTCCTTCACCCCAAACTACAACACACAGGTTCTCATTTCGCTCTCGAGGATCCCTTTTTTTCGGTATGATGCCATTATGTGTGTGCAGCAAGTTCTCATTCACACCAACATCCAGGCAGAGACACATGACGCAAACCTAGTCTGATTTATTATAAGGGTATTTCACTAGCAATTGGTCAGGCTGCTGTTGTTATTAGACATTTCCTGTTAATCGTGGGCTTTTAAAAGATAATTGAGTTACGGAGAATTATTGTAAAACTGATTACAAATAGATAAGTGGGAGAAATTTGATAAAAAGGAATCAAACTTTGCACTATTATCATTGATTGTGAAACTGTAATGAGACACTCTACAGATATTTCTTCAAAAAACTGATAAGCATCTGCTCCACCCGCAAAGAAACAATCGTGTACGCGCCCCCATTATTCGCCGACATTCCCTTAAAACTTCGAGTATGTGCAATAATTGTCGCCTTGTTTGTCAACTTTTGCGCAATACCACTCTCTTAACCCCCTTGTAGAAATGGAGTGTCACATGAAGTTCAATTTGGGCGCGATGCTATTAGCCAACATCTGTGACAGCACGTACACGCTGTTTAGCTATGCCATAGGTTTGTCATGGCCTTATAATGTTAGCTGTAATAGTTCGTAAAGAATTAAGTGAGGAACGCTACTCACCAGAAGATTTCAGTGCCTCCAAGGCATGTGGTACAGCCAGCTGTGGTGCTGGCAAATCAAGAAACACCGCATCAGCCTTGCCATTCAACTCATTCGTGAATCCAAATTGACACACATCTCTATGGTACACGGTCACAAAGTCGCCGAGTCCATGACTTTGGAATTCCTCCCGCGCCTGTTGAGCTCGCGTGTCATGGAAGTCGAACGTATGCAAATGACCGTGGGGTTTCACCGCACGTAGAAAATAATGTGACAACGATCCTGAACCAGTACCCGATTCGATAACGACGCTACCCGGTTTGATTTCCAATTGAAATAAAATCATGCTAATGTCTGGCGTATAGATGATTTGCGTTCTGTGAGGCAGAGTTTGAGTCCAGAGTTCCGGATTGGGCTGTAAAACATATGCCCAGCCACGGGAGAGTTCAATTTTACTTCCATACTCGACGCCGATAATGTTTTTCACCTTCAACGCGCCGAAACTTGTCTGGAAGACGTACTCGATAACTTCGCCTTTTTTATTAGTGATTGTAGGAACTGCCTCAATTGCATGCATACTATTTACACTTAAATAAATAATTACTGTATCACCTTGCTCTATCACGGTTTTAGGTTTTAAAAAACTCATTGTTAATTGGTTTAATTAGAAAATGTAAAAATTACTTGAAAACGCAGCGAACGTATGTAAACAGTAACCGGGTGGGTAATGCCAAATGTCAACCGGCAACCCACGTGTTGGAATATGTGTGGAACGTATTTAGATTTGATATGTGCTTATGGTATGACCACATTAGAGTGGAAGGAAGGAAACATTTTTTTAGAAAAAATAACTGTTCGCAGTTTTCCCAGATTTTAAAGTTTTATACTGAGCCTAGTAAAGTAAATTGTAGAGATTACAAAATAGTATGAAAAGTTGAACAGAATTAAATTACCTATCAAATGCCGAATACCTTGCTGATAGACTTGTTGATTGCCGTGACTAGAATTGACAACTGGAGGTAAAAACCTAACGCCAGAATTGATAATCGAATTTTATAGTACTGATGTTTAGTATGACACTTGCTTTTTTCCCCGGTTATAAAGTGGCTAAGAAGTAAAACAAACCGAGAGTTGAATTTAGTGCATACACAAAAAGTATAAACTGTGAAACTTTGCCGAGGCTTTACCGTAAGTTTATTCGATCAACTAGAAGAAAACAATCCAACTTCGTTTTATTTTATTTGTTTGTCATTTCATTTTTCATACTACTAATTTTCAACTCAAAATTTTACAATGTCGGACCTGCAAATAATATCTTGTACATATACATTTATCTCCTAAGTATCACTAGATATTGGTTGAAAAAAAAAACAACAAAATAAACAGAAAAAAAAGTTTCTTCTAATGTCATTTTCCATCGGGCAAAAATAAGCCCACTTCTTTTCTTCCTAAGCAAAAAAACTCTTTTGAAACCCTTCCATTGCCACTTCAGAATCCTCTTCCAAACTTTTCCAGAACAGTTTTTCGATTTCGGATTGCGATTCAGAATCCATTCAAGGAGCACTAATGGCATTTTCCATTGGGCAAAGAGAAGCCTTAGAAGTAAAAAAAAAAAACTTTTGAAAGCGGTCCCTTGGCACTCCATAATCCTATTCCCGGATTGCGATTCAGAATCCACGATTTAAAAAAAAATGTTAAGATAAATAGCATATTTTTTCATATATTCTGTTGCCAAATAAGTTTCTTTCTGATGTAAAAATAATAATATAATTAAAAGAGACTTTCGGCGGCAATTGCTTCTGTTGAAAAAAAAAGTATTTTCTTGATATTTCTCCAATACACTTCTAGAACTGAGCAGAGAAATTTTAATGTTTCATTCGAAAATAGAAGGAGTGGAATCTTGAGTGAAATCAATGGAAAATAACATATAAATTTACAGAGATTTGTTCAAAAACCCTTAAAAATAATTGAGGGTGAAGACATAAAACTATACAGAACTTGTATTTTGTCGCATTTTTTTTTTGTTGATTGCGATCAAACTGCATTTTACCACATTCAGTTAAATATTTAAAGCCTAAAAGTGGTGACATAGAGGTAGACAAATAGACGAACAGGCAAACGGACTGGTGAACTTGTTATTGGACGGATATTATATGGTCTCAGAAAATGTAGTCAAAACTATCATCTCTGCCTGGAATAGCAGCTTTTGGACTCAAAACTTTGGGTTTGTTGCATTGATCGGACTCTAACAGGACACAGAGCCATCTGGAAAGAAGTACAAGAGGCCTCTGGACTCGTAAAATATCCGAGTGAAATTATAAATAAAAAATTTTTCCCAAACGCGAGGATTGGCAGCAGGGTGAGTTCTCTTAGACGTTTTAGTTTTTTAAATTTGTCTTTCTCTGTCACTCGTGAGTTGTTTTATCATATTTTTCTCAATTAGAAAAAAAGCCAGTGGTCCTTAGGGCATTACACATTTGTATGTGTGGAAAAGGAGGAGGTGACTTAAAGCTTATATATTTTAAGACGAAATTAAATCATAATCGAACTAGAAAAACTAAAAACCGATGGAAACTAAGTGCCCGCATTCATTAAACAATTTTTTTTTTCAATACTAACAAACGCAACACTGACTGCGTTCTTCCCATTTCGTCAATGTCGTTGGCATAAGTGAGCAGTTGTAAAACCTTTTGAAAGATCGTACCCCTCATATTAATGTAAGAATTTTGTACAATCCTTTCAAGTATAATGCTAATAATATTATATGAAAGTGGGCCACCTTGTTGTAGTCCCTTTCTGACATCAAAGGCTGCTACAGCCCTTAATGGAAGAGCGTACATTCTCCATCGTCATCGTGCATATACAGACGAGATTAGCATTGATGGCAGACAGCTTATCTCTATTAACGCTGTCAACAGCGACTTTAAAATCGATAAAAAGTATCGATTTGTAGCTCGTGGGTGTTCTTTTTTGCAAAATTTGCCGTAATATCAGATTATTGATTCAAACTTTAAGGCGTCCATATAATATGGTAGATGTCTCTGTATTTGTCACAGAGTGTCTCATTTCTTGAGGATCGTTCAAACGATGGTCAGATTCCATTTGTCGTGCAGCTAGACGGTCAGCTCCGCCTTGTTGAATTTAAGCTTAGACATTGCCATCTTCACCTCATGTCCTTGCCCTGAACATAGACATTTTAACTTATGTGTTCTACCCTAATAATGAGAGCCTAGTTTTTGGTTGCGGTCCTGGTAGTGGTCGTGAACGCGGGACCGTAGTCAGCGGTGAAAGTTCTGATGAAGGTAATGGTGACACTGGTGGTAGATGATCTAGGAGACGCTTAATGTTACACGGTTACTACTAAGTTTCGGATTTTCGATGTTTGACTTAAAGTCGGTATTCGAAATTCGCAGAATGACTGAATAAACTGCTGAAATGTCTGGAAATCGGTACGGTTGATTGTTAGTCAATAAACTGTGGTGCCTCTAAAAATTGTTGGCATTCCAAAAAATATGTCAAAATAACTATATTTTATTATCGCATCAAATTTGCCGCTTTCCAAGTGTCGTTTACGGTGTTAAAACATAATGAAGATGGACAAGAATAAGTACAACAGTTGCAATTGAACAGACGATAAGACGTGAACATTGTGCTAAGAAAAACAATCAAAGTGAAGTTTAAATTAATGCAAAACTAATAAAAAAAAAAAAAAAAAAAAGTACGAACTAAGGATGCCTGTGATTTTGACTTTAATGTTTCGATTTGTATATTCGTTTTCCACTGGGAACATAAAATTTTGTTTTCAGTTCTTAGATTTCTAGTGGAACATAAAACTATTTTGTAATAATGTTTTGTGTGAGATGAGACGCGAACATTGTGCTAAGAAAAACAATCAAAGTGAAGTTTAAATTAATGCAAAACTAATCAAAAAAAAAAAAAAAAAAAAAGTACGAACTAAGGATGCCTGTGATTTTGACTTTAATGTTTCGATTTGTATATTCGTTTTCCACTGGGAACATAAAATTTTGTTTTCAGTTCTTAGATTTCTAGTGGAACATAAAACTATTTTGTAATAATGTTTTGTGTGAGATGATACGCGAACATTGTGCTAAGATAAACAATCGAAGTGAAGTTTAAATTAATGCAAAACTAATAAAAAAAAATAAAAAATAAAAAATAAAAAATAAAAAAAATAAATACGAAATAAGGATGCCTGTGATTTTGATTTTAATGTTTCTATATGTATAGTGTCGCTTTCTATCGGGTACTTAAAATATTGTTTACAGATCTTAGATTTCTCGTGCCCAATTGAAAATAAAACCGTCTTGTAAAAAAATCCAAATTAAAAAAAATATTTTCTATGCGAAAAATAATCCACTCGGGTTGATGCTAAAAAACGATGTCCTGTTGGATGTCTGCAGGTGGCTTCTATCGTTTACTATATTTATTATTTCGGGAGCTGCTGATTGGTCGGTTGCAGGCGGCTTCCAGGAAGCAAGGAAATTATGCCTCTACTGCAGACACGAGAGTTGAACCCGAGCCTTTTATAAAGCGTGGACCAACTGTTAGTTCGTTTTTAAAATTTCTATAAAAAAAAACGATTATTCATTGAAAATAATTTCATTTAAATCGCTTTTTGATGTGATATTTCACAGCTGTGAGAAGTTTGATTTCTGTTTGGAAAGTTTAAATTTTGAATAATTTTAAATTTATTAATATGAATCTATAAATTGAATTTCCAAATTTTAAAGTTGTTGTCGATGAAAACGGAGCGGTAAAGGATGTATAGAATTTTGTTGGAGAAATCGACAAGTGAAAAGAATACTTTTGTAAAAAAAAGTTAATAACCTAACTGTGAAATTATTTTAGAGCTGACGAAATACTACAAAAAAACGTTGTATACGTTCTGTCAGCTTTTTAGCCTCAACCTAAAATTATCAACAATAATAATTAGGGTCATCACAGTTGGAGCTCGCGGTTACAGATACCTCTACGAGTACTTAAACAAGTTCGATGTGGATATTCGCCCATTCTGTGGCTTTAATTGGAGACACGAATGTCCAGGTATGGTTGATAAGACTCTTGCCTCGGGATCTATTTTGTGTCTCTTAGGGAGTAATTAGAGACAAAAGTTCCTTGCCGAAGTAACATTGTAATTGATTTCTTTGTTAATAAAATAATAATAATAATATAATATATATTTATTTATTTAGGCTTTATACAATCACACAAAATCTTAAAGCTAAACATATGTAATAACAAAGAAGAAAACTAGAGATGAACTACAAACTACGGAGGGAGAGGAGAGGCGAAAGTGGGGACTGGGTTAAGAGGAAGAGTTGTAAATCGAAAGTGTGCCGTTAGCCTATCCGTAGTATTTTGGACATTGTATTGTTACAACCATAATCGGTGCGGTGAGAATTAAGATGGAAAAGGGTTACGTAGATCGGTGTTAAAAAAGATCATTAGGAGCAGTGCTTGGCAATCGATGTTTCCAGGCATTAGCTATGAAAACACTTTATCGGCAACTGCACAACGTTTTTCAAGAGATTCTACGTCAACCAAGCGATAGGGTGGTAAGTTACAGCTGTCAGCCCAAGGAAGGCCGCACGGGTAAACGAATGAACCTGCCACAGCTCCAATTCGAAGTTAATGGACTTCGTAAAAAGATGACCAAATTTGTTGACATTGAGCTCAAGTAAATATTTTTGGCATCAGGTTGAGTAACTGTTCAATTCATCATGCAGTGGGCGAAGGTCAGCGAGAGATGGAGATGTGTCTGAAGATTTCCGTGTCATCGGCGTAGACAGATAGATAAGAGTCTTCTATGAGGCAATCCACACCACAAATTGACCAAGATGGCATACGTGACGGTCTTCGGAGGTGGCTACAATGGGGTCAGGCACAGAATATCTAAAAAGGTCGTTGAACTGCCATTATTCCAAGTAAGATTTGATTCACGCAATAAACTTTGATTGAAGGTTTGTGAAGAAAGTTCGTGAGATTGGCATGCTAATTCATAACACAAGTTATCCTCGTCTTCGTCCTGTGCTCAGCCGAGAATTTTGTTGCGGTTGCAGAAAGTGTTCTGCGGATAGCGGTATTATCGGCCCATTTTTCTTCGAAGATGAAGATGGCATAAACTTTCGGTCAACAGATAGAGGCATTACAACCCATTTTTTTGACCAGAAACTGAGGGAATGAACTTGAACGATCTCTGGTTCCAGCAAGACTACCATGGCTACATGCCATACATGCCATACAAGCTGTCCAACAATCGATCTTTTCTGCACTAAGTTCAATAATCGTGTAATCAGCCGTTTTGGTGATGTTGCTTGGCCTCCGCGGAGTTGCGATTTGACGCCGTTGGACTTTTTTTTCCGTGGTGCTTAAGAGCAATGTTATGCTGACTATCCAAAAACGATTGCACACTGGAGAATTGGGTTGACTACGAGTAAGTGGGCTAGTGCTAAGCCAGCCGCGGCAGCGATTTAAATGAAATTATTTTCCATGAATAATCGGTAAGTGCTAAAATCTTTGAAGAATATTAAATGGATTGTTTTTTTTTTTATAGATATTTTAAAAACGAACTAAAAGTTGGTCCACGCTTTATTAAAGGCCCGGGTTCAACTCGTGTCCGCAGTAGAGGCACAGTTTCCTTGCTTCCTTGAAGCCGCCTGCAACCGACCAATCAGCGGCTCCCGAAATAAAAAGTATAGTGAACGATAGAAGCCACCTGCAGACATCCAACAGGACATCGTTTTTTAGCCTCGACCCGAGTGGATTATTTTTCGCGTAGAAAATATTTTTTTAATTTGAATTTTTTTATTGCAACCAAATAGACTATGCCGATGATATGTCTCCTGGCAAACAGCACTGGTGGCTTAAATGAAATATGTAAATAGCTGCAAATCAATGGAGAAGTGGCTGGCTTGAGGATTAACGCCAACAAAACGAAAATAATGCACATAGGCCGAAACACACAACAGTAGATTATTCTGAGTCAGGATACCATAGTAGTCGTGCAGTTTAACTATCTGGGTAGTCTGATACATATCATACGACGGCGGAACGGACTTGGATGTTAACAATATAATAAACAAGGCCCGTAGTGCATTTGGATTCCTTTCTCATGTGTGGAACTCCAGTATAATTTCGCTATGCACCAAATTGAAACTCTGAATGCAACTGTTATACAGCTGTAAAACATGGAAATGCTCTGCCAACATTTCGGGAAGGTTACAGGCTTTCGTTAACAGATGTCTGTGATACATTCTAAAGATCCGGGGGCATCTAATCATATATAACAATGAGCTGTGTAGTAGGACTGGACAGACAAAATTGGATGAAGACACCCAGCAACGAAAGTGGCGGAGGATTGGCCATACACTGAGAAAATCAAACGACAATATAGCGTAGCAGTCCCTAGAATGGAATCGTCAGGGTGCAAGGCGAGTTGGGAGGCAATCATGCTCACAGATAAAGCCACTTGCCACAAACCGGGAGAGATGGAAGGAACTTGTTGGCGCCTTATGCTCCAGGAGGAGTTATAGGATCACATATATATACATATGTTATGTATATATATTATCAGTCCCCAATGTATGCAATAACAATGTGCTGAGCTACAATCTCTTTTATACATAGATCTTGGGTGAAAGCTCGTCCATTCGGTCGCGCTGAAATTGTATTTTTGTTAATACTGTAGGAAGTCGGCAAGATTGCTTCAATGTAAAAAACGCATTAGGAATACGTTTGGGAGTTTTCGAGCTATGGTTGTCATGTATCATTCGGGCCCCAACTTACATATGTATATTAGTAACAAAGCACATGTACAATACTATGTACTACTATGCACGAATATGCATTCGGAATATTTTTATAGTACAAGAGTATATCTTTCATGACGACAATGTTATTACCGACACCTAGGTTTGCATTTTAAGCTATTATGTTTGAAGTAGAAGTTATTGCTTGTTGTCATGAACTGCATATAAAATTTTCTCCCACACTATTTAAATAACATTATAAGCAAGTGTTGCTAAGAAGTGACCCTACTTTACTAGATATGAGACTCCTTGACAACAAGACATACCGTTTCGGCCAGAATTGTTTACTAAACAATTGCCGTAACTTAGTGCATATTCACATTCCATAGCTGCCGGTTATGATATCACGTCGGGAAAAATTACTCATCCAACCGTGGGAAGTGCAACGCTATGAAAATCACCGAAAAAAGGTTATTAACGCTAAAGCAGCCATTGATGTTAGAACTCCTCTTAGCTATCCCCATGTAACTGTAAAGCCAAAGAAAGTCCAGGCCGAGAAAGAGCGTTTGAAAAAAATCGAAAAGGAAAATGTCCGACTGCTACAAAAATTAGGCGACATCATGTGTTCAAAGAGAATGCAAAATTTTTGGATTCAACCAAGGCCCAAGTAAGTGGTACTCTTTCTAGAATTCTAAGCGTAATTCATTAACCGATTTCCGATTAAGTTTCCTGAACCGAGAGAAACTTTTCGAGGTTCGACCAAAAACATGCAAAGCAGTAATGGAAACTACGGATAGGTCTGAGACTCCAGAATTTGCATATCTCCGTTTGGGAACGTACAAGAGATGTCTAAGCTGTTCGGGAAGACCAGTTGAGATAGTTCAGGTAGTAATCTGTTTTTCAAGAGCAAACATTTTTATGTAATTTTAAAAATTCGTGTTCTTGACAATAATAACAAAAGAAAATTCCTGAAGAACGTATACCATGGGAACCAGCAAAGAAGTCCTGGAATATAAGGGAAATTGAAGACCACTATATCAAAAAATGCCTCTATTGTCATAAAATTGTTTAAACAATAAATAATTCAGTTTTGTCTTTTATTTTTCTTTAACTTGCATGTACAGAAATAGTTAATGCTTTAGTTAAAAATGTACCGGTTTAAAACTGTGACAATAACTAATTTCAAGCAAAGTATGTTGTACGAGTATTATAATTGTTGTTGAAGCTTATTGGGGACCGTGGATTAGGTCCAGTCCACACCGAAAATAATGACGTCAGCTACCAGGGTTGACATAGAGCAACAAGGGAACAGGAACACTACGGTATATTTGTGAGCACTGGAATGCTATAAAGATTATCTCACCAAAAACGTTAATGTGAAAAAATGATCCAGTTCTTTAGTATAAAATCCTGTAACTATTCGGCCACAGTGAGATTTCACAGAATGTGGGATCTGAATGTGTGACAAATTCAATTTGTTCCAATGCCTTTCCAAATAAAATTTGCGACATGTCTAAATCTGCTTAGGCAGAATTACAATTCCTTCGAGTAGGTCATTTTGTAGGGTCTGGTCCCCTAAATCTATTTTGGCTGAGGACTTCTAGTTGAGACGGACTACGTCCAATTTATTTCAACGAATTTTTGTGAAATTGTACCGAAACATACAAATTATTGCACCTCTTCGTTACGTGTATCTGCTTCGTTCACAACTATACAAGGGGGGCCATGGTGTAGAGGTAACATCATTGCTGGTCACGCTGGATGTTCACGGTTCAAATGCTGATGTCAAGAATCATCTATTTATTTTACATAAAATAAATAAGTCTATCAATTGCCAAAGCTTATGTCAGCTCTACTGCGAAGGAATAACACTGGCAACTTGATCGTGATGATGACCAGTGATGTTCAAATCTGTGTAAAAAACTATTTTTTACCTTTTTTACGTTTGATACGTTACGTAAAAATCCCGTAAAAAACGTAAAAAACTCGTAAAAAAGGTAAAGAAGAGGTAAATAAAGTAAATTACTGAGAAAAAAGAGAGAAAATGAGAGGCATTGCAATATTTGTCAAAATCTAAATAAATAAAGAAAGTTTTGCAATCGTTCGTTCAGTGTCGTGTGTTGAATTATTCTATAAAGTGCCAAAAATATTATCGGACAAATATTATTAATTTAATTTATATAAAATGAGTTTCACTGGAAGACCAAAATCCGTGAATTTTGAGGGAAATAACTTTTCTCTAGTTCGAGAAGGAAAAAAATATGCAGCTTATTGCAATTTTTGTAAAAAAAACATTGCAAAACACAGCAGAGTCGCGATTACTGGCGCATCGGTATGTATATAAGCTGTGCAATTCGATTATTTAATCATCGATTAATACTCCAAACAGTAAAAGATGCAATGGGTTTGTCGTCCAAAATGAAATGTCGAAAACATAGATGAAGCTGCTGAAAAAACCAGTAATATGGATTCGTCTTCCAACAGTTCCATTTTAATGCTGGTATGTACTTTGATAAAGTAGAGTAACATTCGAAGCTCTGATTGTTTAAGTTTCTTTTTTTATACAGTTATCTACACCAAGATCAGTCTTTGATATCAATCGGAGGGAGCACTGAAGGCATCAATGAAGATGAAGAAGTCATATTTATCTCTGAAGCTCATATCGATTCCGAAGAGTAAGATCTATTACCAACGGCTAAGGCTACAACTACAACATCGTCATCTTCGCTTCTCATGTCATCAGGATCATCTCAGTTTCAAAGCCAAGGAAAATGGGAAATTTAAATGCTTTTGTTGACTTTTTAAAGCCAGGAGCAAATCACGAAATAGATTTAGCTATTGCTTCCTTTTTCTTCGGATGTAATATTCCGATTCACAACATCGAATCACCACATTTCAAAAATATGGTAAAATCTGTGAGGCCATCTTACGCAGCTGTGCTCCCAAAACGGAAAACTTTGTCGGACCAACTGCTGGATGAAATGTACAACAAATGTATCAAAGACTTTCATTCACCAACTCAACAGGATTCGGTGCTATTAATAGATGGATGGAAGAATTCGTCTAGTAACAGCAAAACAGTTGTAACAATGCTGCATAACTCTCAGGGTAAACGTGCATTTCTTAACGCATGGGATCTTAGCGGTGAAATTGAAAATGCGGATATGGTCTCAGATATAGTCTACCAATCAATAGATATGGGGAAAGATATGTATAACGTTTCATTTTACGCAGTAGTGTCAGACAACGCCAGTGTTATGTTGCGTATGGGGAAAAATGTTGCACATGTTTTGTGGCATTCACGATGCAACAGTCATTTAGGAAATTTATTTGCAAAAGACATTGTTGACAAAAATCTGTCAGAAAAAGTAAATTTAATTTTAAAACATTTAAGAACCCTGACCTGGAAAAATCAATTGTGTCGAAAGGTGGAAAGAGGCTGAAATTATCATGCCAGACGCATTGGTGTTCGTATCGCGATAGCTTTGAAAGTTTTCTGAGCAACTTGCAACTCATGAAGCAAATTATTGCTGATGGCCAGCCAAGGAAAATTAAATCTACTATTTGCAAGCTAATTTGTGATGAGGATTTTGTTGCAAGAGTCGACACTAACCAGAAAATGTTGGAACCTATATGTGGACTTATAAACAAGTGCCAAGCTTTAGATACAAGTGTTGCAGATTCGGTAAATATGTGGCTTTCACTTAAAAATAAGAACGGATTTAAGGAATCAATGATGCCATCTTACTTAGAAAGAAAAGAGATGGCATTAAATTAAATCTCACTAACTGCATATTATTTAAATCCTTTTTACGACAAGGCCATTTTATCGACATCCGAAGAACAAATAATAAACCACTTCTTAATAAAAAACTTAGACGCAGATGGATTAGAGAGCTTGCACTCTTTTCGTCAACAAATTGATATTTTTCATACACTTTTTCGAAAAGAAATTAAAAAACCAACAGTTTTTTGGAGCACCGCGAGCATTCATCACCCTCAACTGTCATCTTTAGCTTTGAAGCTTCTTAACATACCAGCATCGTCCGCGCAGATTGAAAGGGTTTTCTCAAACTGGGCTCAAATACATATTCCTTTACGAAATCGACTGACCTTTGAAAGGTCTAAAAAACTCATTCATGTATATTTTTCGATTAATTCAACTAATGTTGACTATATAGATATTGAGACAGAAGAATAATAATTATGTTTCATTGTTAAAAAAATTCAAATTTTTCTAGTTTTTTATTTGGTCAGATTTATTATTATATTTTAGGAAAAGAATACAATGTAATATAATAACAGGGTTATTCCTGATTAATTCATTGCTGGGGGTCCGCATTCCGCATACGCTTAAAGGTTGAAAAACGTTGGATTAAAGAATCTGTTTTCAACAAATCGGGCTTTTTAATCATTATATCCAAAAGAAGATAAGAACCCAATAGTTTTTTGGTACCGCACAGATTAAACAGATCAAACTCTCATCTTCTGCTTTGAAGCTCCCAAATTTGGATTATTTTCCGTGGTTTTTTTTACGTTTTTACCTTTTTTACGTTCTTTACATAGCATAGAAAAAATTCAGCATATAAAAATCTAATGTAGAAAAACGTAAAAAACTACGTAAAAAACGTAAAGTAAAAAATTCGAACAACACTGATGATGACATCAGGAGGAAGGGAAAGTGTACAGTATACACTAATGACAGCAAAACAAAAAATGCTCCCCAGTTATCTGGACGTTACCCTCTGAGTTTACTGAAACTTAATACCACCTGAGTTTCAAACCACTGCACCAATCTTTCTTTCTCTCTGTCTCTTCCCCCTTTCCACCAAAACGCCCGTGTTTTGAAATAGTATAATGGTATTCATATCCCCTTTGGCGCGCTCATAATATAAAAAAAGAGGTTCCGTCATAGAAGTTCATTCTGAAGTAGGCAATTGTACAGGGATTCATACGAAATTATTCGGATCAATGGACTTAACAAAAGTACATCTGCTTTTGGGGTGGGTGGTTAGCTTCGCTAGCTGCAGAGATTTAAACTATGTCTTGGCAGACGCATGCTATAAGCGCTCTATTTCAGAGAAATCCGTTTCAGATCTTAATTGCTCAGGCTTTTCCCCTATTACGTACTGAA
The DNA here is from genome assembly GCA_963082735.1 of Pocota personata. NCBI lineage: Eukaryota > Metazoa > Arthropoda > Insecta > Diptera > Syrphidae > Pocota > Pocota personata. The sequence continues at coordinate 42,402,999 of OY720429.1, read as the reverse complement.
ATCTGCGCCCAAATCATGGTAATCTTGCAATAGAGGTCGTAATATTGGAATAAAATATAGGCAGAACAGGATTATCTAAAAATTGAACAAAAAATTAAACCAACGACTAAAAAAACATACAGAAATGTTACAATTCGTCAAAATGGATATTTATGATATCCTATCCTATACCTTTTAACTCACCCCTAATTAAGAGCGTTGTTGCAAATACCCTGGGAAATAAGAATTAGATTAATTAACATTTATTAGAGCTGATGCGATATCATTACATATGTACCTTGAAACTACCCTCTGCCGATGCATGTACAGTGGCGGAAAGGTAAATAGCACTCAAATCTAACTAAAATTCGTAAGGGTACAAATAAATATATATAAGAAAAACCCGGGTTTGTACATAATTTTTTTTTCATATACTTCAATTTTGAACATAAATACATAACTCAATAGCAATTTTTAACATTGTGACAAAAGTAAGAAGAAAAGCAACAAAAAAAAAAAAAAACATTCAAAGGTTTAAAAAGGGTGGATATACATTTAGTATATATTTTCCAAAACTGCCGCAAGTTTTTTTGGTAAACTTTTTACAAGCCTCTGGTAACGACTTATTGGGATGGAATACTACCATCTGGCCATAAGTTGTCCGAATTTGAAATTATTTTCGGTTTTAAGACCTTATCGACGTCATTCCACAGATTTTCAATCGGATTTAGATCCGGATTCTGTGCTGGCCTAAACTGATTTGGCTGAATGTTTTGGGTCATTATCGTGGACAAATCTCCAAGTTAAGGGCATATTTTCGAAGGCAAACGGTTCCATGTAGTTTTCCAATATTTCTCTGTTCTGATGTTGATCCATCCTACCAGGTACTCTGACTATAGAACTAACACCGTGCCACGAAAAAGCTGCCCACACCATTACAATACCGCCACGGTGCTTAATCGTTTTCATCATGTACTTTGGATTAAACTCTTGACATTGTGGACGACGAACGTAGACTTTTCCATCAGAACGGAATCTATCAGCTATGTTCCAGAATTCGAGTGAAATGAAATCGAAATCGAAATTGCAAATCGAGTGAATTCGATTTTAGTGTTCCACATTCCGAACGATTTACTAATGTCGAAAATTTTTCGAAATCACTTTTTGTGAAATTAAAAACAACTGATATCTGTCATTTGAGACGTTGCTCAAATATTTTTATTTTGGCGAATCGTTTGTGTTTTTTAAATTTCGTCTCATTATCGCGATTTATTTAATAATGAGTGCTGTATGAATTGCCATGGTACTGCAGATTGACAAAGAGAAGTATGCTGAGGAAAAAATAAAAAGGCGTACGCTGAGAGACCTTTCAAATCCGTTGGAAATTGCAGATGCTGCGTACGTACAAGTTTTGCAAACGAAAGTTCAGTTTTCTTACTTTATTTGTTATTCCAGATTCATATCATATTATCGATTAGATAAATGTGCTCTCATGATGGTGCTGCAAACTATTAGGCCGCGCATCCGCGACAACTCGATCACCTTTCATGAATCCTCTAGAAAGATCCTTAGATCTTTATTGCCTCCTGTGCAATATTCTTTTGCTTGCCCCTGTTTAAATATATTATTTTAATAAACTTATTAAAAAATGCAATGCAATTTATTCGCTTACATTTTCAATGACGTCTGCTTTGTACTATTTCACACTGAATGAAACGATCGCTTTGAAATCACGCGCAAATCGATAAAATCGAAATGTGGAATACCCCAATTTCACTTTGGTTCAATTTCGAAAAATTTGAAATCGAACTCGATAATAGTGAAATATAGAACACCAAATTTCCTCTTTGGAATGCAGCAATGTAGTCCTGCTTCAGTTAGGCGATAGCGCACAAGTCTTGACGTCACGTCTGGCGAGGTTAACACATTTGTTTAGCTATTGGGATGGTATGTCCCATGATGCAAAGGTGGCCGAGGCTGAGATTCTATCCAAAGATTGTAGTGCCCAGATATGGACACAACCTACGGGGCTGCTGGAATGCAGCTGGCGATATATAAAATCATTCTGCTCATCTGCCACCACTGCGTCGAAGTTGGGATATCAGTAATATCAATAGAAATTAAACCAAAATGAAAATAATTTACCTACCCAAAACGTGGACGTCACTGTTGTCATTTTAATCTGTCATTATTATTTTTTTTTGCTATTCAGTTTCTCCTGATTGTACTAGATTTTTTTTTTTCGTTAAATGTCCTAAATGAAACAAAAAGCTCAAGTTGGTACACAAACCGAAATTATTTAAATTTCAAAAAGAGCAGGACGTTGGTATTTTCATTTTTGATAGCGGATACAAATTTAAACTAAACTGTTCAAGAATCTGTAAGCTAGTGGGATGTTTAGACGATAAAGTGGACCTTGGACAAAGGCCAAGACCATAAGTTGTGCGACGAATCCGGTAATGAAAAGACCTTTTGGAAAGGCAGTGAATGGTGTTTTACATAACTTTCTTAATGTAAATTTTTTTTGTTTATAGTTTAAATGTATCTGACTAGTGCTATATCGAAAAAGGAAAGAAAAGGGCTGAATTGCGGACGACTTGACGGTCACTAACGACAATTTGCAACAGAAGTGGCCGCCAAGTTTTTTTATTGAAGCCGCAGTAAAATGTTAAGGGAATATTCCAAAGAAGAAGCGAACTTCAAATCGTTAGATAAACAATTTTGTCCAACAAATTTAAAATCAACATGTTACTCCTTAGATATTTGTACATATATACATATATACATACATATATATATGTATATATATTTCTTTTGTAGGCGTGATAAAATATTTAATAGTTAGTTTTTTTTAAAGTAAACTAGCGGGTACCCGATGTGCGTTGCTTCGCACTTGTGGACAAACTGCTGGACCGATTTTGACCAAACTTCACAGAAACACTCTAAGGCCAATACCGAAGAATGCCCGAATTTGTTATATAAATTTGAGCTCAATCGGTTCGGTGGTTTTTTTTCTTTTCAAATGATTAAGATTGAAATCGTGTGTGATTTTTTTTTATTAAGTTTGTGAGAACTTAATGACTTTCTAAGATAATTTTCAGGGAGTGCGCAAAGGCGGTTAAAGCCCTTTCGGTGACAATGGATTGATGTGGCAGCTACATCTACATTAAAGGGGGATTCAAATCTCCAGGCCAATGAATTTCCAGGTTGGGAGGGTAAAGGCCAAGCTGGTTTACCATCAGCAAAGCCCTCGGTATGGTAGTCTTAACCATCACCGTAAATAGCTTTGAAAGAACAATAAATGTCTAAGAAAACGCACTCAAAAGTGGCCTTGGCCATATAATACGTATGGAAGAAATGTAGAGAAATTCAACGTCTACATATTTGACCTACACATTTTTTTTCCAAACATATTGCGAAAAACGAAATTTTTTTAAAATTGGGCAGACTTTAACAATTTTTACCGTTATACTGCTTCGGATTCTAGAATCACAAATTCTTGATCAAAAATATATACAATTTTGAGGGTTTATCGTTATTATTTCTCTATGTTACAAACTAGGTATCAAATTTAATATACCCTGGACAGGGTATCATAATGAAACAAAAGCGTGTTCAAAAAGATTTGGTGATCCTAAGTACAGAAGTTGGGGTAATATTTAGTGAAAGTTGTATCATTTGTCGATTAATAATCGGCTACGTTTTAATTTGCGTTATACGAGTGATGCTGCATGTATTTTAAGTGACCATTTATATGTTGACGAAAATACGATTGGTCACATTTTGGGCAAAGTACTTCATTAATTCATTGGCAGGTACTCACCACGTCTGTAAGTACCTGCGAAGTCTTAGCCGAAATGCACTTCCCAGGATCCTTCCTTGCTCCTATCTCCCCAGATGATGTTCATCAGGTTAGGATCAATAGGCCAACCACGGAAGTTAAAATAAGTTGGGCAATATACTCATTCCAACCTTTAAAAGCCTCAGGAGAAGACGGAATATTTCCAGCACTCCTACAAAAGGGCACCCCTCTCATAATACCAATACTGATCAACATCTTCAGAACTAGTTATGAGTGGGGTCATATAGAGGTCATCGTAAAATATATACCTAAGGTAGGTCGCAGACCAACAGATCTACCAAAATCATATCGACCGATAAGCCCCACCCCCACTTCTTCCTCAAGACGATGGAGAAAATTCTGGATAGACATATCAGAGATGGGGCCCTTCGTATGAACCCCCTTCATAAGAATCAATGTGGGAAATCAACTACCCATGCTCTTCAGAAGCTCACATCAAGAATTGATAAATCGCTTAGGACAAAGAGATAACGGTAGGTTGTTTTCTTGATATCGAGGGTGCCTTTGATAACACTGAACACGCCCAGGATATACAGATGTATCCAAAACATGGTAGTAGACAATACTACAGGAAACTAAAAATCACACTAGGCAACCATAAACTCAGCATCATTGCTGCGAAAGGATGCCCTCAAGGAGGAGTTCTCTCTCCTCTACTATGGTCCATCGTAGTCAATGAACTGCTGGCAATACTCGACAATGACGGCTTTTATGTCCAAGGGTACGCAGATGACATTGCTATCCTAATCAGAGGTAAATTCGAAGAAACAATCTCGGATCGCCTCTAGAGGGCATTAAACCTAGTTGTCGGCTGGTGCAGGAAAGTTGACTTAAATGTCAACCCCAAGAAAAGTACTTTAATTGCTTTGGTGAGACAATAGAATTCTCAAAAGAAGTCAAATTCCTTGGGGTAACCCTGGATGAAAAACTCACATGGAATTCTCATCTCAATAAAGCCATAGACAAAGCCAGGATCTCCCTGTGGACCAGCAGAAGTCTTCTTGGCAAGAACTGGGAACTAAATCCTAAAATGACTCTACGCAGTATCCGTATGGCAAAAAACTAAACACAAGACAGGCTCAATAATTTACAAGGAGTAGCTTGTGTGTGTGCTACAGAAGACATGAGAACTACTCCCACACAGCCCTAGAAGACATCCTAAATCTACCACCAATTTTCTTTATATCATGAAAGAAGCTATGGTTAATGCCTATATGCTTATCACAGAGGATAAAGAGAATACAAGATCAATACATTCTGACCTTGTTCAAGAAATAAAAAAGAATGAACTACTTGAAATAAGTATAACAGACAAATGTCTTCCGAAATTCAACTTCAGCCACAACTTCAAGGTTACATTTCCAGTTAGAAGCAACTAGGAACAGAATAAACCTACATTTACTAGAGACTCTCATGTATGGTTCACAGATGGGTCCAAAACAGATGAAGGAGTTGGGGCCGGAGTATATGGGCTGAGTACGAATACTCTCCTATACGCAAGTATGGATAAAAGTAGCTCAGTATTTCAAGCCGAAATACATTCAATAGAGCTGTGTAACCGGGAGAACATAAACAGATCTATAACCAATAAGAACATTTGTATCTTCTCAGATAGCAAAGTTGCGTTGCTTGCAATTAAGGCATATGAAATTACCTCAAAACTAGTATGGGATTACCTTCAACTGCTCATAACATTGACCATCACAAACAGAGTTCATCTCATTTGGGTACCTGGCCACAGCGGTTATGAAGGTAATGAAAAAGCTGATGAACCAACTAGAAAAGGATCCGCATCAAACTTCATGCTACCAAGACCATTCTTTAAAAACTGGCTCAAAGAAAAAGCGCATCATTACTGGATGGAAACTGAAGGTGACAGAAAGGTCAACAAATTCTTACCAAATACTTCCCACCTAAGAACGAAACAACTCTTACAACTGCTTGGTCACAGGTTTCTTAACGGGACACTGCGGAGTTAAAAAACACCTCATGACCATGGGAATAGCACGGGACAACGTATGCAGAATGTGCAACGAAGACGAAGAATCAGCAGAACACTTACTTTGCCACTGTGACTGTCTTATCAAAACACGTCATCGTTTCCTAGGTAACTTCTACCTCAAAGCAGAAGAAATATCTGCCAGCGCACCCACAGACATAGTCGGATTCATCATAAAATCCGTGAATGACGTAGACGTATGACAAGGACAATTTTCCAACACTTTCAAATTCTACACAGCATAACTTACCCCGAACTAATGCGATTTAGATGATTTTCAGACGGGGCCATTTGCACGCTAATCTAAATTAATCAACTTGTGTTGAAATTCGTTAATTTGATCTTGAGCTAGACATGCGAGAAGGATATAGTTGACAATCAAAATTTTGGAGATCTTTTGGCACACAACCTCCCCCCATAAAAAACTCCCATGGGACAGTCTACCAACTATATCAGACCTGGAACTATACGTCTATACTGGTCATCGCAAAATTCGAGTGCTTCATTTAAGGTTGTTTGGTGGACTGCTTTAGGTAAGGGCATACCCCATAAAAAAAAACTAGGCGAAGTCTAACGATCGGCTTGTTTACACACTCCCCACGACATCCTCTGCAGCACTAGATACTCTGTTTCATATGATACCCCCCACAGCGTGTGCAGGTATTCGCCTTAAACCAGCTTCACAGCCTACATTTTGAACAAATTGAAAATATTTCCTGAAAACATCGGCTACACGGGTACCGTGAAATAACGCTGAACGAAATAAGGCTGAATTTGAAATTCGAAAGGTTTGAAATTTAAATATTCTCGGTTTGTGCACCGAATTTTGTTTGAAAAAGTGAAAATGAAGTGAACAAAAAAATAATGACAGATCAAATATGTATGTCAACAGCGGCATCCATGTTTTGACTAAGTAAAATATTTGCATTTTGCTTCATTTTGTATTTGGTGATCAGCTGCAGTCCAGCAGTAATGTAGTACCTAGCATCCCATTCTCGGCCACCTCTGCACCATGCAGTATTCTGGGTTGCCCAGGATAAATAACCAAGAAAGGCTTCACACTTTACAGACATCTTCATATGTACATACATATATCGACAGAGTGTAGTTTCAAGGTATTACATATGTAGGTGACATGACATCCGCACTTAATAGAAAATCTAAATTTCTATTTTAGAGCCGGTGCACACGTTTTTTTAACACGCGGTCCCCCAGCGACACCATGTTTGCGTGTTACAGTCCACACAACTAGATTGGGTTGTTCACACAAACGCTCGGAGATGCTGTGGGACCGGCGTCATACTTCTGGGTAATAAAACCAGCAGGTCACCATAACAGCGCAACGGTGCAGCGCGTGCATTTGTGGTCAAGAATAATTTTTTTTTTTTTTTTTTTATAATTTGCCCGCTCCGAAGAGGATATGAATACTCTTATCCTATTACAGGACACGGGCGTTGTGAAGAAGAGAGAGAGAGAGAGAAAGAAAGATTTTAGTGTAGTGGTTTGAAACTCAGATAGTATTAAGTTTCTGTAAACTCCAAGGGTAGCGTCAAGATAACTGGAGAGCTTGTTGGTTTTGCTTTTGTCGTTGCTCATGATTCACAGTATTTTTTTATGCCATATGACCACTCTACTGGCAGTGTTATGCCTTCGAAGTAGAATTGACTTAGCTTTCGCAATTGATCGACTTTTTTATTTATTTCATGCGAAATAAATAGATGATTCTTGACATCAGGATTTGAACCGTGAACCAACAGCGTGACAAGCGACACTAAACCACACATTGTTTGATATTGACTAGTGCACACGAGTGTAATTTTTCCGCAAATTCTAATAGGAAGGAAATGGTAAAGAAATCGATATCATATTATTTATAGGCGAAATAAAAAGCTACCCGAAAATATGGAATGTTGCTGCCGAAACGTACCATGCCCGGTAAAGGAAAAGAGAGGCGTGGATAAATGTTTGTCGGGTATTTTGTGAGAGCTTCAAAGAGAAAGACGACAAAGTCTAGTTCTTATATTAAATTTTGAAGCAAAGTTTGCATTTATAGTAGGTATATGACGTAAATAGTTATTTAAAGATAAATATTGGCAATAATTTATATGAATAAAAGTATTTTTTATTTATAGTAATTAAATATAGTTTTTTTTTGTCATGTGATACTATAATACTAACATCAGATACAAAATAATCTGCCAACTGATTTCTTGCTTGAATCGACTGATTAGGTGTTCTTAAGGATCTTGAAGAGCCTTGAATGAATCTTTCTATAGACATTAAATCTTTGATGTTAAATCCACTTACAAAGTTATGAAGAGCCCAACAGTATTGCTAAATCCAAATTTCCATTGATAGATTTATGAAAGATTTTCCATTTATTAGAGAGTATCCTAAATGATAAAAACTTTACCACTCATTATGTTTTGTGAAAGTGCAAATGCCTCATCACCAATAAACGCGTAGGGTTATATTTGGTCCTACAGTACCTTGGAATGTTTAATTCATTATTTTCAAGTTTTTCATAAAAATTAGTCCTTTCGAATATAGTGCTGCCCGATCCTTTTCCAAAAGCACCAACGTCGATGTAAAGCAATACTATGGAAAAAATCATTTTGTAAATATAAAAAAGGATGAGTGGGTTCATCCTTGGTTTTCGTAATCGCACATTTAAATATAAAATTATTTAGTAATCAGTCGTGAATGCAAAATAGACCAAAATGCAACACAGTTATGATTTTATTATTGCTATTTCAGGCGAAAAATTTATCCAAAAGTGGAAAAAATATCAAGGATCATCAACAAAAGCAAAAGTGAAAAAAAAAAAAAAAAAAAAAAAATTAAAATCGTGACAGGCTGCTAACTCTGGAAGACGGTATGTGTATGCACGGCAGTTACCTTTTTGCCAAGTTGCTGAAAACCCAGTCAAGATTAAGTAACGATGTACTACAGGGTCTGGAAAAATCTGTGGAACAACCGGAGTCACAGAATAATACTTCACAATTGTCCTCCTCGCTACAACCAGAATTCTACAAAGAAACGTAGACGTGACATACGAGTAGAATCTACTTTGGTTGATTTTATAAATGCTCCGATTACTTCAACTCCATCAATTGTTTCAGAGATCATTTATCCATATAATTTTTTGAAAGTATCCTTCCGTCTATAAGAGGTTTGACAGAAGACCAGAAGCTAGAGTTTCGCTGTGAAACCCTTAACATCATTAAGCTGATCTTTATCCGCTCATGCATGCACCAACTTCATACGAATATGGATATCTACCAAACATTATACATTACCAATTCTCACATCGATCCGATCGTACATACGAGTATGTATCAAACATATTCCAAAAACTTCACTGAACCTCAGCTCAATCAATGTCCCATACAAACAACACAGATTCGAACAATTCCTCCTACTCAATTTTCTCAAACACCCAACCCGGGTCTGAATTTAAATTGAAGATCTCCATCTTCCTAATCTTACACAACTTTATATACATAACCAGGCGTACAGCGAAGAACACAGTATGGACATTTTTAGAGATGAAATTTAAAACAAAATGTAAATGCAAACAAAAAACAAAAAAAATGTAAAAACAAGATATTCTGTAAAACAAAATATAGTTTGTATACTTAATACTAATATATACAGGGTGTTCCAAAATTTTTGCAAAATTTGAATTTTGCGCCATTCATGAGGTAAAGTGTTGCCAACAAAAAAAAAGACAGCCTGACAGCTGACAGTTCACGCACAGATAAAAAACTATATATATATATATTATTAAAAATGGAGCGTTACACGAAAGAACAACACGTTTTCATTGTTGAGCAATATTTTAGAAATAATGAAGGTTTGACAGTTCCCCCCTTGGTATAATCGCAAACTTCGCGCCTTACGTAACAAGAGAAACAAGTTATGGGCAGCTTTCCTTCGTACCAATTCTGTTTTGGACTATTCCAACTATCTCGGTTCCTACCTTCAATTCAATCAACTTTTTAACTCTCTCTAACAGCGGCACCTAATTAACGCGCAAGCAAATCTTATAAACGACCCCAAGTTATTTTTTCAATTCGTCAACTATAAAAAAAAAATCTGACGGTTACCCTCCGTCCCTCTCTTTTGAAAACATATCTGCAACTAATCCGCAAACCATTGCCAACTTTTTGCCACATATTTTAAACAATCCTTCGCCGACAACTCTTTTGAACCAGACGCCTCTTACTTCAGTCACCTTCTTAATTTCTCCGTCGGCCCCTTTCTGTCCCTGTCTTTTGATGCTGCTGTAATTGAAAATAAACTACAAAATCTTAATGATGAATTCTCACCCAGCCCAGATGGTCTCCCTGCCATTTTTCTTAACAAATGCTCTTCCATTCTCTCCCTCGCCCTCTCTCATCTCTTCCGTTTGTCTCGATCACTAGGAGAATTCCTTCAGATTTGGAAGACCTCTTTCATAACCCCCATACACAAAAAGGGATCAAAGAACGAAGTAACAAACTATCGCCCCATTGCTAAACTTTCTCATCTACCCAAACTTTTCGAAAGTATTTTATACCAAGCCTTAAGCTTTCAGTACAAGTCTCTTATCTCTCCCACCCAACACGGCTTTCTGAAAGGTAAATCAACTACCACTAACTTAGTCGAATTTGTGTCCTTCGCCCTGTCTGCCTTAGAGAATGGCAAAGAAGTCGAAGTTATTGCAACTGGTTTTAGTAAGGCTTTTGATAAGATATCTCATAACTTAATCCTCTTCAAATTGTCTGCCCTCGGTTTCGAACCCATTTTGCTCAAATGGATATCTTCTTACCTGGAAAACCGTTCTTACAGAGTTCGCTTCAGATCCATCTTATCGGGTCTCTTCTTGGTCACCTCTGGTGTTCCGCAAGGCAGCCATCTAGGTCCCCTTCTCTTCATTCTAACCATAAACGATGTCGAGAGGGTTACTAAACGCTCTTCCCTCTCTCTGTACGCTGATGATACCAAATTTTTCAAAGCAATCTCTTCACCACATGACTACTGTCTCCTTCATCAAGACCTTGATAGTTTTTCGAACTGGTGCCTACAAAATCGCTTAGAGCTCAATATCGCCAAATGTCAATCCATTACCTTTTCACGTAAGCACCACTTGTCCTCCGCCCGCCTTTACCTTCTCCATGGTCAACCTATATCCATCGTTCAATCTCTCCGCGATCTTGGAATATTGTACGATAGGGAACTAAATTTTCGTTCACATATTGATGAGATAATTCGTAAAGCTAACTCATCACTTGGCTTTGTCAAACGTTGGTCTAAAGAATTCTCTGACCATTACGTGACCAGATCCCTCTACATTACCATTGTGCGCCCACTCCTTGAAAACGCCAGTCAAGCATGGTCACTCTTTCAGCAAGTTCATGTGACCAGAATCGAGAATGTTCAACGTCGATTTCTTCGATTTGCCCTTCGAGGTCTTCCTTGGAACGATCCATTTATCTCAACCTGAGTATTCTAGAGAAACGCAGATATGTTGCAGTCATTCTTTTTATTCATCGACTTGTCGATTGCGCATCTCTTTATAATTCAATTTTCTTCAATACCAATCCACGAAATTTACGATGCCCTCATCTTTTCTATCTACCGTCCCACCGCACTTCATATGGATCTAATGAACCAATTTCCCGTATGCTGCGGAAAGTGAACTCAAACCTCACCCAGTTTGATTTTAACCTCAGCACTCCCTGCCTCAAAACCAAACTCCTTCACCATTCTCCTTAGCTTTAAGCCTTAGTTTTAAGTTTTAGTTTTAAGGTTTAGGTTTAAGTTTTAGTTGTAGCTTATAATAAGCCAAATAAATTTTTTTTTTTTTTTTATAATTTGAGCGCGCCAAATGGGATATGAATACCATTAAATTATTTCAGGGCACGGGCGTTTGTAAAAATTGAGAGAGAGAGAGAGAAAGAAGGATTGGTGTAGTGGGTTTGAAACTTAGGTGGTATTAAGTTTCAGTAAACTCCAAGGGTGGCGTCCAGATAACTGGGGAGCTTGTTTGTTTTGCTTTTTGTCGTTGCTCATGATTCACAGTATTTTTTTCCGTCCTCCTGATGTCATCATCACGATCAAGTTTTAAGCATTTAAGCCATATGAACACCCTACTGCCAGTGTTATGCCTTCGCAGTAGAGTTGACTTAGCTTTCGCAATTGATCGACTTTTTTATTTATTTCATGCGAAATAAATAGATGATTCTTGACATCAGGATTCGAAATGTCAACCTGCAGCGTGACAAGCGATGATGTTACCGCTACACCCCTACCAAATCATCTTCCGCGTTGAGACTCAGTTTTATCTTGATGGCTTTGAAATATGTTTACTGTTTTAAATTTTGGTCTATGCCATTACGAGTATGTATGGAATACAACATCAGTTAAATGGGAGTTTTTGCGAACTTCGATTCTTGTGAGGTAATTTTCGATGATTTTTCGGCACATTTCTGGCTGTATTGCGCCCATAACTTCACTGATATTGGTTTTTAAGTTTAGAGATTATCTCTAATAACATGATCTTTAGCATGGTTCCATAAAAATAAATCTAGCGAGTTCAGATCATACGATCTTGGTGGCCAATTGATGTCGCCATCTTGAAATTAAATGACAGTGGAACTTTCCGTGCTTATGTTGTGTGACACGTAGCACCGTCCTGTTGGAAGAGCATATACCCCATATCATTGTCTTCAATTTCCGGACCAAAAAAGTTGGTTATCATTTGACCATAGTGCAGAGAATTCACCATACCAGTCGCGCTTTCATCGTTTTAAAAAAAAAATACCACCCGATCATGCCGCCGGTCCACAGCGGTGGATGCAGTGGCCTCTCAATGATCACATTTGGATTTTAAGAATCTTGTATTCTGCAAATTTGTTTATTTATGTAGTCGAGCAAGAAATGGACCTCATCGCTGAAGAAGATTTTGATCGAAAAACCACACAGATACGAGTACACAGATATTACAGAACTGTTATTTTTGTAGCAATATGCAACAATTTTAATGCTTTGAGCGGTAATTAAGCGATCCATATTGTAAAATGGCAAGGCAAGAACTAATTAACTGTCAGCATGGATGATAGATGGATTTGACAGATGCTATATTGAGGGGATGTAAAATCCAAACCCCGAAATGAATAACTCTTTAAATTCAAATCATGTAAATCACAATGAAACACAAATTAATTAATTCGTTACTATTAAAGCAAATCACAGCATATCCGTCAACCCAGTTTAACCAATATCACCTGACGACTGCCTTTGCGGTAAAATTAAAATTCTAAATTCAATTTAATGGACCTCATCGATCAGGCTATCCCAGGATCTAATGTAGAGAAAAGGAAAAAAAAAAAAAAAAAAAAATCATTTCAATGTTCATTTTATTATTTAAAATCGAAGATTGATTGAGTAAACAGTAAACAATATCGTTCCACATCCTGATTAGCATGCACATCTCATTCTCGCCGGACATACATATCCTGCAGAAGCGGCAGACCGCCACCGAAAACGGTGGCAATAAAACCTGTCCCTCGATTATTGTGTTCGATCGTAGTCGCGGCAATAACACGTTAGTGTGATCTATAGCCACGGGGTCATTGATCAAACGAAAATTACCACGCGTGTCGTCGATCGATATTTTGGGGTCTTAACTTGCTGAAGCGGACAATCTGTGGAGGGACACTGCTGCGATACCTGCCGTTCAATATTGCTTGTGCGTGTGAGTCAGTGTGAATAAAGAAAATGACGACCAATAACAGATACTTCTAAGTGTTGTACCTGTGGGCTGTGATGTTGGTCCAATCAGGTGAAAGGTAAACAAATGGAATGTTGGCAACGCCTTCTGCTGGAAAGATGTGTTGAATTGGTCAAAGAGGTGGAATGGAACGAAGGTAATATACGCAGGTAAGTTGGTTGGCCTACAGGTGGTCTGTTATGTGTTTTTTAATTATATACTTATTAAATTTTTATTAATAAGAAATTTATTTAACATGAAATTTTTCATAAAAGGTGGCATATACGAGTACTTACATATGTATCTTCAATTGCTCCCAAAAAGGCAGTAATGTTTTTGTGAACAATTTTTGATATCTTGGCATCACTAGGTATAAATTGTATCTAGTTGCCTATTTATTTTTATTTAGCGCATGGATTACAAAAAAGACATAGCTTCTGATAATGGCTTTCAAGTTTCCCGTATAGGACAGGTTTGGGCAGACGATGGCTTGTAGAGGAGTTATGAACCCACTTAGCTACGGTACAGTTGCATCTGTCAGTAAAGTCCGTATCCGGTTTAGATTGCATCAAGCTCTCCTCGACAGTTCGAATTCAGTTTGTCTGTTTTAGTTTTTAATTATTCAGCCCATGATGAACACAAAGACTCTTCTAGTATAAAGTTTTGTAATGGAGGTTGGCTTGAGCGTAGTCTCAGAGGGTAGGAGTTTCCAATGCCAACACAAAGTGGGATCCTCGCATTTCTTTGGATTTTCTGGAATTCACTGAGAAGGGTCTGTTTTCTTCTCCTTTCTGGTGGAGATATATTACACAGCATTGAAAGCCATTCAATTTGTGTTGGTTTTAGAGTGTCCTATGTTAACCTCATGGTGGTGTTCAGTTGGGGTAGTTATTGTTGGTGTGGTGACTTTTTAGCCAAACTGGAGCACCATCGTCTGCAGTTGAGCAAACCAGTGAGAGAGCAGAGGTGCTTAGACAGTTTGCAGAAGCACAACAAGAAGTTCCTGTCAGGTTTTCCATTACGTTGTTCCTTGTCTTTACTTTTTGTGAGGCTTTGATTAGGTAGGGCTTATATGTGAGAGTTTTGTATGGTATGTATTTCGGAGTGAAATTGAGCCTTAAGTAGACACTATCAAATAGTACTCGTAGTTTTCTTCAGGACTCTCTATGATTAAAGTGAAAGCAACAGATCTCAGTTTTGGCTGCACTCGGTTGCAGGTTCCACTTCTTGCAGTAAGCTGATAAATTGTTCAGTTCTGAAGTCGCTATTTCTTTAAGGGCGTCAAAGATTGCGTTTGAATGAGAACGCCATATAGGCAGCCTAGTCGAATTTGCAGGAGGTTGTGGCTGGTAGGTCGCAGATGTATAAATTAAACAGGATAGTGGCAAGCACTGACTCTTGTGGAAAACCGTTGCTAAGCTTTCTTATTTTACTGCGGTTGCCATTGCAGAAAATATTAAAACAGCAATGCTTAGTGACAGCATTGAGCATATTAAGTCGCATGGAATAATCTAAAGAAGCAATCAAAATAAAAACTGGTTTTCAATTAACGTTGGAAGCTATTTTTGATAATGTTAGCACAAGGATTTGTTCAGTCCCAAGTCGGTTGAGAATCATGCGTTCAAAAAGCCTTAGGAGATCCTTGTAATAGAAAAACAATTAGGTTTGCCTGGCTTGAGGGGGGAGATGAATTTTGACGTTTAGAAGGATGCGAGAAGTTTTGAAGAAGACAATAGTTGGGAACAAACTTGGCCTAGCCATCTTCTTACTTTCGGGTCAGTAAGCTTCAACATTTTGGGTAGATTCTATCTGCTCCGCTGGTGTTCCAGATTTGATGGGCAAACGAGCAATATCAACTTCTATTGTAGAAAAGGGGGTCGAACACGTGGCATGTGGAGTTGTGTTTTTTCGTAGATTTTTGAATTCCTTGTTAATGTTCTGCTTTCGATAGCTTGGCTCTATGGGTAGCTACGCTATTCGGGTTAAGCAAGATTTCGAAGCAGGCGAGAGATTTGACGAGCCTAACTTTTGGAGTAAGCTCCATTTGGTGATGGCCATGGTGTAGTGGGTAGTGTGTTTGATTGTGACACGTGGTGTACAGGCTCGAGTCCAATTGGGGAACAGCAACCAACAGCTACAGAAAATAAAAGAGAAACGAACAAAATCTAAGTTTCTCCAACCACTACAACAACAAGGATTTCTGCCTGCTATAAAGAGGCCAGCAAATCGTTCAAAATTCGTCTGTATTAGGGGGATAAATCGGATGGCATCTTCGGTTTTCCTAGAGAATCTTGCTTAATTGGCTTTCTGGAAATTCCACCTGAGCTTTGAAGTGGAGCCTGTAGTTGATATCTTTTATAACAGAACGGTATTGGCTGTTTGAAAAGTCAGCCTTGAATGTGCGAGATGGGTTTAGGGGCCCGTTTTTGATCTTAGGTATGAAGCGGTGGTCGGTCGTTAGCATCGAGCACCAGGTGGAAACCCCTCCATTCATTTTCCGCTATTTTCTTCATCTACATGATATCGTCAGAGACTGTAATTCTTGTTGAAGTCCTAAGCGTAGATTAATAGGTGGGGGTAATGGAGAAGGACTTTACGTTTGGGAGCTTGCAGACTCTGATGTTGTGGGTCTAGCTAACACGTAGAGCTATTGAGGAAATATTGCTGGGCTCTCTTTACTCGGCTACTCGTTAATGTTGCATCTGACGTAAGTGGCAATACCATCCGATAGGTGGTTGATTGTTGCGAATATGCTCAATCCGAAGATTTTTCCACGGTGGAGCAAAGCTTCATGTGTTGGGGTATGGGCTTCCTGAATCACTACTACGTTTATATTTTCTTCTGGCAGAAATCGGAACAGGTATTCTGACTTCTATCTATTTATCCTTTCTAAGAGTATGTTGATTTGAAACATACGGAGTCATTGCCTGGTAGTCCTAGATCACATCTGGTCCATGTGATGCAGAGAGAACGTGTTCTTCTCACTTCTTTCTTGTTTTGGTAACCTTTGTTTGTGGTTGCCAGGAGATCTAGTTTGGATAGTATTTTATTGACGTGTTTGTTTGACTCCTATTTGTTGTAGTTCAATTATCATTACTCAGGACGCACCGCGAAGCGAACTATTTTACTTCTCAATTTCTCTGTTGTACCGTATAATAGAGAAACACGAATAAAGTAGGTCGTACAATTCTGTTTATCCCGCTCGAATTTTCATTCTGACCTCAAAATTAACATTACGTTACTGAAAGCCAATTTAGAAAAGTGCAATTTCCTCGAAAGTTATGCACTTGAAATAATTTCATAAATTCAGGGCACTGGCGTTTAGGAAAAGGGGGAAGAAGAACAGAGGAGATGCCTGTGCACGTTGGCTTTAAATGTTTGATGGTTGTAGTGATGAGGAAATACAAAGTCTGGTATATCATCCCAGTTAGCACTAAGGGTGAACTGATCCACATTCGAAGCATGACGCGTATTGCAGGTACAATTTTGAAGGGGAGGAATGCAACTGAATATTTAGCTGGAGCATTTTTTTTATAAAAAAAAAACGATAACATAGGGAAAGACACCTATAAGTTTTAACGTGGGATCATGTACCCTAGAATACTGGTATTCCCAAGGATACCGTATCTAACACACCCCAGCAAGAAAGGAATCGGTGATATATTGGAGTTCGCTAGACGAACAAGATGATTTCCCGACCACTATATGACATAATCTCTTTTTCGATACCCCCATGATCCCAATACCTACATCCTCTCTCATCACTTAATTTCCATTTCATCACTTTTCCTACAGCTCGACAGACGAATGGAACACAACGGGTCCAGTGGAGGCCTAAGTGAAGAGTATAAGCTCACCCTCTTAAACCAACCAACCAACCTACCAACCATGTACCCTAGGATGTGCAAAATGGTCTTGGGTATATCAGACTAGACGCGGCCGTTATATACCAGCTTTGGGCGGATGAATGCCTTATAAATTGAGGCCAGATCAGACGAAGTTAAATATTTCTTGCACCGACATTTCACAGCATTTTTGGCGACCTCGAATATGTGACCGTTCCATCGAACGTTTAAGCGATGCCAGTACCATTCATGGATAATGATTGTGGGTTTTGGTTTCGCTTGAGTGACAGAAGACAACACTGTGTTTTGGAACCATTAAATTCCATTCTGTTGGTTGAACCCCATTTGATTATGCTGTCCAAGTCAGAATTTAATGTTCTTAACACAGGGATTGAATATGAAAAACTGTGGGTACTGTCATCAATGAAGGAATGAATTTGATTAGAAGTTTCAATTTCAATTTATTTATTTAACAGGCATAGACTTAAGACTTTCGTCTTGTTACTATAACATTAATATGGTGTTACAGAATTTTTAATTAGATTTAATTTAGATCTAATCCCTACCCTTATTCAAACATCGTTATTGCAATAAAGCTACCAAGCTAATAAATAATAAAATATAATATAATTTTTACAATTTTTGTATCAACTTCTATAATGTCTCAAGAGTTCCCTTTCAAAGCTAATGCGGTCATTTAATCTTCTTAGGCAGCTGATTCCATTGACGAGTGGTAAAGATAAAATATTGTTGTTTGGAGACGTTGAATTTATATCGAGGTAGAATTAGAACTCGGCTCCTTGCGGATGATGAAAACACTAGTTTTGAGAAAAGGTAATCTGGGGTCCCGCTGTATTTTATTTTAAACAGACATAATATTGTTTTATACTTCAGATAGATCTCAAATGACATGCCATAGATACTGCATTCCGGTTGAATCTACGACGATTATAAATAAAACGGACGGCATTATTAAAAATAACATTGACCTTACGTTTCGATATGCTATCAAGGTAGCAAAACACTTGGTACCCATAAAGATGGATAGGAAGCAGAAGAGTCTTAACCAGCAGTAGGGAGGTACTTACAGGTTAGGTACCCGAAGAGTTCCGTATATTTTGCCTACAGCTAATGACACATGATCATCCCATGTTAACGTCTGACTAAAAACCAAACCCAATATTTTAGCTGTGTTAACATAAGGTATTTTGTCGTCACTAATCTCAACACACAGGAACGAAGCTGTGTTAACAACATACCTACCAATGACAATAACTTGACTTTTCTTTGGATTGAAGTCAGCATATATTTGGATGCTACAATGTTTAAGTACTAATGGGAGATCAATGTTAAACATACAGCAAAATAATGGGCCCAGAATAGATCCCTGTGGTACACCAGTGCTAATAAGAAGAAACGAGGATAAATTAGAGTAGGTAAACGGCTTGTTTTCTGTCTTTCAAATAACTCATTATTAGTTCGATTCAAAATTGAAATTACATTGCAGCTTATATAAGAGGATAGTGTGAGGTACAGTGTCAAAAACTTTTGAAAAACCCAGTAATACCAATGGGTTCAGATGATCTTTGTCAATTTGCATGCGTAATTCATCAACAAGCTGTATGAGGGCAGTAGTGCAGATATGCTGAGGTCTGAAACCAGATTGGAAAGGCGAGAGCAATCGGAATCTGTCAAGGTACGCTGAAATCTGGGTCCTTACTAATTTCTCAAAAACTTTTGATACGAATGGGAGGATTGAAAAAGTGCGAAACTCTTTCCTCTTGGACGATGAATTTTTCTGCACTGGTATTTTTGACGCTTTCCAGAAAGATGGCATCAGACTTAATAGCAGATAAGGCCTTGTATACTTCAAATTCATTTGCACTCATAAATTCGAAATAGTTTGCGGCATAAGAAGTGCTTACATCAGTCCTAGGGTCTGGTAATATGGATTTATTGGCTGAGCTGAATGCAGTTATTGACGATTCAGCAAAAGTCTTGTTTAAGTCGTCAGCATTGATGTTGCCGTCTAATTTATCCCTTTGTTTACCGACACCCAAGCCCTTTAAAGCCTTCCACGCTTTCCGAGATTAAATGCCTAGATTGATTTTTTTTTAGAAAAATACAGCGTTTTAAATTTTCTGACTTCAAGATTAAGTTTATTTTGGGCTGTTTTAAATTCTGTGAAAAATAAGGACAATTTATATCTCTTACAGCGCTTGTATGCAGAATTTCGGTTAGAAATCAGTAGCTCGATCCTTGATTTTTTGCCTCAATTTGTGGTCATGTAAGAATTTTACACGTCTAATATTTGCATTACAGTCTTTTCTGGCTTGTTTAAACTTCTTCCGGTTTTCCTCAGATTTGTTGACTTTATAAGACCGAAAACTTGCTCCTTTCAACCTGATAGACTCTTTACAGCTCTGGTCAAACTAGGAGTTTGCTTTGAATAACGGTACTTTACTTTTTTAATGGACTTACAAAGATTGACCATTTCTTTAATATGGCTAGCACTAAGGTATTTTCGACATATGTACACTACAGTCAACAAATTTAGCACTAAGCCAATTTTCTTGTGTAGTATAAAGTAAATGGTAAAATTATGAAGTAAAAATGTCTTAAATTTGTGTAAATTTGTGTAAATTAGTAACTAAGTTTGATTCAAATTGAAATCGAATGATGATGTTATGAATTACCTTTTTTTCCGTCAAAAATCGACATTTATTTTGAATTGCTTTTTAATGTTTCAATGTTTACACTGTCTATGGACTTTCAATCTCTCTCTATAGAGATTTTTCAAAAGTTGGACATTACTTTTGGATCATTCTGTCAAGTTCATCCAATAAAAGCTGCATGGGATTAAGAATTCGGGATTACGGTGGCCATATCACATTTTTTAGTGTGATCAGAATTTTATTCTCTTTTACGGAATACTTTAAACAAGTGATCGTTGAATTAATTATCTGTCCAATGGTATAGGATCGTTTTATACTATTCTTTCTTAAAGATGCCTTGGATTTTCATAATATCTCCTACTCGTGCTGGACAAAAACACCCTCACATCATCACTGGAATACCGCCGTGCCGAACCTTTAGACCACGCAGTCCGACAATGTCGTTTCTCTCCTCGTCCTCGTACTCGTTGTTTTGAATCAAAGGCTTCAAATTTTCATCTGTCTACAACAATTTGGTCAAGTCTTCAGACAGTCACCTTTGATGCTTCTTAGCCCATTCCAAACTATTAACCTTGCTTACATTACGAAGCAGTGGTTTTCTTTTTGCGATACAACCACGAAGATCATATTCTAGTAAGTTATTCCTTACACTGGTCACACATACATATGTAGTCTTATTTATAAACCCATTTCAAAGTTTGTTTAAAGTTAACAAGCCTTTGAACAGACTATATATAAGTAACGTTGCTTAAAGGCTGCCTAACCTAAAAGCAAAAGTCGGGGTTAGAGTATGCCTATTTAACAAATATTTTGGTACATACATTTTTTATAGAATGGAATGTTACTTCTGTTCAAATAAAATAATATACAAACATATTACCTACGCAGAATTGTAGTTTTTAGCAACGTAGGATGCAATTTTTTGCAGACAAAATATTTAATGCTGTAACAAGGACTTACTTACCTTATTGAATAAAACGTAACAAATAAAGTGCAGGACTGGGTTGCACGTACTTGCACCTAATATGATTAAAATTAAAAATTTAAACAAGATCTTTAAAAAGTTCTTTAAAAAAAAATATTCCAAAAATTGGTATGCCATAGTCTTGTATACTCGTACGTCAAATATTTTTCAAATATTTAATTCCGAAAAAATTGATGGAGTCATAGCTGAAAAATAGTTAATTTTCAAAAAACTGCTAATAACTAAAGTACCAATTTTTTTGACGAAAACCTGGCACACCATCTGTTGGCATATATCCACTGTAAGTTAAATATTAAATCTGTTATAGCTATTTTCGTGAAAAAAAAACCCATTTCCTTTCGAATTGTGACCCTCCAGATATGAAGCTTGAAGTAAAGGCTGTCCCAAAATTCAAGCAAGATTTTAATTTTGCGCCATTTGTGCGGTAAAGTGTTGCCAACGAAAAAAAGAAAA
Source organism: Pocota personata (assembly GCA_963082735.1). Classification (NCBI taxonomy): domain Eukaryota; kingdom Metazoa; phylum Arthropoda; class Insecta; order Diptera; family Syrphidae; genus Pocota; species Pocota personata. The sequence continues at coordinate 42,381,445 of OY720429.1, read as the reverse complement.
AAAAAAAAAAACAGCGTGACAGCTGGCAGTTTAGGGTTATTAAAAATGGAGTGCTTCACGAAAGAACGTTTTTATTGTTGAGCAGTATTTTAAAAATAATGAAGATTTGGCAGCAACAGTTCGCAAATTTTCCTATAAAATATGGTCGGCCAACAAGCCCAATCACGCCTTGAAGAAGCAAATTGAACGTTGTATCAACGAAATTCAGCCACATTTATGCAAAATGGTCGTGGAAAATTTCGACAAAAGAGTGCGTGTGTGTCAGCAAAGGCATGGAAGCCATTTACCCGATATGATATTTCATACATAACCCTATACTGAATACTTTATGAATCAATAAAACATTTACAATTTTTAATTAAAAACCTGTGTTTTCTATCAAAATTACTTCTTGCGTGACTTTTGGGACACCCTTTAAATCCGTCCATTTACATATATATATGTACACGTATACAGACAGGTAGATAGAATTGCGAAACCCACTTTTTTGTGACACCTAGTACAGGGCGTTTTTTTGGGCTGTGACTGATTTGAAATTGGAAACATTTACAAAACAAAAACATAAATCTTTGGGTTTTATTATATATATTTTATTATTTCTTGTTCAATGTCATTAATAATGAAAAATAATGGCGGCCAAATAGCCACCTTTAAAACTTTCAATCACATTTTTCATCACGTTCTGCAGCATGTCATCTGGAATATCTCCAATTGCGTTGCGTATATTGTCTTTCAATTGTTGCAATGTTGTTGATTTGGTAGCCTACACCTGGTCCTTCAAGTAACCCCAGAGAAATAAGTCGGGTGTTGCTAAATCGGATAAGTGTGGCAGCCAATTGAAATCCCCAAATTTTGACATGACCCTGCCTGGAAATACCTATTTCATAATGTCCATTGTTAATCTGGCTGTAAGGTTGTGGTACCGTCTTGTTGAAATCACATATTTTGGAGACGAAATCGAGCATCTTCCGGCAAACAAAATGTTTGTAACATCGCACTATATCGACATCGTCATTTTCAAAAAAAAAAAAAAACAAAATGCTCCAATTATCCCTCGACCCTAAATCGCACACCAATTGACGAAGCGGATATTTAACGAATATAAAGTGTGACCAGATAACAATGATAGTTTTTCCAATTGTTGTGTTTCAGCAGCTGTCTAAGTTACCAATGATATCTAGCTGTCAAAATATTCAGTAAGGCTTGCCATCATGCATCGTTTGATTCTTCCCGGACGTGTGGAAATTATTAAAAAATATTATCGAAATTCCGGCTCAGTTGTAAATACGCAACGTGAATTTCGTCGTGAGGTCGGTCGTCATCATGGTTTCAGTGCGCAGGCAATTCGTCGCACCGTGGAAAACTTTGATCGTAAGTATATTCTTTTGGACCTTAAGCCACCAACCAGACAGAGATTGGTGTGAAGTGAAAAAAACATAGCCCCCGTAGCGGTCAGTATCGAAGGAGACCCAGAAATGTCGATTCGGCGCCGAACAGCTGAATTGGGCATCGCCAGAGAGTCAACCAGGCTTATTTTGCAGTTGGATTTGGGCCTGCATCCATATAAGATTATGCTGACGCAAGAATTGAAGCCGGTCGACTATAAACAACGTCGGGAGTTCGCTAATTGGGCGCTGGAAATGTTGGCCGGAGATCCGGATTTTGGCCAAAAAATCATCTTCTTGGACGAAGCTCATTTTGGCTCAGCGTCTATGTCAACAAGAAAAATTGCCTTTATTGGAGCGACCACAATCCACAAGTGTTCGACCAAGCATCAATGCATCCACAAAAATTGACTGTTTGCTGCGGTTTATGGCACGGCGGCATCATCGGACCTTATTTCTTTCGAAATGAGGAAGGAGACACCGTTACCGTCAATGGTCATCGGTATAGAGCGATGTTAACCAACTTTCTGTATCCGGAACACGACAACATCGATATATCCGAGCTGTGTTTCCAACAAGATGGCGCTACATGCCATACAAGCGACGCAACGCTCGAAGTGGTGAAGGGGAAATTTGGCGACTGGGTCATCTCACGACGAGCGTTCATCAATTGGCCGCCGCGATTATGCGACTTGACATCCCTCGATTATTATCTCTGGGGCTTCGTCAAGTTCTTAGTCTACGCTAACAAGCCAACCACTTTCGATGAGGTCGAGGCCAATATTCGAGACGCTATTTCCGGAATAACGCCGCACATATTGGACCGAGTCATCAAAAATTTGACCAACAGCTTGAAGCACTGCCAGCGAAGCTGAGGCAGCCATTTAAATAATGTGCTATTTTATATATAATGGCATGAACGTAGCTTCAAAATAAAGATAGAATCAATTTGATATCTTACACCGTTGTTGTTTTATTTAAATTTCTTTTCCTATCGTTCTTGTCTGGTAACCCTATACATGCTATAAGTGTAAAAATGGATACATAATGGGAACCCTACTAAATACATAGCTTCAAAATACCGAAGATATATACCGACATAAATTGGACATAGTTCCTTCAAAACCCCGGACAAAATCAATTTTTTTAAATTTTTTTATTCAGAATGCATTCGTGTCGAGAAAAAATAATTTCAAAGGGATTTTAAGATTTCGTTTTTCGAGTATAGCCACTCTTTGTTACACCAGAACCACGACGGGAACTTGGTTATTTTGAAAAAATGGTATTTTCTTCAAAGGTATTGTAGAAAAAGGCATTTTGTCCAAAAGATATTTGAGGAAAAAGTATTTTGAAAAAATGCATTTTGTAAAAGGTGTACTTCATCACCAACTTGTACGTACGAGTAATTTAAGTTCGAATAATGGAATAGTTGTCACGTTTTCCTTGGCATTTTTCAATGATATTATTACACAATTAGTCATACCGACATGTTTTGAAATTTCGCTGTTGAATGTTGGAAGAAACACAAATATTACATAGTACATGCGATTGCAGCAAGGAAACTATAAGAAATGATTTTGCTGTAATTTGATGTAGATCTACAATGATACGTGAATGTCAGTAATATTGCCGCAATATTTGTACTATTAATTGCTATAGAAAGAGTATAATACTTTACTAAAAAGAAATTGCGAATTTTATTGGGACTCCATATACATCGTATACTCATACATAGAGCTGTATAATTTAGCAGTGACTTTTACGAAGATTCTACAGCAATTTTCAACGCTAAACATAACATGAAAGCTGTGTATAAAAGATGCTATCTTTTAAGAAAATAAATAAATTTTTAAAGGTGTGATACTCTTCCCCAGATTTTTGCGGCAAAAGCGGCTGCTCCTACTTTTACTACAACTATTGCTGGATGTACAATATTGAATAAGGGGAAGATCTCTGCTCAACGCGACTTTTACTTATAATATAAAACCAGCTAAATTACCCTCCATGTTATAAGGTCTATACGCAAAAGAAGAGAAGAATAATTTTATCAACCGGATTCTGAGAGTGCTTGATTCATCCTGGATACTTTGAAACTCACCTTGGGGCTGTTGGAAATGCTCACAAAATCGGTAAAAACCTATTATGTTGGAAAATCGAATGCCATCATTAGATGGGTTGATTTTGTAACTAACTACGGACCTGGAGAAGGAACCTGGAAGAAAGAATTACCAAAGGCAAGAGAGCGTACTGGATATGCAGGAGGGCCATCGGAAAGTCATAGGACTTGAAATCGAAACAGGTCAACTGGATATACGAATGCGTAATAAAACTTATCATCTTCAACGGAGTAGTTGTGTGGTGGCTAGTGACAAACAAAAAGTATGCAATACTTGCTTGGGAATCACAGGAGCACAATCCTTAACACAAACCGTGGCCATGCAAATAATCCTAAGCATCCTACCAGTGTACATCGAAGCGAAGAAGATTGCCGGTTTTTCAGCCTCACGGCTTAGAACTATCGGCCATTTCAACGAAGATGCAAACACGGGTCATCGAAAAATCACCGAAATGATAAGAGAAATGACACCACTCATCCATTGTCCCAGTGATGTTGTTGAAAAATCATATACGTGCTTCAACAACTTCCAAACAATTTTCCCCACAAGAGAATATTGGGCTTATGAACGACAAGAAACTTCAATGGGTTATCAGTATTTAGAGCATCTTTTGTGCTAATCCACCGATTGAACTTGCTATTCACCTAGAACCTTTTGTAATGATGTTCCAAGCAGAAGAAGTCTTTGCAATTATGAAAGCAACTGAATTACTCGTAGAAGACACCAGCAAAGAGAGGCAAATCGAGATCTGCTCGGACAGCAAAGCAGCAATTAGCGTGATCACAAATGTCAAAATCACGACTAGTAAGGGAGTGCAAAACTAAATTGAACTTACTCACCAGGCGCAATAGGCGTCTTTCATGGGTACCGGGGCATGGAGGTGTGCCGGGTAACGAAAAGTCAGATGAACTGGCAAGGAAAGGAGCGAGCAACGTAGAACTGAATCCTGATAAAACGATAATCAATGAGAAGATACGACTGGAGTTTAATAACTACTGGACGAATCTAGACACGTGTAAAGTGGTCAGATCTGTAATAATAGAACCGAGTAACAAGACAGCAAAAAGAGCTTTCAACTCAAGCAGAACACAGTTGAGATTGATGGTGTGACTTTTAAGAGGGCACATCAATCTCAACAAACATTCATTCAGACTCGTGCTAGTTGTTACAACAATCTGTGCCAACTGTGAAGAGGAGAAGGAAGATATAGAACACTTCCTCTTCCACTACCCTGCAACAGCAAGGTTAAGACTAAAGATTCTGAGATCCCCAAGAATATCGGTTATAACACACCTCAGTAAGAAAGGAATCGATGATATATTGCAGTTCGCTAGACGAACAGGACCCCAGTTACTATATGACATAGTTTCCCGTTGATACTCAGCAATATCCCAATACCTAAACTCCCTCTCAACGTATAGTTCCCAAAGCACAATTCTATTCCTTACATTTCGATAGACAAGGGGAACACAACTCTTAAACCAATGTACGGATCTGGGGTTTGTTTATTTTGTTCGAGGGTGTACTTACGCAAAACTAAATATTCGGGTGAATGTAAAAAGTCATTAAAGTGGTCCGACAATTTTTTCAAGGTTCTGGTGCTTAAAAGGTAAAACCTTATAGTGAGTCAGTTGTCCGTCCGTACACGTTATTAAAATACGGGTACCAAATGAAAGTTGCGATGCGGTGATTTAAAAAATATTTTAGTTCGGTTATTTTTACTTTATCAGATTTAGAGAAAAATAAAAGAATTGAATAGGATTTAATTTTTGATAATAGCTCACAAATAATTCATATTTTTTAATACTTAGTATTTTTTAATATACGCATTATCCTGAGTGCCTGAGTTTCCCACATCGCTTCCGTACGACCGCTTCACGTGCCTGAGTCAATAAATTTGGGTAATATTGACCATTCATCGTAGTTCCTTATGGCAGGTAGTCAATCAGCAAAACACCTTCGCTGTCACAAAAAACATTCGCCATAAGCTTCGAAGCCGATTTTACCACCTTGAATTTTTTCGGCAGCCTCTCCCTTTTTCAATCCACTGCATAGACTCTTGTTTAGATTCCCGATCGTATTGGCAAACCCAAGTCTCATCTACAGTTACAATTCGGTTGTAAATTTCGTCGAGATTGTCCTCGGTTAACTCCGAATAATCTTTGCAGCACTCGGGTCGTCGTTGCTTGTTGAACGACGTGAGCATTTTCGGTACTCAGCGCGCACAAATTTGTTACATGTTTAAATGCTCGTGCAAAATTTGTCCAATCCATTTTTTGTTGATGTGCAATTTGTCCGCTATCTGCCACATTCTTCGGTCTTTTCCGACGGTTTCTTCAGTGACCACTGACACACGACGCCCTCGGCGGGGCCGAGAATCCTGAGGAGTCGACGATATTTCTTCGAAAATTTGCTTAGGCCATTTTCCTTTTTTCAAGAGGTACTTTATCACGATCCCAGTCTGTCAAAAAAAATACTTATAAGTGCATATAATAGAAATAGATTAGCTTAGGTTAGGTTCAAGTGGCTGCCTGCGCCCTAAGCACATACACACCTTGACCATTGTGAGATCACAGGATCAGAAAATTCCTTCCGCCTAACCTTAGAACCAATTGGAGCTCCTAATGAAACGATGGAGGTTCCTAATATTCAAGTTAGCCAGTTCACAGATGCTGTCGTAGAAGTAAGCTTCAAGTGAAGCCTTATTCTGATAGAGAGAGCCGGACAAGTGCTATAGGAGATGGAGAGTTGTCTCCACCTCCTTAGAGAAAGACCAAGCCTTTTGGATTACCTTCCAATGAGACAGTGTCCCGTAGTGATGTAGTTGTTGCGCTGATATTCTTGCTGCTATGAGAAACAAACCTCTTCCAGCGATTCTGATCCAGCTAAATCCAGGCCAAATCTGAATTTGGTCTCCTTGATAGCATTTAGGTTGAGCAATTGATTACATGTAGCAATAGGCATACCGAGATTCTCCTTTTTGGATAGAATCTGCAAATTTGTAATCTGCCTGAAAAGATCATCAGCCCTACAGTTCCCTGGAATATACCTATGCCCCGGCACCCAGCAAAGGTGAATGTTGAAGTGCTCTGCCATCTCGTTAAGAGAAGAACGGCAATCTAAAGCGACCTTTGATGTGGAAGAGATCGATTCCAGAGATTTGATGGTGGCTTGACTGTTAGTGCAGATGCTTTAGCAGATATTACATTCCATTTCAGCCAAGATAGAGCTTCTTTGATCGTCATTATCTCCGCCTGGAAAATGCTACAGTGATTTGGGAGATGCTAACGTTTAGCCTGTAGGAAAAAACCTCACCACCCTTTCGATTTTTTGCGTACCATCGGCGTAGAAATATAAGCATTCTTTGGCCGGGGCACGTCTTCCTCCCAGATAGAAATATATATTCTAGTATGCTTAGTACTCTAATATGTTAAAATGTATCTAAACTACGTTTCTTCCAAAATTCAGGCAAAATTAATTTGTGAAAATTTGTATAGATTGTTTGTGTCCTTAAAATTATCCAGTTCTCTAATTTCAGTCTGTAAGTACTCGTAAGACAGTTTGTGTTGAAAATTGTCTGCGGCAGTCAAGTGGGCTTTAAGGCAATTTTATCTGTGTACGCACTCCCATATATGCTTATATCTTTCGACCTTAAAGCAGAAATGTCTAAAAACATACCGACCGTGGTATGAATGTGGAAGAAAGATATACATACACGCAAAACATTATATATTTTAAGGGAAATATTATCGCGACACACATTCAATGCCTCTTTCAGTAGAAAATGATTACATTAAAGCCAACAATATAGCCTAAGTTCCTAATAAAATAGCACCCATTAGTAACAAGTTTGATATGGTAGCAGCAATTATTTCTTTTTATTTTAAAATTTCCATCTGATGACAGTCCTTAATCAAATTAACTCAGCACTGTAGCAATCTCCGCAAAAATTGAGTCCTCTTTATTATTTTCTCTTAATGTTTAGCTACTATTCCATGACTTTTTTTTACATTCCTTTCCTTTCTCTCCAACTGGACAAACAGATTGGTTGAAGGTTCAGATTCAGTCAAAGTAAAACCTTTTTCTATGGATAAAAAAATTCCCGGCGAAGATTGCTTAGCTTTCACACATCCATTGTTTATAATTTCTAAATTTCTTCATTTCTTTCTATTGTTAACACTCTTTTTTCTTTTATTTTATATAAAGGCAAAAAAGTACATAAGTAGCTTAGAAATAGTATCTCACACCAAGTTGCAGAATTTTGTTCCACAAAATTTAACGTATACTTTATACTTCTTGAATGAGACCCGAATAAACTTTACCAGATTTCAATCTTTTCAAATAGAATTTATCTTGATAGATAGGCTACTATCACTGTATCGATCTTCAAACAATTTCAAATGTAATTATGATTAAATGCTCCTTAAGTTCTAATACTAGATTACAAACAGCGATTAAAGCCCTGCCTTGGGATCCGTGATTATTTACAGTAGCCAAGCAAACGGCACGTTGCGTGTTCGCCACCGCCCACCCACCTGCAGATCATTAATTCAATCCCGTTTATGGTGTCAAATGAACAATTAATGGACTCCCTAATTGAAAGCTCGGAATTTTCTTTAATCTAAACCATCAACAATAATGGATGACACTCAAAAAAACCAGCTGTCATCTGTATTTTCTGGTACGCCACATACTAACCCTCACCCACAACCCCCTCTAGAGAGTCTTTCTTTTCGATCGATGATCTCTACAGCCAATCGCCTGGTCTGATTTCCCACTTAAACGTAAGCTTAACATAAAATCCCTGCCCAAACACCCATATAAGGTGGAAAACAGGTTGGTTCGCTATCACAAAAAAGCTCTCCGACCTAAAAACCAGTCATAGAGTAGGTAAGCAATAATACTACCACTACCACTCATATACCCACGATGAGTGTAGTCATCCAGTTCTCGTCCAATGCTGATCTTGCTATTGCTGGTTTCAATTTATTCTGTTGGCTTAAGCGAGACGACGAGAATACGAAACGACGACGACCAGTTCCATTCAGCGCGGGTGCAACTAACAACTCCAGTTACCTGTGGGTTACCATTGGGTTCTATTGGGGCCAGTTTGTGCTCCCTCGTGCGCTTGTTCTTTAGGCTTTTATTTGTTTTACTCATTCCTGCTGGTCCGTGTATCTAAACACATTCGTCCGTCTACCGTCCTGCCGTCGGTGTTTTTTTTTTTTTTTTTTTGTTTTCTTCGTACGGGATACGTGCGGGATTGTATGCGGTGGCTTTAGTTTTACTTTAGATCGGAACGGATTAAGGTGCGATCGCGGTCCTACTAGTGCAGACCACGTTGTGTGTACGAGTGTTCGAACGTGAGAACGACGTTTAAATCGGATTTTTTTGTTTTCATTTTTGTTATCGTATTTCTCTCTGTTAACTTGAGAAGTGGAATTAAGTGCAATAATTTAATGTTTGATTATTATCAAGTGCGCTGTCAATAATAAATAAATTAATTAAAAAAAAAAATATATCAATAGTTGATAATAATGTGAATTTTACTAAAAAAAAAAAAAAATACGAAAAAAAAGAAGAATTAACAAATTGTGTTTTTAAGTGTTAACGGTGCTAATTAGAAAGGATATTCACTCAATTGGATTAAATTTTTAGCTGCTGGCGCATAAATATATTTTTGTAGAAGGTGAGTAACTCTATTCATGTATGAAAAACTCTGCGTCAGCATTTGATTACGGATTTTCTGAGTTTTGAATTTATTTTTGGCGGTGACTTTCTTTTTATATGGATTATATTAATAGAGAGATTGAGGAATTTCTTGGCCTTTGCTTATTCTCATCCTTAGTATTAAATAAGTTACAGTATGTCCGCGATAAATTTATGTATTCTAACAAAATAAAAAATTGGAAATCCTTTGGAGTGTCACGGGGTACAAAAGAGTTGACGCACGAACTCGTCATTTGTACTCTTACTCTATTAAAAAAAAAAAAAAAAAATAAAACAATTGGCGGACGGTTATTTATTTATTTATATTTCTGTTAGGGAGTATATGTATTGATTGATTAGTAAAGTTATTTTCCGTATGGCAGTTGTGCGTGTCATCTGCATGCATGCACATAGTATTTTCTTTTAGTTTTTACGATAACTTCTATAAATTTGCACTCCAAATCCATTTTAGCGTCAAATCCTTTAATAAATAAATAAATAAATATTTGGCGCAACAGCTCTTTAAGTGCCAGGGTCAAGCTTCTAGCAACCACTCGTGTTGTGTGCGTTATATTTTTCACACGAATGGAAGGGACCTACAGTTTAGTGCCGTATCCGAACGGCAATTTGTTTTGAGAAGCTTTCTCGTGACAACAATACTCTCGGATGTTTGTCAGACGTTCGCGAGAGGTGGGATCGTGAAAAAACTTTTTGGTGTTTTCTGGGATTCGAACTTGAAATCTCTTGCGTAGTGATCCGACACACTAACCACTACGCCACGACTAACCTTTAATGGTGTTTCAAAATTTTACTCCATATTCTTTCGTTCACGATGACTTCTATAAAAAAAATTAATGATTCTGTTGTGAATTTCAGTAGTAAACCTGCCTTGGATGTACTAATTTGCATGGCAATCGTTTAGTTATACAATACACATATGTGTAACGGCCTCTGAAACTTTCATTTCACATAAAGTTTGCAATTTACCAGTAAAAAACTAAAATAGTTCTAAAAACATAATCGTGGGTCTGTTGTTAAGTGAGTGGACGATCAAGCGGTATACTCTGCAAAGTTTATACTCAATCACAGTTCACGTTAATTGCTAACAAATATCCTAGAGAAAAACTATCATAATAACTGTCATTTATGTCCTTCACAATCTGGGCCAGGCCATAGCCCGTTAGTGTCAAAATACCATTTTATTTATTATTGTATTAATTTTGTACATGGCACCCACTACATTCTGGGCAAAAAAAATGTTAGCACTGTATTGACGATATGTAGCTTCTACTTGGAAATGCCTATAAGTTCAGGCACAATTTAAATAAAATCGTCAAGCAGCATTCCGTCCACACAGGGTTCTATTATAACGAAGATGCTTTAAAATTATTACGATAAGCAGGTCATTCTGTAGGTCATCCTCTTGAATAATTTCTGAATTATTAAATCGATTCTACTGAAATTGTTGGTTCGATGATTTTATTGGGAAGGCTTGGGATGGAATTTTATTTTCGGGCGCTCTATTAGGACTCGTGGGAAAGTGTTATAAAATAAACTCTCCGTTGCTTAACTAGGAAATGTGATATCTCGCAAATTACCTTTATTTTGTCTAACGCTTTAGGTCACTTACTTTGGAAACGTGCGGGCATTCATTACTCGTAGACATTCCTCCACAGTGTTTACTTTTAGATTCTACTCAAAACTTATTTTCAGCGATATAACATATATAAATAAAATTAGTTTCATTGTGTTGTTTGCTTGTACTAAAGCTATTTCCAAAAGTGACACCCGGTATTGTGTATTGGGTTTTTGTTCTCTTTGGTTTTCACGCATGTTAAAACCATGCTTTAATAATTTTAATAGTTTATGAGGTAGAAGGTGTTGATAGACGGATGGCGAACGGATGGATGAGACAGAGAGTAATAGAGTTCCGTGGTCTATATGTGGAGCCCTGAAAAAGGCATATGTGGTACATGCGTAAGGTGTATGGTTGAACTCGAAATCTCACCTTTTTTTAGTCAATAATGTTTTTCTTATTATTACCTTACCATATAATATTACGAAATTGAAAACTTTTCTCTGTCTGTGCAATTGCTTAGAGCAAAAAACCCGATTTTGATGCGGTTTTCTTCATTACAAAAACAATTTTCTGAGAAACTGAACAAACAACTGAGCAATGCCGACAGTAAATATTTTATTTATTATTCGGGAGTATAATTTTGGAATGCCTTAATTGATTCGAATGTGATTTATTTAACATTTACACTGTTTCTCAAACTTTTGAGTTCTTTTATACTCGTAACTAGCGGACTTGACTGATAGCCATCAGGCAATCTTTCGTGACCTTTCTGTGTATAGATTGTGGCCTGTTTTAGAAATTTATAAAAAATAAATAAACAAAAATTTTGGCGCTAACAGCCGTACCCTAGCAGCCACTCGTACTGTGTGCCGTACAAATGGTTGGGACCTTCAGTTTTATGCCGTTTCCGAAGGGCAAGTATTTTTTCTATTGAAAGAGGTTGACAATTTTTCTCTTGGATGTTTGTCAGAAATAGATTTTTTTTTTGAATTTTTTGTGATTTGAACCTTGAATCTCACTCAACCACTGAGCCACAGCGCCCAAATCTTATAGATTACAATATTGTTCCATAGGAGAGAAACAAAAAACAGTTCAATTAAATGAGCATAAACGTGCGATTGCTTGAGATTTTTTGTTTTTTGCAAAAACGTACATTTGTGCTTATAACTTTGATTATTGAAATTAATGACTAATGAATGAATAGTGACTAATATTTCGAACCCTTCACCAAGTAACGAACTAATTACACAACTAATCAAAAAACCAAAATGTTGAGGTTAGATGTGTGTAAAGCAAAACTAGCTGTGTCTTAAAGCACATGGCTTAGAAACCAACTAAAATGGGTTATATATTCTAAATTTATTTCTATTAGTTTCTTTTCTTCATAACAAGTCGATTGATATACTTATGTATAATATGTTTGGATAACAACTTTTACAAAACCATTAACCTTTTGCAATGAACTTCATGAAACATGTTCAAGTGGTAGATTTGAATATTTTGTGACCATGTTACATCGAACAGTCATTTCAACCATTGGATTTAAATAGTAAAATTGAAGATATCTTGAGATATGTGCAGCAGAAAGGACATTAAATGACTGAAGGGCTTTTTCTCCGCGGTCACTGTTGCTTTAAATAAAATCTTAATTGAATAATATACGGATATGTACATAGTGACAAAATTATTAAAAGAGATCACCTCGAGGACGTAAACGTAAAAGTTTCTTTTTGAAGCAACACAACAAAGTTTGGTTGATAAATGAAAACAGAGTCACTTCATGATCTCCAGACCGACAAGAAGGAATATTGAGAGGATGCAAAGAGTTATCATTCTACAATGAAAGTCTTTATTGAAGTTAAATGTTGCCAAGAAGCTGTTGGGTTTTATGTTGTTCATAAAGAAAATATTTCGTCTACCGGCAACATATATGCTGCATCTCGAAACTGGGTTACCCACGCTATACATGTTTACCTTAAGGCTGCACTTCAGTTACATCTGTGACTTCCCAAAATCGTTGTACGAGTAACTCACCTTTTTGCCAAAAACTGCAATTTTTTAACGAATGGGTGAGGCTAACTGGTGAGCATGATGTCCCAATACTGGAAGAGAACTATTTACGCGCAAGAATGTGAAACTAGTAGCACTTACCAAATACTTTAATATGATTTAGGAGAAAAGAATTATTTTAGTGATCTTAATTGTCTAGATTATTATACGACCAGCCTTTAAGTGGTATATTTAAAGTAAAAGATCAAAATCCTCATTCAGAGGATACTGGACCAAATGTAGGCAATTATTAATTCCATTGGAGCCATATTGCATAGCTATGAATGATAAGATAAATAAATGCCTCTCATCTACTGAAATTCGATTTCTTTCCTTTTAGATATTCTGCATCACTTAAGGAAATGTTTAAAGTTTATTAACTCAGTGATAGAGATGAAGGAAAAGTTATAAAAGATAGGCCATCTGTTGGATTGTTCTCAAAATTACTGTAAAAGAAAATCCATTTATACTTTCTGATTATTTATGGAAAATATTTTTATTTAAATGGCTGCCGCGGCTGGCTTGGCATTAGTCCCACTTGTCAACCCAAACTTGCAGTATATTTTCGATGGTTCGGGGCTCTATTTTACGAATAGCTCGATCCAGCAAAAAACAATTTTTAACTGCACCCCACAAAAAAAAGTCCACAAAGTTAATCACAGTTCCGCGATGGCTAAGTAACATCACCAAAACGTCTGATTAAACAATTATTGAATTTAGTGCGAAAAAAATAGATTGTTGGGAGACTTGTATAACACGTAGCGCCATCTTGCTGGAACCAGAGACGTCGAAGTTCATTTCTTCAATTTCTGGCTAAAAAAAAAAATCGGTTATCATGTCTCTGTAGGAGTCTCCGTTGATCAGAACATTGTTATAAATAATGCCGCCATTCCACAAACCACAAAAAACGGTCATACGATGGGGATGCATTTGCTTCTCTACGTGTTAGCATGCTAATCTCACCAACTTTTTTTTTCGCAAACTTGCATAGAGCAGGCACATTATTGGTGCATTATTTCGACCGAAATTTCTTTTCAAAATTCGCACCATTTCGGCAACACAGCACTTACTTTGGAAATAAGTTTTCAATATTCCCCAACGTCGTTCAAACGTGAATCGATTCATTTCGTACAGCGGACATGTGACCAGTGTTTCTGTCAATTTTGTAAGCGCGTCAGAGTCAAAATAACATGTAATAAGACCAACAGATGGCTCACCCTTTAGAGTGAAATGTGGTTTTTCATAGGAAAACATTCCACATTTATCCAATATTCGCTGCTTGTTCGGGGCTTTTTACCACCACCCACAACTCTCTCAACTTGGAAAATTCCCCATATTTTTCTTTATAGTCGGAAGGCGACTAAATTGTACAGAGTGGTTCTCAAAAGGTTTCTTTCATTAAAACAGCCAACATTGCTCATAGGTCAAGCGTCAGGGATTTAAATCCGGAAGTAATTCCCACAAAGCTGCACAATATCTCAACTGCTTCATTATCCATGAGAAACATATAAATTTTCCTCTCTCTTGTTTCCGACGTCATATTCCAAAATATGCACCGAAATTTGCACTTTCACGAATAACTTACTAAACGTCAATTTCACGAACAAAATTTAAGTAAATTTATTATTCAGGATAAAATTTGCTACGAAAAAGATGCAAACCATATTCTTTGCTATCTTTTTATGTAGGTTATTCCACTTTATGCAATCAAGAGAGATGATAGGCATTAACAAGGTAAAATAAAACAGGGGAGGGGGTATCTGCCTCCCTCTACTCCATGTCATAGAACAAATTTTTCAATTTCTTTTATAATGTACTTAAGGGTAAAATTGAAATGTGAGATACAGTACGTTTTTATAGCCAATTAAATTTCCTATCCAGTGATGCATTGTATTAAAAGACCAGCCTTTAAGTGACATTGATGTAAACTTTTCGCACCTATTTAACTATACTTACATAAGATGGCGCTACAGTCCGGGGTGAACTTGGGCCTCAACCAACAAGTGTCTTCAGCCAGCTCGATCTTGTGCTAGAAGTCTACAATTTTGCACACAAAGTTGGTTTAGCGCCACCTTAGGTGAGATTTTCCTTTACCGCACCGTTCCTCCGGGATGGATTCGTTTTACAGCCATCTCAGGCGATGAATTCGAATTCTTCTGACCAAGTCAATGTCGCTGTATAACTGGCACAGTTCGTTGTTATTTCTTCTCCTACATTTCCCGTCTATACAAACGGGACCAAAAATCATGCTTCTGATAACGTCTATAGTTCTGCGACATGTAGCAGCACTGGGATAATGAGGGTCTTATATAAAGTCACCTCAGATGTCTGTGAAAGGGCTTTGCAATTCAAAAAAAAAAAAAACAGCGGTAGGCAAAAGTGGTTATTTGCTTGGTATCTGCACTTGCTTTTCTGCGGAAACTAGATAGACAAAGCCCTTAATTGCCTTACAATTGTAGCTGTCTATTGGGATTTTCTGTCCAAGTTGCCTATGTTGAGTGTCCCTTCTTGATGAAAGCATTTATTTTGTTTTGGCCTTGTTAACTGCTAAACCCATTTTTGTAATTTCTGTCTTACTGATAGCCCGTTGCGTACTTTCAATTATGTCAATGCTGTCAGGGTACGCAAGTAGTTGTACAGACAAGGTATCCTTGATGTGACCTTGTGAATTTTGTACAATCTTTCCAAGTATGTATCACCTTCTCGCAGTTCTTTTCTGACATCAAAGGCATCGGTGATGTTGCTATCGACCTTGATGGAGCTGCACAGATGAACAAGTTTAGCAGGGACGTCGAAACTAAACGTGGCTCTGTATAGCTCGTCTCATAGGCGAGCTATAGTTCCAAGTTTTTTTTTCAAGATTTGCCGCAATGTCTGATCTATGTTGGACTTTCCTAGCTTAAAACCACACCAATACGGACTAATCAGATTGTTGAAAAAAGTTTGAAGGCATTCAAATAATATGGCAGATAGGATCTTATACGCGATGTTGAGTAGACTAATACCTCTGTAGTTGGAACAGTTCAGATGGTCAACTTTCTTAAGGATCGGGCGAACGATGCAAAGGTTCCATTCATCGGGCATACTTTCATCCGACCATATCTTACTGATGAGTTGATGTATGCTCCGTACCAAATCATCCACAGCTGCTTTAAATAGCTCGGCAGTTAGACCGTTGGCTCCAGGAGCCTTGTTTGATTTAAGCTTAGATATTGCTATCTTCACTTCACTTTGGTCGGGTGGACCGGGTTTAATTTTCATAATGAACAGTTTGAGGAGAATTACATTTTGATATGAACATATACATTATAAAAAGTTTATAGAGATGATACGGAAATGCATGTTTATGAAGGACTGAAGCTAACGAGTGATAGTGCAGTCACCTTCCAAAATCCAATCTCAGCTTGGATTTTGTGCTGGAGAGAATGCATTTCTATATTTTTTTTTAGTTCGCACTGTTTGCTTTCCTCGATTCAGACGAGTTTGTTTCCAAGCTGAGTTTACCCGGCATTTACATTTGCTTACTGCCTTTTTCCCTTTTCCTCGAGTTATTTTACTACAAGATGTTAATTTTGAATAAAATCGATTCAGCCATAGCCGAGAAATAGCCAATTTTAAAGAACCAGTTAATAAGTAATGTTTTAAGTTTTTCTTGCTGAAAACCTAGTAAGCCATTCAATAGCATCGGCCTTTTGTATAGTACCGCTAATTTTGAGTGCGTACAGACAGACAGACAGACAGAATTGAGAAATCTGCTTTATTGAGTTTGTCTAACATAGCAACGTCGAGAGATGATTTTCTAATGGTAAGACAAATCGAATTCCGGTTGCCAGATCTTATAGTCCATAGGCTACTTCGAGTATTAAAAAATTACAAAATATAGGGTGACCAGATAAGAACGACAGGAAAACAAATATAAATAAACAACAACGGTGTGAGATATCAAATTGATTCTGACTTTATAAGCTACATTCATTCCATTAAATGGCCGCCTCGGCTTCGCTGGCAGTGCTTAAAGCGGTCAGTCGAATTTTTGATGACTTAGTCCAATATATGCGGCGTTATTCCGGCAATAGCGTCGCGAATGTTGGCCTCGAGCTCGTCCAAAGTGGTTGGCTTGTCATGTAACGTACTTACAACTGAGCCGGAATTTCAATAATTTCTTTTAATAATTTCCACACGTTCGGGTAGCGTCAAATGATACATGATGAAATGAATATTTCGACAGCTAGATGTCATTGGTAACTTTGACAGCTGCTGAAATATAACAATTGGAAAAACTATCATTGTTATCTGGTCACCCTTTAGATTGCAATATTGAAAACTAGGTTTCGATTGCGACTGTTGGTTTCTTAGGACTTTCTATTTCACCAAATTTTCAATTAAGAGGATTCAATAAACCCCCAATTAGAAACATGCCAGTAGACCTATTTTGAAAATGTTTACTATCCCAAATCAGGACAAATTTGATTTACTTGCTGATTAAATTTTACAAAGGCAAATAAACTTACTGAATTGTACCCTTTAACCTTTAATTGTCTGCCATATTATCGCAGTGAATTATTGCATGCTTGCGCTAAAGACAGAATCAACGATAAGATCAGACTGCAAAGTATGACAAATACTATATCCCTTCAGCGACCTGCGTCTACTACATCGTTAATAGAATCCATAAAATGTTTGCTTCGGTATTATAATTTAAATACGGGCTCTCATAATTGTCAAAAAAGTTCAGGGGATTTGGTTCTTCTTAAACTACGAATATTATATCGTACATTTAAGACGTCATCTATCTCAGGATTAATATGCATCTGCAAACGCTTGGTGGGCGTCGTGGCGTAGTGGTTAGTGTGTCGGATCACTACGCAAAAGGTTCCAAGTTCGAACCCCAGAAAACACCAACAAGTTTTTTCACGATCCCACCTCTCGCGAACGTCTTATAAACATCCGGAGAGTATTGTTGTCACGAGAAAGCTTCTCAAAACAAATTGCTGTTCGGATACGGCACTAAACTGTAGGTCCCTTCCATTCGTGTGAAAAATATAACGCACACAACACGAGTGGTTGCTAGAAGCTGGGCCCTGGCACTTAAAGAGCTGTTGCGCCAAATATTTATTTATTTATAAACGCTCGGTGTGACACATTGCGTGCTTTTAATCACATCTGTTACGAGGTCTGAAAATCTCGATGCAAGTCACTATTTCTAATATACCATGGGGCATTCACTATTCCCCGAAGGACATTATTTTGAAATGTTTGTATTATTTGTACATTCGTTTTCTTTGTACAACACATAATTGGATACCATATGTCCCAACGGGTTTTAGTATCTGATTATATAATAGGATTTTAGTCTCAATGGACGGACAGTTCTTAGTTATATCCTAACAACCAATAAAGTTTTCTATATCTAATATTTAGTTCTTCTACTTTCTTTTTAACATGTTCCTTCCATTTCAGTTTAGCATCCAGATTCATATCCACGTACTTAGCTGTGTTAGAGTAAGGAACTACTTGGTTATTAATAACCACGAGAACATTCTTTATTTTTTTATTTGTAAAATTGATATGGGTGGACTTTGACTCAGTTAGTTTAATTCGCCATCGATGCGTCCAATCACATATCTCGTTAACTGAATTTTGTAGCTTTTCTATTGCTTTAGCCACACATCCATCTGTTGGAGAGCAGTGTCGTCTGCAAATGTGGCTATCATGGTATCACTCGCATGCGGTATATCATTCGTGTATAATAAATATAGGGTGGGTCATAGAACTCTTCCCTGTGGAACACCTGCTTGTATTTCTTTAAGTTCAGAGTACACTGAACCATAGCGAACTCTAAAGATTCTATCTGCTATATAAGATTTAAGCATCTCATATCTCACTGTCTAGGTAGGTCCCTATGAAGTTTAGACTCTAAACCCTTATGCCAAACTTTATCAAAAGCCTGTGCAACGTCTAAGAATATTGCAGAACAAATTAGTTTTCCTTCCAGTGCCTTTTCTGTAACATTAGTTATTCGATGCACTTGGTCGTCGAGTGTCCATTTCTAAACCCGAATTGGTGGGTGCGAATAAGCTTTCTTTGCTCTATAAGTTGGTCTAGTCCTTTAAGAAGGAGTTTCTCGAAAAGTTTTGATAATACCGGTAAAAGTGAGATTGACCTTTATGAGGTAACTTCTGATATAAGCTTACCTTGTTCAGGTATACGAGTAACAATAATTTGATAACATTATAAGCAGAGCTAACTCCGCGCTTAGTTTTGTGAAACCTTGGTCTATGGAATTCTCCAACTCTATATCATGAAATATCTCTTTTTCACATTTGTTAGACCAATTCTTTAATATGCTAGCCAAGTATGGTCACCCTATCACAATACCCATTCCCTTCGAATTAAGACCGTTCAACGCAGATTCACCCATTTTGCTCTACGTTGTCTTCCGTGGGTCAACAGATAACTTACCCTCCTAGGAGGATCGTTTAAAATGATTAAAGGTACAATCAATCGAAAAATGCTTTGAAATTGCCGACATTCTTTTTGTAGATCAGCTATTAGCAGGAAACATCGACAGCTCTGTCCTGCAACAAATGATATCCCTCAATACCAACCCTCGCAATTTGAGATCTGTACCTTTCTTCCGCTTTAACTTTCACCGCACCAACTATCGCCGTAATGAACCTAGAATGCTGCTCGTGGCCAAAGGTACAAGCTCCTTCGTGCAGAAAATTTGCACTTCGAAATACCCCTCTTTATGCCACTTCCTCTTCCCATCCTCCTTAGGGTGATGTAGTGGTAACATCATCGCTTGTCACGCTATTGATTCACGGTTCAAATCCTGATGTCAAGACTCATCTTTTTATTTCGCATGAAATAAACAAAAAAAAGTCGATTAATTGTGAAAGTTAAGTCAATTCTATTGCGAAGGCATAACACTGGCAGTAGGGTGGGCATATGGCTGAAAATGCAACTTGATAGTGATGATGACATCAGGTGAACAAAAAAAAAAAAATAAAAAATACTGTGAATCATGAGCAACGACAAAAGCAAAACAAACAAGCTCCCCAGTTATCTGGACGCTACCCTTGGAGTTTACAGAAACTTAATACAATCTGAGTTTCAAACCACTACACTAAAATTTTTCGTTCTCTCTCTCTCTCTTCTTCACAACGCCTGTGTCCTGTAATAGTATAAGAGTATTCATATCCTCTTTGGTGCGCGCAAATTATAAAAAAAAAATGTTTAGTTTAGTTTTTAAGTTAGCTATAAGTTTTTTTTTTGGTTTTTATAGCTTGTACTTACTTGGGTATTTATCTAGACAAGACGCTAACTTTTGGAGAACATACTAAAAATATCCAAAGTAATAAATGCAATATCCTCTAATAAATCCAAGATCACAAAAGAAAAATCTAGGCTACAACAATAAATGTGTTCCCAGTTTGGGGAAATTGCGCAAATGTGCTTCAAATTTTGCAAAATAAATTGCGCAAATGATTTTAAGTTTATCATGGTTCCTCTAAACAGTGGTTTTCACAAGGAGAAATGTAATTTTAAATGGCACATTCTTTGGAGAAATCTGTAGACGACCCGCTTATTACCCAAGTGTCACAGGAAATGTATGCTTATTCAAATTTTGTTCTTGTTTGTATTACAATATTTACGACATGTGTTTTCAACTTACTATACGCAGCAACATAGCTCCTTCCTAGTTATGGCACAATAAAGCCTTGATCAGTGAACAAAACAAGATCTGCTCCAACGTTAGCCTCTCGATTCACGGTGACATCCCTTTAAGCCAATCTACCAGACTAAGGTCAAGAAAACCATCACTGAAGAAGCCTCAAATTTTGAAGCCACCACAGCTTGGCAAAATGTATTGAGTAATTCACCTCTCTACAACCAAGCTTTGATTAGGAACCCTGCAAACGAAGTGCGTGGCTTCAACCTTCGCAGGAAACTTTAGACCACGCTTAACCGCATCCCGATCAACCATGGTCGCAGTGGTAGTAACCGTGGTATCGTCACCAGAATGCGACTGCGATGCACTGTATCAGACAATGCATCACACTTGAGGATTCTGATGAGCAGTCATTGAGAGTTCTGACTTCGGTCGTTCATGCAATTTTATGATTGCATTTTGAACTTCTTCTTCTATAAGAAAGTACCTATCCACATCGTAGATGGAGATATTTGGTTCCTCGAATAAATCCCAAATTTGATTGCTCAGCGACCTTTATGGTGTAGAACTCTACCAGTTCGTCTTCTCAAAAAAAATAATGTCAAGAACAAATTGCGTAATAAATGTCACAAGCATCCGCACAATAAAAATTTAAAATTACGTTTCAAAAAAATGTGTAAAGAAGTTAACAATGAGATCAAATTATGTAGAGACAATTATTACCATAATAAAATAAGAAGTTCGGTAGGCAATTCCAGAAAGGAGTGGGAAGTTATTAACAACATGTTAAATAGAAAAGTTAAAAACAATTCTAAAAATATATCACTTGAAGTAAAGATGTTACAGATCCTGTAGAAATAGCTAATCTTTTCAATGAACACTTCGCAACAGTTGTTAAAAACACAAATACTAGTAGTTGTACTTTACCTTGCAGCTGCTGCTCAGATCTTGGAGTTTTAAGCAGAGCCTTTAGTAGGAACAGCTTTTATTTCGAATCCATTTCTGGTCTAGAAATTTTGAAAACAATAAACTCTCTCAAAAATACGAACTCGTGTGGTAAGGTTGGTATTTCGAACATTGTGTTAAAAAAAACCGCTTTGAATTTATTTGACGTTCTAGCATACATTTTTAATTCGATTGTTCTTTCAGGCATCTTCCCAGGTGATCTGAAAAGTGCTGTTTATACCTCTCTTTAAAAAAAGGCAACAAAAAAGATCGAAATAACTATAGACCAATCTCATTATTACCCTCAATAGCAAATGTCTTTGAAAAAATCATTAAAACTCGGATTTTGCAATTTTTGTTAAATCAAGATTTTTTTAGTCCCCTACAATATGGTTTTCGATCAGGCTTATCAACAGAAGATGCTCTGTTGGATTTTTGTTCCTTTATACAAAAAGGTCTTGATAAGAAAAAATGTTGTGGTGCACTTTTCGTTGACATAACCAAAGCGTTCGATATGGTTAAACATAGCATTCTTTTAAAAAAAACTGTACAACTCTGGTTTTCGAGGTTGTATTTATAATTGGTTTGTTTCTTATCTGAGTAATCGAACTCAAAAAGTTAATGTGAATAATGTTGTAAGCGACTCGAAGGATATTAATTTGGGTGTACCTCAGGGATCAGTGCTTGGTCCTATTCTCTTTTTAATATACATTAATTCTCTTTTTGAACAATCATTTGTTGGGAATGTTAAGGCTTTTGCAGATGATCTTGCAATTGGATATGGCATGATATGCAATTGAATCAGGCATGAATTATGATGTCCATATACTAAGGTTGTAGTTTGCGGTACATGAACTTTGTATAAGTAATAAGACTAAAGTCATGTTTTTTTAGCCTTGACGCAAAGGAGTTGAGTAACATTGAAATTAGCTTTCATTCACCTGTTTGTTTAAGATTCAAGTTGTTTAGCGAAAATTGCTTGAGACTAAGTTCTCAGACCCTTTTTAATCCAAATGCGCCATGTACCGAAAATTGCTTTGAAATTGAACAGGTTAAATTCTTCAAATATTTAGAAGTAACAATTGATCAACAACTTAAATGGACCGAAGATATTTCGAATCTTAAACAGTATTTTCTTTCAACAATTCGGTGTCTATACAGTCTGAGAAAATTTTTGTCGTAAATTACAAATTTCGCCTGTACGACACCTTTTTTACTATAAGGTTTTAAAAATATTTTTTATACGAAGTGGTTATAGACAAAGTCCCATTATTGGATCATATAAATTAAGAACCAATTCTAGTAATTTTCCATATTTAAGTTTTCGGACTACATTTTATAGAAACTCCTACTCTGTGATATCACGCAAGTTATTCAATAAACTTCCTGAAACAATACAAAACAAATCTGTCTCTGTTTTTAAAAAGAATTAAGTCGTGGCTTTTTGTGTATGATATGAATGAAATCGAAATTTTGTTGCACAACTTTACTTGATATTAGATTTGTTTTGCTCTCTGGCTGTTAATTAAATAATAATTTATCTCCTATAATTGTTTTTGTAAAACGCTATTTTTTCTTTTAGTCACCCCACTATGTAATTGCTAAATTTAATGTGGCATTTGCTCTATTTTTATAAAAAATAAAAGTGCCACTAATTATTCTCATAAATTTTAAAAAACTGTTAATTTAGATGTAAGTTGAATGAATTCTGTAAATGTAAATAATGAATAAACATACATACATACATACATACATACATTGTGTCTAGCTTGCTGATGCCGCTATAGTAATCCTTAGCAAAGTACTGGTGGTCAGCATTGGATCTATAATTAATTATTGCCTCGAATCTCCGACTCGACCTTCTCGAAGTTCTCCCATAGTATCTCCAACTGCAGCATCCTTTTCGGTATATTGTCGGAGGTCCATCTCGAGGGTCCATCCTACCGATGATTCCCGATGACTCGCTGTATCTCCCCTCGCGTCAACTCTTGATTCGATGTTAGGTCCTCTAGATTCATTTATATGCTTTTGGAACCAGTGTTATAGACCTGGTTACGCGTTTTAAATTAAGTGCTCTTTACCAGTGCATGATTTAAGTGGAAGTAACTACCAGTGTTTTATTCCTGGTAATGCTATTCTACTGATGTGAGAGTGTTCAATACTTGCTCCTTATCTCTGGTTGGGGGCAGCAAATATGGTACTAGTAGTTGAGACTCAAGTAATATACTTGATCACGTTCTTGGAGTCACCAATGTTGGAGGGTAAATTTCTTTTGATTCCCCTATGGACTACTAAAGAGGGTTCGTCAAGTCAGTAACACTCTGACGAATTGCAGATGTTGAACCGGCACTTGTTACCACTTCAACCTTTGTTTACTGATTTGCTCCTTACTTCGGATGGGGGGTAGTAAAATAATTGTAAGACTCTCTTTGAACGACAATGAAAAGTAACTTTATTTGGCGCACTTACTCGTACAAATAATTTATACACAACTTACAGTAGTGAATCCATCAAATGCTCTCACGAATAATTTTGGCGAGTTGTTCGGATCATAGTGCGCCTGGACGCAATATGACACTACCTTAAGTTTAGTGGGAAAATGGAAATGGAAATTGTGTGCTGAGCGTGAGAACAATGTGAATTATGATATCTTATACTCTATGTAGTAGAGTGTGGGATGAAAGATAGAGGATTGGATTTGAAATGGGAATGCTTATGTTAAGCTAGTTTAAGGATAAGTGGAACAGTTGAAAGGGGTGATGTGATACCTAACAAACTGAATGCCCCATCTGAGCTTACACATCCAGCAGATATTTTCAACGCCACAGCGCGCCGAAACAATTTCTTTTTATAATTTGCGTGGCGAAGGGGATATGAATACCCTTATATTATTGCAGAGCACGGGAGTTTCTAGTTAGTCAGAGGGAGAGAATAAACGAAAGAAAGATTGGTGTAGAGGTTTAAAACCAAGGGTAGCGTCCAGATAACTGAGGAACATTTTTGTTTTGTTGTTATTGTCACTGCTTATGATTATAGTATTTTCTCCCGTTCTGCTGATGTCATTACCATGATCAAGTTGCATTTTCAGCCATATGCAAACCCTACTGCCAGTGTTATGCCTTCGCAGTAGAATTGACTTAACTTTCACAATTAATTGATTTTTTTTGTTTATTTCATGCGAAATAAATAGATGAGTCTTGACATCAGGATTTGAACCGTAAACCCACAGCGTGTCAAGCGATGATGTTACCACTACACCACGACCACCCGTGGCAATCGATTGGCTTGACAATCTAGACCTAAAACTTTAAGCCTACTTAATAATTACGCTAATAATAATAACTTACTATTGTTCTTGTTAATTTAATTAATTAATTTATCTATTTATCTATTATTATGGATTAGTTGTTCGTTTATTTACTTAATTATTGATTCATTCATTTATATATTTATTTATTTATTTAATTATTTAATAATTTATTAATTTACTTACTATGCAAATAATGTTGAAAAATTTAGTTTTACGCATACATTTATTCACTTATTACCTTGTTAGCTGATACCAAGAACTATTAAAGATTAAATGAAGGTGTTTATTATAGTTTTCCTTCAAATGCATATTTAAATTAACCTCCAAGCAAATATCCAGATGAGATATTATTTAATGTATCGTATCTCTGTGTAAGCTGTGTAAAAACTTCATAAATTTACTTTAGCTATGAAATCAATAAATATCGACCTACGAGTATGCATCTATCTACCGTATGTAGTAGTTGCAGCGCACTGATTGTATGCCTTCATACTCGTATTCACTACGCCAATAAAATTGATTTGGTAAAGATTCAAAAGAGCACCTTTGAAAAGGAGTTATTAAACATTATTTTATAAGTACCTTATCTTCAGGGGATTTGTGTGCAAAGTGGTAATGAGGTAAATGAATCGAGTTTTTGCCGAGGCTACCGGAACTGATCAATTGAATTTTGTTGGTAAATCTAAATGAAAACTTAAAAGACAGCATATAAAACTAGTAAAAGACTAAAGTCTAGGTTAGGTTAGGAGGGAAGTGCACCTAAGTGCTTATCGTGGTGGCCATATGGTCCATCGTGTTACCTATATTTAAAACCTTTGTCTTGCGGTCGGTTCTGTTACAAACCAGCCTGCGGTCTTTATTAAGCCTATCATGTTCCTAAGTGGAACTTGTACGAAATCTCCTAGTTCGTCAAAAAGCCTGTTTCCCATATGACGGAGGCGGTGGTTTTGATGATTTGGGCAATCACAAAACAAGTGTTTGATGGTTTCTGTCCCCTCTATATCTTGACAGCTCCTGCAGTGGTCGGGTATGTTGATGCCTAGTCTAGCAGCTATTTCCCCTATCGGCAGTAGGCTTTTTGTTCTGTTTTCATCCACTGTCGGCCATAATCTGCGATATATGACACAGTCGCTTCTGGCGGACCATGCAGAGTTAATCGGTTCTCTTACTTTTAGGTCTATTTTCCTTTTTAGTTCACCTATTGGAGCTACTACTGATATCAGAGTATGTAGAAAATCCAATGCCCAATCCCTTTTTAGCTAGTTCACCTGCTGTCTCGTTTCCTTTCACATTGCTATGTCCAGGAACCCAGCAGAGAGTTACATCATGGGTGTTGCATATTCTGTTCAACGTATTACGGCATGTGGAAACTGTTTTCGATCTGACTTCCTCGCAGTCTAGTGCTTTGATTGCCGCTTGACTATCCACAAAAATTGTAATCCTTGAAGGATTTAGTTTTTTGCTATGTATAGTCTGTGCAGCCTTATCAATGGCGAAAACCTCAGCCTGAAAGATGCTACAATCATCCGGGAGTTTGTACGAGTGGTTAATTTGAAATGACTCACAAAAAACTCCGGAGCCAGTTCCGGTATCCATTTTAGACCCGTCGATGTAGAGCTGAATATCCTGTACATTAATTAATGTGTTGGAGTCCCACTCTTGTCTTTCGGGAATAAAAGTGGAGTAGTTCTTGTTGAAATCTATGTAGGGTGTGATATAATCTGTTGTTCTGTCGAGATCGGTTATACTATACCTGTTGAGTATAGATCCGTGTCCATAGGAGCTTTGGTTCCATGCGCCCGATTGTTTGAGATGAATCGCACTTTTGGCAGCTGTGCATCGTATGTACTCATCTAGGAGAGGGATATTTAGCATCATATCTATACCCGTTGTGGCGTTGATCTCTGTGCTCCTATTATGTTTATACATGCTAATCTTTGTACCTTTGTGAGTATTTTAAGGTAGCTGGTTTTGTCTGTTGCATTCCACCATACAATAATTCCGTAGGTATGGATGGGTCTGACAATAGCCGTGTCATGTCATCATGGACGGACGCAGAGCCCATTGTTTACCAAAGGTTTTCTTGCACGCGTAGAATGCGCAAAGTGCTTTCTTCATCCTTTCTTCCGTGTTCTTTTTCCAGGTGAGCTTCGAATCAAGGATGGTTCCAAGATGGAATGGAATTCCATTCAGTTTAGGGATCAAATTCATCTATTTTCCTTCTATTGGTAAACAGAACCAGTTCGGTTTTAGTCGGATTTATACTTAGAGCATTTTGTTCTGCCCAGGAGGACAATTCTTTTAGTGCAGATTCCATGAGGTTATTGATTGTAGGTAAGTATTTTAATTACTATGTCGTCTGCATACGCAACTGTTTTTACTCCTTTGGTTTTGAGGATCTTCACAATTTTGTTAACGGTAAGGAGCCAAAGCAAAAGAGAAACTACTCCTTCTTGTGGGGTTTCTCTCGTAAATGTTTTCTTTACGATGGTCTCACCTAATTCGGAGTTGATTATTCTACTCTTAAGTATTTGGTCAATCCAGCTGATTATCTGAGCTTTTACTCGTAGTTCAACTAGTGCTGCATTTATCGATGCCGTGTTTAGGTTGTTAAACGTCCCTCCGATGTCTAAAAATGCGACTAGAGTCTATTCTTTAAAGTGAAGGTTTTTCTCACTGTCTGAGACAACATCATGTAGTGCAGTTTCTATCGAAAAAGACACATTAAGTTGAAAAAGACAGTGCCAGATCCTCTTTACAGACGAAAAAAAATTTAACTTGGGTTGCCCAGATGGTCATACATGATTTGCGAAAAAACCAGAAGTTCTTAGTCGTCGTCAACATGGAGGGGGAAGCGTAATGATATGGACCAGAATTGGATATTACGGGAGAACGAAAATAAAGTTAGTTTCGTCAAGAATGAACAGCCTAGGTTACCTGGATTTGATTGGGGATATTGTAACTAATTCGGGGCAAGAATTTAATAAATATCCCATGATTTTCCAACAAGATAATGCAGCCGTTCACACTGCCAGAAAGAATTTGTTCGAGAAAAGGAAATTGAAATTCTAGAAAGGCCAGCATGCTCCACTGACGTCAACGTAATTGAAAATTGTTGGGAATATTTTGCCGAAAATAGACAGTACGACACAATTGAGGATCTCAAAAAGGAGCAATACCAAACAAAAATGCATTAAACAAGTTATATCGCTCCCACAGCATATGACGGAAATTTTTGGAAAAGCAACTCATCACTGAAAGTTTAAATTTTTAAGTTCACTGTAATTTTTCCATACCAATTTTCAAAAACATGATATCTTTTTGTCGTACCGCATAAAGTGCTTATACCTTCAATGGAATGTATTTTTACTTTAGTATTTCATTATTTTATCCCTTAAATGTACAACATTTGAGAAAAAAAAAATTATGTAATTTTTTATAAACAATATACACAAAAAATAAAGATGTGCTATTTTTTTTGTCGCGCTCTGTATTTAAGAAAAATGAGATTAAGTCAAGTTGTTTCTTTATAAAATTGTTAACATTTTTTATTTAGTACCTATCACGCTTATCACCCGTCGGAAGGAGCCAGAGGCGGATTGTCTTTAATCATAAAAGATTGCGTCGAACACTCTAAAGAGATTATGATAGAGCGTGAAACAATGCAAGTGAGCACTGTACGTGTGGAAAATGGACATTACTCTTTGAATCTATTTATTTCATGTCTATTTATTGTCCACTGCGTTGCAGGTTTGAAAAAAATGATTTTACAAATATTTTCAGCTCTCTTGGACCGAATTTTATTATTGGCGGTGATTTTAATGCAAAATACACCTTCTGGGGTTCAAGATGTGTCTCACAAAAAGGCAGAGCACTTTACAACACCTGCATGTTGCAACTTTCACTCGACTGGTAAACCAACATATTGGCCGACTGATAGCAACAAAATACCCGATCTGATCGATTTCTTTGTTGTAAAAGGAATACCAGACAACTGTACTAAAAATGATTAAAATTTTAATCTCTCTTCCGATCATTCCCTTATCATTCTAACAATGAACGAACTCCTCATTAAAAAAGATGTACCTGCTAGACTAACTAGCAGGAAAACAGATTAGGAAGGCTTTAAAAAAGACGTTGAAGAACATATCGAACTGAGAGTATCACTTAGGACGTCTTCTGAACTCGAAATCGAAGTTGATCGTTTTGTTGAAGTTCTGAGCATTGAAAGCTTAACAGCGGAAAAAGATTCCAATTATTCGCTCTGGAAAGCTATAAAAGGCATAAAAAAACCGAAAATACAAGCGGCCCCAATCAAGAAAAATGACAGCGAATGGGCCAAGAATGATAAAGACAAAGCAGAAGTCTTTGCCGCCCATTTAGAAGAAACATTTAAACCATTTGATGGGCAAGCGCTTGCTGAAAATGATAATGCGTCGGATATAGCATTTCACAATTACACAGTAAGAAATGCAAGGCTGACCGAACTTCAACAAGAAATAAAGAAACTGAAACCGAATAAAGCTCCTGGTTACGACCTATTCACAGGAGAGCTTCTTAAATCGTTAGTTAAGTTCCTCTACATTATAAACCCAGCGATAAGACTAGGATATGTCCCGATTCAATGGAAAGTCGCGGAAGTAATAATGATTCTGAAGCCAGGAAAACCGCCGAATGATAAAAAGTCGTATAGACCTATTTCGCTGCTGCCGATTATGTCTAAATTTTTCGAAAAAATAGTACTTAAGCAATTACAGCCGGTTATAGAAGAAAGATCTCTTATTCCCAATCACCAGTTTGGATTTAGAACCAAGCACTCAACAATAGACCAAGTGCATAGAATAACTGATTTAATTGAGAAAGATTACGAAGAAAAAAATATTTGCTCGAGCGTATTCCTTGATGTTTCTCAAGCTTTTAACAAGGTCTGGCATTAAGGATTGAAATATAAATTACGACAAGTTCTGCCGGAACACTTATATAATATTCTGGAAGAATACTTGACGAATCGTCTTTTCCGAGTCAAACACGGAAATGAATATTCAGAATTTAAAGAAATAAGGGCAGGGGTGCCGCAGGGAAGAGTTCTTGGACCGCTTTTGTACCTATTATATATTCGCGATATACCGCAAGAATAAGCCACCGTATAAGCTACATTTGCCGACGACACTGCCATCCTGGCAACGGGTAAAACGATCGAAGAAACGACTGAAAAATTGCAAGAAGCATTGAATAAAGTAAATGAATGGACAAAGATTTGGCGACTAGCTTTAAACGAAAACAAATCTGTTCATGTCAATTTTACTTATAAGAAAATAAATAATTTGCCCATCTTTTCAAACTCGGTTCAAATTCCGTTTGCAAACGAGGCTAAGTATCTTGGAATGACACTTGATGCTAAGCTGAAGTGGAAATCGCACGTGAAGAAAAAACGTAAAGAACTCGAAACCAAATACAGAGAAATGTACTGGTTACTTGGAAAACATTCCAAGCTTAATGTAGAGAACAAACTGCTTTTATACAAGCAAGTGCTAAAGCCGGTATGGACATATGGAATACAACTCTGGGGTTGTACCAAAATAAGTAATATCAATATTTTACAAACTTTTGAAAATAAATTACTAAGATCAATAGTTAATGCACCGTGATTTATTAGAAATAGCGATATCCGTAGAGATTTAGGAATTGCAACAGTCGAACATGAAATCAAAAACTTCGCGCGTAAGCATAAAGACAGATTACAAGGACACGTTAACAATGAAGTCCTTCTAATACTAGATGAGAGGAATCTACTGCGTCGTCTTCAAAGGACTAAATCTTTCGACTTTACGTGATAGCAAGAAACCGCTTATAATTTGCGGAACAAGCAGGAACTTTCAATGAAAAGGGACCTGCCAAACGATCTCAATACGTGAAAGAAAAACTGCTGGATAAGTCAAAACTTAGTTGTAGTAATCAAAGAAATTTATCACGAAGGGAGGTTTCTTTAGTGAGTAAAAATCTCACATTGATCTGAAGACTTTTTACCTACCCTCGGAAAAAAAAAATTTTTTTTTTATTTATCCAAGAAAATCCAAGAAAACACAAAAAAAAATAAAAAATAAAAAAAGTTTTCTCACGGTCCCACGTCTAACAAACATTCGAGAGTAATAGATTTTATTCCAAACGTATTTTGCTAAAACCAATATTCAACCCTACAATTTAAAATGGTACACCCTGTATAATTACAGTGAATAACATTTTGTAAAAGCAAATATGTAGAACAATTAGTATTAAGTGGAATTTTAAGTTCAAAATTTTACAGGTTTTTGTTATTTTCTGTTCGTTTTATTTAAATTTACTTTTGATTAAATTATTAATTTTTAAACCGTCGAGTTGTATGTATGACCAAGAAATTAAACCAATTTCTTTTATGTGATTTTTTATTTCCAAGATAAAATAATTGCTAACCAGAAATACAAGTTTATATATTTTTTTTATTAAGAATTTTAAAATTAATTAATTCAATCAACTGCTAATTTGTAGCCGGAAATTTGGTGTATAATTTTGTTATTTCATTAACAATATAATGAAAAATTAAGAAATTAGGGACATCCTGTGCTACGTAAAAATGTATGCCAATAAATATTGCTATACAAGTCGAATGAAGTATTTGAAAATAAAGTGTGAGTGCAGGAGAAGATGGTCCAAAATGAAAGTAGGAGCTATAATAATATATTTTAGGACATCTTTTCTTTGCGTGTGCATGGTTAAGACGCTGTCATGAGTGATGCCAGATGAATAGTTTGGCTGATTCCTTTCTGCGTCATATCTTTAAAATGTGTAACTCGACAATTTTGACATTAAAGCTGCTACGGTCGAAAGAAGTATATGGCCACACCTCCACCTTAAACAAGTTCTTCCCTGAAGACATTGACTACACCATACCCAAGTTAAATTTTAAAAAAATCTTCCAAATTGCCGTCCCTTCTAGAGCACTCTGGGAAGAAGGTGGTTTTACGGAAGATAAGTCGTTACATTTTTATACCGACGGTTCAGAAATTAACGACGGGATGGGTGGTGGTGTCTTTTCTGATAGGCTTAATTTAAACTTCTCTTTTCGTCTCCCAAATCACTGTAGCGTGTTCCAGGCAGAAATAATGGCAATAAGGGAAGTCTTAGCTAAAGAAAAACGTGATATCGACGTGATATTGCCAAGCAGCAATCAAATCCTTGGAATCATCCTCAAGAAATTCTATAACAGCCCCAGACTGCCGATCGATTCTTATAGAGATGGCTGAGTAGTTTAATATTAACACAATTTGAGTGCCAGGGCACAGGGATATTCCAGAAAATTGTAAGTCTGACGAACTTGCCAGACATGAAATAAAAATACTGATAGTTCAGGACAAAAGTTCACTGGATATGCCTATTGCTACATGCAAACTTAAATTAAAGCTGGATGCTATTGAAAAGTCAAATTCTAGGTGAACAAGTTGTACAACTTGTCTAGCGACAAAAAACAGACTTGGTGGCCTAAGCTGGATCTGAAACGCTCTAAGAATTTGATAACTCTCAATAGAATGCATATCAGCGCTGTTATAGGTGTCATTACTGGACATTGTCTAATAGGCAAGCATGCAACAAGGCTTGGCGTCTTCTCAAACGATTTCTACAGAAGTTGCACCTTCACCTTCTTTGAATCTGCCCGGCTCCCTCTCAAAGAAGGAAACTCCACTTAAGAGCCTTCTGTTTCAACAACCTGAATGATCTGTATAAAGTAGACGTTAGGGACTTTCTACGCTTCATCAGAAGCTCCAAATGATTCAACGAGTAGCCTAGAGGTGGGCTTCCCAAACCCATGTGGTATCACAATGGACCTATTACTTGTCAAATTGTGTTGGCTTTTAGTTGACAGACATTTCAACCTAACCTAACCTAAGTTCTTGCGTGCTCCAATGTTTCATTTTTTATATCACTCATTAACTATAGTAATCCTTTTATTATCCATAGAAGAATTTCATATAAAATATTACTTACTTCTGCTTTATATCAACTTACTGTTTTCTACTCTAATTCGCAAAATGGGTGGTCACTATTCCCTCCATGTACACTCCAGGACAAAATGATAAACCACCTCCAAAAATTCTTAAGAAAAAAAAGTGTGCAATTTGGAAAATCTGATTCAATCATTTGTTAACAGAATGTATTTAGACCGCTCTGGTTAATTTTCTTGTTTTGGGCGAAAAACCGAAAACAAAGTGGAACAAAAAGATAGGACATGCTGATCATTTTGTTTCGATACTTCGTTCAGTAAAGATTTATCATTGGTGAAAATTGCTGTGCTCCTGTTTTATTATCCTTTGGTGTTAGATTTGATAAACTTTTTTTTTAAAAAAAAAGGACAATATGGGACGCGGAAATTTGTTAAATTCAGCTGAAGTACGACCAGTTTTGAAATTTAGAAGTGAAGGCTGGAGTATTGCAAAAATATCAAAGTCAATGAAAAGAAGTCGAAATTTAATAAATCATCCCAAAAATTATGGCAATCTTTTGCCTCCTGGAAGAACACCAGCATTAACTCTAAGAGAAAAATGTACGATTCTGCGGGAAGCTTTAAATTCTTCTTTAACGGTTCGTCAAATCGCAGCTTAAGCCGGAGCTAAAACCAATATAAAAAATGTGAGGAGAGTCTTGCAACAATGTGAACACCTCCAATGGTGAAAACTGCTTCGAAAGCAACTCATAAGCGAAGATTAAAGCAGCCATTGTCATTGGAAGAAAGAGGGGAGAAAGGCCCTATTCGCAGATGAAAATAAGTTCAATTTAGATGGGCCTGATGGCTGGGTAAAGAACAACGAATTTAAAGTCGTTGTCAAATGGGAGGAGGTTCTGTAATGGTATGCGCTGGAATTAGCTACAACAGGTGGACTGAAATAAAATTTGTGGCACAAGTACGATAACTTTGGCGCCAAAAATTGATAACCGTTTTTTGTAGAGGGGTCAAAAACAAGCATTTTTTACTATGCCCCTACCTCC
The DNA here is from genome assembly GCA_963082735.1 of Pocota personata. Lineage (NCBI taxonomy): Eukaryota > Metazoa > Arthropoda > Insecta > Diptera > Syrphidae > Pocota > Pocota personata. The sequence goes on along the minus strand of OY720429.1, from coordinate 42,347,658 downwards.
CCGTTTAGGAGGTAGGGGCAATTTTCGAAAAAAATGACTTAAAATAAAAACAAAAGTATTAAAAAACAACAGCAACACTTACAATGAAGTACTATACCGGTTTCGAAAGCCAGAAACCTGTTCTTTAATTCCTAAATTTAAATCAAATAATTTGTGTCAATAGTTTTTGAAAAATTCGCATGCAAACTCAAAATTTTGATAAAAAAAATTAAAAATTACTGTTTTTGTTTTGTTTTTTGGCTTTGAGGTAAGTGAATGAATAATAGATTAAACATCTGGCAGGCGCCTATATCAACAATTTTCTTAATTAACAGTTCGCGGGTGGCCCGTTTCGCGGGATTAAGGGATTTAAACTCTCTTTTCGCATGTGGCAGGTCCCGCTCACGCTTCGTTGCTCCGCTCGGGGTAGGTGCTTTTCGTCAGGCGGGCGCCTTTGTCATCAATACTCTTCATCTACAGTACTTCTTTTTTTATTTTTAATTTTTTTTATTAAAATTTTGAGTTTGCATGCGAATTTTTCAAAAACTATTGGCACAAATTATTTAATTTAAATTTAGGATTGAAGAACAGGTTTCTGGCTTTCGAAACCGGTACAGTAATTTTAAGTAATTTTTTTTTTTAAAATTGCCCCTATCTCCTAAACGGAGCGAGATAGACCCCCTCTCTCATAGTAAAAAATGCTTGTTTTTGACCCCTCTACAAAAAACCGTTATCAATTTTTGGCGCCAAAGTTATCGTACTCTCCCCAAATTTGTCGGTTGCAGAATTAACAGCACAAGACATATTGAACTTATTAATGAACAAATTGAGAGGTTTATCTCAATTATTGTCGAGGAAAACTTAATTTTTCAACAGGATAATGCGGCCATCTATACCTCCCGCAAAGTACTTTAACCCAAAAAACATATCCCTCCTTAACTGGCCAGCAAGATCACCTGACTTGAATATAATTGAGAACATGTGGGAAGAGCTTACTTGAGTAATTTATGTAGGTGGAAAGCAGTAATTAAAAGAATCTATCAGTACAGAATGTAAAAAGATAGATCAAAAATATGATAAAACATTGTATCCTTTAGCGAATGTTCGGAGTTGCAGAAATTGATATTATTTAATTTTAAAATCCACCTGTCCTATTCTTTTGTCCCACCCAATTTTCTGGTTTTCCCATAACGAGAGAGGGTTTTTAAGGGAAATTATTTTATGGCAGTGCTGTCTAAATACCCGATTCATTCTGAATTGCTAAATGTTATGGATATTTTTTTTTGTAAGAATTTGTGCGGGTGTCTTATTATTGTGTCCCGTAGTGTATATATAACCTTATATGAAAATACCAATAGAGAATAGAAAATATAGACGAAGGAGTGTATCTGTGGATATTTCTAGTCACAAGTAGAAGAAGATTGGCTTGCTGTAAAGGATGTTCCCATAGTATGACTAATAAACTTATATCTGCACTCATTATGTGCCAAAATAATTGTTGCAGAATAATTTCCCGTTTTGACCCTTAGCTGTCCCATTTAACTTCACTATAAAAGCAAAATTTTTATATTAATTTTGACACATAGTTTGTAACATAGAGAAATAATAATGGTATACATATTTGCGATCAGCATTGAAAGTTATGTGGGTCTCGTGTGTCCGTCTGTCTGTCTGTGTGTAACCACTTTTTGGGCGTTGAACTTGCTAAATAGGGGAAACTTCATAATGGGCCACTTGCTGGTTTCTTTTTAAATTACATGTTATTCTGATACTGACAGCGATTCATACTTGAACGTTGTAAAATATAGAAAACTTATTTCTAAAGTGAGTGCTATGTTGCCGAAACAGTGGGAATTGTGAAAAGAAATTTCGGTCGAAATAATGCACCAACCGTGCCTGTTGTACGCAAGTTTGTGAAGAAACTTCATGAGATTGGCATGTTAATTGATAACACAAGTTATCGTCGTGTTCGTTCTGAGCACTAAGCCGACAATGTTGCTGCTGTTCCCGAAAGTGTGCACCTAAACTCGAGAACGTTAACTCGAAACAGATCTCAACAACTGAATATAAGTCCCACTAGGCTGAAGAGAATTATGCATAAATATCTCGGATTACTCCCTTACAATTTCCAACTGATTCTGGAATTGAAGCAAAATGACTACCCGCTTCGCTATCGCTTCTCTGTTTGGACTTGCTCGAAATTGACGTGAATTTTGCTAAAAAAAAGTACTTTTTTTCGGATGAGGCACATTTTCATCTCGGCGGCTATGTAAACAAGCAAAACTGTATGCCCTCACGTAGTCGTAGAGAAGTGAATGCATCTTCAGCGTGTGACTGTTTGGTGTGGTTTGTGGCATTATTGACTCATTTTTCTTCGAAGATGAAGATGGCAACGGAGAGAACTACAGACCAATTTTTTTTGGCCAGGAACTGAGGTAATGAACTTGGATGATCTCTGGTTCCAGCAAGATGGCGCTACGTTCAACACAAGCCGTCTAACAATCGATCTTTTGCATCCGTTTTGGTGATGTCTCTTTGCCTCCGCGGAGCTGCGATTTGACGCTGTTGGAATTTTTTGTGGGGTGGTTATGCTGACAAACCAGAAACGATTCAGGCACTTAATCACAATATTGGTCGAGCTATTCGTGAAATAGGAGTCCGAACCATTAAAAATATACTGCAAAATTGAGTTGACAGGATGGGCTACTGCCAAATGAAATTGTAAATATTCCAATTATAATATAAATAAAACAAAAAGCTTTGAAAAATATTAAATGTATTTTTTTTATAACAATTTTAAAATCAACTTTAATTTTTGAAACCAACAGATGGCCTACCCTTTATAAGCTTTGTATATTTTTTTGGAAATATTTTTCATATCCGGTCACAGACGCGCCCACTTTTTAAAAGAAATGTTCTCTCAATATTTTTGCCATCGGGTAGATAGAAATAATAGAAGAGGTGGCGGCGTTGCTATTCTAATTCGGAGATCTATTCAACATTCCCTTTTACCAATGGTTCATACTCGCTATGTAGGAAATCTAGGTATAGAGGTAAGACTGGATAATGGTAGGGCAATCAAAATTCTTTGTGTTTATTTTTCTGGTGGTAATTCATCCCCTGAAAAAAGACAACACTTGAAAACCGATTTAAGAAAAATGTTAGCGATAAACGAAGACTATATCATTGGAGGTGACTTAAACTGTAGACATAGGGATTGGGGGTGCAGTAGAGCGAATGCGTGTGGTAACTTACTGTCAAGTCTGTTAAATGTGTTTCCTTTCTCTATATTGTTTCCGTCTATTCCTACATATATTCTATCTGGTTCGAGAGGTCTCCCATCTACACTCGACATCTTCATAACAAATTCACCTAATTTACTCTCTCAGCCGGTTGCGTTAAACGAACTTATTGCAATACTTTCTAGATTTTAAACACGCAAACTGGGCACAATTTCGATCAGAAATAAAGTCAAGACTCAGAAACATCTCAACAGACTTAGATAATGTTTTCAATAATGAACACATTGACAATCTTGTGGAAGTTTTTTCCGAACAAACATATACATAGATCGGTAGACTCGAGTGTCCCGAAAACAGTGAGGAATAATTTCTATGCCAAGATCCCAGATCGTGTTCTTGAATACATACGAATTAGAAATTCTTTAAAGAGACAATGGCAAAGGTATCGTTTGCCATTCCTTCGACATCAGATGAGGTACCTAAATAAACTCATTTCTACAGAAATTGAAAAGTATAAGAATAAAGAGTGGAATAGGAAACTAAGCTTATTAGACAAAAATGCAAGGCTAAAGAATAAGAATAGGAGAACTCCTAGTCTACAAAGTTCTGGTAACTTTTTTCACACGGATATCGATAAGGCCAACATTTTTGGTTCAACCTTCATTAAGAACCACGCTGTATCTCAGCACCTCGGTGACACAGCCACCATTAGAAAAGTAAACGAAGCCTACTGTGACACATCCCCAGATGAGTACGTATCTCGAATGGAAGTCGAGGATGTGTTGAAAAGTTTGCGATTAAGGAAATAAGATGGTCTTGATCCTATTAAAAACCTATATCTCAAGCAATTACCAAAATCAGGGACACGATTTTTAACTTTTCTAATGAATGCATGTTTAAAGCTTTAGTACTTTCCGAATGCCTGGAAAATTGCCAAAGTGGTACCGATTCTGAAGGCTGGGAAGCAAATTCAAAATCCAGATAGTTATAGGTCAATAAATCTACTTAGTTGTCTCAGAAAAGTTTACGAAAAACTACTTAGAAAGAAACTTGTGACATTTATTGATGACAGACGTATCTTCCCTGATGAGCAATTTGGGTTCAGGGGTCACCACAGCATATCTCATCTCATCAAGTGCTCAGAATATGCCAGCATGTCAAGAGGAACCGTGCGCTAGGCAAATCTACGGGTTTAGTTCTGCTTGATATTGAGAAAGCTTTTGACTCCGTTTGGCACAATGGGATTGTGTATAAAATGATTGACTTCGGTTTTCCTTTGCATTTAGTGAAAACTATACAAAGTTTCTTGACTAATAGACGTTTTAGGGTCTATGTCAATGACAAAGCATCGTCTCTACAGCACGTTTACGCAGGGGTGCCCCAGGGCTCAGTTCTCGGGCCAGTGCTTTACAATGTTTACACCTCTGACTTTCCAAGGCTCCCAGCATATGAAACAGCTATCTACGCTGATGAGACAGGCATATTTTCATCGCATGAGTTTAGTCTCAATATTGAGACTAACCTGCAAAATGCGATTAGAATATTAGTCGATTATTTCAACAAGTGGAAAATAAAGATTAATGCCGGAAAAGTGCAATCAATCTTTTTCAGCCGAAAAAGAAAGAGTTGCTGTTTGCCGAACAATCCGCTTACCGTGTGTGGTATAAGAGTCGAGTGAAAACCTAGTGTTTAGTATCTGGGAATTCATCTAGATGAAAAACTGACCTTCAAAGAACACATTTCCAACACCATTAATAAAGTAAATATTGCTATCAAGATGCTTTATCCATTTATAAACAGGACGTCAATGCTAAGCAGCTTCAACAAAATCGTAATCCACAAAGTAGTATTTCAAGCAATACTACTTTATGGATGCTAAGTATGGGGAAATTGTGCAACAAGTCACATAAAGAAGCTACAAGTGTCGCAAAACAAACTGCTGAAAATGATGCTTAACCTATCCAGATACTATTCTACCTCTGATCTTCATTTCCAATCGAATGTTGAACTGATCTCCGACAGGATCGTTACGTTGACAGACAATTTTTTACAAAACTGTGCTTTTTCAGATAATCCTCTTATAAATCAATTAAATGTTTCAACATATTCTCCCTCTTGTTTCAATTCATGTATCTATTTGATTATTTATTTAATTATCTTATCATATATTCACTTATTTATTTTTGTATACGTATTCATAATTTATTTATTCATGTATGTATTTGTTTATAAATTTATGTATTCATTTATTTATTTATTTATTTATATATTTATTTATTTATTTTTTTAAATTTATTTATTTATTTATTTATTTATTTATTAACTTATCTATTTATTTATTTATTGATAAATTTATTTATTTATTTATTTATGTCTCTGTTACTTTGCATTTTTATCTTATTATATACATATACACTTATATTTACTATTATTTATTTGGTTAATTATTTAATTATTTACTTTTTTTTTTGTATTCTTCATATTAAAGGTTCTTCGTGGTTTCCTTCAAAGCAAATTATTTTTTTTTTCATTTTCCCTTTATTTTAGAGTTCTAAAAGATAATGTTTCAGAATCTCTGTATGTAAATTGTGTGGCAACAACCTCAAAGTAAATTTTAGTACGAAAATAAAAGATATCTATCTATCTATCTTAATAAATTGTGTAGCGTTGACTTTCTCTGCATTTCGACCATACATGGCCATGCAGGCCACACCCACTTTTTGGGGGCGTTTTCTTCAAAACACAATATATAACTTTTTTTTTAAATATATTCATGATGATGGTTAAGCTTTATTGAGAATATTTAATCAAAATCTGTGAACGTCGGTTGCACGCCCACTTCTTTTAAGAAAATGTTATGAAAACGGTTTTTCTGATAAATTGTCTTAAAAATTGGGAGTAGAAGGATATTATTGCATTTGATCTAAATATTTTAGAACGTCACGCTCACGTTATTAGGAGTAGGCTAAAAAAAAATGGGGGATAGGGTACAATACGATCCGTTCCAGGCGGATTGAAACTTTCAGTATATTTTTTAAGTTCAAGGAAATTCAATTCAGCGAATCTTTTCATCAAAATTTGACTTGCTCATCAAACAGTGCCTGCTGTAATACCGATCATCATGTTCTGCATGATCGCTACGGTAGTAGTATACAGTGTACATGGACAGCAGTACTTTAATATTTTTTCTGATTAAATCACCTAAAAGCCGAAGATATATGTTCCGATTAGCACGATGTGTTTGCATTTGAATCAAAAATACTTATTAGGGATGGGATAGAGATAGGGTATCGTACGATCCGTTCCAGACGAATTGTAACTTTCCTGTATATTTAAATTTGTGTAGTTCAAAGATTGGCTTTAGGGATTTTTTAATTTAATTTGTACCCAAAAACAGTCTTCGATGAGGTTATAACTCTGAGGCAGCGTCCCAAGATTCCTGTAGTAGGCAGATACCTTTTTTTTTCTTGCTGATATAGAGATGTTTGCGCCATTCCCAGGTGGAGATATTGGTGATGGGTAATAGCAGCTTGCCTAAAGTCTCATTTCTAGAAATTATTCCATTGAGGTCTTCAGAACATCTACTCTATAACGGGCATAGGTGTCTTACCAGCATCCGATCAGCCAGAGATTGGATGTTAGTGCGAGGTCATCAATTAAGCGAAATGCTCGTCCCTCAGTACTGTCAAATGGGTGAAGAGTACGTTTTGGGGCACAGATCCATACTTAAGTTGCGGTTTAACATGTGTTTTGTACAGAAGGAGCTATTTTGCTGTGAAGAATCTCTTTGCTCAAAACAGATAGCTCAATCTTATGGACGCTGATTTTGAAATGTTGGATGGTCGTGCCATGTTACACAAAAGTTGATTTTAACGCCAAAAAGTTACATTGTCTTTTTGGGTAGAATGGTTTGTACATTCATTTGAATCTGTGGTACAGTAGACGTGATCTTACTGAAAAGTCGGTGAATTGGGTTCTCCTTCCATTGTAGTCCTCCTGAATGATTTTTTGCAGTCCTTCATTTAATGATGTAATTTGGTCGAATCTTTGACGATGTGATATTACATTACGCTGCTGTCACCGGCAAAACTAAAGATCTTGTTGTTTGTTAACTCTAATAGGCCGTTGATATGAAGTTAGTACATACGTGGTGAATGTAGCGACCATTCTGATACTCTAGCGTTTACAGCAAAGTTTTCGGGAACACACAACATCGACTACAACTTGAATTAATCTGCATTGAAGACAATTTTCAGCTCTTGATTCGCCATGTTGCTCAAAGGTGCATAAGTGGGCTATATAACTTAAAAGGCGGTGAGCCACTAGGTCATTCTAGAAACTTGTAAGTGGGTCTCTCATTGCAGTTTTTCTTCGTAGTATCGATCATTAAATAACAAATGTTGTGTTGGGTTTGAGGTCCATTGTATATAGGCTCTATTTTTGCTTCATCTTGCTTTTCCGTATTTTAGGTGCATGGTAGTTAACGATACGATAACAAATTTGTTTTCAACTCCATAAACTTTCCGGATGGTGTTATGAAAAGAAGGCTGCGTAGTTTTTCTTCATACCTTGGATGCTGACATCTCGTTCGTTACTGAGAGTGAGATGTCAGCATTCAAAATTTCATCAGCCATCACAAGTCTTGAAGATATCCTATATAACTGAGCACTGAATACGTTGAAGTAGCTCTTATAAAATATTCATAAATTAAGAAGTTCAACGCGACTGGAACTGTAGATGATATTGTTGACTTTATTTGGAAATTTCTTTCACGGATGTCTATAAATGTTTATTCAGTGCTTGCTGTCATCAACGAACTCCAAAGGCATTAAATCTCAATCTCTAGGGTACTAGGCACCCAGTGTTTACTACGTTGAGGTGAAAATAGGAGTTGGTGTTCAGGACGCATCTTATCGTTTGTATTGCGCATGCCTACCGTGGTGTATGAAATTCATAGTCATAGACAAGCTTTCGCTCTCCGCTTATATAAAATAAAGAATAGCACGTCCTAGTAACGGCAAATTGAATAAAAAATACGTGAAAACCATTCACGTAGTGTGAAAATCTCTATAGAGGTCAAAAAAAAAAAAAAATAAAAACACAGACACTTATGCTTCCATTTGGGTTCCAACAAACTTTGGCTTCATTATATAAAATCGTAGCGAACGCTATCTGCCACGTCATTTTACTTTGAGTTTTATTTAAATTTCCACTTTTATCCTTGGTTGACCTCAAAACTTCAACCTAGATCTTTTGTGTCAATTCGTACCCTGATCGAGACGACTTTCATCGGTCTACATAGACAGCGCCAATATAGCATCTTCGCACCATCATAATTGTTGTGCAAATTATTGTTGATGTTAATAAATATTTACGATTCTCATAATTTATACCGATTGCACACACGGGGATATAAAAATTAAATTTACACATCCAATTCGATGCGAGTATAAAAAAGCGATGATTATTATTCATAACTTGTGAACTTATCATCTATAGTTGCTAGCTAGTGTTGCTCTATTGTTAATGTTGTTTTTGTTGTTTTAATTTCTATTTTTAAGATCTAAATTTAGAGCAGACTGTTAATCGACAGAAAATGCCAACTTTGATACGGATAGCATGGAAAGTATCTAATTGAAATTTTCTATTCCTTTAGCCTGCAAAAAAAACACATAGATTTAATTTTAACATACTGACGAGAGGATGTAATTAATCTTTTCTTCAAACACTTTTGTGAGTGAGTATCTATTGAATTGAGAATTTGATATGAGTGCCCGTAACTGTATGAAGTGCCAAAGGGTTCATCAATCATCGGTTTTTTTTTTTTTTCTTTTTTTAAATCAGATAAAATTAACACGGAATTAAAAATTGTCTGTGATGCCTAGAGATGGGGGAAATTCATAGAGGTGTATGTATCTGAATAAAATAAGTTGAAGGTTAACTACAGAGTGTACCTATAGATTTTGATTATAACTATAGATATCATGTCATAGGTGTCAATTGAGAATTTGATTTGAGAATGTGTGGGAATTTGTCAGCTTTTGCAAATGATAAAAGTCATGGAATGGTGTTCGATATTCTTTAGAAGAATTTCTAATTAGTGGCAGAAGCAACTGTATCGGGATCTGTATCCTGGTTAATTAATTTATCTATTTATAGATTAATACAAGCATTGAAGTACTTAAAGCTAAATAGTTCTACATTTACACTAAAATAAGCTATACTAAACCTAGTGAAAAAGAGGGATGATTGGGGGTCAATAATGATTACACTTACTTCAGTAGGTCATTAGGGAGTGTGCTTTTGCTGCTGTTAAAGTTAAAAGTGTATGTGGCATCATATGATTTGTGCAGCATTTTTGACATTGGTTCATAGTAACCCTAGTTAGTGCGATGAGGAGATATTCGGAATAGACTTAAGGTTGCAGGGACTAGTATTGAGAGAAAACTTTTGAAGCAGGGCTGGACAGTCAATATTATCAGATAATAGCTGATGAATGAAAAGTATGATGACTGAAGATTAATCTGTCTAAGACGATCCACATAGGACAGCAAGTTGAGGTTAGCAGCCCAAGACAGACTGCGTAAGGCAAAACGAATGAAGCTGCGTTGCACAGCTTCGATTTTTATGGTATGGGCAGCATAATGGGGCGACCTTACTTGGCTAGCATATTCGAGGAGAGGTCTAACGAAGGTGAAATAGAGGGATTTTGTTACGTAGGGGTTAGGGAATTCTTGTAACCAGCATTTTACAAAGACAAGTGCTAAGTTGGCCCTGCTTATGACATTGTCGATGTGTGATCGAAAGTTAAGTTCACTATCGCAGATGACAACCCAAATCGTATGCTGACTTGACTGAAGTTATAGGCTCATCACGAATGAATTAGACACTTAGAGGTGGTGTGAGACATATGCGTGATTGACTTGACCCTGTCCAACAGATATTTCAAGCCTATTACCAACTGGAGAGTTTCGCCAGAAATTTCCCTCTCAGACCATAGATACATTGAATTCCAAATCGAATGCGAAGCTACACCTTTGCAGGAGAGGAGGAATCCGAGAAAAACCAACTGGATACGGTTTAAGGAAGAGTTAGGCAAATCTATCAAAGATCTACCTAAACTTAGAACGAGGCAAAAGGTAGAGGAACCCGTTCAAGACCTGAACAGCACCCTTACCAGATGTTTTGAACAAACGTGTCCGCTGACAAAAAAACCCCTGCAGAAGGTCAGTTCCGTGGTGGAACCCAGATCTGCAACGAATTCGTAGGGAAACCAGAAAACTTCTAAATAGGTCACTCAAGACAAATTCGGAGGTGGACTGGAATCTTTACCGATCAAAGCAAAGAGAATATAAGAGGTTAATTCGTACTTCGAAAAGTACCTCGTATAGAGATTTTTGTAGTAAGATCGAAACTCTCGGTGAAACCAGTAGGTTGGTCAAAGTTCTCAAGAATGGAAAACCAATCAAGGCGGAATCACTCAGGAAACCTGATGGTACTTTCACTGAGTCGAAAGCGGATGCTTTCAGTTTTCTGCTGGAGACTCACTTCCCAGGAAATCAAGTCACCATCGGTTCGCAACCGGTTTCAACTAGTGAAACTGTTAGCGGGCTGAGCGGAACAACTCGGCGCAGCTGGTATACTACATCGGGCGTGGTGACGGATGAAGCTATCAAATATGCTTCAAGTCACCTGGCACTGACGGAATATACCCAGCTATGCTGAAACAAGGTATTAGTCAGTTGCTGCCAAATCTGAAGAGAATTTTCACTGCTGGCTTGGCACTGGCATATATACCAACCCCCTGGCGAACAGTTAGAGTAGCTTTCATACCGAAAATCGGCAGAGATGACTACTCTCTCGCCAAGAGCTTCAGACCTATTAGTCTGACGTCCTTCCTGCTGAAAAGCATGGAAAGACTGGTTGAGCTATATGTGCGCAAAGTTGCTTTGAGCGTACATACTCTGTCAGAGATGCAACATGCCTATCAACGCGGAAAATCCTGCGAGACTGCTCTTCAAAATCTGGTCAGCAGAATAGAATGTGCGCTTGACAGGAAAGAATACGCGATAGGCGTTTTCATAGACATTGAGGGTGCTTTTGACAATGCGACTTTTGACAGCATGTGTAGGTCCGCCAGAAGTCACGGCGTAGAAGAATCACTAGTGTTGTGGATAAAAGCAATGCTGGTGAACAGAACATTGACTGTAGACGCAGATTGTGACCGGCGTGTCATGGCAGGTGTAAATAGTGGCTGCCCACAAGGCGGTGTTCTGTCTCCACTGCTTTGGTGCATGCTGGTTGACTCCCTGTTGAACACACTCAATAGTTCTAACGTCTACGCTCAAGCATACGCAGATGATGTCGCCGTTCTGTCTGTTGGATCGTGCCTAGCGACTGTTTGCTCTAAGGTGCAGATGGCCCTAGACGCAATCGACGATTGGTGCGCTAGGAATGGGCTTTCAGTTAATCCTCTCAAAACCGAAGTGGTTATCTTTACGAGAAGGAGGAAATTGACTGGTCTGACTCAGCTAGTGCTAAAAGGCGTCACTATCGAATTCTCCAAGGAAGCCAAATATTTAGGAGTAATCTTAGATAGCAAGCTTCTTTGGACGAAACATGTCGAGCTGAAAACTTCCAAAGCTCTGTCAGTTTCCCGGCAATGCAAAGGTGTTTTCGGCAAGACATGGGGCTTGTCGCCAAGGAAAGTCCTTTGGATCTACACGGCAATGATAAGACCTTTCCTCTCATATGCGTCAGTTGTTTGGTGGAATAAGCTCTCACGTAAATACGTTACTGCTGCTTTCGCCAAACTCCAAAGAACGGTCTGTCTCGGCTGCTTGGGAGCTTTCCCCAGTACGCCTGGCTCTGCTCTAGACGCCTTGATGAACCTCCCCCCCCTTGATATTTATATCATGGGGTGTACACTCAGATCCATCTTCCGTTTAAAAAGAAGTGGTTTCTGGCACGATTCGCACTGGAGTTTTGATGACGTTGCGCGACGATTATCCTACGACCCCTGTCTCATGGATATGCCATCTGATGCAATGACACCTGAATTACGGCTGCGGTGCAAATTTGAAGTCAACTTTCCTCATGTTCAGGATTGGCTTTGGCAGGAGTCTGAGCCAGGAAAGGAATGTAGTCGCATTTTCACGGATGGCTATAAAACTGGACAGGGGTCTGGTGCTGGTGTTTTCGTGGAATGCGACAACATTAGGCTTCACTACTCATTGGGAAAATACACATCTGTCTTCCAGGCAGAAATATATGCTATCCTAATGGCAGCGGACTATATTATATCTGCGTCTGTAGTGACAGTCAGGCTGCGCTTAAGGCCTTGCTCAATCCTTTAACCACTTCCAAAATAGTTCGAGAATGCAAAACATTCTTGAATTCGGTCGGAAGGCTGAACTCACTGAATCTTGTTTGGGTCCCAGGGCACAAAGGGATAACAGGAAATGAGATCTCTGACGAGCTTGCTAGACAAGGCTCAGAAGAGAATTTCTCAGGACCTGAACCCACGTTGGGTTTGCCAGCATCCTCGGTTAGGGCTTCCATTGACGACTGGGTTTTCAGTGAACACAATCGAAGTTGGCATGACTCTCCAGGATGCAGGCAGACTAAACGAATGGTCCCCGTCGTCTGTAAGAAATCCGCGGCTTTCTTGCTATCCCTTAGCAGAAAAGACTGCAGACAACTTACTGGCGCTCTTACGGGCCACTTCGCCTTTGCCAAGCACCTCCATGTGCTAGGTTTGAGCGCTACCCCCGTCTGCAACTCCTGTGGAGAGGGTGATGACACTGCGGAACACTTCCTATGTGTTCCGCAGATCGGATCAGGTGGCAGATTTTCGGTGCTGATGTGGTGAGTGCTGATGACCTAAGCTCTTCATCACTGAAGCGTCTACTCGTCTTTTTACAAAAGACGAAAAAAACACATTAAAATGGGGTTCTCTGCCTGGTTGTACAATGGACCTGTTTTTGAGTCTGAGTGCTCCAGTAGGGTGTACCTGCCCCGACAAAAAAAAAAGAAAAAAAAGAAGACGTATGCGGGAGTAGGCAATGAAATGACGTTTACTGATATTATGCAAATATTTATTACCCCAAATGGAGAAACTATTTAGATCATCCTGCAGAAGAAGAATATCATCGGCGTACACCAGAAGATCCGTGCTCCGGATGATATGTTCGGCATCATTTATTGTAAGGTTGAAGAGAAATGGTCCAAGATGGCTGCCTTGAGGGACCCCCGAGGTTGCTATGCTAGGGTCCGATACTGAAGATTTAAAAGGAACTTTGTATTGACGGTCCATTAGATATGATTTGACCGATGAGATGAACCGATTTTGAAATCCAAGGGCTTTTAGCTTGAGAAGAATAACTTGTTGAGGAATTTTGTCGAAAGCCTTACTGATGTCTGTGGCTACGACATCAACTTCATTGTCATCTTTCAATGTGTTCAGTGTACTAGAAACGAATTGGATTAAGTTGGTGGTTGTTGACCTACCTTTAAGGAATCCGTGTTGTTTTGAGGAGAGGATTGGCTTGCTGTGATCTAATACATGTTAAACTTATATATATTATTGATCAAAAGTGGCGAGAGTAAAGGATGTGATCAGTATGTTTTAAAATGGTTTAGGAACGCATACAAGGTATAAAGCACAAGAGAGAGTGGTAGTGAATTTTCCAATCTAAGAAAATTTAATATGCTTTCTCTCAGTGCCAGTTGAGATTGTTCTTAAACCACAGAATCTCTTTCAGTCTAGTTTCAGCAAAAATATACGAATTAGAATGAAGTCTCTCTCGTTAACTTAAACTACTGCAAGTATGCAATCCGAAGTTTTTTAGAATTTGCTTCGGAGTGTCCTCCACATCGTAAATCCTGTCGCATTCTAACCTTAGCTTCTCAGGTGTTTTTGAAAATTGCAATACTCTTTAAGGTTGTTCGTAAACATAAGTGGCTTATTTTTGCTTAAGCTAGTGTAACGGCTGGATCTTGTCGGTGGAAATTTACTAGGTGTATCCTGGCAAATTTAACTTTTTAGATGACTTTCCAGAGCTTAAAATTCTTTCTCCATAGCTCTTCTCGGATAGCGTATCTTTCAACCGTGCAGAAGGTTATGCCGAGGGTGTATCCACCTCTTCCTTTGTTAACTTCTCGATTTCCATATTACCTTTCATTTCAAGGTGTCTTGCTTTGCTTAGGGTGTTTGTCTATCGAGGTTGAATCTTCGCTCGGCAGATGATGGAGAATTTCCTCATTAGCTCCGAATATTGACACTTGAGTTACACAGGTTTCTTAAACTTTTCTCGATATATCTATTTACCATTTTATGGTACGGTTTTTGAAAGTATGTTCAGTGGATTCGCTGATCAATTCTAATTAGGAACACAGTCTGGTAGTGAAGTTCTTAACCAGGTGCATTTTTGGAGAGCTAGCTGGATGTCATGATCTGTTATATTGCTATTTCCTATGATCTTCAGCGGAGATTTAAAGAGACAATTATATTTAGCGCTTTCCAATTCCATTTTATCCTGTTTTGCTTTTAAACCAAATTAATTTTTAGAATGGTTGTTTACAAGATCTAATTGGTTTCTCTTCGGGTTTATTATGGACATTACTTTCGTATAAATTCTTTCCACCTATCTTCCTCCAGTTACATACACCACTTTGTAAAAATACGGAAGTCGTCCGTGGAGAAATAAAGAGAGATTTTAAACTCACATTCAAATCATTTCATCATTTTTGTTAGTTTTTGCTTTGACTATGGATATAATGTAGCTTTCATCTACTCTTGATTATTTGTAGTATTTGTAGTATGAACTTTAAGTACACAACATGATAATAAAAACATAGGATTGTTTAAGTGTCAGGCATTATTGATTCAAGACTTTACTAGGAAGATGGGAGCTATCCTTACCATCTTGCCACCCTGGTTTGGATTTAATAGAACTTGCAGCTATTGTTGCCAAAAGGTTTCGGCTGTAAATCCCTTTTTCAGAGGATAAAAATCAGTCGTATCTCTCTTTCGGAATTTTGTATCAAATGTGAAAAGTTATAGAAAATTAATAATTTTTGTGGAGAGTTCCTCAATTTTGTCAATTCTTACTTTTCTTATCCGAGATTTTGAACAATCAAATTATTGGTATAGGGGAATTCAAAAAATGGGTCTGCCAATTCTCTTCTCATGTACGCTAGACTACAGCCTATTTAGCTGGACGTATTTACTTCAAACTTCGTTCAAACAATTTATTTTAAAAAGATACATTTTAAAATTTTTTAGCATATTACATGGATGGAAAAACGAAGATTTTAAAAATAGCCACCTACGATTCATTTTAAATATGTTCATCAGTGGTTTATAAAAAATACAATTCAATAAAAAAATCCCATAAATTGGTATAATATTAGAAAGAAATCAGTATTTCCTTTAGATTGCAAAACTACCTAGGTTTCAGTTTGAATATGGCTCTAAACAAAATTAAGAGTCATTCATAGAGTCCTTTAAATCTTTCTCATCAGCTGTTTATAAAAATACTATTTAATGAAAAAATCCCACAAAATGGTACAATATTAGAAAAAAAATCCCTAATCCCCTTAGGGCCCAAAAGATTCCTTAAAACAGGATAATCCCGATCCCGAGTCTATTGATTTGGATTCTTCTGATTTCTGTAGAATACAAATTTCGTACAGCTATTATTATATTATGTCTTCAATTTTAAAAGACATTTTTACAAATAAAGGTATGCAAAGGACAACATTGTAAAATTTGAGATAAATGAGTGTCAAGTCGGCAGCAAAATATTTGAGATCATCAGAATCGTTTGTGAGAAAGCAATAAGTCTGAGGAAGGCAACAGGGAAATTATCCGAGAGACTTATTGTGTTGTTAGAGAGTCTAACAACACAATACTCGGGCATGCCAAGAACTGGAATCAAGAACAGAAGTACCAATCCTAAACTGCTAATGACCGTAAAATATTGAAAAAAGGCTGAGTAGGGAAACACAGAACTTAAACCATGATTGGAACAACATTATATTTGCGGATATATCATATTTTTTTGTCACTAATTATTGGAAGAAAGCTTGGACGAAAAGGTGAAAATTTGCTACAACGTACAATGAAATGTACAGTTTGTAAAGTTTCATGTTTGTGGGTGGTCCCGGTTAAAGGATTCAGAAAACCAATTGTGTTCAAAAGGGCTTGCTAAAGCTTGCCAAATCTTTGCATGGGCCTGACAATTGCTACTAGTATCTTGCAAGAAGATAGCGATCCAAAATATTTGCTCTTTGTACGTGTTGGAAACAAGTAAACGGTACTCGTATAACAACGTGAGATTGGCCGTATGTACGGTAACTGAAAAAAGCAGAACAACTTACGCGGGTGTTAAAAAGGATTTTAACACGATTAACCATATTGTAATATGCGAGCTACGGCTCGAGTAGATAAAACGATATTCTGTGAAATTTATTTCTTTATTTTCTAGTCTATAGAACAATTCAAGTTCACACTATACTATTCTTCGCAAATTCTTTTCTTACAAGGTCCCTTTCCTCTCAAATCACTTTATCTCCTTCCAATTACTTAATTCACAAATCCAAACTAATTACTTTTTCTTGTTCACTCTCAACTTTCAATTTATCACCAAATTACAACTTCGCCCATTATCACTTTTCCAATCTCTTCTCCACGGTTCTAAACCAACTGTGTCTTTTTTGATCGCCATCTGTCCTTATATAGCAGAAGTTTCTGATAGCCAGAAACTTCTAGCAAATTCTTCGACCACTGGAACAAGAGAAATAATTCTTGCAGTTATAATTCCCTTTTATCCCTGATATTATTCGTCTCTTTCGTTGACATGAGCTGTGGAGACTTCGTCCCAGACACGAACCTCGAATGAAAGGACAGTTCGAACCAAAATTCTGCCAGAATGGAAAGTCACTTCGGAATTTGCTGCATAGACATAGGAGCGTAGTTATTATTATGCTACAATATACTCGTATGTAATAAAAATATATAGGTTAATAAAATTCTGTCATTTTTCAACAAGCTTTCTGGAGCAGACTGTAAATACAGTAAGCGATACTGAAAACTACATATTTGGAGATATTTACTCAATTTAGTCTCTTCAGTCAGACTTAAGCAGCTTTGCTGGTACATCATCCGGTCCGTAGAACCTGCATTGTGTCTTCCAAATAGTCGTTTCGCATTCACTTAGATCGAGTGGGCTAGGACTTATAGAGCAATGGACGCCAGTGGCATTCCCCTAAATCTGAATTAATTGGTTATATTTGCACCGTATTTGGGCCACTCTGTGGGCTTCCATCGGTGTTTCCTTGTGAAGAATCAGCATGAAATCTGCCTTTGAAAGGCGGTTCTGCGCAACACTAAATCCGGTCGTTTGAGGAATGGTCTAGGAAAATAAGTCTCGTATTTTGAGAAGCAATATTGGGAACTGACTTTTTAGGAGCGATCCCTAAAATCGGGTACATAAAAGCATTCAGAGTTGGTTATCTATAATGAGCTTAATACTGATACCTCAGTATTTTCCTCGACTACTTATGCATTTTTCTGTAAAAGGTATATGTGGGTTATAAGCAGAATCAAGCGAAATACTGGTATGGTGACATAAAAAAAATATACAAAAAGTATATATGGACAGAAATAACAGCGAGAATGGTAACTCTTCCTTACAGGTGATGATATATATTTCACCCGCCCTTGTTAGAAGCATATTTTCAAATTAGAGACAAAAGGAGTATGAGGCTTTAGTATAAAGAACTTTTCTATCTTTTATGCTGTAGTAACATACTTTCACGTTGATCGTCACAGCTGATGACAAGCACTTCATGTAGTCCTCTATTTTTTAAATAGCGATAGCTTTGTTAAAATTTATTAATTTATTAATATTATCGTTAAGTCCACAATACTCTTTATTTATTAGCCCTACTTGGTTCTTTATATCTATTTGCGCACTTCTGAATTTATCTTTTACGCTGCCTATTACGTATTTTACGTGGTGTGAAAAATTGAAAAATTATTCGTCGTAAATGCATTTTACTTTGACATTAGAGTTCCAAAGCCAATGACTGACAAAACTGCGTTAGTAAAATTGTCATCAGAAGTATCCCTATATCCTTCGGATACAAGACAATAGGTTCATTCCATTCATGTGTCGCACAGCAAAAAGGTCTACGCGAAGGTTGGTCCTCAGCTCTATGTGGTATTTTTTATTTCTCTTAGGATAGAAGGATAAATGGATGAAAAATAAAGAAACACGTGTTTCCTGAGAGGACTAAAGTTATGTATTTTACTAATTTTCAATATTTCAATATTCTAATCCAATCTCCGTAATAAAAAAAAGAAGTAATCTTCCCACTTTAATGTCTCTGTAACGGCGTTGCCAGGTTTGTAAAAGTATTACAGATTTAAAGAGAAAACTTAGTCGCCCAACGTATTTTTCTCTACAGAAACTATTATCAATTTAATTTAGTTCCAAAGAAATATAGTGTCAGACTTATTCTTTCACGGGGCGCAAAGTGTGTTAATCTAGCCTAACAGTTTTATTGAAGTTAATTTAACCTAATTGCATTAAGAACTGTGACATGTTTGCACTTCTAATACATACATTTTATAATATGGCTGTTGATTTAGAAAGGAGTCAGAGAAATCATCTTTATTTAACGTCTAACAAAAGAGACGAAAAAAAAAAAAAAAAATCAAAAGAGTTGGACAGCGAACTTAATATGTTCAGGAACTGTGTGTCATTTTTTAGTCATGTGAATTCGACTTAGGGGATAGATTTAACAACTAATTAAATTAATAATTGAATACATTACCTAAGGAATGTACATATTTTATTTTATTTTCATGGGTAGCCTCAAGCTTGATTCGTAAGGTTTCCGCATTAAAAAGCAAAATGAAGTTGACAGAGTCACGATTTTTTTTTCAATTTTGCACTCCAAGACACCTCCAATGACAGCATCCTTACTTTTAAGCTATTACTATGTCTTTTCTCTGTTACACAGCACCATTTGAAATTTCAAGAACAAAAAAAAAAAAAAAAATAGTGTCTCTCAGTTAGCTCTCAAGAGCTTTCCCGTCGAGTTTTGTTGCGTTTTTTGTTCTCCCTCTGCACTAGACTATTGCTAAACCATTTTAATGTGGTACTTTGAATGAAAATAAATATAAAATAGAAGGCGCACACTGAGAATACCCATAAAGATCACATATAGAAATGTTGTCTTCATTGTCCACAAAAAAAAAAAAGTAAAAGAAAACACGACAAATAAATCTGCAAATATGCAGATGCTGACGCTTCCCATGGGGACACAAAACCACATACTATTCGTTGAGAACGAAATTCCATCTCTATCCAGCCATGTACTTATAAATGTCTTTTCGTCTTTTCGTGTATGTGTTTGTATTTTGAAATCGATTTTGTGTCCAATGTTTTATTGATATTACCAAAAATAGTTTGCTACCAACTTAATATGAAACGTTCCTGTTCCTTTTTTCTGTGACTATTGGCCTTACACCGAGCGCGAAAAACGTGAGGTTAAACGCAATAAGACACCGGACAATACTCCTAACCAGAGTCATCTAGTATTTACCTCCCCTCGAGATAGATTTTCCTTAGAGTTAAGAAAACTCAGAATGGATAAAAGAAAAGGCAGACGCAAAGAGAAAAAGAAAAACCAAAGAAAACATGGTGTGACTTTTATATTTCATTAACTGTTGTGGGTCAAAAAACTCGCTTCATCGAAACGTACTAATTTGTTTGGTAAACTTAATTTCGATGCGGTGAGTTTTAATCAAAATTAGTTTAATTAACACATTGATAGCGCGGGTATGTGGAAGATGTGACTACCGGTCCACCGACAAATGCTTAATTAATGAATAAATAGAAAAAAAAAACAAGAATGACTACGGAGACAACAAAGTTCGAATGAAATAAATGAAAACATTGAAAAAATTAGTTAAAAGCAGTTTAATGCTGCTCGATGGATAGGTGTCTTCAGGTTTGGCTAAGTTACAGCGGAGGGCATAGTATTGAACAACTTGCATTTAACCTAAATATCATAGTTAGTTGCTGGTTATTAGGTGTTGTGATAATTTTGAGTAAATTCATTTAATTTAATTTAAAACAACAAGAAGTGAAACAAGTTTCGGGGTCAGCCATTAAGGGGTCACCCGACTAGGTTCCGCTCTGTCTGGACTTATCTTGGCACTGCACTATTTAAGAACTTTAAGATTTTTAGACAAAGCACTTTTCAATCTTCATCAATCTGTACAATCCCCGATTGAACCATATTAGTACAGTGACTCAGTCGTTTGTGCGCTCGAAAACATGTTTTCACGTAATTTGATGAAGCCACCACCTGTCCTAAAATTTGCAGTCCTCAATGCCTGAACTAACAACTATTTCTGGTGCTATTTGGCTTCCTCGTTAATCCATTAAAAAAAAATAAGTGTACAGGATATGATCGTATTTGTGAGCTTCAGATCAAAATAAACACTTTTTGATCCATCTCTATATATTCGTTTATTCTCACATGACTCGCTCAAAAAATACTGAAGAAATTTTGAGTTTTTGCAGGCACTTTTGGCAACAAATTGTCAAAATTCTGAGATGGAGAACGGGTAAGATGCTTGGGAGCTGGGTATAAATATTTGGATCATATTTATTTGCCTCTGAACCTAAGAAAACATGAAACATGGCAAAGCGCGGTAAAGATATGGAGAGGATTTTCTATCTAACTGTAGAACAACTTAACAGATTGAGATAAAATTTGAGCCTTGAGCTAAGTCAGATATAAGGAAGGTTGTCCATGAAATAAGGAAAGTCGCTAGACAACGCCTAAATAAAGCTTTAAGAACCAACGAAGAAGCAGACTGGGAATCCTATAAAGAAAGTAAAAGAGGCTTCAAGAAGCTCACCAGGGCTGCTAAAAGGGAATCATGAAAAACTTTCTGCACCAACATATGCGATAATAATGGAGCAGCACGATTAAAGAAGATCCTGTCCAAGGAACCACCAAGTTAGCAACTTCTACAGGCGGGCAATAACTTGGCAACCGCAGCTGATATCTTGGAGACGCTGATGTGTGTATACTTCCCAAACTGTTTCAACGAGGCAGCTACACCTTCCAAGCGTCGAGTGACCCCACGCTTGGAAGGTGTAGCTGATACAAAATGGGAGGACACTAAGAACCAAGTTGATGCAGATAAAGTGACCTGGGCTATTAACTCATTTGCGCCATACAAATCACCGGGCTTTGACGGAATACTTCTCATCTTCTTGCAAAAAGGGATATAATTAGATACCCTAAAGAAAACCCTGGTCAATATCTTCAGGGGATGTCTATATCACGGATACACACCAACACAATGGCAAGAGGTGAGGGTGGTGTTCCTGCCGAAACCCGGGAAAGCTTTGTCGACAGCAAAGGGCTATAGCTTAACGTCCTTCTTACTAAAATCAATGGAGAGAATCTGTGATAACTACATCAGAACACAGATTACAAATCCGCGGCTGTGTCCTAATCAACACGCATATCTCAAAGAAAAATCAGTTGAGACGGCACTACACCAGGTTGTATCCACAATAGAAGATGCTTTTGAAACCAAGGAATCAGTCGCAGGCGTTTTTCTAGATATCGAAGGGGCATTTAACAATGTGAAAACTCAAAAAATTGTGGAGGCACTCTCGATATACTGTAATAACCAAATAATAAACAATTGGCTAGAACACATGCTTACAAACCGCATTATCACAGCTTCACTGGGAGACGACACAAGAAGGGGAACAGTCCGTACGGGAACACCACACGGGGGGATAATATCTCCTTTTCTGTGGGTGCTCACAATGGACAACCTTTTAAAAGCACTGGATGGAACTTGTGCGAAATGTGTAGCGTACGCAGATGACCTAGCCGTTCTGATAAGAGGTAAGCACCTGAACATCATAGGAGAGCTTATGCAAAACACCCTTCGAATCATAAACGAATGGGCGGAGGAGAGTGGATTAGAGATAAATCCAAATAAAACGGAAATGGTTCTCTTTACAAAGAAAACCAAAACTAGTGACTTTCACATTCCACAACTCGGAGGAGTATCACTACAACTCCGCGACAGCGTCAAGTATCTGGACATTATATTGGACAGGAAACTGACCTGGAGAAAGAACCTGGAAGAAAGAGTCACCAAAGCCAAGAGAGCATATTGGATATGCAGGAGGGCCATCGGGAAGTCATGGGGCTTGAAACCGAAACAGGTCCACTGGATATACGAATGCGTAATAAAACCCATCATCTTCTACGGTGTAGTTGTATGGTGGCCAGTGATGAGCAAAAAGTATGCAAGAGACTTGCTAACTAAGGTGCAGCATATGGTCTGCCTGGGTATTACAGGAGCACAATCCTCAACACCAACCGCGGCCATGGAAGCGATACTTAACATTCTACCAGTGCACCTTGAAGCGAAGAAGATTGCCGGCATTTCAACCTCACGGCTTAGAATTATGGGCCATTTCACCGGTGGTGCAAATACGGGACATCGAAAAATCACCGAAATGATAAGAGTAAGGACACCACTCATCGATTGCCCCAGTGATGTTGTTGGGAAATCGTACACGTTCTCCAACAACTTCGAAACAATTTTTCCCGCAAGAGAATATTGGACGTATGAAAGAACGACAAGAAACTACAATGGGATATCGGTTTATCCAGATGGCTCTAACATATCAGGGGAATCAGGGGCTGGCATCTTCAGTGCTAACCCACCGATTGAACTTGCTATTCACCTAGAACCATTTGTATCGGTGTTCCAAGCAGAAGTCTATGCAATTATGAAGGCAACCGAAATACTCGCAGAAGACACCAGCAAAGAAAGGCAAATTGACATCTGCTCGGACAGCAAAGCAGCAATTAGCATGATCACAAACCCCATGTCGAAATCACGACTAGTAAGGGAGTGCAAAACTAAATTGAACTTACTTGCCAGACGCAATAGAGACCGTCTCACATGGGTACCGGGGCACGAAGGTGTACCGGTTAACGAAAAGGCAGACGAACTAGCAAGGAAAGGAGCAGGCAATACAGAACTGAACCCGGATAATACAATAGGGGTCCCTCTGACAACTATTAAAACAATAATCAATGATAAGATACGACAGGAGTTCAATAACTACTGGACGAATCTAGACACGTGCAAAGTGGCTAGATCTGTAATAACCAAACCGAGTAACAACACAGCAAAAAGAGCTCTTAACTGAAGCAGAACACAATTTAGATTGATGGTGGGACTTTTAACAGGGCACATCAATCTCAACAAACATTCGTTCAGACTCGGGATAGCTGATACAACAATCTGCGCCAACTGTGAAGAGGAGGAGGAAGATATAGAACACTTCCTCTGTCACTGCCCCGCTACAGCGAGGCTAAGGCTAAAATTCCGGATATTACACACCTCAGTAAGAAAGGAATCGGGGATATATTGGAGTTCGCCAGACGAACACTACGATTCCCCTATCACTATACGATATAGTTTCCCGTTGATACTACCCATGATCCCTAGACCTAAATCCTCTCAATACATAATTCCCACTATTCCCTATAGTTACGTAGATGAGGGGAACACAACGGGCCCAATGGAGGCTTAAGTGAAGAGCATAAGCTCACCCTCTTAAACCAACCAACCAAGTCAGGTATATAGATGTGATTACCTTAAAATAATTAAAATCGAGTGAATCAGGGGTAGGTATATTGGGATGATTCTTAAGCCAAATTCTTCGAACTTCTTTCAAAACCGACTTGTGTCATTAATTGCATTGCCAGACCTTTTCAACTTCTATGAACTCTTAATTTTTTCAAGCTTTTCATTTTAATACTTTCGGAGATAGAAGGGGGATGTCTTCTTGGTTTTTAACATTTTTCATTCAACAAGCATTTTTTTCATATTTGAAGTCCTTAGTGCTCTGGCTTTTTCACACAATAGACCTGTAAAGGTAGCTGTGTATGTACACCCCTATAACCAATCTAGAGCTCTGTCTTTCATTCAATACTCGTATGTTGCACATTGGGGTTATGTTCCCAAAAGTCCCTTAAAAAAATGTTGTTTGTAATTTGTCTTCCTAATTACATTTGGTTCAACACATACTACTTTTGTGCTCTCTAGGTATAACGGCTGAAGAGTTACAAGGGTGTGACATACTGGCAGACAGATAGACTGATAGGCACCGTGTAGAATAGATTTATACCATTCTGGTACCAAACACTAAAAAATAAAGAAATGCCGCCATATAACGTTGCTCTCCACACTATCCAAAGTGATGGAAAAGCCAAGAAGAAGTACCAAAATATTTAGAGGCACACGGACTCATAAGGGACGGACAGTACAGTTTTTGCAAACGCTCGCTATTCACCTGAAGATCTGCTGTGCTATGTAACCCAATTATGTATGCCAGTAATCAAGTAAAACGGGGGACAAAGAACCTGTTGAATTTGACATCTCAAAAGCGTTCTTTATAATTTGCCTTAGGGTCCGACAGTCTCTCTTACAGCTCAAAACACAAGAGAAAATCACGGAAATCTATATTTATGTCCTATATCCCCTTGTGGGTCCTTAGGCCTCGACTACGCCTATGCGCCATCGTGTACGGTTTCTGGCAATGTGTCTCAGCTCTCCCCAGCTTTTCCCCAACTGCCGTGCTTCCTTCTCGACTGCTCTGCGCCATGTTCTCCTTGGACCACCAGGTCTTCTGCCATCGAATTCCTCCGTTTCCCGTCCGTTTCTTGTTCGGCATCGAGTGTGTCTTCGAGATGTTGTTTGATTCGCTCCAGGATGATTTCCCTTTTTCCACTCGTCAAGAAAACTCTCGGCTTCCCAAGCTCTCTCTATAAGTGAAAGCCGAAGCTCAGCCCATGTTGTTGGCTCTGCTCGTAAGAGCTCTGCGGGAATACCGTCAAGTCCGACCGCCTTGTTGGTTTTAAGTGCTTTGATCGCGGTAGTGATCTCATAATTACTGGGAGGCGCAATGCGTATTCGGGCATTTCTTACCTCGGACACCTCATTCTGATTTGGGAACATATCGCTAGCGAATACACGGTTTAAGACCGTAGCAAAATGCTCCTTCCATCTCTTAAGCTGCTCCTTATCCGAAATAAGCAAGGAACCGTCTAGGCTTTTCACTGGGTGTTGGCTGGGGCTGCGACCACCTGTCAGCTCTTTAGTGATTCTGTAGACGGTCCTACTATCACACCTTCGTGCAGCATCTTCTGCTTCTGTAGCCAGCGCGTTGATGTAGTTGCGCTTGTCATGTTGCACGCTACTCTGAACTTCTCTCATCTTCATGCGATATAGGGACTCTAGCTCATTACTCCCTGCTGCTGGAGCGGCTGCAATGCGAGCTTTCAGCTGTTTCCGTTCGTCAATCCGTCTCCAGATATCCTCGGAAAGCCACGCCCTATGCCTTTCCTGTGATCGACCGACAATTCTTTCAGCACCTGACGTAAAAACATTTTTCACAGCACACCAATGGTCTTGGATGGTTGTGGGCAGTGAGCTGCTGATTGTTTCCACACCTTGCGAAATGTGCTCCCTTAATTGTTGGCGCACTGAGGGATTACTAAGTCTATCGATGTTGAACCTGGGCATTCTTGTATCGTCGTGGGATCTTCGAACGGCAGCAGTACGTAGTTGAAGAGTAGCTATCATAAGACGGTGATCTCGTACTATCCCCACATCTGCCCCTCGCCTGTTTCGGACGTCCAGAAGACTACTTCTAAAGCGGCGGCTGATAGCAAAATGGTCAATTTGATTGGAGGTTGCTTGCCTGTCGTTGGAAACCCAGCTGACTTTGTGGCAGGTCTTGCGGTCAAACATGGTGCCACCTATCACAAGGCGGTTGGCATTGCAGAAATCCACAAATCTTTCGCCATTGTCATTGCGGTTGCCTAGTCCATTCTTCCCGATTACATGTTTGAGCAATTCGTTGTCGTTGCCTACCTTGGCATTCATATCCCCCATCACTATGACAATGTCTCCATTTGGTGTTGTATTGAAGACGGCGCTTAAGAGATTGTAGAAGCTCTCCTTCTCGTCCTCAGACGAGCCCTCCGTTGGGGCATAACACTGTACTCTGGTCCGGAATCTAGCCGACATAATCCTATCACCATAAGGTTGCCAGGAAATTAGGCCTTTGCGTGCTGTTGGTGTTAGCAGCAGTCCGACTCCATATTCCCGCGGACTTCCAGATGGTCTTCCGGAATACAGTGTTCTGATTTCGCTTACCCCCAAAATGTCCAGTCTATATCGCATGAATTCTTTTTCTAATTGAAATAATCTGGCATTGTAAGGTCCTTCACTTCTCGAGTCGAGGAGCGTCTTCACATTCCAGAAACCTATCTTTGTCCGTTTACAATAGCCAAAAGTCGTCAACATGTGATCATTCCTTATCCGAGCCATAGTGTCGGTTTCTGTAGCGATTAGGGTTCGGTAAAGTAGGTTGCTAGCCCACGTTACCTAGACTAGAATCAAGGCCCTAGACAAACCGCACTTGCAATTTTAGCCTACACGCATAAGGGTTTATACGTATAGTTACCCGGGGACCACCACTAGGAGGTAAAGCAAGCACTTCATCACCAACTTGATTGTTGAGCTACTGGCCCAAGCCAAGTTTTGAGCAGTCAGTAGTTTCCCGATCAATCGCAATGCAGATCCCCAAACGGAAATCTATACTTCATACATACAAGTACATATACACATATGTTTAGCTGGCCGAACATAATTTTTGAGATTTTATTCTGGCGATTTTGCGATTGTAGATTTTGATTCTGGGATTTTGGTTCTGGGGATTTCGATTTCGGTATTTTGTTTTCCCTATATTTTGTGCAAAAACATGGCTTTTCCAGATTTTTGACAGCTGATTCTGTTTTCGCTTTCCTGATTCTGATCCGGTTTTTCGGTGCCGAAGTCTTCCGAAACAAAAATTCCTAGATAAAGGAAGTTCTCAGCTTTCTCTTATTTGAAAAGTTGATTGCTTTTGTGCTTCCAAACTATGCGGGTCTATGTATTTGATGCAGATCCCTTACTCTCTACATCATCAGCGTAGTCATAATATTTAAGATAAGATGTCATAGTACATTATACTCATCAGGGCTTCACAGAGAACACCACTGATAACGACCACGAATAACAATGGCGACGTTATGCATGCAACTTTTTCGCATCCCGCTTTGAACTTCAAAGTCTTCAGACACCTTACCATTGTGAAATATATGACACTTAGCCTTTGAAATAACTTTAAGTTTCTCGGGGACACCTCTCCTGCCAAGGCATACCGGTTCAAATTCTGCTTCACGCTGTTGAAGGCCTTCTCGAAAAAAATGAAGCGGAATCGTTGGTAGTGAGTAAAGACTCAACACGTTAGTCCATAATGATACGCAAGGTCGATGTTGGAAGATCTTGGACGAAAACTTGGTTGCTCGATATCAAGGGTTGAATGTAGAGTATCTTACTATATTATTAGGGACAATTAAATTTTTCAAGTATGAATCTTTTCTCTGTCTTTCGTTCACCGATAGTTAGGTAAGAGGCAAATCTTGGTTCCCTCAACGTAAACCAGTCCAGGAAGGGTAAACAATAAGGTGGATGAAATGACTATGGCCAAAAACTCAGGGCGCAAAACACTTCAAGACAGTCTCCGAATTTTGAATTTATCGCCTCACCTTGGAAAAATTAGGTCCAATAATTGGGTCCAAAGAGGTGTTCCTTGAACCGATCTAGAATTATATTATTATGCTGCAACTTGGTAGCCTATGGAGGAGTTCGTCTACCTTAGATTAGATTAAAGACTGATATAAACTCCCAAATAAATGCAGAGTCTCTCAAGCTGAAATCTTCTCCATAGATAGAGCAGCGTTGACAATCCCCAGAAGGAAAATTAATCTATCTTGGATAGCAATCTTTATGGACAGTCAGGAAGCTTTCAAGGTATTGGACAGCGAGACCATTTCAAGGACAGTATGTAAATATCATCAAAACTTGAACAAACTAAGTAATATCTCTGCTAGCTTTCTGGGCATAGTGTAGTGAAAGGAAAGATAGATTTTAGGATCAGGGAACTAACTAACACAATTGAATATCGGGAGGTGATTGTGTTACATCCTGCAGCCTATGGCCACAATTGAATAAGAGGAGAACCAAAAGCTTGACAGAGGTACTGACTGGGCATTGCGCGATTGATGTGGCACTGTTAGGATGAGGAAGAAGTACGAGTATAAACCATCAACCTCTGCGACAGCCCAAATCTCCGAAACTGTCGCCTCCTCCATATGGGAAACAGACTCTTTGGAGAACTGGGTGAGCTTGAGCAAGTTTCGTTGATGGACTTGAAGGAAAATATTCTAGTTGGAGCAAGAGCAAGCTAACTAGCAACTGTGTTAAAGGGAACATCTAAAGAGAATAATAATGGACCCATAATGCCGCCATGTAAGCACCGATCGTAGTACACATCCCCCCAACCTAACCTAACCCCTCCTTGAGTACAGTCTCGTACTTTATTAACCCTAGTCTTTTGTTTACAAGCATTTTGCCATTTTACCTGGCATCTCACATATCCACTTTGTAGTTCACTTCATTTTTGATTAGTGCTTTCATAATGTGTTCATGTGAAGTATCTAGTGCTCCTTATATAGAGGTCGTAATCTTGAATAAGGTAGTTTGTGTGTATTTGTCCGCGAGATACGCATGCTGGCTGGAGTTTAAAGACACCCTGCCTAGTACTAAGCTATAGCCCTCCCCATCTCCTTTTGCCTGCAGGATTTTGCAATAAAGATTACTTTTGCCCTTCTCCAGGCACTTGGTGTGTACCGAAGGTTGACATTATTATTCAGGTTCTTTCGGTTTTGCTTGTACATACCTGGACCTAGAGATATCTATTGTGCTGGCCTTGTGTTTATCCTAAGCCCGAATACGGCTTTTAATATACCTCAGTATGTCTCTCTGTTCCATTATTATAGCCTGCGACAAGTGGACGAATTTAATCTATTCTGGATGAAGTTTTTCGTTTATTACAAGGAGCATTATCACTTTGGATGTCAATAAAGAACCCTTAAAATATCAAGCGTGAGACAATGAATGGTGGTTTTAGTAGATATGTCAGATCAGTACGCAAATTGGTTTGCATGTAGGGGATAATTTGGCTTGTAATATGTGGAATAACAGTCTTCCTGTTGACTGATAGTATCAGAGTATCAACCATATCAGAGGTCTTTGCTCATGTAGTTGCCATCCTTCTTCTTAAGTGATGTCGAAGCTTCCACTCGTGTTTTAGTGAAGCTTTCACCAAACTTGAAATAAATTCTAGGTGCAAACATCACGTTTATTGTTAAAATTTATACCACTATCACAAAATTCGGCTTCCTATAACCTTTTGAGGGGTAAAATGACCCTTCTTTAACTAAATCATCAGTCTTAGTCATTCCTCTTTTATGCTTCCTGAATAAGATTCCTAGCAGAACATACAGCATTAGAAGACCTATCTACAGCAAGATCACTGATCTTTGCAAACATTGCCTCTAATTCTCCTAACACACCACAGCAGATGCTGCTATAGATAGAATTCGCGCAAGCACAATTACATTCTAAATTCTTTTTACCCTCAGTCAAACGCCAATAATAGCTGGCAAATGCCAACAATGAAGGTCACCCTCAGAGTGCACCTCTAACGATAATTTACTGCATGATCGTTTTTCGTTAAACATTATCCGCTTTGCAACGCTACTCTCTGTGTTGACCACATGCACCAGCCACAGCAGCACCAGCAGCAGTCGCATCCAGCTACAACAGTGCATAATTGCAGGTGGAGACACCACACACAGTACCAGAACCCGCACAGAACACATTTAAATTATTATTCCAAATGATTATTAGACGGAATAAAAACCAACTGCGGAATAACAATACAAAAGTATCTGAACAAGTATCTGTATATGATTGTGTGTAGTTCGTAGCGATACCTCCCGCATCGCGGATATTCTTCTGTAGTTCAACCTCGCAACCTCGACCACCTCGTCTCGGCATCCTGCCCAATCCATTTGGTACAATGATTATTCTTAAAAAATTGTTTAATAACAGCCAGACAAACAGACGAACAGACAAACAATAAACATAAACAAACGACAAAAGTATTCTTGGGACATTTCTTTGCAGAACATAATTTGTATACACTGGCGTTTCGGGTGTTGTTTTTTTTTTTTGTGGTTTCATTACAAGGAGCCCAAGGAGCTTTTGTTCTCTTCCCTCGAATTTCTTTTCTTTTCTCGACTGCTGCTGTTCAGTTGAAGGCTACTCCATGGTTGGCTCTGGCTCCCTGTTACTGGCTGCATAACTTCGTTTCAACATTGTTTGTTGTGAAATGAAACCGCGATATATGTAGTTCAGCTATCAGAGGCAGCATAAGATACCCATAGTGCACCCTTTAGATACTTTTGCTCAATTTTACTTTCAACAGAATTTTTTGGTTTTTCCTTTTTTTTTTTTAATAAAAAGGGCAGGAGATTGTGTTCTTTCTCTTCCTCCCACTCAGCTTAGGTTGAAAATATTGCAACTTAACCTCGATTATGTGGATACGAGTATTTTTGGGGCATTGCGCCCCTTAATGGATGCAAAAAAAGACAAAAAAAAAATTTTTTTTTCTTTGCAATATAATATGTGCGCTATGGGCTCAATATCTGTCTGTCTCTATGTTGTTCAGAATGAGGCTGCAGGGGAATGCGACGATTTGAAAGATCCTTGCAAATTCATTGAAAATTCGCGAAAACAATGCAAATAGGGAAGGAATTGTATTATTTTGTCGTTGTTGTTTGGGGAATGATATTGGTTCATTGTGGGGAGAAATCGATTGGTAAGATATTTGTCGTTAAGTCTGCTTTGGCCTGGTTGTAACTATTCTTGTGTCATTTGCACATGATTGTCACAGATCAGTGGCCATTTGGTTTATGTAATGTACACTTATGGGCGAGAATTTTCATATGACTACTACGGTCTTGTATTAGACTTAAATTTAAATAGTCATATCTTCAGTCTTAGTGGTGATGTGATGAATGCTTTTGCTTATGTCCTGTATCCCCTTGTGGGTCCTAGGGCCACAACGCCTACGCGCCATCGTGCGCGATTTCTGGAAATGTGCCTCAGCTCTTCCCAACTCTTTCCCAGTTGTCGTGCTTCCTTCTCAACTGTTCTGCGCCACGTACGTGATGTGATGAAGCCAAAGTTCGTAGTATACGGTGACCAGATAAGAACGATAGGAAAATAAATTTAAATGAAACAACATGATTCTGGCTTTATTTCAAAGCTACATTCATGCCATTATGTATGGAGTAGCACATCATTTAAAAGGCCCTCCCGGTTTCGCTGATGACTCGTTTCAATATGTGCGGTGTTATTCCGGCAATAGCGTCTCGAATGCTGTCCTTGAGCTCGTCCAAAGTGGTTGGCTTATTAGCGTAGACGAAGGACTTGTCGTAGCCACAGATAAAATAATCGAGGGGTGTCAAGTCGCATGATCGCGGCGGTCAATTGATGAACGCTCGCCGTGAGATGACCCAGTCGCCAAATTTCTCCTTTACCACTTCGAGCGTTCCGTCGCTTGTATGGCATGTAGCGCCCTCTTATTGGAACCACAGCTCGGATATATCGATGTTGTCGAGCTCTGGCTACAGAAAGTCGGTTAACATCGCTCTATACCGATGACCATTGACGGTAACGGTGTCTACTTCTTCATTTCGAAAGAAATAAGGTCCGATGATGCCGCCGTGCCATAAACCGCACCAAACAGTTAATCTTTGTGGGATGCATTTGCGGATTGCGGTCGCTCCAATAAAGGCAATTTTGCTTGTTGACATAGCCGCTGAGCCAAAAATGGACCTCGTTCGAGAAGATGATTTTTTGGCCAAAATCCAGATCTCCGGCCAACATTTCCAGCGCCCAATTAGCGAACTCACGGCGTTGTCTATGGTCGCCCGGCTTCAATTCTTGCGTCAGCATAATCTTATACGGATGTAGGCCCAAATCCAACCGCAAAGCAAGCCTGGTTGACTCTCTGGCGATGCGCAGTTCAGATGATCGACGCCGAATCGACATTTCTGGGTCTTCTTCGATACTGGCCGCTACGGCGGCTATGTTTTCTTCACTTCGCACCAGTCGCTGTCTGGTTAGTGGCTTAAGGTGCAAAAAAGTATACTCACGCTCAAACTTTTCCACGGTGCGACGAATTGCCTGCGCACTGAAGCCATGATGATGACCGACCTGTTTACAACTGAGCCGGAATTTCGATAGTATTTTTTAATAATTTGCACACGTTCGGGAAGTGTCAAACGATGAATGATGAATACTGAATATTTTGACAGCTAGATGTCATTGGTAACTTTGACAGCTGGTCACTCTTTACTTCTTTCAGTGTGGCAGATAAGACCTACGTACTGCGTACTAATTTAATAATTGAAATTACATGACCATCTCGATCCTGTCAGTTACCTCAAAGATTCTCGAAAAGTTAGTCAATAAGCATTTTGGATTGTAAAATTTGCCCTCTCTTACTAGCATGGTTTTCGAGAAGTTGAGCACAAATGCAGACCTTATGAATATAGTATTTTACATTGATCTATCCGAAGCCATTGGTGCAATTAATCATAATGTTCTTCTACCGAAGTTGCTTAATATAGGAAGTACGATATTTAAAGTGATATTGTTTAAGTGGAGTATAGCGGTTCACAAGGTAGCGTTCTAGGACCAGCGTTGCTTTGTGCGTGTGTAAATGATATACACAAAATTAAATCTTAAGGGCAGAGCATGCGTGTTTACGATATTTTTATAGTAAGTAAGTAAGTAAGTTCATTTTATTTTTCATTTTATATATACAGAAACAACAACAGCAAAATGATTTTTTTTAAGCTATGTCATTGCCGTCAGCTCGATTGGCAACATTTTATCTCAAAATCGAAATTACTATGTATATTCAGTTATTAATGACATCCTATATTTGTATAATTATAGATTTGATTCTAGTTCCATCCGTTCGAGATTGATAGTGACTATGTTAAAAACCAGAATCATTCAATCGACACTTGGTAATAGTGTTTCCACCATATCCGTTGTAAGAGGAACTCCTCAGGGTGGGGTTATCTCTCCTCTTCTTTGGCTTATGGTAATCAACAAAATTCTGTGTAGGCTTGACCGAGACGGAGTCAAGGTTGTCGCGTATGCGGATGATGTGGTAGTGTTGGTATCGGGGATGTTTCCTTCTGTGATCAGTGAGATTATGGAAGGTGCCTTGGATAAGATTAGCACATGGGCCACTGGATGTGGACTTAGCGTCAATCCGAGCAAAACTGAACTGATGCTCTTTACTACAAAAACCAAAATACCGGCTTTCACGCCTCTACGGCTTAATAACCAATCACTCTCGTTATCATCAAGTGCTAAGTACCTAGGTGTGGTACTCGACCCTAAATAAAGCTGGAAGCTTAACATTGAACAGCGAGTAAAGAAAGCCTGTGTGGCTTTTTATGCTTGTAGCAAAACATTTGGTAAGAAATGGGGACTCCGTCCGAAGATGGCCATACTGCAGTGGTGCGCTCTATACTTTCCTATGGATCGCTAGTTTGGTGGCCGGCGGTTAATAAAGCATACATTACCAAACTCATCAACAAAGTACAAAGGACTGCGGCTCTAGGTGCTACAGGGGCGATGAGAACATGTCCAACTGAAGCCTTGAACGTAATCCTTCACCTTATACCACTCGACCTTCATATAAAGTACATATCAGCATGTAGTGCGGTTAGATTAAGGGAAACAGGTAGCTGATGCGATAGTCTCTACGGTCGCAACAGCATCCTTAATCTGCTACCTCGGGAGTTGGCGGCAAATCCGACAGATTACATAATTCCCAGGGTGAACTTTCGAAATGATGTCACTGTGAGATTCCCTTCCAGGGCGGAATGGAAATGTGGCACGGTGACTAACGAGTTCAATACAACCATTTTCACTGACGGGTCGAAATTGGACTGCGGGGTAGGGGCGGGAATCTTTTCTGAATCCCTCAATATCTTTAGTTCATTCCGTCTTCCCAATTCATGCAGCGTATTCCAGGCGGAAGTTCTTGCTGTACGAGAGGCGTGCCGTCTCCTCAAACATACATCGATTCAACTTAACACCATAGCCATTTTCATTGATAGCCAGGCCGCTATCAAAGCCATCGTATCTGCGGCTTCCTCCTCCAAACTTGTGGAACAATGCAAGGAGGAGCTTGCCGCACTCGGTCATCGGTCTAGGATCAGCCTCATCTGGGTGCCTGGTCATAGTAACATTGACGGAAACGAAAGGGCTAATGAATTGGCGAGGCAGGGATCTGCCCTTGACTGCTCCCGTGCGGAGGATGTCAACGTTCCGTTAGGGGCCCTTAAGGGTAGAATCTTTGCTCATTTCCTTACAGATGCTGGTAATAAATGGCGAGGGTTGCAGAACTGTGTCATATCCAGGCAGATGTGGCCCAATAACTGGCGCAGAACACAAGAGCTACTAAACAGAAACCGGACAGATATTGCTAGAGTTTTTGCCCATAGGGGTCCACGCAGCCAGACTGGGCATTATTTTTAATGCACTTTGTCGTAGCTGCAACAAGACCAACGAGCCTGAAACAATCCTTCACTTCCTGTGTAAGTATCCGGCCCTTAGTAGGGTCAGACACAGTATATTTGGCAGACACCTTTTTGATAATATTAGTGAGCTAGCGGAGACAAGCATCGCGGACATCATCATTTTCCTCAATGCCACGGAGTGGATTTAAATAATCTTTTCTCTCCTTTCCCACAAGTCCAACGTCAGTTTTACAACAAATTAGGTCAATTGAGTTGTGGTATTAAAACAGCACCTCTGCGCTAATTATGTTTCAGCATAGCATGCTGTCACAACCACACCTACCTACCTACCTACCCTATCTTCCACCAAATTGAATTCTAATTATGAGTACAGTATTCTGCTATCAGATTGGCGAGCCTTTTCAATCAGCACATCCCTTTCAGGGTCCTCATTCTTCTATATTATGATGTACAATTCCTCCTTAACATAATTCAGATTACTAGCGTCCATGTTGATGTCTTCTCCACATGCACTACCTAGATCTAACCACTTCGCCATCCACCAGTCCTTGTTTCTTATTTCATTTAAGAGCATTTTCTCTAGTAAGACGTGTATCCTGATAGGTAAATACTTTAGTGATATAATCGGCTTGAGAGTTGAGTGTATAAAGTTTTGCTAACTCCGTTTCCAGGTATAGCGCATAATTTAGCGTATTCATGGGTAAGTTAAACACCTTCTTCAGGAAGTTCTTGTGGAACTTTTCAATTTCTTCGAAGTCCCCCGAAGACCTATCCCCCAAATCTGTGCACCATAGCAAAGCGTTGATTTCATGACTGCGTCTAAAATTTTATTTTTCGCTGAAAGAAGGATGCGCTCGTTTAGAAAAATGTTACTCCATGTTAAATTCAACAGGCTTTGACAGGAGGCTGCTTTCTAAGAAAGATGTCTCTTGAAATTCAGCGCTGAATTGAGTTCTACTTCGAAATATTTGTGCTTATCTGTCACCTCAAGGCAATTTCTATTGAAAAACCACTGATATCTCACATTACTCCGCCTGCTCTGTAAAAAAAACATTATTTTGGATTTGTTTGTATTGATAACTAATCCCCATTTTTTGCAGTAATCAGCAAGACGATTGATTATTAACTGTAAATTTTCGGGTAATTTTGACAACAGTACTAAGTCACCCGCATACAATAATACATTCGCGATCACTTCAACAATCCGAATACCACTAGGCAGCTCCATTACAAGGTCGTTAATAAATAGAGCGAATAGTAGTGCACTAAGAAGACACCCCTGCTCAACACCAATATCTGTTTCGAAACAACGCGAGATATTTAAGCCATCCCAGACAGCTGCTTTTGTTTTAGAGTACATTTCTCCTATAACGCGAAGGAACTTTGTCGATAGGCCGAGTTGCGGGAGCTTGTACACTTCTGTTTACCAGGTCAAAAGCCGCTTTGTGTATAGGGAATATTACAGACTTTTTAAAAGAAGCTGAAACATCGGCACTTGAGAAGATTTTATTATAAAGTTACTTCAGTTTATTTATGAGAGCTATAGGTGCATTTTTGAAGAATTCGTACGGTCTGACGTCTTCGCCTGGTGCTTTTCCATTCTTAGCTTTAAGGAGAACAGCTTCTATTTCTAAGAAGGTTATTTCAGTATCTAGCGTTTCGCTGGTAACTAATGGATCAGCGCATAGTGTGGTATTTGGGTCTGAAACCCGGCCAAAAATATTTTATATCTCTATCCATTAAATATTGCTTTTAATTTCATGTTTAAATAAAAAAAAACAACAAAAAAAGGATTTTATTTATAAAGAAACAAATATTTCACTATCGAATATAAAAGAGCCAATTTCTGATAGCAACCGTAATACATCAGCTGATAATGGTTTCTTTTTACTTTTGTAAGATCTCATGCCTGTTATTAATGGATCAGATGTTAAAAGAAGCCTGTTCAATACATCCGTGTTACAGGTAACACGAGAAAACTTTCTTGAGTAGCTTGATCGGAATAACCTTATATTTTTGTTCCGTGCTTCCGCAGCTTCCTCTGAAAGTTGTCCCATTGGAAAAAT
Source organism: Pocota personata (assembly GCA_963082735.1). Classification (NCBI taxonomy): domain Eukaryota; kingdom Metazoa; phylum Arthropoda; class Insecta; order Diptera; family Syrphidae; genus Pocota; species Pocota personata. Next base: position 42,310,706 of record OY720429.1, on the reverse strand, counting down.
GGCTTCTTTATTACCTCAGATCCATGAACGAGAACCTTATGCATTGTTGGAGACATAGGATAGAATTTATATAGAGAAACATACAATTCGGCCGTTTCTTGACAATACTTTTCAAATTCTTCAACATTTATGTGGAATCCGGAACACAAAGTGACTAAAACTATTTTTAGGCGATATAACAAATTTTTATCAAGTCATACTTCGTATGAATCGAAGAATCTTCTGCTGATGTTACCATCATTTGTGTTACCAAAATTAGATTTTGGTATATCCACTAAAAGTCCAAGTTGTTGCTTGAACTGATTTTGAATAACTTTCTCCTTGTTTTCCACAACTTGTTTTTCTTCATTCGTTAATCTAACGTTCCACTTTTTCATAGGTAACCTGTAAGCTACATGTAACATACCCTCGAAAACCCTATGCGGGCATGAAGCAAGGAGAGACCAAAGTTTAAATTTTCTTTTTTGCATGATCTCCTTTTTGTTAAATTATTAAACTCTGAGGAAGGTGCTTCACGTATGTAACATCTAGCTGTTGATTTGGTATGTGTTGCGGCATTACATGCTTTACCGTCTACCATGGTAAATAACATTTTATGTTTTAAATTCAAACCATTAACTTCTGTAGCAGAAAGTTCTTCAATTTGTTTTTTTTTTATGTAATCTATTTCTTCGTTAATTATTTCGTGTGTTTCTTTTATAAATCTAATTCTTATTGGTCGACAATAACGAGGGGATGACGGGGTTGGGTTTTGTCAAAGAATTTTCATTTCAGACTCATAAATTAGCTGAAGTGGAACTACAGAGCTTTGGAAAATGTTAGCATCAGAATCAGCTTCATTTTCAAATCTCATTTTATATTGGCTATGAAGGGATCTGTCACAAACCTACTTACTTATTAAAATTAATGTTTTTTTGTTTTCATCACTTAAAAGACCTACAGCTACCCGAAGATGTATGATAAGGCGACTCACCGTGTGATCCATCAGCTTTTGCACTTGCACTTCAGCACATGTCTCAGTTATGGAATGTATTTCTGGGTAGCATTATTTTTTAAAATTTTGTAGTAGAGAATAACAAGGAAAGAAATTTTTGTTAGCTTCTCTAACAATCTCATACTGGGCTTTTGTAAGTCCTGCTTCTGAAAACATTGGCAGAGCACGTATTGATGGCCGTGACATACTTTTTAGCACTTTGAGGACTTTTTATAAGGTTTTTAACTGTTTTCGATGCATCGACATTGCCCGTCACACGCAACTTCATTTGTGTAACATAAGCCAGCTCCTCTACATCTTTTGATCGAAGGTCTTCGGTTCTTCGTCTTTTACTTCTGTCACTTGATTTCACAAAAGATTTCAGAGGACGACCTCGGCTAACCCCTATACCAGAACAAAATCTTATATTAAACTCTTGGAAATGTACAGATCATGTTTTTGAAAAACCTGCAATAGGTAACGATACCATCCCATTCAGCCACTCAGCATTGCTTTACTCAAACCTTGATTTTGTTTTTCGGGCAGCTATCCATTTCTCTTTAAATTGGTGTTTAATGAGCGATAGTCTTTGCTTTGCATTGACTATCTTATCATTTTCCGTATATTGACTTAAAATTTAAAGTTGAATGAAATCGCGTTTTTCATCAAACGGTCTTTTATTTGAGCTTTGCATAATATTATACAACTCTTTTCGAGCGATTAACCTCAATCCAGAAGGTCATATTTACATTTTTAAAGCAAATTAACACCAACAAATAGTTTCCAAATATGGTATGTACCAACAAACAAAACACAATATTTTACAAAAGGGCTCTTTGGGGCGGCTAAATCCTTTACTACAACTTCACAAAATAAATTAACACAAAATAACTTAGAAACACTTAGAAACATATTTAAATGCTTTTTAAACAAAAAAGAAATGCATATTTTCTCATAATTCACGTAAGGCTAAATTATAGCCTGTATACACAAAAAACACATCAGTACAAATCCAAAATACCTGGTCAGCAATTATCCATAGTTATTTAAATTTAAAAAAAAATTAAAATCAAAAATATAAAAATTTCGATGATGCTCTTATTTCGCGCTTTTTCCAAAATTGGTTTGACACTTCACACAATTGTTTACTTTTGACTGATCGCGTTGCACTCTGTGACAAGATAAAGTTTTGGGGGTTTTGAATTTTGATGTGTTTACTATTAAGCTTTTAAGAAAATAACAAACCAGGGATGCAATTGAAAACAAAAAAATACCATTTTGGCCAAAAATTGGGCGAATATACTACTCTGTGCAGCGTATGCAAATGTTAGGTTGGATTTATTCAGAAGAAGGTATTTAAAGTATACAGCCAGATCCTATTAAAATGAAAACAGTTTTTTTTTTTTTTTATAATTTACACGTGTTAAAGGGTATATGAATACCCTTATACTATTTTTTTAGAACACGTGCGTTTTGTGGAAAGAGGAAGAGACAGAGAGAAAGACAGAGTGGTGTAGTTTGAAACTCAGGTGGTATTAAGTTTCTGTAAACTTCAAGGGTGGCTGTCCAGATAACTGGGGAGTATTTTGTTTGTTTTCGCTATTATTATCGTTGCTTATGATTCACAGTATTTTTTCCGTCCTCCTGATGTCACCATCACGATCAAGTTGCATTTTTAGCCGTATGACTGATCATCTCTTTTGCTATCATCCAAAAATCCTTTGAGCTTTTAGTTATACCTAACCTGTAGGCTTGGCTGTTTTCAAAATTAGTTTTTTAGTACGACATAAACTTTTATATTGAGTATTGGATTCAGTATATCAATTCCATAGCTCTGGACTGTCTGAAATTCGTCATGCTTGTAAGGGTAAAACAATTTTTTTTCGTGCGACCATGCATTCACCGTCAAACCACTTCTGTACGGCTATGTGCCATTTTCTTTGCCGATGAGTTTCTTACGCAGGACACTAATTGGGTTGTGAGTGTTTCAATTGTCTCCATATTTGAATCTATCCGTGACAGCAAATTATTTAAAGTATGTTGGTAGGCATGAGTGTTTTCTTTTTCCCACTTAAGTTTTGAAAGCAAGTTCAAATTCCTCTGGTGTAATAAATTGTTACTTGTCCATTCCACAACTATTGGCAAGTGGTCAGAAAATGTTTTAATTTGCATTTCAAATTTTTTATTAGCTGCACAACTAAGTTCTCGCTGTTTTTTTTTTTTGATGAAAATGCAACTTTATTGTGAAAAAATGGTTACAAATGAATCATTCAAAGTATTGCCCATCGCTAGCTACAACTTTTTCCCATCTTTCTGGCAGAGCTTGAATACCGTTACGGAAAAATGATCATCTTTTGAGGCTATCCACTAATCATGCCATTTTTTGATGTCTTCATATGAGCGGAACTGCTGATCAGATTTTAACGGGTTTGGCAACGTGAGGCCGAGCGTTATCATGCTGTAGAATCACTTTTACGTGCCTCTGCTTGTATTGTGGCCGTTTTTCGCGCCAATTGCATGAATTGAAGTCGATACCTTTCCCCAGTGGTGGTTTCGTTAAGTTTCAACAGTTTATAATAAATGACATCGACCTAGTCCCACCAAATACACAGCATAATCTTCGCAGCGTGAATATTCGGCCGAATCGACGACGTAGAAGCATGACCGGGCAGGCCCTATGACTTTCTTTTCTTTGGGTTGCTGTAATGAATCCATTTTTCATCACCTGTCCTTTTTTGTCGCTGGAGCAGTTGTTTACAGGCGAAAAAACGAAGCTAAACGTTCCTTGGCTTCAAATCATAAGGAAGCCAAGTTCATTGTTTTTGAATCATTCCAAACGCATGTAATCGCTTGGAAATGGCTTGACGGGTAACTCTTAATGCTGAAGCAAGCTGTTCTTGCATTTGGCACGGATCCTCATCGAGCAATGCCTCCAAGTCAGCATCTTCGAAGGATTTTGGCCTTCCTTCACGCGGACGGTCGTCAACTTCGAAATCACGGTCTTTAAAGCGACGGAACCTATCACGGCACGTTGTTTCACTTAGAGCAGCATCTCTGTAAACTTTTTGGAGCTCTCGATGCGCTTCAGCCGCCGTTTTCTTCGAATGAAAGAAGAAAATCAACACTTCCCCCAAATGACTATTATTTTTCACAAAATCAGACATTTTCACACAACCAAAAGTATATGAAGCCAAAACAAAATCACTAATGTGTCAAAACAGTTTGTTTACCATATGTCTAAGCTCGGTTCATGACGTTCTGGATATGTCAAAATCGACCAGCACTTACTGCTGGAGCCATCTATTGACAAACAGCGAGAACTTAGTTCTGCACCTAATAATTAACGGTATACATTCATTATTTACAGCGCAGCAGTCAATGACAGATTTTCCTTGTCCTCCGACGAACGTATAGTGACCCTCGGTGTCACCTTCAGTGCAGCCATTCAATATTTTTATAGTCTTTTCGGAAAAATCACTTCTTCATTTGAATGTCAAAGAAAAAGGAAAAACAAAATGTATGGTAATCTCCAAGCAAGATTTGCAATACTGAAGTAAAATACAGAAGCTATGTTTTGAAGTTATTATTATAAGTTTCAAGAGTATTTATCCATATTTTGTATTTTACAGAATAGGTTTGTTTCTTAATGACTATAGTACAGTTTATTTAATAATATATTTTAATTTAATTTTACTACAAACTTGGAAAATATCATCTCTCCAACGTTTAATGTGTCTTCCGGCGCTTCTTGAACCAATTCTAGTAATCCATTGTGTATGACTTTCTATGGCCGCCTTGATCCCGTTCTCATCTGCAAATCTCCGGCCAAATTGAAAAAAAAGGAAAAAAGTCGCTCGGGGCCAAGTCTGGGCTGTAGGGAGGATGTTCCATCGTTGAAAACCTGTGTCTTTTAAGGCCCGTCTCGAAACCCGCGTCGTATGAACGGGCGCGTTATCCCGCAAAACCAAAACTCCGTGGCTGAGTTTCCCACGTCACTTCCATACAACCGCTTCACGTGCTGAGTCAATAAATTTGCAAAACACCTTCGCTGTCCCAGAAAACATTCGCCATAAACTTCGAAGCCGACTTTTTCACCTTTCACTATTGTTTGGATTCCGGATCATATTGGCGAACCCAAGTCTCATCTACAGTTAGGATTCGGTTCCAAGTTTCATCGAGATTGTCCCCGGCTAACTCCAAAAAATCTTTGCAGTTTTTGAGTCGTCGTTGCTTGTCGAACACGGTTGCGTGAGCATTTTCGGTACCAAGTGGGCACAAATTTTTTTCACGATTAACTTATCAGCCGCCCCTCGTAACGTAACTCGTATTCAAGCAACAACGGCTGTGACATACAAAGTAGAAGTTTTACTTAAAGAGTATGTTAACGACATTTGAAAGTCATACAAGAACTTCTAGAGATGTGTGTAAAGACGGTTACAAATAGCAAAATCAGAATAAATGTTCTACCCTGCACATTGCACTTGGAAAACTTGAAATTAGGCTCAATTGTATTATTTCCGATGTTTTTTCTTTAACTTTCTAGGTTATCTGGGAGCTTCTGGAGATGTACGGAAAAATGAAACACACCCAACACAGACAGATAGACAGAATTGAAAGTCCCACTGTTTGAGCTTCTGTATTATAAAAGGTGTCCCAAAATTCATGCAAGATTTGAATTTTGCGCCATTTGTGCGGTAAAGTGTTGCCAAAAAAAAAAAAAAGACAGTTTGACAGCTGACAGTTCAGGGTTATTAAAAATGGAGTGCTACACGAAAGAACAACGCGCTTTCATTGTTGCGCAATATTTTAAGAATAATGAAGGATTAGCAGCTACAGTTCGCAATTTTCGTACAAAATATGATCGGAATAGTGATCTAACATCATCAACTGTGAAGAGATCAATTCAAAAATTCAGGGAGACTGGATCAATTAGTGATCTTAGACACACTGGCTTTCAACCAGCCGTTCAACACAAAACATTGAAACAGTTTGTGAGAGTATTGTTGAGAGTAGAGGAATATCAATTCGGCACCGTGGTCAGGAACTGGACATTTTGAGAAGCTCTCTACAGCGTATTCTCACGAAAGATTTCCATCTTCATGCATATAAGGTACAATTGATTCAAGAACTGAAGCCTATTGTTCGTTGAATGGATTATGGAACAACAACAAGTGGATGCTGGATTTTTCAAACAAAATCATCTTCAGCGATGAGGCCTATTTTCATCTGATGCTTTTGTTAATCGTCAAAATTGTCTAATTCGGGGTTCAAAAAATCCACGAGTGATTGTTGAGAAACAAATGCATCCACAACGTGTCACTGTTTGGTGCGGATTTTGGGCTGGAGGCATCATCGGACCTATCTTCTTTGAAAATGCGGCTGGTCAGGCAATAGCAGTTAATGGTGCTTGCTATCGCGACATGATAATCCATTAGACGGTACCACATGCCATACAGCCTGAGAAATAATTCAATTACTCCCTGGTCGTGTAATTTCCCGTTTTGGTGATCAGAATTGGATTATGCGATTTAACACCGTTGGACTTTTTTCTTTTGGGTTTTTTGAAGTCTAAGGTTTATGCCAACAAGCCCACGACCACGCACGTCTTGAAATTGTGCCACATTTATACAAAACGGTCATGGAAAATTTCGTCAAAAGAGCTTGTACGTGCCAGCAAAGCCGTGGAGGCCATATCTATACTCGATATGCTATTCCATACATAACCATATGCTGTATACTTTACGAATCAATTTTTAATTAAAAACCTGTGTTTTCTAACAAAATTACTTCTTGCGTGAATTTTGGGACATCATTTAGTAAAACCAAAATTGAATAAAATCTTGAGTTCGAAAAATCTGTAAAAAATCTGTTCAGTGTACATTTTCCGTGAAAAGACAGTCAAGATTGCTTGATTTTTCCACGGGGTAGAACTAGCTAGAGTTTGGACTAAGAACAATTTAGTAAAACTGTATCTCGGGCCGACAAAGGTACAAACATTAACTGTCTAAAGCTTTTCCACCGCCTTTTTACAAAAAAGACATCATCTATGGAGATAAGTTTTAAAACTAGATTTACACTCACTTCAAGTTGGTTGACTTGCAACCAAATTTAACACCTGTACGGTATAGTACCACGGCTCTTGTCTCGTGCGTAAATCCGGAATCGATTGTAAGAAATCGATCAAACACCAGAAACTCCATCATCAAACAAAACTAAAAGATTACCCACTTGACCTTCTCAGACAGTGCTCTTCAAGAAGAGTTTTCGTATTTTTTTTTTTTTTTTTTTTTTTTTCTCTTTTGGTGTTTTGCTATTGAATAGCCATCTATGTAGTATTCCACCATCAATCCATTCTATCAACTGACACACTGGATGATGTGTTTGATGTGTGATGTATCTGTGTCGCCCTCACTCTGTCTCTTTCACTCATCTTCTCATAATCAATCATCAAACAAGAAACAGAAAAAAAAAAAAAAAAAAAAAAAGTAACAAATTCTCGAAAAGTTTTATTTACTCTTCTTGTCTGCCTGTCTGCTGCTTGGCTGCCCCTGTATGTTGCGTTATTGTTCTTGAAAATCGAAATACTCGAAAAACCACTTCTCTACTCTACTCCTAGATTCACATACATAGTTGTATCTTTTCCATAGATACAACAAAATCGACAGAGAAAAAAAAAAAAAAAAAAAACTCAAAATGAAGAACGAGTACCAAAAAATAATTCATCCTCATCGCCGCCTGTGGTCTTTTGGCTCATAGATCACAGAACTATACACTTGACAAACAGACATACGAAGAGATATTCTATATCTACGAATCTAGTCTCTCAGCTCTAGTCATCCATCCATCCATCTATGGTGCGTGATTCTTTGTCGATTTAATAACTGCTTCAATTTGTTTTATCGGAGTATACGAGTATTTACATAAAGTTGGCGGTTTTTTTTTTTTTCTGTTGGAAGACTTCAAGTCACATAGCAAACAAAACAGCGGATTGTATCTCTAGTTTTAGTGGATTTGCTTTGCAGATTTATAGGTACTAGCCAATCTGATTAGAATGTTCGGCTCAATCTTATTTTGATTTTTGATTAAATTTTATTTTGAATCTCATGGTGATATTTTAAAAGTGTCTATGTTTAGCCATCTTGTTAGACCGTCTAAGCACGTGTAGTCGGTCACATTTCATAGAGTCATGCATGCGACGACATTTAATAATGAGAAACTCGTGCTGGTCAATGTCACTTCATTCAGAATAAACTTTCTTTTCTGTTCTTATAGAAAAACATACAACTTTTATGTGACTAATCAATGTTGAGAGGGGCCGATAGTAATTGTTTCCATTAGCAGTCCTCATTTATGCCAAGATGAACCAATAGAATGGCAAATGCCATGTCATTACATAACATAACTCTACAATTTTCCACTGGCTGACTGGTCTTTGACTACCTAAAACTTTGTTTGAACTTCACCTACCCGTGGTGATCCTTGGTAACTAATAATAATAATAATATTTTGGAGCTGACACACGTGATCTGCCCCTCACGAATGGTTGGGACCTACAGTTTTATGCCGTTTCCGAAGAGACATTTTTTCTTTTTTCGATTGAGGAAGTTTCTCATGACAGTCTCGGATGTTTGTTTTAATTTTATGATTTCTTGGATTCGAATCTTGAACCTGAGCCACAGTGCTCACCTTTTCCACCTTGGTAGGTACATATGTACAGGGTGGGCCATTTAAACCTTCGAGACATTTGTTGGTAATAATCTAAAAGAAAACAAAAAACCTTGCAAATTTGTTCTGATCACTTTTTGAACATGACATCGCGTAAATGGTCGCCGCCAGAGCGAATGGCGCAATTTGCTCGTTTTCGGCATTTCCCATCACTTTTCGAAGTGTTTCGGGCTGAATAGCGGCCATTTCCTGTCGTATATTGTCTTTCAAGGCTTCTAGGGTCCGTGGTTTGTTGACATAAACTTTGGACTTCAAATAACCTCACAGGAAGAAGTCTGGAGGCGTTAAGTCGGGTGATCACAGAGGCCAGTCAAAATCAGAATTTTTCGAAATTAGGCGTCCGAGGGACGCAATAAAGCGATCGTGGTTCGGGCTGGATGAGCTGTGGCGCCATCTTGTTGGAACCAAAAGTTGTCCATGGCGTTATCAGCCAGAATTGGCATTAACAAATCCGTTATCAAGGTCCAATAACGCTCTCCATTGACGGTTACGGCTGCTCTAGCATCGTCTTCGAAGAAGAACTGCCCAGTGATTCTTTTCGCACAAATTCCAGCTCAAACAGTCACGCGTTGGTTGTGCAGAGGTTCTTCGTGAATTAATTGAGGGTTTTCATTGGCGTAGAACCTAAAATTTTGTTTATTTATAGAGCCATGTTTACCACAAAATTAGCATAATCCAAGCGACGTGGATTGTCGATCGGTAAAAGTCGTTGAGTTAATTAAAATTTGTATGGGAATAACTTCAAATCAGCACGAATTATGCGTCGGAGAGACGTGCGAGGGATGTCCAACTGCAAAGGACGGCGACGACTCCATGTTGCCGGTGAACTCTCAATATTGGCCTGTACAGCCTCAATATTCTCATCAGACCGCCTCTGACGACGTCGGCCTTGATGACTGGCATTACCGAGATTGCCGGTGGCGATCAATTTTTAGTGTAAACGCCTGATGGTGTGGTCTGAAGGCACTTCCCTCACTCGATATTTTGCACTATACGCACGTTGCGTTTTGACAACTGAGAACATGTTTTGAATGTAAAACTGCACGATAACAGCGCGTTGTGGTGGCGTGTACCGTTCTATGGCACAAATTGGCTTGGACTGACGCTTCGAACGCGGGCTGTCATAAGCCGATCTGAAAACAGATGTCAAAGTTATAGGGTTGCCAGATACCGAAGGTTTAAATGTACCACCCTGTATATGTAAAAATTACAGACTAAGCACATGGAAATAATGAACCAGCAAATCTGAAGTGTATGCCATCAACAGCCACACCATAAAGTGGTCATTCGAGAACAGCCGGGGGAACTGGGACAGGTATGGGCAAATTTACCAGCATCTTCCAGGCGGAAATTAACGCGATATGAAGATGTGCCTAACTTAAGCTCGACAGGAATTATCGCAAGGGAGACATTGCAATTAATTCAGACAGCCAAGTTGCCATCAAAGCGTTGTGCTTATACAAAATCACCTTGAAGATGGTATGAAATTCAACAACCTGGTTAAGATCAATTAAAATACGTTAAGCTAGGCCACGTTGAAGCAGATGGCAATAATGAAGCTGATAGGCTGGCGAAAGGGAGGGCAAAAATCACATTCATATGACCATCTTGCGGGATGAAGTGCTGCGAAAATAGGAGAAGACCAAGAGAGCTAAATTATTTGATTAACTCCCAAAAGGCATTTCACGAAACTACAGTAGTAGAAGATATAAAATTTGCATCAACTTAAGTAGAAACAAACTTCGAATACATACGGGCTTTCTCACAGTCCATTGTAAACTCCGTGAACACCTCAGGAAGTAACGAAAAATGCAGATTTTGCGAAGGTACTGTGGGGCACAGACTCGGAGCAGATGAAGATGAACATACCAGAGAGAGGAGGGAGATCTTCCATCCCTAGATCTGATACAAGTCCTTAAGATCTTTTCAGTCGCAGTGCATTTAATTCCATTGCAATTCGTTCATTCATTCTCAGCTACCGAATACTTTTGCCTACTATACCCGCAGAAAGATCGTTTTCTATAATTTGGGGACCCTCCGTGAGAATTGGAGAACAAGTTCATGTGGGAATAAGGAAAACACAGCAGTTAGAGGCGTGTGAGTTCCAGTCTCTCACATATCACTGTCTTACTCTATTCTGGAAAAGCATGTACTTCTAGCTCCAGATACACACAAAGGCCTCCAACATAGTGGACGCCTTTCAGTTATCGGATATTGATGGTCAGATTTAGGACAAGAGTAAGGAATGTTTAAGTTATTCCGTATTACTTTAGGATGGAACCAGCCTATGAATAAAGCATGTACTCGTATGTACGAGTATGTACTTATTCACTTATTTAATGGTCGCCCGACTCTTGGCACTTTATCCATCTTTATCGATTCCTGGTATCTAGTTTGCAGTTCCCGAGATCAAGATCGCCTGGTCTTCAAAGCGAAGTTTCAATCTTTCTGGTCTCTCGAGCTTGGGGGCACGAATTCGGATAATCTCTTCGCTGAAGCCTTCTAGTAGTAGTAGTCGTCGAATCTTAGCTTAGACTTCTTTATCCATCTTTATCGATTTCTGGTATTTAGTTTGCAGTCCCGAGATCAAGATCGCCTGGTCTTCAAAGCGAAGTTTCAATCTTTCTGGTCTCTCGAGCTTCTAGTAGTAATAGTCGTCGAATCTTAGATTAGACTTCTTCTCCATTCGCCCTTTTGCTTCGACGGAGTTCAAAATCTACTTTGCTCGCTTAGAGTCTCAAATTTCCACTAAGGTATCATTTGTGAGTTTACGGTTACTCCGAGGTAGAACTTCTTAACGACTTCGAAGTTGGAGATGTCAACATTGAAGAAATGGTAGACAGATGTTCCTTTGTTTGTTGACGGCATGTATTTGGTTCTGTTCTCATCCACTTAGAGACCAATTCTATGTCGATGTCGCCTGCGTATCCAGCCAGATTAACAAGATTTGTGGAAAATTGTGCCCTCTTAATTCACTTTGGCCTTAGGCAGTATCTGTTCCAGCACACGATTGAAGAAATCTCTTAAAAGCGCATCCCCTTGCTGAAATCCCGTGCATGTTTGGAATCAAACCGCACACCTCTTGTTTTCCAGCATTACGTAGCATAGCTGGGTTAGTTTGTTTGGGGTTCCGAAATCAGAAATTGCCTTGTACCTACAGTTCTAGATGTAGTGAAGTCTATAAATGGATGCTGAGTTTTAACTTAAAAATCGCTGGTCTTAATTTGAAGACTTGATCGGCCCCTGTCCTTGACATAGCAGATGATAGGATGAGCTATCTGATGCACAAACTTCTAGGATTCACTAAACCCCTGCCGCGTTAAGAGCACTCAAACCAATATAATAAGGCGGTAAAGCTTGACTGCATTTTCGCAGACACTGATCGAAAAAATTTCGGTTTTTCCTAAATAATAGACGAAGGTAATGATTGGGCGCTTTCCAAGTACACTAAATTCGCTATTCGCTAGTGGCAAAAACATGGATCGGCCTTCTAGCATTATAACAGCTGATAGCTAAAAACTCGCTAGATTTACTAGAGGTGGGTAACTATCGATAGTCATCACTTCGATAATTCGATTCCATTCTATTTTTCGATTAAAACTTTAACTAAAATCTAAACGAAACTAACAAAAAAACAGTCTTAGGCCGTGTAAAATGATACTAAAATTTGAACTATGTAGATTCTAATATTTTGTCAAGACCTAACGCACTGAACTTCGAGGTCTTTGTACGAATCAGCAATGACTATATAGTTAGTGTCTAGAATAATGTACGTGTATTTAATGTTAATGTTGATTACCAACGATTCAGAATCTCTGCTTGTTTTAACTATGTCAATTATGGAATGATTCTATCGATAACACTTTTCGACTATCGATTTTCGATTTTTCATTCTATCGGCGACATTCGAAAAACAAAGAGCAGCCCAAAATTAAATTGAATCAAATTCTATTGATCTGTAATGGAAGGCTTAGTAAGTGGTAGGCTAATGCTAGAAGATTTTAATTGAAAAACAAATAATTTTGGGTATTTAATAGATGAATTCATAATAATAGATAGTAAACGATTTTTTTTTAATATTTATTTTTTCTGCTTTCATTCGAAGGCCCCATCGTTAATGGATTGTATTGACAGATGACGTTTTTCTCTTGTTCTTTGCTATATTCCCTCTTCATTTCCACATTAGAGCTAGTAGGGAAAGTTTTGACAGCCCTGTCATGCTGGTACAAAAAGTCGTTTTCAAAGGTTTGCGCCTTCGGTTTTCCTACATTGAACACATCAACACCTTGAGGACTTTCAGCGATTTAAAGAAGGTGTTCGATAATGCAAATAGAAAGTCTATATGGCATGCCTGAAGATAAACTCTACCAAAACTAAGACTCTCAGAGTAACAAAAAACCCATCAACCTATCAAGGAAGCATGCTGGGTATCGGGTGAGAGCATACAGAATGTTTGGTATCTTCTGGTACCAAATTGAACGTGGACAACCGAACCGCGAAGAAAAGGCTGTTTTCGGTAATATTTTCGAAGATCTGGACAAGCAGAGCTATGACTGTTCCACTGAAACGTGACGTCAGTGTTTTTATATAGAATATGGAAAGTGACTACTTGTGCCCCAAGACAGCTATAAGCTTTCGTTAATCATTGTCAATCATTGTCCCACACATAATAAGGGTATTTTATGCGGATTGGTTACACCCAGAAGAATGATGATAATTTGATACACTTACGCAGAACGGATGAAGCTCAGGTCGCCCTCTTATGACTTGGTTTCGAATAGTGGAAGAGGAATCCCGGTAATTGGGAAATAATTGGTTGAAAATCAGGTAGATTCCCAGGAATCGTATACGATCACGTGTGGTTATACCAGATGCCCAAGACCCTTAAGGTACACAGACAGTTAGTAAGCAAAGCAAGTTGCAGAGTTAATGAATACGTAAGGTACCAGTGATAACTTTTAAAGTATAATATTTTCAGATACATTCAATCTTTTATTTCACTTTTCAGTTTGCCGAAATTTTTGTACTTTTACCTCAAAATAAAAAAAAATATTACACTCGATCTTTATCTAATCGTAACCAATATTATTTCCTATTTTCTCCCGCAGACATTAACAAGGCGATGATCGTGCTACATTCAACTCACTAGCCTCCCAAACTTGACACTTTGTCAACAGCCACAATTCAAAATGTACACTGATAAGCGCTTAGATAAATTACAAACAATGCCAGTACCACCGCCACCAACGGAGATCCTACATCATACACATCACCTTTCACATCATCCCCATCATCATCCTCAACAGATCCTACATCATCACCCGCCGCAGCAACAGCAACAACAGCAACAGCAGCAGCAGCAGCAACAACAACAGCAACAGCACCCACATCACCATCATCCACATCTGCAGCATCAGCATCAATTGCAACAGCAGCAGCAACAACAACAGCAGCAATCACAATCACAGTCGCAGCAACAGCAACAGCAGCAGCAGCAGCAGCAGCAGCAACAGCAGTCAGCAATGTTTACAAGGTAAGTGTTGATATATATTCGTAGATACTCCAAATAGGTAATAGTAAAAATAGTACAACGCCTCCTCGAACCAGGTGTATAAGTAAAGCATATTGTCCGTGATTTAATTAACTGAAACTTAAGACAGAAAAAAAAATCTATCTAATGCATCTACTCGTATCTGTTATGTTAAATGTATCTGCATTTGCACCGTGTGGCCGGTGAACACGATTGCGCACTCAATGGTATGGCATTGCACTGTAAATCCATCAATGGACTGTTAATTGTTGTTCGCTTGTCTCCTTTTTGGCTTTTTAAGTAAATTGTAAAAGGAGCGAGTTACTTAATGTTTTAGTGGATTGTTCTCACTCGTGGAACATTATTCTGTGTTGATTTTTTTTTTTTTTTTATTCGATAACTCAAATCGAACATCGATTAGTACGAGTAGCTGTATCTGCTGCTGCAGTTTGATGTTGTTTTAGCGTAAAGTGTATTTATCGGAGAGTATTTTGCGGGGGCCCGGTGGCCATAAATGCAAATTTTAACCCATATTACGCGGCACCACCGGTCAATAGTAGACGCAAATTTATTGTATCTCTGATTCAAGTCGAGGTTTCAAACGTTGTCGTCGAAATTGTGTATAATTGCCTTTAAAGTCGCGCAGTGTATGAGTGTATTCCTTCTCTATATCTTCGAGACCTTAAATGGAAGTGTTAGGATGTTGTTGATTGTGAATACTTCTTTGAGAGGTGGGATTTCTGCATCGTCACCCCAACAACGGGTGGTCATCCACAATCCAATAATGCACATGGCTCGATTGGTTTCTCACGCATAATGGCACCGCTGGTGGTGGTGACACACCACCGATCGACCGTCAAAGGCTGTTTTCTGACAGATACAAATTATCGACGAAACAAATCGATAGATCTAATAAAAGCGTCTTTGGATACACGTCTTGTTAGGATCTGTTGTTTGGTTCTTCTGGGCGAAGCATTGTCTCTCTGTCAGGCTAATCAAATTATTTGACGGAAACAGATGATCAT
Source organism: Pocota personata (assembly GCA_963082735.1). Lineage (NCBI taxonomy): Eukaryota > Metazoa > Arthropoda > Insecta > Diptera > Syrphidae > Pocota > Pocota personata. The sequence continues at coordinate 42,295,453 of OY720429.1, read as the reverse complement.
GACGATGATTTTGAATTAACGGGGAATTTTTACTGTGACGGGAGATTATTCCACGGACATCAAAGGTGTAATGTAATCAGATCAAATAATTGTGTAATCCATTTCATTATAGTTATGTCTATTGTGTTGTGGTGCACGGAGTACTTGTGATCATTGTTTGGAAAATGCTTGTAGATATCTAAGAGAGGATTTTCATATATCGAAATCAATTATATGCGCGCAATATTATTGTATATTGAATGTAGATTCAATATTATGCTATACTTCTCAGGCAAATGGGCAATTTTCAACAAAATGTGAGGTTACTTGGTAGTACCCACCGTACGTCAGCAGGTGTTATTATTCATCACAGCTTTTGGGGTTGAGCTGATTATTTTTAACAAAGTCCGTGAATAAAGTTAATCCGATAGATTTCATTCTTTTCCTTAAACTGTAGGGGTAAAGTCGCTGTGTCGAATGAAACATGTGTAACTCCTTTTCGGTTTTTAAACTTTGTGCACCTAAAGTATTGTTGCGGAGAAGCCGCCTAAGTTACTGTTTCTTTTTAAGTACGCCGGTATGTGTATATTGAATAACTTTAAAGAAAAACATATAAGAGATATTTTTATTTAATTTGGTCAATCAAGTAGCCGCTTCTATTGACCAAAGCAAAGTGCCCTTTTTGCAGCATTTTCCATCACTTTTTCGAGCATCTCGGGCGGTATAGCGATGATTTCGGCACGAATGTTTGCTTTGAGCTCGTCAATGGTCTAAGACTTACTAGCGTATACTTTGCTTTCCAAATAACCCCATAAAAAGAAGTCCGGAGGGGTCAAATTTGGAGATCTGGGTGGCCAGTCAATGCCTCCATTTTTTGACAGCTCACGTCCAGGGAATTTTCGTTGCAGAAACTGCATTGTTGTGGCATGGCGTACCGTCTTGTTGAAATCAGAAACAATCTAGACCTTTTTCACATATTTGTGTACAGATATAATGAGCCAACATCCACCGATATCGATTCCCATCGACTGTTTCGCCTACTCTGAAGAAAATGGCTCAATGATGGTTTTCGCGTAAACGCCGGCCCAAGCAGTCACTTTTTGGTTATGCAATGGTGTTTCATGAATCTCGTGTGGATTCTCCGTTCCCCAAGTGCGGCAATTTTGCTTGTTAACGGCGCCAGAGAGTGCGAAATGGGCCTCGTCGGTCATCAAAATTTGCTTTCAAAAATTATGTTCAGTGTCAACCATTCGAGCGACTGTTTGGCCGTATTCAAAGCGACGTGGACGGTCTGACGGCAATATTCTTTCAGTCAATTGCACTTTATACGGAAACACATGCAAATCATTCTTCAAAATGTGCCGCGAGGTGGTTCCACTGACGGCAAAATACTGAGCGCGGTGACGATACGACACATGTGGGTTCTTGGCAACACTCTCTCTTACCGCTTCAACCAGTTCATTGGAACGTCTTGGGCGTTGATGAACGGCACGACGACGATCTTCTACTGTCCCGTGCTCAACAAAATTCGACACCAAACAACGAATAGTGTTGTCAGACGGTGCTTGTTGGCCACGATATTTTCGACGATATACACGTTGAGTTAACACAACTGAACGACTATTTTCAATGCACAGTGTCACTACTTCGGCGGGTTGTTTCGGTGTGAAGGGATTCTTTGTTAAAATTGTACTGAGTTGACATTTCAAAAACATGTCTACTCAAGTCAATCGGTTGATAAATGTCAAAGTTAATCGATGTTGACATACCGACATAAAAGATGGCGCACCCTGTATAAAACTGGAACGTGACTGCGGTGAAGCCGCCAAGAGACAAAGGAATAACCAGCAAAACGAATCATGGAAAGTTCTTAGCTTTTTTACAATGTGTCAAACTACTTTTCGATGAAAACTTAACAATAAACGCCGCCACCACTCAGCTGTCAGTTCTGTACGTTATGTGCTGTCTGATGGCGCGATCACATTCCTGCCACATTACTCCCTAGCAAGTTGATGCCGAACACTTATCGGTACCTTTCCGGCCGGACAATTCTGCGCCCCATTCTGGAAGTTCTAACCGGGTTAGTTAGTTTGTTGCTCTGGTTATCTGCTTGGCAGTCGCTCTAGGCTCTGCACTAACCCATTCTTGCTCTGTTTCTCCGAAGCAAGGTTTAAGTCCATCTATACCGAGTACCATCTCTTTCCCATTTACTAAAACCCGGAATGTTTTCGCGCGGCGATTTATGACTTTAAATGGCCCTTCGTACGGGCGTTGTAAAGGTCTCTTCACTGAGTCGATTCTAATGAAAACATGGGAGCAACTTTCAGTTCCTTGAACACGAATGGTTTAAATTTACTATAATTTATCGAAGTGGCGCTGTAAATTTCTCACGAAGTCCGATTGCGCTACCCCTCCTGCGGTCCTATCCACGGCTATGAAATCCGACGGAACTGGATAGTTCGCCCGAAAATCATTTCTGTCGTGCTCGCGTCGCATTCGCTTCTGTAAACCGATTTTAAGCCCAGCAACAACTGCGGCAATGACTTGGTCCACTGCTCGTTATTATAACACATGAGCGAAGCTATTAAAGTACGGTGCCACTCTCTATGAATCCGTTTGTTTTCGGATTATACGCCGTCGTGCGGTTACGTTCTACCCCTAATTTGCCGCAAAGCTCGTGAAATAGGTCTGACTCAAACTGCGAGCCCTGGTCTGTTACCATTGCTGATGGCACTCCGTAACGGACAAACCACTCTCTAAACAGGGCATCCGCCACCATCTCGCCTTCATGTCGCGTATTGGTATAGCTTCGGGCCATCGCGTGTACCTGTCTATTATTGTTAGAAGATAGCGGAAGTCTTCCGACGGTGGGAGGGGTCCCACTAGATCGACATGTATTTCGTCAAATCGCTTCGAAACGTGCGGGAATGTCCCAAGTGAACTTCTGACGTGTCTGGAAATTTTTGACTTTTGGCAAGCTGGGCACACACGTGCATATTTTCGCCAATCCTGGTACGTCTTAGGCCAGCACAAACTTCTTTGCGACAATCTTCACGGTGGCGCGGACCCCTGGATCCGCCAATTCGTGTACCTTTTTGATCACATTCTTTCGTAAACTCTTAGATACGTACCGTCGAGGTACCCCAGTCGATACGTCACAGATAACTGAAGTTTCTGTGCCTGGAATTGGTATTCTCCTAAACCAGAGATAAGTTTCGGCATCGAGCAGACCATCTAACTCCGATTCGGTCGATTGTGCATTGCCTAGCGTCTGGAAATCAATTCCCGCTGACAGCGAAATTTCTTCGAGCCCCTAAAGCGTGTCGGCCACCACATCTTATATGCCGGGTATGTATATAGGTACTGTATGTTTGTAGAAAACTGCCCTGTCTAAATGCCGTAGATGCCGCGGAGATGCATTTGAAGGCTTTTGTTGGAAGGCGAACGTCAAAGGCTTATGATCGGTGAAGATCGTAAATATTTGTTCTTCTAAGAAGTGACGAAAATGCTGAATGGACAGGTGAACTGCCAGCAGCTCCCTATCATATGCACTGTATTTGCGATGTGCTTCTGCGAGGTTTGCGGAATAAAAGAAAAGTGATCGACAAAGACTGTGCTCTTTCTGCTGTAACACTGCACCCAGAGCGAAGTCTGACGCATCACCAAACAGATTTGGTGGTATGCTCTCACCAAATCGATTGTTGAAAATATCGTTCTACCGTGCAATTGGTGCGTTAAGTCTTGAATATATGGGATTGGATAGCTATCTGGCTGCGTAACAGCGTTAAGCTGTCGGTAGTCACCGCAAGGCCACAACTCTCCATTTTTCTTTCGCACCAGGTGGACCGGTGCGGCCAGGGACTACTGCTTGCCCGACAGATACCTTGTTCTACTAGAAAGTCGAACTCAGCTTTTGCTATTTTCAGAAATTTTCAAATGCGTTATTGCATTTTTCAATTTCTATTACACAACCTGAGGTTATGGCGGAGTTCAACTCCAAAACTCTCGCACGGTTATCGTCAAAGGCATGAAGGAAGGAAGTGGAAACTCGTAGCTATCCTGTTTATGTAGCCTACCTTTCTCTCCTTCACTCATATTGTCTTAAAGACATTTGTGCACATCTATAAGGCCCAGTCGAAGTAGGGGAATCACAGACAGGACATGTTAGGTTGGGTGAAGTTAAGGAGTTGCTAGCAGACTAGCTGAGAGCTCACATTTTGGGCAAAAAGCGATATTATTCCCATCACGTACGACTAAATATGGATACATAAGAAAACTAAAATAGAAAATAGAGCGGAATGTAAGCAGGACCTCTAAAACCGGAGAAAAACCAGCAAATAAGACGAAAAAGTGTGTACTGTTAGAAATCGGGAATTTTGAAGATATTGTGTAGATTTCTATTCAGCAGCAGCGCTGGCTTTGAATAATTAACTCATATCTGCACTCATTACATGGCAGAACAATTGCAGTAAGATAATTTAAATTCTAACTTTTAACGTGTTCCATTTTGCATTTCTGTTAACTTTCTAATAATTCAAGGGTTAATGTTTATTTGACTAACTGAGTGGTGCACTGGATATGTACGTGCATTGTCAGACCATACCTTGTTTATGGAGGCTTTGTCTGGTGACTGAGAGCAAAGGTTCTCAATCGCCTGGTGAGTAAACTGCAGCACCTAGCATGTCTGTGGAATTCAGGAAAGTAATAAGTTCTTTGTTGTTTTTCTCTGAGACTTCCTCTAGGGAATTGAAGAAGGGTTCACCTAATGTTCGTTGCCTGGCCCTAGCTAGTGCCGGACAGGCTCATAAATAGTGGATAAGGGTTTCCCTAGGGATGCCTAGTTTGAATACGTGGTCTATAGACCAGTGACCTGTAGAGATCGCTGTTAATCTGGCGACGTCTTTACGCTTTCGATTTAGGAAGTCGGTTGTTTTAATTTCGTTGTAGTTTGGCCACATTCTTCTGGATATAACACAGTCTGTTAGCCTAGTTCACCTGAGGGTGTTTTTTTTTAGGAATATTGAAGAGATTTCTGCCTTGAGTGGATGGTGGAAGGCTGAACTCAGTAGCATACCGACCCACAGAGATGGGCACTCCGATACCTTGTGCTTAAAATAGTTATTCTAGCTTGTTGGAAACAGAAGTATCGCTCGGAATGGACCAGTGTAAGGTCGAGTGGCTTTAAGTCGGATGATACTGTCTTGTATATAGATGGTTCCCTTATTGACGGCCACTCTGGAGTCGCATTCTATTCTAGAGATGCTCGGATCAAACAATCTGTCCACGTGGGTAGAATGACTATTGTCTTTCAAGCAGTGATCTTTGTAATTGCCACTGCAGCGAACGTCCTTTTAATTAGAAGAGTTAGGAGTAAGACCTTATTCATCTGCTCAGAGAGTCAAGCTGCTGTCAAAGCCTGCTTGGCGGTAACAATTTTTTCTAAAATCATAGAGAAGCTTATATCGTTAAGTTGAAGAATTTTCGGCGATGTAACTCGTTGCCAGGATATGAAAAAGCTGATGGCCTTGCCAGGAAAGGCCTTACCAGTAGCTTTTGTTGGACTGCAATCTCATATAGCTTGTACTTCATCCTCTAACTAACGTGAATTAGCTGAGCTACTATGTCGTCAGGCACTATGAATATTCACATGGATTAAACTCTTGTCGACACTCGAAGAGGCGGATTAACGAAACAAAAGAGAGCAGGGCTAAGTATCTGCTTGGGCTAAATAGAAATGCATTGAGAAACTTAGTTCGTCTTGTCACTGGATTCAGTTAAAAAAAAACATCTTTAAACCATTGGCGTAGGAAGGTGAATGCTGCCTTGAGGAGGATGAGTCAACTTTACATTTTATCTGTGAATGTTCAGTCTTCGCCCGTATAAGGATGATTTCCATATCAAACACTTTGTCCGAAAGCATGAGCAATCTTAATTGATTCGCTAAGAGCAGTGAACTGTTTAGAGATCTCGGCTCTTTACAACTTCTCTGATTTGCAGCGAACGACCATATGGTCTACTTGCTTGTCGTTTTCGAATGTTCTTTTCATAAAGATTTCTTATTATTTTATTAAGAACATTGCGATCACTGTTTTTCGTTTAATAAGCATACAAGTACGTGTTTTGGTTTCTTTCAAACGTAAATCTGACGGCTATCCTTCAACCTTCACCTTTTCGGATTCTTCCTCAGCAGACTCTAAAATAATTGCCAACTTATTCGCTCACTTCTTCAGCCTGTCATTCGCTGACCACATCCTCGAACCTGACCTTGATTATTTCCGCTTCTTGAGCAACTCTGCTCAAACCTCCCTCTTTTCCGTGGATATAACACCATCAATGGTAGTTAATAAGATTAATCAACTTAAAGACGACTACTTTCCTGGTCCTGACGGTATCCCCGCCATAGTATTAAAAGAATGTGTGAATCATTTGACACAACCCCTCACAGCCCTTCTTCAACTATCAATCTCCCAAGGCGTTTTTCCTCAATTATGGAAGGACGCTTATATTACACCTATCCACAAAGAAGTTTGCAGAAGTGAAATTTCAAATTATCGGCCTATTGCTAAGCTCTCATGTATACCTAAACTCTTCGAGGGCATTGTGTATGATGCGATGTTCTTTCACTGTAAGCCAATCTTCTGCACAAAGTAACACGGATTTCTTAAAGGTAGGTAAACAACTACCAACTTAACCGAATTCGTGTCCGGTACACTGAACGCTTTGGAAGAAGGCAATGAAGTTGAAGTGAAGTGGTTGGCTACAACCACTGATTTTAGTAAAGCCTTCGACAAAATTTCTCACCAACTCATTCTCTTCAAATTAGAAGTCCGTGGTTTCCAACCGCGGCTCATATCATGGATCAAATCATACCTAGTGGATCGCCAATACAAAGTCCGTTTTACATCATCAATAGTTTCCCCATCTGGTGTAATAACAATTTCTTAGAGCTTAATGTCGATAAATGTCATTCCATTACCTACTCCCGCAAACGTCTGCCACTCCTAGGATCTACTTTATTCGCGGCGAGCCTGTACCCTTAGTCACATCAGCACGCGACTTAGGTGTCATCTGTGATAGTGAACTCAACTTTCTTTCACACATCGACAGTATCATTAATAGAGCTAACTCAGCACTTGGCTTTGTCAAACGCTGGTCAAAGGAGTTTTCTGACCCATATGTAACTAAATCCCTCTATATTACCTTCGTCAGACCCCTCCTCGAGTATTCCAGCCAAGTATAGTCGCTCCATTATGCTACCCATACCATAAGAATTAAGACAGTGCAGCGCAGGTTCATGCGCTTCGCCTTAAACGGTCTTGGTTGAGTTGATAACGTTAACCTGCCACCCTATGCGGAACATCTTAGATTGATTAATCTTCAATCATTGGAAAACCGTCGTGATGTTGCCGACATACTTTTCATCCATCAGTTACTATCTGGTAACATTGATTGTCTTGCCCTGCTTCAAGCGATCTCTCTCAATACCAATCCCCGCAATCTTAGGTCTGTTCCCCTATTCCGTATACTTCCTCATCGAACTAATATGGTTATTACGAACCAATGTCAAGAATGCTGCAGAAATCAAATGATGCGACACACATTTTTGACTTTAATAGCAGCAAAAACACTCTCCGCAATGCCCTTCTCCACTTCGAATCCTCTTAACAAGTCCCCATACTTCCCTTAAATGTTAGTTTTAGTTTAAGAATAATAAAAAAAAAAAAAAATAGGTTAAGGTAAATATAGGTTAAGTTATCTTGTAAGTTATGGCTTGTATTAAGCTTCAATAAATAAATACATAAATATATTTTATATCTTGTTAGCGCTTCAATTTGTTCCCACCTACCTCTACCATATTACCGAAAGTTCTAGACCTAAAACTTGAAATTTTGCATGGTGTTTGGTTTAGGCCCCAAACAGTGGATTCTAATGGGCGGAATTGAAATCTTTCAAATCAATTTTACCGGCTATAACGGACTCATCATACGCTGGCATAATAGTAATTTATTTAATTTGAATAAAATTGAAACTGTTTTTAGTCCTCCTTTATCATATGTAAATGTCAATTCAATGATACCATCACGAACAGCAGTGGATGGAGTTATGCGCACAGGATCGAAAAATATTTTTTTTATTGACTAGGATTTTTTTTTTATTTGTTTCTATTGGGGTTTCTGTATCCAATACGTCTGAAACCCAATATTTGGGGATATAAACAATTTGCATTTTCATTTAGACCAGAGGCTATTATAATTCGTTTTTAATGCTTTTTTGTTCAAAGCTTTTTGTTCATTATGTTCCAAGTGCACAGAAAAATCCCCAAACCAACATTCATTTAAAAGTTTACTAATCGTCCAACGTACCTACATTATGTTCAAATGCATGAGGCGGGTGAAGTCGTACAGGGGTCGGTTAGTTCTATTATATTTCGTGCAAATTTACACAAGTTTTTCTATTTTTATATTGATGGTCGACTTTGATAACAATATGTCTCCCATATCATTGTTGTTCTATGCTTTGGAGTTTGAATTGGCAAGCTGATAAATCAGTATATCGGAAGTACGTTTGAATACATTTATGTCCTCATTTATTATCCACCCAGCAGCTCATATCTTCACTGAAGCCTGGTGTTTTTACGTAAGTCCTATTTTTCTTGAGGGTCTTGTATATCTACGACTTTTATATCGAGTACGGTCTCTACTAATTCTCCTTAACTCTTCCTCAATTGTTGTGATTACTCTAAAATATTCTGCTCCTTATGTTTCTCAGTCGGTCAGCTCTTTTACCATTCAGGGTTAGAATTAGCAGTGTGTAGCCACTCTCTCGAAATGTTTCGCCAATTCACTGTCACTTCCGTCATTTAATGGTGATGTCTATTGGTTCCTTTCTAACCCATCCTATAAAACAATTTTTCATCAAAGATACGCCTATTTGAAAACCCTAACAGCTTTCTGCGATATTTACTGGTAGTCACTTCGTGACATTTTGAGCATCATTCCGAGCATATACTTGACTTTGCTGATTCTGATTTTGTACTGAGGGTAGGTCTGTAAAGCTAAGCATTTTTGTTCTTCCCCTGATGATTATTTTCAGCACAGTTCAACTGCTTGAGGAATTACAAATGTACTTAATTGGGTGATGCCCATCACTTATGTATATTATGGGTCCTTGCTGGAAATCATTTTGAATTTCAAATTTCCGTCATTATCTTCCGATGCAGTATGTAATAGTTCGACGAATCATAAGTCTCCAAATTTGGTAAATTATAAGTAAGATAAGCTTAACCCATATACGCCCGCCGTGCTCAAACGAGGACACCTAAGAAATACCGTAAACTTCTTAATATTTCTGTTTTTTCTTCTTTCTTTTGTTGACATTTGATGGCTAAGAAGCTATTGACGTGTTATTAGACAAAAGAGTAATCAGAAATAGTTAAAAGTGAATTTTTATTTGTAAGTTTTTCCACTAAGTCTGTTAGTTTTCTTACAAAAATTACACAAATATATTGTACACTATAAAATAAAATTTTATTATCCCAGGAAAGTTGAATATCGTTTATAAAACGTAAAGTTTTATAACGGTGTCCCCAATTGGGGCCAGTGGGAACATCAGAGGTAAAAATTATTCTTATTTTTTTCAAAGGTAATTGTTGTATAAACAATGGCGAACATTCAGCAGTCATAACGACTACCTCGGGCTTCAAGAAGCAGTTGATGCTGTAATGCTTGAGGAAGATGATGAGATAGATTTAGTTGCACTTCCCCAAGAACCAAGTGTGCTTACCGATGAAGAAGAAGGTGATGAGGACAATATTCAGAGCAATGCTATTCCGCGAGACATATGTACCAGATAGAGTCGAAATATTCACGAATCGAGGTGAAGACGAATGGGACAGTAGCTATGACGAACCGCTCGCTGAAATCAAGAGACGTAGAAATTATTTTGAGGAACCTCGCTGGCGTAAAACAGAGCCTATCTATGAGCCTATAGTTTTCACTGAAGGTAATGTGCAAGCGCATCTCCATAAATTATTGGATGAAATGAGAAATCAAAATCCATTGCAAATTTTTGAAAAAGTATTTGCCGAGGAAGTTTTCGCCATGATTAGTCAATACTCGCAGACTTACGCGGCTTAGAAAAACAAGCATGACTTCAAAGTATCTGCCGATGAACTCAAAACATTCTTCGGTATTCTTTTACTGGCTGGTTATCATTCATTGCCTCGAGAACTTTTGTATTGGTACCTGGACGAAGACTGTAATGTGTCTATTGTGTCAAGAGCTATGCCAAGAAATCAATTTGAGGAAATAAAAAAAATACCTTCATTTCTGTGACAATCTTGTTGAATCATCCGACAAAATGTGTAAGGTGCGACCGCTTGCAGATATACTTATGAAGAAATTTTTGGGTATAAGAGTGGTAAAGCTATTACTCGACAAACTAGGCACAAATGCTAAAGACCATGTGGTGTACTTGGACAATTTCTTTACTAGTTTCGAATTCCTCCGAGATTTACGAAAAGCCAGTTTTCGTGCAACAGGTACCGTTCGCGAAGGTAGTACTAAGAAGTGCCTTCTAGTTGGAGTGAAGGAAATGAAAAAGAAAAACCGTGCTGATTTTGACTATCGTTTCGACCAAGTCAACTAAATTTTATTCGTCCGTTGGCTGGACAACAGTGTCTGCACCATGGGGTCGAACTATGATAGCGTCCTCCCTCTGGGGAAAATAAAGAGATGGAGCGCAGTGGAGAAGCAAAAAGTAGACGTTGGCATTCCGCATTTTTTTTAAAGCTAAAACAAGGGTATGGGTGGTGTAGATCAAGCTGATCAATCAATTTCATTGTACCGCACTGCTATACGTGGCAGAAAATGGTGGTGGGTTTCGTTCACGTACATGCTGGATCTAGCCATGGCAAACGCATGACGCCTTCACATTCTAACGAATGATGACAAGCTTCAATTTCGTCGCTACATTACTCTTCACTATTTGAGACACACAAGTAGTGAAAATAGCTTCTGTGGTGCCAAGTTTGCAGTGTGATGGGGTCAGTCACTATACAAAAAAACTTTCCCAGCAACTAAGATGTACAAATGTGTGCAAACTTTATGCGTTTGGGCCCAAATGGGTTAATTAACACCTTGTTGATATTGCCCAAAACTTCTTAAAAATCTATGAGTAGCAGTGGCGATCCCATAAAAAAAGTCTTTTCTGATCTTCTGATCAAGAGTTTTACTCTTTTACTTACTCGTAAGTTCTACAGAAGAGCCTCCAGACTATCTCTCTTCAGTCGCCAAAAATTACCGAGTACTGGGCGTAACAGGTTTCCATGCCTTTTTGATAAGATTATGAAAGTTCTTTTCTAAAACTCTCAGATATCTTGCCTATTCTGAAATTTTAAAAGAAAGAAATTTGCTCGACACTTGGATGTCAACGTAATTGCCGAATAATCATCTTCTTTTACAATTTATAGGATCTCGTGGACCATAAGGACAACAGAAATGCAGGTTTAATCACTACGACTTAACAAAGTTCTTTAATTTTATTCTAAGATCCCTCTCCAAGTAAATCGTATTCAAAGACTTAGTATCCGTCCTTGCCAAGCAAAATCTCATCATTGAGGGTAAGTAGTCCACCTCCAGAGATTGCATCTACTTAAAAAAAAAAAAACGTTCCTTAAGGCAGAGAGGCATCGAAAAAACAGTTCCTCTTTCGTGGTTCATGTAGGGGAAGAGATTTTCAGTTTCGTTACGATTTTTTATTTTTTTTGTACTTCAACTTTTTCTGTTATATGTGATATGCTGCTACTGCCGAGAGAATTTAAAAAAAAAACCTCCACAACGCGACCAAGTCGAGGTAATTTAGAGTGCGATATGCCAATGCCAAGAGTCAAAGTTCCATCGATATGCGCACACACTGAGACTGAGAGACTGCATAGTTTTGGAGCGCGGTTGGCACTTTTTCTCATTCTTTTTTTTTTTGGGTCACTATACACTCATTGCCACAACAGCGTTTGCCTTACCTTTTCGTACTTTGACTTGAAGTTTGTTCTTTTATATTTTTATTTTTTTTTCCTTTGCTGTCATCAGTGTTCCTGCCACAATGTGTGCTAGTCACTTAAATATCTGATTGTGTTTTTTAGACCTTATCTAGATTTCCCCACACACAAGTTTCGAGTTTAGTAGTTTACGGACAGAATACGCGAGAGGGCACACTATAATACTGTGTGGATATTCGCGTCAAACGCTGAATGGAATTAAATTTAAGAGTTCGGTTTCGGATGGTGGTACTGGTAGAGTGCATATGGTTTAATTAATTTCGACTGTGAGGGGGAAGAGAGAGATTGAGTGGAAAAAAATGTTTAATTGATACTCGGTGTGCCTATCGTTGAAACAGATTTGCACAGCATTTGCATTGAAGTTTTATTTTTTTTCTTTTACTGTTTACCGGGTGAAAGAAGTTAATTGAATGAATGGAATGTGTGGGTGCAGTTTTGTGCAATTATTGTTAAATTATTTGCTATTTGTACAGAGATTTGCGACATTAAATGGTAGTAAATCATGTGGAAAACAGCGAACAAGACAAGATAAGGAAATTTGAGAGCAAACAAAAAGAACGAAAGAGTTGAGCAGCGAACTCGATTTGTTATGCTGTCATCGAGTTTCTTATCTATCTAAAGGTGCTGAACGGGAGAGTGATTTATTACCACAGTTAGTGGAGTCTCGACGTATGAATGTATTAAAGTTTAAAAATAAACACGTGGCCTTCACAATCGAGTCCGGAATCGAGTTTAGTTCGCATCCTTTGTGGGTTGCAGATATAACTTAATCACTCACAATTTTTGTGTTTGTTAAATTTAGAATTAGAAATTATGTGAAGGTCTAGGCTAGGAAGATTTCCACCCAGTTAAAGTTTATATCTCTGATCGACAGAAGCTCTAGACGTCTGTTAAAACACCAAATATATTTTTTGGCTCCAAGTCGATTGTGCCAATCAAACTTTTCTGACACCCACAATACCAGATAGTGCCCCATTAGACTGATATATTTGATTGAAATAAAATCAAATCCCTCATTTGAACGCGCAATCAATGGTCACCATAACTGGAGGAATAAAGCAAATAAATCAATCCAAGATCGTCTCATTGGGGACCGCCGACTGTTCTCGTCGTCATTCATCTAAATCAATTCGATTGTATGCTTAAATGGGAACTATCCTCAGCCCAACATAGACCTGTGAGAGTTGTCTATCTACCTATTGTTTCGATCATTAAGTTTAACTGTCGATGAAATATTTTGAAGGACACACAACAGCCTGCAGCGGAGACATCGGCACAGACAATTTGGGATCTGCGAAAGACACTTGGAGTTCACTTACTGTCAGTGTTAGTGATTGACATGTGTGCATTGGGGCGCTTTTAATTGCATTAGAATTGACAGTTGGAAATTGCTATCTTTATATATTTATTTATATATTTACAAACAAATAAAATACATTTGACTATTTTTGTATACAAAGTAACTACAAACAAGTTCACTAACCTCACAAGTCTACTGTTATCGCCAAAACGTCATCAGCAAATGAATAAGACACAACCATTTGATTGATGTGCATTTAATATCGGAATGATTTTTTTTCTTATCCCAATGCCACTCCAAAATACAGAAGTCATTTGTCTTATTACGTATGAACTACACCTATAAGTTTCTCCCGTTTGCATGGCAGATACAACTTAAATTAGATAAAAAATAATAAACATGTGTGCATGGTCTCATGTAAGATGGCATTTAATCTGATTTAATCCGATGATTGGAAACTGATTGTTGATGGAATGAGTAGGGTGATATATATATGATTGTTTTTAATAAAATATCAATTTGTATTCCTTTCAGGTTTTACAGCTTGAAGCTGAATAACGTAAGATGGTTAAAACGCGTGAGTCTGTGCTATTGTGTAGTGCATAATAATTAGAATGTGCGCGTTAAATGGCACGGAAAATACTCATAATCCTGGAGGCCACACCCCAGGTAGGCCACTAACGTCCAGTTTCCGGAATAAAGGCCACCGAAATCCAGTGATAGGCACTTGGTGTGTAACAAATTAAGATTTTTCCAACCAACTTGACGCTAAGCATGATTCCATCTCAAATGGAGATATCGCTATTGTTAAAGACCTCAATTATAAAGGGGTACTTAATAGCAACGAAGCGATAAGGGATATTACTAGAAAACAGCTATGACTATGAAGAAGGATCTGTATAGGTTGCAGATGTTTGCAAATATTACTTAAAGTCAAAGGACGTCTAACCAGACTAATCATTAGGCCCTCAGTCTATATTTAAAACGCTTAGACATCCAAAGCAGATTCGCTATCATACAGTGATAGGACAGCATTCGAATACTACAATTTAACAGTAGCATTCATTCGGTGCATAAGTAATTAATACGAGTATACCATCTTACTTTACTTATTCATGTCCTATCACCTCTCATGGGATATGTAATGTCTTCGAACTTGTGCAACTCTGTTCTGCGCAATAAATGTTTTGGGTGACACATTTTTCCCCGGCATTATGTTAGTGAATGTACTGCATGCCATACTTTACAATAGATCTTCCTTCTCTCTGTAAGGTAAGAGCGATTCCATCTATTACAATTTTCTTCGAAGATATAGTTGTCTATGGTGACTAATTGCCTTATTGGCCTATGGTGTGTATTTGAAGTACCCTTACTTTACTTTACTTATGTCCTGTATGCCTACGCGCCATCGTGTGCGATTTCTGGAAATGTGCCTCAGCTCTCCCCAACTCTTTCCTTCTCAACTGTTCTGCGCCACGTACTCCTAGGACGGCCGCGTATCCTACCATCCTGGGTAAGCGGGTTCCATTGCATCGCTTGGTTAGCTATGGACCTGTCACCCTTTCGGAGAGTGTGACCGATCCACTGCCACTTTCGTTGTCGTATGGTTGTGCCTATAGGTTCATGGCCCGTTCTCTGATAAAGCTGTTCGTTAGAGATACGGTTTGGCCAGAATATCCTTAAGATGTAACGTAGACACCTATTGACAAACGTTTGCAGCTTCCTCGTGATAGTGATAGTCACATCCATATAGCAACACGGATTCAACGTTGGAACGGAACAGTCGTAGCTTGGTGTTTAAGCTAATTGCATTACTTCGCCAAACTATAGATAGCATCCCAAACGCAGATTTTGCTTTACCTATTCGGCTGGCTATATCCAGTTCGGTTCCGCCATCGGTTGAGACAATACTCCCAAGGTATTAGAAACTCTCTACTCTCTCAACCGTTTGTCCAGCAATGCATATATGAGTTGATGAGTTTGGTCCTAGGCTGATCATTTTTGTTTTTGCCGAGTTAATTTTTAGCCCAACGACGTCTGCTTCCCTCTCCACATTTGCTGTCATTTGGTGAAGGTCCATTATTCTGTGAGACAGTAGGCATACATCGTGGGCGTTGCCGAGGTGTTTGAGTTCAGGTGTAAGAGTCCATCGAATTCCTCCATTTCCTGTTTATAAGGCCGCATTCAGCACATCGCTAATCACCAATAAAAACAATATTGGTGAAAGTATGCAGCCTTGCCGAACCCCATTTTGGACTTCGAATTCCTCAGACAGCCTTCCTCTGTGCAAAACGTGACATGTGGACCCATCAT
The DNA here is from genome assembly GCA_963082735.1 of Pocota personata. NCBI lineage: Eukaryota > Metazoa > Arthropoda > Insecta > Diptera > Syrphidae > Pocota > Pocota personata. The sequence goes on along the minus strand of OY720429.1, from coordinate 42,279,806 downwards.
ATGTAGCTTTGATAATTGCTATTAATTTAATTTGAAGTACTCTGATCGCGGTTAAAATCTCTGTGTATTTTCTGGATACTCGGATCGTATTTGGTGTTTGCAGATTTGGATAGATTGAGCTTGGATTTGTGACGATTATTTAAAAGCTGTGGAAAATATTTTTATCTCTGCAGCATTAAGTATTACAGATGGCAGAGTAGCAAATTTAAACTAAAAATTTCGATAGCATGGCCATATGACGAATCTGAGATGTACCGTGTCTCCGATAAGAAGAGATCGCTTTGTCCAATTAAATTCAGTACATGTCACCTCTGGCATCTTTACATGGTACTATGCCAATAGCAATCTTGCGGCAGTACAATTGTACACAAAAGTCCTTTCGAAAATTTTTTGAATATACCGCGGAGCTTTCAGGAACCCATCAAACATATCCGTCTCCAGACCAAACCAGAAAAGTCACGAAGAGTTAATAATGAAATGCATGCAGGTCCACAGGTGCAAGAACTTGTAATCCAATCATGCGATTCAAATATTGTTATTGTTAGCATAACAAGTTATGGCAACCCTAAACCCGATTTGTTAACTTTCAGATAGCCTTAGTGCATCAGGGAAATTCTTCCACTGCCCCTTGGATTCAAGTTAGAGCATCTTAGTATCCAACACTCTCTCGGTTGCTGAAATTAATTAATTTCTAGGGGTGGACCAAGTAGACGCAGCTGTTAATTGAGACGCTATTGTGTAAATGCTTGTGTTTTCATCATTTTGACTGATTTTCGTGGATATTCTGACCTTTTGTTTCGCATGTATTAAATTGTCTCCCAATCTGATCATCAACATATGTATACACGTTTTCCAGAGCCATACTCTTTTCCTTAAAGTGCTGTTCATTAGAGAAATGCTAAAGGACGTAACCCGGAAGCTACGCAAAAGTTATTCCACATAACATGCCAAGACATACAGACACCCTATTAGTTTACTATGAATTCTATGGCAGATGTCGATATTTACAAATCAAATTCCATTTCTCAATGGACACCATTCATATACGCTTTGGATTGCTCCCTGTGCGTTGTTGCAACTATTGCGCCAACATCCAATGATCAATGCTCACGAGTTCCGACATCGCACAACCATATAGCTCATCTCTTGAAGTCTATCCGTGATGCATTTTTCCTTCATCTGTGCGAAAAGATATACTCACATTCATCAAGCCGACTATCTCCCTCTGGCAGCATCTCCCTCTTGCTCTCTAATTTTCTTTAATAGATCAAAATATCTGTTTGATAATCAATTGCTCGCTTGCATCACCGCCAGACAGATGGCGGTGAATTTTCAAAGGAAAATACTTTCCTGTCTACCTGTCTGTCGTGGGTAATATAGATGCCTGGCCGTCATCGAATAGGTCGCGTTGCTTGTTGCATTCAAATTGTTTAAATCATTTTCAATGCGCAAAATCCCCAAATCGAACAGTTAACATTTCAAATTTTCAGATACTTTTTTGATTTACGTTTGAAGTTTTCCGCGCGCACCAGATGACCTAATTTCCACACAATCATGTCCATGTCCATGTATTTTTTTTTTTTGTGTTTTTGATTTTAATTAGCCACAAAAAGCAATTATAATTCCGAGATCTCCAGCACCCCTAAAACAAAAAAATCGAATCTCTTTGTGAACAGATACATAAGTTTCTGAACAGATATGGTGGTCACTGTGCGTCGACGACGACATATTACGAGACATAAACCTACTTAACTGGGTAACTGGCAGCCAGCAGCCCGAGTCCACAGAAGCAACAGGCAGCATACAAAACGGAATCCAATTTATCTGCGGTATTTTAATATGACATATCTGTCACCCGGTGTGTGCGGTTGGTTTGGTCGATAATTGAATAGAAATTAAATTGCCCGGACAATTGCCTGTGCCGGTGAAATTGATTCCGTGTTACAATTTGCACCGGCGATTTGTTCAACATGTGTGTGGACATGGCTTAGTGATGTTTGCTTGGAGCGGACACCTCGAGGGGATCGTATCGAGTTGCGTTTATTAAAAGTACACATGGACAATGGTATGCTGCAATGGCATTCAGATTGTAGACTGGGAGGACAACAGAAAACTGCGTACATTATTTAATATCATCTGAGATATGGATGCTTTAGTGACATGAGGTGAACTTTTTGTGATAAGACTTTATATAGAATTGTGTAGTTAAGTAGGATGGTTATTACCAAACATTGTTAAGGCTTTTGGCTTCCATCAAAAGGAAAGGGCTTACTTACTCGTAGATCTTAAATTCGAAATGCTAAAAGAAGTAAATAAAGCGACTGGAGATTATAAGAATCTCTGCTCGAAAGGTATAAAGAAATATTTGTTGAAGAATTGCACAAAGAAGAAACCATGGGTATTCAAGCAGAGAATGAACTTGCAATAGAGTTGATTTTAGCCACCAATTCCCTACCAACTAAGCTATTCATGTACAAGAATTACAAAAATCGAAACCAATCTATTTATGTTAATTCAAAATAAAATTATAATGTAAAGACAAGTCTGACAGATAAATGTATTATACACAAGTGCTGGTATACACTAGCATTTTTCTTATGACTGCTATATATTTGTGAGACAGTGGTAGCGATCACTGCTATTTATCACTCTGTTCTTCCTACTGAGCAGAAAAGAGTTGCGATCGCTCTGCAGCATATCTGCGCATAGCAGATATTTTTTTTGACTTGTCCCACCTCTCATGATCGTCTGCTAAACATTCGAGAGTTACATTGTCAACAGCAGCTTCTCTCAATCAACAAAAATGACTTGGGACCATTGACATACACAGCGTAACCTTTCTGGGTGTCTACCAAATAGACAAGATAGACCCCCCATCTCTAGATCAAATACAGATACTCAAGCAAATAAAGAAAACCACATTGAATCAGACTCTCTAAAGAACAACCTCAGTTAGGACTAGAAGGTGGCACAAAAGATCTTTCATTTTACCGTCATTTAAACAATGTAAGAAAATATGTCTAACCGAGGAAAAGTTTAAAACGTAGTAAAATCTATCAATTTGATGATAGTGGGTACTAAAGTAGCATAGAGGTTTATTTCTTTAAAAATGTAGCAAATTTGCCACGATTTGATCCAAAGTGGCAGCTCTGGTTCGATTTTTTCACTCTGAAAGTACTCCCACTTGAGTACAATTCCATAGAGAGAGAGAGAGAGAGAGAGAGAGAGATTCATGCAATTTTATTTTTCGCCGTTCCTTTGTGTGAATTTATGCTTGTTTCTGTCATTTTATCACTAAATTCTCATGCATATATGTTAATATATTTATTTTTATTTACTCTACTATATCGCTGTCCACTAATTTTGTCTTTATTCAATATGCACAAATAATGTTTAAGAGTGCAGCAGTGGTATCATCGAACACTTCGCAATAAGTGCAACTGAGCCACAAAGAGAACAAAGTAATCAAATATTAACTGTGATCTTAAGAGTGATTAAATCACGGCTAATCTTAACTGCTCTGTTTTTCAATTGCTCTCTGCGATTACTGATAATTGAAAATCGCATTGTTCATTTAGACGTTCTGATTGATAATTTAGTGCATTCGTTTTATCAAATTATTGCCTCCGTATTTAAAAAGCTCCGGTGACAAGCCATTGAAACCGGGGGATTTTTTGTTCTTCGGACTTTTTTTTATAGCAGTGCTATCCTGTTCTATTGCGCTTGGAGAGACTGTTTCTTCACTGACAGAAATTGGGTTAATTTCCTGCACTATCACTCTCTGTATGTATGAATTAATATTTCCAGGTACCCACTCGTACAATTTGTAAAGACGTAAAGTTAACTCATATCGTCACGACACTTTTTTTTTTTCAATTTTCTTCTAATCCTTCCCCAAACCTTTTCCTTAAATTCCATCACTGGGTTTCGTAAACTTCAAGAAATGCAGTTCTACTCATACTTGAAGGAGAAAACAAAATTTGTTAAGCCAACAGGAGCCAGTTGTTATTTCCACTGGGGGCTGTGAGGTAGCTTTTTCTACAAAGTGTGAAACCCCTTTTTTTGATGTAGTGGTTGAAGAAATTTAGATTTTATTCCTTTTTATGTTCGGGTGGCTGTAGTTCTTGTTCACCGCTCGGGTTCGAATCTGCAAAACTCCGATCACAAGCAAACATATTAGCCACTACATCTTGGACACCTTTCCGTATAACTATTTAAAGCAGGTGTGGATGATTTGGTTCGAAGCATACATCAACTCACTTGAAAAATATGGTCAGATGAATGGAATCTCAGGACCTTTTGCTCGAACCACTGAGCATGCCAGACCTATCTGCAGTGTTATGTGAGCGCCTTAAAGCATTTTCAACACTGATTGGTACGGTTTTAGGCTAGTAAAGTTCGCCATAGATCCGATATTAACACGATAGTGTTAACAGAGACACGGTCATGTCCATGTCCGCATGGTGGATAACATGCGCTGCCCCATCAAGGTCTGTTTACAGTATCACCGACGAAAAAATATCAGAGTTATGCGATGCAGATAAAAAAATTAAAACGACCGTTTCTTAAGTTAAGAACAAGAAGTGAAGAACTGTATTTAAAATCAAGTATAAGAAAAAACGTGTGCACATCAAAAGAACAATGGAAAATGATAGAACCTTTTGAAAACTGTGTTTTCAGCGTTGAACAGAAGGTGGCGCAAGATGCGTTGGTTTGAATAGTCTGATGGTCGGTTCACATCGTGTGGGGGATATTAAATTGTACATTCTTAACACCCGCCCTCAATTTGTATCACGGAGATGACAAAGTCCCAGTCCAAGTAAACATCTTTCGTGACTCGGCTTCATTAGAGGCTTGGTGAGTATATCCGCAAGCATCTTCTCCGTTGGTATATACTCGAGTGATACGGGAGAGCACATTACGGATGTAGTGATATACGGTGTCAATGTACTTGGATCGGGCGTGATACACAAGATTTTCAGCCAGTTTTCCCGCACCTTGATTATCATGAAACATCCTTACTTTACAGAGGTTTTCAAAGCCTGGTTCTTTCAAGAACTTTAACAGAAAAACCGCTTCTCTGCTTGACAATGCGACTGTTCGTTGCTTCCGGGACTCCCAGGATATTGTTGCTTCTCCGAGAATGAACGCCGACCCTGTATAAGACCGGCGATCTATAGTGCAGTTTCCCCAGTCTACATCAACGAAGCATGTCAGAGTTCCATCGTCGTCCTTTTTGAACTCTAGTCCGTAATGAGTCGTACCACTGAGATAACGCAGTACGCGTTTGGCAGCAATCCAGTGATCCTTATTGTAGCAGTTATTAAATTGACTGAGGGCACTTGCTGAATACGCAATTTCCGGTTGGGTGGCCACAGCAAGGTACATTAGGGCACCTTCGAGCTATCGAAAAGGAACGTCACAGAGCTGGTCTTTGGTTTCATTGCTTTCCTTTGTAAGTTTACAAACAGCTGCTATGGGATTGGCAACCGGCTTGCAATCTTCCATCCCGAATCTTTTTAAGATGTCCTCAATATATCCGATCTGTGCCCATCGATCCAGAAGATATATTCCCAAAAGCTTTTAATCTCCAGCTATTCAGAAGCAGAATCAACAGGCATCTACAAGCATCTCAGGACACTGCACCAGTGTTTTAGGTTCTCCTCTCCTGAGAGAAAATTTTACATATCATAAAAAAGGAGAACTTAACTTGAGGTTGCGCATAGAAATGGAAAGGGATCACAACAGACATTGTGTGCAACAGTGAAGGCGGCTAGCTAAAGGTCGAGCTAGCTGGAGAGGATTATTGGTTACGGTCTCAGGTCTATATAAACTTAAATGCCTTTCTAATTGTATGAACAGAGAGTTTATGTACAATGCCTTTCAGAGGAGGTACGTGTTTGTGGCATTCAAGGGAACCAACGCAATCGTTGTGCAGCCTAGAAATCCGTTCAAGTGGTCACCATTTTCAACAACCTATCCCTACGTCTTTATTAAACGTAGCTTGCCATTACTGTGCAAAGAGGTTTTTCGTTTTTTTTCTCTGTTGGCTTTTGTGTACGTGATGAATGCCTTCTTTTTCTTGGCTCTCGTGTGGTGTATTCTCCCAAGAGCCACTTGAGCAAAAGGGGTTACTGCTGATAGTACAATAGACCGAAAATCGAATCTGAGGGCTTCGGGATTTGGATATTTTCGTTTGCATTAAAATATATATATGTATATAAGTTCGTTTTCAAATTCGATTATTATGTACTGACTTTACACTGTTCTATTTAGTATCAGCTGTAGTGTCTCATTTCTTCATCTTAACCCTAACTTCTGAGATAGGGTCATCAAACCTTGCGCGTGGTTTAATTTAATTTGCCGGCCACTTAAATTGTTTTCTCCTCAAATTAGTTGCAATGTAGCTAAAGTTGATCTTTAGGAGACATCTCTGTGCGCTCCCACTGAAGCAACAGCAGCAGCAGCAGCAGTCGTCGAACAACATAGCTCCCATCGTCGTCGTTGTCGTCGTTGTTGTCCACTGTTGGGTGCTCGGCATATCGCCGAATCAAAATCTCGCGCGCCCTCCGCATAAAATGTGTATTTATTTAGTTTCAATTAATTAGGCCTTCAAATGCTATAGCCATAAGTTACCCCAAGAAGGAACAGATAGTGGAATGGGCCAACATGACACAGGCACAAGCACAGGCGCTGAACCTCTCATACCCCATCAAGCGGAAGGTTGTTTTGTCTCTTTCTTTCCAAAATAACAACGTGAGGCTACGTGTCTTGTAGATCTTTTCGACACGTGTATCTGTATCTGTAGTCGCGCTCCTTGTAGTCCTGACCATATATCCTGGTGGGGCTGCTCCAAGAGTATCTAATTAACAACACTAGTTCCTAAATGATTCTGGGCTAATTTATTTTATCGTGGCATACGTTTCATTTAATTTCGCATGTCTGTCTGTCTGTTGGTCGACCGGATAATAGTACCGGGCCCCGGTCCAACAGCGGAAACGTTTAGGCCCGACAAGACAGTATGTCTGCGTATGTGTGCAGTGTTGATGCTAAGTATCTGGCGAATGTGTGATTTTTTTTTCTTCAAAATCACCTTATACTCTGCTGTCTGGTCTCTTCTCTAAGCGGATTGTTGTTTGTTTTTGGCGCTCTGGCATCAGTCGCCAGCCATTTAGTGTTAACAAATGCAAGAAAACTGTGAAGGCAATGGCACACAAAAAGCGAAAATACTCGTAAATTCGCAGAATTTCTCGATGGTGCTGTGTTTGGCAAAGGAGCTGCTTCTTCGGAGTTTTTTTTTCTGCCTTTTTGGTTTGGTAGGTGGTGGTAGACCGAAATTCCCATATCTTTCCAGTAGAGACCATCGATGGGAATCGCTTCTGGGTATGAGCTGGAGGCATTTCTTTTTTTTACTCCTTCTCTTTATGGTTATGTTGGAAGGTATTTTCTGCATGAGATGCATTAGCGCGAAGTTGGGGATTTTTTTTTACTTTTTGTATGAAATGAGGGGCCTTCAGAAAGTGGCTAATTAGGGCGCCAGTAATTTGCAATTGTTTAAGGTTTTTTAAGCTGATCGTTCAAATTGTGATGATGCTTAAAAGGTTTTATAAATGATATAAATGTGGCTTTATTTCCACATTGTATCAACCTGAGAACTTTAATTTCAAGTCTTTACTGTTATTTGTATTCTAATGATATAGTTTTGATAAACATTCGACTACCAAGTGATAATGACTCAAGCAAATAGTTCCCATAGGCAGCTATGCCAATGAGTTTCTTTTCTTTTCTTTGAGAAATAACAAATAATATAGGGTGACCAGATAAGAATGATAGGAAAAGAAATTTAATTAAAACAGCAATGGTGAGAGATATAAAATTAATTCTAGCTTTATTTCGAAGCTACATTCATGCCATTGAGGCTATGTATGGAACAGCATACCATTTGAATGGTACTGTCTCGCCTTCGCTGGCAGTGCTCAAGCGGTCGGTTAAATTTTTGATGACTCGGTTCAATATATACGGCGGTATTCCGGCAATAGCGTCTCGAATGTTGGCCTCGAGCTCGTCCAAAGTGGTTCGCTTGTTAGCGTAGACTAAGGACTTGATGCAGCCTCATAGAAAATAATCGAGGGGTGTCAAGTCGCATGATCGCGGCGGCCAATTGATGAACGCTCGCCGTGAGATGACCCAGTCGCCAAATTTCACCTTCACCACTTCGAGCGTTGCGTCGCTTGTATGACATGTGGCGCTGTCTTGTTGGAATATCGATGTTGTCGAGCTCTAGCCACAGAAAGTTGGTTAACATCGCTATATACCGAGAACCATTGACGGTAACCGTGTCTCCTTCCTCATTTTGAAAAAAATAAGGTCCGATGATGACGTCTTGCTATAAACCGCACCAAATAGTCAATCTTTGTGGAATGCATTGATGCTTGGTCGAACACTTGTGGATTGTGATCGCTGCAATAATGGCAATTTTGCTTCTTGACATAGCCACTGATCCAAAAATGGGCCTCGTCCGAGAAGATGATTTTTTGGATCTTTTTTGATCCGGATCTCCGACCAACATTTCCAGCGCCCAATTAGCGAACTCACGGTATTGTCTATGGTCGTCCGGCTTTAATTCTTGCATCAGCACAATCTTGCAAAATATGCCTGGTTGATTCTCCGGCGATGCCCAATTCAGCTGATCGTCGCCGAATCGACATTTCTGGGTCTTCTTCGATACTGGCTGCTACGTGCTTCGCACCGATTTCTATCTGGTTGCTGGCTTAAGGTCCCAAGAGTGTACTCACGCCCAAACTTTTCCACGGTGCGACGAATTGCCTGCGCACTGAAGCCATGATGATGACCGACCACACGACGAAATTCACGTTGCGTATTTACAAATGAGCCGGAAATTCGATAATATTTTTTAATAATTTTCACACTTTCGGGAAGTGTCAGACGATGCCTGATAAAATGGCAAACCTTACTGAATATTTTGGCAGCTGAATGTCATTGGTAGTTTTGACAGCTGCTGAAACTATCAGTGCTATCTGGTCTCCCTTTATATCCGAGCCAATAGTGAAATTGTTTGAGCCTTCGTCCGTATGTAACAATCTGAAATAGACAAATAATCTTAGTATACTCGTACATACATATATGTATGTTAACAGAATCGTATAGTCTTTGATTCGTTGAATATCGCGCTGAATACCGAATAACACAAAATTTATGTCAATTTTTACAACACTGTCCACATATCGATAATTTAAGTCAACTGTTACTCGTATGTCTATTTTAATACGGGACGGAAACATAAAATGACGTTGCGTGAAATAAAATCACGTGACGTGAAATAAATCACGTGACATAGACAAAATTGGAAAATACAAAATTAAGAAAAAAAGGACAATTAAAGGAAATGAAACAAAATTTAAGAAAATTATGAACAAGAAAAAAAAAAAACTAAAGTTGGCTGTCGCCACTCGATCGAATTTTTTAATTAGTAACATCTACACGAGCTATATTTTCGCAAAAACTTTTTCCACAACTTAGCCAGGTTAAACGCATAGATCCATAGGAAATTTTTTGGTGATCAAACCCATGACTTGTCGAAAGCAAGTTTCCTTACGCTGAGAGAAAATTGAGGGCGCTTTGGCTGCCTTCAACATGGTTTACTTAGCTTCATTTGAGACTCCAATATTAGCGCTTTTAAGCACTGACTGAGTTAGACAGATAAACTTTCCCATTCTCGTTAAGATCCCCTCAGTTTTGAGAGGATTAACCGAAAGTGACAGAAAGTCTCTAGACATAATCCGACAGAAAGGAGGGTAACGTCATCCCCGAATGTCTGCGCGTAGACTTTAGAACTGTTAAGAGTATTGTGACATGTATTATGATGGTGGAGAAAGGATGTCACCTTGAAGGCAGCCCCTGTTAACCCCTGCCATTATATATCGGCCACAATCCGCATTCACAACCAAAGCTCTATTCATTAGCATTGCCTTAATCCACAACATTGTCAAAAGCAATCTCATTGTTATCTTTACCGAAGTTAGGTAAGGATAACATGGTGTTGGCAGGCTAGTGTGAAAATCCTCTTCCGAGTTGGCAGCAACTGTCTTATAAATACCTTGTTGTAGCATGACGCTCCATCATGCTATCAAAGGACGCTATAGCGTATTTGATAACCTCCTGTGCTACCACAACCGATGCAACACATCAACTGCACCGAGTTGTTACGCTTTGATTGTTCTCAGCCTTGGAGTTCGGGTTGCGTTGTGACTTACGAGTAGTTGTAATCTGGCTACCTGGACTAAGACTAAAAGTTTCCGCTTTCAGTAAAGGTACCAATCGCCATGATTCCGGTTTGGTTAATTTACCCTTCCTGAGAATTTTAACCAACCTACTGGTTTCACTCAGTGTTTTGATCTTTTTGGGAAAACTCCTATAAGAAGCTCATTTCAAAGTTCGAATTAACCTCTTATATTATTTTTGCTTTGATCGGGAAAGATCCTCCAAATTAGTTTATAAAGACCTGTTTAAAAGTATTCTGGTTTCTTTACGTAGTCTTTGCAAATTTGTGCTCCACAAGGGAACTGGCGTTCTACAGGGTTTTTTTTTACTGGGCACGTCAGTTGAAAACATCTGATAAGGGCGCCATTTAGGTTTTGAACAACATTCTCTACTTTTTGTCTTGTTCTGAGTTTGAGTGGAGTTTTAATGGATTTATCTAGCTCCTCCCTAAAGAGTATCCAGTTTGTTTTCCTCTGATTTCTGCTCCTCTGCAAGATATATCCTCACATTTTTATTTGGAACTCGATATATCTACATATGGCCTGTGAAAGACACTTTCGGCAGCATCCTCCAGTACGTAATTGACTTAAAGTACCTCTGTTAGATAGGGTCAAGTCAATCATCTCCAGTCTCCTTGTCGTAAAAAAGTTGGCTGAGAATCAATATTGTTAATACTTACGCCAGGCGATAGTTAAAAATCCAGGAGATGGTTTTCTCATTTGCTGCTGCACCAGAACGTGTTCTGAGCATTAACATCACAACAGCTGTAGCAATCAATTCTTGGCAGCAGAATTATTCAAGCTTAGCCACTGAGAGGAAATTTGGCACAATAAGGCAAGTTATAGGTCCTCCGGATCGCTCGTCATAGAGTACCGTAATGCCATGAACATCCCCTAAACCGCAGATGTCTTTATTCCGCACCAATGAACACCGGGGGTCTGCTGCTGGCAAGAGCAGTAGCAGTTTTACAATGGTGCAGATTAATCTGAGTACGAATTCGTCCGTAATTCGCACTTTTTTCGCAACAGCCAATTTCTGTTCACTAATATCGCGACATTTTCTGGTTGCACATCTGTTTCATTCAGAGTTTGTGCGCAGACAACGACACCACACTCCGCCAGCCGAGGTGCTCGACGCCTTTGCTCTGCGGTTTCTGCTGTTCAAGTCATCAGAGAAAGAGGCAGTATTGGGTCCCCCCGACGCCATCAAAGGAGAGCAACTGTCAGCACTTCCGCCTTTAACAGACACTGCAGTATCTTTTCGTTGCGCCATCATAGCCCTCTTCTTTTTCGTCTCCACTGGCTCTTAGACAGAAGTCCATCGGAGTTTACTACTTCTAAAGCCCGTTTAACCTTTTCGGCATTCAATCAGCAGCAGCGCTTCGATCAGCTGCCTGTCTATCGAGATGAAGATTAAGCATATCAAGATGGACCTTTCCGCCACTTTCTCCATCTTCCTCGCACAATTTACCGAACGTGTCGGAGGAGAAGCTGGTATGCAGACTTTTTCACAGCTCTCATGTCAACGCCTAAGCAGACGTGGGGTTGAAGTATGTTGGTTTTGGCCACCATAAACCTTGCCCCAGCCACAGTGGAGCGAATCACAGGTAGATTTTCGATATTGCTAGTACCACCTGGAGTAGTAATAGCCTTTGGTTGTGTTAATATGCTATAGTAACTTATTTAACGTCAAAGTTAAGACGCTTTCAATATCTCCCCTGGGATCTTTGACTCATAAGTCTTCCCGTCGCGACAAGGCAGCTGAAAGAGGGGAAAGAAGAACGTTAAGCTACATTAGCTTCTAATCTTGTCGGATGAAATTATCTAAGATGACTTTTCCGATTTAAACGATTGAAACCTCATAATAATCCTTAGATCACCAGACTTTAGATTCTACCATATATATCTATTTAAAACCAGGAAAACTCGCATCATAATAAGATACATCCTGTAGTACTGGTACTAACACAAATACCGGGACTAAGAAACCATCCATCGGTTAGTCTAACTTTGAATTTAAAAGTAGTAAGGTTCATTGTCAACTTGACGTATACGTACTCGTACATCATCTCAACTTGACTGGTACTTAGTAGTCCGACTTTCTACAATTGTCTGATACACCTTACCAGAGATGACATTGCAATCTGCTTACACTTCTAAGAATCTTTCAGTTCATTAGCTGATTCCCATTCGTTTCAACTAATTTACACTACTGACTTCAACAGAAGCCGAACCAGTGTATTGCGACTGAACCCTTCTCATAAGGAAGTAACAATATTTAAAGACAAACAGACCATCAACTCCTATTCCAAGTTAATTGTGCGAAACCCGTTGGTCCATCAGATTACCATCTTAAAATGACTTTTATTCGTCCGTCACTGATTGTAATTGAAAATGTCAACAAAATGCCAAGATATTACGGAACCTACTGCAGCTTCCATAAAGTGCCCTAATTAACTGTCAAAATATAAACAAAAAGCGTACACATTTATCACCTCAATGTCATCCATCTCAAACACAGTGGCAGTCATTTTCTCCTCTTCTGGTCTGTCATTTGTCGCCTTGCCTCCGTCCACCATCGACAGCTGAGCCGGGACTAAACCTAGTATTTGCTTAGGTATATAATTTTTCCAATTTCTTTTTCTTTTACAGTTCGCTCAGTTAACCTTAAAATTATCTCGTATGTTACATTTACAAAATTTATTAACACCTTGCGCACAGCATAGACTAATATCACCACTGCAGTTGGAGCTCAAAAAAAAAAAAGAAAAGAAGAACACATCTTAGATGCGTTAGATTTTTGGTCAAGACGGCCACAACCAGACACAGTCAGTGGCTGGAGTGGGTATTATAGGGCGGCAGTGTGGCGGAATTCCCGTGCCCATCTCAAAATCTAAACAAATATCAAATCTGTTAGTTTAGGCTTCCTTAATGAATTCATTCCATCTCGCGCGATGTTGGAGAATTCCAAGAATCTATCGAGTTCAACAAGAGAATTTAAGATGCTGCACTCTTGAGTGCTGGCTGGCGTGTATGTGTGTCTGAATGGTGTGCAAGATGGTTCTGAAGATGATCATCGAGAGATGCTGGCTGGTGCATTGTTGGTGAGAGATTCGCTGTCAAGTGATGTGAATCCGATTCAAGAATGGATTTTGGGGGCTTAGAATTTAATGTTTGCACTGTATTTACATATGAATTGCATGAAGTTGGTAACTCGTAAGAAAGTGTTACTTACGTGTTTTTTTTTTTTTGGTTCTCATATCCGAAAAAAATCTATTCAACATAAATTTTGTATGAAGAAGTTCCCTTAGATGGAAAAATGGACAGGAGATTTTGCATGAAAATGTCCAAATGGGTGAATCGAATCTTAGATACATTCAAATAAAGAGTGTTTTTTTTAGAGGTATAAGACTTTAAAATGAAATAAAACACATAAAAATCAAGGTAAGCCATTACCCTATTAGTTTTATTGGAAAGATAATTTTATGCCATTAGTGCTAAAATATACTTTCGGGCATATGGGCGTCATGGCTATCTCGAATGAAGCCCAATTTCCGACCACTTTTTCGAGCAGCTTTGGCCCTATATCGGCAATAACGTGACAAATATTGGCTTTCAAGTCGTCCTTAGCTACGGAATTATTGTATGGTGGAATGCAACAGACAAAACCAGCTACCTTAAAATACTCACAAAGGTACAAAGATTAGCATGCATAAACATAACAGGAGAACAGATCAACAGCGGGTTTAGAGATGATGCTAAATATCCCTCCCCTAGATGAGTATATACGATGCACAGCTGTCAAAAGTGCGATTCATCTCAAACAATCGGGCGCATGGAAGCAAAGCTGCTATGGACACGGATCTATACTCAACAGGAATAGTATAACCCATCTCGACAGAACAACAGATTATATTACACCATGGAGCCTAATAAACGAGTTAATGGGAAGGAAAAAGCCTAGAGTTGATGAAACCACAATTAAGAATTTCAGTGGCCAAATGTGTCTGAATAATATCGCCAGCGAATGTGCAAAAAACTTTAGCGAACAGATTGTTAACATCGTGCACCTTGCGACTCAATTACATCGATGCACTCAAATACCCCTAACTCTGTCAACTATTGATAACTTTCATCCTCCCCTTCTTCTTTCACTTCTCCTCAATTCTCCACTTCAATCTACACCTCCTGCATTTCACACTTCTTACGACTTTCATAAAGCTAATTTCCGCAAAATAAATGCCTATCTGAGTAGATGTTCCTTTGAGTTTGCTAACTTATCCTTAAACGAAGCCCTCACAATTTTTTACAGAGAAATGTTTAATTCCATTTCTCTTTATGTCCCCTTTTCTCGTCATAAAACTTCATCTTCATCCCCCCCTTGGTATAATCGCAAACTTCGCGCCTTACGTAACAAGAGAAACAAGTTATGGGCAGTTTTCCTTCGTACCAATTCTGTTTTCGACTATTCCAACTATCTCGGTTCCTACCTTCAATTCAATCATCTTTATAACTCTCTCTACCAGCGGCACCTAATTAACGCGAAAGCAAATCTTATAAACGACCTTAAGTCATTTTTTCAATTCGTCAACTATAAAAAAAAATCTGACGGTTACCCTCCGTCCCTCTCTTTTGAAAACATATCTTCAACTAATCCGCAAACCATTGCCAACTTTTTTGCCACCTATTTTGAACAATCCTTCGCCGACAACTCTTTTGAACCAGATCCCTCTTACTTCACTCACCTTCTTAAATTCTCCGTTGGCCCCTTTCTGTCCCTGCCTTTTGATCCTGCTGTAATTGAAAATAAAATACAAAATCTTAATGATGAATTCTCACCCGGCCCAGATGGTCTCCCTGCCATTTTTCTTAAAAAATGCTCTTCCATTCTCTCCCTCCCCCTCTCTCACCTCTTCCGTTTGCCTCTATCACGAGGAGAATTCCCTCAGATTTGGAAGACCTCTTTCATAACCCCCATTCACAAAAAGGGATCAAAGAACTTGGTAACAAACTATCGCCCCATTGCTAAACTTTCTCATCTACCCAAACTTTTCGAAAGTATTTTATACGAAGCCTTAAGCTTTCAGTGCAAGTCTCTTATCTCTCCCACCCAACACGGCTTTCTGAAAGGTAGATCAACTACCACTAACTTAGTCGAATTCGTGTCCTTCGCCCTGTCTGCCTTAGAGAATGGCAAAGAAGTCGAAGTTATTGCAACTGGTTTTAGTAAGGCTTTTGATAAGATATCTCATAACTTAATCCTCTTCAAATTGTCTGCCCTCGGTTTCGAACCCATTTTGCTCAAATGGATATCTTCTTACCTGGAAAACCGTTCTTACAGAGTTCGCTTCAGATCCATCTTATCGGGTCTCTTCTTGGCCACCTCTGGTGTTCCGCAAGGCAGCCATCTAGGTCCCCTTCTCTTCATTCTAACCATAAACGATGTCGAGAGGGTTACTAAACGCTCTTCCCTCTCTCTGTACGCTAATGATACCAAATTTTTCAAAGCAATCTCTTCACCACATGACTAGTGTCTCCTTCAACAAGACCTTGATAGTTTTTCGAACTGGTGCCTACAAAATCGCTTAGAGCTCAATATCGCCAAATGTCAATCCATTACCTTATCACGTAAGCACCACGTGTCCTCCGCCCGCCTTTACCTTTTCCATGGTCAACCTATATCCATCGTTCAATCTCTCCGTGATCTTGGAATATTGTACGATAGGGAACTAAATTTTCGTTCACATATTGATGAGATAATTCGTAAAGCTAACTCATCACTTGGCTTTGTCAAACGATGGTCCAAAGAATTCTCCGACCCTTACGTGACCAGATCCCTCTACATTACCTTTGTGCTCCCCCTCCTTGAATATGCCAGTCAAGCGTGGTCACCCTTTCAGCAAGTTCATGTGACCAGAATCGAGAATGTTCAACGTCGATTTCTTCGATTTGCCCTTCGAGGTCTTCCTTGGAATGATCCATTTATCTTGCCTCCCTATCACGACCGCCTCAACCTCATCAACCTGAGTACCCTAGAGAAACGCAGAGATGTTGCCGACATTCTTTTCATTCATCGACTTCTTTCAGGCTCTGTCGATTGGGCATCTCTTTATAATTCAATTTTCTTCAATACAAATCCACGAAATTTACGATGCCCTTCGTCTTTTCTATCTACCGTCCCACCGCACTTCATATGGATCTAATGAACCAATTTCCCGTAAGCTGCGAAAAGTGAACTGAAACCTCACCCAGTTTGATTTTAACCTCAGCACTCCCTGCTTCAAAACCGAACTCCTTCACCATTCTCCTTAGCTTTAAGTCTTAGTTTTAAGTTTTAGTTTTAAGTTTTAGGTTTAAGTTTTAGCCTTAAGTTAGTTGTAGCTTGTAATAAGCCAAATAAATTTGGGCTTTCGCCCCCACCAAAATTAAATTAAAAAAAAAAAATAGAATATTAGACAGATCAGTGTTTATTTAAGAAACAAATGTCTTTGAAATGCTAAAAATAATTGGTTTGCTTGGGGAAAATAAGTCGCCGGGTATTGATGGAATTCGAGCTGTGGATATAAAAGCTCACGCGGAAATTTTTACGCCGATTGTGTGCAAATTTATTAATATGAGTCTTACACAATCAAAAATTCCAGAAACCTTAAAAACTGCTGTGATCAGGCCAATATTCTAAGGAGGTACTAAAAGTCAACTCAACAACTACAGGCCAATATCAATATTGCCAGTAATTGAAAAGTGCCTTGAAGAAGTAGTTACAAACCGGTTGCAGAATTTTATTGGTAAACACTCCCTCATCCACGAAAGGCAATACGGTTTTCAGAAAAAGAAAAGCACAGGTAACCTACTTGGAGTATTCGCAGATCATATCAATGAAAGCCTAAACAAAAGTTACCACGTTTTCGTCCTATTCATGGACTTCAGTAAAGCTTTTGACATGATTGATCATTCAAAGCTACTAGATGCTCTGGAACGTATTGGAATACGAGGATTAATGGCTACACAACATGTTTTTTTGTGTCAATATTGCCGAGACCTATAGCCAAAAAAACACGTCCAATACGGAGTCCCGCAAGGATCGAAACTGGGTCCAATTCTGTTTATTTTATACGCCAATGAGCTTCTTCGCATTTTCAAGCGAGCCAAAACATATGCCTATGCCGACGATACAGCGGTGATGGTATGTCATAGATCCTTGCAGACAGCAACAACTATAATTCAGGATGAGTTCGATACCGCAGTGAAATGGTGTCATGATCATGGTCTAATGATCAACGCATCCAAAACAAAAATGATGCACATAAGAAACCCGCAGTTTAAGACTACAGAACAACAAATATATTTTAGGAATGATTCCTGCCGTAGATATATAGTAAGCTACAAATATATAGGAGTCATAATTGAGAGTAACTTTTTATGGGACAAGCACATTGATGGCTTACGTACGAGTCTTAAAAGAGCACTATACGCGCTAACTCATTTGCAGTACCATGCTACACCATCTGTGCTAAGGCAAGTGTACTTTGCGTTAGTGGAATCCAAGCTAAGTTATGGAATACTTGCCTGGGGCAATGCATCGGTAACACATTTAGAAAAACTGAGAAAATTACAAACCGCAGCACTGAAGAAGATAAACGTAATTACTCGCCGAAATATTGCAGACCGAGGAAGGTTTAATGTCCTTCAAGATGACGCTAATATTAGAGTATTACGACGACACACGATTCATGACACCTATTAACCATGGGATAAACACAAGAAGGCGTGCACAAGGTATGCTCCAAGAACTCAGATTCTACAACAACTATGGAAGAGGACAATTGAAATGCAGTGTGCCTAAAGTTCTCTACACAATTCCGCAAGAACTAAAAAGTATTAGAAATCCTAAAATGAATGAGAATATGCATCACCCATGATGTAACTCTCTGCTGGGTTAAATATAAAAGGAAACGAGACAGCAGATGAACTAGCTAAAAAGGGATCAGCATTGGATTTTCAACATACTCAGATATCAGTAGAAGTTCCAATAGAAGGAAAATAGGCCTAAAAGTAAGAGAACTGATTAACTCTGCATGGTCCGCCAGCAGCGACTGAGTCATATCTCGCAGCTTATGGCCGACAGTGGATGGAAACAGAACAAAAAGACTATTGGCAGTGAATATAAAAAAAGAAATTCGAATCTTGATAGGCACGCTAACAGGACACTGGGCGATAGGATAAATAGCTGCTAGACTAGGCATCAACACACCCGACCACTGCAGGAGCTGTCAAGATATATAGGAGACAGAAACCATCAAACACTTGTTTTGTGATTGCCCAAATCTTCAAAACCACCGTCTTCGTCATATGGGAAACTGGCTTTTTGACGAACTAGGAGATCTCGTACAAGTTCCAATTAGGAACATGATAGGCTTAATAGAGAGCGCAGGCTGGTTTGTAACAGAACCGACCGCAAGACAAAGATTTTAAATATAGGTTCCACATAACAAAAGGGAAACACAATGGACCGTATGGCCCCAGTGATAAGCACTTAGGTGCACTTTCCCCCAACCTAACCTAACCTAACCTAAGTCGTCCATCTTCTCTGGCTTATAGGCGTAGACTAGCGACTTCACATATCGCCATAGAAAATAATTCAAAGGTGTTAAATCACACGATCTCGGAGGCCAATTCACAGGTCCATTACGCGAAATTATGCGCTCATTGAATGTTTCCTTCAATAAATTGATTGTAGCGCGCGCTGTCATCGGCTCTGGCATTCGCGATGGCTTGGTCTTTGAAATGAAGGTTCGGTTTTCCTTGTCGTCTCGAACCTGGCGGCTAGGATTCGAAGATTCTCTTAGCTGGAGCATTATTGTCCATTCGATCGATGTGGCCGAGCCAATGTTGTCGACGTATTATGGCTTTTTGGACTACATCCACATCTTGGTACAGCTCATAGAGTTCGCGGTTGTATCTTCTCCTCCATTAGCCCTCCTCGCACACAGGACAGGAATAATTTTTCTTTCGAAGGAGCCCAGTATCAGCTCTCCCTTCCTGCTTATCGTCCAGCACTCGGCGCCATAAAGCAGAACTGGCAGGATAAGGGTTCTGTAGAGCATACATTTTGTCCTTCGAGTTAGGAGTTTTGAACCCAATTGTTTTGCCAAACCGAAGTAGCAGCGGTTTCCTAGGGTAATTCTTCGCCGGATCTCCACTAGGATGTCATTTGTGGAGTTCATGTTTACTCCAAGGTAGATAAACTCCTTAACTACCTCGAAATTGTTGCTATCAATAGTGACGTTCTGTCTTAGGTGGCGGACAGATGCTTGTTTGTTTGTTGATAGCATGTACTTAGTTTTATCCTCATTTACTACAAGGCCAACAAATTTCGCCTGTTTTTCAATCGCCGTAAAAGCCTCTATCACGGCACGCTGGGAGCGACCGATGATGTCGATATCGTCTGCATACCCCAGTAGCTGGACGGATCTGTTGAAGATAGTGCCTTCCGTGTTGACACCTGCCCTACGCACTATCTGCTCTAACACGAGATTAAAGAAGTCACATGATAGTGCGTCTCCTTGCCGAAATCCGGTGCATGTTTGGAATAGTTCGGAGGAACTACTTCCAAATTGCACGTTGCAGCGCGTGTTTTCCAGCGTCACGCTACAAAGCTGGATCAGTTTTGCCGGGATCTCGAATTCGGCCATCGCCACATAAAGCTCCTGACGATAAATGCTATCATATGCGGCCTTGAAGTCGATGAATAGGTGGTGAGTCTCGACTTGAAACTCATTGGTCTTTTCCAGGATTTGCTTCAGTTTGAAAATTTGGTCTATAGCCGATCTGCCGGGCCGGAAGCCACACTGGTACGTGCCGATTAGTGTGTTGCAGAATGGTTTGAGACGTTCACACAGTACGTTGGATAGGATCTTGTATGCGACATTAAGCAGGGATATGACTCGATAATTCTTGCAAGACATAGGATCGCCTTTTTTGTAGATGGGGCATATGGAGCTGATAGTCCAGTCATCGGGCATGCTTTCTTCCACCCATACTTGGTTGATGATATGGTGCATGCTCCCTACTAAAACATCACCACCGTGTTTGAAAAACTCCGCAGGTAAACCATCAGAGCCGGCGGCCTTGTTGTTCTTAAGATTTTTTATTGCTAAGCCAACTTCTTCTATACTGGGTGTTGGAATTGATTCTTCATTGACTGGACGTGGGTTCTCTTCTTGCCCTATCACTCTCTCTACATGATGCCCATTTAGCAGCTGCTGGAAGTGTTGCTTAAACACATCTACTATTCCCTGCGCTTTGGTGAATAGATTTGCTTCGCTGTTTCGAAGAGCCTGTGTTCCGGCCTTGAAGCCAGCAGCCAGTTGTGTCGTTTTGTTAAAACCATAGCTCTTCCACATTAATTCCATTCAATTGGGGAACGAAAAAGTCAGTAATCATGGATCTATTGTACTCTCCATTGACTGTAACGTTCTGGCAGGCAGCCCATAAAGCACACCAAACAGTGACTTTTTGTGGATGTAATGGCGTCCCAATAATGGCTTGTGGATTTTCTTCACTCCAAATGCGGCAAAATTGCTTGTTGACGTAGCTATTCAACCCAAAATGAGCCTCATCGCTGAACAAAATTTGGTGGTGAAAATGAGTATAAGTTTTGCGAACTGAACCAAGACTTTCGAAATAAATTTGCGCAATTTGCAAGCGTTGTTCTGGAGTTAGTCTATTCCTGGTGAAATAGCGAACCAAACTGAGCACAAATCAGCTGTTAAATAGGCTGTCAGTGGAAAAAGTATTGCCAATTCGGAAAACAAAACACTAAAAAAATACCCTTTATCATACATGCAGGCCTACTCCACTATTTTCGTACTACTAAGATATTATTCATCAACTCGATTAATTTCCATATTTAATAGGCATGGAGTTGGAAATACCAAAGCCAGATGTTCTACACTTAGTTTATTTAATTAAATTTAAAGAACTTTTACAAAATGTTATATAAACGCTTTAAACAAAGTCCACGACTGGGTCGGTATACTTGTACCTATACAATTTTTTTTTTCGAGCCAGGAAATGCTACACTGGAGCATTCATACGCAACTGGTCCATTGTACTATTAAGAAACAAATCCATGTTTTATCCATCTTAATAGAATTTTCTCGGCTTTCGAAGAGAGCTGATAGAATTTTTTAGTGATGAGAAGTTTACGGTATCAGCACTGTCCACATCAGTGTCAAAAATCTGCCACCTGATACGAGCAAATGGAGGACAATGACCGAGGAAGTGCTCCATAGTGTTGTCGCCCTCTCCACAAACATTAAGCATACCACACTAAGGTTCTTAATAAAAGAAAAGTGCCCCATGATAACGCCAATAAGTTGTCTGCAGACGTTTTCTGCTGAGGAACAGCAAGAATGCCGAGGATTTCTTACAGACGTCCGGAAGCATTCGTTTGGTCTGCCCACATCCTGGAGAACCATACCATAGGAATGTATATTCATAAACCCAATCGTCAATGGAGGCCCTAACCGAAGACACAGGAAAACCAAACGCAGGTTCGGGTCCTGAGAAAGTCTGATGTGTCTCCAGTGACTTTCAACTGTTCCCCAACATAAAAAAAAAATCTGAGGAGAATTATGTATAAAGATCTCGGATTATTCTCACAAGATCCAACTGACCTAGCTTCGATATCGCTTCTCTGTTTAGGCTTTAATGCAGCTCGAAATTGAAGTCGATTTTGCTAACAAAAAACATTTCTTTTCGGATGAAGTGCATTTACATCCCGGTGGCTGCCGTATGACGCAGTTGGACTTTTTTGTAGGTTGCCATTAAAGTTCCATGTTATGCTAATAATCCAGAAATGATTCAGGCACTTAAATACAATATTGATCGAGCTATTTGTGAAATAGAGCTCCAAACCATCGAAAATATACTGAAAAATTGGGTTAACAGGATGGGCTACTGCCAAGCTAGCCGCAGCAGACATTGAAGAAAAGAAAAAAAATTACCATAAATAATCGGAAAGTATGCTCTCTTTAATAAAGTAAAAAACTTTGAAAAACATTAAACGGATTTTTTTCTACAGTAATTTTAAAAAGAAACCGGCAGATGGTCCACCCTGTAAAAAGACATTTTCGTTGTATGTAAGAGCATGACATTTAAATTTTGGACGTACCAAAAAAAGTTTTTAACTTTTGAACGTATTTTACTAAAATTTGGATTATCAATTTTTCTAAAATTTCAAATCAGAACAATTTGGAAACGAATGGCACATATGGGGCAAGTAAGTGTGACCCAGTCGTGATCCTTATTTTTTGTTCGATTATTCAAAATAAAATGATTAGTACTTTCTTAGTACTTTCTTATTTGCCAGTTCTTCATCATTTTAGCTTAAAGCTTTAACTTTGCATACCACCCCCTGCTCAAAATGTGAACGTTACCAATCGAAGAATGGAAGACGATTCACTCCAGACCATGTCAGAACAGCGAGGGAAAAGTATGCAAGGAGCAGAATCGCAGTAGAAATGCTGAAACGGTAAGAACACCGGGTCAAATTTGGCCTGGGTGAAGTAAGGATCTGGATCCAGACTGAAGATGACCAAAAGGTACCAAAAACTGCAATTAATTTGCATCACTCCGAAGCAACCCACTGACGACCTTATGTTATGCACAGCCAAAGGAAACCTGGACGTGGCTTTGATCCAGTAACCGTACGTTTTAAACTATCGAATATAGGGTATAATATCGAAATACTACCATCTGTTTCATTCACAAGTATTTAACAATAAGAATGAACTATCAGGTAGTTGTACAATGCCATCTTGGAGCATTGATCTTCATACTAGCTTTAAACGATACTGAATCTATCGTCAGGAACTCTGATCTATCCGTCTACACTGGAAGATTTGAATAGGTTCTCCATCTGGTGTCAACAAAATTTATTAAACCTGAATGTCGACATATGTCTATTATCTATTCTCGTAAATGAGTTCCACCACCTCCTAGAGTCTACTTCATTTGTGATGATATCGTACAGTCATTTCAACATGACATTTGGACGTCATCTGTGATAGTGAACTCAACTTTATAAGCAGGGACAACTCAGCACTCGGCTTGTTTCTTTCTTTTTTGCTAGCCAAGAACTTTTGCCTTTTACTACGTCCATATCAAAATAATTGAATATGTACATTTCTACGCTGTTATTCGTGGACTGATTACCCTACAAGGATCGTAGAGAGACTGATTAACTTACAGTCGTTAGAAAACAGTCGTGATATTGCCAATATACTCTTTGTGCGTCAGTAGATAGCATGAAATATTGACTGCCTCGCCCTGTTGCAAATGTTTTCTTTCAATACAAATCCCCGCCACCTAAGGTCTGTAACTCTCTTTCGTCTTGGCATTCACCGCACCAAATATGGTTACCATGAACCATGTTTATCATAGAATAATCCGCAATGCAAATAATTCGCTATCCATCTTTGATTTTAGTAGTAGCCCTACACTTACACCATAACACTCCTTGTTCCTGACTTGGCCTTTATTTCTCTCCCCATTGCTTCTCGAATTATGTTGGTTTAGTTTCTTAAGGATCCAAGGCTTGCATTAAGCTAAATAAATAAATAAATAAATAATATTTTCCTAACTCCTGTATCTTAAGTCCCAGAGACTTGAGCGTTGACGCAGAAAATGTTAGCATTAATTTTGGTCGGGGCGAAAGCCCCCATTTATTTGGCTTATAACAAGCTACAACTAACTTAAGGTTAAAACTTAAATCTAAAACTTAAAACTAAGACTTAAAGCTAAGGAGAATGGTGAAGGAGTTCGGTTTTGAGACAGGGAGTGCTGAGATTAAAATCAAACTGGGTGAGGTTTGAGTTCACTTTTCGCAGCTTGCGGGAAATTGGTTCATTAGATCCATATGAAGTGCGGTGGGACTGTAGATAGAAAAGACGAGGGCATCGTAAATTTCGTGGGTTAGTATTGAAGAAAATTGAATTATAAAGAGATGCCCAATCGACAGAGCCTGAAAGAAGTCGATGAATGAAAAGAATGTCGGCAACATCTCTGCGTTTCTCTAGAGTACTCAGGTTGATGAGGTTGAGGCGGTCGTGATAGGGAGGCAAGATAAATGGATCATTCCAAGGAAGACCTCGAAGGGCAAATCGAAGAAATCGACGTTGAACATTCTCGATTCTGGTCACATGAACTTGCTGAAAGGGTGACCACGCTTGACTGGCGTATTCAAGGAGGGGGCGCTCAAAGGTAATGTAGAGGGATCTGGTCACGAAAGGGTCGGAGAATTCTTTGGACCATCGTTTGACAAAGCCAAGTGATGAGTTAGCTTTACGAACTATATCATCAATATGTGAACGAAAATTTAGTTCCCTATCGTACAATATTCCAAGATCACGGAGAGATTGAACGATGGATATAGGTTGACCATGGAAAAGGTAAAGGCGGGCGGAGGACACGTGGTGCTTACGTGATAAGGTAATGGATTGACATTTGGCGATATTGAGCTCTAAGCGATTTTGTAGGCACCAGTTCGAAAAACTATCAAGGTCTTGTTGAAGGAGACACTAGTCATGTGGTGAAGAGATTGCTTTGAAAAATTTGGTATCATTAGCGTACAGAGAGAGGGAAGAGCGTTTAGTAACCCTCTCGACATCGTTTATGGTTAGAATGAAGAGAAGGGGACCTAGATGGCTGCCTTGCGGAACACCAGAGGTGGCCAAGAAGAGACCCGATAAGATGGATCTGAAGCGAACTCTGTAAGAACGGTTTTCCAGGTAAGAAGATATCCATTTGAGCAAAATGGGTTCGAAACCGAGGGCAGACAATTTGAAGAGGATTAAGTTATGAGATATCTTATCAAAAGCCTTACTAAAACCAGTTGCAATAACTTCGACTTCTTTGCCATTCTCTAAGGCAGACAGGGCGAAGGACACGAATTCGACTAAGTTAGTGGTAGTTGATCTACCTTTCAGAAAGCCGTGTTGGGTGGGAGAGATAAGAGACTTGCACTGAAAGCTTAAGGCTTCGTATAAAATACTTTCGAAAAGTTTGGGTAGATGAGAAAGTTTAGCAATGGGGCGATAGTTTGTTACTTCGTTCTTTGATCCCTTTTTGTGTATGGGGGTTATGAAAGAGGTCTTCGAAATCTGAAGGAATTCTCCTAGTAATCGAGACAAACGGAAGAGGTGAGAGTGGGCGAGGGAGAGAATGGAAGAGCATTTTTTAAGAAAAATGACAGGGAGACCATCTGGGCCGGGTGGGAATTCATCATTAAGATTTTGTAGTTTATTTTCAATTACAGCAGGATCAAAAGGCAGGGACAGAAAGGGGCCATCGGAGAAATTAAGACGGTGACTGAAGTAAGAGGGATCTGGTTCAAAAGAGTTGTCGGCGAAGGATTGTTTAAAATATGTGGCAAGAAAGTTGGCAATGGTTTGCGGATTAGTTGAAGATATGTTTTCAAAAGAGAGATGACTTAGGGTCGTTTATAAGATTTGCTTTCGCGTTAATTAGGTGCCGCTAGTAGAGAGAGTTATAAAGATGATTGAATTGAAGGTAGGAACCGAGATAGTTGGAATAGTCCAAAACATTGGTACGTAGGAAAGCTGCCCATAACTTGTTTCTCTTGTTACGTAAGGCACGGAGTTTGCGATTATACCAAGGGGGGGATGAAGATGAAGTTTTATGACGAGAAAAGGGGACATAAAGAGAAATAGAATTAAACATTTCTCTGTTGAGCAAAAGTGAAAGAAGAAGGGGAGGATGAAAGTTATCAATAGGTGACAGAGTTAGGGGACAAAGCGAGACTGAGGTGTTAACGGGATCAGTTGTGAATATTAGGTCTAAATTTAGGAAGGATTAATTAAAGTCGCCAAAAATGAGGATATCATCGAGGGAATCAGATAGGTCGATTATTTGATCAATCGCGTCTATAGCAAGTTGGTAAGATTTGATAGATTGATTTGGTAGAGTGTAACAACACATTACGTACAGGGATCGGTGTGGAAAAGTTATTTTTATTGTAATAAAGTCGACCTTAGAAGAGGAAGAAATGACAATGAGAGAAAATCAAGATCATTATGAATGGCCAGTAGCACGCCTCGAGAGGGAAAGTCAACCAAGGGTTGTTTAGGGTCGTTGTCTCGAAAATCATTAAAAGTAGGGGCGAATAATTCTTGACTCTTTATGTCGGGGATCAGATTAGTTTCAGTCAGAGTATAGATATCGAAAGGGAGAGCATGGGATTGACGCAAAACAGCTTGAGTTTTCGAGCGTAGGCCTCTTACGTTCTGGTAGTAAAATGTAAGAGGAAGATTGTTGTGTAGAGACGAAGGGGAAGGTAGTTGAAGTGCTGATGATAGTGGCAGTTTATGGACGAACAAATTTGTTGTGGTCACTTCGGCTCCGTTGCAGCCGTCTTCGTCTTTCGATTGCTTTCACCGCAAAATATTTGACACAGAAAATCAAATGTATGGGCGCCATAACACATTCTCTTTCTTAGATAGCGCAAATGCCATCAACGTTGTTTACTCATTCGTCGCAATAGCTGTGACTCATTCAGTTGCTATTACCGCCGTCGTAACAGCCAACTTCACCTCAATTAAGACAGTAATAACACCTATTATACCAACCTCATCATACACAAATAACTTAGGATCCACTAACTAGCTCAAAGGCGAAAAAAACTCTGCAAGAACAGAAAAATAAATAAAAATACTAAACATTTAAACCCAAGGAAGAGTGAGGTCTTAAGGTAGTTTTACAAAATATTATGCACCACTCCGCGGACCAAGAGGACATCAGGCAAGCGGTTCAAGAAATGGTACACAAAGTGCTAAATGTATACAATATACAACCGAGAGGAACCAAAAAATCACTTTCACTATATTCCGTTGAGCTGGCTAACAACACGAACAACAAACACACTCCTAAACTACAAAGTAGCATTCGAGACACCTCATCATAAACGAATTGTCTCACAATGGACCAATTGTCAGCAATACGAAGGTACGAGTATAGCACAGGGACCCAGTACGTGTTAAATGTGCAGGGAAACCTAAAACACTAGACTACCAACTGAAAACAAAGGATGACAATATAAAATGCGCTCTATGCGGAGGAACCATGCCACAAACTACAAAGGATGCGAAATCTATAAGGCATTGAGAGTACAACGATTTCCAACGCTACGAAAAGCAGGACTACCAAACCAAGAACAAAACCATGAAGATGAACAAATCAAAGCATCGGTTGAAACAGGCCTGTGCTACGTTAACGCAGTTACCTTAAATTCTGCTCCCAAGACAGACCAATACTACCGCCCCAATCGCTACTCACAAAACTCAAATGCAACAAAAGTCAGATCAAACAAATGACTTTACAAAATTAAAAGAAATGATGAAACAATTAGTAAAACAGTTGAATATAATGAATATCAAAACGCAATGGGTCGTAAACAAGATCGTGGATAATATAGACATCTTAATAAGAGTGAAGGCGCACTTTACAGATAAAAGCAACCCCTGGCTATGACATCTATCTTACAAACCATCCTGACGGAAGAGCGCCTGTAGGCACAGTGATGATAATCAAAAACAGGATTAAATGCATCGAACTACAGCAATATAAAACAGACCACGTCCAATCCACATTGATACAACTAGAAGACAACAACGTATCATTATTAATTTCTGCCATCTACTGTCCATCCAAGCACATTATCTCGACAGGACAATACGTCACTTATTTAAAAACACTGCGATAACGATTTATACTAGCAGGAGATCAAGAATAACAAAAAAAAGGAAAAGGCCTTCTTAGCGCCCTTAAAATGAACAACTGTAGGTTTATAAGCACCGGAGAACCAACATATTGACCAACTGACTAACGGACCCTAAGAAAAATCCAGACTTACTAGACTTCTGTATTACAAAAAACATCAGACCCTTTGTTTGAATTTTGATAACTTTTTGCAGGCCAAAGGTTGCTATAAATCAGACAACGTAGACCTAGAAAAAAGCTAATGAACTGTGGTATTTGAATGTAAATTTATCGTTAGAGACAGGCTTAGGAAAGAAATCCTGAGCTTCGGGAATGTGAGCGATCTGCGAGTACATCAAGGCGAAATAATGGACTAAAGATTGCTTCCATGAACTTTTCGATAGAACTTACGACAAATGTCCTGGATATGGCGTCAAAATAGTGCTTTGTGATTTTGACTCAAAAACTGGAAAGTAGCATGTGTTTGAAAACACTGTCAAAAAATGCAGTCTGCACGTCAATACCTCCGGGAGTAGCTAATGAACTTTGCGATGTGGAAGCGAATCCCTTACCTCAGTATTCATAAGGGGTTCTGTCGCTCGCTGGATCAACCAATTGATCAGGTTGTGATTGATGAAAGGAAATCCTCCAAAGTTGAGGATGTTCACTACTTCCGATAGGCAAACAAGGACCAATGTAGCATGCGGATATCCCAAACTAGAGCAGGTGACTAATGACAGCATTCTTAGCCTCTGATGCGGTTGGTTTCTAAAAGCTACCTGGTTTTCTGAAAAATGCAGCCAAGCATACAAAGCAAAACTGAAACTATTTAAAGCAGAACTGCATGAGGGAGTAGCTTACGATATCTACAGAAAAGGCTAGAATACCAGGTTTTTCGATAGAAGACTCAGAAATATTAGGAGCACACTATCGAGACAATTGAGAAGTATGGTGTTCAAAAGTTTAACCTACAAGGTAAAGAGAGCATGCCAAGGTTACAAAGCCTGTACAGAAGTCTGTAGAGATGAAGAAAGAAATCTAGTAGAAGAGTCACAGTTCGTGCTGAGAATTTGGGAACCTCACTTCTGTAGATTGCTAAACGGCGCACAGTGGGAACGAAACGGGTTCACTGTCTCAAAAACCTGTACCCCTTATGTTTAAAGTGATAACAACTTGAAAATTTGTACACATATTATTGAATGTACATGCTTTTTAATGAAATTAGTTTTAGGTGATAACGAATGAAAGAGAATTAAAAATGAATAAAACTTGTTGGTTGATGCATGTACAAAGAGTCTCAATGGACTTTTTACTTGATTTTGGTAGGTTATTTTACATTTGAGTTTTTTAATTAACAGTAAATTGTAGCAAGTGAAAGATTTTAGTTAATTAGCGATTAATGAGGAATCAAGTTTTGAGCAAATGAGTTTAGTTTACAGTAAAAGAAAAGTAATAAGGCATAAAAAAAGTTTGAAAAAATTTGAAAGATTGAAGTTGGAAGTTAATATATTCTCGAACAAGATCATTTTGGCTTCATCCAAAAATTCCATTCCTCCATCCATCCATCCATTCCTTGAAAACGGTCTCGGTCAGTGCCCTTAAACTTGCAATATATGGATCTGATGTAAATAATAATGTATTTAAAACATCTTCATTAGTTGCTGAACGAGAACACTTCCTGGAATGATATTAACGGGTTCGTCTGTAGTGTTTGTTCCGCGCTTCCTGTGCATCTTCAGACAATTAGCCTATTGGTAAAATTGCGAAATGCCTTATAATACTTTCGCCGTGAATAAGGATTTTATGAACAGAGGACGACATGTAATACCAATTGTATTTATTCACAAATATTTGAGCTGTATTCATTGCGCATTGACCGAATTTGGTAGCATTTACTGCGATTCCGTTTTATTAATTCTTCGTCAACTCCAGTAATATTGTATGAACAATGATAGTTGGAAAAGAATCTTCGCGCAGTATTTCCATCATTACTATTACCAGCTCCTTGTCGGGGTTTGTCGATATGGAGGTCAAGTTCATTTCGGAATCTACTTTGCACATATTTTTTTCTTTTCTTCCTTGCTTGTTTTATTTTCTGGAGTTGTTGCTGACCATTTCTCGAACAAAAGATTGTAGAAATATGCAGAATGGTTTCCATACATCAGGCATGAAGAGTTGAAAGGCCATATTGCAAAGCATCTTCGTTTTCGGGTTTGGAAGTAATTTTGTTCAAATCATTCATCTCTCTAGGTCTTGAGCAACTTTTCCGTCAATCATCGTCAAGAATAGTTCTTGTTTGATCTCAACTACAGTGTCATTTATACTAACCAGTGATGGAGTGAGTTGGTCAATTTGACGCTTTATATTATCAACAGTCTCTCTAGTCTGCTGTAGAGTTTCTTTGACAAATTTTATAGAAATAGGTCGGTACATGTAAATTTTATGACCTTTTTGGGAAAAGCGTCATTTATCAACTTAATCCCATTTTTTTTTTACAATATAAACATAATATATCCTTCATTCCTTGTGCAATTGGTTTTTCCCAGATTAGCGAAGGGTTTGAAAAATATTATAAAATTAAAACAAAAAACTGCCTGCTCGTAATCCAGTGAGGCGGAGTGTACCTACCATTAGAGTTGTTGCTAACAGTTCATACCACTAAATTAATTGTTTTAAGTCATTTTTTATTTTCAATGATCAATTAGTAAGCAAACTCATATTAAATATTACTTTTATTAAGGGTTTATGTTGGGAATGTAAGCAGAACCAAATAATGCAAACAAATGGTAAATTTTATTTTGCGACATATTTTTGTGTCTGACAAAAAAAAAAAAAGGCAAAAAAGGAGCAAAAAATGTTGATCTTCTTGGAATTAAGAGTAATTAAATATTTTAATCAGACAAGTAACTAGGCAGCGGCAAACAGTGCTAACCGTCAAATGTCTGTTTGAATATAAAAAAAAAACATCTAAGAAAGGGGCATATTAAAACAAGATGTATCCTCTACATATTATACAACACTATTATGTTTGTACTTTTTGTAAATATTTGAAGCTCTGCGCTTTCCAAATATGTATAACACTTATATAGTTCTGAATGAAATATTTCCAGGAAACGCTTTTGAAAAGTCTGTACGAGTAATTCAGTCAAATCAATATTCTGACTCACTGCACTTCGGCGATTGATTTTACTAATTTCTTTATAAATAAAAAAATAATTTCATCAAAATAAATCGGGGAACCCTACTTTCGTAAAAACCATTTATGGGATGGCGTTGTATGGAGAGCTCCCACTGTGCGGCGGTGATGACCAAAATTTCGATGTCAGGCAGAGAACACTCCCTTCAATCCGGATAATCAACATTTTCTTCCGATCGAACAAAATGAGGTAATAATACCAATAAAAAATAGGATTTGGTATGGAGCATACATCAACTCATTTGTATCCGACCATATCGTCGGATGAAAATATGTCCGAGGAATGGAACCTTAGCATCTTTTGCCCGATCCTCACGAAAGGAGACCGTCTGAACTGCTCCAATTACAGAAGTATTGGTCTCCTCAACATAGCCTATAAGATCCTATCTGTCATACTATCTGAATGTCTGAAACCTTTTGTTAACAATCTTATTAGTCCATAATAGTGTGCTTTTAGGCCAGGAACGTCCATAATAGATCAGATATTCACATTGCGGCAGATCTTGGAAAAAAGCCCTGGAACTCCAAATCGATACTCACAACCTTTCATTGAGTTCAAAGTCACCTATGATGACATTTATACAGACGAGGTATAAAGAGCCTTGTTTAGTTTTGGCACCCCTGTCAATTTCGTTCGTCTGTGTAGGATGACGATGGAGCTTGAACGCTGCTCCATCAAGGTCGATAACGTCATCACCGATGCCTTTGATGTCAGAAAAGAACTAAGACAAGGTGACGCACTGTCATGTCATTTCTTTAATATTATACTTGAACGGATTGCAAAAAAAACTATCAAGCTAACAAAATAGGTGCGATCTCCCAAAAGTCTCTACATCTATTCGCATACCCAGACGACATTGACAAAATTGGAAGAACGTAGCGGGCTCTCAGTGGTGCTTTTGGGAGTATTGAAACAGAAGTAACGAAAATGGGTTTAGCGGTTAACGAGGGCAAAACTAAATACGAGTATAAGACACTCAACATCGGCGACTTGGACAGAGTTAGCTACAATTTTCAGGTATTTAAGAACTTTGTCTACCTAAACTCCGCTGTACATTCAAAAAATGGCGCAAAGATCAAACTAAGAAACGTTATAGCCAAATGTTGTTTCTTTTCGCTAAAAAGGCAATTGAGTCGCGTTCACGGGCAACTATTCGTGAGGTAACTTCATATAAGACCCTCACTATCCCAGTCCTGCTATAAAGCACTAAAGCATGGACATTATCAAAGGCGGATGAAAATTAAACATTCCTACAGCGAAATCATACAGAAGGGTTCTAATTCATCGCCTGAGATAGCTAGGGCATGTAGAGCGACTGGAAATCTACGCTCCGGCTAGGAAAGTCTTCGAATCCATCCTGGAGGGACGACGCTGTAAAGGAAGACCTTACTAAAGGTGACATTTACAATGGAAAGGGACATCAACCAACTTCGTGTTAAATCTGGAGGCGGCTGGCACAAGATCGAGCTGACTGGATATGCTTGTTGGTTGAGGCTCAAATCTACCCCTGACTATAGCACCATCTAAAGTAAGGTAAAGCCAGCCTTAAAAGTTTGCATTTAATTTAAATATTTGGTCATGTGAATGAAAGTAAAAATATCTAAAAGAATGGGTGCAGTTTATCATCATAGCTTTTTTGGATTTGACTTAAGGGTTTACTATATTTGGTGGTCTACCATAAGATATTTTGTTGCAGGAGGAGGTTACAAATTTCTTACGCAAGATTTTTATTTTATTTTTTTTCAAGGAAATATTACAATCTCCCTTTCACACTTACCCTGACTCAGTGTTGAAAATAATTACTGCCTAAAGTTTCGAATCCGCGAGCCTAACTTCTGATGTCAATGTTGATTTCATCAAGAGAATTCTTCCGTCATACGTCTTCCTTCTGAGGAACGAGTTCAGTACTATTTCTTGTACTTCAAAAGCATGTATAACGTAAGACTGTGATGCAGTCATAAATGACTGTATCACAAAAAGCTATCATAAAAGCTTGCATTTTTATAGCACAAACAAGTTTTATTGTTGATAATATATGTATTTACGGAAAATGTCGATTTGGAATTCATTGGCGCTCAACCACTCAAATCGCTTGAGGGAAATAATGTGCACAAGAGATTGAAACAAGTTCCGATATACACCTTCAATTTCAATCTTTTTTCCAAACATAGTATATTGTAAGTAGATGTGATCGATAGATAAAACGTCAGTTTGCATGTCTAAGGTACACAAATTTCTGTAATCATTTACAATTCGATGGGTTTATGCACCAATTGGAGAGAAAGGTGAAGAAAGAAACTTATAATTGGGAAAAGTTGGCATTGCATTAGTCCTAAAGTGATCGTCAATAAATCGTCACATTTCCTTTCGATCATTACCATGAACTTGTTGTCTCCGAGATCCCCATAGTCAAAGCCAGTACGAGTACAGGGAAAAAGTAATACAGGCTTCTCATATACAGGATTTCTTATTTACAGGGTATCCCCTGAGAAACCTTGTTAGACTTCTGAGATGCATTTTTCAAGTCAACAAGAGATGCCTCGTACTGTTTGGTACACGCCGCTGAGTACAACTGTGCTTGCTCAAGTTTAGTTTTTAGTGTGTTTAGCTGCATACATTCAGTCACTATTAAAATCTGCTATCCAGCAGACACCGCGAGGAGGTGATTATGCAAATCTGTTCAATCCTCTTCGAATCCAAAATTTTCCTGGAAGGAACAGAATAAGATGCTTATTAATCTTAAGTTTACCCTCATTGCTTGGAAATACGTACTCAATGCAGTGTATAAGTCCCAGTTTAGGTTACTCATGTCACACGGAAACCAGATATAATTTCCATACTTAAAGTCTTCATCTTTTTATCAAGCGTAAGCACGAAACTAGACATCTTTACATCCTTAATTGTTAATAATTCTGCTTATACGTCGACAGAGGTGATTTTACCATCGATTATATCCATTCAACTCTTGGCCATCTCTCTCTCCTCCCCTTTTTGATTCTTTTTAATACCCTGCAATCCCGACTTTGGTCATCACCATTTACCACTAGAATCGTAGAACGAATTCAAGATTTTTGCAAGTTCTGAACGCCTAAATTTTTCTTAGATACTTACATTCAATGTAACTCAGCTTAAGCATTGCTCAAATAATGTATCCAATTCTGTGCACCCATCTCGATCAATCATTACCTCTTCGACTAAAAGCCCTCAGCATGGGAAAATTTCACAACGCATTTACTATACCACATCGACCATTGCAGAAAATCCCCCCTCCGGTGGATGATTAAGTTGAACATTAAATTAAGATCATCGACTCGATCGATCCGTCGTCCATCCATCCATCCATCCACCGATGGCGATACACTCATCATCTGGTGGTGAGAGACAGACAGAAACCAAATCGCACCGCAAAGTCTATAATTCTACCCTGAGTCCAGCAGACTAACTGCTGCGGCGGATCTCTGTTTTGGGGCAAATCTCTCTAAAGATCATTAGATGCAAAAACCAGTAGCAGCACCGCAGGAGGACTCAGATAGTTGTTGTTGGCGGTAACCACTAATCTTGGGATCCCCTCGCAATGCCCTCTTCGTTGTCCACTATTCAGGAACTACCTGGATTACGCGCTTTAGACCCTCCAGCATTGTGCTGAAATTGTGTGTATACACACAGCGGAATGCTGGGAACTCAAAATTATAAGGATATGCTATGCTCCCGCATTCCTTGAGACCGCAAAGTGAGTGTGCTATTATCTCCACCACTGGTTATTTCCAGCGCGAGAATTCTGAGAATGCGAACTTTATTGGTATAAACAAATTCTTCTGCTCCTCTGTCTCACTTTTTTTTTTTTTCATTTGCGTTTCTATTTTCGAAAAATTTCACTAATTACCGCAGCGAGATGGGGATAAACTATAAACAAGTTTTTCGTTACGATTTCTGATTTCTTTGACACTTACTCACGGTGGCACGAGTCTGTCGCATGGCGTCGTCGTTGTCTTTTGTCGGTCGTCGAATTAAGTATCAAAGCGTGGGGTGGTGGGGGCAAAACGTGCCCAGATACCAATCGGCTTTCGTTTTGTTTGCAGTGGCAGCATAGTTTGAGTTTTGAGTGCTTCAGCTGTGACAGCAGCGGCACTGTCAACTGTCATTTTACGACAACCAAGGTGAAATGTGTTGTCTTTTGATTGGCCTCCCGTCTGCTACCGGGGGGCTACCGCTACCGTGACGACAACAACGTTTGGGGCATTTCTTCATTTTTATTTTTAAACCGGCACGGCAAGCACTGCCGCGTGTGCTCAACTGGTGTGATCGAGTCACCGAAGCAAAACAACCGAAATAGAGTCCGTCACACTCTAGCGTCAGCAAGTAGCACCACACACAGCACACACTTTGACAGCCGACACGGTCGTCGTCAGTGTGAAATCTTTCGGACGCTTAATACGCACGCCTCACATGGTCATTCGCGTCATTGTGTAAATTGAATTTAATTTATGTGCGCGTAGCGCTAAAGTCATCACAACAACGTCGTCGTTGCGTCGCTTTTGTTGGTCTCATCGGAGTGGTTCCAGTTTTGATTTAATTTGTTGTTGTTGTTGTTGTTGCTTTTTGATTTTGATTTTTGAATTTGAAATGAGTGGTGTACACCATGGCGTGAAGTTGTTGTTGTTTGTTTTTGTTTGATTTTTTTGTTGTTGCTTATTATGAATATTTTGCAGGAGGAGCCAACGATTATGCTGCGAAGTAGAAAATGGCGCGAAGATGTTACAACAGCTTACCGGATTTATTCTAATTATTTTTCGTGTATTTTTTAGTGAATACTGAACCAAAAAAATTGTCTTGACATCTTAGACAGGGTGTCACTTAGGACATTTTCTTCTCGCACATGCCACACTGCTAAGTCAGTTTCTGAATAGTGTGAATAATTACTGGAGGCAGCGAGCCGAGAACATATTGAAGTCCCATTCGAGGAACATGTTTCCTAAAATTAATCAGACTTTGAAACCTCGTAACGTTATCAGAATTCAGAGTCAGGCACTGATAACCAATTCGTTGTGGATAGTGGGGCGGATAAGCTAAATCTTATCCGCTCTCATTTTGAGGCAATTCATGCTAGGGAACTCTCTAGCTACAGAACTAGCGAAGTAAGTGATGAATTGTCCAGATTTCGCAATAGTGAAACAGGAACCCTTATGAGATTTTTTGAGAGATTAAAAGCTGACCAACTTACAGATGAACAAACTGACAATTACTTTACAACGACAGATGAACTGACATATATGTTCAGGCAACTGAATAACAAAAAGTCAAGTGGATACAACAACATCATCCTTCAATAATTTATTAAACAACTGCTACTTTCCGAGTTGTTGGAAGACATCGAAGGTTTTACCGATAACAAAAAAAAAAGAAGAAGGCTCCTTCTGATCCTTCCAACTATAGGCCAATAAGTCTCCTGCCTAATATTAGGAAGGTCTTTGAAGTAATTGCTAGTAAGTCCATTTTGTTCGCGTCCGAAAGAAAGGAGATTATATCGTGGAACCAATTTGGGTTCAAGAGAAATCATTCGGCGGTGCATGCTGTTACGAAACAGATTTCAGATGTCAATTGGAATCTAAACGTCAAACGATGTACAGCCTGTCTAGTGGATATCAAAAAAGCCTTCGACACGGTTTGGATCGACGGCTTTTATATAAACTTCTACGATATGAATTCCCACATCATTTTATATAGATAATTGCATCTATGGTGCATAAGAAAAAAATCGTTGAAACAGATAAACAATACACGACGAGTAAAGTTTTTAATGTCATCAATGGTCTGCCACAGGGCACAGTGATAACATCGCTCCTCTTCAACATCTACATTTCGGATGTGCTGAGGGACATGGATAATTCGATAGCGTTCGCTGACGATGTTATATTGTATGCAAACGGCTCGAGAATCCAAGGCATACAGACAGAGCTTCAGAACAATGTTCATAAACTGCTAACTTTCTGCTCAGAATGGAAGCTTAAAATAAATGAGCGAAACTTTACTGTTCCACCCCTCAGTAAGACGCGGAAATTCAGATTTCAGACGCTCGCCGCGAGATGACCCAGTCGCCAAATTTCTCCTTCACCTCTTCGAGCGTTGCGTCTCTTGTATGGCATGTAGCGCCGTCTTGTTGAGCTCTGGTCACTGAAAGTCGGTTAACATCGCTCTATGCCGAGAACCATTGACGGTAACGGTATCTTGGTCGAACACTTGTGGATTGTGGTGGTTCCAATAATGGCAATTTTGCTTGTTGACATAGCCGCTGAGCCAAAAATGGGCCTCATCCGAGAAGATGATTTTTTGGCCAAAATCCGGATTTCCGGCCAATATTTCCGGCGCCCAATTAGCGAACTCAAATCTTATACGGATATAGGCACAAATCCAACCGCAAAATAAGCCTGGTTGACTCTCTGGCGATGCCCAATCCAGCTGATCGGCGCCGAATCGACATTTCTGGGTCTTCTTCGATACTGGCCACTACGGCGGCTATGTTTTCTTCATCAATCTCTGTCTGATTGATGGCTTAAGGTCTAAAGGAGTGTACTCATGCTCAAACTTTTCCACTTTGCGACGAATTGCCTGTGCACTGAAGCCATGATGACGACCGACCTGTTTACAACTGAGACGGAATTTCCACACGTAAATTTTTAATAATTTCCACACGTTCGGAGGTGTCAAATAATGCACGATAAAATGACGAACCTTAGTGAATATTTTGACAGCGGGATGTCATTGGTAGCTTTAACAGCTGCTGAAACATAATAATTGGAAACACTATCATTGCTATCTGGTCACCCTTTATTTAGGTGTTCATCCGGACAAGTTTTTGAACTACAATGAACACATAAATGTATTGCAAAAGGTAAGAGCCGCATTTATGATTCTCAAATGTCTTTTCTACTCCAACTATCTTGGATCTGATGTAAAGTTCATATGCTAATAAGCTTTTGTTCGTCCAATTCTGACTTATACGAGTCCAGTATGGTGGAACATAAGCCCGTCTTATATGAAAAAACTTAGACTATTTGAAAGAAAATGTCTTCGAGCCTGCATGCGTATGTATAGAAGCGCACATTCCAATTTTCGGCATTACGTTTCTAATATGAGACTATTGGATGCCTTCGGTGTATCCAGATACCATTTCGCGCGGTCAGCGAGCGTTACGGAGAACGAACTTGCATCAGGCTTATTTTATCCTAACCCTGGGTATTTTCAAAGTACTATGGTGTGTGGT
This sequence comes from Pocota personata, assembly GCA_963082735.1. Lineage (NCBI taxonomy): Eukaryota > Metazoa > Arthropoda > Insecta > Diptera > Syrphidae > Pocota > Pocota personata. The sequence goes on along the minus strand of OY720429.1, from coordinate 42,241,290 downwards.
TACATCTGCACATAGTTGTCAGATTCACTGAACATTCCTACTATTTACCATCTTGCTAGAAGGGCTACAGATAAACGTATCCTCTACGAGCCGATGGACTCAGGAGAAAGAAATGCTAACTTGAGATACTGCGTAGGCATACCTGAGCGGGATTCAGTAAGGGACGACAGGTTGAAAAGGGAGAGATATTGGTGGCTCGACCGCTGAATGCCAAATTGAATGGTCTAATTCTCATTTGATTGGTCTTTTCAGTGACGGGTCAGAAATCACATATCAGGGTCCGACCCGAGAATTAGGTTAAGGTAGTTTTAGTTTTTGTCACCTAAGTAGATTAGTTTTCATGAAAAAAAAAAAAAAAATAATAATAATAGATATGCAAGGCTTTGCAGTCTAGTAGTATAGATCATGAAAAATGATCATTGACAGGCATACCATTAACATTCAGGGTATCACTGAGGACATTTTACTTCTGCCCTATGTTAAATTTCTCAATGTATGTAGGAATCGAAGTAAAACTATCAGATTAATACTAGTTAAAACGTTATAACGCAAAAAAAAATTAAATCCTTAGTTTTACTTCAGATGGTGCTATAGACTGCATCTCAAACAGCTAGCCGCCTCCAGTTTTACACACGCAGTTGGTTGAGGTCCCTGTCCACTTATGTGTGCCAACTTAGGGTCCCTCTGGAATGGATTCGAAAACTTTGATGTTGATGTTCATTCGCTCTACATGTCCTAGCCATTTCAGGCGGTGAATTCGAACTATTCTGACCAGGTTCATATTGCTGTACAACCGGTATAGTTCGATGTTTTATCTTCTCCTTCATTCTCCCTCTATACAAACGGGACCAACAATTTAATCCGTCTTCGATAACATCCATGCTTCTACGCTATATAGCAAGACTGGGTTGATGAGAGCGTTGTTACTCAATTGCCTTCTTAACCCAAAAAAGCAGCGTTTGACAAAAGTGATTTTTCGCTCGATTTCTTCGCTGTTGCATTGTGTGAATTTACAGCGGACCCTGAGTAGACAGAGTTCTTAACTTCTTAAAAATTTCAGCTGTCTGTGGTGACACATATTCGGAGCTGAAAGATATCAAAGCGGGTGTACCCCAAGGGAGTGTTCTTGGGCCAATACTCTATCTTCTGTAAACTAACAATATTTCAACGCTAGAATGCAACACGATTGCTACATTTGCTGATAACACGACTGTAACATTCAAAATTGGGCAAGAAAATGGCGAATACGATTATTTTCAGTGTTTATGCGATTTATCTGATTCTCCAGACTTCAGACAGCACATTGAACGCATACCCTTCTCTTACAATTGATGCATAGTTAAACTCTTAATATTTATACCGTGGGCAGCATAATAAAAGCAATCTTCCGTCTTAAACGTGGTGACCCGCTCTGGAGCTTCGATGACCCTTCGCGACACTCATCTTTTGACTTTCGGCTTATGAATATGCCGTCTGACACATTGATATCAGAACTCCAACTGCTTCATAAATTTAGAACCGACTTTCCTCCGAAATCCGAAATCTGAGCCAGGAAGAGATTATATTCAAATATTTGCGGAAGGCTCCAAAACCAATGAAGGGTCTGGTGCTGGTGCCTTCGTTGAGGACGACAACATTATGATTCACTTTTCGTTAAGTAAACATGCGTTTGTCTCTCCAGCGGAGACTTATGCAATTCTAATGGCTATGAACAGTATTTTAAGGAATAGGATGACGGACATAAAGTATGTCTATAGCGACAGCCAGGCTAAACAGGCCTTGGTTAGCCCTAAAATCACGACCGAAGTCTGAACTCAGTGAGTCTTGTTTGGGTCCCACGGTCCAATGGTATTACTGGAAATGAGATCTTCTGATGAACTTGCTAGAGAAGGTTCGTATGAGCACTTCTCAGGCCCCGAAACTGCTTTGGTTGGTTGGATTTTCTATCAACATTATAGTGGGTGTCATGACTTTCCAGGGTGTAAATAGAATAAGCGAATGCTATCGAACGTCTGTAAGAAATTAGCGGCATTCTTGCTGTCCTTCAGTAGAAAGAACTACGTAAGACTGACGTTCTTACGGGTTACTACACTTTTGCTAAGAATCTTAATGTGCTAAGCTTAGGGACCACCACCATCTGCGTAAGAGGGCGGCGAAACTGCGGAACACTTCTTCTGCGGTTGTTCTGCCTTTATTCGTGTCAGGTGGCGGATCCTTGGAGCCGATGGGGTTAATGTTGATCATAATTGACCTCATCCCTGAAGGTGGCCTTTCTATGAAAGGCGAAGAAATTCCATTAACAGGGGGTTGCTTCCTGGTAGTACAATCGACCGGTATTGAGTGTGAGTGCTCCAGTGGAGTTTTTCCTACCAACATTTTCTAGAAATTGAATTCCGCTTTGGAACTTCAAGTTTCAAATCCTTTTTAAATACCAATCCATCAGATATATCCACCAACCAATATAAATGTCCATAAATCATCCTACTTAACCCTTCCAAAGATGGTTATCTTGATATGTTATTTAATTCCATTACAACATACGAGTAGATTACATTACAAAGTATCAGAACTGCAAACCACTGAAATGCAGTTAACCATTCACTCTACGTGTACACTCCCACTCTGTGCGCAATCGCTGGCCAGCAGAATGGCACACAGATCATAGCTCAAGACTTATGTTTGTCTCCTAATATCGATTTATTACTATTCTGCATTTGATTATGGTAATTAGGTCATAATTTTTACATATCTATCTTCCCCCCTTTGACACACACGGTGCGCGTAGCTTGCGATCGGTCTGATTTATCAACTCTTATTACAAAACAAACATTTGCCGCATGGTTAACCTGCACCGCGTGTTGTATGCTGCACCATTGCACATCGTAAATCATAAATTTGTCCGCTCTAGCCGTAACTAGGAGAACTTGCCATTCGTGAGGTACAAAGTGAGTGCGGGAAAAAAATTAATAATTTATTTGAGTTGCGTTGGTCGTTATTGTACATAGATGCATCAGTTAAGGAGAGTTTTTCGATACTTGAGTGCAACATATGCTTGCCCATTTCACACTTTGGATATCCACCATACGACAGAGGAAACAGCATATCGAAAAACTGAATTTAACCGTTGCTTTCGCCACTTTAATATTTTTGGAAGATTAAAAGAACTGCTTCAAGTATAATATTTGTCGTCGAAAATGCGTACATCGTCGTCGAGGAGTCTCTCCTTCAATGGATTAGAAATTACCTTGCATTCAATACAAGTTATCTTGGACAGCTTCAAGCCCGCAATTCACCATGTAAATGTTGGTGTTCCTCAAGGCTCTGTTTTATCTCCGACTCTCTTTCTTATTTTTATAAATGATCTATTATTTGCAATTTCTAATCCAATCTATTCCATCGTTGATGACAGTACCCTCAGTTTTTCATATTCGTTCCCTAATTCACGTCCTTGCTCTTCGGCCGTAGTAGAGGAACAGCAACGGATGTTAAGCACATTAAATTCCGACCTTGATAGCTTAATCAAATGGGGTTCAATCAACAGATTGGAATTTAATCATTATCCATGAATGGTTCTTGCATCACTCAAACCGAAAGACTTTCCATTCTCGGCATGTGAATTAATAACCATCTTCAATGGAAGGATCACTTATTCGAGGTCGCCAGAAATGCTGCATAGTGTTTACTTACTTACTTAACGGGCTCCTGACCCGTGAAGAGTCTCTGCCTGAGACACTGTAGCCTTCCATCCTCTGCGATCTTGGGCGCGTTGCTTCCAGTTATCCAGATCAAGCGCTCTGGCATCCGCGATGGCTTGGTCTTTGAAACGGAGGTTCGGTCTTCCTTGTCGTCTCGAACCTGGCGGCTGGGATTCGAAGATCCTCTTAGCTGGAGCATTATTGTCCATTCGCTCGATGTGGCCGAGCCAATGTAGTCGACGTATTATGGCTTTTTGGACTACATCCACATCTTGGTACAGCTCATAGAGTTCGCGGTTGTATCTTCTCCTCCATTAGCCCTCCTCGCACACAGGACAGGAATAATTTTTCTTTCGAAGGAGCCCAGTATCAGCTCTCCCTTCCTGCTTATCGTCCAGCACTCGGCGCCATAAAGCAGAACTGGCAGGATAAGGGTTCTGTAGAGCATACATTTTGTCCTTCGAGTTAGGAGTTTTGAACCCAATTGTTTTGCCAAACCGAAGTAGCAGCGGTTTCCTAGGGTAATTCTTCGCCGGATCTCCACTAGGATGTCATTTGTGAAGTTCATGTTTACTCCGAGGTAGATAAACTCCTTAACTACCTCGAAATTGTTGCTATCAATAGTGACGTTCTGTCTTAGGTGGTGGACAGATGCTTGTTTGTTTGTTGATAGCATGTACTTAGTTTTATCCTCATTTACTACAAGGCCAACAAATTTCGCCTGTTCTTCAATCGCCGTAAAAGCCTCTATCACGGCACGCTGGGAGCGACCGATGATGTCGATATCGTCTGCATACCCCAGTAGCTGGACGGATCTGTTGAAGATAGTGCCTTCCGTGTTGACACCTGCCCTACGCACTATCTGCTCTAACACGAGATTAAAGAAGTCACATGATAGTGCGTCTCCTTGCCGAAATCCGGTGCATGTTTGGAATAGTTCGGAGGAACTACTTCCAAATTGCACGTTGCAGCGCGTGTTTTCCAGCGTCACGCTACAAAGCTGGATCAGTTTTGCCGGGATCTCGAATTCGGCCATCGCCACATAAAGCTCCTGACGATAAATGCTATCATATGCGGCCTTGAAGTCGATGAATAGGTGGTGAGTCTCGACTTGAAACTCATTGGTCTTTTCCAGGATTTGCTTCAGTTTGAAAATTTGGTCTATAGCCGATCTGCCGGGCCGGAAGCCACACTGGTACGTGCCGATTAGTGTGTTGCAGAATGGTTTGAGACGTTCACACAGTACGTTGGATAGGATCTTGTATGCGACATTAAGCAGGGATATGACTCGATAATTCTTGCAAGACATAGGATCGCCTTTTTTGTAGATGGGGCATATGGAGCTGATAGTCCAGTCATCGGGCATGCTTTCTTCCACCCATACTTGGTTGATGATATGGTGCATGCTCCCTACCAAAACATCACCACCGTATTTGAAAAGCTCCGCTGGTAAACCATCAGAGCCGGCGGCCTTGTTGTTCTTAAGCTTTTTTATTGCTAAGCTAACTTCTTTTATACTGGGTGCTGGAACTGATTCTTCATTGACTGGACTGGACGTGTCCTCACGCACAGTGTTTAGGATTCGTTAAATGGTGCAAGAAATATTTTACTCCGTCTGATCTGGCCTCAATTTTAAACATTCATCCGTCCAAAGCTGGAATATAACGGCCTGGCGCACCCATGACCGTTCTGCACATTCTAGACAGGGTGTAGAAATGCGCGTTAAAACTTATAGTTGGTAGAGATATTGTCAGCTCCATAAATTCACTGTAACATCGTAGAAATGCCTCTTGACTTTCCCCATTTTATCGCTTTTTCTTATAAAAAATGTTCCAGCGAAATAGACAGGTGCATTAGTCCTTTTCAAAATGTCATCCGCAATACACGTCACCCTTAAGCCTAAGTTCGGTCGTACTGTCAAATATAGGGATTCGTTGTGAAATGATCTACCGGCTACAACCTTAAAACATTTAAGGCCAATGTGCATATGTTTCTCATCTATTCCTCTTCCCCCTTTTCCCAAACGCCCGTATTCATATCCCCTTTGTATCGTCTTTTTTTGTTCAAAAATGTAGTTTCACTACCAGGAGCTTTGACGAATCGAAAATCAAAATGGCAGCCATTCCGATTCACCTAAAAAGTTGTTAAAGGCCTAATTTCGTTATAAATGTACGAGTTAGTGTCGCCTTTTGGTTCTAGATGACGGGTGAAAGTCTTAGAAAGTCTTGTTGTGATAATGGGGTGCTGAAGAGCACTCTCGTATTTTAAAATATTTAAGTCAGTAGAAGAATGTTCAATGAAACACTCTGCATTTCTAATATTGCATGATACTGGAAATAAGTTTGCAACGTTTAAGCTTATGGAGTCATGTCGCAGATCCATGAGGAGTGCGGGAAGACGAGCATGAAAGAAAAATGCACTGCGCGACCCCCTGTATTTCGAAAATTAAAAATTGAGTTAGAGTACAATTTTTCGCGCGATTTGTTCTGTAAGCCTTGCAAGCTTTATTCTGTTCTAGGTTATCCGAGAACTTTTGTAAGGGTGTGGTAGCATATTCAGTAATTTGCACCGCTTATATTTAGTTTTGGTTGCGCAGAGCCAGGTGAGTGCCCCCACTCAGACCGGGGTAGCGTATAGAAGGATTGAGCTTATCACTTTGGATAGCAGGGTACTTCTGGCGTATCCAGGTCCACTGATGTTTGGTAGCATACAGAAAAGTGCTGCCTACAGCTGTGACGCGTTTTTACTTGAATATTCGACGTGAGTTTTGTAGTTCAGCCTGTTGTCGACCATTACTCCTAAGTATTTAATCCCGAAATTTGCATTTTTCACAGTCTGGTTCGGCTGGTTATTAGGACAGCCTCGGTCTTGTGGTCAGCTAGCTCTAGGCCGGCAGACCATATGTCGATGAATTGGTGAGAAATTACCAGTGCGGTTTTAGGCTCGAAAAATCGACTAAATCATCACATCACTTTACGTCAGATCCTGAAAAGACGCAATAGTTCCAGGTCCACCACCTATAGAGATGAGCTGTTTTGCGCTATGTCTAGGTTTGATATTCCTGCAGAAAGTCGACTAATTTTTCAATAAATAGGGCAAATAAGCATGGGGTAAACGGGCAGCCCTGCCTAACTCCTGTCCTTGTCTGGAACTCGTCCGATTTTTTTCCCCATTTCATACCGCTGCCCGGATATTTTCGTATGGGTTTTCAAGGACATGACCAAACTTCAGGGACAACCCCCTTCCATACAGCTTAAACATAAGTCCAATTCGATTTACCTTATCAAATTCTACCTCGAAGTTCACAAATAATGCGTAGAGTTTTCTCAGAATTGACTCAGTAATGATTTTGCTTGTAGTGATATAAAGATATTGCAAAGGTCTCGCGAAGAAGAAGTGTGCCCAATTTCAAGCACAAAGTATGGAAGGCCTCTATAGGGAGTTGGAGGAAATATCGTCTTTGGCGTCTGATAGGAACCAGGCTATCCAGGAGCTTCGACAAAACAACTAGAACAAGGGAACAACTATCTTCAAAATAGCCGCCCAGAGAAGAAGAAATGCTCAGGAGATTCGTTCCCCAAAGTTCATTAACAATGCTCAAGGCCAGCTTCTTGTAGAAGACGACAAAATTCTCCACAGATGGCGACAGTATTGTGAAAGACTTCTGAACGAACAGTTTCTTTCCAAGAACAGTATACTTTCCAAGAGCCGCTCCTAACCATGACGAAGTATCTGACATTACTGCCGAAGAAGTTAGGAATGCAGTCAAATATTCCAAAAAAAATACAAACGATTGGGCCAGACGAGATACCCTCTGAGTTCTGGGAAAAGATTGCAGCCATCGGGTCCAGATGGCTCATGATTTTTATTTTCATACTTATGAGCAATGATCCAATGCCTAATCAGTGGAGGGAAAGTTGTATTCTTCCTTTGCACAAGGAAAAGGACGATACGCTGAACTGCGATAACTACTGTTCTGTCAAGCTGATGTCACACACCATGAAGATCGTTGAGCGGGTATTAGCTAGCCGACTGCGGAAAATAATACGGCTATCTGATGACCAGTGCGGGTTTGTCTCGGGTAAATAAACAACAGATGCAATCCAAAGTATAAGGATCATAATGGAAAAACATTGTGATTCCTTAAAGGACTTGCATGTGGTGTTGGTTGATTTTGAAAAAGCCTTTGATAGACAACCAAGAGATCTCTTATGGGTGGCGCTAAGACAACGAGGAGTTCCAGAAACCTACATGCGCATGATCATGGACATTTGTGAGGGAGCAAGGATAAGATTAAGATGTCCCGCAGGAGTCACCGAAAAGTTCCCAGTCAAAGTAGGTGTACACCAGGGAGGCATCCTCAGTCCTTTGCTATTTATTGCTGTCCTTGATTATCTGCTTGTAGGAAAGTGACGGACTCCAAAGTGCATCAATTATTCTTTGCGGACGATGGAGAAGCAAGATAGAGCACGACCGGCTCAGTAAATATTGTCATGTTCCTTCGAACCCCGTCAAAAAGGCAATATTAATCAATCTTCTGGCCTCAGTAACGAAGTGATCCGAAATCGGGAAGTCTGCCGGTACTTTCTTAGGTCAATTCGCCAAACCCCCCAGGCGGACCAGTAGGGATGCAGTAAAGTGGGAAGCTTGTAATCCTTCTATTCCGGATCATAATTTCGCCGTAAGCAAGAGAAGAAGAACTCAGCAATGCTTTTCAAAACAATTATACAGACCACAGCAGAGTAACTTGATCGAAAACACACTTGATATTGCTAGATAAAATGCTTAGGTAATATTCAGGGTCCGACATGTTGCCTTTTTTATATATTGGGCAAATTGGAACATCGTTAAACTGAAACGGGAGTAGCATATTAGAATGAAGCTTTGCTTACCATGGGATTAGATAGATTCCTAGATAAATCTTTTTGTCTTTCTTAGATTTAGATTTGGCTAAATCTGTTTAGAAGGACAAGTATTGACTTTACTCCATTTATCGTTGGTAGTTTTTAAGCTATAGTGTTTTGATGCATATGGACTGAAAGGGGCAGTGGTTTATCAGTGAGACCCCTACCAGTACTCTCCTTTGCTAGCAGTTGCCTGGAATGTCCCTATGGCCTGGATCCCATCACAAGAATACTTCACATCTGACAGAGATCTCGTTAAGTGATCCACGCCACTCCTTAACCAGTTTAGATCTTACATTTAGCGATTAAAAGCTTTCAATTTCTGCCTGACTATCTATGTGCAGCGCGAAAACCAGGCCTTCTACTGCGTACATTGAAAGCCAAGATGCAGCTTTTCGGATTCCTGCGATTTCTGAGTGAAATATACTACAGGTATCAGGAGAACTAGAAACTCCTCCTCCTGTACAATAAGCTATTTTAGAAACATCCGTATATATTTCTATCGCAGAGCAATTAAAAATTATGTTGGATTCCCAATCGATTGTACTAGAAATAGTATGAGACAGACTATATCTGTTTTACTTGGTAAAGTATAGTTGATCAGAATCCACGAGTGGTCACTTCGTACACTAGGCAATTGCTGAAAATATGGAGGTTCGTTTCTAGTTTAGCAGTTGGAGTTGTTTTTAGTGCACTCTTTATACAGATCCGCGCCAATCTCTGTATTAATTCCAGAAATGCAGTGTAATATTTCTTGTCTAGTGCCGGTCACCAGGGCCTCGTAGATCAGAATAAGTCTTATTATCGCCGTACACATTCAGTGGACTACCGGGGCTAATTTGGTGCCAAGGGCCTTTTTACAGTTGTAAAGGACAACCGCGGCCTTTCTGACACGGTCTGTATATTCAGTTTTCTTCCTCCTCCAGGAGTACCCCTAAATATTTGGCATGGTCTGCGAACTGCAACGCTGTGAATTTAAGTTGTGGTGCAATGCATGGTATAGGGTGACCAAATAAGAACAATACGAAAAGAAACTTAAATAAAACAACAACTCTGTGAGATATTAAATTGATTCTAGCTTTATTTTGAAGCAACATTCATGCCATTATGTATGGCATAGCACATCATTAAATGGCCTCTTCGGCTTCGCTGGTAGTGCTTCAAGCGGTCGGTCCAATTTTTGATGACTCGGTTCAATATGTGCGGCGTTATTCCGGCAATAGCGTCTCAAATGTTGGCATCGAGTTCATCCAAAGTGGTTGACTTGTTAGCGTAGATTAAGGACTTGACGTAACCTCAGAGAAAATAATCGAGGGGTGTCAAGTCGCATAATCGCGGGGTCCAATTGATGAACCCTCGCCGTGAGATTACCCAGTCGCCAAATTTCTCCTCCACCATTTCGGGTGTTGCGTCGCTTGTATGGCATGTGGCACCGTCTTCTTGGAACCACAGCTCGGTTATATCGATGTTGTCGAGCTCCGGCCACAGAAAGTCGGTTAACATCGCTCTATACCGAGGAACATTGACGGTAAGCGTTTCTCCTTCCTCATTTTGAAAGAAATAAGGTCCGATGATACTGCCGTGCCATAAACCGCACCAAACAGTCAATCTTTATGGATGCATTGATGCTTAGTCGAACACTTGTGGATTGTGGTCGCTGCAATAATGGCAATTTTGTTTGTTGACATAGCCACTAAGCCAAAAATAGGCCTCGTCCAAGAAGATGATTTTTTGGATCTTTATTGATCCGGATCTCCGACCAACATTTCCAGCGCCCAATTAGGGACCTCACGACGTTGTCTATGATCGTTCGGCTTCAATTCTTGCGTCAGCACAATCTTATATGGATATAGGCCCAAATCCAACCGCAAAATAAGCCTGGTTGACTCTCTGGCGATACCCAATTCAGCTGATCGACGCCGAATCGACATTCCTGGGTCTTCTTCGATACTTCGCACCGATCTCTATCTGGTTGCTGGCTTAAGGTCTAAAGGAGTGTACTCACGCTCGAACTTTTCCAGGGTGCGACGAATTGCCTGCGCACTGAAGCCATGATGACGACCGACCTCACGACGAAATTCACGTTGCGTATTTACAACTGAGCCGGAATTTCGATATTTTTTAATAATTTCCACAAGTTCGGGAAGCGTCAAATCGTGCACAATGAAATGGCAAACCTTACTGAATATTTTGACAGCTGAATATCGTTGATAGCTTTAACAGCTGCTGAAACATAATAATTGGAAAAACTATCATTGCTATCTGGTCACCCTTTACTTTGTACCTTCTTGTGAATATCACTAGCCCAGTCTTGGAGGGCTTGACTCCGAACCCAACTTTATATGTCCAACTGAGAGCTTTCTGAGAGCTGATTACATCTCATCGTCCCACCTCTTCTCTATTAAGAACTCCGAATCTGACAATAAAACTGTAACAAGAATGGCACCGTTTTAGCTCCTTCGGGCAAATCCAGCTCGGAAAGATTAAAAAATATCCATCTCTAGCCCTCTAGCCCGGGCAATTCTAGTCACAGTAAATTTTAAACTTTTCTTCTGCGTTCCTCGTCAATGCTTCAAAATAGAAATTTCACATTATGTGCATTATTTTCATGCATGCATTAAATTCAATAGTTCTAACTTCTGATTAGTCAAGCACCCTTGTGACGCCATATTCAGTGCAAATTGGCAAATTAAGAGAAGAACTTTATTCGAATTTAAAGCCTAGTCTGCAAACTTACGAATCCTGTTCGGATCACAGTTAAAAATAAAAATAAAATCTTCTTCATTGCTTCACATCTCACGAATATCTAAAGTAAAACTGTCATGAGAAGCTTCTCAATTGAAAAATAGCTCCTTCGGCTAGGGATTGCTCCCTTCATGAAAAGCTAGGCCATAAACCTAGACCCTATATTGGCTATTTAAGCCCACACGCTATAGAGAACTGCTTATAGTTAAAGTTCTTCATCTATTGTACAAATCCCGTGAACTGTTCTGCATCCAGTATTTCGTGATCAGTCAATTTTTCTACCATCCTGGGATTAGCGGATTGCATTTCAGTGCTGAAAGTTTATGTCTCCAATTGTGTGCTATAATTCGAATAGAAAGGGACTTACTTGCATATTTAACTTTCCCAGAATTTTTCCACAAACAAATTCCATATGCTTTCAATAGCTGCAAAGACCTTTTATTGTTCATCAAAATTCCCATATTTCACCTGCTTCTGCTTCCCATAGCTTTTCGAATCTCTTGCGTTCACTTAATTACCCATTACTCCCCTCAAAAAATGAAAAAAATCAACAGAACAAAAAAAAAAAAATCGCAACCCAAACCCTAAAATCATCTTAATTTCATATATTTCACAAGTGTATCGGGCTACCATGGCATCTTCAGATAATGAATGGCTTCTGTTTCTTTGCAAAATAAAACCTTATCCCTGGCCTTAGCCTTCAGAGAAAATCCATCATCATCCAGGCGGCACCACTACTCAGACACACACACTCCAGAGATATAAAATTGATCTGTCTGCCGATGGATGGATGGTTTGATGGATTGAATGCTACGAAGAGGATCACTATGAGGTAACATCCAGGAAAACGCTCCATCCACAGTTGAACTCAAGCGAGCGACACACAAGCCCATAAAATTCTTTAGAATCCACCCTAAGGGTATATATTTCCTAAGAGCCACATATATTCTGGACTTCAACTACGCTGTGATCCTTGCGTTTGATTCTTCTTGCCGCCCTTCGTTCGGAAACTATCAATCTTCCAATTCTTGGAAATTTATTAGCAAGTTTCCCACGATACAGTTCTGCTCCGTCTCAACTTTACCTTTGATCTACCACTGCTCTAAATTAACATGTGGGCCTGTGGTTATTTTAGGCCTTGTCGTAGAACCAAATCGAACTATTGACCCGGTAAATAGTCCTCCGCCAGGGAAGATGTTCACTCTCTACTGAGAGATCTCCTGTTGAAGATATTTCAATTTTCCGGGAAATGACGGCACACAGTAGTTGTGTTGTGTTGTGTTGTGATGGTGAATACATGGGGTGGTAATACATGAGAGACCCCCCCAGTCAACGGGTACACATCGATAGGTGATCTATGCGAACATTAAACTCTCGCGAAACCTGCCCGCTTGCGCGATGATTAAGATCTCTCCAAGGTGTAGTGTACACTACGCAGGCTTTGCTGGCGAGGATCGTGTTTTTGCTTTTAATTAGCAACCACAGACACACACAGATACATCTGCAGACACACACCATCAGGCTATACTGCTTTGTGGATCGATTTTATGAAGCAGATAATGACGGGGCAAAAAAATATCTTTGCGCGCCTTAACGCGCTCAGGTAGCAAATCAATGTCTATAATCTTAATGAGAGTTGCTAAGTGCACGTGGAATGAAGTGATGGCTATCTGCAATGTTTGCTTTACCGTATCTATCTACTATCCCCTTTGCATCTTCTCCCGAGATGAAGAATAACAACTCAAATGGAGAAAAAAAAACAACAACTTTCATGCAACGTCTAATGTTTACTCGCCCGACAGCAGCACACACAGCCGATGGAGTGATGATTAATGTTGATCGATGAAATGTATCTGCGCGATCTTTCACCAACACGCAACACTCTGCTCCCAATCAATTAGCATCCATGCGTTAGAGCAAATAAAAAATCGCTTGTGACTGTGAAAATCCAGTTTGGTCTCATTTAAGTTGGTGGTGGGTCATCGCCAACAGAATATCCACACACGCTTTGGTTCCTCTTAGGGAATTGTTTCGTTTACGGAAGGAGATTCAAAACGTGGTTCTTCGAGAGAAGGGATATTTATCTATTTCTGGTATCGAAAGGAGGTGTTAAAAATATCCAGTAGATCAATAGAGCTCTTCGTAGGAATAGAAAATTTAGAGTTCGGTTGTCTCAATGAAGGATCTGATCTTCATGTTTGCTCAGGTAAATTGATTCCAAGAACGAGTTTCTTAGAAAATATCAATTCTTCATGGATATCTGGGTGGCGAATGGTCGCGTAACTACTGATTATCAAAAAAACATAGTTTGGGTAGGTAGTGCAACAGTCAGGGTCGTAAACAAGTGCTTGCTTTACCTTTCATTGGTAGCTTGTACTACAGGTAACGCGTAGAAAAATTATCATAAAATGCACCAACAAATTGAAAACGAAATGAATTGGAGCGATCGTAGGTGCCAACTATCTGAAATAGTGGACGTTCAAAACCTCTGTCACGATCGAATCGAACCAATAGTTCATCCCAAAAAGCAATACCGGATTGGTAATTTTTTCGAGGTTTACCGCTTCAAAGAAATCGATTTTTGTGTTTTCTAGATATTGATTGGATAATCAGTGGTAGAGGAATTCTACCAATAGATAGATAGATTCGGGAGATTACCTCCTTTTTGGAGAGAGTACATGTCGGTAACTGCAGTCAAAAACTGTCCCCAAAAGGGAGTTCTCTCCACAAGTTAGGGTTCATCGCCATTGGTAATGCTGATGACCTAGCGTTTGTTTTTAGCGGCAAAAATTACTTCTTTTTTTTTTATAATCTGCGCGCGGAGAAGGGGATATGAATACCCTTAAACTGTTTCAGGACACGGGCGTCGGGGAAAAGGGGGAAGAGAAACAGAGGAGGAGCCTATGCACGTTGGCTTTGAATGTTTGAAGGTTGTAGTGATGGGGAAATACAGAGCCTGGTATATCATTCCACATTCGTGTTGTTGGGCTGGAATCCTTATATTTGACAGTACGACCGAAGTTTGGCTTTAAGGTAAACTGATGTGTATTCGAAGCATGTCGCGTATTGCGGGTGAAATTTTGAAGGGGAGGAATGCAACTGGCTATTTCGCTGGAGCTTTTTTTATAAAAAAATCGATAACACATGGAGAGACCGGAGACATTTCTCCGATGTTCTAGTGAATGAATGCAATTCACAATGTCTCTATCGCCTATAAGTTTTAACGTGTGATTCTGTACCCTATCAAGAATGTGCAGAACGGTCTTGGGTGCACCGGACCTGATATGGGCGTTAGCCATCTCCGGCGTCATGCAAGGCTCTTTAAAACATGTTTGCGAATTGTGCAACAGACAAGGACTCTCCATTAATTATTGTAAGACCGTTTAAGTACCTTTCACCAAGAAAAGATAAATATCGAAGATTAGTTGGACTCGAGTGGACTACGGCAATGAAACTTGAGAAAAACCTGCCCTATGGCAGCACTGAAATCTATTGAAGGGTCACTTCGCCCTTAGGTTAGGTTAGGTTGAGGTGGCTGTCAGCAAAAGGAAGCCAACACACTTAGACCAATAATAAGTTCATTGTGATACCACATGGGTTTGATACGCGGGCTCTAACCTGCTCATTGAACCATTTGGAGTTTCTGATGAAGTGTAGAAGGTCCCTAACGTCAATATTATTCAGATTATTTAGATCGTTGAAACAGAAGGCTCCTAAGTGGAGTTTCCTTCTTTGGGAGAGAGCTCTCCTTCTCCTCCTCGTCCATGCAGCTTCTGCAGAAATCGTTTGAGAAGACGCTAAGCATTGTTGCATGCTTGTCTTTTAGACAGTTTCCAGTTATGACACCTATAACAGCTCTGATATGCTTTCTATTGAGAGAAATCAAATTCTTAGAGCTCATGTCTCATGTCTGGCAAGTTCGTCAGCCTTACAATTCCTTGGAATATCCCTATGTCCCGGCACCCAAATTAGGTGAATATTGAACTGCTCCGCCATCTCTATAAGAGACGATCGGCAATCTATAGCTGTTAAAGAATTTATTGAGGAAGATTCCAAGGATTTGATTACGGCTTCGCTGTCTGAAAAGATGCGGATATCAATGGACGATATCACGTTTTCCTATAGCCAAGACAAGACGTCCCTTATTGCCATTATCTCCGCCTGGAACACGCTACAATGGTTTGGGGGACGAAAAGAGAGGTTTAAATTAAGTCTATCAGAGAAGTCACCCATCCCGTCGTTAGTTTTCGAACCGTCGGTATAAAAATGTACCAAAGCCACCTTCTCCCAGAATGCTCTGAAAGGGATGGTAACTTGGAAGTTTTTGTCAAAATTTAACTTGGGTATAGTGTAGTCAATGTCTTCAGGAAAGATATTAAGTTTATTTAAAATGCAGGCGTGGCCATATACTTTTTTGGACCACTGTGAAGTACTCGTAGCTTTAAAACGAATAGCTAATTTAGCTGCCATTTGTCTGCCATAAATGTCAAAAGGTGTTAAATGAAAAAGAATGTCCATAGCTGCGGAAGGTGTCGTTTGCAGTGCTCCGCTAATGCACAGACAAGCTGAACGTTGGACTTTGCTTAGTAGCTTCTGGTTTATTGCCTTATCCTAGGCAATCCACCAGACAACTACCCCGTACATAAGATAATGATCGGTCTAATGACGGAGATATAGAGCCACTGAGTTAGTCTGGGTTGTAAGCCCCATTTGTACCCAATGGCTTTTTTGCAAGAAAAGAGTGCGATAGTGGATTTCTTAACTGTATTAGGTTTCCAGCTTAGTTTCCTATTCAAAATAAGACCCAGATATTTTGCTTCGTTGGAGAAAGTTAAGCTTGTTCCATTAAGGGATGGAGGGTCAATAGGTGGGATTTTGTATTTCCTTGAGAAGAGGACTAGTTCGGTTTTGTGGGGGTTTACTCCTAGACCACACCGAGCTGTCCATCTAGATAGCTTATTTAAAGCGTTTTGTAGGAGCTCTTTTAGTGGTAGTGAGGTGCTTACCGGAGACTGCTATTGCAACATCGTCCGTATAGGCGATAACTTCATAACCCTCAGCTTCCAGGATTATCAATAGTTCATTAAGCATCAAATTCCAAAGAAGTGGGGATAGGACGACCCCTTAAGGGGTACCCCTGCTGACATATATTCTAACAGATGTCCCATCCAGCTTTGAGTTGATAATCCGACTATTAAGCCTTGATTATCGCAGATGAATAGACGTTGTTAAAAGTGGCTTCAATATCTAGAAAAGCTACCACGATGTACTCCTTAAGATGTTCGTTCTTATTGACTAACGTATGCAATGCTGTTTCTACTGATTTGCGCTTACAGTATGCCTGTTGAGACGTAATTGTGTGTCAATACTGTCACGTAAATGGATATCAACTATTCGTTCTAGAGTTTTTAGAAGAAAAAATGATAGACTAATGGGTCTGAGGTCTTTTGGACTGGCGTGTGAATATTTACCAGCTTTGGGTATGAATACCACATTGACTTCTCTCCATATATGCGGGATAAGGGCCAGATTCAGACAGATGACATTTGTAGTTCAGCAGGTGTTATGCCATCTGGTCCAGCGGATTTGTATGGTTTGAAGCTATGTAGTACCCATAGGCGTTTGTCCTGCGCAATCAGACTTGAGAAGTTAGTTTTTTGAGTATTTGACTTGATAGGGTCAGTATTGTTGGCAGTTAGGGAATTACTTGGGAAGTGTGTATCAATAAGTAAATTTAACGTATCTACACTAGAAGTTGTCCAAGACCCATCTGTTTTTAACAAACAGCTGGGCATTGAAGGGTTTGTCGCGAGGATTTTTCTCACCCTAGACGCCTCAGAAGAGTCTTCTATTTTAAAACAAAAGAGTCTGCAAGAATTACGTTTGGCTTTCCTCAATTCTTTTTTGTATGTTTTTAAGGATTCTTTGTACGAGTCCCAGTCAGATGCATCTCCTCCCAGTCAGATGCATCACCTTCGCCCTTATAAGTCTTCATAAAGAAGAATAGAACACAGGTATGAACCAGGACATGTTCGATGATCAAAGAATGCTGCTTTCGAAGGCTATTTGTGGTGGAAATATTATACCGCAGTAACGGGTCGTCTGTCGACTGGTGGACTGTCACTGAACCCAAGAAGTCTGGTATGGTTTACTGACGGTCATTGGACCCAACACCACTGTGTAGATGTCCTAGTGTTTTCCTGGCTGAAATTCAAGCCTTTCAGATCTGTACCATGATAAGCTTTGAAAAAGGGGCGCTGGGATTTATATAATGATTTCTTAGTCAGTTGGCTAAAAGTTGGCCAAGTGTTGCCCTGGTGCCTTGCAATCTCTTGCCAAACACAATAAAGTCAAACTTGCTTGGGTAAATGGTCACCAAGGCATAGAAGGAAATAAAACTGCAAATGAATTAGTTAGAGTTAGATCATCTACACCATTCTTACGATGAGAGCCTATTTGTGGCATTAACTGGGCGGTTGCTAAAGCTTTGATTAATAAATTGAGAGCACCAACTTCGTCTATTCCATTGGGAAACTGTTTCCTAGATTGACATCAACCTAGTAGATACCATTTCTAAAAAAATATCCCGGAATTATGTGTTATTCATGTGCTTATATGATGCATCATGATGCGTCAGGCCAATTGGTTTAAATGATCTTGGTTTGGTGGTATCTTTCTTGCTCATTTTCGAAATAAAAATAAAGATCGTTTCCACAATATTTTCTCACTGTAATAATATGATGGACAACAAGGTCTGTGATTTTAGGAAGCCCTCCTATAGCAAACACATTCACAATTAATAGGAAAAGCTGAGATGTTCAACTAGCCTTCCGGACTGTACATATATTTTCCAAGCGGGATTTCTACAATCCAAAATAGAATCAATTTCTTAGCCAATCACTTAGTTTATTTTCTTCATCAGATCTCCAATTTGCTTGTCCATTAGCACCTTTTCCCAAGAGTCACAAGAATCATTAGTTAAAGCTAATATTATCTTCCGGCCTTAGTTAACAACATCGTTTTAGATACACTTTATCTAAGCGTTTCACCTGCAAGATTTCACCCACTCAACCGTATTCACACACCTATCCAACCTCTAATATATTTATTCCACATATAGAAGCTGAACAGGTGTAATTGGAATGTCACAAGTGCGCCATGATGAATGGTTACAACTCAACTCGATTCGAAGTATCTGTGCAAATTTATTCAATTATGCAAATTATTTGCCTCCACCCCCTTTGGTGTTATTATTGTGTATATGCCACCCCGCTAAATGGACTGTTAACTTCACTGCTTATAGCTCTTTAAATTGGTCACCGGGAACGACATTTAAGCAGCAGACATGACATCATCATCATCATCAAACAGTTCCGGGAGGATTCCAATTCCAATGTGGCTGGTGATCCTTGTTAGTGCAGAGTTACCACGTCGCATCGCTTTATCTTGAGAATGGGGAAAACCACCAGCATAAATGCCACGCCAGGCGGCTTAAGCGGCATGTAATCAATGATCATAAGCGATTTACTTTAAACGTTGCTCTCTCTAGTGCTTCAAGAAAGTGCTCAGTGATTTGGGACGCGCGTACACACTATCTTATTATCGTTGATTTAAAACGTCCCGGTGCAGGGTATTTTACGTCTAAATGGCAATGAGATACTTTTTTTCCCCCCTTTTTGGCTCGTAATAATAATAATTTTGATGTGCAAAGTGCATAGAGAGACTGAGAGACCTTTGTGCCTAACACTCCACACTCTCACTCGTCGACATCGTTGGAGTCGTCGAAGTCTCTGGAGTCGCCGTGTAGAGGCGGCTTTCAGGTTAACAGCAGGTTGGATGTTACTCCTGATGATGATAATACTGATGATGATGATGGTGTTGGTAGAATCCAACCGAACCGCGTAGAAGTGAAGAAGTTCATGTTCGATAGGGGTATTTAATCGAATATCTTTTACACGCCATGGAATGCTGTTGATTCAGTTGAACCGCCGTCAACATTGTCGGGGTAAGCCAGGCATCAGGCGCACTTCGGTTCGGTTCGGTTCGGTTCGGTACAAAACGTTTATCATCATTAGATCCAATTTAAAGACGGGTTATCATTTTGATTATGTTGTGTGAAAACAAATTACGTTCGGCCTTTTTAGCTCACCTCTATACTATACCTTAGATAGATGCATACCTCACCTTCCTCCCCTCTGAGGTGGGGAGGGCCTATTGATGGTCGATTATTGATCATTGTAAGCGCGGACAAAGTTGAAGGTTATTTTCGTTTTATTTATAATGCAGGTGCTAAAATGAAAATGGAAAATGTACACTCAAAGATGGTAGAGACACCAGTCTCGGTGTGCTTGTAGAAAATATTAGATATTCTTAAGTTTAACAATGAAAAACCACAATCGCGGTGTCTTGCGGTGAATATAATTTTATTAAGTTTCTATCGCTGCAATCAGCGTGCAATGATTGCAAGGGGATAATTCCATTGAACAGCTATTGGCAATTGGAAAATAAATTTCATTTTAATGAGATACCCAGGGGATAATGACGAACAACGCATTACCTTGTTGTAAATTGCGTTGACTTAATAGATATAAATTAGCTGCTGGTGACCCAATTTTGTTTACGAGCCTATTAACATGGTGGTTCCTTGTTTTTGGATATATCTGTTTGTTTGAATAAAAGTAATAATTTTGAAAACGGTTGCCTTATCTTCCATTGGCGAAAGACTACATTGCTTGTACGTAAATGTTACTCAGTAAAACCAGAGATTTTTTAGCAACATGTAGCTAGTCGAGGAAACATACTTACTTATGTCTTGTATCCCCTTGTGGATCCTAGGACCTTTACTACGTCTACGCGCCGTCGTGTAATATGTCTCAGCTTTCCCCAACTTTTCCCTAATTGCCATGCTCTCTTCTCAATTGTTCTGCGCCAAGTTTTTCTCAGACCGCCAGGAATTCTGTCATCCTTGGTTAAAAGGTTCCACTTCATAGCATTGTTAGCTATGGAACTGTCACCTTTTTGGACTGTATGACCAATCCACTACCACTTCCGGCGTTGGATGGTTATGGCTTTTGATTCTTGGCCCATTCCATGGTAAAAGTGTCGCTAGAGATACGGTTGATCCAGAAAATCCTTAAGATGTTGCGCAGGCACCTGTTAAAAAACGTTTGCAGCTTTCTTGTGACAGTAATGGTCACTCTCTATGTGCTGCACCTATATAACAGCACGGATACAACGTTGGAGCGGAACAGCCTTACTTTGGTGTTCAAATTCATTGCATTGCTTCGTCATATTTTGGACAATATCCCGAACTCAGATTTTACTTTAGCGATACTGTTAGACATATCCAGTTCGGTTCCACAAAGAGACAATACTGGAAATCTTCTACTCTCTCTACCAGTTGTCCCGACGTTGCCTGGAGGTCTATAATTCTGTGAGAGAGTAAGTATACATCATCAGCATAGTCAAGGTGTTTCAGTTGAGATGTAAGAGTTCATTGAATTCCTCCGTTTCCCGTATATAAAGCTGCACGAAGCACATCGCTCATCACCAATAGGAATAGTATTGGTGAAAGAATGCAGCCTTGCCTTACCCCACTTTGAATCTCAAATTCTTCAGACAACCTTTATGCAGAACGTGCAATTAATTTATCGGGAATACTTCTCCTGTGGTACTCCAAATAAACTTCCTGTTGACACTATCGAACGCTAACAGCAGGTGAAGTGGCGATCTACGAGTATATTCAATGTATTGCTGGATGTTAATTTCCAGATTCTATTGATATCTGATTCGGCAGCAGTTGCGAAGCAGTTACTGTTGATGAACTCCTCAAACGAAATAAGAACAACGACCTTCGGATCTGCACGTGAAATGTTCGGACCATTAAGAG
The DNA here is from genome assembly GCA_963082735.1 of Pocota personata. Taxonomy (NCBI): domain Eukaryota; kingdom Metazoa; phylum Arthropoda; class Insecta; order Diptera; family Syrphidae; genus Pocota; species Pocota personata. The sequence continues at coordinate 42,220,057 of OY720429.1, read as the reverse complement.
GCCATGTGCAACCGAGCGTATCTATGATACATCGGTGACTGTTACAGGGAGAAGAAGTAGTGTTTATTTGTATGTGGATTTGTCTTCAAAGGTAGACTTAGGCAAGAAGTATTGAGCTTTAAACATGCGAGTGAAGGCCTGATGATAATCCGCATTAAGACAAAATTATGAATCATCAGCCTAATATGCGCTTACCTGCCACTAAGATAAGACAACGTGACTAAAGATTGCTTTTATGATCTCCTAGACAGAACTTTTGACCAATGTCCAGGTCAACCAATGCCATTAGAATCGTGTTTGGCGATCGAAAAATACAGCCTACATTTTTTTTTATAATTTGCGCGCTCTAAAGAGGATTTGAATTCCGTTATATTTTTTCAGGCCACGGGCGTTTGGGAAAAGGGGAAGAGGAACACAGGAGATGCCTGTGCTCGTTGGCTTTACATGTTTAAAGGTTGTAGTGATGGGGAAATACAGAGCCTGGTAGATCATTCCATATTCGTGTCATTCGGCTTATAAACGAATCCCTATATTTCACAGTATGATCGAAGTACGGCCTACGGGTGAATTGATGTGCATTCGAAGCATGACGCGTATTGCGAGTGAAATTTTGAAGTGGAGGAATGCAAGTGGCTATTTCGCTGGAGCATTTTTTATAAAAAAAAAGCGATAAAGTAGGGAAAGACACGAGACGATGTTCGAGTAAATTTATTGAGTTCACAATGTCCCTATCACCTATAAGTTGTAACGCGCGTACCCTATCTAGAATGTGCAGAACTGTCTTGTGTGCACCAGACCCGATATGGGCGTTATATTCCTGCTTTGGGCAGATGAATGCCCTATAAATTGAGGCTGGAAACAGACTCTGGTTAATCGGCTTTGCGATGGTGTGAAATAGCATGGAAGCATACGATTCGCATACCTCAATATTCATAAGGGGACTTGGCGCTCTCCAGATCAACTAACTGTCAACTAAATTGATTGCCATATCATCTATTCCTGCAGTATTTTGGATGATCGCATCTTCCGAGCAGCTATCATTGACTCGGACCACTATCTTGGTGCTGTCATGGTACGAGTACTCATGTACCATTCCAAATATAGTGTGAGATAATTTAACATCCAACGGCTACAATCGCAAGAGACTGGCAGAGCATGAACCTCTTAAGAAGCCCAACACCCCCAACGTTAAGCGCAAATGAGTAATGGCACCCATCAACAACGCCGCCTCTGATGGGGTTTCTCCCATCCACCACAAAGAAACACCTGGCTCCCAAACGCACGCAGAAAATCAAGAGGGTGACGAGAGGAGCTTACGACATTTACAAACAGAAGAGGAGGGAAAAACACCAACTTCTATGAAAAAAGAAGAAAAATTATGAAAAATTCGAGATCGTGTCAATGGAGAGGTGTTACTCGTATAGCAGGAATGATGTCCAAAAGTTTTACCAGGAGGTAAAAAGAGCATGCCAATGCTACTGAAGCCTGTAGGGATGAAGAAGGTGCTGACAATTTGGAAAGATCTCTTGTGCAGACTGTTAACCGATGGTGACGTCCAAACTTAGGACGATGACGATCAACAATTCCGTCAACCCACCATGGTGAGGTGAAGTTAGGAATATCTAAACATAAATCCAACAAGGCTGCTGCAGCCGATGGTCTAACTGCTGGCGATGATTTGGTACTGCGCATACTTGTATTAACTCATCTGTAAGATATGATAGAATGGAAGTATTCATCGATTGCTTAATCCTCAAGAAAGGAGTCAGTCTAAATTGCGCCAACTACAGACGCATTAGTCTTCTCAATATCTCGTATCCTATATACCATATTACGTGAACGCCTTAAACCTTTTGCCGACAATCTGATTGGTCTTTATCAGTCTGATTTTAGGCCAGGCAAGTCCACCATAGATGAAATATTGCGGCAGATCTTGGCAGAAACCCAGGAAATCCAAATTGATACTCACCACATTTCCAGAGATCAAGCGAAGGATCACTCTTGCCAACCGCTCTTTCTTTGGGATAAGAAGGCAATTGAGTAACAAAGCCCTCCCATGGACAACTTAGGCGACTTTTGATAAGACCCTCATCATCCCATCGCTCCGCGGCATTGAAAGTTTTCGAATCCATCCCAGGGGGATGAAACGGTAAAGGAAGACCTCACTTAAGATGGAACACACGAGTGGAAATGACCTCAACCAACTTCATATGTAGAACTGGAAACGGCTTGCACAAGATCGAGTTGATTTCAGACGCTTGTTGGTTCAGGCCCAGTTCAACTATGGACTGTAGCTCCATCTAAAATAAAGTGAAGTAAGTAGTGGCCTTCGAGGTCATGGGATAGATACACCTGTGCTAGCTTATAATTGTTAGAACCAAATTTCAGATTGGTCACATAAAGCGATGCCTATTCGTTAACCTTCCTTAAAAGCTTTGCTGTGCACTTAGCTTTCATGTATGGACGTCCTCTAATTGGTTGATCTTCTGCGTTCAATTTATAGATAACTCTTATTGGAGCTTATTACAACAGCTTGAAGTTGTCAAACCAATATCGCTGAAGATCTTCTCAATATTGTTCTCGAAAAATAGCAAAGAGATTAATTTAAAATTTAGATTATAGGGTGACCAGATAAGAACGATATGAAAAGAAATTTAAATAAAACAACAACGGTGTAAGATATCAATTCGATTGCTTGCTTTATTTTAAAGCTACATTTATGCCATTATGTATGGAATAGCACATCATTTAAATGGGTGCTTCGGCTTCGCTGGTACTTCAAGCGGTCGGTCCAATTTTTGATGATTCGGCCCAATATGTGCGGCGTTATTCCGGCAATAGCGTCTCGAATGTTGGCCCCGAGCTCGTCAAAAGTAGTTAGCTTGTTAGCGTAGGCTAAGGACTTGACGTAGCCACAGAGAAAATAATCGAGGGGTGTCAAGTCACATGATCGCGGCGGACTCGTCCGAGAAGGTGGTTTTTTGGACAAAACCCGGATATCCGGCCAACATTTCCAAGGCCCAATAAGCGAACTCACGGCGTTCTCTATGGTCGTCCGGCTTCAATTCTTGCATCAGCACACTCTTATATGGATGTAGACCCAAATCTAAAACCGCAAAATAAGCCTGGTTGACTCTCTGGCGATGCCCAATTCAGCTGATCGGCACCGAATCGACGATTTTGGGTCTTCGTCGATACAGGCCGGAATTTTGATAATATTTTTAATAATTTTCACATGTTCGGGAAACGTTAAACGATGCATAATGGAATGGCAAACCTGAATATTTTAACAGCTGGATGTCATTGGTAACTTTGACAGCTGCTGAAACATAATACGAAGTAGTTGGAAAAACTATCATTGCTATCTGGTCACCCTTTATAATAAATGACTACGAATCCATCTAAAGCGCAATTATTCACCAAGTGACAAAAATTTGTCGAGTGTTTAACTTTGAGTGGCTTAGTCATTGGTCTTGAAGAAAGTTGATCTACATACAACCTTCTAAAATGTGTAGGCCATACAGCCAGTCTGAAAAGTAGAACTCGTTCTAAATGGCAAAACAATCTTCAAATAAATCTCCTACAACCATTTATGTACATTTATTTCACTTAAATTATTTTATCAGTCAGAAAACATTTGTAGCACATTAAACAAGGCTTTAGGGGCACACAAAGTGTGTTGTTAACAAAATTGTTATGCGTTTAATTGCTTCATTAAAAAAGAACAAAGTTATCTTGCCATACTTTGTGGGCCATTAAAACACTTCACATTCCTTTAATGAGATTCTCGTCTCTCTCTCGCTCTGTCTTTACAGATTCGACGCGAATAAATCAACAAAAGGTGCATCCAAACTGCGGCGGGATCTAATCAATGCGGAGATAGCCAACCTAAGAGATTTACTGCCGCTGCCACAGTCAACGAGACAGCGGTTATCGCAGCTTCAGCTAATGGCGCTGGTGTGTGTTTACGTCCGAAAAGCGAACTACTTTCAACAAGGTGAGTCATATGTGAACGTTTGGTGTATATGTGGCCGTCGCGCCGCCGCTTCACTTAATTTTATTTATTTAGATTTTCAATTACACTGGACATGGCAAACGTAGAATGCGAAACTTCTCCTCTATTTGTAGGAGACAAGTGTCTCTTTACAGCAATTAGATGCAACATGCAGAACAATTGCAGTGAACTGCTGATGGGCGCCTGACTAGGAATTTGATAGCTACACAGGCTTAGAATAGCGTGAGAACTAATTGAGCGTAGTCTTGGGGAACGCGGATCTTTTTAGCACAAAATTAGCGAATTATGTCACAATTGTGGTGTGGTTCAGGCAGGCAGACAGAGGGAAATTCTCTCCGAAAGGCGGCTTCATTTCATCGTGGCTTTGGGTGTAATTTAGTCAAGTGACGTGTGTTAAGCAGTATTTATTGCTGTCAGTACTTGGAGTTGGGTTTGGTGCTGATCTGTTAGGACTTCTAGAATGGACTGCAATAGTTTGTAAAGGGGCACGGATTGGATTGACATTCTGGCTGGTTGACAAGAAGTTACTGAATAGTTTGCTGTTTGTGTGTCAGTCATTGCATATTTAAGAGATGTATTAAGCTGACTTGTTGATGATCCTAAAACGGTGACTAGAAAGACCTGTATTCATTGCTTATGAACTAGTGGGAAAAGAAGGCGTCTTGTTAATAAAATTTAAAGTTTGGGTGACAAGAAAACTGTATAGATCGATCGAAATCTTGAAATCGAAGTTTTGTCAGCAATAAACCAATTTGAGGAAAGACATCTTAACCATACCCTTTCTACTTTTTAGCCTTCTAGCAGTGCTTGTGATCCAAGATTATCCCCGTTCACTTCACCTAATATCGTTAACATTTTCAGAACGTCGCTTAATAATAAAAAATCCGCTGGTGTTGATCAAATTTTGAACTTCATTGTAACAAAAATGCAAGCGCGTGCTCATAGTAGTGTCAGATTCTTACTGACTAAAAAAAACACCACTCTGCGATTTAATTTGTTATATATTGCAACTAAGAAGGACCTTGTCAAGCAATTTTTCTATCATGAAAAAAAAACTCGTTTGGCAGGTTACTTTCGCAATCTAGGCGCGGTTGATTCCTATCTCGCCAAGTCGAAAGGTTTCGTCCCTTGTAGTCGGCGCAATAAATTGCTTTCATCCAGAATTTGTAGAATTGTATTGTTGACATGCCCGATTAGTCGGTTTCTATGCTTTCTCGCGAAGCTTCTAATTTCAGCTTCGATTGTCGGAATTCCGAGATCCCTGTGGATATCATTGTTTCTAGTATACCACGGTGCGTGGACAATTTCTCTTAGCACTTTATTTTGAAAAGTTTGTAAAATATTGGCGTTTGTTTTCTTGGTACAGTCCCAAAGTTGTATACCGTAAGTCCACACCGGCTTTAGCACTTGCTTGTATAAAAGCAGTTTGTTCTCAATACTGAGCTGGGAGTGTTTTTCGAGCAACCAGTTTATTTCTCTATATTTGATTTCGAGTTCTTTACGTTTCATTTTCACGTAAGAATTCCATTTCAGTTTTGCGTCGAGTGTCATTCCAAGGTATTTGGCCTCGTTTGCAAAAGGTATTTGGGCCAAGTTTAGGAAAATTGGCAAAACATTAGTTTTCTTATAAGAGAAATTCAAGTGAACAGATTTAGATTCGTTGAGGGTGATCCGCCAGTCCCTCGTCCATTCATTTACTTTATTCAGTGCGTTTTGCAGTTTTGCAGTCGTTTCTTCAATTGTCTTACCTACGGCTAGGATAGCGGTGTCATCGGCAAACGTAGCCAGGATAGTGCCATCTTTTTTCGGTATATCTCGAGTATATAACAGATAGAGAAGTGGCCCAAGAACGCTTCCTTGCGGTACACCGGCCGAAATTTCTTTGAGCTCCGAGTATTCATTTCCATGTCTAACACGGAAGAGTCTATTCCGAGATATGATTCTAGAATGTCGTATAGGCATACAGGGAGAACTTGTCGTAATTTACAATTCAAGCCATCATGCACCACCTTATCAAAGGCTTGCGAGACGTCAAGAAATACGCTTGAGCATATCTTTTTCTCTTCAAGTACTTTCTCGATTACGTCAGTAATTCTATGCACCTGGTCAATCGTCGAATGCTTACTTCTGAACTCAAACTGGTGGTCAGGGATAAGATTATTTCCTTGTATAACCGGTTGGGGACGCCTTAGTAATATCCTCTCGAAAGTTTTGGATACAACTGGAAGTGTCTATAAGATTTTACCTCATATGACGGCTTTCCTGGCTTTAAAACCATTATAACTTCCGCAACTTTCCATTGGTTAGGCACGTATTTTAATCTGAGCGCAGCATTTACAATATGAAGAAGCTTAATCAATGTTTTTCTAGGTAAAGCTTTGAGAATTTCTCCGATGATCAAGTCATAACCAGGAGCTTTCTTAGGTTTTAGATTCCCGATCTCATGTTTGAGTTCCCTTAGCGTTGCACTTGTAAGTGCTAAATCGTCAGATGGTAAATCCGGCCTATTGATATTGTCATAAGACACTTAAAGGTGTCTTCCAGGTGGACCGCAAAAACGTCCGCTTTTTCTTTATCTTCCCTTGCCCATTCATTGTGATTTAATTTAATAGGCGGCGCGGGGACCTTGGGCCTTTTGGTGCCTTTTACAGCTTTCCAAAGTGAATAATTGGAATCTTTTTTCGCTGTTAAACTTTGAAGATAAGAACCTATCGCACGATTCTTAAAATCCTTTATAGTCTTCTTCAACGAATTGCACAGGTGATTCAAGTGAGCTTTATGTTGCGGAGCATGACTCTGTTGCCATTTCTTACGTGCTTTTCTTTTTTCCCTGACCAATTCTTTTATTTTCGTAGGATATCGTAGACCATATTTGTCAGGAGTTTTCCTTGGATTGGGAGTATTATTCCAAGAGGCGAGCTGTACGATCTCAACGAAGCGATCAACTTCAATCTCAAGTTCATAGGGTGTCGTAAGTGGAACGCTCAATTCAACATTGTCTTCAATTTCGTTCCTAAAGCCTTCCCAGTTAGTTGTCCTACCGGTTAATCTCGCTGGCTCTAGGGTATAGACTAGTTTTTCGCTCAATGTCAAAACAACTGAGGAATGGTCAGACGACAGATCAAAGCTCTCTTCAACTTTAATGTGGTTGGTAGAAATTCTTTTCACGACGTAAAAGTCGATCAGGTCAGGTATTTTCGAAGTATCAGTTGGCCAGTATTTCGGTTTACCCGTCGAATGGAAATCACAACTGTACCCCCGTAGAGCATTCTGCCTTTTTGCGAGCTGTGTCTTGAGCCCCAGAATGTATGTTTCGCATTAAAATCGCCACCAATAATGAAATTAGGTTTCAGCAATTTAAACAAGTTAGTAAAGTCACTTTTTCAGGCGCGGAACGCGGTGGGCAGTAGATAGATGAGATTTTAAGAGTACACTGACTATTTTTTACTCGAATTGTGCACAGTTACAAAGTTTCAAGCTCGATCTTTAGGTCTTCGGATTGTTCGATGCAGTCTTTAATATACAATGATGATCCGCCTCTCGCTTTTCCCGAAGGGTGACCAGCGTGGTAATCATTATAGCCTTTTTTTTTAAATGCGATTCGATTTTTACGTGGGTTTCAGAAATTAAGCAAATATCGACATCTTTTTCACGCAAGAATATTTCAAATTCGTCAAGTTTTTGCAAAAGTCTGTTTACATTTTGGGGAAAACTAAGATTCTGATGTATAAGACCCTTATAAGATCAATTCTAATATACGGTTTCTCTACTTGGTTTATCATATCACCCACTGTAGCCAAGGAAATGGAGATCTTGGAAAGGAAAATATTGAGATTTTGCTGCGGAATATTTAGAAAACCAAATAAAAAATGGTTCCCTAACAAATCTACATGTGAGGTAACTCGGGCTACACCCCTTATGAACTATCAAATAGAACTGTTCACACTTTAACCCACTGGTAAGATCTTTAGTGGACTCTTATATAAACGGCAGTTTGAATGACAAATGTTATTTGTCACCTGTAAACCTTTTAAATGAGAACTCATTATCTCTAATAAGACCAGATACAAATAGACACCAGTTAGCACCGTTGTATGAAAAGCATCTTCTTTAACTATATTGATTAAAAATAATATTTTTTTAAAAAAAAACTATAAAAGTAATTCCTAACATAAGGCTTTGTTTGAAAACATAAAAGTTTTGGATTTTCTTGTGACCGTATAGTAATCTAAAGGGTGTCCCAAAATTTGAGAAGCAATTCGGATATAAAACAGATTTTGAATCAAAAACTTTAAATGTTTTATTGATTCATAAACACTCATTCACACTTGATTCATAACACTCTTTTATCGAAATTTTCCATAACAGTTTTGTACAAATGTGGCTGAATTTCATTGATACAACGTTCAATTTGCTCCTTCAAGACGTGCGTGGTCGTGGGTTTGTTGGCATAAACCTTAGACTTGAAAAAATCCCACAGAAAAAATTCAAACGGCGTTAAATCGCATGATCTGGGCAGTCAATTCTGATCACAAAAACGGGAAATTGCACGACCAGGAAATGACTCATGCAGCAATTGAATTGTTTCTCAGGCTGAATGGCATGTGGCACCGTCTTGTTGAAACCACGTACCGTCCACATCCATGTCTTGCAATTTAGGTTTAATAAACTGGATTATCACGTCGCGATAGCGAGCACCATTAATCATCACTCGTGGATTTTTTGGACCCCAAATTCGACAATTTTGACGATTAACAAAGCCATCAGATGAAAATGGGCCACATCGCTGAAGATGATTTTGTTTGAAAAATCAGCATCCACTTGTTGTTTTTTCAAAATACATTTAATGAACTCTCTTCGCTGTGCGTGGTCATGCATACAAATCTTTCATGAGAATACGCTGTAGGGAACTGCTCGAAATATCCAATTCTTAACAAGAGTACCGAATTGATGTTCCTGAACTCTTAACAATACTTTGACGAACTGCTTCGATGTTTTGTATTGAACGGCTGGTTCTTCACAGTTGATGAAGTTAAATCACTATTTCGACCATATTTTGTATGAAAATTGCGAGAAGTAGCTGTTAAACCTTCATTATTTTTAAAATATTGCTCAACAATGAAAACGCGTTGTTTTTTCGTGTAGCACTCCATTTTTAATAATCCTGAACTGTCAGCTGTCACGCTGTCTTTTTTTTTTTTTTTTGTTGGCAGCACTTTACCGCACAAATGGGGTAACATTCAAATCTTGTGTGAATTTTGGGACACCCTTTATGTAAACCATTGAGGATTTTTAAATCGTCTTTGTACGTACGAGTATGCAGGTCCTACAAACATAATTATTGACATCTTATAGGATAGAAAAGGAATATAGTTAAGTTAGTGTTGGTTTTAGTTAGTTAAGGTTACTATTAAAGTGCAAATTAGTGAATGTACGTCGGAATCAAGCGTATACAAAATAATGTTGTACGAAGTACAAATCTTGATTTATACCTATCTAAACAATTGCTTTATTTTTGTTCAAGTCAGACGTACGAGTATCAATAAGTCAGCAAAAATATATAATAAGAATATATGGTATAATAATAATGTACTGATTTAGTTTGCCTCAATTGATATCTATCCATCTGTTAAGCAGTATTTATTGCTGTCAGTACTTTGAGCTGTGTTTGGTGCTGATCTGTTAGGACTACTAGATTGGATTTCAATAGCGTGTATGGATTGGATTGACATTCTGGATGGTTGACAAGAAGTTACTGAACAGTTTGCTGTTTGTGTGTCAGTCATTGCATATTTAAGAGGTATTTTATGTTGACTTGTTGATAATCCTAAAACGGTGACTAGAAAGACCTGTATTCATTGTTTATTAACTCTGTAAAATAAATAGTTTGGAAATAATGCGTATTGCTTGGGTAAGTGTCTATGCCTCATGGAAATTTAATTTGAATTCAGAAGTTCTTAATGTAAAACACTACTGAGTACGTAAGTACTACCCATTTCGATCACTTAGCTTAGCTAAACTTCATATATAGTTGCAAAGAAACACGGCAGTTGTTAGCCACACTATTCTTTCTCATCCTAGCTATTGAATTAAGATTTTTGTATTCAAATCTTTATTTCGTAAGACAAAGGTGAGAGTTTTCTCGTGTTAATGACTCACGTATAAATTAGAAATTTTGACAAGATGAGTTTTTAAAAGTCCAGCTCAATTTATTCGGGAATAGTTAGAGATAGAGAATGGAGGATGACATTATTTGATGATCTTCATTACCCTTGAGCGTCCATGAGGATATGAACGAAACTAACACTTTTTAAATGAGAATGGGTATTTTTGAGTTAATGCAAACATTTTTTCGTAAACTTATCCGTTTTGGAGATATTCTATAATGAAAGAATGAGTTTTTTAAAAAGTTCACTGCATTTTTCTCGGAAACGGATAGAGATAGGAGACAAATAATTGTAGGCGAAGTTGTATGGAGCATGAAGATGAATTGATTGGTGACCTTAGATGTCCTTAGTTTTAAGGATATGGACTAAAATGTTCTCTTTTTGTATGAAAATGCCAGATTTGTCAAAATACCAAGGTGTAGGAAAAAATTTGAGTCATCATGCCGAATAATAAAAGATCCTGTTTCTCAAAGCCTTCTAAATGTAATTGAAAACACTCTGGCTAAGGTAAGCGCCGATTAGGATATTTCTTGTTATTTTCCAATCGTTCCTTTGCAGCATTTCCACCGCAGAGTCCATAGACGTAGATAATGCCTGTGTATTTTTCATTGGAAAAATGTTCTATTTCAACATCAGCAACTTTTACGCATATTTGAATTTCTGAAACATCATAGAAATTATAAGTTTCCGGTCAGTCTAAAGTGTGTATTTTCTATTTGTTGGTGCAGGATAGGTTAGGATTTATGGGTTGACGTAGAGGGTGAAAGACCTACTACGCCACACTTAGATCAATGTAGATTCATTGTGATGCCCAAGGAGTGTAGCTTCCCCATTCGTAAACTCTATGGGTTCTTAAACCAACCCGATGCATTGATAAATTTGCTTATCTTATTATTTGATAGTTCTTCTAAGTCTTGGAAGAAATATTTACATAGTATGCAGAATCTAAGGCGGTAGAGTCCTGAATAATGGCACAGGAAGTGGTGTGTATTTTCTTGTACATTCTCATTGCCGAGGCTGCGGCATATCATCTTCGCTTATTCCCAATTTCTTTGTGTGATAACGCAACGATGTCCACTTATCATCCCCATTAAACTAGGTATGGTATATTTGTTGAAGTGTAGAATTTGCTCGGTTCGATTTTTATCGTAGAGCGGCCAGAGTTTACTTGAATTATACAGGATTCTAGTGATCTCCATATGCTATTTGCTATGGCAATCATTTTATTTCTAAATTCTAGGTTTAGGTTGCAGGGTGGTTTCTTAATTGACGAGGCAGCTCGTTCAGGATTTAGTGCTGACCCTCCCTTGTCAACTCATCAGCCTTCTCATTTCCTGAAACGCTATTATGTCCGGGTACCCAGCAGAGTTTTACATTGTGTTGCGTATGAAGAACCCGTAGCTCTTCGCGACAGCAAAGCACAGGCTTCGATTTTATTTGCGTGGCGGAAATCGTTCTTATCGCTGCCTGGCTGTCAATGAAAAAGGTAATATCATCGATACTCGTAGGTATAGCTTTCATTGCAGTGTCTCGGGCAGCTGTTGTCACCACCAAGACCTCCGCTTGGAAAACCGAGTCTAGTTAACTCGGAAGCATTTTTGATTTTAGTTGCTTATGATTCACAGTATTTTTTTCAGTCCTTCTGATATCATCACGATCGAGTTGCATTTTCAGCCATATGACGACCCCACTGCCAGTGTTCGCAGCACAATTGACATGAGCTTCGCAATTGATTGACTTTTTTTTTTATTTATGTCATGTGAAATATATAGATGATGATTACCACTACAGCATGGCCACCCTCAAAATAATTACCAAATAGTCTGCTACAAGTGTAGAGAGCTATCTTAGCTTTCCTTGTTCTTTGCCTAGTATTAACCCTAAATATTTAGCCCTGTCAGAAATTTTAAGAGGAGTGCCTCAATGGATGGAATTTTTAATTTCGGTATTTGTTGGTGTAATATGCATCAGCAAAATATCACAAAATGCTACGTTAATACATTCTTGAGGACAAATTGACATGAAAAACGAAAACTTAGACGATCAAGATTAAAAACGATAGAATTGATAAGTATATATTTCAAGACTTAAATAACCTGTGGCATTCGGATTATCATGGGAATAAAAGTATCGAATTTCCTAAAGAATTGGCCTTCCATAGTGGCTCAATGTACGCCAAAGTGTAACTTCCTTTAAATTCTGCATATCATAGTGGATATCGAAGATAGACCCTATCTGTAGAAAATTGAACATCCAAAAACTTGCCAAAAAGGTATTAGCCTGTTATAAAAATTATTCAAGCAATTTCCTTTGAAATGATGAAAATTGATGCTGGACTTATTCAAGGGACGCAAAAATACTTGCTTCTTCGAATAAAACAATCAAAAATCTGCAGAAAATCTTTAAATAGGTATTTTCAAATTTTGTCCAACAAACTACATTTACTACAATATACTCTTCCAACATGCCAAAGCGGGAGGTTCGAAAAGCAAGGAATCGGCTTACGCAAGTAGTTGCACAGCTTTTGAAAGATTGTGGCTTTGCTGTTGGCTTATGAGTTTCGCATAATTCTTTCAAGTATGATGTTAAAGAAGTCACTTGACAGCGCGTCACCTTGCTAAATTAATTGTTGACATCAAAAGTCTCAGTGAGGTCGTTACAGACCTTGATGAAGCAGCGAATATTCTCCATTGCCATCGTGCATAGAAGGACGACTTTGGCAAGAATGCCAAAACTAGACATGGTTCTGTATAGCTAATCTCTATAAATGCGTTTAGGCTTCTTGAGTTCTCTTCATTTATTGCCAAAGTGTGAAAATTTGATCGATTGTGGACTTTTCTGGCCTAAAACCGCACTGATAGGAGCCAATCAGGTTGTCGACAAAAGGTTTCAGGCATTCACACAATATGGCAAATAAGATCTTGTACGCGATGCTGAGGAGACTGATAGTTGGCGAAGTTGAGGAAGTCTTCTTTCTCGTGGATCGGGTAAATGATGTTGAGATTCCATTCATCAGACATATACACTCGTCTGACTAGATAGTAAAAAGAAATTGGCGTATGCTCTCTACTAACTCATCTTCAGCTGCTCTAAACAACTCCTCCGGTAAGCCGTCAGCTTCAGTAACTTTGTTGAATTTCAGCTTGGATATTATTGCACTTCATTTTGATCAGGTGGATGGAAGTTTTGGCTATCATCGTCTAGGTTGAATGTTTCATTCTGCCTAACAACGGGATGTTGGTCTTGGTCGACGCTACACAGTCTGCAGAAGTATTTCTTCCATATTCCCAGCAACAAATGTGACTCTACTATAAGGTTTCCTTCTTCATCGCTACATTTATCTGTGCGGGCTTTGTTCCATTGACACATTCTTTTTACTTGTTCATAAAACTTCCGTACATTATTCCTGGGGTAGAATTTCTCAATATCTGCGGTCATGCGCTTCTCGTGCTCTCTCTTCTTCGTTTGGAGTATCTCGTGTTTTTCTAGTCACTTTTCTTCCTAGAGCTCGAGAGGAGGCTTCATCCTTCTTTGCAGTACCGCGTTATACGCCTCTTGTTTTGCTGTATGCATTTGCCCGCATTCTTCGTCAAACTTGGGGTTTCATGGTGGAGGTCGGGTGAAACTCAGCACGTCAGTTGTGGTGTTTCTGATGGCATGTTGGCAATGTTGGTCTTCTGCACTTGACACTGGCGGCATAGAAGTCGTAGAGAGATTTCAGGGTACGCGTTCGGCAAAGATTCTGGTAGTCTCTTGCGATTTCAGCCTTTCGACGTTGTATCTTCTCACAGCAATTCGTCTCTGTTGTGATGCTTGAGATATCCGCATTCGTACCTTGGCTGCAACAAGGTAGTGATCAGAGTAGATGTTGATCGCTCTGAAGGTTTGGACATCCGTAATGCTTTAGGCATACCTTGCGTTGATCGCAATCAATTTGATTTACAGTTTCATGATAAGGAGACCGTCATGTTCGCTTGTGAATGTTGCTTGCTATAGTGACGTTTCCGGACGTGTTGTCGCGAAGGCTATGTTTACCAACTGTCCTACCAAAGATGCCCTCCTTTCCTATTTTGGCGTTAAAATAGCCCAACACGATTTGAGCACTGCTCATAGGTTTTTTCGAGGAGCTGGTAGAAACACTCTTTGGTGATCTCTTGCTTATCATCTGTATGGGCAAGAGGCTTAAGTTAGGGAATTTAGCCTTAATGCGAATTGTCATAAAAATCTCGCTTGTGTGTAGGAAGTTTAAGACTTCTTACCTAAGTCTTATAACAAATCCGCATCCAAAAAAGAGCTGCTTCTGCTCTCTTTAGCAATCACCATAGTAAATGACACCCTTCCATCCTCCCCTTGCCCGGCCCATCCCATCGAACTTCCTGGATGGTGGTTATATTTGCTAGTTGTCCCACTGCACGCGGACTGTTAACGATTCGAACATTCTACGTGCAGATCCGAGGTCGTTGTTCTTATTTCGATTACTGGGGTCATCAACAGTAGATCTATCCATATCGAAGGCTTGTTGCTTCGTTAATTTTTCCCATGGTAGGGAAGTTACCCCGACGCATAACCCTCAACATGCAGGGCCGGTTCTTTGGTTACCAGTAGCCCACTTCGATGACGAGAGCGCTGTCGTTGGTCCACTAAGAACTCCTCCGCCATCATTTAGAAAAACCCTGCCACAGTTTTTAAGATCCTTATAGGCTTGATCTCCAAATAACCTCGAAGAAGATCATATATGGTAAGGTGCTCACTAAGTAGTTCAACCTGACTGGAACTATAGACACCACCGTTGATTCTATCTGAAGAATTCTTCCACTGCCGCAGGGGCCCGAGGAAGTGTGCCTTAATGGAAACACCCTTCCACTTTTTCTCGTACTCGGCACCCGGGGAGGTGAAAGCAGGGGCGCGTGGAGGGGAAAATAGGGGCTCGTAGATAATGGATAAGGTATCGACGCTTGTGTCTTATGTTTGTCCTTCGTTCCATACTATGAATGTACAAAGCCTCAGCTTTCTGGAAAATCTAGATGCTTATGATTTATGCGGAAAGCCGTAAATTATAAAATTTTAGCTTTCTAGGGGTCATCCAGGGGCTTTTGTATCTCTAGACATAGGAGAGACACAATCAAAGAGTTAATTTTAAAGCAAATTCTACGTGTGATCCAGAATCGTTTCCGAAAGGTCTCATTTTCTTATTTTAAACACCTAAGTTAGACAGAAATTTAACATAATTTAAATGGACTATTAATAGTCTGAGTTAAGTGTCATCAATGGCAATTTTTAAATCGCCTATGATAGCGTATACAGAGCCATACCTAATTAAAACATCCCTGCTAAACGACGAGCTATAAGAGATTTATTACAACAACATCTACCAGGTCGAATTCAGCACTTAAGTTGTCAAGGACATGTATAAAATATGGACACTAGCGCACCGTCCTGAAGAATCTTTCAGTCCACGCCGGTGGGATAACGCAACAAATGAAGACTGGAGAGGTTTGTTTGTTGGGAACATAGTCCATCCCGGACTGTAGCGCCATCTAAAGTAACGTAAGTATCAGTATAAATGCTTTGAGTCTATCGATTAGTAGCTGTTGTACAATAATCGATGCGAGTCACTTATAATAATGCCATAGTTTTTAAAAAAAACCTTCAGTCCATTTATCGGTCAAAAAGGTCTCAAAAATACCACGTCTTGGGATAGTTCACAACATCAATCTGCAATCTATTGGCTTACAAGCAATTCCGAACCTCTAAAACAGTTTCGACCTCATATTTTGTCACTCAGCTATGGGATAGCTAAATCAGTAAACACCAAACAAATAGGTGAAAAGTTATGAGATTCGATTTCCGTCAATAGCTACAAGCAACAAAGCAAAAAGGGAATGTTGCACCTACCCAAAAAAAAAAGAAGAACAAACAACCAACTTAAGAGTTGAACGGACCCACCCAAGTCATGCCTATATGGATCCTGCATACTTCACAGATTGTTGCACAATGTTCACACATTTTCACACCTCCAAAGGGGAGAATATAAGTCCACACCATGGACCCCGAAAACAGAAGAGAATATGACTTAATACGTTCTACGAATAAACGATTTACCTTCCCCGAAGTGCAAGCCCACCAGCCACTATCGGACTCACACCCAACATGGACGCGACGAGAAATTCCCAGGCAGCAGCAGCAGCAGCAGCACCACCAACACGACCACTGACGATGCGACGCGAACGAAAAATAATCCAGTGAACGAAAATGAGTTTGACTGCTCCGCCAGATAAGACCGACACAAAAAACATGCATTTAGCGAAAGATACAACCATTGATAGTAGCACGATGCTGCTGCCTGCTTTAGCTGCTCTTCCTACTGCAGGAGCGACTTGGAACCACGGTCCCAAAACACACACAATATACACTGGACGAGAGTTGAACGCTGTGAAATCCATATCTCTAGTGTTGTGTTGGCTAAAACAATGAATCGCCCTCGCGATATCTTAAGTTGCCAAAGTTTGACAGGCTATCTGGGCCGGTGTGCCAATACACTCCAAATGCCGGAGATATGGTGAAAGGAATCCCACACAGGATGTCTACCACAACTGAAACCTGTACATTGACGATGATATGGAATCATCTTCTAATATCATCTCTCAAGGCTGACTGCCTGTGTCGTCGCGTTGTGTTGATGATGCGTGGGTGGATGCCTTTCTTTAGCTATATCAGCGCATTGATCAGAATACCACCATCGGAGAATGAGAGCAAAAAAAAAAAAAAAAAAATTCTCTTAATTAAGAGACCTGCGTTCTTGACATCACTCGAGACAGTGCGCTTCAAGGTGGTGACGTTGATTGAAGACGTCAGATTAGTACTGGCAAACAAGTAGGCTACACAACACTGGCTAGAACATTTCGTCATGATGTCGTCAAAGATTGTCATCATTGTCGGGGAGAAGAACAAGACTATTTTAGGGTGCAGGAATATAAAATGGCAACAAAGAGTTCTGGCATGGTGTGCCCCTCAGGCGAATCCATGTGGGAGAATTGGAAATATTTGCCTTTGATCCCACGGTTTGTTCCGTGGCAATTGGAGCAACAGAATGTGGACATATGATTGAATTTTGCTTCGGGTCCTTTAATCCAGTTACTATCGGGCCCAATGTGTTTACAATATAAAGTCAAATATTATATTATAAATATACAAGGTGAAACAGTGATCGAATAAGATATTTTTGAACGAAAATAGGATAATTAGGTAATAGAAAAATGTCGGATGCTTCTTGCCTCATCGATCCTGGAAGTTCTGTTGCTCAGGTTTACTAACTTCATTCGTTAAGTTTGCATAGGTATTGTATAGTTTCTCAAATATAGTCGTGTCGCAACTTAACTCTATACTCAATTAGCCCGGCTTGACCCTACTCTCTCGAGTCGTTGACCAGTGATGCTTACTTGTAAGGTTCATGGGTTATTTGTCAAGCTGGCGGAGTACACATACCCTCAGCTCTTTCAGGTTTATCTCTTTCTCCAAACCATGTCTTTTTGATTTCAAAACAAGTACCATATCGTAATAGGTGTATAAAAATGACCAATGCAAATTTTCCCATAAAAAAGCAATAAAATTGGGCCTTGGACCAAGTTTGTATTATAGGAATGAATTATCAGCCGTTGCACTGACATGGAAGAGATAGATTTACACCTTAAAAAAAAAAAATAAATAAATAAATAAATAGAAGGCAGCCCATACCCAGTGACAATGTGGGATTTTTACCCACTTACCTGTAGAACAGGTCCATTTGCCAAGCTTCGAAACTTAATCAGGACTACTTCAAGGAGCCTATAAAAAAATGTTGTGTTATCCCACTGGCCGACAAGAAGTTTTTTTTTTTTTAGTTTAGTTTAGTTTACTTTATTCCATCTACCGAGCTTAACTCTTAACAGATATCACATAAATTAATAAATAAATTCAAGTAGAAGCAAATACGAGGGTGGGTCAAGAAGTCCCTGAAAATTAACACAAATTGTGTCGTCACCTTAAATTTAATTTTTTTTGTCAAGAACCATCTTTCAAAAGAACGCACCCAAATTTTCAGACAGATCTGTCAAATAGTTTTCTTGTGGCAGCCATTTTATATAGACGCCTATTAGCATTTTCGTTAAAATGGAAAAAAGTGAATTTCGAATGCTCATTAAACACTATTTTTTGCGAGAAAAAACTATCACACAAACCAAACAAAAGCTTGACAAATATTGTGGGGACTCCATCACCATCGATTGGAACCATTCACCACTGGTTTACTCAATTTCTGTGCGGTCGTTCAAGCACAAGTGACGTTGAACGTTCTAGTCGCCCAATTGAGGTCACCACACCAGAAATGGTCGACAAAATCCATGGTTTGATAATGGACGATCGGCGAGTGAAAGTGCGCGAGCTTGAAGAGGCCACAGGCTTATCACATGGCTCAGTGATTTCGATTTTACATAAATATTTGGACATGAAAAAGCTTTCCGCAAGATGGGTGCCACGTTTGCTCACAATCGACAACAAACGCATTCGTTTGACAACTTCAAAGGTGTGTTTGGCGATGTTCCAGAAAAATTCGGCTAAGTTTTTGCGCCTTTTCGTAGTCGTGGATGAAACCTGAATTCACCACAATACACCAGAAACCAAGGAACAGTCAAAACAATGGACTTCTCCTGGTGAATCGAAGCCGAAGTAGGCTAAGGCGGGTTTGTCAGCAAACAAGGTCATGGCGACAGTTTTTTGTCGTTTTGAAGCAAAAACGGCCGCATTTGGCGAAGAAAAAAGTTATTTTTCACCAGGACAACGCACCGGCGCACAAGTCCGCAGTCGCAATGGCAAAATTGCATGAATTAGGCTACGAACTCCTTCCTCGTCCAGCATATTCCCCAGATTTAGCCCCCTGCGACTATTTCTTGCTTCCAAACATGAAGAAATGGCTCGGAGGTAAGAGATTTGGGTCGAATGAAGAGGTCATCGCTGAAACAAACGCTTATTTTGAGGGGTTCGAGAAATCGTATTATTTGTAGGGCATCAAAAAATTGGAGAAACGTTGGATGAAGTGTATTAGCTCTATACACTTCATCCAACGTTTCTCCAATTTTTTGATGCCCTACAAATAATACGATTTCTCGAACCCCTCAATTTTCCTCAGGGACTTATTGACCCATCCTCGTATATGCAATTATAGTAATTTAAAATTGAACCTATCATAATATAAATCAATTCCGGTACACACAGAGTTAAATAATTTTATACATTTCATTATTGGCTCATTGAGACCATAGTTATAAACATGCCTAGGATTTAATAAGAAATGTCTGGTTCGAAGTATTCTTTCCGGTGCATAGAATTCAAAGTATCTAAGTGTATCAGGACATATTACACGGTAAGAAAAGACATCATGAATAAACAATATACAATGAACATTTGGCCTCTTTTCCAAGGTATCCAAACCCATCAAAGCACATCTAGTAGAGTACGAGGGCATATCATCAAGATTCCATTTCAACTGTTTTACAACTAATCGTGTAAAAGACTTTTGGACCCTTTCTAATCGCATTATAGAATTATAGTAATTTGGACACCAGACTATAGAGCAATACTCAATTAAAGGACGTACTAAAGATAGAGTTTGCTTTAGCAACTACATAATTGATGTGAAACGAGAATGTAAGCTTTGTGTCAAAGAGCACACCAAGATCTTTAGCCTCAGTTTTACTAATCAGGGTGGTCCCAGAAATTGTGTAGTCGTAAATTATAGGTATTAATGTACGATGAATGGAAAAAGAATAACATTTGTTTACATTTAATGAAAGACAGTTTATTCGACACCAATCGACTATTACATTTAATTAATTTTGAAGACTTAGGCAATCATAAATGTTATGACACGTAGAAAAATCTTAAGGCCATCGGCATTCAACAGACCGTTAGCACGATGAAACAACAATGGGATATCATTGATTAATTTGTTAAACAGTGAAGGTCCCAAGTGGCTACCTTGTGGAACACCAGATAAGACCTTAATAACTCTAGACTGAGAAGAACCAATCTTAACAACCTGTTTTCTATTCAATAAATAACCTGAAATCCACTTAAGCAAACTGGAATGAATCCCAAAAGACTTAATTTTGTTAATAAGATATATGATATAGCATACTGAGTCAAATGCCTTCACAAAATTAGTAAAAATGACATCAACTTGGTAACCTGATTCCACAGAATCAAATAGATATTTAGTGAATAGAGTCAAGTTTGTTAAAGTGGATCTACCAGATATAAATCCATGTTGTTTCAGAGATATCTGTTCTTTGATACTGAAATAATTTTTTTTTAGTAACTATTGACTCAAGAAGTTTAGGAATAGCTGAAAGTTTAGATATTCCTCTGTAATTTTCAATTTTTTGCCTGGGCCCAGCTTTGTAAACGGGAGTTATAAATGACAATTTCCATTCATCTAAGAATGTGCCTGAAGATAATGACAAATTGAATACAATATTCAATGGCAAAGACAGAGATGAACTGCATTTTTTTAGCACATCAAAAGGAATACGATCAGGGCCAGCACTTTGACAGGAGTTCATAAATTATATGCCATGGAAAACATCATCCATCGAAAGATGTAAGGATCCTATAGACATATTGGAACTAGTAACATTATCCTCGAGGGTTATATTAAGATTAGAGTGGTTGACAAATACTGATTCGAAAAACTTCGCAAATAACTCGCATGATGAATCAGTGCTACAAGAAAGAACACCTTCGTATTCCATATTTTGATGAATACCATTCAAAAAAGTCCAGAACCTCTTTGGATACCTCGAAATCTGCGATTCAGTGTTCATTACATATTGTTTATAGAGAAACCTATTGACAAAATCATACTCGTGACGCAATTGGCAAAACCGGCTTCTATACAATTCAGAATTGTATTTTTTAAACAATTTAAAAGATTTATTTTTGGGTTCCTGTCAACTGCTAAAACCATCTCCCTGGGGTCTGGGCATTTCTTCTAGTACTAACTACGTAATTCCTTGAGTTTTCCAGGCTGGGTCACATATTGTACATATATACAGTGAGCGTCAAAATTATGTAACGTGTGATAAGAGCTTACAACTCATTGTTTTATTATTCACCACACTACAGTTAAAAACAAAATAAATTCAGAAAATATTCACGACGAAATAAGAAATCATCTGAAAAATGCAGTCAAAATTTATTTTTAGGGCAAAAAGTTAAAACTTCGTCGGACCTCCTTAAAGCTAGATTTTTCAAAATGTCCAGATCATTGTTGATTCTAAAGGGTTTTTTTTTTTATGGGTTTGTTTTTCGAATTTGGCAACACTTTTTTCCAGCGATAGCCAGTTTGACAGCTGACAGCTGATTTGTGCTGAGTTTGGGTTGCCACTTCATCATGAATAGACTTACGCCAGTACAACGCAAATTTATTTCGAAAATCGTAGTTCAGTTCGTAAAACTTAGCGTGCGCTACGTCCATTTTACGGTCGATATATGTACACGTCCATCCGAACAAGTTCAAATAATCATGAATCGTTTTCGCACCACGCATATTCTTATTGATAATACGCATCCGCAGATATCTCGTACAGTGTGCACCAAAGAAGCTGATGCTGCTGTGGAGCGTAGTATTGAGGAGGACCCGAGCAAGTCGATTCGGTATCGTATACAGCAATTGGAGCTGTATCCATCCACTTTATGAAAGATTTTGCGGAGAGATATTGGTTTATGAGCTTACAAGATCCAGCTTGTACAAAAATTTAATGGTGAATATACGGTGAATGGGCCTTGATCCTCATTCTCACCGCAAAAATTTGTTCAGCGATGAAGCTACTACATCAACAAGCAAAATTGACACATTCGGAGTGAAAAAAATCCATAAGCCATTATTAAAACGACGTTACATCCACAAAAAAGTCACTGTTTGATGTGCTTTGTCGGCTGATGGAATCATTGGTGCACATTTATTCAAAAATGATGCCGGCCAGAACGTTGCAGTCAATGGAGAGCGCTATATATCCATGATTACTGACTCTTTTGAAGGAAACATTCATCCAAGATTGTGTAATTTAACACCTTTGGATTATTTTCCGTGGGGATATGTGAAGTCACTATTCTACGCTGATAAATCAGAAACGATGGACGACTTGAAAGCTAGCATTCGCCGATATACGGCCCCAGCTTTTCGAAAAATTGGTTTAAAATTTAACTCCCAGCCAGCCGCGGCGTCCATATACCCGAAATCATATTTAAATACTAATGGCTCAAAGCTTACGTGGAAGCTAAACACAGAGGAACGTATGGAAAGGGCACTATGCGTATTCTAAGCATGCAAGAAAATCTTCGGTAATCGCTGGGGAATGCAACCGCATATAATCCACTGGATGTGTACCACGATCATTAGACCCATACTTACCGGGAAAAATCTTCTATCTTAACAACCTCACTAATGTACAAAAATTAGCATCTATAGAAGTAACAGGAGCACTGAGACCAACACCACAAGCAGGGTTAAAAATAGTACTTCACCTTTTCGCCTTGCAGGAGCACATAAAAGGCCTGGCAGGCAAAAGCGTAATCCGTCTCAAGGCATTTGGTCTTTAGAAGCAAAGTTCCTACGGTCACGCATCTATACTTCACAGATATGGGATTATTGACCACATCAAGGACTCAGACTATTTTATTCCATACCAGAATTTCGATAAGATTTACTCCACCCTTTCACATTAACAAATGAACAAATAAAATGGAATTAAGAAATACTCCTGCTCCGGAGGAGTATTGTGCGAACCTTTACAGATTAAAGACTCACACAAATTGCCAAAAGAATGCAGTGTCTTTCAAGCTGTAATCTTTGCCATTGATAGAGCAGCGTTGACAATCTGCACAAAGAAAATAAATCCATCTCGGATTACAAATTGTGTGGACAGTCAGGCTGCAATCAAGGCATTGTACAGCGAGACAATAAGATCTAGGATAGTACGTAAATGTCGTAAAACCCTGAACAAACTTAGCAATATCCATGTGGTCAATATCTGCTGGATTAACGGATATAGTGATATAAAAAGGGAGTGAAATAGAAATCATCAAACACCTGTTCTGTGACTACCCAAATCTCCACAACACCCAGTTCGCTCTGGGCCATAAATCGCCATTCTCCTTTAAATCATTAAACTTCTCACAGATACGTCCCATCAAATTCAACAAGCCTGCTGGAGGTGACGGTCTAACTGCTGAGCTATTTAAAGCAGCTACGTATGATTTGGTATGGAGCATATACGAGTATCAGCATAGTAAGATATGGTAGGATAAAAGTGTGCCGATCCTTAAGAAAGCATGCTCTCTGAAGTGCACCAACTACAGGCATATTAGTCTCAGGTATGGATCCTATAAGCCATGTCTGGTTGTGGCAACGCTGCCAAACTCATCCGTCTGCGCAGAATGACGATGGAGCAACATCACTGAGGCTGGTAATGTCAGAAAAGGACTATGACAAGGTGATGTGCTGTAATTCCTTAACATCAGACTTGAAAGGATTGTACAAAATTCTCAAGCTAACATCATTGGGAATAAAAAATCCCCTGAACCGGATAGGATCCCAAATGCAGCCTTGAAAGCGGCGATTAAAACAAGAATGGACTTGTTTGTGGACGTTTACAACGCCTGTCTGTGTGAGGGAGTCTTTCCTGATCAATGGAAGAAGCAGAGGCTCGTGCTACAGCCCAAGGGAGGTAAACCCGCAGGAGATCCATCAGCCTACCGCCCGCTTTGTATGTTGGACATGGCAGGGAAAGTGTTTGAGCGAATCATCGGTAACAGGTTGAAAGCTGCGATTGAAGAAGGAGGTGGAGTATCAGCACATCAGTACGGATTTCGAAAAGCACGCTCGACTGTTGATGCTATTAAGGTAGTGGTTGACACACCGAAAAGGGCCATAGAAGGAAGACGATGGAGAAGAGGCGCAAAACAGTACTGTTGCGTCATAACACTGGACGTTAAGAACGCGTTCAACACAGTGAGCTGGAAACCTATCTTTCAAGCACTTCGAAGTATGCGCATACCAACCAGTATCAGGGATATTTTAAAAAAAACTATTTCCAGCAAAGAGTGCTGCTCTATGAAACAGAGGATGGTGTGAAAGAATACGCAGTCACTGGAGAAGTCCCTCAGGGTTCGGTCCTGGGACCAACATTATGGAACTTCATGTACGATGGAGTCCTTCATCTTGAAATACCAGCCGAAGCAAAAATCGTGGGATTTGCGGACGACATCGCTATAGTTGTAACTGCAAAACAACTGGAAGAAGTTGTTCAAATTAGCAACGAAACCATATCAATTGTCCGACGATGGTTAACATCAATCTGCCTCATGCTAGCAGAACACAAAACAGAGGCGGTACTTATTACCAGTAGAAAGCAACTGGAAACTATCACGCTCACAGTAGGTGGGTATGAGATAGTTTCGAAACCAGCTATCAAGTATCTTGGCGTTATGATTGACTCAAGAATTACTTTTAAAAACCATCTGGAGTACGTAAGCAACAAATCCTCGCGTGTGGGTGCCGCCATTGCGCGGATTATGCCGAATATAGGAGGGCCAAGATACAGCCGATGGCTACTCTTAGCTAAAGTAGTCACATCCGTAGTCCTATATGGATCACCAGTTTGGGCCGGTGCTATGAAAGTGTCTTCATACAAAAGAAGAATCATAGCAGTAAACCTACTATGTGCACTGAAAGTGAGTAGTGCTTTTCGCACAACCTCGGACCATGCAGCCTGCGTTATCGCAGGATTGTTCCCAATTGATATATAGGCGGAAAAACTGCAGAAAAAGTTTTTAGAGTGCAGACATGAGGGGCGATTAACTCACGGGGAACCGGACACTATAGGAAGAAGCACAAGTTTGATAGAGTGGCAGCAACGCTGGAGTCTTTCTTCCAAGGGCCGATGGACTAATCGCCTTAGAGACTTGGATAAACCGCAGACATGGTGAAGTTAACTTCTATTTAACACAACTGCTTACGGGACATGGTTGTTTCCGGTCATATCTATATCAGTATAGGAACGATGATTCCCCCGCTTGTCCATCGTGCAGTGATACTCCCGAAAACGTGGAGCATCTATTTCTATTTCACTGCCCACGTTTCCTTCTACAAAGAGAAGCACTACAAACAGCATTGGGAGAAACACCAACTCCGGAGAATTTAGTTAATCACATGCTAGAATCTGAAAACAAGGATGTATGCCAAGAGCTAAGGAGACTAGAGCGAGAAAGAAAAGAGAGCGTAGATAACGCAAGAAGCAGCAGAGTGGAAGCCAGAGGGCTTCTTACCCAGACGCAAAGACAGGTGGACATAAGCACATACATGCGGCTACAATGGCACGCGAACGCGTAATCATCATTTTGAGCCAATTAGAATGCTGGAACGTGAGAGAAAAGAGTCAAAGGGACTAGCACGAATCCAGATGACAACTATGTCAGATACCCCGCCCTACGATGAAATGCCAAGAAGGCGGTACAATAGGGATAAGGGAAGAAGGGAGAAGGGGTTAGTGGGTAAGAATCCCACACTGTTACTGAGTACGCTCAGTTTCGTCTTTTGAAGATTACCACCTGCCAGCGAAAAAAAAAAGCTGACATCAGGGGTACAATCCTTCAAAAGTCTGTGCAACTACTCGCGCTATCAGTAGTGCTTTTGGGAGTATTGAAACAGAAGTGGCAAAAATGGGTTTAGCGGTTAACGAGGGCAAAATAAAATACATGTTATCATCAAAAAAAGACAGTCAACATCGACGTCTTGCACAGAACATCACAATAGACAGCTACAATTTTGAGGTAATTAAGAACTTTGTAAATTCAAACAATGACACCAGCGCAGAGATCAATCGAAGAATCACTCTTGCCAAGCTCTGCTTCTTTTAACTAAAAATGCAATTGAGTAGCAAAGCCCTCTCACGGACAACTAATTGACCCTTATCATCCCAGTCCTACTATAGGATGCAAAAACATGAACGTTATCAAAGGCGGTAAAAATACTCCTGGTTGCTTTGAAATGCAAATTTTCGACTGATTTCGACAATTGCTAACTAAAGGTTATACAATATAGTTGGAAGGGTTCGTATTCATTGCCTGAGATGGTTAAGATACGTAGAGTGAATAGACATCAAAGCTCCGGCCGGAAAGTCTTCAAATTCTGACCTAAGGTGGCGCGGACAAGTGAAAAGGAACCTCAAGCAACTTCGTGTGCAAAACTGGTGGCAGATACTCGTACCACAAGGTAGAACTGGCTGGAGGAGCTTGTTGGTTCAGATCAGACACAGGTCCAACTCCGGACTGTAGCAGTATCAAGTAAGTTGACGGCATATGGAGGAGAAGATTCAACCACGAAATATACGGTGTTTGCCTGGTGGATAAGTAAGATACACCCTTACCGCTTAATATGGTTTGGTCATGTGGAGTGAATAAACATCAACATTTCGGCGTAGAAAATCTTTGAACCCATACCAAAACATCATCTGTTCAGGGGTGAGGTAATTGAACTTCCAGTATTTGGTGGCATGAGCATGTGGAGAGTGACCTCAACCAGATGGGCTTATGCAACTGAAAGTTATTTGCTTGTTAGCTGAGGCTCAGGCTCACACCGGGTTGTAGCGCCACCTAACGTAAATAAAATTAAATTTTGTATTTATTTTCTGATTCTTATTTCCTTAAAGTACTTAAACTCCTCAACGGTCCGACTAGAATGAAAGTAGTACTCGTATGATTGTAAATCAATTAAATTTACTATCCAGTGCTAGAATCTATTTTATACCATTCACCACTTCTTTTGAGAAGACAAACTCTGAATTGAGCTGTAATTACGTAATTAAGATATAGTTATTGACCCTAATAGGGGAAGCGGTGTTGTTATTTTAACTTTTGTATCCAGTCGTATGATCACTTATCACGGCAGATTTAAATCTCTGAAAGGACGACTCATTCTGTAAATTTCTCCATTTCCTACTCCGAATTCAAATTAGTTCTTCTCATGCCAGATGATACAGAACCCCTACAGTTTGCAACAGAAACTAATTTCAAAAATGAGTATTACCCTAAAAATACCCCACTTTCTTATACCCACAGATGAAGACTGTTTGGATGTGTAAGGCCAGCAAACGCAATGGACCCTTGTGTGCATCACAATTATCTTTTAACTGGTACTCACTCGCACCATACACATTCCACCATCACCCACTGTTGTTATTGTTGATGTGCTGCTGCCAGAGCAATAGTAGGTCGCTCTCTCGCTTATCTAGCATCTGTTGCAACAGCAAGCGAGTAGTACCCTGCCCGCGTCCTATTCAGCGCGCCAACGAAGCCAGCAATCAAAGCGCTAACCAAACAGTTTGTCTGTACACGCTGCAGCTCTTCCTTTCCGTTTTTTGAATTTTTCCCGGGATCTCTACCATTTCTGGGATATATATGTCCACTAATTTGAAAAACAATTTCCGTAATTACACAGCGGATGAGTGAGGTCGGTGTAAGTGTACCGAGAGAGTATCATCCTCCTTCTTGTACCTATTCCATTCCGCCGCATGCGGATAGAAATAGTTTGCTAAAGCAATTCGTGAAATTATTTTCTTTTATCCGCATATGCTGTGTTCCTCCCGCTCACATTGTGTGTGTATCTGTGTATTTGTACGTAAAGTACTTCAACGGACCAAATTGCACTAATCGTCCGCGACCTAAGCAAATTATTGTAAATACGCTATGCAAGCAATTGCACGGTGACCGCGCGCATCGGCCAGCTAGCTATCCTGGGAAGGCATTGGGGTAGTTAGACAGCATTAGCAGATTGGCGGAGATTAGCAGCGGTATGCTGCTGATGGTGTTGTGTGTGAAAAACGGTGAAGAAGTGGAACATATGCTATCCATTGTGCTTTACCATCCTTGTTATCAATAATTTGTGATTTTTACTACCGAGTTGCTAATAATTTTTATTTTTCTTAATAATTTGCAGAGATGCAGTTAAGGAGAGGTGTATGCTCAGATACATAGTGCAACAATTGGCAAGTCTTTCGGGAAGACATGTAGGAAATAGACAGAGAGATGTGAAGAATGTTGAACTAAGGGTAATATAATAGTTCAATAGAAGAAATATTTACCATAGATACATACATGTATCCTTCTAGTAGAGCGAATGCATTTCCTTGTTATGGCAGGATATTCTAATAAGCAGGATATTTTCAGTTGTATATACTACTTCAATGGCTCTCGTCTGTCTTTTGGTGGAAAGTGCAAAGATTAGCATTCATGAACTAGCCCCTCCATAGCATGTAACAATTTGACTGAAAGCTTCATCACAGTGCTGTACAAATCAAGTGGGTCATTACTAGATCAAACGAAATTATATTCATGTTGAGATTTTGATGCCGTAAGAGATGGAGTTTCTATTCTTCACTAAAAGTAGAGGTTTATTCTTCGAAATGCTTAACTTGAGTATACCCTTTCGCCTCATAGTGCAGTGTTTTGCAGGCGATATTTTAGGTTAAACTCTAGTGTAACATCTGTTAAGGATATTAGCATTTTGAAGTAAAACCCAGGAGTTGTAAATTCCCTGGAATCGGACTCTATCACGTCGAAAACTACTCTAGATTGTCATCTGTCTGTCATGGAGATGGCGAAGTAATTTATTATTCACCTTTGCTGGGTACCAAGTTATAAAGGGTGAACAGAAAGCAATGATAGTTCTTTCGATTGTTAAGTTTCAGCAGCTATCAAAGTTACCAATCACATACAGGTGCCAAAATATTCAGTAAGGTTTGCCATTTTATCATGCATCGTTTGACACCAAACGTGTAGATATTATTAAAAAATATCATCGAAATTCAATTGCAAATACGCAACGTGAATTTCGTCGTGAGGTCGGTCGTCATCATGGTTTCAGTGCGCAAGCAATTCGTCGCACAGTGGAAAAGTTTGAGCGTGAGTACACTTCTTTTGGACCTTAAGCCACCAACTAGACAAAGATCGGTGCAAAGTGAAGAAAACATAGCCGCCGTAGTGGCCAGTATCGAATAAGACCCAGAAATATCGATTCGGCGCCTATCAGCTGAATTGGGCATCGCCAGAGAGTCAACCAGGCTTATTTTGCAGTTGGATTTGGGCCTACATCCATATAAGATTGTGCTGACGCAAGAATTGAAGCCGGGCGACCATAGACAACGCCGGGAGTTCGCTAATTGGGTGCTGGAAATGTTGGTCGGAGATCCGGATCAAAAAAGATCCAACAAATTATCTTCTCGGACGAGGCCCATTTTTGGCTCAGTAGCTATTTCAACAAGCAAAGTTGCCGTTATTGCAGCTACCACAATCAACAAGTGTTCAACCAAGTATTAATGCATCCACAAAGATTGACTGTTTGGTGCGGTTTATGGCACGGCGGCATCATTGGACCTTATTTCTTTCGAAATGAGGAAGGAGACACCGTTAATGGTCCTCGGTATAGAGCGATGTTAACCGACTTTCTGTGGCCAGAGCTCGACAACATCGATATATCCGAGCTGTGGTTCCAACAAGATAGCGCTACATGCCATACAAGCGAGGCAATGCTCGAATTGGTGACGGAGAAATTTGGCGACTGGGTCATCTCACGGCGAACATTCATCAATTTATGTTTCTATGTTGTAGTGATGAGGGAATTTATGGTCAATTTTACCAAAAATGTGGGCTTCGAACGAATTTCTTCGACATGTATCCCACGCCCATTCCCATAAACCAGCTGTTCTGGCATTAAGCGAAACACAGGTAGTGGAAGAATCTTCCGATTTGAAACTGCTTGGATATAACTTAGTGTCATTATTCTTTCCCCTCCGTGGCCTCACCATTTATGTTCGTAGTGATATTACTTATCAAGTTACACCACAGTATGGCCACTGTTCCAACCCGGAATTTAATTTCAAATGGCTAAAATTCACCGTCCGTAAGCAAATAATTCACTACTGCTTTATTTACAGAATCCCTAGTGCGGACAGCAACTCAACTTTAAATGAATTTGATGCGTTGTCCGATTCCATCACTCAATATACACAATTCGGATTGGCTTCAACATTTTGACCCCCCCCCCCCCATAGTCCCGAAGGAAGGTATGTTGAACTTTTTGCTGAGATAAACAATTTGACTCAGCTTGCAAATGAGCCCACACGTATACCGGACATTAAAAGTCATTCCGCCAACACCTTGGACTCTTACTTCGCACGCTGATAAGTACACCATTGATATTCTAGCGCCTCTAGGTCAGTCTGACCATAATATCGTATCAGCTAAATTCTCGTACTCTGACCACACAGTTAAAGAAAAGAACTCCTAAAAGAAAAGTATGGCAATACGAGAAAGCCAACTGGAGCGGCCTAAATAGCTTCTTTAGGAGTTTTAACTGATCGCTATGTTTCCCCGATAGCGACGTGGATGCCGCTGCTGATATGATCACTAACACTAACAACAGAATAAAGAGCATTAAACCTAAGGCAAACTCGTGGTTTGACCAGAGCTGTAAAGAGGCTATCAGGTTGAAAGAAGTAAGTTTTCGGTCTTATAAAGCCAACAAATTTGAGGAAACCGAAAGAAGTTTAAACAAGCCAGAAAAGACTGCAATGCCCATATTCGACGTGTAAAATTCTTACATGACCAAAAATGGAGGCAAAAAATCCTACAATGTCCCAAAGGTAGTAAACATTTTTGGTCATTCGTCAAAAATTTTAAAAATTCTGCCTCGTCTGCCATCCCTGCGCTCATTTACAATGACATTCCAGCTGTCAGCTCATTAGAAAAAGCCAATTTGCTTGTTGCTCATTTTGCAGCGAACTATACGCTGCCAGATAATGCTTTGTCCCCGCCTGTATTTGAGAGCATCAAATTTTCCATGGGACAAGTCCACTTTCGCACTCGTACAGTTGTAGGAGTACTCAAAGGTCTTAACATACACAAATCCGCTGGTCCTGATGTTATCCCCTCATAGTTTTGAAGAGGTGTTCTTCTACGCTGCCAAAACCTCTGCGTAAGCTTTTCTGTCCATCCTACTCTTTCCGAGTAGATGGAAAACAGCATTTGTCCAGCCCGTCCCCTAAAAAGGCGAATCTTCCTCCCCGTCCAATTACCGACCCATTGCACTTACGTCCCTTCTTTCCAATGTCATGGAAGCGCTGATAAATCGTTAGCTTATGAAATATCTCGATTCACGAAAACTCCTTAATGACCGGCAGTATGGTTTTCGTAGCAACAGGTCCACTGGTGATTTGATGGCATATCTCACCGAGAAGTGGAACCAATCTCTCCATCACTTCGGCGAAACCAAGACGGTTGCGCTTGATATTTTAAAGGCATTTGACAGAGTTTGGCATCAGGCTCTTTTGTCGAAAATGAGTGCATATGGCGTCGATGAGTCTCTTCGTCAATGGATTAGAAATTGCCTTCGTACAAGTTGTTTTGGACGGCTTCAAGTCTGCAATTCACTAAATAAATGCTGGTGTTCCCCAAGGCTCTGTTTTGTCTCCGATTCTCTTTCTTATTTTTATAAATGATCTCTTGTCTGCAACTTCTAATCCAATCCATTTCTTCGCTGATGACAGTACCCTCAGTTTTTCATATTCGTTCCCTAACTCACGTCCTTGCTCTTCGGCCGTAGAAGGGGAACGGCAGAGTATGTTAAACACATTAAATTCCGACCTGGACAGCATAATTAAATGGGGTTCAACCAACAGAGTGGAATTTAATGCTTCCAAAACACAATGCTGTCTTCTGTCTCTCAAGCGAAACCAAAACCATCAACCATTATCCATGGATGGTACTTGCATCATTGAAACCGAAAGACTTGCCATTCTCGGTATGTGTATTAATAACCATCTTCAATGGAAGGATCACATATTCGAGTTCGCCAAAAATGCTGCAAAATGTCTATGATTCCTTAAACGGTGCAAGAAATATTTTACCCGTTTGATCTGACCTCAATTTATAAACATTCATCCGCCCTAAGCTGGAATATAACGCCCATATCTGGTCTGGTGCACCCAAGACCGTTCTGCACATTCTTGATAGGGTACAAAATCGCACGTTAAAACTTATAGGTGATAGAGACATTGTGAATTCCATTCATTCACTAGAACATCGGTGAAATGTCTCCTGTCTCTGCCTGTTTTATCGTTTTTTTAATAAAAAATGCTCCAGCGAAATAGAAAAAAAAAAAAAAAAATGGCCGCCGCGATCATGCGACTTGTCACCCGTCGATTATTTTCTCTGGGGCTACGTTAAGTCCGTAGTCTCCTCTAACAAGCCGACCACTTTGGACGAGCTCGAGGCCAACATTCGAGACGCTATTACCGGAATAACGCCGCACATATTGGACCGAATCATCAAAAATTGGACCGACCGCAATTTAAATGATGTACTATTTCATGCATAATGGCATGGACGAAGCTTCAAAACAAAGTTAGAATTAATTTTAATTTAAATTTCTTTTCCTATCGTTCTTAACTGGTCACCCTATGTATAGTGAACTTAAAATATTCTTTTGGGGGATATTGTACCCTGAGAAAAATAAAAAAAAAATATTTTCCACCCCATCATGCATTATACCCAATGAAAATTAGAGCTAACGAATTCGAATATGAAAACAATTCTTTTTTTTTTAAGGCTCTTGCCTTAAAACCCTCGAAAACCAATGCAAAACCATGTCCCGCCATCTACCACCCGAAAGTATAAAAAAATAGGAAAAAATTGAGAATTTGTAGAGTCTTAAGTAGGTTGTGTAAAAAATTTGAACGGTTTCCCGGCACAAGTTCTTCTTCTTCTTCTTACGGCGAAGTTATGATCCGGAGTAGAAGGATCACAACCCTCCCACTTTACTGCATTACTACTGGTCCGCCTGTGGGGTTTCTTGGCACAAGTTGTTTTTGAAAAAAAAGTTGGAAGACCTGGGGTTAAAAATCTCTCCACTGTATGTTAAACCTATTTCATTTGATTTAGATGATTTTACGGCAAACATATCTACATGTCGGACTTGGGGCTTTCATCAAAATTCTTTGAGGGATTCTTGAGTACGATATGTAAGAAATATGATTCGAAATATGACCATAAATCGTTTGAAGATTTTTTCTCACAAAAACTTTTCCGACCTTAGTAGTTTTCAAAATAGTGTCAAATTTAAATGGCTCCGTTGGATGTGATCCCCTGACATGACCTCGAGTTGTATGCTTCTTCTTCCAATATACCTAGTCAAGTCATAAATACTGGTACATGAGTTTCCGGTGATAAGATACTCGTTAAAACGAACAAGTATCGGAACATCCTGACTGCCAATAGTCTGCTGCTATGAAGTCCGGCACATTGTTTTTGGCCTACCCTTGTGTTGTTTTAGTCTTATGAGCTGGCGCTTTCGACTCGCGGAATTGGTTCTGATGCTTCCTTGGATGACCGAGCATAGACTGTTTCATTTTGCTTAGTGAATGATTTCTCAATAGTAACAATTTTTTCATCCGTGAATAAAATTTTCCTTTGACCATTTTGGCGTACCGTCGTCGCAGAACTTTTGATCTTTCATTCCGTTTTTATTACTTTAATTGGGCTGCAAGTACTATAAGTGACCAGTGTGTCTTTTATATGCTTTGAGTCCCAAATCTTGTTTGATGAATGCGAGACATGAATTTTTGCAATATCTTTTTGCGCGTTAACTTAGTATAAATGCCATTCATTGAATGTTTGTCAGTACAGAATGAATGTGTTCTATACTAGTTTCACGATGAGTGTACTAGTATTTATGACATAACTAGAGATGATCAGACCTTAAGTAAGCATACGCAAAAAGCTCACATGGAATCGATGCCCTCCGACGTCATGACACGAAGCTGTAGAGATCTTGATTGACTGCAAAGGTTCAGCGGAAGTTGGTTGACAGCCTGATAGCTAACCTTCTATCTTCTTTTATGTACTTCTCGAGAATATAAATGCCATGCATGTTGATTTATCAATGCTCACTTTAATTATCTTCGCACCCTAGATAGATCATCTTAAGACCTTTTATCGTTTACTTGAAAAACCCATAAAGCTACGGTCAGGATTGTAATCTTTACACAGTGCTACGAGTACATACCGCAAACTTTTGCTCTCAGATTAAAGGGGATACTATTATCAAAAGGTTAACTGGATTACCTATTACTTACCGGTACATACATACATACATATATTCAGGGAACTGTACTGAGGAAGGTGCTTGTTACGTTTTTCTGCTAAAATTGTGGTTTTTAATTTCAAGTGAACTATAGTTCCAAAGAAAGTTGTTGAAGACTCTTTGGTGAAATAGTTTTCTGTTAGGGTTTCTCATTCAGTTCGTAGAGTTGGGTATCTCTTTATTAACGATTGTCTAACTATCAACTTTAAAGATCCTACAGATAGTACGACTTGCTTGACCCGATATTCGCTGTGACCAAATCAGGCAGCTGATGTTATCAGTTCCTAAACAAAAAGTAGAGAGTTAATAGGTAAGTGGTATATAGCTCAGTTTTATGCATATTGCAACACTAGAACTTAAGAACGACTGAACTGATTCCGATGCCGTTTGCTTAGTAGATTGGATAAATACGGTTAAATTATTTATGCATTTCAAACGTTTTAGGATTCTAATAGTATTTCTATGTTATGCTGAACCTCATAAATGAGAAAAGTAAAACTGTTTTCTTCATTATCAATTGTCAATCAGCGCATACCACTGCCAACAGCGGTGCACCAGTGGATGGTTTTTTTTCTGTTCTTTTTCATTTGGGTTGTATATAATTAATATTCTGATACTGCAGTACCAGTTTTATGACTTTCACAGCTTGTTTTAATTACTCATTACATCATGATGAATGCTCACCGGCTGATGCTGGCACTAGCACCATCATCACCTTTTCTAATAGAAGGGTGTTTGGTGATTTAAAGAAATCCTGGGGTCCATTTCAAATCTCCTTATGGTTTGAAAACCAGCTCATAAACTAGTTCATGTTTTTCTTGAATTTCATTCGATGCAATATCTTTGAGTTTTCTAGCTTTGCTATGCTTTCTAAAAATCTGGAGCCCTTGGAACTAAGATGTTGTTCTTACGAAGCAGAGCAGTAGCATACTAAATAAATGTTGGATCAATTATGTTTCCTATTCGTCACCGCAACTCCTGCAGATATCGTTGGATACAGTTTGCCTTTTACAGAGCATACGTCCAGTGCCACAGTGTTCGACTATTACCCCGGGTAGTGTGCGAATGAATAATCTATTTAGATGTAGCAAAATTTTCGTTCTGTTGGTATCGAGTTTCGACCAAGATGTTACGCATTCGCTCCTGAAGAACCATAAAGTTGTTTTTTTTTTATAATCTGTGCGCGTCGAAGGGGAATACCCTTAAACTGTTTCAGGGCACGGACGTTAGGAAAAGGGGAAGAGGAACAGAGGAGGAGCCTGTGCACGTTGGCTTTAAATGTTTGAAGGTTGTAGTGATGGGGAAATACAGAGTCTGGTAGATCATTCTACATTCGTGTCGTTCGGCTTATAAACGAATCCCTATATGTGACAGTAAGACCGAAATGGGGCTAAAGGGTGAACTGATGTGCATTCGAAGCATGACGCATATTGCGGGTGAAATTTTGAAGGGGAGGAGTGCAGCTGGCTATTTCGCTGGAGCATTTTTTTTACAAAAAAAAAAAACCATAAAACAGGGAGAGACATGAGACATTTCTCCGATGTTCAAGTGAATGTATGAAATTCACAATGTCTCTGTCACCTATAAGTTATAACGCGCGATTTTGCACCTTATCAAGGGTGTGCAGAGCGGTTTTGCTTGCACCAGACCAGACATCGTATTTTTTTTTTATCAGTGGCTGTATGGAGTTATCAGCCTCACTGGTTCATCTGCTATTTCGTTCCCTTCTATGTATACGAGTATTGGCATACACGAGAACCCAGTACAGTCTGACTGACTATCTCATATGGCTATTTCCGATATGGGGAGGCTGCTTCCTTGTTCAGAATACTGCATGCGTTCGGTAATCTTAAACACTCCCGTTTTGCCAGTACTTCTGAGTAGAAAACTGCTCCTGTATGTATCTTAATCAATCTTTTAAATCTTATCCTCCTATTCTGTTTCATTCTTTTTATTACTGCATGACCATCCATGATTTGCTTCCAAAAAGCGGATTCTATTAGTCTGGCAACTCTTTTTCGGTGCAGAACCTTCCATTCTTGCTTGCGGTGTACTTCTCATTGGGCCTTCGTACCAGATGCTGCTTGCCTTTGTACTTTGATGAGTTTGTTCATAAAACTTTTTGCTGCAGTCAACTAGACTAGAGACTTGTAGGAGATGATTGGAATATGCATTCAAAAATATACGGTCGTAAAAAATGTTTAGTTCTCTTTTCATTCCCTCTTCAGCATTTCCTTTCCAAAAGAAATTTGGGTCTCTTCGAGAAAAGTATTTCATCTGAACCTAGAAATTGATTGTTGTCACATCAAGGCTCGGTAAAGGGAAGCTGGGGCTCTTGATATTTTTGCTGAATAAAACTAACTTGGCTTGAGAAGGATTTACTCCAAGATCATTTTGCTTTACCCATACCGATAGCTCTTCCAAAGCAGATTCCATTAGCTCACTAGTAGTCGGCATGAATCTGATTGAAATCAGAATGACTACACGTTGGTTATGATTTTCATTCCTTTTTCTGTGTAGATTTTGAGAATTCTTCAACGACGAGGAGTCAAAAAAGTGTCAGAGTACTATACCCTGGTGTGTTCCTCTATTGGTTATTTTCCGCACATAACCGTGTTCTTGGGCTAAGTTAATAGGTCTCATCTATCCAGTCAGCAATGGAGTTGGTTATTTTCAGGTCTTCAAGAGCTCTTTCTATAGTTTCTATTCTAACATTGTTGGAAGCTCTTATATCGAGAATGGCAGCCATGGTGCTTGCTCCAATGAACATTCTATGTATTACTCGAATAGAGTGCTTCTTACACACTTGCACTTCAGGTAGGTCTCGGGGGTTGATCGTTCCGCTGATGCGCCATGAGTCGTTCTAAAATTTTTAAGAGAAATGACTGTAAACTTATTGACCCGTAGTTTTTTGCTGTTGAAAGGCTTGATCTTCCTGCTTTGGGATTGAGAAACAGTCTTATGTCTCTGCACTTTTTTAGTACATACTAGCTCTGTAACATGTGCGTCGACTATGTTGTCACTAATTCCTATAGTTTCCTCCCAAATATTATACCATATACTCGTAGCTCCTACTGAATGAAACAAAGACTAGTAAATTAAGGGCTTAGTTACTTAGTCACTTCCATGCACACGCAATTGACATTGAATTACAATTCAGGTAATCAATTTTCATTAATATTTATGTTATGTCTTATAGTGCAATTATTCACATATAGTATGCCATCTACTACTTACTGTGAATTCTATTGAAGTACCTCACCCTAGTCCTTGTCCTCGTTTGACAAATCAGAGTGAGTGTAACTCTGACTACAGCCGATGATAATTCTCCATTCATTTTCTGAGGATTACCACTGTAGCTGTTGTTGCAAAACCCGTCATTAGTTCAAATCAAGTTGTTCGCTTTTAATTATAATTGCTAGCGCACATACGCTCTCATCCAAGCGGAACCCCACACTAGATCACAAGACAACAACTTTATGCAAATTAACGTGCGCAAGTGGTTTTTCCTCAGATTTTCCCATGGATCTCGGATCTCGGATCTCCAACTCTTTACCCATGGAATTGTTGTTGACACACAGAGTTTCGGCGCAGAGTGACAAGACATCTCGGAAGAGAGCGGTGAAGATTTATATCTGCAAGGCATTGGCACGTACATTCAGATGCAACTCCACCTCCACCCACACACGCAGATACAAGAGTTTTCTTAATTTAATTGAAAGAAGATCTAGGAAGTTCATCCGATCGGTTGTATGTGATACCGTGTGATAGACATAACTGCAGACAAATTGCTCTTCCTTTCGCTGGTTGCATTGCGCGATGTTATAAAGTGTATACAAGGTGCGCCTCGATAGATATCTGAATGTGTTTTTGTGTTTTTTTTCTATTGGGATACAAAGATACATTGAGAGAGGTGTGGATGAAAAATGGAAAATAATTGTTTAGATGCGATTTGAATGAATTGCTATAGCTCTCGTCCTTGGTGATCAATGCGGTGTACTGCTAAGATAATTGCCTAGATGCAACCCCACCCTAATGGATTATGGTGCTGATAGGATGATGAGTATATAAGTACATATGTACCTACTTCAACCCTGATTCACATTTGACAATGACACAATTACAGTCAACGATGGGTGAATAGTTTCTACGTTTTGTTTCGCTGAATCACCAGTGGTATGTTAATCTTCGATCAGGAAATCCATTATTACACACCACAGACCGACAAGGTGAACTCATATAAATGTAATTGCAATGCAATTAATGTGTATTTGGTGATAAATGCAATTTGTTAGTCATTGAAGGTTGCATTGCCTTAGTGACTCTGAATGGGAAATAACTTTAGCCGATTTTGCTCTCGAAAGTGTATCATCAGAGGTCATCTGTCATATGTAAGCAAGAGTCACTTTATCTTCATTTTGACTAAGACTCACAGAGATGGTTTTTATCAGACAATCTGCTGGATTTTTATTACTTGTACCATTTTTCTCCTTCGAACATTACAATATCTACTGAGCCAGTCGTGCTCTATCTTGCTTGTGATGGGTTCTTTTACATGAAGGCTTCCTCGAATCTTTGAACTTCTTATACTATCAACCTGTGTTACTTCTGCTGTCATGCGAAGCATCTTCATCTCAGCTGCCTCAGCGTTGTGAACCGTATGTGAGCACCGGACGTATAGCTGGGGTGTAGAGCCTTCCTTTCAACTTAGGGGATATTTCCGATCACAGAAGATAGCGAAGTTTTCCCTACGCTTACGTAGGGTGGATCACAAGTTGCTTCGCTATTGATCATAGATTTTTTTTTTTTTTTTTTTTTTATAATTTGCACGTGTTAAAGGGGATATGAATACCCTTATACTAAATTTTTAGAACACGTGCGTTTTTCGCGGAAAGGGGAAGAGACAGAGAGAAAGACAGAGTGGTGTAGTTCGAAACTATTAAGTTTCTGAAAACTCCAAGGGTGGCTGTCCAGATAACTGGGGAGTATTTTGTTTGTTTTCGCTATTATTGTCGTTGCTTATGATTCCCAGATATTTGAACTTTTCGCACTTGGGAAGCACTTTTCCATTCAAGTAAATGTCTGGAATAGGCCGGTGTGGATCAGAGCACAGTTACTCTGTCTTTTTTGAACTACTACGGTACCCATTTTCCTCCAAAACATCCACCCATACATCAAGTGCTCATTGCAGGGACATTTGATCGTCACTTATGGTAGCTCCATCGTCCGCAAAGAATAACTGATGCACTTTGGGGTCCGTCACTTTTCCTTCAAGCAGATAATCAAGGACTGCAATAAATGCAAATAATAGCAACATGTCCATGATCATGCGCACGTAGGTTTCTGGAGCTCCTCGTTGTCTTAGCGGCACCCATAAGAGATCTCTTGGTTGTCTATCAAAGGCTTTTTCAAAATCAACCAACACCATATGCAAGTCCTTTAAGGAATCACGATGTTTTTCCATTATGATCCTTATACTTTGCATTGCATCTGTTGTTTATTTACCCGAGACAAACTCGCACTGGTCATCAGATAGCCGTATTATTTTCCGCAGTTGGCCAGCTAATACCTGCTCAACGATCTTCATGGTATGTGACATCAGCTTGACAGAACAGTAGTTACCGCAGTTTCGCGTATTGTCCTTTTCTTTGTGCAAAGGAAGAAGATAACTTTCCCTCCAATGATTAGCCATTGGATCACTGCTCAGAAGTTTGGAGATAAGAATCATGAGCCATCTGGACCCGATGGCTGCAATCTTTTTCTAAAACTTAACCGCTTTTCTTTTTTTTGGAGTATTTGACCCCATTCCTAACTTCTTCAATAGTAATGTTGGATACTTCGTCATGGTTAGGAGCGGCTCTTGGAAAGTATACCCCGGGAAACTATTCATTCAGAAGTCTTTCACAATACTGTCGCCATCTGTGGAGAATTTTGTCGTTTTCTACAACAAGCTGGCTTTGAGCAATGAACTTTGGGGAACGAATTTCCCGAGCATTTCTTCTTCTCTGGGCGGCTATTTTGAAAATAGTTACCTCCCTTGTTCAAGTTGTTTTGCCGAAGCTCCTGGATAGCCTGGTTCCTATCAGACGCCGAAGACGATATTTCCTCCAACTTCCGATATAGGCCTTCCATACTTTTCGCTTGAAATTGGGCGCACTTCTACTTCGCGAGACCTTTACAACATCTATATATCACTTCAAGACGAGCTTTTTCATCTCTATTAGTAGAAGAGCACTTTGGCGAAGCTTTGAAAGCCGTTTTTTTTTTGTATCACGTATCACTTCTTTCAAAAAAATAGTGATTCTGATTTTTTTTCAAGCAGTGTTCGAGGCAATAATAACCGACTTGTGTGGAATCTGGCAAGCAGTTGCTGACTAAATTGAATTTCATATGAAAAATAATACAAATCCTTTCTTAAAATTCACTTCAATGGCGAAGGTTGTTCGCCAACAGATGCCTGTACACGGCTTATGTTGTCTCAGGAACGTCGAACGCAAGTCTCCCAGTTTGTATATGATGCAACACAGTTCCTTCTTCCTGAAAACGGAAAATAAAACGCACGATGGCATCTTCAGACGGGGCACTTCTTATATTAAAGTAAGGAGTTGTGTCGAATGTAAGATTCGACAGCAAAAATCAGTTGTGAGTTCGTCCAGTGCAGCATTATTCAAAATCGGAATATTTAATTTAAAAGAGAAAAGAAAGGTTGAAAAACATTGCTTCATTCTAAAGTTATGAATTTTTAAAATCCACTTAATATTTTCTGTCCACCCTATACTGTAGTGGAAAACCCAAATTTCAGTTGCGCTACCTTCTTTCAAAGATTTTGGTAGCATTGAAAATATACGAAACTATAAATTCGAATGTACTAAGCTCAAGACTATTGAGGTGACTACGAGTAATGTTAAAAAAATCACGCCAGTCGTGCAAACTATCTTTTAGGAATTTGTTATTGTTTGCGGTTATTTTCTTCTCGGGGTTTCCTAAGACTCGCACAGCGCATAAAATTGTTGCGATATCAGCATTTATGTCCGGGTGTGGGTCGCTCAGATTGCTTCGGAATTTTAAAGTGTCAATAATTGGAGAGCTAAGATGGTACATCTAACCATCTAAACGGCACATTTTCTAAATTTTGACGTAAGAGTTTCCAAACAAGAATTTGTTCCACCAAGTTTTAAACCAAAGCTTCACCCTGCACATTTAAATACTGCCCAGTTCATAACAGTGTTTATTTACAACGACCAAGGTGATGTAAGACAATCTAATAAATTAACTGAACACCATTTAACACTCCACATTTGTTCTACCACGCCACCAGTGACCTTTTCGCTAAATGGTAAATTGTCTACCGAATGGCTTCGTCCGTTCAACGTTGATTTTTGAATATTTTTTTTTTAGGGCGTGTCTCCATTTAACTCAGTGAACTTTCAATTCTTTACCCATACTCCCATTGTGCCTGCAGTAGCAGTGTAGGAGTCATTTCGATATCCATCTCTGACGAAGCACCCAACTAAAATTGTGTATTCAAATTAATTCGAAGAGGGTGAGAACACCAGTTAATGCCAAACAATGAATTAGTGGCGCCTCTCCGAATGAATCACCATCACACTCAGTCACACATTTGCCCGGAGGGAGGTATAGATATGAATGTTTGCATGTATCTCTCTTGCCCGAAAGCTTAAGATTTTTATGTGTGTTCTCAATCTGTTCGAATGCTGTAAATCATTTCGAATGCCAGCGAATCGCAGATCCAACTAAAAAGAATTCGCTTCCAAGTGCTGCACTTTTAAAGCTCGCCGTGCGCCGCCGCTGCGCTGTCTTGAATGCCAGTTTAATGAATTATTAACGAGCCCGACACAGTTTATTAACATATTTTCATGCATTTAACTTAAGACAGATGGCGTTGCTGACTGTTCTAATGGTTGTTTGTTTTTCTTTTTTTTTTTCTTTGCAGTTTTTAAGCGACACGACATTTCAATACACCATGCGCCAACACCAAATATAGGCTTCTCCAAGGTAAGTGTACCTATTTAGCTAAAAATGAAAACTTTGCTTTGTTGTCTTATTTTGAACCCATTTTGGGGGCCTTTGTCTCCATTCGCCTCGTCTCTCCCAACAGATAAAATAGAGATAATTTATGATGCCGACTGACGGAGGTGGTATTTTGCCGAAATAACCATTTTCGTTAGCCCGTGACCGAAGCCATTCT
Source organism: Pocota personata (assembly GCA_963082735.1). Taxonomy (NCBI): domain Eukaryota; kingdom Metazoa; phylum Arthropoda; class Insecta; order Diptera; family Syrphidae; genus Pocota; species Pocota personata. The sequence goes on along the minus strand of OY720429.1, from coordinate 42,177,437 downwards.
CACGCCTGCCGGCCAACGTCTTAATAAATCGAAATGTAATCAGATTTTTTTTTTTTCTCTCTCTTCGATGGATGTTGGCGGTTTGGCCCAATAATTGGCCCAACTGATGCCATAAATCACGATGGGAATTAAAAACGTTTTTTCCTTAGATGCCCATTGTAGTCAATGATGCTGATGATGATGGAAAGATAGGTGAAGAGATGTGAAAAGAGTTTCATTGAACCAGAGAGCTCGCCCTTCGAGAAAAGTTTAAAAGGAAGAAATTTTCGTTGCCTTTATTTGCATAACAATGGGCAGGGTGCGCGTGAAAAGGGATGCCAAACTATACCTAGATTTCTTTTATAGAGGGCTATACATAGAGTGCTTGTTGTAATCGATTGGTGTTGTTTAGTTTTTAACATGAAATTGGTTTCGAACATGAACTCGGATGTGAATAGAAAGTGGAGTCTTATATATGTATATTGCATACTATCTTCAATGACTCTGCACTCAATGAAGCAGAACTATAAGTTAAATTTTGTCGATAAAGTGCATCAGGATCATGCTGCGAGAACAGTTTTATAGTTTTATCTTACAAAAATTCGAATGATACTTACTTTAAATGACACCGACGTCCGCGGCGAACCCGGTCCTTAGCCAACAAGCCTCTCCTGCCAGCACGATTCCTTGCCAGTTGTCTCTAGTTTATGCGTAATCCTTCGGGGAGGCTGGATGTGTATACGAATATAATGGTTAAATCTTCGCCTCAATGTACAATTAGCGCAGACAGGACCTTAAATCTTTCGAAGAATTTTTCTCTCAAATATTCCAAGAGCACTTTCATCCGACTTTGACAAAGTTCACGTCTCTTCACCATTCAGCAGGACTGGGATTATGAGAATTTTATAAAGCGTTCTCACATCAAAATTGGTTCTGGCACAAAAATCAGCTTTGTCCATCGTCATCCTGCATAACATGGTGCGGTATAGTTTATTACGATTTATGAGGCCTTGAAATCAATAAACGGGTGGTGGGTATCGATTTGATATTATTGGGTCTACTCCTAGACTTGGCGCAAAGTTAAGATTTGGTCGACTGTCGATTTTACAACCGCACTGACAGTTCCCAATCAGTTCGTCGACATAGGGTCTAAGGAGCTGACACATTACACGAGATAGGATCTTGTAGGCGATGTTCGATTCGGAGTAATACCTCTGTAGTTGGCACAGTTCATGCGATCACCTTATTTGTTTATCGGGTATATAGTGCTGAGCTTCCAATCGTTCGGCATACTTTCACCCCACCATATACTATAAAGTTCTGCTTTTAGAACATCAGAACTTGTGGTTTTGTTGGATTTAAGCATGACTCGATTTCAGTCCGTCAATTGGTCATGCTCCAGGTGAAAACTATTAGACTGCCTGACAGCCATTTAACAGTCCGCAGAAGTAGCCTCTCCATACTTTAAGAAGAATTGGGTTTTGCCTAAAGGGTTCCCGTCTTTATCTATGCAGGCCCTGGTAGTAGGGTTTTATTCTTTACCCTCTTACAAAAGTTATCTCTATCTCATTGGTCTTACGTTGCACATGCTCCTTCTAAGCACGTGTTTTTTCGTCGCAACTTTTCTGCTTGCAAAACCAACCAGCAGTTCTTGTCCTCCTCTATAGTGCGACTAGTAGGCTTCATTATACCCTATCCCATAGGGTATATTAAAAAACAGTTAGTAACATAAAAAAATAATAACGATAGACCCTCAATAGTATATTTGTGATCAGCACCGAAAGTTACGTCGATCTAACCATGTCCATCCGTCCGTTCTTATATCATGAGTCAACTGAATGTAAAATTTCATACATTAGCTTTCTAGGATCCGAAGCAGCAGTGGATATTTGCACTGCAATCATGTAATGGTCGATGTTTGCACTTCGGAATGTACGCACGTCCAATACACTTGAGGAGTGTTACGCGTTGAAGCAATATGATCAATTTGGTTCGCGGTCACTTGATCAGGTGCGCGTTCCATGTTGCCTTGCAAATATCGAGATAAGTGAACTTCGTGCTACATACTACTCGTACCATATTTTGTCCTGTCAGAAGTCGATGAGCATGAGTCCGTTTTTTCCCGATGATCCAACCAAAATTATCTTCTCTTCGGAATTTTGCATCGAAATTTCCAGGCAAGATTTTGACGTCATACTACGGGCATTGTTGGTAGGTTATGTTTTTTTTTCGAGAAGCCGTCTTAGGTGGTTCGTGTGTGGATCGAATCGCCATCAATCGTTCGCTATCGTGCAAGAAGCTTAAGACTTTTTGCCTAAGCCTGCCTCTGACAGCAAACCCGCACCCAAATAACGGCCGTCTCCGTTCACGGTAGAAACCAATTTAGAGGATGACATCTGAATGTATCAAAATGAATAGTGCGGCTGAAGAAAGCGAAACTATGAAGCATATTTTGTTCCGGTTAAATATATGAGTTAGCTGGTATAGATTTAACACGGCGTATATGTCGCTTGCAATTTTTTTAACCATTGGACCTAGAGAATTGAAATAATCTTGTAAATTTGGCGAAACGGAAAATAATCATAAACATAGTCATAAATATGTATGTAACTTGTGTACAAAAATTGTTCTTGTGAAAAATGTGTTTTTCGATTTGAATATTACTAACCACACTATGACAGCTTTATTGGTGAATACCCCTAAAATTAAGAATAGCATGGACTCTAGTTCGTCTGACATGGTAATTAGAATAGACTTAGCTAAGCTCAAATCGATTCTTTGTTTCGAGTTACAAGTATGTCTAAAAGTTTATTCTGAAAACTGCGCCTCTAAGTCTTATGGCATATTCTTTGAAACTCTCTCTAAGCATATCATTAATTGCAGTTACAAGGTAAACTTAAAAAAACGCTTGAAAATGCTAAAACCCTAGCTGCTTATTGAAGAAAATATATACAAAGAATAGGCTTAAAGTTAAATGTGCAGTACATCGACTGAATAGTAATTTAAAAAGTTGAATGGAAATTCCATTATGCCGTGATAGTTACTACAATCTTAACAAATCCTCTCTCTCGAAAACGACCATACATATTTGTGTAGATGATACTGTAGTCTCCGATGAAAATGTTATAGCCGACAAATTTAATATTTACTTTGCTAGGATAGCTGAATCTCTAAAGCCACTTTCCAATTTACAGACGTGTAGTCATATGGGTATTCAAGATGTATCTTAACTGCTTTAGAGCTCTTGGAAAGTATTGTTACTTTAAAAAATTCGAACGCTATAGGTATTGATGGCGGATCAAATCGAATGCTGAAGAATATTGCATGCTTTATAGTCGATGTCCGAGCGCATATATTGAATATAAGTATTCTCTCTGGGGTATTTCCTGAAAAGCTCAATTGTGCGGATATCGTGCCACTTTTTAAAAAAGGGGCAGTTACCGATATAAGCAATTATAGACCCATCTCCCTTCTTCCATCTATTAGGAAAATTTTTGAAAAAACTATCAAAAATATAATTGTTGATTTTTTAAACAATACAAACTTTTTCAGTACGGCCCAATTTGGTTTTCAAAAAGGAAAATCTACAGAAGATCTTTAACATTACTGCTCTCAAATATTTACTAACCTAGACAGTAAAAAGTTAACTGCGGGTTTATTTGTCGATATTTACTGACTGGTATTGAAAAAGCTGGTTTAAGGTCTTATCTGAATAATAGATCACAAAGAGTTAAGATTGATGAGATCAGGAGTGGAATAAAGTATATTAATCTGGGGGTACCCCAAGGCTCTGTTTTGGCACCCATACTTTTCTTAATTTATATTAATTCTCTTTTTGGGTTAAAATTCAGGGACGTTCTCGCTGCATTTGCAGATGATGTGGGTTGTGCTTATGCCTCGGATAGTCCCTTAAATCTAGTTTGCGATACAAATTTTGACTTAAATTTACTACGAATCTGGTTTGCAGGACATAATCTGGTAATAAGTTCTAAAACAAAAATTATGTTTTTTAATTTGACAGGACTAAATAATATTGAGGCCGATTTTTGCTGCCACTCACCTGAGAACCAAAAATTTAAACTGTCGAGTTGTTCTTGTTTCCCCCCGTATACTTTTTATAGCATCTCTACTGCAGCGATAAATATTTCCAAAGTCAGAAAGTCGATGAGTTTAAATATTTGTGGTTCATCATTGACTCTAAGATGTGTTTCTCTAACCATACCGAAGCACGCATTGAGACAATATTTCCGTTCCACACTCAGAATTTTTTTTTATTTGCGTAATGTTTGTTCTACAAATTTGTTAAAAACAATTTACTATGGCAGCTTCGATTCGAAGTTACAGTATGACATCAGTTGCTGAGGAGGAGCTTATTCTAACAAAATCGAGGCTTTTGATATTTCAAAGGCAATCAGGCTTTTTTGTTGAAAATGCATGCATATGGGGTCGATGAGTCTCTCCTTCAATGGACTAGAAATTACATTTCGGTGCATTCAATACAAGTTGTGTTTAATGACTTGAAGTCCACAATTCACCATATAAATGCTGGTATTCCTCAGGGCTCTGTTTTTTCTCCGATTCTCATTCTCAATTTTATAAATGTCTGCAACTGCAAATCCAATTCCATTCCTTCACTGATGACTGTACCCTCAGTTTTTCATATTATTCATAGTATGCTTCTATTTGCCTTTTCCGCAGCCCTGATCGCTTAGCGAATAGTTTTTGATGGGAGAGGCTCGATATTATCGAAGGACAGGTATGTTGAAGATATGCACAGAGATCTCCGGGAGGATATCTCTAAACTTGCTTGTAAAATTAGAGCTACTATTACTCGTAGTTGACAAAAGAAAGACGTTAATGTAATTTTTGCTAAGATACAGGTTCTTAATTTACCTTCACAGTTAGCATGTAGTAGTTTATAATTATTAGTCCTTAAACCTGTTATTCGATTCTTGCTAATCCTAAAGATGATGAATAAGGTCGGCAGAAGCCAACTTATTGTAATGGAGATTTATCTGGATTATTCGCATCATGATAGATAGTGATTAAGCCAGACAACTCTACCACAGTTATGTCCATGGAAAATATCAAAAATTGCCCCAATCCTGAAGAAGAAAACTCATTGCTATTCTTCCTTTCTTATCTAAGGTTTTAGAAAAATTAATACACTGTCAAATCTCTGCTTTCCTCCAGTGCAAAAAGTTACTCTGCTCAAATCAATATGGATTTAGACGGAGTCACAGTTGTACTCGTACAACTGCTCTACTTACAGTAACAGAAGATCTGCGAATTGCTTTGAACAATGACATGGTAACTTTTCTGACGCTTCTAGACTTTTCTAAACGGTGATACGGTGAACCATGGTCGACTCATTTCTAAACTTAGTATTTCTTTTCATCCAGTGCCTATAATCTAATCTCTACTTATCTCCATGGGTGCAAACAAGCAGTTGTTCTAAATTATGTAGCGTCCGAATTAATCGAAACATCTGCGGGTGTACCTCAAGGATCTATACACGGACCCTTGCTTTTTACCTTTTTTATTAATGATCTTCCTCGATTTATTAAAAGCTCACATATACACATGTATGCGGATGACGTGCAGTTGTATGTTAGTTGTAAGCTTGGACTTGTTGAAGATAAAAAGGTAAAAAGCAAGGGTCCGTGTATAGATCCTTGAGGTACACGGACCCTTGCTTTTTACCTTTTTTATTAATGATCTTCCTCGATTTATTAAAAGCTCACATATACACATGTATGCGGATGACGTGCAGTTGTATGTTAGTTGTAAGCTTGGACTTGTTGAAGATGCGGCTTATAAGCTCAACGAATATTCGATGCTGATCTGAAGAAAAATCTTTAAAAGTTAACCCTTATAAATCCAATTGATTGATCATTAATAGAACGATGTTAAATGTAAATTATTTTCCTACTATATATTATGGGAATTCACCTATTGAATTTCTGGGGAAGACTAAAAACTTTGGTTTATGGTTTAGCTGTATGTTGAATTGGGATACGCATGTTTGTGCAGTCATTGGTAGGATATATGGTTCTCTTAGAAATCTTTCTATGTCACAGCATTTTACACCTGTTAATACTAAGTTAATGCCAGTACGATCTCTACTTATTCCAACCATTACTTACGGCTGTGAAATCGTTTACTGCTACAATGTTTTCCCCGTCACCAGAATGACAGTGTCATCAATAAATGTACCTAATATGGTGTCTTCTTTGTGCAGTATATCACGTGTAAACAACAGATACAACAGCGGACCTAGAACACTTCTTTGCGGTACCCCAGCGGCTATTTCTTCAAATTTTGAATAAACGATACCATGTTTGACACGGAAGAGCCTATTCGTGAAATATGACTCCAAAATATCTGGGTAAAACTTGTCGCAATTTGAACTTCAAGCCTTCGTACCACATCTTATCAAAGGCTTGAGAATCGTCTAGAAATACGCTTGAGCAAATCTTCTTTACTTCAAAAGCTTTTTCAATTACATCCGTTATTCTATGCACTTGATCTAGAGTGCTTGCATCTAAATCCGAACTGATGATCAGGAATAAAATATTTTTCTTCTATAACAGGCTGCAACCGGCTGAGCAATATCCTTTCAAAGACTTTAGATATACGAGGGTGGGTCAATAAGTCCCTGAAAAATGAAATAAGGAATACGCTTTTCGGTATAAAAACATTTTATTTTTCAACATAGTCCACTTTTAGTTCTATACACTTCATCCAACGTTTCTCCAATTTTTTGATGCCCTCCAAATAATACGATTTGGCGATGACCTCTTCATTCGACCCAAATCTCTTACCTCCGAGCCATTTCCTCATGTTTGGAAACAAGAAATAGTCGCAGGGGGCTAAATCTGTGGAATATGCTGGATGAGGGAGCAGACAAAGCCGCATTGGCCTTCTTCGGCTTCGATTCACCAGGAGAAGTCCATTGTTTTGACTGTTCCTTGGTTTTTGGTGTGTTTTGGTGAATCCAAGTTTCATCCACGGGTACGAAACGGCGCAAAAACTCAGCCGAATTTGTCTCGAACATCGCCAAACTCACCTTTGAAGTTGTCAAACGAATGCGTTTCTTGTCGATTGTGAGCAAACGCGGCACCCATCTTGCGGAAAGCTTTTTCATGTCCAAATATTTATGTAAAATCGAAATCACTGATCCATGTGATAAGCCTGTGGACTCTTCAAGCTCGCGCACTTTCACTTGTCGATCGTCCATTATCAAACCATGGATTTTGTCGACCATTTCTGGTGTGGTGACCTAAATTGGGCGACCAGAACATTCGGCGTCACTTGTGCTTGAACGACCGAACCGAAATTGAGTAAACCAGTCGTGAATGGTTCCAATCGATGGTCAAGAGTCCCCATAATATTCGTCAAGCTTTTGTTTAGTTTGCGTGATAGTTTTTTTTCGCAAAAAATAGTGTTTAATGAGCACTTGAGATTCACTTTTTTCCATTTTAACGAAAATGCTAATAGGCGTCTATATAAAATGGCTGCCACAACAAAACTATTTGACGGATCTGTCTGAAAATTTGGGTGCGTTCTTTTGAAAAATGATTCTTGACAAAAAAAAAATTAAATTTAAGGTGGCGACACAATTTGTGTTCGTAATCGGAAGAAGAAACACCAAGCACCAAGTTTTAGAAGCATTATAACTTCTGAGATTTTTCACTGACTTGGAACATTCTTTAGTCTAAGGGAAGAGTTTATAATATACAAAAGTTTAATTATCGCTTTCCTAGGTAATTCTTTGAGAACCTCTTCTGTGATTAAGTCGTATCCAGGAGCTTTTTTAGGTTTCAATTTCTTTATTTCCTGTAGTGTTGCACTAGCTATTGTATAGTTATCAAGTGATATGTCCCGTGCATTGATATTTTCAATAAGCGACCACAGAAACCGTTCGGTTTCATTTCTTTCAGGAGGGCTGCAAAGATTTCCGCTTTTCCTTACCATTCTTGGCTCATCCTTCATTATTGTTTTGATTGAATCTTTGGTTTTTTAATGCTCTTAACCACTTTCTATAGCGAATAATTAGAATCTTTTATCGCTATTCGATTTTCAAGGTACATTCCTATTGCATGATTTTTAAAATCTTTTATCGTTTTTTTAATAAGTTACATAAACGATTTGCAAGTTTTTTCGCGCTTTCCTTTTTTTTCTTTCGCCAATTCTTTAATTTCCGGAGGATATTTTAAGGCATAATTTTCTTGCTTTTTTGTCAGTACTGGAGTATTATTCCAGGAGGCACACTGCAAGATTTCACTAAAGCGATCGATTTCAATTTCTAGTTCGTAGGGCGTCTTAAGTGATACACTCAGGTCTATATTTTCTTCAATGGCATTCCTAACGTCTTCCAAATTAGTTGTACTGTTAGTTAATCTGGTTGGTACCTCTTTTCTAATCAGGGTTTCACTCATCATTAGAATGACTGGAGAATGATCAGAGAACAGATGATAGGTCTCTTCAACTTTTATACAATTGCGAGGCATTGCTTTTACGACAAAGAAGATAACTAAGTGGCTTCTTTAAAAAAAAAAAAAAAAATGCTACTCTGATTGGCACCGAAATCGATAGAACTCCTTTCTATGTTAAGCCAAATACTACTCGTATGCTAGAAGGAATTGTAGAAATTGGTGCACAAATTACTGGGAGCCAAAAAAGCACATCACATTTTGCAAAAAAAAGAATAATTGAAATTGCTTCAGTTTTGCAGAACTTGTCGTGAACGTATGATTGTAAATAAATTTAAGTTTAACTACATTTTCAAAAATATTAGGGCTCCAGTCCTAACTAAAGCAAATACCACGCAAGAATAATCATCGAAATCGATTCAGTTTTACACAAGCCATTGTGAACGAAAAAATGCATGCAAATTAACCGCCGACTTGATTGAAACCAAAATAAATAGATTTAAAGTCCTACTGTATATCAATATTTTCCAAAAATAATTATTCAAATCGGTGCATCGGTGGTGAAAAGTAATGTCACTTGCAGCCACTCAAGGCACAAAGAGACACACTTGAGCTTACTTGGATACAATACAATACTACCATTTCCTTAGAGCATGAAAGTAAAATGAGATCAAGATTTTGTTTCTAAGAATACAACTGAATGTGTGGTGTTATACATACGAGTATGTATTTACATAAGTATAATGAAAAAGGTCCAATCTCTTTTTCATCAACCCAAAAATATCAGCCTTTTTGGTACCGCATTCAAGGATTTTTTTTTTATGAACTTCACTTATCAAAAGCGAACGTAAGCACTGAGTGAATCTGTGAGGTTATCGTTAAGTCGGAATAGGTCACTAGGGAGAAACTCGAACGTGTAAGTTCATCTGGCCATCTGTTTGTCCATCTGGCCATCAGACGGATTACTTCAAACTTCATATATATTTTAAGTAGGTCTGTATCTGTTCTAATTTGAAAAGTAATGGTTTCAAATTGTTGACATATCCCCAACATAGTTTTTTTTAGCTTTTTAATGGATTTTACGAAAAATCCAATTGATTCGCTTCTGTTCGATTTTGCCTTAACTTGAAATCTAAACAATTTACCAACAAACTGAACATATGGAGTAAATATGTGCGACCCCAGTTGTGCCTTCTATTTGGATTGCCTTATAAGTACAGGATGTATACCTGCGAGCACGTTGAATCTTCTAAATAGACAGAAAGGGTGTTTTGTTTATTTTTTTTGGAGGTATAGAATATTAAAATGAAAAAAAAACACATTGGAATGATAATTTCATGCCAATAGTGTCTAAATATGATTTCTCTCGAATAAAGCGCAATCTAGAAGTTCAATTTGCGACCACTTTTTCGAGCAACTGGGGTCGTATATCGGCAATAACGAGGAGAATGTTGGCTTCCAAGTCACCCATCCTCTCGGGTTTATCGGGGGGTAGACTAATAACTTCACATATTCTAACAGAAAATAATCCAAAGGTGTTAAATCACACAATCTTGGACGCCAATTCACAGGTCCATTACGCGAAATTATGCGCTCATCCAATGTTTTCTTCAATAAATTGATTATGGTGTACGCCCTGTGGCATGTTGCGCGATCTTGTTGAAACCACAGTTCTTCCACATTAATGCCATTCAATTGGGGAACTAAAAAGTTAGTAATCATGGTTCTATAGCGCTCGCCATTGACTGTAACGTTCTGGCCAGCATCACTTTTGAAAAAAAATATGGAACAATGATCACCAAACAGTGCATTTTGTGTCTATAATTGCGTCTTAGTAATGGCTTGTGAATTTCCTTCACGCACTTTAGCTTGTTGACATAGCCATTCAACCAAAAATGAGTCTCATCGCTGAATAAAATTTTGTGGTGAAAATGAAGATCAAGAGCAATCTCGTTTTCGGTCTATTCGCCTAACGTACGACGCACGCAGCTTCAATTCTTGCACGAGCTGGATTTTATAACCTTGTGGATCGTGCACAGAAATTGGAGACGTATCGACTCATTCGGATCCTCCGCAATAGTATGCTACACAGCAGCAACAGCTTCTTCGGTGCACATTGTACGACGACTCTGCGGATGCGTATTATCAATTAGAGTATGCGTGGTGCGAAAACGAAATTCAAATTACTTGCTCGGATGGACGATTATGTCGACCTTAAAATGGAAGTACCGCACGGTAAGTTTCGCGAACTTAACCACGCTTTTCGAAATAAATTTTAACAATTTGCAGACGTTGTTCTAGCTTAAATCTATTCATGATGAAATAACAAACCAAACTGAGCACAAATCAGCTGTCAGCTGTCAAATTGGCTGTCACTGGAAAAAGTACTACCAATTTCAAAAAAATACAATTTACTCGTACTATACATATGGGATAATGCTTTGGAACTGAAGAATGGCTGAACCGAATTCAATACGGAGATTTTCATTGCTTTGACATTTTGTTTATGCATTTCATAACTTTACGATACCGGGAGGCCGAACACTCAAACACTCAAGGAGTATATGGCAAAGGTCGGATATAAATTATAAGTCAGCTGCATTTTATTTTGATTGACGGCTTAGATGTACATAAATCATATATTAAAATAATGTAGAGGGGATTTTAGAACTCCAAAAGTTCTACAAAAATATAAGCAGAGGCACTCCAGATCGATGGGTTTGCTTAGCTCTCAATTTCATGAAAGCGGTCGAAGCCCGGCAGGTCTGCTGGTCAATGCATGTGTTTATATGTTCAAAGCATAATATTTTCAGATGTTTTGAATATAAAAGTAATTCGCTGCAACTTATCACCGCTACAATACGTCGCTGCCATAGACGACAAAAATATGTACAAATTCTATGATGAGAGCAACAGGATGGTGTAAAGTCCTTTTCTTTTCATGTGACTTATATTATTTGCAGTATGTATTTGCCGCGGTAATTTATTCTTGCCGCATATTTGATAATGACTGGGACAGTATCTCCACAGACTTTGTAGTTACTGACAAAATAACAAAATAAGTTAATGAGGTAGCAATCTCCATGTCATACAGTTTTCTCTAATCGGGTCAGAGTTCTAGGCTTCCTCAATTTACACAAAAGTAGAAGACGACAAAAAAAAGAGAAGAGAAGAAAATCACCTCCTTCAATCTACATGCACTCGTCCACAAATATCCACGAGAAACAAACAAATGAAATAAAAATAAAAACCAAAAAGTAACAGCAGAAAAAAAGAAGCAAAACAAATACAAAAAAAAAAAAAATATAATAACGAGATCTCCTCGAGATGATAAATCACTCGAGAGTCAGACCGGAGATCTATTGTGCAGTATTCATAACAATAATAGTTAAATATGCTATTACTCTTGCGCTCTGTTTCGCATATAACCACAGCAACGTCCTGTAGCATACACATCTATCTATACATCATTTATCTACGACTAGAGAGGTAATGGAGAATTTGCAACGAGCCCAACTAAGTGCCTCCATTAGGTTGGTTGCTCTTGTCTTCAACCCGGCCTCTTCGTGGCCCGGTCGCCGGTCGCCGTGTATACAGCGAGAATTATTACCCAAAACATTTGTTTTATATAGACAAGAACGTCATTGGAAGTGAGGTGTGGAGAGTGTATATCCATGTTGTTCGGGGAAGGAGTTTTGCTAATATTATTTATTGCTCTCATGTTTTTATTTTTTTTTTTTATTATTTCTTTCACTCTCTTGGCTTCACCTATAAATGATGAAAAAAAAAACAGAAATAAACATTTTAAGGGGTCATACTTTGTGTGGACGGTTTTTTTTTTGGCAAAAAAATATTATTTTTTTTTTTTTGGGCAATTTATGACCATGGTGATTGCGAAATTTATGTTTAGTCACTTTAGTGGCAAGAAAACGTCAGTTTTGTGATCATTATTGGTTGTCGTCATTAACTTTTTAAGGGGCAGGGGAGAGGTTTTGACGAAATATACTCAAGTTTGGGTCCACTTGAGTGGCACAATTTCGAATTTTGTTTGAAAAAATGGACAATGATTGAGTAAGTTCTCTAGATGTGGTGAATTATTGTTTTTTATTTTTTTTTTTGCATTTTATGGATTGCCATATACAGAGGTCAAATGTGAAGAAACAGAAATTTATTGTCAAGTTTTTTGTTTTTAGATTACAAAATGAGAAAGTGGAATGTGAACATTTACCATGTTGTGGTTTGTAAGAGGGCACTTGGTAGAAAATAGTTTGCAAGGAATCCTCTCTAAAGATAAGGATTGTCTTATATAAGCAGATGATGGTGCTGGAAGCCGACAACAACAAGAAAAGAAGGAGAAGTGTGGTTTACTTTTCGAGATGGTTGTCTACAAAAATAACTTTTTAGGTCGCGTTATATTTTATCCATATGCAAATTATTGAAAAGTGTAAAATTTAACTCAGTTTGTCAATAAAATTTGTTCTCTTATGCTGAAGTAATTCATCTGGTATAAAGTTCGCACGCCAACTCTTTTGATTGCACGAGCCAACTTATTTACTATTTGCATTGACTTTGTCTCATATTTATAAAAAGAGATGAAAAAGTCCCCACCAATTACCTCAGACCTCTGTATAAATATAAGACTCCGGCTGTATAATCATTTATAAAAGAATAGAATCATTAAATCTCTACTTCAGTCAACGTAACCATATTATGCAATTGAATATAAATATTGCCCATTAAAGCCGCTATAATAGAGGATAAAGCAGAGATTATTACAAAATTCTCTTGAACCAGACAGCACAGATGTTCAATAACGTCATTGCAGAGTTGCGCACTCGCATCTGACATCGACAACACCGCACAGCACGGATGAGATTTAGTTGAAGAATACATTTTTACTGGGAGTTAACCATTGCTTCATTATATATTTTATTTTTGGAAAAGATAAAAGGGAATAATTAATTGCATTGTTGCACAATATGCGTTTGGAGCTCTTGAAAGTTGTATGTTCTAGGGTAGGTGGTGGTTCGAAAATGAAATATCATTTCTATTCATGATCAGTGGTGTAAATTTATGTCAAATTAGATTTGCTGATTGGAGTGTAAGAACTCAATTTGTTTTAGAGGGGACAATGCCTATAGTTTAGTATATTGAATGAGGGGTAGTCAAAGTTTCATGCAGTGGAAGAGGAATTACTGTTCTAATAAGAAAGTGATTATGAATTAAAAAAAAAAAAAAAAAAAAATCGAGAGAGCATAACTTGGATATCGACTACCTTGAGAACAATGCGGAGATTTTTTGCATTCCACAAGAAGAAAGCTCTATTGGACCATCTTTAGAGTTTCAGCGTCAGTACTATGTACGAAGATAGCATAAGAAATATTTCCCTAGTATTTTGAATCTAAGGTGGTAGAGTCCTGGACAATGGCACAGGAAGTGAGGTGTACCTTCGTGTACGTCCTCATTGCCACAGCCTCTACATATATCTTCTTCGCTAATTCCCAATTTCTTTGTGTGATAACGTAAAAAGTTGTGTCCAGTTATCAACCCCACTAAACCAGATAAGATATATCTGTTGAAGTGTAGGATTTGCTCTGTACAATTTTTATCGTAGAGCAGCCAGAGTTTTCTTGTAATTATACAGGATTCTAATGATCTCCATCTACTATTTGCTATGGCAATCATTTTATTTCTAACTTCTAGGTTCAGGTTGCAGGGTGGTGTCTTAACTGACGGGTCAGCTCGTTCAGGATTTAGAGCTGAACCCTCCCTTGCCAGCTCGTCAGCTTTCTCATTTCCTGAAACGCCATTATGTCCAGGTAACCAGCAGAGCTTTACATTGTGTTGCATACCAAGAACTCGCAGCTCTTCGCGACAGCAGCGCACAAGCTTCGATTTTATTTGCGTGGCGGAAATCGCTCTTATCGCTGCTTGGCTGTCAATGAAAATTGTAATATCATCTGGTGGTATAGCTTTCATTGCAGCGTCCCGGGCAGCAGTTGCCACCGCCAAGACCAAGCTTGAAAAACACTGCTATAGTCTGGAAGCCGAATTGACTTGTTCAAATTGAGTTTTTCAGAAAAAATCCCTGCACCTACTCCCACGTCCATCTTGGATCCATCAGTGTAGATGGAGATGGAGTTGTCATTTAGCGGGATATTAGTTTCCCATTCCTTTCGACTCTGAAATGAACTAGAAAACGGCTTAGGGCACCATGTAGTCTGTGCTAACATCTCCGCCCATGTATTTGCGTAAAATCTGCGCATGCCCCGTCAGGCTTGACCTCCAACCTTCAGATTGGCTTAATCTTAGAGCACTTCTAGCTGCAGATTCCTGCACAAATAGGTCTAAAGGTAATAGATTGAGTATGGTCTCTAATCCTGCAGTTGGTGTGGTTCTCATAGCTCCTGTGACACCAATGCACGCCATTCTTTGTACTCTGGTTAGTATCTTAAGGTTTGTGCCCTTACTTGCGGCTGACCACCATACTAGGTTGCCGTATGTCAGTATAGGTCTCACAACTGCTGTTTAGAGCCAGAAAATGACTTTTGGTTTGGGCCCCCAAGTTTTTCCAAATATTCTGCTACAAGTATAGAGAGCTATCATAGCTTTCCTTGCTCTCTCCCTTGTGTTTAGTCCCCAGTTTAGTTTCTGGTCTAGTATTAACCCTAGATATTTAGCTCTATCAGAAATTTTAAGAGGAGTGTATTTTGTATCCTGTATTTTCCTCTTGTTAGTAAATATTGTCAGCTCCGTTTTTAGTGAATTTATTGCGAGTCCACTTCTTTTAGTCCAGTTGCTGACTATCTTAAGGGCGCCTTTCATTTGTTCGCTTAGGGTTGGAAGGAATTTACCCGTGGCCAGTAACGCCACATCGTCTGCGTACGCTACGGTCTTAACCCCACTGAATCTTTTTTTTATTAGTACTTCATTTAGCACCCAGAGTAACCCAGAGTAAAGGAGAGAGAACATCTCCTTGCGGAGTGCCTCTACCAGCTGATACTCTTAGTCTCGCATCACCTAGTTCTGAGTTTATGTACCTATTTCTTAGCATGGAAACTATCCATCTAATTAAAGTGTCCTCAATATTCAGGTTTTTTAAGGCACCTTCGACTGAATCTGCCGTGACATTATTAAAGGCACCTTCAATGTCTAAGAATGCAGCCAGGGTGTACTCTTTATCATTCAATGATTTTTCAATTGTACTGACAACACTATGAAGTACAGTTTCAACACTTTTACCTTTCGTATAAGCATGCTCTGCCGGAGATATGATACTGGGGTTCAGCTTGCTGCGAATGTGTATGTCAATAAGTCTTTCAAATGTTTTCAGAATAAAGGATGTTAAACTTATTGGTCTTAAGTCACCAGCGCAGGTATGACTAGCTTTACCTGCTTTGGGGATGAAAACAACTTTAACTTCCCGCCACTCCTTTGGTACATAAATTCAATGCTACCAAAGAACAGTCTCTTTAGAAACGGCGTTATGTCTTTTTTGGCTGTTTTTAGCATCATCGGGAAAATTCCGTCCGTGCCTGGGGATTTGTACGGTAAGAAGGAGCATATTGCCCACTCAATTTTTTCTTCCGTAACCAATTCAGACAGCGCTATTTCGTGTCTACTACCACTGCTGCCAGGGATGTCATCTCTAAGTAGAATACATCCTGGAAAATGAGCACCCTGTAGAGTTTCTAATGTCCTTTCATTGGAGTCAGTCCAATTGCCAGACGTGTCTTTTAGGGAGCCTAACGCTACCGGCTCTTTGGAAAGAACCCTTCTGAGCCTTGATGATTCAGTGGTACTTTCTATTTCACTACAGAAGGCTTGCTAAGAATTGCGCTTAGAGCGCTGTGTCTCTGTTTTGAATTTTCTTTGACTGGATTTATAAATTTCCCAGTCTTCGTCTAACCTTGTTTTTTTTAGCCATATTGAAAAGATTCCTAGTTTCTTTCCTAATGTTAGACAGTTCTTTAGACCACCATGGAGGTGTGTTCTTTTGTTTCCTTGTCCGCAGTGAACAGGCGTTTTGATAGGCTTTACCCAATATTTTTGATAATATTCTGTAGGTCCATTAATAGCGTGGTCCTGTAGATTCCCTTTCACTCTATTAACCTCCCTACTAAAAAGATCCCAGTTAGTCTTCCTAGGATTTCTATATAGTTTAGAAAATAAAATATTCCCCTAACGAGATATTTGTTTCATTTGTTTCAAAAGTTTTCGGTAACATTGGGGTTTTGGAAAAAGTTATTCGGTGTACATTTTCCTTTAATTATCTATTAATCTCATAACAAACGGTAATTTATGATACATATAAGGATATGGCATTGAACAATTTACGACCGTAAGGAAATAGCGATATAGTCCGGGGTGGACCTAGGCCTTAACCAACAAGCGTCTCCAGCCAGCTCGATATTGTGCTAGAACACGTTGATTGATACAGTTTTGCACACGTTGATTGAGATCCCTTTTCACTTGTGTGCGTCACCTTAGGCGGGGTCTTCCTTTACCGCGTCGTCCCTCTAGGATGGATTCGAAGAATTTTCGTGCCGAAGTGTTGATGTTCATTCCCTCTAGATATCCTAGCCACCTATTCGATGAATTCGATCGAACTCTTCTGACTAGGTCGATGTCGCTGTACAACCGGTATAGTTCATTGTTGTATCTCTGCGCCGCTCCCCGTCCATATAAACTGGACTAAAAATCACTCGAAAAATGTGTCCTTTAAAACAACCAGGGTATTTTCATCCGCTTTTGATGATGAGGGATTTACAGTGCCCTCCAAAATATAGTATAAATCAGCTAGGATACATGCTAATCTTCACAAAATCAACTGAAATGTGGTGTTCCATTACTCCTAAAACCGTTTTTAGTTTCTACAATATGTGTTGTCTTGCACAGACAACAGTAGATCGAAAATCTACTCCACCTAGAGTTTGAATTTTTAGCGACGAGTCTAAGTTTGAGATATTTAGAAACCGTCGAAGGCAAACTGTTTGGCGTTCTAAAGGCGACAACCCCTACAGTGAACGATATCTCCACCCCACCGTAAAGCATGGTGGTAGAGGTATTATGGTGTTTTTTTTTCATTTTGGTGTGGGAAACTTGCATGTTATTGGTGGCAGAATGAATGCATTGATGTAGTGTGACATCCAGGAAAGCATCTTAAGAGATTCTGCTGCTTCAATGGGATTGAGTGGATCATTTGTCTTTCAACAAGACAATGTCCAAAACATACGGCCAAAACAACACATGATTATTTTAGCGCAAAAGGAATAAATTTGTTAGATTGGCCTTCCATGTCACCGGATCTCAATCCCATTGAGCATTTATGGGATGAAATTGACAGAAGAATACCAACAACTTGTAGAAAAAGCAAAGCAGCTTTCGTCGAAATGATTTTGGAAACTCGAGCAAGTTTATCGAATATTGTGTTGCAGAAGTTGGTGGAATCAATGCCGAAACGCATTAAGACTGTTTTTCAAAATGGAGGCGGTCATACGAAATATTGAATTTCCAAGAAGCTGTGAAATTTAGCAAGAAACACCAATTTTACCTTAATTTAGACTGACTTTTGGCGAGTCACATTAAGGACTTTCAAGAGACTTCTTTTAAACCGAATGAATTTTTTTTAATGTATAGTTGTGCTACTGAAAGCACATATTATTAATAAAACAATAAAAGACAATCAAAAAATTTAATTATTTGCCACCTCTATCAGCAATTTTGTGTCTTGCATGGTGATCTCAACTACTAACTTTTGGAGGGCACTGTATATAAAGTCATCTTAATTTTCTATGATTTGTTACTCAATTGCCTCAATTGAAACAGTGGTTGACAAGAGTGATTCTTCGTTTGATCTCTCCACAGTTTGAATGGAGCCTATGTAGACAAAGTTCTTAACTACCTCAAAATTGTAGCTTTCTATTGTGACGTTCTGTCCAAGTCGCCTATAGTTCAATATTATTTCCGAAAGTACCGCTGACCGCCCGCTCTGCTCCTCCAATTATGTCAATGTGGTGACGTGTGAGAGACCGTACCCCTAATGTTAGCTTGAGAATTTTGTACAACCCTTTCAAGTATTGTGTTAAGGAAATCACATGCTAGCGCGTCACCTTATCGTAGTCCTTTTCTGATATCACAATTTTCGGAGATGGTTTTAAAGATATTGATAGAGTAGAGTTTTTTCTCCATCGTGAGCTTGCACAGATGGACGAGTTTGGCAGGAATAGTTTAGTTTAATCTGTCTATTTGGTTCAGTAGCCATTTGTTTACAAATATACACATATTTTTTTTTTTTACAACTTATTACAGAAACTGTGTTTGTTTACTTATTAATTAGTTAATGTAAGTAATTAATTTACATTATTTTTAGCATATTGATACATAGTTCTTTAAAATACATTGAGATTGGTTATATGTCTTATATTTTCAGGAAGAATATTGAAAGTTTTTTTTTTTTTTTTTTGTTTTGGTTGCGCCTGGAGGTGCAGGAATCTTCAAAAGATACCAATGGCCCGTACCATTGGTTATGCCCGATTCATATATCTGACCTGATGATTCATAAGTGTCGGCTAGTATATGCCTACGGGCTAAACCTCATCCCCCAGAGAGGCACTATTAGAACCGGTCGCTCGTGCTCATAGTGGTAGGAAATTCGTTCCTCTCATTCTTTCGTTTTGTGGTGACTACGACTAAGTTACCTTTGCAAGTAGTTTACGCTTCTGTAGTGTTAATCGCGTTAGGTAGGTAGCTTTCCAGCGAAGGCACCTACTAATACCGTCATTATCTGCGGTTTTCCCTTACTGCGCCAGATCGTACGGTCTTGTTCTTTGTAGTCGGCGCTCGAGGTTTGTCACGTCCAGAGTACGGATTATTTCATTATTGCAATGATCATGAAGGCGAGTACGAAGTTTGTGAGCAAAGTTTGTTACTTCATCCCTCACGGTAGCAATTCCTAGATCTCTGTGAATATCACTATTCCTTATATACCATGGAGCATTCACAATTGCTCTTCTTAGTGTTTTGTTTTGGAATGTTTGCAGAACAGTCATATTGCTTGGCTTGGTACAACCCCAAAGTTGTATACTGTATATCCAAGATGGTTTTAGCACTTTCTTATACAGAAGCAGTTTGTTGTATACGCTTAACTTCGAGTATCTCCCGAGTAGCCAGTACATTTCTCTAAGTCTGATTTCGAGCTCGTCGGGCTTCTTTTTAACATGTGGCTTCCACTTAAGTTTTGCGTCTAGTGTCATTCCTAGATATTTTGCCTCGTTTGCGTACGGTATTTGTACCGAGTTAATGGAAATAGGTAAGTTGTTTATCTTTTTGTACGTAAAATTGACATGCGTTGACTTGGTCTCGTTAAGGACGATTTTCCAGGTCTTTGTTCACTCGCATACTTTGTTTAAAGCTCGTTGGAGTTTTCCAGTTGATGATTCGACTGACTCATCTGTTGCGAGGATAGCCGTGTCGTCTGCGAACGTTGCTACGACAGTCCCTTCATCTTGGGGTATATCTCTTGTGTAGAGGAGGAACAGGATTGGGCTGAGAACGCTTCCTTGCGGAACACCGGCATGGATTTCTTTGAATTTCGAATATTCTGCCCCATGTTTAACACGAAAGAGTCTGTTATTAAGGTAAGATTCCAATATTCTGTAGAGTTTATCTCGTAAGATTACCCTTAGCTTATATCTCAGGCCTTCGTGCCATACCTTGTCGAACGCTTGCGATACGTCGAGAAAAGCGGTAGAGCATACCTTTTTCCCTTCTAGAGCTTTTTCAATTTCATTTGTAATTCGATACACCTGATCGATTGTAGAATGTTTAACCCGAAATCCGAATTGATGATCCGGGATCAATCGACTTTCTTCAATTACTGGGTGCAATCTTTTTAGCAGAAGTTTCTCAAAGACGAAGTTTAGATATTATCGGCAGAAGCGAAATGGGTCTATATGATTTCTTGTCGTTTGTACATTTCCCCGGTTTTGGAAGCATTATTACTTCGGCGACTTTCCATTGCCTTGGAACATATAGAAGTCTCAATGAAGCATTTATAATGTAGAGTAACTTAACTAACGCTTTTTTCGGTAGCTCCTTCAAAACTTCGCCAGTGATTAAATCATATCCTGGAGCCTTGTTATTTTTCAGTTTTCTTATTGTCATACGAAGTTCGAACGACAGGGATACAGTTTTTAATTTAAAGTTGTCGGGTGCCGTATTTGCATTCGGATCTTCGATCAATGGTTGTCCATCGAATGGCTTGAACGTTTCCTCTAAATGTTCGGCAAATAATTCCGCTTTCTCTTTGTCTCCTTTTGCCCATTCGCCATTAGCTTTTCTTATTGGTGGCGAGTGCATTACGGGTTTCCTTATGGACTTCAAGGCTTTCCATAGAGAGTAGTTTGAATACTTATCAGCGGTCAAGCTCTCGAGGTAAGTAGAAGTCTCGCGATTTCTTAAGTCCTGCAGCACATTTTTTAGCTTGTTGCAAAGGTGGTTAAGATAAGTTTTATGCGGTGGCGCGCGGTATTGTTGCCATCTCTTGCGCGCTCTTCTCTTTTCTCTTATGAGGTCTTCGATATCAGGCTGGTATTTGACTTTGCTGTTCAGAGTTGCTGTCTCTAGTTTGTTTTGTTACTAGTTAACTTAGGCGGTCCTTCTTTTTATGCTAGACTTCCACATTATGGAATATAATATATGAATTAAAAAAAAAAGAACCTGCAATCTATAGTTTGGAAAGAACTAGAGGCGAAAGCAGGGAGCCATGTAAAAATTAATAACAAAAATAAATAAAAAGATAGAAAGAAAGATAGTGGGGTCGCGAAATATATTGAGATATTTACTATTAAGTTGACAACAAAAATGTATAGCAAAAGATAAGTATGTGCGTAACAGGAATGAAAACACAGCAAGGAACTAATATTAATATAATATAAGGAGAGAATTATTTAGATGATAACACAAAGCAGGTTAGAAATGTCATCATAGCTTTTATTCAAGAGCCATAGTTTTATCATCTTTAGAAATACGGATTTAATTCTAACGATTTTGATGTTATGTGGTAAGTTATTATAGAGTCTGGGAGCCAAAACCGTAAAAAAGTTGAAGAAAATTTGCAGATTATGATGTGGTACAGTAACTAGATTCAAATTGTTGGTTCTTAGGTTAAAGTAATCGGAGCTTCTATAGTATTCAGTTCATAGCCTGATCTAGAAAAAAATATCTTTAAGACCTTATAACAATATAAATGTTTTAAGCGAAGAATTTTAAGGCCTCTGAAAAGTAACAGACTATTAAAACGACGATTTTTATTACAAATAAGACGAATAATGTGTTTTTGAGAAATTAGAAGTGGGTTCATTTTGTTGAAATGAGTTCCACCCAAGGAAACTAAACCATATTCGAGCCTAGCATGGACTAACCCATAATAGATGCACTTAAGAAGATCTCGGGAACAGAATGATTTTAAAAAGTGTAACTGTTTTGTGGCAACTATAAGGTACTTTTTAAGCGCACTCGTATGGTCGTACGGTCAAGTGTAACACCAAGATACTTATACGATTTAACATTTTCTATAACGAAGCAATTCTTAGATTCCTGATTTACAAATATTTTTACTATGTAAACATTTTCTGCATTTTGCACAGTGGAAATAAAACGTACCAAAGTCCAACTCCCTTCCATATAGATTAAAAAACATCATCTTTGTTTTATCACTAATCACCAGATTATGCCGTTGGAACCAATGACCCAAAACTTCCAGGTCATGATTCATGTCAGCAATTAAGTTTAAATGAGAGTTACATGCCATGTCATCAGCAAACGCATTAATCTTACTACGAAAGTTCTGAGAAAATAGTGAGTTAATAAATATTAAGAAAAGTATCGGTCCTAGCACAGAGCCTTGAGGAACTCCTATGGAGATGTTTCTAAAAGAACTCATTTGCCCATTAATTGTTACCCTCTGTTTCCTGTTTGATAAATACGACCTGAACCAATTATGTATATTACCCCTAAAACCACAATTGTATAATTTTACTAAAAGAATATTATGATCGACAGTATCAAAAGTTTTCGTAATATCAATGAAAAGAGCCGCAGTCAGATTTCTACAGTTAAAACTATCATAAATATTTGTGCAGAAATTGAATAGGGCTCCTTCAGTTGAAAAACCTGACCGAAAACCAAATTGGTACTTGCTAAAGAAATTATTTTTATCTAAGAATTTGAACATTCTATTCTTTATAGCTTTCTCAAAAATCTTTGTAAACACTGGAAGTAAAGAAATAGGCCTATAATTAAATTAACATCTGTAAGTAGAATTCTTTTGAGCGTGAAGTTCGTAGTTTATTGTTCTGCTTTGGGGTAGGTTGTTCATCAGGTACTGTGGACATAAGTTGCTTTTAATTTTAAAGACGAAGATCATCGTCATCGAGTGAAGTCTTTGGTTTAGCCAGTTCAGAGTTTAGCCAGTTCAGAGAGTTTAATAATGTCAATATTGGTGTGTACCTATCACATTTAAGTATACGAGTAGTTCGCGTAGCTTTGTTTTGGAGTTTTTGGAGTCCATTATTCTGAGTGACGTTACATAAGAATAACAGACTGGCACAATATTTAAATAATTATAATATTTTTAAAATTTTAAAATTTTTAAATGTTTTAAACCAATTAAGTTCTGTATTTCGAACACCGTGTTTTTTAAGTTTGCTTAATAGTATTTTTTAATCAATTGTTTTAAATGCACGTTTATGGTCTATAAAGACCGCGATTACACAATTTTTGTCGTCTATTTCTTTTCTCCAGTCACTGATGACGTAATTAATACACGTTTCATATGAATGTTTGGATCGGAATCCTGATTGGTTTACACTTATCACACACTTCCTGGAGTTGTAGCATTGTTATTTTTTCAATAATTTTTTCATATAAGGAGTGTCAAAACTAAACATGTCTCTCTATAGATGCTATCATAGGTGACTTTAAAATTGATGACAATATGGTGGCTATCGATTTGGAGTTCCTGGGTTTTCCAAGGTCTGCTACAATCATAGTTGGGCGTAATCAATTACTTTTGAAATCAGATTAATAATCTGATTAAATGTAATCATAATTACTTTTAATCAGATTAAAGTAGCCAGGATTACTTTTAAAGAAGATTTCACATGTAATCTTTAATTTTGATTACAGTAGTTAGAAATCAAGATTACATTTAATTCAATTTAATTTATTCATTTATTCATACATTCATTATATTAATAAATCACTTGTAAAAAAACCATTGGGTGACAATTTTGGTGGTAAACAACACGTGCTTGACGTTTTACCATTACAGTTTTCTACGACATAAACTTTAACAGTATATAAGCTTGTTTACTTCTAGAAGGCCAAGCCGTGGTGGCGTTATACGTAAGCAAGGGGATGAACGTCATTTTAGCATCGTTACCAAAAAAGTGCAATTTTGTTTTTAAGTTTGATTAGTATCTCGTGTGAAATGGCGTCAAGTACTTTTCCCTCATTATCTAATAGTTCTGAATCGGAAATGGTGCAGAATGAAGATGAAGGAGCAGCAGAGGTTTTACCTTGTATTCTTGACGGCAAGTTTTTATATATTCTAAAACGGAATCCACAAATACTAAAAAGGTTCTTCTTGTGGATCAAAAGAAGTGAAAATAAAACAAACAAACAAAATTTGAGAACATCTAACTTTCGTCGGTCAGAAATAAGCGATCAACTTAAGCGGTTTCACAGGAGCAATTTAATTAATATATTTTGAAATTTTTTTTATTAATTCTATGATTCCTTGGCATGCCATAGATAACCCATTTTTTAAGAAAATCTTTGACAATTTGAATATCACTACAAAAGGACTGAGCGTTGTCAGCAGAAGAACTTTGGGACGCTTGATCGACGACTATTATATGAAGGAAATTACAAACATCAAGAGTAAATTGAACGATGCAAAGGAAGTCTGCACAACTGCTGATATTTGGGCGACAAAAAACACTGGCTAGGCTCAAACCTAGAAAGGATATTTAAAACGTTGGCATGCCGAAGACTTTCAGGGACGCACAGCTACGAGTATGACCAAATAGCTCTTTTAGTTGAAGCAATACATGCTGAATTTGGTCTAGACTCACAAAAAGTAGTAGCCACGGTCACTGATAATGGCAGTAATTTCGTCAAAGCGTTTAAAGAATTTGGCATACATATGAATACTGAAAATGATAGTGATAGCATTGCTGAAAACTTAGATACCGAACATATTCTTCATCAGTCAACAAACCTAGAATTGTCCGTATATTTAAGATGTTCTGCCCACGAACTCAATCTATGTGCCACTACGGATGCTAATAAGGTATTACGAAATACCGGAACAACTATTGCTGATATTCACGACCAAATTATAAAAAAATGCAACAATTTATGGAAATGTGCCGGGCGCCCTAAATCAGCTGATGGCATTGTTGGGCATACCCTTCCCAAACCGGGAATCACTAGATGGAATAGCCTTTATGATGAACTAGAACAAATTGCATCTATACAGGATAAGAGTGCACAGTTGCACGTGGCACTGGGACTAACGAATGTTTTACGTACCAATGATTTTCAATAAATAAATTAATACTTGCGCTGTTCAAAACCAATAGCAGAGACCCTGAGCATATTACAAGGGGAACAGGATATGTATTATGGTATTTTATTGTCATGTTTAGTATCTCTGGGAAAAAAATTGCAAAAGCTTAACAGAGAATCACTTGTTTTTTGCCAAACGCTGGCAGAAGAATTCTTTGACATTTCTTCGAAGGTAGCCCAAAATGCAGCAGTTGCTGCAATGTCTTATCCCAGGTTCAAGGACAAATGGATGACTTGTATAAATTTAGAACACCATTCCAGAATCAAATCAGTTTTCAAAGGAGCTGTGATCAAAGAAATCCATGAGGCACCAGGAGCTTTTCAAGAAACACTTAGTAAAAGATATAAAGACAGCTATTTTGAATTTGAAACTGCTTCTTCGAAGACTGATTCAACAGGAGATATACGCCAAGTTCAGCGATCAAAAGCAGATGCCATTATTTCTCTAAATAGATATCCTGAGATCGAAACTGTTTTTAGGAAATATAATACGCCTCTACCGTCCTCGGGTCCAGTTGAAAGACTTTTTTCATATGCAACTATGACAAATTCACCAAAGTCGCATAAACTCTCAGATGAAATGTTTGATAAGAGGGTACTATTGTAATCTAATTTAAGCCACGCATCGTAAAAATATTCTGATATCAACAATTAACAATAATTTCTATAAAATAATTATTCCTAAAATAAATAAAAAATTAAGATGAATAAGTGTTCAAGTATGTGCTCTTTTAGTTTTCATAATTCTCGCGGTTATTCTTTATCAATCAGGAAAAGTAATCTGGATTACGATTACAAATTACTAACCATTAATCAACGAATATGATTACTTTTCTTGATTAATTTCATTAATCTGTAATCATGATTAAAGATTACATTTTGTAATCATAATCTTTAATCATCAATCTGATTACATTTTGCCCAACACTGGCTACAATGTGAATATCTGATCTATGGTGAACTTTCCTGGCCTAAAACAACACTTGTGTGAACTAAGAAATTTATTGACAAAAGATTTAAGACGTTCATATAATATGAGCAGATAAAGTATTATACACAATATTGAGAATACTAATACCTCTGTAGTTGCAGCAGTTCGGATGGTCTCCTTTCTTGAGGATTGGGCAAACGATGTTGAGGTTCCATTCATCCGGCATATTTTCATCCGACTATATTTTACAGATAAATTGAAGTATGCTCCGTACTTAATCATCCCCAGCTGTTTTAACTAGCTCGGGCAGTTAGAGACTCGACTCCAGCAGCATTGCTGGATTTATGCTTAAATAATACCATCTTAACTTAACTTTGGTCGGGTGGACAGAATTATTCGCACGCCCTATACATAATAATAACAAGCTGAGATGAACAGCTGTGATTTAAGTTCTTCTACACAATTGGTGGAAGGATGTTTCACGATTTTATTTGCAATACCTTTTTGTTGTGCAGTAATATTAATGAAACGACATGCCAACATGCTAGAGTGTTCCATTTCAATTTGTTTTTTTAAAAGGAGATTAGGAGTGGAATAATATGCATACAAAAACAGCTATTAATTTTGTGCATTTCTGAAAAATTCATCAATTTCTCGAGGCTGTAACTCGAAAACGATTCATTTTAACTTTTATAAAAAATATTGTAAGAAATTTTTTGATTAACATTTTGATCCTATTAACTTTAACTGTAATGTAAAATTGTCAATATGCATGTCCCACTAAGGTTATGTGAGATATTAAATTAATCCAAAAGCGATATATAAAATCAACTGCATCCATAGATCATATAGGTTCAACTTTATGCCTCATTGGCGCACAATGGATTAAGTCTTCAGCTCAATTCTTCTTTAGGCCACTGACAGTGATACACTTAAAGAGTAGATACCCCCCTCAGTAATTAACCGAAATTTCTTAGTATTTCCATCCAAGCAATACACATCCACACCCACTACTATCCACATCTACAAGTTGTACTAATTTTAATTCATCCACTCCTTCTCTCATTAAATTTACGTCTAAATTGTTAAAAATCCTACTCTACTGCCACATCTCTTCAGTCTGTCAGTCTGTTACATTTGATTTAATAATAGTCCGGCCCTTTCTCCAGACTCCTCGCATCTGTCGGTTTGGCTAGTCCCTGTCGGGAAATTATACGAAATTTTCTAATCAGCAATTTTCATTTCGCCGCCGCCACAATATTCCAACAAACCATACACACTCAGCGCGACGAAGAAGAGAATTCCAAGAGATGGAGTGGTCTCCAGGCGGAGTGCAGATTTGGTTCCCATAATCAAAACAAAAACAACGACCATGGCGAAAAACTAACCTTGTAGTGAGATGAAAAAGAAAATTTCACTAGGCCTGCCTCACCAACACCACCAACTAGCCTCCTTGCTCCCCTCAACAATGTATCTAAAGGTAATTACAAATAGGAAATATACGCTGAAAATGTGTTATACGCTCTCTGGACCACAGATTACTCGTACAAGCCGCAGCTATTTGGTCTTTGCCACAACAGACATAGAAATAACAAAACGCAAAGTATCTAGGTATAGATACTTTTCTTTTTCCAAGAGATACTTTGGTCCGCTTTACAAGATTCACTCGCTGTAGTTGGACTGTTGTTCTTCCATCCTGATGAAGATAACGTTGGTTGGCTTGGTTGGATATACCGTGGAAACTAGGTTACCCGAGTGGATATACTACAAAACAGTCATTTTGCCCCCAAGGAGTATCTATGTATCTCTTTGGTAGAAATTGTGCTATTAATTAGTAATACTCAAAAGAAAAAAAAACATATTTATCTCGCGGGCAACCAGAAAGAAGAGGAATACATACTCATATATTGTGCCAAAGTGAAAATTGCTTGACCTCTTGCTTTGGGGCGCTCGCGATCTGGGTCTAGAGATCTCGTTGCATTTTGATGCTGTCCTAGTGGACACATCCGAAGAATTCCCTAACAATGATGACGGTTCCAATAAAATCGACGAAAAGAAAACACAAAGCAATAAAACAAAAAAAAAAAATCCCTTCAAAGACAATCCAAGAGTAACTCAACTCCCAAGAATCAATCTCAGAGCTCTCGCCAAGTTGAATTGTTGCCTCCTAATGATGTCTTCCAGAAACAACTCTATTAAATTGATTTACGTAGAAAAAATGTGCATAGCACATCGCTCTCTCTTTCTTGGTGCGCGCCAGAGATCGATCTACATTCGTGACTGAATTAACTATGCGATGAAGCAGAGACGAAGGAGTCTCCAGAGAAGCTTGGAAGCAATCTAGGATTGTGGACTAGGGTTACACTGTGGTCAATGATTAAATAATGGTTCACCGGATAGATGCCGTGTAGTTCTGGGAGTTTTGTGCAAATAAAGGCGCATGAGGTGATTGGGTAGAAAAGGAAAAGGGCAAGCGACCGCACATATCATAATTTGTTTGTTTTTGGCGATGAAATTCTTCGTTGATTTATTGTCGGTTCCCACGCTCTGATTTTGACGACCCAGTTGATCTGATTCTGATTCATACTTAATGTCACTCGAATCAGGGATTTGGAATTCT
Organism: Pocota personata; assembly: GCA_963082735.1. Classification (NCBI taxonomy): domain Eukaryota; kingdom Metazoa; phylum Arthropoda; class Insecta; order Diptera; family Syrphidae; genus Pocota; species Pocota personata. The sequence continues at coordinate 42,148,837 of OY720429.1, read as the reverse complement.
TCTTCTCCTCTTTAAAATGCAAGAACTGAAGGCGGTTCCCACACTTCAATCAGTCAATCGCATTAACACGGTTTATGCGGCCCGAAAAAGTAAGAGAATGCAAAAGTTAAAGGAAAATGTAAATAAATTAGTGGAATTAGTGCCAATTGAGAGTTGGCTCCCTGGGAGTCCTGTCAGAGTGGATTTCATCAGGAGTTGAACTTAATCCGGATGAGTTTTCAAGCGGTGAGTGGTTTCTGTTTTTCTTGTTCCCTGGAAGAGTTTGAAATTTGCATGACTTTCTGTGAGATAGATGTATCTATGTATGTAATCTTTGTGTAAGCAAATTAATTATTCCATAAATCTGAATCTAGACTAGGTGTTAACTGTTTTTACGACAGGCTCCTTGACTACACTTCTAGTTCTGATAGGGTATTGAAAATTGGGTTGAAACAAATTGGGTTCCGAAAAGAAAAGCCGTCATCTTCTGGCGGGCAAACGTATGCACAAGCCGCGTATCTTCTATAATTCTCTCGAAAATTGAGGAGCAAAGCAAAACAAATGAACTTATATTTGAAAAATTTAGCAATCTCGAGCATAAAACTGGCAAAACAGGAACTCAAGTATGAATATGAAAAAGTTGCTTAAAATATTAGCATGGAACGCAAACGGACTATTGAAAAAGATAGACGAACTAGAAGTATTCTTGCGAAAAAACACTATTGTCATATGCAGCATGAAATGCACTCTTGTAAAAATAAAAGGATACTGTGCTTACCATGCTTACCATTCGTCCGAAAGGGCTAGAAGCGGTTCTTCAGTAAGTTCTTGTAAGAAATAAGTACTTGTACTATAATATCGCGTCCATCCACGATACAAACTTTGGACTCACTTTGACCGAATTTTATTGTCGGTGGTGATTTCAATTTGAAACACACCTTTTCAGGTTCAACATGCGACTCAACTAAAGGCAGACTACTTTACGAAGCCGGCAAGTAATTTAATGTTGTTTAAGGTATGCGACGGATTGTATGGGACTGTTCTTTCCGGCAATACGTGATCGTCACTGTCAACCTTCAATGGAAAGACGTCGACAAATTCTATGGGTCGGGGCCTTTAATCTGCTTTGCAGTTACCTGAAATATCTCTATGACCAGAAGTTAAGGCGCAGCCATTCAATGACTCATTTAAAATTATGCAGCAGTATTTAACCAATTTTTTTTTATTATATGTAATCCGACTGCTGTTGGTATGGCTGCTTGACTGTAGGTCTAAATGATGATGTTCAAATTCGATATCGGAAGCCACTCAGCCGCTTCACAACTTTTGCTTCAAGTACACCACAACGACCCGGTTTTCTAGACTAGTTTATGCCAGGGATGATCGAGTAGAATGCAGCTCTAATGACGTTACCATCATAGACCTTTTTTTTCATGATGCCTTGGTATAAAAGTACAGTACGGAAAATTGGACGAATGCCCCACTACGGTAGCCAATTCGACTAAAATAAATGCTTGACCAACATCGTACTGCAAAAAAAAAAAGGGTTTCAGTTTTAATGTGTCGGCTCAACAATAGGGGCCCAGAGATATACATTGATTTTTCAGACCTCGGGGAGTACAGGTCCAGGTGTCGATAATGTTCCTTAGTGGTGCTCGTTTGTTGGGCAATTCCTTTGGCCACTCATACAATTTCTGTATTTTCAACTTCCATTTGATTTGAATAACTTTGAAAATGTGTGAAAATAGGAACAAATGAAAACAGGAAAGTTACAGTCGATCTAGAACAGATCGTATGATACCCTATACCCCATCTTTTAACTCACCACTAATAAATTGAGCGTGGCGTTGCAAAATTTGTAAAAAAGTTGTGAGTTCAGTTTCTATGATTTTTAAGAAATTTTATCACGAAACTGTTGCTGCAACTTTTTCTTAACAGAAAGTGTGAGTGACTCCCAAAATTTGTAACCGAAGTTCTCGTATTCTGATAAGATATTCACAATAAGACTTAACCATCACCGCAAATAGCTTTGAAAAAGTAACATATGTTTTTTTTAAAGAAAACGCCCTAAAAAAGTGGGCGTGTGTACTGTATGTAGGAAATATAGAGAAAGGCAACGCATAGCATAGCGTGTCTGTGACACAAAAAGTGGTGACATACGGACGGACATGGCTAGATCGACATAGCTTTTGCAGCTGATCACAAATATATATGTACATATACTTTTGGGTCGTCAATTTGAATATGCCACAAACTATGTATCAAACTTAATGTAGGGTATAAAAAGAAATATTATATATTTCAGTAGCAAAAGCAATTGTTTAAAATGATTGAAGACTTGGTTTAAAATTTATAGTGACTTAAGCATTCATGATGCTTAGAAGTCTCCGAAATATATTACATACATACATAATCTGGTCCTCATATACCCTAAGGTGTCGAGGTATCATCGGTTGGTCTGTCCATTTATCTCCTCGTGAAATTTCTCCACTGTGTCCTATTTATTGCTATATGTTTAGCCGAGTGGCAAGTTTCACCAGCTTCTATCAGGATTTTTTCAACTTTTATTTTTTCCTTACGGTCTTGTTTTCCAAATTTTGTTCACTTGTCGACTCTCTTCCATACGCACTAAGTGTCCAAACCATATTAATTTCTTTTCCTCGAGATTTAGTTTAGCCGATTTGACATGCAGTTGTTTTCTAATATCTTCGTTTCTTTTTTTCCGTGTAGCAACACAGGTAAGTACATCGATTTGAAGATTGATATTTTTGTTTCTTATGTGATTTCTTTGTGGTCCAAGAATTTTCTTCTTAATGCTGCATACAGTCTATTTGCCGCTCGCCATCAGTTCGTCTTCCGAATTTCCTCTGCTGTTTATTACACTACCCAAGTATTTGTATGCTTGCACCTGGTCGATGACATCTCCATCTACCGTTACGCTTGCAACTCCTGCTTCATTTCCTATCACCACCACCTTTGTTTTTTCAACATTGAGCTCCAATATCTGGGCTGCTAACGCATCTTTCCATATTTTTACACTCTTTTGCATATTTTCTTCACTATTTGCAAACAGTACTATATCATCCGCAAACACACATGCCTGGAGATATATTGGCTGTAGCTCTCTATACCCGACTCTGAATCTTTGCATCGTTTCTTGGCAATGTCTGAGGCTCTCCCATATTTTCGCTCTGCTTATCGAGTCAAAAGCTTTTTTCATATCTATGAAGCAGTTAAAGACTTTTTTATTTTTAGCGAGCTTTTTTTCCAGGACTTGTTGTACGGTGAAAATGTGGTCTTGTATGCTATGGTCTGGTCGGAATCCACTTTGGATATCAGATAGCTTCTTTTCCACTCTTTCTCTGAGTCTGCATTCTAGGATGGTCTCGTACACTTTAAGGGCTGTCGTGAGGAGCGATATCCCCGTATAGTTATCGCATTCTTTTGAATCCTCTTTTTGTGGATAGGTAGGATGACTCCATACTTCCAATCCTCTGGAATAATTTTCCTTTCCCAGGCTTCATTCATTACATCTAAGAGTTCTTTTCTTCCCCTTTCTCCAAGATATTTGATGAATTCCGGTGCAACCTCATCAACGCCTGGTGCTTTTGCAGTTTTGATTTTTCTCAGTGCTAAGTCGAGTTCTTTTCTGGTGATAAGGCTCTCATGGTTTTGTGGTAGTTCATTGCTAAGCTCTATGTTCCCTTCACCTTCCATTCCTTCTGTGTCTTCCTTATTCCTCGAAGTATTCTTTCCATCTATTTACTATTTCTTCTTCTTCTACCAGTACCTTTTTGTCTTTTGCTTTGATAGTTTGTAATTTAAATTCTTTCTCGTTTTTAAAACTTTTAAGCATCCTGTAGAACCTTGAGTTTTCTTTCCTGTTTGTTTCCATATTTTTTCCAAAATTTTCCCACGCTATTTGTTTTGCTTCTAAAACTCTTTTCTTCACCTCTATCCTTTGTAGTTTATATGCCTCATATTTTGCAATATTACGTTCCTGTAAGTAATCTTTCCAAATCTGTTTCTTAATAGTTATTTCTCTCTTGACACTATGGTTCCACCAAGCCGTTCTCTTTTTATTTCTGTAGACTTTACAATGACCGCATATCTTTTTGGCTACATTCAACATCGTTTCTTTAAATCGTATCCACCTACTATTAATATCCAAGTTTTCATTTCTTTCGTATCTCCTGACTTCTTCTATCTCTTTTTGGTATTTTACCTTTATTTTTTCGGTCCTAAGTTTGTATACTTTTATTTTCTCATTTTCTTTGTTTTTGGGATCCATTTTCTTTTCTGTGTTCGGTTTCTCCTTCAACATCGCTTCTAGCAAATAGTTTTTTTTTTTTTTTAGAGGAAGGGGAGATCTTCAAAAGATACTGATGATCCGAGTAATCAGCATGCCGGATTTTTACCGACTAAAACCACCTCCCACATAATTGCGATCTAGTCACTTCGGCTAATAAGCAATTGTTTTCTAACATCTTAGTCTTTGTATGAGTTTCACCCCCTGGTGACTATAAATTTTTATTTTTCTTATATTAAGTTAAATCGAGAGGTTTTGTTCTTTTAAGCTTTCGTAATTGATTTTCATTATGCAGTAGTTTCTTGCATCTATGTTTATATGCTCTTCTAGCTTTTCTTTGTATTTTTTTGCATGTTTTAGAATTTCCGCAGATACACTTTCTACCTTCAGGTCTCGATGAAGGTCAGTATTTCTTATGTACCAAGATGTATTTACTATATTTCCAAGCACCTTATTTTGGAAACGTTGTATTTTGTCTATGTTTGTCTTTTTGGCACAACTCCATGTTGGTTTCAGAATTTGATTATATAAAAGTACTTTATTTCCAATTGATACGGATGAGTTTCTTCCTATCAGCCAGTGCAGTTTTCTATATTTGATTTCTAACTCTTCTTTTTTTCTTTTTTACGTGTTTTTTCCATCTCAACTTTGCACATGGAACTATTTTTTGGTTTATAATAATTGGTATATATTCAATTTTTTTATTAGTTAAGTCAACATGGACTGACTTAGACTCGTTCAATTTGATTCTCCACTTATTAGTCCATTCACAGATTTTGTTTATGCCAATTTGTAGTTTTTCTGTGGATTCTTCATTGGTTCTTCCTACTGCTAGTAGGAATGTGGTTGCGAATGTTGCCATAGTGTGGTTTTCTAATTTAGGAATATCACTAGTATATAATAAGTATAATATTGGGCCCAGTACACTACCTTCCGATACGCCAGCCTTTATTTCTCTTAGATTTGAATAAGTGCTCTGTGTTTTATTCTGAAATGTCTTTCATCTAGATACGATTTCAGAATAGAAGCATATTGATTTGGCAACATACATCTCAGTTTATAGATAAGTCCTTCGTGCCATACTTTATCAAAGGCCTGCGCCACATCTAAGAATACAGCCGAGCAAACTTTCCTTTTTTCTAGTGCTTCTTCGATTTTATTCGTAATTCTGTGTACCTGTTGTATCGTAGAGTGCTGCCTTCGAAAACCAAATTGATGGTTCGGAATCAGCTTTTTCCTTTCAATTATTTTATTTAAACGCTTTGCGAGTACTTTCTCAAACACTTTTGATATCATTGGCAATAACGAGATAGGTCTGTAAGATGACACTTCATTTGGCGGTTTACCAGGTTTGGGAATCATTAGGACGTCAGCAATTTGTAAATTTGTTATTTTTATTATTGCCTTCCTTGGTAAGTTCTTTAGTACGACACCAGATATAAGGTCATATCCAGGACTTTTCTTTGCATTTATTTCATGCTTAATTAAGTTGTAAATTTCATTAGGAGTTGTGAGCAGAATTTCTTCACTTCCTTCTTCTGAAGGACCTATTAACGTAGGTTGTATATTTCCATTTTCAACTGGTGGTTTAAATATGTTTTCTAGGTAGTCTGCGAAGAGAATGGTTTTGTCCTCATCGCTTCTTGCCCAGTTTCCATCTCTTTCTTAGTTGTTGACAGAGGTTGTTTGGCTTGGCTTTATGTTGTGTAGCTCTTGTTTTCTGCCACGTTCTTCTTTCTCGTCTTTTATCTGTTACTAAATCTTTTATTTCTTTCGTGTAGTTTCTTTTTGTGTTCTTTCTCTTTAGGGCGGGGGTGCTTTCCCAGGCCGATTGCTGAATATCGCTGACCATTTCTACATCATTTTTGGTTATAAGGGGTATCATTAAATCTATTTTACTTGTTAAGTTCAGCTTGAAGGCTTGCCAATCTGTTCTGTTATTTGTTCTGTTTAATATTTGTATTTTTAATTATATGTTCACTCATTTGGAGAATTATAGGTGAATGGTCAGAGCTTAGATACTCGAACTCATCTATGTGTATATAACTGCTTGACAAATTTTTGATTATGAAAAAATCAATTAAATCTGGTATCTTATTTTTGTCTGTGGGCCAGAACGTGGGCCTTCCTGTCGAGAGAATTTCGCACTGATGTTTTTGAATAGCAGCATAAAGTTCTTTTCCTCCCGTTGTTGTCAATCTGGATCCCCAGTTAAGGTTTTTGGCATTAAAATCTCCACCTATTATGTATCTGTTTCCTAGTTTTTCAAAAAATTGTGAATATTCTTCTTTTTTAATTGAATGTTTTGGAGGACAGTAAATAGCAACGATATTAATTTTTTTATGCTTAGCTTTTATACACACTGCTGTAGCTTGTATTTTCTCTGTAATCTATTTTAATTCCTCATATTGTTGTATATTATTTTTTACTATTACTGCACTTCCACCCTTAGCTGTGTTTTCAGGATGAGCGGTGTGGTAGATTTTGTAGTTTTTAAATTTTATTTGCGTGTGTTTTGTAAAATGGGTTTCTATGTTATTTGTTTCAAGAATCAGCTGCAATTCCTGCTGATGTTGCAGGAGACTATTTGCATTCCAACATATCACTTTAAGATTTTGATCCATGATTATGCTTAGGTACTTTGTCGTTGGTATTTTCTAACTTTTTAAGTCTCATATCTAGTGCAGTAAGTTTGGTTAGGATCAGTTGTAGTGTTTTATTCATGTCATTGCTTGGTTGAGTCTTTTGTTGGTTACACTCAGGTTGGTCCTTTTTCTGCATAGCATGCTGTTTTTTATGTGCAACCACTTGAGCATATGACATTATTCCCGCGCTGGTTTCTTTAGCGTTCGGTTTTGAGTTTCTTTTTAATCTCTAGTTTTTTTAATCTCTAGTTTTGATAGTTCCACATCTACTTTAATATTATCTGGTGATTCTTGTTTTTTATCAAATAGCAAATAGTGATCACTTCCTATGTCGTATCCTCTTTTGACTCGCTCTAATTATAATTCTTAAAGGGTACGTTGTCGCAAAGATTTTGCTTACTCATTACTAGATCCAATTGAAAGTGATATGGAATTTCTCTAGGCCCATTCGTAGCCTGAACGGGCTGGTCTTAAAATGGACGCGGACTGAGTAGGATTTTTTGTTTAGTGCCGACAAAGCGAAGAAAGGTTGCAGACCAAAGACAGTCCCGAATAAAGCGAAATGGATGTACTTATGAGAAAGTGGTATTGATTTTGGAAAACTGTAATTTTTCAATTTTGTATTTCACTTGTATTTATTCAATTATACCTTGCATTCGTTCACGATCTCTTCTGTCAGAATAAAGCAGACGTGAAAGAATATTTTTGTAGGTTGTAAAATAGAAGGATCTACCTAGCCTGTTCTCACTTAGGATAATGGACCTGCATTAGATGGCCAATAATTTGGAGTCAGAGGCGAACGAAGTAGGGCTCAAAATAAATACGGCAAAAAATAAATAATATATAAAATATATAAATACGACACTTCAATTTCTCAACAAAACACCATCGCCATTCAACTCAACATTGCGAGCAGCAAGTCGAAAAAGTAAGCAGCTTTCTATATTTAGGAAGTATGGTCTGAGAAGACTGTGGTACTGAACTGGATGTGGACAGCAGTATTCGTAAAGCAAAAGCAGCGTTCGCTATGCTGTCTAAAATGGAAAGCCAAGCTGAGACTGTCCCGATCAAAAGTGGAAACAGTGCAACTTTACGGGTGTAGTACTTGGAAAGTGACCAACACTTTCACAATGAAGCTGCAAACTCTCATAAATAGATGTTTTCACAACATCCTAAGGATCTTCTAGCCAATAAGACAAGCCAAAGTGCATTAAAGGAAATCGTATTGCATTGCATAATTGCGAAAAAATGCTAATAATTTTTTGAATAACTTTTTTTTTATAATTTGCCCGTGTTAAAGGGGATACGAATATCCTTATGCTAATTTTTAGAACACGTGCTTTTTGTGGAAAGAGGAAGAGACAGAGAGAAAGACAGAGTGGTGTAGTTTGAAAGTCAGGTGGTATTAAGTTTCTGTAAACTCCAAGGGTGGCTGTTCAGATAACTGGGGAGTATTTTGTTTGTTTTCGCTATTATTGTCGTTGCTTATGATTCACAGTATTTTTCTTCCGTCCTCCTGATGTCATCATCACGATCAAGTTGCATTTTAGCCATATGACCACCCTACTGCCAGTGTTATGCCTTCACAGTAGTGTCGACTTAGCTTTCGCAAGTGATCGACTTTTTTATTTATTTCGCAGGAAATAAATAAATATTTCGTGCGAAATAAATAGATGATTGTTGACATCAGGATTCGAACCGTGAATCAACAGCGTGACAAGCGATGATGTTACCACTACACCACGGCCACCCTTATTACTAAAAGCGCTTGGAATATCAAAAATGTTTGTGTACCGTGCAATAAATCCATTTGTTAAATCGTCTTAATTAGAAGATAGACCAAGAAGTGGTCTCCCGTGCGTTGCCTATAAGCGCGGTTGTAAAAGCTGTATGCTTGCGAATTCGAATTAATCCCCTTCGAAAACTAAAAATTATGTCCTGTTAACTGGATGTATTCACTAGGTCCATGTCAAGGCTCATATGGGATGTTCTCAATATGAAAGCCATTCGTCGGTCAACTGAACATTTCAACAATATTGACGCCTAATTTAAAACAAATTAGGTTTGGAATATACAAGCGACTCTTGCACTGGCACTTGGAAAACAGTCATGAAAATATTCTTTTACGGACGAAGAGATTTTCACCATCGAGAAAGCTTTTAATAAAATACAGTTCCTAGGGTTCAGCGCGGCCATCATCCTGCTTTGGTATTCCTCCAATTTTTTGAAAAGGAGTCAAAACTGAGGTATTGGTGTACAAAGAAGATGTCCTAGAAGGCGTCGTTAAAAGCTTGACCAATACCCTTTTTAAGGCAGCAAGAGGGGTTTTTCAAGAAGACTCTGCCCCTACACATAAAGCCAAAATAACTCAGCAAATGGCTTAGAGTCAATATATCTGCTCTTATTGCATCCGAGGACTATTGTTTATGGTCAGTATTGGAGAGTATGGCCTGCAAGACACCCCACCGAAATTTAAAGAGCCTCAAAAGTGCTTTAATCATAGCTGTGTCGATCATATCCCTGGAAACTCTGCGTGCCACTGTAGCCCAGTGGCCATACCGTTTGAGGACTGCGTTAAAACAAAGGACTGTCACTTTGAAGAAACCTTCTTTTTTGTTTTAAAAAAATGCTTCCTAATTATGGAAACAAATTTTATAAATACTAATCCAAAAAATATTTTGCTGTTTAATTTTTATAACGTTTGCACTTTTAACCGAAGGAAGTGATTGACTTGGCCCTTTCCAACAGATACTTTAAGTCTATTACCAACTGGAGAGTTTCGCCAGAAATTTCCTTCTCAGACCATAGATCGAATGCAAAGCTACACCTTTGCAGGAGAGGAGGAATCCGAGAAAACCAACTGGTTACGGTTTAATGAAGAGTTAGACGAGACAAAAGGTAGAGGAAGCCGTTCAAGACCTGAATAGCACCCTTACTAGATGTTTTGAACTAACGTGTCCGCTGACATAAAACCCCTACAGAAGGTCAGTTCCGTGGTGGAACTGAGATCTGCAACGAATTCGTAAGGCAACCAGAAAACTTCTAAATAGGTCACTCAAGACAATAGGTGGACTGGATTCTTTACCGATCGAAGCAAAGAGAATATAAGAGGTTAATTCGAACTTCGTAACGTATTTTTGTGGCAAGATCTAAACTCTCGGTGAAACCAGTAGGCTGGTTAAAGTTCACAAGAATGAAAAACCAATCAAGGCGGAATCACTCAGGAAACCTGATGGTAATTTTCCTAAGTCGAAAGCGAATGCTTTCAGTCTTCTGCTGGAGACTCACTTCCCAGGAAATCAGGTCACCATCGGTTCGCAACTAGGTTCAACTAGTAAATCTGTCAGCCGGCTGAGCCGAGCAAATCGGCCCAGCTGGTATATTGCATCGGTCGTGACGACGGATGAAGCTACCAAATATGCTGTCGCATCTTTTGACAGCTTTAAGTCACCTGGCACTGACTAAATATACCCAGCTATGCTGAAATAAGGTATTAGTCAGTTGCTGCAACTCTGAAGAGAATTTTCACTGCTGCCTTGGCACTGGCATATATACCAACCCCCTGGAGAACAGTCAGAGTAGCTTTCATATCGAAAATCGGCAGAGATGACTCCTCTCTCGCCAAGAGCTTCAGACATATTAGTCTGACGTCCTTCCTGCTGAAAAGCATGGAAAGACTGGTTGAGCTATATGTGCTCAAAGTTGCTTTGAAGGTACATCGTCTGTTAGAGATGCAACATGCTTATCAATGCGGAAAATCTTGCGAGACTGCGAATGTGCTAAATGACAGGAATTTTCATTAACAGAGGGTGCCTTTGACAATGCGACTTTTGACAGCATTTAATCCTCTCAAAACCGAGGTGATTCTCTTTACGAGAAGCAGGAAATTGACTGGTCTGGCTCAGCTAGTGCTAAAAGGTGTCACAGTAATCCTAGATAGCAAACTTCTTTGGACGAAACATGTCGAGCTGAAAACTTCTAAAGCTCTGCCAGTCTTTCGGCAATGCAGAAGTTTTTTCGGTAAGACATGGGGCTTGTCGCCAAGGAAAGTCCTTTGGATCTACACGGCAATGGTAAGATCCTTCCTCTCATATCTGTCAGTTGTTTGGTGGAATAAGCTCTCACGTAAATACCTTACTGCTGCTTTCGCCAAACTCCAAAGAACGGTCTGTCTCGGGTGCTTGGGAGCTTTTCGCAGTATGCCCGGCTCTACTCTAGATGCTATGATGAACCTCCCCCCCTTGATATTTATATTACGAGGTGTACACTCAGAGTCATCTTCCGTTTAAAATGAAGTGGTTTCTGGCATGATTCGCACTGGAGTTTTGATGACGCTGAGCGACGACCCCTGTCTCATGGAAATGCCGTCTGATGTAATGACATCTAAATTACGGTTGTGGTTCAAATTTGAAGTCAACTTTCCTCATGTTCAGGATTGGCTTTGGCAGGAGTCTGAGCCAGGAAAGGAATGTAGTCGCATTTTCACGGACGGCTCTAAAACTGGACAGGGGTTTGGTGCTGGTGTTTTCGTGGAATGCGACAACATTTGGCTTCACTTCTCATTGGGAAAATACACATCTGTCTTCCAGGCAGAAATATATGCTATCCTAATGGCAGCGGACTATAGTGTGAAGAACAGGTGGAAGGGGCGACGTATCTGCGCCTGTAGTGACAGTCAGGCTGCGCTTAAGGCCTTGCTCAATCCTTTAACCACTCCCAAAATAGTTCGAGAATGCAAAACATCCTTGAATTCGGTCGGAAGGGTGAACTCACTGAATCTTGTTTGGGTCCCAGAACACAAAGGGATAACAGGAAATGAGATCTCTGACAAGGCTCAGAAGATAATTTCTCTGCACCTCAACCCACGTTGGGTTTGCCAGCGTCCTCGGTTAGGACTTCCATTGACGACTGGGTTTTCAGTGAACACAATCGAAGGTGGCATAACTCTCCAGGATGCAGGCAGACTAAACGAATGATCCCCGTCGTCTGTAATAAATCCGCGGCTTTCTTGCTACCTCTTAGCAGAAAAGACTGCAGACAACTTACTGGCATTCTTACGGGCCACTTCGCCTTTGCCAAGCACCTTCATGTGCTAGGTTTGAGCGCTACTCCTGCCTGCGATCTGCGACTCCTGTTGAGAGGGCGATGACTGCGAAACACTTCCTATGTGATTGTCCTGCCTTTGCTCGGTTCGGTTGGCAGATTTTCGGTGTTGAACACATTAAAATGGGGTCTCTGCCTTCCAGTATCTGAAAATCATGTATGGTTCTGCATACCAAATATTTACGAGCACATTTTTATCAATAAATCTCAATTTATAATATTAAGTTCTTCTATTTGTAATTAACAATTTGTTCTCCTCTAGAAGTGTGTCTTATGAGTTTCAGTTCCGTTTCGCTAAGACAATAAAAAATCAAATTAAAATATTTATTTCGTTTCTTTCCAGGCCCTCTCGGGATTCCTCATGATGCTAACGCAGAATGGTAAACTCCTCTACATCTCAGACAATGCAGCCGAATACCTTGGGCATTCAATGGTAAGTGTTTAGTAATTTCGCTTTATTGAGCCCTAACTTATCCGATAGAACAATTTAACCCCATTGCGAGGTGGCGTATCATGCAATATTGTTGCCCCAGCAACTTTCTCACAGTCATGTCGGTATACCATAAACTTCAGTATCAATTTTCAAATTGAATTGTTTTCATTCTTTTTTCTGCTTTGAGCGTAAAATCAATTTGCAATAATGTTACAGAAAAAGACTTCAGGCTAATAAAGGTAAAATTGACACAAAAAAGCCATGGCGGGCATTTGTCAAAGAAATACAATTTTTCTCTATGATTTCGAAATTTAAGAAGAAAAACTCCATACATTCATTCATGATTGTACCCGGCTAAGCTACGGAGAAGGAAAGAGTCAAGGAGATTCTAATCGAGACAGCTTTTTCATTGCCGCACGTCAAACTGTTACACCATCAAAAGAAGGAAAACGTTTTGCTTTTTTTTTGTATTTTTAATGTTTTTGCTGATTAATTTCTGTTTTTTTACTGCTATGAGTCGTCTAGTAAGGCAGAGAGAATTGATGGTTGTCGACAAGTAGGTACGTAAACATACAACAAATGACAATTTCTAGTGGTCTTGGTTTGAGATACACTTCTCTTTTTGTATTTCGGAGATACATATGGGTTTTAGTAGACAATTTATTTTTCCTGCGAGGTGACCTTTCACTTTGCATTTTGTTGGAGTTTTTCTTTTTATTTTTGAACGACATATGCTGTTATTTGTCTACGCTTGCAATGGGACTAACCATAAACATGGTGGATTAATGAGAAATAAACGTGGGTGAGTAAGTAATAGTCGGTGTATGTAAACCCCTATGTGAAGACGGAATTCGGTTTGAGTTATGTGTGCTTATGAATTTATTGTAAATGTGGTACCTGAGATCCTCCTGATATAATTATGCAGTGATTTGTGTATTTACAGTGTACGTAGGGCATACATGAAATGAAAAAAACTTTTAATACTGGTTCTTTCTCCATACAACTCAGTGGCGCATTTCAATGGAATAAACGGTGTATCTCTGTCAAATTACCAAAGATCGACATCAGAGCTATGCAGTCGCTCGATAACGAGCAAACATAGTGATAGCACTTCCACTTTTCCAATGATTAAGGTAGTTTTACAGAACAAAATGCAGTGTCATCCTCAAAGTTGACCCCGTGCTCTTATTTGTGCTCACAATAGTGGCGCCCAACGTGGGATTATTATTATGAGCTTATAATTTAGGGAATATCCCCATAAACAACGATCAAGAGAGATAGCAACCGATGGATCATTGATGACCCAGAAGCAGTTGTTAAGCCATGAATAGATAGTGTTTGCGAAGGAAGACCATACATGTACCAGCAGGATTTTGAGCCAGCGCAAAAAGACGTAGTGACTCAGGAATGGATGGCGATCAATTTTTATGATCGCATAATACCAAACTTATGGTCATCCGACTTTAATTAGTTGGATTACTTGGTATGGGTTTTAATTGACAGAGTTTGACATCAATCTTTTCTTTCACTGGAATAAAAACTATCCTTCACGGAGTTTTGATGTAGTCGCAATATAATATCGGCTTATCATGCAATATTCGTTAAAAACTTCAATCATTTTATTCCCCTACCGTCTACTAGGAGTATTCCATAATCAACAGAACATTGGCTTTGAAAATAACACTGATTTGGGAAAAAAAGGGTTTCACATATTGGTTTCGATTCACAGATCGTAGAGTGCGAATGCATTGAGCCACTCCAGCTCCCAACTTAGCAGCTGATGGCTAGAATTTTGTAGATTCTGCTAATTTTTCTTTTTATAAATTTTCTTGTGCCGTAAGATCATTGTTCTTTTAATACTTGTAGGGTGGTCATCTGCCCTATCTCTGTACCTGTTAATATTAATCTTTCCTTTCCATGGAAGTTGTTCAACTTGCCCCTAAACTTGAAGGTTTCTTAAGTCTGTTTTTTTTCATACACCTATATATACCCTTCTTTCAGGGTAGGTGAACCTATAATGCTATAACAACTCCCAAAGTTGCTTGTAGTCTTACTGAGTGAAACTATACTCAGACTTACAGGGTAAATAAATCAATTCCAATTAAAAATGAACTTGAACTTACCATCGAGTGCATAGACCTAGACAAGACCACTTACTTTACCCAAGCCTATCCATTCCAAAATGCAAATAATATTACTCCCCGATATAGACGCACCCAAACCATGAGTTGACTAGTTTACAATTTCATTTACCTCCAATTCAAGTATCTCGTATTTCAAGCTCACTACACAGACCCACCTTCAAATTGTTTCCTCCACTGCGACCATATCTAACGGTAGCTAGCTTACCAAAACCCCCTGGCAATTCTAGGAATTCCATAAAAAAGCCCCCCCTCCAAACAATAACTCATTCTCTTTGATTAATGCGATTGCGCACAGCTCACTGGCAACGTAATTACTTGGCTCGGCGTAATGAAGTGTCAAAAAGTGACTTAATTTTTATTGGAAAATTCAAATTCCACTTTGAGCACACCCACCAATGGATTTGTTTGCTCGAATACAGCTGAATGAAGCCCCCTTAGGTGAGTTTTTACTGAACTTAGCAGTTCAGTGTGAACTAACCTTTACCTCGGCGAAATGACTAAGCCAGACAAGCTCGCGCGATCTCCATCTCATATATCATTTCGATTTCCAGAAATAAATTTACATTTCCTCATATACCCAATATGACATTTCAAAGAGTGGTAACTGCCGCTTTTAACTAACCTACTGGTTACTGTGAGCTGACGGACCCGTGGTCGTACTCCTTTTCGCCAGTCCACGTTGTAGATCTCTGACATAATGAAAGGTTTAATTAACTGAACTGTCAAAATAGCTGTCAATTTTGTCCACCCTTGCTTTTATTCAGATAGTTGAACTGTCCACATGTGTTTTACAATTGTAATGGGCAAAACACCGCTAGACTATCGAAGTTAATCCCGATAAGAATTGCACTTTTATGGCGGTCACATCGGTTGATGATCGGTATCAAGAGAAAACATTGGTTGCATTAAATGTTGTCCATATTAATCCATTAATGGCAGTTCGTTAATTAACTTTTTTGCTACTGTTCATTGGGGATAACAAGAAAAATAATTGCATTGTTCCGATCTTTTTTGCTTACTACTATTTTGGAGTCCAAAAAGGTTATTTATGATTTTTCTTATTCGGTCTGAATGTTGAGAAACTCTCTCTATTGAAAGATATATCTTTGTATCTGTGTGACACAAGAAATGAACATGCATTTAAGTTGATTATGAAACATGACATAAGTTTCAATGAATTTGTAATCAATTATATAGGCATCTGAAGACTTTTCTTTTGGTATCAATACGGGATATGCTAATAATGTACTCCATCTCCGGATGGCACCGGAGATTTGCTGAGCTTGTTGTCTATATTCTAGGGCCAAAGATATTAATCGTGGCAGTATAAGGGTGATATTTGGAGTAAGAAGAATCAACATTGAAGCAAATATATCCAAGTTCTTATCAACTTTAGAAGAAAATTTGGACAACAAAAGCGAACTGTATCATAACTTTCAAGTTTGCACCTCAACTCTTTCATATGTATTCATCATTCAGTGAGGAACATCATAACTTGCTAATTTTACTTAGCGCTCGGATCCGGAGTGGTGTTTGCTCTCAACCATCAATCTGGTCGAGGTCCCTTTCCTCTTGTCCGCTTTACATTAGGTGAGGTCTTTCTCTATCATTTTGTTGAATTCGAATCCTTCGGTTGGCAAACTTTCTACAGTAATATTGGAAACATCACGGAATCTGAGAGGCTTAGCAAAATTATTTTTAGGCAATCAGTGACCCTAGGATCCGGCAAAGATTCCAGTGGTAACTGGATAGAGTCCTCCTCAAGGACACTAGATGTCAGTGGCGTGGACAAGCCGATTCCTTCCGGCTTCCCTTTTCAAATATCAACAATTTTTATTTTGCCACTTGCCAACCATCACATTCAATTATTTGTTCATCAAACCATTTTTCATAACTTTGTACATGCTCGAAGATGAAATGCTGCGACCACTTCGGTTGTTTATTCATTTTTCCTCATACACACACATAGGCGAGACAAGTATGAACTCCTCTAGCGAGAGAGCGTGCAATGAATTTTTTTGAAAAGACGTTCATTTTCCGGCCTATGCATTCATTTCTTCACAGTACGAACTATCAACTCTATTCCTTTCTGGCATATAGTAGAAGTTTATTTGCGATTTCTTTGTCTAACATTCATTCGCTTATGAGGAAAATAACCCGCGATTTCTCGGCTTTTGTGGATGAACATTGGTGGAGGAGAAAGGTTTTAGTTCGAAGGAGTTTTTTTTTTTTATTGTAGGCAACAAAATAAGCCGACGAAAATCGGGTTATTGAGTGATGTAGTGGTTCGGACGGCGTTTGAGGTTTTTTTGTGATTTTTGTGACTGCTAATTATTAGAAAATTTTAAAAATTTAGCAATTACATATTGGTAGTTAAGTTAGTGTTTTAAATTATTAAATTATTATAAAATAGTGAGTGAGCTAAGTGAATAGTTATTAGCTATATACCAAGTAAGTAATTATAAATCTACTCTAGAGGTGCCCCATTGAACATTCTTATTATTCTTAGACAAGATGTCTCTAGTTAATTTTGAGTGTTGTTTAACTGATTTTCTTCTAAAAGAAACCCACGAGTTCAGTAAGCTTTTTTTTTTGTAAAAAAAAAAAAGTTATAGAACTAGTTCGCTCGACACCATCAATGAAAATTGATTATACGCGAAAGGATGGGTATCAGAAACATTTTCATGAGTCTTTTACAAAAAGAATCCCTGGCTGACTGGCAGTTGCAAATTTAATAGAATGTTTTGTTTTCCTTCTCTTTTTTTTTCTACTTATCCTAGTGTTTGGAGTCACACAGGTGTCTGATATAAACAGTTTTGTTAATTCTTCCAAAAAACATATTCAAACGGAAAAGCATATACGCAGCTGCTTGCATTTGCATGAATTTGGCGAATATCGCATAGAGACTTCTTTAGGGAATTCTTTCGAGGCTCATAATAGAAAAGTTGATCGCAATCGCTATTTAATGAAGCATTTCATAGACACTGTAGTTCTTCTGGATCAGATAATCGCGGTAATTATATTGAAACCCTTTCATACTTGGCTTAGTACGACCATTTAATGGATTCGCATTTAGAACAAAGTTCAGGTTC
Organism: Pocota personata; assembly: GCA_963082735.1. Taxonomy (NCBI): domain Eukaryota; kingdom Metazoa; phylum Arthropoda; class Insecta; order Diptera; family Syrphidae; genus Pocota; species Pocota personata. The sequence continues at coordinate 42,131,132 of OY720429.1, read as the reverse complement.
CCAAAACTCTATTTTTTCTGGCCTCTCCAATGACATTCACAATGACTTGATACATAGCATCGCTGCAGTCATCAAATCCGAAATTAAGGATCAAATCAGTTCAATAAAATTTGTATCTGTGATGGTCGATGAAACACCAGATGTGAGCTACAGAGAACAGCTTACTATTGTAGTGCGTTATTTAGTAGAAAATAGAATACAAGAAAGTTTTCTAGGTTTCTTTGACGTGAGTATTGGTCGAAACGCGGTTAATCATTAGAAAGCGTTCCTGAGTTGAAATTTTTTTTTGGCTTTGTTAGTAGTATCGCTAAGTTTTTTAATAAATCATCTGAAAGAACCAATCTGCTAAAGACAATTGCTGATCGACGAATGCCCGGGGTATCAGAGACTCGATGGCAATATCATTCGCGTATAGTGAACGTCTTATTCGATTGCAAAGAAGATATTATAAAAACTGTTGAATAGATTTTATGTGAACCAGGAGAATGGGATAACGATACTCTGGTTATGTCCGAAAGTTTGTTGTACAAACTGCAGTACAAAGAATTCTGTTTTTTATTGCATGTTACTTCGGTCATATTTGCAAAAACAGATATTCTTTTTAGTTTAGTTCAAAATAAACAAACTGACATAAAGCTTGCGAAGCAAGAGATCGAGGGTTTTGAGTCATGGATTCATTCTGAATTTTTAAACTCATTTAACTCAATCTATGAGAGCGTAAGTGACTGCTCAGAATATGAATATTTTTCTAATTCAATGCTGGATGACAAAATATCTTCTTTAATTACCCTATTTCCTGGCATTTTTAATTTTGCTACTTTAAAAAATGAACTCGAAGTTTTATACACTACCCCTTATCACTTAAAAAGCTTGATGTTTTTCAACTTTATAAGCATTTTAATACGGAAATGCTTAGAGATACTTTTTCTCAAGCTCTAACATTGTGTGAAATCTTTTTAACCCTGCCTTTGACTGTGGCCTCTGTCGAAAGATCTTTTTCGACTTTAAAGATAGTCCACACTTAAGAAATTCCCACGAAAAAGAAAGACTCTCAGACCTGGCACTTTTATCTATCGAAAAGAAATTTTTATGAAAGAGTTTTAGCAGAATTCGTGAAAAAGAATCGTAGGATAGCTTTAGAATAGAAATAGGTAGTACATAATTGTTATTGCTAAATTTTTTATATTTAACAACGCTCCGAGTTATCAATAACTTATATAGCTTATTCTGCCCAGAACGGCTTCTTTCGAAGATGAGCTCATTGTCTACGTAAACTCCAATGACTTAAAGTATAGCAAAGGTGGCATGGATTGCATATCTTAAGTCTGTGTTTCGATAAGTCTTGAATAAAACATTTTACTTAAACTTTTTTCGACTTCCCTCTCTTGAAATTTCACCCCATGCCACTGCTAGATGTACATGGAACAAACAATTCATACTGGCGGTTAAACCCTAGGAAATCGAGTTGGTGTTGCTCACTAACAAAAAGAAAATACCCGTACTTCACTGTATCATCCATTGACGAAATTCCGCTTGGGATCTCTGACAGTGCCAAATATTTGGAACTTGAACTTGGCAAGAAGTTAAAGTGAAGGCAAAAGATAAACAAAATGATTAAAAATGCCATGATATCTTTTTATATGTGTAGTAGAATTTATGGGAAGATGTGCGGACCGAAACTCAAAGCTTTTCTATGGATGTGCACTGCGAATGTATGGTAGCAAGCAGCCACTAAAATCACTAACCTCCTTACTATCTGTATACTACTCAAATTTTACCCTGCAGCTAAAAGTATTCTGAAACCTAACCAATGCATGCTCAGATTCTACAAATACATTTTTTACCTAGGAGGCGCACAGACTGCATTACGCCATATCTGGGGATTGTAATTCCATTTTCTAGCCTATTTCTGAATAAAGAGGAATAGGAAGCATAAGAAAAGGCTTAGTGCTAGAACCAACTCATACCGATAGAATGATAAAAGCCTCACACGAAGCTGAAAACAGGGCTCTCATAGCAGCCATGACAAGTGAACACTTGTTTAATGCTGAGGAATCTTTTCCCGGTATATGGTAGAACCAGAACTGAAATACCCCTACAGAAGAATTTGAGCTCTTTGTCTATTCTGATTCATAAAGTTCTAAAATATTACACGATATCGTGTTGCACCGATGAAAGAGTTTACGGGGATATACCCTAATTTCTTTGTCGCTGTCCAAGCTTACTTACTACGTTACTTTTCGCCTCTCTTCTACAAATAGTCTTACGTAGTTACTCCTTGGTCCCTCCCCAACCTCGCGTCAATGCTAGCATTTGCTTGAATCATATCTGCATAATCTTCTCGGTTGCAGCCAATTATACTCAATGTTAAGGATAGTGATGCCACTTTCTTTCATTTTAGAGTTGTCGATTTCAATAAATCTGCTGCATGCGCTTGGCGGTATTCTTCACTTTTACTTCTTGACTTCTTGAGAGGTTAAGAGATACTCGAGTTTCTATATTGTACTCCACTACAAAATATAAAATATTCCAACGTAAAAAGAGTAGATTCACTTCAATTGACTTTATTTTGGACAGCAACAAGACCATATTCACTTTACATGGGGTCACATAGGCACTTAAAAATATCCCACTGAGTTTTCCTTGAGCAAGGTCAATGTTCTTGCATTAAATGGTACTACTGCCTCTGGTAAAGTTGCCCTAAGCTTATGTCTTACGATCCCTTGCCAGCTGCTTTTAATTGCGTAAACCAAGTTGGTTAAATTGCCTCTGCATTTGAACATTCCATTGAAGATGAGATTTGACTCTTTTGCATATTTAGTCCTTCGGGATATTCCATTCATTAGCTATTTTGATCGCTAAAAGCATGGCCTCTTATTCAGGTCGATAACGCATACCTACAGTCCGTTTAGTTTAAATCTGCCACTTTATATGCCTTCAATTTAGATAGAACCATAGTATGAAGAATTTTTGTCGGAAAAGCTTCAAGGATGCTCTCAGTAGCTTTTGTTAAAGATTTCTGTACCATACAATGCGACTACGTCTTCCCAACCTTCTTAACCCAAAAAATAGCAGTTGACCAAATATATTCTCTCTTTTATTTTCACGCAATGACCACTATGAGTTCATATTTGTCCAGCGTGACGTTTTGATGTCGGTGTCCATATTGCAAATCGTTGTCCTGTCTTATTGTTTCAGTGGCTTAATAAACAGGATTAAATAATACAAACCAAAATTGTATTGCCGTTGTTTGTTTGAAAAAGTCATCAACAGATAGACCAGGTAAGATAACTTCAACGTATAATTCAATTTCTTAAAGCCTTTGGACAAATATTGTCCTCTTCGGGTAAGAAAAAAAATAATAGTTGCACTCTGCAGTTGGTATATGTTTACACACAATTGCATAAATAAATTATTTTTTCATATCACTATAAAATGCCGGAGTTTTTACTGAATCAATGTTTCGAACATCGTATTCCCCTCTTAGTCGAATTGCTTTCCTCTAAACTATGCTCCGCTTGGATTATAAAAACTGATACTTTGGCAAACAACTGTTAATTCATGAGCTTTACCAAGAAGTACATTTAGTGAATTCTAATACTAGCCCCAGGTTCGAGATAATCTGGAAAATTATACCACAGTTTTTAAGGTAAACTGGGATAGGGGAGGGCTTTTTCAAATCAAATTTTACAAACTATTTAAAATTCTAAAACTTCAATGGACTCACTCCATGGTGCTCAGACAAAGCTTCTCAAGGCAATTTTAGGTTAGGTTAGGTAACTGGGTGCCCTTGTTGATAGGGTTGTCACTTAGATTACTAAGTGTCTATTGAGCCCAATATGTAGAACCCTGTGAACCCAAAAATTTCAATCTTCAACCGCTAGACTTAACCACCCAGATAAATGTATGTATTTCAGGAGTTTTCTTAGCTCAGTGCTACCTAGCTCATCCAGCTCTGAAAAGAAGTATCTGCCAAAAGCACGGCTTCTTTTGCTGGCCAGAGCTAGACAGTCACATAGAAGATGATGAACGGATTCTATTTCCTCTACGTCCCAGCAGCTTCTACAGTAGTCGTTATGAGGTAACCCTAGCCGTGCTGCGTGATTACCTATCACATAGTGTCCTGTCACAACGCCAACAGCTATGCGGATATCTCTTCGACTTAGTTTTATAAGATTGATAGATCTCTTTTTGTCGTAGACTGGCCATAATGATTTGGCTGCAGCGCATGTATCTAATCGGCACCAGCGTTCATTAGCTTCCTCATTAGACACGATGTCTATCTCCCAGTATAGGGTGCTAAGCGGTACACTAGCCTCGGAAAGGGCCCTCGAAGGGCTCATAAGTGAACCTCTTCTCGCTAGTTCGTTCGCTTTTTCATTACCGGAGATATCTGTGTGACCCAGCATAGGGTCACCGTGTTGGTCGCTGAGATAACATCCAGTCGTTTTTTAGAAATTTTTACGAGCTTGGATCTTAGTGATGTTGACTCTAGCGCCTTAATGGCCGTTTGGCTATCAACATAGATATTAATTATTTGTCCTGAAATGTCTTTCTCAATAATCACATCCACAGCTTGTTTTATTGCGGCCATTTCGACTTGGAAGACACTGCAACCATCCTTAAGAATAAACGAGCAATGTATATTTCGAGACTCACAGTACCGGCTTTTGGATCCGTCGGTAAAGATGGTCAGTTCATTCTCGAAACAGACTCTTTCCTCATCCCATTCCTTCCTGCTAGGAATTCTAATTGAGAACTTTCGGTTGCAGTTTGGAATGGGGATGATGTAGTCCGTTTTCGTCCGGAGCATGGCAATATTACTCTCGGATATTTGTCAGATGTTAGCGACAGTTAGAATCTTTTTTCACGGTTTTTTCATATTTTTTGGGACTCGAGCCTTGTGTCTCCCGCTCAATTAACCATCGAACCACGCAGCCCATCATTATTTTTTTATAAAATAGAGATGAGTAAGTATTTGTGACTTAAAAATAACAAATATTCTGTACATATTAAGCAGATGCCATAAAAACATTTTGGGTAATCACTTGGAATTGCAGGAATTCGTAAATATATCACTAACCTTGATCACCAAGTTCTGAGTAAGGACAGAATGGGAAAAGACAGTATAAGGGCTTTATAATCAATGCTATTGCAAAAATATTATTTTCTTCCTCTTTCTGTCTTATAACGCAAATTTTATATATTCTTATTATTTTTTTTTTTTTTTTTAAAAACGGACGTAGAGATACACTTGGTTGGATAATTGTTCAGATAGCAGCAGTCAAGTCAAATTTTTCTAATGCAAGTAAATCAAGTTCGCTGTCCAACTCTTTTGTTCCAATATTTCTAATTTCTTGCAGTACACAAAAAATACCTATACGAGTATACATACATATAAAAATAAACGCTTATTCATGTTTACTTCACACTGCAAGCCGGCCGGTTTATCTGCACTTTGCAATCTACTTGTGACTTTCAGGTCTAATTTATGGGCAACCTGATCGTTTGAGTTCATGAACAGATTGGACATACGTTCAACACGCCTTCAAGTTCTCTCTGCATATATGTATGACCTAAATTTTTCCGATGTCAACCATATCAGATATTTGTCAGTAGAATTGTATACCTACACATATTTCTCTTTAAGAACTAAAGAACTAATTTGAGCTCACCTTCTCCATTCTAATCTTTTAGCTACCACCAAAACATCAACATTGACCTATCGGCACCATTTATCCGATTTTACATATTTCCACTAGTGTACATGCTATTAATTATCTCTCCCTCTTATCCGATTCAACTGGGAAAATCAATAAATAGAGCTCCGCAAGTGAATGGTGTGGAAAATCAATTTCCATAGGTATCCGTGGTCGCGTACTTGCGCGCACACGAAAGGAATAGAATAGTAAGTTTACGCGAAAAAGAGGCCTATAACAAGTCATAAATTTACCTAAGCTAAGAATAATAAAACCAACAAATAGACTAACGTAATAATACGAAACCACCTCGTTCCGCACTCTCTCATGCTTGGCCGCCTGCCTGCCTGCTTGCCTATGAACAACAAACCCGAGCACCACAGCTATCAATGCAGATATCACAAAACAATTGGGAAACGGTGCGGTTAGCTTAATAGGTATGCAAAGAAATTAACACACGGTGATAATAAAAACAAAATTAAAGGATTTCCAAGGCATGTGGCACATATGATGTCATTGCGACTACGTGTGTTATGTACAACCATGCCATGGGAATGCGGGAGTATGCGCCACTCGCAAATGTTCTCCATTCACCTCTGTAGTGCTGCTGTTGGTGCTGCCGATGCGGTGTGCTGAGGATTTGCGTGTTGCAATCGATGTTTGGCTTTTTGTTCGGCAATAAATAGAACAGAACCAAATGGTATTTGTATGTGCGATGTGGTCGAAGAAGGTCGCCCTCTTCGGTTATGTTGTAGTGTTGAGGGGGCAAATGTGCGACTTTGCCATTACCATGGCAAACTCCTTGCTGCAGATGACTGTGTGTTTATCGTCAGCTCGTAAAGCAATTAAACTGCAATTTATTGATCGTTATGGCTACCATATAGTTGGGTCATAAAAGTGTTTAGGGATTTTTTTTTTGTTCGCTTCACCCTCCCTATCTTTTCATTTCTTTGAAGATTTCTTTCTTATTGTGTGTTTCTTTATTTGGACATCTTTTTTGAATAGATTGGTGGGATATGGATACAGTAATGGTGTGACAATCGTTTTAAAGTTGGAAAATAAAATGGAATTGAATGGGGATAGGTGGTATAACATGGTTTATCCATTACGTCAACTGATGACAATATTAATCGAAGGAAGAGAAATAATAAAAAAACAGCAATTAACACAAATTGATAGTGAAGTAGATACTCAGATGCAATTGCAATGCTTATTAGATGCAAATATAAAAGTGAAATATAACACAATTCTTTCACATCAATTGAATTGAAATCTTTACAAAGCAGCTATTAGATTAGAAACACAAAGACTTTGTTATCGAAAGTGTTTACCATCGGCTACTAGTAGAATTGAATGTTGTAGTCGTTGCATATGCCATACTAGGGCTAAACAAATCAGCTCAAAGGCTGATATAACTGCATATATCAATGGTTTAAGAAACTTATCATTGAGACATTGCAAAAACTATTGTAAGTATATATTAGTGTTTCCTAGAGCACCATCAATGATTCAATGTAGTCAATAGCTGATTAATTCGTAGTAATCTGTCAACTTTCATAAGTATCGGCATACTTTCAGCTCCCTCGAATTAAAGTACGTCACAGACGCTAGTATCTAGGCAACGCTTGAGCTGTCCTTAGCATTCTGTGCCGGGTTTAACTCTGGATTGGTTGTGCGGCATTAGACTGGTCTTATGTTTAGATTGCACACCATTGTCTGAATCCTAAGACACGTGAATAGCAGAAGACACACTAGTTTAGTAGAGGAGCTCCTTATCGCAAAATTCTCTCAACACTCTCAACATGCGAGTATTGCTCTTCGTAACAAAATTCTAAAAACACTAACGGAAGGTGGCTTCCAGGAACGTGAGGCCGGCATCAAGAAAATGCCCCCCAAAAGAGGGCGTGGCATTATATACTCGTAGTGTATGGACGTAAAAATGTCTTAAATGTCAAAATATGACATTTTTTAGAAGGCCAACCGCGTTCAATTTTTCATTATGGCACCATACTCTTTGTCGTGTCAATTGTTTTAAGAACTTAGGGGTATATTTTAACCCTAATCTTGATTTCATGAAAAATTCAAACTATGTTAGGTTTTATAAAAAGATGGTTAAAAGAATTTAAAAACCCATGCGATACTCTGTCTCTATATAACTATTTCGTCCGTCCCTATCTTGAATTCACAAGTCTGGACTCCCTTTTATGAAGTTCATTAAGATCGGATTGATGCTGTTCAGCGAAAATTTACCGGATTCCCATTGAAAGAGCCTCCCATGAGATGATCTATTTAACCGTCCACCGTACATGCATCGCAAAAAACTTTGCTGATTATGTTCACTTTTCTCAAAACTTCTGGCGATAAATTCTTTTTATAGACCCGTGACTTTAAAAAACCTGCAAGAAAGAAAATCTGGATTGGTGCGATCTTGCGGGCCAGTACAAATCGCCAAAACTAGAGATTGAGCGGCCGGGAAACGCTTGCTGCAGAATGTCCACTGTTGGTCGTGCTGTGTTAGCGGTTGCACCGTCTTGCGGGAACCACATATTCTTCAAACTCAATTCGTTAATTTGTGGCAGCAGGAAGTCATAGATCACCAGTCACAATAACAGAGTGACGCAGCCCTCGAAAAAAATGGAAAGTCATCCACATCTCGGTCGAGGTTTAGACGGACTTGGCTGTAATTTACACACGATTGGCGGTCTCAACACACGTCTATTGATGTTCAATTGCATGGCCCGTCGTCTGATTGATGTTTTAGGGTCCTCTTGGTCATCTACAGCCACAGCAGTAACATTCTCAACCACGTCCGATGCTGTCCCGTGTTGAGGCAGTCTCCTCGAGGCGAGCAGCTAAACGCCGCAGACTTTGACCAGTGGTTGTCATACGACTAGGGAATCGGCGACGAAATTCACGTTGAGCCAAGCACCGTTCGGTTATTTGTCAAAAACATTGACACAATTATTCCGCGTTCTTGAAGAGTGTATTGGGTTTATAACTTAATTCGTGCGTTTTTTTTTGTCAAAATTTGAACGATTTTTTAAGAAAAACATGTACAATAGTATTATTCAAAGTATTGCCCATCTGAAGCTATGACTTTTTCCTATCTTTCTGGCAATTTGTGGATCCCATCCCAAAAGAACTGCGCCGGCTTGGCAACCAAGAATGAATCAAGCCAATTTTTGATATTCTGCTCTGATGTGAACCGTATTTCAGTGAGGGCGTTCTGCATCGACCGGAACAAATGGTAGTCAGAAGGGGCAAGGTCTGGGCTATAAGGCGGGTGGGGTAAAACTTCCCATCCACTGTTTTCCAAATAGTTCTTAACCGGAATAGCAACGTGGGGCCGAGCGTTGTCATGATGGAAAATTATTGCCTCGTGTCTGGTCTCATATTCCGGGCGTTTTTCGGCTACTGCTCTCTTCAAACGGATAATTTGTGTTCGGTAGCGTTGTCCATTGATGGTTTCACCCGATTTTAGCAGCCCATAATACAGCACACCCTTCTGATCCCACCAAATACAGAGCATTACCTTCGCGCCATGGATATTCGGCTTTGCCGTTGATTTGGCTGGTTGGCCGGGTATCACATATGATTTTTTGTGCTTGGGGTTGTCGTAATGGATCCATTTTTCATAACCAGTAACAATCCGATGCAAAAGTGACTTCCTTTTGTGGCGTTCCAGCAGCATTTTCGACATGCAAAACCGCCTTTCGACGTCTCTCGGCTTGAGTTTATGTGGAACCCAATTTCCTTGCTTTTGAATATATCCAGCTGCTTTTAAACGTTTTGAAATGGCTGCTTGAGTGACACTCAAAGATTCTGCGAGCTCTTCTTGTGTTTGGCAAAAATCTTCATAGAGTAATGCTTCCAGTTCAAACTTTTTTGGCTGCCCAGGACGTTCATCGTCTTCCAAGCCAAAATCACCACTTTTAAATCGTGCAAACCACTTTTGGCACGTTCGCTCAGCTAGCGCATGTTCACCATAAACTTCCACCAAAATACGATGACTTTCGGCAGCAGTTTTCTTCATATTAAAGTAATGAAGAAGAACTCCCCGCAAAAACACTTTTTCAGGCACAAAGTTCGACATATTTGAGTGAAAACAAATTATTGTTGTTTACCCTTCAAATGAATGACATATTCTGAAATGACGTACAATGACAGTAGCTTTCAAACGCATGTTCCAATGGAATAATAACAATGGAATAATACAAGTTACGCCATCTCTTAGCAAACCGCACGAATTAAGTTATTGACCCAATAACAATCCATTGTTTATCTATGTGTATTCTGCTTCTGTTTACTTCTCAAATGTCAAAGTCGTTATGACATAAGACGCCATTTGCAAAAATGAAAGCATCTTCTTATAGGGTAATGACTTTTGCGACACCTTGTATAATTTTAAACATGACATTTCGAAATTGGTAAAATATTTTTTTCTATTCTGCAAAAAGTATGAAGTATCAAAATTTGCCATATTTTAAAAATGAAGTACGTACTCGTATATCACATCAAAATTGAGAAGAAAAAGTATCAATTTTGATACAAAAGAATCATTGGTGCAACATTGCTTGCTTCAATCAGATAGGACGACATCGAAAACCTCTGGTGTGAAAAAGTTTCTCTAATGGACGTCCTAATAAGTTTCTCAGAAAATCTCAGTACCAGAGTTGTTCTAACGTTCTTTATTCCTACCATGTACAACGTTCTGTCAACGTATGAAATGTATTTCTTTCAACAATGAAACTTACATACTCGTATATCTCATATAAATTTTCAATAAATAAACCAAACATTTATTTCTACTTTTAGGAAGACCTCCTCATCCATGGCGATTCTGTCTACGACATCATTGACAAACAGGATCACGGACCAATTCAAGCCGAACTCAATCGAAATGTTCCACAACAACCTGGTCAGCAGCATAACTCAGCAATGTCCAGTCTGGAGGGTGAGCATCGCATGTTCCTCTGTCGCATGAATGTCAGTCGAAACGCCAGAAGACAAATGAGATTCGGTGACCAGAAGGTGAGTTAATAATATGACCGATCCAATCTGTGTCTGTATTTGTGCTCCATAAACTAGTTGGTTTGTCCGTTCCACTTGACTTGATGAGGTAAAGGAAGGACACGAGAGGTAAAGTCAATCCGAAACGAAACGCCTTCTCTTTTTTTTTCCCTACAACCACAATCAGTTCAGGTATGCTGCGCGCTCTCGTTGGAGGTTTGCTTTTATTATGAGGAAATGTCAACCGAAAGATTAAGATAATGTCGCCAGTGAATGTCTTCACTTTTGCCCACAACGAGCTACGAGTGCAGTCAGCAATCCTCATCATTATCATCATCATTCGTACACCACCAGTGCTGCACAGTGAACCATATGGAATCAAATTGATGATGCCACAGACGTGGGCGGACACACACTGTGTGGTGAAGTTGACTGTAGATTAGTTGGACGCGAGCAAGAGCGCGCGCGCACACTCCAAGCAGAAGACAAAAAAAAAAAAAAATGTTTTGGTTTACATTTTCACCCAATTATTTTCACTCCCACCATGGGTTCACGTCGCGCCATGGCACTGGCTGGAATGAGGGAATTGTCTCTTGTGTTGGCTGTTGATTTTTTTTTTTTTAACTTTTTAAAGTTGTAAGAGATTAAGATATCCGCGAAGCATTCACAACAAGGTCTTTGCTCTCACTCTGTCGCTGTGTCTACCTTGGGTTTTGGGGATCCCCCTCACCAGAACATGTAATGTTAATTGGTTCTGGTTAAGAAGCTTGTCACTGTTACATTATCGATGATGATGATGGGGACGGGAAGATAGTTTTCGATGATTGTTTGCTACTTCCTTTGGGTTATTGGTAATTAAATTTTGTTCGGTCTCCTACTGTAGAGTACGAGTATTATATGGACGAGAAAGGCTGTCAATTTCTGGATCAAATGAATTAAGAAATCTATATCCCTTTTAGGATGTTATTTTTACGAAAATCCAGGACATGCTTAACAATTGGAAAACACATTGACAATAGTCGTTAGGCTTTCTTGGTAAATTTATTGGCCAGTCTGGAGATTTTAATGTGATGCAACCTTTTTAGCAGGATTTGGTGCCAAAAATAAAGTGCAACAGATTTTATGTCTTTTTTTTCAGTTTTCTAATGGCATTCCACAATATGTTTTATTAATATTTTACCTAGAGCCAGCGAGACTAACCGGTAGAACAACTAACTGGGAAGGCTTTAGGAACGAAATTAAAGATAATGTTGAACTGAGCGTTCCACTTACGACACCCTATCAACTTGAGGTTGAAGTTGATCGCTTCGTTGAGATCGTAGAGCTCGCCTCTTGGAATAATACTTCCAATCCAAGGAAAACTCCGGACAAATACGGTCTACGATATCCTACGGAAATAAAAGAATTGGTCAAGGAAAAAAGAAAAGCGCGTAAGAAATGGCAACAGAGTCGTGCTTCGCAACATAAAGCACACTTGAATCACCTGTGCAATTCGTTGAAGAAGACTATAAAGGATTTTAAGAATCGTGCGATAGGTTCTTATCTTCAAAGTTTAACAGCGAAAAAAGATTCCCATTATTCACTTTGGAAAGCTATAAAAGGCACCAAAAGGCCCAAGGTCCCCGCGCCGCCTATTAAATTAAATCACAATGAATGGGCAAGGGAAGATAAAAAAAAGCGAACGTTTTTCCGGCCCACCTGGAAAACACCTTTAAGTGTCTTACGACAATATCAATAGGCCGGATTTACCATGTGACGATTTAACACTTACAAGTGCAACGCTAAGGGAACTCAAACATGATATCGGGAATCTAAAACCTAAGAAAGCTCGAGCTTGAAACTTTGCAACTGTGCACGATTCGAGTAAAAAATAGTCAGCGTACTCTTAAAATCTCATCTATCTACTGCCCACCGCGTTCCGCGCCTGAAAAAGTGACTTTACTAACTTGTTTAAATTGCTGAAACCTAATTTCATTATTGGTGGCGATTTTAATGCGAAACATACATTCTGGGGCTCAAGACACAGCTCGCAAAAAGGCAGAATGCTCTACGGGGATACAGTTGTGATTTCCATTCGACGGGTAAACCGAAATACTGGCCAACTGATACTTCGAAAATACCTGACCTGATCGACTTTTTCGTCGTGAAAGGAATTTCTACCAACCACATTAAAGTTGAAGAGAGCTTTGATCTGTCGTCTGACCATTCCTCAGTTGTTTTGACATTGAGCGAAAAACTAGTCTATACCCTAGAGCCAGCGAGATTAACCGGTAGGACAACTAACTGGGAAGGCTTTAGGAACGAAATTGAAGACAATGTTGAATTGAGCGTTCCACTTACGACACCCTATGAACTTGAGATTGAAGTTGATCGCTTCGTTGAGATCGTACAGCTCGCCTCTTGGAATAATACTCCCAATCCAAGGAAAACTCCTGACAAATATGGTCTACGATATCCTACGAAAATAAAAGAATTGGTCAGGGAAAAAAGAAAAGCGCGTAAGAAATGGCAACAGAGTCATGCTCCGCAACATAAAGCTCACTTGAATCACCTGTGCAATTCGTTGAAGAAGACTATAAAGGATTTTAAGAATCGTGCGATAGGTTCTTATCTTCAAAGTTTAACAGCGAAAAAAGATTCCAATTATTCACTTTGGAAAGCTGTAAAAGGCACCAAAAGGCCCAAGGTCCCCGCGCCGCCTATTAAATTAAATCACAATGAATGGGCAAGGGAAGATAAAAAAAAGCGAACGTTTTTCCGGCCCACCTGAAAGACACCTTTAAGTGTCTTAGAACAATATCAATAGGCCTGATTTACCATGTGACGATTTAACACTTACAAGTGCAACGCTAAGGGAACTCAAACATGAGATCGGGAATCTAAAACCTAAGAAAGCTCCTGGTTATGACTTGATCACCGGAGAAATTCTCAAAGCTTTACCTAGAAAAGCATTGATTAAGCTTCTTCATATTGTAAATGCTGCGCTCAGATTAAAATACGTGCCTAACCAATGGAAAGTTGCGGAAGTTATAATGGTTTTAAAGCCAGGAAAGCCGTCATATGAGGTAAAATCTTATAGACACTTCCAGTTGTATCCAAAACTTTCGAGAGGATATTACTAAGGCGTCCCCAACCGGTTATACAAGGAAATAATCTTATCCCTGACCACCAGTTTGGGTTCAGAAGTAAGCATTCGACGATTGACCAGGTGCATAGAATTACTGACGTAATCGAGAAAGTACTTGAAGAGAAAAAGATATGCTCAAGCGTATTTCTTGACATCTCGCAAGCCTTTGATAAGGTGTGGCATGATGGCTTGAATTGCAAATTACGATAAGTTCTCCCTGTATGCCTATACGACATTCTAGAATCATATCTCGGGAATAGACTCTTCCGTGTTAAACATGGAAATGAATACTCGGAGCTCAAAAAATTTCGGCCTGTGTACCGCAAGGAAGCGTTCTTGGGCCACTTCTCTATCTTTTATATACTCGAGATATACCGAAAGAAGATGACACTATCCTGGCTACGTTTGCTGATGACACCGCTATCCTAGCCGTAGGTAAAACAATCGAAGAAACGACTGCAAAACTGCAAAACGCACTGAATAAAGTAAATGAATTGACGAGGGACTGGCGGATCGCCCTCAACGAATCTAAATCTGTTCACGTGAATTTCACTTATAAGAAAACTAATGTCTTGCCAATTTTCCTAAACTTGGCCCGAATACCTTTTCCAAACGAGGCCAAATACCTTGAAATGACACTCGACGCAAAACTGAAATGGAATTCGCACATGAAAATGAAACGTAAAGAACTCGAAATCAAATATAGAAAAATGAACTGGTTGCTCGGAAAACACTCCCAGCTCAGTATTGAGAACAAACTGCTTTTATACAAGCAAGTGCTAAAGCCGGTGTGGACTTGCGGTATACAACTTTGGGACTGTACCAAGAAAACAAACGCCAATATTTTACAAACTTTTCAAAATAAAGTGCTAAGAGAAATTGTCCACGCACTGTGGTATACTAGAAACGATGATATCCACAGGGATCTCGGAATTCCGACAATCGAAGCTGAAATTAGAAGCTTCGCGAGAAAGCATAGAAACCGACTAATCGGACATGTCAACAATACAATTCTACAAATTCTGGATGAAAGCAATTTATTGCGCCGACTACAAGGGACGAAACCTTTCGACTTGGCGAGATAGGAATCAACCGCGCCTAGATTGCGAAAGTAACCTGCCAAACGAGTTTTTTTTTCATGATAGAAAAATTGCTTGATAAGGTCCTTCTTAGTTGCAATATATAACAAATTAAATCGCAGGGTGGTGTTTTTTTTAGTCAGTAAGAATCTGACACTACTATGAGCACGCGCTTGCTATCCTCATAGTGTCTATGGAAGATTTTTTCACCAACCCTCTGGAAAAAAAAAATTGATATTTTATACATGCTGGCTAAAGCGTAATAGATTCCAAGCAAAAGCGTAGTAGATTCTAACTTCAGCAGAGTAGATTTAATAACAGACACAAAACTCATTTAAATCTATATTTACAAGCAAACGTAAATATTCAATGAAATCTATTTAAGGGTAAATGTTACTAAATATATTGGAAGCCTATATATAACGCATACCTAAATGTGATATCTGTGAATTTTATTAGAGCTCAGTCAGCGTTCTAGCGTCATATTTTTATAGTGTAAAAAGGAGAGACTCAAGGTTCGAATTCCAAAAACTGGAACAAAAAAGCTTCTCACTTCTCGCGAACATCTGATAAACATCCGAGAGAAAAATTATTGGCATGAGATGCTTCCCTCAATTGACTTACGAGTATTTAAAGAAATTTGGCATCAATTAGTACAATGAACTGCTGTAAAAGGTATACAAATGTCATTTTGCCCAGTCAAAATCAGTCTGCAAACAAATTTATACTGCATAGGCTCGCTCTCCAATACAATTTCTTCTCCTCTCGACCCAATCTATCAGCCCTTAAAATGTTATCGGAGTGATGGGTACATCACATACCATATTGCCCTGCAATGTATTAAAGAATTTTAAAACTGCTAATTGCAGCAGGTTTAGCAGTTTTCAATTCCAGTTTTAGTTGAATTTATGGAGATAATCTGGAACACTGGTGGTCAGCCGTTTGGTCCATTAGGATAACCATACTACAAAAATAGTATATTATGTCAGATCGCTGATACTAGAATCAGTTCATTCTTCTTTTCCTTACGGCGAAGTTATGATCCGGAGTAGAAGTATTACAACCCTCCCACTTTACTGCATCCCTACTGATCCACCTGTGGGGTTTTCCAGTGTGACCTCAGGAAGTACCGACAGGCTTCCAGATTTCGGATCACTTCGCCACTGAGGCCAATAAAATGCTGGTATTTTCGTATTTGTGTGACCCAGTTGTTTTTTGGTCTGCCTTTTTTGCACTATTGTGTGGTAACGTTGTGGGAACGCCTCTTTGACGGGGTTCGAAGGATCTCTCCTTTGAACATGACAATATCTACTGAGCCAGTCGTGCTCTATCTTACTTGTGATGGGTTCTTTTATATGAAAGCATCATCGAATCTTTATTCTATCAAACTTTGTTACTACCTTCTGCCGTTAATTTGCCCTCATATTTTTTGTACATTGTCCAGCATTGTGAACCGTGTGTGAGCACCGGACGTATAACTGCAGTGTAGAGCCTTCCTTTCAGCTTAGTGGGCATTTTTCAAACACAGAAGATAGCGGAGTTTTCCCGCCACTTCATCCACCCTTCGCTTACGCGATGATTGATGTCATCATCACAAGTTGCTTCGCAATTGATCATAGATCCCAGATGTTTGAGCTTATCGCACTTGGGAAGCACTTTTCCATTCAAGTAAATGTCTTGAATAGGCCGGTGTGGATCAGAGAAGGGGCAGCACAGATACTCTGTCTTTTTTGAACTAATGCGGTACCCATTTGCCTCCAAAACATCCACACATACAACAAGTGCTTGTTGCAGGAACGTCTGATCTTCGCTTATGATAGCTCTATCCTCAGCAAAGAATAACTGATGCTATTGGGGTTCGTCACCTTTTCTTCAAGCAGATAATCAAGGACTACAATAAATAGCAAAGGATTGAAGAAGCTTCCCTGGTGTACACAGACTTTGATGGGAAACTCTTACAATGGGAAACACCTTACTCTTGTCTTTGCTCCTTCATACATGTCCATGATCATGCGCACGTAGGTTTCTGGAGCTCCTCGTTGTCTTAGCGGCACTCATAAGACATCTCTTGGTTGTCTATCAAAGGCTTTTTCAAAATCAACCAACACCATATGCAAGTCCTTTAAGGAATCGCGATGTTTTTCCATTATGATCCTTATACTTTGGATTGCATCTGTTGTTGATTTACCCGAGACAAACCCACACTGGTCATCAGATAGCCGTATTATTTTCCGCAGTCGGCCATCTAATACCCGCTCAAAGATCTTCATGTTGTGTGACACTAGAATCAGTTCGTTGAAGAAATTAATTTCTCTGCAAGATCTCATACAAAGAAGAATGATTCCATAGCTACGCATATATCCTTTTGTGTACAAGACCGGACAGGTTCTTCGACATCGTCACAGATGTAGAAGAGGTCATTGACAGATATTTTGAACCTACTGTCGATAGTATATTGTCCTGACAAGATTCTAATGGAGATGCTTACGTACGCTCTACTTGTGTACGCGCTTGGGTTCTCTACGATCCCACATGAATCTACTGTATTTCGCTATTCTACATGTGAAAACGCCTAAGCATTTAGTATTTGCTTAGGGCAGTCCACACACAATTAAGTCAATGGAATACCTATGAGCTCGTGAGTCTCCCGTCATAAAGATTGCCGCTAGAGTGTAAGCATCTCTCTTTCTCCCTACCTCAGCAGAGTATCAAATCACCTCATCTACTTCATAGTCTTGCAAAAGTAAGGAGACATAAACAAATTGATGGAATGACAAGAAATAGGACTGGTAACAGAAAATAAAAATCTGTAGAAACTATACTGACTGAGGCTACATGAATCTTATCCAGACGCTGTCGACCTTCTGCAAAATTAGATCTATACTCAGACAACCTAGAATAGTTTCTTTAATAATGCCCAGCAATAGCGAAGAGATTTTTGGGGTCGGTTTTGATAAGAGACCTTACTTTATTTTATTTTGGATGACGCTACAGTTCAGCTTGCTCGATCTTTTGTCTCTCTGAAATGGATTCGAATACTTTTTGGGCCGGAGCATCTCTGGTTGCCTTAAATAGCTCAGCTCCAATAACCTTGTCGCTTATATATTGCTATATTCACCTTACTTTGGCCGGATAAAGAGAATTGTTGATCGTCATCATCCGCGTTGTATGAAGCATTTTTCACGACAGCGAAGTTTTAGTCGTCACCGCCGTTTAACAGTCTGCAGAAGTGATCTTTCCAAATTCTCAGCACCGATCGTCACTCTATTTCCATTTCCATTCCTGTTCGGGCTTTATAGCCTTGGCTTGCTCTTTTTACCTTATGGTAAGACGAACATTCCTCCTCCATTAACTCGATCTCTTTTTTCTTATAGATGTCGTAAGCTCCTCTCGTCACCTTTGCAGAGTCGCTTTATAAGCCTCTTACTTTGCTGCGTGGTCTTGGCGGCACCCTTCATAAAACCAGGGGTTTCTTTGTGGTGAACATCAGAGGCGGCGATCTTGATTCAGTGGGCCGCTGACTGTTGTATTTCAATAAAAGACTTGTACTGATGGTTTAATATTCTTTATTCAAGAGTACAAATTGAAGTGACTCCAAAAAACTATCAAAGAGTGAGACCACCTTGCTAGTTGATTATGTATCAAGTATAAAAGTGTGATTATGTATCAAATAAACGTTAATGATAATTTATAGTGATTAGCATGTAAGCATAAAATTGCTCACCTCCACTTAAAATTGGTGGCACTGCACTTCTTGCGAGGTTCAGGGACACTCGATCCGCGAAAGCTCTGGCAACCTCTTCCAATTGCAACTCCATTGGTGTTGTGGTGTTTGGAATATCCGCAAGGTAGTTGGCTGCTCGGAAGGTACAAATACCCAAAATACTGGAGGATTGGCTTGCATAAATCGCGATATGATCAATATGGTTGGCAGTAAGTTGATCTTAAGAGCGCCAGGTGCACTTCTAAATATAGAGATGTAGAAATCCTGTGCTAGTAACACTGATGTTTGGCGGCGTCACAGAGTCGTTTAGCCGTCCGTTTCTGGATGTATTGTCGGACAAGCTATATTTTTCGACGGTGATTCCAAAGATGCCCTCATTTCCAATGTTTGCATTAAATTTTGAATTTTTCATGACCTCCTGAGTGTGGTAGACTCAGGTCACTACAGACTCATTGTGATAGATCTCGTCCTTACTGGAAGCTGCTTTGCGGTTTGCTTTAGACTATGTATTTTGATTACCTATTGCCGACAAATAAATAGTTTAAAACAGTGGGTCGTATGCAAAAAGATGTGCACGATCTCAGAGTCAAAGCTGACGAGCTTGAACTCACATGTCAGCAGAAACTCGGACTCAGTTTCATATCCAAAAATAAAAACGAGATCGTTCTCAACAGCTCTGACTAGATCGATTTGAGTCAGATCTAAAAAAAGTAAAAATGTCTTCTGAGTGTGAAAAAGAGAGTGCTGTTTTCAACAGTGAATTGGATCACTTTAATAAATTTTTGGTTAAAGAACGTGGCCAGTTTGAAGTGGCCAGTATGAAGTCTCGTTTAAAAAGCAAAATAGATCTCAACAAAACCCCGTGTTTGCAGGTCGTCTTCAGCTCATAATTTCACATCCTCTTCACTAAATCGATACAGTCGACGAAAATCTGCACCAACTGGACACTTTCTATTTTGATAAATTAAATTTGTAACGAAATTTAGCTGAAATTCTGCCATCTTGACATTTGTATATGAACTGAGTAAGGGGAATATTTACTATGCTTAACTATTTATGAGATCGATCTTATGCAATCAATCGTATATTGTATATCAAAACAAGCTCTGACTCATATCGTTTTGAGCATATGGTTTTGAGCACCCACCGGTTCACTGATAAATGCTCATATTCTCGCGCCTACACTTTGCTACATCTTTGCTTCTCATTTCGGTTGG
This sequence comes from Pocota personata, assembly GCA_963082735.1. Lineage (NCBI taxonomy): Eukaryota > Metazoa > Arthropoda > Insecta > Diptera > Syrphidae > Pocota > Pocota personata. Next base: position 42,111,276 of record OY720429.1, on the reverse strand, counting down.
ATATTGGCACTAGTGCTCACTCTTCTGTGCTACTAGTGGCCACAATGTGCTATATGTACTTGTCTGCGATCTGTAAGAGATACTTTCTGTTCTAAAGATAAAATAGTTCTCAATGCTTTCCAAAAATCTCGGATCGCATTGGTAGCAGTATACAGTACAAATCTCGAAACAGGCTACCATAATATATCGATCTTGTACCATTCCTATGTCAGCGCGTCACCCATGTATATCGGGGAAACAAAATTGTAAATCATTGACGATTGCCGACGTTCTTTGCCTATTTGGTGGACTTCTTTCACTTGGTGACAGATCTTGTACTAAAAAAATCGATGGTAATAAAGGGTGTCCCAAAATTCACCCAAGAATTAATTTTGATAGAAAACATAGATTTTTAATTAAACATTGTAAATTTTTTATTGATTTATAAAGCATACAGTATAGGGTTATGAATGGAATAGCATATTGGGCAAATAGCCTCCACGGCTTTGCTGTCATATACGCACCTTTTGTCGAAATATTCCATGACAGTTTTACATAAATGTGATAAAATTTCGTTGATACAGCACTCAATTTGCTCCTTGAAGGCGTGGGTGGTCGTGGGCATCTTGGCATAAATATTAGACTTAAAAAAACCCAAAAGACGTTCAATCGCATGATGAACGGCGTTAAATCGCATGATTTCGGCGGCCAATTCTGATCACTAAAACGAGAAATTACACGACCAGAAAATGACTCATGGAGTAATTGAATTGTTTCTAGGGCTGTATGGCATGTTGCACCGTCTTGTTGAAATCACAAGTTGTCCAATTCTTGACCACGGTGTCAAATTGATGTTCGGGGACTCTCAACAACACTCTGACTAACTACTTCGATGTTGAACGACTTGTTAAAGGACGGCCAGAGTGTCCAAGATCACTAATTGATCCAGTCTCCCTAAATTTTTGAATTAATCTCTTCACAGTTTAAGAAAGTTAATTTACTATTCCGACTATATTTTGTATGAAAATTGCGAATTGTAGCTGCCAAACCTTCATGATTTTTCAAATATTGCCTAACAATGGAAACGCATTGTTCTTTCGTGTAGCACTCCATTTTGAATAACCCTGAACTGTCAGCTGTCACGCTGTCTTTTATTTCGATGGCAACACTTTACCCCACAAATGGCACAAAATAAAAAAAACTTGCTTCAATTTGGGGACACCCGTTACAATTAAAGTTGCCAATATCTATAGAACTTTTATCCAATTTTTCCAACGCAATGTTTAGGCGCTTGGGTGTCACTGCGTCCATTTGTATTGAGGTGACCATGTCTCCATTCGACTGTGAATTGTGCTGAGCAATATTAGTATCTGCTCTTCAATAGAATACGCGTTCAATACCCTCTTGAATTCTCAATATTTTCTTCAAATAGCAGACCTCCAAGGAAAGCCTAAAAACTTCGGAGGCAGAACAAAATAAAGTCTACAATCAAATGTTGCAAATATGTCGGTACGTGTATATCCAAGATCGAGTCGTGTTTCTATTACATTTAATGTTCTTCAATTTTGTTGCGAAAAAGTTATTACCCTGTGTGTGTCTGTGTGCCGGAAAAATTCAAATTTCCATGTGGCGCCAGTACGATAATAGCCGACGATGAACGTTGAATGGTCATCGGTGGCCTATGCCACCACGATCATCACGTCTCTCGAGAACGTTTTGCTCCAGAACGACCAAAAGGGGCCAAAAGCCAATCGAAATAAGCAAGAGAAACAAAATAAAAGGAGAAAAAAAAGCTCGAAGAAAACAAAAAAAAAAAGTCCTTTACATGGACACATTTTAATTGGATAATGGACAATTATTTTGCATTTTGTCTCGTAGAAGTCCATCGCGGACGGTTCCGTTCCATAGTCCCATCCTCTTTCCGTTGAACAATACAAATCTTTTTCGAGCTGGACACACCACCAACCGAAAGCAACACGTTGCCCCACTGATCTGTGTCTTCGGACAAAGTATATGTACTTGTTGTTGTTTTCGGTTTGGTCTTCGATTCAAGTTGGTATCTGCAGATAAGCCAACAGCAGCGGTGGCAGATTTCCACTGAATATATATGGCCAATATGGCCCATAGCCCTCCTTTTGTTGAGATCTTAATAAATGAGAAATTCACATAACCAAATTGGAATGGAAATTTCTACGCCTCTTAGCTTGGTTAGTAGTGAATGGGGGGATAGAGTAGAGAGAACTACAACATTGGGCTTGGCCCCTGCAAACCATTGTCATAGCGAATGGGCGAGTGTAATAAATCGATTTAGCGATGTCCTGCAGACTGTAGTGTGTATGTCTGTTCTCTCTCTGTCGGAGCCATGTGACTATTTTTGGTTGCGCGGTGGTGTTCGCGTTGCTTGTGACGTATAAGGGCCGCGAGTTGAAGAGGTTAGTGAGTTAGTTATTCAAACCACATGCGAAGAAAATCGGTTTGCTGTGCCATTTACTTAAACAGGGGTGGCAGTCAGGCAGTTGACAGGGAAACATGAGTATGAGTCAGCAATACGTTATGTTTGTTTTAAGTTTTTTCCTTCTAAACTGGCAGCATTGCACTTTTTCCCCTACTTTTTCTATAAAGTTGTGATGTTATGAACATATCCGCGACCTATCCTTATGGACTGCTGGATGCATCTTTAATTTGGATAAATTCATTAACTGTATTACCTATTCCGCTAGGCACCGGCCATCTGAATCGACTGCGAAGCCTGGATTCAGATTCGGAAATATATTAGGAAAGAGCTGGTAAAATCTGCCTTAAAGCTCCATCCAAAACCATGTTGTTCAAAACTTGAATAGCAAACTACAAAATGTTTTGAACTGACGTGCTCAATAGAAAAAAAAATTGTAACTGGCAAGTTGACTGGAAACAAAAAAACTTATAAACTTTTGTCACTAAAAATACTAAAAATTTTACGGTTTGCAAATTTTTTTTTTTACTTACTTCTATGCCGAAGGGAACTCAACTTATGTAATATGTTATCAGTCAATAACGTCCATTATCTGGGTCCCAGGACACTGTAATTTTGAGGAAAACGAACGAGTAGACGAGTTGGCCAGGCTAGGTTCGTTAGGAGTCATTAAGGGTAATATATATACACTGTCACTTTTTACAGCTGGTCCACATCAGATGAAATAGGCTTACTAACTGTGCTGTATCAAGGCTCATCTATACTTACTTACTTAATAGGCCTTCGCTTCTTGGAGAGTCAGAACCCGAACTGCTGCCTTTCATCCCTCACGGTCCCGGGCTCTCTACTTCCAGTTGGCAAGACCAAAATTTCTTGCGTCCAAGATCACTTGGTCCTTAAACCGGAGGTACTATTCAAAGACTCTCTGAACTGGAGCGTTGTCGTGCATTCGCTCGATGTGACCAAGCCAGTGTAGTCGACGGATTTTTACCTTCCGGACTACATCCACATCTTTGTACAGCTCATAGAGTTCTCGGTTATGATTTCTCGTCCATTCGCCTTTCTCGCAGATAGGACCGAATATCCGGCGTAGGATTTTTCCTTAGAAGGAGCCCAAGATCTGCTCTGCCGTCCTGCTTATCGTCCAACTTTCGGCTCCGTAAAGCACGACTGGCAGGATCAATGTTCTGTAGAGCATGATTTTGATCCGTCGGGTTAGCAGTTTGAGCCCTTGCTGGACGATAGGAAGAAAAAAGAGAGAACATGAGAAGCGCGCGATCGAGGATATAGGGAGGTGCTACTCCAGGAATAATGTTCGGAAGTTTTACCAAAAGGTAAAAAGGACGTATCATGCCAAAAAGACCCGAACAGAGACCTGTAGAGACGAATAAGGAAACTTTGTAGTAGAGTCACAGTCGGTGCTGAGGACATGGAAAAACCATTTCTGCAGACTGCTAAACGGCGAAGACGACACAAATTCCGCTGTCAGGCAGAATGAACGAAATGAAGTGAGGATAGCAATATCTAAGCTTAAATCCAACAAGGCTGTTAGACCGGACGGCTTAACTGCCGATCTGTTTAAGGCGGCGGGAGATGACCTGGTGGAGAGCATACAACAACTCGTCTCCAAGATTTGGTCAGAAGAAATATGCCTGATGAATGGAACCTCAGTATCGTTTGCCCGATCCACAAGAAAGGAGACCCTCTAAACTGCGCCAACTATAGAGGCATCAGTCTCCTGAACATTGCGTATAAGATCATGTCTGCTGTACTGTGTGAACGCCTGAAACCATTCGTCAACGATCTGATAGGTCCCTATCAGTGCGGTTTTAGACTACGGCAGATCCTGGAGAAAACCCAAGAAGTCCAGATCGATACTCATCATCTTTTCATCGATTTTAAGGCCGCATATGAGCGCATTTATAGAGACGAGCTATACAGAGCCATGTCTAGTTTTGGCATCCCTGCCAAACTTGTCAGATTGTGCAGAATGACGATGGAGAACGCTCGCTGCTCCATAAAGGTTGGAAATAATCTCACCGAGACCTTTGATGTCAAAAAAGGATTTAGACAAGGTGACGCGCTGTCATGTGACCTCTTCAACATCATTCTCGAGAAAATTGTGCGAAACTCACAAACCAACACCAGGGGCATAATTTTCCAAAAGTCTGTGCAACTTCTTGCATACGTTGATGACATTGACATTATTGGCAGAACACAGCAAGATGTCACTGGTGCGTTTGCAAGTATTAGTGCTGAAGCAGCAAAAATGGGTTTGGTGGTGAATGAGGGTAAAACAAAATATATGCTGTCAACAAGAAGGGACACACAACATCAACGAATCGGACAGAACGTCACGATAAACAGCTACAATTTTTAGGTAGTTTGGGACTTTGTCTACCTCGGCTCCGCTGTAAACTCTGATAATGACACCTCAGCAGAAATCAAGCGAAGAATTACACTTGCCAACCGCTGTTTCTATGGCCTAAGACGGCAATTGATTAGTAAGGCCTTGTCAAGAAACATTAAGGAGACTCTATATAAGACCCTTATCATCCCTGTCCTGCTCTATGGCGCAGAAGCATGGACCCTAGCAAAAGCGGATGAAGATCTTCTTGGTCGTTTCGAGCGCAAAATTCTCGAGTGATTTTTGGTCCCGTTTGCGTTGACGGGCTTTGGAGGAGAAGATTTAACAGAGAACTCTACGAGCTGTACAGCGACATCGACCTGGTCAGAAAAGTGCACATCAGTAGTCTAAGATGGCTAGGACATGTAGACCGAATGGACACCAACGCTCCCGCCCGAAGAGTCTTCGATTCCAACCCGGAGGGACAACGCAGTAGAGGAAGACCTCGCCTTAGGTGGCGCGCACAAGTGGTAGGAGACCTCAACCAACTTGGAGTGCGCAACTGGAGGCAGTTAGCCAAAGATCACGCTAACTGGAGAGGCGTAGCGCCACCTAACTGGACGATAGGAAACCATGTAACCAAGCTTGGTATCCCTTACAACACGTTCTGTCGTAGCTGTAGAGATCATGACGAGAAGGAATCTCTAATTCACTATATCTGCAGATCTTCGGCCCTAGCGAGGACTAGACAACGTGCATCCGGAAAAAGGATACGTGTTTATAAGAAAATGCTGTAGGTTGAAAAATAGATTCAGCAGAAATCACATTCAATGCCATATGAGACGATCACCCCTATTGCCGATATTGGCTGCCGAAAAATACTTCGAAACTCATTTTACAACATACTTGGTGTTCAATTGATAATGCAGGCTTTCGAAAAGTTTGAAGAAAGTTAAAAAGCCGCTGTCTAACAAACCATTGTGAGTATTAAAAGAATCTAATATTGCTGTCGTCCTATGACCTTAAAAATGGTAAAATTCCTAAAATTGCAAGAATGGTTTCATAACAGGGTTTATAGCTCAAAATTCTGATAAAATACATTCTTTCGGCGCAAAACTCTTCTTTGGAGAAATTCTATACTTTTCTTGTCTGAATGAATTATTCATTTATGAAATGCGTTTCAAAATGAAAGTGAACTTCAGCACACATGTATCAAACTAGACTAGCTGACTTAATTGGCTGAAAGATGCGTCTCAGGAGTCTAAAAAGAGTCCATTAGAAGAAGGACGTGCGGTGGAAGAAATTAATCAGCAGTGGCGTCAGTCAGGCTAGCATATACCCTATATGAGCTACTTTGACATATTCGGAGCCAACATCTATAAAGATCTTCAACATTGAGTCAGGATTGTGAAATCAAGATGGTGGATGAATTTTTTATGGCACCGGAATATTCGGTCTAGGTTGGGGGTTATGCCGTGCCGGGTAACTGCCCGACCACATAGGAATTACTGTGTTACGCAAAGACCGCAAGCCTCAGACAACGAGGTTTTTACTGTTAAAGAACCATACAAACGACATAAGGACAACTACATCTGAACAAGGGGTTTATAAGGCGACGCTGCATAAAGTGAATAGAGGAGTTACATATATTTACAAGCAGAAGTGAAGGGAAGAAGCGGTGCTCAGTGTTATAACATTAATAATGTTCAAAAGTTTTATCAGAAGGTAAGGAGAGCGTGCTAAAGCTAAGGCAGACCGCAAACAGAATCCTGTACGGATGAAGAAGAAAATCAAGTAGTGGAGTCAAAGTAGGTGCTGAGAATCTGGAATGATCAGTTCTACAGACTGCGTCGTCACCCAACGACAGTGACGTGAAGATAGCAATACTTAAATTCAACAAGCCTGCTGAAGCAGGGTAAAGTATACATCAACAGAACTGCGCCAACTACAGAGATATTAGTCACCTCAACATTGAGTGTAAGATCCTGTCCGTCATAGTATGCGAATGCCTTAAACCTTTGTCAGCAACCTGACTGACTTGTATCAGTGTGGTTTTAGGCCAGAAAAGTCCACCATAGATCCGATATTCACTTTGCGGCAGATCTTGAAACAAACCCAGAAACTCCACACCTTTTCATTGATTAGTAAGTCGCGATAGCGTCTATTGGGACGAGCTATGCAAAGCCCTGTCTACTTTTGACAGGATGACGAGTAAGGATGGCGAATGTACGCTGCTCTATTAAGGTCGATACCAACATCACCGATGCCTTTGATGTCAGAAAAGGACTACGACAAAGTGAAGCACTGTCATGTAATTTCTTTGACATCATAATTGGAGGATTGTACAAAATTCTTAAGCTAATATCAGGGATCCTATTTTTAAAAAGTCTGTTTATAATCAGAAGAACGCAGAGGATTGTCAGTGGTGTTTTCGTCAGTATTGAAACAGGTGAGGTGAAAATGGATTTAATGGTTAACGAGGTAAAAAAGGGCAGTAAGCATCGGCGACTTGGACGGAACATCACAATAGACAGCTACAATTTTGAGGTAGTTAAAAACTTTGTTTCTTAGATCTAAGGAACACTGCTATATTAACGTTGAAAGGCTGAGTCGACCATGATGCTGAGGAGGGAGGATACTTAAATATATCTTGTGCCATTGTCCAAATGTCAGAATACCCCATGGGAAGGCCTTGGAAAAGCTGGCATACATACCCATCGCGTCGATTGTGAGATCTTGTAGCAAGTCTGGATTGGCGAAATTATTGTTAATTTCAAGCAGTGAAATCCAAGCATCATTGTCTACTACATAACCCACTTTCTTTTATTTTTCCCTTCACATAGGTAGGTACAATGCTAATCTGTCACCAATCTTCCAACCTAATTTAAACTTCTTGATCTTCCTGACAAAGTTAGCATGTGTCTAAAGGCTTTTCTTTGCGCTTCTCTGAGTTTCTTCTGATATGCTTACAATAGGTGGTTACTTACTACAGGAGACACACATTTAAATAACTTTTTTCGTAAGCTCTAGGCTGAAAAAATCGATAGTCTTCATTTGATCACTCTATCCAACTTTCGGCAATCCAGCGGTTCCATATGAACAATAGATTCAAGTTTCACTGTCATTCTAAAACACCTTGAAGTGTTCTGCTGATCAAAATATCATCAGGGTTCTTTTTATATTACTTTCTAGGTTCTCCTGATTTGCTATCCCTTTTCCCAACCGGATTTGATGAAGTCTTTACCACAACACTCCATGATTAAAATATTTATTACCTAACCCCTTCACTGATATTTATAACTCTAACACCGAGTCAATGCAATAAACCACAATTCGCTTAACTAAACGCATGTTTAGAATAAAAAAAAAAAGTGTCCACCTGTTCTGTTGCACCCCTCCACCCTTGCAATGATCTATGAATGAACGCTGTTTTTCGAAAGCCCAATCGACCCCACACAGGCAATGTAACGCGCCCGGCTGGAAGCTCATGAATTATTGACTAACCTCACTACATGCCACCGGCGTCGGCTGCCTTACCTTACTGGACTTGAAGACTTTTTCTATCTTTTCTTTGCATCTGTAAAACAATTTATCCGGTGATTGTGTGTATCTGTAAAATTTATGATACTCATATTCTGTATCTATTTTCATTTTCTAGGTTGTATTAGTTCAAGGCCACTACCTGTCATTTCTGCCACTATGCAGTCGCAATGAGCCGGTCTTTTTGGCCACATGCACACCGATTGCAATGCCCGAGACCAGGGAGTGTGTCGTACAAGGTGCAACGAATGTGTTCACAACAATTCATTCGATGGATATGAAAATAGCGCACATAGACAAGAAGTAAGTTCTCCAGGTTTTGGGTTGGTGACTTGCTGTTCTAAAATGTTAACTTTTACTTTTCTTTTTTTTTTTGCGTTTCGGACGTGTATAGTGGAGAATTTCACTTGGGCTATAGTAAAAGTGATATCCAAGGACTGTCGTGGTATCATCTCATTCACTCGGATAATCTGCGTGAGGCTCAGAACAAACATCGGCTTAGTAAGTTTTGTAGACACAATTTTTGGTCAGAATGGGAAATTTTGAACTTTTTTTTTTTTCTCATTTTCAGTTACTCAATCAGAACAGGACCGATCGTGTATTCTTTTGGTCCGAATGCAGAGGCGACAAGGGGAATTCATCTGGGTACATGTGGTGCTTCAAGTGCGCGATAGTCAAGACAGCAGCAATCAACAGCCGGTGATAGTTTGCACCAATCAAGTGTTGAAGTAAGTACCAAACAAAATTGTATCTAAGGGTAAAAGGGAGTAATCCACTCCACACAACGACAACGATAAGAATAATTGCACAGCGGCGAAGCAAAGTGAATCAATTTAGCAACGTATCTGCCGTTGCACACCGATCATGATGATGATCGTCATGGATCGTAACATAAATTTACGCGCGCTTGTGCGTCCGTTCTCGGTTTCTTCTCGGCGTAAAATCGCATCATTTAAACATGACATTTGACAAAGTGACATCAAGTTCGAGTCTATTTTATGTGCCGTCGTAGTCCTCGTTGTTGTCGGCTTGGTCTGCGATTCGCGCGGTGTTCATTCATCAGTGAGAGGAGCCTCTGGCTCGCACTCATTGGCACACAAACGCAAGGTAAACAATTGTGACTACAAACGTGATGGATAGACAAACAGAGAGCGCGGATGCGAAATTAATGCCAAGATGCAGTTCTCTTGAATGTATCAAGATCTGCATTGCGGCGGTGATATCTTCTGCGCATTGACAATGACCACTGCGCGATGGAGATAGATGAAGTGAAGTTGGCAAGCTGAGACGCTTCTTTTTTTTTTGTAATGTTGATGGGAAATCCTTGATCTCCATCCACTTTTGATTGTGTAAACGATGATGATGGTGATGATGCTGCTAGCGATGGGGTATCATCGTCATTCTCATTATTTTGTAGGTAGGAACAGTGGGGTGAAAAAGAAATCATGCGTGTAAGAAAATCAAAAACGATCTCCAGTTTCGCCATCCAAAAGCCTCGGTGATGTTTTTACCGACCTTGATGGAGCAGCGTGCATTTTCCATCGTTATCCTGTACAGATGGAACACAAACGCTTTGTATAGCTCGTCTCTATAGACCCTATCATTGGAGTCTTTAAAATCGATGAAAGGGTGGTGTGTATCGATTTGGAGTTTCCGGTTTGTTTGGAACTAATCAAATTGTTGACAAAAGGCTTAAGGTGTTCACGTTTATGACAGATAGAATCTTATAAGCGATATTGAGGAGACTAATACCACTATAGTGGGTGCAATTCAGAAGGATCTTCTTGAAGATCGGGCAACCATTGGTAAGGTTTCTTTCGTCAGGTACACTTCCGACCATATCTTATAGATGAGTTGATGTATACCCTATGCGAAATGAGACCCAACAGTTAGACCGTCGGAGATAGAAGCCTTATTGGATTTAAATATCTTCAGTTCACTGTGGTCGAGTGGACGGAATCGCTGATGGACATCGTCGGGTTGAATGGAGCATTCTGCCTCACAGCGGAGTTTTGATCGTAATCGGTGTTTAACAGACTACAGAAGTAATCTTTCCAAATTCTCAGCACCGACTGCGACTCTACTACTAGATTTCCCTCGTGATCCCTGAAGGCTTTTGCCTGAACTTTGTACCTTTGGCATGCTCGTACTTTCCTTCCGGTAAAACTTTCGAACATGATTCCTGCTACAACACCTCTCCTTTGCTCGATCTCGTGGTTTTCATATTATTTATTCTTCTTCCTTTATCTTCTGTTTGTAGATGACATAAGCTTCTGTCGCCCCCTATGCAGTGTCGCTTTTTAAGCCAACGACCGCAGTCTTCCAGAATGTCCAATTTAGTTGAAATCATTCTTGATTACCCGAAAACTCCTTTTTTTTTGTAATGTGAACTCCGGATCCCGTACAGTGTTGCCAAAGCGGTGTTTTTAGCGTTAATTTGAGTACCCACAAAATCATTTCAGCTTTCAAAAACTTGTTGAGTATGCTGTTATTTGATGTTCAAGCTAATATTTTGATGCTTTTTTTACTCTGAAAGCTAGCCACTGATAAATTGTTGAAACTTTGCATTAAGTGACAATTGTCTTAAGAATCTGTAACTGTGTAACAGTATAAGATTTTTTTTTTTTTCGTGAAATGAAATCCGAAAAATTTATGTGCATACCTAACTTAATAGAAAAAGAAAACATCAACAATTTCCTTCGACATATTAAAAAAAAAACTGAAAGTTTGTAGGGTTGCTACCGGTTGTAAATACAATATTAGCGTCCAATTAGTCAAAATGGAAGCTGAAAACTATTTAAATGGTGCCCAAACGCGGTAAAGGCTTGGCAACACCGACCCCGTACGTCATTAGTCACCATTGATCTGCGTACCGAGATTTTCAGTATTCGGAGAATAATATGAAGCCGTGATCGCTTTTCGTAACAAAAAAAATAAAATGTTGGTCTTTGTTTTTTTTTTTCATAATTTGCTTATGCCAAAGGGGATGTGAATACCGTTATATTGTTTCAGGGTACGGGCGTTTGTGAGAAGGGGGAAGCGGAACAAAGGAGAAGCCTGAGCACGTTGGCTTTAAATGTTTGAAGGTTGTAGTGATGGGGAAATACAGAGCATTGTACCAGTGGCGTGGCGTCCATACAAGCCAATTCCTTCTGGCTTCCCTTTTCAAATATCAAAAATTTTTATTTTGCCACTTGCCAACCATCACATTCAATTATTTGTTCATCAAACCATTTTTCATTCATAAATCATAACTATATACACGCTCGAAGATGAAATGCTGCGACCACTTCGGTTGTTTATGAACTTATCTCTCTAGCGAGAGAGCGTGCAATGAATTTTTTTGAAAAGACGTTCATTTTCCGGGCTATGCATTCATTTCTTCACAGTACGAACTATCAACTCTATTCCTTTCTGGCATATAGTAGAAGTTTATTTGCGATTTTTTTGTCTAACATACATTCGCTTATGAGGAAAATAACCCAGGATTTCTCGGCTTTTGTAGATGAACATTGGTGGAGGAGAAAGGTTTTAGTTCGAAGGAGTTTTTTTTTTTATTGTAGGAAACAAAATAAGCCGACGAAAATCGGGTTATTGAGTGATGTAGTGGTTCGGACGGCGTTTGAGGTTTTTTTGTGATTTTTGTGACTGCTAATTATTAGAAAATTTTAAAAATTTAGCAATTACATATTGGTAGTTAAGTTAGTGTTTTAAATTATTAAATTATTATAAAATAGTGAGTGAGCTAAGTGAATAGTTATTAGCTATATACCAAGTAAGTAATTATAAATCTACTCTAGAGGCGCCCCATTGAACATTCTTATTATTCTTAGACAAGATGTCTCTAGTTAATTTTGAGTGTTGTTTAACTGATTTTCTTCTAAAAGAAACGCACGAGTTCAGTAAGCTTTCTTTTTTGTAAAAAAAAAAAAAGTTATAGAACTAGTTCGCTCGACACCATCAATGAAAATTGATTATACGCGAAAGGATGTAGCATTTTCATGAGTCTTTTTACAAAAAGAATCCATGGCTGACTGGCAGTTGCAAATTTAATAGAATGTTTTGTTTTCCTTGTCTTTTTTTTTGTACTTCTCGTAGTGTTTGGAGTCACACATTTTTCTTTGATATAAACAATTTTATTAATTCTTCCGAAAAAACATATTCAAACGGAAAAGCATATGCGCAGCTGCTTGCATTTGCATGAATTTGGCGAATATCGCATAGAGACTTCTTTAGGGAATTCTTTCGAGGCTCATAATAGAAAAGTTGATCGCAATCGCGATTTAATGAAGCGTTCCATAGACACTGTAGTTCTTCTAGTAAACAAGAGCTGGCATTCCGGGGTATCAGAGACTCGATGGCAATATCATTCGCGTATAGTGAACGTCTTATTCAATTGCAGAGAAGACATAGGGCAAGAGATCCAGGGTTTTGAGCCATGGATTCATTCTGAATTTTTAAACTCATTTGACTCAGTCTATGAGAGCTTAAGTGACTGATCAGAACCTCCACGCAAACGCCGACTACTTAATATTGATTCAAAAACAAATTATGGCCGAATTTTTGTAGCAATTATAGATAATGTTACAAGTCCTATTAAGAATAGGTATAGTTCATTTAGATCATATATTTTCTTTGATTTATTAAACAAATCAAAATATGAATATTCTTCTAATTCAATGCCGGATGACAAAATATCTCCTTTAATTACCCTATTTCCTGGAATTTCTAATTTTACTACTTCAAAAAATGAACTCAAAGTTTTATACACTACCCCTTCACTTAAAAAGCTTGATGTTTTTCAACTTTATAAGCATTTATACTTCCGATTTCCCTAGCCTGAGTAACTGCAGTTCAGCTTTATTCGCAAATGATACCTGTATTTATACCTTGGATGCAATTAGTTTCATTATTGAAACTAACCTGCAATCTGCATTAAATACAATCTAAGAGTATTACAACAACTGGAAGATCAAAATTAATGGTTCAAGGACTCAAGCTGTCTTTTTCACTCGCAAAAGAAAAGTTTTTTTACTTCCAACCAAAAATTTGTATTTAACAGTGGAAATCGACCGCGAAGTATCTGGGAATTCATTTGGACAAACTCTTGACTTTTAATCTGCACATTCAAGAAGTCATAAAAAAGGTGAACATTATAATAAGAACCCTTTACCCATTCATATGCAGAAAGTCCAAACTCAGTAAGGAAAATAAGTTACTAATATTTAAGGCCATTTTCCAAATTATTATCTTCCACGGAGCTCCTGTTTGGGGTAAGTGCGCTAAAAGTCATCTGCGCAGACTTCAGATTACCCAAAATAAATTACTTAAAATGATCCTGAATTTACCTTGGTTTTTTTCGACAGATGAACTTCACAACATAGCAAACATAGAGATGGTGTCAGTTAGAATTGCAAAACATTGTGAAAAATATATCATCTCTTGTATATCATGCGACAACGACTTGATCTCAAACCTACCCTCATAATTATACATATATTTCGTTACTGGTTTACTTAATTGTTTATTTACTTACCTTTATTATTTTATTTTTACCTTCACACTTATTTATTTAATTATTTATCTTTGTTATTTATTTTTGTTAGTTATGTATTTGTTATTTATTTATTTATTTATTTATCTATTTATTTATCAACTTATTTGGTTATTTATTTATTTAATTATTTATTTATTTAATTGTCTATTTCCTTATTTATTTATTTTTATTTAACCATTTATTTATTTATCTCTTACGTGTAATTGAGATCAAGTCTCTTTGTTATTTTTTTCTGTTCTCTTTTTTTTTTTGGCGAACCTACAAAACCTCTTCTCTCCTCCCAAACTGGGCAATTTAATGTAAAGAAGGTTTTTAAATAGTGGCTTTTTCCTTCGAATCTATACTTGCTCAGCTGTGATATAATTGTTTAAGTAATTTTTAGTAATATCTCAGTAGTAAGGTAATTATAACCATATCTCTGTAAACTGTGCAATATTGTTATAAAAATTGTATATTTTTGGCCGCAATAAAATATCTATGTATCTATCTATAAGCATTTTAATACGGAAATGCTTAGAGATACTTTTTCTCAAACTCTAACATTGTGTGAAATGTTTTTAACCCTGCCTTTGACTGTGGTCTCTGTCGAAAGATCTTTTTCGACTTTAAAAATAGTCCACACTTAAGAAATTCCCACAAAGAAGACCTGGCACTTTTATCTATCAAAAAGCACCTTTTTATTAGAAATTAAAAATAACTGAATTTTTAATGAAAGAGTTTTAGCAGAATTCGTGAAAAAAAATAGTAGGATAGCTTTAGAGTACAAATAGGTAGTACATAATTGTTATTGCTAAATTTTTTATATTTAACAACGCTCCGAGTCATCAGTAACTTATATAGATTACTCTGCCCAGAACGGCTTCTTTCGAAGCCCATTGTCTACGTAAATTTCAATGACTTAATGTATAACAAAGGTGGCTTAGATTTCATATGTGTTTCGAATAAGCACCAAAATGATAAGTATTGAATAAAACATTTTACTTAAAATTTTTTCGGCTTCTCTCTCTTGAAATTTCACCCCACGCCACTGCATGATAGATCATTCTACATTTTTGTCGTTCGACTTATAATCGAATCTCTATATTTGACAGCACGACCGCAGTTGGGATTAAGGTCGAACTGATGTGCATTCGAAGCATGACGCGTATTGCGAGTAAAATTTTGAAAGGAAGGAATGCAACTGGCTATTTTGCTTAGGGAAAGACACGAGAAATTTCTACGATGTTCAAGTGAATGTATAAGTTTTAAGGCACATTATTATACCCTGTCTAAATTGTGCAGAACGGGCGTTACATTCCAGCTTAGGGCGGATGAATGTTTATAAATTGAGGCCAGATCAGACGGGGTAAAATATTTTTTGCACAGTTTAAGGAATCCTAGACATTTTGCAGCATTTTTGGCAACCTCGAATATGTGATCATTCCATCGAAGATGGTTATTAATACACATACGGAAAATGGCAAGTCTTACGGTTTCAATGATGCAAGTACCATCCATGGATAATGGTTGAGGGTTTTGGTTTCGCTTGAGAGACAGAAGGCAACATTTTGGTTTGGAAGCATTAAATTCCTCTTTGTTGGTTAAACCCTATTTGATTATTATTTAACAATGTACGTTGTCGTTCCTCTTCTACTGTCGAAGAGCAAGGATGTGAGTTAAGGATCGAATATGAAAAACTGAGGGTACTGGCATCAGCGAAAGAATGGATTGGATTAGAAGTTTCAAATAAAAGAGACAATTTATAAAAATAAGAATGAGAGACGGAGACAAAACAGAGTCTTGAGGAACATCAGCATTTACATAGTAAATGGCAGAAATGTAATTTCCAATTCTATGAAGAAAAGACTCATCGACGCCACATACAAGAATTTTCGACAAAAGAGCCTGATGCCAAACTTTGTCATCAGTGGACCTGTTGCTACGAAAACCATACTGCCGGTCATTAAGGAGATTTTGTGAATCAAGATATTTAATAACCGGATAATTTATCAGGGTTTCCATGATCTTGGAAAGAAGGAATGTAAGTGCAATGGGTCGGTAATTGGACAGGGAGAAAGACTCGCCTTTTTTAGTGTCGGGCCGGACAAATACTATTTTCCATCTACTCGGAAAGAGCCCTGAAGAGTATGATAGCCAGAAAAGGTTACGCAGAGTTTTTGCCAGCATGGAAGAACACCTCTTCAGAAACTCTACTGGAGCACTCAGACCCGATAACAGTCAGTACTATATTCTATGGGAAAGGGTTGAAGTGATACCTTCTTCTATATCTTGACAATTTCAAAAATACTTTTTTCCATATATAAAATTTAATTGTGGTTCATATCTTTAAAACCACGGATATTCAAGCACACAAGTAATTTTCTCCTATCTCCAAAAGGTTCCGAAATAAATGAGGTGAACTTTTTAAGGAACTCGAAGCTTCTACCTTGGATATCTCTGAAACGATGAAGTTTATCCAAAAATGTCTCCATATAGCTAATGGACAATAATATGGCTACGTGACTCAGTGGCTAAGTGCGCGATCAATGAAAGGGATATTCAAGATTCAAGGTTTAAATCCCAGAAAATTAAAAAAAAAAATCTGACGATACCAACTCTCGCAAACGCCTGACAAACATCCCAGGGCAAAATAGTCATAAGAAGCTTCTTTCAATCGAAATAATAGTCCTTCGGAAATGACATAAAATTGTAGGTCCCATCCATTTGTGCGGCAGACAGCACGAGTGGCTGCGAGAAGCTAGGTCAGGTATTTCATGGATTTTCCATTTTATTTATTTATAATAGATAATAATTTGTCCAACTGTTTTCTATCGGCTGACTCAAAAGTACGCATTCCAATTTCAAAACAAAGTGGATGACTTCTGTGACAATTTTTCAAAACTTGGTATACCATGACCGTGCAGAGTGGCTAAGAAAGAGATATGGACAGAATACTGCCAATTTGTTGAGACCCTCAAGGACTCTACAAGACTCAGTAAAATTTTATCGACAGAACACTCCAATCCATCCCTCCTGAGGAAGGCTGATGGGCAATGGACTGAGTCAACTGCAGAATAGTTAGAAGTTCTAATAAAGTCCAATTTTCTCGGGTGCAAAGACAACAGAATAGAGCCTACCAGCTCTCAGCGCCTGCAAGCTAGCAGCTGGGAAAGAATAACACCCATTATTACTGCGGAAAAGATTTGTAATAGCTTCGCTCCTTATAAATCGCCGGACCTGGACGGCATTATGCTACAAAAGTCGTAAGACCTAACAATTCTATGGGTCACACCGATTTTCAGGAGCTGTTTATTAAATAACCACATACCCCAATCACGAAGACAAGTGAGAGTGGTTTTCATTCCAAAGGCAGATAGATCCGGTCATGAAAACTCGAAAGATTTGAGACCAATAAGTCTAACTTCCTTTGTACTGAAGACGCTCGAGCGGCCCCTGGACAACCATCTGCGGAGTAAAATAGAAGAACTATCCATCTCCAAATCGCAGCATGTATACCACAAAGGAAGATCGGCAGAGACAGCCCTTCTTGAGGTAGTGTGAATTGTAGGAATATCTATACACTAGACTAGCTACCTTTCTTGACATTGAAGGAGCTTTTAATAATGTACACACTGAAGCAATTTTTCCCTTACGGAGCTGGGAATAAAAATCTATCTAAGTCATTGTGGATTGTTTCTATGCTTAGCACTAGATTTATTCAGACAACACTAGATAACAGCAATATAACCAAATTTACCAGCAGGGAAACCCTCAAGGCGGTGTTATTTCACCTCTACTACATATGTCTTATAGTCATGAATAAAATCCTTGTAGCATTAGACAGAGAAAGAATCAATATAGTCGTATAGGCACAACAGGTACTCTACTCCGTGAGATGCTCTAACAGTCCTTCTGCATCTTTTACCTCTAGACGTACACATAACAAGCATTACAGCATATAGCGACTAGGAGAGTCTGATGGCGCTATATAGATGGCGAAACCCTACAGGCATAGTAATATACTGAAACTCGTATCGCCCTCAACAGATTATTTATCCCCAAAATAAGTTTCACAAAGCGTTTCGATATACAATTCCCCACAAGATCATAATGGCAAGATGGACAGGTGATTAAAAATTTTGACGTAACAATCTACACTGACGATTCAAAGATGGACTGCGGAGTCGGGGTAGGTGTGTTTTCCAAGTCCTTAAACATCTCAAAATCGTACTTCCAAATAATCCCAATGTTTTCTAGGCGGAACTACTCGCTATCCGCGAAGCCTGTCGCCAGATCAAATTATTCACAAATTTAACGCAAAGGCAAAAGATTGCCATATTTATTGATAGCCCAGTTGCTATCAAAGCCATCGTTTCGGTCACTAAACCCTCTAAACTAGTGTTACCTCGCTAGATGAACAATTCAAGGTAATCCCGATCTGGGTTCCAGGACATACGCTCAGCCCTCCGCCGCTCACTTGAGGAATCAGTCCACGTTCCGCTTGTAGTAGTCAAGGCAGAAATCTCCTCAATATTCCGTATTAAAGCCAACCTTAGATGGACTAGGCTAAAAAATGTTGTCATATCCAGAAGGATGTGGCGAAACAAAAACAAAATTAAAACAACCGACTTCCGAAATAGAACTGATAAAGTCATCGCCAGATTAGAAACAATCACTACCGGTCACTGGCATATAGGAGACCACACATTCAAACTAGGCATCCCACACAACAACCCTATCGCTGCTGCAATGTCGCAATTGAAAGAGAAACCCTTATCTTAGGTCCAGACAACGGACATTAGGAAAACTCTTCTTCCATCCCCTATAGATGAAATCTCAGAGAAAAACGTCAAAGAACTTATTACCGTCTTAAATTCCACAGATTGGATCTAGAGACTCCTTACCAACACACAGTAATACCCAGATTACATGAGTTGTGATAACAAAACGGCACCTAGTGCTAATTGGGTTATTCCTAACAGAACCGCCACACATACCTTCCTATCTATGATCCTGCATATCCCAAATATTGTTCAGATATTGATTTTGAACAAAATCTACCGATTCGTAGAAACAGTAAAGAATCGTTGAACGAATTTTTTACGCTGTCTTATTGCATACATACTCGTTTGTATATTGAACTTAACCGAAACATGAAATAGAGAAAATCAAGTTTTAAATGGGGACGGTGGCTCAATGGTTAAGTGCACGATCACTAAGCGGGAGACTCAAGGTTCAAGTCCCGAAAAATACCAAAAACTTTTCTTAGGGCCCCAACTCTCGGTTAGAATACAAATTTCAATTTTGTCTGAAGAAAATCTGTTCAGCCGTTTATGCTCCAGCCAGTTATACACACATACAAACCGACTGACAGGCAGACAGACTAACTGAATTGAGAGACCCGCGTTTTTGAGTTTTTCTATTATACAATAGTAGTACCATAATTGAGATCAATATCCCTTCTTCACCTGCAAGGTAAGTTTGGTTCATATACTCGAAAGCAAAGACATTCAAGTTCATCAAGATCACCAAACAACTTCCCCCTGCATCCTTTACAACTTCGCTCTTAGAAAGTCAAACTACTCTAAATCAAGTTCCTCCAGACATTCTCAGATTCTGAATGATTGTTAGCTCTTATGAAACCCCTTTTATGTATTTTTCGATAAGAATAGGAAGCTAATGACGTATTAAACTCTAAAGCTCTAGACCTAGGATCAGATTAATCTGGATTTCTTCTATATAAGTTAGAAGTTATGTGCATATATACCCGCTAGTTACTACTTGCTAAGGAATCACACCATGAATCTATCATGAATCTTAAGCATCCGTGGTGTAGTGGTAACATCAACGCTTGTCACGCTCTTGGTTCACGGTTCAAATACTGATCTCAACAATCATCTATTTATTTCGCCGATCAATTGCGAAAGCTTAGTCAACTCTACTGCGAAGGCAGTAGAGTGGTCATATGGCTTAAATGCAACTTGATCGTGATGATAACATCAGGTGGAGGAGAAAAAAAATACTGTGAATCATGAGCAATGACAAAAAACAAACAATCTCCCCAGTTATCTGGACGCCACCCTTGGAGTTTACTGAAACTTAATAACACCTAAGTTTCAAACCCACTACACCAATCTTCCTTTCTCTCTCTCTCAATTTCTGCAAACGCCCGTGCACTGAAATAATTTAATGGTATTCTATCCCATTTCGCGCGCGCAAATTATAAAAAAAAAAAATCTTAATAATCTCAAAGAGAACGGTGGGGAAACACTTTTTTCAAAGATTCATTCAATACTTTTGGAACTGCCAACCAATTGGCATAACAATAGATTTGTTTAGATCTTTGTAAGTATTTTCTTCTTCAACCCACTTACCTAACATAACTTAAGAGGATCCCGAATCATTGCTTCGTTAGAATTTTTCGTATTCTCAACCCATGCAAAACTTCTTCACTTCACTGTGCGCTTGTGTGTTGTTTTCACGACGATTAGGGGAAAACAAAAATTCCATTCGCAGTAGCACTACGCGAACTCACAGTGTTCACTGGCAAATACTCATGACGAGCATCGTTAAAAGTTATGCAGGCGTGAACTTTGCTCCCATTTGAAGTGGTTCTTCTTCAAAACAATTCGCAGTTCAAACGAAAGCGTTCAACGCAATGCTCAGCTGCTCATTGCAAAGTATCTTAAAGATTTCGCAGTATGGGCAAGAGTGAAAAGAAATACAACTTCAACTTCAATTCTACTTTGATCTCATTTCGGAAGTGCAAAGTACTTTTAACACGGAGCGGATGGCTAAGACCTCTTCGTCCACCAACCGTCCAACTGGGCATCATCCATCGTAGCGGGACAGTCCAAAGAATGGGTTAATTTTTGATTGCATCTGGACGAACATAATTTTTCCGCAAAAGTCGAATTAGTCGACATGCAATCTGATTAGAGGATGTGCTCTTTCTCTCTCTGTGGAGTCTGAGTCTGAGTCGGGGTTCAGCGCAGAAGAACCAAAAGTGTTTGGTGTAACACTTGGCGGTGGTGTTGTGATGGCTGTTTGGTGCTTGTGGTGGCTGAAGTGAGGCTTTGGAAATCTTCGGAAATCGAAAATAGTCCAATGGCAATAAAATTGTTGTGTACCAGCGCAGTAACACTTCTCCACTCTTTCTCTCTCTCCAAAGGAACTCTTTTTTTTGTGCCGAATGATTTGTAGCAATAACTGCAGCTGAGGAGAACACAATCAGACAAACTGCAAATGGACAGTGTTTTGAAGTTTTATCAGTTGATGCCAACACCAACCGCACAGGCCACAATAGTGGATGTGAAGAAGTAGTGCTATGGAACTGGTTAGTGCTTCAAGTGGAGGAAGACTTTGTGGTGCCAATGATGTTGGAAGTTGTGTTCGGGCGCAGCCGTCAATATGAAGTTTGGAAATGGCAATTTACGCTTCAACTGTGAGGCGTTTTACTTGGCAGGTCTACATGCGTAATTGAATTACATTTTAGAAAAATCTGGAAAGCGTTGCTTTGAGTATCAGAATGGACACCCGCAGCCTGAGAGTTCGTTGTTTTGTTGGTCTTACAATCTTTTTTTTATGCACAGTTTTAAATTTGAGATTCAAAACTCTGTTGATCGCTAGTGTAAGGTTTGACCGTCTAGTGGTTAATGCATCCAGTCGAATGACTATTAATTTGAAAATCATTGCTGTAAGGATGCACCAGTTAGATTCTCAGTTGCCTGAGAATGAGTCATTTAACGACGAGTAGATTTGGTCACCAGTTTATAAATCATTTCAGTTTCTAAAGATCAGTAACCTGTTGATTTTCAATTTAATAAGATTTTTGGTCAGGTGCTTTCAGGCCTAAGGCATTATTCTCAGTCATTTCTATAATCATCTCAAGGCTTCTAAGTTGTACTGAATTCACTTTCATGGTCAATTTGTATTCAGACAGGGATCATTTCCAATCACTGAGGAGTGCTCGAGGCAGCCCTGGCAGGTGATAAACATTCAGTTCAGTTTGATATGCTCGGTATATGAACTGACCATCAGTTTTGATTTCTTGTGACTAGATTAAGCATCTTCCTTATTCAGAAATGCTAGAGCTCCACTCAGAGCTTATGACATTTAGCAAACGAGCTGCTACGAGTATATGCTGTCTTGATGATAATTTTTATGGCTGTACCTATGATCGTTACTGCATAAGCGTTCAGATTTCCTGTCCACTTTCATCCGCCATTTCGTCATACCTCGGGGTGCAGCCTAAACGGCTAGACGGGTTTTTTCCAAACTCATAGAAAGCTCTCGTTTAACAAATGGGGTTGTCACTCCTTTTATCAGCTAATCGGACGACTTATTACCTTATGCTCCAAAGTGGCCTTACTTGCTTACTTTATATATATGGCCCTATATTCTGCATCAGTAATAACGAATTTACCACTGAAAACCTGCTGTAAATGTCGTCGGTTTGCGCGAATAGTCTCCTAACAGGTCGTACTTCAATTAAGATATTAAAAAATTATGACAGTTGATCGCCTAGTCTTAGACTCTTTCTGTCATCAAAGGTCTGGGTGATATTGGTACCGATTTTGATAGACCTACCAAAAACACATCCACTTTTACATGACGAGTTATCCGTTCACCAATAAGACTGTGTCGCCCCTGATAGACAGTTTCTTGATCGAACGGCAGCTGGTCTTCTTATGAAACTGAAGTGTAAGAATCATTTGCTAGCTATGATGACAATTCATTTCGCCACAAAGTTGATTAGCTTGAATCGGTTTCCGAAGATGTTATCGTTAATTAATCAGCTGCATATATGAGTATTATGTTATGGGTCCGCACATTTAAATTGCAGATTCAAAGGTCATCATCCCTATTTTGTTGACTGGAGACGCCAACATTTAAGTCAACCTTATCTGAGCCTTATATTTGCTCCGTAACTACAATTTTCTTCCATATGACGCACAAACTCTAACTAGATTATTAGTTAAAATCCATATAACAAGTGGCCAGTGGATGGATAACTATTATGGGATGTGGGCACTGCCGAATTCGCACTATAAGTCCAAATCAAATACCATCCATTTTTTCAAAAACATCGACCTGATATTTTTTTTTTATTATTTTGCATCACATAAGACTATGTCTTTTAAACTTACGAACTGAGGGACAGAAGAAGGTATTGAGAAGAATTAAAGATTAGACAGAAAAAGATTGATTTTGGCAGATTAGAAACTCCGCGCCAGCCCTGCCTTCGAATTCGTGATTTCAGCCGCTTCTGACCTGAAGAAACAGACATTGTTTATAGCTGCCCATTTTGGATCAGATGCTGAGAAGGAGATCATGGCTAGATATTTATTTGAAGGCGACATCTGCTCGTCTTACAATATTGGACCTAGGAACATATGTTTGTTTTTTTCTTAGGAAATCTCGAAGTTAAACTGCAAAGTTCTGCTCACCAATCCAATATCCACTGCTTGTTCACGACAGTTTATTTTGAAATATGTACAAACTTATTCACAGCTAATCTTTACTTGTGAGAGTAACTCCCTTCCAGCCTTCAGTGCTACATAACAGAAACCCGTACAGACCTGAGCTTCCAGTATGCTCTAAATACTTCAACCTTATTGGAACTGTAAAAACCACCGTTGATTCCATCCAGTAAATTCGTAGTTCACCTAGTCACGTATCAAAGGGGATATGAATAGCCTTATACTAATTTTTTAGGACACGGGCGTTTTGTGGAAAGGGACAGAGGGAAAGGCAGATTGGTGTAGTTGGTTTGAAACTCAGGTGGTACTCCAAGGGTGGCGTCCAGGTAACTGGGGAGTATTTTTGTTTTGCTGTTATTGTCGCTGCTTATGATTCACAGTATTATTTTCCGTCCTCCTGATGTCATCATCAAGATCAAGTTGCATTTTAACCATATGACCACCCTACCGCCAGTGTTATGCCTTCACAGTAGAGTTGACATAAGCTTGATCGACTTTTTTATTTATTTCATCAGGATTCGAACCGTGAACCTGCAGCGTGAAATGCGATTATGTTACCACTACACCATGGCCACCCTATGAAAGCACTGTTAGAAGTTGGTAGCTTAGGTTAGGTTAGGTGGCTGCCATAAGTTACGCCCATAGCTATACGACAAAGAGTATTGGATTACCAGCATGAAGTGCATTACAAAATGAATTTCTAGCTAAAGAGAGATAATTTGGGTAACCGTAATAGAAACTTTTTATTTTGTAAATATGGAGCCTATACTCTCCGAGAGTTATCCTTCTCAACATTGACAGAGCAGAATACGTGCGCAAAAGGTGAATTACTGTTTACATCTTCTACAGGAATTGTTGGAGGGACACCCATTCTAGTAGCATGCCTACCTATAACGCAGTGTTCCACTCCATTTTTCTGCCCTAAATATCAATGTTCCTCTCTATCTCCAGAGAGAGGAGCTATTTCTCAGCTCGTTCGCTATGTAGTTGCCCGTGACATAACTATGTATGTCCTGGAACCCGTCACTGGGAAACGTCGCATCTGTAACAGGTTTCATTTAGAGAACCTGCTAAAAGTCGCACGGCGCTAGATCCAGAGAATTTCATTGATGCCCGAGAGCGCAAGAAAGTTGTTGGTTTTTTCAGCAGTGTGCACAGGCGCATTGTCGTGGTGCAAAAAGTAGCGGTGCAGCTCCCCATTTTGTCGGTGTCCTAGTAAATTTTGGAAAACTTATGGAAGCAAGTTCCAGTATACCAATTAGAATTGACTGTCTGACCAGTTTTGACTTTTGTTGTTTGGTCTTCACTGGAGGATTTGCACCTTCTGGGCTCCATACCATGGACTGCTGTTTGGTTTCCAGGTCGTACTTATAAAACCAAGATTCATCACCTGTAACGATCTTATTGAAGCAGCTTGACTCTCCATTTTCAAACTTATCTAGAAAATATTGAGCAAAACGAACGCGAGCCTCTTTTTGCTCTCCACTCAAAATTTTTGGAACCCATTGAGCTGACTTCTTCGAATATTTCATGTGATAATTTAAAATTCGTGACACAGCCATGGCATTCAAGCCCAGTTCATCCGCTATCATCTCCTGTATCTTCCTGGCATCTTCGTTAATTTTAGCCTTCACCAGGGCCACATTTATATCGTCGGTCGAGGATTTCTGTCGACCTTCACGAGATTTGTCATCCACAAAAAATTGGCCAGTCTGGAATCTTCGAAACCACTTTGAAGTAGTAACAAGAGATGGTGCATTTATCCCGTATGCATTCGAAAACCGGAGTGGTTGCGAGAAGCTAGGCCCTGGCACTTAAAGAGCTATTGCGCCAAATATTTATTTATTTATTTTTTAAGCGAAATTTTGTTAGTCCCTACGTCCCTACTTATAGTACAGTAGCGCTATCCCTGCTGTGTTAATTGAAAGCCAACCGCAGCTAGTCAGACTGCTGTAATCTCTGCATGAAACACACTACAGTGATCTGGATTTGTATTTGACAATAAAGTCAATGTGTTCGACGATATTGTCCGCCTTACTAGGAACAGCATTTTTGCCGTTTAAAATGATGGAGTGGACCGTATTAGGGTTAGACAACTGCGAGGATTAAATGCAGCTTTGGCTGCCATTTGCTTCTCATATTATATCAACAATAAGGAAATGGAATATTCTAGTGCAGCGGTAGAAGTTATACAAACGCATTATAACCTCTGAACTGTTCCTAAAAGATCAGTGTTACTTCCTTTCCTCAATGCATGTCTATGGGTGTTTCTCACTATTGCCGTATAAATCCAGTGGACTACAGGCCGAAGGTCCTGTTTTCAACTGAGTTTCTTATCAATGACCCCTAAGTATCTGGCATGGTCTGCGAATTGAAGTTCCATACCATTTAGCTTTGGGTGGATGATACATGGTACAATGTTGTTGATAGAGAGTGGATAAAGAGTCGATATAAGTATTTATTCTTTTTTTAACCTTTTATGTCTACTCATTCAACGACGCAGTGATAATTTAAATTGACATATGTAGCTCAGCGAATTCGAGTAAGAACTCCCAGTTTTCAGTAAAAAATTGATTTTCCCTAGGGCCCCCGAAGATCATACCACAACTTTGGCTAGACATGGTCCTCTGTGATTTTCGTCCAATTTCGAGGGAAACTTTTCAAACAAGCGTTGTGGTTTTTTTTTATGTCCATTATGCTACGAAAATGAACTTTTGATACAAAATTCTGCTAAAAAAAAAAACAATTGCCACAACTGAGACTTATGCATTCCGGCATTCAACTTCAGCATTTTCTGACATTTTGCAAGTCAGCCTCAGCGGTAAATATTCAACCATTCTCGCCAACAAAGTTGAGCCGAACACTCCTCACACCTGTCTTCATCTGAACTCTCTAACGAGGCAAATAAAAGAACTACAAGTATCCCGCCAAACCAAGACTGTGTGTTGGAATGAGCGCGTTATCACTCATCTTAAACGTTCCTTTCTCATTTTACAAATTGAACAAAATTATGTGGATACTGATTAAGTGTTCAATTTATTGCCATTTATTCGCCCATATTGCCAGTTCCTCCTCGTATCTATACAACACCTTGGCATTCCAATGCTGCACACAGTCGATAAAAAAAAAAAAACAACCCAGTCCCAAAGTGAGTCAGAGAGAGAGGCTCCACACCACCATCCAATATCCTTCACAATGACCTGAACCCATACTTTGGGAGGTTTCGTATTTTCGGTCGAAACTTCAACTGATGAAATATTTCATCGTCGGAATAGATAAGCCACGTTTAAGACTAAATATAGAGCGGGGCTTTTAACGCGCCCAAGCCAACAACCACAATCGCCCGCTCCACCACCGCCTCTTTTACTGCAAATGACGAACCATCATCGATATGATTAGGAACCGAAGTGAGACTAATTTATTATAAATAATAACAGGCTACGGTCGACGTGGACTGGAAGTACTTAACCACAACGATCCTTTAATGATGATTAGGTACCTCTTTATTTATATGTTGCGTGATGTTTGCACTTCTTGTATTCGACAGTGGTTAAGAGGATCAGGAGGGGACCCAGTTTAGCCTCAGTATGTATTCCAACTTTCGGTCTGTCACTGACCTGTGTGAACTATGGATTTCGGCGTCAGATTTCGTCAGAGACCCACGATGTCGAGGGATAGAACAATGGAATGAATTTCTTCGGCGCTTGCATAACCTTCACTGTTCACAGTGTAATCGTACATGTTTCATATGTGGCATTGGCTAAGACGACCAACAATAACAATGACAACGACGACGCCGACGCCGAAGACAATTTCGACAAACAATGGTGGCTTTATAAATCAGTTTTGTTTGCGACGCGCGCGCGCACTGTTGACAGTATTTCTTCTGTTAAATTTTTCTGGTTTTATTGTTGACCAGGATTAGTGAGATACATTTTTTTTTTTTTTTTCATGCAATAAGTTTTTAAAATTTTGGGGTCTCTTGTGCCCTTTGGCAAAGGTATGTAGGTATGCCTATGCAGTTTATCCGAACGTTTTCTGCTTGGGACAGGATGTGATTTGAGTGTACTTTGCGGATGCTGCCAAAATGAAATTTATTAATGAAACTTTCAAGGAGGTATTTGTAAGTCAAGTTCAAATTGTTGAACTTTGTTTACAATGAAATATAAATATTTAGAGGGAGAATCTGCTATAAGGAGGGATATCATACCCCAAAGCAGAAGTTGCACCAGATTCTTATCTTAGAATTTGGTGATTTTATTGTTAAAATAACTTTCTTAGATTACTTCCATGTACAGTCACACAAAGTCAAATTTAAGTATTCAAACAAAATCGTTGAAATGTATGTATTTGCTTTAACACTAGGTTTACGCACATTTCTTATATACCTATCTCTGCGAACACGCGTTAATTTGACGCTAGAACGAATACATATATATTTAAAGAACAAGCAACATCAATATTTCAACACTTTTTTCGAACCCATATTGTTAAAATGGATATCTTCTTACCTGGAAAACCGTTCTTACAGAGTTCGCTTCAGATCCGTCCTATCGATTCCTTTCTTGGCCACCTCTGGAATACCACAAGGCAACCATCTAGGTCCCCTTCTCTTCATTCTAACCATAAACGATGTTGAGAGGGTTATTAAATACTCTTCCATCTCTCTGTATGCTGATGATACCAAATTTTTCAAAGCGATCTCTTCACCACATGACTACTGTCTCTTTCAACATGTCCTTGATAGTTTTTCGAACTTGTCCCTACAAAATCGCTTGGAGCTCAATATCGCCAAATGCCAATAAATTGCCTTATCACGTAAGCACTACTTGTCCTCCGCCCGCCTTTACCTTCTCCATGGTCAACCTATAGCCATCGTTCAATCTCTCCGCGATCTTGGAATATTGTACGATAGGGCACTAAATTTCCGTTCACATATTGATAAGACAATTCGTAAAGCTAACTCATCACTTGGCTTTGTCAAACGATGGTCCAAAGAATTTTCCGACCCTTACGTGACCAGATCCCTCTACATTATCTTTGTTCGCCCCCTCCTTGAATACGACAGTCAAGCGTGGTCACCCTTTCAGCAAGTTCATGTGGCTTCAAAAATAATCCTGGAACGATCAAATCGAGCAATCTTGCGGGCCCGCTTGCTGCAGAATGTCCACTGTCGCTCATGCTGTGTGTGTGGTTGCACCGCCCTGCTGGAGCCACATATTTTCCAAACCCAATTTGTCAATTTGTGGCAGTAAAAAGTCGTTGATCATGGTTCTGTAGCGCCCAATTGGTGGCCCGTCGCCTGGTTGATGTTTAAGGGTCCCCTTGGATATCTGCAGTTACAGCAGTGATATTCCACGTATGGTATTGTCCCGTGTTGACCCAGTCTCCTCGAAGGAATTTTGCCAGTTAGTGCCGCACAACTAGGGAATCGATGACGAGATTCACGTTGACATTGACACAATTCGGCGATTTTGAAGAGGATAGCAATCCATGGTTTGTCTACGTGTAATCTGCTGCTGTTTACTTGACAAGTGTCAAAGCGCGATGACATAAGACGCCATTTGCAAAAATGAGAGCATTTTCCGATAGGGTTATGAATTTTGCGCCATCTTATATATGCGTCATACCGTTTACCAATTTCAGTTTTACCATTAAAGTCCGTAGTGGACTTGGGCCTCAACTACCAAGAGTCTCCAGCCAGCTCGATCTTGTGCTCGCTGCGTCCAGTTTTGCACACGAAGTTGGTTGAGGTCTTTTGCCACTTGAATGCGCCACATTTTCGTATGTTGTTCACAGACTTGTAATGAAGCGATTAAGGCCATTTCCAGCTTTATGGGAATTATTTCCGAATCATGGCTTTTTTAGTCTCTGATGTCTAGTATATAGATTACGAATACATTTTTGGTAATTTGCTTAATAATTTGAGCATAAAAGATAAGTTAGATTATGTTTACAATATGTTGGTGCTAACAACCCATACAGTGCCTGGCATAGCTTATGGCAGCAATTCGTGTAGTGCGACACCAATGGTAATGCCTTTTCGAATGGCAATTTTTTCGATTGAGAGAAGCTTCTTATGAAAATTTTATTCTCGGATGTTTGTCAGACGTTCGCCAGAGGTTGGACAGTGAATTTTTTTTTTGTATTTTCCGGGACTCGAACATTCAGCCTTTCGGCTCAGTGATTATGCACTTAACCACTGAACCACGGCCCCCAAATTAAATAGTTTAATTGAACTCAACTCTGACTAAATTGCAAATGCTTGTCTATCCGTGCACAAGTTGCACAAGCAGTTTCCATTAACTTGTAGAGCAAGTTGAAAATGTTTGAAGAAAAGCCTGAAAGAAAAGATGAATACAAGAGAGACAAGACTGGATTGGTACCGATTGTTTTCGAAAAATATTGTTCAATACGAAAGCTTCATCTCGGGACTGATTCTAAGTTGGGGGTCTCTATACATGACAGGGCATCTGCAAAAATTCGTTTGCTAAACTAATGCTTTAAGCAACTACTTCGAATCATATTTCAGCGTACTGACTAGATTTTATTATTTAGGCTCGAACAGCTAAAGCACTGCGGCTTCTTAAAGAGGCATATATCCTGCACTCTAAAGGAAGTCAGAAAATCAAAAATCTTCTCATGTAGGAGAGCAGCGATGTTTGCTATTAAGACTGTCTCCTCTTGGAGAAATTTCTTATGGATGAGATATTTGGTCGTTCTCAATTCAGAAACTGCTCAATGAATAAACAGATTTGCAGTCAAATCCGGGAAATAATCAAAGCACTGATACTTTTTATTCCCGCTATATAGCTTCACAACAAACTATTCACAAGCAATTATGATCGAGCTTTGCTCGCGGAGAGGATTATTAAACATGGGAACAGTAACTTGGGCGTAAGTTTGTGGCATTCTCAGTTGTCCCAGCTGCATGTGCTTCGATCACAGTTCGGCTACTCGCTTCAATTCGGTTCTCAGCTGCTAAAGATAGTAATCCGGTCTTTCTCCCAATGTGACCATTGAAGTTGCGTCTTTTTACACCCTTGGTAATTTTGACCACAAGTTGTCGGTTACAGTCAAGAGTGTGTTCTTTCCTTGTATCGCCATGTATTATAATACATACAATCTTACTTTTGATAATGTTAACCAAATTTCATATTTCTCTTTATTTTCAGCGAACGTGAAGCCTCAGTAATGGTTGCGAACTCCTGGCTCTATCATTTCTACTCGGTGCAATCGAAAATTCAATTCGGACTACCATTCGAAGGACCTACCCGTGTACCACCGACCACTCCTGCGTACTATCATCATCATCCCACCCATCCGCATCATCATCATCAGCTACACCATCATAATCATTCGCCAACACTTCCGGCGAATCTCACCCATGGATATCCACCGCCTCCGCCGCCACCATCATCGTCACATGTGCCATACGGATACCATTCGCCCGTGGGCATGGGATCAGCCGGCCATCACCATCATCATCATCATCTATCGATTTCGCAGCAATCACCTACGTCACATCATGTGATGAGTAGCAACGGCGGCGGTGATGGCAACCACCACCAACACCAACATCACAATGGTTCAACGGATGGTCATAGCATGACCACGACAACAGAGAACGCAACTACGTACGCCTCTGTCTATCGCATAGAGACCCAACCCGTTGATTACAGTCAAGTGCCACCACCTCAGACAACATCGACGACAGCCACATCACCGAGTGCGCAGGTGGAAATGCGCTGTAGCAGTGCCAATAGTTCGGTGTCCAGTTCGAATTACAATGGCACGCGATTGGGATCACCACCAGCCGCGAAAAAGCGTCTAATTGGCAAGCTAGAACCGTTGTATGTCGTCGAGAACCATTCACCCGAGTCAATTACCGACCTGGACACTCACTACGGCAGTATGGATCTGCATCATCACCATCATCATCATCATAGTAGTTCGGTGGTTTTTGCCACAGTGGTGCCGACGAGGCCACGTTTGCTGACCAAAGCTTTGCCTAGTGATCCACCAGATTTCATTGACCAATGGAATCCGAGTCCCCCATGGTCAGAAACGGCTCAAAAGTTAACAGATGCCGCACAACAGGAGTTGAGTCCTTGCATAACAACTACCCCACCGACGCCTACGAGTGCACCACCGGTTCAAACGTTAGGTCCAGCATTTTCATTCGAATGGATGTCCGATCAATTTGTGCCAATAATGAATCCCTCTTGCGGTCCATGTGTGTCGTGTTTTACTCCCGAAGGTATTCCTGTTCAAGTGCCAGTGCATCAGATGTCGTTAACGCATCATCATCATTGGTCACCGGTAGTGGCACCAACAGCTCAAATTTCTGCCGAACATCACCATCATCATCATAGACTTATACTGCAGAGTGAGAATGTGGGATCTCCAACGGAAGAAAATCTCAATGCTGAGCATGTGTCAGTTATTACAAAGGGCGAGATTATCGATGACACCGATATTAAGGGTGAGTATTTGTCGTAAGCTTTCGTTTAAAAATCATTCCACCGAGAAAATACCGAGGAGGTTTCCTTCTAATAGTCATTGGTTTCTCTACTTAAGTGCCGCTTGGACACACTTAGCAGGTGCCTTCCCTTGAGTGTGGTTATTATCATTGTGTTCTTTTTACTGGACTTTTGAACTGATCCTAATCCTGGTCGTTGTAGATATCGGGATTTGACTACCTCTTTAGTTATTTTTATTCCAACACGAATTTGCTGCGTTTGCGAAACCCGAAAGCTTCATTTAAAAGTCTGCAGTAAAAGTCTTGACCTATATGTGGCTCTCTGTCTTACAGATACCACTGCGAACTGCATAGTGCTCATCAAGCCTCGGCTGCTCTGAGCCGCTGTTTTGCTGCAGCTTCTTCAGTAGAAACTATTGGAATCGGAATGTTGTCTAGAAACATTGGTATGGGTGCTTTACTTTTCGGGTTTTAATAGCTGCGCTGATCCCTTTTACAGCTGGCAGATTCTCGCCCAATCACTCCTCTTTCTGTTGTCCAGTTCTGTTTAAATGCATACGAGTATATTGTAGAATCTTCGGATATTGTTTCGATCACGAGACTCTTCAATTTCTTTTGACTGTAAGGCAGCGGATATCATCGTTTAACCGGTTCCTTGAAGACATGCTTTTCTTCTCTAGGAAATTTGGAGATATTCAAACCACACTCAAGATGGAGACAGAGGCTGGAAATTTTCAGTAAATTTACGAATCTCTCAGTCAGTCTTTAGTAGCACTAAACCATATTCCAGTGTATTCGAAACCAACTGTTGTTAGAAGAACGGTCACATTCACCTCCTCAGACAACCAGGCTGCAGTCAAGGTTGACTGTTCTGAAAAGACAGTTGAGCAATAGACGTGTTTTCTGTGCAGCAATATTCTTTTCTGGTTTTACACTGCTTTTCACCCTATTATTTACTAACTTCAATTTAGAGCAGATAGAATTCTTGCAATCTATTGTAACTCGTATTTTTAATGAATGTGTTCCGTATAGATCAAAGTTTCTGAAGAGTTCTGGACGCCAATCGCTCACGGAAAGAATGCGAGTAGTATGCTTGATTAAGTTAAGAGATTGTGCTTTCAAG
The DNA here is from genome assembly GCA_963082735.1 of Pocota personata. Classification (NCBI taxonomy): domain Eukaryota; kingdom Metazoa; phylum Arthropoda; class Insecta; order Diptera; family Syrphidae; genus Pocota; species Pocota personata. The sequence continues at coordinate 42,078,335 of OY720429.1, read as the reverse complement.
TGGTGGAAACGTTTCCGAGTTTAGAGAAAAACATAGCTGTATCACTGCTTTACTTAAAGTGACAGATGATTTAAGATTTCAATGGACGGCAAGAATATCTCGTTCTCGTTTTGATACCGTTAACCACGACTATTTAACCTACAAAATTAAAAACTTCTTTCGCTTCTCCGAATCAGCAGCAGGGCTAATAAATTCATATTTAATTAACAGGGATCAGCGAGTCTTCGCAAATGATAAAATATCAGCAGCACTACCAATCACTCGAGGAATTCCACAAGGATCCATTCTGGGCCCTATATTATTTTCCTTTACGTCAATGAACTCCCAAGTGTTGTTCAATATAGCAACATTCATATGTTTGCTGATGACGTACAATTATATCTTGCGTCTCTTATTGGTGAAATTAGCTTTGCTGTTGATCACTTAAATTATGATCTTCAGCAAATATCGAATATCGCTAATAATGGCTTAAACTTGAACCCTAAAAAGTCGCAGTGTATAGTTATCTATAAAAACCATCATTTCCATCTGTTAAGCTTGCCTCGGCTCTGTTGAATTATGTTTGTAAAGCAGTTAACCTCGCCATTGTATTTGATCGGACGTTAAAGTGGGATGATCTGCTCCCGGATTTACGCATCTTTTCGCACGCTGTATCACTCACAATCATACGTAAGGACTAACAAAAGTCCTCTTAGTTGATTGAATAATAAAACACAATAGATATTTAATCTTCATCTTTTTTTTAATTTCTCCACATAATGCCCATTTATTTCAATACATTTCAACCGATAGATCCATCTTTCAAAACAGCTTTCAAAATCCTCTTTTTGCAGCTTCTCCATTTCAATATTGACTGCATTAAGAATCTCCTCATTAGATGTGAAGAATTTTCCCCTCAAAACTTTTTTTATTTTCGAATACATCCAAAAGTCACACGGTGCTAGATCCGGAGAATAAGGTGCTGGGCGAATTTGATTAATGCCCGAGAGCGCAAGAAAGTTGTTGGTTTTTCAGCAGTGTGCATAGGCACATTGTCGTGGTGCAAAAAGTAGCGGTGCAGCTCCTATTTTTGTCGGTGTCCTAATAAATTTTGGAAAACTTGTGGTAAGCAAGTTCCAGTATACCAATTAGCAGTCACTGTCTGACCAGTTTCAAGCGAGATGACGGCGACCATTTTCGCCCTAGTGCTGTCATCGACATCATAACTTTTGTCGCTGACTTTTGTTGTTTGGCCTTTACTGGAGGATTTGCACCTTCTGGGCTCCATACCATGGACTGCTGTTTGGTTTCCAGGTCGTACTTATAAAACCAAGATTCATCACCTGTAGCGATCTTATTGAAGCAGCTTGACTCTCCATTTTCAAACCTATCCAGGAAATATTGAGCAAAACGAACACGAGCCTCTTTTTGCTCTCCATTCAAAATTTTTTGGAATCCATCGAGCTGACTTCTTCGAATATTTCATAATAAAATTCGTTACACAGCCATGGCATTCAAGGCCAGTTCATCCACTATCATCTCCTTTGTCATTCTGGCATCTTCGTCAATTTTAGCCTTCACCAGGGCCACATTTGTATCGTCGGTCGAGGATTTGAGCCGACCTTCAAGAGATTCGTCCTCCACAGAAAAATGGCCAGTCTGGAATCTTCGAAACCACTTTGAAATAGTAACAAGAGATGGTGCATTTATTCCGTATGCATTTTGGCATTCGTGCAGAATTTTGACTGGCGTGAGTTGACGTCGAAATCCGAAGAGAATGGCAAAACTAATTTCTTCCTGAGTTGGCGGTTTCTCTTTCTCGTCTCCATTTTTACCTATTGTTCTGAAATTTGGAAATAAATATTGCTAGATTGTAAGCTACAGAAATGCATCTTTTTTTTCAAAAACTACTAAATTGACACCAACTAAGAGAACTTTTGTTAGTCCCTACGTACACACCTATATCCACTAGAGCTATGCTGGTTAACCCCTTCGTCCCTGAGTTTTTATTTAAGAACCAGAAACAATTATAGCAACTCTTGTGGAAATTCTGGAAGTACAATTGCAAAGAAAATGTTTGGTGTGTATTAAGATAACTTAGTCCTTTTCGTTATCCTGGGACATACAATCCCAATAATATTTTAAGGTGGGACGTATATGTCCCAATAATGAAAATAAGCAAGGTTTTTTGTGCTGGGACGTATTGTCCCAGTAGGGGCGAAAGGGTTAAAACTCTCATTGTTCCATTAATTACTCTTTCCTAAACGGGACTATGTTTCTAATCGGAGGTTGAACGTTGTATTTAATAATGCGACTCGTTACGTTTATGGTCTAAGGCGATATGATCATGTGTCTGCATATATGTAGGTGTAAAATACTCGGCTATTCTCTCGACAGCTACTTAGCCTTTAGACCAATTATGTTCCTTCACAAGCTAATCAGGTCAAAGGAGACCTCAATTAATATTTATACATGTGTTTTTTAAAACTCCTAATTATATGCAACACTATCTATAAGGATTATATTCTTATTGTGATTGTCACTAATAATAATAATAAACAATAAACAATGTCTCTGACTCATATACAGTACGCGAAATAATTATAAGGGACAAGCAGTTTTATTTACAATTTTTCATAAAAGAAAGAATTTCCTTGAGAAGCACTAATTTTCTTTCAGTGTATTGAAAAGTGCACTCCGTTAGGGATAAACTAACTGTATTTTCAACTGTCTTATTCCTTGTTTTTCGTCATTTTGTTCCCTTCTTCTCTGTATTGTTGGTTATGCTGTACGAAATAAATATATAACAGACAGGAGTTTCGCTGTTAAAGTGGTTAAAAACAATTTTAAAAACAAAAACTGCTCAAAATTTATTAAACCGGTATGTATTTGAATAAAGTGTGTAAGTTGCTTCATTTTTCATCAAATGTTCCATTTTTTTTATTTCCCAAAAAGAAAATGTCAAGAAGAACAAGCACTGTCAGTGGAAGAGAGAATGAAGATTTTAAGCCTGAAAGCGAAGGGCTTAACCATTCGCCATATAGCATCAAAAGTGCAAAGATATAAGGACACTGTACATAATTTTTTAAAAGAAAATTATGGAAAGTAAAAGAGATCTGGTCGTACACCAAAAGTCGGTGAAAGGGTTAAGAGTCAAGTTAAATGCTTAGCCGTTAACGAACAAATCAGCCTCTCCCAAATAAGGCTCCAGTTATCTCTTCCAATAACAACAAGAAGACTTCAACAAATTTTAAAACAAGATGAATTCATTTTATGTCAACAATTAAGCTCCTCCCACCACATAAGGAAGCTAGATTAAACTTTGCCGAAAAATATGAATTCTGGCCCAATGGCAATCTGTCATCTTTAGCGATGAAAAAAAATTTAATCTTGATGGTACTGATGGAGGACAGAAATATTGGAGGGATATTCGCCGAGAGCGCGAAACTCGATACTCAAGAAACTTTCAAGGGGGCTCTCTCATGGTGTGGGCTGCTTTTGGATGCAAAGGAAAGACTCCAATCTGTTTTGATTCGCATGAAATGAATTCGGAGAAATATGTTGAATTGCTGGACAGTGTCCTTATCGATTTTGGTGAAAATCTGTGGGGCGAAAACTGGATTTTCCAGCAGGACAACGAGGCCATACATACTACGGCATGCACTAAAAACTGTTTAGAGTTGCATAACATCCCTACTCTTGGCTGGCCTGCCATAAGTCCTGACGTAAACCCCATAGAAAACCTATGAGGAATATTGGCGAAGCAGGTTTATTCAGTTGGACAGCAGTTCGAATCCCTTGTGCAGCTGAAAACCGCCATACAAGAAAAGTGGCTAAAAATTTATATATCTACTCTTCAAGCTCTAATTAATTCAATGCCTCGTCGCCTGTTGTCTGTTCTGGCACAAAAAGGAAGCAGAACGAAGTTATAATATATATTTTTTTAAATTACCCTAGTATTCAATTTTAAGTTTTTGTCTGTTATACTTTCGTTCAGTTCTGCAATAAATGTAAAGGGTGGTTAAATTTTAACGGCCGATGTTGAATGTGAACCACACCTAAACGTCAAGTTTTTTCTGCATTTCATTTGACATTTCTCAATTTCAGACTAACTCAATTTGAACCATGGAAAGATACACAATCGAGCAACGCGTTAAAGTTATTCAGGCTTATTATGAAAATGGGCGTTCAAATCAAAATGCATTTTGTGATTCTTTCGGTCAATTTAATCGCCCAAATGTGCGTACAATCGGATAAATCGTGCAAAAATTTGTGCAAACCGGGTCTGTAGGAGATGTGAAAACACCAGTGCATGCTCGTACAGCTCGTACTGTAGAAAATATTGCTGCTGTTGCACCTCTCACGCTCGTCGTTGATGAACATTATGCATAAAGACTTGCATTTACGCGCTTACAAGGTGCAATTGACTCAAGAACTAAAGTCTCTTGACCATTTCAAGCGTCGTCAATGGTCACAATGGTGGCAAGAAATGGCAACAGTGGATAATCAATTTTCGAAGAAAATCGTCTTCAGTGATGAGGCACATTTTCACCTCAGTGGATTCGTCAATAAACAGAATTGCCGCATTTGGGCGAATGATAATCCAAGAGTGATTGTCGAAAAACCAATGCACCCACAAAGCGTTACTGTTTGGTGCGGTTTATGGGCTCAATGGCTCTTTTGCGCGACAAATTCAATGGCCGTGTTATCTCACGTGGTGGCGATGTCAATTGGCCGCCAAGATCATGTGATTTGACACCGTTGGACTTCTTTCTTTGGGGTTATTTGAAAGAAAAGGTGTACGTCGGTAAGCCAGCAACAATTCAAGAGCTAAAGGATGTGATAATTCGGCACATTAACGGCATAAAACCTCAATTATGCCTCAGCGTCATCGAAAATTTGGACCATCGGATGGAGGTGTGCCGCCGAGGTCGCGGCGGCCATTTGGCCGATATTTTGTTCCATACATAATTGAACCATACCAATATTATCATAATAAAAAGAAATGACAGTAATTTCCTAAATAATTTGTGTTTTATTCAAAATCAACATCGGCCCTTAAAACTTAACCACCCTTTATATATTTTGTTCGTCTATTAAATACAAACATAAAATCAATTATGTTTTTTGCTTTGTTTTAAGTGCTTAATTCAAAGGAAACGAAGCTCTTCAAAATTGAACAAAATGTTTAATTTTTTTTCAAAATGTTTGCTTGTCCCTTATAATTATTTCGCGTACTGTATTAATTGAAACAAAAAATAATAATTTTAACAATTTAGAAATTTATCATCTGATTATATTTTCGTTACCTTTTTTCTTATTTTCAGATTCAAGAAGTTGAAAGTTCATCTTGGCTCAAAAATCCAACAAATACTGACTCCGTCCTGATAAACAAAAAAAAAAAAAGTCAATAAACAATGAATTCTTTGGCTGGTTAGTGCAATTTCCAAAATGGCGAATTATTACATTTTATTGTAAAACCTGGGGGGACATTCGATTGACATCTGTAAAATTGATGGTGAAATGGCATTGAAACACTTTAACCTTTCGGCACATTCGGGTAAATTTTTAAAGATACGAGTCTAGAATTTAATTGGAACATTCATATGTACATATGTACATGTGCTTCAAATTAAGCATAGTAGTCTATGTAAAACCTTTCATGTGTAATATTTCAAAATTGTTACGTTCAGCGGTTTCCGAAATAGAGGCCTAATATAATTTTTAGGCAGTACCAAAGCAACATATATTTATCAGTATGTTACGAATTAAAAGCTTTCATTTGACATTCGTAATGATTCATTCATATAGAACTACAATACATTTGGAACGGATGGTATGATACGCTATCCGTCACCTTCTAACCCAGTCTAAGAAAAACGCGTAACATTGTGAGATTCTTTTTCTTTTTTATTGAAGTACATTAGATACATGTGTATAGGCATAGTGCTATTTGGAGGCTTCTCGTTAAGAATTTTTTACAATCCATAGTTACATCTAAGCTCGGGGTTCTGAAATTTACAATTCAAATTCAATAACATAAAAAAAAATTGATTTAATGGCTTCTTTTTATAATCTGTAACTATTTATTATCGAAGTTCATGGATTCTAATAAAAGCTTGAAAATAAGGCTTAACCATTATTATCAGGGGCCCTACTCTGTATTTTGTTTCAAAAGTGAAATTTTCCGAAAATGGAAAGTTTGTACTCTCTATTTCGAAAGCGGAATGAAATCTACTACTTTCGGATTTACAATTCCGAAAGTGGAATTTTGGTACTTGGCAACTCGTTTCCTAATGTCAAAAGTATTAAAATACGGAAAATTTGTTTCTACAACATATGCGATAACGGAATGATTTGAAAGTATCTTAAAATATAAATTTTTTAAGAAAATCTTAGTGATAATAATAATTTAAGCAAACAAATTTTAATTTACAAGGAATCTTCAAACAAAAGTTTGCATACGAAACAAGAACAATTTGAGATTTTGGTGGAGTTCATGTGTGCACATCCAGATTTGGCCAAAGGACAAATAAAAACCGCTGATGCGAAGCAAATATCACATAATTTGTGGAAAAGGTTTGCGTCCGATTTGAATGTAGAAGGGCCACTAATGCGGGATCCAGTTGATGCTGTTTGTTGTGCCATGTCAATGTAGTAATCATGTAATATTTGGTGCTGATAGCCTCCTTGTGCTAAAAACTTTAGAGTAACAGCTACTTTTATAATTACAAGAACTACAGTTGATCTCAAAGGAGCAGCAAGTTCATCTCGTATGCAATGTAAAACATACAAAAAAGCATCCTTCCACAGGCGAAAGTTCTGAACAAAACTAAAATAATAAATAATAGTTAACGGTGATATGAATCCTTGCTACCAATCGAGTTTTACCTTTTATCACTTATTTCCATATTTGATTTTTCCCGTATAATTTTCCACTCAATCCGTTCTTCACTACTTTCATCGTCCATCCAAAGTGCAACAGAATCCATTTAATATTAAATTTTTTCTTTAAAAATCGCAATTTTTCCTTTTTCGACTTTCACCTACCAATATTTGTATTTGTTTTGGTTTGTTTATTTGACAGATCTCGAAAGAAATAAATCGAGACTCGACAAAGAAAAATCCTTAAGTGGAAAAAGCGTCTAATCCTATTTTTTACATTTCGAAAGTGTAACAGAGTACCAATTCAAAAGCGAAACGAAAAGCAATTTCGAATAAGATTAATCGGAACGAAATAGAGAGTAGGGCCCCAGGTTTCTTGAAGAAAATGTCCCCAAAAAGTGGGCATTATACAGTGTGGCCCAGAAGTCACGAACTGTTTTTTTTTACCCTATAGTTTCTCAAATACTGATGAAAACACAAAAATGACGATTGTACTATTTATTTGATCAATACACATCAATTGCCAAAAATATTCCATAGGTGACCTGTAATTTCTGCTCCGCACAAAATTTATCTTTTCACTACATTTTTCATTACCTTCCTTAGTAATCCTTCAACTTCATGCTCAATGTTGACTTTTAGGGCTTGATAGCCTACATAGTAGACATGCTTTTTCAGGTATCCCCAAGAAAAAAATCGGGTGCCATGAAACCCGGGGAAAGTTCTGGCCAAGAAAAGTCTGCCGTTTTCGAAATTAATCATTCTCCAAAAGTTGTGCGCAACAGGTCTATTGACACTCAAACAGTGTGCGAAGTTGCACCATCTTACTGAAACCACATCAGTGGAGTGTTAGCAACAGCTGGCACTAAAAAGTTTTTAATCATTATCCGGTATCGGTCACCTATGATGGATACAGTATGATCCTCAAAAAAATATGATCCAATTATTCTTGCTGACATAACTCCGCATCAAAACTGTACAGCGAAGTGGATGCAACTGACGTTGGTGAACCGCTCTTCCGAACTCTGTATCCTGCAATTTTGTTTATTAAAAAACCCATTCAAATGAAAATGAGCGTTCATGATGAATGTATGAATGAAATTATTGTTATGTTTAAAATGGTGCAGATTCTTCAAAATTCTGCACAGTGATGTTCTAGAGAACCCAAACTGTGATGCATTTTCAACGATCACTATCCTTCACCCATTCAATCGTGGCTGCAATTTGAATTGTTCGCGATCTTCCACTTCTCGGCAAGCTCGTAACTGATCCACGTACTCGAAAACGTTAAATTATTCGCCTTATAGATCGCAATGGGCAGTTTGCAGTATTAAAATGATGTCAACATGCACGCTGAGTTCCAACAATTGACTGTTGATTTGTAAAAAAAGAATTCGACCACTTTCGTTCGTTGCTCTGTAGTAAAACTTTCCATAATTAATTGTAAAGGTTCCCTTTAAGTTATTTTAAAAACGTATAAATTGTTTACACTAGTTCGTGACTTCGGTGCTACCCTCTATATTGCTACGTGGAGGATTTTCGTTAAGAAATATTACATCTTGAGCTCGGCGTTCTGAAATTTTCAATTCAAATTTAGTGACATGTAAGGATACACATCTTCAGAGTGTATGTACTTCTGTGACTTTAAGAGATTTTATCTGAAAAACTGATTTTATGGTATTTTTTTATAATCTGTACCTATTTGCTGCCGAAGTTCATGGATTCTAATGAAACCTTGAAAATAATTCTTATCCGTAACCGTAAGTATCGTTTAAAAAGCTGGTATCAGGTAGGTATCTTGAAGAAAATGCGCCCAAAAACTAGGCATTATGCAACATAAGAGTATGTATGGGCAAGTCGATATTTTTAATTTTTCTTTGTTGAAAAAAGTGTCTGTGGCTGGATTTTAAAAATGTTCACACATGTACTGCTTCGAATTCTAGAAAATTTACCTACCAAATTTCATGTCCTTAGCTCTGGGGGTCTATCGTTATATATAATACACCCTGGGTAGGGTATAAGAAGAGGGAGTATTTGTCACTATGTGTAACCTGTATTCTCGGATATTGATATCTTTAAAAAATAACCTCAATCATAAATGGCTTCGGTAAAGCAGAATGTTGCCTTTAAAAAAAAAAAACTATCCAGATGTGTTTTCCTACACAAAGTATTGATTAATTGTAAATGAAGCCGTTTATACTTGATACTACTTGATTAAACTCGTTTTCTTTTTCGAATAATGGTACTTTCAATTTCGCCTTCGGATTCCAAAAATACGAGGGCAAGGTGAAAAGTTCTCGGCCTGACAATGAAAGACTGCGATTTTCAGTTAAAAAATGATTTTATTTTTCTACATAATCTCCCTTGACTTCAACACACTTGGTCCAGCGTTTCTCCGACATCAGTATTCCTTCTCGGAAGTGAGAGTCTGGAATGCTGTGAAAATATTCATCTACGGCCCTGTCAACTTCTGCATTAGATGCGAAGCGCTTTCCAGAAACAAATTTCTTCAAGTTTGGGAACAGATGGAAGTCTGAGGGTGCCAAATCAGCTGGTCAAGAAGGTTGAAGTAATATTCGCCTGTAATTGTTCTGCCTTCTCAAGGTAATCAATTAACAGGATCCCTTTCGCATCCCAAACCACACTGGCCATGACCTTTCCATCAGATGCGATCGACTTCGCTTTCTTTGACGCTGAACCACCGGCTTCCACCCACTGCTTCGACTGCTGTTCCGTTTCTAGCGTGTAGTGGTGGACCCATGTCTAATCCATGGTGAGAAATCGCAGCACAAAATCGGTCGGATCCCTATTGAATCGGTCCAAAGATTGCTGCGAAAATCGTTTGCGCATTTGCAAATGCGGCACCCATCTTGCGCAGAGCTTTCGCATCCGTATGTTTTTGTGCAAGATGTTTCGTACCCTCTCTTCCGATATACACACAGCCTCAGCTATCTCACTTACCTTCACTCGTCTATCGTCCAACACGATATCATGCACTTTTTCGATGGTTTCGGGTGTGGTTGCGGTTTTTGGTCGTCCTTCACGTGGGTCATCTTCGAGGGACGTGCGACCACATTTAAATTCAGCTGCCCACTTTTAAACGGTTGACATGGAAGGAGCAGAGTCCCCGTAAACTTTTGCCAACCTTTGATGAATTTCCTTTGGGGTTAACCCATCCAAAACGAAGAATTTTATCACCGCACGACACGAGTATTCAAGTTTATCCATTTTAACGAAAAACACGCACGACGTCTACTGCAAAAATTCGTCTACTTGAGAGAACAAGTTGAAACTTGTCATACGAACTAATGAGAAGTGCATCCAGGCAGGAAACATAATTTTTGTTTTTAATTGGAACGCCATCTCTGCGTCAGGCCGATAACTTTTCACCTTGTCCACGTATTATATAGCCTATTATTTTAAAACTAACGGTTTGAGGGTTCACTACAGGTGAAGGGTAGCAATTATTAAGGGCCCTCTCTTGATTCGATGGGCACCAATTCCGCTCTCTTCACACCATTTTGTTTGTTATCAATTTCTGGTACTGAGTAATTGAAACTTGAATTAAACGTTAGAACGAAAATGTTTACAAATTCTATTATAACTGTTATCGACCGTTAACGCATATAAACAACTTTAGAATTATTGAACCGATTTTGATGAGTTTTTTTTGTTGGTTGGAGGACTTTTACGAGAATAGATCAAGATTTCGTTGACATAAAAATTAGACTTATTTCTTGTTCCGAGCATGAATTAGAAATCTACTACCACGATTTTTTTCAAATTTAAAATCACCTATTTCTCACAGACATTCCTCTACTGAGAGCGGAAATTTAAAAATTTTGATTAAAGAAAAATATTTTTGAATTACTCAGAGCCTTAGGGTCTAGAGCTTTAGGGTTCCGTGGTTTATTTACGTAATACTACCTGTGGATGGATTCAAAAAGTATGTGCTCGTGTACTGTCCCGTGTCTAAAAAAGCTTATATGCAAAGTTGCATCTTCTTAGGGTGGCATGAGATCGAGATGGATGTGAACTGTGCTTAGTGGAGAGCAATGAAAAGTATTCAATCTTCACCAATAGGATACCATCAAACCGAAATCCAACCCAACTCTTAGAGATTAGTTGAACGATGCCTTTTCGTCTTTATTTTGACTTTTTGAAAAATTTTCAAATTACTTAGCCGTTACCAAAATAAACCCTCCATTACCCCATGATTATGACCCTCCAGGTTAAACCCATTGGTTTTTGGAAGATTGAATATGCTTCACTTAAGAATATGCCCATTAAAGATTATTGCCTCAGTATGGAGATACTCGTAGATGAAACGGAATTTAAAAAAAAACGCGGTGCTAGCCCTGCGTGTTGCCAAGTTCAGTCACTCAACCGCTCATTTTGGGTCAAATACTGACGGTGATTTAATGCTTATTTGAAGAACCACATCTGTTCGCTTTGCCGCAATTGCATCCAGGGTACGAGTATATGTGGTTTTTCTTAAGAAATAGCAGAGCCAAACTGCAAATTTTTTCACGCCTATCCAATATCCTCTGTCTGTTATGGACTGCTTATTTGGAAATTAATACCTATTCACAGCTAACCTTTACATCTAAACTCTGTTCGGCTTTCGTAGAATTTAATATATTCCACGACCCGGATTGGGATTGACTTCCAGACTTCGACCGCTGATCCTGTTATTTAGTAACAAAACTATCCAGTAGGATCTTTTGATTAGAACTGGGCGGGAATCTACCTACTACCAAGATGCCAACACTATCATCTCCCGCTAATATTTCAAATATCCCAGCAAAGAGCCATATGAGACGCGAAAAAAACCCACACTTAGGTATTTCTTGAGTTGAATTTTGCCCACATTTTGTAGGGCGAAAATCAACTTCTGTTACGATACTTAGAAATACTTAATTGACAAATCGATGTAAAACTGCATAATCAATGACATTCTATTTCAACTTGAAAGTCAGTAGTAGTGAACTTCAGCAGAAATCAATATTTACAATTTCAATAAACTTACCATTTGCCTCCACTTTCTCTATAACATCCCTGTGCTATACCATCAAAGTAAAAGTGTGTCATTCCAAACTCACCACTACATACATACTGTTAATGAAAACCTTCGTCGCATTGTCCCCAAATGGTTATCAATTTCATAATTATTTTCCACTAGTATTCTTAAGTATTTATTGAAAAATATAAAAAAAAAATATATATAAACCTATTTTTTTTTTTTACAAACTTTGTAGAGATAGATAGCTAGCAAGTTTTTTTTTTTTTTTGTAAGCAATAAAATTGTTTTCCGTAATTATTTTAGACAACACTTGTAGTTTTCTTTTTTATGTATTTCCCGTATAACTGATAAGTAGGTAAAATGCAATTACAAAATGGCCAATAACTGTATTTCTGTAAGAGAAGTGTAACTTTTATTATCGAATAATTTTTTATATATATATATATATTTTTTAATATATTTTTTCTTTGTATTCTTTTTAAGTACTCTGTTATCGTTTAGTGCAATTAAAAGTGTTAATTGGATTTTAAATTCATACAATGTGTAAATATAAAAACAAACAAATAGTTTCTATCTAACACGACAGATGCCCTCGATTGTTATCGATTGTTGAGGTTTAGTTTTATTTTAAGTATTAATAGTTGTCAATCAGAGAATATTGTAAAAATAATTAAATAATTGACAAGAAATGATTTTAAAATAATTAATAAAAGAAAATTGAAAAATTAAATGAATGTGTGTGTTTTTAATGGGTGTGCCTCCTGCTAGTGTAATGGATGGACTCACACTGTGCGTTCGATATACGAGAACAAGATAGGGGGAATGAAAATTAGTTCATCGATATACACGTAAGTAACGCAATTCGATTACGCGAAGATAATCATAAAATGGCAACAATTCTGTCATTAAAGTGAATTATTTGACAAGCTGCCTTAATTTAGCGCCACAATTTGATTATTTTCCAATTTGAAAATTGATTTTTCCTTTCCTCTGTGCAATGTGGCCACCAAAAGTCGTATAGATATCATCACCATCATCAGCGGGATCAGTGCGGTGTGGAGCTCTATCGCCATCGCCAACGTCGTAATCTTCGTTGTTGGAGTCATCTTCATCTGCGTCGATCGAATCTGTTGGCACCCTGGGGGTGCAAAATGAGATTCAAGATTCAAGATTTGCTGTAATAATTGGGGGGCTTTAGCTTTGTTCTTTACACATACAGCACTGGTGGAGCTGGAGGTGGAGATGTAATATGTAAGTATGGCACATGTAGCGTTTGTGTGCGCACGATAGGGGAACACGCATTTAGATGTAAGGAAGACTATGAGAAGAAATTTACAATTTAAAGGGGGAGTATTAGGTGCACATTTAAGTTCGCTGGCAAGAAGAAGCTTCTGCCGTATAGTCGAAGAATGTACGATTAGGATAATTAATAGATAATGTTTTTACTCCATCTTTATCCGGAGATTAGCTTATAAATTATTGAAATTCTATTTCAAAATGTTTACTTGGGCTTTGGGCATTCTTTGTTCCGTGACAATCTATCGACCTTCCTGTTGTTCTAATCCCTGATTTGGTTCCTTAGTTCGTTCTGGTATGTAGGTAGAAAGTTTTCATACACATTGTAATTGCGAACTAAATTTTCTTTGTATGTACCTGCACATCATATGTTAAGTATTTCTCCCACGTAACTGCCTTGCTGAAGCGCCACTTGTGGGGTTGACTAAGTTTTCAGACCTCAATATTATTCTATAGGACGTTCTGTTTTGGATCACACCATCACTGAGTGTGAGAATTTGCTGTTGCTGTTGCATTTGAGTGGTCCAATTATTTCTTAGAGCTTCGGCTGGAACTTTTCGAACAGGATTTTCAACAATTTCTTTGAACAAAGCGTCCGGTGGAAGATTTATGTTTTAAAAAGTTATAAACGGTGCGAGGGGAGGTTGGCGTCATTTTAATCACCGAGAGTGCTGGTTTGTCAGTCATAATGCCGAAGTGGTTGGGAAAGCATCGTGCGTTCGCTATCGAGACGTTTATTTAAAAGTGGCGATTCTTACGCGAATGCGCACCGACAAGTTTGTTCACTTTACAATATTCGACGATTGAGCTATGGGCCAAGTGTAAATTTAATTCGTTCATAGGTGCAAAGATTCCGCGAAACTTCTTCAGCCAGGGCCCCGCATAACATCGAAGCATTCGGGAGGTGGAACGATGCTTGCGTAAAAATCTAACGGCTGCTGGGACTCCCAAAAACTATACTAATTCTACAGAAAGACTTAAAATTTCACCTTTTTAAGATTCAATTGGTGCAAGAACTTAAGGAAAATTATTTTAATTTATGCAAAAACTTTTGTGAAACAATGTTGGGCAGATTTCGTACTGTGAATTACATCTTCTTGGGCAACGAGAATATAAGTAAAACTGTCGCTACTGGGCTCCACGAAAATGTAATTCGCGATTTAAACACCGACGGCCTTTACATTGCTCAAGAGCTAGTGTTTGGTGCGTCTTATCGACGAACGGAATCATTGGGCGCTTTTTTTCTGAAAATTCCAGAGAAAATGTGACAAATATGAACAGCGAAAATTATAGGCACATGATCACAGAACATTTTTACCTAATTTGCGAGCAAATTCGTCTTACTCGTCGCACACGTGGTTTCAATAAGATGGGGTGACTCCGCATACCACTAGAACCTCCATGAATTGGAGCTGCGTGGACATTTCCCACGAAAACTGATCATCCGCTTTGGAGACGTCCCGTAGCCACCGAGGTCTCTAGACTTAACTCCCATGGCTTTTTTTTTCTATGGGGTAGAAGAAAATATCTGTCGTGGAATTCATGATATCCAGCCAAGCATGCTCCTAAAATTCAAAAAATATAATCCGCATTCTTTGTCTTTATGTTAAACTAAGTAATAAAACAATATATCTCATAGTTTTTATTTTATTCACGTCTAAAAACATAAATCTGCCACCGGGCACCCTGTATATGGCAGTACCAGCTGATGCGCTTAACCTAAAGCTTTCCAAAATCGGTTTCTTTACACGAAGATTTCCGCGAATACGCGTCTCGTCTCGTTTGATACTCCTGCTGACAACCGTAGGTTAGGTTATGGTGGCTGTCTGTACAGACACACTTAAAAGAAAGGAGGTCCATTATAATACCACGGCATCTATTGCAATTCTAACTACTTAAGGGCTAGTTTAACCAGCCGGGGTTTCTTATGAAATGGAAAATGCTTCCGTCGTCAACAACTCGGCAGGTCGCCGAGGTCTTCGAAGAATGGAGCCCCTAGATGGAGTAATCTTCTTTTGGATAAGGCTGGACAGTTACAAAGGAAATGGAGGATCATTTACCCTTTCTTGTCCCTGCAGCTTCTGCAGTAATCATTTGAAAAGAGGCCCAGTTTTTTATCTGGCTTGGGCCAGATTTGTCTAGAGACTCTTCAAGTAGTAAGAGTCTCCCATCTGTGATTGGCATTTTTGATTGCATCCAGCATAAGTAAATGCTTACACGTAGCGAGAGGCATATCTAAATTTTGACTTTCCGGCTAATTCTGAGGTGGCCTTTTCTAGCGAGCTCGTCAACCCGGTATGTCTCTGTGGCCTGGCATCCAGCATAGGCGAATTGAATTGGTCGGTTATCTCCGTGAGAGACTTTGAAGAGAGTGAGCATGATACCAGAGCCTTATTGCAACCAGCACAAGGCTTCCTTAGTCTAGCACAAGGCATTATTTTCGTCTGAAATACGCTACAGTGATCTCGGAGATGGAATGAGATACTCAAGTTGAGCTTTTTGAAGAAAATACCTCCATCCAACCCATTTCTGATTTTAGAATTGTCTGATCGGGAATTGATGCCCCGGAAGTTAGCTTCAAATATCAGTTTTAGTGGAGTGCAGTCGGTATTTTCGTACATAAGTGTTGAAGAGTGCTTTTCCAATGGGTTTTTTACAGGAGTAGAGGGCAACACTTGCTTTTTTTTAACGCGTTCCAGTAAATTGGTTTGGCAGTTTAGTTTCCTTTTTCCTTAAATTGTTTATTTTTTCCATCCAAACACTAAGACAATTTATAATTACATTACTAACTTAAAACTACACTATTATAATACCTTAAAATAACCCGTTTAGTTTCCTATCCAAAATAAGACCCAAGTATTACTCCCAAGTCAAAATTTGTAGCAAATTTGGAGAGCAGAAGAAGAGCATGTTGGATGAGTTCCCTTAGAGGTGTTTCCTCGAGACAGCAATACCACCGTCGTCTGCATAGGCAATAACCTTGCATCCCGTCGTTTCAGGTCGACAAGTAGTTTATCAACCAACAGATTTCAAAGAAGAGGGGACAAGATGCCACCGTGGGATGTGCCACAGCTTCCAAGTGTTTGAGTCGAAGCTCCGCCTAGTTTTTTTTAATTAATCGTGCCTGTAAGCAATTGATTGATTAGGAACCAATTACTTACTGACACCCGTAGCATTTTCATCTCCATCGCTGACATTTTTCTCTTTAATTATTATATGTTAAAGCCGGACGTACTACTGTCGGATAAAGCAATGGAGCTTTTGCGCCATGCACACTCACTCGGTGTGCAATATTATCATCACAATTTCTCTGGTCATTTACGATTGAGCTCAAGTATTTAAATTGATCGCTTTTCAGAACGATAACTCCGTCTAACATGGTATCCGAGGTCTTTTTCGTGAGTTGTGGCTAATTCTGGCTAATTCTAAAATGATAGTCTTCTAACGCCTTAATAACTACTTATAATAGCACGAATGTTGATGAAAAGAAGATAAGTTGTTCCAGTTTCATAGATATATCCTTTCAACAGCAAATCTTGCAAGGCATTGAAAGGCAAGGGACTTACACAACTGCCTTGGTGCGCTCCTACTTTAACTTCGAGTTTCTCGGTAACTCCCGCTGTGCATTTTACTTTAATTTTTACATCATCGTACATTGTCTTGTATCATTCTGTTGGTCCACATGAGATCTCTTGGAACCTTTGTCGAAGACTTTCTCTAGATTGATAAAGATGATAATGCAGATCTTTCGAGGTGTCGCGATATTTTCCTATTATTGTTCACAATTTTTGAATCGTGTCGTTAATAGATTTTCTCCGACAAAGTCGAATTGAATATCATGAGGTTTAATTATATTGTTCTGTCGACTGTCTGAAACCTGCTCGTAAATTTCCATTATATTTTTTTTTTTTTTTTTTTTATAATTTACACGTGTTAAAGGGGATATGAATACCCTTATACAAATTTTTAGAACACGTGCATTTTGTGGAAAGGGGAAGAGACAGAGAGAAAGACAGAGTGGTGTAGTTTGAAAAGTTTCTGTAAACTTCAAGGGTGGCTGTAGAGTTAACAGGGGAGTATTTTGTTTGTTTTCGCTATTATTGTCGTTGCTTATGATTCACAGTATTTTTTTCCGTCCTCCTGATGTCAGATATTAGTAGCTGCAATTTTCTTATCGCCTTAACCTTTATACAGTTATACAATAAAGCTTTCCTTCCACTCATAATTTTATTAAATTGTGGACTCATTAACGATTCACCTACGGTTATTTTGCGGCCCGATTTCCCACTTTTCTTACCTAACTCTATACATATGTATATATGTCGAATATAGTACGGGGTGGACCATGGTCCATAACCAAGCAACCAGCTCGATGTCTAGCCAGAACCACCCATTTTTAAAATTGGTTGCTGATTTGAATACTCTCGTACATTCGCTCTATTTCTTTTAGCCTTCTTATTCGATGAATTCGAACTCTCTTTTCGATCACGAGATTTTGAGCAGAGGGGAACTGGAAAAAATGGGTCCCGCAATTCTGTCCGCCTATCCGTCTGTCTGTACCTCTGGCTACAGTACGGTTGCCAGACGTCACGCATTTGGCGGGACAGTCCCGCTTTTAAACTTCTGTTCCGCAAAGTGTTCCGCTACAGGAAATGTCTCGCCATTGTCCCGCTTTTCCGGCTTTTTCAAATTATTTAATTTTCATTTATAAGAATACTCGTATTTAATTTGTATGAGTTTTTTTTTTTATTCTTATTCGATTTTAAAGAATCCTATGAATTAATTCTTAGATATTTGTGTTTCCACCTTGAAAGTGGTTGACGATTTTCGGTTCAAAACGTTACCAGAAGCTATTTTACCTCACGTGTTACTGTAAACACCCCTGAACTGTCACCTGTCATAATACTTCTATGTACTGTCATCTCTGAGTTACTGCTATTTGCGCGTGTTTGTGATATAGCTTAGATTCTAAAATATAATTAAAAATGGCCAGCATCTGTGCACAAGTGGAAGCAAAATAAAAAAAACAGCAAACGACTGGTTTCTTACAGCAACGTTTGGGAGCAAACTTATTCGTGGCTCAAGAAACCAACAGACAATTATGCAGCTAAATGCAAGTTGTGTTGTATGAAATTTTCTATAGCACTTTCTGGTAAATATGATATTCGAAAGCATTTGAAACATACATCATCAGTCAAACAAAATTCTTCAAGGGTACCCACTGAAGGTTTTTTTTTTGCCTCTTAACAAGAAATAGCAAAATCGGTTGCATATCACACAGTGAAACACGCACAGTCCTATTTTTAAGGATTTGATTCCAGACTCTTTCATTGCCAAAGCATTTACATACATGTGACAGAACGAAATACAAAAAATTTTTGTAAACGTTACATGTTGTAAGAAAAAAAAAATCTCTAACTTCTTATTTACTTGTATTTTTAAAATGTCCCACAATGTCCCGCTTTTTCCATCGTGTTGTCCCGCTTTTCAGATTTCTTTGCTGGCAACCCTAGGCTATAGCCTAGACGGCTGGCCGGATTTTCTTCAACTTCCATAGAGAGAGAGGCAAAATCTGAATTTTCATTTCAGCCTCAAAACTAACGGTACTTTACTTATGGTGAGGGAGAGAGAGAGAGAAAGAAAGATTTAGTGTAGTGGTTTGAAACTTAGATGGTATTAAGTTTCTGTAAACTCCAAGGGTAGCGTCCAGATAACTGGGGAGCTTATTTGTTTTGCTTTTGTCGTTGCTCATGATTCACAGTATTTTTTTCCGTCGTCCTGATATCATCATCATGATCAAGTTGCATCTTCAGCCACACACGGATAGATAGAAGGACAGTACGAAATGCTCCCTATATTACAATTTTGAATTTTGAGCTTTTGACGTACAATACATGAATATAAAGGATGTCCCAAAATTCACGCAAGATTTTAATTTTGCGCCATTTGTGCGGTAAAGTGTTGCCAACCAAAAAAGACAGCGTGACAGTTAACAGTTGACAGTTCAGGGTTATTAAAAATGGAGTACTACAAGAAAGGACAACGCGTTTTCATTGTTGAGCAATATTTTAAAAATAATGAAGTTTTGGCAGCAACAGTTCGCAATTTTCGTACAAAAGATGGTCGGAATAGTGATTTAACTTCATCAACTGTGAAGAGATTAGTTCAAAGATTCAAGGAAACTGAATCAATTGGTGATCTTAGACACTCTGGCTGTCCTTCAACAAGTCGTTCAACACAAAACATCGAAGCAGTTCGTCAGAGTGTTGTTGGGAGTCCAGGAACATCAATTTGGCACTGTTGTCAAGAATTGGACACTTCGAGAAGATCTCTACAGCGTATTCTCACGAAAAAATTGCGAAGAGAGTTCGTTGAATGGATTTTGGAACAACAACAAGTGGATGGTAATTTTTCAAGCAAAATCATATTCAGCTATGAGGCTCATTTTTATCTTGATGACTTTGTTAATCGTCAAAATTGTCGAATTTCAAAAAATCCACGAGTGAATGTGGAAAAAGCATCCACTTCTTTGGTGCAGATTTTGGGCTGGAGGCATCATCGACCGTTCTTTTTTGAAAATGCGGCTGGTCAGGCAATAACAGTTAATGGTGCTCGCTATCGCGACATGATAATCCAGTTTTTTGTGCCTAATTTGCAAGATATGGATGTGGACGACATGTGGTTTCAACAAGACGATGCCACATGCCATACAGCCCGAGAAACAATTCAATTACTGCATGAGTCATTTCCTGGTCGTTTTGGTGATCAAAATTGGCCGCCAAGAGCATGCCGTTGTAATTTTTTCTTTGGGGGTTTTGGAAGTCTAAGGTTTATGTCAACAAGCCAAAGACCACCCATGCCTTGAAGCACCAAATTGAGCGCTTTATCAATGAAATTCAGCCACATTTATGCAAAACGGTCATGGAAAATTTCGACATGCATTAAAGGTTAGAAATTGATAATAAATGAGAATGAAAAAGTATTTGTATGCAGTTACTGGTAATCTTTAAGCTCTAAATTTTTGGCTAGGAGTTGAAGCCACTTTTATGCGCGCTAGAAATTGAAAAAAAAGTCAATTAGATTTAGCTCCGAAAGTGTTACTCTGGCAGCACTTGACCCTAAGCCCAAATGGTCTGTTTGCGCCAATGAATAACATGCAATCTACCAAAACAATTTTTATTTTTTTTTTATTTACTCTTTCTAGAGGCCATTTGTATTATAATCGTTAAAGAATTTGAGATTAATTTTATGACGTTTATGTGGCTGTCAGTCTTAGGTGTTAATAATTGGAAATCGTTTGCCGTACAACAAACAGAATCCAATTAAGCTTACTCATGCATTTAAACTTTAATGTTCACTTGGAAGGTGTGGCTGTGAATTTTGTTATTTCCTCCAACACTTAGCCCTGAAATCGTATATTTAATGAGTCCCATACAACTGCCGACAGAACTATCATTCATCTTTCGGAGAATTTTTCTAATTCATTGAAACTCATTACGTTCCAAATGACCACATTTATATGATCGCATAATGAGCACAATTTAAAATCCCGACGACAGTCTGCATCCACTCCACCAAGCCCCTACAGTGTAACATTGCAAATGAGTCTTCGATATCCTCCCATAGTCTTTCCATTCAAATGATCATACTGCACCACTGCCAATTTTCCATAAAACAACTCCTCTGTATCGGGCGATGGAGTGCGGCAGCAATGGAGGACATTCGCGCTTTGTCGGTCAATATCAAAAGGATCCGCTGTTATAATTTTTAATCGATTAGTTTCACATGGATACAACCGCACCAGACGAGAGCAAAAGATCGAAGACGACCGCCTGATTTGAAGCGGAAAAAAAAAAACGAAGAAGACCCCATCAGCTCTGCTGAAACACTGGCATGCGCAGAAGTTATGAAAAATTAATAATAATGTCGAATCAATCGACTCCGATGAATTTAAATCCATGACTTGGATTCTGACTTGAAATGGTTTTGCATCTAGAGACGAACAACGCCGATGCAGTAGAAGTGTGGTGTAATCAATTTAGTGGCAATATAAAGGAGGAGCGAGGAACGCTCTCTCTCTCTCTCGCGCCCGCGCATTCACTCACTTAGACCCTAGAGGCATTTGCATTCTATTAGAGGAAACTTAAGTATCCTAGAAAATATATTCAGTGGTGGACGATAGTGAAACGAGTGCCAGTTGGTAAAGGCGCTGGATATGATGATCATAATTTTGGAATTAGGGTCGTAAAAGTACAAGGATATGATTCATAACTTAATCGTCACAACTTAATAATGCCTGTTTTTGGCTGAAAATCCAAGTCGGTTTTCCTCGTTATGGATCCTGTCGGAGAATGCGTCATTCTGCTTTATTGGGATAACCTCTGGGACAAGTATCAAAGAAATTTAATATAAAGTGTATAACTGGGTGGCACGTACTTGGGCGTACGTATATGCACATTGAAATTATTATTTTTTTCATCGAACAAACATTTTGATAATTTTCCAAAACTTGGACATACCTTAAATATGTTAAATTGATCAAAATTGTTAAAGCAATTTTCGACAAAATAGATTTTTCCACTATCGGTCTTCGGTATAGTACTCGTATTAGAGTAGATTAGAATGCAAGTTCCGATTTCACCACGAATTGTGAACCCATATAGGTACTCCAGATATTGGGTGTGGATAAAATCCGACTAGCCGCTTAGACTGCAGTCGATCATACATTCAGACAGATAGAATTGAAAAACCCACTTTCTTTAGGAAACCAATGTTCGTCAATATATGTCCCGGAATTAGCTCTACGATTGCTCCGGCCTTTGCAGAGTGAAGATAGTCAAAGTGGAGTTTAGAGTCTTTCGATAATTTATGTTTCACCATTTTCAGTTATCATCATAGCCTGGAAGGATAAGGGCGGGCATTTAAAATTAGGAATTCGATCCACAAGTGACGAAGCTCACCTTCATTTATGTGGCAGAAATTTTATTATTGGGTGGAAAAAAGTTCTAAACAGTTCCGTCAGGGATCTCTACGCAATCGACATGTTACTCTTTGGTGAACTTTTACCGATTTCTATGTTAGGGGACTTTGCTTTTTTAGGCGCTGGTGCTTCGCAACTTTTTGAAAACTAAATATAACGAACTTGGATATATAAGTGAGATTAGAACTACATAGATGGAGGCACCACTCAAACTGCGAAAAAAAAATTATTTTAAAGTAAAAGTTTTCAACTGATTTTATTGAGCGATGACGTTTTTTATGTGATTACCGCAAAGCCAAAAGAGGGTTATGTTTTCGTCTGTATTTATCCTTTTTTTTCGTTTTAGAGCTGGGCCTTTACTCAGTAATAGTGTCAGATTCCACTTCACCTACTAAACCCACCTCCAACTTCCTGCCCTTTGTGCTCAAGGGATTGCCGTCAAGTATTTCATCACGAGGAGGGCTGCAGCCTTAGGTGTTCGGCTCACTCGTATTTATAGCATCCCTCGGCGCTGCTTCTTCATAATGACCACTGTTCGTGGTCACTATCTGCCTGGTAACGTCTGAGGTTAAATCCTCGCCCAGTTCTTCCGACAAAAGATGTCGTTCTATATAGTAGATCTTTCCGCATTTTCGACTATTTCCGTTTGGACAATATGGTTTGTCGTCGTGCCTAAATCTGTAGAGATGATCCCTAAAGCATCCATTCCATAAGCATTTGAGTGAAATAGAAATTCAGCTCACCATGCTTCCGGTTGATCCATGCGTCTATGTTGGGGATCACTCTGTGCGTCCACCTGCTTTTGTTAAAGTGATCTCATCTCTGCTGCCATTCTTGCAGACTTGTTGTCGCTATTGATGCCGTTTCTCTGCTGTGAATGTACTTTTCTTACACTTCTTTAGCAAGAAGATCGATTGGCACTATGCCAGCCACTACACGCAAGGCGTCCTGGGAAGTTGTTTGGAAGGCGCCTCCGTTTTTCTCCTGTAAGATTTCGTCTTTCTGGTACCGGTCCATATTTGGAACCATATCGATGCCAAAACTTTTGTTAAGAGCATCCTTTTCCTTTATCTTGGCCCCCCGATGTTTGTGATGATCCTTGTCAGGTCAGCGGTTGCCTTTGCGAGTTATAGATATATGCTGCAGGTGTTGCTTCAATGTTAGTCTTGCATCTATAATAATGCCAAGGTACTTTAACTCCGACTTGGAGGGCAGTGCGTGATCTTCTATCTATCTATCTATCGCTCTTCTGCTGCTGATAAATACTACTTCTGTTTTTTCCCTTGCGAGTTATAGACCCATGCATGTCAGCATAGAATGTTTCAGAAATTTACGGTGTTGAAGGCGTTTTTTTTATATCCAGTGTGATTATGGCGCAGTACTTCCTTAGATGGCTTCTTTACCTATACTGACGAGTTCATTGATGGCGTTGATCGTGGAACGCGCCTTTCGGAAGTCATATTAACGATCTACGAGACCTGCTACATCATCGATCGCAGTCTCCAATCTGTCGCTCATCATGCGCTCCAGTATTTTTCAAGCTTGTGGTGGCTTATTGTCTTTTAATAGAAGTACCAGTCTTTGTTTCTTCCATTGGTCCGTAGAATACCGCATGTATGCACATTCTGACCTATCACCGGTCTATGTGTGTTGGCGCTAAAATCTGGCAGTCACTTCGACCTACTCGTTTGTATGCACATATGTATTTATGTGGCAACCTTTACTTACAGCTCAAAAAATGGCCCCGATTTGTAGAAATTGTTCGTCTACATCTCCCGGGTGACTTTAACTATGCGCCTATTCAATAACTCCAAAAAGTACGCAGCAAAATACGCTCATTTGTGAATATGGGTTTTATTATCAAAAAATTAAAGGCTTGTTTCTTTCTATGGCTAAATGAATGCTAAGATATACCAATACCCACCAATAATGACTTGAAAGCTGCTATTGCCCCATGATAATTCAGCTCTGTTCAATTTACTGCTGTCATGGTTCTGCGTCAGTGTTTCATGAACTCTTGTAGATTTGTGTCATATGTATCTTGTTGGATTAATGAATACTTAAACAAATACTCGTACATCCATGGGCGTGTGAGCATCAGTTGGCATGGGAACTTACATCAAAGGTCTTCCGTTTCGAAAATTAATGCAAAATTTGTCCTATTTTTGGCAACCTTTAAGCATCGTCTGTCAATTTTTAACATGCATTTCAGCCGAAACATTGCTTAAATCACTGGATTACTGATGCTGAAAAAAGTTTTGCCAAATACCTCAGATTCCTTAAAAGCTGTAAACTTTTATATTCGCCGAAAACTTCAGCTTAATGGCATGTTTGGGTGAGATATCACCATAACTTGGTAGTATCCAGCAGCTAGCATATAGATTTTTCGATAACCAGTTAATTTGCAGCAAATTCTCTTCATTTGATTGCTGTTTTTCTTTCCTAAAGCTTAACTTGTCAATCAGAACCAGAACTTAACTCCTTTGTATGCTTCACAAACAGCTTTCATACACCCAATAATTCACAGTGCGCTAATTACTGAGCGCGTCGCTCGCTTCGGCGTACAGTTTCAAACTCCCGAAATGGAGGCTGTCCGAAAATTCACGCAAAAAGGAATTTTGATAGAAAATACAGGTTTTTAATTAAAAATTGTAAACATTTTATTGATTCATAAAGTACACAGTACAGGGTTATGTATGGAATAGCATATCGAGTAAATGGCCTCCACGGCTTTGATAGCACATACGCACTCTTTTGTCGAAATTTCCCATGACTGTTTTGTATAAATGTGGCTGAATTTCGTTTATACAGCGCTCAATTTGCTCCTTCAAGGCGTGGGTGATCTTTGACTTGTTGGCATAAACCCTAGACTTCCAAAAACCCCATAGAAAAAAGTCCAACGGCGTTTAATTGCATGATCTGGGCGACCAATTCTGATCACCAAAACGACCAGGAAATGACTCATGCAGTAATTGAATTGTTTCTCGGGCTTTATTGCTAGTGGAACCATCTTGTTGAAACCACATGTCGTCCATATTTTGCACTTTAGGCACAAAAAACTGGATTATCATGTCGCGATAGCGAGCACCATTAACTGTTATTGCCTGACCAGCCGCATTTTCAAAAAAGAATGTTTCGATGATGCCTCTAGCCGAAAATCTACACCAAAGAGGTGGATGCATTTGTTTCTCCACAATCACTCGTGGATTTTTTGAACCCCAAATTCGACAATTTTGACGATTAACAAAGCCATCAAGATGAATATGAGCTTCATCGCTGAAGATGATTTTGTTTGAAAAATCAACATCAACTTGTTGTTGTTCCATAATCCATTCAACGAACTCCCTTCTCTGTGCGTGGTCAGTTCTTGGGGCAATTGCACTTTGTACGCATGAAGATGCAAATCTTTCGGGAGAATACGCTGTAGAGAGCTTCTCGAAATGTCCAATTCTTAACCACGGTGCCAATTGATGTTCCTGGATTCTCAACAACACTCTGACGAACTGCTTCGGTTTTGTGTGTTGAACGACTTGTTGAGGGACAACCAAAGTGTCTAAGATCACTAATTGATCCTGTCTCCCTGAATTTTTGAATTAATCGCTTCACAGTTGATGAAGTTAAATCACTATGCCGACCATATTTTGTACGAAAATTGCGAACTGTAGCTGCCAAACCTTCATTATTATTAAAATATTGTTAAATAATAAAATAGCCTTGTTCTTTCATGTAGCACTTTATTTTTCATAATCCTGAACTGTCAGCTGTCACGCTGACTTTTTTTTTTCATTGGCAACACTTTAACGCAAGAATGGCGCAAAATTCAAATTTTGCGTCCATTTTGGGACACCCTTTATTATTTTCGAACATGTCACTCTCTCCAACGTACACTTTATTTTCCATAGTAGTGAACTTTGCCCGACGTACGAGTACAACACATAAACTGGAGGGCTAGATCCTAAGCTATCTCGGGAACTATTAAACGAAAATCCAGATAGATGCCCATGCATGTTATAGGCAGAGCAGATGAGGTTAGGTTAGGGTAGGAGGGCTGTATCCAGCATGTGTAACTTCATCCTTAAAATACATGGAAACATGTGACTAAAAAAAACCATTTGGATCTCTTAATAAAGTTCTTAAAGTCAGTTAGAGGTTATTTTCCACGCTATCGAAGGAACTTGTGCCTAAGCATCTTAGGCGACGTTTCTGGAAAGCCGGACAGTGGCATAGGACTTAGCTCTACTGAAGAGCTGTTTGGCTGTTAACACATGTGATTATATGGCTGGTAGTTCCATCGCTGGCACAGTTTGTACCACTTTTTTAACCGCGTAGATCTCAGCTTAGAAAACACTGCAGTAGTCAGTCTACTGTCTGTATGACTTGTTAATACTCAGTGCCTCTGGAAAAACTCCTGCCCCCGTTCATATTGTCGTCTTCGAGCTGTCTGTGAAGATGGCTTTACGTTTAATAGTAGGGTTGAACTTATTCCAGTCCTGTCTATCGGGTAAAGAGGCGTGAAGCTCTTATTGAGTGATACTGGAGTTTATCGTAATCTGTATAGGGCATAAGTTTTGCTTGATGAAAGATGTTCAGTATTGGTGCGTGTCCGAATGTACGACGTTATCAAATTTTGTGCTCTCACAGTCTGAGTGCCCCTTTGGCTACAACGTTAATTGTGTAAAGCTCTAGAGACCTGAGGTACCGACGAGTTTCCAGACCGGATTTTAGTGCACCTGTTATGCATAGGCAGGCTATTCTTTGCACCTGGTTGAGATTTTTTAAGTGTAACTTTGTATTTGCCGCCTCCCATCATACAACTGAGCAGTAGGTTATAATGGGTCTCACAATAGCAGTGTATATCCAGTGTACATGTGTGGTTGCAGGCCCCATTTTGTTTCCAAAGGCTTTCCTGCATGCTTAAAATTCATTGCGACCTTTTTTCATCCTTTCTTCCGTATTCCGTTGCCAGTTTAGTTTGGAGTCGAATACTACCCCCAAGTACTTGACCTCGGTGAAGAAGCTTAGTCGAGTGCCTTTCAGCTTTGGCGGATTCCATTTCAGTATTTTATAACTTCCTGTGAACAGGACCAGTTCCGACTTCCCTGGGTTCACGAAAATCCCTTTGGTCTCTGTCCAATCGGAAATGATTCACCTGTCAATTCGTCAATAAGGTGGCTGAACTGAACTTTTTCGCTGAGGGATTTCTCCATCGTACGTATACTAGTTACCTCATGAGCTGGTTAAAAATTATGGAGGTCTGATCAAATTGTATCCGACCACTCCCATGGAATCGTAATTCGAATGTATAATTGGATTTCCTTACGTGTCATATGAATGGGTGTTCTGATCTATCAACATTAGGAACAAAACCTTAGGCGACCTAAGGAATTTGTCCAGAATATGTTTGTGATTTCGCTCACAAGCTAGGGGCCATAAAGTATTTTTTTAATTTTGGTGGGGGCGAAAGCCCCCATTTATTTGGCTTATTGCAAGCTACAACTAACTTAAGGCTAAAACTTAAAACTAAGACTTAAAGCTAAGGAAAATGGTGAAGGAGTTCGGCTTTGAAGCAGGGAGTGCAGAGGTTAAAATAAACATGAGTGAGGTTTGAGTTAACTTTTTGCAGCATACGGGAAATTGCTTCATTATATTCATATGAAGCGCGGTGAGACGGTAGATAGAAAAGACAAGGGCATTGTAAATTTCGTGGGTTAGTATTGAATAAAATTGCGTTATAAAGAGATACGCGATCGGCAGAGCCTCAAAGAAGTCGTTTCTCTAAAGAAGTGCTCAGGTTGATGAGGTTGAGGTGGTCTTGATAGGGAGGCAAGATAAATGGATCGTTGCAAGGAAGACCTCGAAGGCCAAATCGAAGAAATCGATGTTGAATATTCTCGATTCTGGACACATGAACTTGCTGAAAGGGTGACCACGCTTGACTGGCGTATTCAAAGAGGGATCCGGTCACGTAAGGGCCGGAGAATTCTTTGGACGATCGTTTGATAAAGCCAAGTGATGAGTTAGCTTTACGAATTATCTCATCAATATGTGAACAGAAATTTAGTTCCCTATCGTACAATATTCCCAGATTGCGGAGAGATTAAACCGTGGATATAGGTTGACCATGGCGAAGGTAAAAGCGGACGGAGGACACGTGGTGCTTACGTGATAAGGTAATGGATTGGCATTTGGCGATACTGAGCTTTGTAGGCACCAGTTCGAAAAACTATCAAGGTCTTATTGAAGAAGAAAGTAGTCATGTGGTGAAGAGATGGCTTTAAAAAATTTGGTACTATCAGCGTACAGAGAGAGGAAAAAGTGTTTAATAACCGTCTCAACATAGTTTATGGTTAGAATGAAGAGAAGGGGACCTAGACGGCTGCCTTGCGGAACACCAGAGGTGTCCCAGAAAGGAGTCGATAGGATAGGCAAGAAGATATCCATTTTAATAATATGAGTTCCAAAACGAGGGCAGACAATTTGAAGAGGATTAAGTTATGAGATGTCTTATCAAAAGCGTTACTAAAACCAGTTGTAATAACGTAGACTTCTTTGCCATTCTCTAAGGCAGACAGGGCGAAGGACACGAATTCGACTAAGTTAGTGGTAGTTGATCTACCGATCAGAAAGCCGTGTTGGATGGGAGAGCTAAGAGACTTGCACTGAAAGCTTAAAGCTTCGTATAAAATACTTTCGAAAAGTTTGGGCAGATAAGAAAGTTTAGCAATGGGGCGATAGTTTGTTACTTCGTTCTTTGATCCCTTTTTGTGTATCCCTTTGACTGAAAGAGGTCTTCCAAATCAGTTGGCAATGGTTTGCGGATTAGTTGATGATATGTTTTCTTTTATAGTTGACGCTGATAAGGAGAGTTATAAAGATGATTGAATTGAAGGTAGGAACCGAGATAGTTGGAATAGTCCAAAACAGAATTGGTACAAGAAAGCTGCCCATAATTTGTTTCTCTTGTTAAGTAAGGCGCGAAGTTTGCGATTATACCAAGGGGGGATGAAGATGAAAGAGAAATAGAATTAAATATTTTTTTGTAAATATTTGTTAGGGCTTCGTTTAAGGATAGGTTAACAAACTCAAAGGAACACCTACTCTGGAAGGCATTTATTTTGCAGAAATTAGCTTTATGAAAGTCTTAAGAGGTGCGAAATGCGGGAGAAGTAAGTAGACGAGCTTAGTGATTCCTCAGCTTTTTCTCTCAATGAAAATGCTGCTGAAAAATCTACCTAACTTAATATGACAAGGAATTTCACTCCATCAATTAGTTTATATAATCTAAATGGCTTTCACGCTGGGATTTAACACACTTTCATTTCTCTGCTCCAGGAAGGAGCTTGATTGGGTAAATAGAGCTACTACCCAAACCGAAGGTGCCAGGTTATTAAGAAAATCTAAACATCCAAGCGAGCTAAGGTTAACAACACCATTGCTGCGCCTTA
This sequence comes from Pocota personata, assembly GCA_963082735.1. Classification (NCBI taxonomy): domain Eukaryota; kingdom Metazoa; phylum Arthropoda; class Insecta; order Diptera; family Syrphidae; genus Pocota; species Pocota personata. Next base: position 42,048,727 of record OY720429.1, on the reverse strand, counting down.
ATCCTATCCTACCAGCTACTAGTTAGTGCAAGACGGTTACTTATGTACATGAGCAAATTGATTAAGCTAGCTGCGGTCCTTCATCCCTCCGTATCCATCCTCCAGTTTGCCAGTTTGACTCTACACCTTTAATTTTTATATAGGGAACTGCGCACGACCATTCATCCTCAGACCGCTCCTGGCTGTGCCGCAATCCTAGTCGTATCTTATCCAAAGTATGAGAACATTCATTGACGGTATAAATTGTCAGTTTAGTGTTCGATTCATAATTATGCGGGACAAATGTCGTCGCTCGCTATCGACTGAGTTCAATTTCCGCTTACACGGTCAAGCAAACGATCGCGCATCATGTCACCGATCTCCAAGTACCAAGTATCTATATATATGTATATGTATCTACGACTATTGCCCGCCAGCTAAGTGCTTAATGTCAATCATAATGTCCACGCATTTAATACGATCCCTGTCCCCAAATAATTGTACAGCCATTACATTCTGTCTCGAGGCGTTAAGATTCAAATGACGTTCCAGTCGTATCCATAAGGCACCCTGGCTGCATGGACCATCGTAAACCTTCATCATGGTGGGACTAGGAACACCGATGAATGGCGCGTTGAGATATCGCCTCCGGCCGTAATGGCACGAAGAAGGCACCCTCCTGCGAGTGACCGCTTTTAAACGAGAACGTTTTGTGGTGCAGCAGCGCGCGTGGCGGCCTATCCACCGCTCTCACACAAGACATGGGTTAATTTTAATGTTAAAATGTGTACCTCAGCCGAAGATAAAAATTATTCAATTCCGCATCGCGCCGCAACAACGAATATTATGATGAGTTACTTTTTTGCCATTTTGACGATGCTCTCCGCTGTGGGTGTGTGCGCGTTTGTATCTGCCATTCTGTGAACTCAATTGGAGGGCATAGATAAATTAATTCTGCTATCTGTCGTTTGTTTAGCAATTCTAATTGCACATTTGCGCAAAAGTATCTTTCGTATCTGTTTGCTGGAGCGCTCTGTATGAAGCTATTAATATTCAATGTCGTTTGTTTGCCGATTGACACTACTGAGATACAGTATCGTATGCGGTTGCACTTTCCGACAGTGGGGAGGGTGGATGAACAGATACAGAGTGAGGATAACAATGGATCGCATGAGTGACTGTAGCTGGCAATTAAACACAACCAAGCCGAACCGAAGGTGTTTATCTGATTGAATTGGCGATTCGAGTGTATTTATGTTAGCATTACGAATTCATTATCCATATTATATTTATTGAGTGTTAAGCGGAGATATATATGTGAGTTTATCTACTAATTTAGTATCTGTAGCTGGGATGTTATTAATGCAATTGTTGTGTTTGAAAAGTTTCTTGGAAAACGTTCTGTGTTCACTGCCAGTCTGTGGTTTTTACTGGTGGGAAAATACAATTTTGTGATTGACCTATTTATTGACGTCAGATGGAAAATCCTAAGACGAGGATACAGACAAACAGGTGTAAATTACAATTTAGAGAGGAAATGCCTAAGCAGAATGTCAGCAAATGAGTTTAAATCCACATTGGTGAGTTACTTTATAGCGGAGTTGGCAGATGTAGCTACGTGAATCTGGGTAAACTCATTTTGTCATCCTTATATCTGCTTCGGAACAGATGGATCGATTTATTTATGGCTTTAATGATGTAAAATGATTTCGGGCATATGGCTACTACGGGAGCATCTCAGGAATTGCATCCTGGATCTCCAAATTTCTATCAATTTTTCGAGCATTTGAGGCAGTATCTCATGAATGGTACGCTCGATATTGGCTTCCAAGGCTGAGATCGTTCTTGGCTTATCCGCATATACCAACGACTTCAAATATCGACACAGAAAATAGTCCAGCGGTGTCAAAATAGACGATCTTAGACGCCAGGCCACAGGTCCGTAATTTTGTCATCGAACACTTTCTTCAATAACTCGATGGTTTCGGCAGCAGTATGGCATGTGGCGCCATTCTGTTGAAACCAATACTCCTGCAGACCGTGTTCACGTACTTTTGGAAATAAAAATTCGTTGATCATGGCACTATACTGGGCGCCATTGACGGTGACATTTCGATTTTCTTCATTTTTGAAGAAGTAAGGCCCGATAATGCCGCCAGTCCATAAACCGGAACAAATTGTGCATTTTTCAGGGTTCATCGGTAGCTGATGGATGACTTTTGGATTTTCCTCACTTCAAATCTGATAATTTTGTTTATTAATAAAGTCACTGGGACAGAAGTGAGTGGATCGACTTTCAACTGTTTAAGCGCTCAATCGCTGAATTCACGATGTAAAGTAATGGAGCATTTTCGTCCATTCGCTCCATGTGGCCGAGGCAGTGTAGTCGACGGATTTTTGCCTTCTGGACTACATTCACATCTTTGTACATTTCATAGAGTTCGCGGTTATGTCTACTCCTCCATTCGCCCTACTCGCAGATAGGACCGAATATCTGGCGTATGATTTTTCTTTCGAAGGAGCTCCGTAAAGCACGACTTGGAAGATCAATGTTCTGAAGAGCATGAATTTGGTCCGTCGGGTTAGGAGTTTGAACCCTACCTGTTTAGACAGGCCGAAGTAGCAACGGTTGCCAAGGGTTATCCTGCGCCGAATCTCCACCAGCATACACTTCGTTTTACTCTCATTGATCTCAAGACCAACTCGTCCAGCTGTAAATGGTTCAATAACGGCACGTTGGGAGTCCGCGACAATATCTATGTCGTCAGCATAACCCAACAACTGGACGGATTTGAAAAATATAGTGCTTTCCGTGTTAACACCTGCCCGCTGCGCTATACGTTCTAACACGAGGTTGAAGAAGTCTTCTTACCGAAATTCAGTACTTGTTTAGAAAAAATTGGAGGTTTTACTCCCAATTCGGGAGCGAGAGGTTCAAGGTACGAATCCAAGAAAACACAAAAATAAAAAAAATAAAAGTTTTCTCATGATCCCACCTCTCGCGACCGTCTGACAAACATCCGAGAGTAAAGTTGACATGAAAAGCTTCTCTCAATATAATAAAAATACCCTTCGGAAAGGGGGGAGCGTGGGGCGACACAACGTGAAGAGTTTTTTCGCGATCCCGAAATCGGGCAACGCATTATAAAGCTCGGTGCGATAAATGCTGTCATAAGCGTCTTAAAAATCGATGAAGAGATGATGGGTATCGACCTAGAACTCATTAGTCTTTTCTAGAATTTGCCGAAGTGTGAAAATTTGGTCATCATTGATATCGACCATTTTTTGGGGTGCAAAATAGATTTAGACGTTCACATAGTACACTGGACAGCATCTTGTAAGCTATTAAGCGAAAAAAATCGGCAGCAACAAATAATAATTCATTGCAATCAACCAAATTGTGGCTGACGATGAGAAATTTGTTTTTTATAAAAATATTTAGCATCCTCGATAGTGACTGAATCCTTCAAATAAAGTGTAGCAAATACCTAAAGCAGGTTGGATATGCGTGGCGGTGTTGACAAAGGAATATTATGGTTAATAATTAGACCGACTGAAGGCAGATTTTTAAGAAACACGACCAGCATTGATCAATAGCCAAGGGATACTCTTCCAACAAAACAATGCCAGGTTACATGTGACAAGAGAGATAATGTTGGGACGTTATGGGTCTTTCAGCTCATTGCCGCCAGTGATTATGATCTTTTCAGGAACGTGCAAAATCATCTGAGAAATCAGATCAGGCATTAACAAACATAGAACTACGAACAGAACCACTTGTGGTATGACAGTCGAGTGTATAACATGCACAGGTTTAGGATTAATCAACTGAATTATATTTGAACTGTGGACTTTTATTTAAGGATAAACCACTTCTATGTCCGAGTAATTTTATAAATCTGGCATAAAACATTTGTCAGTACATTGGAGTGCCATCATAAGGAGTGGTGTTGTTCCTGTTTTTTTTTTTTTTTTTTTTTTTTAAATAAGACATCGTATTACTTATGGGATGTTCTATGTCCCAACAACTTGAAGAGCTGCTGAACATCAACTCAATGTTTCCACCAGCTTCCTTCCCAATATCAACTATAGTCGTTGAAAATACCTCCAACACTTACTGCTGCACTTCATCACCACCATTGATCAATCATTTTGGAACCTCTTGGACTCGAACAGAATAGAGTAACAGAATTGATAAACTTGAGAAGTGCAATCAGCAGCATTATAATCACGCTGCCTTCATTATATACAGAACTTCTAAGCATGCTGACAAGTACTGGTTAAGAAATCTTTCTTACTTTTCTATACAAATACGCATTCACCCCTAATGATGTTTTCGCCTTGGTTAAGATAAATATGACCAAATTAGATAAGTTTACCAAACACAATAAACTTAAATCTAAGAATAATAGCTCTAAGCCCATCTCCAAACCTAGTTCTAAGCATATTACCCTTGACAATAACCCCAAACGTAAACCCAATACTACTAACCTGCCCCCTTCTAATCAGTCGATCAACAACTCTAAGTCCGACAGTAATAATTGGTATTTCAAAGTGGGTTTATTTCCAAATTTGAATTCTGCTGCTAGATTGCCGAATTCCAAGCGCGTGCCATTTGATCTCATGCCTGTCCGCACTCCCGCACCAAATACTAAGGATACTCCCCCCGCCAACTACCCTAGTTTCATTCATTCTCACACTCTTAAGCCTGCTCCCTCCTCATCGTCTGCCCACCTAGATCTATTTCTATTAGTGCTAGCCTACCCACCTGTTCAACTGCAACTCCACCAACTCCAACATCGCATGACCTGCCCTTTTAGATCGGCGGCTGCCACCCACTGCTAAACTTACTAACTCACTAACACTTAGCAGATTCCGATGATAATGGCCTCTATTTAATGTCACGTTTGGGAGATCAGAAAACTTATCAAAGTGTCCGTCTTTAACTTGCCTACTTGCACGATAAAGCTGATTCCGTTGGGAAAACTAATTCCAACATTAAGGTCTCCTTACTGATATGAATTCTTTGATGCATACATTCATCCAGTACCATGAGAGTTTCAATATACCACCTCTTCATGTAGCAATCGATCTCTCGTCTTACGCATCTTACATCAGCTCTAAACGTAGGTCCCACCTCCAGGAAACTCGCGTCGACTTCAATAATTACATTCGCCCCTAATTAGATTCCGTCTCAACCTCCGCTTTCTGACAAAGATTCCATCTCCAAATATCCCTAATGGTATTGTAACTTCTCACCTATGCTTGTCCATTCCATTTATTACCAGAACGTGAGAAGTCTGCGAACTAAAACCTCCGCCGCCCTTCTTAACTCTCAAAACCTCCACTATGATATTTTGGGTCTAAATGAAACCAATCTGTTTTGAGATTACAATAGCAACGAACTATTTGCCTCAGACTTCATTGTTCTCCGGGACGATGGTCTTGAGAAAAAAGACGATTCCTCTGGTCTCGGAGTTCTTTTGACAATACACAATTGCCTCGACTCTACATTCTTTAAAACTTTGCACACCACTAATTTTGAGATCATTTGTTTCAAAATAAGTATATCTGGATACAACGTCTGCATCATCTGCTGCTACACTCGCCCTTCCCAGCCCACCGAATCCTATCAGTTTGTAATAGACGCGATTGATTCTCTGTTTAATGTTGTGACTACCCGCAACGCTATCATAATCTAGGGGGATACTAATTTCCCCGATCTTCAATGGCCTCTGTTTGATGACGAGTTCACTTTGTCGCTACAAATTCCTCTTCAGACAAACAGATCCTTTTCATTGACTGTCTCTCCGATTCTGGCCTTTATCAGTTAAGTGGCATTACTAACAACTTAGGTAGGCAACTCGACCTGATCTTCTTATCAGACGCCGATGACTATGTTGTTTCATCGAGCAATCATATTCTTCAACATTAATAGAACCATCACACTGAGAAGTCTTACAGTTTTAATTTCCATAAAGCAGACTTCGTAGAACTGAATAACTTACTAAGTAATGTCTCGTAACTTAACGTTTCAATGTTATTTTTGAAAATCCGAGCATTTCTGTAAATACTCGTAATGCTCTCGCGTTGTTCTATTCCGAAATTTCCAACAGTTTCATGCAATCTACAGAAGAACTCCTCGTCTTCCCCACCTTGGTTCAATGAAGAGTTACGCTCGCTTCGCAACATTAGAAATAACCTCTGTTGCTTCTCGATGGACTCTGCATTCAAATAGATTTTTTTCCCAAACCAACATAGATTTCTTAAGAGAAGATCAACAACCACAAACTTAACTGAACTCGTTTCTAACACTCCGTAAAAAACGAAATCTCTTATTTATCTATCTATGCTGATAACATGAACATTTTCAGACATATTTCATACGCATCTGACTATCTCCCATTTCAAGCTGATTCGAACAACTTTTGAACATGGTACTGGTACAAAATTTCATTGAGCTCAATGTATAGCCTTACGAGTATATATAATGGCTTGGTATTATATATACTCGTAAGTGTCTTCCACAGATGACAGAGAACAAAATTTTCGCTGTCATGTTGATAAAATTATTAGCAGAGCTAACTCCGAGCACGGTTTTGTGAAACGCTGGTCTAAGGAATTCTCCAACACTTATGACACGAAATCTCTCTTTTTCACATTTTTTAGATCAATCCTTGAATATGTTAGCCAAGTATTATAGTATAGTCGCCCTATCACGGTACCCATTCCTTTCGAATTGAGGCCTGTCAACGCAGATTCATCCGTTTTGCTCTACGCGGTCTTCCTTGTGTAGACAGATATAAACTGAGGATCGTTTAAAATCACTCGAAAAACGCCATGAAATTACTTACATTCTCTTTGTACATCAGCTATTTGCAGGGAACATGAAAAGCTCTTGCCCTGGTACAAATGATATCCCCCAACACCAACCCTAACAATATGAGATCTGTACCCCTCTTCTGCCTTAGCTTTTAACCGGAATACTGCCAACGGTATTAGCTCCTTCCATTTTTAGTGCAGCAAATTGGCCTTCTTAATGTTACTTCCGCTCGCTATCCGCCTTAATTTTTTAGTTTAGTTAGTTAGCTTTAAGTCTTTTTTTTCTTTTTAAGGGAGTATAATTTAGTTTTTAACTTACAGCTTCTACTAAGCTTAAGTATATAAATAAATAAATATATAATGCAGCAACAGATACAGAATTTGGAGAGACCATTTCTTATTTAACTTCGGAATCTACCACGCGCACATGCCATCGAGCACGATGTGACTTTTAGATTGTAGATTGGTTATAGGGATGTACGTGCACTGCGGCCTTTATAGATCTATTGTGCTCCCCCGGCTTGGAGTTCAAGTTCATAGTGCACTTAGAGCACCTTCTCCAGTGCAACTGCATTGTTGAACCGGAGAAGATGTGACTTAGTTTCATTTCCCAATTGCCGAGATTTTGTTTCGACCATCAAACCGTTAATTTTCTGAGAGCTATTTGCTTCCGTAATGAGTTATTAGTGTCCCTTACATGACCTGACCGACTATGGAGTTATTGCCCTTTTTGTAAAGTGCGACCAATGCACTGAAATTTTTGCTTCAATCGCACCCATTTGTTTCTGGTTAGTTAGACCGAATTAGCTGACCAAGCCAAGCTTATGCAGAGCAATAATTCTCAGTTGGGTCTCAAAATAAGTTTAAAGACTAACATCCAACCGAGTGAAATTCGCTGACAACATTGCTAATGGCGTTACAAACCATATTTATACTCTTTACGCTAAGTGACCAATTGAAATCTGTGATCCCTAGTGGTCTTTGTAGCCTTCTCTAACTGCTTTCCTATCCCAATGTTCACAGCGCAGAAAAACAGGGATTAATTCGAATTAATGCAACCGAATGGTGTTGGGTATGCTGAATTATTGTAATGAGATGTCTTGTAACCGACCTATGCAAATAAGACTCGTTTCTCTTTCGGACTGTTTGTCCCCCTTCCAGGATCAATCTCTATATGATTCATGCAGTGCAGCAGTCGCTCCACCGTGTGGACTTGTAGAAAACCAGTCCGCCGCCGCGAGATACAGTGGTACAATCTGCGCCACAAAAACGAGACAAAAACCATCGAGAAAACGCGAAAATTTCCATGAGTTCATAGTGCACAAATTTTCCATAATGTCATCGAGTCTCTATGGCATTTTAGTGGCCCATCCATGCCTCAAGAAATGCACACCCAGAGGGAGAAGAAAACCGTAGTCTGGGCGACAAAATGTATGCGCAGCATTTTTATCACTGCACTTGAGTTTTTTTTTTTTTTTTTTTGTACGTTTTTGTTTTCTGTGGCAAAATCCTAGTACCGCACACTATGGAGGAAGAATCCAATCTCATCTCTGATGCCAGGCTGCGTTTGATTTTTCATACGCTAAGCGTAATACAGAATCTCCTACTGCTGCTGGGTCTCCAACAATAGTGGTCACCACAGCAGTATAGCGTAGCCCAAGGACCAGGCCGAGTGTGATGATACCAAACATTCCCAGAAATATTGGTGTAGGTCACAATAAGATTACATGCTGTGCATCTCATTGTATGCAAAGCAGGACATGGGGTTGTGTTGCTATATTTTCGTTTGTTTTTCCAAAGTTGTGGCCTGCTCTTCGGTTGGTTGTGTTTTTTGGGCTATTTTTTTCTACTCCTTCGCCTCGTAGGGCCTTCATTGTCCAACAAATATGCAAAAGAAAGGGAATGGGAACCGCGCGAGATGCAAGGTCTGGCCAATATAAATGTACATACGTCCAGAGAGAGAGATACATGTTGTTTTCTGCTAAAACGCATTCATTGCGAAGACACGAAATTTTTTCACTGTGCCCCTGGGATCCGAGGGATGCCACATATTTTGAATGGAATTGTGTTCTGTGATCGTTTCTGCTTCGTTTTTGTTTACTTGTGGCATTTATGCGCTGATAAGTGCAGGAGCAATCGATGATATGGTCTTTGCCATAGTGGAGGAGATATGGGAACGTGTAGTGCATTTGTTGTATCCAAGGATGGGAGCAGAGCAGGTGCTAAAATGTTTCACATAAATGCGAACAATGGTGGAGGTTTTGTCAAATGTACTAACTTGCAGTAAGCAAATACACAGATTCTGATCATGCTTTTGATACACTCCTGAGTTATTGAGAAACAATTTATAAATAAATTCTATTACTATTTTAAATTTTCCATCATAAATCAGTAAATAATATATTTATGTAGATTCTGAGTAAAGATCTATCTGCAATATTTCGGTAGAATGACAAAAAAAGCGGTTGAAACATTTGATTCGTACATCCATGTAATATAACTTAATCCTTATTAAGTTTTGCCTCTCCTAATGACTACTAGACTTTTATACCCTGTCCAGCGTATATTAATTTTGTCACCCAAAAGTAAAGGGTGTTTTTTTTTTCAAATTGGCAATACTTTTTCCGGCGACAGTCCATTTGACAGCTGACAGCTGATTTGTGCTCAGTTTGGTTTGCCATTTCACCATGAATACACTTCCGCCAGATAAACGCTTGCAAATTGTGTAAATTTATTTCGAAAATCGTGTTTGTTTTGTATTTCATGAATCGTTTTAGTACCACGCATAGTCTAATTTATAATATGCATCCGCAGAGACATTGTACAGAGCGCACCGAAGAAGTTTTGCTGCTGTGGAGAGTAGTATTGAGGAGGACTCGTATGAGTCAATTGGCAATTGGAGATGTGTTCATCCACTTTATGGAAGATTTTACGGAAAGATCTTGGTTTACGAGCTTAAAAGATCCAGCTCGTTAACAAATTAAAGGCGCTTGACTATAGTGTACATCGTACGTTCGGTGAATGGGCCGAAAACGAGATTGATCGTGAACATCATTTTCGCCACAAAATTCTGTTCAGCGATTTGGAGTAAAAAATATGCGCAAACCATTATTGGGACGCCGTCACATTTACAAAAGTCTGGTGGAATTATTTATCCATATTTCTTCAAAAGAGTTGCCGTCGAGAATGTTACGGTCAATGGAGAGCGCTATAGATCCATGATTACTGACTTTTTCGTTCCCCAATTGAATGGCATTAATGTGGAAGACCTGTGGTTTCAATAAGGCGACACAACATGCCGCATAGTGCGAGTTACGTATCTAAAGATACTCAGCCACATGCCGAAATCCAATCTCGTAAGCTTTACTCATATTACCTCACAGTCACCGCATAGTTCACACATTACATTCCTTAACTTGCAATTACAGACCTTGCTTTTGCTTTGTATCTTACTTTTTGCAACTTAAACACTTTGCCATAGCTAAGAAATATATTCCAGAACCTTTATGAAATCAAATAAAGCGAAGTTAATTGTGAGACGTAGTTCGAAATAGTCATGTTTGATTTTTTTATCGAATGGGTTCTTGAAACCCATAACTGGAGCAGTTGAAGTAGTATTCGGTACGAGAAAAAACCACGTTATCGTAATGTCAAGAGAATATTGGCAAAGTAAAGATTGAATGAGTGAATAATATCAAGTAAAGTCAAGAGAACAAGTAAGGAATAAAATAGTGTAATGCCAATAGAATATTGGAAAACAGAAATAAAAATTAAGACCAAAAGAATATTGGCAAGTAAACAGTAAAGTATGTAAACGCTAAAAGAACTAAAGTAGTGCGGTTATTCTCGGTAGCCTTCTAGCTTTCAATCGAATCGAATCAGCAATAGACCATCATTGAAGAACCATCATCGAATTCAATAATCATCATCGAACTCAAAGGATCAGCATCATTGAAGAACCATCATCGAATTCAACAATCATCATCGAACAGAGCAATGAAAACAATATTCCTAAACTTGTGCATGTGAGTCAATTGTATTGAATATTTCCCTTGAACCCTTTAGTTCCTAAAAATATATACATATATCAAATAAACCAAGAACTCGTCCCTACTCATACAATCTATGTTCCAATAAGTTAAGTGCCTCTTCAATAGAACTTGAAGATTCTGTAAGCAATCTAAGTAATTTAAGTAGTTTTGATAATTTCTACGGAATGCCTTTAAGCAATACGAAAGCGGCTGGGCAAGTTGCTCAACAACTTCAGCAAATCACTGAACAAGCACAACAAGATACTCAACAGCAACCGCAGAAAGGGGGAAATGAAAAGCATAGTAATGCTCAAGGAATACCTCCCATTCCTCAAGTAGATCTCTTTCAAGCTTTAAGAATTCCTAACCCTATCAAGGACCAAACTTTGATGATATTCCAATCAATAAATGGCGCGTTACAAGCCAGAATAATGCTCAGAGCAATTAGGAATAAATATGCGCTCCATCGTTGTTGCCATTTTGTCATGCTAATTACTCTCTCTGATGGGTTCGCTTCGTTGTTGATTAACACAGGCTCCTGATTGCTAGTTTCATATGTTTTTTTGCGATTCCTCAGCCAGTATGTCAATTGGGAGTAATCCTGGGATAGCATAGGCTGCCTCTTCCGATATTGTGCGAAATGTACTGCATACTCTAATTGCGCAGAGTCAATAAGTCGATTAAATTTTATGCCTATATGATTTAACTTTCATGGCTTCAACCCATATTGGTGGTGGCGTCGGCTGTATCTTAGTTCCCCATGGTTTCGCATGATGCGCACTAGTGCATTATTCGCTCTTGAGGCCTTGCCACTAACATATTCCAGGTGTTCATTAAAGGAAAGCCTTGTATCAATCATGACGCCTAGGTATTTGATGGCGTGCTTCGATGTAATCTGGTGTCCTCCTATCGTAAGAGTGATTATTTCCCACTTCTTTCTGCTACTGATTAGTACCACTTCTGTTTTATGTTCTGCCAGCTCTAAACCCACAGATTGCAGTCAGCGTTGAACTATCCCGATTGTGTCATTGCTTAGTTGAATCACTTCTTCCAGTACCTTGGCGACCACGACTATCGCTACATTATCGGTGAAACCCACAATCGTAGCTTCTTCTGGTAAAGATATGTTGAGTACCTCATCATACATAACATTCTAGAGGAGTGGGCACAAAACAGAAGCCTGCGGTACCCCTCCTGTCACAGCATACTCCTTGGGACCACCATCTGTGTCATATATCAGGATCCTTTGTCTGAAGTAATCCGTCACTATCTTCATGATGCATGTTGGTACCCTTCTATTTCGAAAGGCTTCCAGTATGTGGTTCCAGTTTGCGGAGTTAAATGCATCAAGTGTGATTACTGCACAGTACTGTTTAGCATCGCCTATCCATCTTCTTCCTTCTATGGCTTTTTTCGCTGTGGTTACAACCACTCGGATTGCATCTATTGTCGAGCTTGACCTTCGGAAACCGTACTGATGCTCTGCTAGTCCGCCCGCGTTTTCGCTGGCCACTTTCAGCTCTAGGAATTTTCCAGCCGTATCTAGCATACAGAGGGGGCGAAATGACGATGGATTTCCAGATGCATTGCTTCCTTTGGGGATCAGTACCAGTTTTTGCTTCTTCCTCTCTGGGAATACCCCTTCACTCAGGCATGAGTTATACATATTCGCAAACATGTTCGGTCTTAGAACTTAATAAGACTTCTACGCGCCAATTTGTATTACTGTTGTAGTTTCGTGAAGGTGTCTCTACCCCTATAGCGTTGGTACAGCCTTATTGCACGATGACATTCAGAACGCAAGCGTGAGATTTGCTCGTTCCACCAGTAAACCGGTGTACATCCGCGGGTGTTATTTCTACGTGGAATAGATATGTCACATGCCCTTGTAATGTACTTCATCATCTATTGCGTCTTGCTAAGAGCTGGACCTGAGAGTGGCAAGTTGGCAAACATAATTTTGAATGTCTCTTCGTCAAAGGTGCCCGATTTCCAACCTACTCTTTGTACTATGTTCCTCGATTGGCGACTACCTTGCCTTTGCGTTGTTTTAGTCTGGAATAGTATTGCCTGGTGGTCGCTATGAATATAATGTTGGCTACCAGTCCAAGTTATTTTCCGTATTACGGAGCTGCTAACAAAGGTAAGGTCTTCGATGGAGCCTACACCATTTCTACTAAACGTGTTTTCATTCCCACTGTTGACAAGTATTACATCTAGAGTTGCAAAGGCCTCCAATAGTGTAGTTCCTCTCCTATTCGTCCTCTGGCTACCTCACTCCATAGCCCACGCGTTGAAGTCGCCAGCTATTACCACAGGGCTTCTCACTCTGGTGGTAAGTCTGTCCAGAAAGTTTTCGAACTGTGCCTTCTGTATATTTCTTGAAAATGATGTTTCCCACAAGTCCAGAAAGCAACTGTGCCTGTTGCGTCGAATACCCATCCATTTTCGCTGTGATGTCTACACGGTTCACTAAGTATAGCTACATCTATTCCTATCTCATGTACGGACTGTGAAAGCAGGTCTTGTGCAGCTTGACAATGATTTAAGTTTAGTTGCAGTACTTTCATATTTTCCGCAGTTCCATCATCGCCATTTGATAAGATGGGCATCTCCTACTTCCTGTGACATGGTTACTGCCAGTGGATTCCTTGCCTGGCAGAGTATGCACCTAGGGTCTAGGGAACACGTTTTCATCGTGTGGCCCTCTTTCCCGCATCGGATGCAGTGGTTGGACCAATCATTTACACTTTCGCAAGTTCTTGATATGTGTCCAAAGCCCATGCATTTATAGCATTTTATTGGAATAGTCTTTTCGCGTATGCGGCAAACCACCCATCCTACTCGAATTTTGCCTGTAGTGATAAGTTTGTTTGCTGCCTCTGCTGGTAAGCTTATTGTTGCCGTCTGTGTACCACTGTAGGCTTTACGTAGTGACTTAATCGCCGATACATCCAAGTGGTAAGAACTCTCCAGATATTAGTTGAGAGCATCGCAGATTTCATCCTTGGTTGTTATCTCATCAAGATCCTTTACTTCGAATACCACCTCGTGTGTCAGTGTCCTCACTTCCGCTTGTTATAGCAAAACTTTTTCAACTTGGCCTTGTAACGTCTTCAAGTCCGCAGATCTCTTGAGTTCAATTAGCAGATCTTCTTTGGTCGTTTTCCTAATGTGGTTGACATGGTTTTGGCCTAGTTCCTTGAGCTCAGGATCGCTTTTGACCTTTCGGAGAATATTTGCATACTTAAGTTGGCCTATTGGCTTTAGAACTAATACATCAGGACGAATTGGCTTCTTAGGTATTTTCACGCGTGCTTTTACCCTTTTCCATTCAGCTTCGATTGGGTTTATCTGTGCCGGTACCTGATTAGGTAGTTTCTTCGGTCTTTGCTTGACCTGGCTTTTAGTAGTCCACGCTATATTCTGCATTGGTTGCTCTCCATTGATTGTTGCCTTTCTTTTCCTTCTGGGGGCTGGAAGTTGGCTATTTTGCGGAGCTACTTGCACTTCACCTTTTGGTGTGACGTTTCTTTTTCTCTTGGGAGTGGGGAACACATCCTTGTCACAAACTGCAGTGCCTTGTACTATCACCTATTTCTTGTAGGCCGCAAGGTAGTTCAACTGGAGTATCAGTCCTTTTTGGGTTGCCTTTGTTGTAGGTTCACTTACTACTTGCTTCCGACTTTCCTTTTGTTCCTCCACCACTGTGCAATAAGCAAGGCGAATATTACTTATTAGCCGTTTTATCGATGGTGTACGTTGTTTCTACCCTTAATAAAGTTAAGCAGCTCCGCCTAGCACATCAAGGGCACTAGAACCTCTTTCTGTTTTTTCGGCGATAGGGTTTTCCAACTCATTGCTACAACTGCTAGTTGTTTGTGTATTTTGCCGCTCTGTAATTGTCGGGGTACTTGTACCTCTCTTCCAATATCCCCAAGTATTTGGTTGGCAGGACTTCCTGCTCTCTCCTTGTTGACGCACCCTTGTTCTTTCGGTAAGACCGCTTTTATCGGTGACCGTTGGATGCGCGTACTCTTTTTAAAGGGTTCGTACAAATTCTTCCTTGCAACACTGACTACTACTCCAGCCAAGTTCTCCAGCGTTGTAGTATCATCGGATCAGCTAATGAGATCCTAAATATGTATGGAACCTCATTAGAATACACCGCAATTAGACCGAACTTAGTCTTACATTACTTAAATAAGCGAAACAAAACATCACTTATCCGGGACTTACACAATCAGAGACAGAACCAAGATACTGTAGAACAATTCTACAGTAAAATAAAATAAAATTTTGCCATTTCAAGATGAGAAAGAACCTTACGTAATAAAGGCAAAAAGCGATCTGTATTCTTAAACGTTTTTTTTTTTTTTTTTTTTTCCGAGAGGATGAAAATCTTCTAAAGACACCATAAGGCCCGACCGCGCGTGCTTATGGTAGTGTGAGATTTTTGCTCACTAAAAACACCACTCTTCAAGATTAATACTACAACTAAGCCGACGCTTATCCAGAAGTTTTATTTTCGCTTACGAGACTCGTGATTTTTGGAAAAAGGTGTTCTTATGTAATTTAAAAAGAATATAGCGACCGGCATGTACTATGACGCGAGGTCGAAAGGTTTTGTCCTTTGCAGACGACGAATTGAATTGTTCGCGTCAAGTAGTTGAATGACGGTACTGTTACACAATGGCCGTGAACACGATCTTTGTGTTTATGAGCAAAATTTGTTATCTCTTCGACGACGCTAGGAATTCCCAGGTCCCGATGAATATCTTCGTTACGTACGTACCACGGTGCGCTAACGAGCGTTCTAAGAACTTTATTTCCAAAAGTTTGTAGGATGTTTCTATTGCTTTTCCTAGTACAACCCCATAGTTGTAGACCATACGTCCTCACTGGCTTTAGCACTTGCTTATAGATAAGCAGTTTGTTATGTAGGCTCAACTTCGAATGTCTTCCGTCGCGTTCCTTTTTTACGTGCGATTTCCATTTAGGCTTAACATCTAGAGTCATTCCTAGATATTTTGCTTCGTTCGCGTATGGTATTTCAGCCGAGTTTAAATATACGGGTAATCTGTCCACTTTTTTGTAGGTAAAGTTGACGTGAGTAGATTTGCTTTCGTTCAGCACAATACGCCAAGAATTCGTCCAAGCGTGGACTTTGTTAACAGCATGTTGCAGCTTTTCAGATGCTGCTTCAATTGTATCGCCCGTTGTCAATATCGCCGTATCGTCCGCAAACGTGGCGACGACGCAGTTTCTTTCCTGCGGAATATCACGCGTGTAGAGTACATATAGAAGTAGGCCGAGGACACTTCCTTGTGGGACTCCGGCACCAATCTCCTTGAACTCAGAGTAATCATTTCCGTGCTTAACACGAAAAAGTCTTTCGGTGAGGAACGATCGTAAAATTAGAAAGAGTTGCCATGGCAGTAGTCGCTGCAATTTATACTCCAAACCTTCGTGCCAAACCTTATCGAAAGCTTGTGAGACGTCAAGAAATCTACCACAACAAATCTTTTTTCTTCGAGAGTTTTCTCAATCACGTCAGTTATTTTGTGGACTTGGTCGATTGTTGAATGTTTGACTCTAAATCCAAATTGATGGTCAGGAATGAGACGTCTTTCGTTGATTACGGGTTGTAGTCGTTTTGAAAGTAGTTTTTCGAATATTTTAGAGATAACCGGCAATAGGGAAATAGGCCGATATGATTTCTTCTCAATTCTTAAATGTGCCTCAACTCATTTCTTATTGGTTCACGAGAACCACTAGGTTCTACGATAAGAGCTATGCAACCCAATACCTTAACGGAAGCATTCTCTTATTGTCTATAAGAATAGAACATATTTTACGCTAAAGCTGACATGTATAAGCATTTAAATTACCGAAAAAATAACCAAAACACCCGAGTGCAATCGGCAATACAACCAATTAACCCTTCTTAGAGCCAAAAAAGACAGAACTTTACAAATAGGTCACGATAAACCCCTTCCAAAAATTGTTCAAACCTTTTTAAATCTTAGCAAAGACATCATTCAGCAAACTATTCAAGACAAAACTTCAGTCAACAACTAAAAAGCTCCACCTCAGAACCATTGCACACATATTCTGGGAACCCATATATTAAACCTCCTTCACAGAGACAAAATCAACCACCAAACTTTAGGACTCCAAGTAACACATTTAGACAAATTGTTCCGTCAAACTTTTCCAAAAGAGAAGGTCACAATTTGTCAGAGGAAAAGCAAAATTGTGAAGCATCAGTCGACGAAAAGTCTTTCTTATTCGTACAACAACATACACTTAGTAGCGAACCCAACATCAACCCGTACTATCAAGAATTGGACGAATACTATGACAATGCTGACCAACAAGACCGAGACCTACTTGATACAATGTACGAACTAGATGACGATCTTATGGAATCGTATCGTAATCGAAAAAGTGGACTAACAAGATTGGTCTTTCATTTAACGCCGAAAAGACAGAACTGATTTTAATCACAAGAACGTATAATGTACCATATACTGTCTCTCCGAAAATGCTCAAATTAATATCCAAACATCAACAAGCCATGATACTACCGAAAACATCAAAGTACAGCAGAAACTGAAAAAAATAATTCAGCAGATTTGAACGCTCGCCGACCCCTTTTATCGCAGACAGTCAAAACTACTCATCCTATCAGAAAAGACCAAAGCACAATCGAAGATTCTCTAGCTAAAATACTGGATAAGCTAAAATACTGGATAATCGTATTAGTAGTCTTGAGGGAAAAATAAATTACAATTAATAATGGATAAGTTCTTAAGAATCATGGCATGGAATGCGAACGGATTGAACAATCATTTAAACGAGCTACAAATAGTACTAGATACAGAAAAGATAGACATTTGTTTGATCTCAGAAACTCACCTTACAACTCAGTCATATTTCAAGTTGAAGAATTATAAATCGTACCATACAGTTCATCCAGATAATTGTGCGAGAGGAGCCAGTGCTATTATTATAAGAAATAGCATTGATCATTATGAAGAAGAAAAAATAAGTTCACTCAAGTTTCAAACCACTACCGTAACTGTCAAAACTAAAAATCAACCGCTCTCAATAACAGCTGTCTATAGTCCTCCCAAGCATTCGATCTCTTCAAATGAATATCAACAGCTCATTAAAATGCACAAGTCTAAGTTTATAATGGGAGGAGACTTCAATGCTAAACACACATACTGGGGATCACGACTCACTACAACAAAAGGTCGTGAACTCTACGATGCGGCTAAAAAAAACAGGGTGTGAATTTGTATCTACTGGTAAGCCTACATACTGGCCGACGGACGTTACCAAAATTCCTGATCAGGTACAAGAAGGCTTGGATCTCGACTCGGACCACTCACCAATATATCTGACACTTAGTGAAACTGTTATAGTTAAAGAGGAAAATCCATACCTTTCAAATAAGTTCACAGATTGGCTTAGTTTTAAACATATCCTAAAAGATAAAATCAATATTAGTACACCTATTGAGACGACAGACTATTGAGACGACAGCTGGAAAACGAAGCATATTCGTTCAGCAAACTAATCCAATTTGCGGCTGGGAGCTGTACGAGGGTGGGTCAATAAGTCCCTGAAAATTAACACAAATTGTGTCGTCACCTTAAATTTAATTTTTTTTTTGTCAAGAATCATCTTTCAAAAGAGCGCACCCAAATTTTCAGACAGATCTGTCAAATAGTTTTGTTGTGGCAGCCATTTTATATAGACGCCTACTAGCATTTTCGTTAAAATGGAAAAAAGTGAATTTCATGTGCTTATTAAACACTATTTTTTGCGAGAAAAAACTATCACGCAAAACCAAACAAAAGTTTGACAAATATTATGGGGACACTTCACCATCGATTGGAACCATTCACCACTGGTTTACTCAATTTCGGTGCGGTCGTTCAAGCATAAGTGACGCCGACCGTTCCGGTCGCCCAATTGAGGTCACAATACCAGAAATGGTCGACAAAATCCATGGTTTGATAATGGACGATCGGCGAGTGAAAGTGCGCGAGCTTGAAGAAGCCACAGGCTTATCACATAGCTCAGTGATTTCGATTTTACATAAATATTTGGACATGAAAAGCTTTCCGCAAGGTAGGTGCCGCGTTTGCTCACAATCGACAACAAACACATTCGTTTGACAACTTCAACGGTGACTTCAACTGACAACTGTGTTTGGCGATGTTCCAGAAAAATTCGGCTGAGTTTTTGCGCCGTTTCGTATCCATGGATGAAACCTGGATTTGCCATAACACACCAGAAACCAAGGAACAGTCAAAACAATGGACTTCTTCTGGTGAATCGAAGCCGAAGAAAGCCAAGGCGGGTTTGTCAGCAAACAAGGTCATGGTGACAGTTTTTTGGGATGCGCGCGGTGTTATCCATATCGATTACCTTGAAAAGGGTAAAACTATCACCGGCGCATATTACACAGAGCTGCTGGATCGATTCCAAGGCGATTTGAAGCAAAAACGGCCGCATTTGGCGAAGAAAAAAGTTATTTTTCACCAGGACAACGCACCTGTGCACAAGTCCGCAGTCGCAATGGCAAAATTGCATGAATTAGGCTACGAACTCCTCCCTCATCCAGTATATTCCCCAGATTTAGCCCCCTGCGACTATTTCTTGTGGCCAAACATGAAGAAATGGCTCGGAGATTTGGGTCGAATGAAGAGGTCATCGCTGAAACAAACGGTTATTTTGAGGGGCTCGAGAAATCGTATTATTTGGAGGGCATCAAAAAATTGGAGAAACGTTGGATGAAGTGTATTAGCTCTATACAAAGGAGACTATGTTGAAAAATAAAATGTTTTTATACCGAAAAGAGTTTTCCTTATTTCATATTTCAGGGACTTATTGACCCACCCTCGTACTCATCCAACAAAGAGGAAAACGGTGTGTACCAATTATCCAAAAGAAATAAAGGAGCTCATAAGAAATTGAAGAAAACTTCGGCATAGATGGCAACAAACTCGATCTCCTTCCAATAAAACAAAACTCAACAAGGCCACACAAGATCTTAAGCTTGAGATAAAGCTAATCCGAAATGAGACAATGAAAATATTTCTATCAGAGCTAACTGCTGACAAGAGCACTGAATATTCACTTTGGAAAAGTATAAAATATCTTAAGCGACCAACAAATCATATTCCTCCAATAAGATGCAGTAATGGGCAATGGGCTAAAAGCAATGAGGAAAAAGCCACTGCTTTTGCAGACCACCTAGCGAATGCATTTAAGCCTAATGATGCTATCTGTGATGAGCTTCTAAATTTCAATGAAAATGCCCGTTCTATGATTCCTCCGATTAAAATGCGTGAGTTAAAATATAAGATAAGGCGATTAAAAGACAAAAAAGCTCCAGGTTTTGACTTGATCACTGCAGAAGTCCTGAAGCGACTGCCAAACAAAATGTTAGCTAAACTCTTGCGGTTAATGAATAAAGGAATTAGCCTTGAGTATGTACCAAGTGCCTGGAAAGTAGCTGACGTTATAATGATCCCTAAACCAGGTAAGGACCCTCACGAGGTATCCTCATATAGACCAATATCTCTACTTCCTTCAACATCAAAGTTGTTTGAAAGACTGATTTTTAAGCGTCTCAAACCAATCGTAGAGTCAAGAAACCTAATCCCAAATCACCAGTTTGGCTTTCGAAGCAAACACTCCACAATAGAACAAGTTCACAGAATAACAACTGAAATCGAAAGAGCACTAGAAGAAAAAAAGTATGTTCTGCAATTTTCTTAGACGTAGCACAGGCTTTCGATAGAGTATGGCATGAAGGTCTACTCAATAAACTAAAAGTGTACCTACCAGAACAGTTCTTCCATCTAATGGAGTCTTATTTAACATCGCGATACTTCCGTATAAAACAAGAAAACTAGTGCAGATCGAAGCCGGAGTTCCTCAAGGAAGCGTCCTCGGTCCTCTGTTATACCTTCTTTACACTAAAGACCTACCTACAATGCCCTACACCAAGACTGCAACTTTTGTCGATGACACGGCAGTCTTAGCAGTGGGAGGTACAACGCTAGAATCGACGCAAAAGCTGCAAGCTGCTACAGACCAAATTATCAGGTGGACTCAAAGATGGCGTATAAAACTGAATTCGAGTAAATCTGTACATATTGACTTCACAAATAAGTCTATCTCGTACTCCCCTATAGCAATATCAGGCACGACAATACCATATGCAAATACAGCGAAGTATCTAGGCATGACTCTAGATGCCAAGCTTCGTTGGAAAGAGAATATTAAAATCAAAAGACTAGAATTAGACATTAAATGGCGAAAATTAGAATGACTTATAGCCAGGAAGTCAGGACTATCAATTACTAATAAAATTCTTTTATATAACCAGATCCTAAAACCAGTGTGGATGTGCCAGCCAGACCAATATTGCAGTCATCCAACGATTCCAAAATAAGCTCCTTCGAAGTATTGTGAATGCTCCATGGTACATCAGAAACAGCGACCTCCATCGGGACCTAGGCATTCCTACTGTTCTTGAAGAGATCAACTCTAGGGCCAAAGCACACGAGAAGAGACTTCAGGAGCATATTAACGAGGAAGCAACAATTCTTCTAAACGTATATGGCGTGAGACGATCTTGCAAGGCAACCGTAACAGGACTTACCACGTACTCTACTAGATAGTAACACAGCGAAAACAACGAGCGAAAAGAGGAGCTCGGAGTGAACTTAACCTCCAACGCTTTGGACGGATTAAATCCCATCTATGCTCTTGTTACTGTGATTAAAATTTAACATACAACAATTTACAATTATAATGTACCTTAAAAATAGTAAACTGTTAACCATTTACTTTTCTCCCGCTAATAATACTGAAAAGCAAACTGCTCTTTAGTTTCATAACTAGTCGCAGTGTAAACAAACATTTGTAATTCCTTGTAGTTTATTTTGTTTGGAATAAAAACAAAAATATATATATATACTGTCTCTCCAAAGCTAAGTGGTACAGAATTTCAATTCGCAGACTAAACCAGATACTTGGGGGTCATTGTCTATAAGAAATTCATTTGGAAACTGAATACATAAGACCATGCCAGGAGGGCTTCCGTTGCTCTTTATTGCTGATGAAGGGCTTTGAGTCCGAAATGGGGCCTTCAACCTAAAGTAGTGCACCTGATCTATGCGGCAACAGTAAGGCCCATACTAATGTACGGAGTGCTAGACTGGTGATCTTCTGGCGCAAGTTCAGAGGTTAGCTTGAATAAAGGGTGCGTAAAAATCAACTTCCACCGCTGCGCTGGATACACTTGCTGATGAATGATACGATTATATATTAGACATATGTATGATATATAATTTATCAAGATACAGATATGTACAAGGGAATAAGCAGGAAAGTTTAGACACTTCAGCAACTGTAGTTGAAATGAAGAAAGATACTTTTCAATCTTCAGGATCTACAAAAGAAGAATCACAGTTGGAACAAAATAAGGGGAATGACAACAATACAAGCTAACAGAATTTGATTCAAACTTCATTGCCACATGTTTAGTTTATTTTAAACTCACTCTATGAAGTCATATTGCCATACAAGTGCTTACAGCTTTTCCTTAACAACCATGTTACGATCCATATCGAAATTATTTTATTTAAAGAGCATAAAAATTCTCACCGATCGATAAAGTTACGCTGAATGATGTCTTCGTCGAACCACTATCATCGACAAAGAACCAACTCCGGCCACCGCCTAAGCACCTAATTGGATGCGCTCCGCGTCTCTGTCCATTTTCTGCCAATGGGCATTGGCATGACTCTCCCGCGCTCAACATTTTGATCGATTCCAATTAGTCTCAAGCAGAAATTCAATTGCCAATCATATTAAGACAAACAGTCACCCTTCATGGTCCCAAGCTAAGCCACTTACAACAGATTGAGGAGCAGAAAAAAGTATCGAAAGTTCAGAATTTAATGCACCGTATCTAGATGCTGTATCTACAGCAAGAGCAGTGTAATTGTGGAGTGCATCATTCAACCCAGAGACCATTAGTCATAGTGCAAACATTAGATCGAATTTCAGAAGGAAACAGAAAACGACGCGCAGGCAGAGCGAGAGCGGTGGGAAGCGTATCAGCGTAGCGTTAAAACTACAGCATTGCACACACTACAACATTCTTCCAAGAAAATGAATCTGTTGCACTCTAACCAGTCTGCTAGTCTTTTTTTGTTTTTTTTTTTTTTTTTCTGTGCATTGATAGTGGAAGTTGAATGCACATTACATGCCATCATGCGAGTACACCACACACGGTTAGCACTGGTACCAGGAGAATACCGAACCGCACAGCGACGGCCAAACGCGGTTTAAGATTTAGAGCGACATTAGAGGAGTCAATCCATCATGGTAGAACATTACCATAAATTACAGAAATAATTGATTATTATTGCCGCACTGTTGCCAGGACGGTGAAGCGTCAGTGCAGCACTGTAAGGTAACATCATTGCAACGCGCGAGCGCGCGTACACAACGGCCTGCAATGTCTGGTCGATTTGTCCGGAACATCCTCCTCCTCCCAGCTAAAGAGAGAGGCAACATCATTTCGCAAAGGTTTAAAAACCAGAGCAAGACCGAAAGCAATTTTGTTTTAAATGCACATCAGAGCGCACAGGTCCATGCGAGGACCATGGGAACCATTAGTGGCGCAGTTATATGCCCATGTAATCTGATATTGGCTATAATCCTGGCACTCGAAAAGGTTGATAAAAATAACTTCAACTCAAGCGTCATTGACATGTGTATGACATCAAGTTTGTTGGATGTTCCAAATTTCAATGTATCGCTTTGTGTCAGGACATTAGTAGCGCGAATGACGTGAGGAAATGATTTCCTCTCTTTAGCTCAGCCAGCCGGTCTTATGCGCTAATCGACAACGCGCCAAGGAAGATGATGTTGGCCTAATGATTTGTTGGCATTTAATGCCTGTGCCTCATATCTGTGGCTGCACTCACAAAGAGTTGGAGGCGTTCTCTCGCTTCGGTCGGTGGAGTCCGAGACCGAGAAGTAAATCTAAAATGAAATATACCAGCGATTAACAGTTGTTTTTCGTAAGTGAAACTTAAGTAGAATGAGCGTCATTTAGTTTGAAGCTGCTAGGCGCCCTCTATCCCTCACATACAAGCTGTCTCCTCGGGTTCAGTGTTTATCCTGGGTAATTTGCGCAAATCGATCCAGGTGGTAGGATACATGGTGGTATACAGCATGAGTGATTGGCGCTGGAAATTGTTACTAATGGCGTTGTAAACAGATGTGGACACACTTAAATGAATGAAGCAAAAACTGGAGTTTCCAGTTCATTGTGGTGCTGGCTCAGAGCTTATAAAATGGTGATTGTAGGTACATGCTTAGAGTTGAACAGTTAGAATTATTGACTATTCTACTTTAAAGTTAACAAAAGATATAAGAAATAATTGCAATAATACTGATGCCCAGCGTTAAGTGTCAAGTTGGGCAATATGCTACTGACCTGTTTTATTTCAAGCATCGAATTGGAGCTACCATGACAAAGTTTTGGCCGACTTAAAAAAAAAAAAAAAAAAACAAAAAGAAAATAGTGTTTCTTCCACAAGACGAAGTTATTACAACAAACGCGGTTACTACCATAACTATCAAGTTTGCACTCCAACTTTAACCTCCTCTTCTTCTTCTCTCCTCGCCTTTATCCCTATATAGGACGGGCTCGCTTTATTCTAAATTACCATATGCTATTCTATCTTGAGTTGTATTGCAAGTTATTTTTGTTTTTTTGTTTGGTACCAAGCTCTGAAGTTTTGGATTCTGGCTATCCACGGCCACCTGCTGTCCATATTTAAAGCTGTGTTGACAATACACGGATCTTCTCAACATGTTTTCCATTAGATTTTCTGTTCGCCTTCATGCTGCTTCCAACATGTTTACTTTATCATGTAACGTAATATAACTATACCATCTAGGCATACGCATTTCTGCAGTATGAAAGCTATGAGCATGAAATTTGTGTACAGTTCAAAGCTCTGTGCAATATGCTACAGTAAGACCGTCGCTTTGTATACCTTTCCCTTTACTTTAAATCGCTTTCTCTTGTCACCAATTAATAATGTTCCCGAATTCGCACCACAACCCCCAGTAAAGAGGAGATTATTAGCGCAATCAAAGCACTGAAAACTAGTAAGGCGGTATGACTTGACGGCATACCCGCGGAGCTTTTCCAAGCTGCGCCAACAGCATCGGCAGAGCTACTGTTCCCACTTGTCGGGAGAACATGGGAAGCCGAAAGTTTTCCGGATGAGTGGAAAAAGGGAATGATTGTCAAGCTCCCTAAAAAAGGCAACTTAATGCAGTGCGAAAACTGGAGAGGTATCCGCGTGCTGCCTACTGTGGCCAAGATAATAGCTAGAATCATTCTGGAGCGAATCAAAGAACACCTTGAAGATACACTCGACGCCGAACAAGCAGGTTTCCGCTCTGGATCCTCTTGTGTCGACCACATCAACACCCTGCGGATCATCATCGAGCAATGTGTTGAATATCGATCACCACTTCACCTGTTGTTCATCGATTTTGAAAAGGCGTTTGATAGTGTCAATCGGGAATTTATTTGGCGTGCCTTGCGCAGGAGAGGCATTCCGGATAAATTAATAGCAATTATCAAAGCTACATATGATGGGTCCACATGTCACGTTTTGCACAGAGGAAGGCTGTCTGAGGAATTCGAAGTCCAAAGTGGGGTTCGGCAAGGCTGCATACTTTCACCAATATTGTTTTTATTGGTGATTAGCGATGTGCTGAATGCGGCCTTATCAACAGGAAATGGAGGAATTCGATGGACTCTTACATCTGAACTCAAACACCTCGACTACGCCGACGATGTATGCCTACTGTCTCACAGAATAATGGACCTTCACCAAATGACAGCAAATGTGGAGAGGGAAGCAGACGTCGTTGGGCTGAAAATTAACTCGGCAAAAACAAAAATGATCAGCCTAGGACCAAACTCATCAACTCATATATGCATTGCTGGACAAACGGTTGAGAGAGTAGAGAGTTTCCAATTCCTTGGAAGTATTGTCTCAACCAATGGCGGAACCGAACTGGATATAGCCAGCCGAATAGGTAAAGCAAAATCTGCGTTTGGGATGCTATCCATAGTTTGGCGAAGTAATGCAATTAGCTTAAACACCAAGCTACGACTGTTCCGTTCCAATGTTGAATCTGTGCTGCTATATGGATGTGGTACCTGGAGAGTGACCGTCACTATCACGAGGAAGCTGCAAACGTTTGTCAATAGGTGTCTACGTTACATCTTAAGGATATTCTGGCCAAACCGTATCTCTAACGAACAGCTTTATCAGAGAACGGGCCATGAACCTATAGGCACAACCATACGACGACGAAAGTGGCAGTGATCGGTCACACTCT
The DNA here is from genome assembly GCA_963082735.1 of Pocota personata. Taxonomy (NCBI): domain Eukaryota; kingdom Metazoa; phylum Arthropoda; class Insecta; order Diptera; family Syrphidae; genus Pocota; species Pocota personata. Next base: position 42,022,421 of record OY720429.1, on the reverse strand, counting down.
CCGAAATGGTGACAGGTCCATAGCTAACCAAGCGATGCAATGGAACCCGCTTACAGGATACGCGGCGATGGCAGGATACGCTGCGGTCCTAGGAGTAAGTGGCGCAGAACAGTTGAGAAGGAAGCACGGCAACTGGGAAAGAGTTGGGGAGAGCTGAGGCACATTTCCAGAAATCGCACACGATGGCGCGTAGGCGTTGTAGAGGCCCTAGGACCCACAAGGGGATACAGGACATAAACAGTTAATAATGCTCATCTTCATCCTTCTAGTATTTGTTCTATGGACCACATCGCTACTTAAGCTTACTGTGTTACTGGTGTACTATTCGAGATATTTAAACTTAGCTGGCATTATGAATGATTCCTCACTGAAAAATAATACATTCTGTTTCCTTTCACCTAAAGGGAAAGGAAAATATTCCGAAGGACCTATTTGTTTATTTATTTATTTATTTATTTAGCTTATTTCAAGCAGAACTTAATAACTACACTAAAACTAGACTATTACTAAACACAACTTAAGACTAAGGCTAAGTACTTAAAAACTAAACTTAAAACTAAAACTAAAGTTATTACGGCGGAGGAGTGGAAGTGGAATTCTGGAGGGCGTTTCTAAGTGCAAATCTGCTGCAATGAAAATCAAAAGAGCCGTTGGCCAAACGTAGCAATCTAGACATTGGCTCGTTACTGGCTGGTTTCGAAGATGGGTACAGACCTTAGGAGGCGTGGGTTAGTGTTAAGGGAGATCATTTGGAGCAGATTAGGGCAGTCGATGTTTCCTGCTAACAGCTGATGTACAAAGAGCATGTCAGCAATTTCTCGACGTATTTCAAGTGGCTGTACGTTAATTAATTTCAAACGATTCTCATAGGGGGGTAAGTTATGCCAGTCAGACCAAGGAAGACCGCGAAGAGCAAAACGGATGAACCTCCGCTGAACAGCCTCTTTTCGAAGGGAATGGGTATCATGATAGGGGGACCATACTTGGCTAGCATATTCGAGGATTGACCGAACAAATGTGAAGTAGAGAGATTTCGTGACGTAGGGGTTCGAGAATTCTTTAGACCAGCGTTTTACGAAATCGAGCGCAGAGTTGGCTCTGCTAATAATGTTGTCAATATCGCAGCGGAAATTTAGTTCTCTGTCGCAGATAACACCCAAATCGCGTAATAAAGTTACAGGTTGTCCCGTCAGAGATGAAATAGGATCTAGGGGCTGGAAGACGCTTTCGGGAATATGTAATAGCTTGACATTTGTTGACGTTGAGCTCAAGAAAATTTGTTTGACACTAGGTTGAAAAGTTGTTCAAGTCAGCTTGAGTGGGAAAGAGTCGGCGGGGTTTAATATGTGCCTGAAGATTTTCATGTCATCAGCGTAGATGGATAGATAAGAGTCTTTGATGATGAAGTCAACGTCGTTAATTGACAAAATGAAAATTAGGGGACCAAGATGGCTACCTTGAGGGACCCCGGAAGTGGCTTTAATGGGGTCGGATACGGCCGATCTAAATAGTATTTTGTATTGACGTTCCTCAAGGTAGAATTTAATCCACCCAATGAAACTCAGTTGGAAGCCAAGGGATTTTAGTTCAAAAAGAATGATTCTGTGCGAGATTTTATCGAAGGCCTTACTAAAATCTGTGGCAATTACATCAACTTCTTTGCCATTCTCTAATGCACACAGAGTGGTAGACACGAATTCCGTTAAGTTAGTAGTAGTTGACCTTCCCTTAAAAAATCCGTGCTGGTTAGGGGAAAAGATAGACTTACCATGGAAGAACATTGTATCGTAAATAATGCTTTCAAAGAGCTTAGGAGGAGAGTTTAGCCGGTATGGGCCGGTAGTTGGAGATTTCATTCTTGGGACCCTTTTTGTGAAAGGGAATTGTGTAAGAGCTCTTCCAAAGCTTGGCGAAGACTCCTTGTGCGATAGATATCTGGAAGAGAGCCGTGAGGGGTTGGGCCAGATGGTTCAAGCAATTTTTCAGTATTATTGAAGGGATACCATCAGGACCAGGAGAGTATTCGTTCTTGAGTTTTTTTTAATCTTTTCTTTCTCGTGTTCCACGGTTATGTCAACGGACTCTAACGAGGTTTGGGCACAGCTTTTCATGTAGGAGAAGTATTCAAGATCAACTTCAAGCCCATGGTTGCAAAATGATTGGCTGAAAAAGTGGGCAAATAAATTATCTTAGGATCACCGGAGGAAGTCTTAGACAATTTTAAAGTAGCTGGATAGTTGTCAGATTTTCTTTTTGTGTTGATGAATTGGAAAAATCGTTTCGGATCGGAGATCATGGTATGCTGGATTTGGTCTTAATATTCGAGATATACAGATTCACAGAGTTCAGAAAAGTGGGTATATGCGTGGAGGTAATTGGAAAAGTCAGAGTGCGAACGAGATTTAAGGTACGTGTGCCAAAGTTTATTTCCTCTATTGCAAAGCGAGCGCAATTCTTTGGTGAACCAGGGTGGGGACGACGAGGAGTTCTTCTGGAGCACGAATGGGACGGATTGTGTGAAACAGTTGAAGATTTGCAAGAGCACCGTCGATAGTAATTTTCAAAAAAAACATTGAAAATAACGTTACTCAAAAGGTTATTCAGTTTTATGAATTCTGCTTTACGAAAATTAAAACTGTATGAGTTTTCAGAGTGTACAGTTTTATTACCGTTGTTGTAAAAAAATGTGAGAGATGGAGGTGGGTGGTAGCGGTCTAATTTGGAGAGAAGGTAGTTGCTCGCTGATACGACGCAGTTGTCGGCATCTGATGAGAAAATAAGGTCGAGTTGTCTACCTAAGTAGTTAGTAACGCCTCTTAACTGGTAAAGCCTGAATCAGAGACACAGTCGATGAATAGGACCTCCTTATCTGAAGAGGGATCTGGGAAATTAAAATCCCCCAAAAATTATGACGATGTCGCGGGGGTCTACAATGTTAAACAGGGAATCAATCGCATCTATGGCAAGTTGGTAGCATTGGATTGGTTGAGATGGACGAATGTAGCAGCAGAAGATGTAGATGTTGCTACCAGCGATACAAATGAACTCGAAATTAGCGGTGTGCGAGGTTTTAAAGAATGTGGAGTCGAGGCGATTGTGTATTGCCAAGAGAACACCGCGACCAGAGGAATTATCATCATTTTCAAGACCATCGTCCCGAAAGACATTAAAGTCTGAGGTAAATAATTCGTTGTTATTATAATCACTGGACAGATTGGTTTCGTTTAGAGCAAAAACGTCGTAGGGGAGATTCTGTGAATTAAGAAACACGGAGGAGGTTTTAGTTCGAAGACCTCTTACGTTCTGGTAGTATATGGACAAGCAATCAGGAAGCGTTAGATGTTGGGACGGGAACCGTTTCGGGGGCGAAAGTAACTATTGAAGTCGGCGCGAGTTCTTTGGAGGTGGGACCTGCGTTTAGAGGTTATGTAGGACGCGTAGGAGGTGAGATCACTTGTTACCTGAAGAGGTGGTATACTGAAGCTCTCATAAAACTGAACGAAAATTTTCATCAAAGCATGCTCATCAATTGGGAGACCTTCCTGGGAGATTAAGACCTTGATATTGGTGTTCGTTTTTCCATCAATACAGATGGAGTCAGCTTTATCATGCAGGTATGCAAGATAAATACGGACGTTATCGTAAATTCTACGGTCTCTTAGACGTGACATTACGTAGCGGCCGTCATCTCCGGAATCTGCATACTGTTTTCGGTTCGGTTTATTAGTTATGTTATTAGACTTATTGATATGCTTATTGTTTGACTTATCTATCCAAGGAGTAATCGTCATTTTGCCGAGTATGAATGTATCCTTCAGAGAGTTGAAAAGCCAAGCGTATTTAGAAGGAATCATTACCTTAAAACAGCGAAACTTGTTGGGCGTTAAGCGGGTGATCGACAGGCATCTTACACCGGTGATGTAGAATTTCTTTTCGAAAATTTGCGGACCCAGGATACGTTGGCTAGTTTCGGGGCACCTTTCAGCAAGTACGCAGTGCACTCTGTATTATGACGGGAAGTGTGAGTACTGGTGAGGTCCTCGGAGTTATGTCTTGAAGCTGAGTGAAGTTTTTGGATTCTGCTATTCCATTCAGACAGTCCGGAGCGCTCCGAATTTTTGTATTGTTGTAGCTTCAGTGGAAGTTGCGGCAGGAGATAATGTGGGTGAAACAGATCTGGTAAGTGGAGCTGGTACAGCAGGTGTAACGTCGAAATCAATGGCATTAAAGAGTTCTTCTTGCAGGGACTTGTTATTAGGCGGCTGTTTGTCGCAGGAGATTAAGTCTAGTTTGCTAGAAGTGAACTTCAATTCTTCTCCGATATCGATGACAGCTAGCCTGGTCGAAGCCGATTCGTCTCTCAGAGATCTAAGGCAAAGTTCGATCGCTTCTACGCATTTCATGTGAACCGCCATATTAGAAGCCAAAGATTCGATTTTAACTGACTGGTTTGACAGGGACTCACTCATTAATTGCACGTTTGCATGAATTGAATTGCATTCGTTGATTTGAGTAACTAGGATGGAGAGAGGGCCGGTGACCTTAGCAAATTCTGCGTTGAGGCGGGTTTTAGTGAGCGCGTCGTGGGATTTTTTAGAGGTCGATTCATCTAGCTCCGTAAGTTGCATGTCAATATTTTTGAACTTAGACTTGTTCAGTTCACTAGCACATTCGATAACATTATTAGGTCGTCAACAAACTTAATGACTTCATCAAACTTTGTCAGTTGCTGAAGCATTTTCTTGGATTAAAGCTTAATTTGGTTGAAAAGCGAGTTTGTCAAATCACTGTTGCACTTAATAGCGAGCATGATGATCTTTTGCTGATGCCGGTACAAATGGGATTGAACAATTTCCCACAGGGGCCACTACAAGACACCAGTTCAGCGTTATTGCTTCGGCACAATTTCCGTTACCACATTGATTTTCCATTGTTGTGATAGGTCAGTTTAAAACTTGCACAGACAAGCACTTTGAGTAAATGCACTAAGCGGTCGACGAATAACGACGGCAAATGCGAAAAACTCTAAGACGGGCAAAATGTAAACAAAAATAAACAGCGAGGTAAACGCACTAAGAGGTCGACGAACAACGACGGAAAATGATGTCGTTCCATTGGTTGAACTTTAACTAAAAATTTTCTCTATTCGTTTCAACAGCTTTTGTAAATTTTTTATTATACAGTCCATAGCAACATTAAAAAGCATAGGACTGATAGCTGAACCTCGGTGTACCCCTACTTTAATTTCGAATAACACTGCAATACCTACTGGATTTTTTGTTCCCGTTTATTTTGCTATCTTTGTACATATTTCGAATGAAATCGACGTAGAATTCCGGTACTTTTTTGGTCTGGAAATTTTGTATACAAGCTCCCTCGAAAGCTTTCTCCAAATAAATAAACACCATGTGTAGGTTTTTTATTAAGTATTTTTCGATAACTATATGGATTTCTTATATAACGTCCCTAGTAGTGCACCCAGCTATGAATTCGCAATAATTCAGACTGTTTTTCACGTGTTTAAACAACCATACATTGCTGTGACTAGTCTTAGGACCCTGAAGATTCCGCATGCCTGCACATTTCGCTTGTTCTTTAAGAACAGAACCAGAAAGCTCTTTCTCCATGCATTTAGGATTTTAATCATTTTATTTCTTCCAATCCGCTTATTTTGCACACTTCAGCGGGGTCCTCATCTGGTCCAGTGAACTCTCCGTTTTTAATTTTAATCAGTGCCAACATTACCTCAAGCCCTATTATTTGCTCTGCTGTCTGAACGTAGGCTGCGACTTGTCGAATGGTGTTGCATGGAAACATCCTGCCTTGCCTTGGTCTAGGTCTAGCGCAAATCCTTTCCTTACCAGTTCATCAGCTTTCTCGTTCGCTAATATACCCTCATATCCAGGGATACAGCATAATTTTACATCATGCTGTGTGCCAAAGACTCTAAGCTCTCAGCGGCTTCACAAGATTCAATTTCACCTCTATAGCAGAAATAGCTTTTATTGCCGCCCGGCTGTGGATGAAAAATGTGATATCACGCGTGGTATTGCCTTCATCGTAGTCTCACGGGTAACAGTTGTCAGCCTGAAAAACTGTCTGATTTAAATAGGCTCAATTTGTCAGAAAAGATGCTTACACCTACGCCAATATCCATCGTGGACTCATCAGTATATAGTTAGATGGCTTTGGTTTACGTGCTTGGCCATTTACCCATTCTCCCCTGCTTAGAAATTAACAGGAGAATGCTATTTTAGGTTGTGCACTGTGCAGTCAGTAGTTGCTACATTGCCTAAGTATTTGTTTAGGATCTGCATATATCCTGTCGAGCTTGGCTTCCAGTAATCTATTTGGCTGATTCTCAGGGCACTTCTGGACGCAGATTCCTGTACAAACAAGTCTAATTGAAACATGTTGAGAATATCCTCTTGTCTTGCTGTTAATGTGGTCTTTATATTCTCGTGATGGCCTTTAGGTTGGTGCTAGCAGCTAGCAGCTTGCCACCACACCAGTCTTGTCATAGGTATAAGCCTCCGGATAGTCATTTACATCCATAAGATGGTTTTGGTACTTGGTCCCCAGGTTGTGTTGAATATTCTATTGCACAAGTAGCAAGCTATCATGGCCTACTCATTCTGTCGTTAAAATTCTGTTTCCAGTTCAACTGCTAGTCACGCACAAGTCTCACGTATCTTGCTCTGTCAAAAATCGCGGGGTATCGCCCAACAGGAAGTATTTTGAATTGACGTTTGTTTCTCTTTTTTGTGAACAGTACCAACTCAATTTTCTGGGCGTTTACCGCCAGTCTTGATCCATGTGACTAATATCTTGAAGGTTTACTGATAAATAGTTGGAAAGAATTTGTCTCTCACATCGTCCTTTTACCTTTAATTGAGTTCCTCTTAGTTTTCTGTTAATAAGTCTCCCCTCTAGCATCTTCACAATCTAGTAAACACTCGTAAGGGTGTGATTTAAGTTGATGTTGACTAAAGTTCTTAACACTGCATCTGTGTTGACATTGTTTAAAGTGCCTTCAATGTCCAAGAACGCGGTGTATTCTTTATTCTTCAGTATTTTTTCACCTGAGCCGACAACTCTATCCAGTGCTGTTTCATCGTTGTTTCATGCTGTGATGGAGATTAATCCCTTGGACTCAGCTTGCCAGGAATATATAGGTCTACTAACCTCTAGAATCTTTTTTGGACGAAGAAGGTAAGGCTTAAAGGTCTGAAATCTTTTGCATTGGTATGGCTGGCCTTGCTTGCTTTGAGACTACAGACTACCTTTAACTCGCTCCAAGATTTTAATATATGTCTCCATATAAGACTACCACAGCTTTTTTGTAGCGTGATCTCGAAAATCTCGTCCATCACAGGTGACATGTAATGGGAGAATGAGCTGATAGCCCATTGAATTTTTTGATCTGTGACTATTTTTCCCGGTGCCACAGACTCTGTTCTACTTATAACTTTTACTTCATTAGTTTGGTTGGTCGTACACCCCGCAAAGTGGGTATACAGCAGTAATTTCAGTATTTCTGAGCAGGACTCAATCCAATTGCCATCAGAATTTGTGAGATATCCTAGAGCTATAGGTTCTCTAAAAAGAATCTTCGTCAGTCTAGCAGATTCTATGGTATCCATAATTTTATTACAGAAATGCTGCCAGTGCTGTGTCGCATTTTTGAACTTCATCTGACTGACTTTGCAAAGCTCCCAGTCTTCATCGGAATTCTTTCTTTTGGCTGCATTCAGTAGGTTTCTAGTTTCTAGTTTCCTTTTTAATGCTGCCGAGTTCTTTATTCTACTAGAACTAGAAGCCTGATTGGAATCTAGCAAACAGTCATTCCCTTAAATTACACTTTCTTATCGAGTACATGATGTTGTCCACTAATGAAGAATTAATTTTTTAGATTTTCTAGTACAACGATTAACTTCGCAAACGTATACCTATAACCAAAATCTGACAAATAAATTCCAAAAATAACCCACTTGTCATACCAAACCAAAGGAGACCACTTACTTCGCGCTCCGGTCGAAAACAGATTAAGAATTAATCACCGGTCATTATGAGGCCACCAAAATGTATTCTCGGACAAAATACCACTGATAAGCAAGACCAAAAGAAAAAAAAAAAACGAATGAAAGAAGGAGGATCAAAAATGCATTTTAAAGTGTCAGCAAGTGTCAGCAGAGAATCACAACAGAGAAGAGCCCCAAAACAAACTTCCATCCCATGGTGCCATTGTGTAATCGAAATTCTTGATGTTTTCGGTTAAAAACGAATGTCTGCGCAACGCATTAAAGGATGAACTTTTGTCCGTCAGTCATCAGCCGTACACTCATACATACTTTAAGCCCATCTTCGAAAAGATATAATGGATTATTTACCCACCACCAAAAATGTGTATCGGGTGACTCATATCGGTTTAATAGCTTATTTCTTCGCGTGGCGGTTCCCATAAGCGCAGATGAGGAGGAGTACGACCAGAAGCAGATCACAGAACATGCTTAAGAGGTAAACATTTTTAATTAGGCTCATAAAGACTGTGTTCTGTTGGAGATACGGTGGTGCTTCTGCTGCTGTTGGCGCCTAGATCGTTCGATATGAAGATATAAAGTTATTCGCCTTACGACGGAGCGCCTCCGAAACTCTATCGAATTTTGATCGATACCGTGAACTGATGTTGGATGCTTGGCATTATATAGTATATTATTTATTTTTATCTCATTAACGCCTCCCTCATATCTGTACACCCACAAAGTTCCAGGAGCAGCCCCAGATCAGCAACAGCAAGAGGAACAGAACATTTTCTTCGGATCTTTAATCTTTCGATTTCGGATGTTGCAGGAGGATGGATCTTGTGCGATTGGGATTGCTAATTGCGCATGCGCATCATTATGGTTGAGGGGATGCAAGCTGATTCGAAAATGGTTGTGTGCCGTACTCTTGGTATCTTATGAATCGTATCTCATCGACAACGATGGGCATAAGAGTGGTTGTTTGTAAGAGGAGACGATCAACGATGGACGATGAGACGTTGTGGACAACAATCTGATGGCCACCGAACTTTTGTTCATTAACATTTTCCACAGAATGCAATTGGCAGCTGCCGCTACTTTGTGTTAGTGTTTTGGTTTTGGCAAAGTTCGGGTGGACTATGATAGTTTCCTTTGGTGAACAGTGTGACCGAATCAAGGTGGCTCGAAATCGTACTCATTGTGAGTTAGTCCATTGTGATACCACAAAATTCTTCTTACCAAACTCCGAAGAATAGTTTGTCTTGGTTGCGCGGGGTCTTCTCTACAGGTTTCGCTATGCTCTAAATGCATTGTTGAAATCTATATATCATGGGAGGCAGTATAAAAGCACTTTTCCGTCTTAAATGAGATGGCTTTTGGTATAACCTCACTAGAGCTTCGATGACTTTGAGCGACACTTACTTTTCGACTCCCGTCTTATGGATATACCGTCTGATGCAACACATTAGAACTTCAACTGCTTCGTAACTTTACGAATTTAGACGCAATTTTAGGGCTGGATTATGCCAGAATCTGAACCAAGGAGGAGTTGTAGTCGAATATATAGGGTGACCAAATAAGAACGACAGGAAAAGAAATTTAAATAACAACAACGATGTGAGATATCGAAATAATTCTGGCTCTATTTCAAAGCTACATTCATGCCATTATGTATGGAATAGCACATCATTTAAATGGCCGCCGCAGCTTCGCTGGCATTGCTTCAAGCGGTTGGTCCAATATTGCCGGCATTATTCCGGCAATAGCGTCTCGAATATAGGGCTCGAGCTCGTCGAAAGTAGTTGGATTGTCAGCGTAGACTAAGGATTTGACGTAGCCCAGTGAGAAAAGAATAGAGGGGTGTCAAGTCGCACGATCGCGGCGGCCAATTGATGAACGCTCGCCGTAAGTTGACCAAGTCGCCAAATTTCTCCTTCACCAATTCGAGCGTTGCGTCGCTTGTATGGCATGTAGCGTTGTCTTGTTGGAACCACAGCTCGGATATATCGATGTTGTCAAGCTCTGGTCACAGAAAGTCAGTTAACATCGCTCTGGACCGAGGACCATTGACGGTAACGGTGACTCCTTCTTCATTTCAAAAGAAATAAGGTCCGATGATGCCGCCGTTCCATAAGTCAATCTTTCTGGATGCATTGATGCTTGGTCGAACACTTATGGATTGTGTTCGCTCCAATAACGGCAATTTTGCTCGTTGACCAAAAATGGGCCTCGTTCGAGAAGATGATTTTTTGGCCAAAACCGGGATCTCCAACTGACATTTCCAGCGCCCAATTAGCGAACTCACGGCGTTGTCTATAGTCGTCCGGCTTTAATTCTTGTGTCAGCACAATCTTGTAGGCCCAAATCCTACTGTAAAGTAAGCCTGGTTGACTCTCTGGCGATGCCCAATTCAGCTGATCGGCGCCGAATCGACATTTCTGGGTCTTCTTCGATACTGGCCGCTACGACGGCTTTATTTTCTTCACTTCGCACCGATCTCTGTCTGGTTGGTGGCTTAAGGTCCAAAAGAGTGTACTCACGCTCAAACTTTTCCACGATGCGACGAATTGCCTGCGCACTGAAGCCATGATGACGACCCCGACCTCACGACGAAATTCACGTTGCGTATTTACAATTGAGCAGGAATTTCGATAATATTTTTTAATAATTTCCACACGTTCGGGAAGCGTCAAACTTTGACAACTGCTGAAACATAACAATTGAAAGAACTATCATTGCTATATGGTCACCATTTACGTAGATGCCTCCAAAACTAATCAAGGGTTCTAGCGAATTTGCTAGACAATGTTCGGAGAAGGACTTTTCCAGGCCAGAACCTTCATTCGATCTTCCTGTGTCCTCGGTTTGGGCTTCCATTGACGGTTGGATTTCTTATGAACATCATCGCGGGTATGATGCCGTAAGCTCTTCCTTCCGTTATCAAGATTTTCATTGAGATTCATTGACACGATTTCGAGTTGCGCACCCGCCTAAATCTTCAAGAGGATATGATGCAATCCGCCGCAACGATAGGAGGAAACAAAAATAGCACTTGATGATCTCGCTGAAAGTCTTGGATGTCAGATCAGTATATATGTCCTTGGGTGATTTATTTTCCAACGTATATGGATGAGTCACTTGAGTACTTGGTAGGGAATGATCTTGGATGCCTGCCGATAGAAACCTTCGGTTTCTCGGACATTCCTTCGGAATATTTCAAATGTCATGGTCTCCATAGCAGGCATGTCGCAGACTCGAAGAAGATAGTCTCCTACCTCTTTGATGGCTCCTATTCGGACTTGAGATATGTATTTTATTACCTTCCCTCCATGACACTTTTGGACTTTTGGATGATAGTGTCAATTCATTGTGAATTGAACACTTGAGGAGTTCCTGCACATAATCTATCACCAGGGATGTGTTTATTTTCTTCCGCTCCTCTACTTGATTGTGCAGTGCTCCAACAAGCTTCGATACTGGAATAGAAGTGATGAGGCAAAAATATCGCCTGAAACTCAGTTTATAGAAGAGTTCACCCGATTTGCCGGCGACTTTAACAATTTCGGTAACTCTTTTGACCTCTTTCTCTCATCAATGCCAGGTAGTTACACCATCAAAATGTCTGCCCCTTTGGGAAATTCGGTTCATGTCCTAATATCAGCAATACACCTGACAATTAGAGCAATAATAGAGCAACAGGATTACCACCGCTTGGTTTGGAATTACAAGTTGTCTAACTGGGAGGTGCTTTGGGATTTATTTGCTTCCTTCCTTGGACTGATGTATATATCAGGAATACTGATGTCAAAGTTTGCGCAGAAAATATCACCTAAATTATTCACCTCTAAGATTTAGCTTTATCAACCTAGGTATCATGTATCGATGCCACGAAGAAGAACTACAATGAAACAGTAACTATTCTAGATAACTCCAGTGGATCGTGGCCTTTCTGGTCAATAGCAAAAGTGATAAGCAGTAACTTTAGTCACTTTTCATTCCCACCACTAGTAAAAGGAATGGATAACTATCCACAGCACTCAAAGATAAAGCCGATTCCTTTGTAATAATGTTCCAAGGCGATTCAACACTATATCCGGGAAAAGCGGAACCACCAACTATCCCTCAAGTGTAATCATCTTTATCAAATCTGAAATTTCAACCTGGTGTAATCCGACACAACCTAATAAGCGACCGACAATATGGCTTTTGCAGCCGACGTTCGACTGCAATACGGTGAATCAAGAACTGTTGCCCTGAAAATCTTAAAAGCATTTTATTGAGTTTGACATAGATTCTTACTACGCAAACTATCCTATTATAGATTAGGACTCTGTAGCTAGGTGGTAAATTATCTTTAGCACAGATAAATTCAAGTGGTGGTCGATGGTGTATCTTCTGTCAACTTTGCTGTAAACGTTGGAGTGCCACAAGTATCTATACTGGCCAAATGAAATCATTAAATGAAGACTTGCAGAAAATCTAGCAAAGAGGAAATCAAACTTAGCAGATTTCAATGCGAAGAAAATCCAGTTCACTGCCTTTTTCATGAAGAAACACATATACAACATCACAGCTCCAATTATTCAACCCAAGTAAACTATGCATCTTCTTAGTCTTAGAGTCAACTCTGGTATAACATGGTATACCGCAATATTGAAAAATCAGAGTCCATGAAGTTGAGCTACTTGTTTAGATAACACAAATTCTGTATATAACACAAATTAGATCGCGTCGCCTTAAAACATTTTCTTCATCAACTTGGTATAAAGTGTTTAGGTTTTTGCGCCTTTCATGAAGGTTCTCCAGGGATCACAATTGGCCTCAATACATGATGATCATCATGATGATCCCGCACTAACATTCCATTTTCATCCGTCCACAAGGTAACGGCGTGAATATTTTTTATCAAAATTCTTTCCGCTACAGGACGAATAAAACAAGAGCAGAATCAACAATCCCAATATTATAAAAAACAAAATACTGTACCTTCTTTATAGGTGGGAATTGCAGCGATTGATACAGAAGGCATACAGAGGCTGCCAAATGTTGTAGCAAATACTCAAACTATCAGGCCACAGGTTTGGGCACAAACAGGTCAGGCAAGATAATTGTGACTTCATGGCTTAGAAAAACTTTAGACCTAATTCTAAACCCAGACTGCACATAACATCACAAACAGAGCTACTAGTTATATCAATCTGTCTCTTCTTCCAAGAAACATCTAGGCATCATTGCTGATACCACCGAATGGCTTACCAGTTCGAGTATTCATAAAATTTGACAAAGACTAAGTGCAGCCCGGAGTTGAGTTAATTTTCTACACGTCGCATGTGACTACATACGTCTGTATACTTTTTCGCGTTAAGTGAATAGCGTTCCATTTATTTATATAGAAGAGTACTTTAAAAAGATAAAGAGAGAATCTCTATCTTGCTCTACTCTGGAAAACCTGTCGGAAGCACTCCTGCTATCTGCAACAGCATCCAAAAGCCTTATATAGTGGAAACCTTACAGTGACTGAATGTTGACGGGCAGATTTCAGATCAGTATTACCTCCCGATACAAGCTATCGTATCATCGAAGGTGGTCGGTACTCAGCTAAGAGCCAAATTTTACGTTATATACAGTTTTAATTCGGATGCACACCTAACTTATTATATGCATCTGCAAGTACGACGAACGTGTCATCTCATTAAATCAACAGATTGACCCCACTGTTCTCATCTGGTATTTTTCTGTGCGATTCTTTTCCGTTAAATCATTGATATTACTCGTATGCCTGCTTGTATGTATTTACGGTGCGATACCTTCCCCAGATACTTTGCTTCCATCATCCTCATTAAAATATCTTTTACCAAACTCAGCCGAACAATGAGAACAAACACTCGAACTGCAGTCTGTTTCTGTGGCGTCTGGATTTTTTGTGTCTTGTCGTTCAGATTCAAATTCAGGCCCATAAGCGGGCTACGATGCAAAATTTTATGATTGCAACAGATGCAGGAATTTATTGTATGTCTCGGTGTAACCAAAACAATTGCCAACAGATCCCCATGGGATGTAATTAAAATTCATAGACTCACAGCATACAGAGATCAACGCTAAATAGGGATGCAGTTCCTTGAGGAATTTTTTTTCTTTTTTTCTTTCCATTCTACGCTCTCAACTCCCACGAACTATTTGGATCAGTCGAGGTCCATAATTAATTTGAATGGTATTTTAATTATAAACCAACAATAGTTTGACTCGAATGCCATTTGACATTGGCAATGAAGCCAGCATCGGCAGGCCACAAACTGTATATCTACATACTCGTAGTCATTGCATGCGATCTGTTGAAACTTAAGCGGTGTTGAAGCTGAATGGCTAATGTGACTGTTGCTGCAGCTGATTATCTGCAGGTGCAACGCTCTGGCTATATAGTTAAAGTTGCAGACCTCGCCGATAAAGTTCACACACAACTCATCATTGGTGCGGCGGCGCACAGTGATCGATGACAAACAAACACAACCGACGTGACGCGTGAGCATAGTCACAACAAGCTTATGGGGCATGGAAAAATGGTTAACAAATTTTTATGTTTCTGACCGGATCGGTGCAGCACAGTGCACGCTTACATTCAATAAAGCAAACCGTTGTCGTCGACATTCTTCATTCCCAGTTGGCTTGACGCGACCGACGGCAATTTTATGGCAATGACAGCGACTGGCAGTAGTTGGGAAATACTACACGTTAGTATTACAATTTAATCGAAGTCAATGGTGGCCGATCAGTGTGCGGAGTGAGTGGGAACCTTGAATTGCTTAGAACTTGAAGCTTGTAGGACCTCATTATTATTTATTGCATTTGGTGGCAGTTGTTGACAAAGTTATTGCTACTTTTGAGACGGAAACTCAGGTGACACATACGGACTAGAAGTGAAATTTTTACATGTTTAAGTCAAGGCTGGGAAACTTTCTGAAACTATATAATTTATAAAATGATGATGGATGACCAGGATCGACCAGATTCCGATCTAGCTTTGAGTTAAGTGTATTCGATAGTGAATGTAGATTGATGAATTATCGGTCTATTTAGAGCCACATTATTTAGCGCTCGAAAGCCGTCAGATTGTTGAATGTACTTCAATACTGAAGTGTGCGTACGCAAATTGCAGCCTTATTCCATAAGTCCGACTGCAGCAGTTTAACCGCAATCGATAGACGTATGAGTACTTTAAAGTCTTCCTTTGGTAGCACAGTGACATTAAGAGGAAAAAAGTTGAAAATACACGATACACGGGTTGTTACGATGTTGGTCCAAGAGTTATGCAGAGTATTCTATGTAAAGGTATACTACTTTGACAGGTCGCCATTTTGGTATAGGTTAGTTTTGACAGTTTTCTTAAGTCTTCCTAAGTCTTCCTTTAATCGGTATATCGTTAATAGGTTCCTTACACTCGTATTCGTCTTCAATTCCAATGTCCGATGACTTATCTTCCGCATCAAAAAATTCTTCATCTTCGCTTAACATATTTTTATTTGGAACATAAATGTCTTTACAAGTCTTCTTTTTTTTATATAATTTGCACGTGTGAAAGGGGTTATGAATACCCTTATACTAATTTTTAGGACACGGGCATTTTGAGGAAAGGGGAAGAGACAGAGAGAAAGACAGATTGGTGTAGTTGGTTTGAAACTCAGCTGGTATTAAGTTTCAGTGAACTCCAAGGGTGGCTGCCCAGATAACTGGGGAGCTTGTTTGTTTTTGCTTTTTGTCGTTGATCATGATTCACAGTATTTTTTTCCGTCCTCCTGATGTCATCACCACGATCAAGTTGCATTTTAGCCATATGACCGCCCTACTGCCAGTGTTGTGCCTTCGCAGTAGAGTTGACATAAGCTTTCGCAATTGATCGACTTTTTATTTATTTCATGCGAAATAAATAGATGATTATTGACAACAGGATTCGAACCGTGAACCTGTAGCGTGACAAGCGATGATGTTACCACTACACCACGGCTACCCCTTTCTTAAGCCGATTTCTGTGTGCTACTTTTCTCATATTTCAATTAAGTACAACAAATTACTTATGCGCTTACAAATAGTACCGTTTATCCATTTTGCATTTGCTTTTGGTTTAGATATAAAATAACTTCCCCTGCTTTAAATTCAAACTGTAGGGTAACAGTTTTGTTTAAAATGCTCGCGTTCTTTCAACTTTTTGTCTTTATAACTTGTTTTGTTCTCATTTTCTACAGTTACCCCCTTCGGGTAGGGGTTAGAATATACCCGAGGTAGGCATGCTTGTTGTAAGAGGCGACTAAAATCCATAAAGCGGAGACGAAAATTTCGCAAAACTGGCAAAAAAAACAAAAAAAAATGACCCAGTCCGCTTGGCAGGGGATTTGGGTGTAGAAATTACTGTACTACCCAATAAACCTAATCCGGTTACAACAAATATGGCAATGAAAACAACAAATGGTATGAATAGCCCAGATGACAGACCAGGTAAACTGGAAAATCCATCCTCCTCGGATGTCGGTCCCATGGATTCTGGGGGGGACCATTTCCCTTCTCTTTTCCTTACGGCGAAGTTATGATCCGGAGTAGAAGGATCACAACCCTCCCACTTTACTGCGTCCCTACTGGTCCGCCTGTGGGGTTTGTAGTTTGACCTCAGGAAGTACTGACAGACTTCCCGGTTTCGGATCACTTCGTCACTGAGGTCAATCAAATGATGGTGTTTTCGCATTTGTGCAATCCAGTTGTTTTTTGGTCTGCCTTTTTTGCGCTATTATGTACGAACGTTGATTTCGAAGGATCTCTCTTTGAACATGTCAATACCAACTGAGCCGGTCGTGCTTTATCCTGCTTGTGATGGGTTCTTTTACATGAAGGCTTCCTCGAATCTTTGAACTTCTTATTCTATCAAGCTTCGTTACTCCTGCTGTCATGCGAAGCATCTTCATCTCAGCTGCCGTTAATCTGCCATCATACTTTTTGTACATTGTCCAGCATTGTGAACCGTATGTGAGCGCCGGACGTACAACTACCTTCCTTTCAGCTTAGGGGACTTTCTTCGATCACAGGAGATACCGGAGTTCTCCCGCCACTTCATCCACCCTACGCATACCGATGATTGATGTCATCATCACAAGTTGCTTCGCTATTGATCATTGATCCCAGATATTTGAACTTTTCACACTTGGGAAGCACTTTTCCATTCAAGTAAATGTCTGGAATAGGCCGGTGTGGATCAGAGAATGAGCAGCACAGATACTCGGTCTTTTTTGAACTAATACGGTGCCCATTTCCCTCCAAAACATCCACCCATGCATCAAGTGCTCGTTGCAGGGACGTTTGATCTTCACTTATGATAGCTCCATCGTCAGCAAAGAATAACTGATGCACTTTGGGGTCCGTCACTTTTCCTTCAAGCAAGGGACTGAGGACGCTTCCCTGGTGTACACCGATTTTGATTGGGAACTCTTCGGTGACTCCTGCGTAACATCTTACTCCTGTCCTTGCTCCCTCATACATGTCCATGATCATATGCACGTCAGTTTCTTTAACTCCTCGTTATCTTAGAGCCACCCATAAGAGATCTCTTGGTTGTCTATCGAAGGCTTTTTCAAAATCATCCAACACCATATGCAAGTCCTTTAAGAAATCATGATGGTTATGCATTATAGTGGTATAGGTAGTTATCGCAGTTTCGCGTATCGCCCTTTCCTTTGTGCAAAGGAAGAAGATAACTTTTCCTCCACTGATTGGCATTGGATCACTGCTTATAAGTTTGGAGATAAGAATCATGAGCCATCTGGACCCGATATCTCCCATCTTTTTCCAGAACTCAGAGAGTATCTCGTCTGGACCAACCCTTTTTTTTTTTTTTTTGAGTATTTGACCACATTCCTAACTTCGTCGACAGTAATGTCGGATGCTTCGTCATGGTTAGGAGCAGCTGTTGGAAAGTATACCCGGGGAAACTCTTCATTCAGAAGTTTTTTACAATACTGTCGCCATCTGTGGAGAATTTTGTCGTCTTCCACAAGAAGCTGGCCTTGTGCATTGTTAATGAGCATATCTAGCATTTCTTTCCTTAGCATTTCCTCTTCTCTGGGCGGCTATTTTTAAGATAGTTGTTCCCTTATTCAAGTTGTTTTGTTGAAGCTCCTGGATAGTCTGGTTCCTATCAGACGCCGAAGACGATACTTCCTCCAACTACCGATAGAGGTCTTCCAAACTTTTTACTTGAAATTGGGCGCACTTCTTCTCATCACTTCAAGGCGAGCCTTTTCATCTCTTTTAGTAGAAGAGCACTTTGAGCAAGCCTTGAAAGCCGTTTTCTTTCCCCGTATCACGACTTTAGCTTCATCTGTCTACCACCATGTTTCTTTGACGAAAGGCCCCATTTTGACGTTCCAAGCAGTGACTTGGCTCTCTCCAAGCAAGATCGCTGTAGCTACATATCTATTTTGAGATGGATTTCGTCTTTTTTAATGAATAGAGTGCAGATTGTAAAAATTGAATCTTTTCTTTCAGAACCATTCAATTGCAGCTCAGGTGTACCTCAAGGCAGTCACCTGGGCATTTTACTTTTCATTATATTTATCAATGATATAAAAACTGTGCTAAGCTACAGTCAATGCCTACTATATGCAGATGATCTAAAGCTGTTCCTAAGAATTTCAAGTTGAAATGATTGTATAAAGCTCCAAAGTGATATTAATGCTCTTTCTATATGGCGCAAAGATAACTACCTTCTCCTTAACATAAAGAAATGCAACGTAATAACTTTTTGCAGATGTTTCAACCCAATTATTCACCGATACTCTATTAATTCAATAGAGTTAACTTGGGTAAATGTTGTTAAGGACCTTGGTATCGTTTTTGATCAGGCGTTAACTTTTTGCGATCATGTAGACTATATAACGTCAAAAGCTAACTCCATGGTTGGCTTCATTAAAAGAAATGCGGTAGAATTTTCTAATCCTCACTCGTTGATAACCCTCTTTATAGCCCTTGCTCGATCTCTTCTGGAATATTGTGACATCGTTTGGGGTCCTTATTACCAGGTGCATATTAATCGGGTGGAAAGTATTCAAAGAAGATTTTCCAAATTTGTTTTTTCTTAAAATGCGTTGGAATTTCTCACCGGAATATGATCATCATTTAAAAAGCCCTTGCTTGTTAGCTTTAATCCCCATTTACGCTCCTGAAAGGCCATTGAGACAAAAAGAGTTTCTTTTTCGTACAATACATAGAACAAACTACGGGTTGAATGAGCCTATGTCTCGAGTTATTTTAAATTTCAACTCGGTTTGGTCTGTTGTAGATCTAAGTTTATCCAGAACTATGTTCAAAAACGCTTTATTTAGTTTTATTGGTTGATTGTGTAGGTAAATTCAAATTCTCATATTTATTTTATCTATTTTTAATTACTTTTGTAATCTCATATATATCACAATCTGTTAAGTTATATACTTGTAGATGAAATGAAATAAATAAATATCTTGTGCTCTGCACTCCTCATCACCGACCTCATCGATGATGGTAAAGAGGTAATTTGTCATGTTGGTAATAAAAGGTTCACCTTTTCCTTTATCATTTTGTTCATATTTGTTTTCTTCCGCATCTCAATACAAATTTCTGTCAGGAGGAGTCGGTGTTGCTGGGCGATCGCTTCTCCCAGGATCACTTTGCAATCTTTAACCCAAAACCTTTGGGATGTACCCAAATAATTGTACATGTGAATTAAATATAATTCAAGCATCAAATTGCTGCCTTCATGTGTATACACAACATGCACGTATTTACGAGTAATTTTAACAAAACATCCACTATTTCTTTAGTTTCGAAAATTTATTATTTATTTATTTATTTTTTTTTTTTGTTTTTTTTTTGTTTTTTTATATAAAGGGTTTTTCAATAGGTACATAACAATTTTGAATTTTAATTCAAACGCATCCTTAACCTTTTTTATTATCTGTCAATGTCAGAAAGTCAGTCAAGGTTTACGTTTTTATCATGGTGAAGTTCATAAACGAGCAACGTTTAGAGTCGGTGGTAGCACCTTTAAGAGCTCTTACTTCAATTTTCGGTCGTAACAATCGTCCCACCAGACAGATTGTGCATAGTGGAAAAATTCGAGTCAACATGTTCGCTATTGAATGTTCCTATGCCTGTAAGATAATGCACGAAAATATCACAGCCATAAGTGCTGTCGATTCCACGCGGTTCACAAGAATCTCTGACATTGTGCCGAATTTTGCATTAAGATCTTGGCCTACGCCCTTACAAGATCAAATTAACTCAAGAAATGAAGCCTCATGATCATTTGAAGCGCCGAAACTTCTCCGATTGGGCTCTACAAAAGTTTGAAAAAAAAATTGTGAATTTCATCGAAAAATCATCTTCAGCGATGAAGCTCATTTTTGGCTTAATGGTTTTGTCAATAAGCAAAATATGCATTATTGGACAGCAAAAAACACACATGTTCTTCAAGATATTCCATTGCATCAACAAAAAGTGACCGTGTGGTGTGCATTTCATGCCGGAGGTGCGTATGTAAGTCATATCGGCCGACATGTGCGAATATGTTAAGACTCATATCATTAAAAGAGCTCGCATTATTTTAAAAAGTTGCAATACGTCTGGAGCCGATCGTATGATACCGTATCCCTAAACTTCTAACCCATCCCAAAGTGGAGTGACCTTTTCGTTCTGACTTTGTTGGTTGAAATGCAGTGAAATCTTTTTACTCAGGGGATATTCTCTAGATTTCTAAGAGATTTTAACTGATAATTTGTAACTTTTTCTAAGAAGAGACTGTTCATGGCGGTCGAAATTTGTAACCGAATTCTGGTGAAATATTCACAATAAAACTTAATCATCACCGTAAATAGCTTTGAGAAAACAAAATATGCCCCAAAAGTGGACGTGGGTTTATAAAACGTATGAACGAAATGTGATCGTCTTTATATTACATTTGTAAACCATAAAAAATAAGCGAAATAAATTTATAAGTCTTCGTCTCCACCACAGGATAAGCATTGGGCTTACACCTTAGACAACCGTGGCACACTTGGGAAATCAAGAAACACAGCCAACTTCAAGAGGGAGAAATGGCTGAGTTTCCGGCTTTGTCTTGTCTGACATAAAACATTGTGCTAAAAAGTCCATTTTGTAATCTTTGAGCAACAAGTAATAAAATTAGATTAAAATAAAGTTTAATTGTCTACACATTAAAGATATATTTTTCAGTTTCTAGTAAAAGTAAAAGGCCCTATTCATCGAACCAACATCTCAGGTTTGATCATAGGAATCAAAATAATTTTCAAATGCTAGGTATAATACAAACCACTACCCGCTAAATGACCAAAGGCGACAAGACAATAACTACACCACGACAAACCAAAGTTACACTCAAAGTGATCAGTCGAGACACAGCACACAGAGTGGTGGTCAGTCGCGACGCACAAACAGGTAAACACAGCGAAGTACTCGTAACACTGAGCCCATGGACATTACGCTCAATGATCGCGGCCGATACAATAACCCTCATTTTCAAAATCGTCAAAATTTTTCACTAAACGGGCAAAACAATTAGCCTATATAATAATAAAAACCCATGTAAAGCCCCTAAGATTTATTATTGACTGCGGTGCAGAGTACAGCATTATTAACAAAAACTTATGCAATCCGAAATGGAAAATACGGTCTAAGAACAATACGAGGGTGGGTCAATAAGTCCCTGAAAATTAACACAAAATTGTGTCGTCACCTTAAATTTAATTTTTTTTTTTGTCAAGAATCATCTTTCAAAAGAACGCACCCAAATTTTCAGAGAGATCTTTCAAATAGTTTTGTTGTGGCAGCCATTGTATATAGACGCCTACTAGCATTTTCGTTATGGAAAAAAGTGAATTTCATGTGCTTATTAAACACTATTTTTTGCGAGAAAAAACTATCACGCAAACCAAACAAAAGCTTGACAAATATTATGGGGACTCTTCACCATCGATTGGAGCCATTCACCACTGGTTTACTCAATTTCGGTGCGGTCGTTCAAGCACAAGTGACGCCGACTGTTCTGGTCGCCCAATTGAGGTCACCAGACCAGAAATGGTCGACAAAATCCATGGTTTGATAATGGACGATCGGCGAGTGAAAGTGTGCGAGCTTGAAAGGCCACTGGCTTATCACATGGCTCAGTGATTTCGATTTTACCTAAATATTTGGACATGAAAAAGCTTTCCGCAAGATGGGTGCCGCGTTTGCTCACAATCGACAACAAACGCATTCGTTTAACAACTTCAAAGGTGTGTTTGGCGATATTCCAGAAAAATTTGGCTGAGTTTTTGCGCCGCTTCGTATCCGTGGATGAAACCTGGATTCACCACAACACACCAGAAACCAAGGAATAGTCAAAACAATGGACTTCTCCTGGTGAATCCAAGCCGAAGAAGGCCAAGGCGGGTTTGTCAGCAAACAAGGTCTTGGCAACAGTTTTTTGGGATGCACACGTCGATTTGAAACAAAAACGGCCGCATTTGGTGAAGAAAAAAGTTCTTTTTCACCAGGCCAACGAACCGGCGCACAAGTCCGCAGTCGCAATGGCAAAATTGCATGCATTAGGCTACGAACTCCTCCCTCATCCAGCATATTCCCCAGATTTAGCCCCCTGCGACTATTTCTTGTTGCCAAACATGAAGAAATGGCTCGGAGATTTGGGTCGAATGAAGAGGTCATCGCTGAAACAAACGGTTATTTTGAGGGGCTCGAGAAATCATATTAATTGGAGGGCATCAAAAAATTGAAGAAACGTTGGATGAAGTGTATAGAGCTAAAAGGAGACTATGTTGAAAAATAAAATGTTTTTATACGGAAAAGAGTTTTCCTTATTTCATTTTTCAGGGACTTATTGACCCACCCTCGTACTCTTAAAGTACTCGACCGTAATATCCAAACAAATTTAGAATACAAAATCCCTCTGTTTAGCGAGTTCAATAAAAAAAAAAAATTACTTTGTAAAGTTTCTAGAATTTAAATTTTATGACCATTTTGACAGTCTAATAGCAAATAACATACTTATAAATCTTAATCCAATTATCAACTATAAAACCCGAGCTTTTATAACAGATATCGCTATTATTCAGATATATTTCAATAAACAAGAGGAAATATATACGGATAATTGACATAGCGATGAGTTTTCGAGTGTACTTTATAGCAAGACTTTAGAAACTAACATTTCGGACAAAGTGTTCGCAGACCATGCATCTAAACTAAAATCTTTGCTTAATTCATATAAATCAATTTTTTATAAAAATGGCGACATTTCAACATTTACGAACAAAATAACACACCAAATAAAGACAAAAGACGAAATCCCAATTTATAGCAAACTTTATCGTTATCCTGAAATCCACACAGAAGAGGTCGATAGACAAATCAATGAAATGTTAAAGCAGAAAATAATTACACCAAGCAATAGTTCATACAATTCCCCTATTTGGGTAGTCCCTAAAAAGGACGACAAAAACGGGCAAAAACAATAGCGAATTGTAAAAGACTACAGGAAGTTGAACGATCAGACGGTAGAAGGTAGGTTTTCTATGCCTAACATCGATGATCTGTTTGACAAGCTTGGCAAGAGCAATTTTTTTTTTTTTTATAATTCGCGCACCAAAAGGCATATGAATACCTTTATACTGTTACAGGGCACGGGCTTTTAAGGAAAGGGAGAAGAGGAAAAGAGGAGAAGCCTATGCACGTTGGCTTTAAATGTTGGAAGGTTGTAGTGATGGGGAAATACAGAGTTTGGTAGATCATTCCACATTCGTGTCGTTCGGCTTATAAACGAATCCCTATATTTAACAGTACGACCGAAGTTAGGCTTTAGGGTGAACTGATGTGCATTCGAAGCATGTCGCGTATTGCGGGTGAAGTTTTGAAGGGGAGGAATGCAGCTGGCTATTTCGCTGGAGCATTTTTTATTAAAAAAACGATAAAACAGGGAGAGACAGGAGATATTTCTCCGATGTTCTAGTGAATGAATGGAATTCACAATGTCTCTATCACCTATAAGTTTTAACGCGCGATTTTGTACCCTATCAAGAATGTGCAGAACGGTCTTGGGTGCACCAGACCAGATATGGGCGTTATATTCCAGCTTAGGGCGAATGAATGCCTTATAAATTGAGGCCAGATCAGACGGGGTAAAATATTTCTTGCACCGTTTAAGGAATCCTAGACATTTTGCAGCATTTTTGGCGACCTCGAATATGTGATCATTCCATCGAAGATTGTTATTAATACACATACCGAGAATGGCAAGGCTTTCGGTTTCAATGATGCAAGTACCATCCATGGATAATGGTTGAGGGTTTTGGTTTCGCTTGAGAGACAGAAGACAGCATTGTATTTTGGAAGCATTAAATTCCACTCTGTTGGTTGAACCCCATTTAATTATGCTGTCCAAGTCGGAATTTAATGTGTTTAACAGACGTTGCCGTTCCCCTTCTACGGCTGAAGAGCAAGGACGTGAGTTAGGGAACGAATATGAAAAACTGAGAGTACTGTCATCAGCGAAGGAATGGATTCGATTAGAAGTTGCAAACAAGAGATCATTTTTAAAAATAAGAAAGAGAGTCGGAGACAAAACAGAGCCTTGAGGAACACCAGCATTTATTTGGTGAATTGCAGACTTGAAGCCATCCAAAACAACTTGTATTGAACGCCCTGAAAGGTAATTTCTAATCCATTGAAGAAGAGACTCATCAACGCCATATGCACGCATTTTCGACAAAAGAGCCTGATGTCAAACTCTGTCAAATGCCTTTGAAATATCAAGCGCAACCATCTTGGTTTCGCCGAAGTTATGGAGAGATTGGTTCCACTTTTCCGTGAGATGTGCATCAAATCACCATACTGCCGGTCATTAAGGAGTTTTCGTGAATCGAGATATTTCATAAGCTGACGATTTATCAGCGTTTCCATGACCTTGGAAAGAAGGGACGTAAGTGCAATGGGCCAGTAATTGGACGGGGAGGAAGATTCGCCTTTTTTAGGGACGGGCTGGACAAATGCTGTTTTCCATCTACTCGGAAAGAGCCCTGAAAAGTAGGATAGACGGAAAAGCTTACGCAGAGGTTTTGCCAGCGTAGAAGAACACCTCTTCAGAACTATGGGGGGGATACCATCTGGACCAGCGGATTTGTGTATGTTAAGACCTTTGAGTACTCCTGCAACTGTACGAGTGCGAAAGTGGATTTGTCCCATTAAAAATTTAACGCTCTCAAATACAGGCGGAGACAAAGCATTATCTGGCAGCGTGGAGTTCGCTGCAAAGTGAGCAGCAAGCAGATTAGCTTTGTCTAAGGAGCTGACAGCTGGAATGTCATTGTAAATGAGCGTGGGGATGGCAGACGATGCAGAATTTTTAATATTTTTGACGAATGACCAATAATTTTTACTACCTTTGGGACATTGTAGGATTTTTTGCCTCAATTTTTGGTCATATAAGAATTTTACACGTCGAATGTGGGCATTGCAGTCTTTTCTGGCTTGTTTAAACTTTTTTCGGTTTTCCTCAGATTTGTTGGCTTTATAAGACCGAAAACTTACTTCTTTCAGCCTGATAGCCTCTTTACAGCTCTGGTCAAACCACGAGTTTGCCTTAGGTTTAATCCTCTTTATTCTGTTAGGAATAAAGTCATTCATACCTAAGAGTATGGTGTTAGTGATCATAACAGCAGCGGCATCCACGTCGCTATCGAGGAAGCATAGCGACCAGTTAAAACTCCTAAAGAAGCTATTGAGGCCGCTCCAGTTGGCTTTCTCGTATTGCCATACTTTTCTTTTAGGATATTCTTTAGCTGATACAATATTATGGTCAGACCGACCTAGAGCCCCTAAATCGTCAATAGTGTATTTATCAGGGTGCGAAGTAAGAAACAAGTCCAAGGTGTTGGCGGAATGACTTTCAATGTCCGGTATACGTGTAGGGTCATTTACAAGCTGAGTCAAATTGTTTACCTCAGCGAAAAGTTCAACATACCTTCCTTCGGGTGTTGTCTGTCCAGAATATTGAAGCCAATCCGAATTATGTATATTGAAATCGCCCGCAATGACGATTTCAGTATGAGGGTACAAGGAGACAATTCCAGTGATGGAATCGGACAGCGCATCAAATTCGTCAAAAGTTGAGTTGCTGTCCGCACTAGGGCTTCTATAAATGAAGCAGTAGTGAATTATTTGCTTACGGACGGTGAATTTTAGCCATATGAAATTAAATTCCGGGTTGGAACAGTGGCCTTGCTGTGGTGGAACTTGGTAAGCAATATCACTACGGACGTAAATGGCGAGGCCACGGTGGGGAAAGAATAATGACACTAAGTTATATCCAGGCAGTTTCAGATCGGAAGATTCTTCCACTACCTGTGTTTCGCTTAGTGCCAGAACAGCTGGTTTATGGGAATGGGCGTGGGCGTACATATCGAAGAAATTCGTTCGAAGCCCACGAATGTTGGTAAAATCAACCCTAAATTCCCTCATCACTACACATAGAAACACAAAAAGACACAACTCTGACATAAATAAGCAAAACTGTGAAGTGTAGATCCAAAGAATAGTTTTCCAAAAACAAACTGTCGCAGGTGCTATGCCCAAATGACAATCAGCTAAGGTCCGCTATTCGAATAAACATTCACATTCCGCTATGCATCAAATGTTACACTCTCTCAGTCATCGCAACTGGAAGTATGTACATATACAGCACATGCTCCAATTGCGATAACGAAGAAGCGCAACAGCGAGTGAGTGGAGGTGACAAGATGGAATGCACCGGCACTGGATTGTGATTATGTGTTTTTTTTTTTTTATTTAATCATTTTATTTAATTTTTTTTTTCCACTGCACTACACTGAATTTGATTAGGCGCGCGAGTTAGGTTCTAAACCTCAGCTTGAGGTAAAAAAAACGATGTTTTCGGTTTGAAGAAGTTTATTACTCTGAATCAATTACATTTTTAGCTTAAAAATCTAACCTCTGTATCGATTGCACTAGGTGACTTCGAACGGAAACTTACCAGACGCTTACTCTGCAGTTCCTGTCACCTGTGCAGTACATGATACTTGATTTATATTTTATTCTTACGTTACAATTTCAATTGATAACAAAAATGATGATTCTGCATATGTTGCGGGGGTGTTAGGTGTCCAACGTAGCTTTGGGTTGACGACTTCGATGAGTGTGTTATTATGGGATGATTAGGGGGCAGCGGGGGTACAGGTGGCTACCGTAACTCGCGCGATTGATTTTTTTTAGATGGAAGTATTTTGGTATTGATTTTTTTTTTATATTTGTCAAAACGATGTCGATGATTACGCGAAGGCGCTTGACGGTTGATCGCGTGTGCGCTCGTCGGCAGGCAAAAGGCAACTCTGCTATCTCTACTATAGACCTCGTTAAAGGATTTCACCAAATCGAAGTCCATCCGCGCGACAGAGTGAAAACTGCATTTTCAACGAAAAAGGGCCAGCGACATTCCAGAGATTAATAAACGATGTATTAAAAGAAGTTCGTAAATAAAATCTGTGTGGTTTGCTTAGACGACATACTTATATTTTCGACTAGCTTTGAGGAGCATTTGCAATTACTAAAGAAGATTTTTCAAACATTAAAAGAATCCAATCTTAAAATTCAAATAAACAAGTGTAATTTTGCCGATCTTTCTACCAGCTACTTAGGGCATGTTATTGTTAGCAATGGGATCAAGCCAGACAAAATTAAAGTTAAAGCAGTAACTGAAATGAAACTACCAACTAACGTAAAAGGCATAAGACAATTCCTAGGAATAACCGGATTCTACCGGAAATTCATAAAGGATTATGCCAAGGTAGCGTACCCTATAATAAGGTATTTAAAAAAAATCGGAAAAAGTAAATCTATCAGACCCTCATTATATAAAAGCATTTAACACACTGACAACTTTACTTATAAACGACCCTATTCTTAACTCTCTACTGCATGAAATGTTGTTTAAAGAGAAAAAAAAATAAAACGCGCTTAAAATAGCTTCATTCAGTTGTTTTAAGAAATCCTTTATTAAAAAAAAACAAAAAATGTTTATTTGTTTAAATAATTAGAATACAGGCCAAATTTGGCTTCGTATGCAGTAAGGGTTATATAACTTAAACATTTTTCCGTTAAGTTTGAATTCATAAAATAAAAAAAAAATAACAAAATAAATATAAATTAAAAAAATAAACAAATATAAAAGTATTAATCGGTTAAAAACTAAACAAAACAAAACAATTCATGGTAATAAAAAAGTCAAATACTAGTTGCACGTTGTGCGTCTATATACCGTGGAATTTAGAAAAGCAATTTCTTTTTTCATTGTAACACAAATGAACTTTACATTTTTGACAAAAAATAAATGAACGATAAGTACAATCGTTTTTTTTTTATTTGTGGGAAATGATCAACATTGTCGAAAAGAACTGATAGCATCGGAAAATCGTGATGCCTTTCAGGGCGCTTTCTTTTTGGTGTCGCTTGTACTCGTATTTGAGTAGGCGATCGCGTACTTATTTCAATATTACTCATAGAGGATGTTGAAGTCGCAGGAGATCCAAGGCTAGGTCCAGTACAGGGCCGCCCCCGTCTTTTCAAAGGCCTTTCATAAGTGCTCGGCAATTGCAAGTTTAAAGTCAAACAAAGGTAAATGGAAATCATGTTGACGACGCCAAAGAATCCATGCATTCACTGTACATAGATCAATCATATGGATAAATATTCGCTTATACCATTTCTTGGATCGCAAGGGTAAGCCCAGCATCGAATCAAGTAAGTCGACACCCCCATATATTTATTATATACTTCAACAGCTTGTGGAGTAGGAATGGTTTTATACTGCTTATTCTTTCTGGAGTAACGGCACTTGTTTGTTACTGAATTCATTCCAACATAGGGTGACATTAAGGTAGCTATTTTCATGTCAAACCAGGACACTAAACTCAATTCAACTCGATCGATAGTTGCCACTTTTTCCATCATACTTCCACGACCTTGCTTCATCAGTTCATCTTTCGGAATTCTCAAGTTTGGCACTCGGTTGAGTCGTACAGTTACTAGTGGCAAAAGACCACTTTTAAATAAATAGACCTCCAAGTTCGGACTATTATACCAGTTGTAAAAAAAAAATCTTGTGATTAACATTTTTTTCTACCGTTGACGTTAGTCTGGTGACAACGTTACCACTGACTCCCAGATCTGGCACCTCATCGGGAAATTTATTGCTCTGGTGCCCGGTAAATAAATCAAAATCATAACTAAATCCGGAAATTTCACTTAAAACTTGGTTCTTATCCATAATCCAAAACCATTTATGTGGTTTAGCTGGGTTATATTGTTTTACTTCATGGCGGCATTTCGTCGGTATGATTTGTTCGTCCACGGCGAGGAACTCTTCTTTTGGAATCAACAGTAAACGTTCCCTTATTTTTTTCCAAAAGTGGTCTTACTTTGAAGAGTTTATAATGTCCTTCTGTTCCAAAAGGTTTATAGTCATTGTTGTCATTGAAATGTATGAACCTTTTGATTGCTTCCCACCTGTTGCATGTCATCGTTTAGAAAATAATCGGTTGCCCTACAGTCTTACCCCAGTAATACCTTGATGAAGGAAGTTGACAACAAGACATGAATATTACCATCCCGATGAATTGCTCCATTTCATTCCTTGTGATATTTACCGGCTTGTTCATATCATCTTGGAGAGCTTTTTTATTCGATTCATCTATTATGAAAAAAAAAAAACTTAACAAAATCCGATGGTGTCTCTAGACCTTTTACGGATTCTGGAAGCTCGGCCGATCCTTTAAATTTTAATTGTTCTTCGTCGTAAGCAGGAAGATGACCCTTTCTCCAAGAAATTAGTTCCTTTTTTTTGATGTCGTTGCTTTTAGGGTTTTGGATTTCGGTGCAACAAGGGGTTCATCATCTGATTCAAATTCTATGACAGTTTCTTCCACCGCAATGATGCCACTTTGGTTATGGAAATGCATCTCCGTCTCTAATTCCATATCCGAATCTCCTGCCAATTCATCATTCGCTTTGCGATCCATCCCCAAGAATGGGGTTAACGAGTGAAGATCGTCCATAAAAACGGAGAGGTTCCATTTCTAAAGTAAAAAGGACCAAAGTGTATTTCATCTACAAACTAAACGTAAAAAAAAATGGAAACAATTTTCGCATCACAACTAGAAAAAACTGAACAAAATGTGTAGATTTTAAACCCCTTGCTGCATACGAAGCCAAATATGGCTTGCGCACTTTTACATCTTAAACGAGCAAATAACAAATTTTTTTCAATAAAAATCTCAGCGTTGCAAAGAGAATTGGACACACAATCAGAAATATATTTTTATGACCACTTTACTCAACTAACACCAAAATTATTATTATTTAAGATAAGAAAATTTTTCACACTTTTATTTTCAATGCCAACGAACTGACGACTGACCTGCAAGCATGAATATCACCCTTCTTGTTTGTCGCACGTACACAAAAAGTACAGCTATGTGTTTTCAGAAATGCATAGACGAGGATTGTGGTGCGTTTTGATAATTTTTTTTTATAAAAGTAAGGAGAAAAGGGATGTAAATGTAAGGAATGTAGAGGGTTAAAAGCCCAGATTTCAAAAAACTATTTGTGTGACCACGGACGCATTAGGAGCAGTGCTTAGTCAAAATAACCATCCCATCTCTTACACTTCCCGCACTCCCAAAAACCACGAACTAAATTATTCAACGATCGAGAAGGAACTTCTCGCAATTGTCTGGTCAATTAAATATTTTAGAATGTATTTGTAAGGGAGGAAGTTCACAGTCCGCACAGATCATAAGCCTCTGGTTTGGTTAAAAGGCATTAAAGAACCAAGCATGAAGCTTCAGCGTTGGAAGATCATGCTCAATGAATACGTTT
The DNA here is from genome assembly GCA_963082735.1 of Pocota personata. NCBI lineage: Eukaryota > Metazoa > Arthropoda > Insecta > Diptera > Syrphidae > Pocota > Pocota personata. Next base: position 41,991,429 of record OY720429.1, on the reverse strand, counting down.
TCGATATTGAGTACCTTAAAGGGAAGGAGAACTATGTAGATGATGGGCTAAGCCAGGTTTTTGAAAACAAAATGGTGTCGAATACTAACGACGAAGTTAGGTTAGAAGATATTTTTAATAACGAAGTAGCTGTTAGTGATAAAAGTGGTAATAACGATGAAGTCATTTCCACATTTTCAAGGCCTAGGAACAACAACAACGATGTTATGTCCACTGGCGCTACTAACCACAGTGCGATGGAAGATGAAGCATGTCACATTTACATAATTGCAAATCAAAACTACCGGGTTCAGAGCGCAAAAAGGTGAGGGAAAGAAAAACGAAAGAAAAGCCCTCGACCTCTGTTCCTAAAAGAAACGGTACAGAAAAGTTACAATTGGAAAAGCGACCGGGTAATGACCTTCGAACATCAGGAGTGCAGACTTACGCTCAGGCTGCTGCATTCGAAATACCAAAAAATATTGAAATTTCGAAGGACCCTGTTTCTCATGTTTTTTTCAGTTATTCTAGAGAAACTTGAAGAACAAAGCAAAATAAATAAAAATAATTCCCGATAGGCTGGTTAAGCTCGAAAGTAATTCAGGGAAAACGCGTACTCCAACTAGAATATGAATGAAAAACGAATGTTAAAAATATGTACTTGGAATGCAAACGGACTTTTGCAAAAACTTGACGAATTGGAATTATTCTTGCGTGAAAAAGATATCGATATTTGCTTGATTTCTGAAACCCACGTAAAACACGAATCGCATTTAAAAATAAAAGGCTGTAATGATTACCACGCTTGTCACCCTTCGGGAAAAGCGAGGGGCGGATCATCATTGTTTATTAAAGACTGCATCGAACAATCCGAAAACTAAAGATCGAGCTTGAAGCTTTGCAACAGTGCACGATTCGAGTAAAAAATAGTCAGCGTACTCTTAAAATCGCATGGAGTACAGTTGTGATTTCCATTTGATGGGGAAACCGACCTACTGGCCAACTGATACTTCGAAAATACCTGACCTGATCGACTTTTTCGTCGTGAAAGGAATTTCTACCAACCACATTAAAGTTGAAGAGAGCTTTGATCTGTCGTCTGACCATTCCCCAGTTGTTTTGACATTGAGCCAAAAACTAGTCTATACCCTAGAGCCAGCGAGATTAACCGGTAGAACAACTAACTGGGAAGGCTTTAGGAACGAAATTGAAGATAATGTTGAACTGAGCGTTCCACTTACGACACCCTATGAACTTGAGGTTGAAGTTGATCGCTTCGTTGAGATCGTAGAGCTCGCCTCTTGGAATAATACTCCCAATCCAAGGAAAACTCCGGACAAATACGGTCTACGATATCCTACGGAAATAAAAGAATTGGTCAAGGAAAAAAGAAAAGCGCGTAAGAAATGGCAACAGAGTCGTGCTTCGCAACATAAAGCACACTTGAATCACCTGTGCAATTCATTGAAGAAGACTATAAAGGATTTTAAGAATCGTGCGATAGGTTCTTATCTTCAAAGTTTAACAGCGAAAAAAGATTCCCATTATTCACTTTGGAAAGCTATAAAAGGCACCAAAAGGCCCAAGGTCCCCGCGCCGCCTATTAAATTAAATCACAATGAATGGGCAAGGGAAGATAAAGAAAAAGCGGACGTTTTTGCGGCCCACCTGGAAGATACCTTTAAACCGTACGATGGTCAAGTGTTTTACGACAATATCAATAGGCCGGATTTACCATCTGACGATTTAGCACTTACAAGTGCAACGCTGAGGGAACTCAAACATGAGATCGGGAATCTAAAACCTAAGAAAGCTCCTGGTTATGACTTGATCACCGGAGAAATTCTCAAAGCTTTACCTAGAAAAGCATTGATTAAGCTTCTTCCTATTGTAAATGCTGCGCTCAGATTAAAACTTACGGTAGACAACTTTGGGGCTGTACCAAGAAAACAAACGCCAATATTTTACAAACTTTTCAAAATAAAGTGCTAAGAGAAATTGTCCACGCACCGTGGTATACTAGAAACGATGATATCCACAGGGATCTCGGAATTCCGACAATCGAAGCTGAAATTAGAAGCTTCGCGAGAAAGCATAGAAACCGACTAATCGGACATGTCAACAATACAATCCTACAAATTCTGGATGAAAGCAATTTATTGCGCCGACTACAAAGGACGAAACCTTTCGACTTGGCGAGGTAGGAATCAACCGCGCCTAGATTGCGGAACATGCAGGATATTTCAGTGGAAGGTAACCTGCCAAACGTGTTATTTTTTCATGATAGAAAAATTGCTTGATAAGGTCCTTCTTAGTTGCAATATATAACAAATTAAATCGCAGGGTGGTTTTTTTTTATTCAGTAAGAATCTGACACTACTAAGAGCACGCGCTTGCTATCCTCATAGTGTCTATGGAAGATTATTTCACCAACCCTCGGGGAAAAAAAAAAAAAAAAAAAACATTTACATAACAGAAAAACCTATAAATTTATTCAAAAACCAAATATACATATGTATCTACCTTAGGTCACTAAAGAAAAAATGGCAATAAAAATTGTCCACAAAAAAATACAAAATCGCGTAGAGTTAAGTAAGGAAAATAGTGACATGTTAAAAATAATGACTCATCTGCATTTATTGCGATAATCTGTCGTTGTTCATTATATTTCAAGATTTGTATGTGCAATATTTTTCTATGAATAAAAATCTTAAATTATTAAAATCGAGCGTAAAACTGAAAGATATCGTAGATAAGGACGAACAAATCACCATAATAAAAAACGAACATATTAGCAAAAACCACAGGGGTATCAACCAGTGGCGTGGGGTGAAGAGAGGGAAGCCGAACAAATTTTAAGTAAAATGTTTTATTCAAGACTTATTGTATTCGAAACACAGACTTAAGATATGCAATCCAAGCCACCTTTGTTATACTTTAAGTCATTGGAATTTACGTAGACAATGAGCTCATCGCATAAAACAATATTTTTAAAGTCGAGAAAGATCTTTCGACAGAGGCCACAATCAAAGGCAGGGTTAAAAAGATTTCACACAATATTAGAGTTTGAGAAAAAGTATCTCTAAGCGTTTCCGTATTAAAATGCTTATAAAGTTGAAAAACATCAAACTTTTTAACCCTTTCAGAACCAATGACTTGAAAACTTTATGGATTTGTGTCAAATTTGGAATATTAGTCATTTAGTGTATATTATTGAACAATATTAAACAGTTTTGGAAGTGGAGCCCACTTCAGCTTCGCCTCGACTCATTAATTTGTCAGTTTTCAATTCCACATTCTTGAGGCGATTTGACATAATTGTTCCCGTTCCATAGATCTTAAGGTCTTTTAATCGGTCGAGTAAAGGTATTGTAGAGAAAAAGCGGTCAAAAAAAACGAAATAGTTCTCTGGCAAAGTCTTCGTTAACCGCAAGATTACACTTGGACCTAATCCTAATGATCGATCTCCAAGAGGGGTCAGAGCGCCTTGATAAATTTCGAAGTCGAAAACGATACCTGATGGAAACAAATTATTTACTTTAAATATTTGCATTTTCTTATAAAAATTACCTGTTGACGATGAAAGAACAAAGTTTTTGAGCCCGACAGGACGCGGCTTATTTCGAACGTATTGTCTTAGTCGGTTCGGGCACCTTCCCAAAAATGGAATCATTTGCTTGTCAATTGAGTAGTTTTGGGAGCATCTTGGAATACTAAGGCACCTACTTCTCACTGCGTCAATAAGTGGCTGCATTTTCCACAATACATTAGTTGCTGCATCCGGTGGTTGAACGTTTGTGTCAACATAATGGAGACATTTTCTCAGCTGAAAAAATATTCTTCTAGACATTTGAGATGTCACCTGCGTATGCCGTAAATCACGATTCCAGTACGGGGCAATGGAATGCAGCCGAAGTACATATGAATGCAGTAAAGTTTTTTAATTTCGGAAGCATCAGTGTTTATCGGCTTTCCACTTTTGTTTTTTCGAAGTGCTCTTCGTTGAAATACCGCTCGAAGTAACGGATTGGAAGGAGAGGAGGATGTGTAGCCATAACAGGAGCAGAATTTTCCCTTTGCGCAGACTCAAATTTAGAAACTTTCCACATCATACGTCTTCGAGTTTCTACTTCTGACTTTTGTCCTAGTAGAGTCTCATCTTCTACTTCGGCTTCAACTTCCTCATCTGTTTCTGACTCTTCTAGAGTTTCTTGGTTAGTTTGAGGATTAAAAGCCTCAACCTCATCTTCATTGTCGTCAGACTCAGAAATGTCTTCTACGTCAGACCCTTCAGCTAGAAGGTTCAAGACTTCTTCCAAATCTTGGTCGTTGTCGAAATGGTAAACTTTTCCTGTGAGACAGAAAAACACGCATAGGTTGAGTGCTAGGTGGTACAATTGTGTGGGTCTTATTTTACATGTACTTATATATTTTCCTTGCACAAATCGAAAGGGTTTTAATTTTTTCGGAAATATGTTTAATCAATATTCATTTATAAAATTTCAAAAAACGGACTTTCAATTTTTACAGATATTATAAAAGATCTATACTTACGTTGGCTTCTTCTCGGCAATCCTGACATCACGTCTTTATCACTTCACTGTTTGCACAAAAATGACAAAAGCCATTGAACGGGGTATACAAAACACAAGAAAACAACACGAATGATGTACTTGGAACTAGAAAACTTGCCTTAACGAAGTAGAACAAAGCGAAACACGAATGCGAAAATGAGGCAAAATTAACCACACAAATGTGTTATAGGACACTGAAAGGGTTAAGTGAAGGGGTAGTGTATAAAACTTTGAGTTCATTTTTTGAAGTAGTAAAATTAAAAATTCCACAAAATAGGGTGATTAAAGAAGATATTTTGTAATCCGGCATTGAATTGGAAGAATATTCATATTTTGATTTGTTTAATAAATCAAAGAAAATATATGATCTAAATGAACTATACCTATTCTTAATAGGACTTGTAACATTATCTATAATTGCTACAAAAATTCGGCTATAATTTGTTTTTGAATCAATATTAAGTAGTCGGCGTTTGCGTGGAGGTTCTGAGCAGTCACTTACGCTCTCATAGATTGAGTCAAATTGCTTCGCAAGCCTTATGTCTTCTCTGCAATTGAATAAGACGTTCACTATACGAATGATATTGGCATCGAGTCTCTGATACCCCGGAATGCCAGCTCTTGTTTTCCTAGAAGAACTACAGTGTCTATGGAACGCTTCATTAAATCGCGATTGCGATCAACTTTTCTATTATGAGCCTCGAAAGAATTCCCTAAAGAAATCTCTATGCGATATTCGCCAAATTCATGCAAATGCAAGCAGCTGCGTATATGCTTTTCCGTTTGAATATGTTTTTTGGAAGAATTAACAAAACTGTTTATATCAGAGACACCTGTGTGACTCCAAACACTAGGATAAGTAGAAAAAAAAAGACAAGGAAAACAAAACATTCTATTAAATTTGCAACTGCCAGTCAGCCATGGATTCTTTTTGTAAAAAGACTCATGAAAATGTTTCTGATACCCATCCTTTCGCGTATAATCAATTTTCATTGATGGTGTCGAGCGACCTAGTTCTATAACTTTTTTTTTGCAAAAAAAAGCTTACCGAACTCGTGGGTTTCTTTTAGAAGAAAATCAGTTAAACAACACTCAAAATTAACTAGAAACATCTTGTCTAAGAACAATAAGAATGTTCAATGGGGCACCTCTTGAGCAGATTTATAATTACTTACTTGGTATATAGCTAATAACTATTCACTTAGCTCACTCACTATTTTATAATAATTTAATAATTTAAAACACTATTTCATCTACACTAACCCGTCTCACTTGATTACGAACAGGCAGTTTTTTGTTTTAATTTTACGTTATTTTTCGAACCCTTCGCTAATCTGGGAAAAACCAATTGCACAAGGAATGAAGGATATATAAATAATGCAAATTTTCTGACGTTTTTCCCAAAAAGGTCATAAAATTTACCTGTTTTTTTTTTTTTTTTTTTTGTTTTTGTCTCACTTGATTACGAACAGTAGCTAAATCTACCTGTTACCATGTTTTAAATCAAATGAAAGGATACTTCGAGTATTAGGGAGCTTAGTTCAAGAAATAACTTCATACAATCCACAACTATGTGTAAAGGAAAGACATTAACCAAGGAGGAAATAGGCCAAATTCGAGCTTACCGGGAACAAGGAAAATCCATCCATTTCATAGCCATCAAGAGGCGCCACTGTTGTACACAGCTTTATTAAGGAGTATGGAAAAAACCGCAAAGGAAGAGTCAGCAAAGCAACATGTCAGGAAAGGCGGGTGATACTGAGAGCTGCTTCAAATTCAAGTCTCTCCGTAAGTAAACTTAAGGCAGAGACTGGAGTTACAGCTAGTACATCGACTGTTCATCGCGTGATACAGAAGGCCAGCCATATTCGCCATGAAAAAATGAAGAGGAAACCACCATTGAATGCGGTACGTAAAATCCAGCGGCTTGATTTTTGCAACAAGTCACATCAGGTGGAATCAAGAGAGGCATACCGTCGTCTTTTCTGATGAAAAAAAAATTAATTTGGACGGACCTGATGGATATAGCTGTTATTTCTATGATTTGAGAAAAGAAGAAATACATCTTCCAAGGCGGCACAGCAAAGGAGATGGTGTAATGATATGGGGAGCAATAAGCTATTACGGAACTGTGGAGCTGGATTTCCAAAGCTCCAAAATGACGGCAATCACTTACAAATCGCTACTTCAAAGAACTTTTCCTCAGTTTTCGGAGATATTTGGTAGTATTTTTTCAATAAATCACGCACAATTACACAACCGATTTGCAACCGTCATTTCAAATTTGCAAATTATACCCAACAAGTTTAAGAAAAACCTCAAACGCCATTCGAACCAATAACCAGATTTTCGTAGGCTTATTTTGTTGCTTTCGTACGACCGCTTCCGAAACAGACCGAATACACAGGATTTGTATTGTGTAACCATAATAGCTTTTTGTTTCGATTCGTTAAGTTTCGTTCACTTTTGCGAATCTTTCATAAGTGTACGTATGAAAACTTGACAAGTGGTCCCCCAATTAAGTACTAACAGCGCCCGATGGTGCTTGATTTCGGTGATCGGACGATAACTTTTGCTTCCGAACACATATGCCTATTATGGGCTACTTGAGCAATTGACAGTACTGAAGGAAACTTAACGTAGAATTATGACATTAGCTTCCGATTGCTTCCGACTATTATAGTTCAGCCTTAAGCCGGAAAATGAACGGCTTTTCAAAACAAATTCATTGCACGCTTTTCTTTTGAAAAAGAAGTTGTCTCCCGCTAGCGGAGTTCATACTTGTCTCGGCTATGTGTGTGAGTTTGTGTATGAGTAAAAATTAATAAACAACGGAAGTGGTCGCAGCATTTCATCTTCGAGCGTGTATAAAGTTATGATTTATGAATGAAAAATGGTTTGATGGACAAATAATTGAATGTGATGGTTGGCAAGTGGCAAAATAAAAATTGTTGATATTTGAAAAGGGAAGCCGGAAGGAATCGGCTTGTATGGACGCCACGCCACTGTAACCTATCCACTTACGATTACAATTTCGTTCCACCAACCCGTTTTTTGCTTTTAGATAAGCTTTATAAATGAGTGAGTAAGTAAATATACTTTCTTATCAGTGAACTTTATATTTTATTTTTTCAATATTTTAATCATACAGTAGAATTTTGAAAATATGATCTATTTGGAAATGAGTATCGTGAAGAGATGAACGAAATATTATTACCATCAATTAATTCAAAAACGAGCCAAATTTCAGGGTTCGCACAATAGAACGCACTTTGTTTATCTTCGTTTTTGCGTTGGGTTGTGTTGTGTTCCTTTTCAGTTTGAAGTGAGTTTTTATGAAAGCACGACGCTAATCATCAAGAAATAAGTAACATTTTTAAAATTTTGTATCTCGAAAAGCTGAACAATTCAAAAAGACGACTCGGTCATTTTTTTAATGCGTTCATCTTTTCGAGACTCTACTGTAATTCAACTACTAATGCCCAAACCCATTCGCGTCCTGCTTTATTTGGCGAGTTATGAAAAACGAAGCGACAACAAGCCTCGGAAACGGACGGATTTACTGATGATAAACCATGCAAACGAAACAAGGACAACGAACTTCGGATCTGTACGTGGAGTGTTAGGTCCCTTAATAGACCACGTGCAGCCGAACAATTAGCGAAGGCCTTAAACTGCTAAAGCAGATATCACCGCCACCCAAGAAGTGCGATGGGATGGGCCGGGCAAAAAGAGTATGAAAAACTGCGATATCTATTACGGCGATTGTTACGGGCAACAAAAGCAGCGCCTATTTGGATCTGGATTCGTCGTTGGAGGCAGTCTTACGCAAAAAGTCTTGAGTTTTAGATATGTGGACGAATGCCTCACGACAATTCGCATCAAGGCTAAATTCGCCACAGAGAGAAAGACGACGATATCAAAGACAGGTTCTACTAGCTCTTGGAGAAAACATGCAAGTAGTGCCCTAGATACGATATTAAAATTGTCCAAGGTAATTTTAATGCAAAGCATCTTTGGTAGTACAGCCGGAAAGCACAGCCTATACGATATATACATTCTGGCTGATCGACTTTGCTGCGGGGCGAAATGTTGTCGTAGCTAGTACGCGGTTCCCGCATCTCGATATTCACAAGGGAACTTGGAGATCTCCTGATCAATCGACTGTCAACCAGATTGACTACATTGCGGTCGACGCAAGGCACTCCTGCAGTATTATGGATGTCCGATACTGTGAGAAAGTTAACCGTCGGACTGCTATAATCGCAACAGATCGCCAAATCCTTTTCCGATCGAGTCTCCCTTAATTTCTTAACAGGTCCTATGCCGCCAACATCGAGTACTGAAGACCAGTAGCAACATTGCAAAAAAGCCATCAGAGATGCCGCCTCTAGTGTGCTGAGTTTCACAAAGCCACCACAATGAAACCCCTGCAGCTACACAAGATGATAGAAGGACTAAAGCTGCTCGCTAGCTCTACCGGCAGAAGAGGAGGGACGTATACCGGCTTCTCAGGAGGAAAGAGAAGGAGCATGAGAAGCGCGCAATTGAGGAAATAGAGAGATGCTAATGCAGGAAGGTTCGGAAGTTTTACTAAAGGGTAAAATAACCTGTCAAGGCTACAAGGCCCGAACTGAAGCCTGCAAAGACGATCAAGGGAACATCGTAATAGAAACGCAGTTGATGTTGAGGATATGGAAGAACCATTTCTGCAGACTGTATAACGACGACGACGAATCGAATCCCGCTGTCAAGAGAATGAACCAAGAGATAGAAGAAGTTCTTATCTGCCGTGTTGTGTGAACGCCTGAAGCAGTTCGTCAACAACATGATCGGTCCATATCAGTGTGACTTTACTCCAGGATAGTCCACCATCAACTAAATATTCATATTACGGCAGATCATGGAAAAAAACCCAGGAGCTTCAAATCGAAACCCGCCACCTTTCCATCGATTTTAAGATTGCATAACTGCATTTATAGAGACGAGCTATATAGAGCAATGTTATTTCTGACATCCCTGCCAAACTAGTCCGTTTGTGAAGGATGACGATGGAAAATGCACGCAGCACCATCAAGGTCGGTAAAGACTTCACGGAGACCTTTGATGTCAATAAAATATTACGACAAGGCGACGAGCTGTCATGCGAATCTTTAAGAATAGTGCAAAACTCTCGTGCAATTATTTTTTTTTTTTTATAATTTGCGCGCGCCAAATGGGATATGAATACCATTAATTTATTTCAGGGCACGCGCGTTTGCAGAAATTGAGAGAGAGAGAAAGAAAGATTGGCGTAGTGGGTTTGGAACTTAGGTGGTATTAAGTTTCAGTAAACTCCAAGGGTGGCGTCCAGATAACTGGGGAGCTTGTTTGTTTTGCTTTTTGTCATTGCTCATGATTCACAGCATTTTTTTCCCTCCACCTGATGTCAACATCACGATCAAGTTGCGTTTAAGCCATATGACCACTCTACTGCCAGTGTTATGCCTTCGCAGTAAAGTTGACTAAGCTTTCGCAATTGATCGACTTTTTTAATTATTTCAGACGAAATAAATAGATTATTGTTGAGATCAGGATTTGAACCGTGAACAAAGAGCATGACAAGCGTTGATGTTACCACTACACCACGGCCATACTACACCACAGCCATATTCGCAAACGCCGACGATATTGACAGAATCGGAAGAACGCAGCGTGATGTCAGTGGCGTTATCGTGAGTATTGAGGTGGAAGCGACGAAGATGGGATAAACGGTCAATAAGAGCAAGACCAAGTATATGCTATCAACTAGAAAGGACAACCAACATCGACATTTCGGACAGAACGTCATCGAAGACAGATATAATTTTGAGGTAGTTAGGGACTTTGTCCAGCTAGGATCTGCTATAAATTCAGACAACAACACGACCGCTGAGATCAAACGAAGAATGACTCTTGCCAACCGCTGATACTTTGGACTAAGAAGGCAATTGAGTAGCAAAGCCCTCTCTCGAACAACTAAAGTGACCCTTCATAAAACCCTAATCATACCAGTCCTAGTCTATTGCACAGAAACATGGACTCTATCAAAGGTGGGTGAGATTGCACTGTTTTGAGAAGAAAATTCTTCGGGTGATTTTTGGTCAGGTGGCGCTTGCTAGTGGAAGAGGACCTCAACCAACTTAGCGGGCGAAACTGGAGGTAGACGCTTGTTGGTTGACGCCCAGGACCACCTCGGACTGCAGCACCACGAATTTAGGTCCAAACCTTCTTGTACCTGAATAAAGTTCCTTGACAATTTATTTATCACAAAAAAGTAAATCAGATCAGGAGTTTTATTAACGCCTGTCAGCCAGAATGTAGGCTTACCAGTAGATACAAATTCGTACCTCAATTTTTGGTCATGTAAGAATTTTGCACGTCGAATGTGGGCATTGTATTCTTTTCTAGCTTGTTTAGATTTTTTCACTTTTCTTTAGATTTGTCGGCCTTATAAAACCGAAAAATTACTTTTTCAACCTGATAGCCTCTTTACAGCTCTGGTCAAACCGCGAGTTTACTCTTTATTCTGTTAGAAATAAAGAAGATAGTGTCAGTGATCATACCAGCAGCGGAATCCACGTCACAAGAGGGTGGCCGTGGTGTAGTGGTAACATCATCGCTTGTCACGCTGTTGATTCACGGTTCGAATCCTGACGTCAAGAATCATCTATTTATTTCACATGAAATAAATAAAAAAGTCGATCACTTGCGAAAGCTAAGACAACTCTACTGTGAAGGCATAACACTGGCAGTAGGGTGGTCATATGCCAAAATGCAATGTAATGATGACATCAGGAGGACGGAAAAAAAATACTGTGAATCATAAGCAACGACAATAATAGCGAAAACAAAACAAAATACTCCCCAGTTATCTGGACAGCCAGCCTTGGAGTTTACAGAAACTTAATACCACCTGAGTTTCAAACTACACCACTCTGTCTTTCTCTCTGTCTCTTCCTTTCCACAAAAACGCACGTGTTCTAAAAATTAGTGTAGGGGTATTCATATCTCCTTTAACACGTGCAAATTACAAAAAAAAAAAAAAAAATTCGCCCTCATACTTTTTGTACATTGTCCAATGTACTATTTTGAAGATAGTTCTTCCCTTATTCAAGTTGTTTTGTCGAAGGTCCTGTGTAGCCTGGTTCCTATTAGACGCCGAAGACGATATTTCCTTCAACTCCCGATATAGGCGTCCATACTTTTTGCTGGAAATTGGGCGCACTTCTTCACGATACCTTCGCAACATCTATATATCACTTCAAGGCGAGCTTTTTCATCTCTCTTAGTAGAAGAGCACTTTGACCAAGCCTTGAAAGCCGTTTTCTTTTCCCGTATCATGACTTTGGCTTCATCTGTCTAGCAGCATGTTTCTTTGACGTGTTGGCAGGGGCCTTTCGGCGTTCAAAGCAATGATTGGCTCTCTCCAAGCAAGATCGCTGTAGGGAATCCCACATATCTTGTGCTCTGCAGTCCTCATCACCGACCCCAACGATGATGGTAAAGAGGTAATAAAAGCTTCGCCTTTTCCTTTGTCCAGCTTGTACCAATTGATTTTCTCACCTCCGTTTGCTTATTTGTTTCCTTCCCTGGCTCCATAAAAATGTTTGTTAAGAGGAGTCGGTGTTGCTGGGCAATATCCTCTCCCAGGATCACTTTGCAATCTTTAACCCGGTGCTTCATGAAAACGGCTACCAAATGGTAGTAAATCTGGGTTTCATTTCCGCCACTGCTAGTAATCAGGTGCCGACGAACATGATATTTAGAACGATAAGACCGTATGACTTGCACATGCTTAGAATGTCTTCACCTGGAGAATTCCTGCTGCCGTACCCCAGTCCTCCATGGCAGTCCTCATAGTCTTCGTTTGTCTTCCCGACATGTCCGTTCAAATCTCCGCCAACAAACAAAAGCTCTTCCTTTGAGATGTTTTTGCTAAGGTTGTGAAAATCCAGCCAAAATGCATCTTTTTCTCTCTGTTCGCATTCGACTTGGGGAGCATATGTGCTTACAATATTACTCACCCTGTATCACCAACTTGAGAGACATCAAACGGTCACTGGTCTTTGAAATGGTCAAGATGTCGCCAAGTAGCTCTGCACCCTTTATATACAGGGTCTTCCAATAGGGACTTCCGAACTTTGACTGTTGATAGCGGCCATATTTTTGAGGGTACATCTGTCAAATTGGCTGTCGTTTATTCAGTCTGTTTTGTCAAATTACCATGGACGGATATAGCGTTCAAAAACACGTGCAAATAATAAATTTGTTTTATCAAAATGGGTGTTCTGTTCGGGCAACGTTCCGCGCGCTTCGCCCATTTTACGGTCGCCATAATCGTCCTTCCGAGAGGACTATTCGCAGTATGGTGGATAAATTTGAGTCCACTGGTTCAATAAACGATCAACCCGTACGTCGACTAAACGCCGAAACCATCGCCGCTGTCCGTGAGAGTGTGCAGGAGAATCCGAGGCAGTCGATTTCGCATCGCTCACAAGAACTCGGCCTTTCGCAGATCACAATTTGGCGTCGTGACTTGGGCCTGCACCCGTACAAAATTCAACTGACCTAGGAGCTGAAGGTAAGCCACCACAGACAACGACGTGTGTTCGCTGAATGGGCTCTGGACCCTTATTTTTATCGAAAAATCATCTTCAGCGATGAGGCCCATTATTGTATGAATGGGTACGTCAACAAACAAAATCGTCAAATTTGGGACGATACCAATCCACATGGGGTCCAAGAGCATCCAATGCATCCCGAAAAAGTCACTGTTTGGTGTAGATTTTGGGCTGGCGGCGTCATCGGTCCATATTTCTTTGAGATCGACGTTGGCGTGGCCATCACCATCAACGGCGAGCGCTATATGTCGATGATTACCAACTTCTTTTGGCCTGAATTGGATCATATAGACACCAACGACATGTGGTTTCAACAGGACGGCACTACGTGCCACACAGCTCACGCCACATTGGAAATTCTGAACGAGCAATTGGAGGTGATGTGAACTGGCCACCGAGATCGGGCGATTTGACCCCGTTAGACTTTTTCTTGTGGGGTTTTCTGAAGTCGCAGTTCTATGCAAATAAGCCACAAACCACAGCGGCCTTCAATGCCAATATAACCCATGCCATCGGTCAAATTCAGCCTGATTTATGCGCCAGAGTCATGGAAAATTTAACATTTTGGATGCGCGCCACCCAGAGAAGCCGCGGCTTACGTTTTAATGATATTATAGTCCATACATAATGGCATCGATAGGCCTTTCAGACGAATAAAAAATGTCGATGATATCTCGCATAAAGTGTATTATTTAAATTTAAAGATAGGAAGCGCTTAATGAAAGACCCTTTATATACGAACAATAACATTTTTATTACGACTTTTGCTGATTACCTCCAATGTAACGTTGCACCTACAAAGGCAAATATTGATTTCGTGAAGAAATTCGACCTCGATATTTTGAACAATCTTGTGCTGGACTGCAGCCTAAACGGCTGGACGGATTTTGCTTTAAGGATTTTGTTTAAATGTAATATTTTGATTGAATTGAGTATAGTTCACTAAATGGCTTACCAAGTTTTTGGAACAAAAGTTGTATAACGGTACTTTACTTATTATCAAATTTTTGAAAATTTATCAATTCCAGCAATACGACTCAAATGATTTTGCTAGAATTTTGAAACCTTAGCAGTGTTTAACATAATTAAGAACATGGCATACCAAAATTTAAAAAAATTCTCAACAAAATGTTTTCTGGTTTTTTAACGCATTTTTCAAATTTTTCGTATCTGAGTAATTTGCAAATGTACATGTAGGTGTAAGTACTTGCAACCCAGTCATTCGATACCAGTATTTTGTTTGGGTCACTATTCTTCATGCCTTTTGAAAAAAAAGAAGATCATTCATTTAGCTTTTGTAGTTTAGGATGTAGAAGGTGGTTACATCCGGAAAGATGGACGCAATAGAGTGAGCAATAGGGCTTAGCTCGGTTATTTCAGAGAAAATGCCTTCGAACCTGTATGCGAATGTACAGAAGTGCACATTTCGACTTTTGGCATTACGTCTCTAATAAGAGACTATTGGATGCTTCCGGTATGTCCAGAATCGACAATGTCATTCTGAATCTTGTGAGGAATCATTTTGCGCTGTCAGACAGCGTTACAGAGAACGGCTTATTTTACCCTAACCCTGGGTATTTCCGTAATACTTTAGTGAGTGGGTACATCCCACCTGAGACATTCTTGCACCTGGATGCATATGGCTACTTGTCAGATGAATGTGCCAATTATTTACCATTTTACTAGAAGGGCGACAGATAAACGTATCCTCTATGAGCCGATGGAAACGCTGACCTGAAATATATCGTAAGCATACCTGAAAGGGATAAGGTCAATGTCGATAGGTTGAATCGGGAGAAATATATTTGGCTCGACTGGGTTGAAGCCAATGAGAGAATGATAGGTACTCAATACTTATGGTTTTTTTTTTACGCATCAAGGAAAAATGTGGAAAACATTACTAGTCCATGTCCTTCTTTTCTAGGCTTTTGAAAATGTATTTAGCTCTAGATACATCGACAACCAATTCAATAACATCTTCTTTCGCATCTTTCCCTTTTTTTTTTTTTTTGGTTTTTCTATTTGGGTTTGAAATTTCAGATCGCACGAGTAAGGCTGGAAAAATAGTGCACCCAAACAGAGCCGCCATGTTATGGAAAGGCTTGTATTTAACCGCAAAATTTTGTCAGGTCGTCCGCAAAAGCTCATAAATGAATGGATTAACCACCAACCTTTCATCTTTGTTCATAGTTTAATACTTGCTCACACCACCACTGGAATTAGGTTGGCTAATGTCTTAGTTTTCAGAGTCTCAATCGAAGCATGTTCGGCATGGATCCCTTTCTGCAGATTGTTAAGCCTGCTTTAAACACGTTGACATGGATAATAACACTATCCAGTTGGTATTTTCAGATGGAAGTGCTTTAAATTTTCAGAGTCAGTCTGGGATTATCATAGCCTTTAACTTTAACTCTGCAGTTGGAGATAACGCTAATATCAGAAGAATGATCAGCTATGTATATAGAAGTTTGAAATCCAAACTCATTTTTGACTACTGCCTTTCTTGATCTTGACACAAGAAATAAGATTTTATGGAATTACCCAACAGATATGTACGCAGATAGTACTCATCTCTCGTGGAGCTTCATTTCCAAATCTATTCCTGAATAATTACGGCGGATTGTTTTCATACATTGTGTGCCAAAAACAGTTGCAAAATCCTGTTATTCTCCGTGAAAATGTTGTTTTTGAAAAATTTACTCCATTCGATCGCCATTTACACAACCTCGTAATTTGGCCACCTTTGGTTCAAATTAAATTCCAGTAGCTTTGCTAGCCGCAGGAGAGCACTTACCCTCATTCCACCTTCTGATGATAGGATAATTTATGTGTCCAGATCTCCGGCACCCAGTAACAGGTGATTGGCGAAATGTTCGACGAGGTTTGGCCATAATAAAAATAATTTTTCATGATTGACTCGCGCAGCCAGCTCCATTCCAAAGTGAACACCAGCAGCGCCCGCACCAATCCACTCAATACTCAACAGTAGCCGTTTCGTCATTAAGTCCTGTTGGTTTTCAATTACGACGTGATCTGATCTGCCGCCAGGCTACAGGTAGCCGACGCATTGATATCAAACTCATAATCTTGACAAAGCGGTGCGCAGCAGCAGTGGCAAGTATCTCACTCCATGTAGTATCTCTGGTGAGCCATCTGATTGATGGCCGACTGATTTTGATTGTGCTCACACCGCTGTGCTGCTGGGACAGAAAACTAGATTCGGACGAAAAGCACTAGCATCGAAAGATACACCACTAGCGCGCACGATATGGAGGTGTTTGGCCGGAGCATTAAGAATGGTTTTCAATTTGGTGAGACTGCAATTTTGGACTGAGAGTGCTGGTCTGCCACACGTTTCCGCACTAGTTGAAGACGTGAAACAATTTCCATTTCGGATCTAACTGAAGTTGAAAAGAACATTCTTTTTTTGTATGAGACATTTCGTGTGCTTCCTGCTCATAGTGTCTCTAGTCTATCGCATGTTTTAAGTAGTTGTGTTGGTTTTCGCCAACGCCTCCAGGGAGACACCACTTAAGATTCAGCTACCGCACATGAGAAAATTCGGGAACAGCTTGAAATGTCACACGACAACGACAACGCTGACGACGATGGGGATGACAAAGTGACAACCAAACCAAGTCAAGACAGATTTGCTACCTTTTCGTTTGGCTTCTGTTTTCAGTTTTTTTTTTTTTTTTTTCTCTTTTTTGGAGTTTTCGGTAGCCAATTTGTATTCCACTCAATGGAAGACACGTTTTCGTTGTTTATTTCTTCACCAAAATGTTTTAATGGATTTGAGGGACTGTAGAGAGGGAGATGTTCACGAAAAATGTTTGCCACTGATTTTCGATGGAACATTTAGTGCTTTCCATTTGGAGGCAAGATCAGCGGAATTCATAATATGTGAGACGGTAATAAAATACAAAATTACGAGGAATGAATGAGAAGTAATTACTTAAGCTAGGTACATCGTCACCACATGACGTTTTAGCTGTTAGTCAGATAGAATACTTTCGGCAATTACATTGCTAGCAGTTGAACATTGCTGGATCCGTTGGAAGCAAAACTGTATTCGGATACAGCCGTTCAACAGTATACTCAAAATCAGAGGGGGACTTTTCCGTTTCTAGACCAAAGGCTTTAGCACAAAAAACCAGCCATTGAAGTCAGAAACAGTAGAATGATACGTTCTCTAGGCAACTCTAACAAAAACTCTCTGCATGCTCGTAAAGGTGTTGGAAATGACCGAACCCCAAAAAAAAATTATCAATTCACTTAAAAAAACATTGAAGTTGGTATCACCAGATTTTTTTGCAACCAGTGTTATTTATGTACAGGTGTAACACTAATTCAAACCACTTGGTAAAGCTTAGACTTTGATCACCCAACTGGTTTCGATACTCACATAGAACTGACATGGCAGGCAGATAAGCTAAAACCTTCGTCATTAGCAGCGATCTCATCCAGGTAATAGTAGAATCCACACGATTTCCAGGTAACCCTAACGATTTGTATTAACAGTATGAATTTACAAATAGAAGGACGCCGTGGCTCAGTGGTTAAGTGCGTATTCACTGAGCGAGAGATTCAAGGTTCGAATCCCAAAAAAACACAAAAAAAAGGGTTTCTCACTGTCTCACCTCTCACGAATGGCGGACAAACATCCTAGAGTAAAATTGTTTTAAGAGGCTTCTCTCAATTAAACAAAAGTTGCCCTTCCCTAACGGCATAAAACTGTTGGTTCCAACTATTCGTTGGAGCCTGACCCTGTATAGGCTGTTAGCTTCAAAATATTTAAATAATTTTTTCTTACAAATAAACAGTCTCGAGCAAGCAGCGAATATTGAGTAGGTGTGGGGGAATCTGTAGTTGGCTTTGCGATTTCCTTAGAAAGAACATATATATGACAAAAAGCATCAGGCCATATTCCTCTCCGCAGCGTCCAATCTAAAAGAGCGTCTTTTTTCCAGGTAAGGAGCGGCTGGATTTACAAACTCGCTAAACACTCAGTGCTGGCCCTGTACTTTTAATTTGGTACAATCTATACTTTCCTTCCTAATACTTAATACTCCACCATACCTCTTAATGGTTAATAATAATTATATAATTATAATGGTTAATAAACTTTAAAAGATATGATCTTGAGTTCTACACATGTAAAGACAGTTACACCATCGAAATGTCTGGCCCTTTAGGAAATTTTAAGAATTATCTAATATCAGCAAAACACCTTATAATGACACCGATGACAGGACAATGGTGATTTGGAACTATAGTAAGTTTGTTCGATGACTTCAGCACTAGTGCGCCCTGACTACAGGTAGTGTCAGTGTTGGTCAGTGTTGGTCAGTGTATTTGCAAGGCTGTCAAAAAACATGATGTAAACCAAGGGCTTCGAATTCATATCGAAAGCAAACATGTTGCCCTGAAAGCTGTAAATAAATCGATTTTACGTTATATTTTGTTGAGATCATATTTTTAAAATGTTTGCATCTCATAATTACACATTTTTATTGATATTTGCAACATAACGCAAAGTGTTTGGTCTCACAAATAACATCACTATCGAATGACAGCAAACAATATAGTTCTTCGACAGTACTTTCTTCTTTCCCCGCTGTGCACTCACAGAGCACACTTCAAACGCAGTGCTGCAAATGTCAGTGCGAATTTTGAGCATATTACCAGACAAACCTAATGTCTAACTAAGAGGAGCTGTGGAATTTATAGCTTACAAGTATTTCCTACGGCTGACACATGCACTGTTGCCAGGGGAAATTTTTTGCACAGCACTGGGATGAGGGATATTGTTTTCTAATTTTTCATCAATTTGTGGGATTTTTTTTCTTTTTTTATAAAATAGTATGAAAGCTAGCTAAAAGAACAAATAGTTATGATGTGAGGAAAGAACGGTGGAATAAATTCTACACATTTTATGATTGGAAAATTGCTGGTACTCGTATGTTCCGATATGATAATGATGTTCTGATGCTCACATGGGTGGCCGTGGTGTATCATCGCTTGTCACGCTGTTGGTTCACGGTTCGAATCCTGATGTCAACAATCGTCTACTTATTTCGCATGAAATAAATAAAAAAGTCGATCACTTGCGAAAGATAAGTCAACTCTACAGCGAAGGCATAACACTGGCAGTAAGGTGGTCATATGGCTAAAATGCAACTTGATCGTGATGATTCCATCAGAAGGACGGAAAAAAATACTGTGAATCATAAGCAACGACTATAACAACGAAACAAAAAAAAATACTTCCCAGTTATCTGGACAGCCACCCTTGGAGTTCACTGAAATTTAACTACCACCTGAGTTTCAAACCAACTACACCAATCTGTCTTTCTCTCTGTCTATTCCCCTTTCCACAAAAACGCCCGTGTCCTAAAAATTAGTATAAGGGTATTCATATCCCCTTTAACACGTGTAAATTATAATAAAAAAAAGAAAACAGTTTTTTTTTTATTAATGATGTTCTAATACTGTATCAAATGGTTGGTATCGATACCAAAATTAGTGGCTTTGAAATGAAACTATCTTTACTCGAATAACGACATTGCCATTGCCAAGAGCTGCATTCTTTTTAATTAACTACGGGAGATAGCTGTATCGTAATCCTACCCAGCACATATGAATGCGTCCGGTTCACAGTCAATCGTAAATAGTAAATAAATCATAATGGAGTTGCATCATAACCCGCCAAAACAACGATGTAAAAGAATGAAATATAAGCTTGAAGCACATGAATTTCCGATTTAAAATAAAATAAAAAATAAATATTTGGCGCAACAGCTCTTTAAGTGCCAGGGCCTAGCTTCTCGCAACCACTCGTGTTGTGTGCGTTATATTTTTCACACGAATGGAAGGGACCTACAGTTTAGTGCCGTATCTGAACGGCAATTTGTTTTGAGAAGCTTTCTCGTGACAACAATACTCTCGGATGTTTGTCAGACGTTCGCGAGAGGTAGGATCGTGAAAAAACTTTTTGGTGATTTCTGGGATTCGAACTGGGAACCTCTTGCGTAGTGATCCGACACACTAACCACTACGCCACGACGCCCACTTTCCGATTTACAAATTCAATAACAATAAAATCTCGAATAGTTGAACGCAGCAAAAGCAAAACGAAGTCATCTACGTATGTATGTATGTCAAAAATTCCGTAGATATCGATTCTGAATAAAATCGCCTCAGCCATATCCGAGAAATGGCCATTTTTCGCAATCTCGCTACGGAATAAACTACGGTTGTTCGAATTTTTACCAAAAAAAACCGAGTACGCAGTCTTATTGCAAACGTTAGCTTTCTTTTGAGAAAATTTTATTTTTTTTTTTTTAAATTATTTATTACAATAGTAATGTCAAGATTAGTTAAAATCTCAAGACCGAACATTTTAACGAAAACGGTACTTGCTCTATAGGGTCAAGTGAACAAACTAATCGAGGTTAAGCAGAGTGCGTTCAATTCATCTTCATATTTTAGAAATCAGGGTAAAAGCATATCGTTCATCTTTTCGCGGTACCATTCCATCTTTTCAAACACTTCATCTGTTGAAAATCCTACTGTATGATTAGTGAAAAATTAAAATATAAAATCCACTGATAAGAATGTATACCTATATTTACTTACTTACTCACTTATCGAGCTTATCTAAAAGTGAAAAACAGGTTGGAGGAACGAAATTGATATGAGAAATGGGAATGGTATCGAAAGCAACACCATTTAATTAGATGAAATAGTGTTTCTTTTTGTGTATCGAAAATAGAAATCAATTTTTGTTTTTTGAAATTGATATTCAGCGCCGCCTATCGTAAAGTAATCGTACCTGAATTTTTTCCACGGTACATCCGAATACAAGAATGGACCGAATGAGGATCATATAGCAGATTACCTTCCCCTTGCATCGAGTTGATTGCCATAAAAAAGTCTCTTTGTAAAGGAAAACACACCTTTGGCTCTGGCCAGAGCAGCATCTATATGTTTGTTAAAATATAGATAATGATCTAACCAGAGCCCCAGGTATCTAACTACACTTCGACATGCAAATGGATGTCCGTGCAATTGCGAACTTTCGCCAATTCTTTCTGGTATCCCTAGAGGCTCCAGACAACGGCGTACTAAAAATAATGGTTTCCGATTTCTGGCAGTTGATTTACAGCTTCCAGTCAGCTCAATATCGCTGAATCTTATCGAAGTTCCATTGCAAGAGAAGTGCAATGACCTGAAGTTTTGGTCCTGATCTGTATGCTATTAAGTCGTCTGCGTATGGATCAAGTGATCCAATGAGATCGTTCGTGTAAATGTTGAAGAGGATCGGTGAATTCACCGCACCTTGTTGCAGACTGTCTTTAATTAGCCAGTTCAATTCTCTTCTAACTATTCAATAGTCAAGATGTGTTTCTCTACTTTTCTCCAATATGTCTAAAGTTTGTGCAATTTGCCATAAGAAAATTACGCTATCAAATTTCCATCAAAGTGTAGTTTGTCAGTTATTCTATTTCATAAGGACTGTGCTCAAATTAGTGACAGTGATCTGAAAACTTTATTAAATCCAAATATTTTTTGAATTCATTTAAATTTTGCTAACTTTGCTCTCCGTTACAATGAACTTTCTAATTGTATTAGTGATCTCAAGAGAGAACTTATATTTCTTAAATCATTAATCGAAAAAAGAGTAATCTCACAATCTGATCATAACCATATTCAACATAATATTGTTTTTGATACTCAAATAGAAAGTGCTAATTTTTCTAATGAAATCTCCAAAGAAACACCGAGTGAAATCTGCACTGATAATCTAAATACTAATAACTCAATTTTAACTTCAAATCCTGCGTTACTATCTGTTCCTAATCATGTTCGCACTGCTTTTTTATCTTCTCTTGATGATAGTCTGTCATCTACCACTGATACCAATAACAATAATAATAAAACAGTTGCACATAAAACTCTAAATAGAAGAGTAACCAAAAGAAAACAAAATAACGTACGAAAAAAAGTGTTGATAATGACACCTCTTCATTTTGTGTAATGTTTTGCCTGAAATGTGAATCCATTTGTAAGGATTCACATTTCAAAATTCCGTGTTGATCCAGAAGATATAATCTGACAGAAGATCACATGTTTCTAAAAAAACGAATATTCCATCATCTCATATCAAGTGCTATAAACTCATTAAGAAAGTTCGTAAACTTTAAAATAAGTGTTCCTGTCGATAAAATAAATTTTGTAATGAATCCTTCGGTCGGGCCATTTTCAGTGCAAATAAAACGTTTCATTCCTCAATCAAAAAATGAAGTTGCAGGATCACACCTCCCTGCAAATTAAAATCAATTTCCAAAATATGTAGATTCAAGCGATGGACCTATCGCAAATTCTTTTCATCTTTATTATCAAAACGCTGGTGGTTTCCGAACTAAAATGCATCACCTGCCTCTTTTTTCATCTTCTCTTCAATATGACGTCATCGCTCTCACGGAAACCTGGGGTTGAATTACGACATCAGCTAACGAGTGAGTGAAAACCATACGCTATCGAGTGCACTTTGAAAATTGTACTAGTACAATTCTACTACATTGAATTGAGATGGCTGACAAATGTCAAAAGAATTTATTTTTGTGTGAGGAAAAGGTTTTATTATCGTCTATGGAAATTTACTTTATTTTTCATCTTCTAATTCAGATGATGATATGATATTGAACGAAGACATTTAAAAGATAAAAGCGACCCTTCTCTTTACAAGGCTCTGAGTACGTATACAAAACTATAATTTTCTGAAAATATCTTTCACAACATATACTCTTGATTGCAATTTTATTAAAAGATTCAGGGTAAATAAAAGTGCATTATTATGGAGAAGATAAATTTTAGAGGATGCACCTCAACAGCTGTCCCAGCTCCTAAAATTTGGCAAAATTTCCTTTTATGGGGGGTTAATTTTATTTAGACTCGACCTGAAATAAAATGTAAGCAATAAATTAAAAAAATTAAAAAATAACAGTAAACAAAGATATTCTTACATATTTTCCCCCAAATGCACCTCAGCTCGTCAGCAGAAACCATATCGAATAAATAAATACACGATCACAGATCACAGAATGCCAAATTTCGATACTCGATATTCGATCTCTTAAGCGGTCATGCCAAATCAACATTTATCAGTCACGTGTTGGTCGATAACTGATGCGGTAATCACGTACGACGACAATCGTCTGACGATATCGTAACATTAAAAATCACTATCTTCTAGACGATAATGTTTTGACGATTCAACTTTTCATTCACGTAACTCCATAAACTGTCAAACACTATCGCCAAGACGACATCGTTTGCACGATAGGTAAAGAGGTATCGTCCTACAATTTGTTGTGCTAATAACGTATGAAACTTTTACAAGTAAAAAAGAAAAAACCATTAATAACAATAAAAAAAAAATGTTTCGACACAGTGTTTTGTTTTTTATTGAAAGCGAGAATGAAAATCAAGAAAAATTGGAAGTGGTAAACATGCGAAAAACATTAAGAGATGCTTCGGATCCGTTATCTCTTCCAACAAAGGCATTGTGAATAAAAGAAATAATTTGTATTCTATAAATTTCTAATAATTTCAGTTGGTGACGTGAAATAAGGCCCAACGAAGTAAGACGAAATGTAAAATTTGACCTTATTTCGCTTTGAAAATGGAAATAAGGTCAAATTTGTTTTATTTCCATTTTCAAATCGAAAAAAAAGGCCAAATTTGATTTGGAAATAAGGCCAAATTTGAAATTTATAAAAAAACAGCAATATGTTTTTTTTTTTTTTTTCTTTTGTGTTTACATGACTTTGCATTGATACCGGCAAACTGTAATACAATTAACAGCTATTACATGAGAAAAATAAATATAAGTGTTGTGGTTGATTTCGAGGGATCAAAATATTGCCGCGTACCCAAAAATAATAATAATAGGCATGACAATCGCAAGAACATCTTAGATCATAGATGAGACTTGTTAATACAATTAAAAGAAAATGTAGTGATGCAACGTTAAGAAAAAGTGGTGTTAGAGAAGTGTTTAACAAAGAATGTGCCAAGGAACAGGAAAGTGCTCTACATTTACAGTTCGGTAAAATGCAGCGCCAGTTAATTAATATTCGGAATAGTGCTTTTCCAAAGTGCCCAAAGATGTGAGTGATGTGTTTAATGAAGACAATGTTATGGAACAATTTTGAATGTCCAGATATGACACCAAAGAAAAGTTTTACTGAGGAACCGTTATTGAAGGCACCTTTTCGTATTCAATCTTCATCTCACCAACCATTGCCAAAGAAATTGAAAACTTTTTTTTTTTTTTTTCCGAGGGTAGGTACAAAATCTTCATGAAGACACTGTGAGGATCGATAGCGCGTGCTCATAGTAGTGTGAGATTTTTACTCACTAAAAAAACCTCCCTTAGTGATAAAATTCTTTGATTACATACTACAACTAAGTTTTGACTAATCCAGCAGTTTTTCTTTCACGTATTGAGATCGTTTGGCAGGTCCCTTTCCATTGAAAGTTCCTGCTTGTTCCGCAAATTAGGCGCGGTTTCTTGCTATCGCGTTAATTCGAAAGGTTTAGTCCTGTGTAGACGACGCAGTAGATTCCTCTCATCTAGAATTCGAAGGACTTCATTGTTAACGTGTCCTTGTAATCTGTCTTTATGCTTACGCGCGAAGTTTTTGATTTCATATTCAACTGTCGCAATTCCTAAATCTCTATGGATATCGCTATTTCTAATAAACCAGGATGCATTAACTATTGATCTTAGCACTTTATTTTCAAAAGTTTGTAAAATATTGACATTACTTATTTTGGTACAACCCCAGAGTTGTATACAATATGTATATGTCGGCTTTAACACTTGCTTGTATAAAAGCAGTTTATTCTCTATATTAAGCTTGGAATGTTTTCAAAGTAATCAGTACATTTCTCTATATTTGGTTTCGAGTTCTTTACGTTTTTTCTTCACGTGCGATTTCCACTTCAGCTTAGCATCAATTGTCATACCAAGATACTTAGCCTCGTTTGCAAACGGAATTTGAACCGAGTTTGAAAAGATGGGCAAATTATTTATTTTCTTATAAGTAAAATTGACATAAACAGATTTGTTTTCGTTTAAAGCTAGTCGCCAAATCTTTGTCCATTCATTTACTTTATTCAATGCTTCTTGCAATTTTTCAGTCGTTTCTTCGATCGTTTTACCCGTTGCCAGGATGGCAGTGTCGTCGGCAAATGTAGCTAATACGGTGCCTTCTTCTTGCGGTATGTCGCGATTATATAATAAGTACAAAAGCGGTCCAAGGACACTTCCCTGCGGCACCCCAGCCCTTATTTCTTTAAATTCCGAATATTCGTTTCCGTCTTTGACTCGGAAAAGTCAATTCGTCGAGTATTTTTCTAGAATATTATATAAGTGTTCCGGCAGAACTTGTCGTAATTTATATTTCAAGCCTTCATGCCAGACCTTGTCAAAAGCTTGAGAAACATCAAGGAATACGCTCGAGCAAATCTTTTTTTCTTCGTAAGCTTTTTCAATTAAATCAGTTATTCTATGCACTTGGTCTATTGTTGAGTGCTTGGTTCTAAACCCAAACTGGTGATTGGGAATAAGAGATCCTTCTTCCATAACCGGCTGTAATCGCTTAAGTACTATTCTTTCGAAAACTTTAGACATAATCGGCAGCAGCGAAATAGGTCTATACGATTTTTTATCATTCGGTGGTTTTCCTGGCTTCAGAATCATTATTACTTCCGCGACTTTCCATTGACTCGGAACATATTCTAATCTTATCGCTGCGTTTATAATGTAAAGGAACTTAACCAACGCTTTTCTAGGTAACGATTTAAGAAGCTCTCCTGTGATTAGGTCGTATCCAGGAGCTTTATTCGGTTTCAGTTTCTTTATTTCTTGTTGAAGTTCGGTCAGCCTTGCATTTCTTACTGTGTAATTGTGAAGTGCTATATCCGACGCATTATCATTTTCAGCAAGCGCTTGCCCATCAAATGGTTTAAATGTTTCTTCTAAATGGGCGGCAAAGACTTCTGCTTTGTCTTTATCATTCTTGGCCCATTCGTTGTTATTTTTCTTGATTGGGGCCGCTTGTATTTTCGGTTTTTTAATGCCTTTTATAGCTTTCCAGAGCGAATAATTGGAATCTTTGTCCGCTGTTAAGCTTTCAATGCTGGTTTGTTGTGTTGCGGAACACGAGTTTGTTGCCATTTTTTACGCGCTTTTCTCTTCTCCCTTACCATTTCTTTTATTTCCGGTGGATATTTTTGGCCATGATTGATTGGCGTTTTCCTTTGATAGGGAGTATTTTTCCACGCGGCGCGCTGCTGAACTTCAACAAAACGATCAATTTCGATACTCTCAGTTCGATATGTTCTTCAACGTCTTTTTTAAAGCCTTCCCAATCAGTTTTTCTGCTAGTTAGTCTAGCAGATACATCTTTTTTAATTAGGCGTTCGCTCATCGTTAGAATGATAGGGGAATGATCGGAAGAGAGATCAAAACTTTCATTAATTTTAATACATTTGTCTGGTATTCCTTTTACAACAAAGAAATCGATCAGATCGGGTATTTTGTTGTTATCAGTCGGCCAATATGTTGGTTTACCAGTCGAGTGAAAGTCGCATCTGTGTTGCATGCAGGCGTTGTAAAGTGCTCTGCCTTTTTGTGAGACACATCTTGAACCCCAGAAGGTGTGTTTTGCATTAAAATCACCGCCAATAATAAAATTCGGTCCAAGAGAGTTGAAAATATTTGTAAAATCATTTTTTCTCAAGCCTGTAACGCAGTGGACAGTAAATAGACGAGACATTGAAAGAGTAATGTCCATTTTTCAAACGTACAGTGCTCACTTGCATTGTTTCAAGCTCTATCATAATCTCTTCAGAGTGTTCGATGCAATCTTTTATGATTAAAGACGATCCGCCTCTGGCTCTTTCCGACGGGTGATAAGCGTGATAGGTACTGTATCCAGTAATGTTTACACGCGATAGTTTCGTCAGGTGAGTTTCACAGATCAAACATATGTCAATGTCATTTTCCCGTAGAAATATTTCTAGCTCTTCTAGTCTTTGTATGAGACCGTTGGCGTTCCATGCAACAATTTTAAGAAGTTTCGTCATGTTCGTTTTGAAATGCTCCTATTGTTAAGCTTATATTCAAGCTTCTCCAACCTTTCGACAATTAGCATGTTTGTTTTTGTTTCCTCCTCAAGCCTCGCAAGGATAATGGAAAAGACGTGATTTTCCGAATTATCAGTGTTCATTTTTGTTGATGTTGATGCTTGAGCACGCGTCTGCATGTCAGAATCTGATGGCTTTTCTTTAGGCGCTTTTACCTTAACCCGGTGTGGAATTTGATCGGTGTTTGATGTCGCAGCTTGAGCGTACGTAAGCGCGCCAGGGTCGGCTCGGTTGTCTCTAGTCACCTTTCTTGCAGCAGTTTTCGACTTTTCCTTATTTACCGGTTTTGATGGTGGGTTTTCCGGCTTCATAAGTCGATCTCTTCTTTTTTGTAATTCTTTGGCTACTTCACAGCCTCTATAATTAGCCGGATGCTTACCATTGCAGTTAATACACGCTGCAGGGGTTTTTTTGTTTACACCATACTCTTGACTAAGATGTTTACCGGCGCATTTGACACATCGCGGTTCTTTTCGGCAATACGTTTGCGTATGGTTGAATCCTTGGCATCGTTTGCACTGAGGTATCAACCTTGTATTCTTGCGCATGGGTTCGATTTTGACTACGACATTCAGAATTGTTCTTATTTCGTAAATCTTATCTAAACTCTCAGCCTTATCAAAGGTTAGCATAAAAAGAGGAACACGGATTCAACGTTGGAACGGAACAGTCGTAGCTTGATGTTTAAGCTAATTGCATTACTTCGCCAAACTATGGATAGCATCCCAAACGCAGATTTTGCTTTACCTGTTCGGCTGGCTATATCCAGATCGGTTCCGCCATCGGTTGAGACAATACTCCCAAGGTATTGGAAACTCTCTACTCTCTCAACCGTTTGTCCAGCAATGCATATATGAGTTGATGAGTTTGGTCCTAGGCTGATCATTTTTGTTTTTGCCGAGTTAATTTTCAGCCCAACGACGTCTGCTTCCCTCTCCACATTTGCTGTCATTTGGTGAAGGTCCATTATTCTGTGAGACAGTAGGCATACATCGTCGGCGTAGTCGAGGTGTTTGAGTTCAGATGTAAGAGTCCATCGAATTCCTCCATTTCCTGTTGATAAGGCCGCATTCAGCACATCGCTAATCACCAATAAAAACAATATTGGTGAAAGTATGCAGCCTTGCCGAACCCCACTTTGGACTTCGAATTCCTAAGACAGCCTTCCTCTGTGCAAAACGTGACATGTGGACCCATCATATGTAGCTTTGATAATTGCTATTAATTTATCCGGAATGCCTCTCCTGCGCAAGGCAAGCCAAATAAATTCCCGATTGACACTATCAAACGCCTTTTCAAAATCGATGAACAACAGGTGAAGTGGTGATCGATATTCAACACTTTGCTTGATGATGATCCGCAGGGTGTTGATGTGGTCGACACAGGAGGATCCAGAGCGGAAACCGGCCTGTTAGGCTTCAAGTGTGTCTTCAAAGTGTTTTTTGATTCGCTCCAGGATGATTCTAGCTATTGTCTTGGCCACAGCAGGCAGCACGCAGATACCTCTCCAGTTTTCGCACTGCATTAGGTTGCCTTTTTTAGGGAGCTTGACAATCATTCCCTTTTTCCACTCATCTGGAAAACTCTCGGCTTCCCATGTTCTCCCGACAAGTGGGAACAGTAGCTCTGCCGATGCTGTTGGCGCAGCTTGAAAAAGCTCCGCGGGTATGCCGTCAAGTCCTACCGCCTTATTAGTTTTCAGTGCTTTGATTGCGGTAATAATCTCCTCTTTACTGGGGGTTGTGGTGCGAATTCGGGAACTTCTTTCTACGGACACTTCAGTCTGACTTGGGTGCATATTGCTGGCGAATACTCGGTTTAGAACCGAAGCAAAATGCTCCTTCCATCTCTTCAGTTGATCCTCATCCGATATTAGCAACGAACTGTCTAAGCCTTTCACTGGGTGTTGAGTAGAGCTTCGGCCACCTATAAGCTCTTTAGTGATTCTATAAACGGTTCTGCTGTCGCACCTCGCTGCTGCTTCTTCTGCTTCCGTAGCCAGCGCATTGATGTAATTGCGCTTGTCACGTCTCACGCTACGCTGTATTTCATGCGATATAGGGACTCCCTGCTGCTGGAGTTGCTGCAATTCGAGCTCTTAGCTGTTTTCGTTCGTTGATCCTTCTCCAGGTATCCTCGGAAAGCCACGCCCTATGGTTTCCCTGCGATCGACCGACAATCCTTTCAGCACCTGATGTGAAAACAGTTTTCACAGCGCACCAATGGTCTTGGATGGTGGCGGGCAGGGAGCTGCTGATTGTTCCCACTCCACGTGAGAGATGGTCCCTTAATTCTTGGCGCGCTGTGGGAACTCTCAGTCGGTCTACATTGAACCTAGGTATTCTTGTGTCGCTAGATCTACAAACGGCAGCAGTGCGTAGTCGGAGAGTAGCTATCATGAGATGGTGATCTCGTACCAACCCCATG
The DNA here is from genome assembly GCA_963082735.1 of Pocota personata. NCBI lineage: Eukaryota > Metazoa > Arthropoda > Insecta > Diptera > Syrphidae > Pocota > Pocota personata. The sequence continues at coordinate 41,961,587 of OY720429.1, read as the reverse complement.
TCGGCACCTCGCCTGTTTCGGACGTCTAGGAGACTACTTCTAAAACGGCGACAGATGGCAAAATGGTCAATTTGGTTGGAGGTTGCTTGCCTGTCAGTTGACACCCAACTGATTTTATGGCAGGCTTTGTGCTCAAACATGGTGCCACCTATGACAAGACGATTTGCGTTGCAAAAGTCAACAAATCTTTCGCCGTTGTCATTCCGATTGCCTAGTCCGTGCCGTCCCATAACATGTTTGAGCCCTTCGTTGTCGCAGCCTACCTTGGCATTCAGGTCCCCCATCACAATGACAATGTCGCCGTTGGGTGTTGCATTATGAACAGCTCCCAACTGGTTGTAGAAGTTCTCCTTTCCTTCCTCAGACGAACCATCCGTGGGGGCGTAACACTGTATGATGGTGACGTGACGTACTCTCGTCCGGAATCTGGCCGTTAAAATTCTATCACCGTGCGGCTGCCAGGTAATTAGGCCTCTGCGTGCTATTGGCGTTAGCAGCAGTCCAACTCCATATCCACGGGGGTTTCCGGTTGGTCTTCCGGAGTTGAGTAATACAGTATTACGCGTTGGGGATTGATACTCACCTGCATCTAACCATCTTATCTCGCTTACTTCCAATATGTCCAGACTATATCGCATGAACTCATGCTCCAATTGAAGGAATCTGGCGTTCTGAGGTCCTTCACTCTGAGAGTCAAGGAGCGTCTTCACATTCCAGAAACCAATCTTAGTCCGGGTACGATATCCCATATGATAAAAAAAAAAAAATTACATACGACTAAGGATGGGACATACCAACTTTACACACAAATTGAACATGGAGGCACCACCACTAATGAGTCATCTATTCGAATGCAACCAAGTCAACGAAGCATATAAAAAAAATCTCAGACAAGAAACTTTTTGAACTGCTTAGCGAAATCTTTAGGAACATTATGATTACATAATTAACCTAGAAAATAAAATTTAATTTCATTTAAAGCCGAAGGACCTGGTAGCTTGTACTTATTTCATTTTGTGTTTATATGTAATTTACTTACATGTCAAAAAACATTGTTACTTTTGCTGCTGACCGTCTATCTTTCAAGGTTCCATAGGATGTGATTTTATGTGCCCACTTTTGGTTTGTTTCCTTATTCACTTACTTTTGGACACTACTTGCCGATACAGTCTTTTATTTTATTTATTTTTTTTGGCGCTTTTACCTGTTATCTGCTACTATTTTTTTCTTCTAGACACTTTTACTTTGTTTCCTCCAATTTTTGACAAAGAAAAGAGAGACCAATTCTTGCCTCGAGACCAATTTTGCTAATTTTACTAGTTCTTCCCACTGAAGTTTGGATATCCTTTTTTCAAAAATATTGCTGAAGAACATAAGAAGTGACAGTATACTAAGATGAGTTTGACGTTTGTTTTAGACTTATTCGCGCATTTCTTGTTTAATACGGTGGAGTGATACTCCAGGGGTAACAAAATTATTTTTTTTTTTTTTTTCAGTCTTTTTTTAGATTTGTTTGTTTAGTAAAAGTCGCCCCTTGAGCAAGTCAAGTCTTTGAAAACATGGCAACTTCAAAGCCTTACAAATTCCAATTCATCTAGTTTTATTCCTTTAGTGATCCTAAAATACCATAACCAATTAAACCTTTAAATTTTGAGCTAATCTAGGAGACTTTTCTTCTACTTTCGCGGTATAATATTAATTTCTTATTTGTTTTATATCCACAGATAAGGCGGTATTTTTGTTACGCTCAACATGGAACAACCCAGACACCAAGACGAATCGTCAGGAAGTCCAAATCACTCTCAACCTGGATGTTCAAAAAATGTAAAACCTAAAGGATCTAATAGCAAAGCACCAAAACAACAAGCACAATCTCGACAAAAGAGACAGGCTGCTGACAAGCAAGTAATACCATTTAACCATGGTTTCTTTTATGAGTTAGAGCTATTCATGCTATTCCTCTATCGTGGTATCTATCATGGATATTCCTTCCATTTAGGAACAGAAATTGAAGAAGCTAAAAAATTCGACGATTTAGTTTTTCAATGCACTGAAAATGGTAAAATAGAATATCGTCTCTTACAAGCTAAACATAAATTAGATGAGAGTACAAAGATTATCGCAGACAATTTATTAACAGAAAGTGATGATAATTATAGTTTAACAAAGTACTTCTTTTCTTATCAAGAGTCAAAGAATGAAGAGCTATTCAAACGTGGCTGTATTAAAGATGTTAGTATTTGTACTAATATTGATTTAGATTTAAAAGACTTAGAAGATGCAAATATTAAAGTTAAGTTGATACACGATGAAGATCGTATTTTAGATATGAAAATTTCCAAAAAAAACAACCTAAACGCTATAGACTTGAGGAAAATGTTATTTCAGTGTTAAGACCAAAATTACTACAAAATAACCTGACTAAATTGGCAAGGAGACTTGCCGAGTGTTTCTTAAATAACAGCCCTATAAATGATAGTAACGATATTTTTGAATCCTATCACCTTGTATTAGCAGAAGAAGTTATCAATGTAAAAATTAAAAAATTTCACACCAATTTTATCAAAGGCGTAGATATATCTAAAGATGCGACACATTTTCGAAAAGTTTTTATAGCACAAATCAGAAATAATTGGGGATAAGCGAGTTGGTCTAAATTTATCCGAAAAATTCGGACTAGAAGAAAACAGAGACGGGCCGAAAAATTGGCACCCAGAAAATTCCCGATGACGAGATAAAAGATTTTTTAAATCATCTTGTATTGGCAGTAAATCAACCTAACGTCGAAGAGCTTGGTGAAATTATTAAAGATGAGATATGCAAGGAATTCGCCTGGTACCCAACTAGTAGTGAAGGAGAAAATATATACAATAAGGTCTTTACGACAATATCATATTGGTTGATAAGTCCAGATAGAAATAAATTTTTTACTTCCGAAGAAGGAAAAGAGTTCTTTGAGGAAGCAAAAAAGGGAATGTTTTTTTGGTTTAATGTAAGAGAACCAATAGAGTCATTTACTGGTAGAATTGGACAGCTGGAAATATTACATAGGACACTAAAAGATAGAGGAGAAACAGCAATATTACAAACAGCTTGTGTGAGTGGCCTCGGTGGTATAGGTAAAAGCGAACTGACGAGGAAGTACATTCAATTATACAGTCGGGACTATGCTAACAATATTGTTTGGATTGATGCTGAATCCCATAGCACTCTTGCAGAATCTTTCTGTAGGTTAGCTGGTAAGTTACGAATTAGTACGACAAATCCAGATGAAAAAGAAAGGGATTTCAAGTCTATTGTTTCAGACGTTTATGCATTTTTTTCAAAACGAAAGTGTCTTGTAGTATTTGATAATGCTGAAAAGCTTACGACTCAAAAGCCTAATGATGAAGGTATAGATAAATTTTTACCATCTTTGAAGTCTGATAAAAAACCTTTGAAAAAACCTTACATTATTATTACTTCTCGTAACCAGGAATGGGGTCCCGATATAGATGTTATACGATTAGACGTATTTACCAAAGAAGAAGCCATGGACTTCTTAAGGCATGCATTAAATGTAGAAGGTGATTCACATGGCAAGGAAATTCAAGAGTTAGCAGAAAAGTTGCAGTTTTTCCCGCTAGCTTTACAGCAAGCAGTTGCATATATTACAGAAAAAGACGAGGTATTCAAAAATACAGGGCTAGAGTTTGATATAAATAACTATTTAGAAACTGGATTTCGAATTTCCCGATGACAGCGATGATTTATATACTAAAACAACTTTCGTAACCTGGAAAATTACTATCGATAAGATTAAGGAGAAAGCATGGTATGCGGAATTAACTTTATACTTTATGGCATATTTAGCTCCTGATAATATTTATACGAGCCTGCTTTTATTTTTTGTAGATAACGATGCAGAAAAATTAGGATATGTAGTTCAGTTGCTAAGACAGTATTCTATGATTAGTTCAGGACAAGATCGAGTACAGCTAAACGTTCACAGATTAGTACAGCAAGTAACAAGAATAAATGTTAAGGATCAAAATTGTGAGGAAAACATCATAAAATTGGCAACTCAGTCTCTTGCTCACAATTTTGATTGCTTAAGGAAATCGAAGACTTTACTAAGAAGCGGCAACTATTACCACATTTAGAAACAGTGTGATATCACTGGATGATTGGATATCAAAAAAACCCGAAGATAAAGTAAGAGTAGAACAAGAGTATCTTGGAGAATTATTAGAATTGACAAGTGAAGGATACTCAGATAATCCTAGGAAACAAATAGAGTTGCTTGAACGCGATCGACATATTCGCGAAGCACACCCTGATAAATACAAACTAACACTCCCACTTTTAAACCCTAGTAACGCTTATGCGGCTTTAGGGGACCATCGGAAACAAAGGGAGTTGGTCGAAATGACTTTAAATATTGGAGAGAAATATTGGCCTAATAATTCTGAATTAGCAATGACAACGGTAAACCTTGCTATCGCTCATGGTGAATTAGGCGATACTCAGAAAGCAAAGGAGTTGCTCGAACAGACTCTAAATGTTGAAGAGCAACATTATGGCATTGATCACTCTAATGTAGCAAACACACTTGTAACCCTAGCTGTCACTTGTGGGAATTTAGGTGATTATCAGAAATCAAAAGAGTTGCTCGAACGGGCTCTAATCATTCAAGAGAAAAATGTTGGTCCTGATGACTTGCAAGTAGCACCAATACTAGAAAACCTTGGTTGCGTTTATAGGAATTTAGGCAATCCAAGGAAGTGGAAGGAGTTGCTCGAACGAGCTCTAAATATTCAAGAGAAACATTTAGGTCTTGAGCATGTTCAAGTAGCGACGACACTATCAAAACTTGGTTGCGCTTATGGGGAATTAGGTGATTATCAGAATCAGAAAAAGTTAATGGAACAGAGTCTCAATATTCAAGAGAAATATTTTGGTCGTGATCACTTTAAAGTAGCAACGATATTAGCAAATCTTGGCTGCGCTTATTGGTATTTAGATGAGTTTCAGAAAACAAAGAAGTTGTTCGAACGGGCTCTAAACATTCTAGAGAAACATTTTGGTCCTGAGCATGTTGGCGTAGCTATGACACTAACAAATCTTGGTTACACTTATGGGGATTTAGGTGACACTCACAAAAAAAAGGAGTTGCTCGAACGAGCTCTAAATATTAAAGAAAACTATTATGGCCCTGATCACTCTCAACTAGCAATGACACTTGAAAAACTTGCTAACACTTATGGGGATTTAGGTGATATTCAGACAAAGAAGGAATTGCTCGAACGGGCTCTAAATATTCAGGAGAAACATTATGGCCCCGATCACCATCAAGTAGTATTCACACTTTTAGACCTTGCTAACACTTATAGGAATTCAGGTGATACTCAGAAAAAAAAGGAGTTACTCGTACGGGGTCTCAACATTCGAGAGAAACAATTTGGCCCTGATCACTTTCACGTAGCAGCGACACTAACAAACCTTAGTTGCGCTTATTGTTTGGTTAATCCAACGAAGCAGAAGGAGTTGCTCGAACGGGCTCTAAATATTCAAGAGAAACATTTTGGTCCTGATCACACTGACGTAGCTGCGACACTAGCAAACCTTGGCTGCGCTTATGGGAACTTAGGTAATCTAACGAAACGGAAAGAGTTGTTCGAACGGGCTCTAAATATTCAAGAGAAACATTTTGGTCCTGATAACTTTCAAGTAGCGGTGACACTAGCAAACCTCGGTTGCGCTTATGGCGAATTAGGTGATTTTCAGAAACAGAAAGAGTTGCACGAACGAGCTCTGCATATTGAAGAGAGATATTATGGCCCTGATCACTATCAAGTAGCAGTGACAATGCGAAAACTTGCTAACGCTTATGAGAGTTTAGGTAATCCAAACAAGGAGTTGCTCGAACGGGCTCTAAATATTCAAGTGAAACATTATGGTCCTGATCACCCTCAAGTAGCAGCGATACGTGCAAGTCTAGAGTACACTAGTGGGGATTTAGGCAATCCAAGAAAGCTTAAGGAGTTGTTTGAACTGGGTTTAAATATTACAGAGGCAGTCTACGGCCCCGATCACTTCGAATTAGCGACGATATTAACACTTTTCGGTTGCAATTATGGGGTGTTAGGTGATTTTCAGAAAATGAAAGAGTTGCTCGAACGGGCACTAAATATTCAAGAGAAACATTATGGTTCTGACCATTATGAAGTAGTGACGACACTAGCAAACCTTTGTTGCGCTTATGGGGATTTAGGTGATTTTCAGAAAAAGAAAGAGTTGCTCGAACGGGCTCTTAATATTCAAGAGAAACATTATGGTCCTGATCACTATCAAGAAGCATTCACACTTATGAAACTTGCTGACACTTATAATGATTTAACAGACACTCAGAAAGAAAAAGAGTTACTCGAACGGTTTCTCAGTATTCGAGAAGCATTTTGGGCCTGATCATTTTCACGTAGCGACGACACTAGCAAACCTTGGTTGCGTTTATGGAGCATTAGGTAATCATAAAAAGAAGAAGGGATTGCTCGAACGGGCTCTAAATATTCAAGAGACACATTATGGCCCTGATCACCCTGAAGTAGCAATGACAATGGAAAATCTCGCTAACGCTTATTTGGATTTAGGCGATCCTCTTAAACAGAAGGAATTGCTGGAACGTTTCGAAAGAAACATTACGGCCCTGATCATTATCAAGTAGCAATAGCTCAAAGTAAACTTGGTACCGCATATGGAGCTTTAGGTGATCCCCTGAAGCAGAAAGAGTTGCTCGAACATGCTTTAGATATTCTGGAGAAACATTATGGCCTTGATCATTATGTAGTTGGGCTAACAAAAGCAGACCTTAGTAGTGCTTTTGGCGCTTTGGGTAATCTTCAAAAACAAAAAGAGTTATTGGAATGGTCATTGTCTGCGTTGCTCAAACATTATGGCCCTGACCATTTTGAAGTTGCTAAGACTCAGATAAAACTTGGTCGCGCTTATGGGGCTTTAGGTGATCCTCAGAAACAGAAGGACTTGATTGAGAAGACTTTGCTTGTCTTAAAGAAACATTATGGTCCCGACCATATTGAATTTGTAAAAGCACTGACAAACCTTGGAAATGCTTATGGGTGTTTAGGCGATCATCAGAAAAAAAAGGAGTTGCTTGAACGTTCCTTAAACATTATGGAACAATACTATGGCTCTGATCACTTTGAAGTCGCTAGAATACTAATAAATCTTGGTAGCACTTACGGAGATTTAGGTGATCATCAGACACAAAAGAACTTTCTCGAAAGGGCCTTAAAAATAAAACTGAAGCATTATGGTCCTGATCACTTTGAAGTTGCTAAAGAACTTGCAACCCTTGGTGAGGCTTATGGTTCTTTAGGCGATCTTCAAAAACAAATTACATTTCTTGAACAGGCCTTGCAAATTAAAGAGAACCATTTTGGACCTAGTCACTATGAGGTTGCCGAAACACTTGGAAATCTTGGTAGCGTTTATGGGGCTTCAATTGAGTATCGAAAGAAAAAGAAATTGCTTAATCGGGCCCTAAAAATTAAAGAAAAGCATTAATCATTTGAAATTAGTTGGGACTTTAGTAAACCTTGGTAACACTTACGGTGCCTTGGGTGATTCTCAGCAAAAGAACGAATTGCTCGAGGGTGCCTCAAAAATTAAAAAGAACCTAGAAGATCCTGATTAAGTAGAATACTAGTTATTGTTGGTTGTACTGAACGAACTTAAACAAATAAAAACTTCAAGCCTATACTGATATGTGGCGTCAGCTTACTCAATTTCGGAAGCTCAATATTCTGAAATGGTCCTGGGCCTCAAATTTAAAGCCTCTCTATCCAGCTCTCTTTAATAGCCCTTTTGCTCTAGGAAACAGCAGTTGCATCCATTTCTAGGTATCACTGTTATTGGCAAATTTAACATTAGAGCCTAGGTAGACGAAATTCTTTATTACCTCGAACATCATCTAATGTGATATTTTATTTTTCCAATTCGTAGGTGTTGCGAATCATCGGTTGTTTTCAGCATGTAAATACTTCGTGAATATGCTTGATTCATTCTGCCGATGTCGCCCTCGTAGAGATGCAGTTCAAATTATCTTTTCTAGAATAGTATTAAAGAAACTGCATGACAGCAAGCCCCTTGGAACCTCTGTTGGTATTGCAGGTTTGCTGGTGTAGCCTTAAACAGCTGTTAGACCGTATGTGCCAAAAGCTTTATTTCCTCTCTCGTTTTGTATGTCCTTTCCGGCTGCGCTCGCAATCTCTTCAATATGCGAACGTTTCACGTGCATGCCGTCAGCATTGAGATCAGTCTTTTTATCTGAATCGTGTTGTTGTTTCGTTACTTGCAACAATGTTCTTCAGGGCGATATTTTGCATAGTCTTCCAATTTCTGAGGACTAGGGTGTGTCACCTACTTGGCTGTGGGCATTACTGAAACTTAAAAAAAAATTTAATTAAAATCTTTTATCTACCCACCTCCGCAATCCATCGCACTCACACAGAATGACTGAACGTATTTTGATGAAGCTTGATCTAGGGTTTTTTTGACTGGTTTGTTGATAGTTGGTCAAAATTGATTCAAATGAAAGTAAGATACAGGTACAATACCAATCTATTTTTTTTCTTCAAAAACCGCCTGGTGTTAGAGTATTGTTTTTAGTTTTCGCATATGGGGAGGAACGCTTTTTGGATAGGTTAGAGCCTGAATTGTTAATCTCGTATTAATCCCTAGTTTTGCTGATTTATTTGTCAAGTTATATTTTTGCATTTTCTTAAAAAAAAATCAAAATCACGACAAAAAGTTTTAATTGATTGTTAATGCATTTAATATTTTTTAAAGAATGAATTATACCTATTAAGTTATTTAGTGTGACTATTTAATTTCTATTGCTCCTTTGTCTATTATAAATGAATGTAACACTTATTATTTTTAAAATAATGTACCTATATAGCATATCATTACAAGTAATTATATAAATAAAGTTTCTTTACAAAAAAAAAAATATACCTTCCCTGCCTTTGTCTGAATTTAGGTTTAGCATCAGCAATGGACAAGAAACAAGATGACTCTAACCATACTAGGCATAGTAGACGGAGAACTTTACAGGAAACTTCTGAAACCATTAAAAAATCCAAAATACAACATGGTGGCCCAAAACTCTTTGAAATCGTTATTCATTATTTGTTGAAATGTCTGCGACAAATTTCAAGTCGTAGACACAAGCGGTGGAAGGACAAACCTAATTGCAAAGCAAGTTGAAAACGTTACAGGAAAATGAGAAATCAAGAAAAATCAAGAAATTATGAAATATATTTTGAAATGTACAAGGAAAAGATGCCAAGAAAAACCAAAACAGCTATCTTGGAAATTATTTTTTTTTTTCTCTATGGTTCTGATAATTTTTACATAAGATCAAGGGTTTCCGATATAATTGTGAAAAATCTTAGGTAAGTCGGTATTCCCTCATCCACTACTTTTTCAAGTAGGCATTTATAACGATCGTACGAAATGAAAATGGAGTCATTAATTTTGTCGTCGAGTCAGTATAAAACAAATCTAATGCGTCTAATTAATGAAATTAATTACTGAATAAATAAGAATAAATAAGAATAAACTAAGCACAGCGTCGGCGCAAGGTTCCGCGTTGCTCTAGCTCTGTCAATATTGAGTAGAAATCTTCAAATAAACGTAATTTGGCATCATTACCAAACTCGACTGTTCATTATTGCAAATTTGCTTAAACTGATGCACAAACGTCAAAGAAATAAGGATTAGGAAAATCGTGATTTGTTGTTAATGCCACCTCAATCGAAGGTTGAAATATTTCGTAAGAAAATTAAAAGTAAATAAATATTTTTTTTTTGTTTTGATAATGACAATGATATAAGTATTTAAATTATTTCACTTTCAGGGAGTACTTCAGCAGCACTTTGAAAGAATCTACGTTTGTCAGGAAACGGAAAAGACAATCTCGCAGAAATAAAAGACGATGGTTATTATCTATTAAAATCTTTCGAGTGATTTAAAACATCAAACAAATATTCAATCAGCATCGCTCTGTCAGCCTCTGAACAAAGCATTGATTTGCCATTTTAAATTCTTTTATCGAATGCACATCGTCAGCGTAAATTTGTCATGTACGCTCGTCTTTGCCTTACTTCAAGCGCACGTTTTAGAAAACCTATGCTTCACCGATTTGTACAAAAAAAAGTATATTTATGGTAAAGTCTACTTTTATGAAAAAATAATAATTATAAAAGATTGTTATACATACAACGACTTACTCGTATCTGTACAGAAGTTTGCAAAAAAGTAAGTACAGACGCGTGTGTGTAAGAAAAGGTTATCAACTTCCAAAGTTACAGCCTAATGCCCAAAATACATGTGCAGAACTCTGTATGCAGTGAAATTATAATACACATGTTTTAATTCGCGAAGCTACATATAAATGGTGCATGCAGTGCTGTTCTGCAAGACATCTCTATTTCTAAATTCGCTGCAATCGACAGTGATGCCAAAACACAAAAAAAAAAAGTTCGAGGTATCTAGTATCACCAACTTTTGAAGCTTATTGCAAAACTATGAAAATATTTTTTTGAACTTAGTACTTTAACTACAAATGATGCATTAATTACTTAAGACTAATATACAATAAATGGTTTAACAACAAGTTTGTGCATATCGCAAACCAAATTGTTTTTCTTTGGGTATATCATTTCTGTGACGGTAGCTGTAAAATGACAGTAACCGATGCGATGCACGTCAAAAAATATCAGCACGTCTGTTTCACTTGCAGAGCTGCCAGATTTTCTGCACATGTGTTTTGGGCATAAAACGAATAGCTATGGATCCATAAAATTTTATTTTTATTTTATATTCAGATACAAAATAGTTCCCAAACTCTAGATCAACTATCAATTTAATCCAACTGAATTTAAATATATCGCTGTTTCATTAAAGTTATCAGCCAAAACTAAAATAAAAACAAACATAAATGCACCATGCCTATCATGGAATCGCAATCGCGTTTCAATTCACCTATTCGATTCCCTTCCACTACTGGTATCGTGAAATCCGCCGGGAACGTTTCCTTATCGACGTGATTTTTTTAAAGGTAGTTTCACAGATAGACAGCCGGATTTTTATTTATCGATTTATTTGTATAAAAATTAATTCGATATCAGAAGAAGATAAGCGAACTTCAAAGAGAAGAATACGGGGAACTTAAGAGGAGCAGTGGATGATTTCATGGAACTTCCTGATGAAATGTATGTTTTTAGAAACATATTTTGTTCTTATTTTCAATTTTAATGAATAAATGAATAATTAATAGACTTATCAAAAATGTTTGGCTTAATGTGTCAGCATTTTTATACATCATCGAGCAATTGGAAATGGCTCGAAATTCTAAATCGTTTTATATTCCGCCTACGTTTCAGCATGGTGCTGGCAAAAGACTTTCATATTTGCATATGATGAGAAAAATGAAGCTAAGCAACATTTTTATGAAAAATGTTGAATTCCAGAAGTAATCATGTGTGATGATTGGACTCACATTGCTATATATAGAAAAATCGTCATCTCTACTACAACAGGAAAGATTTTTATAGGTTAAACGCCATAATAGTAAGCCATTTCAAATATGCTTTATGAGAGCAATATTTACTTTTCTATACAGTCATCCTCTGACCTTGCAACCGTACAGACCTGGCTAGCGTGGTAAACAGTTACTTTTCGCACTTCCCTTACTTTTTTCTTAAAAATTTTACTTATTTAGTACTAATAATAAATTGATAGTTAATAAATAAGTTTTCTCTAAACAAGTGATAAATCTCCTCTCTGGATGGCCCCGAAGCCTTCTCGCCAATCGGGGAACCAATATGGTACTCTCGATGAATATGCGCCTTCCGATCCCCCCGATCCTGCACATCTACCAACTTCGATGTTCAAAGCCTACATAAAGACCGAAATATAATAGCATGGTTTCATACGACCACTTCCGAAACAGTGCGAATACAAAGGATTTGTATTGTGTGACAATAATAGCTTTTTGCTTCGATTTGTTAAGTTTTCGTACACTTTTGCTCACGTTCACTTTTGCTTAGCGAATCCATTCGATCTTTCGTATGAGAATTTGACACAACAGCACAAATGATAGGCAAAGCTATTTGACAGTTGCTTCCGAGCACATACACATATTATGGCCTACTTGATTAATTGACAGTACTGGAGGAAAATTAACGTAGTAGAGGGCGAAATATTGTGGAGAGAGTAATTGGAGTACCAAGGAACCGATTGCACTGCTTAATGGGAGCAAAAACAATGCACTACTGTGCTTTGCATAGTATTCACTTCAAAGCTTTTTGGTAATTCAAATATTCACCATAAAATACGCAATAAATACGAATCACCTTCAACTACCAAAGCAGACTCTCTCAACTGAATGGGAGCAACAACCTACTCCTCATTGTTATGTATGTATTGTATATAGTACAAATCTAGTACTATTAACAAATGAAATTTGGTACATTTTTCATCAGAGAAACTTTGTAACATCGGTTAAAGAAAAAAAGTGTTCCTTCTTCTTTTGTCTGTGTTTTAAAAGCGGTAAGATGTGTTTTAATTTTCAATCCATTTTGATCACGCAGAACATATTAAATTTTGGCGACGAGGAAAAAGAAAAGTTATTAGAAAAGAAAAAAGAAAAACAAAAAAAAAGAGGTTAAGTCCATGCAGGGGAAGTGGAAGTGGAAATGTTTGATACAGAAACTAAAAACATAAAAGTCTAGCAATATAATGCATAGAACAATGTCTGCGATAATCTGCAACATGGACCCATAGGTGCCATGAAATAAAGTCTTATGCAAAAAGGTCCAAAACGTAATTTTGGACTTTAATGCACTTTTAAAAGTGAAATAAAGTTCAAGAGGCGTTTTGGACTTTATTGCAACTTCAAAAGTGTAATAAGGTCCAAAATTACGTTTTGGACTTTTTTGCATAAGACTTTATTTCATGGCACCGGACCCATATATCATGGGAAATGATTTCGTTGAATACGAAATGCACCTGAAACAATTTTTTATAGCCAATGAATTAAAGGACAATATAAAAGCTCCACTTTTCCTAACATATTCGGGTCGGATGCTTTCTCTATCTTAAGAAGAATGTGAGCTCCGGATGATCCATCCGTAAAGACATACGACAAATTAGTGAAAGTTCTTAGCGAATACTTCGAACTTGCTGTAAATGAAGTAGCCGAGTCATACAAATCTTACAAAATAAATCAATGTGAAATGCCAATGGTAGAGTACATAGTAAAATTAAAATCATTGGCACAAAAATGTAATTTTGGCGAGTATCTACAAAGAGCATTGCGCGATAAATTCGTTTGCAGTGTAAGAGACAATAAATTGCGCGAAAAATTTCTAAAGGAGAAGAATTTGACATTTACAACCGCGTGTGAAACAGCAATCAGCTGGGAGATGGCGGAAGGTCAAAAACAGATACTGCCAACACATTTTAAGTGGGTGCCGGTCAATATATGTACAATATATCAAAATTAAGTCAAGAAAACTATAACAAGGCCAATCACAGTCAAAATCAAATTCAAAGTAAGGGTCGCAGCCAAAGTTTAAGTAGAAATGCAGTACAGAAGTTCAAGTCCAAATCGGCGAAATAGCAAAAAGCGATTTCCATACCAAAAGTACGTGACAAACTGTTATCGATGTGGTCGCAGTCATAATCTCCAATTTTGTCCAGCAAGAAATTGGGAGTGTTTTAAGTGTCACAAGCTCGGTCATGTTGCACACAAATGTCCAGAAGCCGCAAATTGGGGTAATAGCCAAAATGGAAGTCATCGCAAGGCGACAGCTGAATTATCAGAAGCCACCGATTACGTAAACACTATTTGTGCATCAGGAATAAACCAAATCTGACATCCAATTACATTAATTAGTAGATGTCAAAATCGAAAGATTACCGGTCACCATGGAAATAGATTCGGGAGCATGTTCTTTCGTCATATCGGAAGATGAGTATAGGTCAAAGTTTAGCCATTATTTTTGTCAGTCACAGGTAAACAAATAGAATGAAAAAGGAAGCCTCTTCTTGAATGAAATTGGCTTGATGATGGCAGTTTGGCGTAAGTCTTTTCCATTGACTAAAGTTGTATTAAAATTGTATTTAAATTGACTCACAATAAGTTTTTGCAAAAAATTCAAAATGATTTTTCCAGTATAGTTCCATCGCTAGACAATTGCATTAAGCATTATACTGCTGAAATTGTTCTTAAACCTGAATGTCAACCAATTTTCCATAGTGCATACTCAGTGCTGAATAAATTACACGATAAAGTGGAAGAAGAGTTAAATCGGCTGTGTGAAGTTGGTATTCTGATACCAGTTAGGTACAGCCGGTTTGCTACACTCATAGTAATTGTTTCCAAACCAAATAAAAACATCCGTATTTGTATAGACTACAAAGTTACCATAAATCCTTACATCGAAACTAAGCTGCCAATGCTGAAAACTGAGGACTTATTCGATAGTTTAGCAAATTATGAATTTATTTGTTGTATATATTTGTCTGGTGCGTACCAACAATTGAAGTCACAATAAATACCCACAAGGGATTGTTTCAATATACCAGACTATCATTTGGAGTTTCAAGTGCTCCATCCATTTTTCAACCAGTAATGGACCAAGTTTCACTAGGAATACGAAATGTTTCCTGTTACCTAGACGATATTCTGATTGGGAGTCAAAATTATCAAAGCTGTGAAACTACCCTATTCGAAGTAATAAAATGACTAAACGATTACAATATTAAGATTAATGTGGATAAGCGCAAATTTTTTGAAAAAAATATTACCAATTTCGGACACAGTATTAGTAAAGATGGTATTGTGCCAAATCCAAATAAACTTAGGGCTATTGTCGAAGCTCCGATTCCAAAAAATTTACAACAGTTACAGTCATATTTGGGAATGCTAATGTAATATGCGCGCTACGGCTCGAGTAGATAAAACAATATTCTGTGAAATTATTTCTTTATTTTCTAGTCTATAGAGCAATTCAGGTTCACACTATACAATTCTTCGCAATTCTTTTCTTACAAGGTCTCTGTCCTCTCAAATCACTTTATCTCCTTTCAATTACTTAATTCACAAATCCAAACTAATTACTTCTTCTTGTTAACTCTCAACTTTCAATTTATCACAAAATTACAACTTCGCCCATTATCACTTTTCTAATCTCTTCGCCACGGTTTCAAAACTACTGCCCCTTCTCGATCGCAATCTGTCCTTACATAGCAGAAGTTTCTGATAGCCAGAAACTTCTAGCAAATTCTTCGACCACTGGAACAAGAAAAATTCTGATGTAATAATTCCAAGATGATAATCATTTCTTGCAGTTATAATTCCCTCTTATCCGTGATATTATCCGTCTCTTTCGTAGACATGAACTGTGGAGACTTAACCGCAGACACGAACCTCGAATGAAAGGACACTTCGGACCAAAATTCTGCCAGAATGAAAACACACTTCGGAATTTGTTGCATAGTCGTAGGAGCGTAGTTATTATTATGCTACACTAAATTATTCCAATACACAGCCAGTGAACTACATGAATTATATAAAATGTTTTAACCCTCTGTAGCGCGGTGTGACATTTCTGTCACAAACCGTGACCACCGTTGTGATCGGGTGAAACTACCTACGTGTTTTTGAAAAAACAGTAAAAATTTAAAAACGTTATAAATACTGTGTATATTTCGAAAATATACAAGGTGAGTACATGTATTTTGTGGTGAAGTGTGGGTTTTTATGTAATTGAATGCCTTTGATGAGTTTGACTTTCTGTCGTGTTTGTACCAGAAATGTCACATTGCCTAACGTGGGCAAGTTTTTCTTTGTGAAGAGGCTTAGAATATGATTCATTGGTTTTCCGTTTTAGAATGTCTTTGCGACCTCTACGGGATGGCGAAATGGCCGAGGAGTTGAATAATCACGAAGACAGTGAAGATGGGATGGAAGATGATGATGACAGTGTTGCTGATCCCGATTATCAAGCTGAGAATGAGATGGAGCAAAAGCAGTTTTCTAGCGATGAAAATGAAGATGATGAAGTGAACCTTGATGAGATTATTCAAAGTTTAGAAGACAGTGAACATAATCCATATTCATCTACTGCTGCTGAGCCAACTGGATCGCAACAAACCCAGTCTGTGGAACATCCTAGAAAGGCACAAAAACTCAACCTGCGATGGAAGAAGAATAATCTGCTTTTGAATGAGGAATAGTTGCGTTTTCAAGGAAACGAAAACTTATCAACAAATATTTTAGAGCTTGACACGCCGATCCAAATTTTCTTGCTTTTGTTTCCCAAAGATGTGCTTGACAAACACAAACTAATTTATTTATTGTGCAAAAGGATCTCAATAATAGTTTTCGGGTTTCCACAACAGATATTCAGCAATTTATTGGCATAATGTATATCATGTCTTTGATCCACCTTCCTCGAGTTACCAATCATTTGCATTCCAATGGCACCATTGGAACTCCCATAATTCAAGAAATAATGCCCGTAAAGATGTTTAAAAAGATTCGTCGATTTATACATTTCAATGACAATTCCCAAAACTTGCCCCGCGGACATCCGGAATTCGACAGACTGTTCAGACTTATACCACTTGTTCAAAAATTTAACCAAACTATTGCCAAAATTCCTTTAGAGCAATATCTTTGCGTCGATGAGCAAATATGTTCTACGAAAGCACGAAATAACTTAAAAAGATATAACCCGAAAAAGTCTCACAAATGGGGCTATAAGATTTACATTCTTAGTGGAGTCTCTGGATTTGCGTATAAAATCGAACCCGAAACTGGCTCAGAAAATTTGGTACCGCCAGACGAACCTGATGTAGGCGCATCCTCAAATGTCGTCATGCGTCTATCACGAGAAATGCCTCACAACCAAAATTACAGATTGTATCTTGACAATTACTTTACAACTTTGCCATTGCTAGAATATTTGTCAAATAATGGTATACTAAGTCTTGGTACTGTACGTCGAAACAGGATTCCAGATGTCCAAAAAAGACTGAGACTACTCTGTTGAGTATGTTGCTGATGTCAACGGTGTGGATGTAGCAACCGTAGCCTGGAAAGATAACAAAGTGGTTAACTTGGCATCAAGTTTTGTAGGAGAAATGCCAAAAACATAGGTGAGGAGGTATGACAAGAAGACCAAGCGGCACATATCATTATCAGGCAAGATCATACAGGACATTGGCCTGTTTGGACAGAAAAGAGAATACGCTGCAAATTTCCTAAATGCTCTGGTGTCTCACAAACAATGTGCGAGAAATGTGACGTCGCTCTGTGCTATAATAAACACAACCAATCCTTTTTGCTTCCAGCACATTGTCACCAGATGAGGAAAACTATTCTCAACTACACCATGAGACCTTAGCCATTTTATTTGGTGTTAGGAAGTATCATAATTACATATACGAGCATAAATTTGAATTATGTACAGATAGTCAAGCACTTAAAGAGATTTCTAATCCTAAAAAAGGAATTTCTAGTATATCTGTCTCCAGATTGCAAAGATGGGCCATTGAGCTATCAATATACGAATACTAATTACAATATCGCCCAGGCTCTCAAAATTGTTCAGCAGATGCAATGTCGCATTTGCCTCTTCCAGATAAAACAGATGTAGAGTACAAAGGTATGCTGTCAGAGTGTTCTAAGGGCCCAGTTGATAGGGAAAAAGTAAAAACGCACATCCAAAACGACGAAGTGGTAAAAAATTTCTTGAGCTTTGTAAAAAACAATGCTGGCCTAAAATTATAACAAACAATCTAAGACCTTTTTATAAAATCAAAGAAGACTTATCTACTGATAACGAGTGCCTTTACTACAAAGAAAGACTAGTTATTCCAAAATCGTTACAAGATGAAGTCTTAAAAGTTATTCTTTCAAATCACGATGGTATCGTTCGAATGGAAATGGTGGGCAGAAATTTCGTATGGTGGCCTAACTTAGACAAAAGTGTCGATGAATATATTAAAGAATGTCCAAGTTGTCATATGACACAGAACGTTCCAAAAGAAGTGGTTAGTACTAAATGGCCATTTCAAAGAATTCATTTAGATTTCTTCCATTTTGATGGAAAAAATATTTTATAATTTTAGTGGATTCATTCAGTAAATATATCGTGTAGATCTATAAGAGAGATGCGTTTCAGTTATGTAAGGGATTGAAACATTTTTGTAAAACCTTTGGTGTTGCGACAGATCTGGCAACGCCTCTGCTGTAATTGGCAGATGTCACGATGTCATAAATGTCATGGCCTGACATTTTCGTCCACGCGGTTTTTCTCTTGCATCTTCGGCGTAGATTTGGCGGCAGACAGGAGGAGAAAAAGGAACGGAGAAATAAAACGAGTTTTTAAATGAATTAATAAACCAAATTCAAATTAATTGGCGTGTTTCATTCTAGGACCTCGAAATTCTTCTTCAACACATTGGGCTACCAAGTGAAATAGTCTCCGGTAACCGACCTGCTTTCAATTCAATTTTTTTTTTTCAAAAATTTGTTCATCAAAATGGTATAAAACTAAAAAACTAAAAAGTGGTCTAGCGGGGTGAGGTGTACAAAGAGTAAAGTCTAGTTTAAAGAAGTTTCAAATTTAAAAAATTTGGATATTCAAACCTAACTCGATACAATTTTAATCTCATACAACAAAATGGAAACTTCAAGAGTACATTAAAAAAAAAAGAGCAGTTCTTAAGCTATTTGAAGTAGTCGACAGTGACTGCCTATCGGAAATTGGGTCGGAATTGGAAACAGATTCCAACAGTGAAACTATCGACCCATTTTGTGACGATGGCACATTTGGTGATGATCCAGACTACGATCCCGGCCAACTGGAGTAAGAAAGTGAGGATGGGCAAAGCGAAGAGGATATGCTGCAGGAAATTATTCAAGAATTCCAACCTACGGAAACTGGTAATACGAACGGTCAGGACAGTCTGGACAAAGTAAGAATTCCTGAATTTCCATTTAACACTTTTACTAGTGGGATACAAATAAATGCCACGAATGATTCATCACCCAGGCAAATTTTTGACCAGTTATTTTCAAAGAACATAGTTGAGATGCTGGTGAATTCTATAAATGCCTATGCTGAGAACATGTGTGCTAGTAATAAGCCAAAGACGCGTTCATCAGTGAAACTATCTTTCAGGAAAGTTTGTGAGGCTGAATTGATGAAATTTTTTGGCCTATGTCTTTTGCAAGGAGAGAATCCCTGCCCTACTATACGACTATACCATGAGTGGTCGCCGTTTCCAACAAATTCTGCGGTGTTTAAATTGTCATTATCTTGATACGACAGAGACTGGGAAATTACAAAAAGTCGCACCCCTGGTGAATCCACTGTTGCGAAATTTTCAAAATACCTTTTCGCCAAAAAAAGAGCTGTCTTTGGATGAATCCCTTTTACTTTTTCGAGGTCGGTTAAGTTTTCGCCAGTACATGAAAGGGAAGAAGGCTAAGTATGGGATAACATTTATCGAGTTGACCGCAGCTAGTGGATACGTTCTGAATTTGGAAATTTATCAGGGAAAAACATAAAGTCTCGAGCAAACATCAAAAACAGGAGATCTAGTTCTACGGCTAATGAAAAAATATTTAAATAAAGGTCATCACTTGTATATGGACAATTTTTACAATAGTTTTGAACTATCCAAAACACTTTTAGATTATAGCACACACACAACGGGAACATTACGCTTTAACCGAAAAGTAATCCCGAAGGAAATCAAAAGTGCAAAACTAAAAAAAACTAAAAGGAGACTAAATACAGATGTAAAACCTGCCCAAAGAAGCCTTCCTTGTGTGTTGAATGCTTTGAGCCTTTTCATAATAACTAAAACGTATTTCACTTTGTTCATTCTTATGTCAATAAATATTATTTTCTTTAATTTTAACTAAACTACAACCTGTTATTTGAGAATTTAACTTGACGGTTACAGCCGTCATTTAACATTAGTGCCCATCATAGCTATATAAAAAAAATAAAAATATTATACTTGCCAGACCTCAAATGGTATTTCTACCATGGTTACCAAAAGTGTATATCTGAGCAACTTCACGCATTTATAAGTGATCGCGAACGTGTTAATAAATGTAAGCAATAGCGTAAAATATGCACACCACAACCAAAATGTCATCCTATTAGCAAAACAAATGAAAATAAAGATATTGAAGAGCATATAATTTTAAAAGATAAAAATAATGAAAATGTGTCAACGAAAAAATCAAAAGCAACAAATGTGGAAAATAATACTTCCAATATAATGTAATATGCGAGCTAGGGCTCGAGTAGATAAGACGTTACTCTATGAGATTATTTCTTTATTTTCTAGTCTATAGAACAATTCAAGTTCACACTATACTATTCTTCGCAAATTCTTTCCTTACAAGGTCTCTTTCTTCTCAAATCACTTTATCTCATTTCAATTACTTAATTCACAAATCCAAACTAATTACTTTTTCTTGTTAACTCTTAACTTTCAATTTATCACAAAATTACAACTTCGCTTATTATCACTTTTCCAATGTCTTCGTGCGGTTCGAAAACCAACTGCCCTGCCTCGATCGCTATCTGTCCTTATATAGTCGCATTTCTGATAGCCAGAAACTTCTAGCAAATTCTTCGACCACTGGAACGAGAAAATTCTGATGTAATAATTCCAAGATGACAGCTGCAACCAATAATCTCTTGTGGTTATAATTCTCTCTTAATTCCGCGACGTGGTCTTAGACATAATCCGTCTCTTACCGTGGACACGAACCTCGAATGAAAAGACACTTCGGAATGTGTTGCCTGTTTGAGGGCGTAGTTATTATGCTACATTATGTTACAATAACTTAAGAAAAAATAAAAAAATATAGTAGATATAATGTAAACGAAATTATATATTTTTGGATAATACTTGAAATACATTGTTATCCTAAATCAGAATATAACTTAAATTTAAGACTATTATTTTAAGGGTGCTATTTAGATATTAAGCTGTAATTTTAAGTCGTATATCTGTAGTATATTATTAATGAACTATTGAATAGAAGCGGGAAGATATTATGTATATAACATAAATCTAGTACTGTTAACAAATGAAATCAGGTACATTTTTCATTAGAGACACTTTGCAACATCCGTCAAAGGAATGAAGACTTTCTTCTTCTTTTGTCTGTGTTTTAGAAGCGGTAAGACAATCAACAACTACCAACTTAACCGAATTCGTGTCTGGTACACTGAACGCTTTGGAATATGGCAATGAAGTTTATGTTGTAGCCACTGATTTTAGTAAAGTATTCGACAAAATTTCTCACCAACTAATTCTCTTTAAACTAAAAGTCCTTGGTTTCCAACAGCGGTTCATATCATGGATCAAATCATATCTAGTGGATCGCCAATACAAAGTACCTTTTAGATCGTCAATATCGGATCCTATTATAGCAACTTTGGGTGTTCCTCAAGGTAGCCATCTGATCTTTATCCTTACGATAAACGATGACGAACATATCATTCAGAACTGGTGATATGAAAATCTTTAGGAGTACATCTCCCGCTGATTCTCGCCTTCTACAGGATGACCTGAATAGTTTCCCCATCTGGTGTAACAACAATATCTTAATATCGATATATGTCATTCCATTACCTACTCCCGCAAACGTCTGCCACTACCTCCTAGGGGACGAGCCTGTACCCTTAGTAACATCAGCACACGATTTAGGTGTGAGCTGTGATAGTGAACTTAACTTTCTTTCACACATCAACAGTATCATTAATAACAGAGCCAACTCAGCGCATGGCTTTGTGAAACGCTAGTCAAAGGAGTTTTCTGACCCATATGTAACTAAATCCCTCTATATTACCTTCGTCAGACCCCTCCTTGAGTATGCCAGCCAAGTATGGTCACCCCATTATGCTACCCATACCATGAGAATTGAGGCTGTGCAGCGTAGGTTCATGTGCTTTGCCTTAAACGGTCTTGGTTGAGCTGATAACGTTAACCTGCCACCCTATGCGGATCGTCTTAGATTGATTAATCTTCAATCATTAGAAAAACGTGGTGATGTTGCCGACATACTTTTTATTCATCAGTTGTTATCTGGTAACATTGATTGTCACGCCCTGCTTCAAGCGATCTCTCTCAATGCTAATCCCCGCAACCTTAGGTCTGTTTCCCTATTCCGTATATTTCCTCATCGCACTAATTATGGTTACTACGAACCAATGTTAAGAATACTGCAGAAATCAAATGATGCAACACACATTTTTGACTTTAATAATAGACCAAGAGCCCGTAGTAATTTTTGGTTGTGAAAGGTAACCAAACGATATTCACATTAATATTAAGCCTTGATGAAAGTGATTTTAAATCTTACCGTCTGGCAGCATATCGTGGTAGCTTAACAGAGTAGCAGTTTATCAAAAATGCGTTATTTTCCAAAAACAGAATAATAAGGGTAACCACTTGATTCAAGTCAGAAATAACAGTACAGAACCCCTTAAATAGGGATATATACGTTCAAGACGTTTTAAGTGTAGCCAAGGGCTTGTCAGACGTACTCGAAGTTTGTTCGAAATTCCAATTTTGAATAATTTATGTCACCACACAAATTTCTAGTCTGACATAACATACAACAAAAATTTGACGGTGCAAGACGTTTTCCTTGTCGCCAAGTCCTTGCCAGACGCATTTGAAATATCGAAGAATTCCAATTTTGAATAATTCTTGTAACCACTTAATTTTTTTTTTTTTTTTGAATTTAGATAAAACTCCCTGATAACAAATATATAAGTCCAAGACGTTTTACTTGTCGCCAAGTCCTTGCCAGACGCATCAAAAGAATTTAAATCCTTCAAAATGAACATATTCATTTTACGCCACAAAACATAGAACTAAAACGTAAATAATTAACGTAACCACTTAAAACCTTCCCAAAACATAGAACACCACCTCATCCATATAATTATGAGGGTGGGTCAATAAGTCCCTGAAAATTAACACAAATTGTGTCGTCACCTTAAATTTAATTTATTTTTTGTCAAGAATCATCTTTCAAAAGAACGCACCCAAATTTTCAAACAGATCTGTCAAATAGTTTTGTTGTGGCAGCCATTTTATATATACGCCTACTAGCATTCTCGTTGAAATGGAAAAAAGTGAATTTCGGGTGCTCATTAAACACTATTTTTTGCGAGAAAAAGCTATCACGCAAACCAAACAAAAGCTTGACAAATATTATGGGGACTCTTCACCATCGATTGGAACCATTCACCACTGATTTACTCAATTTCGGTGCAGTCGTTCAAGCACAAGTGGTGCTTGATAATGGACGATCGGCGAGTGAAAGTGCGAGAGCTTGAAGAGGCCACAGGCTTATCAAATGGCTCAGTGATTTCGATTTTACATAAATATTTGGACATGAAAAAGCTTTCTGCAAGATGGGTGCCGCGTTTGCTCACAATCGACAATAAACGCATTCGTTTGACAACTTCGAAAGTGTATTTGGCGATGTTCGAGAAAAATTCGGCTGAGTTTTTGCACCGTTTCGTAACCGTGGATGAAACCTGGATTCACCACAACACACCAGAAACCAAGGAACAGTCAAAACAATGGACTTCTCCTGGTGAATCGAAGCCGAAGAAGGCCAGGGCCGGTTTGTCAGCAAACAAGGTCATGGCGAAGAAAAAAGTTCTCTTTCACCAGGACAACGCACCGGCGCACAAGTCCGCAGTCGCAATGGCAAAATTACATGAGTTAGGCTACGAACTCCTCCCTCATCCAGCATATTCCCCAGATTTAGTCCCCTGCGACTATTTCTTGTTTCCAAACATGAAGAAATGGCTCGGAGCTAAGAGATTTGGCTCGTATGAAGAGGTCATCGCTGAAACAAACGCTTACTTTGAGGGGCTCGAGAAATCGTATTATTTGGAGGGCATCAACAAATTGGAGAAACGTTGGATGAAGTGTATAGAGCTAAAAGGAGACTATGTTGAAAAATAAAATGTTTTTATACCGGAAAGAGTGTTCCTTATTTTTTTTTTTTTTTTCAGGGACTTACGAAAATATTGCAAATTCGGAAGGCCAATAATTATTATTCCGATATAAAACTTCCGTTACAGGTTGATCAGATTAGTGGGTATCATAGTGTGTGCTATCGCGCAGCAGTTGCAAAAAAAGTGCCAGTAACACCGATAGAATCAAATAGCAAAATGGGTAAGAATATTTATAATTAGATTTACTTTTATGTATACACAGTTTTGAGTACCTACGTTTTCGGGTTTTTATAAATAAAACTAGCGACTTTTATTTCCACAGTGCCTGAAATCATTATCAATTAAAGTTATAAACCCGATCTCTCCGAAACGAATCGTGACGATACCCCTACA
This sequence comes from Pocota personata, assembly GCA_963082735.1. Classification (NCBI taxonomy): domain Eukaryota; kingdom Metazoa; phylum Arthropoda; class Insecta; order Diptera; family Syrphidae; genus Pocota; species Pocota personata. Next base: position 41,937,102 of record OY720429.1, on the reverse strand, counting down.
TTATCTGCTGCAATTGCAATAGAGTCAATTGTGAAGTATTTATTTTGTAGTAAATTAACTAGGTACTGTAAAAAAAATTAGAGAGAACCTTATATGCGGTCGAATATACACCCTAGAGCACATTGTTTGCAAGGCTGTATTGCTTGGAAACGATGTTGTCTACCAAAAACTGACAAATAGTTCTCAGGATGATGAACTGAAGTAACATAAAACTTGTTTAGCTAAGTTCTTACAGGAGGCGAATCTTTTGGAGAAAAAGTTAAAGAAGCCAGGGAAAATAAGGGGGTTCCAATCAGCACACCAATACGCCCTTTCAACTGTATATGCTTTTGTTGAAGAACATATTTTACGCTTGAAAGAGATGCTTTTATTTGACCATCTTGTTAATCTCTACCAAGAAAAATGAAATGAAAAAATTTTTAATTTTTAATTTTGGTGGGGGCGAAAGCCCTCATTTATTTGGCTTATGACAAGCTACAACTAACTTAAAGCTAAAACTTAAACCTAAAACTTAAAACTAAGACTTAAAGCTATGGAGAATGGTGAAGGAGTTCGGTTTTGAGGCAGGGAGTGCTGAGGTTAAAATCAAACTGGGTGAGGTTTGAGTTCACTTTTCGCAGCATACGGGAAATTAGTTCATTAGATCCATATGAAGTGCGGTGGGACGGTAGATAGAAAAGACGAGGGCATCGTAAATTTCGTGGGTTGGTATTGAAGAAAATTTAATTATAAAGAGATGCGCAATCGACAGAGCCTGAAAGAAGTCGATGAATGAAAAGAATGTCTGCAACATCTCTGCTTTTCTCTATAGTACTCAGGTTGATGAGGTTAAGGCGGTCTTGATAGGGAAGCAAGATAAATGGATCGTTCCAAGGAAGACCTCGAAGGGCAAATCGAAGAAATCGACGTTGAACATTCTCGATTCTGGTCACATGAACTTGCTGAAAGGGTGACCACGCTTGACTGGCGTATTCAAGGAGGGGGCGCACAAAGGTAATGTAGAGGGATCTGGTCACGTAAGGGTCGGAGAATTCTTTGGACCATCGTTTGACAAAGCCAAGTGATGAGTTAGCTTTACGAATTATCTCATCAATATGTGAACGGAAATTCAGTTCCCTATCGTACAATATACCAAGATCGCGGAGAGATTGAACGATGGATATAGGTTGACCATGGAGAAGGTAAAGGCGGGCGGAGGACAAGTATTGCTTACGTGATAAGGTAATGGATTGACATTGGGCGATATTGATCTCTAAGCGATTTTGTAGGCACCAGTTCGAAAAACTATCAAGGTCTTGTTGAAGGAGACAGTAGTCATGTGGTGAAGAGATGGCTTTGAAAAATTTGGTATCATCAGCGTACAGAGAGAGGGAAGAGTGTTTAATAACCCTCTCGACATCGTTTATGGTTAGAATGAAGAGAAGGGGACCTAGACGGTCCCAATTGAAGAGGATTAAGTTATGAGATATCTTATCAAAAGCCTTACTAAAATCAGGTGCAATAATGTCGACTTCTTTGCCATTCTCTAAGGCAGACAGGGCGAAGGACACGAATTCGACTAAATTAGTGGTAGTTGATCTACCTTACAGAAAGTCGTGTTGGGTGGGAGAGATAAGAGACTTGCACTGAAAGCTTAAGGCTTCGTATAAAATACTTTCGAAAAGTTTGGGTAGATGAGAAAGTTTAGCAATGGGGCGATAGTTTGTTACTTCGTTCTTTGATCCATTTTTGTGTATGGGGGTTATGAAAGAGGTCTTCCAAATCTGAGGGGATTCTCCTAGTGATAGAGACAAACGGAAGAGATGAGAGAGGGGGAGGGAGAGAATGGAAGAGCATTTTTTAGAAAAATGGCAGGGAGACTATCTGGGCCGGGTGAGAATTCATCAGTAAGACAGAAAGGGGCCTATGGAGAAGTTAAGAAGGTGAGTGAAGTAAGAGGGGTCTGGTTCGAAAGAGTTGTCGGCGAAGAATTGTTTAAAATAGGTGGAAAAAAAGTTAGCAATGGTTTGCGGATTAGTTGAGGATATGTTTTCAAAGGAGAGGGATAGAGGGTAACCGTCAGATTTTTTTTTATAGTTGACGAATTGAAAAAATTACAGGGTCGTTTATAAGATTTGCCATTATTGATATTTTCAAGAAAATCTTTAAAACGTAAGCTATTGGTCAAATACATAGGAAGGATTCAATTCAAAAATATTTAAAAGCAATTGGTTATTCTGGACGCAACTACTCTGGAATATCAGCAAAGTATATTAACGGATAAGCTTAAAGCCGAAAATTTTAAATCGACTATGAGGTAGTTTATAACCAATGCATAAGATTTAAAAGTCAATATAAATAATTGTGTTATTGTGTCATAGGGATATTGCTTACAAAATAAGAGAAGAGATAATAAATATCGAAAATGTGAGTCTCCCAAATATCTTGACATTGAAAACTGCGGTAGATTCTCGTAGCAAAATAAAAATTCCAGATTTGCTTGAAGACTTGTTCTTGTTGGGCCCAACTCACGTTATGGTAAAACTGACGCTGTTCAGAGGAGGATAATGTTTCTTTGCAATGACACCATATATAGCACAACAAGAGGTCATATAAAGCCTGGAAAGCACATCCAATTAGATAAGTCTGACTAATATACCATATGCACTTGCATATAACTACATGTGTATAAATATTGTATATACTATACACATATATGTATCTACATCTAACTTATCTTGTAAATTTGTTGCGGTGTATGAAATTTGGAGCTATATACTTTCTAAGCGGTATAATTCCAAAAGTATACTTTTTTTCGCCGACCCATCTCAACACATTACCAATCAATTTATCGACTTTTATTAAATGCCTTCCTTTTAGGTCTCGCAATAAAAAGTCTAACAAGTAGTGGGCGCGTTATTGAGATATTAAATAAATTGGGGCATTGTATCAAAGAGTTAGAGACTGAGATTGCATTTGCAAGTGTTGAATGTAGAAATTGTTTGCACTGGAGTAACGTTCGACAACTATGATCGCTTTGTTGAGACAAGCAATGGAAAAAATACCCTACATGATACAGTGGGAATAGCTTATCAAATTAAAGACTCGTCCTTAGGTAAAATACAAATAATCTTCCCCTTGTCTTTATTATTAACCAAGGTTCTTTAAATGCTTTTATTTCGTGTATGCTGATTTACGTTGCACATTTATATTTCTATTTAAATAAACCTTAATTTAAAAATAGGAACACATTTTAATAGATGCAGAAGATTGCATGTCCTACTGAGTGCAGCTTTACAAGTTCTTCATTTTCAAGCTTTCGTTGAAGAAGAAAATATATGATTTAAAGACAGATATTGAATTTTTTGAAAAGTGTGGAATGGAAACTAATTTACCAGCTAGTCTTATCTCTATTATTTCGCGATATACTGACTATACGAGTACTTTAAAAACAATAAGGAGCTTACATGGCAAAACAGCAGAATATTGGATGAAATACGTCCAAATGATTAATTTACGAAATAATTTTTCTAGAAGCATTAGAACTGGAGATTTTGATTTATACCTTTACTCCTTAAATCAGTTCGATGCATATTTTTTTTTTTTTTCCTTAAACCACTATAAGTATGCAAGATGGACCGTAAAACAAGTCGATAATTTGTCCAACATAAATCAAACCCATCCAGATCTTCTTGCATATTGTAATATGCGAGCTACGGCTCGAGTAGATAAAATGTTATTCTGTGAGATTATTTCTTTATTTTCTAGTCTACAGAACAATTCAAGTTCACACTATACTATTCTTCACAAATTCTTTCCTTACGAGGTCTCTTTCTTCTCAAATAACTTTATCTCATTCCAATTACTTAATTCACAAATCCAAACTAATTACTTCTTCTTGTTAACTCTTAACTTTCAATTTATCACAAAATTACAACTTCGCCGATTATCACTTTTCCAATCTCTTCGTGCGGTTCGAAAACCAACTGCCATGCCTCGATCGCCATCTGTCCTTATATAGTCGTATTTCTGATAGCCAGAAACTTCTAGCAAATTCTTCGAGCACTGGAACGAGAAAATTCTGATGTAATAATTCCAAGATGACAGCTGCAGCCAATAATCTCTTGTGGTTATAATTCTCTCTTAATTCCGCGACGTCGTCTTAGACATAATCCGTCTCTTACCGTGGACACGAACCTCGAATGAAAAGACACTTCGGAATGTGTTGCATATTTTTGGGGCGTAGTTATTATGCTACATTATGATACAATATATACAAAAATGTCGATTTGGTATTAAAAGAACCACAAAGAATTTTTCAATGTCTCCTGTTGACCTTACCTTAGAACAAAATTATAAATGCCGATGCTGCAAACAGGTTGACCGGGGTTTCATCATTACCAATTCGATAACAACTTGTTTAACATCTGTACCGGAAAATGCCTTTCTAAGCAAACAGAAAAGTTTTTGTTAACCATACAATAAAGTGGTGTCTATAAAAGAGACAAATTTATAAGGGAATGCCAAAACGATCCAAAAAGATTTGAAAAATCAATTTCGAGAACGGAGATAAGAAACTTTGCTTCTGAATACAAAACACCAAAGAATTCAGGCAAGCTGAAAATTTCGGAATTAAAAATGGAGAGAAATTTAATTGGGCGCATTTTGTTCATAGCTTCCGTGAATATTAAAGAAATATTTAAATACCCGATAACACCTATACCACAAGCGTTCGATCATTTCGATGGATCTCTAGTTAAATCCGATAAATCGACTTTGCTAAGGCACTTGGAAAATTCAGGAGGTACTGTTCACGATCATCGTCCAAACGATTGTATTAAACGACGTCGTCAAAAGTTTGCTTCGTGTAACATCACAATCGCATCGTCCGGTCGTGTCGTCCATCGTTTAAACTGTTGACAGTTTGAGGAACAGTTTGAGAACTACTAAACACATTAAATGTCATATCGAAAATGGCATTTATGCTGTCACTGTTCAAATTTAAGCTGTGTCTTCCCTTTCTATTAAAGAAAATGTCCTCATTTTCTCGCGGTCTTTGAAAATATAGGTGGGTACCATACTATGGAAATAAAATCACTAGTATAATTCGAAGAACCGAAAATATGGATATTTATACTTAGTTCCTGGGATTGCATATTTTTGATAAAACCACTGCTTTGTCTCTTCTTTTCGTGATTCGTTGTCCATATCCCATGTAATCCAGATTGGACAGAGCTTTAGTTCCAACGCTTTTATGGTCTCGCAAACTATCTCTGAAAGGGTACTTTGTGCAACAGAAATACCAAAGTCGTTACCAGTCAACCATCGGTAGCCACCTCCAGCTAGGACCTCTAAGCTAGCACCAAGTCTTAAAATTTGTTTAATGTATTGTAATATGCTGGCTACGGCTCGAGTAGATAAAACGATATTCTGTGAAATTTATTTCTTTATTTTCTAGTCTATAGAACAATTCAGGTCCACACTATACTATTCTTCGCAAATTCTTTTCTTACAAGGTCTCTTTCCTCTCAAATCACTTTATCTCCTTTCAATTACTTAATTCACAAATCCAAACTAATTACTTCTTCTTGTTAACTCTCAACTTTCAATTTATCACAAAATTACAACTTCGCCCATTATCACTTTTCTAATCTCTTCGCCACGGTTTTAAAACAACTCCTCTTCTCGATCGCCATCTGTCCTTATATAGCAGAAGTTTCTTATAGCCAGAAACTTCTAGCAAATTCTTCGACCACTGGGACAAGAAAATTCTGATGTAATAATTCCAAGATGACAATCATTTCATACAGTTATGATTCTCTCTTATCCGTGATATTATCCGAACTGTGGAGACTAACCGCAGACACGAACCCCGAATGAAAAGACACTTTGGAATGGGCTGGAGGAGCGTAGTTATTATTCTACATTATTGTAGCATCCTTTTAGGTGATGTTATAGTATGTTGACCGCGAGCCGCTCCTTGGGTTAATAGTTTCCAACACTAGTACAAACTCCTCTTTTGATAAGCGAAAACGTTGAATAAAACTAAAATGCTAAATCGGATTCAGCAAGTTTATTGTTTAAAAGTAGTTCATAATATTTTTACTTTTTCGTTGGAAGTGAAAGAGGATCCGATGCATCTCCAAACGTCCTTCGCATTCGCAATAGTCCGACCGAATTTTCACTTTCTTCGTCATCGAAAAACAACACATTGTAATGCCGACGCATTTTATTTTATTTTTATATTTGCTACTATTTTTATGATTTTTATTTAAAATGTAATCAACAAAACTAAACAATCAACCACGAAGTTTAAAACGATTGTAAAATAGCAATCGTTCAATCGTCGGTATTTGACAGTTTAATAAGTTATACGAAGCATTAGCGAATCGTCCAAAACGATGTTGTCCAAACAATTCCACTATTTTAGTGTTACACGAAGCATACGATCGTCGTCTTACGCGATGAGAGCCCTGAATTCCCAAATCAGGTCGATGCTGTAATTGTCGATGATTTTTTTTCTTTTGCACACTTTAGGAGGGTTACCTTTGACATTCGAAAAACTTGCTCTACACATTTTAAAAAAGATATGCCGAATAAAAGGAAAAACTATTCACATAGTATTCGATGGAATAATATCGCCTTTGATAAAAGATATTGAGCGGGATAGGCGAAATATTTCAAAAGCTGAAGTTGAATATAGTGTACTAAAAAGACATCAGAGATGCCCACCTGATTTTATAAAAAGTCTGCGAAACAGCTCATTTAAAAAGCGACTTAATGAGTTCTTAGTGAAAGAATGGTATGACAAGGAGTACTGTTCTATTATTAGCGTAAAACATATTATTGTAACAAATTAAGAAAAATGTTTTCTTTTCAAATCTGAAAATAATATGATTATTCGCGAAGAAATTAAGGAACTAATGTCTTTTCAAGAAGTGGCAGACACTCTTATGATGTTTCATTTGTCGTTTTTGCCAGGTGGTTCCTCTGTTGTTGTAAAATCTTCAGATATGGATGTTCTCGTTATAGCTCTTTACAGTCTAGCTTACCTAAAGAACGACATTAAATTATGGATAGAAGTTGGAACATTGTCGAAGTACTCTCTCAGATACATCAATGTCAACTCAATTTATGAAAGTTTGGGTCCAATGGTTTGCGCTGCTTTACCTGCAGCTATTTGTTATTTCACTCCACCTTTTTTTTCAAAAAAGGAAAAATTAAGCCTTTTTTAATTCTTCAAAATCTGCCAGACCTACAATTAACTTTTTCAAAGCTTGGAAATGGTAGAGATATTGTGGAAGACGATATCAGATGTATAGAAAATTTCGTTTGTGCTATTTATAAAACAAGAGCAATGTCTGTAGATGAAACCCGATATGAGATATTCTATAAAGCTTGCTATATACATCAACTAACATTTTTAAGAATATCAAAAGTAGTCTATATTTTCGAAATTTATTTCATTCTTATGGAAATATATCTGAAAGTGAAGATGATAGTTGTCATCTTGATTCATCCGATGAATCCAAAAATGAATCGAGTGACTCATCAATTTAAAATTATGTTTTTTTTTTTAGTAAAAAGTAAAAATTATAAAATGTTATGGTTTAAGTATTATTTTTATTAAGCAACAGCTATTACGAGTATGTTTTGTGGCGTAAAATGAATATGTTCATTTTGAAGGATTTAAATTTTTTGATGCGTCTGGCAAGGACTTGGCGACAAGTAAAACGTCTTGGACTTATATATTTGTTATCAGGGAGTTTTCTCTAAATTCTAAAAAAAAAATAAGTTGTTACAACAATTATTCAAAATTGGAATTCTTCGATATTTCAAATGCGTCTGGCAAGGACTTGGCGTCAAGTCTTGCACCGTCAAATTTGTGTTGTATGTCTATTCAGTTATGTCATACTAGATATATGTGTGGTTACATAAATTATTCAAAACTGGGATTTAGTACAAACTTTGAGTACGTCTGGCAAGCCTTTGGGTACACTTAATACGTCTTGGACGTATATATCACTATTTAAGGGGTTCTGTACTGTTATTTATGACTTGAATCAAGTGGTTACCCTTATTATTCTGTTTCTGGAAAATAACGAATTTTTGATATACTGTTACTCTGTTAAGCTACCACGATATGCTGCCAGGCGGTAAGATTTAAAATCACTTTCATCAAGGATGATCGTCCAAAAACTTGTTCACCTGTTTTGGTGGCCTTTTGTTCATATTCGTAGCAATGTCTGGTCACTCCTTCATGAAATTTACCTTCTCTCTAATGTGGAGTCTGTTTATAGATGAGAAATGTGATTTTGTTCGAGAAAAATTCGTTTCGAACGTTTTTGACGATACAGTGGAACTCATTCACATTACCGACATGGGAACTGTTCACTTTACGGATTTGACGATACCGAAATAATTTTTTCTGTGAATAATTCCCCCCGCGGCGGATTCTACGATAGGGGTGTTGTCGGCCATTGTCCGTTCCTCACACCCCAAGTACTAGGTAGGTAGGTAGGTGTGGTTGTGACAGCATGCGATGCTGAAACATAATTAGCGCAGAGGCGCCGTTTTAATACCACAACTCAAGTGACCTAAATTGTTGTAGAAACTGACGTTGGACTTGTGGGAAAGGAGAGAAAAGATTATTTAAAGCCACCCCGTGGCATTGAGGAAACTGATGATGTCCCCGATGCTTGTCTCCGCTAACTCACTAACATTATCAAAAAGGTGTCTGCCAAGTATACGGTATCTGACCCTACTAAGGGCCGGACACTTACAAAGGAAGTGAAAGATTGTTCCAAGCTCGTTGGCCACATTGCAGCTACGACAGTGTGCATTAAAAGTAATGCCCAGTCTGGCTGCGTGGACCCCTATGGGCCAATGGCCAGTGCTAATTGCCAGAACTCTAGCAATATCTGCCCGGCTTCTGTTTAATAACTCTTGTGTTCTGCGCCAGTTATACATGGGCCACATCTGCCTGGATATGACACAGTTCTGCAACCCTCGCCATTTATTACCAGCATCTGTAAGGAAATGAGCAAAGATTCTACCCTTAAGGGCCCCTAACGGAATGTTGACATCCTCCGCACGGGAGCAGTCAAGGGCAGATCCCTGCCTCGCCAATTCATTAGCCCTTTCGTTTTCGTCAATGTTACTATGACCAGGCACCCAGATGAGGCTGATCCTAGACCGATGACCGAGTGCGGCAAGCTCCTCCTTGCATTGTTCCACAAGTTTGGAGGAGGAAGCCGCAGATACGATGGCTTTGATAGCGGCCTGGCTATCAATGAAAATGGCTATGGTGTTAAGTTGAATCGATGTATGTTTGAGGAGACGGCACGCCTCTCGTACAGCAAGAACTTCCGCCTGGAATACGCTGCATGAATTGGGAAGACGGAATGAGCTAGAGATATTGAGGGATTCAGAAAAGATTCCCGCCCCTACCCCGCAGTCCATTTTCGACCCGTCAGTGAAAATGGTTGTATTGAACTCGTTAGTCACCGTGCCACATTTCCATTCCGCCCTGGAAGGGAATCTCACAGTGACATCATTTCGAAAGTTCACCCTGGGAATTATGTAGTCTGTCGGATTTGCCGCCAACTCCCGAGGTAGCAGATTAAGGATGCTGTTGCGGCCGTAGAGACTATAGCACCAGTTACCTGTTTCTCTTAATCTAACCGCACTACATGCTGATATGTACTTTATATGAAGGTCGAGTGGTATAAGGTGAAGGATTACGTTCAAGGCTTCAGTTGGACATGTTCTCATCGCCCCTGTAGCACCTAGAGCCGCAGTCCTTTGTACTTTGTTGATGAGTTTTGTAATGTATGCTTTATTAACCGCCGGCCACCAAACTAGCGATCCATAGCAAAGAATAGGGCGCACCACCGCAGTATACATCCAAATGACCATCTTCGGATGGAGTCCCCATTTCTTACCGAATGTTTTGCTACAAGCATAAAAAGCCACACAGGCTTTCTTTACTCCCTGTTCAATGTTAAGCTTCCAGCTTAATTTAGGGTCAAGTACCACACCTAGGTACTTAGCACTAGATGATAACGAGAGTAATTGGTTATTAAGCCGTGGAGGCGTGAAAGCCGGTATTTTGTTTTTTGTGGTAAAGAGCATCAGTTCAGTTTTGCTCGGATTGACGCTAAGTCCACATCCAGTGGCCCATGTGCTAATCTTATCCAAGGCACCTTCCATAATCTCACTGATCACAGAAGGAAACATCCCCGATACCAACACTACCACATCATCCGCATACGCGACAACCTTGACTCCATCTCAGTCAAGCCTACATAGAATTTTGTTGATTACCATAAGCCAAAGAAGAGGAGAGATAACCCCACCCTGAGGAGTTCCCTTTACAACGGATATGGTGGAAACACTATTCCCGAGTGTCGATTGAATGATTCTGGTTTTTAGCATAGTCACTATCCACTTGCTAATAAACTCCCCTACACCCAGTTGGGATAGAGCTTCCTGAATCGATTCAGTACTAACGTTATTGAAAGCACCTTCAACATCTAAAAAGGTGGCAAGAGTAAATAGTTTGTAGTACTTAGTGTACGCATGCTGAGATTTTGATAGAAGGGATGTATCTATTGTATTACGTATGTGCGTATCTAATATACGTTCCAACGTCTTAAGGAGGAAAGATGACAAGCTGATGGGTCTGAAATCCTTTGCAGATTCATGCCCCCGCTTCCCCGCTTTCGGGATAAACACAACACGAACACGCCTCCAACTCAGGGGGACGTGGTTTAGAAGAATACAGCTTCTATAGATCGGAACTAGCCAAGGGACCACCTGATCCAGTGTTTTTTGCAGCATTACCGGGAGTATGCCGTCAAGTCCAGCCGATTTATAGGGAGAGAAGCTGGAAATGGTCCAAGAGGTATTAACCTCTGTAATTGTTGTCTTGATGTCATTCCAAGATGAGGATTGCACATCTTGAGGACAATTTGAGTGATAAACTCATTTTTGCACCCTGGAAAGTGAGTTTGCATTAAAAGCTCCAGAGACGCGCTAGAGGAATCCGCCCAAGTCCCGTCCGGTCTATTGATAAAGGACGGACTGGAGTGTTCCTTGGATAGGATCTTACTCAGTCTGGCAGAGTCCTAAATGGTTTCAATGGACTGACAATAGTCCATCCAAGCCAGAGACTTGGCCCTTTTAATGGATTTCTTATATTCTTTTAGGCAATCCTTATGTGGTTGCCAAAGCTTGTGTCTATAGCAGACATTGAAGATTTCTCTGGTAATCTTCCTAAGATTAGAAAGATCTTCGTTCCACCATGAGGGAAATTTTTTCTTACTGAATTTAATAGGGCACGAAACCTTAAAAGCCGTACTCATGGCTTTTTCTAGGGTTGTGATCTTAACGTCAAGCTCCTTGACTGATTCAATTTTCGCGCCGGGTGCACTGTGAAGTTTAGATTTAATAACCTGACCAAATTGGCACCAGTCAATTCTCTTAGGGTTTCTAAATGGCTTAGGTGCCTTGACCTCGAGGCTGACATTAAAGATTATCCATTTGTGATCAGACAAAGATGGACGATCGGATACCCGCCAATTAGTTACTCTAAGGTTGTCAATATTGGTCTTGAGTGTAATGTTCAAGACTTCCTCCCAACCTCTGAAATTATCCGAACTCGGAAAGATAAAAGTTGGTTTGTGGGTAAACATTACAGACAGACCCCAAGTACTACTTCTGTATGTTTATTCTACATCAACTGAATATATCCCATCCTTTTTGATGGCCTTAAGGCATACCGATAGGTACTTTCCACGCCAATTTGTTGGATGTTACTAGCTCTGTAACAATTTTCAAAATTCTATGTTGACTGGAAGGTTTTAATATCTTCTAATTATTATACTATCACACTGCTACCCCACCCATTTTTTGGATGCCATGTTGAAAAGTGCAAATTTCTCATGTTTTCATTTACACATCAAGTACTACATCTTTACCAAATTTCAAGATTATATGTTTACCCTATAGGTTTTGATAACCAGTGCTTCAGTCAGTCAGTCAGTCAGTCAATCAGTCTTAAAATTTGTGTTTTTCTAAGTCTTGTATCTCGGCATCCTCTTAATTTATAAATTATGTGGGATTGTTAATATGGCTCATCGCAATATGGTATACATTTTTGTATTTTAAATAAATTGGTAGTGTACAAGTTGTTGGAGAACTTGGCGGTGCACTTCCGTGCGCCTTAATGACAAACAGCTCACCTTCGTAGGAGCTCCGGAAAAATCAGTAAATGACATCTGTGCTATACCCTCGGGTTATAAAAACATAATTTTCCCTTTTCAAGTCGATACTCAAATATTTTTGGACCATATCCCATATGCAAATTCACTTCAAGTAGTTGCCGAACATTGTGCACAAAGTTTGCCTTCTAAAATCGTATGGAAAGAGAACCGGAAAAACTATATACACCCCGCGCAACAAAAAAAAGCCGCACATGGTAATTTTTAACAAAGTTGAAGAAATTTAATAAATGATGACTAATCACTGCGTAGTCACTTTGTATTTTTGATGTTTAACATTTAAGTTAACACATTTCCCAATTTGACAATACATTTCGTAGCCTAATTGAAAAAAAGTACAAAATCTGTGCCTAAAAGGTGAAACATCTTATGTCAATTTTGTGCACTTTTCAGGAGAGCAATTTTAAACAAATTGTGCTCGGAAAAAAAATACGGATGGGAAATAGGAAATTCTTTCGGAAAAGTATAACAACTTTAGTCTAAAACATAATAAAAATAATTAATTGTAATATATTAAAGAATAATATAGACAAAATTATGCTTTTTTGACTTAAGTTATTTTACTAAAACAAATATGAGTACATTTATAACCTTAAGTCACTTAAGATATTTTCCCAATTTAAGTACCAATTATTTTGAAAGCTTAAGTCGACTTAAGTTTTTTTGCCAAAACATGTAAGAACAAATTCGTGAACACAAGCTATACTTCAATAGAATTTAATTTATAATCTCTTATTTATAATAATAAAAAAAAACACTTAAAATGCCATTCAGTCACATGTAATAAATTATTAGGATAAAAAAAAATAAATAAGAAACTAGCAAACACAGTTCGTATTATTTGTGATGAAATGAATATTAAAGACAGATAAACAGATTCATTTAATTAGAGAAAAAAACGTAAAAATTAGGTAGAGTACCTAAAATCCAAACGTAAGATGTAGTTATTATTTCAAAATTAAAAGCCTTTTATGTTTCATTATCAATTTAATCCGTTAGGTCAGGATGATAATTTGGTGTGTTGTCAGAAGGCAAATTTTTATATTGTAAAAACTGTGAAAGGTTGTATCGATTAGCGGCAGTAGATCCATCAAATCCTTTTTCTTTTCTTTACTAACAGCCAAAGGTTCCAAGTAGCATAATGAAACATCAGATGGTAGTACGTTTGAAACACCACGATGCTTCATATTTAATATTTTGAATGGTTCTTCTTCGGAGAGTGAAGTTTTATACCTAATAACTCCAAACTTCTTTTCATATCTGACCCATTTAATTTGTTGCCAAACGAACTTATTTCCACTTTCATCAATTTTTCGCCAGAGAAACTTTTCTTTCGAAGTTCGGGAGAAGTCCAGAAATTTGGTTCTTGGCATTCCATTTACTATGAAGGGTTTCTTGGTTCCTACCGTACGAACGAATTGATACCAGTCACGCGGATTGTGTATATCGACAGATGTTCTTTTCTACTTCCTTTCAATCGCTGCATGGTCGGTATCACACTCCATATGAGTGTGACCCGGTACTAAAAACTTATGGTCAATGGTTTGAACACTTGATTCTGTTTGCATGAATACTAGGGACATTGTTGAAACAAAAGAGTTCTTATTCTGGCCTCCACAGCAATCGCTATAAAACACAACCTCATTACAGGTTTCGGGTAAGCCCTTAATATGTTCAAAAAGACAGGAGGCAATTTCGTTGCCACCACGACGTCCATCACCCTCATGCCACATATAACAGAAAGGCTGGTTGGTTGCGCCATCGTGGACGGTTAAATTAAAGGTCCATAACTGCCTTTTATAAAACGAAACATTTGTCCTTAGGAAGGGTGTGGGAAGGCACTGCTGCATGTCGAAAGTAAACACTTTTCTGGGTAGATCATTATGACAACAATTTTTTTTGCTTTTTTGCCAGGTCAGCATCTTCTTGATGCTCCTTCAATTCCTTTTCGATTTGGTTTTTTTCATTTCCACTGCTGGTTTTCAACTTCATGTGCAGCATTTCACACTTATTGCATGTGTCAAGCTGGGGTTTTTTGAATTTGATATTCATTTTTGAGTATGTAATGAGCGATACCGTTGCTCCATATTTCACAGTAAATAACCGATACATTTGAGAAAGACTTAAATCTGCATGAAAGTTCTGATTGCTTTCTGGTATAATGAGATTCGTAGGATGGAAAGCTTTGTATATGTCTGCGAATTTCAATTTCTTTTGCATCAGTAAGCTTGTTTGGAGGAATCTTTCGACCTCGTTTGTCTTGTGAAATTACTGTACCCGGAGACTGTAGTTTTTTTTTTACCACTGTTTTTATAAACTGTTCTGTCTCACATAATGTGAAACGAAAACATTTTTGGCAGACTTTAATCCTTTCACCACCGATTTCCAAAAAAAAATAGTGTTTACATGTGTTCTGTTCCGCAAATGCTTGGTCGTTTTTCTTTGCGTTTTTTTCTCTGAAAGTATTATCAGCCCAGAAACGAATGCTACTCTCATATTATAATTGCCCAGCTCCCAATACTGTTCAAATATATTTTTTGAACTTCAGGTGAAATATTTTCTTTGCAGTTCAAGCGACAATTTTCCCGCTTTACCACAAATTTACCTGAGTAATTAACGTATCCTTGACCAGTATTCCTTTTTAATTTTCTTACCCCACGATTGACTTTTTCACCCATTAGATTTCTTTCCAAAAGTTGCACTGCGCCTTCTGATTCTTCACTCAAATCACTATCACTATTCAAATGAAAGTCGGGATCAGCTAAGTCATCATCGGAATCAAAATCATTTCGTTGGTCAGCATCAGTCACGATGGAATCAGCATTCAATAGATTTTACAATTGCATTTGAAATTCATTGCTTGTACCTGCAAGATCTTCAGCCTCATCAAAATTAGCTACTGCGGTGTTCACATTAGCTAAACTGTTTGGAACATCTAGAAGCAAATATATTAAATTGTATTAAATAAACACATCATACTATTGATCAAATCAATATGACGACTAACCTATTTCAGCAGAACTCGACTCTGCTGTTCAGGGCCTTCGCAGTGCTCATCACAACCTTCATTACATTTTTCCATGATTGTTTTAAGTATTTTTTTATTTTGTGATGTTAAAGCTAACATCAACATATGATGTGCGTGTTTCATTTTTAACTCCGTCTAACTAACGATTTTTTTTTTTTTAATTTTAATAATATGATCAAGTCACTTAATAATTTTCTTTTCTTTAATTTCTTTCTCTTTTAAAATAATCAAACCAAACTATGTAATTTATTATAAGTACATATTTTAACCCTTATGTTCCAATGTGAACTGCACTTGCACACGGTAAAATAGTTTATGTCTACCTAAGGCCGTTGCTTCGAGGAACTACGATTCGGTAAAATCGCTTACGTAACACAAGCTGTTTATGACTTTGAAAATTACTTCGATATTTCAAAAAATTAATTTGGTACATCAACTTATGTCGATCTAAGAACTACAAACACGCCACTTTTTTCGCGGTAGAAAATCTTAGTGCACATAAGCTTTTTTGCTGTAACGTCAGTCAGGAGATTTAATGCAGACATAAGATGTTTCACTGCAATAGTTTCCGCAATATATTTGTAAAAGAGTAGGAATGTTAGTATGTAAGCTGTTTTACCTTTCGAAATAATAAACATAAGCTGTTTTACCTTATGCAAGCCTCGACATTTATAACGTAAAATTATTTTACAAACAGTTATAACTTCCGCATTTATCCAAGTATTATCAATATACATAAATTAAAAAAAGAGCAACAATTTGAAAAGCAAATTTCTTTTTTCATATTTTTATTAACTAAGAAACCTTTTTACATAATTTAAGACTTTCATACTACTAAAAAATGATTCTAGTATTTCGTAGCACCACCCTTCGCCCTAACAACGTCATGAACCCTGTTTTTCATGGAGGCATAGAGATTACCGAGGTAATTGTTATTAATTTCATTGAACCACACTTCTTCAATGATGCTCTTTAGATGCTGCATGGTTTTTGGTTTTTTATCTTGGATCTTCTTTTCCATAAGAGCCCAGACATTTTCGATGGGGTTGAGATCTGGACTGTTTCCCGGCCAAATTAGGGATTCTATTCCTAATTCTTCTTTCAAAGTTTTAATCTGTGGAGGAAATTTAAAAATTAAAATCATAAGATTTTCAAAACACCCATAAATATGAAACAAAAACCTCGAATTACTCACAGATTTTGCTCGGTGGCAAGGTGCTGAATCATCTTGAAAAATTGGTTTTGATGTTTATGTTATTATCATTTCCATACTCGGTACAACACCATCTAAAATAATTTGTTTGTACGGCATGGCGTTAACAGTGCCCTCTAGCATAATTAGAGATCCAACTCCGATTGCGGTGATGCATCCCCACACCATAACATAAGGAAAATATTTTACGGTGTGAGCTATGCATTCGTCGCTGTAGCGTTCCCCTTTTCTACGACGAACTATCTGCTTCCCATCCGGTCCGATTAGGTTAAACTTGGACTCATCAGAGAACACCACATTTGACCAATCTTGAAAACTCCAATTTTGCCTTTCCTTAGCCCAGCTAAGGCGCGTTTTCTTCATTTTGCTGGTCAGAAGCGGCTTTTTCGCTGGTCTCCTTGCTAGCAAACCCATCTCGTTGAGACGATTCTGGATAGTTCTGACGCTAACTTCAGCCCCAGTAGCTTCTCGCAGGTCAGCTCTTAACTCCGATGCATTTTTAAACTTGTTTCTCAAGCTTAGCCTCTTCAGTTCCCGGTCCTCCCGAACAGTCTCTTCAATCCTGTGCCAATTTTTCTGTCCAGATTATGATCCCGACGATATTTGTTACAGAATCTTCTTACAGAACTCTCATTGCATCCAATTTATCGAGCAATTTCACGAAATGCCTGATTCTGTTTGGATAAGGCGACGATAACTGCCTTATTTGCTTTACTCAATTGTACCCTTTTAGACATCGCGATATACTCTTTTCACTTTTATTTATGAAATACAACTGCACGCACTGTTAAATACTGCCAGAATGAATTCCGACACATTCCAAAATGTGCATTACCTAACCCCGAAGCAATAAAATATAATTCGGCAAATCCCTTAAAGGTAATTAGCGCAAAAAAATGTAAAACCCGTATGCAGCTTTTTTAGTTGCGCGAGGTGTACATACAATAAAAGTATCTAATGAGCTGAATACTTGTGCAACTGTTAACGATCAAACAACCGCTCAAGAAAAGTTTCGTTAATAGTTATATCCCTGCAAAATCCTCAAAAAAAAAAGAATTACTGATAGAAGTCGGAGCCTGTCATGCTTCTGAAAGTAAATCCTCACAAGGGAATGTGTATTAGCAAATAGCTCTTATAAAAAATGCTGTGCAGGAATAAATACGATGAATATTTTCGCTCTATAGCTATTGAACTAGCAACTTCAAGAAATAGTGACAGTTTATTAGGAAAAAATAAAACAGCTGAAAGGGTCGGACTTTATCCGTGGGATACAGTTAACTGTTTCAAAACTATTCAAGTACTTTCAACTTCTATTAAACCCAAAGCATAATATTCAATTAGCCGAGCCTTTAATACATGATGATCTGCACAATGTGCGAACTCTGAACTGTCCATCAGTTTGTCTATCCGTCTGTCTGTCCATCCATCTGCACGTCTGTCTGTCACAGCCTTATAACTTTTGAACCGTTAAATGTAGAAGGTTGAAATTTGGACAAAAGATGAGTTTACGAAAAATGTTAGACTAAATGACATCTAATGTCTTCAATTTTATCTTTTCACTAACACTAATCGTCTGATAACGTTTTCAATAAAATCGAACCAGCCATTTAGGTATGATAGTAAAATATGCGTACCATTTTGATTACATGGAAACACGTCAAACACATGCAAATTCTTTTGGCTTGGCTGTAGTTGGTTAAAACAATTGGAGCCGTGGCTCAGTGTTAAGTGCGCGATCACTGAGCGAGAGGTTCAAGGTTCGAATCCAAGAAAATACAAAAAATAAACAAAAAAAAAAAAGATTTCTCACGGTCCCATCTCTCGCGAACGTCTGATATACATTCGAGAGTAAAATTGTCATGAAAAGCTTCCCTCAATCGAAAAAAATAGCCCTTCGGAAACGGCATAAAATTGTAAATCCCAACTATTCGTGAGGTGCACAGCACTGTTATGGCTGTTAGCGCCAAAAATATTATATTATTATAAATTCGCAATACTGACTTTAATTTGAAAAAAAAAGATGGCCAAACATGAAACTAATTAGTGTGAATGACAAAAGTTGCATTTACAGCAACTTGTCAATTATAAATTGTCCAACAATTTTGACATTACCTGTCGGGAGTTGAGCACCAAACAGAATGCTTCTTATTCGATAGATTTTATTGGTCCCAAATAGTTGGAATGTCAAATACCAGATCGAATCGAAACCATTCGCCGCATTCGGTAACATGCCACGAGTACTACGTAGTATCACAATGCCCATTAGGCGTAGCAAAAAAAGTCTCTGCTACGATCTGTAGCGAGTAAAAAACAATCAGCTGTGTCAAAACGGAAACAATATTTTATTTATTTTTAATTGTTTAAGCTAATTTGCTGTCCGGTTTTATATGTAACTGTATATCTCATTTACAAATGACATGTTTATTGGAATACCGGCAAAATGAGAACATCAACAACTCTTAAATGTATTCTTTTTAGCGACTGATAGTGTAACATAATGTAGCATAATAACTACGCCCCAAAAAGAGGCAACACATTCCGAAGTGTCTTTTCATTCGAGGTTCGTGTCCACGGTAAGAGACGGATTATGTCTAAGACCACGTCGCGGAATTAAGAGAGAATTATAACCACAAGAACACAAGCTGTCATCTTGGAATTATTACATCAGAATTTTCTCGTTCCAGTGGTCGAAGAATTTGCTAGAAGTTTCTGGCTATCAGAAATGCGACTATATAAGGACAGATAGCGATCGAGGCAGGGCAGTTGGTTTTCGAACCGCACGAAGAGATTGGAAAAGTGAGAATAAGCGAAGTTGTAATTTTGTGATAAATTGAAAGTTAAGAGTTAACAAAAAAAAGTAATTAGTTTGGATTTGTGAATTAAGTAATTGAAATGAGATAAAGTGATTTGAAGAAGAAAGAGACCTTGTAAGGAAAGAATTTGCGAAGAATAGTATAGTGTGAACTTGAATTGTTCTATAGACTAGAAAATAAAGAAATCTCACAGAATAACGTTTTATCTACTCGAGCCGTAGTTCGCATATTACAATAGTATCAGCTTTTCTTCGCGCAGCAAGATATAGGAAAAGGCGTTCCACGATTTATCAGAAGTAGCTACGCTACAGCACTATTTTGCCGAACAAACTCATTTTGTTTAGCGCTTTACTTTCAAGAGTACATGAGTGTGTTAGTGGAGTGACACTCTTAAATTAATGAAGTCAAATAAAAATTGCACTTTTCACGATAAATCGCACAATTTAGCACGCCTGTTTTGCACCCATCAAATAGAAATTTTCAGGTATTTATTCCTATTCCTACCGAGAACATATGACCCAAATACAAAGTTTTTATACTTTTTTCTTCTACCTCCCTTTTTTGGTATAATTTACGTGGGTTAGAAGCTGCTCCTACATATTTTAACGCTGGGAACACCAAATATAATTTCAATATCGAAGAAGTTGTTTTTGAACGACAAGTATTTCTCCTTCAAAGTCACTGAAAGGATAAAGTCATCAAAGGATAACGTCTGAGATCACTGTTATCCTACCCAATTGCAATATATCTCCAAATAAATGAACTTCCATTCTTCAGACACCTTCTTCTAAAAGTATTTGAAAAATATCATCAACCCAGTCTGTTGCTAAAATCACATTCATTCAAAAGAAAAGTCAATAAACCCTGTTTCGCCTGAGGACACAAATCGATCTCTCTGCACAGTTCGCTGGATTAATTTCACTGATCCACCCAATTCACAACAAAATAGTCACAGTGGTGAGTCTGTAGACACCTCGAGGGCACCTACTCCAGTGCGACGGCCAAAGCAAAGAATTGCAATTTCCATCTCCCAGGTGTGGTAGTGATGTACTCTACTCTTTCTGTTCCCGTCCAGCGGCGGCCCAGCGCCATATGAAATCACAGAGTTAGAGGTCAGGTATTAAATCTGTACTATTCGAAAAGGACTGTCGCCTGCGAGCACGTGCTGTGAATTTTATTAAGATATTTTAATTATATCCAAGCCAAGGCACCAAAATCCATCCGTGAGGCACCTAGTCCGCAGTTCTTCCTCAATGGGGCGGATTATTTTACCGAAATGGCACACGGACCGCGGCTAGGGATTCCAATATCGATGCCAATTGCCTGGGACTTGAGCTAAGCAATAAATTGTGCGCGCATTTGTTGCTCTTTGGAATAGAGTGTGGAATTTTTAATTGCTTAGGCGCACATCGAAAGTGTGGGCGCGGAGATCAGGGAAGTATATCCACCCAGGGACCCTAACTAGTTGGAGTAGTTCTTTTTTTGTTCTTTGTAGACGTATTGTCGTCAATCTCAATCAACTGGGAGTCAATTAAAAATCAATCAATCTTCGCATCATCATCATCGTTGTCGTTGTCGTTGTCGTTCCACCACAGTGCAGCATCACCGCGGAGAGGAGACAACATCGATCCTGATGACATAATCAATAAAATTGAATAAAGCGAATAAATCTTCACAACGCTGGCATCCTAGAAGGCTGGGAGAGAAGACCCAGAGAGAATCGTCTCCGTCACAGGGACAGTAATAATAATGACTCCATGTTCTCATATTCAATTTATGCATGGGGCGGCCGTGCCTGTGACAGCACATTATCGTCACTTGTGATCTGGTGCCCCATCATCATCATCGTCGTCCTCGTTGTCGTCCTCGTCGTTGTCATCGTCATCGTTGTTGTCGGTTAAAGATTTGCCCCAAGAGGAGTAGTGCGGGCCCGAAACTCCGTTGTTGTCGTAGTCCTCAGTTGTTGTTCTTGAATCAGGCTGGTTCATCTGTCAAACCCATCTGTCGTCAATATTTCCATTAGAAACAGCACAGGAGAAGTGGATCGATTGAGTTCCATTGTTTTGCCAAATCCCCAAAGTATCGCATAGCGAGAAAGAGTATACCTACCTACCTTTCGAAGAAGATTGGGGACAATGATGTAGACGATGGCCTCCAGGAAGAGATTGACAGCGGAGTGGAGTTATTAATTCGAGGCAGATTGATTGAATGACAAAATGGACATAAAGTGGTGCGCGGTGACAATCAATTTCTCTCGATGAATTTAATTGCTCCCTTAATTAAGGTCGTAGGGAGGAGAGAATAACGTTACCAATTTTATGGGATATTTCCCACGGAACTCCCATCTGTGGTGGGCCATCTGATGGTCAGATGATAAATGATTGCATTCAAGTGATATTCAATAAAAGCCCCTCCCGCATCTCCCACAGACCTCATGTATATATATGTTTGAGTGTTAAATTAACGCGAACAGCACCGCAGGTTGGTGAGAGAATCGGAGGTGTGTCGATTTACATACGCGCGGGGAATCTTGTTTATCGATCATTACTCTCAGCGGGGTGCCATTCTGGGCGCTCGTTGAGGTCCGGCATCTCTGTGCGGCTTTTTCTTGCTCAGAGTTGGAGTTGTGTGTTGATTTATCTTTTAGACGTGAAATTAAGATGAATGGAATGAATGGTGGAATATTTCGGTAATGAGGATAGCGAACCGAGAGAAATTGGGATGAATATTTGCATTGATAAATTTATTAGGACCAGACCGTTATTGGAGTACTTTTGTGCGGGTTTGAAGAACTCCAATGGCAATTTAGCCATCGATTGACTTGGTAGAAAAATGAAAGTCATTTAGATGGCAGATATTTACATAGACCTAATATTTGTCATTTATTTATGCAAATGAGATATGAATCCAACCAAGTCAGTACCAAATGCTTAATTTTGGAAAAAGGTTTTTTTTTTTTTTAAATCTGCGCGCGCCAAAGGGAGTATTAATACCCTTTAATTGTTTCAGGGCACGGGCGTCAGGGAAAAGGGGGAAGAGGAACAGAGGAGGTACCTATGCACGTTGGCTTTGAATGTTTGAAGGTTGTAGTGATGGGGAAATACAAAGCCTGGTAGATCGTTCCACATTCGTGTTGTTCGGCTTATAAATGAATCCCTATATTTGACAGTACGACCGAAGTTTGGCTTCAGGGTAAACTGATGTGCATTCGAAGCATGTCGCGTATTGCGGGTGAAATTTTGAAGGGGAGGAATGCAACTGGCTATTTCGCTGGAGCATTTTTTGTGGAAGAAATGATAAAACAGGGAGAGACAGGAGACATTTCTCCGATGTTCTAGTGAATGAATGGAATTCACAATGTCTCTATCACCTATAAGTTTTAACGCGCGATTTTGTACCCTATCAAGAATGTGCAAAACGGTCTTGGGTGCACCAGACCAGATATGGGAGTTATATTCCAGCTCAGATCAGACGGGTAAAATATTTCTTGCACCGTTTAAGGAATCCTAGACATTTTGCAGCATTTTTGGCGACCTCGAATATGTGATCATTCCATCGAAGATGGTTATTAATACACATACCGAGAATGGCAAGTCTTTCGGTTTCAATGATGCAAGTACCATCCATGGATAATGGTTGAGGGTTTTGGTTTCGCTTGAGAGACAGAAGACAGCATTGTATTTTGGAAGCATTAAATTCCACTCTGTTGGTTGAACCCCATTTAATTATGCTGTCCAAGTCGGAATTTAATGTGTTTAACAGACGTTGCCGTTCCCCTTCTACGGCTGAAGAGCAAGGACGTGAGTTAGGGAACGAATATGAAAAACTGAGAGTACTGTCATCAGCGAAGGAATGGATTCGATTAGAAGTTGCAGACAAGAGATCATTTTTAAAAATAAGAAAGAGAGTCGGAGACAAAACAGAGCCTTGAGGAACACCAGCATTTATTTGGTGAATTGCAGACTTGAAGCCATCCAAAACAACTTGTATTGAACGCCCTGAAAGGTAATTTCTAATCCATTGAAGAAGAGACTCATCAACGCCATATGCACGCATTTTCGACAAAAGAGCCTGATGTCAAACTCTGTCAAATGCCTTTGAAATATCAAGCGCAACCATCTTGGTTTCGCCGAAGTTATGGAGAGATTGGTTCCACTTTTCCGTGAGATGTGCATCAAATCACCATACTGCCGGTCATTAAGGAGTTTTCGTGAATCGAGATATTTCATAAGCTGACGATTTATCAGCGTTTCCATGACCTTGGAAAGAAGGGACGTAAGTGCAATGGGCCAGTAATTGGACGGGGAGGAAGATTCGCCTTTTTTAGGGACGGGCTGGACAAATGCTGTTTTCCATCTACTCGGAAAGAGCCCTGAAAAGTAGGATAGACAGAAAAGCTTACGCAGAGGTTTTACCAGTGTAGAAGAACACCTCTTCAGAACTATGGGGGGGTTCCATCTGGACCAGCGGATTTGTGTATGTTAAGACCTTTGAGTACTCCTGCAACTGTACGAGTGCAAAAGTGGACTTGTCCCATGGAAAATTTGACGCTCTCAAATACAGGTGGAGACAAAGCATTATCTGGCAGCGTGGAGTTCGCTGCAAAATGAGCAGCAAGCAGATTAGCTTTATCTAAGGAGCTGACAGCTGGAATGTCATTGTAAATGAGTGTGGGGATGGCAGACGAGACAGTATTTTTAATATTTTTGACGAATGACCAAAAATTTTTACTACCTTTGGGACATTGTAGGATTTTTTGCCTCAATTTTTGGCCATGTAAGAATTTTACACGTCGAATATGGGCATTGCAGTCTTTTCTGGCTTGTTTAAACTTTTTTCGGTTTTCCTCAGATTTGTTGGCTTTATAAGACCGAAAACTTACTTCTTTCAACCTGATAGCCTCTTTACAGCTCTGGTCAAACCACGAGTTTGCCTTAGGTTTAATGCTCTTTATTCTGTTAGGAATACCTAAGAGTATAGTGTTAGTGATCATATCAGCAGCGGCATCCACGTCGCTATCGAGGAAGCATAGCGACCAGTTAAAACTCCTAAAGAAGCTATTGAGGCCGCTCCAGTTGGCTTTCTCGTATTGCCATACTTTTCTTTTAGGAGTTTTTTCTTTAACTGAGGGCTCGAAGTACGAGAATTTAGCTGATACAATATTATGGTCAGACCGACCTAGAGGCCCTAAAACGTCAATAGTGTATTTATCAGGGTGCGAAGTAAGAAACAAGTCCAAGGTGTTGGCGGAATGACTTACAATGTCCGGTATACGTGTAGGCTCATTTACAAGCCGAGTCAAATTGTTTACCTCAGCGAAAAGTTCAACATACCTTCCTTCGGGTGTTGTCTGTCCAGAATATTGAAGCCAATCCGAATTATGTATATTGAAATCCCCCGCAATGACGATTTCAGTATGAGGGTACAAGGAGACAATTCGAGTGATGGAATCGGACAGCGCATCAAATTCGTCAAAAGTTGAGTTGCTGTCCGCACTAGGGCTTCCATAAATAAAGCAGTAGTGAATTATTTGCTTACGGACGGTGAATTTTAGCCATATGAAATTAAATTCCGGGTTGGAACAGTGGCCTTACTGTGGTGGAACTTGGTAAGCAATATCACTACGGACGTAAATGGCGAGGCCACGGTGGGGAAAGAATAATGACACTAAGTTATACCCAGGCAGTTTCAAATCGGAAGATTCTTCAACTACCTGTGTTTCACTTAGTGCCAAAACAGCTGGTTTAAGGGAATAGGCGTGGGCGTACACATCAAAGAAATTCATTCGAAGCCCACGAATGTTGGTAAGATCAACCCTAAATTCCCTCATCACTACAACATAGAAACACAAAAGACACAACTCTGACGTAACTAAGCGAAGCTATGAAGTGAAGATCCAATGAATAGTTTTCCAAAACAAACTGTCGCAGGTGCTTGCCCAAACGACAATCGGCTATGGTCCGCTATTCGGATAAACATTCACAGCCCGCTATGCATCAAATGTTACACTCTCTCAGTCATCGCAACTGGAAGTATGTACATACATAGCACGTACTGCAATTGCGTTAACAAAAAAACGCAACCGCGGGTGAGAGGAGGTGAAAGATGGAAAGCACCGGCACTGATTTATTTTTTTTATTTTTTTATTTTTTTTTCCACTGCACTTTTAGCACTGGTTTAGTTTATTTTATTTTTTTATTATTATTATTTATTTTTTTTCCACTGCACCACACTGAATGTAATTTGAAGGGCGCGAAATATTATTATTATTTGATGGAATTATTTTTTTAATTAATTTTTTTTTTTTTTGTTTTTTGTAGCGATCGTAATCTACATGCGCGCGCGACGACAGGCAGTAGGTTGAATATATGCAGATAAATAATATGTTCAATATGTATTCAAGTATCGGTGTGGGTACAGTATTCCTGATCCAGCTTAGGTCAGATCTGTTTAGTTTTTTTTTTTTTTGTCGAGAGGGTAAAAATCTTCTAAAGACACTATAAGGCCCGACCGCACGTGCTTATGGTAGTGTGAGATTTTTACTCACTAAAAACACCACTCTTCAAGATTAATACTACAACTAAGCCGACGTTTATCCAATAGTTTTATTTTCGCTTACGAGACCCGTGATTTTAGGAAAAAGATGTTAGTATGTATTATAATTAAAAAGAAAGTAGCGCTTTAGGCAGGTTAAATTCCAATGAAAGTTCCTGCGGGTTTCACGACCGGTATATACCATGACGCGAGGTCAAAAAGTTTTGTCCTTTGCAGACGACGTATTGAATTGTTCGTGTCAAGTAGGTGAATGATGGTACGGTTACAATGGCCGTGAACACGATCTTTGTGTTTACGAGCAAATTTTGTTATCCCTTCAACAGAGCTGGGAATTCCCTGATCCCGATGAATATCTTCGTTACGTACGTACCACGTACCACGCACTAACGATCGTTCTAAGAACTTTATTTTCAAAAGTTTGTATTATGTTTATATTGCTTGTTCTGGTACAACCCCATAGTTGTAGACCATACGACCAGTTTCTATCCTGCGGGATATCACTCGTGTAGAGTACATATAGAACGGGACCAAGGACACTTCCTTGTGGGACTCCGGCCTTGAACTCAGAGTAATCATTTCCGTGCTTAACACGAAGAAGTCTTTCGATGAGGTACAATCGTAAGATTAGAAAGAGTTGCCGTGGCAGTAGTAGTTGTAATTTATACTCCAAGCCTTTGTGCCAAACCTTATCGAAAGCTTGTAAGACGTCAAGAAATACATCACAACAATCTTTTTTTCTTCGAGAGTTTTCTCAATCACGTCAGTTATTTTGTGGACTTAGTCTATTGTAGAATGTTTAATTCTAAATCCAAACTGATGGTCAGGAATCAGACGTCTTTCGTCGATTACGGGTTGTAGTCGTTTAGAAAGTAGTTTTTCGAGTATTTTAGAGATAACCGTCAATAGGGAAATAGGCTGATATGATTTCTTCTCATTCAGAGGTTTGCCTAGTTTCAGGACCAGATATGTCTAGTGACGTGGCACTTAATGCCATTTGCCCTCTTGAAGTTGGTCTTCTGAATAGCATTTAGCTTGAGTAGTTGCTTGGATATAGCTAAAGGCTTGCCGAGATTCTTTCTTTCTGGTAAAATAAAAAGAGGTTTAGTGGTATCAAATGGAAAAAAAAACGTCTAGTGCATCCGAAGGGGTACCTCTGAGGGCACCACTAATACAGAAACAAGCTGATCTATGTACTTTCACTAGATGGTTGTAGTGTTGAGCTGTCGATACAACCGATCGGCAAATATATAGAGACAATAAATTACATGCGGTTGCATTCCCTACTCCTTACCAATACCCTTCTTGAAAGAGTATATTCCTATGGTAGATTCTGTTGCAGGAATTTCGGCTGCAACGTAGACCCGTTGTTAACTCGCAAAACGAATCACGCTTTTTGGTGCTAAGTGCGAAGCTACAAACCTTTTATTAAGAAAAAGTTATATACTTATAAGCATAAAATGTAATACATATAAATTCATTTAGTCTTACTTGATATCTCCTTGGTTTACTTAGTTTTAATTTCTTAGTTTACTTAGTTTTTAATCTCCTAGTTTTACTTAGTTTTAATTTCACAATTGGTGCGCACAATTAGCGCCTCGTGGTAAAAAGGAAATGGCATCTGACAGATGAAGCCATGTTACTTACAATATATTAGATAAATGGCCGCGTAATGAACGTGGCTCCATCTATCCGTCATTGTCGGAAGCTACCTCAGTTATGGTACGGTAGCACTTTTCTCCACAGCTTCCTTAACTCTTTCTTGGATATTGGGCTACCAGCTAAGTTTCCTACCCAAAATAAGATTCAGAAGTTTTACTTTGCCTGTTCAAACGTGGCTGCTTCCATATAGTTAAGGAGGGGCTAAATAAGGATTTTTATATTTTCTGGTGAAAGGGACTAGTTCAGTTCTGTGAGGGTTTATCCCCAATCCACATTTGTCAGGAAAGATGAAGGGTTTATCAGCAAAGTTAAAGGGGATATTTTCAATAAACTTCCTTAGAGTAGTCAGGTGTTTCCACGAGACAGCTGTAGCAATGTCGTCTTGCATAGACATTAACCCTTCAAACATCAGGATAAGTAGTAGCACCTTTACCACGAGATTTCAGAAAGAGGAGGTTAAAATAAGGCCTTGCGGTGTAGTGTACCTCTACTGATATATCTTAGAGAAGATACGGTGCTGAATTTTGAAACGAAGTCTCCAGAGTATAAAAGTACACATGCAATTGCTCGTCGTACGTCGTTGCTAAGAGCTTATTCAATATCAAGAAAAGCAACCATAATATACTCCTTCCACTACAATGATTTTTCAGAGGTGCATACCAGCGAGTGTAGATCACTTTCCATTGGTTTATCTTTACATTATGCATCCTGAGACGTTGACAGAAGATTCGGAGCACTACTACAACGCAGTCGCCTATCGATCAATTTCTCTGATTTTTAAAAGAAATGATGATAGGCTAATGTGTCTATGCTCGGCGGAACCAATTTGAGAGCTTTTTCCCGCTTTAGGTATGAAGACTACCTTCACCTCTGTTCATATTTTAGGGAAACAAACTACATTCAGAAAACTAAAAGGGCTAACAAAAGGAAAAGAAGTTAATTACGCCATCGTGTTCGGAGTTCTGCAACGCGCTTGAGCTCCCTCCAAGTCATCGTCAATGATCTGGATTCCTCCTCGCCTATCCTTCTCCATGTCTGCTAGGACGGCCTACTCGTCTGCCTGATTGGGTAAGTGAATTCCATTACATGGCGAACTTTCCACTTTCTCCTCTGTATTTTGATTTATATTGGCTCCTGGCCCGTTATCGCGTATAGTTGATCATTTCATATACGATTCGGCCAGAAGATCCTTCGGATGTTACGAAGATATATGAAGGTTTGCAACTTCCATGGGACGGTTTGGTCACTTTCGAAGTACTACACCCATAAAGTAGCACTGTTTTCAAGCTTGATCGGAATAGGCTCAGCTTGGTTTATGTGCTGAAAACATTGCTTTTCCAGATTTAAGACAGCATACCGAATGCAGCCTTTGCGTTAAGAATTCTTCTGTCCACATCCAGTTCAGTACCACCATCTTCTGAGACCAAACTTCCTAATTATAGAAAGCTGCTTACTTTCTCGACCTGCTGCCCGACAATGTTGAGCTGAGCGGCGCTGGTTAGATTTTGTTGATAAATTGAAGCTTCGTTTTTGCCGCAATTATTTTGAGCCCTACTTTGTTCACCTCTGACTCCAAATTATGAGCCATCTGATGCAGGTCCATTATCCATTTGATATATGATGTCATAGTCCATCTCAGCCCCATTTTTCCTCCAAACAGAGCTACCCGGATCACATCACTGATTATTACAAGGAATATCAGTGGCGAAGGAATGCATCCTTGTCGTACTCCGCTGCGTATTTCAAATTCCTCTGACACCTTACCGTTGTGTAAAACATGACACAAATGTAAGGTGTACCGCCATCATATAGGTAGCCTTTATATTACTACGGATATTGATAGAGGATGCATAAAAACCCAAAATGGAGCAGTTGACATAAATAGTAGGTGGAGAAGTTTAACAAGCGAATTAAATAGTTCGGAACCACCAAGTAATGATGTGACTGGGTTGGAAAAAAAAATATGCTTAATAATTTTGTGGCAATTAATTCAGAAATAATTTATCTTTTCTAACAACGTTTGGTCCGATTAGAAAGTAATTAGAAGTACTAAAAGAAGAGGAAACCAACAAATAGTTTTATCATCGATGAAAGAGTTCATATTGAAAATAACTGGCATCGAAAAATCAGTTAATGGGATAGAAAATACAATAACATTTGAAGTTTCAGTGGAAAAAAATAACTTCTTGCCGCTCTAAAGTAAATTCAAAATTTATGTTATAAAACTATCTCTCTCAGTCTTTTAGAGAAAATTTATTGCAATCAGCAACAGTGATACTGACATTCCAAGTATTGACACCAGTGGTATCTACAACCCAAGCACTGACATCGATTTCTGAGATAATCACTTTCAATGTAACCAACATCCCAAATTAACACAAAAAATAATTACTTCTACGAGTAAGCTATCACCGCCTCCCATTTTGATAGAAAATTACGAATTGAATGAACTTTATGATTTAGAATATATTAAGGGCGCCAATCCGACCAACTTCAAAGAACATTGGTCCTATATATATAAAGGGTTTCCCAAAATTCACGCAAGAAGTAATTTTGATAGAAAACACAGGTTTTTAATTAAAAATTGTATATGTTTTATTGATTCATAAAGTATATACATATAGGTAGTATAGGGTTATGTATGTAATATCATATCGGGTAAATGGCTTCCACGGCTTTGCTGGTTTTGCATAAATGTGGATGAATTTCACTGATACAGCGCTCAATTTACACCTTCAAGGCGTGGGTGATGGTGGGATTGTTGGCGTAAACCTTGGACTTTAAAACAAACCCAAAGAAAGAAGTCCAACAGCGTTAAATCACATGATCTGGGCGGCCAATTCTGATAGCCGAAACGAGAAATTACACGACCAGGAAATGACTCATGCAGGAACTGAATTGTTTCTCGGGCTGTATGACATGTGGCACCCTCTTGTTGAAACCACATGTCGACCACATAAAAAACTGGATTATCATGTCCCGATAGCGAGCACCATTAACTGTTATTGCCTTACCAGCCGCATTTTCAAAGAAGAATGGTCCGATGATGCCCCCAGCACAAAATCCGCACCAAACAATGACACGTTATGGATGCATTTGTTTCTCAACAATCAATCGTGGATTTTCTGAAGCCCAAATTTGACAATTTTGACGATTAACAAAGCCATCAAGATGAAAATGGGCCTTATAGCTGAAGATGATTTTGTGTGAAAAACCAGCATCCACTTGTTGTTGTTCCATAATCCATTCAAGGAACTCTCTTCGCTGTGTAGCACTAAATTGTTAATGACCCTGAAATGTCAGCTGTCACGCTGTCTTTTTTTTTTTTTCGTTGGCAACACTTTACCGTACAAATGGCGCAAAATTCAAATCTTGCGTGAATATTGGGACGCCCATTATATTGATTTTTTTTTTATAATTTACGTTCTGAGCAATATTTGTAGTTTAAGTGCTGTTCTTAAAGCACTTAATATAGTAATCAGAATTACATAAATTTGTCTGAAAGAACGTAAGCCGTTACCCAAATGAAGAAAGAGTGGAAAATAAGCGAAGAACAGGGCGGCCGACAAAGCTTCCCCAAAAAGGACAAGCGAAGAATCAAGCGAATGGTTGATCAAGATCCCTTCCTAAGTTCAAAAAAGTAAGTGCAGATCTTGAAAAATATCTTCTTCTTCTTCTTCTTCTTCTTCTTACGGCGAAGTTATGATCCGGAGTAGAATGATCACAACCTTCCCACTTTACTGCATCCCTACTGGTCCGTCTGTGGGGTTTGCCGGTTTGACCTCAGAAAGTACCAGCAGACTTCCCGGTTTCGGATCACTTCGTCACTGAGGCCAATCGAATGCTGGTGTTTTTGCATTTGTGTGATCCAGTTGTTTTTTGGTCTGCCTTTTTTGCGCGATTGCGTAGGAACGTTGATTGATATTGCCTTTTTGACGGGGTTCGAAGGATCTCTCCTTTGAACATGACAATACCAACTGAGCCGGTCGTGCTCTATCTTGCTTGTGATGGGTTCTTTTACATGAAGGCTTCCTCGAATCTTTGAACTTCTTATTCTATCAATCTTCGTTACTCCTGCTGTCATGCGAAGCATCTTCATCTCAGCTGCCGTTAATTTGCCCTCATACTTTTTGTACATTGTCCAGCATTGTGAACCGTATGTGACCGCCGGACGTACAACTGCAGTGTAGACTCTTCCTTTAAGCTTAGGGAGCATTTTTCGATCACAGAAGATAGCGGAGTTTTCCCGCCACTTCATCCACCCTACGCTTACGCGATGATTGATCTCATCATCACAAGTTGCTCCGCTATTGATCATAGATCCCAGATATTTGAACTTTTCACACTTGGGAAACACTTTTCCATTCAAGTAAATGTCTGGAATAGGCCGGTGTGGATCAGAGAACGGGCAGCACAGATACTCTGTCTTTTTCGAACTAATACGGTACCCATTTCCCTCCAAAACATCCACCCATACATCAAGTACTCGTTGCAAGGCCATTTGGCCTTCGCTTATGATAGCTCCATCGTCAGCAAAGAATAACTGATGTACTTTGGGGTCCGTCACTTTTCCTTCAAGCAGATTATCAAGGACTGCAATAAATAGCAAAGGACTAAGGACGCTTCCCTGGTGTACACCGACTTTGATTGGGAACTCTTCGGTGACTCCTGCGGGACATCGTACTCTTGTCCTTGCTCCCTCGTACATGTCCTTGATCATGCGCACGTAGGTTTCTGGAACTCCTCGTTGTCTTAGCGCCACCCATAAGAGATCTCTTGGTTGTCTATCAAAGGCTTTTTCAAAATTAACCAACACCATATGCAAGTCCTTTAAGGAATCACGATGTTTTTCCATTATGATCCTTATACTTTGGATTGCATCTGTTGTTGATTTACCCGAGACAAACCCGCACTGGTCATCTAATACCCGCTCAACGATCTTCATGGTATGTGACATCAGCTAGACAAAACGGTAGTTATCGCAGTTTCGCGTATCGCCCCTCCCTTTGTGCAAAGGAAGAAGATAACTTTCCCTCCACTGATTAGGCATTGGATCACCGCTCATAAGTTTGGAGATAAGAAACATGAGCCATCTGGACCCGATGTCTCCCATCTTTTTCCAGAACTCAAAGGGTATCGCCTCTGGCCCAACCGCTTTTCTTTTTTTTGGAGTATTTGACGGCATTCCTAACTTCTTCGACAGTAATGTCGGATACTTCGTCATGGTTAGGAGCGGCTCTTGGAAAGTGTACCCGGGGAAACTGTTCATTCAGAAGTCTTTCACAATACTGTCGCTATCTGTGGAGAATTTTGTCGTCTTCCACAAGAAGCTGGCCTTGAGCATTGTTAATGAACTTTGGGGAACGAACCTCCTGAGCATTTCTTCTTCTCTGGGCGGCTATTTTGAAGATAGTTGCTCCCTTATTCAAGTTGTTTTGTTGAAGCTCCTGGATAGCCTGGTTCCTATCAGACGACGAAGACGATATTTCCTCCAACTCCCGATAGAGGCCTTCCATACTTTTTGCTTGGAATTGGGCGCACTTCTTCTTCGCGAGACCTTTGCAACATCTATATATCACTTCAAGGCGAGCTTTTTCATCACTATTAGTAGAAGAGCACTTTGACCAAGCCTTGAAAGTCGTTTTCTTTTCGCGTATCACTACTTTAGCTTCATCTGTCCACCACCATGTTTCTTTGGCGTGTTGTTCTTGAAAAATATAGTTGCAAAAAAGTGCACGAAGAAACCGTAAGAAGAGCTATAGTAGATTCTAGGTTTAAGTCGCGAACACCACGGAGAAAGCCTTTAATAAACGCCGCAAACAGAAAGAAGCGTCTGGACTTTGCAAAAAAGAATTTAAATGAATCTCCAGACTTCTGGCGCAAAGTAATATTTACCGACGAGTCCAAATATAATATCTTTAGCTCCGATGGTCGTATGGGTTTGGCGAAAAGAGGGAGATGCACTGAATCCCAAATGCACCATAAAAACGGTAAAGCATAGTGGTGGAGGACCAATGGTATGAGGTTGTATGTCGGCATTGGGCGTTGGCAAGCTGGAAGTTATAGAAGGGGATAATGGACCAATATGTTTACATAAATATCCTCAAAAAAAAAATTTTAAGGAAAGTGCTGCACAGCTGGGAATTTCGGACCACTTTTACTTCCAGCAAGACAATGACCCGAAGCACAAAGCTCATAATGTGCGAATGTGGCTAATTTGTAACACCCCACATCTGTTAGTAACTCCACCACAAAGCCCGGACCTTAATCCCATTGAGCATTTGTGGAATGCCTTGGAGAAAAAAATTCGAACGCACGAAATAAGAAATAAGCATCAGCTGCAGGAGGTTTTGGTCTTGGAATGGGGGAATATAAACGCTTCCTATACCGAAAAACTCGTTAATTTAATGCAAGAGCGTTTAACATGAAGGGATATCCCACAAAATATTAAAAACGTATGCAACTGAATTACACCCAACTTTTAATATAGTTTTAATATATTTTTCTATAATTACTGCAGGTATACGCAGACTTTTGTGGGATGAATTTATGTAGTTTATTAAGTTTTTGCGTTGTTAGTTTTTGTTTAAATGGAAAATTTACATTTTTTGTTTAAAAACTAGTTAAGTAAACATGCTTTTATCATCATATATTTTTTTTTTTATTTTTATCATCGATGCAGTATTAATACAAGGCTCATTTTCAAAAATGTTTTTGCTGTATGTAGAATTTTGTGGAACACTGTATATCTACATAATTTATTTAAATGAAGTCAAAATGCATATTATTTTTTGTTAAACTATTAAAATGAGTCTTTTATTGAATCTCTTATTCTATCTGCTTCTATAAAGTTTTCGGAATTGTCCTCAAGATTCCACAGTTTGTATAAAATCCGCATGCAGCTCAGAAACTTTGAAATGTGCACATCAATTCAATTCAATTCAATTCAATACAATTTTTATTCATTTCCATCTTAATTCAAAATAACATTTATACAATAAGAGTAGCATAGAAATGGAACAAAATAGAGATCATTCTATAACTGTTACCAGTTAGAGTTGAATGACCGTCGATAAATAGATGTACAAAAATAAAAAGTTCAAATGTGGGGTAAATCAGTTAGTGATTAATGTAAAGCAAAATGAGAAAAATAAAGGAAAATTATATTAGAATAGACAAAATTATAAAGTACATAAGTAATGAAAGTGAAAATAATTGAATCTAAATTAAAATACAGTTCGTAGAAATAATTCAATGTGAGCACAGTCTAATGAAAATAACCAATCCTTTACTTTTTTTTAAAAAATAATTTAAAATTCGGAATTATTCTGATAGAAAGAGGTAATTTGTTGAATGAAATTGGTGCAGTTATGGTGTAGAAATGAGTATATTTGGAACTGTGTGCAAATGGAACATTAACTAAAGCCATATAATTTATTCTCAAACTATAACTTCTAGAAAATCGAATGGGAGTATTACCGCTTCGTTTATAGAACTCTCTCAGAACTTTAAAAATATAGAGATGTCCTAGAGGGAGAATACTCAATTCTTGAAATAGCGGCCAACTACTAGCAAAGCGGCTTCTACCCGAGATTATTCTTATTAAATGCTTTTGAGCTAACACAAGAGAATCAAAGCTGTTCGCATAAGCTCCACCCCAACTTGTAATGCCATATTGCAGTTTTGAATTAACTAGACCATAATAAATCATAGCTAGAACTTTTTTAGAACAGTATAGCTTTAAGAGATACATCTTACGCGTCACAAGCATCATATATGATTTTAATGAATGAATGTGATCTTTCCAGTTCAAATTAAAATCAATTAAGACGCCAAGATATTTACATTTATTTACAGATTCGATTTTAAAGCAACTTGTTTTACATTTAATGTTACTGTCGAAATTATTTTTGCCGCAAATATGCAGAGGTAAATTAAATCGTTTACAATCATGAGAATGAAAAAATAAATTGTAGTCGATTAAGACATTACCAGATGAATTAAAAGTCATCAATTTAGTTTTTTCACTAATTATTGATTTATGAAACGTAAACCACAATCTCAATTTTTGTAAATCTTCTGCTATCTTTGTAATGCACTCAAACAAAGAATTGCCTTGGTACTCGAAGGCTATATCATCAGCAAATGCAGTGGAGATACCATTGAAATTTTATTTAAAAAGAGAGTTGATGTATATCAGAAATAAAAGCGGACCGAGGACAGAACCCTGTGGGACTCCATTATCTAGAGTACGAAATCTGCTGAAGGATCCATTTATGCAGACCCTTTGCTTTCTTTCTTTAAGGTATGAATGAAACCAATTGTATACAGCACCCCTGAAGCCAGCGTTAAATAGCTTGCTTAGAAGCAAATCGTGATCGACCATGTCAAATGCTTTAGTCATGTCTATGAATAGAGCAATTGAGGAATTAGAACGATCAATTCCTTCATATAAGTGGGAGCATACTCTAAGTATAGCATCTTCTGTTGACTTGCCAGATCTAAATCCAAATTGGTTGATTGCAAAAAATAAATTCTTTTCCAAAAAAGAAACAATCCGACACTTAAGCAATTTCTCAAAAAGTTTGGAGAAAGTTGAAAGTAGGGAAATGGGTCTATAATCATCTACTTTTTTACGACTACCTTTTTTAAAAGGGGAATATCTTCTGCACATTTCAGAGACCGAGGGAAACAACCACTAAGAACACTCATATTAAATAAATGGCTCAATACATCAGCTAGATAAAATGCAACTTTCTTTAAAACAAGGTTAGATATACCATCGCTGGTACACGATCTTTTATTTTCCAAAGATTGTATTAGCTTAATAATTTCTCCCGGTGTAATAGAGTCGAAAACAAAACTATTAGCCTGCGCGCTGTCTTCAAGAAGATCCGACGCTATGTTATAATGACAAGTGTTACACGGTTTAATAGAGGGTTTTAACTTTCCAGCGATTTCAACGAAGTACTCATTAAATTGATTTTCAATATCGGTTGGATAAAAAATACGAATACCATTCATCTCTAAATTATACTTTTCTACAGATTTGCTATCCTTTCCTAAAATGCTGTCAACTAACCTCCACTCTTCTTTAGGTTTACCTTTGGCTCCTTGAAACTTACGCGTATAGAAGTGATCGCGCTTTTCCACAACTTTAGTCTTAACTTCTTCGCATAATTTCTCAAAGTATTTTCTAAGTTTTTTGTTCTGGGGATGTTTAGTGCATTTGACAGCGAATAAGTTCTTTTTATTAACTAATTTCAAAAGTTCGTCAGTCATCCATGGTTTAATAAATCTTTTAGTACTAAAACCCTTCGGAGTAACAAAAGTGCAGGCATCAATATGCTATTTTAAAATGGTTAAAAATATCTCAAAAGCTACAGAAGAATTAGACTCTGAATAGACAGGTTCCCAGAACTCATATTTAAGACATTCATTCAAGATGCTATAGTTAATGCTAAACTTATCGCTGGGGTGATGATTTGGGCACTTAGGGTTAACAGACATATTACAATTGAGAATAACCATATGAT
Organism: Pocota personata; assembly: GCA_963082735.1. NCBI lineage: Eukaryota > Metazoa > Arthropoda > Insecta > Diptera > Syrphidae > Pocota > Pocota personata. Next base: position 41,900,035 of record OY720429.1, on the reverse strand, counting down.
GGTCTGAAACATTAAGATCCAAAACATCACTGCTGAAAGCAATCTTGTTTTTGATGTGAACCCTGGTAAAAATGTGGTCAATACAAGTTTGTGTAGAGTTAGTTACACGAGTAGGTATGTTAATAAGGCTCTGAAGACCATAAGAAGCCAATAAAAATAAATAATTCTCACAATCGTATATCCCGGAATATTATACAAACATAATTCATTCTCGTAAATCCAAATTTCAGTTAAAATAATTATTAAGGGAAGTTTAGTGAGCGATTCGACGTGTGCTACCAATGCATTAAAATTTTTCCTAAGACTACGAATGTTCTGAAGCAAGCAAAATGTTTGAACAAATTTATCAGAATAATTAGGAAAATCATGTACACAAGGAGTTAAGGGAGATAAAAAATTATTTAAATGTAAAAAACTCATATTTTCTCTAAGTCAGAGATTGAATTAATTCTAATTAAGTTATCACCCTCTTGTACATATATTGTGTAGTGCACTGCTGATATTCACGACTTGTGCCGCTTTTGTTGGTGTATAGTGAAGTGCAATACCTTGCAAAAGACAACGAAATCTGTTTCTTTTAGAACTCCTATTGTTATCTCAACAATATTTCTAGCTTTATGCTTCACCGAACGTCACTTGTTCCTGATTCTGCATTGCGATATGGTGTCATTAAAAACGGTTCCAAAGCATAGCCAGAATCTCCCAGCAGCCATGAGTCTCTTATTCGACGTTGATTTTTATACTGCAAATTAGATCTCACAGTTGATGCGCTCCAAAATAGCAGCGCCATGACAAGATAACGGATGGATTGCGTCTATTGCCATAATGCGCATTTCTTCATCGCAAACTTGAATAGAATTATTTTTAATGAATGAAATTGGTCTGTTATTAGATTGATACATATACCAGATACTTAGATAAAACAATATTCTGTGAAATTATTTCTTTATTTTCTAGTCTATAGAACAATTCAGTTTCTGATAGCCAGAAACTTCTAGCAAATTCTTCGACCACTGGAACAAGAGAAATTCCAAGATGACAATCATTCTTGCAGTTATAATTCCCTCTCATCCGTGATATTATCCGTCTCTTTCGTAGACATGAACTGTGGAAACCGCAGACACGAACCTCGAATGAAAGGACACTTCGAACCAAAATTCTGAAAGAATGAAAAGACACTTCGGAATTTGTTGCATCACACTTTTAGGGAGCGTAGTTATTATTATGCTACAATACCCTCGTCAACAGACTGTACTATTTTACCATACATTCCATCCACGCACCCAATCACTCCAGGAAAGCCTGTTTTGGTGAATATTTTTAATTTGCATCTACGTTTTTCCTTTTCCGATTATTGAATTGATATCCATTTGAGGCATAGACAGTTTTCTCTTTTAATTAGAAATTTCTTTAGAACCTTGCTGAATTTTGTTCTGTGCATTGCTGTCCCCAAATCATTTCCAACTCCACGTTGGTAGTCACCTTCGGCGGAAAAATGAGGCGAGAGGCTAACTTTAACCTCCTACCTTCCACCGTTACTGTACACAGAACATAAAGAATACAAATCTCTGATGGGAGTATTTGCTACAATATCAAAAAATATTGCTGCTAACGCCATCCATTGGTTTGCTTTGATATTAAATAAAAATGGCGGCGGAAGGTGGAAGTGTGCCTGAGCTTTGTAGAAGGGGTAAGTTAATCTAATTTTATTCTTGCAATCCTGAGTAGATTCAGTGTTATTTTGCTTGTATTTTAAAAAGAATATAAAAAACGATTAACTATTGCAATTAGTTTATGAAAAACATACGAAACCTTGAAAATACAGAACAAAAAATGTTTATGTCCTTTTTGAAGTACAATGGTTGGGAGCCTCACTTTTTTCGTTTTTTTAATGTCCTTCATACAATACTTCGGTTTTCAATTGAGTTTAACTTTCTCGATTTCAGTACTGTCACAAAATGAAATAACTGCGGCTTTGGATGAATCCGAAGTGGATTTTTCCAGTGACGAATGTGCTGGTGATCCTATATATATTTTCCCTGAAAATATTCGTGGATTAGGGTCGAAAAGCAGTAGTTGCTCCTCGGATGAGGCAAATTTGGATCTACCGACTTCTTCACCTGCAGTCTCTGACAGTTCATTAGTCTTGAGAGGCTCAACAAGAAGACGTAGGACAGGCAGAACGATAAGTCGAGGACGAGGATTACTTCGCGGTAGAGGAAGGTATCAGCGACAACCGTCTACAAGCCGCGAATCCAACGGTGTTTTTCTTGAAGGTTGGAATGGGCGTATTTTCCAACCTGAAATAAGAAATCTAATGCAACCGACCTATGTACAAAAAAAATACTGATAATTGGGAGTGGCACAAATATTATAGCCAATATATAGATGATGACATCCTCTCCCAAATCGTCGACAGCACAAATTGGATTTCTGTTTTGATAAAAGGTAGATCATTAGGGTTGTCTATAAAAGAATTGAACGTATATTTGGGTATAACTATGATTACTATATGTCTGCACTTCAATACCCTCAGTTGGATATGTATTGGGCAGAAAAGTGGCGGGTTCCAATAATTGCTCAGGCGATGACTCGTTACAGATTTTACTCTATTAGAACATCAATAAAATGTGTTTATGATGAAGATGTTACAGCAGAAAAGAGAATTGACAAAATTTGAAAGGTACGACCGCTATTTGATAGATTTTTGAAGGGTTGCCTCCCGCAAAATCTGCCTGCATCTGTATGCATTGACGAGATGATAATCCCATTTACAGGAAGGTGTCCCATGAGACAGTATTGTCCTAACAAACCAAATCCTGTCGGTTTGAAAGTTTTTGTGCTTACTACCCCACAAGGAATTATGCGCGATATGATTGTGTACCAAGGAGACTCTACTTTCCCACATTTGAAAAGTCAAGGATTTGGCTAGGGTGAAGCTGCTGTTTTGCATTTAACAGAATCTTTGGTTCCCGGGCATTTGATTTTCTTTGATCGATATATCACAACTGTTAAGTTATGTGAAGAGCTGCTGCGGCGGGGCTTCCATGGTACTGATACTATAATGAAAAACCGAATTCCCAGAGACTGTGTAATGACGGAAGAGAAAGAGTTTAGAAAGAAAAAATGGGGGACTTCTGAAGTTAAAATTAGGGATGACGGCAAACTTGCTGCGACAATGTGGCTAGATAATAAGCCAGTATTAATGCTATCCACCTGCTACTGCGACAGAAACCACGATGACTGCGAAAGGTGGTCGAAACTTAATAAATCATATGAAAAAGTAAAGAGGCCTGAAGTCATAAAATTATATAATCATAACATGGGTGGTGTCGATCTTACCGATCGTATGTTCTCTGTTTGCCCATCACGCAATCGAACAAAAAAATGGACAATCAGAGTCATTGCACACCTTTTTGATCTAGCTGTTGTCAATGCATGGTTAGAATATAGGGAATCAGAAGTTAGGAAAGGAAAGCTGAAGCGAAACATCGAGCAATTGCGTGAATATAAATTTAATTTGGGAACAAAATTAATGACTGATAATGACACCGAGAGCGATCCTGAGCAATTAGATGAACTTTTGCAGAAACACAAAAAAAGGAAGGTGATGATAGTGCCGATACCTTCAAAAGAGATACGTCAACAAAAGGCTGCACACCTGCCTGCAGATGGTACTAAACAAAATCGCTGTAGAAGAGATGACTGTTACAAAAAACAACCGTATATTGCAAAAAGTGCCAGATTTATTTATGCTTCACACCAAACAGAAATTGTTTTTCCAATTTTCATGAAATTGATATTTAAAAAAACAGAATTCCAACAGTAAATTATTTTTCTTATGTTTTTTTGTTATAGTTTTAATTCAATCAATTTTGTTGAATTTTTATTTTTTATTTTTAATACCTACTTATTTTTATATAGCTTTTTTCACACTAAAAGAAATATTTTTCCTAATTTTCATGGATTTGATATGTCAGAAAAAAGCATTCTTACAGAACATTACTTTTTTATATTTAGTTGTTTTTTTTTAAAAGTTTTAAGTTTGTTTAGTTTTAAGGGCAATAATGGGAAAGTTGATGTTTTTGTTTGCTAATAAGGTTTATATGACAGAACTAATATTAGCGTTAATCAATTCCCATTGTCCCACTGTGCCAATATGTAATTTGAGACTGATACCAATAAAATAAAATGAATTCTCAATTTTTTTATTTCACTTTTGCTATTATGTATACAACGAGCGACCTTCATCTAGTACATAAAATACGTAATCCTCGAGAAGATAATCTATAATAGATTACTCGCAGTAGTAGAAGAGAAAGGAGCCCTCTCAGATCACCAATTTGGCGTCAGAAGAGCACGATCTACTGTTGATGCCATAAGAACGGTAGTCGATATAGCCAAAGGTGCCATCGAAGGAGAAAGATGGCTCTACGGCACAAAGGAGTATTGTGCAGTAGTAACGCTGGACATTAAAAACGCATTTAACTCTGCGAACTGGTCGTTTATTAGAAGGTCACTTGCCAGGATGGATACGCCATATTACCTGCTACGGATAGTGACGAACTACTTCAACAACAGAAAGCTGAGGTACAATACCGATGAAGGCGTAAAATACTACAACGTAACTGCGGGAGTTCCACAGGGATCGGTTTTAGGGCCACTATTGTGGAACATCATGTACGACGGAGTACTACGATTAGCGTTACCTGGGGGAGTAACGATAATTGGATTCGCCGATGACATTGCAGTCGTGACAGTAGCTAAACTGATCCGTGCAGTAGAATCAGCTACAAATGAAGCAATTGCCCGGATAAAATATTGGCTAGTATCCGCCGGACTAGAACTAGCTGACCATAAAACAGAAGCTGTTCTTATAACCAGCCGGAAAACTGTCGAATTTGCCAACTTTCAGGTTGGTAACCAAACCATCAGGTCGAAAGAGGCAGTTAAATACCTTGGAGTAATGCTGGACAACAGGCTACGGTTTAAAATGCATGTTGATTTTGTTACCAAAAAAGCATCGCAAATGCAGGGAGCTCTCTCGCGTATCATGCCTAACATCGGTGGACCTGGATACCCTAGAAAGATTCTACTCTCTAGAGTTATCACCTCAGTTCTGTTATATGCCGCCCCAGTCTGGGCGGAGGCACTGAGGACGAAGGAGACCAAAAGGAAACTATCGTCTACATACAGACTCTGTGCGCTACGGACAATCAGCGGCTTTCGAACAATCTCTGACGAAGCTGCATTTGTCATAGCTGGAATGGTCCCCATCGATATTCTCGCAGATGAAATGCTGAGGATATATAACAGAAGAGCATTGAGTCATCACGACGCCACTGGTATCAAGGTGATAAAAATTGAAGAAAGGGCAGCGTCAGCAGCTATGTGGCAAGCTCGTTGGGCTAATACAACAAAAGGCAGATGGACATACAAACTTATACCAACAGAAGAAAATTGGATGGCAATATGTTCTTCGTAACAACTCTACAAAAAGAGTTGCGGAGAATAGAAAAGCTAAGAAGAGCAGCAGAGCAACAGAAGCATCAGAAGCAGCAATACAAGAAGCATAGCATGAATTGCTAACCAGCCCCGCGAAGTAATACCTAACGGCAGTCCCGCGGGGAGAGTGGTTGAAGTGTGTAGGGTGTGTGTTTAGTACGTAGGCGTATTCCTGGCATCGAATACTCAGGTTTGCGAATCGTGCATGCTAGTAGCACTCGGGCTACTAGTATCTATGAAGATTACACATCCCTGGCGCAATCCAAAAAAAAAATAAAAAATCTAGTACATAAAAAATTGTAGCGGTACTTTATTGAGTACCGTTGTACTTTACAAAGTACGTAATGAAAAGCTAAATTTTCCGGCAGAATTTTTTTTTTTTTATTTTTCCTATATTATTTGAACCCATAGCAACGACCCTTGCATGTTTCATTTAGTTGGTAGGCAGGAGGTTAATATGGGTGAACTTGAAGGTAAAATCTGATCAATTTCACTCATAACAAATTTAAATGCATTTTTGTTGATCTTGTAAAACTGAATAAGCCCGAAAAATATTTTTTAATCAAAAATGTCTGAAACGGAAACCGGAGATTACTTACAATTCTTCGCATATATTCGTTCGTTCTCCTGTGCCTTTGAACTGAAGAAAGATCAATATGTCTAGCATTTTTCTCTTCTTCTTGGACAATAATTATCCCAATTGTAGTCGCCAAAACCATTTTTAAACCCGTTTTTCCAATGGCAACATTTCCATTTGACAGCTCTTCACAAAGACAATAGCTGTTTTCGAATTTGCATTTATAAGGTTTTCGTTTCGTTCAAATTCAGCAATTCGAACGAAATATAGCACAGCTAAAAAAGCGCACTTATAAAAGGACATACATTCGGGGGACGTTTTTTTTTTTACTTACGGTGATGGTTGTGCTTTATTGTGAATATTTCACCAGAATCAATGAATCTGCCAGATTTCTTCTAAGAAAAAGTCTTAGCAACAAATGGTATGGTGAAATCTGATAAACACCGAGAAACTGTCCTCTAAGTAGAAAGAAGTCATTGCATTTGAACCAAAATGTTTGCAACGACACGCCCACTTTATTAGGGATGGATTAGAGTAAGTCTTATTGTGAATATAACATCAGAATCCGTGTATTTCGATTATCTATTATCCATTCCCCTTTCCCTTATTGCATAAAGCAATTGCATTCCTCACGATTCATTCGCAATGAATATGATACCCAATTCAAAGGGTATTTGTTATAAAAACCTGCATTTGTTTAACTACTTTGTATCTCTTGTGCTTCTCCACCATTCTCGAATACCACTTTTTCTCCTTTGGATGCATCGTAAACTTAAATGTTTTCGATTAATTTTTATAGTTGACTTTATCGTTGACACAGTCTAAAAGCCACAATGTAATTAAAAATTCGGTGTGCATTACGAACGTGCGCACACGCAGTCTTCATTCGAGGTGACTCGTGCCACAGAGATCGTTATCGCTGTTGCTGATGTCTGTTGTCTCAACCTGCGGTCAAAAATCAAATAAACTACCGAAAACAACCGGATGACATAAAGTAAATTAGCCTTGTAATTGACATTCATTCGATAGGCATTCGAAATGAGCCCTTTTCGACCGACAAAGGCGATTCGTAACCCAAACGTGATTACACTCTATCGCCGAAAAAAAAAAAAACGTATTTTGAATCAATGATTAAGCAACTGTCTGCCAGGCGTCTGTCAGAAAAAAAAGATTCAAACGACACCCTTGATTACCCCCTTTAACACGATTATGACACATACTTGCACTGAATGAACTCATCCGTCGCACTACACTTGGAAATTATCACTTCCATTAGATCAGACGCTAAGGCGCGCAGCACTACCAGTGCATTCCTTTTGGCCGCCTTCGTTTTGCTTTCATTTTGTTCAAAAAGGCGTAAAGGCAATTGTCTTGTTGCATGGCAAATTTTAATTACTGGTATCAGTTTCAATTTAATAACTATGCTCGTGTTGCAGGACGCTTCTTTTGTGGTATAGTGACGGCGGTACGCGCGTTCCATAGGCGATGGAACAGCGCAACGCCACAGATATTATACAGACTTAATAATGCGTTTTAAATTGGGCTTGACAGTTGCGTTGAACGCGCCTATATTGCGGGCTATGTGCGCGTCTGAATGTAGCATAAATTGGATTCTTTTAATAAAAGTACTAACCTGAGGAGGTGCGCACAGGTTGATCGTTGGGCGGAATGGAGTGCAACTTGGAAATTGCAATGTATGGCGATGAAAAATTAATCACAAATTATCACTTAATAATAATTATTTTGCGATTTTAATGTGTTTTGGAATTGGTTGTCAGTTATTTATGCTAGTTAGTGCCCAACGTTGGTAAAGTGTGGTTAAAGGTTGCTCAGCGATACCGGCTTAAAAGCCCGTGTCACGACAGAAAATTCTTTAATTGTTTCGTCAGTCTTCTAAATGTATAAACCTTTTCAATCAGCCTTATCTTTAGTTAGCTGCCTCTAGTTTTGCACACCAAGTCTTTGGAGCGATTTGGTAAAAGTAATTCTTCTCCTAATATCTGCGCTGGTGGCAGTTTTTGAACTTACAGTAGAGTCTAGTGAGACACTGCTCGAGAAAGAATCAAGTAATATGTTAGCTGTCTACATATATTGGCACTATGTCCGAGTTGTAGATGTTGTGCCCTTAATTGATTCATTAGTAATTTTTTTTATCTGTCAAAATAAAGAAAAATCTTTGACATACATGAGGTATAATGTAACTAAAAAGGAAAATAGACCTAAAAGCAAGAGAACTGATTAACGCCGCACGGTTCGCCAGAAGCGACTGTGTCATATCTCACAATTTATGGCCGACAGTGGATGAAAACAGAACAAAAAGTCTGTTGGCGATGAATGAAAAACAAATAACAGGACACTGCGCGATAGGAGAAATGGCTGCCAGACTAGGCATCAACAAACCCGACCACTGCAGGAGCTGTCAAGATATAGAGGAGACAGAACCCACCAAACACTTGTTATGTGATTGCCCAAATCTTCAAAACCGCCGTCTACGGCATATCCAAAATAGGCTTTTTGACGAACTAGGGGATCACGTACAAGTTCGACTTAGAAACATGATAGGCTTCAGGCTGGAACCCACAGTAAAACAAAGATTTTAAATATAGGTTCCACACAGCAAAAAGGAAAACACAATGGACCATATGGCCTCCATGATAAGCACTTAGATACACTTCCCTCCAACCTAACCTAACCTAACCTAAAGAGATATAATTATAAGCTACCTGTACAATTACTGAGGAATATCCTTCATGAACACAATTTACAGAGGTTATTCTAGAATGACGGATGGGTATGTGAACACGATTTGCTGAGTGACCTCAGAAAACGGTATTCAACTGGTACACAAACTGGGACACGGGCATTTTTGTGGAAAGGGGAATAGACAGAGAGAAAGACAGATTGGTGTAGTTGGTTTGAAACTCAGGTGGTATTAAGTTTCAGTGAACTCCAAGGGTGGCGTCCAGATAACTGGGGAGTATTTTTGTTTTGCTGTTATTGTCGTTGCTTATGATTCACAGTATTTTTTTCCGTCTTCCTGATGTGATCATCAGGATCAAGTTGCATTTTAACCATATGACTGTCAGTGTTATGCCTTCGCAGTAGAGTTGACATAAGTTTCCGCAATTGATCGAATTTTTTATTTATTTCATACGAAATAAATAGACGATTCTTGAAGTCAGGATTTGAACCGTGAACCTGCAACGTTGCAAGCGATGATGTTACCACTACGCCATGGCCACCCTCACCATTTTAAATTTTCTCGGATGATTTCACAACGTTTCTGCCGGGATGAATAGTGTTCGCTGGGTTTCATATTGGGCTTTTTTGTCCGTGGATGATATTGTCATTCTGGCGGAATCCACAACAATTATGCAAATAATGATTAATAAGCTACAATAATATTGTAGCTTTGGGGTAATTATTACTCCACAAATATCATTCGAAACCTATCTGAGAGAGGAACTCAAAGAAGCAAAAGAGGCAATAAATTGCAGCTGGGAGGGCATCCAAGTTCAAAGTTTTTAAAGCAACTATAAGATCCGTCATATGCTATGTTGCTCAAGTATGAAGAAGTTCTTATCAACTATATAAGGCTCACATTGAAAATGTTTCTTCCATTCTTACGACTTTAAAAGATAATCAGCACATTATTTTAATTGGAGATTTTAATTTACCTAATATAAAATGGACTATGAATATGAAGTTGTTGATACTCTTGCCCAATTCGATCTTAAGCAAATTAATCATTTTACTAATGCATTTAATAATGTACCTGACCTAGCCTTCGTTGATCCTGAATTGAGCGTAAATATCAGCAACTCCATGTTTCCCCTTTTTTCCTAATTCGATCTTTCATGTTTCTTTTAGTTTGTATTTCGAATTTTATCAATATTTCAGACCGGCAGTTTCCGGTTCCAATTTAAAATTTTTTTTTTTTTTTTTTTTTAATTTGGTGATAAGGGGATATGAAAACCCTTATACTAATTATTTTAGAACACGTGCGTTTTGTGGAAAGAGGAAGAGACAGAGAGAAAGACAGAGTGGTGTAGTTTGAAACTCAGGTGGTATTAAGTTTCTGTAAACTCCAAGGGTGGCTGTCCAGATAACTGGAGAGTATTTTGTTTGTTTTCGCTATTATTGTCGTTGCTTATGATTCACAGTATTTTTTTCCGTCCTCCTGATGTCATCATCACTTTTCTAAAGCTAAGTTTGAAAATATTGCGTCATATCTTAATAATATTGATTGGCCCTTAGTGTTAAATAATGCAAATTTACTTGACTCCTATAATATATTTATTGAGATTGTAAAGGTGGCAATTGATATGCATACTCCTAAGGTAAAACCAATTACTAGCATTAAACCAATTTGGTATAACAAAAGACTTATAAATTTAAACAATAGAAAAAATAAAATATACAAGCAACTTCGCAAAATAAATAATAAAAATAATAATGCGGATCTTTATAAGCAATATCGGTTGCTTCAAAAACAGTTTGAGGTTTTAAATAAATTTCTATACAAAAAATATATTTTTTCCGTGGAATCCAACTTAAAAGTCAATAGTAAGAGTTTTTGGACCTTCATCAATACTAAAAAACAATCTAATGGCATACCTAACTGCATGCACCATGAAGGTGTAACATCCTCTGATCTTTCAACTATATGTAATCTGTTTGCAAAACATTTTCAATCTGTGTACACTAATAGACCGTATGTTGTTCCAAATTCAGCTAATAGCAATATCTCATCCAATTTTATTAATATTGGTAGTTTGGCTTTATCAATATCTGAAATAGAATTGGCACTATCTAAATTGAAATCTGATAAGCGTCCTGTCGTTGATGGCATTCCCCCAATTATAGTACAAATGTGTGCCGGTGCATTAGCTTTTCCGCTCCATTTGATCTTCAACCGTTCTTTGGAAGATGGGGACTTTGTGAACATATGGAAGAAATCTTTTATATTTCCTGTTCATAAGTCTGGATCTAGGTAAGAAATATCCAATTATTGCCCTATCTGCAAAATCTCAACTATTCCCAAGCTGTTTAAGGAGTTAATTTGTGACAAAATCACACCTATTTTAAAAGGAGTTATTTCCCCTTACCAACATGGCTTTGTTTCTGGAAGGTCTACTTGCACAAATCTTGCAATTTTTTGCAATTATGTTTTAAATGGTCTTTTAAGACTTTTCTAAGGCATTTGATAGAGTGAATCATGATATCCTTCTAATAAAATTAGAGAGTATTGGATTACATTCTAACTTCCTAAAATGGATCAACTCCTACTTAAGAAATGGAATACAGTATGTTCGCATAAATGACGTACTTTCTGTACCAGTTTATGCACATTCAGGAGTTCCACAGGGTAGTCATCTTGGCTCACTGCTCTTTCTTTTATTCACTAACGATATTCCTGAAATCATCTCAAATTCACATTGTCTAATGTATGCCGATGACTTCAAAATTGTTCGCTGCATAAAGACTAAGCAAGATTGCATTCAGCTACAGGAAGATCTTGAAAGTTTATCAATCTGGTGCAGTGATAACATTTTACACTTAAACATCTCGAAATGCCAAAGTCTGAGTTACTATCGTAACTTCTCTTCAATCCATTACATTTATAAGATTAGCAATATTCCATTAGCAGCCATATCTTCAAAAAAAGAACTCGGTGTAATTTTTGACCATAAACTTAATTTTCTGAATCACATAGACTTTTTAGTTGCTAAAGGTAACTCAATGTCTGCCTCTTTTTTGCCTTTGTAAGATCTACTCTTGAGTACTGCTGTGTTGTCTGGAATCCATTTTATGAGATTCACTCTGTTAGAATTGAGAAGATCCAAAAACGATTTACGAGAGTTGTTATGCGGGGACTCCGTTGGAACATAAATATGCCTTCCTATGGAACTAGATTGAAGTTGTTGGAATTCTGCCTCTTTATTTTCGAAGAAAATATTTTTCAATTATGTTTATTCGTGATTTGGTTAATTGTGATATCGATTGCCCCTATCTTTTGTCCCTAATTGGGTTCTATGCTCCTACACGTGTTCTTAGAAATCTTTTTTTATTTCATGTTCCTTTTCATAGAGTCAATTATGCCTTTAATGAGCCTTTATCTAGATGCTTAAGAGAAGCATTGCGATTTAATTGAATTTGATCTTAATAGAATAAATTTAAATGTATATTAATTCTAGCTTTAAATAACTTTGGTGGAAGTCAATAAGTATCTATCTTTATATTAAGTAATCACTTGAGTACAATTTCAATGCAACTCTGTTTGATGAAATAAATAAATAAAAAAAAAAAAGTATGGGGTGTCTCTCTGTAAAACGAAGTAGACAAAATTGCTAAGACACTTTTTAAGCTAAGCAGCGAATATAATATCCCGAGATAAGGGAATATAAAGAAGAAACATGGAAACGTACCCTGCAGGAACTGTGGATGAATATAGAAGATTTCGCCCGCGCGACATTCAAAGTGAAAGCACTGCAAAGCGAGATCGTACACTATATCGTATGCGTGACAGAAATGATTTCCACGACCAGTGGAGAACTTATTCGGTTAAAAATTTAGGCCATACATAAACGAAGGGAATAGGGAATGCACTCTATGCAATTCTCGTAGTACGAAAGAAGATGTTCCACAGTGTATCGGAATACTCGTATGTCCAGTATTATAAGCGATTAGACGATTTACTTGAGTAAAGATAGGCTTAGACATCATTCCACATTTAAATGATCAGGACTGGAATCTATTATCTAGCTATCTTAAATCTGCATCGAAATACCGTCAACGAATGCAAAACGAAGCATTTTAAATATTTTTATAAAACCAAATCTAACATATTGTAATATGAGAGCTACAGCTCGAGTAGATAAAACAATATTCTGTGAAATTATTTCTTTATTTTCTAGTCTCTAGAACAATTCAAGTTCACACTATACTATTCTTCGCAATTCTTTTCTTACAAGGTCTCTGTCCTCTCAAATCACTTTATCTCCTTTCAATTACTTAATTCACAAATCCAAACTAATTACTTCTTCTTGTTAAATGTCAACTTTCAATTTATCACAAAATTACAACTTCGCCCACTATCACTTTTCTAATCTCTTCGCCACAGTTTAGAAACTACTGCCCCCTTTTTGATCGCCATCTGTCCTTATATAGCAGAAGTTTCTGATAGCCAGAAACTTCTACCAAATTCTTCGACCACTGGAGCAAGAGAAATTCCAAGATGACAATCATTCTTGCAGTTATAATTCCCTCTCTTCCGTGATATTACCCGTCTCTTTCGTAGACATGAACTGTGGAAACCGCAGACACGAACCTCGAATGAAAGGACACTTCGAACCAAAATTCTGCCAGAATGAAAAGACACTTCGGAATTTGTGCATCATACTTTTAGGGGCGTAGTTATTATTATGCTACACTGCCCCCCTCTTAGACGTGTTCGTCCCGAACAAGTGCATCCTCATTTCGGCCATTGTATCGACTCAGTCGGTCCATATGAACCACTTTCATTTTGGCCCTTGGTCCTCGCTGGATGCGGTAGACAACATCGTTGATGCGGGTTACTATTCTGTAGGGACCTTCCCAGTTCCGCTGCAATTTAGGTGATTTCCCCTTTTGGCGATGGGGATTATACAGCCACACCAGATCTCCTTCCTGGAAACCTAACGTTGTTGCCTTGGCATCATACCTGGTCTTCATGCGGTCGCTCGTCATCTTAATCTGGCTTCTGGTCCTTTGGTGTATGTCCCTAAGCCTTTCCCTAAGGTCCGCCACGTACTCTTCTTCATTTCTGGGCTCATTGGTAGGAGATCCAAATTTCACCTCACTGGGTAAACGAGCTATTCCACCAAATAAGATTTCGAACGGCGTATGTCGAGTAGTGCTATGCACGGCACTTCTATAGGCCATCAAAAACAAGGGAATCTGCCGGTCCCAATCCCGTTGGTAGTCACCTACGACCTTCGAGAGATGTTCGTCCAAAGTCCTATTGAAACGCTCCACCATACCGTCCGACTGTGGATGAAGCGGGGTTGTCCTTGTCTTTTTGATTCCGAGTAGTTGACACATCTCTTGGAAGATTCTTGACTCGAAGTTCCGCCCTTGGTCAGAATGCAATTCCAAGGGCACACCGAATCTGCTAACCCAATTGTAGACGATCTGCTCCGCCACGGTTCTGGCTTCCTGGTTAGGGATCGGAAACGCTTCCGGCCACTTACTGAAGTAGTCCATCACTACGAGTATATACCGATTACCATTGTCGGTTTCCGGAAAGGGCCCTGCGATGTCAATGGCGATTCGTTCGAAAGGTGCTCCCACGTTGTATTGGTGCATCTTACCTCGAGTTTTGATTCTCGGACCCTTGCTAGCTGCACACACGTCGCATTTTCTGTACCAGTCTTCGATATCTTCCTTCGCTTTTAACCAATAAAAACGTTCTCGTACCTTTTCTAGCGTCTTATTCACTCCCAAGTGGCCTCCGGACGCCCCGCCATGCATTTCCTGTAACACCTCCTTGACCCTCGTCCGCGGTACGACAAGCTGCATTACAAACGACTTTCCGTCGGAGGATTCCCATTTTCTTCTCAGAACACCTTCTTGGACATGGAGGGAGTCCCACTGCGCAAAATATGCCTTTAACGTCGGTCTTCGGTGAGAGATGTCGTGATGATCCGGTTTCTCCATGTTCTCCTTCCAGGCCAGAATCGGCTCGATATCCGGGTCTTCCTTCTGAGCGTTCCGGATCTCATCTACGCTCCAGCCGGCGATAGGTTCGGCTCTCATTCTTTGGATGGAAACCAGCTCCCGTTCTTCCTGACGCGCACAATGTTTACAATCCATTCTGCATGGTCTCCGGGACAGTGCATCCGCATTAGAGTGGAGTTTTCCTTTACGATGCTGTATTTCGTAGTCGTAGATTTGCAGCCTTTCGATCCATTTTGCGACCTGACCCTCAGGACTCTCGAACTGTAATAGCCATTTTAAAGCTGCATGGTCTGTGCGAAGAACGAACTTCCTCCCATAGAGGTATTTGTGAAAATGCTTCGTAGCCAAGATCAAAGCTAGAAGTTCTCTCCTTGTCACGCAGTAGTTCCTTTCTGGCTTAGAGAGCACCTTGCTGAAGTACGCAACCACCTTCTCTTGGCCATCATGTACCTGGGAGAGTACGGCTCCTACCCCGACATTACTAGCATCTGCATCCACAATGAACGTTTCCCCGGGAGTGGGGTAAGCTAGTATCGGGGCATCGCATAGCCGTTGTTTAAGTGCCTTGAAGCTCTTCTCGCACTCAACTGACCATTTGAATTGTTTTCCCTTTTCCGTCAACTGGTGCAGGCTCTTTGCGATCCCGGCAAAATCCTTCACGAATCGTCTGTAGTAGGTGGCTAGGCCCAGGAAGCTCCTTAGTTGGTGTTTATCCTTGGGGACTGGCCAGTTTTTCACCGCTTCGACCTTCTCTGGATCGGTTCTCACTCCTTTCGCTGAAATTATGTGTCCCAGGTACTTGACTTCCGCTCTAAACAGGGCGCACTTCTTGGGGTTGAGCTTCAGGTGGGCACTTCGAAGCCTTTGAAACACATCCCTTAGATTGTCTCGGTGTTGCGCAAACATTTTTCCAACGACGATGACATCATCCAAGTATACCAAACAGGTTTTCCATATTAACCCTTGCAGGACACATTCCGTCAATCGCTCGAAAGTCGCCGGAGCATTGCACAGCCCGAATGGCATTACCGTGAATTGCCATAGCCCATTTCCTGCGGTGAAGGCGGTTTTCTCCCGGTCTTCTGGATGGATCTGTACCTGCCAGTAGCCACTCTTCAAGTCGAGAGTGGAAAACCATCGGGCTCCTGATAGTGTGTCTAGCGTGTCGTCAATCCGTGGCAGAGGGTAGCTATCTTTCTTGGTGACGTAATTGAGCTGCCGATAGTCCACGCAGAACCGCGTGCTGCCATCTTTCTTCTTAACCAGTACAACCGGTGATGCCCACGGACTTTTGGAACTTTCAATCAGACCTTCTTTCTCCATTGCCGACACCATCTCTGCAACTTCTGTCTGCTTTGCCAATGGAAGGCGCCTAGCAGGCTGACGAATTGGTCTAGTATCACCAGTGTCTATTCGATGTTGTACTAGGTGTGTTCGGCCGTATTCTCCGTCCTGTGAGGCAAATGCATCAGCGTACTCATTGATAAGATTCTCTGCCATAGTTCGCTGCTCCTGGTTCAGCTCACTGGACTGGAGAATCGTTTCTCTCGTTTCCGCTGTCCAAGGTGATGGGAGAGGTTTTGGAGCATCACGTTCAGATATTGTTGCGACGGCGGTAATCGGCGTGCATTTTCCAGTCACCTCCCCACGCCTTAGTTTGACAGTGTGCGGTCTTGCGTTCAAAACTCTCACTGGAACCATAGTGTTCTTTGGTTCGACTAACGTCTTTCCCACGATGTAGTCTTGAGAATTCTTCTCTGGGTCTGGTTCTACTATGTAGAATCGGTGGCTCCCAAGATCACCTTCCAGCTTCGTCCAAATGATTGTCTCTGAAGACGGCGGCAAAACTTCGTCTTTGCTGATGACTGTCCTGAGAGTTACGGCATTCTCGTTTCCGTACACCATCGGAATCTCCACATTTCGATACCTCAGTACTTGCATTCCGATGTCCAGGATTACTTCATTTGCTTTCATGAAGTCTACTCCGATGATGCACTCGTCGCATATATCTGCCACCAGAAACGCATGGGAGAACGTCAGTCCTGCCAGAGTAATCGTAAGACGAACTTCTCCAAATACCTTCGCCATTTCCCCTGTTGCAGTCTTCAGGCAGTAGCTGTTGGTGTTGTGCAGCCAGGCGCTTCTGACGATATCTCTTCTTACAATGGAGGCAGTGGCGCCTGTGTCGATGGTGGCTACGCACTTCTTCTTGTTGATTAGTGCCTCCACTGTCAGGCTCTTGTTACCCCGTTTGGTTTGCGAAACTTGAATGGTGGTCCTGGGGGCCTCGATTCCAGTAACCAACTTCTGCCCCGCGAAGTTGGTCCTTACGCATTTCCCGACTGCCAGTTTCGGTAAGTCTGACTGACAGCCAGATGCTTCCTATCTGCTTCTCCTACTTCCGCAATGTGGACAATTTCTTCGTCTAGGTGCACTTCTGCACTGCCGTTGTAGGTGTCCGGTTTGGTTGCAATTCCATCAACGGATTTGACTTCCGCGAGCTTTGTCTTCATCCATGACGGCTGTTCTCTGGCATGAGCATTCCACGACGGACATTTCCCTGACACGGTGTATTCCCTGGTATGCTTGGTCCGCAGCCTTCATTGACAAAGCGAATGCCAATGCCTCGGGGAGTGTTCGCTTTTCAGCCATCCTTACAGCCATTTGCAGTTGTCTGTCCTCTATGGCCTGAATAAAAGCTTCCACCGCCATTTCGTTGATAAGCTCCTCACCGGCTTTAGGGTATGAAAGATGGGCTAGTCGTTCTATATCCGCTTGCAACTGTTGGAGCGTTTCCCCCCTTTTCTGGACTCGACTACGCAGCTGAACCCTGTACACCTGCTGCATGTGTTCATCCCCAAACCGCATCTCGATAGCCTGAACCAGAGAGTCGTAGTTCTGCTGTTTATCTTCCGGGATGGTCTGCAAGAGCTCCGCAGCTGGACCCCTCAGTGCAAGCGTGAGTGCAATAGACTTCTCTTCATCGTCGCAGCTATTGGTCATTGCGGCCGCTTCGAATTGCCTCTTATAAGTTGGCCATGATGTTTGACCATCGAAGATAGGAGGCTGCATCTCCTTTCTTCTCAGACCGTCAGTGGAATATTCCCGTGCTTTCTGTCTCTTCACGTTGCTGAGTTCCTTAGTAAGATTTTCGACTTGCTTTCCTACTATCTCGAATTGCGTATCCGCTTTTTCAAACTGAGTCTCTATCTTCCCGAACTGAGTTTCATGTTTCTCAAAATTTTCATCGAAACTAGTTTTGACTTTTTCGAGTTGCGTCTCGACCTTCTCGATTTTCTCTTCGATCACTTCGAATTTGGATTCCAAGTTCTTGTTTTGCTCATCAAGTTTACTTTCCAAAGCATCTAGAGAATTCTTTTGTTCGTTCATTGCTTTCTTTTGTTCATCCAGCTTAAGTTCTAGAGAATTCTTTTGTTCGTCCATTGCTTTCTTTTGTTCATCCAGCTTAAGTTCTAGAGAATTCTTTTGTTCGTCCATTGCTTTCTTTTGTTCATCCAGCTTAAGTTCTAGAGAATTCCTTTGGTCGCTCATTGCTTTCTTTTGTTCGTCCATCGCTTTCTTTTGTTCGTCCATCGCTTTCTTTTGTTCGTCCAGCTTAAGTTCTAGAGAATTCCTTTGATCTTCTATTGCTTTCTTTTGTTCGTCCATGACTAACTTAAGTTGCAGGAGCAGACTTGTTATACCCGGGTCGGCTGCTGCACTTGCTGGTTCCTCTTCCACGTCAAACTCTACGTCGTGCGGATTTTCACCTTCCTGCGTTACTGCTTCTTCCAGACGAATCAGTAGGGCATCTTTTCCCCCAGTTGTGTCGAGGTTCCGCTTACTGAGTTCTGCCTTTAGTTGAGTTATAGTTAGTTTTCCCAATTTGCGACCCATTTTGCGCAACTAATTAACTCAACACAGAAATGTTTTTTTTTTTTTTTTTTGCTTGTGCAATTTCACCCCACTGAAATAGTTATTCACAGAATAAGTTTTATCCCACTTCCCCAATGTAATATGCGAGCTACGGCTCGAGTAGATAAAACAATATTCTGTGAAATTATTTCTTTATTTTCTAGTCTATAGAACAATTCAGGTTCACACTATACTATTCTTCGCAATTCTTTTCTTACAAGGTCTCTGTCCTCTCAAATCACTTTATCTCCTTTCAATTACTTAATTCACAAATCCAAACTAATTACTTCTTCTTGTTAAATGTCAACTTTCAATTTATCACAAAATTACAACTTCGCCCACTATCACTTTTCTAATCTCTTCGCCACAGTTTAGAAACTACTGCCCCCTTTTTGATCGCCATCTGTCCTTATATAGCAGAAGTTTCGACCACTGGAACAAGAGAAATTCCAAGATGACAATCATTCTTGCAGTTATAATTCCCTCTCATCCGTGATATTACCCGTCTCTTTCGTAGACATGAACTGTGGAAACCGCAGACACGAACCTCGAATGAAAGGACACTTCGAACCAAAATTTTGCCAAAATGAAAAGACACTTCGGAATTTGTGCATCATACTTTTAGGGGCGTAGTTATTATTATGCTACAATATCATACAGTCCGTGAAATTCATACGTTCCTCAAATTTTATAAAAAATTGCTCAATTTTCATTATTTGAAGCTTTTCATTGAAATCATTATGTAGTGCATCTATGGCCAAACCGTAGAAGGCATTTACAGTCGACCCATGTGCCACAAATTAATACATAATAACAAATACGCCATACAAGAATATTGTTCAGAAACAAAAGTGAAATCAACACGCAAATGTACAAGCAAATGCGTCCATCCCATGTGTACGAGTACCTACATACATACGGCATAACGAGAACAAAATTTTGTCAGTCAAAACATAACGGCAGTATTACCACCGTTGACCAAACACGCCATTTCGACTGTACGATAAGATATTCACTGGATGAGCTTCAGAGTTCTCGTTGATGTCAAATTACTCGGTCGCTATTATAGTGCAGTGCATTTACCATTTTCTATTATTTAAAATAATACTAACTTAAAGAAAAATAAGTAAATATTTTTCACGAAATGAGTCAAGCGGGTACGAGTGTTAAAAAACCTAAGCAATATCATTACAACGATGGGTGGGAGCAAGAATTTCTTTTTGTCATGAATAAAGAAAAGTGTGTGTGTATTATTTGCAACTCAATCGTGGCACTGCCGAAAAGATCCAACGTTGAAAGGCATTTTCGATCAGTCCATAAGAAATACGAAAGTGAATATCCAGTAGGTACCGAGCTACGAAAAGCTAAAGTTCGGCAGTTAAAGTCACAATTTTTTATGCAGCAATCACTTATTTCTAAATTAAGTATTACCTCTCAGTTAGCTACAATGGCGTAATTTAAAACTACTGAGATTTTAGTTCGGCATAAAAAGCCCTTTGAGGATGGACAAATCCTTTCATCAAGACCGGACAGGTTCTTTTTCAAGATTTTAAGAATAAATCTGAAATACTGGCTTCCATCAATAATATGTCGATGTTGCGCAATACTGTTATGCGCCGAACAGAGGAAATTAGTTAAAACTTGGAAGAAATTTTACAAGAAAACATTAATAAATGCGTATTCCTGTCACTTAAATTTGACGAATCGACAGATTGTACAGATACTGCACAGCTATGTGTTTTTACTCGAATGGTTTTCCTTGATATGTCTGCCAAAGAAGAATTGTTGACTATTCTTCCAATGAAGGGACAAACAGAGGGCAGGATATTTACGAAGTATTCAAGGCTTTTATTAATCATACAAAGTTTCCAATCCAGAAGCTTGTATCGATTACAACAGATGGAGCTCCTGCTATGATTGGGAAAAATGTCGGATTTGTTACTGTTTGCAAAAAAGATGAAGAAATACCGCCTTTTACTAGCTATCACTGCGTTATTCATCAGCAGTCCTTATATGCATAAATATTAAATTCAAGCCAGATCATGAACATTGCATTTAAAGTTGTCAACTCTATACGTGCAAGAAGCTTGCAAAGACGTCAGTTTCGGGCGTTATTAGAAGAATGCGAGGCAGAACATGGCGATCTTTTGTTACACACAGATGTTAGATGGCTAAGCCGTGCTAAATTCCTAAAGCGATTTAGAGACCTTTTACCCAAGATAAAGCACTTTCTAACGACAAAAGGGCAATTAAATAATCAACTTGAGGACAAGAACTGGCTTGTTAACCTTGCTTTTTTTTGTGACATTACGGAGAAATCGAATGAAGTAAATTTGCAATTGCAAGGAAAGGGAAAAACTATAATCGATATAATAAGTGTCGTAAAAACATTCAAGGAAAAACTGTCTACGTGTGTCAACCAGTTAAAATGCGGTGAATTAAAACATTTTAAAAATATGGCAGAAGAATGTGTCGATGCACAAGACATAAAGTATGATCAATATGCCGATCAGATAGCTATGTTGCTTGAAGAGTTTAATGAACGGTTCAAAGATTTTTGTAAGCTAGAAGATATTATCAAGTTTATGTTATTTCCATTTGAGGGTGAATCAGTGTGGAAGACGTAGCAGTAAAGATTGGAAAATTTCTGGATGCAGAACCAGCGCTGCTCGAGGATGTAATTTTGACACTAAAATGCGATATTTTACTGAAATCAAGAGCTTTAACCGTAAACAGTTTTTGGAGCCTACTTTGTAAGGAAAAATATCCACATATGTGGAAAGTTGCTGCTCATCTCACTTCGTTTTTTGGGTCCACGTACCTGTGTGAATCAGCATTCTCTTCAATGAATGCTATCAAGACAAAATACCGATCTTGTTTAACAGACCAACATTTGGCGGCATGTTTGCGAATTCCAATCAGTGCAAATGAACCACAGTACGAAAAACTTGCTTCAAATATGCAGTGTCATATTTCAGGAGCATCTTCAAGTAATATTCAGTAATCGTTATTATCCTTTAATTTTATGAATTTTATGTCTTTTTCTTATGTCCACACTTATTTTCTGTGCAGCATATAATTTAAGCTCGAATTAGCATATTTTTGTTTTATAAACTTGTTTTGTTTGTTTTGTTAAAACTTGCATCAAAAAAAGTATAACACAAATTACACTTGAATTGTTGGTATATATTTATATTTTTTTTTTTTCAAGTCAGAACAATGGGTAGCACGCGTAACCAATTTCAGCGAAAAGTCGACCATATAGCGTGCAAGTTTGACTACCCCTGATGTAGTGGATTATTAGTTTATGAACCAGAGTGTCAATTCTAAAACACGTTTTTGTAGCGGTACTGTCATGTGGCAAAACCAAAGAGCGCAACATTTTGATGGCTGTTTGAGGTGCGAAATTCGTTTATACGCGTTACGTTTATCAGTAAAGTTTTTGTGCAAAACAGAAAGTAAAAGTTAAAGATTTAGTTGTTTTTTAAATAAAGAAAATATTTTCAAATCGCTTTTTAAGTAAAAAAAAAAAAAAATGATGGGAAAAGGAAAATACTTAACTGCGAAGGAAAAAGTTTAAATAGAGGTTTTAAAAAAGCAAGGTTACACGGGAAATCAAGTGCTCTGAAGGACTCATAAGAAATTTTTTTAAAAGACAGGCCAGTCTTATGGAAAGAATGGTGGTAACAAAGGCTGGAGCAAAATAAATAACTCGAAGAGAAAAAAAAATCGGATTGTCATAGAAGCAGCCAAAAATAAAGACTGCTGACCAAATTGTTGCTGATCTTGACTTGCCGATTAGAAAACGTCGAGTTCAACAAATTTTATCAAAAACTCCAAATGTTGTATGCAAAACACAAATGTTCAAACCTCTTTTGAAAGTCTATCATAAAACGGCCCGACTGACATTTGCCAGAAATCATATGAATTGGGACGAAAAGTGGAACACAGTTATATTTTCTGATGAAAAACAATTTAATTTAGATGGCCCAGATGGTTGGGATGATTTGGAGAGCTTTTTCTTCTCTTGGAAAAGCGCAATTGTGCTTCGTTCCACCCACCCACACAAATCCTCTGGGGTATTTGGCATGCGAAATTTATGTATAAGAATGGACACCAGTTTGAAAGCATTCGAACACTTCGAGAGGAAATAAAGCGCATATGCATAATCTAACAAATTCTATACCGGATAGAATATTTGCTGTCATTCAACGAAATGGAGAACACACTAAATATTAAGAACAAAATGTGATTTTGTTATATTTTTTTTAGTTTTTTTACTGTGCGTATAAACGAATTTCATAGGGAAAAATTGTTTTTGTTTAAATAAAAATAATAAATTTATATAAAATAATGAATTTCTATATCCCTTTCTTTACAATTTACAGAAACTAAAGAATTCCGCGGACTGTATTAGTTGAGCTAAAAACTTTATTCATATTGATTGCTAAAATTTGCTTATCAAGTATGATTCAGTTGGAGGCTACAATTTAAATACCTATACCATTGGTGTTTAATAACTGCTTGTATTAATATAATGTTGAGACACATGATAAAGGGCAAATGGGAGCCACGGCTGGCCTTGCAGATTTCCGCCCTTTTGATGAAATTTCCCATTACTTTTCGGCATTAATCCTACGGTAATTCATAACACTTCGAATCTCGTCCTTTAGCTCTGGAATCGTTTATGAGTCATTAGTATACACCTTCTGCTTTACGTAACCCCAAAGAAAATAAGGAGCACGTACTTCCACCCAAATGTTGTTTATTTGCAAATCCGAGAGATTTAAATTTAAACAAAAAAAAAATAAAAAATAAAAACTTGGGGTGTCATAATCATAAATATTGTTTATATATTGTCTAATAGTATATATAATAATAATTTTCAAAAAGCTGCTACTACTACGTGAAACCCTGCTACTACTACGCAAAAACCTGGTACGCCATCTGTTAGCATATGTCCGCTGTAACTTAAATATTAAATTTAAACAAAATCGTTAGGCTCTTGTCACAATATTCGGTTTTGACCGGACGGCAAAAATCCGAATTGGCAACACGTTCACCCTATATGGTTTATGCACGTTTTTTTTTTCGTCAGAATCGCTGTTTGGTCATAATGATTTGTCCCAAAGCACAGGTCTGACTTCCACAAGTGTAATCAATACTTCTGCATCAATATCTTCCATTATTTAAACAACTAATGAATAACACATAACCAAACTGCAACTACAGTGGCTCGAGGATAACTGGTCGTACGATTTAAAACCGTCAAATGTGAAAGCGTGCATTTGGTCATGTACACCACTGAGTTATCGGTCGCCGTCCGGGCGCCGTGGGTTGCAGTGGCAGTGGACGGGTGCTACCGTGTAATGTGAAAGGGGCCATGCTCTTCTTCACGTTGCTAAAAGAATGTCCCTTGGATTTTCATAACCCAAATACGACAATTTTGTTTGTTTATTAGCCATTCACCTCGTCGCTAAAGATGATTTTGTTTTAAAAATCGCCATCAACTTAGCGGTTCTCTAAGGATAGGAAAAATAGGAAAAGCCGTGGCGTCGGGGGAGTGGCAATGTATATCCGCGACTGTATAAATCTTGAGTTTGTCGCTAAATCTGAAGCTACCTCTTTAATTAACTACTACTTTGTGGAGAAATGTGGACAAAATTTTGTTTGAAGTAGCTTACCGCTATAATAAGAGTGTGGATCTATCTGAACTTTACTCAGTCCCAGAAGACTTGTCATCCCTTTACACCGACATCATCCTATGCGGAGACTTTAACTGCGACCTGCTTGAAAATACTTCGCAGTTATTTACTAACAAAATCAGCACTCTTGGCCTAGGGTCTATCAACACTACTAGTCCAACGCATTCCACAAGTATTTCATCAACCCTGTTGGACCTTTTTCTTACAAGTAACTCCGAAAACACCCTTCTATACACGCAGTTGTCAGCGTCCGCGTTATCAAAACACGACTTGATTTGTGCTACTTTCAAACACCTTCTACCACAAACAACACCCTGTGTGCATAGGTATAGGGATTTTAGGGAAATCAACTTAAGTCAGTTGGAGGAGGACGTTCTTCAGGTGAATTGGCAAGATGTTTATTTTATGACTTCTGCTGGTGATCAAATTGATTTATTGCAAAATGCCATACGTCATCACTATAGTACACACGTTCCTAAAAATAACGAAACCTGGCTTACAAAAGGTGGAAACGTTTCATGGACTTTTCCGCGCTTTAAGAAACAGTGTTTCTATTAAAATAAGGAAAGCTAAGAAGAGGGTGTATGCAAAGCGACTTAATAAAATTCCACCCGTGAAAACTTTGTGGAAAAATATCCGAAAGCTTGGTGTTGGTCGACAAAAGGTGATTATCCCTGAAAATATAAACCCTGACTTTTTAAATTCTGAATTCGCCAAAATTCAAAATACTCTGCCCGAAGTTGGCGAACCCTGTATGGTTGATTCTCTCGTTAACCTTGAAAGTAATGATTCCAGTAGAGTAGATGCAAATGACGTTTTGAGCGCCCTACTACAAATTAAGTCTAAAGCTATGAGCCTTGATGGAATACATTCACACTTTATTAAAATAATTTTGCCCCACATTCTTAGTACCCTTACACACATTTTTAACACAATCATCATGACATCTTCTTTTTCTCCTTCTTGGAAGGTTGCTAAGGTTATACCGATAGTAAAAAAGCCTGCTACCCGTTCGTCACCACCCGAGTTTCGAACTATTTCTATTCTCCCGTTTTTATCCAAAGTCTTCGAGAAGCTTCTTCATAAGCAAATGACAGATTTTATTAAAACTAATAAACTATTGATTGTCCAACAGTCGGGTTTCAGGGAAAACCAGAGTTGTGTCTCTACTGTTTTGAAAATAGTAGGTGATCTGAGAAGTGCGATGGATAACGACTTAATATTCTTTCTTAGACTCCTAGACTTCATTTGACACTGTTAATCACGGAATACTTTTCTTAAAACTGAAGCGGAATTTCCATTTAAGTAACAGAAGTCAAGTGGTATCGGTTGGTGAAAGCACCTCCCGGTACTTACAGCTACAGTCAAGAGTATCACTGGGATCAATGCTCGGGCCACTGCTTTTTGTCATGTTTATTAATGATCTCTCGCAAGTCGTCCAACACTCATCAATACATTTATATGCTGTTGATCTGCAGATTCGGTTTAGATGCAAGCTGGGTATGTTAGAAGATGGAGTAGACAAACTTAATAACGACCTCAAGCAAATCTCGCACTGGTCCACAAAAAAACACTTGCAACTAAATCCAACGAAGTCAAAATGTTTAATAGTCTACAAAAATAAGCTTGAGAGTAGCTAATTCCAAGTATGACAATGTTACCTACCTGGGCAAGTGTTCTTACATGAGATATGTATATATTTACTTCAATAGAAAAGTTCACCTTAAATTCATTACACATCCCGTGCACTTACTTTTAAATGCTTTCAGGCAAAATAATTCAGATTATACACAATTGTTTCTCAAGCGGCAAGTGCAACCATTTCTCTTTGGCCACTAATGCTGCCTGCCAGGAATTTAATATCGCACATGCTCCATTCGCTATTCCCTTTTATCCAAAATCCTTGAAATGTAGTTGCCAATCCTTTAACTGTTCGACTTTCCATCGACCCAATGCATCGTACTCTCGCTGTCTTCATCTTCTGGCTGACTGATAAAGCGCTGTTATTTAACTGAAATTTATTGGTGCAATATGAATTATTGTGCAATTTTGTTGGCGGCACAAAACAAGGTGAAACGAGCGCCTCTAAACTGGAACCACATTCATCGCTGCTACAGTGATTTTGCTCTGTCCAATGGACGTTTGTCCTTTGTGCATAGTGTACACAAGACGACGATGTACGTACATCACTTTACGCACTGCTGAACAAAACACTGCATCCTGATCCTCGTCTTCTACCGAATAGAAGATTTATTTGCGCCATCATAATGATCGTCCGGTTTGAATGCGAATTATCTTCTGGGTCCGCAGGAATGGTCCAGTGTTTCCTTCTCATATTTAGATTGACTTGTTTGTTTTTCTTTGGCTCCGGCTGTCTCCTGCTGCCAGCATCTGTGTGCGCTGGCCGATATTTCATAATTTGATGTATTGATTGCTCCAGATGAGAGCAGGCTCCGGAGCTCTTCCGAGATGAAGAGGAAGAACCACATGAATTATGAAATTAGTATCGGAACGACATGTGGACAATTTATGACTATCCATTGGATTTTCGTTGAAACTCACATCAATTTGATTTAGGGACGTCACTTAAATGGCTGGCGAAGGTCATTTGCCCGTTGCCAATGCGATCGTCGCGTCACATAACAGCATGGCGCGCAGCTAAAACGTAATAATTTTCGTGGTAACTGAAGCAATGAAAACATAATGTATGGAGGAGACCTCACAACCTCAGTTGTGTTAGAGTTTATTTTAGGTATTTACAGCTCATGTAAGATTTTTGTCCTTTTTGACACGAGATACCAAGCTCTCTCTTTCTCTCTCTCTCTCTCTCTCTCTATCTCTCTCTCTCTCTCTCTCTCTCTCTCTCTCTCTCTCTCTCTCTCTCTTGCTCTCTCTATTTCTTTGAAGGTGCGTCGAGATTAAGAAGTGAATGAAAGTAACCACCTGAAATAGTGAGAAAAAGTATAGGCGTAGGTCAAAAACCTATAAAATATTCGAATACAATGGAGAAATCAATGAGATACTATGGCGATAGTTTGGCATTCGAATGGTACAGGGTGGGCCATTTAAACCTTCGACATCTGGCAACGCTATAGCTTTGACATCTGTTTTTAGATCGGCTTATGGCAGCCCGCGTTCGAAGCGTCAGTCCAAACGAATTTGTTTCATGTCCGTTATCGTGCAGTTTTACGTTCAAAACATGTTCTGAATTGTGAAAACGCCGACGTCGTCCAAGGCTATCTGATGAGAACATTGAGGCTGTACATGCCAGAGATCACCGACAATATCGAGTCGTCGCCGTTCTTTGCAGTTGGGCATCTCACGCACGTCTCTCCGACCCATAATTCATGCTGATTTGAAGTTATTCCCGTACAAAATTCAATTAACGCAACGACTTTTACCGATCGACAAGCCGAGCGAATTTTGTGGTGAACATAGTTCAAATGATTTTTAACAAAAAAATTATCATGTTCAATGAGGTTCATTTTTCTTTGACTGAGACTGTAAATACGCCAATGAAAACCCTCAATTAATTCACGAAGAATCTCTGCACAACCAACGCGTGACTGTTTGGGCTGGAATTTGTGCGGAAAGCATCATTGGACCGTTTTTCTTCGAAGATGATGCTGGAGCAGCCGTAACCGTCAATGGAGAGCGTTATCGGGCCCTGACAACAGCTTTTTTTATGGCAATTCTGACTGATAATGCCATGGACAACTTTTGGTTTCAATAGGATGGCGCCACAGCTCATACAGCCCGAGCCACGATCGCTTTATTGCGTCCTTTTTTCCTCGGACGCCTAATTTCGAAAAATTGTGACTTTGACTGGCCTCCGCGATCACTCGACTTAACGCCTCCAGACTTCTTCCTGTGGGGTTATTTGAAGTCCAAAGTTTATATCAACAAGCCATGAACACTAGAAGCCTTGAAAGATAATATACGTCAGGAAATGGCCGCTATTCAGACCGAAACACTTCGAAAAGTGATGGAAAATGCCGGAAAACGAGCAAATTGCGCCATTCGCTCTGGCGGTGACAATTTACGCAATATCATATTCAAAAAGTGATCATAACAAATTTGCAAGGTTCAAAATAAACGTTTAAATGGCCCACCCTGTAGATGTGGCCGTTCGAATGCTGGATATGTATAATATAAGACTCAAGCGTCGACAATAACCCTCTGTCTATTAACTCCTACTGTCACCTTCAGGCGGTGCCGGAATGGGGGATATAGGGGTTGAAACGAGAGAGGGAGAAGAGTGTTTACACAAAGGCATTCGGAGCTCATGTCTGTATGGATTTTTAACGTTAAATCAAGGTTTTGAAAGAAGAAATACCAGTGGTTTACTGACATCCGTTTACCCGACCACCTTGTCCTATGGTAGGGACGTGAACTCCTCCCTTGTCTTGAAAGAGTTATAATTAAATTTCGGAGCTGTTTCGATGGACCTATGCTACCAGAGTGGGACGAAAAAGTGATGATGTCACTTCCTGTAATAAGATGAGATGAACTCGTCTCCAACTCCAACCGTTTCATGTTTTATTTATAGAAATCCATATCTAACCAACAACTCAACTTTTAATGAGTTTGATGGGCTATCTGACTCCATCTCAAGTTTTTGGTCCCTGTCTGCATATACTGAAATTGTCATTGCGGGCGATTTCATTATTTATAATTCTAGCTGGCCTCGCCACTCTGAACAGTAATAACCCAAAGGAAGGTATACAGAGATTCTTACTAAGATTAACAGTTTGATCACTGACTACCTACTCGGATCACTGACATTGCAAACCATGCTGCCAACACATTGGACTTGTTTCCCATCTCTCATCCCGATAAATACTATCATATATTGAAGATATTGTCGTCTCTAACTCCAACCAAACAGTTAAAGACAAAATTCCTAAAAGAACCGTATGGCAATACAAGAAACCAAATTGGGACAGCCTGAACAACTTCTATATTAGTTTTAATTGGTCACTATGTTTCTTCGATAGTGACGTGGTCAGCAGCGGCTTCCACGGCTGATCACAAATATCATATTATTCTCCTATGCATGAGATTCTTTATTCCCAACCGAATTAAGAG
The DNA here is from genome assembly GCA_963082735.1 of Pocota personata. Lineage (NCBI taxonomy): Eukaryota > Metazoa > Arthropoda > Insecta > Diptera > Syrphidae > Pocota > Pocota personata. The sequence goes on along the minus strand of OY720429.1, from coordinate 41,870,527 downwards.
TATCGGACCAAAAGAGAACGCATGCGGTTCGAGCTGTAAAAAAGCTATAAGATTGAGAGGACTGAGTTTTCGGACTTACATATTGTAATATGCGAGCTACGGCTCGAGTAGATAAAACGTTATTCTGTGATATTATTTCTTTATTTTCTAGTCTATAGAACAATTCAAGTTCACACTATACTATTCTCCGTAAATTCTTTTCTTACAAGGTCTCTTTCTTCTCAAATCACTATCTCATTTCGATTACTTAATTCACCAATCCAAACTAATTACTTCTTCTTGTTAACTATTAACTTTCAATTTATCACAAAATTACAACTTCGCCGATTATCAATTTTCCAATCTCTTCGTGCGGTTCGAAAACCAACTGCCCCTGCCTCGATCGCCATCTGTCTTATATAGTCGCATTTCTGATAGCCAGAAACTTCTAGCAAATTCTTCGACCACTGGAAAGAGAAAATTCTGATGTAATAATTCCAAGATGACAGCTGCAGCCAATAATCTCTTGTGGTTATAATTCTCTCTTAATTCCGCGACGTCGTCTTAGACATATTCCTTCTCTTCCGTGGACACGAACCTCGAATGTGTTCCGAAAAGACACTTCGGGATGTAATTTTGTGTTGCTTACTTTTGGGCGTAGTTATTATGCTACATTATGTTACAATATATATAAAGCCAAATGAGGGTGGCCGTGGTGTAGTGGTAACATCATCGCTGTTGGTTCACGATTCAAATCCTGATGTGAAGAATTATCTATTTATTTCGCATGAAATAAATAAAAAGTCGATCAATTGTCAACTCTACTGCGAAGGCATAACACTGGCAGTATAATGGCTGAAAATGCAACTTGATCGTGATGATGACATCAAGTGGACGGAAAAAAATACTGTGAATCATGGGCAACGACAAAAGTAAAACAAACAAGCTCCCCACTTATCTGGACGCAACCCTTGGAGTTTACAGAAACTTAATACCATCTAAGTTTCAAACCACTACACTAAATCTTTCTCTCTCTCTCTCTCTCTCTCTTTCTCTCTCTCTCTCTCTCTCTTCTTCACAACGCCCTTGTCCTGTAATAATATAAGAGTATTCGTATCCTCTTCGGCGCGCGCAAATTATAAAAAAAAAAACCCAACCGAAGAAAACCGAAAGAAGTCTAAACTAGCCCGTAATGATTGCTATGCTCAATATGACGTGTTAAATTTTCTTATGACCAACAATTTAGGCTAAAAATACTTTGTTGTCCCAGATTGTACTCTGTCTCCATATATGCTTGAGACGAATATTCAATGAGATAAATCACACTCGCTCAGTTGCAAGAGTACTAAAAGATTCACAAATCCGCTGGTCTAATGATAATGAGATTCAACCAAAACATGCAATGCTGTCATTTATCATCAAAGCGAAATATAAACCCCCGGCCATTATCCATGAATGACAATTGCATCGATGAAACTGAAAGACTTTCCATTCTCGCTGTGTCTACCGTCAATGACATATGTATCTTCTTTTGCAGTGACCACGCTAACAACGCTGTGAAATGTCTAGGTTTTCTATACCGGTGCAAAAAATACTTTACCCTTATCTAACTGCAATTTGCTAGTCTTCTATTCGTCCAGGTGCAACCGAAACCTGCACCTTCTAGTTAGAATGTAAAACCGTGCGATAAAACCAATAGATGACAGGAAAATAGGGAAAACAATCGGTCTGACCATAATATCGCATCAGTTAAATTCTCGTACTCCGACCATTCAGTTAAAGAAAAAACTCCTAAAAGAAAGTATGGCCATACGAGAAAGCCAACTGGAGCGGCCTTAATAGCTTCTTTAGGAGTTTTAACTGGTCGCTATGGTTCCTCGATAGCGCGTGGATGCCGTAGCTGATATGATCACTAACACTACCCTCTTAGATTTGAATAACTTTATTCCTAACAGAATAAAGAGCATTAAATCTAAGACAAACTCGTGGTTTGACCAACAGTAGTAAAAATGTTTGGTCATTCGTCAAAAATATTTAAAATTCTGCCTCGTCTGCCATCCCCACGCACATTTACAATGACATTCCAGCTGTCAGCTCCTTAGAAAAAGCCAATCTGCTTGTCGCTCATTTTGCAGTGAACTATACGCTGCCAGATAATGCTTTGTCTCCCCACCTGTATTTGAGAGCGTCAAATTTTCCATGGGACAAATCCACTTTCGCACTCGTACAGTTGCAGGAGTACTCAAAGGTCTTAACATACACAAATCTGCTGGTCCAGATGTTATCCCCCTCATAGTTTTGAAGAGGTGTTCTACGCTGGCAAAACCTCTGCGTAAGCTTTTCTGTCTATCCTACTTTTCAGAGCTCTTTCCGAGTAGATGGAAAACAGCATTTGTCCAGCCCGTCCTTAAAGAAGGCGTATCTTCCTCTCTGTCTAATTACCGACCCATTGTACTTATGTACGTCCCTTCTTTCCAAGGTCATGGAAACGCTGATAAATCGTCAACTTATGAAATATCTAGATTCACGAAAACTCCAATGACCGGCAGTACGGTTTTCGTAGTAACAGGTCCACTAGTGATTTGATGGCATATCTCATCGATAAGTGGAACCAATCCCTCCATCACTTCGGCGAAACTAAGATGGTTGCGCTTGATATTTCAAAGGCATTTGACAGAGTTTGGCATCAGGCTCTTTGGTCGAAAATGCGTGCATATTTCATCGATGAGTCTCTTCTTCAATGGATTAGAAATTACATTTCGGGGACTTCAATACAAGTTGTTTTGGACGGCTTCAAGTCTGCAATTATTATAGAAATTCTTTTATTAGCTGCACAACACGAATGTGGAATGCGTTGCCACACTCTCTTTTTCTGTGTTACTGGAACCCACAAGTGTTTAAAACCAATATGCATAAGTACCTCTCTTCTCTCATTTCCACTCTTTGCCATACTTGTGCTGTGTCTTAAACATTTTAAGGGTAGCTCAAGATAATTTGCGCACCAGTGTCATTATACTAAAGTCTTGGGATTTAATAACATTAACATGAACTGCGTCCATCAACATCTGGAAAGAATGAAACCTCACTTGTTGGTCCTAACCGAAACCCAAATCAATCAACCAACTCCATACCATATCCCCTTTGCCCTGGCTATAAATTAGCATAGGGTGGAACATATTTTTTCAGAAAAGATCAATTCAAGCTGTGGTCGATGGTGTGTCTGCCGACACCTTTGTTGTACACACTGGAGTGCCACAGAGCTGAAGGCTACCAAAAGGAACTCCAAATTGTGGATGATGGAAAGGATATCAGTCCCGAACAAACAGTGGATATTGGAAAGATGTTAAGAAATTCGCAGTTTGGCTCTGCGATTTCCTTAGAAAAACCACATATTTATAACTGGGTCCAATATCGACAAGGTGATAATTTGCTGCTTTCAGATAAGCATCAAGATCCTCTCCAGGTTAAGAGCGGCTAAAATTAAGAACTCGCCAAGCACATTCAAATTTTGCAGTGAGAAAACCAAATTTGGTTGACTTCAATTGGAATAAAACTCAATTCAACGCCTTTTCCAATAAGCACAAGTCTACTGCAACACAGCTTCAATTAGACGACCAAATTATCTAAGGCAAGGAAACTACGCATCTTTTGACATTACAGTCAATTCTGGTATAAAATGAGCACATATTCAACATTGGAAAATCGGTGTCAGTGAAGTTGAGCTACCTTTTTAAAGTAATGAGATATTTTATACCGGCACAGCCCCTTCTTCTGTACAAAGTAGAAGTTGAATCGCCGGTCGGTTATTAACTTCACGATTCGAGCTCGACTTGACTCGATAATACAGAGACGCAGTTAGCTTTATAGATGATCCCACACAAACATCTATTTTGTGTCAATCATCGCTGTCTTTACCGTGTCACTACATTTGTGCTAGCGCATTTTTTAATAGTGTCACCTCACCTAATTTAACACAAAGTGCGCCGTCCTGACAATACCCCCCAATGGATCACCTGTAAAGATTTGTGAAAAAGTTTTTCACCAAATTTACATCAGTTTAAGCAGGATCGCCAAACTTCACCTTCATAAATTCACCAATATCTTCTGGTACTTTTGCGATTGGCACCGATCATGATAGCCATAAAATGTAATAACGACCTGCTCTCTACGATTAAAACGATTCGATCACCTCGCTTAAATCTGAGGCTCATCACTTCAACAAGAACACCAAAAAACTTTGGACAGATAGTTGTAGCTCCGCCAACAATACTCTGGGTGGTTTTGCATGCTTAAATCCTTGCTACACTCAAAACTCAATCGTACCAACGATTCGATCTCAAAAAGTTCAAGTACATATGAAAAACTTCTTACAATTCAATTACTACCTCGAATGCTAATATCACTCAATCTATTAACAACTTGCTCTCTTATCTCACCTCTTCCAAGTCTCTTGTGGACCAATCCACCTCGTTCAAATCCCTGAATTATCAAATTGCTCGTCATGAGCCTTCGTGGCCAGAAGAAATTCTCTTCTTGTTGACCAATTAGATTCAGTCAAGTCCAAAAAGTCTAACTGCTTTAAGATCATCATCCCAGCGAAATGGGGTGTAAAGATAGTTCGCCTTCCCGTGGTACACCCTGGATAACGCCAAATAATCTATCACAAGAGGAAGCCAGAATAAGCAAGCAAGATTACTCTTCTGGCCATATTACAAGTAAGAAGTCAACTGAACTAAAGCTAAACAAAAGGAAATATCGTAAACATCAACTACAAACATCATGCCCAACGCAACCGGTGCTTCTCAGCGCCAATTGACAAGGCGCTTCGGACCTTCTGTTCGAATATGCCAACTTAATATCAAATGTCAAAAGTGATTACTTATCAAAACTTCTATTGACTAACAACATCGATGTAACCGTCATCCAAGAGACTCATACTACCACCGAAGCTGCTCGAAAGGTTAGAGTGACTGTTCCTTATTGATCACAATTAGCGGGCATCTGTAAAGGCCTCTCTGCTCTTCCAGCTTGGCGACTTTCCAGTTGTGAGTAGGAAGCGACGGGTTGTTGATTTGGAGGATCCGGACAATGTCCTCTGTGTTAGAGTGTTCGGCTGGGATCCAAGTGCGAGTTCTTGGTCTGCATGGGATATCCTCCCTAGCTAGAACCTCAAGCTTAGCATCAGGCCAAACCTCCCCTAGCTTACTAATCGCTAGCTTATAGAGATTACAGGATCATCTTGTCATGGCCTTGATGCCAACCGCCGTCACGACAGTTGGGAGGAGGGCCGGGATTTTCCTTCATGATAGCAAGGAAGCAAGTCGCCAGTTTGGCTGGGATCATCCTCCATTTACCTGGAGTGATTGACCATCGATATCGTTCTTATCGATGACAGCCAGTATAAACCTGTCATTGAGTACTTCACTGTATGACTTGGATGTGACGTTGGATGGCCTGGAGGAGGTTCTGGTGTTGTGCACCTTAGGTCTTTTTTGAATCCGACCCGGATTCTTCTAACGATATCTGTCTTTTAGACGTGAAGTCTCTGCTGGTCTTATCAGGTTGAGTACTGACGACTAGGGTTTTCACCCTATCATTCATTTTATTCTCCGGAATTTTGCCGAATTTTTTGAGAATACGGCTAGCTGAGCGACGATCTTTGTACGACTGTTTTGAGGGAGTAACTTGTCGTGAGCCGGAGCTACAACCCGCTCCCGAAGAGTCTTTATTGGTTTGTAAAGTACCTTTGCTAGGCTCCGTGCGGCTTTTGAAAGCAGAAGGACCATGTGAATCCACAATCCTTTTGCCGTCCAGTGCCTCTGGAGTCTTATCGGTAAACAGCTTGATCGCCGTGCTACCGTCCGGTTTCAAAGGAGGACCGGTCTCATCTTTTTTACTTTTTGTGTTAGTTTTAGTTAATTCACCTTTGTTCATGTTCCCACGAGTAAGCCGGTATGGAAAATGTCCATCGCATCATAGCCGATTTTGCTGCGTCAAGGCAACTTACGACAGGTCCTTGCCAGGGCACCTGAAGGAGCTCGTTAGCAACTGATTTTACCCTCAGCCTTACATCCTTGGGTACGGTTTATAATTTATTCACACCGCCACTGGAATCGGGTTGATTACTCTTTCGCTTCAGACCTTCCCCTGGAAACCTTACAGCTTTGGTGACCCTGCTGCAACCGCCCTCCAGGATCACTAGATCCTACTGAGTATCCCCACCACGACAAGGTAAGTAAACGAAGAGGATACTAACAACAAAATAACTGTGATAGACTTGTTACGAAACCTAGATGTTGTGATATAGCCTAGCTGTTTTATAATTTAATTACCTTTAAAAATATATTAGAAATTTTCTCAAAGAATGTTTATATTAATATAGGCCCTATAAGTATAACTTTATACGTGCAATAACAAATAATATATTAGGTGCGCAGCTAAGTTCTCGTTGTTTTTTTTTTTTTTTTATGAAAACGCAACTTTATTGTGAAAAAATGGTCACAAATGTATCATTTATAGTATTGCCCAGCGCTAGCTACAACTTTTTCCCATTTTTCTGGCACAGCTCGAATACCGTTACGGTAAAAGTGTTCATCTTTTGAGGCTATCCACGAATCAAGCCATTTTCTGATGTCTTCATTCGAGCGGAACTGCTGGTCAGCCAGACCATGGGCCATCGAACGGAACAATTAATAATCGGATGGCGCAATACCTGAGGAATATGGCGGGTGGGGTAGGACTTCCCATTTGAGCGTTTCCAGGTAGGTTTTAACGGGTTTGGCAATGTGAGGCCGAGCGTTGTCGTGCTGTAGAATAACTTTTTCGTGCCACTTGTCGTATTGTGGCCGTTTTTCGCGCAGTGCTCGGCTCAATCGCATCAATGGAAGTCGATACCGTTCCCCAGTGATGGTTTCGTTGGGTTTCAACAGTTCATAATAAATGACACCGACCTGGTCCCACCAAATACACAGCATAATCTTCGCAGCGTGAATATTCGGTCGAGCCGAGGACGTAGAAGCATGACCGGGCAGTTCCCATGACTTTCTTTTCTTTGGGTTGCTGTAATGAATCCATTTTTCATCACCCGTCACGATACTATGAAGAAAACCCTTCCTTTTTTGCCGCTGAGCAGTTGTTCACATGCGAAAAAACGACGTTCAACGTCCCTTGGCTTCAAATCATAAGGAACCCAAGTTCCTTGTTTTTGAATCATTCTCCTAATGCTGAAGCAAGCTGTTCTTGCTTTTGGTACGGATCCTCATCGAGCAATGCCTCCAATTCAGCGTCTTCGAAGAATTTTGGCCTTCCTTCACGCGGACGGTCGTCAACATCCAAATCACCGTCTTTGAAGCGACGAAACCAATCACGGCACGTTGTTTCACTTATAGCAGCATCTCCGTAAACATTTTGGAGCTCTCGATACGCTTCAGCCGCCGTTTTCTTCGAATGAAAGAAGAAAATCAACACCTCCCGCAAATGACGATTATTTGGCACAAAATCAGACATTTTCACACAACCAAAAGTATATGACGCCAAAACAAAATCACTAATGTGTCAAATCAGTTTGTTTACCGTATGTCTAAGCTCGGTTCATGACGTTTTGGATATGTCAAAACCGACCAGCACTTACTGCTGGAACCATCTATTGACAAACAGCGAAAACTTAGTTGCGCACCTAATAATATATAACTCCATACGCTAAATAAAATCCCAGCGAAATATGATTGACTCTTCCGTAATTCCTCTCATGATGCCCTCGTTTTTGGCGGGATTAGTATATCGAAATGGAGCGACAACCCAAAGAAGATGTCAGTTGGTCAAACTGTGCAGGTTCGAAACCGTACTAGGAATAGCAACAAACAGCCCCCCAGCATAAAAGGGAAACGAATAAAATCTTAAATTCTCCTACAACTATACCAAAAAGGGGTTTCTGCCTGGTAAACCGAAGTTGAGTGCTTTGGGATTTGGAAATTTCCTTATAAAAAAAACTAACTTTAATACTAAGTTTAATACACTTTCAACGCCGAATCCATCTCTATTTACCCAACCTCCTCCCTCCGCCTTTCCATTGCGCACAATCTACCTCTAACGTTGGGGATCTGCATGGCGATTGATCGGAAAACTGCTGACTGTCCAAAACATGGATTGGACCAGTAGCGCAACAATCAAGTTCGTAATGTAGTGCTTGCTTTACCTCCTCGTGGTGGTCCCCGGGCAACTGCATGTATAAATACTTATTCATGTAGGCCAAAATTGCAAGTGCGAGATTATCTAGGGTGTTATGCCTAGGCTAGGTAACCTGGGCCAGCAACCCGCGTTACCGAAACTTCAATCGCTACGGAAACCGACACAATGCCTCGGATAAGGACTGATAACACGTTGACGACCTTTGGCCATCGTACCCGGACTAAGATTGGTTTCTGGAATGTGAAGACGCTCCTTGACTCTCAGAGTGAAGGACCTTAGAACGCCAGATTCCTTCAATTGGAGAATGAGTTCATGCGATATAGCCTGGACATATTGGGAGTAAACGAGATAAGATGGTTAGATGCGGGTGAGTACCAATCCCCAATGCGTAACACTGTATTACTCTATTCCGGAAGACCAACCGGAAACCCCCGTGGATATGGAGTTGGACTGCTGCTAACGCCAACAGCACTTAGAGGCCTAATTACCTGGCAGCGGCACGGTGATAGGATTTTAACGGCCAGATTCCGGACGAGAGAACGTCGCGTCCCCATCATACAGTGTTACGCCCCCACGGATGGTTCGTCTGAGGAAGAAAAGGAGAACTTCTACAACCAGTTGGGAGCTGTTCATAATGCAACACCCAACGGCGATATTGTCATTGTGATGGGGGACCTGAATACCAAGGTTGGCTGCGACAACGAAGGGCTCAAACATGTTATGGGACGGCACGGACTTGGCAATCGCAATGACAACGGCTAAAGATTTGTTGACTTTCGCAACGCAAATCGTCTTGTCATAGGTGGCACCATGTTTGAGCACAAAGCCTGCCATAAAATCAGTTGGGTGTCAACTGACAGGCAAGCAACCTCCAACTATCTTATGATAGCTACTCTCCGATTACGCACTGCTGCCGTTAGTAGATCTAACGAAACAAGAATACCTAGGTTCAACGTAGACCGACTGAGAGTTCCCACAGTGCGCCAAGAATTAAGGGACCATCTCTCACGTGGAGTGGAAACAATCAGCAGCTCCCTGCCCGCCACCATCCAAGACCATTGGTGCGCTGTGAAAACTGTTTTCACATCAGGTGCTGAAAGGATTGTCGGTCGATCGCAGTTAAACCATAGGGCGTGGCTTTCTGAGGATACCTGGAGAAAGATCAACGAACGAAAACAGCTAAGAGCTCGAATTGCAGCACCTCCAGCAGCAAGGAGGATCGAGCTGGAGTCCCTATATCGCATGAAGATGAGAGAAGTACAGCGTAGCGTAAGACGTGACAAGCGCAATTACATCAATGCGCTGGCTACGGAAGCAGAAGAAGCAGCAGCGAGGTGCGACAGCAGAACCGTTTATAGAATTTATATAGAGCCGAAGCTCTAGTCAATACCCAGTGAAAGGCTTAGACGGTTCGTTGCTAATATCGGATGAGGATCAACTGAAGAGATGGAAGGAGCATTTTGCTTCGGTTCTAAACCGAGTATTCGCCAGCAATATGCACCCAAGTCAGACTAAAGTGTCCGTAGAAAGAAGTTCCCGAATTCGCACCACAACCCCCAGTAAAGAGGAGATTATTACCGCAATCAAAGCACTGAAAACTAATAAGGCGGCAGGACTTGACGGTATACCCGCGGAGCTTTTCCAAGCTGCGCCAACAGCATCGGCAGAGCTACTGTTCCCACTTGTCGGGAGAACATGGGAAGCCGAGAGTTTTCCAGATGAGTGGAAAAAGGGAATGATTGTCAAGCTCCCTAAAAAGGTATCTGCGTGCTGCCAGCTGTGGCCAAGATAATAGCTAGAATCATCCTGGAGCGAATCAAAGAACACCTTGACGACACACTCGACGACGAACCAGCAGGTTTCCGCTCTGGATTCTCCTGTGTTGACCACATCAACACCCTGCGGATCATCATCGAGCAACTTCACCTGTTGTTCATCGATTTTGAAAAGGCGTTTGATAGTGTCAATCGGGAATTTATTTGGCGTGCCTTGCGCAGGAGAGGCATTCCGGATAAATTAATAGCAATTATCAAGGCTACATATGATGGGTCCACATGTCACGTTCTGCACAGAGGAAGACTGTCTGAGGAATTCGAAGTCCAAAGTGGGGTTCGGCAAGGCTGCATTCTTTCACCAATATTGTTTTGATTGATGATTAGCGATGTGCTGAATGCGGCCTTATCAACAGGAAATGGAGGAATTCGATGGACTCTCACATCTGAACTCAAACACCTCGACTACGCTGACGATGTATGCCTACTGTCTCACAGAATAATGGACCTTCACCAAATGACAACAAATGTGGAAAGGGAAGCAGACCCTCAAAATTTTGTCGGAAAGTCCGAATTTAAGTAAATTTCTCGCTACGTGTAAACATTTACTCATGCTGAATGTAATGAAAAATTTCAGTCACAGATGGGAAACTCTTACTACTTCACCAAATGACAGCAAATATGGAGAGGGAAGCAGACGTCGTTGGGCTGAAAATTAACTCGGCAAAAACAAAAATGATCAGACTAGAACCAAACTCATCAACTCATATATGCATTGCTGGACAAACGGTTGAGAGAGTAGAGAGTTTCCAATACCTTGAGAGTATTGTCTCAACCGATGGCGGAACCGAACTGGATATAGCCAGCCGAATAAGTAAAGCAAAATCTGCGTTTGGGATGCTATCCATAGTTTGGCGAAGTAATGCAATTAGCTTAAACACCAAGCTACGACTGTTCCGTTCCAACATTGAATCCGTGTTGCTATATGGATGTGGTACCTGGAGAGTGACCATCACTATCACGAGGAAGCTGCAAACGTTTGTCAATAGGTGTCTACGTTACATCTTAAGGATATTCTGGCCAAACCGTATCTCTAACGAACAGCTTTATCAGAGAACGGGCCATGATCCTATAGGCACAACCATATGACGACGAAAGTGGCAGTGGATCGGTCACACTCTCTGAAAGGGTGACAGGTCCATAGCTAACCAAGCGATGCAATGGAACTCGCTTACCCAGGATGGCAGTATATGCGGCGGTCCTAGGAGTACGTGGCGCAGAACAGTTGGGAAGGAAGCACGGCAACTGGGAACGAGTTGGGGAGAGCTGAGGCGTAGGCGTAGGCATTGTAGAGGCCCTAGGACCCACAAGGGGATACAGGACATAAGTAATCTACCTCTAACTTGAGTCCCTCTCCTCCTACAACTCTCATCTTTGACTCCTAACACCTACATATATTACAAATCCCAATTGGCTTCGTAAAATGGGTAGATGTCCCAACTTTAATCTAAGGACTTCTTTTAAGTATACCAATATTTAGAGATCTCTTATCCTCAACCCTGCAGTCGCCCCACCTTCCACAGTTCCCCCTGTCACAACTTCACCTCCCATACCTCTTAATAATATAAGTTCTGCTATAAATGCTAAAACGGTGAATATTCCATAGACTTAGACTTCAATGGAGTTATCCCTAGAAATGCGAGATTTGAGCGCACAATTAAGCAAGGCACAAGTGCCCATCACCTTTATATCCACCTGCGAATCGCGCAAACATCTCTATACTAAAACTCCTTCTGCTTCAAGAAAATAAACTTTGGCATTCAATCCATATCAATCCACATATTTCTTGAAGCTTTTAAACTCCAGCTATTCAAGAACAGAATTAGAAAACAGAATTTTGCTATTCAGGTGTCCTGGCCGAACATTGTTACTAACGAGCAACATTATACATTTGTACATTTTGAGATGTCCTCTCTTTTAGCCTAAAGCAAGTTTAGTGCAAGAGTATATGTACCTTCTTAAGTATCTACCGCTTTCCTGTAGTCTGGATTGTTATCACCCAAAATATTATCCATAATTAATCTCAACTGCTGAAAGTTTATTTACCTCACCTATCTGTTTGTCAAAATGTCACACCTTAATCATTGCACCCACATTGTTCAGATTTCTACAGAAATTCTTCAGACCGATTCCGTGTACACCTGTTGGCAACAACTGAAATAACTTGCAATCATTAATCATCATCCAGTTCAATGGCAAGTGACGCACTGCATATGCAACACTCCTCATAAACATAATATGGCCGTATGGGCCACCCTCCCGATACCCCTTTTGAGCATCCAACGCCGATAAATGACAGATGGTTGTCTGGCAAAACTGCGGATGACGTCTGCAAGTATCTATAAAAATTGATTGATTGATTTATAATTGTCTGCGCTGTAGCTACTGATGGACGCGCAGCACTTTAACACATGTTAACTGGCCCAGACAGACAGACAGACGGACCAACAACAGACCACTGACATAACCATGTGTTGCCTGTCATCGCACACCGGCCGAAACGGTGCGAAATGATAAATAATGCACATTGACTAACTCGGCACGAAATGAGTGAATGGATTTTTATTTATGACTCCTCAGGATGTCTTCATTTCGATGGGAATAATTTACGATATCATGGAGACCCGAGGGAATGTCCTTGCTTCTGGTTATAAATAACAAAAAAAAAAGGGACACAACATCGAAACTCGAATAAAGAATGAGTAAGGTCTGAGAGGTGGTATACCTGACCTTTTGCGGATGGGGCAACCACGCGAACAAAGTGCGCCAAAAGGGCCAAAGATACCTTGCACTGGAACACGAAACATTGGTAAAAGTGCAAAACACAAAACGATTGAAACTGCAGAAAAATGTCAATAAATCACAGCTTCGCCAAAAACACGGCACCAAAAATAATCTGTACAACCCTATGGTTATGGAGAATACGTTTGCGGCTGCGCGCGACATATGATACTCTGGATTCGATGATACCATGACCGAAGTGGTTTTGTAAGCCTTATGCCACCGTTAACATTATGGGCTACTGTTGGTCAAAAGGTACCATCATGTCCTGGTGTAGTAAGCAAAGCAAGTGGTTTATGGTTCTAAGGATTCAGTTTGTGCATAAAATTATGTATCGCTTGGTCGGGGAATTTAGCCAAATATCTTGGAGGTATGAAATTATGTGAATTTAAATTTTACACAGGAATCTGCCTCAGTAAGTTCCATCGATTATTATGAGCCATAGCTATTGTTAGATCCGAGAAGTATGGACGACGACAACTGAGTCCAAAGATTTACCACTACTGAATCGAACTTCGTTAAAGCGAGAGGACCAAATGTGGTCGCAATCAAGTTCAGCTTGGATATTATATTCGAGTGGGCGGTTGGTTGGTTGTTATCACCCAGATTGAATGGTTCAATCAAATATGATGATGGAATGTTGATCTTCATCGCAGTTCTGTACTCTCAACATCGAGTGGGTTTATTATACAAAATGTCCTTTTTAGTCACTGAAACCTTTTGCTCTGCCATGTGGCCTTAGAATGTTATTCTTAAATATGTTGGCGGTAACAACCCAATTCAGGGCCTGGCCTAGCTTCTCGCAGAAACTCGTGCAGTGCGCCTCACAAATAGTTGGGACCTACAGTTTTATGTCTTTATGTATTAAATCGAGCATTTAGTGCTCCTCCGGGAAACCTGGCGAGATATTGCAGTTGAATACAAGCCCTACCCCATCATAGCGGCTCAGTTGGGGCAGACCCATATTTTCTGGCCCTACAAGAATCCGAAATTTCAGACAGAACTACTTATCTAAATGAACCAAAAAAAAATACAGGAAAGTGTGTGTACAATACGAGGGCAAGGTGAAAAGTTATCGGCCTGACAATGAAAGACTACGATTTTCAGTTAAGAAATCATTTTATTTTTCTACATAATCTCCCTTGACTTCAACACACTTGGTCCAGCGTTTCTCCAACATCAGTATTCCTTCTCGGAAGTGAGAGTCTGGAAGGCTGTGAAAATATTCATACACGGCCCTCTCAACTTCTGCATTGGATGCGAAGCGCTTCCCAGAAACAAATTTCTTCAAGTTTGGGAACAGATGGAAGTCTGAGGGTGCCAAATCAGGTGAATAGAAAGGATGGTCGAGCAAATCGTACCCCAGATCCCGCATTTCTCGCATCGCCAACGCACACTTGTGTACAGAAGCATTGTCCTGGTGAAAGATGATTTTTTTTTTCTTCAAGCCAGGCCTCTTCTCGCGAATTTTGGCACCCAGCTGGTTAAGAAGGTTGCAGTAATATTCGCCTGTAATTGTTCTACCTTTCTCAAGGTAATCAATTAACAGGATCCCTCTCGCATCCCAAAACACACTGGTCATGACCTTTCCGGCAGATGCGATCGACTTCGCTTTCTTTGGCGCTGAACCACCGGCTTCCACCCACTGCTTCGACTGCTGTTTCGTTTCTGGCGTGTAGTGGTGGACCCATCTCTCATCTATAGTGACAAATCGCCGCACAAAATCGGTCGGATCCCTATTGAATCGGTCCAAAGATTGCCGCGAAAATCGTTTGCGCATTTGCTTTTGATCGGCATTCAGTAAATGCGGCACCCATCTTGCGCAGAGCTTTCGCATCCCTAAGTTTTTGTGCAAGATGTTTCGCACCCTCTCTTCCTATATACACACAGCCTCAGCTATCTCACTCACCTTCACTCGCCTATCGTCCAACACGATATCATGCACTTTTTCGATGGTTTCGGGTGTGGTTGCGGTTTTTGGCCGTCTTTCACGTGGGTCATCTTCGAGGGACGTCCGACCACGTTTAAATTCAGCTGCCCACTTTTTAATGGTTGACATGGAAGGAGCAGAGTCCCCGTAAACTTTTGTCAACTTTAGATGAATTTCCTTAGGGGTTAACCCATCCAAAACGAAGAATTTTATCACCGCACGATATTCAAATTTATCCATTTTCACGAAAAACACGCAAGATGTCTACTGCAAAAATTCGTGTAAAGTAACTACTTGAGAGAACAAGTTGAAACTTGTCATACGAACTAATGAGAAGTGCACCCAGGCAGGTAAGATAAATTCTTGCTGATTGGAACGCCATCTCTGCGTCAGGCCGAGAACTTTTCACCTTGCCCTAGTACTTCTGGAATTGATCATTTAATACCCTACCCCTCGTCTTCGAATCCATCCCTAATATAGTGGGCGTGGCGTTCTGAAATTTTCAATTCAAATTCAGTAATATGCGTATCTTTCTATTCAGTGTTCACTTCCGCGACTTTTAAGATATTTTATCAGAAAAACTGATTTTATGACTTATGAGAACTTTGTAAAGTTCAGAATCCATGAACTTCGGTAACAAATAGTTACAAAGAGTTCATGGATTCTGAAGTTCTTACTGTGAGGAGAAGGCTTCTCCATCACAGTAAGAAGCTTTAGAAAATCAATATCAGGTTTTTTTTAAAAAAGAAAACGAAAAGTTGGCGTCGTATTATACAACGTATAGACGAATTGTAGAGAATATGAACGCCACAGAGACATACCGGTGCAAGGCTGACGTGCTCGCTAGAAAAGGCACAACCCTCAGAATTTTGTCGGAAAGTCAGAATTTATGTAAATTTCTCGCTACGTGTAAACATTTACTCATGCTGAATGTAATGAAAAATTTCAATAACAGATGGGAAACTCTTACTACTTATAGCGTCTCTAGACAAATTTAAGGCACTAAAAACCGACGGATATGGTTAAATCAACATAGATTTTGATGCTGATTACAAATCTATATATCTAGGGGGTACAAACTATCTATCAAAACTAATGTACCCTATACAGGGATAGAGGATAAAAGAATGAAGACATTGGATTGGTTGTCGACGCATTACATAACATCCGGTTGCGAAAAATATATAGCACCCTATGAGAAAATCTCTTCAGAGAGGCAGTAGCAACTACTTGTTGACTACCTGAAGAATCCCCGAAAAAAGAATCTTGTGTAGCTGAAGCTAGCTCCGAGTTTATTACGTTCACGAAAACCAAGTCCAAAGAATGATCCCGCCTCACTCTCTGAGAGGGAGTACGATGCGCTAAAAGATGCTCTTGAAAAAACCGCCTCTAAGATGGATCAGGACCAAAATATGTGGGTAGACTCTCTTGAAGGGTACTGACGTTAAGGCGGGTCCCAGGGGTATCAGCTCAATAAACGCGCATCAATGATGACCAGTATTCGGAGGAGTGCTGGCTCCACTGTTCGCAGCAACAATAAGGTGAGGTGTGTTTGCAGCGTCATCATACTACATTACAAGGACCAACTACGAGTATTATGCTACTTCGCAAAGACTACACTAATTGGTCTGGAGCTGGATAGGGGGCAAAGCTAAAAACAGTATTTTCGGAAAAAAGTCACTGTAAACCCAAAAATTAGACTGCATATTCCCGATCTAGGTGTGAACAAATTAGAGATTTTAATCTTTCGTAAAGCCCAGAATACATCCGTGTTGTTCATGGAGGTGGTCGGTGAAGAAGATAAAAAAAAAAAAAAACAGCAGCAAGAGCTTCATCGAATAAGAATGATTTTACTGTTAATGAACCTCGCAAACGAAATAAGGACAACGACCTTCGGATCTGAAATGTTCAGACCCTTAACAAGCCACGTGCAGCCTAAAAGTTAGCGAAGGCCCTAAACTTCTATAAAGCGGACATCAACTCGAATCAAGAAGTGCAATGCGATAGACCGGGCAAAATACGGATGAAAAATTGTGACATCTACTACTGTGACTGCTAAAGCAACAGAAGCAGCTATTATTTGTATGCGAATTTGTCGACAGAGGCAGACTTAAGCAAAAAGTCTTGAGTTTTAGGCATGCGAGAGACCACATAGTGTCAATTCGCATTAAGACAAAATTCAAAAACATCGACTTAATATGCGCTCACGCCTCCACAGAGGATAAAGACGATGTAACCAAAGATAGTTTTTATGAGCTTCTGGACAGGACTTACGACCGCTTTATGACGGATGTGAGATGTATCGTGCTTTGCGATTATAACGCAAAAATTGAAATGGAGAAATACAATCGAAAAATATAGCTTATACGACAACAAATCCGCAAACGAACTCAGGCTAATCGAGTTTCCGGCGGCCCAAAACATCACAGTAGCAAGCACACGATTTCCGCACATCAATATTCATAAGGGCACCTGACGCTCTCCGGATAAAGTAACTGTCAACCAGGTTGAATATCTCGATATTGATGCAAGTGAATAACACAAACACCACAACACCAAAGAATAAAATTTAACATCCAAAGGCTACAATCGCAAGATACTACCAGAGCATTCTCCGACCGAGTGTCCCTGAACCTCTCAAGAAGTCCAATGATGCCAACGTTAAATGCATAAGAATAATGGCATCATTGTGAGTAAGCCTTCAACAACGCCGCATTTGATATGCCTGTTTTCTCGCATCCACCACAGAGAAACCCCTGGTTTGATAGACGATGGCGCCCAAGCGCACCCAGCAAAGCATGGGGCCTATAAAGCGACGCTACATAGGGTGATGAGAGGAGCTTACGACACCTACAAGCAGAAGAGAAGGGAAGAACTCATGCTTCCAAGAAAGAAGCAGAGTGAATATGAAAACGTGAGATCCAGTCAATGGAGAGCTGTTATAGCAAGAATGATGTTCAAAAGTTTTACCAGAAAGTAAAAAGAGCATGCCAAGGCTACAAAGCTTGAACAGAAGCCTGTAGAGATGAAAAAGGAAATCTAGTGTCTAAACAATGATACCAGCGAAGAGATTAAGTAAAGAATCACTCTTGCCAACTGCTAATTCTTTGGGCTAAGAAGGCAATTGAGTGATCGTATGTAAAACCATCATCACCCCAGACCTGCTATACGGCTCAAAAGCATGGACGTTATCAAAGGCGGATAAAAACACCCTTGGTTGTCTTCAAAGCAAAATTCTTCGAGTAATTTTTGGTCCCGTTTTTGCTACGGGAAATGCAGGAGAAGTTACAACAATGAACTGTACCGGTTGAACACCGACATGGACCTAGTCAGAAGGGTTTGAATTCATCGCTTGAAATGGCTAGGACATGTAGAGCAAATTGACATCAACTCTCCGTCCCGGAAAGACTTCGAATCCATCCCAGAGGAACAACGCGGTAAAGAAAGACCTCACCTAAACTGGCATATACAAGTTGAAAAGCACCTTAACCGACTTCGTGAGCAAAGCTGGAGGTGAAAATCAAAAAATCAAGCTTGCTGGGGACATTTGTTGGTTGAGGTCCAGGTCCACCCCGGACTGTAACGCCATTTAAAGTAAAGAAAGAAAGGGCTTCATCGTTATAGTGGATGACCCACCGGAAATGTCGCTTAAAGATAAACAAATCAGGCTGTTCTTCGGAGCAGGACAGGTGCTTCCTATGCTCCTCCACACTCTACCTGTCGAGCTCCACAAAGAGACGAGACGTCCAATAAAGGTCACCTCAGACAATCCGCTCCTCGAAGCGGAGCAGCTGGACCTTTCCTAATCCAAATACCATGAATTTTTACGGGTAATCTAATCAGGCTCAAAATATTACAACACATTCTATAAAGGCGACACAAAGCGGCGGCACAGATGTATTTTCGGTGTATTTAGGAAGCCTTAAACTTAGTCCTAGGCTGTTTTGCTAAGGCCTACAATACTCGTACCATTTCAGGTAAATCTTCTCATGTATTAGAAACAAGATCTCTTAATTCTACATACGAGGTTGATGAACAAGCCGTACCTTAAGTAACGCATGCAGAAGAATCAGGGTCCACACGGGCTAATGGTCTGGAATTTGCTTTACACTAGAGGAATGAATGGGAACAACTTCTCCAAATCACTACACATACATTTAAAAAGGTAGGTCGGTGGATACAGTGCTATGCAAAGTAGTGTTTAAAGTCAAAAAGTTGCTGCGGCACAAGAAATTCACCCTAGCTACTTTTCTCGATAAAGATAGGACAACATTAGCTCTGAGGCTATCCTTAACAGACTTCACAGGGCGAAACTCAAAGCACTCGATTGTGTCCATGCTCAAGACACGCATGAATAGCTCAACCATAAGGAATGCCAGTCAAGGGAAGGGAGTCCGCTGAGTAACTACCCAGGGCTATATTGTGTTGCTGCTGATACAGCTCCCCGTAGTAGACGAGTCCCTAAGTAGTTTAAAAGCCTCTCTAAGAAATGAAAATACTTTCTTATGCGCATATACCCTTTACTGAAACCTCACCGCTCACCAGAAAATATTTATTCCCCAATTCATTCCTCGTAGCATAGGGAGGATAGACTATACAATTTTAAGATCTGGGAATAGTTTTAGATGCCATGTAATATTGAAAAAAACACATACATTTTTTTTTTTATAATTTGCACGTGTTAAAGGGGATATGAATACCCTTATACTAATTTTTAGAACACGTGCGTTTTTGTGGAAAGGGGAAGAGACAGAGAGAAAGATAGAGTGGTGTAGTTTGAAACTCAGGTGGTATTAAGTTTCTGTAAACTCCAAGGGAGGCTGTCCAGATAACTGGGGAGTATTTTGTTTGTTTTCGCTATTATTGTCATTGCTTCTGATTCACAGTATTTTTTTCCGTCCTCCTGAAGTCATCATCACGATCAAGTTGCATTTTAGCCATATGACCACCCAACTGCCAGTGTTATGCCTTCACAGTAGAGTTGACTTAGCTTTCGCAAGTGATCGACTTTTTTATTTATTTCATGTGAAATAAATAGATGATTCTTGACATCAGGATTCGAACCGTGAATCAACAGCGTGACAAGCGATGATGTTACCACTACACCACGGCCACCCTAATACATGCGTATGTTAAAGAGTGTTCGGTAACACTTATGGTTTCAAGCCGACCTTGTTACATTAGTTGTACACACCGTTAGTGAGGCTCATTTTAACATGACACGCTACAGTCTATTGAAAGACTTCTGAGAAGAAGTAGCACCTTTCTACTTTAACCAAAATCGAAAGAGAAACCAGCTTTGGGATAAATGCATCTTTGGATCGATACCCCTAGCTATACTTAATCTCATTCGTCTGAATCTCTACTGTAGCATCATTGACGCAGGGACCACACTCAAGCACAGGTAAACGGGGCAGCAGCACCGCATTGCCATTTGTCTAACCTGTCGTGATGTAGGCGTTTGACTATTAGGATGCAGCTAACTACGAGTACCTTACTCAGGCATTAATATTTGATGGAAGGTTTAGTACTAAAATTCCCGATAGAAGTGAGTTGATAAATCAAAATTAATGGGGAACTGGCCTTATTTACTGACGTATTCGAAATTAACTTTCGAACTTTGATAGGACTAGTCTTCGATTAAAAAAAAGGCCCCTTTTTCTACTTAAACTTATTTATTTATTTATTTATTTATTTATTTAGCTTAATTCAAGCAGAACTTAATAACTACACTAAAACTAGACTATTACTAAACACAACTTAAGACTAAGGCTAAGTACTTAAAAACTAAACTTAAAACTAAAACTAAAGTTATTAGGGCGGAGGAGTGGAAGTGGAATTCTGGAGGGCGTTTCTAAGTGCAAATCTGCTGCAGTGAAAATCAAAAGAGCTGTGCGCGCCGTTGGCCAAACGTAGCATTCTAGACATTGGCTCGTTACAACCATAATTGGTGCGATGAAAATTGAGACGGAAGATGGGTACAGACCTCAGGAGGCGTGGGTTAGTGTTAAGGGAGATCATTTGGAACAGATTAGGGCAGTCGATGTTTCCTGCTAACAGCTGATGTACAAAGAGTACGTCAGCAATTTCTCGACGTATTTCAAGTAGCTGTACGTTAATTAATTTCAAACGATTCTCATAGGGGGGTAAGTTATGCCAGTCAGACCAAGGAAGACCGCGAAGAGCAAAACGGATGAACCTGCTTTGAACAGCCTCTATTCGAAGGGAATGGGTATCATGATAGGGGGACCATACTTGGCTAGCATATTCGAGAATTGGCCGAACAAATGTGAAGTAGAGAGATTTCGTGACGTAGGGGTTAGAGAATTCTTTAGACCAACGTTTTACGAAACCGAGCGCAGAGTTGGCTTTGCTAATAATGTTGTCAATATGGCAGCGGAAATTTAGTTCTCTGTCACAGATAACACCCAAATCGCGTAATAAAGTTACAGAAGGGACGAGCTCGTCAGACATGAAATAGGATCTAGGGGCTGGAAGACGCTTTCGGGAATATGTAATAGCTTGACATTTGTTGACGTTGAGCTCAAGAAAATTTTTTTGACACCAGGTTGAAAAGTTGTTCAAGTCAACTTGAAGTAGGCAAGAGTCGGCGGGGTTTAAATTGTGCCTGAAGATTTTCATGTCATCAGCGTAGATGGATAGATAAGAGTCTTTGATGATGAAGTCAACGTCGTTAATTGACAAAATGAAAATTAGGGGACCAAGATGGCTACCTTGAGGGACCCCGGAAGTGGCTTTAATGGGGTCGGATACAGCCGATCTAAATAATATTTTGTATTGACGTTCCTCAAGGTAGGATTTAATCCAGCCAATGAAACTCAGTTGGAAGCCAAGGGATTTGAGTTCAAAAAGAATGATTCTGTGCGAGATTTTATCGAAGGCCTTACTAAAATCTGTGGCAATTACATCAACTTCTTTGCCATCCTCTAATGCACACAGAGTCGTAAATACGAATTCCGTTAAGTTAGTAGTTGTTGACCTTCCCTTAAGAAAGCCGTGCTGGTTAGGGGAAAAGATAGACTTACAATGGAAGAACATTGTATCGTAAATAATGCTTTCAAAGAGCTTAGGAACGCAGGAGAGTTTAGCAATGGGCCGGTAGTTGGAGATTTCATTCTTGGGACCCTTTTTGTGAAAGGGAATTATGTAAGAGCTCTTCCAAAGCTTGAGGAAGACTCCTTGTGCGATAGATATCTGAAAGAGAGCCGTGAGGGGTTGGGCCAGATGGTTCAAGCAATTTTTCAGTACTATTGAAGGGATACCATCAGGACCAGGAGAGTATTCGTTCTTGAGTTCTTTTATCTTTTCTTTCACGTGTTCCACGGTTATGTCAACGGAGACTAACGAGGTTTGGGCACAGTTTTTCATGTACGAGAAGTATTCAAGATCAACTTCAAGCCCATGGTTGCTAAATGATTGGCTGAAAAAGTGGGCAAATAAATTTGCGATTATCTTAGGATCACCGGAGGAAGTGTTAGACAATTTTAAAGTAGCTGGATAGTTGTCAGATTTTCTTTTTGTGTTGATGAATTGGAAAAATCGTTTCGGATCGGAGATCATGGTATGCTGGATTTGGTCTAAATATTCGAGATATAGAGATTCACAGAGTTCGGAAAAGTGGGTATATGCGTGGAGGTAATTGGAAAAGTCAGAGTGCAAACGAGATTTAAGGTTCGTGTGCCAAAGTTTATTTCTTCTATTACGAAGCGAGCGCAATTCTTTGGTGAACCAGGGTGGGGATTGACGAGGAGTTCTTCTGGAGCACGAATGGGACGGATTGTGTGAAACAGTTGAAGATTTCGGTATAGAATAAAGCGAGAGCACCGTCGATAGTAATTCTAGGATTTTCAAAAATGACATTGAAATTAACGTTACTCAAAAGGTTATTCAGTTTTATGAAGTCAGCTTTACGAAAATTAAAACTGTATGAGTTTTCAGAGTGTACAGTTTTATTACCGTTGTTGTAAAAAAATGTGAGAGATAGAGGTGGGTGGTAGCGGTCTAATTTGGAGAGAAGGTGGTTGCTCGCTGATACGACGCAGTTGTCGGCATCTGATGAGAAAATAAGGTCGAGTTGTCTACCTAAGTAGTTAGTAACGCCGCTTAACTGGTAAAGGCCGGAGTCAGAGACACAGTCGATGAATAGGACCTCCTTATCTGAGGAGGATGCACAAGTTTAACTTGACATTGTTAATGCGGATCGTCTCGGGATAGTTCACAATAAGTACTATAGGAGCTGTAGAGACGAAAAGTAATGGAATCTGGAAGATTAAGGACTCTTGACGCTTTTTCTAAGAATTTAAAAATAGACGTAACGTTGAGGTGATGGATTTCCTGGGATTCATATCTATGAACTTTTGTGACTTTTTTCAAGCTCACAGCATGAACTTCAATGAACCCACCGGTTTTCTTCTTCCCCTTAGTCTCAATGTAATGAATGCCCAAGAAATAACCCTGACACCAGCGGACTACATTCACCATTCTGAACTTAATTGTAAATATTTTGCAGAGGCAGGTATACAAATTAAACCACAGGGAATTCAAAAAGACCCTAAAAGGACGCATACATAGTCTCAACTGCCTCAAAAATCTATAATAGGTATCTCTCCTCTCGTTGAGAACGATTCGTAGAAGTTTGTAATGGAAATAATAAGTACAGACGAGCTATGTAAGTAAAAAGTAAAAATTCTACCATAAGAAGTCCTCTAAAAACAATTTCATTGTACTCTCCCACTCAATTCAAGAAT
Source organism: Pocota personata (assembly GCA_963082735.1). Classification (NCBI taxonomy): domain Eukaryota; kingdom Metazoa; phylum Arthropoda; class Insecta; order Diptera; family Syrphidae; genus Pocota; species Pocota personata. The sequence goes on along the minus strand of OY720429.1, from coordinate 41,847,050 downwards.
AAAGCAAAAAAAAAGATGAAATTCTAAGGAACTTGCAGCAATTTATCTGCAGCACCCAGAATAAACAGTCAACCTAAGAATACTACATCCTGGCATCAAAGTGATTTGTAGTTTCTGAATTTCTTTTCTTTTGTAAGCAGTGTAGCAGGCGCCATTGGCATTGTTAAGAGCTAAATAGCTGAAGCCACCAAAACAACACAGCTGCCATGGTCTCCACGCCACACAACAATACAGAAAACACAAGGGAATCTGTCTAGGCTACCACCATTACCGTCATCATCATTGCCACCATAGACAAAAGCCACGACACTACCATCAAGGACAGCACACAAAAAGCTCAGTACAGCTGCTCCAGCTCCAGCTATGCTTCTACTACTCCTGGCTGTTGTTGTTGCTACAAAATGGATGTGCTTCTCGTAGCAAAGACAAATTATACAGACGTTCTGTTCTGCTCCTCTCAGCCCAGTCTAATGTTCCGGCTGCTATTAGATTCTTTTGACGTTTTCCAGCTCCCGTGAATACAAACCACAACACTTCAAGTCCCTCGCGTCCAAGCTGTGTCTATTGTTGACTTAACACTGCTATCAGAGAGATTTGTTCGCCTTGTGTCCTCCAAGGAGGCGACACAACACCAGGCCATAGATTTCCAAGATGATCTCGACAAGATACCATTTTGTTTTTGTTTTTTTTTTAACGGACGCGAAACGACTCGTAGCCAGCACATCTCACATCTGTAGTGGATCGGTGACGGCGGCAATGTTTTCACATGGAGGTGAGAAGAGCACTAAAAAAAAAAAGAACCCAAACCCAGTCTAGGAGCAGTGACTGTGCCACAACAAGAGTAGCAGCAACAGCAGCAGTAACGACACAGAGTATTAGACTCATTCGCCTGATGGCCTAAATGTGCGCCAGAGCTTGCCGTGTGCTTGCTCTGGTGTAGGCGTAGAAATAACAAAAAATAAAAAAAAACAGGCGCTTGAGCTTAGACAATGCCTGGCTCCATCCATGACTCCAGATGATGCTGATGGTGATGGCTTCAGTACACAAAAAATATGCAAGATGATTTAATACGCTGGTGCTTTGATTTATGCTGTGATGTTTGGCTACAAACAAAAACCGTCGCTTGGTTGGAGATGGAAGATGGGTATGGAGATGCGCCGGCCGATCTGGTTGGGAGAGCTATGGATTTTTCTTTTTCCCAGGCCAATGCAATGAGTCGAATATTAGTTGGCTATGATTTGGGTGATTGGAGAAAGTGGTACAGAGCAGAAGGAAATATTTTCGAATGAAATGTTATGAATTCAGGGCGAAAGAATGTGATGCGTTGGGAGTGCATTGATACTTTCAAGCTGCTATACCTATGAAGACAACTATAAAATTACCTCTTTAACCATTATGAAATATTGACGAGCGTGCTAAAAAACTCAAACAAGAATCACGGAAAGTACTTACCACATTTTGCAGTTTCTGCGTCCAACTGACCAAAGCTGGGTGCTTGATGAACGACAATCCGGTAGCTGGATATCTGCTATATTTTTATCCCCAGAAAGCTGAATAGGAGCTTTATACTAAATAATCACGTACCCCACTCATGGAGACGGGTGAGAGTGGTTTTCATCTCGAAGGCGGGTAGGAGCGGTCATGAAAAGTAAAAGATTTCAGGCCAATCAGCTTGACCTACTTTGTTTTGAAGACTTTCGAACGCGTTCTATACCATCTGCGAGATATAATAGAACAAACATCCCTCTCCAATTCCCAACATGTATACCTCAAAGGAAGATCTACAGATACAGCTCTTCACGGGGTAGTACGAACAATAGAAAAATCTATACACTATAAAAAATACACCCTGGCCACCTTTCTAGACATAGAAGGAGCCTTCAATAATGTACATACTGAAGCAATTCTTGAGCCTCGCACGGAGCTATGAATAGAAAACTATCTGGAGTCATTGGATTGTCACTCGAGCAAAACTGAATTGATACTCTTCACCGCAAAAACCAAAATACATGACTTCACACTTCCTCGACTTAATAGCCACCCACTTTCCCTATCACCCAGTGCAAGCTATCTAGGAGTTATCTTAGATCCTAAACTTAACTGGAAACTAAACATAGAACAACGGGTGAAGAAAGAATGTATTGCTTTCTATGCCTGTAACATGACCTTCAACAAAAAATGGGGCCTACAACCAAAATTGACCCTATGGATGTACACAGCCGTGGTATGTCCTATCCTCACATATGGCTCAATAGTATGGTGGCCGGCTCTAAGAAAAGGCTACAACATAACCAAACTTAAGAAGGTTCAGAGAAATGCATGTATAGGTATCACAGGCGCGTTACGATCAACACCATCGGATGCTCTAATGGTTCTTCTGCATCTCTTTCATTTAGATCTACACATAACAAACATTACAGCACATAGAGCGAACAGACTCAGAGAGTCTGGGTGCTGGACTCCGAAACCCTACGGCCACAGTAATATTTTGGATTCTCTACCGAGAGAACTCGTATCGACTCCAACAGATTACATTACCCCCAAAATGATCTTTACAAAACGTTTTGACGTACAATTCCCCTCAAGAAGAGAATGGCAAGTTGGACAGGTGGTCAAGGATTTCGATCTAACAATCTACACAGACGATTCAATGATGGGCTGTGGAATGGGTGCGGGTGTGTTTTCCGAATCCGTGAATATATAAACTTCCGGACACCGCCAGTGTTTTCCAGGCGAAATTACTCGCTATCCGTGAAACAGTTATCAAAGCTATTGTCTCGGTTACTATATCATCCCAACTAGTAAAAGAATGCCGAAGGGAGCTGGCCTCGCTAGATGGTCAATTCAGGATAACCCTAATTTGGGTTCCATGGCATACCAACGTTCATGGTATAGGCAAGGCTCAGCCCTTCAGTGTTCATTCGCAAAACTAGTTCACGTTCCGCTGGGAGCAGTCAAGGCAAAAATCTCCTCAATCTTCCTTAGAAAAGCTAACTTCAGATGGGCTGGGCTAACAAACTGTGTTATATCTAGAAAGATATGGCCAAACTACAGCAAGGCAAAGACAGACGACTTCCTAAACAGAATGTGTAAAGACCACGGGACACTGGCCGATAGGAGACCACGCAGCCAGATTAGGTATCCCACATAATGCTCACTTCCGCAGTTGCAAGGTCGCAATCGAAAAAGAAACCCTCACACACTATATATACGCCTGTCCGGCTCTAGCTAGGGCCAGACAACGAGCATTAGGCAAACCATTTTTCAGAGAACTAATAACTTTCTTAAATTCCACAGGTTGGATTTAGAGACTTCTTATCAAGACACCTTAATAGCCAGGTTTACATGAGTTGTGGTATCAAAACGGCACCTAGTTCTAATTGGGTTCTTAGAACCGCCACTCCTACCTACCAGTATAAGCTAACCACAGTCGAAGTTTTCGGAGATCCATCGAATACCATGACTAATTGTGTGGTAGTCCTCTCGGGTTTGAGCATATACTCGTAGTAAATGTTGTGCTGTGGCTTGTTGCTTGAAGCTGACAAGCTTCAATGCAATGGCACTCCCGCTTTCTTGTTGAATGGGATTTTCACGTCATATCTGCCATCTTCTTCTTGATAATGCGTTTTCACAAAGATTTGTTCACATTCCTTATCACTTTGTTTTTAATATCCTGGTTGTGCTCTCCAAATTTTTTAATCTGTCGATCCATTGATGTTTGAGCTACTAGCCCGGTGATACTAACGCCGAATAAGGACAGGTATTGGTTCCCTGAAAATGTTCGATGTCGAGATTTGTAACAAACAATACTCAATTCTGTCTGTACTTTTAATGATTTGATTTAAATTTCGACTGTAAGTTGAATATAAACAGCATTCCAACTGGTGGAAGTACGTTGGAGCCAGTCGAGCACTTTATTTTAATGGTATTCCACCTAAGATGAGCTTGCCTAATTGTGACCTTTGATCTATCAAGGAATTATTAGCGTCCATCTAGAATTATGTCGCCATATGATCATATGAGCATGGGAAGTGAGCCAGGGAAGTAGGATCAGATAGTTCGAGTTCATCGAACTTACCAGTTTATAAGTTTCTAGGTGCTTCATATTTTGCCCTATCAAAACTCACGCAAGATTTGAACTTTGCGCCATTTGTGCGGTAAAGTGTTGCCAATGAAAAAAAAAGACAGCGTGACAGTTCAAGATTATTAACCCTTTCATGCCCGATGTTGCGTGCACGGACGTTGTGTTTCCGTTATCATTTTTTCCATATTTTGTGCTCCGATGTTTTTTTGTTCTATTTTTCATTTTTTGCGAGAAGTTTTCTGTACCTGAATCAATAACGGTCGATTGAAATTTGTAGATTTACATTTATTTACGTCATGATCTTTGAAGTGTATGGTTGAATGTGATTTTTCGATATATTTTGTAAACAATATTTTTGGTAAGTTAATGCTTTTATTTTGCAGTTTGTTGATATTATGTGGTAAAAAATAGACCCAAATAATATATTCAAAGTGAATTTTAATGATAAATTGTGAATAGTGACTTTTAGGGATCTTGAAATTTTGATGTTGCATTGGCGCAACATTGGGCAACCACTGGTATATTAAATTGGTTTTATTTTTGTTACGACAATAATGGCTTCGCGTAAGGGTTTAACGGTGGACGAAATAAAGATGATGATGGATTTTAATTGGGATGATTCGGCAGATGAAGCAGAAAATATGGGCGACGATGATTTGTTGGATGAAATTATCTAGAAAGGAACTGCAGAAGTTCTGACAAATTGAGAAGATTCTGAAGCTAATGGTCCTGAAGACGACGAAGAAGTTCTTGATGAAGAACCTTGCATTAGCCAGAAAGTGTGTGACAAACCATCGCAAATGCACACCAGGATCGATATAAAAAAAGCTGAAATGGATAAAAAAAATATATGGAGCCTATCGATATTAGTTGGAAGGGGGAATTGTCAGAAAAGGGAAATGTGGTTATAAAATCACCTTTGGAATATTTTTGCATGTTCATGGACAACGAAATTATAGAAAAAAATTGCGAAGAATCAAACACATATTGTCTACAGCAGACGGGAGATGAGCTGAAATTTCAAACTATAGAAATAGAGTGCAACATTGGCATTTTACTCTACATGGGAGTTTTAAAATTACCACAAAGTCGAATGCCATGGTCGAAAGAATTGCGACTTCCGTTAGTGGCGGATGCTATGTTCCGCAATCGTTTCGAAAAAATAAATCAATTTTTTCATGTAAATGATAACCAGCTGCAACTACCTAGAAGTCATCCCGATTACGAGCTATATGTTGGGGAGGGAACATGTCGTAGTTACGGACTTGCAATCTCTTCTGATATTGTCCTACATCTAGCGTCTTCTTTACCAAAACGAAAAAACTTCAAGTTATTTTTCGACAACCGGTTTTGCTCAATAAGCCTGATGGTGGCTTTGAAGAAAGTTGGCATACTTTCTGTGGGCACAATTCGTGGTAATAGATTAAAAAACTGCAATTTACGCACGGACAAGGAGCTGGCTTCATCAGGGCGAGGTTAGTGTGATTATAGAGTTGAGCGAGAATACAACAATAAAGGTGTCCAACTCATTTCCCACTATGTTGCTGCAGAGCCATTGAGAAAATGTCGGCGAAGGAATGCAAAAACAAAGGAGTACTGCGAAATTGATCGCCTGGAAATAGTCGCTGAGTACAATAAGTATATGAGCGGCGTAGATCTGGCCGACATGCTTATTGAACTTTATCGCATCAATCATCAGTCCAGTAAGTATTATACACGCATCATCTACTGGGGTTTTGTCACTGTAGTTACCAATGGTTGGCTCCTATATAGAAGAGATCTTAAATCGCATTATCCAACCCAAAAACATATGCCACTGATTCAGTTCCAAACACAAATAGCTCATGGACTCATACGTAAAATGAGAAATCCAACAAACAAAGCTAAAAGAGGTCGTCCTTCCTATTCACCCTATATGTCTTCTGAGTCGATATCAGATACTGCAACTTCATCCAGGACCAGAAACACACCAAACATATCTGAAAAACGGCGATAAGTGGCAGCACCCATGGAGGAAACGAGATTCGACCGAATTAATCATTGGGTATAATGGACTACTAGCGGTCGAAGCCGGCATTGCAAAAATGGTATTCCAAACTCCAAGTGCACAAAATGTGATGTATATTTATCTTGCAATACGTTTTATGGAGTATCATAAAAAATAAAGCTCTATTTTGTTTGAAAGTAATAGTTTCATTTATATGGCATTTTCAAGAAAATTGTTTGTACACTTAGTTGCCCAATGTTGCGTATACGCAACATTCTCGCCCGTCACACCCAGTCCGAATATCAGACTCAAACTTTGTATTTATCTTTTTTAGGCTCCTATTTAACTATTTTGGCCAATAAATATTTTTTTAAACAACCAGAAATAATTCGGGCGTCAAAGGGTTAAAGATGCGAAAGAACAACACGTTTTCATTGCTGAGCAATATTTTAAAAATAATGAAGGTTTGACAGCTACAGTTCTCAATTTTCGTGCAAAATATGGTCGGAATAGTGATTTAACTTCATCAACTGTGAAGAGATTATCAGGCAGTCTGGATCAACAAGTCGGTCAACACAAAACATCAAAGCAGTTCGTGAGAGTGTTGTTGAGAGTCCAGGAACATCAATTCGGCAAAGTGGTGGAATTGGAAATTTCAAGAAGCTCTCTACAGCGTATTCTCACGAAAGAAAGTATCATTGAATCATTTACAATTTTTAATTAAAAACCTGTGTTTTCTATCAAAATTACTTCTTGCGTGTATTTTAGGACACCCTTTATATTGTTATCGACTGTTCTTCATTACCGTCAAATGGGATCTGAAAAATGTCAAGCAAACCAAAATGGTGGCCAAACAACATCGGCCTGGAACGTAAGAAACACTCTGTAGTATTATAGAGCCCCATGATGTGGTGTTAATGTCCATGTTGTTTAATGCCGCTAAACCTTCCACTGTGATGTTCAGTTCATTCTTTATTGCATTCACTGGGTTTGAATATCCTCGTTGCTCGGTCTTTAATAATTTGACAGAATGCATTGACACCATCTTTCTTTTGTTATTGTATCTGGATTTCAGTACTTCCCATGCAGTGTTGTAGTTTTTATTGGAAATTGTTAGGTGTTCAATGAGTTCGCTCTCCAGATGAGTCTGCAAATACTCCAACTCTTCCTGGGTGCTAAGGCTACTTTTGTCATTTGATATTGCCAATGCAGAAAGCTCCCTCGAAAGGTTGGTATTTTTAGCTGAAGTAGCCTCGTTTCCCAGTACGTATTTGATCTACCCGTGATATATTGGTTTTACCATGTGGACGCCATCCGGTGATGGCAATGATTGGTATCTTGTTTAACATCTTTATGCTCGTTGTGAGTCACACACGTTGTCTTGGGGTCTTCTTCGAATTCTCTTCTTCTTTTCTTTACGGCGAAGTTGTAATCCGGAGTAGAAGGATCACAACCCTACTGGTCCGCCTGTGGGGTTTGCCGGTTTGACCTCAGGAAGTACCGGCAGACTTCCCGATTTCGGATCACTTCATCACTGAGGCCAATCAAATGCTGGTGTTTTTGCATCCGTGTGATCCAGTTGTTTTTTGGTCTGCTTCTTTTGCGCGATTGTGTGGGAATGTTGAATTTTGATGGGGTTCGAAGGATCTCTCCTCTGAACATGACAATACCAACTGAGCCGGTCGTGTTCTATCTTGCTTATGATGGGTTCTTTTACATGGAGGCTTCATCGGACCTTCGAACTTATTATTCTATCAAGCTTTGTTACTCCTGCTGTCATGCGAAGCATCTTCATCTCAGCTGCTGGTAATTTGCCCTCATTCTTTTTGTACATTGTGAACCGAATGTGAGCGCCGGACGTTCAACTGCGGTGTAGAGCCTTCCTTTCAGCTTAGGGGGCATTTTTCGATCACAGAAATAGCGTCGTTTTCCCGCCACTTCATCCACCCTACGCTTACGCGATGATTGGTATCATTATCACAAGTTGTTTCGCTATTGATCATAGATCCCAGATATTTGAACTATTCGCTCTTGGGAAGCACTTTTCCATTCAAGTAAATGTCTGAAATAGGCCGGTGTTGATCAGAGAAAGGACAGCACAGATACTCTGTCTTTTTTGAACTAATACGGTACCCATTTCCCTCCAAAACATCCACCCATATAGTACATCAAGTGCTCGTTGCAGGACCGTTTGATCTTCACTTATGATAGCTCCATCGTCAGCAAAGAATAACTGATGCACTTTGGGGTCCGTCACTTTTTCTTCAAGCAGATAATCAAGGACTGCAATAAATAGCAAAGGACTGAGGACTCTTCCCTGGTGTACACCGACTTTGATTGGGAACTAATCGGTGACTCCTGCGGGACATCTTGCTCTTGTCCTTGCTGCCTCATACATACATGTCCATGATCATGTTGTCTATCAGAGGCTTTTTTTTAAACTCAACCAACACCATGTGCAAGTCTTTAAGGAATCGCGATGTTTTTCCATTATGATCCTTATACTTTGTATTGCATCTGTTGTTGATTTATTCGAGACAAACCCGTACCGGTCATCAGATAATACCCGCTCAACGATTTTCATGGTGTGTGACATCAGCTCGATAGAACGGTAGTTATCGCAGTATCGCGTATCGCCCTTCCCTTTGTGCAAAGGAAGAAGATAACTTTCCCTCCACTGATTAGGCAGTGCTCATAAGTTTGGAGATAAGAATCATGAGCCATCTAGACCCGATGTCTCCCATCTTTTTCCAGAACTCAGAGGGTATCTCGTCTGGCGCAACCGCTTTTCTTTTTTTGGAGTATTTGACCGCATTCCTAACTTCTTCGAGCGGCTCTTGGAAAGCATACCCGGGAAAACTGTTCGTTCAGAAGTTTTTCACAATAGTGTCGCCATCTGTGAAGAATTTTGTCGTCTTGCACAAGAAGGGCGACTTCTTGAGCATTGTTAATGAATTTTGTGGAACGAATCTCCTGAGCATTTCTTCTTCTCTGGGCGGCTATTTTGAAGATAGTTGCTCCCTTATTCAAGTTGTTTTGTTAAAGCTCCTGGATAGCCTGGTTCCTATGAGACGCCGAAGACTATATTTCCTCCAACTCCCGATAGAGGCCTTCCATACTTTTTGCTTGAAATTGGGAGCACTTCTTCTTCGCGAGACCTTTGCAACATCTATATATCACTTCAAGGCGAGCTTCTTCATCTCTATTAGTAGAAGAGCACTTTGACCAAGCTTGTACCAATTGATTCTCAGCCACCTTTGTTTGCTCATTTGTTTTCTTCCCCGTCTCCATAAAAATTTCTGTCAGAAGGAGACGGTGTTGCTGGGCGATCACCTCTCCCAGGATCACTTTGCAATCTTTAACCCGGGGCTACATGAAACTGGCTACCAAATGGTAGTCAATCTGGGTTTCATTTCCGCCACTGCTGTAAGTGATTAGGTGCCCGCTTTGACATTGTGAACTCCATACATTTATTTAAACATCACCGGAATGTCTCCTGTCTTTCCCTATTTTATCGCTTTTTTTTATAAAAAATGCTCCAACGAAATAGCCATTTGCATTTCTCCCCTTCAAAATTTCACCTGCAAATAAAAAAAAAAAAATACATAAATATTAAATACGCGTCATGCTTCGAATGCACATCAGTTCATCCTTAAGCCCAACTTCGGTCGTACTGTAATGATCTACCAGGCACTGTATTTCCGCATCACTACAACCTTCAAACCTTTAAAGCCAGCGTGTACAGACTTCTCCTCTGTTTCTCTTCCCGATTTTTCTAAACGCCCGTGCCCTGAAACAATATAAGGTTATTCATATTCCTTTTGGCGCGCCCAGATAAAAAAAAAAAAACCCTAGCAATCACTTTTACCGTGGAAATTCTAGAATTCAAGGATCTTCCCGAGAAATTTTACAAATCGAGAGAAAAAAAAACATCCAAATCCTTTGCTATCACGGGTTTTATTTCCTTAAAAGCGAATGTATACCATATCAATTGACTAATTTTCTACTATCTTCAACATTCTTGAACCACTTGTCCAAATATCCATCTTTTGCACAACTCTCCATCAGCGTCTTGAACTCATTTATCACCTCGTCCATTGATTCCATCATCAAAATACTGCGAATTTCCTGCTTTATCAGGTCTACCAACACATCGTCTCTCCGCTCGCGCCTTCTAACCATAGCCTCCAACTTAAACAAATGCTCATCCTCAACACCGGGAAACAGTTCTCTCATCGCATCGGCCAAGTTAAACAAATACTCTCGATTCGGTCCGCTAGGTCCAGCCGTCGTATATATCTGCTGAGCAATTGGCTCCAAATTATCGTCATCACCACCAGCAAATGACTCATTATCATTCGTGGCAATATACATGATGATGTCAATGGAGTTACCCACACCGAACTCAGTGAATCTCACTGTACACCTCTGATAGCCGTTCTTCTCTCGAAAATCCAAATGTGCCAATACCTCATCCTTCTGCTCCTTAGCTATTCGATACGCAACGCCATAAACTCGTCCCTGGCAATCTGCTGAGGGCACTAACGTCACTACTCGGCCTGGTTTGTCATGGGTTCCTCGATGGTCGATGCTGTGCTGAAAGAATCTCCTCTGGTATCCCTCAATGTAGCCCTGCTTCTTGGCGATGTAGGGAAAGTCTGCTTTCCAAACTAGTGAGCCATAACCAAATATCCAGAGGTCCTCATCTGTTGGTGGAATGGATGAAGCTTCTGTGGTTCCAGCTCGACGCTTATTACAAATCACTTTCTCATCGTAATACGTGAAGAGCGATTGAAAGTGCTCAAGAAATAGTATATCCACGAGGGTGCTCACTTGAAGGTGGCTGGCTTTGGTCAAGTCCTTACTGGGGAGTAGAATTTCACGAACTTTTTGCCAATTATCACTGTTTGTCGGCAGTAATCCATTGCTTTCCCCAGTGGACATGGTTCGGCTCCCACGTATGTTGATGCTATTCGCGACGTGACGTGTGACAGATATCAGCTGATTGGCAGAGGAATTATTTACAGCCTGAAGGTAGACTTCGGTTTATTTGATTATTTTGTGGAACATATGTGGATGGTATGAACTAGTGATGTAACGAATTTCTGATTTTGAATTCGCGAGTTAGTGCAAATGCAAGTCGTCGGCGTACGAACGTTTGATTTGATTTGCGAACAAAATTTATCTCCGACAGCGAATGCACACGAACGACATCTCAGCAACTGTGCACGACATTCTTACTATAAAATGCTGGATAAAAAAAAAAATTACTTGACATTTATTTTTATTTAATTTTTTTAAGGAATGAGCTCAGTAAATAAAAAAGCAGCGCTTAGACATCTAAAGCAAACGCTATCTGCTCAGCTCGGCTGCTTGTGTGATTTCCAATAAAAATTATAACGTTGAGGTAAAAAATACTAAATAATAAAATAGCCCCTTCGGGTTGGGGACAGAATATACCCGAGGTAGGCATGCCTGTCGTAAGAAGCGACTAAAATTCACATAAGCGGAGACGAAAACTTCACATAAACGGCAAAAAAATAAATTAAATGACCTGGTCCTCCTGGCAAGAGGTTTGTGTGTTTACTACCTAGTAAAACTGAAACAGTTATATAAAATATGGCAATGAACAAAACAACAGATATGAATACCCCAGGTGGCAGACCAGGTAAACTGGAAAATCCATCCTCCTCGGAGGTCGGTCCCATGGACTCTGGGGGGGGGGACCATTTATTGCTTTTTAAACAAAACTCCAGAATGAGTTCACTCACGGCAAGAACTCCACCAAAAAAAAATAGCGCCAAAAAACCTCACGACCAAAGATAGCTCTATAATTATAAGCATTCCAAAAGCACAAGAAGAACAATCTGGAACTGAACCCAGTATAGTTGAAAGTGAACATAAATCAGATTCACTAGCGAAATTAAAAACAAACAGTTATTATAAAGAATGGCAAGCTGAACTCAAAGCAAGGAAAAATCTAGAAGAGATTGTTATAAGCCTGCAAAAACAAATAAAAAACCTAGAGGTAAAAGTTGCCTTGTTGGACTGTACAAATAAATGTCCTGTCCAACCAAGCCAGCAAGATGACAAAAAAGAATGCCTCACAGATGAAGAGAAGCTTGCACTAGAGACAGAAGGACATCTGAAGAAAAGTAAAAGGCCAACGAAAAAACGCAAGACTGAAGAGAATCCTGAAACATCTGAAAGAAAACATGATAGTATGGCTACTGCAAAACATGCAAATTCGCAAGCTGAGTCTAGGGATAAAGACAGCTATTACCACCACCAATAATGATCTCCGGAGTAGACAGATTTGGTGAGTTAAAAAGAATAATTGACCAAAAAAGCAAAGAAAACATGCAAGCTCACATCATATAGCAACTATAATTGGAAAATAAATGTCGATGATAGTGACACTTATAGAGAAATCACTGATGAGCTAACGAAAATAAAGTTGCAATGGCACTCATATGAAAATAAGGCTACTAGACCATTGAGAGTAGTAGCCAGAAGTCTTCACTCCTCGTGTGATGAACATGATATTGTTGAAGACTTGACTAATAAAAATTTCAAAATCAAAAACCTAATCAAAAAAGAAAGAATAAAAGATAACGATTGGAAACCAATGACAAGAAATAGGAAATTACCTCTTTTTATACTCTCCTTTCATAATCAAGAAGATATTGAAAAGGTATACGCTATTAGATCAATAATGGGTATTGTTGTCAAGATTGAGCCACTTCGTAGAAGTTCCAACACAATACCTCAATGCAAAAGATGTCAGGCCTACGGGCATACGCAAAGCTATTGTAAAAGGGATTTTGCATGCGTTAAATGTGAAGGAAAACATCCAACAGTCGACTGTCCACTAAAGAAGGATGAAAAAGCGAAATGTATCAACTGTCATGGAAATCACTCAGCTAACTTCCAGCAAGCACCATCAAAACTCGCTCAAAAATAAAAATGACGAACAAGTAAATGTTGTAAACAATAAAGTAGACAAAAGATCAATTGATTCTAAAGCAAACACGTCAGCTGTAAATAACAATACACGAAAAGAAGAAGAAATATCAGTAAAGGAAATGCTCTTTACTATTATCCAAAGATTGGATAACCAAGATAAAATAATTGAGCTACTAACGAAAGAAGTCTCCACAGGAAAAATTCAACAAAGTAATAATGATTAAAAATCTGAAAGTCGCAACCTGGAATGCAAACTCCCACACATCTCTGAATTTCAGGCTTTTCTATGCAATGAAGACATTGATGTTTGCCTGATTTCTGAAACCCATTTTAAATAGGGAACAAAAATTAGAATCCCAGGGTATCTCTGTTACCACTCTCCCCATCCAGCTGACAGTCTAGCACTGGGAGGTAGTGCTGTAATTGTAAAAAGTAGTTTGGAACCTTATGAATTGCCAAAAATAGCAAAACAAACCATGCAAGTAGCGATAATAAACATTTTGGCTAAAAGCAAGGAATTTAAAATAGCTGCAATATACTGCCCACCCAAGTATTCACCGACAGAGGAAGATCTTAATGACCTCTTCCGAACTCTAGGCAACAGCTTTATCATTGGAGGTGATTTCAATGCAAAACACACCTACTAGGAGTCAAGATTAATAACGACAAAATGCAGGAAGCTTTACAAAGTCGGACGAAATTTTAACTGTGATTTCATTTCGACTGGATCGCCTACTTATTGGCCATCTGACCCAGCGAAAACACCAGACCTTATTGACTTCATCATAATGAAAGGAATCAATAGAAAAGAAGTAAAAGTTGAAAACAGTGATGATCTGTCGTCGGATCATACACCCTTAATCCTGACGGTCAACGGATAAATGTAAGACTTACCAGCAAAAGAACGAACTGGTGTAAATTCAGAGAATTACTCGAAGGATTTATTAACCTTAGATCCCCTCTGACCACAACAAACCATATTGACATCGAAGTGGAACAATTCATTGCCGATATACAACAGGCAGCAGAAGATAGTACACCGACCTATCAACAAAAAAAAACAAGCATCGGTAAAATATCCCACAGAAATTAGGGAACTAATATTAGAAAAGAGAAGAGCTCGCAGGAAGTGGCAAATGACAAGATATCCCGGTGATAAAGTTGTGTTTAATAGACTGAATAACAAACTCAAAAAAAGTATCAGTGAATTTAAAAATACTCGTAGATCCTTAACTAATTACCTTTGTAACTTAACTGCTGACAAAGTCACAGACTACTCCCTCTGGAAGGCTGCTAATCATTTAAAGAGACCTCAAGCGCAGGATCCCCCGTTAAAAACGTCTGAAGGGAAATGGATCGGCGACCCAAAAGAAAAGCAGATGTTCCTCAGGGAAGTGTTCTAGGCCCTACCCTATACGAGGGTGGGTCAATAAGTCCGTGAAAATTAACACAAATTGTGTCGTCACCCTAAATTTAATTTTTTTTCTGTCAAGAATCATCTTTCAAAAGAACGCACTCAAATTTTCAGACAGATCTGTCAAATAGTTGTGTTGTGGCAGCCATTTTATATAGACGCCTACAAGCATTGTCGTTCAAATGGATAAAAAGTGAATTTCGAGTGCTCATTAAACACTATTTTTTGTGAGAAAAAACTATCACGCAAACCAAACTAAAGCTTGACGAACATTATGGGGACTCTTCACCATCGATTGAAACCATTCACCACTGGTTTACTCAATTTCGGTGCGGTCGTTCAAGCACAAGTGACGCCGAACGTTCTAGTCGCCCAATTGAGGTCACCACACCAGAAATGGTCGACAAAATCCATGGTTTGATAATGGACGATCGGCGAGTGAAAGTGCGCGAGCTTGAAGAGGCCACAGGCTTATCACATGGCTCAGTGATTTCGATTTTACATAAATATTTGGACATGAAAAAGCTTTTCCGCAAAATGGGTGACGCGTTTGCTCACAATCGACACCAAAAGCATTCGTTTAACAACTTGAAAGGTGTTTGACGATGTTCCAGAAAAATTCGGCTAAGTTTTTGCACCGTTTCGTAACCGTGGATGAAACCTGGATTCACCACAACACACCAGAAACCAAGAAACAGTCAAAACAATGGACTTCTCCTGGTGAATCGAAGCCGAAGAAGGCCAAGGCGGGTTTTTCAGCAAACAAGGTCATGGCGACAGTTTTTTGGGATGCGCGCGGTGTTAATCACATCGATTACCTTGAAAAGGGTAAAACGATCACCGCCGCATATTACGCAGAGCTGCTGGATAGATTCCAAGACGATTTGAAGAAAACGGGTGCATTTTGCGAAGAAAAAGTTCTTTTTCACCAGAACAACGCACCGGCGCACAAGTCAGCAGTCGCAATGGCAAAATTGCATGAGTTAGGCCTCGAACTCCTCCCTCATCCAGCTTATTCCCCAGATTTAACCCCCTGCGACTATTTCTTGTTTCCAAACATGAAGAAATGGCTCGAAGGTAAGAGATTTGGGTCGAATGAAGAGGTCATCGCTAAAACTAACGCTTATTTTGATGGGCTCGATAAATCGTATTATTTCATCAAGGCATCAAGAAATTGGAGAAACGTTAAAAAAAGGAGGCTATGTTGAAAAATAAAATGTTTTTATACCGAAAAGAGTGCTTCTTATTTCATTTTGCAGGGACTTATTGACCCACCCTCGTATTTACTATATACTAGTGATATTCCACAGGCGAATTATACCATGTTAGCCACATTCGCAGACGACACTGCTCTTCTAGCAACTGATGGATACGTGGCCACAGCAACAGAAAAGCTACAAAACTCAGTGAACTCGATATGTGATTGGACGAAACGATGGCGAATGAAACTTATGAGTCAAATTACAAATAAAAAAATAACGAACGTTCCTGTCGATATTAATAATCAAGTAGTTCCTTATTCTAACACAGCTAAGTATCTGGGTATGAATCTGGAAGTTAAATTGAAATGGAAGGAACATGTGAAAAAGAAAGTAGAGGAGTTAAATATTAAATATAGAAAACTCTATTGGTTGTTAGGACATAATTCAGAAGTGACCATTGAGAACAAAATCTTATTATATAACCAGATATCAAAACCTGTTTGGACATATGGTATCCAATTATGGAATTGTACAAAAAACGAATGTTCAAATAATACAAACTTTTCAAAATAAAGTTCTGGTAGTTCATGGTATATTAGAAATATTAACTTGCATCGTAATTTGCAGAATAATCCGGTAACGGAAGAAATTAAAGTGAACGCAATTCGTCACAACGTGCTTCTGCAGATGCATATAAATCCTTCAATAGAAGACGTCTTAAATATACGAAATAAAATTCGTAGATTAAGAAGAACAAATCCTCAGGGGCGAGTTTCCATTATGCGCACTGAGCAAACATTTTTTTTTTTTTTCTGGCTTAAAATGGCCTAAAAAACATAAATATAATATTTTTTTCTTGAGGAAATGAAAAAAATGTTTCGCATGTTTTTCATTTGTTTATTGTTGAGAACATGTTGCCAGTTTAAGTGAAAATCACCTGGCGCTTTAAACGAAGTTACATAGTTGAATAAGTGTATACCAAAAACTGTCAGGCAGCCGCCTGTAAAAAAGCCTGGTGTATTTAAAGTATGGGGTGGGTGGCTCGCTTCGCTCGCTAACAGGATTTTAACCCTTTCTTCCGCAGGGTTTAGCCGCTCACACGACTTCGTCGCTCCACTAAGGGTATGTCAACAACTGTCAGGCAGGCGCCTGGAGCTAAAGTTTAATTATATTTAATCTGGGGTACTTAGCAGTATAATATTTTCAGTCAATAAAAAAAAAAAAATATCAAAAAGACGAAATTAATTTTAAATTATTTTAACTTTGGCAATACCTATAATATTTTCCAACATTCACTGCATTCACCACCCCACCCATCTCCCTCTGCAACAACAAAAATCACTTAGCCCAAGCGTTATGCGAAGTGAACGCGTCCATTTGTGCAGTTTGTACACGAGTACATGCACTTTTCTGTGAAAATTGAAAACTTTAAAAGTAAAAAAAAAAATAGAAAAAAGTTTCCGCAGAAAAATTCTTTTACAGTACATCTTAGAATAAGTCAATTTAAACAAAAAAAAAATTGCCTAGTGCGCATAATGGAAACTCAGCCAAACCTCATGAACTTATAATCTGATAATTATGAGAGCACGTACTTAAATTATAATACCCTCTCAAACGCAACTAAACGTTGAAAATAAAATCATTTGTCGATCTTTCTTTGATTGGTCATGATCAAGGAGGTGTTTTTAGTGCGGTTAGAGTCCCAAACTGCTTTAGGTTTCTAACCCCTCTGCGTCTTTCGAGATTTTCACCTTCATTAACAAAAAAAAAAAAATAATAAAATTTGGGCAAATTTCAGATAACACACTCAAAAAAACTTAAAACGGAGAATTTTAGAATTTTATCATATCAATAAACACGAATTACAGATTTTTGGGTCCATTTTACGACTTCTATTCATTATAACAATATAACTTCAAAACGTCAGCACAAAATTGCGTCGGGAATAATGCTGGGCTTGTTCGACAACTCCTGTAAAGAACACAATTGGAAGATTTTATTTTGCTTGTAATCTGATCTATAAATGGATTATACAGTTTTATATGAAACTAGATTGTATTCAACAATTTGATTTACCATTTTAAATTTAGTTTAATAACCTAATGTAAAAGAAATAAACACTTTTTTTTAATTTTTGACAGCAAAGCGAAAAAACAAATAAAATAGAAACAGCAAATTGTTTTGACCTGCTATCATTTAACCACCATTTTGCTCAGGAAGATTGCTATCCTGCTACGGTTATTGCGCATTCTGATTGGATGGTACGCCGCACAGTGCTGTGAGAGGCGAAAAAAATCAAAATTTTCAAATTGTTTGAAACACTAAGTGGTTTTGTATTCTGAAAATATATAAATAAGTTTGATACTACATTTCGATGGAATTGAGAAATATTTATGTACACTTATGACAACAGTTGCAACACCTTTAAAGTCGCTACATTATGTAACCATTTTTAGTGCATACAGCGAAGGGCCTTGTATTCTAGTAAATATCTATTCTGCATCAAGTTGATAATAATTTAAAATTTAAATACGTTTTACAGCATGTCTCAAGGAAACGTTAACGTTATCATAATTTTTATTTTCAAATTCTTCAAGCAATTATGGATTTTCTAAGTAAACGGTCGAAAAATCAATATTTGCAAAAGTTCCGTAAACCAGATATAACGTGCTCCACACTCCTCCATTTTGTTTCTTATTTAAAAATATTCTTTAGACTCTTACCTAAATAACTGTACCATTTCCAGCTGCGTCGACCTGCATCCCCGTTTGTTAGTTCAATAATTCTGCTGAAGTCTGTTTTGTTCAAGTGTGCCATTATATGCAGATCTCCCACCGAAGCTATTTGATTTTTTCCTCATTCGGTCGTTAGAGTTTGTTCGAACAAGTACGTACGTACATATGCATATGTACTTATGTATATATCTCACGATGGAAAATTTTCAGTTGACGTATCGCGAAATAGTAGAAATAATTTTGGACAGTGACCGTGATATTGTGCGTTGCGTGGAGAAAGTGAAAACTGATTTCCCTTATCTAACACCAGATCATTTAGAGGAAATTCAAAGTTACTTACTCGTACACAAGGTATTTATACCTCACTTTAATAGAAAATGGAAAGAAGTAAGTCGTTTTATTAAAGAAAAATGAGGCTTGGCTGACAAATCCATGCTCTGTAAATAATATTGATACAATAACCGAAAGGGGTAGCCCGACAACAAATGAAAATTGAAAATCTAAAAGAAAACGTTTCTGAACAGCTAATAAAATCAGCTGCCAAATCAATTCCACTCCTCGAGGACAGGCCTTCAGGATTCAGTGCTGAAAAAGCTTTGGCACTAATTGCGGATGCCTCTCTCTCAAAACACCAGTATGAAATTTTGAGGAAGTACCGTGTTATCCTGAAAATTCGGTAGTCTCCGCAAGTTTGGTCAAAATGCCCCTACAATCATTGCACGAAGAGAATTTTGATACCTAAAACTAAAACTCAATTGTAATTTATCAGCCACGAGCTTACCTTAGTTTCTAAATGGGGCTGCGATGGCTCTTCAGGACACACTGAGTACAAGCAAACATTTGCAGACAAGATATAACAGACGCAAATATGTTCCTCACATGTGTAGTTCCTTTGGTTGATACTAATAAAAACAACTCTAATCTAACTTACTGGAAAAATCCAAGGCCAGCGTCAACAAGATTATGCAGACCTTTGAAATTTGAATTCATAAAGGAAACGCCTGTAACCATCCGGGAAGAGGTTGAACGAGTGAAGCAAGAGAGTTCACAGTTAACTGAATCAAATCTTTCATGATAAAACTTTCAGAATTCATCATGAATTGATTCTATCAATGATCGACGGAAAAGTTGCTCAGGCATTAACTGAGACACCACCCATGGCAGTTTGCCCCATATGGAAGGCGAAACCCTCACGAATCTAATGAAGCACTTCAACTTGGTTTGTCCCCTCTTCATGTACGTGTCAAATTTATGGAGTTTGTCTTGAAAATTGCTTATAGATTGCCTTTTAAGCAAGGGAAAGCAACAAAGGACACCAAACCGCTTATGGAGGACACAAAGAAAGAAATTCAGAATAAATTCAGGTTAATAAAGGGTTTGAAAATTGATGCAGTAAAACAAGGAATGGGCACCACAAACGATGGCAACACATCGCGTCGATTTTTTCAGGATCCACAAACTACCGCTAATATTAGTGGTGTGAATGAAGAGCTGATTCGCCGCCTCGGAATTATCCTCGATACAATCAACAGTGGTGCTGCTGTAGATCCAGCCAAATTTTGAAAATATTGCCAAGAAGCTTGGACCTTATACGTACGAGTAAGCTTGTATAGTTGGTATAATATGCCTAATACAGAACACAAGATCCTGTGGCACGGAGCCGCCATTATTTCAGCTGCAATACTACCGATAGGGATGTTAAGCGAGGAGGCACAGGAAGCCCGAAATAAAGATTACAGATTATATAATAATTAATAAAAATTAACACAGTAATTCGAGGAAATGTAGCCGAATTGTGACAAACGAAGATGTCAGCCACATGGTACTGGTGGGTTCCAATCCTTATGTACATTTGTTTCGCACAGAACCTAAAACCAAAAACAAATTATATTTTCACCAAGATATTAAAAAACCCTTACTTTTGTAAAGAAGTTCTACCAACGAACAGACATTTTGTACATACAAAAGGGGACCAAATTTGTTCATGAATTTATAAAAAAGTTTCAAACTAAGACTTAATCAATGTTAATTCTCAAGCGTATTAAATTACATTCTTTCCTAATAAAATTAACATTTAATCTGAATTTCAGTTTTTTAAGTAGTTGAGCACATGACCAGAAAGTTTTTTTTTTTGTACAAAATCCTATACAGGTAAACTATACCTGTATACTATACATCTTTTCTTAGGTAGATTCGTTTAAGTGTACATACACCTTGTAAAGAAATGTTTCGTACTAGTACTTGTTAAGAAACATGTTCGAATTTCTGATTCATGACGAATACAGTATATACATTTCCTCAATACCATACAAACTATATAAAAGTGGAACGACTAAGATCTTGAAAGAGATCCGCAGTTAAAATGATTTTTTTCGCGAAAATGATGTTTTCGCACCACTGTGCGTCGTAGCACCAATGCAAGACGCTGCGCTGACGTTGTGCTCAATTGAGATTTATGAAACCATTTCTTTGGAAGTGTCAGTATTTACGTACGAGCACTATGTGCTTAACTTTGCATTACGCCTGAGAAATGGTAGGAAATCGAGCCTTTAGCCCGTGACAGACCAAATAATGGGCGATCGGATAATTGAAATACGTGAGATTGCTGAGACATCTCAAATGCACAACATTTTGAAAAATTATTTGGATATGAGAAAGCTGTCGGCACAATGGGCGTCGCGATTGCTCACTCACCACTACAATACCCCGGCTCACACCTCCGCCATTGCAACAGTGAAATTGAACGAATTACGCTACGAATTGCCCCCCATCCACCATATTCTCCAGATTTAGCCCCTTGTGACTATTTTGTGTTTCCAAACATGAAAAAATAGAGGCAAGAGATTCGCATCAAATGAAAAGAAGAGAGAGTTCGACAAATTTTATTACTCGGACGGCTTAAAAAAGTTGGAGCATCACTGGACTAAATGTATCGAGTTAAAAGGAGTTTATGTTGAAAATTAAAATAGATTTTTGCCGAAAAAACAATGATTTCTATTTTATTGTACGGGAATTATCGAACACCCATCGTATGTATAATATTATCAAATTATATAAAGAATCATGTCCTCACTGATTCATCATCACCGATCCTTAACCGCTGAAGATAGAACTATAAAATTTAGGCAGTAGTTGCGTTTTATGTCGTAGGCACCCACTAAGAAAGGATCTTTCGAAATTCAGCCGCTAAGCGGTTAAAAAGGGGAATAAAAGTTTGTATAGCGAAAAAATATTTGTTCGGTTAGATTTACATATTTTAGCTTTTCCCAAAATTTAACCCCTAAAGCGTTTATAAATAACGAATTCAAAATCCACTCGAGTGAAGCTGCGGGTATCAGCTATTTTCTTTTCTTCGTCTTTGCTTAGAGTAGGTATTTTCTTAATTTAATTCACTAGTTGAGTCATTGAAAACATACCAAGTAGAAAAATCTAATGTGGAAAAAGCCACCATCCCAAAATAATTAAATATCTGATGACGTATTAATCATCTAATTAGAAAAATTGCAAACAATGCTCTTATTGATTTACCATCACCAATAAATATTTCAATGTGATGAAATTTTGATTCTTTATTAGGATGGACACAAGCTAATACGTGACCGAAGGTATGATTTTCATAGCCGCCATTTCTCTTCTTCTTCTTCTTACGGCGAAGTTATGATCCGGAGTAGAAGGATCACAACCCTCCCACTTTACTGCATCCCTACTGGTCCGCCTGTGGGGTTTGCCGGTTTGACCTCAGAAAGTACCGGCAGACTTCCCGGTTTCGGATCAATTCGTCACTGAGGCCAATCGAATGCTGGTGTTTTTGCATTTGTGTGATCCAGTTGTTTTTTGGTCTGCCTTTTTTGCGCGATTGCGTAGGAACGTTGATTGATATTGCCTTTTTGACGGGGTTCGAAGAATCTCTCCTTTGAACATGACAATACCAACTGAGCCGGTCGTGCTCTATCTTGCTTGTGATGGGTTCTTTTTCATAGCCGCCGTTTAACCGTTTAAATTCTGAAACCCACGTATGGACATTGGGCGACACGGGAAATCAAAAGCTATTGCCTTGTCCATTCCCAAAAACGTCGCGATTGAGTTTGTCATAGAGCCCTATTAAGTAATTTAGCGCCTCCTACGTATCGGAACAGCTCTGTGGCTGGTTGGAACATTTTCTTCAGGACCGATCAATTCAATTTATGGTCGTTGGACTTTAAAATTTATTGACACATATCTATTACATTTTAAAATACTTCTCATAGCCTTATTTTGTAACAACTGCATTCTGTGGATTAAATTATCATTACACAAATACAAAATCGAGGAACAATACTCAAAATGGGGTTTTACTATTACATTAAAAATATTTATTGCACTTATAGTAGATATTTCATTTCGTATTCTTTTTAGAAAACCAATTTTTTTAGCAATTTTTTTACAAATATAATCTACGTGTTTATCGAAATTAAGTTTGTTATCAATTTTAACGCCTAAGTATTTAATCTCTTCAATTTGCTCAATGATCTCACCGTCAATTGATATTCTTAAATTAAAATCTTGCCTGTTGTTGATCAGCATTTGCTTCGTTTTGGAAATGTTAAGTTTCAATTTGTTTTGTTTCAGCCACATATTTACCCGTTCCAAATCTTCCTGTAGAAATCTCTGACTTTCTTCTATGCTGTTTTCAGTCACATATATCACCGCATCGTCGGCAAAAAGAGCTAGGTTCGCGTTTCGTAAAACCACTTGTATGTCGTTTATGTATATGATAAACAGTAGTGTACCTAACACAGTTCCTTGTGGTACACCTAGGTTTACTTCAATTGGGTCCGATTCGATTTCATTTAATCTTACTATTTGGGTTCTATTTGAAAGATATGACGAAAACTACTTTAACTCTTTATTTTTTATACCGTATCGTTTGAGTTTCTCCAATAAAATATCTCGATCGATTGTTTCAAATGCTCTTGTGAAGTCTAAAAAAAAAACAATTCACTATCTTTTCTCTTGATATCTCTTCTTTCCAACTTGTGATCACTAAATTAATCGCACTTTCACAGGAATGTTTTTTTCTAAATCCCGATTGCCTGTCGGTTATTAAATTGTTCTCTTCAAAATAGGTATTGAGCTGTTTAAATATTATTTTTTCGAAAACTTTTTCAAATAGGGGCATCGCGTTGACCGGTCTAAATTCTTCGCACAAACTTGTGTTAGCTACTTTTTCAATTTGCGTAACGACTGCCTTTTTCCACGAGTCAGGAAATATACCGTATTCGATAGAGTGATTGAATATATTTTGTAACGCAGGTCCTATAATTTCGAAGTTGTCAAGGTATCTTCGAGAACACATGAAATATAATCTCTTTAAGGATTAGTCGGATATCTTCAACTGAAACAGATTGAAATTGGAAGGTTACATTCACTTCGTTTACATAATTGGAAAAAGGCACATGTTGAATTGAGTTAATAATTTCTGTGACACTTTCAACAAAATAATTATTAAATTTGTTAGCAATTAATTTGTTATCACTATAATTATGGTTGTCGAATTGAATGTCGATAATATCACTTGATTTTTGGTTTTTGAGTACATATTTTTTTAGATTTTTCCACATAGATTTTTGGTTTGTAGAATTTTCGATTTTATTTTTTAAAAATTTACGTTTTGATTTTTTTAGTTCTATTGGGGATGGATGTAGCAAAAAGTGCTCACCTGTACGTTTGGTGAGATCACTTTTCTATCTCACTCAAAATTATGCTACCTGCCAAAAGAACGACGTTAAAAATTCATAGGAACTCTTACTGGCTCCCGACATTTCGCTATGCATTATCTCGCTTTAAATGCAGAACTTATTTGCGTTATCACGTAAATCCACCATAAAGTGATAGCTTCAAAAGGGACCTATAATATCAGAAAAATCAGCAGACAGAACTGCCAATAGAACTGATAAATAAAACATCATCTGGACTAGGTTTGTGATATTTCTTTATATTTAAATAGTCTTCATAACATAATATGTAATAATAATTTTGTTAAATAACTTATTTTCCCTCATTATATTATGTAGATAGAGATATATGTATATATATATGCATATGTATGTTTTTTCTTTGCTTAAATTAATCATTATTAGTAAATATATGTATGTATATATAAATTTCTGTGTAGATTAAATAAAACTCTGCTGAAACATGCATTTCCTAATTAAGAAAACAAATAAAATAAAAATTAATCACAAAAAGAGATTTGACCAGTCCTATTGTGTTCCTGTCTATAGGGAGGCCTAATCTGCCTTAAAATGCTTCTACGATGTCTTACTCACTAAATATTCTTTTACGAAAAATTACTGAAATCTGTCTTCAGCTTAATAGTTGGCTTCTGTACGTTACCACCGGGTCTATTGCCATTCTGGACATCATTGTTGCTTGCTGTTCGATTGTTAATTGACGCTGATTGCTGATTATTGCGAATAGCCACTTCTAGTTTTTGACGTAGCTCGACGGACTGACTCATAAGTGTTTTGAATTCCTGCGGATATTTCGGTCCGATTTTCATTAGCCATTGGAGCGATTGCTCGTGCAATTGACGCTGTGCCTTGGGAAGAGTTCGAAGTTTTGATGGTTCTGCCAGGTAATTGATGAGAACAGGTACCAGGAGCGTGAGCATTTGAATGCCTAAAGGAAGCATTAGAGAAGAATTAAATAAAAAGTTTATTTTCCAGTATCAGGGGAGGGTGTAAGGTGGAAATGGTTTTGTGCGAGAATACATGAATTTGGTGCAAAGACTATTATTTCTTTTCTGTAGCAATTGTACGTTGAATCTGATAAGGAATTAGTTTGGTTTTAGTTTAATTTGATATTCAATATAAAATGTATTCAAAAATTAACATATATCTTGGTCCGAGATTTTATATAGTAAAAAAGTTTCAGTTAGTTGTGAGAAATTTTTTACAAAACGAAGTTTTTCAGTTTAGGAAAATGTAACAAATTTAACGATAAAATACAAAAAGGCGAATGATGGAGTGATAATGCCATAAATTGCTGGCTGAGAAGATTTTTAAGTGAATAGAGGAGCAAAATTACTCAGAAAAGGCGATTGTGTGACAAGATCCATCTGAATTTTATCTCAAATTTCGCCTTCCAACTATGAGCTTCCTGCTTAGGAAGACCCTGCCAGAGAACTAAGTCCCTGACAGCAGTGGCGTGGGGTGAAATTTCAAGAGAGGGAAGTCGAAAAAAGTTTAAGTAAAATGTTTTATTCAAGACTTACCATTTTGGTGCTTATTCGAAACACAGACTTAAGATATGCAATCCAAGCCACCTTTGTTGTTATACTTTAAGTCATTGGAATTTACGTAGACAATGAGCTCATCACGTAAAAAAGTGGCTTCGAAAGAAGCCGTTCTGGGCAGAATAATCTATATAAGTTATTGATAACTCGGAGCGTTGTTAAATATAAAAAAATTAGCAGTTACAATTATGTACTACCTATTTGTACTCTAAAGCTATCCTACGATTCTTTTTTACAAATTCTGCTAAAACTCTTTCATAAAAATTTTAGTTATTTCTAATTTCTAAAAGAAGGTGCTTTTCGATAGATAAAAGTGCCAGGTCTGAGAGTCTTTCTTCTTTGTGGGAATTTCTTAAGTGTGGACTATTTTTCAAGTCGAAAAAGATCTTTCGACAGAGGCCACAGTCAAAGGCATAGTTAAAAAGATTTCACACAATCTTAGAGCCTAAGAAAAAGTATCAAAGCATTTCCGTATTAAAATGCTTATAAAGTTGAAAAACCTCAAGCTTTGAATTTTGACGTTCACTATACGCGAATGATATTGCCATCGAGTCTCTGATACCCCGGAATTCCAGCTCTTGTTTTCCTAGAAGAACTACAGTGTCTATGAAACGCTTCATTAAATCGCGATTGCGATCAACTTTTCTTCTATGAGCCTCGTAAGAATTCCCTAATAAAGTCTCTATGCGACATTCGGCAAATTCATGCAAATGCAAGCAGCTGCGTATATGCTTTACCGTTTGAATATGTTTTTTGGAAGAATTAATAAAATTGTTTATATCAAAGAAACCTGTGTGACTTCGAACACTAGGAGAATTAGAAAAAAGAAGACGAGGAAAACAAAACATTCTATTTAATTTGCAACTGCCAGTCAGCCATGGATTCTTTTTGTAAAAAAGACTCATGAACATTTTTCTGATACCCATCCTTTCGCGTATAATCAATTTTCATTGATGGTGTCGAGCGACCTAGTTCTATAACTTTTTTTTTTACAAAAAAGAAAGCTTACTGAACTCTTCGGTTTCTTTTAGAAGAAAATCAGTTAAACAACACTCAAAATTAACTAGAGACATCTTGTCTAAGATTTTTAAAATTTTCTAATAATTAGCAGTCATAAAAATCACAAAAAAATTGCATCCAAATTTTCAATAAATCACGCATAATTACACAACCGATTTGCAACTGTCATTTCAAATTTCCGCAAAAAAAATACCCAACAAATAAGAAAAACCTCAAACGCCGTTCGAACCACTACATCACCCAATAACCCGATTTTCGTCGGCTTATTTTGTTGCCTACAATAAAAAAAAAAAAAACTCCTTCGAACTAAAACCTTTCTCCTCCACCAATGTTCATTCACAAAAGCCGAAAAATCCTGGGTTATTTTCCTCATAAGCGAATGTATGTTTGACAAAGAAATCGCACTACATGCTAGAAAGGAATAGAGTTGATAGTTCGTACTGTGAAGAAATGAATGCATAGGCCGGAAAATGAACGTCTTTTCAAAAAAATTCATTGCACGCTCTCTCGCTAGAGGAGTTCATACTTGTCTCGTCTATGTGTGCGAGTTTGTGTATGAGTAAAAATGAATAAACAACCGAAGTGGTCGCAGCATTTCATCTTCGAGCGTGTATAAAGTTATGATTTATGAATGAAAAATGGTTTGATGAACAAATAATTAAATGTGATGGTTGGCAAGTGGCAAAATAAAAATTTTTGATATTTGAAAAGGGAAGCCGGAAGGAATCGGCTTGTATGAACGCCACGCCACTGCCAGACAGCATTGTTCATAGTACGTTAGACATACCTTATCTCTTTTTTAGTGAATTTCTCAACTTTATTTATTGCTTTTTCGACCGTATATACCGGTAAGACTAAAGGAAAATTTAAGAAAAACACCCATAGGCATAGCTTCTTCATTTGAAAATAAATTAAACACATGAGTGATACGGCAGTCATGTTTACATTGGTTTTAAGTGAAAATCAATCATGAGATAAGATTTTTATTTTATTTCTTTTATTTTTTTTTATAATTTGGGCGCGACAAAGGAGATATGAATACCCTTAAATTATTTCATTATTTAATTTTTTATAGTCCTCCTGATGTCATCACGGTCAAGTTACATTTTCAGCCATATGACCACCCCACTGCCAGTGTTATTCCACCATCTTACCAAGAAAATACTGTGCAGTAGAAAAGTCAAGAAGTATTCAACAGTTCAACAGTTAACAACTCCATCTCACTTGCAAAAAGTTTAAATATTCCAATATGTGTCCAACCTAAAAACAGTCCGGCATATCCTCCCTGGAGTTTACCTAAGGACAGCATAAATACTGAACTCTGCAAGTTTTCAAAGGCTACAACCAGTAAAGAGCCGAAAGGCTCAAAACTCAAAACTGGAAACCAGTTTTCACAGATGGCTTTAAGTCAGACAACACAACACTTTTTTTTTTTTTTTTTTTTATAATCTGCCTGCGCCAAAGGGAGTATTAATACCCTTTAATTGTTTCAGGGTACGGGCTTTTAAGGACAAGGGGAAGAGGAACAGAGGAGAAGCCTATGCACGTTGGCTTTAAATGTTTGAAGGTTGTAGTGATGGGGAAATACAGAGCTTGGTAGATCATTCCACATTCGTGTCGTTCGGCTTATAAACGAATCCCTATATTTAACAGTACGACCGAAGTTAGGCTTTAGGGAAAACTGATGTGCATTCGAAGCATGTCGCGTATTGCGGGTGAAATTTTGAAGGGGAGGAATGCAACTGGCTATTTCGCTGGAGCATTTTTTGTAGAAAAAAGAGACATTTCTCCGATGTTCTAGTGAATGAATGGAATTCACAATGTCTCTATTACCTATAAGTTTTAACGCGCGATTTTGTACCCTATCAAGAATGTGCAAAACGGTCTTGGGTGCACCAGACCAGATATGGGCGTTATATTCCAGCTTAGGAATGGATTGAATTAGAAGTTGCAGACAAGAGATCATTTATAAAAATGAGAAAGAGAGTCGGAGACAAAACAGAGCCTTGGGGAACACCAGCATTTACTTGGTGAATTGCAAACTTGAAGCCGTCCATAACAACTTGTATTGAACGCACCGAAAGGTAATTTCTAATCCATTGAAGAAGAGACTCATCGACGCCATATGCACGCATTTTCGACAAAAGAGCCTAATGCCAAACTCTGTCAAAAGCCTTTGAAATATCAAGCGCAACTATCGTGGTTTCGCCGAAGTGATGGAGAGATTGGTTCCACTTCTCAGTGAGATGTGCCATCAAATCGCCAGTAGACCTGTTGCTACGAAAACTATACTGCCGGTCATTGAGGAGTTTTCGTGAATCGAGATATTTCATAAGCTGACGATTTATCAGCGTTTCCATGACCTTAGAAAGAAGGGACGTAAGTGCAATGGATCGGTAGTTGGACGAGGAGGAAGATTCGCCTTTTTTGGGGACGGGCTGGACAAATGCTGTTTTCCATCTACTCGGAAAGAGCCCTGAAAAGTAGAATAGACAGAAAAGCTTACGCAGAGGTTTTGCCAGCGTAGAAGAACACCTCTTCAGAACTATGGGGGGATACCATCTGGACCAGCGGATTTGTGTATGTTAAGACCTTTGAGTACTCCCGCAACTGTACGAGTGCGAAAGTGGACTTGTCCCATGGACAATTTGACGCTCTCAAATACAGGTGGAGACAAAGCATTATCTGGCAGCGTGGAGTTCGCAAGCAGATTAGCTTTGTCTAAGGTGCTGACAGCTGGAATGTCATTGTAAATGAGCGTGGGGATGGCAGACGAGGCAGAATTTTTAATATTTTTTTCGTCAGTTTTCACTGTAGAAGCTTAAAGGCTGCACGAGAAGTCAAAAAAGGAAAAACTGTCATATTCACAGATAGCCTATCCACCATTTTCGCGTTGTAAAACATCAACAATAGAAACGAACTGATTGAAAACATTCTAGACAAACTGATCGCTTCTAGCAAAAAGTTAAAGTTGCTTTAACTTAGGCGTCAAAGTTAAAGAAGAAGCTGAATCTTTGCCTTCAATGGGAATGATTTCAAAAGATTACTCCACGATGTCATGCTTAACAAAAGTAAGTCAATTTGAAAACAATACATACACCACTACTATAGTATCAACCTGGAAGCAGACAAAATTCTGTACCCCGAAATAATTTCACTCTCAATGTTAAAAAACTTCGTTACGACTACGATTAGGGCACACCAACTTAACACATTGCCATCGTATTACCAAAGATCAACCACCTCTTTGTCACCTCTGCAACAATAATGTATGGTTGTCCACCAAACGCCTTACCTCAGAATGCGAAAAAAAACAACCAGAACATGATGCAACAATCTCCAAAGAGTAAACTGATCGATTTACTAAAAGTACATTCTCAACAAAATATTAAAGTAGTTTCTAAACTTTTAAAAATTCTTAATTTAGAAAATAGTTTAAACAGTTCACTTAAGTTTAAGCAGCCGTAAGCCCCAGCAGCTAGTGCTATATCTAGAAAATTAATATTGTAATTAATTACGTATTAATAAATTATAATAATAATCAACCTAAAGATGGCTAAGCCAAAAAGACACGAATTAAGTGAAGCTGAAGAAATTTCAAAAACTCTTAAGCACTCGCGTGGTGCAGCTGTTCAATATGCCTTAAGGCTACATAGGGAGACTGGAGAGTACATTTCTAAGCCGTGCCCAGGCAGAAAAAAGAAGTCATTGGCTCATGAAGATCAGATTCTTGCCCGGGAGACTTTAAAAAACCTCTTCTGAATTAGCTGCTTCGCTTCTTATCTTATCTGGAACTACAGAATGTTACGCTATCTGCGAGAAGACTAACAGAAGCCGGCCTTAGAGGTTACAAGGCCAGAAAAAAAACTCCGGCTTTCTAAGGAGAAGGGCCAAATTGCATAAGGATTAGAGCCATGAAGACTGGAGCAATGTCGTGTGGTCAGTCGAGCCAAATTTTGAGGTAAATAAATTGCATACTTCTAGAAACAAAATCAAAAGCAAATTTACGAAAACATTGGTCATTTTTTTAATAAAAGTGGGTACGAACTGAACCCTAAATCAGAATGTGTCTTTACAGATTTTCGGGACTCCTGGCGCAGTCTACGTTCGCAGGAGGAAGGGAGAAGTTTAGTGGTGGTAGTTGCATAGGAGAGCTGTTCACTTGCGAGAGAAGAATGAATAGCGGCAGCTACATTGATGTTTTAGGGACGTCCTTAAAGGCATCCTATCGTGAAATATTTGGAAACAGGTCTCACCGAAAGATAATTTTTCAGCAAGATAATGCTCCATCCCATAAATCCAGAATGGTTTTTAAATCAAAACATTTTGGTCTTGGAGTGGCCAGCTCAATGGCCAGACCTGAACCAGATTGAACACCTGTGGGCATCCTTAATAGGCATGAAGAAGTAGAAGAAGTACGACGAGAATGGAAAAAAAATCAGCTCGGAAAAATGTTTCAATTTAGTTGCTAGTATGCCTCGTAGGGTTCTTGCAGTGATAAAGACCAATGAAGGGCCACCTAAATATTAAATTACAAAAGAAACGTCCATGGCATTTCATATAGAGTGACCAGGTAAGAACGATAGGAAAATAAATTTAAATAAAACAAATTTAAATGACTGCCTCGGCTTCGTTGGCAGTGCTTCAAGCGGTCGGTCCAATTTTTGACGACAATATGCCCGGCGTTATTCCGGCAATAGCGTCCCGAATGTTGGCCTCGAGCTCGTCCAAAGTGGTTGGCTTGTTAGCGTAGACTAAGGACTTGACTTAGCCCTTGATGAACGCTATCTGTGAGATGACCAAGTCGCCAAATTTCTCCTTCACCACTTCAAGCGTTGCGTCGATTGTATGGCATGTAGCGCCGTCTTGTTGGAACCACAACTGGGATATATCGATTTTGTCGAGCTTTGGCCACAGAGAGTCGGTTAACATCGTTCTATACCGAGGACCATTGGCGGTAACGGTGTCTCCTTCCTCATTTTGAAAGAAATAAGGTCCGATTATGCCGCCGTGCCGTAAACCGCACCAAACAGTCAATCTTTGTGGATACATTGATGCTTGGTCGAACACTTGTGGATTGTGGTCGCTCCAATAACGGCAATTTTGCTTGTTGACATAGCCGTTGAGCCAAAAATGGGCCTCGTCCAAGAAGATGATTTTTTGCCCAAAATCCGGATCCCCGGCGAACATTTTCAGCGCCCAATTAACGAACTCACGGCATTGTCTATGGTCGTCCGGCTTCAATTCTTGCGTCAGCACAATATTACACGGATTTTGACCCAAATCTAACCGCAAAATAAGCCTGGTTGACTCTCTGGCGATGCCCAATTCAGCTGATCGGCGCCGAAACGACATTTTTCTTCGATTCTCCGGCCGCTACGGCGGCTATGTTTTCTTTACTTCGCACCGATCTCTGTCTGGTTGGTGGCTTAAGGTCCAAAAGAGTGTACTCACGCTCAAACCACGGTGCCACGAATTGCCTGCGCACTGAAGCGATGATGGCGACCGACCTCACGACGAAATTCACGTTGCGTATTTACAACTGAGCCGGAATTTCGATAATATTTTTTAATAATTTCCACACTTTCGGAATGATACACGATAAAATGGCAAACCTTACTGAATATTTTGACAGCTCATTGGTAGCTTTGACAACTGCTGAAACATAAAAATTGAAAAAACTATCACTGCTGTCTGGTCATCCTTTTAACTCACAATAGAGATTTTAATGTTTTTAAAAAGATTCACACGCATAAATTTAGAATAGCTTAGCTCATTTAAATGTACCTTTCATTGTCATTTACGGTATTAATTGAAAAAAAATTTAAGCTGCAGACTATTATTGCTTTTTCCTCTCTAATAAAGCTAGCTCCATTCACAACCAACGGGTGCCACTGCAAGTGCGTGACAAATGGGTTGATAATTGGGCTGTTTGCTATATCTTATGGCATTGTGAGCTCTTTTCTTCGTCCTTGCTTTGAGTCGGTATTCTTTATTAGAGTCATTAAAAAAATATTCGATAAGTGATACATTATTATGTACCTAATAGTGAAAGAAATGATACGCAATATTTCTCACCGTAACCTTAGGAAATGGAACAATATCTTAGCAGAAAGACCACGCAAAGTGTGCTTGATCGCCTTTTTGGCACGGGCGAAGCCGAACGGGTCTATTAGTGTTAAATGCCGATCAACGAATGCATAGATGCGGGCACGATCATCAGCCTTTGTGCTCACTTTCATTGTACTTCGTGTGCATCAGTTGATCGCCACAGCCACCTTAAATCTCTTAAATAATTTAAAACTCTTCCCAATCAAATTCAACGTACAAATGCTAAATACAACATCAACACAACAGATAACATCTACATATAATGAGTCGATTGAAAACCCATCATTACCTTGCATTAAGTTCCCTAACCAAGTCGAAGAGACAAAAAATGTCGGTAATGCGAGAGAGAGAGAGAAAGGGTAGGAAAAAGAATTTCATCGTGAGCTAAATTTCAATGAAACTGTAGCACTGTGGATACTTACGATTCTGCGGCTCAGCCAATTCGATCAATGTTTCAACGGTCATGATACTCTCAAGGACAGTGGATAATTCATGCTCGTTGCGTGGCGTCTTTGCTGTCTCTATATATAGACCTTCAATGATTCGTGGGGCAAGTGCATGTATATACGGAGTGGCCACTTTCAAATCGGCTTTGGCAAAGATAGAACGGATGGTTTGAATGCATTGAAGTCGCACAATTTGATTCTCACTCTGGACACACTGACGGAAGTGATTGATACAGGGATACTGCAATGATGGCGCTGCCACAACACTAACCGGAGTATGAAGTATGAATACCGCAATTGCCAGCATCATAGTGACTTCATCAACTTTGCGTTCTTCGCTGCCCGTTTTAGTCAAATCGAGAATGCTAGCCAGAGAGCTCTGTAAAAGTTTACACCACTCACTGGAGGACCGCTCATCACTGGCCCATTTGTCGGTGCAAACGGATTTCAAGCAGTGTAAAGCTGACTGCACAGGCCCCGTGTTGGCAAGGATTGCTGGATCATTTGCAGATTTTGTAGCAATTTCTTTGATAATACTGGTTGTCATATACAATATAGTCGGAAGAATGGAAACAGCTCCTCTAGGAGAACAGAGTTCTGTGAGCACCTCGGCGCATTGAAGGCCGCTGGCGACCAGCATTCCATTATCCTCTGGCAAATTACTGGCTCCTGGTGTGGCACTTCTCAAAGCCATTTCTTTCTTCAGCTGTTCCGTGGTAAGTTTGCTATTGCTACTCGGATTCATAGATGGAATCTGCCGAACAAACACACACAGGCATACCTCAAGAACAGCATAGACATGTGATTGACCTGGAATTATATCGCCCTGCTCGCCACCTTCACCATAATTGTCCAGATCCTTGCAGAGATCTGTCTTTGCCTCATTATCGTTCTGACATTCAGCCAGCTTGGCATTTTTCTTATCTTCCATCGTTTCTTTAGCTGCAGTGATACTCTGTTTCAGGATTTCCATGCACAACAACTGAACCAGGAGGTCATCTCTGGTGAGAATCTGCCTATGCAACACATTGCACAACTCTATCGTTAATGATTTGTCCTTAACCAACATCTTCCTAGCCCACTGCGAGTCAAAGATGGTGTACAGACTTTGCAGACAGCTGATGACATTCTTTGGCTTCTCACTGGTGCGTGTACTGCACAGCGCTTCCATGCAAATACCAAAGATCATGTGGAATCGATCAGCACTCAGACTTCCATGCGAGATCGCGTTATTGTTCTCAAAGTTCGATTTGTCATCCTTGGGATTATCCCGCTCATCGAAACCGCCACCCTTCAGCCAGAGGGCAGCTGCATACAGGATCGGCGGCCATGAAGTCAGGTAGTGTGGCTTCGAAGAATTTATCGTGTCCGTTGTGTAGAACGCCCCACCATCATGTGGCAGTTGACTCTGAAACTCAGGTGGAAGCAATAACAATGCGTGGTCTTTTAATGCAGCCAACCAATGCGTGGATAGATTTACCAACTCGGGTTTGACCAAGCTCAATAGGCTCTCGCCACGACTTTCGAACTCTCCAAAATCACCATCTTCCGTATCGGTGCCTGTGTTGCTCATCAGAACTATATTGTTCGCATTGCTGGAGAGTTTTTTCTGTAACAGACTTGCCGGGGCAGAACCATTGCCGATCATTGCCACAATGTAGACTTCAGCCCAGGCTTTGAGAATACTGAGCTTTTCCAGCGTCGCCATGCTTTCGTTGTACAACTGTGTGCTGTTTGTTTTCGTATACAGCTTGTCCAAGCTGGACACTAGAAGTTGATGCACTCGGCGCAAGTCGTTAAGATCTCTAGCGACACCCGACCCTATCCATGCGGAACATACCTCACACGCAGCTGCTGTAACGTGGGATGGTGTGTCAGATGAGAACGCCGGTCGAAGGGCAGCTCCAACCTATGCAAAGCAAAAGTTAAACATTAAATTTCCTAAATGTTTCATCCAAAGACTTACCTGAGCTTGAAACTGTTCCAACAACAGATGCCCTGGAAACTCGGGCTCTGGAACCCCGGCAAACTTATCGATGATCTCCTGCAATGTACGTAATCCTTCGAGTCTTAGCTGATCTGAATCACTTGTCGCCGCCATAAAGGACATACGAATCAAGTCGGATAGATGGAGAATCAAATAGTCTCCTCGACTCTTGATCATTTGCATTTCCTTGGCCTGGATGAGGTCAAAGTGAATGGGATTAGCCGCCTCACACGTAGATATTATCTTCCGAACGCACTCTGCAGCGAATACTCTCGTTGGCCAGCGTGGCTGAACAGCTGGGTGTGTACTGGTATTCTCCTCGGCATGATATTCCGCGACATCATCATCATCATTATCGTTCTCCTCATTGTCCACACCTTCTACCTTCTGTGTTTCATCTGTCGATGCCTCTACGGCTACTGTGAGTACATTTTTGCAAAGGCTCAACCACGAGCTCAGATTATCAGATGCCAACATCTGCAACATCGAGGTGAGAGTGTCATGGATATTCTTAATCATTTCGTTGTCCGTCTCTGAGTCAAGCATTCCAAAAAGCACACCAGGAAGACCAGAGTCTGTTATCAATAGACCGGGACAATCTTCTGCTGTCAGTGTCAGGGCGTGATCGCATATTTCCTTTGCTTCTCGTTGGGCTAATTGCCTCAAACAAGATACCGCCGCCTTCCTCAACATAAGATAGTTGCTGGCGAGAGTTTTCACGAGTGTAGGGACCAATGAAGACAGATTCACATGCTTTGGAGCAAACAAATGCAATTGCTGGAGGCATCCCGTTGCCTCGGCCTGAACGAGTGGATCAGCGTGCGCTTGCATTACAGCGGCTGCGCACATGAATGACGAACGCATTGTAGTAATGGAAGACATACTGCCTTGAAGTTCAGGTCCCATAGTAGTGATTAATGCATTCAGCACTCGACCAATACACTGATGGACATCCACGTTGGAATGCGGCACAGACAAAAGCAATTTCAAGTTCAGCGACAAAGTTGCTTCCACATATCCGCGGAACATTGGACCGCCAGAGTCTGCAATCAAAGAGAGAGCATATAGGGACCAAACCTGAACTACTGGCGAGCTGGTATCCTGAGCTAGAGCCAATAATATCGATACACTCGTGTTCAAATGCTGCGAAGATCCCATGCCACCCACATAACGGTGGAGACAACCTAAAGCCAATGAGTGTCCAGTTCTGGTTACCACATCACGCGCCGATTTCAATTTATCGAAACTATTTTGTGCCAATTCAGCAGTAAATCGCGAGTCCCCTACCACTTGAGCAATGCGACCCAGCGCTTCGCCTGCAGCACACCGAAGGGTTGAATTCGAACTGACTAACGCTCCAATGATGAGGTTAGTAGCGCTCTTCTTCACCTCCTCTTGGCCTATGCTACTCTTACTTTCAGTTAGTCCTTTCAAACCACTCAAGAGCGCGGTGAAAATATTCATTTGTACAGCCTCCTGGCGAGAGCTCTTTGCTTGTTTAATGCACTCGGCGAAATGATCGAGCATTTGCAAACGATGCTTATTGGCAACTCTGGGGAAGATCAATCCAAACAGATGTACTGACATATCAATGACTGCAACTCCTAGCGGAAGAGGACCCGGGCATTGTTCGCTTTTTGGTACCGGTCGATAGAGACAACAGGAATCATGTTCTAGGGCGCCAGAACCAGCAGCACTATTCGGCTGTAGCTGAAAAGAAATAATAGAAATGCATAAGATGAGCATGCAAATGGATGAAATGACACAACGAATAAACAACAATGCAAACAGAAAATGGCAACAACAAGGATAAGTCAGCGGAAATTAAAAAATATTAAAAAAAAAAATGGAACAAAATTCAAGCACACTCGACCAAACTTACATGTTCGCCGTCAGATCTTCTGTTCGGTTCCATCTGGTTACAAGCATGCACAAAGTTAAGTTTCATTAGTCAAACATTTTAATATACGTATCGTTTAAGTGGTACGGATAGTAATGGATTACGAAAAATGAAGGAATGAACTAAAGCTAAGGCTGTTGGAAGAAATTTGAAGACATATTTTGTTTACTTGCACTTATAAGAGAATAAAGTTCGTCTCTCAATTTTGTCTGTCTGTCTGTACGTACGACTGCAGCCTAAACGGTTGGACGGATTTTCTTCAACCTTCATATGTGAGATTTGTGGGGTTACAATTCCAAAACGGCTCTAATGTTTTTAATCAAATTCTATATTTGAGTTACTTTGGACTTATGCTATCAGATGGCGTACTCTACTTATTAACTGGTTCTTAAAAATTGGTTATTTCTCTACTATTTATAATTGTATGTGTAATATGTATATTTGACATATGCAATATAATGGTATACCGAAAACCTCCAGCTATGTTAACCGATTATACAAGAAGACGGAACGGCTGGCATAACACATTTTCGTCATGCTTTATGTGTAACTATCGTATATGTTCTGATTTTCGCAGGATACTCCTGCTTTTCCGACCCAAATCCTGCGAAATTTTCAATCCTGCGTTTTCGCCTAAAATCTTATAAAACTCCTGCTTTTAACCTGATTTACTGGAAATTTCATTGCCGAAAATTCTAATTTTGTCAGTAGGAGAAGCAGAAGGGATCAAACTCCGCAACGCTGGCAACACGTGGCGGAACAGCTAAATGTCAGTTGTCCATCGCACACGAGAATA
Organism: Pocota personata; assembly: GCA_963082735.1. Lineage (NCBI taxonomy): Eukaryota > Metazoa > Arthropoda > Insecta > Diptera > Syrphidae > Pocota > Pocota personata. Next base: position 41,809,126 of record OY720429.1, on the reverse strand, counting down.
TTTTTGTCGGCAGAAAACTGTTACTCTGTTCTCGTGTGCAATTGCCAATGACACACATACAGTGGCGAGCAAAAATGAGTACATGTTTCAGAAATTTCAATCAATGGCTCCTATTTTCTATTATATCTTTCGAAATAAAAAAAAAAGAACAGTCACCGACTAGCATTCGAACCGAACGCATCGTTTTCAGCTGTCTGTGTGCTTTGTTTACTTCTTCGCGGCCAAGTGCGCGCACTCTCGACCGGTTTAATTTCCCGTAAACCGCTTCTTTTTTTTTTTTTTTTCTTTCTCTAGTTCAACCGCACGTGTTATTTTTTTTTCCGCGCGGGAGTTTTCTTTCTTCGATAAGAAGATGGGCCCCTGGGCCAAATAAAAACGAAAATCGATTTAAGGAGCTTGATGTTGAAGCTCCTTTCGATTTCCAACCCAAAAAAAGGTTTAAAAACAACCCAATCCCCCTACTGGAGTTCCCAGAATTACCTGAGAGACCAAATACAAAAATTCCAAGATTTCTGCTTATCTCTCCTAAAAATACCGAAAAACAACTATCATCTCTTAGTCCCTTTTTATTGAAAAAAGCAATTGATGGCATTAGTAAGGAGTACGAACAGGTCTATTTACTTCGTGACGGAAATTTACTTATTTTAGCCAAATCGCAAAAAGTTGCCGATATGTTCCTCAAAGTCAACAATCTCGCCAATATTTGTTCAGTGATTGTTAAACTCCATGACCGACTAAACTCAACTAAAGGGATTGTTTATGCTCCCTGTCTGATCAATGTGCCAGAATCCGAAATAGTAGCCGAAATGAGGCCTCAGGGAGTATGTGAAGTATTTAAATTTACAAGGACAGATAATGGGATTAAAAAACCAACCAGGTTAGTTCTGCTGACTTTTGATTTGTTCCAAGCTCCCAAATCAGTAGAAATAGGTTGGTACAAAGCCAAGGTGAGTGAATATATCCCAAACCCGATGCGCTGCAGGAACTGCCAGTTACTGGGACACACGACTGGGCGCTGCAATGGGAATGCTAAATGTGACTCATGTAGTCTCCCACCCCATTCGCCATCTGATCGCACACGCACAATGTGCGCCAATTGCTCTCTTCCCCACCCATCGTCTTCCAAAACGTGCCCAAATACGCCCAAGCCAAAGAAACATTAAAATCAAAACACAGAAAAAATTTTCTATGGGTGACGCCAAACGCATTTACAGTCAACTCCACCCACCCCAACCTAACTTGTCCGCAGAATCCTTTGCAGACAAATCTAAAACTGAAACTTCATCTAAAACTGAAACCATAAACAACCTTTACCCCCGTCTATCCGCGATTCTAACAACTCTCTACTTTCACCTTCAACACCAAATATCACAAAAAGCGACTGTAATGCACCAACCCTCTCACCTCTCTCTGCCGCTGCCCAAGACCTATTAACAAAAACCCAATATTTCGTAAATCCTTCTGAAACTGAGGATTATGACGACATATAACAATAAAATAGGCACCCCTAATTCTGGCTCTGCACCTTTGGGACTGAACCATCCTGACTCATCACGATGCCAGGGTGATGCAGTCCCAAATGTGCAGAGCCAAAACTTTAACACCCCCATTTTACCACAACACCGTTTACAACACAATTCTATATATACACAACAATCCACTTTTAACTCCAATGCACAGTTACTAATTCTGCAATGGAATATTAAAGGCTTCTCAAACAACTTTGATGAGCTTAGCATATTGATAAAACAACACCGACCTTGTATCATTTCGCTTCAAGAGACCCACTGTCCATATAACTCCTCCCTATATTGGATACTTCAAAAATCTTTCAAACAATACAACTTGCAAACAGGGTATCGGCATATTGGTGAAGAAAAACATTCCACATAAGATAGTTCCGATAAGCTCAAACATCTTAGTTCTAGCAATGGAACTTCAACTAAATAGGAAAATCACGTATGTGGGAATATATGCCCCGCCAGAGTTAGTTGTCAAGATAAACGACCTGCATAACATCCTGGCTCAGGTCAAAACTCCCATAATTTTTGGTGTACGCCACGTACGAATAAAAAAGGTCGTATATTTGAAGATTTTATTACTAACTCCAACCTCCTCATACTTAATGACGGCTCCCCCACACATCTCTCCACGCATAAAACATTTACACACGTCGACATCACTTGTTGCTCTTCGGAGTTATATTCCAGAACACAATGGAAAATCATTGACGACCTCCACAATAGTGACCACCTACCTATTTTAACTACAGTCACTCTAGGTTGTACTAACAAGTCAAGCACCCAAGCGCCAAAGTTTAAAACCGACCAGGCTGACTGGGAAAAATACAAAAAGTGTGCTATGAGAGTGATCAGTCCTTCCGGAGTGGACAGCAACATCAACAGATCAGCTGCATTTTTCCAAAAATCTTTGCGTATCGCTGCAAATGAGTCTATTCCCCAATCGTCTCCCAACCAGATCAACCGTGGAGTTCCCTGGTGGAACAGACAACTCAGTATTCTGAGAGGCGATAAAATGAGATTGTGGAGGAGATTCAAGAAAAACCCTAGCGATGTAAACCTAATCGCATATAAAAAAGCAAACGCTATTTTTAGAAGGCAGGCAAAAATAAGCAAAACTAGAAACTTTGATCTTTTTACTGGTACTATTAACCCCAACTCTACTGTTACCAACACAATTTCAGACTCCCTTCTTTCACCTGCTGAAATCAGTAACTCTTTTGCCCGTACATGGGCAGAATGTTCTAATGACACCAACTTCCACAATAACTTCGTATCTTACAAAAAGCAAATTCTGATAAACCCAACTCAATTTGTAACCAACAAGACCTGTGAACTTATAGAACAACCGATCTCATTAGTAGAATTAGAAGCATGTCTAAGCAAATTGGTAGGTAAAACACCAGGTAGGGATAGGCTCTCAGCCAAAAATACGCTTCTTTTACTCTACAATTACGTTTTCAACACTGGGATCATTCCACAAAGCTGGAAAACGGCCACTGTTATTCCGTTACCAAAACCAGAAAAGGACATGAACAGCATTGATGGATATAGGCCAATCTCTTTATTGCCGTGCATATCCAAAATTCTGGAAAAGATCATTGCCAAACGACTCTTTTGGTATACAGAGTCCAAAAAATTAATAAGCCAAAACCAAGTTGCATTTAAACCAAACCACGGCTGCCTCGACGCGTTACTTCACATTGATTTTTAAGTTTGTAATGCAATATCGGCCAAAAATCATGTATCCATCCTCTCATTGGACTTTGAAAAGGCCTTTGATAGGATAGGCATACACATAGTTCTAAAAAAACTAGTAGAATGGAATATTGGGCCAAAGATTTTTAACTTTATAAAAGCTTTCCTCTCTAATAGAAAGTTTTGTGTTAAGGTTAACAACACTTATTCCAATACCTTTCCTCTACAGAACGGTATCCCATAGGGGTCGCCTTTATCGGTGATACTTTTTGCTATTGCTTTCGATGACGTTAGTAAAATTATTTTAAAATATAATATTGTAGATCATTGTTGTTATGCTGACGATGTATTTATTTTATGTAAAAACAACGACAATGAATTAACAAAAACAACATTTACTAATATACTTAATGACATAAGGAAGTGGTCCACCTACTCAGGCGCCAACCTCTCGCTACAAAAGTGTAAAACACTACACATTTGTAGAAAAAGAAACTGTTCTAACTTAAATCTAACAGTCAATTCCGTACAATTAGAAAATGTTGATAATCTCCGCATACTCGGTTTAAATTTTAACAATAAATACAATTGTAGATATCATTGTATAGAACTTAAGAAAACCTTAACACCTAGGCTTAATGTTATAAAATATTTTTCCTCTAAAAAATTTAAAATTCATTTAAATACCTTATGCTATATTACGAAAATGTTAATTTTAAACAAAATAGACTATGGTTTAAGTATTTACGGCAACTGTCCAAAATCAACTTTCAACATTTTGAAACCATCTTACCACCAAGCTGTGAGGAGATCAATACTCGCCTTCCCAACAACACCAATCAGGAACATCTTAGCAGAGTCTGGCCCTCCATCGCTAGACGAAAGGTACGAGGAAAGTACGCTTAAGCTTGGCACAAAACTACTGTTTTCCTCCAACTCTATAACGGCAAAAAATGCGATCAAAGCTCTTCGATCAAAGCGCAAAAAAAATGTCCTTCGGCCATCTCTTGTGTGTGGAACCGGATACAAAAATTCAATATACCACAGAAAATACACCACTTACCCTCACCACTATACCCACCATGGCTGCTAAAACCCGAATCATTTGAATTGACGGTGGCAAATTACCCAAAAGACCACACACCATCACTAGTATTTCGTTCGACTTTTAAAAGTCTTTAGAGCGAATTTAAATCTAGGGGCTGGAAATTTATTTTTTCCGATGGTTCGAAAACGCAATACCACACCAGTTTCGCTGTAACAACCCAAGATGGCGCACTCATTAAACAAGGTCTTCTTCCGGATTATTCCTCAATTTTTACTGCAGAAGCGCTTGCACTTTTGGAAGCTATGAAACACGCCAGTAAAACCAAAGGCCACTGGGTCATTTGCACGGACAGTCTCGCAGTTATAAAAGCCAACAACAAACCCAAACAACACCTCCGCAGTTACATCCAAGTTAAGAGACATAGTTATCAGAACTCCGAAAACACTAAAAATCATGTGGGTTCCTGGTCACACTGGCATCTTAGGGAATGAGAACGCTGATAATGCAGCCAACTCAGCCAAAAATTATCCTACTTTGGCATTCAACACCTACAACAAACTTGACTATTCAAAACTTATCAAGTGCAAAATCAAAACTAAGGAATATAACGATTGGTTGGCATATACTCACCACTAAAAAAGAGTAAACCCAACTAAAACCCAGCCCATATACCCTACAAAAGTTTCAAAAGCAATGATCACCAACTTTGTACGCCTGCGATTAGGACACACCAGCCTAACACACCCATTACCTGCTAAAAAAAGACAACGCTCCCAACTGCCAAACCTGCAACCAACTGTTCAACCTGCAACATCTATTATCCCACCCGAATTCAATGCTGTCAAACTCCTCCATTTACGAAATCTTAAAAACTACAGATGCTGTAAATATTCAAACTATAGATCAATTAATTAATAGATTAAACATAAGATTGTAATTTAGCTTTAATTTTAATTTAGAGCGGAAAGCCATTGATGCTAGAGCTCAATACTTCGGCCTAACCTATTAATTTGTAATTACTAAGTTAGGATAAATAAATAAATAAAAAAAAAAGAAATTTATTCCACCTCGTGCTTCACTGTTTGAGTAATACAAACCCAACATATTCCTGAATAAACTGAAAAAATTAAGAATAAACGGTGGTTGCTCCATTTACTCAATTTTGCACGTTTCGTTTTGTCTGCCCAAAAGTACCGTTGCTCTTTGTTTTGGTTTATGTGAAACTTTTGTTTGACTTTATTCTTCAAGTTACACCAGATCCTAAGGCCTAAAGTTGGATATTTTTAATTAAAAGAAAATGTTAATAGGATAATACAGACAAAATGAAAAAAATCTCACTTGAAGTGGAAAACAGCATCGTTTCCCTACTTGAACAGGGAATTTCTTCTAGACTTATTGCAGAAAGAGTAAACCTTTGTCAACGAACTGTTCTTTTAGTGAAAAAGAGAAGAAATGTGCAGTCTATAAACAATGCTCCAGGCCGACCAAAACTTTTATCAAATGGCGACACGTGTTTAATGGAGCGTTTATTGAAAACCAAGCACTGCAGAACACCTAAGGCAGCTGCAAAATGCCTAAATAAAAATGTCAGCGAGTGGACCGCCAGAAGAGCATTGCGCAGGATAGGTTTGGTGTCCGCAGTTAAACAGAAAAAACAAGCCTTGTCAGACAAAAATGTTAAGGCACGCTTAAAGTTCTGCAAAGAACATAAAAATTGGACTGCTGAAGATTGGAAGCGAGTAATTTGGTCAGATGAGACGAAAGTTAATCGATTCCAGTCAGATGGTAAAGAATATTACTGGCATCGACCAAATGAAAGCCTACAAAAATACCAGGTTAAAGAAACAATGAAGCACGGAGGAGGAAGTTTGATGGTGTCGGGTTAAAAATTGAAGGTATTATGAAGAAGGAGCAATACCTCGATATTCTGCGAACCAATTTACCACAATTTGTTGACGAGTGTCAATAGGGTAGATTGACGAAATAATTTTTCAACAAGACGGCGACCCAAAACGCGCCGCGAAAATTCTTCAAAACTGGCTTGGTGAGCAATTATTTCAAACGCTCAAGTGGCCAGCACAGAGCCCAGATCTAAATCCTATCGAGAATTTGTGGGCTATAGTTAAAAGAAGTCTGGCGCAATACGACAATCCTCCAAAAAATATAAACGAGCTGTGGATTAAACTACAAGCAGAGTGGGCCAAAATTCCACATGAATATATTGAAAAATTAGTGGAAGTATGCCAACTCGAATGCAAAGTGTTATCCAGCAGCATTCTTTGTTCTTTGTGTCTGTTTTTATGCGACTACATTTTTGTGCTTGAGTTTAAAAAATACTAAAATGCGGAAAACAATAAAAGGCAAATGTGTTTCCAATCTACAACTAAAATCTGAGTATCCGTTTCTTGGAACAACGAAAAATCAAAGTGTTGTTTGCTGCAAAAAATGCAAGTTGGAGTTTTCAATCGCATCAGGTGGCAAATCGGACATTGCACAGCTGAAAACCAATAAACATCTCTCGGCTTTGAAAGCAGCATCCACAAGCCAAAAGATTGATTCGTTCTTTCCATCGATTTTTGATGCCACAATCGCAGCGATTGAAGGCACCTGGTAATATCATGTGGTGAATGACAACCACAGTTTCAAATCTTCCGATTGTGAGTCAAACATTTTCAGAACGTGCTTCAAAATGAAATCCCTTAAGTGTGCACAGAAGTAGTGCCAAGCCATTGTTGTCAACGTGTTCGCTCCAAAGGTCACAAAAATGCTCAAAGAAAATTTGGATCAATGCAGTTATGTGTCCATCTACATAGATGCATCGAATCACGGAAGCATGAAAATACTCCCCGTACTTGTTCGATGTTTTATTCCAGCCATTGGCGTCCAAGTAAAAGTAATGGAAATTAAATCAAAAAGGGGCGAATTATCTCAAATCATCGAGGATCTCGTTATGAAAACAGCCGGTAAATTCGCATATTGCAATTTGCATATTGCGGAGACAACGCAAAAGTGAATTTCGGTGGAGTAACACGACAAGGTCAAAACAACGTATTCGCAAGAATGACATCGTGGTATATTCTGCACAACTCGTTCAAATCCGCCTGCGACGTCTTGCCTTTTGATGTCGAGTGCGTTGCCGTTAAAATACATAATCATTTCTACATTTATACGACACACGAAGAGGCACTCAAATCATTTTGCAAAGAAGCCGACGTCGAATATTTGAAATTGCTGGGTTACGCTAAAACACGGTTTTTAGCGCTCGGACCGGCCATCAAACGAATCTTGCACCTGTTTGAGCCACTGAAAAAACTTTTTCTCAGATTGAAGAAAGAAGAAAATCTAGTGAGAGTTTTTCAGCAATCCGTCGTCGAAGTTTTGGTTGTGCTTTGTTGAAGAACAGGTACATAGGTACTAAATATGAATAATTTTATTAATCGAACGGAACTCTAAAGACTGTCATTTCATTTCCACTAGGCTGAGTTGTTTTGCGCACACACCCTGAAAATTGAAGGCGATGTCACCGCAATTGAAGTGATTCAATATTTGAAATAACTGCAAATGACCTTGAAAACTCGTCAGGAAGATGATTTCCGATTATGCCGCCGATGTTCTGTCTGTCAAATGTGCGGAATTTTTCACTATTCACATTAAATTCAATCATTTTTCTAGCTGATGCTCTCGAATATATCGACAAATGGGTAGCTCCGATCAAGCAACTGGAATTGTTCCAATGGGCCACACTGCGAAAAACACCAACATGGAAAGAAGTTGAGACAGTAATGATGAATTTGAGCAATAAAAAATTGTATAACACGGAAAATGCAGCACAATTGCACACCGAGTTCACCTATGTGAAGAAGTATTGTAGACAGCAGAAACTGGAGCAGAGAACAGATAAGGTTCCAGTTGCAATGCGATGGGTGAAGATATTTAAACATCTGGAAAATTTAGACTGCGACTATAAACAAATTGCGAAAATCGTCGAATACATTCTCTGTTTACCTTTCTTTGAAACAGAAATACACTGTGCACACCGAAGGTGGAATCGAGCACATTGAAGACAACTCAGATATAATATGCATCACTCACCACGAAGTGCACAATTTAATAATGGTTGGCCATCTGCTGGTTTCTTTTTAAATTACATATTATTTTGACACTGACAGCTCTTTCACGGTCAAAAAATTGACAGAATTGACACAGTATCATATTTCTGCGGCACGATTTATTAAATATTAAAAACTTATTTCTAAAGTGAGTGCTGTGTTGAAGAAACAGTGCGAATTTTGAAAAGAAATTTCGGTCGAAATAATGCACCAACCGTGTCTGCTGTAATCAAGTTTGTGAAGAAAGTTCGTGAGTTTGGCATGCTAATAGATAACACAAGTTATTCACGTGTTCGTTCTGCGCGCTCAGCCGAGAATATTATTGCTGTTACCGAAAGTATCCGCTTAAATCCGAAAACCTCAACTCGTCACAGATCTCAGCAACTTAACATTAGCCGTACTAGCCTGAGGAGAATTATACATAAAAACCTCGGATTATTCACTTACAAGGTTTGGACTGACTCAGGAATTGAAGCAAAATGATCTCCCATTTCGTTAGCGCTTCCGTTTCTTCTGCTTAGGCTTTAGAACAGCTCGAAATTGACGTCATTTTTTCTCGCGTCATCTCGCGGCTATGCAAACAAGCAAAACTGCTATATTTGGGGCTCGTAAAACTCACACGTAGTCGTAGGAAAGCGAATGTATTCTCATTGTGTGTGTGGAATGGCGGCATTATTGGGCCATTTTTCTTCGAAAATGAAGATGACTATAACGTTACGGTCAACGGAGAACGTTACAGAGGCATGATAATGAACTTGGACGATCTCTGGATCCAGCAAAACGGCATTACGTACCATACAAGCCGTCCAGCAATCCATCTTTTGCGCACTAAATTCAATGAACGTGTAATCAGCCGTTTTTGGTGACCTCCGCGGAGCTGCGATTTGACACCGTTGGACTTTTTTTTGTGGGGTGCAGTTAAATATCGATCTTATGCTGACAATCCAGTAACGATTCAGGCACATAAGCACAAGCTCCGAACCATATATACTGCAAAATTGAGTTGACAGGATGAGCTACTGCCAGGCCGTATATAATCGGACAGTGTACTCTCTTCAATAAAGCAAAACAACAACAAAATACCAAAGTATTAAATGGATTATATGTTATTACATATTTCTTTGACTTCGTATGTCCCATTCAAATGAACACATACCCTATTCAGCTTCTAACCCTCCCGTCGAAATTGAACTATTTCCGTCGGAGGCTTATATAGGTAGAGAGGTTTCGTCCCGTACAAATGTACGCAATGTACCTGTTTAACACAAAAGATCTCTTGTGGTCAAAGTCTTAGAAGGTTAAATGTCTTCATACCCCATCAACTAATCTAATCTAATCTGTTCTCGACTGGTGATTTGTAAATTTTCAATGTTGTCTACCTCTTTCTGCATATATACTACCTTGATCAAAAAGTTTCAGGAATGACTACCGTTTGGCCCTTTCAGTCATCCGATTCGATTCCATTAGCGTCGTAGCTTGACATTTGTAAAAGCTACGCTGTCGAGAGTACATCTGCCTCCGTGTGTGTTTTCGATTTTTTACGATTTTAAAAATGGGGTCAACTTTGTAACAACGAGTTTGCATAAAATTTTGTGTTAAAATCGGTTTCAATGGTGCGAAGACTTTGGAAATATTGGAGAAGTGTTTCGGCAACGATACTCTATCGAAAACAATCGTTTATGTGTGGCATAAACGCCTCAAAAGTGGTCGTAATAGAAAAATCGAAGACGGCTCTGATGGCATTACCAAAATCCGATTATAAAAAATATTTCGAAGGTTGGATCAAGCGCTGCATAAGTGCGTTTCAGTCAATGGAGAGTACTTTTAAAGGACAATATCGATTATATAACCCCAAAGAAACTGACGAAAAACGAAACAAAAAATCTAACCAAAGCAAACAAAAAAAAACCTCGTATCCTATGCTAAGTGTACACAACCGCAGTACTGGTACACCGCTTGCGAGGATGGTCTCCGCTGATGAGAATTTTTTCTGATGAGTCATTTTTAGGCAACGTACCCCAAAAAGTTTGGAAATTAGTGATCGCCTGTTTTTAAGTTTAGTAAAAGTAAGCACCATGAAACATTTAAAGTTTCTTTTCTAGGCCCAGGGGTTTCGGAGATACGCTGATGTGTTAGTCAGTCAGTGGGCTTTCGCATTTAAAATATTTAAGATGAAACAGCTCATCTAAGAGCTCCTAACAAAAACTGAGGAGTCATACAAATGCAGGTGAACAAACTCAACAACAACAGCTAAAGGCACAGCCTACATTCACGAAGAAAACAACTGAACTGAGCATCAAAATTAATATTGATTTCAAAGCCGACCAAGTAATACCACCCAATAGAACATTACTACATAGAAGCTCACACAAACATCAAACACATATCAAAAAAATCCAATCACACCCCGTACGCACTCAAATAACACACCTTGGAATTACTGAACACAAAATACCCAGAAACAGAATGGCTCAGGGTATACACGGACGGTTCGAAACTAAATCACAACAACAACGCGGGAGCGGGTGTTCACTGCACTCTCTTCAGCCACTACATCCCCCTGGGTACCAACAACACAGCTTGTGACGGAGAAGTAGCCGCAGTTAATACAGCTCTGCAAGGACTAATAACGCGAATTCACCAAATAAAAAATATAGTCCTTCTGATCAACTCGAAAGCCGCCATCCAATCGATAATATCTTACGATCAACCTACTAACAGAACCATAACAGACATAAAACAGAAACTCAAATTCATCTCAAAACAAAATAAATATATAGTTCTTCATTGGATACCGTCCCGTCCCGTGTAAGACTGAGCGGGAATGAAGCTGTCGACGACCTTGCTAAAAAAGCAATCAGACTCAACACAATTAACACAAAGTAAAAACCTTTCGCCAGAATAAAAACCAACATAACAAAAACATTAAACACAATAGACATAGAAGAACACAAACAAATAGCTGACACCAAATGCTGGAAGAACATTAAAGAGTTAGGCAGGGCAAACTCTGACGCCCCAAGAAGAGAAACAGTGGCGCTGTTGAGAATGGCTACTAAACATGATTGTCTACCCCACCACCTATCCAGAATCGGAATAAAATCGAATGCCAACTGCCCACCCTGTAACAACACCAATGCGGACCAACAACACCTCCTCACCTGCCCGAACCTCAACCAGCAACACCAACAAGAAAACAACCTAACAGCGCTATACTGGGAAGCCCGAAGGAAAATGGAGTAAAACCCAACCCTGCCATTGGAAACAAACAAACAAACAAACAAACAACCACTCAACAACAAAAGAATGCCAATTCTGTGAATGTAGTTCAGTCAAAATTTTGTTCTGGAAATCAAATATTTCCACAAGTATAAAAGCTAGGATAATGAGATGTCAAAATGCCCAAACATTAACATCTCATCATCAAAATGGTCAAACATTTAAACATTTTAAAAATAAAATAAAAAAACCGAATCACGGTACATCAAAATCCACGTATTTTTCAACAACTCATATCTCCGAAACTATGGTGTCATTATGAAATGACATTCAGACATTATTCTTGGCACTATCTGTCACTCGTGTAAATGCACCTTAAGCCTTAACTGAAGTTTGGCATACCTTAACGGCCACTCTGTATATAAAAGTACTAGCAACTACTATTCCAAAAACTGGACCATTTCGTCCCAAAAAAAACGGACAGACGAACATGGCTAAATCGCTGTAATTTTCGATTTATTTTTTAAAGTTTGGAGTGCGGAAAGTAGAAGCATTTTAGAGTTACGGCTACTGCCTGTCGTCAGCTGCAGTCCTTCGTAAACAGTTGTCTTTCCATAACCTTAAAGATTTTGTAGTCAAATCATGTATCAATGTGGCAATGGAGCGGTAACACCTTATGGCGAGAAAATTCCGTTGCAAAATATATCATCCACTCCACCTAATCAGGTAGAAAAGTAAGTCGCCCAAAGCAATCACGGCGCTGATGACAGATTGATCACTTGATGTTGTAAATGGATGGATTTGATCGATAGTCAGAGAATATTTAGTGATAGATGCCAGTAGCAGCGCCAAATTTCAAGACCCAGAGCACTCAAGAATCGATTTTCGGTCCATTGTACTACCCGGCAGAAAACCCTTTTCTGGTTGAAGAAATTTAGATTTTATATGTTTCTCTTTTACGCTCGGTGGGTATAGGTTGCTGCGCTTCGTTCAGTATCGAAACTGCACAGTTCAGGCCATAAGCAAACACACTACCCACTATACTGTCGCCACTGGCAGCATAAAAGTGCTTGAGAGATAAATATTTGTGAGACGCTCTGACAGCATTTTGTCACATTTACCACTTCAATGCAAAGTATATCATACTTATTTACTTCATCCTGTTTTAAAATTCACTTCTAACTCTCCAACAGCCAGGGTTTTTTGTTTTGTTTTATATATACAAACACCCATACATATACAAATCTACTGTACCTGATCTTCAATAGTGCGATGATCGGTCTCCTGCAACCAAGTGCCCAATATAATCGAATCATCGGCATGGCATAGTGCCCGCAATAAGGAATTCGTTGTATTTGCTGGATTTTCTGACAAAGTAAACTCCGAGACTAGCATTCTCAATAAATGTGTGTACGAAGACTCTAATGAATTTGGTGGAAGTAATGCAAGTGTTTCATATAAACGTAAGCGAACCATAGCAGCTGGTGCTTTTAAATGTGTTCCATAGCTCTTTAGAACTGGTGCCAAGCTGTAAGAAAGACATTATTAACATATGTACAAATATTTTTCTAATAAAGATTAGCAAACTTACTTAACCAACATAGCCAAAGCACTCTCGATTGGTGTTAGCAACCGCCTGGTAATATCATCAGTTACTAAATCTGGACAATGTAAAAGAAAACTATGCATCACTGACAAAGCTCCAGCTCTGCCTTCCAATGTCACTTGCCAGGTAAATGAATCACCCCTGGCTTTTTCTGATTCTAGTTCCTTATTGGATCTTGGGAATGAATTACGCCACAATAGCAACATCCTCGGAAGTAATCCCTTTACTACAGGTGATCCCAGTGTCATAATAGCTCCAATCAACAACCATCCAGCTTGTGTTCGATTTAGCGACATGCGGCTATTTTGACTGGCCGACCGTAACAACTCTTCTGCACAATTAAATACAACCTTCCCCTTGGTATGTGGTATCCCCAGAGGAGAGAAACGCACGCTTCCCAAAATAGCTGCCAAAGCACAGCTATATCCAGCAATCGCCTCTGGCGAAGATCTCATCTGTTCGATGGCATCGACAAAGCGATCAATCAACGGAGTTATGTGACTTGGCACAGCAACACAGAAGCACCGCAGGCACCAAGCAGCGGCTAGACGTGCTGCAGCACATGGATGCACTAGCACTGCGCAGGCAGCATCAATAGCATTCAGTGTATGATCACTCAAGAGGTTTAGAGCTGTTGTCCCCAACCCCAAAACAAGACTGCCCAGCTCTTGCAAAGCACAAACCAATAAGTGCTGACTGAATAACGTCTCCTGATTGGAATCCTTGGCATTCTCCGGATTAAAATCAATGGAATTCATTTGTTTGGCAACGATGTGGATAAGTTCCTTGCACGCTGAGGTTTGAGCTTTCTCTCCGAGCATCTTGCCAATGATGGAACGCAGAATGAAATTGATACACTTGCGCGAGTACACAGCATCGACATGTGATGAAGCTGCTTTTGGATTAGCAACCAAGTCAAGGACATGCGCCAGGAATGTGGTCAGATTTCGTTCTAGCCACACGCTGCCCATGTGCTGCACAAATACTACATAGGAGTGAGTCACTCCAACACGGACTTCTCGGTTTACTCCTGAGCTACCTTTGATTATCTCTCCGGTGCCCTTCAGAAATGACACTCCGCCACGTAGGAAGCCCGACATTAAAATTCCAAACGCCTCATCTAGAGAAATCGATCTGGGTTGATTCTTGCTCGTTAACATTGGTGGTGGTTTCTTGTTTCCATCCGGTGGAGCTTGTGTGAAAGCCAGAAGAGTTCCAAGCAGCTTTGCTACTGCACAACGCACTTCGTAATTACTACCATCGAACGAACGGAAACAGAGTGTAGCAAGACTCTCCAATTCGGTTTGATATAGGAATGGAGCATGGTTGATCATCTCGAGCATGCATTTGGCTGCTGCAACGCGCACCGCCATAACACGATCTGTCAGACAGTGTTTGGTCGCCTTATAGATGTCCTTGTGCACATTCGAGATAGCTGTTCCCATTCCAGAGCATACCTACAGGAAAAGCATATCATTTGAAAGTTTCGTTTAAGGAAATGAACTCTCACATACCTTCTCCAAAGTAATCATTATCTCAATTCGAGTTTGGGACTCTGCGCTTCGAAGGGTTCTCAGAAGGATTTGAACTGTTTCCTCATATGACCGTCCCATCATTCGACCGAGTTTCTCATACATCGAACCAAGGACGCAAATAGCCGCTCTAAATAAGGATTTGATTAAAATTAATTTAATTTAATCTTTGGAACCTAGAGAGTATGTACTTACAATTTTGTTGGCAAATAACTTGGTGAATCATCTTTGTTCTTTAGAATGTCATTACATGCATTCACTGTGTCGAACAGCAGGAATGTATCGCCTACGGAGAACAAGGTAGCCAAGCAATTGGCGATCAGCTTCCGAGTTGGTGGCCCAGGTGAACCCTGAATGTGTGTTGTTAACTGCTGAACCAACTTCTTTTGACATGATTTAATGTCAGACTTTTGTGCGGTCACCAGGACCTTTTCCAAAAAGCGCAACCATTCAAATACGAAGACTGGACGTTTTTGTTCTGGAAGTTGCTTGAGAGCATCCTCATTAAGGGTTAGACTGTGTGATAGTTCCATTTCGGGGATCAAATTGATCTCTTGACGTTGGAAGGATCTGAAACGGAAAAGAAAAAATAATTTGATTCACTGACGAATAGACAATTAATTCTAAAGAACAGCATACACAGGATGCTGTCGTACAGGATGCGGAGGCTAATTAAGGACATGTCTTTCAGTCGTAGTGTTGATAGCAGACTCTTAAGTTATTCCCGGGCACAATGAAAGAAACGCCGATATGATCATAGGTCATAGAACCACAGTGATCTCGAAACATCGCGCTTTTTTTGAAAGTCGCCCGATCATTCATTCACAAGGATAGCATGTTCGGTTAGCAAGAAAAGAAACGTACACATATGATCAGCTTAGCAACACCTTTGAAATGATATCAATATTAGAGAGCCGACTCTACATTTTAAGTTTTATATACAATCGACCAACCATTTTTACAGCTTTTGTAGTTCATCCTTCCATATGTGCCATTACTTTGTAGTGGATGGGTAGTTAAGTAGCCTAAAGATATTTGAGAGGCGCAGCTGATGTCTGATTACATAGATAAACTTCCATGTGCTTATAAGCACTCATTTGTCCTATCTACGAAAATAATAATAACCCAAGATACTGGGTCAAGGTGTTAATCGAACCGAGACGAGTTAGTTTTAAGTAAATAAGGACCTGAGTACGCGGGAACTGACACTTGCAAAAGGATAAATACTTTCAAGTATTTGGGTACAAGTACAAAGTATCTTGTACTTAAGTACCTTTAGTACCAATAACTGCACGTTCTTCAAAATATTTTCATGCACTTTGTAAATTTAAATTCTGAAAAAGTCCCAACAAGTGGACCCTTCTGTAAACATTGTTTTGGAGAGATTTTTGTCTCTCATAAAGTAGGCGTGGCGTCAGATATGCGCCAAATTCACATTCCATCCACCCGTTAGACTGTTGTTCGAGGTGTAGAAGCACAGCCAGAACTGTAAGACCCACTTTCCCTATTATAAAGGGATTCAATTGGAAGTTACAATTTAAATCTGACACTAATGTGGTTCTGTAAAAGATAAACAGCTGATATTTGACATCTGTGAATACTAAGCATTGACATTTATAATTATGGAACGGTATACGAGAAAACAACGTATTTTAATTGTTAATGGGGAAATTTAATTTAAATTTTAATAAATTGATGGAAAATTCGATCGAACCGGGTCAGTGTTGGACGTGCAAAGACCAGTGCGTCCTCGTAGTGGCCGGTCACGTGAAAATTTCGCCGTAGAGAATGACAGTGTTCATGACAATCTGTCAAAATCCATTCGGCATCGTTCCCAGCAATCGATCTTTTCCTACAGCTTCTCGTAGCACATTTAAAAAAAAACGATCTGCATGCCTGCAAGATCCAATTAACTCAGGGATTAAAGCTATCAGATCATGAACAGGGTCGTGACTTCGTTGATTGGGTGTTAGAGAACCGCCAAGTTGATGCCGATTTTTCGAACAAAATTATCTTCAGCGATGAGGCTCAATTCAAAGTTAATGGCTACGTAAACAAACAAAATTGTGGCATTGACGAATAACCATCCGCAAAAAGTCACTATTTTTTGTGCGGATTATGGGCCTGAGGCATGATTCGGTCGTGACTTAATTTTTCGTTTCGGCGACCAAAAATGGCCACCAAGATTAGTGCGATATCACACCGTTCTTTTTGGTCGTGTGAAGCAGAGGGTGTATGCCAATAACTCCCAAATGATTCCAGAGCTAAAGGACGAGATTCGACGCGTTATTTATGAACTACCGCAGAATTTATGCCGACAAATAATGGTAAATTTCATAAAAAGGACTGAAGTCTACAAGGCCAGCCGGCCATTTAGCTCAACACTATACCTAATCCTGCCATAAGTTCTGTTACAAATATAAAACGCTATAAAAAAAAAAAACAGTAAACATATTGTATTCAAAATTGTTTGATTTATTATACCACAATATTGATTATTAAAAAAAATTGGATGCACTCGAAATGACTGCCTTTTGCTTTAACACAAGCTTCCAAACGGTGTGGCTATTGGGCTATACCGGCACGTACGGTTTCCATGGAGATCGTGGACGCTGCTCTGGTTAATGCTATTCTAAGACTTTCCAAATTTCTGTGGGGAGTCTTGCAGGCCATGTTCTCCAGTTATGACCACAAACCATAATCCAGTGGATTTCAGATCTGGACTCCCCGACGACCAATCTTTTGTTGCTATAAAGGCAGGAATATTGACTCTGAGCCACTCCTGCGTGGTTTTGGGCTTGTGCGCTGGAGCAAAGTCCTGTTGGAAAATCCATCTGTATCCACTGAAAAGGGTATTGGTCAAACCCTTCACAACTACCTCTAGCACATCTTCTTGGTATACCTTTGCATCCGATTTTACGCCTTTTTCACAGAAATGGAAGGATGTGACACCATGGTGAGAGACCCCCCCAACCAAACCATTACGGAAGCGGGATGATAGCCACGTTGAACCCTTGGAACAACTTTCTTCGCTTCCTTAGAGGAAGTGGCATACATTTTGTCATTTTGTTTGTTGAAAACTTCTTCTATGGTAAAAATTTTCTCATCCGTAAACAGAATGTTTTCGTGGCCATTGTTCGCGTGCCACTGCAAAAGTCGCTTGCATCTTTCCAGCCTAATTTTGTTTAGTTGAGGAGTTAGAAGATGACCCGTGGACCGACGATAGGCTTTCATATGTAGATCATCCCGAATCAGCCTAGACATGGATCTGGTTGATGTATCCAATTCCTTGGACATGATCTTCTGCTTCCTAAGGGGATTTCTCGGAATTCGTTCACGCACTGACTTTACCACCGCAACTCGAAAATTTGGCCAGCACTCTTTCCGCACTTATGCAACGCTATTACCGCGACTCAATTCTCTTTAACGCCCCACTCCATGTTAATAGTTTACAAACTGAAACCAAACTGACTAGTATTCTTCACTGATCAGTGCATGTGTTCTGAAAAAAAAAGTTAACTGTTCTATTCCCGCAAGAAGTTTTGAACGATAAGCGCTGGAAATTGTGTAACAGAACTTATGGCAGGACTAGGTAGTGACATAGAATTATTAGCAGTTTATCAAAAACCAGCAATTTATCAAAAATTAAATTCTAACCTGCAATTGAATCACTCTTTAGTAATGCCAAGATTGATCAAAATCTCGAGATCGAAAACCTTTACGAAAGCAATATAATACCACTTTAAAAATGTTGCTTGAATTTAAAATATGAGTGATTTGCAAATGAACAACTACTTGAAGTTGCAAGTATGTGCGACCCTGTTGTGCACTTTATTTTTATATAAAATACACCGTTTATGAATATGTTCGTAAGTACGCATCTGTTTTGTTACATAACTTTGTTCAAAATAAGAAATTTTTGTTCTGCCATTATTCCATCAGGTTGGCAACTAAGTGGCCATATTTTTTAATTGCTTCTGTCAATGACATACTTTTTTTCCTTTTGACACATTTGTTAGCTGTCAGTCTTATTTTGCTTTAGAAGCAAATTGCGCGTATTTTTGTGAAAAGGTATTAGTTTGGCGCCAGTTTTAATATGGAGTGCAAAAACGAGCATTCTCGTCATATTTTACTTTTTTATTTCCGTAAAGGAAAAAACGCAGCGCAAACTGCTAAAAAGTTACGTAATGTGTATGGTAAAGAAGCCTTAAAAGAAAGACAGAGCCGGAATTGACGAATTTCGTTCCGGAGATTTTTTTTCTGAAAGATGAACAACGATCAGGTCGACCAGATGAGCTTGATGACCAAATTAAAGCCATAATCAAGTCGGATCGTGATGTAATTGTACGAGAGATAACAAAAAAGTTAAATGTGTCACATACAGCGATTGAGAAACATTTAAAACGTATGAAACTCGTTAAAAACCTTGATATTTGGGTTCCATATGTTTTGAAAGAAATTCATTTAACGAGGCGCATCAACGCTTGCGATTTACATCTTAGACGCAATGAATCCGACCCTTTTTTGAAACGAATCATCACTGGCGATGAAAAATGGATTGTTTACAGTAATGTCAATCGAAAACGATTTTGGTCCAGGCTTGATCAGCCAGCACAATCCACCTCGAAAGCTGTTATCCACCAAAAGAAGATT
Organism: Pocota personata; assembly: GCA_963082735.1. Lineage (NCBI taxonomy): Eukaryota > Metazoa > Arthropoda > Insecta > Diptera > Syrphidae > Pocota > Pocota personata. The sequence continues at coordinate 41,789,741 of OY720429.1, read as the reverse complement.
TTGCTCTCAATTAGGTGGGATTGGAAAGGTGTGGTGCATTTTGAGCTACTTCCAAAGAATCAAACGATCAATTCGGATGTGTACTGTCAACAACTGGACAAATTAAATACAGCGATAAATGAAAAACGTCCAGAGTTGGTCCATCGAAGAGGTGTCATTTTTCACAAGGACAACGCTAGGCCACATACATCTTTGATCACTCGCCAAAAATTATTGGAGCTTGGTTGGAAATTGATGTTGCATCCACTATATAGCCCTGACCTTGCTCCATCAGATTACCATTTATTTCGATCTTTGTAAAACTCTTTGGATGGTAAAACTTTCAATGACGATGACACTGGGGAATCGCCCTTGATTCGGTTTTTTACCGATAAAGATCAGAAGTTCTACGAACGTGAAATTATGAAGTTGCCAGAAAGATGGCAAAAGGTCATCGAACAAAATGGAAAATGTATCATTGAAAGTTTATTCGTTGTATTTAATAAAAATGTGTTTTATTTATCTGAAAAAATCGGCAATTACTTAGTTGCCAACCTGATACATTCAGAGCGCAAGTGTATGGATATACAGGGTGGCTGACATGAACTGCGAATGACAACGCGCATTGTTGACAAGCGTGTCTAAGGTTCATTTTTATCGCGTGTTTAATTTTTGTTCTATCGACAATCAAACTGAAACGTAATAGTGTTATTGCCCTTTTTTGGCTGGAAAAGAAGAACCAGCTATTGTTCGTGAGCTGAAACATTTGAAAGTGAACAAAATGTTTGTGTATCGCACCATATCGCGTTACAACGAAACCGGCAGCATTGCAAAACGCTATGGAGGTGGTCCAAAAAAGACAGCAACATCGTCAACAGTGATTCGAGGTATGAAGGCCAGAATTGAACGAAATCCTCGGCGTAGCGGAGGAAAAATGGCTTCTGAGCTAAACATACGAGGGTGGGTCAATAAGTCCCTGAAAATTAACACAAATTGTGTCGTCACCTTAAATTAATTTTTTTTTTGTCAAGAATCATCTTTCAAAAGAACGCACTCAAATTTTCAGACAGATCTGTCAAATAGTTGTGTTGTGGCAGCCATTTTATATAGACGCCTACTAGCATTTTCGTTAAAATGGAAAAAAGTGAATTTCGAGTGCTCATTAAACACTATTTTTTGCGAGAAAAAACTATCACGCAAACCAAACAAAAGCTTGACAAACATTATGGGGACTCTTCACCATCGATTGGAACCATTCACCACTGGTTTACTCAATTTCGGTGCGGTCGTTCAAGCACAAGTGACGCCGAACGTTCTGGTCGCTCAATTGAGGTCACCACACCAGAAATGGTCGACAAAATTCATGGTTTGATAATGGACGATCGGCTAGTGAAAGTGCGCGAGCTTGAAGAGGCCACAAGCTTATCACATGGCTCAGTGATTTCGATTTTACATAAATATTTGGAAATGAAAAAGCTTTCCGCAAGATGGGTGCCGCGTTTGCTCACAATCGACAACAAACGCATTCGTTTGACAACTTCAAAGGTGTGTTTGGCGATGTTCCAGAAAAATTCGGCTGAGTTTTTGCACCGTTTCGTAACCGTGGATGAAACCTGGATTCACCACAACACACCAGAAACCAAGGAACAGTCAAAACAATGGACTTTTCTTGGTGAATCGAAGCTGAAGAAGGCCAAGGCGGGTTTGTGAGCAAACAAGGTCATGGCGACAGTGTTTTGGGATGCGTGCGGTGTTATTCACATCGATTACCTTGAAAAGGGTAAAACGATCACCGGCGCATATTACGCAGAGCTGCTGGATCGATCCCAAGCCGATTTGAAGCAAAAACGGCCGCATTTGGCGAAGAAAAAAGTTCTTTTTCACCAGGACAACGCACCGGCGCACAAGTCCGCAGTCGCAATGGCAAAATTGCATGAGTTAGGCTACGAACTCCTCCCTCATCCTTATCAACAAGCAAAACGATCGATTTTACCTGTCGGAGAGGTATTCGATAATTTCGACCAAAGAATGGCCACCAGGAAGCAAGAGGCACCGTTTGTGATGGTTTGAGCCGCAGTGACTGCCGATGGTCGGTCTCTGCTCGTATTTTTGGATCGTGGCGTTAAGATAAACGCGATGGTTTATCGTGAAACTGTTTTGGAAGCTGTGTTAAAGCCATGGGCACGCAAACATTTCGGCCAAAGACCCTGGGCATTGCAACAGGACTCTGCACCTTCCTACAGGAATGAAAGCGCATTCCACAGATACTCTTGCGTGCAGCGTGCGATAAGTTTATTGACCGTCTCAAGGAAATTTTGCGTTCCAAAGGTGGCCATATGGAAAATACTAATTAAATTCTTGAATTTGAATAAATTTCCAACACTTTTTTCTTTGGATTCAATAAAAAATATTCACAACAAAAAAAAATACAGATATTTGAATTAGTAACAGTTCATGTCAGCCACCCTGTACAAATACATACATATGTTTGTAGGTACATATACAATAGTTGCGGAATCGCTTGATAAATGGCAATGCAAATTAAACTCATTGTGAGTTTTTAGTTTCATGTCATTGAACACTTTACACATTTTTGCAATCCGGCCCAGGACATATTAATGCAAAGTTTCTAGCAAATAATGGAGCTAAAACCCTAAATATATTTGAAGGCTTTATACTCTCTCAGCAGCAATACTTTATACTCTCTCGGAGCAATACTTTTTGCATCAAAGTCTTTAATTAATAAAAAAAAAAAAACGACACAAATATCTCCTTTATAAAACGCATAGTATTATAGTAAGGTTTAGTCAATTTTAGTTCACAATCGTTCAACTGATTCACAATATTACCAAAATATAAACTAGGCACATAGATCTTGTACTGTTATACCACAGCAAAATATTGCTACTTTTACAACGAGACAATCCTAAAAGCAAAGAAGAGAGCTAACCTCTACGATAGATCAGCATCAATAAAGAAAACAATTGCCCGTCTGGATAGAGAAAGTGTAGACAAGAAGTGTCCAAGAACTTATGCCTATAGACTGTAAAAATTGCAGAAAAGAGGACGCAAACTTGACCTAAGCTAACCTAAGAACTTAAAATGAATCCTAAAATACCGCTAAGATTACTAACCCTAAGACGCATCCCTCCGCTTCCACTGTCTCTATAAGAACCCGAGGCATGCTAGATGTTGTTGGTAAAGTTTGGCAAAGTTGATTGTTATGCCAAATGACATATCTCTAGCTGGATTTTGTTAGGGGGAAATGTACTCTCCAGTCACAATCATTTTCACATTAAAATTGCAGTGCACATTAAATTTGTGTACATTATAAAACTCTCAGCTCCGAACATTGGAGAATTTAAGGCTATTTAGTACTCAGTTTTCTCCTCGGCAAGTGCATTTTTATATGCTATTCAGGGGCCGGATTCACATAGGATAAATATTGAGTGTAGTCAGCTACTTTAGGTAATACTCGTAGCTGACCTTTCTTAAGTATCACCTACAACTGACTATACCTAATATTTATAAGCTTTCAATAAGCATAGTTTCATCTGAGGTCACCACCACGCGTTGCCTAGATAGCTATCTAATAGTGAACTAACGATAAGCGTATGCTGAGTCTGACGTGTGTAGCTGAACACTTGGACCTGCGCAAAAATAGCTGGGTGAATTACAGCTTATATGTATCAAACCGGAAGAGGTTTAACCTGATCAGAAAGAGGGCGTGCGGCGGAAGAATTTTCTCTATGGAATCAACGATGGTGTCAACAATCAGCTTAGCGAAAAGCTTATATGAGCTACTTCGAGACATATTTGGAACTCAAGTCAATAAGGACTTTCAAGATTTCGTCAGAGTATTAAAAAAAAGATGGTGGTGGATGAACCCTTAATGGACTGGAGCGATCATATCCCCGTAGTGTGTAACTGGCATCGGAATATCCTCTTTTCCTAGGTGTTTTAACGATGAATCTGACCTTCCAGGTTGGAGGTTATGCTTCGTTGTACCTGCCTTATCATGGAAAATGATAAGGATCATGTTACTTACTGTTGACAAACCTTAAACGACTTTCAGATCTGCACGTGGAATGTACGGACACTTAACAGGTGACGTGCAGCCGAGCAATTAGCGGAAGCCCTAGACTGCTGTAAAGCAGATATCACCACTATCCAGGAAGTGTGTTGGGAAAAAAGCGGATGAAAAACTTAGGCAAGAAGTCTTGAGCTTTAGACATAATGATGAGCGAACGCCTGATCACAATCATTAGCCTAATATGCGCTCATGTCCCCACAGAAGATAAGGACGACGTGACCTCCTCGATAGGACTTACAAACGTTCAGTGGTCGCCAGGAAAATGAACACACTGCTTGGCCATTTTAACGCACAAATTGAAAAGGGGACATCTTTGAAAACACCGTCGGAAAATACAGCCTGCATGACAAAACCTCCGCAATCGGACTCAGGCTAATCGTCTTCAACACACACTGCAGCTAAGACACGCCAGGACCTGGCGCTCTCCGGATCAACTGACTGTCAACCATGTTGATCACGTCGCGATTGATGCAAGGCACTCCTCCAGTATTTTCGATGTTCGTATATTCCGCGCAGCTAACATTGACTCGGATCACTACCTTGTTGCTGCAGAGGTTCGTATGCGGGTATCCCAAACATCACAACAAGAACTGTGAGAAAATTGAACATGAAACCTCTACAATCCCAAGAGACTGCCAGAGCCTTCGCCGATCGAGTACCCTTGAACCGCTCAAGAAGGCCAATGCCGTCAACGTTAAGCACAATTGATGATGATAATAAGAAGAAAGAATATGGAAGCGTGAGATCAAGTCAATGGAGAGGTGTTATAGCAGGAATGATATTCGAAAGTTTTACCAGAAGGTAAATACAGCCTGCTAAGGCTACAAAGCCCGAACGGAAGTCTACAGGGATGAAGAAGGAAATCTAGTTGTAAAGGCACAGTCGGTGCTGAGAATTTGGAAATATCACTTCTGCAGACCGTTAAACGGATGTAACGACCAAAACTTCGCTGTCAGGAAGTTTGTCAACAATCTGATTGGTCCGTATCAGTGTGGTTTTAGACCAGAATCAGATAACCCCAAGAGCTCCAAATCGATATTCACCACCTTTCATCGATTTTAAAGTCGCCTATGATAGCGTTTACGAGTTATACAGTGGCATGTCTAGTTTTGGAATCCCTGCCAAACTGACTCCATGAAGTTCGGTAATAACATCACCAAGGCTTTTGATATCAGAAAAGGATGCCCTGTCATTTCTTTAGCATCATTCTTGAAAGGATTGTACAATATTTTCAAGCCAACACCGGGGGTACGATCTTTTAAAAGTGTACTGGCGTACACCGACGACATTAACAGAATTGGAAGAACGCAGCCATCTGTCAGTGGTGCTTCCGTGAGTATTGATACAGAAGCGGCGAAAGTAGGTTTTCCGGTTAACGAGACCAAAACAAAATATATGCTGTTATTAAAAAAGGACAGTCAACATCGGCGACTTGGACAAAGCGTCACAATAGACATCTACAATTTGGTGGTAGTTAAGGACTTTGTCTACATAGGCTTTTCTATAAATTCAAATAATGACACGAGCCCAGAAATCAAGCAAAGAATCACTCTTACCAGAACAGCTGTTTCTTTGGGCTAAGAAGTGATCAAGTAGCAAAGCCCTCTCAGGGACAACTAAGGTGGTTTTATATAAGACGCTCATAATCGCAGTCTTGCTATACGGCCGTGGTGTAGTCGTAACATCAACGCTTGTCACGCTCTTGGTTCATGGTTCAAATCCTGATGTTAACAATCATCTATTTATTTCGTCTGAAATAAATAAAAATGTCGATCAATTGCGAAATCTAAGTCAACTCTACTGCGAAGTAATAGCACTGGTAGTAGGGTGGTCATATGGCTGAAAATGCACCTTGATCGTGATGATGACATCAGGAGAACGGAAAAAAATACTGTGAATCATGAGCAACGACAAAAGCAAAAGAAACAAGCTCCCCAGTTATCTGGACGCTACCCTTGGAGTTTACAGAAACTTAATACCATCTAAGTTTCAAACCACTACACTAAATCTTTCTTTCTCTCTCTCTTTCCTTCACAAAAGCCCGTGTCCTGTAATAGAATAAGAGTATTCATATCCTCTTTGGCGCACGCAAATTATAAAAAAAAAAAGCATGGACGTTATCAAAGAGGGATGAAAACACCCTTGGTTGTTTTGAAAGGCAAAATTCTTTGAGTGATCTCCAGACCCGTTTGTATCGACGAAGAATGGAGGAGAAGAACTATACCGGTTGTAGGTGATATCGTTGCTACAGTGGAATGGAATATTTCAATTAGGCAGCACTGCAAAAAATCTGGTACATACTATACGTATTTTTTCATTTATGTATCAATCATAGTGTACGGAACGGTGTACTATCACCGTAGATAAGGTGACGAAACAATTTAGATCATTTTTACCCCCCAATAGCAATAGGACCAAACACACAATTGTATACCATGTCCAGGCGAGCCATGTTAGTAGGTTAGGTTAAGTTGAAGTGGCCACCAGCTAAGAGACCGACACACTTAGACCAATGATAGGTCCATTGTGACACCACATGGATGTTGGAGGAAAAGTGTCCATTACCCACTCGTTAAACCAATCGGAGCTTTTATCGCACCAATTACAGCATTTGTCCAGCCCGTCCCTAAAAAAGGCGTATCTACCTCCCTGTCCAATTACCGACCCATTGCACTTACATCCCTTCTTTCCAAGGTCATGGAAACGCTGATAAATCGTCAGCTTATGAAATATCACGATTCACGAAAACTCCTCAATGACCGCAGTATAGTTTTCGTAGCAACAGGTCTACAAGTGATTTGATGGCATATCTCACCGAGAAGTGGAACCAATCTCTCCATCACTTCGGCGAAACCAAAATGGTTGCGCTTGATATTTCAAAGGCATTTGACAGAGTTTGGCAACAGGCTCTTTTGTCGAAAATGCGTGCATATGGCGTCGATGAGTCTCTTCTTCAATGGTTGATAAGCCGAATCATCTACCAGGTCTGTATTTCCCCATCACTACAACGTTCAAACATTTAAAGCCAACGTGCACAGGCTTTTCCTCTATTCCGCTTCCCCATTTCCTTAATCGCCGTGCCCTACAACAGTATAAGTGCATTCATATTCCTTTTGCCGCGCGCAAATTATAAAAATAAAAAAACAAAAAAAAAGCGCACTGTTCACATATAGTAGCTGGTATGTGGATCATTCACTCATTCATTTTTGTGCCCCATATTCTTCCAACTCGTCCCAAATTCCTAGATATGAATCCTATAGAAAATCTGTTGGATGAAGTTTTTTTTTTTTTTTTTTTAAAAAGCACTGCCAAAGAGTATTAAGGAATTTATTTTAAAAAAATATTAGTAGCTGTGGGAATAATTTCGTCCATGTTTAAGAAGGCAGTTACCCACATTTTTGTTTATTTCTTTTGACTAAGCTAAATAATTTGAGTTTTTTATTATTAATAAAACTGAATAATATTGTAATGAATAAATAAATGTTAATAAAAAATATAAATCTGATTTACTTTTAATTTGTTAACGATTTGACTACAGAATATCCCTTATTATGTAAAAGGTAGGACGTCCAAGTTCATGGCAAAAAAAAAATCGGTTATCATGCCTCTATAACGCTCTCCATTGAACGTAACGTTATAGCCATCTTCATATTCGAAGAAAAGTGGACCAATAATGCACCATTCCACAAAACATACAAACAGTCATTCGCATCTCAGTCGTGTGACTGTTTGGTATGACTCTACGCCTACGTGTGGGTTTTCCGAGGCTCAAATACGGCAGTTTTGCTTGTTTATATAACCGCTGAGATGAAAATCGATGTCAATTTCGAGCTCCTCTAAACCCCAAACAGAGAAGCGATAACGAATCGGGTAGTTATTTTGCTTCAATTCCTGAGTCAGCTGGACCTTGTAAGGCAATAATCTACAACACTTTGATAATAAGTTTTCAATATTTCTCAACGTTATTCAAGCGTAAATCGATTCATTTCGTGCCGCAGAGATATGATACTGTGTTTCTGTCAATTTTTTGAGCGCAAAAGAGCTGTCAGTGTCAAAATAACTATACTTTACACAAACACAGACACATTCCCAGACAGTTGTTGGTTGACTTTACAGCTGAACAGTACATAATTATAGAAAAATAAGGAAATAAGTAGGCGTTCATCAGGAATCAGCAGAGAAAAGGTGCTAAAGCGTCTGAATTGAACGGATAATGGTTTCAAACTTAAGAAACGTAAAGACGCTTGACTTGAACAACAATATGAGCTAAGTAGTCAAAGTCTAATGTACTACTGCTTCAAAATGAAAAAAACGGTAATTAGGCCTACAAACATCTGCAAATTCACACAATCATAGAATATGAGTGTTATTGATTTTTTAAAATCAAGCCTTGGAGTGTACTAATGACGCAAAACCCATTCAGCATTATTCCCAAGAACTCATATAGCCCGACTAATGGCAACTTATTCATATTGAAGAAAAAAAAAAAAAAAAAACACAATAATCGCTTTGTCCGAAAAGGAAAACGATTTTTAGCAAAGCACCACTATGTCTCGAGGAAAATTTTCCTCCAAATCGATTGCTATTCATGCCCTGTTGCATTCAATGGAAAAGGTTTTTGTTTTTACCATTTTTTGGCAAACAAACCCACCGTGGAACTTTTCCAAGAATTACGTTTCAAATGCAGACAATATTTCATGGAATATAATCACTAATGACAATTCCCCGGAATTTATTGTCACAATTAAGAAGTTCCCGACACTCGACGCCTTTTATCTTTTATTCTTTTTGACAATAATCCAATCTTTTCATTTTCCTACACTCGTCTGATTGTGTATAAAAATAGAAAGAAAAAGAAAAAAAAAAAAAAGTATTTTATTGAATTAATCAGCAGAAGCCCGCAACATCATCATCATCATCGTCATCATAAACAGATCTCACAAAGTGAATCACTCATTCAATTTCCTCTCTCTATTCTGTGGAAAACAACACAAAGGCCGGAGAATATAAAGCAAAATAAAAATGAATCAATGGACGATGGGTAATGTGGTGTATAGAAAACAAGTAGAACACACGAGTCCTTCTCGTCACGTACAAAAGGATGAAAGCTGAAAAGAGAATGCATGCCCACCCAGGAGGAGTTACCCAAGTCACCTACATTCACACCACACCAAAGAATTGTGTTGTTTCAGAGGAGAATCTCTTATCAAAAAGGTCACATGAAGGATGGATTCTTAACACACATTGGGAAAAACTAAGGCTCGGGTTGGGGTGGTTGTTGGTTCATCAATGTTGTTTTGCTTGCGACGCTGCTTAGAGATTTAAGTAGGAAACCGACTACGTTGTTCCCGCTGGGGATTTGGAGGGGGGTGGGGGAACAACAATTATGCAATTTTTGAAACCGATACTGGCTTATGTAAGCGTCTTTGGAGACCTTCCCTACTACCCCCACCACTCAACCCAAATGAATATGGAATTTGTTTTCATTTGTATGTAGCTCACCTTCTCGCTTCGGTTAGAACCTTCCGCAAGAACATCGGCGTTATTGTAAAATTCTCCATCATGTTTCAGCTGGGGGGGTTGTTTTTTAATAGTGTTAACACGGTTTAATGGCGTCTCTTTGGGATATTACATCACGCACAAGTACACACACAAATCACGGATCACATCTGTTTTATTTAAAATCCAAAAGTGGAGAGATAGATTCATTCAAATCCACACATGGAACCGATAAGTAAATTTAATTTGCAAGCACTGTCGAATCCCAGAAACGCACTGACTGGACGGATTGTATAAATTAACCGGGGAACTGCGAAAACACAATACCACACCAGCACTGGTAGTCGGACATAACTTAAGGCATATGTACGCAGCATTCGTGTGTGGTGAATGAGCATGAAAAAATGCAAAAATTATGGAAAACTTTTCTGCTTTTCTTTTTTTCTCTTGCAGCTTAATTTCCTTGGAATATAAGTGAGAAAAATGTTACAAAGACGATGTCGTATCGACAACAAAACACATACAATGTGCGAACGAGTCTCAGGCACGGGGGATAGCGAGCGATGGATACTTTTCCCGATTTGAGGAGAAAAACTTTTTTTTTGCCGGCATTAAGCTTACGCTCAAAGTTTACTAGCTGAGAGTAGTGAGAGAGCAATGGCATGCCATTATTATTGTGTATTTCGTGACAAGCGTTTATTTAAGGGATACAAATGACTTGGTAAATGGCTTGGAAAAATATTTTGGTTATTTAGTTTGGATTTGTTCGAGCTTTTCATTGATGGGAAACCAAACCTCCCCATCAATCGTAATGTAATGGATTCCTTGTAGAGCTTTTGTAATGAATTTCTTTATTTTTTTTTTTTTTTTTTTTCTTTTTAACTTCGGTCTATTGGACCGTATCTGCATTATCTGCAGTATGTACATACCTATACATATGTGCATATGTAACTTATGGTGAAAGTTACGATTATCGCTTTCGCTGAACAAATTTAATTACAATAACTTCACGAATAAATAAAAATCAGCAAAAGTCAGTAACATACAGTTACTCTCAAAATTGAGCGTACACTAACAAATTAAAGGCATTTTATCTCTTTTGACAATTAAGAAATCGTTCCTGAAATTTATTTTATTTATTTTATATAATATATCTTTCATTAATACTTATTAGAAAAATAGAAAATAGAAATAAAAAAAAAAAACACAAAAATATGCTATAATTCAATTCGTTACAACAAAATCAAAAAAATAATGCTTCATTTCATCACACAAAATTGAGCATACAGTACAAAATTATTAATAATAAAAAAAAAAAAAAACAGTTTTCTCCCCTTCGGGTAGGGGATAGAATATACCCGAGGTAGGCATGTCTGTCGTAAGAGGCGACTAAAATCCAATCTCCGTATACCGAGCGTATAGTGTATACAAAATATGCAATGAACAAAACAAAAAGATATATTACCCCAGGTGGCAGTCCAGCTTTACTGGAAAATCCTCCCTCTTCGGAGGTCGGCTTTACGGATTCTGGGAAGAGCCGCTTATTGCAATCCAATGACCCTTTTTCGAAAAGTTCAAGGGTATCTCGATCTTCTCCACCAAGATCGAATAACTCCGGGAAAAGAAATTCACCGGAAGCGCCAGCGCGCGAAATTCAGGACTCAGCGAAATATAACAGCTTTAAGGAAGAAAATAAAATACTCCGAAGGAAGCTTAACGAAATGAATCTACTCTATCAAGAGCTCAAGGAAGAAATAGACTTATTAAAAGAAGAAAATAAGGCCCTAAAGAGCTCACGTATAGAGGAAGAACGCGAATGTACTCCAGCACGCTTAGCTAGTCGGGAATATCACAACGACGAAGAAGAGCTAGCACGCGAAACGTGTCGGGTCACAAAGAAGAGACCTAGTAAGAAACATAGAGCCGGCTCTTCGCCCGAAGTCGAGTCCCTAAAAGAAAAAAGATAAAGAAGAGCACAATCGAGCAATCTCGTCCACCCCCACCAATTAACATAGTCGGGTTAACGGAATTTAATAAGTTGCAAAGCCTTCTTAAAGGAACTTTAACATCGAAATATAAGGTCACGTCTTTGAGGGACAATGCGTGGAAAATTAACGTCGATGAATACGACGACTACCAAGCAGTGTCCCCAAAGTTAAATACCGAAAAAATTGAGTGGTGTACTTTCGAAATCAAGTCAGAAAGGCCACATCGTGTTGTTGCAAGGGGACACCACCCCTCATGCACTAAAGAAGAGATTATGACTGACCTTCAAGACAAAGGCTTTAAAATTCTTGATGCCGTTAATATCATCAAAAAGGAGAAGCAACAAACGGAAATAGATAAAGACATCTTGGTAAGGCGTGGACTTCCACTCTTTATGCTTACCTTCGATAAGTCCGACAATATCGACGATATCTACCGAGTGACGAAAGAAAAGCCCTCGACCTCTGTTCCTAAAAGAAACGGTACAGAAAAGTTACCATTGGAAAAGCGACCGGGTAATAACCTTCGAACACCAGGAGTGCAGACTTACGCTCAGGCCGCGGCATCCGAAATACCAAAAAATAATGAAATTTCGAAGGACCCTGTTTCTCATGTTTTTTTCAGTTATTCTAGAGAAACTTGAAGAACAAAGCAAAATAAATAAAATTATTCTCGATAGGCTGGTTAGGCTCGAAAATAATTCAGGGAAAACGCGTACTCCAACTAGAATATGAATAAAAAACGAATGTTAAAAATATGTACTTGAAATGCAAACGGACTTTTGCAAAAACTTGACGAATTAGAAATATTCATTGCGTGGAAAAGATATCGATATTTGCTTGATTTCTGAAACCCACGTAAAACACGAATCGCATTTAAAAATAAAAGGCTGTAATGATTACCACGCTTGTCACCCTTCGGGAAAAGCGAGGGGCGGATCATCATTGTTTATTAAAGACTGCATCGAACAATCCGAAAACTAAAGATCGAGCTTGAAACTTTGCACCAGTGCACGATTCGAGTAAAAAATAGTCAGCGTACTCTTAAAATCGCATCTATCTACTGCCCACCGCGTTCCGCGCGTGAAAAAAGTGATTTTACTAACTTGTTTAAATTGCTGAAACCTAATTTCATTATTGGCGGCGATTTTAATGCAAAACATACATTCTGGGGCTCAAGACACAGCTCGCAAAAAGGCAGAATGCTCTATGAGGCAGGTATGGAGTACAGTTGTGATTTCCATTCGACGGGTAAACCGACCTACTGGCCAACTGATACTTCGAAAATACCTGACCTGATCGACTTTTTCGTCGTGAAAGGAATTTCTAACAACCACATTAAAGTTGAAGAGAGCTTTGTTCTGTCGTCTGACCATTCCCCAGTTGTTTTGACATTGAGCGAAAAACTAGTCTATACCCTAGAGCCAGCGAGATTAACCTGTAGAACAACTAACTGGGAAGGCTTTAGGAACGAAATTGAAGATAATGTTGAACTGAGCGTTCCACTTACGACACCCTATGAACTTGAGGTTGAAGTTGATCGCTTCGTTGAGATCGTACAGCTCACCTCTTGGAATAATACTCCCAATCCAAGGAAAACTCCGGACAAATACGGTCTACGATATCCTACGGAAATAAAAGAATTGGTCAAGGAAAAAAGAAAAGCGCATAAGAAATGGCAACAGAGTCATGCTCCGGAACATAAAGCTCACTTGAATCACCTGTGCAATTCGTTGAAGAAGACTATAAAGGATTTTAAGAATCGTGCGATAGGCTCTTATCTTGAAAGTTTAACAACGAAAAAAGATTCCAATTATTCACTTTGGAAAGCTGTAAAAGGCACCAAAAGGCCCAAGGTCCCGGCGCCGCCTATTAAATTAAATCACAATGAATGGGCAAGGGAAGATAAAGAAAAAGCGGACGTTTTTGCGGCCCACCTGGAAGACACCTTTAAACCGTACGATGGTCAAGTGTCTTACGACAATATCAATAGGCCGGCTTTACCATCTGACGATTTAGCACTTACAAGTGCAACGCTAAGGGAACTCAAACATGAGATCGGGAATCTAAAACCTAAGAAAGCTCCTGGACTTGATCACCGGAGAAATTCTCAAAGCTTTACCTAGAAAAGCATTGATTAAAATTCTTCATATTGTAAAAGCTGCGCTCAGATTAAAACACGTGCCTAACCAATGGAAAGTTGCGGAAGTTATAATGGTTTTAAAACCAGGAAAGCCGTCAAATGAGGTAAAATCTTATAGACCAATTTCGCTACTTCCAGTTATATCCAAAATTTTCGAGAGGATATTACTAAGGCCTCTCCAACCAGTTATAGAAGGAAATAGTCTTATCTCTGACCACCAGTTTGGGTTCAGAAGTAAGCATTCGACGATTGACAAGGTGCATAGAATTGCTGACGTAATCGAGAAAGCACTTGAAGAGAAAAAAGATATGTAAGTAAGCCTTTGATAAGGTGTGGCATGATGGCTTGAATTGCAAATTACGACAAGTTCTCCATGTATGCCTATACGACATTCTAGAATCATATCTCGGGAATAGACTCTTCCGTGTTAGACATGGAAATGAATACTCGGAGCTCAAAGAAATTTCGGCCGGTGTACCGCAAGGAAGCGTTCTTGGGCCACCTCTCTATCTCTTATATACTCGAGATATACCGAAAGAAGATGGCACTATCCTGGCTACGTTTGCCGATGACACCACAATCCTAGCCGTAGGTAAAACAATCGAAGAAACGACTGCAAAACTGCAAAACGCACTGAATAAAGTAAATGAATGGACGAGGGACTGGCGGATCGCCCTCAACGAAACGATGATATCCACAGGGACCTCGGAATTCCGACAATCGGAGCTGAAATTAGAAGCTTCGCGAGAAAGCATAGAAACCGACTAATCGGACATGTCAACAATACAATACTACAAATTCTGGATGAAAGCAATTTATTGCGCCGACTTGGCGAGATAGGAATCAACCGCGCCTAGATTGCGGAACATGCAGGATCTTTCAGTGGAAAGTAACCTGCCAAACGAGTTTTTTTTTTCATGATAGAAAAATTGCTTGATAAGGTCCTTCTTAGTTGCAATATATATTCTATTATTGCTTGTAAGCGACGGGGCATTGATTCGACCAAGTGTTTGGTGAATGACGGAGGAATACTTTCCCAAACTTCCTTGACCTTGTTTTTAAGTTTTGTTTTGTTGCTAGGGTTACCATTTCTAAGCCGTGTTTTAATTTCTTCCCACAAATTCTCAATTGGATTGAGATCCGGTGACTGCGGTGGGGTTTTTAATTGTTTTTTTAACTTTACACCGCAAACATTCGCATACAACGTGTGAAGTGTGCTTCGGGTCGGAATCCTGTTGGAAGTAGAACTCCGAAGACAGGTTAAATTTTTCGGCTGTTTGAGGCAGATTCCTTTTGAGAATATCGAGGTATTTTATTTTGTCCATGGTCGTCTCGTTAAACTCAAAATTGCCCGTACCTCTAGAAGCCATTGAGCCCCACAACATAGCACAACCTCCTCCATGTTTTACCGTCGGACACAGATTTTTTTTTTTTTTTTCTGAAGCTCCGTATTGGACTTTCTCCAGACAATTTACCTACCATCGGAACCAAACAAGTTAATTTTTGTCTCGTCGGTGTGAACATTTCCAAAAACTTGAAGGCAAATTAAGGTGGTTTTTAGCTAACTCCAAACGCTTCCATTGATTCACCACTGAAATGTATGGATTTTTGCGAGCAACTCTGCCATTTATATTGTCTTTCAGCTACATGCGACGAACAGTTTCTGTTAACACTGATCTATTAATTAACGTCGCAACTTCTGACGTCAACATTGGTACGCCTGTCTTAGGATTCACTTTTATTTTTCGTTAGGATCCTTTTTCTACCTCTACCAGACCTATTCATAAGTGTTCCTTCGTAACGGTAATTGTTAATCATTTTTTGGACCGTGGAATGCATTCGCCCGACAACTTCACCGATATCGCGATAGGATTTTCCTTTACAATATAAATTTACTATCAGTTTTCTAGCAGAAATAGATGTTGGTTTTCTTTTTTCCTCCATTTCCACACAAACTTGAAAAATATGATACTAAGATAGATCAACACCGCGAAACTAACTCAGAATGAGCTTCAGGATCTCTCAAAGTAACAACTGACATTTCAGATAGCGGCAAATATTTTGAAAAGAAAAAAACAAAATAAGATAAGGTTTTGAAATAAGAAATTAAATTAGTACCTAGTAGGAAACCCTTTAGAATTAATTACAGTGCTTATTCTGGATGATTTTGGGGATCTGCATGCCGATTGATCGGGAAACTACTGACTGTCCAAAACATGAATTGGACCAGTAGCGCAACAATCAAGTTCGTAATGTAGTGCTTGCTTTACCCTCCTCGTGGTGGTCCCCGGGCAACTGCATGTATAAATCCTTATACATATAGGCCAAAATTGCAAGTGCGAGATTGTCTAGGGTCTTATGCCTAGGGTAGGTAACCTGGGCCAGCAACCCGCGTTACCGAAACTTCAATCGCTACGGAAACCGACACAATGCCTCGGATAAGGACTGATAACACGTTGACGACCTTTGGCTATCGTACCCGGACTAAGATTGGTTTCTGGAATGTGAAGACGCTCCTTGACTCTCAGAGTGAAGGGCCTCAGAACGCCAGATTCCTTCAATTGGAGCATGAGTTCATGCGATATAGGCTGGACATATTGGGAGTAAGCGAGATAAGATGCTTAGATGCAGGTGAGTACCAATCCCCAACGCGTAACACTGTATTACTCTACTCCGGAAGAACAACCGGAAACCTCCGTGGATATGGAGTTGGACTGCTGCTAACGCCAACAGCACGCAGAGGCCTAATTACCTGGCAGCCGCACGGTGATAGGATTTTAACGGCCAGATTCCGGACGAGAGTACGTCGCGTCACCATCATACAGTGTTACGCCCCCACGGATGGTTCGTCTGAGGAAGAAAAGGAGAACTTCTACAACCAGTTGGGAGCTGTTCATAATGCAACACCCAACGGCGACATTGGCATTGTGATGGGGGACCTGAATGCCAAGGTAGGCTGCGACAACGAAGGGCTCAAACATGTTATGGGACAGCACGGACTAGGCAATCGCAATGACAACGGCGAAAGATTTGTTGACTTTTGCAACGCAAATCGTCTTGTCATAGGTGGCACCATGTTTGAGCACAAAGCCTGCCATAAAATCAGTTGGGTGTCAACTGACAGGCAAGCAACCTCCAACCAAATTGACCATTTTGCCATCAGTCGCCGTTTTAGAAGTAGTCTCCTAGACGTCCGAAACAGGCGGGGTGCCGACATGGGGTTGGTACGAGATCACCATCTCATGATAGCTACTCTCCGACTACGCACTGCTGCCGTTTGTAGATCTAACGACACAAGAATACCTAGGTTCAATGTAGACCGACTGAGAGTTCCCACAGTGCGCCAAGAATTAAGGGACCATCTCTCACGTGGAGTGGAAACAATCAGCAGCTTCCTGCCCGCCACCATCCAAGACCATTGGTGCGCTGTGAAAACTGTTTTCACATCAGGTGCTGAATGGATTGTCGGTCGATCGCAGGGAAACCATAGGGCGTGGCTTTCTGAGGATACCTGGAGAAGGATCAACGAACGAAAACAGTTAAAAGCTCAAATTGCAGCAATTTCAGCAGCAGGGAGGATCGAGCTTGAGTCCCTATATCGCATGAAGATTAGAGAAGTACAGCATAGCGTGAGACGTGACAAGCGCAATTACATCAATGCGCTGGCTACGAAAGCAGAAGCAGCAGCGAGGTGCGACAGCAGAACCGTTTATAGAATCACTAAAGAGCTTATAGGTGGCCGAAGCTCTACTCAACACCCAGTGAAAGGCTTAGACGGTTCGTTGCTAATATCGGATGAGGATCAACTGAAGAGATGGAAGGAGCATTTTGCTTCGGTTCTAAACCGAGTATTCGCCAGCAATATGCACCCTAGTCAGACTGAAGTGTCTGTAGAAAGAAGTTCCCGAATTCGCACCATAACCCCCAGTAAAGAGGAGATTATTACCGTAATCAAAGCACTGAAAACTAATAATGCGGTAGGACTTGACGGCATACCCGCGGAGCTTTTTCAAGCTGCGCCAACAGCATCGGCAGAGCTAGGAAGCCGAGAGTTTTCCAGATGAGTGGAAAAAGCTCCCTAAAAAAGGTAGGGCTGGCTGCTGCGGCCAAGATAATAGCTAGAATCATCCTGGAGCGAATCAAAGAACACCATGAAGACACACTCGACGCCGAACAAGCAGGTTTCCGCTCTGGATCCTCCTGTGTCGACCACATCAACACCCTGCGGATCATCATCGAGCAATGTGTTGAATATCGATCACAACTTCACCTGTTGTTCATCGATTTTGAAAAGGCGTTTGATAGTGTCAATCGGGAATTTATTTGGCGTGCCTTACGCAGGAGAGGCATTCCGGATAAATTAATAGCAATTATCGAGGCTACATATGATGGGTCCACATGTCACGTTTTGCACAGAGGAAGGCTGTCTGAGGAATTCGAAGTCCAAAGTGGGGTTCGGCAAGGCTGCATACTTTCACCAATATTGATTTTATTGGTGATTAGCGATGTGCTGAATGCGGCCTTATCTCTCAACCTCAACTCAAACACCTCGACTACGCCGACGATGTATGCCTACTGTCTCACAGAATAATGGACCTTCACCAAATGACAGCAAATGTGGAGAGGAAGCAGACGTCGTTGGGCTGAAAATTAACTCGGCAAAAACAAAAATGATTAGCCTAGGACCAAACTCATCAACTCATATATGCATTGCTGGACAAACGGTTGAGAGAGTAGAGAGTTTCCAATACCTTGGGAGTATTGTCTCAACCGATGGCGGAACCGAACTGGATATAGCCAGCCGAATAGGTAAAGCAAAATCTGCGTTTGGGATGCTATCCATAGTTTGGCGAAGTAATGCAATTAGCTTAAACACCAAGCTACGACTGTTCCGTTCCAATGTTGAATCCGTGCTGCTATATGGATGTGGTACCTGGAGAGTGACCGTCACTATCACGAGGAAGCTGCAAACATTTGTCAATAGGTGTCTACGTTATATCTTAAGGATATTCTGGCCAAACCGTATCTCTAACGAACAGCTTTATCAGAGAACGGGCTATGAACCTATAGGCACAACCATACGACGACGAAAGTGGCAGTGGATCGGTCACACTCTCCGAAAGGGTGACAGGTCCACAGCTAACCAAGCGATGCAATGAAACCCGCTTACCCAGGATGGCAGGATACGCGGCGGTCCTAGGAGTACGTGGCGCAGAACAGTTGAGAAAGAAGCACGGCAACTGGGAAAGAGTTGGGGAGAGCTGAGGCACATTTCCAGAAATCGCACACGATGGCGCGTAGGCGTTGTAGAGGCCCTAGGACCCACAAGGGGATACAGGACATAAGTAAGTAAAGTTATTCTGGATGACATTGAATTGATGAGCTTTTGGGTCACGTCGGGGCCTATTTTGGCCCATTCCTCTTGAATAATGGCCTTAAGTTGGCTTTTCGTCTGAATATCATGTTTTCGTATTTAGCGTTCGAGGTGATCCCGCAAATGCTCAATAGCATTCAAGTTTGCTGATTGGGGTGGTGTTTTAAGCTGGTTGGGGACATGATACAACAGCCATATTCTATAATTGAGAATTATGTTTAGGGTCATTATTTTGTTGAAAGACGAATGACCCTTCGAATGCCAATTTCTGCGCACTCTGGTGAAGATTGTTTTTGATGATATTTAAATAATCAAAACGATTCATATTTCCTTCTACAAACACCAAATTACCGACACCAGATGCCGCCATACACCCCCAAACCATTACGGAATCACCATCGTGTTCCAAAAAACAATAACAGAGTTACATGGTTTCTGGCAAATTCAACTCGCTTTTTACGATTCACATTGCTGACGAAAGGTTTTTGTCTGATGGATCGACCGTTATATCCGGCATCATGCAAGACACGGCGAATTGTTTGGGGATTGCATTGCTTTCCTGTTTCTTCTGATTGCAATTTTGGGGCACTTTTTTGGGACCATTCCTTACTTTTCGGACAGTAATCCGGTTTTCTACTTCAGTAAAGATTCGGGGCGTCCACCTCTGGTGGAGGTTCCATTTGTTTCTAAAAATGTTTGTTGCAGGGCTTTTATCAATTAACTTCGCCACTTCGCGAATCGATTTCCCTTCTTTCGAAAATTGTATCACTAAATTTTTAAGGTCAATTGAGAGCTCTTTTCCACGTGGTGGCCATTTCTAGTAGATACATAGAAATTCGTTCAACAAAATTCTTCAAACTCAATCATATTTACTTACCTTACAGATTTCTAAAACAATTCTATTAAAAAAGAGCAGATTTATATCTACACGTGTTTACTGATCCGCGTTTTGTACTCAAATACCATGAATGTATACTTACTTCTGTAACGCTTTTTAAAATTTCGTCATAAAAAAATGATTCTCCTCTCGAACGAAGGCAAGTTCCCGTTATTTTTTGTTTTAAAGCCACTGTGCAAATGTCAAACAACAGGCATGAGGTAAGGTGGGTATTGGTTCAAACGAAATAAAATCTTTTCTTAAGACTTTTGATACACTCACATAGGTGTATACTTACTTTTGTGATTAACTGTACTCCAATTAGTAAAAATAACGGGCACAACTGCGTCGCATATACTTGCTCCATATGTGTCCTTTTTGTAAGTTGTTCAAACTTACAATTTAGAAAAAATCGGTAAATTACGGATTTATCGTAAAACGAGTTAAAAAGTTTTAAAAAAAACCGTTTTGATCGCATGTCAAACATTGTAATTCCAAGCGCATACATATTTCAAAAATGACTTAAAATGTTTCAATCTCCTATTAAAAAAATTAAATTTAATATGATATGTTACTACTTCAGGATATTAAGCAATTGTGAACATTCACTTTGGTTTGGAAATAGAAAAAAAAGTAAAAAATGGGCACATAAGGACACCCCGTGCCAAAAAAAAACTTCGCGCTATGACAATTGTCTGATTTTATGAATTCCGAGCACGTTCATCTCATATTTTTAACACATACAGTCAATCAAAAAAGTCTCTGTACACCTCCTTGTTACCAAGAAAACACGAAATAACTTTTTTAATTATTTCAATTTATCGAAGAAATTTTGCGAAACTATACTTCAAATAATACGTATTAATTCATTAATATATGTATAATACAGTGCGTTTCATATTTATAACCCACCTTTCAGTTAGTTTTTTTTAATTCGAATAAAATGTAAGAGCGACTTCGAGCAAAAGGGAAAATTGAGATAGAACACATTTATAGCATGACGTCAGTCAACAATACCGTTAGTTTTTGTATTTTTTTTTTTTTTTTTTTTACGACGAGAGAAGCATTTTAAGAGAGAATGTCGTATTTGGATATGTAGTAATGCGTTTCATATTTATAACCCATTTCACAATAAACTCAAATAGCGAGAACTACAGATCGTGGAACGGTGTTTATTGTATTAAATTCGATTGTTTTTTCAAAATGCCACGTACCACGTCATTATCCGACATTGAAAAAGGTAAAATTTTAGCTTTAAAAGGTAAGTGCGATAGCCAAAAAAATCGGTCGGAGTCCTCGTGTAGTGAGTAATTTTTTGAAAGATCCCAAATCTTATGGGACTGTGAAGCGCAGTGGAAGAAAAAGAAAGCTCACGGAAAGAGATGAAAGCAAGATTGCTCCAGCAGCTAGGAATTCGACCTTGAGTTGCACCAAACTTGCTGCGTTGGCTCAGAAGAAAATTTTAAAAACGACGGCTTGGAGAGCAATTCAAAGAAATCCAAACCTAGTCCGGTCCAAAATGAATTGCTGTCCACGTCTCCTAAGTCGTCACAAAACCGCTAGGCTGAAATTTGCGCAAAACAATATAGCTACTGATTGGACAACTGTAAGTGTTTCGATCGTTGTTTTTCTTTATTTGAATTTCATTAATAATATTGTTCTAAATTTGTCTCTTAGGTGATATTTTCTGACGAGAAGAAATGGAATTCGGATGGACCGGACGGTATGCACTCTTATTGGCGACATTTGCGCAATGAACCGAGATATTTCTCAACGAAAAATTTTGGAGGTGGTTCGGTTATGATGTGGGGTGCATTCTCTTCAAGAGGGTGCTTAAAAATGCACTTTACATCTTCAAAGAGGAAGAGTGCAGACTACATTGAGGTTCTTCAAAGCAGTCTAATTCCTTTTCTCGCCGAAAATCGACAAAAAAATTGGATTTTTCTGCAGGATAATGCCAGGATTCATACCAGCACTAAGACAATGAGTTGGCTTAGATCAAATTCAGTTGATGTGATGAGTTGGCCATAATGCTCTCCTGATCTAAACCCAATTGAAAATATTTGGGGCATTTTGGTCAGGCGAGTATATGCCCAAGATCGACAATTTGAATCAACTGCAGAGCTGAAGCAAACACTTATTGAAGAATGGGAAAAAATTTAACCTATATACATATGAAACGCACTGTATAAGTTTAAAAGAAAAAATAAAATAAAACATAACTTCACAATATAAGTGCTGTGCAAATTAATTGGGACAGTCACTTCTTTCAAACATAATCATAAGTAAGCTGTGTTTGTTCTCTTACTTTTTTTAAAATTTGGACTAGAACGTTGCAAATTATTATGGCTCATATTTTCTGTTGGCTTTTACGAAGGTAGGTTGAATTTTTGATTAAAAGTTAGGCTTCATAGGGCTTTTATCTAATTTTTTTTTAGAATTGTTCAATTTAGTTCTCTATGGAGAAGAAGCCAAAATCATTGCTTTGCATGAGCATACTGACAAGAGCAGAAGGGAGACATCTGTTGAATGTTGAAGTTTCAAAATCAAGCATTGCAAAGACCATACCGTTGCATAAAGCTTCAGAATCAACTGCAACGGGCGGACGAAAACGCAAAACCACGGATAATGACGATAAGGTTTTGATTCGAAATAGCGTAATACATCATTGGAAGACAAGCGGTGACAAGACCTCTGAAAAAACAACATCTTACCGAGATTATGATGAAGAAAAGACTGCAATGGGCCAAAAAACACAAAGACTGGTCAGCAGAACACTGAAAAGAAGTAAACTTTTCAGATAAGAGCCACTTTGAAGTTCAGGGCTACCGGGTAAGTGTTGTGAGAAGAGGTGACAACGAAAAGCTCCGACCTAGTCACATTATTACCCACTGAAAGTAAAGTTTTGGTGTTGTTTCATCTCCGCGGGTGCTGATGAACAGCATCAAATACGCAGACGTCTTGAGCCATATGCCCTTGCCCACCATGCAAAGACAATTTCTGACTGGTAACGCAGTTTTCCAACAAGATCTTGCTCCATGTCACACTTCGATAAAAAATTAAATAATTCGGGCATCTCCCTTCACCTCAATCAAATCGAAAATATTTGGGCCATTATAAAAGCGAGGCTCATGAAACGAGATTGTACCACAAAAAGTTTCCGTACACGTTGAGATTTTGAGTCTTTGAAATAGCAATGCATTGCAATAAATTGCTCACTTTAGTACTTGGTAGGATAACCTTTAGCCTCGATAACTTATTGCATGCGCCATTGCATCGAATTCACTAAATTTGATGTTGTGGCAGAATCTATTCGGTTCCATTCTTCTTTTAGCTTTTCTATGAGAATACTTCCGAATTCTTCCCTCTAATTCATTCCAAAGATACAATGGGATTTAAATCTGGCGATTGAGGAGGACTACTCGTATGTTAATGTTTGGGCACTCTATACAATAACCCATCTCTAATAATGTGGGATGTGTGTTTAGGATCGTTGAAACACAAATGATCCATGCAGTCCCAATTTGTCTGCACTTTCATGGAGATTTTTTTTCAAAATGTCTAGGTACATAAATCAATTCATAGTCGACTCCACAAACATTAAATTTCCCACCCCAGGGCGGACATACAGCCCCACACCATCACATTACCTCCGCCATGCAGTAGGTGCAAGATCCTCTTTTTGCAATGCTTTATTGGATTGGTGCCATACTTTGCCCCTTCCATTTGTCTGGAAAACCTGGTATTTGCTCTCATCTGTAAATATTACCGTATTCCAGAAGCTTTAAGGCTTATCCAAATGCTCCCTTCCAAATGTCAGCCTTTTAACACGGTTCTTTTGCGAAATGAATGGTTTTTTCTTAGCTATGCGACCGTTGTAATTATTTTTTCGAAGCACATTTCTTACGGTTTTGTCACACACTTCAATGGAAAACTCATTTCTTATGTCATTCGCGATTTTAGGTGCACTTAATTTTGGGTCCGTTTTTATTTTACGCACTATGGCCCGTTTCATGTGCTCGTTGAAAATCTTCGGAAGGTATGAGGTGTGTACGGAGACTTTTTTGATTGACTGTATGTAGGTTCGATTGAACTATGCTTATTCTTCTTTTTGATGTACAAAAGAAAAAACACTAAAGCCGATAACACATTAGTGCTTCGCGACAAAGTGTTTTGTAAACAGTTAAGGAATTTTACGATGGTTATGAGCGAACATGGTGAACATTTTTCAAATAGGCGAATCACAAACAGCACTGTGGGACGGCTTTTGAAGAAATTAAGCTCGACGGGCAGTACGGAAAGGCAACCTGGGAACGGAAGACTAAAAAAAAACTACAACACGGCAAGATCTGATTTTGAAGCGCATGTCTCTGAAGACATGAACGAGAAATGTTCTATTAACGCGGAGTATTCAACGTCAGCTAAATGAAGTGGGTATTCAACTGCAAAAAAGCCGCTTCTCTCTGCAGTAATGAAGAAAAAAAGATTGATGTGGGCAAAACAGCACCGGGATTGGACCGCCAACGATTGGAAAATGGTCATATTTTCTGACGAATCCAAATTTAATTTGATTAGACCTGATGGAAAGCAGGCAGTGCGAAATAGAGCTAAGAAGTGATATTTAGACGAATGTTTGCTTCCAGAGTTAAGCATTTACCATATGTTATGGTTAGGGGATGAATGATAAATTGAGGTCTTGGCCGTATTTTACTTTTGAACGGTTCCTTAAATGCAGCGAAATACAAAGAAATCATTATGATGGTGTTGTTCCTACAATAGAGGAGTTATGCTGCTACATCCCAAATCCCATATTTCAGGATGATTCCGCTCCCAGTCATCGTGCTCATTCCGTAAGTAAAAACAAATTTTGACCAACAATTTAAACACAAAACCACTTCTAAATATTATTTTCTTTCAACAGATAACCCAATGCACGGCAGATATTGACCTAGAATCCCGAAATTGGCCAGGAAATAGCCCTGAACTTAATATAATAGATATCTTGTGGTCAATTATGAGTCAGAAAGCACGGAACAAGGCACCTAAAACAATTGAATAGCTCAATACAGTCGTAGAGGTAGTGTGGACTAAAGATACGTGCATAACAACAGAGATAATCCAAAAACTTTATGACTCTATTCCACGAAGGGTACAAGCGTTCATAAAAAATAAAAGGAGTGCTTCAAAGTACTAAGGAAAAATAAAAACTGGATTCCACGTAATAATGACTAATTAGAGTTATTCAATGTTCCCTTAATTACTTTTAATAAAAAAAAAAGTGGAAAAAACCACCCTAATATATTTTTTTTTTGTTCCTTTTTTTTGTTGATGTAAAAACTCCTATTTTATACCCATTTCTGCTGGCGTTTCTTGCACTTTTGTCGCATTTGTGGGAAATTTGGCCACAAAGAGGCCACAAAGAAAGTGCATGCGGGAACATGGGTACAATGGAAGAGTTATGCGAAAAAACCTTTCATTAGTTTAATAAACAGAAGCAAGAGGTTCGAATTAGCTAAACAACACCAATCTAAGGATTTCGAATTCTGGAAAACGGTAAAATTTACAGACGAGTCTAAATTTCATGTTCTTGAGTGGGATGGCAGATAATTGGTTCGGCGAAAACCAAATACCGATTATCTTCCACATAACATACGGGGGACAGTCAAACATTGTGGTGGTTCGGTAAGCTAGAGTGGGACGACTGCACATAATTGAAGGAATAATGGACCATAAACAATACATTAAGATATTGAATCAAAATCTTAAGGAAAGTCTCGGGAGCAATTTTACCCTTCATCAGATTAACAACCCACAACCATAAAGCTTATGCAACTCAAATGTGGCTTCTTTATAACTGTCGCAAAGTATTGAAAACACCTCGACAGTCACCGGATATCAATGCCATAGAGGATTTGTGAAATGAGTTGGACCGAAGAATATGAACATTCAGTATAAGGAACACAAGCGACCCCAAAGAATAATGCACGAAAATGACCCCTGAATTTACTGAAAAATTAGTCAGATCTATGCCCAAAAATCCAAGATGAAAACATGAGGAACCTAAATCAAAGCCCACCGTGGGAAAGACATCTACTCCCTATAGATACCAGCATAGCGGGATATAAAAAGAATTCGACTACGAACGACATGTTTATAAAAATTATTGAATCTATCAACCCTGGAAAAATACTCTACACTGATCGGTCATGTATAGAATGGCACTGCTCATATGCAGTAATTGAACGGAAGCGACATGGGCGAACTGTGACGCTGCATCAAGGACTACTTCCGAATTCAGCAGGGAGCTACACCGCCGAACTAGCGGGGATCAAAACAGCTATAATTCTGGCTCGTAATTGGACAGAGAAAACATTTATCTGCACGGACAACCTTGGCATCCTTGTGGGGCTCAAAAGCGCGACAAACAAATGCCCATCCCTAGAGTCCATTAGAAGCAGTCTGGGCAACCAAATTGTTCTAGCTTGGGTACCAGCGCACTTAGGAATACCGAGAAATGAAGCGGCCGATTTAGCAGCGAAAGAAACTTCTAAACTGCCACTAATACTGGAAACACCTAACTTTTTTCAACTAACGCGAAGCATATGCTTAACAGCCCAATGCGAGGAAATGGAAGAATCATGGAAGAGCAGTGCTACTTTTCTCCGAACCCATCATCCGCAAAGTACTCACATTCCATATAGCAGCCTGTTCAGAAGAGAAGAGTGCATCAAACTGTTTCGTATAAGAGTCGGGAAAACCCTATTTAGTAGCAGACATTTTTTTTAACCAGGAAGCGGCAGAACAATGCTAAGAGTGTAGAACAATCCTCTCTGTATGGCACATATTCGTGGACTGCCCAAGATCTAAGCAAACGCAAGATCCAACAGAAGTAGGAAAAAAGCTGGCTGACCTCCTGAACCCAGCAAATGGTCAATCAATAACAAATATTAAAATTGCAACATCCCCTTCACAACAAATTTAACGACATTTAGAACTTAATTTAATTTATAAATACATATGTACATAGCTATAGATATTTAATCAACTCTTATTTGAAAATAACTTGTAAATAAAACTTAGCTCTGATAAATCTTCTAAAGACGGCATCATATGGCCTTTGTAGTCCGAATGCCTTTCTGAATAGAGTTTATAAATTTACTTTGTAAACTTCTTGTAAATAAATAAAAAAATAAATCTTAAACAGATCCTAGCTAACAAAGGATATGCTACAAAATATTAATTGTTTAATATAATGTAAACAAATTAACTTAATATCTAAGAGTACGAATACGAAATTGACCAAATTGTTATTAATTTTATGTTTATATGAAGAATTTTCAATACTTTGTTTGAAATATTTGTATTAATTGAATATTTTGAAGTTTTTCGAGCAAATTGCAATTTTTCAAAATTGGCCTTAAGTACTGAACCGTTCATTTTAAGGCTAGAATGAAAATTCTGATATCGCCAGCCAGCTACTTAGTTTACAGCTCGGGGTAGAGACGGACGGAGAGAATTGCAACCCACTTGTTCGAGTTCCGTTTTAATAGCCAATACCAAGATTTATCAGATCGAGATCATTGAGCCAAAAGTTAAACAAACATACTCAAGAGCAGTAAACCTAAGGCAAACTCGTGGTTTGACCAGAACTGTAAAGAGGCTATCAGGTTGAAAGAAGAAAGTTTTCGGTTTCATAAGACCAACAAATCTGAGGAATACCGAAATAAGTTTAAACAAGCCAGAAAAGACTGCAACGCCCATATTCGACGTGTAAAATTCTTAAATAAATAAATATTTGGCGCAACAGCTCTTTAAGTGCCAGGGCCTAGCTTCTCGCAACCACTCGTGTTGTGTGCATTATATTTTTCACACGAATGGAAGGGACCTAGAGTTTAGTGCCGTATCCGAACGGCAATTTGTTTTTGAGAAGCTTTCTCGTGACAACAATACTCTCGGATGTTTGTCAGACGTTCGCGAGAGGTGGGATCGTGAAAAAACTTGTTGGTGTTTTCTGGGATTCGAACTTGGAACCTCTTGCGTAGTGATCCGACACACTAACCACTACGCCACGACGTGTAAAATTCTTACATGACCAAAAATTGATCAAAAATTTCTACTATGTCCCAAAGGTAGTAACAATTTTTCTTTATTCGTTAAAAATATCAAAAATGTTGCCTTGTCTACCATCGCTACGGTCATTTACAATGACATTCCAGCTGCCAGCTCCTTAGTCAAAGCCAATCTGCTTGCTGCTCACTTTCGCACTCGTACAGTTGCAGGAGTACTCAAAGATCTTAACGTACACAATTCCACTGATCCATATGGTATCCCCCCATAGTTCTTCTACGCTGGCGAAGCCTCTGCGTAAGCTTTTCTGTTTATCCTACTCTTCAGGGCTCTTTCCGAGTAGATGGAAAACAGCATTTGTCCAGCCCGTCCCCAAAAAAGGCGAATCTTCCTCCCTGTCCAATTACCGACCCATTGGACTTACGTCACTTCTTTTCAAGGTCATGGAAACGCTGATAAATCGCCAGCTTATGAAATATCTCGATTCACGAAAACTCCTTAATAACCGACAGTTTGGTTTTCGTAGCAACAGGTCCACTGGTGATTTGATCTCACCAAGAAGTGGAACCAATCTCTTCATCACTTCGGTGAAACTGAGATGGTTGCGCTTGATATTTCAAAGGCTTTTGACAGAGTTTCGCATTAGGCTCTTTTGTCGAAAATGCGTGCATATGGCGTCGGTGAGTCTCTTCTTCAATGAAATAGAAATTACCTTTCGGTGCGTTCAATACAAGTTGTCTTGGACGGCTTCAAGTCTGCAATTCACCAAATAAATACTGGTGTTCCCCAAGGCTCTGTTTTGTCTCCTGCTCTCTTTTTTATAAATGATCTCTTGTCTGCAACTTCTAATCCAATCCATTCCTTCGCTGATGATAGTACCCTCAGTTTATCATATTCGTTCCCTAACTCACGTCCTTGCTCTTAGGCCGTAGAAGACGAACGGCAACGTATGTTAAACACATTCAATTCCGACCTAGACAGCATGATCAAATGGGGTTCAACCAAAAGAGTGGAATTTAATGTTTCCAAAACACAATGCTGTCAACCATTATCCATGAATGGTATTTGCATCGGTGAAACCGAAAGACTTGCTATTCCCGGTATGTGTATTAATAACCATCTTCGATGGAATGATCACATATTCGAGGTCGCCAAAAATGCTGCAAAATGTCTAGGATTCCTTAAACGGTGCAAGAAATATTTTACCCCGTCTGATCTGACCTCAATTTATAAGGCATTCATCCGCCCAAAGCTGGAATACAATGCCCACATCTGGTCTGGTGCATCCAAGACCGTTATACACATTCTAGACAGGGTGATAGATGCAATATCGCGTTAAAACTTATAGGTGATAGAATTGTGAATTCCATACATTAATTTGAACATTGGAGAAATGTCTCGTGTCTCTCACTATTTTATCGCTTTTTCCATAAAAAATACTCCAGCGAAATAGCCAGTTGCATTCCTCCCCTTCAAAATTTCACCAGCAATACGCGACATGATTCGAATGCACATCAGTTCACCCTAAAGCCTAACTTCGATCGTACTGTCAAATATAGGGATTCGTTTATAAGCCGAACGACACGAATGTGGAATGATGTACCAAGCTCTGTATTTCCCCATCACTACATCCTTCAAACATTTAAAGCCAAAGTGCACAGGGTTCTCTCCTTTGTCTCTTTTCCCCTTTTTCCTAAACACCCGTGCACTGTAACAGTATAAAGGTATTCATATTCCTTTTGGCTCGCGCAAATTATAAAAAAGAAAAAAAAAATCTTCCTTAAGATGGACGATCAAAGATGAAGGGCACTCCAATCATGCCGCACCTCTAGTCACAACACAACAAATAGTAAACAAAATACCTTTTCACACCCAACAAACCATACTTGAGATTGATCCACATTTTTCTCTGAGAGCTCGTTGAGGTTAGAAATGATGGGTTTACCCCTTGCCCGATGCCTTCTTCTAGCTAGGGGAGGACATTTACAAAGGAAGTTTTCGGGGTTTCTTGCTCGTTCACGTCCTTACAATTTCGGCAATGAGTGTTAAATGGGATACTCAGTCTGTCTGCATGATTTCCTACAGCGCAGTGACCCGTACATATCGTCACAACACGGGGGATGTCTGTGCGGGCTCTATTAAGAAGTTCGTTAATTCTGTTGAGGGTGTATGTAGCAGCTGCATGTCGCGTATTTCAGCTGTCTAGCCTACTCCACTTGAGTTGGGCTCGTCTCAGATAGAGTCCGAAAACTTTACCCTTAACTGCTCCAATCAGAATTCGAACTCCTTCCGTTAGTGACAAGTTAAGGCCAGAACAACAACTTGCTAGTTCATCGGCCTGTTCGTTGCATTCTATTCCCCTGTGACGCGGAACCCAAATGGGGAGGAGGAAGTCTGCTGTAAATGTTATCACTTCTTGCAGAAGTGATTTGAGGATGTTGCTATGGCCACACGGCATGGCAATCCAGCACCCAGATTCTTCGAGTCTGAACGCACTGCACATCGCCAAACCTTTAGGCCGTGCAGGTCGAGAGAAAAGAGGTGCAAGTGGACTAAAAGCGTGTCTGTGGGGCATGACTGAAATAATCCTGTTGTACCTATAGCCACCGTTCTCTGTACTTTGTTTAATTTATCGATATTGTTTGATTAGTGTGAGCCATCAGACTAGTGACTATGTTAGTATCGGTCGTACCATGACTGTGTACATCGAAAGGGTGATTTTGGGCCGAAGTCCCCACTTCTTACCAAAGGTTATATTGCAGGCATAGTATACAATGCATGCTTTCTTAACCCACTCTTCTATGTTTGTTTTCCAATTTAGCTTTGGATAAAGGACAATACCGAGATGCTTAGCACTCGACGATAGCTTTTTCAGTGAAACATCCCGGACACCTTAATTCTATCTCTATCTGGTCTATCCTTTCTTGTAGACAGCATATATTTCCCAACGAAATCAAAACGAAATATATGTCCACAAGAAAGGACACTAAACATCGACGCCTTGGCCAGAACGCAACAATTTTGAAGTAGTAAAGGCTCTACGACAAACTCTGACAATGACATCAGTGCGGAGATCAAACGTAGAATTACTCTTGTCAATCGTTGCTTCTTCGGGCTAAGAAGGCAATTAAGTAGCAAAGCCCTCTCACGAGCAACTAAAGAAACGTTGTATAAGACCTTTATCATGCCTGTTCTGCTGTATGGTGCAACGGCTTGGACCCTGACAAAAGAGGATGAAAATACTCTTGGTTGTTTTGAGCGAAAAATTCTCCGTGTAATCTTCGGCTCCGTTTGTATCGACGGAGAATGGAGGAGAAGGTTTAATGAAGAGCAGTATGGGCTTTACAACGATTTAAATCTAGTCAAAAAGATTCGAATTCAGCGGCTGGCATGGCTAGGACATATACAGCGAATGAACACCAGAGCTCTAACAGAGGGACAACGCGTCAGAGGAAGATCTTACCCAAGTTGGCGTGCAAAACTAGATGCAGCTAGCTAAGTGCACAGTTGGAGAGCGACCTCAACCAACTCGACGTACGAAACTAGATGCAGCTAGCTAAGAATCGAGCGTACTGGAGAGGCATGCTGGTTGAGGCCCAGGTCCGCCCATTAAACGATAAAACTATCTAGTCTATCCAATATTTTATTCATGACCAACACTAGCTCCCCATGAGGTCCCAGCGAGTTGTTGGATGATGTTATTCTTTATCCTTATTTTTTCAGCTGATTTTATGAAATGGGCTCGGTAGCAGATTGCTCTATCTAGCGTCATCAGAATGGTGCCGTTGAAGTTAACTCTTACTTGTAAGATGCTAATTTAGTATTCAAATGGAAACAGCAAACCTCAGTCTCAGACGACATTCGGTTACTGTGATATTTTGGTGTTGGGCAGCTATAACGATGTCATCGGCATATGAATAATCGACAGGGTATAATCTTTAGGAGCTTATAGAGTAGGTCGTGTCTCCATACCGTGCCATAAGCTGCTGTAAAATCGTTGAGCGCCATTGATGTCTTGAGCATTTTTTCAAACCTTTCTTCGATGA
Source organism: Pocota personata (assembly GCA_963082735.1). Taxonomy (NCBI): domain Eukaryota; kingdom Metazoa; phylum Arthropoda; class Insecta; order Diptera; family Syrphidae; genus Pocota; species Pocota personata. Next base: position 41,757,678 of record OY720429.1, on the reverse strand, counting down.
GTGTCGTTAAGGCAAGTACCTGATCGGTGCAGCTACGACCAGTTCGAAAACCAGCTTGTTCAATGGGAATGTGCTCGCTTATGGTTGGACTGATTCTATTGAAAATAACTCGTTCTAGTAGCTTGTAACATGAACACAGAAGGGCAATGGGGCGGTAGCTTTCGGGATTATTTTCCGGTATTCCAGGTTTTAGGAGAGCAATTATTTCTGTTTCCTTAAATGATTTTGGAAGTTCTTCCGCTTCTAATATTTTGGAGAATAATGACGCCAGTCATCTGGATAAGATTTGCTCAAGTTCCAGCGGAGTCAAGGTACGGAATTGATCAGTGGGACTTGAATGCCGATTGTAATTGTGTTGGCAAGATACGAGGAACAGGTCAGGATTGTAGTCACGACGCCATCTTCTGAAGTGGAATACTGCTCGAACTAGTTTTAAGCGTTTTTTTTTTCTTTTTTTTTCTACCAATTAAAAATTAAACATCTCTCGATCCTTAGCATCGAAGATTAGATACTGCATATTTCCAGAGGTTATGATGGCTGTTAAAATCGCCAATATAAAGGGTTTTTCAATAAGGACATAACAATTTTGTATTTAAATAAAACACAGAATTGAGATATTGGGCTAAAATGTATTCCAGGTATAGTACGCATGTTAGATTTAGGTATGGAATTCGATCTCATTCATATGACCGAGCACGTTTGCAGCTATCGATTCTTTGGAGTCAATTTTCCACCACTCTTCCAAACATATCGGCAGGAACGTTGGCAATTTCGCTTTCGATATTGTTCCTGAGCTCCTCTAACGTTGTTGGCTTGTTGGCATAAACCAACGACTTAACGTAACCCCAAAAAAACAAATCCATCGGCGTTAAATCGCATGAGCGAGCTGGCCATTCGACCGGACCATTTCTCAACATTACACGATTACCGAACTTCTCCTTCAATAGATCAATTGTTTGTATATCATGTGGCACCATCTTGTTGGAACCACATATCACTGATATCAAGTCCATCCTATTCTCATAGTCTCATCTACCAGAAGAACATTAGACAACTTATTTCAAACGAATGTGGCTGTCCCGTAGGTATGGTGATATGTTTCGCCGATCAGATAGTTTAATATTACCTCGGGATTTAAGACTCATATGTGTGTTGTTTTTTTTTTATAATTTGCACGTGTTAAAGGGGATATGAATACCCTTATACTAATTTTTAGAACACGTGCGTTTTATGGAAAGGGGAAGAGACAGAGAGAAAGACAGAGTGGTGTAGTTTGAAACTCAGGTGATATTAAGTTTCTGTAAACTCCAAGGGTGGCTGTCCAGATAACTGGGGAGTATTTTGTTTGTTTTCGCTATTATTGTCGTTGCTTATGATTCACAGTATTTTTTTCCATCCTCCTGATGTCATCATCACGATCAAGCATTTAAGCCATATGGCATTTAAGCCATATGGCCACCCTACTGCCAGTGTTATGCCTTCACAGTAGAGTTGACTGACATGCGAAATAAATAGATGAATTCCGTGTTGCAGCGTCTTTTGGATTCCAGCTACGTTGATGTTGTAGTCTCTTAAAAGCTTAGACAGATATCCGATTTTTGATTTGCTGATGATTTCGATGTTTAATTGACATATGCGGACTGATGGTAAGGTATGCCTCGTTAATAACTAAGTTAAAGCAATTAACTCGGACCTCTTTCTCTCTTTACAGGTACAGCTTTTCTATCCATCCCACAAGGGAATGGATCCCTGGAGATCCGAATGAGACGGCATTTTCTCCCTCAACATACCCTAATTGAATCAGAATACATTACCTAATTCGCGTAAGTTGCAAACGATCAATTTGTACACCGCCCATATACCTGCTAATCTCAACCATCCTAAGACGAATTAATGTAAACAAAAACACCACCTATTCTGATGTCATCCACTCCATTGCGTTTACTAAAATTTTGTCAAAAAGCCTCATCAAGCACTCTCCAGCCCAAGAGAAAGGCAAACAAACCATTATTTGACCATTAACCATACATAACTCTGACCACTAGACTATTAATTTCAACGCAAACATAGAAAAGGAGGAAAACTCCATTTCATCCCACTCTATACATCCCCATTCAGCGTCGTAATCGTTCAATGACTTGAGACATTTTTTTTTTTTTTAGTTTTCTCTCTTTCCGGACGCGTTTGCCAGACAAACTGCCAACTGGAATCCGGTATGGTATAGACATAAGTAATACTTAAGTATAAACAATGCTATCTTTGCTATTTTTAACAACTTGAGCATGTTTTTATCGTGAAAATTACAAACATGGGAAAGAAAACGAGCTTTATTTGGATGACCCACTTTTGTTTCCTTTTCTGTATCGTTTACGACTTTGATTATCATATAATTTCAAGGTTTTTCTATCACTAATTAGAATTAGCGATTGTTTTGCATTTTAATTTAATAATTTTCTATTTTCTTTTGAAAGAAATTCAATTTTATGTACTCACCCTTTGGTAATCACTCAGGCGAGTACGATTAGAAATCGCTCATTATTAATCGTGTTCACACTATTTATTATAATTTATTGCTTGTATATGTTGAAATGCACGTTTAACTGATTTAATTTCACTCTTTAAATTCACTAAAAACACGATTTCCCACCGAACTTAGACGAGAAGCAGATTTTCATTGAAGAAAAGTAGACATTTTGAAAACTAGGTAATTGCCAAGTTGACAGATGACATATTTGTGTGGATTATGTGGATTGTACTAGGTATGTGTTCAGAAATGAATTTGTTGCAAATGGGTTGAATACTTTTTTAAAACACCGAATAAAATGTTGCCATTCAGATTAAAGATTAATAAATCGTTCTTAAAACTCGTGACACCAAAATTGGTCCTATTTAATTCCCGCTTTAACTTAATCTTAATCTCGCGCAGTAATTTAACTCTGCCACAACAAGGGGCCTATTCTCAATCTGTGTACGAATAAGTGCCAAAGATCTACGCAATCACAAAAGCGTATTCTGAAAAGCCGTTATTAACTTTTTAATGTGTTAATCAATTTCAATAAAATATGGATGTTGGTGTCCTTTTTCCTTTAAGAACCTTGTTTGTCTTAAATAGACGCAACTGATGAAACTTCCTGAAACACCATAAAGGCACATGCGAGCGAATTTCAATTCGTTCAGCATTATCAGAAGCCAAAAGAATAATCTCGGTGATATCACAACCCTAAGCTAAATTTCTTTTCCCTTGAATTTCCACTGGCTCTGGCAAAATTAAATTATTTGTGCAAAAAATCACAATATATTTTGTTTGATTTTCTTTTTTAAGAAAAGATCTCCGCAAACAGTTTCCGAGCATTTTATTAACAATTACATTTGAAGCCAAATTTGTATTTTGAATCATTTCGACAACAGAAATCAAGATTGTAAGGGAAGTATTGACTGAAATTAGATTCAATTTTTTATTTACTTTGGGGCTTAGGAAAAGGTTAAATTTCCTGAAATAATTATTGTTTAACATTTATTGAATAGTAAAAATCTACAATTTTTACTATGACTTAAAATAATTTTCCTTAGTATAATAAATAAAATCTACTTGCTTTTTTCCAAATCTGGTCCCGTCCCATTTTTTAAGAGTGGCAGGTCTGCGGTCAAACAACGACCCGAGTCAGTTCCACAACGCGCTCATCTCATTTGCAGCTAAGTCATAGGTGACAGACCGACTTCCTGATTGCGATTAATGAATTAAGCTGAATTTAAATTTCCTCAGATAGTGTAGTAAATAGTAAACATCTAGAATATTTACTATGACTTAAAGTAATTTTTCTTGTTAAAATAAATAAAATCTACTTATATTTTTCCGAATTTGATCCCGTTCCACTTTTTAAAAGTGGCAAGAATGCGGCAAAAAAACGACATTTTTTTATATGATTTGCGCGCTCCAAAGGCGATATGAATACCCTTATATTATTGCAGGACACGGACGTTTTGTTGATAGACAGAGAGAGAGAAAGAAAGAAAGATTGGTGTAGTGGTTTGAAACTCAGGTGGTATTAAGTTTCTGTACACATGACCACTCTACTGCCAGTGTTATACCTTTGCAGTTGAGTTAACTTAGCTTTCGCAATTAATCGACTTTTTTATTTATTTCATCTGAAATAAATAGATGATTCTTGACACCAGGATTTGAACCATGAACCTACAGCGTGACAAGCGGTGATGTTACCACTACACCACAGCTGAGCTCATTCTGTGAGCCGGCTTAGGTTAGGTTAGGTAGATGGGTGCCTAGACCAACAAATTCGGGTCCATTGTGCCCAATCGTTTAACCCTGGAAACGTTCCGCTGTTAGAACCACCCAGATAATGATATAAATCTCAGGAGGTCCGTAAGCTCTATATTACCTAAGTCCTCCAAATCAGAGAAGAAGTAACTTCCGAGAGTCCTCATTCTTGTGACGGATAGGGCAGGACAATCACACAGCAGGTGACGAACTGATTCAATTTCCGAGTCGCTCCGCGTGAACTCCAATGGCACAATGACCAGTAATTATTCCAGAAACGACCAGTGTATTATAACGACTAAGTTTCACCAGAGAGGTTGATCTCTTCTTGCTAAAGGCCGGCCATAGCGCCCTGATGATTCCATCGGCTGTTTGCTCTATCGATGGTTTCGTCTTCTATTTTCTTTCGTAGGGAACTGATTGGGGTTACTACAAAAGGGAAGGCCCGCGATAAGTGCAGCGCCGACCCTTTCCTAGCAAGCTCATCAGCCCTTTCATTTCCTTCGATATCCATATGCCCTGGAACCCAGCAGAGGGTCACCGCATTGGCTCTGGATATTCCATTTAAGACCGATTTGCAGGTTCTCACAAGCCTTGATCTAATTACAGCAGAGTCCAGAGCCTTAATAGCTGCCTGGCTGTCTATATAGACAGTTATCGTTTTACCAACGATATTACTCTCGCGTATAATTTCCGCAGCCTATATGATGGCTGTGATTTCGGCCTGAAAGACGCTGCAGTCGTCGCTAATTCTAAAGGAGTTGTTTATTCCTAGGGCCTCACAATAAACTCCGGCTCCCGTGCCAACGTCCATCTTAGAACCGTCGGTATAGAACGCCAGTTCCTTTTTCTTCATGGTTCTCAGGTTCCTCCAGTGCGCTCTGTTAGGAATTCTTATGTTGAATCTCCTTTCAAATGCTAGCGTAGGGGTCATGAAATCAGTTTCCGCCGTGAGCCTGCTTAGACCTGAGCCAGTTCCACAACGCGCTCATCTCATTTCAAGCAAGTCATAGGTAATAGACCAACCTCCTGATCGCGATCAGTGAATTAAGCGGGATTAACCATTTTGATTTCTTACGGGTATAACAAAGCCAGATACGAGTAACTCGAAATGAGTTTCGTCACTCATGATGATTTTTTCCAAAAATTGGGGTCGTCAATATGGAGCTGCAAAAACTTTTTACTCCACTCTCTCCAGCGCATATGGCTATTATCCATTAGTTGTTGAGTCAATTGAATTTTATACGGGTACAAATGCAAATCTTTTCTGATTATTTTAAACAAACTTGCCGAAGACTTTCCAAATTGTTGTGTACTGCGTCTAACGGAGGTGTACGAATTTTATCAATGTTATCTCTCACTGTAACAATATTCTGTGCCGTACGTACGCTACGAACTCAGCCGGACTTCACTTTACTTGCCAGTGTGTACTGAGTTGCAAAGTAATTCATACTCTATATGGTTGACTTGCTAGGTACATGATTTAAAACAAAAAACAAAAAAAAATACGCAAATTCCTTCGTGTTTTCACAATTGAACGATTATTTAGATAAAATGTTTTAATAACTTCAACACGTTGTAGAAACGTTAGATTCATAAAACATTGTTATTGACTGCTTTTCATGACCGTCAAATGCGAACTGATAAATACCAAAGAAATCATTATTTGGGATTCCCCATGTGGTATTCATGAGCTTAGATTGGAAAGAGTTAAAAAAAAAAAACTTCACGAGATATGCCATTAACAAATTAAATACATGTTTGATGAACTTTCTAATTATGACATAAGGTGTAAATTGATTGGCTTGCAAGCCTTAAGTTTCAGGCGAAAAGCAACTTCTGTTATGTTTATACAATAATCACATTGTAGAATATCACTTCCGACAGATGAGATAATAGTCGTCTTATTATATACGAAAATCAACATGGAACACGTATAAACCGCCCCTTGAGAAGAGTTATAATCGTAACCCATTACTAAATTTTTTCTTCGTGCAAATGGGTGGGAGTACTTAATAGGCTTCCGCAGTTTATCAGAATTGCAATCCAAATCATGGGAAACTTACTTGAGTTTGACACTTTCCCCTAAAAGAATTATTGCGCCAGTTAGATGGTACTATTCTATTAGTACAATATTGTAACATAATAATAACTACGCTCCCTAAAAGTATAACGCAACAAATTCCGAAGTGTCTTTTCATTCTGGCAGAATTTTGGTCCGAAGTGTCCTTTCATTCGAGGTTCGTGTCTGTGGTTAAGTCTCCACAGTTCATGTCTAGGAAAGAGACGGATAATATCACGGATAAGAAAGAATTATAACTGCAAGAAATGATTGTTATCTTGGAATTATTACATCAGAATTTTTCTTGTTCCAGTGGTCGAAGAATTTGCTAGAAGTTTCTGGCTATCAGAAACTTCTGCTATATAAGGACAGATGGCGATCGAAAGGAGGCAAATGGTTTAGAACCGTGGCGAAGAGATTGGAAAAGTGATAATGGGCGAAGTTGTAATTTTGTGATAAATTGAAAGTTGAGAGTTAACAAGAAGAAGTAATTAGTTTGGATTTGTGAATTAAGTAATTGAAAGGAGATAAAGTGATTTGAGAGGAAAGAGATCTTGTAAGAAAAGAATTTGCAAAGAATAGTATAGTGTGAACTTGAATTCTTCTATAGACTAGAAAATAAAGAAATATATTTCACAGAATATCGTTTTATCTACTCGAGCCGTAGCTCGCATATTACAATATTTATTGGTTTAGCCTTTAAATCTTGACTTGTATGTCAGTCCAGGAGTTCATCCTACTACAAGACCTCACATTGAGGGTGATAGGGCCCCTCTCTTTTCGACCAGTGTTTCTGCAGTCCTCATGCGCAGAATCTCACACACTTCTGCCATATTCAACAAATACTCGACTGCATTTCAAGTAATTGAAAGCTTTTTAATTCTTTTTAGACCTACATAAGTAAATCCAGTGAATATCATTCTATAATGTCAATGTATATTATTCTAAATATTTATTCAACTCACCATTTTTTCCCGCAAGCATATTACCATACCACTTAAAGTTTCTGGAGGTAAACTCACCTCGTTTTTTAAAATGGAACAATCAAAATTTATTCTCTAAGTAATCAAGAAGAATTTTTCGATTGTTATCTCAAAAATAGGACGGAAAAAAATACTGTGAATCTTAAGAAACGACAATAACCGCACAACAAAAATTCTCCCCAATTATATGGACGACTACCATTGGAGTTTACAGAAACTTAATACCACCTGAGTTTCAAACCACTACTCCAATCTTTCTTTCTTTCTCTCTCTGTTTATCTACAAAACGCTCGTATCTTGCAACAGTATAAGGATATTCATGTCCCCTTTGGCGCGATATACAAATTTACATTCATATCTACATACATATGTATGTAAATCAACAAGAGAATAAATAACAAACATTCAGACAAATGACTCGATTTCAGCGCATATAGTGGCTTCTTGGGAGTAGAGTGGTCGATTGGCTAAAAATATGTAAAGTGTGCGAATCGTACAAGGCGACTAAAATCCATCCAGAGAAAATAAGGGTAATAATGCTATGAGCAATGCTGTCCGGGACCCTGGTTCCTGGCAGGGCCTCTCTAAGCAGTAAGTTCAGAGTTGAAAGGCCAAACTGAAGGCAAAATCCAGATGCGTTTGCCACACAATGTGCGGCACACTGATGAGAGCAAAGGCAGGACAATCACAGAAATATTCCACAGTGTCGCCAGCCTCTCCATAGGCGTTACAAATGGCAATGTCTCTTGCCTAGCACATTAACGTGCTTAGTAAAAGTGCAGTAGTCCGTAAGTAAACTTTTTTTTTACGGACGTAAATTCGTTTAGTCTGCCTACATATCCGTACATTATGAAGAATCGTAGACATTAAAAGATCTAATGAAGGTTTAGATCCTGAAAAGTTCTACTTTGAATCTTAACTAGCAGTCGAGTTAGTGCGATCTCGAACTATTTTGGAAGTGGTCAAGATGTTGAGCAAGCTAAACTCTGGCTGACGCTACAGACGCATATACTCCCCCGTTACACCCGTTCTTCATAATATCATTCACACCCATTACCAGAATTTTTTTTTGGAAAATTCCAAGAATTCCTTACATTGAAATGATAAAGGACAAAAAATATTATATCCATACCACTAACGGGTCACTGTAGAACCTGAGATAAGTAACGGATTAGTCATTAAAGACAAATATTAAAAACTAAGTTCCACTTTGAAATTAGAAATAGAATATATTTAAACGCGAATAATATAAAGTCAAGCCACATCCTTACACAATAGTTTAGTTAATTGAGGGATGTATGATAAATAGTTAAGTGCCATGGGAATTTTATTCCCGCAAACCCGTAATAAAAAAAAAGCTCTACCAATAAGTTCTTAAAACCTCTGCATTGCCAATTCAACTTGCAATGCAATCAATTCCTTGTTTTCTTCAAATATCTCCTTGGCCAGGATGTTCCTCTTGTGCTCGAGCAGAGCATTCTCCTTCATATAATTGTCTATGATCTTATCGTAATCACCAATCTCGTCGTTATTATTTGTCGATTGCTTTTTTGCTTGCTGCGAATCTGATGCAATAAGAAATTTCTTCAGGCGTAGAATTTCCGCTCGCTCCGCACTAATTCTCGTTTGCAACTGGGTCTTCCAGTTGATCAACTCCTGATTCTCCAATTGCAACCGAATCAGGGTATGATAGTCTGAATGAGTTTTGGGCAACATTAGAAGACCATTCTCGTGGAGATACATTCCATCTTCCACAGCGGTGTTTTCCTTAATCGGTTGCTGCTCCTCAGGGATTATAGATGGATTGTCGGTGGTGTCCTGTGGGGTGTTTTTAGTTTCTGTATTTGTTCCAGACTCATTTGAGGGAATGGTTACGGTTTTCATTGATTCATCATCTGATGTTGCCTTGGAGCAAGAAATTTGATCGCGATTTTGTATCTGTGCTGTGACGATAGTAGTGGATAATGATTCGGGTTCGATGGGTTCTTCGGTGCTTTTCTCTTGTCGTTTCTCGAAGCTACGTAACTTTCTCTTCAGTTGAGTTATAATGCGCTGCACTTCCCAGAGTTGTTCTTCACGTTTCTTTGAAACAAAACCGGCATTCATTTCGGAATGAATTTGCGCAAGGAGACTCTCTTGTTTGCACAACTCGGTTTGGATGTCACCAGGGGTTTCTGGTAGTTTTGGACTTGCCGATGTAATGGGTGGGACATATCTGGAAAAGAGGAAATAAATTTGAAATTAAGGTCCACACAATTTTTTTTTTTTTTTTTTTTTAAAGTAGAAATGTTGATATTACTTCATGAGAAACTTGGTTAATTTTCTGAAGCGACCAGACATAACTGAATCGCTTCGCAGAAGAATGAGAAATATTATCTGTGTCGAATGTTTATTTAGCTTCAGATAAACAACGGAAGGAATTCAGAGATAAAATCTGTGAGAAAGCATCAGTCAACATTTTTAGAAGATGAAGAACAACAAGATAATATTCAATAGCTCATAGAATTCGTTATAGTGAAAACAGGAAAACTTTCTTATTCAAGCTTTTTAAGACAGTAGGTCGTATGAATAACAATAAAAATAAGCTCACTGTACTGCCAGTGGTAGACACCTTCAAAGTACTGCACCACTACAGCGGTACTGATTCCAAATTGGAGCGGAGCAGTGCTTTTCCAGCAAACCGAATGCAGTTTGTTTTATTTTCTTGATTCTGCTGCCCAGGCGAGTTTGAGGTAAGAAGTCATTTATAGGAAAACGTGGCTGATATCATCTTCGATATATATAATAGTTATGACAACATGCAGGCTTATCGTCCGTCAACTTGGTCTTCGTTGTCTTACGACATCTGAATGGGGTGCAGTTATTAGTGAGCTTGCTAGTTGATCCGTAAGTTCTTAGTCTCGAATCGACTTCCATCCAAGAAGGGGAGGTTATAGCCTACTCAAAGGACGCTGCTTTTGCTTTCACAGGTAAACACCCTCATACATCAGTGAGCTCGTTCAACTGTGCACTAAGAACCATCCTCCCCGTAGCATTGGATGTACTCTTTTATCTACTCATACGATGTCTGGATATAACCGGCAAACAGGCGGCCACTATTGCAACCATTCGACCAAAAGCCTCCTCACAGTGATCGACAAATCAAGTGGGCCATTATTCCTTGAGCCTAGATCAAAATAACATTATACCTGAAAGCACAGAGTACACCCCACCTAAGTTGAGATTTGATCTTAACTTGAGATTAGTGAGCGTGTCTTCTCTGAAATGCTCAACTTTAGCATCTCTTTCCGCCTCCCACATCACTGCAATGTACTTGTCCTTGTCCTAGCTGAAATGTAATACTCGTATAATATCTGTCAGGGATATTAGCATTTTACCGGTCAGCCAATTGGCAATCCAAACCAAAAACAATCACAATTGGGAGGCTGCATGAATTGTCTCAAAAATAATCTTGCCTAAGTTGGATCAAAATGGTTTAATAGGATTAGTTTTGGTAAAGCGATCGCTGATCAACACCCTTATCGGAGTCCTTACTTCTCTGTTCAAATGATTACTGCAGGAGATGTAGATACGAAAAGTTGGAAAAAACGATACTCCATTTCCTTTCCTGTGGGCACATCTCCTCGATGACCTCGATGACCTGACGAATACTGATGTCAAGAACATCATTCTCTTCATAAAAAGCTTCACCTGGTTCAAGTGGTCCATTGAATGAATAAATGAATGAATAATGGTAGGCTTAAGCACTTCTAGGGGCCGCCGATGTTTTTCTGGGACTAAAGCACCTCGATCAATTTGGTTTCCCTTATGAACTTAAGAACCTGTATTGGGTCTAAGAATGGAAAGACTCTCTCCTCTATCTGGTAGGCTCCCAGACAATTTACTCTGCTACGAGTCAGTACCCTACAGCTCATCGGGTTCGTCGCAAAATCTGCATATTCTGTTTATTCTAGACCTAACTTCCTGAGGGTCTCACAGAGCTAATATGTCCTATAAGGAAGGAAGTATGTAAGGTTTATTCCTATTATTCACGGTTGTAGTTTCCTAGGAGCACTTTTGCCTGTTTTAGTTTTGGAAGTTCCCTAAAGAATTTTGGTCTTTTTTTCCTCCTCTCTCCGTAGCCTTTGGCGGATGATGTGTCCACCCATCTTTGGTAATAATTTTTTTAATTAATTATTTGATGGCAGCTTGTCTGTCTGATATAAATTGGTCGCAACATTCTATCTATTTCCGCTTGGACGCTGCATTTTCCATTATCTATTCCCTTTCTTGCGATCCTCAAGATTGCCCTCAATGCTGAATTTTCTATTACTAGGGTAGAGGTGAAAGATCGAGGATTACCTATGTTGACACGACCTCATCGCTCTGACATGCATATATAAGACAGTTTCTCTATTTTCTTGAGTTTTTTCTTTGATGTGCTTACTATTGGCTAAGCCAATGCGCCATAGATGATGATTGGTGTCATTATCACGGTGTGTCCTCTGGTTTTACCTGCTAGGCCCTTGCAGACCATGAGTGATCGTGTGGTTTTTCTCATTACTTCTTTTTCGGGTCTAAAATAATTCTGAATTGTTTGGCCTCTTGATTTTGCTCGGTATTAACTCAAAAGTTTTATTTTTTCTAGAATAGGGTATCACCGTGGTCCGAACATTGTAAGATGGATGCATAGATATATTTCCATTGTGAAACCAATGATCACTAATTGAGTAGCAGCATGGGCAAAGCGAACAAGTCTGACCACAATGAGGAAGACACTCAACAGAGCCATGCGCACATGCCCAACCATAGCCATGGAGGTGCTTTTGGAACTAATCCCCTTCACCTCGCGAGTAATTTGCAAGCAATACAATCCCAGAGATAGAAAAAGAAGGAATTGGAAGGGAGACACATTGTATTAAAATTGTTCAATGTACTCCTTAAAAAACGTAATACCTAGAGATGACAGTATTAAGCTCGAAGCTCAGCAATAAGAAAAACTGGAGTGATGAATTCACAATCTATGGACTGGGTAATGGTATACAGGTGGATCAAGAACTGAGGTACGAACTGGGGCAGGAGTGTTTAAGCCAAGAACGAAGCACTCTGAATCCAGGGGCAATAGTACCTGCATCTTTGAGGCCGAAATATTTGCCATCCAAATCAATCTTGAGAAAAACAAAAAATACGACATAGCAATAGTGTTATTAGGTCTAAACTTTTATGGGAATAGTTAGGAATTTCTCTTCCCCCACCCTCTGCTGGGTACCGAGCCATGTTGGAACAGAGGGTAACGAAGCAGCAAGACAGGGGACAACAGAACCCTTAACATGACTAGAGCCATTCTGCGGAATAGGGCATAACACTCTAAAGGAAATCAGGAGAATGAAGAAGAAAAAAAGGACCAGAACCTGGAGAACCTTCAAAGTATGAGGCAAGCTAAGAAACTCTTAGGGAACTATAACAAAAAAAGATTTAATTTAAAAATAACTTCCTAACAAGGTACTACAAACTTAAGGAAACTAGGTACAGAAGGAGACAAGGGAAACTGTGGAACACATTCTGAAATCTTGTAGGGCACTCACCCACAAAAGAATTAAATATTAGGGTAAGTACCAAATTTCAGATAAGGGAATGACAACCAGAAACCCGCTTGTCAATCTCAGATTCTTAAGAGAAATTGGATTAGAAAAGGTACGAAGGCTAAGTCAGTGTACAAGACTCTCAAATAGAATTCTGAAACGAATTGTAATGCTAGGGGAACAAACCTCTCCAAGGCATTAGTAGGGGACACAATATACCATAAGGTCGCAGTGCAAGGTACCCTTCGCACAAATAGTAATAACAATAATCACCGTGGTCTTGGCTGAATTGATGTTTAGGCCCACCGAAAGACATCATTCCCTTGTTGCCTTCAGTCCTCTCTGTATTATAGCACAGAGTGTCTCCTCGAAATTCACTCTTGCTATTAGCGCGATATCGTGAGCATACCCGGTAAAGTTTATTCCTGTCGAAGAGTTCGACTAGGGTGACAGGGCCCCTACTTAAGGCCAGCCACCTGATGTCTGAACTGTAATGGTGTCTTGACCCACTAGTCCATTGAGTAGTTTAGTATACCGACTGAACCCGTGGTATCACAATGGACCTCCTTGCGCCTAAGTGTGTCTGAATCTAATTCACCTAAACAATTTACAATAATGGCGTATAAAAAAAAAAACTCCAAACAGTATGATAAAACAAAATATGATAAAATAATCCATTTCATTATAGAATGTACATTCAGGATATACTCACTTCATTAATTGAACATCAGCAAACAAATTGGGACAGTGACAAAGCAAAGTAACCAACAACCGATGGGACATCTGCAAGGGTGGACTCAGTAACATGGCTAGACTCTGTGCATTCATTTTATTTTGCTTTTCATTCTGAGTAACCGAATCAAAGTGCAACAAAATCCATGAAAGCAGAGTCTTATTGCAATTTGGCAGCTGTTGGAGTAGAATTTTCAACTCCTTCTCCTGCTTTGTGACTTGAGGATGAGCGGCAACTTCCTCGAAGCGAGCTATTAGGTCCGTGGTCAAGATTGGCTCTGGCAATTCCCTGGAAATACATACATGATAATCACTTGAATTCAGACTTCCAAGCAGAAACTAACCTTAAAAATAATTTCAGTAATCCACAAGCGGTGGGAACGTCCATTTCGTCAGTACCCTGAGATTCTCGATTGTTATACAATCGCTTGAAGTGCTGCAATCTAGTCTTGACCGGTTCGACTTTATAGATTTGATCACTTCGCAGCCCATACTCCTGCAGGTAGTCAATACAATCGCGAACCACTAGTGGCAAATCGATTCCATCATGACAACGACTACGCTCGGTGGCAAGACTAACAGAGACCCCGAAAACCGGTTGAACGTCTCCCAACTCAAGGACTTCCTCACTAACTGTACTCTTGGACTTTTTGTCCTTTTTTTCTTTATCCTTGGATTTATCCTTTTTGTCTTTTTCCTTCTTTTCTTTGTCACGTTTCTTGTCCTTGGACTCTTTGGAATCTTTATCTTTTTCCTTTTCATCCTTTTCTTTCACGTCCTTCTCGACCTTGTCCTTTTCCCGTGATTTCTCGCGTTTTTCTTTGCTTTTCGATGAAGAGAACTTGAAAGTTTTTGACTTCTTTGAAGATTTTGATGGACTTCTAGGAAAAGAAAAACGCATCAGTGGGCGAATGGTAACAAAATCTGATTCAATACTCACTTTGCTTCCAAATCTTCCTCAGGAGAGCTCTCACCTTCAAGTGCAGCATAGCCACGATCTTTTTTATCCTTTTTGTCCTTACGGCGACCAATTAAAAGATCCTTCTTACTGTGCTTGTCATGATCACCTTCACTAACTATAGACAGTGAGTGAAATAGATTAATATTTGGAAATAACATCACCCAATTGCCAAAACCTTACAATCGCTTTCTTCCTTCTTTTTTCCGATACCTGTTTCGGAGGCGTATAGGCCAGGGAAATCCTTTTCCACATCTGGGCTATCGAATTCCATTTTCGTGATACGGAACCTAAACAGAAACAAGCTTCACAAAACTTCGCGTTTGGCGACGTCAGCCGTGCAAACTGTCAGTTGTTTGACAAGTAAACAAATCTGTGTTAAAAGTGCAGTCGATCGCACACGTGGTGGAACCCATGTGAAATGTCATTGCTCGTCCATTAGTGATGCCTGTTTTTTTTCTAACTGCTTGCTGTTTAAGTTTCTTTCTGATACTCTTAACCTAAAACGGAGCAGAAATATATGCTACTTGTTTAATATTAGATTCAAGTTGCTTTGCTAGGTAATTTTCATTTAATTTAGTATTTAATTAGTTTTTTATCATGATAAACAACTGGAAATACGAAACTGACATTTGAATGCGTAAAAAGTAGAAATTGAGCCAACATTACATGATCGTGAGCGTCGCATCCGTCGCGTAGCCGTCGGGTTTGCCCGTTTTTACATGTTTCCATATATGTAAATGAACTTTATTCGACAACTTAATGTTGGGGGCAATCTGGGAGCTTATGGCGCACGCAACGTAGACAGACTGAAATGTTAACGAAGTTGAGCTGGCGATGGTGGTGGCAATATCGACGGCCATGACATACACGATACGTGATGTTCCCTCAATATCCGTTCACTTGATTACTATTAATTTTACATTTTTAAGCACACTGCAGGCTTTATTAGATAATTGTTATTTATTTTAGTCCCACTTACTTAATTAATTAAACCAAGAAACAAACAGTTAAGAGCACGAAAAGTTGACAATGTATCAACGTTACAACGTGTGAACGTCGTGCTTGCCGGTTTTTACATGTTTTCATGTATCTCATCTTGACAGCTTGATATGTAAGCCATCGTGAGCGTAGAGTCGCGAACCAAAACAGCTAGGGTTAACTCGAAGAACAACCATTTTTTATTGTTATTATTGACTCGGTCATATTAAGCGAATGGACAGCGTTTCAGCCAAGAGGATATTCAAATTGCAACCTCCAAGACCGTTACGACAAGAAAGACCGGACCTGCGGTTACCTTTTTGCAATAAGATAAATGTAAATATTTTGGTAAATATATGATTTATTAAATTTTATTTTTATGTAGTAGTAAGATTGTTCGATTAGTTCTGTCCAATTCGTTAGTTCCGTTAAAAGTGCTGCACACAATGCTTCTGATCTGATCCTGAATTTAAGAGTTCGCCATTATTCAAAATAATCGTAAAACTGCAAAATTGTAAATTGAAAATTAGTAACAGGATGTTTTTATACAAATATGCCCCATATTGTGCACAACCATACAAAAAGAATATGTTAACGAAGATGGTGTTTATTTTCTGTTGTTCAGAACACTTTACGAACTATGTAATTTGCGCCGATTCTACCTGTTGCTGACAAAATTTAGACCAAAATTTAAAACAAATCGTTCTTTGTGATGTCGGAAGGGATTTTCGTATTTTGACTCGAACTGAGCGAAGGATTTAATTATTATTAATTATTATTTTATTATTTTAGTTTAATTATTTTTTTAGTTCAGCTTTTAGTTTTCAACTTTAATTTTTTTTTATATATTTTCAATAATCTTTGATTCAATAAACAAATAATGTGATCTGAAAGAATATTTTACTTTCCGGAGATAAAAAAAGGCTACCACACTACCAAAAGATATATTTTATTTATGATTAAATTTATATTCCAATCATTATATGTAGCTATCCAGAAAGACACATAAAATGTATGGGCTTACAAATTTGTAACTTTTCGAAACCACCAGATAGGATGCAATCGGATGCATGCAGAATTTGATTGTGGCCTGACTCATATAATCATCTGTATTTTTCATTTTGCTGAAACCGAAATTCTACACATCTGTTTGGTCATGATTTACTCGATTCGGTAAAGGGTTTTAAGATCATATAAAATGTCTTTTTAGACATGTCGACTAGATTTTCTATACCAGCTATGGTGTAGTGGTAACATCATTGCTTGTCACGCTGCAGGTTCACGGTTCGAATCCTGATGTCAAGAACAATCTATTTATTTCACATGAAATAAGTAAAAAAGTCGAGCAATTGCGAAAGCTTATGTCAACTCTACTACGAAGGCATAACACTGACCAGTAGTGTGGTGGTGGCTAATATGCAACTTGATCATGATGATGACATCAGAAGAATGGAAAAAAATACCGTGTATCATAAGCAAGGACAATAACAGTAAAACAAAATACTCCCCACATATCTGGACGGCTACACTTGGAGTTTACAGAAACTTAATACCACCTGAGTTTCAAAACACTACACCAACCTTTCTTTCTTCCCCTTTTCACAAAACGCCAGCGACCTAAATTAGTATAATTGACGCGCAAATTATAGGAAAAAAAAAAATTGGTACAACAAAACTAAAAATCCGCCTGCTTGCGAAACTGCTTTCGTGCCGGCAACAAGAAATGAAAAACTTGGCATCACTCTTTTTTAAACTGCAAAATAATAACAATCCAATCGAACAGCTCTCAATAAAGGTGTCAACAATTTTCCAAGTGGATTTGTAAGATCTCATCAATTTCGGCGAAAATTCATTTAACACCATGTCAACATTTTATTTAAAAAATGAACAACGGGAACACCTTAATCTTGTGCGCGATAAATCTCCCGAGGAAGTAGTGGAACTGTGCAAATCTGCCTTCGATTATCTGACGAATGGACCAAACAACACGAAATATGATTTATTAGCCAAAAAATACACCTGCACTCCGGAAAAAGTGCGAACGGCCATCGAAGCACTTATATGCCTTTTGATTGATGCCACCAAAGCTAATGTAACTGATGATGATTTCGAGAATTTGAAAAAGGATGGATTTTCATCGGACCATGTTTCCATTCTTATGCAGTTCGTCACGAGTAAACGTGCCTTCGTTGAGGGTTCAATCAAATGGGCAAACATCAAAGCGTATCGTTTGATTAACTTGGAATGGAGACTAGAAGTAAAAATAGCATCAAGGAGTCTACTGAACCAAACGACAGTACTGGTTACAATGAAACTGAATCTACACACAGAGCCAAAGAGTGAGAACCGCGAATTGATAAACTTTGGCAATAGCAAACAAGTACATGAGAATGAGGCCAAGAATCGAAAGGATATTATTGTCCAGACAGATGTTAACAATCTTGTACATATTATTGATGTCCTAGAACAGGCTATGCTGGAATCGAAAAGTCGTCGCATCAGGAATCTTGTTGGAGCGATTCATTAGAAAGAAATCCTTAGACCGTATGTAGTTTGTAAGCAGAGAAATGTGGTACCAATAGATGTTTAATGAAATATATTCCATAGTTAAAGAATCGAAGTATTTTTTTCAAATATCCAGAATGATAGCCTTAAGGAATACCTTCTTATATTATACTCGCCACTAGGTAAATCTGGCAAAATATATCCTTTCCTCTTTAATCTTTAACTTTTGTGTATACCCTTCCTCTCTTTCCATCACTCGGTTAATGAATTTTAACAGATATACATACGTAGGTATAGTCTTAGTTATGCAAAAATTAACAAAAAAAAAACATTCTCTCTTTCCGAGAAACATTACGCTAAGACGTGATAAATTCCTACGTGACCAAAAAGTGAGATAAAAATAGTGTATTGTCCTAAAGGCAGAAAATCTTGTTGGTCTTTCGAAAAGATAATAAAAGGATCTGCCTTTTCGACCATCTCGGCTCTTGCCTACAATGATAACAATATCACGGACTCCAAGAAGAAAGCTAATCTGCAATATTTCCTGCAAATTGATTGTTCTCCCTCTCTCTCTCTCGACACCCATGCTGAATTCTGTTCAATATTCTTTTATTTATTTATTTATTTATTTCATCAATGGATTACAATCTGTTGATTACAAAAAGAAAAAGTCTTACTTAACCCTTTCGTGACGACTCTGCATTGTAGCTCCCGGAAATGATTTTTCTTATGAAATTATGACTTATTAGGACTCAAATAAGTCAACACAAAAAAAAAAATTAAGAAAAGGACGATCGGATTTATCCAGCAATCCGATCGTCCTTTTCTGGAATGTCATTTCTATACTACACTGGTCATGTATTGTAGAAAAATGTTCAATATTTGAATTCTAACAGTCACGATCAATTTCAGGAAAGAATAGTCTAAAAGCATAAAAGTTGGTCTTTATTCATTGCTTTGTTTTAATATATAAATTAATTGAAGTAAAAAACAAACAAAAGAGGAACATAAACAAAAAAGGAACATTTCAAATGACTGAAGCTTTCTTTATATATTGCTTTCTTAATATATTAAATTCTTTATGAATTATGATAGTGCATGAAACAGTTCTTCTTCTTAGTGAAGCAGAGTGTTACATTGCATTTTGTGCACTGTACCGTTGACTGCCCATCTTTGCAGTATCTACATCGGTTCTGTTTTTTATTTAGTGCATTATTTTCATCTTTTTGTCCGGAACAGGTACTTCATTTGAAGGCCTGCCTCTGCTTTTTTCTGCATGTTTTTCCGACAGCATTAGCCCTTTAGCTATATGAAGATGAAAGTCCAGTAATGTAGTTTTTCGGTTATCATTGATTTGCGTAAGATGTCTCCTGAATAGCAACCAACCGGTGACAACGGAAACATTAAGGCACCAGTAAACTATTCTTGTGTACCATTTGCTTGATTTCATGTCAATTCTGTAAAGCTCAATTAGCATATCTGCTAAATCCATGCCTCCCATGTGCTTATTGTACATTGCAATAACAGAAGGTCGAACCACTTCATCATATTTTTTTTTCTTTGCTGTTCCAGCGCTTACACATATCTGAAGGCTCTACACAAGACAGAGTTGAAATGAGAACGTACCATAGCTATGTTTAAGTCTTTTTCATCTCGCCAGTCCAAACTACCTCGCCCTTTCTTTTTAAGATCTGCTTCTGAGAGCAGGTTGCAATTTCCAATCCGGTTCGGACGAATTGTTCTGACACAAAATATTTGGTATTCCAAAAGTGCAACAGAAAGTTTAATTGAGGAAAACCAATTATCAAAGAAAACTTTGTAATTTTTTCCGCTGGGCAATAATGAAGTTAGCTCTAAAACAATATCACTACTAAAACCAAGTCCTCTGTTTTTGCATGTTTCAGTTCCAATATATAATGCGAAATCGTGCATTATTCCTGACACTCCTGCTAGAGTAAACACTTTAAATCCCCAGTGATGAGGCTTCATTTTGATATATTGCTTAAAGGATAACCTTCCTTTGAAAGGTATTATTTGTTCATCAACTGAATTAAATTCTTCTGTTGGAAACGATTTCAAATTTTCTCGAAGGTGATCTAGTAAAGGCCGGACTTTAAAAAGCTTATCAAAGGATGAATTTGATTTTTCTTTCATTAGCAGGTTGTCATTAATGTGAAAATACCTTTTTATTTGTTCAAATCTAGTCCTGGACATTGATTTTGTCCTTCTTCTCCCCAATACATTCGGTATCGCGGCATTCGAACTATAGCCATGTATAACAGAATACCCAAATAAGTTTCAATTTCCTTGACTGAGACTTTGAGTTCGATGTCAGTCGTTTGCATAGCGTACTTGTTAGTCTCTTCACAAAGCTTTTCCATCATGTCCTTCTTTATAAATTGACGAAAATATTCCAAGGGAGTTGGGCATGGTTCTGGTGGATTCGGAAGATGGTCTCTCCACGCACTCTCTGGAATTTCAAAGAAAACCTTACGCCATTTCAAATCTTTAACATTGATATCAACCTGAGGAGCCATTTCAGCAGCCCCAGTGGCGCTAATATCATCACAATCGGGGAGATGATTTTCAGAAGTAACGTTTTCTTCGTGACTTATAACTTGATCGATAAGTTCTATTTCGTCGATATTTCCGAGTTCAATTTGATTTTCCCATTCATGTTCAAAAATTTTATTTACCTCCTCCTCATTGTTATCGTTGTCATCTTCGTGTTCGTCATCAGATTTATCCCATTCAAGCTCAAGGATCTTCTTAATAGCAGTCTCATCCAGGCGTTTCGATCGATGGTGGAACATGTTGCCTTAAAAAAGTTATAATAATTAATTCCACAGTTGCTTGGTGTAGTATACGACTGACATGTCAAAAAATTTAAAACTTCCATAGATGTCTGGTGTCACTTTAAAATGACGTGATCATTTATTAATGAAAACAAATAGTTTGGTTATGGATTTTCATATATTCTTCAATATATTATAAACATTTAATATTTCACTAAGCCCGTGGAAGTAATTTCACTGTTATTAAGATTTTTTTCACAATTTTAGAGACTTACCAATTCTGTGCCCTTTTTGGGAACCGCAAATTTTTGAAAGTTGTGTAAGAGATTTTGTTTAAATAAATTACTCTATCGTTTTTAGGGACATCTGTTGCATTTTTACTGGTAGGGAAGGGTTCTAGCAATAACTAAATTTAATATTTGAAAACCTAGCGTGAAATGTATTAAAGCTATAAATACACAAAGTTCATGTAGTACACATACTACACTGGACATGAAAGGGTTAAGATGGCTATAGCTTGCTCAACTTAAGAATTAAATAAATTTTGTACAATGTTTTTAAATGTATCCCTTCTCATTGAAAGGTCGACTTCACTACAAATAGAATTATACAACAATAAAGAACGAGTTAATGGACCATAATTAGTTCTATGAGTGGGAACATAGAAAATATCATTTCTATTTCTAAGATTTCTTTCGGGAACGTAAAAAGAAACTAGCGCGAGTGGCTCCTCAGATTTGATATTATTATTTAAAATATCTTTTATAAAAATAACGCATTGGGCTTGTCTGCGATTTTCTACAGTTTTTAAATCTATTAGGGCACATCTTGAAAAATAATCAGGCATTTCGTCAGACCATCTCGGATGTCTTAATGCGAAACGCGTGAATCTTTTTTGTATTTTTTCAATTCTAATAGCATTTTCATAAAATGGAGACCAAATGACAGCAATATTCAAGGATAGGGAGTACCAAGGACAGAAAGATTTTCTTTGATGTATACGCGTCCTTAAAAACACCTGAAGGAAACCTAACAAAGAATTTGCTTTCGATATAATAAAATCGATATGCGCCGAAAAAGTTAGTTTGATGTCAAATATAACCCCTAAATCCTTAACCTCACTCACTTTAGAAAGTGGTAGATTTCCAAAGCTATAAAAGCCAAGGGCGACAACGTTCTGTAGGCACTGAAGATTTTACATTTCGAAACGTTTAGTTCGAGATGGTTGTATTCACACCAATTTAAAAATAAATCAATATCGTTTTGAAATTTAAGACAGTCGCTGTATGAATAATTTAACATCGTCCGCGAACATCAGACAATCCGAAAATTTTAAAACGTCAGGAATATCATTCACGAACAATATGAACAAAAGTGGTCCCAAGTGACTACCTTGTGGGAGACCTGACTCCACCTCAATGAAAAGAGATTGAAAACCATCAATCTGAACAATTTGTTTCCGGTTAGATAAGTAAGACCTCAACCATTCCAAAAAATTTAAATTAAGTCCTAACTTTTGAAGTTTTTGTAGTAAGATGCCATGGTGTACTCTGTCAGAGGCCTTAACAAAATCTGTGTAAAGGACATCGACTTGCATTCTGGTTTCTATAGAATTTAAGCAGAAATGTGAAAAGAGGCACAAATTGGTGGCAGTTGAACGACCGCTAACAAATCCATGTTGTTTTGGGGTTATGGATTCTTTGACTGAGAAATATAATCTCTGAGTTACTAATTTTTCAAATAGCTTTGGTACTGCAGAGAGTTTCGATATTGGTCTGTAATTTTTAACTAGATGCTTTAGACCATAAGAAGAAACAAACAACTCAGAAGATAAAAAGCTTGCATTTAGCCAGGTCTCAGTTAAAATTATCACATCATATTCATGCAACGAAGAGTTGATAAAGATCTCATTAACTTTTGTACGTAGTCCACCATCATTTTGGAAGTACACACTCAATTGAGACGGACAAGCTGACGATGAGGAAGCATATTTTAACTTATCGTCACTTCCTTCACAGCCAGAGAGTTTTCGTTTTTTGGATGGTTTAAAAATGTCTTTATTTGAACGCCGACAGGCCAAATATCTGAATTCAAAGCATCACCAAATGCATGAGAAGGAATTCCGAGTTTGAAATTAATGAAATTTAACGAAGAGATGTCGGCACCACTTTTAATCAGTTTATTGCACTGAAGCACATTTTCCGGAAGATTTAGTTTACTTGCGGCATACGAAATTACACTCTCTTCGCTTACCCACTTATGCAAACGAGAGAGATGTAAGAAACGAAGTCTAGGAACCGATGGCAAGGTTGTTGCAGCAGCAGTGTCGTACCAAACAGTTTTGGGTTTCGTTGAACTTTGCGCTTTTTCTTTTGCACTATTTGCGCACAATCACTATTTGCAGTCGTAACATCATCGCTTGTCACGCTATTGATTCACGGTTCGAATCCTGATGTCAAGAATCATCTATTTATTTCGCATGAAATAAATAAAAAAGTCGATCAATTGCGAAAGCTAAGTCGACTCTACTGTGAAGGCATAACACTGGCAGTAGGGCGGTCATATGGCTAAAATGCAACTTGATCGTGATGATGACATCAGGTGGACGGAAAAAAATACTGTGAATCATAAGCAACGACAATAATAGCGAAACCAAAACAAAATACTCCCCAGTTATCTGGACAGCCACCCTTGGAGTTTACAGAAACTTAATACCACCTAAGTTTCAAACCCACTACACCAATCTTTCTTTCTCTCTGTCTCTTCCTCTTTCCACAAAAACGTACGTGTTCTAAAAATTAGTATAAGGGTATTCATATCCCCTTTAACACGTGCAAATTATAAAAAAAAAAAAAAAAAAATTTCAGAGACCATTTGAATACCATCATCGGTGTTGGGATAATCACTTTTTGTCTCGGTGGTGGATTGTTGTTGGGATGATGCGAAAGCAATAGGTACAATAAGCGGCATATTTGATGAGTCACTATTATCTACTGTGCTGCTTTTGTCACTAGATTTGGTATGCTTGGGTTCCCGCACTGATTTGTTTATATTTTTATTTTTGCACTCAGATGGTGAATTTTTTAAATTTCCAGTTCCCTTGCACACTATAGATTTAATTTCGGCAACGTCAATTTTTAATTGCACTATTAGGAAAAGGAGGGAATCACTGATGGGAATGCAATTTGCGCAGCGCCACAATGAATTGCGGTCTGCCTGTAAGGCTTTAGCAAATTCTTCACTAAGCTACGCGCACTTTTTATGAAATTTAGTGCCACAAAAGCCACTACATTCGATGAAATTATCGCGAAGTAGTCTATTTCCACAACTTGCACAATTTTTCATCTTTTAAAAGTAAAAATTTAATAAGTTATTGTTAAAGAACACAAGAAGTGGGGAGTGACAGAGAAACACGTTCGACGTCTTTGGCGTATGCCAATGAATTGAGATCAATTAAAAAAATCTCATTAATAACAAGTCTACTGGGCCAGATGGAATTTTTCTCCTTATCTTAAAGTGGTGTTTTTCTATCCCATGCATTAATTTTGTGAAAACTCGCAAACTTCGCTTATCGTGTTTCACAGGCATTTTCCACATAGATGGAAACTTGCACATGTACAGCCTATTTCCAAAAAGGACGATAAAACTACTTCCCCTTCTAACTACCGATCAATAGCTTTAACGACATTCCTGCCCATTTTGAAAGATATCTCCTTAATAACCGCCAGTATTGTTTCCAGCAACAGCGTTCAACAGGGGACTTAATGACTTACCTGTCTGAAAAATGTAACCATTGCATTCATGATTATGGTAAATGGAGATTTGTTGCCCTTGATATCGCCTCTCATAGCTCTGTTTTGGAGAATCTAGAGCTTACTTTGCTTACTTTAACACATTGATTGATGATGGAGGAACAATAATTAAAATGCGGTAAAGTAATTGTGTCGTAGATAGTTTGGGCACAGCTTATTGACACATTGTTTCTAATTCTTCGGAGAAAGTTTATCTTTTTCCATATTTTCGCGCACAGTTTTTGTAAATAGGAATCAAACTTTAGTTTATTGTCCATGTACACATCCACCATTTATTGAAATATTCACATTTAAATTGTACATTTAGTTTTTTCGACATTAATCTTGACTTTATTTTTACATAGCCAATTATTTATATTTTCAATTTTTTCCTGGATAATATACTTATTAACACTGATATCTCTTCCACTCAGAAATATAAGGGTATCATCTGCAAACAGACAGATTTTAGAATGATATAGGGAATCATTTCATAAAGTAAAAACAGTAATACACCTAGGATCGAGCCTTGTGGTATACCAATGGGTATTAGCAAGGGGCTGAATAAGTACATTCCACTCTTACTCTTTGTGTTCTTCCAGACAAATAGCTTTTAAACTATTTTAATTATTTATCAAGAATGCCACCAGTTTTTCAGGTGCTTCGAAGGAATTACAAGTATAAGTACAATTCCCGGTACTGGTACTTGAAATTTTTAATTAAAAGTACGAAGGAATTGTACTTGTACTTAAAAAAAATAAGTACGAGGTAATTGTACTTGTACTTGTACTTGTACTTGTACTTGTACTTGTACTTGTACTTGTACTTGTACTTGTACTTGAATTTTACAACTCTAATTAGACCTGTAACGTAATTAAGTATTTTGGTAATGAAGTACACCTTAAGTACAATTACCTCGTACTTATTTTTTTTTTAAGTACAAGTACAATTCCTTGGTACTTTTAATTAAAAGTTTCAAGTACCAGTACCGGGAATTGTAGTTGTTACTTGTAATTCCTTCGAAGTACTTGAAAAACTGGTTATATACGAGTACTTAGCCATTGACACAAATAGTGACGAACGTATGAAAAATTAATTTTCATTGAGAAGTGCTTCATTCAAACAACGTTGATGTAAAAGCTAATAATACCTGTTTGGCAACTGACAAGAACATCATTAAGGAATATGTTGCAGATTCCTAAACACATGTACATGTGTACATATATTAGCATATTTCATTTTTCAAATGTTTGTAAAGCTTTTTTGCTCAACATATTTTCCCAAAAAAAAAAAATATTTCTTACAAATATGGAGCCCTTGTCAAATTCTCTTTAATTTTATATGCCACATGATGGGAAACAAAAATATTTTCATTGCCACCATACTTAATGTATACATACTGAAAGTTTCAGCTCTCTACGTCAAACGGTTCAAAAATTACAGGGCTGTGACAGACTGACAAACAGACGGACATTACGATTACCCTTTTTAAACAACGGAATGACTTCCGCTACTTTCAATGACGAAGGAAAAATACCAGAACTTATGCTCATATTGAATATAAAACAAAGTACATCAACAATGTAGAAAGCAACGTGCTTAAGAATGCAATTAGTTATACAGTCTAAAGTACTAGAAAACTTGTTATCAAGGGATATTATTTTTTTTGTATATCTCACGAGATGTGAACGGATCAAACGCGAAGCTATTGCTTTGAGATTAGTCTTCTATCATATCTGGATACATTTTGCAATTACAGTTATTTTGTGGGGGATACGGTTTTAAATTTAAGTCAACAGAAACTGAAGTTATTTGCAATATCAACTGGATTACATATAACTTCATTATCAATTTCTATTTGTTGTATGAAATCATTGCCGGTTTGTTTATTTAGAATGCTATTAACAATTTTCCATTCTTGCTTAATATTACATCGACAACTTTCATCATCATTTGCGGTTAAAACCACGGCCAACCCGTCCGAAGAGCCCTCATCCATAATGGAAGCTATTGGACCGACAGGTAGTGGGTTTGCTGTGGATTCACCACAATTTTTATTAGTATTTTAAATACTTTCAAATTTACATAAAACAAATATACTTAAAGTATTATCTAATAGTGATACAATACAAAAAGAATAATCGAAAAATCATAATATTAATAATAACATTCACGTGCTAGTTTTGACAAACGCAATGCATTTTCTTTTAAAAATTCTGGGATTGGCTTCATTTTTTATGTCATTTGGTAGCGTGTTAAAAAGACATAAGCCCTTATAAATAAATGTGTTTTGACCTACCGCTGTATTTTGAAAACCCACTCTGAAGTTGTTGGCATTACATAAAGGGTATGGCTGCACCTCTCCGACTCATCTGAAACCCCTTGTTATAAACCTTGGTGCGACTCCGTATTTAAAAGTGCATTAAGTTCAAGTCTTTGTTTTATACTTAACCATTTAAGAGCATCCAGCATGCATCTGATTGGTGTATATCTATTACATTTTAAAATACTTTCCAGTTGACCCTGGTTGCAGCAAGAGTATAAAATTGTGCCACAGTATTCAAAATGTGGTTTCACTATGATGTTGTATACTATCACAGCTGTTATGCTATCCATCTTCTTTCTTATTCGTTTAATCCAATTTTTTTTGCTAATTTTCTTGCATATGTAATCTACATGTTCATTAAAGTTCAGCTCTTTATCAATAATCATTTCTAAGTTCTTAATACTACTGATGTTTTAGATTTTTTTCAATGCAAGTCTCGTTATTTAAATCCAAATTCATTAACTTTTTTTTTTGTTCATTCAATTTTAATTTATTCATCTGTAGCCAGAAGTCAGTTAGAACCATATAATGGACCCGAAGGACCAGAGATACTTAAAGAGGAAGTCATAAAAGCGTTGAAAGAAGCAAAAAATCAAAGAGCGATAGGCCCTGATAGATACCGAGTGAACTTTTCAAACTATTTTAAGACGAAAACATTCAAATACTAGTTAGGCTTTTCAACGCTATTTACAAAAACCGCAGAATTCCAGATGAATGGTTGAAATCAATATTTGTCACGCTTCCAAAAAAGAATAAAGCAACAAACTGTGCTGACTACAGGACAATAAGTTTGATGAGTCATACATTGAAGATCTTCTTGAAGATAATTCATAAAAGAATTTACAATAAGCTCGAAGAAGGCATAAGCGACTCTCAATTCGAATTTAGGAATGGATTTGAAACACGCGAATCATTGTTTGCGTTCAATGTTATAATCCAACGAAGTTTAGAGATGAACAAAAAAGTCTTTGTATGTTTCGTCGATTATGAAAAGGCATTCGATAAAGTGCAACATAATAAAATGATGGAAATTCTAAGACTGCATAGACAGAAATGATGCCAGAATAATTGAGAATCTCTACTGGAACCAAAAAGCGAAAATAACAATAGAGAACAAAGAATCAGAAGAGATAGAGATTCTCAGAGGAGTCAGACAAGGCTGCATATTATCACCACTTCTCTTTAACATGTATTCAGAAGAAATATTCAAAAACCTAGCTGTAAGCCCAGATGGAGGAATTAAAGTCAATGGAGTCTTGCTCAACAACATTAGATACGCGGATGACGCGGTTATAATGACAAGTAGCATAAATGAATTAAACATTATGAACAAACTTAGCGTAGAAAGTAACAAGTACGGGTTGAAAATAAATGCAGGTAAAACAAAATTCATAGTAATTGATAAAAGTCAAGAAATACAAAATTATGAATTAAAAATAAACAATGTTGAAGTACAAAGGGTGAACACCATCAAATACTTGGGAACAATAATAAACACCAATGCAAACCCCGACAAAGATATTCAGGGCAGAATTGAACAAGCTAGAGCAGCATTCTGCAAAGTGAAGAAAATATTGACAGGTAGAGAAATAAATCTTAATCTGAAAATAAGATTTATCCAATGCTACATCTGGTCGGTTCTATTATATGGAGCAGAAACATGGACACTAAAAAGAGCAGCGATAAGAAAAATAGAAGCCTTCGAAATGAGGGTGTACAGAAGAATCTTACGGATCTCCTGGGTTGACAGAATAACTAACATAGAAGTCTTAAGACGAGTAGGAAGAAAAAGAGAAATAATGCTAATAATCAAGAAAAGAAAACTTTAATACTTAGGACACATTATGAGAAACAACAAATACCAGCTACTCCAACTAATTTTACAAGGGAAGATCGAAGGAAGCAGGAGCGTTGGAGGACCGAGAGTGACATGGTTATCAAACTTAAGAAAATGGCTCAATCTTTCAACGGTAGACTTGTTTCGAAATGTCAGCAATAAACAAACACTTGCATCGATGATTTCCAACCTCCGGAGCGGAGAGGAACCATAAGAAGAAGAAGCCATCTAATTATGAGTTCAATGTCGCATGTCAGT
Organism: Pocota personata; assembly: GCA_963082735.1. Lineage (NCBI taxonomy): Eukaryota > Metazoa > Arthropoda > Insecta > Diptera > Syrphidae > Pocota > Pocota personata. The sequence goes on along the minus strand of OY720429.1, from coordinate 41,728,613 downwards.
TTATATTTGCATTCTTCTGCGTCTTTTCATTCAGCGTAAATCAATGTGTGAACCGCGTATAGGACAATTTTACTCACGACTTACTTCTACTTGCTTTTTTACATTCTCGCTAAATTTGCTATAGAATTTGTTCAGATTACGATTTTGAGGATGCCGTTTACATTTTTTCCAAACCGAATTTTTCTTTTTTATCAAAAGAAGTAGATTTTCACTAATCCAAGGCCTAAGACGTTATAATTTGCAATCATTGGATCATTAATGTGTGTTTTTTAAATATTAACGAATAGATCATACGCAAATGAAGGGTTAGTTTCCCTATAAACCTGATCCCAGAATTCAATCTTTAATGCCTCCAAAAGGGTTGAATAATTTATTGTTTGTTTTATCAGAAATGGAATATGTCTATCAACTAAGAATTACCTGCTTTAATTTTAAGTTAACCATACAATGATTTGCGATTTTATAATCGGGAACCTCACTTGATAGTCCATCCAGTAAGGATGTAATCTTACAAATATGTGATCGATGCATGATTGAGAAGTATATGTAATGTGCGTAAGTTCATTCACAATAGATTTTAACCCATAAGAAGACATAAGTAGTAATTATCCGAATCTGTACTATGTTTGAGAATATCAATATTGAGGTCTCCTAATAATTCCAAATTCTTTGTTTTTATATACTTTAAAAGATCACCTAACTGTTATACAAAAATACTCAAGTTAGTTTCATGCAAACGAAAAACATAAAGTATGGTAAAATTTTCGTTATTAAAAATACAATTTATTTTAATTATATCAGCACTGGTCATATTATAACAAAAAACTTCGCATTGGTACGAATCTTTGATAAACACTGCAACCCCACCTGCAGTGTAAGAATTATTACAGCTGCCATATGATTCATAACCAGGTATACTAAAGTTTGAAAGTTCAAGATCGTACAACCAAATCTCTGTTAAAAAAATAAAATCAGCTACAAAATTTAAAGCTTCAATATGAGCCAAAAAGGATTCAAAATATATATATATAAAATATAAAATACGAATGTTTTGATGGATTAATAAAGGCGACATGTTTTTAGTAATATTTACATAATTTTTTGCACTATTGGAAGGTTTAGTATTCATTATTTTATATCTGTAACCGATTATATTTCTATCACCTTCTTTCTACATCTGTTCAGGTGGTCATTAAGCGATTAGTGCTTTAGAGATGCAATTCATCGGTCTTAGGTGTTTGTAATGTGATCGTTTGGAAAATGTAATGAAAATAAGAGATTCTGAAAATATTACCAGGTCTAAATTAACGACAACAATAAAACTGAATGATACGTTCGTTGATTTTATGGAAAGAAACCACATCGCGTACAACTATAATATACACAGCTGGTCAAAATAATAGTTGTGAGGAATTTTTTTCTTATAAACTCAATTTTTTTAATATTTACTTCAGTTAGTTGTAGTTTTTTACAGGTATACTAATAAAATTAACATAATTTAAGCAATTTAGCAAACTTTATGGCTTCAAAGTAAATAAAATATAAAATTAAGTTGCAAAAACTCCCGATGTTAACTTTTGCGCTTGGCCAAAAAAATAGGTGTGTCCTCCTAAAATATCAATAATTACGATTTTTATTAACATTTTTTTTTTTAAATCCAGTTTATCGTTTTCCTTACTCTAATAACCTGAGTGTCCTCAATTGTTATCCAAAACTTTTTGGAGTTGCTAAAGGTATGGAATGTCACTCTTTTTGAACTGCTTCTCACAATTGGTCCCTGTTTGTAAAATACTGACCGCCTAATTGTTTCTTAAGCTCATCCCACAAGTTCTCAATGGGATTGAGATCTGGAGATTGACTCGGCCATGGGATGACAGACACTTTTTGATCACGAAACCAATCTTTCACAAGACCCGCCGTATGTTTCGGATCGTTGTCCTGCTGAGAGTGCCATCGGAGGGGCATGTTTTCCTCGGCAAATGGAAGCATGACATCTTCCAAAATTTCCCTATATCCATATTTGGTCATGATGTATTAATACGAAATAGAGGACCGACACCATACCAAGAAAAACAGCCCCATACCATCATATTTCCCCCTCCGTATTTGACGGTTTTCTTTGTATAGCGAGAGTGATACTCGTTTCCTTGGTCAGTAATAGCTGAATTTTTTCCGGCCTTACTCTGTTTTCGCGCACTTTTGTTGGCTTAAGGGCATTTGTGACGAAGTTTTCGGACCTTCCTAGGGCCTCCACTATAAATTTATAGGTTTTACGCTCATCCCTTAGTCGTAGAACCAACCTTCTTTCTTCCGACGAGCAGTGGGCTTTTCGTCCCATATTAAGGCTATTAAAAAAAAACCTATGGCTGAAAAATAATAAAATGATTGAGAAGAACTCACCTAAAAAGTAAATACCTTCTAAGAAACAATATTGTTACAATATGCGATATTATTTTATGCACACCTATTTTTATGTCCAACTTCCATAACACACAAAATGATATTGCAACACAAATAAATGAACCACTCAACAGCACACTCCAAGATTGCAATTAGCTTGGCGCCATTGTAACGGGAACAACAGTTGTTTGCATGAAAATTTATTTTGTTGCATTTCTTGGTGGCAAAACAACTGTAATTTAGCAAGAAAACAGAGTGACTAGCAAAAAAGGGCACACACCTACCTTTTTGACCAGCTCTGTATGTCAAACAATCAAGCAGGGATGGAAACAAAAATTGCTTGCGAGGAATTGGCCGATTACTTCAATTTCCTTTCTTTTATTGGCACATGTCTACGAAAGCGATTTTAGTTGCCTTTGGGTTTCGTCATCTGGGTCTCGTAACACAATCAGCCTTATCGTGAATAAAAACACCCTCGGAATTTTTCCTACGTTCGAAATACTCCTATCGTGAATGATGTTCGAATGGCGGAAAAAAAATAGCGATCGTGAATGAGAATGCAGGGAAATTTTCAATGGATTTTCCCTTGGATATTTACGCCATTATTTAGTTGGTGAATTTCTGAGAAGCAACATGCAATATGGTTACTCTTTGCTTGAAAAGTGAAAAATTTAAATTAAATACAATGTCTAATACAACAAATAAACAGCAATTAGATGGTTCAATTAATTTGATGGAAGCTAGTCCAGACATTGCCAGCGAATTTCATAAAAAAAAGTAAAGATGATATTGTCCGATTCTCGAAAATGGTTGAGAGTAAAGTTAACAGTGTAGGGCCGCCATCAAAATCCATTTTTGAATGGAAAAAGGTAATTTATTGCATGTATGATTTCTCATTGTATTATACTGTAACATGCGAGCTACGGCTCGAGTAGATAAAACAATTATTCTGTGAAATTTATTTCTTTATTTTCTAGTCTATAGAACAATTCAAGTTCACACTATACTATTCTTCGCAAATTCTTTTCTTACAAGGTCTCTTTCCTCTCAAATCACTTTATCTCCTTTCTATTACTTAATTCACAAATCCAAACTAATTACTTTTTCTTGTTCACTCTCAACTTTCAATTTATCACCAAATTACCACTTCGCCCATTATCACTTTTCCAATCTCTTCGCCACGGTTCTAAACCAACTGTCTTTTTTTTTTGATCGCCATCTGTCCTTATATAGCAGAAGTTTCTGATAGCCAGAAACTTCTAGCAAATTCTTCGACCACTGGAACAAGAGAAATAATTCTTGCAGTTATAATTCCCTAATATTATCCCTAATATTTTCCCTAATATTATTTGTCTCTTTCGTTGACATGAGCTGTGGAGACTTCGTCCCAGACACGAACCTCGAATGAAGGACAGTTTGAACCAAAATTCTGCCAGAATGGAAAGTCACTTCGGAATTTGCTGCATAGACATAGGCGCGTAGTTATTATTATGCTACACTGCCCCCCTCTTAGACGTGTTCGTCCCGAACAAGTGCATCCTCATTTCGGCCATTGTATCGACTCAGTCGGTCCACATGAACCACTTTCATTTTGGCCCTTGGTCCTCGCTGGATGCGGTAGACAACATCGTTGATGCGGGTTACTATTCTGTAGGGACCTTCCCAGTTCCGCTGTAACTTAGGTGATTTCCCCTTTTGGCGATGGGGATTATACAGCCACACCAGATCTCCTTCCTGGAATCCTGACGTTGTTGCCTTGGCATCATACCTGGTCTTCATGCGGTCGCTCGTCATCTTAATCTGGCTTCTGGTCCTTTGGCGTATGTCCCTAAGCCTTTCCCTAAGGTCCGCCACGTACTCTTCTTCATTTCTGGGCTCATTGGTAGGAGATCCAAATTTCACCTCACTGGGTAAACGAGCTATTCCACCAAATAAGATTTCGAACGGCGTATGTCGAGTAGTGCTATGCACGGCACTTCTATAGGCCATCAAAAACAAGGGAATCTGCCGGTCCCAATCCCGTTGGTAGTCACCTACGACCTTCGAGAGATGTTCGTCCAAAGTCCTATTGAAACGCTCCACCATACCGTCCGACTGTGGATGAAGCGGGGTTGTCCTTGTCTTTTTGATTCCGAGTAGTTGACACATCTCTTGGAAGATTCTTGACTCGAAGTTCCGCCCTTGGTCAGAATGCAATTCCAAGGGCACACCGAATCTGCTAACCCAATTGTAGACGATCTGCTCCGCCACGGTTCTGGCTTCCTGGTTAGGGATCGGAAACGCTTCCGGCCACTTACTGAAGTAGTCCATCACTACGAGTATATACCGATTACCATTGTCGGTTTCCGGAAAGGGCCCTGCGATGTCAATGGCGATTCGTTCGAAAGGTGCTCCCACGTTGTATTGGTGCATCTTACCTCGAGTTTTGATTCTCGGACCCTTGCTAGCTGCACACACGTCGCATTTTCTGCACCAGTCTTCGATATCTTCCTTCGCTTTTAACCAATAAAAACGTTCTCGTACCTTTTCTAGCGTCTTATTCACTCCCAAGTGGCCTCCGGTCGCCCCGCCATGCATTTCCTGTAACACCTCCTTGACCCTCGTCCGCGGTACGACAAGCTGCATTACAAACGATTTTCCGTCGGAGGATTCCCATTTTCTTCTCAGAACACCTTCTTGGACATGGAGGGAGTCCCACTGCGCAAAATATGCCTTTAAGGTCGGGCTTCTGTGAGAGATGTCCTGATGATCCGGTTTCTCCATGTTCTCCTTCCAGGCCAGAATCGGCTCGATATCCGGGTCTTCCTTCTGAGCGTTCCGGATCTCATCTACGCTCCAGCCGGCGATAGGTTCGGCTCTCATTCTTTGGATGGAAACCAGCTCCCGTTCTTCCTGACGCGCACAATGTTTACAATCCGTTCTGCATGGTCTCCGGGACAGTGCATCCGCATTAGAGTGGAGTTTTCCTTTACGATGCTGTATTTCGTAGTCGTAGATTTGCAGCCTTTCGATCCATCTTGCGACCTGACCCTCAGGACTCTTGAACTGTAATAGCCATTTTAAGGCTGCATGGTCTGTGCGAAGAACGAACTTCCTCCCGTAGAGGTATTTGTGAAAATGCTTCGTAGCCAAGATCAAAGCTAGAAGTTCCCGCCTTGTCACGCAGTAGTTCCTTTCTGGCTTAGAGAGCACCTTGCTGAAGTACGCAACCACCTTCTCTTGGCCGTCATGCACCTGGGAGAGTACGGCTCCTACCCCGACATTACTAGCATCTGCATCCACAACGAACGTTTCCCCGGGAGTGGGATAAGCCAGTATCGGGGCATCGCATAGCCGTTGTTTAAGTGCCTTGAAGCTCTTCTCGCACTCAATTGACCATTTGAATTGTTTTCCCTTTTCCGTCAACTGGTGCAGGTTCTTTGCGATCCCGGCAAAATCCTTCACGAACCGTCTGTAGTAGGTGGCTAGGCCCAGGAAGCTCCTTAGTTGGTGTTTGTCTTTGGGGACTGGCCAGTTTTTCACCGCTTCGACCTTCTCCGGATCGGTTCTCACTCCTTTCGCTGAAATTATGTGTCCCAGGTACTTGACTTCCGCTCTAAACAGGGCGCACTTCTTGGGGTTGAGCTTCAGGTGGGCACTTCGAAGCCTTTGAAACACATCCCTTAGATTGTCTCGGTGTTGCGCAAACGTTTTTCCTACGACGATGACATCATCCAAGTATACCAAACAGGTTTTCCATGTTAACCCTTGCAGGACACATTCCATCAATCGCTCGAAAGTCGCCGGAGCATTGCACAGCCCGAATGGCATTACCGTGAATTGCCATAGCCCATTTCCTGCGGTGAAGGCGGTTTTCTCCCGGTCTTCTGGATGGATCTGTACCTGCCAGTAGCCACTCTTCAAGTCGAGAGTGGAAAACCATCGGGCTCCTGATAGTGTGTCTAGCGTGTCGTCAATCCGTGGCAGAGGGTAGCTGTCTTTCTTGGTGACGTAATTGAGCTGCCGATAGTCCACGCAGAACCGCGTGCTGCCATCTTTCTTCTTAACCAGTACAACCGGTGATGCCCACGGACTTTTGGAACTTTCAATCAGACCTTCTTTCTCCATTGCCGACACCATCTCTGCAACTTCTGTCTGCTTTGCCAATGGAAGGCGCCTAGCAGGCTGACGAATTGGTCTAGTATCACCAGTGTCTATTCGATGTTGTACCAGGTGTGTTCGGCCGTATTCACCGTCCTGTGAGGCAAATACATCAGCGTACTCATTGATAAGATTCTCTGCCATAGTTCGCTGCTCCTGATTCAGCTCACTGGACTGGAGAATCGTCTCTCTCGTTTCCGCTGTCCAAGGTGATGGGAGAGGTTTTGGAGCATCACGTTCAGATATTGTTGCGACGGCGGTAATCGGCGTGCATTTTCCAGTCACCTCCCCTCGCCTTAGTTTGACAGTGTGTGGTCTTGCGTTCAAAACTCTTACTGGAACCATGGTGTTCTTTGGTTCGACTAACGTCTTTCCCACGATGTAGTCGTGAGAATTCTTCTCTGGGTCTGGTTCTACTATGTAGAATCGGTGGCTCCCAAGATCACCTTCCAGCTTCGTCCAAATGATTGTCTCTGAAGACGGCGGCAAAACTTCGTCTTTGCTGATGACTGTCCTGAGAGTTACGGCATTCTCATTTCCGTACACCATCGGAATCTCCACATTTCGATACCTCAGTACTTGCATCCCGATGTCCAAGATTACTTCATTTGCTTTCATGAAGTCTACCCCGATGATGCACTCGTCGCATATATCTGCCACCAGAAACGCATGGGAGAACGTCAGTCCTGCCAGAGTAATCGTAAGACGAACTTCTCCAAATACCTTCGCCATTTCCCCTGTTGCAGTCTTCAGGCAGTAGCTGTTGGTGTTGTGCAGCCAGGAGCTTCTGACGATATCTCTTCTTACAATGGAGGCGGTGGCACCTGTGTCGATGGTGGCTACGCACTTCTTCTTGTTGATTAGTGCCTCCACTGTCAGGCTCTTGTTACCCCGTTTGGTTTGCGAAACTTGAATGGTGTTCCTGGGGGCCTCGCTTCCAGTAACCAACTTCTGCCCCGCGAAGTTGGTCCTTACGCATCTCCCGACTGCTGGTTTTGGGAAGTCTGACTGACAGGATGCTTCCTCTCTGCTTCTCCTACTTCCGCAATGTGGACAATTTCCTCGTCTAGGTGCACTTCTGCACTGCCGTTGTAGGTGTCCGGTTTGGTTGCAATTCCAGCAACGGATTTGACTTCCGCGAGCTCTGTCTTCATCCATGACGGCTGTTCTCTGGCATGAGCATCCCACTTCTGACACCAATGTAACATGCGAGCTACGGCTCGAGTAGATAAAACAATTATTCTGTGAAATTTATTTCTTTATTTTCTAGTCTATAGAACAATTCAAGTTCACACTATACTATTCTTCGCAAATTCTTTTCTTACAAGGTCTCTTTCCTCTCAAATCACTTTATCTCCTTTCTATTACTTAATTCACAAATCCAAACTAATTACTTTTTCTTGTTCACTCTCAACTTTCAATTTATCACCAAATTACCACTTCGCCCATTATCACTTTTCCAATCTCTTCGCCACGGTTCTAAACCAACTGTCTTTTTTTTTTTGATCGCCATCTGTCCTTATATAGCAGAAGTTTCTGATAGCCAGAAACTTCTAGCAAATTCTTCGACCACTGGAACAAGAGAAATAATTCTTGCAGTTATAATTCCCTAATATTATCCCTAATATTTTCCCTAATATTATTTGTCTCTTTCGTTGACATGAGCTGTGGAGACTTCGTCCCAGACACGAACCTCGAATGAAGGACAGTTTGAACCAAAATTCTGCCAGAATGGAAAGTCACTTCGGAATTTGCTGCATAGACATAGGCGCGTAGTTATTATTATGCTACAATACTATTACAAGAGTTTAAATTTAGGTTTGGAATGACCAAAAAAAAAATACGTGCTGAAAAAGGCCGCTACAAACTTGCAGATGAGAAATGGTACTGGAGGAGGTCCAAACAAAGAGCAAAAGTTTTCTCCAATAAAAGAAGCAATTTTCAAACTAATCGGAACGAAAAAAAGCGGTAGAAGGAATACCCACAGCAGTTCCATTCGGATTACCTTCCTCAAAAGTAAGTACAGTTGGAGACGCACACAAAGAAAACCAAGAGCCAAACCTTGAAGCGATGAAGACCACGATGTCTCACAGCATAACATAATTTTGAATAAAGCTTTGAAAGGCTCAAATCCCAAATAAAAGAATCGTGGCAGGCTCCGGGATGTGTTGCATCAACGTAACGAACTTTCATATCATTATCGCATACCTAAAATAAAATTCAATTTACCATGATAAAAAATTTAAGACTAAAAACAACCACTCACAAGCAGAACATTAAGGCTCTAAAATCCCTTTCTGTTGTAATATAAATGTTTGTTTGCGGAGGGAGCAACGATTCTCACATGTGTTCCATCTATGCATCCTACAACGCCAGGTATCCTGTGTTTTTCATAGAAGGATAATGCAGCTTTTCTATTGTCTTCCAATGTAGTGTACATAGTTATCCATATTGGGCACAATTATGTCTCAAAAATGGTTAAGACTTCTGAAAGGACTTCACTAAAACGTGATTGTGCCAAGCCAACATCGTTGTCTTTCCCAACTCCTTTTTGATAGCCGCCTTCAGCAAAAAAACGTAAGCATGCGCTTAATTTCACTATGGGAGAAGTTCCAAACGCTTTCTTAGGCTGTGGCGAAGAAGCTGTTAACACATCAAGTAGATATTTGAATGCGGGTTTATTTACCCTGAAATATTTTTGAAAGGTAAACCGTAATAAAATCGGTGCTATATTTATATATATATATTTATAAAAAAAGTCACTTTTTTGACTCACCGTACTTTATGGACGTTGTACCTTTGGTGGTAATCTGCAACCGTCGATCCAATGGCCACTGCATCCGTTGCTGTACCTGTACCTATATAATTACGTCTCGCAAAAGAACTTCCAACTAGTAATATATATGAATACTTATAGCACTTTCCTTTACCTTGGTGTAGATGTTATATAAACTCTATATATATATACCTATTACCTTGTGGCCAAGTGTTTTATAAAAAAAAATCGATGTATATAAAAAATAAAAAAAAAATTGCTTAAACTCTGCTCTGCTGCTCCTCGTGAGATTTGAACCCGAGCTGGTGTTGGTCCAAATATGGCGGTTGTAATTCCCGCGTCTTAGCGCACACGGCCAAAGTCCGAGTGAAATTCGGGGCTCCAAAAAAAGGCTTCCAATTGCTTTGAGATTTTGCAATGGCGGCTTTGGCTGTGGCAATTGCAAATAATTCGTTACCGAATTATTTTCCACGTTCTTTGGTCGTTAATATTTCTAATTTCAGGCAGCACTGTTGAGCTAATCTCTTTTCTTTTCGATTTCTTTAATTATGTCCACTTTTCTTTAAATGAGTATTTTATTGAGACACTTTTACACCCGATAAAATAATATTTCGCACTTCAAATAACTTTTGCGTTTTTATAAAAATGCACTTTCTGCTGAAATTGTGCAATGGCGTTTAACTTCAGCCAAGCTTGATTTTAAAATCATTGTTCTATCACTAGCCGTTAGTTTGAATAGCTTCCTGGAAAGCTTGGCTTTCTGAAATTTTCGTGAGCGATATCGGTTACAAAAATTCTCATTCCTCATTTTCAAAAGAAGCACAGGTTTGTACTCTCTATTGGAAGAGTAACGAAATCGAGTATCGAACTTCCCTAAGTACGTTCGATTTAAAAATAATCGAACAGTTCTGTTACATATTTCTGATTTAAACCAAAATATACTCGTAGCTGTCAAAATCTTCGACATTAATTTCGAATTCAGGTTTTTACCTTTTCAATGTGGCACTTCTGTTTCCGAGGGAAATCCAATTCGAGGGAAATTGGCGATAGGGGGATTTTATTCCTGGGAACAGACAAATTCGAGGGAAAGAAATATTCCCTCGGAATTCACGATAGGGCTGAATAAGTCCACTCTTTCCCTATACCTTCTACTTTCACTCCATCGCAGGGTCTTACAAATAAATAGAATAGCTTTAATTGCTGGAAAATATTAACAAAATAAAACCCTGTCTCAAAAAAGACAACATTACGTAATAAATCTCTATTCATATATTTATGTAGATCTTCATTAAAGTCCCTTATATTTATATACTATATATATAAAAAAAATAAAAAAAACTTAATCCTATTCCTCTGCTGCCGCCGCTGCTTTAACCTTTGCCGCAACCTTCTTTTTCTGTCTATCTGCCTTCCTCTCCTCTGCAGTCTTCTTAAGACCCTTCACTCGTCGCGTCTGAATCTTCGTAACATTTTGACGGCCAAGATGCACTCGGCCGTGTGTATTGCCCAACCCGTCCCTTGTAATATTCTTCTTCTTAGTAACCTTTAATTCCTTGGGCTGCTTCCTGGCTTGTTTGTACAAATCTTCAGAAGCAATTCTAGTCCGCCGAATTGAGAAATCCGCCGAGGGTCCAATCTCCGACAATTCAATGCGTGGCGTCTTCTGTCCAGATTTCTTCAGCAAAATCTTATATGAACGCATGAGTATGGTGAGATCCTCTGTACACGTGAAACTCATTACATGTTCAATTCCCTGCAGACGAATCGCTTCAACTTTATCCTTATGGTAAGTATCAATCAAAAGGCTTCTCAATCTGCGCAACTCTTCTGTTTGATTCCATTTTGGACCATTGAATACAAGACATGGTTTAACACAAGTACCGATTTTTTCATTTTTAAACTCAGCCATAGACATGTATCTTTTGATGCCCAACTCAATCATATCGAGGACTTCGTTCTCGAAGATACGACCGAGAACCAAATTGTTTGGTCTTTTCTTCGATGTCGAACCGAATGCAAAGAGCGCGCAATCATTTTTCATAGTTAAACTAAAAGGAAAATGATAGATTGATATAATTTTAGTGGATTTGAAGGGGCTCTCCATAATCTTACAATTCCAAGGAGGATGGATCTTCAAAAGGTGTGATGTCATTGTTCCGATTTAAAACTTTTACAAGAGGCTTCTTTAGCTGATGCAAATCCTTCATTGCCAGCTTGACGTCCCCTGTGCACTTGCGTCCGTCCACGAATAACATACTGCGAGCGGCTTCGATAAGCTGTGGCTCCCTTGCAAGGAGAACCTTTTTCCCCTTGCGGGTTTTTGGTTTTCTAGCATTGAAATATGAAATGAATTAATGTTTAAATTGTTTATTGTGAATAATATTACCTTATTCTCATTAGTGACATAATTCTTCTTTGTTATTAATTGATGAAATTAAAATTATTTGGTGAACCAAGGTATCGGCACGAACTCTGTTAAAATTTCACACGTGCGTCTGGTGCGGCTGTCAAAACATCTTATTTCGGGATCTGTTTGTTTGTAAAATTTGAAAGAAAATAGTATGTTAACACAACTGACTCTTGCGCTCTAGTACTTTTTTGGGATGGGCGATGGGTTGGAAAATAACCGGTGACAGATACGTGTACGGTTATTCAAGTTGAATAATATTGTTCCTACTTCTACTATTTTTGTCTTCCACAATTATAAACGAAACCTCACGAACTTAGAGGAACGAAGAGCATGCGTCCGATATGATCCGATCAGGTGGTTCTGAAAAGTTAAGAATATTACAACCCCATATAGCTTGCTGGAACACTGATATTCTCACATCAGTTGTCGAACGCTTTTGAAAACCTTTGCGACAGTGATGTGCTTTGGTGAAATATTTCAGTTTGGATGCGCATAATGTTGTTAAACCAGTTTTCAACTGATGCAAAAATTCCAGTGTAGAACAATGAACGAATTGGAAAGGTCGACCTTTGCTATTTGTTTCTAAAATCCGAGCAAATCAATTTTTTAAATATTTGTAGAACAATCTAGAAGGGGGATAGTTTGTTGAGAAATTTAAATTGGATTTGGAAGTCTTCAACAAAGGAATTGAGTCTGTATATAAGTACGTCCGTAGGTCGTATGCTTGTAGCATTTGAGCTGTTAGGCCTAGAGAGCTGAAATTTAATGCAAAAATAATACGCAATGGACCAAAAATAATAAGGAAAAAGAATTATAAGAAAGTATTTTTTGTGAGGCTTTTGGGAAAATAATGTACCTTAAGAAAAAAAAGTAGTTTCACCGAATATATATCATACTAAAGCTGAAGTTCCAAGGAATTGAAAAATTTTACTGGGAGAAAAACTTCGAAAGTATGAATGCGAAAAGTCAGTCAAAATTGGGAATTTGTAAGGTCATCAGAAGGAATACTTAATGTTAAAAATCACCCCTCTATTATCTCTGGTTTATCCGATTTTAGTGATTTTAAGGTAAACATCACAAATCTGTTAAGTTAGACTTGTGAGTTGGATGTGTAAGTTAGACATGTGGGAAGGATCATTCGAAGAGCTTTAAAACTTCTTCCATATCTTACCCCCACTTTCTTCGATGTACATTATATTCAGGTGAGACAACTACTACAATCTTAACTTAAAAATAAATAAATAAATATTTTAGCGCTAACAGTTTAATGCAGGACCTGGCCTAGCTTCTCGCAGCCACTAGTGCTGTGCGCCGCACGAATGGTTGGGACCTACAATTTTATGCCGTTTCCTAAGAGCAATTTTTGTTCGATTGAGAGAAGCTTTTTAATTACAGTTTTACTCTCGGATGTTTGTCAGATGTTGGCGAGAGGTGGGACCGTGAGAAAACTTTTTTTTTAATGTTTTCTTGGCTTCAAACCTTGAACTCCAGTAATCGCATACTTAACCACTTAGCCCACGAAACGTCATCATTATAATAATTAATTTTGCACGAAAACTGATTGAACTAACTGTATTGACCTGCTCAATACAGATTAGATGCTGTCGTATCAATTTCGTATAGCATTTTTCGTTTCGCTTCAGCCGCGTAATATGTAGGCTTATAGAATGAAGTACTCGAATATCATTGGTATCGATACCATAGTATTGCGAGTATGTGCCATAAGCATTAAACATGTTCCCGTATATGAAAATCCTTGTGAAATTATACTACCTGTCAATACACACCTTTAATAGGCTGACTTTTTAATGTCGCTCAAAGTGTTTGAATGAACTAATGAAAACAGAAATCTGCACCTGTCATCATTTTCGGGTGATATAGCTGAATGGATGAGTGATGATCTACTTAATTGCACACGGTATGTAACATAAAAGTATTCTGGATAAAAAAAAGTTGCTCTGGCTCTGAAAGGATTGATACTATTGCTCAATCAAAAACCATATAAGCCAACTAGGCAACTATTATTATTGAAATTATTAATATTATTAATGAAGCAAAAAAAAATAGTATAAAATCAAAAGATAAGCTGTATAAAACTTTCGTTCTTCCTGTAATTTTTTTGAATTTTCAAGTTCTGAAGATTTCTCACTAGGCCGACGATATGCATGAAGTCATCCTCATATTACACATTGAGTACACGCCTTAAGTTCTACATACAATTTTATAATCAAACAGTTCTATTCCACCCTCTCTACAAAAAAGAAATTTGACAACTCAACCAACAAACCCCCGTGTGTACACATTTTTCACTTCCTTGAACAAGGTTTGCTCTCGAAAACTTTCAATTAAAATCCTAATAAACATGGGAAAAACCTCTAAGGATAAACGTGATATCTACTATCGACTTGCCAAGGAAGAAGGTTGGCGGGCACGTAGTGCATTTAAGCTGTTGCACATCGATGAGAAGTTTCACATCCTCAAAGGTATATGTGTACTTCGTCTACCCTCGAACCATTCTCCCAACTCTCACTTTAATTACTCCTCTCCTCAGATGTAACTAGAGCCGTCGACCTCTGTGCTGCCCCAGGCAGCTGGAGTCAAGTTTTATCGAAGCGTCTCTACGAAGACCGTACCAGTGAAGATGTGAAAATTATCGCCGTGGACCTGCAGGCCATGGCCCCACTGCCCGGAGTTATTCAAATACAAGGCGATATCACAAAACTCAGCACAGCAAATGCTATAATCGAGCATTTTGGAGAAAAGAAAGCCCAATTGGTCGTCTGTGATGGGGCTCCAGATGTAACAGGTCTCCATGACATCGATGAGTACATACAATCGCAGCTTTTACTCGCGGCTCTGAGTATCACTACCCACGTTCTAATGCCAGGTGGTAATTTTGTGGCGAAAATCTTTCGCGGTAAAGACACCAGTCTGCTGTATTCACAGTTACGAATTTTCTTCGAAACTGTGTCCATTGCTAAGCCACACAGTTCGCGGAATTCCAGCATTGAGGCGTTCGTTGTGTGCCAGAATTACAAATGCCCCGATGGTTACATTCCACAAATGATCAATCCAATGGTGGATGATGTCAAATTGATTGCAAGTGCCACTGAATCTGAGGTAAACAAGCAGATCATCCCTTTTGTCGTTTGTGGCGATCTAAGGGGATTCGATTCGGATATGTCGTACAGTTTGAATGTAAGTTCAGTTCACTTTCACTAAAGTTACACTTATAATGCTTCCGCTTCCCATCCAATAGCTTGGTCCTGATTCTACTTACACATACCGTGAGGTTGTTCAGAAGCCAATATCACCTGCTTATAAGGAAATTTTGGACAAACTAAAATCCTGTTCTATCAAACACTCGGCCATCACTGTGGACCACCAGCTGCCAGAGGCAAAGAGCTAAACTGCATCACTTCATAAGACTTCTTCGATTTTATTGATGGTAAAAATGTTTAAACAAAAGTGCACGTCAAGGTGCACACTGTATCTAAAATTGTAATAATTAACTAACGAACTATTTACACTGATAAGGATTGCCCAGTTGTGGTTTTACTACTCGGTTGGTGTATCTTGGTCGCTTTTATTCCATATCTGTGAATTTTATTACTCTCTGGAAAGTCGGGCAGAATGTTGTGAAAGTTCTCAACCTGTATGGTGTGTTGTTCTGTCCAGATGCCATCGCCGGTAAAATGAAACTCACTCTCGATGAGGTATAGGATGAGTGCTAAAATCTCACAATTACTGACATCGTTGACTGTTTTTTTCACGTTCATTTCTTGAAGAGTTTCTGGTTTGTAAAGGAATGATAGTTTCTCCTCTATCCGCTTACTGCAAGTAGAGTATGAAAGAAAAGTATGAAATGACAATGCCCTTCATCAGGTAAAATACTCACATTGGATAGAGAAGTATGTATAAATTCCTGTAGATATCATCGTTAGAGAACTTTTTAGTTCTTAGATGATCGTAACACTGTTTCATCTGTACCAGTGGTATGTGACACCAATTGGGATGACGAGCCAGAACTGAACGAATACTATCCTCATCGCGTTGAAGAACGTTCACTAACAATACGACAACATCTCGTCCTTTGGTACGGTCTGAACCTTCGCGGGCAAACCTGAAATAGATGGTGTTGAATGAGGAATTATGACCAATTGAATAAAAAGAAGGGAAAGAAACAGTCGTAGCACGACAGAAAAAATGGGCATCATAGAAACATGGAATAGTAGGTCTTCAAAGGGGATTTCTATAGGTAATGGTTATAAGGCGAATAGTGTCAACACGCTCAAATACGCAGTGGTGAATAATTGGTCGGCCTTATATCTTATATGCAATGTAGTTCGCACTGCATTGCGTGATGGGTTGTGAAAGATTGCAGACCTAGTATTGATTTACCTTCAGTTTGGAGGAAGGCCATTCTCAAACCAAAAAAAGACACTATGACTTTCCCAAGAGTTTTACATGATCTGAGAAATAGCCTAAATAAAAATATCATTTTTTTTATTGTTCAAGTCCCCACAGGACGGTAATACGCCTCTCAACGTCATGCGGTGCCTAGTGCCTCGACCAGAGATTTGGTTTCAGTTCCATTTGGAATTTCCAAGAGAGGAAAGGCACACTTTCTTAGATACAGCACCTTACATGGGCTACTTCGACATATTTGATGAGTTACAATATAATGTGTAAGGATTTTCAAGACTGGGTGAGGATGTTCGAAAAAGATATGGTAACGGATGAACTCTTAATGAGCCCTTGTCGCAGGGGTCTTAACTAAGTATCTCGTCCTTCAGGTTGGGAATTGTGCTTTGGGGTATAAATACTTCAAATACCATTTAAAAAACATTGGTTATGAATCAGTCACAAGCACCGGATAACGAAAGCATGACAATCTGCATTAAGGCTATGTTCACAAAAGTCAAGCTAATATCTGCTCACGCTCACGAGGATAAATATGACGTCACCGAAGTTTGTTTCTAAGAACTCGATAGCAACGTTTAAAAGATTCTAACACCAAAATAAGAAAGGCACCTTTGGTGGTTGAGTCGAAAAATATAGCCTACGATTCCCATAATTCAATATTCATAGGAGGACCTGGAGGTCTCCTAGTCAACAAACTGTCAACCATGTTGATCATATTGCGATCAACACAAGGTACTCCTTAAGTACTTTGGATTTTCGCACTTTAGTTGTCAAAATTGGCTCGGATTACTACGTTACTACGTAGTTGCTGCCAAGGTACGCATGCGAACATAGAAGTCCAATGCCGTCTCTGAATTGCTGTGTTTCCTCAATCCAGCACAATAAAACTCGTGGTTTGATGAAGGGAGCCGTCAAGCACACGAAACAAAACAATAGGCATATAAAGCGGGGCTGCATAGAGGGACAAGAGGGGCTTGCGAGATCTACAAGCAGAAGAGAAAGGAAAAAACACAAATTTCTCCGAAAGAAGAATAGAGAACAAGAGAGGTGTATTAGCAGGAAAGATGTTTGAAAGTTTTCCCAGAAAGTAAAGAGAAGATGCAAAAGCTAGAAAGCTCGTAGCAAACAAGCCTTCTACGGAATAGCAGAACACCTCTGTGGCTGGGAGGAACTGAGTGAGGGCTTTTAGCAGACCTGTGTATGTCTGTTCTATAGATATTACTACGGCAGACGATTCGAAGACCCGTTTGATGTCTCTCAAATTGGTGATACAGGGTGAGGTGTGGAATATTGTAAGCGCATATGCTCCCCAAGTCGGATGCGAACAGAGAGAAAAAGATGCATTCTGGCTGGATTTTCACAACCTCATCAAAAACATCCCAAAGGAAGAGCTTTTGTTTGTTGGCGGAGATTTGAACGGACATGCCGGGAAAACATATGAAGACTGCCATGGAGGACTGGGGTATGGCACCAGGAATTCTCCAGGTGAAGACATCCTAAGCATGTGCAAGTTATACGGTCAGTGGTGGAAATGAAACCCAGATTGACTATCATTTGGTAGCCAGTTTCATGAAGCCCCGGGTTAAAGATTGCAAAGTGATCCTGGGAGAGGCACTCGCACAACAACACCGTCTCCCCCTGACAGAAATTTTTATGGAGACGGGGAAGAAAACAAATAAGCAAACAAAGGTGGCTGAGAAAATCAATTGGTACAAGCTGGACAAAGGAAAAGTCGTTGATAAGGAGTGCAGAGCACAAGATATGTGGGATTCCCTATAGCGATCTTGCTTGGAGAGAGCCAAATCACTGCTTGGAACGTCGAAAAGTCCCCGCTAACACGCCAAAGAAACATGGTGGTGGACAGATGAAGCTAAAATAGTGATACGGGAAAAGAAAACGGCTTTCAAGGCTTGGTCAAAGTGTTCTTCTACTAATAGAGATGAAAAAGCTCGCCTTGAAGTGATATATAGATGTTGCAAAGGTCTCGCAAAGAAGAAGTGCGCCCAATTTCAAGCAAAAAGTATAGAAGGCCTCTATCGGGAGTTGGAGGAAATATCGTCTTCGGCATCTGATAGGAACCAGGCTATCCAGGAGTTTCGACAAAACATCTTGAATAAGGGAGCAACTATCTTCAAAATAGCCGCCCAGAGAAGAAGAAATGCTCAGGAGATTCGTTCCCCAAAGTTCATTAACAATGCTCAAAGCCAACTTCTTATGGAAAACGACAAAATTCTCGACAGATGGCGACAGTATTGTGAAAGACTTCTGAACGAACAGTTTCCCCGGGTATACTTTCCAAAAGCCGCTCCTAACCCTTACGAAATATCCCACATTACTGTCGAAGAAGTTAGGAATGCCATCAAATACTCCAAACAAAAGAAAAGCGGTTGGGCCAGACGAGATACCCTCTGAGTTCTGGAAAAAGATGGGAGACATCAGGTCCAGA
Source organism: Pocota personata (assembly GCA_963082735.1). Lineage (NCBI taxonomy): Eukaryota > Metazoa > Arthropoda > Insecta > Diptera > Syrphidae > Pocota > Pocota personata. Next base: position 41,710,016 of record OY720429.1, on the reverse strand, counting down.
TGGCTTGATAGAATAAGAAGTTCAAAGATTCGAGGAAGCCTTCATTTTGAAGAACCCATCACAAGCAAGATAGAGACGACCGGCTCAGTTGGTATTGTCATGTTCAAAGGAGAGATCCTTCGAACCCCGTCAAAAAGGCAATATCAATCAACGTTCCTACGCAATCGCGCAAAAAAGGCAGACCAAAAAACAACTGGATCACACAAATGCAAAAACACCAGCATTCGATTGGCCTCAGTGACGAAGTGATCCGAAACCGGGAAGCCTGCCGGTACTTCCTCAGGTCAAACCGACAAACTCCACAGGCGGACTAGTAGGGATGCAGTAGAGTGGGAGGGTTGTGAATCTTCTACTCCGGATCATAACTTCGCCGTAAGAAGAAGAAGACGATTCGAAGACCTTAATGGAATGATCCCTAGAAATCCGACATTTGAGCGTTTTACTAGGCAAGGCGCCAGTGTTCATCACCTTAATGTCCTCTGACAACAGTGTTACAGAACTAGTAAACTTTAGAATTCACTCCCAGGAGATAAATTTCCATATTTAATCCCCAGCTATTCAAGAGGAGAACCGTTCCAGCGTTTGTTTGTTTTTTTATAATTTGCGCGCGCCAAAGAGGATATGAATACTCTTATACTATTACGGGACACGGGCGTTGTGAAGACGAGAGAGAGAGAGAGATAAAGAAAGATTTAGTGTAGTGGTTTGAAACTTAGATGGTATTAAGTTTCTGTAAACTCCAAGGGTAGCATCCAAATAACTGGGGAGCTTGTTTGTTTTGCTTTTTGTCGTTGCTCGTGATTCACAGTATTTTTTTCAGTCTTGATGTCAGGTTGCATTTTACAGCCATAAGACCACTCTACTGCCAGTGTTATGCCTTCGCAGTATAGTTGAATTTACTTTCGCAATTGATCGACTTATTTATTTATTTCATGCGAAAAAAGCGGAAAATCTTACAAGACTGCTGTAGAGTTTGTAAAAATGAATGCGCGCTTGACAGGAAGAGAATCGATAGCACCTCCATGGCTGCTTCTAAAATAGTTTGAGAATGCAAGAACTCTCTAAATTTAGCCGGACAAAATACAAAATTTCTAGAGAACAGCCCATACTAGCTTCTCGCAGTCATTCATGCTGTGTAATACGTGAATGGAAGGGACCTATAGTTTTATGCAGTATCTAAAGGGAACATTTTTCAATTGAGAAGCTTCTCATGACAATTTTACTCTCGAATGTTTGTCAGACGATCGCGAGCGGTGGTACATTGAAAAAACTTGTCGGTGTTTTCTGGGTCTCGAACTTGAGTCTTCCGCTCAGTGGTTCACGTACCATGGTTCTCGCCACAGTACGGGAAATAAGATCTCCGATAAAATAGCTAAACAAGACTAAGTGGAAAACTATTCACGACCTTAATCTGCGTTGGGCCTTTCTGTGCCCTCGGCCAGGAGTTTAATTAAGGATTGGTTTTTCGTAGGTGGTAGGACCCTCCAGAATGTAAATAAATGAGCTAAGACGTCTGTCCGACTCCACGGAATGCTTGTTGTCTCTCAAATGCTACGGGTAACTACTGGAGTGCTTATTGTTATTAGCTGTTGTTGGGGATAGATACAAAAAGACTCTTAACAGCCTTTAAGGCAAAGTAATCTTAGATTTGATCTTGAATAAGGTTTAGGTCACGAATGACCCTGAAAATGTTTGTTGCAGGTAAGTTTCGGATCTCAGAGGGAAAAACGAATCCCTTTCCTTTCTTGATCTTCCAAACAAAGTCGGCAAAGATCTGAAGGAGTTTTCCTCAGTTTAGGGAGATAATAGTGGAGCGGTTAAAAATTCCTTTAAAAGTTTTGTATCTCTTTTATGATGTGGCAGAAGCGAATCAACCGAACATGTTTTTAGTAAATAAAAATAAATGAAAATATTACTGGAAAAGTCGCAGTTGCCAATTTTGGAAACAATGAGAAGGGATGAAAGCCTCATGCAGAGTAAAGTTTAGTACAGACATCCCCCAAACCGAGAGCACCATTCACATTCATATCTATTGCTTCGTAAGTTTATGCTTCTTTTATTTCTACCGCAGAACGTGAGTATACATCTAATCGTAGGTGAAGAATAGTCTCTTCCTCCTCCTCGTCCATGCAGCTTCTGCATAAATCGTTAGAGAAGACGCCAAGTCTTATTGCATGCTTGCCTATTAGACAGTGTCCAGTTATGACACCTATAACAGCTCTAATATGCTTTCTATTGAAAGAAATCAGATTCCTAGAGCGTTTCAGGTCCAGCGTAGGCCAAATCTGTTTTGTAGCTAGACAAGTTGTACCCTTGTCCACCTAGAATTTGTCTTTACGATAGCATACCCAATGAACTTTTGCCTGGAAGGATGGGTATTTTTGTTCCATGTCTGGCAAGTTCGTCAGCCTTACAATTTCCTGGTTCCCAAATTAGGTGAATGTTAAACTGCTCCGCCATCTCCATAAGAGACGATGGGCAGTCTAGAGCTGTTAAAGAATTTATTGCGAATGATTCCAAGGATTTGATTGCTGCTTGGCTGTCTAAAAAGTTGCGGATATGAACGGCCGATATCACGTTTTTCTTTAGCCAAGACAAAACTTCCCTTATTGCCATTATATCCGCCTGGAACACGCTATAGTGGTTTGGGAGACGAAAAGAGAGGTTTAAATTAAGCCTATCAGAGAAGACACCACACCACCCACCCAGTCGTTAGTTTTTGAATAAAAATGTACCGACTTATCTTCCGTTAAACCACCTTCTTCCCAAAACTTGGAAGTTTTTGTCAAAATATAACTTGGGTATGGTGTCTTCAGGGAAGATATTAAACTTGTTTAAGATGGAGGCGTGGCCATATACCTTTTTGAACCACTGTGAAGTAGCTTTAAGGCGAATAGCTGAGTTAGCTGCCATTAATGTCGAGGAGTGTTAAATGAAAAAGAGTGTCCATAGCTGCGTTCGCAGTACTCCGCTAATGCACAGACAAGCTGAACATTGGACTTTGCTTAATAACTTCTGGTTTATCGCCTTATCCAAGGCAACCCACCAGACAGCTACCCCGTACGCTGGTTACGCCTACACATTTTTGGTGGAACTACTGCGTACAAAGGTCACATTGGACCATGTTTTCTGCGCTGTCTGGATCCTCACATAGCTTACAATTATACTCCGAAGTGGTTGTATTATTCAGTCGGAAGGGACTGTGTAGCTTGTGGCCCTAAACCTTTTGAGCTTTTATTAAACATTTCAAACATTTACCTTACGTTCCCTTAGACTCGAGGTGACGGCAGTTCTGCTGGTACTTGCTTGTTTTCTGACAGGCGGCTGCGAACATAAGCTTCACTTATTCTGGGGCTGCGCTGGTCGATGGGAAGGTGGTCTCCTAGCATTTCGACGGTTGTATATGAACTGAGTTAAGAAAATACCATGCTCAACAATTTATGACCAAGGTTTCATGTAAGCAACCATATTCTTAACTTTTTGCATACGAATACAAGCAATGACTTACATCGAAATTAGAAATGAGGTCAATCTCATAACATGAAGACTAACTAGGTCAGTGAATTTTTGTTTGCATACCATGTTAAGCAAATGCTTAGAAAAATGAGTAAACAGCTTGAGCTCATATTTTAAAATACCACCCATAGGCTATGGGAAAAAAGAAAATCCATATCTTGATCGGCTCAATGGCCAATAGGATACGCATAAGTTACCCTACACTATTGCAGGAGCTTTCAGGATAAGGAAGAAATAGAAGCCATCAAACACTTGCTCTGCGACTGCTCAATTAACAAAAGCCGTCGCGTGCTTCATATGGAGTTTGAGGAATTGGGTGAGATTGTGCAATTTTCGTCGTTGATGGACTTAATGCGATTCATTAGAAGCACACGCTAGTTTGAGCGGGAACCAGCCAATTAACTACAATGTTAGACGGGGTACCATAATTCAAGGAAAATCACAATGGACCAATAGGCCTGTCGAAGTGCACACCAAATAAGAAACTCACCTAGCAAACGCCTCCGATCCACACGACAGTACATGCAACGACGCACACCGCACCTTCAGTTGATTCAAATAGTCTAATCTCAAGCGCGCCTTATTCTGATAGTGAACCAATCGTAAAACTCTTGGATTTGTGCGCAATACCTGAAACTCCTCGACACCTTGCAAATCCTTAAGCCTATCTAACACAGTATCCGGGCTCAAAGTAAGCACCTCCAAACATCTCAGTATCGCGTCTTCCTTTATGTTAAACGACTTGATGTGTTTCATTGTTTTGACCAGACCCTCCGTTGAGGACATAAGAATTTTTGGCATTCTATAAAGAATCTCACGAATATCTTGGCCATTGATGGTCTTTATCTCCTGTAACATTCGCTTCACATTATCCGGATCGCCGTACAAAACAAATGCATTCTTAATTATACGTTCCTTGGGGAATTGCAAATCGTTCAGCAAAACATCTACCATTTGCTGAATGGAGCAGTAGCTTCTATGTCGGAGACGTGAGTATACCTTCCACAGTTTTGTCAAATCCTTGTCATTCATTCCCAAACGTTGTGCCAAGTAGAAATTCAAAATATTTTCTCTCAAAGTTTTTAACTTTAGATCCTCTCCGTACTTAATTGGAGCGTACACATCAATATCTGTAAAGCGCGTGCGAAGTCTTTCTTCTACATCGACATCGAATGGTATATAGCCTTGGCCCTTGAGCCCTGCTACAGACTTATTCAACGCAGTAACGTACTTGGAAAGGATCGACACTGAAATTGATTCACAGCCACATTCTTTGAGGACAGTATAACGATTCTGTATTGTTAAGGTGTTCAGGTACAAAAGCATTGGCTTCTTCTTAATTACCTCATCAATGCTGTAGTTAAGAGATTGTAGGGTTTCACCGGATTTAATGAGGTCTTCACGTTTAATAGTATATAGTTGCTCATGTTTTGTTAGAGCCGCTGTCCAATGGCGGTGTGTTGAACCTGCGGATGGATCATAGTTAAGGAGGGTCTTATCGTTAATCATGGGAGAGGAACTTACCGAGTACCTTTGTTAGGTAGCCAGCAGTAAGGGGATTTTCAACGACATGTATTTCATCCGTTTTGGAAGCACTAAGGAAACGTGCCAGAATATTTATTTGTTTTCTGTTAAGCAGAAATATCCTTCGTCTCCATAGCATGGTTTATTTATTTTCTGAGAACAACAACAGAAGTACAAGTGCGAGTAGAATGACAGAGAACAGCTGTGTTTGATAATGTTTGAGTGTTGCTGTGGTACACGGAAAACAAATCGTACTGAAGTAGCTACGTACTGGAATAGTCGTCTTTCTTTGGGAAAAATAAGTTCGGATCAATGAAAGTTTTTGAACCATTAACTGGGTATATACTGAGAATTTAGAAAATTCGCTTCTGCAGACCTTTAAACGGCGGTGATGATGGACGATGACTATCAACATTTTCGTCCACCCAACCAAGTGAGGCATAGAAAGTAATACCTTAACTGAAAGCTTCTGAATTATTTGAACCTGCTGCAGATGATTTGGTACGGAATGTGTAAAACCAGATATTCCCATTGCGACAGATGTTGGAAAAAAAATCCAGGAGCTCGAATTCCGATACTCACCACCTTTTCATCGATTTTGAAGTCGCCTATGAAAGCGTTTATAGAGACGAACTGTACAGAGTCTTGTCTAGCTTCGGCAACCCTGCAAATTCGTTCGTTTGTGCAGTATGACGATGGAAAAAGTACGTTGCTTCATCGAAGTCGGTAACAACATTACGGATGGCTCTGATGATGAACAAGACTACGGCCCCTATTGCGACTGTCGATTGGCAATCGACACGACAATTGTCGATTGCGTCGATTAATTTTCATTTTGTTTAACCAACTGCTCGAGCTGCTTTTTGTTGCCTACTACCTTCGATCTATAATTATACGTATTATGAAGAAGAATATGCACTTTAATTTTATTCAACCACCTTACATGTTTGCAAACAAATATTTCAGTTTTCGTTTTCACAACAAGTCGATCAGAAAAATTCAAACGACAACAAGCGATTGTCAAATCGACAAATGTCTATCACGATTGCCATTCACAATACTAAAACTGTCAATCGACGATTGACTATCGACAATTGTCGTTTTTTGATAGATAATCGACAATCGCAATAGGGGCCTACGACAAGACGACGCGCTATCATGTGATTTCTTCAACATCATACTTTTAAGGATTGTACAATATTCTCAAGCTAACATCGGGGGTACGTACGCAAATAACATTGATATAATTGGAAAAACGCTGCAGAACGCTGTGGTATTCTCGTGAGGAATGAAACAGAAGCGCAGAATTTTCATTTTGCGTTTAACAAGCCAAAACAAAATTATATACTGTCATAAAAAAACGACATTTAAAATGGACGACTTAGTGAGAATGTCACAATAGATAGTTACCACTTTTGAGAGAATTACTCTTGCCAACAGATGTTTCTTTGGGATAAGAAAGTAATTGAGTAGCAAAGACCCTCACCATTTCAGACATGGTATAAGACGCGGAAGCATGAATGTTATCAAAGACAGATGAAAATACTCTTGGATGTTTTGAAGAAAAAAATCTTTGAGTGATTTTTGGTCAATATAGTTGTAAGGTGACATGGACCTAGTTAGAAAGGTTAGAATTCATAGCTTAAGATGGCTGCGGCCTGAGCTAAGCTCGTGTGCAAAACTGGAAGTGGTTAGCAAAAAATTGAGTTGAGACCCAGTTCCATCCCGGAGTTTAGCGCCATCGAAAGTATAGTAAAGTAAGTTATAATTTTGCTATTTTTAACCTATTTTGAGCAAAGGCGATACTTCAAGTGTCGGATCAGATTGGAAACATTGTGCCTGTGTGCAACACTTTTGTCAGGACTGACGAAACGGATCAGATCGGATGCATTCTGGTCATAAAACCTTTTTTGATTTATTTAGCTCTCATTTCCAATTTTTAAACGCCAAATTACCGCTCTTGAGAATCGGGAGAGATTGAGTGAGGAGACAAGTCTAAAAAAAAAAGTTCCAATTCTTCAGTTGTTAAATTAAAGGCGTCTTCTTTTCTCAAAAGAATTCGGCATTGCTGATAATTCCTAATTTGGTTGTCTCAACAAAAAAAAAAAAAAAAAACATGTTTGCCTTCAAAATAAATCCTTTTCTGTAAAAAGTTGACTGCAAAAGTTTTGCAGCTCTCCGAGTCTTTAGCTATGATGGTTATTAATACACATACAGAGAATAGCATGTCTTTCGGTTTCAGCTATGCAAGTACCATTCATGGATAATGGTTAAGGGTTATGGTTTCGCTTGAGAGACAGAAGACAGCATTGTGTATTGAACCCCATTTGATTATGCTGTCCAAGTCAGAATTAATGTGTTTAACATACGTCGCAATTTAATGTGTTTAACATACGAGCAAGGACGTGAGTTAGGGAACGAATATGAAAAACTGAGAGTACTGTCACCAGTGAAGGAATGGATTGGATTAGAAGTTACAGACAAGAGATCATTTATAAAAATAAGAAGGAGAGTTGGAGACAAAACAGAGCCTTGGGGAACACCAGCATTTTTTTTTTTGGTGAATTGCAGACTTGAAACCATCTTGTATTGAAACAACTTGTATTGAAAGCCCCGAAAGGCAATTTCTAATCCATTGAAGAAGAAATTCATCGACGCTATGATGCCAAACTCCGTCAAATACAATTCAAATATCAAGCGCAACCATCTCAGTTTCGCCGAAGTGAAGGAGACATTGGTCCACTTCTCCGTGAGATATGTCATCAAATCACCAGTTGACCTGTTGCTACGAAAATCATACTGCCGGTCATTAAGGAGTTTTCGTGAATCGAGATATTTCAGAAGCTGACTGTTACCGAACTTGGCAGCACTCGCCTAAGTGGTACATGGGTAAATGGCAGGACAGTGGTACATGGGCAAATGGCAGCACTGCGATACATGGGCAAGTAGCACGAGGGTAGGTAGGTGACTAACAGCGATTTCCGGCAGACGATCTGTCTGACGGCCATTGAAGGGACGATCTTTGCAGAACGAAGTGACGACCACGAGCAAGCCAAAAAGGACAAAGGAAAAGAAGAAAAAAAAGCGTATGTATAAGTAGTATTACACATTGTAACATATTAATTATAAGAATAATTGTATTAGGTATTTAAGTTCTGTTTATTTCGAGAATGAAATAAATATCTACTGAAGGAGCGAAATTTTCTTTTCTTGCCTCTGGCGTCAACATTCTTAAATACGATTTGATAATTCGTCATCCAAATTTATATCATACGCCGTCGCCTGAAGCGACCAACGAGGGATTGATATCCAAATTGATATCATAAGCCGTCGCCTGAAGCGACCAACGAGGGATCGATATCCAAATTGATATCATAAGCCGTCGCCTGAAGCGACCAACGAGGGATCGATATCCAAATTTATATCATACGCCGTCGCCTGAAGCGACCAACGGGGGATCGATATCCAAATTGATATCATAAGCCGTCGCCTGAAGCGACCAACGAGGGATCGATATCCAAATTGATATCATAGCCGTCGCCTGAAGCGACCAACGAGGAAACGATATCCATTTGTGTCATAGTCCGTCGCCTGAAGCGACCAACGAGAGAACGAAAGTCTGTTAGCAGCCACAAGCCGTCGCCTGAAGCGACCAACAATACCAGCTGCAATTACGCAATCGCCATCGCCTCAACACCTGCCGTATATGCCTCCACTGTCCGCATCCCACTACCCATAGGAGCACAGGTAAGTGAATATGTCACACATATCAAATAATAGCCCTACGCCATCTGCCCTCTTTAACTGTGCTCAATGCCCCGAGCCCGATGCATTCGACAATATGGTAGCATGCGACGTATGCGACAAATGGTACCACTACACTTGCGCGAAGGTCGATGAAAGCATAAAGACCCGCGATAGTTGGGTGTGCGAAGCATGCCGAGTTAAAGAACAAAAGGAACAGAGTCAGGCCATGTCAAATTCGCGACCGAATCCAAACTCCAGCCATATCTCCCCACTCCCAAAACAGCAATTGTTTTTAAATTCGACGGGCGAAGAGAGAGTAGGTCAAATCATTTCGAGTTCGCGTCTGAAACCAAATTTGAACCATGCTCCCCCACCTCCACCGCAGCAGTCGTCTCTAAAGTTACTAGCCCCTAGCCATTCCCCCCTGAAGACTGCAACAAAGCCAGTCCATGAGCATCAATCTCTAAAGTCAGCAACAAAAGCCGGTTCTAGGTCAGTCCATAAGCACGCAGATCTTCTAATGAAGAAATTAGAAGAAGAGGTAAAACTTCGAGAGCAACGCGAGCAGGATTACCTAACAAGAAAATACGAGATTCTCGAGCAGGTCACCACAGACGACGAGGACGACCCGAATAGCGCAGAGTCAATCGAAAACAATCGCGTGGCAGACTGGGTAAATAGCACTATACCCCTCTGTCGAAAGGTTCGCTGTAGAGTGGATACTAATCCTAAGCTTCCGCATGGACATCCTTCTCCGCATCCGTGCGCACAAGCCTCCAAGCCCTCTGCAACTTTCCCAGAAGCCTCACCGGATTCTTCGGCTGTCCCAAAGCTAAACAAAAATCAATTAGCTGCAAGACAAATAATGTCAAAAGAGTACGTCAAGTTTTCAGGGCGACCAGAAGAATGGCCGCTCTTTATTAGCTGGTTCGAGAACTCTACGAAGATGTGCGCATACAGTAATTTTGAAAACCTCCATCGACTGCAGCGCTGCCTTGCAGGTGAGGCACTCGAAAAGGTACGATTTCGATTGATGCATCCGGATCAAATTGATAATGTTATTTCAACCTTGCGCATGTTATACGGTCGTCCAGAGGTGATAATTCAGACATTGTTAGGGAAACTCCGAAATGAGCAGCCGCTCAAAGCCGATAAGTTAGAAAGCGTTATTAACTTTGCCATCTCCGTAGCTAATGTGTGCGGTACCATAAAGTCGGCGGGTCTTGTCTCACACTTAAATAACCCTTGTCTACTGCAAGAGCTTGTCGATAGGTTGCCAACACAATTGAAGTTGGACTGGGGCATTTATAAGCAGGGACTTAGCAACACTAATTTAAATACGTTTAGCGACTGGCTTTCGAAAATAGCCAACGCCGCTGCCGAAGTTACAAATACGATACCACCTTGGGATCATTCAGAACGTAAGACAGCCAGAAAGCCGAGAGGATTCGTTAACATTCACGAGAAGAAAGAAGGAAGTGCTCCCCGTAAGGAAGATCGGAGATGTTCCGTCTGCGACAATGACTGCAAGTCCTGCGCAGTATGCGAACTATTCTTGAACATGAGTCTGCAAGAGAGGTGGACGGTCGTAAAGCGACGCTCAGTCTGTCGTACGTGCTTACGATGCCATGGTAGAAACAGGTGCTCATCAACGCAGGTCTGTGGAGTTGATGGGTGCAGGTACAGGCACCACAGGCTGCTACATAGGCACGACCAAACAACCACTACTAATCGAACCACCGCAAATAGCGACGATAATGCAATCAATGGGAAACATCTTAGCTGCACCGTGAACCGCCAGGGCAAAAGCTCGCTTCTTTTTAAGATCCTTCCAGTGTCTTTGTATTTCAGAGGAAGTAAAGTGAATACGTACGCCTTTCTGGATGACGGGTCGTCAGTGACACTAATCGACGAGGAGCTCGCGCAATTGCTGAATGCTGATGGTGAAATCGAGCCGCTATGCCTCAGATGGACGGGAAATACTCACCGGAACGAGGAAGATTCGCGAAAGATCAATCTGGAAGTATCAGCTCCAGGTGCCCACAAGAGGTTCCCACTGCCAAATGTCCATACAGTGAAGGCACTAGAACTTCCCAAACAATCAGTCGACGCCAAGAACCTTTCAGCCAGATATGAGCATCTGAGGAATGTGCCTCTAATATCCTACGAAAACGCTAGGCCACGTATACTACTAGGGCTTCAGCATTGGACCTTAGGAATCCCCCTTAAGTCAGTAGAAGGAGGCAAGAACCGACCCGTGGCAATAAAAACGAGGCTAGGTTGGACTATATTTGGATCGATGCTTAGTGGTAGCAGCAAATCAGCATCGGAAGTAGACCACCACTTCCACATGTGTGAGTGTAAGAGTAGCATAAACGCTAAGATGGACAATCTGATGAAAGATTACTTTGCGATTGATACAGCAGGGATAACAAATTTTCGGAAACCAACAGCGGCCATCAATGACAGAGCGATTCAAATGCTCGAAGCCAAAACGATATTCGACGGAGAAAGATATGCAGTTCCACTACTATGGAAATATAATGAAGTAGTACTGCCAAAAAGCAAGCAGATGGCCGAGAAGAGACTAATGTGCCTCGAAAAGAGACTATCCCGGGAACCAGAAATGCTATCCAGGATTGATCAACAGATAAAGGAGTACGTCAAAAAGGGTTATGCAGCAAAGTTGAATTTAACGGAAATATCCAACGCCACCAGACGGACCTGGTACTTACCAATATTTCCAGTTTGTAATCCAAACAAACCTGACAAGGTTCGTATTGTTTGGGACGCAGCGGCGAAAGTAGAAGGACTATCGCTCAATCCAGTTCTGCTAACAGGTCCCGATGAAGTGCCAGCGCTGATAGCGATACTTTTCCGGTTCAGGGAAAGGAAGATCACTCTTGCGGCAGATATCCGGGAGATGTTCCACCAAGTCCGAATAGTCGAAGAAGATCAAGATGCACAAAGATTCCTGTGGCGCAACAACATCACAAGCAAGGTCGAGGAGTTCAAGATGAAGGTCATGACATTCGGTGCCACCTGCTCCCCCTACTGTGCGCAGTATATAAAAAACAAGAACGCAAGAAGATTTGCTGGAGAGTTTCCCAGGGCAACCGAAGCTATTATCGAGAATCATTATGTGGATGACTATCTTGATAGCGTAGACGGAGAGGAAGAGGCTATAAAGCTTGCCAAAGAAGTAAGGTACATTCATAAGCAGGGCGGATTCGAAATCCGCAATTTTCTTTCCAACTCTCAAAAGGTGTTAAACGCCCTCGAAGAAAAGTCACCAAGTCAAAATAAGCACTTCATGAGGCTAAGCCCCGCAGATAACGCGGAAAAGTTACTCGGCCTGTGGCGGTCGCCCACAGCAGATAAGTTCCTATTTAAACTCAAGGAAAATAAAATAAAAGAAGACATTATGAAAGGGAATGCTATTCCCACCAAAAGGGAGGTGCTAAAAACCCTGATGAGTATTTTTGATCCGCTAGGCTTAATAGCACATTTCACAGTTATTCTAAAGATACTTCTCCAGGACATATGGCGCGCATCGGTTGAGTGGGACCAAAAGATATCCAGATCGCATTTTGAAAGATGGAAAGAATGGCTTGCTCTTATTCCAAGGGCACGAGAGATCAACATAAGAAGACCATACCTCTCAAAATTGACGTTCAATTGTAGGACTCGTGTACAATTACATGTTTTCGTTGATGCTGGGGAATCTGCCTATGCCGCTGTTGCATACTTCCGAGTTTCATCCGGATCCTCAGTAGAATGCGCTCTAATTGGTGCAAAAACAAGAGTCGGTCCCCTGTTAAGTATATCGATACCACGTATGGAGTTGGAGGCAGCAGTTTTGGGCACAAGATTGGCAAAAATGATAGTCAGCAGTCACTCAATCACCATCAACGATACATTTTTTTGGACAGATTCCAGGATAGTCTTATGTTGGGTAACATCCCCACATCGAAAATATAAGCAGTTCGTAGCCTACAGAATTGGTGAAATTCTCGAGTGCACCAATGGACGAGAGTGGAGGTGGGTTCCTACCAAAGACAACGTAGCTGACGATGCCACTAAGCAAAAGAGTACTGGTGAATTCCATTCAAATAGCAGGTGGTTCAACGGCCCGGATTTTCTCTACCAACCAGAACAGAACTGGCCGCAACCCAGCCGAGGGACGTGCCAACAACCGGTAGAAGACCATGAGGTAAAAATATGTTGCGTTCTGCAAAGGGCATGCGACACCAACCCCATGATTGACTACAGACGCTTCTCGCGATGGAATCGACTTCTACGGGTCACAATGTTTATGTTTCGTTTTATCGACATCATCTGTAAAAGGGGTATGTTAAAGGGAACAGACTTGTTTTCAGAAGCAGAACGGTTTCGAGCGGAAAACTACTTGTATAGAGAGTGCCAGAGAGAAGGCTTTAGAGAGGAGTACCGGCTGCTTCGAGACGGACGTACAGAGCTAAAGAAATCAAGTGTACTATACAAGCTATCCCCCTATTTGGACGAGAATGCAGTCATACGCCGCGCCCAACGTATCTCAACAAGCTAGGCGACCCGTGATCCTCCCAAAATCGCACTATATAACCAACCTCATCATACGTCATTTTCACATTCGGTTCTATCATGCGAATAATGAAACTGTCGTTAACGAGATCAGACAGATATATTACATCCCGAACTTGAGAACTGTCCTAAGGAATCATCAACGAGGCTGCAACTACTGTGAGAAAAAATGGGTAGTTCCAAGACCGCCGATCATGGCTCCACTTCCGGCAGCAAGGCTCATGTCATTCACGCGGGCCTTCTCATATGTTGGAGTTGATTACTTCGGCCCACTCTATGTTAAGGTGGGCAGGCACAAGGAAAAGAGATGGGGAATGTTGATCACCTGCCTAACAGTTCGTGCCATTCACATTGAGATCGCACATAGTCTCACAAGCGACTCGTGCATCCTGGGTATTAAGCGTTTCATCGCGAGAAGAGGTATGCCGAAAGAGATATTCTCCGATAATGGGACAAACTTTCGAGGGGCTAGCGAAGAGTTGAAAGAGGCGACGAAAGGGCTGAATGTGGGGGCCTTGGCCAAGGAGTTCGAGATGCAGTTTAAGTGGAACTTCATACCACCACAATCTCCCCACATGGGCGGGAGTTGGGAGCGGTTGATTCGCTCTGTTAAGAAAACACTCGGAGAGATTTCTCCGACTAGAAACCCAGGAGACGAACTATTGCTCAGTATGATGGCGGAGGTGGAAAGTATAGTAAACTCACGACCACTCACCTATGTTCCAATTGAAAACGATGGCGATGAGGCGCTCACCCCAAACCACTTCTTATTGGGCTCATCCAGCGGATTTAAAATAAAGGGTGAGATGTTTGGCGACGGTGCGACGATGAAGAAGAACTGGCTCATGAGTGAAAAGTACGCAAACTCCTTCTGGATTCGATGGGTCCGCGAATATTTGCCAGACCTGACGCGTCGAAGTAAATGGTTCAGCTCACCGCCATCAATAAAGGAAGGCGATATCGTGATTATAGTTGACCCAAACAATCCAAGGAGCACCTGGCCGATGGGACGGGTCCTCAAAACCATAAGAAGTGGTGATGGAGCCATACGAAGTGCAGTTGTGCAAACGTCATCTGGGATATACACTCGGCCGACAGTAAAGCTGGCGGTGTTGGATCTGCAGCAGTTCGCGAAGGACGGTGACCAGAGCTTAGGGCCAGGTCACCGGGGGGGAGTGTTACCGAACTTGGCAGCACTCGCCTAAGTGGTACATGGGTAAATGGCAGGACAGTGGTACATGGGCAAATGGCAGCACTGCGATACATGGGCAAGTAGCACGAGGGTAGGTAGGTGACTAACAGCGATGTCCGGCAGACGATCTGTCTGACGGCCATTGAAGGGACGATCTTTGCAGAACGAAGTGACGACCACGAGCAAGCCAAAAAGGACAAAGGAAAAGAAGAAAAAAAAGCGTATGTATAAGTAGTATTACACATTGTAACATATTAATTATAAGAATAATTGTATTAGGTATTTAAGTTCTGTTTATTTCGAGAATGAAATAAATATCTACTGAAGGAGCGAAATTTTCTTTTCTTGCCTCTGGCGTCAACACTGACGATTTATCAGCATTTCCCTGACATTGGAAAGAAGGGACGTAAGTGCAATGGGTCGGTAATTGGACAGGGAGGAAGATTCGCCTTTTTAGGGATGGGCTGGACAAATGTTATTTTTCATCTACTCGGAAAGTGCCCTGAAGAGTAGGATAAACAGAAAGGCTTAGGCAGAGATTTTGCCAGCGTGGAAGAACACCTCTTCAAAACTGTGGGGGGATACCATCTGGACCAGCCGATTTATGTATGTTAAGATCTTTGAGTACTTCTGCAACTGTACGAGTGCGAAGTGGACTTGTCCGATAGGAAAATTGACGCTCACAAATACAGGTGGATACAAAGCATTATCTGGCAGCGCGGAGTTCGCTGCAAAGTGAGCAAAAAGCATATTGGCTTTGTCTAAGGAGCTGACAGCTGGAATGTGATTGTAAATTTGTTTTTTGTATATTTTCTTAGTATTAATAATACTCTATATATTACATTATAGTACTTCAAAAATTCAAAATTAAAATAGAGTTTAAAAAATTTCAGAAAACAAATTACAAATTAGTGTTCATTTTCGTTAATGTGTTAGTTTTAATGTGTTCTATACATCTTCTTTTAAAATTTCTATAGTTTAATTCATTTTTTATTTCCTTAGGAAGGTTGTTGTACAGTTGGAATCCTTTGTATATGAGAGTTTTTCGAGCTGCTACTGACGTCTGTCGTTGTAATCTTAGATCAGGTATATTTCTTAGTTGGTATGGTTGTACCTCGCTCACTATCCTGACCTCATCGGTGAGGTACCTTGGAGCATTTTCATGTTTAATTTTAAAAACGGCTATTAATGTATTTAACTCCAGTCATTGTTTTACGTTTAACCACTTTAACGCGTCCAGCATTGATCGAATCGGGGTAAAACGGTTACATCTTAGGATACTTCTCATCGCTTTATTTTGTAGTTTCTGTAACCTTTCTATCTGGCCTTGGTTACAACACGAATATAGAATAGTGGCACAGTATTCAAAATGCGGTTTTACTATACTGTTGTAGACTATAATAGCCGTCATGTCGTCCATCTTTTTTCTAATATGTTTGAGAAAAAACACTTTTTTTGCCAATTTGTTTACATATATAATCTACATGTGCTTCAAAATTCATTTAGTTGTCAATAAGCACTCCTAAGTATTTAATATTGTGTTCATTTTGAATGTGTATCCCGTTGATTGCTATATTAGTGTCGTTATCGAGATTAATACCCATCATTTTTGTTTTTTGTTCATTCAGTTTTAATTTGTTCATTTTAAACCATGTTGTTATGTTTCTAATATCGTCCGTTAGCATTGTTTTACATTCATCTGCGCTGTTTCCCTCGGCATAAATTAATGTGTCGTCTGCATACATAGTAATTTTAAATTTTTTCAATACTTTTGGTAAGTCATTTATATATATTATAAACAGGATTGCACCTAATATCGATCCCTGTGGGACACCATACTCGACTTCGACATAATCCGATATACTATTGCCGATTTTAGTTATTTGCTTCCTATTTGTTAGAAATGTATGAAACCATCTTAGCTCCGTTCCTCTGATACCATACTTATACATTTTTTTAAGGAGTACTTCGCGGTCTATTGTCTCAAATGCTCGTTTAAAATCCAAGAATAATGCCAGCGTTTTCTTCCTTCTTCCTTCATTTTTCCATTTATTTCCAAATGAGCGTACATAGGCATTGCAGACGAGGAAAAATTTTTAATATTTTTGACGAATAACCAAACATTTTTACTACCTTTGGGACATTTTAGCCTCAATTTTTGGTTATGTAAGAATTTTACACGTCGAATATGGGCATTGTAGTCTTTTCTGCCTAAACTTCTTTCGGTTTTCCTCAGATTTGTTGGCTTTATAAGACCGAAAACTTACTTCTTTCAACCTGATAGCCTCTTTGCAGCTCTGATCAAACCACGAGTTTGCTTTAACTTTAATGCTCTTTATTCTGTTAGGAATAAAGTCATTCATACCTTAGAGGATAGTGTCAGTGATCATATCAGCAGCAACATCCAAGTCGCTATCGAGGAAGCATAGCGACTACTTAAAACTCCTTAAGAAGCTATTAAGGCCGCCTTAGTTGACTTTCTTGTATTGGAGTTTTTTCTTTATCTTTTACAACAAGGAACGTTTCGAATTCGATTTGGTAGTGAATTTATGAAATAAAATTCAGAACGTGCCATCACGACCACCCGAGAAAGCCGTACAAAATCAAATCGAAAATCTTCTACTATTTTCTTTGTTCTAGTACAGTCTCATTTGTAAAAAGCTTCGAATTCGATGTTTTCATCGATCCGTCAGCCAACCGAACTGACAGATGAGTATGATTTTATTTTCCGTGCAGGTGTAGGGGATGGTGACTTTGCTTCCACAAATGAAGTTTTAAGTGAAAAATTAAATTTAACTTTCTCAAAACTGTCTTGTGTAATTGTCCCCGAACTTGTCTTTACGTCATAAAGCAAATCGAGTTGATGAAGCTCTTATTAGCTGCCCAATCGCGATTTACATTCCGTTGTGGCCTGCACATCGATATAAGAATCTCACTACCCGAATAAACAAATTGTTATTTGTTTATAGCTCTTCCCCTGTGTGTGTGCTTTTGTGTACCAATCGTAGATGAGGCCACTTAATTCTGGATGCTAATTAGCGTAATTTGTAAACAATAAAAAGTGAACAATTTTCTCTGTGCATTTTGAACAGACGGGCGGGTTCTGTTCGATTCTCAATTGCCAGCTTAAGTGCATATATTTGCGTTCGTGTATTAACTTAATTCATGTAATTACATCGGGGTATATAAAGCGTTGTTGCTAAGAGAAGCAGTTAAACAAGGGAAGCCTAGAGGTTACGACGTCGTAGTGCATTTAGCGTCAGTGCTGTTCTACTTTGATAATAACTGATTTATTTTTAACGTATTCGCCTATCGTTCGAAAATGACGACGACCAAAACAATCCCCCGCAAATATGACGACAACATTCAGTCATATATGAACCAGTTCGAAAATATTTTAGAAAAGGGCAAGGAACCCGATATGACTAAAGTGTATAATCCGAAAGTCGCGCAACAATTCGATAAATACCTAGACCCGACTTCTTTGAAAAGTCATGTGTTACGCAGTGAGAAAATGCAGAAAGTTATTGATATGTATGCGAAAACAGAGGAACGACCGCGGGCATATGTTGAGCGTCAAGTGAAGAGTATTCTCGATGAGATCGGCTTGGATCGAAATACGGCGGTTTTGCGATGGTGTGGCATTGCGATCACTGCCATAGGAAAGCGAATTACGTCGGGCATATGTGTGAATGAGAAGAACTTGAATCGGGTCAAGGACGGACTGGGGAAGAATCCGGTGCTTTATTTGCCGAGTCATCGCAGTTATTGTGACTTTATCCTAATGTCGTACATATGTTTCCACTATGACATCGAAATACCGGGTATTGCTGCTGGGATGGGTAAGTGTAAAATAATTGTTACTGGTTTAACTACTGAAAATGTGGACTTGTCTATACAGTGCCGCATTGGCCCTTTTCTTAATGTTTCTGATACTGATACACCTTACTTTTTCCAAGAAGCTCGCAATAGCGTTTCTTCTAACTGCCTCGTTTTAACACTACTTCTTCGGATACTGAAGAGCAATACAATTTTGTCAAATTCCTTATCGAAGAAGATTCCGGGAAAAAAATCACGGAAAATATTTCAAATATATACACTGCATCAACAAATTGCACATACACCAAATCATTTACCGATGCAACCGTATTTTTTTTCCAAAATACAACGCCATCGTTACAAAAGTTTACCAAATATTTTTCGATGTCATATGTTAATCAGGATTAAAAAAAGAAAAATTAAAAAAAATGTTTTTTTTGACGAACACACCCAAAGGTTGTGCTTACAGCCTAAAATTCGACTCAATTAATTGCACATACACCCTGTTTCTGTCGTAAATACTCGGTTAACGGTAAATATTTTTGCTGCTGTGTACAGTCAATAGAAGTTTAAGATATTTAGTAGTATACACTCGCATTTGGTGGTCTTTTATTTTATCCTTTGAAAACTAAATAAACAAAAAAGAAAGTAATGGAAGGCAATCATAAGAAAGTGCCTATAGATGTAAAAAAAATAATTGTAAAGTTAAAAGCTGAGGGAAAAAGTTACGGAGAAATTAGTAAACCAGTTAGTAGACCTCGTGCCACAATCCAATCCGTAGTAAAAAATTTTGAAAAAAAATAATTCATATGACATGGGTATAGAAAGAGGCAGAAAAAGAATCCTAACTACGCGAGATGAACGAGTTATTGAGCGAATGGTTAAGGCTGATCCAAAAATTGGGGCACCTCAAATAGCTACAAATCTTGAAGTATCTGGGGGACCACCGGTAAATCCTCAAACCATTCGCAATTTGTTACATAATAAGGGTTACAAAGGGTTCGTAGCTCGTAGAAAACCTTTCATATCAAAGCAAAATATCATCAAGCGCTTGGAGTATGTCAACCAACCAGATGTGTTCTGGAAACAAGTAATTTTTGTCGACGAGAGTAAATACAATATATTTGGTTCAATTGGTCGACGTTTTGTGTGGCGAAAACCCAATATTTCCATGAATAAAGAAAACTTAATCCCGACTGTTAAACATGGCGGTGGAAATGTCATGGTTTAGGGTTCCATGGCAGCTAACGGCTTTGGAAACAACACTTTTGTTGAATGCACAATGGATAGATTCCAGTATTTGTCAATATTAAAAGATAACCTTAAAGCCAGCGCCCAAAAATTGGGAATAGGAGACGGATTTATGCTGGTACAAGATAATGACCCCAAACATAATTCCGAATTAATAAGAACTTGGTTGATCTACAATTGCAAATCAACTCTCCCACACCCCCCTCAATCACCCGATCTCAGTCCAATTGAGCATCTGTGGGATTTATTGGAACGAAAAATCCGGCAGAATAATATAACAAATAGACAGCAGTTGAAGCAGGTTATACTAGAGGAGTGGCACAACATATCTCCTGATGAAACTAAAAAATTGGTGGAATCAATGAAAAATCGTTTGAGGGAAGTCATTTTAGCCAAAGGATACCATACATCATATTAATGCTCATTTAAAGCCTTTAAAGTAACAATAAATTTATGTTTATATATACTGTATGTGCAATTATTTGAGGTGAATTTATGAAGTTGAATTTTGATTTTAGTTTAGTGTAAGATGCAGATTAATTTTTACTTTAAAAAGGGTTGTTTCGAATGCGTTCGCAAGACACACAAGTAAACAAAAATCCATCGATACTGCTAAGAAAAATATTCGGTACTATTTTGTGTGAAAGCCTTAGTAGTCTTGTTTACCATAATTACAGGGGCGGCTGATAAGTTCGCGGCCTAAGGCATTAAGTGAAAGGAGAGAACCGATTTAAAAAAATTATTGCTCAATATAATCTCCCTCGAGTGAAATGCATTTCTCACATCGGGCATACAGTGCCTTAATACTATCTTTTCCTTGGCCGCCTTGATCTTATTCTCATCTGCAAATCTCCAGCCCCGTTACTCCTTTTTCAAGTTGGAAAAAAAGGAACAAGTCACTCGGGGCCAAGTCTGGGCTATAGAGTGGGTGGTTTATCGTTGAAAAACCTGTGTCTTTTAATGCCTGTCTCGAAACCCGTGTCATGTGAACGCGTTATCCTGCAAAAACAACACCGTGCCTGTCTTTCCCACGTCGCTTCCGTACGACCACTTCACGTGTCTGAGTCAATAAATTTGCTTACGAGTATTCACCATTCATACGAGTATACACCATAATCAATCAGCAAAACACGTTCGCAGTCCCAAAAAACCAGAAGCCGAGTTTCCATCTTGAATTTCTTCAGCGGCCTCTCCCTTTTTCCAATCCACTGCATAGACTCTTGTTTGGACTCCGGATCGTATTGGCGAACCCAATACAGTTACGATTCGGTTGCAAATTTCGTCGAAATTGTCCCTGGCTAACTCAAAAAAATCTTTGCAGCACTCGAGTCGACGTTGCTCGTCGAACGGCGGCATGAGCATTATCGGTACCCAGCGCACACTAATTTTTTTCATGTTTAAATACTCGTGTAAAATTTCTCCAATCCGTTCTTTGCTGATGTCCGCTATCTGTCACATTTTTATTCTTCGGTCGGCCAAAACTAATTTTTTAACTTTTCTGACGATTTCTTCAGTGACCACTGACACAGGACTCCCTGGGCGGGGATCTTCTTCACAGCATTTTCGCCCTTGTTGAAATAAGCGAGCCCATTTTTTGATCATGGTATACGAAGGCTCAGAAGATATGTCTTCATAGATATGTCGATGATATGTCTTCGAAAATTTCTTTAGGCGATTTTCCTTTTTTCACGAGGTACTAAAGCACGGTGCTGTGCTCAAAATTGCAAGAATTTCCGATTTCGGCTGACGTGGTGATGTTTATGCTACCACAGAAATGAGATTATTATTGAAACGAGGTTATATTTATACTACTAAAGTGTGCCGCAGTTAGTGCTATCACTAATGAGAAAATGACTCGTTGTTGAGTACCTCAGGCTGCGAACTTATCAGCCGCCCCTCGTAGCTTAATTACTTCGTTGCTAAATTTAAAACAATTAAAGTTAATTAAAGTTATTTATAATTAAAGTTATAATAATAATACATGATATTACTTAGTCAAGTCCTAAATACTGGTTAGACGCTTTTTTGGTGATAAAAGAAAAACGAATAAGTATTTTTCGATTTATTATTTAGGAAACAATATTTAAACAATTTATTCGAAATGGCCGCCATTTACATTTATGCAGTCCTTAAGTTGCTGTAACTACTCATCGGCTGGAACAAACACCTCGTCCATTGGAAAATTGTCCTCTGCACGGATAAGTGCGCGTTACAAGAACTCAATATTTTGTTGTCAAGTTCAGGGTGCGGCAACATAACTTTCTTTTTTCAAAACGCAATAAAACCCATTTTATGAATCAGAAATTTTTTAATTTAATTTTTATAATTTATGTACACACGAGTATCTAAAGTTTTGTTTTACACAGTATAATATATTTCAATTGTTTAAAATTTCAAAAGAGTTTCAAAAGATTTATTAATTAAATAAAGATTTGATTTCACGTGTTTAAAATTGATTGTCGCGGGAAAGACATCCTTTCTGGTCAGCCGCCGGAAACCCAGAGTGCACAAAACCAAAAGTCAAAGTGACAACTCCTTAAGCTTTAGTTAAGATCTGTTTCCTTTTACATTTGTTTAAATACATTACACACAGTTTTGAAAATCATATCAGGTTTGTGACGCCCCCCATTGCCCATACACTGAATAAACCGATTTCTGGCGTTTGTCATGACCCTCACCATCATATCATCATAGGGTCCTTGGACGGTTGACACAAACGCGGGATTTCAAAAAACCCCACAAAAAAAAAAAAAAAAAAAAAACCCAAGGGGTCAAATCGGGGGACCGGACTGGCAACTCCAAATCGCCCCTTATTAAGATGAGGCGCTCCAGGAAGTGTTCCCTCAAAACAGCAATTGATGTTCTTGAATTGTGAGCCGTTGTTTCGTCCTGTTGGAACCAAATGTTCCCAAAATGCAATTCATCAAGTCGTGGAAAAAAAAAAATTCGCGCAGAACGCCGTGGAGATCGCAAGATTGAAGCTTTCACTGCCTCAATGTTCTCAGGTGGTCTGATTGGCCGAGGGACTCCAGTTCTTTGTCTTGTCGTACTCGCGGTTTGTCTGAATGTAGCGACCCATATAACAATTGATTTCTGATCCGGGACAGGGCCCAACGGGGATACATTGAAGTGATTTCGAAATGCGCGCTGAGTTGCGATCACAGAACTTCCGTTTGAAAAGTAGGCCTCGACGGCAAACGCACGCCGCTCCAGACGGTTCCAACGCATGGTGGCGACTAACTTTAGAATCACACATGCCTGATAAGGCCAGTCCCACTCTGCTACGCCCCCCACCACCTCAATGGCGCGGCTTTAAAAAAAAGGAAGTTATGTTGCCGCACCCTGTAGAATAAGCCATCGTCTCTAAAATAGGACAATAGTCTGCTGCTATGAAGTCTGACACATTGATTTAGAGCAACCCTTGTGTTGTTTTTGCCTTATGAGCTGGTGCGTTCGATTCCTCAATAGTAAACATTTTTTCATTTGTGAACAAAATTTTCCTGTGACCAGTGTGTCTTTTACATGCGTTATGTCCCAAATTTTGTTTGATAATGTGAGACATGGACTTCTGCGATATCTTCATTTCTCGTGACAGTATTTTCTGCTTTCGCAGCTGTTTCCGGTTAATCTTGGCCTCTTTCCATATTACACTTGTGAATTCCAATTAGGTACCACAGCACGGCTTTCAATACCGCCCATTCCATATTTACAAATGACTTTTGTGTAAATATTTTTGCGCGTTAAGTTAGTATAAATACCTGTCAATATAGAACGGATGTGTTCAATACTAGTTTCATGATGAGTGTGTTTAAACGTTTAACAGTATTTATGACATTACTCGCTATTATTTGCTGGGTGCCTGGTCATAGCGATATCGACAAAGTTCAATCACATATATAGAATGTCATCTGTTAAGTACCTTGCCTCACGTGGATGCTGTGGAAAAAGCGAACTATAGATGGACACATCTTAAAAACTGCCTCCAGTCTTACACACGAAGTTGGTTGAGGTCTCTTTCCATTTCTTGAGGTCTTCCCTTACCACGTCGTCGCTTAACATGCCCTAGCCATCTCAAGTGATGAATTCGAACGAAATCGATGTCGCTGTACAAACGGTATAGGTCGTTGTTGTATCTTCTCCTCCATTCCCCGTCGACACAATCGGGAATTTTTCTTTCAAAACAAGCAAGGGTATTTTCATCCGCCCTTGATAACGTCCATACTTCTGCGAAGTATAGTAGAACTTTAATAATGAGGGTCTTATATAAAGTCACCTTAGTGAGAAAGCTTTGCTACTCAATTTCCTTCTTAGCGCAAAGAAACAGCAGTTGGCAAGAGTGATCCTTCGCTTGATCTCTATGCTGGTGTCATTGTTTGAATTTAAGCAAAGTTGTTAAGCACCTCAAAGTTGTAGCTGTCTATTGCGACGTACTGTCCAAGTCGCCGATGTTGACTGCCTTTTTTCGCTGCAGTCATATTTGGTATACATATTTGGTTTTGCTTTCGTTAACCGCTAAACCCATTTTCGCCGCTTCTGCGTTCTTCCAATTATGGCAATGTCGTCAGTGTACGCGAATAGTTGTTAATGATGTGTCTGGAATTCTGCCGGGAGGCATTAGGTATGGAGGTACCTAGTCCTGCCAAAAGTCCTGTTACAAATATAAAACGCTATAAAAAAAAACCAGTAAACATATTGTATTCAAAATTGTTTAATTTATTAGACTACAATATTGATTATTAAAAAAAAAAATGGGATCACTCGAAACGACTGCCTTTTGCTTTAACACAAGCTTCCAAACGGTGTGGCCATTGGGCTATAGCGGCACGTACGGTTTCCATGGAGATCGTGGACGCTGCTCTGGTTAATGCTGTTCTAAGGCTTTCCAAATTTCTGTGGGGAGTCTTGCAGGCCATGTTTTCCAATTTTGACCACAAACCATATTCCAGTGGATTCAGATCTGGACTCCCCGAAGGCCAATCTTCTGCTGTTATAAAGGCAGAAATATTGACTCTGAGCCACTCCTGCGTGGTTTTGGCTTTGTGCGCTGGAGCAGAGTCCTGTTGGAAGATCCATCTGTATCCATTGAAAAGGGTATTGCTCAAACCCTGCACAACAACCTCTAGCACATCTTCTTGGTAAACCTTTGCACCAGTTTTTACGCATTTTTTACAGAAATGGAGGGATGTGACACCATGGTGAGAGACCCCCCACCAAACCATTACGGAAGCGGGATGATGGCCACGTTGAACCCTTGGAACAAATTTTTTCGTTTCCTTAGATGAAGTGGCATAAATTTTGTCATTTTGTTTGTTGAAAACTTCTTCCACGGTAAAAATTTTCTGATCCGTAAACAGAATGTTTTCATGGCCATTGTCCGCGTGCCACTGCAAAAGTCGTTTCCATCTTTCCAATCTATTTTTTTTTAGTTGTGGAGTTAGAAGATGACCCGTGGACCGACGATAGGCTTTCATATGCAGATCATCCCGAATCAGCCTAGACATGGATCTGGTTAATATATCCAACTCCTTGGACATGATCTTCTGCTTCCTAGGGGGATTTCTCCGAATTCGTTCACGCACTGCCTTTACTACCGCACTCGTACGGACGACGCGCGGGCGACCATTTCTTGGCCTGTCCTCTACTCCAGACAATTCGCCGAAGCGAGCAATAGCTCGATAAACGAATATTCTCGATATTCCGAGTGGTTCTAGCAACTCGAAAATTTGGCCAGCACTCTTTCCGCACTTATGCAACGCTATTACCGCGACTCGATTCTCTTTAACGCCCCACTCCATGTTAATAGTTTGCAAACTGAAACCAAACTGACTAGTATTCTTCACTGATGAGTGCATGTGTTCTAAAAAAAAAAGTTAACGGTTCTATTCCCGCAAGAAGTTTTGAACGATAAGCGCTGGAAATTGTGTAACAGAACTTATGGCAGGACTTGGTATATACTTATATTGAACAGCTGATTGACTTAGCAAATTTTTGTTCCGAAGAAACGACTCCAAACTCCTGAAAAGCTGATAACTGAAATTTGTATTGATTTTAGCAGCATTGTATAAATTGGTTTCTATTTTTTATTTAAATGTGGGACTTATTTTTTAGCTTCTTGTTTAGAAGTAATTACTTCTAAGCACATTCCTGTTATGCACAGTTAATAAATTTGTATGAGCCATTTGTAGAGCATTGTTTGTGGATCAAAATTCCATCATCAATACAAAGAAATTAATTTACAACTTTTTGAGATAATAAAGTTTGATGTAAAAAATAAAACGATAGTGACCCACTATCCCATTCACTAAAGGGGAGTGCGGGTAGGGAAAGATTGGGAACACTTCTTTATAGCCAACTCCGCCAAGGTTATGGTACATATACATACTAAGTCCTAGGTCCCTGCGGAGCATAACAAATTCGTCGAGTTGGATATCGTCTTAAATTTCATGATTTTTTGATTTCAGATACAACTCAATTCTCTAAATAAGCCCTGTGGTTAATAACCGGTTATCGATTTTTTTTCCTGTTTAACCGTACTCAGTTAAACCGATTTGTAAAACATACAGGAAAGTTCCAATCTCTTTGGAATGGATCGTATGAGACTCTATGCCTAATCTTCTAACCTATATCTAATACGGTTTTTTGAAGATAACGCTGCTAAAATGTGGGCGTGGCTCTGTACAATCTATAGAAGAATTGTAGAGAATGAAAACGTTTAAATATTTTGTAAAGGACATTTTTGAATTTATGTATTTGTTGACGGATTTAAAAAATATTTACACTTGTACTGCGTCTAAAAATCTTATATACGAGTAGGTATATAAAACTTCAAGTTCCTAACTCAAAATTTAATTTAATTTTAACATACAGTCAGACGGACAGACATGGCTAGAGTATGTATACTTTCTCTATGTTTCAATAAGAGTCAATCGCTAATCTGTACTGTGTGTACCTCCGACTATATCCTAAGTGGCTTCATAGATTAGCTTTAACCTTCATGGCTCATTCCACTGGCATTTATTGTACACAAAGATGTGTATTGTATTTTCAATTGTATTATCTCTGATAAAAAAAGCTAACTTTTTATGGTCGCTGACAACAGTTGCAAGAAAATAAAAAAATAAAAAAATAAAAAAAAATCTGCAAACAGATTTTAAGTTTGTAGATAGAATACGATTATGGTGACAACACTACATATCAGTGGAATGAAATGTGATAGCAGCTATCAAAGCAATTTCGGTGCAAATAGGTGTAAATGTACGTACATATGTCTTACATCCAACGTATTGGTCTCATGAATAAAACGTAGAAAATGATTTTACTAAATTTTTTTACGCAAAGCAATTGGAGGAAAAGGTTAATGTTTTCATAGCGTTTGCTTCATGTTTAGATCAAAGTTAATTGCATCGATAAAAGCAGAAGCTTCAATAAGTATTATTAAAACTAATTAAGTGAATAAAACTGGGTGTTTATTACATGCCTTAGCCTTTGCTTCATAAATAGTGCAGGTAGGTCAGTAGTAAACGATGGTTTTATTTAAATTCTCGCAATTTTAAGTACCGTGGCGTGATAAAGTACCTCGTGAAAAAAGGAAAATCACCTAAAGAAATTTTCGAAGACCTGTCATCGACTTTTCAGCATTTTGGGCCTTTGTATACCATGGTCAAAAAACGGGCTCGCTTATTTCAACAAGGGCGAGAGAGCTGTGAAGACGACCCCCACTCAGGGTGCCCTATGTCAGTGGTTATTGAAGAAAACGTC
This sequence comes from Pocota personata, assembly GCA_963082735.1. Classification (NCBI taxonomy): domain Eukaryota; kingdom Metazoa; phylum Arthropoda; class Insecta; order Diptera; family Syrphidae; genus Pocota; species Pocota personata. The sequence continues at coordinate 41,682,628 of OY720429.1, read as the reverse complement.
GGACAAGTTGAAAAAAATAGTTCTGGCCGACCGAAGAATAAAAATGTGATAAATAGCAGAGGCGCACATCAGCAAAGAACGGATTGGAGAAATTTTGAACGAGCATTTAAACATGAAAAAAATTGTGCGCGCTGGGTACCGATAATGCTCACGCCGCCGTTCGACAAGCAACGACGATTCGAGTGCTGCAAACATTTTTTGGAGTTAGCCGGGGACAATATCGACGAAATTTGCAGCCATTATGCAGTGGATTGAAAAAGGGGAGAGGCCCTCGAAGAAATTCAAAGTGGAAAAGTCGGCTTCGAAGCTTATGGCGACTGTTTTTTTGGGACAGCGAATGTGTTTTGCTGATTGATTACCTGCCAAAGGGGACTACGATGAATGGTCAATATTAAGCAAATTACTGCAAATTTGCTACTGGTCGTACGGAAGCGACGTGGGAAATTCAGGCGCGGATTGTAGTTTTTGCAGGTTAATACGCCTGTTCACACGGCGCGGGTTTCGAGACAGGCTTTAAAAGATACAGGTTTTTCAACGATAGACCACCCACCCTACAGAGATAAGTTGAGCAGAAGATTTCAAATATTTGTCGTAGATTGCTCAATTATTGAAAACATAATAGTCCTTGATACATTACATAATTACATGTTACTACAGTTATTTTTTGTACAAATGTATTTAATAATTATGATTATTTTACTTATTAAGTGGAACTAGTGCTGGAATGACTAGTGTAGCTTCTGACCATGCCATGAGAAACACGGGCGTAGCCGAGTTGGCTAACGCTAGTGTTGACTATTCTGTGTCCACTGCCGTTCGTGCTGTGTGTACCGTTGCACCGTTCTGCTGGAACCACATGTTCTCCAAACCTAACCGTTCTACTGGAACCACATGTTCTCCAAACCTAATACGTCAATTTGCGGCAGCAAGAAGTCGTTGAGCATAGTTTTGTAGCGCACAATTGCGTGGGCCGTCGTCTGGTTGATGTTTGAGGGTCTCTTTGGACACCTGCACCCACAGCAGCTATATTCTCGACCGAACGTCTGCTCCGAGTCAGATATTAAGATATTATAATACTTGGTATACAAAGTCTTCTTTTTCTTTTATTAACCGTTGAAATATATATCTTGGACGTGCTCGTACATCTTATGTTAAGTATTTTATTTAGGCGCTTGAGTTGGCTACTCTATTTTGGATCACATCATCGCTGAGACCGAGAATTTGCTGTTGTTTTTTCATTTGAGCGATCCATTTTTTCTTCTTTCTTCTAATTAGGTCTCGCTGACATCTGTAACATTTTCAACTCTGTCGCCTTAATTGTTCCTTTATATTTTTCATATAGCAAATTGTTTTATTGGCTATAGATTTAATCTCCTTCGCTTTTTTTCTCGTTTGATTAGCAATTTTGAAAATATTAGTGCTTTTGTTTGCTCCTATTTCTTCGCTTCTTTTTTACATCGTTCGTATTCCAGTTCCAAAAGCGCCCTTTTAATTTCATCGTTTTTCATCGCGTGGACAATATTTAGTCCATGGATGGAAAGCTATATTACTAACCGCCTTTTTGGTTTCGTCGTCCCACGACAAAGTTTCTTTATTCATATGAATACGGCGTTTCTTAAGACCGAGCAAATAATTTGGTTATTTATACATTCGTATTAAACGTTGCTCCACATGTCTTGCGCGCTAAGTTTTTCTGCAAAATTCATGGCATTTCAGAGCCGTTGTCGCAAATTTTCGCTGGCCTGTTTCCTTATTTAAATTGTACCAGTTTATCTTTTCTATCGCTGCAGGTTTCCGTAGCATTTCCTCTGGTTTCTTCGCGAAAAACTCTGTGAGCAAAAAACGATGTATCTCACTTAACTCAACGTTTCATATTATTCCAGTGCCGTTTTTTCGTAATAAATAAAGTATTTAGAATAATTAAACTGTGATTTGCACGTATTTAGTACTAGCCAACCCGTGCTGGCCTTGTTTTATCCGTTTGCCACTTTTAAGACAAAAAAAAGTATTTTTTTTCTCCCTGACCTCTTTCCATAGTCCATAGGGCTACACTACACGTGTATTTATCTCTTGCGTGAATTAGCATGTATACTTCGGACCGTGTTTCAATTACAAGTTCCTCGATTTACACTTGTGTTTTTTTTTTCTTTAAATGGAATAAAGTATGAATTTATTCATGGAAATTGTATTAAATCTTACTATGCAATACACATTAGATGAATACATTGTCTTGTTTTTTATTAGAGATAAAAACAAATGCAGGTTGACTGTTGGTGTTATTACGTTTTATTTCTGGAACGTTGTTGGACCGTCTATTTCTGTGAGTATTTTCCTATTTTGATATATTAAAACCTATTTTGATATGAAAAACCAATAAATCTACATTTTCTGGAAGTAATGAAGACCTTTTAAAGTTTTTAATATTTTCCAGCTGAAGAAAAGAAAACATTGTAAGCTTACAGAAATTGCTGGTATGCATAAATACCTCCGTGCTAAATGTTTGACTGGGGTTCACCGAAATATGCTTCTAGCTGGTACCCAACATCGTTTCAATTGGTAACTGCTATTTTATATGAAAATTCTAAAGTAGTTTGCTTCTCCAATGAAAATTTTGTAATAGTGTTACTACTATTAAATGAATTAAACGTGTTTTTAAGACGTACACGTGTACACGTATCTATGGTGCCGTGTAACACGACAACACTTGTAATAAACACACGCTTAAAATCCCATATTGAATTATTATCACCATCTTTCCCCTTTTTCTCTAGTATCGTAGTGTTTCACTACACTTTCTTCATTTTTCAACTAGATACGTCGCAACAACAATTTCTAAATCACTTATCTGTCAGGAAATACAAATTTTCTTAAATGAGTCCAAGAGGTTATGCTAAAATGAATAACCATTTCATAAGAAATACGAATTTCATTTCCCTACGACTTACGTACCTATAAGGCAATTCTACACTTTTTTACCTGGTTCACTACGCTTTTATGAAAATATGAAGTGGGAACACCGGCCATCACGTCTATCAATACACACGCATATTTACTCAAGCAAGTGGAACAGAAAACGAAATCGAAAACACGAACAGCATCACCCGCTTCACTCATCCGTTAGCCAATCGTCTCTGCTCTCAAAGGGATAAAGTCATTAAACTCTAAATTTTATGTATGTATATTATACATATATTTTTGATATTGTTCACATTCCAGATAACGTAAAAATATGGATTTGGGCTTGAAATCTGGGTGTTTAAAAACTCTAAAGGCCGAAACTAATTTTTATTAAAATTAACAAAGTCGAAGTTGAAGTTTTATTCATTTCATAGTCTCTCGAACTCAAAACCCAATAAGTACTTCTATACAATCCTGGTCCAGGAAATCAATAACAAAAAATCGTTAAGCCGTTTTCAGTGTAGCCGGCAACAAAGAAAATATTGTAATATGCGAGCTACGGCTCGAGTAGAAAAAAGTTATTCTGTGAGATTATTTCTTTATTTTCTAGTCTACAGAACAATTCAAGTTCACACTATACTGTTCTTCGCAAATTCTTTCCTTACAAGGTCTCTTTCTTCTTAAATCACTTTATCTCATTTCAATTACTTAATTCACAAATTCAAACTAATTACTTCTTCTTGGTAACTCTCAACTTTCAATTTATCACAAAATTACAACTTCGCCTATTATCACTTTTCCAATCTCTTCGTGCGGTTCAAAACCCAACTGCCACTGCCTCGATCGCCATCTGTTCTTATATAGTCGCATTTCTGATAGCCAGAAACTTCTAGCAAATTCTTCAACCACTGGAACGAGAAAATTCTGATGTAATAATTCCAAGATGACAGCTGCAGCCAATAATCTCTTGTGGTTATAATTCTCTCTTAATACCGCCACGTCGTCTTAGACATAATCCTATTCTATCCGTGGACACGAACCTCGAATGTGTTCAGAAGGAAGACACTTCGGAATGTGTTGCCTCTTTGAGGGCGTAGTTATTATGCTACATTATGTTACAATATCAACTTTGTTTTATAATATTTGTTAGTATGTCTTCTCCCGCCGAATTTCTAATCCCGTACCCTTACCCTCTATGACAGTCTTCGTATTCGTATTTTGATTCCCCGGCATGTCCATTTGTTAAAAAGTTATATAGAAGAGTGTCGAAGTTACGTCGAAATATATAGTAAACCAAAAAAAAAAAAACTTTTACACCGGACCAACCAACTTTTATTATGCATTATCTTCTGAGCGAAACACGACAACAAAGTGGAATAAAATACTCTCTTCACTATTTGAAATTTGGAAATAAATAACTTTATAAGAAAAAATAAAAACACACCAAAAACAAAGCAAAAAAAAACTTGTACACTTCAAATCCATAAAAAAAAAACTTTTTCTAAGAAGAGAAACTAAAAAATTTAAGGAAGATTCAATGAAAAGGTACCTCAGAGGGTTAACAGCTGAATACGTAACTAATTACTCTCTATGGAAAGCAACAAAAGAATTAAAACAGCCTACTGTGCAAATACCTTCAATCAAAGCAACTGATGGAAACTGGGCAAGAAGCGATGAGGACAAAACCATTCTCTTCGCAGACTACCTAGAAAACATATTTAAACCACCAATTGAAAATGGAAATATACAACCTACGTTAATAGGTCCTTCAGAAGAAGAAAGCGAAGAAATTCTGCTCACAACTCCTAATGAAATTTACAACTTAATTAAGCATGAAATAAATGCAAAGAAAAGTCCTGGATATGACCTTATATCTGGAGTCGTACTAAAGAACTTACCAAGGAAGGCAATAATAAAAATAACAAATTTAATAAATGCCACATTTAAGCTTAAATATGTGCCTAGTTTGTGGAAGGTTGCTGACATCCTAATGATTCCCAAACCTGGTAAACCGCCAAATGAAGTGTCATCTTACAGACCTATCTCGTTATTGCCAATGATATCAAAAGTGTTTGAGAAAGTACTCGCAAAGCGTTTAAATAAAATAATTGAAAGGAAAAAGCTGATTCCGAACCATCAATTTGGTTTTCGAAGGCAGCACTCTACGATACAACAGGTACACAGAATTACGAATAAAATCGAAGAAGCAGGCATTTGATAAAGTATGGCACGAAGGACTTATCTATAAACTGAGATGTATGTTGCCAAATCAATATGCTTCTATTCTGAAATCGTATCTAGATGGAAGACATTTCAGAATAAAACACAGAGTACTTATTCAAATCTAAGAGAAATAAAGGCCGGCGTACCGCAAGGTAGTGTACTGGGCCCAATATTATACTTATTATATACTAGTGATATTCCTAAATTAGAAAACCACACTATGGCAACATTCGCAGATGATACTGCAATACTAGCAGTAGGAAGAACCAATGAAGAATCCACAGAAAAACTACAAATTGGCATAAACAAAATCTGTGAATGGACTAATAAGTGGAGAATCAAATTGAACGAGTCTAAGTCAGTCCATGTTGACTTTACTAATAAAAAAATTGAATACATACCAATTATTATAAACCAAAAAATAGTTCCATGCGCTAATACAGCGAAATATTTAGGTATGACTCTAGATGCAAAGTTGAGATGGAAAGAGCACGTAAAAAAGAAAAAAGAAGAGTTAGAAATCAAATATAGAAAACTGCACTGGCTGATAGGAAGAAACTCATCCGTATCAATTGGAAATAAAGTGCTTTTATATAATCAAATTCTGAAACCAACATGGACATATGGAATCCAACTATGGGGTTGTGCCAAAAAGACAAACATAGACAAAATACAACGTTTCTAAAATAAGGTGCTTAGAAATATAGTAAATGCACCTTGGTACATAAGAAATACTAACCTTCATCGAGACCTGAAGGTAGAAAGTGTATCTGCGGAAATTCTAAAACATGCAAAAGAACACAAAGAAAAGCTAGAAGAGCATATAAACATAGATGCAAGAAAACTAATGCATAATGAAAATCAATTACGAAGGCTTAAAAGAACAAAACTTCTCGATTTAACTTAATATAAGAAAAATAAAAATTTATAGTCACCAGGGGGTGAAACTCATACAAAGACTAAGATGTTAGAAAAAAATTGCTTATTAGTTCAAGTGACTAGATCGCAATTATGTGGGAGGTGGTTTTAGTCGGTAAAAATCCGGCATGCTGATTACTCGGATCATCAGTATCTTTTGAAGATCTCCCCTTCGTTGTATCCCTTGGCGTCTAAGACCATTTGAAGCCTTTTTGGCATTGAAAACGCTAGCGCTTCCTCTACTCTTAGCTCGTTTTTATTCTTGACGGTTTTTTATCTTAACTTTCTTTCCATATGAGCCAACAAATGCTTGATTGCATTCAAATCGGGACTTTGGGGTGGATGGGGAAGAACTTTTTTGACATTGTACAACAGCCATTCTCTAACTAATACTCGTAGTGAGGAATGTTTTGGGTCGAAGTCATCGACAAAGCTAAAATTCTCGGCGAGACCCAGTTATGTTGCAGTAAGTTGCAGATTGGTTTTTAATATGAATAGGTAATCAAATTCGTTCAATAAATTGAAAATTACCCACGCCGTTTACCCCCATCACACCCCACACCATTACATGGCCACCACCGTGTTTAACAGACGTATTAACATTTTTTGGATCCAACGCTTTTCCTTGTTTTCTCCATATAAAACATCGCCCCTCCGACCCAAAAATTTTGAATTTTGACTCATCGGTGAATATAACGGAGGTCCAACACTCTGGTGGCTTTTTAATGTATTCTTTTGGATACTCCAATCGCTTCTTTATATTCCTGGTGGACAATAGGGGCTGGTTGGTTGGTTTAAGAGGGTGAGCTTATGCTCTTCACTCAGGCCTCCATTGGGCCCGTTGTGGTCCCCTCATCTACGTAACTGTAGGGAATAGTGCTGTGTTTTGGGAAATATGTATTGAGAGGATTTAGGTCTAGGGATCATGGGTAGTATCAACGGGAAACTATATCGTATAGTGATCGGGGAATCGTAGTGTTCGTCTGGCGAACTCCAGTATATCCCCGATTCCTTTCTTCTTGAGGTGTGTAATATCCGGAATCCTTGGAGATCCCAGAATTTCCAGCCTTAGCCTCGCTGTATCGGGGCAGTGACAGAGGAAGTGTTCTATATCTTCCTCCTCCTCTTCACAGTTGGCACAGATTGTTGTATCAGCTATCCCGAGTCTTGACGAATGTTTGTTGAGATTGATGTGCCCTGTTAAAAGTCCCACCATCAATCTCAATTGTGTTCTGCTTGAGTTAAGAGCTCTTTTTGCTGTGTTGTTACTTGGTTTGGTTATTACAGATCTAGCCACTTTGCACGTGTCTAGATTCGTCCAGTAGTTATTGATTCCTGTCGTATCTTTTCATTGATTATTGTTTTAATAGTTGTCAGAGGGACCCCTATTGTATTATCCGGGTTTAGTTCTGTATTGCCTGCTCCTTTCCTTGTTAGTTCGTCTGCCTTTTCGTTACCCGGTACACCTTCGTGCCCGTGTGAGACGGACTCTATTGCGTCTGGCAAGTAAGTTCAATTTAGTTTTGCACTCCCTTACTAGTCGTGATTTCGACATGGGGTTTGTAATCGCGTTAATTGCTGCTTTGCTGTCCGAGCAGATGTCGATTTACCTTCCTTCGCTGGTGTTCCAACAATAGGGGCTTATTTCGAGGTGTAAATCCTCTGTATTCCTCGGAATGTAACAAATTTCGTACTGTCTGGGGTTAGGCATTAACAATTCGATTTTTACTTAAGTTTTTTGCTATCTTGACTGCCGAAATTTTAGGATCTTCCTCAATTGTGCGTACAATTTGTCGTTTAGTTTATGAAGATGCAATTTTACTCGGGCGTCCACTTCCACTTGGCCTTGTTAAAAAAGCTTTTTTTTTTTGTACATGTTGATGTGGCTTTTTAAAAATTTCCGAAATTTGCCTCGTACTTTTTTTTTTTCCCACAATTTTATAACAAGTTTTTTTCATTTCAACGGACGTTTGTTTTTTTTTCCATTCTGGTTATTATTTTTTCACAATTTTGACTTCCGATTACTCACTGAACAAAGAAGAAATGAAATCTTTCTAATGAGAGAAAATATCGACATATGTATGATCTCTGAAACACATTTAACAATGGAATCGCAAATAAAGATAAGAGGCTACGCTGGTTATCACGCCTATCATCCTTCTGGTAGAGCGCGGGGCGGTTCGTCCTTATTCATTAAAAAAAACATCGAACACTCGGTCGATATAAACATAGAGCTCGAAAAACTTCAGTTGTGCGCGGTGAGGGTTAAAAATAGACACTTGAGTTACAACATAGCATCTGTTTACTGTCCGCCGCGATGCTCGCTTGAAAAAGACGACTACTTTCGTGTCTTCAATGTCCTTGGTTCAAGTTTCCTTATTGGTGGAGATTTCAACGGGAAGCACACCTTCTGGGGTTCAAGATGTACATCTAAAGGAAAAATTCTCTACGAAGTGGCAAATGAATTCGGTTGTTGTTTTTATTCGACAGGAAAACCCACCTATTGGCCAACCGACTCAGAAAAAATTCCCGATTTTATCGGTTTTTTCGATTCAAAAGGTATTTACAATAAATTTATTACAGTCGAAGAAAGTTTTGATCTCTCTTCTGATCACTCTCCGGTAATTTTATTACTTGGTGAAGCGTTGATCAAGAAAGAAGGACCTCCAAGGGAGGGCTTTAGAAATGATTGCGAAACAAATATCGCCTTAAATGTATCACTTAAAACACCTTGTGAACTAGAAGACGAAGTTGATCGTTTCGTGGAAGCAATCCAAAGAGCGGCATGGAGAAACACTCCTTCTAGAAGCTATACACTCCTTCTAGATTAACCGCAACGAAAAGTATCCAAGTGAAATCATTGAACTGGTGAGGGAGAAAAGAAAAGCACAAAAGAAATGGCAAATCACTCGGGCACCGCAGCATAAAAAGATCCTTAACCGACTATGCAATCGCCTTAGAGATAGTATTCGGGAATTTAAAAGCAATAAGATAGCGACCTACCTTGAAAATCTCTCCGCTGGAAGAGAATCAAACTATTCACTTTGGAAAGCGCTAAAAGGCATCGGGAAACCTCAAATGCAAGTGCCACCAATTCGGAAAAAAAGATAGAACTTGGGCCAAGAGCGACAAAGAAAAGGCGGATCTTTTTGCTTTGCACTTAGAAGATACGTTTAAGCCATTCGACGGCCCTTTGATAACGCCCGACTCCCCAGTCACGACATCTGACAACTTTAAAGTAAAAAAAGGTGCATTAATTGAACTGAGGGAAGTGATTAAAAATCTAAAGACTAAAAAAGCACCGGGTTACGACTTGATAACGGCGCAGGTGGTCAAGGAATTACCGAATAAAGCTCTTATCAAACTGCTATATTTGATTAACGCTCCGTTCAGATTGCTCTACGTTCCGAGACAATGGAAAGTCGCAGAGATTATAATGGTCCCGAAACCAGGCAAACCTTTGAATGAGAAGAAATCATATCGGCCTATTTCCCTATTGCCGGTTATCTCTAAAATATTCGAAAAACTACTTTCAAAACGACTACAACCCGTAATCAACGAAATAAGTCATATTTCTGACCATCAATTTGGATTTAGAGTCAAACATTCAACAATCGACCAAGTCCACAAAATAACTGACGTGATTGAGAAAACTCTCGAAGAAAAAAAGATTTGTTGTGGTGTATTTCTTGACGTTTCACAAGCTTTCGATAAGGTTTGGCACGAACGTTTGGAGTATGAATTGCAACGACTACTGCCACGGCAACTCTTTCTAATTTTACGATCGTACCTCACCGAAAGACTTTTTCGGGTTAAGCATGATTACTCTGAGTTAAGGAAATGATTACTCTGAGTCAAGGAGATTGCGGCCGGAGTCCCACAAGGAAGTGTCCTCGGTCCGCTTCTATACGTACTCTACACGCGTGATATCCCGCAGGAAAGAAACTGCGTCGTCGCCACGTTTGCGGACGATACGGCGATATTGACAACGGGCGATACAATTGAAGCAGCGACTGAAAAGCTGCAACATGCTGTTAACAAAGTCCACGCTTGGACGAATTCTTGGCGTATTGTGCTGAACGAAAGTAAATCTACTCACGTCAACTTTACCTTCAAAAAAGTGGATAGATTACCCGTATATTTAAACTCGGCTCAAATACCATACGCGAACGAAGCAAAATATCTAGGAATGACTCTAGATGTTAAGCTTAAATGGAAATCGCACGTAAAAAAGAAACGCGACGAGCTCGAAAACAAATACCGACAAATGTACTGGCTACTCGGAAGACATTCGTAGTTGAGCCTATATAACAAACTGCTTATCTATAAGCAAGTGATTAAGCCAGTGTGGACGTATGGTCTACAACTATGGGGTTGTACCAGGCAAAGCAATAGAAACATCCTACAAACTTTTGAAAATAAAGTTCTTAGAACGATCGTTAGCGCACCGTGGTACGTACGTAACGAAGATATTCATCGGGACCTGGGAATTCCTAGCGTCGTTGAAGAGATAACAAACTTTGCTCGTAAACACAAAGATCGTGTTCACGGCCATTGTAATAGTACCGTCATTCAACTACTTGACGCGAACAATTCAATTCGTCGTCTGCAAAGGACAAAACCTTTTGACCTCGCGTCATAGTATATGCCGGTCGTGAAAACAGCAGGAACTTTCATTGGAATTTAACCTATGTAAAGGGCTACATTCTTTTTAAATTACATACGAACATCTTTTTCCAAAAATCACGAGTCTCGTTAGCGAAAATAAAACTGCTGGATAAGCGTCGGCTTAGTTGTAGTATTAATCTTGAAGAGTGGTGTTTTTAGTGAGTAAAAACCTCACGGGAAAAAAAAAAAAAAAATTAAAAGTTTTTCCCTGAGTTGGTATCGGTTGGCAATACGTAGGAACTAACAAAAGTTCATTTAGTTTGTATCAGTTTAGTAGTTTTTGGAAAAAAAAGACGCATTTCTGTAGCTTATAATCTAACAATATTTATTTCCAAATTTCAGAACAATAGGTACAAATGGAGACGAGAAAGAGAAAAATTAGTGACGTAAGCTCGGTTGAAGTTCCACCGCCAACACAAGAAGAAATTTGTTTTGCTATTCTCTTCGGATTTCGACTGGCAATTTTTCCAGACGAATCTCGTGAAGGTTGGCCCAAATCCTCAACCGACGATACAAATGTGACCCTGGTGAAGGCTAAAATTGACGAAGATGCCAGGATGACACAGGAGATGATAGCGGGTGAACTGGGCTGTGTCACGAGTTTTAAATTATCACCTGAAATATTCGAAGAAGTCAGCTCGATGGGTTTAAAAAATTTTGAATGGAGAGCAAAAAAAGGCCCGTGTTCGTTTTGCTCAATATTTCCTGGATAAGTTAGAAAATCGAGAGTCAAGCTGCTTCAATAAGATCGTTACAGGTGATGAATCTTGGTTTTACAAGTAATACCCGGAAACCAAACAGTAACCTCCAGTAAAGGCCAAACAACAAAAGTTAGCGACAAAAGTTATGATGTCGATCTACTTCACCAGGGCGAAAATGGTCGTCGTCACCCCGCTTAAAACTGGTCAGACAGTCACTGCTAATTAGCATACTGAAACTTGCTTACCACAAGTTTTCCAAAATTTACTAGGACACCGACAAAAAGAGGAGCTGCGCCGCTACTTTTTGCACCACAACAATACGCCTGCGCACACTGCTGAAAAACCAACAACTTTCTTGCGCTCTCGGGCATCAATGAAATTCGCCAAGCACCTTATTCTCCGGATCTAGCGCCGTGTGACTTTTGGCTGTGTCCGAAAATAAAAAAAAGATTTGGGGGGAAAAATCTTCACATCTAATGAGGAAATTAATAATGCAGTCATTTCGAAATCGAAGAGCTCCAAAAAGAGGATTTTGAAAGCTGTTTTGAAAGATGAATCTATCGGCTGAAGAAATGTATTGAAATAAATGGGAATTATGTGGAGAAATTAAAAAAAAAAATGAAGATTAAATATCTAAAGTTAAAATTATTTTTGTGTTTTATTATTCAATCAACTACCAGAAAACCAATCATAAATATTTATTGCTCAGTCCAAGGAAAATTTAAATTTTGATTAGAGTCTATGAGACTCGTACGTGCGACCCAGTAGTGCACTTTATTATTTTTTTTTTTTTTGTTGTTGTTCCTGTTCACTCTCATAGAAAAGTATTCAACTAAATTGCAGAGAAGGATGTTTAGATATTATTTATTTATTATTCAATGCAGAATCAATTATTTTTATTTTATTTTGTATATATTCCATCTACAAGCTTTGCTTAACAGACTAATTCAATATTTGCAATAGATTACGTTATGATATTAAATTAAATAAAGTGTTTTTGAAACAATCTCTTGAAAGGTACAAATCTATATCTCTACTAACTTCATTGAAAGAGGTAATAGTTCTGGACATTGGTTCATTTAGTCCATAGTTCGTTCTATGTGCGGGTCGAAAAAGAAATTGCCTTTCTCTCAATGGTCGTAGATCGGCAGAAGATATAAAAGCGGAGGACTGTTAATGCGATAACATAACAGATCTCTAACAAACATAATGTCATGAGCATATCTCCTTGTCTTGAGTGTCAAAATACCTAATAGCTGGCATCGACTATTATAAGAAGGCATAAAATCCCAGCGCATTTTTCTAAAAATGTATTTGGTAAAGCGCTTCTGGACACTTTCAAGACGATCGGAGTGAACTTCATAGGCAGGGTTCCAAATTACATCAGCATACTCAAGGACAGACATTACCAACGAAATCAAAAGTGACATAAGCGTATGGGGATCCGTAAACTCTTTGCCGTTTCTCTGTATGAGACCAACAATTGAATTGGCTTTAGAGACTACAAAAGCAACATGAGAATTAAAGGTTAACTTAGTATCAAAATTGACAGCAAGGTCTTTAATTGTGTCAATTCTATTTAATATACAATTCGTAAGATTGTAATTGTATAAGATATACGAAGAACCTCTAAAAAAGGACATAGCATTGCATTTCTTTATATTTAATTTTAAACAGTTAACGGTACACCAATTCGATAGACAGTTAATGTCCTGCTGAATTTTCGCACAATCATCAATAGTTTTTATCTTACGAAATATCATTAAATCATCAGCGTATATTAAGCACTTACTGTTCATTATATTCAGGGCAATATCATCAATGAAAATTATGAATAATAAGGGACCTAGTTGACTTCCCTGTGGAACACCCGAAGAACAACTTATCATTCTTGAACAGTGTTTCCCAATCATTACTTTTTGAACCCTACCAGTTAAAAAAGATGAAATCCAGTTATACATTGAGGAATGAAATCCAAAATCGCCTTGGAAACCTTTTTCAACAGCGTTGATAACGTATGATGAAAAATATGCCAAGTTAGATATAGTGGACCGACCGGAGACAAATCCATGTTGAAATCCAGAAATATTTTCTTTTATAAAAAATTCTAATTTATTTTTCACTATGCTTTAAAGTAGCTTAGGTATTGCAAAAGATTTGCAAATTCCTCTATAATTTTCAATACTATTCTTAGTACCGGATTTAAATATAGGTATGAGAAAGGAAATCTTCCATTCTTCAAGAAAAACACCAGAGGACAAAGACAAATTGAAAATCAGGAGCAAAAGAAGGCAGATCGAATGGCAGCATTTTTTCAAAATAATTGCTGGAATACCATCTGCGCCAGCATTTGAATTGGGCTTAAGCATGCTGAACGCGGTAAAAACTTCCTGCAGTTCAAGTTCAATTGACCCAATATCGATCTTAGGTATAAGGTTAGAAATAAAGTGACCGTTAGAACTAGAGTTAGAATACACTGATTCAAAATATTTCGCAAATAGTTCTAGGGTTGTTTGAATATCATTAGATTCAACATTATTAAAAACCGTTGTTTTTGGCATACCAGTAGAGTTCTTCTTGTAGTTCACAAAAGACCAAAAACCCTTAGAATCAGTTTTTCATTATATAATTCCTGTGCAAAAATTTACTTAGAACTACGAATTCTTTTCGCAGCTTAATGAAATTTGTGTGATCCATTAAATTTCCAGAGCTTCTAAATCTTTTGTATGCTTTATTTTTAAGGTTTTTTAAACGCATTAATTGCTTATTATACCATGGTTGTTTAGACAAATTCTTTAACGACCTATCCGCATTGCAGGATTTGGACAAAATAACTATACATGTCCTTAAGACTTAGATTATGAAATTCATTTACCCAATCAAAATGATCCAGGTAGTTATTTAATGCAAGAAAATTGGCTTTTGAGAAATTGTAGGACTTTTCCGAACTATGCTCAACTTTTAAATAATGATAAAACTCAATTTCAATTAAAGTTTCTTTATGATGAATTGAATTCTTTAGTAATGAAAATGAAGCTTCAAAAACACAAGCCTTAATATCATCTGAACAAATAAAAACTAGGTCTAATATTTTACTTAATGGGTTACGAATTGAATTAATCTGATATAAGTTTAGTGAATACAAATAATCAATTATAGCAAATTCATAATTCTTATTTACATTGCAATGAATAAACATTTTGTCATTATCTGACCAAGACCAAGTTATATCACCGAGGTTAAAATCTCCAAGAACACAAATATTATTAAAATCACTACAAGTAATGTTAGCAAAATCGATATTTTCAATATGCTTTTCATACATTTCTAAACTACTATGTGGTGGTACATAACTTACAATAAAATATAAGGTATTTACTGCACAGTTAACATTTATTGCTACGCAGAGTTGTTCCACACCTTCTGTTGGTAAATCGACCTGCATGCAGGAAAAAGAAGAGCGACCAGCAATAAAAAGTCCACCTCCGCGATCATCAGCTGATTTACAACCGTCCAGCTGAAAGACATTATAATTTCTGCTATCAAAAAGTTTTGTAGACATAATCCCATTATATAGCCAGGATTCTCCGTAACGATGATTACATCATAATCATTATGACTCGAAGCATTAAAAAGAGCGGCTACCTTAGTCCTCATGCCACTAGCGTTATGATAGTAGACTTTAAGGGAAACATCTGTATTCGCAGTTCTATTTCGGACAGCATTGTCAGACAGCATACAAGCATTAGCATAGTCATTTACAAGTTTTTTGGAACGTAGACAAAGTTACGAATTTTTACTCCAATTGGCCAGAACTCGGCATTGTAGATTATATAAGCATACTCAGCAGGGACCCCAATTTTGAAGTTAACATACTTTAAGTCATGCTCACCATTAACAGATTTAACCACTTTGAAGCAGGAGAAACGAGAGGCATTAATATTAGATTTTGATGCAATGTAAGCAGTTATACCATCGGTAGTAGTATTAGGGTGAAAACTGGAGATATGAAACCATTTCAATTTATTAACAACCTGGAATTCGGTACATTGTTGATTAGTTCCCACAATGACATCAGATCGTCTGTTAGGAAAAAGCCATTCACCTCCTTCTTCGTTGTTTACAGGATGTATATATGAGTATTTCCACTCACACCTGCTTCATCAAAGGTAACACAATTGAAATTCATAATAGATCCAGTTCCCGTAGGGTCCATTCAATTGCACAGCATTTATTACAGGAACATTTATTTCAGGTACAACAGCAAGAGCAGCGTCAACATGAGCAGTGATATCATCACCGCCACCAACAAAATCATCGCTAGGCTTAAGAGAGGAAATAATGATTTGACTCTGAACATTATTATCTGAACCAACAGATGTAGAGAGAGAGCCCGTAAGAACAGCAGCAGCAGCAGTAGCATCGCCATCGGTGCGAACATTATCAACGCACTTTGTATTAGCAATTTTCTCACACTCTTTAATACAGCTAGAATTGCGAGCATTAGTTAATACTGTAACGTTTGGAGAGGACACTCTATTACCAATCGCATCAACAGCTTTATTATTTTTTATTGTGGGAGCGCGATGCATAGAAGGAGAGCTTTTATTACTCTTCAATGTTGACGATGACGATGTAATACGGTTGAAAGCAGGAGAAGTGGACACATTCTTTCCGTTGGACAGCAGCTGTTTCTTAAAATGATCATTGACCTTCCCCTTGCCTTGAGAGCGGGTAATTCTTACCATGTCATTGACTTCAGTATTTTCAAATGCACTATTATTCTCTTTGAGAAAACAAAATAGGTCTTTAATTTTTGATAAGCAAGTCCACAAAGAATCAATTTGGCATGTATCGCACTTCCAAAAAATATTTACATTGGATTGTATAAGGGCAAACTCAGAGTCAAGAATGTTTAAATTGTCGGGTATAGCGACTTTACATTTAAAACATTTGTCGATCATGATTCAAAACAGAGAGCAAAGAGTAACACAACCGTCTTCAAATGAAAGCACAAACTGAGCACTGCACTGCAATTAACTTTGCAATGCGTTAATAAATTGCAATAAAATATATGAATAAAACAAATGATGTGCGTTAGAGGAAGACGACTTCCTTTGTCGTATAATCTGTTGAACAAAAAACTGTAAATGATTAATTTTTTTACCCTATATTCACACGTAAAAAAAGCCGGTATCTTATATTCATATGTAAATGGATTCATTTATAATCCTGAGAGCTACTCTTCCTTGCGAAATACAAGGAACGATTCGAGAATTTTTTTCTAACACACCATCTCAAGGAACTAAAAGAGCTGCAAGAGCATATTTTTTTTTTCTTTTTTTTATAATTTGCACGTGTTAAAGGGGATATGAATACCCTTATACTAATTTTTTGAACACATGCATTTTTGTGGAAAGGGGAAGAGACAGAGAGAAAGACAGAGTGGTGTAGTTTGAAACTCAGGTGGTATTAAGTTTCTGTAAACTCCAAGGGTGGCTGTCCAGATAACTGGGGAGTATTTTGTTTGTTTTCGCTATCATTGTCGTTGCTTATGATTCACAGAATTTTTTTCCGTCCTCCTGATGTCATCATCACGATCAAGTTGCATTTTAGCCATATGACCACCCTACTGCCTGTGTTATGCCTTCACAGTAGAGTTGACTTATTTTTCGCAAGTGATCGACTTTTTTATTTATTTCATGCGAAATAAATAGATGATTCTGGACATCAGGATTCGAACCGTGAATCAACAGCGTGACAAGCGATGATATTACCACTACACCACGGTGGCGTTGTTTTATCCAAAGCATCGCCCAGGGGAAAGAACAAAATTAGATCGTCACCACAATTCCATCACAGTCACCGGATGCCAATCCAATAGAAAATATGTGAGTCCTAATGAAGCTTAAGATAGCCGGGAAAAAAATTAACAACGACGGTTCAACTCATACGTGAACTAAAAAAAATATGAATTCCAGACTACGACAACAAATTAGCCGACAGTTGCCAGCGTAGAATATTAGGAAACAGTATGGGAGATTGAACTAAGTATGATATTGAATGCTACGTCAGACATACATACATACATAGGTATACTATGCATTGTTATAAAATAAAATCATTTTCGAATAAAACCCATTTCTTTGACCGCTTACCGGTTTTTATTGAACAGAATATGCCATAAAATATGTGCGCCTTGGTATACTCTTTAGGTTCCAGTGAACGTTTAATCTTTCGGACAACCTCGTGCTGTGCGATCTTCATTAATTTGCCTTTCAGGAGGCATGTTGAGCATTGCAGAGGATTCAAGGGATGATCATTCATTCCTCTGCTGTGTAGGGAGTCTTTGTGAGGTTTGCAAACAAAATGACGACGATAGATTTATTGGTTCATTTTGTGGTTTTGAGAACACGATTGTTCTTTTTTGACCACCATTCTTGATGTGAAAGTTTTTCTTGGGCATGCCGCAACGCTGGCTAGAGATTATTGCAGCATAGCGGGTATAATCGCATTCAGTCCATTAGTCTTGTAGATTTACAAGAAGATTAATCTTATTTTCTCCAGTGAATTCTGAGAACACTTCCTTTGCCGTAGGCCTATCGGATACGCTGCCGTCCGGGAAAAACGTTTCCATCAGCAGCTTCAAAGATTCTTGGCTAGATTTTGTCCATGAGCCATCAGATCTATTGGATTAGCAATCGTAAAAGCCGTTTTCTTCTTAGAGGAAAATATAGCACAAAGCACACCTAAGACCTAAATTTAAGTTTGTACTTACGGCTAGATCTCTGGATACACGTGCGGCACTGATACCTATTGGTGCACTAAAATAGAACAGACCTAAACCATAAGCATTCTCTATATCACTTTTGTCCATGCTTTTTTTTTTGGAGTGCCCGTATATTCCAGAGCTCCAGTCAGGACTTTTCCTTGCATCACAACTTTTTTTTAAATACTCGTTTTATCTTTTCATGGATGTATGTTGCTTAGACGCTATTTCTGCGCTCAGCTCTTGGATTGAAACCATTCCGGTTCAGTTATTAAGGAAGTTAGCAGCCAAACATATAGGAATGCGTCTTGCCCTTGAACTCGTGAAATATATTAAAAAGAGAAGTATGATATATAAATGTTGTCCCCGTCTACACAGCTTACATCATATTTCTACTCCTTATTACGTAATGGGTTCTTTCAAAACTTTTGATCTCTCTTTTCAGACTTTCATGCAATGTTTGGGATTGGTAAAATACTTCGAAAAACCGGTGCGTTCTTTATGCGCCGTTCATTCTCTGGCGACGAACTCTATTGGGATGTGTTTCGAGAGTACATGCATGCCCTTGTGGCATCCTATCACATTGGTATCGAGTTCTTTATCGAAGGAACACGCAGTAGAAATTTCAAAGCTCTTATGCCTAAGGTTGGTCTTCTATCAATGGCTTTGCTGCCATTTTTCACTGGCGAGGTAGCTGATATAACTATTGTACCCGTGAGTGTGTCATATGAGAGAGTACTCGAGGAACAACTCTTTGTTTATGAGCTGTTAGGTGTGCCTAAACCAAAGGAGACCACTAAGGGATTTTTCAAAGCTCTAAAGATCATGGAAGAACGTTTCGGTCGAATGTATATGGATTTTGGTGAACCAATATCGGTGAAGGAATTCTTCGGAACCGATACTGAACGAATTCGACGGGCAAGTCTCGCCGGGCATTTGCAAAAGCTAAATAAGGATGAAGTGGTAATGATCAAAGAGTTGGCCAATGAAGTAAGTTGCACAATAAGGTGAGTTGCGCAGAAAGTTTAACCTACGAAACGATTTCAGGTTGTCTACCAACAGCAGAGAGGAGTGGTTATAACTACATTTAACTTGGTGGCGTTATTTTATACGTATTGCTTGAACTGTGAGCGACCAGTGAACTTAGATGAACTCTCCCGCGGTGTACTTGCATTGAAGTCGATATTAGATAAATTCGGTGCCCATGTGGCTACTAACGAGAACTGCATCAAGCCAGAAATCATAAGGACTGTTGAAATTCATTCCAATGCCGTGACGTTCCATAAGGCGAATTTAAAGTTTACTCCACGCGCCGGTGTGGATATGAAGAACATCGAAGTGAAAAGGCTTAAGGGCCATGTGTTATCTCAGCGAACTATGACTATAGCAGTTCCTGCCTTACATCTACAGCTCTACATTAATCCCTGCATGTTTTGGTTAGCTAAGCCATCTTTCATTATATTAGCTGCAATGAAATTAAACGCAGATGGTTACCGAGGTCCTTTGTCAATGGAGCAACTCGAGGAGGAATTCTCCGAATTGTGTAAAATATTCAGTCAAGAGTTTATAATCGAGTCAAGAACTAAAGAGAACGTAAGTTGGTCTGGAGTGAAAGTTTTGAATACATTTATTGAGATTTTACCTTACAGGGTCTCTCGCAAACTCTCAGTATTCTAAGAGACGTGGGTATATTTAATGGAATGGAATTTTCATCAAATGATTCATCCCGGCTATTGCTTAGTGCGATAGCACCATTTCTCTGCATTTACTATCAACTAGCTGAGACTGTTATAGAGGTGAGTACATAGTCCAAAGTTGGGCGCCAATTGATGAGTTGTGTAGGCAAAATTTGTGTAGGTTAAGTATGTAAGGACAGTAAATAGTGGGTGGCTGTTGGGCGCCATTTCTTTTAAATTCGAACAAATGCATTATCGAGATAATAAGGGTGAAAAACTACCGTTACTTATGTATACTCTTCTTAGGTTGGAAGCTCGTAAAGTAAAATTGGCCGACAGAAAATTAACGAAATTAATATTTATCTCGGCAATTTTCTGTCGGACAAATACTTTCACTTTACGAGGTAACAACCTAAGAAGAGTATACATAAGTAAGGGTAGCCTTTCGATATGACGATATATATAGAAATAATCAGTTGGTTATCGGAGGTAATCTATTTCGGGTTTGAGAAAATAAAACTCTGAAGTTATCACAAATGCGACATATTACCGGCGTCTAGAGATCTCAACCACTATCCGAAACATAAATATTGAAAATTTCCAGGAAAAAATACAATTACAAATGATTCAATTCTTGAAGGTGGTTGTTTTGTACTTCATACTTACTCGTACGTATATGCGTTTTCAAAAGAGCGAACTGATAATCTTAGACAATTAGAGAGACCTTTGTCGCCTGCCACCAAAATGCATCTCCATGCATTACAAGATTGCGATGAGAGGCGTTTTAGGAGCACAATGTAAGGGATGCAAAAGATATGCTCGAAAAAAAAAGGAATATAAGAAAGAGAAAATGAAGATGTGTTATGGCAAAAAAAAAAAAAGTTTAACTTTTATAGAATTGTAAAAAAAGGAAACCCAATTTCCAAAACAGCTATAGTCAAGGTTAATTCAAGGAGAGTTGCTGATCTATCCCTGACCGATTTTTTGCGTTTCACTAAAAGTACAAAAAAATTTGGCTTGGTGTTTTCTTCAGGAGCTTTATGTACAATGAGTGGACTTTGTTATTGGATGCCTGCACAACGGACAAGTACGAGGGTTGGTCAATAAGTCCCTGAAAAATGAAATAAGGAATACTCTTTTCGGTATAAAAACATTTTATTTTACATAGTCTCCTTTTAGCTCTATATACTTCATCCAACGTTTCTCCAATTTTTTGATGCCCTCCAAATAATACGATTTCTCGAGCCCACCCATCTTGCGGAAATCTTTTTCATGTCCAAATATTTATGTAAAATCGAAATCACTGAGCCATGTGATAAGCCTATGGCCTCTTCAACCTCGCGCACTTTCACTCGCCGATCATCCATTATCAAACCATGGATTTTGTCGACCATTTCTGGTGTGGTGTCCTTAATTGGGCGACTAGAACGTTCGGCGTCACTTGTGCTTGAACGACCGCACCGAAATTCAGTAAACCAGTGGTGAATGGTTCCAATCGATGGCGAAGAGTCCCCATAATATTTGTTAAGCTTTTGTTTGGTTTGCGTGATAGTTTTTTCTCGCAAAAAATAGTGTTTAATGAGCACTCGAAATTCACTTTTTTCCATTTTAACGAAAATGCTAATAGGCATTCTTATAAAATGGCTGCCACAACAAAACTATTTGACAGATCTGTCTGAGAATTTGGGTGCGTTCTTTTGAAAGATGATTATTGACAAAAAAATAAATAAATTTAAGGTGACGACACAATTTGTGTTAATTTTGAGGGACTTATTGACCCACCCTCGTATGACTTCGTGCATTTCTCGAAAAAATAATCATTCGTTACATTTTAAGTAAAATGGAACGCTTTTGTGTCTGAGTGCTTCGGATGAACTAATCTTGAAGGTGGCCACGGTGTAGTGGGTACTGTGTTTTATTGTGACTGGTTGGTTCAAGCTCGAACGGGGAAAAGCAACTAACAGCCAACGCGAATAAAAGAGAACCGAAGGGGTTTCTGTCTGGTAGTACAGTGAACTGAAAATCGAGTCTTAGTGCCCCGGCATTTGGAAATTTCCTTTTACCCTTTATTCCTCCCATTTTAATTTATTAATTCATACCGTTGAATGCAAGAAGACACCTTTTGTAGTCCCAAGCCTGTGTGTGTTTCCATAGTCGCTCAAGGTGTCATTTAAATGGACTAATAAGAAGAGAAATTTCTTATCTATCACCTTATTTTCGTATGATTGAATAGGACAGCACTATCGCGAAGAACAATGAACTCAAATTGATGAATTAGTCCGATAAGGTTCTTGCCGTACGAACAGCATAGACATAACCGACATCGAGACTCCATTGTCTTTTGCTAAGTATCTAAACGCTGAAGGCGAACTAACTGTGGTTAGTACAAGATAAAAAGAGGTTAGGATTCCTGAAACAAGAGAGAAATCTTTCAAAACTAACCAATGTAATAACTGGGTATTGTACGATGGGTAGGCAAAGGTTGGGACAATTACTACTGCTACATGACTAGCTTTAACCGTTTAAGAATTATAAAGTGATAAGCTGTGGCAGCTCTAAGTCGATTTTTTCACCTTTAACTAACTTGCTTAGGTGGTGAAATTTGCATCCAATGATGATAGCTTGCTGAAAGTGGCCTTTGAAACTGATAAAAAGCAGAGATTTCCCAATATATAACATGGCTTTGGGCATGTTTGTGGGCATAGGTGAATCGATTTCGCTATTGATACTGATCCTTTATATTTATTACAGGGTGTGTCTTTATGATTTCTTCCCCTGAAATAATTTTTTTTACCGAAATTTGGATTTATTCTTGCGAGACCAGCGATTACACGATCCCTGGTTATAATTTTGTGCCTAATACTAATGACTCATATTTTGTAGGTGGTGTAGGTGCTTTTGTGTGAAACTTGTATGACGATTGTGAGGTGAAATGCTGTAGTTTTTCGAGTTTTTATGGGATAAATATTTCTTGTAGCAAACGCGATGTTCTATTTACTTTTGTTTGTGCGATTTGACAGTCAGTCTCTTAACGTTTCACAATGAGTTTTCAAATTGAATGTGCAGCCTGAAAGCCTTCAACTTGAACCTACGAGGGGTGGCTGATAAGTTGGAAGCCTAAGGGATTAAGTGATAGAAGTGATCCGATTAAAAAATTGAATTTATAAAAAAAAGTACATTCTCTTTCCATTATGGAGAGGGATTGCACACGATACACGCTTTCAGCTCCTGGAACCTTCGCACTTCACCGCTGTACATTTCCATAAATTGCAGTTGTTTGCGTATGAAGATCGCAACATCTGCTTTTCGTGTGGAGTTTGGTCGGTCTCTTCTGACAGTACTGTATTTATTGTGCGCCAATCTGTACTTTTGGGATAACTTTGTTTAGCTAACCATAAGCACATCAGGGGTTTGATTTTCTGACAACTTAAATAGTACGGCTCTTTGCTCGATCCTAATCAGTGAATTAGCATTCACCGCAAGGTTCTTCAAGGGTTGTTCCTCCATGTTCTTACCCATTACGACTGGAGGTACGTTAGGCCCGGCAGAAGTGCGTAGATCTGGTCCACCCGCTTCGCCTGCTCCTGTACCTGACACTGAAGCTGACCCATCTGTCGTTGGATAGAGAGCAAGATAGCCTCCGGTGCGCTAGGCGCTGGGGCCTGAGAAGCAACATTCGGTCTTTTCTGTTGCGGGTAGGTCACTTGGGAAGTCACGTATTGTGTTTGAATGGAAGCAGGTGGACGTTTCACTTCTACCTTTTACTGACGAACCAGATTTACTTTCTTACTGGAACTTAGGACAACCCCGATAGTTTGCGGTGTATCCCGAGTTCCTGCATAAAGCACGAGAGAGCTGGCTTTTATCTCCCACTCCATCCTTACCCAGAGTGCATTCTTCTGCTTTGTGGTTCTTTCCACACAACACATCGAGGCTGTATCTCGCAATTCGATGCAGCGTGCCCGAACCTTTGGCAACGAACACATTGTATAATGTTTTCACACTTTTTTAGTTTCTCGCATGTAAAGGCATAAATAATTAAAATGCAACTTGATCGTGATGGTGAGAGGAAGACGGGAAAAAATACTGTGAATCATAAGCAACGACAAAAACAACAAAACAAAAATGCTCCCCAGTTATCTGTGCGCCGTCCTTGAAGTTTACTGAAACTTGATACCACATGAGTTTCAAACCACTACACCAATCTTTCATTCTCCCTATCCCTTCCCCCTTTCCTAAAGCGCGGGCAAATTATAGGTAAAAAAAGATAATGCGGGATGCTACTTAAATAAACTGCAGCAGTTGATCGTCCTGCAAAAGTGCGCCATAAGGAAAGGTCACTCGTCTTGTCCATTCTTTTGAATTCTTCTATATGAGGTGTGGCTACATGCAGAATCCAATCTCTGATGCATATAGCTTGCGTAGGAATCTACATTATTTCATTGTTATCTCTTTTTTCGTACCACTAACTTCAGGAACTCATACAGCTTTTTATGTTGTAAGCTGTTTAACAGTCTCCCTGCAGAAATACGATCCATTAGAACTTTATTCGCGTTTAAAAAAAAAGTAAAACCGTGGCTTCTTGTATTCGATCATAATGAAATTGAAATTCTGATCGCTATATATTTTGGTATTTAAATAGCTTGAATCTTTTTTCTATGCATTTTATCATTTGATTTACTAACTGTGTACTTTTTTTCTTGTTTTTTTTTTTTTAGCTTCCCTCTGATGAGTTCACGGCCAAAGAAGCCCTAGTACAAACACAGAAACGAGTTGAAGAACTTCTTACAGCAAAGAGTCAACAATACGTTCATCCATATTGCTTAGCGTTGGATAATTTAAGTATTGCCATACAGTCATTTGTCCAAGGAGGTTATCTCATAAAAACAAAAGATGCGACAACGTTTCGCAAAGTTCCCGAAAGTCTTCACCATCTAAGTATAACCCTACGGCGGTATTGCGAACTCATGCCATTTTCAAGATTCTACGAAGATATACTCGACAGATTGCCATCGAAATTGTAGTACAATCGGAAGAGGGTTATTTCGCGCTTACCTGCTTATATCTCAATAATGTTCGGTGTATGTTCGTTTGTATTTTCTAATCGGATAAGGCAACTAGTTGTTCAATTACCTTCGAAGTTAACTTGCTTTTGGTTAACAAAGCTGCTTTAAATGAAGCAACAAAGAAAACCTAACTTTGTCTGTATTCTTTTGTATTATGGCCATAGCCGGTGATCGTCTGTTAATCTATCGGTCTATATAAACAATTTAAAAAATAATGGAATTAATTTTTTGTGTTGCTTTTTCTTTGATAAGAGTTGAGTGAGGTTAGGTTTAAAGGTATGACTGATAAATAATTTGAAGTGGTTCAAAAACCGATTATTTTTATTTTTGGGTAAGTACTCGTATAAAGATTTTATTGATATCAGACATGCGACGCAGGTGGTCGATAAGTGTTAAGTTAATGACATGAAGTGCTTTGTCAGTTATATGAGTCATAGCAGAATCGCATAGATCTTGAACTTATTGTGAGCATATTCAATGATGTCAGTAATACGACGAGTCCAAAGAAATTAACCAATACAATGATTAAATTCTTAAACGCCAATCAGTAATTAAACACTAAATAACGAAATCTAATGAATACGGCTGTTAATATTTAAATTTTAGGATTCTTTAACCGATTTTATTTATTTATAAGAAATACTCATTAATAAATAAAATATAAAAAATATTTGATAATATAACAATAATAAATAAAATGTATTTTACACTTTTATATGTATTCTACTTTAAATTGCATAATTTCATTTTTTTTTTTTTTTTGTCCAATGAAAGTGGTAAACTAATTCACTAAATTGGAGATGAGAACGGCCGGCGAAAATTTTTTAAAAGAATGAAAATTACTTATTTGGTGGATCTGCATTGCGATTGATCGGGAAACTACTGACTGCTCAAAACTTGGCTTGGGCCAGTAGCGCAAAGTTCGTGATGAAGTGTTTGCTTTACTTCCTAGTGGTGGTCCCCGGGTAACTATACGTATAAACTCTTATGCGTGTAGGCTAAAACTGCAAGTGCGGGTTGTCTAGGGCCTTGATTCTAGACTAGATAACGTGGGCTAGCAACCTGCGTTACCGAACCCTAATTGCTACAGAAACCGACACTATGCCTCGGATAAGGAATGATCACATGTTGACGACTTTTGGCTATTGTACCCGGACAAAGATAGGTTTCTGGAATGTGAAGACGCTCTTCGACTAGGGAAGTGAAGGACCTCACAATGCCAGATTCCTTCAATTGGAAAAAGAATTCCTGCGATATAGACTGGACATTTTGGGGGTAATCGAAATCAGAAGGTTAGGAGCGTCTGAGTACCAGTCCCCAACGCATAACACTGTACTACTCTATTCCGGAAGACCATCTGGAAGTCCGCGGGAATATGGAGTCGGACTGCTGCTAACACCAACAGCACAATAGGCAGCATAGGATTATGTCGGCCAGATTCCGGACTAGGGTGCG
The DNA here is from genome assembly GCA_963082735.1 of Pocota personata. Lineage (NCBI taxonomy): Eukaryota > Metazoa > Arthropoda > Insecta > Diptera > Syrphidae > Pocota > Pocota personata. The sequence goes on along the minus strand of OY720429.1, from coordinate 41,656,254 downwards.
ACGCGTCACCATCATACAGTGTTATGCCCCAACGGAGGGCTCGTCTGAGGACGAGAAGGAGAGCTTCTACAATCTCTTAAGCGTCGGCTTCAATACAACACGAAATGGAGACATTGTCATAGTGATGGGGGATTTGAATGCCAAGGTAGGCAACGGCAACGAAGGGCTCAAACATGTAATCGGGAAGAATGGACTAGGCAACCGCAATGACAATAGCGAAAGGTTTGTGGATTTCTGCAATGCCAACCGCCTTGTGATAGGTGGCACCATATTTGAGCACAAGACCTGCCACAAAGTCAGCTGGGTTTCCAATGACAGGCAAGTAACCTCCAATCAAATTGACCATTTTGCTATCAGCCGCCGCTTTAGAAGTAGTCTCCTGGACGTCCGAAACAGGCGAGGGGCAGATATGGCGATAGTACGAGATCACCATCTTATGATAGCTACTCTTCAACTACGCACTGCTGCCGTTCGAAGATCCAACGACAATACAAGAACGCCCAGGTTCAACATCGATAGACTTACAGCCAGTTTCCACATTTCACTTTCACTCGATATGAAATTTAAATCGATCGAAAATGAAATTTGGTGTTCTATATTTCACTATTATCGATTTCGATTTCAAATTTTTCGAAATTGAGCCAAAGTGAAATTGGGGTGTTCCACATTTCGATTTTATCGATTTGCGCGTGATTTCAAAGCGATCGTTTCATTCAGTGTGAAATAGTACAAAGCAGACGTTATTGAAAATGTAAACGAATAAATTGCATTGCATTTTTTAATAAGTTTATTAAAATAATATATTTAAACAGGGGCAAGCATAAGAATATTGCATATAAGGATCTTTCTAGAGAATTCATGAAAGGCGATCGAGTTGTCGCGGATGCGCGGCCTAATAGTTTGCAGCACCATCATGAGAGCACATTTATCTAATCGATAATATGACATGAATCTGGAATAACAAATAAAGTAAGAAAAATGAACTTTCGTTTGCAAAAATTGTACGTACGCAGAATCTGCAATTTCCAACGGATTTGAAAGGTTTTTCAGCGTACGCCTTTTTATTTTTTCCTCGGCATACTTCTCTTTGTCAATTCGCAGTACCATAGCAATTAATACAGCACTCATTATTAAATAAATCGCGATAATGAGACGAAATTTAAAAAAAAACAACCGATTTGCCAAAATAAAAATATTTGTGCAACGTCTCAAATGACAGATATCAGCTGTTTTTAATTTCACAAAAAGTGATTTCGAAAAATTTTCGACATTAGTAAATCGTTCGGAATGTGGAACACTAAAATCGAGTTCACTCGATTTGCAATTTCGATTTCGATTTCATTTCACTCGAATTCTGGAACCTAGCTGTTAGTGATCCCTCAGTGCGCCAACAATTAAGGGAGCACATTTCGCAAGCTGTGGAAGCAATCAGCAGCTCACTGCCCACAACCATTCAAGACCATTGGTGTGCTGTGAAAAATGTTTTTACATCTGGTGCTGAAAGAATTGTCGGTCGATCACAGGAAAGGCATAGGGCGTGGCTTTCCGAGGATACCTGGAGACGGATTGACGAACGGAAACAGCTGAAAGCTCGCATTGCAGCCGCTCCAGCAGCAGGGAGTAATGAGCTAGAGTCCCTATATCGCATGAAGATGAGAGAAGTTCAGCGTAGCGTGCGACGTGACAGACTGTCTACAGAATCACTAAAGAGCTGACAGGTGGTCGCAGCTCCAGCCAACACCCAGTGAAAAGCCTAGACGGTTCCTTGCTTATTTCGGATGAGGACCAGCTTAAGAGATGGAAGGAGCATTTTGCTGCGGTTTTAAACCGTGTATTCGCTAGCGATATGTTCCCAAATCAGAATGAGGTGTCCGAGGTAAGAAATGCCCGAATACGCACCGCGCCTCCCAGTAAGGATGAGATCACCACCGCGATCAAAGCACTTAAAACCAACAAGGCGGTCGGACTTGACGGTATTCCCGCAGAGCTCTTACGAGCAGCGTCAACAACATCGGCTGAGCTTCTGCTTCCACTTATAGAGAGAGCTTGGGAAGCCGAGAACTTTCCTGACGAGTGGAAAAAGGGAATGATCGTCAAGCTTCCTAAGAAAGGTAGTTTAATGGAGTGCGGAAACTGGAGAGGTATCTGCGTGCTGCCTACTGTAGCTAAGATAATAGCTAAAATCATCCTGGAGCGAATCAAACAACATCTCGAAGACACACTCGATGCCGAACAAGCAGGTTTCCGCTCTGGATCCTCCTGTGTCGACACCCTGCGGATTATCATCGAACAGTGCGTTGAATATCGATCGCCACTTCACCTGCTGTTCAGGGAGTTTATTTGGCGTGCCTTACGCAGGAGAGGTATTCCTGATAAATTAATTGCTATTGTCAAAGCTACTTACGAAGGGTCCAAATGTCACGTTCTGCACAGAGAAAGGTTGTCTGAGGAATTTGAGGTCCAAAGTGGGGTAAGACAAGGCTGCATTCTTTCACCAATACTATTCCTATTGGTGATTAGCGATGTGCTTCGTGCAGCTTTGTCGACTTTCTCAGGCAGGGATTAATAGCCAACACCGTCCTATCATTGATAACTACTTCGTTGTCAATGGTAGAACGGATAAGCTTAATCTTATTGGATCTCACTTCGAGGCAGTCCACGCAACAGACCATCCAAGTTGCAAAGCTGACATAGTAAATGGGGAACTATCGAGCTTTCTTAGCCGCTATGGTGACTCAGACACACAACTCCGCTTTTCTGGGGAAGTAAAAGCGAACGAACTGACAACAGAACAGACAAACAACTATTACACAACGCTCGACGAACTGACAGACATATTCAGGAGACTGAATAATAAAAAGACTTCTGGATTGGATGACATCCCAAACATCGTACTGAAACATATACCTATCGAAATCATACGGCAATACTGCACAATTTTTAATAACTTGCTGAATAACTGCTACTTTCCAAGTTGTTGGAAAATATCGAAGGTTTTTCCAATAACTAAGAAAAAGAAAGATCCTTCTGATCCTTCTAATTATAGGCCAATCAGTCTCCTGCCTAACATTGGGAAGGTTTTTGAGGTAGTTATAAGCAAGTCAATCTTGATCGCGTGCGAGACAAAGGAGATAATGCCGCGGAACCAATTTGGGTTCAAAAGAAACCACTCGTCAGTGCATGCTATTACAAAACTGATTTCAGATGTTAACTGGAATTTTAACGCCAAGAGATGTACAGCTGCTTGCCTAGTGGATATCGAAAAAGCCTTCGACACGGTTTGGATCGACGGGTTAATCTACAAACTTATCATATATGAATTTTCGCCTCACCTCATAAAGGTGATCATCTCGATGGTGTACGAGAAGAAATTTGTTGTAACAGATAGACAATGCACGACAACTAGAGTATTTAATATCACTAATGGTCTGCCGCAGGGCACAGTTACGGCACCAATACTCTTTAACATTTACGTTTCGGAAATGCTGAGGGATATGGATAATTCGCTGGCATTCGCTGACGATGTCATTCTGTATGCTCACGACACGAAAATCGAAGGAATCCAAAGTGAACTTCAACGTAAGTTCAACACGCTTGAGGCATTTTGCCGAGACTGGAAACTAAAAATAAATACGTCCAAATGTGAAACCATACTGTTCCGCACCCCACTGAGACGCGGTAACTCAGACTTGCGACGCAATTGGAAAAACTTCCAAATAAGAGGTTCTGATGGGCTTCGCATCGAATCAAAGACTGTTGTGAAGTATCTAGGTGTTCATTTGGATAAGTTCTTATACCACAATGATCACGTAAATGCGCAGTTGAAGAAAGCAAGAGCGGCATTCATGTCACTTAAAAGCCTTTTCTACTCCAACTATCTAAGATCCGATGTTAAGATCGTCTGCTACCAGGCATTTGTGCGTCCGATTCTGACTTATGCGAGTCCAGTATGGTGGAACATAAGTCCATCGTATATGGAAAAACGTAGAGTTTTTGAAAGAAAATGTCTTCGAGCATGCATGCAGATGTACAGAAGCGCACATTCCGACTTTCGACATTACGTCTCAAATAAAAGACTACTGGATGCTTCCGGCGTATCCAGAATTGACAACGTCGTACTGGACCTTGTGAGGAATCACTTTGCGCGGTCAGCGAATGTCACTGAGAACGATCTAGTTTCGGGCTTGTTTTATCCTAACCCTGGGTATTTTAGAAATTCATTAGAAAGTGGACATATACCACCTGAGGCATTCCTGTATCTGGATGCACATGGCTACTTATCAGACTCGAGAAATGTTCCCATTATATATCATGTTGCAAGAAGGGCCACAGACAAGAGAATCCTCTATGTTCCTGGGCACTCGGCGGATGGATATGCTGATTTGAGATACTGCACTAGCGTACCCGAAAGAGATCATAATAATGATCACAGACTTAATAGGGGAAAATATTGGTGGCTTGATTGGGTTTAAGCTGACGCTTAGGTTAAGTTAGTTTAAGTTTTTATTATTGTAGGTAGTTTTAGTTAATTTAAAAAAAAAAATATTGTCATATAAAGTTTTTCAAACCACATTTTCTTTAAAATATGTATATTAAAATTACAATCGAAGGATTTCAGCCAAATGTAGTTATTGTAATATGCAAGCTACGGCTCGAGTAGATAAAACAATTATTCTGTGAAATTATTTCTTTATTTTCGAGTCTATAGAACAATTCAGGTTCGAACTATTCTTCGCAATTCTTTTCTTACAAGGTCTCTGTCCTCTCAAATCACTTTATCTCCTTTCAATTACTTAATTCACAAATCCAAACTAATTACTTCTTCTTCTTAAATCTCAACTTTCAATTTATCACAGAATTACAACTTCGCCCACTGCACACTTTTCTAATCTCTTCGCCACAGTTTAAAAACTACTGTTGCTTTCTCAATCGCCATCTGTCCTTATATAGCAGAAGTTTCTTATAGCCAGAAACTTCTAGCAAATTCTTCGACCACTGGAACAAGAGAAATAATTCTTGCAGTTATAATTCCCTTTTATCCCTGATATTATTCGTCTCTTTCGTTGACATGAGCTGTGGAGACTTCGTCCCAGACACGAACCTCGAATGAAAGGACAGTTCGAACCAAAATTCTGCCAGAATGAAAAGTCACTTCGGAATTTGTTGCGTCATATTTTTAGGGGGCGTAGTTATTATTATGCTACACTGCCCCCCTCTTAGACGTGTTCGTCCCGAACAAGTGCATCCTCATTTCGGCCATTGTATCGACTCAGTCGGTCCACATGAACCACTTTCATTTTGGCCCTCAGTCCTCGCTGGATGCGGTAGACAACATCGTTGATGCGGGTTACTATTCTGTAGGGACCTTCCCAGTTCCGCTGCAATTTAGGTGATTTCCCCTTTTGGCGATGGGGATTATACAGCCACACCAGATCTCCTTCCTGGAATCCTGACGTTGTTGCCTTGGCATCATACCTGGTCTTCATGCGGTCGCTCGTCATCTTAATCTGGCTTCTGGTCCTTTGGTGTATGTCCCTAAGCCTTTCCCTAAGGTCCGCCACGTACTCTTCTTCATTTCTGGGCTCATTGGTAGGAGATCCAAATTTCACCTCACTGGGTAAACGAGCTATTCTACCAAATAAGATTTCGAACGGCGTATGTAGAGTAGTGCTATGCACGGCACTTCTATAGGCCATCAAAAACAAGGGAATCTGCCGGTCCCAATCCCGTTGGTAGTCACCTACGACCTTCGAGAGATGTTCGTCCAAAGTCCTATTGAAACGCTCCACCATACCGTCCGACTGTGGATGAAGCGGGGTTGTCCTTGTCTTTTTGATTCCGAGTAGTTGACATATCTCTTGGAAGATTCTTGACTCGAAGTTCCGCCCTTGGTCAGAATGCAATTCCAAGGGCACACCGAATCTGCTAACCCAATTGTAGAAGATCTGCTCCGCCACGGTTCTGGCTTCCTGGTTAGGGATCGGAAACGCTTCCGGCCACTTACTGAAGTAGTCCATCACTACGAGTATATACCGATTACCATTGTCGGTTTCCGGAAAGGGACCTGCGATGTCAATGGCGATTCGTTCGAAAGGTGTTCCCACGTTGTATTGGTGCATCTTACCTCGAGTTTTGATTCTCGGACCCTTGCTAGCTGCACACACGTCGCATTTTCTGCACCAGTCTTCGATATCTTCCTTCGCTTTTAACCAATAAAAACGTTCTCGTACCTTTTCTAGCGTCTTATTCACTCCCAAGTGGCCTCCGGTCGCCCCGCCATGCATTTCCTGTAACACCTCCTTGACCCTCGTCCGCGGTACGACAAGCTGCATTACAAACGACTTTCCGTCGGAGGATTCCCATTTTCTTCTCAGAACACCTTCTTGGACATGGAGGGAGTCTCACTGCGCAAAATATGCCTTTAAGGTCGGGCTTCTGTGAGAGATGTCCTGATGATCCGGTTTCTCCATGTTCTCCTTCCAGGCCAGAATCGGCTCGATATCCGGGTCTTCCTTCTGAGCGTTCCGGATCTCATCTACGCTCCAGCCGGCGATAGGTTCGGCTCTCATTCTTTGGATAGAAACCAGCTCCCGTTCTTCCTGATGCGCACAATGTTTACAATCCGTTCTGCATGGTCTCCGGGACAGTGCATCCGCGTTAGAGTGGAGCCTTCCTTTACGATGCTGTATTTCGTAGTCGTAGATTTGCAGCCTTTCGATCCATCTTGCGACCTGACCCTCAGGACTCTTGAACTGTAATAGCCATTTTAAGGCTGCATGGTCTGTGCGAAGAACGAACTTCCTCCCGTAGAGGTATTTGTGAAAATGCTTCGTAGCCAAGATCAAAGCTAGAAGTTCTCTCCTTGTCACGCAGTAGTTCCTTTCTGGCTTAGAGAGCACTTTGCTAAAGTACGCAACCACCTTCTCTTGGCCGTCATGCACCTGGGAGAGTACGGCTCCTACCCCGACATTACTAGCATCTGCATCCACAATGAACGTTTCCCCGGGAGTGGGGTAAGCCAGTATCGGGGCATCGCATAGCCGTTGTTTAAGTGCCTTGAAGCTCTTCTCACACTCAATTGACCATTTGAATTGTTTTCCCTTTTCCGTCAACTGGTGCAGGCTCTTTGCGATCCCGGCAAAATCCTTCACGAACCGTCTGTAGTAGGTGGCTAGGCCCAGGAAGCTCCTTAGTTGGTGTTTATCCTTGGGGACTGGCCAGTTTTTCACCGCTTCGACCTTCTCTGGATCGGTTCTCACTCCTTTCGCTGAAATTATGTGCCCCAAGTACTTGACTTCTGCTCTAAACAGGGCGCACTTCTTGGGGTTGAGCTTCAGGTGGGCACTTCGAAGCCTTTGAAACACATCCCTTAGATTGTCTCGGTGTTGCGCAAACGTTTTTCCTACGACGATGACATCATCCAAGTATACCAAACAGGTTTTCCATGTTAACCCTTGCAGGACACATTCCATCAATCGCTCGAAAGTCGCCGGAGCATTGCACAGCCCGAATGGCATTACCGTGAATTGCCATAGCCCATTTCCTGCGGTGAAGGCGGTTTTCTCCCGGTCTTCTGTATGGATCTGTACCTGCCAGTAGCCACTCTTCAAGTCGAGAGTGGAAAACCATCGGGCTCCTGATAATGTGTCTAGCGTGTCGTCAATCCGTGGCAGAGGATAGCTGTCTTTCTTGGTGACGTAATTGAGCTGCCGATAGTCCACGCAGAACCGCGTGCTGCCATCTTTCTTCTTTACCAGTACAACCGGTGATGCCCACGGACTTTTGGAACTTTCAATCAGACCTTCTTTCTCCATTGCCGACACCATCTCTGCAACTTCTGTCTGCTTTGCCAATGGAAGGCGCCTAGCAGGCTGACGAATTGGTCTAGTATCACCAGTGTCTATTCGATGTTGTACCAGGTGTGTTCGGCCGTATTCTCCGTCCTGTGAAGCAAATACATCAGCGTACTCATTGATAAGATTCTCTGCCATTGTTCACTGCTCCTGATTCAGGTCACTGGACTGGAGAATCGTCTCTCTCGTTTCCGCTGTCCAAGGTGATGGGAGAGGTTTTGGAGCATCATGTTCAGATATTGTTGCGACGGCGGTAATCGGCGTGCATTTTCCAGTCACCTCCCCTCGCCTTAGTTTGACAGTGTGTGGTTTTGTGTTCAAAACTCTCACTGGAACCATGGTGTTCTTTGGTTCGACTAACGTCTTTCCCACGATGTAGTCTTGAGAATTCTTCTCTGGGTCTGGTTCTACTATGTAGAATCGGTGGCTCCCAAGATCACCTTCCAGCTTCGTCCAAATGATTGTCTCTGAAGAAGGCGGCAAAACTTTGCGTCTTTGCTGATGACTGTCTTTGCTGATGACTGTCCTGAGAGTTACGGCATTCTCGTTTCCGTACACCATCGGAATCTCCACATTTCGATACCTCAGTACTTGCATCCCGATGTCCAAGATTACTTCATTTGCTTTCATGAAGTCTATTCCGATGATGCACTCGTCGCATATATCTGCCACCAGAAACGCATGGGAGAACGTCAGTCCTGCCAGAGTAATCGTAAGACGAACTTCTCCAAATACCTTCGCCATTTCCCCTGTTGCAATCTTCAGGCAGTAGCTGTTGGTGTTGTGCAGCCAGGAGCTTTTGACGATATCTCTTCTTACAATGGAGGCGGTGGCACCTGTGTCGATGGTGGCTACGCACTTCTTCTTGTTGATTAGTGCCTCCACTGTCAGGCTCTTGTTACCCCGTTTGGTTTGCGAAACTTGAATGGTGGTCCTGGGGGCCTCGATTCCAGTAACCAACTTCTGCCCCGCGAAGTTGGTCCTTACGCATTTCCCGACTGCTGGTTTTGGGAAGTCTGACTGACAGGATGGATGTTATCACCGCCAGATGCTTCCTCTCTGCTTCTCCTACTTCCGCAATGTGGACAATTTCCTCGTCTAGGTGCACTTCTGCACTGCCGTTGTAGGTGTCCGGTTTGGTTGCAATTCCAGCAACGGATTTGACTTCCGCGAGCTCTGTCTTCATCCATGACGGCTGTTCTCTGGCATGAGCATTCCACGACGGACATTTCCCTGACACGGTGTATTCCCTGGTATGCTTGGTCCGCAGCCTTCATTGACAAAGCGAATGCCAATGCCTCGGGGAGTGTTCGCTTTTCAGCTATCCTTACAGCCATTTGCAGTTGTCTGTCCTCTATGGCCTGAATAAAAGCTTCCACCGCCATTTCGTTGATAAGCTCCTCACCGGCTTTAGGGTATGAAAGATGGGCTAGTCGCTCTATATCCGCTTGCAACTGTTGGAGCGTTTCCCCCCTTTTCTGGACTCGACTACGCAGCTGAACCCTGTACACCTGCTGCATGTGTTCATCCCCAAACCGCATCTCGATAGCCTGAACCAGAGAATCGTAGTTCTGCTGTTTATCTTCCGGGATGGTCTGCAAGAGCTCCGCAGCTGGACCCCTCAGTGCAAGTGTGAGTGCAATGGACTTCTCTTCATCGTCCCAGCTATTGGTCATTGCGGCCGCTTCGAATTGCCTTTTATAAATTGGCCATGATGTTTGACCATCGAAGATAGGAGGCTGCATCTCCTTTCTTCTCAGACCGTCAGTGGAATATTCCCGTGCTTTCTGTCTCTTCACATTGCTGAGCTCCTTAGCAAGATTTTCGACTTGCTTCCCTACTATCTCGAATTGCGTATCCACTTTTTCAAACTGAGTCTCTATTTTCCCGAACTGAGTTTCATGTTTCTCAAAATTTTCATCGAATCTAGTTTCGACTTTTCCGAGTTGCGTCTCGACCTTCTCGATTTTCTCTTCGATCACTTCGAATTTGGATTCCAAGTTCTTGTTTTGCTCATCAAGTTTACTTTCCAGAGCATCTAGAGAATTCTTTTGTTCGTCCAGCTTAAGTTCTAGAGAATTCTTTTGTTCGTCCATTGCTTTCTTTTGTTCGTCCATTGCTTTCTTTTGTTCGTCCATTGCTTTCTTTTGTTCGTCCATTGCTTTCTTTTGTTCATCCAGCTTAAGTTCTAGAGAATTCTTTTGTTCGTCCAGCTTAAGTTCTATAGAATTCCTTTGGTCTTCTATTGCTTTCTTTTGTTCGTCCATGACTAACTTAAGTTGCAGGAGCAGACTCGTTATACCCGGGTCGGCTGCTGTACTTGCTGGTTCCTCTTCCACGTCAAACTCTACGTCGTGCGGATTTTCACCTTCCTGCGTTACTGCTTCTTCCAGACGAATCAGCAGGGCATCTTTTCCCCCAGTTGTGTCGAGGTTCCGCTTACTGAGTTCTGCCTTTAGTTGAATTATAGTTAGTTTTCCCAATTTGCGACCCATTTTGCGCAACTAATTAACTCACCACGGAAATGGTTTTTTTTTTTTTTTTTTTTTTTTTTTCCAATTTCACACCACAATAGTTATTCACAGAATAAGTTTTATCCCGCTTCTGACACCAATGTAATATGCAAGCTACGGCTCGAGTAGATAAAACAATTATTCTGTGAAATTATTTCTTTATTTTCGAGTCTATAGAACAATTCAGGTTCGCACTATTCTTCGCAATTCTTTTCTTACAAGGTCTCTGTCCTCTCAAATCACTTTATCTCCTTTCAATTACTTAATTCACAAATCCAAACTAATTACTTCTTCTTCTTAAATCTCAACTTTCAATTTATCACAGAATTACAACTTCGCCCACTGCACACTTTTCTAATCTCTTCGCCACAGTTTAAAAACTACTGTTGCTTTCTCAATCGCCATCTGTCCTTATATAGCAGAAGTTTCTGATAGCCAGAAACTTCTAGCAAATTCTTCGACCACTGGAACAAGAGAAATAATTCTTGCAGTTATAATTCCCTTCTATCCCTGATATTATTCGTCTCTTTCGTTGACATGAGCTGTGGAGACTTCGTCCCAGACACGAACCTCGAATGAAAGGACAGTTCGAACCAAAATTCTGCCAGAATGAAAAGTCACTTCGGAATTTGTTGCGTCATATTTTTAGGGGCGTAGTTATTATTATGCTACATTATATATAACGTGTAAAGTAGAATTATAATAATGTAGCATAATAATAACTACGCTCCTATGTCTATGCAGCAAATTCCGAAGTGACTTTCCATTCTGGCAGAATTTTGGTTCGAACTGTCCTTTCATTCGAGTGGTCGAAGAATTTGCTAGAAGTTTCTGGCTATCAGAAACTTCTGCTATATAAGGACAGATGGCGATCAAAAAAAGACACAGTTGGTTTAGAACCGTGGCGAAGAGATTGGAAAAGTGATAATGGGCGAAGTTGTAATTTGGTGATAAATTGAAAGTTGAGAGTGAACAAGAAAAAGTAATTAGTTTGGATTTGTGAATTAAGTAATTGAAAGGAGATAAAGTGATTTGAGAGGAAAGAGACCTTGTAAGAAAAGAATTTGCGAAGAATAGTATAGTGTGAACTTGAATTGTTATATAGACTAGAAAATAAAGAAATAAATTTCACAGAATATCGTTTTATCTACTCGAGCCGTAGCTTGCATATTACAATAAGTTATTTCTAGTAATGAGAACCATGCTATTGGTCATTTACTCATCATTATAATTTATCAATTAAGTATTTCTCTTATTTTTTACTTAAAAATGTAAATTTATGTACTAAAGTGGAAATAAAATAAGACTAAAAAAACAAAAAAAACAAAAAAACAAAAAAACAACGTGCAGCTTTGTCGACGGGAAACGGAGGAATTCGATGGACTCTCACATCCCAACTTAAACATCTCGACTACGCTGACGACGTATGCTTACTCTCTCATAGAATTATGTACCTCCACCAAATGACAGCAGATGTGGAGAGGGAGGCTGGCGTCATCGGGCTGAAAATTAATACCGCAAAAACTAAAATTATCAGTCTTGGAACGAACTCATCGGCTCAAATATGCATTCCTGGACAACCGGTAGAGAGAGTAGAGGATTTCCAGTATCTTGGGAGTATTGTCTCGACCGATGGTGGAACTGAACTAGATATAGCCAACAGAATCGCCAAAGCAAAGTCCGCGTTCGGGATGTTGTCCAAAATATGGCGAAGCAATGCAATCAGTTTGAACACCAAGCTAAGCTATCACCAGAAAGCTGCGAAAGTTCGTTAATAGGTGCTTGCGCAACATCTTAAGGATTTTCTGGCCCATTCGTATCTCTAACGAACATCTTTACGAGAGAACGGATCAGGAACCAATAGGCACAACCATCCAACGACGGAAGTGGCAGTGGATTGGTCTCACGCTCCGAAAGGGTGACAGCTCCATAGCGAACCATGCTATGCAATGGAACCCCTTAACTCAGGACGGCAGAAGACCTGGTGGTCCAAGGAGAACATGGCGCAGAGCAGTCGAGAAGGAAGCACGGCAGTTGGGGAAAAGTTGGGTAGAGCTGAGACACATTTCCAGAAACACGATGGCGCGTAGGCGTAGTCGAGGCCCTAGGACCCACAAGGGGATATAGGACATAATGAAAAAATGATGACTTGTTCGGGAATGCCCCATATGAACATCAATATGAATCTTAATTTGATTATTTAAAGTTAAAATTATGTAATCTACTAACTTGAAGTTGATCTTAAAATCTATAATACTGTAGCATAATAATAACTACGCACCTATGTCTATGCAGCAAATTCCGAAGTGACTTTCCATTCTGGCAGAATTTTGGTTCGAACTGTCCTTTCATTCGAGGTTCGTGTCTGGGACGAAGTCTCCACAGCTCATGTCAACGAAAGAGACGAATAATATCAGGGATAAAAGGGAATTATAACTGCAAGAATTATTTCTCTTGTTCCAGTGGTCGAAGAATTTGCTAGAAGTTTCTGGCTATCAGAAACTTCTGCTATATAAGGACAGTTGGCGATCAAAAAAAGACACAGTTGGTTTAGAACCGTGGCGAAGAGATTGGAAAAGTGATAATGGGCGAAGTTGTAATTTGGTGATAAATTGAAAGTTGAGAGTGAACAAGAAAAAGTAATTAGTTTGGATTTGTGAATTAAGTAATTGAAAGGAGATAAAGTGATTTGAGAGGAAAGAGACCTTGTAAGAAAAGAATTTGCGAAGAATAGTATAGTGTGAACTTAAATTGTTCTATAGAGTAGAAAATAAAGAAATAAATTTCACAGAATATCGTTTTATCTACTCGAGCCGTAGCTCGCATGTTACAGTATGTTGTTGATGTACTGAGTGTCTTATTTAATCGTAGTGTTGAAAGGGGTTGTTTTCCTGAACATTTGAAATGTGCTGAAGTTGTACCTCTTTTTAAAAAAGGTAACAGAAAAAATGTTTCGGATTATAGGCCTATTTCACTTCTTTCCACCTTTTCTAAGATATTAGAAAAACTGCTTAAAGTTGGTATTTTGTCGTTCCTCGACAAGTTTAATTTCTTTCGTAGCAACCAGTTCGGGTTTAGAGCAGAAAACACAACAGAGGATGCTGTTTTGAGAGTATGTAGTCAACTGTATGGTGGTTTAAACTGCAATAAATCTACCATGTGTCTATTTATAGACATGACAAAAGCATTTGATATGGTGGACCATGATTTGTTACTAAACAAACTTTATAGTGCTGGTTTTCGAGGAAACATTTTTAAATGGCTGCAATCGTTTTTAAAATATAGGAAACAGAGAGTTAATGTCAATGGTGTCTTGAGTGAGTCTCGATTTTTGAAAAACGGTGTTCCTCAGGGTTCTGTACTTGGCCCTTTGTTTTTCATAATATACATAAACTCCCTTTTCAAACTCAAGTTAAATGGTATATCAACTGCATTCGCAGACGATAAAGCGTTTACTTATGAGTTCAAAACTGTATTTGAATGTGTCACAAGGATCGAGGAAGATCTTGAAATATTAAGGTTGTGGTTTACTGCGCACAAATTGATCATCAGTGAGAAAACAAAGTTGATGTCTTTCATGACAACTGGTAATAATCTATATGATTATAACCTCTGGTTTCACGCATGCGACTGTAAACTGTTTTCTTTACCTGTTCATAAGTGTGGTAGAAGTAACTTTGCAACTAATATGCAATGCTCCAAAAATTGTTTCAAGATTGAATCAGTACAACATTTTAAGTACTTAGGCGTTACAATTGATATCAATCTAAATTGGAAAACTCATATCCAAGCGATAAAATCGTATATGATGTTGGTCACACGTAAAATGTATCTATTAAAGCCGTTTTGCTCCAAGAAAGTGTTAACCACTCTTTACTATGGTCTTGTGCACTCAAAGTTACAATAAGACATCACTAGCTGGGGTGGTTCGTATGCCAATACCTTTAAGCCTTTATTAATAGCCCAGAAACATCTAGTTAGAATTATACTTAACAAAAATCGACTTGCTGAGAGTTGGCCTTTATTTAGAACGTTGCAAATTCTACCAATCAGACATTTATATGTTTTTAAAGTCTTGAGAGAGTTCTTTAAACGAAGTGGTAATATACCGAGCAGAAATTCCTAAATGTATAACCTACGTATAAATAATATGAGCTTAGTCATTGCACCATTTGCACACACAACACTTTTTTCTCGTTTTTATACTTATACAGCTGCAAAGTTTTTTAATAAATTGCCCTTTTCTATTAGAGAAATAACTTGTTTTTCCGCTTATATCAGAAAAGTAAAAGACTGGTTGTTCACTTTAAACTATGATTGCATTGAAACACTTTTTTAGATTCTTTTTTTTTTTTTCATCAGCACATAATTATAAATTTTGTAACATCATTAGTGTATTTTATCTCTAAATTGTTACGTTTTTATATATTGTAATATGCGAGCTACGGCTCGAGTAGATAAAACAATTATTCTGTGAAATTATTTCTTTATTTTCTACTCTATAGAACAATTCAAGTTCACACTATACTATTCTTCGCAAATTCTTTTCTTACAAGGTCTCTTTCCTCTCAAATCACTTTATCTCCTTTCAATTACTTAATTCACAAATTCAAACTAATTACTTTTTCTTGTTTACTCTCAACTTTCAATTTATCACCAAATTACAACTTCGCCCATTATCACTTTTCCAATCTCTTCGCCACGGTTCTAAAACCAACTGTGTTTTTTTTTTGATCGCCATCTGTCCTTATATAGCAGAAGTTTCTGATAGCCAGAAACTTCTAGCAAATTCTTCGACCACTGGAACAAGAGAAATAATTCTTGCAGTTATAATTCCCTAATATTATCCCTAATATTATCCCTAATATTATTTGTCTCTTTCGTTGACATGAGCTGTGGAGACTTCGTCCCAGACACGAACCTCGAATGAAGGACAGTTTGAACCAAAAATTCTGCCAGAATGGAAAGTCACTTCGGAATTTGCTGCATAGACATAGGCGCGTAGTTATTATTATGCTACACTGCCCCCCTCTTAGACGTGTTCGTCCCGAACAAGTGCATCCTCATTTCGGCCATTGTATCGACTCAGTCGGTCCACATGAACCACTTTCATTTTGGCCCTTGGTCCTCGCTGGATGCGGTAGACAACATCGTTGATGCGGGTTACTATTCTGTAGGGACCTTCCCAGTTCCGCTGTAACTTAGGTGATTTCCCCTTTTGGCGATGGGGATTATACAGCCACACCAGATCTCCTTCCTGGAATCCTGACGTTGTTGCCTTGGCATCATACCTGGTCTTCATGCGGTCGCTCGTCATCTTAATCTGGCTTCTGGTCCTTTGGTGTATGTCCCTAAGCCTTTCCCTAAGGTCCGCCACGTACTCTTCTTCATTTCTGGGCTCATTGGTAGGAGATCCAAATTTCACCTCACTGGGTAAACGAGCTATTCCACCAAATAAGATTTCGAACGGCGTATGTCGAGTAGTGCTATGCACGGCACTTCTATAGGCCATCAAAAACAAGGGAATCTGCCGGTCCCAATCCCGTTGGTAGTCACCTACGACCTTCGAGAGATGTTCGTCCAAAGTCCTATTGAAACGCTCCACCATACCGTCCGACTGTGGATGAAGCGGGGTTGTCCTTGTCTTTTTGATTCCGAGTAGTTGACACATCTCTTGGAAGATTCTTGACTCGAAGTTCCGCCCTTGGTCAGAATGCAATTCCAAGGGCACACCGAATCTGCTAACCCAATTGTAGACGATCTGCTCCGCCACGGTTCTGGCTTCCTGGTTAGGGATCGGAAACGCTTCCGGCCACTTACTGAAGTAGTCCATCACTACGAGTATATACCGATTACCATTGTCGGTTTCCGGAAAGGGCCCTGCGATGTCAATGGCGATTCGTTCGAAAGGTGCTCCCACGTTGTATTGGTGCATCTTACCTCGAGTTTTGATTCTCGGACCCTTGCTAGCTGCACACACGTCGCATTTTCTGCACCAGTCTTCGATATCTTCCTTCGCTTTTAACCAATAAAAACGTTCTCGTACCTTTTCTAGCGTCTTATTCACTCCCAAGTGGCCTCCGGTCGCCCCGCCATGCATTTCCTGTAACACCTCCTTGACCCTCGTCCGCGGTACTACAAGCTGCATTACAAACGATTTTCCGTCGGAGGATTCCCATTTTCTTCTCAGAACACCTTCTTGGACATGGAGGGAGTCCCACTGCGCAAAATATGCCTTTAAGGTCGGGCTTCTGTGAGAGATGTCCTGATGATCCGGTTTCTCCATGTTCTCCTTCCAGGCCAGAATCGGCTCGATATCGGGGTCTTCCTTCTGAGCGTTCCGGATCTCATCTACGCTCCAGCCGGCGATAGGTTCGGCTCTCATTCTTTGGATGGAAACCAGCTCCCGTTCTTCCTGACGCGCACAATGTTTACAATCCGTTCTGCATGGTCTCCGGGACAGTGCATCCGCATTAGAGTGGAGTTTTCCTTTACGATGCTGTATTTCGTAGTCGTAGATTTGCAGCCTTTCGATCCATCTTGCGACCTGACCCTCAGGACTCTTGAACTGTAATAGCCATTTTAATGCTGCATGGTCTGTGCGAAGAACGAACTTCCTCCCGTAGAGGTATTTGTGAAAATGCTTCGTAGCCAAGATCAAAGCTAGAAGTTCCCGCCTTGTCACGCAGTAGTTCCTTTCTGGCTTAGAGAGCACCTTGCTGAAGTACGCAACCACCTTCTCTTGGCCGTTATGCACCTGGGAGAGTACGGCTCCTACCCCGACATTACTAGCATCTGCATCCACAATGAACGTTTCCCCGGGAGTGGGGTAAGCCAGTATCGGGGCATCGCATAGCCGTTGTTTAAGTGCCTTGAAGCTCTTCTCGCACTCAATTGACCATTTGAATTGTTTTCCCTTTTCCGTCAACTGGTGCAGGTTCTTTGCGATCCCGGCAAAATCCTTCACGAACCGTCTGTAGTAGGTGGCTAGGCCCAGGAAGCTCCTTAGTTGGTGTTTGTCTTTGGGGACTGGCCAGTTTTTCACCGCTTCGACCTTCTCCGGATCGGTTCTCACTCCTTTCGCTGAAATTATGTGTCCCAGGTACTTGACTTCCGCTCTAAACAGGGCGCACTTCTTGGGGTTGAGCTTCAGGTGGGCACTTCGAAGCCTTTGAAACACATCACTTAGATTGTCTCGGTGTTGCGCAAACGTTTTTCCTACGACGATGACATCATCCAAGTATACCAAACAGGTTTTCCATGTTAACCCTTGCAGGACACATTCCATCAATCGCTCGAAAGTCGCCGGAGCATTGCACAGCCCGAATGGCATTACCGTGAATTGCCATAGCCCATTTCCTGCGGTGAAGGCGGTTTTCTCCCGGTCTTCTGGATGGATCTGTACCTGCCAGTAGCCACTCTTCAAGTCGAGAGTGGAAAACCATCGGGCTCCTGATAGTGTGTCTAGCGTGTCGTCAATCCGTGGCAGAGGGTAGCTGTCTTTCTTGGTGACGTAATTGAGCTGCCGATAGTCCACGCAGAACCGCGTGCTGCCATCTTTCTTCTTAACCAGTACAACCGGTGATGCCCACGGACTTTTGGAACTTTCAATCACACCTTCTTTCTCCATTGCCGACACCATCTCTGCAACTTCTGTCTGCTTTGCCAATGGAAGGCGCCTAGCAGGCTGACGAATTGGTCTAGTATCACCAGTGTCTATTCGATGTTGTACCAGGTGTGTTCGGCCGTATTCTCCGTCCTGTGAGGCAAATACATCAGCGTACTCATTGATAAGATTCTCTGCCATAGTTCGCTGCTCCTGATTCAGCTCACTGGACTGGAGAATCGTCTCTCTCGTTTCCGCTGTCCAAGGTGATGGGAGAGGTTTTGGAGCATCACGTTCAGATATTGTTGCGACGGCGGTAATCGGCGTGCATTTTCCAGTCATATCCCCTCGCCTTAGTTTGACAGTGTGTGGTCTTGCGTTCAAAACCCTCACTGGAACCATGGTGTTCTTTGGTTCGACTAACGTCTTTCCCACGATGTAGTCTTGAGAATTCTTCTCTGGGTCTGGTTCTACTATGTAGAATCGGTGGCTCCCAAGATCACCTTCCAGCTTCGTCCAAATGATTGTCTCTGAAGACGGCGGCAAAACTTCGTCTTTGCTGATGACTGTCCTGAGAGTTACGGCATTCTCATTTCCGTACACCATCGGAATCTCCACATTTCGATACCTCAGTACTTGCATCCCGATGTCCAAGATTACTTCATTTGCTTTCATGAAGTCTATTCCGATGATGCACTCGTCGCATATATCTGCCACCAGAAACGCATGGGAGAACGTCAGTCCCGCCAGGGTAATCGTAAGACGAACTTCTCCAAACACTTTCGCCATTTCCCCTGTTGCAGTCTTCAGGCAGTAGCTGTTGGTGTTGTGCAGCCAGGAGCTTTTGACGATATCTCTTCTTACAATGGAGGCAGTGGCACCTGTGTCGATGGTGGCTACGCACTTCTTCTCGTTGATTAGTGCCTCCACTGTCAGGCTCTTGTTACCCCGTTTGCTTTGCGAAACTTGAATGGTGGTCCTGGGGGCCTCGATTCCAGTAACCAACTTCTGCCCCGCGAAGTTGGTCCTTACGCATCTCCCGACTGCTGGTTTTGGGAAGTCTGACCGACAGGATGCTTCCTCTCTGCTTCTCCTACTTCCGCAATGTGGACAATTTCCTCGTCTAGGTGCACTTCTGCACTGCCGTTGTAGGTGTCCGGTTTGGTTGCAATTCCAGCAACGGATTTGACTTCCGCGAGCTTTGACGGCTGTTCTCTGGCATGAGCATTCCACGACGGACATTTCCCTGACACGGTGTATTCCCTGGTATGCTTGGTCCGCAGCCTTCATTGACAAAGCGAATGCCAATGCCTCGGGGAGTGTTCGCTTTTCAGCCATCCTTACAGCCATTTGCAGTTGTCTGTCCTCTATGGCCTGAATAAAAGCTTCCACCGCCATTTCGTTGATAAGCTCCTCACCGGCTTTAGGATATGAAAGATGGGCTAGTCGCTCTATATCCGCTTGCAACTGTTGGAGCGTTTCCCCCCTTTTCTGGACTCGACTACGCAGCTGAACCCTGTACACCTGCTGCATGTGTTCATCCCCAAACCGCATCTCGATAGCCTGAACCAGAGAGTCGTAGTTCTGCTGTTTATCTTCCGGGATGGTCTGCAAGAGCTCCGCAGCTGGACCCCTCAGTGCAAGTGTGAGTGCAATGGACTTCTCTTCATCGTCCCAGCTATTGGTCATTGCGGCCGCTTCGAATTGCCTTTTATAAATTGGCCATGATGTTTGACCATCGAAGATAGGAGGCTGCATCTCCTTTCTTCTCAGACCGTCAGTGGAATATTCCCGTGCTTTCTGTCTCTTCACGTTGCTGAGCTCCTTAGCAAGATTTTCGACTTGCTTTCCTACTATCTCGAATTTCGTATCCACTTTTTCAAACTGAGTCTCTATCTTCCCGAACTGAGTTTCATGTTTCTCAAAATTTTCATCGAATCTAATTTCGACTTTTTCGAGTTGCGTCTCGACCTTCTCGATTTTCTCTTCGATCACTTCGAATTTGGATTCCAAGTTCTTGTTTTGCTCATCAAGTTTACTTTCCAGAGCATCTAGAGAATTCTTTTGTTCGTCCATTGCTTTCTTTTGTTCGTCCATTGCTTTCTTTTGTTCGTCCAGCTTACGTTCTAGAGAATTCCTTTGGTCGCCCATTGCTTTCTTTTGTTCGTCCATCGCTTTCTTTTGTTCATCCAGCTTAAGTTCTAGAGAATTCTTTTGGTCATCGAGCTTATGACTTTGATCTTCTATTGCTTTCTTTTGTTCGTCCATGACTAACTTAAGTTGCAGGAGCAGACTTGTTATACCCGGGTCGGCTACTGTACTTGCTGGTTCCTCTTCCACGTCAAACTCTATGTCATGCGGATTTTCACCTTCCTGCGTTACTGCTTCTTCCAGACGAATCAGTAGGGCATCTTTTCCCCCAGTTGTGTTGAGATTCCGCTTACTGAGTTCTGCCTTTAGTTGAGTTATAGTTAGTTTTCCCAATTTGCGACCCATTTTGCGCAACTAATTAAATCAACACAGAAATCGTTTTTTTTTTTTTTTTTTGTGCAATTTCACACCACGGAAATAGTTATTCACAGAATAAGTTTTATCCCAGCTTCTGACACCAATGTAATATGCGAGCTACGGCTCGAGTAGATAAAACAATTATTCTGTGAAATTATTTCTTTATTTTCTACTCTATAGAACAATTCAAGTTCACACTATACTATTCTTCGCAAATTCTTTTCTTACAAGGTCTCTTTCCTCTCAAATCACTTTATCTCCTTTCAATTACTTAATTCACAAATTCAAACTAATTACTTTTTCTTGTTTACTCTCAACTTTCAATTTATCACCAAATTACAACTTCGCCCATTATCACTTTTCCAATCTCTTCGCCACGGTTCTAAAACCAACTGTGTTTTTTTTTTGATCGCCATCTGTCCTTATATAGCAGAAGTTTCTGATAGCCAGAAACTTCTAGCAAATTCTTCGACCACTGGAACAAGAGAAATAATTCTTGCAGTTATAATTCCCTAATATTATCCCTAATATTATCCCTAATATTATTTGTCTCTTTCGTTGACATGAGCTGTGGAGACTTCGTCCCAGACACGAACCTCGAATGAAGGACAGTTTGAACCAAAAATTCTGCCAGAATGGAAAGTCACTTCGGAATTTGCTGCATAGACATAGGCGCGTAGTTATTATTATGCTACAATATGTTTGCTTTATTTTTTAAATGTGCATAGATTTCTTGCTTTTGAGATTTTTCATAATTATTTTATATTTTAACCAATACACTGATTGTCACCACAGTTATCATTTGAATTTTTAAATCTTTGATGTGTCATTCACCACTAACTTTTAAGTTAAAGAATGATTACTATTATTCTATTTCATTCTTTCATGAATATTGTTACTAGTTTAAGTATGAAATGAATAAAATCAACTATCTATCTATCTATCTATTCAGTCGACTGAATAATAAGAAGTCAAGTGGTTTAGATAAAATTCCCAATATTATCCTAAAGCATATACCGGACGAAATCATGCGGCAATACTGCGTTTTATTTAATAATTTATTAAACAACTGCTTCTTCCCGAGTTATTGGAAAACATCGAAGGTTTTTCCAATAATAAAAAAGAAGAAGGATCCTTCGGATTCTTCCAACTATAGGCCAATCAGTCTCCTGCCTAATACTGGGAAGGTCTTTGAAGTAGTTATTAGTAAGTCCATTTTGTTCACGTGCGAAAGAAAGGAGATTGTACCGCGGAACCAATTTGGGTTCAAAAGAAATCATTCGGCGGTGCATGCTATCACAAAACTGATTCAGATGTTAATTGGAATCTAAATGCCAAAAGATGTACAGCCTAGTGGATATCGAAAAAGCCTTCGACACGGTTTGGATCGGCGGGTTATTATACAAACTTCTACGATATGAATTTCCGAATTATCTTGTGAAGATGATTGCATCTATGGTGTACGAGAAGAAATTTGTTGTAACAGATAGACGATACACGACGACTAAAGTTTTTAATGTTACTAATGGCCTCCCACAAGGTACAGTCACAGCACCGCTCTTATTTAATATCTACGTTTCGGAAATGCGGAGGGGCATGGGGCATGGCTAGCGTTTGCTGACGACGTTATTCTGTGTGCAAGCGGTTCGAAAATACAAGATATTCAAAGTGAACTCCAAAACAACTTTGATAAGCTTGAAGTATTCTGCTCAGAATGGAAGCCGAAATTAAACGAGGCTAACCATACTGTTCTGCATCCCAGTAAGACGCGGTAATTCAGATTTGAGACGTAATTGGAAAAATCTGCAAATAACAAGCTCGAGTTGTCTTCGCATCGAGCCGAAGATGGTTGTGAAGTATTTGGGTGTCCATTTAGACAAGTTTTTGTACTGCAATGAGCACGTAAATATACAGTTACAAAAAGCAAGGGCGGCATTTATGTCACTCAAACGTTTTTTTTACTCCAACTATCTGAGATCTGATGTGAAGATCATATGCTACCAAGCCTTCGTCAGCTCCATATTTTTACTGAAAACTGAGACCAAAGAAGCTATCTATCCAGGATGACTCCTAACAACTTAGCTTCATTTGAGATTCAGATAGTGACGCCTTTGAGCAGTGGTTGAGTCAGACCGATCAAGTACCTCTTTTTCGTAAAGAGAACAACCTCAATTTTGAGAGTAACCTAAGGCACATTCCTAGTGCAATATTCATCGATCACGTCAGACAGTCTCTAGGAATGCCTTGTATAAATTTGTTATGATTACGTACCTTACACAGAACAAAAATGATTTATCGGTTTTGAGTACCACAAATACGACTATAACATATCACCTTAGCCTATTCCACCCCTGTTTTCACGATTACACAACAATGGAACAATACTGTGCCGGATGTTACATACGAATTTTACTACAACTTCCAAACCACAATGCAAGTCTACACTAGCAATTAACCGTCGCTCGGGCATGGAGCATGGATCATTCCCAAGTCGCATTCGTCATTAGTGTAACTCGTCACACACTGATGTAACCCACACCCATGACAGTACCAAGCCGAACGGAGATACACAATATAGTCAGGTGTCTGGTGTCTGGTATGACAACCGAATCATGCACCTAAGAGATAGTGATGTGAAGTTTGTTGTAAGTCTCCAGGCAACCGGCCTCTATGGAACCCACCGCCATCGTTTTACCTGTTGCTCTGTGCAATCTAGATATTCCTCTGCTGAAAGTAACGCTTTATTAGAATTTACTTCCTAACTTCTTCACAGATGGTGAAGCCCCCTTTTAAACAGCTTGCTTACTTCGAAGTTCAGTTAACATTGGCCTACTTGTAGATCTAACGGGACAGCTTTTGATGTTGATGAAAAAGGAGAATGAATGGAAAACATTTTACATTTTATAATAATTTATTATTACAAATACAATTACATTAAATATTACACTCTGTACATTTAAATAGAATTGGCTCTATTTTGTACCAATTCTTCCCAGTTGGTACCTTTAAAAAATGCATGCGCACGAATTTGATCGTAATCAAATCTTGAGTCGGGTGTTACTTGTAACAGTCCTTCAAGTAAGTCAACAGCATCATTAGATATCTCAACATGAGGATACTGAATTGCACTATAGAGATCTATGTTCCCGGGGTGACATATATTAAAAGGCTAAAAGAGCGAAATAGAAAAATCAATTGAGATGTCTAAAATATATATGATTTTAAAACTCACCACGCCCAACAATAACTGAAACATCACCACACCACAGCTCCACCAATCCGACTTCGTAGTCAACGGTCGTTCGGGTGCAACAAAATGTCCATCTAAAGCCTTTCGGCTGCACACCATCTGGACACCATCGGCAATACCTTCATTTTGATAAAAGTAAGACAGCATCAACTGACCCTTGGAACCTAGGAGTAGATTGCCTGCATGGAGATCCCTAAAAATACGAATATTACGAGGTAAGTAGAAAAGCTTAGATTTATTCCAATAACTCACCCCAAAATAACGCCCTTGGAATGTAAAGCATGCACAGCAGTTATTAATTCTCTAGCCCATTGTTTTACGCTAGCTTCAGGAAGGCTCTGCTTTTTCTTCGGTGACTTTGGAAATTTGGATGGAGTCAAAGGTAAAGGATTTACGGTCTCCACAGTTAACAAATCCGCCGGCTTAGCTTGAACCTCTTTAAGGGTATTGGACACCGATTCGATGAGTTTCTGTGAGCAAACCACAATTTCGGCGAAATCCATATTTTCTGTGGGAATGTCAGGAGCCTCAACGAATCCAGAATCATGAGTGCTAGACTTGGTCAGGTCTTCTACCGAATTGCAACTTAGATTTTTGTCTGGATCAACCTCGGTAAATATTTCATTTAAAGAAACAGTCTTTACAGAAGTTGGCGTGTACGTCTTAACGTAGTCGAAAAGTTTCCCACCCTTAGCTTGTTGGAGTAGAAGGAAGATTTTTTGATCCGATTGGAAGAATGCCATCAAGTTGACCATATATGGAACACCCTGCGGTAAGAATACTGTTTGGGCTGGTGAATTACTTGATGGCTTTTCGATGCCCTTCATCACGAAGACTGTCTTATCTGTGACATTTTGTACTAGCATAACGCTGTCGATAATTCTAAGAACTTTATACTTGGCTAGATGATTCCACGGACGTTCAAGGTACAGAGAAATGGATTTCGAGTCTGGATTATCAGTCACATCGATGGAAAGCTGGAAGTTAATCTGTGGGATGGGAATAAAATGATTAAAGATACAGATGTTGTTCCAAAATGTATCAATTGAATTAAGTTAGGCATAAGGATTAAGTAAAATTAAAGTACCCAAAAGTAGATATTAGGTTCAAACGAATTTGATGCGCTATCCGATTCTATCACTCGAATTGTCTCCCTGTATACTCATACTTTAATCGTCATTGCGGGCGGTTTCAACACACACAATTCGGATTGGTTTCAACATTCTGGCCAGACAACACCCGAAGGAAGGTATGTTGACCCTTTCGCTGAGGTGAAATGGTAAATACACAATTGATGTTTTAGCGCCTCTAGACCGGTCTGACCATAATATCGTATCAGCTAAATTCTCGTACTCTGACCACACAGTTAAAGAAAAAACCCCTAAACGAAAAGTATGGCAATACGAGAAAGCCAACTGGAGTGGCCTTAATAGCTTCTTAGGAGTTTTTCTGGTCGTTATGCTTCCTCGATAGCGACGTGGATGCCGCTGCTGATATGATCACTGATACTATCTGACACTATCCTCTTAGGTATGAATGACTTTATTCCTAACAGAATAAAGAGCATTAAACCTAAGACAAACTCGTGGTTTGCCCAGAGCTGTAAAGAGGCTATCAAGTTGAAATAAGTAAGTTTTCGGTCTTATAAAGCCAACATATCTGAGGAAAACCGAAAGAAGTTTAAACAAGAGACTACAATACCCAATACGACATGTAAAATTCTTACATGACCAAAAATTGAGGCAAAAAATCCTACAATGTCGCAAAGGTAGTAACAATTTGTCGTCATTCGTCAAAAGTATTAAAAATTGTGCCTCGTCTGGCATCCCTATGCTCATTTACAATGACATTCCAGCTGTCAGCTCCTTAGACAAAGCCAATCTGCTTGCTGCTCACTTTGCAGCGAACTCCACTCTGCCAGATAATGCTTGAGAACGTCGAATTTTCCATGGGATAAGTCCACTTTCGCACTCGTACAGTTGCAGGAGCACTCAAAGGTCTTAACATACACAAATCCGAAACCAAAAAAGGCGAATCTTTTATCCCTGTCCAATAACCGACCCATTACACGTTCGTC
This sequence comes from Pocota personata, assembly GCA_963082735.1. Taxonomy (NCBI): domain Eukaryota; kingdom Metazoa; phylum Arthropoda; class Insecta; order Diptera; family Syrphidae; genus Pocota; species Pocota personata. The sequence continues at coordinate 41,630,447 of OY720429.1, read as the reverse complement.
CCTTCTTTCCAAGGTCATGTAACCCCTGATAAATCGTAAGCTTATGAAATATCTCGATATCTCACGAAAACTCTTCATTGAGCGGCAGTATAGTTTTCGTAGCAACAGGTCTACTAGTGAGTTGATTTCATATCTCACCGAGAAGTGGGATCAATCTCTTCATCAGTTCGGCGAAGATGGTTGCGCTTGATATTTTTAAGGCAATTGACAGAGTTTGGCATCAGGTTTGTTTGTTGAAAATGAAATGAAATGAAAATATCTTTTGGGGCGTTCAATACAAGTTGTCTTGGGCGGCTGCAAGTCTGCAATTCACCATATAAATGCTGGTCGAGCCCTAAGGCTCTGTTTTGTCTCCGACTCTCTTGTCTGCAACTTCTAATCCAATCCATTCCTTCGCTGATGGCAGCACCCTTAGTTTTTCATATTCGTTCCCTAACTCACGTTCTTGCTCTTCGGCCGTTGAAGATGAACGGCAACGTATGTTAAACACATTAATTTTCGACCTTGTCAGCATAATCAAATGGGGTTCAACCAGTAGATCGCAGATCGGTAGAAAATATTGATGTTGTGATAGAACATGGAAACATCAATGAGAAGACGATTAGCCCACCGTAAAGCATGTAAGTGTCTTCTAATTGAGACGATTCAACAAATCGATTTATAGCACGGTACACAAACTTTTTTGATATCCCGGGCGGTTTTAGTAATTCAACGCACTGACAGTAACGGACATAGAGAATCCGGACATAGTGAAAAAAATAATTTTAGTAGAATAATTTTTGAGGTTTTAAAGATAATCAAGATCAATCTTAAAAAAAAAAAATAAATAAATATTTGGCGTAACAGCTCTTTAAGTGCCAGGGCCTAACTTCTTGCAACCACTCGTGTTGTGTGCATTATATTTTACACACGAATGGAAGGGACATACAGTTTAGTGCCGTATCCGAACGGCAATTTGTTTTGAGAAGCTTTCTCGTGACAACAATACTCTCGGATGTTTGTCAGACGTTCGCGAGAGGTGGGATCGTGAAAAAACTTTTTGGTGTTTTCTGGTTTTCGAACTTGGAACCTCTTGCGTCCAGATCCATCTTTACCGAACGTTAATTTGTTCAAATATAATACATTTCAGATTCGGAAAACAATAAAACAATTTCCGAAAAATATAGCTTTAATACAAACATTTTCAAATTGTTTTAAGTTTCATTGAAAAAAAAAAAAAACAAGCGAGTAAATGTGTAAGCATAATGATAGTTTTTATTGCTATTCGAGTTTATGATTTGTATTACAGGAAACAGGCTTCTCAAACTTCCGAGAACTGAAGATGTTAATACTTTGTAGTCCCTCCTTTTTCTTATTACGGTTTTTATCCGATCGGGCATTGATGTAATCAGGCTGTGTAAAGTATCCTCATACCACACTTTTTCAATCAATTTGTACAACTCAGTTATTGTCCGTGGCTTCTTATTCACTACCTGAGCCTTAATACAATCGGGTTCAGGTCAGGGCTGTTTCCAGGCCACTCCAATGTTGCAATACTATTCCCGGTTAGAAAATTTTTGACCTGGAATGGAAAAAATGCATTTAAAATCATAAAACTTTACGAATGATTTGCTAATATTTTGGAGAAGGTAAAAAATGGCACTTACCAATTTCGCGCGGTGACAAGGCGCAGAATCGTCTTGGAAAATCAGCTTATCTGAGTATGCTAAGTGTTCTTCTAAAGATGGTAGCAGATTGTTTTCCAATATTTTTTTATATTTTTCTGCGTTCACCGTTCCATTTATTAGAGCCAGACGTCCAACGCCGTAATAGGAAAAATTTTCCCCAAATAATCCTTGAGCCTCCTTGTTTCACGGTTATTGTCACGTCGAGGGTGGCCGCGGTGTAGTGGTAACATCATCGCTTGTCACGCTACAGGTTCACGGTTCGAATCCTGATGTCAATAATCATCTATTTATTTCGCATGAAATAAATAAAAAGTCGATCAATTGCGAAAGCTTATGTCAACTCTACTGCGAAGGCATAACACTGGCAGTAGGGCGGTCATATGGCTAATATGCAACTTGATCGTGGTGATGACATCAGGAGGACGGAAAAAAATACTGTGAATCATGAGCAACGACAAAAGCAAAAAACAAACAACCTCCCCAGTTATCTGGACAGCCACCCTTGGAGTTCACTGAAACTTAATACCAGCTGAGTTTCAAACCAACTACACCAATCTGTCTTTCTCTCTGTCTCTTCCCCTTTCCTCAAAAACGCCCATGTCCTAAAAAATTAGTATAAGGGTATTCATAACCCCTTTCACACGTGCAAATTATAAAAAAAAAAAAAAAAAAAAAACTCATCATTGAATCTTTCTCCAGTTCTTCGCCTCACTTACTGTATTCCGTCAGAGCCGAATATGATGAACTTGGAATCATCTGAGAAGATCACATTTTTCCAATCTGTTATGGTACAGTTTTCATGATCTTTGGCCCACTGGAGATGTGTTAGGCCCATTCGTTTATTTAGAAATGTTTTTTTTTTTTGACAGGTCTTCTTGCGTTCAAGCCAGCTTCTTGAAGTCTTGGTCTTAAAGTCCCTGAGCTTATTTCTTATCCTCCAGCCTCTACAAAGTCTGTCCTTAAATCATCAGCAGTTTTGAATCGATCACGCAAACTTATTCGTTTTAAAAGTCGATCTTCAGCGCTGGTGTTCTTTCTTCTGCGACCCGTCCACTTTTTTCTTAGCAATGACTCTATTGCCCCGAATTTTTTGATGAATTGAGCCACCGACGACTTGCTGCACTTTTCGCGCTATATCACGAATACTTAATTTTTCATATTTTAAAGTCATTATTTCGACTTTTGTTTTTTCACTCATTTTTTTTTATTTTCCATATTAATAAAATTATTTTCACTTTCACTCAAACTACTTTTTTTCAATGAACTATTACAAAGTGGACTATGATAGAATCACGTCATCAAAGCCTTTTTGTGCAAAATCCTAAAAAACTACCTGCTAGTTCTCAGGATAACCTACTAACAGAACCATAACAAACATAAAACAGAAACTCAAATTCATCTCCAAACAAAATAAATATATAGTTCTTCAGTGCATATCGTCCCATGTAGGACTGAGCGGAAATGAAGCTGCTGATGACCTTGCTAAAAAAGCCACCAGACCAGAACTTTCGCCAGAATAAAAACCAACACAACAAAAACATTAAACCCAATAGACATAGAAGAACACAAACAAATATGTCATCTAAATGCCAAATGTTGAAAGAACATTAAAGAGCTAGGCAAGGCAAACTCTGACGCCCCAAGAAGAAAAGCAGTGGCGAAGTTGAGAATGACTACTAAACACTACTGTCTACCCCACCACCTGTTCAGAATCAATTCAATTCAATTCAATTCAATTTTTTCTTTATTCATATATGCATAAAAAGTTAGTTTACAATTTTACATACAATATTTCAATAAGTTAATACACCCCGCGCAACAAAAAAAGCCGCACATGGTAATTTTTAACAAAATGGAAGAAATCTAATAAATGATGACTAATCACTGCGTAGTCACTTTGTATTTTTGATGTTTAACATCTAAGTTAACACATTCCCCAATTTGACAATACATTTCGTAGCCTAATTGAAAAAAAAGTAATGATCGTGAAGTTCAGACTACAAAATATCAGATATTACCCAAGTACTATCAATACACATAAATTAAAAAAAGAGCAACAATTTGAAAAGCAAATTTCTTTTTTCATATTTTTATTAACTAAGAAACCTTTTTACATAATTTAAGACTTTCATAATACTAAAAAATGATTCTAGTATTTCGTAGCACCACCCTTCGCCCCAACAACGTCATGAACCCTGTTTGGCATGGAGGCATAGAGATTACCGAGGTAATTGTTATTAAATTCATTGAACCACACTTCTTCAATGATACTCTTTAGATGCTGCATGGTTTTTGGTTTCTTATCTTGGATCTTCTTTCCCATAAGAGCCCAGACATTTTCGATGGGGTTGAGATCTGGATTGTTTCCCGGCCAAATTAGGGATTCTATTCCCAATTCTTCTTTCAAAGTTTTAATCTGTGGAGGAAATTTAAAAATTAAAATCATAAGATTTTCAAAACACCCATAAATATGGAAAAAAAAAACCTCGAATTACTCACAGATTTTGCTCGGTGGCAAGGTGCTGAATCATCTTGAAAAATTGGTTTTGATGTTTATGCTGTTATCATTTCCATACTCAGTACAACATCATCTAAGATAAATTGTTTGTACTGCATGGCGTTAACAGTGCCCTCGAGCATAATTAGAGATCCAACTCCGATTGCGGTGATGCATCCCCACACCATAACATAAGGAAAATGTTTTACGGTGTGAGCTATGCATTCGTCGCTGTACCGTTCCCCTTTTCTACGACGAATTATCTGCTTCCCATCCGGTCCAATTAGGTTAAACTTGGACTCATCAGAGAACACCACATTTGACCAATCTTGAACACTCCAGTTTTGCCTTTCCTTAGCCCTTCATTTTGCTGGTCAGAAGTGGCTTTTTCGCTGGTCTCCTTGCTAGCAAACCCATCTCGTTGAGACGATTCTGGATAGTTCTGATGCTAACTTCAGCCCCAGTAGCTTCTCGCAGGTCAGCTCTTAACTCCGATGCATTTTTAAACCTGTTTCTCAAGCTTAGCCTCTTCAGTTCCCGGTCCTCCCGAACAGTGGTACATCTCTTCAATCCTGTGCCAATTTTTCTGTCCAGATTATGATCCCGACGATATTTGTTACAGAATCTTCTTACAGAACTCTCATTGCATCCAATTTGTCGAGCAATTTCACGAAATGACTGATTCTGTTTGGATAAGGCGACGATAACTGCCTTATTTTCTTTACTCAATTGTACCCTTTTAGACATCGCGATATACTCTTTTCACTTTTATTTAAGAAATACAACTGCACGCACTGTTAAATACTGTCAGAATGAATTCCGACACATTCCAAAATGTGCATTACCTAACCCGCAAGCAATAAAATATAATTCGGCGAATCCCTTAAAGGTAATTAGCGCAAAAAAATGGAAAACCCGTATGCGGCTTTTTTTGTTGCACGGGATGTACATACAGAATAGTTAGTGGCATCTATATTTAATAAAAATAGAGGTGAAGCCACATTTAAAATTATTAACTTTGTGTGGGGTGTACAAAGGTAGATAAAAAGAAAAGGATAGAGATGATAATAAGTTAAGATTTATATAAAACAAAATTCAGCAATTGTGGGAAGGAAAGTAATCTTAAACAATTAAAAAATTAAAAAAGTATAAATTCAAATAATATTATAGCTACATATAGGTATATACTAATAAAGCAAAAAAGCAAATGGGCAAATCATTTTTTTTTTATGCTGTGTAGCGCAACAGATTCTCGATTTCGTGATGGTTAAAACCAAGAAGCCATGATTTCGTTGCTTTTATAAACGCATAGAAATTTCTTGTGGATCGAATTTCCAAGGACAAAGTGTTAAATAGTTTGCATCAGACAATGGAGTAAGAGTTTCTGTAACTTGTAGTACGAAAAACGGGAATATTTACAACAAAATTCGAATAGCTACGTAAGCTGCGTATGTCAGAAATCGGGCTTTCCAAATACGCGCCTCTCATGAAAAAGACCTTCAAAACTTTAAAATAAAATAAATGTCGCAAAGGAAGAATTTTCAAGGTTCTAAACAAGTCCATAGTGTGTGATGAACGGCGCGAACTACAAACTTTTCGTATAGCAGATTTTTGAGTGACAGTCAGTTGTTATAGCTTACTAAAATAAGCGCCACCCCAACTACAAAGTCCATATTGCAATCTCGAATGGAATAATCCATAATAGACCATTTTCATAGTGCTAGAAGGGCAATACTTCCTAAGGCGAAAAAGACAACGAGTAGAAGTAAGAAGATATTTTTTCAAAAAAGAAATGTGCTTAGACCAGTTCAAATTTTGGTCAATAGTAACAGTTAATACTGCAGTCAGCGCTTCTATTGAAAGTTAGACCATTTTGGAAACTGCATCGGTTGTTTAACAGGTCATGGCTTTCACAATCATGGGAATGGAATATTATATCTGAGTCAGGGTAAGACTGAAATACATTAATTTAGTTTTGCTACTAACAATAAGCCTGTGTTCCGCAAATCAGCAGTAAAAAGACGTCATGGTTTATGTTAGCTATTAAATCTAATGGACTAACTGGACAATATGCAATTCCAAGGTCGTCGGCAAATGCTTTAGTTTTACCCAAGAATGGAAGAGTAAATAGGGTATTTATATATATTAGGAATAAAATTGGACCAAGTACAGAACCTTGGGGCACTCCTATGTTATTTGTTTTTGGACTGCTTACATTGCTTCCAATTTTTACATATTGTATCCTATCGTTAAGATAAGACACAAACCATTCATATATGAATCCTCTGAATCCGGCCTTATATAATTTATCTAGGTGAATTATATGATTAACCATATCAAATGCCTTAGTAATATCGACAAAAAGGCCAGCGCAAAAGTGTTTGCTATCTAACCCTTTATACAAAATAGAGCAAAAATCCAATAGGGCATCTTCAGTGGAAAGACCAGCTCTGAAACCAAACTGCATGGGACTAAAAAAATCTATATGATTAAGATAGGTCAAAATTCTTCTTTTAACTACTTTTTCAAAAACTTTGGAAATCGAAGACAACAACGAAATTGGCCTATAATTGGATTTGTCTGTCTTGTTACCCTTTTCAAATAATGGAACCACTACAGCGCATTTCAGTTCAGCGGGAAAAGTACCAGACATAATGCTGAAATTAAAAAGGTAGGACAAAATATCTACTAAGTTGGGCCCAATTTTCTTTAGAATCAAATTCGAAATCTCATCATTACCATGTGAATTAGAATTTGGAAGAGAATTTATTGTTTTTAGCAATTCAAATCCTGTAATCGATTCAAAAACGAAGCTGTTCCTGTAGTCATTGCCTAGAGTACCAGGCTTAGTGCAGCAATTACAAGAAGTTTTCGGGCTACCTGAAAAAGAGGACTGTCCAATAGAAGCAAAAATATAATTGCTATTCGAAATATAAATACTACCTTTTTTTAGTGTGATGGGATCTGAGTTAGGGCAAACTTTTCGACTAACAATACTGTTAACGACTTGCCACTCTTTCTTTAGATTCCCACTTGCCGTTTGTAATTTGGAGTGAAAATACCTATCCCGAGCGATTATAACTTCCTTATTCACATTTTTGCAAAGCTTTTTAAAACGACTTTTTAAGCAACTATTCAATGGATGTTTCCAACATTTTTTTCTCAATTTGTGTTTTTGATTTATTTTTTTGATAAGGGTACGATTTATCCAAGGTTTAAGGCGATATTCCGATTTTTTGTGTGTGAAATCGGGATAAAACCGAATGCCAACTGCTAACTCTGTAACGAGACCAATGCGGACCAACAACACCTCCTCACCTGCCCGAACCTCAACCAGCAACACCAACAAGAAAACAACCTAACAGCGCTATACTTGGAAGCCCGAAGGAAAATGGAGAAAACCCAACCCTGCCATTGGAAACAAACAAGTTCTCAAGATAATTGAAGTTAAAGAATTTGTTTACCCTGTCCGGATTTCTATGTCCGTTACTGTATGCAATTCTATGACAGCAATACGATTTTCTTTTATACCCCACACCATATTAACCATTAACATTCGAATAAGAATCTCGGCAATTAGGGAATTTCTGATTGGAGCTGATACATATCGCCCGGAACCGTAAACGATGACGAATAAGGGAACAAATTACCAAAGTAGTACCAGAGAAGAGGTTCATAATGGAAGTGTAACTTTCAGTTTCAGAATTTTGACAACGTTACGAGACTCGGATATGTGCGTAGATACTTTAACTTACTTTGCTATTGTCCTCCATGTTCTGCAGGAACTTCTCAAATATATCCTCCGCTCTCGCCATGTATTTGTTCACTTTGGCTTTGGCAATGAACTTGCGTTCATCATTGCAGTCATCTGAAAATACACATGCACTATGGAAATGCAGAACATGTTCTGTATTGGAACTCACCTTTAGCGCCAGATAGCAGCACATCAACGCCCTTCTTGTACCCCTTGTACGCATCCTCATACTCCATGTTGACCTCCGCCTGAACTGCCCGGCTAAACTCTAGCGCTGCCTCGTATATGTAGTCGTTATCTTCGCCCTCAAATGACACCATTGGTGTTAAAATCTTTGAATAATCTTTCATCCTTTCTTTTTGTTCAGATTTGCATTCCTCCACTGAGGCCTCCACCAATTCCTTCTGTGGCACCACAATCTCTTCAACAAACGACTGCACGAGCGTATTATCTTTTTTCGGATCAACTAGACTGAGATTATCATCATATTGAATGTCGAGGTTATCACAGATCGCCGCTATGTTGCCCTTTGCATTGAGATCGTGGTGTCTTGGTGAATTCTCCACCGAATGACCATCGTCAAAGAAATGCATAAACGCATGCGATTTATACAAAGCTGGATGTTGTGCTACAAAGTCCAGTAGCTGTAAAATATATTCTTTCCTGCTTTGTATGACTTTGGCATCGAATCGCTTGAAGTAGCTGTGATCAGAGGGCTCAGGTACTACACCGTTCAGGTGCATTGTTTTATGACGGCGAGATATCTCCCGATGTAGGCGTTTTACGTCGTGGAATCTTTTCCACACAGTGATGCAAGTCAGGGCTTCTGGAACAGACCGTGGAAAGACCTGTGGGAAAAAAGTTCTTATTGGACATCTGTTGCGGCTGGAGAGGAGTATTTTTCACTCACAATTGAAGTAATCTTGTAGATGGTGTAACCCTTTTTGTGGGTTATCGAATCGGTTACAGTGAAGCTGTGAATCCAGCCACCGAGATTTTGTGTCATTTTTGTAAGGAATATTTACATTTCCCAATTAAGAAGACGATTTGTTTTGTAAATATCGGAAAACGAATTAAATTAGAATTTCAGGAATTTTGACAGTGGGCCGGTGACATATAAGGGGTAAGTTCAAGAAGGCAGTTCTTTCCTATTGCCATACTGACACCATTCAGTGAAATTGATTTATTTTTTAAGTTTTAAAAAGTACCTTAATAAGGTGCGTACCATAATGAGATAAGGCAGTTTGCGAAAGGGCTACGAACAGTCAGGGAGGTCCAGGCACGCAGGTAGAATCGTTACACAACTTCATTTTGTACAGCACGGCCACCAAATCTTCCCGCTACTAGCACTAGAGGGAATATGTTGTTCGCTGGAACAATACCTAGATAAGAACGAGAGAAAAATGTCATCTATCAGTACAATTAATTAGCGAACACAAAATAAAAAATTCTGCGTGAAATTTTAGTAAATTGTACAAAATGGCAACATCAGTTAGTAAGGAAAAAAAAAATTGGAATTTTATTCTAAAAGTGGTTTGTAATTTCATTTGTGTTTACACATTAACGGAAACGATAAGTATTTCGGAGCAAAAATAATATTAGGATATATTTAAATGAAAAAAATTCCCGCATTTCGACTTTTATAAAGGTGACTGCATTCTTAGTTAATTTTGAGTTAGGATTTGACAAAAAGTTTAGTGCCTAGTTAAGACTTTATTAAATTTTTAGGTAGTTGACACACGGCCCAAGACTGTTTTTTGCTAGTTTAACTAGATTATATTTAACGGCTAAATTAAAACAATTGAATGCTATTGAGAAATGTAGAAAGTGACGACTATATAAGACAAGAGGCCGTTCCATGATTTTGTTACCTATTGAATAGCGGAAAGTGTGCGCATGGAACGCGGCCAATATCTACATCGACATCCTTATATAAAGTCTCTGAATGCTTCCATTTCGCTGCACATTTGCCAAAACAAACAAATGTCAAAACATTTGACAATTTTTTTTTTTTAAATTTTTGTCTCATGTCTGCCTGATTTCATCATACTTTTACAAATTTTTGAATAATTTTCACAAATCATTAGCATGAACGATATAAAACGAATCAAGGATCAACAAAGAGAAGCCCATCCTGGATTTGACTCTTATATAGAGTGCATGACACGATCTCTTTTCACTGGTTTAGCAACGTTTTGTTTGGGTAACATCGTTGGCAGTTTCTCTTGTTTGTCAAATTATATAAGTTTATTTGGGTTTTCTTAGGTTTTTCTGGTTTCTATTTTACACAAAGAATTGTCCAATCCAAGCTTGTATATCCTCGGCAGTGGAATATCCTAATTTCATCACTTGGTGCCGTTGCGTTATCTTATAAAGTCACGAGCGATCGAACGAAATCGTGTCAAGCTGCTTGGATGGCAGCAGAGGATAAGCACACTATTCTAAAGGAAGACGAGTATTAAGTTGAAACATAAAATATAGTTTAAGTAGCGTATAAGTAACAAATCATGCTGAGGAGGAGAGTAATGTGTTTGGGTGTCCAAGCAGTCAGGCAAAGGTGGGCACCTTTCCTAGGAAGTAATAGGTGTCTGTTGCGGTTTAAGTACACGCAGTTCACTGGGGTAAAAGGCATCCGCAATCGCAAGAGTTTGTTTGATTCGGATAAGGGGAATGATGGTGTTGGAGAGGGAGATAGAACAACAGATTTTGACCGCGGATTGAACTTGGAAGACAGAGACTACGAAGAAGTAGCCAACTCAGCTATGAATCTGTTGCGAGACCATGACATCGAACAGAATGTCCTTGTCCTGCAGCCGTACATCAAGTGGGGCGCAAAGAAATCCGCCGTCAGTCCAGACTTGCAGCTGAAAGAAGCCGAAGCATTAGTCCACTCGCTGCCGAATTGGAATGTTCAGATGAGTATGAAGGTGCCTCTGGAATCTCTTGAGAAGCGTACTCTCTTTGGCTCTGGTAAACTGGAGGAACTGAAGAAAATCGTCAACAAAGCCCGCTCAGGTACAAAACCACTGACTTCTATGTTTATCAGCAAAGGAACGTTGAGTTTCGCACAGAAACGTGCACTCGAAGCGGAATTTGGGATTCCCATTCTGGATCGTTATTCAGTGGTGATTCAGATCCTTCGGTTGCATGCAACGACAGCGGAAGCAAAGCTTCAAGTGGCAATGGCAGAGATTCCATACATTTGGGGACAAATGAAGGATGCTAATTTGTCTACATCCCGTAAGCAAGGTTACACCCTATCGGACATTCAGAAAGAGATGCTGAAAACACGTGAGCGAAAGCTGAAAGACGAGCTGGACAGCATTAGAGTGCACAGGAAACTCATACGAAGCAAGAGGAAACAGAAGAACTACCCCATTGTGGCAGTGGTTGGCTACACCAATGCTGGCAAAACGTCTCTGATAAAAGCGCTAACCAATGAACAGACAATGCAGCCACGGGATCAACTTTTTGCCACATTGGACGTGACAGCACATGCAGGCATGTTGCCATGCAATCTCGAGGTCATCTACATGGACACTGTGGGATTTATGTCAGATCTGCCGACGGGATTAATTGAGTGCTTTATTGCCACACTGGAAGATGCTATGATGGCGGTGAGTAAAGAGATTTCCTTTCTCCGGGAAAATGACTTATTCTCTTTTGATTCCAGGATGTTATCATTCATGTTCAGGATTTGTCCCATGAGAGCTGGTTGGAACAACGTCTTCATGTGGAGAAAACGTTGGAATCTTTAACGGCAAATCTATCGCATATAGAAAATTTGGAACTTCCTCCTATTATAAATGTTGGCAACAAGATTGATCTTGTTCGGGGTGAGACAAAGGGCGTAGGTGAAGATCTGCAGCTAGTTTCTTCGAAGACCTTCAATGGGATTCAGAATTTGGTTGAGGACGTCGAGAGGAAGGTTTTAGAGGCGACCGGTCGGAAGAAGATTACAATGAGAGTAAAGAGTGGAGGTTCCGAAACTCCGTGGTTGTATAAGAATGCTGCTGTGGTCCGAGCAAGAGCTGACCCGAAAGATGATGAGAGTATCCTGATCGATGTGATTATTACGGACAGTAAAATGCAACAGTTCAAGCACCATTTCTGTAAGAGATGAACGATTGATGTGGTAGGCTAGTTGAGTAAAAAATAAATAGGGTTTTTTAAAGTGAGATTTTGCGTTTGTAGTTTATTGTAGGTGTCTCCACAGTTCGTGGTGGACCTGAGTATGAACCAACACGCTTCTCAAGCCAGCACGATCTCTTACCACGCTGGTAACGTACGAACAAAATGTCTTTCTTTGATAAAGTCTACGCTTTTGCACCGTATATCAGGACTTGGATGGCGAATCTCTCAGCCTCTCCTTTATTATTCTCAAGAGAGCCTTACTACTGAATTGCCTTCTTAACCCAAAGAAACAGCGATTGATAAGAGTTATTCTCCATTTTATTCTTGAATTCTTTAAAGTTGTATTTGTCCATCGTTACGTTTTGGCCAAGGCGTCGACGTTGGGAAGCATTACAGCATATTTAACCTTATCCTCATTTATAATTTCATTTCATTTATTTATTTAGCAGTATTTCGCTATTAATATCAATAATTTATAAAGTATATTATATATACCTTACATAACTAACAATATTTTGCTTAAATCTAATTAAATTATTCTCTACTTTGAGTTCACTAGGTAGCTCATTAAATAGTTTAAATCCATTATAAACTAACATATTCTGAGCTGTTCGAGTTCTTAGAAGTGGAAGACGTAGATCCAACCTATTCCTTACATTATAATTGTGCACTTCTCCGACATATCTTAACTTACTACATAAATAATTTGGCAACAAACCATTTTTCATCTTAAATACAAACACTAAGCCATTCATAACTGTTTTTTGATTAATACGAGGGTGGGTCAATAAGTCCCAGAAAAATGAAATAAGGAACACTCTTTTCGGCATAAAAACATTTTATTTTTCAACATAGTCTCCTTTTAGCTCTATACACTTCATCCAACGTTTCTCCAATTTTTTGATGCCCTCCAAATAATACGATTTCCCGAGCCCCTCAAAATAAGCGTTTGTTTCAGCGATGACCTCTTCATTCGACCCAAATGTCTTACCTCCTAGCCATTTCTTCATGTTTGGAAACAAGAAATAGTCGCAGGGGGGCTAAATCTGGGGAATATGCTGGATGAGGGAGGAGTTCGTAGCCTAACTCATGCAATTTTGCCATTGCGACTGCGGACTTGTGCGCCGGTGCGTTGTCCTGGTGAAAAAGAACTTTTTTCTTCGCTAAATGCGGCCGTTTTTGCTTCAAATCGGCTTGGAATCAATCCAGCAGCTCTGCGTAATATGCGCCGGTGATCGTTTTACCCTTTTCATGGTAATCGATGTGAATAACACCGCGCGCATCCAAAAAAAACTGTCGTCATGACCTTGTTTGCTGACAAACCCGACTTGGCCTTTTTCAGCTTCGATTCATCAGGAGAAGTCCATTGTTTTGACTGTTCCTTGGTTTCTGGTGTGTTATGGTGAATCCAGGCTTCATCCACGGTTACGAAACGGCGCAAAATCTAGGCCGAATTTTTCTGGAACATCGCCAAACACACCTTTGAAGTTGTCAAACGAATGCGGTTATTGTCGATTGTGAGCAAACGCATCACCCATCTTGCGGAAAGCTTTTTTCATGTCCAAATATTTATGTAAAATCGAAATCACTGAGTCATGCGATAAGCCTGTGGCCTCTTCAAGCTCGCGCAATTTCACTCGCCGATCGTCCATTATCAAATCATGGATTTTGTCGACCATTTCTGGTGTGGTGACCTTAATTGGGCGACCAGAACGTTCGGTGTCACTTGTGCTTTAACGACCGCATCGAAATTGAGTAAACCAGTGGTGAATGGTTCCAGTCGATGGTGAAGAGCCCCCATAATATTTGTCAACCAAACAAAATTTGGTTTGCGTGATAGTTTTTTCTCGCAAAAAATAGTGTTTAATGAGCACTCGAAATACACTTTTTCCATTTGAACGAAAGTGCTAGTAGGCGTCTATATAAAATGGCTGCCACAACAAAACTATTTGACAGATCTGTCTGAAAATTTGGGTGCGTTCTTTTGAAAGATGATTCTTGACAAAAAAAAAAAATTAATTTAAGGTGACGACGTTTTAATTTTCAGGGACTTATTGACTCACCCTCGTACTCAACGATTTCAAAACATCAAGCATTACTGTTTTAGGGAGTCTCCAATTACATCTTAATATTACTCTCATAACTTTATTTTGTAACTTTTGCAATCTGTCTATCATCCCGATATTTCCTAAATATAAGACCGTTGAACAGTATTCAAAGTGAGGTTTTATAATAGTATTGTTTACATTAATTGCACACAGCATAGACATCCTTCTAATCCTTGCAAAAAACGACTTTTTTACTAATCTGTTTTGAAATATACTCAAAATGGGCTTTGAAATCTAACTTGTTGTCAATTACAATTCCTAGTTATTTGATTTCGTTTACGATTTCTATTATTTAATTATTAATTAGATTACCTTTATCAGATTCTCCGTTAATAATCATGCCCTTTGTTTTACTTATGTTTAAACTTAACTTATTCATCGTAAATCACTTACCCAGTTCATTTAAATCTAAATTTAACTTATCTATACATTCATTTGCATTTTTACCCGAAACATATATTAGACCATCATCAGCAAATAATTTTAATGATGCATGTTTAACAACTTTCGGCATATCATTAACATATATTATACAGTCCTTGAGGAACGCTTGGCTTGACATTTATCGTATTAGACACGTTTTCTCCAACTTTTGTCCTCTGTCTACGCGCTCGCAAATAAGATTCAAACCACGCCAGTTTTTTGCCTTTTACTCCATATTTCTCCAGTTTTGCTAGCAGGATCATTCTGTCGATTGTTTCGAAAGCCCTTCTAAGATCAATAAAAACAGCAACAATTGACCTCCTTTGATGCACATCAGTCTTCCAATCTGCAACAACTAAGTTTATTAGCGTCTCACAGCTGTGTTTTCCTCTGAAGCCCGATTAGCAGTCTGCAAACAGATGCTTGCCTTCCATATAGTTCTGCAGCATATTTTGTACAGTTTTCTCCAATATCTTCCTTAGGTTTTGTGGAGTTTTTGAACTTCTCTATCGGAACTACTACCGATTCCTTCCAGCAGTCTGGGGAAATGCCCTCATTCAGCGATTTATTTATGATTTTACACAACATTGTGCCAGTCGAGTCACTTATTATATTAATACTCAACAACTTTGTATCTGTTTTATTTTTCATATTTCTTAAGATAGTCTTTAGTTCATTTATTTGTATACTGCCGAAACTAAGGGTACTGTTCATTTCTTCAATAATGTTCACATATTGTACATCAATAATAAGATAATAAGACTCATCCGCTTTCAATTCGTTACTAGTGAATGCTAAAGTAACTACCGTCCTCGTTCGGCCACTGATGTCGATGTTGTTCGCATAGCTATGTTTTTGTGCAGAATTGTGAAGGATTCGTTTTTCTTGGATTTTCACACTATTTATTCCGGAATAGATAAAAAAAGACCCGCATTACAGCGAGTAGCGATTTACCAGGCCCAAAACTACCAATCACCTCGTAAGCGATGCTCAGGAGGCGTACACCTCTGTAAATGCCGCAGATTATAAATATATTTTACAGATGATCATCTCCTGCAACCCTGTTGCGTTGAAATTTACAAAGACCCATATTAAGGTCATATCTATGAATCTATGAACATCGTTCATTGGTATAGTTGACCAGATTATCCATCCATATACCATCTTTTTGATTTCTTTTTAAAATTGCTATAAAAATTCCATTAAATACTTTCCAAAGTTCTTTGGTTTTTTGAAGATAGTACAATTTCCGAAAATATGGAAAATAATTTAATTTAAATGGCTGTCGCGGATCGCCTGACAGTAGTATACTTTCGATGGTTTGGGGCTCTATTTCACGAATAGCTCGATCAATATTATGCTTAAGTGCCTTAATCGTGTCTGGATAGTCACCATAACATCGATACTTAACGGCGCACCACTAAAAAAAAGTCCATTGACGTCAAATTGCAGTTCCTCGGAGGACGGCTTGTATGGCACGTAGCGCCGTCTTGCTGGTACCAGAGATCGTCCAAGTTCATTTCATCAGTTTCTGACAAAAAAAAAAAAAAAAAAAAATTCGGTTATTATGCCTCTGAAGCGCTCTCCTTTAGTCGTAACATTGTTGCCATCTTCATCTCCGAAGAAAAATTGGCCAATAATGCCGCCATTCCACAAACCACACCAAACAGCAACAGCAGCAAAACTTTAGGCTGAGCGCACGCATGAACACGGGAATAACTTTTGTTATCAATTAGCATGCCAATCTCACGAACTTTCTTCACAATCTTGTTATAGCAGGGATGGTTGGTGCATTATATTGTAATATGCGAGCTACGGCTCGAGTAGATAAAACAATTATTCTGTGAAAATTTATTTCTTTATTTTCTAGTCTATAGAACAATTCAAGTTCACACTATACTATTCTTCGCAAATTCTTTTCTTAAAAGGTCTCTTTCCTCTCAAATCACTTTATCTCCTTTCAATTACTTAATTCACAAATCCAAACTAATTACTTTTTCTTGTTCACTCTCAACTTTCAATTTATCACCAAATTACAACTTCGCCCATTATCACTTTTCCAATCTCTTCGCCACGGTTCTAAACCAACTGTGTCTTTTTTTGATCGCCATCTGTCCTTATATAGCAGAAGTTTCTGATAGCCAGAAACTTCTAGCAAATTCTTCGACCACTGGAACAAGAGAAATAATTCTTGCAGTTATAATTCCCTTTTATCCCTGATATTATTCGTCTCTTTCGTTGACATGAGCTGTGGAGACTTCGTCCCAGACACGAACCTCGAATGAAAGGACAGTTCGAACCAAAATTCTGCCAGAATGGAAAGTCACTTCGGAATTTGCTGCATAGACATAGGAGCGTAGTTATTATTATGCTACACTGCCCCCCTCTTAGACGTGTTCGTCCCGAACATTTCGGCCATTGTATCGACTCAGTCGGTCCACATGAACCACTTTCATTTTGGCCCTTGGTCCTCGCTGGATGCGGTAGACAACATCGTTGATGCGGGTTACTATTCTGTAGGGACCTTCCCAGTTCCGCTGTAATTTAGGTGATTTCCCCTTTTGGCGATGGGGATTATACAGCCACACCAGATCTCCTTCCTGGAATCCTGACGTTGTTGCCTTGGCATCATACCTGGTCTTCATGCGATCGCTCGTCATCTTAATCTGGCTTCTGGTCCTTTGGTGTATGTCCCTAAGCCTTTCCCTAAGGTCCGCCACGTACTCTTCTTCATTTCTGGGCTCATTGGTAGGAGATCCAAATTTCACCTCACTGGGTAAACGAGCTATTCCACCAAATAAGATTTCGAACGGCGTATGTCGAGTAGTGCTATGCACGGCACTTCTATAGGCCATCAAAAACAAGGGAATCTGCCGGTCCCAATCCCGTTGGTAGTCACCTACGACCTTCGAGAGATGTTCGTCCAAAGTCCTATTGAAACGCTCCACCATACCGTCCGACTGTGGATGAAGCGGGGTTGTCCTTGTCTTTTTGATTCCGAGTAGTTGGCACATCTCTTGGAAGATTCTTGACTCGAAGTTCCGCCCTTGGTCAGAATGCAATTCCAAGGGCACACCGAATCTGCTAACCCAATTGTAGACGATCTGCTCCGCCACGGTTCTGGCTTCCTGGTTAGGGATCGGAAACGCTTCCGGCCACTTACTGAAGTAGTCCATCACTACGAGTATATACCGATTACCATTGTCGGTTTCCGGAAAGGGCCCTGCGATGTCAATGGCGATTCGTTCGAAAGGTGCTCCCACGTTGTATTGGTGCATCTTACCTCGAGTTTTGATTCTCGGACCCTTGCTAGCTACACACACGTCGCATTTTCTGCACCAGTCTTCGATATCTTCCTTCGCTTTTAACCAATAAAAACGTTCTCGTACCTTTTCTAGCGTCTTATTCACTCCCAAGTGGCCTCCGGTCGCCCCGCCATGCATTTCCTGTAACACCTCCTTGACCCTCGTCCGCGGTACGACAAGCTGCATTACAAACGACTTTCCGTCGGAGGATTCCCATTTTCTTCTCAGAACACCTTCTTGGACATGGAGGGAGTCCCACTGCGCAAAATATGCCTTTAAGGTCGGGCTTCTGTGAGAGATGTCCTGATGATCCGGTTTCTCCATGTTCTCCTTCCAGGCCAGAATCGGCTCGATATCCGGGTCTTCCTTCTGAGCGTTCCGGATCTCATCTACGCTCCAGCCGGCGATAGGTTCGGCTCTCATTCTTTGGATGGAAACCAGCTCCCGTTCTTCCTGACGCGCACAATGTTTACAATCCGTTCTGCATGGTCTCCGGGACAGTGCATCCGCATTAGAGTGGAGTTTTCCTTTACGATGCTGTATTTCGTAGTCGTAGATTTGCAGCCTTTCGATCCATCTTGCGACCTGACCCTCAGGACTCTTGAACTGTAATAGCCATTTTAAGGCTGCATGGTCTGTGCGAAGAACGAACTTCCTCCCGTAGAGGTATTTGTGAAAATGCTTCGTAGCCAAGATCAAAGCTAGAAGTTCCCGCCTTGTCACGCAGTAGTTCCTTTCTGGCTTAGAGAGCACCTTGCTGAAGTACGCAACCACCTTCTCTTGGCCGTCATGCACCTGGGAGAGTACGGCTCCTACCCCGACATTACTAGCATCTGCATCCACAACGAACGTTTCCCCGGGAGTGGGGTAAGCCAGTATCGGGGCATCGCATAGCCGTTGTTTAAGTGCCTTGAAGCTCTTCTCGCACTCAATTGACCATTTGAATTGTTTTCCCTTTTCCGTCAACTGGTGCAGGTTCTATGCGATCCCGGCGAAATCCTTCACGAACCGTCTGTAGTAGGTGGCTAGGCCCAGGAAGCTCCTTAGTTGGTGTTTGTCTTTGGGGACTGGCCAGTTTTTCACCGCTTCGACCTTCTCCGGATCGGTTCTCACTCCTTTCGCTGAAATTATGTGTCCCAGGTACTTGACTTCCGCTCTAAACAGGGCGCACTTCTTGGGGTTGAGCTTCAGGTGGGCACTTCGAAGCCTTTGAAACACATCCCTTAGATTGTCTCGGTGTCGCGCAAACGTTTTTCCTACGACGATGACATCATCCAAGTATACCAAACAGGTTTTCCATGTTAACCCTTGCAGGACACATTCCATCAATCGCTCGAAAGTCGCCGGAGCATTGCACAGCCCGAATGGCATTACCGTGAATTGCCATAGCCCATTTCCTGCGGTGAAGGCGGTTTTCTCCCGGTCTTCTGGATGGATCTGTACCTGCCAGTAGCCACTCTTCAAGTCGAGAGTGGAAAACCATCGGGCTCCTGATAGTGTGTCTAGCGTGTCGTCAATCCGTGGCAGAGGGTAGCTGTCTTTCTTGGTGACGTAATTGAGCTGCCGATAGTCCACGCAGAACCGCGTGCTGCCATCTTTCTTCTTAACCAGTACAACCGGTGATGCCCACGGACTTTTGGAACTTTCAATCAGACCTTCTTTCTCCATTGCCGACACCATCTCTGCAACTTCTGTCTGCTTTGCCAATGGAAGGCGCCTAGCAGGCTGACGAATTGGTCTAGTATCACCAGTGTCTATTCGATGTTGTACCAGGTGTGTTCGGCCGTATTCACCGTCCTGTGAGGCAAATACATCAGCGTACTCATTGATAAGATTCTCTGCCATAGTTCGCTGCTCCTGATTCAGCTCACTGGACTGGAGAATCGTCTCTCTCGTTTCCGCTGTCCAAGGTGATGGGAGAGGTTTTGGAGCATCACGTTCAGATATTGTTGCGACGGCGGTAATCGGCGTGCATTTTCCAGTCACCTCCCCTCGCCTTAGTTTGACAGTGTGTGGTCTTGCGTTCAAAACCCTCACTGGAACCATGGTGTTCTTTGGTTCGACTAACGTCTTTCCCACGATGTAGTCTTGAGAATTCTTCTCTGGGTCTGGTTCTACTATGTAGAATCGGTGGCTCCCAAGATCACCTTCCAGCTTCGTCCAAATGATTGTCTCTGAAGACGGCGGCAAAACTTCGTCTTTGCTGATGACTGTCCTGAGAGTTACGGCATTCTCATTTCCGTACACCATCGGAATCTCCACATTTCGATACCTCAGTACTTGCATCCCGATGTCCAAGATTACTTCATTTGCTTTCATGAAGTCTACTCCGATGATGCACTCGTCGCATATATCTGCCACCAGAAACGCATGGGAGAACGTCAGTCCTGCCAGAGTAATCGTAAGACGAACTTCTCCAAATACCTTCGCCATTTCCCCTGTTGCAGTCTTCAGGCAGTAGCTGTTGGTGTTGTGCAGCCAGGAGCTTTTGACGATATCTCTTCTTACAATGGAGGCAGTGGCGCCTGTGTCGATGGTGGCTACGCACTTCTTCTTGTTGATTAGTGCCTCCACTGTCAGGCTCTTGTTACCCCGTTTGGTTTGCGAAACTTGAATGGTGGTCCTGGGGGCCTCGATTCCAGTAACCAACTTCTGCCCCGCGAAGTTGGTCCTTACGCATTTCCCGACTGCTGGTTTTGGGAAGTCTGACTGACAGGATGAATGTTATCACCGCCAGATGCTTCCTCTCTGCTTCTCCTACTTCCGCAATGTGCACAATTTCCTCGTCTAGGTGCACTTCTGCACTGCCGTTGTAGGTGTCCGGTTTGGTTGCAATTCCAGCAACGGATTTGACTTCCGCGAGCTTTGTCTTCATCCAAGACGGCTGTTCTCTGGCATGAGCATTCCACGACGGACATTTCCCTGACACGGTGTATTCCCTGGTATGCTTGGTCCGCAGCCTTCATTGACAAAGCGAATGCCAATGCCTCGGGGAGTGTTCGCTTTTCAGCCATCCTTACAGCCATTTGCAGTTGTCTGTCCTCTATGGCCTGAATAAAAGCTTCCACCGCCATTTCGTTGATAAGCTCCTCACCGGCTTTAGGGTATGAAAGATGGGCTAGTCGCTCTATATCCGCCTGCAACTGTTGGAGCGTTTCCCCCCTTTTCTGGACTCGACTACGCAGCTGAACCCTGTACACCTGCTGCATGTGTTCATCCCCAAACCGCATCTCGATAGCCTGAACCAGAGAGTCGTAGTTCTGCTGTTTATCTTCCGGGATGGTCTGCAAGAGCTCCGCAGCTGGACCCCTCAGTGCAAGCGTGAGTGCAATAGACTTTTCTTCATCGTCCCAGCTATTGGTCATTGCGGCCGCTTCGAATTGCCTCTTATAAATTGGCCATGATGTTTGACCATCGAAGATAGGAGGCTGCATCTCCTTTCTTCTCAGTCCGTCAGTGGAATATTCCCGTGCTTTCTGTCTCTTCACGTTGCTGAGCTCCTTAGCAAGATTTTCGACTTGCTTTCCTACTATCTCGAATTGCGTATCCACTTTTTCAAACTGAGTCTCTATCTTCCCGAACTGAGTTTCATGTTTCTCAAAATTTTCATCGAATCTAGTTTCGACTTTTTCGAGTTGCGTCTCGACCTTCTCGATTTTCTCTTCGATCACTTCGAATTTGGATTCCAAGTTCTTGTTTTGCTCATCAAGTTTACTTACCAGAGCATCTAGAGAATTCTTTTGTTCGTCCATCGCTTTCTTTTGTTCGTCCAGCTTAAGTTCTAGAGAATTCCTTTGGTCGCCCATTGCTTTCTTTTGTTCGTCCATCGCTTTCTTTTGTTCGTCCAGCTTAAGTTCTAGAGAATTCCTTTGATCTTCTATTGCTTTCTTTTGTTCGTCCATGACTAACTTAAGTTGCAGGAGCAGACTTGTTATACCCGGGTCGGCTGCTGTACTTGCTGGTTCCTCTTCCACGTCAAACTCTACGTCGTGCGGATTTTCACCTTCCTGCGTTACTGCTTCTTCCAGACGAATCAGTAGGGCATCTTTTCCCCCAGTTGTGTCGAGGTTCCGCTTACTGAGTTCTGCCTTTAGTTGAGTTATAGTTAGTTTTCCCAATTTGCGACCCATTTTGCGCAACTAATTAACTCAACACAGAAATCGTTTTTTTTTTTTTTGTATTGTGCAATTTCACACCACGGAAATAGTTATTCACAGAATAAGTTTTATCCCAGCTTCTGACACCAATGTAATATGCGAGCTACGGCTCGAGTAGATAAAACAATTATTCTGTGAAAATTTATTTCTTTATTTTCTAGTCTATAGAACAATTCAAGTTCACACTATACTATTCTTCGCAAATTCTTTTCTTAAAAGGTCTCTTTCCTCTCAAATCACTTTATCTCCTTTTAATTACTTAATTCACAAATCCAAACTAATTACTTTTTCTTGTTCACTCTCAACTTTCAATTTATCACCAAATTACAACTTCGCCCATTATCACTTTTCCAATCTCTTCGCCACGGTTCTAAACCAACTGTGTCTTTTTTTGATCGCCATCTGTCCTTATATAGCAGAAGTTTCTGATAGCCAGAAACTTCTAGCAAATTCTTCGACCACTGGAACAAGAGAAATAATTCTTGCAGTTATAATTCCCTTTTATCCCTGATATTATTCGTCTCTTTCGTTGACATGAGCTGTGGAGACTTCGTCCCAGACACGAACCTCGAATGAAAGGACAGTTCGAACCAAAATTCTGCCAGAATGGAAAGTCACTTCGGAATTTGCTGCATAGACATAGGAGCGTAGTTATTATTATGCTACAATATTTTGGCAACACAGCACTCACTTTGAAAATAAGTTTTCAATATTTCTCGACGTTGTTCAAGCGTAAATCGATTCATTTCGTACTGCAGAGCTACGGCTCGAGTAGATAAAACGTTATTCTGTGAGATTATTTCTTTATTTTCTAGTTTATAGAACAATTCAAGTTCACACTATACTATTCTTCGCAAATTCTTTCTTTACAAGGTCTCTTTCTTCTCAAATCACTTTATCTCATTTCAATTACTTAATTCACAAATCCAAACTAATTACTTCTTCTTGTCAACTCTTAACTTTCAATTTATCACAAAATTACAACTTCGCCTATTATCACTTTTCCAATCTCTTCGTGCGTTTCGAAAACCAACTGCCCCTGCCTCGATCGCCATCTGTTCTGATCGCATTTCTGATAGCCAGAAACTTCTAGCAAATTCTTCGAGCACTGGAACGAGAAAATTCTGATGTAATAATTCCAAGATGACAGCTGCAGCCAATAATCTCTTGTGGTTATAAGTCTCTCTTAATTCCGCGACGTCGTCTTAGACATATTCCTTCTCTTCCGTGGACACGAACCTCGAATGTGTTCCAAAAAGACACTTCGGAATGTAATTTTGTGTTGCTTATTTTTGGGGTGTAGTTATTATGCTACATTATGTTACAATATGATACTGTGTTTCTGTCAATTTTTTGAGCGCGAAAGAGGTGTCAGTGTCAAAATAAGTTGTAATTTAAAAATAAACCAGCAGATGGCCCACCAGTTAGAAGTAATGTTTGGTCTGATGTTTTATTGTGAATGGCTCACTTACATGGCGAAAGATCTGCTAACAAAATTGTGAACAAAAAGACGCTGCATCTGTCCGTGTCACAGTTTCTGTAGTACATAAATGTTTGAGATCTCTGTTTTACTTAAAGCCATCTAATTTCCCGGATAGCGTTTATTTCTGGCTTATATCACTTAAGCATCTCGCACTAGTTTAACGGCTGCATGCAGCCTGTTCACGTGCAGATCCGATCGTTGTCCTTGGTACAATTGCTGGGGTCGTCAACAGTTGAATCGTCCTTATCCGAAGGTAGTTACCCATACGCATAACTCCCAACTTGGAGGGCTAAGCTTTTCGATGGATCCCACTTTGGGGATGCAAACGCTGCACAGTAAGGCCTCTTTCGTCCCCATCTCCTCCTTCTAAGTCCCTGACACAGTCTTGAAGATCGTTACAGACCTAAGCTTCAAATATATGGTAGCAGAACATATAAGGTATCTTACCTATTTACTAAGTAGTTCGACCTGACTGGAACTGTAGATGTTATGGTGGATTCCAACTTATGTAAACACTCTTCCTTATATACTTACTATTTTCGTAAAATTTATGTCTTCAAATAGCATTTAGCATTGAACCTAAAATTCATAAATTCGTCATTTCAGTGAGATTAAAATCCTTCGATTTGCACCCAAGAAACAATGGGCAATGAATCAACTTCACGCCAGAGCAGTTTTAAATTAAACTCTGCCACCAAAGGGTACGCAATGAAAATTTCAATCTTTTCAAAGTGCTAAACGTCGGCATTCGATTACATATCTCCAGGTGCTAATAAAACACTATCATGAAGATTATTCATTATTCTAATTGATGCATTCAATTACATACTTTCAGGTGACAACGATAAACTCGCACCAAGGCATATGCAATCATAATCTCAACTTCAGCTTTGTTAATCCAATTTTTCCCAGTGGACATGGTCCGCTGACCAAAGGTTATTCGGGAGAACTTTAAATGTTGTACGCGAGAAAATTAAAGGAAAGTTACAATCCGTCTGGAACGGATCGTACGATACCTTGTCCTTCATCTTCTCACCCATCCCTAATAAAGAGGACATGGCTTTGCGAAATTTTTAATTCAAATTCAATGATGTGCGTGTCTGTCTTTTAATATTAAAAATTCGTGAATTAGTAGAGTACACTTTCACAAACAAAAGATGAAAACACCGCAGACAGTCGCGCAAGAAAAAAAAATAAAAAATAAATATAGAGAACAAAAAAAAAAAAAAAAAATTGAAGAAAAAAGAGAGTATGAAAAGAATGCGTCCATAAAAGAGAACATGTTCTCCTTAAAAGAGTTGATCTGGAAACCGTATTTATGTAACTATACAACTTGCTATTTATGTAACTATAACTTGCTGGAGATCTGCATTGCAATTGATCGGAAAATTATTCACTGCTTAAAACTTGGTTTGAGCCAGTACCGCAACAATCAAGTTTATGATATAATACTTGCTTTACCTCCTAGTGGCGGTCCCCGGGCAACTACATGTATCAATCCTTATACGAGTATAGGTATATAGGTTAAATTGCAAGTGCGAACGGTCTGTCGTTTCTAGTCTAGGTAACGTAGGTTAGCACCCTAAGTTACCGAAAAATGCCCGCTACAGAAACCGACATTACGCCTCGGATAAGAAATAATCGAATGTTGACGACTTTTGCCTATTGTACTCGGACCAAGATTGGTTTCTGAAATGTGAGGACGCTTCTCGCTTTAGGGAGCGAAGGACCTCAAAATGCCAGATTCCTCTAATTGGAATGATGTGATGTGAGTTCCTTCGATATAATTTGGACATATTGGGGATGAGTGAAGTAAGAAGATTCGACTTGGGAGAGTACCAATCCCCAACGTGTAACTCTGTGCTACTCTACTCCGGTAAGCCTTCCGGCAGTCCCCATGAATCCGGAGTGTGTCTGCTGCTAACACCAACAGCACGCTGAGGCCTAATTTCCTGGCACCCACATATTGATAGGATCTTATCGGTCAGATTCCGGACTAGTGTACGGCGCGTCACGATCATATAGTGTTACGCTTCAACGAATCACCCGAATGAGGATGAAAAGAACAACTTCTACAATCAGCTAAGCGCCGTATTCAACGGAATGCTGAACGGAGATATCGTCATCGTGATGTGGGACCTGAATGCAAAGGTAAGCAACGACAATGAAGGGCTCAAGCATGAGATCGGGAACATCGGCTCGGCGATCAAAATGGCAATGGTGATAGATTTGTTGATTCCTGCAAATCTAATCGCCTAGTCATAGGAGGTACCATATTCGAGCATAAAACCTGACACAAAGTTAGTTGGGTGTTAACTGGGTGTTAACCAAATCAACCACTTGACGATCAGTCGACTTTTTAGAAGTTGTCTTTTAGGCGTCCGAAACATAAGTGAAGCCGACATGGGGTTGGTACGAGATCATCACCTTATGGCAGCTACTGTCCAGTTATAGTACGTACTGCATATGTTCAAAGACTCCGCAATATCACCAGAATGCCTAGGTATATTTATTTATTTATTTATTTATTTATTTAAGCTTAGTACAAGCCTTAACTTAGAAAATAACTTAACCTATATTTACCTTAACCTATTTTTTTATTTTTTTAAGCTTATTGACCGGGCCCTAGGGCCCACACAATTATTCTTAAAATAAAACTTAAAACTAACATTTAAGGGAAGGGAAGTATGGGGAGTTGTTAAGAGGAGGTAGAGAGAGAATTTCTAATAGAGGTTATACTGGAATGAAAGCCAAGTGTGTTCTGTGCATTGTTGACCAGACAAATCAGTGGACCAAGGTGACTGCCTTGAGGAACACCTGAAGTAGCGTTAATGGGATCAGAGACTGAGAATGTAAAGAGAACCCTGTACTGGCGTTGCACTAGGTACGATCTCAACCATGAGATGAAAAAGGGTGGGGGGAGGGGGGGGGGGGGGGGAACCCGAAGGCTTTAAGTTTAAGGTAAATAGTTTGGTGACATATTTTATCAAACTCCTTGCTGTAGTCGGTCGTAATGACATCCACTTCCTTACCTTTCTCTAATGCTTGCAGTGTTTTAGAAACGAATTCAGTTAGGTTAGTCATTGTGGACCTACCCTTTAAGAAACCGTGCTGTTGTGGAGAAAAGACGGATTTGCAGTGAGAATAAAGTGAGTCATAGACAATGCTTTCAAAAAGCTTAGGTATAGAAGAGAGTTTGGCTATTGGTCGGTAGTTTGATATGTCATTTTTACTGCCTTTTTTATGGATAGGGAAAATAAAGGAGTCCTTCCATAATTTAAGGAAAACAGCTTGAGAGAGTGAGAGTCGAAGGAGAGTTGTAAGGGGCTGACATAAAACATTTAAACATTTTTTGAGAAATATGGCGGGCAGACCATCAGGGCCTGGGGAAAAGTCATCCTTAAGCTGATTAATCTTTTCACGTACCATATCAGTCCTTATGTCAACTGAGACAAGGGATGTTTGTGGGCAGTTGTTCAGGTAGCTGAAATAGTCAAGATCCGGTTCATAAACGTGGTCAGAATACGTCTTTAGGGTCAACAGATGATGCACTGAATAATTTTAGAGTGGATGGGAATCCATCGGACCTTTTTTTAACGTTTATAAATTGGTAAAAACTCCTAGGATCTGTGATTAGGCTTAACTGCATTCTGTCGAGGTATTTGAGATAGAGGGATTCGCAGAGGATGGAAAAGCGGGAATAAGCTTGCTGGTGGAATGAAAAATCTGAGGCTGATCTGGATCTCAGGTAAGTTTTCCATAATTTGTTTCTGATATTGCGAAGAGTACGTAATTCATTACTATAGCAAGGAGGAGATGACGAGCAGTTGTTTCGCGGCAAATATGGAACAGATTGGAGAAGGCTTTCAAAGATTGCTGTGTAGAAGAAGTCGAGAGCGATATCAATGGGGGTGTTATTCTTTAGAAAGAGGCCGAAGTTTAAGTTATTGACTAGGTTAACATTGACCGGCTAAAGATCCCCTCAGTACGTCAACAATTAAGGGATCACTTTTCGCTAGAAGTGGAAGCAATCAGCAGCTCACTGCCGACAACCATTCAAGAACATTGGAACGCTGTGAAAAATGTTTTCACATCTGGAGCGGAAAGTATTGTTGGTAGATGGCAGAGAAGATAAAGCACGTGGCTTACCGAGGATACCTGGAGGCGGATTGAAGAACGTAAACTACTTAAAGCTCGTATTGTAGATACC
This sequence comes from Pocota personata, assembly GCA_963082735.1. Lineage (NCBI taxonomy): Eukaryota > Metazoa > Arthropoda > Insecta > Diptera > Syrphidae > Pocota > Pocota personata. The sequence continues at coordinate 41,602,709 of OY720429.1, read as the reverse complement.
CCAACAGTAGGGGGAAACGAGCTAGAGTCCCTATATCGAAGGAAAATGAGAGAAGTGCAGCGTAGGGTACATCGTGACAACGTAACTATATCAACGCCCTGGCCACAGAAGCAGAGAGAGCAACGAGCAGACGCGATAGCAGAACCATTTACAGAATAACCAAAGAGCTGATAGGTGGTTATCGCTCTAGCTAACATCCGGTGAAAGGCTTAGATGGTTCCGCACTCTTTTCGGATGAGGATCAGCTCAAGCGATGGAAAGATAAATTTGCTATGGTCCTTTACCGTGTATTCGTAAACGATATTCATCAACGTGATAAAGAGCAACAAAGCGGTAGGACTAGATGGTATTCCCGCAGAGCTTCTGCGAGCCGCTCCAACAACATCAGCAGAGCTTTTGTATCCTCTTGGGAGGCAAAAAATTTCCCCGACGAGTGTAAGAAGGGAATGATGTCATTCTCCCTAAAAAATGTGCATAGTGGAGTGCGAAAACTGGAGAGGCATTTGCTTTCTTCCCGCAGTTGCTAAGGTAATAGCCAAAGTAGTGCTTAAGCGAATAAAGGAACATCTCGAAGATACTCTCGATGCCGAACAAGCAGGTTTCCGCTCTGGATCCGTCTGTGTCGACCACATCAACACTCTGCAGATCATTATTGAACAGTGCGTTGAATACCGGTCACCACTTCACCTGCTGTTCATTGATTTTGAGAAGGCATTCGACAGTTTATCTGTCTTGCCTTGCGCAGGATGGGCCTAAATGTCATGTTCTGAGGAATTCGAGATTCAAAGTGGGGTTCGACAAGGTTGCATTCTAATGTCGATACTTTTTTTTATCGGTGATTAACGATGTGCTTCGCGCAGCTTTGTCTACTGGAAACGGAGGAATTCGTTGGACTCTTACATCTCAACTCAAACATCTGGACTACGCTGATGACGTTTGTTTACACTCCCACAGGATTATAGATCTGCACCAAATGACAGCTAGTTTGGAGAGGGAGGCAAACGTCGTGGGGTTTAAGATTAACACTGCTAAAACCAAAATCATCAACCTCGGCGGTACTAACTCATTAACTCAAGTTAGTATTGCCAACGGTAGAGAGAGTAGAGAGTTTCCAATACCTTGGGAGCATTGTCTCGACCGAAGGTGGAACCGAACAGGATATTGTCAACCGAATCGACCAAGCAAAGTCTGCGTTTGGACTGATTTCCATGATATGATGAAGCAATGCAATCAGCTTCGAGCTACGACTGTTCCGTTCAAATGTTGAATCCGTGCTGTTGTATGGGTGCAGCACTTGGAAAGTAACCGCTACTATCACAAAAAAACTAAGTTCGTTAATAGGTGCCTACGGAAAATCTTAAGGGTTTTCTGGCCTAACCGTATCTCTAAAGAACATCTTTACCAGAGAACGGGTCAGGAACCAATACTCGTAGGCACAACCATCCAACGACGAAAGTGGCAGTGGGTTGGTCATACACTTCGAAAAGACAGTTCCATAGCAAACAACGCGATGCAATGGAATATTGTAACACAAGTTGGTAGAAGAACGGGTCGGCCGAGAAATAGAAAGCGTAGAACAGTTGAGGCGGAGTCAAGGCAATTGGGGAAGAGTTGGGGAAAGCTGAAGCTTATTGCCAGGAACCGTAGACGATGGCACGTAGGCTTAGTAGATGCCCTAGGACCCACAAGTAAAAGTAAGTATACGACTTGCTCAGTCAGCTCATAGTCTATACGCTTCCTTTCAGAACATCTCCTTTTTTTTATAGGTTTTTTTTAATTTTAATTCATTTATACTTACGTTCTAGACAAAAATGCTTAAAACTAGCTTAACTAACTAACTTAACTCTCTTATTCTAACTTACTGGCATCTACCCCGGATCAAAAGGTATCGACGAGGGAGCTCGCTCTAGTAACCACCAGAATTGCTGGTGCTGCTTCCTCACATCTTTAATATCCCGCTCCGATACTGATCTACTGAATCGGAGACGCTGCTCAGAGCTCTGTACGACTTCTCGGCTGTAGTTGAGCCGCCTGCCCACAGTTGTCCAGCCAACGTGGAAGATTAACGGCACCGCTAATATATCCTGGATCAGACCTGCCTGATCGAAATAGAGGAATGCTTCTGAGGCGACAAAACCGTTAAGGCGCATCCTCTCATGGTACCTATGGTTGGAGTAATAAGCCCCGAAGATCAGGTTATTCATCGAGGTCATTGCTCTCGCAATGTGCCTTCGAGTCATCTTGACCAGCAAATTGTCCACTCTTGTCAGATTCGCCCTGTTGTATAGGACCTTATTAGAATAGAATTTTATGTACTGAGACTGGTGTTCAAGTGAAACCAAGCCCGAAGGCAGGCCCTCTCAAACGCCCGAATCTTTTCCATCCTACTTGCCCCTATGTTGAACCACACGGGACATCCGTATGGGAACATGGGCCGAATGAGGGCCGTGTAGCAGATTACCTTTATCTTTGCATCGAGTCGCTTGCTATAAAAAAGTCTCTTTGTAAGGGCGAAGGCAGCTCGGGCTCTGGCGAGAGCAGCATCTGCATGTTTGTTAAAATATAGATATTGGTCTAGCCAAAGTCCAAGGTATCTAACCATATTCTGACACGCAAGTGAACGCCCGTGCTGTCCAACGATAGAGAACTTTCGCCAATTCTTTCTGGTATCCCTAGAGGCCAGAGACAACGGCGTTCTGAATAGAATGGTTTCCGATTTCTGAAGTTTGATCTTCAACTTCCAGTCGTCGCAATATCGCTGAATCTTATCGAAGTCACGCTGCAAGAGTGTTGCAATGACGTCGATCTTAGGTCCTGATCTGTACGCAATCAAATCATCCGCGTACGCTATCGCGTTCTGAAGAGATCCTATCAGATCAGCCATGTAAATATTGAAAAGTATCGGTGAATTAACCGCACCCTGTTGCAGACCATTTTTAATTTCGAACGTCCCAGCAGAAGTCACATTCCCATTTTTCACAACGAACTTTCTACTGGTGAGCATATTAACAGTAGTGGTTTGCTTATGCTCAACCTGCTCAACTTGTAAAAGAGCCCTTCGAACTATACAGCATCGAAGGCCTTCTCCAAGTCAATCAGGCAGGAACCCGTGCATTGTTTCTTGCTTTTGTTTCATTGGATACCCGACACCAGTTTAGACGCCGGATGTATTGTGACATGCCTTCAAACCGAATTGGTTATCCGGAACTACAGGGTGGGCCAAAAAACCCTACAAATGTTATGTTGTATCGAATATTCTGCTTTAGCTGTCTAATAGTCTCTGGTTTATTAACATACACTTTGTCTTTTAAATATAGTCGGGCGCAATTAATTCTGGTGAACGAGGTGGCTAAGGGAAATCTGAATTTTTTGAAATCAAACGCAGCAGGTCCATAGTTTGCCTAGCAGTGTGCGCAGTCGCTCTTGTTGGAACCACAAATAAGGATGCTGCTCCGCCATTGGCCGCTAAAAGTTGTCGATCATTGTTCTGTTAGAAGCCCCGGAAATCGTTTCTGGCGTTTCATCCTCATTCTCGTAGAAATATGGGCCGATAACTTTTTCGGCCATAACACCGTACCAAACAGTGCATCTTAATGGGTGTAACTGAAGCTGGTGTGTTGCCCTTGGATTTTCGGAGCCCCACAATCTACAGTTTTGCTTGTTGACATAACCACTTAAATGGAAATGCGCTTTATCCGACATCAAAACATTATTTAAAAAATCAATTTGTGTGGCTAATTGCGTAAAACGAATAGCGTATTGTAGTCGTTGTTGGTGGTCTTGCGGTAGCAGTGTTTGCACAATTTGAATTTTGTATGGATACATCTTAAGATCCAATTTTAAAATTCTTCGCAATGTTTTTGTGGACATGCCCAATTGGCCCGAACGACGAAGAGCTGAGACAGATGGATCATTTGCAACACGCTGCCGCACAGCTTCCACGTTGTCTTCAGTGCGAATATTTCGATGAGCACCTCTTCCAGGACGGTCGGCCACTGAACTCCTAATCATAAAGGCTGTGGGAGCTGATCTTGAATTAAAATATTGGCGATATTTTCGCTGCGTCATAAAAATTGATCGTTGACAAGAATAGAAAAAATCAATAATTTTAGCTCGTTGTTGTGTACTGTATGCATCCATTATAAATTTCCAAGAACAATTTCAATTATAACCTGCAAAAAGAAAAAAACAATTATATTGGAAAATAAAAAAGTTATTCGTGTTTAACATTGGTTGGTCTTATTTGGCCTACCCTGTATGTTACTGTCCTCAGCGCACAATTCGGAAGGAGACTTATCGACCGGAGATTTGCCGGATTGGAGGTGTCCTTTTCTCTTTTGGGGATCGGCTGTAGCACGTGTTTTTCACAGGGTCGCGCAAATTCCCACCGCTCCTAGAGGAAGATATCGAAGCACAATATTCGATATTCCATCTATTCCCACTGATTTCTTCTTTCTCAATGATCCGAAGATCGTTTGGAGTTCTACTTTGGATACATACGGCGATGACATTGTTTGTCAAGTTTTCATTATTGAACCCGGTAGAACCAGTATTCTCTGATCGCAAGTGCTGTATTTCATTTCGAAGGTAGAAGTTATGCACAAGAACTCTATTCTCCATTTACCTTATACATGTGGCGGATTGACCACACAAATAAAAAGGAACTCCGTTTTATTTAAATAACTTTATTAATTAACTAAGGCAAAATTGCTCCGACCACCATGGACGCTCGATTCAAACTGAACTATTATAATTATCAAAGACAGCAGGCAGTATAAAAATGTGGTCTAATATGGGGTGTTGCCACATATCTCCCCTTCGGTGGAAAGAAACGATGCTAAGGGGCAAAACGGGCGTGCTTTGTCGGACGAACGGCGTTGCTGGTCAAAGGCATCAAGTTGGGTGGGTTGGTGTCGGTGTCGTCTTGGAGAAAATATGCCGGCTTCATGCGATCAATTGAAATCGGGATGTTGTTGCCCTTGAAGCAGACGATGAAATATTTCTCGTGTTTTTCAACAACCCGGAAAGGTCCATCGTAGGGTGTTGCGAACGACTGGCGGATGTGGTCGTGCCTCACAAAGACATGTGTGGCCTCGGCGAGATCTTTAAAAACGAAGGTCGATCGCTGGCCATGACGGGACATCTGTTGTGGTGCGAGCTGTCTGAAGTGATCACGAAGCACGCGCACTAATTCTGGAGCTGAGGTGGTTCTGGAAGATGGATGAAGGAACTCACCTGGTAGACGGATAGGCTCACCATATACAAGCTCTGCTGGTGTTGCCCCAAGGTCTTCTTTCCAGGCTGCACGCAGACCCAGGAGGATGGCTGGTAAGGCGTGGTACCACGAATCTCCATGGCACAGCAAGGCTGACTTCAGCTGTCTGTGGAAGCGTTCCACCAGCCCATTCGACTGCGGGTGGTATGCCGTAGTCCGCAGGTGCTTGCATCCGAGGATCTGCATTAGGTTTTTGAAAAGGTCCGATTCGAACTGTCGGCCTAAATCTGACGTTATTCGTAGGAGAACTTCAAAGTGTGAAATCCATGATGACACCAACGCTCGGGCAACAGCTTCTGTGGTTCCATTCTCCAGTGGGACGGCTTCAGGGAATCTGGTGAATCTGTCGATGATGCTTAAGCATATGCCCTTGAGAAGGTTTTAGCATGAGCAGGTCGATGTGAATATGCTTGTTCCAGACACTGTGACGTCATCAGGCAAAAGGGCCTCACATGGGACATACCTTGATGTCAACAACGCCCCCACAAACGTCAAGCAACCATGTACAATCATATATAAATTGTATATAAAAAAAAAAGAATTTTATGAAAAAATACACTCCAGTTTATAACGTTTAGAGAAGCGGTGTTTTAATTCGGTCGTACGCTAAATTCATTTTACAGTAAATTAAACACAGTAGATTACAGTCCATTATTCAAACGTTCATAGCCGAACATTTTGGTCCTTCGAGCCGGATTAAAAAAAAAAAAAAAATGTTCTTTGATCGACAGTCAACCCATAGTGTGTGTGTGTTTTCTGCCGCGTATAATCTCTATAGACAATTTAGTCGGGTTTAATTGATTTTAAATTTAAATTAAAACTTTTGCTAAGTGTGCATAGAATAAAAAAAAAAAAAAAATCAATCGTGTGCTGCTGTGTGGTGTACATTTGGATCCGGATCTGGAAATTCCCGAAACCCTGAGGACGCAGCCAACTGAACTTGGAACCCCTTTCTCAACTGGAGCACCGCGCTTTCACAAGTAAGTGACTTCTTATTTTTTTTCTTTGTTCCTGTTTCTGCAATAAGAGCAATACATTTTTACCAATATAATGGCAACATATTTGGCACATACGCTTAAGCAATTGGAAAAAGATATCTCCAATTTTTCCAAAACTGGTTCTGCTAGACGAACAGCCAATTATCTTTCTGGTCGATTGTCTGCTTTAGAAAAGACAATGGAAGCAGCAACTGGACGACTCGAAACGGCTCTGGAGTCATTAGCAGAGAAGGAGTTAGGGGAAGTCGAGACTCGCTTCGAACAAATCCGAGAGCTCTACTTCGAACATCGTTGCGACTTATTGGACGCGATGGATAAGGTACAGCCAACTGAAAAGAAAGTAGAAAGGGATCATTCAGAATCCAAGGAAACTAGAAAGGTAGACATTCGGTTACCCAAGATCAATTTACCCGTTTTCGCTGGGAGTTATGAGTCATGGCGACCTTTCAGGACTTATTTGTCTCGTTAATTCACCATAATTCGGCACTCTCTGAGATACAAAAAATGCACTACTTGAAAACAAGTGTGTCAGGGGAAGCGGAGAAACTTTTGGCCCACCTGGGAATTGACAACGGCAACTACCACAAGGCATGGGAGATCCTAACAGACCGTTATGATCACCAACGATTCCTAGTGAATACGCAATTGAAATGTTTCTTCAATCAGCCTTCAATAGCCCAAGAGCGATCCGAGTCCATCAAGGAATTGCTCGATACATCGATGGAAGTTGTTCACAGCTTGGAAAATCTGAAGGTTCCAGTTCAGCATTGGGACGTTGTGCTCATTTTCATCCTGCTTCAGAAACTTCCGACGAAAACGCAACACCTGTGGGAAGAAAGGCTTGGAAGTAAGACTGACAACAAGGAACTTCCTACATTTGCCGAATTTACCCAGTTTTTGGAGACGAGGTTCCGTTCATTGGAGGCCGTTAACCAACAGCAGGCGCGACCATCAACGAATTCGGCAAGGAATGTGCCACAGCGGAGTAGTTTTTATACGTCGACCAATGCCCAGAGGTTTTCCTGCAAGCTTTGCAACAGAGGTCAACACCCTATTCGTAAGTGTGGACGATTTTTGAAGATGAGTACAGCGGACCGAATTCAGAGTGTGGGTACATTAGGGATTTGTCGGAACTGCTTAGCATATAGCCACAACACAGAGCAGTGTCCGAGCACTCGTAGGTGTTACTACTGTGAGCAGCCACATAATTCTTTATTGCATGTAGCACAGGCCAACACTTCTCATCCATCCACATTTCGGCAGTCAGGTATTTCCCATAGGTCAGGTATCTCTCAAAATCCTCCACAGAATTTTCTCACCACGATGAACACCGAAGCCTCAGTCTTTTCGCCTAACAACGGAGCACACCCTTCCAGCAGTTCGGCCGTCAACAGCTTCCATGCTCTGCCAAGCACATCAACACAAGTTTTGTTAGCCACTGCGTTGATAAAGGTTAGGGCTTCGTCAGGTGAGACTTATTCGTTTAGAGCCTTGCTTGACTCGGGCTCTCAAGCGAGTTTTATAACAGAGTCAGCTGTCCAATTACTACGTTTAAAGCCAAGATCCACTCACGTTGAGGTATCCGGGTTGGGTTTAGTTAGCAGTGGCACTTGTCAGAGGGTTGTTGACGTCGTGCTTACGTCACATCATTCAGCCTTCGAGACATCAACAAAGGCTTTCATCTTTAAGTCGCTGTCTGGCCATCTTCCGGCCCGGACACTCCCCGTTGCTCATTGGGAACACCTCGCTGATCTGGTTTTAGCAGACCCATCTTTCAACAAATCAGCAAAGGTTGATCTTCTTTTGGGAAGCGATGTTCTTGCCGAGATTTTGCTACCCGAGCTGAGAAGACCAAAGCAGGAGGACCAGCCAGTAGCGCAAAAAACCAGATTAGGCTGGATTTTATTTGGAAAGGCTCCAGTTCAGGCTCAACCCATTCGTAGTTTCTTCCAAACAACAGATGTCGACGCTCAGCTTCGCAAGTTTTGGGAACAGGAAGAAGCTCCATTTGAATGGTACGAAACTTCCGAGAATGTCGCTTGTGAGGAACATTTCGTCAAACATGTGAGGCGTACTGTAGATGGGCGATACCAGGTGGCTCTACCCTTTAAGGGAGCTGCCTATCCAGTCTTGGGCAGATCACAGGAAGGTGCTTTACAACGCTTCAGGAGTTTGGAGAAACGTCTCAGCGCCAATCCCCAGCTACATGAGCAATATTCCGCGTGCCTGAAAGAATACAGAGACTTAGAACATATGAGCGAGGTAAAACAAGAAGACATACCCAAATTAGATCATTACTTCCTACCCCACCACGCAGTCATTAAGGAGGCTAGTTCTACAACAAGACTCAGAGTTGTGTTCGATGCATCCTTCAGAACGTTGAATGGAGTCTCATTGAACGACCAGCTGATGATAGGACCCTCACTTCAACACAATGTGACTGACATTATCCTCCGGCGGAGACTCTACCAGCACACCTTTACGGCTGACATCGAAAAGATGTACCGTCAAATCTGGGTCAGCGATCGGGATTCCTATTTTCAACTGGTCATCTGGCGTAAGGATCCATCAGAAGAACTCAAGATCTACCGCCTTAAGACTGTGACCTTTGGAACGGCTTCGGCCCCGTATCTGGCCATTCGAACATTGAAGGAGCTAGCAGAAGAGTCCCGTCATCGATACCCGTTAGCAGCTCAAATGATAGATGGCGAAATGTATGTCGACGACCTTATCTCCGGCGCAGACACCTTGGAAGAAGCCAAAATTAAAATAAAGGAAGTTAGAGCAACTCTCCAATCAACGGGATTTAACTTACGGAAGTGGACATCCAACAGGAAGGAACTTCTTCAAGGCATTCCAGAAAAGGATTGTGAATCTTCGTTTGCAGTACCTACAGAAGGTTCGGATCAAGTCAAAACGCTAGGTATTCATTGGTTTCCTGCCACCGACGTCTTCCGCTTTCAGTATATTCCTTCAAGCAATCCACTACCAACGAAGAGATTCGTACTTTCGGCAATTGCACGCCTCTTCGACCCGTTAGGTTGGATTTCGCCATGCATAACTAAAGCGAAATGTTTTATGCAGCTTCTTTGGATCCGAAAGATGTCTTGGGATGAGCCCGTCGAACCCGCTATTTTAGAAGAATGGGACACTTTTTATAAAGATTTACAAAATATTAATAATTTAGGTCTGCCAAGGTGGGTACACACAATTGGTAGGTCACAGTGCATAGAACTCCATAGTTTCAGCGACGCTTCGGAAAAGGCTTATGGAGCAGCCGTATATCTCAGGGTTGTGGACAAGGATCACAAGGTCTATATGCACTTGCTAATTTCCAAGTCCAAGGTGGCACCGGTAAAGCCAGTGAGTCTGCCAAGGTTAGAGCTATGTGGGTCTGTTCTTGCAGCGAAACTTCTACACTATGTCGGTCGAATCCTAAAACGAGACGACGTCAAGATGTACGCATGGACGGATTCCACCATTGCCCTCTGCTGGATATCTGCATCACCATCCAAGTGGGAAACGTTCGTCCGGAACAGAGTAGGGGAAATTCAGCGGCTCACCGATACCAAGATATGGAGGCACATACCGACTCAAGACAATCCAGCGGACTTGGTTTCTAGAGGTATGGAACCATCGGCACTTTTAAAGGCAACGTTGTGGTGGAACGGGCCCTCATTTCTGCACCAAAGGTGGGAGTTCGAGATTCCGAAACAGCCTTCTAGTCTCGTTACTAGCGAAGGAAGTAGACTGGTACATGTCCACCACGTAGACTTAGTAGAAGGCCCGATACACCAGCTTCTTCACCGAACGTCGAACTTAAAGCGACTTACGAGGATCGTTGGCTACTGCAAGCTTTTCATCAGTAACTTGCGAAGTGATCCTCAACGAATTGCTGGACCTCTAAGCCCGAAGGAGCTTGAAGCCGCTGCGAAGGTACTCGTTCGCTGCGCCCAATCTGATATGTTTCCCGGAGGGCTATCCAAGTTAAAGGGATTAGCATCGTTAAATCCATTCATAGACGGAGAAGGCATCATAAGGGTAGGCGGCAGACTAAAAAACGCAGACCTCTCGTTCGACCAACAGCACCCCATCATACTAGGACCGAGGCACCATTTCACAACCCTAGTCATCCGAAACGCCCATGAAAATACGCTACACGGAGGGATCCAGCTAATGATTGCGTATACCAGAAGTAAGTACTGGATCATACAGACCAGGAGAGCCGTCAAAAAATATTTAAACACCTGCGTCATTTGTCACCGGTACCGAAACAGGGTAGCCCACCAATTAATGGGAAACCTACCATCTCCTAGGGTGACAGTTTCTAGGCCGTTTGCCCATACAGGGGTCGACTATGCGGGACCAATCACCATTCGGTCTTGGAAAGGTCGCGGAGCTAAATGTTTTAAGGGATACCTGGCAATATTTGTCTGCCTCGCCACCAAAGCAATGCACTTGGAAGCAGTCACAGACCTTACCACCCAAGCTTTCTTAGCTGCCTTCCGGCGTTTTGCTGCTCGACGAGGTGTCTGTGGTCAGGTCTACAGTGACTGCGGAACAAACTTCATTGGAGCTGAAGCTGAACTGCATCGGCTATTAAAGGAAGCCGGACACAACTGGAAGGAAGCTGCTGAGGTTCTGGCGACACAGGGAACTAAGTGGAATTTCATTCCCCCTGCTTCTCCTCACTTCGGAGGATTGTGGGAAGCAGGAGTGAAGAGTGTCAAACACCACTTCAAACGCATCGTCGGCAACGGGACACTTACATACGAGGAGCTCGCCACGCTACTCACACAAATTGAGGCGTGCCTTAATTCGAGGCCTCTGTGTCCACTAACGGAAAATCCAGACGACTTCCAAGCACTCACCCCAGCTCACTTCTTAATAGGCGAAGCAATATTCACCGTTCCAGAACCAGATCTGACCACAGGCAAGCAAGGTTACATCGATCGGTGGAAGGCCATTCAAATGCATCTTCAGACATTCTGGAAACATTGGCACCAGGAATATCTGGCCCGCTTACAACAGCGACCGAAATGGTTGAAACCTCAACCACAACTCAAAATAGGCGATTTGGTACTAATCAAGGATGATCGGCTACCTCCGGCAAGGTGGAGCTTAGGACGCATCACAGAGAGCTACCCCGGCAAGGATGACATAATACGCGTCGTCAAGGTAAGAACGCAACAAGGAGAGTACAAACGACCAATAACGAAACTATGCCCACTACCGATCAACGAAAGCGAATCAATTAACGAAGGCGACACAAACAAATAACCCAACCAATCAATTTAAAAGAAATTTAAATTTAATACTTAAAATACCTAATGAATTTAAAATCAACACACCGCGAAATGCTACACGGCAACACCATTCGCTACAAAACTCAACGCACCGTACACTAAGTGAGAGCAATCACTCAATTGCATTCACTCAATTACTCAATCATCCAATACCACATTCAAGAAAACACACAATTAATTCTTTCATACACACACGCACACACACTTCGCGTAAATCAATGGCACTTATCGTCTCTCACTCGCGATTCATTATCATGCATACACACACACACACACACACACAAGTTGCACAAATCAGTTGACACTCATTCTCGTGTCTCATGCTCGATTCCATTCATACACACACACACCCACAAGCCAAATAAACAAACAAATACTAAAATTCAATACAAACACTACGAATAAATACCACACAACCGAATCATTAACCGACGATCGACTGCTCCGGTGGTAAACAATGAAACACAGTCGGCGAAAGAGAAGAGAGCGCGCACTCATGGATATCGGGATCGTGCGTAGAATAGCTGCTACGTTCATTGTCCGCTGTCATTCTCGTTCGTTTTATGTTTTGTTGTTGTGTACAATGCATGTTGAAGAAATTTATCAATACGTTTTCTCTTTGCATGGTCAAATGACGAGCGGTCAGTTAGAAGAGGGTTGCCAACTTTCTTTATCGCAGAGTACGATAGCAAACAACTAAACTACTGAAGAATTATGATGTCGATGAGGACCGGCGCTACTTGTGAACTTCGTTCACGGGGGGGGAGAATGTTCCAGACACTGTGACGTCATCAGGCAAAAGGGCCTCACATGGGACATACCTTGATGTCAACAACGCCCCCACAAACGTCAAGCAACCATGTACAATCATATATAAATTGTATATAAAAAAAAAAGAATTTTATGAAAAAATACACTCCAGTTTATAACGTTTAGAGAAGCGGTGTTTTAATTCGGTCGTACGCTAAATTAATTTTACAGTAAATTAAACACAGTAGATTACAGTCCATTATTCAAACGTTCATAGCCGAACAATGCTCAAAGAGCTGTGATGGAAGCTCGAAGTTTGCTATGGGCGACACTGTATGATGGGTAACCTTGTTGGCTTGGCAGGGAATGCAGCATTTTGACCACTCTGCACAATCCCTGTTCATCGAAGTCCAAACATAACGTTCTGCCACCAGTTTACGGGAAGCGCGTTGTCCAGCATGAGCCAATGAGTGCAGCGAGTTGAAAACCTGTCTTTTGAGGCTCTCTGGAACAAAAGGGCATATGACCCCCGTCGAGACGTCACAGAAGAGTTCAACGTCGGGAAACAGCTTAAGTTTGTGGAGCTGAAGTGTCGAACTGGGATTTCGCAGGATCTCGCTCAGTTCAGTGTCAGTTGATTGAGCTTGGGCCAACTCCTCAGACGAGACCGCGGTTGAAATCGCTTCAACGCCAGATAGTTTGTCTGCAACGATGTTGTCGCCTCTGGCGACGTGTCTGATGGCAGTGTTGAATTGGCCAATAAGTTCCAACCTCCGAAATTGCCAGGGTGAAGCGCGTTCGGGGCGTTGTTTGAACGCGTGTATAATCGGCTTATGGTCGGTATAAATGGTTATATGCCGGCCCTCAAAGATGTGCCGAAAATGTCGAACATCTTCATAAATGGCGTGCAGCTCTCTGTCATACGTCGACTGCTTTTGGGCAGATGGCGAAAGCTTACGACTGAAAAAGGCTAATGGTTGCCAGGCTGTTCCACAGCGCTGCTGGAGTACTGCTCCGATGGCTTGTTCCGATGCGTCGGTGAAAACTGCCCACTCGGGGTTGATGTCTGGGTGAGCAAGAAGCGCCGAATTTGCGAGCGCCTGTTTGCAGCTTAGAAAAAAAGACCACTTCCTCTTTTCCAAAGAGAGATTTCGAGGCGTTAATGATGAGTCCGGCGTCTTGAAGTCGTTGAAACAGCGTTTTCAGATGTTCTAGGTGCTGCTGCTGATCCTCTGAAGCTACCAACAAATCGTCGATATATGTGAAGACGAAATGAAGGTCCCGAGTCACCTCATCCATGAAACGTTTGTGCGGCATTCCGCAAGCCAAATGTCATGAATGGGAATTCATAGAGTCCGAACGGGGTGATGATCGCCGTCTTTTGGATGTCTTCGGGTGCGACTTTTATCTGGTTGAATGCACGGACCAAGTCGATGGTTGAACAAATTTTTTTCTTGTGCAGGTCAGCAGCAAAGTCGTCTAGGTAGCGCACTGGATAAGAATCTGGAACAGTGAGATCATTTAAGCGTCTGTAATCCCCGCAGGGACGCCACTCACCGGATTTCTTGGGTGCGAGATGAAGAGGGGACGACCATGGGCTGCTGGATCGGCGGGCGATGCCAACACTAACAATATTCTCGAACTTAGCCTTTGCGATTTTGAGACGGTCCGGTGCGAGTCTCCTAGCCTTACTGGAGACTGGTGGCCCTGCTTTAGTTTTGATGTGGTTCAGTGTTGAGTACTGATGGGATTGTGCTGCTTCTCCTGGCTTGGTGACGCTGCAGAACTGGTTTAGGAGTGTCATATACGGCTCCTCGGTGACTGCTGATGGAACTCGGATGGAACAAGCTTGAGCGAGAGATATTTTTCCTTTTGCTGAGCACCCGGTTGTTCTGTCGATTATGCGCTGCTTTTTGAGGTCGACAAGTAAGCCGAAATGACTCAGCAGGTCGGCTCCAATAATGGGAACAGAGATGTCTGCCACGATGAATCGCCAGGTGAGAGCCCTGCGCAGGCCGAGATTGAGTGTTATGTTGACTGCGCCGAAGGTGTTTATTGACGAACCATTTGCAGCGATCAACGTGTAATTGAGAGCTCTCACAGAATTGTGCATCTTTCCTGAAGGATAGACCGACACGTTCGATCCTGTGTCAATCAGAAATTTGTCTTGAGTTTTGGTATCTGTCACAAAGAGGCGGCAGAAAGAAGAGCGAGAGTCTACCGCCGCTAGCGACTCTCGTTGGAGTTTTCCTGGAATTTGCACCCAGGGAGGCACTTTTCAGCGTCCTTGTTGAATTTTGTGTGATACCAGCAGATGAAATTTGTTATTGATGGCACATGATACTCGTGTCTGCTTCGTGACCTGGTTCTATTTTGACGTTTACCACGTGTCAATCGAGAGCGTGACGTTTCAGTGGTGGATAATGTCGATATAAGTGCTACCACTTGTTTTCTCAAATCGGCTATCTGCTGACTGACGTCATTCGTTGTGACTGCTGCCAAATAGTGTGGTGAATACATTTCGTGGAGAATGTCTGCTTGTTCGGATTTTTGGATTGCAAGGCAAGCCCGTGTCTCCTTTGGTAAATGCGAGTTTTGAGCACTGTTTCGTCGATGTCTGGAACCAAACTTTTTAGATGACGTAGGTGTTGGGATGGGGTGCGGTCTCCTAGTTTTTCGCCGTCCAAGAGCTGAATAATTTTAGCTTCCTTTGACCTTGAAATACGTGTGATGATTGCTGTTTTTAGCGCCTGGTATGGGTTGAGTACCTGCTGCATACCGCGTGTCAATCAGTGGGATTGTGCGGTAGAATTTTTGCGTCTCGGATAAGATTCCACGGGTGGTAAATTGAGCCTCTAACTGGGTGAACCAGAGTGCTGGTCTTTCAGCACAGAAAGGCGGCGCTCTAATCTCACCTGATGACATAGATGAAATCAGGCCACTCGGCTGTGCGGTTCGGATGTTTTGCGCTTGCTGTGATTGGTCCGGCGTATTAGGCATGATGATGTGATCGAGTGAGAGAGACAGCAATAAAAAAAAAAAAAAACGCGTGGGATGGTGGTCGAAGTTGTTCGAGGTGAAAAAGAAAAAAGATTTATTAATTAAAATTAGAACACACGTTCAAAATCGGTATCACGTCGGGGTCACCAATAATGTGGCGGATTGACCACACAAATAAAAAGGAACTCCGTTTTATTTAAACAACTTTATTAATTAACTAAGGCAAAATTGCTCCGACCACCATGGACGCTCGATTCAAACTGAACTATTATAATTATCAAAGACAGCAGGCAGTATAAAAATGTGGTGTGATACCGCACTGGTCTAATATGTGGTCTTGCCACATACACATCCTCGAAAATAGTTCCAATAGCCTCTACCTTCTCATGTGGATCTTCGATCTTCGATTCCTGCTTCTGTAAGTAAGCGTTCATTGTTCGTCTTTCGGGGGATTTTCAGACACAGAAGTTCGTTGACATCGTTCCTCCGCAATATTTTATTAATCTAAGGGGAACATACACGCGTTATCAGACTTGATAGCCAAAATCTTGTTGCCCCAGTTCAGAACATTTTTTTTAAAGAGAATATGTAACGAATAAAATTTAAAATAAACAACTTTTTAGAAACAATTTTATTTATATTTTTTCTATAACTGTACATAGTATAATTATAATATTTTAAATAATAATACAAAAAAAATTATTACAGATATATAATAATGGTAAGAAAAAACTTAAAAACAAATTATTTTAAATAAAATAAACATCGTAAAATATGTAATTCCAACTTCACAAAAATGTTAATTTAACTCTAAAAAAGTATTAAATTTGTTAAATAATAATTATTGTCGCCTTTCACAACAGTTATATGGACACAACTTAAAAAAATCTCATATATATGTAACTAATTATAATATTTAATTAAAACAAATAGAAAAAAAAAAAACATTTTCACAAAAGAAACTTACGAGTATGTATTGTATCTACTCTCTAACTAAGGCACATTTGGAATGCAGTTTTTTTTTGTTTTGTTCACTTCTCTTGTACATATTTACAATCAACAACTATTTTAGTGCTATTCTTTTTAAACTACTTTCTATTCAAAACACATCATTGTAATGAAACTAAATAGAAAACTTAACAACTATAGGAAAAAAAAAACTTAAAAAAAAAGTGAACAAAGTTACAAGAACTTAAATGATACTTTTTGGCAAGACAAGGATTTCGTTGTTCAACATAGAGAAAGTTCCTCCTTCTATTTGTTGTTTTTTTTTTTTTGTTTTGATTACTCTACGAGACTAAACTTGAAAAAAAGCTCTTCCCTACTTAATAAAATAATCCTGCAAATTAGCGTGCCACACTGAAGACAACCAAATGATCTGATACACTCCAAGCCAAACCAAACCGAATCATGAAGGGATAAAACGGAAAAGGATTTGCAAGTGAACGCAGGAATGAAAAAAAAATAAAAGGAAAAGTACAAAGGAAGTGTGCCAGTTTTTGTTACAAACAACACAGGACCGACTATGACAACACTTCTAAGTAAGCACAAATTGTACGGGACGTGTTTGAGGACAAAATAAGGGCGCCATTTAAAGTTAGATTTTCTGTGCGGTGGTGATTGGTTAGTGCAGTGAGATGAGTAAATAATTGAAATGATAATTTTAAGAATAAAATATTGAATTAAATGAAATTGAAACACTGATGGGGGACCGATATTCGCGAGATTTTACTTTGGTATGTAAAGGATATTAGAACGATCGCATCATTAAGCTTAGGTAGGTTTCGTTTCCATTTAAGATTCATATCAAAAAAAAAGCAGCAATACAGACCATGTATTGCTCTTTCAATGCTTGGAACTATTAAGGGTGATCTTTCAGATCCCCAAGCCACTTAGACAAGGGAAAAGCCAGGACTGTAGCGTCCTTAAGTTTGAATTTTCAATTATGTTACGTATATTACTCAAATTGTAGGACGCTATTACCTAGAAGTGTGATAGTAGAATTGAGGAGCAAACATAGATCTTGAAGATGTCCACATAAGGGCCGAAACGAACGTGTGATTTTCTGTCGTATGCGCGGATTCTAATAAGAAATTGTGTGTTCCATTTACTGCGACTAAATAATCGCGCGAGATTTTATTCTTATGAGAGACAAATTTAGTTGCATTTGCATGCGTATTTGCTGTGATTGTTTTTAAACTCTCAGTTTTCCTTTAAAAAGATAGTAGCACTTCCACTTTTTTCACAAAACTACTGTCATAACAGAACGAGTTTGCTGCATGAAATTGGCGGAGGTGAAAGTCTCATTACAGAGCTTAAACCACCGTCTTCATACTGCATCCTTCCAAAACTACATGAACATAAATCCTAAAGGTTTGTTTTATTTGGGTATTTCTCAAAGACTATATCATATATGTAGTATGCTTGTGTGCTTCAACAGAGTCAAATATAAGTAACAACGCAGTGCCATCAAAATAAGCGACTTTTTGTTCATTTGGGAACCAGAATTCAGCGCTGTCCAATGAACCAGACTTTGCGTTTATCAAGCCGACTAAAGAACACATAACCTGAAGAATACAGAAAGCATGGCGATCAATGAAAGAGATGGCTAGACAATGTAACCCAGGGACGCACGTGCTCTAGGCGAATACAATCGCCTTGGACCGAACAGGTTTGAAGCAGTATTTGCACGACAATATTGTCCACAACGGGCAAGAAGAAGAAGAATGCCATGAAGCAGGATTTTGTTCGAATTTAATATATACATATGCCACTAGATGACGTACCAATTTTTTTGGGAAAACAGTCGAATAATGTGACATTTATGCTTAAATCAGATGTGCAGTAAAATTAGAGAACATGGCCTTATGTGTAAGAGGACACATGTGTTTACTACACTGCCATACATTGCTGCAAGACGTCTCTATTTATAATTTTGATGCAAATCTCCAGTAGTAGAACAGCAAAATAGTTCAATTTAGTACAATTTTAGTTATTTGACGTTTCACGTAAGTGACATTTTACAATTTATATATACTTCTCAACTAATGACAAAATAATCCTTTTCTTTAATTTATGACGTCTTTCCATATACATGGCAAACATAGGTTTTTCGAATTCAATTGTCAGATTTCAGAATGACAGCAAACCAATGCGATGAAATGTCAACAATTTACTGCACGTCCGTTACACATACGTTCCTGCATGCATCAATGCAAGCTGCTTTGCTGCACATCTGTTTCAAGCATAACACATTTATAGTGACAATAAAAAAACAAACAAATAATGAGTGTATGTCATTTTGTAATGACACTGCTGAGAGTTTGGTCACAACGTATTATTATTTTGGGACACATTTTACTTTTACAATGACAAAAAAAGACAAATGACATTCATACGAATGACAGATAATGATAGAATTTTAGAATGACACAGAACAACCATACTCAAAAGTATTTAGATGTTTGTGCAGTGCCACGAGTTTTAAAAAATGGAGGATGACAAACAAATAGCTGTCGCTTGTTTTACTGCTGTTTTAATGCTTGAGGAGGCGAAAATAGAAGAAGTCTGGTATGGCACACACTCCAAACGACCAAAAAAGCAACGATCCCGGTAGGTCTGTTATTAGAAGGAAGTGGTTTGTTTGAGACATTACGCGGTCAACTTCGGCAAAATGATGCTGAATTATTTAAAAATTACTTAAGAATGTCTGCTGATCATTTTGATTTCTTGTTGAAAGGATTGCATCTCTTTTGATTCACATGCGTGAATCAATATGTGTCGGAGAACGTCTTGCGATCAGACTTTAATTTTCGCTTTTGATTTCACTAAAAACTCATAGCACTTACTAATTGTTCATTTACCAATGCATTTTTTCACAGTAAAACAAAAAATTTTCACCTAAACAACAGCTAATTAAATAGTGACATCTGTCATTAAAGAATGAATGCGTTCATTTTTTTTCGTGGCTTGGCATTATATGTAAATTATTGACACTATGGCATTGTAGTGACAACATTTAATGACGATCGCATTTCGTCATTTTTTAATGACTAAAATAATCACAAAAATAAGACCGTTTACACGATAATGACAATTAATAACGCAAATAACAACGAATATGTCGCTCTTCTAAATGCAGCATAATTATGCTGTACTCCATACGAATTTTCGAAAATTAGGTGCAAGTACGAGCGACCAAGTGGTGCACTTTACCCCCCATCTCGTTGCTCTCATTTTCTAGGATAATGGTTGATAAAACTCTTAGTTTACTTTTTTCAGGACACCGGAAGAGGAAACTTTAACGAAACGAGGGATTAACAACTCCCGCTAGTAACACACAAAAAAAAAGAAGAAAAACAAAAGCAACACTGAAGTAAGTAGGATACGGCTCTGCCTGCAATTAGCAGAGAAAATAAACACGCAGAGGTTAAGTCCTCGTGAATAACGCAAAAAGGCCACCATCATGAGCACACCTCCTCCTCCAGAAAAGAACGAGCTACAAAAGAAAAAAAAAAAAAAAAAACATTGAAATTATCCACCAACTAAAGGAATAACCAACAACAGTAATGAAAGCAGAAGGGATACTGAAGACGAGTATATCCTTTTAATAGGTCTAAAGAGTGCACTAATCCAAACACACACAAACCCACAGGAACTCTTTCAGACAGGATGAAGGAAGTGGTAATCATCAGGATTCTTCTTAAATTTTTAGCCATCATACCGATAGTCACTGGGGCTTTTTTTTCGTTCTCTCTGCGTTCACTTCTGTTTCGCTCCTTTTGTCGGTCTTACACAGTTTGCCGGATGATCCTTTAAGCTTATTAAGTAGCAGAGTTTCAGGAATTAGGAAAGACTTCAAAAAGACTCCACGGTAGCGAGGTGGGATGCGCGTTTCTTTATATGGTTTAGATGGAGTTTCTATGGCTCTGTGTATGCGTTGCGGTTTATGCAGTTTTTATTGTCTTGTGATGTAATCTCTGTTATAATTGTGACAGACGGAGAGATTTTGGTTGGGGGATTGTGCTGGCGTAAAGTTTCACCATTTTTGCGACGTGGTAGGGTGATTTTCTGTGTGTGGCATGGTAAGTGAATAGGTTTTACATGGTTTCTTTATATTTTGGTGGATGCATAGATTCTTTTGTGTTAACTTTCAATTCAAAACTTGGTGTTAGAGGGACAGGGCTGCAACTATTGTCATCAGCAAGTTATTGTGCTTTGTTCCAGGGAAGTGACTAACAGTATTAAGAAACTTTCAACAAAACAAACTGGACAAACTTGATGGCACTTTTGCTGTCAATATGGGTAGGTACACCGTAAGGTGGCGTCTTAATTCCTCTTCATGCTGGCAAATGTGTTATGAACTATTCAACAGAATGCTCAGAAAACTTATACAGAATGACCCCTCCGGTAAGTGCGGGTTGGAGGCAAACACCCATGTTACCTATTTAGTCCAGGCAATTTCGAACCAGGCCATTTAAAACTCCTCATGGAGATGGTATGGCGACATTCGGGATTTCGTGAATAAAGTAGAACACTTTGGTTCCTATTTGTTGTATGTTGGGTGTCTTTGGACGTAAATGTAGGTATATCGCAACTATCTAGAGAGTGGCATTGTTTGTGCTTTAGTGGTGATTGCAGGGCTACCTCTACCCCTTAGGCTGTTTTGGACATGCTGATTCATCTCATACTCAATTCTCAGTGGTACAACATGCATACAAGCCACCCCATGATTCTCAAAATGTCCAAATGTCCAATGCCATCATCATACAAGACAAGATTGGGAAGGATGAGTGATCTCTTACAGGGAATTCGTACACATATAATATAATTGAATAGTTTCAAGCTCGTGGTAGACAAGCTACAATAAAGCTTCTGAAATCAGTTGTCCGCCACTTTCATGACTGAGCAACTGGAATATTGCAGGGAACTGTTCGCATGGCTGTATGAGTTCATCAGATATGCCACAACTTTACGGATTCTATCGGAGAAGGAGAAGAAATGTGAGCTGAACATGCCATTCGCTACATAAAAACGATGCATTTTTCAAGAGCAGTTTATCCCAGAAGATTTGTTATAATTTCCCCTCTTACCTCCTCATAAATCTCGATATTTCCAATTTTGTTTTCAGATTTCTCGTATTAATAGTTTCGGAGATAGAGGGGGGCGGGGCATCGCCTATGTTATAGTTTTTTTTTTTAGATTTTTTGTTCAAGAAACTGTATCGAAAATATTTTTTTTTTATCTTATGAAACTCCTTAGAAGTTTAGCTTTAATTTGATATGTCGCATGATGGTGTATAAAAATATTTTTTTCTTATATTTTGCCAGAATTTTTACTAGAATATTTTTTTAAAAATTTGTTTTCTTATTATTTTCCGTCCACCATGTAGTGTTTTAGCTCTCTAGCTCAAGCGGTTAAAAAGTTACGAGCGTGTGACACCAACACGAACAGACGGTAGACAGACACCGTGTTGAATCCATTAGTGCTCTGTGCACGTGGATTTAGACGGGATTTTTGTAACAAGATTGGGTCCACGTGATCATGTGCTCTGAGGGGCATTTGTTTTCATTTAATTTATCGCAGTTTGTTACTCAAAACACAATATTAGTACGTTATTCGCGTAAGTATTTCACACGTACATAAGCTCTTATGCAGAGGTATATGCGCTTGCAAAAGAACACGACTTGTGTTTTCGTAGCTATGTTTGAGTTTCACGATTCTCATATTTTGACTGTAATAACTTTCCTTCGTATACCTGACATAATTGTTAGAGGAGTGTATGTTCAGTATTTTAGTTTTGTCTAAACATTCAGCTATGTACGAGTATTATGATGATGGATTGAAAAAGGGAGAAAAACCGAAACTTGAAACACAAACAGTTATCTTAAAGTTAATTTAAAGCAAATCATTTCTTTCATATCATTCAGTAAAATGATTTTTTGTTAAAATCCCCTTATTTCTGTTGCGATTTCCGTTTCCCTTTTTGAAAGACTCTCCAAGTTCAGGTGGAATTTAAATTGAAAATCGATTTCACTTTACAAAATTGAAAATTTAAATTACATCTACAATCTACCTTACAAATAGCGTTGATTCTTTCTCACTCTCTCCATTCCATTTCATTCCAGAATCAGAATTTAATAATAGAAATGCTCTCCGCCCACTCTCCGTATTGGCGTTGCTGCAGTTGCTGTTGTTGTTGTTACTGATGATCGCCGGCCCGGGCGAACTACTCCTCCATCACCACCAGCAGTAGAAGCAACGCCAGCCATCATCATCATCATTGGTTTCTTTCTTCGGCAGAGCATCTCTTTCAATGCAGAAAAGGGGGCAGCACATAACTATGGGTGACAGTGCTGGAGTCCTCGCTCTTAATTACCGTTGACATAGCATCGGTGGGATCATCGCTGGCCGTCGCACCGCCAGCATTTGCTGGATGACATCCCGATGGGGGTCCTTGTTGTTGATGTTGCTGCTGGGACGACGATTGCGATTGTTGCGGCTGGTGTGATGATGGTGGCGGTGGTGCACCACCACCACCAACATAGTGAGTTTGTTGATGTTGCTGCTTAAGGTCCTGATGCTGCTGTTGTTGTTGCTGCTGCTGATGCTGTTGTTGGTGTTGTGGATCCAAGTGACAACTGCCCGGGTATTTAGCTGACTCGTCTAAACTGCTAATTGAATGTACGTACTTGGGTTCATCGAGATACTTTCCATTCTGCTGCTGTTGATGGGATACACTGAAAAGAGAAACGCAGATATAGAGATTGTAAGAGTGAGAGTTATAGAAAGTTAAAAAGATGTGACAACAAACAATAAGGCGGTGGGGTGGTGTGCAACTGCAAAAAGGATGCTGGGACGGGAATGATGATGATGACCAATTAGCATCGAAGTAGAGAGATTTAATTATCATTTGTCCATGGTCTTTTGTGGAAAGTAGGTTGGAGGGCGACACCCATTGCTGGGTTAATGAATAAAAGTATATATTTTTGTGTACAATTGAGTCAAGCTGTGGGTCAATTGTCGTTCGCTCTGGGATGGGCTAATTAATTTGTAATGGCAAAGAGAGACAACAACAAAAGGGTTGCTGGGGAAATGGAAAAACTTTCACCACGTTTTGCATTTGTTTAGGAATTTAAGAAGTTTTACAAACTTGAAGACTAAGACTTAATGGTGATGAGGAGATGGTTTCTGAGAAATGATGAATTATGATTTACGATGAAAATTATAAGTTAGTTTTGTGAAATTATATTCCGCTGGCATTTTACAGTACCTGTAATGACTAATCATTTTATTGCGCCTTAAGTGACAGTTTTTGAATTATGACTTTCTTTTTGGAATTTCCGAATTCCGAATGGAAATTAGTTAATTTGCTTATGAGCTCAGACTATCATGCTATACGCTTGAGCTGCGGGAATCAATGATGAGTCAGTGGGATTTCTGAGAAATAAAACTTTGTCTAAAGAAAATGCGGAAATCCTTAATAATATAAAATGAAATGCGGTACAGTTTGGTAAGATCTGAGCAATTACATATTATGAATTATCGGCGCAGCAAATTGCTGCAAACCGAAAACCATCATAGGTTCAATTCAATCGTTCAGTACCATATGTCAGTACGAGGACTTCAGTTACGCGATCACGATACCCAGGAGGGAAGAGTGGAAGCCCAACAACGTCATATCTGATTCTGAAATAGTAATCTACACGGACGAGTTAAAGACAGATAAAGGTGCCGGAGCAGGAGTCGGCACGGAAAAAGTGGGTATATCCACGCTCGTTACATTTCTGAACTCGTGCAGCGTATTCTAAGCCGAGATTTTACCCGTACATGGAATTATAAAGGATAAGGGTGCCGGAGGGGGAGTCAGCACGGAAAAAGTCGGTATATCCACGCTCGTTAGATTTCTGAACTCGTGCAGCGTATTCTAAGCCGAGATTTACCCGTACATGGAATTATAAAGGATAAGGGTGCCGGAGGGGGAGTCTGCACGGAAAAAGTCGGTATATCCACGCTCGTTAGATTTCTGAACTCGTGCAGCGTATTCTAAGCCGATATTTTACCCATACATGGAATTATTCAGAGGACGAGGGTATCTCCATTTATGTAGACACTCAAATAGTCATCAAGGTAATGTTATAAAAATAAGATCTAAAATAGTCGGACTGTGTCGCTCAGAGCGATATACGTACATTTTTTCATAATAATATAGACGAATTCTGGGTATAGTGATCACGAAATATGGAATTAATAATAATACACTTTGTGGTATAATGCAACCAGTTGCAAGTGCATGACTATTAATAAAATTAAAAAAAGATAGGATTAAAGCCGAAAAGGGAAGACGAAAAGGAGAAAGCGGGATTAGAGCGAAATGCAAATAAATTTTTTTTTCTTTTTTTGCGCAAATATTTTTTGGAAAAAAAAAAATATCTAATAAAAATATCAATAAGCCAATAGAAGAACAATGTTAAAATGTGGATTAAACGTAAATAAATGGTACGCTAAGATGTAACTTGAAGTAGAGTTTCAACTTCAGATCGTGAAAGTAACCAAGCTTTAAGGTTTTTTAAGAATTGATTTCCGTTTGTTACTAGATTGGATAAAAATTTGTTAAAAATGTAAGGTGCTATAGAAGTCAGAAAACGTCGATTGTGCTCTTTATTAACCCTAGGGACATCAACTGTAGACCCATTTCTCAACGAATATACTCCATTTCTTCTAAAGTGGATATTACCACTTCTAACAAAAAATACTTTAAGCGCTTTGTAGATAAAAAGGTAACGAAGTGGTAGTATTTTCGCTGATTGAAATAGGGGCAGTGAGGGCTCAAATCTGTTTTTACATAGCAATAACCGAATTATTTTTTTCTGTGCTGTAATAATAGGACTCAGGTTACTTATATAGGCACAGCCCCAACAAGCTAGACCATACTCAAGCCTTGATTGAACCAATGCGTAGTAGATAGCTGAAAGTAAACTATGCGGAACAAGCTTACGCAAGTGATACATTTTGTTTAAAGATATGTATAGTATTTTTTTTAGGGACATTATGTGTGACTTCCAGTTTAATTTGTTATCTATTACAACTCCTAAATACTTATACTCCTTCACGAATTCAAAAGCAAAGCATTTATTTGTGCAGTTCAGCTTGTCGCAACTAAGATGATGAGATGTAATGCCTTCAATTGCTGTGTTCTGGTTCGACAAGGAAAAGAACATAGCTTTAGACTTTGTGCTAAGTATAAGTTGATGGTAATTAAGCCAGATACTAAGCAAATGTAGATCAGAATTTATTTGGTCTCGAATCGTAACTAAAGAATTGTCTGCATATGAGAGCGCTAGATCGTCTGCATATCCAATTAAATGGCCGTTTAAAGGTAGGTTAAATATGGAATTTATGTAAACAAGGAAAAGGATTGGTCCTAGAACTGACCCCTGTGGGACACCAGTATTTGGACAAACTTCTCCCTTGCTTACAAATCCATTTACCCTAACGCGCTGTTTTCGATTTAGCAATTAGGACTTAAACCATTCAGATATATTGCCTCTAAAGCCAGCGTTACTGAGTTTTCGAATTAATAGATCGTGATTTACTAAATCAAAGGCTTTTGTTAAATCAAGAAAAAGTCCAACTGTTTTTAGATTATTGTCTAGTGCATTATAAATTCTCTTTAAAAAGGGCACAATTCCATCTTCAGTGCACTTACCTTTCATAAAACCAAATTGCAACTTATTAAAAAATCTAGTCTTTTCAAGAAAGTTAAGCATTTTGCTAACTATTACCTTTTCAAAAATCTTTGAGAAGACCGATAACAAGCATATTGGCCTATAGTTGTTTGGGTCACTTAGATCACCTTTTTTTAAAAATCGGAATGATTAACGAGGTTTTAAGACAATCAGGAAATATTCCGCACTGAAAGCTTTGATTAATAATGTGCCTCAAGGGATTTACTATGGACTTTCCTATCTTCTTGATGATAACGTTGCTAATGCCATCTATCCCACATGAGTTCTTAGCTTTCAAGCTGTTAATAATAACGAGAAGTTCAGAATTACTAATGCGCCCGAAATAGAAGGAAAGTTGACTCGTTTTATCAAGTAAAAATCCCCCATTACTATCATTTAATTGAACATGTACATCTGGTTTACATTTTTCAGCTACATTTTTAAAGAAAGCGTTCATGCCGTTGCCTAAGTCCTCATTAATACTGACGATTTTATTGCCTAATTTAAAAATCTTTAAATCCGGGTCTTTTTTGTTCTTGCATAATATGTTATTGACAATACGCCATTGCTCTTTAGGATTATACCGACTTTCTGCAAATTTGTAGCTGTAGTATTCAATTTTTTGCTTATCTATTAGTTTGCGGACATTAGTTTGTAGCTCTCTATATACCTGCTTAACTAAAGGTTGGTTCATTCTGCTCTTATTTTTTGCATAGAATTTATTTTTTTCTTCTATTTTTGCGCAGATTACATCGTTGATCCAAGGTTTAATTATATTAAATCTATTCCTTTGCTTAGTACTTTTGCAGTCACTTATATACCCTTCAAGTTTTCCTAAGAAAACTGAAAAAGCACTAGAAGGACATTCCGAACTAAACAAAAATAGCAAGCTACATGACAAACATTGAGAAAAGCAGATGGGAAAATATCCAAATCTGTAGAAAATGTGAACGCCCTAAGGCCGAAGGTAGATATCTGCAAAAAAAAAAAAAAAAAAACTGCTAACCTGCCTTCTACAACAATAGCCGCAAGAGTGGCAACGTGACGTATTTTAAGTAATTATTCAGAGAAAATTAAAATAGTCAATTTACAGCCTGCGTCGCTGCCCAACTATTAACAGATTCAGACGGAATTTCCTAGGAAGATCCTTCTTGGAGGATCTGCAAGAGCTGCCGAACAAATCAATATCGTCGATCGTGAGGTTTGCAGCAAGTCGGCATTGACAAAGTTCCTGTTAATTTTTTTTTTTTTGCCGAGAGGGTGAAAATCTTTCAAGGACCCGCTTTTGGTAGTGTGAGATTTTTACTTACTAAAAAAACACCTCTCTTCAAGATTAATACTACAACTAAGCCGACACTTATCCAGCAGTTTTATTTTCGCTTACGAGACTAGTGATTTTTGGTAAAAAAAGTGTTCGTATGTAATTTAAAAAGAATGTTGCACTTTAGGCAGGTTAAATTCCAATGAAAGTTCCTGCGGTTTTCGCCACCGGCATATACTATGACGCGAGGTCAAACGGTTTTGTCCTTTGCAGACAACGAATTGAATTGTTCTCGTCAAGTAGTTGAATGACAGTACGGTTGCAATGGCCGTGAACACGATCTTTGTGTTTACGAGCAAATTTTGTTATCTCTTCGACGACGATAGGAATTCCCAGGTCCCGATGAATATCTTCGTTACGTACGTACCACGGTGCGCTAACGATCGTTCTAAGAACTTTATTCTCAAAAGTTTGTAGGATGTTTCTATTGCTTTTCCTGGTACAACCCCATAGTTGAAGACCATACGTCCACACTGGCTTAAGCACTTGCTTATACTCGTAGATAAGCAGTTTGTTATGTAAGCTCAACTTCGAATGCTTCCCGAGTAGCCAGTACATTTGTCGGTACTTGTTTTCCATTTAAGCTTAACATCTAGAGTCATTCCTAGATATTTTGATTCGTTCGCGTATGGTATTTGAGCCGGGTTTAAATATACGGGTAATCTGTCCACTTTTTTGTAGGTAAAGTTGACGTGAGTAGATTTGCTTTCGTTCAGCACAATACGCCAAGAATTCGTCTAAGCGTGGACTTTGTTAACAGCATGTTGCAGCTTTTCAGATGCTGCTTCAATTGTATCGCCTGTTGTCAATATCGCCGTATCGTCCGCAAACGTGGCGACGACGCAGTTTCTTTCCTGCGGGATATCACGCGTGTAGAGTACATATAGAAGCGGGCCGAGGACACTTCCTTGTGGGACTCCGGCCGCAATCTCCTTCAAATCAGAGTAATCATTTCCATGCTTAGCACGAAAACGTCTTTAGGTGAGGTACGATCGTAAGATTAGAAAGAGTTGCCGTGGCAGAAGTAGTTTTAATTTATACTCCAAGCCTTCGTGCCAAACCTTATCGAAAGCTTGTGAGACGTCAAAAAATACACCACAACAAATCTTTTTCTCTTCGAGAGTTTTCATGTCAGTTATTTTGTGGACTTGGTCGATTGTAGAATGTTTGATTCTAAATCCAAACTGATGGTAGTTGTTTTGAAAGTAGATTTGCGAATATTTTAGAGATAACCGGCCTATTTCCCTAGGCCGATATGATTTCTTCTCATTCACAGATTTTCCTGTTCCTGTTCGTGATGGACAGAATCATGTCAAGCGAAGCATCACCTTTATATAGCTTACTTGATTTCCTTATTCTTTCAAAACAGATATATCATAAATGGGCATCGCTGAGGGTCTTCGTAGGGCTATGCTAGCCGTCAGCTAATCTGGCGGCAACCCTACAACCTAAATTTACCTATATGTTCAAAACGCGTATAAAAACTTATTCGAAATCAATGCATTTTTGTTTACTAATTATCAAATTGATTTGATTCATTCATCAAATTATTATCATCACATCAATTTTGAACAATTTTTTGTAGTAATAATCCCACCAGCGGTGCAGCTCTGCAGCAGTGGATGGGTTTGTGTGGTTATAGTGTGCTCAATGGTCTGATTGGAAACTTCTGTAAAGGAGTGCTATCTATAAGGTCTGGGTATGATTGAAAAAGCAGACTGCATCTCGATAACAGGATCAATAACATTGAAACTGACTTCTGGTCAAATGGTTGCTCTGCTGCAAGCAGAGGATCGCTTACGACAGTGTCACGTGGTGAGGAAAAATAGCTTGATACAAATAAAATAGCGGCATTCAAGAAGCGATCAGGCGCATGGAGGGTGTCCAGACAATTAACCAACGTGTCCAGGAAATCTTGTACGAATAACACTAGCATTAGCAGTCCCGGAACTTCTGGGTCGTGATCCTGAACCATTTGTTGCTCTAGCCAGAGAACGATGAGGCACATGACCGAAAAATCTTCGCCGATCATGTGTTTTTTAATCTCTACGGAAGTCCAACCGGGCCAGTATCAATTGAAGAGCACCTATGGTAAACGTCCACAAGCTATCAGAAACATCGCTCCTCTAATGTACTCGGTGTCACAGGACGCCCAAAATGAGACCATCGGTTTAACGAAAAGTGCAGACTAACAAATGCAGCGAAACAGTAGACGCTTAAAGTAATGCTGCAAAGAAGAATGAGAGCTGCTTGCCAAACCTGCCAAACGGCAAAATAAACTGCAGACACACCTGCTTATCTAAGAAAATAATAAAAAGCACATGAGAAACATGCAGTCGAGCCAATACAAAAGGAGCCTGCAGAGACGAGGGTAAGCTCGTATGAGGGTGGCTGGGGATCAGTGACAACCAAAAGTCAAAATGACCCAATTAACATAGCCACTGGCGCCTTAGTCCGAAGAGTCTTCAATTCCATCCCAGAGGGACAACGCAATAGAGATTGACCTAATCTTAGGTGGCGCGCACAGTTGGAAAATGGACCTCAACTTGGTATCCAACACTGTAAGCAGTTTCATCAGGATCGAGCCGGCTGGAGAGGGTGTTCGTTTGAGGTCCAGGTTCAACACGGACTGTAACGCTATGAAAATTATGCAAGGAAGGATGAAGTGCGTTTTGTTCTGATTGATTGAAATACAGTGACGGTATTTCGGCTAAAGAGAGCCTGTAGGTAGTACAATACAGCGACTAAATTGGTAGTGAATTGGTCGTACCTTATGGCGCACAGAAAATTCGCTTGCAAAATGTATATGTCATGCAGTGGAATCCCTACATAAACCCAATCTGGCAGAGGACTGCGATGTCCTAATTAAATGCAGCAATATAGGTCTGAAAAAGCGTAGCATCACAGATCGTCTGAGAGCCAAAAGGCTTCACGGATAAAATGTGAATCGAAATAGGATTTACAATTTTTGTTTGTCCTTTCTATGAATCTGTGGTTCCTATTGAAAGTGCTAACCATTGTCTCTCTTTGGACAATGTGAAAAAAAAATAAACTCCATCAAAAACATACCATTCTCACTCACCTCTCACTCAAGTGTCCACCGTCGTCCAGCGTGCCATAGCTCTCCACAACCTTATGATGCACCACACCACCATCATCGCCGGCCATCTCTATCCGTGGTGGACTGCCATACTCGAAATGCTGTCGGGAAACGGGAAACAATTGACTCTCGTGGACATAAGTTCCATACTGTCCAGTGCTGAATGTGCCATAAGGACTTGCCGCTGGTGATAGCAAATTAAAGTGCGGACTCAACTCATATGGTGGCTGATAGCTGGTCCAACTATCAACACTACCCGGCGGTGTTACAGTTGTCGTTTGCGGGAATGTCGCAAAAGGTGGACCCAATGTCGCTGTACCACCCAACGATCCGGCCGATGGACTGCTGGTATTAATGTAGCCCGTCTTTCGCGGTGGTTCACGCTTTCGCCATTTCGCACGACGATTCTGGAACCAAACCTGCACTCGGGATTCACTCAAATTCAATTTCAATGCTAATTCCTCGCGTGCAAACACATCCGGATACGGGGCACGTTCGAATGCACGTTCAAGCTCCTCCAGTTGGTATGCAGTGAAGGTGGTCCTGCGAAAAGAGAACAAGAAATGGCGCCAATTAAATGAAAATGTCCTCACTCAATTGACACATATCAATAATTGATGGTAAACCAACAAGAATAAAAAAAAATCGAGAAAATCCTCTGCATCCATATACGAGTAACTTAAAATTCGCACCATGTTTGGTGCGCTGAAAGGACAACAAGCATGATGCCGCTACTTGGACAGGCACTATACCTATGCACATACACACTCCCATACATCCATCGATAACATGCAGGTTTAAATTAAATTTTACAAAACGTATTTACACATTCATTCGTTCCGCAGAACCCAGAGCACCACCGAACAGGATCTGCAGCAGAAGGACAAACCAGAGCCAAACCCACCGAACCCAGGATAACCTCCTTTGTGTAAATTAATGGTTTTTCGGTTGCGAACATAATGTATTGGTAAGTAATTGGGTTTTAATATTTTACAGTGCCAGAGCCCGTTGTGTAAGGACACATGCCAATCAATTGACGTCGAGCACGAGGTCATAATTAATTAGTGATTTATGCAATCCACGAACAAGGACGTAAGAATGTAAATGTTGTAAGTAAAAAAATGAGCTGAAAAATAATTGGAGGTAACAAGGGTGTCCTGTCCCTTCATGAGGGAAGGACATCAAAGTGTTCTTCGAATTTTATAACACACGTGCGGAATCCTTTCGGTAGAATGCTTCTTAACCATAAATATAATCTAGATACACATATGTACATATGTATCCATGGAAATCAGATGCCAACAAAGGTCCACAGGATGTGGGAAAAAAAACTCGAAAACTTTTTAGACAATCTACAGATTAAAACCGGAATACAAGGAAATATAGCCGTGAAAGAGGAACAAAAAAAAAAAAATTGAGAAGTTGTAACAACAATTTAGCCATTTTAGCTGGGGATCCAGACTGTGTTGTTGGTTGTGTTTTGTGTCCCTCAGGCGATGTTCAGAACACCGTGCGTTCTCAAATTCACTTGATGTCCATGGATAGTGTGGGTGACCTACTTGCTACCAAATTATGTGTGGTTGAGCAACTGGCATAGGGAATGAACAAGGATCTAACACATTGTAGAATGAATGTGAATGTTTGTTATTTAAATTTGACTTTTATTTTAGATCGTTATTTTTGTGAGAGAGCTGGGCGGAATGGGATTTTTTCTTGCGTTTGGAACTAATGGAGAAATTACATTAAAACTGATTTACATGGAAACTGTTGCATAAAATAGATTAAGAGGAACGTTCAGGAGAAAATGAAGAATAAAATTGGCACCAAAAAGGTTTTGTAGAAAGATAAGCAAATATTCATTTAAAACCTCTGGAGAAACCAACCAGACGAATTTTTTTAAAATCGAGATACCTCGATATCTCGGAAATGGTTAGAGAAAAATACTTAAATGCAAACTTGTATACAATGGGTGGGGAACGTTGTTTGGTTGTCAAAAGACCTTATGCATACAAAAGATGATTTTTGTATTGTTCTACTTAACGGCAGTTTCAAAAGTACTCCTTTTTGTGCAAAAGAATGTAAGTTTGGTCCTCAAGTCATATCCTTAAGATAGATACTGAATGCCTTCAGTAACTTTTAAGGTTAGCATTAAACTTGGTCTTGTACTTCCTACAATTTTACTCAGTTTTTCTAGTTTGTCTCATATCTATAAACGTTTTCGAGATATTGAGTTGTCATAATAAAAAAAAAAAAAAAATCACCCTGTATATCTATTTATATAAAATTTACGAGTACACCCGAAAACCATAATTCTAATGTCACTAGAAAATTATATGTTTAGCAAACTGACTGGTGCAACTAAGGTTATAATTGCATTTGATGCAGTTTTACAGGGTGTTTCAGTTAGCTTTAGACGTATGGTTGCGTCACAAGTGGTTTGACTGGCACCAGGGCTCATACTTTATGTCTCTAAATTCGGGTGAGAATCTTAGGAAAAAAAGGGGCTAAATTGGAAATTTGCGGGCTGGATTTTAAATTTGAATAAAGTTCCTTTTCTAATTTGTTGAGCAATTATGAATATTACATTTTTATTCTGGGGCTCTGGGGAGGTATAGAGAAGAAAAAATCAGATTTTGATTGAAACTTGATAGAAATAAAAGAATGGGCTAAATTTGAATTGTCCGGGTTAGAAATGTTTTTTTTTTTTTTTTTTTTTTTTTTTTTTTTTTTTTTTTTTTTTTTTTTTTTTTTCTAGTTTTCTATCCGAAAGTGCTAAAAGTGGTAGCCCTGACTGGTAATCATTGGAGCTATTGGTCTTAAAAATTATTCTGTCTTTGCAATCAATTTGCATATATACGTAATTGGTGCTAGCTGCCCGAACACAATGAGTTAGCTGTGACGTAGCGCGTCGCGGTGGTAAGAGGTGTCAAAAGTAGAAATATATACAAACTCAAGATTGCGCCCACAATGAGTAGCTGTAGCGTAGCGCGTAGCTGTAGCGGTAGTACGAGTTGGTTTACTTTTATATATACAAACTCAACAGTGCGCTCACAATGAGTAGCCGTAGTCGTAGCCGCAGCGTAGCGCGTAGCTGTAGCGGTAGTACGAGTTGGTTTACTTTTAACTTTTGTATCGCTACAAGTTTGACAGCTCGCTAAAAACAGAAGAAATGGAAGAACGCGACTGTAACAGTGTGGCTCTGTTATGAAATTCGTGGTGCAATATGAGGATTGCGTGTTAAAAGAAAATCAAAGGCGTGCGTCTTTACCAAAAACTAAAATTGAATTCTTTATTACGTAGTAATATGACATAGTAAAATACACAGAAAACAATGGTGCCTAATGGCAAGAAAAAAAGGAGGAAAATAATCGACAGGTAGATGTCGTTGCGCTCACACGACCCCTTCTTGTAAAATTGACTCCTGGCAATTTACCTCTCATAGTCTTGGAGCCATCTTGGTGGTTTTCGGGAGCGAACCGGTGCTGTATCCTTCCGGTCGACGATTTCCTCAATGTCTTTTTCTTTGTCACTATCTTCCATTTGATATACTGATGACCCATCACTCGTAGAATATTGTTCAGTTGGCAACTCTTCCTCATCGCCGGTATTTGTCTCAATGATGTTTCGTTTATGAACTGGCGGTCGCTCCATGAATAGCGGTAGGGCTTTCTGCGAACTGGTATATCATCTATTGTACGTAAGGAATGTTGATCTATGGTGCAGTATCCTAAAATCTCGTTGTCTGTCGAGAAGGCTTGTAAATTGTTGCTGACTATTTCTCGAAATTTTTGAATTTGTGTTGGAGATATAGATTTCGGAAATGTTGAGATTTGATGTTCGACTTCTTTTAGAATACATGGTGGTATAGACTGGCTTTGTTTTAATATGCAGGAATTTATATTTGTGTGTGTGGTGTAGCCTGAGTTCGTATTTTGTTTTAATTGGACATCTCCGTTCGTTTCGACAGTTATGGTGATGTTATTGGCCTTTCTCCAATCGCTGCCGAGTATCAGTGGTATTGGTGCATTCTTTACCACCGCTACAGGACCAAATGTGCAACATATGTCGCCTACTGCAACGAATAGGTCAATTTGTCCTACAGGTCTACACTCATTGTCAATGGAAGTTATTGCTGAGCCTTCGTATTTTTGAACTGCATAATCAGGTGGTATAGAACGACGATCGATTACTGACTGTTCAGCACCGCTATCGATAAGAGTGGAAATAGGTTTTCCATCGAATGCATAGGCATCTACGATGGGTAAGCCTCGATCACCACCTTTTGACTTCAATGCGCAGTTTGCTTGTTTTGGAGATGGTTTATTTGGGCAGTTGCTCAGTGAATGACCAGTTCTATTGCATGTGTAACATGGTATTGGACATTGCGAAACGGGGTGTTGACCTTTTTTACAGCGTGGGCATACATAAGTATTTATTTTTGTATTTTCTGTGTATGCTGGTTTCTTGAAATTATTGTCTGTAAAGGACTGTGGCGTTCTAGTGTTGCGATACATTGTTGTTGTGTTGTGGAACTGTTTGCTGGTGTGTTTTGTGTCATCGTCAAGTTTTTGCCCCAGTTCGAATAGTTCGGTTATGGTCGAAGGTGTGCCAATGCGTAGAATACGGCGGTCTGTATTGTCAGCAACACCCTCGAGTAAATACGCAATTTGATCTTCCGTAGGAATATTTACATTCTTTGGGGGCTTAGAAATAATATCTAACTTACTGCTGAAGTACTGGATTATAGATTCGTTCGGCCGTTGGATACGTGCATTTACTCTGTCATTCCATTCGCGTAATGTTGGTGTCTTTATGAATCGTTTCCTGAATGAATTGAGCCATATATTCCAGTCGTCCCTTGAATCGCCTTCGAAGTTCTGCCAGTTTCTTGCAATGCCCGTTAATTTGCTGGTGCAGAATACTAATTTAACCTCGTCACTCCATCCGTTTATTTTTGCGGCTTTTTCGATGGATTTTATGAATTGCTCGGTGGAGTTGCTATCTTCCCCGTTGCATTCCAAAATCGTTTGCGTCATGTCTGGGTTGATGACGACAGTCTGAATAACTGCTGGACAAGTCCCTACCGAACTAGAAGTACCTGCTGATGGTTCGATTTTCCTTGCTTTAAGGGTAGATAGGATTTTATTGTGTTTGATTATGATTTGAATTAACTCATCTTTTGTTGTTGCTGTTGTTTCCAGTCCTCTTGATTTGACTTCTGTTTGGAGTGCATCCTTCGTGAACTGGTTCAGAATTTCTGCGTCGATGGTCGTTTCTAAGAGTTGCTGGACGAGAGACATTTTGTTGTCGGGTGTTGGTTGTTTCTTTATTGTATGTAGGTTGAGATACCGGCTGCGCCATGTAACAGTGTGGCTCTGTTATGAAATTCGTGGTGCAATATGAGGATTGCGTGTTAAAAGAAAATCAAAGGCGTGCGTCTTTACCAAAAACTAAAATTGAATTCTTTATTACGTAGTAATATGACATAGTAAAATACACAGAAAACAATGGTGCCTAATGGCAAGAAAAAAAGGAGGAAAATAATCGACAGGTAGATGTCGTTGCGCTCACAGCGACGTTGAAAAATTCGTTGAATCTGTAAAAAAAAAGGGATATACAAGGGATATACATTGCGCCCACAATGAGTAGTCATAACGTAGCGCGTAGCTGTAGCGGTATTACGAGTTGGTTTACTTTTAACTTTTGTAGCGCTAAAAGTTCGACAGCTCGCTAAAAACAGAAGAAATGGAAGAACGCGACGTTGAAAAATTCGTTGAATTTGTAAAAAAAGGAAAATATTGTGGGAAAGGGAAACATGTTTTTTCACAAAAGTAAAAGTGATCTGGAAAAATGATTTGGTACTCCTTTCCTAGTGCAAAGGGCGCACCCACCATCGTCGATTTAACTGTGTCAGTAGCTTGTATGCGAGATAGCACATCTGAACCATAGTCACAATATATTTTCCAAAACTAAATAACACAATTCCAATCAGTTGAGTTTCAAGTGATAATTAATTTGACATAACGGGCTACACTATTGTGGGCGAATTTTATGAGTGCAGCGCCACACCATTTGACAGCGCGTACTACAGTTACTACTACGCCACAGCTACCGTGCATTGTGCTCGGGCAGTAACACTGTGTTTGTCCCATAAGGACGACAATACACCAACGTTAAATATTGAATGTGACATGGTAAATGTCAAGAAAGAGAAAATTATATATTGCGATTGCCTCTTGTTATTGCAGCTTCATTTCATTACATCTTCGATAGATTTTATTCGACAATACCAGAAATCGGCTGAGTAGTCGACAGTTGTTCATATGAAGTATTGACATTGTGATTGATTGGTTTGCAGATTGTAATCATCAATACCGAATCAATCACGACTGACATATTTCTAGAATTCATGAGTTAATGGCTGATGAAACCATTGTTCAATGGTTGAGTATAAGTAAACTGTTTAGGACTGGATACAGAAAATCTCGAAATCTATAAAATTTCCTTTCTGATGGCTCAGCGATGAGTCTGTGGAGATTAAAACACAATTATTCCGGAAAAATTCGCATCGAGCAATGTTCGGTGCTATCTACTTGCAATTTCTCCGAGGGGATATTCCGTACACATCCGGAACGATGCGTCGAGAAGAACGTTACCAAAGCATCTTCACCGTGCTCGTTGTCTTCTATAAATTTTTGGAAAAGCCGTCTTGAAAGGTGGAACCATTCTCTCTGTTAGGCCGTATGACTTAGAATTGAAAGGTGCTGAAGTCATATGATGAACTGATTGATTCCGGCAAAACTACTGGAACTCACTTATATTATATTGAGGACTATTATCAGACACTAATTGGTTAGCCCCTCAAGAGCGTATATTGAGCACAATATTTGGGTAGTAGCTTGAGATGTACTGGATGGCTAGGAATCAAATCATGAATGTAAACAATCCACAACATGAATTTCGGAAAAGCCCATTGAAA
Organism: Pocota personata; assembly: GCA_963082735.1. Lineage (NCBI taxonomy): Eukaryota > Metazoa > Arthropoda > Insecta > Diptera > Syrphidae > Pocota > Pocota personata. The sequence continues at coordinate 41,565,253 of OY720429.1, read as the reverse complement.
TCGTTACGGATGCATTCCCAAACTTCTTGTGATGATTGCCAGGTGGTGTAATCTTTGAGTCCACCTTTCCTGTGAACTTTCGATGTACAAAAGAAGAACATTAGTACACACACTCCGGCATTATGGGGAAATCTTTCAGGATCGACGAATGTATATTCTGCTCGAATTGACGTCCAAACAAATACTGGTGGAATGTTTTAACGGAAAGTATAATATAAAGAGCTTCCTTCTGGATCTGACAATACTTTTTTTTAAACCTCGTCCAATGTCTTTAATACGAAAGCGATTGGGTTTTTCATTCCATCTGGATAGTTATAGAAGATATCTGCAGTGATACCATGCGATGAAGCATCTGTAAGCAAAGTAATTGGTAAGTTGTGCTGGCATTAGCATATGACTCCGATGGGCGTATACCAGTTACGTTAATAATATGGCCTAAGTATTCATTTTCGGGTCTTGGGAATTTACGCTCTCCTCTATAGCTCAGGCCATGATGCTCCATTCAATAGAAAAAGTTGTATGTATCGCTGGTAAATTGTTGTGAAATTGGACGTACCGAATTGTAGCGCTCATATTCAAATAGACCGAACTCAGTACTATTGATGAACATCTTTTTTGACTGTTCGTCTAATGGAATCTATAAGTACGCATCAGACAAATCAATTTTTGTGAAGTATATTTGTAACAGTTCCTGGATACGGAGTACAGGATGACGATCTATTTTAAGTTGTGAATTAAAATCGAGTACACTCATTCATCCCTGTGTCACTCTGATACATCCCTGTGTTGCGTGCACATCTTCTTTCGACCAACAAACGTTGCAAATGTGACCACGACGCTGATAGTTATCATACACAGATTGTGTTGAGTAAAACAAACAAGACACAATTATTGAAAACTTCATGTGACTTAGGTACTTGCAGGTCTCTGGAAACGTTCTTGGTTCAGCTGATTGACCTCGATGGATGTCAATCGGGTGGAATTACTGCCTCTCTTTAATATATTCAATGTAAGCTTCAATTGTTCGTAGGCCATCGCTCATTCCTTGATTGTGTCCAGTATATACTCTTTTTGATCATAGCACACGAAAACACAGTACCTTTTAGGTCTGTGGAGCATTTTTAACTTGAAAACTTACACCTCGACGTGAGTTCATATAGTTTGTAATAGAATTTTGCAGATAGGTCTTAGTATGTGTACTCAAAAAGCTTTCGGAGAAGATCATTGAAATGATATCCACTTCCACATGTCGAAAAAAAAATGCGGCTTCCGTATGTTGTCTTCCAAAGAGTACGTAGATTATTTCAGGGCAGAGAGAGAGAGATAAAGAAAGAAAGATTGGTGAAGTGATTCGAAACTGAGGTTGTATTAAGTTTTTGTAAAATCAAAGGGTAGCGTCCACATTACTGGGGTCATTTTATTTGCTGTTATTGTCGTTGCTGATTTTTTCCATCTTCCTGATGCAATCATCGTGATCAAGTTGAATTTTCAGTCAATTGACTACCCTACTGCCACTGTTATGCCTTCGTAGTAGAGTTGGCATAAGCTTCTGTAATCGATCGAGTTTTTATTTATTTCACATGTGATAAATTGATGATTCTTGACATCAGTATTTGAACGGTGAACCTGCAGCGTGACAAGCAATGACGTTACCACTACACCTCGTCCTCTCAGTGCAGCTAGAACTGGAGAAGGTATCTGTCCAATCATTCCTTTTTTGGATCAAACAGGTAGATGCCTAGAGCATAATTTTAAAATTCGCTCCCTATATTCTGTGTTGCAAGTAATCATATTCTTCATCCATTCCTTTTGTTGGTTAAGTATCGCTTCCACTGATTTTTTTTCCATTTTTCAACTTCCCCGTCGATACTTGAAATCAGTTGCAGGTGCAACTAAGTTGTAACTTCATTTGATGTTTTTACAGGGAACATCTTTTGTGAGAAAGGGTTCTGTGCTAGAATACCAACAATCAATTAGAACTCTAATCCGCAATTTTAGGCCAAAGTGAGTATAATAAAACCAGAACCAATAAGCTTTTGCAAAAGGACATACGATCACCAGCGGTCTTGTTGGTTGTGCTCACTGGTCATAACTTGCTAAGAAGCTACACAATGAACTTAAATTTTAACTATCATGACCTATGCAGTTGCTGCCGTGATGACGACGTTTGAAATAAATGCCATTTTTCTTGTAGAATCTTCTTCTTCTTTTCCTTACGGCGACGTTATGATCCTGAATAGAAAGATCACAACCTTCCCACTTTACTGCATCCCTACTGGTCCGTCGGTTCTTCCGCCATTCTTCTTGTAGAATGAAGATATTATATATTCATGTTTTAGCTAGAAAAAATTATTCGGTATTTCTAAATTGACTCAAGTCATGGTCAAGCATTGGGCGCCATTGTTTTAAACTAAATGGAATATATATTTTCCAATAAGGAATGACATTAAAGGTCTCAAAATATGACCGGGTTTTTTTTTTTTAAGGCACAGCTTGAACTTAATAATGGCAAAATGAAGGACATAAGAACACAATCGATATAATAGTGTGGGTACTTAGTAGTGCCGGGAAGTATTTTGGTAGCAGAGATTAGTTTAGGTTAACACCACCTACACATACGTCAGTCTCTCATATTAAAGAGTCTCTTAACTGGCGCCAAACGGAGCTGAAGAACATATTAAGTTATTCAATAGGACAAGCATTCGGAACCAGTATTTTGTAGCACAGAAATATGCAACGGTAGAAAAGTCTGCTTATGCCATAAAAGGTCCTACATCTTCGATTGAATAGTCTCGTAACTATGATCATCTTGTTATAGAGTCTTTCCCTCCATCTATGCAAAGTAAAATTAATTTGCTACTTTCTCATAGACCCCTTCTATGCCAATCAGAAGCCGTTCTGATTCATTTGACTCCTCTGATTTGAAATAATTCATTAATTTGTAAAACCTTCTCGAAGCACCTCCTAAACGTTTTACAGCCTTGTTGACCCTCATTTCACGGCTCATTGCCTCGAATTTATATTCCCTTTTTTAAACTCTCCACTTTTCAATTGTATTAGATCGTTCATTCGTCTTTGTGCGTAAAAATCTAATTTATGGACCATTGTGATGGGGAAAATCCTTTTACAATCCACTTCCGTTTGGGTCCTGTCGCTCACTGACTCATTCACAATAAACACTGAACATTTGTAAAAGTTCAGCTCATTTAAATCTGTTTTTTCCTGCTTCTTTCTTTTCGCCTTAATCTTCGCATAGTCGTCTTATTTATTTTCTTTTTCTTCTTCCTTTGTGCGAAATAAGTTATCGACAACTCAATCAAAGAACACCATCGACTTCCTCACTTACCGCCTCCTTCTGACAAGGATACACAGATATATACAACATAGACGAACAAAAATTAAGCCAAACTACCAAACAACAAGTTAAAACCCCCCCTCTCCCATTGCTTCCTTTTCGATTCTCACTCCTTATTCATTCGTTTTCCGCTCACGTTCCAGCGAAGCAACTACTTCACAACTTATACAACGCGCGTACACATGTAGCCATTATCCTTCTTATTTCTTATTCTTTTCTCTTTCTTCGGCTCTGTATTCGGCCTCCGTCGTCGTGTAGTGTCCTTATAGTGTGTTCGTGTTTAGAGTGTATTGTTGTGTTTAGTGTTATTTACGTTTTCGCTTTACATGTTGATGCTCATCGTCGTCCTACTTGCGTCGTCCCGTCCTTGTACTTGATGTTTTATGTGCCTTCCACGGGTATAACAAAAGCGAAAATTATTGCTTGCCCGGTCTAAACGACGACAATGGCCTCTTTCTCACACGCTTCTCCTCGACGAGTCTCGGTAAGTTTTGAAAATGGCATAATATGGTGGTAATAAAAATTCTAACGGTGACTAACAGTCATGTGTGTGAATGTCCTTCCGGAGAAGAGTAAAACTGGTGTTCAGCTTTTGTTGCTCTCGTGCTCCATTCAGTTTGCAGTTACTGTTTTTGTTTTGTTCATTTGACGTTTCTTGGGTTTCCATTTTTCTTTTCGTTGGGCCGCCATGTTTTCAAGGACTTAATGTGTAAAACCGTTGCACGTTTTTTGGTTGGTTTTTTTTTTTCTTTTTTTCTTTCCTGACGGTTGTAGATTTTTCTTTTTCTCTTTGTTTCGAGATGATTTCTAAAGTTTTACACCAACGCAACGGGAGCTGTATATCTACTCATATACAAAAAAAAAGACAAAGAAAAACTTAATGGAGGGACAATATTATGGAGGGACCTAAGTGGCTGTTAAATGCCATAATTAATCTTACTTAAGTAAGTGCGCTATGGCAAAGTGGGTGTTGGGTGTGCACACGGTAGTATGCCCTTGTAGATACATAGTTTACTAACATTACTCTTAGAGAGCGCAAAAAAAGGAAAATAAATCCTGTAAACGACTTTTATAGTTGCGGCCTATTGCACATTTGACAGATGCCAAATGTTGTTAGCTTTTAGACAGGACTATTTTCGCATTAACTAGCAAGTCAAATTGAGAGTTGGGCACTATGTTATAGTTTTTGGCTTCACTTTATACTACCCTAGGTTAAATATTTCTGGCTATTAGCGCAAATTTCCGTGGAACGTGAAGTTATAAACTTTAATCTAAGCTCTGTTAGTACCTCTACCCCAGCGTTGGGCGCCAATTCGAAATTGCTGGTTCTGGATTTTTGTGAAATAGAAGTTTCATTTAATTCTAATCCTAGTTTGAGTTATAAGCACCATGGGCGTTTGGTTATTTTAGGTCCACAGGCACAATTGAGTAAATTCGAACCGGCGACTAAATCTGTTATTCTGTAATCCGAATTCAATAACTGCATACAAAAGCAGATGGTTTTTTATTTCTTTTATTTGTTAGCATTATACCTATTAGTTGTGTAAAGTGGGCATGTGGTGAAGACCCGTTTTTATGGCCAAAATTGCTCCATACATGTAATAATTGAGTGTTGGGTGCCATTTGTACTTGCTGTCGACGTAATAATAATGTTGTCTAAATACATTCTATCAAATAAATACTAGGAATTGTTGAATAGAATACAAAATATTAGTTTAATCATTCAAATTTATTTTGTCGCCTTCATAATCCACTCGTCGGAAAACTTTTTATAGGCACTTTTCGGTATGGCCTTTAGCTCCTTCTGCGAATTTTGTTTTGTGGCTTCAATACACTCGAAACGTCTTCCACGAACTGGTAGTTTGAGTTTGGGAACAACAAATGTCACACCTTACCATACTGGTATATGACGACTATGGTGCTTCGTTGATAACATTTGTTGAGTGTTCGGTCAGAAATTCGCATACAAACTAGCATGTAGGGCAACGCATTATCGTGGTGCAAAATACAAGAATTGTTCTTGCTTTTCCGGCGAACATTATCTCTCAAACGCCCCATAACATCCAAATAATATTGTTTGTTCACTGTTTGCCCCTTCGAAAGGAATTCCGAGTGGACAACACCACAATGGTCAAAGAAAACAGTCAACACGACTTTGGTTTTCGAGAGACTTTGACGATGTTTTTCAGTTTTCATTTCATTTCATCTACATTCGAATTGGTACGTTTAAGCAGACCTTAGAAAACCTATTTGCAGTGCTTTTTTTTGCTCTCTTTACACAACTCACTTGAGGTCGATTAAGCTAACCAACAGCTGTAAATGAACTGTTTGACAGATCGAGCCAAAATTCTAAGTGACAATTAAGTACATTGGTACCAACTTACAAAAAAAAGAATTCTTTTCCAATATATCATAAAATAGAAACCAATAATATCAAAGTTTCTCCAACCACTATACTGAAAAGCGTTTTCTGCTTGGCAGTACAATGGATCGAACATCGAGTCTGAGTGCCCCGGAAAGAGCGAATTTGGAAATTTAAAAAAAAATATGTGGATTCGATCGAATAAGGTACGATTCGGTACAACTTTTTCTGTTGTTTATGATGATCAGCATGCTGCAATGGGCTCTTTTATTATTTTGTCCTTGGTTTTTAGAGTTTACTGCAGCTTTAAGGCATTATATACAGCTTTCGCAATATACTTACATGTAGTGGAACAAGCAAACAATTTACTTTCAATAACAAATCCAAATCCAAATAGACGCTGCTCATGCTCTCGGTAGCAGTCGCCATAGTACGAGGGCAAGGTGAAAAGTTCTCGGCCTGACGCGGAGATGTTCCAATCAGGAAAAATTTATGTTTCCTGCCTGGGTGCACTTCTCATTAGTTCGTATGACAAGTTTCAACCTGTTCTCTCTAGTAGTTTCTTTACACGAATTTTTGCAGTAGACGTCTTGCGTGTTTTTTGTTAAAATGGATAAACTTGAATATAGTGCGGTGATAAAATTCTTCGTTTTGGATGGGTTAACCCCTGACAAAAGTTTTCGGAGACTCTGCTCCTTCCATGTCAACTGTTAAAAAGTAGGCAGTAGCTGAATTTAAACGTGGTCGCACGTCCCTCGAAGATGACCCACGTGAAGGAAGGCCAAAAACCGCAACCACACCCGAAACCATCGAAAAAGTGCATGATATCATGTTGGACGATAGGCGAGTGAAGATGAGTGAGATAGCTGAGGCTGTGTGTATATCGGAAGAGAGGGTGCGAAACATCTTGTACAAAAACTTAAAGATGCGAAAGCTCTGCGCAAGATGGGTGCCGCATTTGCTTAATGCCGATCAAAAGCAAATGCGCAAACGATTTTCGCGGCAATCTTTGGACCGATCCAATAGGGATCCGACCGATTTTGTGCGGCGATTTCTCACCATGGATGAGACATAGGTCCACCACTACACGCCACAAACGAAACAGCAGTCGAAGCAGTGGGTGGAAGTCGCTACTTCAGCGCCAAAGAAAGCGAAGTCGGTCGCATCTGTTAAAAGGGGATCCTGTTAATTTATTACCTAGAGAAAGGCAGAACAATTACAGGCGAATATTACTCCAACCTTCTTGACCAGCTGGATGCCAAAATTCGCGAGAAGAGGCCTGGCTTGAAGAAAAAAAAAAATCATCTTTCACCAGGACAATGCACCAGTACACAAGTGTGCGTTGGCGATGGGAAAACTGCGGGATTTGGGGTACGATTTCTTCGGCCATCCCCCCTATTCACCTGATTTGGCACTCACAGACTTCCATCTGTTCCCAAACTTAAAGAAATTTGTTTCTGGGAAGCGCTTCGCATCCAATACAGAAGTTGAGAGGGCCGTAGATGAATATTTTCACAGCCTTCCAGACTCTCACTTCCGAGAAGGAATACTGATGTTGGAGAAACGCTGGACCAAGTGTGTTGAAGTCAAGGGAGATTATGTAGAAAAATGAAATCATTTTTTAACTGAAAATCGCAGTCTTTCATTGTCAGGCCGAGAACTTTTCACATTGCCCTCGTAACATATGTTCATAGGAGTTTTGGGCAGGAAAGACTAGAGCTGCAGTGTAAGACTACCATGCATATATTCCAAGTGATATTGGGGATATCTACCAGCCAACTATTTTCTACTGCGACATACGAGTAATGGACCATTATTACATTAGACTATATTTTAAAAAGATGATATCTGCTTAATTTAGAGCGTTGGTCTTATGAACTTGTTTCTTTCTTACTGTAATTTTCCAATAAATGACAATCAATCAACAAACAATGACACGGCTTGTACTGGGGACTGCCTGCATATAAAGTGCAGACATACTTTGACCAGAAGTAGGTCCATTGTGATACCGAGAGGATCTTAGGACTCCTTAGTTCTACCCCCAAAACCAACCAGAGATGCATAACTTATTATTTGTATTGTTAAGAGAACTTTTAGCTTTCCAAATGTATTTTTATTTTTTTTCAGGAAACACACACGAAGTTTCCTTGTAAAGGAAGTTTCCTGGCGGATATAACTTAAATTTGAAATAAAACACATTGGTTTTTGATAAACTGACGATATTTGCATGTCAATATAATGTTGAGATATTGATATTAAACATGAAAAATAATTTCCGTAAATGGGCGCCACGTCTGGCCTTGCGAACTTTCTCCCATTTTTTGAAATTATTATTACTCTTCGGCTACCTGCGGTAGTTCATAAATAATGCGTCCCTTAGCTGTGAAATCTGCTTCACATAACCCCAATGAAAAAAATTCAATGGAGTGATATCGTACAATCTTGGTGTCCAATTTCGGTCGTAGAATCGAGAGATAACCTCGCAATAACTGCATTATTTTTCGATCTGTGTGGCAGGTGGCACCGTCTTGTTGAAACAACATGCCTTTCACATCAATATCATTCAACTCGTGCCAAAAATAATTTGTTATCATGTCCTGACATTCACCATTGATTGTTACAGCACCACCACCAGAATTTTAGAAGAAGTACGGCCCAATAACGCCGCCGGCCCAAAATTCGCACTGAACAGTGACGTTTGTGTTTGTTCGTGAATGGCCAGTGGATTTTCATCACTCCAAGTATGACAATTTTGTTGTTTACGCATTCAGTTGAAAGTGAGCCTCATCGTTGAAGATGATTTTGTTCGAAAAATAACCGTCAACTTGGCAGTTCTCTAACCAATCACCCAATCAACGAGGTCATAATGCTGTTTAAAGTCAGCTTTCTTCAATTCCAAAGTCAACTGGATCTTGTAGGCATGCAGGCGCAGGTCTTTTGTTAAAATGCGCTGCGTGGAGCTATAGGAAAGTTCAATTGCTGTGAACGATGGCGAATGGATTTTGATGGCTTATCACGAACACTGTCACTCACCGCGGCGGTATTTTCGCGTGACCGGTTAATATGTGGACATCCAAAACTGACCCGGTGCTATAAAATTTTTTCCATTAACTTCTAAACCGCGGAACGAAATGAATGATTATGTATACCGACATTATTTTGCAATGCGCAAATCGTGTTGGTTAAATTTTCAGCGATTGGTTTTTACAATTAAAATGCATTGTTCTCTCATATACCGTTCCATAATTACAAATGTCTATGCTTAGTATTCACATATGTCAAATATCAGCTGTATATCTCTGACAGAACCACTGAAGTGTCAGATTTAGATTGTAACCTCCATTTGAAACACCCTTTATAAACGTTACTTTGTTCTTTCAACTGGCAGTTTGATCTTTGCTTCCGAATAGCCCAGTCAGTCAATATATCTAGTCAATATGGCCGCTGGAATAGCTTTTTGGACTATATCTACTTCTAAACTGTAACATTCCATATCCCATGACGAGGACCACATTTGAGCGCTCTCGAAGCAAACCTGGCAATTTCCACTTTTTGCCAGAAATTAGTTAAAGTAGAAATCTTATTCTTCAGGGTACGGATACATGTGATCTGCGTATAAAACTGTTTGCTTGTAAGCCTGGCTAAACATTACTTATACCTCCTTATTTTAGGACAAAAACTATTATTTTGTGTCGGTTAGTTCTGGAATTATAGGAAATTTATCGTTCCCTTAAAAATTCTGTGAAATACAGATGCCAGTTTTACTTCATTTGATCCATAGACATCCGACTAATGTGGCACGGTTCGCTGTGTAGACACCCCGTTAAACTAACCCACATTACATAGTTTGAACTAGAAGAATCGAGTGCCCGTGACTTATGTTCACTGTTACAAACATGGCAGTTAAGGTAGAGATGGCACTCTGCTATTAAGATCAATTCGGCAGAAAGAAGGGGTCAAGTTAACAAGATTGACTTTTAGAACTTGTCACAACTGAATAGTTTTTTTTTTCACGGAAGGATAGTTTTCAAGACTATAAAATTTCTTAGAAAGTAGGCTAAAAATCTTTTAAACTGATAAGTCTGGACCGCTGCATTACAATTTTTATGACCAAGAAGTGTGGCAGCTGTAATAGATATGAGTACATATGATTGTAGGTGGGTACGTGAAGCCTCTAATTGAAACTTACGTTTCTTTGTAGAAAAGACTTTGAATTATAATAAGATTAGGTTCAACTTAAGACGTCCTTTAAAATTTGGTGTATGTAGTTGGCCTCAAATAATGTAAGGACAATTTGTACAATGTAAAAAATCAGTGACCAAGAGAGCAGATAGATAATATTATACATACAGCTGTGTCCTTTGCCAATATTCCACTTCTCAATCTATAAAACATCAAAAATTGTGTCCATAAAAATAAAAACTTTATATCCAATCTTCACAAATGGTATTGGGACCTCATAATATCCTCTATTCCAGAAGGAATTATGTAAATTTAAAGAAAAAAAAATTTAATGTTCAAAAACTAGGTCCTCTGAATCCGTTCCACAAATGTTCCATTGATGTGTTTCACTTATTTCAAACTCATACCAACATGGAAATCACAGTTTTACGATGATTTATCCACCCGGGAATAACTCTTCAGAGATAACATATATGTAGATACAAAGATGCGTTATATGTGCGAATATTATAAAAAAAAAAAAATCAAAAAATCGATAAACCTATTGTCATGCTCATCTGCAGGATATCACACACACCCACTACAAATTTATCCAAAGTACTTGACAATTTGCTCGTGAAAACAAAAACAAACACCACAGCCAAGAAGAAAATTCATATGTTTCAGGGACACTGTGTCGTTTCCAGGGGATTTACTACCCAAAAGCCTTCGTCCTTCTTGCTCTTGCCATCGCTATGGTGCTTGTCAGTTTATTACACAACAACTGGGAGTGTTTTATGGAGCAGAAATATTGATTTATAACTGTTAACACTACATATACTCCCAATACCAACCAACAACAACAAGAACAAGGAAATAGGAGCACTAAAGCTAAATTAAACTCTCGCTCTCTTCGCAGAAAATAAAATCCTCCAAAATGAAACTGAAACAGTCTCCTTCGAGTGGATTCGCGTTGACTGTATTTGGTTGGTAGAAGAACGTGTGGGGGATAATAATTATTATACTTGTGCTTTCCGCTACTCTCCGTGTCCTTTGATATATTTTCTCCTTGCTTGGCTCATAAATCTTCACAAACGTCATTATCATTTCTAATTCCATTAACAAGTTGCAGTGCAGTCGTTGTCCTAAATGGCAGTCACATACATCACATCAGTAACAGATGGTGTGCATGATTGTGCGCACACCCGTTCATATAGGTACTCGCACACACATACAGAGTGATGCATTCATGCGAGTCCTTAAATGTGACGTTCGTAGCCTTCGGTATAGTTTAACAGAGTTTGAAGTTTAAATTCAAACAAATGTCGCATGGGTACTGTAATTAGCTTTATGATCGACGAGGAAAAATAATCTTGAATTACGAGTATCTGAATAGTTAAAGATTACGGTGAAGGGTGCTTCATACATGACGTGCTTAGGAGAATGCGTTTTTCTAGTCGATGGAACCTCCTTCATTCCTGTTTTTTATCCTTAATGGATTTAAGCTGTCACTGTGATTTTTATTTCCGCAACTTGTGTATCTTTTCCATTGGAAAATGAGACCAGTGGTTCGTAGGTCCTGGCTTGCTATACGTATATGTATGTAGCTTTGAGTTGTTATAATCTCTGAATAAATATTGGTTTGGCAAACGGCTTACGCTTTATAATTTGCACGTGTGAAAGGCTGGAATCGTTGTTAGCTTGTTCGCATAGACCAACGACTTCAAATAGTTCTACAGAAAATAGTCCACCGGCGTCAAACCACACGATCTTGGAGGCCAGGCTACTGGTCCATTTCTGAAAATAATGTTGTCATCGAATACTACGTTCAATAACTCGCTGGTTTCCCCGGCAGTATGGCATGTTGAAGCATCCTGTTGAGACCAAATGTCCTGCAGACTATGTTCACGCACTTTTGGAAACAAGAAATCGTTGATCATGGCTCTGTACCGTGTGCTGACATTTCGACTTTCTTAATTTTTGAAGAAGTAGGGACCTTTGCATTTTCCTCGCACCAAATCCGACAATTTTGCTTATTAACAAAGCCACTGAGACAGAAGTGAGCCTCATTGCTGAACAAAATTTGACGCCTTCAGTTCTTCCACCAATTGAATCTTGTAGGCGTGTAAACCAAGATCCTTGCGCGAAATCTTCCACAAAGTCTATGGACACTGGCCAAGTTCTTATGAACGAATCGATGAGTTAGGATCTTAGTCAACACTGGATTCAACGGCGTCGATATTTTCACCTATTTTGAGTCCAAAAGAGTAAATGTAGTGCGGAACCGTAAAATTGGCGTAACACTGATTTTTGAAATAAATTTCCACAACTTGTAAACGCTGCTCGGACGTAAGTCTTTGCATGATGATTTGTCAAACAATACTGAATAAAAGATGGCGTCAGCTGTCAGATTAACTAGCAGCTGTCTGAGTGTTGCCATATTGAAAATAAAAACTTTCCTAAAAAAACACACTTTATTATTTCTAATCATGGTGCCATTAGTTCGAATTTAGAATTTGAAAAAGGACTGAACAAAAACAAGTCGGTTCGACATTATGTTTACATGTTGCTCAAGCCTTTGACAAAGGTTTGCATAAGGTTTTTGAGTACAAATTGCATAGGAATTTATCTAGACAGTATTATGAAACACAGAAAACTTGTATTTCAGATCGACTCTTTCGAGTTCGAATCAAAGAGAATTAAAGCCGGTGTACTACAAGGAAGTGTCCTAGGACCAACCCTGAATATGTTGTATGCCATGGATATATCTGTAGATAACAATACCATGATAGTTCCTTTTTCGGATGACACTGCAATATTAGTACCTGATAAAGGCATCATAGAAAGTGCAGAACGCAGTCAGTAGAGTAAGAGATTGGACGCAACAGTGGCGTATCAATCTCAGTGAGTCGAAATCAACTCACATAAACTTCAGAAATAGAAAGATAAACAGTCTTCCGATATTCATTAACAACCAAGTTTGTACGCCATGCCAATACCTTGGAATGACTTGGGACGCAAAGTAAAATGGAAAGATAAACTCAGATATGTCTACCCTGAACAAAATCATGATATATATACTCGTAAGCAGGTATTGAAGCCTGTTTGGACGTACGGCATCCAATTATAGGGTTGTACAAAGAAAACAAATATCAAAACTATACAGACATTCCAAAGTAAAGTCCTTTACGGAATATAAATGCCCCTTGGTAACTGTTAACTACAAATTGACATGGTGCCAGAAGTGGCTAGAAAACTTAATCTTGGTGTAAAGGTGTAGATAGGAGAGATGAAAGTTTCGAGGTGAAACATGTATGTGGGCACCTGAACATCTTATTTAAGAAGTATCTTATTGGTTTTTCTAAATTTTCATACTCGAATACATCCCAGACTTAAGCTGCGAAGCACATGATTAACCTAATATCCGCATCGAAAACTCTGTTCAATTCATCGCTCTTTTTGCCTCTTTCAGTTTTTCACTTAGGTGGTTCTTGAAAAATACTTTAAGCGTAATTATAACCCCAAAATATATGCACTCCTTAACTACGTATTGGTGTTCACTTTCATTCTCAGAGCCCCATTTTTGCAATTTTGTTTGACTAAGTAGCCGCCGAGCGAGAAATGAGCCTTATCGATAAAGAAGATTTTGTTGGATAGATCGGCGTCGACTTGTCGATTTCCCAGCACCCAATTGGCGTATGTTCTGCGCATTCTATGATCAGCAGGTAACAATTTTAATGCGTTGAGCGATGGTTAAACGTTGAGCGATGGTTGACGGATGTCATATGGCAGGGATGTGAAATCCCAAATTCCAAACGCATAACCCTTTAGAAACCTTGGTGCCCGCCAAACACAATTTCTCCTGGTAAAAACGTTGTTATATTATCCTGAAAAATTTAAAAAAAGGGGTGAACTCATGATACAACCTCGCTTCGATCCTATTTGAGTTCCAAACCATAATAAGGATTTTATATGACTTTCAACACTTTTGTTGATGGACCTAAGTTACTCAGCCTTAAAGTCAGCAAAGAACACGTACATTTTGTTACCTTTTATCAAGGTACGACGGGGCGATGCTTGTCAACTAAGTCTAAGACAGTAGCTCTCTGCAGAGAGTGCTGAGTGCTTTATCTGCACGTTCTTTGTGTACTTCAAGACGGTGGATTATTCTATAAGCTATTTGATATGGGTATGTCCTAGGTAGCAGCATAGAATGGCGAAGCAGTTTCGGATTGGTTTTATACAGAGTCTGGTGTAAGACAAAGTTCCGCTCAGAGTCCGTCCTTGACATTGAGTTTATTGCTGTTTGTGGAATCTAATTGTTAACCATAGAAGTGGTCAAAGAGTCTACAAGGAGTCTACTTTACTAAAAGTCTGTGCATGAAGGACATCTTAAAGAGAAAGGTATCTAAAGGTCACAACAAAAACGTTGAAACCGCTGAAATGTATTATAAAACTGTCAAGTGAACGGCTTTACAAGAAGGTGGCACATAAAGCAATCTCAAACAGGACCAGTTGGTACGGTGAGTGGATGGATCTTGCCAGAGACTGCTGAATAAAACTTCAGCAAAATGTTACTATAAGACAAATGTTTATTAACTTATTGTCAAACTTATTAACAAATTGTTTAAATATTTACTTTCAACTTAGCAAATAAAATACCACTTTTTGCAAAAATTTATCACTTTCTGTTACATGTTGCATTTCGCAGTACATCATCACAAAAAAGTATAAAAGGAAGTACCGCGTAAATCTGTAGATGAGAGTCAACACAAAGTTTTGTAGCTTGTTAGATTATAGTGATTATAGCTGCGTTCAATAACCAAGAAGTAGAAAAGTTTGCGAAAACTGTCAGAACGAGTTAGAACAGAAAAGTGGTTTCATACTTGTGTTCTACAAGCCAGAATACTCGTACTGTTTCAAAGTGTTATTCTTTTTAGCTGTCCAAATGATTTGTTTCGAATGTCATTAAGCTGCCTCCGTACTTTGACAAATTGAACTCGTGAAGCACTTGCACTGTCCTTTATACAGTCTTCCCGAATTGTGCTTCTTTTCAGTGAGGCACCAGCGCATTCTCTCTTGATTTGGCTAACTATATTCATTTTGCTTCGAATTTTTTCCTGAGTCGAATGTGATTATGCACAGCATTTTATTTTGGAATTCGTTCCAAGATTTCACTTTGAGTAACATTTGGTCTAATTTTGCAGGCCTTATTTCATCACACCTAACTTAACCTAGTATAAGAATAACTGCTGACTATTTAATGAACCTAGGCATGTCATAAATACTGGCACACGTTTAAACTCATCGTGTAACTACGAGTAGTGTTGAACACATCCATTCTATATTGACAGGTATACAATGAGTGACATTTATACTAAGTTAACGCGCAAAAAGATCTACACAAAAGTAGTTTGTAGAGTGGGAAGATATTAAAAACCGTATTCTGGTCTCTTCACAAGTGTAATATGGATAGAGGCCACATTTTCCGAACCCTGTGACCGCTTGGAATAGCCCGGAATTATGTATATCAAACTGTTAAATTGTTTGGGGAAATAGGTGGAGTAACTGACCGTCAAAGATCCGGATGCTCTCGCACTGTCAGAACTCCACATGCGATTAAAACTGTTAAAGATTAATCGGTAATTCTGCGCTGCGAAAGCAAAAAATTTTGTCATGAGAAATGAAGATATTGAAGAAATCCATGTCTAGCATTATTACGAGTACACTGGTAACTTACTCACTGTTCAATTAAAGCAAAAATGGAATGAAAGCCCTACGCCGCCGGTACACACAAAATGGTCACGGACGACAGGGTCTATCTCCGGTCATTCAAAAAAGCAAGCGAGTCGAATTTGATAGCTCATAAGGCAAAAACAACACACGGGTGCCGGACGGGCTGTCCAGACTTCAATACTTTGGATTATAGGCTGTGGTCTATTTTAGAGGCGAGGCGATGGTTTGAGTCCTTGAAGCGCGCACGTATCTATGCAGTGGACAATTTTTCAATGGACGAGGTGCGTGCTGCGATTTATGAGTGGCCAAAGCGACTTAAGGTAATCAATAAATTATCAATTTATATACCCGCCGTATGTATCTTATATGTTGTGAGAGTGTATGTGAGTCGATTTTGTTAGTTAGGCGCTGCCGGTAGTCGCAGTTAAATTTATTATGGCTTCTATTAGTGGCACGGCAATATCAACTAGATATAAAACAAATGCTCTTTAAGACAGCTAAGGTGTAGGATGTTATACTTCCAAATTCAATGTAGATAATTCTTTTATTCATTGTTAGAGGATAAACTGTGGACAGAAGATGTCAAGGTCTTTAAAGGTTTCAAAAAGGATGGCCCTCTCACTATTTATTAGGATGCAAAAGTGATAAACGACATCATCATGATATCATGAAACCGTAGACCGTCTTCCATTTTTAGTATTAATCAACTTCTGGAAGTCTCGAAACTTTCTCATGGAACAGGCTTCATCTAGCTGTGCTTGAAACAATAATGTTTTGCGACCAAATACGATTGATGTGTTTCGACTTTCGACACGACACTAATGCCGTAAATACTGGATTAAGAAATGGGACCAGTATTATAGAGCAGAAGATGGAAAGAAATGTTTAGCTTATCGCTACAATACAATAACAATTATATTAGAGGCAGTTGTACTGCAAGCAATTGGTTCTTTGACTCGATCCGAGACAAATTTTAAAAAACTCCAAAATGTTTGACCCAAAACTATTTTAATCTAGATTCTTCTGAAGATGGTGCAAATGTTGCCGTCGACATGATTTCTTTTGCTCATAAACAACTTAGTCAACACTAACCTCTTGATTACTACAAAGAATTACTAGATCTACTTACATGGTAGAAGCCCGATGCTAGCTGGATGGCTAAAGAATGGAATGGATGCATGGCTACTGAAAATTTGTTTAATTTGTTTGGGGTGAACTTGGGCCTCAACCAACAAACGTCTCAATCTTTTTGCACACGAAGTTGGTTGAGGTTCCTTTCACTTATATGCGCCACTCTATGCGAGCTCTTCCTTTAGCGCATTATTGTTTCGGAATGAATTCGATGACTTTCTGTGTCGGAACCTTGACGCTGATTCGCTCTACATGTCCTAGTGAACTCATGCGATAAATTCAAACCCTTCTCTAGGCTGATGTCGCTGTGCAACCGGTATAGTTCGTTGTTGTATCTTCCCATCCATTCTTCTTTGATACAAATAGTACAAATGGGACCAAAAATCACTCGTAGAATGTTTTTTTTTCAAAATATCCGCCTTTGATAACGTCCATGTTTTTATATAGCAGGTCCGGGATGATGAGGGTATTATATATAATATCACTCTAGTTGTCCGTGAGAGCGCTGTGTTACTCAATTGCCTTCTTAGCACAAAAAAACAGCGGTTGGCAAGAGTGATTCTTCGCTTGTAGCTGTCTATTTTGACGTTCTGTCCAAGTCGTCGATGTTGACTGTCTTTTTTTGATGACAGCACATATTTTGTTTTGCCGTTGTTTCAATACTCACGAAAGCACACCGACAGCCTGCTGCGTTCTTTCACTCATGTCATGTCGTCAGCGTATGCGAGAAGTTGTGCAAATTTTTGAAATATCGTACGCCTGGTGTTTGCTTGCGAATTTAGTACAATCCTTTCAAGTACGATGTTAAAGAAATCACATGCCAGCGCGTCACCTTGTCATAGTACTTTTCTGACATCAAAAGTATCGGTGATGTTGTTACCGATCATGATGGAGCAGCGTGCATTCATCATCGTCATCCTGCACAGAGGAGTTTGGCAAGGATGCCAAAACTAAAAATCACTCTGTATAGTTCATCTCTACTATACAGAGTGAAAAATCGACTTTAAAATCGACGAAAAGGTGGTGAGCATCGATTTGGAGTTCTAGGCTTTTTTCAAAGATCTACCGCAATATGAATATCTGATCTACGGTGGACTCTTCTGGCCTAAAATTACACTGATATGGTTTAAGTTGTTCACATAATATGGCAGATAGGATCTTATACGAGTAGTTGAAGAGACTAATATCGGTGTGGTTGGTGCAGTAGCTTACATATCAAATGTAAGCTACTTAAAATAAGTGGATCATGAGCACTATATATCATTTTGAAACTATGAAAAAAATTCCATAATAGTTCTTCAGATTATGCTCGTAGAATTTAATGCAAAGGTGCCGCCCGAAAATTTTTAAAAGCAATTATCTTCGACCAATTAAGAACCATCCTACTGTGGGTACTTCTGGATCACAGGGTCCAGGAGAGAGTGGACCACTACTAGTGTCTCATTAGTCAACATATAGTCGAGACAATCCCATTTCGACTCAATTTGAGTTAACTAAGATTCCATCCGGACACAACTCTACCCATAAACTCGGTATTTGTCCATTCGATACCTTTCACTCTTCACACTTCTCTTTCAATACCGAGTTGCGAACCACAAAAAAAAATTATCGATACGATTACTTGCATCGTTACATCCCTACTCACGGCTGATTCAATTGCTATACTGAGATTTAGTGTGTTATTGAACACCTTGGTTGTTAATCCTGGTCAATATTTCAAAATCCTGTACAATTACTGTGACATTAATTCCACTACAGTACATACAATGACATAAATAATATTCACAATTGAAAATAAATTAATGAAACAAATTCCTTTTAATTACAAAATCATTTCAAACACTAAGCTCCAAAGTCTGCCTCACTAATGTATGCAAACAGTGTGCGTTCACAATAATTATGTAAAAATATGATCCCTGAATGAATCTGTAATTAAAATGCAATCAGTTGAAACTCCCCTTAAAAAAAAAATTATAAACCTCCGGATACACCAACAAGTTGCGATTATAAACAACGTGTGGCCCGGGTCATTTATCATAAGAAACAAATAAAAAAAAACATCATAGCGACGAGACTGTGATAATGTTTATCATTCCGCTGACCTTTCCAAAATAGGTAACAACAAGGAATAACAGGGACATACCAAACCAAAAAAGAAAAAAAAAAAACTCTCACTTATTATTGTAGTTATTGCTGGTAATTTCCACTCAATTAATTAAACCATAACAAATGTGAATTAATTACCACATTACACTTGGTCAGAGGAATGAAAAATGCAACAGCAATGTGTCATGTTCCTCAGTAATACACAACACAGGACATGAATTGTAGATGGCTTGTAAACCAATAAAAAGAAAAAATTATATGGATATGTATATAAATTTTAAATTCGATTGTTGTTAATAATAAATCAGTGAATGTAATGTTGTTAAAAAAAAATCCGACTATGTGACAAATGCTGCCTTTTTGGTGCGGAATTAATGCATATATATTTTTTTTTATTGGTTTTGCATTGGTTGCAGGATTTGCGCGGTTTTCTCATATCTCTCCCTGTGTAGGTACAATCTATAGTTTTTAAATTAAATTTTGTGGAGTAACACATTTTATCCTATATTCTGCGGTTTTCACGATTGGATTACCAACCAAAGAACGTGTGTGGTAATTTATTTGTAAATTATCGGAGTAACATGAAAGTTACAAAAATGTCATGTCTGTTGGATTTGCAATTTATTTTTCCATAATTTGTATGTTAATTAATTTTATCTATATTTGAACAAAATTGTTTTTTTTATTAAACAAAAAAGAAACAAATTCCGATGGTAAAATATTATTAATCAAAATCTAGTTAGTTTCAGACAGGCATTCCATTTATAGAATGTGGGTGGCGATTGATCAGAAAACTACTGATTGTCCAAAATTTGGTCCATAGTGCGCATTGTGCCCATAGTGCAACAACCAAGCTCGTAGCCAAGTGCTTGTTTTACCTCCTTCCTCGTGGTGGTCCTTGGTAACTAAAGGGTGCTTTTTAATTTTTTTTGAGTGACAGAACTTTTAGTTGGGGTAACGGTTAAACCAGCTGTCAAATTTAGCAGATGTATACATTTTTGTTCGGTATATTTTGGCAAATCATCATGAAAAGACTCACGTCTCAACAATGCTGACGTCCATTTTTTGATGCACATTATAGTCAGTCTGAGCAAGCTACCGATATGTTAGTAAACAGAACTGTCACATTTGGAGTTAGCAGAATCCTGAAGAGGATCTTGAAACTCCATTATATTCAGAAGTATGCACAGTTTGGTGCGGTTTACACGCGGGTGGCATCATCGGTCATTATTTTTTTTCAAAATTTTTCCAAATGAGGCCGGAGCTCGCGTTACGGTAAATGTAGATCAACGAAAATTTGGATGACATTGACATTAATCCTGACGAAATGTGGTTTCAACAGGATCGTGCTACGAGCCATACTGCAACACAAACCATAGATTTATTGAAAACACCATTTGGCGAGAAGGTGATTAAACGAAATTGACCTGTCAATTGGCCTCCGAGATCATGCGATTTGACACCTCCTGACTATTTTCTCTATTTATGTGGATAAACCAGCAATTATTGACCACTTGTAAGTAAATATTGTTATTGCTATTCACGATGTACTCGAAAAGGTGGTCAAAGATTGAACACAGGATGACCTTTGTAAAACGTAATTGACGTGGTCATATGGAAGTGTATTCAAACAATAAATGCCAACAAAAAAAAAAAGAAAAAAACCCTCTAACTAAAGGACATTCAATACCATTTTGTTCTCAAAATAACATCATTCAAAGGGGCATCACGGCTTCGTTTGCAGAAGGCGATTTGAAAGACCCAATTTTGGTCGAGTATTGTAGCAACGGCTCTCCAGATCGTGAATTGTTGCTGGTTTATTAGCATCGGCCGAGGGACTTAATGTAGCCCCAAAGAAAAAAAAGTTGACATCACCTTTTCACGAAATAACTCGACCGGGAAACTTTTCCCTCAATGACGCAATTATTTTTTTTTTTTTTTTTTTATTTATGTGCCACGTAGCACCATCTTGCTGGAACCATATTGTCTGTGTCCATGTCAAGTATAGGTAATTGCGAAAAATCAAATCATCTCTCGATACCTTTCGCCGTTGGCAATTACCATCTCGTCTCAGATGTTGAATATGTATTTACATGTATAAGACAGAATATGTACGCCAAATAAAGAGTTTTTATGGATGCAAAGGAAGCTCCTGGAACTGTTGTCCCAGATTTGACAATTTTAATTATTTGCGCCATTCAGACAAATATGCGCTTCGTCACTGAAGATGATTTTCATTTGACGAACACAGCAAGTACGAGTATTTTATAATAGATTTTCAATGAATAAATGACAGCTATGACAGAACACAAGCGTCATAGAATGCCAGCGCTGGCATTTCAAACATAACCACAATCGACTGTCAAAGCTCAGTTATGGCTATTGAAAGATCATATAGCATAAATAGCTACAGCTGACACAACTCATTGGATAAGAAATGAACATACGCTTCTGAACTTTACCCTATTTGGAGCTTGTGAATTTCAACGAAGAGCTTATCGTGCGTTGTTTTTGTTTAAAAGATGAAGGGTGTGACCAATTCAATTCCAATTCCGCTTTTTAATTTCCACAATCGCATTACTTTGCTCCGTACATCTCAGTATTTAACATGGGCATTTATTTACGAACACCTGCACTTTGTTCTTTCACGTTTCAGCCTTTGTGTCTTAGACACGTAAAGCATTGTACTCACTCTCTATTTAGAATCAGTACCGGTGACACTTTTAGGCTATACTCACAACTATTCGTGTTTCGAAGAGGCTAACTTCCCTTTGAGATCGGAGAGTCTGTGGTTGATTAGGGAAACATCACTCTAAATTATCTAGTTGTTCGAAAGGACCCCATCCCTGTCAAGACTAATTTTAAAATTTTATGGTGACCTAGAATGAAGACCAACGTCGAAAAAATACAGCCAGGGACATAAGTTGGTCTTAATCAGAAATGGGTTTCAAAGCATCCTATTATGAAGTACGCGACACCAGAACTAATTTTGAAGGAAACGTCAATCTTTATCAGCACATGTATGCTCTATTTCTCTATTTCTAAGATCTTTAAAGGCAGCATATGTTGATGTTCTAAATTCGTCAACGCATGAACGATTTTCCCTGAAGCTACACCTAGATATAAATCTAGAAATAAATCTATCCAGCCTTTTCAAAACTGTGTTCCCCGAACTTAGGGAATGGAACATTGGAGCTCTACCTCTGTATGAATCTCACTGAAAATGGTAATGGTATACGAGGGTGGGTCAATAAGTCCCTGAAAATTAACACAAATTGTGTCGTCACCTTAAATTTAATTTTGTTTTGTCAATAATCATCTTTCAAAAGAACGCACCCAAATTTTCAGACAGATCTGTCAAATAGTTTTGTTGTGGCAGCCATTTTATATAGACGCCTACTAGCATTTTCGTTAAAATGGAAGAAAAATTAATTTCGAGTGCTCATTAAACACTATTTTTTGCGAGAAAAAACTATCACACAAACCAAACAAAAACTTGACAAATATTATGGGGACTCTTCACCATCGATTGGAACCATTCACCAGTGGTTTACTCAATTTCGGTGCGGTCGTTCAAGCACAAGTGACGCCGAACGTTCTGGTCGCCCAATTGAGGTCACCACACCAGAAATGGTCGACAAAATCCATGGTTTGATAATGGACGATCGGCGAGTGAAAGTGCGCGAGCTTGATTTGAAGCAAAAACGGCCGCATTTGGCGAAGAAAAAAGTTCTTTTTCACCAAGACAACGCACCGGCGTACAAGTCCGCAGTCGCGATGGCAAAATTGCATGAGTTAGGCTACGAACTCCTCCTTCATCCAGTATATTCCCCAGATTTAGACTTCTGCGACTATTTCTTGTTTCCAAACATGAAGAAATGGCTCGGAGGTAAGAGATTTGGGTCGAATGAAGAGGTCATCGCTGAAACAAACGCTTATTTTGAGGGGTCGTATTATTTGGAGGGCATCAACAAATTGGAGAAACGTTGGATGAAGTATATAGAGCTAAAATGAGACTATGTTGAAAAATAAAATGTTTTTATACCTTATTTAATTTTTCAGGGACTTATTGACCCACCCTCGTATCAATGGATTCAAAAAATGGAGTCGGTTCGGGTGTTTTGGTTTCTACATCTTGAATGAATTCTACCTATATGCCAGCGAATGCATCAGATGTAACATTCGTTAAGACAATATCAATATTCGATCTGACAGCCAAGCGGCCATAAAAGACCTTAATTCTTTTATTTTAGGTCTAAGCTTGCGTGGAACAGCCTAAACAGTTTAAAGCAACTAGCTGGTCAAAATGAGATCGCGGAAGAATTCGGTATACACTTTACTTCATTTTGTAGCTCGCTTCTAGCTAACTCGGCCTTCGTCAAGTTAAGAAATTCATTCACTTCTCGAATATTAAATGAACTGATAAACTTCTGTCCCTTTTCGCTACCTGAACCCTATGCAAGATGAAATCTAACTCTACTTTCCCATAAAGGCCTAGGGGAACAAGAGCATCCTCATATCTTGGAAACCTCATGGCGATATGATATCGTTCTGGACTAGTGTAAGAAAAGTCACCATCACCTAGTCAGTTGAGTGTCTATTAATAAAGAGAAGTAAAGGAGTCCAACCAAATTGATAATTGGACATCCGAAATAGTCGAGGAATGGCACACGGTCACATTCGTTTAAGGACATTATCTTATCACTTGAAATATCCCTCAACAGTCAATCAATAGTACCGTCAAGAGAATTGGAATGCTGTAAAAGATGTTTTAACTGCTGGTGTAATAAAGAGATTGCGAGTTACCGAGAAGTATCACAGTACTCTAATGAAGATGGATGACTTCCGGGGTGGAAGACGAGGGAAATATCTATCTTGACAGATGAATCGATGGTGGATGTCATGCATTTTCTCATAGGAGCTTAATATAGAAAGTTATTTTAGTGTAGGGACGAAAATCTCAGTGTATCAAGCCGATAGCTGTACGTGCTGGATCAAGTACACGAGGGGCAGCTGGTGGGGGAAGAATGTGTCCTAATAGCACTGGATAAACAAGTAGTGATCAGGCGCATGGAGCGGACAGAAACTCTACGTCTTCAAACGAGCAATGTGCTGCTGAACACAAATCTACGAATAGTAAAAATCTCGGTTTTGCAAGGAACTAATCCGTTCAAGTAAGCTTTGCATTTCCTATATTAACTCAGCTGACGGTTGATCTGAGCAAGACGTCATCAGCAGCAGAATCGGTGAAGCCAGTTCTGCTTTCGGAATGTTGTCCAAGATATGGCAAAACAATGCTTAAACACAAAGCAGCGACTGTTTGTGAATCCGGTGTCTATGAAATATTTTGAGAATGCTCTGGCCTAAGCGTATCTTTAACGAACACATTTATCAGAGGACGGGAAAGGAACCATCATACAATGATGTAAATAGAAGTAGATTCATTACACTTTTTGAAATGACAAGCAAATGCAGCAGAATAGTTGAAAAGATATCATTTTGGGAAGAATCGTACGGAACTTAAGATGAATTCTAAAAACCGTAGGTACTCGATGATTCGTAGGCGTTCTAGAGGCTCTAAAACCCACAATAAGAAGCATGACTTCAGTATAGTACATAAGTATGTTTAGTTGTGAGCAAATAGCTGTCCCATCGATACTTCGGACCCACGTACTTTGACCACAGTAGTTACGTCTTTGACTCGATATATGATAGTCTAAGATTCCATCGGAACTACTTACATAAATGGATTTTTTTTTTCAATTTGTCCAATAGAGCCACATCCAATATGTACTAAGACCGCAAAGACACAACAAACTAAGCGTTGCATCTCACCTAAGCAATGCGTTATGTATTATTGAACCTTGCTTTAATATAGGCGTAGGGTTAATAAAGAGAAAGTGCAAGAATACCCAAATTTAGACTTACCCTATTGCCTATGTCTTAAATATAGCGTGCTTGGCGATTTTAATGAAACAACTGGGACGGAGGGCATCTTTGGAAACACTTTCGGAAAATACAGCCTGCTCGACAAAACCTCCGAAAACGGACCGAGGGTAATCGACTTTGCGGAGGCGCAAACCATCACTGTAGCTAGCACACGATTCCCGCATCTTAATATTCATAAGGGGACTTGACGCTCTCCAGATCAAATAATTGTCAAAAAAAAATTGATCATGTCGCGATTGATGCAAACATTTCTCCAGTATTTTTGATGTTCGCACCTTCCGAACAGTTAGCATTGACTAGGATCACTTACCTTCCTGCTTCCAAGGTACATATGCGGATATCCCAAACACAATACCACAGAAGTACTGTGAGGAAATTTAACATCCAACGGCTACAATCACAAGAGATTGCCAGAGACTTCGGCGATCGAGTTTCGCTGAACCTCCAAAAAGTCCAGCATTGGCATCACTGCCAGCAAGATATTAAGAACACCGCCTTTGATGTGCTGGGTTTCTCGCATCCACCACAAAAAGAAGCGATCAAAACTTCGTTGTCAGGCATAATGCTCCATTCAACCTGGACGATGATGACTAACAGTTCTGTCCACTCGACCAAAGTGCAGTGAAAATAGCAATATCTAAGTTTATATCCAACAAGGCTGCTGCAGCTGGGGATGTTTTGGTTTGGAACCTATAACAACTCATCTGTAAGATATGGTCGGATGAAGATATGTCCTACGAATTCTCAAGAAAGGAGACATTCTGAGTTGCTTCAACTTCCATATAATGTGAAAACCTTAAACCTTTTGACAGCAATTTAATTAGTTCGTATCAGGGTGGTTTTAGGTTATAAAAGGCCACCACTGATCAGATATTCCGATTGCGACAGATCTAGGAAAAAACCCAATAACTTGAAATCGATGCTCTCCATCTTTCTATCGAATTTAAAGTAGCCTACATACTCGTATGATAGCGTGTATAGAGATGAGCTATACGGAGCCATGTTTAGTTTTGGCATCCCTTCCAATCTTATCCGTCTGTGCAGGATTGCTCCATCAAGGTCGGTAAAAACATCATCGAGGTTTTTGATGTCAGAAAAAGACTACGAGCAGGTAATGTGCTTGTGATTTCTTTAACACGTACTTGAAAGAATTGCACAAAATTCGCAAGGTAACTCGCGTATGCCAACGACATTGACATAATTGGAAGAACGCAGCGGCCTATCAGTGGTGCTTTCGGGAGTATTAAAATAGAAGCTATGAAAATGGGTTTAGCGCTTAACGAGGGCAAACAAAAATATATGCTGTCATCAAAAAAGGACAGTCAACATCGACGACTTGGACAGAACGTTAGTTAAGGACATTGTTTACCTAGGCTCCGCTCTAAATTCAAACAATGACACCAGTCTAGAGATCAAGTTAAGTAGCACTGTTTCCAACCGCCGTTTCCTTGGTCTAAGCTATTAAGTAGCAATGTCCTCTCACGGATCAATTAAAAAAGAAAAATTCTTCGAGTGATTTTCGGCTCTGTTTGTATCGACGGGGAATGGTGGATAAGATACAACAACAAACTATACTGGTTGTACAGCGACATTGACCTAGTCAGAACGGTTCGTATTCATCGAAATGGCTAGGGCATGTAGAGCGAAGGGAAATCAACGCTCCGATCCGAAAAGTCTTAGAATTCATCGCGGAGGAATGACGCAGTAAAGAAGGACCTCAAATAAGGTGGCCCACACAAGTGAAAAGTAACCTCAACCAACTTTCTTTGTAAAATTGTAGGCGACTAGCACAAGATCGTGCTAGCTTGTTGAAGACGCTTGTTGGTTGAGGCTCAGGTCCTCCCCGAACTATAGCAATATCTAAAGTTAAGTAAATTAAAGAAAGACGACATCATTTTGGCACCTAGTCAAGATAGTTATGACCATGGTAAAGAACTATATTGGTGTCCTGGTCGGTCTAATTATCGGTGATTGCTTGCTGGGATGCCATGCCGTCGGACGTGGTTAAAGTCTCAAAAAAATTTTTTTTTCTTGTCGCCTCGAAAAACAATATTTCATTCGATTTTTTTCTGTGATTGTTTTCAGTTCTAGAATATTTCATCTTTAGTTTGAACGGTTCAAAATTAACAAGCGTGTGACAGACACATGGACAGACAGACACCTTGCCGAAAAAGTGTTCCGTTTTACAACTTTGCTACGGTACATCGAAACTATTTCTCTGCTAATACTTATTTCAAACGCAACGTGCAGATATTGCCGAGATGGATATCAACAATTCAAAATAGTTCGAAGGGTGGCAGATACAAATGGCACGTGTAGCAAAGCAAAAGAGCCTCTAGCCCTCTACCTACATATGCAAAGTTACACTATCATTTAAAGATTTTATGCAAAACTTCCTCAAAGGAGAGTAACGACATCTATCCAAAGAATAAGGTAAACAGTATTAAAAAAAAAAAAAAGAAGATAGATGGCACTTGCTGGCCATTGTCAGCTATTTTGTAGACCAAGCTGGAACGAAAGTTGTTTTTTGCTTCTATTTGCGACTTTAATACCAACGGAGCTACATCATCCACTCCTTCCACCAGGATAACCAATTGTCCTTTTGAATCCTAAAGGCAAATATACATAATACCAGTTGTTATCAAAAAAACCTACAACAACCGTTCCCAATCGTCGACCATAAACCACTTGAAAAAAGCCAACACGTTGCTTTTTTTTTTGTGTATCTCAATCCTTAACCCTCTTTCATCCTTGCTATTCTTGCAGGAAATATATCATAAACTTCTCCCACAAAGACACCGTTTGCCTTTTCAACTTTCCCCATTCACAACGGCTTTCCGCAGTTAATCGCTTTTCGAAACGAGAGGACCTGGACTGCACACCAAATGCACACAATATACGAGTACATTCATACAAAAGGATAAAAAGCTTTAGTCCCCATCACCACCCTCCTACCAAACAACAAGCTTACTCACCTTGTTTTCTTCTTTTTAATCCCGTTCGGATCGCCTTTTTTCTTGTCAGCCTTTTTATTCGCTCCTCCTGGTGTACCGCCACCAGTACCACTACTGGGTCCACCACCTCCCGACGCATTTCCTCCGCTACCGTTATCATTCGCCGATGATGAATGGCTAACGCTACCGCCTGTTCCTGTTGTTGTCGTCGTCGTCGATCCACTATCTTCATTTTTCTTTTTACCCGTGACTCCATTCATGTTAGAAACGATTGTTGCACCCGTACTACCATCCATACCGGACATTGTAGGAGTTGATGGTCCTCCTTGGGGAGAGCCCATAGTCGACGTGGACTGAACTTGGATCGTTTGATTTTGATTTCCCGGTCCCGTGTTGAACATTTGCATATGATGATCGTACTCCAGCTTTGAATGTGGTGACGGACTGGAGTAGTCAATTTTACCATTGTTATGATATTCCAAGGACTTTCCGTAGTCTCGGACAATAAGACCGTTTGAACCACTGCCACCTGGCGGTGAGTATTGATCCAATTTGGTTGTGATGTACTCGTATTTGGGCGTCGGTGAGTAACAACCCATTTTGTTAACTGTTACATAGTCCAGCTTTTGGCCGTAATCCATGGTCTTGTAGGGGTCCATTTTGGGAGAGCCTCCTGGAAGAAGCGTGTTGCAATCGGGCAGTCGAGTGCACATTTCTACAACGCCTCCTGGAGAAGGGTGTTGAACGACAGATGGCATACCAAGCATCACATGAATACTATGACCTGATTGGGGTTGTAAAGGTTTGGCGCCTAATGGACTCAGCGGCCCTGAGAAATCACCGAAAATCTGATCATCGAATGTTGTGTGTTCCATTACAAAAATTTTATTTATTTTTGTTTTCACTTGGAATTGAAGAAGTTCTCAAATTTTAGCAGATGATGAGACTATTTGACAGATGGCAATGGATCCTTGCAATTAGTTAGAATTCGTGATCGATGGCATGAGCTTGCTCCATTTTGAAAATGAAAATTCACTTTAGAGTTAAAACGAATGAGGGGTGTAACTTTGACAGCTCATAGAGCTCGTTGACAGGTTAAGTCAAGGTTTCTTGTCAGGAAAAAAAAAAACAAGAATTGAGGTTTAAGATTTCACAGATCCTTTATGACATTTATAGACCAAAATAAATTCAATTATCAATAGATCGCTTGAATTTAGCCTTCTGTCAAACTTGACGCATTATTAGTTCCGAAACGATGTTTCCTTTGTTTTCTTCTGATTAGTTTAAATGTCTGCTCCTAAAAGAATTGTGTCAAAGCTTCATATCTTTCAATTCAAGAAAATACACTTTGATGCACGAAATGATAAGTTTTTGTTTTAGTATTATTTAGTAAAAACGGACAGTTTACAAAATAAACTCTTTATTCACTACCTTATCGACTGTCAAACAAATCTCATTCAGGGCGTTTTTCACATTCTTTTACCAATAACTGTAGATGTTCGTTCTGTTGACAGATCATGTCAAGAAGACTGAGGGTGATTTAGTTTTATATACAATAATTAACTGAAGGATGTGGACATAAACTTTTCATCACGTTACTATCAAATTTTATCGCTGAAATGTTGATTTAAAATGTTTTTCGTTTAATTTTACGTCCGATTTTCTAAGTAGAGCCCGAAGACACTTAATTTACCGTTCGAAGCATGTTTGAAATAAAATTTAACAAATGTCAGAGGTATTTCTAATTACATGTAATTCACTTGTCAAATTTTTAGAAAACTCACTTTTTTTACCATAACGTGAAATTCAAGTGCTGAATAAAAGTAGATTTAAAATAAGTTTTTCCATAGAATTTTATGTATAATGGTGCCAGATGTTCTAATTTATTTCGCCTCAGCGACGGTGGATGGATTTACAGAAATTAACTTTTTTTTTTTTAAAAAAAACACAATACCGTTAAAGTTTAAAAACGAATCTGACATAAAATCTGAATTCGAGTAAATCTGGTTTTGCCAAGAATCCGTAACAATTCAAACTTGTTATTCACTCCTTTACCGTTAAATACAACCGTGGTAAGTGTCAACAAAAATAAAATTGATTATCATTCAACAGGTAAATTGTAAATTGTTCTGTGATTTCTTTTTAATTAATTTACTCTCAATTGCTGTTCGATATACATAACTACTTACGCGGAATGAATGACTTTTGCGAGAATATCAAACCAGAACGGGACAGAGTACGAAATCAAAGTTAATTAATTGGAAATCGCGTAAGTATAATGGTGTGGAATATGGATGAATCGACTTGGACTCCTTCGTTGTTGAACGAAACGAAATTGTTGTAAATTAATTAATTGCAATTACTGTGGCGCTGCACACATATCATTTTGTCGTCACTTGTTGCCGCGGAACGGTACACGCGCAGAGGGAACCGGGTTTCGAGGATACTATAGAATTGATTTCGGCTTTAAAATTATTATTTGTTTTTTACTTTTAATTAAAACAAATTAGTTAAATTTAAGTTCTTTTCGGTGAGAGCAGATTCCGTCGAGAGAGAATCACAACACTGATGGGTAGCTGTCAGTGATGACACTTCTGTTGTTGCGGTTGATTATTGGTTTCGTTGTTGCGCGCGAACAAAACTAACCGAGGTTATATCCATAGAAAGTCTGTACGATTAATTGAGCTCACAAACGACGATGATTGCCTTTTTATAGTCAATTTAGCTACCAATTGATCGGGATGGCTCATGGACCAATCAGCGTACAGTTATGGCTGACCGCCTGTGGATTTTTTTATTCACGCCGAATGACAGTTGAATGTGAGTGACAGAGAGAGGCACATTAAAGTCACCACATGAGGTCCAAATTGTTGTGCATCAAGGGGTGTGGTTTTCATAAATGAATGTTGAAACCACCCCTGTATGACTCTGATCTGGAATAACACGGGGAAAAAAAAAAAAAAAAAAAAAAAAAAAAAAAAATCCCAGATCGCCTGTTGAGCTCTTACTAAACGGTGGAACGATCAAAGTCACATAAGTTCACATAAGGGTCACGTGCGGTACGGTTCTCTGCGACTGTGAAATCCGAGGGATGATTTTTTTTTGTTTTTTTTGTTTTTTCTAGTTGTTTACCCGTATATCGCTGAATGTCCACAGGAGACACATCCCAATTCGAATTCCATGACTTTTTACCTCCAATTGGAAGTGCATTTCTTTTCCCAGCTTTTCCCATCGAAGAATTGGTATCCTTTCTCGCGTGTCCTCTGGTATTATGCTGGTACTATCGATATTTTGATATCCTCGGTGATCTTGGGAATGTATATTTTGGTTTTTATGGGTGAACTATGGAAACTTGTGGCACTATGAGGGTTGGCTTGCGTCAGTCAAAGAATTATCGTGTGGGAAACAATTTCGCGTGTTTTCAAGCGACCTTAATGCCCACACATAGTTTTTAAGTTAAACTCGTGGCATTATTATAGTCATACGTTTGTATATGGATATTATGAATTTTTTTTTTTTTTTAATTAAGTTGAAGTTAAGAATAAAATGCGCTCATGGTGTCACAGTTCAAAAATGACAGAACACTGTTTCGTGGACAGTGTGCGTCCGATGGCTCTCGGCGAAGAACTGGCAATAAATGATTTGGTTTCAGTGCATCGTGGTTCAAATTAAGGAACTCTGACAATGATCAGGATTAATTAATTAATAATTGAAATCAATAGATGTTAAAAGAGAGCGAAAGGGAGGGAATGATCGGTCTCCTGAATGTCTGCATTGAGTGTTCAAGGTCGATTTATTAATTTGCGTTGCTTTCGATTTGGTGTAAATTGGCCGAAGTGACAATTTTCTTATTGTAATTTTTTAAGGCTGCGATTTAAAGATTTTGCATTATTTGCAGTGGCTTCTGTTAAAACTAGATTGAAAATTGTACTCTAGGTACTGTAGGTCCATGAAGCCTTTCAGGCTTCTGGTCAAAAATGATGAACTTATTATATTTTATAGTCAGAGGCTAAATTGTTGAGGCTGAGTGATACAAAGTTCTAACACTTGAAGATTGCAGATTGTTGATTGAGGTGGAATCTGGTCATCTTATCACTGAGGCTACTGTTGTATTCTAGCAGTTATATCTTCTGCTTCAAGGTCAAATTTATCTAACTAACGATGACTTGTTCTAGTTAGACAGTCACAGTGATATAGGATATGTTCTGCTGATTCTTCCTCTTCGTTGCACATTCTGCATAAGTTATTATTATATCTGTGAGGCATCCTGTGGCTATTCGAATCTGACTCCTGGTTAGCTGTAGGAGTTATTTTGTTCTTTTGTGCTTGGCATTTGATAGAAAGATTTTGGCTTGTCTGTTATCCACAGAATGCTCTTGGCATCATAAAGCTTAATTCAGCTCCTGTTCTGGCTCATGTCGCTGTATACTGGCACCCAAATGAGATGTGCTCTGTGCTGGTTAGCGTTATGAGTAGTTGAAGGCAGTCCCATACTACTTTGGAGCGGCAAAGCTATCTCATAAAATACAAATGTTTTTGTGTGTTTATATTTTCTGTGATGTTGGCAAATATTTCGGCTTGGAATACGGAGTTACATTTTTCCATACTCGAGTGGATGAAGGTCTTTGTAGTAGCACCATACTCGTATATCCCAGCCCCAATTCCTTCCTCTGCCTACGACCAATCTGTACACCATACATGAGAATCATTAGCAAATTTAGGTTTGTTTTGTTCCCAGTTATTACAATTTTTGTCTGATGATGCTAAATATCCTTCCCCTAGATGAGTACATACGATACACAGCTGCCAAAAGAGCGATTCGTTTCAAACAATCGGGCGTATGGAAGCAAAGCTGCTATGGACACGGATCTATACTCAACAGGTATAGTATAACCGATCTCGACAGAACAACAGATTATATCACAGCGTACATAGATTTCGACAAGAACTACTCCACTTTTATTCCTAAAAGACAAGAGTGGGACTCCAACACATTAATTAATGTACAGGACATTCAGTTATACACCGACGGGTCTAAAATGCCTCCGGAGTTTTTTGCAAGTCACTTAAAATCAACCACTTATACAAACTCCCGGGTGACTGTAGCATCTTTCAAGCTGAAGTTTTCGCCACTGATGGGGCTGCACAGATTATACGTATACATAGCAAAAAACGAAATCCTTCAAAGATTACAATTTTCGTGGATAGTCAAGCGGCAATCAAAGCACTAGACAGCGAGGAAATCAAATCGAAAACGGTTTCCAGATGCCGTCATACGTTGAACAGAATATGCAACACCCATGACGTAATTCTCTGCTGGGTTCCTGGACATAGAAGGAAAGGAGACAGCAGATGAATTGGATTTTCAACATACTCGGATATCAGTAGAAGCTCCAATAGGTGAATTAAAAACGAAAATAGATCTAAAAACAAGAGAACTGATTAACTCCGCATGGTGCGCCAGAAGCGGCTGTGTCATATCTCGCAGTTTATGGCCAACAGTGTATGAAAACAGAACAAAAAGCCTATTGGCGATGAATATTGGCGTTCTAACAGGACACTGCGCGATAGGGGAAATGGCTGCCAGACTAGGCATCAACACACGAGCCCACTGCAGGAGCTGTCAAAATATAGAGGAGACAGAAACCATCAAACAAATCTTCAAACCGCCGCCTCCGTCATATGGGAAACAGGCTTTTTGACGAACTAGGAGATCTCGTACAAGAACATGATAAGCTTCATAAAGAGCGCAGGCTGGTTTGCAACAGAACCCACCGCAAGACAAAGATTTTAAATATAGGTTCCACACAACAAAAAAGGGAAACCCAATGGACCGTATGGCCCCCGTGATAAGCACTTAAGTGCACTTCCCTCCAACCTAATCTATCCTATTACGATTTGGGAATCTCATCCTGAAGTTGCAGCTGAAATTTAATCTTGGCAGACATTTGTCTGTGATTGTTATTCCTAGTAGTTCATTACTGTTAAGTTCTTGTGCAATGTCCGAGTGAACTAGTTTGGAGTTTGAGTCATTTTCAGCGATGAGCATGATCGCGTTAACCATAACATCCCTCTTTAAATGAAGATAAAGGGGAGGTAGGTTTAGAATAACTTCCAGCCCTGCAGTAGGAGTAGTTTTCATTGCACCTATTGTATAATATATACATATAAGCTGTCTTGTGTAGACCTCTGTTTCGATTTATGTCAGCATACTGGTGCTGCATATGTGGCGATTGGTCTTGCTATTGTTGTGTAGAGCACTAGCAGAATTTTAGAGTTTAAGCCCAAATTTTTATCAATGAGACTTTTGCTGGTCCATAATTAGATCCTGGCTTTGTGTATTGCTTTTGTGGGGTGAGAATTCCAAGTAATTTTTTCATCAAGTGTTAGACCAAGGTATTTGACCTCTTTCTCCAGTTTTGCACACTAGGTTAGTTAAGGCCCGCTTCCACTTGCGTGCGCAACCTCAGTCGCGGTCATCCTCTATTACATCCTCCCTCGAGAATTGATTCGAAGATTTACCGGGCCGGAGCATTGGTGGCCATGACCCAGCCACCTCAGTCGTTGGACCATCACTCTCCTGGCAAAGTCGTTGTCGCTGAAAGCCCATAGAGTTCATCGTTGTATCTCCTCCTCCACTCACCATCTATGCAGAACGGACCAAAAATCAAACGAAGAATTTTCGTCTCAAAACAACAGAGAGCAACCTCTTCTACTTTTGATAAAATCCATGCCTCTGCGCCATAGACTAGGACTTGGATAATTAGGGTTTTATAAAGGGTGACGTTCGAAGAGTTATTCTTCGTTTGATCTCAGAGCTCGTGTCGTTGTCTGAATTTATAGCGGAGTCGGAGCGGAGGTAGACAAAGTCCCTAACTACCTCAAAGTTATATCTGTCTACGGTGACGTTCTACTCGAGACGTTGATGTTGGTTGTCCTTTCTTGCTGACAGCATATACTTATACCTCAATGACCGTTTAACCCATCATCGCCACTTCCGTCTCAATAATCACGAAAGCGCCACTGACACCACCCTGCCTTCTTCCGATTATATCAATATCGTCGGCGTATGCGAGTAATTGGAGAGACTTTTGAAAGATTGTGCCTGAGTTTTGCACTATTCTTTCAAGAACGCTGTTTAAGAAATCGCATGACAGCGTGTCGCCTTATCTGAATCCATCGTCATTCTGCACAAACGGACGAGTTAGGCAGGGATGTCAAAACTAGACATGTCTTTATATAGCTCGTCTCTATAAACGCTGTTATAAGCGACCTTAAAATCGATAAAAAGGAGGTAGGTATCGATTCGAAGCTCATGGGGTTTTTCCAAGATGAATATTTGGTCGATAGTGGACTTTCCTGGCCTAAAGTCACTCTGATATGGAGCAAACAGGTTATTGACAAACAGCTTTAGACGTTCACACAACACGGCAGATAAGATCTTATAGCCGATGTTAAGGAGACTGATGCCTCTGTAGTTGGTGCAGTTCAGAGGGTCTCCTTTTTCGAGAATCGGGCAAACAATACTGAGGTTTCATTCATCGGGCATACTTTCGTCTACTCATATTTTTTGCACCAACTGGTGTATGCTCCTTACCAAGTCATCGCCGGCCGCTTTGAACAGTTCAGCAGCTAGGCCGTCAGCTCCAGCAGCTTTGTTGGATTTAAGTTTAGATATGGATATCTTCACTTCGTCTAGATCGGGTGAACGGAATTGTTGATCTACATCATCCAGGTTGAGTGGTTCATTCTGTCTGACATCGGGATTCGACTCGTCGTCGCCGTTACACAGTCTGCAGAAATGGTTCTTCCATATCCTCAGCATCGACTGCATTTCTACTACGATGTTCCCTTGATCGTCCTTGCGGTTCGGGTCTTGTAGCCTTGACAAGTTCTTTTTAGCCTTTGGTAAAACTTCCGAACAACATCTCTGATGGCTTTTTGGTTATGTTGCCACTGGTCTTCAATACTCGATGCTGGCGGCATAGGACCTCTTAAGAGATTAAGGGAGACTCGATCGGAAAAGGATTTGGCGATCT
This sequence comes from Pocota personata, assembly GCA_963082735.1. Taxonomy (NCBI): domain Eukaryota; kingdom Metazoa; phylum Arthropoda; class Insecta; order Diptera; family Syrphidae; genus Pocota; species Pocota personata. The sequence continues at coordinate 41,529,460 of OY720429.1, read as the reverse complement.
CTTGCGATTGCAGCAGACGTCAAACTTCCTCACAATATTTCCTCGTCTTGGCGGTGTTCAGGATATCAATAACCGTACATTAGTTACAACAAGGTAGTGGTCCGGGTCAATGTTGACCCCTTGAAAGGTTCGGACATCCATACTTCTGGAGGAGTGCCTTACGACGATCACAATGTAGTCAATCTGGTTGACAGTTGATTGATCAGGAGATCTCCAAGTTCCCTTATGAATATCGGGATGAACGACAACATTTCGCCCAGCAGCAAAGTCGATCAGCTTGAATCCGTTATCGGAGGGGGCGCCGTATAGGCTGTACTTTCCGACTGTACTACCAAAGATGCCCTCTTTTCCTAGCTTGGCGTTAAAATCGCCTCGTATGGCTCGTATGTTTTGTCCAAGAGCTCGTAGAACCTGTGTTTGGTGTCGTTGTCGTTTTTCTCCTCCGCGTGAGCATGAGCGCATATTAGGTTAGCGAATTTAACCTTGATGCGAATTGTCGTGAGGCGTTCGTCCATATATATGAAACTTAAGACTTCTTGCCTAAGTCTGGCTCCAACTACGAATCACATGCAAATAGGCGCTGCTTTTGTTGCCGGTAACAATCGCCATAATCATCCATCCATTCCATCCTCTTCTACCCTTCACTTCTTAGATGGCGGTGATATCTGCTTTGCAGCAGTTTAGGGCCTCTGCTAATTGTTCGGCTGCATGTGGTCTATTAAAGGACCTAACATTCCACATACACATCCGAAGTTTTTGACCTTGTTTGGTTTGCATAGTTCGTCATCAGTAAATCAGTCCGTCTCCGAAGCTTGTTGTTGCTTCGTAACGAGTTGTTTTTTACGTTGTCGGGCAGTTACCCCAGCGGCACAACCTCCAACCTGGAGGACCAGTTCCATTCTAGAAAATTTCATTCTAGAAACCCCTAGGACGAGCGGTCAGTTATACCGACGTCAGCGACCCACTTCGGGGATGTGAGCGCTGCCGTTGGCCCCTTTAAGGCTCATTCGCCACCATCTCTTTTCCAAGACCCCAACTAATTCTTGGAAATCCTTATCGGCCTAAGCTTCAAATATGTCGAAGAAGCCCGAATAAGGTGCTATATCCGCTCCGGAGATTCATCACGCTACCTTTGGTTCCATCCAGGGAATTCGTCCGCTGTCGTGTTTATAGTGCTGCTATTTTTGTCTTCTGGTCAACACTCGGGTTTATAAGTTTAGCAATTTGAGTCCGGGTGGCTACTGCGTGGGGGTAAAATAAGCACAATTGATACCTAGTAACAGTTACAACACTGGGTATCGCCTGATTGACACCGACCAGAGTCTACCCTATTTCTACAACATCCAGTCATCATAACCTATGCTGAATTCGTTCAATAATCTTTGGGATCAATATTTTGCGAACCTGTTTATTAGTTCGAGTTCTAACAGATCTCCATAGTAACAAGTCTTCAGGATCAGTCTATAAGTTATTATTAGTATCTACAATTTTTTAGCTAGAATTCTCACTTTTCCTTCTTTGTGGACTGAAACAGATGGTAGTGTTTCGAATTTAGACCCTGTATCCGATTATTCTTGGATCAAAGCCACGTCTAAGTTTCCTTTGGCCATGCATAACATAAGGCTGCTCTGGAGTGGTGCAAATTAATTTGAAGCACTTGCTGTTTCTGGTACCTTTATGCCATCTTCAGTCTGGATCCAAATCTTTACTTCACCCAGGCCAAATTTGATCCGGCATTCTTGACGTTTTAGCATTTCTAATAAGCTTCTGTCTACCGCCAGCAGAAGCTCCTTGCCAACTTTGCGTTCTGGCATGGTCTGGAGTCGATCGTTCTCCATTCTTTGATTGGCAACATTGGATTCTGTTTTGCCATGAGCTTAAGGATGGATTCGTCTTCATGTTGAGCAGGTGGCGGTATCCAAAGTTTAAGTTTCTGTCGAATCTGTAGTGCGGTTGTGGGTAAGACGTTGAGTTATGATGCCTCCCACAGGTGTGTCTTAGTGGTCACTCTTTCTCTCTCTTTCTTTTAGCCACAAACGAAAGCCTCCCTTAACAAATTGCAATCTAATGGTATTGGTAGCATTTTCGTCGCCCGTCCATACTAACACTAGTGTAACCCTTGGCTCAGTCCTTTTTCTACCATCTTTCTAATACATCGTCACCTTACCCATTTTATTTTCCAGTTGTAATTTAAGGTATAATCTTCCATATACCAATGCCACCACGGGGTATTACAAACTCCACGGAACAAAGCTCCACAATGGTACAATCATTACTGCTTATTGAAATCTCACGTAGAATAGGTGGACCATAGTTCAACTGACCTTGTTAAATCCACCACATTAAATACCACCATTCCGACCTTTGAATAACCCACTACCTTATATGTATAGGCAGCTCCTTTCTCCCAGTGCAATCAATTTTCCCGGCCACCATTGCTGGCCAGCTAAAATATGCCACACGATTAAATCCCCATAGTCCCCTTGCACTCATCCAAAAAAAAACAATGTACCCACAATTTCGCAAACTATGCAAAGCATCCAAACCAACCCACCACGTTTTCTGTTCCCGATTTTTCAATATTTTATAAAGAACCTTGGTTCTCTTTCTCCTCCTCTATCTTAATACGACTTCACGTTTCTAGGGTTTTTAATTGTTTCTCTAATACTTGCATTTACAATTCAATAAAAAACGATAATACAAAAAAAAAAAAAAACAACAAAAGACCAAACAAAAAATCTCAAAACAAAGCGAAACACAAACGAAGAACAAACGAGTAAGAAAAGCACGGATATGTGATTCAGTTTTAATTAAATTAAGGCTCCCCACTACCAGCAAAAAAAAAAAAAAAAACGAACAAAGGACCAGAGCACAGTACACAATCCTGAACAACGAGAAGCTACCGAAATTAAAATTTTTACATGCAATCCTTTAAAAATTGCCGACGAGTTGCAGAATATTCCTGCAAGGACGACGAAGAGCGTCCATGGGCGAACATGGGCGAAAGGAAGCTAACATTTTTACTTCCCAATGCACAACACAGCTTCTATGCCATGACATAGAAAACTTTTATCCACTTGGCACGAATCAGAAGAAGGAACTGCGGGGAAGATCCTTGCCGCGTACGGAGCAAGAATAAGGACCACAGCAAATGAAAAAAAAAGTGAGAAATATTTAAAGTCAGCTCTCTCGGAATAATAACTGCTACAACAAGATGATAACGTTCCACGAACACAAAAAGAAAAAAAAAAAAGCTCCTCGAACTATCGAATCAGCCAACATACGCTAAAGGCCCAAACCGGCCACCGTCAGCACCAGTACCACTGACATCCATTGCAGAACTTTCACTGCATGGTGGAGAGCAGTAATAGGAGCGGTGGTAGCAGTAGTAACGTATGGAAATCCCCAGAGCACTATGAATATGAGCCTGCTCACATATCAAAAAAGGGAGTAGAACAGAGGACTGAAGAGAGGCGAAATGGGCTTTAGGGCGATGTATGTCCTTCTATGCTTGGGAAAGCAAGGAAAGACAAAGAAACTTCCAGGCGACAAGCGGGAGCAGGAGGAATACTATATATTTGCAATTGGGCCCTTTTCATCGAATTGTGTGCTTCAACCTTGCAACTAGACCACTGGGGAGTAGTGTAAATGAAAGACCACCCTGTGAGAGCCTGAGGGACAATCATATATAGGAGAGGTCTGCTTTGGTTTTTAGTTGGAAGTGGATCACGTTGCTCTCAGTGCTTGTTGAAGATAAATTATTTCAATGTACACTGGGGGTTGAGGGTTATCACCCAAAGCTTGGGATAACAGTGGTGCATTCGAGGTATTCGCCTTATAAATTGTTCCGGCCTCAATTTATAAGGCGAATGCCAGATCCTTCCGAAAGCTGGAATATAATGTCCACATCTGCTCTGGTGTTATAGAGAGATTGTGAACTCTATAGATTCACTCGAACATCTTAGAAATGTTTCATGTCTTTCCCTATTTTATCGTTTTTTTTTTTTTATAAGAAATGCTCCAGAGAAATAACCAGTTGCATTCCTCCCCCTCAAAATTTCACCCGCAATACGAGTCAGGCTTCGAATGCCCTCAAGCCCTACGTATTGTCAAAGCGATTTGTTTATAAGCGGAACGACACGAATTCGTCTTCGCACTTGGCTTTAAAAACCCTGTCAATCACAGGGGAATAAATTAACGACAAAGTATTCCTAAGGTCAAGTGACCTAAATAAGCTGGATATCGGGCGATTGCGAGTTACTTAAAGGTATCGTTTCAATATACCCTTCATAGGGTAGATTAATTTTGATACATAGATAGGCGCCCCAGAGCCATCATCTAGCAATGTTCGTTAATCTGTCCGTCTGCCTGTATGCCGGCAGTTGTTGGGTTTTACATTTTGAGCTTAATTACTTACTTGAGATAGCGAACAGACCAAGCGTCTCCAGTCAGATCGATCTTGTGTTAGCCGCCTGTAATTTTGCAGACGATATTGGTTAAGTTTCCTTTCCACTTGTGTGCACCACCTTATTTGAGGTCCTTCTTTACCACGTCATCCCACTGGGATGGATCCTTAAACTTTCCAGTCCGGAGCGTCGATGTTCATTCGCTCTACACGTCCTAGCCATCTCGATGAATTTGAACCCTTCTGACTAGGTGGAAGTCGCTGTGCAACCGAATAATTTTTCTTTCGAAATAACCAAGCGTGTTTTTATCTGCCTTCGAAGACGTGTACTACAGGACTGGGATGATGAGGGTCATATCTTAGTTGTCCGTGGCAGGACTTTGCAGCCTTCTTACCCTAAAGAAACAGTGGTTGGAAGGAGAGACTCTTCGCATGATCTTTTCGATGGTGTCATTGTTTGAATTTACAGCGGACGTTTGATAGACAAAGGCTTTAACTAAGTCAAAATTGTGACCGAGCAATGATTGGAAAAGCTAATTGTTATGTTTCAGCAGCTGTCAAAGTTACCAATGACATACAGCTGTCAAAATATTTAGTAAGGTTTGCCATTCCATCATGCATCGTTTGACGATTCCCGAATGTGTGGAAATTATTAAAAAATTTTATCGAAATTCTGGCTCCGGCACCGTGGAAAAGTTTGAGCGTGAGTACACTCATTTGGACCTTAAGCTAGAGAGAGATCGGTGCGAAGTGAAGAAAACTGGCCGTAGCGGCCAGTATCGAAGAAGACGCAGAAATGTCGATTCGGCGCCGGTCAGCTGAATTGGGCATCGCCCGAGAGTCAACCAGGCTTATTTTGCAGTTGGATTTGGGCCTACATAAGCATTAGATTGTACTGACGCAAGAATTGAAGCCAAATCGTCTTCTCGTACGTGACCCATTTTTGGCTCAGCGGCTATATCAATAAACAAAATTGCCGTTATTGGAGCGACCACAATCCACAAATGTTCGACCAAGCATCAATACATCCACAAAGATTGACTGTTTGGTATGGTTTAACACACGGCGGCATCATCGGACCTTATTTCTTTCGAAATGAGGAAGGAGACACCGTTACCGTAAACGGTCTTCAGTATAGAGCGATGTTAACCGACTTTCTGTGGCCAGAGCTCGACAACATCGATGTATTCGAGCTGTGATACCAACAAGACGGCGCTATATGCCATACAAGCGATGCAACGCTCGAAGTGGTGAAGGAGAACTTTGGCGATTGGGCCATCTCACGGCGAGCGTTCATCGATTGGCCGTCGCGATCATGCGACTTGACAACGCTCGATTATTTTCTCTGGGGTTACGTCAAGTTCTTAGTCTACGCTAACAAGCCAAACACTTTGGACGAGCTCGAGGCCAACATTCGAGACACTATTGCCGAAATAATGCCGCACCTATTGGACCGAGACATCAAAAATTGGACCGACCGCTTGAAGCACTGCCAGCGAAGCCGAGGCGGCCATTTAAATGATGTGCTACTCCATACATAATGGCATGAATGTAGCTTCAAAATAAAGCTAGAATCGAAATCTTGATATCTCACACCGTTGTTGTTTTATTTAAATTTCTTTTCCTATCGTTCTTATCTGGTCACCCTAGCTATCTATTGTGATGTTCTGTTCATGTCTTCGATTTTCGTCGCTTCTGTTTCAATACTCCGGGCTTCATTGACTCAAACTGGTGTTTTTCATATTCTCCCTTAGAAGCTGGTGTCCTTCCCTCCTCTTCTGCATGTAGATCTTGGAAGCTCCTCTCGTCACCCTATGCAGCGTCGCTTTATACACCTCTTGCTTTGCTGCGTGCTCTTGGACGGACCACAGTCATCTGTGTTTAACGTTGGAGGCATTGATCTTCTTGAGAGGTTCAGGGACATTCGATCAGCGAAGGCTCTGACAGTCTCTTGTGATTGTAGCCGATGGATGTTAAATTGCCTCACATAACTTTTTTGGTGTTGTGGTGTGTGGTATATGCATATGTGCGAAACTTGGCAGCAACAGGGTGATCCGCGTTAATGTTAGCTGCTTGGACGGTGCGAACATCGAATACACTGGGGGAGTGCCTTGCATCAATCGTGACGTATCAATCTGGTTGACAGTTATTCGATCTAGAGAGAGTCAAGCCCCTTTATGAATATTGACGTGCGGGGATCGTGTGCTAGCTACAGCGATGTTTCAGGCTGGCGCAAAGTCGATTAGCCTGAGTCCGTTTCCAGAGGTTTTATCGTGCAGGCTGTATTTTCCGTCGAATTTTCAATTTGACGCTGCGATTCCATATAAATGTGTGGTGAGTAGATATCGTCTTCAAATAAGCATCAAGCCATGATCTGTTTAATGATCCTTGACGGACAAAAAGTAATTATTAATTATTAGTATTAAACGAAGGATGGTTGGGACACTAACGGGACGAAACCAAGCGTGACTCGCACTTGACGTATGTTTAACTCTTAAATTCACTTAAATCGGGCGACAATCACGTCAAAATGACGTATAGTTGTTGCATTAATGTCATTATTTCCGACGAGCAGTTTCAGCCACCTTATGACGCAATTTTATGTACCTGCTATGTACCCCACTTCTGACACCAGTTGTCACATATCGAGTATGAACTCGAATGACATACCGATCAATTCTGAGTAGTTTGCACCTAACTAGAATCTATGTACAATTTAAGCAGTGCGTCGATAGTGCAGACCATTTGCCGACTTTCTTTATGGTATCTGAAATCATGAAATCATCATCACTTAAATGAGATTGAGGACTCCTCAGATCAACTAGTGCTTCAAAACTTTCACCCAACATTGTAGAAGTACCTTCAAGAGGTGGTTTATTATTATCAAACAAAAAAAAAAACTGCAACTGTACCTATTCTCGTTCAACCTCTCCAGTAGAGGTACAAAAAACTAGATTCTCATTAAAAAGTGAACGATTTTTGCAGAACAAAAACTTTGCCTCCTAATTCGAGCTCCTAGTCCTGCTCTGTTCACCACATTTTGTCTAAAAAACGAACCCATTTTCTCTTCTCATTGCAGTGAATAATAAAGAGTTTCACATTGAGGCTAGAGTCCTTCTCATCTACCCCACGCGCCATCCCACATGTGATTCTGGATAAAAAACAAAGAACTGGAATAATAGTAATTATGATTGCATTCCACATACAGCATTGCATATGGTGTATCCTTCTGTGCTTTGCTGCTGCACCATGTTTGCTGTACTGTACCAAGGGTGCTTTAGCTCCTTCTTCGGTAAAGGATAGAAATTAAAAAATAATGCTAAATAGCAGATGCTAGATACAGAGTGAAAGGGAGAGCGAATCGAGTTCAAAGATAGATAGAACAGCGCGGATTTGTGGACTTCATCGAGCGTCGGAGGAGTGCATTGTCTTTGATGGGCTGGGTAGAGTCAATTGATATACAGAGAACAGGAGCAAAGGATTAATATGCCGAAAATGCATGGAACACTATATGAAAGGGATTGGGTTCAGCAAAAAGCAGGCCACACAATCATTGTAAATTTAGAGTTTGTTTTTTTTTTTTTTTAGTGAAGCTTGATGTCTGGATGGAGCAAGTCATTTTCATTAAAAGGATGGAATAAGGTTAAATATGGGGATTAAATATTGACAACGGTATAACCTAATTTTGGACGAGCATTTTTTTTAGACGGCTTCGTTATTTATTAACAATTTGGTGACGGTATTCATGGAACGTGCAGGATAATAAAGGAACAGAGATTTAGTTTTAGAGAATATGGAAATGGTGTACGAGTAGACTCATTTGATATAAGAGTGTGAATTACCATTTGTTTGTAGGTTGAACCACTACATACCCTACAATCGCATATAGAGAGATCTGTTAGAACTAAGATGCTTTCAAATTTTTATTGCTGTTCCATATATGAGTAAAATGCAGACAGGGCATTCTCTTGGTCACTTTCTTATACAGGTTCTGAAATTTTGAACCGATTTTGGTGAAATTTTGTTTGAGGACTTTCTTGACGGCACGGCGCTGCATTTGCTTCGCGATTCGACTGCTCGGTATCACCTTCAATCGAGACGTTACTCTCAGAGTATCAGACCTGTTGTTCAACTGTACTTGCTTGTAGGTTAGGATTGCTTAGGTGACTGTCCCCGCTGGGTAGAAATACATTTACACCGAAAGGTAGGTGTGTTGTCGATACCACCAAGTACTTTCTGATCAAAAAGTACCCGGAATTTCCCATTTAAACAAACCGCCCTTGAGCTATTGTCAAAAAGCTTTTTTTTTAGGTTAGTACATCTGTCATCTGGCGCTCAAATATCTTTTTGAGCGCCTTTTGTCGGGAGTTTGTGTGTGATAGCTTTGTAAAAAAGTCAGTGATTGTTGTGTTCTGCGAATTTGCTAATAGCATCGCATTGATGTCGCTAAAGAAATGATTTCTTTGAGCCAAAATGTTACCGATGGCATCATCTATGAATATGACATCGAAACTAAGCAACAATCATCAGAATGGCGCTTCTCAGACGAACTAAAACCCAAAAAATCACGACAGAGTCGATCCAAAATTAAGGCTTTGTTAACCGTTTTCTTTGATTGCCGTGGTGTGGTCCACTCCGAATTTCTTCCGCCAGGCCAGACAGTAAATAAGGAGTATTACGTGAGCGTATTAAAGGGTTTGAGGGAAAATGTTCGTCGCAAGAGGCCAGAATTGTGGAGAAACTCGTGGTTTCTTCACCATGACAAAGGTAAAAAACAACGTTCATACCATTCCGCAAGCTCCGTATTCGCCTGACATGGCTCTTCGTACTTTTTCCTATTCCCACGACTCAAGTTAACACTACGTGGAAAGCGTTTTGAGACGATTCAGGTGATAAAGGAGAAGTCGCAGAAGGCGATTCCAAAATCGGCCTATGAAAAGTTTTTTGAAGATTGGAGGAAGCTTTTAAATATGTGTTTTGCTTGCAATGGAGAATACTTTGAAGGGAATAAAATGAATATCGATGAATAATTGAACCGTTTTCGTTTTATTGAAAAATTCCGGGTACTTTTTGATCAGAAGGTATACCGGATTACCAACACAAGGAACCTTACATGATATGTTTTCCCCTAAGGATTTTAATTTCGGTAACTGTTTCGGTGTTAACTCTTCATACTGTTCATTTGGTGAAATGTGCAGAAACACTTAGACCAGGAGACAAAAGTCTTTATTATGTAAATGTCGAGCCTGACCAAGTCACCTACATCTTCATACAAGTACTCCCCGAGGGTTTTCCTTCTTAAATGTAAGACGCACAAAAGGTGAGTTATTGTTTCTTCCCCCTCCTCGTCTCTACAGCTTCTACAGAAATCTTTGGTGGGGACATCCATCCTAACAGCATGCCTACCTATCAAGCAGTTCCCCGTGAAGGCTCATATTAAAGAGTTCAGGAATTTCCCATTTATGCAGAGAACTCTTCTCGTTCTTTTCGGATTCAGATTAGGCCAGATCTGCTTCAACGAAAGACAAATGCTGATATTACAAATGCACCTGCTGTTTGCCATTCTTTTGGGAGCAGACAGTTCTTCTCTATTTCTAGAGAAGTTCTGCCCGGATCATCCCTGTGTCCATCTGACAGCCATCTCATTCAGAGCCCTGCAACATTGCTTTACCAACTTGGATCATGCCTGACTATCTATACATACGAGTAGTACAACAGCGCTGCCTTCTATAACATTAATTGAAAGCCAAGCCGTAGTTTTTCGGAATGCCGTAATTTTCACCTGAATTCTAGGTACACTGCAGTGATGTTTCCATCAGGTGCACTAAAGAAAACTCCCGCCTCCGTACCATAAGCTGTTTTACATCCGTCTGTGTAACCTCTAAACTTTCCCTGGATCGTGCAAAACTCCCCAAGATACCCAAATGCATCTGCAAGAAATTATGATCTTGAACTTGATGTGAGGGACAATATAGTTCGCCTTGCCAGGAATACCTTTTTTACTTTTCAGGATTCCGGAATGGCCCAAATTAGCATTAGCCTATTGTGAGGAAGCCTAAATGCTGCTTTAGCTGCCATTTGCCTTCCATAAATATCAACAAGAAACAAGTGAAGCACCCCGTTATACAGATGCAAGATAACCTCTAAACTTTCCCTAGAAGGTCAGTGCTACTTTTCTTTTCTAATGCTGTCCACCAGACTAGAACTCCGTACATCAGTATGGGCCTCACTAATGAAATAAAGATTCAGTGGACTACTTTAGGCTGAAGGCCCCATTTCATACCCAAGGCCCATCGGCAGGAATAAAGAGTAACAGAGGCTCTCGGCAGATCTAGTGAGACCGCCTTATTACCAACATAGATGGAATACTGAAAGTCAAAGAGACTACGAGTATCATTTATGCTTTTCAGGATGTATGTAGGACTAACCTATGACAACACCTCATATGAAGCTGTCGTGGCAACCCTGGCAAAAAGAGGGTAAACTGTATGTTAGCTAAATGGATGTGCGAGATGCTAGGCACAAGAATTGCCGAAAAATTGATGGGAAAAAACAACATCAAAACTAGTACATCGCGAGGCCATTCCCCTTCCCAAGGAGGACCCCTGACACCCTCAATGTGAAGCCTGGTAGAAGAAGAACTTAACCTAACCATGCCTTAGTACAGAGAGGACTAAAAATAACAAGAGTGTCTTTCGGTAGGCCTAAACATTCAGCCAAAACCACCGTGATGCTCTTTTCTAGAAAAGGACTGCTACAATATCTAAGACTGCTGGCAGGAATTGGCATTAAGCAGAAGCGAAAAGTCTAGTATTTACAAATGTTGATGGATAATAACTGATATGAAATAAACACCAAGAACAAGTAGTGAGGAAAGTCACAGGAGCACCCATGGTTTGCAAAAGACCAGCAGGTATTAGGTAATGCTTGGGGATGAAGTTCCAGTATCTTATATGCCTCTTCGGTTTGGACAAAGAGAACTAGGCGAAGCACAACGAAGAAAAAACTCGATAAAGTGCAGAGACTGGCTTGTCCGGTCATACATAAAAGCGTCCATGGAGGTTATTCTCGATCTCTCACCTCTACCTCTTATTGAAAAAGCAGCAAATGCGGCAATAATGAGAATCACTAAAGAGTACATAGGGAAGCGAAAATGTATAGAACTCAGGGACCGGAACTTACTCTCCCCATTTGCACCTCTGCAGCAGGTCCACAGAGATGATATGATCAAGAAGTGCAACTTCGTCAAACTACGAAACTGAGCACAAGGAGAGCATGGACCTAGCAACATAGACGGATCGAGAACAGATGAGGTAATTAGTGCACGAGTGTTCGGGTCAAGAACATCTTCCAGGCGGAAATCCACGCGAGAAGGCGGTAAGCCTTAGACAGGAATTATCACAGGAGCAATCATGTCAGACAGCCAATTAGAGCGCCGAGCTCTTATAAAATCCCCTTGCTAAGATTATTAAAGTTACTCCATACTACTGCGTACCAGGCCACATTGAAGTGGAGGGTAACGAAGAAGCTGATAAGCTAGCAAAGGAGGGGGCCAGAATCCTTCAGCGGGATTGGCGGACGCATTATTCGAGAAGAGCTACGAAAAGGGGTGGAAACCAAAAGAGCTAAATTCTTTAGGGAACACTCAAAACTAAGACAAACAAAGGCACTCCTAGGAAACTATGAACATACAATCGCAGGAGATCTAGGGCCTGCATCAATTTAAGTAAAAATATGCTCCTTATAAAGGGTAACCAGATAGCAATGATAGTTTTTCCAATTGTTATGTTATCAGTAGCTGTCAAAATTAGCAATTACATCCAGCTGTCAAAATATTCAGTAAGATTTGCCATTTTATCGTGCATCGTTTGACGTATCCCGAACGTGTAGCAATTATTAAAAAATATTATCGAAATTCCGGTTCAGTTGTAAATACGCAAAGTGAATTTCGGTCGTCATCATGGCTTCAGTGCGAAGGCAATTCGTCGCACCGTGGAAAAGTTTGAGCATGAGTACACTCTTTTGGACCTTCAGACACTAACCAGACAGAAATCGGTGCGAAGTGAAGAAAATATTGCCGCCGGAGCGGCCAGTATCGAAGAAGACCCAAAAAGGTAGATTCGGCGCCGGTTAGCTGAATTGGGCATCGGAAGAGAGTCAACCAGGCTTATTTTGCGGTTGGATTTGGGCCTACATCCGTATAAGATTGTGCTAACCCAGGAATTAAAGCTGGACGACCAGAGACAATGCTGTGAGTTTTCTAATTGGGTGCTGGAAATGTTGACCGGAGATCCGGATTTTGGCCAAAATATCATCTTCTCGGGCGAGGCCCAATTTTGTCTCTAGCCTCCGAGTCAACAAGCAAAATTGCCATTATTGGAGCGACCACAATCCACAAGTGTTCGACCAAGCATCAATACATCCACAAAGATTGACTGTTTGGTGTGGTTTGAGGCACGGCGGCATTATCGAACCTTATTTCTTTCGAAATGAGGAAGGAGACACCGTTACCGTCAATGGTCCTCAGTATAGAGCGATGTTAACCGACTTTCTGTAGCCAGAGATCGACAACATCGATATATCCAAGTTGTGGTTCCAACAAGACGGTGCTACATGTCATACAAGCGACGCAACGCTTGAAGGAGAAATTGGGCGACCGGGTCATCTCACGGCGAACATTCATCAATTGGCCGCCACGATCATGCGACTTGACACCCCTCTGGGGCTAATAAGCCAACCACTTTTGACGAGCTCGAGGCCAACATTCAAGACGATATTGCCGGAATAACGCCGCACATATTGGACCGAGACATCAAAAATTGGACCGACCGCTTGAAGCACTGCCAGCTAAGCTAAGGCGGCCATTTAAACGATGTGCTACTCCATATATAATGGTATGAATGTATCTTTAGAATAAAGCTAGAATCAATTTGATATCTCGATATTTAAATTTCTTTTCCTATCGTTCTTATCTGGTCACCCTATGCTATCGATAGCTTAAACTCTTTACATCTCTTTCCGATGAATTCCTTGAGCCCACACATAAACTTCTACGGACAGCTCGACATCCCTGGGTTCTCACTTTATGACCTTACTACTCTCTTTTACGACATCTCTGTGGAATGGTCTACTGAAACGAAAACGATAAGATTTAGGGACTGATTTCCCTTAAAAACAATGCAATGTCTTTAGGATTGGGGTAGTCTCTACTGCATGCGCTCTATCGATAATCAGGTTGATTATTTTACATCCACAGTCAATAAATAGTCTGTTTGAGTCTCATGTTCCGATAAAAATCTTCGTTGCTCGTAATAAAAGCTGTGAGTGGTTCACTCCTAAAATTGAATCACTCATTGAAAAGTGAGACAAGGCTTTTAAAAGGTGGAAACGATTTAAAATTCCCGAACTAAGGCAAGAATTCAGACAGATCAGGAATTTTGTGAAGCATGAAATCCGAGTATCTAAATCGAAGTTCTTTGTCTCTAAATTCAAGTCAGGGTTAAGCACAAAGAAAGCCTGGGAAAATGTCAAAGGGTTGGGTATAGGAAAAAATCTGATAATGAAATTGACGTCAGAGACTTTAATGTCAAATTTTCTGCTGCTTCAACCTCATGTAGCTTTCAAAATGTTGTAGATGAAAACTCAGTCATAAACCCATTGTTAACCCGTGAAACACCCAAAAATGATGGATTTAGTAGAGTCTGCCTACCGGATGTCCTTAATGCTGTTTCTGCCGTTAAATCGGATGCAATTGGTTTGGACTGCGTGCACCCAAAATTTCTTAAGACCATTATCTTCGAAGTACTGTCTCCCTGACGTACATTTTCAACAACGTGAACGCTTACCCAAAATCCTGGAAGGTTTCGAAAATAATGCCTGTTTTAAAAAGCATGGTCGCCAAAGAAAAAGAATATCGTCATATTTCCATACTCCCCTTTATTTCCAAGGTGTTCGAGAAGCTGATGAGCATGCAAATATATACCATGCTGAATCTGACGAGTTTCGCTCAGCGATGGAAAGAGATCATATTACCTCACTATTTCTGCTCGACTTCTCGAAAGCATTCCGCATGAGATTCTCTTACTTAAACTTAAACATTACTTCAACTTTGATGAAAATGCGTTAAAACTGATAAGAAGTTATTTAGCACATCGCGCTTATGCTGTTTCATCCAATGGTAAGATGTCGGACTTTCTCGAATCCAAGACTGGGGTACCACAGGGATCTAATCTATTATGGGACCGTTACTTTTCTCTATGTTTAATAACGACTTACCCTCAATCATACATAGCTTTAAAGTACAGATGTACGCCGATGACGTTCAATTGCACCTCAGCTACCCACTCGGACTGATAGAAGATGCGAATGAGGATTTAAGATTAGTGGCTCTTTGGGCCCAAAAAAAACAGGCTTAAACTCAATTGTGACAAAAGCCAAGCTACCATTATAGGCCGTACCAGCTTAGATGTATCCTGTTTTCCCCCTATCGAAGTAGATAGCGTCCACCTTGTATATGCTGAGCGGATAAAAAACTTAGGGCTAAACTTTAATCGAAATCTAACCTGGGACGATCACGTGGCTACTACTGTGGGCAAGGTATACGGTAGTCTACGCACATTGTACCAATCTGTCTACTGTCTTCCAACTAGGGTGAAGGCGACACTGGTGAAGACGTTGGTTTTGCCAATGTTGCTATATGCACACCTAGTGTTTTGTGATCTAAGCAGCCTTAGTTCACGGAAATTAAGGGTTGCATTCAACAACGCTGTCAGATTTGTGTACAATGTTCCCCGTCATGATCATATTTCTGGATATGTTAAAGATTTTCTTGGCATGGTTTTCAAAGTTTTAGCACAGATAATAAACTACCCAGATGTCGCACGCCCATATAAAAAAATGAAGCATATTTTTGTCCTGGCAGACAACGTCCTGGCAGACAGAGAGCTTTCAGAATAAGTACCACAAATAAAGCTTTTTCTTTTTCCTCACTCCGTTCGCTCGTGTGGGAAAAGTTCTTCTTCTCATCGTGTGTAGTGACATGAAAACGAACGAGGTGATGAAGTGTAAAGAGGTATGCGGTAAGGGGTATGAAGATGTATGACGGTGTGATTTCAATACCACCGCAGCAAAAGAATAAATTTTCATGAATGGAAGTTTTGTAAACGCGTATGCGTTGCATATGAAAAGGTGTAACTGAAGGGCGGAAAAAGTTAATCATTTCGTTGCACTTTGTGATGAAAAGTAGACGAAAGTTACAAAATATAAAAGTGCGTGATTTGTGCATCCAGATTTTATATGGAGTATAGATCGTATATGTATATATATGTGTAAATGGTTGGGCTTATGTTGTGTGCTTGTTATTTTGTCTGTATGTATGTACCTTATTTCCAGCACTTGATTAAATAAAGATCGAAATTCTGTTTGTCCTTTGCAATTTCTGATCCCTGGTCACAGATATTTTCTTGGGGAATGCCATAAATGCTGATAAAATATCTCAAGGCTTTAATTACTGATAAACTATTTCTTGTTGAGAGAGTGAAGGCTGAGGAAAATTTAGAAAACTTGTCAATTATGGTTAATATTTGATAGTTGTTTATGCTGTATATATCTACATATATGGACTATATCTAAGGGTTTAGAAGGACTTTCAGATTTGTCCTACTTTATTTTTGGGGGATGGGGGATGGGGGAAAATTGATTTATTGCTTGGTATTGATCAAAATACTAAGACATTTTCGAAGCTCATTCTAGCTGAGGTTACAAAAAAATACACCGAAGAGGAGAAGTGGATTTCGCAGTGCATTTTGTTCCGTTCGTCTTCCGGATACAACTTTTTACGGGATCAGCTTGGACTACACTTGCCGCACCCGTTTTCATTACATAGGTGGATTAAGATTAAAAGTCTGTCACCTGGAATAAATAGAAATATTCTAGAGGAAATAAAGAAAATAACTTCGACATTATCACCAAAAGAATAAGAAATCGTGATTATATTTGATGAGATGAGCTTTCAGACGAATCTAAGCTACAATAAATTCAAAGATGAAATTGAAGGTTTTGTTGATTGTGGAAGAAATCAAAGATCTAATATATGCGCTAAGTTCGTGTGAGTTTTTATGATTCGGAGTGTATGCGGAAATTTTAAGCAAGTTTTATATTATGTCGTTTGTCTAAGCAATATACCTATGAAACAACTTGTGGTATTCCTCTGGAAAAATTGTAAATGGGTCCTTGATTTTTTTTTTTTTTTTTTAATGAACTCTTAAAAAGTAAACTCGACAGATAAATTGATAGTGATTATTGGGGTGTCCCCTGGAAACTACTTCAGTTAAGGTGATTTAACTGCAATTAATAACTAACTAACTTAATTTAAGTTAATGATTATTTTGTTAAGTTAGTTCGTTTTTTTATAATAATTTCGAACATTAGTCACCTTCAAGAGCAGTGATCAGTTATTATAAGGGCGTAAATATAAAATGCAGTATGCAAAACTCATATTCATAACCATTTTCAGAGCAAATTTGTGTCCACAAAGTTTACAGGGTTTTTATTTATTTAATCAAGTGCTGAATATAAGGTACATACATACAGACAAAATAACAAGCACACAACATAAGCCTAACCATTTGCCATATCCATCTTACCAACGTGTTGGCATCAGAACTCCGTGACCGCAGTCGCACAAAATATTTTTTTTGTTTCTTTTTTACAGTGAAGGTAAACAAGGGTATGTATCTAAGTGTAAGATTGTTTAAATAAATTGAAATTGAAATTGAAAAATTGAAATAGCATTAGCAAATGTTGTCTCAGTGCGGTTCCATAGATAGATTTTATTTTTGTCTAACTATAGCTGCAAGATTATATACCGCCCGGTGTCTAAGCAAAAAAACATTGATATGTACGTTATCGCGTTTGCCGCAAGAGGGATAAACTGGTGTTGATAGAATATAAATTTTTTCAATTATAATAGAAGTATTCCCATTTCGATTACGCAAATTACTGAAGCAAAGATGGAGTTTTAAAACAGATCTTAGAATTTGTTAAGAATAACAAATGGCCCTTAACTGCTAAAGTAGACGATTTGCTGTCACCATACTACTCGTACAGCTGCAGATTTTCGTTGGAACTAAAGGTATGGTATATTAATCATTCCAACGATTTTTTGAGAGAGGCTGTTAGGACACCACGGGTGGCCGTGGTGTAGTCACGCTACAGGTTCACGGTTCAAATTGTAATGTAAATAATCATCTATTTATTTCGCATGAAATAAATAAAAAGTCGATCAATTGCGAAAGCTTATGTCAACTCTACTGCGAAGGCATAACACTGGCAGTAGGGCGGTCATATGGGTAAAATGCAACTTGATCGTGATGATGACATTAGGATAACGGAAAAAAATACTGTGAATCATGAGCAATGACAAAAGCAAAAACAAACAAGCTCCCCAGTTATCTGGACAGCCACCCTTGGAGTTCACTGAAACTTAATACCAGCTGAGTTTCAAACCAACTATACCAATCTGTCTTTCTCTCTATCTCTTCCCCTTTCCTCAAAACGCCCGTGTCCTAAAAATTAGTATAAGGGTATTCATAACCCCTTTCACACGTACAAATTATAAAAAAGGACTTTTTTATGAATCTAATGTTGGGATTGTAAGAATGGAACTTTTATGTCATAGTACGGCGTGGTGGCCATCTATTGATAGAGAAATCGAAAGATTCTCGTATGTATCTTTATGCACATCATGTCAAAAAAAAAAAAAAAAAAAAAAATACGAAGGAACGTAAAAGATTGTCCGAATTTTACATGGCCTTACACTAGTTATACGTTTGAACGAATCCACATAGATTTATTCCAAATTCAGAATTTTGATATTTTAATAGCAGTAGACGATTACTCCAAATGGGTTCTCAAACTTTGGATTTTGTAATACCCTGGTTAGCTATAATGGACCACAATTTCGTAGCGAAGAATTTGCAATATTTCTAATGGCGAATAGCATAAAACATCTTTTTAGTCCGGCTTATCATCCACCTAACAATGGTTTGGCAGAAAGAGGTGTTCAAACCATAAAGAAAAGTTTAATTGCTGGTTTGTCTTCGTGTAAGGAACGGGGGTAGGTAAGAGTGGAGGTTCTGAAGAACCCAATCAGCACTAGGTGCCGTTTTGTTACCACAACTCATGTAACCTGGGTGTTATGGTTTATTGGTGAGGAATCTCTACATAGATCCAACCTGTGGAATTAAAAAAAAAGTAATAAGTTTTTTGATGTTTTTGTCTGAGACTTCCTCTAGGGAATTGAAGAAGGGTTTTTCTAATGCTCGTTGTCTGGCCCTAGCTAGTGCCTGATAGGCGCATGATAAGCGTTTCTCTTTCAGTTGCGACATTGCAAGTGCGATAGTGTGTGTTGTGTAAGGTACGAGTACCTAGTTTGACTGCGTGGTTTCCTATAGGCCAGTGACCCGTAGTTATCGCTGTTAATTTGGAGACGTCTTTATGCGTTCTATGTAGGAAGTCGGTTATTTTAATTTTTTTGTAGCCCGGCCACATCCTTCTGGATACCTTGACACAGTTTGTTAGCCTAGTTCATCTGAGGTTTACTGCTCCAAGCAGAACGTGGACTGATTCCGCAAGTGAGCGGTGGAGGGCGGAGCCTTGCCTGGCCGGTTCATCAGCAAGTTCGTTTCTACAAACGTTACTACGCCGTGTAACCCACATCAGGGTTACTTTGAATTGTCCATCTAGCGAGGTTAGCTCATTTCGGCATTACACTAGTTTATAGGATATTGTGACCGAGGCGATGGCTTTGATAGCAGCTGTCAATGAGTATGGCAATCCTTTGCCTTGGCGTAATATTTGTGTGTAATTTGATCTGGCGACAGGCTATGTAGATAGCAAGTAATTCAGCCTGGAAAAGACTGGAAGCCTAAAGGATTTCAAATTTTTGACGGCATACCCACGGAGCTTTTTCAATCTGTGCCAACAGCATCGGCAGAGCTACTGTTCCCACTTGTCGGGAGAACATGGGAAGCCGAGAGTTTTCCGGATGAGTGGAAAAAGGAAATGATCGTCAAGCTCCCTAAAAAACGCAACCTAATGCAATGCGAAAACTGGTGAGGTATCTGCGTGCTGCCTGCTGTGGCCAAGATAATAGCTAAAATCATCCTGGAGCGAATCAAAGAACACCTTGAAGACACACTCGATGCCGAACAAGCTGGTTTCCGCTCTGGATCCTCCTATGTCGACCACATCAACACCCTGCCGATCATCATCGAGCAATGTGTTGAATATCGATCACCACTTCACCTGTTGTTCATCGATTTTGAAAAGGCGTTTGATAGTGTCAATCGGGAATTTATTTGGCGTGCCTTGCGCAGGAGAGGCATTCCGGATAAATTAATAGCAATTATCAAGGCTACTTATGATGGGTCCACATGTCATGTTTTGCACAGAGGAAGGCTGTCTGAGGAATTCGAAGTCCAAAGTGGGGTTCGGTAAGGCTGCATACTTTCACCAATATTGTTTTTATTGGTGATTAGCGATGTGCTGAATGCGGCCTTATCAACAGGAAATGGAGGAATTCGATGGACTCTCACATCTGAACTCAAACACCTCGACTACGCCGACGATGTATGCCTACTGTCTCACAGAATAATGGACCTTCACTAGATGACAGCAAATGTGGAGAGGGAAGCAGACGTCGTTGGGCTGAAAATTAACTCGGCAAAGACAAAAAATAATCAGCCTAGGACCAAACTCATCAACTCATATATGCATTGCTGGACAAACGGTTGAGAGAGTAGAGAATTTCCAATACCTTGGGAGTATTGTCTCAACCGATGACGGAACCGAACTGGATATAGCCAGCCGAATAGGTAAAACAAAATCTGCGTTTGGGATGCTATCCATAGTTTGGCGAAGTAATGCAATTAGCTTAAACACCAAGCTACGACTGTTATGTTCCAACGTTGAATCTGTGCTGATATATATATGTGGTACCTGGAGAGTGACCGTCACTATCACGAGGAAGCTGCAAACGTTTGTCAATAGGTGTCTATGTTACATCTTAAGGATATTCTGGCTAAACCGTATCTCTAACGAACAGCTTTATCAGAGAACGGGCCATGAACCTATAGGCACAACCATACGACGACGAAAGTGGCAGAGGATCGGTCACACTCTCCGAAAGGGTGACAGGTCCATAGCTAACCAAGCGATGCAATGGAACCCGCTTACCCAGGATGGCAGGATACGCGGCGGTGCTAGGAGTACGTGGCGCAGAACATTTGAGAAGGAAGCACGGCAACTGGGAAAGAGTTGGGGAGAGCTAAGGCACATTTCCAGAAATCGCACACGATGGCGCGTAGGCGTTGTAGAGGCCCTAGGACCCACAAGGGGATACAGGACATAAGTAAGTAAAGGATTTGAAATGTTTAAGGATTCGGAAACACACCTACACCATCTGTGTAGATTGTTACGTAAAAGTCCTTAAACACCTGCCCATCTTGCCATTCTATATCTTGTGTACGTCGAAATGCTTTGTGAAATTCTTTTTGGGGATAATGTAATCTGTTGGGGGCGATACGAGTTTTCTCGGTAGAGAGTCCATTATATTACTATGCCCGTAGGATCGCGCTATGTGCTATAATGTTTGTTATGTGTAGGTCTACAGGTAAAAGATGCAGGAGGACTGTTAGAGCATCTGACGGGGTAGACCGTAGAGCGCCTTTAGTGCCTATGCATGCTGTTCTTTGTACCTTGCTTAGGATCTAGGCTAACTCCTAAATACCTTGCACTGGACGATAGGAAGAATGTTTGACAATTTAGCTTAGGAAGTGCGAAGTCAGATATTTTGGTTTTAGTGGTGAAGAGTGTCAGATCAGTTTTGCTCGAATTAACGCCAAGACTACACTTTTTGGCGCAGGTGCTTACCTTACTCAGAGCATTTTCCATGATCTCGCTTATCACAGAGGGGAACATTCCTGACACTAATATTACCATGTCATCCGCATACCCGACTACCTTAATTCTTTCTCTATCTAATGCTACAAGGATTTTATTCATGACTATAAGTCATAGTAGATGTGAAATAACACCGCCTTGAGGTGTTTCTCTGCTGGCAAATTTGTTGATATTGCTGTTACCTAGTACTGCCTGAATAATTCTATTCTCTATTCCCAGCTCCGTTAGGGATTCTAGAATTACTTCAGTCTGTAAAAGCTCCTTCAATGTCTAGAAAGGTAGCTAAAGCGTATTCTTTGTAGTGTATAGATTTTTCTACCTCGTGAAGGGTCTCTGTCGAGCCTTTGAGGTATGCATGCTGCGATTTGGAGAGGGATGGTTCATCAATTTTATTCCGCAGATGGTTGTCCAGGAGCCGCTCGAGAGTCTTCAGTATAAAGAACGTTAGACTGATTGGTCTCAAATCTGTCTAGTTTTCATGGCCTCGTCAATATGCCTTTGGAATGAAAACCACTCTAACTCGTTTCCATGATTGGGGTACAAGTTATTTAATAAACAGCTCTTGAAAATCGGTGTTAACCATAGTATTGCTAGGTCTTGCGACTCTTGTAGCATAGTGGGCAGAATGCCATTCAGACCAGGCGATTTATAAGGAGCAAAGCTATTTAAAATACAGGAAATCTCTTCCTCGGTAATAATGGATATTATGCTTTCCCAGGCGCTAGATTGTTTTGCTATTTTTGCACCCGGGAAAATGGGTGTTTATTAGAAGTTCTAAAGATTCTGCAATCGATTAAGGCCATTCTCCATCTGCCTTCCTCAGGAGGGATGGACTGGACTGTTCTTTGATAAAGTGTTACTGCGGTCCTTCCTGGATATTCTTGATATGGTCCATTACCATCTCGAATAGCTTGACCTCTATGGCACCCCACGCGTCAACCACTGCCTTGCCGCCGGTATAGATCTTGTCTACCAGTGCGACTTGCAGGTCGTCTCTGATAACCTCGCTTACAGTTCGTGTTGCAAGGGGCACCGAAGTCGCTGGGTCGTCCGGTTTATTGGTAGCGAGCTTTGCAACTTTACTCCGTTGGGAGTCAGACTTGACTACATCTTGGGAGCGCTTGCGCTTTGCCGCTTCAGTTCTGCGTGGTTGTGGTGCCTTACGGGAGTTGATGTACTCATCAACAATCCGTTGATATTTGTTTTTTTCCAGCTAGGTCCCGCTTAGAAGCCGTGCCGGCGTCTTCGTTCTTGGTAATCTTAGCCGGAGTGGAGATGGCCTTCTGTTACGCGCTTTTTCTGCGGTTGCTAGCCGATTTGCGGATGTTAACTGCGCGTTTATGGGCACTGAATCGAGTGTCCTGCGCCGTAGATGTGGAGGGTGTAGGTGGTTCAGTGAGTGCTCTTTGAGTGAAACTCCTCTCAAGATCCTCGCTTCCCACTAAAGTCTCCTGGCTGGAGGCGAACAATTCATCTTCCGATTATTGTTCGTTCTTATTTTTAATTCGATTTGGTCCCACGAGTAAGACAGAAAATGGGTCTGTCCCAACAGCGCCGTTATATATGGATAAGGCTAGATACGACAGACCTCGCATGTGCGTCTGAAGGAGCTCGTTACAGACTGGTTTAACTCCCAGCCTTGCATTCTTGGGCACGGTTTCGTGCTTTGACGCACTCACATCATCACTGAAATCAGGTACCTTCATCCGATCGTCAAAAAAGCATATGCAAAGAATTGAACCATTGAGAATTTAAGAATCCTATACAATGCTCTTTGGCTAACCCCATCTTGACATCGCACAAGGCTACTGTGGTTGTTATTTCCGGCTGGCACCGACGTGGAGGGTTAGGATGAGGATTTTTGCCAGGCGGGGTTATCCATACAGAGTAAAATTTTAAATATCTTATTTAAAAATCGAAATACACCGTCAATTCTGATGACAGTTGTCCAAGTACTTTTAGTTTACAAACCTTATTAACCATTGTTAATTTACTGTCGAGTACAAAGTTCACTAAAGTTAAGAACTGTAGAAAATGAGAACGAAACAAGTTATAAAAACAAAACTGTAAGTTAAGAAAGTTTGAAATTAAGGAAAAGGAAACAATTTTATATATACGAGTATGTAAACCCAGATGACAGAAGTTATGCAAAATGGATAAATGGTACTAAGAAGTAATTTGTTGCACTTAGTTGAAGTAAATGGTAGAAGAAAAATAGCACACCGAAACCAGCTTAAGAAGATTTGCAAAGACATTTATGTTCCAAATGAAAAGATGAAGAATGTTTTGATGCGGAAGACAAGTCATCGGACATTGGAATTGAAGACGAACCCGAGCATAAGGAACCTACGAGGGTAGGTCAATAAGTCCCTGAAAAATTAAATAAGGAACTCTTTTCGGTATAAAAACATTTTATTTTTCAACGTAGTCTCCTTTTTCTCTATACACTTCATCTAACGTTTCTCCAATTTTTTGATGCCCTCCAAATAATACGATTTCTCGAGCCCTTAAAAAAAAAAGCGTTTGTTTCAGCGATGACCTCTTCATTCGACCCAAATCTCTTACCTCCGAGCCATTTATTCATGTTTGGAAACAAGAAATAGTCGCAGGGGGCTTAATCTGGGGAATATGCTGGATGAGGGAGGTGTTCGTAGCCTAACTCATGCAATTTTGCCATTGCGACTGCGGACTTATGCGCCGGTGCGTTGTGCTGGTGAAAAAGAACTTTTTCTGCGTAATATGCGCCGGTGATCGTTTTACCCTTTTCAAGGTAATCGATGTGAATAACACCGCGCGCATCCCAAAAAACTGTCGCCATGACCTTGTTTGCTGACAAACCCGCCTTGGCCTTCTTCGGCCTCGATTCACCAGGAGACGTCCATTGTTTCATCCACGGTTACGAAACGGCGCAAAAACTTAGCCAAATTTTTCTGGAACATCGCCAAACAGACCTTTGAAGTTGTCAAACGAATGCGTTTGTTGTCGATTGTGGGCAAACGTGGCACCCATCTTGCGGAAAGTTTTTTCATGTCCAAATATTTATGTAAAATCGAAATCACTGAGCCATGTGATAAGCCTGTGGCCTCTTTAAGCTCGCGCAATTTCACTCGCCGATCGTCCATTATCAAGCCATGGATTTTGTCGACCATTTCTGGTGTGGTGACCTTAATTGGGCGACCAGAACGTTCGGTGTCACTTGTGCTTGAACGAACGCACCGAAATTGAGTAAACCAGCGGTGAATGGTTCCAATCGATGGTGAAGAATCCCCATAATATTTGTCAAGCTTTTGTTTGGTTTGCGTGATAGTTTTTTCTCGCAAAAAATAGTGTTTAATGAGCACTCGAAATTCACTTTTTTCCATTTTAACGAAAATGCTAATAGACATTCTTATAAAATGGCTGCCACAACAAAACTATTTGACAGATCTGTCTGAAATTTGGGTGCGTTCTTTTGAAAGATGATTCTTAACCAAACAAAATTAAATTTAAGGTGACGACACAATTTGTGTAAATTTTCACGGACTTATTGACCCACTCTCGTATTAACGAACTACCGACTGAAGGAAAATTTAGGAAAAAGAATCCAGTAAACTATAAAATTTAAGTGGAGTTTGTAAATAATAAATCAGGTGAATTTAAAAGAAAAATACATAAAGTTTATGAAGTGTGTAAAGTAAGATCTGTTAATCTAAAAAGGAGGGAACTAATGTATAGTTGAACAGTGTAGGCTTTATCCATTATAAACTAAATGTCCTAGAAACTTGCCATTATGATAATGTTAACTATGTGAGCAATTTTCTCTTTAAGTGAGTAATAACTGACCTTTTTAGCTTCCCTTTTAATAAATAACTTAACACTATGAAAGTTTGTCCCAAATGACAATATAGAAACAGACGGATACGGTGCAAACGCAAGCAAGGAAACTGCAGCCTAAACGGCTGGATGGATTTTCTTATTTATGGTCTATGGGGTCACATTCGAGGAGAATTGAGGAAAACTGACAGATAGACATAATTGAATTTCCCTATATGGTAATGTCAAGTTTGGTCCAAATCTTGAGATCAAAAACGATCAGGAAACTAATACTTCCTTTTATAGGTTCAAGTAAAAAAAGGGGTCGTAAAGCCCATGAAATAGGCGAAATTCTACGACCCGATAATACAGTCACCTAAAACGGAACGAGCCGCCCTCAAAAAACTTAAGGCTGAACTATAATAGTAGGAAGCAATAGGAAGCTAATGTCATAATTCTACGTTACGAGTAAGTTTCCTTCAGTACTGTCAATTGCTCAAGTAGCCCATAATAGGTGTATATGTTCGGAAGCAACTGTCAAATCGCTTTACCTGTCATTTGAGCTGTTGTGTCAAATTTTCGTACGAGCAAAAGTGAACGAAAACTTAACGAATCGAAGCAAAAAGCTATTATGGTCACACAATAAAAATCCTTTGTATTCGCACTGTTTCGGAAGTGGTCGAACGAAACCATACGAAAAAATATTTCTAAGATTCGACTAGCAGCACCACTGAGACATGTCTTATCGTAATAATGGCTAAAGCGGATGCTACCTATATGTGCTGCAATCGATGATACTATTTAGTTAATTTTACATGTAAATGCGATCGAAAAGACAATTCTAGTAGTCCAAGGCTTAAATTTGCTAATACTAACTACAAATATGTATAAGAAAATTTTATTTTTCCAGAAATCGTCAATCTGATTCGCTTTTATGGCATAAAAACATCTCCCACTTGTCGGCAACAACAAATTCTGAAGTGAACCAGAAAACAAAAAATCAAACTGAACCCCTATGTCTATTATATACACCACTGCATCATCATCATCAACATGATGGCTATCAAGGGGTCTTAAGGGATCACACATCACAAAGAATTCAGATCGAGAGTTCCATACCGGGGCTGAGTCGTACTGTTCAACTGTCACTGCTAGTTTCTGGTGGCTGGTGGTGGTTTTTGACGGTCGGCGGTGGCTGGTGGTGGCGGCAAATTTTTCGTTGGTTCCGTGAGAGCGGGAGTCGCGCATCGGGCACAGAGAAAATTTTATGCGGGATTCTAAATTGATCTTAACGAGGCTTAATTGATTGCGATTGTATTGGGGACTTGACGGTGCCCGGCGCTGCTCGTATTTACTTGTACTGAGTTTGTTTGTGTTGCAATAGAGAAATATTCTCATCCGTGCATGCACAGAACTTGTGGGGTACCCCATTTTGAAAAAAAAAAACTACTTTTGTTGCTCAACAGCACAGTAACACAGAAGTCATCTCCATCATCATTATCATCATCATCATCATGAGGAGCAACAGTAGAAGCACCGCTTGGGGCACAAGGGTATTGTTCATGGAACGCAAATCGTCGACGTTTGTTTGTCATTGTTCTGTTGCGTTGTTTTGTACAGTATCTGTATCTTTTTTCCATCCAGTGGCGTAAATGATGCCACATACTCCGCCGATGTGGTTATTTAATTTTGTTTTTTTTATTTATTTTTTGAATAGGAAGCAGATTTTTCATCTCTGACACTGAGTTGTATTCAAATTGAAATTTTCTGATTAAATGAAAACGCAAATAAAGCAATTTACCCTGTTCGCTTACTCGCCCCCGATGCGGTTCGAAAATTCACAAAAGAATTCTGTCAGAAGTTAACATTGACAAAAGATTTCTATCGAACTTTCTAAGGGAAGTGCATCTGATAGTTTTAAACTGAATTCTAAATTACTTAGCAGCAGTAAAATAACGAGCTGAGTTCAAACGAAATTTAAAAATTTATATAGTGTACGCAGGCGGAACTTCTAGCAGAGGCAAGGGTTGCAAGTCTGTCGTAGATGACCAAAAGTGGACAATGAAGTTATCCAATCGGCCGGCTTGATTCTGGTGGAATAATATACATACCGTGAGCAGGGAAAGCCAACCATATGAGTATATCGGCAAAAGATACTCATATGGCTGATAGATCCGTAATGCCTATCAATCAAACTTCGTTACTTCTTAAAACTTTGGAACGTACGTATCAAAATCAATTTGAGAAGCTTTTGCAAATTATTTGAGACGGCACTGTACCTGTACGAAGTAATGACAACGGTGAAAGGGTACATGCTTTGCAAAAAATGCACATTGCCTTGCTTCAGTAATGTAAAATACGGAAGCGGTAGAAAGAGTACCAAGGTAAGCGGACGGACGGTAGAACTGCCCAAAAAAAAGCGCATCATCATTTCAAAACCAGGAGACTCAACGAATATAGCCCTAGAAACCATTAAGACCATGGTAGGGGCAAACATTAAATTAAAAATTGCCCCACCCTATGGTGGAGAACTTGGTGATCTGCTGGTGAATTTGGCAACCTTAAAATGTGGAATACGAAAAGTGGATTGATTCCTATTGTTCATCGTGACTATCTCCTGCCAAACAAATTCTAAGACATTTAAATGTGAATTTAATGAGTTTTCAAACAATATTTTTGAATCGGTATTTCTCGACTTTCGAAAAACAGTGTAAAAATCTTGCACTTTACCTTTTTTAATAAAATTGCAAAGCTTCGAAAGCGTATGAACTTCTTTTTATTAAAATGTTGCTTGGAGTGAGCAAATAAAGATACTTCAAAAGATACTCCAAATCAAAGCCTTTGAATGAGAAGGTGGGTATCTCCTCCCAGCGGTGCCCTCTGGATAGCTACGGGTGTTTTATAGCGAACCAACGATGAGCGTATACTAAGACTGACTGCACATGTGTTTCTGAATACTCAGAACTGCTCAAGCACCGCTGGGTGCACTTCAGGACGAGGTATTAGTCTACCCATCTGAGTATCTAAGTGCGCCTCTGGATGTAGCCTTAAACCAACACTTTCGGTAAGGAGGAAGACTACACATCTTATAACAAGAAGCACTGCGGACATGTGTGACATGGGCATTCCGGCATTGATCCACAAATTTACATCGCCTTAGGCCGCATAAGATTGGTTTTACCGCTGTACGTGTATGTGGAATGTTAGAACCATTAATAAGCCGCGTGTTGCCGAAAAACTAACGGAGGTGTCGGAGGCCTATAAAGCGGACATAATTGTTGTCCAAGAAGTACGATGTTATGGGATGGGCTGGGCTGGGCAAAAGGAGTATGAAAAACTGCGATATAAGGTGAAAAGTTCTCGGCCTGACAATGAAAGACTGCGATTTTCAGTTAAAAAATGATTTCAATTTTCTACATAATCTCCCTTGACTTCAACACACTTGGCCCTGCGTTTCTCCAACATCAGTATTCCTTCTCGGAAGTGAGAGTCTGGAAGGCTGTGAAAATATTCATCTACGCCCCTCTCAACTTCTGCATTGGATGCGAAGCGCTTCCCAGAAACAAATTTCTTCAAGTTTGGGAACAGATGGAAGTCTAAGTGTGCTAAATCAGGTGAATAGGGGGGATGGCCGAGCAAATCGTATCCCAAATCCCGCAGTTTTCCCATCGCCAACGCACACTTGTGTACAGGTACATTGTCCTGGTGAAAGAGGATTTTTTTTTTCTTCAAGCTAGGCCTCCAGCTGGTCTAGAAGGTTGGAGTAATATTCACCTGTAATTGTTCTGCCTTTCTCAAGGTAATCAATTAATAGGATCCCTTTCGCATCCCAAAATACACTGGCCATGACCTTTCCGGCAGATGCGATCGACTTCGCTTTCTTTGGCGCTGAACCACCGGCTTCCACCCACTGCTTCGATTGCTGTTTAGTTTCGTGGACCCATTTCTCATCCATGGTGGCAAATCGCCACACAAAATCGGTCGGATCCCTATTGAATCGGTCCAAAGATTGACGCGAAAAT
The DNA here is from genome assembly GCA_963082735.1 of Pocota personata. Taxonomy (NCBI): domain Eukaryota; kingdom Metazoa; phylum Arthropoda; class Insecta; order Diptera; family Syrphidae; genus Pocota; species Pocota personata. The sequence goes on along the minus strand of OY720429.1, from coordinate 41,500,279 downwards.
CGTTTGCGCATTTGCTTTTGATCGGCATTCAGCAAATGCGGCACTGATCTTGCGCAGAGCTTTCGCATGACTAAGTTTTTGTGCAAGATGTTTCGCACCCTCTCTACCGATATACACACAGCCTCAGCTATCTCACTCACCTTCACTCGCCTATCGTCCAACACGATATCATGCACTTTTTCGATGGTTTCGGGTGTGGTTGCCGTTTTTGGCCGTCCTTCCCGTGGGTGATCTTCGAGGGACGTGCGACCACGTTTAAATTCAGCTGCCCAATTTTTAATGGTTGACATGGAAGGAGCAGAGTCCCCGTAAACTTTTATCAACTTTGGATGAATGTCCTTAGGGGTTAACCCATCCAAAACGAAGAATTTTATCACCGCACGATATATAAGTTTATCCATTTTAACGTAAAAAACACGCAAGACGTCCACTGCAAAAATTCGTGTAAAGAAACTACTTGAGAGAACAGGTTGAAACTTGTCATACGAACTAATGAGAAATGCACCCAGGCAGGAAACATACATTTTTGCTGATTGGAACGCCATCTCTGCGTCAGGCCGGGAACTTTTCACCTTGCCCTCGTACTACGGCGACTGCTACCGAGAGCATCAGCAGCGTCTATTTGAATTCGGATTTGTTATTGAAAGTAAACTTAGCCACAATAGCATCTTTAGTAATAGCGTTAGAATGCATAATCTATACGATACCACATCCAGCAAATACCAACATCCCCACATTCACTAGACCAAATAGCGGCCCCTGATCAACACACGAAAAACCAGATTGATCACATTCCAATAAACGGAAGACACACATCCAGTATTTTGGACGTCCGCACTTTCCGAGGAGCGAACATCGACTCGGACCACTACCTTGTTACAGTCAAGGTACGTATGCGGATATTCCAAACAGTCCAACGCTAAGAAACCACTGGAAAGTTCAACTTCAAACGGTTTTTTTTTTACAATATACTAATTTTATTTTATTTTTTTAGAACACGTGCGTTTTGTGGAAAGAGGAAGAGACAGAGAGAAAGACAGAGTGGTGTAGTTTGAAACTCAGGTGGTATTAAATTTCTGTATACTCCAAGGGTGGCTGTCCAGATAACTGGGGAGTATTTTGTTTGTTTTTGCTATTATTGTCGTTGCTTATGATTCACAGTAATTTTTTCCATTATCCTGATGTCATCATCACGATCCAGTTGCATTTTAGCCATATTGCAAAAAACTGCCAGAACATTTACCAACCACGTTTCCCTCAACCCCTCAAGCAGCCCCGTGCCACCAGCATCAAGTGCAAAATACCAGTGACAGTGCTGCCAGAAAACCATCAGAAGTACCGCCTCAGATGACCAGGCGACAACAAAGAAAAAACGCATAGTTTGATGAAGAATGCCGGCGAGCACATTGAGTCAAATAAGAGGCATATCGACACTGGATGTAAGGACGGGAGCTGAAAGAACGAACAGGCGGTCGTGTCGATTGAGAGATGCTACTGCAGGAATGAGGTGCAAAAATGTTACCGATAGGTAAAAAGAACATGTCAAAGCTACAAAGCCTGAACCGGAGCCTCCAAAGATGAACAAGGGAACATAGTAGTAGAATCGCAGTCGGTACTAAAACATCAATATTGTATTCATCAGGGAGCGACGTAAGAAACAAGTCCAGCTGAGTCAAATTGTTTACCTCAGTGAAAAATCCAACATACCTTCCTTCAGATGTTGTCTGGCGACTGATGAAGCCAATTCGAGTTCTGTATATTGAAATTGTCTGCAATGACGATTTCAGGGAGACAATTCGAGTGATGAAATCGGACAGCGCATCAAATTCGTTAAAAATAGAGTTGATGTCCGCCATAGGGCTTCTGTAAATAAAACAGTAGTGAATTAATTTCTTACAGACGTTGAATTTTTGTCATTTTAAATTACATTCCGCATTGAAATAGTGGCCATACTGTGGTGGAACTTGGTAAGGAATATAACTACAAACATAAATGTCGAGACCGCGGTGGGGAAAGAATAATGACACTAAGTTATATCCAGGCAGTTTCAAATCAGAAGATTCTTCAACTATCTGTGTTTCGCTGCCAAAATAACACATTTTTATAAAGAGAACACGTCAACTGTAAGACCGCTTCAAATGCACGATCAAATTATCCAACCCAAGGAAACCATGGAGGGTAATTCCATGAAATTTCGACATGATTGGGAAAAAAGGATATTCTTTTCATGGTGAATCTATTGTATCATTTTTATTGTTACGTATCAGAATGGTATAAACGGAACACTACTACTAGATTCAACTCGTCAAACTGTGTTAGAGGGAAACTCGTCGAATAGAAATTTGGCATTCTCTCATCTGTGATCGTGTATTTATTTATTCGATATGGTTTCTGCTGACGAGCTGGGGTGCATTTGGGAGAAAATATGTGAGAAAATCTTTGTTTATTGTTATTTTTGCGTCTGGTTAAATTTATTATTTGAAATTTATTTCACGTTGAGTCTAAATAGAATTAACCCTCTGCAAAAGGAGATTTTGGTAAATATTATGAGCTGGGACAGCGGTTTAGGTGCATCCTCTAAAATTGATCTTCTCCAGTATAAATAAAAATGCACTCTTATTTGCCCTGACTGTTTTGATAGAACTGCAATCAAAAGTGTATGTTATGAAAGATATTTTCAGAAAATTATAGTTTTGTATACGTAAGTAGAGTCTTGTAAAGGAAAGGGATCCCTTTTATCTCTTAAACGTCCTCGTTCAATACACTCATAGCGATCATCCTCTGAAGCAGAAGATAAAAAATAAAGTAAATATTAAATTTTTAATTGAAGACGATAAATACAAAACTTTTCCTCACATAAAAATAAATAGTTTTGACATTTGTCAGCCATCTCAATTCAATGTAGTAGAATTGTACTAGTACAATCTTCAAAGTGCACTCGATACGTGACCATTCTTATGTGGTCATCCCAATGTAGTTACTCGATCACTCGATAGCGTATGGATTTCATTCACTCGTTAACTGATGTCGTAATTCGACCCCTGATCGACATCACTAGAAACATAGTGAAGTCAAATTAACAATATGAAACCTTATGAGGATGATTTGGAACTTGTTCAAGATGCTACGTTCAAGTAGTTGCAGGTCCAGGCATAGTAGTAGTGATTACCTTTGAATTTTTGATGACGTAAGGAGTTTTGTTCGGGCTTCGAACATTCGGTGTAGATTCTGTCTGCGCCAGCTGCTGTTCCAGATTTTATGAATGAGAGAGCGATATCAATTTCGTGACGAACAGAGACTATGGACTGAATCGGGAAACCCACTTTATCGAATTTTCCTTCAGAAGTATTACAAAGATTAATTAACGCAATTCCTGTGTAACTGTCCAAGCATTAGTAGACTTAGTCGGATTATCCTAGGAAAACCCTTCTTCTACAATTTGACCGAGCTAGAGGACATATCGATCTTGTGTGAGATTCTGCAGCAAATCCGGATGGGTAAAGTTCCTGCTCCTGTAGAAAAATGTCCATCTATCGAGCATAAGTATATTTGCTCCCTTCTCCACATCTACAAGTGGATAGCGCTAAGGGCCAGAGTAGCCCTATGCGAGCTGTCAGATAATTTGTCGTTAATCCCTTAACCTAACAATGTTCACAACACCAATATTTGTTCTTTTAGGAAAAATTAAGCGAAATACGTTTAGCGTTCTTCATACTAGCAGATTTCCCGAATTTGCATAACTGCATGATGTGTTTCTAGTACGATGCATTAACATGTATAACATGATGTTATGTTTTCCCCATAATGATACATAGCACGTATAAGTAATTCGATGTGAAATACAGACGAGAAAACACTTCAGATTTCCCCTAATGCTGGAAATATCCTCCAAATCTTGGGGGGAAAACCCCTAACATGAAAACACTGCTTGTTGAGCGAATACTACCTTGATCAAAAAGCTTCAAGTGAAAAGTACTCACCATTGAATGAAACACACTTATGCCAGCACTTGATCCAATCCTCGAAACATTAAAGTAGAAACACAATGTGGAGCTCGTGCGGTCGCGCGTTGACAGAATAAGTAGAAACAACAGGATTTGAATCAGCAGAAAGTTTTTCCCGCAAATTTTGAGATTTCGGATGCCAAAACGTTTTCTGAAATTTGCAATCCATTCTCGGGTTGCATTGAAGGAACGTTCAACACCATAAATGTCCCGGAAAATTATTTTCGATTTCATCTTCAATAAATCTTCAGAGACAGGAGCGTTTTTTTCTCTCTGTTTAAGAAACCATTCGTGTAACCTTTTCTCCATTTCTGGGTACTCCGCAGATTTCGTTGGTTTTATCTTTAAAACTTTTCCACCACTTGCTGAAACAAAACTGTAAAAAGAGAAACAAAATTCGGTAACACAAAGTATCCAGTTTACGCATTTAACCCTAACCTAAAAATGCTTCTCTTATTGCGTTTAATATCAGATATTGTGGACGCGCCAACATCGTAGTCCCTAGCTAGGGACTTTCCGCAAACACCACTTTAGATTTTTTTAATAATTTTACATTTTTGTTTTAAAGTTAGCGTTATGTGCCTCCTTTTATTCGCCATTTCCAAACAAAATTATACGAAACAATAAAAAACTTAGAAACTTCTGTTACCACTTTAAATAAACTCCTGAGCACGTGTTAAACCGACAGAAACAAGATCCTACTGCTACCAAAGGAGCGAAGGAAGAACGAAATGCGTAAATACCTACATACATTGATAACTACTGGGTCGCAAAAGGATAAGATTACTGTTAAAACTAAAATTACTGTAAAAACCAAAGCGTTTGTATGTTTTTAGTGGGAATTCGGATTACAGCGTACAAAAATTGGGGCTGATTCGGACTGTAGAGTACATAATGAGGAAAAATATTGATTCGGATTAGGGCGATATTCGGATTAACGGTGATTCGGATTAGCGAGACATTACTGTGTTTGAGAAAATATATTTAAGTGTAGTTGAGTTATAGAGAGTAAAAAACTATCAGTAAAAAACAAATACGGTTTAAATCAAAAATAAATGTCTGAAATATGTTGGTTAAATTTTGTTTGAAGACTCTCATGCAGGTATTTTTACTACAGCCCCCTAAAAATCAAATAAGCGTTTTCTGATTCTCAAAATTATTCTATTATTCCGTTTGCACATAAATCGACTTTTCATTCATAATAAGATCGTTTCACTCATAATATTTCATTCATAAATATCTCAAGGATAACTACCGCAACGGGACGCCGAATAGGGGATGACTCACAAACCGTAAATATTGTTTACAGCGCAACCCGCATCAACAAACAAATAAATTATGGGTTCAATCACCACTTCACTTTCACTCTTCATACGGGAAATACTACGTATATTCCCATTTAAATAGAAATTTCCCACAAATACACCTAGCGATGGATTTTTTCAATAATTTTCCCAATCGAAAAGAAATTCGCAAGGAAACGAAACCCATTGATGCGGGTCAATATCCTTACCACGACGCAACGCGGGTTAGGGGTTGTTCAGGTCAGAGAAGTTTTCCATTTCGATAGGAAAATGCGAAATGAAAATGCATTCCCATCTCTTCGATTGGCGACCCAATTCCCAACCACAATTTTCCACTTCGCAGTTACATAGCGCTGGACCGGGCACAGTGGTCAGGGCTGCAGTGGTAGTCTTTTGCTGCGGAAAAACTGATATCGTAATTAATTTTCAGTTGGTGGAAAAAAATTACCGCCCAAGGAAAACGCAAAAGCACAATAATAATATTTCCCATTGCCGTTCCGCGCGCCGCTACTTTGGCTTTTTCTGTGTCTGTCCGAAGTGGAATAATTACATTTTAATGAAGAACGCGAAAAGGAGGCGGGTTACACATTACACAATCATCGCACGCCGGGGTGGGTTAAACAAGGCGACGGACGTCGGAGGCGGAGACGGAAGCAAACGCGCAGAAGAAGACAAATACTCCCAAAGGCTTATTAGCTATATTGCTCAAGAAGTCTAAGGCGATGTTATAATTACTTCGCCAAGGAGCTAGAGAGGGTGGGGGAGTAAAAAAAAAAATGACAGCTACTGCCACCATATCCTTTATGGAGCTGCTCGTTTTTCTTCGAGGCTAGAACTTCAATTGTTTGTTTTTGGTTTTTTTTTCTGCTCTTTTTTTTGATGGAATTAATTAAAAGAGTGGAAAGATTTTTTTTTCCTTCTATCTAATTGGCGTTGGAGGTTCTTGTTAAGGAAAAGCGGACGTTGTGGAGATTATGTGGACATTAGTCAAGGGAATGAGGCCAGAATACTCAACGATGGTAAGGGCAAGTAAGGGTGCACATTTTGCTTTAATTTATTCGAAAAATCTTCAGCAATTTGCACAAAGAGTGTGTGTGTGAACTAAAGACAGAAATGTTTCCGTTTGCAGAGTGATTGAGGGCATCATGGTGAAGAAAGAAGAAAATTATTTCAAATTAAATCAGTTTGCGTTTGAAGTGCGAACAAGTGTTGTGAAGTGACCAAACTCGTGAGATAACCGTTTCTACTATCTACAGTTGTGCTATAAAAGTAATCAGATATGGATTCGAAAGTATAATCCTTACGCACAGGCTAGGTCGATTAAAATTTGGATGAAAAAATGTTGACTACACTGCAGTTAGAACTGTTTATATGGATTGATATGGGGAGAAAAATTTGATCATCAGTCACGAAAGTGAAAGCGTGTTGCGGAATATGCGGAATTCTGCGAAAATCCATGTAGGATACCGGACGTGTCGACGGGTTGTGGATGGTGGAATGACCTTTTGATGTAAAGGTTAGCAGTGAATAAACGGGCAAAGCGGGCTACAGATAAGCTTAAACGCCAGAGAATAGCTGATGTCTACCAAAACAAATTTCTTGAGAAACTCCAAACAATTCAGTGGAAGTGCATAGAACAAGCAATCACCGCAGCCGCTCATGTACATCAAAAAGTATCTGGAATTTCCCATTCAAACAAACCGCCCTTGAGATATTATCAAAAAGCTTTTTTTTTTAGGTTTGAGCGCCATTTGACGGGAGTTTGTGTGTGATAGCTTTGTAAACAAGTCAGTGTTTGTTGTGTTCTGCGAATTTGCTGAATTTGTTGCAGAAACAGCATCGCATTGATGTCGCTAAAGAAAAGCTTTCTTTGGACCAAAATATTATCGATGGCATCATTACTGGTGACCAGACATGGGTCTATTGAATATGATATCGAAACTAACCAACAATCATCGGAATGGCGCTTCTAAGAGGAGCCAAAACCCAAAAAACCACGACAGAGTCGATCCAAAATCAAGGCTTTTTTGAACGTTTTCTTTGATTGCCGTGGTGTGGTCCACTCCGAATTTCGTGAGCGTATTACAGCGTTTGAGGGAAAGTGTTCGTCGCAAGAGGCCAGAATCGTGGAGAAACAACTCGTGATTTCTTCACTACGACAATGCACCGGCTCACACATCTCATCTTGTACGCGACTATTTGATCAAAAACAACGTTCATACCATTCCGCAAGCTCCGTATTCACCTAACATAGCTCCTTGTGACTTTTTCCTATTCCTACGACTCAAGTTACCACTTCGCAGAAAGCGTTTTGAGACAATTGAGGTGATAAAGGAGAATTGGCAGAAAGAGCTGAAGGCGATTTCAAAATCGGCCTATGAAAAATCTATTGAAGATTGGAAAAAGCGTTTGAATATGTGTATTGCTCGCAATGGAGATTACTTTGAAGGGAATCTAATTGAAACGTTTTCCTTTTATTGAAGAATTCCGGGTACTTTTTTTTTTTTTTATAATTTGCGCGCGCCAAATGGGATATGAATACCATAAATTGTTTCAGGGCACGGGCGTTTGTAGAAAATTGAGAGAGGGAGAAAGAAAGATTAGTGTAATGGGTTTGAAACTTAGGTGGTATTAAGTTTTAACTCCAAGGGTGGCGTCCAGATAACTGTGGAGCTTGTTTATTTTTTGTCGTTGCTCATGATTCACAGTATTTTTTTCCCTCCACCTGATGTCATCATCACGATCAAGTTGCATTTAAGCCATATGACCACCCTACTGCCAGTGTTATGCCTTCGCAGTAGAGTTGACTAAGCTTTCGCAATTGATCGACTATTTTATTTATTTCAGACGAAATAAATAGATGATTGTTGAGATCAGGATTTGAACCGTGAACCAAGAGCGTGACAAGCGTTGATGTTACCACTACACCACGGCACACCCCACCAGTGAATCAAAGAAGTATAGTAGATCATAAAAGTTCGATAGTGAGTGCTCAAATGCCAGGAATAGGTTAGGTTAGGTAACTGGGTGCTGCGTGATTACCTATCACACAGTGTCCTGTCACTACATGAACAGATATGCTAGGCTAGTTCATTCTCGAAACAGACTCTTCCCTCATCCTATTCCTCCCTGCTAGGAATTCTAGTAGAGAACTTTCGGTTGCAATTTGGCATGGGGATGATGTAGTCCGTTTCCGTCCGGAGTCTCAATATATTCCATCGGCTTAGAATTGAGGCATGACCGTAGGGTTTAGCTCTCCATAGACCGGCTTCCTTTAGTCTTAGTGCAGTTTTAGCTGCCGTGTTCCCGCAATATATGTCAAGTAGAAGAAGATTCAGTATTGTTTCCAGAGCTGCTGTCGGTGTTGATCTAATTGATCCCGTTACCCCCAGACAGCCTGCCCGTTGGATCTTTGTAACGCTTCAATTTGGTATTTCTTTTCAAGCGTTTTCCACCAGATAATCGAACTATAGGCGAAAATGAGTCTTACTACCTCAGTGTATAGCCAGTGTATCACTTTAGGCTTAAAACCCCAAGATTTCCTGAAGGCTCTTCTACATGCATATAGTACAACATATGCCTCCTTGTTTCGATTGCCTTCTTGAAGCCATAAGAGTGGTGAAAGGACTCCGCCTTTGGGGACTCGCTTTCTTCCCCTTATGCCCCCTAGTGTGGAGTTGATTATGCGGGTACTAAGCATTAGTTCAATCCACCTGCATAAACCCAATTGTATTTGGGCCCTGCGCAGACTGTCTACTATACCTTCGGTCCTTACATTATTAAAAGCCCCTACGATGTCAAGGAATGCACCCATCGTGATTCCTTCACTTGAAGAGTGTTTCTATAGTAGAGACCACTTTGTGAAAAGCAGTATCTACTGATTTTCCTTTTATGTACGCATTATGTGATTTTTATAAAAACTTATCCCCAATTTCATCTCTGACTTGCATATCTATTAACCGCTCCATTGTTTTCAATAAGAATGAAGATAGACTTATTGGTCTGTAGTCCTTGACATTAGCGTTGTTTATTTTACCCGCCTTTTGAATGAAAACCACTCATACTCTTGCCAAGCTTTTGGAACACATCCCAATCTGAGACACCAATTTTTCTTAGCGAATCTTATTTCCTTTTTGGGAAGTTTAAGGTTTTTCTTATATGTCGACCACTCAATAGCTCCCTCTTTAGCGAGCTTCCAGCTATGTCTTGAGGTGCGCAGATGTTCTGCTATTTTCGAATTCCACCAGGGTGGGTGATTTCTTCCGCTGCCGCGTCTGACAGGACAGGCCCTTCCAAAAGAGCGGTTAAGCTTAGTGGTAAGATCATCTACCACCTTATCGATGTCTACCGTGGACCTGGGGATCTCCCCAGCGTAAGGAAAAAGAGATTTCCCCAGCTTTTCGTTGAATCTTTTCCAGTTAGCTCTGCGAGGGTTTCGAAAAGTCTTCTTCTCCGGAGCGCCGGAATTCAAATCGTAGAGTATCCAACAGTGGTCAGATAGTGATGCCTTTTATACAACAGTGGTCAGACAGTGATGCCTTGCCAGATACCCTCCAGTTCGAGATTGTTGCGGTGCTATTTGAAGATAAGTGTGTTATACCAAGAACCTCCCTTCTATTGGTTGTAATAAAAGTTGGTGAATTGCCACAATTACATATAGTTAGTTTAGTACTTAGGATATAGTTGAACAAAATCTTGCCTTTACTGTTAGTATCTGAACTACCCCAAATAGTATGATGGGCGTTAGCATCACAGCCTAAGATTAAGTTCCTCTTACCTTATTGAGACATTGCTACCAATGCCTTGACTTTTCCGGACGTCAGTGCCTTCGTCGTATGATAGGTATACCGACGCCAGCGTGTTTGTGTTAAACTTCCCCTTTACCTTCACCCGATTATGAAGAATCCATGGTTCCTGGATTAGGGTCAAGTCAAGCTGTTCCTTATGAAGGAACAGCACAAAGTTGACCGAGGCGACCTCACTGTGATGAAGATCTAATTGTTCGACCTTCATTGGGAGTCAAGGTACTCGTATTGTTCACAATGATTGCCGTTTCACTAGGCTGAGGCTTCCTCGTGAGTCTCAGTGAGAACCCACCAGCTCCAAAGGAAAGCCGCATCTGTTTTTCTTTCTTCATTTTCTCTGGAGGTTCCTTCATGTCGAAGACCAACCCCTTGGTACCATCTTCGTTGTATTCTACTGCAAAAATTTCCCAGTCATCCATAGGGACCGCTGGGTTTGGTGTTTTCAGATAATCTCCTCTTTTTCAAGATCAGGTATGTTCAGTCTGGCCTTAGGCCTCTCTGGTACCTCGTCTATGGGGACTGCCTTGAGGACAGCCCCCTCTCAGGGTTTGAGATAGTCTTGCTGTAGTCTTCTTCGCAAAGTCATAGGAGAGCTGGTCTTTGCAGTTCAGTCTTCCCTCGTTCGAAGGAATATTGTATTGAATATTGTGGCTTCTTAGACTGTACAATCCGGTCAATTAAGCGACTTTGTATAAGATCCTCATCATCCCAGTTCTGCTATAAGGCGCAGAAGTGGTTGTCCCGTTTGTACAACAACGAACCATATCGGTTGTACAGCGACGTTTTTAAAGTACCTTTTTTATTTTTTCTTGTTCACCTGCATCAAGTCCATCCTTTTTAAATTTACATCACCTTTTACTTAGTTACTTAACGAGCTTCCAACCCTTGAAGGGTCCCTGCCTGAGATACCGCAGCTTCCCATCCTCTTCGATCCCGGGTAGGGTGCTTCCAGTTTTCAAGACCAAGCGCTCTGGCATCCGCAATAGCTTGATCCTTAAAACGAAGATTCGGTCTTCCTCGCCTTCTCGAACCTGGGGTCTGGGATTCGAAGATCCTCTTAGCTGGAACATTATTGTCCATTCAATCGACGTCGTTGAGCCAGTGTAGTCGGCTTATTTTGGCACATCTTGATACAGCTCATTGACTCGCGGTTGTATCTTCTTCTCCATTTGCCCTCCTCGCATATGTGACCGAATATTCGACGAAGAATTGTTCTCTCGAAAGTATTCAAAGTCTGCTTTATTTTTCTGCTTATCGTCCATCACTCGGCATCATAAAGGAGAACTGCCATGATCAGAGTTTTGTAGAGCACGCATTTCGTCTCCCGAAGAAGTTTTGAACCCAGTTGTTTCGCCAAACCCAAGTAGCGGCGGTTTCCTTGGGTTAGTCTTCGTCGAAACTCCACCAAGGTGTCGTTCGTGGAGTTCATGTTTGCTCCGAGGTAGGTAAACTCCTTAACCACTTCGAAGTCACTGTTGTCAATAGTGACGTTTTGTTCTAGGACAGATGATGCTTTATTTGTTGGAAACGGAATTATTTGCCGAACATTTAGAGGAAGCGTACAAGCCATTCGATGAAAAACCATTGATCGAAGATCCGAATGCAAATATGGCACCCGGTAACTTTAAGTTAAAAACTGTATCCCTGTCCGAACTTCGAATGACAATAAGAAAACTGAAAAATAACAAGGCTCCAGGATATGATTTAATCACTGGCGAAGTTTTGAAGGAGCTTCCGAAAAAAGCGTTAGTTAAGTTACTCTACATTATAAATGCTTCATTGAGACTTCTATATGTTCCAAGGCAATGGAATGTCGCCGAAGTAATAATGGTTCCGAAACCGGGGAAATGTGCAAACGACAAGAAATCATATAGACCCATTTCGCTTCTGCCGATAATATCTAAGGCCTTTGAGAAACTTCTGCTAAAAAGATTGCACCCAGTAATTGAAAAAAGGCGATTGATCCCGGATCATCAATTCGGGTTTCGGATTAAACATTCCACAATCGATCAGGTGTATCGAATAACAAATGAAATTGAAAAAGCTGTAGTAGGGAAAAGATATGCTCTACCGCTTTTCTCGGCGTATCGCAAGCGTTCGACAAGGTATGGCATGAAGGCCTGAGATATAAGCTAAGTATAATCTTACCAGATAAATTCTACAGAATATTGGAATCTTACCTTAATAACAGACTCTTTCGTGTTAAACATGGGGCAGAATATTCGGAATTCAAAGAAATCCATGCCGGTGTTCAGCAAGGAAGCGTTCTCGGCCCAATCCTGTTCCTGCTCTACACAAGAGATATAACACAAGATGAAGGGACTATCGTAGCAACGTTCGCAGACGACACGGCTATCCTCGCAACAGATGAGTTAGTCTAATCATCAACTGGAAAACTCCAACAAGCTTTAAACAAAGTATGCGAGTGGACAAAGACTTGGAGAATCGTCCTTAATGAGACCAAGTCAACGCATGTCAATTTTACGTACAAAAAGATAAACAACTTACCTATTTCCATTAACTCGGTACAAAAACCGTACGCAAACGAGGCAAAATATCTAGGAATGACACTAGACGCAAAACTTAAGTGGAAGCCACATGTTAAAAAGAAGAGCGACGAGCTCGAAATCAGACATAGAGAAATGTACTGCCTACTCGGGAGATACTCGAAGTTAAGCGTATACAAGAAACTGCTTCTGTATAGGCAAGTGCTAAAACCATCTTGGACATACGGTATACAACTTTGGGGTTGTACCAAGCCAAGCAATATGACTGTTCTGCAAACATTCCAAAACAAAACACTAAGAGCAATTGTGAATGCTATAGGAATAGTGATATTCACAGAGATCTAGGAATTGCTACCGTGAGGAATGAAGTAACAAACTTTGCTCACAAACTTCGTACTCGCCTTCATGATCATTGCAATAATGAAATAATCCGTACTCTGGACGTGACAAACCTCGAGCGCCAACTACAAAGAACAAGACCGTACGATCTGGCGCAGTAAGGGAAAACCGCATTAGTAGGTGCCTTCGCTGGAAAGCTACCTACCTAACGCGATTAATACTACAGAAGCGTAAACTACTTGTTAAGGTAACTTAGTCGTAGTCACCACAAAACGAAAAAAATGAGAGGAACAAATTTCCCACTACTATGAGCACGAGCGGCCGTTTCTCATAGTGCCTCTCTGGGGGGTGAGGTTTAGCCCGTAGGCATATACTGGCCGACACTTACGAATCATCAGGTCAGATATATGAATCGGGCATAACCAATGGTACGGGCCATTGGTATCTTTTAAAGATTCCTGTGCAACCAAAAAAAAAAAAAAAAATGTAAATACCTTGGTCAGAACTGGTAAGCCAACGTACTAGCCAACGGATAGAAAGAAAATTCCAGACTTGATCGACTTTTTTATTACAAAACAAATCTCCAGAAATGTACTTCATATCAAAGAAGGAAAAGATTTAAATTCTGATCATTCACCAATATATTTAATATATAATGACAGGGTAAACATGAAAAATACAAACTCCTACCTTGTAAATAAATTTACAGATTGGAGTTACTTTCAAGCACTATTAGATCAGAACTTAAACTTTAACACAGTGCTGTGTAATAAAAACCAACTAGAAGATGAAGTATTGGATTTTACGGAACAAATACAAAAAGCTGCTTGGAAAAGTACTCCTCAGATAAAAAAGAAAGAAATCGGGTATAGTTATCCGAAACCAATACTTAACTTAATATCCGAGAAGAGGAAATTAAGGAAAAAATGGCAACAATCAAGATACCCGTTGTACAAGTCACAATTAAACAAGCTTACAGAAATGATTCGCTCCCAATTAAATGAGCTCAAAAATAAAGCAGTTAACCGAAAATTACGCCAACTAACAGCCGATAAATCGACCGAATACTCATTGTGGAAAATAACCAAAAATCTTAAACGTCCTATTCAACACAACCCATCAATTAAATTAAATAATTCATGGACCAAAAGCAACTCTGAGAAAGCAGAAGCATTCGCCGAGTATCTGACGAATGTTTTTCAACCCAATGAGAGACAACATGTAGAAATATGGCCTGAAATCGAGCAACAATCCGTGGAAATTCCTTCAGTTACACCCTTGGAGGTAGAAATTATTATACAAAAAGATCTCAAGAGGAAAAAGTCACCTGGCTATGATCTTATTACTGCTGAGCTATTACAACACCTACCGCCTAGAGCTAAGATTAAATTAACAATACTTCTAAATGCTTGTTTGCGCCTGAAGTATGTCCCCTGCTATTGGAAGGTTTCAGAGGTTATAATGATTCCCAAGCCAGGTAAAAATTCGCACGAAATGTCATCCTACAGGCCAATCTCCTTACTGCCCATTTTGTCAAAAATATTCGAAAAGATCCTGCTGACGAGGCTTAAGCCATTTATAAACAGCGAGAATATGATTCCATCTCACCAATTTGGCTTTAGAGACCGACATTCTACTATTGAGCAGGTACATAGAATCACCAACATTGTCGAAGAAGCCCTTGAAAATAAAATGATATGTTCTACAATATTCCTGGATGTCGCTCAAGCGTTCGATAAAGTATGGCATGAAGGCCTACTCTATAAACTCAAAACTCTTTTTCCTAGATAATATTCAACAATTCTAGAATCTTATCTCACTGATAGATATTTCCGATGAAGATGCCTATTCTGCGTTGAAAGCGATGAAAGCCGGTGTTCCCCAAGGAAGCATACTAGGCCCAACAATGTATTTACTATTCACAAATGACATGCCAACCTTTTCGAATTGCACACTTGCTACGTTTGCTGATGACACTGCCATTCTCTCAGTTGGAAAAAATGAAGTAGAATCAACTCTAACCCTACAGAATGCTGTAAATACTATATCTGACTGGACCAAAAAATGGGGTTTAAAGCTAAATAGCATGATTGGCAGAAGATCTATTCTATCAATACATAACAAACTTCTTATATATAAACAAACATTAAGACCTATATGGACATACGGCATTCAACTCTGGGGGTGTGCTGCTAAAAATAACATAGAAATAATTCAGCGCTTCCAAAATAAAGTCTTAAGATGTTTAGTAAATGCTCCATAGTATGTTAGAAAATACGACTTACATCGCGACTTTAAGCTTAAATCTGTTGAAGAAACGATCCGTGAATTTGCAACAGCCCATCACTCAAGACTTGGACGACATATCAACCAGGAAGCAGCAAAACTTTGCGATACAACTGGGATTACTCGAAGACTAAAGCGAATTAAACCACACGAGCTAACTGGAAACAATGTTATCTAGAAGATACAACAGAAATGTAAAATAAGCGTGTATTTGTTTAATGTATTGTAAATATATTGTATATAATGTAATATATAACAAATGTAAACTACTCGTTAGTGTTAACTAGTTGTAGTATAAGGAAATGTTGTCAATTTTATAACACTTCAATAAAAAAAAAAAAAACCTTGGTCAGAAAATTCTCCACTGAGTAAGAATAACGATACTATTTATTCCAAAAATTTCGACAAATCCATTCATGTAAAAAAAAAATTATTTATTCCAAAAATTGGATACAATTTTAGAAAGCAACGGTACCATCCTTGTTCCAGTGACAAATAAACCAATTCTTTAAAAAAAAAAAAAACTATGTCAAAATGTGGCACACTCAAGTTGTCCCTAAAAATGTTACAATTCTCAGTGCCAGCAACAACCTTACGTTGCAATATAACCTTCATCTTGTAAACTCAATTGGGAATCAATTTCCCGTGCTTCCTCTCTGTCAATTCTACTTGAAACATCCCATCACTTTGTGTACAGATGAAAGACGAAATGCACATTAAGCCTCCTAGCAAAATAAATTGATTGTAACATTTTCCTGCTGAAAACAGAGGATCCACATCGTACATCGAAAAATTGGACCACAAGAAGGTGCGCACACAGAGCAGAATGGAGAACGAAGAGACCACCGAAAAACGAAAGAGAACAGAGTCGAATACGAATTTTATTATCTGATAGAGAATTGATAAATTGCCCAATTGCAAAAATATGAAATCCTCACCTTAAAAACAGCAAAAAGGAAGCATCGCTCTATACCAGATCCAGGACCAATTCTGCTGAATTGCAATGCCACCCGCAGTGCACAGGCATACCATACATATCACTACTCCAGCAGCACCTACTCTACATAGTGGATCGCAAGAGAATTTCTGGCTATCGAAACCAACAAACAGACAGATAGACAGACAGGAGTAGACAAAAATGCAATTGTGTTTGTAGGAAAATTGGACCAAAAGAACAGAGAAGCGATGGAGCAGTGCACGAAGGAAGGAAGGAAGGAAGGAAGGAAGCCTGCACTATGCAATGACGATGATGGGCGCAGCACAGAAGTGGAATCCACGAGAAAAAAAAAACCTCCACAACAGCATGCATTCATCTTTTCTTTTTTTTTTCATTTTTTTACCGCTGTTCCGCTACGATAAGTTACCAAGTCCTTGCAGAAGCTTCGTGGTAAGGTACATACGTACACATGGAGGGGTGAATGAGCTCCAGCTCCTGTTCCTGCTGCTGTTGCAAGATTTACGAGTGTTTTTGATGTTTTTACCTAAAAGTTTTGCACACTCGATGGGCGGATGGACAATTGGTAGTTGTAGTGGTTTGTACAACGCGATAGTGTACGATGAGACTACCTAAAATGGAATTCGACTAAGAGCTGCTACGAACGCCAACACACAGAAAAACCGGGATAACAGATAAGGATATAATTGTTTTCGATGCATTCATGATTTATTTTTATACCACGAATCTCTTCTCGCCGCCGTTTTACTCTGAGTTGTGGGTGCGGGTTTTTTCAGGCGCTACGAGCATGCATGTTTTTCTCTGTTGTGGTGGCATAGGTATGCTAAAGCGTTTCGCCTTTGGTGGCGAACAAAAAGGGAAACAATTAAAGCTCTTGAAGGAAAGAAGAAAAATTCGTATCCAGCACCTCATGTCTGATATCGCCACTCACTCCGGTATTGCTGTTAGCCATTAATAAAAAAAAAAAGGATCAGCAAAACAAAAAGAAAGACTACGAAGATAGAAGTTGTTTTCAATATTACGCTTTAATTTTTTTTAGAACTTAAGCGCATAACTTCTGGAAACAATTATGTGCATTAGATGGCACTCTAGTCCGGGTGGACGTCGATCCTGCACATCAAGTTGGTTGAGGTCAGTTTGTTCTTGTGTACGTCACCTTAGATGAGAGGTCTTCCTTTACAGCCTTGTTTTCACCGGGATGAATTCGAAGAGTTTCATTCTTCATCCCTAAATATTTTCTATTTTGTAGCCTTGGCGTGTCCTCTTTACCTTATCTCCATTGACTCAATCGTGGCACTTCTTATTTCGGTCGTTTTATAAGTCTGTTCTTTGGGTGCATGCACGTGGCAGCATTCTTAATAAAATCAGAGGTTTCTTTGTGGTGGTTGCGAGAAATCCAGCACATCAGAGTCGGCTTTATTGATCGCCTGCTGACAATCATGTCATTGGATATCAGTGCTTAAAGTTGGCAGCATTAAACTTCTTGAGAGGTTAACAGTAGTGTGGGATTTGCACCCACTAAACCCACACCCCCTCCTACCCCTGGTCCTCGCGGGACTGCCGTCAAGCATTTCATAGCGAGGGGTCGCTTCAGCCTTACATACTCGGCTTGTTCATGTTGGCAGCAGTTTGCGCGACGTTCCGCTGTCGCTCCTGTCTTCGTTGTTCTTGCATGATGGTAGCCTCAGTTTCGCTTACTGTTTCCCAAACTTCTTTCGTACTCGTCATCTGTCTGGTAGTGTTCTCTTATGTTAAGTCCACACCCAGTCTGTTTGCGAGCAAGGTACGTTTTCCTGATATTGTGCACAATGGAACATGATGTGTTCTGCATCCTCGACTGCTTTCGTGCACGTTGGGCAAAAAGGGTTGTCTTCGTGTTCAAATCTATGGAGGTAGGCTTTGAAACATCCATGCGTCAGATAAAAGTTCAGCTCTCCATGCTTCCTATTGATCCAAGGGTCTATATTAGGGATCAATCTCTGCGTCCATCTGCCTTTGTCAGAAAAGTTCCATCTCTCTGCCATTCTTGGCGGTACTTCGGTGTCACTTCGACTCGTCTCTGTTGACACCACTGTCCTGTTGGCACGATATTTCCGTTCAGCTTCTTTAACGAGGAGGTCTATTGGCATCATTCCAGCGAAAGGCTCTGCATACTCTCAAGGCATTGGTTCTATAGACTGCCTCCATCTTCCTTCTGTACGATTTCGTCTTGATGGCACTTGCACATATTTGGGATCCGCAAAGCATCATCGACGTCGCAACTCTTGCTAAGAGCAGTCTCTTCTTCTGTTTAGGTCCTTCAATATTTGGCATTATCCTTGCCAGAGCAGCCGTTGTTCTTGCTGCCTTCTCAGCTGCGTGTTGCAGGTGTTGCTTAAAAGTCAACCTTGCATCTATAGTAACGCCAAGGTACTTCAGCTCTGGTTTGGAAACTACAACGTGATCACACACTACAACGTGATCTCCATAACTCGTCTGCTGCTGATGAGTCTTGTCTAGTCTTTTCCTCCGCTAGTTTTAGGTTCATGCTTACTAGCCAGTCCAGTCATGCTCCAACTCCTCAAGCAATTTTCACTTTTTTTCAGCAATTCACTCCAACGATCACTATGTCGTCGGCGAAGCCAATTATTTTCAAGGACCTCGGGATTCGAAGTCTGATGACGTCGTCGTACATTAGATTCCACAGTAGTGGACCTAGTACGGAGCCTTGGGGCACACCGCCAGTGACGTTACACTGCCTCATTCCGTCGTCGGTACAATAGTACAGTGGAAAGGGTACAGAGGCTGGCATGTGTGATTATTATAGGTGCGATACACACTACATGAAAGTAAATCTTGGAATTCTGTGGCTGGATTTATTCATATTTCGCTTGCACCTAGATGCTAAGTTTAAAGATCCTGGTTCGTATAATTCTAGCTAGATATACAGGGATTTCATCTCCGTTTAATGGAAAATAATGCTAGCAACCCAACCCAAGTGATGACTTCCATAGACGTTAGGTAAACCCTGTATATATGTATGCCTAGCTTAAAAAACTAAATAAGATACAGAGAGTACAGAGAGGTAGAAAAAAATCTAATTGAGGATTAATCAAGTACGAATGAGAAGACACAAAAAAGTAACTATTTTCACGGATAGAACTTAATCTAATCTATCAGTGCATCAAACCGAGATGGTAGCTTCGCTGGACGAGCTGGAACACTTACGAGAGAGTTAAGTGATGTGACTATACAATCAAGAAGCTCAATTAATGTGCAACTTAAAATGCAGTGGCTCTTGCTGGGTGAAAAAGCACGTAAGAATAGAGGAATATAGAAAGGTGAAAACCCTGGAGAAGCAAGGAATCAGCCTCAGAATTTCTGGCTCCTAAACTATTTGCTGTTTCAAAGAAGGAAGTTCTAAGCACGCAGCGACGACCGCTCAAATAGATAGTAGCAATATTCGCACGACATGATAGCTTTAGGTATCATCTAAAGAAGACTTGTGAAATATGATACCTGCAAGTTAAGGCTGACAGATTTGGGCATGACGGGACACGTATTCTGTCAATGTTTGGCGAAGAGGCTGTTACAACAAAATGGCACATAATAAATGTGACTCGAACAAAACGCTAATAGACAACAAATTTTGAGGCACGTTATCACTTTTGTCTAGTGGGGACCGTGCCTCAGTGATTAGTGCTTTGCTTTTTTATGCTCCTACTCTCTAGCACCTAGTAAACGCCTGAGAGTAAAATTCTCATGTCCGTCGAGCTTTCTGTGTGTAACCAGCAATAACACTCCTATTTGCGGGCACAATATTTTTTTTATAATTTGCGACCGCCAAAGGGGATATGAATACCCTTATACTATTATAGGACACGGGCTATTTTGGGGAAAGGGGGAAGAGATAGAGAGAAAGAAAGATTAGTGTACTGGTTTGAAACTCAGGTGTTATCAAGTTTCAGTAAACTCCAAGGTGGCGTCCAGATAACTGGGGAGCATTTTCATTATTGTCGTTGCTTATGATTCACAGTATTTTTTTCCGTCCACTTGATATCATCACAATCAAGTTGCATTTTCAGCACAGTAGAGTTGACATAAGCTTTCGCAATTTATCGACTTTTTTTATTTATTTCACGCGAAATAAATAGATGATTCCTGGCATCAGGATTTGAACCGTGAATCTGCAGCATGACAAGCGATGATGTTACCACTACACCATGGCCAATCAATATAAAATGGGCTTAACGAACGGCTTAGACCCTATATGCTCCGGTCAAATACTTTTTTCGTTGGTAAGAAAACAATTAAATAACAAAACCCTTTCACGGTCAACTAAGAAACGGGTAGTACGGAGAGATATTCTATTAACATCAGCACACGGAGTGTTCAACGTCGGCTAAATCAAGCGGGTCTTCAACCCCGTAGACCTGCAGAAAAGCCACTTCCTTGCAGTAATAAAGAAAAGAAGATTGATGTGGACCAAACAGCACCGAGAATGGACCGCCAACGATCGGAAAAAAGGTCATATTTTCTGACGAATCCAAATTTAATTTGATTGGACCTGACGGAAAGTAGACAGTGCGACGGTGAGTCAAGGAGCGATATTTAGACGAATGTTTGCTCCCATCGTTAAGCATTCATCATATGTTATGGTTTGGGGATGCATGACAAATTGCGGTATTGGCTGTATTTTTTTGCTTTGGAACGTTCTGTAAATGCAGCGAAATATAAAGAAATCTACAATAAAGGAGTTATGCTGCTACATCCCAAATGCCATATTTCAGGATGATTCATCGCGCTCATTCCGTAAGTAAAAACAAATTTTGACCTAAAATTTAAACTCAAAACGACTTCGAAATATTGTTTTCTTTCAACAGATAACCCATTGCAAGGCATTGAATCCCCTAAATTGGCCAGAAAATAGCCCTGATCTTAATACAATTATGGGTCAGAAAGTACGCAACAAGGCAAGTACAACAATTGAGGAGCTCAAAACAGTCATAAAGGAAGTGTGGACTAAAGATATGACAAAGAAGGATCTAAAGCGGCCATAAAGGCGAAAGACGGTGCTGTAAAGTACTAAGGAAAAATAATAACTAGATTGCCCGTAATAATGACTAAGTAGCGTTATTCAATGTTCCTTAATTACTTTTAATAAAAAAGTGGAAAAACTGTCCTAATATGTATTTTTTTTCTTCTTTTCTATTAATGTGTGGTACCATAAAAAATTCTATTTTATACCCTTTTCTGCTAGCTTTTACCTGGTCTTGCACTTTTGTCGCATTTGTGGGATATTTGGCCACAAATAGGTTAGGTTAGTGTTAGGAAGGACAATACCTCATATGGAAAATGTAGATATATTTAAATTTCAGTGAATTACAATAAGTTTTTGAAAAGATGCATGGCCGTTTTTTTGGCACTGAGTGTACATTCATGTCGTCATGATCCATATGATTTATAATGCAACGCTATAATTTTTTTATTTCGTTTAACGCTTTTAAAAATATATGAAGTGTGAACACTGACCATCAATTCTACATCAATCAACTCAACTTCCACACACACAAAGAAAACACGAATAGTACCATCTGCTCCACTAGCCATCACCCAATCGGCTCTCCTATTAAAGAGACCAAAGAGACAGTGAACAGGGATGCCAATTTAGGCCTTTTGTTGCTGGATTTAGCATTATTTCATAACATTTAGCCCCAATAAACTGGAATATACTCGCAAGGGCAAACCCTCTTTACGTATTTTTAGCCCCAATGTAGCCCTCAACTCATGAAGTTTTATTTAATAAAAGAAAATGTAGGAAGCAGAAATAAATTGTATGTATTCTAGTTTGAAGAAATGATTTGGCCAACATACTTTTTGCCTTCAGAAAGGTATGGGGTCATCCAACAAGAGGTGTCATTTTAAATTAATAGAAAAAAGCAACATTTTTATGAAAAGTGGTCATATTTTTATTTAAGTCTAAAGTACAAACTCTGAGGTTAGTAATGGAATATAATATCTGTCAAATATCCGCGTCGGCTCTGCCTGCAAATAGTCATTCTTTTGATAAAATTGTTCATCAAGTTTTCGCATAATTGCGGCTGTGTTTCACGAATAACAGCTCTGATATTTTCTTTTAGTGCACGAATCATTGGTGGAGCATTGGTTTAGACTTTATCTTTAACATAGCCCCAAAGGAAAAAGTTTAATGGTGTTAAATTGCACGATCTCGACGGCCAATTGAAGTCTCCATTTCGAGAAATCACACGTCCAGGAAATTTGTCATGTAATAGAGCCATTGTTTCACCAGCTGTGTGGCGTGTGGCGCCGTCTTGCTGAAAATAAACGTCGTCCACGTCCATAGCATCAATTTCAGGCAAAAAAAAGTCAGTCAATATATTCCGGTAATGCAATCCCTTCACTGAAACGGTCACACCAGCATCATTTTCGAAAAAAAAATGGCCCAATGACACCGCCAGCTACAAAACCGACAATTTCACCGTTTTTGTAGTGAATTTTCACTATTTCAACACGGTCCACATATACAATATTACGCAGAATTATGTAAAAAGTGAATTGAAATATTTAACCTGAGTTTTCCTAATTAGCTTTAGTTTTTGGGTTGAAAGGTATTTTCTTTGAAATTTGTGCAAATTTTAGTAATTTTTCCGACGGCTTTTTCAAAAGTACTAACCAGATTTTTGTAAGTTTAAATCAGTTTCTCATACATAATAACTTCAAAACTAAAATTCATCGCAGATTCGAATTCAGCATAAATTGTCACAAAAATGTCAATTGTTTAAAAATTACTAACAGCGTTCTGCCGAGAATGTCATAAATTCGTACTTAAAACTCGATGTAACTGGAAAAGTAGATCTAAGGAAAAAACTTTGTTTCAATATTGAAATTCAGAAAGAAGACCAAAGAAGATGCTGTAATATAAACAAAATAATTAATACGGGAAAAAATTTATGTAAGTGTACAACTATCTGCAGTATGAATGTGATGCACATAAAATGCAAAATTGGATGACACATACTTGCTCGTTTGCAAATTATTCAGATTGGAAATTGAAGAAAAACTGAAAATTGAACTTATTTGTTAAAAAAAAAATTGTTTGGATGTGTGTAGTGAAATTTTTTTCATCATGGTAAACGAAAAGGTCTTTAGAAAGACTTCTCAAGCACTGGGCAGTTCTTGTTTAATTTAAGGAAAACTCGCTCAAATCAATACAGATCCGATGAAGACAGAACCAAATCAATATAACGGCAGAAAGAAACATGAAAACCGTTATAACTTTATTACGGTAAGAGATCAGACAACAGTTTACTAAAACTTTTTTTTCCCTCGATGACAGGACATCACTACACACAGCTAGCCCAACTTTTTGAAGTGGAAAAGTGTTATGTTTGTATTAATTCAGTTTATTTCTTATACTAAAATAAAATTCACAATCTAGTTACAAAAATAAATTATGCCGTGATGGCCGGCAGCTCAAGTTGAAAAAAGAGTGAACAAAGAAAATGTGTGTTTTTAATGTATATAGGAAATGGCAAAACAAATGTCAAAAGTGTAGACCTGTTCTTTTGTGTGCTTAGGGTTTCTTATTTAATAATGCTTGTAATTTGATTTTGAAATGTAATTTATTAAAAACCTTTCCAATTTTAACTTAATCCAGCTCCGACACAAAAAATGTTATTGGCATCACTGTCAGTGAAAGAAGAGAGAGAGAAAAAAAAAAAAAAATTGACCATAAAAATGGAAAAAATCATTATATTCAGAATTTGTAAAGTATATTTTTGATATTGTTTAGATTCCACGTAAAAATAAGAATTTGGACTTGAATTCTGGGTGTTTAAAAGCTCCGAAGTTTACAATTTAAAACTGGCACTTCGAGTACTGTGGTTCTGTCAAAGACAAAAAGCTGGGGTCGAATTACGACATCAGTTAACGAGTGAATGAAATCCATACGCTATCGAGTGATCGAGTAACTACATTGGGATGATCACATAAGAATGGTCACGTATCGAGTGCACTTTGAATATTGTACTAGTATAATTCTGCTACATTGAATTGAGATGGCTGACAAATGTCAAAACTATTTATTTTTGTGTGAGGAAAAGTTTTGTATTTATCGTCTTCAATTAAAAATTTAATATTTACTTTATTTTTTATCTTCTGATTCAGAGGATGATCGCTATGAGTGTTTTGAACGAGGACGTTTAAGAGATAAAAGGGATCCCTTTCCTTTACAAGACTCTACTTACGTATACAAAACTATAATTTTCTGAAAATATCTTTCATAACATACACTTTTGATTGCAGTTCTATCAAAACAGTCAGGGCAAATAAGAGTGCATTTTTATTTATACTGGAGAAGATCAATTTTAGAGGATGCACCTAAACCGCTGTCCCAGCGCATAATATTTACCAAAATCTCCTTTTGCAGAGGGTTAATTTTATTTAGACTCAACGTGAAATAAATTTCAAATAATAAATTTAACCAGACGCAAAAATAACAATAAACAAAGATATTCTCATATATTTTCTCCCAAATGCACCTCAACTCGTCATCAGAAACCATATCGAATAAATAAATACACCATCACTGATGAGAGAATGCCAAATTTCGATACTCGATACTCGATCTCTTAAGCGGTCATGTCAAATCAACATTTGTCAGTCACGTGTTGCTCGATAACTGATGCGGTAATTCGACCACTGATATTTGATAACTGTGAATACTAAGCATTGACATTTATAATTATGGAGTGGTATACGAGAGTAGAATGTAATTTAATTGTTAAAACCCATTTCTGAAATGGGGAAAGTTTAACCAACACGATTCACGCATTGCGAAATAATGTTGGTATACATAATCGTTTAATTCGTGCCGCGGTTAAAAAATTAATAGAAAAATTACATCGAACCGGATCATTGTTGGATGTGCAAAGATCAGCGCGTCCTCTTATTGGCCAGGCACATAAAAATATCGCCACAGTGAATGACAGTGTTCGTTCAAATCTGTCAAAACCTATTCGCTATCGCTTCCAGCAATTGAACCTTTCCTACAGCTCCACGCAGCGTATTTTAACAAAAGATCCGCACCTGAATACCTACAAGATACAACTGACTCAGGACTTGAAGGCAGTAGACCATGAACAGCGTTCTGACTTCGTTGATTGGGTGTTAGAGAACCACCAAGTTGATGGCGATTTTTCGAACAAAATCATCTTCAGCGATAAATCGAACAAAATTGTCGCATTTGGGATCATGATAATATGATAGGAAGTCACTGTTGGGTGCGGATTTTGGGCCGCCCGCAGGCGTGATTTATTCGAAAATGCTACTGTAACAGTCAATAGCAAACGTTATCATGATAACAAATTATTTTTAGCACCAATTGGACGATATGGATGTGGAAGACATGTGGTTTCAACAAGACAGCGCGGAAAACAATGCAGCTATTCCACACAAAGTTTCCCGGCCGCGTCAACTCTCGTTTTGGTGATAAAAATTGACTTGATTTGGCCGATATCATTTTGCATGTTTCAACCTTATATTGACATATAAATACCAGCAGCTTATTAAAAACCAATTTATTTTATTTAAAATTAAAACTAAAATCTCCAATTGAATCACACTTTATAATCTAAAGAAAGACAAAAGCCAAAACTTGCCTAACAATAATATAATACAGATGTAGTCAACCAATAGTTATCGTACAGAGCTTTATAAATTTAGTCAAAATGGGGGCAGATCCAGGGATGTCCTCAAATCGGTTGTTTAATTTTTTGAACATTAAAAATTCTTTAAAAACAGAGTTGCGTTTTATTGTTTATTAGAACAAATTAGCCGAAATATTATTATAACAAATTAGGCGCAAAACTGTGGTGCACTATTTCTTAAAAAGATAAACAAATTTAATGTTTGCTTAGACTAA
Organism: Pocota personata; assembly: GCA_963082735.1. NCBI lineage: Eukaryota > Metazoa > Arthropoda > Insecta > Diptera > Syrphidae > Pocota > Pocota personata. The sequence continues at coordinate 41,474,157 of OY720429.1, read as the reverse complement.
TGAAGCGAACGTGGCCGTCCTCTGAACAGCCGTTTGGTCGAATATATCACTGCTATGGCTGCATAACATCTACCAGACGATGGGTCACGCAATTGAGTATCAGTATTTGGTCTTTACTGCGGATTTTGGTGAAGGACTTGAAGATCTACTCGTGCAAAGTGGAAACAGTGAACCAACTATTGCCTGCAGACCGCCAATCACGTGTAAATTACAGCCAAGCCCTCCTAAACCTGGACAGCGATGAGGATGATTTTCCCGCGTTTCCCTATCGCTTAATCTTTCGTTTTGGCGACTTTCACTGATCCGATTTGATCGTTCCAGGCTTTTTTCTTTGGAATTTTTTGAAGTCATGGGTCTATACGAACAAGCCATAGTGAGGGCTCTTGCGCCATTTTATACAATGGTGAACAAAAGGGGCCCTGAAAGCCCTTAATCGGAATCAAAAGCCAAAATTTCAAAATTCAAAATGGCGCATTAAGAATGGAAAATTAAAAAGAGAGCGTTAATTGACAGCCCTTAGTCTCATATTAGTTTCGAGTTCTTTGGACCCAAATTAGAAAAACGCATTTTTACTTAACCAGTCTACTCATAAAAATGGATAGAACCGGCCCGCAAATACAAGATAAATAAATTTAAAAATAAGGACGGTAAAGCATGAAAGTGTGTCGAGATAATTTTTTTTTTTTTTTTGATATTTACTCATCTAACCTCCTAAACTTTCTGCGAGTTAGTAAAACTCAGTTCTGGTCCAAATTTAAACGTCTAACTGTTCAAAGCTATGAGGCTGTGACAGATAGACGGGCAGACTGATGAACACTGACTGAGTCTCACTATAAGAGTTCTTGTAAAAAAAAAAATAGGGGCTCCGCAGGTACTACTTTGGGAGCTATACACTAACGTGGTGGCGCACAAAGTCAAAAGTAGTACTTTCTTAGCTGGACAAACATCTACTTTATTCAGGCTTTTAAAATTGGTGATGGAGCAAGCATTCAGAAAGAAAATATTTCAATAGAATTACTTACATGATCATACGAGTATTTAGTTCAGGCTCATTAGTAACCATCGGTGACAAACTTAATTAATATTATTATTATTATTTTTTATTTCAAACACACTCGTAATAACTTACGATAAACTACAACAAATAAATTAAAATGCTTGTTGACACTACAATTAAAGGGTGTCCTAAAATTCAAGCAACATTTGAATTTTGCGCCATTTGTGGGGTAAAGTATTGCCAACAAAAAAAAAAAAAAAAGACAGCGTGACAGCTGATAGTTAAGTGTTATTAAAAATGTGAGTGCTACATGAAAGAACAACGCGTTTTCATTTGATGTTGATGATTTTGTTAATCGTCAAAATTGTCGAATTTGGGATTTGGGAAAAATCTCTGAGTGATTGTTGAGTAACAAATACATCCACAACGTGTCACTGTTTGGTGCGGATTTTGGGCTGGAGGCATCATCGGGCCATTCTTCTTTGAAAATGCGGATGGTGAGGCAACAATAGTTAATGGTCCAAATGATATACTTTATGAATCAAAAAAACATTTACAATATTTATTTAAAAACCTGGGTTTTCTATCAAAATTAGTTCTTGAGTGACACCCTTTAGTTATGTAACTAACTAAGTAAATGGCTAACAGTTTACTATCCTTCGGGTTAGATACATTAAATGAAAAATAATAAAATAATTAATACATTTTTTTAACTAATTTAATTTATACAGTAACAGGAGCACCGACGAGTTTTAGATCATCCACAGGGTTGGAGGTTTAATTCAATCAGAGCGCCCCTTTTTTGATGTCGCCCTGTTACTGTCTCATTGTTCTAAAGCTCCAGTTGCCTGACAAGGTCTGGCGGGTTTGTTTTAGTAGGCTCGTTAAAAAGATTTGTTGCTTTTTTCGTTAACATGCTCCTTTAGTCTTTTTTCGTGTGCAATGGCCTTTGAATTAATTTCATGGAGAACAGTAGGAATCTTTAAGTTTGGCTATGCAGGTCACTGTTTTTGATGTACCAGGGAGCATTCAGAATACTCCTAAGGATTTCATTTTGGAAGCTTTAATAACTGCAATATTGGTCATTGTTGGGTAGCGCCACAGTTCCACACTACCTTTGGGACCTTGTTAAATAGGTATGAGTATTTTATTATATATTGAGAGCACTGACTTCCGGCCTATATGCCATTCAATTTGTCGCCACTTAATGTATTATTCATTTCTTTTGATTTTAATATATTCCATCGAAGCTTGGCATGTAGAGTCTTACCTAAATACTTCGCTGTATTAGCATGTAGTATTGGAGTGTGTAGTAGAGTTATAGGATAGTACAAGACAGACTTATTTTTGAAGTCAGTAAGTGCAGATTTGTTCGAGGTTAGTTTTATTCATCATCTCTGTGTCCACCTGATCCACTGTAGCAGTTTGTAATTTTTGCGCCGAGTCTGACGTAGGTATAACAGGGGCCCAAGGATACTCCCTTGAGGAACTCTGGCTTTTGTTTGTACTAGCTTAGAATAACAGTTCTCTTGCTTTATACTGAAGTATCGGGATGTTGCCAGAGTTGATGCACATTCGGGCTCGTTCCACAGCATTTTCCATGATTTTTCTCAAATCTTCTACACTAACTATTTGCAGTTTGTATGTGTACATCATCAAGTCTGTCACCAAAATTCGCTGTAAAGCCCGTCTATTGATTTCCAATTGCGTGGCACGTCATCTGGTTGATGTTTGAGGGTCCTCTTGGACATCTGCAGCCATAGCAGCGATATTATCGATCGAACGATTGTTCCGGGGCTGTTCACGTCTGCTACTGTCCCGTATGGAGCCAGTCTCCCCGATAAGAGCAGCTAAACGCCTCAGTGTTTATTCTGTTGGTGCCACGCGACCAGGGAATTAATGACGAAATTCACGTTGAGTCAAAATTACCGATTGATTATTTGCCAAAAACTTTGACACAATTATTGCGCGTTCTTGAAGAGTATAGCAATCATTGGTTTATCTACGTGTATTTTGCTTCTGTTTACTTTACAAATGTCAAAGTTGCGATGACATAAGACGCCATTTGCAAAAATGAGAACATTTTCCGATAAGGTGATGACTTTTGTGCCACCTTGTAAAGGGTGTTTTTTAAGAGGTTTGTTTTTCGAATTGGCAATACTTTTCTTCAGTTTGGTTTGTCTTTTCAGCATGAATACGCCAGAACAACGCTTGCAAATTGTGCAAATTTATTTCGAAAATCGTGGTTCAGTTCTCGAAACTTACAGTGCGCTACGTCAATTTGACGGTCGACATAATCGTCCATCCGAGCAAGCAATTTGAGTAACCATGGATCATTTTCGCACCACGCATACTCTAATTGATAATATGAATCCGCAAAGACGTTGTACAGTGCACACCGAAGAAGCTGATGCTGCTGTGGAGCGTAGTAGTGAGGGGGACCAGAATGAGTCGATTAGCCATCGTGCACAAGAATTGGAGCTGATGCCGGCCAGAATGTTACAGTCAATGGAGAACGCTATAGATCTATGAATGACATTAATGTGGAAGAGCTGTGGTATCAACAAGACGGCGCAGCATACCACACAGTGCGCGTCACAATCAATTTATTGAAGGACACATTCGATTAGCGCATAATTTCGCGTAATGGACCTGTGATTTGGCCCAAAGGTCGTGTGATTTAGCACATTTGGATTGTTTTCTGTGGGGATATGTGAAGTCGCTAGTATACGCCGATAAACCAGAAACTAAAGACGACTTGAAAGCCAACATTCGCCGCGTTATATATGGCCCCAGCTGCTCGATAAATTGGTCGAAAATAGGACTTCCAGATTGCGCTTTATCAACCGAAAAACCTAAACAATGCTACCGCACCCTATAAATTCGGTGTAAAGAAAAAAAATTAAGAGCATCGCCAAATGTATAAAAACAGATAAATTGCGAAATGCCAAATTCATGTTCACTTACAACGAGTATCTCTGTATCATATGTACGAGTATGGCTTTCTTCCGCAGTTTGTCTCTCTTTGTTTGTGTGCATGTTTTTGTTATCCTACAAGGATTCTGCTACTGCCCGTGCCTCAACTGAGTTCCATTTCTGCGACACATGATGCGGAAGATAAAGCGCATAACGGTAAACGATTTGATGCAGCAGTAGCAGAAGCAGGAGTACACAATGTGTGCACTCTAGGTGTAAGCATGTGTATAGTGAAAGTAGTTCCTTGAATATGACATCAGTTCAAGGATATTCATCATTAATTTGCAAGGATTTGATTGATTTTTTTTCTTCTTCTTCCTATCTTGAGTGAAAAAAACAGCAACAAAACGAAGAATCAAATCGAATCTCCTTGATGTACATACATACATATGTACAGTAACGGACATAGAAATCCGGACAGGGTAAACAAAATTCTTTAACTTAATCTCAAGGATCTTGAGAACTACCAGGTAGTTTTTTAGGATTTTGCATACAAAGGCTTTGATGACATGATTCTAGTTTACTTTGTAATAGTTCATTGAAAAAAGAAGTAGTTTGAGTGAAAGTGGAAATAATTTTATTAATATGGTAAATAAAAACAAAATGAGTGGAAAAACAAAAGTCGAAATAATGACTTTAAAATATGAAAAATTAAGTGTTCGTGATATAGCGCGAAAAGTAGGATTCAGCAAGTCGTCAGTGCCTGAATTCATCAACAAATTCAATTGTAAAGAAAAGAGGGAACGGGTCGCAGAAGAGAGACCACCAGCGTTGAAGATCGGCTTTTGAAACGAATAAGTCTGCGTGATCAATTCAAAACTTTTGAAAAGTTAAGAACAGAATTTCTAGAGTCTATAGGATCAGAGATAAGCTCGCGGACTGTAAGACGAAGCTTCAAGAAGCTGGCTTGAATGCCAGAAGACCTGCCAAAACACCATTTCTAAATAAACGAATGCGCCTAAAACGTCTCCAGTGGGCCAAAGATCATGAAAACTGGACCATAACTGTTGGTTTCCAACATCACTTAATTCATCTAAAGACTACATTTGTAACTAACCTAACACATTTGACATGGTGGAAAGTGTGTTTTTGTACGTTGGAGTTATAAGAAGAATCCGGCCACAGGGTTAGCCGCCATATCACTCATAATCAATCCGACGTACACCTCAAACACTATAAACTATTAATAGTAAAAAAAATGAACTTAGGTGGCCACGGTGTAGTGGGTAGTGTGTTCGCTTGTGACCCGAACTGTACAGGTTCGAGCCCGGATGGGGAACAGCAATCACACCCGAACATATAAGGGAAACGAATAAAATCTAAGTTTCTCCAACCACTACACCAAAAGGAGTTTCTGCCTGGTAGTACAATGGACACAGCAAAATGTAGTCTGAGCGCTCCGGGATTTGAAAATTTCGGGTTACACAAAACACCGCCGAATTCCACTCGCACTATAAGCAAAACTGAAATGTCAAATGTGCTAGGCTAGATCATTAACTTACATGCATGTTATCTCTTTCAATCTAATCGCTGACTTGTAAGAATCAGCTATATATTCAAAACCAAGTAAGATGGCCGACTTGAAGAAAGAGATAACATGCACTGATGGCTCCAAAAAATTAAATAGTGGCATCTCGCTCGAACTAGTTTGCATTAAATATGGGGCATTAATTCATGTAAATATTCACACAGTCCAAACAAATGTAAATCATGTTAATGTATTAAAGTAAACTTGCAAAATTATGTACAAGGGTTCATTAACCCCACATATTATGTAAAGCTGAACAGCTGTTTGAACCGAGGCTAACTGGGAACATGACCGGACAGCTTTCGACACTCATCTACAGTCCAGCTAAAAGGAAGTGTTTCAATAAATTTATAACGCGGTAATGACTCAGTTTCATTTTGTGATTTAAAATCAAAGTTTAGACAGTCGTCATACTGTGCTAAACCAGCAAATATTTTCGGCAGTATCTTAACCCGAACAATAACGGATTGGAAAAATGTGATCTTCTCAGATGAGTCCAAGTTCAACATATACAGGTCTGACGAAATACAGTACGTGAGGCAAAGAACTGGAGAAAGATTCAATGATGAGTGCGTGGCAACAACCGTGAAACAAGGAGGCTCAAGGATGATTTGGGGATGATTTTCCTATCGCGGCGTTGGACGGCTGGCTCTAATAAATAAAATGGTGAACGCAGAAAAATACAAAAAAATATTGGAAGACAATCTGCTACGATCTTTAGAAGAACACTTATTATACTCAGATAAGTTGATTTTCCAAGACGATTCCGCGCCTTGTCACCGCGCGAAAGTGCCATTTTTTTTTTACCTTCCCCAAAATATTAGCAAATCGTTCGTAAAGTTTTATAAAGTTTTTTGTTTCAACAAATTAACGTTCGGTAAAGATGGGATCTTGATTATCTTTAAAACCTCCAAAACTATTCTACTAAAATTTGTTTTTTTACTATGTCCGGATTTCTATGACCGTTACTGTATGTATGCACCTACTCGAAATTGATATCCTTTTTGTCTATTTGTACTTCCTGATTGGAAATGGAAAAAAATTATTCTATAGGATACATTTCTTTTCGAAATATTCTCAATTTTAAGGTTTTTTTTTGTATTTAATAGGTACACCAGCAGAAATGTATACAAAAATTTCTGTGGGAAAATAAAGTGGAAAGACGATCGAAGTGCTGTTCAACCCTTAAATAGTGTCCTCAGCGTAGTTATGGTGACGCTGCTACAAGGATGAAGAAAGGGTGAAAATACAATCCGCCCCTGAAAAGATAGATAATGTTGCGAAATGTTATTGCGGGTCGAAGTATTTCTCTTAATTAACTTATCCAGGATTTTATGTGTGTGCCACAGTGCAGTTTCGCCGTCATGATTCTTAAGACACCAATAAAAATTGAAAATGGTAATGGAAATGGGAATTCCGGTCGGAAAGAGATTTTCCTGGAAGATAAAAATTGCATTCTATCCCGCTGGGTGATAGTGCAATAGAATAGGGACAGAAGGATATTGATTCAAAGATATGACTTCCAGATATCCTCGTTGATAGTGTAGTGTGACATTTGGATCGTGCACTTTGTGGGAATTTGATAATTAACTCAGCTTATTACCAATGCAGTCAATTTCTTTGACCTCTTGAAGAGAATGGTTTAATGGGTGGTTAAGAAGAGGTCGCAGATGCGGGTAGAGGGTTAATATTTTAGATGTCGAGGGAAATACATAATAGCAATCTAGGTGTAGCATGAAATCCGAAAATGTTCTATGTATGTATATTGCCGTTTCTACTTTCGTTCTTGTGAAATTGGTCCATCTACATATAAAGGGTCTTTCATTAAGCGCTTCCAATCTTTAAATTTAAATAAAACAAAGTATTTGTGAGATATCTTCGAAATTTTTTATTCGTTTGAAGGGCCTATCCATGCCATTATGTGTGGAATATAACATCGTTCAAATGTCCGCCGCAGATTCGCTGGGTGGCGCGCATCCGAAATGTCCAATTTTCTATGACTCTGGCGCATAAATCAGGCTGAATTTGACAGATGGCATGGGTTATGATGACTTTGGGGGCCGCTGTGGTTTGTGGTTTATTCGCATAGACCTGCGACTTCAGAAAACCCTGCAAGAAAAAGTCTAACGGGGTCAAATCGCACGATCTCGGTGGCCAGTTTACATCACCTCCACGTGAGATGACCATGCCCTCGAATCGCTCGTGCCGAATTTCCAATGTGGCGTGAGCTGTGTGACACGTAGCGCCGTCCTGTTGAAACCACATGTCGTTGGTACCCATATGATCCAATTCAGGCCAAAAGAAGTAATCATCGACCTATAGCGCTCGTCGTTGACGGTGTTGGCCTGGCTAACGTCGTTCTCAAAGAAAGCCTAAAGCCCAAAATCCACACCAAACAGTGACTTTTTCGGGATGCATTGGACGCTCTTGGATCTGATGTTGATTGGTATCGTCCCAAATTCGACAATTTTGTTTGTTGACGTACCCATTCATCCAGAAATGGGCCTCATCGCTGTAGATGATTTTTCGATGAAAATTAAGGTCAGTTTCCAACTGCTAAAGGGCCCATTCAGCGAACACACGTCGTTGTCTATGGTCGTTTACCTTCAGCTCCTGGGACAGTTGAATTTTGTACGGGTGCAGGCCCAAGTGACGACGCAAAATTCGGCAAGTTGTGGTCTGCGAAAATCCGAGTTCTTGTGAGCGACGCAAAATCGACTGCCTCGGATTTTCCTACACACTCTCACGGACAGCGGCGATGTTTTCGGCAGATCTTGCGTTTTGTCGACTTACGGGTGTTGGTTGATCATTTACTGAACCAGTGGACTCAAATTTATCTACCACACTGCGAATAGTTCTCTCGGAAAAATGGTCGAAGCGCGCGGAACGTTGCCGGAACAGAACACCCATTTTGATAAAACAATTTTATTATTTGCACGTGTTGTTGAACGCTATATCCATCCATGGTGATTTTGGCAAAATAGACTGAATAAATGACAGCCAATTTGACAGATGTAGCTTCAACAATATGGCCGCTATCAACTGTCAAAGTTCGGAAGTCCCTATTATACCTTGTGCATATATATGTACAACCTGGATTTTTTTTTTATAATTTGCGCATTCTAAACGGAAAAGAGCGTTCTTTACCCGTTCTCTGGTAAAGATGTTCGTTAGAGATACGGTTAGGCCAGGAAACCCTTAAAATATTCTGTAGGCACTTATTAACGAACGTTTGTAGTTTTTTTTTTTGTGATCACCTTCCAAGTGCTGCACCCATACAACAGAACGGATTCAGCATTTGAACGAAACAGTAGTAGCTTGGTGTTTAAGCTGATTGCATTGCTTCGCCATATCATGGACATCATTCCAAACGCAGACTTTGCTTTGCCGATTCGGTTGATAATATCCTGTTCGGTTCCTTCTTGCTAACTTGAGTTAATGAGTTAGTAGCTAAGTTGATGGTTTTGGTTTTGGCAGTGTTAATCTTCAACAACCACGACATTTGCCACCTTCTCCACACTTGCTGTCACTTGGTGCAGATCCATAATCCTGTGAGAGTGTAATCAAACGTCGTCAGCGTAGTCCAGATGTTTGAGTTGAGATGTAAGAGTCCAACGAATTCCTCCGTTTCCAGTAGCCAAAGCTGCGCGAAGCACATCACTAATCACCAATAAAAAAAGTATCGGCGATAGAATGCAACCTTGTCGGACCCCACTTTGGATCTTGAATTCCTCGGACTGCATTCCACTATGCAAAACATGACATTTAGACCCATCAAAGGTTGTTTTGATAACAGCTATTAGTTTATCGGGTTGACACTGTTGAACGCCTTTTCAAAATCAATGAACAGCAGGTGAAGTGGTGACCAATATTCAACGCACTGTTCAATAATGATCTGCATGGTGTTGATGTGGCCGACACAGGAATATGCAGAGCGGAAACCTGCTTGTTCGGCATCGAGTTTATCTTCCAGATATTCCTTTATTCACTCAAGACCTACTTTGTCTTTTAACTTAGCATCTGCGGGAAGAACGCAAATGCCTCTCCAGTACCTTTTTTACGAGTATTCAGTTTGACAAACATTCCCTTCTTCCACTCGTCAGGGAAACTATCTGCTTCCTCTGCTTCTGTCGCCAGGGCGTTGATATAGTTACGTTCGTCACGTTGTACGCTACGCTGCACTTCTCTCATCTTCCTTCGGTACAGGGACTCTAGCTTGTTCCTCCCTACTGGTAGGGTATCTACAATACGAGCTTTAAGTAGCTTACGTTCTTCAATCCACCTCCAGGTATCCTCGGTAAGCCACGTGCTATGTCTTGCCTGCCATCTACCAACAATACTTTCCGCTCCAGATGCGAAAACATTTTTCACAGCGTTCCAATGTTCTTGGTTGGTTGTCGGCAGTGAGCTGCCGATTGCTTCCACTTCTAGCGAAAAGTGATCCCTTAATTGTTGACGTACTGAGGGGATCTTTAGCCGGTCTACTCGTATGTTATACCTAGGCATTCTGGTGATATTGCGGAGCCTTTGAACAAATGCAATATGAAACTGGACAGTAGCTACCACAAGCTGATGATCTCGTACCAACCCCATGTGGGCTCCTCGTCTGTTTCGGACGTCTAAAAGACAACTTCTAAAAGTCGACATGTTATGAGCAAACATGGTGCCTCCTATAACTATCACCATTGTCATTTCGGTCGCCGAGGCCGTGCTTCCCGATCACATGTCTAAGCCCTTCATTGCCGACTTTTGTATTGAGATCCTCCATCACGATGACGATATCTCCGTTCAGCGTTGCGTTGAGTACGGTGTTTAGCTGATTGTAGAAGTTGTCCTTTTCATCCTCAGTCGAGGGATTCGTTGGGGCGTAACACTGTATGAACGTGACCCGCCGTACTCTAGTCTGGAATTGGGCCGATAAGATTCCATCACCATGTGGGTGCCAGTAAATTAGGCCTCTGCGTGCTGTTGGTGTTAGCAGCAGACCCACTCTGGATCCACGGGAACAGCCTGCAGGCCTACCGGAGTAGAGTAGCACAGTGTTACACGTTGGGGATTGGTACTCTCCCGCGTTCGAAAGAACCCACATTCCAATTGGTGGAATCTAGCATTTTGAGGTCCTACGCTCCCTGAGTAGAGAAGCGTCCTCATATTCCAGAAACCAATGCTAGTCCGGGTACAATAGCCAAAAGTCGTTATCATTCGATCATTCCTTATCCGAGGCGTAATTTTGGTTTCTCTAGCGGGCATATTTCGGTAACGCAGGGTCCTAACCCACATTTGTATGTATTGTTTATACGACGCTAAAGTTTTCAATGTTATCAATGGTCTCCATTTCAACATCCACATTTCTGAAATGCTGAGGGACATGGATAATTTGATAGCGGCTCGAGAATCCAAGACATACAGATACAGTTGCGGAACAACTTTGATAAATTCCAGACTTTCTACTCAGAGTGGAAGCGCAAAATAAACGAGGCAAAATGCGAAACTATACTGTTTCGCCCCCCAGTAAGACGCGGAAATTCAGATTTGCGACTAAACTGGAAAAAACCTACAAATTACGAATTCCAATGGTCTTCACATCGACGATCGGCGAGTGAAAGTGCGCGAGCTTGAAAAGGCCACAGGCTTATCACATGGCTCAGTGATTTCGATTTTACATGAATATTTGGACATGAAAAAACTTTCCGCAAGATGGGTGCCGCGTTTGCTCACAGTCGACAACAAACGCATTCGTTTGACAACTTCAAAGGTGTGTTTGGCGATGTTCCAGAAAAATTCGGCTGAGTTTCTGCGCCGTTTCATAACCGTGGATGAAACCTGGATTCACCACAACACACCAGAAACCAAGGAGCAGTGAAAACAATGGACTTTTCCTGAATCGAAGCCGAAGAAGGCCAAGGCGGGTTTGTTAGCAAACAAGGTCATGGCGACAGTTTTTTTGGGATGCGCGCGGTGTTATTCACATCGATTACCTTGAAAAGGGTAAAGCCGGCGCATTACGCAGAGCTGCTGGATCGATTCCAAGCCGATCTGAATCAAAAACGGCCGCATTTGACGAAGAAAAAGTTCTTTTTCAAAAGGACAACGTACCGGCGCACAAGTCCGCAGTCGCAATGGCAAAATCGCATGAGTTAGGCTACGAACTCCTCCCTCATCCAGCATATTCCCCAGATTAAGCCCCCTGCGACTATTTCTTGTTTCCAAACATGAATAAATGGCTCGGAGGTAAGAGATTTGGGTCGAATGAAGAGGTCATCGGTGAAACAAACGCTTATTTTGAGGGGTTCGAGAAATCGTATTATTTGGAGGGCATCAACAAATTGGGGAAACGTTGGATAAAGTGTATAAAGCTAAAATGAGACTATGTTGAAAAATAAAATGTTTTTATACCGAAAAGAGTGGTCCTTATTTAATTTTTCAGGGACTTATTGACCCACCCTCGTATACAGTTGCAAAAGGCAAGAGTGGCATTTATGTCTCTCAAACGCCTTTCTACTACAACTATGTTGGATCCGATGTCAAGGTCATATGCTACCAAGCTTTCGTTCGTCCAATTGACTTATGCGAGTCCAGCATAGTGGGACATAAGCCCGTCTTGTATGGAAACACTTAGACAGAAGTGCACGTTTCTAATAAGAGACTATTGGATGCTTCCGGTGTATATAGAATTGACAATTTCATTCTAGATCTTGTGAGGAACCATTTTGCGCGGTTAGCGAGCGTTACGGAAAACGGGCTTGTGTAAGGCTTATTTTATCCCAACTCTGGGTATTTTCAAAGTACTATGGTGAGTGGTTACATTCCCCCTGAAGCATTCTTGCATCTGGATGCACATAGTTACTTGTCAGATTCACTGAACATTCCTATTATTTACCATCCTGCTAGAAGGGCTACAGATAAACGTATCCTCTACGAGCCGATGGATTCAGGAGACGGAAACGCTGACTTGAGATACTGCGTAAACATACCTGAGCGGGATTCAGTAACCGACGGCAGATTGAATAGGCAGAGATATTGGTGGCTCGACTGGGTTGAGGTTATCACTTAGGTTAAGCAGGCACGGTTATGGGACGGCACGGACTAGGCAATCGCAATGACAACGGCGAAAGATTTGTTGACTTTTGTAACGCAAATCGTCTTGTCATAGGTGGCACCATGTTTGAGCACAAAGCCTGCCATAAATTCAGTTGGGTGTCAACTGACAGGCAAGCAATCTCCAACCAAATTGACCATTTTGCCATCAGTCGCCGTTTTAGAAGTAGTCTCCTAGACGTCCGAAACAGACGAGGTGCCGACATGGGGTTGGTACGAGATCACCATTTTATGATAGCTGCTCTCCGATTATGCACTGCTGCCGTTTGTACATCTAACGACACAAGAATACCTAGGTTCAACGTAGACCGACTGAGAGTTCCCTCAGTGCGCTAAGAATTAAGGGACCATCTCTCACGTGGAGTGGAAACAATCAGTAGCTCACTGCCCGCCACCATCCAAGACCATTGGTGCGCTGTGAAAACTGTTTTCACATCAGGTGTTGAAAAGATTGTCGGTCGATCGCAGGGAAACCATAGGGCGTGGCTTTCCGAGGATAACTGGAGAAGGATCAACGAACGAAAACAGCTAAGAGCTCGAATTGCAGCAACTCCAGCAGCAAGGAGGATCGAGCTGGAGTCCCTATATCGCATGAAGATGAGAGAAGTACAGCGTAGCGTGAGACGTGACAAGCGCAATTACATCAATGCGCTGGCTACGGAAGCAGAAGAAGCAGCAGCGAGGTGCGACAGCAGAACCGTTTATAGAATCACTAAAGAGCTTATAGGTGGCCGAAGCTCTACTCAACACCCAGTGAAAGGCTTAGACAGTTCGTTGCTAATATCGGTCAGACTGAAGTGTCCGTAGAAAGAAATTCCCGAATTCGCATCACAACCCCCAGTAAGGAGGAGATTATTATCACAATCAAAGCACTGAAAACTAATAAGGCAGTAGGACTTGACGGCATACCTGCGGAGCTTTTTCAAGCTGCGCCAACAGCATCGGCAGAGCTACTGTTTCCACTTGTCGGGAGAACATGGGAAGCCGAGAGTTTTCGGGATGAGTGGAAAAAGGGAATGATCGTCAAGCTCCCTAAAAAAGGCAACCTAATGTAGTGCGAAAACTGGAGAGGTATCTGCGTGCTGCCTGCTGTGGCCAAGATAATAGCTAGAATCATCCTGTAGCGAATCAAAGAACACATTGAAGATACACTCGACGCCGAACAAGCAGGTTTCCGCTCTGGATCCTCCTGTGTCGACCACATCAACACCCTGCAGATCATCATCGAGCAATGTGTTGAATATCGATCACCATTTCACCTGTTGTTCATCGATTTTGAAAAGGCGTTTGATAATGTCAATCGGGAATTTATTTGGCGAGAGGCATTCCTGATAAATTAATAGCAATTATCAAGGCTACATATGATGTGTCCACATGCCACGTTTTGCACAGAGGAAGGCTGTCTGAGGAATTCGAAGTCCAAAGTGGGGTTCGGCAAAGCTGCATATTTTCACCAATACTGTTTTTATTGGTGATTAGCGATGTGCTGAATGCGGCCTTATCAACAGGAAATGGAGGAATTCGATGGACTCTCACATCTGAACTCAAACACCTCGACTACGCCGACGATGTATGCCTACTGTCTCACAGAATAATGAACCTTCACCAAATGATAGCAAATGCGGAGAGGGAAGCAGACGTTGTTGGGCTGAAAATTAACTCGGCAAAAACAAAAATGATCAGCCTAGGACCAAACTCATCAACTCATGTATGCATTGCTGGACAAACGGTTGAGAGAGCAGAGAGTTTCCAATACCTTGGGAGTATTGTCTCAACCGATGGCGGAACCGAACTGGATATAGCCAGCCGAATAGGTAAAGCAAAATCTGCGTTTGGGATGCTATCCATAGTTTGGCGAAGTAACGCAATTAGCTTAAACACCAAGCTACGACTGTTCCGTTCCAATCTTGAATCCGTGCTGCTTTATGGATGTGGTACCTGGAGAGTGACCGTCACTATCACGAGGAAGCTGCAAACGTTTGTCAATAGGTGTCTACGTTACATCTTAAGGATATTCTGGCCAAACCGTATCTCTAACGAACAGCTTTATCAGAGATCGGGCCAGGAATCTTTAGGCACAACCATACGATGACGAAAGTGGCAGTGGATCGGTCACACTCTCCGAAAGGGTGACAGGTCCATAGCTAACCAAGCGATGCAATGCAACCCGCTTACCCAGGATGGCAGGATACGCGGCGGTCCTAGGAGTACGTGGCGCAGAACATTTGAGAAGGAAGCACGGCAACTGGGAAAGAGTTGGGGAGAGCTAAGGCACATTTCCAGAAATCGCACACGATGGCGCGTAGGCATTGTAGAGGCCCTAGGACCCACAAGGGGATACAGGACATAAGTAAGTAAGTTAGGTTAAGCAGGACCAGACCCTGATATGTGATTTTTGACATACCGCTGAATGGCCGATTAAATGGTTTAACAATCATTTGATTGGTCTTTCGAAAATCATATATCATGATTCGACCCGAGAATTAGGCTAAGGGAAATACAGAGGCTGACAGATCATTCCAAATGCGTATCTTTCAGCTTATAAACGAATCCCTTTATTGACAGTACGACCAAAATTGGTCCTAAGGGTGAACTGAAATGCATTCGAAGCATGACGCGTATTGCGTGTGAAATTTTGAAGGGGAGGAATGCTATAAAATAGGGAAAGTCAAGAGACATTTCTACGATATTCAAGTGAATCTGTGGACTTCACAATGTTTCTATCACCTACAAGTTTTAACACACGATTCTGTACCGGTACACTGTCTAGAATATGCAGAATGGTCTGGTCTGGTGGTGCACCAGACCAGATGTGGGCGGATGATTGCCTTATAAATTGAGGCCAGATCTGTCAACGTCGGAATATAATGTGTTTAACAACCGTTGAAGTTCCTCTTGTACGGCCCAAGAGCAATGACATGAGTTAGGGAATTATTATGAAAAACTGAGGGTACTTTCATCACCGAAGGAATGGATTGCAGACAAGAGATAGAACATTTATAAAAATAAGAAAGAGAGTCGGAGACAAAAAAAAGAGAACCTTGGAGGTGGTGAATTGCAGACTTGGAGTCGTCCAAGGCAATTTCTAATCCATTGAAGAAGAGACTCATGGACGCCATTTACACGCATTTTCGACACAAGAGCCTGATGCCAAATTCTGTCAAATGCCTTTGAAATATCAAGTGCAGCCATCTTAGTTGCACCGAAGTGATGAAGAGATTGGTTCCACTTCTCGATGAGATATACCATCAAATCTCCAGGGGACCTGTTTATATGAAAACCATACTGTAGGGCTGTCTCCACTGACTTCACCGGCGTGTTGGGTGCTATAATACATAAGTTGTTCTCATCGAGTAAGTTTCTCACGTGTAGATCAATTATTCTGTCCACTGCTTTCAAATGAGAGGAGGAAAGACTAATTGGTTTAAAATCTTTTGCGGTGGACTGGGTAGGTCTTCCCGCTTTGGCACTGAAAACCACTTTCACCTTTCTCCAGTTTTTTTGGTACGTATTGTAGCCTACCGCAACATTTATACAACATTTCATGAATTTTGATAACTTTAACATTCAACCACATACTTCTACCCCAACGAATTTAAGATGACTCTGATACTAAACTTAATCACGTGGAAAACTCGAAAATGTTTGGAAATTTTTAAACTACTAACATAAGTACTCAAAGTACATCCACGGCTGAAACCAGAGGAAGGTCAACTATCACCTACAATTGCCTATGCCCAGTACAAATTGGCCATTTTTCGGCTCTCAATGAGGTTAATTTGGACTCAATCGGATCACCCCTCCACCCAAACTAAAGGAGTGTACCCTTTATAGCTTGATGGTCAAAATGGGCTGTCCACAGCCTGGTAAGGAGAGAATCGTATATCCCATGTCGGATACCTGAGAGTAGTACCAAATAATGGTTAAGTTTTTATTCGATTATCGAGACACAAACGAAAAATCAAATACTCGGCACATATGGACAGGTTCTCAAGCACATTCCGGAGTGTCATTCGACCGGAAGTTGTGCTCAATTTAACACTGATAGGTAGTATCACAAGCAAACCATTGTGATAATGAAAATCAAATAAGCTGTCAATAACTGAATAAGCTGTACAATCAGCTCAAAAATACTTTGGGAATATCTTGACAAACCCTATAGTCTAGAATCATACAAGACAGACAAGAAAGACTCTATAAGCCCATATCACAAACCTATTTTGTAAGGGAATATAGACTTGGTGAGGAAATCTCGGTTAGCACTAGAAAAGAACACACCCGTGCAGGGACGGGTTAAGAATATCACTGCAGCGCCCCCCACAAATACATAGCGCTTGTCGTAGAAGGTAACTAAGGGGAAAATCACATCTAGGCAATTTTTAAAATATCCAGGTGAGCCTAGCGACACATATATCATCTTAAGACTGTCCCGCAAGTGTGCATGCGAATCCGTGGGTTGACACGACTGGAGATAAATCAAAAAAATCAGGAGCATGCACGTGTCAAAACCAAAAAAAATGCTTAAACCCTAGCATTATGGAAAAGTACTTTAAAAAGAAAAGCACTACCCCGCCAGGCACTACCAATGCTACGCATGACTGTGATCCTGGGACGAGCAGAAATGCTCGGGTCAAAACTATCCGGTTTCCGGGGGATAGCAAAATAATGCAACGGCTTATTCGTAACCTAAGAGTCGCGAGTTGGAACCTTGGAAGTATCAAAGGTCGCAGTTACGAGCTTGAAGAAATGATGATTAGAAGGCGAGTGGGCATCTTGTGTGCACAAGAAACGAAATGGCGAAACACCGGGAATCGGGTGTGTTTCTTGGACGTTAAGACAAAAGCTTACAAGATATTCTACTATGGATCGGAACAAGGTAAAAACGGAATTGCTATCATCCTCGCGGCAGAGCTACTTGGTCCAGTGGCCGTTTTATGTCTCTCAAATTGGTGATACAGGGTGAGGTGTGGAATATTGTAAGCGCATATGCTCCCCAAGTCGGATGCGAACAGAGAGAAAAAGATGCAACCTGGCTGGATTTTCACAACCTCATCAAAAACATCCCAAAGGAAGAGCTTTTGTTTGTTGGCGGAGATTTGAACGGACATGTCGGGAAAACAAATGAAGACTATGAAGACTGCCATGGAGCACTGGGGTACGGCACCAGGAATTCTCCAGGTGAAGACATCCTAAGCATGTGCAAGTCATACGGTCTTATCGTGCTAAATATCATGTTCGTCAAACAAAGCCGGCACCTGATCACTTACAGCAGAGGTGGAAATGAAACACAGATTGACTACCATTTGGTAGCCAGTTTCATGAAGCCCCGGGTTAAAGATTGCTAAGTGATCCTGGGAGAGGCGATCACCCAGCAACACCGTCGCCTCCTGACAGAAATTTTTATGGAGACGGGAAAGAAAACAAATAAGTAAACAAAGTTGGCTGAGAAAATCAATTGGTACAAGCTGGACAAAGGAAAGCTTTTATTAAAAGCATGACAAAATACCTCTTTACCATCATCGGTGAGGTAGGTAATGAGGAGCGCAGAGCACAAAATATATGGGATTCCCTACAGCGATCTTGCTTGGAGAGAGCGAAATCACTGCTTGGAATGTCGAAAGGCCCATGCCAACACGCCAAAGAAACATGGTGGTGGGCAAATGAAGCTAAAGTAGTGATACGGGAAAAGAAAACGGCCTTCAAGGCTTGGTGAAAGTGCTCTTCTACTAATAGAGATGAAAAAGCTCGCCTTGAAGTGATATATAGAAGTTGCAAAAGGTTTCGCGAAGAATAAGTGCGCCCACTTTCAAGCAAAAAATATGGAAGGCCTCTATCGGGAGTTGGAGGAAATATCGTCTTCGGCGTCTGATAGGAACCAGGCTATCCAGGAGCTTCGACAAAACAACTTGAATAAGGGAGCAACTATCTTCAAAATAGCCGCCCAGAGAAGAAGAAATGCTCAGGAGATTCGTTCCCCAAAGTTCATTAACAATTCTCAAGGCCAGCTCCTTGTGGAAGACGACAAAATTCTCCACAGATGGCGACAGTATTGCGAAAGACTTCTGAATGAACAGTTTCCCCGGCTATACTTTCCAAGAGCCGCTCCTAACCATGATGAAATATCCGACATTAATGTCGAAGAAGTTAGGAATGCCGTCAAATACTTCAAAAAAAGGAAAGCGGTTGGGCCAGACGAGATACCCTCTGAGTTCTGGAAAAAGATGGGAGACATCGGGTTCAAATGGATCATGATTCTTATCTCCAAACTTATGAGCGGTGATCCAATGCCTAATCAGTGGACGAAAAGTTATCTTCTTCCTTTGCACAAAGGAAAGGGCGATACGCGAAACTGCGATAACTACCGTTCTGTCAAGCTGATGTCACACACCATGAAGATCGTTGAACGGGTATTAGATGGCCGATTGCGGAAATAATAAGGCTATCTGATGACCAGTGCGGGTTTGTCTCGGGGAAATCAACAACAGATACAATCCAAAGTATAAGGATCATAATGGAAAAACATCGTGATTCCTTAAAGGACTTGCATATGGTGTTGGTTGATTTTGAAAAAGTCTTTGATAGACAACCAAGAGATCTCTTATGGGTGGCGCTAAGATAACGAGGAGTTAATGAAACTTACGTGCATATGATCACGGACATGTATGAGGAAGCAAGGACAGGAGTAAGATGTGACGCAGGAGTCACCGAAGAGTTCCCAATCAAAATCGGTGTACCGCAGGGTAGCGTCCTCAGTCCTTTGCTTGAAGGAAAAGTGATGGACCTGAAAGTGCATCAGTCATTCTTTGCTGGCGATGGAGCTATCATAAGTGAAGATCAAACGTCCCTGCAACGAGCACTTGATGTATGGGTGGATGTTTTGGAGGGAAATGGGTACCGTATTAGTTCGAAAAAGACAGAGTATCTGTGCTGCTCATTCTCTGATCCACACCGGCCTATTCCAGATATTTACTTGAATGAAAAAGTGCTTCCCAAGTGCGAAAAGTTCAAACATCTGGGATCAATGATCAATAGCGAAGCAACTTGTGATGATGACATCAATCATCGGTATGCGTAGGGTGGATGAAGTGGCGGGAAAACTCCGCTTTCTTCTGTGATCGAAAAATGCCCCCTAAGCTTAAAGGAAGACTCTACACCGCAGTTGTACGTCCGGCGCTCACATACGGTTCACAATGCTGGACAATGTACAAAAAGTATGAGGGCAAATTAACGGCAGCTGAGATGAAAATGTTTAGCATGACAGCAGGAGTAACGAAGATTGATAGAATAAGAAGTTCAAAGATTCGAGGAAGCCTTCATGTAAAAGAACCCAGATAGAGCGCGACCGGCTCAGTTGGTATTGTCATGTTCAAAGAAGAGATCCTTCGAACCCCGCCAAAAGGCAATATCAATCAACGTTCCTACGCAATCGGGCAAAAAAGGCAGACCAAAAAACAACTGGATCACACAAATGCAAAAACACCAGCATTTGATTGGCCTCAGTGACGAAGTGATCCGAAACCGGGAAGCCTGCCGCTACTTTCTGAGGTGAAACCGGCAAACCCTACAAGCGAACCAGTAGGGATGCAGTAAAGTGGGAAGGTTGTGATCCTTCTACTCCGGATCATAACTTCGCCGTAAGAAGAAGAAGAAGCATTAGAAAAGAACATATATCTAATAAAGGCCGCAATGTCCCTCACCACCCTTCCTTATTCATTCAATACGTCTAAGTACGAATATTTATTAAATTTGTGTTCCAATAATTCTTTTTTTTTTAACACTCTTCGTTGAAAATGTAAACAAGTCCATTTATTATTACAACATTCAGACAGAATGCTGGTAATATATCGCAATTCCACACATGCACCATATACCTATTCACTTTGTCTAATTACGACAGCTGTCACCAAAGACCCAGTAAAATCTATTTGTTGTTTCCAGCACACTTCCTCTCAGTATCTCATTTATCAATTTCTCACATCTGCAGTGGAACTTAATCACATTTTGGCCACTTGTGCCAAAACTAAGAACAATAGAAAACATTTTGCCTCTGGACCACTAGAATACTGAATCACCCCCCACAGCTCCATTCTGTGGTACATCTCTACCGAGATGAAGAATGTGTTTTCAAGGTGTCAGAGTGTACAAATATTCTTGGCAGAAATCTTCCGATGCAACTGGAAACAGAACAAAAACCGCCCCAAAATAAAAACCATAACACAACTTTATAACAATCAATAGCGCCCTGCCAAGTACTTTGGCATCGTTGGGCCACAGAGAGTACCTACCTCGGTACAATTGGCGATCCCAACATCCCGCAGCTACAGCCGCCGCCGTTCATAAAATAATTGAATCCTTTCCATTGAAATCGAAGGAAAATTAGCAAAATTAATTAATCAGCACGCGGTTCAACCCCTAAAAACACAATATGAGCTCACCGACAACAAAAGACCTTGGACTGCTCTCCCGCGGGCAGAGCGCTTTGAAAAGAAGGTCTGTTGCTGTTCGCCACCATCGGTCGACACTATTGTAATGAATTTATATTATTTCTCCGTCGACAGTGAATTTTGCTTACATTTATCCTAGATACACACACTGAAGGCTACAAATTCAGTGTTCCAGATGCACACACATCACAGGATTTAGAGTGGATCCCCCATTTTGCTGGGGGGCGCTGATAGTGAAGAACAATGAAAATCCCTACGGGAGCTTTTATGATGTATTTCAAAGGGCTTGGTGGTAGTGGTGAGCCAACCAACATCAATGGGACCAAAATTGTAATAATTTTGTAATAGAATTGGAAACAGTTCACATTGTTGACATTGTGGTAATTATTTCCGCATGAATCCCAGTCGTATCTCTGGGAAATGTTAGTATTGTCCTTTGAATGGAATCGTTCGTGTCCTGATTCAAGATGGTAAGAGTTGGGGTAAGAGTTTTTTTTTTTTTTTTGGTTTGATAGTGAGTTAGGGCGAAATGGAATTGCATTTGGGATTTAGTGTTGTAAAATTTCGCCAAAATTGTTTTCATTTCAATGTTGTTTTAGGGCCATGATTTTTGAAAAATGATACTTGTTGTTCATAACAATATTAAAAGGCATTTTATTTAAGTAGATTGAAGTTTATTGAATTAAATATACCTATATATGGCAAAATACATAACAAGCAAGCTTTGCCACTGGTCGGTTCGGTGATACACTCCATTTGCCATCTTCACCGTCGTTCTCCTCACTTGGCCATCTTGGGATATGATGGTACTGATAACAATTCCTTTCAGCCAAGTACACCTCGGTAGATTTTCGTCTATGATGAGTAAAATATAACTTACTTTTATTGGTTCGACTTCCTCAATCCACTTCGTCTTGTAAGGGTAGGAAGGTACTCACGCACCTGCACGTCTCATCATTCAGGCGTTTGTTCGCTATGACTTCTTTCAGGATTTTCTTCACTGTACCGATGAGCTGTTCCCAACTGCTGGGATATTGAAAAACCACTTCGTACACGGAATTGTAATTGAAAATTTGCGAGCAAATACCTCCTTATTGACCAACTGTAATTGCTTCCTCAACTCCTTTTTGGGCGCCCACAAAATTAGTTCCATTGTCCAAATAAAACTCGGACGGTGTTCCTCTTATTGCAATGAATCGCTGTATACCCAGCATAAAGGATTCGGTGAACAACAAAAACGCCACCTCAAGATGTGTGTCCTGTCGACCATAACCAACATCGGGCCGAAGTAGTCGACATCAACGAAAGTGAAAGGCCTTCGAAACATTCCTTCATACTGTTGCACTTAACTCGCCCAGAGTGTTTAAACCAAGTGATTTTCTCCGTCCCGGAACAGAGAGATTATTGAAATCGCCACCTCTACCTAACGATGATTCCTGACACCTTGCTCTAGAGACCTCTTTTGCGTACCCTGCCTCGGACCCTTTGTCCTGAACGTGCGCATTAACATGTCCCGAGCGTTTGTCCACTTTATTGCCATCATTCGAATATCTGGTGACTGTACCTGCCGCCTCTGCCTTCGTGAATATCCACTCACCAAAACCCCTGATACTACGCTCCAGATCGCTTGCCTTTGTAATTATCGCCCAATCCAACCTCATGGTTGATGGCAATTTATCAACTAACTTCTTGAGCAGCACCGGGTTATTGATATGGTCTATCAGCTCCGACGCCTCCATTGTGGAACTCAAATTCCGAACCGCCAGCGCATACGAGATGACGGTTCCAAAAGCTAAATTTTCGGAGCCGACAAATTCTCCACCTTCCCGAACCCTAAATTCTCCACTTCGATGATGTGCTCCGGCCGACCAAACAGTATTTCAAGACTAGATATAACCGCCGGCACGGATCCAGGAAGCAATAGCTGGCTATTTACGGAATCCAATGCTTTGCCCTTCAAGGCCTTCTGCAAACGCAGAGAGGTCTTTCATCTACCCTGCCAGAAAACGTAGGAAGCTCCTTTGACAGGCCCTTTCTGGCTGCTACCTGGTTTTGTGTTAGTATAGTCGCCTCAGCTTGGACTTCAGATTTAGCGTTCGCAACCCAGTCCTTAGTGCGCTGAACAAAATAGTCTACGCACTCTTGACACTGCTGGCCCTGGGAGCATGGCACGTCCGAATGCACATTGCTTTCAACGCTGCCATCCTCGTCCTGCTGTTCCCTTAATTTGAGTAATTGGAATTTCTTATCCAAGAACTCCTTTTCTTCTTGCTCCTTCGCTCTCATTAAACGGTCCTCTATTTTTTTTTGCTCCACCAGTCTGAGTAGTTCGAGAGAATTTAAATTCGTCCTTATTTCGCTTTCAAATGCGAAACAAAGCCGAACATTGTTTGCGAAATAAAGTCGAATTTCAGAGGGAAGGCGTAAGAATTCGCAAACCCGAAATCCCGAAAACCTAATATCCCCAACAAAATCCCGAAAACGATATCCCGAAAAATTTGGTTGGGTACAATTGTAAATACTTGTTGTCTGGCAGGCGCCTGTATCTTCATAATACTTGGGTGGAACGCTTCGCAGGATAAAAGGATTTCACATTAGCTATTCCATGCTGTGACTTGGTGTTTCCATAAAGGTTTTGTTGAAAGAGCTTACTTGTTTCGGTCCACAGTCACCGCCTTAAATTCCACAAAGAAGGAGTACAGTTCCTTGCAGACGTAAGCACTCAGAAATGTTCCTCAAAATTAAAACAAGATTTGCCTTAATCTACCTGGTAAGTGGTTTTTGTAAAGCGTTGTAAATATTTTATACGAAGTATTAAGGAACAAAATGGCTCTGCAGTTATTGTATAAATCGGGAAGATCAACGCTTCATTAAACTGTTGTGTACATTGCCGTCCTGAAATATTTTATTGAAGGCCACGAAAAGTTTATTTATCAATTCATAAGTGGCTGTCGGATCCCGATGCCTTTCCATCCTTCAGTGAATTTAAAGCAGCAATAACTTCTTCGGGGGTTATCGGTGCTTCTAAAGCATCGTCGACTAAACCAGGTGTGGCATAATGGAATGGGTATCTGCAAAATTCTGGATCGAGTTATAGCTTGAAGTGCACACAGAAGATGGTGGGGTTAAGATCATGACTGACATACTGCTTGCCATTTAGGGCCTTACAATGTTCCAAAACTAAAGTAACAAAGATTAGGTACTTACTTACTTATTTTACTATAGGTGGCGCTACAGTCCCGGGTAGACCTGGGCCTCAACCAATACGCCTCTCCAGTTAGCGCGATATTTGGCTAACTGCCTCCAGTTGCGCACTCCAAGTTGGTTGAGGTCCCCTTCCACTTGTGCGCGCCACCTAAGGCGAGGTCTTCCTCTACTCCGTTGTCCCTCCGGGTTGGAATCGAAGACTCTTCGGGCCGGAGCGTTGGTGTCCATTCGCTCTACATGTCCTAGCCATCTTAGACGACTGATGCGCACTTTTCTGATCAGGTCGACCAAGAAGATCTTCATCCGCTTTTGCTAGGGTCCATGCTTCTGCGCCATAGAGCAGGACAGGGATGATAAGGGTCTTTTATAGAGTCTCCTTAGTGTTTCTTGACAAGGCCTTACTAATCAATTGCCGTCTTAGGCCAAAGAAACAGCGGTTGGCAACTCTAATTCTTCGCTTGATTTCTGCTGAGGTGTCATTATCAGAGTTTACAGCGGAGCCGAGGTAGACAAAACCCCTAACTACCTCAAAATTGTAGCTGTCTATCGTGACGTTCTGTCCGATACGTCGATGTTGTGTGTCCCTTCTTGTTGACAGCATATATTTTGTTTTACCCTCATTCACCACTAAACCAATTTTTGCCGCTTCTGCACTAATACTTGCAAACGCACCAGTGACAGCTCGCTGTGTTCTTCCAATGTGTCAATGTCATCAGCGTATGCAAGAAGTTGCACAGACTTGAAAATTATGCCCCTGGTATTGGCTTGCGAGTTTCGCTCAATTTTCTCAAGAATGATGTTGAAGAAGTCACATGACAGCGCGTCACCTTGTTTAAATCCTTTTTTGACAGCAAAGGTCTCGGTGAGATTGTTTCCAACTTTTATGGAGCAGCGAGCTTTCTCCATCGTCATTCTAAACAATCTGACAAGTTTAGCTGGGATGCCAAAACTAGACATGGCTCTGTATAGCTCGTCTCTATAAATGCTATCATATGCGGCCTTAAAATCGATAAAAAGATGATGAGTATCGATCTGGACTTCTTGGGTTTTCTCCAGGATCTGCCGTAGTGTGAATATTTGATCGGTCGTGGACTTACCGGCCCTAAAACCGCACTGATAGGGACCTATCAGATCGTTGACGAATGGTTTCAGGCGTTCACACAGTACAGCGGACATGATCTTATACGCAATATTCAGGAGACTGATACCTCTATAGTTGGCGCAGTTTAGAGGGTCTCCTTTCTTGTGGATTGGGCAAACGATGCTGAGGTTCCATTCATCAGCCATACTTTCTTCTGACCAAATCTTCGAGACGAGTTGGTGTATGCTCTCCACCAGGTCATCTCCCGCCGCCTTAAACAGCTCGGCAGTTAGGCCGTCCGGTCCAGCAGCCTTGTTGGATTTAAGCTAAGATATTGCTATCCCCACTTCATTTTGGTCAGGTGGATGGAAATCTTGGCTTTCATCGTCCAGGTTGAATGGTTAATAGAGATTAAGTAATAAAATAAATCAGATGAAACCATTCGCACTCGGTAGTTCGCCGGTCCAGACGATGTGACTTATGAACTTAGTGAATCGTATCGAAATTTCGTTTAAAACTATCGATCGTTTCAGAATATCCGGCCCCTTGTCGTAGTAGTTTTAACGAACGATCTGACCCTCCAGGTTGGGGGTTGTGCGTTTGGGTAATTGTCCTAGCATGGAAATATAAGCTAGTTAGGAAGCAACAATAAGTCTCGGATAAGAATGATTTTACTGTTGACGAACCTTGCAAACGAAATAAGGAGAACGACCTTCGGATCTGCATGTGGAATGTCCGAACTAATAATAGTCCACAGCCGAGATATTAGCGGTGGCGCCATCCAAGTGCGGTGGTATGGGTCTTGCAAAAAGCGAAGGAACAATTGTGACATATGCTACGGTGACTGCTATAAGGAGCAGAAGCAGGGTTTTTTTGGATGCAGATTTGTCGACAGAAGAGAAGAACTCTCAGCATTCAAAACCACCAGCCTCATATGTGCACACGCTCCAATAGAGGATAACGTGACGAAAGATTGCTTTTATGAGCCCCTCGACAGTATATGACCAATGTCCACTTTATGACGTGAAAACACCTTCGGAAAATACAGCCTGCATGACAATACCTCCAGAAATGGACTCGGGCTAATCGACTTTGCGGCGGCGCAAAACCTCTCAGTAGCTAGCATACGATTCCCGCACTTCAATATTGACAATGGGACCTGGCACTCTCCGGATCAAGTGACTGTCTGCCAATCAAATTGATCACGTCCCGATTGGTGCGGCGCACTCCTTCAGTATTTTGGATGTTCGCACCTTCCGAACAGCTAACATTGACTCGAATCATTACCATGTCGCTGCCAAGGTATGAATGTGGCCAGATCGAGTCAATGGAGAGGTGTTATTGCAGGAATGATGTTCGATAGTTGCACCAGAGGATAAACAGAGCATGCCAAGGCCACAAAGCCCGAACAGAAGCCTGTAGGGATGAAGAAGGAAATCTGGTAGCAGAGGAACAGTTGGTGCTGAAAATTTGGAAATATGGAGACTGTTAAACAACGGTGACGATTAAATCATCGCTGTCAGAAAGAATATCCCATTCAACCCGGATGATGACGATCAACAATCCCGTCCACCCGATCAAAGCCAAGTGAAGATAGCAATAAATAAGCTTAAATCCAAGAAGGCTGGTTGAGTTGACGATCCAAATACCGAGTTGTTTAAAACAGCTGGAGATGATTTGGTACTGAGCATACATCAAATCATCTGAAGGCATGGTTGAATGAAATTATGTCCGACGAATGGAACCTCAGCATCTTTTGCGCGATCCTCAAGAAAAGAGACCCTATGAATTGCGCCAACTGCAGAGGTATTAGTCATATCATGTGAACGCCTTAAACGTTTTGTCAACAATCGGATTAGTCCGAATCAATGTGGTTTTGAGGAGAGGAAAGTCCACCATAGATCAAATGTTCACATTGCGGTAGATCTTAGAAAAAACCCAGGAACTCCAAATCGATACTCACCATCTTTTCAACGATTTTAAAGTCACCTATGATAGCGTCTATAGACATGAGCTATACATTTTAAGTTTTGGCATCTCTGTCAAACTAGTAGTCCATCTGTGCAGGATAATAATGGAGAATGCACGCTGCTCGATCAAGGTCGGTAACAATATCACCGAGGATTTTGATGTCAGAAAAGGACTACGACAAGGTGGGGCGCTATCATGTAATTTTTTTTATCACACTTGACAAAATTCTCAAGCTAACATCAGAGGTATTATTTAGTCTGTATAACTACGCAGAGTATTGAAATAGAAGCGAGTTTTAGTGGTCAATGAAGGCAAAACAAAATATATGCTGTCATCAAAAAAAGACAGTCAACTTCGGCGACTTGGACGGAATATTACATAGACAGCTACAATTTAAAGGTACGTATAGTTAAAGACTTTGTCTATCTGGACTCCGCTGTAAATTCAAACAATAACACCAGCGCAGATATTAATGAAAGAATCAGTCTGGCTTTCTTTGGTGTCTAAGAATGCAATTGTCCAGTTATACGACGTATAAGCATGGATGTTATCAAAGGCTTAAGTGTGAGTGGGGTGTGGGGGCACGGTTTCAAAAATCTTTAAATTATATTTGTTAGCCGCCTAATTCAAGAACCTGTACTCGGATTTGGATGGAAATTAGCAAGTAGGCTAAGTCCGATACTTTAGTAGTTTACCATAAAATTGATCGAGGGGTTTAAAATATTTTCCAATCATCTTTCCCAAACAAAAAAAAATTCAAGAAACACTCAAGAGATTTTGAGAAGTAGTTGTGAGTTTTGAGTTGTATCGGACATTTAAAGGGTTTTTCAATCGTTGCATAACAATTTTGTATATTAATACTAACGCACCCTTAAACTTTTCTATGATCTGTCAATGTCAAAACGTTATTCATGGTTCACGTTTTGATCATGGTGTAGTTTATGAACGAGTAAAGTTTGGAAAATTTAATAAATTCTACCGAAATTCTGAGTCGGTGGTTGCAACTTTAAGAGCTCCAATTTTCGGTCGTAATAATCGTACCACAAGACAGGCTGTGCGTTCGAGTCAACATATTCATTATTGAATATTTCTGTGCCAGTGAGACAACGCACCGATCGAAATATCAGAAATATCGAAAATATCTCAGCCGTAAGTGCTTCAGTTCAAAATGAGCCATATCAGTCGATTCCACAACGTTCACAGGAATTGAGAATCTCTCAGTCCACATTGTGGCAAATTTTGCATGAAGATCTTAGCTACACCCTTACAAGATCAAATTAACTCAAGAACTGAAGCCTCTTGATCACTTGAAGAGCTGAAACTTCTCCTATTGGGCTCTGCGAAAGTTTGAAGAAAATCAGCGATGAAGCTAATTTTTGGCTTAATGGCTTTGTCAATAAGCAAAATATGCGTTATTTGACAGCAACAAGACCACATGTGCTGCTAGAGACTGCATTACATCCACAAATAGTGACCGTGTGGTGTGAATTTCATGCTGGAGGTGTGATTGACCATGTTACGGTCAATGGAGTTCGCTCTCATGCCATGTTGGAAGACTACTTTTGACTTGACATCAGTGATATGTAGTTCCAACAAGATGGTGCAACGTGCCACACAGCTGGTCAAATAATTGATCTATTGAAGGGGAATGGCCAGCTCTCTCAAGCGATTTAACGCCGATGGATTTTTTTTATGGGATTATGTTGAGTTGATGGTTTATGCCAACAAGCTAACAATATTAGAAGAGCTCAGGAACAATATCGAAAGCGGAATTGCCAACGTTCCGACCGATATGTGTGGAAGAGTGGTGGAGAATTGGTTCCAAAGAATCGATCGCTGCAAATATGCTTGCGGTGGTCATATAAACGAGATCGAATTTGATACTTAAACTTTATAGCTGTACTATACCTGGAATAAATTTCAGCCAGATATCTCAATTATTCTGTGTTTTATTTAAATACAAAATTGTTATGTCCTTATTGAAAAACCTTTCAGAAATATTTATCCGGAAATCATCAGAAGGTACACTTAACCTATAGTTTGGTGACTTTTCATCCTATATATATATTATATCTATATTATACTATACTATATTTGTGCAAAATTTTAACTCTTTAGGTCAAACGGTTCAGGCCTTTAACAGACATACGGACAGGCAGACACAGTGTTGAATCCATTAGAGTTCCATTTATACCATAAAAATTGGTCAAGCGCAAGTTCTTTTGTGCACATGGGATACCTTTAAATCGAATATGCTTACAATTTTAACTATTATTCAATACGCAAAGCAGACAGGGTGTCTGTGGGTTTTGTCTTGTAAAATGATTTCGTTGGTGGAATGTCTTTCTTGGGACACCTCACGATAGAATCTTATTTCCGGTCGATCCCTAAGGTGGTATGGGGAAGCATACATTGATCCCCGAGAGCGCAAGAAAGTTGTTGGTGTAAAAAGTAGCGGCGCAGCTCCTCTTTTTGTCGGTGTCCTAGTAAATTTTGGAAAACTTGTGGTAAGCAAGTTTCAGTATACCAATTAGCAGTGACTGTCCGACCAGTTTTAAGCGGGATGACGGAGACCATTTTCGCCCTGGTAAAATACATCCACATTGTACCTTCGTAACTTTTGTCGCTGACTCTTGTTGTTTGGCCTTTACTGGAGGATTTGCACCTTCTGGACTCCATACCATGGACTGCTATTTGGTTTCCGGGTCGTACTTGTAAAACCGAGATTTATCATCTGAAACGATCTTGTTCAGCAGCTTGACTCTCCATTTTCAAACATATCCAGGAAATATTGAGCAAAATGAACACGTGCCTCATTTTGCTCTCCATTCAAAATTTTTGGAACCCATCGAGCTGACTTCTTCGAATATTTCAGATGGTAATTTAAAATTCGTGACACATAAAAAAGTCGATCACTTGCTAAAGCTAAGTCAACTCTACTGTGAAGGGATAACACTGGCAGTAGGGTGGTCATATGGCTGAAATGCAACTTGATCGTGATGATGACATCAGGAGGATGGAAAAAAAATACTGTGAATCATAAGCAATGACAATAACAGCGAAAACACACAAAATACTCCCCAGTTATCTGGACAGCCACCCTTGGAGTTTACAGAAACTTAATACCACCTAAATTTCAAACTACACCACTCTGTCTTTCTCTCTGTGTCTTCCCCTTTCCATAAAACGCACGTGTTCTAAAAAAAAATAGTATAAGGGTGTTCATATCCCCTTTAACACGTGCAAATTATAAAAAAAAAAAAAACCAGGGCCACATTTGTGCTGGTCGAGGATTTGGGCCTACCTTCACGAGATTCGTCCTCCACAGAAAAATGGCCAGTCTGGAATTTTCGAAACCACTTTGAAATAGTAACAAGAGATGATGCATTTATTCCGTATGCATTTTGGCATCCGTGCAGAATTTTGACTGGCGTGAGTTGACGTCGAAATTGGAAAAGAGAATGGTAAAACGAATTTCTTCCTGTGTTGGCAGTAGAAATTATACCCCCGTCATTAATTGTTCTCTTTCTCGTCTTCATTTTTACCTATTGTTCTGAAATTTGGAAATGTTGGATTGTAAGCTACAGAAATGCATCTTTTTTTTTTTTCCAAAAACTACTAAATTGACATCAACTAAGCGAACTTTTGTTAGTCCCTACGTATTTCTCCTTTAAAATAAGACTTTTTGAAAAATGACACCCGCGTATTCTTTGAATGGACGTACGGACAGACGCTGTAGCGAGAGCAATGGGATTCCGTGGTCTGTTTACAACTGCAAAATTGGATTTAAAAACAAGAATTCTAGATTGAGGCTCAATGCTTTCTGTACTCCCAAGAACATATTCTTGCCCTACTCTGATAGAAGACTGACGAACGCGGTAAATAGGTAAGTAAAGTCTAATTATATTGACAAAGCCATATTTACAGGTTTTGAATAGGCAGACCCAACAAAAACATAGGCCATAAAACTGCAATTAGAACTCGGTGGAACATGTTTTCGAATACCAATAGCTCATGTCTGATTGAAGGGGTATTCCTAAATGGAAGAAACAAAAACTAGTATTATTAATCCATCATTGTGTTACCCACTCTGTATGTTGGATATGGTTGGAGCAGCTTAGAAGCAGCTAGCTGAAAACAAATTAGGATTGTAAGGACATCAGTATGGTTTTCGAAGGTCATGATCAACGATAGATGCAATCTGAGTGGTCGTTGACACAGCGAAAAACGTTACAGAAGGCAGAAGATGGAGAGGTGGTTCTAGACGTAATTGTGCTGTAATCACGTTTGACGTCCGAAAAGCTTCAAAATATGATGGTACCAACTTACATGCATCATGAAGATAGTAACGGATTGCTTCAAATAAATTATGGTCACCCGGAGTATACTATCACAGGAGGGTTGCCACAGGGTGCAGTGTTGGGGCCACTTCATTAGGATACTCAATCTACCTATATCAGACGCCAAGATCATTGCCAAGTTACTGGCAGAAGTGGTTCGAATATGCAACGACAATATCGGGATTGTTCAAAGTTTGAATCTGTGGTTTTGAAATTACCAGAGGATGGAGATATGGGCTAAAACTATGAGAACTAAGTACTCGTACTGACTCTAGGTAATTCAGGTATGCCGTTAGTATAATATCAGAATATGAAGTCAGTGCAATTGCAGAGTTACTCCCAAGCGCAATGTTGGCCTAGGATTTAAAAAATATATGAAATGAGGAACGAGGAACCTGTTCCGGCAGCGAAGCAGACTCATCAGAGAGAGCAAACAGCATGGCGAAATGTCAGCAGCGATGGAAAGTGTTAAGTAAAGGCCGATAGTCTTGTTTCACTTATTGAGACTTGGATAGGCCGCAAGTATGGTGAAGTGGATTTCCTATAACACAACTGCTAAATGGATATGCATCGCGCATATCTACACAGATTTAAGCTTCACAAATCTCCCTTTCATTCATTATCCCCGGTTCGAAACCGAGGGGAACCGATGCTGTAATGTTCGATGTTCGCCTCCCTACGATGCAATGCCAAGACATCGGTACCGTTGGGAAAAAAAGGAGAAGAAGTGGAAATCGCGCACTATTCCTGAGCTTCGTCTTTGAAAGATTCCCAACTCCTAGCGCAAAAAAAGGAAGCTAAGTGTACAATGTAGTTGCAACTTTTCGAAAGACATTTTCCTCTGAATAACGTTGGTATAAAGTCTCTGCCGAATTGCAAGCATAGCGAGACACCAACTGATTCATCCCAATAGGTGCAGGTTGCATAGAAAATCTAAATATACGAGTAATATCGCAGAAACTACCTTTTTTTTTTATATAATTTGCACGTGTTAAAGGGGATATGAATACCCTTATACTAATTTTTAGAACACGTGCGTTTTTTGTGAAAAGGAAGAGACAGAGAGAAAGACAGAGTGGTGTGATTTGAAACTCAGGTGGTATTAAGTTTCTGTAAACTCCAAGGGTGGCTGTCCAGATAACTGGGGATTATTTTTGTTTTGTTTCCGCTATTATTGTCGTTGCTTATGATTCACAGTATTTTTTCCGTCCTCCTGATGTCATCATCACGATCAAGTTGCATTTTGGCCATATGACCACCCTACTGCCAGTGTTATGCCTTCACAGTGATCGACTTTTTTATTTATTTCATGCGAAATAAATAGATGATTCCTGACATCAGGATTCGAACCGTGAATCAACAGCGTGACAAGCGATGATGTTACCACCACATCTCAGCTTTTTTCTGTTTTCTGCAAGCAGGGTCTATTTTGGAAAATTTTTAAACTTCAAGTCTCGTACGTAACATTTTATCTATCTAATTTCATAGAGACTAGTCAACTGGTATAATTGTCTTCCTTGAGAGAAGAGACTCAATGGACCAGCCTCTTTTTAGCCTACTAACTGACCACGTCACAGGTTCTTCCATCCTCTCAATTAGCATGGAATCAAAACGATAATTTTAATGAACACCCAGAATATTAATATTTCAATTGCAATAATAATTCAATTCTTCACAAAGCACCAATAATCGAGTTTCCCGTTCGTAACCGCTATCGGCCACAAATCACAATTTAATTAAATCGCTTTCAAACCGAATCCAATAGGTTTCGTTTGAGGAATTCAACCGAACATGGTTATCAGTATTGGCTTCTGTTTTAATAGAACAATTTCACATTTTGCTAATCCAATACAACCATCAGAACCACCAGTTTTAATTAACACTTTCCTCTGAACTGATATTCTAAAAATCCAAATCAATCAGATCCCAGCAGTCGGATGCGGCAACAAATTGCTTTTAATTGAAAAATTCGCAACAATGCGGAATTATTGTTTTGCAACCTCAAACAATAAAATCAAATAGAATCGAATTGCGGTGACAATGTCTTTCAGAAGCTGAAGTGGTAGCAGGAGAAAATAAACCAAACAAAATGAAGACGTATCCTCCTGCCAGGATTGGCCATGAGTATGGGTATATACCTAGTCTTCCATCTTGATGAAAAGACAGACTAGTTGTCGCTCCTCGTTGTTGTTCTTTTCCTCTCAATCAGCTTCAATTGCAATTATGAAACTCGTTTTCATGTTATCTTTTCTGTGCGCATCTATAGACGGCTCCCCCATTCTTTTGTTCGATTAATTGCTTAATGAAATCTCTACAATCAAAGTCTTCGGGTAGATAAAATTGTGTAGTGAATTGAATGGATGCGATAGATGGAAACAGATCCCTCGAGATTCAATTGCAAAGTGGCACAACCATAATCATTGAATCATTGTTAGAGCAGTGACCAACAAGCGGTCTTCTATCATGACCACCATCACTTCCAGTGCCATCATCAGTTTTACCACAATTGGGTTTGGGGGAGGTCTGTTTATGGTTGCCAACTGTATGAAGATGGACATAATGGCAAAAACAAAAATGATAACGAAGTTGGTGATTTATTTTCAAGTGTAGCTAAAAATGCTGTTTACTACAAGTGGATGTAGCTTGAGCTTAACGACTTCCTCCTAATGCAACAGTAACTAAAAATCAGTCTAAGTGTCATGGAAGGGGCATGATCTGAAAATGGTATGATTTGTTGCGCCAGGTTAGGTTTGTAGGTCGATGAAAGAGAGTTGACTTTGCGGTGTGATTAATTGCGCTGTTTTGCAAGTATTTTAAAAAATCCCACGTTGGGCGCCAATTAGATTTAAAAACGTATGTGAGTACTATTTAGCAAGATTTTATTCCAAGGTTATAAATTATTTCGCTCATTGGGCTTTGATATCCAGCTTAGGCGGAATTAAGATGTAGCTATTACATAGTCAGTTATCGCTCTATCACTGGAACGTGAACAACACCTCTGAAAATACAAGCGTTAGCCTCGTTTGACACTTATCCGGCATCGGATATACGACGTCATATATCTGGCTCGAAATGTATCGTTACGTCCCGGTGACGGGAATGTGTGAAAGTTCTCACAGAGTTCCCTACACTTTTGGCCGGATATCTGCCAGCGTGGATCTGATACCGTGTGTGTGTAAAACGGGGCTTGTTTTATTCGGTCATTTCCGAATTCAGACCTATGACGCTTTTAACTATTGAATGGTTATTAAAAATGCTACAGATTTTATAGGCACTGTTTTTATATAACGGTTATATTATAGAAGATACAAACATTTATCGTAAGATACTTAAGGTTTGATGTCAACAAATCAAAGACTGCTACTCCTGGACAGATCCATTCGCATACTAACCGGTGTAAGAAAATATTGTGCCATTGGATGTATGCTTCGCAATGGGGAAACTAGGTAAGGATATCCGCAAAAGTTATGGAGACGAGGAAGGAACACAGCCCATTCAACAGTTACTGTCCCGCTTTGAGAGAACTCCGACTTTGCGCACTGGGCTCCAGATTTTTGAAAAGCTTAGACAAGCTACAAAATTCCACATACTGGTTCTACTAAAATTCACAAAAAGAGTACGAACTATGTAGTTTACGTGCTGGAAATGAGGATATCTTCCCAAATCATGAAGGTATTCAAAATGGACCGCAGGGTCTCCGAGTGGAAATGATGCGTTGGACCATCACACAACCTTCTAACCCTAAACTTAACCAGCTTAAGGGCATTCCATGTGGTATACAGATAGATATAAAGTGGATGGTGGAGTTGGCGCTGGCATTTGTGGCCCTCTCGGAAGCTCTATTTCTGTCTTTCCAGCATAAGTATATGCGATAGTACTCTGTACTAAAGAGTGCGTCAGACACGACATCCACGAATCACAAATATTCATTTCCATAGACAACAAGGCCGCGTCAAATAAAAGCTGTAAATTCTTATTATTTTCATTTTAAAATAGTATGGAACTATCTCAATACTCTGAAACAGCTTGCGGCCTTGAACTAATAGTGGCGGGGCTATGTGGACTGCGACCTTTTATATAAATTTTTATGGATGTGATTCGGAGTATCCCAGGTTTCCTTGTAAGATCTATATGTTTCGTTGCTATCTAGAAATAACTTCTTGAGGTGCTAACAGACTTTACAATATCCAGTAACAAAGTCCGTAAATTTGTTTCCAGGTTGATGCATGTTTTAGATCTTCTACGATTTTACATCTAAAATTTTCCGATCCTAGGAATGCCTTTAAGTTTAGTTTTATTGGTTTCCTCCTCTTTCCGCATGATGTGTCCATCCATACCGCAGAAAGGTTTTGGTCCTATGAATAGGCTTGTTGCCCGTCTTTCGCTAGCCTATCGTCCTGCAGTTATTGAGTTTCTTCAGGCATTCCCATAATATCTTAGAAGTTATTTCGTTGTGGCCTCAAAGCTTTGATAGCAGCTTGACTGTTTGGCATGATTCCAATGTCTCTCTTGTGGTAATTCCTGTCAAGGTTAAGTTGAGTTCCGAGTGCTTGGGTATCGGCCCGAACACTCTATCTCTGGTTTCCTTATCTGTTTTCAATCCGTCTGTACACCATTTTATCTCATGGCTGTTGAAGCCGTACATTTCAGATTCGCTGGTCCATTCCATTGGTCCATGTTGAACTTTTTGACGAAGCTGTACTTCTTGATCATATTACCCCTGGGAATTTGGAGTAAGGATGCTAATTCGGAGAAAGAATCCTGGTCTATGAGCCCGATGAATTTTCTTTTTCCTACTCCCTATTTAGCGATTTTTACGGGTATGACTGTCCCATTCGCTGCTTTTCAATTACTAGGTGTAGTGTTAAGAGGTTGAGAGTAACCTTGTAACCTATGTAAACCGCTTTCTGGACTTTCTCGAGTTGAGCTTAGCCTAGTTCTTTTGGTCCAAACTAGCGAGAGATATATCATGATTAGCCTCACCAATTCGATGTCATTGTCAATTTCTGCCAGCTGTATAGGTCTTAGATGACGCAGAACTCTTTTTCTATTTAGTCTAGTGGTCTTGGTTGGATTGATGTTTAAGCCCACGCAAGACAATATTCTCTTGCTATCTTTAGTTCTATTTTTATCTACACTTTACACTTTGACCGACGGCTACATTTATGGTCCAATACAGCCGATGTTCTTTTAGCCTTCCTGATTTAAAGGTTGAACGTAGTGAGCTCCACTGAGTAACTGCTTCCGTCTCTAGGCAACCTTTTGATTATTTTATGGATTTTATGAGGCAGCTGGAATTAAACGCATCTATTATTCATAAAACTTTTCTACTGTGTGTTCTAGTTTTAGGTGTAGCTGCTTTTTAATGGTACCTGCCCGGTAAAGGTTACTTCTCCGATCAGTTTTAATACAGATTCCTTCCACACCGAATTTTATATTCTTGTCGGATATGGAACGCTCATTTGCCGAACGTAATTACCCTAATTGCAAAGAAAGGTGTCCCCCACATTGTACTAGATACTCCTTTCTATGTTACATATTTGGATGAATGTATCCTTAAAGCTAGTCAACTCTTTGTTGATGACCGTACTGTCGCAGACTATATTATTAGCGTTTGCTTTACTCTTTGGGGAGCATCAATAGTGATTTCCTACCCCAGTGCTCCTCTAAACTCTGTAACTCTGTTGGTGGCGACGAATCGCCATTTCCGGCAAAGTAGGCGGAGACAGTTAATCTGTGTCCTATAGACCCAATGTTTTTAGATTAGCATAAGCCCACATCGTTTCTTGGTGAACGTCCTCGGTATGCCGGCAGGTACCGCCTAAGCGCGGTGTATGTTCACTTTGGCCACCTTAATACTGATTCCGCTGCTGATCATCTAATTTTCTTCTGAAGGGGCGGGTACCCCTTTTCCCATCAACAGCTCTTCTGCTGTTGGAGGGTCATTGCTCTCTGAGGGGTGCGAGCTCATCCAGCCCGCTTACTTTTTGCCGGACTATCGTCAACACTTGACATTTAGTCCTTTTATTTACTGAGAACCTTCTACCCTAGGGTGAGCTCCTCGATTTTTGCCTTCATTAGTGTCAAGGAGGAGTATCGTGCGATGTCGTTTCCTTTCTGTCACACGACTGACTCTGGGTTAGCGCAGTCAACCTGGTCTAAATTGGATGCAATCGAACCGTATTTTTGACTGCTATTTGAGCTCTTAGACCTGTTTGTGGGAATGATTTTTGTTCTGCTGTCAGAGCGTGTTAGGTTCCGCCGCAGTAATTGTTGCCTATTTCCATCTTTGCCTCTGGTGTTTGTGGGCGAGATGCATTTGCTCTCTCAACTCCTATGTTGCTGTTTCTGCTGAGAACCATCTAATAGACATGGTGATGATTAGGGGCGGCCGTTTTTAGTTCATTACTTATCAGCTGATTATCTGACGGGAAAGTCCAACAGATATCCAGTAACTCATTGCAAATTCATCCCTTCACCAAGGACAAGTGCCTGATGTGCAAAGGCAGGTGCTTTAAGGAACCACTTACTTCGCGATGCTACTTAACACATCACCCATCACCTTTTCAACACCTTGACTCAGTTTTCAACATTTTTATAGACCTGTGATCCGAATATATCGAAGTTGCTCATAGTAGCCTCACTGTTGGCCGTTGATTCCGTCTAGAAAATCCTTCCTCCGTAAGTCCTCTGAGACGCACTTTTCAGTCAATCAGCTCAACAAGAGATAACTCGTCCGGTTCGACTCATGAATGCTGAAGGTCACCCAAATGTGCTTACGCAGGTTCAGCTCCACATATACAGTAAAATTTGGCTCATCCTTAATTCAATATTAGACAGCTATCCAGCAGTCAAATTTGGCTCATCCTTAATTCATTATTAGACAGCTATCCAGCAGGCACCGTGAGGAGGTGATGGTGCGATTTTTCCATCCTCATGCTCGTTGCAAATTGACAGAGTATAACTTAATTTAAATCGGAAACTTCGTCTATTATCTCGATTTTATTTCAAAAGACAAATGTTCAACTTTAATTTCTTTTAAATGCTTTTTAAATACGGATACTAAATTTGTTTCAGCTAATTATATTCGGGATACAGCTGTCTATTTTGAGGGTATTGGGGAACAAATCAGTTCTTCATTAACAACTTTTGACGACAGGGCTTTCAATCTTAGATCCAATATATAAAGTCTGAATACGAAAAAACGGTGAACTAGTACCTTTCGGGGATTGCTGGCAACCCTAGTGCTGCAATATCTATTCATTGCCTCACGGATAACAAAGCAATTTACGATTTTAATGAACTTCTAACAAACTACTCATTAAGTGGGGCTCCTGACACAGATGATGCTGCTTCTGCTGCCGCTGCTGTTGCATGTCGTCCTCAATAAATTCATTATGATTTGTGGCAAATGGCTGTTGCACTTGGCGGCGTACATCAATCGACGTTACACTTTCGTACGTCGAACACATCCCATTCATTACGAGTATATCAACGTCGTTCCTCATCATGCAATCATACAACGACCTTCCTCAAATGCATCATCAAAAACATAACCAAAGGCACCATCATCATCATCACTCTGATCGTAGTAGTGACGGCCTGTAAAACAATCAACGTCCCCGTAATGAAATTTTGTAAAGCAATTGCCAAAACTGAAACTCGGTCCTACCCTCCATCCCCAAAATAATGACGTTTCATGCCGACCAAGCATTAGAGAATAACGGGTGATTGACCCACAATGCTGAAGAAAATCCCCTTCTACAATTGCATTCAGGGCTACTGCCACAGAGCGGCACGGTGGTTGTTGCAACCCCGAGTTGTTTATTGTTTCGTATTGATGCCGTTTAATAAACGTCGATTACCTAATCTAGTTTCGAGAGGCAGCTCGTTCGTTGGCCGACCAACCGATTATGGTGATGATGCTGACCACGTTCTTCGTGGTGCTGCTTAACTGGGTTAGTGGGCATTTCGCGCCATTTGTAGTGAGCACATGTGTGCCTGTCGGTCGTGTCCCTGCCCTTAAGTGGATTAATTAGGGTGGTCGAAATTATTGTACGTGTCCGAGCGAGAGAGAGAGAGAGAGAGCATCGGACAGACAGACGGAAAATTTAATTCCTCTGTCAGTCATTTGTGTTTCACTGATTATTGAGTAACGCAATCAAGCGGAATTGGAAGCGATACTGTGATGTAGTCGCGTTTGGAGGAGCTGATTTGCGCCAGCTTTCAATTGATAGGTAAATGAGTGGAGGAGGAGTATAGTGTGATGGTACATAATTGATTTGCAGACATGGCTGGTGAAATGATTAATTAAGATTTCTTGCAGCATTTATGGGTGATTCAGCCTTGAAAAGGGTAAGTATTGGAATTATATTGATTATATTTATTTGAGCCTAGTCTTGATTCATCAAAGACATGAATCCTTCTCCATCTGTAAATCAGAACAGAAGATTCGCAAAGTAGCTGAAGAACACATTCCGTTTCTGGTAATTTCTGTAATATTTATAGTCGACTACATCATGACGACCTGCATGACTTCCTTGGTATATCAGAGACGGCTTGCGTATTGCTGGAACTAAGTCAAACAAGGCAAAGGGATCTCTTTTTACCGGAGATCGGCCAGCATATATTTGCTCCTCTGTTGGCTTTTCATAATTTCGCTATGTGCTACGGATACGTACGTTTCCTTTTTGCGGCCACCTTGGAAGTTTCATGGTAAATCGTTGGTGAAAGTATAACTAGAAATCAATCTTTTGTAGACTTATTCGATAGCATTTTTTTTTTTTCGCTGGGAGGTGGTAATCTTTTAAAGACGAAACTGGGCTCATACCCAGTAATCCCTTCTACCTTCTCACCCTTTTTCCATGCGGTACCGCCTTCTTGGCATTTCATCGTAGGCGGGTTATCTGACTTTAGTGTCATTCGGATTTGTGTTAGACTCTTTTCTCTCACGTTATGGTGCTCTTAATATGCTCATGATAACCTTAGCATTTTCAGCAACTGCATCCCAAGCCTTTTGGTTTTAAGCATTTCACCAAATATGTTTTCGGGGGTTGGTGGCACGCCTCGTTTTTCCCTCAATGTGGGTAGTAAGCGCTATTGTCGTGCTTGAATTTGTGCACGTATGAGCGGAAGCATCCATGCACGTATGAGCGGAAACATCCAACTGCGTTAGATGATACGTTACATCACCGTGCCATCTTTCTATATATGGCTGGATTTGTGGTATAAGTGCATGTGTCCACCTGCTCTTTTTCGGAAGTTTTCGGTAAACTGAGGTAATATTTACCCTTTTTGCACTAATCGTCATAGCCTTCGTCTAGATTGGTGCGCCGTAGAGGATTATGGACATTACTATTCTGGCATCCTGTATTAGGCATGATTCGGGCGAGGGCAGCGCTGGCTTTCGCTGTCTTGTGACTGACGCACTTGAGGTCTTGCTTGAAGGAGATCTTCCCATTTAGTAAGACTCCGAGATATTTTAAGTGAGATTTCGATGTTATTATCTGGCCACCCACAGTGATGTTGACTGTTTCAGTCATCTTCCCGCCGCTTATAAGAACCGCTTCCGTTTTGTGTTCGGCTAGCGTGGAGTTGTTTACCTGTTTCACCTCTTCCAGTCACAATAATTGTAATGTTTTCGGCGAAACCTATAATTTTTATCTCATCAGGTATTGGTAGGCGTAAGACCCCGTCATACATGTTTTTCCAAAGTAGTGGACCTAGTTCTGAGCCATATGGTACTCCGCCGTTGATCTTGTACTTTTGGGTCACTGTCTGTATCGTAGATTAAGACTGTATACGCCTGGTGTGGTAATTATCATACGAGTAGTTACCATTTTAATGTGATAAGCTGAAACTAGCAAGTCTCGTGAGTGTATGACTCCAGTTTGTGGTGCTGAATGCGTTCTTGATATCGAGGGTTAGCACTAGGCACTGTTTCTTCGTATCCCCTTTCCATCTCTTGCCTTGCATCGCTTTTAGTGCAGTTTTAATCACCACGCTAATTACATTTATTGTTGAGGGCGCGGCAATCTTATACCTCTGACAAAGATGTCAGTTCCATCAAAAGAACTTGTCTTCCATACCCGCTTTCGTATTAATTCTATGAATGGTCTACTTGCGCTCGTTTGGTCTGGAAGGATCTCGAATATAATTGCCTAATGGTCGCTGTAGGTCGGTCGATAGCATGGTATTGTATTGTATTTGACGGGGGGTTAACGTTCGCTGTAGTTTAGCGCAGTTGTACCGAAGCGAGAGCTCTAAACTTTATAGTGCGATTCGCGAATCGAAGGAGACTGATAAGGTTGAGCTCAACTAGCTCATCTTCTCGGAGGAGCTGTTTACCTAAGGAAGCTATCCTAATTCGGGCGAAGGCTGGATGTTAACATATGAACATAGAGCCGTTTCTTCTTCTTCAAGCGTCCTACACCAATGGTTTTAAGTTCTTAACTCATGCCAATATTCGTAGTGCTGACAACGTAGTAGTTTAGTCATTTCAAGTTTCAGGGACTATAACCTGCAGAAGGTTGTGGGCCAAGAAAGATCGGAGAGCCTGAATTCCTGTGTGGTCATGAGCCTGTGTGGTCATGAACCCGAGTCAACGTCACCGAGTTACATCGCCAAGTAACTCGGAGGAGCCTTTGATAGCGTCTTGACTATCTGCGTATAGGGTTCCACCCTTAACTCTTTTCCTTAAAAGGATGTGCGTTGTAGTGGAGATCGTAAAGATGCTTGAAAAACAGTGGTTAGTCTACCCAAGGTGAGATTGATTGATTCGAGCATCTCTAGAGTAGACTCCGGCTCCAGAGAAGCAGTAAGGGAACTATCTGTATATACGACAGCATCAACAGGCTTAAAGCCAATCAGGAAACAGGCTCTGGAACCGTCGCTCAAACAACTATTTGGAGTACATTCTATCGAGTGATGGCGCCATCACTGTAATTCGGTGTGCTATTGAGATCTAATAGCGAAGTAATGGTGCAGCTGAACATTTGAACCTGGGCAAGCACAGCAGGGTGAACTTCAGTATACATGTATCAAACCGGACTTGGCATCTCTTGTTGACTTGATTGCCTGAAACCTGCTTCTCAGAGGTTTAACAAGAGTACCTCAGAAGGAGGACATGTGGCAGAAGATTTCGCTCGATGGAATCAATGGTGGCAACAATCAGCTTAGTGATATCTTATATGAGCTACTTCGTTATATTCGGACTTCAGGTCGATAAGAAACTTCAAGATGTCGTCAGATGAAAAGGAGATGGTGGCTGATGAACCCTTAATGGGCCAATGGTAGCTCTCATATCCATCTAACTTCCCGACCATGAAAAAAGCTTATAATTACGAACCAACAACGAACCTCGCATACTTAATAAGGACAATGACCTTCGGATCTGCAAGTAGAACGTTCGGACCTTTAACAGGCCATGTGCAGCCGAGCAATTAGTGGGAGCCCTAGACGCCTATAAAGTAGATATCATTGCTATCCAAGTACTGCGGTGGGATGGACCGGGCAAAAAGCGAATGAAAAACTGTGACATCTACCACGGTAACTTCTACAGGGAGCAGAATTAGTATTTATTTGGATGCGTCAGAGGCAGACCTATCAGCCTAATATGCGCTCATCCCTCAGAGAGGATAAGGATGACGTGACCAAGCTTTTATGAGTTCCTCGGCAGGAAAGCTACGCTAGCTTTTTTGATTCGTTCGGCAGTGTTATCGTTCCAGTTCAATTAATTAATTAATCAATTTTAATCTAGAATTACGGTATCGAGCTGAACTTGAGATACTTAGTTCAATACCACCGATGTTTGGGGGTCTGAAGGTAGGAATTGATCTCTTCTTAGTGAAAAGAACAACGTCCATCTTTGAGGGGTTCACTCACAGCCCTTTGCTGCTGACCTAATTATCCACTAGTTGTAGTGCGAGATTGAGTCTTTCGCTTAAAACTGGAGGGAATTTTCCTGCAACCAGGATGATCACATCGTCAGCATAGGCCGTCGCGTTGAAGCCGTTTTCCTTCAGTATTACTAAGATCTCATCCACTACGAGGAGTCATAATAAAGGAAACAGAACTCTGCCTTGG
The DNA here is from genome assembly GCA_963082735.1 of Pocota personata. Classification (NCBI taxonomy): domain Eukaryota; kingdom Metazoa; phylum Arthropoda; class Insecta; order Diptera; family Syrphidae; genus Pocota; species Pocota personata. Next base: position 41,430,431 of record OY720429.1, on the reverse strand, counting down.
GGGGCTCCTCTGCAGACCCTTCTCCGGATGGTTACATTTCCTTGCGTTGAAAATATAACCCTCGATTGAAGCATCTGTGCAATCCAATTGCAGAGGCCCATGTTCAATTGAGCTCTGTGAAAATGCGCTTGAGCCATGGAATATCAATATCCACTGACTCTTGCAACATCACAGATCGAATGTTATCCATTCCTGGTGCCTTGTATGGAGCAAATGATTAAATTGCCCAGGCTATCTTATCGTCATCTATTATATTTCTCACCTCTTCCGCTCTTATTCCCGATGTCGTCACTGGAGTGGGTAGATCATCTTCGGAGATTGATGTACATCCGGGAAAGTGAGTGCTCAATAACATCCAGGTAACATCACCATTCCTAATATTGGATGCCGGCGTTGGTGTCTTGGCCAGAATCTTCCGAAAGCGGGATGCTTCGTTTGTTGATTCTATAGATGCGCAAAAGGACCTCCAGGAGTTCTTCTTTGCGAACCTAATCTCTTTCTTGGGGAACTTTACGCTTTCTTTATAGCGACCCCCTCTTCTGCGAGGTTCCATCCTACTCTTGAGATGTGAATGAGTTCAGGTATTTTATTGCTCCACCATGGTGGACGCTTTTTACCGGGCAGAATTTCTAGAAAGATTGCGTAAGAGAGTCGGTCAGTGCATCGGCTGCATTGTCAACTGCTTCTATAGTGTTGAGGTCCTCGGTAAAGTGATTCACCGGTTTCCTTAGTTCTCTCTTGAATTTTGACCTTTCCCACAAGTAGATACGTATAGTTGTAGTTTGAAGAGTATCCAACAACATCCGGATAGTGTCGCCTTGTCGGAGACTCTCCAGTCAGCAACTTCAATAAGTACGGGGCCGTAACAATTTTAAGCGGTAGACAAGTTTGTTTAAACTTAAAAAAAAGAAAGAAAAGAATTGTTGAAATTGGTGAATATCGGGCTAAGAAAAGGACACTTTATAGCGATAAAATATTATGCACATCGTTATTAAGACTTTTTTTTTGCTTAAAATGACTTCAACTACATGCACGTGGTTTCAATCCTTCCCCATTCACCCTCTATTATGACACTCTCTGAATAAAAAATATGTTCTGCATCTACTCAGAAAATCTTATGGTTTTTCCTTTCACTTTCACTAACTGATATGGGAAAGTTACACCCGTAAGTCCTTTACATTTCCAACAGATGAAAACACGCCATGTCGGATGACCTTATCTTCTGAAACCTTTTTGTAGGGATCAAGGTCACCGCTTTACTGCAAGTACATACATGCAGACATCAAAGAGTCAAACTCAAATCCCATTTTAGTGCGTCCTTATTTAAAACACTTACATTGGTGAATCACCTCTTCTAATCCTGCATAAAAATATTCATCCCTCAAACTTACTTTCGGAAAGACTAAGCCATTCAGCCTTCTAAAGGACTGAATACAAATAAGAAAAAAAAATACCGTAAAACATCTGTTTATCCCTCAGATTCCCTTAGTTATTGTGAACATAAAGTATCTCTCGATATCTTGTTACTCTTTCTGGCATTTTTTTTCCGCATTTTACTGCCATGGCAATTGAGAATGTTTTATTTGCGATTTACTCATTTTATTACAAATCCCTCATAATTCCTTTTTGCTTCGACTTCTTCGGTATCCCATCTCCTTCGGTATTCCATCCTTCTGTTCAGAAAAAAAAAAAAAAAAAAAAAACAGAAATCGCTCAACTTAAACAGCACCCGGAAGATACAAGATAGCAATCGAAAAAATATTTTTGTATAAAAAGCATCCTTGGCCAGAAATCGTTTTGCTTCTCCTGTTTTTTTTTTATCTACATTTTTCTGCGGGCACAAAAGAGTCCGTTTTATTACCCTCCAAACCAAGGACGTTACTTTATCCTACCGGAACTCAAGGGATGGAGACTCAAAAAGACGGGAGCAACTTGCGATATCCCAGAACCCTAAATCATTCGTTCCACTAGCGCCAAGGCGTATCAAAGAGGAGGCTTACTTTCGCTGAATACACGGATTCCTGGTGTGTATCGCCGTGAAGTGTGCAGAGTAGTTGGGTTTTTTATTGTTGTTCAAGGTATGATGTTGGAAGTTTTCCTCCAGTTTTTTTTTTTTTTTTTTTTTTTTCCAAGGACCCAGCTTTGTGTGTACAGGCGTTATCCTGATTCTCGCTTTAGATGACTGAAGGAATGGGAGCAATCACTTTATGCTTGAATGATGTTTGCCCACCTCAGGAGTGTGAACATTCACTTGAGTGTTGTACAACGTAGGCGTATACCTATGGATGTATCTCTAGTTTAATTTTTCTGAGATACACCGATATATTGTTGATGATGTTTTCCTATTTCGATATCACGCACACGGCCTTGTTCTTTTGTTTGGGGAGCTTGTTTTTCTTACGAAGTTATACTGTAGTTTAATGCTACACTAGGTGGGATAGTCGTATATTTACAAAGATGGTCACCTTAATTTTTAGCTAAAAACCAATCCATAATAAAGGGTGACCAGATAGCAATGATAGTTTTTCCAATTGTTATGTTACAGTAGCTGTTAAAGATACCAATGACATCCAGCTGTCAAAATATTCAGTAAGGCTTGCCATTTCATCACGCATCGTTTGACATTTTCCGCACGTGTAGAAATTATTAAAAAATATTATCGAAATTCTGGCTCATTTGTAAATATGGAACGTGAATTTCGTCGTGAGGTCGGTTCTCATCATGGCTTCAGTGCGAAGCCATGATGAGAAAGTTTGAGCGTGAGTATACTCTTTTGGACCTTAAGGCACCAACCAACCGGGCTTATTTTGCTATTGGATTTTGGCCTACATCCGTATAAGATTGTGCTGATGGAAGAATTGAAGCCGGACGACCATAGACAATGCCGTGAGTTCGCTAATTGGGCGCTGGAAATGTTGGCCGGAGATCCGGATTTTGGCCAAAAGATCATCTTCTCGAACGTGGCCCATTTTTGGCTTAGCGGCTATGTCAACAAGCAAAATTGCCATTATTGGAGCGACCACAATCCACAAGTGTTCGACCAAGCATCAATGCATCTACAAAGATTGACTGTTTGGTGCGGCGGCATTATCGGACCTTATATCTTTCGAAATTAGGCTGTGGTTCCAACAAGACGGCGCTACATGCCATACAAGCGACGCAACGCTCGAAGTGGTGAAGGAAAAATTTGGCGACTGGGTAATCGTTCATCAATTGGCCTCCGCGATCATGCGACTTGACAACGCTCGATTATTTTCTCTGGGGCTACGTCAAGTCCTTAGTCTATGCTAACAAGCCAACCACTTTGGACGAGCGCGAGGCCAATATTCGAGACGCTATTGCCGGAATAATGCCGCACATATTGGATCGAGTCGACAAAAATTGGACTGACCGCTTGAAGCACTGCCAGCGAAGCCGAGGCTGCCATTTAAATGATGTTCTATTTCATACATAATGGCATGAATGTAGCTTCAAAATAAAGCCAGATTCAATTGGATACCTCATACCTTTGTTGTTTTATTTAAATTTATTTTCCTACCGTTCTTATCTGGTATGATAGACAGTTGCGAGTCAAAAAAAAGTAGCTAGTCAATGAGTGTTTAGAGTTGTTTAGAGTCAAGATGCCGTAATCTTCAGCCAGCGGTTATAAGAGTAATCGGTATAATCTAAAAGTTTAGATATTAGATTGATTGTGGGGGTGAAAGCGCACAGCGAATTGTGTAGATCTATTGTGCTTCCCCGATTTGCAGCTCTAGTGGATGAGATATTCGACGCCTCCAGTCCAAATTGCATTAATCAACTGGAGTATCTGGAGTAGATCCAACGATGGTAGACCTTCTTCTTATTGTTGGTGGGTATCCAGGTGGACCCATTTTTTGTATACCAGTGCTTCACATTCTTTAAGCAGGGGCGCTGGAATTTTTTCAATATTACTCCAACATCTGTTGTCTCCGTTTTACTCTACGAGTATATCCAGTCCACTGAGATATTCATTATGTCTATGGTGAATTAATGCATACTTATGGAGGGAAGAACAAGTATTGCTTTTGATTAGATGCATAGGCAAGGATGGAACCTACAATAGACTTGATTTTAGCCGCCAATGCTATACCAACTGAGCTATCCGTGTACTATTTTTCTACGTGATCTGGTACCCAGTAGAGGATGAAGTTATTTTTCTCATCCACATAAGTTTACACCAGATATCATGAGAGAGTCTTGTCCGCGATTATTCCTGTCGAGGTTGAATTGGGCTTATCATTTGATAGGGTAAAACTCTGCATGAAATATAGTGGGGAAAGTTCCCATGGCTTTGTTCTGGGCCTACAAACACCCGATCCAGTTCTTTTGGATGATTTCAATCCAACCGTGTACTATTTGATGGCGTTTCGTTGGATTTGGTACTTCTCGAACTCACCGTTTCATTTTGTATTGCTGTTTAGCTTCGAGGTTAAACCTCAAGCATTCCAAACCTAGTTCGAAGGGCTTCACTCTTCCTAATCTTCGAACTAAATTGTTATTATTAGGTAGTTCAACTACTTCTGAATTGGTGTGATTGTGAAGTTTTTTTTTTGTTTTGTTAACCTTCCTGACCTCGTCCTCAACCATTTCAATTTTTAGATCTCTAAGTAGATCAGCGTTATGTATGTACCATGGCGCATTAACTATATTGCATATCACTTTATTCTGGAAGCCTTGTATGCTTTGTAGGTTTGTCTTACTTGTGCACCCCCAAAGCTGAAGAATATGTCCATATTGGCTTTAATACTTGCTTGTAGAGCAGTAATTTATTGTATATCGAGAGACAAGAATATCTCCCTAAGAGCAAATAAATTTGTTTATATCGTATGTTTAATTCGTCATGTTTTTTCTTTACATGAGATTTCCATCGCAATTTCACGCCAGAGTCATGCCTAAGTACTTGCTGAGTTCGAAAAAAGAGCTGCATTGTTATTTATGTACACAGGTATGTTTTGTAAATTTTTTTTTATAAACTGCGCTCCCCGAAGGGGATACGAATGCCCTTAAACTGTTTCAGGACAAGGTCGTTTAGGAAAAGAGGGAAAAGGAACAAAGGAGGAGCCCTGCACGTTGGCTGATGAGGAAATACAGAGATCATTCCATAATCCACTACGACGGAAGTTGGGCTTAAGGGTGAACTATGTGCAGAACGGTCTTGGGTGCAGCAGACCAGAAACGGGAGTTATATTCCAGCTTAGGGCGGATAAATGCATTATAAATTAAGACCAGATCAGACGGGGAAAAATATTCCTTGCACCGTTTAAGGAACCCTAGACATTTTGTAGCATTTTTGGCGACCTTGAATATGGGATCGTTATATCGAAGATGGTTATTAATACACATACCGAGAATGGCAAGTCTTTCGGTTTCAATGATGCAAGTACCATCCATGGATAATGGTTGAGGGTTTTAGTTTCGCATGAGAGACAGAAAACAGCATTGTGTTTTGGAAGCATTAAATTCCACTCTGTTGGTTGAACTCAATTTGATTATGCTGTCCAGGTCGGAATTTAATGCGTTTAACATACGTTGCCGTTCCTCTTCTACGGCCGAAGAGCAAGGACGTGATTTAGGGAACAAGTATGAAAAACTGAGGGTACTATCATCAGCGAGGGAGTGGATTGGATTAGAAGTTGCAGACAAGAGATCATTTATAAAAATAAGAAAGAGAATCGGAGACAAAACAGAGCCTTGGGGAACACCAGCATTTATTTGGTGAATTGCAGACTTGAAGCCGTCCAAGACAATTTTTATTGAATGCCCCGAAAGGTAATTTCTAATCCATTGAAGAAGAGACTCATCGATAAAAGAGGTTGATGCCAAACTCTGTCAAATGCCTTTGAAATATCAAGCGCAACCATCTTAGTTTCGCGGAAGTGATGGAGAGATTGGTTCCACTTCTCGGTTAGTTATGCCATAAAATCACCAGTGGACCTGTTGCTACGAAAACTATACTGCCGGTCATTGAGGAGTTTCGTGAATCGAGATATTTCATAAGCTGACGATTTATCAGCGTTTCCACGACCTTGGAAAGAACTGACGTAAGTGCAATGGGTCGGTAATTGGACGGGGAGGAAGATTCGCTTTTTTTAGGGACGGGCTGGACAAATGCTGTTTTCCATCTACTCGGCAAGAGCCCTGGACCAGCGGATTTGTGTATGTTAAGGATTTTGAGTATTCCTGCAACTGTACGAGTGCGAAAGTGGACCTGTCCCATGAAAAATTTGACTCTCGCAAATACAGGTGGAGACAAAGCATTATCTGGCAGCGTACAGTTCGCTGCAAAGGAGCAACAAGCAGATTGGCTTTGTCTAAGGAGCTGACAGCTGGAATGTCATTGTAAATGAGAGTGGGGATGGGCAGATGAGGCAGAATTTTTAATATTTTTTGACGAATGACCAGAAATTTTTACTATCTTTGGGACATTGTAGGCTTTTTTGCCTCAATTTTTGGGCATGTAAGAGTTTTACACGTCGAATATGGGCATTGCAGTCTTTTATTTACATATTATATAATCGCTGTACATGTAAGAGAATACACTTAAAATGAGTACAGGTAGGTGTGTTAAAAATACAATTATGAAAAAGATACATTTTAAAAGAGAAATACAAATTAAAGACAAGAAAAATTAAAACAAACAGTAAATAGTTGCAACCATGTAGACTAAGAAGATTAAGATAATAAATGAGAGCAACTTCAGTTTAACTTAGAGAAATATGAAAAACACGCCGATTGAAAATGTCTGTATTCGACTGTAGACCTCACCTGATGTGGCAGGTGATTCCAAAGATTCACAGCATGAATGAAGAATCGTCTTCGTGAAGTCAAGCATGTATACATAGAAGGTTTTAAAGTTATATAGCGACTAGATCTTGATAGGACAAGCTTACTGTATAGGTATACAGGTTGCTTCTTGTGAATAATTTTGAAAAGTAGACCGCAGAATCGATATTTTAAAAAAACGTTCCAAATCGCAACCAAGAAGTTTGCGGCGTTCCGCTGAAACATGATCGTACCTACCAAGATTATACACATACCTAGCAGCTGAATTTAGCGCTTTTTTAATTTTAGTAAAGAGGTGCTGTCACAATCAGCAAAAAGCTCACAGTCATAAGTAATAATTGGTATGATAAGTGCCTTTGCAAGTTTTAACTTTGTGTCAATAGGTAATATTGACTTACTAATAGAAAGACCTCTGAGGGATGCATATACACTATACTGTTTATGTGGTTGTTCCAAGTAAGCTCACTATCAAAAATTATTCCAGGATTCTTTACATGGGTGACGTATTCAATACACGTAGAGGGAAAAATCAAGAAGATTAGGTTTGTTTTTTGAGAAAGGGATAACTTTGGTTTTGTCGCGATTAATCGTAAGTGCATTCTGAGTCGACCACCTAATCACAGAGCGGAGATCCTCATTCAATCTTGCGACTCAATCTTCCACCATTCCAATTGGAAAGCTTAAATAGAGCTGAACATCGTCCGCGTATATATAAAAACTATAATGGCATAATACAGTTGGGAGATCATTAATGAACATAGAAAAGAGCAATGGGCCAAGTATAGACCCTTGCGGGACACCACTATTAACAGGATGAAATGTAGACACATTGAAATTATGTGAAACAGCTTGGACACGATTAGTGAGATACGAGAATATTAGCTTGTTAGTGGGACTAGAGAAATTAAATTGGGTTAACAGCTTATTACAAAGAATTGACGGATTTACGCAGTCGAAAACCTTAGAGAAGTCAAGTGATGCCAACAATGTCGTTTTATTTTCATCAAAAGCTTGACGAATATCATCAGATACTTTTAATACTGCTGTTATGCAGCTGTGTCCTGATCGAAAACCCGATTGCATAGGGGTTAATAGCTTTTTGTTTTCGACATATTCCTTTATTTCACGACTTACTAGAAATTCGAAGACTTTAGACAAAAATGGAAGAATAGCGATGGGTCTGTATTCCGGAGTGAATCTGGCTTGTTTAAACTTCTTTCGGTTTTCCTCAGATCTGTTGGCTTTATAAGACCGAAAGCTTACTTCTTTCAACCTGATAGCCTCTTTACAACTCTGGTGAAACCACGAGTTTGCCTTAGGTTTAATGCTCTTTATTCTGTTATATTATGTCATCTAAATACACGAAACTCTCAATGTCACACAAAAATAGAATTTGTCCATGTGCGAGTCATTACTTAAACTTCTTCGCTTATCATAATCATTTCAAGAACTCAAATGAATTCTTGATTAGTGGTAGTGGAATCAAGCCAATCTGTCAGAATCTCCGAATACATAATTTATCTTTTACCCTACCCTACCTCAAGATGTTTACCAAATTAACTCACGTATTGCCTTATAAATGCGACAAACAACGGAACTCAATATTTAACAAGCTTCAATTCTCCTCCGCAATGAACTATTCTTATGACCTATTACATGAGTCAGAAACCGCCTTCAATAGCATACCTCTCACGTACAAAAAAAATGCAATGATACCACGCTACCCACATAAAAGCATTTCCTTAATAAAATCCTGAATATTTCTCCTACATGCCATGCCGCCAAACCTAACCTTCATCACACTGGCACACAAAGAGGCAACGCGAGTAGCGATAAAAACTACATAAACTTCCCGGTCTTAGTCCCGGTCCGACAAACAAAATGTGATTTGTTGCCTCTGAACGCACAAAACTAAACGTTCCTAGTACCTGCCGCATAGTCATCATTCCACTGCTGTACAGAAGTCCAGTTCACGTCGTAGTCGTCCTTGATGCCGTCACATCCTTCCTAATCGTGCGCCGAGATTAGTTAACTTCGCAACTTGAATAATAATTTATCCAGCCTTCGGTCCACCCAGGCGGCCGTCGCTTTGGTTGGGTGGATTTTGAATTTTCCTTCCTCAACAGGATTTGCATTTAAATTTTAAACACACTATTAACTCAACACGTGTGTGCCCATCCCGTGTTCCGGCGTACGCGTGTGTTACTGTGTTCGGATGTAAGTTCTTTTTTTTTTTTTTTATGAATTTTTTATGTTGGATTAATAAATATTTAAAACAAGTGGAGCTGGAGAGATGAACAGAGTTATAATCGGATTTTCGCCGTAGGAGTGGGGGTGGCAGGGTCCACCCATTTAGGAGCTTCCAACGAACGGTTATGGGTGCCTGGAATTTATTGTTAATAATTAATAACACTGCTTTTGCTATTGGATTTACATAAATTGGGTGCGCGAACAATTTGAGAGAAAAAAACAATTTTTGTTTTTCCAGCCGGTCGGTAGTGTGTAAGGAGATATGCCCTACGGTGGATGAGAGCCCAATTTGTAAATTTATCTTCCTTTTGGGGGAGGAGGGAATGGAGTCTATTTTGATTAATTAATAGCTCGCGGCCGGTTCAAATTTATTTTCGGATTAGGCATCTTATCGAGCGGGTTTTCTAGTGCCTTAATCGATTGGTCGTGGGGAGAAGATCCTTGATTTACAGGGAGGTAATTTAATTCTTTAATTTTTGATGAGACTCGTGTAAATCTGTAAATTTGGAATTCCACATGCTTTTGTTCTGCGAGTTGCCTGTAAAATGAGACCATCTAAGCTGCACAGTGTCACATTGGATTCAAGGATGAGCTGTGGATAACTTAGCTTTTACTAGTGGACCAGAACGGCTTCGTCAAAACAAAAAGAGAAAAAAATTATGTGTGCGAGTTACCTATTGATTTGGGGTTTATACCACCATATACAGTTGAACCCGGTCACGCCGCTTAATAGCACAAATCGTTTAATGTAACAAAAGTGTGAAACCAGTTGTCGTTTTGTACGATTTGTACTGGAAGAAAACACATTGCTTAATATCACCCGTTTAAAATCACACAGAAAATATAGTAAAGAAGAAAATGTTCATGTACCGGGTAGCTGACATGAACTGTTACAAACTTCACGTCGCTGTGTCTGCCAAACTACGAATGACAGCGCGCTGAAAATTTGTCAGTTGTTAATTAATTTCATTGTTGACAAGCGTGTGCAAGGTTTTTTTTTTTATCGCGTGTTTAGTTTTTGTTCTATCGACAATGGAATTCAAACGTAATAGTGTTATTGCCCTTTTTTTGGCTGAAAAATCACTGTTGTTTGTGAGATGAGCTTTGTGTATCGCACCATATCGCGTTACAATGAAACCGGCAGCATTGCAAAACGCTATGGAGGTGGTCCGACAACACAGCAACATCGTCTACAGTGATTCGGAGTGTGAAGGCCAGAATCGAAGGAAATCCTCGGCGTAGCGGAAGAATAATGGCTTCTGAGCAAAACATACCCAGAGAACGGATGCAACATATTTTGAAAAATGAACTCGTGCTCAAGGCTTTAAAGCCCCAAAAAGTGCACGATCTCACACCTGACCAAAAAACGTTAGAGTGGAAAGAGCAAAGGAGTTGATCCGCTGGCACACAAGTGGCCAATTGCCAAACATCGTCTTTTATGATGAAGCACCATTTCCAATTGACCAACTTGTGAACAAGCAAAATGATCGATTTTACCTGCCAGAGAGGTCATACGATAATTCCGGCCAAAGAATCCACCAGGAAGCAAGCACCACCTTTTTTGATGGTTTGGGCCGCAGCGATTGCCGATGGTCGGTTGTATTTTTGGACCGTTGCGTTAAGATAAACGCGATGGTTTATCGTGAAACTGTCTTGGAAGCTGTGTTGAAGCCATGGACATGTAAACATTTCGGCCAAAGACCCTGGATATTCCAACAGGAATCTGCACCTTCCCAGAAAGCCCGAGCAAATCAAAAATGGCTGCGACAAAACGTTCCGCACTTCAATTCCTCGACACAATGGCTATCGAATTCTTCCGATACGAATCCATTAGACTTATGTGTCTGGGTGCCATAATAGCATTTTCGGTAGACCATCTAACTGCTGGAAAATGTCAAAAAGACCGCATAAATCTCCTATTTTTGGCTAATATGAACGGTTCTGAGAACAAAATGTTTGCCTTAAGTCCTGCAAAGCAGCCTCACTCTTTTAGGGGCAAAAAGCAAAAGCCTGTATGAGTAGTATCATCTGGAGTGAAATTCTACTCGATTGGGACAAATCTTTGCAAAAAGAAAAGTGGAAAGTAATTTTGTTCGCGGGTAACGCTACTTGCCACAATCTTTTGGACGAGGAAAAATTGTTTAACAGAGAACTCTACGTTTTGCCTCCGAATGCAACTTCCATCATTCAACCTCTAGATCAGGGTATTATTCGTTGTTTTAATATCTATTACAGGCAAATCATTTATTGCAGTCCTTGATTATCTACTTGAAGGAAAAGTGATGGACCCCAAAGTGCATCAGTTATTCTTTGCTGACGATGGAGCTATCATAAGCGAAGATTAAACGTCCCTGCAACGAGCACTTGATGTATGGGTGGATGTTTGAAGGGAAATGGGTACCGTATTAGTTCAAAAAAGACAGAGTATCTGTGCTGCCCGTTCTCTTATCCACACTGACCTATTCCAGGCATTTACTCGTACTTGAATGGAAAAGTGCTTCCCAAGTGCGAAAAATTCAAATATCTGGGATCTATGATCAATAGCAAAGTAACTTGTGATGATGACATCAATCATCGCGCAAGCGTAGGGTGGGTGAAGTCGCGGGAAAACTCCGCAGTCTTCTGCGACCGAATGTCCCCTAAGCTGAAGGGAAGGCTCTACACCGCATTTGTATGTCCGGGGCTCACATACGGTTCACAATGCTCGACAATGTACACAAAGTATGACGGCAAATTAACGGCATCTGAGATGAAGATGCTTCGCATGACAGCAAGAGTAGCAAAGCTTGATAGAATAAGAAGTTCGAGGATTCGAGGAAGCCTTCATGTAAAAGAACCCATCACAAGCAAGATAGAGCACGACCGGCTGAGTTGGTATTGTTCATGTTCAAAGGAGAGATCCTTCAAAAGGTAATATCAATCAAGGGTCCTACAAAATAGCACAAAAAAGGCAGACCAAAAACAACTGGATCACACAAATGCAAAAACACCAGCATTTGATTCAATCGATTTTGAAAAGAAAAACTGTATAACTTCCTCATAACGTAGAGCATATTGATATGGTGCCCCATTGAAAATTGAAAAAAAAAAAAAATGTTTAGGTCAAGTAAGGACCACCCTAATATACATACTTAGATCTACAAGGTTATGCTAAGGTTTTCTGGCCATTAAGAGCGTCGAGTGTCAAGTTGTGCATATCTTCTGCATTACCATTACTCGTAAACATATGCAAGGGACAATCAGATAATTTTTTTTCTTTTTTATAATCTGTGCGCGTCGAAGGGGATACGAATACCCTTAAACTGTTTCAGGGCACGGGCGTTTAGGAAAAGACGGAAGAGGAAGAGAGGAGGACCCTGTACACGTTGGCTTTAAATGTTTGAAGCTTGTAGTGAAGGGGAAATACAGAGATCATTCCACAATCCACTACGACGGAAGTTGGGCTTAAGGGTGAACTATGTGCAGAACGGTCTTGGGTGCACCAGACCAGATATGGGCGTTATATTCCAGCTTAGAGCGGATGAATGCCTTATAAATTGAGACCAGATCAGACGGGGTAAAATATTTCTTGCACCGTTAAAGGAATCCTAGATATTTTGCAGCATTTTTGGCGACCTCGAATATGGGATCGTTCCATCGAAGATGGTTATTAACACACATACCCAGAATGGTAAGTCTCTCGGTTTCAGCGATACAAGTACCATTCATGGATAATGGTTGAGGGTTATGGTTTCGCTTGAGAGACATTGAGTTTTGGAAGCATTAAATTCTACTCGGTTGGTTGAAGCCAATTTGATTATGCTATCCAGGTCGGAATGTAATGTGTTTAACATACTTTGCCGTTCCCCTTCTACGGCCGAAGAGCAAGGACGTGAAATAGAGAACGAATGTGAAAAACTTAGGGTCATCAGCGAACGAATAGATTGGATTAGAAGTTGCAGCCAAGAGAACATTTATAATAAGAAAGAGGGTCGGAGGACAAAACAGAGCCTTGGGGAACACCAGCATTTGTTTGGTGAATTGCAGACTTGAAGCCGTCCAAGACAACTTGTATTGAAGTCCCCGAAAAGTAATTTTTAATCCATTGAAGAAGAGACTCATCGACGCCATGTGCACGCACTTTCAACAAAGGAGTCTGATGCCAAACTATGTCAAATACCTTTGAAATATGAAGCGCGAACGTATTAGTTTCGCCGAAGTGATGGAGAGATTGGTTCCACTTCTCGGTGAGATATGGTTTATGGTTTGATGAGGATTGCCATAGTCACAGGCACTTGATGGTAACGTGCCCCATTTATGTAGGAAATCAGCGCAGCGGCCTTATTTGGTTCTTATCCTTTTGAGTCTTCATAAACGGAACCCAAGTACGCATATAGTAGGGTCGGCGATAATATTGTTTGATGCTGAAAATTCCGTCCAAGCTTTTGTCCACGCCTCTTTGACGTAGAAGTTAGAGTCGTGCAATTTTTTGGCTAATCTCATTGATGGTGTCTGTGATTTTGAATGGAAGCAGTCGTTGTCATAGGTAAACTCGTGAATTGGAAGATTTGTGTTGTTTTAGGTTTTAATGCATTCTCTAACCAGCATATTTCGATTCTTAATGAGGGTGGGGGAATGTTACTCAGCACTGAAAGTCACTCGATAGCCGTTGATATGATCGTTCCTGTAATTAAACGCTTTGAAATGTGAAGCTAGCTATCAATCTTCTTGGAATGAACACTATTCAGCTAGATGGGAGTTTCAAAGTCGGTTGAGTATATAAGACCGTTGAGTGTAGTGAACCAGGGAAGGCGCTCCAGGTGTTATTTGCAGTTTTTTTTTTTCGTATTTTCTCAGGAGTTCTAGATCTTTAGCGAGCGTTTCTCCAATAAAGGCTATATTATGGCTCTTTATGGTAATACCTAGGTCGTCTGCGTAAGTGAATTTATTAAACAGTGTTTCCGGTATATCATAGGTGTACGGGTTGAATAACAGTGGGGGTAGAACTGACCCTTGAGGTAGGTCGTTGTTGAGTTGTCTGGTCTTATTCGCACTGTAGTTGATGAAAACTTGAAATGGCCGATTGCTGAGCACGTTTTTTTATGAGTTTTGCTATTTTGAGATATGAAACCACTCTCAAAAGTTTAAAAGTCATGCCTGTGCGCCAGACTGTGTCGTAAGCCGCTGTAAGTTCCAAAAGTACAGCACCTGTTTTCAGCTTATTTTCGAAGCCAACATATGAGTGTCTAAGGCCAGAACCTGTAGCTGCGTTCTGATTGAAAATTAGTCTGTTCAACTGGTTAGTCTAACCCCTACGATCCTGTTATAGATGAGACGCTCCAGGATCTTATAGCAAATATTTAAGAGGGCTATAGGTCTATAGTTATTAGCTCTGTCATCTGGTTTCCCAATTCTTAAAATCGAAATTAAACTCTTCAGGAATTGTTCCTGATAATAGGATGTTGGTAAAGAATTTACGCAACCAAGCCTTTGAGTTTCTGTTTTCGTCAGTCCCTGAAGTTTTCCGAGATTTACAGCTGGCAATAGTAGCTTGTAGCTCAGCAATTCTTGATGGACTTTGTGTGATCTTTATCGGACTTGGCTTTGGAGCTTTCCATAATGCGATTTGCGATAAGATCCCAGTCGATCTTGGGCTTATGAGACGAGATGGAGTTAGTGCTTCCTAGTTTGAGAAGTAGGCCCCAAGATTTCCTGCTAGAACGTGTGTCAAAGTTTTCCGTTGTTTACTTCCATGGAATCAAGAGCGATCTATCGAGTGATTGCAGCAGTTCCTCTGTAACTTATTGGTTACTATTTTATTCGAATTCGTGATATATATATAGTTTTCTTTGCCCCACGAAAGCCGCGGGGTATAAATTTGTTCGCAGTATGGACTACGGTGCCAACGAGAGACAAGCTCCGATAGAATTTACTATTGCCATTTTATGCCAGCATCTAGGAGTACTGGGCGGTGTTGGCTATGAGAAAAGTCATGTAGAACTCGTCTGTGTCATCTATCTCCGCAATTGGATGTAACGAAACACAGATCGGGGTTAAAGTTCTTAAGCCATCTCCTTGAGTAGAATGTTCGTTTGTCCTTGGCGTCGAATATTAGTAATAATATAGTAAAAATATAATAGTAATAGGTGGTGTGTTTTTGTCCAGTCAGCTATGTGGTGAAGGGCACCTATGAGTGTGAACCCATTGATTTTCCCCTGGGCATAGAAGTTTGCTTCGTCCTTACAGTATGTTTCTTGGAGAATTACCACGTCTATTTTATTCTCCTCAAGTTATCGGTAGAGATGTTTGCATTTTGCTCTGCTTATGCCTTCGATATTCAATTGGCAGATACGGACAGAGGGTCCAATAACTTTTGTCAGGTAGCGCTGAGAAGTGTCCGTTAGGTGACTGGGATCCGATTGAATGTGCATCTGATAAATAAATTGTTGAAGTTACAGTTTTCCGGGAGTTCGGAATCACGTTGAGTATGTTCGGCATCCTGATGTGAATAGACTTTTAGAGTTACCAAGGGTGCAGCGCGAGGAGCTTATCTATTCTTCACACCTCAATGGTAATTATTTTACCCGATAAAACCTATGTTCAACTCGGTTGCTAGATTCCCATCACTATCACCAATAGAGTTCAATTCTACCATTTATAGGTTCACATGTGAACAGAGGCGGGTGTACTTCCGCTTCGTCCATTTTCGAGCTGTACTGACTTTATGGCGAAAAATTCGCCGTTAAATACAACCGGAAACTCAATTGTTCCACAGAAAAAAATCCTGCACTTATACTCTGAATAGGAAATGACTTACTCGATAACAATGCCCGGCTTTTACCCCCATTCCATTATCCTGGTGTTGTATCGAATATCGGCAACTAAACTATTGCCTCTACCCACTGTCTGTCTCCCTTTTCATTCTCCACCCGCTAAAACGTAATAGTGGTGGAAAATTCTCTGGAAATTTCGAGGGGGATTTAGAAAATTTAATGAATTTATTGGGCCAGTCGCAGGATG
Source organism: Pocota personata (assembly GCA_963082735.1). Taxonomy (NCBI): domain Eukaryota; kingdom Metazoa; phylum Arthropoda; class Insecta; order Diptera; family Syrphidae; genus Pocota; species Pocota personata. The sequence continues at coordinate 41,414,378 of OY720429.1, read as the reverse complement.
TTTTGTTGTTTGCCTCATATACAAACGCAAAACAGTAATCAGCATGAAAATCTTTTCACAACTTTTGCACGAGCACGGGTGGCAAAGAGGAAAAACCGGGAAAATTGGAAAAGTGTTCGCCGCTTCCGATTCGTTATTGTTTTGGAAAATCTCTATAAAGTGCTTTTAACCGTTTAATTTGAATGTGCACAAACACACCCATCGGGGTGTCCTTTTTCGTTGGCAAGTCTTAAATTCGAATTTAATTAGAATTTAATCTGACATAGAGTCAGTGTGGCAGGGCAGAACCTCTCTTCCACTTTGGTTGGTTGGTTGGTTGGTTGATAGGGAAATATTTAACTTTACTTCCGCATCCTTTCTGTGTCCACTAATTGAACAGATGTTCACTTAAATCCTGCATCACGAGTTTGTGTCTTTTTCTTCTTTTTATTTCCTGGAAGCTTTTTAAATGGATTTTGATTATCGACTTTGTTAAATCCTTTCATTCTTCGGTTTTTTTTTTTTCTTAAGTTCAGGATGTACAGGAAGTCGCTAATTGAACGAAAACGAATAGAATGCTGATTAGATGGTTGTACAAGAAAAGTTTTTCCCTTTTTTCTATCATTTCTTACTATCTACTCAATATGCCGTCTCTAACACTGCCTGATTGATAGCAGTAGAACAACCATTTGTATTTTTCTCTGTCAAATTAGGTTCGGATTAAAATATTTTAAATAATTTGGGACCTCTTCGCGATGTTAATTGAAAATCAGAAAAAATAATCAGTCCCAAACGGTTCCCCACTGTTCTTAAAGATGTTGTTTCAATTTTTCACTCTGGTTCTGACATGCAAACAGAATACCATGCAGCCCACCAAACAATTATGTACACAATCTAATCGGTCGACCGGATGACACTGGTGGCCTGTTGCAAATATAGGGTTGTTCATTTCGTGGTTGGGATTGCACATCCATGCCGAATGGCATCTGTCAAATCCATCTGTCATCCATAGTGACAGGTAGTTAGTTGTTGCCTTGTCATTTTACAATGAACATGCCCCGATTGGGTGCTGGAAAGTCAATAATTTGACGCCGCTATGTAAACAAACAAAATTGCAGAATGTGAGGTTTTATGAATCCAAATGTGATTGTTCAGAGGTATCCACCACGGGTGCCAGTTTGGTGGACCGGCCGGCCGTTTTTTTTTTTTTTTAAAACGACGAAGGCGCCCAGTTACGGTGGATTTACTGCACTATGGTTAAATGATAGCCAACTTTTTCTCACTTGAGGTTGGTGACATTGATGTGAGCGATATGTGGTTTCAACAAGATGGGGCTACGAGCCACACAACACAGGTAAATTCGGCTCTATTACTCGAAAAGTTTCCCGGCCGCTTAATATCAAGATTTGGCGATATCAATTGCCCACCAAGATCATGTGATCTGACCCTATTGTATTTCTTTTTGTCAGACAATGCTCAAACTTTGGAGCACTTAAAAACCAACACCCGCGATGTCCGCAATACAGCAAGAAATGTGACGAGAAGCCATCGACAATTTTTTTTTGTTTGGGTTTTGTTGTTCTTTTCAATATAAATAAACTTATACTACTTAAACACCTAAAAAACTATGTAAGCCGGCCAAGGCAAAAATATGGCGGCCAACTTTGCCGTACTAGGCCTACCTCGGATCAAAAGTGATCGACGAGGGAGCTCCCTTTAGTAACCACCAGAATTGCTGGTGTTGCTTGTTCACATCTTTAACATAGTGCCCCGATACCGATCTACTGAATCGGAGACGCTCCTCATTGCTCTGTGCGACGTCTCGGGTGGAGTTAAGCCGCCTATCCACAGTTGTCCGGGCAACGTGGAATGTTAGCGGCACCGCTGATCTATCCTGTATCAGACTTGCGTGATCGAAATAGAGGAATGCTTCTGGGGGGACAAAGCCGTTAGGGCACACCCTCTCATGGTATCTATGGTTGGGGTAATAAGCCCCGAAGAACAGGTTATTCACCGAGGTCATTGCTCTTGCAATGTGCCTTGTTGTATAGGACCTCATTAGAATAGAATTTTTTGTACTGAGACTCTGGTGTTCAAGTGAAGGCAAGCCCGAAGGCAGGCCCTCTCAAACAACCGAATCCTTTTCATCCTACTTGCCCCTATGTTAAACCACACGGGGCACCCGTATGCGAGCATGGTCCGAATGAGGGCTGTGTAGCAGATTACCTTTACCCTTGCATCGAGTTGTTTGCTATAAAAAAGTCTCTTTGTAAGGCAGCTCGGGCCCTGGCCAGAGCAGCATCTGCATGTTTGTTAAAATATAGATATTGGTATAGCCAAAGTCAAAGGTATCTGACCATATTTTAACACGCAAGTGGACACCCGAGCTGTCCAACGATTGAGAACTTTCGCCAATTCTTTCTGGTATCCCTAGAGGCCAGAGACAACGGCGTTATGAATAGAATGGTTTCCGAATTCTGAAGGTTGAATCAGTCACACTGCAAGAGTGTTACAATGACGTCGATCTTAGGTCCTGATCTGTAAGCAATCAAACCGTCTGCGTACGCTATCGCGTTCTGAAGAGAACCTATCAGATCAGCCGAATAAATATTCAAAAGTATCGGCGAATTATCCGCACCCTGTTGCAGACCAGTTTTAATTTCGAACATCCCAGCAGAAGTCACATTGCCATTTTTTACAACGAACTTTCTACTGGTGAGCATATTAAGCAATATGTAGGTACAGTAGTAGTTAAAATCCTAAAGCCGAACCTGCTCAACTTGTAAAAGAGCCCTTCCAACCATACGGTATCGAAGGCCTTTTCCAAGTCAATCAGGCAGTCCCCCGTGCATTGGTTCTTGCTTTTCGTTCCATTGGATATCCGACACCAGTTTAGACGCGGCATGTATTGTATCATGACCCGCCTTGAAACTGAATTGGTTATCCGGAACAATGTTATTGTCCTCAACCCACCTAATCAAGGCTCTATTGATCACTTTTTCGAATACCTTACTGATATTCGGAAGGAGACTTATCGACCGGAGATTTGCCGGAATTGAGGCGTCCTTCACTTACCTTGTACACATCCTCGAAAATAGTTCCTATAGCCCCCACATTCTCCTGAGGATCTTCGATCACAAAAAAGTCGTCATCATCAACAGCGTCCCTTGGATCTATTCCTGCCGCTGTAAGTAAGCGTTTATTGTTCGTTGTTCGGGGGATTTTCAGACACGGAATTTTATTAACATCGTTCGACCGCCTATAATTTGCTCTAATTAGTATTTCGGGGTTCTTTATCAACGATTTCAGCATCCTAACCTCCGAGTTCTGTCTGTCAGTAAACTGCCTATACAAGGTTTTTAGTTTTGTAGGCAATCTACTTTTTTGTACGTACAGTGCGTCGATTGTTGCATTGCGGGACACGTTGTCAGTTGGTCGATACCGGGGTATCGTACTGTACATCGTTCATTTAATTGCTTTGTTCTACTTTGCAGCTTTCAAAATTTAGTCACCCTGTTCGAGCTAACACTGAAAAACCAACCCAGGAAGTGAGCAAGAGTTATGTTCTCATTCTCATCCCTTACAAGTGCGCCAATGTGTATTGTAGCGCATAATAAACTTAGCTGCGTGATTCCCGATTGGCTGGTGCTTCTAGTACTCATTGTCACAACCCACGCGATATAAAGAGGTTTTTGTGTTAAAGAGCTATAGGATTTAAAATTCAAATAAAACATACACATGTTGAACAAATCAGCCTTATATTCGAATGATAAATTTATGGTACTAAATAAATTTATGGTACTACTAGCATTTGAGGCCATATCTCACGAATGGTGAGCTCGATGTTGGCTTCCAAGGCTGGAATTGCTGTTGGATAGTCCGCATAGACCAACGACTTCAAATACCCCCACATAAAATAGTTCAGCGGCTTCAAAACACACGATCTTGGAGGCCAGGCCACAGGTCTATTTCTGAAGATAATGCAGTCATCGAACCTTCAGTAACTCGATGGTTTCGCCGGCAGTATGGCATATGAAACCATCCTGTTCAAACCAAATGTTCTGCAGACTAAGTTCACGTACTTTTGGAAACAAAAAATCGTTGATAATGGCTCTGTGCGGGGCGCCATTGACGGTGATATTTCGATTTTCTTAATTTTTGAAGAAATAGGGCCCAATGATGACGCTAGCCCATAAGCCGCACCAAACAGTGCATTTTTCGGGGTGATTGGGTAGCTGATGGATCACTTTTGAATTTTCCTCGGTCTAAATTCGACAATTTTCCTTATTAACAAAGCCACTGAGATAGAAGTGAACCTCAGCACTGAACAAAATCAATCACTGAACTGACCAATTGAATCTTGTAAGCGTGTAAATCAAGATCCTTGCACAAAATCTTTCACAAAATCCATGGACACAGGCCAAGTACTTGCGCACCATGATGGTCGATTATGTTAACCGTAAAATTGGCTTAGCGCTCAATAAACATTTTTTACTGAACACTGATTTTTGAAATAAATTTGCACAATTTGTAAACGCTGCTCACACGTAAGTCTTTGCATGATGATTTTCCAAACAACACTGAATAAATAGATGGTGTCAGCTGTCAGTTCAAAACCGCTGTCTGAGTGTTGCCATATTGAAAAAAAAAACTCCTAAAAAACACCCTTTACACGGATCACTTCACAAGGTATATTCGTCCTACACGAAACTTGCGTTGAGACTCAGTACTCTAATAGTTACGATAAATATTCCCCAGAATTTAAACGATGTTGCAAACCAGCATCAAGAATTAATACATATGGAAGGGCAATAGGGGGTGGTCTTTATGGATTTAAAACTGAACTACAAAGGAATGACATAAGAATCAATTTTTAAATAAAAAATAACATTGAAATAATACAAATTCGAAGGGAAAAAGATAGGTTTAATATAATACCACTTTATTTGAGAGGAGAAACATGGTGTAATGACTTCAAAATGCTTAAAAATATGTTCGTGGAAAATGCACCAGTTGGCAGTATTTTGATTAGGGATATGAATGTAAAAATAGGCAAACAGCAGCAGGTATTGACATGCCCCGCAGGGGTAAACTTGAATATCTACGTATCGAGATCATCTAAAGACAAAATGATAAATCGGAGGGGAAAATATTTAATAAATTGGCTGAATGACAATGGAATGATAGTGCTAAATGACAGAGTAGGCGGTGATGAAAATTGTGAAATAATCTACATTTCAACAGTCGGAACCTCAGTAAATGACATCTGTAATATACAACAGAAAATATAAGAGACGTTCTTTAGAAGGTCCACATAACATTTTTTATGAAATGCTTGTTAACGCTCCAGAAAAATTAATAACCCTACTATCAAAATCGTACTCAGACATGTTAGAGAAAGCAACAGTCGAGGATAGCTACTTCAGACGATTATATTTCAGACATTCAATAAAAATGATCCAAATGAGGTACAAAATTACAGTGGAATCTCCTGCTGGAATGATGCAAAATCGACTAAGCACAAAGTTTTTAACGAATTTCAAGCCGGATTTTGAAAAGGATACTCGACTATAGATAACATATGTACACCCCGTTCCGCACTATTAAAATTATACATATATGTACAGGATGCGCCATCTTTTATGTCGGTATGTAATCATTAAATAACTTTGACATTTATCAACCGATTGACTTGAGCAGACATGTTTTTGAAACGTCAATTCAGTGCAATTTTAACCATGAATCGCTTCACACCGAAACAATGCGCCGAAATAGTGACGTTGTACATTGAAAATATTCGTTCAGTTGTGTTAACTCAACGTGCATATCGTCGAAAATATCGTGGCCAACAAGCACCGTCTGACAACACTATTTGTCGTTTGGTGTCGAATTTCGTTGAGCACGGGACAGTGGGAAATCGTCGACATGCCGTTCATCAACGATCAAGACATTCCAATAAACTGGTTGAAGCGGTAAGAGAGAGTGTTGACGAGAACCCACATGTGTCGTATCGTCACCGCGCTCAACATTTTGGGTCAGTGAAACCACCTTGTGGCTCATTTTGAACGATGATTTGCGTTTGTTTCCGTATAAAGTGCAACTGACTCAAAAATATTGCCACGTCGCTGGGAATACGGCCAAACAATCGCTCGTATGGTTGACACTGAACCGGATTTTTGGAAGCAAATTTTGATGATGGACGAGGCCCACTTCGCATTTTCTGGCACTGTTAAAAAGCAAAATTGCCGCATTTGGGGAACGGAGAATCTGCATGATCAAAAAGTGACTGTTTGGGCCGGCGTTTGCGCCAAAACGATCATTGGGCCATTTTTCTTCAGAGAAGGTGAAACAGTCGATGGGAATCGATATCGGTGGATGTTGGCTCATTATGTCTGCCCACAAATGTGTGAAAAAGGTCTGAACGGTTACTGGTTTCAGCAAGACTGTTCGCCATGTCACACTACAATCAAACAATGCAGTTTCTGCAACGAAAATTCCCTGGACGTGTGCTGTCAAAAAATTGAGACATTGACTGGACACCCAGATCTCCAGATTTGACCCGTCAGGACTTATTTTTGTGGGGTTATTTGAAAAGCAAAGTGTACGCCAGCAAGCCTCAGACAATTGACGAGTTCAAGGCAAACATTCGTGCCGAAATCATCGCTATACCGCCCGAGATGCTCGAAAAAGTGATGGAAAACGTAGCAAAAAGAACACATTTTGCTTTGGTCAATAGAGGCGGCCACTTGATTGATGTTGAATTTAAAAACTAGTCCAAACAAATTGTAAAGGACCAAATTAAATGAAAATACCTCATATATGGAAATCGGTTTTTTTAAAAAGTTATTCAATATTCACATACCGACATAAAAGATGGCGCACATTGTATAAGTAGGTACGATTGCAGTTTTTCTGTTATTCTTAAAAAAAAAAAAAAAAAATACTAAAGTCGATAACGCATTAGTGCTCTAGACCGCGACAAAGTAGTTTGTGAACAGTTAAGGAACTTTAAGATGGTTTTGTGCGAAGCAGAAAAAGGACGTATTCACGCTCTTCATTGTGAAAACAGCAGACGTTGTGGGATGCCACGAAAACCCTTTGAGATAGCTTTTGAAGAAATTAAGCTCGACGGACAGAACGAAGAGGCAACCTGGGAGCGGAAGCCGAAAAAAAAGACAAGACGGCAAGATCGGATTTTGGAGCGCATGTCTCTCGAAAAGCCATTTGAAACTATCAAGGAATTGAGAAAAGACTTGAACAAGAGATGCTCTATTAACACCAGCATACGGAATGTTCAACGCTGGCTAAATCAAGTGGGTCTTCAAGCCCGTAGGTAAAAAAGCCGCATCTCTCTGCAGTAATGAAGAAAAAAAAGATTTACGTGCGCCAAACAGCACCGGGAATGGACCGAAAATGATTTTCTGGTGAATCCAAATTTAATTTGATTGGACCTGATAGAAAGCAGACAGTGCGAAGGAGAGCTAAGGGGCGATATGTAGACGAATGTTTGCTTCCCACCGTTAAGCATGCATGACAAATTGGGGTCTTGGCCGTTTTTTGCTTTTAGACGGTTCCGTATTGAGGCGAAATACAAAGAAATCTTTGCTGATGGTGTTGTTCCTAAAATAGAGGAGTTATGCTGCTACATCCCAAATCCCATATTTCAGGATGATTCCGCTCCCTATCATAGCCCTTAATTCGTGAATAAAAACAAATTTTAACTTAAAATTTAAACACAAAACCACCAGACATTGGCCTCGAATCCCTAAATTGCCCAGGAAATATCCCTGACCTTAATATAATAGAGAACTATTGGTCAATTATGGGTCAGAAAGTAGGCAATAAGGGACCTAAAACAATTGAAGGGCTCAAAACAATCATAGAGGAAGTGTGGACTAAAGATATAACAACAGGGGAAATCGAAAAACTGTATGACTCTATGCCGCGAAGGGTCCAACCGGTCATAAAGGCTAAAGGCGGTGCAACAAAATGCTAAGGAAAAATAAAAACTGGATTCCTCGTAATAATAAATAATTAGTGTTATTTAATGTTCCCTTAATTACTTTTAATAAAAAAAAGTAGAAACATTTTTTTATTGATGTTTAGTACCATACAAATTCCCTGCTCTTGCACTTTTGTCGCATTTGTGGGAAATTGAGCCACCTATCGCTGTTTTATAAACTCAGTAACATGAGCATATCAACCAAAACCAAGGCGGCCGTGTCAATGATAAATCGACTACACAAATACTGCGAATTCTTGAACATGACAATATACATGGACAAATCCAAAATAATGATATTTAAAAAATCTGGAAAGAGAGGGCCAGTCCAGCCAAAAAATGGCAATTTTGTGCTGTAGAAATTGAAATGGTAAATAAATACAAATACCTGGGAGGGAGAAGAAATTGCTAAATCCAGTCTGAATAGCACATGTTAACCTTTCAGCAAAGTTCAAATATTCAGAGCAGTGATACAGTCTATTTACTGCTATGTGGCCCAGGTATGGGGATTCAATCCAAAGAAACCTTACATAAAAAACTTTTCAAATTGCGTCTGTCAACACTAAAGCGTCACACGGAGTACGAGTATATCCAAAAAACAATTTTCCGATATGAAGTACTTCGCCTATGGAGAAAGTCATAGAAAGGAAAATATATTGGTTTAATGAATGGCAGAAAATCGGCGGTAATGTAAATGGAGCAGAAACACAATGGCAATATTAGAATCTTTGAGAACTGAACAAATTAGGAAAAATCTGGTCGAGGCAAAAAATAGCACACATGGCCTATATGCAAAATTAAACCACCATTTGCCTACAGTTTCGCACGCTAAGTTGATTGAGGTCCCTTTCCACTTGCGTGCTCCACCTGAGTCACGGTCATTCTCTACTGCGCCATCCCTCGGAAATGAATTCGAAGATTTTCGGCCGGAGCATTGGTGTCCATGCACTCTACATGACCCAGCCACCTCAATCGTTGGACCTTCACTTTCCTGGCTAAGCTGATGTCGCTGTACCGTTCGTCGTTGTATCTCCTCCTCCACTCACCATCTATGCAGATGGGACCAAAAATCACCCGAAGAATTTTCCTTTCAAAACAGCCACGTGCAACCTCATCCACTTTTGATAAAGTCCATGCCTCTGCGCCATAGAGTAGGATTGGGATAATTAGGGTTTTATAAAGGGTCACTTGAGTTGTCCGAAAGAGGGCTTTGCTATTCAATTGCCTTCTTGGTCCAAAGAAGCAGCGTTTGATCTCAGCGCTGGTATCGTTGTCTGAATTTATAGCGGAGCCTAGGTAGACAAAGTTACTAACTACCTCAAAGTTAGGGTGATGTCCTGCACGAGACGTCGATGTTGGTTGTTCTTTCTTGTTGACAGCAAATACTTGGACTTGCTCTCATTGATCGTTAAACCCATTCTCGCCGCTTCCGCCTCAATAATCATCAAAACGTTACTGATATCACCCTGCGTTCTTCTGATTATGTCAATATCGTCGGCGTATGCGAGTAATTGGACGGACTTTTGAAATATTGTGCCCCTGGTGTTGGTGCGTGAGTTTTGCACTATTCTTCACTATTCTTTCAAGAAAGATGTTAAAGGAATCGCATGACATCAAAGGTCTCGGTGGGGTCTTTACCGACCTTGATGCAGCGTGCATTCTCTATCGTCACAAACGGATGAGTTTGGAAGGGATGTCAAAACTAGACATGGCTTTATATACGAGTAGCTCGTCTCTATAAATGCTGTCATATGCGGGTATCGATTTGAAGCTCCTGGGTTTTTTCCAAGATCTGCCGTAGTGTGAATATTTGGTCGACAGTGGACATTCCTGGCCTAAAGCCACACTAATATGGACCGATCAGGTTGTTGATGAAACGCCTCAGGCATTCACACAACTCGGCAGATAAGGTCTTATAGGCTGATGCCTCTGTAGTTGGCGTAGTTCAGAGGGTCACCATTTTGGAGAAACCACCATACAGGATATACATATTTCAATGATGCTTGCAAAAACTAGTAAATTTCATAAACTTTTAAAATTAGAACAGGACTGGTCGGACTGAATGCAAAAGAAGAGGACTATTTTTTTTTTTTTTTTTTTTTTATAATTTGCGCGCGCCAAATGGGATATGAATACCATTAAATTATTTCAGGGCACGGGCGTTTGCAGAAATTGAGAGAGAGAGAAAGGAAGATTGGTGTAGTGGGTTTGAAACTTAGGTGGTATTAAGTTTCAGTAAACTCCAAGGGTGGCATCCAGATAACTGGGGAGCTTGTTTGTTTTGATTTTTGTCGTTGCTCATGATTCACAGTATTTTTTTCCCTCCACCTGATGTCATCATCACGATCAAGTTGCATTTAAGCCATATGACCACTCTACTGCCAGTGTTATGCCTTCGCAGTAGAGTTGACTAAGCTTTCGCAATTGATCGACTTTTTTATTTATTTCAAACGAAATAAATAGATGATTGTTGAGATCAGGATTTGAACCGTGAACCAAGAGCGTGACAAGCGTTGATGTTACCACTACACCACGGCCACCCTTCAGAAAATGCTCATTATTTAACCTTAAGGATGATGAAACCGTGGCTCACTTTATGGAAAAATGTTCAATACTAGCAGGACAACGAATTAAATATTTCCTACTCGTTGATGAACTTAACTTTTAGCTTTATTTAATACATAAATTAAAATAATAAAATTAAGAACAACACTCACCAACGACGACAGACATGTCAAAGTTGTAATACTTTTTTCTGTTGTCTCGTTCGTATTGTTCAGATTTAAGACTCATGCAAAGTCGGAAGACGAAACAGGCCATCAAATTAAATTTTCCAAAAATGCCTTCGAAGACTGAATAATTTTCTTGAACATACGTCCAGTATTTGAATGTCATATCCTCACATATGGAAACCGTGGCTTATTGGTTAAGTGCCCGATCACAAAAAGTTTTTTTACGGTCCCACCTCTCGCGAACGTCTGATAAATATCCGAGAGTAAAATCGTCATGAAAAGCTTCTCTCAGTCGAAAAAAATTGCCCTTCGGAAACGGCACAAAACTGTAGGTCCCAACCATTCGTGAGGAGCACTGCACTAGTGGCTGCGAGAAGCTGGGCCAGGCCCTACATTGTGCTGTTAGTGCCAGAATATTTATTTATTTATATCCTCACATATGCCCAAAATGACTTATGTAGATATAAATTTTGAATGAAATCATCCAAGACGTAACCCATATATGACCAGTTTATGAAGTCCGCTAATAAGTAAAGTACCGTTATTCGATTTGTTTTAAGTAGTAGCAATCACCCGCATTACCCAAAATATGAATTTTTACCGAAGTTGTTGGAGTCGTTTTCGAGATATTTGTTAAAATTGGTCCGAAGTAAGTAGGTACGTGTGGTTGTGACAGCATACCATGCTGAAACATAATTAGCGCAGAGGCGCCGTTTTAATACCACAACTCAAGTGACCTAATTTGTTGTAAAAACTGGCGTTGGACTTGTGTGAAAGGAAAGAAAAGATTATTTAAATCCACCCCGTGGCATTGAGGAAACTAATGATGTCCCCGGTGCTTGTCTCCGCTAACTCACTAATATTATCAAAAAGGTGTCTGCCAAGTATAAGGTGTCTAACCCTACTAAGAGCCGGGCACTTACAAAGGAAGTGAAGGATTGTTTCAGGCTCGATGGCCACATTGCAGCTACGACAATGTGCATTAAAAGTAATGCCCAGTCTGGCTGCGTGGACCCCTATGGGCCAATGGCCAGTGCTAATTACCAGAACTCTAGCAATAACTGCCCGGTTTCTGTTTAATAGCTCTTGTGTTCTGCGCCAGTTTTACTTGGGCCACATCTGCCTGGATATGACACAGTTTTGCAACCCTCGCCATCTATTACCAGCATCTGCAAGGAAATGAGCAAACATTCTACCCTAAAGGGCCCCTAACGGAATGTTGACATCCTCCGCATGGGAGCAGTCAAGGGCAGATCCCTGCCTCGCCAATTCATCAGCCCTTTCGTTTCCGTCAATGTTACTATGACCAGGCACCCAGATGAGGCTGATCCTAGACCGATGACCGAGTGCGGCAAGCTCCTCCTTGCATTGTTCAACAAGTTTGGAGGAGGAAGCCGCAGGTAGGATGGCTTTGGTAGCGGCCTGGCTATAGTGTTAAGTTGTATCGATGTATGTTTGAAGAGACGGCACGCCTCTCGTACAGCAAGAACTTCCGCCTGGAATACGCTGCATGAATTGGGTAGACGGAATGAACTAGAGATATTGAGGGATTCAGAAAAGATTCCCGCCCCTACTCCGCAGTCCATTTTCGACCCGTCAGTGAAAATTGTTGTTTTGAACTCGTTTGTCACCGCGCTATATTTCCATTCCGCCTTGGAAGGGAATCTCACCATCATTGCGAAAGTTTACCCTGGGAATTATGTAGTCGGTCAGATTTGCCGCCAACTCCCGAGGTAGCAGATTATGGATGCTGTTGTGACCGTAAAGACTATCGCACCAGCTACCTGTTTCTCTTAATCTAACCGCACTACATGCTGATATGTGCTTTATATGAAGGTCGAGTGGTATAAGGTGAAGGATTACGTTCAAGGCTTCAGTTGGGCATGTTCTCATCGCCCCTGTAGCACCTAGCAATCCTTTCTACTTTGTTGATGAGTTTTGTAATGTATGCTTCATTAACCGCCGGCCACCAAACTAGCGATCCATAGGAAAGAATAGGGCGCACCACCGCAGCATACATCCAAATGACCATCTTCGGACGGAGTCCCCATTTCTTACCGAATATTTTGCTACAAGCATTAAAAGCCAAACAAGCTTTCTTTACTCGCTGTTCAATGTTAAGCTTCCAGCTTAATTTAGGGTCAAGTACCACACCTAGGTACTTAGCACTAGATGATAACGAGAGTAATTGGTTATTAAGCCTTGGAGGCTTGAAAGCTGGTATTTTGTGGTAAAGAGCATCAGTTCAGTTCAGTTTTGCTCGGATTGACGCTAAGTCCACATCCAGTGGCCCATGTGCAAATCTTATCCAAGGCACCTTCCATAATCTCACTGATCACAGAAGGAAACATCCCCGATAGCAACACTACCACATCATCCGCATATGCGACAACCTTGACTCCGTCTCGGTCAAGCCTACAAAGAATTTTGTTGATTACCATAAGCCAAAGAAGAGGAGAGATAACCCCACCCTGAGGAGTTCCCCTTACAACGGATATGGTGGAAACACTATTACCGAGTGTCGATAGAATGATTCTGGTTTTTAGCATAGTCACTATCCACTTGCTAATAAACTCCCCTACACTCAGTTGGGACAGAGCTTCCTGAATCGATTCAGTACTAACGTTATTGAAAGCACCTTCAACATCTAAAAAGGTGGCGAGAGTAAATTGTTTGTAGTGTATTGTCTTTTCTATCGTACGGACAACTTCATGGAGCGCCGTCTCAGTCGATCGCCTCTTAGTGTACGCATGCTGAGATTTTGATAGAAGGGATGTATCTATTGTATTACGGATGTGCGTATCTAATATACGTTCCAACGTCTTAAGGAGGAAAGATGACAAGCTGATGGGTCTGAAATCCTTTGCAGATTCATGCCCCCGCTTTCGGGATAAACACAACACGAACACGCCTCCAACTCAGGGGGACGTGGTTTAGAAGAATACAGCTTCTATAGATCGGAACTAGCCAAGGGACCACCTGATCCAGTGTTTTTTGCAGCATTACCGGGAGTATGCCGTCAAGTCCAGCCGATTTATAGGGAGAGAAGCTGGAAATGGCCCAAGAGGTATTAACCTCTGTAATTGTTGTCTTAATGTCATTCCAAGATGAGGATTGCACATCTTGAGGGCAATTTGAGTGAGTAAACGTTTGTTGATTTCCGAGCTGCCCCATAGCGTATGTCTGGCATTCGCATCGCAGCCTAAAATCAATTTGCCATTTTTCTCCGCGATCGCTGATGTCAGCTGTCGTACCTCGTCAGACGGTGATGGACTGTCTCGATCCATGTAAGTTGAGGAAATAAAAGGAGTATCAGTTGCAATCTCCAATTTAACTACAGTTAAATCGGCAGATCTAAAATTAGGGCATAGAAATACATTTATATGTTTTTTTTAGTTAGGATGCAGGTCCTAGGTTTATTACTAACCTGGTTAATGGTATTGTAGAAGATGTTGTACCGGCTGTCCTTCAGCCCTTTAACGGCTGAACCTTTCACCCAGGGCTCCTGAATAAGGCAAATGTCTTCCTCGCCTAGAAAAAAACGCAGATTATCTGACGCACTCTTCGGTAATGGCGTCAACAACCATGTCCTCCGACAACTTGTCGGTGCCATCAATTTCGCCTGTCTCATCGTCAGGACCAGAGGGGCGGAAAACCTTGATGGTCCGAAGTAAAGTATCAATAATTTTGAAGTTTTCGGATTTTGACTTGGATTGTGACCCCACAGATCTCAGATATAAAGTTTGAAGTTTAGGCTATAGTCAGTGGTACAGATGGACAGACGAACATTCTGTCGAATGGACAGAAATGCAGGACCTACTTTTTGGAGCTTCTTTATCTATCTTGATCTTTAAAGGAGCAAGTAAAATGACGGTCAAGCTTGAAAATGCTTCATATGCTTTAGCGTTTGTTACAGTTATACAGTACTCGTATTATACTTTATAGTATGTACAAAATTGAGCCGTTCTGAGTTTTTTATTATTTTAACCAAATAATTCTAATTAGGCACCTAAACGGCAGAGCCGATTTTTATAAGGAGGATATTAAACGATTCGTCATTTTATCGGAAGTGAGGTTAATTATTCGGATGTGCGAAACAAACAAGCTGACGCACGGTAGACACCATCTTGTCTATATCTCATATTTTTACAAGTTTTCAAAAACTGGGTGGGCAAAAATTCTCGTCTTTAGTCCTTCCCACAGAAGCCCGCCGGAAATCGCTAAATACATCCGTACTTTCTCTCGGCTAAGCACTTACACACATGTCTCAATCATGTGCAGTAGTTTATTAACAAGTAGGTGGATGTAGGAGGTATCCGTGCTGATGACTAGCTAATGAATAACCAGAACTGGTGTGAACGGTCCCTGCTGATGGCCAGGCGAGGTCGGTTAGTATAAATGCCTTATCTTGGTATGTGGGCGCTGCCAGATGGGACTCCTTATTCCGAGTATTCACTCGTGCTTTCACAAATAAAAAAAAGAAAATAATATCTTATCAGGTCTCAGGTAGATCTTGACGGTATTCTACTCATTATGCTGGAGAAAACTCAAGACCGAGTAGTCCCTTGACTGGTATTGATTTTTAGAAGCTGTATATCATTAAATTAAGTTCCCTTGAGCTGAAGACACGTTCGAGTGGTTTTTATTCCGAAAGTTGGAAAGTGTAGACATGAATCCGAGAAGGATTTTCAACCCGTTAGCTTTTCTTGTTCCTTACATAAGGCACTGAAACCTATCTTAGACGGTAATATAAGAAAAATTCTCGAGACTTTCTCAGTATCCAAATCCTAGCACGAAGAGAAATCCGTAGAAACGACCCTCCATGAGGTGGTGCAAAACGATTGAAAACATTATCACTACAAATATATACCCTAGCTACCTTCTTGAACATTGAAGGCACGTTTAATAATATCCTAACTAAAGCAATTCAGGAAGCACTCACCGAATTGGGCGTTAATGATTTTATTAGTCACTGGGTAGTATCCCTGTTAAAAAGCAGAATTATTCAGTCAAACCTAGGTAATTTCATTCTTACTAAATTCGTAGATCTCTATCTACACAACACCTCAGGGTAGGGTTTTATCACCACTTCTATGGATTATGGGAACGAACAAAATCCTGTTAAGACTTGACGGAGACGGTGTCAAGGCTGTCGAATATTTGGATGGCGTGATTAGTGAAGTCATGGAAGGCGCGTTGGATAAGGTAAGCACTTCGGCCACTAGTTGTGGACTAAAGTCAATCCAAACAAAACTGAACTGATACTTTTTACCACCAAAACCAAAATACCAACTTTTACGACTGGACGGCTAAACAACCAATTACTTTCCTTATGCACCAGCGCTTGGTTTTTAGGAGTCATGCTTGCAGTAAAATCTTATGGATATATACAGCGGTAATACGTCCAATACTTACGTATGGGTTACTAGTTTGGTGGCCTACCCTGAGTAAAGACTACAACATTAAACTAATAATCAAAGTGCAAGGAACGGGCTCTGTAGGCACTAAGGGTGCCATGCGGACATGTCCGACGGAAGCTCTGAATGCGCTTTTTGCATTTTCTGTCACTTGATCTCCATACTAAATACATTTCAGCATTTTGTGCGGTCAGACTCAGAGAATCAGGATGCTGGTCTGCTAGACCTTACGCACACAGCAAGATTCGTTACCAGGAGAACTGGGGAAAACCCTGGCCGACTACACCACACCCAAAATAAATTTTCAACACAACTTCACAGTCGATTTTCCATCCAGAGTAGACTGGGAAAGAGGACAAGTCATAAAGAATTTCAAAACAACTATTTAAACCTACGATCCGGACTGTGGGGTTCTATCAAGGTTCTGATAACAACAACATCAGCTTCCAAGCTAGTGGAACAAGTTGAGAAGATGTCTCTTCTTTATAGGGTGACCAGATGAGAACGGTAGGAAAATAAATTTAAATAAAACAATAACGGTGTAAGATTTTAGTTTTATTTTGAAGCTACATTCATGACATAAATAGCACATCATTTAAATAGTCGCCTCGGCTTCGCTGGCATTGCTTCAAGCGGTCGGTCCAATTTTTGATGACTCGGTCCAATATGTGCGGCGTTATTCCGGCAATAGCGTCACGAATGTTGGACTTGAGCTCGTCGAAAGTGGTTGGCTTGTTAGCGTAGACTAAGGACTTGACGTAGTCCCACAGAAAATAATCGAGGGGCGTCAAGTCGCATGATCACGGCGGCCAATTAATGAACGCTCCTCATAAGATGATCCAGTCGCCAATTTTCTCCTTCACCACTTCGAGCGTTGCGTCGTTTGTATGGCATGTAGCGCCGTCTTGTTGGAACCGCAGCTCTGATATATCGATCTTGTCGAGTTCTGGCCACAGAAAGTCACATCGCTCTATACCAAGGATCACCGTTCTATACCCAGGACCATTGACGGTAATGGTGTCTCCTTCCTCATTTCGAAAGAAATAAGGTCCGATGATGCCGCCGTGCCATAAACCGCACCAAACAGTTAAATTTTGTGGATGCATTGATGCTTGGTCGATCACTTGTGAATTGTGGTCACTCCAATAACAGCAATTTTGCTTCTTGACATAGCCGCTGAGCCAAAAATGGGCCTCGTCCGAAAAGATGATTTTTTGACCAAAATCTGGATCTCCGGCCAACATTTCCTACGCCCAATTAGCGAACTCACGGCATTGTCTATGGTCGTCCGGTTTCAGTCCTTGCGTCAGCACAATTTTTTACGGATGTAGGCTGAAATCCAGCCGCAAAATAAGCCTGGTTGACTCTCTGGCGATGCCCAATTCAGCTGATCGGCGCCGAATCGACATTTCTGGGTCTTCTTCGATACTGGCCGCTACGGCGGCTATGTTTTCTTTACTTCGCACCGATCTCTGTCTGGTTGGTGGCTCAAGGTCCAACGGAGCTTACTCACGCTCAAACTTTTCTACGGTGCGACGAATTGACTGCGCACTGAAGCCATGATGATAACCGACCTCACGACGAAATTCACGTTGCGTATTTACAACTGTGCCGGAATTTCGATAATATTTTTTAATAACTTCCACACGTTTGAGAAACTTTAAACGATGCACGATAAAATGGCAAGCCTTACTGAATATTTTGACAGCTGGATGTCATTGGTGACTTTGACAGCTGCTGAAACACAATAATTGGAAAAACAATCATTGCTATCTGGTCACCCTTTAGATTGTCAGACCAAAATCAGTCTTATCTGTGTGCCAGGTTATAGTAACGTAGAGCTAAACGAACGGGCCGATGAACTGGCGAGGAGTGGGTCTGCCCTTGACAGATCCGTTGTAAATGTAGTCCTAGTTCCAATGGGAACTGTCAAGAGCGAAATCTTTTCACACTTTCTATCAGTAGCAAACAAAAGTTGGAACAGTTTGCAGAGTTCTGTGTTTTCTAGGCAGATCTGGCCGATCTACGAGTATAACTGGACCAGAACACAAGAACTTGTGCAAAGAACTCGGGTAGACGCTGCAAAAATTGTCCAGTGACAACAAATTTGTTGTGTACATATTTTTCCTAGCCGTGTGTTTTCTATTTCATCCGCATTGACCACTCTTTTTCGTGAGTTTTGCGGATTTTCCCTTCCTCTATTCGTTCCGCGTATGTGTGTTCCTATCCCTCATTCTTCCATCTAAACAGGGGAAAATACAACGTCTATCTAACCCCAAGAGAGTGAGACAGATACTTGGTAAAAAATGAGTACAGCTTGTAAAGTTTTCCCAAGCATCTGTGTATTCCCATGGTGTTCTTTTTTTTGTCTTCAAATAGCTTCTTTAGACGCGTAGAGTACATAGGGAGTTAGATGGGTTGTCACATCCTTCGGCCAAGACCGCTTGGAGTACTTTTTTCACCCGGTGAGTTCGGCACATTTGGTTACCTTGCTCGGTTACCTTCTACCTCGGGAGCGCATGGTTCCTGTGCCCCGGTTGGCGACACTACAGAGCCATCCATGGCCCATGTCATAAGGGACTAAAATTAGATACCAACACGGGATTCTGCAGTCGTAGTCGCGCAGGTGTACTCGTCGCATGGCCCATGTGCTGTGCCCAAACACGGGGATCTTTCCGGTGGATGCTGTGTGAAAGTCAAGGGTGACGGCTGTTGAACCTGCTTCCGATGAGCCGAGCGCGCCGCGTTTCATACAGATGGTAGATTAGATTTTTTTTTACAGATGAATGATCCGGATTTTGCCGTCTAATGAGAACACGCATATGATGTCAAAAGAAACCCTGGGCGGAGAGAACTGGTGAGTAATCACACAAATGGAAAAGTTACCGGATTAACGATCTAAAAACAAAGGTGCTAAAACTGGTGACAAACGGACGGACAGACAGACATAAACTTTTGGGAGTCTATCGCTATGTTACAAACTATGTATCAAAATCAATATACCCTATGGGATGGGACATAATTACTAGGGAGAACGAAATACCTACTTATTTTTAAAGCATTGCCTACCACTGACATTTACGAATAATGTTGCTGGCGAATCAAAATGCAGCTAAAATTTAAATTCCACATTAAAAGTGCTCATTCATGGTATGATTGCAGGAGCATTTCCATTCGAAACGGCTTTGATTACAACACGTTGTTCTAAATTCTATAACACGACCTGCCAGACTCAGTGCTCCTAATTAAAAATTTCAAAATGCTATGTTCATATAACCAGCGAATTCCGCTACATTATCCCAAATTGCTGGTATAAAACTATTTTACAATTGAATTTCATCCTGATCACCGTATTACCATTAACTGCATCAATATTCATCCACTGCACTTAATTACAGTATTTATTGGCCAAAAAGCTTTGCCCTCAGCAGTTTCAAACCACCTTTTGACATGCCCAACATAGCGCGGACTGTCGTATGTGGTGACACACCTACTCGAACGATTAGACCACCTCCACGATACAATAACGTTCCACTAACATATCCGGCAAACAATGTGATTATTATTATTTTTGCGGTATCCAAACTGTAAAATCTCTCTAAACCACTCATCTGGCAGAGACAACAAAATCCTAATTATTGACAATTTGGATGATGGTTATCTACGAGATACAAGTACGTACGTACGTACTAAAATTTCAATTCGACCCGAAACTCAACCGCACACGGTATTGAATGTGGGCGGCATGTCGCAGGAACTATTGTACATACGAACAACTACCTAACGTTCCAATCAGCATGCATGCGGTTCATCTATTCTATTCCCTGTGTGTCGTTGATATTTAATTAAATGCCCATCCCCGGTGGGTGGTGGTAGGTCTATTGGCTCAGCATGCCAGACGGCTGGGGCAGACATCGATAACAGAGGGGGAATAGAGAAATAAAAATAAAAATGGAAATAAAAACGAAAATCCTGTGATCCTGAGTCCTGAAATGGAAAATACGGCATGTCGGCCTAGTGGATGCTGTCTAGCCTGTTTTTGGTGTAGAGTGTGCATATCCAGTGATTGGCATGGTTCTCCATCTGCCTGTTGCCATTTGATATTGTTCACGAGTATTTTTGAGGTATGGTCAGAGGACATCCATACTTGGAATTAGGAAAAAAGCTTTTTATTTTTCCTTCTTTTTATGTGAAATGGTTTAGTGAATAGCAAGGTGAACAAAAATTCAAATGAGGAGGGTAGCAAGATTGAGATATAGGTACAGATAATATCTGCCGGGCAGACAACAGTTCACGGACGATGGACCTTGAAGATAAAGATTTGCCAATTGTTTTGGTTTATAATATGACAGCTTGTAACAAAAGATATTTTATGATATTGTGAGTGGTCGTGATAGCTCTTGGAGAAGATGTGGGTAATGCAGGTAATAGAAAGGACAAATGGTAGGCGCGAAATGAAGGTTAGGTTAGGTTGAGGTGGCTGTCAGTTAAAAGCCAACACACTTAGACCAATAAATAGGTCCAAACTGTTTCTAGCCTACTCATTAAACCATTTGGAGCTTCTGATGAAGCGTAGGACGTCCCTAACGTCTATTTTTTTCATATCGTGTAGGTCGTTGAAACAGAAGGCTTCTAAGTGGAGTTTTCTTCTTTGGGAGAGAGCTGGACAGGTGCAAAGAAGGTGAAGAATAGTCACCTCCTTCTCCTCGTCCATGGAGCTTCTGCAAAAATCATTTGAGAAAACGCCAAGCATTGTTGCATGCTTGTGTACTAGACAGTGTCCAGTGATGACACCTATAATTGCGCTGGTAAGCAGTCTTAGAGAGTATCAGATCCAGCTTAGGCCAAATTTGATTTGTCGCTAGACAAGTTGTGTCACTAGTCCAAATAGAATTTGTCCTTCCAATAGCATTCAGCTTTAATTTAAGTTTGCATGTAGCGATCAGCATACCCAGTGAACTTTTGTCTGGAAGGATGGGTATTGATCGTCAGCCTTACAATTCCCTGTAATATCCTTATGCCCCGGCACTCAAATTAGGTGAATATTGAACTGCTCCGCCATCTCTATAAGAGACGATCGGCAGTCTAGAGCTGAGGATGATTCCAAGGATTTGATTGCTGCTTGGCTGTCTGAAAAGATGCAAATATCAACCACGTTTTTTTGTAGCCAAGACAAGACTTCCCTTATTGCCATTATCTCCGCCTGGAACACGCTAAAGTGGTTTGGGAGACGAAAAGGGAGGTTTAGATTGAGCCTATCAGAGAAGACACCACCACCCACCCAGTCATTAGTTTTTGAACCGTCAGTATAAAAATGTACCGACTTATATTCCGTGAAGCCACCTTCTTCCCAGAATGCTCTGGAAGGGATGGTAACTTGGAAGTTTTTGTCAAAATTTAACTTGGGGATGGTGTACTCAATATCTTCAGGGAAGATGTTAAATTTATTTAAGATGGAGGTGTGGCCATACGTTGTTTTAGACCACTGTGAAGTAGCTTTAAAGCGAATAGCTGAGTTAGCTGCCATTTGCCTGCCATAAATAAAAGGGGCGTTAAATGAAAAGAATGTCCATAGTCCGCAGTACTCCACTAATGCACAGACAAGCTGAACGTTGGACTTTGCTTAATAAGTCCACCAGACAACTACCCCGTACATAAGGATCGATCTAATGACCGAGATATAGAGCCAGTGAGTTAGTCTGGGTTGTAAGCCCCATTTGCACCCGATGGTTTTTTTGAAAGGGAAGAGTGCGACAGTGGCTTTCTTAACTCTTAGTTTAGTTTCCTATCCAAAATAAGACCCAGATATTTTGCTTCGTTGGTGAAAGTTAAGCTCATTCCATTAAGGGATGGAGGTTCAATGGGTGGGGTTTAATATTTCCTTGAGTAGAGGACAAGTTCGGTTTTATGGAGATTCACTCCTAGACCACACCGAGCTGTCCATCTAGATAGCTTATTTAAAGCGTTTTGTAGGAGCTCTTTTAAGATAGTGAGGTGTTTACCGGAGACTGCTAAAGCAACATCGTCCGCATAAGCGATAACTTCGCAACCCTCAGTTTCCAGGATTAACAGTAGTTCATTGACCACCAGATTCCAAAGAAGTGGGGATAGGACGCCCCCTTGAGGGGTACCCCTACTGACATATCTTCTGACAGATCACCCACCCAGCTTTGAGTTGATAATACGACCATTAAGCAGTGATGATAGACTAATAGGACTGAGGTCTTTTGGACTGGCTTTTGAATATTTACCAGCTTTTGATATGAATACCACATTGACTTCCTTCCGAATTTGCTGAATATGGACGAGATCAAGACAGCTCTGAAATATAAGAGTTAGAATAACACTTGTAGTTCAACAGGTGTTATGCCATCTGGTCCAGCGGATTTGTATGGTTTGAAGCTATGTAGCGCCCAAAGGAGTTTATCCTGCGTAATCGGACTTGAAAGGTTCCTTTTCTGCATATTTGACTTGTTAGAGTCAATATTGTTGGCAGTTAGGGGATTACTTGGGATGTGTGTATCAACTATAAATTTACCGCATCTACACTTGAAGTTGTCCAAGATCCTTCTGTTTTAATAAAATCTTCTCTACAATCCTTTTTCTCAGCCTAGACGCCTCAGAAGATTCTTCTATTTTGCCACAAAAGAGTCTCCAAGAATTACGTTCCTGAATTATTTTTTATATATTTCGACCCGTACAAAGAATCCCTATCTTTGTACGGGTGTGCTTTGCCTTTGTTGAAAGTTTTCCTACAAATATTTCTGAGTGGTCCTAGATCTGAGATCCACCAGTATGGTTTTATCTTGCCCCTAACCTTAACCAAATGACAAGAGGATATTGGGGGCCAATGTAAGGTCCTTAACCATACAATCAAGTTCTTGAGGATTGCTCGGGGACTTTAAAGTATCAGAGGTAACCAATTTCTTTAAAGTTTCCCTATATTTGCGCCAGTAAGTTTTACATCAAGACTAAATTGAAGGTATCGGTGGTCAGAGAAAGATACCAGATACCTTCCAGTTCTTGATCATTTGATTAATATTGTCGGAGACTAGGCTTATATCTAGAACATCCTGTCGGTTTCGAGTTATAAATGTAGGATCGCTGCCGATGTTACACAAAATGAGGTTAGTTTTTAGAATATAGTCAAAAAGCCACTCACCCCTTCGTCGATGTCGAAGCTACCCCAAGAGGAGTGGTGAGCGTTAGCATACAGCCAACTATGATTCCAGTTTTACATTTTTCTGCATCTGCGACCAGTCTTACCATATTGGGTCCAGGGTCTATGGAATCATGGGGGAGATAAGCCGATGCTAGATAGTAGGAGCACTTGCATGTTCCTAGCAACACTACAGTTATATCCCGATCACTGTAATTAGGAAGTAAAATTACTTTAATGCTACTTTTTACCAATATGCACGATCTAGGTCTACCTTTATCCTTAGCATATAGGGAATAGTATCCGGGAGTCTTGAGTCCACAAACTAGGTTGCTGACAACCCATGGTTCTTGAATCTAGACAATATCTTCTCTATCCTTTGAGAGACGGAGGAGAAGGTCGGCCGAAGTCATTTTGGAGTGATGGAGGTTAATCTGAACTAACTGCAGCATTGTTGCTGCAATCAGGAAGAGAAACCTCCACCACTGTGTTGTTCAAGATCTCTGAGTGACAAACCAAAAAAGGTCATCCTCACTCAAGGCCGTAATGCCGCCCATTTCCATATCTGATAGCGAACCGTCATCGACTAAAGATGGTTGTATGGTCGACGCCTGAGAGTCATCATCTTCGAAGGAAAGGAAGGAAATTGATGTCTTAGGGTTTTTGTTAACTATTCTAGGGTTCTCCCTTCAGAAGGGAGAAAAGTTTATTTACATTCACCTCTTCCTTCTTATACACCTTGAGAGTAATAGCATTGAACCCATAGCTTATCATGCCTTCTGTCTTCCCAAAGGAGTAGGAGATTCCTTATTCATCACAATAAGCGCGCATCTATAAAGGCCTCTCTGCTCCTCCAGCTTAGCGACTTTTCAGTTGTGAGTTGGAAGCGATGGATTGCTGATTTGTAGGATCTGGTAATATCTTCCGTGTTTGATGGTTCGGCTGGCATCCAGGTGCGAGTTCTTGGTCCTCCCTTGCAGTAACCTCGAGCTTAGCACCATGCCAAACCTCCCCTAATTTGCCGATCGCTAGCTTATAGAGATTACAAGATCTCTTATCAGCACAAGCAATCAGCTTGACATGGCCTTGATGCCAACCGCCGTCACGACAGTTGGGAGGCGGGTCGGGATTTTCTTTTATAATTTGGAGAAAGCAAGTCCCCAGTTTGGCTGGGATCATCCTGTTTGTCTGGAGTGATTGTACCATCGATGTCATTCTTATCGATGACTGCCAGTACAAACCTGTCGTTGAGGACTTCGCTGTAAGATTTGGATGTGACGTTAGAGATCAACGATCTCTGTCTTTTAGACGTGAAGTCTCTGTTAGTCTTACTGGGTTCAGTACTAACAATCTTCTTGGCCCAAACGAATAGGTTTTCACCCTATCGTTCATTTTGTTCTCCGGAATGTTGCCAATTTCTGGAGAATACGGCCAGCTGTGCAACGATCTTTGTACGACCGAGCTACAACCCGATCCCGAAGAGTCCTTATTGAACTGTAAAGTTCCTTTACTAGACTCCATGATGGACCATGTGAATCTACAATCCTTTTGTTAGCCAATACCTTTGGAGTATTACCCGTAGACAGCTTAATCGCCGTACTACCGTCCGGTTTTAAAGGAGGACCGGTCTCATCTATGTTTGTTCTTTTATTTTTGTTAAATTGGTTTTGTTCATGTTGAGAGTCCCACGAGTAAGCCGGCGTGGAATATGTCCATCGCAGAATAGCCGATTCTGCTGCGATAAGGCAACTTACGACAGACCCTTGCCAGGGCACCTGAAGGAGCTAGTTCGCTACTGATTTAACCGTCTGCCTTGCATCCTTGAATACGGTTTACTGTCTGCTCACTCCGCCACTGGAATTGATTACGCATTCGCTTCTGACCTTCCTCTGGAGACCATACAGCTTGAGTGACCCTGCTCCAATCGCTCCGCAGAGTCACTAGATCCTACTGAGCATCCCCACCATAATAAGGTAAGTAATCGAAGATGATGAATATTTTATGAACCTGTGAGTGATCGTGAAAGCTCTTGGAGAAAATGTAGATAATTCAGGTAATATAATTGACTCAACGAAATTGTAATGGGCTTCAAATGGTAGGCACGAAATGAAAGACAGTCAGCTTTGTAATTATTGTCCACTTTCATTAATACCGCACCTAATTAATGCGCAAGCAAATCTTATAAACGACTCTAAGTTATTTTTTCAATTCGTCAACTATAAAAAAAAATCTGACGGTTACCCTCCGTCCCTCTCTTTTGAAAACATATCTTCAACTAATCCGCAAACCATTGCCAACTTTTTTGCCACCTATTTTAAACAATCCTTCGCCGACAACTCTTTTGAACCAGACCCCTCTTACTTCAGTCACCTTCTTAACTTCTCCGTTGGCCCCTTTTTGTCCCTGCCTTTTGATGCTGCTGTAATTGAAAATAAACTACAAAATCTTAATGATAAATTCTCACCCGGCCCAGATGGTCTCCCTGCCATTTTTCTTAAAAAATGCTCCATTGTCTCCCTCCCCCTCTCTCATCTCTTCAGTTTGTCTCTATCACTAGGAGAATTCCCTCAGATTTGGAAGACCTCTTTCATAACCCCAATACGCTAAAAGGGATCAAAGAACGAAGTAATAAACTATCGCCCCATTGCTAAACTTTCTCATCTACCCAAACTTTTCGAAAGTATTTTATACGAAGCCTTAAGCTTTCAGTGCAAGTCTCTTATCTCTCCCACCCAACACGGTTTTCTGAAAGGTAGAACTACCACTAATTCGTGTCCTTCGCACTGTCTGCCTTAGAGAATGGCAAAGAAGTCGACGTTATTGCAACTGATTTTAGTAAGGCTTTTGATAAGATATCTCATAACTTAATCCTCTTCAAATTGTCTGCCTCAGTTTCGAACCCATATTGTTAGAATGGATATCTTCTTACCTGGAAAACTGTTCTTACAGAGTTCGCTTCAAATCCATCTTATCGACTCCCTTCTTGGCCACCTCTGGTGTTCCGCAAGGCAGCCTTCTCTTCATTCTAACCATAAACGATGTCGAGAGGGTTATTAAACACTCTTCCCTCTCTCTGTACGCTGATGATACCAAACTTTTCAAAGCCATCTCTTCACCACATGACTACTGTCTCATTCAACAAACCCTTGATAGTTTTTCGAACTGGTGCCTACAAAATCGCTTAGAACTCAATATCGCCAAATGTCAATCCATTACCTTGTCCGTAAGCACCACGTGTCCTCCGCCCGCCTTTACCTTCTCCATGATCAACCTATATCCATCGGTCAATCTCTCCGCGATCTTGGAATATTGTACGATAGGGAACTAAAATTCCGTTCACATATTGATGAGATAATTCGTAAAGCTAACTCATCACTTGGCTTTGTCAAACGAGGGCCCAAAGAATTCTCCGACCCTTACGTGACCAGATCCCTCTACATTACCTTTGTGTGCCCCCTCCTTGAATACGCCAGTCAAGCGAGGCCACCCTTTCAGCAATTTCATGTGACCAGAATCGAGAATGTTCAAGGTAGATTTCTTCGATTTGCCCTTCGAGGTCTTCCTTGGAACGATCCATTTATCTTGCCTCCCTATCAAGACCGCCTCAACCTCATCAACCTGAGTACTCTAGAGAAACGCAGAGATGTTGCAGACATTCTTTTCATTCATCGACTTCTTTCAGGCTCTGTCGATTGCGCATCTCTTTAGAATTAAATTTTCTTCAATACCAACCCATGAAATTTTCGATGCCCTCGTCTTTTCTATCTACCGTCCCACCGCACTTCATATGGATCTAATGAACCATTTTCCCGTATGCTGCGAAAAGTGAACTCAAACCTCACCCAGATTGATTTTAACCTCAGCACTCCCTGCCTCAAAACCCAATTCCTTCACCATTCTCCTTAGCTTTAAGTCTTAGTTTTAAGTTTTAGTTTTAAGTTTTAGCCTTAAGTTAGTTGTAGCTTGTAATAAGCCAAATAAATGGGGGCTTTCGCCCGCACCAGAATTAAAATCAAAATTAAATTACAAAAATATTATATACTTAGTTCCCCCCGAACAGTGTTGGACATAACTCGAAGGAAGTTGTCAATGTTTAGCTGGTATTTATGTTTGTCATTTATTTTTGTACCTGATGAATGGCATGAATTGTTTAGCTGCTCCAGATAACAATATACACTGCAGGCCAAAAGTTTGAAGCTGCCCTCAGTGCTCGAAGGAAAAACAAAATGTAACAACGAAAAGAACTCTTTAGTAGAATAATAATCACGGGGAACATATATATGTACGTATGAAAACAAAATAAGGAGACAAAATATTTTCATTTTGTTCTTAACATAAAGGAACTTATTAAATAGAAGAAAAAAAATGACTTAATCCGATTTTTCGTTGAAAAAGCCACTAGTTGTTTACTCCAGACGCATTCTAGGTATCAGTTTTTGAATTGTTGCCTGCGGTATATTGCTCCAGCAATATAATAGTCTATTCTACACCGCTGATTCTGATGATAGGCATTGATCCCGGGTCCTTCTATCCAGTTCCTTCCACAACAGCTCTATCTGGTGCGGCGGCCTTCATCTTCCCTCTGTTTTAGGTAGTCTTGACGTGTGTTTAGGTCACAGCGTTTTCTTTCAATATTGTTTTGTATTCATTTATCCAATCACTCGAGCCAGATATCCCATTTCACTTGAAGAGAAACATCCCTAGATCATAACAGAACCACCTCCATGCTTGACGGTACCAGACTGTGTTCAACCACACAGCCTGGTAGCATCTTTTGTGCAGCGCTGCGTCGAACGAAAACTCTCCGTTTTGTGCAAATACCTCGAACTTAAATTCATCGTTCCATAAAACTCTGTTGAAATCTTTTTCCGTCCAGTCTTAATGCTTTTTGGCCCATTCTAACCTTTTCTGCTTGTTTTATGGTTGCAGCAGGGGTTTTCGAACAGCAACTCGCCCAAATAGTCCAGGATGTCTTAATCTTTGTTTGACCGTTGTGCAGGACAGCGGTTTATTTCGTGTTTCATTTATTTCGGCTCGTATTTCGGGTGCTGTTTTTAGTTTACTTCATTTGCTTGTTGTGACTATTAGCCGATCCTCGTATTTAGTTGTAGCTCTACGCCGTCCTGACGGTGGTTTATCCTTAAGGCTTCCGGTTTGAGCGTGTCGTTCAATAGTACATTGAACGCAACACTTTGATACCTTCAACTGCGAAGCAACTTCATGCTGCGATTTGCCTTCTTTAAAAAGAGTGATGATTGACAGATGATTTCTCGAATGTGGTTGATGACCAGAATAATTTTCAATAGCTGCTGCAATCACAACTTCTGGCAGCCCTACAAAGACTGGCTAAAAATATATAAGAAATCCATAAGAATAGCCAAGAAACAGGGCTGGGTAGAATTCTGCCAATCTATCGAAACTCTTAAAGAAGCGGAGGGTAAAATCTTCTGGACCATAAACAGCTTCTTTCCATATAAGGCACCCGGCCTTGACTGCATTATGCTTATTATGCTTCAGAATGTGCAAGACATAGCTATTCCCTGGCTACTACCGATTTATAGGAGCTGTTTACACTCAAACCATTTCCCCAAACTTGGAGACTTGTTCGGGTGGTCTTTATTCCGAAGGTAGGCCGGCGAGGACATGAATCCGCGTAGGATTTTAGGCATATAAGCCTGTCCTCCTTTGTACTAAAGACCTTCGAACGTATCCTTGATTTTCACATCCGAAAAACCGTGGAGAATTTTCCGCTGTCGAAATCTCAACACGCCTACTTCAAAGGACGATCTACAGAGACGGCTCTTCATGAGGTAGTGCGATCGGTGAAAAAAACTCTTCATTATACAGAACACACTCTTGCACCATTTGTAGACATAGAAGGAGCTTTTAACAACATCCATACCAAAGCAATTCAAGAGTCTCTCACCGAGTTAGGTGTAGAGTCTTTCCTTAGGCATCGGATAATATCCATGCTAAATACTAGAATAATCAAAGCAACACTAGGTTACAGCAGCACAACTAAAATCGTAAATAGGTGGTGTTATCTCCCACTTGCTATGGATAATGGCGATCGATGAAATTTTGGTGCGACTTGAAAGAGAGGGGGTTAAGGTGGTTGCGTACGCGGATGATATGATTCTATTAGTGTCTGGAAGTGTTCTGGATAAGGTACATTCATGGGCTAAGAGATGTGGCCTTGGAGTAAATCCAGACAAGACCGAAATGATGCTATTCACCACAAAAACCAAGCTATAGGAGTTCACTCCCCCCAAGCTAGATGGTCAACCACTTCCACTACGAGTATGTTCTAGTGCAAAATAAATAGGCACGATTCTAGATCCGAAACTTAGTTGGAAACTTAACATAGAGCAGCGGGTTAAGAAAGCAAGTGTGGCTTTCTAGCAGAACGTTTGGCAAAAAATGGGGTCTCCAGCCAAAGATGACCCTGTGCGTCCAATTCTTACCTATGGCGCCATAGTATGGTGGCCCGCCTTAAATAAAAAAATATAACATCAACAGAGTCAAAAAAGTACAAAGACCACCGATCTTTGTATAGGCATCACAGGAACATTGAGATCTTGCCCAACAGATGCTCTAAGTGTGATCCTGCATCTGATCCCCCATGAACTCCATATTAAATTTTCAGCTATATGCAGCGCAGTCCAGCTCAGGGAAACTGGGTGCTGGACAGCAAAGCCATATGGCCACTGTAAGGTCCTGGAGACGACACCAAGTGAACTGGTGACATCTTCGACCTATTACAGGATTCCGACGCTCGACTTCAGCAAATCTTTTTCAGTAAAGTTCCCTACCAGAGTCTGCCGCATGCTAAAAAATCTCCCAACATCCAACCTAAACATAGCTATCTTTTCTGATAGCCAAGCCGCAATCAAGGCCATTGATGATTCGGTTACCATATCTTCAAAACATTTGAAATAAATGAACAAAGCGTCCATTCTGGAATTACCCTCATTTGGGTCCCAGGATACAGTAATTATGAGGGTAACTAGTGAGCAGACGAGCTGGCCAGACGGTTCAGCCCTTATCGGCTCGCTAGCGGAAAAGTGAATATTCCGATAGGAGTCGTTAAGGGCAATCCATTTTCACTTCCTCCAGCTAGCCAATCTCGGGTGGAACAACCTTACCAGTTGTGCCATATCAAAAGAGACATGGCCCAGCTTCAACAGACCTAAATCAAACAAAATACTAGGCAGATCAAGGTCTGATATTGTCAGAATTGTAGCCATTATTACAAGCCAACCTTTAAACCTTTCTTTGACGATTTCAGAATGATAGCCTTTAAACGGATTGGAGAACTAATACTGTTTCTGAACTCCACGGACTGGATTTAATTATATCCTCCTATTTCCAATAACACACTCAAACAAACAGGGTACACGAGTTTTTGTGGTTTCAAAACGGTGCACCTAGCGCTAATTGGGTTCTTTTTCGAACCAGCACTTTACCTACCTACCTACTCAAAACCTGAAAAATCTCAAATATATTATTATGACTTCAAAGTGCGGCTTTTATGTAAGACCCTTGCAATCCAAGTCGACAAATTTTGACACCGCAGTTATGTTAAAGATACTTCGCCCCTTCCACCTGTTCTTACCAATATAGTTCATCAAGGCGTCTAGAGCAGAGCCAGGTGTACTGGGCTCCCAAACAGCCGAGACAGACCGTTTTTTTGCAGTTTGGCGAAAGCAGCAGTAACGTATTTACGTGAGAGCTTATTTCACCAAACAACTGACGCATATGAGAGGAAAGGTCTTTTCATTGCCGTGTAGATCCAAAGGACTTTCTTTGGCGACTTTCCATGTCTTGCCGAAAACACCTTTGCATTGCCGAAAGACTGACAGAACTTTGGAAGTTTTCAGCTCGACATGTTTCGTCCAAAGAAGCTTGCTATCTAAGATTAATCCTAAATATTTGGCTTCCTTGGAGACCAGTCAATTTCCTCCTTCTCGTAAAGAGAACCACTTCGGTTTTGAGAAGATTAACTGAAAGCCCATTCCTAGCGCACCAATCGTCGATTGCGTCTAGGGCCATCTGCACCTTAGAGCAAACAGTCGCTAGGCACGATCCGACAGACAGAACGGCGACATCGTCTGCGTATGCTTGAGCGTACACGTTAGAACTATTGAGTGTGTTCAACAGGGAGTCAACCAGCATGCATCAAAGCAGTGGAGACAGAACACCGCCTTGTGGGCAGCCCCTATTTACACCTGTCATGACACGCCGGCCACAATCCGCATCTACAGTCAATGTTCTGTTCACCAGCATTGCTTTTATCCGCAACATTAGTGATTCTTCTACGCCGTGACTTCTGGCGGAGCTGTCAAAAGTCGCATTGTCAAAGGCACCCTCAATGTCTATGAAAACGCCTGTCGCGTATTCTTTCCTGTCAAGCGCACATTCTATTCTGCTGACCAGATTTTGAAGAGCAGTCTCGCAGGATTTTCCGCGTTGATAGGCATGTTGCATCTCTGACAGAGGATGTACCCTCAAAGCAACTTTGTAGCTCAACCAGTCTTTCCATGCTTTTCAGCAGGAAGGACGTCAGACTAAGAGGTCTGAAGCTCTTGGCGAGAGAGTAGTCATCTCTGCCGATTTTCGGTATAAAAGCTACTCTAACTGTTCGCCAGGGGGTTGGTATATATGCCAGTGCCAAGCCAGTAGTGAAAATTCTCTTCAGAGTTGGCAGCAACTGACTAACACCTTGTTTCAGCATAGCTGGGTATATTCCGTTAGTGCCAGGTGACTTGAAGCAGTCAAAAGATCCAACAGCATATTTGGTAGCTTCATTCGTCGCCACACCCGATGCAGTATACCAGCTGCGCCGAGTTGTTCGGCTCAGCCCGCTAACGGTTGTGAACCGATGGTGACCTGATTTCCTGGGAAGTGAGTCTCCAGCAGAAGACTGAAAGCATCCGCTTTCAACTCAGTGAAAGTACCATCAGGTTTCCTGAGTTCCGGCTTGATTGGTTTTCCATTCTTGAGAACTTTGACCAACCAACTGGTTTCACCGAGAGTTTCGATCTTGCCACAAAAATCTCTATACGAGGTACTTTTCGAAGTTCGAATTAACCTCTTATATTCTCTTTGCTTTGATCGGTAAAGATTCCAGTCCACTTCCGAATTTGTCTTGACTGACCATAAACAAGTGTTGAATCAATAACCAAAAGTATGAACAACCTAAACACTTTTCGATAATCCACAAAGCGGTTTTTTCCACATTTTGTTTACAAATGCCCACTGTTCCAAAACGTGGGTGTAAAATCCAACTTTTGTTATCTGAATGTACTTACATACTTTAGGTGGCGCTACAGTCCGGGGTGGACCTGGGCCTCAACCAATACGTCTCTCCAGTCAGCGCGATCTTTAGCTAACTGCCTCCAGTTGCGCACTCCAAGTTGGTTGAGGTCCCCTTTCACTTGTGCGCCCCACCTAAGGCGAGGTCTTCCTCTACTGCGTTGTCCCTCCGGGTTGGAATCGAAGACTCTTTGGGCCGGAGCATTGGTGTCCATTCGCTCTACATGTCCTAGCCATCTTAGACGACTGATCCGCACTTTTCTGACGAGGTCGATGTCGCTGTACAGCTCGTAGAGTTCGCTGTTAAATCTTTTCCCCCAAAGTCCGTCAACGCAAACGGGACCAAAAATCACTCGAAGAATTTTGGGTTCGAAATGACCAAGAAGATTTTCATCCGCTTTTGCTAGGGTCCATGCTTCTGCCCCATAGAGCAGGACAGGGATGATAAGGGTCTTATACAGAGTCTCCTTAGTGCTTCTTGACAAGGCCTTACTAATCAATTGCCGTCTTAGGCCAAAGAAACAGCGGTTGGCAACTGTAATTCTTCGCTTGATTTCTGCTGAGGTGTCATTATCAGAGTTTACAGCGGAGCCGAGGTAGACAAAGTCCCTAAATACCTCAAAATTGTAGCTGTCTATCGTGACGTTCTGTCCGATTCGTCGATGTTGTGTGTCCCTTCTTGTTGACAGCATATATTTTGTTTTACCCTCATTCACCACTAAACTCATTTTTGCCGCTTCTGCACTAATACTTGCAAACGCACCAGTGACAGCTCGCTGTGTTCTGCCAATAATGTCAATGACATCAGCGTATGCAAGAAGTTGCACAGACTTTTAGAAAATTATGCCCCTGGGGTTGGCTTGCGATTTTCGCACAATTTTCTCAAGAATGAAGAAGTCACATAACAGCGCGTCACCTTGTCTAAATCCTTTTTGACATCAAAGGTCTCGGTGAGATTGTTTCCAACTTTTATGGAGCAGCAAGTGTTTTCCATCGTCATTCTGCACAATCTGACAAGTTTGGCGGGGATGCCAAGACTAGACATGGCTCTGTATAGCTCGTCTCTATAAATGCTGTCATATGCGGCCTTAAGATCGATAAAAAGATGATTAGTATCGATCTGGACTTCTTGGGTTTTCTCCATGATCTGCAGTAGTGTGAATATTTGATCGGTCGTGGACTTACCGGCCCTAAAACCGCACTGATAGGGACCTATCAGATCGTTGACGAATGGTTTCAGGAGTTCTCACAGTATAGCAGACATGATCTTATACGCAATATTCAGGAGACTGATGCCTCTATAGTTGGCGCAGTTTAGAGGATCTCCTTTCTTGTGGATTGGGCAAACGATACTGAGGTTCAATTCATCAGGCATACTTTCTTCTGACCAAATCTTGGAGACGAGTTGGTGTATGCTCTCCACCAGGTCATCTCCCGCCGCCTTAATCAGCTCGGCAGTTATGCCATCCGGTCCAGCAGCATTGTTGGATTTAAGCTTAGATATTGCTATCCTCACTTAATTTTGGTCAGGTGGACGGAAATCTTGGCTTTCATCGTCCAGGTTGAATGGTTCATTCTGCCTGACAGCGGAATTTGTGTCCTCTTCGCCGTTTAGCAGTCTGCAGAAATGGTTTTTCCATGTCCTCACCACCGACTGTGACTCTTCTACAAGGTTTCCTTGTTTGTCTCTACAGGTCTCTGTTCTGGTCTTTTTGGCATGACACGTTCCTTTTACCTTTTGGTAAAACTTCCGAACATTATTCCTGGAGTAGCACCTCTCTATATCCTCGATTGCGCGCTTCTCATGCTCTCTCTTTTTTCTCCGGAGGAGCCGATGTTCTTCCCTCCTTTTTTGCTAGTAGAGCTGACGAGCTGCTCTCGTCCTTCTATGCAGTGACGCTTCGTAGGCACTTTGTTTTGCTGCATGTGCTTGCCGGCACTCTTCGTCAAACCAGGGGTTTCGTGGGGGTGGACTGGTGAAACCGAGTACATCAGTTGCGGCGTTTTTGATGGCTTCTTGGCATCGGCGCCACAGGTCTTCGGCACTTGATGTTGGCAGCATAGGACTTCTCGAGAGGTTTAAGGAAACGCGATCGACAAAGTTCTGGCGGTTTGTTGCGTTTGTAGCCGTCCAATGTTAAATCTCCTCACAGTATTTTCTCGTTGTTTTGGCGTCCGGGATATCCGCATCCGTACCTTGGCTACAACAAGGTAGTGGTCCGAGTCAATGTTGGCCGCTCGGTAAGTTCGGACATCTAGAATACTGGAGGAGTGCCTTGCGTCGATCGCAACATGATCAATTTGGTTGACGGTTTGATGATCTGGTGACCGCCATGTTCCTTTGTGGATATTAAGGTGAGTAAACCGTGAACTAGCTATGGTAACATTACGTCCCGCAGCAAAATCAATCAGCCTAAGTCCGTTTCCAGACGTGGTGTCGTGTAGGCTGTGCTTTCCGATTGTGCTACCAAAGAGGTCCTCCTTTCCCATTTTGGCGTTGAAATCACCTAAGACGATTTTAACGTCATACTTAGGACATTGCTCATATGCTTATCTGAATGTGTTGTGTATTATTTAGGTAAAAAAAAAAACAGAATGCAAATCATATAATTCAATCTCCATGCATGAGTGAAGTCAAACTTTTAGCCTGCAGTGTATTTATATTTTCCCTTGTAAGAACAAACGAGTTAGTATCCTATAAGTTTAAATAACTTCATTAATCAATTCGTACAACCACAAAGAATGCCCAATTTTCCACGCAATCCTAAGTTTTCCGCTTACTTCTTCTTCTCCATCGATAACTCGTACATCCTTCTGAAAGCGGATGTTTTCTTCGTTTTGTCTTCACTCGTCGGCAATTGCCGTCATTGATGGCTATCTTCATTGACAATACAGTGTATCTATTGGAATGCTTTCTCCATCTCCATCGTGATCGTCATCATCGTTCCTTTCCTCCATATATCCAGACCAGATACAAGTGAAAAGTCGAAAAACAGTCTTACAGGATACACAAATATTTTCACATCTCGTCAAGTGAGGCAATGAAAAGGCATGAAAAGAAATAAAATTCAGACAGGAGCAGAGAAGTACGAAGGAGCAGCAGTACCCTCTTTGAGGTGAAATGTATGCGAAAGTTTTCCAAAAAAAAGAAAAAAAAGGTACGAATATCCAACTAGGAGAAATTCGTTCGCTCTCGATAGACCGTTGGTTGGCTGGGGACGTCAGGGGCAGGCAGTATAGTAAATTATATTACAAGTTAGTTTGGCAAGGAATTCACGTTCATATCTCGATCTGGTATTACACACAGAATCCATGAGAAGTGAATTATTGCGACCAGGACGTGAGGAATAAGTTGAGATTCTTAGTTTTATTTCTTTTCTGAAACATCTTGGTGGGGAAATAAAAAGTATTTTTTTTTTTTTACGAGCATCTCCCAGGTGGAGATATGCGAACCGCATAGCTCATTCACTGCAATCTATCAGGTATTGACAGTGGGACAGAGGTGAGAAGGGGAACTGGAAGTAGATTTTGGGGAAAACCGCTGCTATTTGATTTGTTTGGCATTTATGATTAATTTATTAGCTGCGTGGCGAACCCTTTTTTGTTGGTGAAAATGTTAACCTTCAGAAGAAACCTAGAACATAAATCTAATTTGCGAATGTGACAGACAAATTAATTGGAATGTTTTCGTGGAAATATCATGAGGCTTTGGGTGGTAAGTGCCTGAAGAATAGGTGGATGATATGTGGATATAGCAAACACTGCTAACTTCTACATATATTCGTCAAGGACGCAATGGGTGGTGCGGTTTTATTAGCATTTGCTTTCTGACTGTTTCTTAGAATTTGATAAATTTTTGTTGTAAGGAGAACACTGGTATGCGGTATGATATTTTAAGTATGCGAGATATGAGAGATATGACAGGAAAAGGGCTCATAACTTCATTCTGGTTAGATACTTTCATAATGAAAATGAACCAGCAATGCCAATCCAATTTAAGTAGATCTACTTCACTTTGTTTGATTACTGAGACACACTTCAAACAGGGAACAAAAATTAAAATTCCTGACTACCTTTTTACCACTCTCCCCATCCTGCTGACAGTGCCAGGGGAAGTAGTACTGTTATTGTAAAGCGTATATAGCCTAAAATAGCAAAGCAATCCATGCATGTAGCGAGAAGAAACATGGAGATCAAAGAAAAAATTGTAAAATAGCAGCGATCTACCCAGGTAATCGCCTTCAGATGAAGATCTCGCTGGCCTGTTTAAACATTTGGGGAGTAACTTCATCATTGGAGGTGATTATAATGCAAAACACACCTTCTGGGGGTCAAAATTAATAACTTCAAAAAGCCTTAAACAAAGCAGGAAAAAATTTTAATTGTGTAAATATACTTGGATTTGTTTTTCTTTATTTAAAAAAATGGTCTGCTTTTACACCAGTTACCCTTCTAACAAAAAAGAGGAGTGAAGTTGGCTACGGCTACTTCGTCTCTTGAGCGAAGTTGGCTATTCCAATCAGAACTTATTTCTAGGCACCACATTTAGATGGCGCTGCTCAAGTCTTAGGGACTATGTACATTTTCTTTTTTTTTTTCAAATTACGTTAACAATTGCGAATTTATTTCGGCTGGATCTCGAACTTATTGGCCATCTGACCCAAATAAAAGACCTGATGTGATTGACTTCTTCATAACGAAAGGAATTAATAGGAAAGAATTCAAAGTTAAAAGCAGTGATCATCGGATCATACTCCTGTGGTTCTAACTGTCAATGGCAAATCAGTAGAACAGAAAAATAATGCAAGACTTACGCCTTGTACATTGAAGGCTTTACTTAAGTCCTTTAACCCCCCGGGGGGCATAGGGCGTCAACCACGCTTGCGCGCCATCTTGTTCGTACTTCTGCAACGCGTTTGAGCTGCCTCCAACTCATTCCTATAGAGCATTCCTCAACTGTTCTGCGCCATGTTTGCCTAGAGCGTCCCGCTTTTCTGCCTGATTGGGTGAGCGGATTCCACTGCATGGCGTATTTCTTCGCGCCGTAGGGTGTGTCCAATCCACTGCCACTTTCTCCTGCGTATAATAATGTTTATAGGTTCTTGGCCCGTTCTCATATAAAGCTGTTCGTTGGAGATCCGGTTCGGCCAAAAAATCCTCAAGATAATTTATTTACGAAGACTTGTAGCCTGCGTGTGTTAATGGTGTCCACCTTCCAGGTACTGCACCCATACAGTAGTACCGATTCTACGTTAGAGCGGAACAGTCGCAGCTTGGTTCTTAAGCTGATAACATTACTTTTCCAGATTGTGGATAGCATACCGAGCGCAGCTTTAGCCTTCCCGATTCTACTGCATACGTCCAGTTGGGTGCCACCCCGATTAGCCGAGACCACACTTCCTAAATATAGAAAGTTGTCAACTTTTTCGACTTCCTGTCGTCCGGCAATGTTAAGTTGAGCGTTAGTGTTGGAAGTGATGAGGGCTTTTGTTTTGGCAGTGTTTATTTTGAGCCCCACTTTGTTTGCTTCAGTTTCTAGATTATGGGCCATTATATGAAAGTCCATTATCCGATATGAAAGTAGACAAACATCGTCAGCGTAGTCTAGGTGTTTAACGTATGATGTCATAGTTCAACGAATTCCATTGTTTCCTTCCGTTAATGCTGCACGGAGTACATTGCTGATTACCACCAAGAACAATAGTGATGACAGAATGCATCCTTGACGTACTCCACTTTGGACACCAAATTCCTCTGACACCTTACCGTTGTGTAAGACGTGACACTCACCGCTCTCGTATGTAGCCTTGATAATAGCAATACGTTTTTCCGGGATGCCTCCCCTGCGCAAGGCCAGATAGCATCTCGATTCAAGCTGTCGAAAGCCTTCTCGAAATCGATAAACAACAGATGTAGCGGAGACCTGTACTCAACGCATTATTTGATTATGATCCGTAAGGTGTTTATGTGGTCGATGCAGGAGAATCCAGCGCGAAAGCCTGCCTGTTCGACGTCGAGAGTAGAATCTAAATGCTCTTTAAATCGGTCCAGAATTATTTTTGCTATTATTTTGGCTACAGCTGGAAGAACACATATACCTCCCCAGTTTCCGCATTCCATCAAGTTTCCCTTTTTCGGAAGCTTAATGATCATCCCCCTTTTCCACTCCTGTGGAAATTGTTCGCTATCCCAAGCTCTCTGTATTAGCGGATGCAGCAGATCTGTTGATGTGTTTGGCGCCGCTTGAAACAATTCGGCAGGGATGCCATCAATACCCACCGCTTTGTTTTTCTTGAGGGTGCCGTGCGTATTCGGGAATTTGTTGCTTCGGAATACTCATTCGAATTTGAGATCATACCGCCATCTATTGAGCTGATCCTCATCCGAAATCAGGAGGTTACCGTCCAGATTCTTCACCGGGTGTTGTTTGGAGTTTCGACCACCAATAAGCTCCTTGGTGATGCTGTAACAGTCATACTATCGCACCTGCTCCCTGCTTCTTCAGCCCTAGAAGCAAGTGTGTCGCTATATATTGACGTTTG
Source organism: Pocota personata (assembly GCA_963082735.1). Classification (NCBI taxonomy): domain Eukaryota; kingdom Metazoa; phylum Arthropoda; class Insecta; order Diptera; family Syrphidae; genus Pocota; species Pocota personata. The sequence continues at coordinate 41,375,232 of OY720429.1, read as the reverse complement.
TCACCGAGCCTTTATTGTTGTACGCTCCTCGATCCGTCACCAGGTCTCTGCCGAAAGCCATGTGCGATGGTGTGCCTGCCTTTTACCGACATAGGTGCGTGCCCCGCTCGCAAAACCATTTTTCACAACATTCCAGTGATCATCCATGCTCTCCTACATTGAGCTGCTGATTGCTTCCGCTTCTAAGGCAAGATGGTCCCTAAATTGTTGGGGCACTTGGGGGACCTTAAGCCTATCGGTATTGAACCTGGTGATGGTCAAGAAGTTTGATCGGTTGTTGTTGACGGATGCAGTACGAAGGCGTATATGAGCTAGCATAAGATGGTGATCTCGTTCTTGTCCGATATCAGCTCCACCTCTGTTACGGACGTCCAGGAGACAATTTCTAAAGCGGTCGATCTGGTTGGATGTTCTTTGCCTATCAGTCGAGACCCAACTGATCTTATGGCAGGTGTTATGCTTAAACAGCGTACTTCCAATGACTAGGCGGTTGGTATTGCAGAAGTCCACAAACCGCTCACCGTTGTCGTTTCGGTCTCCAAGGCCGTGAACTCCAATCACGTGTTTAAGCATGTTGTTGTCGCTACCTACCTTGGCATTGAAATCCCCCATCACCATTACGATGTCCCCATTAGGTGTTTCATTGAAGACGACGCCTGACTGGCTGTATAAATTGTCCTTTTCATTCTCAGTCGCGTCATCAGTCGGAGCATAGGACTGTATGATGGTGACCTTCCTTACTCTACTCTGGAATCTGGCCGTCAATATCCGGTCACTTTGAGATTTCCAAGATATGAGGCTTTTACGCGCTGCTGGAGTTAGCACCAGTCCTACTCCAGACCTCCGTGCGCTTCCAGCTGGTTTACCAGAGTAGAACATGACAGTACTTTTTGTTGCCGAGACATATTCCCCAGCATAGAACCATCTTATCTCACTCAGCCCTAAGATGTCTATTTTATACCGTACGAATTCGCGTTCCATTTGGAGAAATCTGGCGTTGTAAGGCCCTTCTTGGAGTGAGTCCAGGAATGTCTTAACGTTCCAGAATCCGATCGTTCTCCGTGTTTGATAGCCAAAGGTCGTCATCAGATTATCCGTCCGTATCCGACGCGTATGTTTCAGTTTCGGAGCAATTTTTCTTTTTACGGTTGAGGCTCGCTGGACCCAAGACCAACCGACACTTATCCTGTTATACGGCGCAGGAGACTCGCTATTCGTCCTCTCCCATTCGCAATTTCCGAAGAAATTCCCAGATGGCACCACTAGGAGGTGGGAGTAGGGCTTACTAAAAGAGCTGCTAGGTTTTCGGCTGCAGTGGCTCTTTCTCGTTACTTAGCGAACCAACATCTATCGGAAGATGCTGCTCCTACGAGGCTTTTGTTAGTCGTTTGCCATCCAAAAAAAACATTGAAGGCATTAGAACCTGTTATTGTCACTTCGATGGTTAGGTTATCCATCTTCATGGCTCTCTCCATAATTTTTGGTGTACTCTTTAGCTCCGTAATTATCGGGGTACTTGTACCTTCAATCTCCTTTTGTTTGCATTCAAGCTGGAGTTCGGTGGAGACCCTATCACTTCTCCCATAGAGGTCAGTTTTGACGTCCTAATGTTCCTCACGTTCTTTATTATTTTGTTGTCACTTATAGTTCCCATGTTTGAATCCCACGAAGATGGAGCACTTGAGGTCAACCACACCATAGCCACATGTAACGTTGCAAGGCATTTATTACAACCAAAGGTCACCAGGTATCTGGAGGGCTCCGTTATCGTTGCTGTACTGATTTCACATCTTTAAGCTTAACGTCTTCTCGCCTTAGTCTAGTCGACCCATCACAGAAACTTCACAGGGATCTTGTGAATTTTTCCATCACACCCACCACTTGCCTATCCTGGTCGGGGACTGGTTATTGCTATTCGCTACCCGCTGACCACCACTAGCACAACCTTGCTATGCAGAAAAGCAGACAAGAAATTTGCTGTCACAGGAATTTTCCTTTGCTGAAATTTGTACAGGGTGTACTATACGTATATGATATGAAACAATTTTAACTTCTTTGTTTGCGAATATTTCATTTTTTTTTTTTTGTTTTCTATTTTTTGTTTTATATTATTTCTAACATCAGTTTCAGTTTCTCAAGAGTGGATCAGTTTCAAGTATCCAGAACGGTATTTGAAATTAAATCTGAAGCTACTGGTCTAGACAACTTGCGTCCCAAATTCTTTAAAATCATCTTTCCGTTCATCTCACCACACATTACTCACATTTTTAACACAATTTTAACTACCTCTTGCTAGCCTCACCTCTGGAAAGCTTCCAAAGTTATTCCTATATTAAAAAATTCCTGTCCTGTAAAGGAATATCGCCCGGTATCAATCTTACCTTTCTTGTCGAAAGTATTCGAAAAGCTAATTGGAAAACAGGTTTCTGAGTACTTAAATTCCTCAGGCCTTATATCGCCTATGCAATCTGGGATTAGACCCCAACATAGTTGCTCGACAGCACTGATAAAGATTGTGGATGGTATAAGACAAAACATTGATGAAGAATATTATACGACGTTAGTGCTCTTGGATTTTTCCAAGGCGTTCGATTCTGTTTCGCATAGTATCCTCCTAAATAAGCTCAAACACAATTTCTTTTTTGATCGCAGTGCTTTGTATTTGATCCAAAAGTATCTTACAGGAAGAGCTCAGGCAGTGTGGGCTAATAATTAGTTATCTGGTTTTCTCCCAACTTATGCTGGTGTTCCCCAAGGATCAATCTTAGGCCCCCTGTTATTTTCCATTTTTATCAACGACCTCCCTAATGTCTTAAAGCACTGTAGATCATATGTACGCTGATGATGTGCAGCTTTATTTAAGCTACCCAGCTGGTTTAGTGGAAGACGCCACTGTCCGAATATATGAGGACCTAGTGAGCGTTCTTTTCTGGTCAAAACAAAATCAGCTGAGGCTGAACACTGGGAAAAGTCAAGCTATTGTTGTGGGTAGTAATGCTATAGATACCTCATGTTTCCAACAGTCGAGTTAGGTGGCACCAATCTAAAATATGTTGATAAGGTGAAGAACTTAGGCATTATATTAAACCAAATCCTTACGTGGGATGATCACACGTCCTTCACATTGGGTAAAACGTACGGAGCTTTATGTGTTCTCCACTTAGCTGGAAGCTGCCTGCCAACTAAGATGAAACTAATATTAGCAAAAACACTCGTCCTGCCGATCTTGCTCTACGGTAGCTTTGTTTCTTGCTGCCTCGACAGCGTCAGCCAGCGAAAATTTAACGTTGCGTTTAACAATATCGTCCGATTTATATATGGCTTGCGCAGATATGACCATGTCTCCGACTAAACAAACACGGTTTTTTCCATGCCCCTGCATAAGTACTTAGACCTCAAAATATTACTGTTTTTATTTAAATTACGACAAACAAAAACACCTCAATATCTCTTCGATAAGCTGCTGCCCGCGACATCGCAAAGAAGCAGAGTTCTAGTTGTTCCCACATTTAGATATGGAGTTTCTAAGCGACAATTTTCTGTATATGCTGCTGGTCTATGGAATTCACTCCCAGCCAATTTGAGGATGATGAGCAACAGCGGTGAATTTGGAAATAATCTGAAACGTTACTTCGTAGGCTAAATCATGTTATAAATAGATTTTATTTTATTATTATTTTTTCTTTTTCTTTTTTATTATTAAGTTATATATATATTTGAATTGTAAATTTAACGAATTAACCTATTGCACTAAGTATTAACTGAAAAGAGACTGTTTTATAATACTTATGTTCTAATAAACAATACAATACAATACAGATTAAACTTGGGAGATGTAAAAAATGGAACACTATACAATTGCGCAAAGAACTAAGATTGTTCTTCTATTCCTTGAAAATAATCGTTCAATAATTAATACTCAACGTGCATACAGGAGATTTTATGGTGAAAGAACTGCTCCAACGGGTCCAAACCATTCGTTCGCTGGTGGATAATTTTGCTGAATTCGGGACTGTTGGAGATTCAAGACGTACGGGCAGATATCGAACTGGCAGATCGGTCGAAAATATTGATGTTGTGAGACAAAGCATCGCACAAAATGCGGTGACAGCAACAAGAAGACGATTTGCCCAATTGCAGCTTTTTAAAGGCGGTCTTCGGCGAATTTTGAAAGAGGAATCTAGCTGGTCCAAAAACTAAATCCCGGAGAGCTCGCATTACGCTTGAAATACGGAAGATCAGTTTTAACTATTTTTAAGCATGATGAAAACTTTTTGTAAACTTAATGATGACCGACGAAGCGCACTTCCACTTGAGTAGATTCGTAATTAAACAAAACTGTAGATTTTGGGGATCCCAAAATCCTCAGCAACGTGGTGCAGCACCCCATACATCGGGTACAACGATGGAGTTATTGAGGCAACAATTTCCAAATCAGATAATTTCCAAATACAGCGATTTGAGTTTGCTACTTCGATCGTCTGATTTGACAGTCTGATCGTCTGATTATTTTTTTTTTTCTGGGTGTAGTTAAAAAATCTTCATGAAGACACTATGAGGATCGATAGCGCGTGCTCATAGTAGTGTGAGATTTTTACTCACTAAAAAAACCTCCCTTCGTGATAAATTTCTTTGATTACATACCACAACTAAGTTTTGACTTATCCAGCAGTTTTCCTTTCACGTATTGAGATCGTTCGGCAGGTCCCTTTCCATTGAAAGTTCCTGCTTGTTCCGCAAATTAGGCGCGGTTTCTTGCTATCGCGTTAAGTCGAAAGGTTTAGTCCTTTGTAGACGACGCAGTAGATTCCTCTCATCTAGAATTCGAAGGACTTCATTGTTAACGTGTCCTTGTAATCTGTCTTTATGCTTACGCGCGAAGTTTTTGATTTCATATTCGACTGTCGCAATTCCTAAATCTCTATGGATATCGCTATTTCTAATAAACCACGGTGCATTAACTATTGATCTTAGCACTTTATTTTCAAAAGTTTGTAAAATATTGACATTACTTATTTTGGTACAACCCCAAAGTTGTATTCCATATGTCCATATCGGCTTTAGCACTTGCTTGTATAAAAGCAGTTTGTTCTCTAAATTAAGCTTGGAATGTTTTCCAAGTAACCAGTACATTTCTCTGTATTTGGTTTCGAGTTCTTTACGTTTTTTCTTCACGTGCGATTTCCACTTCAGCTTAGCATCAAGTGTCATTCCAAGATACTTGCCTCGTTTGCAAACGGAATTTGAACCGAGTTTGGAAAGATTGGCAAATTATTTATTTTCTTATAAGTAAAATCGACATGAACAGATTTGTTTCCATTTAAAGCTAGTCGCCAAATCTTTGTCCATGCATTTACTTCATTCAATGCTTCTCTTCAATCGTTTTACCCGTTGCCAGGATGGCAGTGTCGTCGGCAAATGTAGCTAATACGGTGCCTTCTTCTTGCGGTATATCGCGAGTATATAATAGGTACAAAAGCGGTCCAAGGACACTTCCCTGCGGCACCCCAGCCCTTATTTCTTTAAATTCCGAATATTCGTTTCCGTGTTTGACTCGGAAAAGTCGATTCGTCAAGTATTTTTCCAGAATATTATATAAGTGTTCCGGCAGAGCTTGTCGTAATTTGTATTTCAATCCATCATGCCAGACCTTGTCAAAAGCTTGAGAAACATCAAGGAATACACTGGAGCAAATCTTTTTTTCTTCGTAAGCTTTCTCAATTAAATCATTTATTCTATGCACTTGGTCTATTGTTGAGTGCTTGGTTCTAAACCCAAACTGGTGATTGGGAATAAGAGATCTTTCTTCTATAAACGGCTGTAATCGCTTAAGTACTATTCTTTCGAAAACTTTAGACAGAATCAGCAGCAGCGAAATAGGTCTATACGATTTTTTATCATTCGGCGGTTTTCCTGGCTTCAGAATCATTATTACTTCCGAACATATTCTAGTCTTATCGCTGCGTTTAGAATGTAGAGGAACTTAACTAACGCTTTTCTAGGTAACGATTTAAGAAGCTCTCCTGTGATTAGGTCGTATCCAGGAGCTTTATTCGGTTTCAGTTTCTTTATTTCTTGTTGAAGTTCGGTCAGCCTTGCATTTCTTACTGTGTAATTGTGAAGTGCTATATCCGACGCATTATCATTTTCAACAAGCGCTTGTCCATTAAATGGTTTAAATGTTTCTTCTTAATGGGCGGCAAAGACTTCTGCTTTGTCTTTATCATCCTTGGCCCATTCGTTGTCATTTTTCTTGATTGGGGCCGCTTGTATTTTCGGTTTTTTAATGCCTTTTATAGCTTTCCAGAGCGAATAATTGCAATCCTTTTCCGCTGCTAAGCTTTCAATGCTGGTTTGTATTGTCCGATTTTTAAAATCAATAATGGCCTTTTTTAGAAAGTTACATAAGCGATTTAAATGCGATTTATGTTGCGGAGAACGAGTTTGTTACCATTTCTTTTATTTCCGGTGGATATTTTTGGGCATGATTGATCGGCGTTTTCCTTTGATAGGGAGTATTTTTCCACGCGGCGCGCTGCAGAACTTCAACAAAACGATCAACTTCGATTTCGAGTTCAAAAGACGTCCTAAGTGATACTCTCAGTTCGATATGTTCTTCAACGTCTTTTTTAAAGCCTTCCCAATCTGTTTTCCTGCTACTTAGTCTAGCAGGTACATCTTTTTTAATAAGGCGTTCGCTCATCGTTAGAATGATAGGCGAATGATCGGAAGAGAGATCAAAATTTTAATACAGTTGTCTGGTATTCCTTTTACAACAAAAGAATATTTTGTTGCTATCAGTCGGCCAATATGTTGGTTTACCAGTCGAGTGAAAGTCGCATCTGTGTTGCATGCAGGCGTTGTAAAGTGTCTGCCTTTTTGTGAGACACATCTTGAACCCCAGAAGGTGTGTTTTGCATTAAAATCACAGCCAATAATAAAATTCGGACCAAGAGAGCTGAAAAATATTTGTAAAATCATTTTTTCTATCACATTATTCCAAGCCCTTATAATCCTAAGATCGTCTGATTATGACTGGAAAAAGTGTATGTGTAGGATAGGCGAGCGAGTCAAATGAAACAACTTGAGAGGAGATGTGCTACTTACGACAGTTTATTGAGAAGCCCCGAAAATTGACATGACGGGTTGTATTTATACTATCATATGAAGCGGTACGCTTATGTAAAAGAAATGAGATAGTGTGAGCATCATACGATATGACAATAGTTTCTTATGACAATAGTTTCTTACTTTCGGTTAATATTTACTTCTGACAATCTTAAGTATGTGTTATACGAGAACACTTACAGTAGTGTACAAAAAAAAGCCTACATATGTTAATAAGAAATTGATCTTATACCGCAAGAAACAAATGTCATAAAAAGAGGAGATATTTGCGATCGAGAAAATGGTTCTCATTTAACTGACATTACTTTTCATACATAATGTGAAAAAAGTAGCATAAAATAAACCATATTTTAAAATTTAAACTATTTTTTTTTTCATTTCATTCAATATTTATTTAAAAAAACAATCATATACATAGTTATTTTAGCTGCACCCTATACCTACACATGTTAATATGTTCTGGTAAAAAAAAAGTAGTAAAGTGCACGACTGGGTCGCACGTACTTGCGCCTACGTACATATATGTATATATACGTATATACGAACATATATATTGTTTAATTGCAAATCACTCAGAATTCAAATTAAAACGTTAAAAAGTGTTTTTTTTAATAAAATTTTTTTTCAGATTTTCAAAAACATAGGTTGGTTTATGTTAGGTGGCTGTCCCCGCTCAGAAAAGGGACACACTTAGATCGATCCATTGTAATACCACAAGATGAAAAGGATTTTGCAGCACCAGGAACCTTACATGATTAATTTCATCCTAAGGAAGATAGGGATGTTAAGCATCTATGTGCAGAACCATCTGCATCCATAGACAAAACTCTCTATTTTGTTAAGCTTGGCTAAGTCGTTCAGATCTTCATAGAAGTAGGCCCCTAGGGTTTATAAGGCAGGACAGACGCACAAAAGGGGAGCAGTAGTTTCCTCCTCCTTCTTATCTCTTCAATTTCTACATAAATCATTGGAGGGGACACCCATTCTAATAGCATGTCTACCTATCAAGCAGTGTCCCGTGAGGACTCCTATACTCTTTGAAAACTGGTTGAGACACACCCCTCGGCGTTTCTCAATAATTTTGTTCTGTATGTGCTGCATGTAATCATTACCAAAATCTAAGACGATTCTAAACGCCATAAATCATTTTTTTTTCCTTAATTTTCGTGGGATTTTGTCCCATTCAGTTTCAATGGCGTCTTTAAGGACTCCTACGTTGTTGAATTGTCGTCCTCCTTTGTAGACAGCTCTCGAGAGATGTCCCTCATACATTTTCAATTATGTTGATGTCTGAAGAGAATGCTGGCCAGTCAAGAATAGAAACGTTGTTACGCTCGAAGTACTCTTTTATCTTCCGGGCTGTGTGGATTGCTGCATTATCTTGTTGAAGGATGAATTTTTCGCCGAATTTTTCTTGGTTATAATGCACGATCTCTTCGTATAAGATCTTAAGGTAGTCGTCACTTTTCATCCTGCCATTTATGAAGCGGATATTGGTCTTATTTTGGTATGATATTCCGCCTTATTGTCGTCGTCTTAAAAACAGTTCGTTCTTCCTCAAATCATGAAAATAATGATGAAATCCACAGCATCGAAACTGTCAGCGATCTCGTTAAGAGACCTGCGGCATTTCCAAGGCTTTTACCGCTCCCTGACTATCCACACATATATATATATGCGTATAGTACAATAGCGCTACCCTCTACCGCTTCATGGATTGCCGTAATTTCCACTTGAAATACACTACAGTGATCCGGTGGTCGTCTGCACCCGAACCATAACCTGTTTTAGATCCATCTGTGAATATCTCTATCGCAGAATCGTTCAAGATTTCTCTAGATTCCCAAGCGCTTCTGCTAGGAATTCTGGTATTGTATCTGACAACAAAGTCAATGTGAGGGATAATATAGTCCGTCTTACTAGGCATAGTATTCTTGCCGATCAGGAGGCAAGAGGATTCCCTGTGTATTTGGTGGGACCAGGTCGGTGTCATTTATTATGAACTGTTGAAATCCAACGAAACCATCACTGGGGGAACGGTATCGACTTCAATTGCTGCGCGAAAAACGGCCACAATACGAGCAGAGGCACGAAAAAGCGATTCTACAGCATGGCAGAGCTCGACCTCACGTTGCCAAACCCGTTAAAACCTACCTGGAAACGCTCAAATGGGAAGGCCTATCCCACCCGCCATATTCCCCAGATATTGGGCCATCCGATTGTTACTTGTTCCGTTCGATGGCACATGGCCTGGCTGATCAGCAGTTCCGGTCATATGAAGATATCAAAAAATGGCTTGATTCGTGGATAGCCTCAAACGATGAACACTTTTATCGTAACTGTATTCGAGTAAACAGTAATGAAAAAATGTATTCGAGCTCCGCCGGAAAGGTAGGAAAAAGTTGTAGCTAGCGATGGGCAATATTTTGAATGATTAATTTGTAACCATTTTTTCACAATAAAGTTGCATTTTCATCATAAAAAACAGCGAGAACTTAGTTACGCACCTAATACTCGTACTTTTCTGATTTTCTTAATTTTTTGTTTGTTAAATAACAAAACAGATTACAAAATTTTGCTTTCCCCATAAAATTCACGGTATGAAGTGAAGTATAGATCACTTTGTTCGTACACTATCTCTTTACCTTTTGAGAATGGTGCGAAGTTTAATCCTACTGTAGCAATGCTTTTATGATTGCGCATAAGGGAAATTGGACTGAGATACGAAATGTTTTTCAAGGAAGTGGAACTAATCATTTGACATAGTTTGGCATCAGTCCCTTTTGGCGAATATGCATGCGTATGGCATCGATGAGTCTCTTCTTCAATGGATTAGAAATTACCTTTCGGGGCGTTCAATACAAGTTGTTTTGGACGGTTTCAAGTCTGCAATTCACCAAATAAATGCTGATGTTCCCCAAGGCTCTGTTTTATCTCCGACGCTCTTCTTTATTTTTATAAATGATCTCTTGTCTGCAACTTCCAATCCAATCCATTCCTTCGCTAATGACAGTACCCTCAGCTTTTTATATTCGCTCCCTAAATCACGTCCTTGCTCTTCGGCCGTAGAAGAGGAACGGCAACGTATGTTAAACGCATTATATTCCGATCTGGACAGCATAGTCAAATGGGGTTTCAACCAACAGCATGGAATTTAATACTTCCAAAACACAATGCTGTCTTCTGTCTCTCAAGCGAAACCAAAACCCTCAACCATTATCCATGGATGGTACTTGCATCATTGAAACAGAAAGAAAGGTATGTGTATTAATAACCATCTTCGGTGGAATGATAATATATTCGAGGTCGGCAAAAATGCTGCAAAATGTCTATGACTCCTTAAAAGGTGCAAGCAATATTCTACCCCGTCTAATCTCGTCTAAATTTATAAGGCATTCATCCGCTCTAAGCTGGAATATAACGCCCATATCTGGTCTGGTGCACCCAAGACCGTTCTGTATATTCTAGACAGTGTAAAGAATCGCGCCTTAAAACTTAGGTGACATTATGAATTCCATATATTCACTTGAATATCGGAGAAATGTCTCGTATCTCTCCGTATTTTATTGCTTTTTTCATAAAAAATGCTCCAGCGAATGCAGATCAGTTCACCCTTAAGCCCAACTTCGGTCGTACTGTCAAATATAGGGATTCGTTTATAAGCCGATCAACACAAATGTGGAAGGATCTACCAGGCTCTGTATTTCCCCATCACTACAACTTTCAAACATTTAAAGCCAATGTGCACAGGCGTCTTCTCTGTTCCTCTTACCCATTTTCCTAAACTCCTGTGTCCGTGAGTATTCATAATACTTTTGGCGTGCACAGATTCTAAAAAAAAAACACTGTAAACTGCATCAAGCTCTTGTATTCTTGAATTTTCCAAAGAAAAGCGTTGGGTAATCATTTGGATTTGTGGATGAGTTTCCAAGAATTTAAGGATAGCTAAAGATGTTAGCGATTCCTGTTTTAAGGAATGCACGAATCTGACCAGAGAATAATTTCGGTAACTTCCGGATTGTCTTGCAGCACTGGGTGTAGAATTTTTATTAGGGCGCTCGCAATATCATTTCCACTTCTTCCACTTTGTCTTTCGTTATTTTGTTTAAATTGCACAGGACAGTAAGATTATACACACTGAACTTTATTTTATAGTAAAAGTTTGGAAATATTAGCATACGCCATAGAAAATACACTTTGTAAGTCATAAGATATTATTGCAACTTTCTTATCTTTTAGTTCTCGATCCGATTGGCGGTATATTTTTGCATTTTCGTTTAGCAGTGGGACTATAAAGGTTTTGAAATTTTGTGCATGCATCACATTGGTCTTTTTTTGGTTTGTGGAATGATGTATGTTCTGTTCTGTACATGTAAAATTTTAATGGGTCTTCGGATAAATTCTACATTTTACGCAAATTAAGTCCAGCATGTAAGTATTGCTTTTGAGTAGATGCTCTGATGTAGTGTAAGCCAATGCAAGGAAATCGTTCGATATGCTTTCTGATTTCTGACGTTTTTTCTGCTGTTCTTGGCTGGATGTTGGGGCATTGGAGATCCAGTGGTCGGATTATGGTTTTGCTTAAAGTAGTAATATATTCTGGACTTTGTTACTCGTATGTCCACAGTCGCTATAAAAAAAGTTTGACAAACTTGATATTGTTGTCCATAGCTTTCACGCGAGTATTTAAACGTTTTGGTTCGTCTTGAACTTACCGACTTTCGTGCGTAATCTTTTTTTTAGGAACAACTTGGACAAATTTAGTATAAAAAACCCAAAAATCTTTATGGATTTCAAAACGTAAGGTCTCAGAAAAATATATTGTGCAATTGTAGGGGCAATCAGATCCACAATTTGTCGATTTATGGCGCTTACTTTTTTCCCCGCATAATTCAAATATTTTTTTTCATTGTTCGCGTAATTTTTTTTTAATTACCTATTTCCATGTCGATGGCGCACTTGTGCCTGTTACATTTAATGGAAAAAGCATGGATTTGGTGGATTACTCTCTGCGTTTCTTGCAGTCTCTTCATGTGGCTGTGAGGATCCTTCTTTACCTGAAGTAGATGACTCCTTATCAGACAGTATGCAATCCATCATTCTACAAAAAAAAAAAAAAAACTAAAACAAGTTGTACGAAGGAATATTAAAAATCGTAAATAGTACCATTGCAGTGATGGGGACAAATCTATATCTGAATACCTCTTAGACAAAGCAGACGTGTAAATATCTCTAGAATAGTCCGCTGGCGATTTGTTAATCCAGTGAATTTAAAAGTTTTGCATTATAGACGCACCTGAAAATTTAATTTTCAATCACTTTTGCCTAAGAAGATCACCATGAAGATCATTGAGCGGGTATTAGATGGCCGACTGCGGAAAATAATACGGGTATCTGTTGATCAGTACGGGTTTGTCTCGGGTAAATCAACAACATCCAGAGTATAAGGATCATAATGGAAAAACATCGTGATTCCTTAAAGGACTTGCATATGGTGTTGGTTGATTTTGAAAAAGCCTTTGATAGACAACCTAATGGGTGGCGCTAAGACAACGAGGAGTACCGGAAACCTACGTTCGCATGATCATGGACATGTATGAGGGAACGATGACAATAGTAAGATGCCCCGTAGGAGTCATTGCTGTTTATTGCAGTCCTTGATTATCTGCTTGAAGGAAAAGTGACGGACCCCAAAGTGCATCAGTTATTCTTTGCTGACGATGGAGCTATCATAATTGAAGATCAATCGTCCCTGCAACGAGCACTTGATGTATGGGTGGATGTTTTGGGGGGAAATGGGTACTACGGTAAAAAAGACAGAGTACCTGTGCTGCCCATTCTCTGATCCACACCGGCCTATTCCAGACATTTACTTCAATGGAAAAGTGCTTCCCAAGTGCGAAAAGTTCAAATATCTGGGATCTATGATCAATAGCGAAGTAACTTGTGATGAAGCATCAATCATCGCGTAGGGTGGATGAAGTGGCGGGAAAACTCCACTATCTGCTGTGGCCGAAAAATGTTCCCAAAGCTGAAGGAAGGGCTCTACATCGCAGTTGTTCGTCCGGCGCTCATATACAGTTCACAATGCAAAAGTATGAGGACAAATTAACGGCAACTGAGATGAAGATGCTTCGGATGACAACATGAGTAACAAAGCTTGATAGAATAAGAAGTTCGAAGATTCGAGGAAGCCTTCATGTAAACCGGCTTGGTTGGTATTGTCGTTTTCAAAGGAGAGATCCTTCGAACTCCGCCAAAAAGCCAATATCAATCAACGTTCCTACACAATCGCGCAAAAAGGCAGACCAAAAACCAACTGGATCACACAAATGCAAAAACCCCAGAAATTGATTGGCCTCAGTGACGAAGTGATCCGAAACCAGGAAGCCTGTCTGTACTTCCTGCGGTCAAACCGGCAAACCCCACAGGCGGACCAGTAGGGATGCAGTAAAGTGAGAGTGTTGTGATTCTTCTACTCCGGATCATGACTTCGCCGTAAGCAAAAGAAGACGAACTGGCTTTGCCTTTTCATTAACGAAATGCATTTTGGTAGATAGGTACCTGAACTTGTCTCGTCAAAATCTAATGACGCACTGAAATTTTCAATCAATCTGCTTAGGGTCTGGCAATGTACTATTGTCAGTTAAAATACTGTTTCAAATTTCAGCAGTGCACTCGTTTGAGATAGACCAAATGGGAATTCTTTGTCGCTTATAACAAAATGTCCTTACGAATCGTATAGTACTTAATTCTCAATTGGTCCAATTAACCTGTAACCTTTATTGAATCTTGAAAGTGTATGAAAAATTGTTCTATTCCATACAATCATATCTTTTCGAACAATTTGAAATGAGTTTCTATTTAAAAATTTGATTCATAGAACATTATCATTATCTGATAAACAGAATGAGATACACCAACATTTTTTTATTTTTTTTTTTTCATAGACGCTATGAGGATAGCAAGCGCGTGCTCATAGTAGTGTCAGATTCATACTCACTAAGAATAACACCACCCTAAGATTTAATTTGTTATATATTGCAACTAAGAAGGACCTTATCAAGCAATTTTTCTATCATGAAAAAAACTCGTTTGGCAGGTTACTTTCCACTGAAAGATCCTGCATGTTCCTCAATCTAGGCACGGTTGATTCCTATCTCGCCAAGTAGAAAGGTTTCGTCCTTTGTAGTCGGCTCAATAAATTGCTTTCATCCAGAATTTGTAAGATTGTATTGTTGACATGTCCGATTAGTCGGTTTCTATGCTTTCTCGCGAAGCTTCTAATTTCAGATTGTCGGAATTCCGAGATCCCTGTGAATATCATCGTTTCTAGTATACCACGGGGCGTGGACAATTTCTGTTAGCACTTTATTTTGAAAAGTTTGTAAAATATTGGCGTTTGTTTTCTTGGTACAGCCCCAAAGTTGTATACCGTGAGTCCACACCGGCTTTAGCACTTGCTTGTATAAAAGCAGTTTGTTCTCAATACTGAGCTGGGAGTGTTTTCCGAGCAACCATTTCATTTCTCTATATTTGATTTTGAGTTCTTTACGTTTCATGTTCACGTGCAAATTCCATTTCAGTGTTTTGCGTCGAGTGTCATTCCAAGGTATTTGGCCTCGTTTGCAAAAGATATTCGGGCCAAGTTTAGAAAGACATTAGTTTTCTTATAAGTGAAATTCACGTGAACAGATTTAGATTCGTTGAGGGCGATCCGCCAGTCCTTTGTCCATTCATTTACTTTATTCAGTGCGTTTTGCAGTTTTGCAGTCGTTTCTTCGATTGTTTTACCTACGGCTAGGATAGCGGTGTCATCGGCAAACCTAGCCAGAATAGTGCCATCTTCTTTCGGTATATCTCGAGTATATAACAGATAGAGAAGTGGCCCAAGAACGCTTCCTTGCGGTACACCGGCCGAAATTTCTTTGAGCTCCGAGTATTCATTTCCATGTCTAACACGGAAGAGTCTATTCCCGAGATATGATTCTAGAATGACGTATAGGCATATAGGGAGAACTTGTCGTAATTTGCAATTCAAGCCATCATGCCACACCTTATCAAATCCTTGCGAGACGTCAAGAAATACACTTGACCATATCTTTTTCTCTTCAAGTGCTTTCTCGATTACGTCAGTAATTCTATGCACCTGGTCAATTGTCGAATGCTTACTTCTGAACCCAAACTGGTGGTCAGGGATACGATTATTTCCTTCTATAACCGGTTGGAGACGCCTTAGTAATATCCTCTCGAAAATTTTGGATATAACTGGAAGTAGCGAAATTGGTCTATAAGATTTTACCTCTTTTGGCGGCCATTATAACTTCCGCAACTTTCCATTGGTTAGGCACGTGTTTTAATCTGAGCGCAGCATTTACAATATGAAGAAGCTTAATCAATGCTTTTCTAGGCAAAGCTTTGAGAATTTCTCCGGTGATCAAGTCATAACCAGGAGCTTCCTTAGGATTCCCGATCTCATGTTTGAGTTCCCTTAGCGTTGCACTTGTAAGTGCTAAATCGTCAGATGGTAAATCCGGCCTATTGATATTGTCGTAAGACACTTGACTATCGTACGGTTTAAACGTGCCTTCCAGGTGGGCCGCAAAAACGTCCGCTTTTTCTTTATCTTCCCTTGCCCATTCATTGTGATTTAATTTAATTGGCGGCGAGGCGACCTTGGGTCTTTTGGTGTCTTTTACAGCTTTCCAAAGTGAATAATTGGAATATTTTTTAAACTTTCAAGATAAGAGCCTATACGATTCTTAAAATCCTTTGCAGTCTGCTTCAACGAATTGCACAGGTGATTTAAGTGTGCTTTATGTTGCGGAGCACGACTCTGTTGCCATTTCTTACGCGCTTTTCTTTTTTCCTTGACCAATTCTTTTATTTCCGTAGGATATCGTAGACCGTATTTTTCTGTCTTTCTTTGGATTGGGAGTGCGTATTTTTCCAAGAGACTAGCTGTACGATCTCAACATTCATAGGGAACGCTCAGTTCAACATTATCTTCAATTTCGTTCCTAAAGCCTTCCCAGTTAGTTGTTCGACCGGTTAATCTCGCTGGCTCTAGGGCATAGACTAGTTTTTCGCTCAATGTCAGAACAACTGGGGAATGGTCAGACGACAGATCAAAGCTCTCTTCAACTTTAATATGGTTGGTAGAAATTCCTTTCACGACGAAAAAGTCGATCGGGTCAGGTATTTTCGAAGTATCAGTTGGCCAGTAGGTCGGTTTACCCTTCGAATGGAAATCACAACTGTACTCCATACCTGCCTCATAGAGCATTCTGACTTTTTGCGAGCTGTGTCTTGAGCACCAGAATATATGTTTCGCATTAAAATCGCCGCCAATAATGAAATTAGGTTTCAGCAATTTAAACAACTTAGAAAAATCACTTTTTTTCAAGCACGGAACGCGGTGGGCAGTAGATAGATGCGATTTTAAGAGTACGCTGACTATTTGTTACTCGAATCGTGCACAGTTGCAAAGTTTCAAGCTCCATCTTTAGGTCTTCGGATTGTTCGATGCAGTCTTTAATAAACAATGATGATCCGCCTCTCGCTTTTCCCGAAGGGTGACAAGCGTGGTAATCATTATAGCCTTTTATTTTGAAATGCGATTCGTTTTTTACGTGGGTTTCAAAAATCAAGCATATATCGATATCTTTTTCACGCTAGAATATTTCCAATTCATCAAGTTTTTGCAAAAGTCCGTTTGTATTCCAAGTACATGCTTTTAACATTCGTTTTTCATTCATATTCTAGTTGGAGTTCGCGTTTTCCCTGAATTACTTTCGAGCTTAACCAGCCTATCGAGGAAAATTTTATTTATTTTGCTTTGTTCTTCAAGTTTCTCTAGAATAACTGAAAAAAAACATGAGAAACAGGGTCCTTCGAAATTTCAATATTTTTTGGTATTTCGGATGCCGCGGCCTGAGCGTAAGTCTGCACTCCTGCTGTTCGAAGGTCATTACCCGGTCGCTTTTCCAATGGTAACTTTTCTGTATCGTTTCTTTTAAGAACAGAGGTCGAGGGCTTTTCTTTTGTCATTCTTTCCCTCACCTTTTTGGGCTCTGAACCCGGTAGTTTTTTTTTTTTATAATTTGCACGCGCCAAATGGGATATGAATACCATTAAATTATTTCAGTGCACGGGCGTTTGTAGAAATTGAGAGAGAGAGAGAAAGAAAGATTGGTGTAGTGGGTTTGAAACTTAGGTGGTATAAAGTTTTCAGTAAACTCCAAGGGTGGCGTCCAGATAACTGGGGAGCTTGTTTGTTTTGCTTTTTGTCGTTGCTCATGATTCACAGTTTTTTTTTCACTCCACCTGGTGTCAACATCACGATCAAGTTGCATTTAAGCCATATGACCACCCTACTGCCAGTGTTATGCCTTCGCAGTAGAGTTGACTAAGCTTTCGCAATTGATCGACTTTTTTATTTATTTCATGCGAAATAAATAGATGATTGTTGAGATCAGGATTTGAACCGTGAACCAAGAGCGTGACAAGCATTGATGCTACCACTACACCACGGCCACCCTTTTAATTTGCATTCTTTCTCCTCCTCGACCTTAATACAATGAATGAATTTCGGATTCGGAAAGAGCATCCTCAAATTAGTTAAACTATATTACATTAACTCATTTTCGGAAAAAAAGTGAACATAGAACAATTTGGCTTTCCGCTGGCGATTTGTTAGTCTAGTGAATTTAAAAGTTTTACATTACAGACCCGCCCAAAAATAGAATTACGCAATCATTTTTGCCGAAATGGACCACTGTGCGACGGGTTACGCAATTGAGCATTTCCGGGTGGTCTCAGCTGCGTATTTTGGTGAAAGGCTTGAAGATGTTTTCGTATAAAACTGAGATGGTCCAATAGCTGCTGCCCGCAGATCACTAAATCCGTCTGGAATATAACTACCACATCATAGGCCTTAACCATGAAGAGCACGATTTTCCTTTTGGTATTATTCAAGAACCGCCTTTACATCAACTGAAAGTTATTGTGTGGTGCGGCATCTGTACGGGTGATTGGACCTTATTTTTTGAAAACGCTGCTGACAATAACAACAAGACGGTGCCACTGCACACACAGCAGGCGACACAACGGACTTAGTGAAGGACACTTTTAAAGGCTGTATTATCTCTCTTTTGCGTTGGCCCACAAGATCACCCAATCTTACTTACCCGACTTCTCTCTTTGGGGTTATTTAAAGGCATTGGCCTATGTGAACAAGCCGCAGACTCTTGCAGCGCTGAGAGACAATATTAGACAAAAAAAATAAAGAACGTACCGGCGGAAGTATTGAGAAAAGTAATGGAAAATGCCATAAAAAAGGGCTCAAATTGGTTCAAATTGGCATAAGCGCTGGAGGCCAACATTTGAACGATGTCATCTTCAGTACTTATCGTAATGATATAAAAAAAATAATGAAAAATAAAATTATCGTAGCTAAATCACATAGGATCATTACTTTTGCGCCACCTTGTATAGGATTCCCTCTGCGTAATTTGTTTGTGCCGCATTTTGAAAATATTGATTATTTTCCATCCCTAAGCGAAACTATTTTCTAACTTTAAATCTGTTGAGTAAACCTTTAACAACAAGTTTCGCTTGAGGGTACATAAGCAATTAGTTATTTTCTTTTAAATTGATTTCAGTAATACTCGTAACTCTTTCCTTCAACTGCTGAAGTAGCTCCAACTCTTCTATCGATTGCACTCTACTGAAACCACTTTCTTAAGTTGCATTCCTTACATCTACCACTCAACTTGTAACAAAATATTTGCCATTCTTAGTAAGTTACAAGATTTACTCCCTCTTTTCATGATGATTGTAGGAAATCCTCGAGTAAATTCACCACAAGTCCTTGAAAAGCCATTTCCAGATACCTTCCATAAGCCTTCGCATATTTATTGTTCCAATGACACCAGAAAATTGCAATCTCATCACTTACTGGCGGCGTTTGGAATTTAAATCCTCAGCATATGCTTCTAAATGGCTGAACCGAAAAAATAGGATCAACACCCAAAAACTAAAACAACAATGTCAACCAACTGAACTCTGTTTCTCTCTGCCACTGTGTGTCCGAAAGTCCTACATCTTAGCCACAGGGCAGTGAAATGCGAAATCCTGTTAAACCACCATTTGACTACTATAGTAAGAGCCGGACATGACCTGCAGAATGTCGGTTTTTGCGAGACACAGAACGGTAGAGCGAGGGCGGGCGAGGGATGAGGTAAAAACTGAAAGTCCCCGAATGTGGTCAGATTTGGTTGGCAATTTGTGTGGTTTGCCTGTGGAGACTATAAGTTGCAGCCAGCAGCCAACAGCCAACAGCCACTACTAATAGTAGTCCAGTCCAGTGCAGCTTTTGGGTTTTATGGTTAAAGTGCTCGTAAAGTTTGCCAACACCCAATTGGACAGTATGAACTTGGCATTGGATGACGGCTACTAGCTGGGGTGTTTGGCTATGGAAAGGAAATTCCATAGAATGGTTTGTGCAATAATTTTGATTTCACTGTGAACCGATGCCGGTGTAGAGCTGTTCTGCAACATTTTGAAGGAAGTTACTTAATTTTTTAATGGACGCAATTGTAAAAGTTGCGACAAACTCTCTGGTTTATGTTTCCACAACGTAATGGCTTCCATCCAGGATTGTTGCACTAATTTAATGGCTTACTATACGCGGTGGCAAGGGTGAAGGGGTGGTTAATAATTTGGAAGAAACTTGTTGGCTTGTACGCGACGTATTCTGGTACATTGGAAACCTATTTAATAAATAAATTTGATTGTTTTACGAAATTGTTAGTCCTGGACGGAGCATAAGTGGTTATCTCCAGGCAGAATTGAGAGAAGACGACATGAGAAAAATATAAATTGCTCTCCTGGGATATGACAGTTTTTAATAGTTCAGAAGAACCCACTTAGCGCTAAGTGCGCCGTTTTGATACCACAAAAACTCGTGTACCCTGTTTGTTTGAGTGTGTTATTGGAGATAGAAAATATAATTAAACCCAGCCCGAGGAGTTCAGAATCCGTTTAGAGGCTATCTCTCTGAAATCGTAAAAGAAGGGTTTACCTAGCGTGAGTTGTCTGATCCTTGCCAGGGCAGGACAACCGCAAATAAAATGGAAAAGAGTTTCCCTCTCGTTACTGTCTTTGCAGCTGCGACAGAAAGTGTTGTGAGGAATGCCAAGCTTGGCCGCGTGGTCCCCTATAGGCCAGTGGCCTGTAATAATGGCTACAATTCTGGCAATATTAGGCCTTGATCTGCTTAGTAGCTCATTTGATTTAGGTTTGTTGAAACTGGGTCATGTCTTCATTGATATGGCACAATTGGTAAGGTTGTTCCACCCGAGATTGGCGAGCTGGAGGAAGTGAAGGTGTAAATTGCCCTTAACGACTCCTACCGGAATATTGACTCTTTCTGCTAGCGAGCCATTAAGGGATGACCCTCGCCAAATGAGGATAATTCCAGAATGGATACTTTGTTCGTTTATTTCAAACCAGCATTGCTCTACCAGTTTTGAAGATATGGTAAACGAATCAATGGCCTTGATTTGAACCTATATTTACATGCGGCAGGCTTCCCGAATCGCAAGAAGCTCCGCTTCAAAGACACTAGCAGAGCCTGCTAGACGGAAGGATTTCGATATATTCAGTTGGTCCGAGAAAATGCCATTTTTGAACCATCCGTATATATACAGATATCAAAGTCATTGATTACCATTCCGTTCTTCCATTCTGCTCTGGTAGCGAACTTTACTGAAAAAGATTTGCTAAAGTTGAGCGTGGGAGTCCTGTAATCGGTCGAAGATGTCACCAGTTCACTTGGTATCGTCTCCAGGACCTTACAGTCGTCTTGCTGTCTGGCACCCAGTTTCCCTGAGCCGGATTGCACTGCATATAGCTGAAAATTGAATATGGGGTTCAAGGGGGATCAGATGCAGAATCACGCTTATAGTGTGAGTTACACAGTTTAACAAAAGATTTAGTTTTAGGTTAACATTGAATACGAGTAGTTAGTTTTTCTGTAACTGCATTCAGCTATGGAACAGGCGCCTGCCTGAAAACCATCAACATTTAACAAAGTATTTTTTTTTCGTAGGTAGGTGAGAATCTTCATAAGACACTATGAGACACCGTGTGCTCATAGTAGTGTCAGATTTTTACTGACTAAACTCACCCGTGCCTTTTTCTTATTTACTACAACTAAGTTCTCCTTATCAAGTAGTTTTGGCTTCGAGAAATATTCGCGTGAGGAAGATAGATTATCGGCAACAGAACCTGCTGATACCGTCATTAAATGCGGTTACTTCTTATTGCGATAATTCGAACGGTTTCGTTCTTTGAAGTCAGCGCACAAGGCTTCTCACATCCAGAGTGTTTGGAGTATTTTGTGGTTGCAATGACCATGAAGGCATATATGGAGCTTACGGGCGAAGTTTGTTATTTCGTCGTCCACGGTTGCTACGCTCCCTAAGCCTCTTTGTATATCATTATTTCTAATATACCAGGGAGCATTCACGCTTTGGTACAACCCCAGAGCTGTATACCGTACGTCCTATACATTGGCTTTAAGACTTGCTTATATAAAAGCAGTTTGTTGTATATACTTAGCTTGGAATGTCTACCAAGCAGGCAATACATTTCTCTAAAGCGATTTTCAAGCACATCGCTTTTTTTTAACTTGCGGTTTCGCGTCTAGTGTCATCCCCAGATATTTAGCTTCATTTGCATACGGTATTCGCACCGAGTTAATGAATACGGGTGGATTGTTTATTATCTTTTATATGAAGATAGCATGTGTCGATTTGGTTTCGTTAAGAACACTGCGCCAAAGTTTCGTTCAGTCGCAGATTTTATCCAAAGCTCGTTGGAATTTTTCAGTTGCTGGCTCGATTGACTTTCCGTTGCCAAAATAGCCGTATCTTCCGCGAACGTAACTACTAAGGTGCCTTCATTTTGGGGTATATCTCGAGTGTACAGCAAAAATAAAACAGGACCAAAGACACTTCCTTGCGGAACTTCAGCGGTGATTTCCTTGAACTCGGAATATTCAGTTCCATGTTTAACACGAAATAATCTATTTTCAAGGTAGGATTCTAAGATCGTAAATAAGTGTTCCGGAAGAACCCGTCTTAGCTTGTACTTCAAGCCATCGTGCCAAACCTTATCGAAGGCTTGAGAGACGTCAAGAAAAGCTCTAGAGCAAATCTGTTTCCCCTCCAGGGTTTTTTCAATTTCATCGGATATTCTGTAAACCTGGTCAATTGTGGCATGCTTGATTCTAAACCCGAATTGGTGGTCAGGTATAAGGCGTCTTTCTTCAATGACTGGTTGGATGCATTTCAATAGGAGTCTTTCAAATACCTTTGATATTATTGGTAGGAGCGATATTGCTCTAAACGATTTCTTGTTGTTTTTTAGGTTTTTCCGGTTTCGGAATCATTATCACTTCTGCCACTTTCCACGGATCTGGAACGTATAATAGTCTAATTGAAACGTTTATTAGATATAAAAGTTTAGTTAATGCTTTTTTTGGCAATTTCTTAAGTATTCGTCCGGTTATTGAATCATAGCCAGGGGTTTTATTATTTTTTAAGTTTTTTATCGTCTGGCAAAGTTCGGTTAACAATACACTTTTTATTCTAAAGTTACTCGTATCAGATGTCGTTGCCATACCGCTAACTTCGTCTATCAATGGTTGTCCATCAAATGGCTTAAACGTTTCTTAAATTTCCGCCTTTTCTTTGTCACCCTTGGCCCATTTGCCAATTTGCCATTATTTTTTCTGATTGGTGGTAATTGCATTTGGAGTTTTTTGACACTTTTCATGGCCTTCCAGAGCGAGTAAAGTGTGCATTTCTCGGCTGTTAAGCCTTCAAGATAAGCGGAGGTCTCGCGGTTTTTTATATTTTGAATCGCATTTCTAAGTTTATTACATAAGTAGTTTGAATATGTTTTATGTTGGGGGGCGCGGGTTTTTTTGCCATATTTTGCGTGCTCTCCTCTTTTCACGAATAAGCTCTTTTATTTCCGGCGGTAAATTTATTGAAGCTTCGCTGCTTTTGGTTACTTTTCTCCTTAAGGGAGTATTTTTCCAAGCGGCATTCTGAATAGCTTCAATAAATCTACAAAGTTATACTTCTATGTCCAGTGATGTTTTTAGCGGCGCATTTAAGATAATATTTCCTTCGCAATCATTTTTAAATCCGTCCCAGTTTGTTTTGTTGTTAGCTAATTTAGGCAAGCCTTCTACTTTCATTAGCCGGTCACTTATTGTTAAAATTACCGGTGAGTGATCTGAGGAGAGATCAAAGTTTTGATCTACTCTCGCAAAATTAGCAGACAGTGCTTTTGTTACGAAGAAGTCTATTATATATAGCCAATATGTCGATTTCCCTGTTTAGTAGAAATCAACCCCAAATTGCATACCGACTTCGTACAGAAGTCTGCCTTCCGGTGAATTATATCTCGAACCCCAAAAGGTGTGTTTTGCATTAAAATCACCACCAATAATGAAGTTCGTTCCAAGTGAGGTGAACAGACCTATAAGGTCGTTAGTTTTAAACGTGCATCGCGGAGGACAATACATGGACGCGATATTGAAATATAAGTTCTTATTTTTAACACGATGCTTGGATTGTGTCGAGTTCAGTCGTTGTATTCATGGAGTGCTTAATGCAGTCCTTGATGAATAAGGAGGATTCGCCCCTGGCTCTTCCGGGAGGATGGTATTCCTGATACGTCTGAAACCCTCTTATTTTCTGGCTTTTCCTTAATTTTTGACAGAGGGACTTTACTTTGTTCCCCTTTCGTTTTTACTTTACGGATTTAATTTCGTTCGTAACCTTTTCCTTAGCGGTTTCACGTCTCTCTTTAAGCGGGTTTACTCACTGTCGTAAATTATTTTGAAATGTATCCCGCCTTTTTTGGAGCTCCTTTGCCACTTCGCAGCCTCTATAGTTTGCTGGGTTTATATGAGACATTTAAAAGATTATTTAACCAAGCAATAATATCTTCGTTGAGTTGTTCTTCTTCTTCTTCTTTTCCTTACGGCGAGGTTATGTGGGGTTTGCCGGTGTGACCTTAAGAAGTACCGGCAGGCTTCCCGGTTTCGGAACACTTCGTCACTAAGGCCAATCAAATGCTGGTGTTTCTGCATTTGTGTGATCCAGTTGTTTTTTGGTCTGCCTTTTTTGCGCGATTGTGTAGGAACCTTGATTGATATTGCCATTTTGATGGAGTTCGAAGGATCTCTCCTTTGAACATGACAATACCAAACCAACAGGTTTACATGAAGGCTTCCTCGAATCTTCGAACTTCTTATTCTATCAAGCTTTGTTACTCCTGCTGTCATGCGAAGCATCTCCACTTTAGCTGCTGTTAATTTGCCCTCATACTTTTTCTACATTGTGCAGCATTGCGAACCGTATGTGAGCGCCGGACGTACAACTGCGGAGTAGAGCCTTCCCTTCAGCTTAGGGGATATTTTTCGGTCACAGAAGATAGCAGAGTTTTCCCGCCACTTCATCCACCCTACGCTTACGCGATGATTGATGTCATCATCACAAGTTGCTTCGCTATTGATCATAGATCCCAGATATTTGAACTTTTCACACTTGGGAAGCACTTTTCCATTCAAGTAAATGTCTGGAATAGGCCGGTGTGGATCAGAGAACAGGCAGCACAGATACTCTGTCTTTTTCGAACTAATACGGTACCCATTTCCCTTCAAAACATCCACCCATACACGTGTAATCTTCACTTATGATAGCTCCATCGTCAGAAAGAATAACTGATGCACTTTGGGGTCTGTCACCTTTCCTTCAAGCAGATAATCAAGGACTGCAATAAATAGCAAAGGACTGAGGGGACTTCCCTGGTGTACACCGACTTTGATTGGGAATTCTTTGGCGACTCCTGCGCGACATCTTACTCTTGTCCTTGCTCCCTCATACATGTCCATGATCATGCGCACGTAGGTTTCTGGAACTCATCGTTGTCTAAGCGCACCCCATAAGAGATCTCTTTGTTGTCTATTAAAGGCTTTTTCAAAATCAACCAACGCTATATGCAAGTCCTTTAAGGAATCACGTTGATTTGCCCGAGACAAACCCACACTTGTCATCAGATAGCCGTATAATTTTCCGCAGTCGGCCATCTGATACAAGCTCAACGATCTTTGTGGTGTGTGACATCAGCTTGACAGAACGGTAGTTATCGCAGTTTCGCGTCTCGTCCTTTCCTTTGTGCAAAGGAAGAAAATAACTTTCCCTCCACTGATTAGGCATTGAATCATCGCTCATAAGTTTGGAGATAAAAATTATGAGCCATCTGGATCCGATGTCTCCCATCTTTTTCCAGAACTCAGAGGGTACGAGTATCTCGTCTGGCCCAACCGCTTTTCTTTTTTTCGAGTATTTGACCGCATTCCTAACTTCTTCGACAGTAATGTCGGATACTTCGTCATGGTTAGGAGCGGCGGGAAACTGTTAGTTCAGAAGTCTTTCACAATACTGTCGCCATCTGTGGGGAATTTTGTCGTTTTCCACAAGATGCTCGCCATGAGCATTTTTAACGAACTTTGAGGAAAATGATCTAACATCTCTGATTACATGATTACATTTTCCAGACACTTGTTCCAGCGTTTTTACCATAACGACTACTGCAATGTAGTCAGCGTAGCCGATGATGTCCACTCCGCTTGTCATGGGAATTCATACATTATGTTCGATAGGACTGGGCCAAGTACTGACCCTTGGCTAACTCTTCCCGTAACATTCTTATCTGAGAGTATATGTCTGCCTGTCAGGTATAACTGCGCGATCTATCAGATCAATCTGAGTGTATATAGTGGGCTCAGAATGAAGATATGTCACACAAGGGTTCATGGCGATCATAGACCTAATTTAGCAAGTTAATTAAGATCTCGTTTATTTTGATGCCCTTATGCCTGAGAACATAAGATGCTGGTTTACAGTGTTGAGGCAATCCCATACTTAGACTGAGACGATTTCTGATTAAGTGAATAAGTAGTAATCTCAGATTTACCATAGGTCCTAGTTTTTAACTGATTACTTCCCTCCATCTTTCAATCTGTCATCAGCCTTAGTCAGTCCAACCCAGACTTAGTCTCCGAAACAACATCAATAGTCGAACTCAAGCTTCACTACTTAATTCCCTAACCCTTAGTTTCAATATTCATTTCTATCCAACTATGGTATTCTAAATTCTATCCATCGTACTCGTAAGCATACAATGTCTAATCAACTTCTTCCCGATGACTAGTTACGTAACCACTTCAGCGTTTCAGATGGCAATCTTCATGAGATCTCGTATAGAAATGTTTTTTTTTTTTTTAAAAAAAATGAAAAGAGAATACAATAACAACTTAAATATGAGCGTCATGCCCTCAGATAATTTATTAACTGTCATGGAGACCTTTTGTGATCTGACAGCAGAGCAGAAAAAACACACGACTTGAAGAACACACGATGCTAAGTACGAGCACATAATAGTACCATGCTAGACACAGACTCGAATAGCACAGTAGAAATTTCCAATCTACAATTTGTCCCTCTTTAGTGCGACTTTCATCCACCACTTCAGCAATCTCCCACTTCATGAAACAATTCATAGAGACGTCTATAGACAGGGTGGGCATAAAACAATCGAATTTATAAAGAAAAGAAAAATTTCCTAGTCCTGCCATAAATTCTGCGACAAGTATAAAACGTTATAAAAACTAAACAACAAAACATTTTGGATTAGTGTTTATGAAATTTATTTTCTTAAATAGTAAGCATTTTTTTTTTTAAAAAAAAAAGGGCGGTTTATTCAAAATGACCGCCTTTTGCTTTAACGCAGGCCCACAAACGATATGGCCACTGGGCTACAGAGGCACGCACGGTTTACAGGGATATGGACAACGCTGCTGTGATTAAAACACTTTTGAGGTTCTCCAATTTTCGGTGGGTTCTCTTGCAGGCCATAATATCCAATACTGACTATAAACAATGATCCAAAGGATTCAGATCTCAGCTTTCTGAAGACCAATCCTCGGATCCAATTCGAAGCTGAGTTGTTTTGGCTTTATGTGCTGGAGCAGAGTCTTGATGGAAAACCCATCTTGCTTCATTAAAAACGGTATTCGTCAAGCCCTTAACGATGCCTTCAAGGACATCTTCTTGGCACACCTTTGTCCCAGTTTTCATTCCTTTTCACAAAAATGGAGAGCAGTAACTCCAAATTTTATCTTCATACAGTTTGAGCTGGAAGTTTTGTCGTTCGTAGACGGCGCAATAAATTTCTCTCGCCCAGAATTTGTATTATTACGTATAACACGTCCGTTTAATCGAATTTTATGTTTTCGCAAGAAGTTTTTGGTTTCATCTTCGACTGTAGAAATTCAGAGATCTCTAACGCGGCTTCGTCTGAAATGGTTCGGAAGCCGCTGATTGTCTGTAGCTGATTGTTGGTTATTAACCTGGAAATTCGCGAATTCTACAGGACAGCTTCTGTTTTGTGGTCGGTTAGGTTTAGTTCGGCAGGAACTCTTATCCGGGCAATTGCTTCAATTGTAGCTGATTCGACTGTACACATCTTTTTAGCTACTGTGACGACGGCAGTGTCATCAGCGAATCCAATTATCGTTACTTCGTCGGGCAGCGTTAATCGTAGGGCTCCGTCGTACATGATGTTCCATAGTAACGGCCCTAAGACTGATCCCTGTGGAACTCCCGCAGTGACTTTGATTTTATCCCTTCATCGGTATTGTAGCTCAGCTTTCTATTGTTGAAATAATTCGTCGGTACACGCAGGGAGTAATATGGCATATCCACCGGGGCGAGTGATCTTCTAAAAGGGTTAAAGGTGTTTTTAACGTCCAGCGTTACCACAGCACAGTACTCCTTTGTGCCGTTGAACCATCTTTCTCCTTAGATGGCACCTTCTGCGATATCAACTACTGCTCTTATGTCATCAACAGTACTCGTAGATCGCGCTTTTCTGAAGCCAAATTGGTGGTCTGAGAGAGTTCCTTTCTCTTTAGCTACTGCGAGTAATCTATTATAAATTATCTTCTCAAGTATCTTTCTAATAGGCATATTTGGCGATAGGATGATAGTTTCCTGGAGGTTTCTTTCCTTTTGGTAGCAGCACAAAATACTGTATTTTATATTTTTCAGCAAAGGTTCCTGTTTCGAGACACTTCTGCATTGTCGCTATGAAAAGGTCTGGTCTTTTTTTTACGGCCTCTGTTCGTATGAACCTTTTTCGGGATACCGTTGGATCCGGGCGCCTTATTGTCGCCTATCTTACTGCATGCCTCTAGCAAGTCCTCCATAATAATTAATGGGTTATCCTCTGGATTGACTTCTCTTATGATGTTGCACATAGTGGCTAGTCTTGGAGTGCTTTACTATAGATCTCAGCATTATTTGAGGAGACCTATAAACCTTCAGTTTCGTCATCTCTATTCTGTATGCCGAACTTCATGGATTAATCTCACATTCTTGACAGATACGTTTGAAGCATGCGGTTTCGCTCCCCTGGATGGCTCTATTTAAGTTGCGCTTCATCATTCTAAGGGTGTCCACTGTCCAGGCATTGTTGAAAGCTTGCTCTCCTTCATGATCGCTGAACTTTGCGCAGGGATTGTTTGCATTTTGCCCGAAGTGACCTCGCCAATAGGAAAAATGGTGATGCGTTCCCGCAATTTGTCCTTCTAGGCATTGATGCATCGTATGCTGTGAGTTAAATCACCGTTCAGCATCTCTTCGAATGTGGGTGTCACACAATGTGTGTGCAGATAGCTGTGACTACATAAATTTCATTCTCCTTTTTTCAATGGATGTGTTGAAAGGCATAAGGGTCGGATGGCCTAGCCAGTGCTATTAATAGCAGGCACGTCTCTGGGATGGGATGAACCTATACCAGAGAGAGGCCATGGGTGTGGACGATGTAGTAAGGGTTAGTTTAGGCAAGCTATGAGATAGAATAAGTCTAGATTACCGTCGTTTCTTATATACCACGGTGCACTTCATTTTCGAAATTTTAGTATTGAGTTTTATTGGTACAACCCTAAAGTTGTATGCCGTAGTAGGTCTACACTGGGTTCAGCACTTGCTAGTATAAGAGCAGCTTATTCTCAATGTTAAGTTTGGAATATATTCCAAGTAACCAGTACATTTCTCTGTATTTTTTTTTTCGAGTTTTTTGTTTCTTTTTCACGTGCGACTTTCATTTCGGCTTTGCGTCGAGTGTCATTCCGAGGTATTAAAGCCTCGTTGCGAATGGAATACAGGCCGAGTTTATATTCGTTCCCGAGAGCAATCCGCCAGATCTTTGTCCATTTTGTAGTTTTACAGTTGTTTCTTCCATCATTTTACCTATTCCTAGGATAGTAGTGTCATCCACAAATGTAGTTAAAAACGTGTTTTCTTCTTGCGGTATTTCACGGGCATATAGATTGGTATCGTCTCAAATTCGACAATTTTGTTTGTTGACGTACCCATTCATCCAGAAATGGGCCTCATCGCTGAAAATGATTTTTCGATGAAAATTAGGGTCAGTTTCCAACTGCTCCAGAGCCCATTCAGGGAACACACGTCGTTATCTATGGTCATTTAACTTCAGCTCCTGGGTCAGTTGAATCTTATACGGGAGCAGGCCCAAGTCACGACGCAAAATTCGCCAAATTGTGGTCTGCGAAAGGCCGAGTTCTTGTGAGCGATGCGAAATCAACTGTCTCGGATCCTCCTGCACACTCTCACGGACAGCGGCGATGATTCCGGCAGATCTTGCGTTTCGTCGACTTATGGGTGTTGGTTGATCGTTTACTGAACCAGTGGACTCAAATTTATCCACCACACTGCGAATAGTTCTCTCGGAAGGACGTTTATGGCGACCGTAAAATGAGCGAAGCGCGCGGAACGTTGCCCGAACAGAACACCCATTTTGATAAAACAATTTTATTATTTGCACGTGTTTTTGAATGCTATATTCATCCATGGTGATTTGGCAAAATAGACTGAATAAATGGCAGCCAATTTGACAGATGTGGCTTCAACAATATGGCCGCTATCAACTGTCAAAGTTCGGAAGTCCCTTTAAAATAAATAATAGTCTATTTTAGAAGGTTGTACTAGTATGATCTATGCTGTGTAGCATTTCTTTTCTCCTTTATCACCGTAAATAGCACTGAGAAAGTAAAATATGTTTTTTTTTTGTTAAAGAAAACATCCCCAAAAACTAGTCGTGACTATGTACGAATTGTATATAAAGTCAACGCCAGTTTCTAATAAAAATATTGAAAAGACAACATTTTTTAAAAAATGAGCGTGTTTGTGGGCAGATTTCTTAAATTTGTACACTTAAGCTGCTTTGGATTTTAGAAAGCTTGTACACAAAATTTCGTGGTTTGTCTTATCATAATTCATCAGACTTTTCGAGCTAATTCTTCCACTGTTCGAACTAAATCCACGTTCGAACTAAATCCACGTTTTCCAATGATAAGTCAAGAATAAAATCCAGGGAGCACCACTTCAAGTAATCCGTACACTTCGATCCGATCCAACGTGTGCCCAAATAAAGGAAAAAACCGCTAAGAACTTCAGTACTAAGACGCCACCTATTAGAAGGCTATTAATTTGAAGAATACCAATCAAACTCATCACAATTTCGCCAATACCTCGATCAACATTGTGCTTAAGTGCCTGAATTGTTTTCAGATTGTCAGTATAATATTGATTTTTAATGGCACCGCACAAAAATGTCCAACTGCGTCAAATCGCAGCTCCGCGGAGGCCAAGCAACATCACCAAAATGGCTGATTACATGATTATTGAACTTAGTGCGCAAAAGATCGATTGCTAGTTGGCTTGTATGGCACGTAGCACCGTCCTGGAACCAGAGATCGCCAAGTTTGTTTTCTCAGTTTCTCATGCGTCAGTAGCGATCTCTGTTTACCGTGCCATTCCACGAACTACTTCAAACGGTCGGCACAGCAATATTCTCGACGAACACGAGGATAACTTGTGTTATCAATTAGCATAGCAATACAGCTGGCACAATTGGTTCATTATATCGACCGAAATATATTTTCAAAATTTCAGGAACACAGCACTCATTTTCCAAAATCCAATATTTTCCAAAATCGTTCAAACATAAGTGGATTCATTTCATACCTCAGATATATGATACTATGTACCTGTCAATTTTTTGGGCACGAAAGAGCTGTCAATGTCAAAATAACATGTGATTTAAAAATAAACCAACAGATGGCCCACCCGGTATAAGCAACACCATAGTTAAGTAAGAAACCAATTGGAGCACTACAGGAACTCGAGACAATACAGACAGAACGTGACTTAGTTTATGATAATATCAAACCTCTACAAATAAGCCAGAGACAATTCAGACACGATTATTTACTTATTAGGTGCATCTAGTGATTGAATGACTAGCATAGCTTTTTGCCATGTGATAGACAACAGCGGTTTAGCTGAGACGCAGCACTGAAATTTTAGAAGGGCATTGATTTTTGTACACAAACCAAAGGCTTGAAAAAGTGCTGTGGACTGGTCCAAGTAAGGTGGTGATGGAACTGCGGAGGATGTGAAAGTACTGCAGCTAAACTTAAACCATTGAAGGCTGCTCAAGACCTATTGCAGCTATTTCTAGTGAATCTTATAAGCGGGAACGTATTTATATCTGACACAACAGGCACAGCTGCGATCTGGACCTGTGGTAAAAGGTCATCCCAAGAAATATATGGAAGATTGGACCATAGAAAAGGCGAGAAAGATACCAACCTAGAGTATGTTGGAATTAGGGCGCCTTCGACGTAGAGGCGTACAAAACTACTTTTGTGAATCTAACTCTCTCGGACTCTCGGACATTACAAGAACATGTGACGCATCAGTGTCAGGAAGAAAAACTCCCAATGGATATACATCTCACAGTTGCGTTCCGAATAGCATTCTTCAAAAGACTGTGCCAACGCCCCAGGGGTAGAAATACTTTCATGGAAATCCAATAGAAATACTAATTAGCGCGTAGAAGGTCAAAAATATCAATCATGAACAGCAATAGCGGGAGTTTCAATGAATTGCACAAGGAGGTCAACCGCAACCCATGGTGGTTTGCCTTGCCGGTGGTAATGAAGAAACTAAAGAGCTCCCACCTGCCCAGATTGCTGGAAAACATTTTCTTTCCAAGACAAGAGCAAACCCCACTAGAGGACCAAATACCGGATGAAACACGCCCATTTCCTGTAGTTAGCGTAGAAGAAGTAGTCTCAGCCACTAACAGATTCCTTGAGAAAAAAAAGCACCTAGGTTAGATGGCATACTCAACATAGCCCTTAAAACTGCAATTGGAACTCGACCGGACATTTTTGCAAATATCTATAGCTCGTATCTCATTGAAAGGGTGTTCTCAGAATAATGAAAGAAGCAAAAATTGGTATTAATCTCCAAAGGAAGCAAGGCTCCTGGTAATCCATTGTCATTTCACTCACAACACGTATCCCTGTGTGTTCTCAGAATAATGGTAGAAGCAAAAAGTGGTATTAATCTCCAAAGGAAGCAAGGCTCCTGGTAGTCCATTGTCATTTCACTCACAACACGTATCCCTGTGTGTTCGAAAAATCCTGAAACGTATCATTACCACCAGGTTGGAAACAGCCATTGGAAACGCAGAAGGATTAGCCCAATATCAATACGGTTTCCGAGTGGTCGTTGACACAGCGAAAAAGCCATAGAAGGCATAAGATGGAGGGGTGATGCTGAACGGTATTGTTCTGCAATCATGTTGGACGTCCGAAACCCATTCAAGTCAAAATGTGACTAAAGCAACCAAAATTGCTGTAAAAAAAAAATCTGCCATATGATGCATTCCTACAAATATACCAAGATTCAGTTTACTATGTCATCCAGGGGATTATTGAGAGTTATGGGAAGACATATACACGTTTGGAAATTGTACATAAGGTCATATAGGTCACATACTCGTTGAATGGCAGTGTGAATCTCAATTCTCTCCACACATTCAGAGTAACTCGACTCTTGGCCGAACGATATTACATTTTTAGTGTAACAGCTCAAACGCGTTTAGGATGGATGTAAAATCGCTTCGGTTCTGCTGTACACAACAATCAACCGAAAAAGTCCCCAGGCGCCATCTTCACCCCAAATCTCCCACAGTCAGATCCAGGCTAATCAGATCACTTTCAGTTGGACTCCAGGTTATCAACGAATTGAGTGAATACACGATTAGCGTAGTACACTGCCACTAGTCTTAAGTGGCAGTGTACATGTCAATTCAAAATCGAAGCTACAAATGATCTTGCCTCCTCGGCCTTTTGTCGAGACAGTACTCGTATCACTGTTCGTACCAACTGCTCCAGCGAAAGGTGTAAGTAGACTAAAGGTCGTGCGTACAACTAGTGTGCGTGTGCAATGCAATGCTCACGAGACATTCCTCTGGAACGCAAATCCAGATACCGGTGGCTATCGGCTTCTATACCAGAACTTTTCAGACATCCCCGCCGCTCTACAAGCCACCCTAAAGCAAGGTGCCATGTGCATTAATCAAGCCTATATTCTTCTCAGCGATCCGCAGCGGGATCGCAACTATGAAATCTTTGAGCTGCCTTTTATTTGTCAAGAAGGCGGTCCAGCAAATCCTCCAGTGCCCGTATACGTTGGTGAAGCAGTTCCTACAGGGGAGCCACAAACATTGGATGCAGCTCCTCTATCTAGCACATAAGAAGAGCAAGCAGAGTGGTGATCGTCTGGGTTATAAGATCTTTTACTTAGTCACAGACTCACCACGAGAACTCGAAGAAGGTAACAAGCATGAGGAAGAAATTCAAGTGATAACTGCATCGGCAATGTCAGACAGCCGGAGTCTTCCTAAACAAATTCACAGAGTATAAAATAAAAACCCTGGCTTTTAATCCAGCTGGTGATAGACCGCGATCAACTTCAATTACGGTGAAAACCTTACAAGGGCTTCCAGTAACACCGGTATCACTTCGGTTTGAAGACATTAGAATGCAAAGTTTTAAAATCTCATACGATTCGCTGAAATACGCAACGAATAAATTCTAGGCTACCTCGTGACCAGTGAGACTATCGAGGAAAACGAAAGTAAGTTAAGGCTCCATCAAAACTAAAGAATCAAAAAGTCACTGGAACAAGTTTTCTTGTACAAAATCTCGAAGGAGATTTATAGTGAGTGTTCAAACGATAGACTATGATCCAGCTGTAAGGGAAAATGTAACCGATGGATCTCCTATAACAGTAAGAGATCTAATGCTTTCAAGAATTTTGTTCAGTGTTGAAATTATAAAACCAAATTTCATCAAAATCTGTTCACTGATTCTTGTGTTAAATATCTGGCAGAGACGATTTGAAGATTTTTATTTCTTACCTCCACTTCTTTTGAATTTAATGATTTTCAGACGCTACACTTATATTTTCGATTTCATCAAAATTCGTTCAGGGGAGTTAGGGACGTCACATGTGAAAATTCTGGAATCTAACATTCAAAAATTATTCGAAATTGTTTTTTTCTTTTTACAATCTGTTCTCCGGAGAGGAGAAATTATAACATTGGGCCAGCGACCAGAGATGTTTGTAGATAC
Source organism: Pocota personata (assembly GCA_963082735.1). Lineage (NCBI taxonomy): Eukaryota > Metazoa > Arthropoda > Insecta > Diptera > Syrphidae > Pocota > Pocota personata. The sequence continues at coordinate 41,340,443 of OY720429.1, read as the reverse complement.
CTATTGATTCTGTTTTTGAATTGTTGGCGATTACAAGTTTCTGGATTTGTTCCCTGAGAGAAAATTCTAAAGTTTACTTGTCCAGTAGCAGAAGGAGTTTAAATGATTCGCCATCGGTTTAACTCTTTTGAATGAGCATCTGAAGATTATTAGACTCGAAAGCGCGGCAGGTGAAATATTTAAGCATAAGCATACTGATGGAGGTCAATATTCTTACTCTTTAATTAAAAGGCACAGAGAGGCTTATAGCGAACTGCAGTTCCAGAGTAGATAGCTAAACTATGTCGAATGGCCTCACATTAAGAGTAGATACAATGAACCAATATACGCGCTTGAGATACACCAAGCATGTCTTGTCAAAATTGTTAATTTCAACAATCCACTCAAACCCACTAAATCTGTTGGGATGTTAAAAAAATTACTGAACCTGTCGAACCACCCTGTATTCAAAGTATCGGCTAGTTCGTATGCGTTACAAAAAAAAATATTGTGATTTTAAAAGTGTATCTCTTTTGTCTACCCCTATTGATGTGACGGAGATTGAGGCTATTTGTTTTTTACGGCAACAATGGCGACGGACTTTGTTGACGGCAACGACGACAATGCTGTCAACTAAACACGGCGACAACGGCAACATGCGCATATGCCCGCACGGTTTTCCATTTTCGAAAAAAAAAAAAACATTTTCTGCTCTTTTTTTTATCGTTTTTGAACCCATTAAACAATCAGGTCCAATTAAATTCAATTAAAGAAAATATGCGCGCATAACCGGTGTTCTTCTGGAAAGAGAGAGAAAGAACGTGATGTACGACATCCAGAGTGGTGGTGACTAGAAGATGACGATGACGACGATGATTCTGATGATGATGATGTACCGCCACCGCCACTATACGAGTAGTTGGTTTCTAGAGCTCTTTGTAGCGGCCAGCCAAAGAGTGTACACACTCAGCACAGAGTCAGCACAGTACTGGTGTAACGTGGACAAATATGTAGCAATGTTGGTTGTCTGACTCGAGGGCGATAGATAGTTTCCGCTTTTATATCTGAACATGGAATATCGAACGTGAAAGACCAGTCCCAGGCGAGAATGACAATAAAAAGCGAATAAAATAGGAAAGTGTTCACTTCAGAGATTGCTGTTACCATAGAAAACATCATTTTATTTGCTTAATAATAATTTGGGGGACCGACGTTGTTAACCGATGTATGTACATATGTACGAGTATCTCTGCATAGCAGCAACATCACTGGCACGAGATGAACTGCTCTGCTTCAAGGGGAAAAAACTGTGAAATTTAATTTTGGGAAATAAGCACAGATAGACGGACAGATGGATGAATGGATGTGAGCTTGTGTATGGATTTCTGTGGGCTAACTTATGAATGATGCCATCTGCGTCATTATAGGAATGTAAAGTATATATATCAGTGGGGAATGTGTGGGCAGAGCAATGTCGAATGAAATTCAGCTTGGATTGAAATTCAAAAAAATATGAATGGATTCTGAAAGGGTTTTTCATTTCTAGGTGCTCAAGAGGACATAATGAGCAATCCGGTGTACAATAGTTGGCCAGGTTGGACTTTGTTTGGATAAACTTAGCTCCTACTAGAAGTTGAATGGCATCATGCAGGCTAGACATATGTGGAGGTGGTGTTGCTTTAGAGGAAACATTCAACCTGTACACTTTTCAAATTCTTGTTCTTCCCCTATGCGGTGTTAGGGTTCTAGGAAGGTTGAGGTTTATGGTAAAGACTGTTGGGCTTGCTTGGCCAGCGAACTCTTGCCAATCCTATATCCTATGAAATACAGAACAATATTTTGCTAAAATTACAAAAATGACACAGTTTTCATCAATCATAATAATATGTATATAAATCGTAATGAGACGCTCTGCACTGTCAAACAGTGACCCAAAAGAACTCCAAAGCTAAAGCGCAAAGATCACTGAATCACTTGCATTTTACTACCTTGCTTGTGGGTACTAGGGCCTCGACTACGCCTACGCGCCATCGTGTACGGTTTCTGGCAATGTGTCTCAGCTCTCCCCAGCTTTTCCCCAACTGCCGTGCTTCCTTCTCGACTGCTCTGCGCCATGTTCTCCTTGGACCACCAGGTCTTCTGCCATCCTGAGTTAAGGGGTTCCATTGCATAGCATGGTTCGCATGGAGCTGTCACCCTTTCGGAGCGTGTGACTAATCCACTGCCACTTCCGTCGTTGGATGGTTGTGCCTATTGGTTCCTGACCCGTTCTCTCGTAAAGATGTTCGTTAGAGATACGATTGGGCCAGAAAATCCTTAAGATGTTGCGCAGGCACCTATTAACGAACGTTTGCAGCTTTCTGGTGATAGCGGTGGTCACTCTCCACGTGCTGCATCCATATAACAGCACGGATTCAACATTGGAGCGGAACAGTCTTAGCTTGGTGTTCAAACTGATTGCATTGCTTCGCCATATTTTGGACAACATCCCGAACGCGGACTTTGCTTTGGCGATTCTGTTGGCTATATCCAGTTCGGTTCAACCATCGGTCGAGACAATACTCCCAAGATACTGGAAATCCTCTACTCCCTCTACCGGTTGTCCAGCAATACATATTTGAGTCGATGAGTTCGTTCCAAGACTGATAATTTTAGTTTTTGCGGTATTAATTTTCAGCCCGACGACGCCAGCCTCCCTCTCCACATCTGCTGTCATTTGGCGGAGGTCCATAATTCTATGAGAGAGTAAGCATACGTCGTCAGCGTAGTCGAAATGTTTAAGTTGGGATGTGAGAGTCCATCGAATTCCTCCTTTTCCCGTCGATAAAGCTGCATGATAAAGCTTTACTACCTTGATACTTTTCAAGCCAGGGAATTTTAGGCGAAATTTGGGTCAAGGTTAGCAAGGTTAGGCTGCCCAAACTACGACAAGGGCACACTAAGATTAAATGGATAGGTCCACTGTGATACCATTTATACAAAACCGGATCCTCCGGCACTCGTAACCCTTTCACCTTCAGAAATCTCTCTTCTAGAGAGAAATTGAACTGGGTGGCTTATGGTCCTTGTATTCTCGCAGACTAGGTATCGGCTCGTTGCAGTTAGCCTTCCAGCTATAATGTTCCTTATGAGTGAAGTTAATCTACTAATTCTGCAGACGTCTCGGCTCGGGACGTTATTCAGGCCGTTGAAGGAGTACTCTCCTAAGATTTAAATTTTTAATGAGGATAGAACAGGACTGTCTCCTCTTCCTCCTCTACAGTTTCAGCATAAATCGTTTTATGGCACTTCCATTCTTCTTGCATATCTTATCTACTTATCAAACAGTGCGCCTCCAATTGTAGAGCTTGTGCTGACCAGATCTGTCTAGAAGAGAGACAAGTATTGGGATCACTCCGTCTATCATCGGCAATTTTTACCGCTACAGTGTTAAGATAGAATTTAGTCGTGACGATAGGAGCAGAGGTGATCATCTTTTGCTAGGTTATCAGACTTAGGTTAGGTTGTTGCGTTGCCGAGGAGAGAAAAGTCTCGACTCATCCGATTTAGGTCCTTGTGCACCCATTGTGATGCCCAATTGGGGGTTGGTCCCAGTTCCTGAACTGGGTTCCTACCTTAATGCTCGTTGGTGATTAGGGTCTCCAACCATCGTGATGTGCTTAGAAATATGGAAAGATTGTTTAGTAAAATGTCAGACAGTTCTTGTATTTCATGGAATGTTTCGATAAAGTTTTGTTTCTTAATTGAAATAGGCTTCGGCAGTGGCAGAAGAAGTGAAGTGTATCCTCGTGGCAAGGGCGGATCCAGGGGGGTGGCAAAGACACGATTCAGATAAAACAGGTCAGTCGAAAAAACACTAGCAATTAGAATACTATGGGGTACACTCTTTACCTATCTGGCTTTTGTGCCCCTCCCAGAATAAATGGATCCGCCCTTGCCTCGTGGGCTTCATCGTCAACTCAGCCTTTACATACATTTTCATCGTTGAGTTTAAGTTTCATTGTGTGGCTTTTTACAAGGTTGTGGTCAGTGAGCGCAGCTTGCTGGTTCTGGCTTTGTCGTATTTTGGCCAAAGCTTCCTTGATATATCACATAAGATGACGTACAGGTGGTAAGCGAGATCCACCAATTGTTGGCTTTCATTAAAGTGGAGGTTTTATCCATTGCTCGATTGTGGTGTATTGCAGACCATTTTCTTCGTAGGCTATCTCATTTCCGGCTATATCCTTGTGACCAGGGACCCAGCAGAGTAATGTTGTGCTGCGATCCAATAATCTTAAGTTCTTCGTGACAGCGTCGAATTAGCTTGCACTTGATTTCAGTAGCAAAAAGTGCTTAATGGCCGCCAGACTATCAGTAAAATTGGTGATATCATTTCGTGGTATTGCCATTATTGATACCAGGTTTGCAGTTGTCTGGAATGTCCCTATGGCCTGCAATCTCGTTAAGAGCTCCTCGGCATTGTTTAACCAACTTAGATCGTATTGTTAGCAATTCCAAGGCCTTTATTGCTACCTGACCATCTATGTATAATATTGTTACGAACGCGGGAAAATCGTCGAAAATTAAGCGGAAAACGAGAAATGAAATAAAAACTGAGTTGTGGTGCCCGAAAGGGTAACAATTGTTTATTCTACTTTAATTTATTAGGATGAGTGGACTCAAATTATCCACGATTCAATTTCGGCCGCGACTACGTTGCTGAAACCTCCAAAATCCAAGACCGCAGGAAAAGGTCCAAACGCCATTTCCTCTTTTTACTTTAGCATTTGACAGCCACCCTCATCCGCTCACAACGAGACTCGAAGTTTCTGTTACTGCACTGTCATGTGATAGCGTTGCCAGGTCTGTAACAATATGATAGCGAGACCTTGCACTGTATGGAAGGAAGATAAGCATGTGTTTTTCGGATGGCCGTAATTTCCGCCTGAAATTGACTACAGTTATTCGGTAATCTAGTGGTAATTTGTATATCAGGTTAACTGGAGAAGACTCCTGCTTCCGAAGTTTAGAATCCCGTTGGAGTCGTAATCGATTCTACTAGGAATTCTAGTGTTATATTTGTCATAGTATGGGACAATACTTGGTACATGTATGTAGTATAACATTTGGTACAGACTAATTGGCCAGAATTCGTGAGTGGCGAGTTCGTACGTTAGCCAGTTCTTGAGATTAGCGCTGCTTTTAAGCCTACGCGCTTCCTAAAGATATCAACGGGAAAAGATGGAGCTTCATTTCCAGTGTGGCAGTTGAAGTTGTTTCTTTGTCCAGAATTGCGTATCCCTAGATATTTGGCATGGTTCGCGAACTGCGCCTGCCTTTAAGTTTTGGTGGAGCAATGCATGGTACTTTGCTCAAAGTGGAGCATAAGCCCTCAGTTCCCAATTCTCTTGATGAACATTAGGGCTCGTCCATAGCATTTTCCATGACTTTTCTGAAAACTTCTGGCTATAAATTCTTGTATATTAAAGTGCATTTGGTTATACTCTCTGGTTATCTACATATGTACATATAACGACCGCATTCGCACTCTCCCTAGAATCCATTATATCTTCCTAGAGAGGGGTACATTTACTAGAGTGTTTTAAAACGTTGATTGCATGGAACTTAGACTTAAGTACGTCATCTTAACTTATAAGACGTCATCTAATCGTCTAGTAGTTAAATTTATTGGATGTCCTTGAATTGGCCTTCAATTGAACAATAACTTGTGTATGTTGTGGCAATTCCTATCTATCGACATATTAGTCTACCTATTTTGAAAATCGTTAATGGTAATAAATAACGATAGCCTTATTTCCTTTGAGTAGATCCTTAATGAAGTTACGAGACTTAAAGATGATCCACTTTTTCTTTCAGTACCATAATGTAACTTGCTCCAGATGTCAAAAATAGCAAGTTCCCTGCGGACTTACGTTGCCATTGTATAAATCTAAACCATACCACAACTTGTCACATATTTGCCAATGCCTTTTCCAATCGATAGAATACACAACAAATAGTTCATGACCTCTCACCTCCAAAGGCACAAGGACCACTCGCCGCTACCACCATCATTGGTCACCATCACTCGCTGTCAATTGTCCTCATCGGGTGATTCCAATAGAAGGATTTCCTTATTAATTGCATTCTATATGCCCCTTCTCTGTCGCGCTGCCGTCCTAGATCACCATTGTTGACCAGCTAAGTGGGCCACTTCCTCCGTCCACTCATCCATCATGAGTGTTTTTTGATGATGCCATGCCACACTACAGCAGTGCCATTCAGTGTCCACTTGTGGTTACTGATTTTCCCAAGAAGCTTGAGAATGTCGTTTTTGTTGTCGTTGGTCCTTGATCTGAATGATGGAAAACAAAGCCAAGCAATCAATAAAATGACCCCTCCCTTCGCAGCCATTTAACAGGTAATTATCCACGTTAGCAGCATTGCAAACGTTCTGTTAACCATTCTGGAACTGGATAATTACTCACCTGACATACGCAACGAACGTAATCCGCTACTTATACCCTTAAATATGTGTGTGTTGCCGTTATTTGAATAATTACAAGGGACTACTATTACGAAGAGGACGATGTGGCAAATCCCAAACATATTTACCCTCAAATTCCGCACTCAAGTGATATACATTTTAAAGGAACCGAAACCGAGTTATTAAAACTTTCACACTTGAGGGATCCAACCCATCGCACATTTGCATAATGAACCCTGGCAAGGTGTCGTCCTTGTCGTCGTCATCATCCTCTTCGTCGTCGTCGTCATCGTCGTCATTGTAATCAGAGTTGGAGTCGTCCTTTCTCGTGTTGTCGTCGCCTGTAAACAGAACGGAACACTCCTGTCTAACTACTACCTCAGTGTGAATGATGGAGCAGGTGATGGAGACGGACATGTATGGTGTGGGTGTTGGAATGTAAATCTGAATCCTTGATACAAGTTATCAAAATAATTATTACTGTTGAAGGGCTTTCGAGGTTTTAAGTGAAAAGTTGATGGCAAACACGCAATACTCCAAGGGAACTCTGGCAAGGATGTCCCCTTCAATACCGCTGTTGGTAGCCCGAGTCATCTTTGACTGACATACCATTTCGTTACCATAGCCGTCGAATTGAATGAGTGAGTTTTGAGTGGTGTGTTTTGTGTGGTTAAGCACAGTGGTGTCAGTAGTTGGTTGAGTTGTAAAGAATTTTTTTTTCTCATTGATTGGGATAAGGATCTTTTGAAAAAAATGTTGACATTGAAGCCAATTGTAGTATATAGTACAAGTATTTACTTTTTGGCTAAAAAGGACGAATAGAACGAATGGCATCTATATGCAAGCTGGTGGTGATAATGATGAAGAAACTAAGGCATTTGAAAAACACAATGTAATCTGGTTTCCAGAGGATACCGGCTCCAGTGCTTTTTTGGACGAATCCACCACTGCCCGGTCAATAAAATTTCCAAATCACGGCAGTGTGTTCCAAGAGGAAATCTCAACTATCAGCGAAGTTTTCAAAAAACTGTCCTCAATAACATATATTCGAATCTCCAATCAGTTGTAGAGGGATCAAAGATTTGACAAACAGGTGGATAAGGGCCATGTTGGAATGACGAATAATTACATCTTTTTCTGGAGAAATGTCAGTGTCGGTAACTACGATCAAAGGCTGACTCCATGGGGGAGTAGTCTCTCCCTTACTGTGTTCTTCAGTTATCGACAATTTGTTAAAAGAACTCCAAAGTCTAAGATTCATTGCTATCGGTTATGCTAACGACCCAGTTGTTAGCGGAAAACATTACTTGACCATCTCCAGTCCCATGAAACACTCTTTAAATTATGTTTTAGAATGGGGCGACAGAGAAGGACTCTCCATCAATCCTTCTAAGGCCGTTCAAGTAAATTTCACAAAAAGAAGAAATGTCAATCTTGGATCCATCTCCCTTTAAGGTACTACATTAGCTTATTTCAGTGAGGCCAATTATATTTGGAATTGTCTTACACAAAATTGTGGGGCAATCGACGCCTGTAATCATACGATAGAACTGTCTTAATCCAAAAATGGTACATTGGTTGTGCATTATGATGATTAGACCCATTATCACGAACGCGATGTCATAATTTAGTGGCAGAAAGTACTCGAGCAATCTACGGCAATTAGGCTTCAAAAGCTTTAAGCAAGTCTTTTTATACAGGTGCAGTACGTACCTGCAATATGAAAGCATTAGAAGCTATAGTTGGGCTTTCGCCCAAGAAGATAGCTGGCGGATTTGCTATGAAAGTGTAGATAAAACAAAAGTATAATCCAGGTAATCTTATGGGAATTCCCAAAAAGCACATGTTTTGCAAAGACCTGATGATTAGGGAATACTAGACCAACATTGAAAAGCGTAGTAAGGGTGTTAAAACACACATATTTTCAGATAGTCAAGCATCACTCAAAGCACTGAGTTCACGACTCATAGAGGGTAATGGTAATGAAAGTGCAGATGAACTATCTAGGGCTGGGTCAACATCATTATTAGGCCCAGAGCCTTTCTGAGAGAGCTTCAACTTGTCCTATTCCATTGGGGAAATGTTTCCATGTTTAGGCACTAATCAAACTATATTCCTACAAAAAAATCCTTATAATAAATAAGGAGAGTATAAGGAAGCTGGATGGTTTCCTCACAAGCCACTGTCTCATGAGAAATCATCTAAACAAGCTGAACCTGTTTTCAGAGACATAATATATTTCTTTCTGATTGTTTTTTTCAATTTTAAATCTGAGTGATTTGCATATACATAAATAACAGTACGTGTGACCCAGTCGTGCTCTTTATTTATTATGAAAGTACTGACATATATTAATGTAATAAGTAAAAATTACTTACTTTACTTAACGGGCTCCCGACCCGTGAAGGGTCTCTGCCTGAGACATTGTAGCTTTCCATCCTCTGCGATCTCGGGCACATTGCTTCCAGTTATCCAGAACAAGCGCTCTGGCATCCACGATGGCTTGGTCTTTGAAACGGAGGTTCGGTCTTCCTTGTCGTCTCGAACCTGGCGGCTGGGATTCGAAGATTCTCTTAGCTGGAGCATTCGCTCGATGTGGCCGAGCCAATGTAGTCGACGTATTTTGGCCTTTTGGACTACATCCACATCTTGGTACAGCTCATAGAGTTCGCGGTTGTATCTTCTGCTCCATTCGCCCTCCTCGCACACAGGACCAAAAATCCGCCGAAGAATTTGTCTTTCGAAGGAGCCCAGTATCAGCTCTCCCTTCCTGCTTATCGTCCAGCACTCGGCGCCATAAAGCAGAACTGGCAGGATAAGGGTTCTGTAGAGCATACATTTTGTCCTTCGAGTTAGGAGTTTTGAACCCAATTGTTTTGCCAAACCGAAGTAGCAGCGGTTTCCTAGGGTAATTCTTCGCCGGATCTCCACTAGGATGTCATTTGTGGGGTTCATGTTTACTCCGAGGTAGACAAACTCCTTAACTACCTCGAAATTGTTGGTATCAATAGTGACGTTCTATCCTAGGTGGTGGACAGATGCTTGTTTGTTTGTTGATAGCATGTACTTAGTCTTATCCTCATATACTATAAGGCCAAGAAATTTCGCCTGTTCTTCATTCGCTGTAAAGCCTCTACCACTGCACGCTGGGAGCGACTGATGATGTCGATATCGTCTGCATACCCCAGTAGCTGGACGGATCTGTTGAAGATAGTGCCTTCCGTGTTGACACCTGCCCTGCGCACTATCTGCTCTAACACGAGATACAAGAAGTCACATGATAGTGCGTCTCCTAGGAGGAACTACTTCCAAATTGCACGTTGCAGCGCGTGTTTTCAGCGTCACGCTATAAAGCTGGATCAGTTTTGCCGGGATCCCGAATTCGGCCATCGCCACATAAAGCTCCTGACGATGAATGCTACCATATGCGGCCTTGAAGTCGATGAATAGGTGGTGAGTCTCGACTTGAAATTCATTGGTCTTTTCCAGGATTCGCCTCAGTGTGAAAATTTGGTCTATAGTCGATCTGCCGGGCAGGAAGCCACACTGGTACGTGCCGATTAGTGTGTTGCAGAATGGTTAGAGACGTTCACACAGTACGTTGGATAGGATCTTGTATGCGACATTAAGCAGGGATATGCCTCGATAGGATCGCCTTTTTTGTAGATGGGGCATATGGAGCTGATAGTCCAGTCATCGGGCATGCTTTCTTCCACCCATACTTGGTTGATGATATGGTGCATGCGCCCTACCAAAACATAACCACCGTATTTGAAAAGCTCCGCTGGTAAACCATCAGAGCCGGCGGCCTTGTTGTTCTTAAGCTTTTTTATTGCTAAGCCAAGTTCTTCTATACAGGGTGCTGGAACTGATTCTTCATTGACTGGAGGTGGGTTCTCTTCTTGCCCTATCACTCTCTCTACATGATGCCTTCGCTGTTTCGAAGAGCCTGTGTTCCGGCCTTGAAGCCAGCAGCCAGTTGCTTGGCTTTCTTGTAGAACTTCCGGATGTTGCTTCGATCATGTGACTCTTCGATCTCCTTGAACTGGGAGACTGCGTAGGCCTTCTCCTCCCTCCTCCTGGCTCGATACTCTTCCCTCGCTGCCCTTGTTTTGCGCTGCAGCGTCTTCATATGTGCATCTTCTGTCACCTTTTTCCGGCGTACGCATTCATCATCATACCACGGGCTCTTTCTCTGGGGTGGCTGGTACCATAAAGTGGTTTCGGCTACCTCTTTGTTGATGTCGCGATACTGGCACCACTGGATGTTGGCGTCTGTGGTAGGTGGATGCACTGGCTACTCCAGGTGTGCTAAGGCGTTCAACGTCGAATTTTTTCTTCTGGGCGGTTCGCAGCTTCTTCTCGTTGGATAGTCGAGCTCTGAACTTAGCCGCAACAAGAAAATGATCAGAGTCGACGTTTGCCCCTCGGAATGTGTGCACGTTGAGGATGTTGGATGCGTGCCTCGCATCGATTAGCACATGGTCGATTTGGTTGGCGGTTCGACCGTCTGGAGAGCGCCAGGTTGCTGTGTGGATCCTTAGACTTGGAAACCTAGTGCTACTTATCACCGTATAACGAGCTGCCGCAAAGTCAGTTAGTCGGTACCCTTTGTCTGTGGTCGATTCGTGGATTCTGTGTTTACCAACTAACCCGCCAAAGATGTTTTCCTTTTCGACTTTGGCATTAAAGTCCCTGAGCACAATTTTGACATCATACTCCGGACAGGCTCCGTAGGCTCCATCCAGGAGGTCATAAAACTCCTCCTTGATAGCGTCTTCAGCCTCGTCGGTAGGGGCGTGTGCACATATTAGGCTTATGTTTTGGAAAGTAGCTTTGATGCGGATCACAGCTAGGCGATTACTTATCGGCTTAAAGTCAATAACTTTTGTCCTAAGCCGGTTTCCCACGACGAATCCGCATCCTAATACATGCAATCTTTTATGGCAGCTGTAATAAATATCGCAATTTTTCCTTTTCATCATACCTGATCCTATTCATCGTATCTCCTGGATCGCGGTAATATCTGCCTTGTCCTGCGTAAGGACAGACTCAAGTTTTTGAGTAGCACCTGGGGTGTAGAGCGTCCGCACGTTCCAGGTACATTACTATTAGATCGTTGTCAGTTGATGTTCCGGGTCTGGTTGCCATTTGAGGGAAATCCTTATTCGAGGCTCCTCGTGTCTCTCTCATAACTAGTATTTTTTTACATGGTCGGGAAGCTACCACGACGGCACAACCTCCAATCTGGAGGGCCAGGCCCTTAACCCTAGGACAGCAGGCCGGTTATTCCGGTGGCAGTAACCCACTTTGGGATGTGAGCGCTGCCGTTGGCCCATTTAGGGTTCATCCGCCACCAACTCTTCTCCAACACCCTGGCTCGGTATTGGAAATCCCTATAGACCTGGTATCCGAATATGTCAGAGCAGCTCTATAGGGATTACACTAAATAGTTCGGCCTGACTGGAACTGTAGACGCCACCCTTGGTTCCATCTAGGGAACTCCTCCGCTGCCGCCTGGAACCAGAGGAGGTGCCTTAGTGAGAAAACACTCCTCCCCCCTCTCTCGTCCGCTGCCACCAACGACCTTCCAAAGGGGTCGGTTAGCCAATCTTCAGTCGAGGTATTGGGCACCCACCAGTCACCAACGTGGAGGTGAGAGTAGGAGTTGGTAGTGAGAGGCTAGGTGAGAACGCTTGTGTTCTCATGACATCGCATCACTGCCCTTTGACCGACAAGTAAAACAAAAAAAAGCGTAATTTTAGTTCAGATGTTATCCCAAATAATATAAAAGCTGAGTTTTACGCCATGTAGCCATGTAACTTGAGAATGGCTGAATCGATTAACATACTGTTTACATTGTTAGTTAGGTAACTTTTCTGACAATATTTTTGGATATCTGAATACTACACTTACTATAATCTGCATAATTTATACTATATTTATGACACAGGTCATTGTTAAGTACGCAATCACTGAGATGGAGATTCAAAGCCAAATAAGAATAAGTAGTTTTTTTTTTTTGTTTATAATCTTGTCTCAGGAGACCCGAAGCTATAATGATGAGCCAGAGCCCCGGGATTATTGTAAATGCATTTTGATTTTGCTCATAAATTGTTAGAGGAATAAATTTCACTAACTTGTCCTATTGCAGAAGGAGTTTTGATAAAGAGATGTCCGCGGTGTTGCTAGGTTGAGGTTATGGACCCTGGTGGCTTGCCTAGTAGAAAGCTCGAATATCGCATATCTCGGTTTCTAGAGAGCGTTCTATTAAGCTCTTCGGAACATTAGCTTTAATAGATAGTAGATAATATTTTGGAACCGAGCTCCAAACGTGAGAATAACATTTAAGTTCTGATTCAACTTTTGCTTTGTAAAGGATAATGAGCTGTTGCGCTGTAAAGTTTAAACAGAGTTGGTTGATCTCCAATTTTTATAGCAAATGTATCGAAAGACACATGGAACACAACTTGATTTGATCTGTTATGAAATAATTGAACAAATTGTCCATCCCACCGCATGGTTGCAAAGCTGTCCATAGGATACTAGCTTATGCAATATAGCTCTGTGGGCAATGTCCCTTGATTTCCCATGCTATCTGATCACTGAGGGCCATAGGTGGATTACACAGCTAGCAGATCTAAAATTGAACGACGGCTGCGAAAACCATACTGTCGGTCACTTATCAGTCCGTGTCCCTCTAGGTATCTGACTATATAAGCATTGATTGCATTTTCCATTACCTTAGATAGCATGAGCAAAAACGCTATGGGGCGGTAGTTTTACAGCAAGCACTTATTTCCTTTTTTGGGTATCGATTGAACGCAGGAAATTTTCTCCACAAGAAAATATTTAGTTCGCATAAGCCATAGAAATAAATATTAGTTTTTTACGGCGTTTCTAACAAAAACCATATTTTGTTTTTCAAAGCTATTTATGGTGATGGTTAAGTCTTATTGCGTATATCTGATCAGGATCGGTGAATTTCGGTTACAAATGGTGGCAGACACGCCCATTTTCTTCTAAAAAAAAGTGTTGTGAAAACGGTCGCACGGTCGACAGCCCTTCAATTTCAGCATCTCTACTTGATAGCCTTTGCCGAACGGGTTTTGGTTGGCTTCGTTGCACCGTTCGATGAAGTTTTTCGCATTTCTAAGATTATTCCAGGTGATTATGAATTTCTCATGGAGTTCTTCATGCTTACTATGTTTCCTGGAGCGCTGGTACAATCGCCTAGCGCGTTGCTGATTCGCTTTTGCGGCGGCTGACCCGCATGGAGATATGTCATCTATCATCAGTTGGAGTAGCTCGACATCCAAAGTTTGTGGCTTTCATCCCCTTTTCTGCAGTTGTCTCCACCTTATTTCCCATATTTTTGACGGAGCTGGGGCGTAGTTAAAAGTTGATCGCCTTGTGATCGTTGTGCGTATACTTGGAGCTTACTTGCTACTTAGCATTTCGTTCCAGAAACGTGCTCACAAAAGGTGATATCGACGACGAATCATTTTTTGTTTCTGCAGAAGGTCTGCCGCCTTCCGGATCTCTTGAGAATGATGTCCAATGATGAAAACGCCTCCAGAAATGTGTTTCCTCTGGCGTTTGTCCTGCATGAATTCCATTCTACCACCCACGCATGCAAACCACCCGCAATGGCGATATTGTTTCTTCCTCTCGCAATAGTTGTTATATAGTCAACCAGACTTTCGAACTCTCCTTGAATAATGTTTCGAGGTGCGTAGCCGCTGAAGAAGTTTACGCCATTTATTTTGGTCCACACAAGGCCTGCTTGGAGCTCCGTTAATTTTTTCCTCAAATGGTAGTTGACCGCATACCCAAATCGCCGCTTTGCCTATGATTTCCGCTGTCCATATGCCCTCGTTCAGTTGTTTTTAGGGTTCGCTGAGTATTGCGACATCTGCATCATACTCGTACTCTTGAACTAGGTGGGGAAGTAGGTCCTGAGTTGCCTCGCAGTGGTTGAGTTTCAGTTGTTGTCCTAGTTGCTGGGCTAGATGGACCCCCTCTTTTGTCGTGATCTCAGCAAGGTCCTTCACCTTTATCATTACCTCATGTGTAATGAATCGGACTTGGGCTTTTTCTTCTGGGGGCTTCTCCATCTTCTTTTGGAAATCCGAAGTTTGGGCGTACGAGTATGGTAGTTGCAGACCTTATGTCGCCCTCCTGACGGGGTTGATTTTTTTCTCTAGTTTCAGCATATCAGCATAGAAAAGGTCCCCCGTTCTCACAAGTGTGTCGGATAGGGTTAGTTACTTTCCCATCCTTTAACGTCCCAACACCTAGATACATTTCTGTTTCCCTGTTGCTATCCGTGCTGGGGCTGGGATCGCCGATCCTCTGGTCGTCTGTGCCTAGGATTTTGTCCTCTTTGGATTAGGCCTCTGTGATTTCAACTGTTTTTTGTTCATTTGGGAGTCGTGTTTCTTCTCGTTTTTTTTTGCAACTGTAGTTTGGCTTTCAGGATTCTACGCGGGACCGTTCGTGCTATTCTCCTTCCTCTTGGCGGTCGTATTATTTCTTTGTGGCTCCGTCTGTGTACTCTGGGTTGTAAGTTTAATTCTACCCAATCTTGTGTGTATGTATGTTTTTTTTTTTTTTTTTTGGCGCCGGACCTACTAGCATGCAGGTTTGCGCCTACGTATTAAGCTATATCCTACACACTTCAACCACTCTCTCCACGGGACTGCCGTTTGGTACTACTTCGCGGGGCTGGTTTGCAATTTATGCTCCTCTTTTTGTATTTGCTGCACGTTGGCTCAGCATTCTCCACTCCTTGGGATTGGTTTTGATTGTTGTTCTTTCTGGCTTTCTCCAGTCGCCGAAGTTCCTTCAGAATTGTTACGCTTTATTCCATATTGCGATCGATGCCATCATACGGTTACCAAAATTTTCAGCAACTGGAGTTTGTTCCAATTTTTTCATTGAAAAAATACGTGGTGCGCGTTTCCGCAATTTAGACAGATGGGGGATTCACCATGCCCAAACCTGTGTAGATACTCTCGAAAGCAGCCATGACCGGGTAAAGACCTTTCGGAGGTAAAAATCGAGTTCTCCATGATGGCGGTCTCCCCATTTGTGTATATCTGGTATGAGTAGATGGGTAAATCTTTCCTTCGAAGGGTAGTATTTTGCTTCTAGCTTGATATCTCTGAAAGAAGCTAGGGGTTTCTAATTTTGGCATAGTAGTTCGGTGTATTTCGCTTGTCAAGATATCTGCTGGTATCATTCCCGCGATGGCACATATAGCATCATTTGACATCGTCCGAAACGCACAGCACACCCTGAGACCACATAGTCGGTTGGCGGGGTTAATCCTCCTGGCGTAAGATTTAGTTGTCACTTTGATCCAAATTGGTGCCGCAAGCATTATGATGGACATATGACCTTGACAATGTTCAGCATTATGCTGGATAAGACTGCGCAGCTTTGTTGCACGATATTTTGAGGTGATCCTTGTAGGCAAGCTTAGCGTCAATCATCTTACCTAAGTATCTGATGATCGGTTTTACCCTGATGGTTGTTGTTTTTCCCTCCTTGCGACTGCTCACTAGTACTGCTTCTGGCTTTGTTCCGCGACTGGAACTTAACTTATAACAGTCACTCTTTGGGTACATTCATTACAAATGTCCTCTATTTCTCAAAGGTGTTTTGCCACCACTACAATTGTAACGAGGATGAGCTTTTCTGAATCCAGATTGCTGGTTAGAGAGTCCCCCGGCGTCTTCAATTGCCAGCTCCAGTCGGCTGCATATGAGTCGATCCAGCTTTTTGCCCATTATGTCCAACTAGCATATGGGTATAGCATTATGGTTTGTTCCCTTTAAGGAGCAGCACGTTAATTTTTCTATTGGTCTGGAAAAAATCCTTCTATTAGACACTGGACACTTGTTATACAGTTCCACAAATGGTTCAGTGTTTATGTTTATGGCTAACTTAAGGACCTTGTTTGGTTTACCATCCAATCCAAGTGCCTTGTCATTGCCGAATCGTCTGCATGCAACCAGAAGCTCTTTGCGCCAAGGGTGGGATCTCTTGACTTCCTGATGTGGTTTCTTTGCGATCTGCTGCTATTTGCGGTGGAAATAATCCCGAAACTATCCTTTGTGTAAGAATAGGGCATGTCATACCTATGTACGGCATTCCCATCTGATGGTATGCGCACGTTGTGTTGCTGTGTTGTTAGTTAAGTATACAAACAAATTGCAAATTTGTGTAATTTTGCATAGATGGAAATTCAACAGAATAAGAGTACAATTCGACTTATTCGAGTGTAGTAGCTCGGAATAGGAGTAAGATACTCCAATTGGAGTACTTTCCGCAACACTGTTGGGTGCCTGTGTATCACATGTGTGTGTGGTGGCCAATACATATCGGGAAACGTATTTACTTACTATTAAGTTGACCAGATAGGTATTGTATTTCAAACATAATTTTCATACCTCTACTGTAGCGTAAACTGACAACTTTCGAGATACATAATGCACTTCTTTTACATTTGAAAAACAAAACTGATTTATGCTGATAATTACTGATGGTGTCACTTATCTGCAGAACTACACCACTGTGCATAACCAGCCTCATTTAACCGAACCGATGTCAACATAATGTGGTTACGAAATGTGTCATTATGTTTCTCTTACTTTCAGTCAGAGTGCGAGGGAAAATCTCCCGCAAATTTAAACACTTCCAAGTGAGTTTTTGGTTCGAGAACTTGTCCTTGTGTAGAGCTTCAAAACAATCCCCTAATCACTCGCAATACTTAGCATTGACACTGGCGGCAGGAGGCTGCGTTGTGTATTACTCACCCACCTGCCATGCCATAAGGGAAAATAATTTCTATATATTTGGAATAAAAACCAACGACAACACCGTTCAGTGTGCGAGGATATGCTTGCAGACTCTGTTACATCCTGGCAATCTCATTGAATATTTTATTCGAAACCACTTACGGGTGCTCCCCCGAAGCCCATTTACTCAGGACGACAAGAGTGAGTCGTACACGCTTGCATATGTAAAATTCGATTTGCATTTTACGATGCCAAAGGGATCCATAAATGGTGTAAGAGTGTCCCATTCTTTGGTTACGCTGGCTTGCGGAAAGATTGACAATGAATTTCAGATGACCTCGAATTGAGATTTGAAAGCATGGCCGGCTTTGAAGATGCCCGGAGTCACGGGGTGCTATTAAAACCGACCCAAGGTAGGAGATAAGACACGACCTCTATAAAGGAGAAGAATGTCATACCCAGCCAGAGTGAGGGTGACGAGAATTGACCTTTGATTGCGGCCGGGAGTCATTTAATGTGACCTCTTGATGAAAAATTCATCGATATGATATGAGGTTAGGTACTGAGGTGTGGAGAAGGTACTTGGGATTGGACTTAAACTTTAGTGGTGACCAGGAATTTTGCGATTGATTGAATATTAGGTTTTCTTTTAGAACTTTGTCACTTACTCATCCTCAGGTAAGTCGGAAGTTTTTATTAAATCTTATTTGTGAGTTGAATTGGATTTTGAAAAAGAGAAGGCTCTTTTGACGTCAAACGAAATGATTTAGCGACACCAGACAATATCAAAGATATGAGATGGCCGTTACAATGAACTGGCTATTGTCAGAAAAGTGCAACTCACGGTATGGTAGTATTCTTTGACCAAGTATTTGAGGGCCGCCGCTTTCCTTCAAGTGACAAAGTTTAGATTTTTCTATTTTTACTATTTTTGCGTCCTCCTTTTGCTGTGACAACCACTTGAATTTTTGGAATAGATTTGTTGTAGTAGAAATTAATATTCAAAAAGAGGAAAATGATAAATATTCCTTAAACGGATTTAATGTGGAATTTTTTAATAGGAACGACCGCAGAGGTGGTGGCATTGTCATGTTCATTAAAAATGATTTAAAATATGAACGTATGAGTGTTGAAAGTACGTTTTACGAATGTCTTCAAATAAAAATTCTGTAAGGGGAAAAAGCTAAATATGTGGATGGATTATATAGACCGCCTAAACTAAATACAAAAGGATTTATTAAAGAAATGGGACTTATACTTGAACAACTAGATAAGAAAAGGGATATCGTGATATTAGGAGGTATGAATATTGACATTCGAAGATCTGATCGAAATTATGTAAAGGACTACCTAAAGATGTTAGCTGCACATGGCTTGATGAATGTGATCCTGGATAGAACGAGAGTAGATCTAAAAAGAGGAACATCAACCTTGATACAGCACATTGTGGTTAGCATGATAGATAGACCATGATGTATGGAACCATTACTCAGAGTTTATCTAGCATTCAAGAGAGACCAAAGTCATATATTCGAAATAGGATGGTGGACGAACGAATACATTCAACTGACTGGCAAGTGCTTTTAAATGAAAATGATATTCACGATATGTATGGAAAATTTTTAACAACAATGCAAGACATCTATGCGAACTCAACGGCGTCTACTATATCGCACAAGAAATGCAGACACAATCCTTGGATTACCACTGACATTCGGGAAAAATGCAAGCTGAGGGATCAACTGTATCGAAGATGGAAGAATAACAGGCTGAACATGACTTATGAAGCCGAGTATAAGAAATTTCGGAACAAAGTGAACAGGGATATCTTTATACAGAAGTCTAACTACTATAGAGATAAATTTAACAACCTTAGATCGGATCCTCGGAAAACATGGAACCTGGTCAATGAAATAATGGGACGGAAGAAGCAAAATATCGACGAAGTTATCAGCAAAAACTTTCCTCTAGAGAAGTGCCTGACAACCTTATCAAAGAAATGCGCTTAAAACTTTTCGGATCAAGACCTGCAGATAGTTCACAGTTGCAATACAAATATATCCCACCATATCAACTCCGTATTACCCAATACAATATTCATCTTAGAAACAAACACTGAAGAAGTTCACGATGTATTAAAACAAATGGATGCAAATAAATCAGCGGGTATCGATGATATCAGAGTGCGTGATATCAAAAACAATGCTGTTATTTTTGCTCCGATAATCTCAAGGCTTATAAACCTTAGCTTGAATCAATCTAAAATTCCTCGAATACTGAAGACTGCAATTGTGCGCCCTATCTATAAAGGAGGAACAAAAAATTTGTTAGCCAATTACAGACCAATATCAATCTTGCCGGTAATTGGGAAGTGTATGGGAGAAGTTATAACAAGACGGCTCCAAAACTTTGTAGAAAATCATTCCCTTATCCACGAAAAATAATTCGGCTTTCAAAATAACAAAAGTACGGGAAAAATCATGGGTGAATTTGCGGATTCTATCAATGGGAGCTTGAGTAAAAACTACCATGTTCTTGTTTTATTCATTGACTTCAGTAAAGCATTTGATACTCTGAACCATAAATAGTTAATAACAGCGTTAAAAAGATTAGGAATTCGAGGCACACTGGCTGACTGGTTGCAGGACTATCTAAGTGAAAGATCTTTTCGAGTGAAGGTGGGAGGCAGTTTCAGCAATCATACACCGGTTCTTTTCGGAGTTCCACAGGGATCGAGACTGGGACCATTATTGTTCATCCTTTTTACAAACGAGCTGCTTCGCGTTTTCAAAAACAGCACGCCTTTTGCATTCGCAGATGACACGGCGCTAATCGTCCAACATAAATGTCTTGATACGGCTACGAGAATAATGCAAGATGAAATCCAAGATGATGCATATTCGGGGACCACATCATAGATTAACTCAACAGTGCATTAGCTTTCGAAGTAGAATCTGTTAGAGTGCATTGCCGAATCAGAACATCGAAGTTGTCGAAAGTTATAAATACCTAGGAGTTACCATCGATAGCCATTTAATTTGGGACAAACACATCGATAAACTTCGCTTAGATCTTAAAAAGGCGCTGTTTGCTCTATACCATTTGGGAAATTACTCGACACTTCAAGTCCAGAAGCAAGTCTACTATGCACTAGTCGAATCAAAACTGAGGTACGGGGTACTTGCTTGGGGCAACGCATCTAATACACACATTAATAAATTACAAAAGCTTCAAAATACCATCATTAAGAAGATCAACAGGAGACATCCAACAAACACATATGGAGAGAACTCTTTGAAGGTATTGACCATTAAGCAAATTTTCAAGTTGATGATATGCCTAGAATATTATGATGACATCCGACTTAAAAGACTTGTTGACCATCAATACAACACGAGAAGACGAGTTCGAGGTATGCTTCAAACACCATTATGCAGCAACAACTATGGCAAAAGACAAACAAACTATAGTGTTCCAACAGTGTTTAATGAGCTTCCCTCAAATTTAAAAAAGCGTTTAAGCGATTTTTTTCTTGCTGAAATATAACTTTTTTTGTTTCCTATAATTAGCTATCTATTTAAATTTGAACTTTTAATTTTTGTTTTTTTTTTTTTCTTCATTAAATATGTAAAAATAATTTAAAGCTCACTTAAGAAAATTTTATTAAAAAGGGATATGCAATCTTCTGCAGATAAGCCCCTCAGGCTTCGCAGATAAATGGATAACCATGTAACACTAAATTTGATAAATAAAATAATTTGAATTGAATTGAATTTCTCACACCGGGCATACACTGCCTTAATACCACCGAAAAAATATCCGTTTTCTTTGGCTTCTAAATGACTTTCTACGTATCGTTCTCACCTGCAAATCTCCGGTCTCGCAACTCCTTTTCTAAATTGGAAAAAGGGATTCGATTGCAAATTTGGTCGAGTTTGTCCGTGGCTAACTGCAAAAAATCTTTGCAGCACTCGAGTCGTCGTTGCTTGTCGAAGGGCGTGAGCATTTTTTTTTTTTTTAAATGCTCGTGCAAAATTTCTCCAATCCGTTCTTTGCTTATGTGCAACTCGTCCGCTATCTGCCACATTTTTTTTCTTCGGTCGGCCAGAACTAATTTTTCAACTTTTCCGATGCTTTCTTCAGTTACCACTGACACAGGACGCCCTGGGCGGGGGTCGTCTTCACATCATTATAATGCAAGGAGTATCATTGCTTTCCTTGACTGGACTGTTCAACGTCTTACCAGGAGCGCTTGCACGTGCATTGAGAAACTCTAAGATTGAGGATTCACTTGGCGTACTGATAAACCAGTTGTTAAGCAATCGAATTTTCAGTACAAAACTGGGCGCAATCTCGAGAACCCCGCAAGGCGGTGTCTTGTCTCCCCTTTTCTGGAATCTTCTGGTGAATAAGCTACTACTTATCCTGGAAGGGGAGGGCTGCGGGGTGATCGCTTATGCAAACGACGTTGCTATAGCTGTCTTGGGGAGTCACCTGACTATTTTAAGGGTGTTGCTACAGAATACCCTTGCTAAACCCTCCAAATGGGCTGATAAATGTGGACTAGGGCAAACCCTCAAAAAACTGAATTGGTCCTCTTCATTAGGAAATATAAAGGTAATTTCTTAGCCCCTCCTAAACTGAATGAAACTAGACTCGCTTTTAAAGACAAAGATTTTGCTTTCTTTAGAACCTGGATGTAATTTCGGACAGAAACTTAGCTTTAAGCTCACCATCCCGGGACGCGTTAAGAAGGCTAACTTAGCTTTATACTCGTGCAAGACGGCCATTGGTAAGAAGTGGGGAATGCAAATTCGTATAACTTTCTGGCTCTATGTATCCGTTGTCAGGACTATACTTATGTACGATATGATCGTTTAGTGGCCAGGTCTCTTCAAAACTACACACGGCAACTAGCTAGTGAAAATACAGGGATCAGCTTGTCTGTGCATTAGTGGTGTACTTAGAACCATTCCCACGGATGTACTAGACATTCCGTTCCATCTGATACCACTGACCTCTTTGGCAAGCAAATGGCACCCAGTGCAGCCATTCGGCTCAATGCCATCTAATAGTGGTCAAGCATATCCACAGGCCACTCCACAATTCTTCAGAACAGAATTTATTCCAGAAAACACTGACTACACCCTCTCCAGGTTCTATTTCAATAAAAACTTTCTGGGCCACTATCCCATCTAGACTACACTGGGAGGGAGACGTGTCCTCAGGCAAAGAATCATTACACTTCTACATGAATGGTTCGAAGAAAATTTTTCCGCCTTCCAGACCACTGTAGCATTTCCCAGGCGGAGATAATGGCGATCAAAGAAGCTCTATCTTGGCTGAAATGGAATGTAATATCTGCTAAGGATATTAGCATCTTCACTGATAGTCAAGCCGGTGCCGTGAAATAACGCCAAGCGATATAAGGCCGACTTTCAAATGCGTAATAATGCTGATTTGACCTTTTTGTAAATAAGGATTTCGTTTTCGGAATTTTTGATTTTCGGGATTTCGGGTTTGCTAATTATTTTGCATTTTGCTTGAAATTCGGCTTTATTTCGCATTTCAAAATTCGCTCGGCGTTATTTCACGGCACCAGTCAAAGCGCTATAAAATCTCTGGAATCGATTTCTTTCACATTAAAGGTCGCTCTAGATTGCCGCTCGTCTCTTGAAATGGCAGAGCAATTCAACATTCAGATGTCCTGAGTGCTGCGGCATAGGGACGTTCCAGGGAACTGTAGGGCTGATGATCTTACCAAGCAGGGCACAAATTTCCAGGTTCTATCCGAAAAGGAGATCAAGCTAAATGCTATCAAGGAGATCAACTTCAGGTGGGAGACTGGCATTAAGTGTCATGTCACTAGACAGATTTGGCCTCAACTGGATCAGAAATCCTCGAAGAGGTTGGTCTTAGCAGGAAGCATATCAGCACAACAATTGGTGTCATTACGGGACACTGTCGCACGCCAAAAGGCTTTAACGACTTTTGTAGAAGCTGTAGGGACGAGGGTGAGGAAAAGGCAACTCCCCATCGCCTATGCACTTGACCGGCTCTCTCTGCCAGAAGAAGGCTTCATTTTTGAGTTTACTTCTACGATAGCCTCTGTGAACTGGCTAACACGAATGTTAGGAACCTCCTTCGTTGCTTTAGAAGCTTTAATTGATTCTAAGGCATGATGAGAGATATCCCCTGATCATGTGGTGGCACAACGAACCTACTCTGGTCTAGGTGTGTCTGTGCTTAGGGCGCAGGCATCTACTTGAACCTAATCTAACCTAACCTAATCATCTGTTTCAATTAAATCTGTTTCACGGGGACCCGGAATCTTCTTTACATGGCTAATGTTTCGTCTGTTAACCTTCCCGTTCTCAGCTCGCACCACCACTTCATTCGGTTACCGTTCGATTACAACGAATTCGATTGAACCAAAGGTTGATGAAAGTTTATTCTGATGATCTTCATTGCGAAGCAACACCTTATCCCCAACCTGAATTTCGCTGTCCCTAGCTGTTTCCTATCTGCTACTTGTTTCTCTTTCTCCTTGTTTACTGTGTCCAAGTCTCGCGCTTCTGAATCGAGAATATCTTTGCTGATATCCTGAACAGAAGGGATCTTGCCTCTGATCATCTTGTTCAGTAATAGTTCCGATGGCGATTTCCCTGTGGTGCCATGAGGAGTCACATTTTACTTTAATGTAAACTTTTGAATCGCCTGTTTGTACTCAGTGCATTAGAGATTTGGAGGCGCTTCAAAATTGACCGATTCATGTTTTCAACTTCGCCGGTGATGTGATGAGTTTTATATTCTTCTTTAAATTCTACGCTAACAAAATGACGACCATTCTCAGCTTTAATCGATCTAGGATAGCCTAGCCTGCAGAAGATTTCTTCCAGAATCCCTATGATCTCGGTTGAAGTAATTTTTATCAGAAACTTGGTTTCTTGATATCTGGAATAATAATTTATTATCACGAAAACACAATCATAATTTGGCAATGGGCCTAGCAGGTCCATCGCTATGCATTGTCAAGGCCCATCTGCAAACATATGTCGTTTCATCGGTACCGGTCGCATAGGTTGAGAGACCAATAGGCATTCACGACATCTCTTAACGAAGTTTTCAACCTTTCTGTCCATTGATGGCCACCAAACCTTTGCCCGAAGTCTCCGTTTCATAACTGGCTCCCCCCCGCGTGGCCCTCGTGCACCAGCGTTAAGACTTTGGAACGTAAAGCAACAGGAATGACGAATGGTACTGCGAAGTAGGATGTTACCCAAAGTACAAAGCTCCATCCGAAATGGAAAGAATCTGTTCTTACTTGTTGGGATCCAGTCACTCTTTTTCGTATTTTGAACCGCCTCCATCAGTTCTTCATCATGATTGTTGTTAAGTACAATTTCATTTATAGTGAGTGCACGTGGTTCAAAGGCTATCGAGAGAATTATTGTCCTCAATTTTGCAAAGTCGAGACAGTGAATCTGCTATGTTTAATTTCCCTGCTTGGTAAACCACTTTAAATTTGAACGATTGAAGACAAGGACCCACCTCTCAATACTTGCCGGTGGTTTTGATGATGGTTTGAAAATTACTTCCAGCGGCTTGGAATCAGTTAGCAATTCGAACTCAATTCCTGCGAGGTAGTAGTAAGAACCTTCCGCCGCCCAATCCAAAGCGAGACTTTCCTTCTCTGTCTGCGAATATCTTCTTTCAACTGCGGAAAGGCTCTTGCTTGCGAGCGAAATAACTTGTGGGGTTTCGGTCTCAAACTGAAGGAGAACTGCCCCAAAGCAACTGGGCTTGCATCAGCTACTAGGCGAGTCCAATTATTATGGTTAAAATACGCTAACGTTTGCTTGAGCATGTTGGGGCTGCTTGCTGCTCAACCGCTTCTAAAGCCCTAAAACGTGAGCGTAAGAACTCAACAAATTCCTTTAAACTAGGCAACTCTGATTTATCCCACATGGACAGCTTCTGGAGAATAATAAAAATTAGAATTGTGTCCCACTGCTTTACTGGAAGCCCTAAATTTTCTAGTGAATGGACAATTTCCTGGGAAGTATCCAGGATACACTTGATATTTGCTGCCGATTCGCTACTGAAGGAGGGTTGACCGAAGAACAGTTTCAGCTGTGTGTTGACTAACACCCTCTTGTGGTCTTAGCGCACCACGAGGATCTCCCAGGCCTTCTGGTAATTTCCCTTGTCGATGGCCAAGTGCTGTAGCAGCCTCTCTGCTTCTCCGTTGACGCTGGACTTCAGATAGTGCGTCTTTTGTACCTCGGAAAGTGACGTATTCGTAAGCTGACAAACATATCGTGGAAGGACCTCCACGATTCATAACCACCAGAAAACGTTGGTAAGGTAATTTTCGGAAGCCTAATTGTGTCATGCCTATCATTTTCATTGCCTTTTGTTGCAGATTCTGTTGTTGATGTCTCAGTGGTAGCATTTGCAGGAACCTGAGGCTTCAATTTGTCCATTGCATCCATTACTGGTGACCTGTATTCGACGTAGATCTCCTGTATGTCATCGAATGCCTTGGCTACTACATTGATGTCGCACATTTCTTCAAGCTTTCCGGCATCCACAATCTCCTCATTATATTTTTCTGCCATTTCGAGACGCGTCTGCAGATAATTTATCCTCTGCAACCTCTTAGCGTCCGCTTAAATTCTCAAAGTCCTGCTTGAACCGTTGCCAGTAGTTCAGTTGCAGCGTACCGTACGACATTGTTTTTCTATATATATACATATATATATATATATATATATGTATATATTGTATCTCAACAACTACCTTAACTTATGCACTTACTTGTAGTTATCCAATGTTTCGGACCTCCGTAATTAAATTTTCCAGGACAAGTTGCTGCTGCCAGGTGTTGAAGGAAATGTCTCCAATTTAAGAAATTCCACGACGCGGAAATTGTAATCTTTATTCTTTAGAACCGAACACACACTTGGTTTTATTAAATATGTTTTAAATTGAAAGATCCACAATTATTATTAAACCTTTACTAATTGTACAAAGTATACTACACCACACTTTGTTTTCTTCTCGCTTTTTTATAATTGTTGGCTCGAAGGACCAAAAATGTTCGCGATAAAAAAATGTATGTGTGAAAAATCTATATGCAAGTAAAATCTATATGTAAAAAAAAATCCGTAATAAAAAAAAACCACTTCTTATTTGTTCAACGTTATAAAATTGTGTTATATATTAATTCCTTTGTTCTTCTTTTTATATAAACGCAACTTGACAGAAAGTATATGATTTGAAGCTTTGACATATAATACAGGGATTTTATTCAACATTCTATCTATTATGTGTTGCCATCTTGTCTCGAACACAGACGTACGAGTATTAACGATTTATCAATCGTGTAGCGCATTTATCAATCGTGTCGCAGATTTATCAATCGTGTATCCCCCATTTCAATATTCTCCCGGCTTCCCGGAGTTTATTTGCTACAAGATAATATGAAAATATACCTACTATTAATTTTCCTCTAAAAGTCCAATAAAAAAAAATTACACACATGTTTGTTATTACTATTTTTATTATATATATATTGTAATATGCGAGCTACGGCTCGAGTAGATAAAACGATATTCTGTGAAATTATTTCTTTATTTTCTACTCTATAGAACAATTCAAGTTCACACTATACTATTCTTCGGAAATTCTTTTCTTACAAGGTCTCTTTCCTCTCAAATCACTTTATCTCCTTTCAATTACTTAATTCACAAATCCAAACTAATTACTTCTTCTTGTTAACTCTCAACTTTCAATTTATCACAAAATTACAACTTCGGCTGTTATCACTTTTCCAATCTCCTCGTGCGGTTCAAAACCAACTGCCTTGCCTCGATCGCCATCTGTCCTTATATAGCAGCATTTCTGATAGCCAGAGACTTCTAGCAAATTCTTCGACCACTGGAACAAGGAAATTCTGATGTAATAATTCCAAGATGACAATAATTTCTTGCGGTAATAATTCTCTCTTAATTCCGTGACGTTGTCTTAGATATTATCCGTCTCTTATCGTGGACACGAACTGTGGACACGAACTGCGGACACGAACCTCGAATGAAAAGACACTTCGGAACGAAATTATGCTCGAATGAAAAGACACTTCGGAATTATGTTACAATATTTTTTTTTTCATCCCGTGAATGTTCATTTCCAATGCACGACCACGATCTGTTTCTCACAACTGAGGAAGTGCACAACAACAATTAAGTATGTAAACACGTTGCCCTGTTCTTCTTTCACTAGAAGTAGTAAAAATGAGTTTCAGTTCACAGTATAATGTCTGCATTATCTTTTCGCAATACGTTGTCTCTTTTCTCCTTCCTTTGAAGAAACTCCAAAAAAAAAAAAAATCTTTCTTTATCTATTTTCTTCTCACAATAGAAGTCCTCAAATCTTATGACAATTACCCACCATGTGGGTTTCCGTTGCATGAACTTTTTTTGTAAGCCGGTTCTCTCTTTTCTTCTTTTACTAGAAGAAACAGGAAAATACATGTTCAGCATTTTTTTCCCTGCACTTTTCGCACCCAATTTGGGCGAATTTAATCACCACACATTTTTCTCATTATTATTTCCTTTATCTATTTCATATTTACCTCGTCGTCAATGTAATAATCAAGATTAGTTAAAGAAATACTTTATTCACAAATATATATATATATTAATTAAGGAAGTACTTCTGCTCAGCAGCGGTGCCGAAACTCTTCTCCGATCTGCGCACACCGCATTGCCAGATCCGCTTATTGTACAGGGCTCTCATTACGTATGACAACAATCGTCTGACGATGTCGTTTCGACGACAGCAGTCCTTCATGTAATCATCAAAATCTATTATCGCCTGAACGCTATCGATTTGACGATTGGTTGTTTCCTTCATGTAACGCGACAAATGTCATTTTCCATCGTTTGAACGACATTGTTTGCATGAAGCAAACTGCAGACGATAGCGTTGAATGGTGTCGTTCAGACGATGATCGTCGGAAAAGTTACGTGATGAGTACCCATGTGCGTTTTTAATTGATTAAAGTATATATAGTATTTTAATTATTTTAATTAATATTTCTGTTGAAAGATATAGAACTATGTAAACTTAGAAACATTCAGTTTCATACGGAGTGTATTTTCACAAAAAAAACTTAATTTAGGTTAAACTAATTGCAGATCGGTTTATGAATTATCATATGATCACGTCATTTTTCCATCATTCTTTAGGTTTTTAGGTTAATGGTTTAATTTTGTAGAATGGGTAAAAATATAACTGAAGAAGTATGATCGTTATCAATTTTTCATCGAAAGGAAGGAAAATCGTTAGCCGAAAAAGGAAAAATATTTTTTTTTTTTTTTTTACAAAATTCTACTGTACAATATATTTGTAAACGGTACTATGAGGAGGGAAGGATACAGAATTTATCTAGTAACAAAGGACCCAGAAAAATTACCAGATCTTCTGAAAAATTTATTCTCCGTGAAAAAAAAAAGAAATCCCAAGTTAACTTCAGTTGAATTAAGTAAAATGCTTACTGATTTTAAAGGTATCAATGCAAACCCAATTACAATCAGGTGCACAATTAAAAAAAATTGTTACTTTTCGCGTGTATGTCGTAGAAAACCTTTAGTCAGCGAAATTTCGCCAAGGGATAAGCCGCTGTACTACTGGAAAAAAGTCATATTCGTCGATGAGAGTCAATTCTCACTCTTCCGAAATGATAAAAATCAAGAAAAAGTATACTGGAAATGTAATGAGGCTTATCTTGTAAAAAACTTATCGGCGATAGTAAAACACGGCGGAGAAAGTGTTATGCTTTGGGGTACTATGACCTGGGGAGGTGTTGGAAATTTAAAATTTATTCAAGGTAATAAGGATAAACCTATGTACCTTAACATTCTCAAAGAAAATTTAGAAGATTCAGCTGACAAACTGGGAATTAAGGACAATTTCCACTTTTACCAAGACAACGATCCAAAGCATAAGGCTTTGGATGTGCGTCTCTGGCTTTTATACAATCGCCCAAAATGCATTGTAACACCTCCCCAGAGTCCGGATATTAATCCCATTGAACATCTGTGGGGGCACTTGGAACGATAAATTAGGAAAACAAAGGCAGTACGAAACAAAAAGGAGCTTCAAAGACTCATACTGGAAGAGTGAAATAAAATTCATCCTGATGTTACCAAAAATCTGGTTGATTCGCTTCCAAGTAGGCTTGCTGCTGTAATAAAGCACAAAGGAAATCCAACACCTTATTAATTTTATTCTTTTTTGAAGTAAAATTTTAATTAACTAAACCACCGTACGAAACTGAATGTATCTTATTTTCTTACATTTTTATTACTTAACAGTTATTTTACAGATATTACGTTGAATTAGAATTTTCTTTCTTCTTATTCCTAGTTATTGTATTGCATTGCAATAAAAATAATATTAAAACTGGAGATTTTTTTTTAAATAACTAACAGTTTGCAAAAATTATCATCGTACGAAACTGAATGTTTCT
Source organism: Pocota personata (assembly GCA_963082735.1). Lineage (NCBI taxonomy): Eukaryota > Metazoa > Arthropoda > Insecta > Diptera > Syrphidae > Pocota > Pocota personata. The sequence continues at coordinate 41,310,655 of OY720429.1, read as the reverse complement.
AAGTGTATATATCATATTTTTAAATTGTAAATTGTGTGGTGGCTCGCCTTTAATAAAGAAATAAATATCTATCAATCTATAATGAAAAAATCCATACTCAACAAAGTAAACGGCATTGAAATCTGTTCAGCTGTTCTTGAGTTACAGCGTTCCAAAACGTACAACTGAGCAATAAATCACTAAGTCTTACATTATTAGGGATAGAAAGAACCTGCGATAAAGATGCCCTTCACCTTGAACTGCTTGAATTCAACTAAATCATATGCTTTTCCATTTTAGCGTAATAAACACCGACCTCCTCCCGTTAAGAATCTATATTACAACAGCCATTACTTTAAACATTTCACATTTTTCGTATAAACTTTGTAATATTTGTACAGAACTTGAATTAGCATAAAAAATAAATCTACTCGATTATTTCTTTTTTACCACCTCGATGCTTAATGATATTATACCGCACATGATTCAAAATGATTGTCGTGTTGACAGGCGTTCTGTGAAAAATTTAACTCTCGTCAAATTTGCAATTCCCATCAACGTAACACCTTAACAAACAGCGTATACGGCTTCGTCTGGTCGTAATAAAATCCCAAAACGCTTCATAAAATACCCAGTCCGCCCCTTAGCACCTGTAAAGGATAATAGCTTCGAAATAAAATGGAAAAAAAAGAGCAAAAGCAAAAGGGAAACTGTAATTGATGTCCTGGCTAAAAAACCATATTTATGCCCCTCTACAATGTTTGAAGCGCGTTAAAACGGTCTTAAAGCGCCTGCCACCATAACTCGCCCCATTCTCCTTGCACCCATTCTCGCCCTATCCATAAATTATTCACTTTACATGCGGAAAATTTTGTTTATATCCTTTTTTTTTTTGATAGCTGGGATAAAAGGCCCTTCGCCCAATGAAGGCGATGACGGCGTCGAGGACGAAAACGACACCAACCCCACTCTACCAAACCGCTATTGCTGCTGACGATGATGCTGATGATGAGAGGTTTTTTCGGCCAAAAGGAAAGGATCATTCCGTATCTTACAGTTAGTAAGAGGTATCAAAACAAAAAAAAATCAAAAGAAAGCGCAGCATTCAAAGGACCTCTCTCTGGGTTCTTGTTCGCAAAGTAAGAAGGCGTGAAATTGTTTTAGTGCCGCTAAAGAATGAGCAAAAATAAAGCAGGACTATGCACGAGCGGCTGTGTATGTATGTTGCAATAAAAATTGAGGAAAAGAAAATGTATGGGTGGGTGGCGTGGGATACAATGATGAAGGCGATAAATTAAAAATGCGAAGCAACTATGGTGGGGTGTTTTAATAACTCACTGGGTGTTTACATCCGCGCTTGTTCAGTTTTTGTTTTGTTCGCTATCCTTTTTTTGTGTTTTCTTTATAAAATCCTTTGACATGGCTAGTACTGATGGCGATGATGATGGTGTTGGGTGTAGGTGGATGTTATTATGTTTCTATTTTTTCTTTTCTTTCTTTCGCACAATTTTGAGAGGAAAATTTCCTTAAACAAAAGGAGGCGAGAGGCTTTTTGACATAAATTCTTTCTATTCTTCCTGAAAAACTGCTATTAACTTATAGCACAATGAAGGATAAGAATTTATTAAGGAAATGCGTAGAATATGCGGGGATTCACTGATTTTTTCTAGTTTTATATTCGCTCTTTTAAGGATATTATCTTTGTTTTTAGTTCAGCAGGTTGTACTTAAGAAAAGTTACAGCGTATCACCACCGGGCACTGTCTAATGGGCAAGAATGCAAAAAGGCGAGGTATATTTTCTAATGATTTCTGTAGAAGCAGCATGGACGAGGAGAAGGAGTAAACTATTCTTCACTTTCTTGGCATCTGCCCAGCTCTCTCCCAGGCACTAACAACCTTAACGATCTGAGTAAGGCAGACATTAGAAAACTCCTACGCTTCATCAGAAGCTCGAAATGGTTCAACTAGTAGGCAAGTGACCGTTTCCCCAAATCCATGTGGTATCACAATGGACCAAAGTGTGGCGGTTTTCACCTGGCAGCCACTAACCTAACATAACGGATAAGTTAATTAACGTCACTATGGCTTAGGATACCTATGGTAAGAATAGGAAGTTGAATTATTCAAATCGGGAAGTTGAACCATGCTACTCGTAACAAATGCAAACATTTTACCTTATTTCGCTTTCTGAAAGTGAAATAACGTCAAATTTTAACGTTTGGCTTTATTTCACTTTGCGAAAGTAAAATAAGGCCAATTTGTCAATATTTCACTTTCCATTGTTTTTAATTTTGCTTCATAAATTAAAATTCTATGTGAATCAAACAGTACTTGGGTGGCGCTAAAAAAAAAAAACTATGGACATCTCTTCGAGTCATACACGAGACGGCCTTCTGCCTCACATGCAGGGGCTCAGGGCGCCGCTACGCGTTGTGTAGTTCAGTAAACGGTTTTAACTAACGGGTGGTTAAATTTTAAGGGCCGATGTTGTTGAATGTGAACCACACCTAAACGTCAAGTTTTTTTCTGCATTTCGTTTGACATTTCTCAATTTCAGACTAACTCAATTTGAACCTTTTGTAATATGATAAAGATAAAGAGAGGTAAACCGCCTTTAGGCGGGTTGGAGCCGCCAGTATTTAAAATTCAAGGCAAGTGTGCTGAACCGAAAAAAAATATTTTTTTGAAACGAATGAAAATGAATGGTAATTTAGACAAAAAGTTATTATATTATATTGGATGGAAAATGAAATCAAAAATATTATTGAGAATGAAAAGTAAGGAAACAAGATTTCGTAGCCGAATTACATAGATTCAAATTACATTTAATCGAACGGAAGACTGCGGAATGTAATCCTTTTTTGCTATTGATATCGGCGGAAGTATAATTGATGACGATGGTCGACCACGTTTCTCATTTGGAACATTGGAAATCTGGCACAATGATTCGGCTGCTGAGTGCATACGATGGTAGAGGATACACGCGTTCACCATTGCCACATCCAACAAATGGAAGAAGATCCGATTCGCCCACTTTCTGGTCTTGATGCGAATGTGGGAGACCATCCATCAAACAACACCACCCATGTGTCGACTGTATTCCTTGATGATAAAAAGGCAGTCGATTTCCTTCGATTCTTTCGTCCTTCGGTACCATCGAACTGCTTTTTGTTGCTGCTCGTCGATTGTGCGTGACAAAAATGGTTTGATACCAACGTGAGCCGATATCAAACGAACTGGTTTGTTGTCGCGTCACAAAACGCTGCTGATTTCAATTCCGTATGCATTGGCAACATATTCCTCGGAATAGCCGCGTTCAACTTTACTTGCTTCCAGTTCTCTCTCGCTCGACAGTTTTATATTCGGCACTCTATTCGCACGCACCGTTACCAAACTATATATTCCGCGACTCCGGAGATATGTCACCAAACCCAACGATGTATAAAAGTTGTCAAAATAGATGAGGTGGTTGACGTTGACCGGGACTTTGGTCGACAAACGAAGGACAACATTCGAAGAGGCTCCCAGATTTGGTGCATTCACTGGAGTGACATTATCCCCAGCCCCGGAATAGATTTCCGTGTAATCGCAGAGCGCAAAGAGTTTTGTTCCCCATTTATGCGGCTTGGCTGGCATGTACTGGCGAGTTGGATTTCGTCCCATTTTTGTTACACACATTTGTTCGTCGATACAGAGACTTTGAAGCATTGGGAACGATGCAAACCGATCGTTGAAGTGCTGCACCAACGATCGCACTTTGTACAACTTATCGTCACCATTGCGCACCTGAGTTGTCATTGAAATGCAACATTTTCCGCAATTCATCGAATCGTCTGCGTGTCATTGTCCGTCTAACTGCTTCCAACGAATGACGTCCCCAGTATTCGCGAATGTTCGGATAGCGGTAAACAGACATCAAAAACATAATGCCAATGCATTTGCGCATCTCTGGACCATCGATGGTGAATCGAGCTGCAATATTTTGTTGGCGTGCATACAAATTCATTTGTTCGGCCAGGAAATCAAGGAACTCGTCGGTAACGAAATACTGAAAGCAATCGTATGGAGTTCTCAAAGTTGCAATTTCAGCTGGCATTTCCTTTTCGCCATGGAAACGCCTTCGTTCACATGTAGCTGCAAATGATTCTTCCTCCAAAGCACCGATTTGAATTCTTGTGAATCGTTCGCCATATTACTTAAGTCATCACTGAATTGGCCACAAGTAGTTGCAGTTGGGCCATCCGCTTCCTCTTCTAGTTCAGTTGGACGTGGACGTTTCTTCATGAACCGTGTAGAGATACCAGTCGCAACAGAATCAGGAATACCAGTGGCAGTATAATCTGACACAGCAGAAGCCGGAGTAGATGGTATTGGTTCTTTTCCACCATCACTGAGACTGCTCAGGTTCATACTCGCAGCGACGGATTCATCTATTTCAATCGAATCCAAACACTGGTCAATGAATGCCTCATTTTCTTCACAAATGTAATCTGGAACGGCCAAATTGTCGTCGCTATCCAAATCTTCATCAAACCATTGTCGGTTTGAACTGAATTCATCAGCTCTTCGATTTCGGCGTCTGACATTTTCGATAGGTTGTACATCTTACGGTGTGACATGGCTAACAAAGAGATAAAAAAATAATGCAAATTTCGAAGAACAATACCGAAATTAACAATCGAAAAGGTAATGCAATATGATTTTGTATGGCAAAAAGTTCACCCAACTGGCCCTGCCTGTCTGTGGTTTTTAGCCTGGGCTCATCATTTGCGCGAAAATAAAATAATTGAATCATTTATAGGGCTTCAGGTAATGCCCGCCTATAGGCGGTATGGGGAGTTAGAGGGTTAACTCATTGCGGGCTATTTGCTTTTGCAATTCCACCAATACTATACGTGAGTCACCCAACTCGTCGAATTTTGTCCTGACGCTTTTTTTTTTTGTATGCTTTTTTTAAAGCTGGGTTGGCTTTAGTTTTAAATGTCTGCTTTGCCAACTGGAATAAGATTTTTTTTTTTTTTTGTGGGTAGGTGAAAATCTTCTTACACACTATGAGTCACCGTGTACTCTATGAGTAGTGTCAGATTTCTACTGACTAAAAACACCATTCCGTTCTTCTTGCTACACAACTAAGTTATTCACCTTACGAAGTAGTTTAATCTCAGGTAGATTTCCAACAAGAGCACCCGCTGATATAGTCATTACATGCGGCAACTTCTTATTGCAATAAATTGAATGGTTTCGTTCTTGAAGTCGGCGCACAAGGTTTATCATGTCTAAAGTTTGGAGTATGGTATGGTTGCAGTGACCATGAAGCTTGTGAGCGGTGTTTGTTGTTTCGTTTTCCACGGTGGTTGTCCGTATTGCTTGAAACAGATGTGCAGCAAAATGCGTGCATTAAAATTAGAGAACATGGCTTTATATGTAAGAGGACAAATGTGTTTACTACACGTTGCTATTTCTACTACCTCCAATAGTAGAACAGCAAAAGTACACTTTACTACAATTTTTGTTATATGACGTTTCGTGTAAGTGACATTTTACCATTTTACACATTGACACACAGTATCCAGTCATTTAAAATAATATTTCACAACTAATAACAAAATAATCATTTTCTTTAATTTATCACGTCTTTCCATATCCATGATAAAAAAAAAATTGTTTTTGGAATTCAATTGTCAGATTTCAGAATGACAGCAAACCGATGCGATGTAATTTTAACAATTTACTGCACGCCTGTTACACATGCGTTCCTGCATGCATCAATTCAAGCTGCTTTACTGCACATCTGCTGCAAGCATAAGTCGCTGTGGATATCACACGCTGTTGCGCTCCTTCGTCATCGCAATTGGAGCATGTGCTATATATTGTATGTGCATACATACTTCTAGTTGCGATGATGAGAGAGTGTAACATTTTATGCATAGCGGACTGTGAATGTTTATCCGAATAGCGGACCACAGCTGATTGTCGTTTGGGCACAGCACCTGCGACAGTTTGTTTTGGAAAACTATTATTTGGATCTACACTTCGCGGCTTCGCTTAGTTACGTCAAAATTGTGTCTTTTGTGTTTTTAAGTTATAGTGATGAGGGATTTTAGTGTTGATTTTACCAACATTCCTGGGCTTCGAACGAATTTCTTTGACATATTCGCCCACGCCCATTACCATTAACCAGCTGTTTTGGGGCTTAGCGAAACACAGGTAGTTGAAAAATCTTCTGATCTGAAACTGCTTGGATATAGCTTAGTGTCATTATTTTTTCCCCATAACGGCCTGCCATTTATGTCCGTAGTGATATTGCTCACCAAGTTTCACCACAGTATGACCACTGTTCCGATCCGGAATCTAATTTTAAATCGCTAAAATTCAACATCCGTAATTAATTCACTACTATTTTATTTACAAATTCCCCAGTGCGGACAGCAACTCAACTATTAACGAATTTGATGCGCTATCTGATTCCATCACTCGAATTATCTCACTGTACACCAGTGCCGTGGCGTCCATACAAGCCGATTCCTTCCGGCTTCCCTTTTCAAATATCAACAATTTTTATTTTGCCACTTGCCAACAATCACATTCAATTATTTGTTCATCAAACCATTTTTCATTCATAAATCATAACTTTATACACGCTCGAAGATGAAATGCTGCTACCTCTTCGGTTGTTTATTCATTTTTACACAAACTCGCATACATAGCCGAGACAAGTATGAACTCCGCTAGCGAGAGACAACTTCTTTTTCAAAAGAAAAGCGTGCAATGTTTTTTTTTTTTGAAAAGCCGTTCATTTTCCGGCTTATGCATTAATTTCTTCACAGTACGAACTTTCAACTCTATTCCTTTCTGGCATACTCGTAGTAGAAGTTTATTTGCGATTTCTTTGTCTAACATACATTCGCTTATGAGGAAAATAACCCGGGATTTCTCGGCTTTTGTGGATGAACATTGGTGGAGGAGAAAGTTTTTAGTTCGAGGGAGTTTTTTTTTTTTATTGTAGGCAACAAAATAAGCTGACGAAAATCGGGTTATTGGGTGATGTAGTTGTTCGAATGGCATTTGAGGTTTTTTTTAAACTTATTGGGTATAATTCATTTGCAAATTTGAAATGACAGTTGCAAATCGGTTGTGTAATTGTGCGTAATTTATTGAAAATTTGGATGCAAATTTTTGTGATTTTTGTGACTGCTAATTATTAGAAAATTTTAAAAATTTAGCAATTACATATTGTACACTTCGTCTCACTTGATTATGAACAGGCAGTTTTTTGTTTTAAACTTACAATATTTTTCAAACCCTTCGCTAATTTGGGAAAAAGCAATTGCGCAAGAAGTGAAGGATATTTTATGTTTATATTGTAAATAAAAAAAAAGGATTAAGTTGATAAACGCAACTTTTATGACACTTTTCCCAAAAAGCAAGAGGCGCCACTGTTGTACACAGCTTTATTAAGGACCCAGAGAAGTATGGAAAAAACTGCAAAAGAAGAGTCTGCTAAGCAACAACATGTCAGGAAAGGCGGGCGATACTGAGAGCTGCTTCAAATTCAAGGCTCTCCGTAAGTAAAATTAAGGCGGAAACTGCAGTTACAGCTAGCAGATCGACTGTTCATCGCGTGATACAGAAAACCAGCCATATTTGCCACGAAAAAATGAAGAGGAAACCACCATTGAATGCGGCACGTAAAATCCAGCGGCTTGATTTTGCAACAAGTCACATCAGATGGAATCGAGAGTGGCATACCGTCGTCTTTTCTGATGAAAAAAAATTTAATTTGGACGGACCAGCTGTTATTTCCATGATTTGAGAAAAGAAGAAATACATCTTCAAAGGCGGCACAGCAAAGGAGATGGTGTAATGATATGGAAAGCAATAAGCTATTACGGAACTGTGGAGCTGGATTTCCAAAGCTCCAAAATGACGGCAATCACTTACAAATCGATACTGCAAAGAGCTTTTCCACAGTTTTCGGAGATATTTGGTGGACATCGATGGACTTTCCAACAAGACAATGCACCGATACATACCGCACGGACAACAAAAGCCTACTTGCATGGCCGCCGTATTCACCCGACCTGAACATCATGGAAAACGTGTGGGGTTGGCTTTCAAGAAAAGTCTACTAAGGAGGAAGGCAATATGATGAAACGGAAGAGATTATTGAAACGAGCCTGGTCCGAAATTTAGCTAGACAATTTGACAGCACTCTATGAATCTCTACACAGCAGGCTACTTGAAGTGATTCAACGATCAGGAGCTAGTACCCATTACTAAAAACTATTGCTACTCTTTGAATAAAACCAACATTTATTTATACGAACAAATTTTGTATTGTTTTTTTACCTTTTAAGCTTCTAAAAGGTAGATTTAGTTACTGTTCGTAATCAAGTGAGACAAAAAAAAAATGTAAATTTTATGAACTTTTTGGAAAAAGCGTCATAAAAGTTGCGTTTATCAACTTAATCCGATTTTTTTTTTCAATATAAACATAATATATCCTTCATTCCTTGTGCAATTGGTTTTTCCCAGATTAGCGAAGGGTTTGAAAAATATCGTAAAATTAAAACAAAAAACTGCCTGTTCGTAATCAAGTGAGACGGAAGTGTAGTTAAGTTAGTATTTTAAATTATTAAATTATTATAAAATAGTGAGTGAGCTAAGTGAATAGTTATTAGCTATGTACCAAGTAAGTAATTATAAGTCTACTCAATAGGTGCCCCATTGAACATTCTTATTATTCTTAGACAAGATGTCTCTATTTAATTTTGACTGTTGTTTAACTGATTTTCTTCTTCTAAAAGAAACCCACGAGTTCAGTAAGCTTTCTTTTTTTGTAAAAAAAAAAAAGTTATAGAACTAGGTCGCTCGACACCATCAATGAAAATTGATTATTTGCATGAATTTGGCGAATATCGCATAGAGACTTCTTTAGGGAATTCTTACGAGGCTCATAATAGAAAAGTTGATCGCAATCGCGATTTAATGAAGCATTTCATAGACACTGTAGTTCTTCTAGGAAAACAAGAGCTGACATTTCGGGGTATCAGAGACTCGATGGCAATATCATTCGCGTATAGTGAACGTCTTATTCAATCGCAGAGAAGACATAGAGCTTGCGAAGCAAGAGATCGATGGTTTTGAGTCATGGATTCATTCCGAATTTTTAAACTCATTTGACTCAATGTATGACAGCGTAAGTGACTGCTCAGAACCTCCACGCAAACGGCGACTGCTTAATATTGATTCAAAAACAAATTATAGCCGAATTTTCGTAGCAATTATAGATAATGTTACAAGTCCGATTAAGAATAGGTATAGTTCATTTAGTTCATATATTTTCTTTGATTTATTAAACAAATCAAAATATGAATATTTTTCTAATTCAATGCCGGATGACAAAATATCTTCTTTAATTACCCTATTTCCTGGCATTTTTAATTTGACTGCTTTAAAAAATGAACTCAAAGTTTTATACACTACCCCTTCACTTAAAAAGCTTGATGTTTTTCAACTTTATAAACATTTTAATACGGAAATGCTTAGAGATACTTTTTCTCAAACTCTAACATTGTGTGAAATCTTTTCAACCCTGCCTTTGACTGTGGCCTCTGTCGAAAGATCTTTTTCGACTTTAAAGTGAGTCCACACTTACTTCAGAAATTCCCAAAAAGAAGAAAGACTCTCAGACCTGGCACTTTTATCTATCGTAAAGCACCTTCTTTTAGAAATTAAAAATAACTCAAATTTGTATGAAAGGGTTTTAGCAGAATTCGTAAAAAAGAATCGTAGGATAGCTTTAGAGTACAAATAGGTAGTACATAATTGTACAGTGTACACTCATACTGAAATCGTCATGGCGGGCAGTTTCAATATACACAATTCGGACTGGCTTCAACATTCTGGCTAGACAACACCCGAAGGAAGGTATGTTGAACTTTTCGGTGAGGTAAACAATTTAACCCAGCTTGCAAATCAGCCTACACGTATGTACTCGTATCTAAAAGACATAATGCAAAATGTAAAAATTGCCACCATAGCAAGTGATCCTAAAGTTACCAATCTAGGTATACCCTAAGGGTCTGTCCTTGGTCCATTTTATTTTTAATTTACGTCAGTTCTATGTTTGAATCGTGATATAAATCATGGTATTCACTTGCTAAGAGTTTGGTTGGGGAAACATAAGCTTGTTGCTATCGACAAAAACAAATTAATGATTTCAAGTCTAAGCACGCAAGAGTCTTCTGGCCTTGACATTGTATTTGAGGTAAACTGTTAAGTACTACGTGTGCTGTACAATGTTCTTAAACCTTTTTTGTTGAAAATATCACTTGCAACATGAACTGTTTTAAAATTGAAAAAGTAAGACAGTATAAATACCTAGGTGTATTATAACATAATTTTAGTTGATCTGAATTTTAAAAAAAATATCTGCTTTCCTCCATTCGATATTTTTATTATCTCAGGAAATTTTTTAGTAATAATATCTTAAAATCAATATATTGTAATATGCGAGCTACGGCTCGAGTAGATAAAACAATATTCTGTGAAATTTATTTCTTTATTTTCTAGTCTATAGAACAATTCAAGTTCACACTATACTATTCTTCGCAAATTCTTTCCTTACAAGGTCTCTTTCTTCTGAAATCACTTTATCTCATTCCAATTACTTAATTCACAAATCCAAACTAATTACTTCTTCTTGTTAACTCTTAACTTTCAATTTATCACAAAATTACAACTTCGCCGATTATCACTTTTCCAATCTCTTCGTGCGGTTCGAAAACCAACTGCCCTGCCTCGATCGTCATCTGTTCTTATATAGTCGCAATTCTGATAGCCAGAAACTTCTAGCAAATTCTTCGACCACTGGAATAAGAAAATTCTGATGTAATAACTCCAGGATGACAGCTGCAGCCAATAATCTCTTGTTCTCTCTTATCCGTGATATTATCCGAACTGTGGAGACTAATTGCAGACACCAACCTCGAATGAAAAGACACTTCGGACCAAAATTCTGCCAGAATGAAAAGACACTTCGGAATTTGTTGCATTATGCTACATTATGTTACAATATTATGAGATATTTCATTCGAAATTACTTCAATAAACTTCAACAACTTACTGTCTTACAAAAGTGCGCCATAAGGACAGTTTGTAATACAAACCATTTTTCCCATACTATGAAGTTATTTAGACTATTGAAAATTCTACCAGTGATACAATTGTATTATTTTAAAGTCCTAAAAATGTTCTTTATAAAAGGCGGGCATTTGTAAAGCTCAATTCATGACATTTACAACTTGCGAATCAACACGAGTTCTCGCTGCTTTTCGCACTACAAATTTTAGGAACTTCTACTCCATTGTATCTTGAAAATTATTTAATAGGCTCCCTGAGGACTTACGGGTCATTAGAAATTTACCCAAATTAAAGAAAAAAAAAATATTCGATTTTGGCTTCTTGAATTTAATCATAATGAAATTTAAATATTGTTCCGCTTCATTGTTTAAAATAGAATAGAATAGAATAGAATATTCTTTATTTCGTATTGTAATTTACATTTGGTGAGCCACCACGCAGTTTACATACAGAGATTTGATATTTTAATTATATCTTTCTACTGAACAATTATTTTAAATAATGATAACAAAAAAAAAAAAAAAAATTGGGCAATAATAAAAGATAGCTAAAACTAAGCAGGTACATTGTAGTGACTAAATAATAAATAATAATCAATAAATAATTAATAATAAATAATAAGCAATGAATAATAAATAATAAATAAATAATAAATAATAAATTATAGATTATAAATAATAAATAACAACAAAATAAATAATAAATAGTAATTAATAAATAATGAATAATAAATAATTAATAATAAAAACAAATAAATTATAAATAATAAATAATGAATAGTAAATAATAAATAAATAATAAATAATAAATTATAGAATACAAATAATAAATAATAAATAACAACAAAATAAATAATAAACAATAACATGAAGAAACATGATTAAACATTTAGTTGGTTTATAAGTGGGTTTTCCGAGATCTCACAATTGTGGAGAAACCGTGTTGTTAGTTTGGTAATTCTGTCATGAATCAAGTCGACATTTGCCCTGCTATGAAGATCAGCGGTTGAGTGATACGAGGGAAGATTAAGCATCATCTTAAGAATTTTATTTTGGGAAACTTGTAGTTTTTTAAGATGGCATTTTGCTGAATTTCCCCAAATTTGGCAACCATATAGGAGGATCGGTTGAAAAATTACTTTAAAGATTGTAATCTTATTGGCGTTGCTTAGTAACGACTTTCTGTTTATAAACGGATACAGCATGTTTATCGCTATATTTACTTTGTGTAATGTTTTTGCAATATGTTCTTTAAATGTGAGTTTTGCATCGAGATGAATGCCCAAATATCTTACAGATGGAACCCAGTTAACACATATATTATTAACAACTAGCTGGTTGCTTGGAAGAAAACAAGTCTTTCTTTTCCTACTGAAAAAGATAGCTTGCACCTTCTCAGCATTCAGTTTAATTTTCCAGCAGTTGTAATATCTTAGCAATATGAGGATCGCATGTTGTAAATTTGTCTCTACGTTGAGACCAAATTCATGCGAAGAATATATTGCCTTGTCATCCGCAAAAATAGCTACTTCACAATCAGGAAGTCTTGGAATATCAGACATAAAGATGTTGTATAAAATTGGACCCAAAATCGATCCTTGAGGCACACCAGCAACGACACTATGACAAACAGAATAATGATAATTGACGAAAACTCTAAAAACACGATCGTAAAGAAAGCTAAGGACAAGTTTGATGAGGTATGGGGGAAAACGGAGTATCAACATCTTATAGATAAGGCCCAAATGCCACACACAATCAAATACCTTCTCAATGTCCAGCAAGACAAGGCCAGTTGATTTTCCCAAGGAACGATTTTTTTTAATTTTTTTAAAACCAAATTGCTCATTTGGAAGTATATTATTTTCTTCAGTAACTCTTGTAAGTTTTTCTTTTAATACTTTCTCAAACACTTTGCTAATACTGCTCAGCAGACTAACAGGTCTGTAGCTGTTTGGTTTATCAGGTGGCTTTCCTGGTTTTGGGATAGGTATCACCTTAGCTATTTTCCAAGCCTTTGGAAAGTATTGGATTTTAATACAGACGTTAAAAATAAACGTTAAGTATCCAATGGCTGATTTGGGAAGTTGTTTTAGGCACATATTTTTGATACCATCAATGCCATCGGATTTTCTTGATGACAAAGAACACAAAATGTCTTCAACGCTCTGCTGAGATATAAGTTCATCTTGAGGCCTTTCAGTAGTTTGCGCAATAAAGTTGTTAGTAGCATCCCTAACCATTTGATTGGTAATGGCATTGCCTAGATGTTGGGACACAGAATGATTTTTTTGAAATATAGAGGCGAATAAATTCGCCTTGTCTTCATCCGTATAATGCACATTTCCCGAATCTTGGAGTGTTGAAATTCTTCTGTTCTTGTTTTTAACAACTTTCACAATATTCCAAAAAGGCTTTGAATTTTTGTCTAGATAAGATAGCTTCGAGTTCCACACAATATTTCGTTGCTTATCTATTTCCTTGGATATAAGCTTATTATAATATTTGAGGTATGATCTGAAGACTGGTAGCCTATACCGTTGCCAATGTCTCTTAATTGAGTTGCGTATGCGGATATATTCTAAAATATAATTAGGCATTTTAAAGAAGTGCTGTTGTTTTCTTTTCTTCGGAGTACATGAATTCATTACTTCCAGTACTTTATCTGTAAAATCTTTGACAATCACATCGATTTCATCATTTGAGCTCACCAATTGAGCCAAGGATTCAACCATACGCAAACATATTGCCGAAAAGAACCGCGATGTGTCAAATGCGCCGGTAAACATCTTAGTCAAGAGTGTGGTGTAAACAAAAAAACCCCTGCAGCGTGTATTAACTGCAATGGTAAGCATCCGGCTAATTACAGAGGCTGTGAAGTAGCCAAAGAATTACAAAAAAGAAGAGATCGACTTATGAAGCCGGAAAACCAACCCTCAAAACCGATAAATAAGGAAAAGTCGAAAACTGCTGCAAGAAAGGTGACTAGAGACAACCGAGCCGACCCTGGCGCGCTTACGTACGCTCAAGCTGCGACATCAAACACCGATCAAATTCCACACCGGGTTAAGGTAAAAGCGCCTAAAGAAAAGCCATCAGATTCTGACATGCAGACGAGTGCTCAAGCATCAACATCAACAAAAACGAACACTGATAATTCGGAAAACCCCGTATCTCATGTCTTTTCCATTATCCTTGCGAGGCTTGAGGAGCAAACAAAAACAAACATGCTAATTGTCGAAAGGTTGGAGAAGCTTGAATATAAGCTTAACAATAGGAGCATTTCAAAACGAACATGACGAAACTTCTTAAAATTGTTGCATGGAACGCCAACGGTCTCATACAAAGACTAGAAGAGCTAGAAATATTTCTACGGGAAAAGGACATTGACATATGTTTGATCTGTGAAACTCACCTGACGAAACTATCGCGTGTAAACATTACTGGATACAGTACCTATCACGCTTATCACCCGTCGCAAAGAGCCAGAGGCGGATCGTCTTTAATCATAAAAGATTGCATCGAACACTCTGAAGAGATTATGATAGAGCTTGAAACAATGCAAGTGAGCACTGTACGCGTGAAAAATGGGCATTACTCTTTCAATGTCTCGTCTATTTATTGTCCACTGCGTTGCAGGCTTGAAAAAAATGATTTTACAAATATTTTCAACTCTCTTGGACCGAATTTTATTATTGGCGGTGATTTTAATGCAAAACACACCTTCTGGGGTTCAAGATGTGTCTCACAAAAAGGCAGAGCACTTTACAACGCCTGCATGCAACACAGATGCGACTTTCACTCGACTGGTAAACCAACATATTGGCCGACTGATAACAACAAAATACCCGATCTGATCGATTTCTTTGTTGTAAAAGGAATACCAGACAAATGTATTAAAATTGATGAAAGTTTTGATCTCTCTTCCGATCATTCGCCTATCATTCTAACGATGAGCGAACGCCTTATTATAAAAGATGTACCTGCTAGACTAACTAGCAGGAAAACAGATTGGGAAGGCTTTAAAAAAGACGTTGAAGAACATATCGAACTGAGAGTATCACTTAGGACGTCTTCTGAACTTGAAATCGAAGTTGATCGTTTTGTTGAAGTTCTGCAGCGCTCCGCGTGGAAAAATACTCCCTATCAAAGGAAAACGCCGATCAATCATGCCCAAAAATATCCACCGGAAATAAAAGAAATGGTAAGGGAGAAGAGAGAAGCGGGTAAAAAATGACAACAAACTCGTTCTCCGCAACATAAATCGCATTTAAATCGCTTGTGTAACTTTCTAAAAAAGGCCATTATTGATTTTAAAAATCGGACAATACAAACCAGCATTGAAAGCTTAGCAGCGGAAAAGGATTGCAATTATTCGCTCTGGAAAGCTATAAAAGGCATTAAAAAACCGAAAATACAAGCGGCCCCAATCAAGAAAAATGATAACGAATGGGCCAAGAATGATAAAGACAAAGCAGAGGTCTTTGCCGCCCATTTAGAAGAAACATTTAAACCATTTGATGGGCAAGCGCTTGCTGAAAATGATAATGCGTCGGATATAGCATTTCACATTTACACAGTAAGAAATGCAAGGCTGACCGAACTTCAACAAGAAATAAAGAAACTGAAACCGAATAAAGCTCCTGGATACGACCTAATCACAGCAGAGCTTCTTAAATCGTTACCTAGAAAAGCGTTAGTTAAGTTCCTTTACATTATAAACGCAGCGATAAGATTAGAATATGTTCCGAGTCAATGGAAAGTCGCGGAAGTAATAATGATTCTGAAGCCTGGAAAACCACCGAATGATAAAAAATCGTATAGACCTATTTCGCTGCTGCCGATTATGTCTAAAGTTTTCGAAAGAATAGTACTTAAGCGATTACAGCCGGTTATAGAAGAAGGATCTCTTATTCCCAATCACCAGTTTGGGTTTAGAACCAAGCACTCAACAATAGACCAAGTGCATAGAATAACTGATTTAATTGAAAAAGCTTACGAAGAAAAAAAGATTTGCTCGAGCATATTCCTTGATGTTTCTCAAGCTTTTGACAAGGTCTGGCATGAAGGCTTGAAATATAAATTACGACAAGTTCTGCCGGAACACTTATATAATATTTTAGAAAAATACTTGACGAATCGACTTTTCCGAGTCAAACACGGAAACGAATATTCGGAATTTAAAGAAATAAGGGCTGGGGTGCCGCAGGGAAGTGTCCTTGGACCGCTTTTGTACCTATTATATACTCGCGATATACCGCAAGAAGAAGGCACCGTATTAGCTACATTTAACGACGACACTGCCATCCTGGTAACGGGTAAAACGATTGAAGAGAAGCATTGAATGAAGTAAATGCATGGACAAAGATTTGGCGACTAGCTTTAAACGGAAACAAATCTGTTCATGTCGATTTTACTTATAAGAAAATAAATAATTTGCCAATCTTTTCAAACTCGGTTCAAATTCCGTTTGCAAACGAGGCTAAGTATCTTGGAATGACACTTGATGCTAAGCTGAAGTGGAAATCGCACGTGAAGAAAAAACGTAAAGAACTCGAAACCAAATACAGAGAAATGTACTGGTTACTTGGAAAACATTCCAAGCTTAATTTAGAGAACAAACTGCTTTTATACAAGCAAGTGCTAAAGCCGATATGGACATATGGAATACAACTTTGGGGTTGTACCAAAATAAGTAATGTCAATATTTTACAAACTTTTGAAAATAAAGTGCTAAGATCAATAGTTAATGCACCGTGGTTTATTAGAAATAGCGATATCCATAGAGATTTAGGAATTGCGACAGTCGAATATGAAATCAAAAACTTCGCGCGTAAGCATAAAGACAGATTACAAGGACACGTTAACAATGAAGTCCTTCGAATTCTAGATGAGAGGAATCTACTGCGTCGTCTACAAAGGACTAAACCTTTCGACTTAACGCGATAGCAAGAAACCGCGCCTAATTTGCGGAACAAGCAGGAACTTTCAATGGAAAGGGACCTGCCGAACGATCTCAATACGTGAAAGGAAAACTGCTGGATAAGTAAAAACTTAGTTGTAGTAATCAAAGAAATTTATCACGAAGGGAGGTTTTTTTAGTGAGTAAAAATCTCACACTACTATGAGCACGCGCTATCGATCCTCATAGTGTCTTCATGAAGATTTTTTACCTACCCTCGGGAAAAAAAAAAAAAAAAAAAAATTTGAGCTCACATCATCAATAACTGTCGACAAGTTCCTATATATTGTGTTCAGTTCCGATCGGAATCTACCCCAGTTGGTTCTCTTAAAATCCGAAACAAACTGTTCGTATGTTTGTGCAGATTTAGAAATTTTGCAATAAACAGGATAATGATCTGAGCTCAACTCTTGCAATGATATCGGTTGCGAAAACATTTGGGACGCGTTTGAAATGAACAAATCAATAACAGATGGACGACCTCTTGAACCAGACGGTACATATGATGGACTAAGTGGATAAAGAACAGAAAACGGAAACAAATTTGAAAAATTCGAAAGAATGTTACCCCACGCGTTTGTTCGATTACATCCCCAATCGCGATGCCTACAATTTAGGTCACCTCCAATTATGTAATCATCGTTTCTAACTAAAATGTTTCGTAAATCGCGTTCAAAATTTGTTCGTTTAACTGCAGATGCAGCTTTACCTGGAAAGTAAACGCACACTACGCTTATTTCTCTCCCATCACTCAACATAATCTTTATACCCACATTTTCTACACAGCGAGTTCTAATAACCGGGAGCAATGAGTGGCGAACGGATCTTTTTATAAAAATTGCAACACCTCCACCTCTTCCATTTGGTCTATCTACACGATAGCATTTAAAATTCGAAGAGGACAATCTAGTTTTAGAGTTTAACCATGTTTCCGTTACTAGGGCTACGTCTATATTTTTAGAATCTAAAAAATGATTGAATTCGATGTATTTATTTTTTAAGCCTCTGGCATTCCAAGTTACTAAATTCAGATAGATATTACTTAACATTAGCATATAAAAATTTAGTGGCTAACTGCGCGATGGCATTGAATTGATCTATTTTAGTTTTACAATTGCTTAATTTTGAAATCATTTCCATTACCAATGAATTGAGTTCCTCCATAGAAAATAAATCACCACAAGTAGTAGTCGTTGATAAGTTATTGTTGTTGTTAACACACGGTTGTTGACTCTGTGCAACATCATGCACTCGTAGACTTCCCCATGCATTTGGGTATTGGACATTGTTGCTGGTGATTTGCTTTGCTACCTTATTATGACCCACACGTTGGAGAGGAGGAAAATCATCCATTGGCAACAAATATGCAGCCGGAGATGTTGCATTGTTAGTGTTGATGATATTGCTGGTGAACTTCGGATGCGGCTGCTGTGAGTGAGAGCGATTTGACCTGCTTGCCATTTTCACTCTCAATTCCATATAACTGCTTCGTACCGCGCACGCGCTGTCCGTAGATTTGTGGCTAAGACTGCAATTTGCCCATTTTGGTGTGTTTGGGGTGACACATTCCTCTGCTTTGTGAGAGCCTGCACAGATGGAACAATACGTTTTAACGTGGCAGTGTCTCTCTCCATGACCAAACATCTGACAATTCCTGCATTGTGTCAGGTGATTTTTTTGCTTACGCTGGAAGCTCCACCTCACTTGCGTGTGGAAGATCGAACGTATATTTTTTTTCAAATCCACCAACCTTGTCGATCCACTCACAAGCGATACAATGTAGAATGTATCTGTAAAATGATCAAATTTTTTGGTGATCATTTTAACTTCTTTACACTGAAGTCCAAGATTAATCAATTCATTTTTCAATTTAGTTGTGTCTATTTCACTTAAACCGTACAAAACAACCGTACAAAAATTGGCAATTGTCTTCACGTAGTTTGGTCAACACTAGATTGTAAGAGTTTAGTGATTCACAATTAATTTTGATTCCGATCGACATTGTTTAAATCGAGTAATCGGCTATTCCAATAGATGTCATTAAATTGTGCACATAATCAGATGGTTTCTGCAATAATTTTATGGGAGGGATATGAATTTTTTTAGTGACATCTGGCGAAACTATTTCATCCATATCACTATCGTTGTCGCTATCGGGTAAGCATTGCAACGGACTCCAATAATTTTTTCTGGAGTTTACCTTTCGTTTATCCATTTCGAAAAAAACTCGCGACTTTTTGTCCAAGGACCGAGTTCTGTCCCCGGCCGTAGGTGAACGCGCTCGCTTTAAAATATTTGCAAATGTAAAGGGCAAAAGGAAGAAAAAAAAGTAAATACTGAAGGAAGATGGGTTAATCACGTCGTTCGCTGTCGAAAGCTCCGGATTGACTGATTGTTTAAAATATATTCTGCAGTTTTTTACATTTGCTTTTTTTTCTTCCTCTCCTAACTTCTTAAATTTACTTCTAAGACTTTGGTTCGCCGAACACAAGCTGGTAGTTAGCAATAAGACTAAACTTATATATTTCAGTCTTACCGTGCAAGAATCCCCGGACATTGACATTGTATTCCATGCTTCTAATTGTTGTAGACATAGCTTGCTAAACTGTGCTTATGATTGGTTTATATAATACAAATATTGCCTGTAATGTGAATTGCTTCAGAATTGAAATAGTTGAGCATTTTAAATACTTAGGTGTCATTATTGACAATACTTTGAGTTGGCGCGAACACATTTCAATGTTGAAGCAATATCTACTATCGTCTCTACGTAGTCTCTACCGTCTTGGGAAATACTGCTCTACAAAGATTTTAAAAACCATTTACTTCGGGATTTTCCACTCCAGATTACAGTACGGAATAAGCTGCTGGAGAGGTGCTTGCCTTAATAAACTCCAACAGCTGGTTGTCTTACAAAAAAGTGCTATTAGGAAGGTTTGTAAATCGGCTCGGTTAGCCCACTCCATGGAGCTATTTAGAAAAATTAAAATTCTGCCTGTAAGGCATCTTTACTACTTCAAAGTCCTTAAAATTTTCTTCATAAGAGGTGGCTGCTTGCAAAGCCCTAACTCTGATTCCTACAACCTTCGAAGCAACACAGCAACATTCGTCTGTATTCCTTTTTTTCGCACCTCCAGCTACAGAAACTTCTATTCAATTGTTTCTTGCAAATTATTTAATGGTCTTCCCCCTGATATACGAATCGTTAGAACTCTACCGGAATTTTTAAAAAAAGTTAAAGTGTGGCTTCTTGATATTAATCACTATGAAATGGATACTTTGTTGCGCTTCATTATTTGATGTAATTTCCCTTAATGCTTTTTTTATTATGTTTTCTATTTTTGTATTAAATGAATTTGAATGAATTTTAATATACATAAACTTGTACACCCCACATTGAATTTATGTGAAGTGAATAAAAATGTCACTACCTATTCTCATAATTTAGATAAATTGTAAGAATTGTAAGATTTGTATGAATGATTGTATGAGAATAAAGAATAAAAATAATAATAATAATAATAATAATAATTCTGTTATACCTTAGTAAGAGAGTAATCATTATTCATATTGTTCAGCCCACAATGAATAAATTTGTTATAAGGTAACATTTAACTCTATTTTTAATGTTAAAAAATTTTTTTCATTAACTATTCTCCATGGGTATGTACTGTTAGTATAAGTTTAATTATTGTAAATGGAAATGTTGTAGTACTTATCCCTTGCGAATTGAGGCTCATCTGTCTCGCTCTGCGCGGCCTTCCATGAGCTGGCAGCTATACCTTACAGCCCTATGTGGATCGCTTGGAACTGACTAATGTATAGTCTCTTGAAAGACGTCATGAAGTTGTCGATATACTCCTTGTTCAGCTATTAGTTGAAAACGTCAAACTGCTTTAAATGATACTAATCCACGTAACCTTTGGTCTGTACCCCATTTCCGTCTTAACTTTCACCGCACCGTTTATGGTTGTAATGAACCAATATTAAGAATGCTACGCATGGCCAATGGCATGCAAGCTACTTTCGATTTACACCTTACCAGACTTTCACTCAGAAACTCCTTTAACAAGACTTCCTCCTGACTAATCCCCAGTTTTACCTCCCATGTCCCTACGCTTCTTAATTTATAGCTGAGCCTTAGTTCTTCATTGTTTTATATTAGGTGCGCAACTAAGTTCTCGCTGTTTGTCAATAGATGGCTCCAGCAGTAAGTGCTTGTCGATTTTAACATATCCAAAACGTCATGAACCGAGCTTAGGCATATGGTAAACAAACTGTTTTGACATATTAGTGATATTGTTTTGGCGTCATATACTTTTGGTTGTGTGAAAATGTCTGATTTTGTGCCAAATAATCGTCACTTGCGGGAAGTGTTGATTTTCTTCTTTCATTCGAACAAAACAGCGGCTGGAGCATATCGAGAGCTCCAAAAAGTTTACGGAGATGCTGTTTTAAGCGAAACAACGTGCCGTGATCGGTTACGTCAAAGACGGTGATTTCGATGTTGACGACCGTCCGCGTGAAGGAAGGCCAAAATTCTTCGAAGACGCTGAATTGGAGACATTGATCGATGAGGATCCGTGCCAAACGCAAGAACAGCTTGCTTTAGCATTAGGAGTTACCCGTCAAGCCATTGCCAAGCGTTTGGAATGATTCAAAAACAAGGAACTTGGGTTCCTTATGATTTGAAGCCAAGGGACGTTGAGCGTCGTTTTTTCGCCTGTGAACAACTGCTCCAGCGGCAAAAAAGGAAGGGTTTTCTTCACCGTATCATAACGGATGATGGAAAATGGATTCATTACAGCAACCCAAAGAAAAGAAAGTCCTGGGGGCCTGAGCGGTCATGCTTCTACGTCGTCGTCTCGGCCGAATATTCACGCTGCGAAGACCAGGTCGTGGGACCAGGTCGGTGTCATTTACTATGAACTGTTGAAACCCAACGAAACCATTACTGGGGAACGGTATCGACTTCAATTGATGCGATTCAGCCGAGCACTGCGCGAAAAACGGCCACAATACGAGCAGAGGCACGAAAAAGTAATTCAACAGCTTGACAACACTCGGCCTCACGTTGCCAAACCCGTTAAAACCTACCTGGAAACGCTCAAATGGGAAGGCCTACCCCACCCGCCATATTCCCCAGATATTGCCATCCGATTATTACTTGTTCCGTTCGATGGCACATGATCTGGCTGCTCATTCCCCTCATATGAAGACATCAAAAAATGGCTTGATTCGTGGATAGCCTCAAAAGATGAACACTTTTACCGTAACGGTACTCGAGCTCTGCCAGAAAGATGGGAAAAAGTTGTAGCTAGCGTTGGGTTGGTTGGTTGGTTGGTTTAAAAGGGTGAGCTTATGCTCTTCACTTAGGCCTCCATTGGGCCTGTTGTGTTCCCCTCATATGTAGGGAATAGAGCTGTGTTTTGGGAATTATGTGTTGAGAGGATTTAGGTCTAGGGATCATGGGTAGTATCAACGGGAAACTATATCGTATAGTGATCGGGGAATCATAGTGTTCGTCTGGCGAACTACAATACATCCCCTATTTTCTTTCTTACTGAGGTGTGAAATATCCGAAATCCTTGGAGATCCCAGAATTTTCAGTCTTAACCTCGCTGTAGCAGGGCAGTGGCAGTGAAGTGTTTTATATCTTCCTCCTCCTCCTCAGAGTTGGCACAGATTGTTGTATCAGCTATCCCGAGTCTGAACGAATTTTTGTTGAGATTGATGTGCCCTGATAAAAGTCCCACCATCAATCTCAATTGTGTTCTGCTTGAGTTAAGAGCTCTTTTTGCTGTGTTGTTACTCGGTTTGGTTATTACAGATCTAGCCACTTTGCACGTGTCTAGATTCGTCCAGTAGTTAACTCTTGTCGTAACTTTTCATTGATTATTGTTTTAATAGTTGTCAGAGGGACCCCTATTGTATTATCCGGGTTCAGTTCTGTGTTGCCTGCTCCTTTTCTTGCTAGTTTGTCTGCCTTTTCGTAACCGGTAAACCTTCGTGCCCCGGTACCCATGTGAGACAGACTCTATTGTGTCTGGCAAGTAAGTTCAATTTAGTTCTGCACTCCTTTATTAGTCGTGATTTCGACATAGAGTTTGTATTCGCGCTAATTGCTGCTTTGCTCTCCGAGCAGATGTCGATTTGCCTCCCTTCGCTGGTGTCTTCTGCGAGTATTTCAGTTGCCTTCATAATTGCATAGACTTCTGCTTGGAACACCGATACAAATGGTTCTAGGTGAATAGCAAGTTCAATCGGTGGGTTAGCACTGAAGATGCCAACCCCTGATATGTTAGAGCCGCCTGTATATACCGATATCCCATTGAAGTTTCTTGTCGTTCTTTCATACGTCCAATATTCTCTTGCGGGGAAAATTGTTTCGAAGTTGTTGGAGAACGTATTCAATTTTTCAACAACATCACTGAGGCAATCGATGAGTGGTGTCATTATTCTTATCATTTTGGTGATTTTTCGATGTCCCGTATTTGCACCATCGGTGAAATGGCCGATAGTTCTAAGCCGTCTATCAGGTGCACTGGTAGAATGTTTAGTATCGCTTCCACGGCCGCGGTTGGTGTTGAGGATTGTACCCAGGCAGACCATACGTTGCACCTTAGTTAGCAAGTCTCTTGCATACTTTTTGCTCATCACTGGCCACCATACAACTACACCGTAGAAGATGATAGGTTTTATTACGCATTCGTATATCCAGTGAACCTGTTTCAGTTTCAAGCCCCATGACTTCCCGATGGCCCTCCTGCATATCCAATATGCTCTCTTTGCTTTGGTGACTCTTTCTTCTAGGTTCTTTCTCCAGGTCAGTTTCCTGTCCAATATAATTCCCAGATACTTGACGCTGTCGCGGAGTTGCTGTGATACTCCTCCGAGTTGTGGAATGTGAAAGTCACTAGTTTTGGTTTTCTAAAGAGAACCACTTCCGTTTTATTTGGATTTATTTCTAATACACTCTCCTCCGCCCATTTTTTTATGATTCGAATTGTGTTTTGCATAAGTTCTCCTATGATGTTCAGGTGCTTACCTCTTATCAGAACGGCTAGGTCATCTGCGTACGCTACACATTTCGCCCAGGTTCCATCCAGTGCTTTTAAAAGGTTGTCCATTGTGAGCACCCACAGAAAAGGAGATATTATCCCCCCCTGTAGTGTTCCCGTACATATATGTGTATATACGATCTATACAGATACTCCATATCCATTCTACCAAAGTGTCGGCATCAGAACTCCGTGACCGCAGTCGCACAAAATATTTTTTTTGTGGAATCCAAATTATTTGACTTTCGCAGCTTTTATACATCCTTGTGATGAAAATCACAATAGCTTCTGGTAAATCTTTTCCTTGTCCTCATTTGTGCAACGATTGTCATTTCAACAAGTATCCTCAATTCACCCAAACAATTAACAATGACTCACAAAGAAGTTCTTAAAATTCTTTCTACTAATGTTCCTCCTATATTCATATCTTTCTCATCCTGGAAAATGAATTCCTGAAAATTTCTCCCATAGTTGGGAAATTTATTAATATTTTCCCTACCGTGTTACGAATGCCAATTTGTATCAAATTGAGTCCAATGTTGCATACATTAAATACTAGGAACCGTAAACAGAAAAAAAAAAAAAAAAATCTGCAATACGTAAGCAGGACACACACAGAAAATTTGCATTATTTCCTTTATCCTTGTATCCATTGCCTGATCCATTTCATAATCCTTTTCTTTGTTTTTTTTCTTTTTTCCTCAGATGATGCCAAAGATATAATAAAGAAGATGAAAGGACATGTCACATCGCTTCTACAAGGACTAAAAACAAGTGGAGTGGTGAATACTGAAACTGGGGTGTGGAGGGCAACTTTTCTTAATAACAATGTCGACTGGCACTAATCCTTGAACGTTACAAAAGTATATTCAACCTATTATTGGGGCTTTATGTCAAGTCGGCCTCCACTAAGGGTGGAAGGACTTAATCCTTTTTTTTTTGCGCTTCGTCCGAACATTTTCTTGTGCTCTGAGAGAGAATGAAAGTAATTCTCTGCGATTAATGTTCTTCATTTGTATAAATAAAGAAATGATTATTGCTAGGAGAATGGAGGCTCACTGGGAATATCCTTTCCGGATGCATACGCATGTAGGATGTGAGCTTTCACTAATTAAGATTGGCGCCCCGAAAGAATTACATATGGATATTCCGTGGGTTTTTTTTTTCTTTCTAATGGCCTTGAGAGCAAGCCTGAGTAAAAACGACGTCCTTTTATGTCTTTCGTCCTAGCTGATTTGACTTACCCCAGAAATATATAAAGCAATTTCGGTTGGCTTATGCTTTATGGGCAAGTTTTGGGATTAATGAAGCCGGAGGAGGCTTACCTGGTAGCATTTAAGGCCGCAGTAAATCTGTAATAAATACGTGTTCATATTGGTACCTATATTACATTGTTTTGGGCAGAGATTTAAATTGAGATCCTCAATGCGAATGTGCGACCTCCTGTTGCGTAGATGGGGGGATGAGATTCATGAATAAAATAGAAGAAAATCGCTGCCGTTGATTGAGGTTCGTAATAATTTAGTGACGCACAGGTGGCAGCGGATGGATTTTAATTTATTTACGGGGAGATTATGAATAAATGTGAGCTAATTTGGAAGGTAATTAGGGTGCACATAGGGCCTGCTTCGAATTCTCAACGCAAACAAAACGTATATTATGTGTAATTGTGTTAAAAGTAACCCGTAGCAGATAAAATTGGATAAGCCGAATGTAATCTAATGAGAAACAAAGAATAGGTCGAGATTAGTGGCAATAAGGTGAATGCGTGTTTATTTTATATGTACCTACGCATGTCCTTGCTTCATTCGAGGAGTCAAAAAGTGTCTTCCAACCGTTCCTTTGATTATGTGAAAGGAGTTCGGCAGTAGGTATATTGTTACTGTTAATTTAGCTTCTTAATGAGAAGGATGTTTTTCTCAAGGTTAAGACAGGCGACATACGCAATATTTTTTCGTCTTTTTCGCTTTACTTTAAATATATAAGTATGGTCGTTATGAATCCTAATGAATCTAAAAAGCGTTGCCATACTGAGAATATGTTCGGGCATTTATATAATTTAGAAACATGGGGCTATAGTGTGTTTTTTTTTTTATATCAGGCCAATCAGCCACCTTCCTAGACATAGAAGGAGCCTTCAATAACGTACATACTGAAGCAATTCTTGATTCCCTCACGGAGCTAGGGATAGAAAACTATCTGAGTCATTGGATTGTCTCTATGTTTAGCACTAGAATTATTCAGGCAACACTAGGAAATAGCAATATAACCAAATTTGCCAGTAGGGGAACACCTCAGGGCGGTGTCATTTCACCTCAACTATGACTCATAGTCATGAATAAAATCCTTTTACAATTAGATATAGAAATGATCAAGGCAGTCGGGTATGCAGACGACATGGTGATACTGGTGTCAGGAATGTTTCCTTCCGTGATTAGTGAAATCATGGAAAATGCACTGAGTAAGGGCCAAAAAGTGTGGTCTTGGCGTCAACTCGAGCAAAACTGAACTGATGCTCTTCACCACAAAAACCAAAATACCTGACTTCACACTTCCTCGACTTAATGGCCAACTATTCTCCCTATCACCCAGTGCCAGGTATCTAGGAGTTATCTTAGATCCTAAACTTAACTGGAAACTAAACATAGAACAATAACAACAAAAGATGGGGCCTGCAACCAACATTGACCCTATGGATGTACACAGCCGTGGTACGTCCTATTCTCACATATGGCTCAATAGTATGGTGGCCGGCTCTAACAATCAGCTACTACTACAATCAGCCTCGCACATGCTAAAGAAACGGCAATTAAAGCGCAATTTGGAGTTGAAGGAATTTCACTGCTTAAAAAGAGAACCCACATAGCAAAGGATTTTGATAATGGGCAATCATGCATGTTCTGTAGAAAGGATCACCCAGTAGATGCAAAGCACTCATCCGTCAGCAACAACCATAAAAATAATTCAGATCGACTTACATCATTGTGAGATAGACCAGCACATCCTAGCACAAACGGCTAGTGATCAAGCACCATCTTTATTTAGCGAGCCGTACAAAACTCTCTACAGCAACATTTAGATCTGTGATAATACAGAACAAGCTGCAATATCGATATATAAAAGCCGTGCCTTGCAAGATGTCAGTCGACAGGCGTACGGGTAAAAACATATGGCATCAACTTCTACACGACCCAGTCGGATGACGTGCGACTACCAGGTACTTTCGTCACAGCGTGCACCTTCACCATTCACCAATGCCCAAAAGAATACCAAACAGAAGAAATGCATCGTCCTACCGGTGAAAGAGAAAATAAAAGCACTCAGCACTAAATGCTTACAAGCCCAACGCAGAGTTGAAAGATCTAAGATGACAGCTGACTTCCAAGAACGTCTAGACACTTTCAGACTGGCGAGACGGGACAAGGAAATCAAGATGCCAGATGAGACATCTAACTAAGCTCTGAAGACGTCCGACTTTGACGTTAAAAGGAGAAAAAGTATGAATGGAGATAACATGATATGGTGGTCTTCTCGACTGCGGCTAGGGCAAGGATTCTGAAGGCCCTAACCATCATACAATGCCAACACTGGCACGTATATAGGAGTAGCACAAATAGTAGATTCTGAAGACTCCTGCAGCTCTCTCCCCGATACGTTCGGCAAGATGAGCTGGCAAGGTGGAGAAGTAGCGGAGACGTCCAACGTGATATGCCTAATCTTCATTCAAATGGACAGACGGCTGATTATAGCGCTGCTGCTGAAGGCTTGGCTTGGGGAACTGAGAATGTTGACCGAACTCCAGAAGCGGCAAGCTCCGATAGGCTCTCGTCTAAAAGCCAGTAGAAGAGGAAACTGACGGCGGCGCGGCGCAAAGAGACTGCAAAAGTTGATGGCGCAAGTGCTTACAATAGACGGCAAAGAGAAACGGGTCGGTGGAACTTACCCAACCCAAACCGGAAAGTCACTTGGACAAACGGAGGAAGAAGGATTCAAGCTCTCCTGCCGGTAGACATATGCGCGCAGCTCATTCGCGTGCACCTTCCGAGAGACCTCAAGACGGTTGCGTTGCATGCACAAGGTCTGAAGACGGTACCGGTGGACAGAAACTGAATGCCGCAGGGAGATCCACTGACTTGAATGTCTCTAAAACCCCTCTTATTGATAGCGTTGCCCGCGCACAAATTCCGAATGCCACCGATGATATAACCAGTTGTATTCCCAGTGGATGGAAGATGTCTGTAGCTAACAAATCTACTGAGAAGGAGAAAATCACGGTGGTTAGGGAGAGAGAAAAGCAGGTTTCTTACAAGAAAAAAAGTTAAATTCATGTCCCCACCTCTCGCAAACGTCTGACAAATATCATATGACAATCAAATTCTCATGGCAAGCTTCTCTCAATCGGCATAAAACTTTGAGTCATTACCATTTGTGTGTCCCACAGTACGAATGCCAGTGAAGGCCTTGCATGGGCGCATGCCCATCATTGCCTTGAAGCCCTCGTACAAGTTTTACTATTGCTGTACATTAAAATTTATAGGCGATAAAATATATAGGCTAAAGGCAAAGTTAAAAAGCAGATATCTGTTTCCACAGGCAAAGTTCAGAAATATGTTAAGGTCTAGCTTCTGGAATCATTTCAAATAAAAACCAAACCGATGTTTTAGTTATTGCCGCAACTTCGCAAGATCAAAATCTAACCACAAAATAACTTTTAATGAAATAACTCAATAGCAAGTTATTTTGCAAATAACCGAACGAAAAAGAACCTAAAAAAAAATGCGTTGGAGCGGAAGTTTAAAGCTTCTGCCGCGAGAAAAGAACGTCACGCTTATTTTGTCGTCGGGTTATTTCGTCGTTGTATTAGTTTGTCCTGTTGTATTACTTTGTTGTGGTCGTCGTGGCGTAGTGGTTAGTGTGTCGGATCACTACGCAAGAGGTTCCAAGTTCGAATCCCAGAAAACACCAAAAAGTTTTTTCACGATCCCACCTCTCGCGAACGTCTGACAAACATCCGAGAGTATTGTTGTCACGAGAAAGCTTCTCAAAACAAATTGCCGTTCGGATACGGGACTAAACTTGTAGGTCCCTTCTATACGTGTGAAAAATATAACGCACACAACACGAGTGGTTGCGAGAAGCTAGGGCCTGGCACTTAAAGAGCTGTTGCGCCAAGTATTTTTTTTTTTTTTTATTACTTTGTCCTTGAGTTATATTGTTGGGTTAATTCGTTGCGTTGGGTTATTTTGTCATTGGGTTGTTATATGAAAAGAATAGCTATGTTATTATGTAGGCAAGTGTCAGAATTAAACTGAAGAGTTATCAGTCAGTACTCAGTACAATCATGAAATTTCTAAAGCTTGCAGATCAAAGCGGGAGCGTCTTCTTATTATGTCCCGAATTAAGGAACCTATACACACAGCAAAAGAAGAGAAAATCGCTTGTTAGCAGTTCAAATACAAATAATGACGTTAAGTACAATAGACCTCTACAAGATATACAGAAAATCACATTGCTCACTACCTTTGGAAATACACAAGCTACAACAAGCCTTTGAGCGAAATGTCGTGGATTTAAATAAAACGCATTCAAATTATACGCGACTTTTTGCAATAATGCATTTGCGAGAAATGCTTTAACTCCTTTAGGGTTTAAAAGCCGAAACCCACTTTTATACTGCACACGTGCTCAGTTTACCATACTGCTTATCAATGAAAAATAATACACTGGGGATTGTAACATGCATGGAAATCCTACCAATCCCCAGCGAATTAAAGGCAGAATGAATAGACACGGCTCTCCTTAATTTCCCATTAAAGGACGCCCGCAGCAGTCTGAATTTAAATTTCATTCAGTTACCTCAAGGCCATCACATGCACTATGCACGCTCTATGCCCCACCTCCATATCAAAAGGACCTTTTATTCCCGCATTTATTGTGCTCCCATTTGTTCATATTTCATCACAAGTTTTTTTCGCATTTAAATTCTTTTTTATATACACATACATATAATCATACAACCGCTCGTCCTTGGTCCTGTTCTTGTGCGCTGCTGATTGAGCGTGCGAGCGTGCAAAGTCTGAACGAAATATACACTACTGCGTGAAAAAAAAAAGAAGAAATTCACGTTTTGTACATCCAGCAGTGTGTTTGTCTGTCTATCTGTCTGCCTAGCGGTGTTGTTGTCAGGATATTGATTCGTATTGTGTTGTTCGTGGCCGATTTCGAACAATGATTCTGGATTTGCAACCGATTGGGACGCTTCACGGACCTAGATGTGTGGGCCGCCCAATTGCGGTGAAAAATGAAAAATGTTTGTTCCGTTGTTGATGTTGTTGTGAATGTAATAAACACATACAAATACACATGAACCCAGAGGAAGTCGGTGAAAATGTTTTAATCACAAGGTCCTTCCACTTCCGCGCCGATTTGTGAACATTTAACAGGATGTTTTATATTCAAAGGGTGGCCGTATGTGTATGTATGGATGTGCGAATGGTCATAATGGCCCAACAGTAAGAAATAAAGATATTTAACGCCGCACAATACCTATGATGGCATGGTCAGTACCAGTGGCGGATGGAAATGTTTTCGGTTTTTGTTCCGAACCGGCGAATTTTTGCGAAAAGATAAAATCAAATTTTGCTCCAAGTATTATATTTTTTATCGTCCTACCAAAGTAATCGATACCTACGGCATGGTTCAACACAGTACGCACAAAAAGGAGACAATTACAGTGTGAACATCTGTTGTTTATTTTGCATTTTAAATTTTGTATATTGACTGGAACTTAGAGTTCGTTTATATTCCGATTGGTAATTGATGAATTCAAGTAAATTTTGTATGCAGAACTTTAGTGAGCTTTCAACAGAATTTGGTGAATTGAAATGTTGGGAATGTGAGAGAGGTATTGTGTAAGGATATTAAGGCTTTATGCTCCCTCTGAATCTCTGCACAACAGCTAAATATCTCGGTACCATCCTTGATTCGAAGCTCATCTGAAAAAGAACACGGAAGAAAGAGTGATGAAAGTACTTTGCGTGCAAGAAAACCTTTGGTATACAATGGAGTCTGCGTCCGTCCATGAATAACTGGATGTACACGGCTATTGTCAGACCCATCCTTACCTACGGAATTATTGTATGGTGGAGCAACAGACAAAACCATCTATCTTAAAATACTCACAAAGGTACAAGGATTAGCATGCATAAACATAACAGGAGCATAGAGATCAACACCACAAGCTGGTTTAGAGATGATGCTAAATCTCCCTCCTCTAGACGAGTACATACGATGCACAGTTGCCAAAAGTGCGATTCGTCGCAAACAATCGGGCGCATGGAAGCAAAGCTCCTATGGACACAGATCTATACTCAACAGGTATAGTATAACCGATCTCGACACAACAACAGATTATATCATACCCTACATAGATTTCGACCAGAACTACTCCACTTTTATGCCCGGAAGACAAGAGTGGGGCTCTAACACATTAAATAATGTACAGGACATTCAGCTCTATACGGACGGGTCTAAAATGGATATCGGAACTGGCTCTGGAGTTTTTTGTGAGTCACTTAAAATCAAATACAAATACAAATACAAACTCCCGGATGACTGTAGCATCTTTTAAGTTGAGGTCTTCGCCATTGATAGGGCTGCACAGACTATACATAGCAAGAAACTAAATCCTTCAAAGATTACAATTTTTGTGGATAGTCAAGCGGCAAATCAGATCACTGTACAGCGAGGAAGTCAGATCGAAAACAGTTTCCAGATGCCGTAATACGTTGAACAAAATATGCAACACACATGACATAACTCTCAGCTGGGTTCCTGGACATAGTATTATATAAAGGGTGACGAGATAGCAATGACAGTTTTTCCAATTGTTTTGGTTCAGCAGCTGTCAAAATATTCAGTAAGGTTTGCCATTTAATCGTGCATCGTTTAGCACCTTCGGAACATGTGGAAATTATTAAAAAAATATTATCGAAATTCCGGCTCAGTTGTAAAATGGTAAAGCGTGAATTTCATCGTGAGGTCGGTCGTCATCATGGCTTCAGTGCGCAGGCAATTCGTCGCACCGTGGAAAAGTTTGAGCGTGAGTACACTCTTTTGGACCTTAAGCCACCAACCAGACAGACATCGGTGCGAAGTGAAGAAAACATAGCCAGTATCGAAGAAGACCCAGAAATGTCGATTCGGCGCCGATCTGCTGAATTGGGCATCGCCAGAGAATCAAACAGGCTTATTTTGCGGTTGAATTTGGACCTGCATCCATATAAAATTGTGCTGATGAAGGAATTGAAGCCGGACGACCAAAGACAACGCCGTGAGTTCGCTAACTGGGCGGTGGAAATGTTGTCTGGAGATCCGGATTTTAGCCAAAAAATCATCTTCTCGGACGAGGCCCATTTTTGGCTCAGCGGCTATATCAACAAGCAAAATTGCCGTTATTGGAACGACCACAATCCACAAGTGTTCGACCAAGTATCAATGCATACACAAAGATTGACTGTTTGGTGCGGTTTATGGCACGGGGGCATCATCGGACCTTATTTCTTTCGAAATTAGGAAGGAGACACCGTCAATAGTCCCAGGTATAGAGCGATGTGACTGTCTGTGGCCAGAACTCGACAAGATCGATATATCCGAGCTGTGGTTCCAACAAGACGGCGCTACATGCCATACAACCGACGCAACGCTCGAAGTGGTGAAGGAGAAATTTGGCGATTGGGTCATCTCACGGTGAGCGAACTGGCCGCCGCGATCATGCGACTTGACACCCCTCGATTATTTTCTCTGGGGCTACGTCAAGTCCTTGGTCTACGCTAACCAGCCAACCACTTTGGACGACCTCGACGCCAACATTCGAGTACATATTGGACCGAATCATCAAAAATTGGACCGACCGCTTGAAGCACTGCCAGCGAAGCTGAGGCCTCCATTTAAATGATGTGCTAATCCATACATATTGTAGCTTCAAAACAAAGCCAGAATTAATTTGATATCTCACACCGTTGTTGTTTCATTTAAATTTCTTTTCCTATCGTTCTTATCTGGTCACGCTATAGAAGGAACGAGACAGCAGATGCAGCAGATGTCAATAGAAGCTTCAATAGGTGAACTAAAAAGGAAAATAGACCTAAAAGGAAGAGAACTGATTAACTCCGCATGGTCCGCCAGAAGCGACTGTGACATATCTCGTAGCTTATAGCCGACAGTGGATGAAAATAGAACAAAAAGCCTATTGGGCGATGAATAAAAAGTAATTTCGCATTTTGATAGGTGCGCTAACAAGACACTGCACGATAGGGAAAACGGCTGCCAGACACCCGACCACTGCAGGAGCTGTCAAGATATAGAGGAGACAGAAACCATCAAACACTTGTTATGTGATTGCCCAAATTTTCGAAACCGCCGCCTCCGTCATATGGGAAACAAGCCTTTTGATGAACTAGGGGATCCCGTACAAGTTGCACTTAGCAACATGTTATGCTTCATAAAGAGCGCAGGCTGGTTTGCAACAGAACCGACCGCAAGATGAACTTTTTAAATATAGGTTCCACACAAGAAAAGAGAAACACAATGGACCATTAGGTAGCACTTAGGTGCACTTCCCTCCAACCTAACCTAACCTAAGGCTTTATGCTGGGGGCAATTTCGACTTTCAAACTAGACGGTTTCGCGACGGATGCGACGCTCATGACGTTATAATGTTATTTCACCTCGAAGACAATTTTTACGTTCGCGACGTTATGCTCACGACCGTTTACGCATCAAGCCTCCAAAAAAATTTTGAGGTATATGAAAGCACAGAAACAGACAAACTCAAGATGTAATGCTGGTTCAATTTCAACGTTTTACGCATTCAAATGCCAGTTTCGTGATCTTAGATGTTTGTTTATTACTGGGAAATTGCTGATTTCATCTTCATCATATTATCTTTAACCCCGGGTGGTGCATAGGGCGGCAACAAATCTCTTCCATCTTCCTCGATCTGCAGCTAGATATTTCAGCGGAGTCACCGATTCTGTCAAGGCTGTTGATCTCCACGTTGTTCTTGGTCTTTCAACCCGCCGAAAACCCTGAGGATCCCATTCGAAAGACTGCTTAGCGATGATGTCATTTGGCTTCCTTAGTGTGTGAGTAGTCCAGCTGCATTCGTTCCCTTATCTCGACATCGAATAGCTTCTGACTCGATTTTACGCCACAATTCCTGGTTGGATATAATTTGCGGCCAGCGATTAACGAAAACTTATAACTTTCTCGTAATGTTTGCCGAAACTTTCCAGGTTTCACAGGCATACAATAGCACGGATTTAATGTTGGATTCGAAGAATCTCAACTTATTGCATAAGGAGATTTGACTGGATTTCCAAACTGGAGATATGATAACAAAGGCAACGCGAGCTTTTGAACGTCTAGGACTTTCAGCTGATGGCTGAATACTAGGGATGTTGTCTGTGTACCCCAGCAGTCGGACAGATTTATTGAAGATAGTATCTTCCATGTTAACAAATGGTAGGTCCGTTTCCACGTACAAGGTAGTCTAAAAAGGTGTTTTAGGAAATGCCTCTGCAGCGACTCAACTTCATCATATTCTTCACATCTCAACTTTGCCCTGCGTAGCACATAATTGACCTTGCAGTTGATTCGTAAAGTTTATACTTCGACTTCGTTGTGACATCCACTCTCTACTCGAAACTTTGATCCAAGTGCTGTTAATGGATTTGTTGATTCCTTCAATTTATCCTGCAGGTGTGTGGAAAATGACAACCTTGGTGTAAGAATTACCCTTAAATAGCGATATTGTTTGACTATTTCCAATTGCACCTCTCAAGAGCACACTTTTTTTCCAAGGCGTACCTACCATAATTGTGATAACCAAATAATAAACAATTGGCTAGAACACATGCTTACAAACCGCATTATCACAGCTTCACTGGGAGACGACACAAGAAGGGGAACAGTCCGTACGGGAACACCACAGGGGGGGATAATATCTCCTTTTCTGTGGGTGCTCACAATGGACAACCTTTTAAAAGCACTGGATGGAACCTGGGCGAAATGTGTAGCGTACGCAGATGACCTAGCCGTTCTGATAAGAGGTAAGCACTTGAACATCATAGGAGAGCTTATGCAAAACACCATTCGAATCATAAAAGAATGGGCGGAGGAGAGTGGATTAGAAATAAATCCAAATGAAACGGAAATGGTTCTCTTTACAAAGAAAACCAAAACTAGTGACTTTCACATTCCACAACTCGGAGGAGTATCACTATAACTCCGCGACAGCGTCAAGTATCTGAGCATTATATTGGACAGGAAACTGACCTGGAGAAAGAACCTAGAAGAAAGAGTCACCAAAGCAAAGAGAGCATATTGGATATGCAGGAGGGCCATCGGGAAGTCATGGGGCTTGAAACCGAAACAGGTCCACTGGATATACGAATGCGTAATAAAACCTATCATCTTCTACTAGTTGTATGGTGGCCAGTGATGAGCAAAAAGTATGCAAGAGACTTGCTAACTAAGGTGCAACGTATGGTCTGCCTGGGTATTACAGGAGCACAATCCTCAGCACCAACCGCGGCCATGGAAGTGATCCTAAACATTCTACCAGTGCACCTCGAAGCAAAGAAGATTGCCGGCATTTCAACCTCACGGCTTAGAACTATCGGCGATTTCATCGGTGGGGCAAATACGGAACATCGAAAAATCACCGAAATGATAAGAGTAATGACACCAGTCATCGATTGCCCCAGTGATGTTGTTCGAAAATCGTATACGTTCTCCAACAACTTCGAAACAATTTTCCCCGCAAGAGAATATTGGACGTATGAAAGAACGACAAGAAACTCCAATGGGATATCGGTATATACAGACGGCTCTAACATATCAGGGGTTGGCATCTTCAGTGCTAACCCACCGATTGAACTTGCTATTCACCTAGAACCATTTGTATCGGTGTTCCAAGCAGAAGTCTATGCAGTTATGAAGGCAACTGAAATACTCGCAGAAGACACCAGCGAAGAAAGGCAAATTGACATCTGCTCGGACAGCAAAGCAGCAATTAGCGCGATGACAAACCCCATGTCGAAATCACGACTAGTAAGGGAGTGCAAAACTAAATTGAACTTACTTGCCAGACGCAATAGAGTCCGTCTCACATGGGTACCGGGGCACGAGGGTGTACCGGGTAACGAAAAGGCAGACGAACTAGCAAGGAAAGGAGCAGGCAATACAGAACTGAACCCGGATAGTACAATAGGGGTCCCTCTGACTATTAAAACAATAATCAATGATAAGATACGACCGGACTTCAATAACTACTGGACGAATCTAGACACGTGCAAAGTGGCTAGCTCTGTAATAACCAAACCGAGTAACAACACAGCAAAAAGAGCTCTTAACTCAAGCAGAACACAACTGAGATTAATGGTGGGACTTTTAACAAGGCACATCAATCTCAACAAATATTCGTTCAGACTCGGGATAGCTGATACAGCAATCTGTACCAACTGTGAAGAGGAGGAGGAAGATATAAAGCACTTCCTTTGTCACTGCCCCGCTACAGCGAGGCTAAGGCTGAAAATTCTGGGATCTCCAAGGATTCCGGATATTACACACCTCAATAAGAAAGGAATCGGGGATATACTGGAGTTCGCTAGACGAACACTACGATTCCCCGATCACTACACGATATAGTTGATACTACCCATGATCCCTAGACCTAAATCCTCTCAATATATAATTCCCAAAACACATCACTATTCCTTACAGTTACGCAGATGAGGGGAACACAACGGGCCCAATGGAGGCCTAAGTGAAGAGCATAAGCTCACCCTCTCAAACCAACCAACCAACCTACCATAATTGTGATGGTAGTATTATTACACGTGATCCCACCTGCTAGGTGTGAAACTAGGTCATCCAAATGAAGTCAGAACAGTAGAGGACTCGACATGCAGCCTTGCTTGACTCCTGTAAATGTGCTGAACCAATCCGAAAAAACCGACTTCATACCATATTGCCGATTGGTTTTGGCTTTGCAGTATTCTGAGCATTGTCGACCTAACTTGCTGAGTTTATAGAAGAGTGCTCTCTTATGTACTGAGTTGAGTTGGTAATAAAAAAAAAAAAAAATCGTGAATAATTTTAGTCAGGTATTAAGGTATGAAATGCTCACTCGGGTAATTCGCATCATCATTTTTCAATACATTATTCTTCCGAAAGCTTTCTGGAATAGTACCTAAGTTGAACACGTTGTTGTGAAATCATGTCATCCCCAGGTGATTTACTGCTTTTGGCGATGGCCTTTCGAATTTCCAACGAAATTGATCAATTGAGGTATTCTTCCTCGCAGAGCGAAATTATGAATCGTTGCATTGTCGTTCATATTCAGGAAGCAATTAAAGCGTAAGCCACGATTTAGAATCTCTTGCTACCGAGAGCTAATTTATGAGTTCCTGAATATTACACACGCGTTTTTCTTTACATGGATAGGGTGGGTGGCTGGGTGTTCTCCAACAGGCTAAACGTTAGCATTTCTTTCCGCCTCCCAGATTACTGTAGCGTTTTCCAGGCGGAGATAATGGCGATCAAGGAAGCTCTATCTTGGCTGAAATGGAATGTAATATCTGCTAAGGATATTAGCATCTTCACTGACAGTCAAGCCGCTACAAAATTTCTGGAATCGATCTCCTTCACATCAGATTGCCGCACCTCTCTTAACAAGATGGCAAAGCCATTCAACATTCACCAGTGCTGGGTGCCTGGGCATAGGGATATTCCAGAGAACTATAGGAATGATGATCTTGCCAGGCAGGGCACAAATTTGCAGATTCTATCAGAAAAGGAGGATCTTGGCATGCCTCTTGCTATATGTAAGCAATTGCTCAAGCTAAATGCTATCAAGGAGACCAACTTCAGTTGGGAGACTGGCATTAAGTGTCATGTCACTAGACAGACTTGACCTCAGCTGGATCAAAAATGCCCTTAGCAGGCAGGCTCAAACCAAACTTCATTTTTATTATTAGATGAACTTTTTTGTAGAAATTTTGAAGCCTTCTGAATAATGGATGCACACACATCTGTAACTTTTGCTGGCTCTAGGTCCTCAATAGTTATTTTGTTTCATTCTATCTTCCACTTTCCGATTCCCTCCACTTCAACTTTGGCGGCAAGCACAACGTGTTCGTTGATGGTGGACTTATCCAAGTATTCAGAAAGAGGACCACTGGTATGTAGTCTGAATGTGCTGACTCTTAAATTTTCAGGTCTTCCTTTTATTTAAATTTTAAACCAAGCTCCCTTTATAAAGAAGTAGTCAATTGCAAAACTGCTGTATCTCTGACGACAGTATAGTCTCCCTGTTTATCATTATAACTGCGTACATTTGGAAGAGTTAAACCCAACGCGTCGAACATTCCGATAAAAGTTTAACTTCTGTTATCCACAACTTTACCTGTAGTTCTTCTTTCCACATAGAACTTTGAACTGCAAATATCATGCTCCTGGTTTGCTAATTGAGCCTCACATATTCTTGTGTTACACTCTCCTATAATGAGATAATGTTTATTAAAAGAAAGTAACAAACTGTATAGCTGGTTAAAATATTCAGATCAATTCGTGCAACACTACCGGCCATTGGATTACCTTCATTTAAAATTTCGACCTAAAGCGTTTCTTCGGATCCATTTTTAAAACTTTGTGATGACAAACTTAAACAAATTTAATGAAGCAAAAAGGGAAATCCCCATTTTCGGTTTTTTGCCTTCTTTAACAGGGACACTTGATTACCCGAAGTTTGTTTACAACATTCAAAGCGCAAGCTCCTTTAAAGTGAATAAAATTGTGTCCTGTTTTATGCTACTTTTTCTTTATTAAAATTGTTTTTTGTTTTTGTTGCATTCTAAAGAGATTGGTTAAGTTAAAACACTAACTAATTTAGAAATTGGCAAAATTCTTGCATTCAAGCGGAACTTCAGAATTTCAACCAGTGTCCAGTCAGTTCTTAAGTGATTAAACAGTGTACACATCTCCGATGGCTAAAACTGAACAAAAAGCCACATTTACTTCAGCACCATAAAGATCGCAGATTGGAATTTTGCCAGACTAATTTAAGTTGGAAGGAAGAATAGGAAACCGTAATTTTTTCAACTCGATTTGAGGAAATCGGAGATGTTTTTGTCACGTCGTCATACTGCTGGTAGCTTCTCCATAGGTATGGGCTGCAATTTCATTTCAGGGCGCAATAGATGTAGTTGTACAAAATATTAACAATAAAAAAAAAATAAAAATTTAAAAACATTTGTTTTTTATTTTATTTTTACAGATGAGGGTAATCAAGTGCCCTGCTAAAGTGGTCAAAAAACAGAAAATGGGTATTTCGATTTTAGGTATTTCTATTTTATATATATATAATTCGAAATTTTAACTGAGGTTAATCAGATGACCGGTAGTGTATAAACTGGTATAACTGTTCGTTGAAGTAGCATTCCACTGTCGTTTTTTCATAGATGCTTAAAAGTCTGCAGATTTTTTTTTTTTTAAAAGTTCCTTCTTGATTCCATAGCGAACATTCACCATGTAACCGTTCACCTTCTGGCGCCACGTGAACGATATCTACGAATTGCCAAAGATTTTTTTTTGTTCGTGGGTAGGTGAAAATCTTTTTAGACACTATGAGACACCGTGTACTCATAGTGGTGTTAGATTTTTTTTTTTTTTTTATAATATGCACATGTTAAAGGGGATATGAATACCCTTATACTAATTTTTTAGAACACGTGCGTTTTGGGGAAGAGACTGAGAGAAAGACAGAGTGGTGTAGTTTGAAACTCAGGGGGTATTAAGTTTCTGTAAACTCCAAGGGTGGCTGTCCAGATAATTGGTGAGTATTTTGTTTGTTTTCGCTATTATTGTCGTTATGATTCACAGTATTTTTTTCCATCCTCCTGATGTCATCACCACGATCAAGTTGCATTTTAGCCATATGACCACCCTACTGCCAGTATTATGCCTTCACAGTAGAGTTGACTAAGCTTTCGCAAGTGATCGACTTTTTTATTTATTTCCTGGGGAATAAATGGATGATTCTTGACATCAGGATTTGAACCGTGAATCAACAGCGTGACAAGCTACAACCACTACACCACGGCCACCCTAAATTTCTACTGACTAAAAACACCCTTTACTGTAACTAAGTTATAACATTATCAAGTACAAAAATATTCGCGTGAGGCAGGTACATTTCCAGTAAAAGCACCTGCTGATACCGTCATTACCAGCGGCGACTTCTTATTGCATTAAATCGGACGGTTTAGTTCCTTGAAATCAGCGCACAAGGTTTAGCTACGTCCAAAGTTTGGGGTATGGTATGGATACGGTGACCATACGTTCTTTATTTAAGAGGATAGTCCTTTCTTTGCACCTATGCCCTGTATTTTTTTTCTTTTTAATAAAGGACGGGTTTTGTCCTTTATTTTTGAAACATTGAGAAAAATCTTTTAAAACATTGAGAAAAATGTGCATGTTTCGAGCATTATTTTTTCAGCAATAAAACAATTTACGTTTATCTCATATGTAAAAAAAAAAAACAAAACAATACCAATGTAAACTACTTGAATGTGTTTACACCCTCAGTCCATGCTCAAACATATAAATAGAAACACAGTCAAGTGCTAAATGGAAGCCAATGGAAGAGGTGAGAGCTACTTTCCAGTTTTTATGGAAATGATTGTCTTACACACAACTTTTCATTGTTAGTTAACTTTGTCATTTGGGATATGTTTGTTGAATGGTGCTGAAAGTTTCTTTTAAAAATATAATATTACGTTTTGCAATTTTATTTTTATTAAGAATTTTTTCAGTGTGAGAGAGATGCCACCAAAAAGAAAGTGTTACTTTAATAATGAACTGGAAAGTGAATTTCCTTACATTAAACTCACAGTTGAGGGTGGCAGTGGTGTAGTGGTAACATCAACGCTTGTCACGCTCTTGGTTCACGGTTCAAATCCTGATCTCAACAGTCATCTATTTATTTCGTCTGAAATAAATAAAAAAGTCGATCAATTGCGAAAGCTTAGTCAACTCTACTGCGAAGGCATAACACTGGCAGTAGGGTGGTCATATGGCTTAAAAGCAACTTGATCGTGATGATGACATCAGGTGGAGGGAAAAAAAATACTGTGAATCAAGAGCAACGACAAAAAGCAAAACAAACAAGCTCCCCAGTTATCTGGACGCCACCCTTGGAGTTTACTGAAACTTAATACCACCTAAGTTTCAAACCCACTACACCAATCTATCTCTCTCTCTCTCTCAATTTATACAAACGCCCGTGCCCTGAACTAATTTAATGGTATTCATATCCCATTTGGCGCGCACAAATTATAAAAATAAAAAAAAAAAAAATTGAACAAATTGGCAATTTTAATCCACGCAGCATCCACGTAGCATCAGTCTTTTTATTTTCAATAATCGTTTGAAACTTGAACACCATATCCATTAACAAACGCGTTACTGAAGGAGTAAAATTACATGCCACCTCTCGCTTTTTCAAATGAAGCTTAAGCGTTTTCCATTCTTAACATTTCATTTTAAATTTTGAAAAATAACATTTTTGAAACGAATGAAAAAGCGAATGATTACCGTCACGAGCATGACTGTCTTCTATGCTTTAACACGAAAAATTGCCAATCAATTTGTCCACTCATGACTACTTTGTGTGAAGTTAGACATAGTTGATATTGTCAGTATTGCAAAATACCGATTGAAAACTCACACTGCTTATCTAGTAGATAAAGAGAAGAATAAGTTTAATCATTAGTTAACAATCAGACTGTTTATCTGAGAATTGAAAAATTGGCCCTTAGTCAACTTAATTCTTAATCAGCAGGTATCTACACATGTGTTCTGTCATGAAAATGCAACGGTTCCAGGCATAAAGTCAGTTAGTTTTTCTTTTTAATGAGAACTTCTCAGTAAGGCTAGATAACAAAGAAAATGTTAGATAAGGCACTATGCGGAGAAAAATATTATCTGATAGTTTGAAACTTAGCAGGCTATCCTCATCGAATATAGTAACTTAATTTCATATATGTTTATGCAGGTCAGTCAACGCGGAATTAAAGGTCGGCTTACAAGCAGATTTATGTACAACGAAAGAGAATCTGTACTAAAACCACGTACTTTGCACCGTTCCGTCAGGCATGTAGTCCTTAATTGGATATATTCTTCCACAAAGTCTCTTCTGGAATCAAAAATATTAAACAAATTAAATGCATTTCTGGTTTAATCACCAACCTTATTCGTTGCAATTACGCTGCGGCATAAGCGCACACACGCAGTTCCCTCGCGGTTACAAAATAAAGCCCAGCAAAACATACATGCACCCGGCCCATCCTCATATTTGACCCTAATGCGAAAATATAATTTTCCATGCGAATACCTCCGGGTGCATGTAACGGGTTCACGGAACCAGTGTACAGGGATACAACAGGAGACTACGCTCGGTTCACACAAGTCATGGTCGGCTAATCGGGCAAGCACATGATGACCAAGGCAATTTCCACAATTTTCACAAATTTTCATATATTTTCACCAAAGTTCCATGCAAACTTGATGTCGAGGTTTGGCTCATAAATTTGCATTCGTTTGACGCCTCAGCCACACACCGTGTGTGTGTGTTTTTGTGTATATAAAATACATTTTTTTCAGGAATAAAGTTATCATCAAATTAATGATGATCCTTTGACGTGTTAATTGCAAACAACATACACAAACCCATCATCCTAGTGATGGTTCGTCGAGGTTTTTCAGAGAAATACACATTCACGTCCTCGTCTTCTGGTCTTATGTAAATGTGCTGGCGTATTCTCTTTATCCTATCTATACTAGGCGGCCAGAACAATTACAGCTCTAAGGAGTTCCTATCATCGACCCCACTCACACATTCTGGGAGTTGAAAGTATGTGTCAGAAGTGGGTGGCACTGTGTACAAAAGGAAAACATTTCCTTAATTAGAAGAATTTTTGTTCCTACCCAGGTGGGCGGTATGTACATATGGCCTTGTGCCAGATTCATCAGGTACTGTGTATTAAAATGCATCTTCCAGTCGACTGACATTCTTGGCAAAGTTGAAGTTAAGCTATATACGAGTATATTTTTTAATTCTTTTCATAACGTAACAATTGTTCCGGTGAACTCCTGCAATAGAAAAACGCAGCAGGGTCAGTGAGCAGAAGGTTATGCTGGAAAGCATGTGGATGCATAATAGAAGTTGCAGAGGGTTAGAGTTGATTCAAAGGGACGCGTGTTTCATTAACAAGTTGAGAGCACATGTGAGCAAGTCAAGGACTTGCTTTTCCTATTTGCATAGCGGAAGCCTGTTTGACGCGTCGACTGAACTGGTGCGCACGGATAATTTATAATATCTCGGAAGTACGAAAGTTCGTAACGTTCTTTGATACATCATGCGAAAGTATTTTTTTTTTTTTATTTGCAACAGTTGGGAACCAAACAGCTGCCAGAAAGTGGTAAAACATCTGATGCGGTTCCAGCTAGGGATTTAACAAAATTGGCTCACGTCTTTAATTTTTTTTATTTTTAAACAACATACTTGAGAAACTTTAAGGAAGGAGAATCCGCAGAGGTCCTGTATAGAATATTTTGCAATTTTGCAGCGACTTTTTTTTTATCTAAAACGTTGCTCAATAAAGCAGAGTAGTTCATATCAGCC
Source organism: Pocota personata (assembly GCA_963082735.1). Classification (NCBI taxonomy): domain Eukaryota; kingdom Metazoa; phylum Arthropoda; class Insecta; order Diptera; family Syrphidae; genus Pocota; species Pocota personata. Next base: position 41,266,761 of record OY720429.1, on the reverse strand, counting down.
TTCCAAAAGAACTCTCTTTAAGAACAAACCGTTGTCTTGCGAGGAGGAGACTACCCATTGTCAATGACTCAGAACCGAATACGTATGGGACTCTAGGCGAGAGCTCCAACTATTAGGATAGGAGTGTTAAAGCGTTCTCAAAACCCGACTTTTTAAATAAATGTTGAAAGCAGGCAGCTCATAGGGGATCTAGAATGGAAGGAACCTACAGTTTTATTGTCGAATCCGAACTGCGATTTGAGAAGCTGCTCGTGACAATTATAGCCTATGGTGCTTTGAAATAAAAGAGATTCAAGTGTACAACGCTTTATACTCTAATCATAAAAGTCTCACGCACAGTTAAGTTTAGATTCGCAAGTTGTTAAAACAAATAAATATGTCAGCTCTCATATATCTTCGCGGTCCATTACCATTCCCCATAGTACTATCTAAAACGAGAAATATTAAAATAGAAAGAAAGAAAAAATGCTGCACACAGTGCCGTCTGCCTCGAATAAGAACTTTTTCCATTCTGACTGATCATAAAACTTTAGGATTGTTTCGATAGATATACATATTTGCTAGCTCGTGTAGTTCTTCTTCTTAGGCTGAGGCATTGGCATAGGACCATAGAGTCTCCGCAGTCTCCGCAGATATGATCTACATTTGTGATTATCATTCGCCCTGAGAGTTTTTTTTTGTGTCCGATTTATGTGCAATCAATGATCTGTTTAAAGAGATTAATCTTCTTGATATGCTTCTATCTATTTCGGGCTTTTGTGTTACTGTAGATTTGAATGTTCTTCCACCTTCTTTCTGGATGGATAGGTAATTTTCCGCTATTAATGAATTGATGTGTTTCCGAACACATCATTCGGACCAGAATCTGGTCAATTCATCTGCTTTTTCATTCCCGAGGTAGTCACTATGATCTGACACTTAAATAGTTCGTACACTTCTTTGCCTGCTTAGAGCCATAAGGTCTGTTGCGTAGAGTTACCATCGGCTTAATGGCTGCTTGGGTAAATGAAGATATCCTATTGTGATACGAGTACGTTCAGTATTCTCATCTTCTTTTGCTTGGAAGATGCTGTACTGAGAAGACGACTCAGAGAAGATACTTGCACCTTTATCACTCTCCCATCTTTAGCCCATCCGTGTAGACTGCCATTTCTAAGCTGGAGGCAACTGCATTTGATTTGTCTATTCGTCACTATTGGGCATTCGAATTGAAAAGTTCCTATTGATGCCCATGCATAAGATAATGTAATTGGTTTTGTATATTGTTAATTTGAATAGATTCGACTATTTGCATACGTGGTCGTTTTCTAATTACTAGTTTCCTTTAGACGTCCCGCACTTGGTAATAGATTTAGTACAGGCTCTAGTCCTAATCCCACTTACTACTCCCAATAGTATCAGTCTTATTACCGAGCTTTGAAAGAGAAAGATACCAGCCTCGGTTAATGAAATGGTTTGAATGTTCTGCACCATTTAATTCTGTACAATTCTACATACAAAGGTGTAGGCAGGAGTTACAGAGTGGACATATAAGTAATGATAGAACAATAACGATACAAGTTGATTTCAGATCCTTGCTAATTATTAAAAAAAAAAAAAATACTAAAATGTTTGTTTGTGTAAAATTGTATGCGCTTTAGATACAAAAAGAAAAATTAGTTTTATCATTCATTTTATTTATTTCGAACTAGTAAAAAGCCCGGTGTGCCTGTTTTAATAAAAGATTCTATTTTTTCGGGCACACACATTCACACACCGTTGAGTTTTACATATTTCGATAAAAATAAAATGTGGGTTATATCTGCATTTGTACTATGAATTGTATTTGTCATATAATGTCAGTAGAGCGAAATTCTACATTTGTCATGTCCCTTTAAAGGATGCTTGTTGATGTTACTCTGGGCGGCGTGAGCACATATCAGCGCGATGTTTTTAAATTTAGGTTTGGCACTCGCTCAAATGCCAGAAGTTCAAATGTTCTTGCCTAAGTTGACCTCTGACTTCAAAAGTCGAGATTTTAGGAGATACCAGTATACTGGAGGCGTGTCTGGCGTTGATCGCAAAATTGTGAATCTAATTGACGGATTATTGATCTGGGCACCACCAACACCTTTTGTGGATGATAAGGTGTGGTTTTGACATCTTATTTCGGAGATGATGATATTTTTCAATTCGCCATTGATATGGATTGTCATCAGGTGCTCGAACACATGCTTGAAGCTCAAGACTTCTTCCATGAGTTTTCTTCTGACTACAAATCCATTCGACGTACTAAATTTTGCAGGTTTTCATCGTGTACACGCTATTGCTCCACATGGCCTTTTAAGGATACGAACATATTCCACATGCAGATCCGAAAGTCGTTGTGCTTATTTCGTTTGCAGGTAGCTGGTTCACCGCGACATACAATACCAACCTGGAGGGCCATATCCTTTGCTACAATCTCTAAGACAAATGGCCAGGTAAACCGCAGGGGGCTAGTAGACAAGAAAATCAGGTCACATATATGCTTTCAAGTTAAAACCTGTCAATGAACAACTAGTGTCAATCCATATTAGAGCTTCAACTAAGCCTAATTTGAGCGCACACCTGCAACTAAAAATAAAGTCAACGAAACGATGAATAGATCATACGAAATGCTAAGAACTTCCGTCTATGTAAGATTGAATCCAGATGTAAGAGAAACTCTGCTTCCCCATCAAGGTCGTTAAAAAACTGTAGGGACTTTTTGGTGTCAGAAATGATTTAAAGCAATGCGATGCGCAATACTACGAAAACTCGCAAGCTAACATCAGAGAAAGATATTAACATATTGGAAACCGCAGTCGGTTTTTCAATGAGGGACTTATAAGTATTGAAACCGAAGCAGCAAAGAAGGGTTTGGGGATAAATGAAGATAAAACGAAGAATAACCTGTCAAGAAGAAAAGATGTAACGTCATCATAGACAATTATAACATCGAGGTTGTTAATAATTTTGTCTAACTTGACTCCGCGGCTAACTTTTAAAACGACACCAATGCTGAAATCAAACAGAGAATTAATTACTCTTGCCAACTGCTGTTTCTTTAGGCCAAGAAGGCAAGAAGTCTAGAAGTCTTGCCAGTCTTGCTATATGGCGCAGAAGCATGGACGTTAACAAAAGCAAATGAAAGTACCCTTGGTTGTTTCGAAAGGAAAATTCTTCGTGTGATGTCCAGTTTGTATTGACGGTGTGAGGAGGAGAAGATTCAACGACAAACTATACGCACTTTACAGCGACATCGACCTGGTCAAAAAGGTGCGATTCCAGCACACGAGATGGTTAGGACGCTTAAACACCAGCGTACCGCTACGGACAGTCCATCAGTCCACCCCGGTGGGACAACGCAGTAGAGGTAGACTCCAAAGTTGGAAAGGGACCTCAGCCACCTGGTTGTGCGAAACTGGAGGTAGCTAGCAAAAGATAAAGCTGGCTGGATATATAGCGCCATCCAAAGATAGTAAGTCACATTTTTATTTTTTATTTTTAGAATTTGGTCCCGAAGCCATCGCATGTCATGCGTATAAAATTCTACATATTATAGTGTATTGTAGTGCACTGCCAAGTTATTCAGCAACTTGTGCACTACCACCTTATTTACACAAAACAACTTATAACCCGGAACAACAGCTGAAATAAGGAACCCGGCCGATGGTTAACTCACTCACTCTTTCAGTATCGGTCGATCTTATGGGACCATGTCTCGCATTCATCGGTACCCTTCTTCTACGTTTGCCAAATTTTATATTCTTAAAGATGATTGGTACAATATTCTATTTTTGAACTTTTAGGCATATTTAAGTTCCCTCTTATTTGATTTTCACAGTGGCTTCGCACAAAGCTTTCATTTTGATTTCGGCAGTGGTTCTAAATTAACCAAACTAACTAAATTAAATTCCTTTCCCTCATTTCTATGATGTTCCTTTTCCATAATTTTCTCCCAGTTTGTGAGGAGAAACAAAAAAAAAAAAATAAAGAACCCTCAACAAAGTACCGAAAAATGCTTTGAGTGCTTCGGGGGCACTCAATCGACTGATTGCTTTGATTCCCCTCAGAAACGCAACGAACGTGAACAATATAACTCCGCACTCGACCTCAATGAATTTTGTAGAAAAAAAAATCCAAATATTGAAAGGGGGAACCACATCGTCTACCACCTACCTCAACTGAGTGTACAAGGACCGGAATATTGAATTGAAGGCCATAACCATTGTAGCTTCGGCGTCCATAAACTGATACCGAAACTTTATTGTATCCTTCAAAATGGTGTACGCAGGCACCATCTTCGTTTCTGTTCTTTCTTTTTTTTTTCTCATCTCTTCTCATCGTATATCTCCTCCGCATTTCCACCCATTGTCCTTTTTCATTTTGTATTTTAGAAGTCCTTCGACCACACTTTGTATACATTATGAGCACAAAGCGGAAAATTGTGTTTTCAACGGCAGGTGAACACATGTTGAAAACACTTTAGTTTCTGTTTAAGGAGTTAGAGTTTCAATGGTGGTAGCGCACTATCAAGCGCAGTTTTATGACCATCCATCTATATATAGGAACACAGGAGTAGCTGGACAAAGCTATAAACGTTCATCCCTCAGCGACATAAGCTGAAGTATCCACACGCGTACCCCTCTACCGGTAGGTATAAACGACAACGCACACGATAATCGAGCGAGCAGTTCATGAATATCCTTTGAGTTTATTATTCAAGGCATTTACCGCAGGAACGGGTAGCATGTACGTACATACTCGTACAGCGCGGCAGGACTCTTCTACCCCAAGTAGTAGTGCGGAGTCATAAAAACCGGGAAAGTAAAACTTTTCATATTTTATAGCGGAAAACTTCCTTCGGGTGATGGTTTTACGACCTCGCTGTTGTGTTTGATGGGTGCCCGGGCGAGTTCATAACGTGCCGGGCCATAGTCGTCCCCTAAACCGATCGAAAGATGAAACCGATTGTGATTTTTATCTTTTAATGTGCGAGGATATTTATCGCCCATTAAAGCAGGGAATATCTTCCTGATATTCAGTCCATACCCTCAGTAGTTGGCAGATAAATGTCACACACATAGTGAGATTGAAATCGTGGAGTAAATTTTAAGATCGAAGCGATGGTATGGAATCTCATAGATTTTGATGGCTTTCTGTGAAGGGCGAGTTCCAATCAGGATGAATGTAAAGTGATAAACATACCGTACGAAATGAGACTGTAAAAGTGGCTTATTACTCCCCCAAATTAAAAGTTAACTTTATTTTTTCTACCAACATCAGAAGAATAGTATTGCTGAATCCAAAAAATTTAAAAATTAAAGAAAAAATTTGAATCAAACCTAAGATTTATAAAAGAAAGGCGGATGGAGTTTATTTTAATAATTTGATTTCCTATGTAAAGTTGGAAAAAAACAAAAGTGATTCAAGGAGTGTAACGGTCACTCAAATTATCCTTCTGTTCCTTATAACTTTGTAAGTTTTTCTAGTCATCTTAAGCGCTTCCGAGTACAACGAGGTGAATATTGAATGATAGTATTAGCCGTGTTTTATTTTCCACATGATCTGATCTGGATCAGATCTTGATAATAAAACAACACAGATCATCGCGATTTTTTTGATTTAAAGTGTGGTAGCCCTTCTTTTGTCTGACACATATTTCTGTCAAAATATGACGTCAAAAAAAAAAAATCTGAAATGGAAGCAGCTGCAATTGAGGTAAATACAATTTTTTGTTTTCTTTTTATTGAATTATAGTATATATTAACAATTTTTTTATTTTATAGTTCTTATTTGAAAGCGACGATAATACAGTATGTATCGGTTATAAGAAAGTCGTATATAAGAAAGAATCGCTTATAAGAAACGCGGGCAAATACACCGTACACTTCTTCATAGAACTTCATATAAAAAAGAACGTGTATAAGAAAAATGCTTATAAGAAAAAAACTGATATAGGAAACTTTTTCTAAGAACCAAATTTGTTAGATGTGTTGAACAAAAAACGTTTATAAGACATTTTTGAGCGTGAGTGCAAGTGACAGTGCAACCAACTTCAAGTTGACGTTAAAAGAAATAAAAAAAACCGCGAATATGGATAAATTGCTTGTTTTTGTTTGCATTCTGGTCTTCACTGTTTATTTAAAAACTGTAAAAATGTCCACAAATAAAAGAAATACTGTGACATTAAAAACTAAAATAAAAATATTGGATGAAATGAAAAGTGGAAAAACAAGGAAAGAAGTAGCCAAACAGCACAAAATATCGGAAAGCACTCTTAGCAAGATATTAAAAAACTCGGAATCAATCGAGGAAAAAAAATTTACTTGCAAGAATTTAAATATTAAAAGAAATCGGAAGCCTAAACATGAAATTCTAAATAAAACAATGACCAAATGGTTTGAACAAATGATGGAAAAAAGTGCCATAATTACGGGACAAGTTCTTATGGAAAAAGCTGAGATGTTTGCCATAGAATTAGAAATCCCTGACTTCAGACCTAACCCGGGATGGTTTCAACGGTGGAAGAGAAGTCAAAACATCCTCTTTAAAAAACTCCAAGGAGAATCCTCCTCCTCTGATTCTGAAGCAGCGGGTCGATTCAAAGAAAATATCCTTCCTACTGTCCTTCAAAATTATACGCTGGACAACATTTACAACGCTGACGAGACAGGACTGATGTATAAAGCTATTTCTGGCGGAACATTCGCTCCAAGAGATAAAGCTGTTACAGGTGGTCTCAAATTACGTAAAGACCGAATGACACTGCTCTTCATATGCAACGCAACAGGTTCTGATAAACATATTTTCTCAATCGGAAAATACAAACAACCCAGATGTTTCCGAGGAAAAAACCTTCCCATTGCTTATAAATTTAACAGAAAAGCCTGGATGACCAGTACGATATGGTGTGAGGTGATTAAGGAGCTGGACGAGGACATGGGAAGGAAAAATAAGAAAATTCTTCCTCTGATTGACAACGCTTCTTGCCACAAACTCGATTTCACTCCCCAAAATATCAAATTGTTTTTATACCGCCATGCACTACAAGTCTTATACAGCCATTGGACCAAGATAAGAAACAATGAATTCAATGTCAAAATCTGAGTTAGCATTACGTTTTTTTTTTCGTATAGGCATTGTTCACTCCTTTAAAGCCCACTACCGAAAATGTTTGATCAGGAAACAAGTTTTGGCAGCTGAGGGCGGTTATATGAACAGTTTCTTCAAAGAAATTACCATTTTAAAAGCTCTTCATACCATCAAACGATCTTGGTGGCTTGTTACACCTCCAAACATATCTAATTGCTTAAAAAAAGCCGGCATTTCAAATGAAATTGAAATAATTGGCTTTACTGGCAATCAAGACTCGGAAATTATCGACTCTTATATGGATGAGGAATACAACGAAGACTTTTTCAGAGCTATAACGGATGAGGAAGGCCAGGACTGTTATGGGAACATCGACGAAAATGAATTAGTAGCTGAAATGTTGAACAAGGAAAGTGTGGAGGAGGTCCAGTCGGAATTTATTGAAACGATTGTGATAAAGCCAAAAAGAGAAGAAGCTGTTAAAGCGTTTTTTTGTTTTGAAACAGTATTTAGCAAGTGCTGAGGACTCTCTGTCAAATATAGAAGAACTTCTTTTCAATCAGCGGGATAAAATACTTGTTCAAAACAAAATTGAAGATTATTTTCAAAATAATTAATTTTTTTCATTATGTGCAAAGATGTGCTCATATGTATTTGATATGTATGTGCATACGTATTAATTTCTCTTATGTTTTTCATATGAGCAACATCTACCTACTATGTAGATGTAAATGTGAAATGTGATTTTTATGAAATGGATTTTATACACCTTATTTTTTTTTATTTACGTTTTTTTTTTGTGAAAATAAATAATATTCAATGCTTTTTCCAACAGATTTTGAAAAATCTTTTTTTTTTTTGTTTTGTTTGTTTGTTTTTAACTATTTTTTATAAGAAAGTTTTTTTTACTTATATCAGTTGTTCGGATATAATAATTTTGTTTTCTTATATCCGTACATTGGGTATAAGCAAAAACGGATATAAGAAAGAAATTCTTGGGATTTTCCGACTTTCTTATATCCGATATATACTGTAGCGAAGAATCTGGCTCATCGGGTTTTTCATTTTTCAACACTGAAAGCACGGATTCCTCAATCGCTTCTGAGAATGTTCTTGCAAATTACCAAAGAATCGGAGATTTTATGGAAGTAATTAATAGTTACAGCGATTTGGACTTCAAAAAACATTTTAGACTTCATCGGTCAACTGCACAGATTTTAATAGGTATATAGAACTTCAATGTACATATGTACAAATTCTCGAGCATATTTTGGAATTACTTATAGATCGCTACAAGCTATCAGAGCGGTTCGGAATCGCACCAAAAAGAGGGCTGCCGAAGAATTCGACTGAGAAGGAAATATATGTATTTCTATGGTATATGTCGAACACAAATACTTTTGGAGAAGTTTCCAATTTATTTGGTGTATCGATTTATTTTTATCCATCTCTGTATCGCAAGGACACTAGCAAAAAAAAATTACTGACTGTTTAGACCGATAAACGCGACTGAACCCTAGACAGTAAAACCGAACACAAAATTAAAAGTCCAACTTATTACTTTGTTTTCTCTTTATTTTAACCGACTAACTTCGGTGCTGGTAACTTTGAGAATAAAAACCTTCCTCTCAAATGGTTACAAAGAAAGCAGCAGATTCAATGGCCTTGGCACTGCATTGCGTTTGTTGAACTCCGAATCCCGCATCTAGTCCAGGTCCATGCACTGCTATGAAGTACCACCGTCATCGTCACTGCAATCGGTCATTACCCAGTTCGTCTAGCTGACCACCAACACACATTCGAATACATTCGAATTACACAGCTGAATTTCTTTTTGACATTTAAGGCGGAGTTGCCATGCAAGCGATTTTTTTTTTTTTTTTATGAAAATTTTATGCTTTCGTGTTATCGTAGAACATGCATTTGGTTTGCTGAAAACCCGTTTCCAAAGATTGTTGCACTTTACAGACAAATATAAATTTGGTGGTAAATTTGATTGCCTGTGCATGTATACTGCACAATATGTGCACCGACAACAACGATGAATTAGAGGAAGAGGATGACGCCGACATTTTTCCAGTCGTCGAAGTTAGCAAAGGAACAACGAATACCAACAGGCGGCAGCGTTTATTGGACGATTTAATAAATAGAAGCATAATAAACATATAAAATCAAATTAACATTTTTATTATTACATGAAACATAAATATTGGAACTCATATATTTTTCAAATAAATAAAAACAAAACAAAATAACATTCTACTTAAATATACAAAAAGGCGGACGGAAGAAAGTATGTTTCAGACAGTTCTTCATTTTTTGAATAACTCCCGAAGCAATGCCTCTTTTCTTAAAAACCGGGATTCCTTCCCCTCTTCTGCTTCTTCCATTTTTTTATTTTTTTTGCCGCATATTCCGCTAAAATGTTATTTTTATCTGCAGCTGTCTTCCGTTTAAGGTCCATCTCCTCGGTCAAAAGCCTTTCCCGGTATGTCATCTTTTTCTTTGCGGATGAAGATGGTGCTCCATGACATAACGGAGATGGACTTTCCGACGATGAAAGAGCTGCAAAATAGGATAAATATTATATAAGTTTAACATGTAATCAGTGTTTGACCACACCTACCAGCAGAACTGCTCCCTGCCTCCGAAAAATTGCTGGTGGCGTCGGACATGGGCAATGGATTTGTGGCCTTTCCTGTTAAATTCAGGCTGTGGCTATTTCTTATTTCCTGCTGGGTGCCAAATATCTCATCCATTTGCTCTTCATATGGAGCTCTACTGGCCGACTCTCCAGTTCTTTTATTAGAATCTGAAGTCGCCTTATACGCTGTAAGCAGATTCTTCAGCTTTATTTGTAGCATTTCTACTGTAGTCGGCTGACTCTGTGAAAACATAAATTTAAGTAATAATAATATAATGAAATAAAAGTATAAATACCAGAACTCCAAGTGCACGAAGATCCCCCAGCACATTTGCCATCGCATGTTTTTTTAACCTGGTACTTTCAAATTCTGATTTTCTTTTGGCATATGTATCTAGAAACGCTTTTGTCTCTTCTGGCGTCCGACTTCTTCTTGATCTTGAAAATAAAATTTAGGTGAAACTGTTAATAAAAAATTTGTCCAGCACTGCATACAATTGGATATAGGAAAAACATGGATTTTTCAAGTTCAAACCGTTTCGTTAAATTATTTTTATTTTCATGTGGTCATTTCAATCTTTACCACATTCCTCGAAGTACACTTGGGATGTCCGTTGGATTATGATTTACGAGCGGCAGGGGCATTTCATCGTGTTGCTCATTGTTATTTATCCCTAACGTAACTCGCACGGTTTAACTACATGCAATAATTCTACTCAAATGTTCAACAACGAGTTCGACCAACAAATATAAAAGTGGAAATACAGCGCCACCCACCACAATTGATCATAATTATAAACATTTCAATAATCATATCCAACGTACATCCATTCTGATATGAACAAATATGTATCAGTAAATGTAATTTTTCATAAATATCTCCACTCCTCGGTCACTTAGCGAGTCCAAATTTTATCAACAAACTTATTTTTATTTAAGAAATTTATTTTGTGAATTTGAGCTAAATCATACTAGTTTAGTTTACTTTATTCCATCTACCGGGCTTAACTCTAACAGATATCAGATAAATTAATAAATAAATACAAGTAGAAGCAAATATATGCAATAATAGTAATTTAAAATTGAACCTATCATAACATAAATCAATTTCGGTACACACTGAGTTAAATTATTTTATACATTTCGTTATTGGCTCATTGTGACATAGTTATAAACACGCCTAGGATTTAATAAAAAAATTCTGGTACGAAGTATTCTTTCCGGAGCATAGAATTCAAAGTATCTAAGTATATCAGGACATATTACACGATAAGAAAAGACATCATGAATAAACAATATACAATGAACATTTCGCCTTTTTTCCTCCAAGGTATCCAAACCGATCAAAGCACATCTAGTAGAGTACGAGGGCATATCATCAAGATTCCATTTCAACTGTTTTACAACAAATCTTGTAAAAGATTTTTGGACCCTTTCCAATCGCATTATAGAATTACAGTAATTTGGACACCAGACTATAGAGCAATATTCAAGGAAAGGACGTACTAAAGACATATAAACGGACTTAAGAGCATTCGGGTTAGAAAATTCTGCACAAGAACGTTTAAGAAAGCCAAGCATAGAGTTTGCTTTAGCAACTACATATCGACGTGAAACGAGAATGTAAGCTTTGTGTCAAAGAGCACACCAAGATCTTTAACGTCAGTTTTACGAATCAGGGCGGTCCTGTACGATGAACAGAAAAAGAATGACATTTATTTATATTTAATGAAAGACAGTTTATTCGACTCCAATCGACTATTACATTTAATTCATTTTGAAGACTTAGGCAATCATAAATGTTATTGACACGTAGAAATATCTTAAGGTCATCGGTATATAACAGACCGTTAGCACGATGAAACAACAATGGGATATCATTGATGAACATGTTAAACTGTAAAGGTCCCAAGTGGCTACCTTGTGGAACACCAGATAAGACCTTAATAACTCTAGATTGAGAGGAACCAATCTTAACAACCTGTTTTCTATTCAATAAATAACTAGAGATCCATTTAAGCAAACTGGAATGAATCCCAAAAGACTTAATTTTGTTAATAAGAATGATATGGCATACTGAGTCAAATGCCTTCACAAAATCAGTAAAAATAACATCAACTTGGTAACCTGATGCCACAGAATCAAACAGATATTTAGTGAATAGAGTCAAGTTTGTTAAAGTAGATCTACCAGATATAAATCCATGTTGTTTCAGAGATATCTGTTCTTTGATACTGAAATAAATTTTTTTAGTAACTATTGACTCAAAAAGTTTAGGAATACCTGAAAGTTTAGTTATTCCTCTGTAATTTTCAATTTTTTGCCTGGGCCCAGCTTTGTAAACGGGAGTTATAAATGACAATTTCCATTCATCTAAGAATGTGCCTGAAGATAATGACAAATTGAATACAATATTCAATGGCAAAGACAGAGATGAACTGCTTTTTTTTAGCACATCAAAAGGAATACGATCCAGATTGTATGCCCTGGAAAACATCATCCATCGAAAGATGTAAGGATCCTATGGAGGTGTTGGAACTTGTAACATTATCCTCGAGGGATATATAAAGATTAGAGTAGTCGACATATACTGATTCGAAAAACTTCGCAAATAACTCGCATGATGAATTAGTGCTACTAGAAAGAACAGCTTCGTATTCCATATTTCGATGAATACCATGTAACTTCCTTTTACCATTCAAAAAAGTCCAAAACCCCTTTGGATTCCTCGAAATCTGCGATTCAGTGTTCATTACATATTGTTTATAGAGAAACCTATTGAGAAAATCATACTCGCGACGCAATTGGCAAAACCGGCTTCTATACAATTCAGACTTATATTTTTTGAACAATTTAAAAGATTTATTTTTGGCACTACAGCACCACCTATCGGGATTAAACTTAAGAGAAACCTTTCTGCAGACTAAACAAACATATTGTCCAAGTTTGGTGTCAATCGGTGCAGCGGTTCTCGAGTTTAAGACGCTCATACCTGGAACGAACAATTTTATGTATTAAGAAGATACCGAATGAGATTAATATTTTGAACCTTACATTTCATTACCATATTGCTAGTACAACACTTTGAGCAGAATATTAATTTATTCGAACATAAAAACTATTTTATATTATTTGGTTTCCAAATAATATTTCACATTCTGATGTGGCAACACGGTCGCTTGACAATTGTCAACAAATACCAACTGTTACGAACAAAAATAAAACCTAGTGAGAAATAGTGCGAACTAATCTTTGGATCACGAAAATAGATCCAAATGAAAAGCAAGATCTCGTATTGTTATTGTAATGCATACACACCAATGATCTGATCTGGATCATAGGTGATAATAAAACACGGCTATTATTGGTGATCAGCTAAATAATTAAATGATCAGCAAAATATTCTAGCAAACAAAATAACTAACTACATAGATAACAGCAAACAATTGATCCTCCTGCAATTAAATCAGTTTCCAATCAGCAAACTGTTATTTTGTTTACCAGCAAAAGAAACTTGTTTATTTTGAAAAAAAATCTGCAGAAAAAGTGAATGGGTGCATGTACTCCAACTAATCGTTAAGCAAAACAGAGCCTTAAATGGAAATTATGTTCATCATACTCATCAAGCATTGAATTACGAAATGTTTAAAAAATTTCCGGAAAAACAAAAAAAGATGTTCCCCCTTCTCTGGCGGGATATCTACTACTATCCTGGAAGGGAAGGGCTGCAGAGTCGTCGCTTATGCAGGCGACGTTGCTATAGCTGTTTCGGGAAGGTACCTGACCACTCTAAGGGAGTTGCTGTAAAATGCCCTTGCTAAACTTCCCAAATGGGCTCATAAACGGGGGTAAACGCTCAAAAAACTGAACTGGTTCTCTTCATTAGGAAATATTAAATTCCTTACTTAGGCTCTCCTAAACTTAATGGAACCAGCCTCGTTTTTAAATACAAACCAAAATACCTGGGTCTTATTTTGGATAAGAACCTTACCTGGAAGCCCAACATCCAGGAACGCATTAAGAAGAAGATTTTAGCTTTAAACTCTTGCAAGAAGGCCATTGGTAAGAATTGGGGAATGCAACCTCGCATAACTAACTGGCTCTATATATTCATTATCAGGTCCATATTTATGTACGGCGTGATTGTTTGGTGGTCAGCTCTCTTCAAAGCTATACACCGCAACTAGCTAGTGGAAATACAGAGATCAGCTTGCCTGTGCATTAGTGGTGTACTTCGACCCACTAGACATTCTGTTCCATATGATACCACTGACCTCTTTGGCAAGCAAATGGCAGCCAGTGTGGCCATTCGACCAGCATATCCACGGCCACTTCATAATTCTTCAGAACCTAGAATTCATTCCAGAAAACACCGACTACACACTCCCCATCTATGCTGGATACCGGGTAAAGAATCATTACATTTCTACATGGATCGACGAAAATCGATGGGTGACGGGGTTTTCTCCGACATGCATTTCTTTCCGTCTCCCCGATCAAAGAAGCTCTATCTTGGCTGAAATGGAATGTAATATCTACTAAGGATATTAGTATCTTCACTGACAGTCAAACCGCTATAACATCTCTGGAATCGATCTCTTCCACATCAAAGGTCGGTTTAGATTGCCGCACGTCTCTTAACGAGATGGCAGAGCAATTCAACATTCACTTGTGTTGGCTGCCTGGGCATAGGGACATCCCAGGGAACTGTAGGACTGATGATCTTGCCAGGCAGGACACAAAAGGGGAATCTCGGCAAGTCTCTAACTATATGTAAACAATTGCTCAAGCTAAATGCTATCCAAGAGACAGATTTGGCCTCAGCTGGATCAGAAATGCTCGAAGGGGTTGGTCTCCCTTAGCAGGACGCATACGAGTATCAGTACAACAATTGGTGTCATTACGGGATACTGTCTCATTGGAAGGCACGCCACAAGGCTCGGTCTTTCCTCTAACGACAGGAGGAGGCAATTCTCTATATTTATATTTTTCCAGCACAGGGGCGTTTGAAAAAGGGAGAACAGGAACCGAGAAGATGCCTGTGCACGTCGGCTTTTCAATATGCTCTCTAGCTTGCTGGCTGTATAAGCATTGACCTAATTTTATATATGTGCGTTCAAAGTTGGCCTGTATCGATAAAGCTGAGATTTTTGAAAATACAAAGTGGAAAAAACCAACGCTAGATTTGTCAATATTTGGTCCATGAATATGCACAGCGTTCTGATAAACAGATCGAAATACATGATACATTTATTCATATTTTTTCTTGATTTCGATAGGTTAGGTTAGGTTGAAGTGGCTGTCAGCAAAAGAAGCCAACACACTTAGACCAATAATGGGTCCATTGTGATACCACATGTGTTTGGAACGCGACCTCTAAGCGTAGAATGTACCTAACGTCAATATTATTCAGATCATTTAGGTCATTGAAACAGAAGGCTCCTAAGTGGAGTTTCCTTCTTTGGGAGATAGCTGGGCAGTTGCAAAGGAGGTGAAGAATAGTCTCTTCCTCTTCGTTGTCCATGCAGAAATCGTTAGAGAATACGCCAAGCCTTGCTGCATACTTGCCTATTAGACAGTGTAAAGTAATGACACCTATAACAGTATGAATATGCTTCCTAATTTTTTTTTTTTTTTTTTTTTTGTTATAATTTGCGCGTGTTAAAGGGGATATGAATACCCTTGTACTAATTTTTAGAACACCTGCGTTTTGTGGAAAGGGGGGAAAACAGAGAGAAAACAGAGTGGTGTAGTTTGAAACTCAGGTGGAATTAAGTTTCTGTAAACTCCAAGGGTGGCTTTCTATATAACTGACGAGTATTTTGTTTTGTTTTCGCTATTATTGTCGTTGCTTATGATTCACAGAATTTTTTTCCGTCCTCCTGATGTCATCATCACTATCAAGTTGCAGTTTAGCCATATGACGACTCTACTGCCAGTGTTATGACTTCACAGTGGAGTTGACTTAGCTTTCACAAGTGATAGACTCTTTTATTTATTTCATACGAAATAAATAGATGATTCTTGACATCAGGATTCGAACCGTGAATCAAAAGCGTGACAAGCGATGATGTTACCACTACACCACCGCCACCCTCAAAGATTTAGAGAATTTAGAGAAATCAAATTCCTAGAGCGTTTCAGATCCAGCATGGACCAAATCTGTTTTGTCGCTAGACAAGTTGTACTCCTTGTCCACCTAGAATTTGTCTTTAAGGTAGCATCCAGCTTTAATTTAAGTTTGCATGTAGCGATCGGCATACCCAGTAAGCTTTTGCTAGCAAGGACGGTTATTGTTGTTCCATGTCTGGCAAGTTCGTCAGCCTTACAATTCCCTGGAATATCCTCATGCCCCGGCACCCAAATTAGGTGAATACACGCTACAATGGTTTGGGAGACGAAACGAGAGGTTTAAATTAAGCCTATCAGAGAAGACACAACCACCCACCCCGTCGTTAGGTTTTAAACAGTCAGTATAAAAATGTACCGACTTATCTTCCGTGTAGCCACCTTCTTCCCAGAATGCTATGGAAGGGATGGTAACTTGGAAGTTTTTGCCAAAATTTAACGTGGGGATGGTGTAGTCAATGTCTTCAGGGAAGATGTTAAATTTATTTAAGATGCAGGAGTGGCCATACATTTTATTAGACCACTGTGAAGTAGCTATAAGCCGAATAGCTGAGTTAGCTGCCATTTGCCTGCCATAAATATCAAGGGGTGTTAAATGAAAAGAATGTCCATAGCTGCGGAAGGTGTCGTCCGCAGTGCTCCACTAACGCACAGACAAGCTGAACGTTGGACTTTGCTAAATAACAGTCCACCAGACAACTACCCCGTACATGAGGATCGGTCCAATTACCGAGATATAAAGCCAGTGAGTTAGTCTGGGTTGTAAGTCCCATTTGCACCAGATTTTTTGCAAGAGAAGAGAGCGACAGTGTCTTTCTTAATTCTTTCTTGTATATTCCTTAGTTTCCTATCCAAAATAAGACCCAGGTATTTTGCTTCGTTGGAGAAAATTAAGCTTGTTCCATTAAGGTATGGAGGGTCAATAGGTGGGATTTTGTATTTCCTTGAAAAGAGGACTAGTTCGGTTTCGTGGGGGTTCACTCCTAGACCACACCGAGCTGTCCATCTAGATAGCTTATTCAAAGCGTTTTGTAGGAGCTCTTTTAAGGTAGTGCGGTGTTTACCGGAGACTGCTATAGCAACATCGTCCGCATAAGCGATAACTTCGCAACCCTCAGCTCCCAGGATTAACAGTAATTCATTGACCACCAGATTCCAAAGAAGTGGGGATAGGACGCCCCCTTGAGGGGTACCCCTACTGACATATCTTCTGACAGATGACCCACCCAGCTTTGAGTTGATAATCCGACCATTAAGCAGTCAATTAATCAGCTCTCCAAGTGAACTATCTATCTTCATATTTGACAGTGCTTTGATTTCGATATCTCTGTGCATAATTATATATTCCACACATGCCAGGGCATATGTACATACAGTAAAATTCGAAAAAGAAAAAATATTTTTTTTTATTTTATAAAATTTGGAATGCCACTCGTATGGATGATAAATTTGGGTGAAGTTTGAAATGCAACATTTGCTCGTACTTAGCTCAGCAAAAAATGTATTGCTCAGCGATTATTTGGTGTAGATACGAGTACACCGATTCACTTTTTCTGCTGATTTGAAGTTTCTTTTGCTGGTAAACAAAATGACTGTTTGCTGATTGGAAATTGATTTAATTGCTCACCAAAATGCGTATTAAATTTGAAACGTGTTGGAAAGCAAATATATGCTTTGCAAAATTATTAGGGTGAATATTTGAAGTATGCCTGTGGAGGATGTGTTTGTAGGATTTTCTACGACAGGCGGATGTGTTGGATTGGGTTTGCTTCTAATCCAAAGATAGTCATTTGGGCAATTAGTTAACTGTTTGAGCCGCGAACGATTACATCTTGAAGAATTTCCCAAACCTAAATGCACCGAGCAACATATATACGGTTGCTTGAAGGAAGCATCAGCTAAGTTCAAATTTGAGATATGACCCCAAGCCTTTATGTCGGACAAAACAGAAGCGATGACCATCAAAGCTAGACCCCTAGCTGTTTCGTCACGAGTTGCATCAGTCTCACTTATTCGGATTCGAACATTGGTTCGTCTAAAGCCAAGTCTTTAAGGACAAAATTCGGTTAAGAAACCTGTGATCCAGAGTCTATTAGAAAGCGAAATAGGTGATACTTTTCGTGACTATCGAGAACTTTACCAACCGCTGTAGGTAGTAAAGTGTGTGATGGTGTGGTTTGTGTCGAGATGAGTTGGATGCGACGATGAGACGATGAAGATGAAGAGTCAGATGATTATATTATTTCAAGAGCTACTCGTAGTTGAGACAAAGTGTGCACAAAAGTACGGCGCCAAGAATTGCAGCTTTTTAGCGAAATTTTGATTGAAAACGAGCTGAGTTGTGACCACTCCATAATCAATTAAAATAGTCTTTTTGTCTTGACCAACTCTATTTTGTGCCTATACCCGTTGCAATGAATTCTGCATATTGCGAAAGAGAGTGCATACTCTTGAAAGCTGGGGGCCTTTTCATATATTCAGGAATATTTCCAAGATTCTATTGCCTCACAGCGTCATTCAAGAAAGGTTAAGAACTGCGTTATAGTGGGGTATTCGAAGTCAACACTATATGCTGACCAAGCCTGTCGAGTGTCAGGATCCATTTTGCTAACTAACGCCTAGATCATCCATGGATCTCTTTCTAAAGAATTCAGAGAATTGAGACCTCGTACAACCTCATCGGCGCAGTCATAAATTTTGCGAAGAGTTTCATAAAGATTTCCACAAGATTGTTGATAATGTACTGTGGCCTATTGTACATATTTTCAAGTCTTTGGCATGCTTGTTCATAAGTGACATCAGACAATGGAATATGGTTTAGCAAATTTAGGGCATCACAAGTTGTCAAGTTGGTGACAAGTTTGGTTTATTATGAACTGAACTCTCAAACACGTCCCGAAACAATGGCTACTCATGATAATTTCCTGAGAAGGGTTCACATGACCTAGCTGTGACGTAGAGTGTGAAACAAACTACGCCACACTTAGATCAGTATAGATCCATTGTGATACCCAAGGAGTGAGGCTTCCCCACTCTATGGGTTCTTAAACCAATCCGATGCATTTATAAATTTGGTAATCTTATTTACCGATACATTTGAACATTCTTCTAAGTCTTGGAAGAAATATTTGCCTAGTATTTTGAATCTAAGGTGGTAGAGTCCTGGACAATGGCACAGGAAGTGAGGTGTATCTTCGTGTACGTCCTCATTGCCACAGCCTCTACATATATCTTCTTCGCTAATTCCCAATTTCTTTGTGTGATAACGTAAAAAGTTGTGTCCAGTTATCATCGCCACTAAACCAGATAAGATATATCTGTTGAAGTGTAGGATTTGCTGTACGATTTTTATCGTAGAGCGGCCAGAGTTTTCTTGTAATTATACAGGATTCTAATGATCTCCATCTACTATTTGCTATGGCAATCATTTTATTTCTAACTTCTTGATTCAGGTTGCAGGGTGGTGTCTTAACTGACGGGTCAGCTCGTTCAAGATTTAGAGCTGAACCCTCCCTTGCCAGCTCGTCAGCTTTCTCATTTCCTGAAACGCCATTATGTCCATCTACCCAGCAGAGCTTTACATTGTGTTGCGTACCAAGAACCCGCAGCTCTTCGCGACAGCAGCGCACAAGCTTCGATTTTATTTGCGTGGCGGAAATCGCTTTTATCGCTGCCTGGCTGTCAATGAAAAATGTAATATCATCTGGTGGTATAGCTTTCATTGCAGCAGTTGCCACCGCCAAGACCTCCGCTTGAAAAACACTGCTATAGTCTGGAAGCGGAATTGACTTGTTCAAATTGAGTTTTTCAGAAAAAAACCCTGCACCTACTCCCACGTCTATCTTAGATCCATCAGTGTAGATGGAGATGGAGTTGTCATTTAGCGGGATATTAGTTTCCCATTCCTCTCGACTCGGAAATGAACTAGAAAACGGCTTATGAAAGTCTAAATAGGGCACCATATAGTCTGTGCTAACATCTCCGCCCATGGATTTGCGTATGCCCCATCAGGCTTGACCTCCAACCTTCAGATTGGCTGAATCTTAGAGCACTTCTAGCTGCAGATTCCAGCACAAATAGGTCTAAAGGTAATAGATTGAGTATGGGCTCTAATCCCCCAGTTGGTGTGGTTCTCATAGTTCCTGTGACACCAATGCACGCCATTCTTTGTACTCTCGTTAGTATCTTGAGGTTTGTGACCTTACTTGCGGGTGGCCACCATACTAGGCTGCCGTATGTCAGTATAGGTCTCACAACTGCTGTGTAGAGCCAGAAAATGACTTTTGGTTTGGGCCCCCAAGTTTTTCCAAATATTCTGCTACAAGTATAGAGAGCTATCATAGCTTTCCTTGCTCTCTCCCTTGTGTTTAGTCCCCAGTTTAGTTTCTGGTCTAGTATTAACCCTAGATATTTAGCTCTATCAGAAATTTTAAGAGGAGTGCCTTCTAAGCTAACAATTTCGGTAACCTTTTCCATAAAGGTTCCAAGTTTGGTTAACGAGCCCATTAAATTACTGCGAATCGAGCGCGAAAGCGAAACACTGAGAAACACGCGTGCAAATTTTAATGCAGATCTAATAACGTATACATGTGGATCTGACTTCCTAGTTTTAATTAGCGGTTCAATTGTGGATTACATTCCCACAGTTGTAGCAAAACTCAATTTTTAAAGCACTCTCAACTACATACTATAATATAATTTAAGTATCCGAATACGACCATCCTTTGAGAGCATAGAATTTTCGTCGAAGATATATTTCTAAGCTCTTCTGTTTGCTTTCTAAATTAATGAAATCCCCGATGGGAACTCGTACTCCAGGGACCTCTGAAAATCGCCAGTGACTCACATTTAAAAAATTTGTTTAGTCATGGCTTTCTAAAATATTCATAGGGTACTATTTTGATGACCTATTTGGAGATAATGCACAAAACAAGGAGTGTAGGGGATACTAAAGCATCCCCCAAAGCGGTTTAACTAATTCCCCAAGTTATTAACGAAAATTATCACAGGATTTTATAGTTCCGTCGCCGTAATAATAATAATTTTATGCTCCCTAATCTCATTGATTTTCCTATAAAAATTCCTCCCAACCCCCTCATCGCATCCCGGTTCGTTTAATCAAATATCCTTCCCTAACCACCTCATCATTTCCTCAATTGTTTCCATTTCCAGCCATTCATTGAAATCCCTTTATCTAGGTCAATTCACCCCCCATGTTGACTAATTTTATTTCCGGTTTATATATGCACAACAGTTCAGGAGAACCCCTGCAGTGTCCGACAATATAATACAAAACCAGGCAAAGCCCGCAGAGAGGGCGGATTAGACAGAAATGAGGTCTTACATGACAACTTACATGATGAAGGATTCCAAAATTTACCCACACACACACACAAGGAGAGTAGAAGAGAAATTTTACACAAATTGCATTGCACAAAATTATTTTGCAAATGAATCCTGTGGTGTGGCACTAACCGATCCACCCAACCATCCCATACCCATCTCAGCGTAAAAAAAAAATTAATTAGGTAATAAAACATTTATAAGGCAATACCAAACACACACACACAAACACATGCGACATCCGGTAAAAGGATGACAAGCAACAATAGCCAATGATGATGATGATAACGATTATGAGGGGCCCGAGAGTTTAGCGGAAGTAACGTAAATTAGGGGTGCGTGTCGGCCATTTGTGGTTATAACTGCCTTTGGAGAGATTTTTATCGCCTAGCACTTCCAGCAGGGTGTGAAGACTATGACCGCAAGAATTCGTGCTCTATCTCGAGACTATCAAACCATTCCCCCTATGGACAGATACAGTTCGACACCCTTCGAAACCCAATGTCTTGTCAATTAATCGTCGGCCCAACAATACAGCCGTATCATCTTTCGCCCCCACAGTGCAGAGGTGTTGGCTAAAAATGTTATTTCTCGGTGATACGGTGTGCATTCGAATTAGTTTAATAGTTTTCGGGGTGAGTGGGTGGGTCACTGGGCTAAGGATGGGTGGCTATTTCGGCCTGGTGATGAATTTTTATGTTCGAAATCACTCAAAGCGCAGTAGGAAATTTGTTTGCTTTTTTTTTCCCCGTTGTGCGTGTTTGTCATTTTTTTGGCCTCGTCCTGTTACTGGCGTTTTTACTGCTATTGTCGGTCATAAAATGACACACAAACTCACCATACCCATACACAGATCACCATATACAGTGGCAATAAAAAGTCACTCAGCTGTTTTATTGGTTTTCCATAAGCTTACAACGATCTGTGGCTGTGTTCGCTCGCAGAGGAGCTACTAAAAATGGAATATTCATTTCATCCCCACGGATTTATGGTCAGGGTGGATATAAACACGAGAGCTAGATGGCAAGGAATCGCTTATAGATGACAGTTGTTGGTAAGGGAGGTTGACGGTGTGCGTGTTGTCTTCTAATGTTTTATTGGTTTTTAGGATTTTTTTTATTCCCCCTGTTGTTTTGCTTTTTCCCTGGAACATATCTAGGAAATATCTAAATCTCTCTTAAGCATCATTAATTACAAAGATCCACAATTTAAACCGAAAGCCAAACAAACAAGGACGACGATAAATGGGGAATGATGATTCACCAAACATGGTTAAATTGGCTGGATATGCCAAATGGATGGACCAAAAATTTGATATGCAAATTCTTTTTTTTTTATCTTGTTCGTTTTGCATTGGGAATTGAATTTCATTGGGATTCCTCGGTGTGACTGATAGGCTATATGAGGATGTAGGTATGCTGTTTTCAATAAATTTGATTCTCTCAAGCAGAAATGTTTGTTTTGATACTGATTTTGATTGAGACGATGGCAGAGATGTGACCATAATGGTATTTCATAGACCAATATTATTGGTTTGAACCAGTTGAATGGGATGGACAGTCCTTTCTGTGTGGTTGAAAGGGGTATTGTGATTGACTTAGCAGTTGCTGCATTTTGTCAATTCGGTAGTCGGATTGAATGCAGATTGCACAATTTGCGGTAAGAATTTGATTGAAAAGTCAGTCAGTCTGCTAAAGATGATAATTGATCCTTGAAGTCATCGTAATGGGTTCAAATCATTAAGTAACCTTTTTCGGTCGTCAGAGTTAACAAATATACACATGAAAAGAAGGGGAAATGAATCAAAAAATGATTGAAAAGGCACTGAACAATGTGTGTCTATATTATAAACGTTGATGTAAGGAAACACAACTTGGTGGCTGAATTGCAGAGTCTCAACAAGGTAAGACGAACTTAATCTTAGGCTGTGATGCTAACGTCCATCATACTATTTGGGGTAGTTTAGATACTAACAGTATAGGCGAGATTTTGTTCAACTATATCCTAAATACTAACCTAACTATATGTAATCGTGGCAATTCACCAACTTTTATTACAACCAATAGAAGGGAGGTTCTTGATATAACACTCTTATCTGCAAATAGCACCGCAACAATCTCGAACTGGATGGTATCCGACAAGGCGTCACTGTCTGACTACTGTTGGATACTCTTCGATTTGATTCCCGGCGCTCTGGGTAGGAAGGCTTTTCGAAACCCGCGCAGAGCTAACTGGAAAAAATTCAACTAAGGGCTAGGAAGATCTCTTGGACCTCACCCTGGGGAAATCACCAAGTCCACGAAAGACATCGATAAGGTGGTAGATGATCTTACCAGTAAGCTCAACTGCGCCAGCGGAAGAAATCACGCACCCTGGTATAATTCGAAAATAGCAGAGCATCTGCGCACCTCAAGACATATGTAGCTGTAACCTCGCTAAAGAGGGAACTATTGAGTGTCAACACAAAAAAACGCTAAGCTTCTAAAAAAGGAAATAAAATTCACTAAGAAGAAAATTCCTGGAGAAGCTTCTGTGACTCCAAAGAATGCACCACAGAGGCGGCTCGATTGAGGAAGGTTCTCACCAAAACTCCATTACATGTGTTTTCTATTAAGAACTGTAATGGCAGCTGGACAGACTCTTACGAAAATACTCCTGAAGCTCTCCTGAAATGTCACTTTCCTGGGTGTGAAGAGGCAGGGACATACTGTCCGGCAATCACATCTATGCCAGCTAACATTGAGACTGAAACTATCGACAATTTGATTGACGATCAGAACGATTGTGGGCAATCAAATCGTTTGAACCATATTAAGCACCCGGTATTGACGAGATACATCCTATAATGTTACAAGAATCGGGGAAATGTATTATTCCATGGCTCAAGTACATCTATGGTTGGTGCATTCCTTGACATCGAAGGGGCTTTTAATAAAATAAGTACCGAAACTATAGTAGACACTCTGCGCAGGGCCCAAATACACTCGGGTATATGCAGGTGGATTGAACTAATGCTTAGTACCCGCATAATCAACTCCACATTAGGGGGCATAAGGAGAAGAAAGCGAGTCTAGCGGGGCACACACACCCCACAAGGCGGAGTCCTTTCACCACACTTATGGCTTCTAGTAGGGAATGAGATGTTAGATATACTATCATGAAATGGTTTCACCGTAGCGGCCTATGTTGATGATGTTGCCATCTTGGTATCCAGAAAGTTCCTTCCGGTACTCAGCGAACTACTCAATTATGCAGGGGTCTGGAAGTGAATCCGGCGAAAACCGAGTTATTGCCATTTACAGGGAGAAGATCGATACCAGAATAATATAAATGGTATCAAGCTGATACCTCAAGAGCCTTCGGGAAATCTTGGGGTTTTAAGCACACTGGCTTTACACTGCGGTAGTAAGACCCATTTTGATCTATGGTTCGATTGTCTGGTGGAAAACGCTCGAGAAGAAATACTAAATTGAAACTGTTACAAAGATTCAACGGGCAGGCTGTCTGGTGACGGGTGACGGGATCGATGAGATCAACACCGACAGCAGCTCTGGAAACAATACTGAATCTTCTTAAACTTGACATATACTGCGGGAACACGGCCACCAAAACTGCACTAAGACTAAGGGAAGTCGGTCTATTTAAAGCTAAACCCTACGGTCATGCCTCAATTCTATACCGATGGAATGTATTGAGACTCCGGACGGAAACGGACTACATCATTCCCATACCAAACTACAACCGAAAGTTCTCTATTAGAATTCCTAGCAGGGAGGAATGGGATGAGGGAAGAGTCTGTTTCGAAAACGAACTGGCCATCTTTACTGACGGATCCAAAATGACTGCCGGTACTGGTGCCGACGTCTACTGTGTTTCTCGAAACATACATCGCTCGTTTAGACTTAAGGATGGTTGCAGTGTCTTCCAAGCCGAAATTGCTGCAATAAAACAAGCTGTGGATGTGATTATTGAGGAAGATACTTCAGGGCAAATAATCAGCATCTATGTTGACAGCCAAGCGGCCATTAAGGTGTTACAGTCAACGTCACTAAGATCCAAGGTCGTACAAATTTGTAAAAAAAACGACTGCATGTTATGTCAGCGGCCAACACAGTGACCCTGTGCTGGGTACCGGGCCACATGGATATCTCCGGTAACGAAAATGCGGACGGACTAGTCAGAGAAGGTTCACTTATAAGCCCTTCGCGGGTCCTTTCCGAGGCTAATGTACCGCTCAGCACACTATACATTGAGATAGACATCGAGCCTAATGATTAAGCTAATGTACGCTGGTGTCGATTAGATGCTTGCGCTACAGCCAAATCAGTCTACGACAAAAAGAGATTTATCAATCTTAAAGAACTAAGTCGAAGGGATATCCGCATAGCTGTTGTTGTCGTGACAGGACACTGTGTGATAGGCAATCACGCAACACGGCTAGGGCTACCTCATAACGACTACTGTAAAAGCTGCAGGAACGTAGAGGAAATGAAGTCCGTTTATCATCTCCTGTGTGATTGTCCATCTCTGACCATCAAAAGAAGCCGTGCTTTTGGCAGATACTTCTTTTCAGAGCTGGATGAGCTAGATAGCATTGAGCTGGGTGGTTTAGCCTAGTGGTCGAAGATTGAAATTTTTAGGTTCCTAGGGTTCTAAATATTGGGCACAATGGACTCGTAGTGGTCTAAGTGGGCTATTAACAACCCTGTCAACAAGGGCACCTAGGTAGGTAGGTAGGTAGGTGTGGTTGTGACAGCATGCTATGCTGAAACATAATTAGCGCAGAGGCGCCGTTTTAATACCACAACTCAAGTCACCTAATTTGTTGTAAAAACTGACGTTGGACTTGTGTGAAAGGAAAGAAAAGATTATTTAAATCCACCCCGTGCCATTGAGGAAACTAATGATGTCCCCGATGCTTGTCTCCGCTAGCTCACTAATATTATCAAAAAGGTGTCTGCCAAGTATACGGTGTCTGACCCTACTAAGGGCCGGACACTTACAAAGGAAGTGAAGGATTGTTTCAGGCTCGTTGGTCATGTTGCACGACAAAGTGCATTAAAAGTAATGCCCAGTCTGGCTGCGTGGACCCCTATGGGCCAATGGCCAGTGCTAATTACCAGAACTCTAGCAATATCTGCCCGGTTTCTTTTTAATTGCTCTTGTGTTCTGCGCCAGTTATACTTGGGCCACATCTGCCCGGATATGATACAGTTCTGCAACCCTCGCCATCTATAATCAGCATCTGCAAGGCAATGAGCAAAGATTCTACCCTTAAGGGCCCCTAACGGAATGTTGACATCCTCCGCACGGGAGCAATCAAGGGCAGATCTGTGCCTCGCCAATTCATCAGCCCTTTCGTTTCCGTCAATGTTACTATAACCAGGTACCCAGATGAGGCTGATCCTAGACCGATGACCGAGTGCGGCAAGCTCCTCCTTGCATTGTTCAACAAGTTTGGAGGAGGAAGCCGCAGATACGATGGCTTTGATAGCGGCCTGGCTATCAATGAAAATGGCTATGGTGTTAAGTTGTATCGATGTATGTTTGAGGAGATGGCACGCCTCTCGTACAGCAAGAACTTCCGCCTGGAATACGCTGCATGAATTGGGTAGACGGAATGAACTAGAGATATTGAGGGTTTCAGAGAAGATTCCCGCCCCTACCCTGCAATCCATTTTCGACCCGTCAGTGAAAATTGTTGTTTTGAACTCGTTAGTCACCGTGCCACATTTCCATTCCGCCCTGGAAGGGAATCTCACCGTGGCAACATTGCGAAAGTTCACCCTGGGAATTATGTAGTCGGTCGGATTTGTGGCCATAGAGACTATCGCACCAGCTACCTGTATCTCTTAATCTAACCGCACTACATGCTGATATGTACTTTATATGAAGGTCGAGTGGTATAAGGTGAAGGATTACGTTCAAGGCTTCAGTTGGGCATGTTCTCATCGCCCCTGTAGCACCTAGAGCCGCAGTCCTTTGTACTTTGTTGATGAGTTTAGTAATGTATGTTTTCTTAACCGCCGGCCACCAAACTAGCGATCCATAGGAAAGAATAGGGCGCACCACCACAGCGTACATCCAAATGACCATCTTCGGACGGAGTCCCCATTTCTTACCGAATGTTTTGCTACAAGCATAAAAGGCCACACAGGCTTTCTTTACCCGCTGTTCAATGTTAGCCTTCCAGCTTAATTTAGGGTCGAGTACCACACCTAGATACCTAGCACTAGATAATAAAGAGAGTAATTGGTTATTAAGCCGTGGAGGCGTGAAAGCCGGTATTTTGATTTTTTTGGTAAAGAGCATCGGTTCAGTTTTGCTAGGATTGACGCTAAGTCCACATCCAGTGGTCCATGTGCTAATCTTATCCAAGGCACCTTCCATAATCTCACTGATACCAACACTACCACATCATCCGCATATGCGAACACCTTGACACCGTCTCGGACAAGCCTACACAGTATTTTATTGATTACTATAAGCCAAAGAAGGGGAGAGATAACCCCACCCTGAGGAGTTCCCCTTACAATGGATATGGTGGAAACACTATTACCAAGTGTCGATTGAATGATTCTGGTTTTTAGGATAGTCACTATCCACTTCCTAATAAACTCCCTTACACCCAGTTGGGACAGAGCTTCCTGAATCGATTCAGTACTAACGTTATTGAAAGCACCTTCAACATCTAAAAAGGTGGCAAGAGTAAATTGTTTGTAGTGTATTGTCTTTTCTATCGTACGCACAACTTTATGGGGCGCCATCTCAGTCGATCGCCCCTTAGTGTACGCATGCTGAGATTTCGATAGAAGGGATGAATTTATTGTATTACGGATGTGCGTATCTAATATATGTTCCAATGCCTAAAGGAAGAAAAACAAGGGCACCTAGATACCTAACATAACCTATTCTAATTGCTTCGAGCGAATGCTTTCCCCAGTAAGAACGAACGTTTGGGTAGCGATTCAACAGACATGATGAACACAATTCCCAGAAATTTGCGAACCTCTTGCTTATCGGTGACAAATCGAGTCATTTGTTCAACCAGATACTCGTACTGCATGAATTCATCGGTCACGAAATAATGAAAGCAATCGAATGGTCTTTTCAGTGACTTCATTTCATCTGGCAGCTCTTTCACGCCACGGAAAACGACTTCGTTTATATGCAGCTGCAAATTTTTCTTACTCCACAACATGAAAAGTGAGGCAAAAGATACTGCAATGTCCCAAAGGTACCAAAAATAATTAAAGGCTCTGCCTCGTCGACCATACCAAAGCTTGTCTTCAACGTCAAACAAATCAAGGACTCCAAGGAGAAAGCTAATCTGCTAGCTGCAATATTCGTAGCAAATTCCACCTTATCTGACAGCTCTCTCTCACCACCTATGCTGAATCCGGTTCAATATTCTTTGGGACAAAATATTTGGAACCCTTTTAGCAGCTCGAGTTCTTAAAGATCTCAATTGTAACAAATCATCAGGTCTAGATGGGAAATCTCCTCTTGTTTTGAAGAGGTGTTCTTCTACCCTTGCCTCTACGAAAGCTCTTCCACTTATCGTAATCTACAGCCGTCTTTCCAGACGACGTAGTGCTGCTGGCTACAGGCAAATTTCCCCCAATCCTTAGCGAACAATTAGAAGGGGCATTAAAAACCTAAAAATACAAAGGCTAGCGTACATTACAACCACTAGTGCAAGGAGAACAGCAGGACTCGAGGCCATCGTCAATCTGCTTCCGCTAGACATCTACATACGAGTATCGGCGGCTATTAGTGCCCTACAATCAGTCAATCAGACAGCTGGAGATCAAATACAATGGGTCACACTAGGATCGTAGAAACATATGGCCAATATATCTACTACTGATTGCACCATACCATACCTAGACTTTATAAGACCTTTCTCAAGTACCTACTCGAATAGGGATGAATGGAGAAGCGGTATATTACCCAATACATAATCTACAGCGGTATATAATCATACAATCAGAATGGAAACAGGCCTAGGTGCGGGTATCTACTCCGAGCCGCTGGGTATATCAAAATCATTCCGACTTTCGAACCGCAATTTTCCAGGCAGAGACAATAGCAGCCCGTGAGACTGCGATGAAGGCAATACCACAAGACGATATCACCTTTTTCATCGACAGCCAGGCAGCAATATAAACGATTACTGCTACAGAAATAAAAGCTTGTGAAGTGCTGTCGAGAAGATGTCAAGGTTCTTTGAACACAGCGCAAGGTAAAACTCTGCTGGGTCCTTGAACTCGAAGGCATACCAGAGAATGAGAAAGCGGACGAACTGGCAAGAAGAGGTTCGGCATTAAGCTCTGACCAATCTGACTCCTCGGTGTCATCCCGCCTTGCACACTAACGCTCGGAGTACGGACTAAAGCTCTTAGAGAGGTAAGAAACAGGTGGACCTCTCTTGTGTTACCGCTAGAAAACTGTTGCCCATTTACGATAAAGCCAGGATCAAGAGAAAAATCCCTATCTACCCTTGTAGGAGCGATTACGGGGCATAATACTCTGCGGTATCATATGAAAAAGCTACCTATGAGTATAATGGAAGAAGGCGGTGACGAGGAAGTTTACGAGAATACAACCAACTTTCTTTGCCACTGCCCAGCCCTCTACAATCAAAGAAATAAATTCGACACTTCTTCCAGGATCTAGAAGAAATATCTGGCAAACCAGTGAATGGCCACATGAACTTCATCAAATCCACAGAATGGTTTGTATCATAAAAACACTAAGTAGGTTATATTAGGTTAGGTTGAGGAACTGTGCACCTCGAAAGGTGCTTACATGGGGCCTGTTGGTCCATTGTGGTTCCCCTCGTGTTATGTTACCGCATCTAACACTGTTTCTAGTTGGCTGGTTCTTACTCGAACCAGCGTGTGCTCCTTATGAATCTCGTTAAGTCCATCAGCGATGCATTTACCAAGTTACCCAGTTCTCCGAAGAGTTTCTTTCCCATATGGACGAGGCGACGGTTGTGGAGATTTTGGCAGTCGCAGAGCAGGTGTTTGATGGTTTTTATTTCTTCCTCATTTTGACGGCTCTTGCAGTAGTCTGGCCGCAGTGCCAATCGCACAATGTCCAGTCAGTACACCTATCAAGATGCGAATTTGCTTTTTTCCCATAGCTAGTAAGCATTTGGTTCTCCCCTCACTTAATTGTGGCCATAGGCTGCGGGATATAACACAATCACGTCTCGATAAACAAGCAGTGTTGGTTCGTTCCCTGGTCTTAAGATTTATTTTCTTTTTCATTACACCAATAGGGATGTCTATTTATGTGTAAGTATGTTCTGTATATAGTGCTGATTCTTTCCTGACTAGTTCATCTGTATCTCATTCCCTTCTATATCACTATGCCCGGGAATCCAGCAGAAATTGACCACGTGGATGTTGCTAGGTTTGTTGAAGCTTTTACGACATTTACATACTGCCCTAGATCTAATTGTCTCGCTGTCCAGTGCTTCGATTGCTGCCTGACTGTCCACGAAAATTGTAATCAGAGATGGATTTATTTTCTTTGTGAGGATTGTCAACACTGCTCTATTAATGGCAAACAATTCCAGTAAGTAAGGTTAAATGCAACAATTAACTATACTGCATAGTGCATAGTGTATCTACTTTTGGTCTTAGTGTACTTCATCGAGGGCCAAACCGAGTAAGTAACATCTTGCATTCTGCTTTTTACTACAATTTAATCTAAAAGAAATCACTGTGCCACGCCCACATTTTCCTAGGGATAATAATAATTTGTATTCTAGTTGCATTTGAATTTATGTGATAGTGTTTGAGGTGAACGGTCGTGGTTCTTCTTTGCTCCTAAACTTTAATCAAATTGTGGTTCTTAAGTCACTAAAAAGTGTAAAGCACAGATTCTTTAATTTTTATTAGCATCATATAGTGTTTTTTTTTTTTTTTTTTACTAACATTTAATCAATTCCATATTAATTATGCCTTGTAAGTGTGGACATAAAGTAGAAAGAACCGGCGCAAAAATCCAATGCGCAGTGCGCAAAGTTTACTAGCTACCTAGCTTGTGTAAATTTACAGCAAAGTGATATTGAATAAATGAAAACAAACAATATTTCGTATCGGTGTATTTCTTATGATCAACGTAGGCGGAAATCAGTACATTCACCACCGCTTACTCCGCGAAGAGAAAATTCAGTTAACGTCGAATGTATCACTCTCTTCATTGGGTACAGGGTCATCTCCCAATGTTGATAAAAACATAAATATTTCCACTGCCGCTATCACACTCGATGTTCTTTACAACGAAATCATCGCTCTCAAGGAAGTTAATTCAAATGCACTGCTACTTATAAACACCATTCAAGAGGAAAATAAATCACTTTCGAATAAGGTAAACAAACTACAAAGCATTGTAAATTCATTGCAACAGTAACCTTTGAGGAAATGTGTTGATGTCCTCGGTGTTAACGTAAACAACGTAAGGGTGGCCTTGGTGTAGTAGTAACATCAACGCTTGTCACGCTCTTGGTTCACGGTTCAAATCCTGCTCTACAACAATCATCTATTTATTTCGTCTGAAATAAATAAAAAAGCCGATCAATTGCGAAAGCCTAGTCAACTCTACTGCGAAGGCATAACACTGGCAGTAGAATTGTCATATGGCTTAAATGCAACTTAATCGTGATGATGACATCAAGTGGAGGGAAAAAAAATACTGTGAATCATAAGCAACGACAAAAAGCAAAAACAAACAAGCTCCCAGTTATCTGGACGCCACCCTTGGAGTTTACTGAAACTTAATATCACCTAATTAATCTACACCAATCTTTCTTTCTATCTCTCTCAGTTTCTACAAACGCCCGTGCCCTGAAATAATTTAATGGTATTCATATCCCATTTGACGTGCGCAAATTATAAAAAAAAAAAAAAAAAAAAAAAAAAAAAACAGAATGCCTTGGACTCAGCTGTCAAATTACTGACGGATGGCTTAGGTAAAAACATTTCTCCTGGAGACATTAAATCGTGCTATGTTAAGAAGATTGTCAGAAAGCCGCTGAATAACTCAACCTCTACATGCACTAAATCAATGGGTGTTTTGCGTATTAAATTCAAGACGTTGGAACAGAAGCAGAGTGTTATTAATAAAAAAAGAAGATCGAAACTAAATGCTAGTCTTTTCGGTTAAAAATTGGGGGATAAATCAATTTTTATAAATGAAAGTAACTTTAATAGAGCGTTATTTAATAGAGCTAAACAAATTAAAATAGAGAAAAACTTTTCTTACTTTTGGATTACTAGAGGAGTCATTTTAATGAGAAAACAAGAAGGGGAGAAAGTACTTTATCTTAACTTCTTTTTTTGCTATGATTAATAAAAATAATAATGTACTTCATGATTCTCAAAGCTGTCTTCCAAATGTCACTCTATTTTGTAAATTTGAAAATGAGATGTTAAAAAGTGTTTTTCATTCTAATAATTTACGGTTTTCAATTATTCACCAAAATATTCGGAGCATGAGAAAAAATGTTTACTTATTTCTAACTCATCTTGAATCTTTTATTAAGAAGCCTGATTTAATTTTCCTCTCTGAGACTTGGATATTTGAACATGAAAAAGAATTGTATAGTATACCCGGTTTTAATTTACATGCCAAGTGCAATGATACATATGCGACAGGAGGAGTTGCTGTGTTTGTTAATAATTGCTTAGATTATGAGTACTACAGCTGCAATCTAGTAACTGCGGATGTGATTAAAATTTCTTGCACAATTGGCAAAAAAAGTTTATTTTTATGTGTTTCTATAGGTTGCACGAAAAGAGTAAAGTCGTTTTTGTTGAGGAACTGAGTTGTTTATTGAGTGCTGAAAAAGTAAAAAAACTTATTTATCCTGGGTGATATTAATTTAGATATTTTAAGTGAAGCTCGGATAGTGCATGACTATCTATCGGTACTGTCGGCAAATCGGATGTATTCGTGCCTTGATGAACCAACTCCAAATTTTACGCTTATCAGTTCCATTTCGGACTACAAGATTTCTGATCATTGTATGACAGGTCTTTTTTGAACTTTAACAGCGAAATAAGGAAATCGAATTAACTATCACACGATAAATCTGTAATTAATCATGATCGTTTCATTGCGTCTTTAATTCATGAAAATTGGGCAGCCGTATACCTTGAAAAAGACCCATCTCTAGCTTTCAAAAACTTTTCCAATATTTTAAAAAGTCATGTTGAAACATGTTCTCGCATAATTTCAAGAAGTAATAATAAATTAAAGAGACTTAAACCCTGGATGTCTGTAACTTTATTAAAAAAGGTGAACTATAAGAATAAATTGAGAATCAAATGCAAAAAACATCCCAATAACGCTCACCTTCAAAATCTTTATGAAAGAATCTGCAGAGAAATTATTGCTGATGTTCACACTTATAAAGAAAATTACTATATCAATAAATTTCAATTAGCAAAAGATAATATTAAAAAAGAACGGACAATTGTGAACGAACTGCTCAACAAAAAAGTACCTCTGAATACAACAACTTGCATAAATTACAATGGTTGGTTGGTTGGTTTGAGAGGGTGAGCTTATGCTCTTCACTTAGGCCTCCATTGGGCCCGTTGTGTTCCCCTCATCTGCGTAACTGTAAGGAATAGTGATGTGTTTTGGGAATTATATATTGAGAGGATTTAGGTCTAGGGATCATGGGTAGTATCAACTATATCGTGTAGTGATCGGGGAATCGTAGTGTTCGTCTAGCGAACTCCAGTATATCCCCGATTCCTTTCTTATTGAGGTGTGTAATATCCGGAATCCTTGGAGATCCCAGAATTTTCAGCCTTAGCCTCGCTGTAGCGGGGCAGTGACAGAGGAAGTGTTCTATATCTTCCTCCTCCTCCTCAGAGTTGGCACAGATTGTTGTATCAGCTATCCCGAGTCTGAACGAATTTTTGTTGAGATTGATGTGCCCTGATAAAAGTCCCACCATCAATCTCAATTGTGTTCTGCTTGAGTTAAGAGCTCTTTTTGCTGTGTTGTTACTCGGTTTGGTTATTACAGATCTAGCCACTTTGCACGTGTCTAGATTCGTCCAGTAGTTATTGAACTGGGACCCCTATTGTACTATCCGGGTTCAGTTCTGTATTGCCTGCTCCTTTCCTTGCTAGTTCGTCTGCCTTTTCGTTGCCCGGTACACCTTCGTGCCCCGGTACCCATGTGAGACGGACTCTATTGCGTCTGGCAAGTAAGTTCAATTTAGTTTTGCACTCCCTTACTAGTCGTGATTTCGACATGGGGCTTGTCATCGCGCTAATTGCTGCTTTGCTGTCCGAGCAGATGTCAATTTGCCTTTCTTCGCTGGTGTCTTCTGCGAGTATTTCAGTTGCCTTCATAACTGCATAGACTTCTGCTTGGAACACCGATACAAATGGTTCTAGGTGAATAGCAAGTTCAATCGGTGGGTTAGCACTGAAGATGCCAACCCCTGATATGTTAGAGCCGTCTGTATATACCGATATCCCATTGGAGTTTCTTGTCGTTCTTTCATACGTCCAATATTCTCTTGCGGGGAAAATTGTTTCGAAGTTGTTGGAGAACGTATACGATTTTCGAACAACATCACTGGGGCAATCGATGACTGGTGTCATTACTCTTATCATTTCGGTGATTTTTCGATGTTCCGTATTTGCCCCACCGATGAAATCGCCGATAGTTCTAAGCCGTGAGGCTGAAATGCCGGCAATCTTCTTTGCTTCGAGGTGCACTGGTCTCACTTCCATGGCCGCGGTTGGCGCTGAGGATTGTGCTCCTGTAATACCCAGGCAGACCATACGTTGCACCTTAGTTAGCAAGTCTCTTGCATACTTTTTGCTCATCACTGGCCACCATACAACTAGTAGAAGATGATAGGTTTTATTACGCATTCGTATATCCAGTGGACCTGTTTCGGTTTCAAGCCCCATGACTTCCCGATGGCCCTCCTGCATATCCAATATGCTCTCTTTGCTTTGGTGACTCTTTCTTCCAGGTTCTTTCTCCAGGTCAGTTTCCTGTCCAATATAATGCCCAGATACTTGACGCTGTCGCGGAGTTGTAGTGATACTCCTCCGAGTTGTGGAATGTGAAAGTCACTAGTTTTGGTTTTCTTTGTAAAGAGAACCATTTCCGTTTTATTTGGATTTATTTCTAATCCACTCTCCT
This sequence comes from Pocota personata, assembly GCA_963082735.1. NCBI lineage: Eukaryota > Metazoa > Arthropoda > Insecta > Diptera > Syrphidae > Pocota > Pocota personata. The sequence continues at coordinate 41,231,351 of OY720429.1, read as the reverse complement.
CCGCTCATTCTTTTATGATTCGAAGGATGTTTTGCATAAGCTCTCCTATGATGTTCAGGTGCTTACCTCTTATCAGAACGGCTGGTCATCTGCGTACGCTACACATTTCGCAGAGGTTCCATCCAGTGCTTTTAAAAGGTTGTCCATTGTGATCACCCACAGAAAAGGAGATATTATCCCCCCCTGTGGTGTTCCCGTACGGACTGTTCCCCTTCTTGTGTCGTCTCCCAGTGAAGCTGTGATAATGCGGTTTGTAAGCATGTGTTCTAGCCAATTGTTTATTATTTGGTTATTACAGTATATCGAGAGTGCCTCCACAATTTTTTGAGTTTTCACATTGTTAAATGCCCCTTCGATATCTAGAAAAACGCCTGCGACTGATTCCTTGGTTTCAAAAGCATCTTCTATTGTGGATACAACCTGGTGTAGTGCCGTCTCAACTGATTTTCCTTTGAGATATGCATGTTGATTAGAACACAGCCGCGGAATTGTAATCTGTGTTCTGATGTAGTTATCACGAAGGACGTTAGGCTAATAGGTCTATAGCCCTTTGCTGTCGACAAATCTTTCCCGGGTTTCGGTAGGAACACCACCCTCACCTCTTGCCATTGTGTTGGTGTGTATCCATGATATAGACATCCCCTGAAGATATTGACCAGGGTTTTCTTTAGGGTATCTAATTCTATCCCTTTTTGCAAGAAGATGGGAAGTATTCCGTCCAAGCCCGGTGATTTGTATGGCGCAAATGAGTTAATAGCCCAGGTCACTTTATCTGCATCAACTAGGTTCTCAGTGTCTTCCCATTTTGTATCAGTTCGAGTGACCCCACGCTTGGAAGGTGTAGCTGCCTCGCTGAAACAGTTTGGGAAGTGTACACACATCAGCGTCTACAAGGTATCAGCTGCGGTTGCCAAGTTATTGCCCGCCTGTAGAAGTTGATAACTTGGTGGTTCCTTGGACAGGATCTTCTCTAATCGCACTGCTCCATTATTATCGCATATGTTGGTGCAGAAAGTTTTCCATGATTCCCTTCTAGCAGCCCTGGTGAGCTTATTGAAGCCTCTTTTACTTTCTTTATAGGATTCCCAGTCTGCTTCTTCGTTGGTTCTTAAAGCTTTATTTAGGCGTTGTCTAGCAACCTTCCTTATTTCATGGAGGTCGCCGCTCCACCATTTTTGCTTTGCACTTCTAGGTACCGGTTTTAGAGGACAGGCGGCCTCAAAAGATTCTATAATACACTTCTGTACTTTAAGAACTTCATTGTTTAATTGGTTAATCTCAGTGTAGCTGTTATCCTGAGTTGGTGTCAGCTTTCCCTGAAGATTACTTACAAAGATGGACCAGTCAGTTTTCTTAGGATTCCTAATCATTATTTTGGATTTGTGATCAATTCCAATATCAAAACTCAACCACCTGTGGTCCGAAAAGGAGATCTCATTACTGATCCTCCAGTTCGAAACCAAGTGTATAGACCTAACGTCGCATAAGGTTATATCTAATACCTCCCTTCTAATTTTATTTATGAAGGTTGGTGTACAGCCCTCATTCATAAATTACAATGGTAGGGTGGTCTCTGAACCCGTTGAGATGGCTAATGTGTTCAATATGTTCTTTACAAGACTGTCCTCCAATACATTTTCTGGTGCACTTTTTGATTCATCTGTTGATAACTCTTCGTCATGCTGCTTTATCGGGAAAAGCACTCAAGTGCATAGCTTTGTTTTTAATCCAATATGATCTATATTGTTGATGTGTTAGCTCACATCTATAATAAAAGTATTTACTGTGGTATTTTTCCAGACTGCTTAAAAATTGCTGAGGTAGTACCTATCTTTAAAAAAGGGAATAGCAAAAACTTAAATAATTACAGGCCCATTTCTGTTCCTTCCGTTTTTTCAAAATTGTTTGAGAAAGTGATTAAAAGCAGAATCAACTCTTTTTTAGAGCGTTACTCTTTTTTTAGTCCAAATCAATATGGGTTTAGAGCTGGTAGATCAAGCGAGGATGTACTCTTAAAATTTTGTACCTACAATTATGAGAGCCTTAATAACAAAAAAAATATTGCTGCGCTTTTCATAGATATCACCAAGGCATTTGATACTGTGGACCACAAGTTACTACTAGAACAATTGGAAAAAGCTGGTTTTAAAGGCTTCATGCTTAATTGGTTTGCTTCGTACCTTAATAGTAGAAAACAAGTGGTTAAGTTAGAAGGTAGGTTTAGCAATAGCCTGAATATTGAAACGGGTGTTCCGCAGGGATCGGTGTGGAATTAATTAATTATTTAATTATTAATTAAATTAACAATCAAAACGGTTAAAAACCGGGTTTGCAGATGACATAGCTTGTTCGTATTCCAATGCTTCCACTTTGGATTTATTTGCGGATATTAGTCATGACTTAGAAAAATTTAGACATTGGTTCAGTAGTCATAAGCTAGTCATAAGTGATAAAACCAAAAGTCTAGTATTATTTAATTCCCTAAAATAACTTATCACAGTACTAATTGTAAACATGTGCTAGTTAGTTCCAATACTTGTAGCAAAACTAGTACGGAAAAAACCTTTAATCCAGATTTAAGCTGCTCATCGAAATGCTTTATAATTGAAAGGGTAACTACTTTCAAGCCCCTGGGACTCGATTAAATTGGAGTGCGCATACTTCCCTACTTAGAACGTATTTGCTAAGAACTACTAGTATAATGTTTCATCTAAGATAGTTTTGTTCTCTTAAACTCTTATAAACAATTTATTACAGCCTAGTACAATCAAAATTGCAATATGGTCTTGTTTGTTGGGGAGGTACATATAGCAATAAAATCCAAACTTTGCTAGTAATGCAAAAACATATTCTAGAACATAGTTCTTTGCTTTTTCGTAACTCTTTAATACTTCCTCTTAAACATCTTTACTTTTACAAAGTACTGAAAATATTTTACTTAAGGAGTGGATATTCATTGAATCGTAATCCAACTGTTTACGGGCTTCGAAGCAACAAAAGATTCCTGGCGACTGTTCCACCGCATAACACCCACCACTTCTTAAATTTTTATAATTCAGTTGCACCTAGAATTTTTAACTCACTACTGCTGGATATACGTTGTAGTAACAATGCTCGTTCATTTTATCGAGAAGTAAAAAAATGGCTTTTTAATTTTGATTTCAATGAAGTAAACGATTTAATCAAAGTAATACTTTAAGAACTGTGATATTCAATTTAATTACATAAACGTTTAACATAATACATATTCTCTATGTTTTTGTTTTTCAAAAATCACCCTCTTCACCTCATCTCTTTTTGAATTAAATTTTTTTTTTTTAGTAAATTTTAACTATATAACAAATTTAACTTAATCGATACATTCGACACTAGTTGCCTTAACTATAGAATGTATCTAAATATTATTCAATACAAAATGAAAAACACTTATAGTTATCTATTAACATGTACATATAATTTATTTTGACTTATTATAATGAATTGCATTGAATAAAAAAGAAAAAAACTATTGAAACTATTGAACTATGTATATGCGTAAAATGAAATATTCACTCTTGTAGACGGCATTGGCCATTCAAGTACTATCTGAATTTAGTTATACAAATTTAGAGAGACTAATCCCTTAGGGAAGTCCAGGTTATGTAAATATCTGCCTAATAACTGACAAGTTTGTTAAAACTCTATCTATTTATCTACCTGTTAATCCAGATATCTATTTTATAATATACTGCGATTTAAGGAGTTAGTAGTTACCCGAAGCTAATATTATCTGTATACCCGGTATACACATTACACATGCCTTCGTTTTTAAACTCGAATTGTTTCCGTGGATCCGATTCTCCAACAATATTCCATTTCGATAACAATCTTTGAACTATCCGCTCAAATAGCTCAACTTATAAGTGGAGTGCTGTGGAGTATCCCAAGTGTGTAATAATCCACTGCAATCTTCACAATTTCTTAAATATCGTTACTCCTTATTCAATGTGACTTAAGAATATCACACTGTACGTCATGATGACATAATACGGATAGTAAATGGGAACTCCATAAATCTTCAAAACAGTGTCATCCTCTCTTGATTGTATAACATAATCTGTGGTGGTCATTCTTCTGTTAGTCATAGAAAATGGCCCCCATTCTACTATTGTAACCACATCATATTTATCTTTCAAGACTCACCATATATTCTTCAAAACCCTTTGAGCAATAATACACCCCCGAAGCGCATGACTGCATTTTCGATCCAATGTCCACACAAGTCGAACGTAATGACTGGGACTCGCAACCCTGCCCTAGTCAAGCGTCATCAATTTTAAATTAATCATATTCTGAAGTTCAGCACTTCCTCCAAGTCCAGAAAAACTTCCCCTTCATCTTCCATAAACGCTATTTATCCTTGGGATAAAGACAAAACGTTTGTCTAACCTTACCACATATAAGTGCAATCCGAATCCAAAGGACTCGTATCCAAGCAGGCGTGAATTTTCTATCGACAAATCTCCGTCCCTCTAATTATTCAACAAAAGAAGGGTGCAAGTTCAAGGATCTATTCGATTGGCCTCGTTCCTATTCTAAACCCTAAAGAGACGTCGATAATCATACATACCAACCTAATTAACAGAAAAAGAGGAAAGTCACAAATGGGTGACTTCACAAGAACAGTCATCTACTCGTAGTGAATGAGAATGACGGTGGTCACACACAAAATTTGTCCTCAATTTACTATGCTTAAGTAAATTTCATTTCATTCGTAGAATAGGTGTGCTCGCCTTGGTTACCCAGGATAAAGATATCGCGGTTTCATTGAAGCTTAGTAGGAGCGGAACCATAGAAAAGGTGCACAAACTATTGTATTCATAGTTCTACTCTGGATTCAGGCCGCAGGGGGTGCACCAATTCTATGGAAATAGTCACAGAGATAGATAATCGCTTATACTTTCAACAGGATAATTATCCTTAGATTAGCATAATTACAGCGTTAATGGAAAACGTTTAGTGGTCCATTACGTCTCGGGAGATGAATAATTGTGCCGGGACCTCCGGATGTGGTGCAGAATTAAAATGCTTGCTGTATTATAATGAAGACCATAAATTTTGCATTTTGAGCGTACTTCAAGTAGAGTGATGAAATATATTCAGGGTAACTTTGCATTTTAAATCCCGGTGAGATAGTCGGTACGACCGTGGTAATCCGTTGGGGATGGAAAGAGCTTGTTTCCTATTAGGAAAAGTGAAAGATTTTACATTAAGAACCACCTAACATAACTTAAATGCAAGTATCTGAGTCTGACCTAGTACGACTACATTGTTATTCCTTACTGGAAAATAAATGCAATTTGTTCGTGTCAGTTGCATGGTATTAAACCTGATAACAGCGGAGGCTGAAACTTTGCATTTTCTTGGTTTAGGTTAGGTTAGATTAGCTGGCTGTCCCTTATCAGGCAAAGGGCACATTTAGAGGTAGGTCCAGTGTGATACCACATACATATGTGGAAACACCATATATGAATTGTAAACCGCTGGAACCATCTTGACCCATATACGAATCTCTTGATTTTATAGATGTCCAGTCTATCCAAGTCGTTCCTTTCGCCTAATTGTCTGTAATGACGGCACAGCCGGATCATCATAGCCTGATTTGAAATTACAAATCATCTAACTGAGGGATTTTCTTCGCTTGGGCTGATATCAATATTTGCGCCGAGGATGTCACTGAGGTAATTCGTCTTAGAATCGAGCTATATATTCTCCGTTATACTAAAACCTCAACCTGCACTTAACTTTGGTAATAAAACACTCTTTCTCGTGAAAGACTAAAGTGCCAGTCCTCCCTCTAATGAAAGATGTGTCCATCACTAGCCCTAATAAGAAAAGAAAAATCACATCTTTTTACAATTACGTTTGACTCTAGGTCTGATACAAGTGGAACCACCAACTACCCCGCGAAATTTTAAACCGGTGCAAATCTGACCTTATTACATCTCTAAGCATCTGGGTTGAATACCAGCCACTGTCCTCAAAAACTTGTTATGAGTTGGGGTAGACCACGAAGGCAACTTCGGTGCAGGTAAGGAAGATGGTGGCACACTTGCGGTTGCTCGACTCCAGCTAGTCACATGGGCTGGTTCTTTTCCACCTCACCTTGCACCACCTGCTCAGCACACAAAAATCTGCTAATTGAAATAAAACGAGAAATGAAATGAAAACTGAGTTGTGGTTCCCGAGAGGGTTAAAATAGTTTATTTCTCTTTAATTTATTACGATGGATGGAATCGATTATCCGCGATTCAATTTAGGCTGCGTCCTCGTTGCTGGAACCTCCAAAATCCAAGAAAGTCGGAAAACCCAAGTCAAAACCGTGTCTCTTCCTACTCTAGCATTTGACAGCCAGCCTCATCCGCTCACAACGAGACTCGATTTGCCTGTCATCGCACTGCCATGTGATAGCGTTGCCAGGTCCGTAACAATATAAAAGAGAAAGAAGACTACTCTACTTTGATTGCAGACGGACTTCAAAAAAGATTGTTGACGATAAAGGTGCAGAAGAGGAGGATCCCAGAAGCATCCCAATACCCTAAGAGATGGTGGAAAGAAAAACACGTGAGACTAAGCCTATCTGAACATAAACAAATTTAATTTCGGCTTAATACACGCTAAAAACTGACTTAAAAACTGACATCAATGGAGGAGATCGAGTTTTAGGAGGGGAGTGCTGGGGTTAAAATTAAAACCTGTAAGGTTTGAGTTAATCTTGTATAAAGATATGGTGGGCAAAATCGCATCGTCGCCTCCAAGTGGTGCCCGCTGGATAACCGAAAGGTGAACTAATGACAAGCCTGGGATCCATCGGGTTCACGGGCCACGACACCTGAGTTACCTTGTTAGGAACTAAGAGCAAATGAAAAGATTAAGCTCTGAAGAACCAGGCCCAAAAATGATCTCTGTCAGCCCTCACAAGCCCGTCATGTAAAGGAAAAACCTATTGTGATGCAACAACTATTTGCCTCGGATGAACAAACTGATAATGTTGACGATCCCCCCTACAAAAGAAAAAAGGACAATGACGTGTGTGCACGTGGAATATGCGCACACTAAAATTTGAGCAGCTAGCCGAGACCCTAGCCAATTTCAAAGCTGATGAAATCCCTCCCATCTGCAAGCTTCTCACAACCGCCTCCGAGAAACAAATGGTTCGACTCCGCATGATTCTTACGCTCAGGCAAACAAATCAAAAACGGAGGCATACAGGTTGTGACTCCAGAAGAAAACAAGAGCGGCTCACTAGCTCTATGTTGACCGAAGGAAGGATGAGAAACGCTTGCTCAGGAGGAAGAAAAAAGAACAGCAACATCGTGAAATCGAGGAGATGCAGAGATGCTTCAGCAGAGAAGAGGTGCGAAATTTCCACAGAAGAGTGAAACAATCTACATCACAATTCACGAGTCGCTCTGGAGCCTGCAAGGATAGTGATGGGAATACTGTAGTGGACATGCAGTCGATGCTTAACATCTGGAAAGACTACTCTAACCAGTTACTAAATGGTAATTACGGTACCAGGCAATTCGGATGACAACCAAGAGTTTCAACCGCCCGACCAAAGTGAAATAAAATTAGCCATCGCCAGATTAAAAATGAACAAAGGAGCTGGCGCTAAAGGGCTACAAGTGGAGCTTTTTAGCTACACTGGAGATGACCTGGTAAGGAGCATACGCCAACTCATCTCTAAAATATGGTCGGAGGAAAGTATGCCCGCCGATTCGAACTTCGGTACCATCTGCCCGATCCACAATAAAGGAGATCACCTACTCTGCACCAACTACAGACGCTTTAGCCTTTTAAACATCGCCTATAAATGTCTCAAGCCGTTTGCTGATGATCTAATCGATCCTTACCAATGCCGTTTCAGACCTGGAAAGTCTACCATCGACCAAATTTTTACAATATCGATACCCACCGATTTCAAAGCCGCTTACGACAGTGTGAATAGAGAAGATCTATACCATGCCATGCACAGTTTTAATATCCCTGCTATGCTCGCTGCTCTGTCAAAATTGGAAAGGATTCATCTTAAACCTTCATCACCAACAGAGGCTTAAGACAGGGTGACGCACTGTCATGCAGTTGCTTCAATATTGTGCTAGAAAAGGTAGTACCCAATGCCCAGGCACTATTTTTCAAAAATCCGCGTAATATCTTGGGTTTGCTGACGACATCGACGTGATAGGAAGAACTAAGCGAGCAGTTACTGGTGCTTTCACTAGCATGAAGTCAGCAGCAAACAGAATGGGGCTGGTTATCAACGAGGACAAGACGAAGTATATGCTTTCATCAAGAAGAGCCGCAGACTTGTTCAGAACTTGACAATTGATAGGTATAACTTCGAGGTAGTCAAGGAATTTCTCTATCTGGGTACAGAAGTGCTCGTCAAACAACATCAGCGCGGAAATCAAACATAGAATAGCTCTTGTTAATCGCTGTTTCTTTAGGCTGAGTAAGCAATTGAGGAACACAACCATATCGAGAAGAACCAAGGAGTACAAAACACTTATCATCCCAGTCTTGCTCCATGATGCAGAAACATGGACCCTTTCCCAGTCGGATGAAAGCTCCGTTGCTGTATTCGAGAGAATACAGACGAGCAAAATAATGCCTGGCGAAGAAGATACAACGACGAGTTGTATGAGCGACATAAACCTAGTCAAAAAAATACGTACCCAACGGTTAAAATGGCTGGGTCATATGGAGCGAATGAACATTGACGCTCCAGCTCGTAAATTCCACGCAATACCAGAGGGATCGGGAAACCAAGGCAGACCTCATCTACGATGGTGTGACCAGGTAGAAGGAGATCTACATCGACTAGGCTGGAAAGGCATATTACTTGAGGCCCAGGAGCACCACACATTGGACTGCCAACGAAAGTAAAGTTAATATAAAGACTTGCAATCGACAGAGCCTGAGAGGAGTCGATGAATGAAGAGAATGTCTGCTAAGTCTCTGCGTTATTCAAAGGTATTCAAATTAATGAGGTTGAAGCGGTCTTGATAGGGAGGTAAGATAACAGAGTCGGTTCCGAAAAACTATCGAGGTCTTGTTGAAGGAGAAGAAATGGCTTTGAAATATTATCAGCTTAGAAGGAGTGGGAGGAGTGCTTAATAACCCTCTCAAAATCGTTTATAGCCAGAATGAAGAGGAGGTGACCTACATGGTTGCCTTGGACACCAGAGGTGGTGAAGAAAGGAGCGGACCTGAAGCGAATTTTTTATATTCGGTAAGAAGATGTCTATTTTAAGCCGAGGGCTGACACTTTGAAAAGGATTAGTTGATGAGATACTAGTATCTTATCAAAAACGTTACTGAAATCGGTTTCAATAACGCCGACTTCGTTGTCCTTCTCTAAGACAGGGATGGCAATTGAGAAAAATTCGACGAGATTTGTAGTAGTTGACCTACCTTTCAGGAAGCCATATTGACAAGAAGAGTTAAGAGAATGGCAGTGATAGCTTAAGGCTACTTTCCAAGGTTTTGTTATATGACAAAGTTTAGCAATGGGACGATAATTAGTTACTTCGTTCTTTGATCCTTTTTTGTGTATCGGTGTTATGAAAGAGGTCTTCTAAACCTAAGGAAATTTTCCTTATGAAAGTGATAGACGAAAAAGGTAAGAAATGGGAAGGGAAAGATTGGAAGAACACTTTTTAAAGAATATGACGGAAAGACCATCTGGGGCGGGTACAAATTCATCATTAAGTTTTTGTACCTTATTTTCAATAAAAATAGGATCAAAGGATTTAGAGAGAAAAGGGCCAATGAAGAAGTTAATTAGAAAATTGAAGTAAGAGGCGTCCGGCACGAAAGAGTTGTCTGTAAAAGATTGTTTAAAAAAAGTGCCAACAAAGTTGGCAATGGTATGTGGATCGGTTGATGATTTGTTTTCCAAAGAGGGAAGTGTGGTAACCGTCCGATTTTCTTTTATAGTTGACATATTGGAGAAGGTTATAAGATTGGCTTCTTTCGTATTTAGGTAGCGCTGGTAAAGAGTGTTATAAAGCTAGGTGAATTGAAGGTAAGTATCGAGATAGTTGAAATAGTCGGAAAATGAATTGGTGAATATTCAGTTTCTTTTGTTACGTAAGATGCGAAGACTACGATTATACCAAGGAAAAGGAGACATAAAGAGAAAGAAAATTAAATATTTCTCGGTAAAAAATGGAGAGGGCATCGTTAAAAGATACATAGATTGGTTAACTCAAATGAAGACGTGATAAGATAAGCGTTCATTTTGCGGAAATTTGCTTTATGAAAGTCGTAAGAAGAGAGATCTGTTGAGGGAGTGGATTGAGGTGAAGAGTTGTGGAAAAATTAAAGAAGATGGAGAGGATGAAAGTTCTCAATAATTGAAGAGATTGCGGATAAAGCGAGATTGAGGAGTTGTAAAAATAAGGTCTAGTTGCCTACTTATGTAGTTTGAGACGCCACTAACGCTTGAGTTTTATCTACCCCCATTAAGTCCGTTGGTTAGCCTCGAATGAAACACAGTCCACGTTATGTGCTCTTCCATGATATTGTGTCACCTTGACTAATTAGCAATTTTTCCCAGATCAATCATATAAGTTCGTTATGTCACTTCGAGAGTTCCGGCCATTAGCGTCTTTCGACAGATGTAATTACTTCTGTGTATAAGTAAGTGCACAGAACATAAGTGGGGTTTATTCCAGTCAAGACGTGGAATAAATTCACTCCGAGCGTCCCGACGTTCGTTGTTGTCGTTCCAATGTAGATGTCCAGAAATATATCTTTATATTGTTACACTTCTGGGGGGGGTTATCGGTGGCGACCCCGGGCTGTAGCTGGAAGAGGGAGGAAAAGGCGAGATTGAATCACAAAAAAACCAAGAAAACCCACAGAAAAGGAGAAAAACACTTCTTAGTTTAATTTCAGCAGATTTTATTTCTGGTTCCCGAGAGGTTTTATTTTGTTGTTGTTAATTTTAGAAATGTTGTTGTTGTTCGAATTTGTTGTCTGTGCTGCGTCTTTCCTCCAGCTGTCTTCGTTTCTCCGCGTTGCTCTGTTAGTCCGGTACTTCCGCGTTACTTCGGTCTTTTTCCGATTTCCTGGATTATGATCGATTTCTTCGATTAAAACCCCGACGGACTTTCGAGTATGACACGATGACTATCACCAGCAAAAAAGCCATCTCTCTTGCCGAACGCGCTCCTTTTAAACGCTTCCAACTCTCCACCAAAATTTCCCTCGTTGAATCTATCCGTCCTCTCTTGTCATCTCACTCGCGCCTGGAAAGATTCCAAAAAAATTATGAAAATTTCCAATTACCTTCCAGCCTTTCGGATTTTTCCTCCGCCATTTTGGAAAATTTTCTATCCCAATTTTCCACTTGTCCACCTTTTCCTTGCCATCGTCACCCATTTTTCCTGATTGCCCGTAATTTTCCCTCTCCAACGAGGGGTCTATCGTCTCGGAGAACCTGGAGTTACTCTTGTAATTGCATTTTTCCTCTTTTTGCCACTTTTCGTCGCTTTCTTGCGATTAAAACGCGCTCCTGTATTTTCCCAACCATTCCCAATTATTTCCCTTTTATCCTACAGCACACCAATGTAACCCAACCCGCAGAATATCCGAATGGGAGCGCCGCATCAAAAAGTGTACTGAACGTGCCCCGGATGACATTGCTGACAGACGTCAGAATTCCCATTCTTTTTTTGTTTTTCGACAATTTATTTTTTTTTTTCCACCGCGCCGGGTATTTTCCGTGTTTTCTTGTGTTTTTCGGGCGTTTTCTTTTTGCAAAAGTGTCTCATTTTGATTCGGGAGTGTGTGCGTCCGTCCGACCATCGATACCGGAAAACGTTCCGACACCAAGTTCCAGGAGAGTGCGGTTCCTCTTGGCAGCAGTCCCGCGCGGTGTACTGCGTCGACCTGGATTGTTCGTTCTTCGAATTTGAGTGTTCTTGGGTCGATAAATCCAGGTGTTTTCCCGTTTGGGAGGTGTGCGAAGTCCACCCGCACTCCAATGGAGATAATCGTCCCCACGCCACAACTTGTTGTCGGCTATATTTGGATACCCTCTGCAACAGGTGAGTGATTAAGATTTTTTTTTTTTTTTTGTTTACCTTTTTTTTCTTATTTTGTTGCCATTATTGCCTTCCTCGGTGGTGTTTTCCGCGGGTGTATTCGATCCCTTAATTCCAGTAAACGAAACTGGATTCCTCGGTGGCCTATGCCATGGGGAAAGCCGACATCGTTGCTGAGAGTCGAGGGGTCCGCGGTTGTGCCAGCGCAGGTGCAGCCGTGTACAATTGCGCAAGTTGAAATCGGGGTTGTTTACTTTTGTGCGATAAAATTTTTTCCTAGGTAGATATTGCGGGTGGGTTTCTTTTCAGGCGACTGTGCTTAGATGATGTGATGGATACTGCATAAAGCATTGCAGACACCTTGGGGAAGAGAACAGGTGAGTAGTGAGATACTTATGAAATTACCTTTTTAAGGAATTTTCTTCCGATAGGTGACGGCTGATGGACATGACGGAGGCGCTGGAAGTAACCCGCTGATTCGGCACTGAGAGTTAATGGCGATGCCAGGGCCAGCGAGATGACTTTGGAGAGGTGGTGTGTTGGTGGAGCATTGGAAGGTGCCTAAAGTTAGAGGTGAGCTTAATTACCTGTGTGCCTTTTTTTTTATTTTAATCTCGTGTCTCCTTAGGAGGTGAAGTGAAGGCGAGGGTAGCATTTCGCTGCGGGTGACTGCACATAACCGGACGGGTTATATTAGAGAGCAGTGGGCGGAGAAGATGGCAGCGGTTGATTGATGTGAGTCTTTTTTTTTTTCTTTTTTCGTTGTAGTTTGTAGAAATAGTACTAGTAGTGGCGGTGGTTCGACCCGGTCGTTCCCCGCCTTTGTAACACTGCCCCCGTCTTAAAAACTCAAAGTTCCGTCTGAGTTTCACCTCTGGTTGCGTAGGGTGCTAGGCGGTTGATGTGAACCACTCTCGTTTTCCGGCTTCCTGTGGTCTGGATGCGGTAGACTAGGTCCGATAACCGTTGGACGATTTTTACTGGGCCCTCCCAATCGCTTTGCAACTTCGGGCATAAACCCTTCCGCCTCTTTGGGTTGTAGAACCAAGCCTGTTGATCTGGTTGAAAATTAGTCGGATTCGATTTTAAATCATACCTGGCTTTCATTGCATCAGCAGCCGTTTGAAGATGTCCCCGTGCAGCATCGTGGACTTTCTGTAGCCGTTCTCGTAGATCTAGCACATAGTTCGGTGCATTCTGCGGGGTACCTGGCGGTATCCCGCACACTAAGTCGGTCGGAAGCTTCAATTCCCTGCCAAAGGTCAGCATGGATGGGGTGAAACCGGTAGCTTCGTGTTCCGCGCTACGATATGCCAGTAACGCCGGTTGAAGGTACCGATCCCAATCGGTCTGGTTTCGGTCGGTGAATTTGGCGAGGTAGTCTAGGAGCGTCCGGTTGAACCTTTCTACCATGCCATCTGATTGGGGTCGTAGGGGTGTAGTCCTGGTCTTCTGGGCTCCGAGTGCCTCCATGGTTCGCTGAAAAATTTCGGATTCAAAATTCCGACCCTGGTCCGAGTGGATGACATGTGGTACGCCGAATCTGCAGAACACCTGGTCGATTAAAGGCTGCAACACCACTTCCGTCGTTTGGTTCGGGACGGCGAAACATTCGGGCCACTTGGTAAAATAGTCCATCGTTACCACGATGTATCGGTTGCCAGCGGTAGTGCGTGGTAACGGCCCCAGGATGTCTATGGCTATTCTTTCAAACGGACTCCCTGGCCGGCTGGGTTGAAGCGTCCCGTGAGTTCGTCGTGTTGGCCCTCTTCGTGCAGTGCAGAGTGAACAGCTTAAGCACCAGCGTCTTACGTCTGCGTTCCGACCCACCCAAAAGTATCGGTTTCTCACCTTTTGAAGCGTCTTCTTTTGTCCCAAATGTCCCCCGCTGGGACTATCGTGGAGTGCCGCTAAGACTTCTGAAACGATAGCTTTTGGGATGACCATTAATTGACTCACCGTACCAGTGTCCTCCTTCCACTTCCGGGTGACAACGCCTTCCACGATTTGCAGTTGGTCGAATAGTGCCCAGTAAGCCTTCAGGTCCGCACTTTCCCCCATAATCTCCTCTCTGCTGGGTCGCACTCCGTTACCTAACCAAGTCCTCAGCTTAGCGAGCGTGGGATCTTTTCGCTGTTCCTCCCCCACATCGCGCGAAACCTCTACGACGTTAGCCTGCTTCGCCTGAGCAAACTCTTTTTCCTCGGCCCTTGTACAATATTTGCAGCTTCCGCAAGGTCTCCGGGACAGCGCGTCTGCATTGCCGTGTCTGGGTCCGGGTCGATGCTGGATCTCGAAGTCGTACTGCTGGAGCCTTTCAATCCACCTCGCCATCTGACCCTCCGGTTGCTTGAAATTATACAGCCAGCGGATTGACGCATGATCGGTCCTCAGCACGAATCGTCTCCCAAAGAGGTAGTGGTGAAAATGATGCGTAGCCAGGACCACCGCTAACAGCTCCCTTCGCGTAACACAGTAGTTCCTCTCTGCTCGGTTGAGTGTCCTGCTGTAGTATTCCAGTACCCCCTCGGAATCCCCTCGACGTTGACTAAGTACGGCGCCAATGCCAACATTAGAGGCGTCCGTATCCAATATCAGTGGATCATCTGTGGTTGGGAATGATAGCACGGGAGCGCTCGTGAGCCTCTCCTTGAGGTCGGTGAATGCTGTCTCGCACTGGGTGCTCCACGCGAACCGTCTCTTCTCCTCCGTGAGCTCCGATAGTGGTTTGGCGATGGTTGAGAAGCCCTGGATAAATTTGCGATAATAGGCACACAGGCCTAAAAAGCTTCTTACCTGTCGCTTAGTTCGAGGTGTCGGCCACTCTTGTACAGCTCTGATCTTCGCTTGGTCGGTCCTCAAGCCTTTATCTGATACTATGTGCCCGAGATACTGGACTTCCTTCTTCAGAAAATGGCACTTTCCTGGACTCAGTTTCAGGTTCGCGGCCTGCAGTCGCTGAAAGACAGACTCTAAGTTAGTTAAATGTTCTTGGAAGGTTTTTGTATAGACAATGATGTCATCCAGATAGATAAGGGCAGTTTGCCATGACATCCCCTTGAAGACTTCATCCATGACCCTTTCGAAGGTGGCGGGAGCGTTGCATAATCCGAAAGGCATGACATTAAAGTGCCACAGACCCGAACCGTTGGAAAAAGCGGTCTTCTCCTTGTCCGCAGCATCCATCTCCACCTGCCAATACCCGCTTTGTAGATCCATGGTGGAAAACCACTTTGCGCCAGCTAAATTGGAGAACAGGTCGTCCATTCGAGGAAGAGGATAGGAGTCCTTCTTGGTGATCTCGTTGAGCCGCCGGTAGTCCACGCAGAATCGGGCTGATCCGTCCTTTTTCCTCACGAGAACGATCGGAGAGGCCCAAGGGCTGTTGGAGGGCTCCACCACACCTCGATCTGTCATGTCCTGAATCAGTTCTTCTACCTCCGCCCTTTTGGCTATAGGAACTCTTCGGGCCGGGTTCTTAATGGGTTTCGCCGTCCTGGTTTCGATGCGATGTTTGGCTAGCCCCGTCCGACCAAAGTCATTTGGCCCCGAGGAAAACACCCGTCGGTATTTAAAAAGTAAATCTTTAAATTGACTAACCTGGTCTTTTGAGAGGTCCTCTTGAGCTGCTGGCACCAGATCTTCCAAGCCTACTGGCTTCACTTCGGCGGTAGAAGGCGGCTCTTCGCAGACATCAGCGACCGTCATCCGTCCTATGATCATATCTCGTGGGATGGTGACGTCTTCGTTGGATGTGTTTGCCAGTCGCATCACCAGCTGTTTCCGGTCGGGATTGTTCAGGCTTCGTCCCAGGTGTATCCCCTCTGGTAGTTGGCTCTCTGCACAGGGCTCGAGCAGGATGTCATTTCGCGCTACGATGATTGGTGGCGGCAGCTCCAGTAGAGTCTCAGACTTTGCTGGGAGAGTTTGCGGTGCAACTGTGACTAGGAGGCCCGTTTGGGCGCTAGCCGGTACCTGTAAAGGCAGTTTCTTACCTTGGATCTCTAGTACTGCCTCGCTGAGATTTATACAGCATCGGTGCTCCATTAAGAAATCGATCCCCAGGATGTTCGGTACCCTACGGTTCACCACCGCAAAAGAGTGGGAGTACTCCTTCCCGTCGATCACAAGGCTGACCTCCGCATTGCCCAGAGTCCAAATTGTACTTCCCGAGATGCCCTCAATCTGTACAGGTGTACCGGCTATACGCGTCTTCTTTGGCAAAATCTGCTCTCCCAGAATCGACACATTGGCTCCCGTATCGATGACTACTTTGCACAATCCACCCCCAATGTAAGCATCCACTGACAAGCTGGCCCCGCTTAGTGCACCTACGAACTTGGATGCTGCCTGGGTCTGGGCCGAAGGGTTGCTGGAAGAAAGATTGAAATTGATTTTATTGTCTGGTGGAGCGACATTACGCTTCACCACTGGTCTGTGCTCCTTGGGACCAGTGGTGTTTAGTTTTCCGATGGGCCTGGAGTCCCATAAGCCATCGGATTCTCCATCTGCCGCCCTCGATCCTGCCTTTGGTTCGCCTGGTCAGACGCCATCCACACTGCCCGATGGTTCCTTCGCTCGAACCGCGACGTCATGTCCTGCGCAATTTGGAGAGCCTCCTGCAAGTTTCGAGGACGCCCAACGGTGACGAAGTTTTGTACTTGCTCGTCACGAATTCCCTCGATGAACTGGCTCAACAAGATCTCCTCTATCACCTTCTCTCCGCAATCCGGAAAGGCGGCAACCGACAGTCGTTGCAGCTGGATGGCGAACTCCGCCAGTGTCTCCCGTGGCTTCTGGATTCGGTTCCGGAGCATGGTGTAGCTAGTGTGGTGATCCAGACCGAACCGCTGCTGCAAGAGACTAGTGAGTGCCCCATACGATAAAGGCTTCCCTCTAGGAAGCGCGCTCAGCACTGGCAATGCTTCTCCCCGAAGCTGCAAGGCCAGCCCGTTCGCCTTCTCCTCATCCGTCCACCCATGGAAAGCAGCGATTATTTCGAACTGCCGCTCATAGTCAGCCCAGGATGATTGCCCATCGAACGGCTGCAATACCCCGAAATTCACTGTCCGATTTAGTTGCTTACCTAGTGACGACTCCCTAGTGGTTGGACGGCAGAGAGCGTCTTCATTTTCCGGGCTTTTGCGAGGTGTATGAAAAACCTCGCTATCGTGAGTAGCTAGTGGCCTGCTACTGCCACCTTGCTCGTCGTTTGCTAACGGCTGATGAGACGACGTCGTCCGTTTAGCGGTGTCTTCGGATACCGGATGAGGCGACGAGTGCTGCTCGGCTGTGGGCGTAAAATTCTTGTCGCTGAAGGTTTTCTCTAGCGCCTCCATTCGGTCCTCCATCTTCTTTTGTCTACCGACTAGCTCTGCTTTCCAGTCCTCCAATTTCGTCTCCCAGAAGGTGCGCTCGTGAAGACTTCTCTCTTGTAGCATCGTCGTCAGCGCCGCAAATTGTTGGCGAACCTCCTCAGCATCCATGCTTCCGTGGAAAAGAACTAACCTTAGCTCTGTTCAGATAAACCCCACATCTGACACCAGTGTTACACTTCTGGGGGGGGTTATCGGTGGCGACCCCGGGCTGTAGCTGGAAGAGGGAGGAAAAGGCGAGATTGAATCACAAAAAAACCAAGAAAACCCACAGAAAAGGAGAAAAACACTTCTTAGTTTAATTTCAGCAGATTTTATTTCTGGTTCCCGAGAGGTTTTATTTTGTTGTTGTTAATTTTAGAAATGTTGTTGTTGTTCGAATTTGTTGTCTGTGCTGCGTCTTTCCTCCAGCTGTCTTCGTTTCTCCGCGTTGCTCTGTTAGTCCGGTACTTCCGCGTTACTTCGGTCTTTTTCCGATTTCCTGGATTATGATCGATTTCTTCGATTAAAACCCCGACGGACTTTCGAGTATGACACGATGACTATCACCAGCAAAAAAGCCATCTCTCTTGCCGAACGCGCTCCTTTTAAACGCTTCCAACTCTCCACCAAAATTTCCCTCGTTGAATCTATCCGTCCTCTCTTGTCATCTCACTCGCGCCTGGAAAGATTCCAAAAAAATTATGAAAATTTCCAATTACCTTCCAGCCTTTCGGATTTTTCCTCCGCCATTTTGGAAAATTTTCTATCCCAATTTTCCACTTGTCCACCTTTTCCTTGCCATCGTCACCCATTTTTCCTGATTGCCCGTAATTTTCCCTCTCCAACGAGGGGTCTATCGTCTCGGAGAACCTGGAGTTACTCTTGTAATTGCATTTTTCCTCTTTTTGCCACTTTTCGTCGCTTTCTTGCGATTAAAACGCGCTCCTGTATTTTCCCAACCATTCCCAATTATTTCCCTTTTATCCTACAGCACACCAATGTAACCCAACCCGCAGAATATCCGAATGGGAGCGCCGCATCAAAAAGTGTACTGAACGTGCCCCGGATGACATTGCTGACAGACGTCAGAATTCCCATTCTTTTTTTGTTTTTCGACAATTTATTTTTTTTTTTCCACCGCGCCGGGTATTTTCCGTGTTTTCTTGTGTTTTTCGGGCGTTTTCTTTTTGCAAAAGTGTCTCATTTTGATTCGGGAGTGTGTGCGTCCGTCCGACCATCGATACCGGAAAACGTTCCGACACCAAGTTCCAGGAGAGTGCGGTTCCTCTTGGCAGCAGTCCCGCGCGGTGTACTGCGTCGACCTGGATTGTTCGTTCTTCGAATTTGAGTGTTCTTGGGTCGATAAATCCAGGTGTTTTCCCGTTTGGGAGGTGTGCGAAGTCCACCCGCACTCCAATGGAGATAATCGTCCCCACGCCACAACTTGTTGTCGGCTATATTTGGATACCCTCTGCAACAGGTGAGTGATTAAGATTTTTTTTTTTTTTTGTTTACCTTTTTTTTCTTATTTTGTTGCCATTATTGCCTTCCTCGGTGGTGTTTTCCGCGGGTGTATTCGATCCCTTAATTCCAGTAAACGAAACTGGATTCCTCGGTGGCCTATGCCATGGGGAAAGCCGACATCGTTGCTGAGAGTCGAGGGGTCCGCGGTTGTGCCAGCGCAGGTGCAGCCGTGTACAATTGCGCAAGTTGAAATCGGGGTTGTTTACTTTTGTGCGATAAAATTTTTTCCTAGGTAGATATTGCGGGTGGGTTTCTTTTCAGGCGACTGTGCTTAGATGATGTGATGGATACTGCATAAAGCATTGCAGACACCTTGGGGAAGAGAACAGGTGAGTAGTGAGATACTTATGAAATTACCTTTTTAAGGAATTTTCTTCCGATAGGTGACGGCTGATGGACATGACGGAGGCGCTGGAAGTAACCCGCTGATTCGGCACTGAGAGTTAATGGCGATGCCAGGGCCAGCGAGATGACTTTGGAGAGGTGGTGTGTTGGTGGAGCATTGGAAGGTGCCTAAAGTTAGAGGTGAGCTTAATTACCTGTGTGCCTTTTTTTTTATTTTAATCTCGTGTCTCCTTAGGAGGTGAAGTGAAGGCGAGGGTAGCATTTCGCTGCGGGTGACTGCACATAACCGGACGGGTTATATTAGAGAGCAGTGGGCGGAGAAGATGGCAGCGGTTGATTGATGTGAGTCTTTTTTTTTTTTCTTTTTTCGTTGTAGTTTGTAGAAATAGTACTAGTAGTGGCGGTGGTTCGACCCGGTCGTTCCCCGCCTTTGTAACAATATCTACTAAATATGGGTGGTCTGATATACTTAGACTAATTCTTTATAAAGCTTTATATACTTAGACTAAGGCTTTGTCCTTTTGCGTCTTCGTACTAGTTTGCGTTGTCTAAACGTTGTATTATCTCAGTGTGTGTGTTTTGTTGAAGCCTTGATTCCTGGAGACTTCAAGAAAACCTTGCAACGAGGAGAAACAAACTTAGTTAACTTCAACGTGGAGAAAACACAATCTGCCGCATCTTCCAGAAAGAACACGTCTGCCTTACAGCTTCAAATTATTGAACCCAAGGAAACCAAGCATCTTCTTGGCGTTACAATAAACCCTGGCGTAACATGGTATGATCACATATCCAAGATTGAAAAATCGGCATCCATGAAGTTGAGTTACCTGTTTAAAGAAAAAAAAATACTTTACAGCGCAACAGCTTCTTCTGCTAGGGCTTGTGTATTATTTTAGAGTTTAGTCCCAAAACATACTTTTCATATGCTCGGGAGCATTCAATCTTGATTGGACTGGGTCATAAGAAATAACGAGTTATGTGTTGTAACAACAAACTCTTCTGGCACCATCCATCAAAGATGCAAAACCTTTTCGAAACTTTATCATAATCCCCATGATAATTTAATTCAAAACTTAAGGATACTCCATAAAAAATCGGGCTTCTTAATTTAAATTAAACTTAAAAAGCATCTTTATACCAATTGAGAGAATGAGCCTTACTTCTCCTTTAATTGAACATAATGAAGGTGTCGAAGCATTTAATGTCATCAAAACCAACCTTATTTCCTTTCCTTAAAGCTCCTGCCTCCAGCCCAAAATAAATCAATTTCAGTACACTTTAACTTTTAGCCAGTAAGCATTCGTTCTGCACTGGCCGACATCGCTTAGGAGTCAGCACTTAAATTTCATGTTAAACCACAAATCCAATTTACTCTCTCGTCCTCGGATAATTTCCACCACTAACAGTCGACCGATGCGATGGCCAAAATCTACCACTAAACCAATCTGTACGTATGTGCTGTGCCACACTACCCTCATCGTTGTATGCACTCCACAAATAGTGGCATTTGCATATCTATCGTCGTCGTAGCCATCGTCGGGCAAAAGGACAGCCATGACATCTCTTGGCTGCCATCTATCTGCCCATTGAAAAGCACCTGAATAAGGATGAGACGCAGATATGAAATGCATCGGATGTGTGCCTAATGTCCAAAGCTGAACACACAGTCGACGTGATAAAATGCAGTCAGGTTCTGTCTTCTGTTTCACGATCAACTCGCTCTGTCTGCCACCAGATCCAGTTAGATCCAGAGAGAGATACATTTCACCTTAGCATCAGATACAATAGACAGATATATGAGCTGCCCTTAGGGTGGGCTAAAGTCCTGCAGTCATACTCCCTAAGTCGTTTCTTTTCAACGGAAACGAATTTCCGGCTTCTGCATCTCTCCCTAGTAGGTGACATACAGATGATGCTGTAGGTTACGATTAATGTCTTGGCTGGCACAAAGCGTCACCCCTTTCTCACATCAAGCGCAGTAAGATATAATGCTCATATAACCCTTTAGCACATATTGCATATTGGGTTCGACCCCGATGGCGTTTGCCAATTTGGCAATGCTAGGTATAAAGGGTGGGGGTAACTCTGTGCAAACTCATTAGGCCGACATTATGCAGTCCGCAAAATTTACATTACCGAAGTTTTGCGCAAAGCAATCGCCCTGGTAGTCATTGTTAATTAAAGACTGATTTTCCCTTGGTATCATTGTACATACGATAGTGGTGGCATATGCAGGACAAAGGCACTTTATTGGAATTGAATAGAGCAAAACATAATCCTCCTGTTTTGTGAGGCGGACGAAGGGTGGAGTTTATTGCCCTTGACATGCCACATCACTTTGTTGTAGCTACAATCTTACAAGTTAAACACTTGTAAAGGGTCCCCTCCGAGATAACAACTTGTTTTCATGCTCACTAGCCACCAAACACTGCAGGGATACCCAACAAAGAAAAAAAAAATGGTAAAATTTGCCAGCGTCATCACATCAACATCAGCATCCTTCGTCGAAGTCCTGGCAGTTCCATCTCAATCGCGTAGAAAATATTAAATTTTTATCGTCCTCTGTCCGGTTGGCATCGTCTTTCCTTATTTTTATTTCATCAGATTTTTTTTTTTTTTTTGCTCATCGGGATGTCCTTTATGGTCGACATGGTGAACAGTGGTGTCAGCCAATTTTAAAAGGGGAACAAAAAGTTATCAAATCAGGGACACAATGTAGAGACACTAGTCTTTCACTTACTTATAGAGAAGTTTGAAAATATGTTTTTCTGGAAAAATCAGAAACTACGATACAATAAGGAAATGACCCTTAGGTGAACTAAAAGCCAAAGTTTGGATGTTTGTTAATATGGTTTTGAAGCCTGTCAGTTAAAAACCCAAACCCGATAGCATGTGGCTTGGTATAAGTAATAGAAGGTGAATCTCTAATTAGACCAAAGGAAGTTTAATCTTCAGGGTTTTCAAGGCAATAATTATCCATTCAAAGCTTACAAAATGGGTGCAATACGAGTAGTTGTATTCCATAATCACAACCATCTATTAGGTACTATTGCATGAAAGCTAGCACCTACTTTAACCTACTCAGAAAATTGGTGCAAAGGCCAAAAATCGAAAATCGACCTAAGGTTGCATCATTAAGCCTCCAACAATTCTTTATCTATCTGCGAAGACAACAACTTAAACAAGCCTCAAAACCATATTTTCCACAATCCATATAAAGCATTTCGTCAGTTCAGAACTTAAAACTTAAAATACTCGAAACTACCAAAATGCGTTTTTTTAATATGACGCAGAGGCGTATTATGGTTTCCGGGAGACTTAGGTTAGATAAAATTTAAGTAAGTGCCTGCGCCCTAGGCGCAAACACACTTAGACCAGAGTAGGTTCATTGTGATACCACAGGATCAGGGGATTTCTCCCATCCTACCTTAGAACCAATTGAAGCTTCTAATGAAATGATGAAGATTCCTAATATTCGTGTTAGCCAGTTCACAGAGGCTGTCATAGAAGTAAGGATCCCAAGTGAATCCTTCTTATGACAGAGAGAGCCGGTCAAGTGCAGAGGAGATGGAGAGTCGTCTCTTCCTCCTCCTCGTTTCTACAGCTTCTACAAAAGTCGTTAGAGAAAAAACCGAGCCTTTTGGCATGCCTTCCAATGAGACAGAGTCCCGAAATTATACCAATTGTTGCGCTGATATGCTTCCTGCTAAGGGACACCACCCTCTTCGAGCGTTTCTGATCCAGCTGAGGCCAAATCTGTCTAGTGAAATGACACTTAATGCCAGTCTCCCACCTGAAGTTGGTCTCCTTAATAGCATTTAGCTTGAGCAATTGCTTGCATGTAGCGAGAGGCATGTCGAGATTTTCCTTTTCCGGTAGAATCTGCAAAATTTGTGCCCTGCCTGGCAAGATCATCAGCCCTATAGTTCCCTGTTAAGATACGTGCGGCAATCTAGAGCGACCTTAGATGTGGGAGATATCGATTCTAGAGATTTTATATAAGGAATCTCTTGCTCATTTGGCGAAGACAAAAGGTGTGATTAGCTATGGGTTCGATGCCATAACCATGAAAGCCTAGAAAAAGGACGAGGTGGAAGTTGAAAAACTTCCCCCTTATCCTTCAGACCCTACTGTAGGTATTATAGACATTGAGAAATCAATCTCCTTCCCTTCAATGGAGGATGATGACTCTCAGTCTACCATACAACCATCTTTAGTCGATGACGGTTCGCTATCAGACTTGGAGATGGTTGATATTTCAGATAAAGCACCTTTGAGTGAGGATGAACTTCTTGGCTTATTCTCAGACTCGGAGGGCTTGAATACCACTGAGGTGGAGGTTTCTCTGCCTGATTGTAGCAACAATACTGCAGTTAGTTCAGTTTAACCTCCATTACTCCAAAACGGCTTCGGCCGGCCTTCTTCTCCGTCTCTCTAAGGATAGGGAAGATATTGTCTTGGTCCAATAACCTAGGGTTGTCGACAACCTGGTTTGTGAACTCAGGACTCCTGGGTACTATTCCCTGTATGTCAAGGATAAGGTTAAACCTAGATCGTGTATATTGGTAAAAAATTGCATTAAAGTAATTTTACTTCCTAATTACAGTGATCGGGATATAACCTAGAAACAAGCAAACGCTCCTATTATCTAGCATCAGCTTATCTCGCTCACGACATTATAAACCCTCCCGGACCCAATAAAGCACGGCTGGTCGCCGACGCTGAAAAAAAGTAAAACGGGAGTCATAGTTGGCTGTGATGCTAATGCTCACCACTCGGCGTGGGGTAGCTCTGACATTAACGAAAGAGGTGAGTTGCTTTTTGACTATATTTTAAAAACTAACCTCATTTTGTGCAACGTCGGTAATGAACCTACATTTGTAATTAGAAACCGTCAGGAGGTTCTAGATATAACAACATTAATCAAATGATCAACACTATTTTTCTGCCCAATTTAGTCTTGACGACGATCCTCCAGGCCCATTGGTTAACAGAAATATCCGTAATACTAACTGGCCTAAATATAGGGAAACTTTAAAGAAATTGGTTAATTCCGACACTCTAAAGTCCCCGAATAATACCCAAGAGCTTGATTGTATGGTCAAGGACCTTACCTTGGCCCTCAATAAAGGGTTGTCTTCCTCTTGTCCTTCGGTTAGGGTTAAGGGCAAGAAAAAACCACACTGGTGGACCTCTGATCTTGGACCATTCAGAAATACCTGCAGAAAACTTTTCAACAAAGGCAAAAGTACAAGAGATACATCTGACTGGGACTCGAACAAAGAATCCCTAAAAACATATAAAAAAGAATTGAGGAAAGCCAAAAGTAATTCTTGGAGACTCTTTTGTGGTAAAATAGAAGAATCTTCTCAGGCGTCTAAGCTGAGAAAAATCCTCTCGACAAATCCTTCAGTGCCCAGCTGTTTACTAAAAACAGATGGGTCTTGGACAACTTCTAGTATAGACACCTTAAATTTACTTATTGATAAACACTTTCCAAGTAATTCCCTAACTGCCAACAATATTGATCAAGTCAAATGCTCAAGAAACTAACCTTTCAAGTCTAATTGCGCAGGACAAACTCCTTTGGGCGCTACATAGCTTCAAATCATATAAATCCGCTGGACCACACGGCATAACACCTGCTGAACTACAAATGTCATCTGACATTATCCTGCCAGTTCTAAAAAAATATTTTTGAGAGCTGTCTGAATCTGATCCATATTCCGCATATATGGAGAGAAGTCAATGTGGTATTTATACCCAAAGCTGGTAAATATTCACAAGCCAGTCCAAAAGACCTCAGACCTATTAGTCTATCATCTTTCCTTCTAAAAACACTAGAACGACTGATTGATATCCACTTACGTGATTGTATTGACACACGGCTCAACATGCATAATGTAAGGACAAATCAGTCGAAACTGCATTGCATACTCGTACGTTAGTCAATAAAATCGAATATTCCATGTATCATAAGGAGTACACTATGGTAGCTTTTGTAGATATTGAAGGCGCTTTTAACAACACATCTGTGATAATCAAAGCACTCTCAAATCTGAAGATAGATAGTTCATTTGGCGAGCTGACTAATTTACTGCTGAATGGTCGGATTATCAATTCAATGCTGGGTGGGTCATCTGTCAGAAGATATGTCAGTAGGGGTACCCCTCAAGGGGGTGTTCTATCCCCAATTCTTTGGAATCTGATGGTCAATGAACTACTGTTAATCCTGAAAGCTGAGGGTTGCGAAGTTATCGCTTATGCGGACGATGTTGCTATAGCAGTCTCCGGTAAACACCTAACTACCTGAAAAGAGCTCCTACAAAACGCTTTGAATAAGCTATCTAGATGGACAGCTCGGTGTGGTCTAGGAGTGAACACCCACAAAACCGAACTAGTCCTCTTCTCAAGGAAATACAAAATCCCACCTATTGACCCTCATCCCTTAATGGAACAAGTTTAATTTTCCCCAACGATGCAAAATATCTGGGTCTTATTTTGGATAGAAAACTAAGCTGGAAATCGAATATACAGGAAAGAGTTAAGAAAGCCACTGTCGCACTCTTCTCTTGCAAAAAAGCCATCGGGTTCAAATGGGGCTTACAACCCAGACTAACTCACTGGCTCTATATCTCGGTCATTAGACCGATCCTCATGTACGGGGTAGTTGTCTGGTGGACTTATTAAGCAAAGTCCAACGTTCAGCTTGTCTGTGCATTAGTGGAGCACTGCGAACGACACCTTCCGCAGCTATGGGCATTCTTTCATTTAACACCACATGATATTTATGGCAGGCAAATGGCAGCTAACTCAGCTATTCGCCTTAAAGCTACTTCACAGTGATCTAAAAAAAATGTATGGCCACGCCTGCGTCTTAAATAAATTTAACATCTTCCAAACTTCCAAGTTACCATCCCTTCCAGAGCAGTCTGGGAAGAAGGTGGCTTCACGGAAGATAAGTCGGTACATTTTTATACCGACGGTTCAAAAACTAACAACGGGGTGGGTGGTGGTGTCTTCTCTGATAGGCTTAATTTAAACCTCTCTTTTCGTCTCCCAAACCATTGTAGCGTGTTCCAGGCGGAGATAATGGCAATAAGGGAAGTCTTGTCTTGGCTAAAGAAAAACGTGATATCGGCCATTGATATCCGCATCTTTTCAGACAGCCAAGCCGCAATTAAATCCCTAGAATCTTCCTCAACATATTCTTTAACAGCTCTAGAGTGCCGATCGTCTCTTATGGAGATGGCGGAGCAGTTTATTGTAGTATTCACCTAATTTGGGTGCCGGGGCATAAGGATTTTCCAGGGAATTGTAAGGCTGACGAACTTGCCACACATGGGACAACAATACCCATCCTTCCCAGCAAAAGCTTACTGGGTATGCCTATGCAAACGCTACATGCAAACTTAAATTAAAGCTGGATGCTACCGTAAAGACAAATTCTTGGTGGACAAGGAGTACAACTTGTTTAGCGACAAAACAGATTTGGCCCCATGCTGGATCTGAAACGCTCTAGGAATTTGATTTCTCTAAATAGGAAGCATATTCATGCTGTTATAGGTGTCATTACTGGACACTGTCTAATAGGCAAGCATGCAACAAGGCTTGGTGTATTCTCTAACGGTTTCTGCAGAAGCTGCATGGACGACGAGGAGGAAGAGACTATTCTTCACCTTCTTTGCACCTGCCGAGCTCTCTCCCAAAGAAGGAAACTCAACTTAGGAGCCTTCTATTTCAATGACCTAGATGATCTGAATAATATTGACGTTAGGTACATTCTACGCTTCATCAGAACCTCTAAATGGTTCAACGAGTAGGCTAGAGGCCGCGTCTCAAACACATGTGGTATCATAATGGACCTATTATTGGTCTAAGTGTGTTGGCTTCTTTTGCTCACAGCCACTTCAATCTAACCTAACCTATGCAACCTAAACCGATTACAAAAAACATTTTGACGTTAACAGCTTGGACTAGCCACTAGTGCTGTACTCTGCAGGAATGATTGGGACCTATAGTTTTATGATCTTTTACGAAGGTCATTTTTGTCTATTAAGAGAACCATATAATTACAAATTTACTCTCGGATGTTTGTCAGATGTTTGCGGGAGATGGAACAGTTAGAAAACTTTTTTTGTGTTTTCTGGGATTCGAACCTTGAATCTCCTGCTCAGTAATCGCGAATTCAACGACTGAGCTATGGCGCCCACTAAACCTAAACCGAATGCGATTACTTATTTAATTAAGATTATTTTTTGGCAGGACATCAAATAAACCTTCCTTGGCGTGTCCTTACATAAAATTATATATACTCGTAGTGCACGACTGGGTCGCATGTAATTGCATCTATATACATACGTACGTATGATTTGGATGATGGCGTAGTAACGAAGGATATACGATTATGTATAATGCAAGAAAATAAATGAAGCAACACCTAATAAAGCGACCAATCCTTCTTTCCACTCAAATAACAAATGGTTTGACTTTGAATGCTCTCAAGCACGGAAAAAATCCTTCGAATGTCTGAATAGATAGAGAGTAGGCAATGAATCAAGTCAAAGAGACGCATATCTTTAAGCCAACAACAGTTTTAAAATTCTATGCGAACGGAAAAGAAAGCAGTACTGTACAAAACTGGAAAATAGCATCAACTCTATAAAGGACACTCAAAAGTGGTGGACTTTAGCTAGAGATTATAAACAGAGCAATTAAAAAAAAAGGTACTGAATTAGACTCAGGCATTTTAAAATGCACTTTCAGAAACTGCTTAATTCGCGCACCGCCGATATAATATGCAGAGAATTTTATATAAGTTGAGGAGCTGGATAAAGTAATCTGCATAGAAGAGATTAGAGCAGTCCTTAAAGCAGCTAAGTCGAACAAGGCGCCAGATGAGGATAGAATACGATTTTTTTTAAAAATGCACCTGACAAATTTTTGATGAAACTGGCGAAAGCTTACACGGATATGCAAAACTCTGGTAAAGCGGAGAAAAAATAAAAGAAGACATTAATATTCCCCATTGCAAAAATAAGGATATTTGAACGCAGCGGAGGGGATTTTCTTTTATGGAAACAGTGGTCAAAATTTGAATGGGACTTTTACAGAGAACGAATACCAAGCAGGTTTAAGACAATATTTACTATCTGATTAGTATCGCACAGCTGAATCTGCATGGAAATAAAAAAGTATATGCCGCGCAAATTTCTGTTCTATAAGCTGTCATGTATTAGGATATAGACTAAGTTGATGATGTAGGAACACAGCAACGGATGATCGACAGATTATTTATTTATTTATTTATCTACGGAGTTGATCTCTTACAGATTTTACAAAATTTTACATATCTGGTATAATATATTTATAAATAAGTACATAATGTATGTATTACAGATAAAACTTTATTAAATTACTGCAATTCAAATTGAAGCAAACTTCTAACTGTAGTTCTACTACGATTAAAGTCAACTATGTTGCTAACTAGATTATATAAGCGTGCAGATCTAGCAATAGGCTCATTTAAACGATAATTAATGAGTGGTCGAACTATAGAAACAAAAATGTGTATGGATCACTAAATTCTTTAGTGTTACGTTTGATAAAACCCACCATTGCGTTCGATTTGGCTATGACATAATCGATATGCGCATTAAAAGTAAGTTTAGTGTCAAAAACTACACCGAGATCATTTATTTCACATACAGTTTCTAATCGGCTACCCTTGATAAAATAAGACATATTCACAGGGAAAAAACGCCAATATACCGAAAAGACCTTACATTTAGAAGTGTTCAAAGTTAATTTGTTACGCTCACACCAGCTGACGATTTTATCCAAATTGCTTTGTAGCCTAAAACATGTCATTTACACTTTTTATTTTCAAACACAATTTTAGGTCATCTGCATAAAGCAAGCACCTAGAATGCTTAATGACTTTAGATACATCATTTATAAAAAGAATACAAAATATTAGCCCAAGATGGCTACCTTGTGGTACACCTGAGTTAGCATTGATAGGATTGGAAGTGCAACTGTTAATTTTAACAATTTGTTTCCTATTTAATATTTTAATAAAATTTTAGGTCATCTGCATAAAGCAAGCACCTAGAATGCTTAATGACTTTAGATACATCATTTATAAAAAGAATACAAAATATTAGCCCAAGATGGCTACCTTGTGGTACACCTGAGTTAGCATTGATAGGATTGGAAGTGCAACTGTTAATTTTAACAATTTGTTTCCTATTTAATAGGTAATTGGAAACACATTTCAAAAAACTTGAATGAAAGCCTATCTTATTAAGTTTAAACAGCAATAGCTTATGATTAACAGTATCGAAGGCTTTTGCAATGTCTGTATATATGACTGAAATTTTGGATATTCCTCTGTAATTATTTACTAATTGCTTCCTTCCAGACTTATGGAGAGGAATTATGTAAGACCATTTCCACATTTCAATAAAATCTCCTGTAGCCAACGATAAGTTAAATAAAATCGTTAGTGGTTTACAAAGGGAATTTTTACAGAACTTTAAGACCCTTTGTAAACCACTAACGATTTTATTTAACTTATCGTTGGCTACAGGAGATTTTATTGCCTTTAGTTTATGCCTTTAGTTTATTAAGGCCATTTTGGACATCAAGTTCAGAAAGCTGTAAAAATCCAATATTTATGGAGGATTCACTTACGGAATGTTCAATGTATTTAGAACAATTATCAGGTCTTCTATAAACAGTTTGGAAAAATTCCGCAAACAGATTACATATTCCTTGTGAATCATTGGCGGTAAGGCCATTTAATTCCATATTTACAGGAAAACCATTCGTTTTCCTTTTTATATTCACAAACTGCCTGAAATGTTTTGAGTTATTTTTTAAATAAGACTCAGAATTCAATACATATTGATTGTACAGGAATGCATTTAAGAATTCGTATTCCTTACGCAATCTCCGGAAATATTCACGGTCGCATTCATTATTAGTTAATTTATATGACTTAAATGCTTTATTTTTACCATTCTTAAGATTGGAAAGGCGTTTATTATGCCAAGGTAGCTTCCTAGCAACCTTCTTGCTAGATCTAGGAACATGTAAGGAAAATGCTTCGAACAATTTATGAACAAAATTTTTATAAACACTTTCAAGACTAGTGCTCGCCAAAACTAACTCCCATAAGCATTATTAAAAAAATTATCTAACGCACCATAATTGACTTTATAAAAGTTAAATTGGGACAATTTATCTTGAAAATGTGATTTTAAACAATCACCCCTATCATTCAATCCGCCGGATTTGAGATTCACTTCACCCATTCGATGCTCGTTCACCTTTAGTAGGTATCATTCAATCCGCCGGATGCACTGTATTACCAATCACAATTTTCGCCTGCCAAAGTCAGCTGTTGAGTGTTGTTGTTGACAGGAAAATAAAATATACAAACAAAAATTGCTACGAAAAATATAAAAATGGATAGTATTGCTTTGTATTTTGAGGAAGACGAGGAAATATCCTCAAATAAGAGAACATTCCGCGTAAATTTAAGAGGATCTAACGAAAATATTATGGAGCTATCAGATGCAAGGTAAGTGGTTTCATTGCCGTTGATAACTTTTATGAAAATTTATTTTATTTTCGCAGTGTTATAAAAAATTTTCGATTAAATAAAGCAGCTTTTAATTACGTCTTGGAAGTACTAAGTAAAGAGCTGCCCCGGACATCAAAATCTTATGGTGTATCACCAATGCATCAGTTAGCTGCGTGCTTACGAATTTTTGCAGAAGGCAGTTTCCAGCACGGTGCTGGAAAGGACTACAATGTTTGCATTGCGCAGTCTACTTTTTCAAAAGTGTTGACGCAGGTGTTAGACATACTTGAAAAAAAAACTATGTCCCAAATGGATAACCCTGAATACCAGTGAAGTGAAAAGAAGAGAAGCAAAAGTGTACTTCTACGAGAAATGCAAAATTCCTGGTATTGTAATGTGTGTTGATGGGACTCATATTGCTATTAAAATACCTGAATCGAACCCACACCTTTATTATAACAGAAAAGGGTTTTACAGCTTAACTGCCATGATTGTCAGTAGTAATGTAATTGAAATTATTGAATATGAAAAAATTTATTATTTTTTCGCAGATTTGCGACAGTCAATTATGGATACGATGCATTGACGCAAGATTTCCAGGCTCCAACCATGATTCCTTTATATGGAACGCAATTTTAATTTTGGTGGGGGCGAAAGCCCCCATTTATTAGGCTTATTACAAGCTACAACTAACTTAAGGCTAAAACTTAAACCTAAAACTTAAAACTAAAACTTAAAACTAAAACTTAAAACTAAGACTTAAAGTTAAGGAGAATGGTGAAGGAGTTCGGTTTTGAGGCAGGGGGTGCTGAGGTTAAAATCAAACTGGGTGAGGTTTGAGTTCACTTTTCGCAGCTTGCGGGAAATTGGTTCATTAGATCCATATGAAGTGCGGTGGGACGGTAAATAGAAAAGACAAGGGCATCGTAAATTTCGTGGATTGGTATTGAAAAAAATTGAATTATAAAGAGATGCGCAATCGACAGAGCCTGAAAGAAGTCGATGAATGAAAAGAATGTCTACAACATCTCTGCGTTTCTCTAGAGTACTCAGGTTGATGAGGTTGAGGCGGTCTTGATAGGGAGGCAAGATAAATGGATCGTTCCAAGGAAGACCTCGAAGGGCAAATCGAAGAAATCGACGTTGAACATTCTCGATTCTGGTCACATGAACTTGCTGAAAGGGTGACCACGCTTGACTGGCGTATTCAAGGAGGGGGCACACAAAGGTAATGTAGAGGGATCTGGTCACGTAAGGGTCGGAGAATTCTTTGGACCATCGTTTGACAAAGCCAAGTGATGAGTTAGCTTTACGAATTATCTCATCAATATGTGAACGAAAATTTAGTTCCCTATCGTACAATATTCCAAGATCACGGAGAGACTGAACGATGGATATAGGTTGACCATGAAGAAGGTAAAGGCGGGCGGAGGACACGTGGTGCTTACGTGATAAGGTAATGGATTGACATTTGGCGATATTGAGCTCTAAGCGATTTTGTAGGCACCAGTTCGAAAAACTATCAAGGTCTTGTTGAAGGAGGCAGTAGTCATGTGGTGAAGCTTTGAAAAATTTGGTATCATCAGCGTACAGAGAGAGGGAAGAATGTTTAATAACCCTCTCGACATCGTTTATGGTTAGAATGAAGAGAAGGGGACCTAGATGGCTGCCTTGCGGAACACCAGAGGTGGCCAAGAAGGGAGTCGATAAGATGGATCTGAAGCGAACTCTGTAAGAACGGTTTTCCAGGTAAGAAGATATCCATTTTAACAATATGGGTTCGAAACCGAGGGCAGACAATTTGAAGAGGATTAAGTTATGAGATATCTTATCAAAAGCCTTACTAAAATCAGTTGCAATAACGTCGACTTCTTTGCCATTCTCTAAGGCAGACAGGGCGAAGGACACGAATTCGACTAAGTTTGTGGTAGTTGATCTACCTTTCAGAAAGCCGTGTTGGGTGGGAGAGATAAGAGACTTGCACTGAAAGCTTAAGGCTTCGTATAAAATACTTTCGAAAAGTTTGGGTGGATGAGAAAGTTTAGCAATGGGGCGATAGTTTGTTACCTCGTTCTTTGATCCCTTTTTGTGAATGGGGGTTATGAAAGAGGTCTTCCAAATCTGAGGGAATTCTCCTAGTGATAGAGACAAACGGAAGAGGTGAGAGAGGGGGAGGGAGAGAATGGAAGAGCATTTTTTAAGAAAAATGGCAGGGAGACCATCTGGGCCGGGTGAGAATTCATCATTAAGATTTTGTAGTTTATTTTCAATTACAGCAGGATCAAAAGGCAGGGACAGAAAGGGGCCAACGGAGAAGTTAAGAAGGTGAGTGAAGTAAGAGGGGTCTGGTTCAAAAGAGTTGTCGGCGAAGGATTGTTTAAAATAGGTGGCAAACAAGTTGGCAATGGTTTGCGGATTAGTTGAAGATATGTTTTCAAAAGAGAGGGACGGAGGGTAACCGTCAGATTTTTTTTTATAGTTGACGAATTGAAAAAATGACTTAGGGTCGTTTATAAGATTTGCTTTGCGTTAATTAGGTGCCGCTGGTAGAGAGAGTTATAAAGATGATTGAATTGAAGGTAGGAACCGAGATAGTTGGAATAGTCGAAAACAGAATTGGTACGAAGGAAAGCTGCCCATAACTTGTTTCTCTTGTTACGTAAGGCGCGAAGTTTGCGATTATACCAAGGGGGGGATGAAGATGAAGTTTTATGACGAGAAAAGGGGACATAAAGAGAAATGGAATTAAACATTTCTCTGTAAAAAATTGTGAGGGCTTCGTTTAAGGATAAGTTAGCAAAATCAAAGGAACATCTACTCAGATAGGCATTTATTTTGCGGAAATTAGCTTTATGAAAGTCGTAAGAAGTGTGAAATGCAGGAGGTGTAGATTGAAGTGGAGAATTGAGGAAAAGTGAAAGAAGAAGGGGAGGATGAAAGTTATCAATAGTTGACAGAGTTAGGGGACAAAGCGAGACTGAGGAGTTAATGGGATCAGTTGTGAATATAAGGTCTAATTGCCTTCCCATGTAATTTAAGACATTACTAACTTGACATAGACTTGAATCAGTTAGCCGATCTATGAAGAGACATTCCTTAGTGGAGTTGGCATTTGAAGCGATGAAAAAGGATTCATCATCGGAAGGACTCCACTGCAGCAGAGGTAGATTAAAGTCGCCAAAAATGAGGATGTCATCGAGGGAATCAGATAGGTCGATTATTTGATCAATCGCGTCTATAGCAAGTTGGTAAGATTCGATAGATTGATTTGGTAGAATGTAACAACACATAACGTACAGGGATCGGTGTGGAAAAGTTATTTTTATTGTAACAAAGTCGACCTTAGAAGAGGAAGAAATGGCAATGAAAGAAGAGTCAAGGTCATTATGAATGGCCAGTAGCACACCTCGAGAGGGAGAGTCTACCAAGGGTTGGGTAGGGTCGTCGTCTCGAAAAACATTAAAAGTAGGGGGGAATAATTCTTGACTCTTTATGTCGGGGATCAGATTGGTTTCAGTCAGAGCATAGATATCGAAAGGGAGGGCATGGGATTGGCGCAAAACAGCTTGGGTTTTCGAGCGTAGGCCTCTTACGTTCTGGTAGTAAAATGTAAGAGGAAGATTGTTGTGTAGGGACGAGGGGGAAGGCAGTTGAAGTGCTGATGATAGTGGCAGTTTATGGACGAAAAAATTTGTTGTGGTCACTTCGGCTCCGTTGGAGATGTTGCGTTCTTTTAGAGTGTACGTAGTTGCCAAAAGCAGCAAGGTCATCTGCTACTTTTTGAGGAGACAAATTAAAAATCTCGTGGAACTTGATATAGATTTTCTTGAGACTGTCTATTTCAATGGGGAGGCCTTCCTGCTGAATGGAAACCATGACACTTGTTTTGGTTTTACCCTCATAGCAAACTGAGTCAGATTTGTCATGAAGATACGCGAGAAAGAGGCGTATATTCTCGTAAACCCTTTTTTCTCTTAGCCTGGAGAGTGCGTAGCGACATTCTGTGGTGTCGAAGGTTTGCTGTGTTAGTTTAACTAGAGGCGGTAAAACTGGATCAAGACTGGGAGCAGTGGAGGAAGAGATTGAAGAGAAAGGTGTATTAGATGAGACATTAGCTGTGGGGTTCAGAATATGAGAGCTGATAAAGTTAGGGTATTTGGCTCCAGTTGTGAGATTGAAATTAGGGAAAGAATTGGTGGTGAGGGCAGGTGGCGCGGAGGGTTGTAGCGGTTGAGAGGTGCCAGTGTGAGAAGTTGGGTTTAATTTAAACGAAACTCGCTTGTGTGTGGGCTTCGGTGGGGCGGCGACATTAAGTGCATTTAAAGAAGAAGAAGAAGACGTTTGTTTAGGTATGGTAGGGGGGGTAAATTTGGGGAATAATTTAGTTTTTAGGAACCAGTTAGTGTCAGATTTGGGTCGGGAGTTGGAAACAGGTTTTGGATGCTTATTAATAATCTTAGATTTATTTACAGTCTTATCATTAATGCAGAGTTTATCGGTCGATTTGCTGATGAGCATCTTACCAAGCTTGAAATCAGTACCAGTAGAGCTTTGAAATATCCATTCGTATCGAGACGGTAAGTCGAATTTGAAATTTCGATTACTCTTGTGGCTGGATGGCAGGAGCATTATGCATTGGTGGATGGTAATACCAAATCTCTTTTTGAAAAATTGTGTAATCCATGGGACATCCACGTAGTGAGGGGCTCCTTTGATGAGGAATGTAGTGACCATCTGGTTATCCATCCTTAGCTTGTCCAATCTGCGCTGCCACTCAGAAGGTGTCCATGTAGTGCCAAACTGTTTGATGAGTTTACGTGGGGCGACAGCGGGAGGAGACAACGTTACCGTAACTTCGCACGTGCGACAGCGATATGTCCTTACACTCATCACAGAAGAAAAGGAGGTTAGCCGATATTTCTTTAATGAAAACCGTGTTTCTTTTGTTAAGTCCGACACAAATGGCATGGAAAGATTTGCAACAGATGCCATTACAAGCAATCCAATCGGCATTGCTATCATCGATTAGGCAATTCGACATTCCACAAGACATGGCAGAAAATAAGTCGTTGCGTAAGGTCACGAAAAAGTAGGACAACAAATTAAAGGGCGCGTCAGCGAACAGTTATACAATCGCGAAGTGGGTCAAAAAAATAAGCGGGAAATTGCTTATGCGGCGAAAAATGACAAATTAACAATGAATTAATTTGCGGGGCAAAAAGAAAAATGCGACTGAATACGGCGGCGGTTGAATAACAAGTGATGCATCCACCTATTTTGCAAATATGTATCAAAATGGAGATAGAAATACAAGACTCCTGGGTAGGTTAATTAAATGTTATTCTTTTTAAATATGTATTAACTTTTGAATTTCTGTCTCAGCTGACGCTGGATATCCTCTTTTACCCTGGCTTCTGACTCCATTTCGATCGGTGGAATCGAATTCCCAGGAAAGTAGATTCAACCAATACCATAGTAAAGGCAGGAATATAGTGGAGAGAACCATAGGAGTGCCCAAAAATAGGTTTCGCTGTTTAATGTCATCGAGGACACTCCATTATGAGCCCAAGAAAGCAGCACAAATCACAAATGTTTGTTGTGTAGGGCGCACACAACATTTGTATGCATTTTAAAGTGTTTTTGGAAGAACCGACAGAATTGGAAGTCCTTCAGAAGAAGTAAGTGCCTACCAATACGAAGCCGCACAAATAAGAAACGAAATCATGAGAACGTTTTAGTTTCACGTTTATTTCAATTACAAATAGTTATAAAAAAAAAATAAGTATCACATTTCATTGGAATTCACTTGGTTAAAAAAATAAAAAATAAATAAAAAAAGGATATTAAAGCACTGAGTTAAGAGTCTTACTGAGTTTTTCAATCTCTAGCTCTAGTAATTTCTTTTTCACCATGAGCTCTCTGGAAATGTCTTTCATTTCCATCTCATACATCATGTGCTGCTTAGCAAAGTTTTCCATTTCTTCGTTATGCCTTCTGATTTCTTCTGCTTCTTCCTTTATCACAGCTAGCAGTTCTTTGTTTTGGTCACACAGTTTTTCAGCCGATCTATAAATTCTTTTTATACCCGCATTAAGATCGGTGTTGCTGTCTTTCTGTCCCTCCATAGCAGTTGCCATACTCTTGTAAAAATTTTCCTGTATACTAATTTGTTTCACGAGAAGTTTTTGCTGCGTGAATCGCTGGACAACTTTACGCCTAACACATGGAGATTCTGTTTCTGGCAAGACCTAATCTAGAGGTCCACCCCCCGTTGCCTTAAACTCTTTTTTGTTGGCGCTCATTTTATTTTTTAAGTGCGATTTATGGTCGCTCCAAACCTAAAATTTGAAATTCGTACAGATAAATGCGAAAAATTAAATAAAAATATTTTACCTTCTTCCACTCAACAACTTCCTTTTGAGGTGGCCCTAAACTATTAAGTTTAGTTTGCAGGACCTCCCAGAATTCTTTGACTTTCTCGGGAGGTCTCTTTGTCATATACTTGGCTATGTCCGGCGAACTTTTCATTGCCTCTACAAGCTGCTTAAATTGGTCTCTATTTGTAGTTTTCTTCCTAAAAAAAAATTACAATTTTATTGATCAGCATTTGTGATTTACTACAAAAGGAAACTTATATTTTTGATGAAGGAACTTCTTCTCTTGAAATACAGCAAAAAAAAAAAAAACCCAGAAAAACAAACAAATCCGCTATGAATTCGATGCGGATGAGAAACGTCAATTTTTGTATGGGGAGGTCCGTTCACCCTCACTCATTCACTTTACCGACAAGTGAACGATCCCCTTCGAACGGATTGAATGATACCGAAGTTACCATTTTGGTGGATCGTTCCCTCCGGCGGATTGAATGATAGGGGTGAATAATTATAGAAGCATACTTTAAAGCAAACAGCAGTGTGAAAAATGGAAGTATTTAAAAGTTGTACAATTACTTCGCTAACATTATGATATAGCTCATTACTAATAAAAATTAAAACATTATTGATTTGAAATAAATTTAATGCAAATTACCAGAAATTCACATTCACTTTTTAAATTAAATCTAAATTAATAGATTAGAACAATACTGTAACTTGTGGAACCTAGAGGTTAATCTGCCTAAATCCAAAATAATTTATGGATTACTCGCATTACGAAGAGAAAAATTGACGTTTAAAGAAAGGGAAATTGAAATTGTCAAGCCATTCAAATATCTAGGAATGATTTTCACCCCAAATACTGGCTTTTGTAGATCAGCTGGAAGCAAGGGAATGTAAAGCGAAAAAAGAGCATGGACACAATATGGAACATTTTTATGTTTAACAAAAGGATTAAGCTATAAACGAAGTTCAGTCTATTTAATGCTGCTATAAGATGAATTATGCTATAACTAAATTACAACACTTTCGGATAAAACGCTTGTTCAATCTACTGCGATTTACACAAAACTATCACACTAAACACATCTAAAGGGTGGTTAAATTTTAAGGGCCGATGTTGAATGTGAACCACACCTAAACGTCAAGTTTTTTTCTGCATTTCATTTGACATTTCTCAATTTCAGACTAACTCAATTTGAACCATGAAAAGATACACAATCGAGCAACGCGTTAAAGTTATTCAGGCTTATTATGAAAATGGACGTTCAAATCAAAATGCATATCGTGCATTTCGTGATTCTTTCGGTCAATTTAATCGTCCAAATGTGCGTACAATCGGAAAAATCGTGCAAAAATTTGTGCAAACCGGGTCTGTAGGAGATGTGAAAACACCAGTGCATGCTCGTACAGCTCGTACTGCAGAAAATATTGCTGCTGTTCGCGATAGTGTGGCTGAAGAGCCGTCCATCTCAACTCGTCGTCGTGCCCAACAATTGCACCTCTCACGCTCGTCGTTGATGAACATTATGCATAAAGACTTGCATTTACGCGCTTACAAGGTGCAATTGACTCAAGAACTAAAGCCACTTGACTATTTCAAGCGTCGTCAATGGTCACAATGGTGGCAAGAAATGGCAACAGTGGATGATCAATTTTCGAAGAAAATCATCTTCAGTGATGAGGCACATTTTCACCTCAGTGGATTCGTCAATAAGCAGAATTGCCGCATTTGGGCGAATGATAATCCAAGAGTGATTGTCGAAAAACCAATGCACCCACAAAGAGTGACTGTTTGGTGCGGTTTATGGGCTGGCGGCATCATCGGGCCGTATTTTTTCCAAAATGAGGCCGGTCAGGCAGTTACTGTGAATGGTGTTCGCTATCGTGAGATGATAACGAACTTTTTATGGCCCGAATTGGAAGATATGGATGTGGACGATATGTGGTTTCAACAGGATGGTGCCACTTGCCACACAGCTAACGAAACAATGGCTCTTTTGCGCGACAAATTCAATGGCCGTGTTATCAAACGTGGTGGCGATGTCAATTGGCCGCCAAGATCATGTGATTTGATACCGTTGGACTTCTTTCTTTGGGGTTATTTGAAAGAAAAGGTGTACGTCGATAAGCCAGCAACAATTCAAGCATAGAACCTCAATTATGCCTCAGCGTCATAGAAAATTTGGACCATCGGATGGAGGTGTGCCGCCGAGGTCGCGGCGGCCATTTGGCCGATATTTTGTTCCATACATAATTGAACCATACCAATATTATCATAATAAAAAGAAATGACAGTAATTTCCTAAATAATTTGTGTTTTATTCAAAATCAACATCGGCCCTTAAAACTTAACCACCCTTTATATACACTCAAGGTACATATGGAATATATTCACAAAATCCTTTTTAAATATTTTCATTTCATTTCATTTATTTATGGTATGTACATTAAGATTTCTAATCTTTTTTTTGTACTTATGTAGTACTTCAACTATAAATGATACATTAATTACTTAAGACTAATATACCTATACAATAAATTTCTTAAACTAGATTGTGAAGGAGGTAAGAAAAGCAGGGTTTGGTATTGATGTTGCGGAGAAGGAGGTGAATAGAACGGTTAAAAAGGGGGGATACGGGTTTATCATTGGTGTGTTAAGGCAGAAA
Organism: Pocota personata; assembly: GCA_963082735.1. Taxonomy (NCBI): domain Eukaryota; kingdom Metazoa; phylum Arthropoda; class Insecta; order Diptera; family Syrphidae; genus Pocota; species Pocota personata. The sequence goes on along the minus strand of OY720429.1, from coordinate 41,191,397 downwards.
AATGTAGCATGATTGCACTTTTAAAATGGGATGGACTCGAGATAGATTTAATATGAGACGGTAAAGAGTTCCATAGCCTGACAGTGTGTATGAAAAATAAACGCGATGAATTTAAGTAATTGCAACGGCAGGGAATAAGGTTTATAGTTCTTGGGGAACGAGTGAAGCTAAGTCTGTTAAACAAATAAGACGGACATTGAGTATGAATAATTTTGTGTAAAAATATACAATTCCTGGCATTGATATATTCTTATAGAGTACAACCAAGCACGCTTCTTGCATACGCAGAGATATGGTCATATCTACGAATGCCGTATATGTAGCGCACCGCATCATTAAAGGCTACTTGCAATTTACGCTGGGATAACGAGTCAAGGCTACTGTAAACAACCTCGGCATATGTTATTAGAGGTAAGACTAACGATATCACCAGCTTTCGTCGTGTTTCCAGTGGAGTAAAATATGCACTGAGCCACAATTTACGTAGGCATCCGTAGATGCAACCAATGATCACATTGGTGTTATTGTAACCAGACAAATTTCGATTTACTATGTAGCCAAGACTAGTGACAGATTCTACAGTTTTAATTTTATTATTATTAAGATATATGTCGGGTATAAGATTCGAATTAAAGTATTTTTTGGATTAATCTCAATTATTTGAGATTTTTTATTTTTTTTTTTTTTTTTCATTTATTCCTCATTAAATCTTCATATAGTTTAACTTATAAAATAGTACAAAATATTTATTAAAATGAAAAAGGTTAGTGACATTTTATATTTTAATAACAAAAATAGTGCCAAATGTCATTTCAAAATAGATTATAGACTTCTGATAGATTATGGGTGGGGTGACCCTTAGAAAAAATGTATACATACATATATATCCATTAACAAACATGATATAAAAATAAATGCAATTATCAAGACAATATAATCCAAAACAAAAGAAAGATTTAAATTTAGTTAGATTAAGACGGAGAAGGATGCGAAACCAATAATATTAATGAATGTATCTACATGTGGACAGATAAAAGAGATTCCAAACTTTTGAAATCCAAACCAAATAGCCAATGTTTTAGAAGTTTCTTAAACTTATTTTGCGAATCAATTGTTCTTAGTGATTGAGGTAATTTATTGAAAAGACGAAAAGAGTTTACTGTGTAAAAATTACGAAATGCAGTGGTGCGATAAATGGGCACAGCAACAGAATGAGACGAATTTTCACGGAGATTATGACCGTCGAGGACTCTAAAATTAATATTGCCAGATCTAGAGAAGAATATTCTTAGCATTTTGAAACAGTATAAGTGGCGAACAGGAAGAACTTTCAAATCACGGAATAACGGAAAGGAAGGATGTAAACTGTGTTTATTACAGATTAGTCTCAAAACACATTTTTGTAATATTAGTAGAGGCTGTATTTTATTTAAATAGATACCTCCCCAGCAAGCAATACCATATTGCAATTTTGAATGAAATAAACCGTAGTGTATGGTTTTCAAAAGCTCGGAAGAACAAACTCTCCTTAAATAGAAGAAATTCCTCAAAGTATAGCGAAAATATTTTCTCAAAAACTCATTATGGTTTGAAAAACTCATCTTGGAATCAATTAACAACCCTAAATACTTAAATTCATTAACTTTCTCTATTTGAAAGCACTTTTCACTAGAGTTAAAATAGTTGAAAAAAATGGACGAGGAATAACAAGAACAAGCATTCAATTTGAATTGTTGGCACTCAGGTGCATGAAAGATAAAATTTGCCTCAGAGAGTTGTGAAGAAGGATTGAACAACATAATTTTAGTTTTGGAACTAATTACCAACTTGTGATCCACAAACCAATTTCTAAGCAAATTCAGATCCCAATTTATATCCGCAACTAAGTCTAACGGAGAGACAGATCCATAAGTACATCCTATATCGTCAGCAAATGCCGTCAAAACGCCCTTAAAATTAAACTCAAAAAGAGAATTGATATAAATAAGGAAAAGAATCGGTCCTAAAACCGATCCTTGTGGCACACCCATTTTAATATATTCAATTCCACTCCTGATTTCATCTATTTTAACTCTTTGTGATCTATTTGCCAGGTATGATCCATTTGAAGTTTTTTTAAGAGAATGGAATTATTGACCATATCAAAAGCTTTGGTTATATCCACAAATAAGCCTGCAGTATGCTTTTTTCTGTGCAAATTCTAATGTATTTGCGAACAAAACTCCAAAAGTACCTCTTCAGTAGATTTACCTTTTTGAAAACCAAATTGGACTGGTCTAAAGAAAAGTGTCTTATTTAAAAACTTGACAATTCTATTTTTTACTAATTTTTCAAAAATGTTGCTAATAGATGGAAGAAGTGAGATCGGTCTGTAGTTCGTGACACTGTTAGAATCGCCGTTTTTATAGAGCGGTACCACATCCGCGATTTTAAGTGCATCAGGAAATTTCCCACTTAGAATACTTTTATTAAATATCGAAGCAAGAAAGTCGGCCACAAACCATGAGATATTTTTTAAAATTCTATTAGATACACCATTTTTTAAAGTCTCGATCGATTTCAATAACTCCCAAGAGGTTATCGGCTCAAAAAAAAAAGGTATCCCTTTGGAAAGAAGCAACGCGATTGCAATTTGTACAACCTTCAAGGTTAGGGTTTGGTTGTAGGGCTTCGGCTATAGAAGAAAAATAGCTATTAAATGTGTTAGCAATTTCAAGTTTATCGGATATTACTCTACCATCAATATGAATCGCAGTTGGATTTTTCGAACGAGATGACTTGCCTAGAATGCTATTTACAACGTCCCATTCACGTTTTAAATTCCTATTAAAAGAATTGAATTGATTCCTGTAATAGCGATCTTTGCATATTGGAATTTCTTTTTTTAATTGTGAGCATAACTTTGTGTATCTTTTTTTAAAGTTTATATTTTCCGGGTGTTTTGAACATAAAATCCTTAATTTATTTTTTCTTTTCACTTTGTTTAACAAGCACTTGGTTATCCAGGGCTTGAGCCGCTTATGAGAGCTTTTAACGCCCTCTATGTAGCTACACAGAGAAATATGCTTAGTGAGTGAGTCAATGAAAAGATCGTAAGACCTAGATGCATTATTTTCGGCGTAAGCACCTTCCCAGAACTCAAAATATAGAGACCTATTCAGTTTTTCAAAATTAATCTTAGTTATGTTTTTACTCGAGTCAGAGTTTCCACTTGTTTTGTTTCTCGAGGTATCAACAATTAAGCCGGTCATTGAATGGTTAGTGATCCGAAAATTAAAAACACCTTTTTCACAAGCGCTTAGTTGAGAATTGGAGAAACGTCCGTAAAGATTTTGTCGGATTAAGTAGTAATCCGTTACTTTCTGACCAAGTATGTATATGATTCAACTCTTCGTTCAAAAGAAGAGCGAGTTTATCAAGTTTATTGTAGGGTTTCGATAAGAGTAGTTGAACATCATCTGCATATAGGTGCATGTTTGCACACGGATGGAAGGTCATTAATGAACATGTAGAAGAGTATCGGTCCCAAAATTGAGCCCTGAGGAACACCTTGCTTGAGATCTACCAGAAAGAAAACTTCTCATCAACTTCACCACCCTTTCACCGAATCCGAAATTGTTTCTAAGCTTCCAACACAAAATTACAAGATTACATGATTTGATATATCAAAAGCCTTCGAGAAGTCCAGCAGGCAAAACAACGAAACATAACCCTTGTCGAAGTTTTGCCTTATTTCCTCGAGTAAGTTGACCATAGGTGTGGAACAGCTGTGGTTAGCTCTAAAACTGGACTGCTGAGCACTCAGCAAATTATTAAGAGATAGATGTTTAGTTACCTGTTTTGTTATTAAGAATGCTAATCGGTCTAAAGTCAGATGGAGAGGTTGGATTAGTTTTCTTTGCGATGGGTAAAACTCTTGCAATTTTCCAGAACTGAGGAAAAGTTGATGTAGTCATGCACAGTTAATGACATGGGTGAGATGAGAGACAATTTGTGGTAGGATAAGTTTGTCAAAACGTATTGGTACTGGACAGATTTAGAGTCGTTGTTACCACTGGTGATACCGATTTTACGTAAGTTACTCCAAAGTTTCTTAGCGGGGAGGGAGGTATTAAATTTGGAGGCATAGTAATTTTTCTTAGAAGCACGTGCAATGGAAGTTGAGTAGTTACGTGCCGCTTTGTACTCAGACCAGTTAGCATTGGATGGTCTACGCTTCCATCTACTATATAATTTATTCCGATTTTTTATAGATCTAATCACTTGAAACAAGGACATTCTCTGTTTTGTATTTTAACTGTTTTTGTTGGTACACATTGATGGAACAATTGTGTTAAAATTGACTGAAATAATTTTACTTTTTCATTCGGATCAGCGCATAAACGGCATTGCTCCCAAGGGGCAGAGGAAGTAGCGATTTGAAGGTTATTTAGGTCTATAGAGTTATAATCTTTAAACTTGAAGGTATCTGGGATAGCTGTTTTATTCAAATTCACATCATACGTACAGAAGAGTAGATCATGGTCAGAAACATTAACGAAAGTTGATCAAACAGAAGAACAAGAGACGGATTAGAAACAATAATTAGATCTAGAAGACTGGGTGGACAATTATTAGCAAAACGAGTAGGGTAAGTAGTATTTATAGTAGTCATTCCTACTGAAGAAACTAAATCCTTCATTTGAGAGGCAAGCGAGTCATTTTTTAGGAGGTTAGTATTGAAGTCACCACAGATTCTATATTCTATAATAACAGTATTCGGAGACATCTGAGAAGAAGGGCACGGGGGAGCAGCTTCTTTTATTATTACATGCACATGCAATCATGCATTTGGTATTGCAATCATATATTTCGGCTAGAATATATTCAATGCCATCATTATCACTAGACTTAGCGATAATTTGACATTTTAGGTTCGATTTACAATAAATCACTACCCCGCCACCCGTAGTATCAGTGACTCTATCATTCCTATAGATTTCATAGCTTGGTATTTTATACATCACATCAGGTACAACCGGCACGAACAAGGTTTCACTTATACAAATAACATCAACACAGGAATTAGAAAACAAGTGCTTTAAATAGTCTAATTTACGATCATTCAAAATACGCGCATTTAAGTAACAGACTTTAAGACCCTCAAACAATTGGAGAGAATATTTACCATGGTGTGCGTCGATTTTTCATTCACACTGTATTGGCTTCGCGAGACTACGGCATCCATTAAAAATATGAAACTCGTAGACTTCCCCAACAGCTTACTAGGAAAATAATTGAAAAATGATCTCCTAATTTCAGTCCTGGACCGTACATTTTACCGGCTCAAACATCGATTAGATGAGTCCCTCCTTAAATCAAGACGTGTGGTGAATGAATCTTGTGGGACCTTTGTCGGATAGGCATAAGAGGGATTTCGAAGAAAATTGCAGAAAAGCCGCAAAAAGTACACGAGGCCTTTACGGGTTATTGAATCATAAAATCAGATATAAAGTCTTCCATGATGACAACCGCAAAAAAAAAAAATTCATTTGGATCTTTAAAATACGAGCTGGATTAATAGGACTCAACGACTGTCGCTACCGTCAACCTGAAAGAAGATTGCATTCTCTTACAAAATGTAGACGTTGAACACAATCTGCGAAGATGTCCAGCGTTTGCGGAATTTCGTCGAAGATACTTTGGCAAGACTTACCTTGAGCATCAGGAAATGATCAACATCCTCAACTCTTAATTATTATGTTTATTTTTTTTTTTTTTTACAGAAATGTGTTAAAAATCTGAAAATTTATTTTGACAATTTTTGAAAATATAGTCCATGTCCTTTCTTATGCCAAAAATTGGTTAAGTATTGATTTTTAGCAAATTAGTTTAACCAATATCCGATAAGTTCAGCCTGTTTTAAAAAAAATCGTTAATACGACTTTTTTCAAATACTGTGTACGCAATCTATTCACGTATGTACGTCACAAATAAAAAATACTACGTGGCGATCAGGAAATGATCAATATTCTTAACTCTGAATTACGAGGGTGGGTCAATAAATCCCTGAAAATTAACACAAATTGTGTCGTTACCTTAAATTTATTTTTTTTTTGTCAAGAATCATCTTTCGAAAGAACGCACCCAAATTTTCAGACAGATCTGTCAAATAGTTTTATTGTGGCAGCCATTTTATATAGACGCCTACTAGCATTTTCATTAAAATGGATCGAGTGCTCATTAAACACTATTTTCTGCGAGAAAAAACTATCACGCAAACCAAACAAAAGCTTGACAAATATTATGGGGACTCTTCACCATAGATTGGAACCATTCACCACTGGTTTACTCAATTTCGGTGCGGTCGTTCAAGCACAAGTGACGCCGAATGTTCTGATCGCCCAATTGAGGTCACCACACCAGAAATGGTCGACAAAATCCATGGTTTGATAATGGACGATCGGCGAGTGAAAGTGCGCGAGCTTGAAATGGCCACAGGCTTATAACATGGCTCAGTGATTTTGATTTTACATAAATATTTGGACATGAAAAAGCTTTCCGCAAGATGGGTGCCGCGTTTGCTAACAATCGACAACAAACGCATTCGTTTGACAACTTCAAAGGTGTGTTTGGCGATGTTTCAAAAAAATTCGGCTGAGTTTTTGCGCCGTTTCGTAACCGTGGATGAAACCTGGATTCACCACAACACACCAGAAACCAAGGAACAGTCAAAACAATGGACTTCTCCTGGTGAATCGAAGCCGAAGAAGGCCAAGGCGGGTTTGTCAGCAAACAAGGTCATGGCGACAGATTTTTGGGATGAGCGCGATGTTATTCACATCGATTACCTTGAAAAGAGTAAAACGATCACCGGCGCATATTACGCAGAGCTGCTGGATCGATTCCACGCCGATTTGAAGCAAACGGCCGCATTTGGCGAAGAAAAAAGTTCTTTTTTTACAAGGACAACGCACCGGCGCACAAGTCCGCAGTCGCAAAATTGCATGAGTTAAGCTACGAACTCCTCCCTCATCCAGCATATTCCCCAGATTTAGCCTCTTGCGACTATTTCTTGTTTGCAAACATGAAGAAATGGCTCGGAGGTAAGAGTTTTGGGTCGAATGAAGAAGTCATCGGTGAAACAAACGCTTATTTTGAGGGGCTCGAGAAATCGTTGGATGAAGTGTATAGAGCTAAAAGGAGACTATGTTGAAAAATAAAATGTTTTTATACAGAAAAGAGTGTTCCTTATTTCATTTTTCAGGGACTTATTGACCCACCCTAGTACGTCACAAATAAAAAATACTACGTGGCGATTTCAACCCGTGCCATAGCTTGATTTGTGGAGCGCCCTTTCCTGTCAACGATTTTTTCAAGTAAAAGATTGTATGTACGAGGGCAATTTGAAAAGTTCTCGGCCTGACGCAGAGATGACCTGACGCAATCAGCAAAAATTTATGTTTCCTGTCTGGGTGCACTTTTCATTAGTTCGTATGACAAGTTTCAAATTGTTCTCTCAAGTAGTTTCTTTACACGAATTTTTGCAGTAGACGTAGGTGTTTTTCGTTAAAACTTGAATATCGTGCGGTGATAAAATTCTTCGTTTTGGATGGCTTAACCCCCAAGGAAATTTATCCAAAGTTGACAAAAGTTTACGGGGACTCTGCTCCTTCCATGTGAACCGTTAAAATGTGGACAACTGAATTTAAACGTGGTCGCACGTCCCTCGAAGATGACCCACGTGAAGGACGGCCAACAACAGCAACCACACCCGAAAGGCGAGTGAAGGTGAGTGAGATAGCTGACGCTATGTGTATATCGGAAGAGAGGGTGCGAAATATATTGCACAAAAACTTAGGTATACGAAACTCTGCGCAAGATGGGTGCCGCATTTGCTGAATGCCGATCAAAAGCAAATGCGCAAACGATTTTCGCGGCAATCTTTGGACCGATTCAATAGAGATCCGACCGATTTTGTGCGGCGACTTGTCACCATAGATGAGACATGGGTCCACCACTACACGCCAGAAAAGAAACAGCAGTCGAAGTAGTGGGTGGAAGTAGGTGGTTCAGCGCCAAAGAAAGCGAAGTCGATCGCATCTGCCGGAAAGGTCATGGCCAGTGTGTTTTGGGATGCGAATGGGATCCTATTAATTGATTACCTTGAGAAAGGCAGAACAATTACAGGCGAATATTACTCCAACCTTCTTGACCAGCTGGATGCCAAAATTCGGGAGAAGAGGCCTGGCTTGAAGAAGAAAAAAATCATCTTTCACCAGGACAATGCACAAGTGTGCTTTGGCGATGGGAAAACTGCGGGATTTGGGGTACGATTTGCTCGGCCATCCCCCCTATTCACCTGATTTGGCACCCTCAGACTTCCATCTGTTCCCAAACTTGAAGAAATTAGTTTCTGGGAAGCGCTTCGCATCCAATGCAGAAGTTGAGAGGGCCGTAGATGAATATTTTCACAGTCTTTCAGACTCTCACCTACGAGAAGGAATACTGATATCAAGGGAGATTATATAGAAAAATAAAATCATTTTTTAACTGAAAATCTCAGTCTTTCATTGTCAGGCCGAACACTTTTCACCTTGTCCTCGTATATCTAATATTCAGTAATGCAAAGCGAATTCGATGGAAAGTGAAGTCTAGGATGTGTGTAATTGTTATATTTTTTAAAAACTACGTACGACATACATATGTACGAGTATGTAGGTATGGACTGAGGCTCCTGCCTAATACGTCTACGATATATTACACCACTGCTACGATTGCATTTTTAGCAATCAGTAACAGCATTTACATATTTTAAGTTATAAATACTAAATGTTGTTGGACCTGTTTCTTAGATTTTCTTAAGAAGAACAAGTTCGTATCTCCTCTTCAGGGCTCAGTCCGATCTAAAGCTATCGAATTTTGCCTTGGTGACTCTATTAACTGTCTGTCCGAAAGGCAAAGTAAATTTTCGTAACATTTTTAAAAAAATATTACATGATTCCAAGTTGAAAATGTAATTTATCCAACATTAAAAGCATGCTTAAGTAGTGAAAGATTCAGACTCAGCAGTTCAAAACATAGCCGTGTCCTCAATCGAGTGCAGCGGAATGTACGTCGGTCGGCACAAATTTTCAAAAAGATATTTAGATCCATTCATTACAGCCAATACGATCGAATCGTCGAGTACATTTTGGTTGTCAAGAGTAAGACATCGCGTCGTGAAGGGCCGGCATCAACCGTCAAGTTCACAAAACTTTTGAACTTGTTCTTTTCTTCTTTCCTTACGGCGAAGTTATGATCCGGAGTAGAAGGATTTTTTTCAAGTAAAGGATTGTATGTACGAGGGCAATTTGAAAAGTTCTCGGCCTGACGCAGAGATGACCTGACGCAATCAGCAAAAATTTATGTTTCCTGCCTGGGTGCACTTTTCATTAGTTCGTATGACAAGTTTCAAATTGTTTCAATTGTTCACAAAACTTTTGAACTTGTTCTTTTCTTCTTTCCTTACGGCGAAGTTATGATCCGGAGTAGAAGGATCACAACCCTCCCACTTTACTACACCCCTCCTGTGGGGTTTGCCGGTTTGACCTCAAGAAGACTTCCCAGTTTCAGATCACTGCGTTACTGAAGCCAATCAAATGCTGTTTTATTTTTGCATTTGTGTGATCCAGTTGTTTTTTGGTCCGCCGTTTTTGCGCGATTGTGTAAGAACGTTGATTGTTTTGATTTTAATGGGATTCGAAGGATCTCTCCTTTGAACATGACAATACCAACTGAGCCGGTCGTGGTCTATCTTGCTTGTGATGGGTTCTTTTACATGAAGGCTTCCTCGAATCTTCGGACTTCTTATTCTATCAAGCTTTGTTACTCCTGCTGTCATGCGAAGCATCTTAATAATAAGCATCGCTTCAGTTTTATGGTCGGCAACTTGCACACCGCCATTACCTAGCCAACGACATGTAATTGCAATTGTCTCGTTACAGTGCAGTTCACCTTCTTCAAGAGTTTTTGTTTTAATCACCACGGCGATGTCGTCCACAAATCCGATGATAGACGCTTCTTACATATGTCTTAATTCCTTCGTCAGGGTTATAGAGGAGGCTCTGTTCGCAAAATAGCTTATTTTTATTTCGATTCGATAAAGACAGCCCATAGTACGTTCCCGATTGGTCGAGTTAAACATGTTGTTCACAATGGCGAAGCATTTTTTTGGTGCCCGTTTTCCAGCGACTTCCCTTTATAGAGGTTCGGGTTCTAGTTATTACCGCGTTTATTGCGTCTACCGTGGCGCGTAACTTACGAAAACCATATTAGTGTTTCGAGAGGCCTCCTGCTCTTTTAATCGCTGGCAGGAGTCTATTGTAAATTATCTGATCAAGGATTTTTCCTAAATGTCAATAGGAAGAAGGTTCGTTAATCCTCCCCTTTCGCTTTCAAAACTCAGCAAAAATGCCCTCGTCAAGTCATGTGTTAAACATTTCGTCAAATAAGTCGCTCTATTAGGAATACCGTCCAGTTATGCAGCCTTTCTTTCACGTATCTTTTTACATGCTTCTAATAATTCTTTGTGTGTAAACATAGTTATGGACGCACTCTCCTGAACGATTTGATGAGTCAACTCTCTACTTTCTTGGCGAGGAAATAGGGTCTCAACTATTTGTTGTAATAATACCGTACACGTCGGCGATTGCATACGGGGACCTTTTAGCCTCGCTGATTAAATTTTGCAAAGCTTTACCTCAGACGTCATTATTAAGTTGTTCACAAAATCCTGATCTGGTAAATTCTTCGCGCTCGGTGACATACCGCTCTGAATTCTTCGATTTCGGGATTCACCAATATCAAGGAGGTTAGTGTTTTCCTATTCCCATCCTGGAAATTTCCGTGAAGTCATATTTACACTTATTGACTAGTAATCATGATACCTGGGTTACGAATTGTTTTACAGTTCTGACTTCTATAACGACGAAGCTTAAAAGATCGTCATCTTATGTATTTACGTTTCATTTAGACCGGAATATTGTCGAGTTAATGCGGATTACTAGCCGGTGCCAGTTAGCATCTTGTAATAGGCGGCTGCTTGTAAAAGTGATGTCGACGATAGATCCCGATCCAGCTGTGCAAAAGATGTTTGTCCTATAAGAACTGCCCATTCTGTGGCCTCCTGTCTGTAATATGTACGCTGACGGTTTACAATTTTATTCTACTAGTCTATTGAATTCTGCAATTTTAATTAAAAAAAGATTTAAATGGTCAGTCCCTAACTGGTTGTCTCTTAACCCTTTTCGTTTGATCGTAGTTTTCTGCACGATATTTGGCTATCAAATATCACCAACATGCCAATTATCAAGTTGGTAGAATATATGTATGTCCTAGCAAATTATGGATTACAGCGGCCTTCAATTCCGTCAATACACGTCTAAATTTCATTAAAACATTAAATGTCCCAATTTTAACATACGGTGCCTGAGGTGGTCTACTTTAATCCTTACTCGGTGTCTTTACAAAAGCTTCAGCAGAGTTATTAATTTGTGCTTTAGGATTTTAAATTTAAATAAAATAAAAAGTCATCCAATTTTGATGATTTTAGGAAAAACATATCTAATTATCTGACTCAACTTGAGGATCAAATTTCATCAAAATCTGTTAAGCAGTTCCTGAGTTAGATGTGTGAGAAATATGATTCGGAGATTTTTAAAACTCTTCTCCATACCTTACAACCACTTCATCCGATTTAGATCATTTTCAGGTGAGCATATCGTGCCAGTCAAAATCAATTCAAATATTCTTGAGTTCGGTAACAAATATATTACTAGTGGCGCAGATGGTATCTCAAGTCTTTTTCTAAAGAAAATTGCATGGTTCGTCGCGGATGTCTTAACGGACATCTTCAATGGTTGCCTTTTCGCAGGGGTCTTTCCTGAAGCGCTCAAATATGCTGATGTTATACCATTGTTCAAAAAAGGTTCTGCTGTAGAAATGTGCAACTACAGGCCCATTTCTCTCCTCCCTGTGTTAAGCAAGATTTTCGAAAAACTTATGAAAGATAGAAAGTAAATTTTTTAAACTTTAACAATTACTTTAGTTCTAAACAGTTTGGCTTTCGGAAAGGGAAATCTACTGAAGACGCTATACTACAGTTTTGCACCCAAACAATGTCTAATCTTGATAATAAAAAGTGTACAGCTGGCTTGTTCATTGATATTACCAAAGCCTTTGACATGGTCAACCATAATATTTTGGTGGTGAATCTCGAAAAAGCTGGATTTCGTGGTTTTATGCTTAATTGGTTCAAGTTTTACCTTAAAAATGGGTCGCAAAGGGTGAAAATCGATGAGATAAGGAGCGAAAGTAAAGGTTTTAACCTAGGTGTACCCCAAGGCTCTGTCTTGGGTCCAATTTTATTTCTTATCTATATTAATTCACTTTTTGCACTTGATTTTAAAGGCTCACCAACAGCTTTCGCGGATAACATAGGTTTTTCTTATGGTCAGAATAGTCCTTTGGATCTCGTTGCTGACATAAATTGGGATTTGAATTTATTAAGAAACTGGTTTGCGAATCACAAGTTGGTAATTAGCTCCAAAACAAGTTTCAGTTTGTCATCGGTACACAATTTAGAACCGAATATTCACTTTCATGCACCTGGGTGTCAAAAATACAAATTGTTCAATTGCAATTGTACCCATAGAACTACTTCTCCCACTTTTTGTAGTACTCTTAACTGTAGTGCTAACTGTTTCCTAATCGAGGAAGTAGATGAATTTCAATATCAAGGGCTTATCATCGACTCCAATATGAGCTTTTCAAATCATACTGAATCTTTGAGGAAGTATTTCCGTTCCCCTCTTAGACACTTCTTTTATTTGCGAAGCGTCTGCTCCACAATGCTTTTAAAGAAAATTTACTATGGTATTTTTCACTTCAAGCTGCAATATGGAATTACTTGTTGGGGAAGTACTTATCATAACAAAATACAACATCTTTTAGTTTTACAAAAGCATTTATTAAGGAATTTATGTCGTAAACCTGTCAGATGCCCTGGTTTTCCTTTGTTTTGTGACCTAAAAATCCTTCCTGTTCGTCATCTGTATTGTTTTAAAGTATTGAAGTCATTCTGATAATCGTAATTTTCGATTAATTTCAAATTACAATTTACGTGGAAACTTTTAGTATATGGTATCTGTTCCTTATGCTCGTACTACCACTTACCGTAATTTTTTAATAAACTACCGCAGTCGATCAATATCAACAATGTTTTTAAAAAGGGTCAAAAATTGGCTTTTCAACTTAAATTACGCTAGTTTAGAATCGATTACTTTCGACATTCTGATTTAACTCTGGTTGTTGTTTTCATTCTTTTCTTTAATTTTTTTTGAGAATTCTTTGATTTTTATTTGTGAATCTATTTAATTTCTTTCTCATTCTTGTTTGTAATATTACTTTTTTTTTTAATTTATTTTTTTATGAATCTTAAACTTTAATGTGAATTAAATAACTAATTGAAGTGGCATTCAAAACTATTTTATTACATTTTTAAGTAAAATACAGAATGTCTCAACTTTTTCATATAATTTACATATGTGCCTTAAAAAAAATAAACTAACTAAAAAAACTAACTAACTAACTATATAAGATTTAAATATTTGTATCCCGCTCCTTCATTTTGCCCGCACTGCATTCGAATACTTGGTCAAACAATTTATTTGTTTTTTTTTTTTATTTATTTCGCCAAAGTTGCTAAAAGTACATAAAATTGAAGCGTTAATGACCCCCTTTGGGTTTCATGTTTTTTTTGTTTGCCTTAAGTTTAGAGAGCAAAGTGTAAGTAGACTGAAAAGGGATTTCAGCTGTCATTGAAGTTTTATTATCTTTTTTTTTACTGCATAGCAGAAACATTGTCTGTAATATTAATATTTTGTTGGGCCTTATTTTGCTTATATTACAGCTATATACCGCCAATTTAAAGATTCTGACAAGTTTTTATGAGTACATATTGAAGCTGATAAAGAGTTCCAGTGCCAAACTTTTCAGGGCTTCAATTGATTCTAGGCGCTTCCGTCCTACCCTAAGTTGCATTGTTGACCAGATATATTCAATTGGATTTAAGTCTGAGCTGTAAGGCCAGTCCAACACATCGATATTTTTTCTTCGAAGAATAAATAGTTTTAAATAGTGTTACTTATTCAAAAGTAAATTGTATAATCTTTATTTTAAAAATATAAATAAATTGATACTCGCATTTTTCGCTGTATGGCATTGGAGCGTTATCCTGTTGAAAAATAAATCTGGAAGTTTCGTCGAAGAACTCTAATATGCAGGGCTCTAATTCATTTTGTAGGACCAGCAGTTAAACTGCTGGTGTTACTCTTGAGTCCAAAAGCACATTCTACCTCTCTTTTCTCCAGAAAAACATCCCCAGACCATTACACTTTCAGCTTTCGGAGGCATCCCCTGCAGACCTTCATCGCTAAGCCTCTATCTTAGTTCTCTACGAACGAGGATTCTTCAATTTCCGTCATACAGCTTAAACTTAGACTCATCGGAGAAGATGAAGTTGTTCCACATCTCCTGAGTCCAAGAAACGTGGTCTTAAGCCCAGAGTAAACGTTTTTTGCCAGACTCGTAGTGGAAAATCTAGCTTCTGTACTGGTTTAAGTGCACGCAGTCTTCTTACTAAACTTGCCGTAATTTGTTTTCATGTCCTAATGTCAGATGAGGTTTTAAATCGGTGCCTACGGCTTTGGAGTACTAAAAAGCGATCTTCAACCTGCGTTTGTTTTTCTTGGCCTTTCAGAGCTTTTTTCTACCGTTTCTCGAAATTTTTTCCATGTTCTTACTTACACGCGCTGATTTTTCTTATTTTTTTTTTTTGTTTTTTTGTTTTTTTGTTTTAACCATCATACGGTCCTCAAAGTTACTGACGTAAAAGGGCTTCGGGTCAAATTTGACCCAATACTATTATTTCAGAATTTATGTAAAATATTTGATTAATTAATACTGGTATGGTTTATAATTTAATAGTTAAGATATTTTTAATGAAAATAAAAGTTATTTTAATTTATATTTATGGTATTTTATTGTAACTTCAAATATTTTTGTTATACATTTTTATCTTATTTGTACTTTTACAAATCTTTTTTATTAAATAATGAAAGATAAAAATATAATCAGTTATTAAAATTTGTACACAAAGTGATAGTTTTAGAATGCTGCTTACATATAAATTTGTTGCAAATGTCGCAAACTAAATCCGTTTTTCGACATAATTGAAATCGGCTCCTCTTGGTTATTTTCTTTTCTGTACTGTTTTCCGACTGAGTTGATGAAGAAGATTGTGGATCGTTTTGAGATGCACCTCGTATTTTATTGGCGATTTCAAGTGAAAAACGTGCTCGAGATAGTGTTTGCCGTTTTTGTATGTAGGGAGTAACAAGCTGCATACATAGATTTTCCAAAAAGTAGCGGCGCCTAGCAAGACAGTTTTCTTTCCAGGCATGGTTAGCGGATTTGAAAAGGACAAAAGCATTATAAGCTGATGTATCGACCATATTACTGAACACCACTTGAGGCCATCGCTTAGTCTTTCTTTTGCAAGTGTAGCAACTTACTGCTTTGTCCAATGTGTCTACACCACCTTTACATTTGTTGTAGTCTAGTATTATTGCTGGCTTTTTATCTGCACTATCACTCACTTTCGAGTCATGATGAAATGTACTTAGAAGACTCACAGATTTATTTTTTTTTCGGGGTATACGACACGATAGTAGTATTCATGGTAAAGGCAAAATTTGATGACAAAATTGATCTTCCTTTTACATTTACTGTTTCTGGTGGTAATTCGGGCTTGTTTTTGCGTATTGTTCCAACTAGTGTAATCTGTTTCTCCAGTAATTTTTGTCCCAGTTGATAAGATGTGAAAAAGTTATCAGTCGTAAGATTGTGCCTCCTTAGCCCTGCAACCAAATTAAATACTACACTCATACCTTGATTTCTTTCAGGTGTACTTCCGAGTTCCCTGCCTGTATAAGGTTGAATATTCCAAGCATAGCTCGTTGCAGAATAACAAAGTACCCAAAACTTGATTCCGTACTTCGCAGGCTTTGATGGAATGTGCTGTCGGAAAGGACATCTTCCTCTGAATGCTACCAGTTGTTCATCTATTGTTACATTTTCGGATGGGTTGTAAAGCTTCGGTAATATCTCAACTCAATAACTCCACAATTCACGTATAGGAGCAAATTTGTCTAACAAACGCCGTTCACTTCGAGTTTCTCTGTTATCGAACCTGATAACTCTAGATATTTTTTTGAAAGTCTTCAGTGACATTGTTGCTGCAAATATTGGCCTTCCTTTTTGAGAGTCCCATAAACTTTCAGAGCTGTCGTTATTTGATCGAAAAACACCAGCCAATAAAAGAAGTCCAATGAATGCAATCAGTTCAGTGCTATCAATATCAGTCCATTCTTCTTCAAATATGCGTTGACCCTCAATGTTTGTGTAAGCCAATATAGTACGTACCAAAGGAGGTGGAAATACTAATTCGAAGCTGGAAATTTCTTCTGCTGTAATTCTTGAGGACGAATAACGTGTCAATCCTGGCAACAAGTTTATAATGTTTTCCCTCGAGGCTCTTCCAGTACTCTTTTCAAGGGTTTTTTTAGAATCAGTTATTAGGCCATTTTTTGACTTCATCATTTCAGCAGGAATAGATGCATTTCCACCCGCACTAAAACTGCTATCCGATGAATCAGCTTTCACAACATGATCTTCAAACTCAGAACACGATTCCTCCTCATCCGATACTCTCAAAGAAAAATCGCTTTCACTATCACTCATTTTCAAATAGGAAATAATTAGTCCAACTTGCAAACAAAGGCATGTGCTAGTCACTAAGTTTCAATAAATTCTATAAAAGTACTGTAAGTAAAACAATGCCACCGCACAACAATTACTGAGCAACCTGAAAACAAATAAGAATGCAATTGACGTTCCGTTAATACGGTATGGTCAATTTTGACCCGAGGTTCGCGAACGTAAAAAATTGTGTACGTGGTAAAATAAAAGATATTTTTATAAAATTACGCGCTAAATATATTAAGTTCAAAACTTTAAAAAAAGTCATGAAACATCAAGTCCCTAAAAAATTTAGTTTTAGATAAAACCCAATTTCTTTCCTAAAATGGGTCAAAAATGACCCGAGGGCCCCATGAAGGTTAAATACGCACTTCGTTCCGTATTGAACAGTTATAGCCTGCTAAATGTATTTATTTATTTAAGCTTAATACAACCGAAACTAAAAGTTAAACTTAAAATTAAAAATAACTCAACTAAAACTGGACTTAACTAAATAAATAAAGGACATTTCTCAGGGAGGATCGGGTATTGTGAAAGTCTAAAACGGTTTGCATGTGATTAGCTCTGCGGAGCGTTCTGGACATTAGTTCATTGTATCCATAACTGGTATGGTGAAGAATAAGACGGAAGAGGGGTGAGGACCTGAGGTTACGTGGGTTGGTGTTGAAAGAAATCATATACAGCAGCGCGGAGGAAACAATGCTACCAGCTAATAACTGAATGAATAAACAAGATGTCAGCAACTTCGCGACGTTTATCGAGAGGCTGTAAATTGATTAGTTTCATACGGTCAGTGTATGGGGTTAAATTGTAACTATCAGTCCAAGCAAGATATGGATTCGATTCGCAAGATATGGATTTCGTAGTACGGTGACCATACCTGGCAAGCATACTCAAGGAGGGGTCTGACGAATATGATGTATAAGGACTTTGTAACATAAGGGTTTGAGAATTCCTTAGACCATTGTTTCATGAAACCGAGCACAGAATTAGCTCTGTTAATTATGTTACCAATATGAGAACAGAAGTTGAGTTCCCTATCACAGATAACACCCAAATCGCGCAATGAAGAGACAGAGGGTATAGGCTCACCGCTAATGGAATAGACTCTAGGTGATAGTCGGATACGCTTATGAGAATATGTAATAGCTTGACCTCTCATATATATATTATAAGTCGAACTATTTATAGGTTCATTATGAACCGCATTTTGCTACCTAGTGCAAAAAATATCGATAATTAATCCCAAGAATTGCAACTCTAAAAACTCAAAACGGGTTCCATCAATTTGTTCTGCACAGCAGTGTACCTTTCATATCAGGACGAAAATACTACTTAGATTCCACCAACATTTTCTTCAGTCATTCTCGTGTGACCCTCACAAATACGATCATACTCGTATATATTTCTTGTCTACGTATGCACGGAACACTAACCGCTTCAAGCTGGACTCGCACTTGACCAACTTTTTATTTGCATCTGCTCGTATAAGACAAGTATTGGTTGCCTCAAAATTGTCGATCTCGAGATTATAATCAAACTTGAAATGACTGTCGTAGAGAATCTAAAAAAAGTTATGTCTGTCTGTATGTATCACCTACCGCAGCTTAAAAGCTGGACGGACCAGGGGACTGTGCAATTTCCTCGTAAATGGCCCTAAAGATTTTGATAAAAATTCATATCTGGAGGAAAGTAGACGCTTGCATATCTTAAAAATTCAAATAACCGCATTTTACTTATTGACGAACTTGCGGAATTGGTTATTTCGCGATGATTTTATTAAAAATTTGTACAAGGTGGCGCAAAAATCCTCACTCGATTTCCCGAGACAGTAGCTCTGTTTGCAAATAAAAGGAATTGGTTATGTTTTTTGAATATGTTTATTTAGACGTTTACTCGTACATTTTTTTTTTTTCCATAAAGTCTGAAAATAATATCAGTCAAGTGGCCACCGCCAGAGTTGATGTACATTCGGGCTCGTTCCACAGCATTTTCCATGATTTTTCTCAAAACTTTTGACCATAAATTCTCTACTTCTTGACCATTTAGGGTCTGTGACTTGTTCATATAGACCCGTGACTTCAAAAATAAAATGTCTGGAATGATCCAATCGGGCGATCTTGCCGGCCAGTGCAAATCGCCAAAACGAGTGATTTAAAGGCCGAGAGGAGGGCTTGGCTGTAATTTACATATGATTTTCAGCCAGTAGGCAATAGCTGATGCACAGTTTGCACTTCACCAAAATTCGCTGTAACGGCCGTCATTGGTTGATGTTTGAGGGTCGTCTTGGGACATTTGCAGCCACAGCAGCGATATACCCGACTGAACGACTGCTCCAGGGCCGGCTACGGCTATTATTGTGTTGATTCAGTCTCCTCGAGGCGATCGGCTAAACGCCGCAGTGTTTGCCCAACTGGCGCCACACGACTAGGGAATCGCCGACGAAAACCAGCGATCGATTATTTTTCAAAAACATTGACACAACTATTCCGCGTTCTGGAAGAGCAATCCATTGTTTGTCTACGTATATTCTGCTTCTGTTTGCTTCACAAATCTCAAAGTTGCGATGACATAAGACGCCATTTGCAACAATCAGAATATTTTAAGATAGGGTGATGACTTTTGCCCCACTTTGTATATAAGTTCTTTCTGACATATGTAAAAACATGGCATTACAATTTTTAACATATGTATACATCAAAAGGTTGCATAACGCATATAAATGCTAAATTTGAAATCTGAACAATTTACAATCGAACAGCATATATGGAGCAAGTACGTGCAATCCAGTCGTGGCCTAATTTTTTTTTAAATATAAGTTAATAGAATTTACGCCGAAATTATTTAAAAAAAATACTTTTCAGGGCAGATTGCCCTGTCCTTTATTGTATGAAGTATCGATTAAGACTAACTTAAAAATAAAGAAGACTCGTACAAGTAAAATTATTGAAGGTTGCATTTTCATTAGTTTATTGCAATGTTGATTTCCCTAGCTTGCATTTTATTTCCCAACGTGAATTTCCCTGGAAATTCGTTTCTCGCCCCAGACGCTAGGTCAGCATTTCCGCTGCGCGTGCGAGTGGTTGACGATGTTAACTCTTCCCCCTTTAAATGCGATGGTCCTCAATCGCCTAAAAGTAAGGAAGGTCGTTGAACTTTGTTTGTTGGATTCTTCCTTTTGGTAAACTTTCAGTGTGTGGTGGAGCTTCGATGTTCTTAATTTCTTGCTGCTGGATCATGACTCTGGTTTCATTACTTGAATGCCTTGTTATGATTCTATAGATGGTGATAATTACTAGGATAATCCCGATGAGACTTATTGTTCCGCAGCTGATGAATGCGTAAGCTTCGTTTTCGCTTTTGAGCAACTCGATACTTTTGGTATTGTTGATGTGGAGTTCGCCCATCATTTCGAGCGACAATAGTCGATGGAATCTGTTCTCTATGGGTGTTGGCTGCAGTATGGCTGGAAGAACGGTGTGTGTAGAAGCTTCGTATGCCGCAAATACTCTATTATTTATCGTTATGTTGGTTTTCTCGTATTTAATAAGGAAGGTACCAGTAAGGTTCCGAGGCGTGGATTCGACTTGGAGAGTTCCGTTAAAGTCGTTAAGCAGGATCATTCCACTTGTTATTTCCTCGATCGACGGGATATGCTGACTATTCACTTTATTACATGTTGCTATTTTACTATTTAATAGGTTGGGAATACATGCTGAGTTAGCAATATTTATAAGATCTCTTTTATTACAAATTGAAACACTATTTATTACTTTACAATCATTAGTTACGCCAAAAATTTCGTTTTTGTTTCTTACAACTTCTTTATAGTCTATTTCTATGGCTACTCCATTTCTCTTCACAGGTTTTAATAATATTCGTTCATATGTGGAAGGATCGGTAGTAGGGATATTAACAATATAAAGTATGGAAGCTGTGTTTGTTATTATCTTTATTTCAGCAAAATTAAGAGCTTCTTCTATAGTAGTGAAAGGGACATTCTCTTGATTTAGTGTTTTTACAGCTAGGCTTATTTCTTCTTTTGATAAAATCATTGAATTAACAATTCCTAGTTTCGCCCAATGTATGGCCAAATTAATGTTAACTAATTCTTCTTTTAAAATTTTAAATTTGTATTGAATATTTAATATTACATCTCTGTTGAAATTTTTATTGGTTTTTAGCATTGATTCAATCTCATTCGTAATCTTGGTTATGTTATTAATTCTTTCATTATGCAATTTATTTATTACAACTTGATCGTTAGAGTTAGTAAGTAGGTTATTCATTTTTCTTTTGATAGTAATGAAATCGTTGTGGTCGGGATTACCGGCAATCCACTTCCACGTCGAACCTATAAAATCTAGAGATCTTCTTACCCTTTTTGGTTTTAGGTTAGATATCAAATTTTTTATTTGCTCGTGCTCATGGGAAAGGTATAGGAAAAGGGAATCGTTCCTTGTTTCGTTAAGTTTAAGCATTGGAGAAATTTTGGTCAAGAGTTGGTCGTATTGGTCGAGGTCAATGTCATGGATTAATTTGAAATTTCCGTTCTGTATCTTTGTTTGTCCAGTGTGTATTGAAACGAATTGAGAATTAGAGAAGTCCAAAATTTGGATTTCCGCTTCCGCGATGCATAATGCATGTCTGAAAAGAGAGATATGAAATTTATTGTTCAGTTCCTAATATTGCTTTTGTGGATCGTTTTGCCGGATTCAGTCACGACAGTTGTATTTTTGTTTTCCTTAACTACTTCCTTTTTATATCGGACGGTGAGTTTAGAACCAATTCTTTTGTTATGCTTTATGTAAATGACGTCTCCAGGATGGTACATCTTACATGGTTTCCTGGTTTGGTTATGATAACTTAAATCTTGTTCTTGTTTTTGGATAATTTTATCTATATTATTCTGCCTGGTTTTATCAAGTTCTTCGGGGGTTATTTGTGGAGATCGACCAAAGAAGAGTTCGACCGGTTTTTTTCCTGTTGTGGAGTGAATTGTAAAATTATATTCGTTAGTGGCTCTTTCGAGCAGTTCCTCGAAGGATCGGGATACCTTTTCAGCCTTGAGGCATCTCATGATCTCTGAGAGAGTTGAATGAAACCGCTCAATCTGCCCGTTTACTTCGGATTTGTAGGGTGGTGTTCTGTGAATACGAATGCCCAACTCGTCTTCCATCATGGATAATATGGATACCGAATTAAGGGCTTTTTCGTTGTCTATGACAACACTCTCGGGAATGCAGAAAGAGAATAAGATTTCTCGAAGAGGTTGCCTGAGGTCGGTTATTGCTCTTGACTTGATAATTTTAGTCTTGGCGAACTTGGTGAGCTTGCATATGGCGGTTAATACCAGTTTTTTTTCCGTTGAATAAATATCTAAATGCAGAGTGTGGCCAGGATAATTAGGGATTGGAGTTGGTTCAAGGATAGGTTTATTTGGGTGTCGTTCATATTTGTTTTCTTTGCAAATTCTACATACTTTTACTAGTCTTTTGATTTTTGATGCCATTTTCGGAAAATAAAAATGTTGAAGAAGTTGTATGCGGTTTTCTTCTGGATTACGGTGTGCCCTGCGATGGATACTTAATATTTTTTCTTCCTGCTCCGTTTCGTTGGCCAGATCTTCAACTATTGTTTGAGTGTATCTAACTTTGTATTTGGAAAAATGTTCGGGATAAATGTTTTGTATTCGGCCCATTATTTCTTCTTTTGTTTGCAAGCCATTTATTACACTGGGATTTAAATATTTTTTAAAAATTGAAATGATATCTGAGTTGCTATAACTGGGTTGTACAAAAACGTGTCTGTGGTACGTGGGGAATGGAATTAAGAATTGATGGCTAGTTGTGTCCCCGATTTCTAAAATCAGCTGATTTCGAAAAACGTTAATGGGTACTTCAACTGCTGGTATCAGGTTATGTGAAGAACTCTCATCACTATGTTGCGTCATGGTCATTGAATTTATTTGTGTTTTTTGTGGCAGTCGAGATAAAGCATCGGCAACTACATTTTCCTTTCCTGGTTTGTACTTGAGTTCGTAGTTGTACTCCTCCAGAATTGCCTTCCATCGCTTCATCTTGTGGTTTGTGTTTCTATTACTCAGCGCATATGTTAATGGCTGGTGGTCCGTATAAATATTTACCTTTTTTGATCCGTAAAGGAAATTCCTAAGCGAGTTTAGAGCCCAGATGATGGCGAGCATCTCTTTCTCGTTAGTGGCGTAGCTTTCTTCTGTCTTTGTCAGTGTCCTTGAGAGAAATGTTATGGGTTTTCTGTCCTGGGATAGGACAGCACCAATTGCATAGTCGGATGCGTCCGTCGTGAGTTCGAAGTCTTTGTTAAAGTTCGGGTGAGTGAGAGTTACTTCTTTGGAAGTTAAGGAGTCTTTAATTTGGTTAAATGAGTAAATGCAATTTTCGTCAAGATCTATCTTTTTATTTTTAGAGAGATGTCTGGACACTCGTCCGTCTTCCCCTCTTAAAAGGGATGTCAGGGGTTTCGCTATTTTCGCATAATCTCTGATAAATCGGCGATAATACCCTGACATACCTAGAAAAGATCTCAGGTCTTTGAGCGTTTTTGGGGGTGGTAGCTCTGTAATGGCATGAACCTTTTTAGGGTTAGTCTTAATGCCATCAGTGCTGATGATGAATCCTAAGAATTCCACCTCGGTCTTGAAAAATTCGCATTTATCCAACTGAATCTTCATGTTGGCGCGTTCTAGAGTATCAAAGACGGCTTTCAGGTTTTTAAAATGTTCAGCCTTGTCTTTTCCAAAGATGACAATATCATCGATGTAGACGTAACATCGTTTTCCGATGTGCTCTCTTAGGATATCGTCGAGAGCTCTTTGGAAAATCGCCGGAGCATTTTTCAAACCAAAGGGAAGACGAGTGAACTCGAATTTCCCGTTATTGATAGAGAACGCCGTTTTCTCAATATCGGATTCTCTGAGCTTGATTTGGTGAAATCCGCTCTTCAAATCTATGACAGAAAACCATCTGTTGTCGCCGAGGTTAGCTAGGACCTCATTGATTTCCGGAATGGGGTATCTGTCGGCAATGGTGACCGAGTTAAGTTTTCGGTAGTCGATCACCATTCGATATTTTTTTTCGCCTGAAGCGTCCAATTTTTTGTTGACGATCCAGACTGGCGAATTATATGGAGATTTCGACGGCCTGATAATATTATCATTTAGAAGTTGGTTGATTTGTTTTTCAACTTCTTCTTTAAGTCCTCTTGGGTAGGGGTAGGATTTCGAATAGACTGGTTCGTTACCTATTGTACGAATTTCTCCTTTCACAGTTGTCGCATAAGTAAGTTTCTCGTCAGGATCAGAGAAGAGTTTCGGAAAAGACCCAATAACTTTAGTGAGATAGTTAGAGTCTTCGTCATTCAAATGGGATGTTCGGATATTTACGCTATTTACGGTTTCAGTTAGATGCTGTTTAAGTTCGATAAAAGTGTTCTGGTGAACTTTCATATAGTTATCATTTATGTGAATAACCGCATTCAGGCTTTTAAGGGTATCGTTCCCTATAATGCCGTCGAATGATATAAGGGTAGGAAGTATAAAAAATTGTAAGGGGCCTATTTCAGTACCAAAAAGAGGAATAAGACTATGGTGGGTTATTCTAATGTTTCCCCCTACGGAATTAGCATAGAAAATCTTTTTGTTGGGGAGAGGATTGCGTATATGTCGTGGTTGAATGTAATTTTTGTTCGAGCCTGTGTCAATTAGAAATTTATACACCTGTCCACTCTTTGCAACGTGCTCGAAATAAGGAAGCGAAGAGTGTTTTAATCTAAAAAATATATGTCATCAACTTGTTGCGGTGGATCAAAATATTGTTCGTCTGTTTGGTCGTCACTGTATTCCGTAAGTGTTTGTTCGTGGTTTTGATCTTCTTGGTTCATCGTGGCTTCGTATTGTTCTATTTCTTGTTCTTCGGCGACGGCTTCTTCAGTATGGTAGACTCGTTGCATTTTATAGGGTTGATGAACTTGTTGTGAGTGCTCTCGCTTCTGTGCAGTAGGCTGGTTTCTTGGTCTATTTAGGTAATTTACCCTCTGAGTTCTAATGGAATGATCTATGTCCATAGGCTTGGGAGGAAGTTCGCGTTGGTTTGGTGGAAACCGTTGCGGTTGGGCTTGTTGGAAAGACCTAGAGTGATATTGTGGTTGCCTGTGGAATTGGGGTTGCTGAGGTTGACTAGGGTTATGAAGCAATTGTGGAAAGAACTCTCGCCTTGGGGCTGGAACAGGAACTGGGTGTGGAGGATTGAATCTTCTAGGAGGAACCGGTGGAGGTGTTTGCTGGAAGGTTTTCCGAGCTGTTGATTGGGAATTATTGGCGTGTTGAGTTCTGAAGTCAACATTTTGGAGTTTAAGACAAAGATGCAGAGCCTGCGGCAAATCTGCGGGTTCCCTTATACTGAGTAATCTGGGAAGGTCGCCTTTCAACCCTCTAACGAAAGTATCAAGTGCCTTATCTCTATAACATTGAGTCATGTTATTTAACGACTCATGGCTCATGTCAATACAACCGAGTT
Source organism: Pocota personata (assembly GCA_963082735.1). Lineage (NCBI taxonomy): Eukaryota > Metazoa > Arthropoda > Insecta > Diptera > Syrphidae > Pocota > Pocota personata. Next base: position 41,166,003 of record OY720429.1, on the reverse strand, counting down.
TGTTAAGAATCAGAGATAAATGATGATAAACTGCTTGATAGAATTCGGGTATTGTATTGTTACCCTGTACCAAAGTCGTCATTTGGTACTCGAGTGTCCCTAGATCCCTTTTATCTGCATAATGCAGAGTCAAACATTTAGAAATCTTTTCCCAGTTTAAAGGGGTATTATATGATTCGAGCGCTATATCGGCATGGCCTGTTATTTTATTTCTAATAACGGACAAGATGCCATAATATTTTGGAGTACCCTTGAGGTGCTCGTAGATCTTAAGTATTCTTTCAACACTTTTCTTCCACGAGTTGAACTCCTGAGCTTCACCTGAAAACTCGCGCAAACTCTTAACCACATCTGGAACTTTGTCCATGTCGGAAAGATTCTGATCAGTGGTGTTAATCGGTTGATCAATATCATTATTGATATCTGAGGCTGGATTCATAATTGAATTAAATATCTGTCGTCCCTGAATGTGTAGTGTTTCGGTTACGAGTCTGGTTATGAGATGTACCAAGTTATCGTCTATTTGGTTTGTAAAGGAGGGGGCAGGAGGAGCAGGAGGAGCAGCATTTTCTCCTGGTACTTCTAAGCGGGCTGGTCTGATTAAGTTATTTGGGTTCGACATTTTGAAATTTTTGTGATTGAAATTAAGTCAATGAATGTGAACCGAGATTCGCAATTGAAATTGAATCAAAAATAATTAAAATGGGTCTTAATCTAGATGAGTCTTAAGTTGTTACACAAATAATTACGAATTATGTATAAAAAAAAAAATGTTCTTACAGAAATTAAAATTTGGATCTTATTCTAGTTGAGTCTTAGGATGTTACAAAATCGATTACAAATTACAAAGGACAAAAATATTCTTACAGAAATATAACGGCTTCAATTCTCATAACGAAGATGGGTTCTGGACCGTGGCTGTTGGTTGGGGCGGCTGTTCGCTATTCCGGAACTCCTTTTTATCCCTGTTTTACAGGATTACTCGGGGGCCTCTTTTCCCCTACACAATTACTAATCAGTCTCGTGGCCTGGTGTCCACGTTACGAAACTTGTGGCTTGGTGTCCACTTTGTTTTACACGCACTATCAATAATTTCGTGGCTTGGTGTCCACTTTACACAACTTGCGGCTTGGTGTCCACTTTTGTTGCTTACACGCACTATAGTGAAAATTTCGTGGCTTGGTGTCCACTATGAAACTTGCGGCTTGGTGTCCACTATTTTGTCTCACGCACTAGCGATGATTTCGCGGCTTGGTGTCCACTATATTTTTCTCACTAGCACTATTTCCACGATTATTTTAGTTTATAAGTGCGTTTATTATTCGTACGCGTATTGACTATTTAGTAAAACCGCACGGTCCCTGCTCGGGCGCCAGTTAATAGAATTTACGCCGAAATTATTTAAAAAAAATACTTTTCAGGGCAGATTGCCCTGTCCTTTATTGTATGAAGTATCGATTAAGACTAACTTAAAAATAAAGAAGACTCGTACAAGTAAAATTATTGAAGGTTGCATTTTCATTAGTTTATTGCAATGTTGATTTCCCTAGCTTGCATTTTATTTCCCAACGTGAATTTCCCTGGAAATTCGTTTCTCGCCCCAGACGCTAGGTCAGCATTTCCGCTGCGCGTGCGAGTGGTTGACGATGTTAACTTATATGATATGCACCACTTAGTACTAATTGTTTTAAAGTTATAAACCCAGTGATGGAGTAAAGCAAAAGGGTAGGGTATAGGGGTCCCCTTTTATATTTTAATACGGAAATGCTTAGAGATACTTTTTCTCAAACTCTAACATTGTGCGAAATCCTTTTAACCCTGTCTTTGACTGTGGCCTCTGTCTAAAGATCTTTTTCGACTTTGAAAAGAGTCCACACTTACTTAAGAAATTCCCAAAAAGAAGAGAGACTCTCAGACCTGGCATTTTTATCTATCGAAATTTTCATGAAAGAGTTTTAGCAGAATTCCTAAAAAAAGAAACGTAGGATAGCTTTAGAGTACAAATAGGTAGTTCATAATTGTAATTGCTAAATTGTTTATATTTAACAACGCTCCGAGCTATCAATAACTTATATAGATTACTTTGCCCCGAACGGCTTCCTTCGAAGCCACTTTTTTATGCGATGAGCTCATTGTCTACGTAAATTCTAATGACTTAAAGTATAACAAAGGTGGATTGCATATCTTAAGTCTGTGTTTCGAATAAGCACCAAAATGGTAAGTCTTGAATAATACATTTTACTTAAACTTTTTTCGGCTTCCCTCTCTTGAAATTTCACCCCACGCCACAGATGGGGGAAGTTAAAAAATGTACAGAAAAGGAAAGAGAGAGATTTGACGTAGCACGGTAACTTTAAATCCCTTTCTGGAAATATTGAGCTAGTCATTCAAAATTCATGCTGAGTGATTGAAAAACGATCTTCTGAATTTCATCGCGCCTCACGCGTATTCCATCCACTTGTGATGGAAGTACCGGTACAGGAACGCTAAGCATCCAACATTTCGGCGGCGTTTGAGATTGGAAATTTGATTCCAATAAAAATATTCGTAAGAAGTTTCACGCCTGCTAAAATACCGTAAGCAAAAACTTTGCTGCACCCTAGTTTATTAGGTTTGTAAAGGGTGACCAGATTATTATGTTTCAGCGGCTGTAAAAGCTACCACAACGTGAATTTCAGTGCGCAGGCAATTCGTCGCACCGTAGAAAAGTTTGAGCGTGAGTACACTCTTTTAGATCTTAAGCCACCAACCAGACAGAGATCGGTGCGAAGTGAAGAAAACATAGCCGCCGTAGCGGCCAGTATCGAAGAAGACACAGAAATGTCGATTCGGCGCCGATCAACTGAATTGGGCATCGCCAGATAGTCAACCAAGCTTATTTTGCGGTTGGATTTGGGCCTACATCCGTATAAGATTGTGCTGACGCAAGAATTGAAGCCGGACGACCATAGACAACGCCGTGAGTTCGCTAATTGGCCGCTGGAAATGTTGGTCGGAGATCCGGATATTAGCCAAAAAATCATCTCCTCGGATAATCCACAAGTATTCGACCAAGCATCAATGAATTCACAAAGATTGAGTGTTTGGTGAAGTTTTGGGACGGCGGCATCATTGGACCTTATTTCTATCGAAATGAGGAAGGAGACACCGTTATCGTCAATGGTCCTCGGTTAACCGACTTTCTGTGACCGGAGCTCGACAAAATCGATATATCCGAGCTGTGGTTTCAACAAGACGGAGCTACATGCCATACAAGCGACGCAACGCTCGAAGTGGTGATGGAGAAATTTGGCGACTGGACATGAATGTAGCATCAAAATAAAGTCAGAATGAATTTGACATCTCACTTGGTTATTGTTTTATTTAAGTTTCTTTTCCTATAGTTCTTATCTGGTCACCCTTTATACACACTGTAGAGTAAATGCTTAATAGATGTAACTCCAGTACAATACTGCTTTCTATGCATGCATTTGGCCCCCCCAGGGTTCGGGTCAAGTATGTGTCGGTTGAAATCCATCCAGAGCTTAATGATGCTATGGGCAATGATGCCCGAGCGCTATCATAGCATTATAGGTTTGCCTATCTTGAGAGAAGTTTAAAAAAATGTAGACCCCACTGTGTGGTGACGATTTGATAGCCCTTTTCGCATGGAATCAGGGGAAAGATTTTTTTATTTTTTACGTCTACATTAGTTAAAGCGAATACGAATGAAGCCACCGAAAAAGTAGTGAATAGAGTTACTTGCGCAAAAAAACCAAAGTTCACCAAGTCCGTCAAAAAAGGTTAAAAAAAAAATACTCTCTGACAGCTAAAAGCAAGTGAGAGTGGGTGGTGAACTACAAGGACAACCGAGGAGTTAAAGCAGAACCAAGAACAGAAATGACGCCGTCAGTATTTCAATTTGCGATTTGACTAACAGCGACGACCCGGAACGGCTGCTGATGAGGTATGACCATTTTATTGGTACTTTCGGTGGTGGCAGTCGACTTTTTTTTATGTTCCCGCTCTGCTTCGTAAATTCCTATTTTTTTCTTTTATATTCCTTATCGTTATTTTTATGTCGAATACCATTTTTGAGCAAGTACATTCGTAGTAGTAATTTTTTATTCTGTTTTCCATTCAACAGGAATATGAAAAGAAGATTGGCGGCGTACAGCAGGACAACTTTTGCTGTCATCCTTTGGAATTGAAAAGAAAAACTTCTTCGTGAGATATGATTTGAGTGCTGATTTTTTGACCAAGTTTTTGCTTTTATTACCTAGCTACTTTTTCTTTTCTTTAATTTTAATTGGTAGTTTGTGCCAATTTGTATGGAAATTCGAATAAAAAAAATAAAAAAAAAAAGAAGCAGATGTTGATGGTGGTGAGATAATCAAGTGCTCCATGGGGGAGTGGATGGATAACTAAAGAACTTGTTTTTTCAATGTTCTTCATTGTTACAGGAAAGTTAGATTGGACAAAGAGGTCACTGCAAGTTGACAAGGAAATAGAGAGCAAATGAAACTCAGATATTTGATTTAAATGCGTTTGTTCTCAGACAAAAGAGGATCCATGACCACGAAAAACGGAGACGTGGAGAGACTTCTGCTCGAATATGGAGAATGTGTCTGAGGTCAGCAGACTTCAAAAAATGGTCTCCACAGATTCGGTTTTTAAAGATGAACTCTTTCGTGACAGGACGGAAATAGCTAAGGAGATTGTGGAAGATACAACCGAGATCCTGATGGAAGCACACTTTTCTGTAAACTAGAACTCAGGTCGGCTATGGGCTCTATGTAAAGGGTTTTTTTTTAGGATGTTTTTTTTTTTCAATATGGCAGACAGCTGATAGTTGATCTGACAGCTGACACTTGTAGAAATTTATTCCAAAAATCTGTGTTCTGTAGAAATGTTTATAGAGCGCTACGCCAATTTTACGGTCAACATAATCGACCAACTGAGTTGGATAGTCGCAAAACAATTGAAAAATATCGTACCAAATTTACTCTTTTGAACCGACAACCACCGATAAGTACTCGTATACACAGAGTGCGCACAGATGAAAATATCGACACCGTTGAGGCATGTATATGCAGCATATGTATATACATAGGTATATATATATATGTAAATAACCGTAACCACTACCCTAAAACATTAAGACTAAGGTTTAATTATGGCATACTGGAAAACGAATTGGAATGACAGCTATGAGGGCTAACGTTTGTAGTATTCTGTTACCTGAATAAGCAAGAGTGAAATCCTGCGGAAATGGCTTTCAGGCTAATGCTACAATGCCATCCCGTTAAAACCTTGGCAGGCCAAAAAGTACGTTCAATATTTCGTCACCATTAAGTTGGTGGTGTAGGTCCAGATGTAACATTCCTGGTTAGCATCGATCCGGCTCTGGCACAAAACCCCATAAGGGCTTGTGTCAACCCTCGCATGGCCTCACTGCTTGCGAAGACAACCATGGGATCCTTAGGTGACTACACATTCGAACATTTATAGCGGCTTTGAGTGGGGATCCACTAGAAATGATTGCAACAAAAACAAACAAAAACACCGGAGAAGTAGATGAGAATGAGGGATCAAGGATGCTGAGGTCACCAATTGACCAAGTAGCAGCATCACAAAGAAGTGCGGAACGACGCGAATCACCCGCAATACGAAAGGTGACGGTCGAACCACCAACCCATAAAACTGATTTCCACAAGTTAGGTGAGCAAATTAGAGGGCTGGTAGAAATGCTGGAAGATGGCAAAGACTTTCAATCCACCAAGCGATGCGAGATGCTATTGAAAGCATCAGAGCTCTCTACGATCTCTCGGCGATTCACCTACACGATGAGGAAGTAAAGCAAGTGATTCGCCGGAACAACTCGTCGCAAACTTCGCAATGGCTAAAAACAACATCTGAGCCCAAGAGAAGACAAGTTGCAGACGATGAACCCCCGGAGCCAAAACGAAAGCAGCATCAGCTACCGAATGACGCGGCAGACAACGAACCACCGGAGCCAAAACAGACCCAGAAAAATACATCACACGATGTTACAGGCAAAAAGCGCTCGGAGCCAAAGCGTAAACAAAAACACACTCCATTGATAAACACCAAGGAGAAGGATGAGACCACCGGCGTAGAGACCTCAGTGGTCAGACCTAAGAAAAAAGTTACAGCCACAAACAAGAAGCAAGCGGCAGGAGAAGAAGAATGGGTAAATACCACCAAAAAGAAGATCGCCAAAAAGAAGCAACAAGAGGTCAAAAGACCTAGTCCTGACGCTATTGTCATTAAAGCGACGGGGACCCTCTCATACGCGGAGATTCTACGCAAGGTGAAGGCAGACCCCAAACTGGAAACAGTGGGAAAGGCGGTAACTAAAATCAGGAGGACACAGAAGGGAGACCTCCTTATACAATTCAAGGAGACGGAAAATAAGACAAACGAATTTAAAGGCGTCATTAGTGAAGCTCTACCAGAGCAAGCGAATGTAAGCTTGCTTACGCATCGCACTACCCTTGAGATCAAAGACATCGATGAGGTCACGACTATAGACGACGTAATCAAAGCCCAGTTTGGAGTGAAAGTTTCACCGGCAGATATTTTGTCCCTGCGAAGGACGTACGGAGGAACCCAAAAGCAACGATCAGCTTTCCCGCAGTAGACGTAAGAAAGCTGTTAGAAGCAGGAAGGATTAAAATCGGCTGGGTTAACTGTCGCATGCGCGAATGAACTCTCTTTAAAAAGTGCTTCAAATGTTTAGAGTTTGGTCATCTTGCCTGGCAATGCAAAAGCGAAGAAGACCGCTCCAAGCTCTGTAGGAGATGCGGAGCAGGAGGCCACATAGCAAAGAATTGCAACAAGGATCCATCCTGCATGTTCTGCAAGAAAGACCACCCGTACGCCGCGCAGCATGTAGCCGGCAGTAGCACATGCCCAGTATGTCGGAGAGCTATTACAAGCAAAATACCATGAAGATTCTACAGATAAATCTTAATCACTGTAGAATAGCCCAGGACATCCTAGTACAAACGACCAAGGACGAAAGCGCGGACGTTATTATGATCAGTCCCGAAGAGAACAACAATTGGATCTGCGATAAGGCAAAACAGGCGGCGATACGGATGTGTGGACGCTATGCCTTTCAACAAACAAACGACCAAACAGTCGGCTTCGTGCGGGCGAAAATAAATGGGATCCATTTTTATAGCTGCTATGCCCGACCCAGTTTGACGGCCACCGAGTACCAACTAATGCTGAACAATCTAACCGCGGATGCGCTCCAGAGAGCCCCAGTGGTTATAGGAGGAGACTTCAAGGCGTGGGCCACAGAATGGGGCAGCAGGCTCACCAAGACCAGAGGACAGATCTTATTGGAAACATTCGCTCCCCTAGCGATAGGCATTGCTAATAAGGGCCGAGCAAATACTTATCGGAATGCTAGAATATGCTCCATCATTGACATCACCTCCAACTGAGCAACTCCATCCTGAAAACCATAAAGTGGAGGGTCAGTGAGGAATATTCACACAGCGACCATCAGGTGATAATACTGGAAATAAAAGGGTATTTTAATTATTAAGTCCAGCTTCCAAAACTTCCTGGCCCAATATGGAATGCCAGATCTTTCGATAAGGATGCATTCGAAGAGATGTTGAACGGTGATCAAACTCCAAGCGGAACAGCGGAGACCCGCGCGTACCACCTCACAGGCACCATCACCACAGCGTGCGACGCATCAATGCTTAGGAGAGCAAACACCAGAAAGGCATCACCGTGTTACTGGTGGAACGAGGAAATAGGCGAACTTAGGGCAAAATGTCTACAACCCCCGGCGCAAAGTCCAACGATCAAGAAGGAGGGCGGATTTCCAACAATGCCTGGACACACTTAGACTGGCGAGACGTAGCTTAAATGGAGCCATTAAGCAAAGCAAAATTGCACGCTTTAAACGTCTCGGTCAAGAAGCCGACATCAACCCATGGGGCTCGGCATACAGAATGGTGATGACGAAATTAAAGGGCTATATGACTCCTCAAATAACATGTCCGATAATGCTGAGATCCATAGTAGAACACCTCTTCCCTCAAAGACCTGCTGCTATGTGCAATATTATACGAGTAGTCAATCCAGAAGATATTCCTTTAATTACTCATGAGGAACTGCTAAGGGCATGCAGCAAGATAGGTGACAACAAGGCTCCGGGACCCGACGGCATCCCGAACAAGGCAGTAAAGGCAGCAATGAAGCAGTGCCTTGAAGAAGGAACCTTTCCCTAAAAATGGAAAATGCAGCATTTGGTCTTATTGCCAAAAGGAAAGAATATGCCTATTAGTCACCATGGAAAAGATCCTCGAGAAGATAATCTATAATAGATTACTCGCAGTAGCAGAGGAGAAAGGAGCCCTCTCAGATCACCAATTTGGCTTCAGAAGAGCACGATCTACTGTTGATGCCATAAGAGCGGTAGTCGATATCGCCAAAGGTGCTATCGAAGGAGAAAGATGGCTCTACGGCACAAAGGAGTATTGTGCAGTAGTAACGCTGGACATTAAAAACGCATTTAACTCTGCGAACTGGTCGTTTATTAGAAGGTCACTTGCCAGGATGGATACGCCATATTACCTGCTACGAACTACTTCAACAACAGGAAGCTGAGGTACAATACCGATGAAGGGGTAAAATACTACAACGTAACTGCGGGAGTTCCACAGGGATCGGTTTTAGGGCCACTATTGTGGAACATCATGTACGACGGTGTCCTGTGATTAGCGCTACCTGGGTGAGTAACGATAATTGGATTCGCCGATGACATTGTAGTCGTGACAGTAGCTAAACAGATCCGTGCAGTAGAATCAGCTACAAATGAATCAATTACCCGGATAAAAGATTGGCTAATATCCGCCGGACTAGAACTAGCTGACCATAAAACAGAAGCTGTTCTTATAACCAGCCGGAAAACCGTCGAATTTGCCAACTTTCAGGTTGGTAACCAAACCATCAGGTCGAAAGAGGCAGTTAAATACCTTGGAGTAATGCTGGACAACAGGCTACGGTTAAAAACGCATGTTGATTTTGTTACCAAAAAAGCATTGCAAATGCAGGGAGCTCTCTCGTGTATCATGCCTAACATCGGTGGACCTGGATATGCTAGAAGGATTCTACTCTCTAGAGTTATCACCTCAGTTCTGTTATATGCCGCCCCAGTCTGGGCGGAGGCACTGAGGACGAAGGAGACCAAAAGGAGACTATCATCATCATACAGACTCTGTGCGCTACGGACAATCAGCGGCTTTCTAACGAAGCTGCATTTGTCATAGCTGGAATGGTCCCCATCGATATTCTTGCAGATGAAATGCTGAGGATATATAACAGAAGAGCATTGAGTCATCACGATGCCACTGGTATCAAGATGATAAAACTTGAAGAAAGGAGAGCGTCAGCAGCTATGTGGCAAGCTCGTTGGGCTAATTCAACAAAAGGCAGATGGACATACAAACTTATACCGACAATCCAAGATTGGATAAGTCGAAAGCATGGAGATTGCAACTACCATCTAACGCAGTTCCTGTCTGGCCAAGGTGGTGCAAAATTCATCACTCTATCGGAAGGTGCTCTCGAGTGAAGTCTTTTGCGTCACCTTGTATAGAACAAAAGTCGAAAAGATAGAAAGCCCAGAGAGGGTGAAAAACGCACTAGCCATTTTATTTCTTGAAAAACTTCAGAAAAACTCCCAGCCCTAATGCAGTGGTGTGAGAAAATAATTTCACCCCGACTTGGGGGAGATCTTACCTGTCTAGTAGAATGGGGTGGAGGGAAACAAACAAAACCGAGTAAATGACTTGACAAAACGGGTATCCACATATGTACATATTTGGTTGTAGATGATAAAGCAATTATGGCAAAAGGCATTTGCCTTTGGACGTTACTGCAAACGCTATGAGAAATGTGTTCCAAGTTGTGGATCAGTGTAGTACATAGAGAATCCTGCAATAAATAAAACAAAAATCTTATACTTAAACTTGTTTGACTCAAGCTTCGAATTGCGGAAAATACAAAAAATATTTTTCCTGGATCCCTGATAATTATAAATACCCCGAAGGTAAGAATAGTTGGTATAGCGTTGGTCTGGCGATGTAAAAAGTCATACTCGATCTTTTTGTACACATGCAATGACAAGGTTCGCTTATAAAGGGTGGTTAAGTTTTAAGGGCCGATGTTGATTTTGAATAAAACACAAATTATTTAGGAAATTACTGTCATTTCTTTTTATTATGATAATATTGGTATGGTTCAATTATGTATGGAACAAAATATCGGCCAAATGGCCGCCGCGACCTCGGCGGCACACCTCCATCCGATGGTCCAAATTTTCGATGACGCTGAGGCATAATTGAGGTTCTATGCCGTTAATGTGCCGAATTATCTCATCCTTTAGCTCTTGAATTGTTGCTGGCTTATCGACGTACACCTTTTCTTTCAAATAACCCCAAAGAAAGAAGTCCAACGGTATCAAATCACATGATCTTGGCGGCCAATTGACATCGCCACCACGTTTGATAACACGGCCATTGAATTTGTCGCGCAAAAGAGCCATTGTTTCGTTAGCTGTGTGGCAAGTGGCACCATCCTGTTGAAACCACATATCGTCCACATCCATATCTTCCAATTCGGGCCATAAAAAGTTCGTTATCATCTCACGATAGCGAACACCATTCACAGTAACTGCCTGACCGGCCTCATTTTGGAAAAAATACGGCCCGATGATGACGCCAGCCCATAAACCGCACCAAACAGTCACTCTTTGTGGGTGCATTGATTTTTCGACAATCACTCTTGGATTATCATTCGCCCAAATGCGGCAATTCTGCTTATTGACGAATCCACTGAGGTGAAAATGTGCCTCATCACTGAAGATGATTTTCTTCGAAAATTGATCATCCACTGTTGCCATTTCTTGCCACCATTGTGACCATTGACGACGCTTGAAATGGTCAAGAGGCTTTAGTTCTTGAGTCAATTGCACCTTGTAAGCGCGTAAATGCAAGTCTGTATGCATAATGTTCATCAACGACGAGCGTGAGAGGTGCAATTGTTGGGCACGACGACGAGTTGAGGTGGACGGCTCTTCAGCCACACTATCGCGAACAGCAGCAATATTTTCTGCAGTACGAGCTGTACGAGCATGCACTGGTGTTTTCACATCTCCTACAGATCCGGTTTGCACAAATTTTTGCACGATTTTTCCGATTGTACGCACATTTGGACGATTAAATTGACCGAAAGAATCACGAAATGCACGATATGCATTTTGATTTGAACGCCCATTTTCATAATAAGCCTGAATAACTTTAACGCGTTGCTCGATTGTGTATCTTTTCATGGTTCAAATTGAGTTAGTCTGAAATTGAGAAATGTCAAATGAAATGCAGAAAATTGGTCCAAATTTTCTATGACGCTGAGGCATAATTGAGGTTCTATGCCGTTAATGTGCCGAATTATCTCATCCTTTAGCTCTTGAATTGTTGCTGGCTTATCGACGTTCACCTTTTCTTTCAAATAACCCCAAAGAAAGAAGTCCAGCGGTGTCAAATCACATGATCGTGGCGGCCAATTGACATCGCCACCACGTGAGATAACACGGCCATTGAATTTGTCGCGTAAAAGAGCAATTGCTTCGTTAGCTGTGTGGCAAGTGGCACCATCCTGTTGAAACCACATATCGTCCACATCCATATCTTCCAATTCGGGCCATAAAAAGTTCGTTATCATCTCACGATAGCGAACACCATTCACAGTAACTGCCTGACCGGCCTCATTTTGGAAAAAATACGGCCCGATGATGACGCCAGCCCATAAACCGCACCAAACAGTCACTCTTGGATTATCATTCGCCCAAATGCGGCAATTCTGCTTATTGACGAATCCACTGAGGTGAAAATGTGCCTCATCACTGAAGATGATTTTCTTCGAAAATTGATCATCCACTGTTGCCATTTCTTGCCACCATTGTGACCATTGACGACGCTTGAAATGGTCAAGAGGCTTTAGTTCTTAAGTCAATTGCACCTTGTAAGCGCGTAAATGCAAGTCTTTATGCATAATGTTCATCAACGACGAGCGTGAGAGGTGCAATTGTTGGGCACGACGACGAGTTGAGGTGGACGGCTCTTCAGCCACACTATCGCGAACAGCAGCAATATTTTCTGCAGTACGAGCTGTACGAGCATGCACTGGTGTTTTCACATCTCCTACAGACCCGGTTTGCATAAATTTTTGCACGATTTTTCCGATTGTACGCACATTTGGACGATTAAATTGACCGAAAGAATCACGAAATGCACGATATGCATTTTGATTTGAACGCCCATTTTCATAATAAGCCTGAATAACTTTAACGCGTTGCTCGATTGTGTATCTTTCCATGGTTCAAATTGAGTTAGTCTGAAATTGAGAAATGTCAAATGAAATGCAGAAAAAAACTTGACGTTTAGGTGTGGTTCACATTCAACATAGGCCTTTAAAATTTAACCACCCTTTATTTTTGAAATGGATATGGCAAAGGCCACCATATTGCTTTTCTCTGGGACTACATAGCTAGTGTCACCCGCTGAATCGAAATCATATGTTTAATGCTACATTCTTTACAATAGCTTCAGTCGTTTATGCTAGGTGTTAACAAAACTTGAAATGACGTCTGCTGTCAACCATTTTGTGATCCATACTTTCGGTTCGATCTCGTTCATATGACCACTAGAAACATCAACGAGACGACAGGCCACGCAGTTAGGCATATCCAGGCGGTCTCTCTATTTTGGTGAAAGACTCGAATATAGTGGCCTGCAGACTACCAAGCACGTGTGGAATACATCCAGCGCATCAGTGGAGTTGGTTTCTTTGTGCGTATTGAGTGCGATTTCAATAGTTTTAGTCTGACCTCTTATGTAATGTAAAATACAATTTGGTTTGCGTTTATAGATTTCACTCAAAATCAATTCAAGAGTTTATTGAAGAATTTTCTGTTTTTCTAAATAATGAGCGTGCACCTAATCTTTTGATTTTGGGTGACATGAATATAGATCTCTTAGCCTCAAATAATGCCTTGGATTTATATAATGTAATGTTGTCTCAAAATGGGTTTACATTCCTTGTTAACGAACCTACAAGGCCTGTTGCAGGCACCTGCCTTGATCACTTTTTTGTCGTTTCTCAAGTATATCTCAGAACGATTGTCAAGGTATTGTCTTTGATCTATGTATTATAGATCATTGCATGACGGGTATACTTTTAAAAACTTTAAAAAACGCATTGCAAAATAAATCTGTATCTGATCACCGAGCGACTAAAATTGATTTTTCCAAATTAAATCATGAACCACTTTATGCTGATTGGGAAGAAATATACGCTGAGGAAAACCCCTCCAGGGCGTATCACTTATTTTCTGAAAAGTTTAAAAGTTATATCAGTAGTTCAACCTATACTATCCAAAGAACATAAAATCAAAATTAAAACCATGGATAAATAAGCGTCTTCTCAAAAAAATTAATGTCAAGAACAAATTGCGTAATAAGTGTCACAAGCATCCGCACAATTATGTAGAGACAATTATTACCATAATAAAATAAGAAGTTCGGTAGGCAATTCGAGAAAGGAGTGGGAAGTTATTAACAACATGTTAAATAGAAAAGTTAAAAACAATTCTAAAAATATATTACTTGAAGTAGATAGTAAAGATGTTACAGATCCTGTAGAAATAGCTAATCTTTTCAATGAACACTTCGCAACAGTTGGTAAAAACACACCTACTAGTAGTTGTACTTTACCTTGCAGCTGCTGCACAAATCTTGGTGTTTTAAGCAGAGCCTTTAGTAGGAATAGCTTTTATTTCGAATCCATTTCTGGTCTAGAAATTTTGAAAACAATAAACTCTCTCAAAAATACTAACTCGTGTGGTAAGGGTGGTATTTCGAACATTGTGTTAAAAAAAACCGCTTTGAATTTAGTTGACGTTCTAGCATACATTTTTAATTTGAGTGTTCTTTCAGGCATCTTCCCAGATGATCTGAAAAGTCCTGTTGTTATACCTCTCTTTAAAAAAGGCAACAAAAAAGATCGAAACAACTATAGACCAATCTCATTATTACCCTCAATAGCAAAAGTCTTTGAAAAAATCATTAAAACTAGGATTTTGTAATTTTTGTTAAATCAAGATTTTTTTTAGTCCCCTACAATATGGTTTTCGATTAGGGTTATCAACAGAAGATGCTCCGTTGGATTTTTGTTCCTTTATACAAAAAGGTCTTGATAAGAAAAAATGTTGTGGTGCACTTTTCGTTGACATAACCAAAGCGTTCGATATGGTTAAACATAGCATTCTTTTAAAAAAAAAACTGTACAACTCTGGTTTTCGAGGTTGTATTTATAATTGGTTTGTTTCTTATCTGAGTAATCGAACTCAAAAAGTTAATGTGAATAATGTTCTAAGCGACTCGAAGGATATTAATTTGGGTGTACCTCAGGGATCAGTGCTTGGTCCTATTCTCTTTTTAATATACATTAATTATCTTTTTGAACAACCATTTGTTGGGAATGTTAAGGCTTTCGCAGATGATCTTGCAATTGGATATGATTCTGAAAATCCATTAAATTTAGTTTCAGACATGAATTATGATGTCCATATACTAAGGTTGTGGTTTGCAGTTCATGAACTTTGTATAAGTAATAAGACTAAAGTCATGTTTTTTAGCCTTGACGCAAAGGAGTTGAGTAACATTGAAATTAGCTTTCATTCACCTGTTTGTTTACGATTCAAGTTGTTTAGCGAAAATTGCTTGAGACTAAGTTCTCAGACCCTTTTTTAATCCAAATGCGGCATGTACCGAAAATTGCTTTGAAATTGAACAGGTTAAATTCTTCAAATATTTAGGAGTAACAATTGATCAAGAACTTAAATGGACCGAACATATTTCGAATCTTAAACAGTATTTTCTTTCAACAATTCGGTGTCTATACAGTCTGAGAAAATTTTATTCTAGCGCTTTATTAAAATCTGTATACTACGGGATATTTAATTCGAGGTTAGAATATGGTATATGTTGTTGAGGGGGTGCTTACCATAATAGATTGCAACAATTGCTTGTCCTGCAGAAGTCTGCCGTAAGAAAAATTTGCAATTCTACTCGTTTTGCTCATTCAATGGAATTTTTTCGTAAATTACAAATTTTGCCTGTACGACACCTTTTTTACTATAAGGTTTTAAAAATATTTTGTATGCGAAGTGGTTATAGGCAAAATCCCATTATTGGATCATATAACTTGAGAACCAATTCTAGTAATTTTCCATATTTACGTTTTCGGACTACATTTCATAGAAACTCTTACTCTGTAATATCACGCAAGTTATTCAATAAACTTCCTGAAACAATACAAAACATTAGGAATCTGTCTCTGTTTTTAAAAAGAATTAAGTCGTGGCTTTTTGTATATGATATGAATGAAATCGAAATTTTGTTGCACAACTTTACTTGATATTAGATTTGTTTTCCTCTCTGGCTGTTAATTAAATAATAATTTATATCCTATAATTGTTTTTGTAAAATATAACCTATTGTAAAACGCTATTTTTTCTTTTAGTCACCCCACTATGTAATTGCTAAATTTAATGTGGCATTTGCTCAATTTTTATAAAAAATAAAAGTGCCACTAACTATTCTCATAAATTTAAAAAAAAACTGTGAATTTAGATGTAAGTTGAATGAATTCTGTAAATGAGAATAATGAATAAACATGTATGTATGTATGTATGATGTATTTATTTCTTATATGTAAATTCATTAAACAAGCAAATAATTTAATCAATGTAAAACAGTTTAAGTAGCAACAAAATATAAGAAAGGTTGGTGACATTCAGTATTTATATACAAGTAAAAAATAGAGTTGAATGCCACTTCAATTAGTTAAAGTAATAAAAACAACATTTGTGGGTGGGGTGACCCTTTAAAAACTCAAAGTAAAAGAAAATAAAAAATAAACTTTAAACATTCAAGAAACATAATAAATAAATAAAGTAATTTAATTCGAACAAAAAGAAAAAAAAAAATAAAAATTATAGTAATTGTAAAAAATGCAAAATGAGAATGGAAATAATAAAGACGAAGATTGGACCAAAACATCAGAAATACGAGATTCTAACGCAACATAATCAAAGCTGAAGAGCCACAATTTTACGCTTTTTAAAAACATTCCAGGTATTGTTATTGTCCTGATTGACTCAGGGAGTTCATTAAATAACCGATTAGACAAAATTGAAAAAAAATTTCGATATGCAGTGGTTCGGAAATAGGGTACAGATAAAAAGTTTGAAAGGTTTCCACGAAGATTATAAAAAGAAAATAAACGAAAATTAAGATTGCCAGACTTCAAAAAGAAAATTTTTAATACCTTAAAACAATACAAACAGGAAGAATTTTCAGGGCACAGAACAAAGGAAAGCTAGAATGTCTACCAGATTTTCGACAAATTTTTCTTAGGACATATTTCTGCAAAATTAACAGTGGTTGTATTTTATTTCGATACACACCCCCCCAACAAGCAATTCCATATTGCAACTTGGAATAGAAAATTCCATAGTAAATTATCCTTAAAAGCTTGGTTGAGCATAAGTTACGCAGATAATAAAAATGTCGAAGGGTGCATCGGAAATACTTTTTCAAAGTATCAGCGTGATTCGCAAAACTCATCCTAGAATCGAGGGTAAGCCCCAAATATTTAAATTCGTCAACACTCTCTACTTGGAAACACTTATCACTACAGGTTAGATTATGACAAAAAGAGGGAGAGGAGAAACCAGACGAACAATAGCAATTAGACAGTTTATATTTAAGACATTCAGGTGCGTGGAAGTACACATTTGCTTCCAAGTTGTATGCAGAAGATAAGCCGAAGAACATTATCTTAGTTTTTGAGCTTATTACTAAATTATGTTCAGCAAACCAGTGTCTCAATAAACTTAGATCCCAATTAACATCAGAAACTAGGTCTAAAGGACTGTTTAAGCCATAAGTGAAACCAATGTCATCAGCAAAAGCTGTTGGTGAACCCTTAAAACTAAGAGCAAAGAGTGAATTGATATAGACCAAAAACAGAATTGGACCTAAAACGGAACCTTGAGGAACACCGAGGTTGAAGAACATTATATCGCTCCTTATATTATCTATCTTCACTCTTTGCGACCTGTTTTCAAGATACGACCTAAACCAGTGGAGCATGAAACCACGAAATCCAGCTTTTTCCAGTTTCCTCAATAAGAAATTATGGTTGACCATGTCGAATGCTTTGGTAATGTCAATAAATAAACCAGCCGTAAATTTTTTCCCATCAAGGTGTGACATTATTTGGGAGCAAAACTGTAAGAGCGCATTTGCCGTTGATTTGCCTCTTTGAAAACCAAATTGAACTGGATTGAAAAACTTAGTTTTCTCTAAAAAACTCACTATTCTATTCTTCATTAGTTTTTCAAAAATTTTACTAAAAACAGAAAGAAGTGAGATAGGCCTGTAGTTACTGATTACTGAAGTGGAACCTTTTTTGAGTAAGGGAATGACATCTGCACATTTAAGACCTTCAGGAAAGACACCTTCAAACACGCAACGATTAAAAACAACTGCCAAGACATCCACTATGAAACATGCAATTTTTTTAAATACACAATTTGAAATACCATCAGTTCCGCATGAAGTCGAATTAGGTAAAGTACCAATAACTTTCAAGATTTCAAGAGAAGTTATAGGCTGAAAAACAAAACTACTACTATTTAACGGTTCAGCACGTCCACAAATGGAAGGACAAGTACAACAAATCGATTGGACAGGACTCGGTTGTAGACTGCAGCCAACATTAGCAAAATAACAATTAAAAATATCAGCAATAGCGAGTTTGTCATATACTACAGAGTTATCAACACGTAAAACAGTAGGTTTTTTAGAAGCCGTGGATTTATTCAGTAAGCTATTTACTACTCGCCATTCATTTTTCAAATTTCCCTGTGCAGAGATGAATTGAGCACGGTAATAGTTATCGCGGCAAATAGGAACCTCTTTTTTTAATTCTAAACACAATTTCTTATACCTTCTTTTTAGACGCTGGTTATCAGGATACTTATTGCACTTTATACTGAGTTTGTTTTTAAATATAACTTTGTTTAATAGTAATCTAGATATCCAAGGTTTAAGTCTTTTAACTAATTTTTTGGAAGGGAGAAATGAGGAACAGGATAAGATATGTTTCTTAAGAGAATGAATGAAGATTGTATAAGCGGTAGACGAATCGCTAGAAGCATAAACATCTTCCCAAGACTCATAGCGTAAATTATTTTTTAGACTACTAAAGTCAACTTTCACTCTGCTTTGAGAGGAATTAGAAGATCCACAACCTCTGGTTTCTAAGTTAGGTACTAAGAGTCCCGTCATACAGTGATCAGTAATTTTCAAATCAAAGACACATTTTACGCACTCATTGAGTGCAACATTACTAAGACGCCCAAAAATATGATCTAGACAGCTCCCCGAAGCAGGCCTAGTGGGCTCATTAATAAAGCACGCTAGACCGTGCGAAGCAATTAAATCTAAGTAACTAGAGACGGTTTCATTACCATCCAAAATGTTTATGTTGAAATCACCTACAATAATTAAATTTTTCGAAATTTCCCTAGTTAAGAGATCAGACAACTCATTTAAAAAAGTCAAAACATTAAACATATGCAGTCTATAGACACATAAAAACACATACATTACATGGTTAATTTCAACGGAAACTTTTATAAATACATACAAACCTTTATACATACATGCATACATACATACATCATAAGCTTCAACCATGAATAAGACAATTCCTCTCGAGACATGTCAAAAAGAAGAACACTCGCTTTTGGGGCACTGAAAACCCGCGTATTATTCCAGAATCGCCTTTGCATACACTGAAAGTTACTGTGTGGCGCCATGCCTATGCTGAAAGGCTGCTTGGGCCATGCTTTTCCGAAGACGATGCTGGCAACACGAAAATTGTCACTGGCGAGAACTATATTACGTAACTTTTTGTTAACCGAATTGGATGAATTAGGGTTGGAGCACATGTGTGTTATCTGCTGTTTTAGTCATATGCATTGACTCGCAAAATCACCCGATCTAACCATTCCAGACGTTTTTCATTGGGGTTTTTTTGAAGTCATTGTTCTATGTGAACAGACCTTCGCAGCCCTGAAAGACAACATTACACAACAAATAAAGAACATTCCAGCTGAAGTGATGGAAAATGCCATAAAATGGGCTCAAATTTGCATAGACGATGGAGGCCAACATTTGAACGATATCATCTTCAGTACTTAATGCTACAAAATTCAAGGTCCAAGTAAAAATACGAAATAAAGTCATGGATTTTTTAATTAAAAAAAAAGTTATAGCTAAATAAAATTGGGTCGTTACTTTTACGCCACCTTGTTCAAACGAACAGCATATAAGAGCAAGTACGTGCGACCCAGTCGTTTGAATTTATGTAGTTTTTCTTTATTCTCAGATACGCATATATAGGGTAAATGAGCCTAATGTTGGCACCACCTCATTGATTAGCATGTGAACTTCAAAACAATTCTAAACTTTTACTTTTTAAGGATATTACTTTATTTTTTTATATATATTGTAATTTTTCCTGCAATATATTTAGTCCACCTGGCAGCACCATTCCATTTCCTTTTTTTTTTTGTTAGTTCTATTATATATCGAAAAAAAAAAAAAACCTTAAAGGTTTCATAAGGGTGGCAGTTAAAAAGAAGTACCTGTTCCTTTTTCTGATAATAAAACATTAAATTTTAGATATTATTGCATAAAACTTGTTAAGATTTTGCATTTCTCGTTTAATTAATGGTGCCAATGACAGGTAAGAAAAATTTACAGCTTCCTAATGTTGGCACAGTTCATCAATTTTATCATCTGTTTCCAAAGTCTGGGGTGTTGGTAAAACAGAAACGGGTTGGATGAAATCTGAAGTATGATATTTTTCGAATACATTGGGAACGTATTTCAACCTCAATTAAAAGAACAAAACGTGCAGTTTCCCGTAATATTATTTGTGAATGGCCACAAAAGTAATTTGACATATGACATTAATGCTTTGTGTAACCGGTTGCGGATAATATTAGTATCTTTGTACCGAAACGCCACCAGAATTATTCAACCAGCGGATGTATCTGCATCCAAGTCACTGAAAAATTAATGGAGGAGATCTGTGTTACGTTGGAGATAAAATAATCCAACCGAGGCATCAACAAAGCCATTGTGCTAAAAGAGAAAGTCGATAATTTAAAACCCACTATAATTTCAAATGGTTTTTGTTGCACCTGATCCATATCCTTGGGATAGCAACCGAATAGATTATTGAAAGTGCTTAGGTGAATCTCTGACTTATGAAAGAAATAAAGGACAAATCATCGTAATATATGGAAACGTCCAAATGAATAAGCATACATTTTAAAAATTGATAACGGCAGATCAAAAGGAAACAGAATGAAGAACCACGAAAAATTTTAAAATGTGAGCCTGAGAACTCGAAATAACCATTTGATATTGGCTGTTTAGAGAACAAATAACGCCAATTGTTTTTCAAATTGAAAATCAAACTCATCCAATTACAAACGGAGTTATTAATGCCTCAGATGGAGTGGTAGTCCATTTGGGTTTAGAAGAAGTAATGCCCATTATTTTTCAGAGCGAGTTGAAAAAGAAGAAGTTGTTTTACCATCCATTTCTCAGTGCTTGACATAGCCGAAATCGCCCGAAAAGAAAGGGAATAGAAGCATTAATGTTAGCTTCCTTTTAACTTCGAAAGCTTGACAGGATATACACACGAAGAAAAAGTAGGAGAAGAAAATGAAAGAAATCAATGAAAAAGATTAAAAAACTCCAAGGAGGATGAAGTACCAAGTACCAGCATGGGAAGAAATCTATTTCTTAAGTTCTAATACAAAAACGAATTATAGATCGTAAAAGATCTTAGTAGTGATTCCGATATACACTCCGTGCCAATACACTTCGTACCAAGAAAAAAAAAAACGCCGCACCCATGACCGCTTGGACCCTTTGTGGCATAGAGTCATATAGTTTTTGGATTTCCTCTGTTGTTATATCTTTAGTCCACACTTCCTCTATGACTGTTTTGAGCTCTGCAATTGTTTTAGTTACCTTGTTGCGTACTTTCTGACCCATAATTGACCACAAGTTCTCTATTATATTAAGGTCAGGGCTAGGGATTTAAAGCCAATATCTCCCTTGCATTGGGTTATCTGTTGAAAGAAAACTATATTTAAAAGTGGTTTTGAGTTTAAATTTTCCGATATGGAATTTGGGATGTAGCAGCATAACTCCCCTATTGTAGGAACAACACCATCAGCAATAATTTCTTTGTATTTCGCTGCATTTACGAAACCATCCAAAAGCAAAATACGGCCAAGACCTTATATTTCTTGCTTCGCTAAACCATAACATATGATGAATGCTTAACGGTGGAAAGCAAACATTTGTCGGTATGCTTTCCGTCAGGCCCAATCAAATTAAATTTGGATTCGTCAGAAAATATGACCCTTTTCTAATCGTTTTCGGTCCATTCCCGGTGCTGTTTGGCCCATCTGAATCTTTTTTTCTTCATTACTGCAGAGAGAAGCGACTTTTTGCAGGGCTGCAAAACACTCCGCGTGCTGATGTTAATATCTAGAACATCTCTCGTTCAAGTCTTTTCTCAATTCCTTGGCAGTTGCGAACCGGTTTTTTCAGAGACATGCGCTCCAAAATCCGATCTTGCCATGTTGTCGTTTTTTTGGGTCTTCCGTTCCCAGGTTGCTTGTTAGTACTATCCGTCGAGCTTAATTTCTTCAAAAGCCGTCTCACAGTGCTTTCGGGGCATCCACAACATCTGCGATTCTCCTACTTGAAAAATTTTTGCCATGAAGGGCGAGAATACGTCCTTCATCAGAAACAATACAGTGTTGCATGAATTACAAGCTGGTTTTACGAAGAATTACTCTACTATTGACCAAATATTTACGCTAGTTAATACAGTCGAGTTTTATAAAAGAAACAAAAAAAATTATATGTCTTTTTTGTGGAATTTCGAGCGGCGTTCGTCTTCACTGCACGTGAAGCGCTTTTCTAAAAATTGTACAGGGTGCGGCAACATAACTTCGTTTTTTTTAAAACGCAATAAAAGTCATTTTATTTTATCAGATATTTTTTAATTTTATTTTTATAATGTAGGTACATATCTAAAGTTTTAGTTTACACAGCTTTGAAAATTATATCAGGTAGGTGACGCCCCCCATTGCCCAAACACTGCATAAACCGATTTCTGGCGTTTGTCATGACCCTCACCAGTATATTAGCGTGTATGTTGGCAATTTCTCCCCGGATGTTTGCCTTCAGGTGTTGTAGGGTCCTTGAGCGGTTGACATAAACGGGGGATTACAAAATAATTGGAACAAAAAGTACTAATGAATAGAAAGCAGTGCCAATAATTGATGAAAATTGATTATTTTTTTATGTTTTAAAATAAATTTAATATTTTGCTAAAAATTCCTTAAGAAAGGTAAATAGTCCATTTTGAAGCTGTTAGGGTGTTCTATTTAGTTTATACACAGCAGTATTGCCGTCAATTTGCTTAAGGTGCCAATCATTGTGTGGTTTACCCTATCTTATTTGCATATGTATTCGTTGATTTGAATCTATAAAAACATCATAAAACGAAGTTATGCACTTCCCCTTTGAATGTTAGTCATTACCATAATCCCCCCAGACAAATTATTGACATCCCATTGCCATGTTCACCAACGTAATCCTCAAGTGCTACCAAGCTGCCGCAGCATAATTGCATTATCTTATCGCGCCTAACGATATGCTACAAAACATTGAACACAATGTACATATGTATGTACGTAGGTAGCTCTCTAACCTCTATACCAGCGCAAGCAAAACGTTCTTCACCACCCATTCTCCTACGCATACATGCATCATATAATCCTAAACTAAACCCCTAAACGAAAAATCAATATAATACAAATGCACACAGCTACCGCCCCCATCGCAAGCAGCACAGAAAGCGCAGAAAAATTCAACAGGGCAACCCCCGAATCAATCAACTGTTAACCATCAGCACCCCCACAACCTCAACCAGTTCCTCTGTGTGGCTGTTGCGCGCGTTCGAAACCATTAAATTACAGAATTAATTTCCTGAACCGAAATCGATGAATAGATTAAAGTATTTTAATAACAACAGACCATGGGGTTTGGCATTGGAATTCCTACCCGCCGCCGCCGCCAACCTAAACACACACCAGTTTGGGGGGCACTCGCTAATTTTTTCCTCTTTCTCTCATCATTTATCGAAGCATAGCTTTGCGCGCTGCTGAATTACATCGATCGTAATTCGGATTTTAGTACGGTGCGGCGCCGGAAGGGAATTTGTTTTCGTTTTTACTTGTTTTGTTTTGTCAGCAGGGGTATGTAAACGGATGATGTTGCTGCTTTAACTTGAACAGCCAACTTGGGAAGGGGAAGGTTTGTAATAAAGTCACAACATACCTTCCACTTCGGTGAATTACCATCCAGAATGGAGTCTGCTAATCGATTACGTATACTGGGTCCGATGCCGAAAAAATTGAGTGATTGGGTAATAATTGTGAAACACCGAAGAGCGATACGGATACAGATACAATTCAGATTGACACGAGACGATACGTGTATTTTATCCCCTTGATGCTGTCACATTACACATATTTTGGGGGGACAAGCTCAGGAGGGTTATATTTAGCTGGTAAGTCAATGTTGCGAGTATAAGGGGTGACAGTGTACCTACATATACGTCATCCCATACTCTCGCTGATATTGTGGTTGATGCATTTTGATCTATTTATAGAACATTCCATTTAGAGCTTGTGGTCGTGGGTTGGATAAATAAATTGTATAAATTAAGGAATTTGCGAAGAGGGTTATTGGGTTAATTTTATGCTGTAACTGTAACATGGTATCAGATTCTATTTTTAAGTAAGTACACGTGCGGAAAGATGAGATTGTGGAATAGTGGTGCTTGTTGTGGTGGTAGTGCAAATATTATTGGGAAAAAAAAACTGTAACTGCCATTAACTATATATTTAGTCAATCGTCACTGATTGCTCGAAAGATGGAGATGTTGAATTGAGAGGATCGGATTCTTAGTCAGTTAAAGAAAATCCATCGGGCTCTGGTCACAAATACATTAAAGAAAAAGCCATCGAGCTTTGGACCTCGAACATTGGGCGCGCAAATATAGGCTCAAGCCGCGGAATCAGAAAATGAAAGAACCGAAAGTTCAGCGGACCCTGTACCTCACGTTTTCAGTTTTTCTTATGAAACTTGAGGAGCAAAGTAAAATAAATAAATTTATTTTAGAGAGGTTAGGTAAGATAGAAAATAATTGCCGTAACGCGGGCATCTCAACGAGAACATGAATAAGAAACGAATGGTCTAAATATTATTAGGTGCGCAACTAGGTTCAACTTTATTGTGAAAAAATGGTTACAAATGAATCATTCAAAGTATTGCCCGTCGCTAGCTACAACTTTTTCCCATCTTTCTGGCAGAGCTCGATTACCGGGTAAGTTTTAACGGGTTTGGCAACGTGAGGCCGAGCGTTGTCATGCTGTAGAATCACTTTTTCGTGCCTCTGTTCGTATTGTGGCCGTTTTTCGCGAAGTGCTCGGCTCAAACGAATCAATTGAAGTCGATACCTTTCCTCAGTGATGGTTTCGTTGTGTTTCAACAGTTCATAATAAATGACACCGACCTGGTCCCACCAAATACACAGCATAATCTTCGCAGCGTGAATATTCTGCTGAGCCGACGACGTAGAAGCATGACCGGCCCATCCCCATGACTTTTTTTTTTTTTTCAACACCCGTCACGATGCGATGAAGAAAACGCTTCCTTTTTTGCCACTGGAGGCGAAAAAACGATGCTCGACGTCCTTTAACTTCAAATCATAAGGAACCCAAATTCCTTGTTTTTGAATCATTCCAAACGCCTAATACCGAAGCAAGCTGTTCTTGCGTTTGGAACGGATCCTCATCGAGCAATGCCTCCAATTCAGTGTCTTCGAAGAATTTTGATCTTCCTTCACGCGGACGGTCGTCAAAATCGAAATCACCGTCTTTGAAGCTACGGAAACAATAACGGCACGTTATTTCACTTAGAGCAGCATCTCCGTAAATTGTTTGGAGCTCTCTAATACGCTTCAGCCTCCGTTTTCAACACTTACCGCAAATGACGATTATTTGGATCGTGCCTAGCGACTATTTGCTCTAAGGTGCAGATGGCCCTAGACGCAATCGACGATTGGTGCTCTAGGAATGGGCTTTCAGTTAATCCTCTCAAAACCGAAGTGGTTCTCTTTACGAGAAGGAGGAAATTGACTGGTCTGACTCGGCCAGTGCTAAAAGGCGTCACTATTGAATTCTCCAAGGAAGCCAAATATTTAGGAATAATCTTAGATACCAAGCTTCTTTGGACGAAGCATGTCGAGCTGAAAACTTCCAAAGCTCTGTCAGTCTTTCGGCAATGCAAAGGTGTTTTCGGCAAGACATAGGGTTTGTCGCCAAGGAAAGTCCTTTGGATCAACACGGCAATGATAAGATCTTTCCTCTCATATGCATCAGTTGTTTGGTGGAATAAGCTCTCACGTAAATACGTTACTGCTGCTTTCGCCAAACTCCAAACAACGGTCTGTCTCGGCTACTTGGGAGCTTTCCCCAGTACGCCTGGCTCTGCTCTAGACGCCTTGATGAACCTCCTCCCCCCCTTGATATTTATATCATGGGGTGTACACTCAGAACCATCTTCCGTTTAAAAAGAAGTGGTTTCTGGCACCATTCGCACTGGAGTTTTGATGACGTTGCGCGACGATTATCCTACGACCCCTGTCTCATGGATATGCCATCTGATGCAATGACACCTGAATTACGGCTGCGGTGCAAATTTGAAGTCAACTTTCCTCATGTTCAGGATTGGCTTTGGTAGGAGTCTGAGCCAGGAAAGGAATGTAGTAGCATTTTCACGGACGGCTCTAAAACTGGACAGGGGTTTGGTGCTGGTGTTTTCGTGGAATGCGACAACATTAGGGTTCACTTCTCATTGGGAAAACACACATCTGTCTTCCAGGCAGAAATATATGCTATCCTAATGGCAGCGGACTATATTGGTAAGAACAGGTGGAAGGGGCGAAGTATCTGCGTCTGTAGTGACAGTCAGGCTGCGCTTAAGGCCTTGCTCAATCCTTTAACCACTTCCAAAATAGTTCGAGAATGCAAAACATCCTTGAATTCAGTCGGAAGGCTGAACTCACTGAATCTTGTTTGGGTCCCAGGGAACAAAGGGATAACAGGAAATGAGATCTCCGACGAGCTTGCTAGACAAGGCTCAGAAGAGAATTTCTCAGGACCTGAATTCGGTCGGAAGGCTGAACTCACTGAATCTTGTTTGGGTCCCAGGGCACAAAGGGATAACAGGAAATGAGATCTCCGACGAGCTTGCTAGACAAGGCTCAGAAGAGAATTTGGGTTTGCCAGCGTCCTCGGTTAGGGCTTCCATTGACGACTGGGTTTTCAGTGAACACAATCGAAGGTGGCATGACTCTCCAGGATGCAGGCAATTCATGTAATAACTAATAAATGACGAAATTGTTTTATAGAAATTAAAAATACAAAATTCATAAGAAATTAGTGCAAAGATTTAATTACAAACTATCATCACTATCATTGACAATCAATCTTTTCTTCTTGATTGGTGAGATTTCGCTTTCATAACTCGATATTATTTCTGGCGATTCTGATTCGATGGATGATAAATTAATGACAATTTCAGATGGAAGACACTTGGTATTGAAATAAGTAATCAACATTTGTGTTTTGTATTTGGTAAGATCTTTATATGCCTCCTCATATTGAGCTAAGCAATTGTTGATATCTCGCTGGAACTGGAGAGCCCGCTCAACATTAGGGTCATGTTGGAGAAAAAGATTACCTAATTTTCGCCCGATTGCAAGTCCTTCGTGGATGACCTTTATTGTGAATGCAATTGGTTCAGTCTCCTCACCAGGATCGTTGTATTGATCAATTGTATCATCAATCATATGAACTAAATCATCCTCATCTAATTCTTCATCCGCCACTAGCTTTTCAATATCTGCCTCAGTTAAATTCTCGAAACCTTCTCCTCCCAGTGCATGCGCCAACTCAACTATCTGAGAATATTCATTTTTTTTTTTTTTTTTTTTTTTATAATTTGCGCGCACCAAATGGGATATGAATACCATTAAATTATTTCACGGCACGTGCGTTTATGGAAATTGAGAGAGAAAAAAGATTGGTGTAGTGGGTTTGAAACTTAGGTGATATTAAATTTCAGTAAACTCCAAGGGTGGCGTCCAGGTAACTGGGGAGCTTGTTTGTTTTTGCTTTTTGTCGTTGCTCATGATTAACAGTATTTTTTTCCCTCCACCTGATGTCATCATCACGATCAAGTTGCATTTGAGCCATATGACCACCCTACTGCCAGTGCTATGCCTTCGCAGTAGAGTTGACTAAGCTTTCGCAATTGATCGACATTTTTATTTATTTCAGACGAAATAAATAGATGATTGTTGAGATCAGGATTTGAACCGTGAACCAAGAGCGTGACAAGCGTTGATGTTACCACTACACCATGCTCTAATGGTTAACAAAAAATCTAACCTTCAACTACTTCTGGCCATACTTTTTTCCAACAAGCATTCAGCGTTGATTGCTTAATCTCGGAATATGATAATGCAACATGTTTAACACAATCCAAAATTGTAAATTTTTTCCAAGCATCCATTACTGTCAAAGATGCATCATTATCAGTTTGTTCTAAAATATACCTGAACATTCGCTTGATATACAGGTGCCTTAAAAGTTGAAATTATTCCTTGATCTAGTGGCTGTAATAAAGAAGTTGTGTTCTTTAGAACTACTTCTACTTTAGAGTAGAAATACAATTTGCACATTTTCATGTTGTAAATTTTGAGGATGGCCGGGAGCATTGTCAATTAGCAGAAGCACTTTAAAAGGCAAACTTTTTTCATCTAAATACTTTTTGGCATCGGGGACAAAGAGATTATGAAACCATTCGTTAAAAACCATGGCAGTAACCCATACTTTCTTATTGGCCATTCAATAAACGAGCAGGTTGTTGATATTTACCCCTTTAAATGCACGTGGCATTTTTGATTTGTTAATAACTAATGGTTTCATTATATTATTGCCTGAAGCATTACTACAGAAAAGAACTTTATGGTCACTAGCTGATTTGTGAGATTTAGATACATAGGTTCTTTTTGGCATTTTTTTCCAGAATAACCCCGACTCGTCAGCATTGAATACCTGATCAGGAGTGTATGAATTAGCTACAATAATTTCAGCCAACTTTGCTGGATATTCTTGCGCTGCATCTACATCACCAGATGCTAGTTCGCCTTTCAGTCTTAGATTATGTAAAGAATGCTTTTGTTTGAACCTTTCAAACCAACCTTGGCTAGCTGAAAAGTAGATGGTAATTCACAATTTTTTCATAAATCCGCAAAGCCTTATTTGTGATGGTGTTGGTATCAATTGGTATTCGCTTTTGAGTTTGGTCTTCTATACAAATCATTAATGCCTTTTCCATGCTTTCAATTACAATATCCCTTACGTAAGAAGTTGTGATTTTACTCGTACTAGTTCCAGCTGGTACACTTTTTCTGATGGACCTTTCATTTTTTCTGATGCTTCTTATTGTGGTTTCATTCATGAAATACGATTTAGCAACCGCTGCACATAGAGGTATTTGAATGATCTACGAGGCCAAAAGTCAAAATAGCAAAGTAAACAAATAACCGTTATATTGAGTACCACAATAAGTGGACACTTCAACGAACAATAGGTCGACCCCCCACCATTCTCCAATTGCGCGGAACCGAAAAAAAATTAGTCGGAACTGGATCATTGAAACTTTGTGACACGCGTCTGTTTTTCGCGATCTTGCAAAAGTGTTAATATTATATTGAAATTAAAGCAATATAGCGATGGATTAGGAAACAGCAGGCATGTGACATTTCAAATATAATACATTTCATCAAATATGTTATTTATAAGATGAATTTTCAAAGAAATTTATGTTTACAAAGATTTTTTTTTGGGTATCGGGGTAGATCCGGCAACTTTTGTTATTTATATGAAAACTTGAAGGCCTTACCTAACAAGTTCTTAACAATTCAGCGGCGGAATATCGCGGATGCGCAAAATATCAGTAAATTGAGCTTCGTACCCAAGAAAATCAAAATATGAGAAAAAAATATTTATTTACATTAGACCAATATTTACGTGTTTCAGGTATTGTGGGTACTTCGGGAGTACGGATAGTTATTCGAAAATACACTCTTCAAAGTCAAAACTTACGAACTATGGAAGAAAAATTGTGTTTTTTAAAAGACCACCTTTTGTCTTTCGATGACCTTACGGAAGAGTACTTCAATAAATACAACAACAATTTTGCACATTTTAAGTCAGAAGTAAAGCAAAGATGGTCTAAGGCCCACAAAAAACAATACCCTTTGGTTGGAGGGTACATTTGAAATTCCCATCAGACCAATTCGTCCAGGTTTGAGCTCTCCGACCCGTGCAACGAAATACAAAAAAGCTTATGATACAACTCAAAAATGTGCAAATCCTTCGCGTCTTAGCCCCATGGAAGCATTGAAAATGTTTATAGATGCTGACTTAACACAGGGACAGTATGAAGTAATAAGGAAAACGAACAGGAAGTTCTTTCCTTGTTATAGCTTAATTCAAGAAGCTAAAAAAAGAATGCTATCCTCCCCCAGAAACCTGCACGGTAAACAGCACCTGTGCCGAAACTCAACTCCAAGCTTTAGTTGATATAACCGTTAGGCGCTTATCGGCATTTTTGGAAGAGGTCTTATCAACAATAAAAGAGCAGGACCGAAACACTTTGAAGTTGATCTGCAAATGGGGATGTGACGGATCCCAGCAAGCACAATTCAAGCAAAAACTCGATAATGAAGGTGACTCGGATGCAAATATTTTCCAAAGCTGCTTTGTACCTGTGCGGCTAGTTTGTGGCAAGAACAATGAAAAGGTTTTATGGCAAAATCCAACACCTTCATCTCCACGATTTTGTCGTCCAATTCGATTTCGGTTCGTCAAAGAGACAAATGATATCACCATTGAAGAGATAAATTACGTGAAAAATTCCATTGACTCAGGTTGACATTGATGGAAAAAGGTTTTTTGTTAACTACCAATTCATTATGACAATGGTTGACGGAAAAGTCTGCAACGCAGCTACTGGAACAACATTTACTAGTCGTTGTTACATTTGTGGGAAAACTTCCAAAGACTTCAACCAATTAGACTATTATTATTAGATTAGAAACTGCCTGTAAGAAAGTATCGGGAAAGAAAAACAGAAAGCGAAAAAAGAATGGAAAAAGAGAAAAAGCTGGAAATACAGACAAGATTTCGGAATGAAACTGGTCTATTAGTAGACATGCCTAAAACAAACTTCGGCAATACAAATGACGGAAATACAAGCAGGAGATTCTTTGAAGATCCGAAATTAGCTTCAGAAATTACAGGTGTAGATTACGAGTTGATTTTTAGACTCAAAGTAATTTTAGAGGTTATATCAAGCGGATACATGGTAGATACAGACAAATACGACAAATACGCTGAAGAAACTGCTCGTTTGTATATAAAACTGTACCCCTGGCACCCAATGACACCTACACTGCGCAAAGTGCTCATACATGGTTCGGACATTATAAAAAAATGCATTATTGCCTATAGGACAACTGTCTGAAGAGGCAGCAGAGGCACGAAATAAACATTTTCGAGCTTACAGACAGGATTTTGGGAAAAATTCTCTAGAGAATCCTGCAATAAGGATATCTTGAACCGGCTTCTCTTGAGCTCAGATCCGTTACTTAGTGCCTCAAGAGCTATACATAAAAGAAAGGTGTCGTCATTTTTACCTGAAACAAAAGAGATGCTTCTCTCAGCTCGACCACATCCAGCAGCCGAAAGTGATGAGGATGACGAAATTAGAGATGATGAATAAAATAAATTATTTTGTTAAAATCACGTTTTGACTCTTCTTCAATATATGAAATTATAACTGTTTTTCTTTTTAAATGTTTTGTTTTTTTTATTTACGGCACTCTAAGCCTAATAAACAATAAAAATATTTTTGGCCAGGTAGAGTCATGAAATACCTCTATGTGCGCTGTTACTCTTTCGCCATTATTTAGACGATCAAGGATTTTGGTTTTTAAAGAGATGACTTTAATTACTTTCGACATGGTGCAGCTTTAAAAATTTTAATTGAATTATAATATGTAATGCTAACTATATTATAAAATAATATAAAACATAAATATTTATCACTAGAAATGAAGTTCTAAAAATTTCCAATTAAAAAAAACACAACGATATACACCTTTCTGCTGCTAAAGAATCACTGCACTACTAATCAATACGGTTAACACAAAAAAAAAATTATACAAAGGGAAATCCCCTTTTTAGGTTTAATGCTAGTGTTACCAGCATGCATTTTTGTTTTCAACAGTTTTATTTTGGAAAATTCTTGAATTTGTAAACCGTGTAAAAGCGAAAAATAATGTATATGTTATATACAGTGGATTGGGAAAAAAACGTGTAAAAGTGAAATCGTGTAAAGAAAGTACTGTGCAAATTTGGGGACAGGTGTATTTCATGTGATCGTAGTAAATATACTCGTGCATGTGGAATGTGCATTTCCATTTTCGTCGAGGGGTGTCAGTGTGTTAATAAACTCCTATAGTTTAGACATCCACACACTATTCCATTCGAGAAAATTCCACTTTAACGTGACAATGGATAGAATGTCCCAGACTTTCGATTTTCTTTTCAACGTCAAGGGGAAGAAAAGAATAGGGCGATAACTTTCTTGCCGCTTCCCAATTTGCGATTGTTTCTGTTCGGTTGTTGCAGTTGATTTGTTGTTTGTTTTCAGATATGTAGGTTTCTTCAGGAACTAATATTCGTTTATATTTAAGTGAAAGAAAAGTCAAGTTAAGTTAGTTATTGCTGAGGTGAGTTATTTACAAAAATTTAAAAAGGAATGGGAAAAGAAAAGAAAAAGAATTAAGGCTGAACTGTAATAGAAGAATGGTTTCGTACGACCACTTCTGAAACAGTGCGAATACAAAGGATTTGTATTTTGTGACCATAATAACTTTTTGCTTCGATTCGTTAAGTTTTCGTTCACTTTTGCTCACTTACGAAAGAGCGAGTGTACGTATGAAAATTTGACAAGCGGTCCCCCAATCTAAAGGCTGAACTATAATAGTAGAATGCTTTCGTACGACCACTTCCGAAACAGAGCGAATACACAGGATTTGTATTGTGATCATAATAACTTTTTGCTTTGATTCGTTAAGTTTCGTTCACTTTTGCTCAAGCGAATACATTCGCTCTTTTGTAAGTGTACGTATGAAAACTTGACAACCGGTCCTCCATCTAAGTACTAACAGCGCCCGATGGTGCTTGATTTCGGTGATCGGACGAGAACCTTTGCTTCCGAACACATACGCCTACTACACATACGCCGGCTACTTGAGCAATTGACAGTACTAAAGGAAACTCAACGTAGAATTATGACATTAGCTTCCGACTGCTTCCGACTATTATAGTTCAGCCTTTAGTGTTCAAAGGTAAGAAAATACTGTTATAGATTGGTCGAATTTTTACACACACAAATTCGTGCGGTATATACACAGGCCGACATAATTCATCGTATTTTAATGAAGTCGGGCAATCAGTATC
This sequence comes from Pocota personata, assembly GCA_963082735.1. Taxonomy (NCBI): domain Eukaryota; kingdom Metazoa; phylum Arthropoda; class Insecta; order Diptera; family Syrphidae; genus Pocota; species Pocota personata. The sequence continues at coordinate 41,133,074 of OY720429.1, read as the reverse complement.
TTGTTGGACCTCCAATAGATGTACGAACGACCTGCAGTCGACGTGTCATAAAAGAGACCAGGTTTTTCGTAAAGTCTTAGGGTACAGGATCATATTCTATTTGGAGAGAGTCGCTTTTGAAGTTATTTGATTTTTATGGAGCTGTTTTTCCAAATAGTTCCATTAATGCTCTATTGGGTTTAAGTTGGGTTCTATGGGAGTGAATTCAACTGTCTTGGAGCATAATACAACAACCATTCCTTCACTTTCGAGCGGTGTGCTTAGGGTCTTTATATTGCTGAAATATCTACCTAGGATCCAAACCCAGTTTCTGCAGTGATGGACATAGATTTTCTTTTAGTGTATTTCACTAGATGTGCTGATCCATGTTTCCTTCAATAAACACCAGCTTTCCAACGCCGGACCAAGCCATACTCCCCCACACCATAACTCAGCACCACAGTGCTTGACTGTTCTTCGAAGATTTTGAACTTCCATTTCTGTACCGCTCTTTTGCCAAACTCTCGAAGGACCATCGTGACCAAAAAAATTATACTTACTGTCATGACCGCTTGTCAAATTTTCATACGTACACTTACGAAAGAGCGAATCCACTCACTCTTTCGTAAGTGATCAACAGTGAATGAAAACTTAACGAATCGAAGCAAAAGCTATTATGGTCACACAATACAAATCCTTTGTATTTGCACTGTTTCGGAATTGGTCGTTCGAAACCATTCTTCTATTATAGTTCAGGCTTTACTTGAGGTCCATTTGTCACTCAATACATTTAGCAGCAGAAAGTGCTTCCAAATTATTGCAAAGACATTTAGATTTTGTGGCCAAAGATACTCACAATTGGTTTTCAAATAGTACAAAGTGGCAAGTGTATTCGAATATTTATAATCTGCTTGCAAATACATCTCCACTTAAGATAAATAAATTATCTGCAACCCGTTGCTTGGTAAGATGAAGTGCTATTGAAACAATTCTGAATCAATGGGGCTCCTTAAAATTGCATTTTTAAATTGCAGCGACAAAAGAAAGAAACCCAAGTCATTTCAAGTGAAGGAAAATAAATTATATTTATCTTTTTCGAAACACATGTTGAAAAAAGGTAATTAATGTAAACAAACTTTTTCAATTAGAGAATGTTGATCCCTTAAAGTTTAGAATGAGCTTATACACTCCATTCTGCAAATGATCATCCATCCTGATTCACTAAGGCAGTGCCAACAAAATCAAGCACAAAACTTTGATTTTGAACCTCTTTAATGCCAACTAATTACTGATCCAGCTGCGGCATTTTTAATAACAGAATATTTCTATTTTTCCTCGGAAATATACAAAATGGCGGTACGAAAATACCCCCAGCGCTCATGCAAGTTATAATGGTTACTAAGGAACCGAGTTCTGCCGATGTCATAATTCCGATTTGACGCTTTCCTTTTTTGAAACGCTTTCATAATTTGATGTATGGTCAGAATGTCTGCGAATAAAATATTTCAGCCAATCTTTCCCAGCATTGTCCCTTACTTTAGCTGACATTCTAAATATCTTATATCACTTCGTGTTAGACCGAAATATAGACTTTCCATTCGAAGAATATAATCAACGAGTTATTTTTCCATATTTGGAGAAAAAACAGGCCTTCTTCCCAAAGGCTTGGGGTCGTTCTTTTTTGCTTTCATAATCTTCATCAAACACTAAGCGCCCCAATGTTGTTTTTGGAACACCAAATATGATAGTTTCGACGCTCTTAAAAATTCCATACGACCATTTCTAATTTCTTCAGCAGCTTCTCTTAATTTTCCGTAGCCATATTGTCACAGTTTTTAATTAGATTTTGATTTTTTCTCAAAAAAAAAGTATGAAGGTAAGGTATTTTTAAACATGTGAGGGTATACTAAATGACTGGTCTGCATTAGCCGTCTCTGGGTGGTCCATTTTATCCGAAAAGTGAGGAGCTCCGATCTTATTTAACAAAAATATACAAGACTAAAACTTATCTTTTTATTGACTTTATGAAATGTCTAAGCACCACAACCTTTCAGCATAAAATCACCAAACCAAATGAGTTTATAATGCAAAAATTATTTTTTAGGGTGCTTCCACACCGAATGGAACAAAAATGCGTTAGCCAAACAAAACTGTTTTCTTATTATTTTTGAAATTTGAATGCAAACATTTAAATAGGTGTGCCCCAACTGCATAACGCAAAACAAAGCTGGCAAACGAAAACGTTTTTATTCTACTGCTTATGTCAAACATTACGAGGGTGGGTCAATAAGTCCCTGAAAATTAACACAAATTGTGTCGTCACCTTAAATTTATTTTTTTTTTTTTGTCAAGAATCATCTTTCAAAAGAACGCACCCAAATTTTCAAACAGATCTGTCAAATAGTTTTGTTGTGGCAGCCATTTTATATAGACACCTACTAGCATTTTCGTTAAAATGGAAAAAAGTGAGTTTCGAGTGCTCATTGAACACTATTTTTTGCGAGAAAAAACTATCACGCAAACCAAACAAAAGCTTGACAAATATTATGGGGACTCTTCACCATCGATTGGAATCATTCACCAAGGTTTACTCAATTTCGGTGCGGTCGTTCAAGCACAAGTGACGCCGAACTTTCTGGTCACCCAATTGAGGTCACCTCACCAGAAATGGTCGACAAAATCCATGGTTTGATAATGGACGATCGGCGAGTGCAAATGCGCGAGCTTGAAGCTTGAAATTCATGTATTTTCTTGCAATAACTTTTTGGCATGAAAAGTAACTTTTTCATAACTGTTTGTTAAAACTTTATTTCTTTAGTAAATAATATGTTAATTAAGCTTCCAAAATAGAAAAAAAAATTTTTCGTGTTTTAGCTGGGTTAGGACCGAGTGCACTGGAATTAATATTTTAATATTCTTTCCCTTGAGCTACAGGCTTATCACATGGCTCAGTGATTTCGATTTTACATAAATATTTGGACATGGAAAAGCTTTCCGCAAGATGGGTGCCGCGTTTGCTCACAATCGACAACAAACGCATTCGTTTGATAACTTCAAAGGTGTGTTTGACGAAGTTCCAGAAATATTCGGCTGAATTTTTGCGACGTTTCGTAACCGTGGATAAAACCTGGATTCACCACAACACACTAGAACCCAAGGAACAGTCAAAACAATGGACTTCTCCTGGTGAATCGAAGCCGAAGAAGGGCAAGGCGGGTTTGTCAGCAAACAAGGTCATGGCGACTGTTTTTTGGGATGCGGGCGGTGTTATTCACATCGATTACCTTAAAAAATTACGTAAAACGATCACCGGCGTATATTACGTAGAGCTGCTGGATCGATTCCAAGCCGATTTGAAGCAAAAACGGTCACATTTGGTGAAGAAAAAAGTTCTTTTTCACCAGGACAACGCACCGGCGCACAAGTCCGCAGTCGCAATGGCAAAATTGGTAGGAGATAAGAGATTCAGGTCGAATGAAGAGGTCATCGCTGAAACGAACGCTTATTTTGAGGGGCTCGAGAAATCGTATTATTTGGAGGGCATCAAAAAATTGGAGAAACGTTGGATGCTAAAAGGAGACAATGTTGAAAAACAAAATGTTTTTATGCCGAAAAGAGTGTTCTTATTTCATTTTTCGGGGACTTATTGACCCACCCTCGTACACGGGGGTTAATAGAGCAACGTACACAGAAATAAGCAGTAAATCGTTTTAAGCAAACAAATTGAGTTAGACAAAAACACTAGAAAACAGTTATGGCATAGACAAGCGATAAACACATGCAATCAAATGAGAGCGCCTACATTAACCCAGTCTTCTTCTTCTTCTTACGGCGAAGTTATGATCCGTAGTAGAAGGATCACAACCCTCCCATTTTACTACACCCCTACTGGTCCGCCTGTGGGGTTTGCCACATTAACCCAGTCAAACAAGCAAAAAAAAAAAAAATGTTTGAAACATGCAAACGGTGACTATCGGTATTTATGTTTCATTCATTAATTTTCTGTGAAGTGGAGCATCAACATGTGTGACGTCGAAAAATTATTATTTTTGATTGAAAATCGGGCGGCACTATATAACTTGAAATTAAGAACACAGCGATAAACGCATTGTAAACAAATTGTGGTTAGAAATTGCTGCGTAAGGTAAGTTTTTTTATGACAATTTATTTAAAACTTTAAGTATGTATGTAGATATAGTTCTAACAATATTTATTTTGCCATAGAACGGATCCCTCAGTTGAATTGAAGTACTTAACAAATTCCTTTCGTATTTCAAGTGCAATATTTGTTGGGCAATTTGAAAATTCACTACCATCAGCTCGACGTGTTGAAATGAAAAGTTCATGTAATTCGTTGTGAATATCAGTTAATTTTCATTCTTTCATTCTAATAAAATTGTGAAGAACGCAGACTGTCATTGTTATAATTTCAACTTTGTCTGGAGATACCAACATAACTTTTTCCAAAACTCAAAATCTTTTTGTTATCATACCAAATGCATACCACCAATCTTCGTGCCCTCAATAAACTCTAATTAAAAATTCGAGTGTCTTGAGTTAAATTTCTGCGTGCAAATGGTTTCATTATGTGTTTCCGTAACGGATAAGCTTCATCTCCCACCAAAGCATAGGGAAATTTTAAGTTATTATTTAAGCTTGTCGATGAGGCAAATTTAACTGCCCAGAAAAAAAATTGTTCCCAAAATTACTTTCACTGAATACTCCACTATCATCCGTTCTTCCATAGTCGCCAACATAAATTGCAATCAAGTTTCCTTTTGCACCTACTACAGCTTGAAGAACAATTGAGTGATATTGCTTATAATTGAAATATTCCGAGCCAGCATTTGGTGGGCACTGTATACGAATATGTTTCCCATCTATGCATCTTAAACAATTTGGAAATTGCCACATTTCTTCAAAACTACTTGCAATATCGAGCCATTCCTGCATATTTGGCTCCTTCATATAAATGGAAGCAAGTACATTTCATATGGCTTGGCACACTTCAGGGATCATTTTTTCTATTGTTGAAGATCCCAATCGAAATTTATAATGAAGAAACTTGAAAGATTCTGCCGTTGCTAGAAACCTAGGAAGCTAGGTAGGTAGGTGTGGTTGTGACAACATACTATGCTGAAACATAATTAGCGCAAAGGCTCCGTTTTAATACCACAACTCAAGTGACCTAATTTGTTGTAAAAACTGACGTTAGACTTGTGAGAAAGGAGAGAAAGGATTATTTAAATCCACTCCGTGGCATTGAGGAAACTGATAAAGTCTCCGATGCTTGTCTCCGCTAACTCACTAATATTATGAAAAAGGTGTCTGCCAAGTGTACGGTGTCTGACCCTACTAAGGGCCGGACACTTACAAAGGAAGTGAAGGATTGTTTCAGGCCCGTTGGCCATATTGCCATATTGAAGTAATGCCCAGTCTGGCTGCGTGGACCCCTATGGGCCAATGGCCAGTGCTAATTGCCAGAAATCTAGCAATATCTGCCCGGTTTCTGTTTAATAGCTCTTGTATTCTGCACCAGTTATACTTGGGCTACATCTGCCTGGATATGACACAGTTCTGCAACCCTCGCCATCTATTACCAGCATCTGCAAGGAAATGAGCAAAGATTCTACCCTTAAGGGCCCCTAACGGAATGTTGACATCCTCCGCACGGGAGCAATCAAGGGCAGATCCCTGCCTCGCCAATTCATCAGCCCTTTCGTTTCCGTCAATGTTACTATGACCAGGCACCCAGATGAGGCTGATCCTAGACCGATTACCGAGTGCGGCAAGCTCCTCCTTGCATTGTTCAACAAGTTTGGAAGAGGAAGCCGCAGATACAATGGCTTTGATAGCGGCCTGGCTATCAATGAAAATGGCTCTGGTTTTAAGTTGTATCGATATATTTTTGAGGAGACAGCACGCCTTTCGTACAGCAAAAACTTCCGCCTGAAATACGCTGCATAAATTGGTTAGACGGAATGAACTAGAGATATTGAGGGATTCAGAAAAGATTTCCGCCCCTACTCCGTAGTCCATTTTCAACCCGTCAGTGAAAATTGTTGTTTTGAACTCGTTTGTCACCGTGCCACATTTCCATTCCGCCCTGGAAGGGAATCTCACCGTGACATCATTGGGAAAGTTCACCATGGGAATTATGTAGTCAGTCAGATTTGCCGCCAACTCCCGAGGTAGCAGATTAAGGATGCTGTTGTGGCCGTAGAGACTATCGCTCCAGCTACCTGTTTCTCTTAATCTAACCGGACTACATGCTGATATGTACTTTATATGAAGGTCGAGTGGTGTAAGGTGAAGGATTACGTTCAAGACTTCAGTTGGGCATGTTCTCATCGCCATTGTAGCACCTAGAGCCGCAGTCCTTTGTACTTTGTTGATGAGTTTGGTAATGAATGCTTTCTTGACCACCGGCCACCAAACTAGCGATCCATAGGAAAGTATAGGGCGCACCACCGCAGTATACATCCAAATGACCATCTTCGGACGGAGTCCCCATTTCTCACCGAATGTTTTGCTACAGGCATAAAAAGCCACACAGGCTTTCTTTACTCGCTGTTCAATGTTAAGCTTCCAGCTTAATTTAGGGTCGAGTACCACACCTAGGTACTTAGCACTAGATGATAACGAGAGTAATTGGTTATTAAGCCGTAGAGGCGTGAAAGCCGGTATTTTGGTTTTTGTGGTAAAGAACATCAGTTCAGTTTTGCTAGGATTGACGCTAAGTCCACATCCAGTGGCCCATGTGCTAATCTTATCCAAGGGTCCTTCCATAATCTCACTGATACCAACACTACCACATCATCCGCATACGCGACAACCTTGACACCGTCTCGGACAAGCCTACACAGAAATTTATTGATTACTATAAGCCAAATAAGGGGAGAGATAACCCCACCCTGAGGAGTTCCCCTTACAATGGATATGGTGGAAACACTATTACCGAGTGTCGATTGAATGATTCTGGTTTTTAGGATAGTCACTATCCACTTCCTAATAAACTCCTTTACACCCAATTGGGACAGAGCTTCCTGAATCGATTCAGTACTAACGTTATTGAAGGCACCTTCAACACCTAAAAAGGTGGCAAGAGTAAATTGTTTGTAGTGTATTGTCTTTTCTATCGTACGCACAACTTCATGGAGCGCTGTTTCAGTCGATTCTAGAAACCTAAAATAAAATACGATATGAAAAGAATTTACTAATAATTCAAATAAAATCATTTCATTAAATATTTTCAGCTACAGAGTTCAAAGCAAAGTACACATCCCTATGCAACTCTTATGCAAGGTTCCTCAGAGAGCAGCCGCCATGAGGATCTGCAGCGAATAAAAAAAAAAAAAAAAAACATGGTACCTTGCGACTCCAATGTAATTTTTGAAAGACCATATGATGGTTCATAGGACCACTGCAAGCAATATACGAGGGCAAGGTGAAAAGTTCTCGGCCTTACAATGAAAGATTGCGATTTTCAGTTAAAAAATGATTTGATTTTTCTATATAATCTCCCTTGACTTCAACACACTTGGCCCAGCGTTTCCCCAACATCAGTGTTGTGGTAAGAAATCGCCGTACAAAATCGGTCGGATCCCTATTGAATCGGTCCAAAGATTGCCGGGAAAATCGTTTGCGCATTTGCTTTTGATCAGCATTCAGCAAATGCGGCACCCATCTTGCGCAGAGCTTTCGCATCCCTAAGTTTTTGTGCAAGATGTTTCGCACCCTCTCTTCCGATATACACACAGCCTTAGGTGTCCCACTCACCTTCACTCGCCTATCGTCTGACACGATATCATACACTTTTTCGATGGTTTCGGGTGTGGTTGCGGTTTTTGGCCGTCCTTCACGTGGGTTCATCTTCGAGGGACGTGCGACCACGTTTAGATTCAGCTGCCCACTTTTTAACGGTTGACATGGAAGGAGCAGTCCCCGTAAACTTTTGTCAACCTTGGATGGATTTCCTTAGCGGTTAACCCATCCAAAACGAAGAATTTTATCACCGCACGATATTCAAGTTTATCCATTTTAATGAAAAATACGCAAGACGTCTACTGCAAAAATCGTGTAAAGAAACTATTTGAGAGAACAAGTTGAAACTTGTTATACGAACTAATGAGAAGTGCACCCAGGCAGGAAATATAAATTTTTGCTGATTGGGACGCCACCTATGCGTCAGGCCGAGAACTTTTCACCATGCCCTTGTAGAACCAATGGCAGATATAATGGATGATAGCATGTCGTCCATTCCATGTCCTATTGAGCTAACATATTGCGGGGAATTAACTAATTACACCCCTTCCTCCTCCGGTAGAAAAGGAAACTTACACCAGCCGAGAAAATAGCAGAGCCAATGGCTGAATATTTTAAAGCAAAACTTAACAGAAATGAAGATGAGGATCCAATTCTTATATTCTTTAAAAGTGCGTTTGCCCGACATGAACAAATTGTTTGACAAAAACCAACGCAAAGTCTAGCAGGACTTTCTAAGTAATCTAAATAATAGAAGAACAAGAAGGAGAGTCTTCGACAATTATTAAATTAAGTGCAATTTAAAATTTGTTATGAATTTTAAAAACATTTTGAATTAAAAATAAAAATGCTTACCTCATTGTACCGGAGAGTTTTTCTAATGGAGTAATACTGTTTCTGTAATTCGTATCCATTTTGCTTACAATTGGTTTAATTAATTCCAACAACTCATCGAATGCACCAAAACTCATTCTTGTATAGTTTTTAAATTTGTATTCATCCTGGCGAAGTTCATTAAAAAAATTGATAATTAAATTTTCACTTGTCCTTCTTTGGTTTAGAGGATGCACCCAAAATTGTCTATTTTTTCACTCAGTACAATATATATTGACAGAATAGCCATATCATCGTCCGAGTCTGAGGCCATCTTAAACGCAACTGATATTCTATGCTCTCCAGTAGCAGAGAACTAATAAAGCATGACTCTCAATAACCCACACCAAATTAAGCAAACCAAACACCGGTTTTTGTTTTGGATTTTTTGGTGTGGCTTTGGTGTTAAAGCCGTCTTCTATGTTCGGTAGAATGACAGCTTATTTCTTTTCATTTCTAGCCCAAGGTGGTGCCTAAGCCCAAGGTGGTGCTCCCTGTTTTCGCGTGTCAGATGGCTTCAGTAGGAAGGCAGACGTCGACTTCCCATTTATTTCAGTTGTGAGTGGGATTGAAGGTTTCGAACCATTGTACCTACCTGGCTTAATTTTGTATTTCCTTTTAATCTAGACCATTCGTAATGTAACATGCGAGCTACGGCTCGAGTAGATAAAACGTTATTCTGTGAGATTATTTCTTTATTTCTCTAGTCTATAGAACAATTCAAGTTCACACTATACTATTCATCGCAAATTCTTTTCTTACAAGGTCTCTTTCTTCTCAAATCACTTTATCTCATTTCATTTACTTAATTCACAAATCCAAACTAATTACTTCTTGGTAACTCTCAACTTTCAGTTTATCACAAAATTATCACTTTTCCAATCTCTTCGTGCGGTTCAAAACCCAACTGCCTTGCCTCGATCGCCATCTGTCCTTATATAGTCGCATTTCTGATACCAGAGACTTCTAGCAAATTCTTCGACCACTGGAACAAGAAATTCTGATGTAATAATTCCAAGATGACAGCTGCAGCCAATAATCTCTTGCGGTTATAATTCTCTCTTAATTCCGCGACGTCATCTTAGACATAATTCGTCTCTTACTGTGGACACGAACCTCGGATGAAAAGATACTTCGGAATGTGTTGCATACTTTTGGAGCGTAGTTATTACGCTACATTATGCTACAGTAAGAAGCCTGAGCTGGTAGTTCTGCTGGACTACTTCTGTTAGATTCTGGTAAACGGAAATATTGGAATAATCATTTTCGACTACATTTGCATTTCTAAGTGTCTGAAAGAAGAATACCTCATAAAGACTTTTTGTTTCCAACCCTTTATTCCATCCTTTTTTTAAATTCCCGTCATTTTTCGAAAGAATACTCTCAAAGCTTAATTTGAGAACAAAAACCCTTAAATCATTTAAAACGAATTCTAAAGAAAACCAAAAATCAAAAGACAGCACGCTTCGTATTCGCCAACTCCTTCTCAATTAAGGAACTCTTTTTTTGTAGCCACCATCGTTTCTGTATCATAGAAACTCGTGGTAGATAAATTCACTGAACTTCCTCCAAGAATTGTTGAGCCTTCTTAACTACCATACCACCGAAAATGAATGGCTTCCTTTTTGATCCCAACGCTACTTCCTTGTATCCTACATATCTGCAAGGATCCTTCTACTCTTCAACAAGGAAGACAAACTAACATTGCAGAGTCATGTTTCGCGACAGCAGCTGACTTTTCTTTTTTCGCCGTTGTTGCTTTCTTGTTTTGGGGGTATCCTTTTTTTATTAATGCAATGCGCACTTTCTTTCATTTTGCATTCGAAACTGCCTTGTTAGATCCGAAATGTGTCCTTGTTGTGTCATCGTCATTTGCCTGCGGAGCAGATGTTATTTTGTTGCCAGAGAAAAGAAAAAGAAGAACCAAAGTACTACCATGAGTTTAATTTGCGCCATCCAGGATACATACACATCCGTAAGCTGCCGGCTGATTCTTGGATGTTCTTTTGTCCTTTTATTGCTTGTTTCCTATTGTCTCTGCGACGCTTCCTTCATCGTTTCTCTTTCAATTATCACAGGAAATAAGCGAAATACCTATACACACATTCAGAATTGCACACCACATAAAAGTTGTGTGTTCCTTTGTTTTTTTTTTTTTTTTTATTTCTATTCCATGTTTTCTGTGTACGCAGCTATTTCTTGGATGTGCTGCTTTTTTTCTGGTGGTTCGTCCTTGATTTGTTATAGAGTTGGGGGAACAAGCACCCAATACACAAATGAGAAAGACTTTCTCAAGGGAACTTTGTGTGTTACGTGTTTTTCCGGATTTGTAGCTGGAAAATTTTCAGCAGCAAGCGGCACAGGATCTACCCATAGAGAAGAGGAAACTCTCGTAATGAGATTGAAACAACTTTTTCCTGTTCCTTCCCGGGGCGTGAGGTAACGAATTTGAGAACAAGCTTCTACGTACATATATTGGCATGGAGCAGACATACTGGACGTTTTTCAACACACATGATGTTGTTTTCCTTTTGGCCACTAAACTTTGATGGCCTTTCCATAGATCCTGGGCACTTTTGCCCCTGGCCTTCTCGTTGATGTGTAATGACATTATGGAACAAATCACTTAGCCAATTTCCTCGGCTTGATGGGAAATCGAGTGTGCTAGGCGAGAGAGGTCGACTTGTATGTGGGGGGCGTGTTTGTGTGGTGCGTGTGCGGTTCCGAAGGATGTAATTAATTGAAGGGAACTTTGAATGACTTTGAATAATGTCATTAGTCCCAGCACTTCACACGATGGAGGTGGATAAGTGTCAAATCCTGATAACACTTTGTGCCGTTAATGAAATGCACTAAGTTTGAAGTCCTTTTGAAGGAAGCGATTGAGTAAGAAATCCAACTGCAATAAAGTGCTTGAGAGTTCGTTAAGCGGAACAGATCTAAGTGACTTAAAAGCGACGTATGTAGGTACTTAACTTCTTGTGAAATGATGTCAAAGATTAGAATATAATGTCTCAAAGTCTCTTTAGTCGTAAAATCTTAGCGGTGAGTGGATAAGGCACTTTTAAAACCAATATTGAAGTCTTGAGTAGAGTGGCATGAAGAAATTGTGTACGTCGGTTAGCTACAACTACTCTGAAGTAACCTGAATGTGGTTCAAATACTAATTGGCCAACTAAAAGGTTATGGACGTCATGCTAATGGAGACTGTTAACAGATAGTCTAATGAAGTACAGCGTTCAGGGTACTCCCCGTAGACTTAATTGGTAATTGATTAGGGTTGGTACTTACTGGAGATCTGTAGATACAAAATCAATTACAAACATAAATTCAGCAGTTTCATCCGTTGCCATATAAAGGGTTCCATCAGAACGAAGATGTTCAAAATTGTAATTATTATTCTACAAGAAAAGCAAAAAGGGCTATCTGTCGGTCATTTTCTTGTATAAGTTCTGAATTATTTAACCGATTTTGGTAAGATTTTGTTTTTGGTCAGAAGATTTCCTTGAACATCTCGCAAATTAATGAGATTTTCAAAATCTTATTTGTCGTTATAAATCCGAAAAAATTCTATTTCAGGAGTTCAAGTTTTTGGGTCACGTACTTTGGAAATGAGGGATGGGATACAGACATTCTTAAACGAAATTAAATTGGAAAATTTTCGGAAACAACACAGGCATTGTTTTACATGTCTAGTGTAAAAATCATGCATATAACTTTTAGAGTTTAGGAGCGAGAATGTGATAGACAAACTAAGCAATAAATTTCCGAGGTCTATTTACAGAGAATAGCAAAAATGAGAAAACAACTGAAGCTGGTGCAGAGACACAGAAGAGGTCTGAAAGCAGTTGGACAACTGGAACAATTGCTTGTTGAAGACTGCGACAGCATATCGATAAATTTTAACCCGAACTAGGATGATTTGGCAAATAGCGAATGGAATATGAATCTCTTTTCTTACGGCGAAGTTATGATCCAGAGTAGAAGGTTCACAACCCTCCCACTTTACTGCATCCCTACTGGTTCGCCTGTGGAGTTTGCCGGTTTGACCTCAGAAAGTACCGGCAGGCTGAGGTCAGTCAAATGCTGGTGTTTCTGCAGTTGTCTGATCCAGTTGTTTTTTGGTCTGCCTTTTTTGCGCTATTGTGGAGGAACGTTGATTGATATTGCCTTTTTGTCGGGGTTCGAACGATCTCTCCTTTGAACATGACAATACCAACTGAGCCGGTCGTGCTCTATCTTGCTTGTGATGGGTTCTTTACATGTAGGCTTCCTCGAATCTTCGGACTTCTTATTCTATCAAAATTTGCTACTCCTGCTGTTATGCGAAGCATCATCATTTCAGCTGCCGTTAATTTGCCCTAATACTTTTTGTACATTGTCCAGCATTGTGAACCGTATGCGAGCGCCGGACGAACAACTGCGGTGTAGAGCTTTCCTTTAAGCTTAGGGGGCATTTTTCGATCACAAAAGATAGCGGAGTTTTTCCGCCACTTCATCCACCCTACGCTTACGCGATGATTGATGTCATCATCACAAGTTGCTTCGCTTTTGATCATAGATCCCAGATATTTGAACATCCTGCACTTTGGAAGCACTTTTCCATTCAAGTAAATGTCTGAAATAGGCCGGTGTGGATCAGAGAACGGGCAGCACAGATACTCTGTCTTTTTTAACTAATACGGTACCCATTTCCCTCCAAAACATCTAGCCATACATCAAGTACTTGTTGCAGGGACATGCGATCTTCACTTATGATAGCTCCATCGTCAGCAAAGAATAGCTGACGCACTTTGGAGTCTGTCACTTTTCCTTCAAGCAGATAATCAAGGACTGCAATAAATAGCAAAGGACTGAGAACTCTTTCCTGGTGTACACCGACTTTGATTAGAAACTCTTCAGTGACTCCTGCGGGACATCTTACTCTTGTCCTTGCTCCTTCGTACATGTCCATGATCATGCGCACGTAGGTTTCTGGAACTCTTCGTTGTCTTAGCGCCACCCATAAGAGATCTCTTGGTCTACCAAAGGCTTTTTCAAAATCAATCAACACCATATGCAAGTCCTTTAAGGAATCACGATGTTTTTCCACTATGATCCTTATACTCTGGATTGCATCTGTTGTTGATTTACCCGAGACAAACCCGCACTGGTCATCAGATAGCCTTATTATTTTCCGCAATCGACCTAATATCCGCTCAACGATCTTCATGGTGTGTGACAGCAGTTTGACAGAAAGGTGGTTATCGCAGTTTTGCGTATCGGCCTTCCCTTTGTGCAAAAGAAGAAGATAACTTTTTCTCCACTGATTAGGCATTGGATCACTGGTCATTAGTTTGGAGATAAGAATCATGACCCATCTGGACCCGATGTCTCCCATCTTTTTCCAGAACTCAGAGGGTATCTCGTCTGGCCCAACCGCTTTTCTTTTTTTGGAGTGTTTGAACGCATTCCTTACTTCTTCGACAGTAATGTCGGATACTTTGTCAATGGTTAGGAGCGGCTCTTGGAAAGTATTCCCCAGGAAACTGTTCGTTCAGAAGTCTTTCACAATACTGTCGCCATCTGTGGAGAATTTTGTCGTCTTACACAATAAGCTGACCTTGAACATTGTTAATGAACTTTGGGGAACGAATCTCCTGAGCATTTCTTCTTCTCTGGGCGGCTATTTTGAAGATAGTTGTTTCCTTATTCAACTTGTTTTGTCGAAGCTATATTCCTGTCATACGCCGAAGACGATATTTCCTCCAACTCCCGATAGGGGCCTTCCTAACTTTTTGGTTGAAATTGGGCGCACTTCTTCTTCGCGAGACCTTTGCAGCATCTATATGTCACTTCAAGGCGAACTTTTTCCTCCCTATTAGTAGAAGAGCACTTTAGCCAATCCTTGAAAGCCGTTTTCTTTTCCTGTATCACTACTTTGGCTTCATCTGTCCACCATCATGTATCTTTGACGTGTTGGCAGGGGCCTTTCGATGTTCCAAGCAGTGATTTGTCTCTCTCCAGGCAAGATCGCTGTAGGGAATCCCACATATCTTGTGCTCTGCAATCCTCATCACCGACCTCATCGACGATGGTAAAGAGGTAATTTGTTATGCTTGTAATAACAACGTCGCCTTTTCCTTTGTCCAGCTTGTACCAACTGATTTTCTCAGCCACTTTTGTTTGCTTATTTGTTTTCTTCCCCGTCTCCATAAAAATTTCTTTCAGCTCCTCCTGAATAGTGTTGCTGAGCGATCGCCTCTCCCAGGATCACTTTGCAATCTTTAACGCGGGGCTTCATGAAACTGGCTACCAAATGGTAGTCAATCTGTGTTTCATTTCCACCACTGCTGTAAGTGATCAGGTGCCGGCTTTGTTTGACGAACATGGTATTTAGCACGATAAGACCGTATGACTTGCACATGTTTAGGATGTCTTCACCTGGAGAATTTCTGGTGCTGTACCCCAGTCCTCCATGGAAGTCTTCATAGTCTTCGTTTGACTTCCCGACATGTCCGTTCAAATCTCCGTCAACAAACAAAAGCTCTTCTTTTTGGATGTCTTTGATGAGATTGTGAAACTCCAGCCAGAATGCATCTTTTTCTCTCTATTCGCATCCAACTTGGGGAGCATATGTGCTTGCAATATTCCACACCTCACCCTGTATCACCAATTTGAGAGACATCAAAGGGTCACTGGACTTTGAAATGATCAAGATGTTGCCAATTAGCTCTGCCGCGAGGATGATAGCAATTTCGTTTTTTCCTTGTTCTGATCCATAGTAGAACATCTTGTAAGCTTTTGTCTTAACGTCCAAGAAACTCACCCGATTCCCGATGTTTCGCCATTTCGTTCCTTGTACGCACAAGATGTCCACTCGCCTTCTAATCATCATTTCGTCAAGCTCGTAGCTGCGACCACTCATACCAAGGTTCCAACTCGCTACTTTTAGGTTACGCCTAAGCCGTTGCATTATTTTGCTATCCCCCGGAAACTGAATAACTCTGACCCGAGCATTTCGCTCGTCCCAGGATCACAGCCATGCTTAGCATTGGTAGTGCCTGGCGGGGTAGTGCTTTTCTTTTTTGCGTACTTTTCCATAATTCTAGGGTTTAAGCGTTTTTTTGATTTTGACACGTGCATGCTCCCGAGTTTTGATTTATGTTTGATCTTACATTTATACCGGCGATCTCCAGTCATGTCAAACCACGGATTCTCATGCGCACTAGCGGGACAGTTTTAAGATGGTATATGTGTCGCTAGGCTCACCTGGACATTTTAAAAATTGTCTAGATGTGATTTTCCCCTTCGTCGCCTTCTGCGACAAGCGTTATGTATTTGTGGGGGCACTGCAGTGATATTCTCAACCCGTCCCTGCACGGAAATGGAATATGAATATTCCTATTATCTCAGATTTTTAAGATATTGACGCTTGAAAGCTTATAAAGTGTACATGTTCAATGAAATCGAAATTGAGCGATCACTTTACTTATGAAGACTTCAGCCATATTTTAGAATATGTACCCGGGATGCAAAAATTCGAAAAAATGCGAAAAAAGGCATTCCTGAGACTTTCAAGCTACAAAGTCTAAAATAATTGAAGTGATAGAAATATTTTGATACCGGATTTGTGTTCAGCATATAGGAATCGGTATTGAAGTTTGAAAGAGAGGAAAATGTAAAATTTTGTTTGTTTGTTCTGTTTTGTATTTAATTAATATTCATATACAAATATACACATATTATAAAACTAGTATTTATTAAATTTAATTTTGAAATTAGGATCTACTGCGAAAAATATGGGTCTACTGTGTTTTTTAATCTACTGCCCAATGTGGTTTCTGAAGTCCGAATCCTCAAGTGTTCTGATTGCAATCATTTTGAAAGCTCGATAAACATAAGTCATTGCTTGCATTCATATCAGGGTTAAAAAAGTTTAATGCGATTGTAGCTTTTTCGAATTCAATCGAATTTGAAGGATACACAAGTACAATTCTCCCATATTCAATACAAGCAGCATATTGGCTTTCATTATGTTATCATTTTGCATTTGCATACGGACCGACATTATTTATGTGAATAAATTGCGAATACAGTACATCAATTATCGATCCAAAAATTGTTTACATGCATTATTTACCGACTTATGAAATTTTGCAACTGGTATACAACTGTATATTTCATTCAAAAAACTAAATTAAATAAAAAAAAAAGCGGAAATAAAGCAAAACGTCCCAAAACACAGAAGAAAAACGAAAATAAAAACGTGTGCTGCCAAATCGCGTCATCTTGTTAAGTTGTAAGTTGATGGTTTGGCGTCAAGGTATATGAAAAGAAGGTAATATATTCCGCGCACGTCACGTTCTGCGCATCTGTCATTTTTTCGCAATATGGCCGACAGCTGTGACCCATAAAGAGACGGTAAAGGAAATATTTTGCTTCAAATTTTGTTTATTTCTTTAAAAGTAAAAAACAACAAAAAATTTGCAAGCAATGGATTTTTTTGTGCCGCCAAAAAGACAAAATAAATACCAAAACAGCGCGAATTTGCTGCAAACATGTTGAAGAAAGTGATTTTGTGCCAGTTAATTCTTGTGATCTCGGGGGAACAAGTTCAAATCACAGTTACAAATTCCTTTTTTCCGAATTCAACCGATCCATCGAAGCAAATTTATGTATTTGCTGATGTGCCACATCTTATAAAATTAATTCGGAACAACTTTGTTGATCATGACGGTTTTATTTTGGACGGACAAATTATCTTTAAAGGAATTATTCAAGTGCTGATTTCGAAAACTAATGATAAATCTGATTTAAGTATTGCTTATAAAATATCACTAACATATTTGAATGTTAAAAGTGCAGAGCGTCAGAAAATAAAGCTGGCAACAAAACTGTTTTCACGCACCAACTCTAAAGCTATTATGCGCGCTGGAACTTTGGGTGAGTTAAGTTCCGAAGGTTGGCTTGAGTGTTGTTGAGTGTTTTAGAGAATTTTTTTTGGAACGATTAGATCTAAAGGTGGTCTATATGATCATCCAAATCGCCTGGAATTTATGTATCGGCTTCGTTCGTACATTCTTGAACGAAATGAAGGAAGTTTATGACTGAATGGTACATTTTAATATTTAACAAAGCAATATGTCCTTATAATATAACACTATAGTATTTGTTTTTTTATAGATAATACATTAGTAGATAATACACCCGATTTAGAATTTACTCTTAATTTGAGTAACATTCTACTCAGAACACTAAAATCTGATGTAATTATTGCTGAAGACCCGGCGGATGGATTTGGATCTCTACAGTACGACATTCTGGAGCATTTGGCAGGTTATATTTGCCACAGGATCAAGAACCAAGAATTAGCTGTTCAAAATGCTCAGCAAAAATTTTCATTCATATGGACCAATGGACTGTATTATTATAAATAAAAAAATTTGATTAAGAATGAAAAAAAAATTGATTGCAATAGTGTTCAAGAAGTGAAAATCGTCTTCCACTCATATACTAAACACCTCCAATATTGAATTTGTTTCTACCTGGTATATATCTCCATACTGCATTTAAACTGAGTGGTAATAATAACGAACAGCATATGTAAACAAAAAAAAAAGGTCACAGCAAGCCGCCATCTTTAATTTTTTCTCTGTTTACTTTTTTGACATATGCGCAATATATTATCTGCAATATCTGTATCGTGGTTTGGCGTTAACACAGTGCTTCTTTGCTTAAACTTTTAACACACTCTAGAAGAACCGCTTGAATGTAATCGTATGTTTTTATTATCTATGTAACTTTCTTGTGGGTTATTCGCGACGAGGTATGAATAACGCCGGCTTTGTTTATGTCTTCGGAGACAACTGGACGTCATAGCTAAAAATATTTGGTAATATTCTTCGGTGAAGGATTATTCCCCAGCTCGAATATAAGCAGTGCATCATGCAAGCTAAGTTTAAAACGAACATAGACAAAGCCTATAGATGCTATGCAAATCCAGGTGATCGCAAAGTATGTTTGTATGGGTCAGCTATTAACTTCCCACAAATCCTACCAAATGTTGAAAATAATACGAAACATTCAACTTGCTTGCTCAGAATTTGGAAAAATTAGGGTCGTTTTTAAGTCCAATAAGTCATAGTAATTAAAAAAACAAAGTTAAATTGTACGAGTATTTAGAATAATAACATTTGCGTCCCAGATATGGACCCCCACTGAAAATCTAACAAAACTGATGTCATCGACGGTAATACTCCATGTCATAAGTCCCAAACTACAATGTTCTGTTTTGCAAATTAGAGAATTCAGATGTTGGACTTGTCAGCTCAATTACTAGCAGCCCAGTTCAGTAACTCAAAGTGACAAATAAATCACATCTCACTTTGAATAAATAAGAGAATTTCCTATCTTGGAAATAAATTTGGGTTCTGTGACAGATGAAAATATCTTGAGCAGTGAATTAATTTTCATTTTGAGTTACAGAAACGGGCTGCAAATCTCAATCCGAGTGAGTCCTTGTGGGCAGTTTTAACATAAAATAAAGGCCTCGCGCGGTTTCTTTGCGTTATTTTAACTATCTTTATTTGTTTTTTTCTTTAACTTGAAAGGCTGAGGTAAAGGCTCAGACAGAGGCTCAAGCAATCACTTTTTGTTCCATGCTTGGCCATATGTTTGTTTTCACACAGGTTGCTTGTGATTCACTAAAAGCATTCTGATGATACGAGTAGGTATATCCTGATACGTAGGTCATTTCGTTTAAAAAGTGTCAAAATCGGCCCAAATGTAAGTGTAATGTGGAGGACGGGGTTCTAAAAATCTTTAAATCGTCATTGATAGCCGACTAATTCAAAATCGTTAGTACCATTTGATATTGATCGAAATCAAATAGAGTGGGAGTAAGTTATGAGGAGGGGTTTAAAACATTTTCATATAAATTTTCTCATAGGCCTAACTCAAGAACCACAGCGAATTTTAATAAAATTGGGAGGAAGAAAACGGTGTAAGGTATTGTGGGGGTAATTTGCGAAGATTCCAAGTCCGTGCTTCTGCATCATGCAGTAGGACGGGAATGATGTGAGTCTTGTATAGCGTCTACTTGGTTCTTTACGATAGGGCCTTTCTAAATAGCACCTTGCTAAATAGTGGTGTCTTCGTCAAAAGAAGCTTCGTCGAAAGTGAATTTGTCGAAATGAAACTCGTTGAAAGGAAAGGAGAGCAGGATTTTCGTAAATGATTTTTCCGATACAGATGCTCGAAATTATACAGTGGAACCTGCACTAAAGAAATTTTAAAAATATGCTTTATGGCATCCTGTATTTAGAAATTTGAAATCTGTGAAATAATTTTTTGCGCTGCGGCATGTACGAGTACTAAACCTAGCTTGACAGTGGCTGTCAGAAACGTACAATTTTACATAGGAAACAAGTACAGCAACCGGCTAGCTACAAATCTACTGCTTTTCTCTAGTGGCTAGAGATTGCCATGACTTCTCATAGATAAATGCCCTTATTTTATTCATAGACGTTGGTGCGCCTGCATATTTGTCGATTCTACAGGGACTTGTTCGTAAAGTGAAACCAATTTCTATGAATCTCGTGGAGTGGCTTTAATTGGCCGACAAATTTAATTTTTTTGATTATTTTCCTATATTAATTTTATAATTTTAAATTTTAAGTATGTAAAAACAAAGGTTCAAAAAATGTTTGAGAAAAATAAATTTCGAAAAATCGTGTGAATGAATTTGCTTTTTGGGGTACGCCATCTGATATGTCTAACCTATCATTTTTTATAAAACCGAACAAAAAAATAGAAGTAAAAATCATTTTCTAAATGAGCAACATTGTTCTGCTTTTAATTTGTCTCCTCTTTTTGTTGAAGAAGTCAGTATTTGATGCTAATAAAAATGTAAAGCCTAGTATACTGTTCATGCGAAACAAAAATTCGTATACACACACACCAATGGCTTTTTCAGAAAACTCATCACGTTAATAAAATATTTATAAGCTTTAATTATGCTCAATAATTTGATTTATACATATGTTACTTTAAATACTGGCTACCACTTTTACGGGCACGACACTTCATGAACATAGCCCCTCCTTGTAGTGAATACTTTGACAGTTGACAGCTAATGTCAGACAGAAATACCAATGTTCAAATACAATAATATTAAAAATTAAGCTGGCAAAAAATTGTTTTAATTAACCACTTATTGAATTTGTACTTGCTCCCATAAAGAGCAGGTATAGTTTTCGTGAGAACATTCGATATGGAGATTTGGATTAATATTGGTATAACTGTAAAGAGAAGCTAAACATATCTGAGGTCTGTGGGCTATTGTCCAGAGGCAAAATTGCAACTTTCATTCATCAGAACTTAACGGTATTTTACTTAAGGCCAAATGGGAGAAGCGAAGGTCGACTTAAGCTGGAGAAAAGAGAGTAATGCAGACAGAGCTACTGAACGTGGACAAGACTACTAATACCTTTGGCATGGCAGTGGCTAATTATGTCCAATTGGGTATTGCCAACATAATCAGAGAGAGACAGAGACAGCCAATCATATGAAAGCAAGATGCTGATGACATCAGTATAGCGGTAATTCCCTTTGCAGGAGGGGATCATCGCGCTAAAATGTGATAATAGTAAACCTAGGATTAGTTATGCCTATAAAGGGTCTTTCAATAGGGACATAACAATTTTGTATTTTAATACAAACGCACCCGTAAACTTCCTTTATGATCTGTCAATGTCAAAACGTCAGTCAAGGTTTACGTTTTTGTCATGGTGAAGTTCACGAATGAGCAAAGTTTGGATATTATTAAAAATTAGTACCGAAATTCTGAGTCGGTGGTCGCAACTTTAACAGCGCTTACTACATTTTTCGGTCGTAATAATCGTCCCACCAGGCAAGCTGTGCATACTATAGTGGATACATTCCAGTCAATATATTCACTATTGAATGTTCCTGTGCCAGTGAGATAACGTAACGGTTGAAGTACCGAAAATATCACAGCCGTAAATGCTTCAGTTCAAAACGAGCCAAATCAGTCGATTCCACGACGTTCACAAGAATTGGGAATCTCTCAGTCCACATTGTGGCGAATTTTGCATACAGATCTTGGCGTCAATGAAAATGATGTGAAATATTGGAAGACTATGTTTAGCCAGATTTGAATGGATTTGGCATCAGTGATATGAGGTTCCAACAAGATGGTGCCACATGCCACACAGCTGGTCAAATAATTGATCTATTGAAGGGGAAGTTCGGTAATCGTGTAATCTCGAGAAATGGTCCGATCGAATTGCCAGCTCGCTCACGCGATTTAACGCCGATTGATTTATTTTTATGGGGTTACGTTAAGTAGTTGGTTTATGCCAACAAGCCAACAACGAGGAGCTCAAGATATGTGTGGAAGAGTGGTGGAAAATTGGCTCCAAAGAATCGATCACTGCAAACATACTCGCGGTGGTCATATGAACGAGATCGGATTCCACACTTATAAATTAAAATAATAAATTTCAGCCCGATATCTTAATTATTCTGTATTTTATTTAAATACAAAATTGTTATGTCCTTATTGAAAAACCCTTTACCTATGAGAGACTGAATATATTTTATTTGTCTTACCGGCCAGATTGTGTCGGCGTGAAGTGCTCTTCTAAGTGAAGAATTACTGCCATAGAAAGTTATAGTGCCACAATGGTAGACGGAATCAAACTGGGAATCTGGTGCCTGAAGGTCGAAGAGGAAATAGGTAGGCATGCTAGATAAACTAGACTGTGCCTTCGTTATTTTCAGGTGGCAGTAGGGAAGACTCAGCATGCTTAACCGTCCGGTAGGGCGACGAAATAATTTGAGAACATGTCGACATGGGTCAAGCGGAAAGTGATCCGTACTTAGGATTTGCCAATTGGGTCCTCACCATAGCAATGCAGCGTCAGAAATGATGAGAAGATGCTCTGTTATAGGAATCTTTGAAAAAAGGTAACTACCGTCGCACTATATGCGATCTGGAGATGAAATTACGTTTTGTGTTTTGCCCTTTAGCAACCAAGGTTCATAAATGTTGTGCTTACACCTCTCCTTAAGGCGGGCCTTTGAAGGCCAATTCGTGTGCTTGGTAAGAGTACTGAGCTGATGAGTCTCGTTCTTTGGTCACAGAATGAGGTTGTCTAACAGCTTCCATTTTATTTTATTGAAACCTCCTTTAATGTCCATCGCAGTGAAATCCCTGTAATTTTTCGATTGTTGTTAGCACCTCATGTACAGGTGTTTTTGTTCTAACCTTCATCAAGTTGTATTGGCCCAGTAGGTGAGGCAACCCTCGCTTGAATTCATATCTTAAGACGAATGCGAATGTCCATTAATCTTTCTAGTGTTTTCTATAGGACTGACACGATAAAGGACACGATCGAGAAATGAACACCACAGACTGCGGTTAAACGAGGAGAAGTGCAGAAAGGTCAAAATGACAATTAGAATACTGGTAGGCTCTGCCACAAGATAAGTTCTAAACCTGAAGCGATGAGTCCTCAAATGAATGATAGTGACATCCCCAGCACATGGTTAATTTGCTTAAACATGGAACGCACTCCAAATGTCAAATAACATTCTTTGCAGCTTGTATTGTACCTAACTTCCTTATTCAATTTGGCAATATTTCTGAATCAGATCGTTCGTTGATTTGGAGACGCTGGAAGACTGATTGTCTTTCGTTTGTTTTTCTTTTTCTTTTTTAATTAATTTCCTTCTTTCCAAATCATTTTATGTTTGATTTGGACGAAAATCTCGCTCTTTTAAGCAACAACCCAGCCATTACTACCTTACGAAGCAACAATGATAGTATTTTTTATTGTAATACTAATGAGGGCAACTTTTTTGTTCTACATCAAAATATTCACAGTTTGCGGCAAAACTTTGATTTACTAGTGTGCAACCTAGACACTCGTGTACTTACCAGACCTGATTTTTTGTTACCGAAATATTGATTTTTTCATTTGAAAACGACGACTACGCTATTCCTGGCTATACATTTCATTCCAACACGAATGAATCGTATTCCGCAGGCGGA
Organism: Pocota personata; assembly: GCA_963082735.1. Taxonomy (NCBI): domain Eukaryota; kingdom Metazoa; phylum Arthropoda; class Insecta; order Diptera; family Syrphidae; genus Pocota; species Pocota personata. Next base: position 41,109,400 of record OY720429.1, on the reverse strand, counting down.
GTCGGAGTTTTTGTGCGTGATTTGCTAGATTTTGAAGTATATTGTTACAAGTGGTTGAGTCCAGACGTAATCAAAATTTCTTGCAATATATGCGATGAAAATTAAAATTTTGTTTCTATATATAGATTACAATCTTATAACGTTCAATCGTTCCTTAATGAATTTTCAATCTTCTTGAGCAGTGAAAAAAGGGGCGAATCTTGTTATCCTAGGCGACTTCAACATCGATATTTTAAACTCGAACAGTGTATCAGATTCATACCTAGGTCTAACTGCTGAACATGGACTTACCTCCTTTATAAATGAAATCACGAGACCAATCTCAGGTTCATGTTTAGATCATGTTTTTTGTCGTTTCGTGAAAATACCCTTACCTCAATGTTTTGGTATTAACTTTGATTTTCATATCACTGATCACTGCATGACTGGCATCTTGTTAAAAAATCTGAGAAATGCAAAGCGGACAATTCCCACTCATACCCCCACCATGACTAAGACTAGATTTGATCTTTTAAACAGTAGGCTTTCCGTAGAAAATTGGGAGGAAGTCTACGCCGAAGGCAATGTTTCGAAGGCTTATGACATTTTTCAACAAATCCTACAAAACTATGTTAAATCATCTAGCCACAATGTGGTGCGAAGAAAATCAGAATTCAGATTAAAACCCTGGATAAACCATACCATCCTTAAAAAAATTAAACTCAAAAATAATCCACGGAAAAAATGTTTTAAACATCCTCTTAATTCAATATTGTTAAGCCGTTTCAAAAAAATGTGTAAAAATGTTAACAAGGAAATTAGGATGTACTGTGATAGGTACTATTATTCCAAAGTAAAAAGGGCCCAAGGCAACCCTAGAAATGAATGGAAAGTGGTAAATAGTATCATCGACCGTAACTGTGATAATATTTCTAGCACTATTGTTCTTAGTAATCAAGGTACTGTTACAAAAGTGGGGAACGACCAAGTCGAACCACCACCACTACTAGTACTACTACTAGAAACTACAAGAAAAGAAGAAAAAAAGACTCACATCAATAAACCGCTGTCGTCAACCGCTGCCATCAACCGCTGCCTTCGCCGCCCACAGTTGTCCAATACACCCGTCCGGTTGTCTGCAGCCATTCGCAGCGAAATTCTCCTCTCGCCTACACTTCACTTCCCAAAGAGACACGAGATTAAAATAAAATTAACACACAGGTAATGAATCTCACCTCCAACTTTAGGCACCTTCCAATACTCCACCAACACACCACCTCTCCAGAGTCATCTTGCTTGCCTAGCAAGCATCATCATCAACCCTCAGCGCCGAACCAGCGGGTTACTTCCAGCGCCTCCGTCATGTCCATCAGCCGTCACCTATTGAAAGAAAAATGAATTAAAAAGTCGCCTGAAAAGAAACCCACCCGCAATATCTACCTGGGAAAATTTTCACCGCACAAAAGTAAACAACCCCGATTTCAACTTGCGCAATTGTACACGGCTGCACCTGCGCTGGCACAACCGCGGACCCCTGGATTCACAGCAACGATGTCGGCTTTCCCCATGGCATAGGCCACCGAGGAATCCAGTTTCGTTTACTGGAACAAAAGGATCGAATACACCCGCGAAAAACACAACCGAGAAAGGCAATAATGGCAAAAGAAAAAAAGGTAAACAAAGATCTTAATCACTCACCTGTTGCAGAGGGTATCCAAATATAGCCGACAGCAAGCTGTGGCGTGTGGACAATGATCTTCATTGGAGTGTGGGTGGACTTCGCACTCCTCCCAGTCGGAAAAACACCCGGATTTGTCGACCCGAAGAACGCACCCTCCAAGTCGATGCAGTACACCGCTCGGAACTGCTGCCAAGAGGAACCGCACTCTCCTGGAACTTGGTGTCGGAACGTTTTCCTGTATCGATGGTCGGACGAATGGACACACTCCCGAATCAAAATAAATCACTTGTGCGAAAAGAAAACGCCCGAAAAACACAAGAAAACACGGAAAATACACGGCGCGGTGGGAAAAAGAAAATAAATTTCCGAAAAAAAAAGAATGGGAATTCTGACGACTGTCAGCAATGTCATCCGGGGCACGTTCAGTACACTTTTTGATGCGGCGCTCCCATTCAGACATTCTGCGGGTTGGGTTACATTGGTGTGTTATAGGATAAAAGGGAAATAATTGGGAATAGTTGGGAAAATACAGGAGCGCGTTTTAATCGCAAGAAAGCGACGAAAAGTAGCAAAAAGAGGAAAAATGCAATTACAAGAGTAACTCCAGGTTCTCCGAGACGATAGACCCCTCGTTGGAGAGGGAAAATTACGGGCAATCAGGAAAAATGGGTGACGATGGCAAGGAAAAGGTGGACAAGTGGAAAATTGGGATAGAAAATTTTCCAAAATGGCGGAGGAAAAATCCGAAAGGCTGGAAGGTAATTGGAAATTTTCATAATTTTTTTGGAATCTTTCCAGGCGCGAGTGAGATGACAAGAGAGGACGGATAGATTCAACGAGGGAAATTTTGGTGGAGAGTTGGAAGCGTTTAAAAGGAGCGCGATCGGCAAGAGAGATTGGCTTTTTGCTGGTGATAGTCATCGTGTCATACTCGGAAGTCCGTCGGGGTTTTAATCGAAGAAATCGATCGTAATCGAAGAAATCGGAGAAAGACCGAAGTAACGCGGAAGTACCGGACTAACAGAGCAACGCGGAGAAACGAAGACAGCCGGAGAAAAGACGCAGCACAGACAACAAATTCGAACAACAACAACATTTCTAAAATTAACAACAACAAAATAAAACCTCTCGGGAACCAGAAATAAATCTGCTGAAATTAAACTAAGAAGTGTTTTTCTCTTTTCTTCGCCTGTGGGTTTTCTTGGTTTTTGTGATTCAATCTTGCTTTTTCCTCCCTCTTCTAGCTACAGCCCGGGGTCGCCATCGATAACCCCCCCAGAAGTGTAACAGTACTAATATTATAGATCCTACATCTATAGCCAATGAATTTAATGACTTCTTTGGCTCAGTAGGACAATTGTTAATAAGAGAATGCCCCGCATATTGTATTCGTTGCACTGAATCTAGTTTAGTGGAAAGCACATCAAGTTGCGGAAGTTTATTTTTTGAACAGATTACTGGGCTTGAACTTTTACGCATTATTAACTCTCTGAACAACTCGTGCTCCTGTGGTGAAGATCACCCTCAAGTGCATCGCTCCGAACTTAGTAGACATTTTGGCTCACCTTTTTACCCTAAGTATTTTAACTGAAATTTTCCCAGACAAATTAAAGTGTGCTAACGTGAAACCTCTTTTTAAAAATGCTAATAGAACGGAGAAAAACAACTATAGGCCAATTTCTCTATTGTCTACGATTTCTAAATTTTTTGAAAGAGCTGTTAAGAGTAAAATGTTAGATCACCTCCAGAGGATATATTTTTTTAGTCGTGCGGAGTATGGGTTTAGGGAGGGTCTCTCTACAGAAGATGCACTTCTAGAGTTCTGCTCGTTGATAAACAAGGGATTGGATGATAAAAAATGTTGCGCTGGTCTTTTAGTATACATAACAAAAGCGTTTGACATGGTTGACCACGACATTCTTCTGAACAAAGTACATAATGCAGGTTTTCGCGGTTTTATGTTTAATTGGTTTGTGTCTTATTTAAAGGACAGAATACAAAAACTAAAAATTGGTGACTGCTTTAGTAACCCGATGGTAATAAACCTAGGTGTACCGCAAGGTTCTGTCCTTGGCCCCGTTTTGTTTTTAATTTATATTAACTCGTTATTTAGTCAACCATTTAATGGAAAAGTAACTGCTTTCGCAGATGACCTTGGCATTGCATATGGTTCAAAAAGCCCTTTGGATCTCATTGCGGATATAAACTTTGATGTTGACTTACTAAGAATCTGGTTTGCGAAACACAAATTAGTTGTTAGTAATAAAACAAAACTCATGTTTTTCAGCCTAAGTATGAAGGAGTCTTTAGATTTTCCAATTTACTTTCATGCACAGGATTGTGCTCGCAACAGTTTGCTCAACTGTATATGCAGTGGAGAAAATCTTAAGGCAACATACAATGAAGATAAAACATGTAACGTTAAGTGTTTCAAAATTGAAATAGTTCAGCAATTCAAATATCTAGGTATTCTAATTGGCCAAAATATGAGCTGGTCTGAACACATTCTTTCGTTGAAACAATATTTTCGTTCGGTCATCCGTAGTTTTTATCGCTTTAATAAAATTTATGACTATAGGATCTTAAGAATGGTCTACTTTGGTCTGTTCCACTCTAAGTTACAATATGGAATAACCTGTTTGGGGGGGGGCACCTACCAAACGAAAATTCAGCCACTTGTTGTTTTGCAAAAGTGCGCTATTAGGAAGTGTGTACTGCTAACCGTTTTGCCCATTCTATGGTGCTATTTAAAAAATTTAAAATTCTGCCAGTTAGACATCTATACTACTACAAGTATCGAAAATTTTCTTTATGAGAGGTGGCTATATGCAAAGCCCAATCTCTGACGAACATAATTTGCGTAGCAACTCAGGCTCCGTTGTCAGCATTCCCACTTTTCGCACCTCTCACTATAGAACTCTACTCTATTGTTTTTTGTTTTACTCTATTGTGTCCTGAAGTTTTCCTGTTAAGAAGTTGTTTTGTTATAAATATATTGTTAATGAAGTGGCATTTATCACTATTTAAATTAGTTAAATAAAAATGCCACTAGCTGTTCTTTATATAATATTGTTATGGAAACCTAAGTAAACCCAATTGTGAAAATATGTTAAAATAATAAATAATGAATAAAAAAAAAATATTTTCCCAGAGAAAAGAGAAGAAGCCCATCGAAACACCCGCCTAACCGACATCCACTAGCTCTACCGTCTACCAATACTTTTATTTCGCTTTAAGTTCGACTTACATATATCAAAAAAATACTTTCCAACTCAAGATTCAAAGCCATGCTAAATGTTCTAATGCAAAATAAATGACAAACAGCGCCCGCAACCACAAACTCTTCATTCTCTATCCCCTGCAAACCCCCATGTACATTATCGCGTCACTCGAAAAGTTAAAATATCTTCTCGAACTACAATGAATCCCCCGTGTAGAAGGAGCATGCAGGCATCGGGGTCGGATGTTTTTCTTTCGCACAAAGAAAACTCTTCGCTCGGGGAGAAGTCTAAGGAGTCCTTTTTCCAAGTTGAACCGGATGCACACTCTGAATGGGTTGGTATTCAATCTTCGTCTCCGCCGCCGCATTGCAATGCAATTCAATGCATTTGCAAAGCTGTTCCAACTTGCCGGGTCGTTGGCGTTGACTTCCACTACTTTTGGAAAATGCCTTACATATATGTATGTGTGTGTGTGTGTGTGTGTTTGGCTGTGTATGGCTTTATTTTTCCTGGTTCCCTCGAGCAATGTGCCCGCAAAACATTCTTTCACCATTCTTAGCACAGTTCCTTGTAGCACCGGCAGGCCGGCCCTCAGAAGAGGATGAAGTCCTTTCACTTCATGGCCAATGACTCGTGTTGCAGCCGAACGCTGCATATGGGGTGTATGTGATGGGACCGCGAGGCAAACTGCACTAACAGCAGCTGTACCATCAATGTTAGCTGTGACGATTTGCATACAACGAAGATTATTCCCGCCGCCAGGAGGGGTCCGACGACGACGACGAAGCTCTCTTCAAGGAATACATCCTTATGTAGAACCTGAATTCATTTCTCCATTCTTGGCAAACTAACTATGAAATAATAAGATAAATATGTTCTTCATTTTGCGCTTGGATCAGCTTAAGCAAACACATTGGTTTGGCCCGAGGGTGATATTGGTGCTAGTGTTGTTGGTGTTTTACCAAAGATCCTGGTGGTGATATTGCATATTTTCGGAAGGAATTTTTGCTGTCTGGCGAGAAAATCCTGCATATCCTTGCATAAACATTTTGCGAATCCTTTATTAAGTTGTCCAAATTTGTTATGCAAAGCAGGAGAGATATCCTCCGGTGTACTGACTGTGTGGGTATTGTATGTGAGGGAGTTTTGGCGCCTGCTTATGCAAGTGTCGTTGGATTGCTAATAGATGGTGTTTTGTCTGGAAGGATATGTGGCGTGTATGTGGATCTCATAACTAAAAGCGAATTGATACATTCTGGTAGATGGAAAATCTTTGCATATTAAGATGCCACTTGCAACTTAAGTGGCTATGCAGTCTTTTGGGGTAACTGAGATCCGGATTTTTTTAAAAAAAAAAAACAAAAAAATAAATGCATAATTAACCAGTCGTGCATTTTATTTTTTAATACATTTATCGTTTAGAAAGAAAGTTTGACATTTTTATGACTTATTTGGAATAGGATCACTTCCGGAGTTAAACCTTCCTTTGCTAGGAAGACTAACTGGGATCTTTTTAGTAGGGAGGTTAATAGAATGAAAGGGAATCTAAAGGACCACGCTTTTACAGAAATTGACGAGGCAACGTCAATATTATCGAAAATATTGGGTAAAGCTTATCAAAACGCCTGTCCGATGTGGACAAGGAAACAAAAGAACACACCTCCATGGTGGTCTAAAGAACTGTCTAACATTAGGAAAGAAACTAGGAAAATTTTCAATATGATTAAAGGAACAAGGTTAGACGAAGACTGGGAAATTTATAAATCCAGTCAAAGAAAATTCAAAACAGAGACACAGCGCTCTAAGCGCAATTCTTGGCAAGCCTTCTGTAGCGAATTAGAAAGTACCGCTGAATCAGCAAGGCTCAGAAGGGTTCTTTCCAAAGAGCCGGTAGCGTTAGGCTCCCTAAAAGACACGTCTGGCAATTGGACTGACTCCAATGAAAGGACATTAGAAACTCTACTGGCTGCTCATTTTCCAGGATGTTAGAGATGACATCCCTGGTAGCAGCAGTAGTAGACACGAATTAGCGCTGTCTGAATTGGTTACGGAAGAAAAAATTGAATGGGCAATATGCTCCTTCTTACCGTACAAATCCCCAGGCACGGACGGAATTTTCCCGATGATGCTACAAACAGCCAAAAAAGACATAACGCCGTTTCTAAAGAGACTGTTCATTGGTAGCATTGAATGGGGTCATGTACCAAAGGAGTGGCGGGAAGTTAAGATTGTTTTCATCCCCAAAGCAGGTAAATCTAGTCATACCTGCGCTGGTGACTTTAGACCAATAAGCTTGACATCCTTTATTCTGAAAACCTTTGAAAGACTTATTGACATACACATTCGCAGCAGGCTGAACCCCAGTATCATATCTCCGGCACAGCATGCTTATACGAACGGTAAAAGTGTTGAAACTACACTTCATAGTGTTGTCAGTACGATTGAAAAATCATTGAATGATAAAGAGTACACCCTGGCTGCATTCTTAGACATTGAAGGGGCCTTTAATAATGTCACGGCAGATTCAGTCGAAGGTGCCTTAAAAAACCTGAATATTGAGGACACTCTAATCAGATGGATAGTTTCCATGCTAAGAAATAGGTACATAAACTCAGAACTAGGTGATGCGAGACTAAGAGTATCAGCTGGTAGAGGCACTCCGCAAGGAGGTGTTCTCTCTTCTCTACTCTGGGTTATTGTGCTAAATAAAGTACTAATAAAACTTAGATTCAGTGGGGTTAAGACCGTAGCGTACGCAGACGATGTGGCATTACTGGCCACGGGTAAATTCCTTCCGACCCTAAGCGACCAAATGGAAGGCGCCCTTAAGATAGTCAGCAACTGGACTAAAAGAAGTGGACTCGCAATAAATCCACTAAAAACGGACCTGACAATATTTACTAACAAGAGGAAAATACCGGAATTCAAAATTGCATCCATTGAAGGTATTCCTCTTAGAATTTCTGACAGAGCTAAATATTTAGGGTTAATACTAGACCAGAAACTAAACTGGGGACTAAACACAAGGGAGAGAGCAAGGAAAGCTATGATAGCTCTCTATACTTGTAGCAGAATATTTGGAAAACTTGGGAGCCCAAACCAAAAGTCATTTTCTGGCTCTACACAGCAGTTGTGAGACTTATACTGACATACGGCAGCCTAGTATGGTGGTCAACCGCAGGTAAGAGCACAAACCTCAAGATACTAACCAAAGTACAAAGAATGGCGTGCATTGGTGTCACAGGAGCTATGAGAACCACACCAACTGCAGGATTAGAGACCATACTCAATCTATTACCTTTAGACCTATTTGTGCAGGAATCTGCAGCTAGAAGTGCTCTAAGATTAAGCTAATCTGAAGGTTGGAGGTCAAGCCTGATGGGGCATACGCAAATACATGGGCGGAGATGTTAGCACAGACTATATGGTGCCCTATTTAGACTTTCATAAGCCGTTTTCTAGTTCATTTCCGAGTCGAGAGGAATGGGAAACTAATATCCCGCTAAATGACAACTCCATCTCCATCTACACTGATGGATCCAAGATAAACGTGGGAGTAGGTGCAGGGATTTTTTCTGAAAAACTCTATTTGAACAAGTCAATTCGGCTTCCAGACTATAGCAGTGTTTTTCAAGCGGAGGTCTTGGCGGTGGCAACTGCTGCCCGGGACGCTGCAATGAAAGCTATACCACCAGATGATATTACATTTTTCATTGACAGCTAGGCAGCGATAAAAGCGATTTCCGCCACGCAAATAAAATCGAAGCTTGTGCGCTGCTGTCGCGAAGAGCTGCGGGTTCTTGGTACGCAACACAATGTAAAGCTCTGCTGGGTACCTGGACATGATGGCGTTTCAGGAAATGAGAAAGCTGACGAGCTGGCAAGGGAGGGTTCAGCTCTAAATCCTGAATGAGCTGACCCGTCAGCTAAGACACCACCCTGCAACCTGATCCAAGAAGTTTGAAATAAAATGATTGCCATAGCAAATAGTAGATAGAGATCATTAGAATCCTGTATAATTACTAGAAACCACTGGCCGCTCTACGATAAAAGTCGTACAGAGCAAATCCTACACTTCAACAAATATATCTTATCTGGTTTAGTGGGAATGAAAACAGGACACAACTTTTTATGTTATCACACAAAGAAATTAGAAATTAGCGAAGAAGATATATGTAGAGGCTGTGGTAATGAGGACGTACACGAAAATACACCTAACTTCCTGTGCCATTGTCCAGGACTCTACCACCTTAGATTCAAAATACTAGGCAAATATTTCTTCCAAGACTTAGAAGAATGTTCAAATGTATCGGTAAATAAGATTACCAAATTTATAAATGCATCGGGTTGGTTTAAGAACCCATAGAGTTCACGAGTGGGGAAGCTTCACTCCTTGGGCATCACAATGGATCTATACTGATCTAAGTGTGGCGTAGTTTGTTACACACTCTACGTCAACCCATCAAACCTAACCTAACCTAACCTAACCTAAACCTTTCTTTTCATACCCTATTCCAGGCAACATTAATTTTGATGGATAGAAGATGGCACGAAAGTAATGACCCTATATGAATTTCCTATGATTTTATCATCGTTGTGTAGTTATTTATTTATTTAGCGTATGGATACAAAAAAAGGAAATTACAAAACTGATATATAAACATTTTATAGATGCAGTGATTGTAGCCAGGAAGTAGCTTCTGGTGACAGGCTAATGATGTCGTCTGTGTTACCCTTATATGACAGCTCTGGGCAGTCGAGCAAGATGTGTTCCATCGTTTGAACGGGAGCGCAACATAAGTAGGACGGGTCGGTAGTGTGACCCCATCTGGCTAAGGTATCGTTGCATCTCCCAGTAGAGGTTTAGGTTGCACCATGCTTTCCTCGGTAGTTCAAATTCAGTTTCTCTGTTTTCGTTACTGAATATTGGACTTTGTCTGCGGGAACTCGCCCACGACGATGACCAGGATTCTTCCTGGGAGAAGTTTTCGGCACTTAACTTTTTTGCGAGTTCTATTGGGGGGTGTCTTGAGCGCAGTCTCAGGGTGGTGGAATTTTCAATCTCAACGCAAAGTGGGATTCTCACATTATCTCGGATTTTGTGGAATTCTTTGATCAAGGCCTGTTTTCTTCTCAGATCGGGTGGGGCTATATTGCAGAACATGGGCAACCATTCAGCTGGGGTCGGTCTTAGGGTCTCAGATATTAATCTCATGGTTGTGTTCTGTTAAGCTGTTAAGCCAAACAGGGGCTCCATATTCTGCAGTTGAATAAACCAGCGAGAGAGCAGAGGTGCGTAGGCAGTTTGCAGAGGCACCCCAGGAGGTGCCTGCCAGTTTTTGGATCATGTTGTTTCTTGACTTTAATTTTTGCGAAGCTTTGGTTCAATGAGGCTTGTACGTCAGAGTTCGGTCTAAGGTGATACCGATATATTTTGGGGTGAAATTGTGCCCCAAGTATACACCATCAAGCAGCACCCGCAATTCTCTTCGAGCCTCTCTATGATTGAGGTGGAAACAGCAGATCTCAGTTTTGGTTGCACTTGGTTGTAGGCGCCAATGCTTGCAGTATGCTGACAGCTGGGTCAAGTCTAAAGTCGTTACCTGTTCCAGAGTTCCAAAGGACTTGTGCTGAAATGCAAACGCCATGTCGTCGGCGTAGTTAAATTTCCGGGAGGACGTGTCTGGAAGGTCACAGGTGTATATATTAAAAAGTGTTGGGGCGAGCACCGAACCTTGCGGAAGACCGTTGTTGAGCTTCCTGGTTTTGCTGAGCTTGTCATTGAGGAAGACATTGAATAACCTGTCGCTCAGCATCGTGCATACTAGGTTGCAGTTTTTTATGCAAGGGATGATCTGGAGAAGCTTGTACAGGAGGCCCTTTTTCCAAACGGTGTCGTAGGCTGCTGTTAGGTCCACGAAGCATACACTGGTTTTCATTTTCCGTTGGAAACCGTTTTCAATAAAGTTTGTTAGGGCCAAGACTTGGTCGGTGCAGCTTCTAGATTTCCTGAAATCTGCCTGCTCGTCCGGGATAGCTTTATCAATATCAGTTCCTATTCGGTTCAGGATCATGCGTTCAAGGAGTTTTAGGCCGAGAGGTAGGAGCGCAATTGGGCGGTAGCTTTCGGGGGAATCTGCAGATTTGCTTGGCTTAAGGAGCGCGATGACCTTTGATTTTTTGAAGGACGTAGGAATCTCTGCAGATGATAGCATTTTGGAATATGTTCGGGCGAAACACCTTCTTACCTTTGGCCCGCTGTGTTTCAAAAATTCCGGATAAATTCTGTCTGCGCCGGCGGCGGTTCCGGATTTCATGGAAGAGAGGGCAATATCAACATCGGCTGTAGAGAATGGAGCTGAGTAGGTGGCATGTGCAGCTGTGTTTCTTCGTAAATTTTTGTACTCTTGATTGATGTGCGTTGTGTAAGATTTATCTGGTTTAGCTTTCGTTTGACTATATGGCTAGCTACAAGATTGGGGTCGATGGTTGGTTTCGTAGCAGATGGCAAGTTTGACGTGCCTAGTTTTCGAAGTAAGCTCCATGCTTTCCGGCTCGAGTGTTTAAAATCAACTTTGGTGACCGTCTCCATCTATTTCTGTTTCCTGTTTTCGTCTAGGCTTTTCATAAGCTCGTTCGCTAAGTTGGAGTCTCCATTAAAACGTAATTCTGCGTACAATATATCGCTTTCTTCATTCCAGCAGGGGATGTATTGCCTGCGGAAACCCCTCGGGATAAACAGCTTCGCCGTTGATATAAAGAGGCCACCAAGTTGGTCGAAATTGGATGGTGTTGGAGGAATGAATCGAATGGCTTCGTCGACTTTCCTAGACAATTTTTTCCAGGTTGCCTTTTGAAAATTCCACCTTGTCTTTGGGGTCGAGTTTACTATCGGAATCTTACAACTGACATCTATTATGACTGGGCGGTGTTGGCTATTTGGGAAGTCATCTTTGATTTTTCGAGATGCGTTTAAGGGTCCGTTTTTTGATCTGCTTACAAAGCAGAGGTCTGGGTTGTATTCTCTACCCCATCTTGCTGAATGGAAGGTGCCCTTGTCTTTGGCATCGAACACCAAGTGAAGACTATGTGTGTCCGCCCACTCCATTAGCTATTCTCCATTTTCGTCATCTTCTTGGTAGCGCCAAAGACTGTGATGGCTATTGAAATCTCCGGTGTAGATGCATGGGTGGGGGTAAATTTGTAGACGTTGACAATGTGGGTGACACCCACCTTTATAGCGATTGAGAAATCTTTGAAGGGCTCTCTGCACTCGACTACCTCCACGACGTTTATGTTGCATCTAACGTAGCTGGCGATACCATACGATGGGTGGTTTATTGACGCAATTAATTTGAATCCGTGGATTTTCCCGCGATTGGCAAGTGCGTCATCTGTTGGAGTGTGGGTTTCCTGGATCACTGCTACATCTATATTTTCTTCTGCCAAAAATCCAGACAGGTAGTCTGATTTAGATCTACTTATGCTTTCTACATTAATTTGACAAATACCGAGTGACTGTAATTCAATTGAATTGTTAGTAATTTTGTTTTTGTAACTTTTTTGGCTGTGTTTAGTTGTGCAAATAATTTCAAGGAGGTTTATCAAGGACATAAAAAATGTTAACTGCCTTTAAGTTTGTTATTTATTTATATATTGTCGTGCTGGGTAATGCTTTGTTTGGGTAATACACTAAATTTAAAAGTGGTACCAAAATATTTGGAATAAGTAATTATTTTGAATACTTTTGCTTACCAGCAATGTCATTGGTGCATTAATGCACCATTAGGGTTTTGGGATCAATTCTTAAGTTATCACTTGCGGAAATTCTGGAAGATCTGAAGACTGAGTCACAGGATGGCGTTATTCCCGATGACATATTTATAACCCCTACGGAAAACAACTATCTAACTGATTCGCCTTAACGGCTTTGTTCCCCCAGAGGCATTCCTCTATCTCGAAGAGAAAGGTCTGATCCAGGACAGATTGGAAGTGCCGCTAATCTTCCATGTTGCTCTGACAGCTGCGGACAGGCGACTCAACTACGACAGAGACGTCGCACACAGCAGTGTGGAGCGTCTCTGGTTCAGTAGGGCAGAATCGAGTCGCGATGTAAAGGACGTACAATGTCAGTACGAACAATTCTGGTGGCTAGCTGAGAGAGAGGAAACTCCTTCGTCGTTTCCCCCTAATCCAGGGTAGCCTAATTCATGTTTAAGGTTGGCTGTTTTATATCCATGGCCGACTTTCATAGTTTAGGTTTAGGTATTTTAGGTTTATTGTAGATAGGTAAAAAAAAAAAAAAAAAATTATCACAGCACTTTGATAAGAAAAAATAAGTACGTATAGAATTAAGTAAGGTACGTTGAAAGGAAGGAAGTACTTCAGGGTTAAGGTTAAGGAGTACTTCAGCTTGACAAGTACACCTGTTTTAGAGTGGCCTTCAAGATCGCCAGATTTGAACCCAGACGAAAATTTATGGGGACGAATGGCTCAGAAAGTGTACGAATGGAAGGCAGTACAACACCGTTAGCGACCTCAAACAATTGATCAAAGATATTTGGAAGAACCTGCAAATTTATTATCTTCAAAATCTTATAAATTCCATGCCAAATAGGATACTTGAGGTCATAACTAATAAAGGACAAAACACGCATTACTAAAATATTGAAATAAGTTAATTAATTTTTTTAAATAAAATAACTTTATAAGTTAAAATGCGCTGCCTCTAACATAATTTCGCAGTGTTTTAGCAATATTTTGTTTCATAAATTTTCAGTCTGTATATTATACATTATTTTGTTCTTCTTTGGTTGACTTGTTATCGATATACTAATGCTGTGTATCAAAATTGTTCATTTACCCTGGCTTGACTATTTTATTTTGAAAAACCTGGTGCCTCTATATTAATTTCGTGGAGTGTAGTTTTAAGTATTAGGTTTAGCTTAGAGTGCCCGCATAGGGCCAGTAAGTTAGAATAGAATAACATAGTTAAGTTAGTTAAGCTAGTTTTAAGCATTTTTTGTCTAGCAAAGCCTCGTAAGTTTAATAAATTGATAATAATAAAAACGCATTAAAAATGAATGAAAAATGTAAAGCTAATATGTTAACTAATCTTGGCTTACATTACATTACATTACCTCCTTATAAATTGAAATAATTCGGGAGTTTAAAAGAAAATGTCTTAGAAAAGAAAGAATAGATCAACTGAAAGTAAGTTTCTACATCTCATTTCCAACAAAAATATATGGACGCAGGCATAGATAGATAACTTTGTGATCATACTCATTATGCACGATCGGCAGACGTTATGGGAAATAATTTAGTGTCATGTAATTTTTCAAGCAGTCGATGGAAACGGGACATGTTTCACCTCAGGCAATTATGTATCTCTATAGCTTGGGATACATTCAGGATAGTCATATAGTTCTTGTGTATTATCATGAATACTGCAGCACAGTGGTCAAAAATGAGGAATCAGCTGGACAAAATTATTTCCCAAAGCATTTATTTGCCTATGTACACTCATTCTAAACATTTTTTTATAAAAAAAAAACAGCCAATGTAGAATTCCTCTGGGAAAAACATTTAAAAAAGTGATTTTCCAAGAAGAGAATGTGTAAAAAATATTTTGAGTGAAAATTTAGCTTTAATATTTTAAATATTTTTAATTCAAGATATTATTAACAAAAGTTGATTGAAATGAAAATTTTATTTTTCCATTTTTATCTCACAAACAAAATAATTAAAATCAGATTCTGATGAATTGTATTATATTCAGGTCCAGAGTCCGAAGCAGTCTGACTTGACAGCACTTCGAAACCAACATCAGTGACTTCTAATTCGAGAACCTCTTGTCTAGCCTGCAACAGCCCGATTACCTTGCGGAGAATAATGCTGAGAACCTCTTTCTCGGGACTTGTCGAAAGAAGCTTATTACTGGGTCCGAAGTTATGAGAAGCATGTGCAAAAAATCCTCGATTTTGCTGGTTCTGCTAACTTTCGAGTATTATGTTCTCGAAAATACTTACAGTTCTCATTTCTGCCTCCGGATCCTCCTCTGTAAGTTGACCGATGGGGACCAATGAGTTTACAATAACATCTGCACTGAGAATACAAATTGAATAAACGGGCATATTATTACAGTTAACGTACAATTCCGCAGTTTTTTGACAATTGTTACTGAATTTATCCGTATCAACATAGTACAAGAACTTCGCGTTAAATCACTGCGTACCGCCAATCATCGTCAAAAGATGGTGGCCGTGGTGTATTGGTAACATCATCGCTTGTCATGCTGTTGGTTCACGATTCAAATCCTGATGTCAACAATCATCTGTTTATTTCGCATGAAGTAAATAAAAAAGTCGATCAATTGCGAAAGCTAAGTCAACTCTACTGCGAAGGCATAACATTTTCATTTTCATTTTTAATGCATTTTTTTTTATTAATTAATTCATTATAACTTACATGCTAGACAAAAAACGCTTAAAACTAGCTTAACTAACTTAACTATTCTTATTATAACTTACTGGCCCTATGCGGGCCCTCTAAGCTAAACCTAATACTTAAAACTATGTCTTTCGACGTAACGTACTTGAGCATTTTCTATTTATTTTATTCATATAATTTTATAATTTTAATTGTAACTAAGAAAATTTGATAAAAAAACTTAGTGAATGAACATTATTTTTTTTTTTTTTTGTATGCTTATATATAAGCTTATAAACTACCTTAAAATAAAACTTAAACTATCTTATTCTACCTTAATCTATCTTACTCTACCTTACGTAATTATATACGGACTTTTTTTGGTTTTTTTTGTTTTTTTTTTTTTTCTGTCGAAGTGCTGTGATGAAATCTATTTTTTTTTTTTTTATTTTTTATTTTTTTTATTTCTACCTATACACTATATATAAAATACCTAAACCTAAAACTATGTAAGTCGGCCATGGGCAAGAACAGCCAACTTAAATCTCAAACAGGCTACCCTGGATTAGGGGGAAACGACGAAGGAGTTTCCTCTCTTTCGGCTAGCCACCAGAAATGACCGTACTGACGTTGTACGTCATAAATATCGCGACCCGATACCGCCCTACTAATCCGGAAACGTTCCACACTGCCATGTGCAACGTCTCTATCGTAGTTGAGTCGCCTATCCACAACTGTCCGAGCAACGTGGAAGATTAGAGGCACCGCCAATCTGTCCTGGATCAGACCCTTCTTATCAAAATAGAGGAACGAATCTGGGGGAACAAAGCCGTTAAGGCGCACTCTCTCGTGATACTCGTAATTTGGGTAATAAGCCCCGGAGATCAGGTTGTTCGTCGAGCTCATTACTCTTGCAATGTGCCTTCGAATCAGCTTGATAATGAAATTATCCACTCTTATTAGGTTAGCCCTGTTGTATAGGACCTCATTGGGATAGAATTTTATGTACTGGGACTCTGGTGTTCTGTATAAATGAAGGCAAGCCCGAAGGCAAGCCCTCTCAAACACCCGAATCTTTTCCAACAAGCTTGCTCCCACGTTGAACCACACGGGACATCCATATACGAGCATGGGCCGAATGAGAGCCATGTAGCAGATTACCTTTACCCTTGCATCGAGTTGCTCGCCATAAAAAAGTCTCTTTGTAAGGGCAAAAGCACCTCTGGCTCTGGCCAGAGCAGCATCTATATGTTTGTTAAAATATGGATATTGGTCTAACCAGAGCCCCAGGTATCTGACTACACTTCGACTCGCAAGTGGCTGTCCGTGCGGTCCAACTATTGAGAACTTTCACCAATTCTTTCTGGAATCCCTAGAGGCACCAGACAACGGCGTCCTAAAAAGAATGGTTTCCGATTTCTGGAAGTTGATCTTTAACTTCAAGTCATCGCAATATCGCTGAATCTTATCAAATTCCCGTTGCAAGAGAATTGCAATGACCTCGATTTTTGTACGCGATCAAGTCGTCTGCATACGCTATGGCATGGTGAAGTGATCCTATGAGATCGCTCGTGTAAATGTTGAAAAGGATCGGTGAATTAACCGCACCTTGTTGCAGACCATTTTTAATTACAAATGTTCCAGCATTGCCATTTTTGACGATGAACTGTCTACTGGTGAGCATGTTATGAAGTGTGTACAGCAGAGGTTTGCTTATGCCCAGCCTGCTTAGCTTGTAGAAGAGTCCCTCTAACCGTACGGTGTCGAAGGCCTTCTCCAAGTCAATCAGGCAGGCACCCGTGCATTGGTTCTTGCATTTGTTCCATTGGATATCCGATACCAGTTTAGACGCGGCATGTATTGTATCATGCCCCGCCTTAAAACCGAATTGGTTATCCGGAATTATATTACTGTTCTCAGTCCACTTAAGCAGGGCTCTATTGATCACTTTCTCGAATACCTTGCTGATGTTCGGAAGGAGACTTATCGACCGGAGATTTGCCGGATTGGAAGTGTCCTTACCCCTTTTGGGGATGGGTTGTATCACTGCTGTTTTCCAATGCGCTGGATAATGTGCATTATTCAGTGCATTGTTCAACAGAGTGGTGTAAATGTCCACCGCTTCTAGAGGGAGATGTCGAAGCACAATGTTCGACACTCCATCGATTCCTACAGATTTCTTCCTCCTCAATGAGTCGAAGATCGCTTGGAGCTCCACCTTCGATATGTACGGTGGATGTACCCTTTCATCGGCGATGACATTATTTGCCATGTTATCGTCATTGAACTCGGTAAAACCTATGTTCTCGGATCGCCAGTGCTCTATATCATTTCGAAGGTAGAAGTTGTGCACAAGGACGCGATTTTCCAGGTCGTGGTTCGGGCAAATGGTATCATTCACCTTGTACACTTCCTGGAAAGTCGCTCCTATAGCCTCTACCTTCTCCTGCGGATCTTCGATCACAAAGAAGTTGTCATCCTCTACTGCGTTATCTGGATCTATACCTGCTGTTATAAGTATTCGTCCATTGTTCATCGTTCGGGGGATCTTAAGACACGGAAGGTCGTTTTGATTATTCCTCCGAAATATTTTATTTATTTGCGGGAACATACTCGGGTTGTTGGATTTTACAGCCCGAATTTTGTTGTTCCAATGCAAATTTACAGAAAGTCTGTAATTTTCTCTAATTAACTTCTGGAGGTTTTTAATCAACGATTTCAGTGTCCTAACCTCCGAGTTCTGTCTGTCAGTAAACTGTCTGTACAAGGTTTTTAGTCTCGACAGCAGTCTACTTTTGTGTTGGTGTAGTGCGTCAATTGTTGCATTGCGGAATATGTCTGCGTTGTCAGTATGTTGATACCGAGGTATCGTATTGTCCATAGTTCGTTTAATTGTCTCGTCCATTTGTTTTAGGTACCAGTCAATCTCCTCGTTTGACAGGTTCCTATTGGACGGTGGGTAGAGCGAATTCGAGGAGAGTGCTCTTGTCAAAGTTCTTCAGAAGCGAGTCCAACGAGTCCTACTATAATTGTAGGAGTACGTTTGGACAAACTCCTCTAACTCCGCAATTTAGTTGGGAATCTTTATTACGGCAATGAGTCCGCAATGGTCACTGTCATACACAAATGTGTGCAGACAGTTTATTGTTTGTCGGTCCATGTCAGTCAGTTGTAACCGTACGTCGAACAGCATAAGATCCAGATAGGAGCCGCTTCTAGGAAACGACGGACTATCTGTAGCTTTCAAATCGAGTTTATACTCGACACTGTGCCGACCCCACCAATTGAATAGTAGGTTCCCTCTAGGATTAGGTGTGTTGTTTCCCCAATCTCTATGTTTGGCGTTTAGATCTCCGGCCATGTTGAAATAATTCTCCTCCGACTCCAGCCTTAGGCATCGAAAAAGTGTCTCGAGCTCTGAAATAAATAAAGTAGATTGAGTAGCTTCAGGTGCATAGAGTGCGACCAAGTACATCCTCTTTCCACTACGGAGAGGGATGCACACGATACACGCTTCCAGCTCCTGGAACCTTCGCACTTCCCCGCTGTACATAGTTTTAAATTGCAGTTGTTTACTCCTTGTGTGGAGTTGGGTCGGTCTCTTCTGACAATATTGTATTTATTGTGCCCCAATTTGTGCTTCTGGGATATCTTTGTTTCGCTAACCATAAGCACATCAGGGGTTTGGTCTTCAAGCAACTTAAACAATACTGCTCTTCGCTCTATCCTAATCAGTGAATTCACATTCACCGCAAGAATCTTCAAGGATTGCTCCTCCATGTTCGTACCCATTACGACTGAAGGTGCATTAAGCCCGGTAGAAGTGCGTAGATCTGGTCCACCCGCTTCGCCTGCTCCTGTACCTGACGTTGAAGTTGTTCCATCTGCCCTTGGCAACAACCTTCGGTCTTTTCTGTTCCGCGTTTCCCCGACCTGCCGCCATTTGGGCGTAGGTCACTTGGGGAGTCACGGATTGTGTTTGAATTGGAGCAGGTGAACGTTTCACTACGACCTTCTCCTGGCGAACTAGATTTACTTTCTTAATGTACTGGAACTTAGGACAACCCCGATAGTATGCGGTGTGTCCCGAGTTCCTGCATAAAGCACACGAGAGCTGGCTCTTATCTGCCACTCCATCCTTACCCAGAGTGCATTCCTCTGCTTCGTGGTTCTTTCCACACTTAACACATCGAGGCTGCATTTCGCAGTTTGACGCGGCGTGCCCGAACCTTTGGCAGCGAACACATTGTAAAATGTTTTCGCTCCTTTTTAATTTTTCCCATGCGACAACCTGGTAGTCTAGGACTTTAATACTCCTTAGACCATCCAGCTTACTATTGGGTGAAAGCTGAACTAGGAAGAACGGCAGTTTCCGCTTCTTCCTTTTTGCCTTAGCTGTGGTGAATGGCTTGACCTCTACAAATTCGCTTGACCTCTACAAATTCGTGCTCCCTCAGCAGCATTGTTTGCCGCTTTTCTCCCTTTAGGGTGAAGGAGAAGAACTCCGTCGTCGTGTCCCTAAGTAATTCTTTAATTTTTTTTATACTCTTCCACACTATTACAGTGGATAGCATGTCTATTTTCATTTAATCTTTTAATAGAAAAATTACTGCCTATGGCCGACTATGGTATCATTCAGCTCAATTTTGTAGGTATTAATTGGAGGCACCTTTGTCTTTGCAGTCATCTCCTGTTGCGGTTGTTGCTGTGGTTGCTGTTGCTGTTGTTTCTGCTGCTGCTGCTGTTTCTGCTGCTGCTGCTGTTTCTGCTGCTGCTGTTTCTGCTGCTTCTGCAGTTTCTGCTTTTTCTGCTGCTGCTGCGGTTGTTGCTGCGTTGTTTGCTGCTGTAGTTGTTGCAGCGTTTTCTGCTGCTGTTGTTGTTGCTGCTGCTTTTGCTGCTGTTGTTGTTGCTGCTGTATTTGCGGCTGCCTTTTTTGTTGTTGCAGCTGGCCTTCTGGCTGCTTTTGTTGTTGTTGTGAGGCGTGCTGGAGCTCCAGCTACCGCTCCCTCTCTCTTCTGGCCATTTGTTTGGCTTTTATAGCACGCACCCTTTGTTCCAGCTGTTTAATGCTAGAAGTCAGGCTCTCGACTTCTTCATCTTCGTCCTCTGATTCGGAGGACGCCAAAACTGTTATTTTTGTCGTCTCCAATGTAGCGGCCTTCCCCACCGTCGGAGATATATGGGTATTCGGCCGAGTCATCTGACCTCTGCCGCTTCTTTTCTGCTGCTGCTGTTATTGCTGTGCTCGGCGCCCCTTCCCTCACTCCACCTGGCAGCTGTTCAGCTGAAGCTGATGTGGAGGGACGCTTTACGAGGTTAGGAGTAGGTTTGAGTTTCCTTCTCCTTTTGCTCTTACTCATCGACTGACGCAGTCACTCCACCCGCTGGTCCCGCTAATGGGAGCGCGGACCGCTCGCTTTCCATCACGTGTTTGTTTAGATTTTAATTTCACTTTTTTTCTTTTTTTTTAAATGGAAAAAAAAGTCTATAATTTTATTTTCCCTGGCCGGGAATTGAACCAGGGTTGCTGGCTTGATAGACCAGCACACCACTACCACTACGCTAAGTCGCCGCTTAAAAACGCACTGTCTAATAGTTTATTTGAAGTTACTGCCAATTTCACTCGAAGTCGAAACACGTCTACACTCTCTGAAAGTTTGTGAACGACTGAGCGAAGGCATAACACTGGCAGTAGGGTGGTCATATGGCTGAAAATGCAACTTGATTGTGATGATGACATCAGGAGGACGGAAAAAAAATACTGTGAATCATAAGCAACGACAATAAAAGCAAAACAAAAATGCTTCCTATTTATCTGGACGCTACCTTTGGAGTTTACTGGAATTTAATACCCCCTGAGTTTCAAACCAACTACAAAAATCGGTCTTTCTTTCTGTGTCTCCTCCTTTCCACAAACACGCCCGTTTCCTAAAATTAATATAAGGTTCAAATTATAAAAAAAAAATATGGTGTTGGTTGATTTTGAAAAATCCTTTGATAGGCAACAAAGAGATCTCCTTTGGGTGACGTGTGACGCTAAGACAACGAGGAGTTCCAGAAACCTACGTGCGCATGATCATGGACATGTGTGAGGGAGCAAGGACAAGAGTAGGATGTCCCGCAAGATTCACCGAAGAATTCCCAATAAAAGTCGGTGTACACCAGGGAAGCGTCCTCACTCTTTTGCTATTTATTGCACTCCTTGATTATCTACTTGAAGGGAAAGTGACAAACCCAAAAGAGCGTCAGTTATTCTTTGCTGACGATGGTGCTATCATAAGTGAAGATCAAACGTCCCCGCAACGAGCACTTGATGTATGGGTAGATGTTTTGGAGGGCAATGGGTACCGTATTAGTTCAAAAAAGCAAGAGTATCTGTGCTGCCCGTTCTCTGATCCACACCGGCCTATTCCAGACATTTACTTGAATGGAAAAGTGTTACCCAAGTGCGAAAACTTCAAATATCTGGGATCTATGATCAATAGCGAAGCAACTTGTGATGATGACATCAATCATCGCGTTAGCGTAGGGTGGATGAAGTGGCAGGAAAACTCCACAATCTTCTGTGACTGAAAAATGTCCCCTAAGCTGAAAGGAAGGCTCTACACTGCAGTTGTACGTCCGGCGCTCATATACTATACAGAATGCTGGACAATATACAAAAATATGAGGGCAAATTAACGGCAGCTGAGATGAAGATGCTTCGCATAACAGCAGGAGTAAGAAAGCTTAATAGAATAAGAAGTTCGAAGATTCGAGGAAGCCTGCATGTAAAAGGCTCCATGTTCAAAGGAGAGATCCTTTGAACCCCGTCAAAAAGGCAATATCAATCAACGTTCCTACACCAAGCTACGACTGTTCCGTTCCAACGTTGAATCCGTGTTGCTATATGGATGTGGTACCTGGAGAGTGACCGTCACTATCACGAGGAAGCTGCAAACGTTTGTCAATAGGTGTCTACGTTACATCTTAAGGATATTCTGGCCAAACCGTATCTCTAACGAACAGCTTTATCAGAGAACGGGCCATGAACCTATAGGCACAACCATACGACGACGAAAGTGGCAGTGGATCGGTCACACTCTCCGAAAGGGTGACAGGTCCATAGCTAACCAAGCGATGCAATGGAACCCGCTTACCCAGGATGGCAGGATACGCGGCGGTCCTAGGAGTACGTGGCTCAGAACAGTTGAGAAGGAAACACGGCAACTGGGAAAGAGTTGGGGAGAGCTGAGGCACATTTCCAGAAATCGCACACGATGGCGCGTAGGCGTTGTAGAGGCCCTAGGACCCACAAGAGGATACAGGACATAAGTAAGTAAGTAAAGTTCCTACACAATCGCGCAAAAAAGGCAAACTAAAAAACAGCTGGATCACACAAATGCAAAAACACCAGCATTTGATTGGCCTCAGTGACGAAGTGATCCGAAACCGGGAAGCCTGCCGGTACTTCCTGAGGTCAAACCGGCAAACCCCACAGGCGCACCAGTAGGGATGCAGTAAAGTGGGAGTGTTGTGATCCGGATCATAACTTCGCCGTAAGGAAAAGCAGAAGAAGAAGAAGAAGAAGAAGGTATATTAAACGATCATTCGCCTTTAGTCACTTCATGACTAAAGAATGACTGTATTTTTCTTGTATCCATCAAGTTTTTCATTTGAATACTGTAACTGAATTTATTGTACCTATGTTTGGACTTAAAGGATAAAGAATAAAAAAAAAAAATATACACAGCCTTTGTTTTGGCATTATTAAAAGGAAGGATATCATCGTGTAATCCTTGTTATCAAAAGATCTCTCGATGGTTCCTACCAATGAATGAAGTGCAGTCTCCACCGATCTCTCTTTGCAGTATGCATACTGTGAATTCGGTATGAGATTGCTATCTAGATTAGAGCTTACATATAGGCGTATATATAGACATCAATCAGCTTTTCCAGCCTTTTCAAGAGCTGGTTGGGCGGAAGTCTTTAGGGGATGCATTAAAGATCTTACAGGCTTTCGGTATGAACACCACTTTGACCCTAGTCCAGGAATTTCGGGTGTAGAAAAAGATTAGACATCTCCTAAAGATTAAGTGGAGTGAGGGCCTCTACATATCAAATCTCTCCTGCAGTAGACATCTACCTAATCAGAAGGGTTATACTTCATTGCCTTGGGACATGTATACCAAATGGATATCAACTCCGGCCCTTAAAATCTTCACCTTAAAGAAAGGTACGAGTAAGTAAGAAATGAATGTGGCTTTCGCCACAGCACTCATTAGGGAAATCCTTTCTCAATAACTGACAATTTTTTTGAATGCTTTTTTTTAGAGTGATACCTACTTTTAAGATGCCTACCTAATATACTCTAAGAATAGAAAAATACAATTTTCAAGTCGGATTTGTCTTCCTCAGGAAATAACTCCTTCCTCTGTATTCTGAAAATAATCAGATTTTCGCATCACATAAAAGGATTTTCAAAGAGTTATTTAAAATCTAAACTACGTCTTCATTAAGCGCCGGAAGTCCCCTTAACTTCAAAAGATTTCCACGGTCCCTTCACCAACCACTCAGCAAATCCTCGAATCGATCTATCGAAATAGCTTTATGTACTACCAACAACCAGCAGAACATCAACAAAACGAGTCCAGTCGTTAGGCTAAATTACGATTCATTGTGAATTTATGCAAAAACTTATTTGCCCGCCTCGAACGAAAGCCATTCCATGAAGTTCAGAAGTTAACTGTTTTCCCATACCCACGTTCTGTCGCGAAAAAAAACAAACGCAAATTATCCATAGCCCACTTCCTCATGTACTCCATAAATTTGCACCATTTAAATACAAATGCCTCCTCCGATCGTCCATTAATAAAATTCTCCCTACCAGCATCATAACTAAATCGTAATTGGGTGATTCCAACTGTTGTTCTTACATTAGTCCGCATAATGTATGGCACCCCCCCCCCACTCCCCTTTCGCAACCAAACCAAACAATCTGCCACGCAATACAACACCGCGCGTGCAGGAGCACGAAAACATCGAAAACACCCTCTCTTCTCAGGCAGACGCCTGTGAAGGTCATAAATTAATGGTCGGGTTATTAATTCCGCAAAAGTGGAAACATTAGACGCCAGGAATGACTTCTTTTGCTGTCTACCAACTCCGCCCGTTGTCGGCCCCTTCGTCCAGCAAAGTCAAATTGCCTCATTATAAATTATTGGAAATGGACTTGGAGTGAAAGGAGGTCGCAGGACTTACGGAGTAATGGAAACCAGAGGACCAACTTTAATGCTATGGAAAGGTTCATTGGAAGGTCCATGTTCGTTTGGTGAAAGTGACTGAAGAATAATGCATGAGCCAACGATTAATCACCCTCACTCTGGTCAATGTGCTGGATGTGTGTTTTTTTTTTTTTTTTTTTGTACTTTTTCGTCCTGCTACTAGTCGTAGCGTTCATCCATGACAGACAATAACTCTTTTCAGGAGTTTTAGGAGGCTTAACAAATCCGATGATAACCCAGCAATAGAATGGGAGGATACCTGTTACAATAGCTAAACGGGCATTTTTCTCTTCCGGTTGACGTCGATAAGCTGGCGAAATGGTCCATAACATGCGTCTTATCCGAGTTTGTATTCTTCTCTCTCTTTCGGTTGGATTGACCTTTTCTGTCGACACATTGATTAAGCACGTTCCGTGACCTTCGTTGGGCGCCAAATGCCAATACGCTGAGTTTCTCATCGTCGATAAGTTATATCGAAAGTGGATTTCCCTTCATAGAAATAAATAAAACTGTTATCCTTTAATGGCAGAAAGCGTGGGGATGTGGGTGGCACCCAAACATCCTTTATGGTATTTAATATGATTTTTCATTACGTGACAGTGAGTACGAATGAGGCACGATCCACCAGCTTCTCGACGATATAATTGAAATGCACGAAGGCGAAAACCTCATATCCTTTGGTTGGGTCCTTTTGCTGGCGCTCTCTTTAGCGAGCAACTCACCACAGCAACCAAAAAAAAGGAAACAACCAACAAAACGAAAAATAAAAAGAGAAAAAAAAAATGAGAAAAAGGATTCGGATGTAATATGTTTTATTGCTTTTCCCCTCGTAGTTGCCGCCATCCGTTCCATGACCGGACCGTACGTAATAGAGCCCTAAAACCATTTTGATAGCCCGGCCTGTTCATCACACATCACATCACACAGCAGGATGTGTGCTGTGTTCTGTGTCTTTGTGCCCAGTCAGCGCATTCACACTGTTGCTAGTTCTTCCGATTTATTGACGACGAAGTGAGGCTGGTAGGGGAATGTAACAACCCACACTAAGTACCCAGGACATTCACTGCCAAGTACACACGCTTGACTTATGGCCAATGGCCATAATGGTAGTTGAACCCTAAATCATTTCTCGGCGACTCCTTTCTCGTTTGTGTCCCGTTTCGGTAATAGATTCGCTCAACCATAATCGCAGATGACACAACAACACATGCTTTCTCCCCAGACACACAGACACAAACGCACACATTGACTGCAAGGACTCGTAACATAAAAACCTAAACACTAAGCGGGACTATGCGAAGAAGTCAAAAAGGGAGAAGAATCTGCTGACACAGTTATTGCGAAAACGAATCGAGTGGGTGGTGGGCTGGGGCTGGGGCTGAGCCAAAGCGGTTATAAATAAAAGCGATATGCGGAAGGAGTTCATCTCGGTCCTTGTTGCTGGTGGAGACACCATAGACCTTCGGTTGCACTTAATCTGTTCTGGTGCGGTATATTTTAGTTGTGGCTTTAAAGGCGATGGAGTTTTCGTCAAGGATATATGTATGTTATACAAGGATGAAGGATACTGTCAAATTGACACCTAATTGAGATTGCCACCGAGCACGCGACGGATATAAATAAAACGAACGAAAGCCGTTGACAAGTTGACAGTAAATTGAACCGAAGTGGAATATATCCTGATGGGGGGAGGTGTGAGGTTATTTTGTTCTACGGAAGTTGTTTGTTTCATCGAGTACAGATGTAAACGTGTGAGCTTGAGTGGTTCCGGTTTGTGTAAGTGTGCACGAAACTGTCAACTGGTGTTTGGGTTTCGAATTTTTGCTCATGTTTGACGTGTACTTTGTAGATTTAGATTTTGCATGCCACGCGAGTGAGGATATTACCAGTTTCCCATAGAGACACCATGTGGCACATCCAAGCTAAAGTGCACTGGATTGTGACTGAGTGTAAGGAAGAGCGGCATCGCCAGGACTAGATTTCAGCTGCAAATGCCAATGCTTCTATTCTGCTATTGAGTACCTAAGAGTTTCTTTTTTATTGAGGTGATAGCTCCCCGACTCCTGTTCTCAATGATGAACAACTCGTTGTTATGACAACATTTTAGTACCATCCAAGGGGGGACAAAAAACTTTGAACCACGCTTCTATAGCGTGGTTCAAAGTTTTTTGTGACAATACTTTTACTCAGATTTTAGAGCTATTCTAAATAGAGAGCAATTAGCGATTGAAATACAGAATGTTTCTTAAATAGGACACTTCCGGATCTGGTAGAGCATTGAATTTCTATTATGATAAGATGCACGAGTGAGTTGCACGTTCTTGCACCTCACTGTTCATTTGGAAACCATTCAAATTTTAATATTAAGAAACATTGTCAAAAAATAAATTATTACACATTTTTTGTTGAAAAATGCGTTAAAAAACTTGGTATATGTCAAATTTTGGTTCAATGTCGATTTTACACAAAATTCGTATGAATCATATCCGAGAAATATAAAATTTAAGAAAATTTTATAACAAATAACGTACCATTGTACGACACTTTCCCCAAAAAATTGGTACGCCATCTAGTGACATATGTCTAACTCAACCCTCGTAAGAGACGTTTTCGAGAAAATCGATTTTGATTTTTAAAATCGGCCCTTAGTAAAGTATCGCTAATTTTAGATATAGAATGGTATTTCGAATTTGGCCTCAAATGCAGTCCAGCGCACATCAAAATAAATTAATAAATGTTTTGGCGCTAGCAGCCCAATGCAGGGCCTGACCTAGCTTCTCACAGCCACTGGTGCTGTGCGCCTCACGAATGGTTTGTACCTACCACTTTTTAAATTAATTTAATTTTTGTTCAATCGAATGTTTGTCAGACGTTCGCGGGAGGTGGGACCGTGAGAAAACTTTTGTATTTTCTTGGATTCAAACCTTC
This sequence comes from Pocota personata, assembly GCA_963082735.1. Lineage (NCBI taxonomy): Eukaryota > Metazoa > Arthropoda > Insecta > Diptera > Syrphidae > Pocota > Pocota personata. Next base: position 41,081,897 of record OY720429.1, on the reverse strand, counting down.
AACCTCACAGTGATCGCGCACTTAACCACTGAGCCACGGCTCACACCCAGCGCATATAAAAGGTGTCCTAAAATTCACGCAGGAATTGAATTTTGCGCGATTTGTGCGATAAAGTGTTACCAACAAACAGCGTGACAGCTGACAGTTCATGGTTATTAAAAATGGAGTGCTACACGAAAGAAAAACGCGTTTTCGTTGTTGAACAATATTTTAAAAATAATGAAGGTTTGGCAGCTTCAGTTCACCATTTTAGTACAAAATATGGTCGGAATAGTAATTTGACTTCATTAATTGAAAAACTCAGGGAAACTGTATCAATTAGTGATCTTAGACACTCTGGCCGTCCTTCAACAAGTCGTTCAACAAAACACATCCAAGCAGTTCGTGTGACTGTTTTGATAGTCCAGGAACATCAATTCGGTACTGTCGTCAAGAATTGTACATTTTGAGAAGCTTTCTATAGCGTATTCTCACGAAAGATTTGCATCTTCATGCATATAAACTCAAGAACTGAAGCCTACTGACCACGCACAGCGAAGAGAGTTCCTTGAATGGATTGTGGAACAACACCAAGTGGATGCTGATTTTTCAAACAAAATCATGTTCAGCGATGAGGCTCATTTTCATCTTGATGATTAGTCGTCAAAATTGTAGAATTTGGGGATCAGAAAATCCACGAGTAAATGTTGAGAAACATATGCATCCACAACGTGTCACTGTTTGGTGCGGATTTTGGGCAAATTTTTTATGACTCTGGTGCATAAATCAGGCTGAATTTGACCGATGGCATGGGTTATGATGGCTTTAAGGGCCGCTGTGGTTTGTGGCTTATTCGCATAGACCTGCGACTTCAGAAAACCTCACAAGAAAAAGTCTAACGGGGTCAAATCGCACGATCTCGGTGGACAGTTCACATCACCTTCACTTGAGATGACCATGCCCTCGAATCGCTCGTGCAGAATTTCTAATGTGGCGTGAGCTGTGTGGCACGTGGCGCCATCCGGTTGAAACCAAATGTCGGTGGTATCCATATTATCCAATTCAGGCCAAAAGAAGTTGGCAATCATCGACCTATAGCGCTCGCCGTTGACGGTGATGGCCTGGCCAACGTCGTTCTCAAAGAAATATGGACTGATGACACCGCCAGCCCAAAATCCACACCAAACAGTGACTTTTTCGGGATGCATCGGACGCTTTGGATCTCATGTGGATTGGTATCGTCCCAAATTCGACAATTTTGTTTGTTGACATACCCATTCATCCAGAAATGGGCATCATCGCTGAAGATGATTTGTCGATGAAAATTAGGGTCAGTTTCCAACTGCTCCAGAGCCCATTCAGCGATTTCACGTCGTTGTCTATGGTTTCTTACCTTCAGCTCCTGGGTCAGTTGAATTTTGTACGGGTGCAGGCCCAAGTAACGACGCAAAATTCGCAAAGTTGTGGTCTGCGAAAGGCCGAGTTCTTGTGAGCGACGCGAAATCGACTGCCTCGAATTCTCCTGCACACAATCACGGAGAGCGGCGATATTTTCGGCAGATCTTGCGTTTCGTCGACGTACAGGTGTTGGTTGATTGTTTACTGAACCAGTGGAACCAAAATTTGTCCACCACGATTATGGCGACTGTAAAATGGGCGAAGCGCGCGGAACGTTGCCCGAACGGAACACCCATTTTGATAAAACAATTTTATTACTTGCACTTGTTTCTGAACGCTATGTCCATCCATGGTGAATTGGCAAAACAGACTGAATAAATGACAGCCAATTTGACAGATGTAGCTTCAACAATATGGCCGCTATCAACTGTCAAAATTCGGAAGTCCCTATTGGAAGACCCCGTTGTAATGTCAAGTTTGATTAGTAGGGAGAGTTCTCATGCGTCCTACACTTTCCAATAAAAAAAAAGTGGAAATGCTGATTATCACTTCAATCAATCAACTCAAATCAACACAAAAGCAGAATCAACACAAAAACAGAAAAAAAAAAAAACAGAAGTAGAAGAAAAGACGAACAACACCATCCGCTTTGCTCACCAGTGATCCAATCGGCTCTGCTCTCAAACAGAGAAAAGAGGCAGTGAGAGGAGAAAAAAATTCATTAAATTCTGAATTTTGCAAAGTATATTTTTGATATTGTTCAGCTACTAGATAAGGTACAAATAAATTTTTGCAATCTGGGTTTTTAAAGGCCCAAAAAGTCGAAACTAATTTTATTAAAATCAACAAAGCCGGAGTTGATGTTATTTGCGTTTCTAAGTTTTATTATCTCACTTCAGGATCTCTCAATCTACTTGAGAGATCCTAGGTTTATACAAACCTGCTCCAGGAAATTTTCTAGTCAATAAATAATAAAAATAGTTAAATTGCCTTTAGCCGTTTTCAGTGTAGCAGGCAACAAAGAAAGTATAAATTTAGTTTTATATTAGTAGCGCTATAACACCGCAGCCTGAAACTTGACGAAAACTGATTAGGGGGCGAAAGTAATTATTAAAATCGGCGAGAGTTCTCTGGAGGTTAGATCGTTTGCTACATGGAGAGGTGGTATATTGAAGCTCTCATGGTACTGGATGAATATGTGCATCAAATAAATGACATCAGCAGGGAGACCTTCTTGGGAGATGGAGAGCTTAATGTTGGTATTAGTTTTTCCATCAATACAGATTAAATCAGCTTTATCATGCAAGTAGGCAAGATTTTTTTTTTTATAATCTGCGCTCCCCGAAGGGGATATGAATATCCTTAAATAAACGCTTTATATGTGAGATATTGCTTTATACCCTTCTGCGCATTTCTTGGCAAAAACCTGGTAAGCCAACTATTAGCATAACTCCACTGTAACTCAAATATTGAATTTAAACAAAAATCGTTGCAGCCGTTTTTGAGAAAATCGAATTTTTTAAATCGACCATTTAAGGTTAGAAAAAAATTCCGATTTCTCTTCGAATTGTGACCCTACAGATCCCAGATATGAAGTTTCAAGGAAACCTATTAACCCATTTAGGCTGCAGTCCACCGCACATACATACATATGGACTGGACAAACAGAGGCAAACAGGCAGAATTGAATCTGATCAATATATAGATATAGTTTTACAGGTTTCTTATTGTAAAATTAGTTGTTAGGTGACGATCAAATAAATGCTCTTGGTCCCGTTATCTGACGCAAATATAAAACAATTTTTGGGCAGAATCTTGTGTGGAAAATCATTATTCTTCTTTAGAGAGATCCATCTTGCTCCGAAATCAAGCGATCAGTAAATAGAGTTACGGTTAGAATGCCACATCCGCACTATATTTAAGACCTTCTCAAACTGATGCAGTGACGTGACGGTTGAGACCTCTTAGATCCCCTAGAAGTAATAAATTCCGAGAGGATAGCAAGCAAAACGAAAATTGAAACAAATAAGTTTGCAGCCTTTCACAGTAAAACTTTATTTTTTCCGAGATACTACAGTAACTACTCACAATTGGAGGTGAAAACCTGGTTAGTTTTACACTTTATTTGCAATAATACTTCTAATGTTTACGTTTTCGTTTCTTCTTTCCAAGAACGATACCTTCTATCTTGTGTACCTCAGCCAGACTTATTGGTTGGAAACTAAAGTTGTAACCGATGGGGTGTTCCTTTTCTAATCTTATAAAACGGTTGCCCTGGGTGTAGTATACCGGTAGGGTATTAAAGTTTAACCGCGTCCATTGCCAAGTTTTAAAACGATAATCGGTTTCTAAAATTTCTGTTTTCTTCGATCCTTCGAAGTCACGCCAATAGCGGATTATACTGGGTCCGTTTATTTCGTTTTTGGTGATTTTTTTTCGCCATGATTTGTTTGGCGTGCGGCACTGTTTCTCCCAGTGGTTGAGATGTTCTATGTATAGATCTGGATATCTAGTTTTATAAAAGCGCATTGCGTCAAATGAATAACTTTATTGGATAATCTTAAGTGAAATTTTTCCAAAGATTCTAAATTTAAAAAAAATGTAATTTAATTTTTTTTTTTTTTTGACTGCTATTTTGAATTATAAAAATTTAATGAATTATAAAAATTTCATAGCTGACTGATTACATATTTAGGGCGGTATGGATCGGTCTATAAAATGAAAGTAAATAAATCTGAGTTTAGGAAGAGCAATTGAACTAGTTGTACCTAGTAGCGAAGTACATGGTGTCATAATCCTTTATAAGCTCAGCGTCGGACTTCTCTTGAAACTTAACTTCTTATTCCACTTATCGGGTTCCCAAAACTCTAAAGAGTTTCCTATGACACCGCAGCCTTCCATTCTCGTCAACCACATGTAATCGTATGTAGGTGAGTTGCATTATTCAATGCTTAGTGAGATTCATGGGCGAAGCCGTAGAGGGGGATTCCCCTCCTCCATATAATTCGTCTAATTCTTGAAACTATGAATATTTTAGGAAGATGGTTGGCTGTCACCACTTAAAACGAAAATTCGCGGATTCCGATAAGATATTCACAAGACTTATCTATCACAGTGATGGTTGGGTTGTGGGGGTAGGCACTGACTGGCTTTAACCTTGCAATGCCCAGTGCTGTAACTAGTAATCCCTTAAAGAGGGCATCCCCGAAGTGGGTTACTGACATTGGTTATCAACCGGCTCCTCGTCCTAAGGGATTTGACAGTGAACCTGGCCATTCAAGTTGGGGGTTGTGCCATAGATGACGCAACATGCCTCGGATAATGGATCCCCTCATAAAACAACACGACCCGGAACGTCAAAGGACTACGAACTAAGATTTTGCACCCAGAACACACGTACACTGTACACCCCCGGTGGTATTTAAAAACTTGAATCTGTCCTGGAGCGGTATAAGGCAGATATTACCGGTATACAAAAGCGGCAAAACTGCTACATTTATTATAGCTGTCACAAAAGATTGCAGCGGAAACCAAGATCAGCGATGGAAGAGTATCGATCGAGAAGAAGGGAGGAGAATAAGACCCTGCGCATGAAGAAAAGAGCATAGACAGTCTCCCAACTCAGGGATATCGAAGAGTCCCGTAAGAGTATCAACATCCGGATGTTTTACAGGAAAGCCAAACAAATTTGCCTTCAAGCCCGGAACGCAGGCATCACGTAGAGAGCATGGCAGGGGAAGAAGAGCACCATCATCCAGTCGACGAAGAACCAATTCCCGTTAGAAAGCTGCTAGAAGTGCTGCATAGAGATACATGTGTACATCTGAAACTCTCTGCGTACCGGTCACTAGGCTTTCTCTCTCTCTCGAATACCTTTTAAAATTCTTTTATTTTCCTACTGTAAGAACATTTTTAATATATCTCCGGGTCCCTTTTGTGTATTTACAAATTTTTAATAGAATCCAAACTATTGTCCCGTCTCAAGTTATTCAGTTTTACGTCACAACTTCAAACAGCCTAAAAACATCTTTAAAAAAATATTAAATTTTAATGTCTTACGTCTAAAGTCGTTTACCCCCAACATTTGTCCCAAGGCTATGCCAAAAATAACTCTCAAAAAAACCATAAAATTTATAACTACCATAACCACCGCCATCAGTGCACCACCTCCAGCACTCCACCAACGGTATGCCCTCGATCCTGCTTAAAACTTTTAACGAATATTTTATATTTGATTTTCCCAACCCTCCACCTACTTGTATATAAAACAAAAGCTCACGACCTGAAAACCTCAGTAAATTTATTTCGTCATAAAATATTAAACTGTTTTTACAATCACCCCACCATAACTGTAAATTTGTGTCAGACGCAACAAATACCATACTCAGAAGTGTACCCTTCGGCACCCCAACAAAACGCAACACCCGCAAAAGAAGAAAAAAATATACGAAAGGAAACAACCAGGCAATAGCAATGAATCGAACGGAACAGCGACCTCCTTTTAAGCAAAAGAACGAATCCCAGTTCAAGCCCTTATATCCTTATAATCATCAACCCACTCAAACCCATCTTTACGTCTACGCCTCCCCCCACACGATATCCCTTCAATCAGAGACTGCAATGAAATTGCTTTTTATTTACCCAGTTATAAATGGTATTGCCGCAGGCGAACTGTGTGAAGCACATGAAACAACAAAAGAACAGAAAGAAATAAAATAAAATAAAATTCGCATATCTTTGCGCAACCCACACGCAACGAGAAGAAAAAAAAAATAGAACAGCAGCTCCTGCGTTGCAGAAGGGATGTCCTGGCAAAGTACAAGGACACGCAGTAGCAGCAGCAGTAGCGCGTCGCAATGAGTAAAAGGATAAATAATGTAAATGGTGGAAAATTGCGTTCAGGTGTGTTTATTTTAGGATTTAATCGAAAAAGTTAAACGTCCTGATGTGCCGTCACCCCTTGGTGTGGGGCAGATATTTAAGGCGTCAAATGGAGGTGATTCTTTAACCCTCAACATGAGTGTAGAACGAACAGAACACCCCGTGTCCAACTCCACATTTAGCGCAATGGACAAAGTTTTGCGCGGGTGAAATGTAAATGCAATATCAAAGGATATTTGTACAAACATATAAAAATCAAATAAAGAGCATGACTTGGTCGCACGTACTTGCACCAAACTATAAGTTTGCTATTAACTCAAACTGGAAATTTAAGCAATAATCATAATTATATACAAAATTGCAGTAACTTAAGATGAAAATAAATTTTTGTTCTGCCTGTACAGGAACCGGGCCTCACTTCGGGTTTGTTGGAGAGACGTGCTGCAATTAACTTCAAGTCGGTTCTCCCATTACATTTTGCAGCGAACAGAGCAAGAACTGGAAACTTCTGAATTGTCGATATAACTATCCAACAAGAGGTGTCAATAGAAAACGCAACATTTTTATAAAAAGTGGTGATATTTTTATTTTAATCCAAAGTAAAAACTCTGAGGTTAGTAATGGAATACAATATCTGCAAAAAGTCCGCCTCGGCTTTGCCTACAATTAGTCATTCTTTGATGAAATTTTTCATCACTTTTTCGCATAATTGCGGATGGATTTGGCGAATAACAGTTCTGATATTTCCTTTCAGTGCATGAATCGTTGGTGGAGTATTGGCGTAGACTTTATCTTTAACATAGCCCCAAAGGAAAAAGCCTAATGGTGTTACATCGTACGATCTCGGCGGCCAATTGAAGTCTCTATTTCAAGAAATCATACTTCCAGGAAGTTTGTCAGTGTGGCTGTGGCACCAGCATCATTTTCGAACAAAATATGGCCCAATGACACCGCCAGCACAAAAGCAGCACCAAACTGTCACTCGTTATGGATGGAGAGGTTGTTCCACTATTTCTCTTGGGTTTTCGGAGCCCTAGATGTGACAGTTTTGTTTCAGACAAATAGAAATGAGCCTCATCACTCAGAATCATTTTGTGTAAAAAATCATGATCTTTTCCATTCATTTCCAGTACCCAACCAGCACTGGAAATGGTGCGCAACTAAGTTCTCAATAGATGGCCCCAGCAGTAAGTGCTGGTCGATTTTGACATATCCAAAACATCATAAACCGAGCTTAGACATATGGTAAACAAACTGTTTCGACACATTAGTGATTTTGTTTTGGCGTCATGAAAGTGTCTGATTTTGTGCCAAATAAGCGTCATTTGCGGGAAGTGTTGATTTTCTTCTTTTATTCCAAGAAAACGGCGGCTGAAGCGCATCGAGAGTTCCAAAAAGTTTACGGAGATGCTGCTCTAAGTGAAACAACGTACCGTGATTGGTTCCGTCGCTTCAAATACGGTGATTTCGATGTTGACGACCGTCAGCGTGAAGGAAGGCCAAAATCCTTCGAAGGCGCTGATTTAGAGGCATTGCTCGATGAGTATCGGTGCCAAACGCAAGAACAGCTTGCTGGGGAACTATATCGACTTCAATTGATGCGATTGAGCCGAGCACTGCACGAAAAACGGCCACAATACGAGCAGAGGCACGAAAAAGTGATTCTACAGCATGACAACGCTCGGCCTCACGTTACCGAACCCGTTAAAATCTACCTGGAAACGCTCAAATGGGAAGTCCTACCCCACCCGTCATATTCCCCAGATGTTGCGCCATCCGATTATTACTTGTTCCGTTCGATGGCACATGGTCTGGCTGATCAGCAGTTAAGCTCATATGAAGACATCAAAAAATGGCTTAATTCGTGGACACCCTCAAAATATGAACAGTTTTACCGTAACGGTATTCGAGCTCTGCCAGAAAAATGGGAAAAAGTTGTAGCTAGCGATGGGCAATACTTTGAATGATTTATTTGTAACCATTTTTTCACAATAAATTTGCATTTTCATCAAAAGAAGAGAGAACTTAGTGGCGCACCTAATAATTTAAGCGTACTATGACCTTTGAAAGAAATTTAATTAATGACCGGTAAATTGTTTATCTTTTGTAACCTTGTATTCGCCAGCGATATGCTCCCAAAACAGAATAAAGTACCCGAGATAATAAGTGCCCTAATACGCATCACGACGCTCAGTAAGGATGAGATCACTACTGCGAACAAAGCACTGAAAAGCAACAAGGGAGTAGGACTTGACGATATTCCTGCGGAACTCTTACATGCAGCGCCAACAACATCAGCTGAGCTACTGCTCCCACTTATAGAGAGAGTTTGGGAAGCTGGGACCTTTCCTGAGGAGTCGAAGGAGGGAATGATCGTCAGACTTCCTAAGGAAGGAAATTGAATGCAGTGCGAAAATTAAAGAGGCGGTAGCTAAAATCGTCCTGGTGCGACTCAAACGGCATCTTGAAGATGTCGAGCAATCAGGTTTAGGATTTGGATCCTCCTGTTTCAAACACATCAACACCCTGCGGATCATCATCGATCAGTGCGTTTAGAAAGTGTTTGATAGCGTCAACAGGGAGTTTATTTGGAGTGCCTTACGCAGGAGAAGTATTCCCGATGAATTAATTGCTATTATCAAAGTTATATACGATGGGTCCAAATATCACGTTCTGTACAGAGGAAGGTTGTCTGAGGAATTCGAGATCCAAAGTGGTGTAAGACAAGGTCGCATTCTTTCACTAATACTATTCCTATCGGTGATTAGCAATGTGCTTCGTCCAGCTTTATAGACGGGAAACGGAGGTAGTCGATGGACTCTTACATCTATAAGAGGCTATAACAGAGGCACCTCGAAAAAGGATGATAAAGTTACCTGGCAACTTTTAGAGAAATTTAAGAACGCAAGCTCTAAAGCAAACGAAAAAAAAAATAATTATTCGTGTACAATCACATGCAGACTTAAAGAATCTGGTGCGAAAAACCGAAGCACAAACCTTAAGCCGTTGCTGGCCAAAAAACAAGTCGAATAAAGTTGTGATTGGTCAAGTTAAATTTAGACCGTAATAGGAGCAATGTGACATTTACCGAGGAATCCAGTTTTGTTGTCGATACCAACAAAAAAAGTGAAAATTTGTTCTAACGCACAGTTAAACAGTCAGCAAAGGTCCACTTTTACGGGTGTTTGTCTCCAAATGGATTTGGAAAACTGATTACAGTTACTCAAAACCTCAATGTTGAATTTATGTTGAAATTATACTAAAATGGATTATTGAAGTCTGATGTTTGTTTCGATTCCAAACACCGAAGTCGCCTCTGCACGTCCTGGTGCAATGGTTTGAAAACTTTAGACTGGCCGTCGTAGAATCCAGATGCGAACCCTATTGAAAATATGTGGGCATTAATGCAAGATATGCATAAAGAGGATCAAAAATAAATACTACACGACAACTTATTCGGGCCATCAAGGGCATTTGGAAGGGTCTGAGTAAAGATTGCACTGACAAATTTAGCGAAAGTTTAAGACAATAATAGTGACTAGACACCATATTAAATTTAATTGGGAAACCGATTTTGATATTAATTTCATAATATTTTGAGACACACATCTTTGAAACAGGCTGGAGATATCGCTGTAAAATCCGACAAACAAAAAACAACAAAAAAGGAGGCATAAGAAAATGGAATTTTTAAGCACACCAAATATATGACAAATTAATCCTTAATCCTTGACATTTACAGACTAGCCCTCTATAAATTTTCTTTTAATAAAAGATCCGTTGAGTGGTTCGAAATTCTATTTTCCTTGACCACCCTCAAAACTGTACATATTTGTTTGTCCAATTTTGCAGGCGCATGCGTCGATGTACAAGGGTGGCCATGGTGTAGTAGTAACATCATCGCTTGTCACGCTGCAGGTTCATGGTTCGAATCCTGATGTTAAAAATCATATATTTATTTCGCATGAAATAAATAAAAAAGTCGATTAATTGCGAATCTTTCGCAATGTCAACTCTACTGCGAAGGCATAACACTGGCAATAGGGTGGTTATATGGCTAAAATGCAACTTGATCGTGATGATGACATCAGGAGGACGGAAAAAAAATACTGTGAATCATAAGCAACGACAATAACAGCAAAACTAAAATACTCTCCGTTTATCTGGACGCCACCCTTGGAGTTCACTGAAACTTAATACCACCTGAGTTTCCAACCAACTACACCAATCTATCTTTCTCTCCGTCTCTTCCCCTTTCCACAAAACTCCTGTGTCCTAAAAAATTAGTATAGGGGTATATCTCCCTATGTCACGTCCAAATTATTTAAAAAAAAGCGTACTACGATCCATTATTTGTTTCGAAAGGTGACTTTTTTTTATCATGTGTCTGTTTGTCTGCCCGTCTGTTTGTGTTTCGTTTCCTTTTATTCACCATCAATTTAAATTCAATGAAATTTCCCGCTAAATGTTTTCCTCAGATTGGTCTCCACACCTATTGTTTTTAATGCAAATGGGGTATGTCTTCTTGAAGATATTGGCCACTTTGTGCAATTCTCGTCCATGTTTTTCTTTCGTTCATGATAAATTGTGCAAAAATGCACCTATTTAAAAATGCGGGTATTTCTGAAATTTAACCTGTAGTTTTGGATACATATATTTATTTGGTGTAACAATAAACTTATCTATTAAAAAAAATGTTTCATGGTTAACATTATTTTGAAGAATGATTTTGTATCATGGGTGTAATGCATATTTCCCCATACCAATATTTTATGATGGTAATTGCTCATGGCGGACATTTTTTTCTTTTTTACTGAATATTTGAAAGTCTCCGCTAAATGCAGGTAATGTCAATCCATACCAAGTAGACTTAGGGATGATAGATTTCTACCCATGCTGACTTACAATTTCCGAAAATTTTACATAATGTCAGTTGTTTATTAGATGTTGGCCCACATGAATAAAGCCTGTCAAGAACTTTACTATATTTTCTGAAGCAGAACCTTCGAGGTATATAATTATCATCAGAAACTTCAATAAATACGAATAAAATTAATCTCACTAAAAAAAAGAGGGCCAAGCCTATAATAATTCAACCACGAAAAAGAAAAGTGAGATATAAAGGTGTGCACAAAATTCAACTTGTTATAATACCTTCAAAATAAAATTTGCCTTACGTCTAAGTCTATTTACGTACATAAATAGACTTTTGTCAAGTGTCAAATCCTATTTGGGAAGGCGTTATAACAAGTTGAACTTGGCACATCTTTATATCTCACTCCTTTTCGTTGCTGAATTATTACACGTTTTTTGTATTTGAGAACATGGCCCCTTTTTACAGTAAAAGTTTTGATAGGATATCAATACTTTTTGCAAAGATTGGGCATGGGTACACTCCTATGTAATGTAATAATTTAGTGACAAAAAGAAACCATCCAAAAGCAATATTTAGGTGAGATTTTTTTATTGCAAACCTACCTGCATTACAAAAATGATATTGATTTAATATTTGGTGGTATTTTGACATATTTCAGGAAATGTTGGGGTATTTTGTATTATATGGGATACTTGGTGGGATTTTGAGTCATTTAGTGGTATTTTAGAACATTTCATATTATGCTGGCGTATTTATTGTATTATTAATTAATTTATTTAATGCTTAGTACAAGCATTGAAGTATTTAAAGCTAATTAGTTCTATATACGCAGTTAAACTAAACTAAACTAAGCTATACTAAACCTGGTGAAAAAGAGGGATGATTGGGGGTTAAGCATGACCACAGTGGAGTAGAGCATTACGGAGTAGTGCTTTTGCGGATATTAAAATTAAAAGTGTGTATCGCATCATTTGATTTGCGCAGCATTCTTCTTCCGATTTTAAATTGGCGTCATTTCCGACAGAGATGGTTTTATTTGTGAAAATTGGCAGTAGTTTTCAGCTGTTAATGTCATTTCACCATGGAGAGTTTGACGCCACAACAACGTATTTCTGTGATTAAAACATTTTATCAAAATGGTTCATCAATTATTGCAATACAGCTATTATTATTATTGCAGACATTGAGTGCCTGTAAAGAGCAGTATTTAAAAAGTTATCCACAATTTCGAGAACCCTTACACAGTAAGTGATTTAACGTCGTACAGCGTGAGTACAACAAAACATTGAGTCTAAGTGAAAGTCCGAAAATTTGAATTTCTCCAACGTCTGTGTGCAAATTATGCATCGCGACCTGTATTTCCTTCCGTATAAGTGACTCAAGAACTTCAAGAAAGTGATCACCAGGGACGACGGGACAGGGGTGCAAAAATTTACCTATTCAATAGAAATGGTCCCGAATTTTTTCAGAAATGTATTATTACTGGTGAGACGCATTTTGACTTGAGTGGAACTGTAAACAAACAGAATAGTCGGATATGGGGAGCGGAAAACCCACGAGTAATTCATGCACGAATGTTTAAAACATTTCGCATCAGTAGACTTCCAGACTAAACAGCGGAACAACAGATGCATTAGCATGTAAGTGGGGCTTTGATAGAAGTTATGAGCATAGTCAATACAGGCAAACATTCTCTGACCTAGATAATACAGACGAGCTTAATTTTCTGACTGCACTTTGTCCTCTGACACTGGTTGAAAGCACTACTGGTCTAAAGTTATCTATATGAGAAAATCCTCCATTCATCCGCAACAATGTACTACAGACCAATTAAATTTTTATTTATGAAAGAATATGCAAAACTTTTAAAAAATGAGGAGATAAAAGTGAATGAATATATTGTAACATAATGTAGCATAATAACTACGCTCCAAAAGTAGGCAACACATTCCGAAGTGTCTTTTCATTCGAGGTTCGTGTCCACGGTAAGAGACGGATTATGTCTAAGACGACGTCGCGGAATTAAGAGAGAATTATAACCACAAGAGATTATTCGCTGCAGCTGTCATCTTGCAATTATTACATCAGAATTTTCTTATTCCAGTGGTCGAAGAATTTGCTAGAAGTTTCTGGCTATCAGAAATGCGACTATATAAGGACAGATGGCGATCGAGGTTTTGAACCGCACGAAGAGATTGGAAAAGTGATAATAAGGCGAAGTTGTAATTTTGTGATAAATTGAAAGGTGAGAGTTAACAAGAAGAAGTAATTAGTTTGGATTTGTGAATTAAGTAATTGGAATGAGATAAAGTGATTTGAAAAGAAAGAGACCTTGTAAGGAAAGAATTTACGAAGAACAGTATAGTGTGAACTTGAATTATTCTATAGACTAGAAAATAAAGAAATAATCTCACAGAATAACGTTTTATCTACTCGAGCCGTAGCTCGCATATTACAATATAATAAAGGCTTTGTTTTTTTTTTTTTTTTGGGACTGCGGCCGATTTGAAATTGGCGCCATTTCTTAAAGAGATGGTTTTATTATTTGAAAGTTGGCAGTAGTGTTTAGCCACCAAACCAACTTCATTGCAACAATTGAAAGACAAAACATATAAGCAACATTGCAGATATTTCGGATGACATGATGTAGAATGTGACGAAAAATTTTATTGAAACAGCACGCGTCTGTGCCAGTGCTTGAAGTAGGCATTTGGTCCACATTATTTTTCATCATTAATGGCATTGAATACATAATACATTTATAATGAAATCCAAAGATCTATGTGTTCGTTTTTTAAATGATTTCAATTTCAAACCGGCCGCAGTCCCAAAAAGCACCTTGTATATAACTATTCAAAAAGGTGATAGGGAGTCTAATGCTTGTAATTGGAGTATGAAATGTAGTTTATTAGAAAACTAAATGTGTGCCATTTTAATCCATTCTAGCCCCCATTTTTACTTCATTTAACATCAATGCCAAACCCAGATTAAACATTAAAACATTTAACGGTGTAGTAATTTAGTTTTACTCTAGAATGTTTGTCACACGTTCGCCAGAGCATAAAAAAACTTTTTGGAGTTTCTAGGACTCTTCTCCCGCTCATTGGTAAATGTTACGTTTAATAACGCCACGAAAAAAAATGGAATATACGAGTACTGGAATTATTATTGTTAAACTAGTTGATTAATGCAAGAAAATATTCGTATTGAGCGTTGCTTTGGTTTACTGAAATAATCGATTTCGACAAACGACAAACGATTACTTACTTACTTTATATAAATGTACAAGTCGGGCGATCGGCAGTCGACCAACAAGCTTTGCCAGTCAATTCGATCTAACTTTGCACACAATTTTTGTTAAGGTCCCTTTTCCTATCCAAGGTCAAATTTAGATAAGGGCTCTGTTTACTGATGCTTGATCCAGGCATGTTATTAGTAGTAAGTAATATGATTTTATTACTCTTAAAAATGTTCATTGTTTACAAAATCACAATGTTTTTAGCATTAGCATTGGCCGTCAGCCATATCTAAGAAAATTATATATTTATTTACTAAAAAAAAATAAAAAAAAAAAGATCAACTCGCTTGTACAATAGATCTTCGTAGATATCCCTTTTCGCGTGACGTTTAAAAATCTTCAATTAAAATTTGTTGGCGATAACCCCATGCAGCTTTTGTATAATTAAATAGAATCATCCAATCTTATCCATTTGAAATGGTTTCTATTTCATTTGCTGTTAAACTGTGTTTTCCCAGTGATTTCGACGAATCGCTTTTAGAATGGGACAGATTCCGAGGAAGATGTAGACATCTTCCCTTACCTGTAAGTTACATAAGGTGCACTCCTCATCACGGGCATGTAACTTAGCTGTAAACTCGGAAACCAAGATTTTTACACAAAAACTTCCATAAAGAGGACGGACACAGCTACAATTGATGTGTACGATGGCGAATCGACTCACACAGGTCCTTATCAACACTACGCTCCACAGTAGCAACAGCTTCTTGGTGCGAAAACGATCCATGGTTATTCGAATTACTTGCTTGGATGGACGATTATATCGACCGTAAAATGGACGTGGCGCGCGGTAAATTTTGAGAACTGAACTACGATTTTTGAAATAAATTTGCACAATTTGCAAGCTTTGTTCTGGAGTAAGTCTATTCATGGTGAAATGGCAACCCAAACTGAGCACAAATCAACTGTCAGCTGTCAAATTGGCTATCGTTGGAAAAAGTATTGCCAATTCGAAAAACAAGCCATTAAAAAAAGCACCCTTTATAAGCGAAGTGCATTCACGTTGTAAATATAAGTTAACGCGAAACAAATTAACTTTCAGCAAGTGCACCAGGCAGTCGTTCACACGACCTAATTTCCGCCCAGACAAAATACCTGGAAATTATTGCGATCGGCAACGGAAAGCAATTCGTGGAAATCGTCAACTGAACTTACAGCCGCAGTCAATATTCCGCTGACATAGAATTAGATAATCAATAAATGCATGTGAAGTTCTAGTATAGGTTTAGTCTTAAGTTTGATTTACAGAATAAAGGACTGGCAAACTGCCAGAAGAAAATATTTTTTTTAAAGGTTCAATCTATTATTTTATAACTGGCGCCCGAGCAGGGACTGCGTCGTTTCACTGACTCGAGGAAATTGTGCGTAAAACTAAATAACCAAATTAGTTGCAAATAAATAAACGTGTGTGAAACTAAATAACCAAAGTAGTTCGCAAACAAAAAACGCGTGTGAGGCTAAATAATCAAATTAGCTTGCAAGAATCCTCGTTAAATTAACGCGTGTGAGACTAAATAACCAAATTAGTACGCGCAAACAATTAAAAAAGTGGACACCAAGCCATATAGAGACAGTGTTGTGAAAGGGAAAAGAGGCCCCTAAGTAAGGACAAAAAGGAGTCCAGATTTCCGGACAGCCGCCCTATCCAACGATCAGCAGTTCCTGAAACCCTACCCAAATCGTTATGGAAATAAGAACCGAACCATTAATATTTTTCTAAGACTCACCTTTCATACAAATTTCTTAAAGACAATCATTGTTCAAATTCAGAACATATAAGAACAAGACACTCCATTCTCTTAATTATTGTTCAATCCCAATTTAGATTTAATATCGATAAGTAATTAACTAAGACCCAGTTTTTCTTACCACTGCCTCAATTTTAATCTTGATTCCGAAGATACTAAGATCGAAATGTCGAACCCAAGTAATCTAATAAGACCTGCTCGCTTGGAAATACCGGCAGAAAATGCCGCTGCTCCCCCCGCTCCCCCCATTCAGAACCAAGTTAATGACGAAATGATACAGCTCATAACAAATCTAGTGGCACAAACACTACAGATCCAAGGACGTCAGCTATTCAATTCAATTATGAATCCCGCTTCAGACATAAACAACGACATCGACCAACCAATTAACGTAACTAACGATAGAAACCTGTCTGACATGGACAAAATACCGGACGTAGTGAAAAGCCTTCGGGACTTTTCCGGAGAAGCCCAGGAATTCAACTCCTGGAAAAAGAGTGTGGAGCGCATTCTCAAAATCTACGAACATTTGAAAGGCACTCCTAAATATTACGGGATACTGTCCGTCATTAGGAATAAAATAACAGGTCATGCAGACATAGCCTTAGAATCCTATAACACCCCCTTAAGTTGGGATAAGATATCCAAATGCTTAACCCTACACTACGCGGACAAGAGGGACCTAGGCACCCTTGAATATCAGATGACCACTCTTGTACAAGGTAACAGCTCGATACCCGAATTCTATCAAACGGTCTATCACCATTTATCTTTAATTTTAAATAAGTTAGGTTCTCTAGAAATGAGTCAAGAATCATTAAAC
Organism: Pocota personata; assembly: GCA_963082735.1. NCBI lineage: Eukaryota > Metazoa > Arthropoda > Insecta > Diptera > Syrphidae > Pocota > Pocota personata. The sequence continues at coordinate 41,064,894 of OY720429.1, read as the reverse complement.
AACATGACTCAATGCTACCGCGACAAGGCACTCGATACCTTCGTGAGAGGTTTGAAGGGTGACCTTCCTAGATTGCTTAGCATAAGGGAACCTGCAGACCTACCTCAGGCTCTGCACTTACGTCTTAAACTTCAAAATGTGGACTTTCGGGCCCAACATGCCCATAATTCTCAATCTGGTGTTCGCAGAACTTTCCAACAAATACCACCACCGGTTCCTCCCAGAAGAAACGCTTTATCCAACCCAATGCCTATTCCTGCTCCCAGACGCGACTTTTACCCACAGTTACTCCACAACCCACGTAACCCTCAACCGCCTCATTTCCATAGAGAGCCACAAGCTCAACCAAGATTCCAGTTTCAACACCAACGGCCACCACCAAACCAACGCCCCCTTCCTCCTAAGCCGATGGACATCGATTACTCCATAAAATCTGGAAATGTCAATTATCAAAATAGACCTCGCAATCAACAGTTTGCCCAAAAACGTCAACATTCGCAACAAGTTCATCACCCGCAAAAATTACAACGAGTATACCACACTGAAGAATCCAACCTGGAAGAGAAGGAACTAGAGGAATACGAAACCACTATAAGCCAGGAAGACGACAATTACGAACAAACACTTACAGAATATAACACTGACGCAGATGAAGACCACTACCTTGACCAATCACAACAACTAGACGACATTTATTTTTTAGATGACAGTTCATCACATAATTTGATACCAACAGTAGAAACACCCATTAACGTTTTCCGCAATCAACTGATCCTCAAAATCGGAAATGAGACGAATCACCAATTCCTTATTCCATTCCCAACCTATCATAGGCATATTTTCATTCAGCCCAGTTATACTGACACCGACATCATCAATATATTCAAAAAATTCCTTAACCCCAGTACAATAAACGGGTTACTCACAAAAGAAGAAGTTATGGGACGAATACAGAACATTTATTCATTACATTTTGCAAATTACAAAGTTAGGTTTACCCAGACAATGGTTGAAGACATTACGAACGAAACTGAGCAAGAGGACAAAATTCTAAAAATTCATCGAAAAGCACATCGAAATCCAGAGGAAAACCGCAAGCAACTGCTTGAAAACTTTTACTTCCCACGCATGGCAGCAAAGATTAAAAGATTAGTCAAAAATTGCCACACATGCAAAGCAAACAAGTACGAACGACACCCAAACAAACCCATCCTTGAACCAACTCCTATCCCAACCTATCCTGGCCACACTGTGCACTTTGACATTTTTTCAACGGAAAAAATATTAGTGTTAACTGCCATATGCAAACTTACTAAATTTGCTAAAACTAAAATAATCCAATCGAGAGCTATAACAGACATCAGGCAACCACTTCGAGAAATGCTGTTCTCATTTTGCATTCCTGAAAATGTAGTCATTGACAACGAAAAAGCTTTAAATTCTGCATCAATTACTTCCATGATGGAGGATGAATTAGGAATACGCATTTATAAAACACCACCATACAAAAGTGAGGTAAATGGACAGATTGAGCGCTTTCATTCGACTCTTTCTGAAATCATGCGATGCCTTAAAGCCGAACAGACCCCTCGCTCCTTTGAAGAACTGCTCGAAAGAGCAACAAACGAATATAATTTCACAGTCCATTCCACAACTCGTAAAAAACCAGTTGAGCTTTTCCTTGGCCGAAGCCCTAGAATAACCCCTGAAGAATTCGAAAAAACCCGCCAACAAAACATCGAAAAGATTACACAGAAACAACGAAAAGATATTGAATACCATAATAAAAAACGTCAACCAAGTAAGACTTATAATCCAGGAGATGTAATTTTCGTTAAGCACAATAAGAGACTAGGGTCAAAATTAATATTCCGATACAAAAAAGAAATAGTTAAAGAAGACAAGAACACGACGCTAATAACAGAATCAGGGAAAACCGTTCATAAAAGCAATATACGAAACTGACCGACACTTCTACCCCTTTTTATTTCAGACTTGCGCTATATGTCGTAACAGGAGAAATCCAAATTTTAGATTTCTCGAATTCTCAGTTTGTTTCACTGCACACCGGACAAGTAAAAATACAGAACGGAAACTTTAAGCTGATCCACGAAATTGACCTTGACCAGTACGACCAATTTGTGACCAACATTGCCCCGACGCTTGAACTAAGCTCAACAAAAAACGATCCCCTATTTCCCTACTTATCCCATGAATACCAACAAATTCAAACCCTGATCCATAACCTTAAGCAAAAAAAAGTGAAAAGGTCCTTAGATTTCATAAGTTCAACGTGGAAGTGGATTGCTGGTAATCCGGACCACGACGACTTTATAACAATAAAACGGAAAATGAACAATTTACTTGTTAACTCTAATAATCAAGTTATAATAAATAAATTACACAATGAAAGACTTAATAATTTAACCAAAATCACGAATGAAATCGAAGCAATGTTAAGAGAGAACAAATACATCAACAAAGAAATTGTATCCGAGACTCAATATAAATTGAAAATTGTAAAAGAAGAATTACAAAACATTAATTTAGTAATTCATTGGGCAAAATTAGGAATTGTCAATTCACTCGTTTTATCGAAAGAAGAAATAAGCCTAGCCATTAACACATTGAATGTAGAAAATGTTCCGTTTTCCAGTATAGAAGAAGCTCTAAACTTTGCTGAAATCAAAATAATAACCAATTCAATTTCTATTTTGTACATTGTTAATATTCCAATAACTGATTCGTACATTTACGATAAAATTTTACTTAAGCCTGTCAAAAAGAAAGGCATAGCAATAGAAATAAATTACAAAGAAGTTGTAAGAAATAGAGAAGAAATTTTTGGACTAGTTAACGAATGTAAATCGATTAATTATATCTCAATTTGTAATAAAAATAACCTTGTAGATCTTATAAACTCCACATGCATCCCAAATTTGTTAAATAGCAAAATAGCCACATGTAACTTAATGAACAGTCAGCACATCCCTATGATTGACGAAATAACACCTGGAATAATACTGCTGAATGACTTCAACGGGACCCTCGAAGCTGAAGCCACACTACGGAATCTTACTGGTAACTTTCTCATCAAGTATCAAAAAACCAATATCACCATCAACAATAGAATATTCGTTGCGCAAGAAGCATCCACACACACCATCCTCCCAGCGATCTTACAGCAAACTCCAAAGGAAAATACGTTCCACAGACTACTATCCCTCGAGATGATGGGCGAGATGCACATCAACAACACAAAAGAGATTCAGCTACTCCAATTTGAAAGTGAATCACAAACAATCATCAGCTATGGGACAATCACCTTCATTGGCATCTTCCTCGCAATCATAGCAGCTCGTAAAATCTTGACCAAACGGGGAAACACGAAAATAGTTATTCAGCAACCAGAGATGACAACCATTGAAATCCCTCCGCCTATCGAAGACGTACCAAAAGCAGATGACTCCACTACTGCACAAACTAAGTTCAATGACATTCCTTACCTCTAAGCGATTGAGGACTATCGCATTTAAAGGGGGAAGAGTTAACGCGAAACAAATTAATTTTCAGCAAGTGCACCAGGCAGTCGTTCACACGACCTAATTTCCGCCCAGACAAAATACCTGGAAATTATTGCGATCGGCAACGGAAAGCAATTCGTGGAAATCGTCAACTGAACTTACAGCCGCAGTCAATATTCCGCTGACATAGAATTAGATAATCAATAAATGCATGTGAAGTTCTAGTATAGGTTTAGTCTTAAGTTTGATTTACAGAATAAAGGACTGGCAAACTGCCAGAAGAAAATATTTTTTTTAAAGGTTCAATCTATTATTTTATAACTTATATAAAGGGTGGTTAAGTTTTAAGGGCCGATGTTGATTTTGAATAAAACACTAAAACACAAATTATTTAGGAAATTACTGTCCTTTCTTTTTATTATGATAATATTGGTATGGTTCAATTATGTATGGAACAAAATATCGGCCAAATGGCCGCCGCGACCTCGGCGGCACACCTCCATCCGATGGTCCAAATTTTCGATTACGCTGAGGCATAATTGAGGTTCTATGCCGTTAATGTGCCGAATTATCTCATCCTTTAGCTCTTGAATTATTGCTGGCTTATCGACGTACACCTTTTCTTTCAAATAACCCCAAAGAAAGAAGTCCAACGGTGTCAAATCACATGATCTTGGTGGCCAATTGACATCGCCACCACGTGAGATAACACGGCCATTGAATTTGTCGCGCAAAAGAGCCATTGTTTCGTTAGCTGTGTGGCAAGTGGCACCATCCTGTTGAAACCACATATCGTCCACATCCATATCTTCCAATTCGGGCCATAAAAAGTTCGTTATCATCTCACGATAGCGAACACCATTCACAGTAACTGCCTGACCGGCCTCATTTTGGAAAAAATACGGCCCGATGATGACGCCAGCCCATAAACCGCACCAAACAGTCACTCTTTGTGGGTGCATTAGTTTTTCGAAAATCACTCTTGGATTATCATTCGCCCAAATGCGGCAATTCTGCTTATTGACGAATCCACTGAGGTGAAAATGTGCCTCATCACTGAAGATGATTTTCTTCGAAAATTGATCATCCACTGTTGCCACTTCTTGCCACCATTGTGACCATTGACGACGCTTGAAATGGTCAAGAGGCTTTAGTTCTTGAGTCAATTGCACCTTGTAAGCGCGTAAATGCAAGTCTGTATGCATAATGTTCATCAACGACGAGCGTGAGAGGTGCAATTGTTGGGCACGACGACGAGTTGAGGTGGACGGCTCTTCAGCCACACTATCGCGAACAGCAGCAATATTTTCTGCAGTACGAGCTGTACGAGCATGCACTGGTGTTTTCACATCTCCTACAGACCCGGTTTGCACAAATTTTTGCACGATTTTTCCGATTGTACGCACATTTGGACGATTAAATTGACCGAAAGAATCACGAAATGCACGATATGCATTTTGATTTGAACGTCCATTTTCATAATAAGCCTGAATAACTTTAACGCGTTGCTCGATTGTGCATCTTTCCATGGTTCAAATTGAGTTAGTCCGAAATTGAGAAATGTCAAATGAAATGCAGAAAAAAACTTGACGTTTAGGTGTGGTTCACATTCAACATCGGCCCTTAAAATTTAACCACCCTTTACAACGGTGGAAAACCAGTCTCTAGGTGTATGATGTATGTTGGCGTATTTTATGAAGTATCGCAGTAACTTCTCAACCTCTTAGTATTTAAATATTCCCCATACTTGCGCGGCTTAACACATAATGGCATGGCAGCTTCTAAAAGCTTATACTTTGTACTTGTACGAGTAACTATGTTCTTTTTATGCAAGATAACTCTTGAGTTACAATTGATCGCCGTAAAGGAGGCAACCTTTAGGTTTACTTGTAGATCTTTCTTGAACTCTTCGTACATTTATTTTCCATCTCACACCGCGGACTTGGTTTCCTCATAAAGACTTTGAATAATTTTTAGCATCTTTGTTGATGCCTAAATTGCTCAGCTTGTATTTAGAATAGGGCATTGCGGTCAATGTTAAAATCGACGAAGATGACAAAAAAATGTTAGCGTTATCTAGTTAAGTCCTTACAATGTTTGTCAGTGTGACTATGTTATCGAGAGTTGAATAACCTTTCCTGAAACCAGCCTGAAATTCGCTGAGTAAATCATTTTGCCTTATAAACTGCGGTCTAAGATTACCCCTGCGAAGACTTTCATAACGAAGTTTATAAAAGATATTTCTTTGTAATTATTAGGATCGCTAACATCTCCTTTCTTGAAAAACGGGAAGCTTTGAAGCTTTCTGGAACTTCTTTCCTGTTGGAAAAGCTGTTATATACTTCCGTTAGTTGTTCGATGAAGTATTCCGTCGCGTACTTAAAAAACTCTTATGGTATACGATCCTCTCCAGGTGCTTTGTTTAGATAACAGCACTGAACGACTTTCATGACATCCTGGATCGTTATCACACTGTCCAAATCACTGTTTTCCCGAAACGGTAGAGCAAACTGAATTTGATTGGAATTAAGCAGTTGATTTAGTAGGTTCCCGAAATGCACAGCTAACCTTTCTGCTTCGATTTGTATACTTTGTGCGAAAAATGTGCCGTTTAGAATTTCAATAATTCTCCAGAAGGATCGACAGTCTCTAACTTCAGCTGGCTTCTGCACCAGATACACCGTGCATGATTTCTGTTTTTGCTGTATGCTCTTCGGATTTCAGCTGATAATTCTTAGACAACGAAGTGAAAATTTCATACTTAGCACCAACACATGTATATTATAACCGGGCTTTGTTCTTTCATTTCTGCAAGATATAACTTTTGACATCGCCAGACTAACACCACCGTAGCTGAGGTGACTAAGACGCTGACGCATATGACAGGAAATAGTCGTTTTTCAAAACCAGTTAATCAGTAAAGTATCTACAGGTACCTCGTACCTGTACGAGTATTTTTCTATGTTTTATTTTCTTCAAAACCCACCATTAGTAAATTATAAGTTAATTACACCCTTAGAATTCTAATTTCGATTTCGCCAGATATACAATTTGTACCTACATCAACACAAACACACAGACGGACAGTCAGACAGAGACTAATTTTCCTGAGTTTCTCTATTATAGTAGAACCAAGATTAATTAATAACTTGTGATTGGAAATGTTCACGAAACCAATACTTGGCCCTTTAGAGGTACAAATAAAAAATAATGATTATTATTAAAAATCGCCTCCAATCAGCAATCGAGAGAGGTTATAAAAAACAGTGTGAGTGGTGCCATTAAAGGGCAATCGGCAGGTGCTGCTCAATTGAGATTATCGAGTGAAGTAATATCGCCAGGAGCAGTAGCAATAACAAACAGCATGGTTTGCTTTCCGTGAGAGTATCATTTTCTATGAACTAATTGCTGTTGAGGGAGAAAGTAAAAAATCGAGTTAAGTTCCTGATATTATGTATATAGATATTGTTGGAGGAAATGGAGCTCCATAAGGGTGCATACTTATCCCAGTAGACTTAATTACATTTAAAAAGACTTACTGTTCAAATATGGAGTTAATAAAGTAACAATTTTTCAAAACCTCGTTGTCTATCTATAAAACGTCCGTGTCGTGTATTAATATAAGGGTATTCATATCCCCTATGGGGCGAGAAAACAATAGTAATTCGCCCTTGAGAAGAAAGAGTATACGCTGGACATTTTCATTGTCAGTGAGGGTACTTTTGACAGCATAAGTAACTCTGCCAGAACACACATCTTTGATAAATTATTACTACTCTGAATGAAAGCAATGCTAATGAATAGAACTTTGGTTGTGGTTGTAGTTGCAGCATATGACCGTAATGGCGGTAGTTAATAGGGTCTGTTCGTAAGGTGGCATTCTGCCTTCACTGCTTTTATTTTTATAATTTGCGCCCGCATAAGGGGGTATGAATACCCTTATACTATTTCAGGACACGGGCGTTTGTAGATATATATTATATAATTTCAGCAAAGAAATCAGTTCTGAGGAAGTAAAACAAATAATAATAAAAATCAGGGAAGAAGCTACTCGATATGGACGTCCTAAGGTAGCTTTGGCTAAAGATGACAGACTTATGGTGCAACTCTGCAAGCGAAACCTCGAGCTAGTAGTTTGAGAAATACAGGACCAACTTCAGAAAACACGAATTTCAATCTCTCAAACAACTATAATGAGACGACTTCATGATGCCCAACTAACAGCACGTATTGCAAGGAGAAAACCATCATTGATAAAAACGTACAAAACGTGCCGCCTCGAATTCCCTAAAAAAATATGAAGGTAAACCTCTTGAACTTTGGAAAAAGTTGTTTTAAGTGACGAGTCTCAGTTCGAAATATTTGAGCATGTTGAGTCGGGGTAAAGATAATTCTAATCCCAGTAATACAACCAAGGTAACACTACACGAAATACCAAAAATTAAGTTTTCCAAACTTTTACTCCATCTGGCAAATTGCAGTTCATACCATACCAACTTCTCAAAACATCAAGGCACTTATGTAAGGATTTTTAGGAATTAGAAAGCTCTATAAATTAATAGAAAACTCACGATTAGCATTTTTATGTTTTATAAAAAAAAAAAACTCAGAAAGGCTGTGTTGATATGAATGTTGTACATAGTTTACTAAATCATTTAGGGTATTAATTAAAGAAGATTTCGAGCTACAAATCGTCATTGCGTGTTATCTGTAAACTGCACTTATGTAAATACTTTTCTTTATCTTAAAAAAGTTGCCTTCTCTTACATCCATCGGGTGCCACTGCAAATGCGTAATGGCACGTAGACAAGAAGATAGTCGTTGTTTTCCCGGTTTTGGATCACTTCGTCACTGAGGCCAATCAAATGGTGTTTTTGCATTTGTGTGATTCAGTTGTTTTTTAGTCTGCCTTTTTTTGCACGATTGTGTAAGAACGTTGATTTATACATATTGCCTTTTTGACGGGGTTCGAAGGATCTCTCCTTTGAACGTGACAATATCAACTGAGCTGGTCGTGCTTTATCTTGCATGGGATGGGTTCTTTTACATGAAGGCTTCCTCGAATCTTCGAACTTCATATTCCATTAAGCTTTGTTACTCCTGCTGTCATGAGAAGCATCTTCATCTTAGCTGCCGTTAATTTGCCCTCATACATTTTGTACATTGTTCAGCATTGTGAAACGTATGTGAGCGCCGGACATACAACTGCGGTGTAGAGCCTTCCTTTCAGCTTAGGGGACATTTTTCGGTCACAGAAGATTGCGGAGTTTTCGCGCCACTTCATTCATCCTATGCTTACGCGATGATTGATGTCATCATCACATGTTGCTTCTCTATTGGTCATAGATCTCAGGTATTTGAACTTTTCGCACTTAGGAAGTATTTTTCCCTTCAAGTAAATGTCTGAAATAGGCCGGTGCAGATCAAAGTCAACCAACACCATATGCAAGTCCTTTAAGGAATCACGATGTTTTTCCATTATGATCCTTATATTTTGAATTGCATCTGTTGTTTATTTACCCGAGACAAACCCACACTGGTCGTCAGATAGCCGTATTATTTTCCGCAGTTGGCCATCTAATACCCGCTCAATGATATTCATGGTGTGTGACATCAGCTTGACAGAACGGTAATTATCGCAGTTTCGCGTATCGCCCTTTCCTTTGTGCAAAGGAAGAAGATAACTTTCCCTCCACTGATTAGGTATTGGATCACCGCTAATAAGTTTGGAGATAAGAATCATGACCCATCTGGACCCGATGTATTCCATCTTTTTCCAGAACTCAGAAAGTTTCTCATCTGGCCCAACCGCTTTTCTTTTTTTGGAGTATTTGACCGAATTTCTAACTTCTTCGACAGTAGTGTCGGATACTTCGTCACGGTTAAGAGCAGCTCTTGGAATGTATACCCCGGGAAACTGTTCGTTCAGAAGTCTTTCACAATACTGTCGCCATCTGTGCTTGAGCATTGTTAATTAACTGTGGGGAACGAATCTCCTGAGCATTTCTTCTTCACTGGGCGGCTGTTTTGAAGATAGTTGTGCCCTTATTCAAGTTATTCAAGTTTTGTCGAAGCTCCTGGGTAGCCTGGTTCCTATCAGACGCGGAAGACGATATTTCCTCCAACTCCCGATAGTGACCTTCCCCTTAGCTTCATCTGTAAACCACCATGTTTCTTTGGCCTGTTATCAGGGGCCTTTCGAGGTTCCAAGTAGTGATTTGGCTATCTCCAAGCAAGATCTCTGTAGAGAATCCCACATATCTTGTGCTCAGCACTGCTCATGACCGACCTCATCGATGATGGTAAAGAGGTAATTCGTCAAGCTTGTTAATAAAAGCTTCACCTTTTCATTTGTCTCAGCCGCCTTTGTTTGCTTATTTGTATTCTTCCCCGTCTCCATAAAAACTTCTGTCAAGAGGAGACGGTGCTGCTGGGCGATCGCCTTTCCCAGAAACAGTTTGCAATCTTTAATCCGGGGATGGCTACCAAATGGTAGTCACCACTGCTGTAAGTGATCAGGTGCCGGCTTTGTTTGACGAATATGGTATTTAGCACAATAAGACCGTATGACTTGCAAATGCTTATGGGTTGACGTTAAAATCCCGAAAACTGAAATCCCGAAAATCCAAAAAACCCGAAAAACCAAAATCCTGAAAGGCGAAAATCCCGAAAAATTATATAAAATTAAAAATTTGTCAAATGTTCAATTATATATATATTATATCCACAATGCATAAACAGTAGAATATGTATGCGGGGCACGCTGCCCCCTGCAACCCTCCTGCTTGGGGTCACTGTAGGATTTGGAGTGGGTGCGAGGTGTTCACTTTCATTTTCGGGAATTTTGCCTTTCGGGATTGTGGGTTTTCGGGATTGTGAACTTTCGGAATTTTGGGTTTTCGGGACTTTAGATTTTCTGGATTTTTGGTTTTCGGGATTATGTTTTTCGGGATTCTGTCCGACTCCCGCTTAGGACGTCTCACCCGGAGAATTCCTGGTGCCGTTCCCCAGTCCTCCATGGCAGTCTTCATAGTCTTTGTTTGGCTTCCCGACATGTCCGTTCTAATCTCCACCAACAAACAAAAGCACAAGATGTCCACTCGCCTTCTAATCATCATTTCTTCAAGCTTGTAGCTGCGACTACTCATACCTCCAAGGTTCCAACTCGTGACTGTTAGGATATGCCTAAGCCGTTTGCTATCCCCCGGAAATCGAATAGTTCTGACCCGAGCATTTCTGCTCGTCCCAATAACACAACCATGAGTAACATTGGTAGTGCCTGGCGGGATAGTGCTTTTCTTTTTACCGTACATTTTCATAATGCTAGGGTTTAAGCTTTTTTTTATTTTGACACCTGCATGCGAATGATTTTTGATGTATGATTGATCTTACTTTCACAACACCAGTGATCTCCAGTCGTGTTAACCCATGGATTCGCATGGACACTTGCGGAACAGTTTTAAGATGGTGTATATGCCTCTAAGCTCGCCTAGTTCCGCGATCAAAATTGAATCAGGTTTCAAGAAAAAAAATAAAAAATCCAATATAAAAAAAATCAACTTATGACTTGCCCAGTAGACGACAAGTGTTCATTAATGCACACCGTAGCTCCTTCCATGGTTCTGTGTTGGCTCCAGTATCCAGGCTGCGTGATCTAACCATATATCACTTCCAGGCGAATGCAAGACATCCCTAACTTCAGGCGCAAGAGTGAACTCACTTAGTCTTGTTGAGGCCCAGGTCACAATTAAAATCAGGATTTTGATTTGGTTTTCCTGCGTCCTCAGTTAAAGTTTTAATTGATGGTTAGGCTTGAAACGAATGTAACCATAGGTCTCAATAACTTTGAAATATGTAGTGAGCTTTAAGATATCCTTTCCGACGTCTGCAAAAATTTGTGGCCTTCTGTCTGTTTTTTTTGAAAAAATAAAAATAAAAATAACAGCAGAGAATTTACTGCGTCCTTATGGATCACTACGCATTTGTTAATTACCTGGAAAGGGTGACAGTACTACGAATAACTTCTCCTGTGATTATTCTCCCTTTGTTCCTATCAGGTTGTAGATTTTTTGAGCTGATGTCGTGAGTGCTCCTCATATCTGAAGCTTCTGCTCGTCTTTCTACAATAGACGAATACCTTTCACTATCAGGGGGTTGCTGTATGGTAGTTGTACGAGTAATAAGCTTGAATGCTCCAGTAATTTTTACCTGGCAGAAAAAAAAATTAAATTATGTGAAAAATTGTCACAGTTATCTATAGGTAGTAAACGCATCCTAAACCTATTCAGTCACGCAATGGAGTGCGATGTTACATTGTATTTTCAAATACTTTGTCACTTCTGTTAAGTCTATGCTCATATTTTACAAATGAATGGTAAGATAGATACTGCATGAATTTGTATATCAGTTTGGTCATGAGGAAATTTGTTTCTCTTAAAATCTGCGGCTATTTAGGTAAAATTTAAAAAATTCACCATGCTGTCTATTGTTCCCAGCACAAAATAAATCTCCAGTTCCATATACATACCATACCCAAGGTCAGCGGGCCCCATTATCTAAACTTAGTGTTTGTGTCATAAAAATTACATCCAAAACGTCTAATCGGTTAAACTCAAAATCATTAACTTATTATTATGTTTTGACAGCCGGTAAAACTGCTAACTTAATTGAAAACATGCCAAGTCGGTCGTATACCTCAACTGTAATAACACTCAATACGCACCTGCACGTATTATTCATTAAATTCAACATCAGTACTTACTTCTATCTATATTTGGCAAAGTAAAAAAACAATGAATTTCTGTTTAGATATTTTGCAGATACTTGGAAAAATATAATTAAACAATTTGTTGATAATCAATTAAAGTCGGTTATATTCTATCATAGATAATTTTTTGTCAATAAGAATGGTACGTGACTTTACAATGTTGATGTTGCTAATACATAGGAGCGGAATGATATTAGCATTCACATTTTAATTATGTCTAATATTGCGAAACATTTAACAGATGATGACAAATTGTTTAAATGCGCATTTAGGTTTGCACAAGTAGGAGTAATTGACTATTACACAACGTAATCTGTTAACAATTTCATTCAGATGACAATAATAATAAGACATGCGAATAAGAAAAGAAAATTTGTTATAACATTCGGTATGCATTCACTTATTCGTTGATTTCCAGGCAGGAAATGTGAAGTAAAGGTAATAAAAGTATTACGTATTTTTTATAATTTGCGCGCGCCAAAGGGAATATGAATACCCTTAAATTGTTTCAGGGCACGGGCGATTAGGAAAAGGGGGAAGAGGAACAGAGGAGAAGCCTGTGCACGTTGGCTTCAAATACGAGGGTGGGTCAATAAGTCCCTGAAAATTAACACAAATTGTGTCGTCACCTTAAATTTAATTTTTCAAAAGAGCGCACCCAAATTTTCAGACAGATCTGTCAAATAGTTTTGTTGTGGCAGCCATTTTATATAGACGCCTATGTAGCATTTTAGTTATAATGGAAAAAAGTGAATTTCGAGTGCTCATTAAACACTATTTTTTGCGAGAAAAACTATCACGCAAATCAAACAAAAGCTTGACAAATATTATGGGGACTCTTCATATTTGTAGGTTGTAGTGATGAGGAAATACAGAGGCTGGTACAGTAATCCCCGCTTAATTGCATCCCGCTTAATTGATTTTTCCGCTTAAATGACCGATAAAATTGCGTTGAAAAATTTTCCTTATAAGTAGAATAGCTTTTTATTCGGTTAATTGAACCCCGCTTAATCGATTTTCCCGCTTAATTGATCTTAAAAATATGAAGCTAATTAACTAAAAACAAGTAAATTTGTCGGTTAGTTGAACTACCCTAATCAACAAAATTTATTAAAAAACTAAAGACATATATGTAACTTTGAAGCATTTAAATTGGCAGCACAGCATACCCATTGACAGCTGTCATTAGCAGTTTCAATGTTGGCAGCCAGTGGCATTGCATTTGTTAATTTTGCTGACTAAACACAAGCAACTACGCAAAATGAGTAGAAAAAATTACACAAGTTTGTCAATCAAAGAAAAACTTAAAATTTTGAGCGAATCAAAAGAAAAAAATAAGACTGAATTGTGTGCAAAATACAAATGCTCTATCAGTACGCTCAATAGAGTTTTTCGCGAGGTGAAAAAAATTAAAGACAATTCAAGAATGTGTGCATTACGCAAACGCGAAAGAATCGGATCGTACAAAGGGGTCGAAGAAGCTCTTTTAACCTGGTTCGGCCAAATGAGAGCTTCAGGAGCAGCTATTACTGTCAACATTTTGATGGAGAAAGCAAAGCAGTTTGCGGTGATGTTGAATCTGTATTTTACTCCCACTGCAGGTACTAAGCTCTTTTTTATATTGTTGGTACAGGATGGTTTTGGCGATGGCAAAAACAACATGGAATTGTCTTGAAAAAAATGCATAGTGAACAGTCTTCCGCAGACTTTGAGGCTGCTGAGGATTTTCAAAATTCGATTCTCCCTAATATAACCTCAAATTATGCTGTCAGTGATGTTTTCAACGCCCATGAGTCAGGCCTTTTCTATAAAGCCTTGCCAACATCAACTTTTTCAAAACAAGGAGCCAATGTCCGGGATTTCAAATCGTCCAAAGCACGACTTACATTGCTTTTTAATTGTAATGCAACGGGAGACTACAAAAAAGTTATTGTGATTGGAAAGACCAAAACTCCCAGATGTTTAAAAAACAAAGTGGTGCCTTTACAATATTTCTCCCACAATAAAGCCTGGATGACTCAACATTTATGGATCGAAATTTTGTATTCATTTGATGAAGAAATGATAAAGCAAAACCGAAAGGTAATTCTTTTTGTGGATAATGCTGCCTGCCATAAGAAACTAGACAATTTGAAAAATGTCAATGTGCAATTTCTACCGCCGAATACAACGTCAATCATTCAGCCTCTTGATCAAGGCATTATTCATTGTTTTAAAGCATACTATCGTCAAAATATAATAAGAAAACAAATCGCAGCTATAGAGCGTGGAAAAACAATCGATGAATTTTCCAAGTCCATAACGCCTCTGCAAGCAATGCATATAAGCAAACATTGTTTGTGGCTTATAACACCTTCAACAATAAGAAATTGCTTCAGGAAGGTAGTTTTGGATATATTTTATTACTTACCCTTCGTTTGCAAGTTGTGTTTTTTTTAGGCAGGTATTAGTCAGGATGAAGAGCAACCGGAAGAAAGTGATGTAATTCTCTCAGATGATTTAATTGAAAATACAGAGTTTAATGCTTATTTGGCATGCGATGAGAATTTATCATTTACGGTTGAAAATGAAGAATTTAAAGCCATTTCACCGTATACTTATGAAATACTGCAGTCGATTAAAATACTTCATTCATATTTCTTATCGCTTAATAAGTTTGTAATTGAATTGGAAAATATGGAGCAATACATTGTCAAAAACAAAACAATGCAAACCAAAATTACAGACTTTTTTCATCCGCGGACTGTTTTCTTTTAAGCGGTTTTCGCTTAATTGAAAAGGTCGATCAATTAAGCGGGAGTTCGTTAATTGAACCATACGGATAATTGCCCGAAAAATCTGACAAAATGACAAGTTCAATTAAGCGGGGAATACTGTAGATCATTCCACATTCGTGTCGCTCGGCTTATAAACGAATCCCAATACGTAGGGACTTTCGATATTTAGTCTTCATTTTTTTTTTAATTTCTCCATATAATTCCCATTTTTTCAATACATTTCTCCAGCCGATAGATCCATCTTTCAAAACAGCTTTCAAAATCCTCTTTTTGGAGTTTTTCGATTTCGACATTAATTGCATTAATAATCTCTTCATTAGATGTGAAGATTTTTCCCCTCAAATCATTTTTTATTTTCGGAAACAGCCAAAAGTCGCACGGCGCTAGATCCGGAGAAAAAGGTGCTGGGCGAATTTCATTGATGCCCGAGAGCGCAAGAAAGTTGTTGGTTCTTTCAGCAGTGTGCGCAGGCGCATTGTCGTGGTGCAATAAGTAGCGGCACAACTCCTCTTTTTGTCGGTGTCCTAGTAAATTTTGGAAAACTTGTGGTAAAGAAGTTTCAGCATACCAATTAGCAGTGACTGTATGACCAGTTTTAAGCGGGATGACGGCTACCATTTTCGCCCTCGTAAAGTAATGAAATATCTCGATTCACGAAAACTCCTTAATAGCCGGCAGTATTTTTTTTCGTAGCCACAGGTGCACTGGTGATTTGATGGCATATCTCACAGAGAAGTGGAATCAATCTCTCCATCACTTCGGCGAAACCAAGATGGCATCGATGAGTCTCTTCTTCAATGGATTAGAAATCACCTCTCGGGGAGGTAAGTTGTTTTGGATGGCTTCAAGTCTGCAATTCACCAAATAAATGCTGGTGTTCCCCAAGGCTCTGTTTTGTCTCCGATTCTCTTTCTAATTTTTATAAATGATCTCTTGTCTGCAACTTCTAATCCAATCCATTCCTTCGCTGATAACAGTACCCTCAGTTTTTCATATTCGTTCCCTAACTCACATCCTTGATCTTCGGCCGTAGAAGGGGAACGGCAACGTATGTTAACCACATTAAATTCCGACCTGGACAGCATAATTAAATGGAGTTCAACCAACAAGTCTTCTGTCTCTCAAGCGAAACCACAACCCTCAACCATTATCCATGGATGGTACTTGCATCATTGAATCCGAAAGACTTGCCATTCTCGGTATGTGTATTAATAACCATTTTCGATGGAATGATCACATATTCGAGGTCGCCAAAAATGCTGCAAAATGTCTATTATTCCTTAAACGGGGCAAGAAATATTTTACCCCGTGTGATCTGGCCTCAATTTATAAGGCATTCATCCGCCCTAAGCTGGAATATAACGCCCATATCTGGTCTGGTGCACCCAAGACCGTTTTGCACATTCTTGATAGGGTACAAAATCGCGCGTTAAAACTTATAGGTGATAGAGACATTGTGAATTCCATTCATTCACTAGAACATCGGAGGAATGTCTCCTGTCTCTCCCTGTTTTATAGTTTTTTCCATAAAAAATGCTCCAGCGAAATAGCCAGTTGCATTCCTCCCCTTCAAAATTCCACCCGCAATACGCGATATGCTTCGGTCCAATATATGCGGCGGTATTCCAGCAACAGCGTCTCGAATGTTGGCCTCAAGCGCGTTCAAAGTGGTTGGCTTGTTAGCACAGACTAAAGACTTGACATGATCGACTTGACATGATTGGCCAATTGATGAACGCCGTGTGATGACCCAGTCGCCAAATTTCTCCTTCACCACTTCGATCGTTGCGTCGCTTGTATGGCATGTAGCGCCGTCTTGTTGGAACCACAGCTCAGATATATCGATGTTGTCGAGCTCTGACCACAAAAAGTCGGTTAACATCTCTCTATGCCGAGGATCAATGACGGTAACGGTGTCTCCTTCTCATTTCGAATGAAATATGGTCCGGTGATGCCGCCGTGCCATAAACCGCTACAAACACTCAATCTTTGTGGATGCATTCGGAGCGCAAAATATTCTCGACTGTAATTGAAAGTGACATATCCGATCACTACAGTACCCTATATGGAGTTTATGATGCGGGCGCAACTGAAAGCGACCTACCGGAGCTCTCAGTAATTAGGACTAGAGAAGTAAATCAGTTGATAAGAGCAACGGATTGGGAACCCATAATGCAAAAAAATGACACTACTACGCTTTTTAACTCGCTAGCTGAAAAAATGGCCGAGATATATGAAAAATCGACAGTCATTTACAAAAAGAAAGCCCGTCGTAGAAATACCGCATGGATTACCAGGGACATAATTGAGAGTTGCAAAGATAGAGACAGACTTTATCGTAGATGGAAAAGCAACCGAAACAACTTAACATACGAGGCCGAGTACAAGATATTACGTAACCAAGTGAACAAAAAAATATCGAGGAGTAAGGATCAGTACTATAGAGATAAATTCGAACAAAGTAAATGTGATCCTAAAAAAACATGGGGGCTAATCAACGAGGTACTGGGAAGAAGAAAACCGTCATTGGATGCAACTATTGTGAAGAACTTTTCATCCGACGTAGATATGTTTGTGTTAGCTGAGGATTTTGGATACTTTTTTTCACGTCAAGCAACATCCATCATTCATGCATGCAACTCAGTAGTAGCAAATCATCAAAGCCCAACTGTGAGGAACTCTATCTACTTGGGAGAAACTGACTCTATGGAGGTATCAAACTTATTAAGCCGGCTAAACGTCCAAAAAGCGCCAGGAGCAGATGGTATCAGAGCGATTGACCTCAAAACAAATGCCGAAATCTTTGCTCCTATCATCACCAAGCTCATCAATGTAAGTCTCGAAACCTCGACAATACAAAAAAAGCTCAAAGAGGCACTTGTTAGACCAATTTACAAGGGAGGAGCCAAAAAGGAGATAGCAAACTATCGTCCGATAGCAATATTGCCAGTCATAGAGAAGGTATTGGAGCAAATAGTATCTGATCGTATATGGAATTTTGTTGAGAAGCACAATCTGATATGCAAAAACCAATACGGATTCCAGAAGGGAAAATGTACAAACAAACTCCTTGGTGATTTTTCGAACCTTGTAAACAGCAGCCTTGCTAAAAAACACCATGCTCTTGTCTTATTTATTGACTTCAGCAAAGCATTTGACACCCTTGATCACAACAAGTTAATCAATGCCCTAAAAGGATTGGGATTACGAGGAAAACTGATGGAGTGGTTAAGGGACTATCTGACAGAGAGGACCTTTCGTGTCAAAATCAACAACTGCTGTAGCACCGAATATGGAGTCCAGTATGAGGTTCCGCAAGGATCCAAACTCGGCCCGCTACTCTTCATACTGTACACAAATGGAATGCTGAAATGCCTGAAAAAGAGTGTTCCATTCGCATACGCAGACGACACCGCAATAGTTGTATGTCACAAGGACATAAACGAGGCAACGAGGATGATGCAGAACGAGTTCGACGAAATAGGGAAGTGGTGCCATGACAATGGACTTGTGTTGAATGCATTAAAAACAAAAGTTATGCACATCCGCAGTCCTCAATACCCGGCAGCAGAAATCAGGCTTAAGACATTTACTTGCGCCAACCAGGTTAACCGTGAAGTTATTGAAGTAGTGACTACTTATAAATACCTAGGAGTCACTGTTGACAACCACTTCCTCTGGGAGCCACACATCAACGATCTGAGGAGCAAGCTAAGAGGGTCCCTATTTGCGTTAGCTTGCCTGCAGAACAAACAACGCAACAGCTTGCGTGCAAAAGCTGGTATACCATGCTCTCATTGAGTCCAGGCTAAGATACGGCATACTAGCCTGGGGAGGTGCTGCGCAGACACATATTGATAAGCTGCAAAGTATTCAAGATCGGGCGCTTAAACTCATATCGACAAGAAGCACACAAACAACAGCAAGCAGAGTGAGGGTCCTAAGTGTAAACCAGATCTTCAAAATGACGGCGGCGTTAGAGTATTATGATGATCAACGCTTCCGAATACAAATCAGTCATGCCTTTAACACCAGAAGAAGAGCGGAAGGAATGTACCAGCTACCACACTTCTACAACGCCTACGGCAGGAGACAACTAATGTACACAATTCCTAATGTATTAAACAGCCTTCCACAGTGCCTAAAAAATATCATTGATGTCAAACAGAGGAAAAGAAAATTAAAACAGTATTTTTTAGAAGATATTAGGTAAATACCAATTCCCACCATTCGAAAAATAATATAAATAGTACTTGAAATTAAAAAAAATAAAAATAAAAATTTGTGTCAATTTAAAGTAACATACTATCATTTATGAGAAGCAATTTTCTAAACACAATCTCCTGCAGATAAGCCATGTGGCTTCGCAGGTCTGTATCAAATTGTAATAACAAAAATTAGAACAAATAAAACATTGAAATTGAAATTGAATTAATGCTTGGTCGAACACTTGTGGATTGTGGTCGCTTCAATAATGGCATTTTTGCTTGTTGACATAGCCGCTGAGCAAAAAATGGGCCTCGTCCGAGAATATGATTTTTTGGCCAAAATCCGGATCTCCGGCCAACATTTCCAGCGCCAATTAGCGAACTCACGAACTCACTATGGTCGTCCGGCTTCAATTCATGCGTCAGCACAATCTTATATGAATATAGGCTCAAATCCAACCGCAAAATAAGCCTGGTTGGCACTCTGGCGATGCCCTATTCAGCTGATCGGCGCCGAATCGACATTTCTGGGTCTTTTTCGATACTGGCCGTATTTACAACTGAACCGGAATTTCGATAATATTTTTTTAATAATTTCCACATGTTCAGGAAGCGTCAGACAACGCATGATGAAATGGCAAACCTTACTGAATATTTTGACAGCTGGATGTCAGTGGTGACTTTGACAGCTGCTGAAACATAAAAATTGAAAAAACTATCATTGCTATATGGTCACCGTTTACTTCTATTTCGAGTGGTGTTTTTAACGACGCATTTAAGATAATATTTTTTCGCAATCATTTCTAAAGCCGTCCCACTTTGTTTTTTGTTGTTAGTTAATCTAGGCACACCTTCTACTTTCATTAGCCGATCACTTATTGTCAAAATTACCGGTTAGTGGATCTGAGGAGAGATCAAAGCTTTCCTCTACTCTCGCAAAATTAGCAGACACCCCTTTGGTTATGAAGAAGTCTGTTAGGTCAGGTGTATTTGCTGCATCGGAGGGCCAATATGTCGGCTTCCCTGTCGAATAGAAACCAACCCCAAATTGCACACCGATTTCGTACAGAAGTTCGCCTTTCTGTATCTCGAATCCCAAAAAGTGTGATACGGCTTGAGCATATGTTTACTGTCCTGAAAATTAGGATTTTTCCTTAATTTTTGACAGAGGGACTTTACTTTGTTCCCCTTTCGTCTTTACTTTTGCGGATTTGCGGAGAATGTCAAGCCCTTCGGTCTCAGCGATGCAAGTGCTATGGATAATGGTTGACGGTTTTGGTTTCGCTTGAGAGACACAAGATAGCATTGGGATTTGTAAGCATTAAATTACACTCTGTTGGTTGGGCCCCATTTGATTATGCTGTACAGGTCGGAATTTAAAGTGTTGAACATACGTTGCCATTCGTCTTCTATGGTCGAAGAGCAAGGATATGAGTTGGGGGACGAATATGAAATACTGAAGGTAATGTCATCAGCGAAGGAATGAATTGAATTAGAAGTTGTAGACAAGAGATCATTTATAAAAATAAGAAAGAGTGTGGGGGACAAAACAAAGCCTTGGGGAACACAAGCATTTATATAGTGAAATGCAGACTTGAAGCCGTCCAAGACAACTTGTATTGAATGCCCGGAAAGGTAATTTCTAATCCATTAAAGAAGAGGTTCATCGACGCTCTGTCAAATGCCTTTGAAATATCGAGTGCAACCGTCTTATTTTCGCCGAAGTGATGGTGTGATATGCCACCAAATCAACAGTAGACCTGCTACTATGAAAACCGGCTATTAAGGAGTTTTCTTGAATCGAGATATTTCATAAGCTGACGATTTATCAGCGTTTCCATGACCTTGGAAAGAAGGGACATAAGTCCAATGGGTCGGTAATTGGACAGGAAGGAAGATTCGCCTTTTCTAGGAATGGGCTGGACAAATGCCATTTTCCATCTACTCGGAAAGAGCCCTGAAGAATAGGATAGACAGAAAGCTTACACAGAGGTTTTGCCAGGGTAGAAGAACACCTCTTCAAAACTATGGGGGGATACCATCTGGACCAACGGTTTTGTGTATGTTAAGACTTTTGAATATTCCTGCAACTGTACGAGTGCGAAAGCAGACTTGTCCCATGGAAAATTTGACGCTCTCAAATACAGGTGGCGACAAAGTATTATCTGGCAGCGTGGAGTTGGCTGCAAAGTGATTTTTTTGTATCAATTTTTGGTCATGCAAGAATTTTACACGTCGAATATGAGCATTGCAGTCTTTTCTGGCTTGCTTAAATTTCTTTCGATTTTCCTCAGATTTGTTGGCTTTATAAGACCGAAAGCTTACTTCTTTCAACCTGATAGCCTCTTTACTTTGGTCAAACCACGAGCTTACCTTAGGTTTGATGCTCTTTATTCTGTTTGGAATAAAGCAATTCATACCTAAGAGGAGTAGCATCCACGTCGATATTGAGGAAGCATAGTGACCAATTAAAACTCTTAAAGAAGCTACTAAGGCCGCTCCTGTTTGGCTTCTCGTATTGCCACACTTTTCTTTTAGGAGTTTTTATTATTTTAAGGGCAAAGTTCTGGAGTGCAAAATCTTGTAACTATTCAGCCACGAAAGATTCCTGCCAAGTTCTTCGGAACAATTTAAACTCGGCACACTTTTATATGTATCCCACCCCTCTTCGTTGCTGAACAGTTATAAGATTTTTGAACTAGAGAACTTGGCCCTTATCGCCAAAAATGCTGCAAAATGCCCAGGATTCCTTAAGTAGTGCAAGAAATATTTTACCCCGTCTGATCTGGCCTCAATTTATAAGGCATTCATCCGCCCAAAGCTCAAATATAACTCCCGCATTTGGTCTGGTGTACCCAATACCGTTCTGCACATTCTAGACAGGGTACAGAATAGTGCGTTAAAACTTATAGGTGATAGAGACATTGTGAGCTCGATAAATTCACTCGAACATCATAGAAATGTCTCGTGCCGGTTGCATTCCTCCTCTTCAAAATTTCACCCGCAGTACGCGTCATGCTTCAAATGCACATCAGTTCACCTTCGGTCGTACTGTCAAATTAGGGATTCATTTATAGGACGAACGACACGAATATGGAATGATCTACCAGGGTCTGTATTTCCCAACCTTCAAACATTTAAAGCCAACGTGCACAGTCATCTCCTCTGTTCCCAACAAACACACGTGCCCTATAACAACATATGGGTATTCATATCCCCTTTGGCGCTCAAAAATTATAAAATAAAATAACACACCTACCTGACCTATTCGTACCTTCAAATATTTCTTGCCACTCTGGGGTCCTTCTGGTTTCCAATAGTACAAGAGAACCGACAGCGATAGAAATCAGAAACTACTTACACACTCCCTTTCAACCAGCTTCCCCCCCTTTAAAAAGAAGCGTAACTTTGCTGCAAAAACTGAAGACAGCCGAAGTTCGGGTTATCTGTTCTCGGGAAAATCAATTTCTCATTAAAAGCCCGCACAAAAGAGGACTTCCATGTACGATAAATTCGCCAACTTGTTCCCCATGAAATCCCTTACAAAAAGACTACTGCAGTGTACTAGCATCTAGTTATCCAGAAACCGCATTCGTAACACAAAATCTAATCCAATCCGTTTTCGGTTGCGGTCGAGCAGCGATGTCTGCTCGATAAGGTAAACTTACCAGAAAAAAAACTCATAGATACCACCCTCCATTCTACTCTACGTATATACTGTTTTGGTAGAATGAAAAGAAGATTATTGGCTTTCCTTTCTTTCTCTATCTGTGTGCGTTCGTTTGTAACTATAATTTCCCGGAACGAAGATAATCCCAGCCTCTGCACCCATTCCCCAGGACAAAACACATCCATACACACAGTTACTAAAGAACACTACTTTTTAAAGAGATGGAATGCGCCAACATATTTCAAAGACCGTGATGTTTTGAAGTGCGATCACTTGAAGTACGTACACAGATACACAGATAAATAGAAAATCTCCCAGAAAACACACCACAAATGAATAATTCCCAAAAGTTTTGGCCCGAATTGAAAAGTTAAATTGACTTTTGAACAAGCAGCTTGTTGTCGGCGGAGCTAGTTGGGTGGCACTTTTAGGACCAAATAGAGGCGTGGATGAGGAATTGCTTAGTACCAAGTACCGACATGTTGAACAAACAAACAAATACACACATAAACGCACGCTTTTTTACTCTTCACGTCGACAGTTTTGTGTTGTTTGGCAATTTCCTTGAAGTTTTTTTTTTTTTTTTGTCGGACTCCAAGAAAACTTCTCCGGGAAAACTGAAAATGGCAGATGAGCAGGAGAATGAGGAGGACGAGCAACAATGGGCATTTTGGACTTCATAAGAAGAAGATTTATTAAAATTGTTTAACTTGTGCTGTTCGGTATTATTATCCTCGTGTTTTCCTTGGGAATGTAGAATATTTGGGGAATTTTCAGTGCTAAGGACGAGAGACGACATTTTACATTCACTTAGATCCACTGGATGAGGTGGGTGGCGGTGGGTTGGTGCGAAGCTTGTTGATTATTTTTGGAGGGTTACTGTCTAAAAATATTAGGTCGCATTGGTTGCTTAGGCGACTTTTGAATTCAAAGAGAGATGAAAGCCGTTTGCGGGCCGGGCCACTCAAAGTGGGACAAATCGTCGACGACTTCTTTAACTTTTATCATCAGAAGCTGTTAACGTTTAGGATACGGTAGGGAAAATTGTTGTGACGCTCGTAATTGGTAATTACATTTAGCCGGCAATTTGGTCCTTGCTGTCGTTTGTGTTTCGGTTTTTTTTTTTTTTTTTTTGATTACCTTTCATCTATTAGGGAGGATACAATGAGGCAATTTATTTGCTCCTTGCGCTATTAACTCATTCAGGTGTCGTAGAAAAGCTAGACGAATCCATTAAATGAGAAATGTCGAGAGTTCTATTTTCGATAACAGACGGATGGAGTGAATAGAGGCCATAGTGCCAATAGTTTAGAGAATGGGTAAGCGCATGTCACTGTAGGCGTGTTAAATGACCTCAGACCTACCCCTTAAATTATTATTATTATTATTTTCTATTCATCGACTTCAACTCAATTTATAGTTGAATTAAATTTAAAACAGCATTTACTTATCTATAGGCAAGTGCGTTATAATGATGCACAATTTTTAAGAAAAACAAAAAAATGTTTTTTTTTAGTCCTTACTGACCTTCTGAGTCTTGCATTTCCGAGTACTAGCCTCTATTTATGGTTAATATTTGTAGATTTGAGTGTCAGTAAGCACGGCGGCATCATCGGACCTTATTTCTTTCGAAATGAGGAATGAGACACCGTTACCGTCAATGGTCCTCGGTATAAAGCGATATTAACCGACTTTCTGTGGTCAGAGCTCGACAACATCGATATATCCGAGCTGCGGTTTCAACAAGATGGCGCTACATGCTATACAAGCGATGCAACGCTCGAAGTGGTGAAGGAGAAATTTGGCGAGTGGGTCATCTCATAGCGAGTGTTCATCAATTGGCCGCCGCGGTCATTCGACTTGACACCCCTCGATTATTTTCTCCGGGGCTACTTCAAATCCTTAGACCACGCTAATAAGCCATCCACTTTTGACGAGCTCGAGGCCAACATTCGAGACGCTATTGCCGGAATAACGCCGCACGTATTGGACCGAGTCATCAAAAATTGGACCGACCGGTTGAAGCACTGCCAGCGAAGCCACATTTAAATGATGTGCTATTCCATACATAATGACATGAATGTAGCTTCAAAAAAAAGTCAGAATGAATTTGATATCTCACTTGGTTGTTGTTTTATTTAAATTTATTTTCCTATTGTTCTTATCTGGTCATCCTAAATTAACAAAATTCATTGTGAGTCCCAAAACACAGTTGCCATGATCTTCCCAGCCGATAGTACGATCTTAAATTTCTTGGGGACTGGATCACTCCTTTTACGCTACTGCATGGATTCCTGCTTCGACTCACGGTCATAATACTGAACCCAAGTTTACTTAATACCCTGCGAAGTAATACCTAACGGTAGTCCCGAGGGGAGAGTGGTTGTAGTGTGAAGAGTGTGGTTTAGTACTTAGGCTCTTAAGTTTGAAAATCGTGCATGCAACCCGGGCTACTGGTATCTTTAGAAAATTACACAACCTCTGGCACAACCAAACAAACAAAAGGAAAGTTTACTTACTTTCCGAGGGTCTGAGGGCCTCTACTACGTCTGCGCACTTTTCCTCAACTGCGGTGCGCCCTCCTCGATTGTTATGCCCCATGTTCTCCTCAGACCGCCAGGAATTTTGCCATTTAGCTATAGAACTGTAACCTTCAGAACGTGTGACCATTCCACTGTCACTTCCGTCATTGGATGGTTGTTCCTCTTGGTTCATGGCCCTTTCTCTTTCTCTGCAACTAGCGCAGGTACCTATTGACAAACGTTTGCAGCTTTCTCGTGATAATAATGGTCACTCTCCACGTACTGCATCCATATAACAGCAAAGATACAACGTTGAAGTGGAACAATCTTAGCCTGGTGTTCAAACTGATTGCATTGCTTCTCCATATTTTGGACAAGACCCCAAACGCCGGCCCTGTTGACTACATCCAATTCGGTTCCAACATATTGTTACGAACGCGGGAAAATCGGCGAAAATTAAGCGGAAAACGAGAAATGAAATGAAAACTGAGTTGTAGTTCCCGAGTGGGTTAAAATGGTTTATTTCTCTTTAATTTATTACGATGGATGGACTCGATTATCCGCGATTCAATTTAGGCCGCGTTCGCTTTACTGGAACCTCCAAAATCCAAGAAGGTAGAAAAAACTGAAGTCAAAACCATCTCTCTTCCTACTCTAGCATTTGACAGCCAGCCTCATCCGCTCACAACGAGACTCGAATTGTCTGTCAGCGTAGTCAAAATGTTTCAGTTGGAATGTAAGAATCCATCGAATTCCTCTATTTTCCGTCGATAAAGCTGGACGAAGCACATCGCTAATCACCAATATGAATAGTATTGGTGAAAGAATGCAGCCTTGTCTTACCCCACTTTGGATCTTTAATTGTTCAGACAACCTTTCTCTGTGCAGAACCCATCGTATGTAGCTTTGACAATAGTAATTAATTTATCGGCAATACTTCTCCTGTGTAAGGCACTACAAATAAACTCTCTGTTGACACTATCGAACGCCTTCTTAAAATCGATGAATAGCAGGTGAAGTGGAGATCTATTTATATAGTGTTGATGTGGTCGACACAAGAGGATCCAGATAGGAATACTTTTTTTTATGGTTCCAACAAAGGGTGTGTAATCTTTATAGATACATACCGGTATCCCGGGGTACTGGCATGCACGATTCGCAAACCTGAATGATCGATGCCAGTAATATGCCTACGTACTAAACCACAACCTGCATACTTCGAACCACTCTCTCTGCGGGACCGCCGTTAGGAATTACTTCGCAGGGCTGGTTAGCCTTTTAAGCTATGTTCTTTTCTACGCCTTTTGTGTTCTTAGGCGATTGGCTCTCCACTGTTCGGATCATTGGCATTACGTTAGCACTCTATGCTCCTAAGGATGCTGAGTATGCATACCGCCACGTTACTTACGATGGTCCAGTTTTCGTCATTCTGAAGCATGTAATTCATGACATTCACGGGAGTGAGCCACTCTCCAAATTGGTCCCGAAGAACGATCCTCTCGGTTTCATAAAAAAAACAGTTTTCCTCGTTTTCCGGAACATTTTTACAATATGGAAAGTTTGGGATAGTTTCATGTCCGCGTTTGAGGAGGTATTGTCTGGAACATCCATATTTCGTCAGATAATAGTTTGAATCAGATAATAGTTTGTTTCGCGCGTGCTTCAGTTTTATCAGTACATCGATCTCTGGTATAAGGCAATGCGTCCATTTCCCCTTCCATTGTTGTTGCTAGTTTGCGTTACTGCGGAGATCGGAATACTGCTTGTTCGGTATCGCGTGTGTCTTTTAGATGTTATTTGATTCGCTCCAGGATGGTTTTAACTATTATCTTATCCCACTGTATTAAATTTCTTTTCATAAGATGCTTGATGATCATTCCCTTCTTCCACTCGTCAGGAAAGTTCTCAGCTAACCAAACTCTCTCTATAAGTGGCAGCAGTACCTCAGCCGATGCTGAAGGCCCTGCTCGTAAGAGCTCACGGGAATACCGTCAGGTCCTACCGCCTTGTTGCTTTTCAGTGCTTTGATCGCAGTAGTGATCTCTTTTTTTTTTCAGATTTGGAAGCATGGCGAATTCGCAGTTCAGAACTACAGCAAATTGCCTCTTCCATCGAGCTGGTCTGAAATAAGCAAAGAACCATCTAGGCTTTTCACTGGGTGTTTTCGCCTGGAGCTGCGATCACATGTCAGCTTTTTATGATTTTCTAAATGGTCTTGCTGTGACATCTGCTTGCAACTTCTTCTTCTACTGTGGCTAACGGGTTGATGTAGTTCCGCTTGTCATGTCACGTCGCGGACTACGCTGAACTTCTCTCATCTTCGTGCGATATAGGGACTCTATCTTGGACTTCCCTGCTGCTGGAGTACCTATAACGCAAGCTTTCATCTGTTTTCGTTCATCGACCCGTTTTCAGGTATCCTAGGAAAGTCATGCCCTATATTTTTTCCTGCGAGCGACCCACAATTCTTTCAGCACCAAATGTAAAAACATTTTTCGCAGCACAACAATGGTCATAAATGCTTGCAAACAGTGAGCTGCTGATCGCTTCCACACCTTGCGAAATATGGTCCCTTTGGCGCACTAAGGGATCACTTAGCGTATCGATGTTTAATCTGAGCACTCTTGTGTTGTCGTGGGATCTTTGAACTGCAGAAGTACGTAGTTGGAGAGTAGATGTCATAAGATGGTGAACTCTACTATCCTCACATCTGCTCCTCGCCTCTTTCGGACGTCCAGAAGACAACTCCTAAAGCGGTGGCTGATGGCAAAATGGTCAATTTGATTAGAGGTTACTTGCCTGTCGTAGGAAACCCAGCTGACTTTGTGGCAGGTCTTGTGCTTAAAGATGGTGGCACCTATCACAAGGCGTTTGGCATTGCAGAAATCAACAAACCTTTTGTCGTTGTCATTGCGGTTGCCTACTCCGTGCTTCCCAACTACATATTTGAGCCATTCGTTGTCATTGCCTATCTTGGCATTCAAATCCCCCATCATTATGACAATGTCTCCATTTGGTGTTGTGTTGAAGATGGCGCTTAGTTGGTTGTAAAATCTTTCCTTCACGTCCTCAGACGAGCCATCCCTGGGTTGATAACACTGTATAATGATGATGCATCGTACTCTAAACCGAAATCTGCCAGTCATAATTCTATCACCATAAGGTTTCCAGGAATTTAGTCCCTTGTGTGCTGTATATGTTAGCAGCAGTCCAACCCCATATTCCCGCGGACTTCCGGATGGTCTTCCGGAATAGAGTAGTGCAGTGTTACGCTTTGGGGACTGGTACTCCATTTTATCTCAGTTACCCCCCAAAATGTTGGGGGTTATTCACTTTCCGAGTCGAGGAACGTCTTTACATTCCAGAATCCTATCTTTGTCCAGATACAACAGCCAAAAGCCGTCGACATGTGATCATTCCT
Organism: Pocota personata; assembly: GCA_963082735.1. Taxonomy (NCBI): domain Eukaryota; kingdom Metazoa; phylum Arthropoda; class Insecta; order Diptera; family Syrphidae; genus Pocota; species Pocota personata. The sequence continues at coordinate 41,036,005 of OY720429.1, read as the reverse complement.
TATCCGAGGCCTAATGTTGGTTTCTGTAGCGGACAATTTTTGGTAATGTTGCTGGCTCACATTACCTAGTCTAGAATTAAGGCCCTAGACAACCCGCACTCGAAGTTTCAATCGACACGTATAAGGGTTTATACACACAGTTGCCCGGGGACCACCACTAGGAAGAAAAACAAACACTTCATCAGGAAATTGATTGTTGCTCTACTGGCCCAAGCCATGTTTTGAATAGTCAGTAGTTTCCCGAACAATCACAATGCAGAACCCAAGTTTCACCTCCAGTAACGAACCTTCCATAAGGAATTTTTCTTGATGTGGCTTAAGCATTTTAGGTCTCACCTTGAGCTGATTTTTGACATTTCAAGATTATCGTATAGAATTTTGAATGCAATTTCTTTTAGTTTGGGTCGACTATATATTTCATGTGTTGTGACGTAATTTTTTCTTCCAGGGCATCATTTTTTAAAGAGGCCTGACTACTTTAAAACTACTCGTATGGTTATACCTGGGCAAGAAGTTCCACAAACATTTCACTTAGCATGTTTTTCACCCTTTTTCCTTGTTTTGTGAGAAATTGAATTACTACGCGGAACTTAATATTTGGCATTTTTAAAATTACCACAGACTTTAACTTATTCTCAGCTCAGAAATCGTAATATAGACGGATGGATCAAAGATGAAGGATCTCTTTTCAAAGAAACTTGGTATCTCTACATCCATATGTCTTCCTGATTCATGTGGCGTCTTTCAAACGAAAGTTTTGGCCATTCTGGAGGCTTCGAACTGGTAGCGCTAAGGACCCTCGTAGGACTATGCGAGCTGAGAGTTACAAAAAAAGAGAAAAGGTCATTCTTGAAAGAGTCAATTCAAACATATCCTTTGTGTTCCGAGTTTGCCCATATGTTTTTTCTTCACACGGCTCGCTCGAGAACCACTAAAGACAATTTGATGAAATTTAGTTTTACATATATAGGGTGAATAACTTTATTTATTTAAAGGTTACAAAGGGTGAAAAATCCTCTATAAAAGGTTATATAAAGGGCCCAACGCATTAAAATGCTTGCATCTTACTACAAAAATAACAGTTCTGTTATATCTGTGTATCGCAATTTAAGGACAGATTATTGTCGTGATAATCGCCCAACTGAGCCAACATAAGCACCAAATTCAATCAAATCGGTAGTGTGTGTAATGGCGTGAAGCGTGTGCATTATCGTAACCTCGATCAACCGAAAACATAGCCGCTGTGAGCACTTCAGTGGCCAAAAACCCGGAATTGTCAATTCTACGCCGCGCTCAGAAGTTGGGCATTTCATACAGATTCGTTTAGCGTATTTTTTGCTTGGATTTGCATCTTTGTCCCTATAAGGTCCAGCTTACACAACGACTAAAGCCTGCTGACCATAAAATGCTCCGATTTTTAGAACTAAATCTTCTTCATGATAAGGGTTCAGAGGATCAAAATGTGATTATTGATAGGCCAGTGCATTCACCACGGGTGACAGTTTGGTGCGCGTTGTGAACCGGCAGCGTTATCGGGTCGTATGTTTTGAAAACGATAAAAGCGCCACTATTACGGTGAATTCTCTGCGCTATGGTCAGATGATAAGCAACTTTTTTTGGTCTGAGATTAAAGACATTAACGTGAGCGACATGTGGTTCCAACAGGAGCATATGGCCCACCCTTCATAAGTTCTCAAAAGTAAAAAGGATACTGCATCGAATTTTGATTTTCGAAATAGGGTGTGTTGCAAAGTATTCATAATATATATGTAGGTTTAATTTGCTAAGATATTGTCTACTAAATTATGGCTTTTTGAGTCCTACAGTGGCCCTCGGACGACTCTCAGAGCTGAGATTTTGAACACTTATGGATCAACCCGAGTGCAGGGCTCGTAAATAGACGAATTTTTGATTTTATAAATACAGTCTTCTATATGGCAAGCTTAGTACGCCTCTGGTTGGTAGGCTTACACTAACATTGCGATAATCTAAAAAGTAAGTCCAGCAAACTCACGTGCCGCTGGAAAGTATATAAGAGAACATGTTGTGCTAAGAGTAAGTAGTCTCGAACTGCTACGATCCTAAACTTCTCCTCTACCATTTTGCTACAAATTTTCCGAGGGCTACCCACTCTTCTTACGTCTTGGTTTAATAGAATAGCCGCGCCTATCTAGGCAGTCCACTTATAGGGTGTGGTCAATCCACGAACGCAACACTTGCTTCATTAATTCAGTATCACCGTCGACCAGAACAGTAGGTTCTAACCCAAAATATCATGGCAAAGCATGCAAATTTAAGAACTTGTTTACATCGACTATGTATTTGATACAACAAAAATCTACTCCAATTCCAGAAGTATCATCGCCAAATATAAATCAAAATGAATAAAAATATCTATCCAAGCAACATCGATTTTCAAATCATCACCAAGTGTCATAAAACCCAGTGAGCCACTTTATAAATTGTGATCCAATCAACTCATACTCCCATTGCAGTCGTAAATTTTCTTCATCTTTCCAAAAGTCCTTTCCCTTTACTAAACACTCTGTCTCTCAACATTCATCAGCTCTCTTGCAAGTTCATAAGTTTTGTGTGTTACTTCGAAAGGATTATCCTGTTGAAAAGATAACATTTAGGTACCATGCCACAATGCCACATGCACATATTTGTTGTCAACAACAAGAATTCTCTTCATCAAGGTCCTTTACACAAGGGATTCATATGTGCGAAGTCCATGTTTCCTGGTAAGAACACCTACATAATATGCTTGTGTTGATTTATTTTTTCTTTCGAGTTGCGGCGGATATAAAAGTATATCTTTCCAAAAATTCAGGTAGTAAGGAATTTCAACAAACTTTTCTGAGTGTACGAGTATGTGTCTGTTGATATAAATACAGGAAAGGAAGAACTTCCAAAGAATTTTTTTTTTTTTATTAAAGAAAAAGAAAAAGCTGAGCCAATGCAAGGATTTCGGAAAGAAAAAAAACAGAAAACATGGAAATATCCTAAAAGGACAATGAGAATTCATAGCGCCCCCATCATGACATGTTTTTTTCTCAGATAAATCATCGAAAAGGAGGCGTCAAACTGACAACAAAACAGAGTTGTGGAGTCGGAAACTAAAAGAGACCCTCACCAGGGATTCTCCTCTGAGATACAGATACGAAACATGTACATACGAGTATGTATTTATTTGGCAGGCGCGTGGTTTCCCCGAATTGCAAGTTTAGTTCTTCACAGTTGAGTTGATTGCCGACATTGTGTAGGATATTGTTTCACATGTGGTCATGAACACCTTTTGCAGATGAAAGTTGTGGCGTGTACCATTTTATGATATGTGAACCACCAGGTATGATGTATCGTTTAGACCAGTGAGCAAAGAATTTGAATCATAGAGATTACATATGTACACGTTAGAAGAACTCTGTAGATATGTACTTGTATGTGGAAATCATCGACACTGGTTGCGATCAATCAAGAACTAGACAGTATGTTATTCATATATAATTCCTCTGTGACAAGCTCACCAAACTAGCATTTATGGTTTTTTTTTTGTACTAAAGGTGGTGGTACCGCCGCTAAAGCATTTCTTCACAGGGGGGGCTTAGGTTTTTCCTTGCCTATCATTTTGTATTGTCCCGCTTGGATTCTCTCTATACGTGCTGCTTTTTTCAGGCCTAGCTGTTCACCACGGTCTTCTCAACTGCCCAATTGCTCTTTCCTCTGCCTTTTAATGTCACGTAGTTTCTTCATTATGCGGGTTTGTATATGTATGTGCGCCATTAAGTTCTCGCTGTTTTTTTGATGAAAATGCAACTTTATTGTGAAAAAATGGTTACAAATGAATCATTCAAAGTATTACCCATCGCTAGCTACAACTTTTTCCCATCTTTCTGGCAGAGCTCAAATACCGTTACGGTAAAAGTGTTCATATTTTGAGGCTATCCACGAATCAAGCCATTTTTTGATGTCTTCATATGAGCGGAACTGCTGATCAGCCAGACCATGTGCCATCAAACGGAACAAGTAACAATCGGATGGCGCAACATCTGGGGAATATGACGGGTGGGGTAGGGCTTCCCATTTGAGCGTTTCCAGGTAGATTTTAACGGGTTCGGCAACGTGAGGCCGAGCGTTGTCATGCTGTAGAATCACTTTTTCATGCCTCTGCTCGTATTGTGGCCGTTTTTCGCGCAGTGCTCGGCTCAATTGCATCAATTGAAGTCGATATCGTTCCCCAGCAAGCGTACAGACCACTCATCTTTGCGATGGCTTCTTAACTTCAAAGATCCAGAGGGGCAAACTGCTCGTTGGCTGAAAAGGTTGCAGTTATACGACTTCGATGTGCAGCACAGACCGGGAACTAAACATGGAAATGCTGACTCTCTCTCACGGAGACCATGCAGCGATTGCCGACATTGCGAAATGCGAGAGCAACATGAACGAGATAAGGTGAAAGTTCTGATCTGCGGAATAACCCCAGAAAATCTCAAAGAAGAGCAGTCTCGTCACGAGGGCCTATCGACCGTAATGCAATGGGTTCGGGACGGAAAGCGGCCCATGAAGGAGCAAATTGCTGGAAGAAGCTCCAGTCTCAAAGCGTATTGGATTGAATTCGAAGCATTGTCTTTAGAAGATGGCGTCATCGTAAGGACCTGGGTAGCCAACAATGGTGATAATTCGAAGCTACTTGTTCTTCCACGACGTATGGTTCCGGACGTATTGACGTCGCTGCACGATGAACCTGGTGGAGGACATCTGGGTGTCTCAAAAACCCTTGACCGTGTCAAAGCCCGATTCTATTGGATAGGTAGGACAAGAGCGCCTTCGGAAACGGGAGCGCCTTTTGAAAGAATAGCTATCGATGTACTTGGTCCCCTACCTTGAACCACGCACGGAAATTGATATATAGTAGTGGCAATGGACTACTTTAGTAAATGGCCGGAGTGCTTTGCCCTACCCAACCAAACTGCGGAGCTCATAGTGGACAACTTAGTGGAATCCGTGTTTTGCCGTTATGGAGTACCCCAATTAATCCACTCGGATCAGGGTATAAACTTTGAAGCAGAGGTATTTCAGTTAACTATGAAACGACTCGGAACCCAGAAGACGCGCACGACACCCTTGAGACCGCAATCAGACGGGATGGTAGAGCGGTTCAACAGAACACTTCTCGACTATTTGTCAAAGTTTGTCGACAAGAATCAGAACGACTGGGATCGCCACTTGCAATTGGCACTGTTAGCATATAGGTACGCAGCCCATGATTCTACCGGATTTTCCCCAGCGCAACTTTTTTTGGGCCGTGAACTACGACTGAAACTGGACTTAGTTTATGGCTCATCCCCAAACGAAAACATGACGGCGCCAGATTATCTATACCAGCTGCTAGGACGAATGCAGACGGTCCATAAATTGGCCAGAGAAGAGATACACCGGACTACAGTCAAAATGAAAGACAGGTACGATCTTCGCTCTAATAACATTTCTCTGCAGGTCGGCGATGAAGTTTGGTTCTACAACCCCAAACGGAGAAGAGGTCTCTGTCCGAAGCTACAGCGGGATTGGGAAGGACCTGTCAAGATGATAAGTAAGATTTCCGACCTTATCTTCCGGATCCAGTTACCAAATCGGAGAGAGTTTAGGGTGGTGCACGTCAACCGGATCTGAACGATACTGTCTCCATCGCCTTCCTGCTGATTATAAGGACCGCCTACATCTTGTGTTCTGCTAATGACAAGCCAACCGAGGTAAACCATTGTCGTACACCATCCTTATGGTTACATTGCCAATCGACTCGACCTCTTCAAACAGTTTGGCTTTAACCACAATTGTCATGTCATCAGCAAAACCACGGGTATTGAGAGCTGCAGCACACCGTCATGCATGGTGTTTCACTGTAGGGGGGCCAGCACGGATCTCTATAGTATACTACAAGTCACGCTATATTCGTTCAGGCCGCGAGCTAAGATGAGCTAAAATTGTTCGACTTGGAAAGCCGTACAGCTAGGAAATGAGCATGGATGGACACTTTTTAACAAATGTCCCGGCTTATCCGTAACGAAGCAGCCAGCTGAAGTGGGCTCCCTTGCTTGCCTAGGGCGGCCCACTCATCCCCCAGATTGGGTAGGTGGATTCCATTTCGCAATGGAACTGTCTTTGATGTTACGAAGACATATATTCGTGAAGGTTTGCAACTTCCTTGTGACGGTGTTGGTCACTTCCTAAGTACTACACCCATAAAGTAGCACCGTTTCCACGTTTGATCCGAATAGTCTCAGCTTGTTTTTAGTGCTGAAAACATTGCTTCTTCATATTTTAGATAGCTTACCGAACGCAGCCTTTACTTTGAGAATACTGCTGTCCACATCCAGTTCGGTACCACCGTCCTTTGAGGCCATTCTTCCCAGATATATCATAGAAAGCTGCTTACTTTCACGACTTGCTGTCCGGCACTGTTGAGTTGAGCGGCGATGCTTTTTATGTTGAGAAGTTGAAGTGCTTAGGGTCTTTGCTTTTGCTGTATTCATTTTGAGATCTACTTTGTTCACCTCTGACTCCAAATTATGGTTACGCAATACCCTGTGTGAGAGCAGACAAACGTCATCAGCGTAGTCAAGATGTTTGAGATATAATGTCATAGTCCATCTCAGCCCCATGTTTCCTCCAGACAGAGTTACCCTGATCACATCATTGATTACTACAAGGAATAGTACTGTTCAAACAAATAAAATTCAACAATTAACAATAATATTATTTCCAATTCTTTATTAATAAATGAATACGATGTCCAAACTAATTTAATTGATATTTAAAAAGTGTAAAGTCCGATGATATTGGGAAGCGGGAGAAGATACCAGCGTGCACGTGAAGGGTGTCCGAAGAAAAAGAAAGATCGCTTCGTACACGTCAAGCCGGAAACCTCGTACTGGCTGTGGCGATCGTAGAGTCGTTAGCTGTTGGCACGAGCTGCACGCCGCGAGCGATTGGACTGCATGCTGTCACCGTGTTGCCATTGGTGCCTCCACAGTAGTGGCGAAAGAATACAACCTTGTCGTACTCCGCTGTGTACTTCAGATAGAATAATAATTTCGTTAGCTGTTTTAAGACTAAATAACTCTGATCGATAACTTTTTGACTTTCGCAGTCTTACCAGAAGAAATAACCTCATAGTTTAATCGTGACTATTTGCTGATTCTAATGACAGTTTTACGCATAACTTGTGTCAGATATCCGACGTATAAAAATGTCGTATTTCCGGCTCCGAAAGTGTTTGAACCCTCTCATTGAGTTCCATGCACTTCGACCAGGATATCATTTAAAAATAAAGTAATACGGAATATAGTAAATGCACCATGGTACATAAGACACACTGATTTGCATAGAGATCTAGAAATTGAAAATTTTTTTTTTTAATAATTTGCGCGCGCCAAAGAGGATATGAATACTCTTATACTATTACAGGACACGAGCGTTTTGGAGAAGAGAGAGAGAGATTTGTGTAGTGGTTTGAAACTCAGATGGTATTAAGTTTTCTGTCAATTCCAAGGGTAGTGTCCAGATAACTGGGGAGCTTGTTTGTTTTTGCTTTAGTCGTTGCTCATGATTCACAGTATTTTTTTTTCCGTCCATCTGATGTCATCATCACGATCAAGTTGCACTCTACTGCCAGTATTATGCGTTCGCAGTAGAGTTGACTTAGCTTTCGCAATTGATCGACTTTTTTATTTATTTCATGCGAAATAAATAGATGATTTTTGACATCAGGATTTGAACCTTGAACCAACAGCGTGACAAGCGATGATGTTACCACTATACCAAGGCCACCCTCATGATTGAAGATGAAGTCAAAAAAGTAGCTAATAGACTTAGACTTCTCAATCACGTCAACTCAGAAATGTCGGAACTATTAAATCCTAGCATCTGACTGGAAGATTAATAAGAGTAAAACCTTTTGAACCAGCTAGATAGGTAGACAGAAAAATAAAATACAAAAAGCTTAAACAATATTTAATCGTCCACAGATGAACACTTATCATAAACACCTTAAGATATTACAGACAAATTGCTGATTGGTCTAACGACTAGGTGCAATAAGTGGAAGGCTGGCGGTACCGTAGGGAAAACGGGAAGAAGGGAAAACGGGTTAGTGGTCAAAAATCTCACACTGTTACTGAGTACGGGCTCAGTTTCTTCTTTTGACCTCCCAGCGTAAAAAAATAAAATTAAAAATTGTTATACAATAGTTAACTTTTTCTTTTATCAAGTATTATACCTATAGATGTAACGAACTTGATTCTAAAACTCTAAATTGTATTGTACGCAATACATTTATAATACTACCTCTGAGAGATAAATAAATTGAAATCAATTGAAATAAGAGCATAGGTACTTTCAAACATTTATTTTGAATTCTCATTTTGTAGAATTTTTCTACCCACAACTGATGTAGATAAATCGCCCTACAATGTTTCACACAGTATCCTTCTTAATGATCTTAGAAAATTGTTGTTGTTGCAACCGATTCAACCGCAATTCTTCACACTTCAGAATAGCTTACACTCTGCTATTGAGGTGAAATCTTGCCTCTAACTTCAAACAAAGTGCTTGTTAAAAGTGCATCCACTCAAAAGCAGACAAAGTTAATTTCTTCGATTCCCAACGCCGGTCGCTCCTCTACACCCGACAAATAAACATTCAATTGGCGGCTTCAAAAATGTTTAAGGTCACCTCAACGTCTATTCCTAGCAGAAGTGAAATTTACTCACTGTCTGGTGGTGGAGTGCACTGTGGAACTCCGAAAATAAGAAGATCCTTGTGGGGCGTCATCCATTTAAATACCGAGAATTTGTCCTGCCGCCCCTTCGGCAGTTTTCTGTTTGCCATTTTCAGCACACTCGCACCGTAAAGAGGCACACAACTCAATTGAATTTTGAGTTTGCGAATTTCTATCCGTATCTCCAAGGATTCACGCCTCAGCGGATAGCATACACGAAGTACATCCTTTTTCCCTTCGTCCGTACATTTGATGGACGGTATTGTATACGGGATCCTTGGAATCGATGAGATGTGGATGGTGCTGCCGCACATATCGTGACAAACGATTGCAACGTGAATGCGGCACTCGAAGAAGATCCTGATGCTGCTAGTTCTTGCAGCGGCGAATACGGAATACGAGTAAGGTCCGATGGTCGATTCGTGGTCGAAATTGATTGCTGTTTGAGTTGTCTATATCCGAGAAAAACGAGGATACACTTCATTCATTCCTTCATGAATGTGTATTTGCCTGTATTTGTGTGTAGGTATAGTGGGTTTAACTGGTGGCCGGGTATGTCAATTGATTGCTTCAAAACCGAAACGAACAAACGGACGTGCGGTCTGATGTTTTTCGAGGTTTGCCCGATTGTGCGATGCTTCCTAAATTGGTTAGTCAACTTTTTTCTCTTAGGTATATCCACCCCATAAGGTTCGGTCGAAAGTCCACCCCAATGGCCTATACCACACCCGTTCGATGTTATTTTTGAGGAAACCCCCAAAAGTTAGTTTAGGTCTTTTGCCGAATGAACACACACAGTGGCGACGCTGATGGTGGTTATCCTGGTGGCGGTTGCCAGCTGTCAGTATTGAATCCTCGACTCGATGGTTTATTAGGCCCTTGTCAGATGTGATTTGGATTTCGGGAAGAGACGCAGTTCTCTGTGCATTAATTGGGCGGAATTTAATTTTGAATGGTGGTGTTATTTCGCCGGAAATGGCAGAGGAACTTTGTCTTCGTTTGAGTGGTGCTCGTTTTGTGGTTAAGCGATAGACAATAGCCTGGCAGGATAGTCTACTGAAGTTGCCATTCATTGCGACAAACATTTCGGTTTAGTTTCTGAATTGGCTTTACTTAAATGTGTGGATGGTGTCACATTTAGAAAGTATCATGTGTACATATATGTTACGAAGCTTAAAAATGATGGAAATTTTGGATGCGGACAAAACGCAGTGCACCAACTCATTTATAATACCTACATGAGTATTTAGGTACGTACTCGTACAATGCACAATCTATTCTCAAAATAACAGCATTATTGATTTAGGCAACTACTGATTGAAATGTTCAAATATTGAAGTTGATGGCAGTAAGCTGCTTCAAAGTATTGAGACAGTTCTATACTAGTTTGGAGTCAAAATAATAAGAATTTAGAGCTTTCAACACAGTCTGCCTATCTGAACAAATTGTAAGTGTGATCTGCAGAAGTTGCGTCTGATGAACTCCCTGGCATAGTGCTCAATCGCGTATACTTCCGCCAGAAAGTTTGAAGTTGTGGCTGTTCAAACAAATAAAATTCACCAATTAACAATAACATTAATTCCAATTCTTTAATAATAAGTGAATACTATGTCCAAACTAATTTAATTGATATTTAAAATGTGTAGAGTCCGATAATATTGGGAAGCGGGAGAAGATGCCAGCGTGCACATGAAGGGCGTCCGAACAAAAAAGAAAGATCGCTTCATACACGTCAAGCCGGAAACCTCGTACCGGCTGTGGCGATCGTAGAGTCGTTAGCTGTTAGCACGAGCTGCACGCCGCGAGCGATTGGACTGCATGCTGTGACAGTGTTGCCATTGGTGCCTCCACATGGCTATATATATCAGCGCCAACTTCACAGTCTAATTTGGATCCATCTGTATACTGCATAGAATATGACTTTACATAGCTCCGTTCTCCCATGGGAATTTGGGCATGGAGTCCATGACGCTTGTCGCTATATTGGCAAGTATAGGGAATTCACCGATGCCAAGTCTGGAATGTAGATTTAAGGCCTTAGAAGCCGCATCTTTTTTTTTTTATTATTCTATTCGACCCTTACCAACTAAATTAGTGAAGCATAGGCGTCTATTGAAACAACAACGAGTCATCTTACATGGCTGATGTTAATTTGCTCAACTTTTTCCACGTGAGTATTCCAAGTGAACTTTTGATCTATAATAACCTCGAAGTGATTTTTGACGTAAAATAAAGCCTCTTTAAAAAAAAAGAAATTGATTTTTCATTTAGGGTTAGAGTCGATATATTGGGGACCTCCTTTTCTTTAAGGGAATGATTATTGTGTTCTAGAGGTTTACGCTTAGCCCTTCGACGTCGTATCAATCCCAGATTTTGTTAAGGACATACTATCTATATTAGACCGGTTATTGTTGCTCCGTGCCTGCCAATAACGATTATGACTAAATCGTCAGCGTAGCTTTGGGTAAAGTTGGATGTATGTAGGTCGAATATGTATGTAGGGAAGAATACGTCCTTGAGCGCAGCCTTTAATAACCTTAAATGAGTAAATGATTGCCCAAGTTTAGCAACCAAAGTATACTTTTGGACCCTTTTCATATTACAATCATTATTTATTATCTCTCACAATAATACATGCACTATCGGTCTATTGCTGCCTTTCAGCTCGTCGTATAAATTTGGGGTGGCTATGGTCTAGTATTAACATCATCGCTTGTCTTGCTGCAGGTTCACGGTTCGAATCCTGATGTCAAGAATCATCTACTTATTTCGCATGAAAAAAATAAAAAGTCGATCAATTGCGAAAGCTTACGTCAACTCTACTGCGGAAGCATAACATTGGCAGTAGGGTGGTCATATGGCTAAAATGCAACTTGATCGTGATGACGGCATCAAGAGGACGGAAAAAAATACTGTGAATCATAAGCAACGACAATAACAGCAAAACAAAAATACTCCCCAGTTATCTGGACGCCACCCTTGGAGTTCACTGAAATTTAATACCACCTTAGTTTCAAACCAACTACACCAATCTGTCTTTCTCTCTGTCTCTCCCCTTTCCACAAAACGCCCGTGTCTTAAAAATTAGTATAAGGGTATTCATATCACCTTTAAAACGTGCAAATTATAAAAAAAAAAAAAAATAATAATAAATCCAATGAAAAACATGTGATACGTCCTGAGTTTAGTTTTCACATTTCTAAGGAAAACAAAAGAAAGCGCCTTATCCAACTCTTACTTCACAGAAATTTCAGGCAAAAAAAATACTATTTTGTCCCAAGGGTTGTACAAATTTCTTGGTACTAGTTAAGAATTCGTTGTCGCGCTTAAGCTCAATGCTCAATTACACTGTCAACTCTTAATAAATACAAAGCCAATCAAATTGAGTTTTGTTTTGAATTTTTAAGGCACAAATTCATTTAACGGTCTTAATATACAAAGTCTAAAGAGTGAATCATCCCTAGTTTCGAAGATGTGTTGGCAAAAACGAACTACGGATCGTTAGATGCTCAACCACAGTAGATTCGCACAGTTCTAAAATTTTTGAAAACGCTATTGAGTGTCCTACAAGAAAAAATTGTAGAGATTGTTACTTTATCTTGTATAGTTTATTGTTTTGTTTATAAAATTGTTAACAATCGGTTATCTATAAGGTTTACTCCGGTGCAAATATTTTTTTCCAATTATGAGCTCTCAAACCAGATTATTTCTTTCTTAGGCCCAATTAAATTTGCTTAATTCGACTGGACTTTTAGTATGAAGTGAAAAAAAAGTCTGGTTTTAACTTACTTACTCTACTTTACTTTAACTGGCGCTACAGTCCGGGGTGGACCTGGACCTCAACCAACAAGCATCTCCAGCCAGCTCGATATTGTACTAGCCCCTTCCAGTTTTGCACACAAAGTTGGTTGACTTGTATGCGCCACCTTAGGTAAGGTCTTTCTTTACCGCGTCTTCCTTCCGGGATGGATTGTGAAACTTTCCGGGCCGGAGTGCTGATGTACATTCACTCTACATGTCCTAGCCAACTCAGGCGATGAATTCGAATCTTTCTGGCTAGGTTGATGTCTCTGTTAAACTGGTATAGTACGTAGTTGTATATTCGTCTCCATTCCCCGCCGATACGAATTTTTCATTCAAAACAAACAAGGGTGACAAAGTCCTTAACTACCTCAAAAATTTAGCTGTCTACTGTGGTGTTTTGTCCAAGTCATCGAAGTTAACTGTCCTGTTTTTATAACAGAGTATATTTTGTTTTGCCCTCGCTAACCGCTAAACCCATTTCCGTCGGCACACATATTTGTTGTGACAACAGGGCTTCTTGCTATGACAAGATGTGTAGTCTTTCTCCTTAGGTTAGGTTAGGTTAGGTTAGGTTAGGTAACTGGGTGCCCTTGTTGACAGGGTTGTCAACAGCTCACTTAGACCACTATGAGTCCATTGTGCCCAATATTTAGAACCCTGGGAACCTAAAAATTACGATCTTCGACCGCTAGGCTAAACCACCCAGATAAATTTATAAATCTCAGGAGTTTTCGTAGCTCAATGCTACCTAACTCATCCAGCTCTGAAAAGAAGTATCTGCCAAAGGCAAGGCTTCTTTTGTTGGCCAGAGCTGGACAGTCACACAGGAGATGATGAACGAATGCTATTTCCTCTACGTCCCTGCGGCCTCTACAGTAGTCGTTATGAGGAAAACCTAGCCATGCTGCGTAATTGCCTATCACACAGTGTCCTGTCACGACAACAATAGATATACAGATATCAATTCTACTAAGTTCTATAAGATTGATAGATCTCCTTTTGTCGTAGACTGGCCATAATGATTTGGCTGTAGCGCATGTATCTAATCGATACCGGCGTTTGGCTTCCTTATTAGATTCGATGTCTATCTCCCTGTATAGGGTGCTAAGCGGTACATTAGCCTCGGAAAGGGCTCGCGAAGGGCTTATAAGTGAACCTACTCTGGCTAGTTCGTCCACGTTTTTATTACCGGAGATATTCATGTGGACTCAGCACAGCGTCACCGTGTTGCCCACTGAGATAACATCCAGTCGTTGTACATTCATTTTAGAACTGTCAGTAAAGATAGCCAGTTCGTTCTCGAAAGAGACTCTTCCCTCATCCCATTCCTACCTGCTAGGAATTCTAATAGAGTACTTTCGGTTGTAGTTTGGCATGGGGATGATGTAGTCCATTTCCGTCCGGAGTCTCAATACATTCCATCGGTTTAGAATTGAGGCATGACCGTAGGATTTAGCTTTCCATAGACCAGCTTCCCTTAGTCTTAGTGCAGTTTTGGCTGCCGTGTTCCCGCAGTATATGTCAAGTGGATGAAGATTCAGTATTGTTTCCAGAGCTACTGTCGGTGTTGATTTCATCGACCCCGTCACCCCCAGATAGCCTGCAGGTTGTTTGTAACGCTTTCAAGTTGGTATTTTTCTCGAGCGCTTTCTACCAGACAATCGAACCATAGGTTAAAATGGGTCTTACTACCGCAGTGTAAAGCCAGTGTACCACTTTAGGCTTAAAACCCCAAGATTTCCCGAAGGCTCTCCTGCATGCATATAATGCAACGTATGCCTTCTTGATTCGATTGTCAATGTTAGCTTTCCAGTTTAATTTGGAATCCAATATTACCCCGAGATACTTTGCAGTTACTTGAGGTAACAGCTCGACACCATTAATACGAGGCTAGTTGAATTCTGGTATCGATCTTCTCCTCGTGAATAGCACTAACTCGGTTTTCGCCGGAATCACTTTCGAACCCCTGCCCTTGACCCAATTATTCACTAATTTTAATGCATAATCGAGTCGCTCGCTGAGTACCGGGAGGAACTTTCCGGATACCGCTACGTTGAAACCATTCCTTTCAATATATAATATCTCGTCCACTACTAGAAGCCATAGGAGTGGTGAAAGGACTCCGCCTTGTGGGGTGCCCCGCTTGACTCGCTTTCTTCCCCTTATGTCCCCTAGTATGGAGTTGATTCAATCACACACAAAGATTAAATAATACAGTGGGTATCATGCCTCTCACCTGTCGGAGAGGGCAAGGGGCGGATCATCATTATATATAAGTGAAAGTATAGAACATTCGCCAGAATTAAATATAGAACTTAATACAATGCAAGTATGCACTGTAAGTGATAAATTGACACCATTCTTTTAATATCTCGTCTATGTATTGTATCTCAGAAAAAGGTAGAATGCTTTACGATGCGGGTATGCAATATAGCTGTGGCTTTCACTCGGCGGGTAAACCTACTTACTGGCCAACTGATACCAATAAATTACCCGACCTAATTGACTTCTTCGTCGTAAAAGGAATGCGTCGCAATTGTATACGAGTAAAAGTTGAAGAGAACTATGGTCTGTCCTCTGATCATTCTCCAGTCATTCTAACGATGAGTGAAACCCTGATTAGAAAAGAGGTACCAGCCAGATTAACTAACGGAAAAACTAATTAGGAACACTTTAAGAATGCCACTGAAGAACATATAGATCTGATTGTATCACCTAAGACGCCCTACAAACTAGAAATTGAAGTCGATCGCTTCATTGAAACCTTGCAGTGTGCCACCTGGAATAATACTCCAGTACTAAAAAAAAGAAAGAAAATTATGCCCTAAAATATCTTCCGGAAATTAAGTAATTGGTGGAAAAAAAAACTAACTTATTAAATAGATTAAAGATTTTAAAAGTCGTTCAATGTACCTTGAAAATCGAACAGCGGAAAAGAGACTCTAATTATTCGCTTTGGAAAATGTTTCAGGACATTAAAAAACCACAGATGCAAGTCCCGCCAATCAAAAAAAAAAAAATAGTGGCGAATGGGTCAAAAATGGTAAGGAAAAAGCGGAAATCTTTGCAGTCCACCTGGAAGCAACGTTTAAACCGTTCATTGGTCAACCACTCATTGAAAATATGAAAGTAAGGTACATCACACTTGACAACTAAACAATAGCAAATGCAACGCTAGTTGAACTGAAAGAGGAAATAAAGAAATTTAAGCCTAAAAAAACTCTTGGCTACGACTTAATCAAAGGAGACGTTCTCAAGGAATTATCTATGAAAGCTGTAATTAAACTTTTGTATACGCTGCTCGTAGACTAAAGTATGTTCCAAGTCAATGGAAAATCGTGGAAGTTATAATTGTTCCAAAACCCGATAAACCGCCGATTAAAAAAAAGTCGTATAGACGATCTCGTTTCTTCCGATTATATCCAATGTCTTCGAAAGAATATTGCTCAGCCAGTTGCAAACGGTTATAAGAAAAACATATTAATCCCGATTAAAAGTTTAAAAGCTTTTGAAGAAAAGAAGATTTGTTCAAGCGTATTTCTAGATGTTTCTCACGAAGTGTGACATGAAGGCTCTCGCGAATAGACTCTTCTGTGTCAAACACGGTATCGATTATTTAGAATTTAAAGAAATAGCGGCTGCGGTACCGTTAGGAAGTGTTCTAGGTCCACTCTTGTATCTGTTGTATCTGTTGTATACCGTGATATACCACAAAAATAAGGCACCACGCCATTTTAGCGACAGGTACAACTATCGAAGAAACCAATAAAAAGTTGCAAGAACCAATAAATAGGGTAAATGAATAGACACAGACTTTTCGAATCACGCTCAACGAAACCAAATCTGTTCATGTAAATGTTCTTATAAAAAAGTAAATAATTTTCCTTTTGTCAATTCCGCTCGAATTCCTTCTTCAAACGAGACTCATCGGGATGACACTTGACGTAAAGTTTAAGTGGAAGCCGCACGAAGAGGAATTGCTAGCGCACCGTGGTACATAAGAAACAACGATATCTATGGAGATATCGGAATTGCCACGGTAGAACACGAAATTAAAAGCGCGAAAAGACAAAAACCGATTAGAAGGACACGTGAACAATGCAGTTTTATAAATTCTAGATGAGCAAAATTTATTGCGATGTCTATAAAGAACGAAGCCATTCGATCTAACTCGATAAATCACAACCGCGTTAAAATTGCGGAACAAACAAAAACATTCGATGGAAAGATACGAGTACCTGCTAAACGCTTTAATCTCGTTAAATGAAAACTGCTTATTAAGTCAATACTTAGTTGCTGTAAGAAAGAACAGTTTTGAAGGGAGATATATTTAGCGGGTTCAAATTGCACACTACTATGAGCACGCGTTTAAGGTCATAGAGACTTTTTGAAGACTTTTCATCTACCTTCAGTGAAAAAAAAAAAACGACTTGATTCTCGTTGACAAAAATTATTAGGTGCGCAACTAAGTTCTCGCTGTTTTTTTTTTTTTTTGATGAAAAAGCAACTTTACTGTGAAAAATGGAAATGAATCATTTAAAGTATTACCCATCGCTAGCTACAACTTGTTCCCATCTTTCTGGCAGAGCTCGAATACCGTTACGGTAAACCTTTTTTGAGGTTATCCACAAATCAAGCCATTTTTTGATGTCTTCATATGAGCGGAAGTGCTGATCAGCCAGACCATGTGCCATCGAACGGAACACGTAATAATCGGATAGCGCAATATCTGGGGAATATGACGGGTGGGGTAGGACTTCCCATTTGAGCGTTTCCAGGTAGGTTTTAACGGGTTTGGCAACGTGAGGACGAGCGTTGTCATGCTATAGAATCACTTTTTCATACCTCTGCTTGTATTGTGGCCGTTTTTCGCGCAGTGCTCGGCTCAATCGCATCAATTGAAGTTGATACCATTCCCCAGTGATGGTTTCGTTGGGTTTCAACAGTTCATAATAAATGACACCGACCTGGTCCCACCAAATACACAGCATAATCTTCGCAGCGTGAATATTCGGCTGAGCCGATGACGTAGAAGCATGACCGGGCAGTCCCCATGACTTACTTTTTTTTTGGTTGCTGTAATGAATCCATTTTTCAACACCCGTCACGATGCGATGAAGAAAACCCTTCCTTTTTTGCCGCTGGAGCAGTTGTTGACAGGCGAAAAAAAGACGCTCAACGTCCCTTGGCTTCAAATCATAAGGAACCCAAGTTCCTTGTTTTTGAATCATTCCAAACGCATGTAATCGCTTGGAAATGGCTTGACGGGTAGCTCCTAATGCTGAAGCAAGCTGTTCTTGCATTTTGCACGGATCCTCATCGAGCAATGCCTCTAAATCAGCGCCTTCGAAGGATTTTGGCCTTCCTTCACGCTGACGGTCGTCAACATCGAAATCACCGTATTTGAAGCGACGGAACCAATCACGGCACGTTGTTTCACTTAGAGCAGCATCTCTGTAAACTTTTTGGAGCTCTCGATGCGCTTCAGCCGCCGTTTTCTTCGAATGAAAAAAGAAAATCAACACTTCCCGCAAATGACGATTATTTGGCACAAAATCAGACATTTTCACACAACCAAAAGTATATGACGCCAAAAGAAAATCACTAATGTGTCAAAACAGTTTGTTTACCATATGTCTAAGCTCGGTTCATGACGTTTTGGATATGTCAAAATCGACCAGCACTTACTGCTGGAGCCATCTATTGAAAAACAGCGAGAACTTAGTTGCGTACCTGATACTTCAGTTACTATGAAATTATTTTTAAATATACACCTAACGAGCATAAATTAATTAATAATTTAATTAATTAAATTAAGTTAGTTCCATGGCAGCTCGCTTAGAGGACCATATAGATTATTTATTGCCTGTGAAGCACATAACTCTACTAAATGTGAGATTTTATACGAACACATTACATTATTTCTGAATCTACCGATCTTCATGGAGCTGTAGCTCCTTAAATGTCAAATAATCTCTTTCAACCTTTGCCCCTCATATTTCAAGAGAAATCAAATAAAGACGCTATCTTTGCGACAAAAAGTCGCGGTGACATAAGACAAACAAGGCATGACAATCATTCTCAACTTCAAATCTAGATCAATCACAATTGACACGTCCACGTTTACAATCATAGAAACTATAAAAAGCGTGACAGCTTAAACAATAGTTAGGCGCAAATTGAAATCAGTAAAGCGCATTTTATTATTTATAGAACAATCACTCAGAGCTCAACAAATTCCCCATTACGTTGTTAATTATATTAAAATTAAAAGCTGCAATTATAAACGACGTCTGTACCTTGTACTTACAATTACAGCAGCCAGACCACATATGCCTACAAATTGACTGTATGAGTCAGCCCTAACTAATCACCTTCCACCGTACTCACTACAACTCACCTCAACTTGTTATCGCACATAAACCGGAACCCACAAATCTCAACGTTAAAACGTACGTGAAAGCAATTAACATTTATCGCTCGTCTGTCATAAAAATCAACGACAATTGGTTGACAGAAACCGGGCACACGTACCCACGCAGTCTGAATGTGCGTGAAACGACCGACAACAAAGCATTTTCAAGTCGAAATTAATCCGTCCCGATAAGTATCTGAAAACAGAAATCTTCTTTCATTCACAGTCATTAGACTAATTGGTAGCAGAAGCGGTAGACGACATGCGGGGAGGTAACACCAGATTGGCAAATACTTTAACCGGCCACACGCATAGAGAATGTGCCAAAGTAAACAGTAGCAAAGCATAAATTCTATTCCACCTACAACTGTTAGCAACAATCCCAAGCGACAAATTGTCGTCGAGGAATATCCGCCCAAAGGTCGGTACCGTGCCGCCGCCGTCCAGAGATCAATTGTAATGGGCCAAAGTTGTAGGTAGTTATAGCTATTGCTGTATTGTGAAACCTTTGACCTGGTAAGCCAATTAATTGTTAATGTGGTTGTGGTGGTGCTGACATCAACGCTTTCGTCGTGGTGAAAACACTCTTAGATGCTGTAGGGACCTGTATGACACCACATGCGGCTATAACACCTGCTTATGCCATTGAGATGCCACTTAAGATACAGTACCAGAAAGAAACACGAATAGCAACAGCTTTACATCTTAACTAAGGTATGTCGGAGTGGAATAAGTCGTGATGTAACTGCAGTCAGACAAAAAGAGAATTCGAATTCGAAGCGAAGTAACAAGATCAAGGTCGTCGAATGCCTTAACAGATTTGTTGTTGCATTCGGTTGAATTGCTGTTGTGTTAGGTTTTATTTTTTTGTTTTTGTAATTTGTTGCATTTGGACTATCTGTGCTTATGTGTCAAGTACAGTGGGACTTAAGTGGCTTCATGAATTTGTGGGCTTAAAAATGACACGATACTTTGGAAGCCGCGAAGGAATTATTGGCAACGACAATGAACAACTCATTAGAACATTACATAAATACTCGTACGGCTGGGAGTAATTGTCCAATCTGAATTTCAAGAATTCCAAATTGATCCAATTCGGAAGGCATACATACTATATGTATCTACGCTACCTGCCTCCAAAGGTCTACTAATGTGACACCAAACCTTTTACTAAAAAATGAGTGTCAATCTTAATATTGTTGTCAATAAAAAAGTTAGCAATTGGTAATATAAACACGAATTCTTCGTTAAATTTTGCAATAAATCTTCCGTTTTTTAATGTTCACTTAAAGACTCAACACGATTACTGTCAAAGTAGTCAATAGAGCCCTGATTAAGTGGACTGAGGACAGTAATATAATTCCGGATAACCAATTCGGTGTTAAGGCGGAGCACGATACAATACATGCCGCGTCTAGACTGGTATCGGATACTCATATCCAATGGAGCAAAAGCAAGAAACTGTGCCCGGGTGTCTCTGCCTGATTGACTTGGAGAAGGCTTTCGACACCGTATGGTTAGAGGGACTCTTCTACGAGCTGAACGGTTTAAGCATAAGCAAACCACTGCTATACATACTTTATAACATGCTCACCAGTAGACAGTTCATTTTCAAAAATGGCAATGTGACTTCTGCTGGAACATTTCACATCAAAAACGGTCCGCAACAAGGTACGGTGAATTCACCGATCCTTTTCAACATTTACACGAGCGATCTCATAGGATCACTTCACCATGCCATAGCGTATGCAGACGACTTGATCGCGTACAGAACAGGACCAAAAATCTCTTCTCTTGCAACGTGACTTCGACAAGATTCAGCGATATTGCGATGATTGGAAGTTGAACATCAACTTCCACAAATCGGAAACCATTGTTTTTAGGATACCATTGATGGGGCCTCTAGGGATACCAGAAAGAATTGGCGATAGTTCTCAATCATCGGACCGCACAGACAGCCGCTTGCATGTCGAAATGTAGTGAGATACCTTGGGCTCTGGTTAGACCAATATCTATATTTTAACAAACATAAGATGCTACTCTGGTCAGAACCAAAGGTGCTTTTGCCTTTACAAAGAGACTTTTTTATAGCAAGCAACTCGATGCAAGGGTAAAAGTAATCTGTTACACGGCCCTCATTCGGCCCATGCTCGTATATGGTTATCCCTTGTGGTTCAACGTGGGAGCAAGCTTGTTGCGAAAGATTCGGGTGTTTGAGACGGCTTGCCTTCATTTATGCAGAACACCAGAGTCCCAGTACATAAAATTTTATCCCAATGAGGTCCTGTACAATAGGGCTAACCTAATAAGCGTTTCCTGATCAAGCTGACTCGGAGGCATATTGCAAAAGCAATGAGCTCGATGAATAACCTGATCTCTGGGGCTTATTACCTCAATTAGGTACCACGAGAGAGTGCGCCTTAACGGCTTTGTTCCCCCAGAGGCATTCCTCTATCTCAATGAGAAAGGTCTGATCCAGGACAGATTGGCGGTGCCGCTAATCCTCGGACAGCTGCGGATAGGCGACTCATCTTCGAGAGAGACGTCGCACCCAGCAGTGTGGAGCGTCTCCGGTTTAGTAGGTCGGTATCAAGTCGCGATCTGAAGGACGTAGAACATCAGTTCGGACAATTCTGGTGGCTAGCCGAAACAGAGGGAACACCTTCGTCGCTCCCTCACAACCCGGGATAGCCCGCTTAAAGTTGGCAGTTATTTTATGGCCTACTTACATAGCTTAGGTGTAGGTAGTTTTTAGGTTAGGTTTTTAGAGAAAGAAAAAAAAAACAAAAAACAAGCACAGCACTTGGATTTAATAAAAAAGTAAGCATCTTTTCTTAGTAATTAATATAGTTAAAAAAAGCAAATGAAATAATTTTGGTGGGGGCGAAAGCCACCATTTATTTGGCTTATTACAAGCTACAACTAACGTAAGGCTAAAACTTATACCTAAAACTTAAAAAAAATAAATAAATAAAAAACTTAAAACTAAGACTAAGGAGAATGGTGAAAGAGTTCGGTTTTGAGGCAGGGAGTGCTGAGATTAAAATCAAACTGGGTGAGGTTTGAGTTCACTTTTCGCAGCATACGGGAAATTGGTTCATTAGATCCATATGAAATGCGGTGGGACGGTAGATAGGAAAGACGAGGGCATCGTAAATTTCGTGGATTGGTATTGAGGAAAATTCAATTGTAAAGAGATGCGCAATCGACAGAGCCTGAAGAAATCGATGAATGAAAAGAATATCTGCAACATCTCTGAGTTTCTCTAGAGTACTCAGGTTGATGAGATTGAGGCGGTCTTGATAGGGAAGCAAGATAAATGGATCGTTCCGAGAAAGACCTCGAAGGGCAAATTGAAGAAATCGACGTTGAACATTCTCGATTCTGGTCACATGAACTTGCTGAAAGGGTAACAATGCTTGACTGGCGTATTCAAGGGTAATGTAGAGGGATCTGGTCACGTAAGGGTCAGAGAATTCTTTGGACCATCGTTTGACAAAGCCAAGTGATGAGTTAGCTTTACGAATTATCTCATTAATATGAGAACGGCATCGACATCGTTTATGGTTAGAATTAAGAGAAGGGGACCTAGATGGCTTCCTTGCGGAACACCAGAGGTGGCCAAGAAGGGAGTCGATAAGATGGATCTGAAGCGAACTCTGTAAGAACGGTTTTCCAGGTAAGAAGATATCCATTTTAACAATATGGGTTCGAAACCGAGGGCAGACAATTTGAAGAGGATTAAGTTATGAGATGTCTTATCAAAAGCCTTACTAAACAAAAATAAAGACATAGTTTTAAGAATTAGGTTTAGCTTAGAGCGCCCGTATAGGGCCAGTAAGTTAATATAACATAGTTAAGTTAGTTAAGCTAGTTTTAAGCGTTTTTTGTCCAGCAAGTAAGTTAAAATGAATTAAAATTTAATAAAAATGTATTGAAAATGAAAAAAAAAAAATGACGGTTACTATCCATTTGTCTGCATATCTGTGACTTTTGGAATATTTGGCCTACAGAGCTGAAGTAGTACACTGCGTTTCAACTGAATAGGTACGGTTTTTTTTTTTTTCTTAGAGCAATTAAGGCTAATACCTCCTAATTTTTGAGTATTTATGAGTTGTTGGCTTCACATGTTTGAAGATTGTTGTGAATGCATGGAATTCACACTGTCTCTATCACTCTATAAGTTTTAAAGCGTGTTTCTGTACCCTGTCTAGAATATGCAGAACGGTCTTGGGTGGACCAGACCAGATGTAGACATTATATTCCAGCTTTGGGCTGAAGAATGCCATATAAATAGAGGCCAGATCAGACAGGGTAAAATATTTCTCGCACCGCTTAAGGAATCCTAGATATTTTGCAGCATTTTCAGCTACCTCGAATATGTGACCGTTCCATCGAAGATGGTTATTAATACACATACCGAGAATGGCAAGTCTTTCGGTTTCAGCGTTTTTTTTTATATTATTTAGCGTATGGCGCGATACGATACGAGATTTACATAGAGAGTGATATTTAATACATATTGCACAATTGCGCTAAAACTTAGATTGGATGTCTAGATTTTGCAGCCACTGTATTGCAGCATTGAAGGGACTGATAAAATCGGCTGGGTCGCCTTGCTATTTTCGGATTGCGCATTTAGTAGTCACGTGCTTAATGTTCTGAATTACTCCTCCACAGAGATTAACCCACGTTTTTCTTGGAAGGTCGTAGCCAGCGGGTATGACGGTAGGATCTTATATGCGGAACACATCATTCGCAGAGCAGGAGTGCCATTCGCTCGTCCAGACTTCCGATGCGTTAAAGTTGTTGCTTCTCAGATTTTGTGGCAGCTTCAAGGGTGGACGGCGCGTTTTGACGAGTTTGCTATTTACCCAGATTGAAACATGAAACTTCCGTTTTGCTCATGCTTGGGCATAGCCTCCACTTCTTCACAGATAAGAGCTTGGTGTGGAAAGGTTTTCAGTCAGGGTCTCTTTAGTATGAGCCATACTCTAGTGTTGGGTGGCAATTGCAAGGTCGTCAGCGTACGCAAATTTTTTACATAGTGTATCTGGGAGGTCGTGTTAGTTTTCTTGGCCTGCTGGATGTGTCGTTAGGAAATACTTGGAATATTCTTTCGCTCAATATTTTGTTCAGTATCGAAGCCGTTTTAGTACATGGTACAACTTGCAGGAGCTTGAGAATAAGCCCATCCCCTCAGACAGTGTCATATGCTGCGGTTAGGTCGATAAATGCGATGTGTGTTCAATTTCCCTTGATAGCAGGCTTCAATATGGGTTGTAAGCACTAACACTTGATCCACGCATTTTTGGCGGCGTGCCCGTATCCATCTCACAGTGCCATTTAGGTCTTTCGAGAACCTGTCCCATATGGCTTCGTTGAAGTTCCATCTTGGTTTGGATGCAGATTCCACGATGGGTATTTGAATGCTACTTTCGATGACTACAGGACTGTGGTCTTTGGTCAATGTTCCTGCTTGCAAATGTGAGATGTGGGTTGTAGTCTCTATTCCATCGTCTCGAACGGAAGGACCCAGCATACTTTGCGTCAAAGACGACGTGTATGTGGTTGATCTCGCTCCATTCCTGTAGTCTTAAGCCATTCAGGTCATTATTTTCGTACCTCCAGGATGTGTGGTGGCTGTTAAAATCACCAGTAAATATTGCTGGATGGTTGTATAGAGGTAGGACATTTTGCGGTCATGAGGTGAGAGGTGGTTTGTAAATATTGATGACCTGTATGCCAGCTATTTCTGTGGTGGTGGAGAATATGTTGTTAGCGGAACTTCGTTTGGATAAGTTTTGCGTTTCCAATTCCATTTCTAAAGTATGTGGCAGATCCGTATGTTTGGTGGTATATCACCTCGATTGCTATATACTCATTTACCGTACCTCTTTTCCGGAAGTGTGTTTCTTGTGTAACTGATGGTCCGAATCTCTTTGTCAAGGGGCTCTTAGAAATGCTATTTTGTAAGTGAGCTTGTGTTGGCTGCATTCGGTTGTTTTTATTTGCCTTTTGTTTTCTTTTTATATCTACGTTGCCAGGAGATCGTTAGATGACGGTTGATTGTTTGGCAGCCTTGTTTTGATAGATCATTTAGCGTTACCCAGAGTGCACCACAGGGAGGCGATCTATCGTTGCACTCCGGTTTCAGCGATGCAAGTACCATTCATGAATAATGGCTGATAATTTTGGTTTCGCTTGAGAGACAGAAGACAACATTGTGTTTTAGAAGCATTAAATTCCACTCTTTAGGTCGAACGCCATTTGATTATGCTGCCCAGGTCGGAATTTAATGTGTTCCTCTACTACGACCGAAGAGCAAGGACGTGAGTTAGAGGACGAATATGAAAAACTGAGAGTATTGTCATCAGCGAAGGATAAAAAGTTGTGGACAGGAAATCATTTATAAAAACAAGAAAGAGAGTCGGAGACAAAACAGAACCTTGGGGAACACCAGCATTTATTTGGTGAATTGTATTGAACGCCCTGATAGGTAATTTCTAATCCATTGAAGAAGAGACTCATCGACGCCATATGCACACATTTTCGACAAATCAGCCAGATGCCAAAGTCTGTCAAATGTTTTTGAAATATCAAGCGGAACCATCTTAGTTTCGCCGAAGTAATGAAGAGATTGGTTCCACTTCTCGGTGAGATATGCCATCAAATCACCAGTGGACCTACTGCTACGAAAATCGTACTGCCGGTCATTTGCTCACAATTTATCAGCGTTTGCATGACTTTGGAAAGGAAAGCAAGGTGCGATGGGTTCGACAGGGTGCAAGGAGCCCAGAAAAGTAGAATAGACAAAAAAGCTTACGTGGAAGAACACCTCTTCAAAATTATGGGGGAGATACAATCTGGACTAACGGATTTGTGTATATTAAGACCTTTGAGTAATCCTGCAACTGTACGGGTGCGAAAGTGAACATGTCCAATAGAAAATTTGATGCGCTCTAGTACAGGCGGAGACAAAGCATTATCTGGCAGAGTGGAGTTCGCTGCAAAGTGAACAGTATGCATATTGGCTCTGTCTAAGGAGCTGATAGCTGGAATATCTTTGTGAATGAACGTAGGGATGGCAGAGGAGACAGAATTTTTAATATTTTTGATAAGACGATGTTAGAAAAACACATAAAACAACCTATGACTTCAGGACGGTACGCAATCCGAAAGGGGACAATAACTGCATATAGTCAGTCCTGACTTCTTGAAATACCCTACGAGTATGTGTATACATATATTAATAAGGTAATGTATGCTGGTATTTCTGTACATGCACGCATTCATATAGCTATATATCTAGCGTTTTTTCTACGTACGATGAAAAACCCATCACACGAGGTTATATAGGAAGGCGTCGAAAGAAATGAAATTCAAATTTCGTTTCAAACGATTTGCTTCTCACTCTATTATAAAGCCATTAAAATAACCAAATTCATTTCTAGGTGATTATTCGCCGAAGCGCATTTCATTGATCATTTGTTGGTACATAGCTGGAAATTATTCTCCAAGTCGTTAAGCGCATTCCACGATAGCGAATACTTTAGTCGGAATATATAGGCAGTGTGCCTAGTTAGTGTATATATGTAGTTATGTACATTTGAAATATATACATACGTGTTAATGTACCTACTTTCACTTCCAGTAAGCTCTAATATTTGAGAAGAGTTGACAACTAAGTGAGCTACTTCTATGGCTATTTAATTAGAGCCAGTTCCATATTTCTTGTGAGTCGAAGCTCATATCACTCTCAATCGTGAGTCGTCAGTGACTTGTAAAAACGGAAAACCGAATACTGACATTTAGGGCTGCCAGGATTTTCACATAACCTTTGACATAAAGTTAGGTACTTGAGCTGATGGAGAAGAGGTTCGGAGTTTCTTCATAAAATTTGGATACTCACTGAGTTACCTATAATTTAAGTTCTGATCAAACTCGAAAATTATTATTTCGAAAACATGAATCTGTAATCTTCATTACTAGCAATCGAAATCCCTATCCACTGTTCGCCTCCACTGTTAGTAATCGTTACAATTCAAATATGTACCTAAGCAAGAGACAGCTACAACGAAAGCGAAACTTAAATGCCCCCACTGCCCCCAGAGAGAGAGAACGAAACATAGAAAGAAACAAAATAAGAAAATCTTGTTTACCTAGGGGAAACCTAACTCAGATTCAGTTCCACTAGGCAACTCACGGTCGATAGTCGATATATCAGCACCCAACGACGGCTACATATCACATGCTTCGAACGTTTCCGTACTCTAACCGTACCGCCTTAAGCTAGACTCCGGAAGACCCGGAAACACTTTTAATTTGTGTACCTCACAACTTGCACACATTCTCAATTTATTCACAAGCTTGCATCGCGTATCGCATCGAATTGAAAATTGGTAGTTGGCACCAATTAAGCTCCAACGCAACTAAAAGATATACCCGCGAACGGGAGGGAGATACTTGATAATGCTAATTGACTATAGTTGTGGCCACCGTACTAGTCACCATCGTTGTTTTTGTTGTTATTGTTCGCGGTTGTGTTTCTACTAATCCGCGACTACAACGACCCCTATAATTTTTGCATGGTACTACGAAAGTTTTATGTGTTATTTTTTTTGGTTTCGGCAAGCCTAGTGTCAGTTACAGCGGTCCAGTGTAAAACGGTCCGTACCGCTGCGTCCAATCAAACAAAATCTGTCCGGTTGTTTCAGTAAAATGTTCAGTTCGGTGCTAAGTGCCTTTGTGACCTGTTTCTTTGCGGTTTTCGTCAATGGCAGCCTTGAAATAGTGCACAATTCCAGGTTAGTAGATAATAGATACAATGCTGTTCCATAAAACGAGGGATGTGTGTGCCCGTCGTCAATTGAACCTTGCACGGTGAAGTCAGTGTAAATATTAGAATGCGTGTGAGGTACACTGGGGGAGTGGGGTATGGAACTATTTCGAGATTCTGCAGCTTTGATAAGAGTCTTGCTGACAATGCGTGCAGTGACTATCAATCAGTGGAAATTTGTTTGCCTTCGGTTGTGGCGATGTACATTTTGCGTGTGACTGGCTTGTGGAAGCTGGAAGTGTAGCGTTCTCTATTCGAAAAGGGCCTCCATGGCGATTGATAAAAGGCGGATGGACTATTGTAAGTGGGTGTATGTGTTTGCATTGAAACCGTTTGGGGTTGACAGAATTATGTACGGTGCAAACCGGAAATGTTTCATTTTGAAATTGATTCCGGTAAATATTTGCATTCCCTGTGCAGTTGCGGTGAGGGTTGATTTTGTATCCGTCGTCGTCGGATGGATGGACTATTGGATGGAAGTAGTGATGACAATGAGTTACATTGTCGGTGTGTGCCGGAACAACGGGTTTTCGTTTGTCGAATTTGTCATCAATGCGGTGTGAAAGGGTATACAGTACCTACTTGTGATGACCTAATTCAAAGACGACTTTGATTTTAAACGGAATTGGTTTACTTCTCGCGTGGATAAAACGGGTGAAGGATAATAAAGATGGGGAACTGTATATTGGAAATTAATGTTCCGTAAAGACTGAACGTGTAAATGAGTGTGCATGGGAATTAAGGAGAATTTACTGGAATCACCAAAGGAAATTAATTTGGTTGTCATCCTTGTTACTTAAAGTTCATTACCGAGGCTATAGACTAAAAAAAGTTGAATTTAATTAACCCAGCCAATATAGTCTAGACATTAGTTATGCATTGGGTATTGATGCATAGCGATGTGCTATCCTATATCACCTTCCAAGGGAGGGGAAGAGGCAATGACTTTCGTTTTTACCTGCGTAGGTACTATCACCTATGTATATCTGTTTGCTTTTACCGTCTTAATATTTGACTCTAAATTTTCTTTCGCTGTCTTTAAAATCTAATGTGCGTTATGGTGTAAAAGTTGCTTCCGTTGTCATACTGTATTTAAGTAAGAATGTAAGAAATTTACTTTTACTTGTGGATACGTTAGCGTACACAGGAGGGTAGGGAATTGTTTCAATCAATTATTGAAAAATAGAAGAAGAAATGTGTACCTTGTAAGAGTATGATAATTAAATACGTATTTTAATTTTTCCGAGTGAATAATGTGAGATTAAGTGGCATGTTGCTGTTTTTTTTTTTTGCGTTGTGGCTGTATAACTCAAGAATGATCGAATCGATTTCGATGCTGTTTGCTTTGTTGATTAGGTAATTTTTTTCAGAATATTTATGGATAACTGAACCTTACGCTCCGCTCTATAAAAGTTGAGAAATTATAAGAGATTAACAAATTTTAGATTAAAATTTTTTATTTCCCTTTTTCCGTGTGTTTAGATATTTACAAGTGTTCATTGTTATGTCCTTGTGACAGGGCAAACAATTTTTTTTTTTGTGTTGTCAACAAATTTTGAATTTTGGATTGTTGTGATGAATTCTTTATAATTAGTTTGAAGAAATTATTATATTCTACATAATCGTGTGATAATTATATGAATCTTTTTGCAAATGATTTGAGATTTGGCCGAGATTTAAATAGAGAAATCTAGTTGCCGGATTGCCACCAAAAACAATCATCAGCCATTTCGAATATTTTTTAAATGCTTATTGTCAGTGAAAAGAACACTCTAGAGACGCTTCCAAATTTCAATCAAATTTCGGATAACAAAAGGAAAACATTTTTGAAATGATTCGGAACCCGTTCGAGATGCTAATGAAGAAAAAGAAATCTGAGTTCTACATTAGTGAAAAATATTACATTTAACGTGGAATTTTGTTGTACATTAATTGCGTGGTTGTCAGGTTCGTTATTTTCCCCAAAAATATGAATTTGTCAGATGTTAGCGAGAGGTGAAGGCGTGAAGAAATTTGTTAGTGTTTTATTTAGCTTTTTCTGAGATTCGAAACTGAAGCACTCGCTCAATAGTTAACCGCACTAATCTCTGAACCACGTCGGCCAGTATTCAGTGTAGCGGTCACAGGTTTCACACTATACTCAAAAATTAGCCAGTATTTTACGGATAACTTGTAAAATTTATGAATTTATTAAAGAAATCTGGATAACACAGTAAATCAGTTACTTAAAAATGGAAATAGTGAAAATATGTATTGTATAATCTACAGATACTCTTACTAAAATGATTAAAGATTCAGTAGGAAACCAACCAAAGCAACTAAATATACAATTTAAGCAAAAATGGTACGATATGAATTGTAACAAAGTCAGGAAAAAATGCTTCAAACTGCTGAATCTATAGAGAAAAATAGAAAATTACGATACAATGCAAAAGCTTAAAACTGCTAAAGAAAACTATAAAAGAATATGAGAGGTTAAAGAAAATTTAGAAACAAAGCTAAACACTATCAAAGATGCTAAGGATTGGTGGCCTTTTGCTAGGTATCTACAAAATAAAAAGTTTAAAGTTGTTACACACTTAAGAGCCGGAAGTTTCAAAGAGGTGTTTTGAGGTGTTCTTCTATGCTGGCAAAACCTCCGCGTAAGCTTTTCTGTATCCTTCAGGATTCTTTCCGAGTAGATGGAAAACAGCATTTGTTTAGCCTATCCCTAAAAAAGACGAATCTTCCTTTCTGTCCAATTACCGACCCATTGACTTACGTTCCTTCTTTCCAAGGTCATGGAAACGCTGATAAATCGTCAGCTTATGAAATATCTCGATTCACGAAAACTCCTTAATGACCAGCAGTATGGTTTTCGTAGCAACAGGTCCACTGGTGATTTGATGGCATAACTCACCGAGAAGTGGAACCAATCTCTTCATCACTTCGGCGAAACTAAGATGGTTGTCAAAGGCATTTGACAGAGTTTGGCATCAGGCTATTTTGTCGAAAATACGTGCATATGGCGTCGATGAGTCTCTTTTTTAATGGATTAGAAATTACCTTTCGGGGCGTTCAATACAATTTGTCTTGGACGGCTTCAAGTCTGCAAATCACAAAAAAAAAAATGCTGGTGTTCCCCAAGGCTCTATTTTGTCACCCACACTCTTTCTTATTTTTATAAATGATCTCTCGTCTGTGTATTCTCATCCAATCCATTCCTTTCCACATTCGTTCCCTAACTCTCGTCCTTGCTCTTCAGCCATAGAAGAGGAATGGCAACGTTGATATGTTAAACACAATAACTTCCGACGTGGACAGCATAATCAAATGGGGTTCAACCAACAGAGTGGAATTTAATGCTTCTAAAACGCAATGCTGTCTTCTGTCTCTCAAGCGAAACCAAAACCCTCAACCATTATCCATGAATGGTACTTGCATCGCCGAAACCGAAAGACTTGCCATTCTCGGTATATGTACGAGTATTAATAACCTTTTCGGTGTGGTAAATGCAATTTTTTGAGGAGACAATCTCTTCATTTGCCTGAGTCGACTCTAAGCAAAAACAAGCAGCCTGCAGTGAAGTGTTGGACCCGCTACTAATACGGGTAACAAAAAAAAATTACTCAATCAACAGCGCCAGCCAATTCAGTCTCTGATGAAAAAGTATCTAACGAATTTAGAGGAAGTAAGTAGAGAGCTTCTGCCATCGTTAACAACACTGCATGGAGAGAATGCTGATCTTAAAGCAAAAATCCACCGTCTTGGGAGCAAACAACATTGAAATTATTGGAGAACCTAATGTTGACGAAAGCAACTCCAAAAGTGTAGCGCAAAAAAATATTTCGAGATGCCTTGGGAGTAGATGTAGCTGATGATTAAATCAACAAACGCTACGTGAAAGAGGTTAAAACAAAGAAAAAAACCGATGAGAATGGTCTCTCTTCAAGCAAAAGGATCATCTGTCTATACAATTTTCGGAGCTGTCTCTCAAACAAATTTTTCTTTATTCACCAGAATGTCAGAAGCTTGAGAGAGAATTTTGCATCTCTTGTAGCTCACTTAGACTCTTTTGTTTGCATTCCCGACTTTGTTTTTGTATCTAAAATTTGGATTTACAAATTCGAAGTAAATGATTATTTAGTTTACCGGGATTTAATTTTCTTGCCAAAACAAATGAAAACTATGCAGCGGGAGGTGTTCCTTGTTTTGTTAAGCAAGAATATGATTGAAGCGTTGTAAGTCTAAAGGGTCCAAGTGCCAATTTCATTATTTAGAGATATAACAAAAAAAACATAATAAAACAGTCAATCCAATGAAATCATTATTTATTTAACTTATATCAATTAAACACATATATTTTAACTTCAAAAAGTCGTAGGGAAACTAAAAAAATAAGAATTCACAGAAGTAATACAAAGTAAATATTCATTACTTTAGAAGCTTTATTTTCGGTGGGTATCTATGGTAGTATGTCCTTCAAATCTTTCAATTTTTCTTTTGAAATATTATTTCGAGCTTCTAACGCTGGCAAACTGCAGTTTTTTAATTGGTTTGGAGACTTGCCTTTTTTGAAAATGTTGACACTGTCCCACGGTATTGAGTCATTCTGCGATTCCATTAAATCAACACGAGGCAACTTATCTTTGTCGATGCGAATCTAAGAAATAGTTGATATTTTAAGCTTTGTTGTATTTAAAATATCCGTGGAAGCCTTGTTTAGGTCTATAAAGTCATTTTGGTTCAAATTAAACACTTCAAATGAATTTTTGTGGCATGATTCTCGTATCATTTTTTCCACATCCTTTGGTTCAAAACATTTAACTACTTTCTTTCTCTTTTCTATTTGTGCAGGACATGAAGGAGTGACATGAAGGAGTGACCACTGACCAAGTACTTACGATCAATAATATCATAAATGCTATTAGCTACTAAATAGATCAAGGCAAAAAGAACCATTCTGTTCTTGTTCTATCCTATGCAGTTATCACTCCAAATAACTGCATG
Source organism: Pocota personata (assembly GCA_963082735.1). Classification (NCBI taxonomy): domain Eukaryota; kingdom Metazoa; phylum Arthropoda; class Insecta; order Diptera; family Syrphidae; genus Pocota; species Pocota personata. The sequence continues at coordinate 41,003,182 of OY720429.1, read as the reverse complement.
CTTTTTTAAAGTTTTAGAAGACATCATCTTTAGTACCTTGATTATGCAAGAGTCGACCTCGTTACCATCTCTTCCCGCATATGACTCATTCCAGAGACAAATGTAAGCTTGTTGATTGTCAGCAATATGAACGCATGGGTTGTAGCATGTAAGTTGCCTGCTGTAAAACATTTGGCTATGAGTGTTGATATGAAAATACATTGTTGCATATCCATAGCCATCGTTATTGTGCTGCTAGCAGGAGACTGAGATTTTATTGAATCAGATTTCATAGCTTTTTGTGCACTCTCAGCGTTACGATGATGTATTTCAAGCACTACAGTATATTTCGTTTTATCTCTTCCTTCTGAGCTTTTTACTTTTGCGTGCAACAAATCGCACTTTGCACACGTATCGGTTCTTGGACGTCCAAACTTCAAAAAAGGAAATTTATTTTTGAAAGTTAGGTAGTAGAATCTGTAGTTAACATAAGAATCAGGGTATTTTTCTTTAAATGCCATGAACAAGCGGTTAATATTTAAGTCAGGGCTTAGGTACAACTTTTGGGTATCATGTCGACTATAATGACTTTCCTGATATGGGAATGATTTAATGTGTTCTAATACAGGATTTTCTATATCGGCAGTAAATTTTCTCGGCTTGTTTCCTGATCCACAGTTGTCTTTATAAATATTTTCTCCACCCTTCTTTTTCTCCAACAAAGTCTGTACTTTTTATGGCTTATTGCAAATGCTGCTTTAAAGGCTTTTCTGCATGCCTGAATGTGATTACCGGTGCCATTAGGCAACGTATAGGCTGCAGACGTCTGTCTGCGACTTTCAGATTGATATGCTCCGTGGCGTCTTCGACCTCCGCACGGATACAGCAACAAACCCTTTTGAGCGAAAGTTCGTTGGCTTACTTAGTACCCGCCATAACTTTGGTGGTGTGTGGGTAAGATTTCGAAAGAAACAGGCACCTAAATCCATTTGGATATTATTAGGCTTGGCACTTAGACCACATTTCCCTAAAAAAATTTACTTTTGATTTTTTGGCACTTAGATTTACAACCCTTCGATTGTGTTATTTCAGATTTAGATTTCCTGAGCGCCGATATCTTGAAACTTTTATTCAAGAGTAATAAAGAAGTCTTTGTTGTATTATGCGGCTATAGACTTACATACATACAGTGTTTCGGTATTTATGTAAGAATTTTCTAATCTTCTGGATTAATTACCCAAAAAGCTCAAAAAATTTAATTATTCTCGGTGATTTTAACGTAAATATTTTAGAGAATAGTGCTTTTAGTTCGACTTATTTATCCTTGCTGTCTTCTCATGGGTTGGCTATATTTGTTGCCGGTTTACTAATGTTTCACTAAGTTCTTTTGAAAAATGTGTTTTCGATTTGAATATCACTGACCACACTATGACAGGCTTATTGGTCAATACCTCTAAAATTAAAAATAGTATTGACTCTAGTTCGTCTGACATGGTAACTAGCATAGACTATAGCTCAAATCGATTCCTTGTTTCGAATTATGGCTAAAAGTTTATTCTGAAAGCTGCGCCTCTAAGTCTTATAACATATTCATTAAAACTCTCTCTAAGCATATTATTAATTGTAGTTACAAGGTGTTTTGGGGGGAGCCATGGGCAATCCGTACTCCAAATGTGTGGTGGAACAGCAACCACTTTTCGTACCAAAAAAAAAACCGAATCACGATAAAAACAAAATTTACTTTATTAAAATATTCTTTCTAAACTTATATAAAAAAAGCTAATTGATGCTCGGGCACATCCTACTCGTTCGAGACTTGTCAGTGAAAGAGAACGAACAAAGGAAAAAAATGGCTGACATGACTCCCGGAAAAGGAGTATATACGCAAATGAGTGAAGTGAGTGGGGATCGATCAACTTTGGGTGTAATTGACACGTGGTACCATCTGTGTATTCAACGCAAGATGCGCAGTGGATTGAGCTAAGTTTGGCTTAAACACAAGGTAAACTTTGAAAAACGCTTAAAAATGCTAAAACCCTGGATTACAAGCTGTTTATTAAAGAAAATACATATAAAAAATAGGCTTAGAGTTAATGTGCAGTACATCCACAAAATTGTAAATTAAAAACTAGATATAAGAAATTGTATTCACAATTAAAAAGGGAAACTCCATTATGCCGTGATATGAGTTACTATAGCAATCAATTTCGTCTTGCCAAAGGAAATCTTAGGGGTGAATGGCAGGTAGTAAATAACATCCTTAATAAATCTTCTCTCTTGAAAAGAACCATAAATATTTGTGAAGATGATACTGTAGTCTCCGATAAAAATGTTATAGCCGACAAATTTAATATTTACTTTGCTACAATAGCTGAATCACTAAAGGCACTTTCCAACTTACAGACGTGTAGTCATTTCGGTATTCACGATGTATCTTTTAATGAAAGTGCTTTTTTCTTCGAGCCAATAACTGCATTAGAGCTCTTGAAAAGTATTGGTACTTTAAAAAATTCGAACTCTAAAGGTATTGACGGCGTATCAAATCGAATTTTAAAGAATACGAGTATTGCATGCTTTATAGTCGATGTCCTAGCGCATATTTTCAATATAAGTATTCTCTCTGGGGTTTTTCCTGAAGAGCTGAAATGTGCGGTTCAGGTCTTACCTGGAAAATAGATCACAAAGAGTTAAGATTTCTCATCAATCTTAACTCTTTGTGATCTATTTTTCAGGAGTGGAATAAAGTATATTACTCTGGGGGTACCCCAAGGCTTTGTTTTGGGACCCATACTTTTCTTAATTTATATTAATTATCTTTTTGGGTTAAACTTCAGTGGCGTTCTCACTGCATTTGCAGATGATGTGGATTGTGCCAATGCCACGGATAGTCCCTTAAATCTAATTTGTAATATAAATTTTGACTTAGGTTTACTACTAATCTGGTTTGTAGAGCATAATCTGGTAATAAGTTCCAAAACAATAATTATGTTTTCTAATTTGTCAGGACTAAATAACTTTGAGGCTGATTTTCTCTACCATGCACCTGAGTGCCAAAAATTTAAACTGTCGAGCTGCTCTTCTTTCCTCCCTTACACCTTTTTTAGCAGTCTCAACTGCAGCGATAAATGTTTCCAAATTGAGAAAGTCGATGAGTTTAAATATTTGGGGCTCATCATTGACTCGAAGAATTTACTATGGTATTGTAACATAATGTAGCATAATAACTACGCCCCGAAAAGATGCAACACATTCCGAAGTGTCTTTTCATTCGAGGTTCGTGTACGGATTATGTCTAAGACGACGTCGCGGAATTAAGAGAGAATTATAACCGCAAGAGATTATTGGCTGCGGCTGTCATCTTGGAATTATTACATCAGAATTTTCTTGTTCCAGTGGTCGAAGAATTTGCTAGAAGTTTCTGGCTATCAGAAATGCGACTATATAAGGACAGATGGCGATCGAGGCAAGGCAGTTGGTTTTCGAACCGCACGAAGAGATTGGAAAAGTGATAATAGGCGAAGTTGTAATTTTGTGATAAATTGAAAGTTAAGAGTTAACAAGAAGAAGGTAATTAGTTTGGATTTGTGAATTAAGTAATTGGAATGAGATAAAGTGATTTGAGAAGTAAGAGACCTTGTAAGGAAAGAATTTGCGAAGAACAGTATAGTGTGAACTTGAGTTGTTCTATAGACTAGAAAATAAAGAAATAATCTCACAGAATAGCGTTTTATCTATTCGAGCCGTAGCTCGCATATTACAGTATCTTCGAATCCAAGTTGCAGTATGTTATTGGTTGCTGGGGCGGAGCTTATTTTAACAAAATCGCCCTAATTGATTTTACAAAAATATATCTTAAGAAAAATATGCAGAAAACATAGGTTGTATTCAAGTCTTCCATTATTTTAGACAGTTGAAAATTCTACCTGTCTGAAATTTATATTGTGCTCAAGATATTTTATTTAAGAACATGCAATCTAAATTTTATAATATTTGATAATTATGAAAGCCAAATAATAATTTCCTTTCAATATAACTTTATTTAAACTTAGAGCAAATCGTACATCAGCTTTCTACACAGTCCGACTAACTACTGACCCTGCCGTCGAAGTGCAGCCTCCTTTTATTCTCTAAGTTGGACCATGGTGAGTACCACTTATTGCAGTGGTTCGCTGGTTAGCCCATCATATTCGCCAATAGCAAGCTGGATTGCTGTCATCGTCCGATGGAGGTGCGGTTAAACGTTGTGTCAGTCGATGTGGTGTGATCTGGTGGTATGATTTCTTGTTATGGGTTGCGTGGTTGGATCTGGTGTGGAACGATGTGGTGTGATGGGGCTTACAATTATATTTTGCGTGGTAACTTTCTCAATCTTGTCTCTTTGCCTAATTTTCGCACTACAGCATTTCGTAATTCTTATACAGTGGCATCCTGCCGTTTGTTTAATCAGCTTCCACAATCAATCAGGATACTAATACTAAGACTACCCGCTACGTTTACAAGGCACCTAAAAACGTGGCTTTTAAACTTAGATATCGTAAACTTGGAATCACTTCTTAATGTTCAGATATAGTGAATTCTGATATTCTGGTTTAATAATTTTTCTCGTCACTGTTTTTAATGTTTTTTATTTTTTCTTTTTCTTTTTAACCAACTTTTTCTGGCTAAATACTTTCTTAAATTTATATTCTTTTCAACTCGCTTGTTTTGGTAACTTTTTTTTTTTCTTTTATTCAACTTTTTTTTGTTTATAAGGGTCACCCCACCCACTGTTATAATGTATCTATTGTCATGAATTTTGAAAGGGCATTTAACACTATTTTCATTTTATAAATATAGGTCGCCAAAAATGCTGCAAAATGTCTAGGATTCCTTAAGCGGTGCAAAAAATATTTTACCCCGTCTGATTTATAAGGCATTCATCCGCCCATAGCTGGAATATAATGCCCACATATAGTCTGGTGCACCCAAGACCGTTCTGCACATTCTAGACAGGGTACAGAATCGCGTGTTAAAACTTATAGGTGATAGAGACATTGTGAATTCCATACATTTACTTGATCATCGGAGAAATGTCGCATGTTTCTCCCTATTTTATCGTTTTTTTCATAAAGAAATGCTCCAGCGAAATTGCCATGCGACATGCTTTGAATGCACATCAGTTCACCATAACGAATAACTTCGGTCGTGCTCTTAAATATAGTAATTCGTTTATAAGCCGAACGACACGAATGTGGGATGATCTACCAGGTTCTGTATTTCCCCATCACTACAACCTTCAAACATTTAAAGCCAACGTGCACAGGCTCTTCCTCTGTTCCTCTTCTCCCTTTTTCCTAAACGCCCGTGCCCTGTAAAAATATAAGGGTATTCATAATGCCCTTGTCGCGGGCAGATTATAAAAAAGTACTGTTTGTAGGTTGTAGATTGGTTATAGGGGTGCACGTGCACTGTGACTTTTATAGATCTACTGTGCTCCCCCGACTTGTAGCTCAAGTCGATGATATACATACTCTTGGTCTTAGAGCATCTCCTCCAGTTCAATTGCATTGATGAACCAGAGTATCTTGAGTGGATCCAATGATGGTCGATATTCCTCTGATAGTTGGTAGGCATCCAGATGGTTCCTTCTTTTGTGGGTCAGTGCTCCATATTCTTTAAGTAGATGCCCTGGGGTTTCCTCAACGTCCCCGCAGAATCTGCAATTTCCATTTATACAGACTGCGCCTAAATTGGTATTGGATATCAAATGGAACACAAGCAAGGACAAATGCACGGATGCCTGCCTGATTGAGTTGAAGAATGCCTTTGACACCGTATGGTTAGATGGTCTCTTTTACAAGTTGAGCAAGCTGGGTATATGCAAGCCGATACTGTACATGATTTATAATATGTTCACCTGTCGACAGTTCATTCACCGATCATCTTCAGCATTTACTTATACTCTTCACCATGCTATGGCGTACGCAGACGACTTGATTGCGTACAGATCCGGACCAAAGATCGAGGTCATAGCAATTCTCTTGCGATATAACTTCGATAATATTCAACTATATTGAGACGACTTGAAGGTGGAGATCAACTTCCAGAAGTCGGAAACCATACTGTTCAAGAAGCATTTGGTTCAACGTGGAACCAAGCTTAATGGAAAAGATTCGCAACCAACAGCCACCGACCAAAAAAAACAATTGAATAAAATCAAGTTTCTCCAACCACTACATCAAAAATGGGTTTCTGCTTGGTAGTACAATGAGCCAAATATCAAGTCTGAGTGCTTTGGCATTTAGAAATTTCCTTTAATAAAAAAAATATTAGGTGCGCAACTTTGTTGAAAATGCAACTTTTTGTGAAAAAATGGTTACAAATGAATCATTCAAAGTATTGCCCATCGCTAGCTACAACTTTTTCCCATCGGTAAAAGTGTTCATCTATTGAGGCTATCCACGAATCAAGCCATTTTTTTATGTCTTCAGGAGCGGAACTGCTGATCAGTCAGGCCATGTGCCATCGAACGGAACAAGTAATAATCAGATGACACAATATCTGGGGAATATGGCGGTGGGGTAAGACTTCCCATTTGAGCGTTTCCAGGTAGTTTTTAACGGGTTTGGCAACGTGAGGCCGAGCGTTGTCATGCTGTAGAATCACTTTTTCGTGCCTCTGCTCCTATTGTGACCGTTTTTCGGGCAGTACTCGGCTCAATCGCATCAATTGAAGTCGATACCGTTCCCCAGTGATGGTTTTGGTTAGGTTTCAACAGTTCATAATAAATGACACCGACCTGGTCCCACCAAATACACAGCATAATCTTCGCAGCGTGAATATTCGGCCGAGCCGACTCCGTAGAAGCATGACCGGCCAGTCCCCATGACTTTCTTTTCTTTGGGTTGCTGTAATGAATTCATTTTTCATCACCCGTCACGATGCGGATGAAGAAAACCCTTACCATATGTCTAAGCTCGGTTCATGACGTCTTGGATATGTCAAAATCGACCAGCACTTACCATCTATTGACAAACAACGAGAACCTAGTTGAGCACCTAATACATTACAAAGGAAGGTATACATTAAGGAAGTGATTTAAAATGTTCGTTTGCAAAGTTTCATCTTTCTAGAATATGATTCGTCAAACTCTCATTTAAATACGGCAATGTGATGAGTACCCACCTGCTTAACTGATAAAATGCATATTTAGCTAGTTTATGCAAAAAATTTAAAATTTTTGTATCTCCAAGGCCGAGTAAGGGATTATAAGTATAAGGCTAAAACATAAAAACCCATCTGCTTTTGTATGCAGCTTTTATGGAATATGGATTACAGAATACGTAATTTACGTAATTGGCGGATTACTGTGATATTTGAAATCAATTAATATGCATATTTTAGTTAGCTTTGTACTCACAGCAATAATACGAGTATATTTTTTATTATAAATATATACCTCTAATTTTGACCAATTAAAATTGAATTACTTTCGAACCCTCCTAGTTTTCGTTTAATAATTTTCACTTAAACATTTCGATTTTTATACTGCGAAATAATAACAAATGCTTAAAGCTTAAGCTTAAAATGGGTTTTCAATCACTGTTGCCAGATGCAAATAAGTAAAATCGTCATTTTCTCGTAAAATAAATCGTAAAAGTCTTCATTATGTTGCAAAAAATCGTCATTAATAGAAATTGAAATTTTATAATTGTCGGGAATATAAATAAAGTAGGGAAGGAAGTTTCTTACAGGATTAAGTAGTCTACAAAATACATAATTAAGAAGAAAATTAGTGCCTTAATTTGTGTGGCCCTATATTCCGTTTAACAGATGTAACATAATCTAAAGGGTGGTTAAATTTTAAGGGCCGATGTTGGATGTGAACCACACCTAAACGTCAAGTTTTTTTCTGCATTTCATTTGACATTTCTCGATTTCAGACTAACTCAGTTTGAACCATGGAAAGATACGCAATCGAGCAACGCGTTAAAGTTATTCAGGCTTATTATGAAAATGGGCGTTCAAATCAAAATGCATATCGTGCATTTCGTGATTTTTTCGGTCAATTTAATCGTCCAAATGTGCGTACAATCGGAAAAATCGTGCAAAAATTTGTGCAAACCGGGTCTGTAGGAGATGTGAAAACACCAGTGCATGCTCGTACAGCTCGTACTGCAGAAAATATTGCTGCTGTTCGCGATAGTGTGGCTGAAGAGCCGTCCATCTCAACTCGTCGTCGTGCCCAACAATTGCACCTCTCACGCTCGTCGTTGATGAACATTATGCATACAGACTTGCATTTACGCGCTTACAAGGTGCAATTGACTCAAGAACTAAAGCCTCTTGACCATTTCAAGCGTCGTCAATGGTCACAATGGTGGCAAGAAATGGCAACAGTGGATGATCAATTTTCGAAGAAAATCATCTTCAGTGATGAGGCACATTTTCACCTCAGTGGATTCGTCAATAAGCAGAATTGCCGCATTTGGGCGAATGATAATCCAAGAGTGATTTTCGAAAAACTAATGCACCTACAAAGAGTGACTGTTTGGTGCGGTTTATGGGCTGGCGTCATCATCGGGCCGTATTTTTTTCAAAATGAGGCCGGTCAGGCAGTTACTGTGAATGGTGTTCGCTATCGTGAGATGATAACGAACTTTTTATGGCCCGAATTGGAAGATATGGATGTGGATAATATGTGGTTTCAACAGGATAGTGCCACTTGCCACACAGCTAACGAAACAATGGCTCTTTTGCGCGACAAATTCAATGGCCGTGTTATCTCACGTGGTGGCGATGTCAATTGGCCACCAAGATCATGTGATTTGACACCGTTGGACTTCTTTCTTTGGGGTTATTTGAAAGAAAAGGTGTACGTCGATAAGCCAGCAACAATTCAAGAGCTAAAGGATGAGATAATTCGGCACATTAACGGCATAGAACCTCAATTATGCCTCAGCGTCTTCGAAAATTTGGACCATCGGATGGAGGTGTGCCGCCGAGGTCGCGTCGGCCATTTGGCCGATATTTTATTCCATACATAATTGAACCATACCAATATTATCATAATAAAAAGAAATGACAGTAATTTCCTAAATAATTTGTGTTTTATTCAAAATCAACATCGGCCCTTAAAACTTAACAACCTTTTACATAAATCGGTCTTCAATATAAAGTTAAAATATTGTTTTTTTTTTTTTTAAGACATCAAAGTTTTTTTTGTTTTCACTTTTTATTTAACCTTCCGTCCTCCCACTGGGGTATGAGATACCCTACAAAAAATTGTAAACCATGCTGTTACCGTTACCATTTTTCATCAGCCTCGAAATTTGGTCATCCATTGGCTTGGAATTTGCTTTTTACCGAGGAAATTTTGTTAAAAGTGGTGGCTTACACAAACGAGCAAATAGGACACTGTTCAGCAAACAATGAAACGCCGCTAACATACCACGGACCGGCACACATCACAGGCGAGACAAGTATGAACTCCTCTAGCGAGAAAGCGTGCAATGAATTTGTTTGAAAAGCCGTTCATTTTCCGGCTTATGCATTCATTTCTTCACAGTACGAACTTTCAACTCTATTCCTTTCTGGCATATAGTAGAAGTTTATTTGCGATTTCTTTGTCTAACATACATTCGCTTATGAGGAAAATAACCCGGGATTTCTCGGCTTTTGTGGATGAACATTGGTGGAGGAGAAAGGTTTTAGTTCGAAGGAGTTTTTTTTTTTTTACTGTAGGCAACAAAATAAGCCGACGAAAATCGGGTCATTGGATGATGCAGTGGTTCGAACGGCGTTTGAGGTTTTTCACTTGTTGGGTATAATTTTTTTGCAAATTTGAAATGACTGTTGCAAATCGGTTGTGTAATTGTGCGTGATTTATTGAAAATTTGGATGCAAATTTTTGTGATTTTTGTGACTGCTAATTATTAGAAAATTTTTAAAATTTAGCAATTACATAGTTAAGTTAGTGTTTTAAATTATTAAATTATTATAGAATAGTGAGTGAGCTAAGTGAATAGTTATTAGCTATATACCAAGTAAGTAATTATAAATCTACTCAAGAGGTGCCCAATTGAACATTCTTATTATTCTTAGACAAGATGTCTCTAGTTAATTTTGGATGTTGTTTAAACGATTTTCTTCTAAAAGAAAACCACGAGTTCAGTAAGCTTTCTTTTTGTAAAGAAAAAAAAAAGTTATAGAACTAGGTCGCTCGACACCATCAATGAAAATTGATTATACGCGAAAGGATGGGTATCAGAAAGATTTTCATGAGTCCTTTTACAAAAAGAATCCATGGCTGACTGGCAGTTGCAAATTAAATAGAATGTTTTGTTTTCCTTGTCTTCTTTTTTCTAATTCTCCTAGTGTTTGGAGTCACACAGGTTTCTTTGATATAAACAATTTTATTAATTCTTCCAAAAAACATATTCAAACGGAAAAGCATATACGCAGCTGCTTGCATTTGCATGAATTTGGCGAATATCACATAGAGACTTATTTAGGGAAAGTTGATCGCAATCGCGATTTAATGAAGCGTTTTATAGACACTGTAGTTCTTCTAGGAAAACAAGAGCTGGCATTCCGGAGTATCAGAGACTCGATGGCAATATCATTCGCGTATAGTGAACGTCTTATTCAATTGCAGAGAAGATATTATAAAAACTTTTGAACAGATTTTATGTGACTCAGGAGAATGGAATGAAGGTACTCTGGTTATGTCCGAAAGTTTGTTGTACAAACTGCAAAAACTTCTGTTTTTTATTGCATGTTACTTCGGTCATATTTGCAAAAACAGATATTCTTTTTAGTTTAGTTCAAAATAAACAAACTGACATAGAGCTTGCGAAGCAAGAGATCAAGGGTTTTGAGTCATGGATTCATTCTGAATTTTTAAACTCATTTGACTCAACCTATGAGAGCGTAAGTGATTGCTCAGAACCTCCACGCAAACGTTAACTACTTAATATTGATTCAAAAACAAATTTAGCCGAATTTTTGTAGCAATTATAGATAATGTTACAAGTCAGATTAAGAATAGGTATAGTTCATTTAGTTCATATATTTTCTTTGATTTATTAAACAAATCAAAATATGAATATTTTTCTAATTCAATGCCGGATTACAAAATATCTTCTTTAATTACCCTATTTCCTGGCATTTTTTTTATTTTAATACTTCAAAAAAAGGAACTCAAAGTTTTGCACACTACCCCTTCACTTAAAAAGCTTGGTGTTTTTGAACTTTATAAGCATTTTAATATGGAAATGCTTAGAGATACTTTTTCTCAAGCTCTAACATTGTGTGAAATCTTTTTAACGATGCGTTTGACTGTGGCCTCTGTCGAAAGATCTTTTTCGACTTTAAAAAGAGTCCACACTTAAGAAATTCCCACAAAGAAGAAAGACTCTCAGACCTGGCACTTTTATCTATGGAAAAGCACCTTCTTTTAGAAATTAAAAATAACTCAAATTTTTATGAAAGAGTTTTAGCAGAATTCGTAAAAAAGAATCGTAGGATAGCTTTAGAATACAAATAGGTAGTATATAATTGTAATTGCTAAATTTTTTATATTTAACAACGCTCCGAGTTATCAATAACTTATATAGATTATTCTGCCCAGAACGGCTTCTTTTGATATTTTTCTTGTATGTAATGTCTTTTCAAAGCCACTTTTTTATGCGATGAGCTCATTGGCTACGTAAATTCCAATGACTTAAAGTATAGGTGGCTTAGATTGCATATCTTAAGTCTGTGTTTCGAATAAGCACCAAAATGGTAAGTCTTGAATAAAACATTTTACTTAAAATTTGTTCGGCTTGCCTCTCTTGAAATTTCACCCCATGCCACGCTGTATAGGTATGCAGGTTATTTCTTGTGAATAACTTTGAAGAGTAGGTTCCAAATTGCAACCAAGAAGTTTGCGGCGTTCCGCTGAAACATGATCGTACCTACCAAGATTATACACATACCTAGCAGCTGAATTTAGCGCCTTTTTTTAATTTTAATAAAGAAAGGCTGTCACAGTCAGCAAAAAGCTACTATATGCCAGAAAGGAATAGAGTTGAAAGTACATACTGTGAAGAAATGAATGCATAAGCCGGAAAATGAACGGCTTTTCAAACAAATTCATTGCACGCTCTCTCGCTAGAGGAGTTCATACTTCTCTCGCCTATGTGTGCGAGTTTGTGTATGAGTAAAAATGAATAAAGAACCGAAGTAGTCGCAGTATTTCATCTTCGAGCGTGTATAAAGTTATGAAAAATGGTTTGATGAACAAATAATTGAATGTGATGGTTGGCAAGTGGCAAAATAAAAATGTTTGATATTTGAAAAGGGAGGCCGGAAGGAATCGGCTTGTATGGACGCCACGCCACTGCTGTACAGTAAGGTTGTCCTATCAAGATCTAGTCGCTAAATAACTTTAAGACCGTCTATGTATACATGCTTGGCTTCACGAAGACAGTTCTACATTCATGCTGTGAATCTTTGGAATCACCTGCCATACCAGGTGAGGTCTAAAGTCTTTTTTTTTTTTTATTGTTTATTTATCCACTTATACACTAACAAAATTTCTTGTTCCAATAAACTTAAAACTATACTATTATTATGCCTTAAAGTAACTGACCTGAAGGGTGCTCAATACTTATGTTATGGTTTTAGGAAAACTTAGTTCTAATGTTTTATTTTAATCGGTATTTTTGTTAATTTCAAATTAATTATTACTATTATAATTTTTTTATTTTATTTAAAGGAAAAAACGTGCGAAAACCTTTTTGAACGCATTATTTTATTTTTTTAAAAAAAACTACCTTAACCTAATTCCAGGGCCGAACCCTGATATGTGATCTGTATCCCGCCACCGAAAAGACCAATCAAATGATAGTTAAACCATCCAATCGGTTACTCAGCGGCGTTTCAGAAATCACATATCAGGATCCGGCCCTGCTTAACCTAGGTGCTAGTCTCAACCCAGTCGAGCCACCAATACCTCTCCCTATTCAACCTGTCTACGTTTACTGAATCCCGTTAAGGCATGCTTACGCAGTATCTCAAGTCAGCGTTTCCATCTCTTGAATCCAACGGCTCGTAGAGAATACGTTTATCTGTAGCCCTTCTAGCAAGATGGCAAATAATCGGAACGTTCAGCGAATCTGACAAGTAACCATGTGCATCCAGACACAAGAATGCTTCCGGGGTGATGTGTCCACTCACCATAGTACTTTGAAAATACCCAGGGTTAGGATAAAGTAAGCCCGACACAAGTTCGTTCTCCATAACGCTCGCTGACCGCGCGAAATGGTTCCTCACAAGATCCAGAATGACATTGTCGATTCTGGATACGCCGGAGGCATCCAATAGTCTCTTATTAGAAACGTAATGCCGAAAGTCCGAAAGGAATGTGCGCTTCTATACATACGCATGCCGGCTCGAAGACATTTTCTTTCAAATAGTCTAAGTTTTTCCATATAAGACGGGCTTAAGTTCCACCATACTGGACCCGCATAAGTCAGAATTGGACGAACGAAAGCTTGGTCACATATGACCTTTACATCGGATCTCAGATAGTTGGAGTAGAAAAGAAGTTTGAGAGACATAAAAGCCGCTCTTGCCTTTTGCAACTGTATTTTTATGTGCTCATTGTAGTACAAAAACTTGTCCAAATGAACACCTAAATATGTCACAACAGTCTTTGACTCGATGTGAAATACATGTTATTTGTAGGTTTTTCCAGTTCCGTCTCAAATCTGAATTACCTCGTCTAACTGGGGTGCGGAACAGTATAGTTTCGCATTTTGCCTCGTTTATTTTAAGCTTCCACTCTGAGCAGAAAGCTTGCAGTTTATCAAAGCTGTTCTGAAGCTCTATCTGTATGTCTTGGATTCTCGAGCCTCTTGCATACAATATAACATCGTCAGCGAACGCTATCGAATTATCCATGTCCCTCAGCATTTCCGAAATGTAGATGTTGAAGAGGAGCGGTGCTGTAACCGTGCCCTGTGGCAGACCATTAGTGACATTAAAAGCTTTAGTCGTCATGTATTGTCTATCTGTTACAACAAATTTCTTTTATGTGCACCATAGATGCAATTATCTTTATAAGATGATGTGAGAATTCATATCGTATAAGTTTATATAGAAGCCCGTCGATCCAAACCGTGTCGAAGGCTTTTTCCGATATCCCTACTTGAGGTCTAAAGTCGAATACAGACAGTTCCAATCGGCGTGTTTTTCATATTTCTCTAGTTTAAACTGAAGTTGCTCTCATTTATTATCTTAATCTTCTTAGTCTACATGGTTGCAACTATTTACTGTGTGTTTTAATTTTTCTTGTCTTTAATTTGTATTTCTCTTTTAAAATGTATCTTTTTCATAATTGTGTTTTTAACACACTAATTCATTTTGTATATAAATTAAGTTTACCTTTTCCTACCTGTACTCATTTTAAGTGTATTCTCTTACATGTACAGCGATTATATAATATATATATATATATAATAAATAAAATAAAAATAAAAAACTGCTTTTTCCAAATGCCGTATAAACGTTCGACGTAATTATGAGTGCGAATATGCGATGCGTTGTAAACAAATTTTAGCGGTGTTCGTGACATCCAGGAAAGGCGTCGTAAAGTACCTCGTATTTGTGTAGTTCGAATAACGAATGAGAATGAATGTTCGACTCTTTTGAATCGTTATTTCAAACTCGACAGATCGCTGCTCTAAGAAGATAATGGCCAATTCTTCCAGAATTAATTAACGCGAAACATTACTCGTATGTTAATTTTACAATTCAATTATTAATTATTCTCGACATCCAATTCAATTCAATTTTATTTCAGTAGATAATCCATTACAATTACAATTTTAAACTTTACACTAGTTTCTTAGAGGTATAGGACAACAATTCCTTTACAACTATGATCTAATTCTATATAATGAAAAGAGTATAGATTTTAATGATAATATAAAGCAACAAGGGGAAACTACAAGAAAAAACCCTTATTCGAAACTTAAGACTAATATTGCACTTGTTTCAGGTAATTAATCTTGATGAAGGCCTAATTTCCTTTTTATAGGCATAAGTGTTTTATCTAGGGCATTGCTAGTTGCGAAACGAGGACATTGTCAGAAGTAGAGTAATTAACAAAAAAGTTATGATTCATTTTTTCAATAAGAAATTCGAGTGTTGGCATTGTTATGATGTTCAAGGGTTGAATAATGCCATGGTAGATTAAGCATCATCTTGAAAGTTCTATTTTGGCACCTTTGTAATTTAGTTTTGTGTGTGCGAGCACAATTACACCATACAGGAGCACCGTACAGGAGTATAGCTTGAAAAATAGTTTTAAAAATTATAATTTTATTTTCGATACTAAGCTTTGACTTTCTACACACCAATGGATAAAGAATTCTGACAACTTCATTGATTTTGTCAATGGTAGCGCTGATATGTTTTTGAAAGGTAAGATTTTTGTCCAAAATAATACCTAAATATCGACAGTCATCCGACCAATCTATATCCACCGAGCATATATTGAGTTTAGTGCCATTAGGTAGAAAATACAGTTTCCTACATCTTGAAAACCACATAGCTTGCGTTTTGGAGCAATTTACTGAAATAAAGTAATAACTTATCAAGAGTGACTTGCAAGAAGTTAGATACATCAGTAAATAAGGAGCCGGAAGAAAAAATTGCCGTGTCATCAGCAAACATGGCATATGTGAATATTTTCCCCAAGACATGGTAAACCGGAGACATATAAATTGAATAATATGGGTCCAAGGAACGATCCTTGATGTACGCCATAATGAATAAAGTGGGTGGAGGATTTGTCAGTTCCAATGTTGACGACGTATTTTCTAGAACTAAGAAAGCTCTGTATAATTTTGATAAGCGATATAGGTAGCTTAAGTTTAAGAAGCTTAAGACACAAAGCATCGTGCCAAACCGTATCAAAGACTTTTCCAATGTCTAAGAGTACTAGACCCGTTGACTCTTTTTCTACAAATTAGTTTACTATATGGTTTTTGATACGCAATACTTGGTGGATTGTGCTGTGACCACTACGAAAACCGAATTGGAAGTTTGATATAACGTTATTGGCTATAATGAAATTCTCAATTTGTTCTTTGATGATTTTTTCTAAAAGCTTGCTCAAACAGCTAAGAAGGCTAATAGGCCTGTAACTCTCGGGATTATTCTTCGGTTTGCCAGGTTTAGCAATAGGAATGACTTTTGCTGTTTTCCAGCAATTTAGGAAATAGCAGTACTTCAGGCAAGCATTAAAAATAAATGTTAAATATTTCACACCAGCAGGTGGTAGCGCTTTTATTAATTTATTGTGAATATTGTCAAGTTCAGGTGTTTTTTTTTGACTTTAAGACTTTGATCAATTCATTAACTTTATTAATGTTAGTTAGATGTGAACTAATAACTGGAGTTCGAGATAATTGCTGAATAGAGTTTGAAACTTCAACCTCAGTTCCTGGGTCTCTGAGGTGCATAATTATGGTATGGGCATTGGAATGACCTCCTTTCCTCATTTGATAAAGCAAGTAAACCTTTCTGGAAAATCTCAAAAATTATTAAAAAAAGAGGCTTCAATATTCCACCCCTTAAAGTAAACGATAATTTGTATATTTCTTCAGCGGAGAAATCTAATCTACTTGCTAATACGTTCAGTACGAACCATACCATTCTCGACATTCGATGTCAAGAGCGAATAGTCAACAACTAGAGTAAATAAACCGAAATGAAGGAAAATTTAAAGTTTGACGTAAGATGGCTAACTTCTATTATTTCGGGAGTTGAGCAAACCCAAAGTGTACCAACTTCGGAATATCCAAAGTTGAATGAGTCAACTTCGAGTGAATAAAAGCAATTTCTCAAGTTGACAATAAAAATTCCCGAGTTGTGTTCAATTTCGAGTGAATAAAACGGGCCTATGTATTAGCGTTCATAAGTGTCGACTGCTACCTGATGCTAATAGGTTCTGTACATTCTTAATTTACGAACGTCTAACAGATATTGAATAGACTAAGTTGCAAAACGTTTGGACATTACTGGCTCTTCTTTTGTATTCACTACGTACAACAATTTGAACATCTTTAAATAAAAGATTTGTTATATTCAAATGGTAATCTATATTTTAGTTTTTAGAGCCCGACTAAAAATTACTGAAAACTTTGAAAAAACTTATAGATACCATTTGAGTGTTCAATTCAATTCAATTCAATGTTAGTAAAACGCATTCTTAGATGCCGTTAGAAGACTGCTAAAATTATATTGCTATGAAATCTTCTGCACTTTGTTTTGGACGTCAAATACTACTAAAAAAAGCAGAAAAATGTTAAGCCTGGTAACGCTGCCACTCAGGTTCCTTAGAATACAGCATATATTTTAATGTAGTCGCTCAGCTGGGTGAACTTCATCATACATCTATCAAACTCGACGTGGCAACTCTTGTTGACCTGATTTGCTGAAATCTGCATCTCAGAAGTTTAACAAGAGTCACTCAGAGGGAGGACGTACGGCGGAAGAATTCACTTGCTGGAATCAAAGGTGGCGTCAACAATCAGATTAGCGATTACTTTACATGAGCTACGACATGTTCGCAGCTCAGGTCAGTAAGAATTGTCGAGACGGATGAACCCTTAATGTGCCAACGGCAGCACTCATATCCCCGAAGTGGGTTACTGGCATCCGAATATCCAGCCCCTTACCCTAGGGAATTTAATGCAGCAGTCACAACAAGCCTTCGCATCTGCACGCGAAATACCCTTAACAAGCCACATGCATGAGCGGAATCGCCATCCAAGAAATGCGATGAAATGGGTCTGGCAAAAAGAGATGAAAAACTGTGACATCTACTACGGTGACTGCTACAGGGTTTATTTGTCGACAGAGGCAGACTTAGGCAAGAAGTCTTAAGCTTTAGGCATATGAGCGAACGCAAATGACAATACGCATTAAAGCAAAATTCAAAAACATCAGTTTAATATGGTCGCACGCCCCACAGAAGATAAGGACGATGTGACTAAGGATAGCCGTTATGAGCTCCTCGACAGGACTTACGACGAATGTCGACGTTAAAATCATGCTTAACTATTTTAACGCAAAATTTAGAAAGGAAGTTATCTTGAGAAATATCTGCAGCCTGCACTACAACAAATCCGGAAACTGATTCAGGCTAATAGATTTTATGGTGGGGCCAAACATCACTGTAGCTAGCACATGATTCCCGCACCTCAATATTCATAAGAGGACCTGGCACTCTGCGGATTAGCTCTCAACCAGATTGATCACGTTACGATTAACCTCTCTAGAATTCCAATGCTGCCATCGTTAAACTCATATGAGCAATGGCATCATTGACCCCAAGCCATCAAGAACGCCGAATCGGGTGTGTTGGATTTCTCGCATCCACCACAAGAAAATCCCTGGTTGGATGAAGAGCGTCGCCAAGTGCACGAAGCAAAGCAAGAGGCTTATATAGCGACGCTCTATAGGGTGTCGAGAGGGACTTACGACTTCTACAGCTTCGAAGACAAAAAAAGAAAGAATATGAAAAATATGAGATCGAGTCAAGGGAGAGGTGTTATAGCAGAAACGATGTTTGAAAATTTTACCAGAAATGAAGATGAAGAAGGAAATCTAGTAGTAAAGTTGCAATTGGTGCTGAGAATTTGGACTTTAATTTGAGTGCTGAGAATTTGGAAATATCACTTCTGCAGACTTTTAAACGACGGTGACGATCAAAACACCGCTGCCATAAAGAATGCTCTATTCAACCTGGACGATGACGGTCACCAATGATAGCAATATTTAAGCTTAGATCCAAGAAGGCTAGTTGAGTAGGCGGTCTCACTACTGAGTCATTTAAAACAGCTGATTTGGTACGGTGCATACATCAACTCATCTGAAAGATATTTTCGGATGAAAGTACACCCGACGAATGAAATGCCAGCACCGTTTACCCATTCCTCAAGAAAGTAGACCCTCTAAACTGCGCCAACTACAGAGGCATTAGTCTCCTCAACATTGCTTATAAGATCCTATCTGCCATATTATGTGAATGCCTTAAACCTTTTATCTCTGATCAGTGTCAGTGTGGTTTTAGGTCGCATTGCAGCAGATCTTCAAAAAAAAACCCAGGAACTCCAAATCGATACTCATCACGTTTTCATCGGGTTTAAAGTTGCCTATGATAGCGTATATAGAGACGAGCTATACATAGCTACCTCTAGCTTTGGCATCCCTGCCAAACTCATCCGTCTGTGTAGGATGACGATGGAGAATGCACGCTGCTTCATCGACGTCGGTTAAAACATCAGCGAGGACTTTGTCCACCTAGACTTCGCTATAAATTAAAAAAAAATACATCAGCGCAAAGATCGCTTTTGAAAACCGCTGCTTCTTTGAGCTAAAATGGCAACTAACACGGACAACTTCGGTGACTTCACAGAAGGCCCTTACCATTCCAGTCCTGCTATACGTTGAAAACACCCTTGGTTGTTTTGAAAGAAAAATTCTTTGAGTGATTTTTGGTCCAGTTTGTATCGACGGCGAATGGAGTCGAAGATACAACAACGAACTATACCGGTTGTAGAGCGACGTCGACCTAGTCGGAAGGGTCCGAATCCATAGCCTGATATGGCTAGGACATGTAGAGCGAATGGACATCAACTCTCCGGTAAAGGAAGACCTCACCTAATGTGACGCACACAAGTGGAAAGGGACCTCAACCAACTTCGTGTACAAAACTGGAGGCAGCTAGCTCAAGGTCGAGTTGGCTGGAGATGCTTATTGGTTGATGCCTAGGTCCACCCCAGACTGTAGCACTATCTAAAGCAAAGTAAGGAAGATGGATCCTTGGCTTCCGCCTTACAACCTCATTAGTTATCCAGGATGTGCTGCAATCCAACCGACAGTAAGCTTATTCTAAGTTAGCATACTCTTAGTTAAATCTATTAGTTTCTACCTAGATTTTATTCTTCATGCTTAGATACTAGAGTTTTACAAGTATATTACAGCACTACGAGTATTACCTACTATAAAACGTGCCAGTAGTCACTCTACATTTATACCCCTAATTTCTGATGAGTCATCGGGGTGAGGAATATATTGCTTTTGTTTGTCAGTGTGGAACGAAATCTCTAAAAGTCCAAAGGAGAAAACTGATAATAGTCCTCCACCTTTTGTTCTAATTTATGCATTCTCATGCGTAGCACTAGCACCCCTCCTTCGAATATAATTTCCATTGGCCATGTCACGTTTACACCAGAAAAACTTGCTCCAAATATTTGAATACCGCTCCAGGCCACACATTAAGATGATCTGACCTAATTCTAAGCAAACAGAACTTTAAACTGAATCCCTCCACCCAGTGTTCCGAAAAAAACAGTGAAAATTAAACTTTTCACCAACTTCGTGACTATGTTCCCGACGTTGGAGCATCCTCCCCATTACGACTTTAATTTGAATGCTGATTGTTGTCTCGGTTTTTGACGGTAATCACGTGCCACTCTTCAGCAATGTTCCACTAATGTTTTCTAGGGTAACACCGTTCCCTTCACCTTAAAAAAGTCTATTTACACTCTGTTGAGAATGGAATGGGAATGGGTGTCAAGGGGATGCTATGCTTTTTCTATTCTCTCCCCGTTTTGGGCTGAGAAACTGTTTACGTCAAATACAAAACGCTGTCAAATGCGTTGAATGCGATTTTGTCACCTGTTCTACGTTGATATCTTCTCAGTTACACTGGATTAGATAGACACAATGCCCACGCACCACGTGCTCTGTAGGGTGGGGATCGGAGGCAAGGAACAAAAAAAAAATAAGTCTCTCTTATCCTTTATCCGTAAATTGATCTGTAATTTTGTTTATCCGCTTTTGCAGCACTTTTTTCACCACAAACAACCCCCACCAACACCGCCACTGTCAGAGGGAAACCAATCCCCTTTCGAATTCCAAGTGCCATGTCAATTCACGAGGCACGCAAAGAAATCGTAAACTCTCCGGGAGTCCGGGAGCTGAGCATAAATTGATAAACAAGCCCATTTCGGGTTCTTTTCACACTTTAGACGATGGTCGGAGGAAGGGTGTCGTATAAACAACATGCCAATGAATTTGTTTATCTCCAACGAAAGGGGTGGTTTACGAGGGGTGTGGGTGATTGCGTGCCTAGAAATCATAATTTGTGTCTGGAAGAACACAGAGTGCTGCCCGTTCAAGTGGTTATGGTTATTAATTTAATTGCCATTTCAAGAAAAATGAGAGAAAAATGAGTGTGGCATGCTTTGCAATTAAGGTCATGGAGATGGGAAATTAGTCTGGCACCTTTTTTGATTGAAGTTGGGTTGTTGAGTTCCATTTAATAATGGTAGACTTGCCAAGGCGTCATTGAAGAGGGGAATTCTATCGTTTGTAGCAAATGTAATTAATACCGTTCGTTATATAAAAAAAAAAAATCAAATAAATGTGAGATTTTAATATTCCGAGTTGCAGTTCGGCTGAACTGGACTAATGAATATGGATAGCTGCAAACCAATGAGCATTTCTGCTCAGGAGATTTGACGCATTATAAGTAAACGTCTGGAGTGGTTTTTGCGGTTGCTTGCTGGAGCGTTAATATTTTTTTTTTTCTTTCAGTTTTAGTTTGGTGTTTAGAGAAAAAAATCATTCACAGGGTGTCCACGCTATGGTGTGGCAAAACCTTAGCAGTGAATCTGGAGACAATTTTACAAGGAAATTATCTCTTTTCAAACAAACATTTTTTATGGTTTAAATTCATACCTACATATGTTTTTATTGTTCCGAAATTTTTTAGAAATTCATGCAATTTACTCGCAAAAATATTTGGTGGGCTGCTGGCGTTTATTTAAATAAATAAATGTTCAATTTCTTGTGACTTTAATATAGGGTGACCAGATAAGAACGATAGGAAAATAAATTTAAATAAAACAACAACGGTGTGATATATCAAATTCATTCTGACTTTATTTTGAAGCTACATTCATGCCATTATGTATGGAGTAGCATATCATTTAAATGGCCGCCTTGGCTTCGCTGGCAGTGCTTCAACCGGTCGGTCTAATTTTTGATGACTCGGTCCAATATGTGCGGCGTTATTCCGGCAATAGCGTCTCGAATGTTGGCCTCGAGCTCGTCAAAAGTGGATGGCTTATTAACGTAGTCTAAGGATTTGAAGTAGCCCCAGAGAAAATAATAGAGGGGTTTCAAGTCGCATGGTCGCGGCGGTCAATTGATGAATGCTTGCCGTATGATGACCCAGTCGCCAAATTTCTACTTCATCACTTCGAATGTTGCGTCGCTTGTATTGCATGTAGCGCCATCTTGTTAGAACCACAGCTCGGATATATCGATGTTGTCGAGGTCTGACCACAGAAAGTCGGTTAATATCGCTTTATACCGAGGACCATTGACGGTAACGGTATCATAAACCGCACCAAACACTCAATCTTTGTGGATGCTTGGTCGAACACTTGTGGATTGTGATCGCTCCAATAATGACAATTTTGCTTGTTGGCATAGCCGCTGAGCAAAAAATGGGCCTCGTTCGAGAATATGATTTTTTGGCCAAAACCCGATCTCCGGCCAACATTTCCAGCGCCTAATTAGCGAACTCACGGCATTGTCTATTTTCACCCGGCTTCAATTCTTGCGTCAGCACAATCTTATACGAATGTAGGCTGAAATTCAACCACAAAATAAGCCTGCTTGGCTCTCTGGCGATGCCCAATTCAGCTGATCGGCGCCAAATCGACATTTCTAGATCTTCTTCGATACTGGCCGTATTTACAACTGAGCCGGAATTTCGATAATATTTTTTTTAATAATTTGCACACGATCAGGAAGCGTCAAACGATGCACGATAAAATGGCAAACCTTACTGAATGTTTTGACAGCTGGATGTCAGTAGTGACTTTGACAGCTGGATGTCAGTAGTGACTTTGATAGCTGGTTGTCAGTAGTGACTTTGACAGCTGCTGACACATAAAAATTTAAAAAAACTATCATTGCTATCTGGTCATCCTTCACATAAGATGAAAAGGTTCTGAATTTTATGCAATAAAAATAATTAAAATGAGGAATTCTAAAAATGTTAAAGGAAAAAATAAAAAACAATTTTCAATGAGTTCTAAGCATTTTTTTGCGTTTACATAAATCGTTTATGTTTTTCAAGTTTCCCGGTAGTCCGTTCATTATTTTTGAAAGTGTGTACTTCAGCGAAGTAGACCCCGATCTCGTCTTCGTGTGTTGATCTCATGTAGAATCGGTACATTGGAACGATCGTCTTCCTAGTACTCCAGTGTGAACGTCATTCGAAAGATGTTGTCTACAGATACTCGTATAACTTTAAAGGTTTCACCGTGTTTTTTTATTTTTTATTTTGCGCACGCCAAAGGTAATATGAATACCCTTATATTGTTTCAAGTCACGGGGGATTAGGAAAATGGGAAGAGGAACAGAGTACGAGTAGAAGCCTGTGCACGTTGGCTTTAAATGTTTGAAAGTTGTTATGATGGGGAAATACAGAGCCTGTAAGATTATTCCATATTCGTGTCGTACGGCTTACAAAAGAATCGATATATTTGACAGTACGGCCGAAGTTGGGCTTAACGGTGAACTGCTTTTGAAGCATGTCGCGTATTGTGGGTGAAATTTTGAAGGAGAGGAATGCCAATGGCTAGTTCGGTTTTTTATATAAAAAAAAAAGCGATAAAATAAGGAAAGACACAAGACATTTCGACGATGTTCGAGTGAATTTATGAAGCTGACAATGTCTCTATCAGCTATAAGTTGTAACGCTCGAATCTGTACCCTAGTATGTGTAGAACCGTCTTGGGTGCACCAGACCAGATAAGCGCATTATATTCCAGCTTTGGGCGAATGAATGCCTTAACAATTGATTCCAGATCAGACGGGGTAATATATTTCTTGCACCTCTTAAGGAATCTTAGACATTTTGCAGCGTTTTTAGCGATATGTGATCATTCCATCGAAGATAGTTGTTAATACACATACCGAGAATAGCAAAGTCTTTCGGTTTCAGCGTTGTACTATTCGTGGATAATGGTTGAGGGTTATGGTTTCGCTTGAAAAACAGAAGATGGCATTGTGTTTTGAAAGCATTGAATTCCACTATGTTGGTTGAACCCCATTTGATTATGCTGTCCAGGTCGGAATTTAATGCGTTCCTCTTCTACTGCTGAAGAGCAATTACGTGAGGGTACTGTCATCAGCGAAGGAATGGATTGGATGAGAAGTCACAAACAAAAGATCATTTATAAAAATAAGAAAGAGTGTGGGAGACAATTTTCGACAAAAGGCCCTGATGCCAAACTCTATCAAATGCTTTTGAAATATGGAGGAAGATTCACATTTTTTAGTGTTGGGCCTAGAAGAGTAGGATAGACACAAAAGCTTACGCAGAGGTTTTGCCGAAGTGGAAAACATCGCTTCAGAACTATGGGGAGATACCATTGTGTATATTAAGACCTTTGAGTACTCCTGCAACTGTAAAAGTGTGAAAGTGAACATGTTCCATAGAAAATTCGATGCTCTCGAGTACAGGTGGAGACAAAGTACTATCTGGCAGCGTGGAGTTAACCGCAAAGTGTCCTGCAAGCAGGTTGGCTTTAGCTAGAGAGTTGACAGCTGGAATTTTAGTGTAAATGAGCGTAGGGATGGCAGACGAGGTGGAATTTTTAATATTTTTGACGAATAACCAAACATTTTTACTATCTTTGGGACATTGTTGGATTTTTTGCCTCAATTTGTCGTCATGTAAGAATTTTACACGTCGAATGTGGGCATTGCAGTCTTTTCTGGCTTCTTACAACTTGTTTCGGTTTTCCTCAGATTTGTTGGCTGCTCAACCTGATAGCCTCTTTGCCTTAGTGCTCTTTATTCAGTTAGAAATAAAGTCATTCATACCTAAGTGGATAGTTGTCATACTTCTTTTAAAGAGTTTTTTCTCTAACTGAGCGGTCAGAGTACTAGAATTTAGTTGATACGATATTATGGGCAGACCGTCCTCGAGGCGCTGAAACATCAATGTGTGAATTTATCAGATTGCGAAGTTAGACACGAGTCCAGATTAGTGGCGAAGTGACTTTCAATGTCCGGTAGTGTATGTCTGCAGGCTCATTTACAAGTTGGGTCAAGTCGTTAACCTCAGCGAAAAGTTCAACATACCTTCCTTCGGGTGTTGCCTGTCCAGAGTGTTGAAGTCAATCCGAATTGTGTAAAAGCCGCACTAGGGCTTTTGTAAATAAAACGGTCGATGAATTTTAGCCATTTGAAATTAAATTCCGGATTGGAACAGTGGCCATACTAAGGTAAGTAATATCACTACAGACATAAATGACGAGGCCGCGGGGTGGAGAAAGAATAATGACACTAAGTTATATACAGGCAGTTTAAAATCAAAAGATTCTCCAACTACCTCTGTTTTGCTAAGTGCCAAAACAGATGGTGATGATGGGAAAAGATAACGGCTTCCAAGGCGCCCAAAGTGCTCTTCTACTAATAGAGATAAAAAAGCTAGCCTTGAAGTGACAAATAGATGTTGCAAAGGTCTCGCGAAGAAGAAGTGCACCCAATTTCAAGCAAAAAGTATAGTAGGCCTCTATCGGGAGTTGGAGGAAATATCGTCTTCGGCGACTGAAAGGAAACAGGCTATCCAGGAGCTTCGACAAAACAACTTGAATGAAGGAATGCCGTCAAAAAGAAAAGCGGTTGGGCCAGACGAGATACCCTCTGAGTTCTGGAAAAAGATGTGAAACAACGGGTCCAGATGGCTCATGATTTTTATCTCCAAACTTATGAGCGGTGATCCAATGCCTAATCAGTGGAGGGAAAGTTATCTTCTTCCTTTGCACAAAGGGAAGGGCGATACGCGAAACTGCGATAACTACCGTTCTATCAAGCCGATGTCACACACCATGAAGATCGTTGAGCGGGTATTAGATGGCCGACTGCGGAAAATAATAAGGCTATCTGATGACCAGTGCGGGTTTATCTCGGGTAAATCAACAACAGATGCAATCCAAAGTATAAGGATCATAATGGAAAAACATCGTGATTCCTTAAAGGACTTGCATATGGTGTTGGTTGATTTTGAAAAAGCCTTTGATAGACAACCAAGAGATCTCTTATGGGTGGCGCTAAGACAAATAGGAGTTCCAGAAACCTACGTGCGCATGATCATGGACATGTATGAAGTAAGAGTAAGATGTACCGCAGGAGTCACCGAAGAGTTCCCGATCAAAGTCGGTGTACAGCAAGGAAGCGTCTTTAGTCCTTTGCTATTTATTGCAGTCCTTGATTATCTGCTTGAAGGAAAAGTGACGGACCCCAAAGTGCATTAGTTATTTTTTGCTGACGATGGAGCTATCATAAGCGAAGATCAAATGGCCTTGCAACGAGCACTTGATGTATGGGTGGATGTTTTGGAGGGAAATGGGTACCGTATTAGTTCGAAAAAGACAGAGTATCTGTGCTGCCCGTTCTCTGATCCACACCGGCCTATTCTAGACATTTACTTGAATGGAAAAGTGCTCCCCAAGTGTGAAAAGTTCAAATATCTGGGATCTATGATCAATAGCTAAGCAACTTGTGATGATGACATCAATCATCGCGTAAGCGTAGGGTTGATGAAGTGCCGGGAAAACTCCGCTATCTTCTGTTATCGAAAAATGACCCCTAAGCTGAAAGGAAGGCTCTACACCGCAGTTGTTCGTACGTTGCTCACATACGGTTCACAATGCTGGACAATGTGAAAAAGTATGAGGGCAAATTAACGGCAGCTGAGATGAAGATGCTTCGCATGACAGCAGGAGTAACGAAGATTGATAGAATAAGAAGTTCAAAGATTCGAGGAATCCTTCATGTAAAAGAACCCATCACAAGCAAGATAGAGCACGACCAGCTCAGTTGGTATTGTCATGTTCAAAGGAGAGATCCTTCCAACCCCGTCAAAATAGCAATATCAATCAACGTTCCTACGCAATCGCGCAAAAAAGGCAGACAAAAAAAACAACTGGATCACACAAATGCAAAAACACCAGCATTCGATTGGCCTCAGTGACAAAGTAATACGAAACCGGGAAGTCTGCTGGTACTTCCTGAGGTCAAACCGGCAAACCCCACAGGCGGACCACTAGGGATGCAGTAAAGTGGGAGGGTTGTGATCCTTCTACTCCGGATCGTAACTTCGCCGTGAGAAGAAGAAAAAGATTTTCTTATTTGAAGATTTTTTAAGTCACAACGATTGCCGACAGTTAAAAATCACGCGCGCACAGCAGGCAAAGGCAACACCAGTGTTGACTGCTTTCTGCAGCTTACCTAGGTGACTTATAGCTGCGTTCCGTGCGGAACTCTGGCTGCGATTTCTTTAAACTGGGAATATTCTGTTCCGTGTTGAATACGAAAAAATCTGTTTTTTGAGGTAAGAGTTGAAGACAAAAAAGTGACACAATAGTTAATTCAAATAAACGCAAACGAAATCGACAAGTCTTCACAGCGATCTGTAGGAGTACACTTTTGAATAACAGATGTGTGCCGTGCTTCGGTGAGACTGATAGCTTCATAAAAAGTGTAATGAAAAAGGAAATAAGACCTATAATTCCGTTTAAAGACCTTCGTGGCAAAGAAACCCTTCAAAATAAAATTAGCTCAAACAAAGAGAAGAAGGTAAAGGAACTCATCAATAAATTCCCAGCTTTTGAAAGCCACTATACGAGGCGTGATACTACTAAGAAATAAGAGAGTAACAAAATAAGAGAAAGCACTGAAGCAGTAAGTCTTTCAAAATATTGAGAGATTTTTTGATTTAAAATTTAAAATACCGAAGCTAGATATAGCAAAAATTAAAGTGGCACCAAATGGAGAGGAAAAGACAACTTTGGAAGAAGAGCAAAAACGACATTAGGATATGTAGCCTTTGCATTTGATTTACAACAGTGCCTACCCACACCAATTCTAAGAAATTTTCTGAGTTTCTACGCAAGCTCTGGACATTTAGCCTAACAATCATGTATTGTGGCACGAGGGGATTGCTCGGAGCGATGGCAACGAAATATCGTCTTACATTTTCAAACACCTAAAAATGATTGCGACTCAAACTGATCAAATTAATATCCAATTCTAAATAATTTTTTTTATAGCAATTCTTGTTCAGGATAGAATAAGAATTCGTTTGTTGCCGCTATGTTCTTAATGTTTGCTAATAGCAATCCATCAATCGATAAATTCGACCACAAGTTTTTGGAACCCGGTCATATATCATTCATATGGAATGCGACAGGAACATGCATTGATTGAAAACAAGAAGAAAAAAACTAATACATATCCATGTGCCAAGAGACTGGTATCAGTTCATTAACACAATTGGACCTAAGATTGCTGTCATCGAAATGAAAAGATCTGATTTTTTCAACTTTAATGAATTTGCAAAACCAAAATTTCATTTTAAGAGAGTTAATGAAAAATTTATTTGCTATTTTGTAAGATGGCTTCGTTACAATAAGCATTTAGACACCTTAGTTGTGTTTTTTTTGAAAGCTAGCTGGGCAGTAGTTGGCAGTAAAGTCGAATATCACACGCAAAACAAATACAACAACCGACTGCCTACAACTGTTGATTTTTTCCGCAGTCAAATGTGACTGGTTAGGAATTTTATGATACTTCATGGCCAGGCGGTGCTGAAAGCAGTTTTGTTATTTATAGATGTTGGTGCCACTGCGAAATCGTTCGGTTCCGTGGGGATGTGTTCGTAAAGCTATGTGTAATACATGAAATGCTCCTGATTGGCCGAACAATAAATTGGATTTAATATGGTTTTAAATTAATAATAAATGCTGTGAATTCGTTTATTGTTTTATTTCAGTTATATCACTTTGCATGTTAAGCATGCAAAATATGAGGTTCAACACATTTAAAAAAAAAAACTGTCAAAAGCATGTATCATGGATTGATTGTAGGAAAGAGTTCTACATGTATGTGTGGTATATTAGTAATACGATCACTTTCAGACAACTGGGGAACGTTTTTGGAGTACCAAATTCTTCCGCCTGGATAGTTGTTCGTCGTGTTTGCAAATGGCTCATGGAAAAAAGAAGACAGTTAAATGGTCTCAAGGGGGTGCTGTGGCATACAAATGCAGTAAATTTGAAGCAAAAAATAAAATTCCTGGAGTTCTCAGTGTAATCGATTGCACGCACATCGCGATTGCAGCTCCAAAATAGAATAAAGAGTGCTACTACAACCGACAGCACAACTTCACAATAATTCTGCAAGCAGTCGTTGATGCAGACAAAAAATTCATCGACATTTTTTGTGGTCAACCAGAATCCTTGCACGACAGCAGAGTGCTTCGAAGATCAGCCTTATACAGAATAACCGACTCACATTATACTCGTACGCAGCTGTTTTCTTTAAATACTTTCATCCTGGGTGACTCAGTGTATCCTGCTACTAACTGATTAGTGCCACCATTTAAAGATAATGGAAGACTTACGGAGCAATAGCCATCTTTTAATTATCTGCATTCTGGAACACGAATTGTAGTGGAGAATGGTTTTGAGTTGCTAAAAGGAAGATTCAGAAGATTGTTAAAGTTTACTGAGCAAAAGGACTTGCGTTCGGCGACAAAAATTGTTTTAAGTGCACAACACATGCATCACAATGGACGATGAATACTCAGTCCGTGCAACTGGTGCAACTATAAATAGACGACAATCTTTATTCAATGGTCTAGTTGAAATCATTTGAAATCAAAAACCTTTTTTTACTCAATAAAATTAAAAAATTTGGGATGCTTAAAATGTATTTTTTATAATTTGTTTTTTTTTTTTTGTTATTCTATTTTTCAAGAATTTGTTTAATGAGGTCAGTTTGCAAAAGTATAGCCGCATTATATTTATCTTTATTTTTTTTACTTGGCTAATTGCTTGCACAGAGGCTAGTATTGAATTTTATTACCCCTTTTTTCAATTATACTAGGTACTTCTGCAAACTAGAAAATTCGTTTTTTATTGCTCAAGTTTCCAAAACAAAATATCAGGACATTTTTATACGCTTTAATTACTTATTACTAATTACTTGATGTCATAAAATAATTAGGGCAATTCGAGGTTGGCTTCCATGAAAAGGAAATGTGTGCGCCGGAGTTAAATTAATCTTTTCCGAATGGATATTACAATACAGTTTTTTTTAAAAATGTGTTGAACCTCATAAGTGATATAACTAAAATAAAACAAACGAATTCACATCATTTATTAAATTAATACCATATTAAATCCAATTTATTTTTCGGCCAATCAGAAGCATTTCATGTATTACACATAGCTTTACGAACGCATCCCTACTGAACCGAACAGTTTCGCAGTGGCACCAACGTCTACATATACATCAAAACAACTGCCTTTGACTGCCTGCGTACTGTCTAAATGAACGACTGGCCAGCTAGGTTTCAAAAAAATACAGCTAATATTGTACAAAACTTCACTACATGATGACGGAACGCTTTAAAACAATGAACGTGGGAAAGCGAGGTGTAATTACTCTTGAAGTTGAGTGAGAACTTCCAAAAATTTCTACAGTTCCGTGTGTATCTGAGAAGAAATGTGTGATTTGTATTTATTCATATACTCGTAGATACACTCAACTATTGTCTTCGAAAAAAACAAAATAAATCAAAATAGCTTAAGCTTCTTATTTCTAAATTTACAATCCAACAAATCACGTCAGACCATAGAGATATAGAATACTGTCATTTCTGTGAAAAATTAAAGCCTTATAGTAATCTCTTGATTTCCCAGACCAATTTAAAACTTCAAACACGTCTCCTGAAAAGTAAGGAAAATCGACTTTACCTTGCGACCACAGATTTTTTGTGTTTAATTTTAGGTAAAATTAATTACGGTTAAGTAATAGAAAATAAACTGAAAATAATGCAAATATAAATCGAATTCGAAATAATGTACGCTTTCTGAATAACAAATAGGTTAAGGATATCTAAAGGGTAGGAAAATATGAATTTATTTTTGATTGAATTGCTTTATCCAAAAGTATCTTTTCAGTTCTATCCTTCAATCTCTGAATTGTTTGCTTAAAACTTTCTCCGCGTCATCGTTAACATCATCATCTATTTCGGTGTCTTCTTCTTCATCTAATTGTTAACTTTTTAATGTTGATTGAATGATATCTTTATCTATCTTAATAGACCATCCATTTATTTCACTTGCAGCTGTGTTGCCATTAGGGTCTAGGATACTAATTATTTCATGAATTCCATTTAAATCAGCATGCACGTTAGGATCAGATTGCAATTGTTGTTGGGTATTGAGTCTTCATCATCTCACTCTAATGACAATCCTCGGCACAGTGTTGACCAACTTATATTTATATTTCTCTACCCAATACTTCTCCAGCTGATTTTAAAAATATATCAGCATCTCACAAATCGAACTTTTTGAAGACTTCTGTTATATTTGTATTGCCCTCTAGTAGAACGTAAGTCAACAATAGCTTTGTATGTACCACGGATACAAGATACGGATTAAATATTTCTACAATATTGGTGTACAATTAGGTGGTAAAAATAAGACCCTAAAATTAGGATCAACATAATTTATGAGATGGAGCATTATCTCCGGCGAAAAGCCCTTTCACCGATTTGTTTATTTCCGTCAAAATATATTTGGAATAAAATTATTTTCGTACCAGTCCAGGAAAATCGATGTCGATATCCAACCTCTTTTTTATAGCTTTGTATACTACTGGAAGCTCAACATTCTTAAAAGCTCTTGAGTCGATTGTCTTACCAATTACGAGTAGAGGCTACTTATGAGTCCCTATGACGTTAGAACAGGTCAGTAGTGCTACACGATCTTCTGCGATTTTTCTGCCAGGTGCTGATTTTTTATTTGCATGAACCCATGTCGTTCCTAGTTGAACTATCCAAAAGCAGCAAATTCGTCGATATTATAAACCTGTTCTTGATCTAGGTGCATATTTTGATTTACCTGAGCTTTAAATGGCTCTACAGTATCAACGTCGATGGACACTTTTTCGTCACAAATCTTTAGGAACCAGATTCCATGTCACAACTTAAATTTGTGCACCCATCCCGAAGTTGCTGCACAATCTCTTCCTGTAATTCTTTTATAAAAAAACTTGGCTTTAGCTTGGATTATTTCCATTGAAATAGTCACATAATTATTTCTTTGCTGAATGAACCATGTCATCAAAGCTTCTTTAACTTCTGGATGCTCACCCTACATGATTATCTTTTTCTGTCCTATGAGGAATTCCAAGTCTTTAAATTGAATCTCACAAATTTCAACTATGTATGCGTTATACCCGGTCCATAAAAGGTGTTGGATTATATGTAAATAGCCTAATTTTATTCTTCTTTTTTTTTTTTTTTTCATGTCAAAAACAATAGACTTAGATACATTTAAAATTTCAGCTACCAGTCTAACTGATTTACCACATTAGATCAAAACTTGTATGGGAATGCCTATACGAACTTGATGAATTGGGTAGCAGTAACAGTGTAACCCTGTATTGTATTCCTGGGCACACTAGAATAAAGGGTAACGAAGAAGCAGACTCATTGGCAAGACAATGAGAAGCAGAATCCTTTATTGGACCTGAACCATTCTGTGGAATAGGAAGCCACATTATACGCGAAGAATTCAGGAAGATGGAGAAAGAACCTGGGCCAATACTCCAGTTCTGAGGCAAGCTAAGAAACTTCTGGGACACTACAACTGGAAGGGATTCGAAGCGTGCATCTGCCTTAACAAGAATAACCTACATATCCTAACAGGCTTTCTAACGGGGCACTGTAGACTCGGGGAGCATTTAAGGAAACTAGGTATAACAAACGAAAGCCTTTGCAGATTCTGCAATGAGTCCAGTGAGACTCCATAAAATCTTCTGGATTCATGTGGGACACTGGCTCACAAAAGATTGAAATGTTTGGGCAAGTAGAAAACTATCAGATGAGGATATACCAACCATAGATCCACTTCTCATTCTCAGATTCCTAAGAGAAAGTGGATGAGAGACGTTGCTCTAGGGTGAACTATCCTTGCCATGGCAAAGAAAGAGTGTTTGACACTCAATAACAATTCTGAAGGAATTATATTCTGAGGGAAACTCTAATGAGAGAATAAACCTCTCCTAAGTATTGGCAGGGGGCACAATAGACCATTAGGTCCCAGTGCAAGTTAACCCTACACAAATAATAATAATAACTGGTTTACCACTCTCAAAACGGTCTAAAATTTTACATTTCCCCCTAAGAGTTAACGTTACATGTTTTCTTCTCTCAGCAGGAGCCATCAATTAGCGAAAATATATGTATGTACCTACGTAGAAATTTACGCTGTAACAAACCTTAGAACAAAACGTAAAACATGAAAGCATGCTTTAACCGCGTCTAGACGTCTACACAATTCGAAACATTGCAAAGAATAATAGCGAAATACGAACATAAACCGAATGCGAAAGGCACACAACTACGAACTTTAGAACAAAACAGAACCTGAACAACAAAAAATACTCCGATTGTGTCTAGACTCTAAACGACTTGACAATTCGAATTTAAGACTTTCTCTTATTACGATACTACGTCCGGACTGTAGAGGTACATTCTTCAAACTGTCCGAAATATAAACATGTCCCGATTACTGGAGTGATTTTGATTTTGATTACGAAATCTTATAGGTAGGTCGATAACGGTCCTTCATATTGCAAAAATGATAGGGGAAGATGTAGCCCAGTTTCTGCATTTTTGCTTATTATGTCATCCCTAATATTTTCAGAGTTCTCCATTTGGGGTGGGTAGTATACTAATAGATGCCCAGCACTTTAGTACTTATAAATATATATATAAATAAAAAAACAATTAGCATGTGGACGAACATATATAATTTTTTTTTTAAGTAAGAACCCAACAAGGCATGCTAGCAACAAAATTAAAACATTCTTCCGACCAATTTTTTCCCCATTTTCGTTATATACCGCTCTTCAGGCCTTCTAAGGATATAGGATTATTGTTTTTTATCCTCTTTTTTTTTAAGTAAACACAGGTGTTCGATCGGGTTCAGGTCTGGCGATTGAGCTGGTCACTCCAAGACCTGAATGTTTTGATTTGAAAACTATTTCATCGTTTTTCGGGATTTATGACATGGAGCATTATCTTACTGAAAAATGATCTTTCGATGAGACCTGTTGATGCACTGAAGGCGTCGTTTCTTGTTCTCCTCAGAAAGCGAGGGTTTTTTCTGGCCTTTCAACCTCTAAGGTAGGCTTCTGTTAGCCTGAAGCAAAGCAGCTTTTTCAGAAGAGGTCTTTTCGCGATTTTTTAAAGACTCCCTGGCAAGAATCCGATCTTCATCAGTACAAAACTTTCTTTTTCTATCTGGGCGCGGTTTGGAAATGTACTCCCCTGTACAGCCTTAAGCCATATTGAATGGCTGCACACGAATGCTTACGAATTTTTAAAATTGTTTGCTGGGGCATGTCTTGAGAAGCCAAAAGAACAATTTGGGTTTATTCAGTTTCACTTAATTCGTGTCTTTTCGGCTTAGTCATCTTTAGGTTGATTACTTTTATTATTTAAACACAAAAAACTATGAATGAATAATAAAATATCCGCGGACTTACACTACTATTGTCGTAATGAATCCAGTAGTAGAACTGCAGTAGTTTTTTATAGAACGTATTTTACAGAGAGTGATTTTCATTTACGGCCAAAGCTGTATACAAAAGAAAATAAAAGTCGATAGATAAATACACAAAACTATTTTTCCCATAAGTCGAAAGTTATACGAATCTCGGGTGGGGCGGTTTTGGACATACCATGATGCACCTACGTACACTTAGTTCTACGAAGATAAAATGAAATACACTCAACATTTTTATTAAATAACAATAAAAACTTAAACAAAACAATTTTGTATTCATTTTTGGACAAACAGAAAACAACGAAAATTTCTTTAATTCATTATACATTGGAAAGTAAACGGACACTTCACTGCACATCATATGTGCACAAATCTATAGGAAAACTGAACATTGAACATGTTCTAGCTGAACCAAGGGATGTTGGATTGAGAAGAAACAAAGTAGTACCATCTATATGCAGTTTCCATAACGTTGGACACAACAAATGTCCAGGAATGGGGTTTCTTTCGGACGAGAAACTACTTTTGCAGCATATAACATACAACAGACTTTTCATTTTCAAATTTTTTAAAATTGTTGCTACTCGTACTCGTATTTATGTTTTCAGGAGTTATTGAGGCAGATTCTTCTACTGACTGGTCATACTCTTCATCGATATGAAAGCTTTAACATTTATATCTGAGTTGCATTTCAGAACGTCTAGAGGTTGGAGATGATGAGAAGTATGTGGGGGGGAAGACAGATAATCAATACCATGATCTTGAGCATAGTTAATGACTTCTAAAATGACATGACTGACATGATTGTCACACAATAATAAAATGTGGTCTGTGCTCGAACAAAGCGTATGTTTCTGGATGTGTTTTAGAACATCTACAAATATTTGAGAATTTATCCAGCCATTCCCATTGGAGACGCCTATACTTCCTTCAGGCGCACTGTTAACAAAATAATCCTTATAGTGGACTCGAGGAAACACAAAGAGTGGAGGGACTGTATTTCCAGATGTTGAGATTATGCCACCAAAAGTGATAAGCTCTCCTCTTTGAGCAGATTTTTTTCAGACAAAACTTTGAGAGAGCTCAAAACTGTTGATATACAAGATTCGACGAAATTGAATATGCGACTTGCAGTAAATTTATATTTTATGTAAACTTTTTCAAGGTTTTCGAAGAATTCATTAACTACCGTTTTATTAAAACCAAAGGATCTAGCTGCACTTGTGTTTTCAGGATTTCTGAGGCTTAAATCACAATTTCGTTTGCGAAACTATGTCGTCCAATCAACTCAAACGAAGATGCCGCACGTGTAACGCGATTAAACTGACGGACAGGCGGGACACAACTATATAATTCCACCGAACACTTGTGATGGAAGTACCGGTACAGGAGTGCTAAACATCTAACGTTCCGACGGTGTTCGAGTGAGGGAATAAGATTACAGATAGACTGATCACCGATCAATCTACATGCTTGGCGCTAAACACGATCGAGTAAACTCAAGCATGTGGAGGGAGCTCCTGCCCAAACATGCGAGTTATATTAAAGTCACGGACGAATATAAGCTTTATGGATAGCCGAGTCTGTGGGAGTGAAAAATCGTTTCCATTTTTTTAGGAATCCAAGGCATCTTGCACTAGCCTTAGCAGCATCTGTGATCTGCTGATTCCAGCTATGGTCTGGGCTAACATGCATGCCTAGCATTGACAAACCATAAGATTCCTCAACATTAGTTCCTTTCACTTTGAGTTTGGCTAAGTTAGTATCCCGCTTCAGAGACAGGAGACAACACTGGGTTTTTGACGCATTGAACTCATCTCGGTTTTTTACACCCCAATTGATGATTGCATCAATGTCAGGGTTGAGTTCTGTTGACATTCGCTGACGCTCGGACTCGACAACTTGGGGCCCTTGTAGTGGAGTCGATAGTGTATAAGCGAAGTCAAGAGTGCTATCATCCGCGAAGGAATGAATTGGATTGCGAGTAATAGGGAGAAGACCGTTGATAAATAATAGATACAGGGTCGGAGAGAGGACTGAGCCTTGGAGTATACCAGCATTAGTTGAGAAGGGGGTGGAAGTAAATCCATCTAATACAAATTGTATTGATCGATTACTTAAAAACCTCGCAATCCATTGTGAAAGATGCTACCAACACCATACGATTGAAGCTTTGTTATAAGAGCGCTATGCCATACTCTATCGAAAGGTTTGGATATATCAAAGGCAACTACTCTGCATTCACCGTGTTGATGAATGCATTGATTCCATTTCTCGGACAGATATACCATTAGGTCTCCTGTGGAACGTTGGTGCCGAAAACCAACTGTCGTTCATTTCGAGATAACTCATAAGATGGAAATTGACAATGCTTTCCATGACCTTGGAAGTACTGATGTTAATGAAATGGGTCGGTAGTTAGAAAGTAAGGTTTTATCGTCCTTTTTGGGAATTGGCTGGACGTGCGCAAGTTTCCACCTATCCGGAAAAATGCCTAGAGTATGATAGATGGAAGAGCTTACGTAGGGGTTTGACCGGGGTAGAAGAACACCTCTTCAAAACAATGGGAGAGACCCCATCTGGACCTGAAGATTTATTACAGTTAAGATCTTTAAGGACTCGTTCTACTGAACGGGTTCGGAAATATATTTGGCCTAATGAATAGTTAACTCGGTTATATCTTTAGTCCACACTTTCTTTATGACTGTTTTGAGTTCCTCTATTGTTTTAGGTACCTTGTGCATACTTTCTGACCCATAATTGATCAAAAGTTCTCTAGTATATCAAGATCAGGGCTAATTACTGACCAATTTAGGGATTCAAGGCCAACATCTGCCTTGCATTGGGTTATCTGTTGAAAGAAAACAATATTTAAAAGCGGTTTTGAGTTTAAATTTTAGGTCAAAATTTGTTTTTACTTACGGAATGAGCGCTATGACAGGGAGCGGAATCATTCTGAAATATAGATTTCGGATGTAGCCGCATAGCTCCTCTGTTGTAGGAAGAACACCATCAGCAATGATTTTTTTATATTTCTCTGCATTTAGGGAACCGTCCAAAAGCAAAATACGGCCAAAACCCCAATTTTTTCATGCATCCCCAAACCATAACATATGGTGAATGCTTAAAGGTGGGAAGCAAACACTGCAAACACACAAAACTTCGTAAAAT
This sequence comes from Pocota personata, assembly GCA_963082735.1. NCBI lineage: Eukaryota > Metazoa > Arthropoda > Insecta > Diptera > Syrphidae > Pocota > Pocota personata. The sequence goes on along the minus strand of OY720429.1, from coordinate 40,965,314 downwards.
TCCTTTACTATTCACAACACACTTTGTCGCAGCCTAGTTCACTAATGCGTTATCGACTTGAGTATTTTTTTCATTTATACACCAAAAATAATAAGCATATCAGAGAAAAAGTGCAATCGTACCTGCATATGTGTTAAAAATATGAGAGAAACGCACCCGGAGGTCATAAAATTTTCATAGTCGCGTTTTTTTGACACGGGGTATGTATGTAAGTAAGGATGTGGGGTAGATTCGTACGCATATGAAAGTTCCCCTTTCTGTATATACGAATGTGCCTAAAATAAATAAAATAAAAGATGACTATTTTAAATATTTCTAATATTAAAACAGACGACGGTGTTGAAAAGAAAATACTTTCTTAGACTCTTAGCTAACCAAAAATTTCTTGTTCGTGATCCTTAATCCAAAACAAAAGTTTGAAATACGCTCGCTAAGTTGGACGACTAATTTACTTCACAGGCGAAAAAAACACGATAGTCTTATAAATATTACCATTCAATATACTCAAACTGAAGTTAAAGTTTGCTGGCACGTGGCTATGTAATGGCGCTATGCAAACACATATAGACATGTTCTAAGTTGAGACTTGGAATATTGCCGATGTATGAGCGTGCCCCGTGTACGAATGGTGTCAACCTTCCCCTATGACTTCTGCTTTTTCCTAAATTATCTTTCGAAAGTAACCAAAACCAAACTCATAGCCACACGGGTTCAAGAGTTAACACGTGTTAAGCTATGTAAAATCCAAGCCCGATTGAGCTATGAATTTGCTTGTTTTGAACGAGTGAATTACCCCCGGAAGTATTTGACGCCTGAAATGAAAAACCCTGTATGTATTAACTCTGTAATCGAAGTGAAGAGTATACAAAGTTATATGCATTTCAATTTTCAGGAATTCGACTGAAAACAATACAAAAATACAAAAGTTGAAAACAGTCCTTTCGAAATACAAAATTTTGTTCAAACTCAATTTCGGAATATAGAATTTTGACCGATTTACTGGCGCCAAACCTCGTACAGTTCATAGTTCTCAGTGATATAAAGGGTGTCCCAAAATTCACGCAAGTTTTGAATTTTACTCCATTTGTGAGGTAAAGTGTTGCCAACGAAAAAAAAGCCAGTGTGACAGCTAACAGTTCAAGGTTATTAAAAATGGAGTACTACACGAAAGATCAACTCGTTTTAATTTTTGAGCAATATTTTAAAAATAATTAAGGTTTGGCAGTTGGCCTCATTTTCATCTTTATGGCTTTGTTAGTCGTCAAAATTGTCGAATTTGGGATTCAGAAAATCGAGAATCAAATGCATCCACAACGTGTCACTGTTTGGTGCGGATTTTAGGCTGGAGGTATCGTATGGCTATTTTTCTTTGAAAATGCGGCTGGTCAGGCAATAACAGTTAATGGTGCTTGCTATCGCGACATCATAATCCAATTTTTTTGTGCCTAAATTGCAAGATGTGGATGGCATGTGATTTTAACAAGACAGTGCCATATGCCATACGGCCCAAGAAACAATTCAATTACTGCATGAGTCATTTCCTTGTCGTGTAATTTCACGTTTCGGTGATCAGAATTGGCCGCCCAGATCATGTGATTTAACGCCGTTGGACGTTTTTTAAGTCTAAGGTTTATGCCAACAAGCCCACGACCACCCACGCCTTGAACGAGCAAATTGAGCGCTGATTCAATGAAATTCAGCCACATTTATGCAAAACGGTCATGGAGAACTTCGACAAAAGAATGCGCTTGTGCCAGCAAAGCCGCGGAGGCCATTTACTTGATATGCTATTCCATACATACTCGTAACCCTATACTGTATACTTTATGAATCAATAAAACATTTACAATTTTTAATTAAAAACCTGTGTTGATTTTTGGGACACCCTTTACTAAGATGTGCGATACTATTAGCCCGATGAGGTAAAGCGAACACCCCTGTAATACCTCCACCTTCTACACTTTCATCCTAAAAATCACATGTCTACGATATATCACCGCATTTAATCATCAAATACGAGTACGTGCTCGTCAGATATTTTACTCTATGCGGTTTTCAGAACACAAAGTCATAAATTTTCAATATCCTTTCACCACCGCCCATTTCCGAAAATGCATGCTCTCAACATGATTCTCAAAGAACATCACTCGCTTTTGCTCCTGAATACAGCTCAAATCCTTTCTGAGATTTAATCAAATCCCATGCCGGAAATACATAAAATCGACATATGTTACAACTCATACGCAATTATAGAACGCAACGTAATGGTTACATTTCCACCCACTCATTGTTTCCGTTTTCTCTCTCTTTAAAGCCAGAATGAGGACCATCGACTAACAAGCTCTCAGCTTCCGTCGGACCAGATTAGGATTATAAGAGATGGTGGAACTAAAGTCAATAATAATATAGTCATGCTTCTACTGCAATCAACGAACACATCTACATCAATGGCTACGGCGATGACATCGACGGCTTACGGGACTAACCATCAGCGGCATGTGCGACGTTTACGCCGGGATGACAACGAGGAGCCGATAACAGATGGGGCTACCAGCCCCAGTAGTAGCTTTTCATCAGATGAAGTCGGTTGGTCGAACATCAACGAAGAAGTCGACATGGTAATTCCAATGGTATTAGCACATTTACAAGAGCTCGGCCTGGCACATCTCAACTTGCCCGACATGCAGGAGAGTCTATCGGTGGTAGGTAGATTGATTGTTCAATCCATCTATGATGATGGAATTTAGTGAGAATTAAGCTTTTGCGTTTACCTACTCCTCCTTCTCCTACTTTCAGAGACCGCTGTTCATCACATACTCTGCTGGACTGTGGCTGAACAATGGCTTGGTATACAATTTGGCCGGGATACAGAGGACTGGGGACGCATTGATGACATATTCTGATAAGTCATTTATATGCCGATTCTATTTGCTTATCAGGAGCCTTGATGTGAGTTACGAAATTCGTAGGTTTGCTGTGAATGAAATTGTTGGATGTAATTACCTCTCTAATCTGGAACTGGGAAGCTATTCAAATTACAGGTTCAAATACAGAGTCACCTGAGAATGAAATAGATATGACGCTCTCCGTGTAATGGTCGCCTGGGTCCTTGCAATGACCCTGCTATACAAATCAAATCATACTCTATGCATAAGTTGTCTAACATCATTAATGATTGGACATAAATTGTTTACACCTTTAGCACGAGTGCACCTTGTCATTGTGCATTGGTCCTCAATCAGTATGTACATAAGTTCTATGTTTGTGTGGCAATATTGTAGTGGATATAATGTTTCATTTCGGTGCACTAAGTGGAAAATTTCTCAGAATATCCTAATACTCGTATGTCTTATTAGGTTGAGTTAACGTTTTGTCAGCGTTTTAGTGTGAACATTCTGACAGGCCTTCACATGCCACCGCATTGTCCAACTAGATTAGGGCTGCTCTCTCTCTCGTACATATTGTGTGCAGAATAATTGGTTAATACTCTGACTACTGATTGCAATGCTATCGAGAACTCGATTTGTTGATGATGATGATGCGTATACGTACGATGCTGGCAATGTTGCTGATTAGGATATCATATCATATTCTCATTGAACTCAACCAGAGGGATACTTGGATATTTCTGGGAATTGGGGTTGTAAATATTTCCTAGGAAGGATTATTGCGGAAAATTTATTGGAATGTGTTCTATATTGATGTTAGCATTCATGCCATTAATATGGATCGAAGGATACATGAATCTTGATTTTGGATTAGTTCTTGTTCTTTTATCCCTTTCTGACGTATGGGAAGTATGACTGGTATCTTAAGGACACTTTTGTTGATCGTTATGCCAATTACGAAGGAATTATTGATGTCAGAAAATTTATTCGATATCGGCAAGTTAATATATAAAGAGGATTTGTTTGAGATATGAAAGGATATGTTGAGTAATTTATGTAACATTTGCTGGTATCCAAGGTGATGAGCTTGAATAGTGACACTGGGTGACTTTAAAGTGTACATAGCTTGTTAAACAATAGAACTACATATCAATGTATTTATCAATTGTCTATGTTCTATCGAATTTCTTCTGTTTTTTCGTAACACTAGTAACACTCTGAGATACTGGTCGAATAGGTTCTCCTGTAACTTTTCTTATGCTATCCATCATTACCTACCTATAAAACAAATATGAAATCAATCTCTCAGATTCTAGTTTGTGTGTAGAGTTATGTCAATTAAGTCTCCTTGTTAAATTGTTTATTTAAGCTCTACCGTAGAGTCTTATAATAATGTCATAGTGCTACATTTATTTACTTTTTTGTAATTGAAAAACAGTGCTCCCCTATTGCGAGAAAAGGTGCCTTTTTAGGGGATTTTATCAGAAAAAGGGGAAATTGTTGCCAAAAAGGGGAAAATGGAAAGAAACAAGTTAAACTAATTTTCAATTATCTATCTATCGATCTATATATCTATCTGTCTATACATATAGATAAAATGTAACTAGGGACATGTCTGTGCGCGCATCACGCAAAAACTACTGAACAGATTTTTAATAAAACGTTGCCGTTCTATACCTTAGAGGCTTGGCCATTATCTCTAATTAGAATTATCACGATATTCCTCATGGAGAAAAATGTATTACAAATTAATAAAAAAAAAGTATTGGTTCTCATCCGATCACGGAAATCCAGCAGCATCGGGCGTGGTTAGTAAGGGGTTTTTCAATAAGAACATAACAATTTTGTATTTAAATAAAACACAGTATGATTGAGAAATTGATTGAGCTGAAATGTGGTACACATGTTAAATTTAGATACGGAATTCGATCTCGTTCATATGACCACCGCGAGCACATTTGAAGCGATCGATTCTTTGGAGTCAATTTTCCGCCACGCTTCCACATATTTCGACCGGAACGTTCGATATTGTTCCTGAGCTTCGATATTGTTCCTAGTCTTCCAACATTGCACGATCATTTTCATCGACGAAAAAATACGGTTCAATCACACCTCCAGCATGAAATCCACACCACACGTTTACTTTTTGTGAATGCAATGGAGTCTCTTGAAGCACATGTGGGTTTGTTGCTGTCCAATAATGCATATTTTGCTTATTGACAAAGCCATTAAGCAAAAAATGAGTTTCAACGCTGAAGATATGATAATTTTTCGATGAAATTCAGGATTTTCTTCAAACTTTTGCAATGCCCAATCGGAGAAGTTTCTGGGCTTTGATCTTGTAAGGGTGTAGGCTAAGATCTTTATGCAAAATTTGCCACAATGTGGACTAAGGGATTCCCAATTCCTGTGAACGGCGTGGAATCGACAAATGTGGCTCATTTTGAACTGACGCACTTATGGCTGCGATATTTTCGGTACTTCGACCAGTGCATTGTCTCTCTGGCACAGGAACATTCAACAGTGAATATGTTGACTCGAATTTATCCACTATAGCACGCACAGCCTGTGTGGTGGGAGTAAGCGCTCTTAAAGTTGCGAGCACCGACTCAGAATTTCGGTATTAATTTTTAATAATTTTCAAACTTTGCTCGTTCGTGAACTTTACCTTGACATTGACAGATCATAAAAAAAGTTCAAGGGTGCGTTTGTATTAAAATACAAAATTGTTATGTTCCTATTGAAAAATCCATATCAACCAACCTACTAGTTTGTCGTTGATGCTGTCGATGATCTTTGTAATGCGATGGACCCGCGTGACCATGTCATTATTTTAGGGGACTTTAATCTTCCACACCTTCAATGGTCTCAATCTGATGATGGGTCCCATTTTATCCCTACCGCCACCTCTGACAAGGTAATCTTACTAACTGATTGTCTCTCTGACTCTGACCTATTCCAAGTAAGAGACATCCGAAACTTAAATAGGCAACTTGACCTTATTTTCTCGTCCGACCTAAAGGCCCAAAAACTGGTGACATGGAGATGGGTAGGTAAGCGGACATGCCTAGACATAACTTTTGATGCTGATCACCTTGAAGCTTGACTTCTTCTTCTATCTTCTATCTTCTATCTTCTACCTTCTATCTTCTATCTTCTATCTTCTATCTTCTATCTTCTCTCTTCTATCTTCTATCTTCTATCTTCTATCTTGTATCTTCTCTCTTCTATCTTCTATCTTCTTTCTTCTATCTTCTATCTTCTATCTTCTATCTTCTATCTTCTATCTTCTATCTTCTATCTTCTATCTTCTATCTTCTATCTTCTATCTTCTATCTTCTATCTTCTATCTTCTATCTTCTATCTTCTATCTTCTATCTTCTATCTTCTATCTTCTATCTTCTATCTTCTATCTTCTATCTTCTATCTTCTATCTTCTATCTTCTATCTTCTATCTTCTATCTTCTATCTTCTATCTTCTATCTTCTATCTTCTATCTTCTATCTTCTATCTTCTATCTTCTATCTTCTATCTTCTCTCTTCTATCTTCTATCTTCTTTCTTCTATCTTCTATCTTCTATCTTCTATCTTCTATCTTCTATCTTCTATCTTCTATCTTCTATCTTCTATCTTCTATCTTCTATCTTCTATCTTCTATCTTCTATCTTCCATCTTCTATCTTCTATCTTCTATCTTCTATCTTCTATCTTCTATCTTCTATCTTCTATCTTCTATCTTCTATCTTCTATCTTCTATCTTCTATCTTCTATCTTCTATCTTCTATCTTCTATCTTCTATCTTCTATCTTCTATCTTCTATCTTCTATCTTCTATCTTCTATCTTCTGTCTTCTATCTTCTATCTTCTATCTTCTATCTTCTATCTTCTATTTTTTACCTTCTATTTTCTACCTTCTAGCTTCAACTTCTTCTTCTATATTAATGAAATGATAACTAGCATCATGTCTGTGCGCGCATCATGCAAAAACTACTGGACAGATTTGAATAAAACTAAAATGAAAAAAAAAAAAAAAAATAAAAATGTATCGGTTCTCGTCCGATCACCGAAATCAAGCAGCGTCGGGCGGGGTTAGTACATAGATGGCGAACAGCTTGGGAACGCTGCGTGTTATTGGAGGGAATGTGCCTCTTTTTTGTTAAAAATTTTATATTTTGTTTTATAATTTCTGCAGCTATCGGCAGTCGGTAGGTATAAATGGTCAGTCATTCTTAAGAAGAATTTAAAATCCCCGTTGTTGCTAAAATTAAACTATCATAGTAACAAGGTTGGTATTTGCTATAATATGGCAAATATCTATTAACTACGTCTATCTTGCTCAAATGTGTGTTGTTTGTGTTGTGTTATACTAACACGAACATCAAAACTTAATAAAAGTAGTAACAACATAATGTATTGTAATATGCGAGCTACGGCTCGAGTAGATAAAACGTTATTCTGTGAGATTATTTCTTTATTTTTAAGTCTATAGAACAATTCAAGTTCACACTATACTGTTCTTCGCAAATTCTTTCCCTACAAGGTTTCTTTCTTCTGAAATCACTTTATCTCATTTCAATTACTTAATTCACAAATCCAAACTAGTTACTTCTTCTTGTTAACTCTCAACTTTCAATTTATCACAAAATTACAACTTCGCCTATTATCACTTTTCCAATCTCTTCGTGCGGTTCAAAACCCAACTGCAACTGCCTCGATCGCCGCCTGTTCTTATGTAGTCGCATTTCTGATAGCCAGAAACTTCTAGCAAATTCTTCGACCACTGGAACGAGAAAATTCTGATGTATTACATCAGAACGTAGTTATTATGCTACATTATGTTACAGTATAATTGTTGCAAAATGACACCTGAAAGTATGCAAGCGTAAATAATGAATGCTAATGACCGCCTGCTAGCATCGCACATAAATGGTGAAAAGTAATGAACACCAGAAAGTATGCATGCATAAATAGTGTGGAAGTGTTGAACACCTTCAACTCTACACTGATATTTGCAATTTGAGTGATAATGTGAAGAGGAGCCGGAAGTGTTATATTGGGTGTCCCGCTACGCAAGTTAAGAGGATTTTCCTATTTTCTCCGCTAAAGGTAGGCGCTATTGTTAATATTATTGTCGTTACAAGTTACTTTATAAAGTGCATAAACTGACTCTTTATAAACAAAGCTATCTATTCTTGGAAATTAATTTTTAGACTGTGACTGTGACATCGATCTCGAATCTCGATCATCGTTTATCCGACTCTTCCCATAGAAGTTCAATGTCGTTAATATCAGGTGTTTGTAGCGGTCAGATCATGCTTTTCAAAACTCTTTCTGTTTATTTCTCTTCTAAAAATAATGTTTAGGATCATTGTCCTGCTGTATTACGACTTCTTCTTCAATTAACCTCATACAGGATGTGTTAACATGTTGTCCTAAGATGACAGTGCAACCTCTATGAGCACCATATCCCATAACCCTAACAAACTCCACTGTGGGCGGTGCACAGTCTAGCAGCATCTGTTCTTCAGTGCTTCCTGAGCCCGTACTCAGTAACAGTGTGGGATTTTTACCCACTAACCCCTTCTCCCTTATTCCCATTTTCCCTACGGTACCGCCGTCTTGGCATTTCATCACAGGGCGGGGAGGAGCCAGCCTTCTGTTTGCACATTAGACCAATCAGGAATTTCTCCTTCATATCTAAAGGTGTTTATGAGCAGTATTCATCTGTGGACGATTAAATATTGTTTCAGAGCTGCGTCGGATGAAAATTCGCATTTTTCAACCAAAGATCTCAAATTTTGTTTCGTCAGTCCAGAGTACTCTTCTACTGTCCAGTGTCCAGTTCCGGTGTCTCAGGAAAACTCTACTTAGCAAGTCGAAGCAAGGGTTTACTCACCGTTACTCGTCCATAGAGTCCAACTCCTCTCAACTGCCTTTGCACTATGCTGACAGATAAGGATGTGGACCGACTCTCTTTGCCCCTGGGATTTCCGGTGTTTTTCTTCTTTTCCGCTTGCTGATTGTTCTTATCAGAATATCCCCTCTATTGGTTGTAACTCTCGATTCTTGTGTTGGAGACCCGTAGTTTGATGATGTCGTTCAATAGTACGGCGACTTTCAACTGGGATGCAATCTTGCGCTCTTCCTTCGTGCGTCTTGGAAAATATTCTAAATTTCAATTTAAATGCGTTGCTTCTTAGTACACATTAATTTCAGCTGATACTCAAATTTCCACAGCTGCTACTCAAAATTCCGAAACTTTATATTCAATTCGATCGGTACATTGACTTTGGTTAAATGCGTGGACCACTAACTGGTTCGATTCCCAGAAACACTTACAAATTTTTTGTATCTCACCTCTCGCGAACGTTTGACGCAAACATCCAATATTAAGACTGTCATGCCTGTATTTAAGTGGAGGGCTGTGCGATAAAGAACGGAACATTTTTGGTGAAGTGCTTCTCGTAGCAAACCCTTGAATGGATCAGCAGGGCGGTGCCGAAAATAGCGCTCATGGGGAATACTTTCTTTGTGGTCTACGTGCCTCCAAAGAGAACGTGTCCCTCTACTGGATCCCGGGGAAACCTAGGTAAACGGTGGAAGTGCTGGCGCATATCCGTACCCAGAATTCTAGCCTCGACACGAGCAAATGGATTGTTCACTCCCATAGTGAGAACAAAAATCGGAAAACAAAGAAGACTCTTCTCTGATTGTGGGTTTGGATAAAGCTCTGTCGATGTCTTGAGGGTTAGGTCTGACATGTTTGCCCCCTGGAAGGATTCAATTCCACTTATCTTCAAAATGAGTGTGGATAATGGGCGGATAACCCAGTTTATTACTTTGATGTTCGCTCAGATAAACTTGCATCATTCCAAGGCTGCTACCGCTCTTCTTAATAGCAGACTTTCCATGGTGCTTAAAAGAGCATACATTACATCTATCCAGGAACCGTGGGTGTGGAACAAGCGCATCTGCGGTTTCGAGAGTGTTCGAGGTATCGCGGTGTTCTGTGACGAGCGGTCTGAAAGCCCTAGAGCTTGTCTAATTGTGCCAGACTTCCTATCAGTGACCAAGCTGCAACTATAAGCTGCGAAACGAAGGGCATTTGGAAAACTTCCGTTGTTGCATCAAGTTACTTTCCCTATTATTCGGTATTGTCTCCACCACCGAAGGCCTTTGCCAAACCCATATAGTACTCTGAAACTCGTTAGATGGGATTAATCATATGTTGGCATGCTAATCCTCAAAAGACGATCTGGGGCAGCAGCAAATGCAACATGCGAGGAAACCATCTCCGGGACTTTATACCATCGTTAGGTATGGTCATTAAAAATATTGGCTCGAAGACATTCGTCAAGACATGGGACTTATCACCGAAAAAGATTCTCTGGATCTATACGGCGATGATAAGATCTTTCCTAGCAGAAGCGTCGGTTGTTGGTGGAAGGGGCTTTCGCAAAAATATGTGACTGCCATTTGCACTAAACTCCGAAGAACAGCTCGTCTCGGCTGCAAGGGACCTTTTCGGAGTACGCCTGGCTCTGCTATAGATGCACTGTACAATCTACCTCCTCGTCATACTTAGGCAGTACTATCAAAACAATTTATCGGTGAGGGGTGGTTTTTAATAAAACCCACACTGGCGTTTTCTTACAGTTTTCCTATGACTCCTGTCTTATGTATACATATGCCGTCTGACACAATAACACTAGAACTTCAGTTGTTGCGCAAATTTAAAGTCGACTTCCCTTGCGTTCAGGACTGGCTTCGGCCGGAATCTTAACCAGAAAGGAATTGTAGCTGAATCTTCACGGATGGCTCCAAAACCAGTCAGGTGCTAGTGTCTTCTTAGAGGACGAAAATATCAGGCTGCATTTTCCGTTAGGTGTATGTGTCTATTTTCAAAACGGAGACTTATGCAATCCTAATGGGCATGAACAATGCTGTAAGGAATAGGTGGAAGGGTCGAAGTATTTGTGTCTGTAGTGACAATCAGGATGCGCTTAATTCTTGCTTAACCCTTTAGACACTTCTAAGGTAGTTCTAGAATGCAAAAAACTTTCTGAATTTGGTCGCAAGGCTAAACTCTGTGATACTTGTCTAGGTCTCATGCCACACTGGAAGATCTCCGATGAGAGAAAGGCAAAGAGGAGATTTTCTCAGGACCCGAACCTGCGTCAAGGCCTCCATTGACGACTGGGTTTCTAACATAATTGTGTATGGCACGGTTCTTCCAGGATGCGGGCAGACTAAACAAATGCTCCCGGACGACTGTAAATCCTCGTCATTCTTGCTATCCCTCAGAATAAAAGATTGCAGACAACTTATCGGCGTTCTCACGGGGCACTTTGCTTTTGCTAAACACTTCAATGTGGTAGGCTTAAGAGAGCAACGACACTGCGGAACACCTCCTCTATGATTGTCCTGATTTTGCTCGTATCAGGTGGCAGATTTGGTGAGTGCTGATACCATAAGCTCCTCATCACTGAAGCGTTTACTCGACTTTCTCTGGAGGATGGGGAAATTTCATTAAAATGGGTAAAACAGGGTTTGCTTCCTGGTAGTACAATGGACCAGTTGCGTCTGACTGACTGCCATTTTGCTTTTTACCTGAACTAGGCAAGTTCGAGCCCGAGCGAGAAACAGCAACCCCAGTCAGGGAGTTTCTGAATAGTAGTACAATGGACTGAAAATCGAATCTGAGTTCTGTGGGATTTGGAAATTTCATAGTAAGAGAAAATCTAATTAAGCCCTTCGGAATGCCAATGATCTGTGCGTCCCTTGCATTCTTGTGAAAAAATGTAACACAAACGGTATGAGTGACTGCGAGAATGTAGTCCAGGCCTTGTATGTGCTGTCTACTACATGTTTGCAGTCGAAGAGATTTATACAATCTAGCCTAATTGACACAAGCAAAACGAAATCCGATTCAGATAGAGGACATTCTTTAAAAATGTCAGATCACATAGCTCATTGTATAACTATGTACTTTGCAGAGAGTCCTCCAATTTCATGCATTTATAATGATACCCAAACTGATCCATCACAAAAAGAAAAAAAAAAAAGAAAAATAAATTATCCTCCATCGTAATAATAAAAAAAGAAAAAAAAAATCTACCGCCTCATGACTAGCCATAGGAATCAATTACCATACCATCTCCATTCACATCATAAACATGTTGCTTTCCATATAAAGACACTCCACTGCTCCATAAGCACCATCATTATTACTTTCTTAGCTCTGGCTTCACAAAAGGAAAAAAAAAGAAAAAAAAAAAAACCAATGAAAGAGCAAGCGAATTAAGTGGATGTCCTTGTAATTTCCACCCACTCGAAGGATACCAAAAGAATGCGATTCTCCAGAACGCTAACGATGTCATTAAAATTGATTCCTAGCCTGGTCCATCGTTCGATTCGATGACTTTTTGATGGAATTTTTCTACTATCCTGCGGGATAGCATACTCCACGTTTCTCAGTTTCCAATTTTATATTGTTCGTCAATTTTGAGTATTTTTTATAAGAAATATTAAATTTATATAGAGAAAATAAAAGAGCAATACATTCTCAAGTCCCTATCCTCAGCCCTCGCCGAACAGAACAGCCATCAATTTGAAATGGGATCTTTGCATGATGCTAAGTAGCACCACTTATTTGTGCGCTTAAGTAACATCGGTCGATGTATCTTCTACATAATAATCATAAGTCTTACGGAAAAGAAAAGCATGAGATGGAAAAGAATCGCGACGTCAGATAGAATCAAGCGAAATGAGAAAGAAAGAAAATATACGAGTACATACAAACATCAACCTGGCACCCATAAACCACTTTTTGTATCTTTTGCATAACAAAATATGCTCGAGCAAAACAATTGGACATCCTATACTTGCACTATATTCTATTCCGCGAAAGAAGTAGAGCGAACTAGAGACCGGTGGATGATATCCTTCACTCCCTCCACCTATATCCATGACATAGACAATTTCGGTTCAAAGTAAATGGAAAAAAAAATATTTTAACCCCAATCACGCTCTGTTGTGGTGATGGATGTGAGCTGGAGGTGAATTTGCATTTTTTTTTTTTTGTTTTCATATTCATAATTGCATTCATGTGAGTTACTAGTACAGCTGCACATTGGTTAAAAACTGAAAGGAAAGCCATCCTCCAAATGCAAAACCAAAAAAAAAAAAAAAAAAATATGTACATGCAAAGTTAACCTGGCTCTTACGAGGATCTTCACCTGAGGTGCACTCTCAGCCCCCGCACACATGGCAATGTAGCGGGATTTGCTCTTAATTAAGTTCTGTGAATCATGGTACTCAGGTTATGCGGTGGCATCATATCTACTTTTATAAAGACATACAAAGTTGAATGCAGCGACCAGGATAGCGCAAGGAAAGAGGACTTGATTGAGTGCCCTTGTGAAGGATTTTTTTTTTTTTTTTTATTATTTAATTTTTTCCATTTTGCCTCCAATGTAGGTAATGCATGTTAAATTGCGTTTTTAACTTAAGTTACTCCTGCATATTCAAATCGGTAGCATCCTTTGAATACTCGTCGAGAGTAGAGAGTCGAGTATATGAGAAAATTTCATTCCTCCTCTAGGCACAAAAACGGTTCACAAAACAGTTTATGTAAATACGAGTAGCGATAAACGAGAGCAAGAACACTGTCGTCGTTCAAGGAGTTTTGGTAAGTTTGTGCGTCTTTGATGGAGCAGTGTTTTTACTCCGCTTAATTGCAGGTGAACTGAATGCTATGCAAAACCTTTCACTTAAAGTGATGACTAATTGGTGTTGAGCGCTCACAACGAGGTTGTAAGTGGTTCTTCAGAAAAAAAAATACGTTAACGTATCGCGGATTTTGTTTGGATGTTCGCCAAGGTTTTCCATGAAAAAGTGTCGCATTGAAAGCTTTTCTTACATTCGTAAGTTTCTGAAATATCATTTTCTTGCTCTGGATTTTTTTTTTTTTTTTTTTTCATAGATACTAGCATGCACGATTCGCAGATTTGAAATTAAATTTCCGCAGCCTGCGCCTACATACTAAACCACACATTTGCTCTTTCACAAAATAAAAAATAAATAATAATAATAAATTAAGTAGAGTTCTCAGTTCCTCACACTTTTAACTCTACAGAAATCCTTATTGGCTTTTTTTATTGAAAATTTTACTAGACCAATAAGGACAAATTTGCATATGGAGTGCCTGTGCTCCTCATCTTTACACTTCCAGCTCTCGGATGTTGCCAGTGTTAGTGCAGGTGGCAATAAGCTCTCGATTATATGATCTTCATGCCTTACTTTTGTGAATTGGCTTTCAAAAAATGCATGCAATTTTTTAATATGAGCTTCAAATTCAACAGAAGGAACAGTTAATTTTCCAAATTCGGAAGATGTAGTGTAGGTGTTATATGCTCTTAATTTTATCAATAAAGTTTGTTCCCTGTATTCATCTGATTTGCCTACCATGTACAGAGTGCAATTTTCGCAATTACGTTTCTTTTGTAACTTAATAGCTGCAAAGCCGGCATAAAATGTAAGCGCCGCTTCCTGCAGCTTCTCTGAACATCCTTTAGATAGAATGTTTTCTGTCCCATTGTCTTCACCATCAAAATGGTCATCGGAACTTACATGATATTCGATACTGTTCATAATATCAGTTCCCATCAGATGATCTTCTAAGGGGGCTTCAGTGAAGAATTCGTCATTGTCGTCACACTTAAAATTCTCGCAATCTGCTTCTTTTAACAATGATTCAGCACCGGAATGTTCATAGCCTGCATTTTCGGATGACTTGAAATTTTGAAAAATTATTAGTTTTAGATTACGTATAAATCTATAGGCTGAAGGGTTGCGTTCGTATGATCCCCTGTTTGATCTAGACATTGAAAATATGTTTTCTGCAACATCAGTATTCAGATGTGCAATAAGCAAAAATTGCTGATCATTTTTAACCGTGTCCCATATAAGCTCTATAGCAAGTAGTGTTTGGAGTAGGCAACCGAAGCAGTATGGCTTTTTCATCTTACCAGTTGCTTCCCATAGTGATATCCATTCTCTAGCTTTTTTAATGGACTGAAGAGTTTCACTATATGCTGAAATAGGCTGTCGATTGGGATTGTTTGTTTTGAAATTACAACTATTTAGATTATCAAAAAGATTATTCATATTACATAAAAAAGTTGCTGTTGAGGTAGCAATCTTTTTATCGGCATCAGTTTTGTAGCAATTTGCAGAAATAGCGTTAAAAACCCCAGCAGCAACATTAGCAAACTTAACTTAAAGCACACTTGAAATACATTTTTGGAATCTTCCTCAAAAAGTTTTACAAGGATTCTCCAAGCTATAACATCGTCAGATATTCTTAAATTGTTTTTAAGCAAACAATTTCTAACACTTTTAAATAAATGGGAATAGTCATATAAAAAGAAGATCTTCTGGTTTGCAATTTCACAAAAGGTTTTTTTTTTCGCTGCCTTTATCAGAGCATACACCTATAACTTCAAGTCCGCACTCCCAACTTTTCGATATAATCAGTTTTAGCATTTCAGAAATATCCTCACCTCTTGGGCATCCTATATAATAGGATACAGTTTGCTTCCAATTTTTATTTAGCCCTCTAAGAGTAAACACCATTACCTTAGTGGCGTATCTACCCAGCTCCCCAAAATCAGAAAAACCGTAAATGCAATCATTTTTGATGTTATAATCAAGTTCAGGTTTGATAGTCATTTCATCGAAAACTAAAACACTCCTCTTTTCGATGTTTGACATTGTTGCAGCCTTACTTTTTAAAAGTTGTATCATTTGGCTTGAAAATCCAGCCGGTAAGCTTAGGGAAGAATGCCATCTATAAATCGTGCTGACTGATGGTAAATTAAATCCAGTGCTCAGCATATGGGAGTATAAGGAAGGGGACTTCAGACACAAATCTTTCTCTTCATTTGTCCAATGTGCATTCACTTAATGAAAAAGTTGCATATTAATCAATGTTTGACCGTCGATTTGTTTATCTTCCAATTGTTTCTCCACGTTTTTTTTTCTAAATTATACTCCTTATCAACTTTAAGTCGATTCATGCTCAAATCGAGGTTCGGGAGAAGGAAATTCTGAAGGCGAAATTTCCAAGTTATTGTTAAAGGGAGGTAAGGAGAAATCTTTCACATACGTTACAGGATTGATAACTCTATTAATAGGAAGTGGTGGAGAACAAATCGCAAAAGATTCACATGTGCTTTGATTATTAGTCAGATTATTGCTTACATTAAATATGTCTGAAGTGACCGTTGTAGAAAGTTTTGTCTCTCGAACATTATTCAAAATTCTAAAGCAAGATTCATCAATAGATAACTCAGAGCAACTGCAAACTGATGCCGATGACATTGGAACGGCAGTTTTAGACAGATGTTTTCGAATGGCTTCTACCTTGTTTTATAAATTGTGTCACTTTGAGCATGTTTAAGCCAAACATCCCTCCTAGAGTCATTGGGAACCTTGAAAAAGGACAGGGAAAACGATTGTTTAACATTGTCACAATCAATGTATGCACATTTAGCCATTCTGAAAAGCTATAGATATATAAATTATATTTTCTAAGAAAACAAGAACGAATAAAAATTTTCTTCAATTTAAGGATGCAATTCAAAAATTGCTTACCAATTAATATCGAGTAAGATGAAAAGCACAGTCCAAAAACACAAAAAATGTATATGAAAAAAATTGTATATGAATTTCATATAAAAATATTACACGTATACATATGGATGTGTTGATATACTGACTTATTTTATTTGTGATACAGTGAAACTTCTCTATAGCGGACACTCGCGGGACCATCAAGATTGTCCCTTATGTAGGGGTGTCCGTTCTCGGGGGTAACGTATTTTACCATATTAATGGAAATTAACGAATAATGTTTAAATTTTGGAAAAGAATAATTAATTTATTTTTTACTTAAGTATTAGTTTGTACATGTAATATATATTTTCATATCTACATACAAACATATGTACATTTTTATAAAGAAACAAAAAAATAATTTTATTCAGTTCGATAATGGAATGTAGGGATAGTATTTATTTATTCATTTCTTTTGGATAAACGAAGTTATTAATCTTTGTTTTTTTATTTTGGATTTCACCATCTCAAGCTCGTGGTTAACTATCAATTCGTTTAACATTTCAAATCCCGTTTCATCTCCTTTCGCTAGATAGAACTCGCGAACACGTGTGAGTTCTCTTAGGGCATCTGAATAGTTTTGTATCGCTGTAATCTTCAACTCACCATCCAGTTCATTGTCATCGCTGTCTTTATAGTCTTCATGGGATGTAGAGCTTGCTGAAGGATAAATTGTTTTAAAAATGTCCACAACATCTTCTGTGGAACATTCTGTTGCCAAATTTTCGGCGATGCAGAAATAATCTTTATTTGTGTCTATTGGTGAAACCATTATAAGCTCATTCAGCTTTATTTCACCAATTTCATTTTCTGTGGCAAGATGTTCACCTGGTGGAAATCCAGGAAATCCATTTGTATTGTTGTTGAAGTGACTGATTCCCACGATTTATTAACCCACGTTACAGCTTTTAATACGTCAATTTGTTTTGCTAAATCTTGGGCACATTTAACGCTATCTTCTCCCAAATTCGCAATAAGATGTCGTAAGGCGAACTGGCGATAAAAGACCTTGAAATTTTGTATTATTCCTTGATCCATCGGCTGAGAAGTTGACGTTATGTTTGGAGGAAAAAAAAATCAACCTAACGTTTTCCAGTTCAATGTGAGCATGGGAAGTAGCATTGTCGAGAAACAATAAAATGTTCTTTCCTTGAAGTTTCATATTTCGGTCTAGGTGCTCCAACCATTCTGTCATAATGGGTGTTGTCATCCATGCCTTTTGATTTGCTCTCCAACCTACTTTCAAAGATTCAGAGAGAATACCTTTAAAGCATCTAGGCTTCATAGCTTTCCCGATGACGAGTGGCTTTATTTTTTCACCACACATACTTGCACATAACAGCACTGTCAGCCGTTCTTTAGCAATTTTACACCCTGAACAAGTCTCTCCTTTGTAGCAAAGTGTTTTGTCCGGTAATGCCCGATAAAATAAGCCAGTTTCGTCGGCATTAAAAATGTCTTTCTCTTCGTAGCCTTCAATTAGTTGACCAAGTTTTGATTGCCACTCACTTACGGTTTCAACATCAACAGAAGCTGAGTCTCCACAAACTGATTTAAAAACTATTTTGTGCCGAATTCTAAAACGACCTAGCCAGCCATTAGAAGCTTTGAAATTTTCCATTTTCAACTCCTGCGCAACTTCCTGAGCTTTTTCCTTAATCATAACTCCCGACACCGGCACTTTTTTAGATCTGACTCGATTAAACCATTCCAGCACTGTTTTAACAATCAGTTCACCTGATCCCCCTTTTTGAAATCGGTACATTTTCTCATTTGTTGAACTGTCACGAAACAAACACAAAAGCTCATCCTTTTTCTTCAAAATATCCGACACTTGTGTTTTACCAATTTTGAATATTTCAGCAAGTTTACGAACAGAAGAGTTATTATTGTTTTTGTGGTAAGTAATCACTTCCACTTTTTGTTTTAAAGTGAGTGATTTTCGCGTTTTTTTACTAGCCATTACATACAATAAAAACGCGCACCAAAATTTCGTGAATAAACTGAACCACGTAACACTCAAATACATAATGTCAATGCAGTTCAAAAAGACATACGAGTCGATAACCACATTCACTGTTTCTAACGGTTTAGCCCTTTTGTGATGTAAACAGAAAACATTTGTATACACAGAGTGCGTTCGCTCTACAAACACTGCCATTAGTAATGCATGAGTAGAGCAAGGGAGTGCATACATACAATATTTTTCTGTCTCTTCCATTTTCGTTTTTGCTTCGTGTGTCCGCTATAAGAGGTAAAACTGCTCAATAGGCTCTGAAATTCGTGTCCGTGTCCGGTATAGCGGGGGTCCGTTGTGAGGGGTCGAAATACACGAATAGCTCTATCTTCATGCCGGGGACTAGATGAATTGTCCGTAAATAGAGGTGTCCCTTATAGAGGGGTGTCCGTAAAGAGAAGCTTCACTGTACATACATTCAAATGCCACTCAGACTCAAATCTCAGTTGGTTATTTTGTTTTGAGTTTTCAAACAACAAAATTAAGGATTGATCTGAGTGGAAGCCTTTAGTATATGGTATGAGGAACATACAACCTCCCGTCGCAGCACTCGGGTATCTCAGATCAGCAAAAGATTCACTCACATTGTGCGAAATGTGATGTCATCTCGCACTTGCACTCAACAAGATGTTGGTGAAGAGATGAAATGGGCATAGGATACTGGCATTTAATTGGTTAATAGCGGAGTGAAAATGTGTTATCACTCTGAGTACTTTTGAATATGGTTGATCAAAGAGAATTTAATATTTTCAGGTACTCACGGCGTAGTGTTAACTTCCGTTGTTTGGGGCGCCACCATCGATTTCCTCAAGTGATAGTACTATTAATTTCATACACAATGCTATTACTAAGTTTTATAGAACTCAATTGGGTTTTCACTTGGTCGCTAAAACAGAAGTTGGACTATCATTATCGTTTCGAATCTGGTGACTGAGTTTCGAAGAGACTAACGTCTGGAGTGCTGTTGCATATTCGTTCAGTTCGAGCGAGTACATATCGTCGCTGTCAAGGGCTCATTGGGTATACACGTTTTGTATCTAGACTACATCGTCATCTGGTATACTTAGTGTAGTGCACCTGCGCCTCTATTCTCCCCTCTCGTACATACACCCTGCGAAATATTTTCTTTTCCAAAAGAGCCTACAATTTGGTCTACCTTTTTGCATATCGTCCACAACTCAGCACTATATTATAGAACTTAGGGGATCATTACACGGTGGGGCATAGACTTTTTTTTTCTAGTTTGACGGTTTGATCCGATTTGCTTTGCTACACCGAAGTAGTAGTGGATTTATAAAAAAAAAATGCTCGGCTCATGCCTTTGCTCAAAGAAAAACCTTGCTGGGTGTTTTTTTCTGATACACTAATGGATGTGGTA
Source organism: Pocota personata (assembly GCA_963082735.1). NCBI lineage: Eukaryota > Metazoa > Arthropoda > Insecta > Diptera > Syrphidae > Pocota > Pocota personata. The sequence continues at coordinate 40,945,355 of OY720429.1, read as the reverse complement.
ATCGATGCCAGGAGTGCGCTTACATACTAATTCACACCCTTCACACTTCTTCCACTCACCCCGCGGGACTGCTGTTAGGTATTACTTCGCGGGTCTTGTTAGCAACTTATGCTATATCATCTGCATTTGCTCTTTTGGCTCTTCTTAGTCTTTCGACTCCTCTCAGCTCGTTCTGTGTGCTCGTTATAAAGGTACAGCTCCCCAGCCAGTCGTTCCCTGACCTCGTCATATGACTTATTAGAAGCTGTGGGCTTGGTAGGTTTATTCTTCCTTCTCTAAAGCGCCTGCAGAGGAACACTGCATGCTTCTCGAACACTGCATCCTCGATCTAAGTGTGCCTCTGCCTAAGCGAGACACCCACCTAACCTAACCTAATGCGCTTCGGCAATTTGTTAATTAAAAATAAACTAATAAAGTTATCTGCTACTTTTTGCTAACATTTGAAATATTCAACTTTCTTTAGGAAAAGTCACAACCTATAAATTAAGGAACTTTTTGAAAAATGACTCGAACGTAGTTAAAATTCTAAAGTTAAGAGACTTAGCTGTTACGTATTGGACAAACTACCAATGGAAGATTTAACACTTTCACTTTCAATGTTGTTCAACTCAAAGAAAAAAGCGTCACCAAATATAGTGGAAGAGCGATTTTACGAGGCGTCAATAAGTCCCTGAAAAATGAAATAAGGATCACTCTTTTCGGTACAAAAACATTTTATTTTTCAACATAGTTTCTCCAATTTGTTGATGCTCTTCAAATAATAAGATTTCTCGAGCCCCTCAAAATAAGCGTTTGTTTCACCGATGACCTCTTCATTCGACCCAAATCTCTTACCTCCGAGCCATTTCTTCATGTTTGGAAACAAGAAATAGTCGCAGGGGGTTAAATCTGGGGAATATGCTGGATGAGGGAGGAGTTCGTAGCCTAACTCATGCAATTTTGTCATTGCGACTGCGGACTTTTGCACCGGTGCGTTGTCCTGGTGAAAAAGGCCTTTGTTCTTCGCCAAATGCGGCCGTTTTTGCTTCAAATCGGCTTGTAATTGATCCAGCAGCTCTGCTTAATATGCGGCGGTGATCGGTTTACCCTTTTTAAGGTAATCGATGTGAATAACACCGCGCGCATCCCAAAAAACTGTCGCCATGACCTTGTTTGCTGACAAACCCGCCTTGGCCTTCTTCGGCTTCGATTCACCAGCAGAAGTCCATTGTTCTGGTGTGTTGTGGTGAATCCAGGTTTCATCCACGGCTACGAAATGGAGCAAAAACTCAGCCGAATTTTTCTGGAACATCTCCAAACACACCTTTGAAGTTGTCAAACGAATGCATTTGTTGTCGATTGTGAGCAAACGCGGCACTCATCTTGCGGAAAGCTTTTTCATGTCCAAATATTTATGTAAAATCGAAATCACTGAGCCATGTGATAAGCCCGTGGCCTCTTCAAGTTCGCGCACTTTCACTCGCCGATCATCCATTATCAAACCATGGATTTTGTCGACCATCTCTGGTGTGGTGACCTCAATTGGGCGACCAGAACGTTCGACATCACTTTTGCTTGAACGACCGCACCGAAATTGAGTAAACCAGTGGTGAATGGTTCCAATCGCTGGTCAAGAGTCCCCATAATATTTGTCAAGCTTTTGTTTGGTTTACGTGATAGTTTTTTCTCGCAAAAAATAGTGTTTAATGAGCACTCGAAATTCACTTTTTTCCATTTTAACGAAAATGCTAGTAGGCGTCTATATAATGGCTGCCACAACAAAACTATTTGACAGATCTGTCTGAAAATTTGAGTGCGTTCTTTTGAAAGATGATTCTTGACAAAAAAATTTAATTTAAGGTGACGACACAATTTGTGTTAATTTTCAGGGACTTTTTGACTCACCCTCGTAAATTGCCTGAAAATTTTAATTCAAAAAACACCTCCCATTGATGAAAAAAATCTATAGCACTAGTCGCGGAAAACAACAAAAGAGTTCGAAAAGAACCAAAAACCATCGAGTAGAAGATATCTTAACTTCCAAATGTAGTGAAGTGCTGCGTTATGCAGTCAATTGCGATATCCTAACGCCAAAATAAGCCCTAGCATTATATTTAGATTTTGACCTTTCGGAAAGAAAACACAAGTTGCTTAAAACAGTAGCAATTGCTTTACACCAAAACTGCCAGTTAAAAGAAAATCTTTAAAACGATTCGCATAAGTGGACCTCCAGAAGTTATTAAATAATATTGCTGAACATATTTTGCAAATCATTAATATAAACTGTGGAGCAACGGATGCATTAGTTTGTAAGTGGGGCTTTGATGGAAGTTCTGGGCATAGTCAATACAAGCAAACATTCTCTGACCCGGATAATACAAATGAGTTTAATTCTCTGAATGAATTTTGCCCTCTTAAACTTGTTGAAAGCACAACTGGTATAACTATATGGAAAAATCTCCATTCATCCCCAACGATGTACTGCAGATCAATCATATTCATATTTATGAACAAAGATGCAAAACTTTTGATAGATGATTTGTGGGACTACGGCCGATTTGAAATTGGCGCCATTTCTCGCAGAGATGGTTTGATTATGTGAAAGTTGGCAGTAGTGTTCAGCTGTGAATGTCATTACATCATGGAGAGTTTAACGCCACAATAACGTGTTCTAGGCCCGTTTGCTGATACGAGACTTAAATATTTAAGAATCACTTATACACCTAAGTAATACTTAACGGGTTGCACGAAATACAGAGTAAGTTTTAAATATCAAAAACAAAAGTGCATCTTTCCCAAGATGCACTTAAATATTTTCCAGCAACTGGAAATAAGCTATGATGATCTTTAGGTTTATGTTCATCATAGCACTAAGTATTACTTAGATAAGATACAATTTTACGACTAGTATCAGCAAATACTGCATAAGAACTTCAAGAAAATGATCACCAGGGACGACGGGACTGGAGTGCAAAAATTTACCAATTGAATATAGGTGACTCTAAATTTTTTCAAAAATGTTTTATGAGTAACGGGGTGCATTTTGACTTGAGTGAAGCTGTAAAGAAGCAAAATAGCCGGGTGTGAGGAGCGGAAAGCCCACGAGCAATTCATGAACGACCTCTTCATCCTCGTAGATTGACTGTTGGGTGTGCGATTTGGGCTGGTGGGATGAATGGACCATTTATTTTTTTTCGAAAATGATTTGGTTACAAATTTTTTTTTTTGCCTGAAGTTGCTCGGTCTCTACTCCGAAACATGTGATTTTAACAAGACGGTGTCACATGCCATACAGCCAGATTATCAATGGAAATTGTAAAACAAGCATTTCCAAGCAGGCTCATGTCGAAATTTGGGGATAACAATTGGCCTCTGCGCTCACCAGATTTAACAGCCCCGACTTCTTTCTTTGAGGTTACTTGAATGATCGGGTGTACGCTACCAGGCCAACAACAATGCAACATTTGAAAGATAATATAAGCAATGAAATTGCAGATATTTCGGATGATGTGCCAGTGCTAGAGGTGGCCATTTAAACCCAAAGTTTTATGTGTTCGTTTTTTAAAGGATTCCAATTTCAAATCGGCCGCAGTCCCAAAAAACACCCTGTATTAGCCAACTTGACAACTATTTCACCACAAAAAAATGGTTCCGCAATTGAAATTTTTTTCCAAATGCACCACCACGGTCGATGGCAGTGTATGCAATATTTTATCGAAAACAAATGCTGCTCGAAATGTTATATTTGTACCGCAACTCCAAAGCAGATGAATACAGCATCGATTAGTGGGCTTATAATTATCATTTTAGGCTTTCCACTTTGCATTGCTGGATAAGATGATTTGAATGTTTATTGCATATTTCATACAGGCTCCCTTTTAAGACTTGCTAAGTACGCGATTCCGACCATAAAACAATCAACGCTAACAGAAAAAAAAGAAGAAATTCAGAAATCTTCTAAAACAAGAATGGGTCTTATCGTCAACAAGCCAAGTTTGGTTCTATCAATGATGGGAATACTGGCAGACGTTTATTTTTACAAATCCAGAACTGACATATCAAATAACAGGGATCGATGAAAGATTAATAAAAAAATGTTCATTCATTTTGAGAGTCCCGGCTTGTGCGAAAATCTTGATATTCCGAAATTTTCGGAATTGTTAACAGAAACTACTCGTAAAGGCCTTATTATTTTTATTATTATTATTTATTTAAAACTATAAGGCGTGCATATAATAGTATTGGAAGGAGCAGTATTTTGACACGAGTTGTTTTTATTTTGCGCGGGAGGCAGCTACCAGTTTGGCCTAAGGCTCGCAGGGCTCCATAGACTTTGCCTACAGTATTGGTCACGTGAGATTCCCAGGTGAGATATTGATTAAATGTCACTCCGAGGTTTTTAACACTTTCTACGTAATCGAAAATGGTTCCATTGATTTCTACCTTAGGAAGAGATGACTTATCCAAGCTAGTACGACTTATCATTACCGCTTTACTTTTTCTAGAGTTAAGCATCAGCTTGTTTTTATGTGACCATTTAACCACCGTCAGAAGGTCTTCATTATACGCACTGTAGAATCTTCAACGAGTCCCAGAGGAAAACTCAAATAAAGTTGTACGTCATCAGCATACATTTGTATCTTACAATGTTTGAGAATAGTGGGTATATCATTATTAAACATGGTAAACGGCAGCGGCCCTAAAATGGATCCCTGGGGAACGCCCGTATCAGTTTTTAAGAATGAGGATAAATTGCCATTGGAATAAACCGCTTGTGAACGATCCTCAAGGTAGCTTATAATAATTTTTATGGCAGAGGAATCGAGGTTAAAATAGTGTTAAACTTTTCCAAGTTTTTGGATAAATGCAGCAAGTTAATATTCTGTTAAAGATGAATGTCAGACGTGGTAACACACGATAAATTACAATTTTTAAAAACCTAGGATGCATTCCATCCAAACCAATAGCATCTGATTTGATTACTAGTATAGCTTGCAGAACATCAAATTCACTTACTGCGGCAAAACCAAAACTAGCTGACGAGTCAGGTATAAGTTCTGGGTTTATATAGTCCGAGTCGTCCATTTCACATAGTTGTCTGTTGTGGTCAGTAGAAGCAGCAGCAAAGTTTTTATTTAGCTGGTCAATATCAATGTCCACTCAACCACCAGGATCAATATTTTTGCCTATGCCAAGATCTTTAATTTGCCTCCAGGCTTTCTTGTTGCTCAGGCCGGGTCTAAATTTGGAAGAGAAAAACTTAGTTTTGGACTTCTTAATTTCTTGATTTACTTTATTTCTGAGCTTCTTAAAGTAATCATGAAACATTGGAAGTTTGAATTTTTTCCACCGTTTGTACGATAAATCCCTTGCTTTTGCGATGCGATGTATTGATTGAACCAGCTATGTTTTTGGTTGCGCAAGACAAGTCTTTTGAGCGGAACATGACTTTCAAATAAGTATTTAATTATTGATGTAAAAGTTTCAACCTGCTCATTAATAGATAGCATGTAGTATAGACTATGCCAATTTGCATTGAGAGAATCCCTCGCCAAGGCAATCGGATCAATTGACTTGAAATCTCTGTAGCTAACAACTGTCGGTTCAGCTGTGCGATCAAAAGTTAAGTCGTAAAATAGAAGAATAAGGTCATGTTTCGAGAACCCGGGAACATCAAGGTCTACGAGTTTATCTTCAACTTTGAAGAGTGTATCTTTCTTCACAAGTTACTTATGCATGCGCCAAACATAATCTCAGCGTTAGATTTACCTATTGGCCTTCCTTCAGATGAAGCTTCAGGCAAGTCATAAGGAAATCTGGAAAAACCGCCTTACCAACACAAGAAAATCCGATCCAGCCAATGTCAATAAAAGTCAGTTTCGATTGATGAATATTTACTTGCTGACAATATGCAATTGTCAGCTTCACCTAGATATTATTTAGGATTTGAAATCAATGATGATGAATCTGATGAATGAATTGAATCTTATGAGTCTAATTAGATGTTGTGCAGCATATTGAAATTTTCATTAATAAATAAAAATAGCGACTTTTCGAGGCTTAAATTTGTGTTTCAAATTGAAAACATATCATACTTAGATTTTCCAGGTCACATTTTAACTAACAAATTAAAATTCTTCAACATTCTTATTTTTGTGCACTTCCCCCATACATTCGAAGCATTGTGTGGCTGCGTGATTGAGCCGTCCCTCTGCGAAAATTCTCGTTATGCTGTAACAGTCAATGGAGGACGTTATCGGGACATGTGAACAATTTTTTTTTTTGGCATCAATTGGACGATATTGATACAAGATGGTGCCCACCTGCCACACAGTGCTAGAAACAATTCAGTTATTACACACAAAGTTTCTTTTCGGCGACCAAAGTTGGCCACCAAGATCGTGCGATATTCCGCCATTGGATTTTTTTCTTTGGGATTATATAAACCAGAAGGTGCATGCTAATAACCCTCAAATTATTCCAGAGGTAACATTCGACACGTTATTTATGAATTAAGTATGGGAAATTTCATCAAAAGGGCAGAATAATGCTCGGTATAACTTTCATATTTAATGTCAATGTATCAAGGTTATCAAAAACCAATGTGTCTTATTTTAAATTCAGCCTTTTTTTTTTTTTTTATAATTTGCGCGCGCCAAATGGGATATGAATACCATTAAATTATTTCAGGGCACGGGCGTTTGTATAAACTGAGAGAGAGAGATAGATTGGTGTAGTGGGTTTGAAACTTAGGTGGTATTAAGTTTCAGTAAACTCCAAGGGTGGCGTCCAGATAACTGGGGAGCTTGTTTGTTTTGCTTTTTGTCGTTGCTCTTGATTCACAGTATTTTTTTCCCTCCACCTGATGTCATCATCACGATCAAGTTGCATTTAAGCCATATGACCACCCTACTGCCAGTGTTATACCTTCGCAGTAGAGTTGACTAAGCTTTCGTAATTGATCGACTTTTTTATTTATTTCAGACGAAATAAATAGATGACTGTTGAGATCAGGATTTGAACCGTGAACCAAGAGCGTGACAAGCGTTGATGTTACCACTACACCACGGCCACCCTCACCACCTTTAGTGTACTAACTAGTTCGTGACATTTTATAGCCCAGAACTTTTGGGAGCAGTGTTATAAAGACTTTACGGCGATTGTATCATTTCGACTTTGGACTAATTTGATTTCTCTAATTGTTTTGTCCTCTAATCTCTTCAAGCGTCTTTCACTTATCACATTCCATGGATGACTGTTAATTGTGTTCTCATACCTATACATTTTTCCATACTATCTGAGCAATAAATTGTTCTACTATGGAAATAAACGGTGTTTTTTTAGAGGTTTGTTTTTCGAATTGGCAATGCTTTTCCAGCGTTAGCCACTTTGACAGCTGATAGCTGATTTGTGCTCAGTTTCTTTTGGCATTTCACCATGAATAGACTTACGCCAGAATAACGCTTGTATACTGTGCGAATTTGTTTCGAAAATCGTGGTTCAGTTCGCGAAACTTACCGTGCGCTACATCCATTTTACGGTCAACATAGTCGTCCATCCAAACAAGCAATTCGAATAAACGTGGATCGTTTTGGCACTTTAATTGATAATATGCATCAGCAGAGATGTGGTACATTGCGCACCAAAGAATCTGTTGTCGTGCACAGCAGTTGAAGCTGTGTTCATCCACTTTCTGGAAGATTTTGCGGAAAGATCTTGGTTTACGAGCTTACAAGATCCAACTCGTGTAAGAATTAAAACCACTTGACTATCGTGTGCGTCGTACGTTCGGTGAATGGGTTGAAAACGAGTTTGCCCTTGATCCTCAATTTCACGACAAAAGTATGTTCAGCGATGAGGCTCATTTTTGATTGGATGGCTACGTCCACAGCAAAATTGCCTCATTTGGAGTGAAGAAAATCCATAAGCCATTTTTGAGACGCCGTCACATCCACAAAAAGTCACTGTTTGGTGTGCTTTCTGATGCCGGCCAGGACGTTACAGTCAGTGGAGAGCGCTGTAGACCCATGATTAATGACTTTTTCCCAATTGAATGGCATTATTGTGGAAGAGCTGTGGTTTTAACAAGACGGAGCAACATGCCACACTCAATCAATTATTTGAAGGAAACATTGGATGAGCTTATACTTTCTCGTAATAGGCCTGTGAATTGGCCACCAAGATCATATGATATAACACTTTTGGATTATTTTCTGTGAAGTCACTAGTCTACGCCGATAAACCAGAGACTATGGACGACTTGGAAGCCAACATTCGCTGCGTTATTGCCGATATACGGCCGCAGGTGCTCGTAAAAGTAATCGAAAATTAAACTTCCTGATTGCGCTTTATTCGAAATCATAGCTCGAGATCATATTTAAACACTAATGGCATAAAATTGTCTTTCCAATAATGCCAATACCATGGCCATTACCACGATTTTTACGCGTTTTATTTAATTTTAAAGTTCTATACCTCTAATAAAGACACCGTTTAGTAGTATTTATAATGACCAATCCTGAATGCATTAGAAACACAGTCCTGCATTTACAAGTAGGTATGTACTTGCTGCATCCAGTCCTTCCTTGAATGTGTCGGGTCTGCTGTACAGTATTCAACACAACTCCTCGAATACCCTACTATACGTCTGTCATTACTTACTCGTTGACAGAGTTAGCGCTCACCACTTAGAGATGGGACACAAGAAAATCCCCTCGATACTTACCCACTGATTGATGCTGCGTCTTAACACCAACTCGCTTGCAACTGTATGTGTGTGTGTGTTTGTATGTGTGTGTGTGAGGGCGCATTAAATTGATCGATTCCATGTCATCGGCGTCTTGTTTATGTCCTCAGATTGACACTGACTGATTACCCACAGCAACAACTACACAAGTCCTGGAGCACAAAAGTCCTTTTCATTCTGTCAATGGTTAGCCATCTTCCCACAAAGGAGCTCCCCTTTTGAGTGCGTGGAAATGGGAAACTGCTTTAAAGTTTATTTACTGATGGGATATCAGTGAACTTTGTCCCCGTCCTCCTGCCTTTTAAGCATTGAACAATGAACAATGTAGGTACTCACACTTCCTCAAATGGTTGAAGCCATTGAAGGAGAGTTTGCTTTCGCCCCAAGCGGTTTCATATTTTTTATTTTTATTTTCCCTTCTCTTGTTGAAACTGTATCCTAGACATACTGCAAAGGATAAGTACATTGCGGACAACACGAGTGCAGTGGCAGAAGTAAAGTGTGTATATACCACAACAATAGTGCATACAACCCTCTTTCTTACTACGAGTTCGGCTAGGGACTCCTAAAAGAAAGCAAGGACTTCACGACAGTATGATGGGAATATGGACAAATGTGCGACGGATCACTTAACAACAAAGGATTAGCAGTAATGCAACCATTCGGGCTGTGTTGGGATGAGCCAGTATGGTGGCAGCACGTCCTTTCCTTTGACAAGGATAAAAAGAAAAGAAAAGAAAACATTTAATACATTCTTTGGTAATTGCGCCAGGAGATTAGATTGCTTTCGGGAATTTAATAGCGAAAGGTCCTTAAAATCTCATCTCCAACATCTGAAAAGAGAACAGAAAAAAAGGATCATAATATGATTTTAATGAGATATTGAATCTTGCCTTTGGGAGCCAGTCCTTCTCCAATCCAAATGAGAAATAAATGCAATGACAATACCCTTGGGAGGAGAACAGTACTCGTATCGGCATCAGTTAGATGGATATTCAAACTTATTTGTCAGTTGCATTTTGCTCTTTGTTCGGCAATTTCAGATTCAAAAAAGAACTGCATCCTTTTCTTTGTACTTCTCGTATTGATGCAGATTTATTATTTGAGATAGCCAGTTCTGGTACTTCTCCACTTCTCCATGTATAAATACATAAATGAAATGCTGACTGTGTAAATGCAAAGTGCTTTTCAAATGGTATGATGCCGAAAAATGCAAAGAAAGGATGTGTTTTGGCGGCAATGCTTGCGAAAAGATTATTTTTAGATTCACGTCTTCTTGGCATTTATGCTGCAGCAAATCGTACGGATGAGAAGCGGAGGTGGTGCCTGATAAAAAATGCAAAATTTCTGTTTCCTTCCTTCCTTTTCCGCGAAATGCTGGGTGGCATATTTTTTTTTTTTTTATCTCGGATTTCGTTCTTGAATATATATCCGTCGTTAGGAATTACAGAGTGGAAAGTCGCTGAGATTTTTGTATAACAGATTACCTGCAAATTTACTGTTAGAGCAACAGAGACAGAATGAAATAGGGACTCAGTCGACAAGGACAAAGAAAGGGTTATTAAGAAAAAAAATTGATAAAGTTTTCATTTTCATCTTTTTGCCATTTCGCTTGGGTGTGACGACAAGTGAATGATGATGTCACTTTGTTTTTAAATAACTCTAAGGGTTTTTGGTTGGTCCTTATGTTGAACAGCAAAAATAGCGGATATACTTTAAACTTATGCATTTCTTAGCAGGTTTTAGCGCACTGCAATTCAAAGAGTAATGGGGTAGTTGCCTTATCGCATCACATTAAATACAAATGACGTTAACATCCCACTTCGAAGACCTTTAAGAATTCAAACTTGGATAGCTACATATCTAGAAATCTCTTGAATTAGATTTGATCAATCTTAATTTATGTACGAAAGAACTCTTGTTTTTAGTGGTCATCAGCGATGTATTATACTTAGGGTTGACTTTAATTAGTATGCCTGGCAATACCCACAAACATTTTGTGGTGGAATTTTTTAAGTGTGTCGAAATAAATCCATCTAAGATATTTTGCTGGAAAGGAACAACTTCCCGCCCATAGGAGTAACGACTTATGTAGGTATTTGGTCAAAAATAAACTCAAAAAGTGCGCATGCATTCTTAATGGACATTATTTATTCTGTGGTATAGAGGTACGCCTCCTTTCAGGAGCACTCAATTTTATCTAAGGACTTTGATTGATCCGGTTCAATCCCCTGGTTTGCTTTACTTTTCCATTTATCTTAACCTTCTTCAAGGGAGGTTACTTATCTCTTAATCCAATCTAACATATCTCTATCCGTTCTCTTCTCTCTCTTACAGTTCGACTACGACTTCCTCATTAAGCTAATGGCCATTGAGGGTAATGGCAAAGTGGTCGGCTCCTTGGACGACACTGTAATTTATGCGGATCTTTCTATCAACGTAGAAGATACTCGATTACGATTGAATGATTTCCGGATAGTTAAGTTTCGGTAAGTGTCCAATCTCTCTATCACCATATCCCTTCGTCCACCCCTTTTGTATCTTTCCCAAACATCTATCTTGCCTTTAAATAACCATATTCAGACCATGTAGGAGGATTGAATGAATCATTTTACCTGATTTCTGTCTATGGACCAGAGGATGTATGGTGCTCCTCCGGTTTTTATATACGAGTATGTATACGAGTATGTTATTTACCAATAAAACGATCATCAGTGCTGAATTAACCACATGAAAAGGATCTAAGCTTTAGCATAAACCAGCATTACGGCTCCTTGAGATGACCAGCAACTATAGTCAGTTCCAAGTCAATGCAGAATAATCGAATCGTTTAACAATTTTCCTTTTACCAAAAAGGCATTCGATTGACCAAAAAGCAGAATTCCTTCACTTGTATCCTGTGCGCCTGTGCCTCTTGTGTGTCACCTGGTAAATCTTTCCTATCCTTTGGACGAGCGAATGAGTTTCCTTTTCCTACTTTTCTACCATCCGTTCTCCCATTCCAAAATACAAGTATCTTTTGGTTAGAAGCTATGATCTGTATGTCCTACGTGTGTGTTTGTATCTTTCCAGAAACATCCAAGTTCAATTGAGTCAAAGGAGATTCATCCAAGAACTAACCGGAGTCATTTTGAGTCCAATTACGAATCTGTTCCGAGACAGAATAACAACATCCATCTCGGATGGACTGAAGGATCAAATGCAAGGGGTAATGGACGATTTCAATGACAAGGATCCACTGGAGTTAAGGACATTCGCAAAACAAATGCTGGCCGGTTTAACAGGCCAGAGGTAGAGACGACCGCTTAGATTTTACCAGATTTGTGCCAAATTTTTCGGGTGACAGTGGGAAGAGAAGGGGGAGGGAAAATAAAGTGATATAGTTTGTCTATTCTATTGTTAAAGTATCTAAAAGTCCTTAAATGATGACAAATGGGAAACAGGGAGATTGCGAAGAGGGATTAGCTCAGTCAACTGTCCGATGTCCACCCACAATTGGATGTTGAACGAAGTAAATGAAGAAGAATTTCCGAACCAGATAAAGAAGACAAAACAATAGGTGGCCCACTGGGATAAGGATAATGAGGAAGTTTCCAACTGGAAAGGGTCTTTATCCGGCATTGAATGAGGACGACTCTGCTGTCGGTCATCGCTTTGTCAGTTCGATTTAATGTGGTTGAGGCGGGATAAACACACGTCTGTCTGAGTTTTTGTCGCCTCCTCCTGAAGCAGTTACACATTTTGTTTGCTTGTGCACAATGCGGCTGTACTCGTATGCCTCATGTATGTGGTGAATCACGTAAAGTATCCTCCGGCAGTAGCAGGGCTAAACAAACTTTTCCAGGACGATTAATTCTTTGTGCTGTTTGGCTTTGTTTTAGCGGTGTATATCGTTAGATTGAATTTTATGATAAAAAGGATACATTATTATAGGCAAGTAGAATTCACAGGGTGTGACAAAAAATGATGCACATAACGTTGTTTTGCGTTAACTTGGTGGAATGTATGACAAATGGAAAATCAAGAGGTATGGCCATATTTATTGAATATATTTAGGTAACTTCCTAAGTAGGTTATGGGCTGAACCTTTTAGTGGTTAGAGGCTAGCAGCTGGGGTATTCAATTTACGGAACAGGTTGAAGACACATTTTTTTGTAGAAAGGATTTCTAAGAGAAAACTTAGTAGAATATGATCATCAGGTAAGATGGGTATACATAGATTCGTAAAAAAGAGCAGTGAATAAAAAATAGGAAAAAAAAGAAAAAAAAAAAAGATTGGCTACAACATACGAGTAAGAAAAATCTACAAAAAGCTCCAAGAATCAAAATTCCTCAACAGTGCTTTTCATTAGTATATATACCAGTGGCGTGGCGTCCATACAAGCCGATTCCTTCCGGCTTCCCTTTTCAAATATCAAAAATTTTTATTTTGCCACTTGCCAACCATCACATTCAATTAATTGTTCATCAAACCATTTTTCATAATTTTATACACGCTCGAAGATGAAATGCTGCGACCACATCGGTTGTTTATTCATTTTTACTAATAGACCAACTCGCACACATAGGATAGACGAGTATGAACTCCGCTAGCGAGAGACAACTTCTTTTTCAAAAGAAAAGCGTGCAATGAATTTTTTTGAAAAGCCGTTCATTTTCCGGCTTATGCATTCATTTCTCCACAGTACGAACTTTCAACTCTATTCCTTTCTGGCATATAGTAGAAGTTTATTTGCGATTTCTTTGTCTAACATACATTCGCTTATGAGGAAAATAACCCGGAAAATTCTCAGCTTTTGTGGATTGGTGGAGGAGAAAGATTTTAGTTCGAAGGATTTTTTTTTTTTTATTGTAGGCCACAAAATAAGCCGACGAAAATCGGGTTATAGGGTGATATAGTGGTTCGAATAGCGTTTGAGGTTTTTCTTAAACTTGTTGGGTATAATTTATTTGCAAATTTGAAATGACAGTTGCAAATCGGTTGCTGTAACTCCAGATTCTGCCTTAATTTTACTTACGGAGAGTCTTGAATTTGAAGCAGCTCTCCTGACATGTTGTTGCTTTGCTGACTCTTCCTTTGCGGTTTTTTCCATACTTCTCTGGGTCCTTAATAAAGCTGTGTTCAACAGTGGTGCCTCTTGCTGGCTATGAAACGGATGGATTTTCCTTGTTCCCGGTAAGCTCGAATTTGGCCTATTTCCTTCTTGGTTAATGTCTTTCCTTTACCCATAGTTGTGGATTGTATGAAGTTATTTTTTGAACTAAGCTCCCTAATACTCGAAGTATCCTTTTATTTGATTTAAAACATGGTAATAGGTAGATTTAGCTACTAATCGTAATCAAGTGAGACAAAAAGAAAAAAACAGGTAAATTTTATGACCTTTTTGGAAAAAGCGTCATAAAAGTTGCATTTATCAACTTAAACCCATTTTTTTTTTTACAATATAAACATAATATATCCTTCATTCTAGATTAGCGAAGCGTTTGAAAAATATCGTAAAATTAAAACGAAAAACTGCATGTTCGTAATCAAGTGAAACGGAGAGTAGTTAAGTTAGTGTTTTAAATGATTAAATTATTATAAAATAGTGAGTGAGCTAAGTGAATAGTTATTAGGTATATACCAAGTAAGTAATTATAAATCTACTCAAGAGTTGTTAATTTTGAGTGTTGTTTAACTGATTTTCTTCTAAAAGAAACCCACGAGTTCAGTAAGCTTTCTTTTTGTAAAAAAACAAAAAAAGTTATAGAACTAGGTCGCTCGACACCATCAATGAAAATTGATTATACGCGAAAGGATGGGTATCAGAAACATTTTCATGAGTCTTTTTACAAAAAGAATCCATGGCTGACTGGCAGATGCAAATTAAATAGAATGTTTTGTTTTCCATGTCTTCTTTTTTTCTAATTCTCCTAGTGTTTGGGGTCACACAGGTTTCTCTGATATAAACAATTTTATTAATTCTTCCAAAAAACATATTAAAACGGAAAAGCATATACGCAGCTGCTTGCATTTGCATGAATTTGGCGAATATCGCATAGAGACTTCTTTAGGGAATTCTTACGAGGCTCATAATAGAAAAGTTGATTGCAATCGCGATTTAATGAAGCGTTTCATAGACACTGTAGTTCCTCTAGGAAAACAAGAGCTGGCATTCCGGGGTATCAGAGACTCGATGGCAATATCATTCGCGTATAGTGAACGTCTTATTCAATTGCAGAGAAGACATAGAGCTTGCGAAGCAAGAGATCGAGGGTTTTGAGTCATGGATTCATTCTGAATTTTTAAACTCATTTGACTCAATCTATGAGAGCGAAAGGAACTGCTCAGAACCTCCACGCAAACGCCGACTACTTAATATTGATTCAAATACAAATTATAGCCGAATTTTTGCGGCAATTATAGTCAGATTAAGAATAGGTATAGTTCATTTAGTTCATACATTACCTTTGGTTTATTAAACAAATCAAAATATGAATATTTTTCTAATTCAATGCCGGATTACAAAATATCTTCTTTAATTACCCTATTTCATGGAATTTTTAATTTTACTACTTTAAAAAAAGGAACTCAACGTTTTATACACTACCCCTTCACTTAAACAGCTTGAGGTTTTTCAACTTTATAAGCATTTTAATACGGAGATGCTTAGAGATACTTTTCTCAAACTCTAACATTGTGTGAAAACTTTTTAACCCTGCCTTTGGCTGTGGCCTCTGTCGAAAGATCTTTTTCGACTTTAAAAATAGTCCACATTTAAGAAATTCCCACAAAGAAGAAAGACTCTCAGATCTGGCACTTTTATCTATCGAAAAGCACCTTCTTTTAGAAATTAAAAATAACTCAAATTTTTATGAAAGAGTTTTAGCAGAATTCGTAAAAAAGAATCGTAGGATAGCTTTAGAGTACAAATAGGTAGTACATAATTGTAATTGCTAAATTTTTTATATTTAACAACGCTCCGAGTTATCAATAACTTATATAGATTATTCTGCCCAGATCGGCTTCTTTCGAAGCCATTTTTTTTTATGCGATGAACTCATTGTCTACGTAAATTCCAATGACTAAAAGTATAACAAAGGTGGCTTAGATTGCATATCTTAAGTCTGTTTTTCGAATAAGCAACGAAATGGTAAGACTTGAATAAAACAATTTATTTAAAATTTTTTCGGCTTCCCTCTCTTGAAATTTCACCCCACGCCACTGGAAGCCACCAACTTTAAAAATGGACTTATTCGTAAATTTAAGAAAAGTACAGTGGGCTCTCGCTAGCTTGAACATACGATAACTTGAACAATTCAATAACTTGAACACGCAATTTTTTCCCTATAAGTATTACAGTTTTTAAGAACAGATACCTTGCATTTTTCCATTAAGTACAGCCAAGCATGCTGCAGCACGTGACACGAAACACGGTGGTCCGCTTCCAGCAGTGTTTGCAAAATTACATTTTCAAAAAAATACGAGTAGAATCCACATTATGTTAAACTAAGTAATAAAACAATATGTCTCATAGTTTTTGTTTTATTCACTTTTAAAAACATAAATTTGCCACTGGACACCCTGTATAAACATTAACGGCTTTTGTAAAGGGGAATCCCATGGAACTTCGTTTGTATTTGTTTTAAAAGTTTATATTCATATTCCAAGTGATTTTTATTGTAACAAGTGCTTGTTTGGGACAACAAGTCATGTGGATTTAAAAAAAAAAAAACAAAAAGGCGTAATTATTGAAAACAAATTAAAAACGGAATCAGCATTACCTCTTATTCAAATGAATTTGATGTTTCAAAAGGGATTGGAAAATCAATGAAAAAAGCCGAAAATCCAGAAACGGAGGGTCGTTTAGAAGTGATTTCTTAATCAACGTAAAATAAATTTGGCAATAAACGGAAACCTCATAACAGGAAAGGCTACTCAACTTTACACAAAATATGAGAGCCAATAAGGGGGCTCCTTTAACGCTAGTTCTGGATGGTTTAAACAAATGAAAAAGCAGATTTGGTCTACGTTTATTGACTATAAGTTGAGAAAAACAGGGCCAATCGAGCCATTCAAAAAAGGTTACAAGATAAAATTGCATTGCTTCAGCTTAGAATGGAGCAAATTAATAATGTGGACGAAACTGCATTGTTTTGGAAGATATTGCAAAAAGATCTTACATTTCCTTTAATGAAAAAAGTGATCCTGGTGGAAAAATTCCAAAACAAAGAGTAACTTACTGCTAGGACGCAACGCATAGGTATACATAAAATCGTTCCCTTAATCCAGTAGAATACAAAAGCACTGCGAATACCTGGATGAAAAAATACATTTTCAATGAGTGGTTCCTTAACAGTTTTGCTCTTTAAGTTAGAAAACATTGTGAAGTACAGGATCTCCCACCTAAAGCACTTTTGATAATTGATAATGTTCCTTATCATACAGCAGAAAGGCTTACAACGGAAACATATGTACATTGTTCTTACCACCACTGGGGACCTGCATAGCAATTGATTGGGAAACTACTGACTGTCCAAAACATGGGTTGGACTTGCTTTACCACCTTGCGGTGGTCCCCGGGCAGCTGCATGTATAAATCCTTATACATGTAGGCTAAAATTGCAAGTGCGAGATTGTCGAGGGTCTTATGCCTAGGCTAGGTAACCTGGGGCAGCAACCCGCGTTACCGAAACTTTAACCGCTACAGAAACCGACACAATTCCTCGGATAAAGACTGATAACACGTTGACGACCTTTGGCTATCGTACCCGGACTAAGATTGGTTTCTGGAATCTGAAGACGCTCCTTGACTCTCAGAGTGAAGGACCTCAGAATGCCAGATTTCTTCAATTGGAGCATGAGTTCATGCGATATAGGCTGGACATATTGGGAGTAAGCGAGATAAGATGGTTAGATGCGGGTGAGTACCAATCCCCAACGCGTAACACTGTATTACTCTACACCGGAAGACCATCCGGAAGACCATCCGGAAGCTCACGTGGATATGGAGTTGGACTGCTGCTAACGCCAACAGCACGCAGAGGCCTAATTTCCTGGCAGCCGCACGGTGATAGGATTTTAGCGGCCAGATTCCGGACGAGAGTACGTCACGTCACCATTATACAGTGACGCCCCCACGGATGGTTCGTCTGAGGAAGAACAACCAGTTGGGAGCTGTTCATAATGCAGCACCCAACGGCGACATTGTCATTGTGATGGGGGACCTGAATGCCAAGGTAGGCTGCGACAACGAAGGGCTCAAACATGTTATGGGACGGCACGGACTAGGCAATCGCAATGACAACGACGAAAGATTTGTTGACTTTTGCAACGCAAATTGTCTTGTCATAGGTGGCACCATGTTTGAGCACAAAGCCTGCCATAAAATCAGTTGGGTGTCAACTGACAGGCAAGCAACCTCCAACCAAATTGACCATTTTGCCATCAGTCGCCGTTTTACAAGTAGGCTCCTAGACGTCCGAAACAGACGAGGTGCCGACATGGGGTTGGTACGAGATCACCATCCTATGATAGCTACTCTCCGATTACGCACTGCTGCCGTTCGTAGATCTAACGACACAAGAATACCTAGGTTCAACGTAGAACGGCTGAGAGTTCCCTCAGTGCGCCAAGAATTAAGGGACCATCTCTCACGTGGAGTGGAAACAATCAGCAGCTCCCTGCCCGCCACCATCCAAGACCATCGGTGCGCTGTGAAAACTGTTTTCACATCAGGTGCTGAAAGGATTGTCGGTGGTTCGCAGGGAAACTATAGGACGTGGCTTTCCGAGGATACCTGGAGAAGGATCAACGAACGAAAACAGCTAAGAGCTCGAATTGCAGCAACTCCAGCAGCAGGGAGGATCGAGCTTGTGTCCCTATATCGCATGAAGATGAGAGAAGTACAGCGTAGCGTGAGACGTGACAAGCGCGATTACATCAATGCGCTGGCTACGAAAACAGAAGAAGCAGCAGCGAGGTGCGACAGCAGAACCGTTTATAGAATCACTAAAGAGCTTATAGGTGGCCGAAGCTCTACTCAACACCCAGTGAAAGGCTTAGACGGTTCGTTGCTAAATCGGATGAGGATCAACTGAAGAGATGGAAGGAGCATTTTGCTTCGGTTCTAAACCGAGTATTCACCAGCAATATGCACCCAAGTCAGACTGAGGTATCCGTAGAAAGAAGTTCCCGAATTCGCACCACAACAACCAGTAAAAAGGAGATTATTACCGCAATCAAAGCACTGAAAACTAATAAGGCGGTAGGACTTGACGGTATACCCGCGGAGCTTTTTCAAGCTGCGCCAACAGCATCGGCAGAGCTACTGTTCCCACATGCCGGGAAAACATGGGAAGCCGAGAGTTTTCTAGATGAGTGGAAAAAGGGAATGATTGTCAAGCTCCCTAACAAAGGCAACCTAATGCAGTGCGAAAACTGAAGAGGTATCTGCGTGCTGCCTGCTGTGGCCAAGATAATAGCTAGAATCATCCTGGAGCGAATCAAAGAACACCTTGAAGACACACTCGATGCCGAACAAGCAGGTTTCCGCTCTGGATCCTCCTGTGTCGACCACATCAACACCCTGCGGATCATCATCGATCGATTTATTTGGCATGCCTTGCGCAGGAGAGGCATTTCTGATAAATTAATAGCAATTATCAAGGCTACATATGATGGGTCCACATGTCACGTTTTCCACAGAGGAAGGCTATCTGAAATTCGAAGTCCAAAGTGGGGTTCGGCAAGGCTGCATACTTTCACCAATACTGTTTTTATTGGTGATTAGCGATGTGCTGAATGCGGCTTTATCAACAGGAAATGGAGGAATTCGATGGACTCTCACATCTGAACTTAAACACCTCGACTACGCCGACGATGTATGCCTACTGTCTCACAGAATAATGGACCTTCACCAAATGTGGAGAAGGAAGCACGACAACTGGGAAAGAGTTGGGAAGAGCTGAGGCACATATCCAGATGGCGCGTAGGCGTTGTAGAGGTCCTACGACCCACAAGGGGATACAGGACATAAGTAAGTAAGTTCTTACCACCAAACATTACTGCTTTGATACAACCGATGGATCAGAATAGAATAAGAATAACAAAGCTGCATTATAATTCAAGCTTGCTCTGATCATTGCCAAGGAAAACGAGGATATTTTAATTTGCGTCATTCTGTCAATTTGATCTCAAAATTTTGAGATAAGGTAACATCTCAGATTCTTCAAAAGTACTGGAACTCAATTTTAAATGATGGCGATGATGGGTTTTTTCAATGAGGAAGATGATGTTCCATTGTCCATTCTCAGAGAACGCTAGAGAGAGAACCTTAACAGCCGCGAAGAAGGAATCCTTAGGTAACCTTCCTTAACCTTTATTTTCGAAGAAAAATATGTAACAGTAAATGTAAGTCCATTTTAACAGGACCACACTAATGTTTCAGATTCAGTTGAACACCTAGAAGTGAATCTGATTCTGGTGATGTCATTATCGTACAAATGAACTCTTCGATAAAGCCATCGATTGATGAAATAACTTTTTTTTCTTCAAAGTTTATCTTAAAAACAAATCTGTTTTAAATTATTTATTCCTAAAAAAGCATTAAACTGATTTTTTTTTTTTTTTAAAGCACAATTTCGGTTTCGTATATTTTCAAGTTCACGAGCGTCCACTATACTTAGCATCAGAACCAATTTTTAGGGGTTTTATAAATATTGCTGTGGGATTTACATATCCGTAATGAAATACCTCAAATCTTCAATATTTATGGATATGAACTTAAAAACTAAATAGATATAGACTGAATCTGTACGAAAAATAAAGGGTTCCACTCGATCGTACCTACTTTCTAAAGTTTGTTGTTCGTTTCCAAGTCTCTCAGTTCTAAAATCTGACAAAATCGTTGCAAAAGAATGAGGTCCAAAAGGCTTGGTATGCCATATTTTTGAATGTATCCAATATCACTTAAAACCAATTGTGACCAAAGTCATGTGAGCAATATCCGAGAAACTGCCAATTTTTAAGCGATTTTTGTCAAAAACCTGATAC
This sequence comes from Pocota personata, assembly GCA_963082735.1. NCBI lineage: Eukaryota > Metazoa > Arthropoda > Insecta > Diptera > Syrphidae > Pocota > Pocota personata. The sequence goes on along the minus strand of OY720429.1, from coordinate 40,924,596 downwards.
GAAATACAATATGATAACATATGTCCAGCCTAAGTCGAAAATTTAATTTCTAACGAAGTTGTAAGAGCAGTTTTTGAGAATATTACCTAGTGGTATCATAAATACTGTTACAACTTTTAAGGTTTACCTACAGCCTCTGGTATTATTCGCACTCTTGTGTTGGCTTGCGTCATTTATAGTTGCATATTCGATCCATTTACACCCAAATTTAAATTAAGTTTTCTCCGTTAAGTTTTACCATGTAGTGGAGCGATACAGAAAACAGGATTGCATACTGGCATTTGCTGACTAACGCGCTAATGTAGAAAATGAAATAAAAGTTGAAACGCCTGTTAGCTGATTACGCTGGTGCAGAATACCGCCGAATTCTCTTTACGGATGAACAAATTTGTACGGTGGAGGAAACATTTAATAAACAAAATGACAGAGTTTATGCCCGGCCATCTAAAGAAGCTGCTGAGCTTGTGCCAAGGGTACAAAAAGGGCATGGTGGGGAGTATCCTATGAAGGTGTTACAGAAGTCCATTTTTGTGAAAAGAAGAAGAAACTGTTTTGGAAAGGGTAGTTAAACCGCTCAATCAGTCCCTCTTTCAAAACAAGCAATGGTTCGTTTTAATGGGCATGGTGTGCACCAAAAAGGCATCCAAACCTGGAGTCGCTAAAAATTAATCTAAGGAGAGCAGTCGACAGTTTTCCAATGGAAATCGTGCGTGCTGCGATTGACGACTGGCCAACTCGTCTCAAGGCCTGTATAAGGGCAAATGGAGGTAATTTTGAGTAAAATGAATTTTTTTATGTTCAAAATAAATTAAAAAATATTTGTTGAAAAATTGAATTTAATATCTTTTGTCTTTATTTTTTGAGACCTATTTACATTTGTAATAGTATTTATGATAGTACTAGGTAATTTTTTTTAAAAATCAGTCCTAAGTAAAGTAGGACAGAGGTTGGAAAAAAAAAACCGATTTACCTTGTCGGCGTTTTAAAAGCCTGTGGTTATTTTAAAAATATCAAATATTGAGTTCCACGCAGTGATTAAATTCTTCACAAAACAAAGGAAAAGTGTGGAAAATATACTATGTGAAATGCAAACAGTTTATGAAACTTCTTGCTCTGGCAAAACCATGGATTAAAAGTAGTCGGGCTTATTTAAATAAAGTAGAGAGTCATTAAAAGATGATGAACGCCCTGGAAGACCAAGTGACGTCACATCACATGAAATGGTTCTTAAAGTCGAATATGCCCTTAGCGATAATCGACTCGAACTAAAAGAAATTGCAGAAAACTTCAAAGTATCCAAAACAACGAGCAACGAAATTCTACGAGATCATCTTGGGATATCAAAAATTAGCTCAAAGTAGAAGCCGAGAAAGCTTACGCAGCATCGAAACAAGATTACCATGTGGAATGTTTGTAAGTAGTTTTCGGAGTACTCTATTATAGTAGTAATATCTGTCAAGATCTCGAGATCGTAGCAAGTAGAAATACTATATAGGTATGAGTGAGTGAGCATTAAAACTCATCCAATTTTTTTTTTGGGAAACGGCGAAGGACTTTCCATATGGAGACGATGCATCATTTTACTTACATGCCTACTTATGATGGCGCTTCAGTTTGAGGTGAACCAGGGCCTCAACCAACAAACTTCTGTAGCCAGCTCTATCTTTATCCAGAGGCTTCTAATTACGTACGAGTAGGTCGAGTTGGTTGGACGTTTTTAACGTCATATCTCGGGCATTGCTCGTAGGTTTTCTTGAAGATCTCTGTGGAGGCGTGAACACAAATGAGGCTTATATTATGAAATTGAGCTTCGATGCGGATTGTCATATCTCGCTCACTTACGTGGCTCGCTCACCATATACGTAGATGCGCTGATACTTGTACGCACTTCCTGAAAAGCGGTTATATCCACTTTATAGCTTTCGTGGATCTTTGCCAATCCGTTAGTTGCACGATGTCTGTTCAGAATACAAATATTCCAGGCGCAGATCCTTAAACCATTGTCCTTTGTACGTTTGCCGGGGTCTTCAATAGTTAAATCGGTCCTTTTATCCGTGGCTTGTTTTTTTTTCTATCACTAAGAAATTTTCCTTTCGTGGCCGGCAAGTGATCGGTTCTGCGAATGCGCTCTTTGCTCTGTCCCCTAACTTCCTGAGAAGATAACTCAAGTGTCACAGTTATTGGGTCACTTTAACCCAACGCTCGTAGTTAGTTCACCTTTCGATTATACAGAAGGCACTACGTGGAAGTGACGATGCGTTTTTGACCCCGACGCATAATTTTTCCATGATAAAAAGAATATCTAATTTTTTGAAATTATGAATAAGACAAGTTATGATTCTCACACACTCAAACATATGTACTACTATCGTTCATCATCTTTTAATAACTTTCTACCAAATATTTTGAAATATCCTAATTTCCGATTTGAGATATACGAGTATGATAGAAAGTGGCGGCCATTTCTGGCAAGTTTATATCTTCTTTGTTAGTTTATATGAAATTTTTGCAGCTCCTGGGTCGTTATTTAGCGAAAAATGTTTATTTAATTCTCTCTTCCATGCTTTATCCAGTGGAAGGTCTTTAAAAATACGCTGGCACCTTACCTTCGCCCTATAGGTATTTTGAAAGGACTTCCACCAGAGAAAACTAGAAAAAGAAGATCAGAGCCTAGTCAGCGCTTTCAGTGACAGCGCGGAACTGTTTTTTTCATTTCAGCGTTCCTAACACCACATTTTTCAATTCAGATATCTAGATAGTTTTTAAATTTATCTTGCAAATTATGACATCTGCGGAAGCTCTTCATTTCTTTGAGAGAAGAACATGTCATGATAGTCCAAACTTAATTTAGCTACTTTGACCAAGAAAGTATTCGGCTTTCTTTATAAATAAATAAATATTTCTCGCAGCCACTCGTGTTGTGTGTCGTTGTTTTATGCCGTTTCCGAAGGGCAATTTTTTCGATTGAGAGAAACTCCTCATGAAAATTTTTCTTTCGGATATTTGTTAGATTTTTGCGAGAGGTGGGACCACGGCAAAACTTTTTTTTTGTATTTTCTTGGATTCAAATCTTGAACCTCCGGCCTAGTGATAGCGCACTTAACCACTGAGCCATGGCGACTTTATTTAGGGCATTGAATAAGGTTAAGGTAGGTTTCCTTGTCTATTTATTTTTTATAAATAGACCTTCTTCTTCTGCTTCTTTTCCCTACGACGAGGTTATAGTCCGGAGTAGAAGGATCACAACCCTCCCACTTTACTGCATCCCTAATGGTCCGCCTGTGGGGTTTGCCGGTTTGACCTCAGGGAGTACCTGCAGACTTCCCGGTTTCAGATCACTTCATCATTGAGGCCAATAAAATGCCGGTGTTTTTGCATTTGTGTGATCCTGTTTTTTTTTGTTTTTTTTGTTTCTTCATCTCAGCTGCTGTTAATTTGCCCTCATACTTTTTGTACATTGTTCAGCATATTGGGCCGTATGTGAGCGCCGGACGTACAACTGCGGTGTAGAGCCTTCCTTTCAGCTTAGGGGCCATTTTTCGATCACAGAAGATAGCGGAGTTTTCCGCCACTTCATCCACCCCACGCTTACGTTATGATTGATGTCATCATCATAAGGTGCTTCGCTTTTGATCATAGATCCCACATATTTGAACTTTTCGCAGTTGGGAAGCACTTTTTCATTCAAGTAAATGTCTGGAATAGGTCAGTGTAGATCAGAGAACGGGCAGCACAGGTACTCTGTCTTTTTTGAACTAATACCGTACCCATTTCCCTCCAAAACATCCACCCATACAACAAGTGCTCGACGTTTGATCTTCAGTTATGATAACTCCATCGTCAGCAAAGAATAACTGATGCACTTTGGGGCCCGTCACTTTTCCCTCAAGCAGATAATCAAGGACTGCAATAAATAGCAAAGGACTGGCGACGCTTCCCTGGTATACACCGACTCTTTACTCTTATCCTTGCTCCCTCATACATGTCCACGATCATGCGCACGCAGGTTTCTGGAACTCCTCGTTGTCTTAGCGCCACCCATAAGAGATCTATTGTTTGTTTATCAAAGGCTTTTTCAAAATCAACCAACACTATATGCTAGTCGTCAGACAGCGGTATTATTTTCCGCAGTCGGCCATCTAATAGCCGCTCAATGATTTTCATTTTGTGTGACATCAGCTTGACAGAATGGTAGTTATCGCAATTTCGCGTATCGCCCTTTGCTTTGTGCAAAGGAAGAAGATAACTTTGGATCACCGGTCATACGTTTTAAGATAAGAAGATTAGAAGATGGTGACAAATAGACCTACAAGTTACATAAGTTACGAGTATCATCATTGGCAAATCGCCACAGATCTACTTATGCTCTACAAATATTACCAACCGTTCGACACTATCAGAAAAATAAAATTACACCGAGTGATAGGGTTGACTTTGTTACCTCCGAACTTGATGAATTCTTTTTGAAAATAAAACTCCCTAAGTGACCACACGCCATAGTTTGACACACCCTGCTCGATTTCACACTGACATGGGTTGAAGGTAGTTGGCCCGCATCAAAGATTCATTAGATTTTCGGTTTTTTTTTTTTCTATTATCCTTCGTCTTTGTGTTGTTTCCATTTTATTCTTCGTCCATCCTCACCGTCCTCGTCGTCGACGTCCTTACAAAGTTTCTATTCAACAAATTTTACCTTTAAGGCTTGGTGACAGTTGAATTTTAAATCCACCCTTATCCTAGGATGTAAGTAACAGCCACACAGATAGTGGTGATGGTCTGGGAGCAACACCATGATTTACAGGTAAAGTTAAAGAAGAGTATGAGAGTGCTCTTGGCACACCTAAGGGTTGAATGCAATCAAGAGATTTCTTTTATTTGTATGTTCTCGTTTTTTGTTTCACTTCTGTGTCATTTATCATCAGACAGAATTGAGGGGGTTTTTATGTTGCCAAAACCACATGAGCGCACATGGACATGTAAGCTGAGTTGCGGGTCGGAAGTAAGGAAATCCTTTTCAACCCCACCCTTACGGGTTTTATTTTTTATTTTATTTTTTTTTGAATTTTCTTTGACTCTCGCTTTGATTGAAAATATTTTTGCACACATTCACTTTGACAAATTACCTATGTAAAAACGAAACGGGCGTTAGATGGGTGCCGATGGAGACGCTTCTTTGAAGACGATGATGATGATGATGATGATGATGATTTATTTGCATTCCTTTGGTTTACACTGCTCCGAGGCTATTACCATGAGAGGATGTAATAGGAATATACATACATACATACGTGAATGATGGATTCATTTTAAGTTGACAGGGGAAGCGAATTGGTTTTGCCATTCGTATCCAAAACACAGGGAGAATTTATCGAAGTGAAATCAGGAAGGTAAATAAACGGAACCAAACCAATGCTACTATGAGTCTCATTTGAATCACAAACAAGGCAAGTTAGTTGTGGGGGGTTACGAAAGTGACCTAAATTGAGTGAGAGGACGTACACGTCGTTGAGCAAAAAGAAGAAGCAGTTACTTTGGACGAGTTCTTTAATCGAATACGTGGTCCTGGGTGGAGACGCGTTGCGTATCGTTTGTCATGTCACAAGTTGTTGCTACATGGGAGTAGCCACGGTCGCACTAATTCGTGATGAGGATGAGACCATTTTATTGCATGAAACTGATGGGGTTTTTGCGGAGTCAAGAAACCATAACCATCCTTGGCAGTCTGCGATCCATACTTGGAGTTTTTATTACATACGTTGATCTTATTTACATCAATGGTCAGATCCGCTTCTTACTTACTTACTTGTGTCCTCTATCCCCTTTTGGGTCCTAGGGCCTCGACTACGCCTACGCGCCATCGTGTACGGTTTCTGGCAATGTGTCTCAGCTCTCCCCAGCTTTTCCCCAACTGCCGTGCTTCCTTTTCGACTGCTCTGCGCCATGTTCTCCTTGGACCACCAGGTCTTCTGCCGTCCTGAGTTAAGGGGTTCCATTGCATAGCATGGTTCGCTATGGAGCTGTGACCCTTTCGGAGCGTGTGACCAATCTACTGCCACTTCCGTCGCTGGATGGTTGTGCCTATTGGTTCCTGACCCGTTCTCTCGTAAAGATGTTCGTTAGAGATACGATTGGGCCAGAAAATCCTTAAGATGTTGCACAGGCACCTATTAACGAACGATTGCAGCTTTCTGGTGATAGAGGTGGTCACTCTCCACGTGCTGCATCCATATAACAGCACGGATTCAACGTTGGAGCGGAACAGTCTGAGCTTGGTGTTCAAACTGATTGCATTGCTTCGCCATATTGTGGACAACATCCCGAACGCGGACTTTGCTTTGGCGATTCTGTTGGCTATATCCAGTTCGGTTCCACCATCGGTTGAGACAAGATACTGGAAATCCTCTACTCTCTCTACCGGTTGTCCAGCAATGCATAGTTGAGCCGATGAGTTCGTTCCAAGAATGATAATTTTAGTTTTTGCGGTATTAATTTTCAGCCCGACGACGCCAGCCTCCCTCTCCACATCTGCTGTCATTTGGCGGAGGTCCATAATTCTATGAGAGAGTAAGCATACCTCGTCAGCGTAGTAGATACTTCTTCGAGTAATATGACATGTGGTTCGAAATATGAAGTTCAAACGAAAAGATCATCGAAGTAAAACGAGACATACTTTTCATGTGATCCCATATCAGCCGCCGTTTTTCTTGAAAGGCGGTACACGGTCCAAAAGACATAACCTTAGGTATATTTGGTCATGTGCGTTTATTGGGGAACTGCATTGCATGCGATCGGGTAGCTACTGGTCGTTCACAACTTGGATTAAGCCAATCGCGTTTGTGATGAAGTGCTTGCTTTACCTCCCCGTGGTGGTCCCTGAAATCTGCATACAAGTAGACCAGAATTTCAATTGCGAACGGGTTAGCGTTCTCTTATCTAGGTAACGTGGGCTAGCAACCTTACCGAAAATTGGCCGCTGCAGAAACCGACATTACGCCTCGGATATGGAATGATCACATATTGACGACTGTTGGCTATTGTACCCGAACAAAGATAGGATTTTGGAATGTAAAGACGCTCCTCGACTCGGGAAGCGAAGGACCCCACAATGTCAGATTCCTCCAACTGGAAAAAGAATTCATGTAATATACTCGTGGCCTGGACATTTTGGGAGTAAATGAGATGAGATGGTTAGTAAGGTGCGAGTGCCACCCTCGTTCAATCAATATGATTTGCCAATACATCACGAATGGACATAACCTCAGAGAACTTTCTTCGAATGGTATGAGGTAAGGTACCAAATAATTTGCACCTTCTTCCATAGGAAGGCATATCTATGTCCCAGTGAAGCCTTTTCACTAATACTCTTGTAAAACGTTTTTGTATTTTTTCGATTCTAAAAGAGTGAACTTCAAACAAAGGGCTCCAAATAGTACTACAATATTCAAGAGTAGATCTAACAAACGCAAAAAACAAGCATTTCAAAGTATGTGGATCACAGAACTCCTTTGAATTGAGCAAGATGAATCCCAACATTGGATACTAAAAAGTCTATATGTTTTAAGAAATTAAGTTTTTGGTCAAAAATTACCCCAAGGTCTTTTTTAAAAGTTACAATTGAAAGAAACACACCGTTTATTTTATAAGAGAAATTAATAACTGAACGATTTCGACAAAACGTTAAACTTTGACATTTTTCAATACTAAGCTGTAAGGAGTTAATCAAACACCAATTCGGTAATCTCACAAGATCTTCTTGTAATAACATGCAATCATGTTCAGATTTTATACACCGAAAGACTTTCAAATCGTCCGCATACATAAGGCACTTAGAATTCAAAAATACGTTGGGAATGTCATTCATAAATACCAAGAACAAAAGAGGGCCAAGATGGCTTCCTTGCGGCGCACCTGAGGTAGCTCTGGTAGGTGGCGAGAGAATGTTATTTATACGAACATACTGAATACGACCCTTTAAGTATACATTTATCCAGTTCAAAAAGTTAGAGTGGAATCCAATTTTGTTTAACTTCATAAGTAATATATTATGATTAACCCGATCGAATGCTTTGGAGAAGTCTGTATACACAACATCAAATTGATACCCTTTCTCAAGTCCATTTAATATGTAATTTGAAAAAATTGTAAGATTTGTGTTGGTAGATCTACCAGCAACAAAACCATGTTGACATGGAGAAATAGTACTTTTGAGAATTTGAATTAATCTTACATAAATTAGTTTTTCAAAAATTTTAGGAATTGTAGAAGTCTTACAAATAGGCCAATAGTTAGGAACTTCCTGTATACTTCCTGATTTATAAATTGGTGTTATTATAGAACTCTTCCACTTATTTAAAAACTCACCACTATCATGGGAACGATTAAAAATTATTTTTAAAGGTACAGCAAACACTTTCGCACACCTCAGTAAAATAATGGGAGCAATTCCATCAATATCTAGTTGTGTATAAACCTTAATCATTGTTAAAGCTTGTTCGATTTCTGAAGTTGAAAGGTTTAAACTACCAATGCTCAAATCACAATCAGTGTTATATAATTGATTGCCAAGAGGTATATTCGGAGAGCTATCTAAATAAACGGATTGAAAATGTTGAAAATGCAAAAAAGTTACACACAACTAGAAGATCGGATGATGATAGGCCATCGTGACGGCTTTTTAATATTTAATATTGAACTACAATTATCAATGTGAGCTTTATACAAATCAAATGAACTACTTGGTGGAATGTACTATAAGATACAATGAGAAAAATTTCGTTAATACAATCAAATTTGATGTTTATTATTACTTGGTCAACAACGAGAACATCAGCTGTTGATGGCAAATCAACTTTAGTGCATTGAAATGCAGTCCGCACAGCAGCAAGCACTCTACCTAATCTCTCACAATCAAGTACATTATAGTTGCGATCTTTGCGAAAAACAGCATACTGATCATCAATAAACATCTCGGCATCGTGGTGATTATCATTAAACCAAGTTTCTGTGAGAGCGATTATATCATATTGCGAAGAAAAAGAAAAGAGAAGTGCTTGTTGCAATTTGGTGCGAAGTCCCCCGGCGGTAGAGAAAGTTCGAAGGTCGAATTTCGGAGGAGCCGTAGGGAGTAAATCCTCAGTTCAAAAAATAAGACTGCAAGTTCTTTTTAAAAAATTATAAACTTTTTATTTGTAACTGTAAACTGCAAATTTGGCTAAAAAAAAATGGAATTGTTGGTTTCTCAACCGCGAGTATGCTGTCCGAAGACTACAGTACCGCTTAATTGGCAATCCAAAAATTCCTAAAGTGTGGCGCTTTTCAATGCGGTCGTGTACCGCAGTTACCAAAACGTCAAACCTTAGTGAAGTTCCTTGCACTGGCGCCGTCCTTTTATACGCTCCAAGCGTGAGCTTTTCAAAGATCGGCTTCACATTGGGGCCAAGTGCAAAGAGCTTTCGGGAGAAAAACTTTACATAAGTGACGTGAGCACAGAGCTTTCCCTCCACTTTTATTACAGGGATGTACGTGAGTAAAATAAAAATAAATGTCTACAATGTTTTTCTTAAGAAAATTATAAAAGAAAATTAGAAAAGGAATTCAGAAAAATTAAAAGCACAAGTTTTGTAGTAATTCATTAAAGGAAAAAGAAAACAATTAAATAATTAAATAAGTAGTTGTTACAGGTTTTAATTGATAATCATTAGCATTAAGCGATGTTGTTGGTTGTGATGGTGAGAATGACGTGGCAGAGAGAATAGATGCCTCGAAGAGCGATGCACTGGTAGAGTGTATTGATGATGCCGGTGATGGTGAAGATGATGATTGTCAGATTTTGTATGATTGTTGGTGCGAGTTTTGGAATTATATTAGTTTGATGTGACACAAATTTTTTTATTTGGACAAAGCATGGCCATACTGACGAATCCATAACAACAGATATTTTTGATGATGGAACACTCAGTTTAAATGTCACAAATTTATAATTAGTTAAATCAGAGTCTTCCTTAACTAACATGTAACATTTGAATTGGTTAGATGGAATGCTGATTTTCATTGAAGTATGATTTATTATGTCATCAGGTTTTGTGTCTTTATTGAATTTAGACAAATGCAAACACTTGTAATCAGTCAATACACCAAGAGAAGACGTAGTATCAGTACCGATTATTTTTTTTTGACTTTGAAGATTTTTTTATACAACTAGCTGGCTTTCAATCCTTGTTGATAGCATTGTTTTCAGAACGGGTTAGTTGGGTGTTGTCTTCAGATTGGGTTGATCTAACTTTTTTTTTTTTTGAGATAATGGCATTGAATTTTTTGTAGAATCGAGATCCCTCTCCAAGTTGCGGGAAGTAGCAGATGACAGCAGATTCATTTCCTGAGAGCAATTAACAGAGTTCACCAAGCAAGAAGAGAATAAGTCAGTGTCTCTTGTAGAACCTTTAGCATTTTTTTTCCGCCGTTTTACGCGGAGGAGAGTTCTTACTTAACATCAGAGATTTAAGAGCAGCGAGATCAGTTTTAATCTCATTTACACTATTTGAGAGCACATGGAAACTGTTTAAGAATGTGACAAGACTAAGACTAGCACAAGAGTTGCAGTTCCAATATAAATTATGATTTGATAATGATTTGAAATCATCGTCGGATAAATCGACACAATTCTTACGAAAATGACGACCACAATAATATCCGCCCTCGACAAATTGAACTTTTTGGGAACGTTTTACAATTAGATTGCATTTAGCACAGGACTTAGATATTTTCCGCAAAATCTACAACCGACTGCGAGAGAAGTTAGTTGAAGGAATTGAATGCCAAGGTAGGCAACGACAACGACAGGCGCAAACATGTTATCGGGAAGAATGGACTAGTCAACTGCAATGAAAACGGGGAAAGGTTTGTGGATTTCTGCAATGCCAATCGCCTTGTGATAGGTGGCACTACTCGTATGTTTGAGCACAAGACCTGGCACAAAGTCAGCTGGGTTTCCAACGACAGGCACGCGAATATGCTACGTCGTTTGGAGGTTGCAATATTTTTGATGTGCTCAATTTCGGTTATTTTTATTTTCTTTATCCTTAGATTGCTGGTGATTATGTCAGGATGGTGTGGTGGAATATCCGCATCATCCTTTTCATTGGTGAAAACTTCTTCAAAGTGCTTAGCAGAAGTGTCTGCTTTGTCTTGATTCGTCCTGGCCCACATTCCGTTTGGCTTCCGTAGTGGTGGCTGATGAGTTATCTTGATTTCAAGTCTTTTTGTTGCTTTCCATAATGTGTAATTAGTTTCTGTAGTCGAGGAGAGAATTTTTAAAATAGTCAGTAATTTGTGTATTTTGAGTTAGTTTTAGATTTGCTTTTAGTTATTTTACCGTTTTGTTGTACTTTTTTTTATCTTCTGGTAATCAACTGGTCTGCCATTATTTCCTGAGTTTTCTTTTATCTTCTATTTATCGTCGCGTGTTAAATGGAGTAAAATTTGTATATTCTTTTGGCAGATTATAGGTGTCGTTTTAATGACTGCATAAGTAACTGAATCTTTAAAGTGGATTATTGCCCGTTCAACGTCGTTTTGCGATTTTAATGGTACGTTAGTTTGTGGATGTTGTCTTATGAGTCGTCGAAAGGAGTCCCAATCTGTCTTACGTTATTTCAGAAGTAGCTTTTATTTTGGATGCATATTGAAGATGTATAGCACAGAGTTCAAATCGTGATTTTATCGTTAGTTCTTTTAATGATAGGAATAAAATCCCGGACGTCGACTTCTTTGTAACTAAGAATATCTCCTCAAATACTACCCAAGTGCAGGAAGGGCCAGATCTTGACTCAGATCACTCATCTGTGCTGCTTACACTTGGTAATAAAATTATAATCAAGGAACACAACACATGTCTAGTGAACAAGCTAACTGACTGGATATATTTCAGATATTTGCTGGAAGAATGCATCGAACTAAGTACAACAATCGATACAATAGACCAACTAGAAAGTGAAGTACATACTTTCACCTTAAATATACAAAAGGCTGCTTGGGCAACGCCTGAATCAAATAGCAAAGTAAAAAAGAAACGTATATCCCAAAGAAATATTCGACATAATATCTGAAAAGAGGAGAGCTCGTAAACGCTGGCAACTGTCAAGAGCTCCAAGTGACAAAAATAGACTTAATAGTTTAAACAATACGCTCAGAAAAAAGATCACAGAATTGAAAAATGCGTCGGTGGAAAGATACCTTACAAATCTGACAAACGATGCTAGTACAGAATACTCACTATGGAAGGCTACAAAAAAAATTAAAAGACCAACGGCATACATTCCGCCAGTTAAAAACAGCAGTGGAAACTGGGCAAAAACAAACAAACGAAAGGCCGATTTATTTGCTGAACATCTTGAAAGCGTCTTTCAGCAATATGAAGATAATGATTATCTCCAACAAACGGCAGAAATGTGCGAAGATGAGAGGTTAATCCCAGCAGTAACCTCTAAGGAAATAGCCACAGAAATAAAAGAGAAGATCAACCCAAAAAAAGCCCCGGGATTTGATTTAACCACGGGTGAAATTCTGAAAAAACTGCCTAGAAAAGGTATGAAAAAAATAGCACAGATAATAAATGCAGCGTTCAGACTAAGGTACAATATGTTCCACGCATGTGGAAGGTCGCGAAAGTTACTATGGTAAAAAAGCCGGGAAAATTACCCAGTGAAGTTACCTCATATCGTCCGATTTCATTGCTGCCAATACTGTCAAAACTCTTCGAAAAAATTCTTCTGAAACGACTCCATCCGATTATAGAAGAAAAGGCACTGATACCAAACCATCTATTTGGATTCAGAAATACGTACTCTACTATAGACCAGGTCCACAGAATAACTGACAAAATAGAAAAAGCCTTAGAAGGAAAACAAATATGCTCTAAGGAAATGACTTCTCCGCAATAAAATGTATAAGATTTGGAGTACCGCAAGGTAGTGTGTTAGGGCCTGTGCTGTTCCTCCTATACACAAACGACCTAAAAAAATCGTGCAGGAAGTTACCGAAAACCTACAAAGGACAGTAAATGAAATATCTGAATGGACCAAAAAATGGCAAATACAATTAAATAAACTGAAGTCAATCCATGTTAACTTCACTAATAAAAACGTACAACACATACCTGTGTACATAAATAACAAAGTAGTTCTGCATTCGAACTCAGCTAAGTACTTAGGCATGACTTTAGACGCGAAGTTCTGCTGGAAAACACATGTCAAGAAAAAACACGACGAACTAAACATTCGATATATTGTAAAAAAATATATTGCCTAATTGGGAGGTATTCATGTCTCTCAATATATAATAAACTGCTTCTCTATAAGCAAGTTTTAAAGACAATATGGCCTTCAGCTTTGGGGGTGCGCAAGTAAGACGAACCTACAAAGCATACAATGCTTTCAAAATAAAGTACTACGCAATATTGTTAATGCGCCATGGTACATACGTAACGTGGTGAAAGTTTGAATTATACAATAGACAATGTAAAATAGAAGTAGTCTCATCACTCCGTCTCACTTGATTACGAACAGGCAGTTTTTTGTTTTAATTTTACTATATTTTTCAAACCCTTCGCTAATCTGGGAAAAACCAATTGCACAAGGAATGAAGGATATATTATGTTTATTGTAAAAGAAAAATGGGATTAAGTTGATAAATGCATCTTTTCTGACGCTTTTTCCAAAAAAAGGTCATAAAATTTACATGTTTTTTTTTGTCTCACTTGATTACGAACAGTAGCTAAATCTACCTGATACCATGTTTTAAATCAAATAAAAGGATACTTCGAGTATTAGGGAGCTTAGTTCAAGAAATAACTTCATACAATCCACAACTATGGGTAAAGGAAAGACATTAACCAAGGAAGAAATAGGCCCAATTCGAGCTTACCGGGAACAAGGAAAATCCATCCGTTTCATAGCCAGCAAGATTGGAAGAGGCACCACTGTTGTACACAGCTTTATTAAGGACCCGGAGAAGTATGGAAAAAACCGCAAAGGAAGAGTCAGCAAAGCAACAACTTTTCAGGAAAGGCGGGCCATACTGAGAGTTGCTTCAAATTCAAGGCTCTCCGTAAGTAAAATTATGGTAGAAACTGAAGTTACAGCTAGCAGATCGACTGTTCATCGCGTGATACAGAAGGCCAGCCATATTCGCCATGAAAAAATGAAGAGGAAACCACCATTGAATGCGGTACGTAAAATCCAGCTGCTTGATTTTGCAACAAGTCACATCAGGTGGAATCGAGAGTGGCATACCGTCGTCTTTTCTGATGAAAAAAAATTTAATTTGGACGGACCTGATGGATACAGATGTTATTTCCATGATTTGAAAAAAGAAGAAATACATCTTCAAAGGCGGCACAGCAAAGGAGGTGGTGTAATGGTATGGGGAGCAATAAGCTATTACGGAACTGTGGAGCTGGATTTCCAAAGCTCCAAAATGACGGCAATCACTTACAAATCGATACTGGAAAGAGCTTTTCCACAGTTTTCGGAGATATTTGGTGGACAGCGATGGACTTTCCAACAAGACAATGCACCGATACATACCGCACGGACAACAAAAGCCTGGATTCAGAACCAAAATGTAAACCTACTTGCATGGCCGCCATATTCACCCGACCTGAACATCATGGAAAACGTGTGGGGTTGACTTTCAAGAAAAGTCTACGAAGGAGGAAGGCAATATGATGAAACGGAAGAGATTATTGAAGCCATAAAACGAGCCTGGTCCGAAATTTCGCTAGATTATTTGACAGCACTCTATGAATCTCTACACAGCAGGCTACTTGAAGTGATTCAGCGATCAGGAAGTAGTACCCATTACTAAAAACTATTGCTACTCTTTGAATAAAACCAACATTTATTTATACGAACAAATTTTGTATTCTTTTTTTACCTTTTAAGCTTCTAAAAGGTAGATTTAGCTACTGTTCATAATCAAGTGGGACGAAGTGTGTATGGGTTAGCAAATAAATGCTTGTTTCCTGAATTTTTTGAGTTTATTACATCGTTCGACATATTTATCTTACACGAAATACACGTAGAGGCCAAACATTACTAAAATATTTTCCGAAGTTCAAATTAAAGTGGAAACCAGCAACTAGGAATAGCTTATATGAAAGGGCAATAGTAGGTGGACTTTAAGGATACAAAATCATTATTACTGAAAAATAACATAAAAGTTAACTTTGAAATGAAAAATAATATTGAAATATTAGAAGTCGCAACGAAAAATGAATAACTTAATATCGTCCCTCCCCTACGCTAGCATTTGAAAGGAGATTCAATATAAGAATTCCTGACAGAATGCACTGGAGGAATCTGAGAACAATGAAGAAAAAGGAACTGGCTTTCTATACCGACGGTTCTAAGATGGACGTTGGCACGGGATGCGGAGTTTATTGTGAGGCCCTAGGAAGGTGTAAGGTGGAATGTTACAGCATTTCTTTTAGCGTACGCAATGTATTTTTTGACTTTGTTTGTGTATATAGATTACACGCTCATACTCCCCAATCTTTCCTGAATGATTTTTCAAATTTTCTCTGTAATGAGAAAGGGTCTAATATTGCCATTTTAGGTGACTTCAACATTGACATTCTTACTTCGAGCACTACATCTGATTATCATCTTGCCCTTACAGCCGAACATGGTTTTACATCTTTCATAAATGAAATTACAAGGCCAATCTCAAATACGTGTATCGATAATGTTTTTGGCCGTTTTGCAAAAATCCCTTTAAATCATTGTGTTGGTGTCAACTTCGACTTGCAAATAACTGACCATTGTATGACTGGCATTTTGTTTAAAGATTTTAAGGGCATGAAGCACTCTTGTAACATTTCTCCACCGACTATTGCCAAAATTAGGTATGACTTACTAAATAATCAACTTTGTTTTGAGAATTGGGAGGCAGTCTTCCCCGAGGATAACGCTTCCAAAGCTTATGAGTCATTTTTGAATATTCTCTAAAATTATATCAGGACCTCTAGTTTCATTGTTGTCAAAAAGAAGTCTCAAATAAGATTAAAGCCCTGGATAAACTCTTGTATTATGAAAAAAAACAAAGTCACAAACAAACTGCGAAAATTGTGACACCGATATCCACTAAACTCTAACTTAAAAAAACGGTATAAGAAAATGAGCAAGAATATTAATAAAGAAATATTAAATTGTCGTGACAACTACTACTACTCTAAATTCCGCGATGCACAAGGAAACCCTAAAAAAGAATTAATAGTATATTTAATAGCAACCCTTCCTATCATTCCAACTCCATTGTGCTGAGCTGCGCAGGTACTGAAATTGTGGAGCCAGCAGCAGTAGCCAATGAATTTAATAATTTTTTTGCTTCAGTTGGGCATATGTCCTTCCAACCAAACTGTAGCTCAATTTGTAACCGATGTGTAAGGTCTCAAGTGGTGGAAAGAACGTCGAATAGCAGTTTGTTTTTTGAAGAAATTAATGGGTTAGAGATTTTAAGTATCATCTATTCTCTCAATAGCTCGAAATCTTGTGGTTATGATGACCTTTGTAATGTAACCCTCAAAAATATTGCACCTAATTTAGTTGACATCTTAGCACATCTGTTCAATTTAAGTATCTTTAGTGGAGTTTTTCCTGATCTCCTGAAATGTGCTAACGTGTTACCACTTTTTAAAAAGGGAAGTCGAAAAGAAAAAAACAATTACAGGCCAATTTCCTTGTTATCCTCAATTTCGAAAGTCTTTGAAAAAGCGGTAAAAAAACGAGTGTGTGCTCATCTACAAAAAATAAAATTTTTGAGTCCAAATCAGTTTGGGTTTAGGGAAGGGCACTCTACTGAAGATGCTTTTTTATTAACAAAGCTTTAGATGATAAAAAACTGTTATGGTTAGTCATGATATTCTTTTGGAGAAGTTGTATGGTGCAGGTTACCGCGGCTTTATCTACAATTGGTTTGCGTCGTATTTAAAGGACCGCAAACAAAGAGTGAAAATAGGAAATTTTCTAAGTAATCCTAAGGTACTTAACTTAGGTGTACCCCAAGGGTCTGTGCTGGGTCCAATTTTGTTCCTTATATTTATTAACTCCTTGTTTTCCCTGCCTTTTGCAGGTAAAGTCGCGGCTTTTGCAGATAATCTCAGCATTGCATATGGCTCAACGAGCCCTCTGAATTTGATAGGAGATGTAAATCATGACATTCATTTCTTGAGAATGTGGTTTGTTGCACACAGGCTAGTTGTAAGTGAAAAAACCAAACTAATGTTTTTCAGCTTGGGCTCGCTTGAGCTACCAAACGATGATATCAAATTCCACTCCTTTGATTGCCCGCGTTTCAATTTAATTAAATGTGGTTGTACTGCAGAGGCGCCTGGACCAATTTTTAATGAAAATGCCACATGCAACTCGTTTTGTTTTCAGATTGAAGTAGTTAGGAAATTTAAGTATCTCGGTATAACTTTCGACCAAAACATGAGTTGGACAGAACATATTTCGCTCCTGAAACAATACTTACGTTCTTACGTTTGGTGTTTTTATCGCTTCAAAAAATGTTGTTCAAGCAGAACCCTTAAAAGCGTCTATCATGGAATTTTTCATTCGAAAATACAATATGGAATAAGTTGTTGGGGGAGTTCTTACATCACCAGTCTAAAGCCAATCGTCGTCTTGCAGAAGTGTGCCATAAGAAGAATTTGTAATGCTCACCGTCTGTCCCGTTCTATGGTGTTCTTTTTTAGAGTTTCTAAGATATTTTTATGAGAGGTGGCTATATGCAGAGTCCAATATTTAATACTCGTAATCTACGTAGCACTAAACGCCATGTTGTTGAAATTTCAACTTTTCGTACTACTCACTACAGAAACTCCTACCCAGTTGTATCTTGTAAGCTTTCAATATAAGATCCTTAAGCACTCATCAGAAATTTCTTAAAAAAATTAAATCATGGCTTCTTGATTTCGATCATAATGAGATTGAAGTATTGCTCGCCTTCCGTGTATAATTGTTTATTTCAACATTCAGCACAATCGCACAGGCACTTGAGTTCCATTATTTTCATTTCTTCCTTTTTTATTGTCAACTTTTGAAATAAGGAATTGTAATATTGTCACCCCACAATTAATGAATTTTATTTTTAAAGTGGTATTTAACACTGTTGATCGCTTTTATTAGCAGAATAAAAATGCCATTATCTATTCTCTACTGTTTATAAACATGTACATATATGAAATATTTGTTAACACATTTTTTGTAAAAGAGAATAATGACTAATAAAAAAAAAATAATAAACAACTCCTTTAGAATTAGCGACGACTGCAGCGTCTTTCAGGCCGAAATCACAGACATCATAAAGGCTGCGGAAATTATACACGAGAGTAATATCGTTGGTAAAACGATAACTGTCTATATAGACAGCCAGGCAGCCATTAAGGCTGTGGACTCTGCTGTAATTAGATCAAGGCTTGTAAGAATCTGCAAATCGGTCTTAAATGGAATATCCGGAGCCAATGCGGTGACCCTCTGCTGGGTTCCAGGGCATCGAAGGAAATGAAAGAGGTGATGAGCTTGCTAGGAAAGGGTCGGCGCTGCACTTATTATTAACATGGGCCCTCACTTTTGTAGTAACCCCAATTAGTTTCCTACGAAAGTAAATAGAAGATGAAACCATCGATAGAGCAAACAGCCGATGGATTCATCTGGAAACATGCGCAACGGCTAGGGCGCTATGACCGGCCTTTAACAAAAAGAGATCAAACTTAGTCGTTGTAATACACGGGTCGTTTCTGGAATAATTACTGGTCATTGTGCCATTGGAGTTCACGCGGAGCGACTCGATGTGCTACATAACGACTACTGTAGAAGCAGCAGGGACGAAGAAGAAATTGAAACAGTTCGTCACCTGCTGTGTGATTGTCCTGCCCTATCCGTCACAAGAATGAGGACTCTCAGAAGTTACTTTTTCTCGGATTTGGAGGACTTAGGTAACATAGAGCTTACAGATCTCCTGAGATTTATATCTTTATCTGGGTGGTTCTAACAGCGGACTTTTTAACGTTTCCAGGGTTAAACGATTGGGCACAATGGATCCGAATTTGTTGGCCTAAGTGAGAAGTGACTCTATTTGTCACAAGGCACTCATCTACCTAACCCTAACCTAATATCGTCCCTTTGAACTTAAGAGCAGAGTCTTGGTACAATGACTTTGAAACTCTCAAAAATTTATTTGTAGAAAATGTATCAGTAAGAAGTATTTTAATCGGAGACATGAACGTGAAGACAGGAGAACTACAGCAGGTACTAGCAGATATTCCAGAGGAGAACATAAATATATATGAGTTGAGATTATCTAAGAATAAGGTTGTAAATCGGAGAGAAAAATACTTAATAAATTGTCTAAGCGATTGGAATGTTTCTACTGAATGGCAGAGTAAACGGCGATGAAAATGACGAAATGACTTTCCGTTCAATAGTTGCGTCATCTGTAAAAGGTATCTGCGCAATACCGCAAGAAGTAACTCGATATATCCACAGTTTAAGAGTTGAGGAAAAAATCTGATCTGACCATATGCCAACAACTTTTTATAACGAAGGAAGATAAGACTAAGAAAAATATGAAATTGTTGCCAAAATTGAAGTGCAGAAACGTACAATAGGAGAGTATAAGAGAATCCTGGAACTTAAAGCGCATCGGCTAATGGAAAATGGAAATGTTTAAAATGTTGCTATAAATGTGCTTTCTAATATGATTTAGAATCAGTGGGGATTTAACTAAACCAACCAATATCCCACATTAAACAAAAATGGTACGCGTGATTTGTTAAAATGTCAGGAAAAAATCCTTCAAAATGATTAAGTTATGGAAAAAAACAGAAAACTATCACATAAAGGAAAAATATAAAATAGCTAACCTAAATTATAAAAAAATATGTTAGACCAAGCGTAGATCATATTATAGCAATTTGAAAACGAAACTTAACACCATCAATCAGTGTTTAAAGTGCTTAAAAAATAAAAACTTCAAAATCGGTACAAATCTATCAGCAAACAATTTTAAGGACTATTTTAATGAGCTTTTGAATCCTCCGCAACTTTCATCGTCCATTCAATACGCAAAACCATAGATACACGACGCAGAGTTTACAGTAAAAGGTATAAGAGAGGTTTTTAAAAAAAAGCCAAATTGAATAAAGTACCAGGTGCAGATCGGATCTCCTATGAAATGTATAAAAATGCTCCAGAAAACTCCTTAAGCTACTAGCAGAGACATACTCCAAAATGTTAGAGAAGGGTACAGTAGATAAGAGCTTTCTTGAAACAGTTTTATTTCCTATCCACAAGAATAACGACCCGAATGTGGCACAAAATTACCTTTTATGGATTGCATTGTAAAAATATTGGCGGGAATAATGCAAAACCGACTCAGTAAATGTGAAAGAAAACATAAGGTACTGAATGAATTCCAAATAGGATTTCGAAAGGGTTATTCGACTGCAGATAATCATCTATAGCCTAAAGGGCTAATCATAATGAACTTCAGTGGGATTAACCTTATGTCAAAACCGAACGAAAAACCCACTCAATTTCTGCCAATCTCTGTAGTTACCCATAATGTACTTGAGCAAACTTATAGTCTGTCGGTTTACTTTCAGTGCAAGGAAAAAGAAAATGGAAAATAAACTAAAACAATTAAAAAAATTAATATTACTGCATCTTTCAATGGAAGGGATAAATATCCTGTCAAAAATAAATGACTTGGAATTTTGTTTTTTTTTTATTTTTGTGCCAACTGTCAAATTTCCGTACTGAATATCTCATTTCATTGAGACATTCCGTAAGCCCACAGAAGTTAACGAAAACTTGACGAAACCGAGCATAATTCCATTATGGTCATGCCATACTATTTGCATGTAATGGGACATTTCAATAAGCTGGCGTAAGCTCATTCAAGTCCATTATGATTGGCTCTTAACAAGTGTAATTAAAATTAAGAACATGGAAAAAAAAGTGTACGGCTTTTTTGTGGACTTCAAGATCGCATTTGATTGTATTGATAGCAAGTCGCTATTCTACAAACTAAGTAACATGGGTATTTCAACAAGGTTCCTCAATTTGCTCAAAGAGATGTACAACAAAACTTAAGCGACAGTGTGGGACGGTGAGGAAATATCAGATCATTTTGATACTAGTATGGGTGTAAAGCAAGGTTGCCTTCTCAGTCCATTGCTATTTGCACTTTTCTTAAACGACTCTCACGATTTTATAGGATCGATGAAATCCTCTGTATGCAGATGAAATACAAACTCTTCAAGGAAGGACAGACAGACTGAAGGAATACTGCAAGCTCTGGAATCTTACGATCAACTTGGAAAAATCAAAAATAATTATATTTAATAAATCTGGCAAAAGGGCTAGAGCAGAAAAATGGCGACTTGGCGACGAAGAAATTGAAGTGGTAGCAAACTGTGCTATTACATACTGTACAAATTTAGAAGCTGCTGGTAGTACCGGCAACAAGGTCTCCTTAGCTATGTCTAATAGCTTTTCTCCAAGTGTCTGGTAAGATAAGACACCAACTAAAAGAGTTCAAAAACGAATCATTCCACCGATTTGTGAGTGAACTGACTGCCGATAAGCAAACAGAATACTCTCTTTGGAAGTCAATCAAACACCTAAAATGTCCCATACAGCAGATCCCACCTTTAAGATCAAGGAACACTTGGGCCAAAACAAACACCGAAAAGGCTGACGTATTTGATGAGTGTCTAATGGATATCTTTCAACCTAACGAATCTCAAACTGATGAAATATGGCCAGAAGTGGAGCAGCCAAATGAAAAAATTCCTTTTGTTACAACTTTTGAAGTCAACTTAATTATTACAAATAATTTGAAACGGAAATAATTTGTATTTTTGGATGCCGCAAAGGAATTTGATAAAGTTTGGCACGAGGGACTTCTTGAAAAACTTTAATTACTTTTTCCCAAGGAATATACAGAGGTTCTAAAATCGTATCTTCTAAATAGATACTTTAGAATTAAACAAGGTAGTTCCCACTCTCAACTAAAAGAGATTAATGCCTGGGATCCCACAAGTGAGTATTCTAGGTCTAGAGTTATGCCTTTTATTTACTAAAGACTTACCAGCATCTCCAAATTGCACAATAGCTACATTTGCTGATGACACAGCTATACTCACCGTTGCAAAAAACGAGAGCGATTCAACTGCATTTCTTCAAACTGTGTAGTTCTTAGCTGGACCAAAAAGAACCGAATTCACCTAAATAGCTCAAAATCAGTTCATGTTGTTTTCACAAATAGAAAAATTAGACATATGCCAATATTTATTTCTGATCTTCAAGTTCCCTACTCTAATACAGCCAAGTATCTAGGAATGAATTTAGATGCCAAGCTACGATGGAATAACAAGTAAAAAAGAAAAAAAGAAGAGCTCAATATCAAATTAAGAATCCTTAACTGGCTTATTGGCATCTATTAGTACATAATAAACTTTTAGTATAAAAACAGATATTGAAACCAGTAACGACGTACGGTATTCAGCTATGGGGGTGTACTTCCCCAACAAATATTCACATAATTCAAAGGTTCCAAAACAAAGTCGTTAGAGGCATTTTCAGAGCACCATGGTATGTGAGGTATACGAACTTACAACGCAACCTTAATATAGACACCGTGAAGGAGACAATTTCCAAGTACGCTAGAACGGACTTTATGAAGCTGAAACACCACATCAACCAGGAAGGCTAAGTGACACCAATGAGCAGACCCGAAGGCTCAAGCGTATTAAACCACACGAGTTATGCGATCAACTTTTCTAGATAATCGTACCCTTCGGGATATTTTGTATCTAACTATCTAAAAAAAAAAATTTTAAATTACGTATGTACATATATCCATGTAAACATAATACTTTCATTTAACTAAATAAAAATTGCTCGTTGGTTTATACTAGTTGCAGTGTAATGAAATGTATACCAATTATAACGTTTCAATAAAAAAAAAAAAAAAATTGTCTGGTACGGAACTGTTCCTTCGCGTTTCCTTTTGCGTTGCAGAGCTTGTTTGTATGGCTCGTCTGACACCTTTTCCATTGTGCGCTTTTTTCATCATACAGCGCTTTCTTTTTCTATGATTTTTGACAGCCCATTGTGGACACGGCACTCCTTTCATGGGATCCTTATGGGAGTAGCTTATCTTTCATACT
Organism: Pocota personata; assembly: GCA_963082735.1. Lineage (NCBI taxonomy): Eukaryota > Metazoa > Arthropoda > Insecta > Diptera > Syrphidae > Pocota > Pocota personata. Next base: position 40,901,363 of record OY720429.1, on the reverse strand, counting down.
CCCGGGGAACCACAAAAATCTGAACTGATTCAATTTTTGTTGAGGAATTCAAAAGGTAAATAAAGAGGATAGGCGATTAATTTTTGGAGAAAAGTTCATGCAACCTATTACAAATAGGAAACACAAGAGTAGTGTAGAATCATCTATGCATAGCTTTTATCTTTCTCCAATAGATAGAGGGTCAGTTCAGGATCAAAATAGTCTTGAAGCCAAGATTTACCACAATCATTCCGGCTAGAATATCGCTGGTGACCTATAAATAAACTTCTTATAAGCGGAACATTTTGTCGTTGAAAAGGATATAGTTGATGGGAAAGTTTTAACACCAATTTCCTTAAACAAACATCCATTCAGGCAGCCCACTCACACTCAACTTGTCCGTCTTTTCCTTTCTATAAAATGTCCTTCTCAGTAACAAATTCCTTAGTGAAAGTTTCACCACCACCGACGAATCCTTATTTAATTTCAAATTATCGCTTCGACAAAACTTTGTGTCCCTCCATCAACCACGCCCAACGACAAACTTTCAAACCTCGCATATCCTTCCGAACAATCTGTCTCTGGGTGAGCGTGCAAGATCCGCCGCAGTAACCCACAAAATGCTAATGTCGCCAAAATCTAAAGTAAGTTCACGCTTCCGCTCAATGTGTCCGATGAAGAGTAAACTCTGATGATGCTTTCCGCCGACAAACACATACTCCTTTGACACACAAACATGTTGAAATTGCAAAGAGGAGTTGAAGGAGTTGAAACTTTTGGGTGAAGTTCATTTCATGCGCTAATTACTATCAACAGCCAACTGCTGTTCCAATTTTAGGAAATCTCAAGTCATTGACAGTATAACAGATTAACCTGGTGTCATTTACAATCCTCTTTGGACCTTTTGCAAGGACGAAAGAAAAACGAATGCCTTACAGAGTGGGAAAAAGTTGATCGTTGGAATTTATTTTAAAGAATTATGAAGGACCTGTTGACCATGAAAAAGAAAAAAAAAAATGTTAATGGACATCTGGCTACGACACCTTGAATAAGTGTGGCGTCGACACTTTCTCTAATGAAAAAGTGAGACTTTATTTCTTCTTTTGTGTCTTGGCAACACAATGTTCAGTGGGGAGTCATTCATTGTTAAGGATGACTTATTAATATAAGAATTCATTTGAGTGGAATATTTGATAAACATCCAGGATAATGCAGTCCACCCTGTGACAGTATACCACTGGGAATCTATGGACTACAAACTCTGTTTGTCATCATTGAATTCATTGAAGAAAGGACATCGTGATGTTGCTGTATAGATACGACTTTGAATTGCACTCAGATAGCTAGGTACCATCTTGGGTGAAATATTTGAAATCGAATCTCAGCAAGACTCTAGAGAATTCCAATTCAAAAGGAGAGAGTATGTACGAGTATATTCAGAAGAATGGACTACCAAGCACATACACATAAGAAGAAGGTGAACAAACTGAATGAGAATGAATGCAACTTCAATGATCCTTGTATAAGTCAATAAAATTTTCAGCACCCGTACCAGGCTATTCAGGCAAATCAAATATCAAGACATGCTGACAGGTTGTGCGTTTTTTATTCCTTCTCGGTATGTACTCGTATATGCACGTTCTCGCCTTGTGTGTTTGCTTTGTGAATGAAAATGCTAGAGGGGGTCCTGTCTCATGTGCGAACAAAGAGCAAAGGATGCCATGGTAAGTACAGTATATCTGTTTTATTAGCCCGCAAGTGATGGCGCTACTACTGCTTCTATTGCTGCTAGTGTTGCTACTGCTGCTGGTGGTGGAAGATGCTTTATTTATTCCGTTCAAAGTGGTTTCCTTTTGTTAGGAGCAGGTCAACACACCTGTACACGTGGGGTGGCTATGGTGAGTGGGTGTACTTTTTGTGTGAATGTGCTAGCGGCAAGTTTCAAGGTGATGGTCAGTGTTGTTTCCAGATAACAATTGAACAAAAATTTAAAGTACTCATATCTCAATTTTAGTTGAAGTACCTGGCTGCTGGCTGGAGCCGGTTGGGTTCTGTGTAGAAGTATATTTTGTTATTGTGTTCTTGTACAATTTTAAAGGTGAAATTCGAATTTTTAAATCGTGGGCCATAAGTATGCAAATAATGAAAGTAATTTGCACTCAAAAGTAAAGGATCAAGAGCTTCGGCATGAGAAACCCTTCTGTAATCGCTACAGACCAATTGAAGGATTCTAGCATTCTAGCATCCGCATCTGTCCGATAACTGCGTTCAAGAAGTCTATTAAATTTCTTCCTCATCCTCATATCTGCAGCTCCTAGAGAAATCATTTGAAAAATTACCAAGTTCAGTGTAACTTCACTAACATATGTCCTGTTTCCCCTTGAGGGTTACAGGGCCTCATTGGTTACTGACCCATTCATTCATCGAGGTAATGTTAGAGATGCAGTTAGGCCAGAAGATCCTTAGATCCACGATCCACGCAGCTTTTTTCTATTACTGGCAGTTGCTCTACAAGTGCCTGATTCATATAACAGCACTGACTGAACACTGGAGCGAAACAGTCGTACGGATATCTTGGAATTTAAACTAATAACATTGCTTCGCCATATCTTGGACAACAAACCAAACCAGGTTTAAAGTTACCGATTTGACTTGCGATATCCTGCACAGTTTCTCTTTTTGATGACACAATATTTCCAAGATATTGAAAGGTATCTACACATCTGTATCTCTTCTAGAACTTTCTCTATCATCCATCCCGGGGGGACGACGCGGTAAAAGAAGACCTCACCTAAGGCGGCACATATGAGTTGGAAAGGATTTCAATCAGCATGGTATGCATCACAAGAGGCGGCTAGCACAAGATTAAACTGGCTGGAGACAATTGTCCCCAGGTCCATTGTACGTAAAATAAATTGAAGAAACAAATATTGCCCAAATATCGGTGAGCCTTATTGAAATTTCCTCGAAAACGGTTTCAATAATTTCGGTAAAAATTTCAACAAGACTGGGTACTCTGATTTTAGCAAAAAATTTAAGTAACACACTCTTTTCTTTTAAAAGCTCCTTCGATGTCTAGAATGGTAGCTAAGGTGTATTCTTTGTAGATTTTTCAACAGTTCGCACTACCTCGTGAAGGGCTTTCTCTGTCGATCTTTCTTTGAGGTATGTATGCTGCGATTTGGTGAGGGATGGTTCTTCTATTTCATTCTGCAGATGGAGGAAGTTAGACTGACTGGTCTGAAAACTTTCGAGTTTTCATGACCGCGTCTACTTGCCTTTGGAATGAAAACCACTCTCACTCGTCTCCATGATTGGGGTACATGGTTATTTAATAAACAGCTCCTGAAAATCGATGTTAGCCATGGAATTGCCAGGTCTTGCGACTTTTGTAGCATAATGAGCAGAATGCCACCCAGGCCGAATGATTTATAAGGATAGCCCAGGAAGTCTTTTCCTCTGATATAATGGATGTTATGCTTTCCCAGGCGCTAGATTGCAGGCTCTGGGAGTTGATCTGTTCTGTTATCTTTGCACCGGGGAAAATGGGTGTTTATTAGAAGTTCTAAAGATTCTGCAAATGACTCAATCCGTCGTCCATCTGCCTTCCTCAGGAGAAATGGATTGGAGTGTTCTTTCGATAACATTTTACTGAGTCTTGTAGAGTCCTTGAGGGTCTCAATAGATTGGCAATATTCTATCCATGACTGTTTATTAGCCATTCTGACGTAATCTAAGGCAGTCTTTATAAGGATACCAGTTTTACACCTGTGGCAGATATTGAAGGTCTCTCTGGTCAACTTCCTAATATTAGAGAGTTCCTCATTCCATCAAGAAGGGAATGGGTATTTGCTGTATCTGATTGTACACGAGACTTTATACTCTGTGTTAAAAGCTTTTTCTAAAGTCTTAACTTTTGCGTCGAGTTCTGTGATTGACGTGATTTTCGGGTTGGGGGTTTTACGGAGCTTTGAACTAATAACCTGTTCAAACTTGGCCCAGTCAATTCTTTTGAGATTTCTGAAATGCTTAGGAGTTTCGATCTCGAGATCTACATTGAACTGGATCCAACGGTTGTATGAGAAGGATTTAAGATTGGATACTCTTCAATTTTCAACTTTCATATTATTGTTGTTGTTAGAAAGTGTAACATCAATAACATCTTCACAACCGTTAAAATTATCGATACTCGGGAAGTTAAAGGTCGGGGTGTTACCTTTGTTACAAATCGAGAAGAAGTTTTCAATAATAAATATAATCAAAGCTCCATACCGTGTGTCTGGTATTGGCATCGCAGCCCATCAGCAGGTTGGTGTTTGATTTTGAGATGGTGGTTATCATTTCATGGACTTCTTCCGGGGGTGCTTGTCGGTCGTGTGCCATGTAGACGGATGCTATTAGAAGGTCCGCGCTGCCTGTGTTCTCTATTTTTACGACTGTTAAATCATACGAACTAAAATTTGGACGTATAAAAGCTTTGATATGTTTTTTTTTAGCTAGAATGCTGGTTCTAGGTTTACCGTGGTTGATTTTATTACTGATAGAGATGTAGTTTGGAAAAAGGCGGGGAAAACAAACACCTTGTGTCTTTGACTGTTCGTCATGAAAAATGAATCCATTTATTCCACATCTGTCAATCAGATGTCATAAGGGCTATTATACACTGTACAGCTAGTTCAGGTTTTTAGTTACAATTCATTTTTAAGTTGTATAAATATATGTCAGACTTCCCCACTAATTAGAGCTTATGTTGGTATGGGACGACTGGACGGCGGATTCTGTTGGATCTCCTTATTCGCGATCCTGGTCTACAGGTTTCGCGATGTCCCTGGAAGAATCGGCTAGATTTACCATCATGCTGGAACCAGCTCCTGCTCCTGACGAAACTGCTTCTAACTCAACTGTCGTATTAGGAGCATCATTCATGGTCTCGATACCTATTACTTTAATCCTCAATTGTAACTGCATTCTCCGAAGATAGATTTATATTTTCTGGGATTTTTCCATTCGCGCCTTTATTCCTCATCAGTTGTTGGCTATCTGTAGGAAGAAATGATGAAATTAAATCAGAAATATTACCCTCAACATTAGTGTGTCTTATCTGATCTATATGCCTCCGGTACGGAACACCATCGACATCACCGATATAATGTAAATAACAATCTCTTTTTAACACCTTCCCAAATTTCCATTTGCATTCTTTGTTTTGGTAATATCGAATCTGAACCCTATCTAACAAATCAAAACTTCTTTTGCAATGGTCTACGTCCGTTGTTTGATCAGTGTTATATTCTCGCATTAAGTCCAACCTTGTACGAAGATAAAATTTAAGCATCATCTCTGCTGGGCTTTTCTCTGTCGTTGAGCTTTGCGTTTTTCGATACTGCATTAGTAGCCTGAGTAATTTTGTATGCATATCTCCCGAATCATTTACAGCTGAGCGTAACCCATTTTTGAGTATCTGGACGAAACGCTCTGCTTGTCTGTTTGTAGATGGATGCGCAGGCGATGTAAGTTTATGTCGAATCTTGTTACTTTCCAGAAATTGTTGGAACTCTCTAGATGTAAAACTAGCAAATGACTCCCTCATTGCCCGAATAGTATTGAAACTAGTTATTCGATTCATGGGAACAACCTCAAGCCATTTTATTTTCGCGTCCACAACTACGAAAAAATATTTTTCCATTAATGGCCCTGCAAAATCAATGTGTAAACGCTGCCAGGGCTGCGCAGGTACCTCCTATGGGTGGGTTGTCATCTTTGCTAGCTCCTTCAACACCTTTGCGCAATCTCTGCAGCCTTTCACAAGATCTTCAATGTCCCTGTCGATTCCGAGCCAATAGTAATAGCTCCTTGCCAAAGATTTCATTTTAGTTATTCCTACGTGAGCCGAATGTAGCTCAGTTAGTACCCGCGACCGTAGGGAGCATGGAATTATTAATCTAATACCACGATAAATGCATTTTTCGTTTAACATGAGCTCATTTTCCATTTTTTTGTATGGTGTACCCTTCAAGCTAGCTCCCGCTTGTAAAAGAAGCCATAACGAAGTCAAGTCCTTGTTTCTCTGGCCACCTCTTCATTTGTAATGGGTAACACTTCGTCCCAGAGTTCATGTACTTTGTAACCTTCCTGTTCAGCTAAGGGATTCCTAGATTCCTGATGTGTTCTTTTGTATTTCTATATTGGATTTTGTAGTCGAAATCGCTTAAAACTTGAGCATAGTGAAGCAACCTCTGCGCTGTTCATAATGGTAAAGTTTTAGTTGGGCTAAAAATGAATGTAAGCGTAAACTTTTTTCCGTAACAATGGTTAAAAAATGTGTGTAGCCACCAAAATATTGCTGTTGCCTCCTTATCTAACTGACTATAGTTCAATTCTGCCTTTGTAAGACTCCTTGACGCGAACGTAATTGGTCTTTCCCGTTTATCGGTTGTATGTGATAAAATTGCAGACAAACCAAATGGGAATGCATCCGTAGCCAAAATAAGAGGCAGATTCGGGTCAAATGGAACCAACACGTTTTCACTCATCATTTCTTCCTTTACAACATCAAAAGCATGCTGACATTCGGCAGATCAAAAATATTTCGTGTCCTTCCTCAAAAAGCTGGTAAAGGGGGTGTAATTTAGTAGAAAGGTCTCGTATAAACTTATGATAATAGTTAACCATTCCTAGGAATGAGCATAGTTGGTTTAAATTAGTAGGTGCTTCGATTTTCGTGATCTCTGTTGTTTTGTGTAGTCCGTCTTTATCTATTTTATGCCCGAGATACGTCACACTCTTTTCAAAAAGTTTGCATTTTGATTTATTTAAATTAGGTTAAATTTTTTTAATTTCTCTAGTAAGAGTATGGACCTATGATAAGCTTCGTCTAACGTCCTACCCATCACAATTAAGTCGTCGAAGAAGCATGCAGTACCCTCGAGATCCTTAACTATGTTTTCATCCATAAACCGTTGCCACAAATTGGGTGCTGTTTTAACCCCAAACATGAGTTTCCGGACCTTGTAAAGCCCTTTTATAGTGCTAACTGTTTGATACATTGAACTTTCTTCAGACATGTCGAGGTGAAGGTATGCCTGATAGATATCAAAAACGCAGACATTTTCGCCGTATTTCAGTTTCTGGTACAGATCTTCGACATTAGGTATCGGATGTCCATCATTTACAATGCAGTTATTAAGTGTCACCTTGTAGTCGGCACACAAACTAACTGATTTATCGACCCTAATTACGGGTACAATCGGCGTTCCCCAGTCTGAATACGCGACCTTCTCAAAAACTCCAATTGCCTCTAATCTATCTATCTCATTCTTAACCAACGACCGAATGGCATACGGAATAGGTATAGGTTTCATATAAATTGGTGTAGCTCCTTCTCTAAGTTTAATCATTCCCTTAATATTTGGAATACTTCCTAGACTCTGTTCGAAAACATCCGCATATTTTTCGAAAATTATTTGCTTAAGGCGTCCTATCTGTGCATCTGTATACATCTGTACCGAATGAACTTCAAATAATTCCAGCGCATGCACCCATTCGCGTCCCATAAGTGAATCAAAACTACCCTCGACTATGTATAAATCGCTTGCAATACTTTTATTTTTATATTCAACCTGTACCTTTGATCTGCCAATAACGGGAATGATTTCATTACTGTATGTTTTAAGCATAACATGGGTAGGGGTTATATGGGCAGTCGGCCAGCAATTCGTAAATGTTTTCTTGTTCATGACAGAGATCGCTGCCCCCGTATCAAACTCCATATCCATAACTTTCCCATTTATTTTTAATGAGATAAAGTACTTACCCCTACCATGTGTTTCAGCTGATTTTTTGTGTAACATCACCGCATGCACTTCTTCCCTTTCCTCGACCAGCTGTAGCACATTTATTTCATACATGTCGTCATTCATATTGTCTGACTGGGAATCATCCTCATCATTGACGTCTATCTCCAGTGTATTTGCAGCTCTGTGGGAGTTTTTTCGCTTTAATGCAGACCGAAGCGATGTGACCTCTCCTACGATAAAGTGTGCAATGTAAATTCCCTTTTTTTTTGTCGGGGCGGGTACACCCTACTGGAGCACTCAGACTCAAAAACAGGTCTATTGTACATATAAATTCCTTGCTTGGCACTTGTTTGCCACGTGGCCATGCTTTCCGCACCTGTAACATATAATTTTAGAACTCGTATTAAGGTTTGATCGAAGGGACTTGTAATTTGGTGTAAATGATTTGCTTTTTAGGGTGCTCCCTCTCAATTGAATTTGGTGTATATTTTGCATTGCGCGGCTTTCCGACTTCGATGCTTCCATTGCCACCGCATTTTGAATAGTTTCTCCAGTGTGATGTTCGCAGACTCCTGTAGCAATTTTTCTTTTATATCTGAATCCCTTAGGCCCCGAATGAACTGCGATCTGAGATGAGTATCTAGAGGTGACTTTTTGCAAGTAGCACATGCAAAATTGCAATGGGTACTCAATTTCTTTAACTCCGCCACATAATTTGAGATCGATTCCCCTTCATGCTGCAGTCTGAGCAAATATTTGTGTTAATCCGTTACTTCGTTGGGCTTTGGACTGAGATGATCTTTCAGCGCTTTTATTAATTCCTCGTATGTTTTCGATCCTGGTTCATCTGGTGCTGTTAAGTTGGATAGTAGCTGGTAGTACTTTGCTCCAATACAATTTATCAATACTTGCCGTTTTTTGGTACTGTCGCTGATATTTTTCAGGGCCAGATAGTTTTCTTATCGCTTTATATAATTTGGAAATGGTTCCTTGTTCTCGTCGTATTGTTCGAAGTACAAATTCGGGGTGCTAGAAGATGATTGCAGATTTTGTAAAGCCGTAGTTAGCGCTTCTATCAAATTATCGTAAGATTGTCCTTAATCTTTAAATCTTCGTCGCCATCCTCGTAGGCCCATTAACCCAAGGTTCTTGTATAATGCTGATGTCGGTGTCTTCCTCTTTCAGAAAGACCATCAGATTATCTGTAGCACAAATCGGGTAATGCAGATTAATCTGTACGACTTCCACCATTGGTTGAGTTTCGATTGGTGGATTGGATGGTGGATTGGGTGGTCACGATTCTCATGTCCTCCAACAATTTATTAGCGTCGTCGACTTTGCCTAAGTCGTCATGAAGGCCTGAGGATCTGAAGATTTTGACCTTGGCATGTCTGATACCAAAGCGAAGTTTGCAGCTGATCTTCTCAATTGAGATGACGCTGTCTTCGGTGATCAGCATGTGAAAAGAAAGGGTGTTATTGTGCGGTTCCTCAACCTTGATAACTTTCTAGTCATCCGTGGGAGCCGTCGGGTTATGAACTTTGAGACAACTAATTAGCTTCTCACTGTCAATGGCCATATTTGGGAGCCAAATGCGGATTCTCGGTCTCCTAGGAATCTTTCTGGCTAGCATTAGCTTGGGTCTCAAGCCGTTTCATGCGTCACGGATCTTGTGAATGCAGCCGCTTTGGAATACCTTAGAAAAAGCGTTCTCGCACTTGATGACCCCGTACCCTCTTACGATTTCAGTTGAATCAATGCAAGGGAGCGGTCGTCCCTGGTTATTCATGAGATGGTCCATTACCATCTCGGATAGCTTAACCTCTATGGTACCCCCGCATCAGCGACTGCCTTGCCGCCGGTATAGATCTCGTCTACCAGTGCGACTTGTAGGTCGGCTCTGACAATCTCGCTTACAGTTCGTGTTACATGGGGCACCAAAGTAGCTGGGTCTCCCGGTTTATTGGTAGCGATCTTTCAAACTTCATCAACAATCCGTTGATACTTATCTTTATCAGCTAGGGCCCGCGTAGAAGCCGTGTCGGCCTCTTCGTTCTTGGTAATCGTACGCAGAATGAAAGTCGCCTTCTGGTACGCGCTTTCTGCAGTTGCTAGCCGATTTGCGGGTGTTAACTGCGCGCTTTTGGGCACTGAGTCGATTGTCCCACGCCACAGACGTCGAGGTGGTTCGGGGAATGCGCTTTGAGTGGAACTCCTCTCAAGGTCCTCTCTTCCACTCAAGTCTCCTGGCTGGAGGCGAGCAATTCATCTTTCGATGAAGTGCCCGGATTTTCGGTTTTGTTTTTTTTTTCTTTAGTTGTTTTCTGTTTTATTGTTCATTATGATTTTTTGGATTTTGTTCCCGCAAGTAATACGGAAAGTGTCCGGTCCCGACAGCGCCGAAATATCGGGATAAGGCTAAATACACAGAACTTGCCTGTGCGTCTGAAGGAGCTTGTTAGAGACTGGTTTAACCGCCAGCCTTGTATTCTTGGGCACGGTTTCGTATATTGACGCGCTCACACCACCACTGAAATCATGTACCTTCATCCGATGGTCAAAAGACCATATGTAGAGAATTGAACTATTGAGAAGTTAAGAATCGTATACAATGCTCTTTGGCCTTAGCTAACCCCATCTTGACATCGCACAGGACTATTGTGGTGGTTATTTATGGCTGGCACCGATGTGGAGGGTTAAGATGAGGATTTTTGCCAGCCAAAAAGCACCCACATACATACTTCGAGAAAATTGAGAGCGTCTGGTCTGTCTTCGACTTAGCATGTTTTGACAAAAGAAATTTACTTTCCAGCATTACTCCTAAATTAAGTTCATTTGAGATTCGAATAGCGATTGATGCCTTTAAACACTGGCTGAGTCAGACCTATCAACTTCTTCCTCTCCGTAAAGAGAACAACCTCGGTTTTGAGGGGATTTACCGAAAGCCCATTCTTAGTACACCATTCATTGATTTCATTCAGGGCCATCTGCGCCTTGCTGCAGACAATCTCAAGGCACATTCCGACAGAAAGTACGGCAAATTCAACATTCAATGCATTTTTTTCTTTTACATGGTCCCGAATCTACATTCTGTGGTGATGATAATTTATTTTTCTTTCTTTTTCTCCTTTCACGATTGAGTGACGGATGAGAGGTTTTCTTCTGCTTCGGTTTCCTTTCCTGTTTTACCTACCTATTTGAGTGCACAGATAAATGTGCACACTAGCGGGGAAGTTTTTGAGTTGATTGATAGAAGTGATGGTCAGTGTTCCCACCTCATATTTTTTTAAAAGCGTAGTGAACCGGGTAAAAAACATAATAGTGTTGCCTTAAATTATATTCTTATGAATTGGTTATTCAATTTATCATAGCCTCTTGGACTTATTTAAATAAATTTGGCACTAAGTTGTACCCTGAACTGTAGTAAAACGTCTACACACATTTTCAGATAGAAGTAACTGGGAACAGAATAATCCTACATTTACTAGAGATTCTCATGAATGGTACACAGATGGATCCAAAACAGATGAAGGAGTTGGGGCCTTAGTATATGGACTGAGCACGAATACTGTCCTATACGTAAATATGGATAAAAGTAGCTCAGTATTTCAAACCGAAATACATGCATTAGAGCTGTGTATCCGGGAGAACTTAAACAGATCTTTAACCAACAAGAACATTTATATTCTCTCAGATAGCAAAGCCGCGCTGCTTGCAATTAAGGCTTATGAACTTACCTCAAAACTACGAGGCAAATTCTCGGCCTGACGCAGAGATGGAATTCCAATCAGCAAAAATTTATGTATGACAAGTTTCAACTTGTTCTCTCAAGTAGTTTCTTTACACGAATTTTTGCAGTAGACATCTTGCGTGTTTTTCCTTAAAATGAATAAACTTGAATATCGTGCGGTGATAAAATTATTCGCTTTGGAGGGATTTACCCTAAGGAAATTCATTCAAAGTTGACACAAATTTACGAGGACTCTGCTCCTTCCATGTCAACCGTTAAAAAGTGGGCAGCTGTATTTAAACGCGGTCGCACGTCCCTCGAAGATGACTCACGTGAAGGACGGCCAAAACCGCACCCACACCCGAAACCATCGAAAAAGTGCATTATATCTTGTTGGACGATAGGCGAGTGAAGGTGAGTGAGATAGCTAAGGCTGTGTGTATATCGGAAGAGATGGTGCGAAAAATCTTGCACAAAAACTAAGGGATGCGAAAGCTCTGCGCAAGATGGGTGCCGCATTTGCTGAATGCCGATCAAAAGCAAATGCGCAAACGATTTTCGCGGCAATCTTTGGACCGATTCAATGGGGATCCGACCGACTTTGTGCGGAGATTTGTCACCATGGATGAGAAGTGGGTCCACCACTACACGTCAGAAACGAAACAGCAATCGAAGCAGTGGGTGGAAGCCGGTGGTTCAGCGACAAAGAAAGTGAAGTCGATCGCATCTGGCGGAAAGGTCATGGCCAGTGTGTTTTGGGATGCGAAAAGGATCCTGTTAATTGATTACCTTGAACAAGGCAGAACAATTACAGGCGAATATTACTCCAACCTTCTTGACCAGCTGGATGCCAAAATTCGCGAGAAGAGGCCTTCTTTCACCAGGACAATGCACCTGTACACAAGTGTGCGTTGGCGATGGGAAAACTGCGGGATTTGGTGTACGATTTGCTCGGTCATCCCCCCTAGTCACCTGATTTGGTACCCTAGATCTGTTCCCAAACTTGAAGAAATTTGTTTCTGGGCCGTAGATGAATATTTTCACAGCCTTCCAGACTCTCACTTCGGAGATGGAATACTGATGTTGGAGAAACGCTGGACCAAGTGTGTTGAAGTCAAGGGAGATTATGTAGAAAAATAAAATAATTGTTTAACTAAAAATCGCAGTCTTTCATTGTCAGGCCGAGAACAATTCACCTTGCCCTCGTAGTATGGGACTGACTTCAACTGCTCATAACATTAACCAGCAGATACAGAGTTTGAGTACCTGGCCACAGCAGTTATGAAGGTAATAAAAAAGGTGATGAACTAGCTATAAAAGGATACGCATCAAACTTCATGATGCCAAGACCATTCTGCGGAATATCAAAGAGCACTACAAAAAGCAGTATTAAAAACTGGCTTAAAGAAAAAGCGCAGCATTACTGGATGGAAACTGAAGGTAACAGACAGGCCAACAAATACTTGCCAAATGCTTCCCACCTAAAAACGAAACAACTCTTACAACTAAGTAAGTGTCAGATTCGCTTGATAACATCGTTTCCTAGGTAACTTCTACCTCAAAGCAGAAGAAATATCTGCCAGCGCACCCAAAGACATCACAATAGGCCCACCTGTGACCGCAGTGATAATGGACTAGCTCCCGCCTCGATCATCAATCTACAATATAGCGTCAAGTATCATTCCGAGGTATTTAACCGCGTTTGCGAACACAGTGCTGACCGAGATTATAAGGATAGGCAAGCTGTTCATTTGCTTATAAGTGAATTTGACATGAACAGATTTGGTTTTGTTGAGGGTTATCCGCCAGGATTTGGCCATTCATTTAAATTATTCAGAGCGCTTTACAGTCTTACGGCTGTTTCTTCGATCTTTTTACCGCTGCAGTGTCATCGGCAAATATAGTTAAGACGGTGCCTTCTCCTTGGCACGGGTAAACAGAAGATACAAAAGCGGACTTTAAATTGCGAGTATTCATTTCCATAACACGGAAGAGTCTATTCTCGATATATGTTGCCAATAAGTTATATAGGCATACAGGCAGAACCTGCTGTAATTTGAAAGGCTTGCGCAAACTGATATTTGGGGATAGAATTTGTTTCTGCAATAACCAAATGAAGCGCTTGAGTACTAGTAATATCTTCTCGAACATTTTGGATATAATTGGGAAAAGCGATATGGGTCTATACAACTTCTTGTCACTCGCCGGTTTTCCCAGAATTTTCCATTGACTTGGGATGCATTCCAATCTAAGCCCAGCGTTTATAATACAGAGAAGACTTCTGGTTAAATTGTAACTTCTGGTTAAGTCGTAACTATGAGCTTTCTTGGGTCTTAATTTCTTTATATATTTTTTGAGTTCCGTTAGCGTTGCACTTGTTATTGTGTCAGGTACTATTTCCAATGCATAAATATTATAAAGTATAAGTATAAGGTCTCTTCCAGATAGGTGGCAAAAATGTCTGCTTTCTCTTTGTCTCTGTTTGGCCATTCGTCTTTATTGGCGTCGTTAAGATGTTAGGTCTTTTAGTGCCCTTTACAGCTTTCCAAAGTGAATAATTGAACTCTTTTTTCGCTCTTCAGCTTTCAAAATAGAAGTACCTAATGTCCTCTATGCTGGAGAGTACTTTCCTTTATCATCTCTTTTATTTCCAGTGGATATTTTAGGCAGGAATTTGTGGGCTTTCTTTTCTCTGATAGGGAATTATCAACGCGGCGCACTTGTTGTACATACCTTGTATGGTATGTAGCGCCATCTCTGGCCACAAAAAGTCGGTTAACACGGCTCTATACCGAGGACCATTGACGGTAACGGTGTCTCCTTCCTGATTTCGAAAGAAATTAGGTCCGATGATTGCCGAACGCTTGTGGATTGTGGTCGCTCTAATAACCATAGCCGCTGAGCTAAAAATAGGTTTCGTTCGTAAAGATGAATTTTTGGCCAAAATCCGGATCTCCGGCCAACATTTTCACCGCCAAATCAGCGAACTCACGGCATTGCCTATGACCGTCCGGCTTCAATTCCTTCATCAGCACAATCTTATACGGATGTAGGCCCAAATCCAACCGCAAAATAAGGCTGGTTGACTCTCTGGCGATGCCCAATTCAGTTGACCGGCGCCGAATCGATATTTCTGGGTCTTCTTCGATACTGGCCGCTCCGGCGGCTATATTTTCTTCACTTCGCACCTATCTGCATCTAGTTGGTGGCATAAGGTCCAAAAGAGTGTACTTAGGCTCAAACTTTTCCACGGTGCGATAAATTGCCTGCGCACTGAAGCCAAGATGACGACCGACCTCACGACGAAATTCACGTTGCGTATTTACAACTGAGCCGGGATTTCAGGAAGCGTCAAACGATGCACGATGAAATGCCAAATCTTACTGAATATTTTGACATCTGGATGTCATTGGTAACTTTGACAGCTGCTGAAACATAACAATTGGAAAAACCATCATTGCTATCTGCTCACCCTATATTTGTACATTCAAGACCAGCCCTCTGCATTAAATCAGCAAGGAGGCATGCCTTTTACTTTGATGTTCCATTTGGGAAGTGAAGAGTATTTATGGGACTGCCCTCATCTTCCAACATCATTGCCATGTTGTCCGAGGGTGGCAAGACAGCGCACTGTACCTTTAAGCTTCCTCATACGCTAAACACATGACTAGATATAAATCATAAATACAAAGTAATCATGTATTGCTAAGCGCTTGCATAACATAAAATTGGTATAAAAAAAGTTTAGTTCAATCCAACATCAACAGCACTGGTGGTGTTCAATGACCGTGAGATCAATTTTCCCCTCTATTTGTTAAAGCAACTTCCTTTTCAAGAGAAAGCAATAAGTACTTTTCACTATTTCTCTTTCATTGCATTCGAAAGACCTCAATCCGATTCAACTCGATAAAACGTTCACTTCTATTGATTTTCCTTATTACCTTCCCCATGACTACTCCCAGGCCATCCATCCATGCCAATCGAGGCGATGGTGAAATTAATTTTCCAATTACTCTCATAAAATTCTCCGTTTTCAAATTCTCGCTTAATTAACCCTCAATAATTCGCGCATTCAACATTAAATCCTTGAAAAACATTTTCCAATTTCAATAAATCTCCCGGGAGGTTTGCCACCACTCGCCCACCACAATTTAACACCCCCACATGCCATGCCGCAGCACAGCACAGGAGCAAGTGTCAAAGTTTCTGAATTAATTCACGAGTGGCATAACGCTTATCCCTGGGACATCATAAGCACACGGCACATGCCAGAGAGAGAAACGAATAATAAAACCAAGGAATCATAGACAGATATATCACGCCTGTTCCACGGTCGTCACCATCATCATCATCACCATTCCCATTGTCATCGTCATCCTTTCGTGGATGTCGGTATCACTGTCGCTGTCGCAGAGTACACACAATCCAAGAACAAGCACCAAAAGCAAATCAAACTTAAACAGAGGAGAAATTATAATAATGAGATAAGGTCTTGTCTCTCACTCATATATCATTACTCTAATGGGCCACATTACGAATGGGTTGGATTGGGTTAGTGAGGCTGAGACTATTTGCTCAGATAGGGTACACCGAGGACGACACCGACAACGACGACGACGACAACGATAGAGATAGAAGAGGAATCGCTCGCTTGGCGAACCAATATTGACTTTGAATATGCTTATGATAATGATGATGATGACGAGAATCGTAAGGATTACGATGATGGATGGCGGCCTTCGAAAAGGTAGTAGAAATAT
Source organism: Pocota personata (assembly GCA_963082735.1). Classification (NCBI taxonomy): domain Eukaryota; kingdom Metazoa; phylum Arthropoda; class Insecta; order Diptera; family Syrphidae; genus Pocota; species Pocota personata. Next base: position 40,885,098 of record OY720429.1, on the reverse strand, counting down.
ATATATATGTATGTATGTATGAAGAAGGATAGTAATAAAAAAAAAAAAAATGTGTTGAGACTTCATTGTGTCCGTGGACGTCGCATCCAAGCGTCAAATTGAAATTCCAATTGACAGAAACTGGATGCTTACGACGGGGTAAAGAAATGATTTTCTGTTTACCCAAAACGCATCCTTCAGATACATTCCCCAAACACACACATAGCTATGTATACTTCTTAGTTTTTCAGTTCTTTATTTACTTTGGTATTTGATTCCATTTGGTTGGCTTGCCTGCAGCGGAGATAACTTTAAGTTCTCTACTTTGTCGTATACTCTGGATGTGTATACTGCAAACAGGATACAGGGAAGGGTCCTACATACACACATACATACATATATATATGTATATATCACGTAATTGAATAATATTTTCTTGATAACAAAATCAAACTAAAGAAGAAGAAAAAAAAAAGAAAACATTTTTATCGCGGGGAAAGTTTCTCCCCAAATGGTAGCCATTTGGGAATCCTTAGTCTCGGTTAAGTTCCGACATGAAAATGTTTGTTTCCCCTCCCCCAATCCCATTGGGAATGAAATTGCAAAGTGTAATGGACTGCAATTGATTGGGATGGGGGCAATCATAGAGTGCAGACAAACTAAATGTCCCCAGTGTGCGCTCTGTGACTTATAATCCGTAGCAATCGCTTGTAAAGTTTGTCATCGCGAGTTGTTGGATAAACAGAATGGGTTGGGGTGGGTTATGTTTCTTAATACAGATACGAAACGAGAAACTAAATTTGTTAGTAAATCAATTGTAAATAGGTTGCACAAGGCGAAGGAGCAGTGTCGTTTTCTATTTTGTGGCGACATGAAGTGATAAGGAACAGTCATAGTTCGAAGAAATGATATATTACGGGCATTTAAGTTGTGATCCTTCTTGGTTGTTTGTACACAGCTGTGGTCGGTTAAATTTCATCAAAGTTGGTAAATAGTTTGATACTACAAATACGGTTTGAAATATGAGGAACTAGTTTTCGTTTCTGACCTGATTCCAATTATTATTGGCAGTAACTGAATGCTTTCAACTATCGAATGATTACGTTCATTCATTCATTCAGAAAGCGGGGAATATACTCGTACATATGTACATACTTATATGTATGCACTTGGCACTTCTTTTTCCAGCGACAGCTAATCTGACAGCTGACAGCTGATTCGTTTGGTTTTCCATTTCACCATGAATAGACTTACACCAGAACAATGCTTGCAAATTGTGCAAATTTATTTCGAAAATCGTGGTTCAGTTCGCGAAACTTACCGTGGCTACGTCCATTTTATGGTCGACATAATCTTCCATCCGAGCAAGTAATTCGAATAACCATGGATCGTTTTCACACCACACTTACGAGTACTCTAATTGATAATACACATCCGTAGAGACGTCGTATAGTGCGCACCTAAGAAGCTGCTGTTGATTGATATTGCCTTTTTGACGGGGTTCGAAGGATCTCTCCTTTGAACATGACAATACCAACTAAGCCGGTCGTGCTCTATCTTGCTTGTGATTGGTTCTTTTACATGAAGACTTTCTCGAATCTTTGAACTTCTTATTCTATCAATCTTCGTTACTCCTGCTGTGATGCGAAGCATCTACATCTCAGCTGCGTTAACTTGCCCTCATACTTTTTGTACATTGTCCAGCATTGTGAACCGTATGTGAGCGCCAGACGTAGAACTGCGGTGTAGAGCCTTCCTTTCAGCTTAGGGTACATTTTTCGATCACAGAAGATACCGGAGTTTTCCCGCTAGTTCATCCACCCTACGCTTACGCGATGATTGATGTCATCATCACAAGTTGCTTCGCTATGGATCATAGATCCCAGATATTTGAACTTTTCACACTTGGGAAGCACTTTTCCATTCAAGTAAATGTCTGGAACTTTTCGGTGACTCCTGCGGGATATCTTACTCTTGTCCTTGCTCCCTCATACATGTCCATGATCATGCGCACGTAGGTTTCTGGAACTCCTTGTTGTCTTAGCGCCACCCATAAGAGATCTCTTGGTTGTCTAGCAAAGGCTTTTTCAAAATCAACCAACACCATATGCAAGTCCTTTAAGGAATCACGATGTTTTTCCATTATGATCCTTATACTTTGGATTGCATCTGTTGTTGATTTACCCGCTCAACTTCTTCATGGTGTGTGACATCAGCTTGACAGAACGGTAGTTATCGCAGTTTCGCGTATCGCCCTCCACTGATTAGGCATTGGATCACCGCTCATAAGTTTGGAGATAAGAAACATGAGCCATCTGACCCGATGTTTCCCATCTTTTTCCAGAACTCAGAGGGTATCTCGTCTGGCCCAAACGCTTTTCTTTTTTTGGAGTATTTGACGGGATTCCTAACTTCTTCGATAGTAATGTCGGATATTTCGTCATGGTTAAGAGCGGCTCTTGGAAAGTATACCCGGGAAAACTGTTCGTTCAGAAGTCTTTCACAATACTGTCGCCATCTGTGGAGAATTTCGTCGTCTTCCACAAGAAGCTGGCCTTGAGCATTGTTAATGAACTTTGGGGAACGAATCTCCTGAGCATTTCTTCTTCTCTGGGCGGTTATTTTGAAGATAGTTGCTCCCTTATTCAAGTTGTTTTGTCGAAGCTCCTGGATAGCCTGGTTCCTATCAGACGCCGAAGACGGTATTTCCTCCAACTCTCGATAGAAGCCTTCCATACTCTTTGCTTGAAATTGGGCGCACTTCTTCTTCGCGAGACCTTTGCAACATCTATATATCTCTTCAAGGTGAGTAGAAGAGCACTTTGACAAAGCTTTGAAAGCCGTTTTCTTTTCCCGTATCACTACTTTAGCTTCATCTGTTCACCACCATGTTTCTTTGGCGTGTTGGCAGGGGCCTTTCGACGTTCCAAGCAGTGATTTGGCTCTCTCCAAGCAAGATCGCTGTAGGGAATCCCACATATCTTGTGCTCTGCACTCTTCATCATCGACCTCATCGATGATGATAAAGAGGTAATTTGTCATGTTGGTAATAAAAACTTCGCCTTTTCCTTTGTCCAGCTTGTACCAATTGATTTTTTCAACCACCTTTGTTTGCTTATTTGTTTTCTTCACCGTCTCCATACAAATTTCTGTCAGGAGGAGACGGTGTTGCTGGGTGATCGCCTCTCCCAGGATCACTTTGCAATCTTTAACCCGGGGCTTCATGAAACTGGCTACCAAATGGTAGTCAATCTGAGTTTCATTTCCACCACTGCTGTAAGTGATCCGGCTTTGTTTGGCGAACATGGTATTTAGCACGATAAGACCGTATGACTTGCTCATACGTATAACATTGTCAATGGTTGTTAATAAGATCAATCAACTTAAAGACGACTACTCTCCTGGTCCTGACGGTATCCCCGCCATAGTATTAAAAGAATGTTTGAATCATTTGACACAACCCCTCACTGCTCTTCTTCAACTCTCATTCTCCCAAGGCGTTTTTCCCTCAATTATGGAACGACGCTTATATTACACCTATCCACAAAAAGGGTTGCAAAAGTGAAATTTCTAATTATATACCTAAACACTGTGTGTGATATTGTGTGTGATACGATGTTCTTTCACTGTAAGCCAATCTTCTTCACAAAGCAACACGGATTTCTTAAAGGAAGGTCAACAACTACCAACTTAACTGAATTCGTGTCTGGTGCACTGAACGCTATGGAAGATGGCAATGAAATTGATGTTGTAGCCACTGATTTTAGTAAGGCCATCAATTTCTCACCAACTCATTCTCTTTAAACTAGAAGTCCTTAGTTTCCAACCGCGGTTCATATCATGGATCAAATCATACCTAGTGGATCGCCAATACAAAGTCCGTTTAAGATCGTCAATATCGGACCTTATTATAGCAACTTCGAAGGTTCCTCAAGGTAGCCATCTGATCTTTATCCTTATGATAAACGATGCCGAACATATCATTCAGAACTTCAACCTTCTGGTCTACGCTGATGATATAAAAATCTTTAGACGTATTTCATCTCCCGCTGATTCTCGTCTTCTACAGGATGACCTGAATAGATTCTCCATCTGATGTAACAACATTTTTTTGGAGCTTAATGTCGATAAATGTCATTTCATTACCTACTCCCGCAAACGTCTGCCACCACCTCCTAGGATCTACTTTATTCGTGGCGAGCCTGTACCCTTAGTCACATCAGCACGCGATTTAAGTATCATCTGTGATAGTGAAATCAACTTTATTTCACATATCGACAGTACGAGGGTGGGTCAATAAGTCTCTGAAAATTAACACAAATTGTGTCGTCACCTTAAATTTATTTTTTTTTTGTCAAGAATCATCTTTCAAAAGAGCGCACCCAAATTTTCAGACAGAGCTGGCAAATAGTTTTGTTGTGGCAGCCATTTTATATAGACGCCTACTAGAATTTCGTTAAAATGGAAAAAAGTGAATTTCGAGTGCTCATTAAACACTATTTTTTGCGAGAAAAAACTGTCACGCAAACCAAACAAAAGCTTCACAAATATTATGGGGATTCTTCACCATCAATTGGAACCATTCACCACTGGTTTACTCAATTTCGGTGCGGTCGTTCAAGCACAAGTGACGCCGAACGTTCTGGTCGCCCAATTGAGGTCACCACCCCAGAGATGGTCGACCAAATCCATGGTTTGATAATGGACGATCGGCGAGTGAAAGTGCGCGAGCTTGAAGAGGCCACGGGCTTATCACATGGCTCAGTGATTTCGATTTTACATAAATATTTGGACATGAAAAAGTTTTCCGCAAGATGGGTGCCGCGTTTGCTCACAATCGACAACAAACGCATTCGTTTCACAACTTCAAAGGTGTGTTTGGCGATGTTCCAGAAAAATTCGGCTGAGTTTTTGCGCTGTTTCGTAACCGTGGATGAAACCTGGATTCACCACAACACACGCGGCAACCAACTTGCCGATAATTTTTTCATGCCCAAATGGTCATGCAGGATTCAAATGACGGTATCATTTGAAATTGATACAATCTCAGCTATCTCACGAACCTTGACCTCAATTCAATTCAATTCAAATTCATTTTATTTATCAAATTTAGTGTTACAAGGTTATCCATTTATCTGCGAAGCCTGAGGGGCTTATCTGCAGATGATTGCATATCACTTTTTAATAAATGTTTCTTAAGTGAGCTGTAAATTATTTTTACATATTTATGAAAAAAAATAAAAACAAAAATCAAAACTTAAAAGTTCAAATTTAAATAGATAGCTTTTAGGAAACAAAAAAAAGTTATATATCTTTTAAACGCTCTTTGCGGGTTTTGAAATTTGCAATATTTTTTCAAATTTGAGGGAAGTTCATTAAACACTGTTGGAACACTATAGTTTGTTTGTCTTTTGCCACTATGGCAAATGTTGCTGCATAATGGTGTTTGAAGCATACCTCGAATTAGTCTTCTCGTGTTGTATTGATGGTCAACAGGTCTTTTTAGTCGGATGTCATCATAATATTCTAGGCATAGCGTCAACTTGAAAATTTGCTTAATGATCAGTACCTTCAAAGAGTTCTCTCCATATGTGTTTGTTAGATGTCTCCTGTTGATATTCTTAATAATGGTGTTTTGAAGCTTTTGTAATTTATTAATGTGTGTATTAGATGCGTTGCCCCAAGCAAGTATCCCGTACCTCAGTTTTGATTCGACTAGTGCATAGTAGACTTGCTTCTGGACTTGAAGTGTCGAGTAATTTCCCAGATGGTATAGAGCAAACATCGCCTTTTTAAGATCTAAGCGAAGTTTAACGATGTGTTTGTCCCAAATGAAATGGCTATCGATGGTAACTGCAAAAGGCGTGCTGTTTTTGAAAACGCGAAGCAGCTCGTTTGTAAAAAGGATGAACAATATGCTCCCAGTTTCGATCCCTGTGGAACTCCGAAAAGAACCGGTGTATGTTTGCTGAAACTGCCTCCCACCTTCACTCGAAAAGATCTTTCACTTAGATAGTCTTGCAACCAGTCAGCCACTGTGCCTCGAATCCCTAATCTTTTTAACGTTGTTATTAACTTTTTATGGTTCAGAGTATCAAATGCTTTACTGAAGTCAATGAATAAAACAAGAACATGGTAGTTTTTACTCAAGCTCCCATTGATAGAATCCGCAAATTCACCCATGAGTTTTCCCGTACTTTTGTTATTTTGAAAGCCGAATTATTTTTCGTCGATAAGGGAATGATTTTCTACAAAATTTTGGAGCAGTCTTGTTATAACTTCTTCCATACACTTCTCAATTGCCGGCAAGATTAATATTGGTCTGTAATTGGATAACAAATTTTTAGTTCCTCCTTTATAGATAGGGCGCACAATTGCAGTCTTCAGTATTCGAGGAATTTTAGATTGATTCAAGCTAATGTTTATAAGCCTTGAGATTATCGGAGCAAAAATAACAGCATTGTTTTTGATATCACGCACTCTGATATCATCGATACCCGCTGATTTATTTTCATCCATTTGTTTTAATACATCGTGAACTTCTTCAGTGTTTGTTTCTAAGATGAATATTGTATTGGGTAATACGGAGTTGATATGGTGGAATATATTTGTATTGCAACTGTGAACTATCTGCAGGACTTGAACTGAAAAGTTTTCAGCGCATTTCTCTAGAGGAAAGTTTTTGCTGATAACTTCGTCGATATTTTGCTTCTTCCGTCCCATTATTTCATTGACCAGGTTCCATGTTTTCCGAGGATCCGACCTAAGAATGTTAAATTTATCTCTATAGTAGTTAGATTTCTGTATAAAGATATCCCCACTTTGTTCCGAAATTGCTTATACTCGGCTTCATAAGTCATGTTCAGCCTGTTATTCTTCTGTCTTCGATACAGTTAGTCCCTCAGCTTGCATTTTTCCCGAATGTCAGTGGTAATCCAAGGATTGTGTCTGCATTTCTTGTGCGATATAGTAGACACCGTTGAGTTCGCATAGTTGTCTTGCATCGTTGTTAAAAATTTTCCATACATATCGTCAATATCATTTTCAATTAAAAGCACTTGCCAGTCAGTTGAATGTATTCGTTCGTCCACCATCCTATTTCGAATATATGACTTTGGTCTCTCTTGAATGCTAGATAAACTCTGAGTAATGGTTCCATACATACACTTTCAATTACGAAGGATAAGATTGGTCTATCTATCATGCTAACCACAATGTGCTGTATCAAGGTTGATGTTCCTCTTTTTTAACTACTCTCGTGCTATCCTGGATCATATTCATCAAGCCGTGTGCAGCTAACATCCTTTACATAATTTCGATCAGATCTTCGAATGTCAATATTCATATAACCTGGCGATCGTCTAACACAATATCGTGGGTTTTGTTGACCATTTCTGCCGTTGTGACGTCATTTAGACGTCCTGGGCTGCAACGAAGTGAACCACTTCTATACCATTCCATGCGAGGGAGCTGAGTCTCCAAAATATTTTTTTTAAGTCTGTCTTCAGTCTCTTTAATGGTTTTACCGCGCAAAAAGTAGTGCTTTATTAAAACACGAAACTCACTTTTTTCCATTTTGCCCAAATCTCACAAACCAAATTCTTTCGATAACTGTAAAAAGCTAAGTGTTTGACAGATCTATTTGATTTTTTTTTGTCTATGGCGAGAAAGAAACAAAGATGTCAGAAAAAAATCCTCTTGCATCAAAGTCACTGACTTATCGAACAACCCTCCTCGTATGGCGTCACACACCTCCAGAGAGAACCAAGGTCTCTACAGATGGGCTAGAAATGACTGCAACATTATTCTAAGACGTGCTAAACTCATATGTGACCAAAAGTGAAGCAATCTTTCTTAAAAAAAAAATTAAAGGCTCTGCCTCATCGACCATTCCGGCTCTTATCGGAAATGACAAGAATATCACGGACTCCAAAGAGAAAGCTAATCTCCTAGCTTTATTATTGCCCTCTCTTCCCCACCTATGATGAATTCAGTTCTTAGGGACCAATATTTTCTCCAACCCGTACAGTACCTTGAGTCCAAAAAGATCTTAATTGTAACGAGTCCTCGCACCCAGAAGGAGTTTCTCTCCTTCTTCTGAAAAGGTGTTTTTTTGTACCCTGGCCAATCATCTGCATAAGTTCTTCCACTTACGGGAGAGGCATTTGATCGGATACATAGAAACTATGCACGTAGAGCCGACTAAAGGGCGACAGAACCTCCCACTTAACTACCTGTCAATAGCTTCAAAGTCAGTTCTATTCAAGCTCATGAATAGCACTGTTAACCCATCACCTTACAAGTTATCTTGAAAGAAACCATTTTCTTTACAACCGCCAGTATGGTTTCCGGCAATAGGGGATCTAAAGTCTTACTTGTCCGAAAAATGAAACCAGTGCATTGACGATCATGGTGAATGCAGAGTTGTTGCCCTTGATGTCTTCTACTGATGATGGCTTCTACTTCTACACCATTCTGTCTCCCCATCTCTTTTTTGGAGTACTTTCTCCATCGTCAACCTATATAGATGGACAAGTTGAGCAGGGAAATTAGACATTGGTTTGAAATAGATTGCCTCTACGTATAAACACTACCATAGTCAGTAACTATAGTTCAAACAGTTTAGGTCATAAAGCAGAACCATGAACTCATAAACAAATGGCCATTTTAATATTAAGAATTCCAATTTGCCCAATGAATGCAAAAAATACCCTAGATTAGGTTTGGTAGATGAGTGCATTGTGTGTCACTGTTCAAGTAGACCACCAGTTGTGTGTGAACTTGCAAGGAAGACCACTGAGTTCAAACCACCCAGATGAATACATGAATCTCAGAAAGTCTTTCAGCTGAATTTTACGTACGTCCTCCAAATCCATGCTCATTCTTCTGTCGGCAAGGATAGGAAATTCGCACAGCAGGTGGAGAACAAATTACAGATAAAAGTTTATTTTTCGTCCCTGCAGCTTCTGCAGTAGTTATTTTGAATTACCGCAAGATGACTCGTGCATCTCAGCTACTAAGCTTAACCATAGTAATTGGTCTCTTCTTGTCGCAGACTGGCAACAGTGTTTTCGTTTTACGCATGTGTCAAAGGAGATTCAGTAAACATTGCCTTTACTAGTAGCGTTTTCGTCAATAAACTTTTTTACCGAGCTTATTAGAATCCTCACTAAGGGATAAGTCTGGGAGGATTCAATTCCAATCCCTCCTTCATAAGTTCATTCGCTCTCTAATTGCCTGGGATATCCGTGCGCCTCGGTACCCAGTACAGGGTTATCACATTGGTTGTCGGTATCTTATTTTGGTTCCACTTGTGATGATTGCAGAAATAAGACCCTTTATGGCTGCCTAGCTGTGAATGTACACAGTAATGACCTTCCCGACGCTATTGTCTTTTATGATAAATTCTGCGGCCTCAGTAATCATTGTTAAATCTGCCGTACACACACTTATTTTGTATAGATCAGTCCGTATTTTGCTAGTTAGTTGTCGGTTAAATATTGTCAAAGGCTAATACCGAAGTTATGTAATCGGTGTCTGTCTGAATGATCACTAGGAAAGGAGACCCTCTGAACTACTCCACCTACATAGGTATCAGCCTCGTCAACATCGTGTAAAGATAATCTGATTGGTCCGTATCAGCGTAGTTTTTGGCAAGGAAAGTCCACCGTAGATCAGATTCACGCTCCGGTTGATTTTGCAAAAAAAGTCTAATAGCTTCAAATCAACCTGGCGATTGATAAATTGCTAGTTGATCTGGAAAGGACCGGATGCAAGGTGATTGTCTATGCGGACAATGTTGCTATTGCTGTCTCCGGGACACACTCTAACACTTTAAGGGAACTCATCCAACTTGCTCTCCTCCTGCTCTCATAGTGGGCCACAAATTGTGGCTTAGGAGTAAATTCCAATAAAACCGAACTGGTTTTTTTCATTTGGATATACAAAGTTCCCCTTATAGACCCTCCCACTATAAATGGCACCAGTTTTATTTTCACAGACAAAGCCAAATTTTGGAGAGGAAAATCAACTGGAAAGGCGATTTACTAGAACCCGTTAAAAAAATCAGAGTTGCTCTCTTGGATAAAGGCCATCGGAAAGAGCTGGGGTATGCAACCACTCTCTGGCTGTACTTGTCTATTGTCAGGCCCATACTTATGTGTGGTGTGATCGTTTGATGGACGGCTTTGGAGAATGCAATAAACCTCAAACTTTTAGGGAAAATCCAACGATCCGCAAGCATTAGCAGTGTACAAAGAACCATTGCCTCCACAGCATTAGATGTAATGTTTCATCTGTTGACTATTGACATTCTTGGCAAACAGATGGCCGCCAGTGCAGCCGTCCGTCTAAAAGCCTCCTTTATTTGATCCAACTTTTTAGAAGCTTCGATCCTTAAGTCACAAAATTATGTAAAAATGCCGACTACACGCCACCGAAACTGAGATTTAGTACTAACTTCCGGGCATCAATTCCCGCCCGTAGTGTGTGGGAACACGTTGCCAATAACGATGGCAATTCATTTCACTTCTACATAGACGGTTCTAAAATCGTCTCCCAGATCACTGTAGAGTATTTCAGGCGGAAATAATGACAGATTAATGAAGCCCTGTCCTGGTCGGAATATTAGCATCTTCACGGATAGTCAAGCGGCAATAAAGTATCTGGTATCATGCTCACTCAATTTAAAGGCTGCTCAAGTTTGCCGCCCGTCTCTCACGGAGATGACGGAGCAATTAAATATTCACCTATACAGAGTGCGAGGTCACAAAAACAAACCGGATAACTGCAAAGCTGACGAGCTCACTAGAAAAGACAATACCCTCAGAATTATGCTGGAAACATTTACTCATGTTGGATGCAAGGGTGACCGTGGTGTAATGGTAACATCATCGCTTGTCTCGCTGTTGGTTCACAGTTCAAATCCTGATGTCAAGAATCATCTATAATCATGAAATAAATATAAAAAGTCGATCAATTGCGAAAGCTAAGTCAACTCTACTGCGAAGGCATAACACTGGCAGTAGAGTGGTCATATGGCTGAAAATGCAACTTGATCGTGATGATGACATCAGGAGGATGGAATAAAATACTGTGAATCATGAGCAACGACAAAAGCAAAACAAACAAGCCCCAGTTATATGGACGCTACCCTTTGAGTTTACAGAAACTTAATACCATCTGAGTTTCAAACCACTACACTAAAAAATTTTTCTCTCTCTCTCTCTCTCTTCTTCACAACGCCCGTGTCCTGTAATAGTATAAGAGTATTCATATCCTCTTTGGCGCGTCCAAATTTTAAAAAAAATCAACAAAGTCAATTACTACTTTAATGACCCAAGCTAAAAAATGTTTTGATAGATTAGTTTTACTAAAACGATCGCAGATGAGTATTGTCATCGGTTCGTCTACAGTCTAAAAGGTTGAGCCTCTTTTCAAATGATCACTGCGGAAGCTGCAGGGACGAGGAGGAGGAGGAGGAGGAATCGGTCCTCCATTTGCTTTGTACCCATCCAGCTCTGTCTAAAAGAAGACTGCTCCATTTAGGGACTCTCGTCGTCGAATATTAACGTCAGAAGCATTCTCCGCTTCATAAGAAGCTACGACTTGTTCAACTAGCCCTTAGGCAGTTAGAATAGCAATAGATCCTGTGGTATCACAATTGACCTTCTTTGGTCTACGTGTGTCGGCAGACGGATAAAGACACCCACCCTAACCTAACCTACTTTGGTAAAATCTGTCTTGAAGCAGAAGACATATCTTCTAGCTCAATCAAGAATATAGTCTTATTCATCACCACCTCTGACATCTTGAATGAGCTTTAAGATTAAAGGAAATGTCTGTAGGCCCAATGAGTGACCAACAACCTACAATCTACGGTTGATAATTGATTTCCGCATCATCTCTGTTATAGTCTATCATTCAAAGCGTAAGTAGACAGAGTCTTTTGCTGATGTTGAGGACGTTCTCTTTAAAGCAACACAAATGTAAGCAGCCTACGTCAATTAAAATAAAAATATCTATCTCCTAGAAGAAAAAAAAAAAATCCCCATTGTCCTTTCAACTATGTTCCACATGAATACAACTATATATGTATATATCTGCATCGGCATTATTAAGGAGTATAGTACTTGTGTGTATATCATTCCATTCTTAAAAGTAAGATCACGCAACTGTCAATCAAAATTAATCTACAAAAACAATCCTGCGTCACGTGCCCTTATTGTCTTTTGGATTTTCATGTAATTTAATTTTAATTAGCTCCATTCCCTGTATACATATATAAGTAGGTACATTCGAATGAAAGTAATTAAAATAATTATTTCCCATTCTTTCCCAGTGACATAACGAAAGGATAAATGCAAAAATATTTACCATAGAGACACTCAACTGTATTCAATAGATTTCGTTATTCAAAGTTTAATTATTGATTAACTGATTGACGCATTTCTTGAGGCGTAGTGCATTATTGAAGTCACTGGACATGTCTGAATGATAAGTGAGGCTCGAAAAACTGTCCATTTTCACCAATTAGGACTTCAACTTGTATTTGTGAACGATAAACAAAACTATGATCAAAGTTAATGAACAGTTGTTTATGGTTTATGAATAACGCGGAATATTCTTACCCATAACTGGCTATTAAGCAAACAATAACATTTAGAAAACATATTTGACCCTAAAAAAAAAAAAAATTCTAACAATCCTTTCCATCATCATCACCACAACAAATAGTTTCCCCAACTTACTGTGCAAATCTCGAAATCTGTTCATTTTCCAACCAACCGCATAAACAAGTCTTTGGGCAAAACTTTTCCCCTCCAAAAGGCAAAACAGGAAATAAAAAATAAAAATAATAAAAAGTAGTGAACTTTGCCCCGAAGGCATACTTTGCGTACATTGCAAACAACAAACTATGAAAGTGAAACAATAAAATTTCTGTCCGCCAATTAAGTTTCTGATGGACTCTCCATTGACCTACTTTAGAAATATCTTTAACTTGTCCTCTAGGCATGAAATATAAACTCAATGAACAACTTCAATGAACTTGACATCAGATTCAGAGAAACTGCCTTCTGGTGGCTGTCACTATGTTAACTTCTTTGAGTGGGACACCGCCTATAGCAAAAGGATTCTTTCTATGAATGCTTAAAGAGAACTGCATCTCTTCAGTTAACCTTCTCCTCTTAACCATTACTACAACTGGATGGGTCCTTCAATTGTGCGAAATTTTCGTTTGGTAAGCAAAAACAATTCACAAAGGGTTCTCTCGCTCCATATACACACCATTTGGCAAATGTTCGGGCGAACAAACAAACTTCAATCAAAACAAACAACATTAACGCACTCGTACTCAACATCCTAGACGAGAGTCCTATTTGGGCATCTAACACATCCTCCTCTGATACAAGCGTAAATTCGACATCAGCAGCAATTCTGTAAATCGAGATAATTCCACAGAAAACACATTTTCGACATCGTTGGTATGTTTATTGACACTCGAACAATATTATTTCGGAATTTATGCATCGGAAGGACATGCGCTGTGGGTGATACCATCCACAGTCCACATAGGTAATGCGATGTTTTGTCACTTCCCCAGGGAGAGGTCATTGGGGGTTTTCTATGTTTTTTTTTTTTTTTTTTTTTTTCTTCCAAGCAGCGGATGTCAGTCTACCAAAATGATTTTTGCCAATAGTTTGACACAGAAGGAAACCTAATGTTTTTGCATCAACTAAACAATGTAATTCGACATATAGATATAAATGTTGACCCGCCATCTTGTACAAGGAGCTAATCTTATCAATGATACGATGCAAAGTAATGTAATTAATTATGTGCCCATGGCATTGTCAAATGCGATGCTCGTATGTACCAACTCAACACCACTCAGTGCAACCACTCAGCCTTGTTACTATTATTTATTTGTATTATTTTTTTATTTGTTTATATTCAATACAATTCATTATAATAAGTCAAAATAAATTATATGTACATAGTTTAAAAAATTATTTTACATACTTCTAAATCCATTAATATAACGTTCCTAAATAGATAACTATAAGTGTTTTTCATTTTGTATTGAATAGTATTTAGATACATTCTATAGTTAAGGCAACTAGTGTCGAATGTATCGATTAAGTTAAATTTGTTATATAGTTAAAATTTAATAAAAAAAAAAAAAATGTAATTCAAAAAGAGGTGAAGTGAAGAGGGTGATTTTTGAAAAACAAAAACATAGAGAATATGTATTATGTTAAACGTTAATGTAATTAAATTGAATATCACAGTTCTTAAAGCATTACTTTGATTAAATCGTTTACTTCATTGAAATCAAAATTAAAAAGCCATTTTTTTACTTCTCGATAAAATGAACGAGCATTGTTACTACAACGTATATCCAGCGGTAGTGAGTTAAAAATTCTAGGTGCAACTGAATTATACAAATTTAAGAAGTGGTGGGTGTTATGCGGTGGAACAATCGCCAGGAATCTTTTGTTGCTTCGAAGCCCGTAAACAGTGGGATTACGATTCAATGAATATCCACTCCTTAAGTAAAATATTTTCAGTACTTTGTAAAAGTAAAGATGTTTAAGAGGAAGTATTAAAGAGTTACGAAAAAGCAAAAAACTATGATCTAAGCGTTTTTTTCTCCAAATAATTCTTAGAATATGTTTTTGCACTACTAGCAAAGGTTGGATTTTATTGCTATATGTACCTCCCCAACAAACAAGACCATATTGCAATTTTGATTGTACTAGGCTGTAATAAATTGTTTATAAGAGTTTAAGAGAACAAAACAATCTTAGATGAAACATTATACTAGTAGTTCTTAGCAAATACGTTCTAAGTAGGTAAGTATGCGCACTCCAATTTAATCGAGTCCCAGGGGCTTGAAAGTAGTTACCCTTTCAATTATAAAGCATTTCGATGAGCGCCTTAAATCTGGATTAAAGGTTTTTTCCGTACTAGTTTTGCTACAAGTATTGGAACTAACTAGCACATGTTTACAATTAGTACTGTGATAAGTTATTTTAGGGAATTAAATAATACTAGACAATAAGCTAAAAATCATAATTTTGGTTTTGTCATTTATGACTAGCTTATGACTACTGAACCAATGTCTAAATTTTTCTAAGTCATGACTAATATCCGCAAATAAATCCAAAGTGGAAGCATTGGAATACGAACAAGCTATGTCATCTGCAAACCCGGTTTGTAACCCTTTGAATTGTTGATTGAAGATTGAATTAATGCAAATCAGAAATAAAACTGGGCCCAACACCGATCCCTGTGGAGCACCCGTTTCAATATTCAGGCTATTGCTAAAATTACCTTCTATCTTAACCACTTGTTTTCTACTATTAAGGTACGAAGCAAACCAATTAAGCATGAAGCCTCTAAAACCAGATTTTTCCAATTTTCTAGTAATAATTTGTGGTTCACAGTATCAAATGCCTTGGTGATATCTATAAAAAGATCAGCAGTATTTTTTTTTTGTTATTAAGGCTCTCATAATTGAAGGTTCAAAATTTTAAGAGTGCATCCTCGGTTGATCTACCAGCTCTAAACCCATATTGATTTGGACTAAAAAAAGAGCAACGCTCTAAAAAGGAGATGATTCTGCTATTAATCATTTTCTCAATCAATTTTGAAAAAACGGAAAGAAGAGAAATGGGCCTGTAATTATTTAAGTTTTTGCTATCCCCTTTTTTAAAGATAGGTACTACCTCAGCAATTTTTAAGCAGTCTGACCACAGTAAATACTTTTATTATAGATGTGAGCTAACACATCAACAATATAGAGTGAAATTCTCTTAATGAGATCATTCGAAAAACTTAACCTCGTTGTCGAACTCGAATTGTTTAGCAAGTTAATGGTTTTAAACAATTCAAAAGATGATATTGGATCAAAAACAAAGCTATGCACTTGAGTGCTTTCCCGGCTAAAGCAGCATGACGAACAGTTATCAACAAATGAATCAAAACCTGCATCAGAAAGTGTATTTTAGGCCACTCTTGTAAAGAACATATTAAACACATTAGCCATCTCAACGGGTTCAGAGACCACCCTACCATTGTAAATTTATGCAAGTTGTTGTATTCAGAGATACTTTTTTGTTGAGTAGTTCGTTCACAATTGTCCTTTCTTTTTTAATATTATTTTTTGCTAATTGAAATTTATTGATATAGTAATTTTCTTTATAAGTGTGAACATCAGCAATAACTTCTCTGCAGATTCTTTCATAAAGATTATGAAGGTGAGCGTTATTGGGATGTTTTTTACATTTGATTCTCAATTTATTCTTATAGTTCACCTTTTTTAATAAAGTTGCAGACATCCAGGGTTTAAGTCTCTTTAATTTATTATTACTTCTTGAAATTATCGAGAACATGTTTCAACATGACTTTCTAAAATATTGGAAAAGTTTTTGAAAGCTAGAGATGGGTCTCTTTCGACTGCCCAATTTTCATGAATTAAAGATGCAATAAGTCGATCATGATTAATTACAGATTTATCGTGTGATAGTTGATTCGATTTCCTTATTTCGCTGTTAAAGTTCAAAAAAAGACCTGTCATACAATGATCAGAAATTTTGTAGTCCGAAATGGAACTGATAAGCGTAAAATTTGGATTACGATCAAGTCTACCAAATATATGATCAATGCACGTCTGAGAAGAGTGTGTAATTCGAGTTGGTTCATCAAGGCACGAATACATCCCATTTGCCGACATTACCGATAGATAGTCATGCACTATCCGAGCTTCACTTAAAATATCTAAATTAATATCACCCAGGATAAATAAGTTTTTTACTTTTTCAACACTCAATAAACAACTCAGTTCCTCAACAAAAACGACTTTACTCTTTTCGTGCAACCTATAGAAACACATAAAAATAAACTTTTTTTTTGTCAATTGTGCAAGAAATTTTAATCACATCCGCAGTTACTAGATTCCAGCTGTAGTACTCATAATCTAAGCAATTATTAAGAAACACAGCAACTCCTAATGACGCATATGTACCATTGCACTTGGCATGACAATTCTTTTTCATGTTCAAATATCCAAGTCTCAGAGAGGAAAATTAAATCACGCTTCTTAATAAAAGATTCAAGATGAGTTAGAAATAAATCAAAATTTTTTCTCATGCTCCGAATATTTTGGTGAATAATTGAAAACCGTAAATTATTAGAATGAAAAACACTTTTTAACATCTCATTTTCAAATTTACAAAATAGAGTGACATTTGGAAGACAGCTTTGAGAATCATGAAGTACATTATTATTTTTATTAATCATAGCAAAAAAAAGAAGTTAAGATAAAGTACTTTCTCCCCTTCTTGTTTTCTCATTAAAATGACTCCTCTAGTAATCCAAAAGTAAGAAAAGTTTTTCTCTATTTTAATTTGTTTAGCTCTATTAAATAACGCTCTATTAAAGTTGGAAATACTTTCATTTATAAAAATTGATTTATCCCCCAATTTTTAACCGAAAAGACTAGCATTTAGTTTCGATCTTCTTTTTTTATTAATAACACTCTGCTTCTGTTCCAACGTCTTGAATTTAATACGCAAAACACCCATTGATTTAGTGCATGTAGAGGTTGAGTTATTCAGCGGCTTTCTGACAATCTTCTTAACATAGCACGATTTAATGTCTCCAGGAGAAATGTTTTTACCTAAGCCATCCGTCAGTAATTTGACAGCTGAGTCCAAGGTATTCTGTTTTTTTTTTTTTTTTTTTTTTTTTATAATTTGCGCACGTCAAATGGGATATGAATACCATTAAATTATTTCAGGGCACGGGCGTTTGTAGAAACTGAGAGAGATAGAAAGAAAGATTGGTGTAGTGGGTTTGAAACTTAGGTGATATTAAGTTTCAGTAAACTCCAAGGGTGGCGTCCAGATAACTGGGAGCTTGTTTGTTTTTGCTTTTTGTCGTTGCTTATGATTCACAGTATTTTTTTCCCTCCACTTGATGTCATCATCACGATTAAGTTGCATTTAAGCCATATGACAATCCTACTGCCAGTGTTATGCCTTCGCAGTAGAGTTGACTAGGCTTTCGCAATTGATCGGCTTTTTTATTTATTTCAGACGAAATAAATGGATGATTGTTGTAGAGCAGGATTTGAACCGTGAACCAAGAGCGTGACAAGCGTTGATGTTACTACTACACCAAGGCCACCCTTACGTTGTTTACGTTAGGAACACCGAGGACATCAACACATTTCCTCAAAGGTTACTGTTGCAATGAATTTACAATGCTTTGTAGTTTGTTTACCTTATTCGAAAGTGATTTATTTTCCTCTTGCAGGGTGTTTATAAGTAGCAGTGCATTCGAATTAACTTCCTTGAGAGCGATGATTTCGTTGTAAAGAACATCGAGTCTGATAGCGGCAGTGGAAATATTTATGTTTTTATCAACATTGGGAGATGACCCTGTACCCAATGAAGAGAGTGATACATTCGACGCAGTAACGGCGTTAACCGAATTTTCTCTTCGCGGAGTAAGCGGTGGTGAATGTACTGATTTCCGCCTACGTTGATCACAAGAAATACACCAATACGAAATATTGTTTGTTTTCATTTATTCAATATCACTTTGCTGTAAATTTACACAAGCTAGGTAGGTAGTAAACTTTGCACACTGCGCATTGGATTTTTGCGCCGGTTCTTTCTACTTTATGTCCACACTTACAAGGCACAATTAATATGTAACTGATTAAATGTTAGTAAAAACAAAAAGAAAAAACACTTTTTACTGACTTAAGAACCACAATTTAATTAAAGTTTAGCAGCAAAGAAGAACCACAACCGTTCACCTCAAACACTTTATCACTTGAATGAATAAATATATGTACTTATGTGTATATTCCCACAATTCCGGCATTTCATTTGAAGCAAATTAGCCTCTGGTCACCAAAAAACCGCAAAACACATGAGCAGAAGTGTGATAACATATCACTACATCATGATTGATAGGACTATTGGCTAATTCCTTCCAGATAGCATTTAAGCATGGTTCATGGTTGTGTGTTTTAGAAGAGTTAAATTAACAATAAAATTGGTTTCCTGCTTTAAAGACATCAAATGCTTTAATTTTTTTTTGTGAGTTAGGGTAGCAGACATCAAAATTAACTGAGGTGATAATTATCTATCTGTTAAGTAGTAATCTGAAATGAAAGACTTAGAGCGGTCAGCCACAGAGTCCAAATATTTGAGTGCAAATCTAGAAACTTTTTTAAAAACATTGAGGGAAATGAACGCTTTGACGAACTGGCTAAATTCTCCACAGCTCACTTGCGAATCGAGTGCTTATTCCGATGGAAGAAATATATCCTTACACCTCCTATTAGAGGCCAACCTCAGATATAGTTAGCCTACCAACTGCGTCATATCAACAAAAATTTAATCCAACTACAACAGGAAGAAAAAACACGTGTCCTACTGAGCAGATATCGCCAGAATAACGCCGCTTAACTCGGTCCATTGGCAAATCTGACACCATGCAGCCAACTATGATAGATATTCCGCCTAACACACATTGCCGCAGTCCAGGACGCGACCGCGAAAGAAACCCTTATTTTTCTTCTCTGCAGCTGTCCGGCACTAGCAGGAGCCAGGCAAAGTGCATTAGACAATCCACCTTTAATTGAAATAATGAGACCTCCGAGAATAGGGATACGAGAAATAATTCTCTTCCTAGACTCCACAGGATCGATTAAGGAACAAAAACCCACCTCTATAACCAGGTCACCTGAGCTGTGGTATCAATACGGCGCAAAGCGCTAATTGGAATAAAGAGCATTAAACTTAAGGAAAACTCGTGGTTTGACCAGAGCTGTAAAGAGACTATCAGGTTGAAAAAAGTAAGCTTTCAGAAAAGTCAGAAAAGACAGTAATGCCCTCATTCGACGTGCAAAATTCGTACAATGTCCCAAAGGTAGCAAAAGTCTTTGGTCATTTCTCAAAAATATTAAAAATTCTGCCTCGTCTGCCATACCTACGCTCATTTATAATGACATTCCAGCTGTCAGCTCCTTAGACAAAGCTAATCTGCTTGCAGCGGACTGCACGCTGCCAGATAGTGCTTTGTATCCACCTGTACTTGAGAGCGTTGAATTTTTCATGGGACAAGTCCACTTTCGCGCTCGTACAGTTGCAGTTCTGAAGAGGTGTCTTCCACTCTGGCAAATCCTTTGCGTAAGCTTATCTGATTATCCTACTCATCAGAACTCTTTCTGAGTAATCGGAAAACAGCATTTGTCTAGCCTGTACTTTTAAAAAAGGTAAATCTTTCTCTCTGTCCAATTACCGACCCATTGCACTTACGTTCCTTCTTTCCAAGGTAACAGTAACATCAAGGCCACGGTATAGTGGATAGTGTGTTCGCTTGTGACCCGAACTGTGCAGGATCGAGGCCGGACGTGGAACAGCAATCACAGCTACCCGACATATAAGAGCATCGAATAAAATCTAAGTTTCTCCAACCACTACACCAAAAAGAAGTTTCTGCCTGGTAGTACAATGGACACAGCAAAATAGAGTCTGAGTGCTATGGGATTTGAAAATTTCCTTTTTAAAATTAAAAAAAAAAACTGTAATATCATACCCATCTTCGAAAAAGCACGGTCCAATAACTCCTCAGATCAAATATCACACCAACTAGCCAGAGTTTTGTTGACCCCTGATGTAGTTATATCACGATAAGGACTTTCGAGGCACCACTTCTCGAAGATCACATGTTTTGTCCGTTTACGAAATTCAGGATTTCTGATCAGCTTGATGGCTCCCTGGTGTTGTAGACATAGAAGTTGATTTGATTTCTTGTTCGGGCATTAAATACACTAGTAACTGATCGAGGAGCCAGCCCTACTGCTTAACTGCTTGACAGGCCGCTACATATTGTGCCCCTGATGTATTTGAGGAACCTCCTATCGATTAGCGCAACCAATATCTGGTCTTGTGGCAATCATCAGATACATTAAGCTCCCAACTGCTGGGCATTGATAGGGTTTTCCCCTCGAAACGCGCAGTTATGGATGGATAAACCGGTGTAGCCGCAGGAAATGCATCAGCCATACTGAATTTATTAAGCACTCTTTCGGGATAGATTGATCAAGTTGTCGAATTTCGAGTCCCAAAAAGTACTTTGCCTCAAATATTTCAAAAGCTTTGAAATATCCTTTCCATTTTCCGCTGCCACCAAACTGTCATCAATATAAATGACCAGGATCAGTTTGCTACTATTCTGTTGATTCACAAAGGCACAGGGATCAGCATTACTTACCCGCAGTTGAAAGTCCTCGAGTAATATGGTTTGTGCACACTCCCTGACCCATCATCGTAGACCTTCGGTTGTCGCATGTATGTTTCTTCACTCATATAGTATATCCACACAGAAAGACAGTTTTTGCATCACATTGCATAAAGTGAAGTCGTTCTTTTGCTGCGATGTTTAGTATCACCCGAATGGATGTATATTTAGCAACTTGGCTGAATGTTTCAAAATAATGAATTCCGAATTGCTGACTAAATCCAAGCGCAACCAGTCGTGCTTTATAGCGGTCGTTTTCATTTCTCGTCGTTGGTTTAATTTGATAAACCCATCTACAACTTTTTGACTGCCAGACAAACTCACCAAATTCTATGTCGTATTCAGATGCAAGGACTCAATTTCCTCGTCCATGGCTCGTTTCCACTTAATCAAATCTTCAGATTTCATCGCAGATTCATAGCTATGAGGAGTGCAATGATTGATGACCACTCGAATTTTGTTTCACATCTTTCGTATTCTCTTCATCGCTATTTGGTGCTATCTTCTCCAACTTGTCGGTGGTCCCAATTGTGGGGTGCCTTTGGTGCATTCATTAGCCACTCTGTAAGAAAATAATTGAAGGCTTACGCTTGGGGAATTGCATACCTTCCTTTCGCTTTGGGTAAAAATTACATCGCGTGTTACTTCGATCTTATTCTCAGCTGGAATGAAAGCACGGTATCCTTTAACTTCATCATCGTATCCAACGAAGTATCCTTGCATCGATTTTTGGCTCCACTTACGGCGTTTTTATTTCGGAACGTGCATGAAAACTTCACTACCAAACACTTGTGCTTCATTATCGGCCTTCTTACCGAACCAAAGATTATATGGACTTTTCTGGACTCGCTCCTGTTCTATTCAAAACTTAGACGGCAGTGTTTGCTACCTCAACGAAAATCAGCCCCAAATGCTTGCCGTGAAGCATGGTGCTTGCGGCTTCCACAATTATCCGCATCTCACGCTCAGCTGGATCGTTTTATTCTGGTGTATATGGAATGCTTTTCTGATGCAATACTGTGTGTGCTGGCGCAATACCATCTGAACGTCTTCAGAAGTAAACTCTAAACTTTTGACCAGTTTCCGCATCGACGCTCTTAAGGTATATATTTCTCCTTAAAACCAAAAACTTCAGATTTTTGTCTAAAAAATGAGAGAAGTCATCTTTAAAACGCAAGAAATATCGGGAGAGACCTATAGACTTCTCTTGCATGGGGCCACACATATCCGAATGTAATACAAGTTCAGCAACACTGTTGGATCTGTTTTGGTTATGATGGAATATAGCACGATGTTACTTTCCGATAACACATGAATCACAGGAGAAGTTTTCATCAACGAAAGGAATTTACTTGCCAAGTTTTTCGTGCCAAATTCTTCACCTCCGCTATGTTGGCAGACATCTCTTGGTGAATGTGCGAATCAACGCATCGCAATTAGTCTGACACCGACCATAGACCTTTATCATTGGCACTGCTTGATGAAAATAAATTTACATTAATATCAGACTGATAGAGTAAGACAAATGATTATCTTCCCAGGTATTGTTATTAAATGACATTATGTTTATGTCACCCCTGTTGTACGCATTTATCGTATCGCCGTTTCCAACCCGAATAAGTTGGAACGTTAAACTCTTCCACTCTCACTCTGCTGGTCATACAGTGACTTGCTCCAGACTCAAGAAACAATTCGTCCCGTTTCACCATACGCCTTGCATCAGCTTCACACACAAATGCACTTTTTTGCTTTTCAACGAACTTGTTGGTTAAATAAATAATGGAAATGGAAATGCATTTATATTTTTTTTTGCACAAAAAACACTTCCCAGGCTTTTGTTGCTTTCCCTTTCTGAATGGCTTTTAACCCTCTAGAACTTGCTTCACAATAAGAGCACTATTGCTATCTACGTATACTTCTCTTGTACATATGTAGCTATGAGTTCAGGCAAGCTTCCTCCTTGACGAATCGCGATGTTAAATTATCCAAAGTCTGCATATCCGAAACCTTGTACTCCCAAGCACTGTAAAAATGGCTGAAACTAGCGGGTAGTGTCATTAAAGTCTTGGTAATGACTATGGACTTTGACACTACCTCACCAACATCATCGAATTATTGCACTAGAGCCTGTATCTTTGAAATATGCATTGCAATATCATCTCGCAGATCTTTTGCAAAACTATGGAACTGCTGTTGAAGCATGTGGATACTAGCTTTGGATTTCAACTCATAAATAATAATAATAATATTCTAGCGCTAACAGCTCAATGCAGGGCCTAGCTCCTCGCAGCTACTCGTGCTCTGCGACTTTTTTATGTTTTCTTGGATTCGAACCTTGAATCTCTCGCTCAGTGATCGCGCACTTAACCACTGAGCCACGGAGCCCTCATCTCATAGATGCTCTTCAATTTTAACCACATTTATGGTCCTGTATGCAAAGGTAGCTAATGCCTGACCGATGTTCCGATGTTCCGATGACCATCGGACGGTTTCGGCTATTTTGGCAATCGAAAATTCAATCGAGTCAGCAACTGAAAAACTCCAACGAGCTTTGGATAAAATCTGCGACTGGACAAAACTTTGGCGCATTGTTCTTAACGAGACGAAATCGACACATGTTAACTTCAGATACAAGAAAATAAACACTTTACCCGTATTCATTAACTCGGTACAAATACCGAATCCAAATGAAGCTAAATATTTGGGGATGACACTAGACACGAAACTTAAGTGTTTTGGCTACTTGGAAGGCATTTCAAGCTAAGTGTATATAACAAACTGCTTTTATATAAGCAAGTGCTAAAGCCTATAGACATACGGTATACAACTCTGGGGTCACGAAAAAAAATTCTCTTAAATGTTATGACTTACGAGTACTAGGCGCCTTTCATTGAAGGCCATGAGAGATAGCAAACATCGCATAAACCTTACAAGACGATGATTCCGCTAATGACGCCGCTACTACCACCAAAGAATAATACTAAGACTCCGGGACAAATGATAGGACACCCCACAAATTCCAAAGGAAAGAAATGCGAGTAACATTTGCCAAACCTGATTAAATCATTAGCTAACAGGGTGTATGTATTATGCCCTGTCATAATATAATTTCTTGAAAAATCCCTAAAAAAAAAGATAGGACATGTTGGTGTTAATTTAATAAACTCTCTTGAAAAAAAGGACATTATAGGATGCGGAAAAGTATTAAATTCAGCTGAAGTACAAACAATTTTGAAATTTACAAGTGAATGCTGGAGTATTGCAATAATATCAAAGTCAGTGAAGAGAAGTGAAACAGTAGTGACACATACCCGTCCTGACAAAAAAAAAAAATAAATAAAAATAAAAGACCACCAGCACTAACTCCAAGAGAAAAAGTGTGATTTTGTGGGAAGCTAAAGCGGGAATTAAAACCAATATGAGTTTTACAACAAAGCTAATATCTCCACAGGAGAAAACTGCTTCGGAAGCCATCTTTAACCGAAGCTCACAAAACATCCCGTTTAGAGTTTACTCGCAGCCATTGCTATTTGAAGAAGAAGTGGAGAAAAATCACCTTCACGATCTGCTTAAGGAGCAACGAATCTTAAGACACCATCAAATGGGAGGAGGTTCTATAGATATGATCTGGAATTGGCTACAACGGGGGGACTGAAATAAAAATTGTCAGTGGCTGATTTAACAGCACCAGATATATTGAACTTATTATAGAACAAATTAAATTATTGCCGAGGAAAACTTAATTTTTCAACAGGATAATGCGGCAATCCATTCTTTCCGCCAAGTTAACTCAGAAAACATATCCCTTCTTAACTCGCCAGCAAGATTAGCTGACTTTAATATGATTGAGAACATGTGGAGAGAGCTTGCCCGAGCAATTTTTGTTGGTGGAAAGCAGTACAACAATATTGCGGAATTAAAGGAATCTTGTCTCCTATTTTGGGTTTAGTACTAGGAATGCTCTCCTAATAGAGAATTATTTAAGGGACAGAACGCAGAGAATTGACATAATCGGCACCATCTCAGAAGTGAAAGAAATTTTGGCATGGGTACCTCAAGGGTCCATATTAGGTCCGATTCTCTTTTGCATGTATGTAAATAACTTTCCCGAAGTTTGTAAGAACGTATCGTTTCACTTATATGCTGACGATATCCAAATTTAGTTAGCAAGACCAATTGGCCTTATTGAAGACCTCATATGCAGAAAAAACGAAGATCTTAAAGCTATTCAGGGGGTCTATAGATAATGGTTTGATTTTGAACCCAGATACTGTAATACTGAATAATTTCCCCCAATGTACCTTGGAAATTGTAACATACCATATGTGGAGTCTGTTACCAGCCTTGGATACAAACTGAGTTCGCATCTGTCCTGCATTGAGCATGTAAATCTTGTCGTAAGTCGTAGATATGGGACACTAAGGAAACTTTGGCAGTCTAGTGATTTTACTCCACTTGAAACAAAACTTCATATTGTTAAAGCGCTACTCGTACCCATAATATCGTTTTCTGAAGTTGTATATCCTCGTATGGTCTGGTGCTGGTGTTTTCGTGGAATACGACAACATGAGGCTTCACTTCTCATTGGGAAAACACACATCTGTCTTCCAGGCAGAAGTATATGCTTTCCTAATGGCTGCGGAATATATTGGTAAGAACAGGTGGAAGGGGCGAAGTATCTGCGTCTGCTGCGCTTAAGGCCTTGCTCAATCCTCTAACCACTTCCAAAATAGTTCGAGAATGCAAAACATCCTTGAATTCGGTCGGAGGGCTGAACTCACTGAATCTTGTTTGGGTCCCAGAACACAAAGGGATAAGAGGAAATGAGATCTCTGGCGAGCTTGCTAGACAAGGCTCAGAAGAAAATTACTCTGGACCTGAACCCATGTAGGGTTTGCCAGCGTATTCGGTTAGGGCTTCCATTGACGACTGGGTTTCCAGTGAACACAATCGAAGGTGGCATGACTCTCCAGGATGCAGGCAGACTAATAGAATGGTCCCCGTCGTCTGTAAGAAATCCGCGGCTTTCTTGCTATCTGGTAGCAGAAAAGACTGCAGACAACTTACTGGCGCTCTTAAGCCCATCAAACAACGATCCTAGACTGCACATTAGTATAGTACAGTATATTAATGCAAGGAATGGTATTTTCATACACAAAATTATACAAACAAGGTCCCCCTTACCTATACAATAAAATTATATTCTGCCAAAGTCTTACTTGTATGAACCGTAGAATTATATAATAAAATTTAATTAAATAAATTTAATTGAATTGAAATATTAGTACAGAATGGTACAAGACGGATGAAAAATATGTTAAAAAATTGTTTAAAAGTATGTCTAAGCGAATGTTAGAAGTTGTAGAAAATAAAGGAGCTAGCACACACTAATAAAACGAAATATTGAAATTTTCATGTTGTTATTTAATTTTTAAATCCACCTGTGCTATATTTTTATTCCACATAAATTTCGGTTTTCCCCCCAAAATAAGAAAATTGAACGTTTTTCCAGAATCTATTTGTATGTAAGTATCAGTTACTATTACAATTCATTTGGTTTATCTTAATTTATATAACAATATTTAATTTTACTTTTAAGTTACTGTATTTCGTATATGTGATATTAACAAATTTTGAAATCTTCTTAAAACAGTTTCATTCTTTATTGCATTTGGTAGTTCGTTAAGTAATTTTAATCCACGATATAAGAGCATATTCTGTGTTCTAGAATCCCTATACAACTGTAATCTGAAATCGTAGTTGGATCTTAAGTTATATGGTTGAGCGTCCCTTGTATATATTAATTTTGTAGCCAAATATTGTGGAACCATGCTGAATTTCACCTTAAATACAAATGTTAGCACATTGAAGATGATACGCTGCTTAATGTTTAGCCATTTCAAACAAGATAGCATCCATCTACTCGAGGTATAATAGCTACATCAAAGAATTGTTCTCATCGCTTTATTCTGCAGCACCTGCAGTTGATCTACGTGTTCAATATTCCCCCTAAACAAAATAGTAGAGCAGAACTCAAAGTGTGGTTTAATTATAGTATTGTAATATGCGAGCTACGGCTCGAGTAGATAAAACAATATTCTGTGAAATTATTTCTTTATTTTCTTGTCTATAGAACAATTCAGGTTCACACTATTCTTCGCAATTCTTTTCTTACAAGGTCTCTGTCCTCTCAAATCACTTTGTCTCCTTTCTTCTACTTAATTCACAAATCCAAACTAATTACTTCTTCTTGTTAAATCTCAACTTCCAATTTATCACAAAATTACAACTTCGCCCACTATCACTTTTCTAATCTCTTCGCCACAGTTTAGAAACTACTGCTGCTTTCTCAATCGCCATCTGTCCTTATAGAGCAGAAGTTTCTGATAGCCAGAAACTTCTAGCAAATTCTTCGACCACTGGAACAAGAGAAATAATTCTTGCAGTTATAATTCCCTTTTATCCCTGATATTATTCGTCTCTTTCGTTGACATGAGCTGTGGAGACTTCGTCCCAGACACGAACCTCGAATGAAAGGACAGTTCGAACCAAAATTCTGCCAGAATGAAAAGTCACTTCGGAATTTGTTGCGTCATATTTTTAGGGGGCGTAGTTATTATTATGCTACACTGCCCCCCTCTTAGACGTGTTCGTCCCGAACAAGTGCATCCTCATTTCGGCCATTGTATCGACTCAGTCGGTCCACATGAACCACTTTCATTTTGGCCCTCGGTCCTCGCTGGATGCGGTAGACAACATCGTTGATGCGGGTTACTATTCTGTAGGGACCTTCCCAGTTCCGCTGTAATTTAGGTGATTTCCCCTTTTGGCGATGGGGATTATACAGCCACACCAGATCTCCTTCCTGGAATCCTGACGTTGTTGCCTTGGCATCATACCTGGTCTTCATGCGGTCGCTCGTCATCTTAATCTGGCTTCTGGTCCTTTGGTGTATGTCACTAAGCCTTTCCCTAAGGTCCGCCACGGTTCTGGCTTCCTGGTTAGGGATCGGAAACGCTTCTGGCCACTAACTGAAGTAGTCCATCACTACGAGTATATACCGATTACCATTGTCGGTTTCCGGAAAGGGCCCTGCGATGTCAATGGCGATTCGTTCGAAAGGTGCTCCCACGTTGTATTGGTGCATCTTACCTCGAGTTTTGATTCTCGGACCCTTGCTAGCTGCACACACGTCGCATTTTCTGCACCAGTCTTCGATATCTTCCTTCGCTTTTAACCAATAAAAACGTTCTCGTACCTTTTCTAGCGTCTTATTCACTCCCAAGTGGCCTCCGGTCGCCCCGCCATGCATTTCCTGTAACACCTCCTTGAGCCTCGTCCGCGGTACAAGCTGCATTACAAACGACTTTCCGTCGGAGGATTCCCATTTTCTTCTCAGAACACCTTCTTGGACATGGAGGGAGTCCCACTGCGCAAAATATGCCTTTAAGGTCGGGCTTCTGTGAGAGATGTCCTGATGATCCGGTTTCTCCATGTTCTCCTTCCAGGCCAGAATCGGCTCGATATCCGGGTCTTCCTTCTGAGCGTTCCGGATCGCATCTACGCTCCAGCCGGCGATAGGTTCGGCTCGCATTCTTTGGATGGAAACCAGCTCCCGTTCTTCCTGACGCGCACAATGTTTACAATCCGTTCTGCATGGTCTCCGGGACAGTGCATCCGCATTAGAGTGGAGTTTTCCTTTACGATGCTGTATTTCGTAGTCGTAGATTTGCAGCCTTTCGATCCATCTTGCGACCTGACCCTCAGGACTCTTGAACTGTAATAGCCATTTTAAAGCTGCATGGTCTGTGCGAAGAACGAACTTCCTCCCATAGAGGTATTTGTGAAAATGCTTCGTAGCCAAGATCAAAGCTAGAAGTTTCCGCCTTGTCACGCAGTAATTCCTTTCTGGCTTAGAGAGCACCTTGCTGAAGTACGCGACCACCTTCTCTTGGCCATCATGCACCTGGGAGAGTACGGTTCCTACCCCGACATTAATAGCATCTGTATCCACAATGAACTTTTCCCCGGGAGTGGGGTAAGCTAGTATCGGGGTATCGCATAGCCGTTGTTTAAGTGCCTTGAAGCTCTTCTCGCACTCAATTGACCATTTGAATTGTTTTCCCTTTTCCGTCAACTGGTGCAGGCTCTTTGCGATCCCGGCAAAATCCTTCACGAACCGTCTGTAGTAGGTGGCTAGGCCCAGGAAGCTCCTTAGTTGGTGTTTATCCTTGGGGACTGGCCAGTTTTTCACCGCTTCGACCTTCTCCGGATCGGTTCTCACTCCTTTCGCTGAAATTATGTGCCCCAAGTACTTGACTTCCGCTCTAAACAGGGCGCACTTCTTGGGGTTGAGCTTCAGGTGGGCACTTCGAAGCCTTTGAAACACATCCCTTAGATTGTCTCGGTGTTGCGCAAACGTTTTTCCTACGACGATGACATCATCCAAGTATACCAAACAGGTTTTCCATGTTAACCTTTGCAGGACACATTCCATCAATCGCTCGAAAGTCGCCGGAGCATTGCACAGCCCGAATGGCATTACCGTGAATTGCCATAGCCCATTTCCTGCGGTGAAGGCGGTTTTCTCCCGGTCTTCTGGATGGATCTGTACCTGCCAGTAGCCACTCTTCAAGTCGAGAGTGGAAAACCATCGGGCTCCTGATAGTGTGTCTAGCGTGTCGTCAATCCGTGGCAGAGGGTAGCTGTCTTTCTTGGTGACGTAATTGAGCTGCCGATAGTCCACGCAGAACCGCGTGCTGCCATCTTTCTTCTTAACCAGTACAACCGGTGATGCCCACGGACTTTTGGAACTTTCAATCAGACCTTCTTTCTCCATTGCCGACACCATCTCTGCAACTTCTGTCTGCTTTGCCAATGGAAGGCGCCTAGCAGGCTGACGAATTGGTCTAGTATCACCAGTGTTTATTCGATGTTGTACCAGGTGTGTTCGGCCGTATTCTCCGTCCTGTGAGGCAAATACATCAGCGTACTCATTGATAAGATTCTCTGCCATAGTTCGCTGCTCCTGATTCAGCTCACTGGACTGGAGAATCGTCTCTCTCGTTTCCGCTGTCCAAGGTGATGGGAGAGGTTTTGGAGCATCACGTTCAGATATTGTTGCGACGGCGGTAATCGGCGTGCATTTTCCAGTCACCTCCCCTCGCCTTAGTTTGACAGTGTGTGGTATTGCGTTCAAAACTCTTACTGGAACCATGGTGTTTTTTGGTTCGACTAACGTCTTTCCCACGATGAAGTCTTGAGAATTGATAAGATAAGAGAATTGATCGATTGTGTATCTTTCCATGGTTCAAATTGAGTTAGTCTGAAATTGAGAAATGTCAAATGAAATGCAGAAAAAAATTTGACGTTTAGGTGTGGTTCACATTCAACATCGGCCCTTAAAATTTAACCACCCTTTACATAAATATATCGATATATTTCTTAACTTTTCTAATTTGTTTGTCAACCATATTTACTTTTATTACAATTGATTCGTGATCACAAATTTTAGTTCAGGGACTGTATCTGCCCAAATATTTCTCGCAATAGGTGTTATTACAAAATCAACTAAAGATCTTGTCGATTCTAAAATCCTGGTTGGTTTGTCAATTATTTGTTTACAATTGTTTTTTACTAGAATTTCGTTGATAACCTTTGTATACGTATTATTAGTAGATAGCAAATTAATATTAAAATCTCCAAACACTATTATATTAAGATTTGTGTGCAGAGCCATATCAATCCATTCAGAAAAAAGAGTACAGAATTCGCGTTCAGAGCTACTAGGTGATCTGTAGAACACTGCCACCATTTCTCGAAAGGAATTTGAATAGATTTCAACACACAAACTCCAAATTTTCATCTCAATATCTACTTGATTTATTAATCTTTATTGTAATCCTTTTTTGATATATAGACCAAACACCACCTGTATGACGACTAGTACTATCACACCACAACACCGAGTACTCTAATAGACTTATTTCTTTGTCACTTATATTTTCTGTTAAATGGGTTTCACAAAAAGCAAGGATTTCGAAACTGTTGTCCTTCACTAATACTTCAATTTCATTGAAGTTGTTTGCAAGTCCTTGTACATAAGCACACAGATAAGACAGTTGATTTGGTTACTAGTACTGAATCCGTTCTTTCAACACCTTCAATTTACGTAGAAACACAGGACAACATTTATCATTCGCTTCATGGTCACAACTAGCATTCATCCCTAAAGAATCATTCATTCTTACACAATTTGGACACTTAATTTCATGACTGGTACAATCTTTAATAGAATGTTCACCACCACCATTTCATGACAGTGTTGTCTAAATACATCCTTTTACCCAATGATTCAATCAGATTTGGCAAATTATACACATACTTTTTTTGTCTTACAAATTTGTGGCGGTGTCTTATCATTTTATCCCGGAGTGTAATTTTTCATTGCTTATTAACCTTTTTTTTTTTTTTGCGAAAATATTAAATGAAGAAGAGAATACAATAGGAAACTCTATTAGCCTGCCGATTGGGACATATCGAGTGAATCAGCAAATACGTTCCAGACAAGTCCTCCAATCACAGCCAATAGATTCGGAATGACAAGGAAGAGTGAAACTCAGTTTTAAAGATTAATCCATAGCAGATGCCAGAAAGTTTGACATGTTCTCTATGCGAAACCGCGGTGTCACCTATCATGGATCGGAAGCTCAAACTTCATGCCTCTAAATGTGAAAAAATGGGGCTAAGTATGGGAAATTTTTGGGCTAGATCTCAAATTTGAAGAAAGTTCTTCTCCTACTTTGCCTATTTACACCGACCATTATGTCAGAAAGGTTCCTTGGCTAATCAGAACTTAGAAATGATGATTTCTATAGCACACATTAAAAAAGTGGACACAGTGTGACATTTTTTTTTTTTGGAGCTTTGGAAAATTCAGTTCCGTTCAAGTTATATACCAAATTTGTGTTGCCGGTGTAGAGGGGTAGAGGGCTAGAAATTACTTTGTATTTTTTTCGAGTTAGGAGGATTCGGAAGGCCCATAAAACCCTGATTAAAGTAAAAACGTAACAAGCAACTAAAAGCATACTTTTTAATGTCAAAAGTGGCAATGAACCTACCACACCTATGACATCAGATCCGTTTGCAAAATTAACAGCAAACTTGTAAAAAATATAAGAACCATCCCATAAGTTAGACATGCCACTTCAAATACTTCATGGAAATATTTCGCCTAGAAACAGCAGGTATTCATTATATGAATTCACAAGAGTGGTGGAGGTATAAAATACAAATTCATATTTTTATTACCATATTGCGCGGCACCACATGTTCACCTTCCTACAATCCACGAAGGCATTTAACATTCCCTTATGAATTCGAACCTCTTCCTGGCTTCCACTTCATCCAATATTACGCATATATTTCTTCAAAATAACACAACTTAATAAGATTTCCATTCAATTTCCTCCCATCCCACACGCAAGTCACAGTTGCTGGCCTAAACTTGACTACGCAAAGGGTTCCGAATCAATTCTTATATAAAAAAAAAAAAAAAAAAAAAAAATTAATAAAAGAAAACTGAAAAGATGTGGGTTACGTTACATTTTTGCCACGCGTCATCACCTATGTGGAAAATATTCAATCGCAAACCACAATCAACGTTACACTACTATACCACCCGCCTTGTCTTTGACCCAAAAAACCACACCGGTCGGTGGAAGTTACGAGTATGAACGACAATCTTCGAGTTAGGAAAAAAAAAAAATTAAATAAATTTAACATGGCAAGGACATTGGTCTTATTTTTCCTTCTGATTTTCTGCCATCGGCTACAATTTGTGTTCCTGTCGACTCCGATATTGCACGGTTGCAAAAACTTACCAGAAAAATAAAAAAACTGCACAAAGGAGCTCTCCTAATAAATCATTATATGAAAGCAGTCCTGGGACGACGTACAGGACTTTTTTTTCTTCCAGTTTTTCTTTTCGTCCTTGGTGGCCTTTATTTTCGTTAGGAAGGCATTTATGGAAAATGCCATTTGAGTTGAGCTTTATTCATATGTGCCCTGATTTTTGGAGAAGCCAAAAAAAAAAGAGTGTATCCCAGTCATATGTGCCCACAGTCACACACACTTTCACCTATTACGAGTATAAGAAAGGACAAAAGCCCCCAAACGGCCGACGGTAGTTATTTATCACCCTGGTAATTTTCTAAGGAATGCATAAGGAACTTGGTCCATTGGCTTGCCCTTCATTTTCTCCCTCTCTCTGTGTGAGAAGTTTCTTTCTTCCCCAAAGGAGTAGGAGTTTGTGGTGTATGCACGTAGCAAAGTATACCTATATGTTGCCAGAAATGGTGGAATAAATCTCAGATGTGAATATTTTCACTCTCCGTCCAATTTTGGAAAGCAACACACACAACAATGCCGAACGGAAGCAATAATTTGTTTGCAGTTTGCAGCAGTTTTGTGTTAGGGAAAGGAAATTTATTGCATTCAAAAGGTTCCAGGACACATTCATCACAGAAATAGGGTGTGGGTTGGATCGTACATCTGTAATAATTATTGCTACAGAGAGAATTGTTGTATAATAATGGTAAAGGTTTGATTTACAGAACAAACTTTCGCTCAATTGTGGGAACAATAATCGCCTTAAATGGTTCCCGTGATGGATCCCTGGCAATAAATTTGACTAAAGGCATTAACAGTTACGCTTTACCTCAAGTTAATGTGATGGAGGCGGTTAGTCTGGGAAATACTGACAGCTCAAAAAGCCTATTTATACCAAGTTATTCACTAAATGAATATTTTCTTCTACTTATCGTAGATATACGGTCAAATTGTGGGTGTTTCTATCGTTCTACTATATATTTCCAAACAAGTTATAGACTCGTACAGACAAAAACAAAACAAAAACGACCAAGCTGAGATGTAAGGTTCTGTATTTGCTACTCTACAGAGCACCCTTCGAGTCACGCTCTAGTTCGTAATGTATGGTACATCCGCATCCTCATTTGCCATCATCGGTTTTTATGTTTATAGGTTAGTTACGTCTTCAATGAAGACCGTAATTAAAGGAGTTGTTTTATGTCCAGGATACTGCGAAAAGAATCATTAATGCAAAGACGCAATCATTTATCGCTACAGCAAACAATATTTCACATCACACTTTACACTTTTTTATATTTATCTGAGATTTAAAACCTGAGGTACATATGTACGAGTATGTCTGTGTATTAGTCATTCGAATTAAAAATTACAAAGGGTTATTCATTTTGTGCTTTAGATTTTAATGTAAATAAAAATGTATTAAAAATTGCAGTGAAATTGAATTTTTTTTTAATGTTTTAAATTTTTTACTACGCCATTATGTACGGAATACAACATCGGTTAAATGGCCGACCTGGGAGTCTTTGCAAATTTCGATTCTTGTGAGGTAATATTCGATGACGTTTCGGCACATTTTTGGCGAATTCAGAAAAGCATTCCACACCCTCGACCATAACAAAATAGTCTTGGAAGCAGGAGGAACTAGAGGAACTATAAGCTAAGAGACTATCTCAGAGCGAGGACCTTCCGTGTAAAAATAAAAGATTGCTGCAACAGTGAATAAAAAGTGCAATATGGAGTTCCACAGGAGTCAAAACTGGGCCCCTTATTGTTCATCTTATACACCGTAATAGTATGCCGAACTGCCCTTTGTTGGAGCTCTACTAAGTAGGAAAGTGTTGCCACTATAACGGGCTGGTGACCAATGCGCAGAAGACAAGAATTATGCATATTCGCAGCCCACATTACCCAGGGACAGAAATTAGTCTTCTCTTCTTCTACTTTTCCTTACGGCGAGGTTATGATCCGGAGTCGAAGGATCAAAACCCCCCCACTTTACTGCATTCCTACTAGTCCGCCTGTGGGGTTTGCCGGTTTGACCTCTGGAAGTACTGGCAGGCTTCCCGGTTTCGGATCACTGTTCTCTCCTTTGAACATGACAATACCAACTGAACCGGTCGTGCACTATCTTGCTTGTGATGTGTTCTTTTGCATGAAGGCTTCCTCGAATTTTTGAACTTCTTATTTTATCAAGCTTTGTTACTCCTGCTGAGTTGCAAAGCATCTACATCTCAGCTGCCGTTAATTTGCCCTCATACTTTTTGTACATTATCTAGCCGTATGCGAGCGCCGGACGTATAACTGCGACGTAGAGCCTTCCTTTCAGCTTAGGGGACACTTCTCGGTCACATAAGATTGCGGAGTTTTCGCGCTACTTCATCCACAATACGCTTACGCGACGATTGATGTCATCATAACAAGTTGCTGATCATAGATCCCAGATATTTTAAGTTTTCGTTTTTTAAGGAATCACGATGATTTTCCATTATGATCCTTATAATTTGGATTACATCTGTTGTTCGATTTACCTGAGACAAACCCGCACTGGTCATCAGAAAGCCGTATTATTCTTCGACGTCTGCCATCTAATACCCGCTCAACAATCTTCATGATGTGTGCATCAGCTTAACAGAACTTTCCAGACAGAATTTAGACAGGAATTAGTCTTAAAGCTTACAATCGTACCAGTCAAACCACTGGTGATACCATAGAGGTAGTAGCTACGTATAAGTATCTTGATAGTACCATCGACTGCTACTTTTTTAGGGAAGTTCACATCAATGACCTATGAAAAAGCTGACAGGGTCTCTGTTTGAATTGGCTTGTGTGCAATAAAAGCAAATATACCACGGTCTTATTGAGTCAAGGCTCAGATATGGCATCCTAGCTTGGGGAGATGCTGTAGAAATGCACATCGAAAAACAGCAGACCATCCAAAACAATCAAACTGTTTTTGAGAAGAAACATTGCAGAAAGCAGCAGAATCGTAAGACAAATCAAGATGACATCGGCGCTGGAATATTACGATAACGATCAGTCCCGGATACCAATCTGCCACAACTTTAAAACGGGAAGACAAGCGGACGGTATCTACCATCTTCCATATAACAACAACATTTACGGCATTAGGCTTCTTTTTTTTATGTTACCACTGCACCATAGGCTGGCCGTGGTGTAGTGGTAACATCATCGCTTGTCACGCTGTTGATTCACGGTTCGAATCCTGATGTTAAGAATCATCTATTTATTTCGCATTAAATAAATAAAAAAGTCGATCACTTGCGAAAAGCTAAGTCAACTCTACTGTGAAGGCATAATACTGGCAGTAGTAGGGTAGTCATATGGCTAAAATGCAACTTGATCGTGATGATATCAGGAGGATGGAAAAAAATACTGTGAATCATAAGCAACGACAATAATAGCGAAATCCAACAAAATACTCGCCAGTTATCTGGACAGCTACCCCTGGAGTTTACAGAAACTTAATACCCCCTGAGTTTCAAACTACACCACTGTGTCTTTCTCTCTATTTCTTCCCCTTTCCGCAAAAACGCACGTGTTCATATCCCCTTTAACACGTGCAAATTATAAAAAAAAACCACGGCCACCCCTCCGGTGCCAAACATCCTATATAATCTTCCTTCCTACTTAAGAAATGTATCGCAAAAAGAAAACTGAAAGAACATTACTTAGAAGAAATAACCTAATTTACTTAAGGTGGCGCTACAGTCCGGAGTGGACCTGGGCCTCAACCAATAAGCGTCTCGATCTTTAGCTCGCTGCCTCCAGTTACGCACGCTAAATTGGTTGAGGGTCGCTTCTACTTGCGTGCGCCACTTGAGACGCGGTCTTCTTCTACTGCGCCGTCCCTCGAGCATTGTTTCGAAGATTTTACAGGTCGAAGCATTGGTGTCCATGCGCTCTACATGACCCAGCCACCTCAGTCGTTGGACGGGCTGATGTCGCTGTACAGCCAGTTCATCGTTGTATCTCCTCCTTTACTCACCATCTATGCAGACGGGATCAAAAATCACCCGAAGCATTTTCCCCTCATCCACTTTTGATAAAGTCCATGCCTCTGCGCCATAGAGTAGGACTGGAATGATTGGGGTTTTATAAAGGGTCACAGTTGTTCGAGAGAGGACTTTGCTACTCAATTGCCTTCTTAGCCCAAAGAAGCAGCGGTTGGCAAGAGGTATTTTTCGTTTGATCTCAGCGGTCGTGTCGTTGTCTTATACCGGATCCTAGGTAGTCCCTAACTACCTCAAAGATATATCTGTCTACGGTGACGTTCTGCCCGAGACGTCGATGTTGGTTGTCCTTTCTTGTTGACAGCATATACTTGGCTTGCCTTTATTGACCGTTAAACCCATTTTCGCCGCTTTCGCCTTAATACTCATGAAAACTAACATCACGCTGCGTTCTTCCGATTATGTCAATATCGTCGGCATATGCAAGTAATTGGACAGATAAGATCATATAAGAGATGTTAAGGAGACTGGTGCCTCTGTAGTTGGCGCAGTTAAGAGGGTCTCCTTTCTTGAGGATCGGGAGAACAATACTGAGGTTCCATTCATCTTCATCGGGCATACTTTCGTCCGACCATATTTTACAGATGAGTCGGTGCATGCTCCTTACCAAGTCATCGCCGGCCGCTTTGAACAGTTCCGCAGCTTGACCGTCAGCTCCAGTAGCTTTATTGCACTTAAGTTTAGATATGGCTATCTTCACTTCGTCTAGATCGGGTGGACGGAATTGTTGATCTAAATCGTCCAGGTTGAATGGTTCATTCTGCCTGACAGCGGGATTCGATTCGTCGTCGCCGTTATACAGTTTGCAGAAATGGTTCTTCCATATCCTCAGTATCGACTGCGTTTTTACTACGATGTTCCCTTGGTCGTCCTTTCAGGCTTCGGTTCGGGCCTTGTAGCCTTGACAAAGTCTTTTTATCCTTTGGTAAAACTTCCGAACCTCATTCCTGCAGAGCATCTCTCTATTTTTTTTTTTTTTTTTACCAAATTTATAAATGCATCGGGTTGGTTTAAGAACCTATACACTTCATTCCTTGGGCATCACAATGGATCTATTTATTGATCTAAGTGTGGCGTAGTTTGTCTTTCACACTCTACGTCAACCCATCAAACCTAACCTAACCTATCTCCCTATTTTCTTGATCGCGCGCTTCTGATGCTCCTTCTTTTTCGTCCTGAGAAGCCTGTGTTCGTCTTTCCTCTTCGGCTCGTAGAACTCGTACAGCTTGCGAGCAGCTCTAGTCCTTCTATGCAGCCCTGCTGTGTATGCCTCTTGTTTAGCTGCATGTGCTTGCTAGCACTCGTCGTCAAACCAGGGGTTTCGTTGTGGTGGTGTCTACAACAAGGCAGTGGTCCTAGTCAATGTTGGCCCCTAGGAAAGTTCGGACATCCATAATACTGGAGGAGTGTCTTGCGTAGATCGCAATGTGGTCAATCTGATTGACAGTTGATTGATCAGGAATCTCCAAGTTCCCTTACGAATATCGAGATGCGGGAACTGCGTACTAGCTACGACAACATTTTTCCGCGCAGCAAAGTCGATCAGCTTGAAATTTATAATTTTTTTACTTTTATACCTAGGTATACATATAATCACTTTTAATACATGTCTTTTAGGTTAAACGTCCACTTTGATAACATTTAACAAATCATTCATAAACACAATTTCCGGCAGAGAAGTCATGTGTCTTCGCAGGTAATAAAGAATATTAAGTAAAATATTTGTAAAATAAATAAAATATGAAATATGAAAATAAATACTAAATGTGAAATACTGCAGCGATAACTTCACGGGTGTTGGTTTTAAAGCTCCCCAAAAGTTTGGGGATTGTCTGCATTTTATAGTTTATTTCTCCACTTACGTAGAACTATACAACTATTTCTTTTTATTTATAGCTTCAAGTAAATAACCTGAATGATTATACTTATGCTATCATTCTTATAAGAGCTTAAGTCTAGCGTTTTTTTATTTTTTTAAAAATAACTTAACATTGAATTTCCTATTAAGGA
This sequence comes from Pocota personata, assembly GCA_963082735.1. Taxonomy (NCBI): domain Eukaryota; kingdom Metazoa; phylum Arthropoda; class Insecta; order Diptera; family Syrphidae; genus Pocota; species Pocota personata. The sequence goes on along the minus strand of OY720429.1, from coordinate 40,845,865 downwards.
AAAATGTGGGAAAACCTTTTCGAAGACCTTAATTTTTTTTTCTTAAAAGTTAACCTTCTCAATAAAAATCTAAAATTAAAATAACCTACCTTAATATGTCCTGGGCTGGGCCCTGACATATGATTTTCAGATCGTCAATATAAACGCCCAGCAAATGGTAAAAATACCCTTCATTTGGCCATTTCATTGGCGGGTCAGAAATCACATGCCAGGGTCCAGCCCTACTGAAACTACTCGTTGCCTTCAACCCAGTCGAGCCAAAAATATTTCTCCCGATTCAACCTGTCGACATTGACCTTATCCCTTTCAGGTATGCTTACGCAGTATCTCAATTCAGCGTTTCCATCCCCTGAGTCACCAAAAGGTTTCGGAAATACCCAGTGTTAGGGTAAAACAATCCCGACACAGTTCGTTCTGACATTGTCGATTCTGGACACAACGGAAGCATCCACTTGTCTCTTATTAGAGACGTAATGCCGAAAGACGGAATGTGCACTTTTGTGTTCATACAGGTTCGAAGATATTTTCTTCAAATAACCGAAGCTATTCCATATAAGATGGACTTATGTTCCACCATACTGGACTCAGATTGGTCAGAATTGGACGAACAAATGCTTGAGAGCATATGATCTTCACATCAGATCTCAAATAGTTGGAGTAGAAAAGGCTTTTGAATGTCATAAATGACGCTGTTGCCTTTTGTAACTGCGAATTTATGTGCTGATTGTAGTACGAAAACTTGTCCAAATGAACACCTAAATACTTCACAACACCTAAATACTACTTGACTCGATGGAAAGACCACTAAAACTCGTTATTTATAGGTTTTTCCAGTTCCGTCTCAGATCTGAACTACCGCGTCTTACTCGGGTGCAAACAGTATAGTCTCACATTTTGTTTCGTTTATCTTGAGCTTCCACTCTGAGCAGAATATTTGTAGTTTATCAAGGTTGCTCTCGAGCTCACTCTGAATTTCTTGAATTCTCAAGCCATTTGCATACAAAATAACGTCGTCAACTAGCGAATTATCCATGCCCCTCAGCATTTCAGAAACATAGATATTAAATAGGAGCGGTGCAGTAACTGTGCCCTGTGGGAGGCCATTAGTGACAAAAAAAACTTTAGCCGTACTGTATTGTCTATCTGTTACAACAAATTTCTTCTCATACACCATAGATGTAATCATCTTCACAAGATGATTCGGAAATTCATATCGCAAAAGTGTATATAATAACCCGTTGATCCAGATGGTGTCGAAGGCTTTTTCGATATCTACTAGGCAAGCAGCTGTACATCATTTGGCGTTTAAATTCCAGTTGACATCTGAAATCAGTTTCGTAACTGCTAAGTGTTCTCTTGAACCCAAATTGGTTCCGCGGTGAACACTTAGCAGTGTCTTCACATTTCTCACGAGAGATTTCAGCCTTTGCAGTTCTAAAGTGAACGATTCATCTTGGAACTGACACCGTATTCGATTTATCTGAGCGATCAAAAAATGTTTGTAAGTTTGTAACGTTTGTACGTCACGGTGCTCTTATGCTGCATTGGAATATCTACACGTCGTGTGTGTCTTCAATCTGAGGACAACAAAAGTTGGTTATCATTTGACCATAGTGCAAAGAATTCACCGTAAAATGCACGTGTAAAAAAAATACGGCCCGATCACACCAACAGTCTACACCGCGCACCAAACTGTGGCGGATGCAATGGACTCTCAACGATCACATTTGGTTTCTCAGAACCCCAAATTCTACAATTTTGTTTATTATGGTCATCATCACTGAAGAAAATTTTGTTCGAAGGATCGGCATCAACTTATTGATATTTTAGCACCCAATCCGCGTATGTTCTGCGCATTCTATGGTCATTCTATGGTAAGGTGTAACAATTTGAATGCGTTGAACTATGGCTAAGTGGTGGATATTGTAAAATGGCGAGGCAAGGACTGACTACCTGTGACTATGGATGACAGATGGATTTGATAGATGTCATATGTCAGGGTTATACAATAAGACTTGACCATTACGGTAAATATTTTATAATTTTACTCTTATACTGCTTCAGATTCTATGAAACTCATGCGTAAACCAAATTTCACTTTCCTAGATGAAAATTTAAATCCCAAAAAGTGGTGGCACATGGACGGACGGACAGACAGACAAGGCTAGATTTTTTTATAGTTACATATTTGAATTTAGCAATAATTTAAAAATAATTTAGTAATAGAAATGAGTCTATGTTTTGAGGATATGAAAGGGTAACTTACATTAACCCTTCAGAGGAGAATTTGCTTAACACATTCTGATAAGATCTGCGGAGGTATTGCATACCGTAAATATTAAAATGTTTGCAGTCCAACACTAGGCATTTACAGACATATATGTAGTGCACCTTTTGTAAAAAGAAAATATATAAAATACATTCAGTTTTATGACCTACATACCAATATATATATATAGGTGCTAGGACATCCTGTGTATCGTTTCAGATTTTTTTTTTTTTACTTGACTTAATGTTGAGTTCATTAGTACTGCGTGACGTAAAGAACACAGTCTGCTTCAGTACATGGGGGATGATTATCAATAAATTATCTACGAGCCTATTAATAAGTATGAATGTAAAAAAGGAAGGAAAAAAAATTAATAATTGCCTGAAGTACGTAATTAACTCCCTTTTCCCAGTCAACTTCAACAACTAACATCATTTTTTCATAATTAGTACCTAATCCACTTTAATAGCTGAAATATTCACTTAAATGTCATTACGTTTCATTTAATTTATACTTTTTAAGAAACTTTCGAAATGTCAATATTCACATTAAATAATAAAAATGATTCAAAAATTATAGTTACCTGTGTAATTAATGGTTGAATAAAAAAAATAATAAAAAAATCAGACAGGATAGTTAAAATGCATAAGGAGTGGATAATATGATACCCTACAGTACGGTGACCAACCGTCCCGGTTTGCCCGCGACAGTCCCGAGTTTTCTTTTTTCCTCATACTGTACGAACAAGTGTCCCGTTTTTACTATTTTGTCCTGGTTTTGTCCCGTTTTTATTTCATTTATATTATTTACACAATCAATTTTTATTAAAAATACAATTTAACATTGGCTATAAACTGCAAACGTACCCTTAAGTAACCATACAGAGCGATCTACTACATTAGCAAGCATTTATTTATTTTTGCAAGCCCTCTGAACGCACACATTCAGCTTTTCAAACTCCATCTTGTCATATGTCATTATGTCCCGGGTTTTGCTCGGCGAAATATGGTCACCGTACCCTACAGCCACCTTCAACCTCACCACTAATAATTTGGGTGTGGCGTTGTGAAGTTATTAAATCAAATCCTTCTACACGGAGGATATTTCCGCGATTTTTAACAGATTTCAAAGAGAGAACTGTTTCCACAACCTTTCCTGAAAGAAAGTAAGTGGGTTTGGCTGTCACCATATGTAACCGTAGTTCACGGATTCTAATCAGGTATTCGCAATTAGACTTAATGATGGTTAAGTCTAATTGCGAATACCTAATATATAGGTTTGAAAAAGAAACACCTCTTTTTTACATAAGCGCCCGCAGTTTGCGTTGGCAAACACTCCTATGAAATCAATATTTTTCAATTTCTAGCAAACGGAAATTTTTTGTAAAGTAGGTAGATTTCAAAAATTTTTACACTTATACTTCTTCAGATTATAAGCCTTTTTATCATTCTATCGTAAAATTGAAGGGCCATAATGTAGTGATATACAGACAAACGGATGGGCGGACGAACATGGCTAGATTGACATAACTTTTGATGCTGAAAAATATCCGAAGCAGTACAACTACTACCACTATTTTAATTAAATTTTCTTTTTTTTTCAATATTTTTGCTAGAAACTGAAGAATAATATCTATGTAAAATATGTGGACGCCCACGGCCACTTTTTCAGGCATTTTCTTAAAAAAAAAAATATGGTAAACTGGGGCACATTCGTCGTCTAGACACATTCGTCTTTGCAATTTTCTCGAAAACTATGGTCTGTAAACGCATAATTTAAAGGACGAACGGACCCTTTTGTAAACCTATGCCTTGTGTTGTAGTTTGACAGTTCTAGTTAGTCGGCAAAAAGAGTTAAAACTAATTGGGTTTTTTTTGTGTCTTCAGTGTAATTTTCTACTTCTAGTAGGTAAGCATTTTTTAATATTAGTTTTTTGCAAAAATCAGTGAAATTTTGTGAGGAGTATTTATAAATATTCGTCTTTAAGTTGAACAGGATGAATTTGCAATTCATAAATTTGTTATTGTTAAAAGAGTTGATAAATAGAAATTTCCTACATCGGGGCACATTCGTCGTTTAAACCAGTGGTAGATTCGGCAGCTGACAAATGTACTCCGAGGATGTTATTTATACAAAATTATTTATGTTTGTGTATTCTGTTGTAGATATGGTTCGTAATTACAAAAAAAAAGACTGACAGAGTTAACATAAGAGAAGATCTAGTCAAAAAAATGATTGCCGATGTAAAAGACGATCGGGAAACTATAACTTCAGCTGCCTTGAAGTACGGTATAAAACGAAGAACGTTACAATCCAGAATTAAAAAGGAGGACCCTTTGAAATTAAGTAATTTCGATTCAGATTATCAAGAAAGGCATGATATTCAATCAAAGTATACGTCAAACCAGGTTTCAACAAAAACCCAAGAAGAAGAGATAGTCGTATACTTAAAAACTACCATACGTTCAGAAAGTTGGTTTTTGAATATGTGACCGGAAATTCAATAACTCATTCAAAAAATTGGGATGACGGCAAAGCAGCTACCGAGGACTGGCTCTTTGGTTTCTTAAAAAGAAATTTTCTCTGCGAAAACCAGAAGGGATAAACATAGCCAATGTGACGAGCCTCAGCTGTTGATACTTTCTTTGAGAATTTAAAAGCATTGTACAAGAAACATTCTTTTGAACCAAAGGACATTTACAATTTGGACGAATCCGGTATATCCACGGTGTTGAAGAATACCAAAGTATGCTTTTCTATTTTTTTTTTTTTCGTGTACGGTCAATTTATTTTGCATTTTTAGGTACTTGCTCAGAGAGGTCAGCGGACAGTTTGCCAAATATCATCGGCTGAACGCGGAAGCTTGGTTACAATTGTAGGAGTTCTGAATGCAATAGGAAATCATCTTCCACCTGTTTACGTTTTTCCGAGACAGCTATATACTGACAGGTTTTTGAATGGATCATTAGCAGGCACGCTGGCCTTAGTCAGTAAGAGTGGGTGGATGACTTCTGAGTTGTTTGTAGATGTTCTGAAACATTTGCAACGCCATACAAACTGTTCTAAGGAGCGACCTATTCTATTGTTATTGGATAACCACTCATCTCACTGCAGCCTCGAAAGCATTAAGTTTTGCAGAGAAAATGGAGTTTGTTTACTACCCTTTCCACCTCATACTTCACATCGTCTTCAACCGATCGACGTCTCAGTATTTGGACCTTTAAAAAAATTCTGCCGATCATTTTTTAATTATTTCTTATGCGCTACCCAAGGGAAACAGATCACTATTTATGATTTGGCCAAATTAACTAACCAGCCATTCCTGAGATCATTTTCAGCAGAGAATATATGCAGCGGATTTAGAAAAACTGGAATTTATCCCATTGATTCACAGGTTTTCCAACAGGAAGAATTTTCAATGGAACTAGACACAGAAAATGAGTCAAATAACGATAATAACGATGCTATAGAAGATCTTTGCCACAAGAATAAATTGAACAGAAACAACAGCCAAGTACCCTATCAATTGTATCACCTAAAGTGATACGTCCAATACAACGCTTAACGGCTGCAAAGAAAACTTCCAGGAGCGGATCTTTTCGAATCTTAACAGGCTCCACAGAAAAACGTCGGGCAGAAGAAAACGAAGCCAAAAATAATTTAAAGCAAGTAAAACAAATCGAAACAGTGAAAAAGATTGTGCAGTTTCTATCAAAACTTATACAACACCAGCAACAAAGTGAAAATCGGAAACAATTATTCAGAAAAAAAAAACGTATGAAAGCTCCTTCTTCAGACGAAAGTGAAAGTGACGTTGACGTTCAATACGCTGTCAGATCAGTCAGCTGACCCTTTGTAGACGATTCAAGTATTAGTGAAACTGAGGAAATGCAAGTTTCCAAAAATAATTTGGCTGATAACGACTCTGTTGCCGTAGGAGACTTTGTTCTCGTGAAGTTTATTGGAAATTTAAAAAAAACAAGCCTTTTATGTCGGCGAAATCATTAAGAAATTTTCCGCAATTAAGCGTAAGTTATCTCCGAAGAGCTAATATTGTTGATTGGGTTTTTGTAAAACCCCAAATTGAAGACATTTCTTTAACACTTAAAAGTGAAATAGAATTGAAACTCCCTACTCCCTAATCCAACATCGACATCCCGCAGTCGAACCAAATATTGCTTTAATATTGACATATCTAATTATTACATTAAGTAACGTTCATGTGAAACTTTTGAAACTCTTTTAATTATTTAGTTCCTTATGTGTTTTTTTATTTATTTTGTTCTTAATAAATGAAATTTTATTTTTTGTTATGAATTGCTGTTATGTTTGTTTATGTTTGTTTATGTTTGTTTATGTTTGTTCATGTTTGTTTATGTGTTTATGAAATAAATAAAATTAATACAATCAATAAATTAAGTTTTGAGTACTTTTTGTGGTACAAAGCATTGGCGCCGAAAGTGCCCCAGGGCCGGGGCACATTCGGCGAAATGACTTCTTTTATTAAAATAAAAAAAATAAAAAATACCTTGAAGTTATACGAAAAAGTTTCCTTCTTCAGATTAAAGACAAAATATCAACGTTTTACACAATGCCTTAAACTTTAGAAAAAGTACGATAGTTAAGTTCTTATGATGCTTTACCATACTTTTCAAAGCTATTTACGGAGAATATCTCATTAGAATCCGTGAAGTTCGGTTACGAATGGTGGCAGAGAATCTTATTTCGTTGTACAAAAACTGATATCTGATTATGAATAAGTTTCTTCAGCACTTTGGACAAATAAGGTAGGATCGTAACTGGTGTGTACTCAGTCATAGAGCAAGCTGATGCCTTCTTTTTCAGTGTCGAAATAATTTTTGCTAATTTCCTTGAACCTGGGAACCTGGAAGTCGTTATTAATTTATTGAAGACATGGGTCACAACCGGAAGTATGAAGGGGAGTGACAAACAAAGAGTGGATACCATCCAACAGCTTTAGACTTAATTCAGATCATCGTTAGGTAGGTAGGTAGGTGTGGTTGTGACAGCATGCCATGCTGAAAAATAATTATCACAAAGGCGCCGTTTTAATACCAGAACTCAAGTGACCTAATTTGTTGTAAAAACTGACGTTGGACTTGTGTGAAAGGAGAGAAAAGATTATTTAAATCCACCCCGTGGCATTGAGGAAACTGATGCTTGTCTCCACTAGCTCACTAATATTATCAAAAAGGTGTCTGCCAAGTATACGGTGTCTGACCCTACTAAGGGCCGGACACTTACAAAGGAAGTGAAGGATTGTTTCAGGCTCGTTGGCCATATTGCAGCTACGACAAAGTGCATTAAAAGTAATGCCCAGTCTGGCTGCGTGAACCCCTATGGGCCAATAGCCAGTGCTAATTGCCAGAACTCTCGGTTTATGTTTAATAGCTCTTGTGCTCTGCGCCAGTTATACTTGGGCCACATCTGCCTGGATATGACGCAGTTCTGCAACCCTCGCCATCTACAACCAGCCTCTGCAAGGAAATAAGTAAAGATTCTACCCTTAAGGGCCCCTAACAGAATGTTGACCTCCTCCGCACGGGAGCAATCAATCATCAGCCCTTTCGTTTCCGTCAATGTTACTATGACCAGGCACCCAGATGAGGCTGATCATAGACCTATGACCGAGTGCGACAAGCTCCTCCTTGCATTGTTCAACAAGTTTGGAGGAGGAAGCCGCAGATACGATGGCTTTAATAGCGGCCTGGATATCAATGGAAATGGCTATGGTGTTAAGTTGTATCGATGTATGTTTGAGGAGACGACAAGGCTCTCGTACAGCAAGAACTTCCGCCTGGAATACGCTTCATGAATTGGGTAGACGGAGTGAACTAGAGATATTGAGGGATTCAGAGAAGATTCCCGCCCCTACCCCGCAGTCCATTTTCGACCCGTCAGTGAAAATGGTTGTTTTGAACTCGTTAGTCACCGTGCCACATTTCCATTCCGCCCTGGAAGGGAATCTCACAGTGACATCATTGCGAAAATTCACCCTGGGAATTATGTAGTCGGTCGAATTCGCCGCCAACTCCCGAGGTAGCAGATTAAGGATGCTGTTGTGGCCGTAGAGACTATCATACCAGCTACCCGTTTCTCTTAATCTAACCGCACTACATGCTGATATGTACTTCATATGAAGATCGAGTGCTATAAGGTGAAGGATTACGTTCAAGGCTTTAGTTGGGCATGTTCTCATCACCCCTGTAGCACCTAGAGCCGCAGTCCTTTGTACTTTGTTGATGAGTTTGGTAATGATTGCTTTCTTAACCGCCGGCCACCAAACTAGCGATCCATAGGAAAGAATAGGGCACACCACCGCAGTATATGTACATCCAAATGACCATCTTCGGACGGAGTCCCCATTTCTTACCGAATGTTTTGATACAAGCATAAAAAGCCACACAGGCTTTCTTTACTCGCTGTTCAATGTTAAGCTTCCAGTTTAATTTAGGGTCGAGTACCACACCTAGGTACTTAGCACTAGATGACAACGAGAGTAATTGGTTATTAAGCCGTGGAGGCGTGAAAGCCGGTATTTTGGTTTTTGTGGTAAAGAGCATCAGTTCAGTTTTGCTGGGATTGACGCTAAGTCCACATCCAGTGGCCCATGTGCTAATCTTCCATAATCTCCTGATCACAGAAGGAAACATCCCCGATACCAACACTACCACATCATCCGCATACGCGACAACCTTGACTCCGTCTCGGTCAAGCCTACACAGAATTTTGTTGATTACCATAAAATAAAGAAGAGAAGAGATAACCCCAGTACTAACGTTATTGAAAGCACCTTTAACATCTAAAAAGGTGATAAGAGTAAATTGTTTGTAGTGTATTGTCTTTTCTATCGTACGCACAACTTCATGGAGCGCCATCTCAGTCGATCGCCCCTTAGTGTACGCATGCTGAGATTTTGATAGAAGGGATGTATCTATTGTATTACGGATGTGCGTATCTAATATACGTTCCAACGTCTTAAGGAGGAAAGATGACAAGCTGATGGGTCTGAAAACCTTTGCAGATTCATGCCCCCGCTTCCCTGCTTTCGGAATAAACACAACACGAACACGCCAACAACTCAGGGGGACGTGGTTTAGAAGAATACAGCTTCAATAGATCGAAACTAGCCAAGGGACCACCTGATCCAATGTTTTTTGCAGCATTACCGGGAGTATGCCGTCAAGTCCAGCCGATTTATAGGGAGAGATGCTGGAAATGGCCCAAGATGTATTAACCTCTATAACTGTTGTCCTAATGTCGTTCCAAGATGAGGATTGCACATCTTGAGGACAAATTGAGTGAGTAATCTCATTTTTGCACCCTGGAAAGTGAGTTCGCATTAAAAGCTCCAGAGACTCGCTAGAGGAATCCGTCCAAGTCCCGTCCGGCCTTTTGATAAAGGACGGACTGGAGAGTTCCTTGGATAGGATCTTACTCAGTCTGGCAAAGTCCTTAATGGTTTCAATGGACTGACAATAGTCCATCCAAGCCAGAGACTTGGCGCTTTTAATGGATTTCTTATATTCTTTTAGGCAATCGTTATATGGTTGCCAAAGCTTGTGTCGATAGCAGACATTGAAGATTTCTCTGGTAATCTTCCTAAGATTAGAAAGATCTTCGTTCCACCATGAGGGAAATTTTTTCTTACTGAATTTAATAGGGCACGAAACCTTAAAAGCCGTACCCATGGCATGGGTTGTGATCTTGTCGTCAAGTTCCTTGACTGATTCGATTTTCCCGCCGGGTGTTCTGCGAAGTTTAGATTTGATAACCTGACCAAATTTGCACCAGTTAATTCTCTTAGGGTTTCTAAATGGCTTAGGTGCCTCGACCTCGAGGCTAACATTAAAGATTATCCATTTGTGATCAGACAGAGATGAACGATCGGATACCCGCCAATTAGTTACTCTAAGGTTGTCAATATTGGTCTTGAGTGTAATGTCCAAGACTTCCTCCCAACCTTTGAAATTATCCGAACTCGGAAAGACAAAAGTTGGTTTGTTACCCACATTACAGACAGAAATGTTGGACATCACAAGGAAATCGAATAAAGACTCACCGCATCTGTTGATTTCCGAGCTGCCCCATAGCGTATGTCTGGCATTCGCATCGCAGCCTAAAATCAATTTGCAATTTTTCTACGCGATCGCTGATGTTAACTGTTGTACCTCCTCAGGCGGTGACGGACTGTCTCGATCCATATAAGCTGAGGAAATAAAAAGAGTGTCAGTTACAACCTCCAATTTAACTACAGTTAAATCGGCAGAGCTAAAATTAGGACATAGAAATACATTTATATGTTTTTTAGCTAGGATGCAGGTCCTAGGTTTATTACTAACCTGGTTAATGGTATTGTAGAAGATGTTGTACCGGTTGTCCTTCAGCCCTTTAACGACTGAACCTTTCACCCAGGGCTCCTGAATAAGGCAAATGTCGATGTCTTCCTCGCCTAGAAAAACACGCAGAATATAATCTGCGCGATCTTCAACATTTGGAATGGTGGAGTTGGTAATGGCGTCGACGTTAGTGGATCCAAATCCTGGTTTGTGTTTATCCGACTATTAGGTCCATTCTGGTTTTAAATGAGTTTTGAATTACCTTCTTTCTGTTTTCAGAAACAACTTTGTTTTCGGATAGATGCACCTGCCGAGTTTTAAAGGGTAGTCTGTATGAAATATGGAACAAACATTCCAAACAACTTATCCAAGAATGAAGGGTGGAAAGTCCAAAACCGTAATTTTCTTACCTGGGTACATTTTTGCTGATTGCTTCCTTGTTCATCTCCTTAGGAGCTGCACCACAAATGTAACATTTTGCTGCGGCATGGGTTCCTGATAAAACGTTACATACACTGCCGTCGACCATAGAGAACAGCATGGTATATGAAACTTCTATAACTGCTACACTTTTCGAAAAGGAACACCCTGCAAGTTTATTGATCAATTTATTCATCACAACTTTTCTTCCTCCTGCACAACTTTTGCGCTTTCCTTAGTAAAAGAGAATTTGATAGACTTGCAGTGCAGCGTTGATGAAGAATGAGGATTTTTCCAAACATCAGTACTGCTAAAGTTGTCTACCAGTTTAAGAAGACAAGACCCAATGAAAAATAGAAACCTAGAGCTTCCATCAAAACCCCACTTGCATACTAAGATTGTGGTTGTACTTTGCTCTTTCTTAGCTACTTCAAGAATACTTTCGGCAGTTCTGTCTTGGAGTTCTTGGAGATCGACTGAGGGTGTTGTCTCTGTTATTTCCTTTTTCCTAGGAAATAACGAGTAGTTGTTTTTTAATTTTTTTAGGGCGAAATAGGGAAGAACCTTTTATGGATCGTGTTTGGAGGATAATGCTACTAGTCATTCAATTGACTTACACAAATTAAATTCAAATATAAAAGTTTTCATGTCGCCGCCGGATATGGGATTTACTTAAATTTTCAAGAGATTGTATCTTAAGCATACTCTGCCATGCTAGAAGCAATCGACTGTGATACCAAACCAACTCTTCGGGACTTTTGGTGGAGCAACCGCGTTATTGATGCAATACGAAACATTAAAACTTCATCGTTTGACGTAAAACTGTAAAAATGCGTTCAGAAAACTCCAAAAGATAGTGCTACACCAGAAATAAGTACGGATGAGTTGGTAAATTTCCGAAGGCTAGTTAAAGGTGAAGGCTTAAAACGACTGAAGTGGAAGTAATATTCAGGAGGTAATCGATGAGCATATCGTTGGATTGTCAAATGTTAACAAAGAGAACGTCACTGAGAGAGTGGTGAAACTCTTCAATGATGGTGTTGGCGAGCGTATCATCTCTGCTGATCTGGACCACTGTTACATCAAGAACAGCAGGAATAAGGAGAACAAAGTGGTATGTGTTAAATTCTCCTCGTTGTCGAGAAAAGAAAGCATATTGAGTAAAGTGCGATCACAAAAGATCAAATTGAGCTCAAATATGTACAATGATCAAAGCAGCAACAACAACAGGAGAATATTCATCAATGACTCGCTCACCTATTACACTCGTTCACTCCATGTAAAAGCTAAGCAAATGAAAGTTGAAGACAAACTGAAATATGTCTGGGTGAGAAAGGGTACAGTACTAGTCAGGAAGAATGAAGGCGATAAAATTTCTAAAATTTATTGGTTTGAGGACTTTTCAAAAATTATAACTTAATTTTTTCCTCTTAATATTTTTACTTTCTAATGTCTATTCCTTTAAATTTTTTTCCCAGTCCTCATAACCATTCCAATATTGTTAATTCTAATTGTTTTTGTATAGTTCATTCTGAATTAAATTGTACATCTAATTTCCAAGTAATTCATCAGAATATTAGAAGCATTAGAAAAAATTTTGATTTGTTCTACTCGCATCTCTCTTGCCTGGATCACTTACCAGATATCATTTTTCTCTCAGAAATATAGATTTTTAGCAATAAAAAAAATAACTACTCCATTCCTAATTATACATTTGCAGCAACATGTAACGATACTTATTCCTCGGGAGGTATCGCAGTTTTCTTTCGTAGTGACTTAAAGTGTTCTATAAGTAATTTCAATTTGCTCAGTGCTGATATTATAAGTGTGGATTGCGTAATTTCTGGTGCTCGTTATTGTTTCACTGGTGTTTATAGGTTCCATAGCTGTTCCGTAAATGTGTTTTTGAATGAATTTTCTGTTTTTCTGGATAAACAAAAGTGTAGCAACATGGTTTCATTAGGTGACTTTAATATTGATTTACTCCAGAACTCAATTGTGGATACATATTTGTCTACTTTGTCGTCCTTTGGTTTTGAGTCTGTAGTAAATGAATGTACACGTATTGACAGTAACTCTTGTTTAGAACATATATTTATTCGACAACACAAAAATAACCTTATTAGTTACCGTTCTGCAAATTACAATCTGAAAATAACTGACCATTGCTTAATAACAATCCAATTTGATTTCAAACTTCAAAAACATAAACAATCGTATGTATGTTTCTGAATTTCAGATAATTGATTTTGTTGCCTTACGTAGAGTTTTGACCTTTGAATCATGGCATGATGTCTATGTAGCAAATAATCCATCCACTGCTTTTGATCTATTTCAGTCAAAGCTCCAATATTATATTTCTAACTGCGTTAAGAAAAAAAGGAAAAGTATACACAAATTGAAAAGACTTCAACTCTGGATGAATTCTCGTTTGCTGGAAAAAATTTTGAAAAAAAAATCAAACTCGTATTCGTATCACCAAACATCCTAACAATGCAAGGCTTAAAACTTACTATGATAAACTATGTCATGAGTTAAAAAGAGAGATCCCTATTTGTAGAGATTCGTATTATAGTTCTATGCTTGCTAAACATATTGGTAACACCAAAAGGGAATGGGATGTGGTTAACAATATATTGAATAGAAAAAAACCAAACGCTGAAATTTATTTAAATCAAAATGAAGTAACCATATCTGACCCTTTTATAATAGCCAACATGTTTAACAATTATTTCACTAATTTGCCTACTCCAGTTAATAATCCCTCGATTTCATCTGCATGCTCGTTCGATAAAGCAATTATACGCGAATCAATACAAACAAGGAGTTTTTTCTTTGAACAAATTACCGCGCTAGAGGTACATAAGATAATCATGTCTCTGAAAACGTCTAATTCAACTTCATATGATTGCATTTCTAGTAGAATCCACAAAAAAGTATCCCTTCTTGTTTCTGACGTTTTAAGCTATATTTTTAACTTTAGTTATAACGATGGTATTTTTCCTGATTCACTTAAGATGACAATTGTGATCCCATTACATAAAAAGGGTGAGACTACCATATTAAACAACTATCGACCTATTTCACTCTTGTCAGTTTTTTAAAAAATTTTCGAAAGTTTTAAAAGAATAATGCTGTCATACTTAGATAATTAAAATGTTTGCAGTAATTTTCAATATGGTTTCAGAAGTAGTAAATCTACGGAAGATGCTATGCTAAAACTTTGTGGTGAAATCTATACAAGTGTTAACGAAAACAAAACCACTGCAGCTTTATTTATAGACATTACAAAAGCCTTTGATACGGTTGATCATGTGCTCCTGCTTAATAAGTTATATAATATAGGTTTTAGAGGTTCTGCACATTCTTGGCTTAAATCCTATTTAAGTGATCATAAACAAAAGGTTGAAATTGGTACTCATTTGAGTGCAACCTGCTACACTAACCTAGGTGTACCCCAAGGATCGGTCCTAGGCCCTATTTTATTTGTAATATATGTCAATTCCCTATTTGTTCAACCCTTCAAAGGCAAAATTACCTCATTTGCTGACGACACTGCGTTATCTTATTCAAATTAAAACCATTTTGATTTGTATGCAGATGTCAATCATGACCTAGAAGTTCTTCGTAAATGGTTCAGTTCCCATAAACTGTCTATCAGTGACAAGACAAAGTTTATGTTATTTAACATCTCGAATAAGACTATCATGTACCATGCAACTTCTTGTTTAAAATTTCCTCCTTACAATGACTACAATCATGATATGTGTTTTGTCTCCTTTAATTATGTTGCAAGTTGCTCTGATAATTGTTTTACTGTTGATTATGTAACGTGTTTTAAATATTTAGGTATAATTTTGGATCAACCCATCTAAAGCAATATCTTAATGTTGTCGTCAGACAGATGTATCATCTAAGTCTTTACTGCAGTTCAAGATTACTTACTTTAGTGTACAATGGTTTATTCAAATCTAAGCTCCAGTATGGAATTTCGTGCTGGGGTGGTACGCACTTTGTTAAAATTGAACCTCTACTTTTAAAACAAAAACACATAATACGTTTAATTCTCAAAGTAAATCGTAGGACTTCTACTTTTGAACTATTTAAAAATCTTAAAATACTTCCTTTACAACACCTGTACTTTTATGAGGATGGCCGTGGTGCAGTGGTAACATCATCGCTTGTCACGCTACAGGTTCACGGTTCGAATACCGATGTCAATTATCATCTATTTATTTCGCATGAAATAAATAAAAAGTCGATCAATTGCGAAAGCTTATGTGAACTCTACTGCGAAGGCATAGCACTGGCAGTAGGGCGGTCATATGGCTAAAATGCAAGTTGATCGTGATGATTACATCAGGAGGACGGAAAAAAATACTGTGAATCATGAGCAACGACAAAAGCAAAAACAAACAAGCTCCCCAGTTATCTGGACAGCCTCCCTTGGAGTTCACTGAAACTTAATACCAGCTGAGTTTCAAACCAACTACACCAATCTGTCTTTCTCTCTGTCTCTTCCCCTTTCCTCAAAACGCCCGTGTCCTAAAATTAGTATAAGCGTATTCATAACCCCTTTCACACGTGCAAATTATAAAAAAAAAATAAAAAATAAGGTCTTAAAAATTTTCTTACAGAAATCCGATTATACTGCCGCCAGATTATATGGCAACTACAATTTGCGAGTCAATAACTTAAATTACATGAAATTTAAATTTTATTTTACTACTACTTGTCGATTATTTAACAAACTTCCTGAGGGTCTCAGATGCGAGAAGAAGAAATCAATATTTTTAAAGCATATTAAACTTTGGCTTTTCTCTTTTAACCATGAAACTATTGAACATTTAATTAGTCCACTATTGTAATTGTAATTGTAATAACCCATTTATTTTCTCTTGTAATTAATTTTTCTCTTATGTATTTTTATATAAATATCTATCTAAAATTTATTCACATGAATTCCCCATCTTTAATTATTTTTAAATCCTTTTGCTATGGTGCATTCGCCTCTTGTTCTTCTGACAACAGAATGCCCTAACTATTTCATTGAAATAACATACACTCTTCTTTGTATATTATGAATTGTAGCTTACTTATAAGTTTTTTTTATATAAGTTTTTTTCATTAAATAAATAATAAAGAATTAAGAATAATAAAGCATGATACAGAGTTGAATATTGATGATCTGATGGAATTCTATCATCTCAAAAATTTGCAGCACCTTTCTTCAATCCTAGAAAATGCAAAAAATTATGTGGATAAGATCGATTCAAATATTCAAAGGACTGGAGGAAACATTTTTACCCTTTAAAACAATTTTGGTGGAAAAAATGCGTGAAGTTAAGCAACCTAGCATTTTAAAGTTTTTTTTGCATCGGATTGAGTACACCCACCATATGAGCACACCCACCATATCGCAGTCATAAATATTTTGTTTAATTTAATACAAACACAAATTTTCACTGCTTTTATTTTTCATACTCTATTTAATGCATGTTTAATACAAATAATTTAATAAAAGAACGTTTTACTTTGCTTTTCTTTCCTCTGGAACAGAACCTTGTATTTCACTCCTGTTTTTCTAGAACACATCCCTCGCGAATAACAGGGGTTCAGTGTACTTTCGATTACCTATCTCAAAACTATCCGTTACTAATGATTCAAAAATGTTATTTTTATTCATATCCTTAAAATGAAAGACCTTCGCAGACATCCAAGGTCACACGTCTTTCTCCGTTCTATACAACTCTGCTCATGAGTGTTTTTCCCCTATCACTTACCATTTCCGAATAAAATGAGGTGAACTTTTCAATAAGCTTACCCTGTATTTTACCGTAAGGCCAAAAGGAGGTTGCAGTGTTAAGTGCTACGCATTGGAGGCCGCCCTTGAATCAAGTATAAAAAAAGTATAATATCTATACATCCATATGTAGTATTCGTTAGCCCTGCTCTAGGAGAGATTTTTAATGATGTCGACGTTCATTTCATTCAACAGTCTTTCTACTTTTCAAAAAAGAGTTTTATGTACAGTAAAAAAAAAAAACGTCCCGCTTTCATGTTGTGATTATCTAAACAATGAATGAGACTTCATGAAAGTTGTCCTTTTTTTGCGAATTTCTGCTCACAGCTATTGTTTGCAAATTCCACACCAGCAACAATTAAGTAAGTACGTTATTTTGTTTATCATGGTGTAACTTGTGTCATGGGCTTTAGGCGGTCGAATACTTTGTAAACCAATTTTGATGAATAATCGTGATGATGCTCGAAGTGATGTCCTGGCAGGTTCCACGATTTAAACAATTTATTTTTATTTGTTTTTGAATTTTTTGTTCCTTTTAAAATCCTGCCCTTGGGTGTTGTTCTCAAATTTTTAATGAGAAAAATTATGAGGTATATGTATGAAGGTATGTGTCTTCATATATTTAGTACATATGTATATATTTAGTTGGCTATTTTGGTTGAAAGTCCAGTGACATTGTCTGAAACTGAGCTATATTTAGAAAAAAATACAGAATTTTCTTCATTCCACTTCAGACCTTAGAAAAATATTTGTCTTCGCTATTGGTAAGGAAAATAATTTAGAAATTGCTTGCTAGTAATAAAAATACGAAGAGCGATACCTTGTTGCTGGCTACAGACCGGGCATTCAGGCGCTTCTAAATTGTGCGGAAAATCTTGTCACCGACAAGGAATTGTGGATGTGTTTAAACAGCATTTCCAGCAGCTGCTCAACGGGCAAGTCCAAGAGAGAGTGATAGGGTATGATGAAAACCCAGCTTCAGTCGATGATATAGTACTTCCACCCAGTTTAGAAGAAGTTGGCAAAGTTTTGAGGAGGCTGAAGAACAATAAAGCCGCGGACTCGGACGGCTTACCGTCAGACCTTTTGAAAGCAGTTGGCGATGTTGGGCAGGACTTAACACGAAAGGCACTATATTTGTCAAATCCGTGCAGCTGTTGTGGTATGCTGACGATATAGATATTATAGCGGGCTCCCAGTGTGCCGTTATTGAAAAGCATTTACGGCGATGAAGAAAACACTAGACGAGTTGGTTTTGATTTCAATGAGAGTAAAAATAAGTACATGCTGTCGACCAGAAACAACTCCATCGCACAGCCACAATTTTGAGGTAGTAAAGGAGTTTACCTACCTCGGGGAAAACGTGAACTCCACATATGACACTCTGATGGAGATTCGGCGCAGGACAACCCTAGGCAACTGTTGGTACCTCGGTCTGTCTTAGCTGCTAGGGTCCAAACTCCTAATCCAAAGGACCGCAATCATACTCTACATAACATTGATCTTGCTAGTCGTGCTTTACGGAGAAGAAAGCTGGACGATAAGCAGGACGGCAGAGCAGATCTTGGGCTCCTTCGAAAGAAAAATCCTACGCCTGATATTCGATTCTATCTGCGAGGAGGGCGAGTGGAGGAGAAGACATAACCGCGAATTCTATGAGCTGAATAAAAATGTGGATGTAGTCCGGAAGGCAAAAATCCGTCGACTACACTGGCTCGGCCACATCACGCTCCATCTAAGAGTCTTCGAATCCCAGCCTACTTGTTCGAGACAACAAGGGAGACTGAATCTCCGGTTTAAGGACCGAGTAATCACGGACGCAAGAAATCTTGGTCTTGCCAACTGGAAGCAGCGAGCCCGGAACCGTGAAGGATGGAAGGCAGCAGTTCAGACTTTGACCCTCCAATGGTCGCAGGCCTATTAAGTAAGTTAAGTAAAGTCAACAACTCCCTCAGACCTAGAATTAATGCTTAATTTATTGCCACTAGATTTATATATAAGAGAAAATGCTGCTAAATGAATGGTTCGCCTCATATAGATCAACAATTGGACAACAATAGTATATGGACACAGTTCAATCCTTAAAGCAACAGTAGACGACAGCTTACAAACCTTAATCGAGAGTACTCGACTCAGATATACAGCGGGGAATAGGCAGAGAACACCGTCATCTCTAGCTTAGAAAACACAATATACACAAAGTCAGATCAAAGATGAAGCTATCTCTACCCCCATATGTTTTGCGGATTCATGCAGCATCTTTCAAACGGAAGTTTTGGCCATTCTAGAAGACGCACATAGTTCAAGGATACTGGACACAGCCCGAAAGAATATCTCCATTTACATGGACAGCCAATCAGCTCTTAAGACACTGGTAGCAGTAGCAATCAAATCGAAAGTATTTGAGCTCTGTCGCGCAGAACTGGGGGTTCTGAACAGACAGAACAATATTCAAATTATTTTATAGCAGCAAGTGACTTTAAAGCGAAACACTCTGAATGGGTTTCAAGAATAACGAACAAGAATGGAAAAAATCTACTGGACGCAATTAAAATCATCAACTACAGACATAAAAGCACTGGCCAATTGACACCACGAAATTCCCTGAACTCAAGGATTTTGCATTACGACAAACATCAATCATTCCATTATTAAAATAAAATTCAGCTCTGATCTTTCGTCCGACCAATCCCCAATAATATTGGAATACAAAGCACACCCTACAAGTACTCCAAAAGCTCTGCAGCTGTACAATAGCAAGATAGACTGGAAAGCGTTTCGTCAATTCATTGATTCACACCTTCTGACTTGAAGGAAATCTAAACTTAGAAAACTATCATACTTTGAAGTAATGCTCTCAAATGACGCACATATCGCCCAGTTACCACATTTCCCCCCAATACAAAGTGAAGTAAGGAAATTAAATATTACATGACAATTAAAACGGACCAAAAAGAGTAACACCATCAGCATCATTTAGCTATTTTTCTGATTTTGTTGACGCTTTCACCAAGTTCTATCAGTTCTGGCTTCGCTTTCATCATTTTCAGGATATTTGCATAAGACGTTCCTCCTGATTTCGCTATTACTATAGCATCGGCCTTACTGCTTTCTTTCTTCCTTTTTCCTGCCTTTTCCTCTTCTCTTTTCTTCTCATTTTTTTCTTTTTTTTTCTCTCTTTTTTATTCTTCGCATTCGACCGGTTCCCGTGCTCCTGTCGGTGCTATTTCTTTTCCGTTTTCATCTTTTGCCGCAAGTGATTTTCCTTTTTTTGATGTTGGCAGGTGGTCTCCGCGTCTCATGGTCGCTTCGCCTCTCTTTCCTTAATTGGTTTGAGGGCTGGGGACGTCTACACTTTTTTGTTGGCCTGCTTCAGGTTCTTTTTTTCCGCTGCGATTTCTACATTCATCGCTAACCTGTGCAATGCTGTGATGGTTCGCATAAGGTCCCTCATAGCTTGATTGATGTGGCGTTGAGTCCCCATTTCATCCTGCAGTTCAGAGATTTCTTGTCCTAGTTTCTTCAGGACCTGCTTCATTTCTGCTGGCTTCCGATAGGGAAGCCGATGTCTGGGGAGCCGGTTCATCCGTCGTCTCTTTGTTAGTGGATGACTTGCATCTCTCCGTGCTCCTCTGTGTTGCAGCCGCTTGACCAACTGGTGACGTCGACATCCTCGAATTCTTCAGAAAGGGGTTCACTGTCTTCTTATTATTACTAACGTCACTCCTTTTGTTTGTGATCATTTCTGTTCGTTATTAATGCTCGGATTTGTATTCACCATACTCGTAAGATCCGGTGGTTATCTATGCAAGCAGTGAGGCCATGCAAGAGATGGCACAAGCCTTTATAGGGTCTTGTGTTCAGAGCCAGTTCAGTGCTAAGCATGTACAAAACACCAACTTAATGGCGACGAAACATTGATCGTACTTTGAGGCCTGCCAAGGTTTTAGTGGGACGGGGGCGTTTATAACATTACCCTGAAAGTTATTTTAGCAAAATTTAACTCTTGCCTACTCAGGTAACACGTGTCAGCCATCATGGCTTCAATTGCAAGTTACTGGGCTCAGTCTTAATGTCTTATGTGTATTTTTATATTTCGTGTCTGGGGGCTCCCAGTTATATATAGTTATACCTACTTCCGTGTACGCGTCCCTAGTTGGCCTTGAGCTTCTCTTCCCAGTGGGATGGGGATTTTACCGCCGGTACTCGTATACCACGTGTAGGTGAGGTTGGCAGTTTGTAAGTTGAATTACGCCTAAAACCCAAAAGTTTGGGCATATGGAATCTGGTTTTGGGGCTGTACCAAGGTAACGGACTTACATATCATACAAAGGTTTCAAAATATTGTTCTAAGATCAATCATAAATGCACCATGATACTTACGCAATGAAAACATCCACAAGGACATTCAATGAATTCTCTTCACTTTGCGTGGTCAGTAGGCTTTAGTTTTTGAGTAAATTGCACATTGTATGCATGAAGATGCAAATCTTTCGTAAGAATACGCTGTAGAGAGCTTCTCGAAACGTCGAATTCTAGACCACGGTGCCGAATTAATGTTCCTCGACTCTCAAAAACACTCTCATGAACTGCTTCGATATTTTGTGTTGAACGATTTGTTGAAGGACGGCCAGAGTGTCTAAGATCACTAATTGATCCAGCCTCAATGAATTTTAGAATTAATCTCTTCACAGTTGATGAAGTTAAATCAAATGTGTTTCTATGTTGTAGTGATGAGGGAATTTAGGGTTGATCTAACCAACATTCGTGGGCTTCGAACGAATTTCTTCGATATGTACGCCCACGCCCATTCCCATAAACCAGCTGTTCTGGCACTAAGCGAAACACAGGTAGTGGAAGAATCTTCTGATTTGAAACTGCCTGGATATAACTTAGTGTCATTATTCTTTCCCCACCGTGGCCTCGCCATTTATGTCCGTAGTGATATTGCTTACCAAGTTCCACCACAGTATGGCCACTGTTCCAACCCGGAATTTAATTTCAAATGGCTAAAATTCACCGTCCGTAAGCAAATAATTCACTACTCCTTTATTAACAGAAGCCCGAGTGCGAAAAGCAACTCAACTTTTGACGAATTTGATGCGCTATCCGATTCCATCACTCGAATTGTCTCCTCGCACCCTCATACTGAAATCGTCACTGCGGGCGATTTCAATATACACAATTTGGATTGGCTTCAACATTCTGGCCAGACAACACCCGAAGGAAGGTATGTTGAACTTTTCGCTGAGGTAAACAATTTGACTCAGCTTGTAAATGAGCCTACACGTATACCGGACATTGAAAGTCATTCCGCCAACACTTTGGACTTATTTCTTACTTCGCACCCTGATAAATACCCTATCGGTGTTTTAGCGCCTCTAGGTCGGTCTAACCATAATAACCGACCATTCAGTTAAAGAAAAAACTCCTAAAATAAAAGTATGGCAATACGAGAAAGGCAACTGGATCGGCCTTAATAGCTTCTTTAGGAGCTTTAACTGGTCGCTATGCTTCCTCGATAGCGACGTGGATGCCGCTGGTGATATGATCACTAACACTATACTCTTAGGTATGAATGACTTTATACCTAACAGAATAAAGAGCATTAAACCTAAGGCAAACTCGTGGTTTGATCAGAGCTGTAAAGAGGCTATCGGGTTGAAAGAAGTAAGCTTTCGGTCTTATAAAGCCAACAAATCTGAGGAAAACCGAAAGAAGTTTAAACAAGCCAGAAAAGACTGCAATGCCCATATTAAATTGTAAATATTCTTACATGACCAAAAATTGAGGCAAAAAATTCTACAATGTGCCAAAGGCAAGAACAATTTTTGGTTATTCGTCAAAAATATTAAAAATTCTGCCTCGTCTGCCATCCCCACGCTCATTTACAATGACATTCCAGCTGTCAGCTCCTTAGACAAAGCCAATCTGCTTGCTGCTCACTTTGCAGCGAACTCCATGCTTTGTCTCCGCCTATATTTGAGAACGTCAAATTTTTTATGCGACAGGTCCACTTTCGCACTCGTACAGTTGCAGGAGTACTCAGCATGCACAAACCCGCTGGTCCAGATGGTATTCCCCCCATAGTTTTGAAGAGGTGTTCTTCTACGCTGGCAAAACCTCTGCGTAAGCTTTTCTGTCTATCCTACTTTTCAGGGCTCTTTCCGAGTAGATGGAAAACAGCATTTATCCAGCCCGTCCCTAAAAAAGGCGATACTTCCTCCCCGTCCAATTGCCGACCCATTGCACTTACGTCCCTTCTTTCCAAGGTCATGGAAACGCTGATAAATCGTCAGCTTATGAAATATCTCGATTCACGAAAACTCCTTAATGACCGGCAGCATTGTTTTCGTTGAAACAGGTCCGCTGGTGATTTGGTGGCATATCCCACCGAGAAGTGGAACCAATCTCTCCATCACTTCGACGAAACAAGATGGTTGCGCTTGATATTTCAAAGGCATTTGACAGAGTTTGACATCAGGCTCTTTTGTCGAAAATGCGTGCATATGGCGTCGATGAGCCTCTTCTTCAATGGATTAGAAATTACCTTTCGGGGCGTTCAATACAAGTTGTCTTGAACGGCTTCAAATCTGCAATTCACCGAATAAATGCTGGTGTTCCCCAAGGCTCCGTTTTGTCTCCGACTCTTTTTCTTATTTTTATAAATGATCTCTTGTCTGCAACTTCTAATCCAATCCATTCCTTCGCTGATGACAGTACCCTCAGTTTTTCATATTCGTTTCCTAACTCACGTCCTTGCTCTTCGGCCGTAGAAGAGGAACGGCAACGTATGTTAAACACATTAAATTCCAACCTAGATAGCATAATTAAATGGGGTTCAACCAACAGAGTTGGTAAAAACGCTGCAAAATGTCTAAGATTCCTTAAGAGGTGCAAGAAATATTTTACCCCGTCTGATCTGGAATCAATTTATAAGGTATTCATCCGCCCTAAGCTGGAATATAACGCCCATATCTGGTCCGGTGCACTCAAGACCGTTCTGCACATTCTTGATAGGGTACAGAATCGCGCCTTAAAACTTATAGGTGATAGAGACATTCTGAATTCTATTCATTCACTAGAACATAGGAGAAATGTCTCCTGTCTCTCCCTGTTTCATCGTTTTTTTTTTTTTAAAAAAAATACTCCAGTGAAATAGCCAGTTGCATTCCTCCCCTACAAAATTTCACCCGCAATATGCGACATGCTTCGAATGCACATCAGTTTTCCGTAAAGCCTAACTTCGGTCGTACAACAGGGATTCGTTTATAAGCCGAACGACACGAATGTGGAATGATCTACCAAGCTCTGTATTTCCCCATCACTACAACCTTCAAACATTTAAAGCCAACGTGCATAGGCTTCTCCTCTGTTCCTCTTCCCCTTGTCCTTAAAAGCCCGTGCCCTGTAACAGTATAAGGGTATTTATATTCCTTTTAGCGCGCGCGAATTATAAAAAAAAAAAAAATCACTATTCCGATCTTATTTTGTACGAAAATTACGAACTGTAGCTGCCAAACCATCATTATTTTTAGAATATTGCTCAACAATAAAAACACGTTGTTTTTTCGTGTAGCACCTATTATAATATTATTGTCCGGCAGGGGCATCTTAACAATACGTGGGTGGCATCATTCGCAGGATAACAGAATTTCATACTAAAGGACATCTCTTCGACTCTTACACCGGATGGTCTTCAGCCTCACATGCACCACTCTGTCTTTCTCTCTGTCTCTTCCCCTTTCCACAAAACGCACGTGTTCTAAAAATTAGTATAAGGGTGTTCATATCCCCTTTAACACGTGCAAATTATAAAAGAAAGTAGGGCTAAATTTCAAAATTCTACTTTATTTTGCATTACGAAAGCCCTATTTTGAATTTCGGTCTTATTTCGCTCGACGTTATTTCGCCTTCGCGTTGGTGTGAATAAATCACAGCTTTCACATCCATTAGTCGATAGGATCCTTTAACTATTTTAATCATTAATGTCAAAAAATTGGTTCTGTACTATCCAAGTAACACCAAGTAAAGAATATAAAAAAGAGTTTATGACATTATCTCCAGCAATATGGATACTCAAACAAAGTCTTACCACCTGAGCCGCATAACCATTAATTGGAAGGTTTATTTGATACATAGACCCTCTTCCAAAAAATAAGAATGTACTTTCACACATTTGTGCACCCTAACTATGCTATTACTACCTCTGAAACTCCTTTAACGATCCTCTACCCTACCATCTCTTCAATGAACTATGACCCAAAAATGTTAACTTTTCCCTAGCCAATCATCATTACAGAAATAAGACTTAAGAAAAAAAAAAAAAAAAACAAGTAATCAGACAGAAAGTAAGGGTAAAAACCCTACTCCAGTGGCAAGGACCTTTCTCAACTCCATTATTGTTAATTGTTGTGGCGTGTCTCACACCAGCAATTTTAAAGTGATTCTACTCGAAAAAAACATCTGTTGACCACATAATGCTATTCATGACACTTCACTGTTTTCCTTCCCTCCCCTTTTCAGAATTTCTTACATGAAAATTGTCATAGCAAGTGTTTAAATGTATCTAAACGGCAACCGTCGTTGGAGCCATGGTAAGGACATCGCACTCAATTTTCTTGTTGTCATCCTTGTTCTTCATACAATTGCGTGGCGTACGCTACTTCCATCAGCATTGTCCCCATCATCGCCATCACAGTTAGTATCCTTTTGGACAAATCATGTTCATTAATTTTCAAGCAATTACAACAAGGGATGTGTTAAACCATCGTCTCATTCCAAGTTCGTGCTCTTGCAATCACCATCGCATGAATCATGCAACAGATTTCAAACGCCCAGAACCAATTATCCTCCATAGCATGAAATGACTCCTTAGCCACCCATCATCATCATCTCATCGTCGACGTCGTCGTCGTCGTCGTTTCAGTCATAGTCATCGTCAAAGGATGTTCAACTGCCAAAATGAAACTTTAAACAGGGGATTCAGTGCCTTTCGCCTTTCTTTCAACTAGTGCGGGTAAAAGGGATAGAGTCCTTGAAACTTCGACACACCGTCAAAGCAAACAGCGATAAAAGCTAAATTTTATTAGCCATCCTTTGGCGTTTGCCCGTAGTTGGGTTTGTACCTACTCTTCTGTTGTTGTATGCGAATCAGAAATGAAGCTAAACATGTTTTTATAATGAAATTTCCATCCCAGGATACCGTTGTAGAGGCAGTAGGGCAATACTCTCTAACAAAACACTTTGGAACAATATTTTTGCCTAAAAACAATTCAAGCGTTAATAAAGTTTTGCCTCGAAAGTTTAACTCACTCACTTTTTTTGCTAACACTCCCGTGCGCCTCGTCCTATTATCCTTTTACCCCTTCGTGCAGCAATACAAAACAATGCAGGCATTTTAACACTTAATTAAGTTTCAAGCAAGTACGCGAAAGTTTAACTCTCGAAAATAAATTCGCTACGAAGGAGTTTTCTATTTCCATTCTTTTTTTTTCGGCATTCAAGCTGCGCTTTCTCAACGATTCAGCATGCTCGGTTGTTATTGTTCACCTTTTTGGAACATTTTGCCAGAAGTTAGTGAACTGTGAAATAGGATAATGTAGCGTGTCACGTGGGTCGGGTATAGGTACATTTGCTGTTTGCAATGGAGCGGGGGAGGTAGGCATGAAAGCTGTTTTGAATGCTCCTCCGTTTAAATTTGGGAATGTTATTAGTTCCTGTGGTGGTGAACTGTTCCCTCAGATGGAAAATTCAAATGAAATGTTTATTATTATTTAGTATAACAAACAGCGGGTTGCAAACAATGAGTGCTATCAAAAGTGCACTTAGATAGCATACATGGAGGTACGTATGGGGTACCCTTG
The DNA here is from genome assembly GCA_963082735.1 of Pocota personata. Lineage (NCBI taxonomy): Eukaryota > Metazoa > Arthropoda > Insecta > Diptera > Syrphidae > Pocota > Pocota personata. The sequence goes on along the minus strand of OY720429.1, from coordinate 40,819,147 downwards.
TCGGCGGCTGCGGCGGGATGAATACAGACCAAACGGATTTGGTATTTATCTCGTAAAAGTGCAGGGAAACTTTTTGAGCAACTATTTGTTATTCATACGAGTACCTCTTATGTGTGGTGTGGTATACTCTCAATCTGATTAAGGTTATATTTACAGATGCTGAAATGGCGTATTTAAAACAAATTTGGCATGATAAATGTACAGTGGGGTTGATAATTATAGTTCACTATTTCTAAATCCATTATGTGCTAAAGAAGACATCATAGGTGATTTACGCGATAGAGGTTATAACATTCTTGACGCTGTGAACATTTTAAAAAAAGAGAGAAAACGACCCGATCGTGGAGAAGAAGGTATAGTGAAACTTAAACTTCCGCTTTTTGTGCTATCGTTTCATAAAACGGAAAGCCAGGAAAAGATATACAATATTCGTACAATCATGAGTATGGTCGTTAAAATCGAGCCGCTACGTGTCTACACGAAGAGAATCCCTCAATACAAGCGTTGCCAAGAGTTTAATCATACGCAGGTGTACTGTCGGAAAGAGCCGCGCTGCGTTAAGTGCGCTGGAAAACACTTTTCTGAAAATTGCAGTCTAAGCAAAAATGAAAAAGCAACTTGCGCTAACTGCAAAGGAAGGCACCCAGCAAATTATCGCGGTTGCGAGGTCGCAAAGGAACTACAGATGCGACGGAGAAAATCTACAACCCCAACTGTGCGCGGAACGAAATCAGTCGATCGGGCTCTTAAGTCGGTGGAGCGCGTTGCTAAGCAAACTGAGCGGGCTCGTAAGCCAGTTGTACAGACTCCTAAGCCGACTGAAAGGACGCTCGAATCAGCAGTGCAGACACTTAACCCAGTCAATCAGCCCTCTAAGCTGATTAAAAGTGCGTCGAAGTCGTCCACTAAAAAGACTGAACGAAAAATAACCTCCGATAAGCCAAAGAATCCCAGTTTTCTGACATATTCTCAGGCTGCAGTCAAAGTAACCAGACAAAACGACGGGCCACCCTCTGATCCGTTGAAAGAAATTCTGAACTGCATTTACGCTAAGTTCGAGGAACAATGCGAAACGAACAAACGAATTTTCGAACGACTCAGTAACGTCGAAAGCTTTTGTATGGCTAACCTTATATCTAAATCTAAGTAGATATGAACTCTTTGCTTAAAATTATAACATGGAATGGAAACGGACTCCTACAAAAATTTAACGAATTAGAAATCTTTCTAATAAGAGAAAATATCGACATATGTTTGATCTCTGAAACACATTTAACAAGGGAATCGCAAATAAAGATAAGAGGCTAAGCTGGTTATCACGCCTATCATCCTTCTGATAGAGCGTGGGGCGTTTCGTCCTTATTCATTAAAACTAACATCGAACACTCGGTCGATATAAACATAGAGCTCGAAAAACTTCAGTTAAACCGGTGAGGGTTAAAAATAAACACTTGAGCTATAACATAGCGTCTGTTTACTGTCCGCCGCGATGATCGCTTGAAAAAGACGACTACTTTCGTGTCTTCAATGCCCTTGGTTCAAATTTCCTTATTGGTGGAGATTTCAACGCGAAGCACACCTTCTGGGGTTCAAGATGTACATCTTCTAAAGGAAAAAATTCTCTACGAAGTGGAAAATGAATTCGGTTGTTGTTTTTATTCGACAGCAAAACCCACCTATTGGCCAACCGACACAGAAAAAATTCCCGATCTTATCGATTTTTTCATTTCAAAAGGTATTTACGATAAATTTATTACAGTCGAAGAAAGTTTTGATCTCTCTTCTGATCACTCTCCGGTAATTTTATTACTTGGTGAAGCGTTGATCAAGAAAGAAGGACCTCCAAGACTTACTAGCAATAGAACAAATTGGGAGGGCTTTAGAAATGATTGCGAAACAAACATCGCCTTAAATATATCCTTTAAAACACCTTGTGAACTAGAGGACGAAGTTGATCGTTTCGTGGAAGCAAATCCAAAGAGCGGCATGGAGAAACACTCCTTCTAGAAGCTATAAGATTAACCGCAACGAAAAGTATTCAAGTGAAATCATTGAACTGGTGAGGGTGAAAAGAAAAGCACGAAAGAAATGGCAAATCACTCGTGCACCGCAGCATAAAAAGATCCTTAACCGACTATGCAATCGCCTTAGAGATAGTATTCGGGAATTTAAAGCGACCTACCTTGAAAATCTCTCCACTGGAACAGAATCAAATTATTCACTTTGGAAAGCGCTAAAAGGCATCCGGAAACCTCACATGCAAGCGCCACCAATTCGGAAAAACGATAGAACTTGGGCCAAGAGCGACAAAGAAAAGGCGGAACTTTTTGCTTTGCACTTAGAAGATACGTGTGAGCCATTCGACGGCCCTTTGATACGCCCGACTCCCCAGTCACGACATCTGACAACTTTAAAGTAAAAAAAGTTGCATTAATTGAACTGAGGGAAGTGATTAAAAATTTAAAGACTAAAAAAGCACAGGGTTACGACTTGATAACGGCGCATGTGGCCAAGGAATTACCGAATAAAGCTCTTATTAAACTGCTATATTTGATTAACGCTTCGTTCAGATTGCTCTACGTTCCGAGATAATGGAAAGTCGCAAAGATTATAATGGTCCCGAAACCATGCAAACCTTTGAATGAGAAGAAATCATATCCGCCTATTTCCCTATTGCCGTTTATCTCTAAAATATTCGAAAAACTACTTTCAAAACGACTACAACCCGTAATCAACGAAAGACGTCTCATTCCTGACCATCAATTTGGATTTAGAGTCAAACATTCAACAATCGACCAAGTCCACAAAATAACTGACGTGATTGAGGAAACTCTCGAAGAAAAAAAGATTTGTTGTGGTGTATTTCTTGACGTCTCACAAGCTTTCGATAAGGTTTGGCACGAAGGTTTGGAATATAAATTGCAACGACTACTGCCATGGCAACTCTTTCTAATTTTACGATCGTACCTCACTGAAAGACTTTTTCTTGTTAAGCACGGAAATGATTACTCTGAGTTCAAGGAGATTGCAGCCGGAGTCCCACAAGGAAGTGTCCTCGGCCCGCTTCTATATGTACACGCGTGATATCCCGCAGGAAAGAAACTGCGTCGTCGCCACGTTTGCGGACGATACGGCGATATTGACAACGGGCGGTACAATTGAAGCAGCAACTGAAAAGCTGCAACATGCTATTAATAAAGTCCACGCTGGGACGAATTCTTGGCGTATTGTACTAAACGAAAGCAAATCTACTCACGTCAACTTTACCTACAAAAAAGTGGACAGATTACCTGTATATTTAAACTCGGCTCAAATACATACGCGAACGAAGCAAAATATCTAGGAAATCGCACGTAAAAAAGAAACGCGACGAGCTCGAAAACAAATACCGACAAATGTACTGGCTACTCGGAAGACATTCGAAGTTGAGCCATACATAACAAACTGCTTATCTATAAGCAAGAGCTAAAGCCAGTGTGGACGTATGGTCTACAACTATGGGGTTGTACCAGTAAAAGCAATAGAAACATCCTACAAACTTTTGAAAATAAAGTTCTTAGAACGATCGTTAGCGCACCGTGGTACGTACGTAACGAAGATATTCATCGGGACCTGGGAATTCCTAGCGTCGTCGAAGAGATAACAAATTTTGCCCGTAAACACAAAGATCGTGTTCACGGCCATTGCAACAGTACAGTCATTCAACTACTTGACGCGAACAATTCAATTCGCCGTTTGCAAAGGACAAAAGCTTTTGACTTCGCGTCATAGTATATGCCGGTCATGAAAACAGGAGGAACTTTCATTGGAATTTAACCTGTCTAAAGCGCTACATTCTTTTTCAATTACATACGAACATCTTTTTCCAAAAATCACGAGTTTCGTAAGCGAAAATAAAACTGCTGGATAAGCGTCGCCTTAGTTGTAGTATTAATCTTGAAGAGTGGTGTTTTTAGTGAGTAAAAATCGCACACTACCATGAGCACGCGCGGTCGGGCCTTATGGTGTCCTTAGAAGATTTTCACCCTCTCGGAAAAAAAAGAAGCTATTTCTAAACGTTTTGGATTCGGTTGAAAGGGAATAATAGAACAAAGCCCTACTCCACCAACAGCACTCTGCCTTTCATCTGGAAATTATATTACATATAAATTAATATAATTTCGGTTCAAACAGCTCACAGATTATTTAGTATAGTTTTTCGCATCCATTCGTGCTGCAAGTTTTACGTATATTTTTATCATAAGAATTGAAGGGACTAACAGTTAATTGCCGTTTTCGAAGAGCATATCTGAGAAGCTGTTGCAACCTCTGATGATTGTCAGGCATTAGTGAGAGGTGGGCCTGTGAAAAAACTTGTTGATGTTTCTGGGACTCGAACCTGAGTCTCCCGCTTAGTAGTCCACGCACTAAACCATTGAGCCACAATGTCGACAAAAACGGTAAGTTAACTCTAAAATGTGTAAAGTTTTGCAACAAAAGTGAAAAGTGCTACGTGAAAAGTTGCAAAGTTGTGCGGTGAATGTCAAGACGGAAAAGAAATACAGGCCTAAGATTGCATAGCTAGAAAGTGATGAATGAATAGATTGCCATCGCTACTTCAATCGATCTTCATACGGAGTTAGGGTGTGGATATCAACGTTAGAATAGCTGGTCAACAAGCCAGTGTATCCTTGACTGGCGTACTCGAGAAGGGGCTTAACGAAAGTTTCACAAACTTTAGCATTGAGTAAGCTCTGCTTATAATAATATGATGTCAATGTAAGAAAGACAATTTAGTTCTTTATCACAAAAAGCAGCAAAACCACGAGCTGAAGTAACTGTGGGAACAATCTCGTCGCAAATGAAGTAATAACGATAAACGAAGGTGTGGCCTTGGAGTAAATCCAGATAAGACCGAAATGATGCTATTCACCACTAAAACCAAGCTACAGGAATTCACTCCCCCCAAACTAGACGGTCAACCACTCTCACTATGTTCCAGTACAAAATACCTAGGCACGATTCTAGATCCAAAACTTAGTTGGAAACTTAACATAGAGCAGTGGGTTAAAAAAGCAAGTGTGGCTTTCTATGCTTGCAGCAGAACGTTCGGCAAAAAATGGGGTCTCCAGCCAAAGATGACCCTGTGGATGTATACAGCCGTTGTGCGTCCAATTCTTAGCTATGGCGCCATAGTATGATGACCCGCCTTACATAAAAAATATAACATCAAGAGAATCAAAAAAGTACAAAGATCGGCGTGTATAGGCACCACAGGAGCATTGAGATCTTGCCCAACAGATGCTCTAAGTGTGATCCTGCATCTGATCCCCTTGAACTCCATATGCAATGCAGTCCGGATCAGCGAAACTGGGTGCTCGACAGCAATGCCATATGTCCACTGTAAGGTCCTGGAGACGATACCAAGTGAACTGGTGACATCTTCGACTGATTACAGGACTCCCACGTACGACTTCAGCAAACCTTCTTCAGTAAAGTTCCTTACCAGAGCATAATAGAAGACCGGAATGGAAATCAATGACTTTGATATGTGTATATATATACGGATAATTCGAAAATGAACTTCGGAGTTGGCGCAGGCAATTTCTCGGACCAACTGAATATATCGAAATCCTTGCGTATCCCAGACTCTGCTAATGTCTTTCAAGCGGAGTTTCCCGCGGTTCGGGAGACTTGCCGCATTCTAAAAAATCTCCCAATGTTCAACCTAAATATAGCTATCTATTCTGATAGCCAAGCCGCAATCAAGGCCATTCGGTTACTATATCCTCAAAACTGGTAGAGCAATCCCGGTTTGAAATAAATGAACAAAGTGTCCATTCTGGAACTACCCTCATTTGGGTCCCAGGACACAGTAATTATGAGGGTAACGAGCGAGCAAACGCTGGCTAGGCGAGGGTCAGCCCTTAACAGCTCGCTAGGGGAAAGAATCAATATTCCGATAATAGTCGTTAAGAGCAATTTACACCTTCATATCCTCCAGCTAGCCAATCCCGGGTGGGAAAATCTCACCAGTTGTGCCATATCAAGAAAGACATGGCCCAGTGTCAACAGACCTAAATCAAATGAGCTACAGGGGCAGATCAAGGCCTGATATTGCCTCAATTGGACCACGCGGCCAAGCTTGGCATTCCTCACAACAGCTTCTGTCGCAGCTGTAAACACAGCAACAAGAGGGAAACTCTTTTCCACTTTCTTTGCAGCTGTCCTGCCCTAGCAAGGACCAGACAACGCACGTTAGGTAAACCTTTCTTTGACGATTTCAGACAGATAGCCTCTAAGCGGATTGGAGAACTAATCCCGTTTCTGAACTCCTTGGGCTGGGTTTAATTATATCCTCCTATCTTCACTAACACACTCAAACAAACAGGGTACACGAGTTTTTGTGGTATCAAAACGGCGCACTTATCGCTAATTGGGTTCTTTTTCCAACCACCACTTTACCTACCTACCCACCTGGTGGTTTGTTGATATACCCTTGAGGAATCCATGCTAATTTATAGAGAAAATTGTATTTTCAGTGAAAGTATTGTACATTGTATCAACAAACATACTCGAAAAGGCCAATAGTTTGGCACTTCGCTCTTACAGCAATGAAGAGTTGATTCATGTAAAGTATTTTTTCAATACTATTTCGGACAAACCATCAGGGCCTGAGGTGTATTCGTCCTAGATTCGTCCTGTTACTGGCGCCAAAGTTATATCTACAGGAGGTTTGCGCACAATTGTTAACGCAGGTAAAATAGTCAAAATCCGGATCAACGATGTTAACAGAAAACGACTGACCGAGGAAATCTGTAAATAACTGCGATGATTTTAGAGTCCGCAGGAGAATGGGGCCTAATCTGTGCTAAAATCCAACCACTTTAATCGTGGCAAATCTGTATTAAGTAATCTTACTTGATCGAAGAGGATACATTTTGTGTGGACATCACTGTAAAGGTACCACTGGGAAAATTAATTTACAACTCAAATACTTAGAATCTGAAACTTTATTTAAACTTTATTTCTTTCCCCTTCAGCGTCCACCATTTTATGATAGTAAAGCGAATGCACTCAATTTAATTTTCGTTGTGTACACGTACACCTATTCGTCTACCCGGTTGAATAACATAGGTTGTTTATTTAACTCTCTGTTGGTGTTGCATTTTTCACAGGGATGTAAACAAAAATAAAATGCACAAGTGGGTCGTATGTACTTGCACCTATGATTTGTTTATTTGCATATCACTTATATTTGATATTCAAGCAATTATTCATTCAAGCAATTATTTATTTTGTCAATTTTTCAAAACTTGATATGCCATGACCTTGCCTATGTTATACACATACTGATTTCTAACTAAAACGGTTATGTGATTGCCGATAAATAGCCAGTATTTCAAAACCAAATATGAAATTTGATCAAAACCAATTTCACAATCAGCTACTAGTAGACTACAGCTAATTTTGGGGTTAGATTGAAACAGTTTAGGCTGCAGTCGATTATACATACGAGTACATACATACAGACAGACAGACAGAATTAAGGGACCCACTTTATTGAGTTTGTCTATCATAGTAATGTCAAGTTTGATGAAAATCCCCAGATGGAACATTTCCGGGAAACCAATACGCTACCAATACGTAACCCTGGGGTACTGGCATGTGCGATTCGCAAACCTGAATGATCGATGCAAGGAATACGTCTACGTACTGAATCACACCCTCCTCACTTCGAACCACTCTCCCCGTGGGACTGCAGTTAGATATTACTTCGAGGGGCTGATTAACCTTTTAGGCTACATTCCCGTCTACGCCTTTTGTGTTCTTATGCGGTTGGTACTCCACTTTTTGGATTATTCGCGTTACTTTGGCGCTCTATGCGCTTAAGGTCGCTGAGTATGCGTACAGCGACGTTGCTTACGATGATCCAGTTTTCGTTATTCGGAAGCATGTAATTTACGATATTATCGGGAGTTGGCCACTCCCCAAATTGGTCCCAAAGGGCGATCCTCTCGGTTTCATACTGTGGGCAATGAAAAAACAAGTGTTCCGAATTTTCCTGAACATTTTCAGAATGTGGACAGTTTGGGATAGTTTCATGTCCGCGTTTGAAGAGGTATTCTCTGAAACAGCTATGTCCCGTCAGAAACTCAGTCAGATAAAAGTTCGTTTCGCCGTGCTTCCATTTTATCGATACAACGATTGCTTTACGGATACGTTCCAATATTGTTGCCAGGTTGCGATACTGCAACCTTTACAAATTCTATTAAATTTCCTGTCATATATATGATACAAAACTATTTGTCCAATTCATAAGCTATAATACAATTTTTGCATTAAAATTTTGATTTTGTCAATTTGTGCTGCATTTATTGAAGAGAAAATGTTCAGTATCCGTTAAAGGAAACAACATATTTTCCATCAAAATCTCATTGTTTCTAGTCAAATAATCAAACTTTTACGATTTAATAGAAAGTTAATAAAAAAAAAAACACAGAGCAATAAAAATAAAAGCAAGGAAAAGAATGAAAAAGCGAGAGAATTTCAGGCTTCAAGTGTAGATCAGGAGGTACACACACGAAATTGGTTTCTCCCGGAAAATCAGGACATAGGCAGTCATATCTCATACAACCGAAAGGCACTTCACGATATCCAACAGGAGTTGTTATTTTTTAGTTCAAGAGTCCACGTTCCAATTCAATTCATTGGGCTGACAACAAAAAATTATTGCAAAAATAATAATTCTGAAAATAAATAAAACCAACAATAAACAAACTTATACAGTTTAGAAATAAAAAGGCCATTCGCGAATTTAATTAGGGTTCGCAATTGACATTTCGTATTTGAATGACGGCTGTTATAAGAAAGCTAGACTTAATCATGAATTTCTCGGCATTTAAATTTAAAGACATAACAGAAGCAGAACCATAACTGATGAATATTTTCATGAAACCAATACTCGTACTGGTAGTTGCTCTATGGACTTTTCAATATTTTTTTTTTCCATAAAATGGAAGGGTAGGAGCGAGAATGATATAGGATGGTGTAAACTACTCATCTATGATTTGGTAAGAGGGAAGACCACCATTTCTAAATTAGTTGCCTCTGGGTTCGCCTTGAATCAAACCAAGCTGTACTCCTGAGGAAATATAACACGTTCGCGAATAGGCTTTGCACTAGATCCTCCAGTTCTTCAAAAGGTCTATTTCCAACATAGCGGAAGCGACGATTTTGAAGATTGGGGCAATTACACAGCAAGTGTTTGATAGTTTCGATTTTTTTTTCAATTTCAATCCTTTATTTCTTCATAATTCCGTGCAATTAAATAGCTTCCCGCAAAGTCTTAGACTTATCTGCAGGAGGTTGTATTATAAAGTATACATATATCTTTTAAGGTGGTTGGATGTTGTGTGAATAGGGATGGGCATCTGATTGGCATCAACCTGGCGATGTCCAGTGTCGCAACTATCTCACACTCATCAATTGTGCTTATTTTACCTCCCCGTGGTCACCACCGGGTACTGGTCTATGTCCATCCGGACTTGACTTGCTGAACTTATAAGTGCGAGTGTTGATAAAGTAGAAAATAAAGCAACACTATAATGCTCTGTCGGAGTTGACTGTCTGCCCGAGTCTCAGAAATCTAACATGAGCCCCTCAGAAAGAGGACGTACGGCGGATGAATTCACATGGTTGAATCAACGGTGGCGTCAACAGTCAGCATGGCAGATACCTCAATGAGCTACTTCGACGTATTTGGAGCTGAGGTCATTGAGGATTTTCAACACTAGTCAGGGTGTTGAAATAGAGATGGTGGCGAAAAAGCCCTTAATGGATCAACGACAGCTCTCACATCCCCGCAGCGGGTTACTGACTCCGGGGCTAACAACCCTACTGCGGAAAAATTTTTTGTTACGAAACGACCAATAGCCTCCGATAAGGATAAATTTACTGTTGACAACCGGCTAAACGAAATAAGGACAATGACGTTCGGATCTGCACGTAGAATGTTCGAACCCTGAATAGATCGCGTGCAGCCGAACAAATAGCGGAGGCCCTAGACTGCTACAAAGCAGATATCACCGCCATCCATGAAGTGCGATGGGATGGGCCTGACAAAAGGAAAATGAAAAACTGTGATATCTACTACGGTGATTGCTACAGGGAACAGAAGCAGCGTCTATTTGGATGCGGATTCGTTGTAAGCGGCAGACTTAGGCAAGAAGGCTTGAGCTATCGACATGTAAGTGAACGCCTTGCAACTATCCGCATCAAGGGTAAATTCGCCAACACCAGCCTTATATGCGCTCACGCCCCCACAGAAGATAAAGACGATGCTACCAAAGATTGTTTCTATGAGCTGCTCGTTAAAGCATATGAGCAATGCCCTAAATATGACGTTAAAATCGTCTTAGGTGATTTCAACGCCAAAATAGGAAAGGAAGACCTCTTTGGTAGCACAATCGGAAAGCACAGCCTACACGACGCCACGTCTGGAAACGGACTTAGGCTGATTGATTTTGCTGCGGGACGTAATGTTACCATAGCTAGTTCACGGTTTCCTCACCTTAATATCCACAAAGGAACATGGCGGTCACCAGATCATCAAACCGTCAACCAAATTGATCATGTTCCGATCGACGCAAGGCACTCCTCCAGTATTCTAGATGTCCGAACTTACCGAGCGGCCAACATTGACTCGGACCACTACCTTGTTGTAGCCAAGGTACGGATGCGGATATCCCGGACGCCAAAACAACGAGAAAATACTGTGAGAAGATTTAACGTTGGACGGCTACAAACGCAACAAACCGCCAGAACCTTTGCCGATCGCGTATCCTTAAACCTCTCGAGAAGTCCTATGCTGCCAGCATCAAATGTCGAAGACCAGTGGCATCGATGCCAAGAAGCCATCAAAAACGCCGCAACTGATGTGCTCTGTTTCACCAGTCCACCCCCACGAAACCCCTGGTTCGACGAAGAGTGTCGGCAAGCACATGCAGCAAAACAAAGTGCCTACGAAGCGTCACTGCATAGAAGGACGAGAGCAGCTCGTCAGCTCTACGAGCAAAAAAGGAGGGAAGAACATCGGCTCCTCCGGAGAAAAAAGAGAGAGCATGAGAAGCGCGCGATCGAGGATATAGAGAGGTGCTACTCCAGGAATAATGTTCGGAAGTTTTACCAAAAGGTAAAAAGAACGTGTCGTGCCAAAAAGACCCGAACAGAGACCTGTAGAGACGAACAAGGAAACCTTGTAGTAGAGTCACAGTCGGTGCTGAGGACATGGAAAAACCATTTCTGCAGACTGCTAAACGGCGAAGAGGACACAAATTCCGCTGTCAGGCAGAATGAACCATTCAACCTGAACGATGAAAGACAAGATTTCCGTCCACCTGACCAAAATGAAGTGAGGATAGCAATATCTAAGCTTAAATCCAACAAGGCTGCTGGACCGGACGGCTTAACTGTCGAGCTGTTTAAGGCGGCGGGAGATGACCTGGTGGAGAGCATACACCAACTCGTCTCCAAGATTTGGTCAGAAGAAAGTATGCCTGATGAATGGAACCTCAGCATCGTTTGCCCGATCCACAAGAAAGGAGACCCTCTAATCGGCGCCAACTATAGAGGCATCAGTCTCCTGAATATTGCTTATAAGATCATTTCTGCTGTACTGTGTGAACGCCTGAAACCATTCGTCAACGATCTGATAGGTCCCTATCAGAGCGGTTTTAGTCCCGGTAAGTCCACGACCGATCAAATATTCACACTACGGCAGATACTGAAGAAAACCCAAGAAGTCCAGATCGATACTCATGATCTTTTTATCGATTTTAAGGCCGCATATGACAGCATTTATAGAGACGAGCTATACAGAGCCATGTCTAGTTTTGGCATCCCTGCCAAACTTGTCAGATTGTGCAGAATGACGATGGAGAACGTTCGCTGCGCCATAAAAGTTGGAAACAATCTCACCGAGACCTTTGATGTCAAAAAAGGATTTAGACAGGGTGACGCGCTGTCATGTGACTTCTTCAACATCATTCTCGAGAAAATTGTGCGAAACTCACAAGCCAACACCAGGGGCATAATTTTCCAAAAGTCTGTACAACTTCTTGCATACGCTGATGACATTGACATTATTGGCAGAACACAGCGAGCTGTCACTGGTGAGTTAGCAAGTATTAGTGCAGAAGCGGCAAAAATAGGTTTGGTGGTGAATGAGGGTAAAACAAAATATATGCTGTCAACAAGAAGGGACACACAACATCGACGAATCGGACAGAACGTCACGATAGACAGCTACAATTTTGAGGTAGTCCCTTTGTCTACTTCGGCTCCGCTGTAAACTCTGATAATGACACCTCAGCAGAAATCAAGCGAAGAATTACACTTGCCAACCGCTGTTTCTTTGGCCTAAGACGGCAATTGATTAGTAAGGCCTTGTCAAGAAACACTAAGGAGACTCTATATAAGACCCTTATCATCCCTATCCTGCTCTATGGCGCAGAAGCAAGGACCCTAGCAAAAGCGGATGAAGATCTTCTTGGTCGATTCGAACGCCAAATTCTTCGAGTGATTTTTGGTCCCGTTTGCGTTGACGGGCTTTGGAGGAGAAGATTTAACAGCGAACTCTACGAGCTGTACAGCGACATCGGCCTGGTCAGAAAAGTGCGCATCAGTCGTCTATGATGGCTAGGACATGTAGAGCGAATGGACACCAACGCTTCGGCCCGAAGAGTCTTCGATTCCAACCCGGAGGGACAACGCAGTAGAGGAAGACTTCGCCTTAGGTGGCGCGCACAAGTGGAAGGGGACCTCAACCAACTTGGAGTGCGCAACTGGAGGCAGTTAGCCAAACATCGCGCTAACTGGAGAGGCGTATTGGTTGATGCCCAGGTCCTCCCCGGACTGTAGCGCCACCTAAAGTAAGTATATATCTTTTAAAAGTAGTGAGCTAAATTTTAAGTTAAGTTTAGGTTAGTTTGCAATGGTTTTTAAAAACAAGGACTAAGATAGAAATTATTTGTTTAACATTTTTTCATCAAATTTAGGTTCAGTGGTATAGTATTCATTTTTTTAAGGTATTATATAGTCTAATTGTCTTTTACCTTACTTGTTGTAGAAACTAGAAATATGGAAAAGATTTTAAGCACGTTTTCTTGTGTTCAATCCATAGGCAATAGGCTTGAAGGTATGTTCCACACTCAGCACTTTAAAGTCTTCGCCTCCAGGTAGTCTTTTTCGGGATGTTATTTTTAGTACGGCGTTTTCGAGTCTTTGTAAGTCGTCTATGTATCCGGTTGCTGCGCTACCCCAAGCCAAAACATCGTGTCTGAGCTGTTACCTACTCAAGTACACCATTCCGAAAATCGCCTTTTTTAATTCGGATCTTATTTTTTTAATTTGATTATCCCATCTGAAGCTGTTTTCAATAATTACACCTAGGTACTTGAATTTCTCAAGAACCTCGATATCTTCCTCTAACGTTTTAAGGCAACTCTCGTTTTCATTTCTGAAAATCCTCCCAGTTTTAAATCTCGGTCCGCGGATGTGTTTTAGTTTAGTTTTTCATGCGTGTAACATTAAATCTGTGTCATGGCACCACATAACAGCTTCATTGAATTCCTCTTGCATTATTATTGTGGTTGTCTCCAGGGATACGTGTCGAACTATAATAGCTGTGTCGTCTCCATACGCGAACGCCTCACATCTTTTTAGTACACGTAAAAGTTCGTTTGTATTAATAATGAACAGGATCGGTCCTAGCTTTGAGCCTTGTGGTACTCCGTGATTAGCAATCTCTCCTTGACTCCATTTAGCTCCAGTCTTCAGTATGAAGTTCCAATTGCGTAGGTATTCCTGCAACCAACTAGCTAATGCCTCTCTAATTGCCGTTCTGTTTAAAACTGCTATTAGTTTTCCGTGGTTAAGAGTATCAAACTGAAGTCTAAAAAAAGGACTAGGACATGTTGATTTATATTTAAACTTTGATTTATTATGTTTGAAAACTCCCCAAGCAATTTATTTGTATGATTGTTTTATTTTTTTGGAATCCACACTGGTTCGGACGGATGTATGATTTAATTTTTTTCCAAAAAGTCCCTGTAGTTTGAGATTATTTTGGCGCCTCCTTTATGTATTGGGCGTAATACAGCTGATTTTAAAACACTGGGAACTTTCTATTCTGGCTATTATCGTTGCGAAAACATCAGCATTGGTTTTGAGATCAACAGCTCTTGTTTCATCTACGCCAGGTGACTTATTTGTGTTTAGTGATTGCAGTATGGTGAGTATTTCTACTTCGCTTGTCTCCTCGACGAACATTGTCTGGCAGATAGTATGAGGTGAGTGATTTGATGTTATGACATCACAGTTGTTGATTATTTCTGAGGCTTCTTTTGCAAAATATTTCACCTACTCGTTTGTAAGTCTAAGCCTATCTCTATGTGAAGAAGTATTCATAGGAACAAAGCATCATCTAAAGTTTGTTTCTTTCTTCCCATTATTTATAAGTCTTCACGTCTTTCTTCTGTATCATGACAGCTTCTGTAGTAATCTGCTGCCATTCCACCTACCGGGCAATGTCCAGTTAGTACACCCACTATGATGCCTGTTTTTTTTTTTTTTTTTTCATTGGCTTTTGGTCCTTTTTTCGTTCAGAGTTAACCATAAGCTGCGAGGTATGACACAGTCTCCTCTGTTGTTGATCTTTTATCTTGCTTTAAGGTATATTTTCCTTTTCAGTACACCAATAGGGATAGCTACCTATTCCATGCTAGTTCGTCTGCTGCTTCGTTCCCTTCTATAATACTACGAGTATGTGCGGTAACCTAGCAGAGAGTGACTTCATGGATATTGTAAATTCTGTTTATGTAGTCTTCGGTATGCGAAGGCTGTTTTCGATCTGATTATCATGCTGTCTAGTGCCTTGAGTACAGCTTGGGGTAGGTAGGTAGGTATGTGTGGTGGTTTCGTTAGGAAGAACCCAATTAGCACTAGGTGCCATTTTGTTACCACAACTCATGTAACCTGGGTGTTACGGTGTGTTAGTGAGGAGTCTCTAGGTCCAGCCTGTGGTTCTGTGATGTTTTTCTCTGAGACTTCCTCTAGGGAATTGAAGAAGGGTTTTTCTAATGTTCGTTGTCTGGCCCTAGCTATAGCCGGGCAGGCGTATAAATAGTGTATAAGGGTTTCCCTTTCAGTTGCGATATTGCAACTGCGACAGTGTGTGTTGTGTAGGATACTTAGTTTGACTGCGTGGTCTCCTATATGCCAGTGACCCGTAGTGATCGCTGTTAAACTGGCGATGTCTTTACGCGTTCTATTTAGGAAGTCCGTTGTTTTAATTTTGTTGAAGTTTGGCCACACCCTTCTGCATATGACACAGTTCCATCTGAGGTTGGCTTTTATAAGGAATATTGAGAAGATTTGTGCCTTGACTGCTCCAAGCGGAACGTGGTCTGATTCCGCAAGTGAGCGGTGGATGGCTGAGCCTTGCGTGGCCAGTTCATCAGCAAGTTCGTTTCCAGAAACGTTGGTTGGTTGGCTCTTCACTTAAGCCTCGATTGGACCCGTTGTGTTCCTCTCGTCTGTCGAACTTTAGGAATAGTACTTTGATGTGGTGATGAAGGGAACTCGTCTTGTTCGTCTAGCGGACTCCAATATATCACCGATTCCTTTCTTTCTGAGGTGTGTTAGATACGGTATCCTTGGGGATCCCAGTATCTTCAGTCTTAACCTCGGTGTTGTAGGGCAGTGGCAGAGCAAGTATTTTTTATCAACCTCCTCCTCCTCATAGTTGCCACAGATTGTTGTATCAACAAGCACGAGTCTGAACAAATGTTTATTGAGATTGATGTGCCCTGTTAAAAGTCCCACCATCACTCTTAACTGTTGAAAGCAGTTTTTGTTGTGTTGTTACTCGGTTCTGTTACCACGGATCTGGCCACTTTACACGTGTCTAAATTCGTCCAGTAGTTATTGAACTCCTGTCGTATCCTCTCATTAATTATTGTTTTAATCGTTGTCTGAGGGACACCTAGTCTTATCAGGATTCATTTCCATGTTACTCGCTCTTTTCCTTGCCAGTTCGTCTGGCTTTTCGTTACCCGGTACACATTTATGCCCCGGTACCCATATGAGGCGGACTCTATTGCCATGGCAAGTAGATTCAATTTAATTTTACACACCCTTACTTGTCGAGACTTCGACATGAGGTTTATAATCACGCTAATTGCTGCTTTGCTGTCCGAGCAGATGTCGATTTGCCTCTCTTCTCTAATATCTTCTGTAAGTATTTCGGTTGCTTTCGTAATTGCAAGGACTTCTGATTGGAACACCGTTACAAATGGTTTTAAGTGAATAGCAAGTTCAATCGGTGGGTTAGCTCAGAAGATGTCAGCCCCTGATTCTCCTGATATTTAAGAGCCGTCTGTATATACCGATGACCCGTTGGAATTTCTTGTAATCCTTTCATTCGTCCAAGATTGTCTTGTGGGGAAAATTGTTTCGAAGTTGTTGGTGAATTTATAAAGTTTTTCAACAACATCACTGCGACAATCGATGAGTGGTGTCATTTCTTTTATCATTTTGGTGATTTATCGACGTCTCGTGTTTGCGCCTTCGTCGAAAAGGCTTAGTGTTTAATGATCGCTTTCATGGCCGCTATTGGTATTGAGGATTGTGCTCCTGTGATACCCAAGCAGGCTATACGCTGCACCTTTGTTAGCAGGTCTCTTGAATACTTTTGTGACAAATAACTGGCCGCCATTTGTATTTTTCAGTGGACCTGTTTCGGTTTCAGACCCCATGACTTCCCGATGGCTCTCCTGCATATCCAGTATCGCATTTTAGCTTTGGTAACTCTTTCTTTCAGGTTCCTTCTCCAGATCAGTTTCGTATTCAAAATTATGCCCAGGTACTTGAAGCTGTCACGGAGTTACAGTGATGCTCCCCCAAGTTGTGGAATGCGAAAGTCACTAGTTTTGATTTTCTTCGTAAAGAGAACTAGTTCCGTTTTATTTCGATTTATTTCTAATCCACCCTCCTCCGCCCATTTCTTTATGATTCGTATGGTGTTTTGCATAAGCTCTCCTATATTGCTCAGGTGTTTTCCTCTTATCAAAACGGCTAGATCAACTGCGTACGCCACGCATGTTGCACAGGTTCCATCTAGTGCTTTTGAAAGGTTGTCCATTGTGGGCACCCACAGAAAAGGAGATATTAACCTCCCCTGTGGTGTTCCCGTACGAACTGTTCCCCTTTTTGTTTCGTTTCCCAGGGAAGTTGGGATAATGTGGTTTGAAAGCGTGTAGATCGAGAGTGCATCAACAATTTGCTCCTTCGATATCTAGAAATACGCCTGCAACTGATTTCTTTATTTCAAACACATCTTCTATTGTGGATACAACCTGGGGTAATGTCATCACAACTGATTTCCTTTGAGGTATGCATGTTGGACACGGTACACAGGAAGGACGATAGCCTAATAGATCTATGGCCGTTCACCGTTGATAAATCCATAAACCATAAAAGTTACTATGCCCTGGGACCCAGATCAGGGTTACCTTGAATTTTCCATCTAGCGAGGCTAGCTCATTTCGGCATTCTAACACTTTTAGAGGATATATTGACCGAGGCCATGGCTTTAATAGCAGTTTGGCTATGAATATGGCAATCTTTGCCTTGGCGTTATATTTGTATGTAATTTGATCTGGCGACATGCTTCGCGTATAGCGAGTTTTTCCGCCAGGAAAACGGCTTGTCAGTCCACAGAGATTGTGACCCTAGATGGGTCAATTTATTTCTATGCGTGTATAGACTGTGCTGCTCTTTCAATGGTGAATACTTCGGTTTGGAATATGCTACAGTCACCCGGGAGTTTGTATGAACCGTTGATGTTGAGTGATTCACAGAAAACTTCAGAGCCGGTTCCTATGTCCATTTTAGACCCGTCAATGTAGAGCTGAACATCCTGTGCACTCACTTAGGTTACGTTACGAGTAGGTTTGAGGCAAGTGCACTTAAGTGCTTATCACGGGCGCCAAACGGTCCATTGTGTTTCCCTTTTTTGTTGTGTGGAACCTATATTTAAAACCTTTGTCTTGCGGTGGGTTCTGTTGCAAACCAGTCTGCGCTCTTTATGAAGCCTATCATGTTCCTAAGTGGAACTTGTACGGGATCCCATAGTTTGTCAAAAAGCCTCTTTTCCATATGATGGAGGCGGCGGTTTTGAAGATTTGGGCAAACACATAACAAGTGTTTGATGGTTTCTGTCTCTTCTATTCTTGACAGCTCCTGCAGTGGTCGGGTGTGTTGATGCCTAGTCTGGCAGCCATTTCCCCTAACACGCAGGTCCTGTTAGCATGCCTATCAAGACTCGAATTTGAAAGATACTACAATCATTCGGGAGTTTGTATGAGTGGTTGATTTTAAGTGACTCACAAAAACTCCCGAGCCACTTCCGATATCCATTTTAGACCCGTCGGTGTAGAGCTGAATGTCCTGTACATTAATTAATGTGTTGGAGTCCCACTCTTGTCTTTCGGGAATAAAAGTGGAGTAGTTTTTGTCGAAATCTATGTAGGGTGTGATATAATCTGTTGTTTTGTCAAGATCGGTTATACTATACCTGTTGAGTATAGATTTGTGTCGATAGGAGCTTTGCTTCCATGCGCCCGATTGTTTGAGACGAATCACACTTTTGGCAGCTGTGCATCGTATGTACTCATCTAGGGGAGGAATATTTAGCATTGTCTCTAAACCCGCTTGTGGTGTTGATCTCTGTGCTAGTGTTATGTTTATGCATGTTAATCTTTGTACCTTTGTGAGTATTTTAAGGTAGCGGAGTTTTGTCTGTTGCATTCCACCATACAATAATTCCGTAGGTAAGAATGGGTATGACAATAGCCGTGTACATCAAATTAATCATGGACGGACGCAGACTCCATTTTTTACCAAAGGTTTTCTTGCACGCATAGAATGCGCAAAGTGCTTTCTTCATTCTTTCTCCCGTGTTCTTTTTCCAGGTGAGCTTCGAATCAAGGATGGTTTTTTTTTTTTTTATAATTTGCACGTGTTGCACGGGATTTGAATACCCTTATACTAATTTTTAGAACATGTGCGTTTTGTGGAAAGGGGAAGAGACAGAGAGAAAGACAAAGTGGTGTGGTTTGAAACTCAGGTGGTATTAAGTTTCAGTAAACTCCAAGGGTGGCTGTCCAGATAACTGGGGAGTATTTTGTTTTGTTTTCGCTATTATTGTTGTTGCTTATGATTCACAGTATTTTTTTTCCATCCTCCTGATGTAATCATCACGATCAAGTTGCATTTGGGCTCACCGAATTCCTTTAATACAAAAATACTGTAACTATAATGAAATCACTATTTTTCTTACAATTATGTGCTACAAAAATAGCAAAAAAAAGGGATAGTGGAATATCATACCATTTACTATATCACAGACATTTGATAAGAACTGCAAACATTTATTCTACAGATTTTTGTTTTTATAGTAACAGCAGCCATAGTAACCAACAAAATAACTAGGCTACCAATATGTTTGTAGTACAATTTAATACAAAAAAAAAGACAGGACTCAATGCAAGACTAGGCAACAAAAACCTTATATAAAAGCTACGTCCTTTATTAACACTCGTAGATGCAGCTAAATCCTTAGTTTTTATGCTTCATAGCAGAATCAAAGCGACATTTTTAACTCCACATCAAGTATTAATTTTGCCAGGATTTTGCAGATCCTCCCTATAACTTTTCGGCGGCCTCCTGCAACTCGACACAATGCTTCTGCAGGTCAAAGATACGAGTATATAGAGAAAAAGTCAGCAGACCATGTTCTTCGCATTAATTCATCCGTTTGCTCAGTTACGTTACGTTTGGTTTTGGTGGAAAACTTTTCCAATGATTTATATTCATTATCAAGCAGAGAGAACTTTTTCCTTTTCGGTTTGTTACATGAATGGAGTCTCACATCAACGCAAGGCATTAGTACTCGTAGCTACCTAACTCATAGCCTCTCTTTGAATTCACAGCGAAAATTTAAAAACTCAGACTCTATTCAGTGAATTGTCGCTAAACAGCTTATTTGAGCAACTTCATGATCCTGTGTGCGAGTCAATTAAACGTTTCATTAAAAAGTTCTACCAACCGTTGACCTTTCTCCTCACACTGAGCAAAAATAAACACCAACTTTGGTGGAAAATTGCGTCTATTAGGAGTGGGGGTTAAAAGCGGATTGTGCGGCTTTTTGTCAACAACAACTACGGCAACTTCGTTCAGAGTGTATATTGTATTTCCGGATTATACTTAATTGAAGCAAGAGGCAGTGATAATTAGTGGGCAGAGATACTGTGGTAGTATGGTGGTAAAAGTTTCTATTCTAGGAAAATATCTTTTTTTTCTCCCCGAGTCGAAGAGAAAATTAGTTTTGATGACTTTTCCTAGAAATTAGTTGCCTTTAAGTGACCATTTTTGGTTGAGAAATGTTTCTTAATTTTTGGTCAAAGTTAGAGAAAACTTACGAAATGGATAGCTCAGGGAGGATGGTTAAAGAATGTTCCTATGGCGATGACTTTTCGAGGTCAATGTCGAGATGTCTCGTCTACTACATATCTCAGAGATAAACAGTTTATCGTTGATGGTATCAGTACAAATATTTATTATCTTTGAGCTACAAAGTATTCACATATTTTGCCATAAAATATGTATGATTCAATGGTAATGGTGGCGCTTATTCTCAAATGCCAAATTGACTGATAGCCTTGAAAAACTAGTTTTTCTGTGTAATTGTCTCTTAGCAAAACAATTCGCCTGCCATTCAATCCCCGCCATCAATAAGTACAAATAGCTAGCTCAGCAACTCAATTTGATGTAAACAAGTGGAAGGGACACAAAAGGAAGGGATTTTTTAAATAAATAAATGGTATCTAGACAGTGTTGCCAAAATGATACTTTTGTACCAAAAGTGATACATTTTCTTCTCACATCTGAGATATAGCAATTATGATACTTTTCCCTTTTTTACCTTTTATACCCTACCCCATAGGGTATAATCATTTTTATATAAAGGGTGTCCCAAAATTTACGCAAGATTTGAATTTTACGCCATTTGTGTGGGAAAGTGTTGCCAATGAAAAAAAAAGACAGCGTGACAGCTGACTGTTCATGGTTATTAAAAATGGAGTGCTATACAACGAAGACAGTTCGTTGAATGGATTATGGAACAACAACAAGTGGATGCTGATTTTTCAAATAAAATCATTTTCAGCGATGAGGCTAATTCATCAGAAAATCCACGACTGATTGTTGAGAAATAAATGCATCCACAACGTGTTACTGTTTAGTGCGGATTTTCAGCTGGAGGTATAATAGATCATTCTTCTTTGAAAATGCGGCTGGTCACGCAATAACAGTT
This sequence comes from Pocota personata, assembly GCA_963082735.1. Classification (NCBI taxonomy): domain Eukaryota; kingdom Metazoa; phylum Arthropoda; class Insecta; order Diptera; family Syrphidae; genus Pocota; species Pocota personata. The sequence continues at coordinate 40,797,732 of OY720429.1, read as the reverse complement.
AATGGTGTTTGCTGTCGCGACATGATAATCCAGTTTTTTGAACCTAAATTGCAAGATATGGATGTGGATGACATGTGGTTTCAACTAGACGCTGCCACAGAAACAATTGCCCGCGAAACAATTCAAATACTGCATGAGTCATTTCCTGGTCGTGTAATTTCCCGTTTTGGTGATCAGAATTTGCCGCCCAGATTATGCGATTTAAAGCCGTTGGACTTCTTTCTTTGGGGTTTTTTGAAGTCCAAGGTTTACGTCAACAAGCCTACGACCATCCACGCCTTGAAGGAGCTAATTGAACGCTGTATCAACTAAATTCAGCCACATTTATGCAAAGCGATCATGAAAAATTTTTGACAAAAGAGTGCGTATGTGTCAGCAAAGCCGTGGATGCCAGTTACCCAAATTTATGAGAATAGTAACGATGATGTTTTGCCATCGATGCCAACGGAGCCGGGGTTATTGTGGAGGTACGCAATTATAGTCTTTTACTGTTTTCATTTATTACTATTTTGGTTCCTTACAATTTTCATTTATTATTATTTTCCTTAATTACTACAAACACACCCTGTGCGCCATTTGGACGATTCCTGCTTTGGCATATTTTAAGGAGTATATTGTAGTGAACGCGATTTGAATAAAATGTAGTACAAGAATTTTTTTTACATCACTTGCTTAAGGTCAGCATGAATTTTTACCGTTTCAAAGGAAGATTTCTTGAATAATTTTTATAACAGATAATTGAGAATGGAAAAGTATTATTTTCTGGATAAGCGCGGTTATCGATTACTGTCTAATCTCTGGCAAATGGTTAGACCTAATAGATGACATGGAAGTTCAGGCAAAAACCTTCTCTGACTATATACCTCTTTTGGTGTAGATTCAAACTCACAGACCGGAAATAACAACAACAGGTTTAAATCTGCTACCGAAGTCGGCTTAATAATGGGATGTGTCAACAAGAACTAACCAAGTCTAACGAGTTGAAGATTTGAGCCAAATAATAGTGCAGTCAGCCCCAGTACAACCGAGCTCACGAATACGTAATATTGAAAATCTAAATATCAGCCTTGTTCAATGACGAATGCGAAAAGGAGAGGCGCAAATCTTTCGCGAATCTGAAACTTGTGCGGAGATTTAACTCAGACTATTTCAAGGTGTTGTATGCTAACTGCAATAAGGATTACAAGGCAAAATGAAGAAAGACAGCAATAATACAGTTCCAAAGTCTCTGAGAGCAGTTATCCCTCGACATTTTCTTAACTTTTAGTACAACGATAACATAAATCCAGTCTCAGAGCACACTTATTTTTGTTTTAAGTTTCACAAAGTTACATTCGCCTGCAGAGGAAGATCTTAATGACCTTTTCAAATTCTAGGCAACAACTGTATCATTGCGGGTGATTTCAATGCAAAAAGGGCTAAATTTGAACTGTGATTTTATTTCGACTGGATCACCTACTAATTGGTCATCTAACCCAGTGAAAATACCAGATCTTATTGACTTCTTCATAACCAAAGGAATTAATAAAAACGAAGTCGGATCATAAAGCAGATAAAAAAACATAAGGCTTCCCAACGACTTATCAACAAAACAAGCATCGGTAAAATATCCCACGGAAATGAGGGAACTAATACTAGAAAAGAGAAGAGCTCACAGGAAATGGCCAATTACAAGATATCCCGGGGATCAAACTATATTTAATAGTCTAAATAATAGACTGAAAAAAAGTATCGGTGAATTTAAAAATAGATCTCTAACTAAATATAGTTATAACTTAACTGCTGACAAAGTCACAGACTATTCCCTTTGTAAGGCTGGCAAATATTTAAAGAGATCTCAAGCGCAAGATCCCCCATTCAAAATATTTGGGTCGGTGACCCAAAAGAAAATCAATCTTTTTTCGGACGAAACTGTCGAATTCTCTGGTAGAGTAGATGAAGACGTAATCCCCTATGTTTCGCTAAGAGAGATTAGAACATGTATTCCCAAATTATCTAATAGAAAATCATCAGGTGATGATCTTATAACCGCCCAAATCCTGAAAGAGCTGCCCTTCATCGCATTGTTAAAACTCAAGTTTATAAATAATGCTTACTTTAAACAAAGATATGTTCCACATCGCTGGAGGATAGCAGAAAATATTGTTATACTTAAACAAGGTAAGCCTCTATCAGAAGTTACCTCATATAGGAAATTTCACACTAACCGGTATTATCAAAACTTTTTGAGAAACTGCTTCTTAAAGGACTAGACAGAATCATAGAGCAAAGAAGGCTTATTCCCACCCACCAATTCGGGTGTAGAAATAAGCACTCGACGATAGACCAATTGAATCGTACAACTAATGTTATAGAAAAGCACTAGAAGAAAAACAAGTTTGTTCTTCATTATTCGTAGATGTTGCACAGGGTTTTGTTAAAGTTTTGGCATAAAGGTTTAGAGTATAAATTTCATAGGGATCTACCTAGACAGTACTATGAGATACTTAAATCTTATGTAGCAAATAGATTCTTTAGAGTTTTCTGAACTTAAAGAAATACAAGCAGGTATTCCGCAGGGAAGTGTTCCAGGACCCAGCCTATATTTATTATATACTAGTGATACACCACATGCAAATGATACGATGAAAGCCACACTCGCAGACAACACTGCTTTTCTATCAATTGATATATACAAAATTCTATTAATGAGATATGTGATTGGACGCAACGATGGCGAATTAAACTTAATGAGACAAAGTCCACCCATATAATTTCCAAGCATTAGTCTGCAAATCTAAGAGCTCGAGTTACCTGACAAATATTTAAATAAAATATCACAAAAATCATTCCTATCATAAAGCTTTTTGATTCTGAGAGGGAGTGAATTCCAGAGGCGGATGGCGTTGACGAAAAACTGTCGCTCAGAAACTTTGATGAAACACGCGGGGGAATCAAACTTATGGAGCGATTTGATTGTGAGAAATTAATTTTTTCAAATAAATATTTTGGTTGTTTGCTGATAATATTTTTATGTAGAAACTTAAGTGTACAAAAGTCAAGATATAAGCCTAATATACACCCAAGGATATTTTTGGCATATGCAGATACGTGGTCATAACGCCTCAAATTATAGACATAATGAGTTACGTTGTTAAACGCAACATTTATTTTCTTCTGATGTTAGCATTGTAGCAGTGAAAAATTTCACAGCCGTAAGTAATGGTTGGGATAAGTAGAGATCGTACTAGCATTAACTTAGTATTAACAGGTGTGAAGTGCTGTGACATAGAAAGATTTCTAAGTGAACTATATATCCTACCAATTACTGCACAAACATGCGTATCCCAATCCAACGTACAGTTAAACCATAAACTTAGGTTCTCCACAAATTCAATAGGTGAATTCCCATAGTATATAGTAGGAAAATAATTTACATTTAACTTCGTTCTATCAAGCATTTGGATTTACAAAGGTTACCCATTAAAGAGTTTTCTTCTAACCAGCATCGAATATTTTGGAGATCCTCGTTGAGCTTATAAGCCGCATCTTCAACAAGTCCAAGCTTACAACTAACATATAACTGTATGTCATCCGCATACATGTGTATATGTAAGTTTTTAATAAATCTAGGAAGATCATTAATAAAAAGGGTAAAGAGCAAAGGTCCGAGTATAGAACCTTGAGGTACACCCGTAGATATTTCGATTAATTCAGACGCTACATTATTTACTACCACCGCTTGTTTGCGTCCATGGAGATAAGTAGAGATTCGATTAGAGGCAGTGGATGAAAAGAAATAGAACATTTTAAGTTTAGAGATGAGTGGTTCACCGTATCAAAGGCCTTAGAAAAATCTAGAAGCGTCAGAAAAGTTACCATGTCATTGTCCAAAGCAATTCGCAGATCTTCTGTTACTTTAAGTAGAGCAGTTGTACAACTGTGACTCCGTCTATATCCAGATTGATTTGAGCAGAGTAACTTTTTGCACTGGAGGAAAGCAGAGATTTGACAGTGTATCAATTTTTTTCTAAAACCTTAGATAAGAAAGGAAGAATAGCAATGGGTCTGTATTCAGCTGGCGAAAGAGCTGAAGCTTTCTTCTTCAGGATTGGAACAATTTTTGATATTTTCCATGCACTGGGAAAAATGGAGGTTGTTAAAATATTATTAAACACGTAGGTTATTGCCGGGAGAAGGTAAGGTAGAGTTATTTTTATAAAAATAGGACACCAATAGCCTTGAATTTAATTTGAAGGATGGCTCTAAGCACATCTGCTTGCTCTACTGCTTGGAAACCAAACTGAAGGGTTCTGTGTACTGATAAGCTGATTGCGATCAATATCATCCATTTCATTGTTCATCAGCCGGCCAATACCTACCTCTCGCAAATTTGTCCACAGCGTTTTGGAAGGCGACTTAACATTAAAACGATTACTAAAATTCTTAATTGTCGAAAAAACTCACTGTGCACCTTAACTGAGCGAACGTTGTTTCTTAGTACGCGCTAGTATTTTAATTTTTATTCCGATTTTTAAGTCTTTTTTAAATAACTATTCGTCAAAAGTGTAAAACTCTCTGCGGCGGCCAAGTTATTGAACACTTTTTTATTGAATATTTTATATAAACTTTATAAAATCGATGAAATTTATTTTATATCTAAAGGAAAAACTTTAAAAAAAAAAAACTGTTTTTATTTACTTTTACTTCCACTCAATTCACTAATTTGTGGTAGTGCGGTTGACAGTTCTCGTAAACAACTACGACGACTAGCCTTACATTTTTATGTTAAGACTGCCATCTCTCTTGATTAGTCTTGATATCCATTGTTTAAATTCAGTGTCGATAATAGAGTGCACTAAAGCTGTAAACACAGTGTCTAAAGTTCATATAAGTTTGAAAAAGTTAAAAAAACAGTGTCTTTAACCTAAAGTTCTGCTTACGAAACTTTTTTTTTCGCCTAACAATGAACATCGGTTGTGCTGACTGTAAAAAAGACTATAGTGTAAATGACATTTATATATCTTGTGACGGATGTCTCAAGTTATTCCACACTAAATGCGTTAATTTGTCAGCTAAAGTTGGTGATGAGCTACGAAGCACCACTCCAAATGGACTTCAGTGGTTCTGTTTGCATTGCAGAAAATTCTCGTCACGCACTCTATTGAGATTGCTTGCCGAGTGCAGAGTGCCGGTCAATCATATTTCGTCTGAGCTAGACCGTTTGCAATCTGTATTCAAAGATCATTTAGCAAATTACGACAAACTTTATGACCTTGTCTGTTGCCACGAAGATAACTTGAAAGAGGCCAATGCCACTCGTCCTAAGCTGCCTAGGGGAGTTAAAGCAATCCCTAAATCTAAAAAAGCGGTCCCTACGATATCAACCGGCGAACCTCTTGCCGTGGCTTCATCGAGTTCGGAAAGCTGCGTAACTCCTACAATAAACTCATCTCTGCCCGTAGCCGTCCCTATAGATAATAATGCTACCGATAATATTGAACAAGCACTTGATCCTCAACCTCTTCCACCTATTGAGGAGACCTCGGACCAGACTGCACCTACTGTGTATCTGGTTGTAGTACATCAAGCTCCTCGTAAGTCTATTTTCTTATCGAGACTAGCATCAGCTACCACTGTAGATGACGTAATGAACTACATCAGAATTAAAATACCCTCTCCATCGCCGTTCATTAAATGCTTCAAATACAGCTTCAATGAACCAAGGGAAATTGCATCGTTTAAACTGCTTATACCTGAAGCTATCTTTCATCAACTTCTTTCTAAAGATTTTTGGCCCGTTGGAACTTTGGTGCACGAGTTTGTTCCTCGGGTTAGAAGTGCCTCAAGGAGTCTTTCATCGAATTCAACAAATCCTGCTATTACCCGGATCCATCCAAAAAACGATTAACTCATGCTGCATCGTCAATAAATCAACCTAAATGTAATTATTCTTTATATTATCAGAATGTCGGAGGAATGAGAACTAAAATGCAAAAATTTTTTTTATCTTCATCGGCATTATGCTTTGATATTATAATTTTTACTGAGACCTGGCTTTCTGACACTCATTTCACTTCAGAATTTTTAAATTGTTCTCTCTATAATGTCTTCCGTAAAGATCGCTGCGTGAACATTACAGGAAAGTATAGGGGCGGGGGAGTATTGATTGCAGTTCGTAGCATATATCCATGTACACAACTTGAATTGCCATCAATTAGTCTTACCCCTCCCGTTAATTTGGACGTGGATCAGTTAATTGTAAAAATTTCATTTATACTGACTTCGAGTTATTTTTAATTGTCAGCTACCTACCACCACATAGCTCTCTTGATCTTTACAACTTGCATTTAAACAATTGTCGTTTCATATTTGATAATCTTAGCCCTTCTCAACATGTTGTGTTCACTGGTGACTTTAATTTGGCAGACATTATATGGAATTTTGATACAGATGTTAATTATCTTGTACCCTTCAATGTTAACAAAGATATAGAAGTTGAAGTCATAGATTTCTTTAGTCAATATGATTTGGTCCAAGTTAATAACATTAAAAATAATTTCAATAACATTTTGGATCTTGTATTTGTCGATAAAGAATTTGTTGTTAACATTGTTGTGGCTACATTACCTATTTTTAATAATACACTGTTCCACATCGCCATTGTAGTTGAATTTTCAATTTATCACTATCAGAAACCTAATATTAACTACAAATTGTGTTATGATTATAAGAAAGCTGATTTTGATGCAATGAATAATTACTTGGAATCAGTATCGTGGGACATTGTTTTATATAACACCGATTTGCAAGATATGTATGGCATATTTTTTTCAATAATCTCTGATTTAAGGAGTCGCTTTGTTCCAAAAAAACAAACAAAGTTAAATGCCAACCCACCCTGGTTTAATAGGAGACTTTCGAACCTTAAAAACAAAAAAAATAAGGCATACAAACGATTCAGAGATGATAAAGCAAATATGGAGTTGAAATCTTGGTATCTACTTTGCCAACGGGAATTTGACACTCTCAACAAATTTTTGTATCGTTCTTACATCATTTCTACGGAACGTAAGTTAAAGTCTAATAGTAATTATTTCTGGAGTTTCATAAACTCTAAAAGAAATACAAATGGATTACCTAGTCTTATGTATTTTTTAGATTCATCATCTGATGATACTAAAACTATCTGCAATTTCTTTGCTGATTATTTTAAATCGGTATATTCTCTTGATGCTGTCCACTCTGTTAGTTCATACCCGCATAGTTATCAGCCCATAATTGATCTTGGCGATTTACCTTTTGATAAGTTAGATGTTGAAAATGCTCTAAATGGGCTGAAAAGCATTCATAGTCAAGGCCCGGATGGTATTGCTCCAATATTATTAAAAAACTGTGCAAAGTCGCTATCAACTCCACTTCACCTTATTTTTAGCAAGTCGATCGAATGTGGGTTCTTTTTAGATATTTGGAAAACATCTCACATTATTCCGATTCACAAGTCTGGATCTAAACAAAATGTTTGCAATTATCGACCTATTTGTAAAATCTCATCAATTCCTAAACTATTTGAAAAGATAATCTGCAACAAGATTTCTTTTCTTGTTAAAAATATTTTATCAAATAATCAACACGGTTTTATGAAGGGAAGATCTACTTCTACTAATTTGGCAATTTTTTGTAATTCAGTTGTAAAAAATTTTGAAAAGGGTTGGCAAACGGATGTGATCTTTACTGATTTTGCTAAGGCCTTTGACATAGTCAATCACAAAACACTAATCCAAAAACTATCTGATTTTTGATTTCATTCCAACTTACTAAATTGGATCGAATCCTACTTATGTGATCGTGTCCAATATGTTAAAATTAATGATTGTTTGTCAAAGTCGATAAAAGTAACGTCAGGTGTCCCGCAGGGTAGTCACCTCGGCCCCTTGCTGTTTTTGCTTTTCATCAATGATCTTCCGCTAGCCATCAAGCACTCTGAATGTCTTCTGTTTGCAGATGACCTCAAGTTATTTCGTCCAATTAAATCGGAACATGATTGCAACCTTCTTCAAGATGATATCGTTGCCGTAGATGAATGGTGTGATCGAAATAACTTGATCTTAAATATCTCCAAATGCCAATGCTTTACCTTAACTAGGTCTCTTACCCCTATTTTGTATAGACATTCCATTAAATCAAAGTTCCTTGATAGAGTAACATCGAAAAAAGACTTAGGAGTAATACTTGATCCTTGTCTCACTTTCAAAGACCATTTTGATTACATTGTTTGTAAAGCCAACTCGATGCTAGGTTTCATTAAAAGAAATTCGAAAGACTTTACTGATCCCTATACGTTAAAAACGCTTTTTATATCCCTGGTTAGACCCCATCTAGAATATTGCTGTATCATTTGGAATCCGTTTTTTGTCTTACATTCAGATAGAATTGAAAGAATACAAAAAAGTTTCACTAGATTTATGGTTTTCCAATTGAATTGGGAAATTGAGATGCCTTCCTATAAAACCAGGTGCTCCTTAATAAATATAAATACTCTTGAATGTCGTCGTAAGTACTTTTCTATTATATTTGTAAGAGATTTTATTCACAGTCAAATTCAATGTCCTATGTTGCTTTCCATACTCGATTTTTACTCACCTTCGCGACATCTTCGTAGTCAATTTCACTTCCGTGAACATATTCATAGAACTATTTATGCCGGAAATGAGCCAATTGCTCGTTGCATCAAAGAGGTGAACTCTTAAATCGGTTGCCAATTCACACCACGGAGATCTTGCTCTAGAAGCTCAGCATTAATGTTCTTAAAATCCCTATATTCGAACTTGATTTGCTGTCTACTAAAGGCAAAGGGCAATGTGTGAAATATAAGATCATGCTTGGAGAAGGCCAAAGCAGAGGCTTGACTGTAAAATCTGGTTTCAGAGTTACTGGTTAAAAACAAATTCAAGAGAGTGCTTGTACTCCCGACGAAATGCGTTGGGATAGTCGAGTTAACAACTTTTAAACCTAAAGTATTCATCGAATCGACGAACGATTCAGAGCATTCACGGTTTAAAATATTGCAATCAAAATCTCCACAGATGATTGTTTTTGCGAAAGTTGGTGAGACAGTTTCAAGCACATTATAAAGAGGTGAAACATCAATATGACTATATGGTCGATATACAACGCCAAACAGACATTTATCTCTGTTTTTTCAGCAATCTCAATGAAAAAATACTCAATAGGGCTATCAGCCGGTGAAATTAAATGAAGCTTTGTGGAAATGGTATTACGAACATAAATTAGCAATACCACCTCCCATTTTACTATGTCGGTCGGCCCGAAAAATGTTGTATTCTCTTAAAAAGTAATGACTATTATATTTTTTGCCAAGACTCTGTGCATTAATGTGACATACACGTAATCCCTCGCGTTGCTTACAAAAAATAATTATCAGTACTCGCAGATTATCGCCTCTTGTAGAATATACACTCATGTCAGATTTAAATGTATTTTACGAAATACATATGTATGTATGTAAATAAAACCCTTGCAGAAAAGAAATATACAACAGGAAATGTGTTGTGAAAATTATAAAAATTATTGAAAACGAGTATATGCAAGTAAAAACAATAATCGAGCTCGAAGAAATGAGTGCAAAAAAGAGAAAAATTTAAAACATAGTATTAGCAAAAAAAATAAAATTATTTTTCAGACATCTTAATAGCTGCAGCTTACATACAACTCAATAGCTTATTTCTCAACGTTAGTCCCGTCAATACACTTTTACTCATCGACCATGCCCTCGTGATTTTCTAAGCTGACATCTTTGCCTACTATGTCCAATAGGTGCTTTACATGTTTAAACAAAATTGCTCGTCTTCTCCACCCCGGTATAACAAGGAGTTACACCCCCTTCGTAATAGAAACAAATTATGATAGTCTCATCTTAAATACAAATCTGACTCTGACTTTCGTAAGTACTTTCGACCATATACCCATTTCTCTGAGCTCTGCGAAAGACTCTATCTAACCAACCTAATTGTCGACCTGAAGAGATTTTTTCTATTTATTAACGTCAGATGAAAATCTGATGGTATCCATCTGCTCGCACCTTCCCGGATTATGGGAAGATGCTTACATTACCCCTATCCATAAAAAGGGTGCAAGAGCGAAGTTTCTAAATTTCGCCCAATTGCTAAGCTCTCATGCATACCTAAACTTTTCAAGACCATCGCGTGTGATACAATGTCCTTTCACTGCAAATCAATTCTCTCCACAAACCAACATGTATTCCTTAAAGGTAGGTCAACAACCACCAATTTAACCGAATTCGTATCTTGAACACTGAATGCTTTGGAAGATGGCGTTGAAATTGATGACGTAGCTACGGATTTCAGTAAGGATTTTGACAAAAGTTATTCTTCTCAAGCTAAATGGATTTCAACCTCGATTCATCTCATAGTTCAAGTTGTACCTAATGGACCGCAAATACAAAGTTTTTTTAAGATCTTCAGTATCGGCCCCTCCACCCCGGTCCCTCAAGACAGCCATCTTGGACCATTGATCTTCATCTTTACAATAAATGATGCCGAACATATCATCCGCAGCTCAAATCTTCTGGTCTACGCTGATGATATGAAAATCTTTAGATGTACCTTATCGCCCGCTGATTTCCGCCTTCTGCAGGGTGATCTAAATAGTTTCTCGATCTGGTGTAATAAAAATTTCTTAGAGCTTAATGTCAATAAATGCGATTTCATTACCTACTCCCGCAGACGTATCAACCCACCTTTTAGGGTATACTTCATGCGTGACGAGCCTGTACTCTCAGTCACGTCGGCGTGCAATTTGGATGTCATCTAAAGGGTGACCAGATAGCAATGATAGTTTTTCCAATTACTATGCTTCTGCAGCTGTTAAAGCTATTAATGATATCCAGCTGTCAAAATATTTAGTAAAGTTTGCCATCTTATCATGCATTGTTTGACACTTCCTGAACGTGCGGAAATTATTAAAAATTGTTATCGAAATTCCGGCTCAGTTATAAACAAGCAACGTGAATTTCGTCGTGAGGTCGGTCGTCATCATGGCTTCAGTGCGTAGCCAATTCGTTGCACCGTGGAAAAGTTTGAGCGTGAGTAGACTCTTTTGGACCTTAGGCCACCAACCAGATAGAGATCGGTGCAAAGTGAAGAAAACATAGCCGTCGTAGCTGCCAGTATCGAAGAAGACCCAGAAATGTCGATCCGGCGCCGATCAGCTGAATTGGACACCACTGGAAATGTTGGGCGCAAATCCGGATTTTGGCCAAGAACGAGGCCCATTTTTGGCTCAGCGGCTATATCAACAAGCAAAATTGCCATTATTGGAGCGACCACAATCCCCAAGTGTTCGACCAAGCATGAATGCATCCACAAAGATTGAGTGTTTGGTGCGGTTTATGGCACAGCGGCACCATCGGACCTAATTTCTTTCGAAATGAGGAAGGAAAGTTCCTGTGGCAAGAGCTCGACAACATTGATATATCCGAGCTGTGGTTTCAACAAGACGGCGCTACATACCATACAACGCAACGTTCAAAGTGGTGAAGGAGAAATTTGGCGACTGGGTCATCAAACAAGCCAACCAGTTTGGACGAGCTCGAGGCCAACATTTGAGTCATCAAAAATTGGACCGATCACTTGAAGCACTACCAGCGAAGCCGAGGCGGCCATTTAAATGATGTGCTATTCCATACATAATGGCATGAATGTAGCTTCAAAATAAAGTCAGAATCAATTTGATATCTCACACCGTTGTTATTTAATTTAAATTGTTTATTTTTCTTATTAGGTCATCCTATACGATAGTGAACTTAACTTTCGATCACACATCGACAATGTCACAAGTAGAGCCAACTCAGCACTTGGTTTTGTGAAACGCTGGTCAAACAAATTACCTGACCCTTACGTAACAAAATCCCTCCATCTCACTTTTCTTAGACCCCTCCTCGAGTATGTTAACCAAGTATGATCATTCCATTATGCTGCCTATACCATAAGAATCGAAACTGTGCAGCGCAGGTTCATTCGCTTCGCTTTACGTGGTCTGTCTTGGGCTCATAACTTGAACCTGCCGCCCTATGTGAATCGTCTCAGTTTGATTAATCTTCGGTCATTGGAAAAACGACGTGAAGTGACCGACATACTTTTCATTCATCAGCTATTCTATCTGGATTAACATTAATTGTCCCGCCCTGCTTCAAACGATTTCTAAGCCCAATGAACATGAATCGCATAAACAAAATGCGGTTACAAAATAGGTCCTTCAAGTCTGTGTTGTTATACTGACAGTTTTCCTATGAATTTTAATCGTTAAAATCAAAACATATAACTTCAAAACACTTTGTTAATATACATAATTTGTACGAGTACTGTAGGTCAAATGATACCTTCTTCAAGACTTGAATCCATCCCATATCCTGAACGCGTGCGAGATAATAAAAATCTCAAGAGAGCATCATTAGTAGGCAAAACAGAATGCTGCATAGAAACACTACTTTCTATTTAAAATACTTCCAGACATCAAACTTTTCATAGACTTTACGTAGGTAAAAAAAAATAAAAAAATCTAGATACCCACGTACATATTTGTTTTTTGATTTCCATCATCACAGAATGAAATAAAAAGAACTCGTCCTTGGACTGACAAATGTAAAAGGAATACAAAAAAGATTGCCTGGAATTTAGTAAAGTACGATGTAGGCGTTGCCACATTCCATACGAGCATTGCTATGCTTAGTTATTTTCATGTTTCATAATCCCAGCGGTATTATTTTAATGTGGTTTTCGAAATGAGTTTATAGGCAATAAAAGGAAATGAATTTATGAAAGCAAAATGAGAACCATATGGATTTTTATGGTTTAGTTGATTCTTGGGGTTTTGTTTTTTTATTTCCTAACACTCCTTTTACTATTTATTAGCGGCTTTATAGGTACTACAAAATACCATTATGTTGAAATTATGTTAAAAAGGCATTAATGTGTTATTAAAAGTTAAAATCACTTGTGGTGAGTAGGTACTAAATCTACATTTCAGCAATGATATGGTGAAAGTTCGTTAAAATGTGAATTTCCATTTTACTATTAGAAAAGAGAAGACATAATAAGGTGGGCAAAAATCCTTGTCTTTAGTCCTCTCCATGGGCGCCCGCTGGAAATGACTAATCGCAGTTTTTTTTGATTAGTGTCAGCTACGATTTACACGCATGTATTCAATCGTGCGGAGTGATCATTAACAATGACGTAACAACAGATACCTACGAGTAACTCGCTGGTGGTGTGAGTGCTAGGGATGGAATGCTGGGGGCTAATCCAGTGTGGCAAGACTCACAGTAAGTAGTGCCTTGCAGAACTCTGAACAGGTCGAACGCTATTTCTATACTACTCGTGGGTTCAAAATGAACAAAAATATAAAAAAAAACAAAACAAAAAACAAAGAGGACGGTCGTCTCAAAAAACTGTCGTTTAACATCGTCGAGAGTGGACCTCTTTGCGCTGCTGAATTGGGTTTAGCTGATGCTTGGATTCCAAAGCATCAGCCTGGCGGAAGCTATGTTGGCAGCAGCGAGGAAAAATTGGTTTCGAAAACTGGTCCTATCTGTTCTATAGGCCATACGTTGCGAGAGGATCTCCCGCAGTCATTATCTGACTCTTCAGTAATGCCTGACCATTCGGCAGTGAGCTCGCGACCAGGCGCTCCCACTTCACAACTGAGGAACAAACAGCTTCTTCTCAGATCCATTCCTTCTTCCAAAGCGAGTGACCGTTCGGCTTCGAGCTGTATGTCGACTCCTCTAAAGTGAAGTCCACTCCTCTAAAGTAATGCGCATCCAACAAATCTCAGAAAAAGAGAGATCGGAAAAGCAAAAAACCACTTTAAGCTGAGCTTCTCAACTCAAGTGATGCAGACTCAATGCCTAAACGCCAAAGTTCACAAGACGAGTCTTCCACTCTGACAAAGAAAAAGAAGACAGTGAGCACTACCACCTAGCCCTTTAACCAAGTTAAGAACACTTGAAGATAAAAGGTCGAAAGAGCTTTACAAAATTGCTGTCTACAGATTGAGGGAAGTTTGCTCAGGAGGGCTTCTCGAGGTCGTTGAGAAGGATCAGATCCCGAACCGCGCATGGATCCCAGTCGAACCCTCTGATCCTAAGGTGTTTCTGGACATACTCAGGATCAGCAATCAATCTTTTCCAACCCATAACTGGAAGATTAGCAAGGTGGAGGACCCGAAAGAAGATTTCCGATCTGTCTGAAGAATCTCTGGTCCCTCTTGCCACTTCCAAAGGGGTAATTAACTATGGATTCGGCTCTACTACCACTTTTACAGATGCGATGAAAAGAAACCGGTTCTGTTCCTTGTCGCAAAAGCTATGCGCCATCCTTTGCGGGGGTCAACTTCACGTTGACGGACACGGAGATGTGCGAAAATTCTACAAACTATGACCTTACATCTGGTCTCCGTCGCACTCCACCAACTCTGCTGAGAGTCGACTCTTTGTTGACGAACACGGAGTTGGATAGTGATCTCCAAAAACCTTTCTCTGCACGAAAACGACCTTCTGTCGTCGGACTCTGAGGAATCTAACTCAACGGTGGTAGAGGTATCTGCCCCTGAGGAAGCTAACTCAACGGTGGCAGAGGTATCTGCCCCTGATTGTAGCTCCAGTGCTGCGATTAATATTAATTAACTTAAAGCCGCTCTTATTATTCGACGGTCGGATAAAGTCAAAAGTCAGATAAGACATAGTCTAGATCCAGGAACCACTGGTTTGTGGACTCAAAACTCCTAATTATAAATCAATCTACGAGTACACAAGAAAAGAAGGAAAACCGAGATCCAGCATCCTTGCGAAGACTCCTCTTAATATTTTTCTATTCTATAACCTGGAGTTGAAGAAAACTAACTATTGGCTTGTATAGCTCCTCCGGATAACCTAGAGAGTTGGGTTGCGACTGCGGGTATATGATAGAGGTGAGTCACTTTTCAATTATATTCAAAGTACTAACCTCCTACTTTGTAACTTTAGTTTTAAACCAACCTTTATTACTCGAAACAGACAAGAAGTCTTAGACATCAAACTAGTCTCCAAACACATTCCACTCATAGTAAAAGTCTGGAAAGTCTAAACTCTCAGAGCACTCTTTTTCAGACCATTGTTACCTCCAATTTGGTCTAGATGACCACCCTCCGAACCAGAATGTCTTCAGAAATTTCCAGAAAATTTATTTGTCTCTGTACAGGGAAACCCTGAAAAGGACTCTTCCCTCCGATTCACCTATTAATCCTGAGAACCCCTGTGCCTTGCATCCCATCGTAGAAACGCTCACGACGGACTTTAATAATTCAATAGCGGTGGCCTGCCGATTACGTAGATCACGCGGCAAGAAAAAGCCTTCATGGTGGAATGCCAACTTTGGCACTCTCAGGGCAAAATGCAAGCAACTGTTTAACATATCCAAAAGCTCCAAAGAGACTATTGACTAGGATTCCTACAAAAATTCTCTCGATTTTTATGAAAAGTCACTGAGGAAAGAACAGTGACTATCCTATAAACTCTTCTCTGGTAACATAGAGGAATCTTCAGAGACTGCGTAAAATCCTCTCCAAAAATCCTTCGATGCCCAGTTAACTTCTGAAACCAAACGGCCATTGAATCTCCTCTAGCAAGGAGACTATTGACTTTCTTCCAGACTCCCACTTCCCTGGTAACTTCGCTGTTCGAATACGTCGTATTGAGAGTACTGCGATACCATTGAGTAGCCTTTAATATAGTATCCACTGAAATGCGCCTTTGGGCCATTCGAAGTTTTAAACCATTCAAGTTGCCAGGGCCGAATGGTATAATACCCGCCGAGATCCAGTAATCCGTAGATACTCGTATGGTTCCACCCTGGCTTATAAGTAGTATAGTCATTATTAAAGCAGGTAAAAGCTCACATGTCAACCCAAAGGATCTCCGATCTATCAGTATTTCTTCCTTCCTGCTGAGAAAACGTTGGAGAGATTGATCGATATCCACTTACGTAGCAGCATTATGCCAGCTATACTATCGACGTTCCAACATGCGTATAGCAAAGGCAAGTCAGTTGAGACGAACTACTACATTGTACCTATATACTATGGTTGTTTTCCCCGACATTGAGGGAGGTTTTAACAATGTCAAATCAGAAGCAATTACAAACGCGCCCTTGTAAAACTGAACATCGAGGCTTCGCTTGGACTGCTAATCAATTAATTGCTTACAGGCAGTATTATTAACACTAAACTGGGAGGAGCTTCGAGTCGAAGACTTGTAAGCTGCGGCACACCTCAAGATGGCATCTTGTCCCCTGTGATGATAAAGTATTAGTCAATCTCGAAAAGGCGGTATGCAAGGTTATTGCCTATGTAGACGACGTTGCTATTGCTGTCTTGGGAAAACACCCTAACATTCTAAGGGGACTCATCCACCATGCTCTTCTCCTCTCCAAGTGGACCACACTGACAGTAGGGTGGTCATATGGCTAAAATGCAACTTGATCGTGGTGATGACATCAGGTGGACGGAAAAAAATACTGTGAATCATAAGCAACGACAATAAAAGCGAAAACAAAGAAAAATACTCCCCAGTTATCTGGACAGCCACCCTTGGAGTTTACAGAAACTTAATACCACCTGAGTTTCAAACTACACCACTCTGTCTTTCTCTCTGTCTCTTCCCCTTTCCACAAAACGCACGTGTTCTAAAAATTAATATAAGGGTATTCATATCCCCTTTAACACGTGCGCAAATTATAAAAAAAAAAAAAAAAAAACATTGTGGCTTGGGAGTAAATCCCAACAAGATCGAACTGGTCCTTTTCACTCTTAAATATGAAGTTCCTCTTATAGACCCTTCCACTATAAATGGCACCAGTCTTACCAAGTAGATTACCTGAGTCTTATTTTGGATCGTAAAGAACTGGGGTATGAAACCCCGTACCACTCTCTGGTTATACATGTCCGTAGTCGAGCTCATACTTATGTATGGCGTGATCGTTTGGAAAGTGCAGTAAACCTTAAACTTTTGGGAAAGTGCAACGATCCGCTGGCATGTCCACCAGAGGTGCACTAAGAATCATTCACTCCGCAGCATTTCAGGCAGAAATAATATCTATTAAGGAACCCCTTTCCTGGCTGAAGTGTAATGTAATATCTGTTTGGAATGTTAGCATTTTCACGGATACCCAAGCGGCAATAAAGTCCCTAGTATTATGCTCACTCACTTCAAAGACTGGTCAAGATTGCCGTTCGTTTCTCACGAAGACGACGGAGCTGAATATTGATTCAGCTATGCTGGGTGCCAGGCCACAGAGGCATACAGGGTGACTGCAAGGCTGACGAGCTTCCTAGAACAGACACAACCCTCAGAATTATGCCGAAAAAGCAAAATTTAAGTATGCCTCTCGCTACGAGTAAATGAATCAAAAAGCCAATCACAGATGGGAGACTCTTACTACTTACATAGTTTCTAGAGAAATCTGGCCCAAGTTAGATAAAAAATGCTGTGATAGATTGGTTTTGTTAAAACGAAAGCAGCGTCATCGAAGTCCTCACGGGGCATTGTCCTATCGGTCTATACGCTAAAAGGCTTGGCCTCTTTTCAAATGATTGCTGCAGAAGCTGCAGAGACGACGAGGAGGAGGAAGAACAATCGTCCATTTCCTATGTACCTGTCCAGCAATGTCCAAAAAAAGACTGCTCTATCTAGGGGCTCCATTCTTCGAAGACCTCTAGTGACCTGGCAAATATTGACGTCAGACGCATTCTCGTCTTCATAAGAAGCTACGGTTGATTCAACTAGCCCTTAAGTAGTTAGAATAGCAATAGATCCCGTGGTATCACAATGCACCTCCTTTGGTCTAAGTGTGTCTGTACATAGATACAAACAGCCAGACATAGTAATGGAATATAATGCCATAGCACTATACAAAATTGGTTTTATCTCTTAACTAGGTACCTACAGGCAACTAGGAAAGAGATCGGCAAAACTAAGATACAACGTAGCAAAGCTCACACGAAGAAGCAGGAGTTATTAGTCGACACCTATGAGTTTTTCCACTTAAAAAATTGTTTATCTATTTCCTTTTCTTTTTGTTTTTTTTTTTGTTTTGGAGGTCCACTGGAAAAAAAAATCAGCAAAAGACATTATAGAGAAGTATATGCGAGGGATCCTTCTGCAATAGTGAGGGACTTTAGTTTTCTAAAGAAATCCTCTCGAAGTCTTTAAGGAATCGCACCAAATAGTTGGACTAATCAGCAATTTATTTTTGAATCATATTAATAATTATAGAATTAAAAGGAAAAGCCGCCATTTGTCGGATATCTGAACTTTTTGTTTGAAAGCATTAATTTCTTGAGATGCTATTCAGTTTTGCTTTGTTATAAACGGTTTTTCATGTCTCTAATAACATTTTTTTTTTTTTTTTTTATAATCTGCGCGCGCCGAAGGGGATATGAATACCCTTAAACTGTTTCAGGGCACGGGCGTCGGGGAAAAAGGGGAAGAGGAACAGAGGAGAAGCCTATGCACGTTGGCTTTAAATGTTTGATGGGTGTAGTGATGGGGAAATACAGAGCCTGGGAGATCATTCCACATTCGTTTCATTCGGCTTATAAACGAATCCCTATATTTGACAGTACGACCGAAGTTTGGCTTTAGGGTAAACTGATGTGCATTCGAAGCATGTCGCGTATTGCGGGTGAAATTTTGAAGGGGAGGAATGCAACTGGCTATTTCACTGGAGCATTTTTTATTAAAAAAACGATAAACAGGGAGAGACAGGAGACATTTCTCCGATGTGCTAGTGAATGAATGAATTCACAATGTCTCTATCTCCTATAAGTTTTAAGGTGCGATTCTGTACCATATTAAGAATGTGCAGAACGGTCTTGGGTGCACCGGACCAGATATGGGCGTTATATTCCAGCTTAGGACGGATGAATGCCTTATAAATTGAGGCCAGATCAGACGGGGTAAAATATTTCTTGCACTGTTTAAGGAATCCTAGACATTTTGCAGCGTTTTTAGCGATGTGTGATCATTCCATCGAAGATAGTTGTTAATTCACATACCGAGAATAGCAAAGTGTTTCAGTTTCAGCGTTGCAACTACTATTCCTGGGATAATGGTTGAGAATTTTGGTTTCGCTTGAGAGACAGAAGACAGCATTGTGTTTTTAAGCATTAAATTCCACTCTGTTGGTTGAACCCCATTTAATTATGCTGTCTAGGTTGGAATTTAATGTGTTCAACATACGTTGCCGTTCCCCTTCTACGGCCGAAGAGCAAGGACGTGAGTTAGGAAACGAATATGAAAAACTGAGGGTACTATCATCAGAGAAAGAATGGATTGGATTATAAGTTGCAGACAAGAGATCATTTATAAAAATAAGAAAGAGAGTCGGAGACAAAACAGAGCCTTGGGGAACACCAGCATTTATTTGGTGAATTGCAGACTTGAAGCCGTCCAAAACAACTTGTATTGAACGCCCCGAAAGGTAAGTTCTAATCCATTGAAGAAGAGACTCATAGATGCCTTATGCACGCATTTTCGACAAAAGAGCCTGATTCTAAACTCTGTCAAATGCCTTTGAAATATCAAGCGCAACCATCTTGGTTTCGCCGAAGTGATGGAGAGATTGGTTCCACTTCTCGGTGAGATATGCCATCAAATCACCAGTGGACCTGTTGCAATGAGTTTTCGTGAATCGAGATATTTCATAAGCTGACGATTTATCAGCGTTTCCATGACCTTGAAAAGAAGGGACGTAAGTGCAATGGGTCGGTAATTGGACGGGGAGGAAGATTCGCCTTTTTTGGGAACGGGCTGGACAAATGCTGTTTTCCATCTACTCGGAAAGAGCCCTGAAAAGTAGGATAGACAGAAAAGCTTACGCAGAGGTTTTGCCAGCGTAGAAGAACACCTCTTCAAAACTATGCGGGGAATACCATCTGGACCAGCGGGTTTGTGCATGCTGAGTACTCCTGCAACTGTACGAGTGCGAAAGTGGACCTGTCGCATAAAAAATTTGACGTTCTCAAATATAGGCGGAGACAAAGCTTGGAGTTCGCTGCAAAGTGAGCAGCAAGCAGATTGGCTTTGTCTAAGGAGCTGACAGCTGGAATGTCATTGTAAATGAGCGTGGGGATGGCAGACGAGGCAGAATTTTTAATATTTTTGACGAATAACCAAAAATTGTTCTTGCCTTTGGCACATTGTAGAATTTTTTGCCTCAATTTTTGGTCATGTAAGAATATTTACAATTTAATATGGGCATTGCAGTCTTTTCTGGCTTGTTTAAACTTCTTTCGGTTTTCCTCAGATTTGTTGGCTTTATAAGACCGAAAGCTTACTTCTTTCAACCCGATAGCCTCTTTACAGCTCTGATCAAACCACGAGTTTGCCTTAGGTTTAATGCTCTTTATTCTGTTAGGAATAAAGTCATTCATACCTAAGAGTATAGTGTTAGTGATCATATCAGCAGCGTCATCCACGTCGCTATCGAGGAAGCATAGCGACCAGTTAAAACTCCTAAAGAAGCTATTGAGGCCGTTCCAGTTGGCTTTCTCGTATTGCCATACTTTTCTTTTAGGAGTTTTTTCTTTAACTGAGTGGTCGGAGTACGAGAATTTAGCTGATACAATATTATGGCCAGACCGACCTAGAGGCGCTAAAACACCAATAGGGTATTTATCAGGGTGCGAAGTAAGAAATAAGTCCAAAGTGTTGGCGGAATGACTTTCAATGTCCGGTATACGTGTAGGCTCATTTACAAGCTGAGTCAAATTGTTTACCTCAGCGAAAAGTTCAACATACCTTCCTTCGGGTGTTGTCTGGCCAGAATGTTGAAGCCAATCCGAATTGTGTGTATTGAAATCGCCCGCAATGACGATTTCAGTATGATGGTACAAGGCGACAATTCGAGTGATGGAATCGGACAGCGCATCAAATTCGTCAAAAGTTGAGTTGCTGCCCGCACTTGGGCTTCTGTAAATAAAGGAATAGTGAATTATTTGCTTACGGACGGTGAATTTTAGCCATCTGAATTTAAATTCCGGGTTGGAACAGTGGCCACACTGTGGTGGAACTTGGTAAGCAATATCACTACGGACGTAAATGGCGAGGCCACGGTGGGGAAAGAATAGTGACACTAAGTTATATCCAGGCAGTTTCAAATCGGAAGATTCTTCAACTACCTGTGTTTCACTTAGTGCCAAAACAGCGGGTTTATGGGAATGGGCGTAGGCGTACACATCGAAGAAATTCATTCGAAGCCCACGAATGTTGGAAAAATCAACCCTAAACTCCCTCATCACTACAACATTATTGTATTTTCATACTTTTTTTATGATCTGTCAGCGTCAGATCGTTAGTCAGAACGTTTTTATCATGGTGAAGTTCACGAACGAGCAACGTTTAGAAATTATTAAAAAAATACTACCGAAATTCTGAGTCGGTGGTCGCAACTTTAAGCGCGCTTACTTCAATTTTCGGTCGTAATAATAATAAATTATAATAAATTCGAGTCAACATATTCACTATTAAATGTTCCTGTGCCAGTGAGATTACGCACCAGTCGAAGTACCAAAAATATCGCAGCCGTAAGTGCTTCAGTTCAAAATGAGCCACATCAGTCGATTCCACGCCGTTCAAAGGAATTGGGAATCCCTCAGTCAGCGAATTTTGCATAAAGATCTTAGCCTACACGTCAATTGAAGCCTCTTGATCATTTGAAGTGCAGAAACTTGTCCGATTGGGCTCTGCAAAAGTTTGAAGAAAATCCTGAATTTCATCGAAAAATTATAATAATTTCAGCGATGAAGCTCATTTTTGGCTTAATGGCTTTGTCATTTAATTTTTTTCATTTCATTTTCATTTATTTTCCTTTAAAGCTTACACTTTAAGACAGAATAGTCTTAAAAGCAGTGAAGATTACATTTGATACTATAATATATTGTTGATAGTTATAAAGTGGTGGTAAACGCATTTATTAAAACTTAATCAAAAACTTAATCATACATCTCCATTTATGTCCAGAAAAAAAAAAATAAACGAACAGTGAATATTGTTAAGAAAAATTAGTTGGAATTGTTAAGGAAAAAGGACTTAAGATCGGTTCAAAAACGCTGAGTGCCGCCTGACCTTCGAACATGCCGCGGTAAGGAATTCCATAAGCGAATGGAGTTTACGAAAAACTGTCGTTCAGACGTTAAACAAGAAAACCGTGGGATTATAAGTTGACGGGATCTGTTTGAGGCACCGAAACGCAGCTTGTTAAAAAGATAATAAAGGGTGATTGGTTTGAATCACATTAGATAGCAGAATAAGAGATCGGTAACGAAGTAGGTGGTCAAGTGACATCCTATAAAGTGATTTCGAGTAGTACGAGCAGTACCTATTGTTAAATGCGACATTGAGCTTTCTTCTGCTATTAGCGTCACAGTTATCAAAAATTTCGCAACCATAAGTAAGGATGGGAGTAATGAGTGTTTTTGCTACAACATACGTGTTTTCAGGGGAGTATAATAATGTGACATCTACAGCTGACGTAACATCCCATAGACTTTTCCAACGGCCGCATTAATATGGGTTTCCCATGTCAATGTCCTATTAAAAACCATTCCTAAATTTCTGGCAATGTCGACGTATTCGATATTGGAGCCATTAAGTATAATGTCTGGAAAGTAGGAGAGATTCAATATCTTTGTTTGCTAATAACGACATATTTGGTTTTTAGAGGGTTTAGAAAAAGCCCATTTTCCTCTGACCAGGTGGATATCCTCTCTAGATCAGTATTGATCGAGCTAGCGCAGTCTTCTATCAAACCAAAAGAACAACTTTGATATAGTTGGACGTCGTCAGCATAGATGAGGACGATGATACTGAGGGAATTTCGTTCACATAAAGCGAGAAAAGAGCAGGTCCCAGAATCGAGCCCTGTGGAACCCCTCTACAGTTATAGAGAAAATCTGACAAACGATGACCCACAGAGACAGCTTGATTTCTATGCTGAAGATACGACGACATAAGGGTAACCGCCGAGTTAGAGAAACTAAACAACATTAATAGTTTGTTGCACAAATTATTGTGATCCACAGTGTCAAAGGCCCTCGAAAAATCCAGAAGCACTAGAAAGGTCACTTTGTCATCAACCAACGATTCCCTTATATCATCCACAACTTTGATGAATGCCGTTAAACAACTGTGGTGTTCCCTGAAACCGGTTTGCATTGAAGAGAGCAGGTTATTTGAATGAATGTGCGTATTAATTTGCCTTTGCAATAACCTCTCGAAGACCTTAGATAAATAAGGTAAAATAGTGATCGGCCGATATTCCTTACCATTAGGCCTTTTTTGGATTGGCACAATTTTTGCATTTTTCCATTGTTCAGGGTAAATACCAGTAGTTATGATATTATTAAAGACATGCACCAGGGAAGGAAGAATGACAGGGAGAATTATTTTGATAAATTTGGGATTTACTTCGTCAAAACAAATGGCATTAGATTTGACGGATAACAAACAAGCAACAAATTCCATATGATCGATGCAACTGAATACAAAAGCACCAACTGACAAACTGATTTCATGAGAGACAGGCGGATTTGAGGGAACGACATTAAGAACGGGAAAAGGAAGTGTGACAAAACTTTTATTCAGAAGGTTTATATCTAAACTATCATCAACATTTAGATTATTTTTATTTTTAACAATTCCGATTTCTCGCAGATTTGTCCATAGCTGTCGGCCCTTCATCAATGGATTTAATTTATTTCCATAAAAATTACTTTTAGCAACTTTTATTTTGACAACTACCTGATTGCGCAAGGAACGATAAAGTTGTAAATGCATGTCTAACCTATAACGCTTCCACTCTTTGTAGGCCCGATTCCGTTGTTCGATGAACAGATGGATTTCAGATGTGAACCAGGGACATTGACCATACTCGATACATTTCACTTTGATGGGGACATGATTGTTAAAAAGGTCATAAATATTATAGTTAAGGAAATCAATTTGGTCACATGGAGAGGCCATGAAAAACACACGATCCCATTCAATATTGCGGGCGTCTAGCTCCAGCTGACGATATTCAATGCAGTTAAAATCTCTATATTCATAGCTTGAAACGGAACAATTTATCAAAAAGTTAAAAGTTCAAAACAGGAGATCATGTTTGGAAAAGGCGGGCGCAGACAGCTGGTCATAAAGAAGAACATCATTAGAATCGCTACAGAAAAAACATCCAGAAGAGTGCTAGAATTGGCAGTGAAATGTGTTGCATTATTCGTATTGACCGGGCATAAATTAAGTGTAGCCATTCCATCAATAATAGTTTTTCTCAACTAGAAGGTTGCTATTTAAGTCACCATCAAGAATGATCTTAGGATAATATATCGAAATAGGAGATTAAAAATTGAATTGAAATCAATATACTTATTAGGTCTATAGACCGAGCCTATGAGAAGATCATCATTCGCAGACTTAAGTTCCACAAAAATATAATCGATTTCACTTCCAGCTGAAGAATTACATTTCAGGTAACATCTCAATCCCTTTCTCACGTATATTGCAGCACAACCCACTCCTCCCTTCCTATCACCACGAAAAAGCGTAAAACCGTTTACTTTGTATACTTCATCTACTAACCCGTTGGTAAACCACGTTTCTGTGACGCAAACAACATCAACTTTAGAACCTTCGAATATATCCCTATCAAGTTTGGGATACTAGCTTTGAGCATTAATATGACAAACCCGTAGACCAGTCTTTTGGTCACCAAGAATATTAATCATTGAACGAATAATTTCATCACTACCTCCGCCCAGATAACTCCCTCGATCAATATTAGACACAGCTATTATAAATTAGTAGGAATAATGGAAAAGGCATGTAATAAAGGACGGGCAGCATAATATGTTTCAAGAGATAAGCTCCACTTTCCATCGGAACAACCAACTAAAATACCTGGAAAAATAATAGTAAAGACAAAAAAAAAAAGTGAAGATGTATGAAAAATTACAAAGTTTTAATTTAAGGTTAATAATTATTACAACAAAATAAAAAAACTATGTTTGCAAAATTATTAAATAATAGAAAAATAAGAAAAACAATTTAAGAGTGTGGTGTGGATTTCATGCCGGAGGTGTGATTAAACCGAATTTTTTCGTCGATGAAAATGATCGTCATGTTACGGTCAATGGAGTTCGCTATCGTGCCATGTTGGAAGACAATTTTTGGCCAGAATTGGATGGACTTGATATCAGTGATATGTGGTTCCAACAAGATAATGAAACATGCCACACAGCTGGTCAAACAATTGATCTACGAGTATTGAAGGGAAAGTTCGGTAATCGTGTAATCTCGAGAAATGGTCCGGTCGAATGGCCAGCAATGGATTTCTTTTTATGGGGTTACGTTAAGTCGTTGGTTTATGCCAACAAGCCAACAACGTTAGAGGAGCTGAGGAACAATATCGAACGCGAAATTGTCAACGTTCCGGCCGATATGTATGGAAAAGTGGTGGAAAATTGGCTCCAAAGAATCAATCGCTGCAAACGTGCTCGCGGTGATCATATGAACGAGGTCGATTTCTATACTTAAACTTAATATATATACTATACCTGGAATAAATTTCAGCCCGATATCTCCATTATTCTGTGTTTTATTTAAATACGAAATTGTTATGTCCTTATTGAAAAATCCTGCATAACTTTAGCTAGCTAATATAGATCAAGAGGTTTTACCTGTCTTAGTCTCCTGATTATATTGTCAGTATTTATTAGTTGTATTATTTCTAAATTAAATTGGTTGAGAAGAATAATTCTGTGTCTTTAAGCAACATTTTTTAATCTCATCTTCAACCATTTCAATAGTTAGTTCTCTATGTAGATCAGCATTTTGTATGTACCAAGCTGCATTAACAATGCTTCGTAGTACCTTATGTTGGATGGTTTGGATTTTTTGTAAATTCGTGCGCACAACTGGAGCCCGTAGGTCCATACTGATTTCAAAACTTACTTTCCAGAGCAGTTTAGTGTCTAGAGCCATCCCTACCTACTTGGCTGTATTTGAATATTCTATTACATTGTTATTTATGTATAGTGGAATGTATGGTGCATGAACTGACATTAGGTCATTTAATCTAATCTACCATTTTTAATCCATTCTGAGATATTCTTAATCAATTTAATCTACTTTTGTAAACCCATTATCTCTGACTCTTGATTAAAATAACCTTCATCAATTTAGTTTAAATTTTCAAAGAAAATATAACTTTTATCCAACTTTCACCCACATGGTACTTCTAACCTTACGTAGGTTTATAGTATACCCTCTGATCCTGGCCAACTTGTGACAGTTAATTGGGTAAAATCGAAGAACAGTATCTTTCTACCCCTTGTGCATATTTCCAATTGAGTTTCCGAATGCATTCAGGTAGAAAGTATCTTTGAACTAAGTTTCCCATCCGCTCTCATTCTCCCACGAATACAGAAAATACCTTTGTTTGCTTTCAGTTGATACAATCGGGAATTTTTTTTTTTTTTTTTTGTTTGTTTCCGTATCCTTTTTAACTCTATCAATAGAAAAATGAAGAAGAAAATTGGAAATATCGTACAGAAGATTGCTTATCTCTGAAGCAATTTATGGCAGAAAGAGAAGCAGACATAGTATACAAAGTTAGCGGAGGAGTGAATGAAAATTATTACATTTCGACTTTAGCCTTTGAGTTTGAACTTTAGTCCTTTCTGCTACCGATTGGAAAGGACTTAGCAAGAGAAACGTGACTACAAAATTTAATACAAAATATTGCAAATTGAAAGCATATAAGGTTGTCGCTTCCCATAGTAGTAGAGTGCAGTCGTAATTTTTGTCTTACATTTAACAGTAATGCGAAAAAGTTAGCTTGGATATATTTTTTTATACCGTACTGGTAAAGGTTTAAGTTGAATTTAACGTCACTATTAACATAAATAAAGGGTTTTGTTTTTTAGGGGTTTGCTTTTCGAATTGGCAACACTTTTTCCAGCGATAGCAAATTTAACAGCTGATAGCTGATTTGTGCTCTGTTTCGTTTGCCATTTCACAATAAATAGACTTACGCCAGAACAACGCTTGTAAATTGTGCAAATTTATTTTGAAAATTGTGGTTCAGATCGCGAAACTTACCGTGCCGTTTTACGTCCATCCGAGCAAGTAATTCGAATAACCATGGATCGTTTTCACACCACGCATACTCTAATTGATAACACACATCCGCAGAGATGTCGTATAGTGCGCACAGAAAAAATTGTTACTGCTGTGGAGGTTAGTATTTAGGAGGACCCGAATGAATCGATTCGCCATCAGTTCGCTATTGTTCAGCGGTTGAATGGCTACGTCAATAAGCAAAATTGCCTCATTTGGGGTGAAGGAAATCCACAAGCTACTCGTATTATTGAGATGCCGCACTGTGGAATATACGGGTCAGTTTCTGATCAAAAATCTATAACTTTATTGATTTTAAAGATACAGATTTGAAATTTTGCATAGACATAGTACTTTGTATATGAATTCAATCAAGTACATATTTAACAAAAACTAACCCTTGCTCGTGGCTTCACTCGCGTTTGAATTTAGAATGCTGTCCAAAATCCATATATATATTTCAATTTCACTCGTATATATTTAGTAAATGTTTCTTTTCGTGATTTAATAACTAAATATAAATATAAAGAGAGTTAAATAAGTGCCATAAGTAGGTAGATTGTTACATATGTAGATAAGAGCATAAATTTGTCACATTGCAACCTCAGGATCCGCGATGAGTTGAGTCACTTTTAAAAGGTGCAGAGTGTCTTCGTCTAGTTGCTTGACATTTTTTACGTATGGTTTACGGATACTTGTGATGTATGGATCTGATGTATACAGTAATGTATGAAATACATCTTCGTTTGTTGAGGATCTTGAACTTTTTCTCGCGTGATGAAGTCTAAAATATTTATAGTCTTTATTGCTAGACTCTTGAGCGTCTTCCGAGAGTTGTCCAATTGGTAATACAGCAAAATATTTTATAATACTCTCTCCATGAATTAATATTTTGTGTACTGATGATGGCTTGTAGTACCAATTGTATTTATTTACATATATTCTTGCCGTCTCTAGAGCATACTCGCCGAACTTTTGAGCATTAATCATAATACCTGATGACAAAGCTTGTAGAATTATATGCAATCTGCGTATCAGTACTTCATCGACACCTGTTATTTCTGCAAAACAACTGGCATTACTAAAAAATCTTCTTGCTGTATTACCGTCATTAGAGTTGCCGCTTACTTGTCGCGGTTTATCGATAATTAAACCCAACTCTTCGCGAAAACGTCTTTGAACTATCTTTTTCTTTTCTTGTTTTGATCGTTTGTTTGCATCACTGGTAGCTGACTATTTTTCGAAGGAAAGATTATATGATATATGTAAAATCATCTCCATACACCTAATCCAGGTATGTAGTGTGGATAATCCATACCGGAAACAATTTTCGTCTTCTGGCCTGGCAGTGACTTTTACTAAATCGTTCATTAGACGCGGGGTAGCATTACAAATAGTATATGTGGAACTTGAAGGAGTGTCAGTTAATACCTGAGCCACTTTTCCATTTATCATTGTTAGGAAGAGTTTATGTTTGACTTGCATTTCTTCACCATATTTCTTGGTCAATAATGGACATAAATTTTCAATTTGGTTTTCAATGTTACCCACAACAGCTCTAGTTTTCTCAGGAGTTTCTTTGGAAAACTCGATCGAAATAGGGCGACAAAACCTTACAGATGAAGGCACGGGATTTTGCCAGATTATAGCACCAGCTGCTTCATCAACCAATCTTATGGGAACAACAGAAGTTATGAACAAATTTGAATCTGAAATATGTTCAGACTCCTCTGGAAGTTTTTGTTTGAATTCACTTTGCACAGATGAGCCGTCACACCCCCACTTGCTATATAAAATCAAATTTTTAATCCCATTTGTATGCACTGAGTCAATCAATAGAATCCTAGCTGCTGTGTGGTCCAACAAATCTTGTAATGAAATAATTTTTGCATACGTGTTGGTAATTTCCATCGATGAGACAGGTGGGTAACAGCTTTGTTTGCAGTTCTGTATTTTGTAATAAGGTGGCAACAAAAAAAATGTTTCTTTCATTTGTTAGATTTCTCAGGTACAAATACTGTGCTTTGGTTAGATCTAAGTCAATGTAAACACTTAAAGCTTCTTCGTCGTACAACATTTCAGTTTTATCTGAACCAATTAAGTCTAACATTGTTATCTTTTTTTCTGTGTCTGCAGTCCTTATAACTTCCACAAGATTTGCCTCAATTCCTTCACCCATCGATCGTAATCCTTGCAAATATGCTTCGTAGATGTGCTCAAACCCATTTTCTCTAAGAAGCGCAGTATTTATGCGCCTTTTACTTGACTCCGAAGAGTCTTCGAAAGCAACACTAGGTCTTCCTCGCTTCTCAGAAGAAGTTGAAATGATGCAGAGAATTGAGTGATCTTCTGACATTCTAGTAGGCAGAGTTATATTCAGAATCAAGCCAACTGCTATTGGTTCTAAGAAATTGATCCTTTTTACGTGAGGCTCAAGCCCAACGTTTATTGAATTGTGGTAACAATATCTTCTCAAAATCACAAATTATGAATTTTAAATTGTCTTCCGAAATTTGATAATTTTCACGTAATAATGTAAACAGCGCCGAAATTTTTTTCCGTTCTCAATATAGAAAAGTAACATTTCACGTCTTGAACAGTTAAAAAAAATTCATTGTTAACACTATAAATATCGTGAGTATATAAATATCGTGAGTATATATTGATAATGCACTGTGGGTCGTTTTATGTACAAGATATGCTATAATTTTCAAAACCGCAAATAACCGCTAATTTTTTTTTACACATGTAATAGGCAGACACCTTGTGCACGAAATGAAACAAAATTTACAACTTAGGCAAACTTAACTAACTGTTAAAAGTCTTGTCGAAGTTGAAAGAAATTATTTTTCTTGGTCGTTGTATGAGAAAAACTATGGCAGCAATATTTTATCTCGAAATATAATGCCAATAACGGTTTCTCAATCTGAAAACCATATTTTTTCTGTATAACTATCAAACACTATGACTTTTCTTGTTTCAGCCAAAATATACAGAATTTGCATAATGTCGGTTTCCAACGTAATTTACTCTCTAGTTTGTGTACTAAGTACATACAAAAATAAGTGAATACTAAAGTTTGATTTTGTAGCTAAAAAATAAGACCAAAAACATATGCAATTTGCAGCATTGGCAAAAGGTATTTTTGTGGATTACATCCACAAAAAGTCACTGGTTTTCGTGTTTTATGAGCTGGTGGGATCATTGGTCCATAGTTCTTCAAAAGTGAAGCGCGCTATAGATCCATGATAACTGACATTTTCGTTCCCCAATTGAATGGTATTAATGTGGAAGAGTTGTGGTTTCGGCGTAACATGCCACACAGCGCGCACCACAATCAATTTGTTGAAGCACACATTCGATGAGCAGATAATTTCGCGTAATGGACCTGTGAATTGGACTCCAAGATCATGTGATTTAGCATCTTTGGATTATTTCCTGTGGGGATATGTGAAGTCGCTAATCTACGCCGATAAACCAGAGACGATAGACGTCTTGGTAGCATAAATTCGCGGCGTTATTGCCGCTGCTCAAAAAAAGTGGCGGAAAATTGGACTTTCCCAGATTGCGCTTTAGTCTAGTCAGCGCGGCATCCATATGCTTAAAATTACATTTAAGCACTAATGGCGTAAAAATATCTTTCCAATAAAGTCAGTACCATGGTCGTAGTCATGATTTTTATGTGTTTTATTTCATTTTAAATTTCTATAGCTCTAAAGAAAACATCCTTTATTTAAATTTGTTTAACGCAGCCAAACAAAAAAACACAGATTTTAGTCCATTATCCCCCCTATTTAACAATTAACGCATTAGGTTCAAAAAATTCGAAGTCAGTATAACAACAAATTTGAAAAATACATCGCATCGACAGCAAAATAACACTTAACAGATTCGTCGAACGTTCAGTAGTTTGAATGTTATTGCACACGGTCGACCGCAAAGGTGAAAGAGGTCGCTAAATTAAATTTCAGTGCCTACAGACAGAACATCCTAGAGTTATTTTCTCCCTTCTCTGGCTAAAGACAATTAACAATATTTTAACGAGACGTAGATATGGTTGAGGTACTCGTATATGCGAATTGCATACTACTTCTCCTACTAAGTGGTCAACCACTCTCAGTGCATTCCAGTAGTTTTGGTACCATCATCGATTCAAAATTTGGTTGGAAATTTAACTTAACTTTAGCCTTCTACATCTGCTGCGAAACATCCTTCAATGAATGGGGAATCCAGCCAAAGATGACCCATTAGATGTACTACGCAGCCATTGAAGGTCTAATCCTCATTTAGGGGTCAACAGTCTGATGGCCGTTTTGAATAATGGTTACAATCTGAATAATTTTAGGAACGTATAAAAAACGGCAATTAGTTTTGCAGTCCTTGCGATAGACGATCTGGATGTGCTCGTACTCATTAAAAACATCATATTGTACAGGCAGTTGAACTCAAAGAATATGGGTGCTGGGCTGAACCTCACTTATGGTCACAAAAACGTCTTGAACCGACCTGAATTAGTTGCCTTCCCAATAGACTATAGGAATATTATACACAAGCCGAACTTTATGAAAAGAAAGATTTAGTTGTAGGTTTCCCTACTGAAGCTTTTGAAGTTCAGTATGCTGCTTGTTACCAACAACATTCATAGCAAGGTCAGGGGAGACATAGAATGAATTCCATGGATCATGGACTATCTGGTACCGAAATCATGTACATAACTATTCATCTAGGAAACAAAATAGATCTAGAAAATTGCCAAATTTAACTTGTTCCAATGCCTTTCGAAATAAGGTTTAGCAATTATCGTAAATTTTATTTTTAAAAGGCATTGGAATAGGTTGAACTTGCCACACTTGCCACTCTAGATGTCACACCTCTTTGTTCCTAAATACTCTTAGTTACATAATTTTTGTACTAGAGAACTTGGCCTATTGTCCAATTGAAATAAAATAAACTATTCTGGAATCTACTTAAAAAAATTATATAACGCATGATGATATGCAGCAATGATTAAGATATGGCTCCGTCCCCGCTCAGTTTTAAGAAAAGTCAAATGTTTGGTCTTTGTACTATCTCTGTACCAATTTTTAGGATTCTATATCGACTGGATATACCCCATACATTTTGATGACCTTGGAGCATACTAACAAACACCAGAAAAAAATACAAAAAATACAGAAAACACAAAAAATTAAAAAAAATAATTATTTTCAAGGAGAAGGGGAGCTTACTGTATTAGCACACCCATTTAGAAGAAGTTCTCTGGTTTCGAGATCTCCGGAAGATAACATCAGCAGAAAAGCAGGACAGTACCGAACCCACTGGTCCCAGTTCTTCCAAAAGCACAGAAAAACCCATTGAGGTGAAGAAAAATTTGGACCAAATTCCCAGCCTGACCAAACAAAATTTGGAGAACTATGCGATGAAAATCCTCGGTAGCGAGATCAGCGAGCTGATGGTTTTCATCCAAGGGAAGAACAGAAACGAACACTCGACCCAAAGTACCCAGACGGAGGAAATAATTCGCAGTAGGCGACCTCCAGGAGTGGTAGGGACAGCACTTGCGGTCCCGCACGGAGTCCTGCACAGAATCCTGGAGAGCGGGCAAAACCCACAATGAAAAGGGGGAGAGATACAACTCCCAAGCCGAATAGGCAAGCCAGTCCACAAAAACGGAACTTGCCTGAGTCAAAAGGATCTTGAAGGATCTTGATGAAATCACGACCAAGGAAGATGTCGCTCTAGCTCTCTCAGAGCAAATCGACCAACAAAAGCCGATACCAGTAACTGCATTAAAGTCAATGAGGAAGACCTATGCCTCAGACAGCAGTGGTAAGTTTACCAACAAGCATCGCCAATAAAGCGTTAGCGATCGGAAGAATCAGAATCGGTTGGATAAATTTCCGACTAAGAGGAAAACCAGACCTGAAAAAATGTTACCGATGTCTCGGGTTTGGTCATTGTGTAAAAGACTGTAAGAGCGAAGACCGGTCCGAACACTAATACAGATGCGCTGGAAAGGGTCATAAGGCAAAGGATTGCTCATCAGAGCTTGAATGCATGCTCTGTAAAGGAAGTTGACTTAGCACCAAGCACAGTACTGGAAGCATAAGATGCCCTGCATTCCAGCTCGCACTGAACGCGAACATAAAGGTTATCCAACTAAACCTTAACCATTGCGAAGCAGCTCACGACCTACTTACACAGTCGGTCCGAGAGTACTCGTACGATGCGGATATCGCTATACTCAGCGAGCCCTACAAGCAGCTGAATGAGGGAATATGGACGGCGGACACTTCAGGCAAAGCCGCGATATGGATACGCGGCCAACAAGCCTTCGACTTCGGGAAGTTGATGATGCACCAGGCAGGCTTCCTGTGAGCCAAAGTTGTGGCATTTACTTCTTTAGCTGCTACGCCCCTCCCAGCATAACACATGGAGAATTCGAAAGAATAGACGACAACATCGTAACCACTGCAAGAGGAAGAAGCCACGTCGTCTTTGCAGGTGACTTCAAAGCGTGGACTCTCCTGGAGGCGTTTGCATCGTTGGACTTAGTTCTCCTAAACTTAGGAAACAAGCTGACCTTCAGCAAAAACAGAAGAGGACCCTCTTGTTAGTACGTGTTTAGCAAGAGATGCTGTGTGGAGAGTAAACAAAACATACACGCACAGTGATCACCAGGCAATTAAATTTCATCTACGACCCAGTCATACTCGTACAGGAAATAGAGGAGAGCAGAGGAGACAGATGAAGAATAAGTGGTGAAAACCTCACACCCTAGACGTCAAAGTACTCCAGCTGATAACGAAGGAAATATCCCTCTATGGACCTGCCGATAAAGCGAAGCAGCTCTCGAGAGGAGTGACAAGAGCTTGTGACCACTTCCAAGCAGCAGAAAACAGCAAACTTGCGTCGGCCCCCAGTACTGTACTGGTGGAATGATGAGATCGCCAGACTGCGCGCAGATTGCCACAGGGCACGCCGATTGTACCAGCGTGAGATTTATAATTGCCCGAAGAAACTTAAAAGCTACAAAACAATAAAAAGAGAAGCTTCGAAGAACTGTGCAATGAATCTACCCTACCAAGTGGTTATGATAAAGTTGAAGGGTGGCAGAAAACCCTGGCCCACGTCCTCAGTGTTTTCGAAAACGTGGTCTCTGTGCATTTTCCAGAACAACAGGGAATAGAGGAACAGACGGAGAGGAAAACCACGACTAAGGCGTTACCAATACCTCTCGTCACAGCAGCAGAAGTCCTACAAGTCTGCAAAAACATCAAGGATCAAAAAGCATCTGGTGTTGATGGAATCCCAAAAATTGCATTAAAAGCAGCAATCAATTGGCGCCCACACATCTTTGCAGACGTATACAACGACTGACTCGAGGAAGGAGTATTCCACGATCGGTGGATAAAGCAAAGACTTCTCCTCTTACCAAAAGGTAATAAACCACCGAAGGATCTCTCATCGTATAGGCCTAAATGCATGCTAGACACCATGGGCAAAATACTGGAGCGCATAATAAGTGACAGATTGGAAAGCTCGATCGATGAAGCGGGAGGCCTCGCAGACCGCCAGTATGGCTTCCGTAAGAATTGCTCTACGATTGATGCCATCGACGAAGTCTTAAATACAGCGAAAAAAGCCGTCGAAGGAAGACGATGGAAGGGCGGAAGTTAAAAGTACTGCGCAATCATAACGCTGGATGTTAAAAACGCCTTCAACACCGCAAATTGGAGTAAGATTCTGCGAGCACTTACCGCCAAGAGAGTACCGGACTACCTACTGAAAATAATGGCGGACTATTTTAGAAATAGAATACTGTACTATTATACCGACGACGGAATGAGGCAGTATAACGTCCCCAAGGTTCCGTACTAGGTCCACTATTGTGGAATTTAATGTACGACGACATCCTCAAACTTCGAATCCCTAGATCCTCGAAAATAATTGGCTTCAGCGATGACATAGCGATGGTTGTAGTGACCAAATTTTTTGATTAGTTGGAGCATGACTGTAATGAAGCTATCGGGATGGTACAGGACTGGCTAGTAAACATAGACCTAAAACTAGCAGAGGAAAAGACCGAAGTAGTGCTCATCAGCGGCAGATGAGTTGTGGAGACTATAAAAGTAACCGTGGGCAATCACGTTGTAGTTTCCAAACCAGAGCTGAAGTACCTTGGCGTTACTATAGATGCAAGGTTGACTTTTAAGCAATACCTGCACCATGCAGCTGAGAAGGCAACAAGAACAGCGACTGCCCTGGCAAGGATCATGCCAAATATTGGAGGACCTAAGTAGAAGAACAGACTTCTCCTAGTTGTGACGTCGATGATGCTTTACGGCTCCCAAATATGGGCAAATGCAATGAAGACGTAATCGTACAGAAGGAACACTGAGGCGGTCTACAGAACCAATGCCTTGAGAATATACAGCGCCTTTCGAACAACCTTCTACGACGCGGTTGGCGTAGTTGCTGGAACGTTGCCAATAGATCTCCTCGTTAAAGAAGCCGAACGGAAATATGGTGGCAACAGGGCAATGGTGTCAACAGAGACGAGTCGAAGGGACATAGA
This sequence comes from Pocota personata, assembly GCA_963082735.1. Taxonomy (NCBI): domain Eukaryota; kingdom Metazoa; phylum Arthropoda; class Insecta; order Diptera; family Syrphidae; genus Pocota; species Pocota personata. The sequence continues at coordinate 40,761,928 of OY720429.1, read as the reverse complement.
AGTACCGCTAAGAACAAGCCTCGAAGAATGGCAAGAGAGATGGAACTTTTTTGACAAAAGCAGATGGGCGCAGAGATTGGTCCCCAATATAGACCCTTAGATCAATAGGAAGCATGGAGAGCTGAACTTCTATCTGACTCAAATGCTTACTGGTCATGGATGCTTCAAAGCCTACCTACATAGATTTGGACACGAAGACAACCCTTATTGCCCAACGTGAATGGAAGCAGTCGAGGATGCAGAACACATTATGTTCCAGTATGCACGATATCACGAAAAACGTAACTTGCTGCTGGCGAACAGATTGGGTGTGGACTTAACACCAGAGAACGCCACCAGACAGATGACGAGCACGCAAGATGCTTGGGAAGCAGTGAGGGAAACTGTCGCTACCATCGTGAAAGAACAACGAAGACAGGAGCGACAGCGAAACGTCGCGCAGACGGCTGTAAACGCGAACGAGCCGAGTATATAAGGCTGAATCCCTCATCGCGGTGAAATGCTTGACGACAGTGCCGCGTGAACCAGGGGTAGAAAGGGAGGTGGATTTAGTGGGTGGAAATCCCACACTGCTACTGAGTACGGGCTCAGTTTCGTCTTTGAAAGATTTCCACCTCCCAACGCAAAAAAGAGCATACTGTCATTTCTTGGAAACGATATTTAAAAGTTATTTTTACACATTTTATCAACTACATAGTGATTCAATAAATACTCAATAATTGTTGTGATGAAATAAGTTGGTACGTACGAATAAAATTTTAATAATAAGGCGTTAAGAGAGCAAACTGAGGATAATGTTTTTGTGTACCTCATTGAAGGTAACAATAGTCCTTGTAAAAGGTTCATTCCACCGTAATTTAGTCGATGGCAGAAGGAAAATGAATGGTCTCCCTCTAAGCGGACTCACAGGAGCATATATTGGCACAAGGGATAAAAGAGCAGGGCTTTTAATAAGGTATTACAGCAAATCTATCTCTACAAACATTACATCATTAATGTATGTACATATGTATGTATGTTTTTATTGTTTACAAATTTATTTAGAAATTCATTCGATTTATCCGTAAAACCTATTTGTTTGTGTGCAGGTGGTTATTTAAATAAATAAATGTTCAATTTCTTGTGTGAAAAGGTTCTGAATTTTATACAAAAGAATAATTATTAAAATAAAGGATTTTAAAAATGTTTAATGAAAAAAAGGACAATTTTCTGGATTTAGTGTATACAAAAGAAAAAATTAACCGTTTGCGTTTACATAAATCGTTTATGAGTACCTTTCTCAAATTTTCCGGTAGTCTGTTCATTATTTTTGGAAATGTGTACTTCAGCTGTCAGTAGACCTCGAGCTCGTCTTCGTGTGTTGACCCCATGCATAGGGTCATCCAAGAAGAGGTGTCATTTTAAATCAATAATTTTATTTTAATCTAAAGTACAAACTCTGAGGTTAGTAATTTAATACAATAACTGCAAAATATCCGCCTTGGCTCTGGCTATAAATGATCATTCTTTTGATGAAATTTTTCATCGCGTTTTCGCATAATTGCGGCTGTATTTCGCGAACAACAGCTCTGATATTCTCTTTTAGTGCATGAGCATTGACTTGGAGCATTAGCGTAGACTTTATCTTTAACATAGCTCCAAAGGAAAAAGTCTAATGATGTTAAATCGCACGATCTCGGCTGCCAATTGAAGTCTCCATTTCGAGAAATCACACGTCCAGGAAATTTGCTCCGCAATAGAGTCATTATTTCACCAGCTGTGTGGCATGTGGCGCCGTCCTGCTGAAAATGAACATCTTCCACGTCCATAGCATCAATTTCGGGCAAAACAAATTCAGTCAATATCGTTCGGTAACGCCATCCATTCACTGAAACGGTCGCACCAGAATCATTTTCGAAAAAATATAGCCCAATGACACCGCCAGCTCGAAAACCGCACCAAACTGTCACTCGTTGTGTATGGAGAGGTTGTTCCCCTATTTTTCTTGTATTTTCGGAGCCCCAGATGCGACAGTTTTGTTTGTTTACGTATCCAGACAAATGGAAATGAGCCTTATCACTCAGAAGACAGACAAATCCAATTATAGGCCAATTTCGTTGTTGTCTTCGATTTCCAAAGTTTTTGAAAAAGTAGTTAAAACAAGAATTTTAGCTTATCTTAATCATATAGATTTTTTTAGTCCAATGCAGTTTGGTTTCAGAGCTGGTCTTTCCACTGAAGATGCCCTATTGGATTTTTGCTCTATTTTGTATAAAGGGTTAGATAGCAAACACTTTTGCGCTGGCCTTTTTGTCGACATTACTAAGGCATTTGATATGGTTAATCATATAATTCTCCTAGATAAATTATATAAGGCCGGATGCAGAGGATTCATATATGAATGGTTTGTGACTTATCTTCACGATAGAATACAATATGTAAAAATTGGAAGCAATATAAGCAGTCCAAAAACAAATAACATAGGAGTGCTCCAAGGTTCTGTACTTGGTCCAATTTTATTCCTAATATATATAAATTCCCTATTTACTCTTCCATTTTTGGGTAAAACTAAAGCATTTGCCGACGACCTTGGAATTGCATATTGTTCAGTTAGTCCATTCGATTTAATAGCTAACATAAACCATGACGTCTTTTTACTAAGATGCTGGTTTGCGGAACACAGGCTTATTGTTAGTAGCAAAATTAAATTAATGTATTTCAGTCTTACTGGGCAGGAGTACTCTGACTCAGATATAATATTCCATTCCCATGATTGTGAAAGCCATGACCTGTTAAACAACCGATGGACTTTCCAAAATGGTCTAACTTTCAATAGAAGCGCTGACTGCAGTATTAACTGCTTTAAATTTGAAAGTGTAGATAGTTTTAAATATCTTGGTGTTACTATTGACCAAAATTTGAACTGGTCTAAGCACATTTCTTTTTTGAAAAAATATCTTCTTCTTCTAATTAGGAAGTATTGCTCTTCTAGCACTATGAAAATGGTCTATTATGGATTATTCCATTCGAGATTGCAATGTGGACTTTGTAGTTGGGGTGGCGCTTATTTTAGTAAGTTACAACAACTGACTGAAAAGTTTGTAGCTCGCTCCGTTCAGCACACACTATGGACCTGTTTAGGACCTTGAAAATTCTTCCTTTGCCAAATTTATTTTAAAAGTTATTTAGTTTAAAGTTCTGAAGGTCTTTTTCATGAGCGGCGGGTATTTGGAAAGCCCGATTTCTGACTTACTCAACTTACGTAGCTATTCGATTTTTGTTGTAAATATTCCCGTTTTTCGTACTACAAGTTACAGAAACTCTTACTCCATTGTCTCATGCAAACTATTTAACACTTTGCCTTGGAAATTCGGTCCACAAGAAATTTCTACGCGTTTAAATGATAAATAGATAGATATTTATTTCGTATTATAATTTACATTAGGTTTGCTACCGCACATTTTACAATACAGAGTTATGATATGTTTATATCTTTCTACTGAAACATTATTTTAACAATTTTTGAAAACAATCATATTTAAAAATAAAGATTTCTTGAAGGAAAGTACGAGAAAAACCTTCAATCAAAGCAAAAAAAAAATAAAATTACTTAATAAGTAAATAAATAATAATGTATATAAATAAATGAATAAATAGATATGTTCACGAATAAATAAATGCACGAAAAAAGCTTAAACAGTAAATAATAGGAATAATTTAATTACAAATAAAGTATCACAGTAAAATAAATATTAAGTTAAATAAATAAGTAAATAAATAAGTAAATAATTAAATAAATAAATAAGTAAGTAAATAAATAAGTAAATAAATAAATAAATAAATAAATAAATAAATAAATAATTAATAAATAAACTCAAACATAAATATATAAATGAATAAGTAAATAAACAAATAACTCAAAGCATGAACAATAAATAATAGTAACAATAATTATAAATAGAAAAAAACAAGTTAAATATATAAATAAATTAACAGAAATAGATGAGAAAATGAATAAATATGTCAATAAATAAATAAGCTAACAAATAGGTACATAAAATAATAGAATCAAACAATGGCAACAATAATGCATCAGTTTAAACACTTAATTGGTTTACTAGACGGTTGTCTGAAAAACTACAGCTACTTAGAAACTTACTTGTGAGTTTTAAGATTCTTACCGATATAATTTCAGCATTCGCTTTTTTGTGTAGCTCTGAGGTGGAGTAATGCCGGGGAAGATTTAACATCATTTTTAGTAATTTATTTTGTGCAATTTGTAGCTTGTTAATGTGACATTTTGCACAATTTCCCCATACCTGACATCCATAAAGAAGAATGGCTTGAAATATGACCTTATGAATTATTAATTTGTTGTCATTAGACAATAAAGATCGCCTATTTATGAACAATATTAACTTTTTTCAGAGTTTTACTAGTGTGTTCTTGGAATGTCAACCTAGTGTCAAGATGCACTCCTAAGTACTTTACGGAGGGGGCCCAGATTATATCAGACCCGTTAAAGAGAGAAAAAGATGGCTTGCAATTTGTCAGCATTCAACTTAGTTTTCCATCTGCTGTAATACCTTTCTAATATTTCCACCGCATCTTTTAGATTCGTCTCAATATTGAGAGCGAATTCATGTAATGAAAAAATGCCAGTATCATCCGCATAAATGGCTACTTCACATTCGGGCAAATTCGGGAAATTTGATGTGTTAAGGTTATATAATATGGGTCCAAGCACAGAACCCTGGGGCACACCTGATTGAAAAAACACTAAGTCTGACTCGCTACTATTAACATAAACACTGAAACAATGGCCCGACAAGAAACTTTGCACAATTTTACACAGATACGGGGGAAAATCAAAAGTTATTAGTTTGTGTAGAAGGCCTTTGTGCCAGACAGTGTCAAATGCTTTTTCAATATCTAGTAATAGCATTCTTGTTGACTTCCCTAACTCACGATTTCTTTTAATACTATTGACAATTCTAAGCACTTGATGGGACGTGCTATGGTAACGCCTAAAACCAAATTGCTCATCCGGATATATATTTTTATCACAGACAACCTTTAGGATTTTATCCTTTAGGACTTTTTCATAAACCTTACTCATGCTGCTCAACAAGCTAATTGGCCTGTAGCTTTCAGGGCTTTCAGGATTTTTACCTGCTTTTAAAATAGGCACAACTTTGGCTTTTTTCCATGCATGAGGAAAATACTGAAGTTTGAGGCATGAGTTTATAATAACAGTTAACATTTTTACTCCAGATCTGGGCAGTTGTAAGAGATATAAATTTCTAATATTGTCAAGACCTCCTGTTTTCTTAACTTTTAAACTGCGAATGATGTCTCTAACATCCACGTCCCGCACAAATGCATTTGGAGGTGAATCGGTATAGACCGAATTGAAAAGGCGAACAGTGTCATTCACTAGGGTATTTGTAGCAGTGTCACCTAGATTTTGAGATACCTCGTGATTTCTTGAGAAGTTTAGCGCAAGCTCCTTGGCTTTATCAATATCAATAAAGAAGGTGTTGTTGGAAGATTTAAGACAAGGCATTTGCTTGCTTTTATTTTTTACCACTCTCACAATGTTCCAAAAGGGCTTTGCACGTTTATCTAGAGAACTGAGTTTTCTATTCCAATCTTCATTACGATTTTGTTGAATATGTTTGGAAATCAGCTTATTCAGATATGCAACTTGATTTCGGAAAATAGTCTGGCGATACCTCTGCCAATTTCTTCTTTGAGTGTTTCACATTCTGATGAGATCTAAGACGTGAGAGGGAATTCTTGTACCGAACTTCTTTCTTTCCATCTTTGGGATACATGTATCCACGGAACTTAGTATACTTCTTGAAAACTGTTCAAGAATGAAGTCAATGTCTTCTTTACTTGATATGCTTTCCAGATTTGTGGGAATATCGCTAATCTTATTGCTTACTTCCGATCGGAAACGAGCCCAATTTGCATTTTTTAAGTCTAAGAAATATTGCACTTTTTTCTCCCCTGACCAAAGAAGCCTGCAAAATACAGGGTTGTGATCAGAGCTGAGTTCATTCAATGATATTGGCTGAGATATATGACTAGAAGAGTTCGTAAAGAATAGATCAAGGACACAAGGAGTTCTACGAGGGCAAAGTGGAACATAGGTAGGACTCGGAGGAAACAAAACAGATATTGGTAACATGACACAAAGGTTTGCAAGTACGCTTTTAAAAAAGCAGCGAAATCATGGCTATGTAGGTTTGATATTATTTGAATTTATACTTTTTTAATTTTTTAATTTTTTAATTTTTTAATTTTTTAATTTTTTAATTTTTTAATTTTTTAATTTTTTAATTATTAAAGATTACTTTCCTTCCCACAATTGCTGAATTTTGTTTTATATAAATCTTAACTTATTATCATCTCTATCCTTTTCTTTTTATCTACCTTTGTACACCCCACACAAAGTTAATATTTTTAAATGCGGCTTCACCTCTATTTTTATTAAATATAGATGCCACTAACTATTCTGTATGTATTAACTCATTGAAATATTGTATGTAAAATTCTAAACTAACTTTTTATGCATATATGAATAAAGAAAAATTGAAATTGAATTGAAATTGAATAGTTTTGCGTAAAAAATCATTATCTTGTTCATTTATTTTCAGCACCCAATCAGCGAAAGTACGGCGTTGTGAGTGGTCTGCTGGCCTAAATTCTTGTGTCAACTAGACGTTATAAGCATGTAGGCCAAGGGGGTAAATTTTGACGGCGTTTCGTAATAGTTGATGAATCTTGGATACACCACTACACGCCAGAAATGAAGGATCAATCAAAACAGTGGACTTCCGCAGGCGAACATGCTCCAAAAAAAGTCAAAAACGGTCCCGTCGGTCGGAAAAGTCATGGCAGCGGCTTTCTGGGATTCCTACGGCGTAATCTTCATTGACTATTTGAAAAAGGGGAAAGCGATAACCGGACAGTACTATGTCAATTTATTATTTAATGGAAAACGGCCCCATGTGAAGAAGAAAAAAGTGCTGTTTCATCACAATAATGCACCGGCTCATTCGCCCGCAGTAGCAACAGCAAAATTAGCTGAATTGCGATATGAACTGCTTCCTCATCCACCCTATTCTCCAAATTTGGCTCCGTGCGATTATTTCTTGTTTCCTATACAAAATGTATACATCCGTTTTATTGGAAACATCAGTCCAATCTGTTGACCGGACAATGTTATTGACAATATTCGTATATTGTTTTTAATCGATTGTTGTCTTATTTCGGGTTCTGTTTTTGTAATATTTCCATAGGTAGCGGCGAAATGGTCAACAATACTGCACTCTATAATTCCCGAGTACATTTCACCTCGTGTGATTGTGACTAGTATATGATCGATAATTGTACTGCTTTCGATTCTAGGATCAATTTGTGTGCTTTCTTTAACCACATTATGTAAATAACCCTTTCGACGCTAGCATTTCAATATACTATATAGGGACTTCCGAACTTTGACAGTTGATACCGGCCATATTGTTGAAGCTACATCTATCGAATTGGTTGTCATTCGATATTCAGTCTGTTTTGACAAATCATGGATGGGTATAGCGTTCAACAACACGTGCAAATAACAAAATTGTTTTATCAAAATGGGTGTTCTATTCGTTCCGCGCACTTCGCCCATTTTACGGTCGCCATAATCGACATTCCGAGAGGAATATTCTCAGTGTGGAGGATAAATTTGAGTCCACTGGTTCAGTAAACGATCAACCAACACCCATACGTTGACGAAACGCAAGATCTGCCGAAAACATTGCCGCTGTCCGTGAGAGTGTGCAGGAGAATCCGAGGCAGTCGATTTCACGTGGCTCACAAGTCGCTCATAAGTCGCTCACAAGAACTCGTCCTTTCGCAGACCACAACTTGGCGAATTTTGGGTAGTGACTTGGGCCTGCACCCGTACAAAATTCAAATGACCCAGGAGCTGAAGGTAAACGACCATAGACAACGACGTGTGTTCGCTGAATGGGCTCTGAAGCACTTGGAAATTGACCCTAATTTTCATCGAAAAATCATCTTCAGCGATGAGGCCCATTTTAGAATGAATGGGTACGTCAATAAACAAAATTGTTGAATTTGGGACAATACCAATCCACATGAGATCCAAGAGCGTCCAATGCATCCTGAAAAAATCACTGTTTGGTGTGGATTTTGGGCTGGTGGCGTCATCGGTCCATATATCTTTAAGAACGACGTTGGCCAGGCCATCACCGTCAACGGCGAGCGCTATATGTCGATGATTACCAACTTCTTTGGCCTGAATTGGATCATATGGACACCAACGACATGTGGTTTCAACAGGACAGCACTACGCGCCACACAGCTCACGCCACATTGGAAATTCTGCACGTGCGATTCGAGGGCATGATCATCTCACGTGGAGGTGATGTGAACTGGCCACCGAGATTGTGCGATTTGACCCCGTTAGACATTTTCTTGTGGGGTTTTCTGAAGTCGCAGGTCTATGGGAATAAGCCACAAACCACAGCGGCCCACAAAGCCAACATAACCCATGCCATCGGTCAAATTCAGCCTTATTTATGCGTCAGAGTCATGGAAAATTGGACATTTCGGATGCACGCCACCCAGAGAAGCCGCAGCAGGCATTTGAACGGTGTTATATTCCATACATAATTTCATGAATAAAAAATGTCGATGATATCTCGTACACACTTTGTTTTACTTGAATTTAAAAATAGAAAGCGCTTAATGAAAGACCCTTTATAATTATTAACAAGTGCTAAATATATTTCTTTCAAGTTAATATTCATATCTCCTGTTATTATCACCTCGCTGCCTTTTGTAATTTGCTCAGTATTATTTCCAAATTCGCTTACAAATTTGTTAACATTATTTTTTGGAGGTCTATATATTGCGCAAATAAGTTTTTGTTGTGTTCTATTTTTAATATTTTTGGGGGAGCCGTGGCTCAGTGGTTAAGTGCGCGATCACTGAGCGAGATGTTCAAGGTTCGAATCCAAGAATACGCAAAAATAAACAAAATTAAATTTTCTTACGGTCCCTCCTCTTGCGAACGTCTGACAAATATTCGAGAGTAAAATCGTCATGAAAAGCTTCTCTCAATCGAAAAAATTGCCCTTCGTAAACTACATAAAACTGTAAGTCCCAACCATAGCGTACAGCTCGAGTGGCTGCGAGAAGCTAGGCCAGGCCCTGCATTGGGCTATTAGCCCCAAAATATTATTATTATTTTTTATTATTTATTGATATACACTCATACGAGAGGGTATCAATATTCAATCTTTCATATGCCATACTGTTTTTAGTAAAAACAGCTATACCACCTCCTCTGCGATTTGATCTATTTAGAAACTCCTATCTTCTTCATTTTTGATATTCGTTTCCACCAAAAAAAATAATGTGCAAATTTTCTAAAATATTATTTATGAGATACCTACATAATGCACAAGCGAAAAATCACAAAACCACAAAATCCCCGCCTTTTGAAAAATACACAATTTTATTACCCCAAGCACAAAATCCCCAAACACTCTCACTATCTGTTGATAACGAGGTAGGTTGGTTCCATAATACCTAGTCACAAAATCCCCTAACTAAAATCCACATATGAAAAATCACAAACCAAAATCCCCAAACACATAATCCCCGAACACAAATTCGTCAAACATAATTTCTTTGATAGGCTCGAACTGTAGAGAATTTTGGATGTAGAACTTGCCATTTCTTTCAAGCTATTGTTAGCCTTGTAGTTTATGTGCCAAAGGGTCATGATTTTCATCTGAATATGAACTTCTACAAAAATTAACCTTTCGTTTCGCACAACACCATCTAAATTAATTTTTTTTTTTTTCTAGTGGAAATGTTAGTCATATCCATCGACAAATAATTTTTCTTTTCCCTTATTCGATTTCACCACTTGAATTTCCATTGTTGCTAGCGCGATGTTTCTTTCTCAAATGCCAATATGCGAATCAAGTGGTGAGCTGTACAATTTTTTCAACAATAAACGGTAAAAAAAACCCACGCTACTGTTATTAACAAGCAATGGCCTGTGGGCATAAATTAGAAATTTTGTGCTTTGGAATTTTCTGTTTGCAGATTTTTCAAAAGTTAGGCATTTGTTAGTTTGGGGATTTTAATTTTGGACATTTGGTAGGTCTCTCTAACGAAGTGTGCATATTTCCAATTACTGCTTATCGCTTCATGCAAATGATTTTGACAAACAAATTTGAGCCCTTATCGTTTCATTTCTTCATTGGCATTTGACGGAGAAACATCAAAATCAGAAGCGATGGGCAAAAATGTAGTAAAATCGAACAAGGGATAGGAAAAATTATTCATTGATGGCCATGATTACCATTTTCATTCCAAAACGAAAGAAGATGAATTTCGATGGTCTTGTTCGAAACGAAAGGAACATTTCTGTAAAAGTGTAGTGGTAGCTAAAAAAATAACGAAAATTAGGACATGAATTTATTATTCTTCATTATTTCTTCTTTTTACTATAAGGTGCGCAACTAAGTTTTCGTTGTTTTTTTTTTTTGATGAAAATGCAACTTTATTGTGAAAAATAGTAACTTTCTTGTTACAGGAGAATGATTCATAGTATTGCCCATCGCTAGCTACAACTTTTTCCCATCTCTCTGGCAGAGCTCGAATACGGTTACGGTAAAAGTGTTCATCTTTTGAGGCTATCATGAATCAAGTCATTTCTTGATGTCTTCATATGAGCTGAGCTGCTGATCAGCCAGACATTGTACCATCGAACGGAACAAGTAATAATCGGTTGGCGCAATATCTGGGGAATATGGCGGGTGGGGTAGGACTTCCCATTTGATCGTTTTCAGGTAGGTTTTAACGGGTGTGGTAACATGAGGCCGAGCGTTGTCATGCTGTAGAATCACTTTTTCATACCTCTGCTTGTATTGTGGCCGTTTTTCGCGCAGTGCTCTGCTCAATCGCATCAATTGAAGTCGATACGGTTCCCCAGTGATGGTTTCATTGGGTTCCAACAGTTCATAATAAATGACACCGACCGCCGACAACGTAGAAGCATGACGGGGCAGACCCCATGACTTTTTTTCTTTGGGTTGCTGTAATGAATCCATTTTTTACCACCCGTCACGATGCGATGAAGAAAACCCTTCCTTTTTAGCCGCTGGAGCAGTTGTTCACAGGCGAAAAAACGACGCTCAACGTCCCTTGGTTTCAAGTCATAAGGAACCCAAGTTCCTTGTTTTTGAATCATTCCAAACGCATGTAATCGCTTGGAAATGGCTTGACGGGTAACTCTTAATGCTGAAGCAAGCTGCTCTTGCGTTTGGCACGGATCCTCATCGAGCAATGCCTCCAATTCAGCGTCTTCGAAGGATTTTGACCTTCCTTCACGCGGACGGTCGTCGACATCGAAATCACCGTCTTTGAAGCGACGGAATCAATCACGGTACGTTGTTTCACTTGGAGCATCATCTCCGTAAACTTTTTGGAGCTCTCGATGCGCTTCAGCCACCGTTTTCTTCGAATGAAAGAAGAAAATCAACACTTCCCGCAAATGACGATTATTTGGCACAAAATCAGACATTTTCACACAACCAAAAGTATATGACGCCAAAACAAAATCACTAATGTGTCAAAACAGTTTATTTACCATATGTCTAAGCTCGGTTCATGACGTTTTGGATATGTCAAAATCGACCAGCAATAACTGCTGGAGCCATTTATTGACAAACAACGAGAACTTAGTTGCGCACCTAATAGAATTCTTTTATGTTATTCATATTCTTTGACGTTTTGACATGTGTTGAAAATCTTTGCAAAAATTTGAAAACAAATTTAAATTTTAATATCATAATACTAGTTAGTAACTTCAATGACTGCAAAATACGTTGCAATTTAAATACTATAACAAATTCTTAAACAAAAATTCAACAAACATAAGTTCTTAGATGCACTCGAAATATTGGGAATTTATTTTAAGGATTTTGTGTTTCTTGATTTTGGATGTGGGGATTTTGTACTTATGAATTTTAGTTTTGGGGATATAGACTTGGGGATTTTAGTTTGGGGATTTTACCTTTGGGAATTACGTACCCAACCCTTTGCTGGCACATACGCACTCTTATGTCGAAATTGTCTATGACCGTTTTTTGCATAAATTTGGCTGAATTTCTTTGATACAGCGCTCAATTTGGTCCTTCAAGGCGTGTGTGATCGTGGGCTTGTTGGTGTAAACCTTAGACTTCAAAAAACTCCAAAGAAAAAGTCCGACGGCGTTAAAACGCATGATCTGGGCGTCCAATTCTGATCACCAAAACGTTAAATTACAAGACCAGGAAATGACTCATGCAGTAATTGCATTTTATCTCGGTCTGTATGGCATATGGCACCATCTTGTTGAAACGACATCCATATCTTACAATTTGGAAACAAAAAACTGGATTATCATGGCGCGATAGCGAGCACATTGCATTACCAGCCAGTATTTTCAAAGAAGAATGATCTAATGATGCCGCCAACCCAAAATCCGCACGAAACATTTGTTTGTCAACAATCACTCGTGGATTTTCTGAACCCCAAATTCGACAATTTTGACGATTAACAAAGTCGTCAAGATAAAAATGAGCATCATCGCTGAAAATGATTTTGTTTGAAGTATCAGCATCCACTTGTTGTTGGTGTAGGCTTCAGTTCTTGAGTCAAGTGCACTTTGTGTGCTTGAAGATGCAAATTTTTCGTGAGAATACGCTGTAGAGAGTTCTCGAAATGTCTAATTCTTGACCACGGTGCCGAATTAATGTTCCTGGACTCTCAACAACACTTACGAACTGCTTTGATCTGTTGTGTTGAACTACTTGTTGAAGGACGGCCAGAGTGTCTATGATCGCTAAATGATCCAGTCTCCCTTAATTTTTGAATTAATCTGCCAAATCTTCATTATTTTAAAATGTTGCTCAATAATGAAAACGTGTTGTTCTTCCGTGTAGCACTCCATTTTTAATAACACTGAGCTGTCATGATATCATTTTTTTTTTCGTTGGCAACACTTTACCGCACAAATGGCGCAAAATTTAAATCTTGCGTGAATTTTGCGACACCCTTTAAAATACTGACCCCTATTTTTCTCTTAAGTTAATCCATAAGTTATCAATGGGATTGAGATCGGGGGATTGACTGGGCCATGGGATGACAGACACTTTTTGATTACGAAACCAATCTTTTACAAGACCCGCCGTACGAATATGTTTCGGATCGTTAACCTGTTAAAAGAACAATATTTGGTGATCTTATTCAAATCTTCTTCATCAGCTATAAGCAGTGCCTCTGTATTCTCGCTATATTTTGCTATTATTTTTCCTGTACTCTTCCACACAAAACTTCAATTCTCTTCTTTTGCTTTTCTTTTTGCAAGCCATAACAAACGTTTGTTGACACTGTTCAGCTGGTTGTTAATACACGAGAGGCGGCTGATAAGTTCACTGTCTAAGGCATTAAGTGAAAGAAGTGATCTGATTAAAAATTGTATTTCTCAATATAGTCTCCCTCAATTGAAAAACATTTCTCACATCGAGCATACATACAGTACCTTAATACCACCGAAAACATATTCTTTTTCTTTCCCTTCAAAATAACTTACGACCGCCTTGATCTCGTTCTCATCTACAAATCTCCGGACTCGTAACTCCTCTTTCAAATTGGAAAAAAGGAAAAAGCTGCTCGGGGCCAAGACTGAGCTGTAGGGTGGGCGGTCTATCGTTGAAAATCCTGTGTCTTTTAAGGACTGTCTTGAAACGCGCGCCGTGTAAACAAGACTCCATGCCTGAGTTTCCCATGTCGCTTCCGTACGACCGGTTCACGTGCCTGAGTCAATAAATTTGCGTAATATTGACCATTCATCGTAGTCACTTTTGGCAGGTAATCAATCAGCAAAACATCTTCGCTGTCCTAAAAACAGTGGCCACAAACTTCAAAGCCGACTTTTCCACCATGAATTTCTTCGGCGGCATCTCCCCTTTTTCAATTCACTGCATAGACTCTTCTTTGGACTCCAGGTCGTATTGGTGAAGCCAAGTCTCATCTATAGTTACGATTTGGTTGCAAATTTCATCGAGATTGTCCCCGGCTAACTCCAAAAAATCTTTTCACCACTCGTGTCGTCGTTGCTTGTCGAATGGCGTGAGCAATGATATTCTCGTGCAAAATTTCTCTAATCCGTTCTTCGTTGATGTGCAACTCGTTAGCTATCTGCCACATTTTTATTCTTCGGTCGGTCAGAACTGGTTTTTCAAATTATCCGACGTTGGGGGTTGTCTTCACAGCTCTCTCGCCCTTGTTGAAATAAACGAGTTAAATTTTTGCCGTGGTATATGAAGGCCCAGAATTCCGAAGAGTCGATTATGTGTCTTCAGGAATTTAGGCGATTTTCCTTTTTTCAAGAAGTACTATATCTAGACGCGGTGCTCAAAATTGCAAGAATTTCCGATTTCGGCTGAAAAGATGATGTTTATCCTACCACAGATAATAACAAAATGAGACTATTATTGAAACGTGGTGATATTTATACTACTAAAGAGTGCCGCAGTTAGTGCTATCAATAATGAGAACATGACTCGTTGTTGAGTATCTCAGGCCGCGAACTTATCAGCCGCACCTCGTACATATTACGAGTATTGTATTGTATTGTATTGTTTATTAGAACATAAGTATTATAAAACAGTGTCTTTTCAGTTAATAAATGGTCGCTTAGAAACTTCATATCTAAATGTGGGAACAATTAGAACTCTGCTTCTTTGCGATGTCGCGGGCACCAGCTTATCGCAGAGATATTGAGGTGTTTTTGTTTGTCGTAATTTAAATAAAAACAGTAATATTTTAAGGTCTAAGTACTTTTGCAGGGTCATGGAAAAAACCGTGTTTGTGTAGTCGGAGACATGGTCATATCTGCGCAAGCCATAGATAAATCGGACGATATTGTTAAACGCATTGTTCAATTTTCGCTGGCTGACGCTGTCGAGGCAGCAGGAAACAAAGCTACCGTAGAGCAAGATCGGCAGGATCTAATATTAGTTTCACCTTAGTTGGCAGGCAGCTTCCAGCTAAGTGGAGAACACGTAAAGCTCCGTACGTTTTACCCAATGTGAAGGACACGTGATCATCCCACGTAAGGGTTTGGTTTAATAAAATTCCTAAGTTCTTCACCTTATCAACATATTTTAGATTGGTGCCACCTAACTCGACTGTTGGAAAACATGAGGTATCCATAGCATTCCTACCCACAACAATAGCTTGACTTTTCCTAGTGTTCAGCCTCAGCTTATTTTGTTTTGACCAGAGAAAGACGCTCGCTAGGTCCTCATTTATTCGGACAGTGGCGTCTTCCACTAAACCAGCTGGGTAGCTCAAATAAAGCTGTACAACATCAGCGTACATATGAGATCTACAGTGCTTTAAGACATTAGGGAGGTCGTTGATATACATGGAAAATAACAGGGGGCCTAAGATTGATCCCTGGGGAACACCAGCATAACTGATTGTTAGTCCACACTGCCGGAGCTCTTCCTGTAAGAAACCTTTGGATCAAATACAAAGCACTGCACCAACGTCGTATAGCATAAATAATCAACGTTTTGTCTAATATCATACACAATCTTTATCAGTGCTGTCGAGCAACTAGTAGCATTTCCATTTTGAGTGGTGTGGTTTTGTGGCCAGTTCACCTGTCATATTTTGACTGATTTTTTCCAGGTTTAGTGATCTACCTGCTTCATAAATTTGAGTGGCAAATGATTCAATAATTACTGACTATTCCATGTTTTTTTTTTTAATTTTGTAGATATCTGCAAGATTAGTGGTATCGACTTTATAGTTGATGGACTGTCCTATTCCTTTGATAACTTCCACCAAACTTTCCCTTGTTGTGAAGGGAATATTTTCGATTTCTACATTATTTTTTAGCAATTGCTGTTCCAAAGTGTTTATTTGTTTTTCATATTTGAAATGATTACTGTTGCCCTCTTGGATTTATTTTGGGAAATTTTCAACAATTGTGTTATTTTTATTAATGTTTTGATTCAAGTCATCATACTTTTAAGCAACAAACTCACATGAAGCGGTAGCATATTTAATCTCTTTTCGCATTAGGTGTATTTGCGTTAGGATTTCATTGGTATTTGTGTCCTTTTGTGCGGGTGTTTCTTCTGGGGTACTTGAGCTCCTCGTTCTTTTGTTTGGCGGTCTTTTAGGTGTAAGTGGTTGATTATCTGGGGGTGAATGACTAGGTATAGCTGGTTGATTGGGCACAGGTTGTTGCTAGGGTGTGGGTGGTTGGTTGGGTGTGAGGTTTTGACTTGTTTTGGGTGGGTTGTTTAGTATGGGTGATTTGTTGTTTCTTTCATTTTTCATTTCATTCCAAAAATTCTATTATAACAATATTATTTTACTTCCGAAGCTTGTGGCTTATCTGCAGGAGATTAAGTAGAAAATGTTTTTTTAATTTGGTGTATCGATCATCAAAGTGAATTTAGGTATATAATGATAACTACTCGTAATTCATAAAAGTAATAAATTTTCAATTGAGAATCAATATCATTGACTAGTTCTTTTGACTCTACTTTATTGCTTCTAGAAAGAATTGCTTAATTTTTCTTTTTCTAATACAGTGCATTCTCGATTATCGCAACTAATTAAAACAAGGGTGGTTGCAATGACCGAGGTTGTTGCAATAACCGAGTAAATATTTTTTAGGCTCAATGTGAGATGAAAAATCAGAAAACCAACACTTAAAAATATATTTAATGCAACACATTTTTATTCAATAACATAAATAATAAGAAACAAACCAAAAGGAAGTTAATTCATTTAAAAGTACATAAATACATAATGTTTAGTTTTCTATACAGCTATTATTTTATTATATTATTATATTATTTTCTTTTGAAAAAATTGGACATTTTTGCTTGAATTTTTTGGTTTGTTAGATTTTTTAAAATCGCCATTTCTTGCAATTTTTAAAGACTCAATAGGGGCTGAATTCTGTTCAGCCCATCGAATTGCTGTACTGAAAGCTTGTATTGCAGTTTCAATCTTTATTTTTGGAGCAGGAATCTCAACCTCGGGCTCACTTTCATTTGATATTACAACTGATTCATTGTCTTCATAGAGTTCTTCATTGTTATAAATGGTTTCGCGTACCCAATCATACATGTTTTCATTCGAAATGTATTCATTGCCGGAAATATATGAGAGTTGATATGGATCCTACGACCGCATGTTTACCGATAATTTGAGCTCTTACTGTGCTCAAAGGTAGCTCATCCTCATCTTCCCAATCACTATGAGAAGTCATCAACAGATTCCAGCATTTTTTGATTGAATCTGCCTGCAAACCGTCCCATGCATTAGATAAAAGGCAGATTGCATTTCGGAGATTAAATACTTTAATTTTGAATTCAAGGTCTGATCCCTCACATCCAACTAAGAACGCCAATAGACTTTTTTTGTAGTGCAATTTTGTCAAATTTATAACGTTCTGGTCCATTGGCTGAAGGATAGCAGTGCAATTTGCCGGAAAACACATGACAACGATCATGCCGTCATCACTTTTTAACTCGCCATCTTTTGGATGACAAGGAGCGTTATCCAAAAGTAATAGCGCTTTTGTTGGAAGTCCTTTCGAACTTAAAAAGAGTCGTACCTAAAAGACACAAAAAAAAAAACGAATGAAAAAAAGACCTGTGGCCGGTTAAATTTTGTTACCTCAGGCACAAATGTCGAATGGAACCATTGTTCAAAGAATGCTAATGTCATCCAAGCATTTTTATTTGCCTTATATACAACGGGCATGTGGTCAACATTTTTAAAAGATCGTGGGTTTACAGATTTACCGATGACGAATAGCTTAACTTTGTGTAAACCCGATGCGTTGGTGCAGGCGAGAAACGTGATTTTTTCTTTACTTGTCTTTCGGCCAGGAGCTGACGATTGCTTAAAACCTACAAGGGTTTTGTTGGGCATAAGTCGGTAGAATAACCCGGACTCATCGGCGTTATAAATTTGATGGGGAGTCAAATCGAGCTCTCCGACTTTTTCCTTCAATTTAATCAGGAATGGATCTACAAGCTGTGGTTTGTTTGAAAGTTTTTCTCCACAAATTTTCAACAGGCGAATTCCATGTCTTTTCTTGAAATTTGTCACCCAACCATTGCTCGCATTAAAAGATCCTGGCTTCTCTTTAATTTTTTCATGCAATGAGCACGCCTTTGTTTTTAGGACCTCGCTGGAAATTGGCACATTTTGCTTTCTTTGATTTAGGAACCACTTGCACAAAGCCTTTTCCATCTTAGGGTATTCGCCCCCTCTTTCCGGGTCCACATTCAGCATTAGAAACGAATTTTCTTATTGCACCCTCTTTTTGTTTTATTCTGCTTACTGTAGATTTATGAACATTATACTCACAGCATAATGATTTAATTGAAGCTCCTTTATTAATTTTTTCTAAAATTTCACTTTTGTTTTTAATTGATAGTTTCACAATCTTTTTAGTAACACCCATTTTGCGAAACACACAAGCAACTGATCACTGGACAAAATTCATTAAACTAACAAGAAAATCTTGCATTCAATAGATATGTACACACATATGTACATCACTCAAAAGTAGCGGTAAAATAACTGCCGAGACAAAATGTAACGCAAAAGACAAAAAGACAAAAACAAACATAGCCGAGAACCTGAGTAAATAAAGATACATATATTCATATAAAAACAAGAGTTGCACTTATCGAGTCAATTTTTTTGAAGAGTTGCGATTACTGCGTCAACAGTGATGTAAATTCAGCTGTTGCGAAAATCGAGGAGTTGCGTGAATCGAGAGTTGCGTTAATCGAGAAAGTACGGTTTTTTTAGGAATTTACGTTACGTAGACTCTGGGGAAGATTATTGAGTACGTAAGGCACGGAGTACTTCAGTCTCCTCCTTCCGTACTCATTGATGTGGGTTGGAAGCTGGAACAAACCCTCAGCTCGTCATTGTGTATAAAACTGGTGGTTGATTAATGTTCGATAATTTGTGTTGTCATAATACTCCATCTCAATGATTTGCCTTGCTTTAAGAACTCGTATGGTGTTTGTTGTTACGCTGCCTCTCGAGATCAACTTTAAAGCCCTATCTTGTATATGCTGTAGATTCTCAATATGTATCTGCGCTGCACTTCCCCAAGCTAGTACACCATACCGCAATCTGTATTATATCAGAGCATGGTGCACCTGTTTTTGAACACAGGTCGTTAGACAGTTCAGTGTAAATAGTGACCCTTTCAATTTACACAAATACTTGTACGAATCAACCACCTCAGTAGCTTAGTAGTCGGACCAATTGGAACATTTAAAGTTTCTGATTGTTATTTGCTATGTTCGGTAATTCGTTCACCGGATATGTTTTACTTTGGTTTTCGACGCATGGACTATCAGCCCATTATCGTGGCATTATTTCCCTGCCCCTCGAACTCGGCTTGCATAATCTGTACTGCTTCTTGTAACGTTTGATGACATACAACGATAGCCGTATCATCTCCATGAGCAAATGGCTTACTTTTTGTGAAACATTTTAGCATTTCGTTTGTCTATGATATGCGGTAGAGGTACCAGTCTAATACCTTGTGGAACTCCGTATTGCACTATATAAGACAATTTCTTACTTTCACCCAAAAGGTCCTCTCTGCCAAGTAATCTGGAATTCAGTAAGCTAACTTTCCTCTAATTCCCACTCTTTGAACAGTGTTGATTAATTTATTGTACTCGAGGGTGTCAAATGCTTTACAGAAGTCCAGAAAGAGAACTAAAGCATGCTGACGTTTGCCCAGATTGGTGTTGATCAGATTACCGAAATCTCTAAGAAGCTGATTAGTGCTTCTGCCCTTTTAGAAGCTAGACTGAAGTTTGCTTATTATGTTATGTTTGTGGAGTGGTCCCATATTTGATTCCCATACTCGATTTGATACGATTTGTTCCGTAATCCTTTCGATAGCTAGCAAGATCGTAATGGGACGATAGTCCTCCGACTATTTTTTGCTACCTCCCTTGTCTATAGGTAGAACAATTGACTCATTGAGTTTTGCTGGTACCTTCGATATATCAAAACTGAGTTTATTATAAGTTTAGTTATTAAAGGAGCAAAGATATCGATATTTGATCTAAGATCTATACTTCTGATACCATTTGCCCCAGTTGACTTTTGGTTTTAATAAATTTGCTACCTCAAAGCAATCGATATCTCCCATATGCATAGAGTTCATTAAAACATCGTTACGATGCGTAGATTCGTGTGAACGATGGATGCTGCCTGCCGCGAAAAAAGGTTACCAAACTCATTCGCCGTACAATTCATACTTAAAATCAAGAGCACAACGTCTAGATTTTAGGGATAGTAAGCCCAGAAGCTGACATTTGCTCTCATACTCGTAGTATGGCAAAAATTACAACCCCATTTTCAAAACTCACATTTCTTTTTAAAAAGCTAATAATTGAATTAATCTTAGCAACTATATAGACAATATGAAGATTAAAAGTTAGCTTACTGTCGATAATGACGCCGAGATCTTAATAACGGCAATAACGCAGCGAATATTAATTGTACTACGTTATCTTTGCAAAACTCAAGTAAAAATAAATTTTTAAAGCCGTGAATGACATACAATCTCTTGTTGCAGATATAAAGGAAAAACAAATTTGCAAAAATATGTAGAAGTCATCCTCACAACAGAAAACTAAAAAAATATTATGTTAATCTATGCAAATCTGTGCACAAAAGTATCGAAGAAACGCGTAACAAATATTATACTGATTCGTTTGTAAGAGCCAGAGGTAATGTAAGAGATGAGTGGAAGGTGGTTGATAGCATTTTAGGAAAAAGTAAACAATCAATAGAAATAAATAGTTTAGAGATAGATGGATTAAGTTATACTGATTCTACTCGCATTTCCAACAAGTTCAATGAATACTTCACCGAAATTTCAGAGAAACTGAAACCATCCTTGGAGATTCCGACAAGTTGTAATTGCTCCATAATAACCACAGAAAACACGCAAATAAACAGTTTTAGTGTTCGGCCAATTAATTCATTTGAAATATATAAAGCTATATTGTCTTTAAAAGATACAAATTCTTGTACTAGTGATGGTATATCGAGTATATTGTTAAAAAAAATAGGTTTATATGTGGTGGACGTTTTATCTTTCTTGTTCAAAATGGTTGTTTCCCTCGTCACCTTAAAGGTGCTGAAGTTATACCACTTTTTAAAAAAGGTAATAAAAATAATATGTCGAACTACAGACCTATTTCTCTACTACCATCGTTTTCTAAGATTTTTGAAAAACTTATAAAATCACGCATTGTATCTTTTTTAGAAAGCAATAATTTTTTGAGTAGTAATCAGTTTGGATTCAGACGAGGATTATCAATCGAAGATGCCATACTCAGAATGTGCGAAAACAAATCTACAATGGCTCTCTTTGTTGATATGACAAAAGCGTTTGACATGGTGGACCATAACTTGTTTCTAAAAAAACTATATAATGCTGGTTTCAGAGGAGTAGTTCATAAGTGGTTTACCTCTTACTTAAAAGGTAGAGAACAAAAAGTTAATGTGAATGGAAATTTTAGTAACTCTCGTGTTTTAAAAAATGGTGTACCACAAGGATCAGTTCTTGGTCCTTTATTATTTTTAATTTACATTAATTCTCTGTTTGAAATAACTCTAAATGGAATATCCACTACATATGCAGACGACATAGCCTTTACATTTGGCACAGAATACGAATGTATAGCGAAAATTTCTGAAGATCTAGAAACATTGAGACTTTCGTTCGCGGAACATAAATTGATCGTTAGTGAGAAGACAAAATTGATGTCTTTCAAAATATTGAATCATGTTCTAAATGATTTCAATTTATGTTTTCATGCACATGATTGTAAAAAATTCTGTTTACCTGTTCATAGTTGTGGAAAATGTAATTTTGTTTATAGTTCATCTTGTTCTAATAATTGTTTTAACATTGAATCTGTACATCACTACAAATACCTTGGAGTTTTAATTGACCATAATTTGAACTGGAAAGACCATATCAATACCATTAAAGCATATATGCTCCTGATTACGCGTGAAATGTATCTTATCAAACAGTTTTGCTCTACAAAAGTACTAAAATTAATTTATTATGGCCTTGCTCATTCTAAATTACTATATGGTATAGCAAGTTGGGGTGGTTCGTATAATAACACTTTCAGACCCTTGTTTATAGCTCAGAAACATCTAGTTAGAATTATTTGCAATAAAAATCGTTTAACTCCGAGCTGGCCTCTATTTAGAGAACTGCGTATTCTACCAATGAGACACCTTTATGTTTTTAAATTATTAAAAGAATTTTTTAAGCAAAGCGGAAATATTCCTAGCAGAAGTTCAAAATTATACAGTCTACGTGTAAATACCATGCATCTTATCAATGTTCCATTCGCGTACAAATCCATTTTTTCTCACTTCTACACCGTTATAGCCCCTTCAATTTTCAATAGACTACCAATTTCTGTCCGGACAACCAATAATTTTACTGGTTTTCTAAAAAAGGTTAAAGACTGGTGAATCGTTCTTTTAAAGTGATTTGCTATCCTAATCTTCAGCACAAGTTAATGTTTTAGTTTATTGCTATGCATACGAGTATTAATTAATTCTGAATTGTAAATTATATCATTTCTGTATTTCTTTCTTTTATTCTTTATTTCTTTCTATTTCTGTTCTTAATTAATTTTTCCTTTTTTTGTTTTTTGAATTTATATAACTATTAATTTTAGATCCTTACTTATAATTTTTGAATAACCGATGTCACCCCACGTCAAACTTATATATAATTGTTAATATGAAATCGATGTTCATTTAACACTAACTTTAAAGTTACGGAATGATCATTCTTATTTTCCGCTATATCTGAAGAAAATTGTATAAATTAGCTTTAAGTTATGAAGAAAATAAATAAATAAATCTATCTATATTATTGGCGTAGACTAGCGATTTCACATAGCTTCACAAAAAATAATCCAAAGCTGTTAAATTATACGATCTTGAATGCCAATACACAGGTCCATTACGCGAAATTATGCGCTCATCCAATGTTTCCTTCAAATAATTGATTGTAGAGCGCTGTGTGCCATGTTGCGCTATCTTGTTAAAATCACAGCTCTTCCACATTAATGTCATTCAATTGGGGAAAGAAAAATAGCGCTCTCCATTGACTGTATCATCCTGAGCGACATCACTTTTGAAGAAATATGGACCAATTATTTCACCAGGCCATAAAACATACCAAACGGATAAAGCATAAAGGATGTAACGGCGACTCAATAATGGCTTGTGGATTTTCTTCTCTCCAAATGTGGCAAGTTTGTTTTTTGACGAAGCCATTCAACCAAAAATCAGCCTCATAGTAGAACACAATTTTGTGGTGAAAATGAGGATCAAGAGCAATCTCGTTTTCGACCGATTCACCGGACGTATGACGGACACCATGGTCAAGCGGCTTCAATTCATAAACGAGCTGGATCTTGTAAGCTCGTAAACCAAGATCCATAAACTGGATGGACACAGCTTTAATTACTGTGCTCGATGGCAAATAGACTCATCCGGGTCCTCCTCAATACTACGCTCCAGAGCAGCAACAGCTTCTTCGGTGCGCACTGTAATCTCTGCGGATGCGTATTATCAATTAGAGTATGTGTGGTGTGAAAACGATCCATGGTTATTCGAATTATTCGCTTGGATGGACGATTATGCTGACCGTAAAATGGACTTAGCGCACGGATAAAAAAATAAATTTACACAATTTGCAAACGTTGTTCTGGTGTAAGTCTATTCATGCTGAAATGACAATACAAACTGAGCACAATCAGCCGTCAGGTATCAAATTGGCTGTCGCTGGAAAAAGTGATTCCAAAAAAAACACCCTTTGATATTATTAGTAACTTAAGTATTTGGATTGTACAATAAATTAATAAATTGTGTGGATGCCAGTTAAAGGGTAGTGATGCGATGTCATGAGAACACAAGCGTTCTCACCTCGCCTCTCACTACCAACTCCTACTCTCGCCTCCACGTTGGTGACTGGTGGGTGCCTAGTACCTCGACTGAAGATTGGGTAACTAACCCCTTTGGAAGGTAGTTGGTGGCAGCGGGCGAGAGAGGGGGGAGGAGAGTATTTTCTCAATAAGGCACCTCCTCTGGTTCCAGGCGGCAGCGGAGGAGTTCCCTAGATGGAACCAATGGTGGCGTCTACAGTTCCAGTCAGGCCGAACTATTTAGTGTAATACCTATAGAGCTGCTCTGACATATTCGGTTACCAGGTCTATAGGGATTTCCAATACCGAGCCAGGGTGTTGGAGAAGAGTTGGTGGCGGATGAACCCTAAATGGGCCAACGGCAGCGCTCACATCCCAAAGTGGGTTACTGGCACCGGAATAACCGGCCTGCTGTCCTAGGGTTAAGGGCCTGACCCTCCAGGTTGGAGGTTGTGTCGTCGGGGTAACTTCCCGACCATTTAAAAAAAAAAACACTAGTTATGAGAGAGACACGAGGAGCCTCGGATAAGAATTTCGCTCAAATGGCAACCAGACCCGGAACGTCAACGGACAACGATCTAAGAGTATGTAACTGGAACGTGCGGACGCTCTACACCCCAGGTGCTACTCAAAAACTTGAGTCTGTCCTCACGCGGTACAAGGCAGATATTACCGCGATTCATGAGATACGATGAATAGGATCAAGTATGATGAAAAGGAAAAATTGCGATATTTATTGCAGTTGCCATAAAAGATTGCATGTATTAGGATGCGGATTCGTCATGGGAAACCGGCTTAGGAAAAAGTTATTGACTTTAAGCCGATAAGTGATCGCCTAGCTGTGATCCGCATCAAAGCTACTTTCCAAAACATAAGCCTAATATGTGCACACGCCCCTACCGACGAGGCTGAAGACCCTATCAAGGAGGAGTTTTATGACCTGGATGGAGCCTACGGAGCCTATCCGGAGTATGATGTAAAAATTGTGCTCGGGGACTTCAATGCCAAAGTCGGAAAGGAAAACATCTTTGGCGGGTTAGTTGGTAAACACAGAATCCACGAATCGACCACAGACACTAGGTTTCCAAGGCTAAGGATCCACACAGCAACCTGGCGCTCTCCAGACGGTCGAACCGCCAACCAAATCGACCATGTGCTAATCGATGCGAGGCACGCATTCAACATCCTCAACGTGCACACATTTCGAGGGGCAAACGTCGACTCTGATCATTTTCTTGTTGTGGCTAAGTTCAGAGCTCGACTATCCAACGAGAAGAAGCTGCGAGCCGCCCAAAAGAAGAAATTCGACGTTAGACGCCTTAGCACACCTGGAGAAGCCAGAGTCTACAGAGAGCGCCTGAGTGAGAAGCTCTCCGCAATGCATCCACATACCACAGACGCCAACATCCAGTGGTCCCAGTATCGCGACATCATCAAAGAGGTAGCCGAAACCACTTTAGGGTACCAGCCACCTCAGAGAAAGAGCCCGTGGTATGATGATGAATGCGTACGCCGGAAAAAGGTGACAGAAGATGCACATATGAAGACGCTGCAGCGCTAAACAAGGTCAGCGAGGGAAGAGTATTGAGCCAAGAGGAGGGAGTAGAAGAAAATACTGCGTAGAAAGAAGAGGGCCTACGCAGTCTCCCAGCTCAAGGAGATCGAAGAGTCTCGGGATCGAAGCAACATCCGGAAGTTCTACAAGAAAGCCAAGCAACTGGCTGCTGTCTTCAAGGCCGGAACACAGGCTCTTCGAAACAGCGAATGAAATCTAGTCACCGAAGCGCAGGGAATAGTAGATGTGTTTAAGCAACACTTCCAGCAGCTGCTAAATGGGCATCATGTAGATAGATAGTGATAGGGCAAGAAGAGAACCCACGTCCAGTCAATGAAGAATCAGTTCCAGCACCCAGCATAGAAGAAGTTGGCTTAGCAATAAAAAAGCTTAAGAACAACAAAGCCGCCGGCTCTGATGGTTTACCAGCGGAGCTTTTCAAATACGGTGGTGGTCGAATTCGGGATCCCGGCAAAACTGATCCAGCTTTGTAGCGTGACGCTGGAAAACACGCGCTGCAACGTGCAATTTGGAAGTAGTTCCTCCGAACTACTCCAAACATACACCGGATTTCGGCAAGGAGACGCACTATCAAGTGACTTCTTTAATCTCGTGTTAGACCAGATAGTGCGCAGGGCAAGTGTCAACACGGAAGGCACTATCTTCAACAGATCCGTCCAGCTACTGGGGTATGCAGACGATATCCACATCATCGGTCGCTCCCAGCGTGCCGTGATAGAGGCTTTTACGGCGATTGAAGAACAGGCGAAATTTGTTGGCCTTGTAGTAAATGAGGACATCAAACAAACAAGCATCTGTCCACCACCTAGGACAGGACGTCACTATTGATAGCAACAATTTCGAGGTAGTTAAGGAGTTTATCTACCTCGGAGTAAACATGAACCCCACAAATGACATCCTAGTGGAGATCCGGCGAAGAATTACGCTAGGAAACCACTGCTACTTCGGTTTGGCAAAACAATTGGGTTCAAAACTCCTAACTCGAAGAACAAAATGTATGCTCTACAGAACCCTTATCCTGCCAGTTCTGCTTTATGGCGCTGAGTGCTGGACGATAAGCAGTAAGGGAGAGCTGATACTGGGCTCCTTCGAAAGAAAAATTCTTCGGCGGATTTTTGGTCCTGTGTGCGAGGAGGGCATCAGAGAAGATACAACCGCGAACTCTATGAGCTGTACCAAGATGTGGTTCTATTTGACTACATCGAGCGAATGGACAATAATGCTCCAGCTAAGAGGATCTTCGAATCCCAGCCGCCAGGTTCGAGACAACAAGGGAGACCGAACCTCCGTTTCAAAGACCAAGCCATCGCGGATGCCAGAGCGGTTGGTCTGGATAACTGGAAGCAACGTGCCCGAGATCGCAGAGGATGGAAGGCTGCAGTGTCTCATGCAGAGACTCTTCACGGGTCGGGAGCCCGTTAAGTAAGTAAGTAGGATGTATGAGAAGTCACCCTCGATGATGCGTTTTCTATAGCGAAGTTCGTTCACAGTATAATTGTAAAAGGGATCCCAGCATTTTTCCTAAGATACCGATGATCCGAAAAATTGTTTGCGGAATTCCCTTAAAACTAGGCATAGTGCTAGAAAGTGTACAAATTGAACAAAATTGGTAGTTCTGGTGGGTGTGGTATAGATATAGTTCAAGTGAACCAACTCTCCTCTCATTTTGAAAAGAGTGCTTATTTTATCCAACGTGAAGCAGTTTAAGTAGTATGTTGTTCCTTCAGGTAGGTAGGTAGGTAGGTAGGTATGGTTGTGACAGCATACATACAAAGGCGTCGTTTTAATACCACAACTCAAGTGACCTAATTTGTTGTAAAAAACTGACGTTGGACTTGTGGGAAAGGAGAGAAAAGATTATTTAAATCCACCTCGTGGCATTGAGGAAACTGATAACGTCCCCGATGCTTGTCTCCGCTAACTTACTAATATTATCAAAAAAGTGTTTGCCAAGTATACGGTGTCTGACCCTACTAAAGGCCGGACACTTACAAAGGAAGTGAAGGATTGTTTTAGGCTGGTTGGCCATATTGCAGCTACGACAAAGTACATTAAAAGTAATGCCCAGTCTGGCTGCGTGGACCCCTATGGGCCAATGGCCAGTGCTAATTGCCAGAACTCTAGCAATATCTACCCGGTTTCTGTTTAATAGCGCTATGGTGTTAAGTTGTATCGATGTATGTTTGAGGAGACGACACACCTTTCGTACAGCAAGAACTTCCGCCTGGAATACGCTGCATGAATTGGGTAGACGGAATGAACTAGAGATATTGAGGGATTCAGAAAAGATTCCCGCCCCTACTCCGTAGTCCATTTTCGACCCGTCAGTGAAAATGGTTGTTTTGAACTCGTTAGTCACCGTGCCACATTTCCATTCCGCCCTGGAAGGGAATCGCACAGTGACATCATTGTTAAAGTTCACCCTGGGAATTATGTAGTCGGTCGGATTTGCCGCCAACTCCCGAGGTAGCAGATTAAGGATGCTGTTGTGACCGTAAAGACTATCACACCAGCTACCTGTTTCTCTTAATCTGACCGCACTACATGCTGATATGTACTTTATATGAAGGTCGAGTGCTATAAGGTGAAGGATTACGTTCAAGGCTTCAATTGGGCATGTTCTCATCGCCCCCGTAGCACCTAGAGCCGCAGTCCTTTGTACTTTGTTGATGAGTTTAGTAATGTATGCTTTCTTAACCGCCGGCCACCAAACTAGCGATCCATAGGAAAGAATAGGGCGCACCACCGCAGTATACATCCAAATGACCATCTTCGGACGGAATTACCATTTCTTACCGAATTTTTTGCTACAAGCATAAAAAGCCACACAGGCTTTCTTTACCCGCTGTCCAATGTTAAGCTTCCAGTTCTTCCTTCAAGTTGGTAATTTATTTTGCTATAGTATAGCCTATATTAGTACTTTTATTGTATAAAGTGCTTCCAGATTTTTCTAATAAATTATCAAAATACACGTCCAGTGGAATGTCAAGGGCTGCTCCACATACAGACTTAAGTCGCTTACATTCTTGCACTAGATTTCCTCTTGTTCATTTGATGTGTGTAAGTACTTTTTTTTTTGGTAATCTTCCTTCCTCCAATGCAACATACTCTATAAGTTTCGATGATCAGTGGATCAGTCAGTCAGTCCCGAACTAAAGTTTTTTCGAAGTCTTGTGTCTCAGCATCCGCTAAGTTAGGAATTTGGTAAGGTTATAATTTCTGTGTTCCTGTCGTTATTGGGAAGTTAGAGAGGGGTTAATATACTCTGAGCTGTTTCGTGTAAATAAGGTGGTAGTGTACATCTTCTGAATATTATCATTCTAGTGTCATAATTATTATTATCTTCAAAAGTTGAACCAGGATTGAATCAAATTCGTACTAAAATTGCTCAATTGAATAAAATAATTGAATAATATGATAAACAAATACATTCATCCGCAAAATCCGCTTCTCCTGTTTAGGGTAACAATTTAATAAAAACAAAATTTGCGTTAAATTGGGCACCCCATTCCATTTTCTCATTTATTAAAGAACTTAAACACCAACCATACCACAAGCGTCAGTTCACTCCAAAAAATTTGCTATAACTCAAATCCCATAAATCATAAAATTATGATCATAAAAATATTTGAAGGACTTCCGAGTTCTGTGTAGCGCGTCACATAATTTCAAACCGCATACGCACAAACCCACATGCTTCAAATATGGTGTAACCGCACACGTCTCACATCTGCTGACGCCAGCAAAAGGATGCTTATGTCATGACTCTCGCGAATGCGCTGATTCAAAATTAATGATCGTGAATTCGATGTTAGTATAATATTTAACAATCACGGCCATGCCTGCTCGCAATCACACCCACACACATCCGCCACTTGGAATACACTACACTTTGATATTCCTTCCGCAACAAATCGGTTATGGGTCGTCGCGGAACACTTCGTTGTGACTTAGAGTGCGAGGTCCTGTTTGCTTCATACACCTCACACCCCCTCCCCACCGTCATGATAGATGGTTATTGAACGTCCTCGTGTGGTGTTTTCCCTTTGCGCGACTCGCGTGTCCCCGAATTGCTTTGCGGATGACTGTTAAGACGATGTTCTGCATACAAACTGAGACATTTAGAACGAAGAGATATGGTAGACAGCATTTGTTTATAGCTGGAGTATGTGCTGGGCGCAACGTCAAAACGAGAAAGGAATCTCATGCTGCTGCCGAGAATATATGATTGCGTATACGTCCCGGTAGATGGGAGCAGGAAGCATCGGCGATGAATAAATTACGCATTCACACCGGTAGTACAAGAAGCAGATACATCGCGCACTTGGTTCGCTGACTGTTCGCATCGATTTGAATGTCGAATTTTGATATTAAATTTTGTGTAGGTCCTTGGAGGAGTTTCGTTCCACTCAGTTCCACCTGCGGAGCTGTTAAACTGGAGAAATATTAAAAAAAATTTATCTAAGAGTGAGAAAACAAAGACCCTTCAAACCATTCAGGACATCTGGAGAAGGAGAATTTACAGCGATTTAATCAGGAAGCCGAACCGCCATTAATCCCTCATTATGGAAGTGTGATGTTCCTGCATAGCTGAGAGAGTGTTATCTGGTTGCAGGCAATGTAAAGGATGGGAAACGTAGTCAATGGTGCATGTAGCGAACGCACGCGAATAATTTATCGCTTATTATGTCGGTTAATTAGGCATCGTCGTTGTCGTTGCCACAGCAGTGTGGTACGAGTGAGAAAAAATACTTTATACTGCACTAGGAAATTTAAATTACCATCAATTGCTTCGCCATATCCCCAGGGGATCCGAGTGGTTGATGTCAATGCAATTGAGTTACTTTACTACTACTCACAGGCAAGAATTTAATTTTAATGCGATTCCATTAGTAGGAATGTTATATTTATAGAGGAGTGGAGAAGAAACGGATCAGTGTGCTTTACTTTTGCGTCCTTTAAAGGGTATGTATTATGCATTCATATTACATAAGTATCTGATGATTGGATAAATTTCACACATGAACTTTGGAGCATTTGGTGCGGTACAGACTAGCAATAGTACCCAGTTAATATAATATATTTATTGATTTGCAGCGATATTATCGCAGCTTCACTATTTACTATGATTCTTAGGTTAGGTTTGGTTGGGAACAAAGTTGGACATATTTTTTATTACCTTGGTAACAAGTTAGTGAGTTTATTATTCGAAGGAGAACACAAAGACTGGGGCTCAAGACTAACAACAACCTATTAAGAGCCTTTCAAGCTAACAACTGCAAGTTCATAAGCATTGGAGAACCAACATACACTGGCCAACTGATCGAAAGAAAAAACTGGATTTACTTGACTTTTGTGTTACAAAAAACATCCGTCATTCAAAACTTGAAATAAAATCCTGCTTAGAACTATCTTCTGACCACTCACCTGTTCTACTAGTGTATTCAAGCGATATTACAGCCATAATAGAACAACCAAAACTCTATAACATTAAGTCAAACTGGTACGCATTCCAAGAATTTTTGGACCTAAACCTATATATAAATATATCCCTTAAATCATGTGACGACATTGATTGATCATTTATTTTAACGACACAATAAACGAAGCCGCCTTCTGGACAACACCAACAAATGCTCAAAAAATAAATAAATACAACACCCCTGAGTATATCAAGAAATTGATTAAAGAGAAAAGAAAACTTCGAAAAAAGTGGCAAACGACAAGAGCGCCTGCGGATAAAAATAAGTTAAACCTTGCAATCAAAAAACTAAAAGAAACTCTAAAAACATATCAAAATAATAACTTATAAAACTATCTAATAAACCTGATACCAACTTCAGAAACATTATTTATTTCAAGCCTGTTACCAACTGGAGAGTTTCGCCAGAAATTTCCCTCTCAGACCATAGATACATTGAATTCCAAATCGAATGCGAAGCTACACCTTTGCGGGAGAGGAGGAATCCGAGGAAAACCAACTGGATACGGTTTAAGGAAGAGTTAGGCAAATCTATCAAAGATCTACCTAAACTTAGAACGAGGCAAAAGGTAGAGGAAGCCGTTCAAGACCTGAACAGCACCCTTACCAGATGTTTTGAACTAACGTGTCCGCTGATAAAAAACCCCTGCAGAAGGTCAGTTCCGTGGTGGAACCTAGATCTGCAACGAATTCGTAGGGAAACCAGAAAACTTCTAAATAGGTCACTCAAGACAAATTCGGAGGTGGACTGGAACCTTTACCGATCAAAGCAAAGAGAATATAAGAGGTTAATTCGAACTTTGAAAAGTACCTCGTATAGAGGTTTTTGTGGTAAGATCGAAACTCTCGGTGAAACCAGTAGGTTGGTCAAAGTTCTCAAGAATGGAAAACCAATCAAGCCGGAATCACTCAGGAAACCTGATGGTACTTTCACTGAGTCGAAAGCGGATGCTTTCAGTCTTCTGCTGGAGACTCACTTCCCAGGAAATTATGTCACCAACTAGTTTCAACTAGTGAAGCTGTTAGCGGGCTGAGCCGAACAACTCGGCGCAGCTGACATACTGCATCGGGCGTGGCGATGGATGAAGCTATCAAATATGCTGTTGCATCTTTTGACAGCTTCAAGTCACCTGGCACTGACGGAATATACCCAGCTATGCTGAAACAAGGTATTAGTCAGTTGCTGCCAACTCTGAAGAGAATTTTCACTGCTGGCTTGGCACTGGTATATATACCAACCCCCTGGCGAACAGTTAGAGTAGCTTTCATACCGAAAATCGGCAGAGATGACTACTCTCTCGCCAAGAGCTTCAGACCTATTAGTCTGACGTCCTTCCTGGTGAAAAGCATGGAAAGAGGGTACAAAAAGGGTACATCCTCTGTCAGAGTTGCAACATGCCTATCAACGAGGAAAGTCCTGCGAGACTGCTCTTCAAAATCTGGTCAGCAGAATAGAATGTGCGCTTGGCAGGAAAGAATACGCGATAGGCGTTTTCATAGACATTGAGGGTGCCTTTCACAATGCGACTTTTGACAGTATGTGTAGCTCCGCCAGAAGTCACGGCGTAGAAGAATCACTAGTGTTGTGGATAAAAGCAATGCTGGTCCACAGAACATTGACTGTAGAAGCGGATTGTGGCCGGCGTGTCATGGCACGTGTAAATAGGGGCTGCCCACAAGGCGGTGTTCTGTCTCCACTGCTTTGGTGCATGCTGGTTGACTCCCTATTGAACACACTCAATAGTTCTAACGTCTACGCTCAAGCATATGCAGATGATGTCGCCGTTCTGTCTGTCCAACCGTGCCTAGCGACTGTTTGCTCTAAGGTGCAGATGGCCCTAGACGCAATAGAAGATTGGTGCGCTCGGAATGGGCTTTCAGTTAATCCTCTCAAAGCCAAAGTGGTTCTCTTTACGAGATGGAGGAAATTGACTGGTCTGACTCAGCCAGTGCTAAAAGGCGTCACTATCGAATCCTCCCAGGAAGCCAAATATTTAGGAATAATCTTAGATAGCAAGCTCCTTTGGACGAAACATGTCGAGCTGAAAACTTCCAAAGCTCTGTCAGTCTTCCGGCAATGCAAAGGTGTTTTCGGCAAGACATAGGGCTTGTCCTTGGATCTACATGCCAATGATAAGACCTTTCCTCTCGTATGCGTCAGTTGTTTGGTGGAATAAGCTCTCACGTAAATACGTTACTGCTGCTTTCGCCAAACTGCAAAGAACGGTCTGTCTCGGCTGTTTGGAAGCTTTCCCCAGTACGCCTGGCTCTGCTCTAGATGCCTTGAAAACTTCAGAAACAAACTACTCACTACGGAAAGCAGTGAAAAAATAAAGAACCAAACACTTCATTACCCTCCCTTAAAAAAGAGAAGCGGAAATTGGGCTAGAGAAAACTATGACAAGGCGGATACTTTAGCACAACTCTTCTGGAACACTTTCTCTAATGAAGACGACAGCTACATTTCAATAGGACCGTAAACATCTCTATAAAAAAAAATAACAATAAACAAAATGAAACAATTAATTAGACGTAAAGTGAACCACAAAAAAGCCCCAGGATATGACCTCATAACAGCAGAATTACTTGACAAAGTCCCAAGAAAATCTCTCCAGTATCTGACAAACATCTTCAATGCAATGATTAGACTTCAGCACTTTCCAAAAGTCTGGAAAGTTGCTGAAATAATATCTATACCAAAACTCGCAAAAGACTCAACCATACCTACATCATATAGCCCAATAATCTTACTTCCAGTTCTGGCCAAAGTCTTTGAGCGACTACTATGTGACCGCATGGCACCAATCCTAACGAAATTAAATGTAATACCGGACCAGCAGTTTGGATTCCGCAAGCAACACTCGACGATACAGCAGATCTGGAAGAAAAAAAATACTCCAACGCAGAATGTTGGAGTATTTCTTGGCGTTGCCAAAGCATTTGACACCTTGTGGCATCCTGGACTACTTCAAGAACTTGAAAGCTTTCTATCTACTGACTATTACCTAATAATCAAAAGCTACCTAACGAATCGACATTTCTATATAAAGTACAAGGACGCATCATCAAAATTATACGCAATACGAGCTGGAGTACCGCAAGGCAGTGTGCTTGGACCACTTCTTTATAACATTTACACCAGAGACTACTCAGACAACATCCATGATCGCTACATTCGCTGACGACACCATACTGCTCTACTCAAACAAATGCCTACACACAGCAAGCGGCCAACTGCAAAAGTTATTAGATGATACTATGAAATGGTTTAAAGAGTGGCGCATAAAAATAAACGAAGACAAAACGGTGCAGGTTATATTCACAATAAAGGCAAAAAAACACACCCGAACCACTAAAAATAAATAACAAAAGTATCTCCATTGACAAAGTAGCGAAGTACCTAGGAATGTATCCCGAGAGCAAGCTTACGAGTTTATGGAAGCATCATATACAACAAAAGAGGAATCAAATTAAGAACAAAATCAGACGAGGAATCAAATTAAGAACAAAATCAGACAACTCTACTTTAAAAATTTATTCGAAGAAAAAGTTTTTCTGGGAGAGATAAAGACTCGGAGGCGCTCAAATATAAGGAATCGCTCTGATAAATTTTTGGCAGATCCTAATTCTAAAACCAACGTTATCTTCCATAGACCAAAGGCAGAATGATGCGCCTTATTCTTCAACTTATTTCAAAGAAGGTTCAGCTTCAAGAACTTCTTCACTTCGAACAGTCCCAAACAAGTAATGTCCGGTCTAAAGCCATACTCAAAGCAGCAAATTTGATAAATAGTCAAATAAACGTTCTTCCTATCCCAGAGTTTCTCAATAAGGACTTAGTCGGAATGCAATCGCAGTCCAATAAATTGCAATAGCTCCAATATGGGGGAGTCACTCCGAAGCTTTCTTATTAGCTCTAACTTATGTAGAAATTTTGAAAAGGGATAACCGTATCAACCGCATCACCAAATGGGATATCTCTAATGAATTCTCGCTATCAGGCTCTGCACTGCCGAAAAACTAACAAGATTTTACCAAAACACGCGGACTGAAGCCTCTGTACTGAGTTGCTCACATGTGCGGTGGAACCACTATCACCAATAATTGCCAATAACGATAAGATAAGCCGTCCTCACTGCTGAATGTACATATTACGCCAGCGCAAAATTGAATGCAGATACGCCAACCGCAATATAAAGGAAGTAATTTTGATATAAATCACAGGTTTTTAATTAAAAATTGAAAATGTTTCACTGATTCATAAAGTATACAGTATGGAAAGCATATTGGCTAAATGGCCTCCACGGCTTTGCTGGCACATACGCATTCTTTTGTCGAAATTTTTCATGACCGTTTTGCATAAATGTGGCTGAATTTCGTTGACGCAGCGTTCAATTTGCTCCTTCAAGGCGTGGGTGGTCGTGGGCTTGTTCGCATAAACCTTAGACTTGAAAAAAACCCCAAAGAAAAGAATCCAACGGCGTTAAATCGCATGATCTGGGCAGTCAATTCTGATCACCAAAACGGGAAATTACACGACCAGGAAAAGACTCATGTAGTAATTCTTTCTCGGGCTGTATGACATGTGGCACCGTCTTGCTGAAGCCACATATCGTCCACATCCATATCTTGTAATTTAGGCCCAAAAAACTGGATTATCATGTCGCGATAGCGAGCACCATTAACTATTTTTGCCTTACCAGCCGCGCTTTCAAAGAAGAATGATCCGATGATACCCTGATCCCAAAATCCGCACAAAACAGTATCACATTGTGGATGTATTTGTTTCTCAACAATCACTCGTGGATTTTCTGAACCCCAAATTCAACAATTTTGACGATTAACAAAGCCATCAAGATGAAAATGAGCCTCATCGCTGAAGATGATTTTGTTTGAAAAATCAGCATCTACTTGTTGTTTTCCAAAATCCATTCAACGAACTCCATTTTTATTAACCCTGAACTGTCAGCTGTCACGCTGTCTTTTTTTTCGTTGGCAAGACTCTCCACTCTCACTCTTGCGTGAATTTTACAAGGGCTCAAGAAAGAGCTTAGTACTTTTAAAATCAATATCAGAAAACTGGGGTATTCTCCCATCATATAGTAATTACATCCCTTATAGCATTTTCGGAACAAGTTTCGAACTAAGCTTCATAGTCGTACACTCAGGTTGGCGTAAAATCAGTACAGAGTTCATTCCAAACGTGAAACTTAGAGGAACCACTGTGAAAGAATCGAATCCCACGGCTGTGGCTCGATTTCAAAAGACATTTGCTTAAAGTCATTCTAAACTAGGCCAACTCTAGGGCCCTCAAGCAAGCGAAAAAGTTTATCAACTTCAACAAAAGAAAGCCCAAAAAGCTTATCGAACTGAGCAATAAAGGCTTAAGGATCTTAACGGGTTACCTGACTGGACACTACTTACTCAGGTATCATCTGCATAAAGTAAGGCAGATATTAGGAACATGAAAACTAGAACTCTACGGAGGTTTATCAAAATCCTGAACATAGCTCCTAGTAAACTACTGAGACAGCACAGTAGGTCTTACAGGTCGCAGTGGATGTACATCTTGCATCGAAAATCATTCAGAACCAAAATTCTCACCACCGTCATTCTGAAGACTATCGAAAAGAGAGCAACCCATTAAACAAAAACCAATTTTCTTACCAAGTAGATAAGACCACTGCAACGGCCCAACATCATCTTGTTAAAACAATCGAAGGATCATTGGCCATAAAAGAAATGGTCCCACTCTCCTTTTTAGATATTAATGGATCTTTGGAAATACGCCATACTGAGGCGCAGTTACTGAATGCTCCTGTATTGTTTTTTTTTTTTTTTTTCAAGAAACGAAATTTTAACGGCTGTGCCATATGCTGTTATTTTGACATTGACAGCTCTTTTACGCACAAAAAATTCAATGCCATACAAGCTGTCCAGAAAATGATATTTTGCGCACTAAGTTCAGTAATCGTCAGCCGTTTTGATGACATTGCTTGGCCTCCGCTGCAATGCGATTTGAAGCCGTTGGATTTTTTTTTTGTGGGGTGCCATTAAAGATTGATATTATGCTGACAATCCACCAGCCTTGCGGTCCTGTCCGACTGAAGCTCTGAACGTCCTGTCCGACTGAAGCTCTTGATCTCCATATCGAAAACAACGCGTCGTGCAGCGCAATAAGACTCAGAGTGTAGGGACTTTGTTAGGCAAAGCCCTACGACTATGGTAAAATTCTGGATTTGTTACCAAAAAATCTAGCTGATTACACTACACCCAAACTGAACTTCAAGAAAAACTTCTGGGTAGGCTTTCCATCCAGGGAAACCGACGGTTAAAAGATGAAATATGGGGTTGGAGCGGTAATCTTCTGCACTGCAGATTGCGGAGTCCTACTGCCTCCCGGACTCGTTCAGGGTATTCCAAACGGAATTGCTGACGATATACCAGGCTTATCAGACTCTGAGAAACTATCATATATCCAAGTGAAATGTAACGAACAGTGTAAGGAGGAGCTTAATCTGATGGGCCGGTTTAATGCCAGCCTCCTCTGGGTTCCAAGTCATAGTAGCATAGAAGGAAATGGGCGTGATGACGAACTGGCAAGGCGGGGATATGCTCTTAACATATCCTTTGTAGAGGAAGTCCACGTTCTGCTGGGATCCGTCAAGAGGGAAATCTTCTTGCACTTTCTGTCAAAGACAGGTTATAGCTGGGGAAGGCCGATATGGTCTAACTACAATTGGATCAAGACACAAGAGCTTCTAAGCAGGACTCGCTCGAACATCGCCAGAGTTGTGGCGATCAGCACGGGTCACTGGCCAATAGGGATACGTGTGGCCAGGCTCGGCATCCCTTTTAACACACACTGCCGCAGTTGTGGGAGCATTAGTGAGAACGAGATTCTCTTCTACTTCCTCTGCACGATGCCAGCACTAGGTAGAGGCAGGTTTCGTACACTAAGTAAACCCTTTTTTGATGATCTGAGTGAGTTATCAGAGATGGGATGGATTTGTCAACAGAGTTCTATCACAGTCCAAACACACACACATTAACATTCAGGTCACTTGAGTTGTGGTTCTCAAAACGGAGCAAAAGCGCTAATTGGGTTCCAGTAAGCCAAGCTGGAACAACCACTCCTACCTTGCGTAGTATCTCCCCATTAACATAGTAAGTTCTTCGGATGTGTTGTCATTGCGGGTAGTACATTGCAGGAGGCGATAAATAATGAAAACGAATGCTACGTGCTTAACAATTTTCTGTCGTAGCTTTTGACTGATCGATAGTGGCGGCAAAACTTGGATCCGTTGAAATCCTGGAGTGTTCCGCATAGAATAATACTCCCTATCTAGGGAAACAGCTGGAACAATTACGCTTTGAAGAACTCACCGGAAATAAAAGAAGTTTTCCACTACATATGTAACGCATATGTAAATCGTTTGTGTTATTTGCTGGAAGAGACAATTAAGGATAGGAGGAAACTTTTAAACCGTTCGATGGACAAGCGCTTATTGAAAATATCAATGCGCCGGACATAACACTTGACAATACATAATAACAAGTGGAACATTAAAGGAATTCAATCGAGTAATAAAGAAACTTAAAGCTAATAAAGCTGCTGATAGGATTCTTAAACCTTAATCACAGGACAGGTTCTTAAAGGGTTTACGAGAAAAGCTATAATTAAAGCTTTTCTGCATAATAAATGCTGCGCTAAGATTAGAATATGTTCTAAGCCAATGGAATCAGTAGTAATGGATCTAAAAGTTTTTGAGAGGATATTATTCAGTTTGGATTCAGAAGCTATCATTCTACAATTGACCAAGTACAAAGAATAATCGATATAATTGAGAAAACTATTGAAGAACAAAGAATTAGATCAAGCGTATTCCTTGACGTGAGTATCTCAAGCCTTTGACAAGGAATGGCACCCAGGCTTAAAATGCAAATTACGACAAGTTCTTTCTGAACACTTATATAACATTCTGAAGACATACATCAGAAATAAGCTCTTCTGTGTCAAACGTGGAAACAAACTTTCGGATGTTAACGACTGAGATACCACAAGGAAGCGTTCTTGGCCCACTTTTGTATCTATTATATACTCACGATATAAAGAAGAAGACACTGTATTACCAACATTTGTCGACGACACTGCCATCTTGACAATAGGTACAACGATCGAAGAAACTACTGAAAAATTGGAAAAAACATTGGATAGAGTAGAAGAGTGGACGAAGATTTAGGATACTTAATAAAACCTGTTCATGTAAATTTTTCCTATAAAAAAGTGAATAATTTGACTACCTTTACTAACTCAGTCGAAATTCCGTTTACAAACGAGGCTTAATATCTCGGAATGACACCTGACGCCTAAAGTTTGATAGTCGCACGTGAAAAAAGAACTAAAAGAACTTGAAATTAAATACAGAGAAATGTACTGGCAACTTGGAAAATATTCCATTCTTAACATAAAGAACTAATTGCTTTTACATATGGAATACAACTATGGGGTTGTACCAAAATAGTAAATATTTAACAATTTTTTAAAAATATAGTACTGAGAGTAAAGGCCGTGACACTAAAGAAACCACGATATCCAAAGAGATCTCGGCTTTGCTACAATCGAAGAAGAATGATAGCATAAAAATCGATTACAAGGACACATTTTCAATGGAATCCTTGAAATTCTGGATGAGAGAAATTTATTGCGCGGTCTACATAGGACCAATCTTTTAACACGAATATAGACTAACCGAGTCTAAATTGCAGAACAAACAGGAACTTTCAACAAAAAGTTACCTGCTAAAACGTTTTTATTTCTTTAAAGATGAACTGCTAGATAACTCACAACTTAGTTGGAATGTTTTTTAGTGAGTAAAAATCTCACACTACTATGAACACACACTACTAACCTTTAAGTAGATAATTTTCACCTAACCTCGAGGGGAAAAACAAAAATATGCACAAGCTGTCAAAGAAAAGAGTGAGGATATTTTAATGAAACCAAAAGAGACATGAAAGGATATTAAAAGTGTTATCCACCTAACAAATTTGTCGCTAAAAATGTATGAAGTAAAAAATGTGTATAATGGTGCTATATTAATTAAGTGTAGTGAAAAATTGGTAAAAAAAACAATTTAAGAAGTAGTGATATCCAAAATGAATGACTATGATATTAAAATACTGCGAGTACTTGTTGTTGGAATAAGAGGGCACCGAGTCTGATCTGATACAGGCTGTCAAAATCAGCTGGGTGGCTGTGATAGTAGATGTGTCAAGATAGCAAAACAAAATGTTATAATGCAGTAATTGAAGTCGGTAGGGCTACCAATATTCAAATTCTAAATTCGGGAAAATTAAATGTCGGTTGAGACAGGTGTACTGTGTATTAAGAGTTTTATAAGAGTTTTCGTCAGGAAATTTAAAGCTTCCGAAGAATGGGTTGTATACTCGTATAAGGCTTATTTTTTAAGCTAACAGCTCAATATAAGGCCTGGCCTAGCTTCTCGCAGTCACTCGTACATTCCGTCGTACGAATGTTTTTTTTTTTTCGAGGGTTGGTGAAAAAATCTTCCATAGACACTATGAGAATAGCAAGCGCGTGCTCATAGTAGTATCAGATTCTTACTGACTAAAAAAAACTACCCAGCGATTTAATTTGTTATATATCGCAACTAAGAAGGACCTTATCAAGCAATTTTTCTATCATGAAAAAAACTCGTTTGGAAGGTTACTTTCCACTGAAAGATCCTGCATGTTCCGCAATCTAGGCGCGGTTGATTCCTATCTCGCCATGTCGAAAGGTTTCGTCCGTTGTAGTCGACGCAATAAATTGTTTTTATCCAGCTTTCTCGCGAAGCTTCTAATTTCAGCTTCGATTGTCGGAATTCCGAGATCCCTGTGGATATCATCGTTTCTAGTATACCACGGTGCGTGGACAATTTCTCTTAGCACTTTATTTTGAAAAGTTTGTAAAATATTGGCGTTTGTTTTCTTGATACAGCCCCAAAGTTGTATACCATAAGTCCACACTGGCTTTAGCACTTGCTTGTATAAAAGCAGTTTGTTCTCAGTACTGAGTTAGGAGTGTTTTCCGAGCAACCAGTTCATTTCTCTATATTTGATTTCGAGTTCTTTACGTTTCATTTCCACGTGCGAATTCCATTTCAGTTTTGCGTCGAGCGTCATTCCAAGGTATTTGGCCTCGTTTGCAAAAGGTATTCGGGCCAAGTTTAGAAAAATTGCAAGACATTAGTTTTCTTATAAGTGAAATTCACGTGAACAGATTTAGATTCGTTGAGGGCGATCCGCCAGTCCCTCGTCCATTCATTTACTTTATTCAGTGCGTTTTGCAGTTTTGCAGTCGTTTCTTCGATTTTTTTACCTACGGCTAGGATAGTGGTGTCATCGGCAAACATAGCCAGGATAGTGCCATCTTCTTTCGGTATATCTCGAGGATATAACAGATAGAGAAGTGGCCCAAGAACGCTTCCTTGTGGTACACCGGCCGAAATTTCTTTGAGCTCCGAATATTCATTTCCATGTCTAACACGGAAGAGTCTATTCCCGAGATATGATTCTAGAATGTCGTACAGGCATACAGGGAGAACTTGTCGTAGACGTCAAGAAATACGCTTGAGCATATCTTTTTCTCTTCAAGTGCTTTCTCGATTACGTCAGTAATTCTATGCACCTGGTCAATCGTCGAATGCTTACTTCTGAACTCAAACTGGTGGTCAGGGATAAGATTATTTCCTTCTATAACCGGATGAAGACGCCTTAGTAATATCCTCTCGAACATTTTGGATATAACTGGAAGTAGCGAAATTGGTCTATAAGATTTTACCTCATTTGGCGGCTTTCCTGGTTTTAAAACCATTATAACTTCCGCAACTTTCCATTGGTTAGGCACGGCTTTAATCTGAGCGCAGCATTTACAATATAAAGAAGCTTAATCAATGCTTTTCTATGTAAGGCTTTGAGAATTTCTCCGGTGATCAAGTCATAACCAGGAGCTTTCTTAGGTTTTAGATTCCCGATCTCATGTTTAAGTTCCATTTGTTGCGTTGCACTTGTAAGTGCTAAATCCGGCCTATTGATATTGTCGTAAGACACTTGACCATTGTACGGTTTAAAGGTGTCTTTCAGGTGGGCCGCAAAAACGTCCGCTTTTTCTTTATCTTCCCTTGCCCATTCATTGTGATTTAATTTAATAGGCGGCGCGGGGACCTTGGGCCTTTTGGTGCCTTTTACAGCTTTCCAAAGTGAATAATTGGAATCTTATTTCGCTGTTAAACTTTCAATATAAGAGCCTATCGCACGATTCTTAAAATCCTTTATAGACTTCTTCAAAGAATTGCACAGGTGATTCAAGTAAGCTTTATGTTGCGGAGCACGACTCTGTTGCCATTTCTTTTATTTCCGTAGGATATCGTAGGCCGTATTTGTCCGGAGTTTTCCTTGGGTGGTTGAGACCTACAGTTTTATGTCGTTTCCGAAGAGACATTTTTTTCGATTGAGAGAAGCTTTTGATGAAAATTGATTCTCGTATGTTTGTCAGATATTCGCGAGAGATGGGACCGAGAGAAAACTTTTTTTGTTTTTTTTCTGTTTTTGTGTGTTCTTGGATTCGAACCTTAAACCTTCTGCTCAGTGAACTTAACCAGCCACGGCGGCTAATACTAGCAATTAAGATCCATTAAATGTGTATACATGAACATTCAGATTTTATTTAATAGCTACAAAGTATTCAAAGTTGAGAAGGCAAATATAATTATGATATAATTGTTACAGCAGAGCCATATATTACACCCTATCATGACATAAATGACATGCAGATGGAGGGCTATTACCCATTTAACTGTGAAAGTGAGTCGAGTTATACTGGTGGTGTAGCAAAATTTGTAAAGAAATTAATTTGTTAACAAATCTCTAGTTCCAATGAATTATTGGTGTTTTATAATAAAAGTGCATCATAGCAATTCTGCTGTGATATAACTTTATTCATTATCCCGGTCACACCCAGCGTCTAAAAGACAATGTTGTGATGACCTCGAACATTGGATAGACTTCATTCAACAGTTCAATAGCAATTTTATTCTAAATAAACATAAATATACGAATAGATTAGTTGGATACCACAGACATGTACCAATGTCGTATGTCACAGATAATAAGCGATAATAACCTGACGATATTAAACGTAAAACCCAACAGAATAACGTCATCATCTAGAACTTTAATTGATTATACCCCCCAACCAACAATAAGATTTAGTGATCAAACTATGAATAAGAAAACAATTAAATACTGTAGGCATAGAAAGGAACAATTTATGGCAGCGCTAACCATAAGCCCAGAGTTTATAGACTACAATCCTGATTCAGCATATAATTTGAACACCTTAAGTGAAAAATTAGTTATGGAATGAAAAACAGTAACCAATGGTTCCTTATGAAAACGCTGAATGATTTAACAATAAACTCCAGCAGCTAAGATCCGACCGAGTCTGCTTGTACAAAAGAGCCGCGATAAAAAATAAATAGCTTAAGTGATTTGTCAGTTTATCGAAAGTTCAGAAATTTTTACAAACGGACTATAGAAACGCGCCTGATTTCCGGTGTTTCGCCATTTCATTTCTAGTACACACAATATGTCCACTCACCTTCTAATCATCATTTCTTCAAGCTCATAGCTGCGACCACTCGGACTTCCAAGGATCTAACTCACGACTCTTAGGTTACGCCTAAGCCGTTGGATTATTTTGCTATCCCCCGGAAACTGAATAGCTCTAACCCAAGCATTTCAGCTCATCCCAGGATCACAACCATGCGTACCATTGGTACTCGTAGTGCCTGGCGGGGTACTGCTTTTCTTTTTAGAGTACTTTTCCATAATGCTAGGGTTTAACCGTTTTATTAGTTATTTTGACAAACCGGTAATCTCCAGTCGTGTCAACCCAGGAGTTCGCATGCACACTTGCGGGACAGTTTTAAGATGGTATATGTGTCGCTAGGCTCACCTGGATATATACAGGGTGGCGCACGAATCGTGCTACAACAAAACGTAGTAACTTTTTTTCTATATCAGTAATCGGCTTATTTTTTTTTATATTGCAGGTTACTATTTAGATTTATTAAAATGAATGCTTGGGATACCGAAAAGAGGATTTGGATAGTGCAGCGGTACCATGCTTTGCAGTCCTTCATATCCGTCGAAAGGGAATTTAGGCGGGAGTTTGGTGGCACTCCCCCCGGTAGATGGACCATTATGAGGCTGGGAACCATGTTTGCCGAATCTGGAAGCATCGCACCATCGAAATCCCTATGTTCGGGTTCAAGACACAATCGCGGCTGTAGCATCGTCAAATCAGGTAAATCCAAGCGTTTCGACTTGAAACTTATCGGCGCAAATTGGAGTTAGCAGACGGTCATTACAACGGATAATTCATGATGACTTAAACTTGTTTCCGTACAAAGTCCAAATTACAAGCAAGTTAAACTCTCTGGATTTACCTATTCGCCTGGAATTTTGCCAAAAAATTATTGAAATTCCCGAAGAAGACAACAGCTTGATAAATTGCTTGTTTATGTCTGATGAGACCCATTTTGATCCAAACGGCAATGTAAACAAGCAAAATTGCCGTATATGGAGTGAATCTAATCCAGAAATACTCCATGTGACGGAACTGCACTCAGAACGAGTCACTGTATGGTGCGCAGTTTCATCAAGGTGAATTGTGGGG
Source organism: Pocota personata (assembly GCA_963082735.1). Lineage (NCBI taxonomy): Eukaryota > Metazoa > Arthropoda > Insecta > Diptera > Syrphidae > Pocota > Pocota personata. The sequence continues at coordinate 40,717,013 of OY720429.1, read as the reverse complement.
CCATACTTCTTTGAAGAAAACGGTGTAACAGTAACTGTCAATGGGGACTGTTATTTAAAGATGTTAAAGGAGTTTTTTCTACCCATAACTGCGCCGAAGAAGTATTCGTTTCAACAGCATTTGGTTCCAGCAAGATGGAGCAACTGCACACATAGCCAGACCGGTTATGGCGGAGCTCCAACGAAAATTTCCAAACAAATTAATATCCAGAAACTCCACTTTCCGCTGGCCCTCAAGGTCACCTGAACTGACTTCACCAGACTTTTTTTTATGGGGTTATGTCAAGCAAGAGGTGTACAAAACGAAACCAAGGAATTTGACTGAATTGAAGCAGTCCATTAAAACAATAATTGAGGCGAACCCGACTACAACCCTTCAGGCCGCAATGAATAATTTTCTGATCAGGTGTCGCATATGCGTGGATGAACATGGAGATCATTTATGGTCTATCATCTTCAAAAACAATTAGTTATATAAAATAAAATTGAATTTTCTATACAATAAAAAATAAAATAAATGAAACATTGATTAAAAAAAAATTTATTTGAATTTCTTATTGTAGCACAATTGGTGCGCCACCCTGTATAAAAAAAAAAAATTGCCTAGATGTGATTTTCCCCTTAGTCGCCTTCTACAACAAGCGCTATGTATTTGTGGGGGGCGCTACAGTGATATCCTTAACGCGTCCCTGCACGGGGAGATATATTTCGTGCAATAAATGTGATAAACCTCAATGTGCGCGGGGGTTTTTTCAAACTTCTGGAAGGATAAAAACATTCTTGAGAAACTTGTATAAACTATGTAATAAATGATTGGGAAAGTTAAATAGATAACAAAAATAATAAAAATCAATTTTACTTTTCAACATAATCTCCTTTTAACTTGATACACTTAGCCCAGCGATGCTCCTTTTTCAAGCCATCGCGGCACCCATCCAAATATTTTTTTCAAAATGTTGTGCACCCAATCATTTGAGATGCCTTCAACCTCAGTATACCATGAATCTTATCTCCTATTTCTGGTATGGTGACATTAATTAGATGTCCAGAATGCTCGGCGTCCTTTGTGCTCATACCACCGCATCGGAAATAACGGAACCATTTGTAAATCATTTCAAGCAACGGTGTAGAGTCTCCGTAAAGTTTGTTCAATTTTGCTTTCGTTTCCGCAGCTGTTTTCTTCTTCAAATAATAATGTTTTATCACTACACGAAATTCAGATTTTTCTATGTTTCCAAAAATATGAGAAATTGCCTGCTTTCAATGGCTGTCAAACACAAACTAAATGACATATCTGTTTGAAGAATGTTACCACATGCACAAACGTCAATTTGCGACTGGCACCGCCACCTGTTGAAATTGTGCGGAATTATCGAACGCTCGGTTCTGAAAGAGTGTGAACTAAAGTATTTTAAAACTGGAAGTACTCAAAGAACTCTAATCAATAACAGTGCATGGTCTGCAGTAAATATTGTAATATGCGAGCTACGGCTCGAGTAGATAAAACGATATTCTGTGAAATTATTTCTTTATTTTCTAGTCTATAGAACAATTCAAGTTCACACTATACTATTCTTCGCAAACTCTCTTTCTTCTCAAATCACTTTATCTCCTTTCAATTACTTAATTCACAAATCCAAACTAATTACTTCTTCTTGTTAACTCTCAACTTTCAATTTATCACAAAATTACAACTTCGGCTGTTATCACTTTTCCAATCTCCTCGTGCGGTTCAAAACCCACTGCCTTGCCTCGACCGCCATCTGTCCTAATATAGTCTCATTTCTGATAGCCAGAAACTTCTAGCAAATTCTTCGACCACTGAACCAAGGAAATTCTGATGTAATAATTCCAAGATGACAATAATTTCTTGCGGTTATAACTCTCTCTTAATTCCGTGACGTTGTCTTAGATATTATCCGTCTCTTATCGTGGACACGAACTGTGGACACGAACTGCGGACACGAACCTCGAATGAAAAGACACTTCGGAACGAAATTATGCTCGAATGAAAAGACACTTCGGAATGTGTTGCCTGTTTGAGGGCGTAGTTATTATGCTACACTATTGCTGCATACTCTTGGAGCGCAGTTATTATGCTACATTATGTTACAATATTAATATAGGAATTTTTTAAGTATCATTCTCTTCATATTAAATACTAGCGAATACCCGGCGCACGTTGAGACGCCTGAGCAATTTTTTTTTTGCCAAAACAACGCTTTTGACGTAAATAATACGTCGTTAAAATTTCATGGTGAACGGTTGAAGGGTCTAGCAATTCATAGAGAACATACGTACAGAATTTCGCATTTATATATACAGGGTGGGGCAAAGTAATGCCATAATGTAAAGTAAAGTCATAATGTAATGCCATAATCTAAAACTGTAATACAAGCTATAAAACTTAAAAACTTAATAAATGCATTAAGACCGTTTGCAGGTTTTTGAAAACTGTTTGCATATTGCAGCTTGCTTGGATTACAGCTTTAGACGCCATTTGCAAAAATTATGGCACATTCATGGAAAAGGAACAGAAATATTGCCAATTAGTGCTCTCTCTTTCCGGGAAAGATCTTCAAGCAAGTGCTGACAAAATAAATGAAGACTTAAATGCAATAAGTCCATGGCTAATCATGAACAAACTTGCAATTAAAATAGACAAAACGAAGTTACTCAGCAGTCCCAACTTGCTAACCCCAATTATTATTTCAGTAAATAACCAACAAACCGAATTAGTGTTGTCATTAAAATTGCTCATTATCCAAAGCAACACGGATAAAATGTTATGTAGACTATTTTTGCGGAAATTGTTCAAGTTTGTTGTTTCTATGTAATGCCACCCTGTAAACCATGATGAGTAAGCTAAACTGGCTGAACATCAACTAGGGACTCTTCATGATGGCTATGAAATTCGTTTAAAAAATAAAACAAAAAACATTTCATACGAATTTTGTAGTCAAGGTATGACGACAATGTCGCAACAGTTTGGAACGGTAACACACTCTCGGAAGGGTTTCCACTGAAATGGGTATTAAACGAGGATGTACTTTAAGTGTCCTCCTTTAAGCACGCTCCTTATTGTGTTACTTCTTGATGACAAAACAACGGAGGTGGTAAGAGGCGGAACAAAAATTGCTGCAGAGACTGTCAAATTACTTATGTACGCGGACGATACTGCTTTATTGGCTGGCAACCACCTGAACTGCAAACAATGATTGACGAGCTACAACGTTATTTTCAAAAATGGAACCTAACAAATCCAAAACCACGATTTTTAAAAAGGGAAGTGGAAGGCGATCAAGGGGTGAAGAGTGGACGTGCAGAAATGAACCAATCGAAGTCTTGACCTACAAATATCTGGGAATGAATATAAGCCACATCTAAAACTGAAACTAACAGAATCAAAAGCGGCGATGAACGCCACGTGGAAGACACGCCTAGCTGCTAAATTAATCCTCTTATAGAGCGCGGAAATTTGAGAATATAAAGAGAATGAAGACGTCGAAAAGTTGCTGCAATATTTTCTTAAACGACCCTTTAAACTCTCAAACTACTTACCGAACTAAGCACTTTATCTCGAGACAGAACTATCTGCATTATTCGCAGACACACTAAAGGAGCTCACACACCAGAGCGGTACGCGGTAGCGGTAGCGGTACAACGGTACGTAATCCTATTGCGGTAAATATAGATGCACACACTGGCAAGTGTATACCGCAACCGGTATTGCGGTATTGCAGCGATACAATTTTGTACCGCAGCAAGCACAGTTGACCGCCGTGTACCGCGTACCGCATATCAAAATGTGTATTGAAAAACTTATTGAATTGGTGAAAATACATCCTATTTTATTTGATTTAACTCATCCGGAGTACAAAAATACTGGAAAAAAAGATAAAATATGGAAAAATATAGCAGAGGGGTTAAACCAAGAAGATAAGTGGAAGGTCAAAAAAAAAAAAAAATTATGTGTTCAAAACAATGTACATAAATATTAGTATTTATGCTATTAAAGCAAAATAGTGTCGTGACAAAGTAAAAAATAACTTTGTTACATATGTATGTATATATGTATGCATGTAATTAATAATTTTTGTAGTTACAAGAGAATTCAATTGTTAAAATAGTGGACAAATTCTTCTCGAATTGTGAAAGCTGTTTGCACTGCTCTTCTGGAATCATTTCCCATAAGGCTCCGATTTGGGGTTCAGTTTCCTCAAGAAATTCAACACATTGAGCATCACATGTCTTTGTCCTTAAATAATTATGCAAAACGCATGTTGCCTGCACAACTTTGATGACTGTTTCTACTTTTACTTCCAAAGGTCTGTAGAAAACACGCCACTTTTGGGCTAAAATTAAAAAGGCATTTTCCACTACTCGTCGGGCTCGGCACAGCCTTTTGTTGTAATTTTCTTTGCGTGGATCTTCTCTGGCTTGCCTGTAAGGAAAAGGTTTCATAAGGTAAGGCTTTAGCGGAAATGCATCGTCTCCAATTAAGACATGTGGTGTTGGGTTTCGTTTGTCCGGCAAAGGTTATTTTTGGGGGACATTAAATGTTTCTGATTCAAATTTGTGGCCCATTGCAGATCTTTCAGATATGCCTCCATCACTGTTTTTCCCATAGGCACCTATATCCACACAAAGAAATTTTGTAGTCAGCTCCAACAATTGCCATGAGTACCACAGAAAACTTTTTCAAATAGCAGAAATGTTGTGAACCTGTGTTATCAGGACATTTGATAGTTACATGTTTCCCATCTATGCTTCCTATGCAATTTGGAAACTGCCACATATTGTTGAATTTTTCAGCGGATTCATTCCAGATTTGTTCAGTGGGTTCAGGTATATATATTGGTTGCATATTTAACCAAATTGCTTCGCAAACCTCTGCCACTATAGTGCTAACAGTGCTAAATTCAATCCTAAAGCTATGACCAATAGTACTGTAGCTGTCTCCAGTAGCTAAAAATCTGTAACGAGAGATTAAACAAATAAAAGATGATAATGAAAAATTGTTTTGAACATGAACGAGATGCGAATTCAAAGAAATGATCGTATTTAACAACATACTACTATTTCAGTTGACGCTGTAAAGAAAAAATGGAAAAATCTGAGGGATTCATATGCAAAGTATGTAAGGAGCTTAAAAACGACAACTGGACAAAGCGCAAAGCGCTATAAACACTGGCAATGGGCAACACATATGGAAGGATTTAAAGCATTTCTACCTTTTGCAAACACTGTTAGTAACGTAAGCTGCAATGAAATCCAAGTCAGTAGTGATACAAGCGATACCAGAGAAAATCCAGAGACTTGCAAATATTCAGGGGGAAAAAATCAACGTAGCAGATAATCACCCTTGTCAAAATGAAATTTGTCAAGATTCCGAAGAGTTTGCAACGCCATCTCCTATGTCGAACCCCAAGTTCGGGTTGCCTTGTAGATGCACCATCAGCAATAGATAAAGTAATTGAACACCTACAAAACATGCGCGGATTAATATTGTTGGGTTATGCAAAAACAATAAAATCATTTTCACTGGAACGACAGGCACAAACTAAATTGGAAATTGCACAAATTATAGTTATACATATACGAGAGCAAGCACAAATGACTTCAGCAGCTAAAACACCGATCCAAAACCCCATATTTTGCGAAAAGGATTCTAATTTACAGTGAAATTCTGCAATTTTCGAGTTGGAGCACTGTCCTATTGTCGAAGATCAGTCATCCACAGAAAACTCGTTGGCCTCTTTTTTTTCTCGTTACGACAGCGATTTGTAATATTTTTACAATGTATTTTATTAAAAAAAAAAAGTTTATTATTTTTACCTTAAAGCGACTGCTAATCGTTCCTCGGGAGGAATGGGTTCTCGGTAATGTTTTATAGTTTCTTTAATAAAATTTAAAATTTCATCAAAACTATCGGCATCATTCGAAAATACATGAAAAATCTTCTTTCATCTTTTAAAAGTTTAGGTACTAGAGTGTAGAATTCGTCTTTTCGTTTTCTTTCTAAATTAATCTCGTGAATCCATTTCCTTTTGTTTGTTCTTCTATTACGGAATTTGTTAATAATTCTACTGAAATAAATATATTCAATGAAACATTAAACTTACCTTTTTTCATTTGTTTCCTCATCTGCCAATAACGCTAATAAAATTAGTTCATCTTCGTCTGAAGAACACATTCCGTTCATCCTGAAAAACAAGCAACTACTTAAGGTGAATACCGCATACAAAATACCGCCAGTGTGAACGGATAAGCGGTATACCGCTACCGCACTTCTACCGATACCCGTACCGCTCTGGTGTGTGAGCTCCTTAAAGAGGAATATATGATAAATTACACAGTCAGAGTAATGCAAGTAGAAGCTGAAAGACTGTCCAAACTTATAGCTATGGAAGCAAAGTGGCAAAATATCGGGTGTCATGCTGGCTGGTTTGACTTCGGTTCACAATATGGCATTAATCTCAACGTGGTCACAGGAAATCCTCAAGACTGGAAGCTGCAGTTAGATGATCTTATAAGGGTTGTGGGTGAGAAGCTACGGGAAGACTACACGGAAAACGCTAAGGCCTCACAGCAAAGAAGATGGTGCAGATTGTTGGAATACAACTTAACAGATGCGAATTATTTTATCGAAACGTACTCCGTAGATACTGTATCTGCAATTTTTAAAGCCAGGGTGGAACACCTATCGCTAAATTATATACCTCATTGAGGAGATCTGCCTATAGTTTGCAGTTTGTGCAATATGAGAACATCCGAGGATACGATACATTTCTTAGCGATATGCCCTATTTTAGAGAATCGAAGAAGAAAGAATGCACAGGAATTTAGACGCCGAGAACTGAGAAGGGCTTACTAAATATTTGAAAACCGCACTAAAATATAGGGAATAAATTATTGGGGAACATTTCTAAAAAATATTTTTTTTATCCTAATCTTTAAACCTGCATTTATAAATATAGATTTGGTCACAATTTATTCTCGTACATTGTTGTCAATCTGGCAGACGGCTCAGTCCATTGCTTTAGCCGGGAAACGGCTTCGGTTGATAGGCTGTTAATATCGTCTACGTTACCCAGATATGACAGTTATGGGTTGTCAAGCCAGATGTGTTCAATGGTTTGGAGATGTCCATATCCGGTTTAGTTTGCACCACACTTTCCTCGGTGGTTCAAATTCAAGTTCTCTGTTTTTTTCTCTGGATATTAGACTTTGTCTGCAGGAATTAACGCATGAATATGACTAAGATTCTTCCAGCGAAAAGTTTTCAGCACACAACTATTTTGAGAGTTCTATTGGAGCTTGTCTTGAACTCAGGGTGGCAGTGTTTTTCAATGTCTGCACAAAGTGAGATTCTCGGGAGCCATTCAACGGGGGTTGGTCTTAGAGTGCCAGATATTAGTCTCATGGGGGTTGGTCTTATTGGTGTGGCTACTGTTTAACCAATCTGGGGCTCCATATTCTGCAGTTGAGTATACTAACGAGAGAGCAGTGCTGCTTAAGCACCCCAGGAGGTGCCTACCACTTTTTAGATGACGTTATTCCTTGTCTTTATTTTTTGTAAGGCTTTGGTTAGATGCGGCTTATAAGTCAGAGTTCGATCTAAGGTAATCCCTAGATATTTCAGAGTAAAGTTGTGCCATAGCTATACACCATAAAACGGCACTCGCAGTTCTCTTCGGGCTTCCCTATGATTGAGGTGCAAGAAGCAGATCTCAATTTTCATTGCACTCGGTTGTAGTCGCTAATTCTTGCAGGGATTACATTACATTTAACAAGCAGCCATCAAACATAAGAACTTTAAGTAGAATACAATTTGAACGTATGAATGCAATCTATAATGTTAAAATGTTAAGTAATTATTTTAGCAAATGGCTTTTCATTTGCAGCTCTAATATGTATAATAATTTTCCCTTGCGAAGCCCAAGCATCTCATCCTGATAATGGTGCAAGCCATAAGTAGGGTTCTAATTACAGCAACGCATGTACGCAGTTTTAAGTCCAAAATGTTTCTTACTTTTTCTTTTGTAATAATTACATATCAGATGCGTCTGATCGATCGGTAGGGATGAGCATGGCATGAGAAAATTGTATCGATTTTGAATTTTTTTTTTGTTTACTTACTTTACTTTACTTTAGATGGCGCTACAGTCCGGAGTAGACCCGGGCCTCAAGCTAAAAACATCTCCAGCCAGCTCAATCTTGTGCTGGTCGTTTTACATACGAGGATGGTTGATTTCCCTTTCCACTTGTGTGTGCCACCTTAGGTGAGGTCTCTATTTAACGCGTCGTCCCTCGTATTTGAAGACTGTCAGGTTCAGAGCGTTGATGATTATGAATTCGGCAATAAATGTGAACCCTTTTGTTGATGCCACTGGGCAAACGCTTAGTTCGTTGTTGTATCTTCTCCTACATTTCCCGCCGATATAAAAGGGGAAAAAATCCCTTGAAGAATTTTTCTTGCAGAACCAACCGTGGTTACAAATTAAATTCTTAACTACCAAGTCCAAGTCGCCGATATTGATTATCCTTTCTTTGATGTCAGCATATATTTTATTTTGCCCTCGTTAATCGCTCAAGCTATGGCTGCAGCACTTGGAAAATGGCCACAAAAGTCACAAAATAGATATATACTTCTTGTAAATGCTGTCTCAGATACATATTAAAAGTTTTCTGGCGGAACTCTATATCAAACGAAAAGGTTAACGATGAGAGGAAAATAGTGATAACTCTATGGCATACCAGACAATACACAGGGGGCCCACCTACTTAGAATTGAAGAAAAGCGTGTTGCTCTGGAAATACTCGTACTTTATGGTAGCACAGTCAAAGAGAAGGCACAGCAATTATGAAAGAACTGGTTGAAGCTGAAATGGGAACCATGCACCCTAGCCCAGTGTCGCGGTACATACCCTATTCCCCATAAGGGACAATATGTCCGTTTAAACAAGGATTCCAAGATCTCCTTGGACAATAAATTATACAACATTTCTAAGGTGTACAAAATTTTTGCTGCCTCCAAAATGTTATTGACACCCAAATCCACAATTTGTCCTCCGAAATGAAGAAGGATTAATTTATAAAAAAAAAATCCATAATCACCTCGATGTCAAGCTTTTGTAAATACACATCTAATACTTAAGCAAACACGTCTTCCAATACATAGTGACCACACCATTCTCATGTTTACAGTACTTTAACTTTCGACTAATTAAGGCTCGTATCGACTTTGTCATTTAATTGCATCTAATTAATTAAAACTGTGCGCGGTGTAAACCAGAGTTTTGCTGTGCAGCTTTTCTTCATCCCACGTACTCGTATCCACCGACTAAAAGGCTGCTTGCCAATTAGTGCTTATTATGTTACAATGAATTGCAAATTAGAACGCGAATCACAGCGTCCAGGATACGCAATTCATTTCATGTGCCGGCCCACTAAACCAACCCAACCGAGCATGTAAATCAGGAGTAAAGTTGAAAACAAAAATAAATATTTTTAATGTCTCTCGAACAACGGGCCCACATTGTTTTTCCAGCGATAACAGATCCTCTTTTTCGTAAAGCACACAGCAGATATGAAAGTAATGGGATGGGTTTGGAGAGCGGGCGTCTCCCAACAACCATTATCCCTATCAACACTGTCACTGCAGAAAGTTGGCTGGTTGGGAAAAGCACGCAAGAAAAAAATTAATTTCAAAAAACTTTTCCAATTAAACAAGCGCTGAATGCAAAACACTTCTTTTTTTTTAATTAGAAATAATTTGCATGGTCCGCCTTAGGACATGCAGCATACTGAGGCATGACGCCGCGCGGAGGAGCACGGTTCATAAACAGAAAATATTGCATCTTTGGTCGTGTGTTTGGTAATTTTCCGCTCGATTTCACTGTAAGTGCCTTTAGGGATGCTTGCATATGCAGGAGTGATACTGGAATTAGGATTATAAAAGTATTTACAGTCGACTCTCGATAAATTGAATCTGTGGGGACCTGGTAATAGGCTAAAATTATTGAGAGTTTTATTTAACAAAAGTTCTAATTATTGAGAGGAAATAAGAAACATTTCAAATCCACACCAAGTTTATTAATCACTTTCGAAAGAAATCGGTAATTTTTTTTGAGTGAGTGAGCTCCAGCGTGCCTGGTCCAGGGAGTTTTCTATCATTGCTAAGGCTGAGAGCAGTTCATTACCCACTTTCGATCTAAGTGCATATGAATGCAAATTATTCAATGATGACCATGCCTCATTCAATGAAACGAACGGTATCGGGACGAATACTCAATCTACATTATTTATTTCAGAGCTCGAGACACTTTTTCGATGCCTTAGGCTGAAGGCGGAGGAGAAATATTTCCTCATACCCGAAGATCTGAACGCCAAACATAGAGTTTGGGGACATAACTCACCTAATGGTTGGCACAATGTCGAGTATAAACTCGATTTGAAAGCAAAAGATAGTCCGTCCTTTCAAAACATTTCACAAAACTCGGTGGTTAGGTTGCTGAAGTTGTTGATTAAAAACCTCCAAATATTAATAAAAAAAATAGCAAATTTGCACTGGAACAATAAAATTCGAGCGATAAAGGCCAACGACCATAGTATGTTCCCGCAAATAAATAAAATATTTCGGGAAAATAATATCAAAGACATTCCGTGTCTTAAAATCTCCCTAACGACAAACAATGAATATGCACTTGTGACAGCAGGCGATTTTATTTTACTGAGTCCAATGACGACACATGGCAAATAATGCCATCGCCGATGATAGGGTACATCCCCCGTACATATCGAAGGTGGAGCTCCAAGCGGTCTTCGACTCATTGAGGAGGAAGAAATCTGTGGGAATCGATAGAGTATCACACATTGTGCTTCGACGTCTCCCACTAGAAGAGGTGGATATTTACACGACTTCTTTTAACAATGCTATGAATAATGCACATGTGATACAACTCATCCCCAAAAGGGGTAAATACACCTCCAATCCGATAACTCCCCTTCCGAACATCAGCAAGGTATTTAAAAAAGCGATCCACAGAGCCCTGATTAAATGGACTGAGGACGACAAAATAATTCCGTATACCCAAATTATTTTTATGGCGGGGCATGATACAATACATGCCGTATTATCCAATGAAACAAAAGGAAGAACCAATGCACTGGTGCCTGCCTGGTTGAGAAGGCCTTCTACACAGTATGGTTAGAGGGACTTTTCCACAAAGCTGAGCAGGCTGGACATAAGTAATATGCTCACTAGTAGACAGTTCACTGTGAAAAATGTTAATGTGACTTCTTCTGGAACATTTGATATTAAAAACCGTATACACCAAGGTGAATTCGCCGATCCTTTTCAACATTTACACGATCACTTCACCATGACATAGTGTACGCAGACGATTTGATCGCGTACCGATCAGGACCAAAAATCTACTTCACTTCTCTTCCAATGTGGCTGATAAGATTGCGATGACTGGTAGCTGTAGATCAACTTCCAGAAATCGGAAACCATTCTTTTTAGGACGCCGTTGTCTGGGGCCTCTAGTGACAAAAGAAAGTAGTGGTGAAAGTTCGCCATCTTGTGACCACACGAGCAGCCACTTGGGTGTCAAAGTGTACTCAGATACCTGGGACTCTGGTCGGACCAATATCTACATTTCAACAAATATGTAAATGCTGCTCTGGTACGTTTGTCCTTACAAAGAGATTTTTTTATAGCAAGCAACTCGACGCAAGGTTGAAGGTAATCTGTTACATGGCTCTCATTCGGCCTATGCACGTATTTGGATGACCCGTGTGGTTCAACGTGGGAGCAAGCTTGTTGGAAAAGATTCGGGTATTTGAGAGAATTTGCCTTCGGGCTTGTCTTCATTTATACACAACACCGGAGTCACAGCAAATAAAATTCTTTCCCAATGAGGTCCTATACAACAGGGCTAACCTAATTAGAGTGGATCATTTCGTGATCAAACTGATTCAAAGACACATTACAAGAGCAATGAGCTTGATGACCTCCGTTGCTTATTACCCCAATTACAGGTACCACGATAGAGTGCGCCTTAACGGCTTTGTTCCCCCAGAGGCGTTCCTCTATTTGGATGAGAAAGGTCTGTTCCAGGATAGTTTGACGGGACCGCTAATTTTCCATGTTGCACGGACAGCTGCGGATAGGCGACTCAACTATGGCAGAGACGTCGCACGCAGCATTGCGGAGCGTCTCCGGTTTAGTAGGGCGTTACAAATCGCGATGTAAAGGACGTTAAACACCGTATGGACAAATCTTGGACTGTTCGATGTGGGACTGTAGTGGAGAGTTGTGCAATTGGCCAAAAATAGCAGAATTTTGCGTGTTCGTTTTGCCATGTCATCGTTCAAATTTAGAAGCCACTCATTGAATAATTGTGTTGTCATTCACGATTTTTTGTTTGAGCGGTAAGGAAGTTAATCAATCTACTAGTCGTATTATCAACGCAAAACGGGGTAGGGCATCGGCAAGAAGATCTGTCAGTAGAAGCACCCCGCATGTCCTAACCTCTATTCTTTGGAATTTGGTGGTAAATCAACTTCTGATAATCCTGGATGCTGAGGGATGCACAGTGATCGCTTATACAGACGACGTTGCTATAGCCATCTCAGGGAAGCAAGGTTCAAAAACTAGTGACAAGGTAGGTGGAGGCGTTTTCTCTGATAGGCTTAATCTTAGCCTCTCCTTCCGTCACCCAATTCAGGGCAGCGTGTTCCAGGTGGAAATAATGGCGATTAAGGAAGTCTTATCCTGGCTAAAGAAAAACGTCACATTAACGACAGATATACACATCTTTTCGGATAGCCAGACAGCAGTCAAGTCCTTGGAATCGTGTTCCCTAAACTCAATAACTGCCCTAGATTGCCGATCATCTCTCATAGATATGACAAAGCAGTTTAATATTCACATTTGCTGTGTGCCAGGGCATAGGGATATCACAGGGAACTGTAAGGCTAATAAACTCGTCAGATGTGGAACTACCATACCCATCCTACCGATTAATGGTATCTTGGGTGTACCGATTGATACATGTAAACTCAAGTTAAAGTTGGATTCAATCGAAAGAGCGAATCTGAGGTGGACGCATGTTGCAAAGTGTTTAGCGGTAATACAGATCTGGCCTAAGCTGGACCTGAAACGCTCTAAGATTCTGATTTCTCTCAACAGACTGCATATTAGCGTCACAACAAGTGTCATCACAGGGCACTGTCTAATATGCAAGAGCGCTACAAGGCTTGGCGTTTACTCAAATGTTTTCTGTAGAAGCTGCATGAACGAGGGGGAAGAAACTTCCTTTGTACATGTCCAGCTCTCTCCCATAAAAGGTAGCTTCACTTAGGAGCTTTCTATTTGAATGACTTAGGCGATCTGACAATCATACACTTTTTAAGGGGCGTCGGATTTCCGATAGCGATAACTGTCTAACCAGCTGTCATTTGTCAATGTTTTTTTTTTATTTTTATGTAAAGTCTAACAATTCATCATGGATAGATGTGCACCGCTACAACGTTACCAAATCGTGGAATATTATTTCTGAAATCAGTGTTCAGTTGCACAAACTTATTGAGCACTTCGTCAATATTATGGACCGACTAATCGCCCATCTGAACGTGCTATTCATCGTATTGTGGTTAAATTTCGCACTTTCGTAGTGTTAACATGACATATGGTCAACAATAAGAATGAGACCAGTGCGTTCCGAGGAAAATATCGCCGCAGTTGAGGCCAGTGTTAATGAAGACCCGAATTTGTCAGTTCGCAGGCGTGCACAGAAGCTTGCGCTTTGACAGCCCATAACTTGGAAAATTGTTCCAAAGGATCTTCGCGTAATCGATGTGGACGATATATGGTTCCAGCATGATGAGGCTATGTGTCATATTGCGACCAGTACCATCGATTTATTAAAATCAAAGTTTGGTAAGAAAGTGATTTCAGGGCCAAAATTGGCTACCAAGATCTTGCGATCTAACGCCGATCAATTATTTTCTGTGGGGGTACGTGAGAAATAGTTTGTTTACGTGGATAAATCAGCAACGATTGAAGCTTTGGAAGACTGTATACGACGAGTTATTGCGGATATATGTAGTTCCGACAGGATACGCTTAGTAATTGCCAGTTGCGGTGCTCATATGCCTGTAATCATCTTTAAATGTTCAATGATATTTTTTTTTTTTTTTTTGTTGCTCCTGGAGGTGCAGGAATCTTCAAAAGATACCAATGGCCCGTACCATTGGTAATGCCCGATTCATATATCTGACCTGATGATTCATAAGTGTCGGCCAGTATATGCCTACGGTCTAAACCTCACCCCCCAGAATACCTCACGGTAGCAATTCCTAGATCTCTGTGAATATCACTATTCCTTAGAGCACTCAAAATTGCTCTTAGTGTTTTGTTTTGGAATGTTTACAGAACAGTCATATTGCTTGGCTTGGTACAACCCCAAAGTTGTATACCGTATGTCCAAGATGGTTATAGCACTTGCTTATACAGAAGCAGTTTGCTGTATACGCTTAACTTCGAGTATCTCCCGAGTAGCCAGTACATTTATCTAAGTCTGATTTCGAGGTCGTCGCGCTTCTTTTTAACATGTGGCTTCCACTTAAGTTTTGCGTCTAGTGTCATTCCTAGATATTTTGCCTCGTTTGCGTACGGTATTTGTACCGAGTTAATGGAAATAGGTAAGTTGTTTATCTTTTTGTACGTAAAATAGACATGCGTTGACTTGGTCTCGTTAAGGACGATTCTCCAGGTCTTTGTCCACTCGCATACTTTGTTTAAAGCTCGTTGGAGTTTTCCAGTTGATGATTCGACTGACTCATCTGTTGTGAGGATAGCCGTGTCGTCTGCGAACGTTCCTACGACAGTCCCTTCATCTTGTGGTATATCTCTTGTGTAGAGCAGGAACAGGATTGGGCCGAGAATGCTTCCTTGCGGAAAACCGGCATAGATTTCTTTGAATTCCGAATATTCTGCCGCATGCTCAACACGAAAGAGTTTGTTATTAATTTATCTGGTAAGATTACCCTTAGCTTATATCTCAGGCCTTCGTGCCATACCTTGTCGAACGCTTGCGATACGTCGAGAAAAGCGGTAGAGCATATCTTTTTTCCCTTCTAGAGCTTTTTCCCTTCTAGAGCTTTTTCAATTTCATTTGTATTCGATACACCTGATCGATTGTGGAATGTTTAACCCGAAACTCGAATTGATGATCCGAGGTCAATCGCCTTTCTTCAATTACTGGGTGCAATCTTTTTAGCAGAAGTTTCTCATAGACTTTAGATATTATCGGCAGAAGCGAAATGGGTCTATATGATTTCTTGTCGTTTGCACATTTCCCCGGTTTCGGAACCATTATTACTTCGGCGACTTTCCATTGCCTTAGGAACATATAGAAGTCTCAATGAAGCATTTATAATGTAGAGTAACTTAACTAACGCTTTTTTCGGTAGCTCCTTCAAAACTTCGCCAGTGATTAAATCATATCCTGGAGCCTTGTTATTTTTCAGTTTTCTTATTGTCATTCGAAGTTCGGATACGGATACAGTTTTTAATTTAAAGTTGTCGGGTGCCGTATTTGCATTTGGATCTTCGATCAATGGTTGTCCATCGAATGGCTTGAACGTTTGCTCTAAATGTTCGGCAAATAATTCCGCTTTCCTCTTTGTCTCCTTTTGCCCATTCGCCGTTAGCTTTTCTTATTGATGGCGAGTGCATTACGGGTTTCCTTATGGACTTCAAGGCTTTCCATAGAGATTAGTTTGAACACTTATCAGCGGTCAAGCTCTCGAGGTAAGTAGAAGTCTCGCGATTTCTTAAGTCCTGCAGCACATTTTTTAGCTTGTTGCAAAGGTGGTTAAGATAAGTTTTATGCGGTGGCGCGCGGGATTGTTGCCATCTCTTGCGCGCTCTTCTCTTTCTCGTATGAGGTCTTCGATATCAGACTGGTATTTGACTTTGGTCCTTCCGTGTTGCTGTTTTTCGAAAAGGGGTATTTATCCATGCTACGCACTGAATAGCTTCCACGAGCTTGTCAATTTCGTCTTCTATTTCAAGTGGTGTCTTTAGCGGCACATTTAGAGCAATATTTTCCTTGCAGTCTTTTCTGAAAACGTCCCAGTTTGTTTTGTTACTAGTTCAATGATATAGAATTATCTTTTAGCTCAAATTATCGATCGGTCGCCTCTTCTGAATCAATTTATAGCGTGTATAATAGAATCGCTTCAAATTAACGAGTTGTGTATAAATACATAGCAGTGACGTGGCGTCCATACAAGCGATTACCTCCGGCTTCCCTTTTCAAATATCAAACATTTTTATTTTGCCACTTGTCAACCATCACATTCAATTATTTGTTCATCAAACCATTTTTCATTCATAAATCATAACTTTATACACGCATGAAGATGAAATGCTGCGACCACTTCGGTTGTTTATTCATTTTTACTCATACACAAACTCGCACACATAGCCGAGACAAGTATGAACTCCGCTAGCGAGAGACAACTTCTTTTTCAAAAGAAAAGCGTGCAATGAATTTTTTGAAAAGCAGTTCATTTTCCGGCTTATGCATTCATTTCTTCACACTACGAACTTTCAACTCTATTCGTTTCTGGCATATACGAGTAGTAGAGGATTATTTGCGATTTCTTTGTCTAACATACACTCGCTTATGAGGAAAATAACCCGGGATTTCTCGGCTTTTGTGGATGAACATTGGTGGAGGAGAAAGGTTTTAGTCGAAGGAGTTGTTTTTTTTTTATTGTAGGCAACAAAATAAGCCGACGAAAATAGGATTATTGGGTGATGTAGTGTTTCGAACGGCGTTTGAGGTTTTTCTTAAACTTGTTGGGTATAATTTATTTGCAAATTTGAAATGACAGTTGCAAATCGGTTGTGATTTTTATGACTCTAATTATTAGAAAATTTTAAAAATTTAGCAATTACATATTGGTAGTTAAGTTAGAGTTTTAAATTATTAAATTATTATAAAATAGTGAGTGAGCTAAGTTAATAGTTATTAGCTATATACCAAGTAAGTAATTATAATCTACACAAGAGGTGCCCCATTGAACATTCTTATTATTCTTAGACAAGGTGTCTCTAGTTAATTTTGAGTGTTGTTTAACTGATTTTCTTCTAAAAGAAACCCACGAGTTCAGTAAGCTTTCTTTTTTGTAAAAAAAAAAAAAGTTATAGAACTAGGTCGCTCGACACCATCAATGAAAATTGATTATACGCGAAAGGCTGGGTATCAGAAACATTTTCATGAGATACTTTTCTCAAGCTCTAACATTGTGAGAAATCTTTTTAATCCCGCCTTTGACTGTGGCCTCTGTCGAAAGATCTGTCTCGACTTTAAAAAGAGTCCACACTTACTTAAGAAATTCCCAAAAAGAAGAAAGACTCTCAGACCTGGCACTTTTATCTATCGGAAAACACCTTCCTTTAGAAATTGAAAATAACTCAAATTTTTATGAAAGAGTTTTAGCAGAATTCGTAAAAAAAGAATCGTAGTATAGCTTTAGAGTACAAATAGGTAGTACATAATTGTAATTGGTAAATTTTTTTTATTTAACAACGCTCCGAGTTATCAATAACTTATATAGATTACTTTGCCCAGAACGGCTTCTTTCGAAGCCACTTTTTTATGCGATGAGCTCATTGTCTACGTAAATTCCAATGACTTATAGTATAACAAAGCTGGCTTGGATTGCATGTCTTAAGTCTGTGTTTAGAATAAGCACCAAAATGGTAAGTCTTGAATAAAACATTTTACTTAAATTTTTTTCGGCTTTCACCCCACGCTACTAATACATAGGGTTTTTTTCAATTTAACGAGGGATTCATTTTATCAAGAGTTTTATTTATGGAGAGTCGACTGTATATGTAGAATAAAAAATTTCCCTTCGAGCTAATTTTCAACATGAAAAAATGACTTTCCAGTAGGTACTGAGATCAATGAAAACAGTTTAAAGTTTCAGTAATAAAGGATTTAGTTGACGAATATTTTGGTTATGTACAATACATGAGAGCATCCCAACAAAAATCAATTTGCATTTAAAACATACAGGAAAGTTGTGTTATGAAATGTTTAATTCAAAATCCCTGGTACTCGTAACGCTCTCAGTTGCATGTGCTACCCTGATACCTATGTGTTGGGTCCTAGGGGCGCTACAGCCATGTTTTAGCCATTAGCAAAGTTAGTGTTAGTTATCCTATTTTCCTACCGATTTTAGCATTTCGTTCGCTGCGCTCTTATAGTTTCTATTGTTTGAATATTTTGAATGAATTTGTTGCTTTGTCAAATAAGGTGATGCGGGATATGTCTGACTTGTTCGATTCGTCATTATCGACCGCTACAATTTAAAAAATATGCTTACAGACTTTAGATAGAGACGGAACAAGAGTGTTTTTAACAGACTCCAATTTGTGAAATTGTAATGTTAAAGATGTTTGAAATCTAAGGGGTTTTTCAATAGAGACATAACAATTTTATATTTTAATAAATTGCACCCTTAAACTTTTTTTATTATCTGTTAATGTCAGAACGTCAGTCAAGGTTTACGTTTTTATCATGGTAAAGTTCACGAATGAGCAACGCTTGAACGCTTATTCGAGAAAGTGATCAAGAAAGTGATCGAGAAAGTGATCAATAGAGCCCTGCTTAAGTGGACTGAGAACAGTAATATAATTCCGGATAACCAATTCGGTTTTAAGGCGGGGCATGATACAATACATGCCGCGTCTAAACTGGTATCTGACATCCAATGGAACAAAAGTAAGAAACAATGCACGGGTGCCTGCCTGGTTGACTTGGAGAAGGCGTTCGATACCGTATGGCTAGAAGGACTCTTCTACAAGTTGAGCAGGCTGGGTATAAGTAAACCACTGCTGTAGATGCTCTGTAATATGCTCACTAGTAGACAGTTCATTGTGAAAAATGGCAATGTGACTTCTGCTGGGACGTTCGAAATTAAAAACGGTCTACAACAAGGTGCGGTTAATTCGCCGATCCTCTTTAACATTTAGGATCTTTAGGATCGTAGGATCTCTTCCCCATGCTATTGCGTATGCAGACGACTTGATAGCGTACAGGTCAGGACCAAAGATCGAGGTCATTGCAATACTCTTGCATCGTGATTTCGATAAGATCAGGATATACTGCGACGACGGGAAGCTGAAGATCAACTTCCAGAAGACAGAGACTATTCTGTTTAGAACGTCATTATCTGGGGCCTCCAGGGATACCAGAAAGAATTGGCGAAAGTTCTCAATCGTGGGACAGCACGGGCAGCCACTAGCGAGTCGAAGTGTGGTTAGATACCTTGGGATCTGGCTAGATCAATATCTATATTTTAACAAAAATGTAGATGCGGCTCTGGTCAGAGCCAGAGGTGCTTTTGCCCTTACAAAGAGACTGTTTTATAGCAGCCAACTCGATGCAAGGGTGAAGGTAATCTTCTACATGGCCCTTATTCGGCCCATGCTCGTATATGGATGTCCCTTGTGGTTCAACGTGGGAGCAAGCTGGATGGAAAGGATTTGGGTGTTTGAGAGGGCTTGCCTTAGGGCTTGTCTTCAGTTGTACAGAACACCAGAGTCCCAGTACATAAAATTCTATTCTAATGAGGTCCTGTATAATAGGGCGAACATAAACAGAGTGGATAATTTCCTGATCAATATGATTCGAAGGCACACTGTAAGAGCAATATCCTCGATGGATAACCTGATCTCTGGGGCATACTACCCCAATGATTTGTATCACGAGAGCGTGCGCCTTAACGGCTTCATCCCCCCAGAGGCGTTCCTATTTTTAGATAGACAAGGTTTGATACAGGATAGGGTAGCGGTGCCGCTAATCTACCATTTTGCCCGAAATGCTGCGGACAGGCGACTTAACTACGACCGACACGTCACACATAGCACCACGGAGCGTCTCCGGTTTAGTAGAGCGGTATCAAGCCGTGATATGGCAGATGCAGTAAGACAGCACCAGAAATTCTGGTGGCTTTGGGACGGAGAGGGAACTCCTTCGTCGTTTCCTTTTGATTCGGGGTAGCCTCACAAGGGGCAAAGTCGGTGTAGCTTTTTATAGCCTGGCCGGCTTACATAGTTCTAAGATCGGTTTAAGTTTTAAGCATTAAAAAAAAAAAAAAAACTTTATACATGTGTATATATGTATGTATACTATATGTATTATGAAGGTATACAATATATCTATATATATGTATATATATATGTATATAAAAAAAAAAAATCGCGTGTTTAATCACGTACCTTAGAATAAGTAGCTTTTAGGTAGTTTGTAAGTTTTATATATAGTAAAAAAATTCAGTTCATATACTAAGTTTTTGCTTAAAAATTTTTTCTTAGTTTCTCAATATTTGTAAGTATAGATTTAATAAATATTTTAAGTTGTGTTACGTCGAAAGACATAGTTTAAGCATTAGGTTTAGCTTAGAGAGCGCCCGCATAGGGCCATTAAGTTAGTATATAACATAGTTAAGTTAGTTAAGCTAGTTTTAAGCGTTTTTTGTATCTAGCTGTTAAGAGTTCATAAATTCCGAAAATAAAAATGCACTGAAAACGAAAACGAAACGAAGGTTGATGGTGGAAAAATCATTTCTATAAGATCATTTAATAATCTTGATCAACTATAATTATTCTCTTTATTTTCTTTTAACTTCTCTCTTTAATGAATTTACTGAATTTTCTCAATTATGATTTTCCTTCCTATAATCTTAAGAGTACGAATTGTGAAGATGTGTTTACTAACAAATTGTACTGCTCTAACAATCTCTTTTTTATTCACCAAAATATCCGAAGCTTAAGGGAGAATTTTACTTCATTGGTATCCCATTTGGATTCTTTTGAATGCATTCCTGATTTCGAAGTTATCTCAGAAATTTGGATCTATGATTTTGAAAAAAATGATTATGAATTGCCTGGTTTTGACTTTTATGCAAACACAAATGAGAATTACGCTGCTGGAGGTGTTGGTTGTTTTGCAAAGCAATGTTTTAATGTTTTTGATATTTCACAATTAGCTTTTCGGAGCGCTGATGTCTTAAGTATTTGCTTTCGTAATAATGGGGAAATCTTTGTCTTGATTTTTCCTTCAGTGTTTCTATTTTTGTGGAAGAATTTTCAACTCTCTTGGATAACGAAAACTCTAAAAACTTAATCATTATAGGTGATTTTAATATAAATATACTGGAGCATAATGAAGCTATTGCTAGCTATTTGGACTTAGTAGCTTCTCACGGGTTAGTATCTTTCGTAAATGTGATTACTAGGGTAGAGTCAGGTAAATGTCTTGATCATATACTTGGCCGTTTTGGTTCTTCTCCTAGCTCCTGTGAAAAGTGCGTATTTAACTTAAAAATCACAGATCACTGCATGACTGGTCTAGTAGTTGATATTTCGTTAGACAGAAATTTATTTACTCCCAATTTCCATACCTTTAAAACAAAAATTGATTTTGCAAAACTTAAAACTTGTCTATCTCTTGAGTGTTGGGAGGAAGTATTTGCTGACAGTAATCCTTCAAAATCCTACGACGCTTTTAGTGGTATTCTTTCCAGGCATATATCTAGTTGCTCATTCGTAATTCACCAAAAGAAGTCAAACATACGTCTTAAACCCTGGGTAACGACTGATTTATTACATAAAGTTAGGAAAAAGAATAAACTTAGAGTTAAATGTGTGAAGCAGCCTAATAATCTACACTTAAAACAGTTGTACAAAGTTATGTGCTCAGAGTTGAGAAAAGAAATTCCTATTTGTCGAGATTTATATTATTCAAACCGATTTAATGCAGCCAAAGGTAACTTGAGGGATGAATGGCAGTTGGTTAACAGCATCCTCAACAAAACACAAGCTGGTAAAAATATAGTTGCTGTACGTGATAATGATGATGTTGTGATTTCTGACAATCTTGGGATTGCTAACACTTTCAATAATTATTTTTCAAAAATATCCCAGAATGTACATCTGAGTCCAGTACATTTTGATTGTTCGGTATGTAATCTTTCTTGTAGGCCTTGCGAACAAAGTTTTGTTTTTATCCCCGTTAATGGCTTAGAATTACTAAAAACAATTGGTTCACTAAAAGATTCTAATCCTACTGGAATAGATGGTGTCTCGAATCGTTTGTTGAAAAATATTGCATGTTTCCTGGTTGATGTCCTTTCTCATATTTTTAATAAAAGTGTTTTTTCTGGTGTTTTTCCAGATGCTCTTAAAAGTGCGGATGTTTTACCTCTTCATAAGAAAGGTGATACTGATGAGGTAGGTAACTATAAACCCATTTCACTTTTACCCTCAATTAGCAAAATTTTCGAAAAGGTTATGAAAAGCAGAGTGATTAATTTTTTAAATAAAACAAAATTTTTCAGTTCGGCTCAGTTTGGCTTTAGAGAAGGTAGATCTAC
The DNA here is from genome assembly GCA_963082735.1 of Pocota personata. Taxonomy (NCBI): domain Eukaryota; kingdom Metazoa; phylum Arthropoda; class Insecta; order Diptera; family Syrphidae; genus Pocota; species Pocota personata. The sequence goes on along the minus strand of OY720429.1, from coordinate 40,694,544 downwards.
TGAAGATGCTCTGTTAAATTTTTGCTCCCAAATTTATAATAATATTGATAAAAAAAAGTGTACAGCTGGGTTGTTTGTCGATATAGCCAAAGCCTTTGATATGGTCAATCATGATATGCTAATATTAAAACTTGAAAATGCTGGCTTTAGGGGTTTTACGCTTAATTGGTTTAGAACTTATCTGAAGAACAGGAACCAAAGGGTTAAAATTCAAACAGTTAGGAGTGATCTCAAGTTTTTAAATCTGGGTGTACCGCAGGATTCTGTACTTGGGCCTATACTTCTTTAATATATATTAATATTATTATATATTATTGAAGAGGGAATCTTCAGTTGCTCTTTTAAGGGTCTGTTGACAGCTTTCGCAGACGATGTTGGCTTTATTTATGGTTGTAATAGTATATTGGACCTTACATCTATCTTAAATTGTGATCTTTTTTTGTTGAGAGTCTGGTTTGCGAAGCATAGTTTGCCAATTAGCTCAAAAACTAAGGTTATGTTTTTTAGTCTTTCTACACAAATTATTACAGTACCAGAACTTTTTTACCATGCGCCTGATTGCCTCAAGTATCCACTGTTAACTTGCTTTTGCGATGCATGATCTTCCACTTTTAATTCTGATGTTTGTTGTAATGATAAATGTTTTCAAGTGGAATGTGTTAATGAATTTAAGTATTTAGGGCTTGTCATAGATGCAAAATTGAATTTTAAGAGTCATTTAGAAGTTTTAGGAAACTATTTTCGTGGCACTGTGAGAAACTTCTATTTTCTGCGGAATGTTTGCTCTATCCAACTCCTTTTAAAAATCTACTATGGCATCTTTCACTCAAGATTACAGTATGGGATTAGCTGCTGGGGAGGATCTTACTTTTGCAAATTACGACCTCTTTTAACACTTCAGAAATATGTTTTAAAAATAATTTGTTGGAAAGCTCGTAGACATCCTAGTTTTCCATTATTCCGAGATTTGAAAATTCTTCCACTACAACACTTATATTGTTATAAGGTCCTAGTTCTTTTTAAGATCTGGTAACACGTCTTTCAGACAGGTTCCCAATTATATTTTACGAGGCAATTCCTTAAATCTGGTCGCTTTACCTGATTTCAGTACAACCGCATTTCGTAACTTTTATAGTGTAGTTTCGTGTCGGTTATTCAATAGATTACCAATTTTTATCAGATTGCTTACTTCAGCTAATGTAAAGGGTGGTTAAATTTTAAGGGCCGATGTTGAATGTGAACCACACCTAAACGTCAAGTTTTTTTCTGCATTTCATTTGACATTTCTCAATTTCAGACTAACTCAATTTGAACCATGGAAAGATACACAATCGAGCAACGCGTTAAAGTTATTCAGGCTTATTATGAAAATGGGCGTTCAAATCAAAATGCATATCGTGCATTTCGTGATTCTTTCGGTCAATTTAATCGTCCAAATGTGCGTACAATCGGAAAAATAGTGCAAAAATTTGTGCAAACCGGGTCTGTAGGAGATGTGAAAACACCAGTGCATACTCGTACAGCTCGTACTGCAGAAAATATTGCTGCTGTTCGCGATAGTGCGGCTGAAGAGCCGTCCACCTCAACTCGTCGTCGTGCCCAACAATTGCACCTCTCACGCTCGTCGTTGATGAACATTATGCATAAAGACTTGCATTTACGCGCTTACAAGGTGCAATTGACTTAAGAACTAAAGCCTCTTGACCATTTCAAGCGTCGTCAATGGTCACAATGGTGGCAAGAAATGGCAACAGTGGATGATCAATTTTCGAAGAAAATCATCTTCACTGATGAGGCACATTTTCACCTCAGTGGATTCGTCAATAAGCAGAATTGCCGCATTTGGGCGAATGATAATCCAAGAGTGATTGTCGAAAAACCAATGCACCCACAAAGAGTGACTGTTTGGTGCGGTTTATGGGCTGGCGGCATCATCGGGCCGTATTTTTTCCAAAATGAGGCCGGTCAGACAGTTACTGTGAATGGTGTTCGCTATCGTGAGATGATAACGAACTTTTTATGGCCCGAATTGGAAGATATGGATGTGGACGATATGTGGTTTCAACAGGATGGTGCCACTTCCAACACAGCTAACGAAACAATGGCTCTTTTGCGCGACAAATTCAATGGCCGTGTTATCTCACGTGGTGGCGATGTCAATTAGCCGCCAAGATCATGTGATTTGACACCGTATCGATAAGCCAGCAACAATTCAAGAGCTAAAGGATGAGATAATTCGGCGCATTAACGGCATAGAACCTCAATTATGCCTCAGCGTCATCGAAAATTTGGACCATCGGATGGAGATGTGCCGCCGAGGTCGCGGCGGCCATTTGGCCGATATTTTGTTCCATACATAATTGAACCATACCAATATTATCATAATAAAGAGAAATGACAGTAATTTCCTAAATAATTTGTGTTTTATTCAAAATCAACATCGGCCCTTAAAACTTAACCACCCTTTATTAGCAAAATGTGTAAAGGATTGGCTTTACTCCTTTGATCTAAATAATATTGCATCTCTTTCAATGATATTTTGGTGAATTATTACACTCCGCTTTCAATGTGCTAGTTAAATATTAAAATATTAAAATACTTTCTCCACATCGCTATTTTTTTTGGTTTTCTCTACTCTGGTTTTTTATTTGTCTCTTTCTTTTCACCTACAATTTTATTATTTTGCTACTTAATTTTGGTCTTTACTGTGGCATTATCTCTATTTTTTCTACAAAAATACCTATTTTTGTTTTTTTTTTTTTTTTTTTTTTTTTTTCCGAGGGTAGGTAAAAAATCTTCATGAAGACACTATGAGGATCGGTAACGCGTGCTCATAGTGGTGTGAGATTTTTACTCACTAAAAAAACCTCCCTTCGTGATAAATTTCTTTGATTACATACTACAACTAAGTTTTGACTTATCCAGCAGTTTTTCTTTCACGTATTGAGATCGTTTGGCAGGTCCCTTTCCATTGAAAGTTCCTGCTTGTTCCGCAAATTAGGCGCGGTTTCTTGCTATCGCGTTAAATCGAAAGGTTTAGTCCTTTGTAGACGACGCAGTAGATTCCTCTCATCTAGAATTCGAAGGACTTCATTGTTAACGTGTCCTTGTAATCTGTCTTTATGCTTACGCGCGAAGTTTTTGATTTCATATTCGACTGTCGCAATTCCTAAATCTCTATGGATATCGCTATTTCTAATAAACCACGGTGCATTAACTATTGATCTTAGCACTTTATTTTCAAAAGTTTGTAAAATATTGACATTACTTATTTTGGTACAACCCCAAAGTTGTATTCCATATGTCCATATCGGCTTTAGCACTTGCTTGTATAAAAGCAGTTTGTTCTCTACATTAAGCTTGGAATGTTTTCCAAGTAACCAGTACATTTCTCTGTATTTGGTTTCGAGTTCTTTACGTTTTTTCTTCACGTGCGATTTCCACTTCAGCTTAGCATCAAGTGTCATTCCAAGATACTTAGCCTCGTTTGCAAACGGAATTTGAACCGAGTTTGAAAAGATGGGCAAATTATTTATTTTCTTATAAGTAAAATTGACATGAACAGATTTGTTTTCGTTTAAAGCTAGTCGCCAAATCTTTGTCCATTCATTTACTTTATTCAATGCTTCTTGCAATTTTTCAGTTGATTCTTCGATCGTTTTACCCGTTGCCAGGATGGCAGTGTCGTCGGCAAATGTAGCTAAGACGGTGCCTTCTTCTTGCGGTATATCGCGAGTATATAATAGGTACAAAAGCGGTCCAAGGACACTTCCCTGCGGTACCCCAGCCCTTATTTCTTTAAATTCCGAATATTCGTTTCCGTGTTTGACTCGGAAAAGTCGATTCGTCAAGTATTTTTCTAGAATATTATATAAGTGTTCCGGCAGAACTTGTCGTAATTTATATTTCAAGCCTTCATGCCAGACCTTGTCAAAAGCTTGAGAAACATCAAGGAATATGCTCGAGCAAATCTTTTTTTCTTCGTAAGCTTTTTCAATTAAATCAGTTATTCTATGCACTTGGTCTATTGTTGAGTGCTTGGTTCTAAACCCAAACTGGTGATTGGGAATAAGAGATCCTTCTTCTATAACCGGCTGTAATCGCTTAAGTACTATTCTTTCGAAAACTTTAGACATAATCGGCAGCAGCGAAATAGGTCTATACGATTTTTTATCATTCGGTGGTTTTCCTGGCTTCAGAATCATTATTACTTCCGCGACTTTCCATTGACTCGGAACATATTCTAATCTTATCGCTGCGTTTATAATGTAAAGAAACTTAACTAACGCTTTTCTAGGTAACGATTTAAGAAGCTCTCCTGTGATTAAAAAAAATACCTATGTCACTATTATTTCTTGTATTGTTATTATTTTTTTTTTATTCTTGTTTAAAATATTGTTGTCTTTCTTGAGAAATAATAAAAATAAATATACATACATACATACATATAGTGTATAAATTCGAGTCAACATATTCACTATTGAATGTTCCTGTGGTAGTGAGACAACGCACCGGTCGTAGTACCGAAAATATCGCAGCCGTAAATGCTTCAGTTCAAAATGAGCCAAATCAGTCGATTCCACGCCGTTGGGAATGTCTCAGTCCACATTGTGGCGAATTCTGCGCTTAAGATCTTGACCTACGCCCTTAACTCAATAACTGAAGCCTCTTGATCGTATTTTGGACCGTATTGCCATGTTACGGTCAATGGAGTTCGCTATCGTGCTATGTTGGAAGACTATTTTTGGCCAGAATTGGATGGATTTGATATCAGTGATATGTGGCTTCAACAAGATGTTGCCATATACTACACAGCTGTTCAAACAATTGATCTATTAAAGGGGTAGTTCGGTAATCGTGTAATCTCGAGAAATGGTTCGGTCGAATGCCCAGCTCGCTCATGCGATTTAACACCGATGAATTTTTTTTATGGGGTTTATGCCAACAAGCTAACAACGTTAGAGGAGCTCAGGAACAATACCGAACGATATGTGTGGAAGAGTGGTAGACAATTGGCTCCAAAGAATCGATCGCTGAAAACGTGCTCGCGGTGGTCATATGAACGAGGTCGAATTCCAAACTTAAATTTAACAAATGTACTACACCTGGAATAAATTTCAGCCCGATATCTCAATTATTCTGTGTTTAATTTAAATACAAAATTGATTGAAAAGCCCATTATTAGGCCCCACTAGTTTTGTACATTTCCCCTTGATAAGCATAAGCGGTAATCTGCTGCGTTCTGCAATACTTAACATCGAATGTGTTTCTTTTGTCAGTTGGTTTTTTCTAAAATTTCGTGTATTAACGACTAAGTTTCACCAGAGAGGCTGATCTCTTCTTGCTAAAGGCCGGCCATAGCGCCCTGGCCGTTGCGCATGTTTCCAGATGAATCAATCGGCTGTTTGCTCTATCTATGGTTTCGTCTTCTATTTTCTTTCGTAGGGAACTGATTGGGGTTACTGCAAAAGGGAGGGCCCGCGATAAGTGCAGCGCCGACCCTTTCCTAGCAAGCTCATCAGCCCTTTCATTTCCTTCGATATCCATATGCCCTGGAACCCAGCAGAGGGTCACCGCATTGGCTCTGGATATTCCATTTAAGACCGATTTGCAGGTTCTCACAAGCCTTGATCTAATTACAGCAGAGTCCAGAGCCTTAATGGCTGCCTAGCTGTTTTTATATAGACAGTTAAAGTTTTACCAACGATATTACTCTCGCGCATAATTTCCGCAGCCTGTATGATGGCTGTGATTTCGGCCTGAAAGATGCTGCAGTCGTCGCTAATTCTAAAGGAGTTGTTTATTCCTAGGGCTTCACAATAAACTCCGGTTCCCGTGCCAACGTCCATCTTAGAACCGTCTATATAGAACGCCAGTTCCTTTTTCTTCATGGTTCTCAGGTTCCTCCAGTGCGCTCTGTTATGTTGAATCTCCTTTCAAATGCTAGCGTAGGGGTCATGAAATCAGTTTCCGCCGATCTGCTAGTAGTTCCCTATCGGGATAAAATGGAGACATGGCCGTAAAGGCTCGATGACCACAATCGGCCTTCTTTTCAGGCCGTCGCGTTGAAGCCGTTTTCCTTCAGTATCACCAAGATCTCATCCACTACGAGGAGCCATAATAAAGGAGATAGAACTCCGCCTTGGGGGGTTCCTCTGCAGACGCTTCTCCAGATGGTTACATCTCCCAGCATTGAAAATATAACCCAATTGCAGAGACCCATGTTTAAATGTGCTCTGTGTAGGCTGTCCAGGATCGCGTCAGTGTTTACGTTGTTAAAAGCCCTTCAATATCTAGGAACGCCCCGAGAGTGAACTATTTAAAGTAGAGGGATCTTTCTATACTTGATACGACCCTGTGTAGCGCAGTATCTACCGATCTGCCGCAGATGTATGCGTGTTGTGATTTAGATAGGTAATTATCGCCAATCACGTTTCTTATGTATTCATCTATTAAACGTTCCAGTGTTTTTAGCATAAAAGACGACAGACTGATAGGTCTCAGGTCTTTTGCGTTTGTGTGGCTCGCTTTCCCCGCTTTGGGAATAAATACAACGCGCACCTCCCGCCATGCTTTAAGAACATATCCTAACTTAAGGCATCCTGTGAAAATGCGCTCGAGCCATGGAATAGCAACATCCACTGACTCTTGCAGCATCACAGGTCGAATGTTATCCATTCCTGGTGCCTTATATGGAGCAAATGATTGAATTGCCCAGGCTATCTTGTCATCATCTATTATATTCCTCACGACTTCCGCGCTTATTCCCGATTTCATCTCTGGAGTGGTTAGATCGTCTTCGGAGATCGATGTACATCCGGGAAAGTGAGTACTCAATAGTATATCCAGTGTTTCCTCTTGTAACTCTGCCAGATACCATCACCCTTCCTAATATTGGATGCCGGCGTTGGTGTCTTGGCCAGAATCTTCCGCAAGTGGGACGCTTCGTTTGTTGATTCTATAGACGCGCAAAAGGACCTCCAGGAGTTCTTCTTTGCGAACCTAATCTCTTTCTTGGGCAACTTTACGCTTTCTTTATAGGTGGACCACTCAACTACTCTTGAAATGCGAATGAGTTCCGCTATTTTATCGCTCCACCATGGTGAACGCTTTTTACCGCTATGCCTACTATTCGGACAGGATTTCTCGAAAGATTGCGTTAGAGAGTCGGTCAGTGCATCGACTGCATTGTCAATTGCTTCCATAGAGTTGAGGTCCTCGGTGAAATGATTCACAGATTTCCTTAGTTCTCTCCTGAATTTTGAATAGTTAGCCCTACGCGGATTTCTAAAAGTCCCTTTCCCACAAGTAGATAGTTGTAGTTTGAAGAGTATCCAACAATGATCTGATAGTAACGCCTTGTCGGAGACTCTCCAGTCAACAACTTCAACGGAGCTCTGTTCTGAAACAAACGTAATATCCAAGACTGCCTTTCTAGTAGACGTTACAAAGGTGGGGTCATTGCCTCTATTACATATAATAAGATTGGATTCTAGAATATAGTTAAACAAAACTTCGCCTCTGGCATTGATATCTGTGCTACCCCAAAAAGTGTGGTGAGCGTTAGCATCACATCCCGGGACTAAGTTTTTCTTATCTTTTTGAGACGCTAATATGAGCGACCTCAGGTCTTCCGAGGGGAAGTTGATGCCATCATCGTAAGGTAGGTACGCAGACGCCACCCGTTCACCCCTCTCAAGTTCACCACTGTCAAGTCGCCGGAGCTGAAATGAGACTGCATTAAAATTTTAAGACTTAAGACTAAGTCTCCAGGGATGAAGAGAGGAAAGGGTACAGAAAAAAATAATTAAAGATTAGAGAGGAAAGGATAGATTTTTCCAGATTAAAAACGCGGTGCTAAATCTGCGTGCTTTTGAAATATATAGAATTGGTCATAAAGGATAAGCAACCTACTCAAATGTTTAAAATGCCGTTGTATCTGAAAAATTAAATGCTTTTTTTATAATTTAATATTTAGTTGGCCCTCCATTGGCCTTTATCAATGCAAGAACCCTACGAGGCATGCTATCAACTAAATTAAAACATTCTTCCGAGCTGATTTTTTCCTATTCTTGCAATATAGCCTATTCATTCTTCCCTCGCACGTAAATAGCTTTTATATGCCTCCTGCCGTCATGCAGCCCCACACCATACAACCCGTACCCGAAAATCTGTAAAGATACATTCTGATTTAGTGTTCAGTTAGGACCCACTTTTATTAAAAAAATATCCAATGTTTCCATAAATTGATATGGTTTTTAGAACTATGCAATTAACTTACCTTAAAATTTGCCTCTTCTGGCCACACGACATTGCTCCAATCTTCATGGCTTAAATCCATATACAGTTTGGCCACTCAAAATGTCATTTCTTATTCTCCTCAGAAAGCCGGGGATTTTTTCTGGCCTTGCAACCTCTAAGGCCGTCTTTTGTTAGCTTTCTTCTAACCGTTCTCGCAGATAGCGCAACATTTTGGCGTTCCTGCAGCGAAGCAGCTAGTTCAGAAAAGGTTTTTTGACGAATTTCTAAAGACTCCCTGGCAAGAATTCGATCTTCACCAGCTGAAGACTTTCTTTTTCTGCCTAGGCGCAGCTTAGAAATGTACTCTCCATGTCATGTTTAAGAATTTTTGTTTGCCCCATGCCTTAGAGGCCCATGCCTTGAGAGGCCAAAAGGACAATTTGGGATCTTTCAGCTTCACTGTGTCTTTTTCGCTTAGCCATCTTTAGGTTGATTACTTTTATTATTTAAATACAAAAAACTATGAATGATTAATAATATATCCGCAGATAACTGAAGTGCACACCTTCACTACTATTTTTGAAATGATACCAATTATACCAATTTTACCGGACACAAAAAATCCTAATTTAAAAATCTCGGGAATTCCCCATAATTTAGTCATTAATGGTTAACGGATCCTGGGAAGCAGTAGTAGATCTTGCAGTTAGGGAGTACTTTTGATTTATGACCAAGGCTGTATTAGCCACTGCTAACTTGAAGAAACAGACTCTGTTCGCAGCCGCTCACCTTTGGCCAGCGGAGGGGTTGATCTTTAATTGAAGGCGACAGCTGCTCGCCTTGTCGATGTTGGTAGGAGTATATGTGGTTTTTCTTAAGAAATCACAGAGCCAAATTCATCTACACTTATCCAATACCCGCTGCTTGTTCGATATTGTTTATTAGCAAATAAATGCTTATTCAAAGTCAATATTTATATCTAAAGGCCGTTCCACCATCCGCAACAAGTGTTTGGTAGCCTTCTGCTCGGCTTTCTCACAATTCCCCATACTATATTCCGCGACCCGAAAAGTTGGTGCATAGAGAAGACTGGTGCACCTTTGAAAGCTGTTTCTTCTAAGCCGTATATATTTTTTATTATATTGAGCTTTTGACATTTTTTAATATTCACAACTTGTTTCGATCTTTATGTTGACTAATAAAAAACATTATTACAATTCTGATGTAAAATTCAGCTGCTCCTGATTTTATTAACGCAAAAATATAGTACGAGGGTGGGTCAATAAGTCCCTGAAAAATGAAATAAAGAACACTCTTTTCGGTGTAAAAACATTTTATTTTTCAACATAGTCTCCTTTTAGCTCTATAGACTTCAACCAATGTTTCTCTAATTTTGTGATGCCCTCCAAATAATACGATTTCTCGAGCCCCTCAAAATAAGCGTTTGTTTCAGCGACGACCTCTTCATTTGACCCAAATCTCTTACCTCCGAGCCATTTCTTCATGTTTGGAAACAAGAAATAGTCACAGGGGGCTAAATCTGGGGAATATGCTGGATGAGGGAATAGTTCGTAGCCTAACTCATGCAATTTTGCCATTGCGACTGCGGAATTGTGCGCCGGTGCGTTGTCCTGGTGAAAAATAACTTTTTTCTTCACCAAATGCGGCAGTTTTTGCTTCAAATCGGCTTGGAATCGATCCAGCACCTCTGCGCAATATGCGCTGGTGATCGTTTTACCCTTTTCAAGGTAATCGATGTGAACAACACCGCGCGCATCCCAAAAAACTGTCGCCATGACCTTGTTTGCTGACAAACCCACCTTGGCCTTCTTCGGCTTCGATTCACCAGTAGAAATCCATTGTTTTGACTGCTCCTTGGTTTCTGGTGTGTTGTGGTGAATCCAGGTTTCATCCACGGTTACGAAACGGCGCAAAAACTCTGCCGAATTTTTCTGGAACATCGCCAAACACACCTTTGAAGTTGTCAAACGAATGCGTTTGTTTCGATTGTAAGCAAACGCGGCACCCATCTTGCGGAAAGCTTTTTCATGTCCAAATATTTTTGTAAAATCGAAATCACTGAGCCATGTGATAGGCCTGTGGCCTCTTCAAGCACGCGCACTTTCACTCGCCGATCGTCCATTATCAAACCATGGATTTTGTCGACCATTTCTGGTGTGATGACCTCAATTGGGCGTCCAGAACGTTTGTCACTTGTGCTTGAACGACCGCATCGAAGTTGAGTAAACCAGTGGTGAATGGTTCCAATCGATGATGAAGAGTCCCCATAATATTTGCCAAGCTTTTGTTTGGTTTGCGTGGTAGTTTTTTCTCGCAAAAAATAGTGTTTAATGAGCACTCGAAATTCACTTTTTTCCATTTTAACGAAAATGCTGGTAGGCGTCTATATAAAATGGCTGCCACAACAAAACTATTTGACAGATCTGTCTGAAAATTTGGGTGCGTTCTTTTGAAAGATGATTCTTCATAAAAAAAAATTTTTAAGGTGACGACACAATTTGTGTTAATTTTCAGGGACTTATTCACCCACCCCCCTCGTATAACTAGTTCTTGAATAAATTTGAGTCTCATGATACTTTTCAAAAGCAAAACTGTATGATACTATATCTACATAAGATGTTAAAGTTGCCTACTAAACAGGGACAGAAATTAAATGTCACCAGCCATTTTAGTCATTGAGTCATATTTCCTATTAATAAACATTTTTCGCAGCCATTTGACGTTCACTAAAGACCAAATAACTCTACTGCTTCCCTAGGTATTTTAAGGGATGAATGCCTAGGAAATATATGAATAATCTATTTGCGAAAAGTGAAGGTAATGTAATGCTTAAAAAGTTGCATTCTATTCCATTTAAAAAAGTCCATTCAAGCTCATGAAATGGATACAATAGTTAATCACGAAGTTGTACAGCTGTTGGCTATGACGTTTGTACAGAAAAGCATCCTTTAATTCCCCAATACATCAAAATGCGCACATGAGTACAGAAATATGGACATATAGATGAGTGATAATCTTCACAGACACTATGAGACACCGTGTACTCGTACTCATAAAGGGTGTTTTTTTTTAGAGGTATAACATTTTCAAATTAAATGAAACACATAAAGGTCATGGTAATGGAAATGGTATTGGCTTTATTGGAAATATAATTTTATGCCATTGTTGCTTAAATATGATTCCGGTCATATAAGCGGCCGCGACTAGGTCGAATAAAGCGGAATCTGGAAGTCCAATTTTCGACCATATTTTCGATCACCTGAGGCCGTATACCGGCAATAACTAGGCGAATGTTGGCTTCCAAGTCGTTCATCGTATCTGGTTTATCGGCATAGACTAGCGACTTAACATATCTTCACAGAAAGTAATACAAATGTATTATATCACGATCTTGGGGGCCAATTCACAGGTCCATTACGCGAAATTATGCGCTGAATGAATGTTTTCTTCAATAAATTGATTGTGGCGCGCGCTGTTACGCCTAAACCACAGCTCATGTCATACAATTTGGGAACGAAAAGTAAGTAATCGTGGATCTATAGCACTCTCCAGCGCAACGTCTTGGCCGGCATCACTTTTGAAGAAATATGGACCAATGATTCCACCAACCCATAAAGCACACCAAACAGTTTTTTTTTTTCCCCGAGGGTTGGTGTAAAATCTTCCATAGACACTATGAGGATAGCAAACTCATGCTCATAGTAGTGTCAGATTCTTACTGACTAAAAAAACACCACCCTGCGATTTAATTTGTTATATATTGCACCTGAGAAGGACCTTATCAAGCAATTTTTCTATGATGAAAAAAACTCGTTTGGCAGGTTACTTTCACTGAAAGATCCTGCATGTTCCGCAATCTAGGCGCGGTTGATTCCTATCTCGCCAAGTCGAAAGGTTTTGTCCTTTGTAGTCGGCGCAATAAATTGCTTTCATCCAGAATTTGTAGGATTGTATTGTTGACATGTCCGATTAGTCGGTTTCTATGCTTCTCGCGAAGCTTCTAATTTCAGCTTCGATTGTCGGAATTCCAAGATCCCTGTGGATATCATCGTTTCTAGTATACCACGGTGCGTGGACAATTTCTCTTAGCACTTTATTTTGAAAAGTTTGTAAAATATTGGCGTTTGTTTTCTTGGTACAGCCCCAAAGTTGTATACCGTAAGTCCACACCGGCTTTAACACTTGCTTGTATAAAAGCAGTTTGTTCTCAATACTGATCTGGGAGTGTTTTCCGAGCAACCAGTTCATTTCTCTATATTTTCGAGTTCTTTACGTTTCATTTTCACGTGCGAATTCCATTTCAGTTTTGCATCGAGTGTCATTCCAAGGTATTTAGCCTCGTTTGCAAAAGGTATTCGGGCCAAGTTTAGGAAAATTGGCAAGACATTAGTTTTCTTATAAGTGAAATTCACGTGAACAAATTTAGATTCGTTGAGGGCGATCCGCCAGTCCCTCGTCCATTCATTTACTTTATTCAGTGGGTTTTGCAGTTTTGCAGTCGGTTCTTCGATTGTTTTACCTAAGGCTAGGATAGCGGTGTCATCGGCAAACGTAGCCAGGATAGTGCCATCTTCTTTCGGTATATCTCGAGTATATAATAGACAGAGAAGTGGCCAAAGAACGCTTCCTTGCGGTACACCGGCCGAAATTTCTTTGAGGTCCGAGTATTCATTTCCATGTCTAACACGGAAGAGTCTATTCCCGAGATATGATTCTAGAATGTCAGAGAGTATTATTCCAAGAGGCGAGCTGTACGATCTCAACGAAGCGATCAACTTCAACCTCAAGTTCATAGGGTGTCATAAGTGGAACGCTCAGTTCAACATTATCTTCAATTTCGCTCCTAAAGCCTTCCCAGTTAGTTGTTCTACCGATTAATCTCGCTAGACTAGTTTTTCGCTCAATGCCAGAACAACTGGGGAATGGTCAGACGACAGATCAAAGCTCTCTTAAACTTTAACTTGGTTGGTAGAAATTCCTTTCACGACGAAAAAGTCGATCAGGTCAGGTATTTTCGAAGTATCAGTTGGCCAGTAGGTCGGTTCACCCGTCGAATGGAAATCAAAACTGTACTCCATATCTGCCTCATAGAGCATTCTGCCTTTTGGGGGCTGTGTCTTGAGCCCCAGAATGTATGTTTCGCATTAAAATCGCCGCCAATAATAAAATTAGGTTTCAGCAATTTAAACAAGTTAGTAAAATCACTTTTTTCAACGCGGAACGCAGTGGGCAGTAGATAGATGAGATTTTAAGAGTACGCTGTCTATTTTTTACTCGAATGGTGTACAGTTGCAAAGTTTCAAGCTCGATCTTTAGGTCTTCGGATTGTTCGATGCAGTCTTTAATAAACAAAGATGATCCGCCTCTCGCTTTTCCCGAAGGGTGACAAGCGTGGTAATCATTATAGCCTTTTATTTTTAAATGCGATTCGTTTTTTACGTGAGTTTCAGAAATCAAGCAAATATCGATATTCTTTCACGCAAGAATAATTCCAATTCGTCAAGTTTTTGCAAAAGTCCGTTTGCATTCCAAGTACATATTTTTAACATTCGTTTTTCATTCATATTCTAGTTGGAGTACGCGTTTTCCCTGAATTACTTTCGAGCTCAACCAGCCTATCGAGAATAATTTTATTTATTTAACTTTGTTCTTCAGGTTTCTCTAGAATAACTGAAAAAACATGAGAAACAGGGTCCTTCGAAATTTCAATATTTTTTGATATTTCGGATGCCGCGGCCTGAGCGTAAGTCTGCACTCCTGGTGTTCGAAGATCATTACCCGGTCGCTTTTCCAATGGTAACTTTTCTGTACCGTTTCTTTTAGAAACAGAGGTTGAGGGCTTTTCTTTCGTCATTCTTTCCCTCACCTTTTTGCGCTCTGAACCCGGTAGTTTTGATTTGCACTCTTTCTCCTCCGCGACCTTACGCTTTGGCTTAGTTTGCGGTTTTGATTTTGCATTTAGGGGCTTAAGGAGCGCATCTCTTCGTTTTTGTAACTCTTTAGCTACTTCACAGCCTCTATAATTTCCCGGGTGCTTTCCCTTACAATTAGCACAGGTTGCGGAGGTTAGTTTGTTTACTCCACAAACTTGGGAGAGGTGATTTCCAGCACATTTCACACATCGCGGTTCTTTTTTGCAGTACATTTGCGTATGATTGAATCCTTGGCAACGTTTGCACTGCGGAATCATTCTTATATTTCTACGCATTGGCTCGATTTTGACTACGATATTTTGTATGGTCCTAATTCGGTAGATATCGTCGATATTGTCGGACTTATCGAAGGTAAGCATAAAGAGCGGAAGTCCACGCCTTACCAAGATGTCTTTATCTATTTCCGTTTGTTACTTCTCCTTTTTGATGATATTAACGGCATCAAGAATTTTAAAGCCTTTGTTTTGAAGGTCAGTCATAATATCTTCTTTGGTGCATGAGGGGTGGAGTCCCCTTGCAACAACACGATGTGGCCTTTCTGACTTGATTTCGAAAGTATACCACTCAATTTTTTCGGTATTTAACTTTTGGGACACTGCTTGGTAGTCGTCGTATTCATCGACGTTAATTTTCCACGCATTGTCCCACGTTTTGGTAATCAGAATTGACCGCCCAGATCATGCGATTTAACGCCGTTGGACTTTTTTGAAGTCTAAGGTGTATGCCAACAAGTCCACGACCACCCACGCCTTGAAGGAGTAAATTAAGCGCTGTGACAACGAAATTCAGCAACATTTATGCAAAACAGTCATGGAAAATTTCGATAAAAGAGTGCGTATGTGTCAGTAAAGCCGTGGAGGCCAGATATGCTATTCCATACATAACCCTGTACTGTATACTTTATGAATCAATAAAACATTTACAATTTTTAATTAAAAACCTGTGCTTTCAAAATTATTTGTTGTGAATTTTGGGACACCCTTTAGTTGAAGAATTTGTCCCCTAATTCTCTTATTTTTGAGATAAGTTACAAATAGGCCATGTGAGAGCCGATTACTTAATATTGGGTGCACCTAATACTGCCTTGTATTTTTAAGACCTGTATGTATCCTCGCCCATCTCCTGCATATCCGTGCGGTTACCGCGGCTGTCTGAACAAATTACATTTTTCTGCGGTTCTGCGCGGATTCCGACTGACTGAACTGGGGCTTATTGGAGCTTGAATAAAAACATAATTTATCGCTCACAACTCTCTCTCTCACTCTCAACAAAGAAAAAAAAAAAATCCAAATATATTCAACCGCACATGTTTGTTTCAATGTTAAAGTAGCAAAAGTTTGAAGTAATAGAAACAGGCATCGAAAAACTTGAAAGATGTTGAAACATGAATTGCCTCATCATGTCTCACGAAATCAAATCCAAATCATATGTTGACATGTGAGCATTCACACAACATGCTGCAACAGACAGTTTCTTCATTCCAGACTATGACACACTGGAATAATTAAATTTTCTAAAACAATCACATCGCCGAACTACGAAAACCAATTACCACAGACGACATCCGCCCCACGCCCCACCCATACAACCCCTAGCTGATTATTAACCTGCAAAGTCTAATGGCTTACGATAACGCAAGAACCGCAAATGACAACATAATGCCTCCCTTTTTCGTAGACTCTTGTTTTTTATGCCAAGGATTCTCTAATAAAGTTCGGTAATTAAGGATAATACACACCTGCAACCCCTGTAATGGAGTTAACCGAACAACCGACTCCTTAGGCAGCGGGAGGCTACCCACGACTACGCAGATTCTCTAACAAAGCATTGCTAACTTTGACTGTGTGTACCGAGGATGTACCGGAGAATCCATAAAGGATGAGAAACATGGGGAAAGACGACGAAGAAGAACGAGTTACGTGGGCGTAGTGTATACGTCTTAAAATTTCGCACACAACTATTCCTCTGCGACACCTGTTGTGTGTAGATTAGTATGACATTGCTGGGGAGAGAGTGGCGGTAACAGGATTCATAATTAGATATGTCTTGGATTTTACAGGAAAGGATTAATCATGTTTATTATATCACCTTAGTGTGTCATTATCCTGCGGCGCTCTGTGTGAGAGAGCACATGAGAGTGGGCTTACTACGGGTGGGGTACGCTTGTAATTAACGTTAAGCGTACAAAGAGGATGACAACAACAACAAGAAAATGTATTTTTTTGTTTCTCCTTTAAACACAACAAACGAGAACATGGAGAAACATTCACGCGACTGATAATGAACGCAGAAGGTCCTTTCACTCTACTCCACCTCTCCAGCTGGAGCCATAAAACAAGGAGGTACACGAGATAACACTTTGCACTGTGTGTCACTTTGTGGCGTCATCCAGGCGCGAGGATTTTAAGTAGAAACATATAAACACAACTACGTAGCTCCTTGTTGCTCTCTTAAACTTGGTGTGTGTAGTTGGATAGACATATCCAGATAGAAGAAGATCCTGGGGTAAAATTTTCATTAAAAAGTTTCAAAAAAAAAATGTCTTCCTTGCCACGTTCTCATAGCATACAGACAGTCTATCAACACAAAACCGCCCCTACGCGGAGGTGGGTGAGAACTCTTGTGTGCTAATGATCCTTTGTCTGATTGCGAAAGAAACATCAATTCCCAATTGTAGAAAAAGCTCACATCACACAGATACTCACAGAGTATAGCTAACAAAAAGGCGGGAAATTAAATTAAATGCCTTTCAATTGATGTGATGGCGTCGCGACACGCGTCTCTTTCTAGTGAAATCGAGTTGGCTAACCCCATTTGCATTCGTCATTTTCGAGCTAATGAACTGGCAAATGGGGATCATTAAGCCATCAATCATCAAAGTATACGTATCACCATCGTTAATGTGGGTTTTATGGGTGGTTATGGTGGTTTTGTTGTCACGCTGCTGGAAAGGATAACGCAATAATAAATAATTGATTACACTGCGAATAAAAGAAAATATTTATGCAAGGCAAATAAATTGCAGGTGGTAATTTATATTTTATTGGAATTTTTTTTTTTTTTATTTATTTTCGTTTATTATTCAGTCATCTCTCAGTGAGTAACCAGAATATGTCCACGGTGTTGCACAGATGAACATGAATTAACCATAGCAAATAATAAAGCCATATGAAAGGATATCTGTGGTTATCGGGACATTTGGGTGTCATCAATACCTTTCGCGTGTAGATTGTTAATCGTGATTGTGAATCTTCATGTTGGTATAAAGTATCAGGATATTCAAGAGATTATGTGAAAGTCAAAAGTATTGTCGTGGTAATACATTTCACCATAACTTAAAGAAGAAGGAATAGTGCCATTGATTTATATACGTACATTATGTACTTAACCTTTTTTTTTACTCAACCAGTGTGAATGTCCCAGTTCGGGTGAATGAAGAATATGAACAAACAGTGTTACTAGATTAGTAGAAATCTGCTAAACTTTCTAAGCTATACATGTACAAGAAAAAATGAAGTGCTCGACTGGGTCGCATATACTCGCATAAATCATTCAGATTTAAAATCTAAACAAAATCTTTAAACAGTTTTTTAAAAATAAAAAAATCCTTACATTTTTTTCCCCCAAATCTTGGTACTTGTCAAATATTATTCAAATGTTGGTTTCCAACAAAATATACATACAGGGCCTTCCAATAGGGACTTCCAAACTTTGACAGTTGATAGCTGCCATATTGTTGAAGCTACATCTGTCAAATTGGCTGTCATTTATTCAGTCTGTTTTGCCAAATCACCATGGATGGATATAGCGTTCAACAACACGTTCAAATAATAAAATTGTTTTATCAAAATGAATGTTCTGTTTGAGCAACGTTCCGCGCGCTTCGCCCATTTTACGGTCGCCATAGTCGTCCTTCCGAGAAGACTATTCGCAGTGTGGTGGATAAATTTGAGTCGACGAAACACAAGATCTGCCGAAAATATCGCCGCTGTCCGTGAGAGTGTGCAGGAGAATCCGAGGCAGTCGATTTCGCGTCGCTCACAAGAACTCGGCCTTTCGCAGACCACAACTTGGCGAATTTTGCGTCGTGACTTGGGCCTGCACCCGTACAAAATTCAACTGACCCAGGAGCTGAAGGTAAACGACCATAGACAACGACGTGTGTTCGCTGAATGGGCTCTGGAGCAGTTGGACCCTAATTTTAATCGAAAAATCATCTTCAGTGATGAGGCCCATTTCTAAATGAATGGGTACGTCAACAAACAAAATTGTCGAATTTGGGACGATATCAATCCGCCAGAGATCCAAGAGCGTCCAATGCATCCCGAAAAAATCATTGTTTGGTGTGGATTTTGGGCTGGCGGCGTCATAGGTCCATATTTCTTTGAGAATGACGTTGGCCAGGCCATCACCGTCAACGACGAGCGCTATAGGCCGGTGATTGCCAACTTCTTTTGGCCTCAATTGGATCATATGGACACCAACGACATGTGGTTTCAACAGGACGGCGCTACGTGCCACACAGCTCACGTGACATTGGAAATTCTGCAAGAGCGATTCGAGGGCATGGTCATCTCACGTGGAGGTGATGTGAACTGGCCACCGAGATCGTGCGATTTGACACCGTTAGGCTTTTTCTTGTGGGGTTTTCTGAAGTCGCAGATCTACGCGAATAAGCCACAAACCACAGCGGCCCTCAAAGCCTACATAACCCATGCCATCGGTCAAGTTCAGCCTGATTTATGCGGCAGAGTCATGGAAAATTGGATATTTTGGATGCGCGCCACCCAGAGAAGCCGCGAAGGACATTTGAATGATGTTATATTCCATACATAATGGCATCGATAGGCCTTTCAAATGAATGAAAAATTTCGATGATATCTGATACACACTTTGTTTTATTTAAATTTAAAGATAGGAAGCGCTTAATGAAAGACCCTTTAGCAATAGCAAATTTATTTTCAAAAAACTTCTAATAAGTAAAGTACCGTTATTCACATTTTTCGGCAAACACCTTGTAGGCCATCTATTGGCATATATCTACTGTGACTCAAATAATAAATTTGAATAAAATCGTTGAAACCGTTTTCGAGAAAATCGATTTTTTTACAAAATCGTAAATTCGTAAAGTACCTTTCATTTTAGGGTTATATTGAAAATTCCGACTTTGACTCGAATTGTGAACCCACAGAATCCAGATATAAAGGTTGAAGAAAATCCGTCAAACCATTTATCCTGCATACATACATACACACTTACAGGCAGACTGACACACACAAATAGTCAGAATTGAGAGACTCACTTGTCAAGATTGATCAAAATCTCGGGGCGTCCTATCCCCATTTCTTTGGAATCTGGTGGTCAATGCACTATTGATAATCCTGGAGGCTGAGGGTTGTGTTGTTGCCTATGAGGACGTCGTTGCTATAGCAGTCTCTGGTAAACACCTCATTACCTTAAAAGAGCTATGTGGTCCTGGAGTGAATCCCCGCAAAAAAACCATTAGTAACAAATGCGGCTTACAACCCAGATTAATTCACTGATCCTTATGTATGGGGTAGTTGTCTGGTGGATTGCCGTGGACAAGGCGATAAACCAGAAGTTATTAAGCAAAGTGCAACGTTCAGCTTGACTGTGCATTAGCGGAGTACTGCGAACGACACATTCCGCAACTATGGACACTCTTTTTTCATTTAACACCACTCGATATTTATGGCAGGCAAATGGCAGCTAACTCAGCTTATCGCCTTAAAGCTACTTCACAGTGGTCCAACAAATTATATGGCCACGCCTCCATCTTGACATTGACTACACCATACCCAAGTTAAATTTTGACAAAAACTTCCAAGTTACCATCCCTTCCAGATCATTCTGGGAAGATTCAAAAACTAACGACGGAGTGGATGGTGGTGTCTTCTCTGATGGGCTTAATGTAAACCTCTATTTTCGTCTCCCAAACCACTGTAGCGTGTTCCAGGCGGAGATAATGGCAATAAAGGAAGGCTAAAGAAAAACGCGATATCGACCGTTGATACCCACATCTTTTCAGACAGCCAAGCAGCAATCAAATCCTTAGAATCATTCTCAATAAATTCTTTAACAGCTCTAGACTGCCGATCGTCTCTCATAGAGATGGTGGAGCATTTTAATGTTCACTTAATTTGGGTAGGATATTCCATTAGGAAATTGTAAGGCTGACGAACTTGAAAGACATTGATCAACAATACCCATCCTTCCATACAAAAGGTCGCTGGGTGTTCCTATCTCTACTCGCTACATGCAAACTTAAATTAATGCCGTATGTTATTGAAAAGACAAATTCTAGGTGGACAAGTGGTACAACTTGTCTAGCGACAAAACAGATTTGGCCTAAGCTGAATCGGAAACACTCTAAGAATTTGATTTCTCTCAATAGGAGGCATATCAGCGCTGTTATAGGTGTCATTACTGGACACAGTCTAATAGGCAAGCATGCAACACGGCTTGGCGTCTTCTCAAATGATTTCTGCAGAAGCTGCATGGACGAGGAGATGGAAAAGACTATTCTTCATGTTCTTTGCACCTACCCAGCTCTCCCCCAAAGAAGGAAATTCCGCTTAGGAGCCTTCTGTTTAAGCGACCTGAATGATCTGAATAAAATAGACGTTAGGGACGTTCTACGCTTCATCAGAAGCTCCAAATGGTTCAAGGAATAAGCTAGAGACCGCGTCCCAAACCCATGTGGTATCACAATGGACCTATTACTGGTCTATGTGTGTTGGCTTTTTGCTGACAGCCACCTCAACCTAACCTAACCTTTTACAAGGTGGGGCAAAAGTAATGTCATAATGTGAATATGCCATAATTTTTGCAAATGGCGTCAAATGTCATTGTGCTTTGACATTTAAGTTGTAAACAGATAGGGAATCAGTTGACAACAAGCAATGGAGCGATAAACACTTGAAGAACGCGGAATTATTTTTACTGCTTATTTGACCAATTTCCGGTCTGTTGTTTTAACGCAGCTTGAACTTCGTCATTATTGTAATCGTCGTAGTGCACCATGTGCGGTAACAATTAAGCGTTTGGCTGAGCATCTCGTGTAAACTGGGTCCACTAGTGATGCCGCAAGAAGTGACCGGAACCGTATTGCTCGTTCGGCCGAGAATATCACTGCTGTGGTCGAGGACGTCCGAGATAGTCCACAAACATCAACGAAGCAACGATGTACACAATTTGGCATCAGCAGACGTTCGTTGCGCTAAATTTTGGTGAAAGACTTGAAGATGTTCACTTATAAATTCCAAACCGTTCACCAGTTGCTGCCTGCTGACCGTCAAGTGAGGTGAACTTATTCCCATGCTCTGTTATACCTGGTGCAAGAAGAGGATGTTTTCATATCCAAAATCATAATGAGCGACGAAGCCCATTCCACTGGTTATATGACACTACATAAAATGCACGAAGAGCCATTGCATCCCCTCAAAGTGACTTTTTAGTGTGGCATTTGCATTGAAAAAGTGATTGGCCCTTATTTGTTTAAGGACGCCGACGGCACCATCGTAACCGTAACTGGTGAGCGCTACAGACTGATGTTAAACGAGTTTTTTTTTTTTTTGCCGCAAGTTGCTGAATTTGGTCACGAGCATTGCTGGTTCCAACAGGACAGAGCAACCGCTCACACAGCTTGGGCAACGCTGGAAATTTTGAATCACCAATTTCCGGGCCGTGTTATTTCCCATTTTGGCGATTTGAACTGGCCGGCCAGATCGCCAGATCTGACGGCGCGAGACTTCTTCCTTTGAGGCTTTATGAAATCTCGCCTTGCCTTGACACTTCCCCAACGTTTGGAAATTATAAAAAAATTTATCAAATTTCCGGCTCAACGTGAATTTCGTCGTGAGGTCGGTCGTCATCATGGCTTCAGTGCGCAGGCAATTCGTCGAACCATGAAAAATTTGAGCATGAGTGCACTCTTTTGGACGTTAAGCCACCAACCAGATAGAGATCGGTGCGAAGTGAAGAAAATATAGCCGCCATAGTGGCCAGTATCGAAGAAGACCCAGAAATGTCGATTCGGCGCCGATCAGCTGAATTGGTCATCACCAGAGAGTCAACCAGGCTTATTTTGCGGTTGGATTTGGGTCTACGTCCGTACAAGATTGTACTGATGCAAGAATTGAAGCCGGACGACCAAAGGCATTGCCGTGAGTTCGCTAATTGGGCGCTGGAAATGTTGGCCTTAGATCCGGATTTTGGCCAAAAAATCATCTTCTCGGACTAGGCCCATTTTTGGCCCAGCGGCTGAGTCAACAACAAAATTGCCATTATTGGAGCGACCACAATCCACAAATATTCTACCAAGCATCAATGCATCCACAAAGATTGACTGACTAAACCGCACCGGTTTATGGCACGGCGGACCTTATTTCTTTCGTAATGAGGAAGGAGACACTGTTACCGTCAATGGTCCTCAGTATAGAGCTATGTTAACTGACTTTCTGTGGCCAGAGCTCGACAACATAGATATATCCGAGCTGTGGTTCCACAAGATGGCGCTATATGCCATACAAGCGACGCAACCCTCGAAAGTGACTGGGTCATTTCACGGCGAGCGTTCATCAATTGGCCCCCGCGATCGTGCGATTTAACATCCCTCGATTATTTTCTCCGGAGCTACGTCAACTCCTTAGTCTACGCTAATAAGCCAACTACTTTCAAAGATCTCGTGGCCAATATTCGAGACGCTATTGCGGGAAAAATGCCACACATATTAGACCGAGTCATTAAAAATTGGACCGACCGCTTGAAGCGAAACCGAGGCGGCCATTTAAATGATGTGCTATTCCATCCTTAATGGCATGAATGTAGGTTCAAAATAAATCTAGAATCAATTTGGTATCTCACTTGGTTGTTATTTTATTTAAATTTCTTTTCTTATTGTTCTTATCTGGTCACCCTATATAATGATTTTAGACCTATCAGCATTTCGCCTTATTTATCAAAAGTCTTTGAGAAAATCCAGCGAAACAAATTCGAAATCATCTGAATTTGAATTCATTATTATGGGTATGTCCTTACCAATCAGTGATCGAGTAACTACATTGGGATGATCACATAAGAATGGTCACGTATCGAGTACACTCTGAAAATTGTGTACTAGTACAATTCTACTACATTGAATTGAGATGGCTGACAAATGTCAGAACTATTAATTTTTGTGTGAGGAAAAGTTTTATATTTATCGTCTTCAATTAAAAATTGAATATTTACTTTATTTTTCATCTTCTGATTCAGAGGATGATCGCTATGAGTGTATTGAACCAAGACGTTTAAGAGATAAAAGCTAGCCCTTCTCTTTACAAGACTCTGCGTACGTATACAAAACTATAATTCTGAAAATATCTATCACAACATACACTTTTGATTGCAGTTCTATCAAAACAGTCAGGCAAATAAGAGTGCATTCTTATTTACAATAGAGAATATAAATTTTAGTGGATGCATCTAAACCGCTGTCCCAGCTCATCAAATTTGCCAAAATCTCCTTTTGCAGAGGGTTAATTTTATTTAGACTCAACCTGAAATAAATTTCAAACAATAAATTTAAACAAACGCAAAAATAACAATAAACAAAGATATTCTCACATATTTTCTCCCAAATGCACCTCAGCTCGTCAGCAGAAACCATATCGAATAAATAAATACACGATCACTGATGGCAGAATGCCAAATTTCGATACTCGATACTCGATCTCTTAAGCGGTCATGTCAAATCAACATTTATCAGTCACGTGTTGCTCGATAACTGATGCGGTAATTCGACCCCAGGTTTTTGACCAGGTCTGTGATTACTGGATTTCTCCAATTCTTTTGACAAAGTTAATCATGACAAACTCTCGTTGGAGGCGTATTGGAGAAAATTGATTTTTTCAAAATTGGCCTTACTAATAGCCAATTTTGAACCCATTATTTTTAGGGTTAGAATACAAATTCTGATTCAGCCTCGGTTTGTGACCCCACTAACCCCAGATATAAAGTTTCAACTCTGTATTTTTCTCTACATACAACAGACAGACACACAGATAGATAGAATTGAGGGGACCACTTTTTGAATCTCTCTATCATAGTCGTGTCAATATTGACATGTCAATATCAAAAACTCGTCAATACAAAGGGCTAAGTCGAAATCTTTAGTTTGCAAAAAAGCGATCGTTTCCTTTCTAATTTGTAAGTCTCCTCTATACCCTTTCCTTTTCCCTACTGGGTTAATAAACTTTAAGGACAAAGTCCTAAGAGCGGGCGCAGATGACTGAACTTTTTTGTCAGGCAACAATTTTGTCACAGTCACCTTTGTCAAATTGAGTGCGTACACGATGGCGACTGTTACAATGAAACTCTCAGAAGGAATAAGTTACATTTTACACATTAAAGAACCTCCCGCCATTGCCCCTTTTGCAGAAATGTGACAATTTTGTCGCTTGTCAGTGCACTCCCAAATAAATGTAGAGTTTCGTCGGTAACAGTTTCGTCAGCTAAAATATGTTGGAAGTAGGAGCTTAAAAGTCACTCTGCTATGTGTGTGCACCACAAAGTATAGTGTAGACGATCAGTCTATTTCTTCAAAATGTGCCCAAATGATTGAAAATAAATTCCAATACACTCCTTCAATCATCAATGGATAGAATAAAAATGACAGTTTGAATACCTAACGCACATAAATCAACACAGTGTTTAACATTGCGCACATTTAAAAACTTCTTCAATCATTTACTCTGGTGGTTGAATTTCATCAATCATAATCTCCAATCAATGCACGTCAAAATTGACACAAATTTGAGCTTAGTTACATTATAATGAATTTTTGACTTGGAGGTAGCAGCAACACAGTTACTTGACAAAAGGGTCACTCGTGTACACTTAGAATGTAGAATATTAGAGAAAATAAGCGCTGTAACTGATGAACAACAGGTTACTAAACACATTTGGAGTCAGCAAACAGATACAGATCCTAATGTTGCGGGGATTAGTATTAAGAGAATTCATTTGAAGAAGCGCGGGGCAATCAATGTTACTATGTCGGCAACATCACGTCGTTTTTCCAATGATTGAAGATTAAACAATCTAAGGCGATCCACATAGGGCGGCATGTTGAAGTTATCAGGCCAAGAAAGACCGCGTAATGCCCAAAACACATGTGCAGAAAATCTGTGCTGCTGTCAGCTCTGCACGTGAAACAGACGTGCAGATATTTTTTGACGTGCATCGCATCGGATACTGTCATTTCACAGCTACTGTCACTTACGGGTACTGAATTGAAATTTCATTTTTGCTTTTTGAAACTTCAAAAGTTGGTGATAACAAATACCTCAAACTTTTTTTTTTTTTTTTTGTGTTTTGCCAACACTGTCGATTGCAGTCAGAGAGCTCTTTTGATCAGCCACTTACGAGTATGTCATTGTCGATGTGTGATGGAAAGTTAAGTTCACTATCGCAGATGATACCCAAATCGCACAGGCTCGTCACGAATGAAGTAAAGCCGAGAAGGTTGTGTGAGATGTTTGCGGGAGTAGGTAATGGAATGACATTTATTGACATTAAGCTCTAGAAATGTTACACCAGATGGTGAAAGTATTTAGGAAGCGGAAATCAGTGGGAGATGATAAACGTATAAATATTTCCGTATCATCGGCGTAGACCAGAAGGTCGGAGTTACAGATGATACTTTCGGCATAATTTATTATAGGGATGAAGATCAATGGTCCAAGATGGCTGCCTTGTGGGACCCCCAAAATGAACTTTTTATTGGCGATCTACTACGTATGATTTTATCCATGAGATGAACTAAGGTTGAAATCGAAGGGCTTTTAGCTTGAAAAGAACAACTTGGTGAGGAATTTTGTCAAAAGCCTTACTGAAATTCGTGGATACGACATCAACTTCATTGTCATCTTCCAAAGCGTGTCGTATATTAGACACAAATTCATTTAAGTTGGTGGTTGTTGATCTACCTTTAAGGAATCCGTATTGCTTTGTTGAGAGAATTGGCTTGCAGTGAAAGGACATTGCATACACGATGCTCTCGAAAAGTTTAGGTATGCGTGAGAGCTTAGCAGTTGAACTATAATTATAATCTTTTTTTTGTGAACAGGGTTAATGAAGCATCTTTCTTAATTGATGGAAAATGCCTTGAGAGATTGAAAGTTGAAGAAGGTCAGTGAGAGACTATGGCAGTGAGGGGATACCGTCAGGACCAGGGGAGTAATCATCCTATAGTTGATTAATCTTATTGACAACCATTGACGGGATTACGGAATTATATCCATGGAGACAAGGGTGGTTTATGTAGACTTGTTCAAATAGCAGAAATAATAAAGGTCAAGTTCAAGGACGTGGTCAAAAAACGACTAGCTGAAGAAGTGAGTGAATAGGTTGGCAATTATTTTAGGGTCAACCGAGAAAGAACCCCAGACGGTGAGAGTAGATGGATATAATAATTTCGGAGTCGGCAATTAAGGTATCTTGCATTTGATCTAGGTCTAGATAGAGCATTTCACAGAGCTCCGAGAAATGGGTATATGCGCGCAAGATAAGATGGCCATAGTTCGGTTCTATTTTTGCGAAGGGAGCGTAACTCATTTTTATATCAGGGTGGAGAAGATGAGCAAATTTTTGTTTTGGCAGGTAAAGCATCAATTGGACAAAATAGACAAAGATGTCGGCGTAGAAAATCGCGAGGGTATGGTCGATGGGTAAAAGTATAGAAACGGGACTAATGTTAAGAAGTAAGCTATTGAGTTTCGGCGAAATCTGCTTTATGAAAATTAAAGCTATAAGTGTGCTTGAGACTGGGTTTGATTGTACGAAAAGTTTACAAAAAAGTGGGAGAATGATTATTCTCAGAGACTTTGTAACTGTAGGCTTCGTATGAGAAGATGAGGTCAAGTTGTCTATTTAAGTTTTTTCGCATCCCACTTACTTAGAATAGGCCAGAGTCAGAGAGACAATCAGTTAGTAAAATTTAATTATCGGTGGTGGCGTTGGGGATGTAATGGGACTCATCAGAATGAGACCATTGAAGGTGGGGGAAATTCAAGTCCCGTAAAAGAATGACATTGTCACGTGGGTCTATGTTATCAGAAAGCTCATCGACCGCATCAACGGCAAACTG
Organism: Pocota personata; assembly: GCA_963082735.1. Lineage (NCBI taxonomy): Eukaryota > Metazoa > Arthropoda > Insecta > Diptera > Syrphidae > Pocota > Pocota personata. Next base: position 40,667,199 of record OY720429.1, on the reverse strand, counting down.
GTAGGACCCAATTGGTTGAGATGGGTTTATATAGAAACGCATTACAAAAGATATGGTGCTTGAGTATGTATATCCTGGCACATACCTATATAAACTCGAAGTCGTCGGTATACGAGCTTTTAAAAAAAGTAAAATCGAGACGACTGTGTATTGGCCAGCAGAATGCCGTGGTCAAATAAGGCTTCAGCTGTTTATCAATGCGGAAAGTATTAAATACTGCAGAGAATAATTCGTTGTTATTTATAATGGGGGTTCGATTTCTTTCTGTCAAATCAAAAATGTCGTTAAGGAGTTTTTGAGAGTTCAGGAATACGGATAGTAGAAGAGAGGTCTTCAGAAACCTATTGTGGTGAATACGTGTGTAAGTAGGTGGATCAGTAGGAAATCCTTCTAGGTGACTGGCTACCATGGCGTTTATTTTTGGCTTACCATCGATGCAAATGGAGTCGGTTTTATTATGGAGGTACGCAAGGTATAGTGGGACATATATATACAAACTATGCATCGTGCTTCAATTATCTATAAACAAAATTCGAAAAATGATGTCAAATTGATATAATTCAACAGACAAAGTTTGTACAATATCCTTTTCAGGTAAAACAAAATTTAACTCACAATATATGACCTGGCAAAATGTAAAACAAAATTTCCAATATGCAGTTGTAGCAATCGAAGGTAAAATATAGTATGTGCCTCTGCTAATATCTTCAGCATTTATTTGTCCGGTACAATGAAGTTGAAAAAAATTGCGAACAGTGCACTTAGGATGTTTAAACTTTAAAATATGTGTAGACACAAGTACAAAGTTTATTGAAGTCTTTCGGATTCAAACCAAAAGTTGCTTGATCTGTGAATGACAATATAAATATATGTTACACATTCTGAGAATTTTAAACTACGTATGTCACTTATTACGTACACTCTGTGCCAAAAAAAAGCCGCAACCATGCATCTTTTCTAAAACGTATTGTATTGGGTTATCTGTTGAAAGAAACCAATATTCAGAAGTGATTTTGAGTTTAAATTTTAGGTCAAAGTTTGTTTTTATTTACGGAATGAAGTAGAATCATCCCGAAATATGGAATTTGGGATGTAGCGGCATAACTCCTCTATTGTAGGAACAATACCATCAGCAATGATTTCATTGTATTTCACTGCATTTACGGAACCATCCAAAAGCAAAATATGGCCAAGATCCTAATTTGTCATGCATCCCCTAACCTAACATATGGTGCATGATTAATGTTGGGAAGCAAACATTCGTCTAAATATCGCTCCTTAGATCTCCTTCGCATTGTCTACTTTCCGTCAGGTTCAATTAAATTTCCAATCATTGGCGGTCCATTCCCAGTGCTGCTTGGCCCACATCAATCCTTTTTCTTCATTGCTGCAGAGGAAGCGGCTTTTTTGCAGGTCTACTCAGCAGGTTGAACTCAGCTCTAAAAAAAAACTTTAAAAAAGCCGGGCCGACTCCAATAACCGTCCCTAATCACTGCTCCGGCACAATCCTTTGCCCCCATACTCTTAACGCGGTCCGACTTTTAAGCTTGTCTAACACTCTAAAAGGACGTAACATCTCCAGCGGAACCGAAGTGACCGCAACAAATTTTTTCTTTCATAAACTGCCATAATCATCAGCACTTCAACCACCTTCCCCTTCGTCTCTACACAACAATCTTCTTCTTACGAGTAAATTTTACTACCAGAACGTTAGAGGGTTGTGCTCGAAAACCCAAGCTGTTTTGCGCCAATTCTATGCTCTCCCTTTCCATATTTATGCTCTGACTGAACCCAATCTGATCCCCGATATAATAAGCCAAGAGTTATTCCCCCTACTTCTAATATTTTTCGAGACGACGACCCTACCCACCCCTTGGTACACTCTCCCTCTCGAGGCGTACTACTGGCCATCCATAATGACCTTGACTCTTTTCTCATTGCTATTTCTTCCTCTTCTAAGGTCGACTTTGTTGCAATAAAAATAACTTTTCCACACAGATTCCTGTACGTTATGTGTTGTTACATTCTACCAACCCAACCTATCGAATCTTACCAACTTGCTATTGACGATGATGAATACTTTTTCATCGCTTGAAATGCCAACTCCACTAAGGAATACCTCTTCATAGATCGGCTAACTGATTCAAGTCTATGTCAAGTTAGTAATATCTTAAATTACGTGGAAGGCAATTAGACCTTATATTCACAACTGATCCCATTAACTCCTCAGTCTCGCTTTGTCCCCTATCTTTATCGACCATTGATAACTTTGGTCGATAAAGAGGAAGAGACAGAGACAAAGACAGAGTGGTGTGGTTTGAAACTCAGGTGGTGTTTAGTTTCTGTAAACTCCAAGGGTGGCTGTCCAGATAACTGGGGAGTATTTTGTTTTGTTTTTCGCTATTATTGTCGTTGCTTATGATTCACAGTATTTTTTTCCGTCCTCCTGATGTCATCATCACGATCAGGTTGCATTTTAGCCATATGACCACCCTACTGCCAGTGTTATGCCTTCACTCAGTCGTTCACAGACTTTGACAGAGTGTAGACGTGTTTCGGCTTTCACTGAAATTGGTAGTAATTTGAACTAGACTATTAAACAGTGTACTTTCAAGTGGCGAGTTAGCCTAGAGGTAGTGGTGGTGTTCTACCAAACCAGTGACCCTGGTTCAATTCCGGACGGGCGAAAAATTGAATTCAGTGTTTTTTTTTCATTTATGCAATATAAGTGAAATACAAAACACATAATAAACAAGTATCAGGCAATGGAGAGTGAGCGGTCCGCGCTTCCAATAGCGGGACCAGCTGGTGGGGTGACTGCATCAGCCGATGCAGTACAGGCAGGCCACCCAGCAACAGTGGCAACTGAAAGCAAAGGGAAAAGGAGAAGGAAGTTGAAACCTTCTCCCAACCTTGTAAAGCGTCCCTCCACATCAGCTTCAGCTGAACAGCTGCCAGGTGGAGTGAGGAAAGGGGCGCCGAGTACAGCAACAGCAGCAGAAAAGAAGCGACAAAGGTCAGATGACTCTGTCGAATTCCCGTACATCTCCGATGGTGGGGAAGGCCGCTACATTGGCGATGACGACAATTGCTTCGCGGTTCTGGCATCCTCTGAATCAGATGACGAAGAGGAGCAAGTCCAAAGTCTGACCAGTAGCATCAGACAGCTTGAGCAAAGAGTGCTTGCAATCAAGGCCAAACAAATGGCAAGAAGAGAGAGGGAGCGGCAGCTAGAGCTCCAGCGCGCTTCGGAACAACAACAGATGCAGCCAGAAGGCCAGCTGCAACAACAACAAAAGCAGCCGCAAATGCAGCAGCAAGAACAACAGCAACAAAATAAGCAGCAACAACAACAGCAGCAGAAAACGATGCAACAACCGCAGCAGCAGCAGAAAATGCAGCAACAGCAGCAGAAAAAGCAGCAACAGCAGCAGAAACAGCAGCAGCAGCAGAAACAGCAGCAGAAACAACAGCAACAACAGCAACAACCGCAACAACCTCAACAGAAGACGACTACAAAGGCGAGGGTGCCGCCAATCAATACCTACAAGGTGGAGTTGAAGGACACAATTGAACTATGTAAGTCGGCCATAGGAAATAATTTTTCTATTAAAAGATTAAACGAAAATAGACATGCAATCCACTGTAATACAGTGGAAGAATATACAAAAATTAAAAAATTACTTAGGGAAACGACTACGGAGTTCTTCTCCTTCACCCCGAAGGGGGAAAAGCGGCAAACAATGCTGCTGAGGGGGATAGACCCGTCTACTGATCCGGAGACGCTCCTTGCGCTGCTTAAAGAGAAAGAGTGCAACGAGCTCGAATTCGTAGGGGTCAAGCCATTCACCACAGCTAAGGCAAAAAGGGAGAAGCGGAAACTGCCGTTCTTCCTGGTTCAGCTTTCACCCAATAGCAAGCTGGATGGTCTAAGGAGTATTAAAGTCCTAGACTACCAGGTTGTCGCATGGGAAAAATTAAGAAGGAGCGAAAACATTTTACAATGTGTTCGCTGCCATAGGTTCGGGCACGCCGCGTCGAACTGCGAAATGCAGCCTCGATGTGTTAAGTGTGGAAAGAACCACAAAGCAGAGGAATGCACTCTGGGTAAGGATGGAGTGGCAGATAAGAGCCAGCTCTCGTGTGCTTTATGCAGGAACTCGGGACACACCGCAAACTATCGGGGTTGTCCTAAGTTCCAGTATATTAAGAAAATAAATCTGGTTCGTCAGGAGAAGGTTGTAGTGAAACGTCCACCTGCTCCAATTCAAACACCATCCGTGACTCCCCAAGTGACCTACGCCCAAATGGCGGCAGGTCGGGGAAACGCGGAACAGAAAAGACCGAAGGTTGCTTCTCAGGCCCCAGCGCCTAGAGCACCGGAGGCTCAAACTGACTTGCTTACCATCTTGCTCTCTATCCAAGGGCAGATGGAGCAGCTTCAACGTCAGGTACAGGAGCAGGCGAAGCGGGTGGACCAGATCTACGCACTTCTGCCGGGCTTAACGCACCTTCAGTCGTAATGGGTACGAACATGGAGGAGCAATCCTTGAAGATCCTTGCGGTGAATGTGAATTCACTGATTAGGATCGAGCGAAGAGCCGTATTGTTTAAGTTGCTTGAAGACCAAACCCCTGATGTGCTTATGGTTAGCGAAACAAAGCTATCCCAGAAGCACAAATTGGGGCACAATAAATACAATATTGTCAGAAGAGACCGACCCAACTCCACACAAGGAGGAGGTGTTGCGATCTTCATACGCAAACAACTGCAATTTAAAGTTATGTACAGCGGTGAAGTGCGAAGGTTCCAGGAGCTGGAAGCGTGTATCGTATGCATCCCTCTCCGTAGTGGAAAGAGGATGTACTTGGTCGCACTCTATGCACCTGAAGCTACTCAATCTACTTTATTTATTTCAGAGCTCGAGACACTTTTTCGATTCCTAAGGCTGGAGTCGGAGGAGAATTATTTCATCATGGCCGGAGATCTCAATGCCAAACATAGAGATTGGGGAAATAACACACCAAATCCTAGAGGGAACCTACTATTCAATTGGTGGGGTCGGCATAGTGTCGAGTATAAACTCGATTTGAAAGCTACAGATAGTCCGTCGTTTCCTAGAAGTGGCTCTTATCTGGATCTTATGCTGTTCGACGTACGGTTACAACTGACCGACATGGACCGACAAACTATAAACTGCCTGCACACATTTGTGTATGACAGTGACCATTGCGGACTCAGTGCCGTAATAACGATTCCCAACGAAATTGCGGAGTTGGAGGAGTTTGTCCAAACGTACTCCTACAATTATAGTAGGACGCGTTGGACTCGCTTCTCCAGAACTTTAACAAGAGCACTCTCCTCGCACTCGCTCTACCCACCGTCCAATAGGAATCTGTCAAACGAGGAGATTGACTGGTACCTAAAACAAATGGACGAGACAATTAAACGAACTATGGATAATACGATACCTCGGTATCAACATACTGACAACGCAGACATATTCCGCAATGCAACAATTGACGCACTACACCAACACAAAAGTAGACTGCTGTCGAGACTAAAAACCTTGTACAGACAGTTTACTGACAGACAGAACTCGGAGGTTAGGACACTGAAGTCGTTGATTAAAAACCTCCAGAAGTTAATTAGAGAAAATTACACACTTTCGGCAAATTTGCATTGGAACAACAAAATTCGGGCTGTAAAATCCAACAACCCGAGTATGTTCCCGCAAATAAATAAAATATTTCGGAGGAATAATCAAAACGACCTTCCGTGTCTTAAGATCCCCCGAACGATGAACAATGGACGAATACTTATAACAGCAGGTATAGATCCAGATAACGCAGTAGAGGATGACAACTTCTTTGTGATCGAAGATCCGCAGGAGAAGGTAGAGGCTATAGGAGCGACTTTCCACCAAGATCGTGTTACGTTAGATTTATTTTTATGGGGCTATGATTAATATCGTATCTACGCAGACAATCCCCAAACTTCGGTGCACTTAAAAACCAACATCTGTGAAATTATAGCGCAATACAGACAAAAATGTGCGGAAAAGTCATCGAAAATTACCTCACAGGAATCGAAGTTTACAAAAACTCCCGTGGCGGCCATTAAACCGATAATGTACTCCATACATACTCGTAATAGCATAGTCCAAAATTTAAAACTGTCAAATAATTTCATCGAAATCTTTAATACTTTTTATTTTATTTAAATTAAAATCTTAAAGCACAAAATAAATAAGCCTGTACAATATAGATATCAAATGAAAGGTGAGGTGACGGATACACTAATTTCAAAAATGAATGGTTCCGAGTTTTTTTTTTACTAATATGTGTAGATAAAATGGCATCTCCGCCATCTGGCTTTTCCAAACAGCTGAATATTTATTCTTACTTGTGATAAAACGAATCATTTGATACCCTTTTTTGTAGAAATCGGCCCATTTATTATTTATTTAAAACGCAGTAATTTATGCCCGCAGTAATTTATGCCCCAACAAAAATCTCCATAAACATTTTCCAAAATTTATTAACAATTAATTGTAACCAAATTTGCGGTTGCAATCTTTAATCATTCTGAGAAGAGAAACTAAAATTGTAAGGTGATTGTAAGGAATTTTTATTACGAAGAAAAAAGTACAATAGACAAGCATATACGAGTATATGTAGGTATACACGTAAATTCGCATTGACTGAAATTGGTTTCAACTGAAATTGGTTTCAACTGAAATTGGTTTCAAGTTTACGTTTAGTTTTGAGCTTAACAAAAAGTTTATTTTACTTAGATAATGTATTAACTAGACTTTACTGAATAGCAAAAAAGACTACAATTTCCCAGGACTTAAAGTGATTCTCGCATTTCTCCGAATCTGGTCGGGTCACATTTTCTAAAAGTGGCAGCTCTGCTGTCAGAAAACATTCTGTGAGCTCGTTCTTGAGCCGGTTTAACCTTAATCCAGTACTCCAACGCGCTCATCTCATTTGGAGTTAAGTCATAGGTGACAGACCGACGTTGTTATCGCGATCAGTGAGCTAAGCGGGATTAACTATTTTGGTATATCACGGGTATTGTTAAAGTCGTAGGTAAATAAATAAATCAAACAAAGATGTAAAACTTATTCACAATACTTTGATTTATATATCTAGAGCCATTGTAAGGCAGTGACTGGTCAGAGCTGACATTAGACCTGTTCGCTTAACTTTTTATTCTGAGACAAAAATAGGATACTGGAAAGCACAAGAGTGCTCTGGAAAAAGTAAGTATGGCTTGTACTTTGGCCAGTTTTAAATATTAAAGGAACCAGGACCATCCTAAAACTAAGCAAGGAACAGCTAAGTATGATAATACTTACGTATTCTGTCAGGGCATTGCTTCCTGTGAAGCATGCCAGACAGATGATGTAAATGGAAAGACATTACATTATATAGGTCGCACTAGAATGAAACACCAATCTAAAAAAAAAAGGTGGTAATATAGGATTAGGTTCGCCCTCGATGAACCCACCCTGATACCTAGTGTTTTGTGAAAGCAAAGAGGTTATATAGGTACAACCCTGTATAACCTCACTTAACCTTGTTTTTCAAAGTCATTTAGCGTATTTTTCCCTGAGAAATCTCCAGAACAAGCAACCTCTCATTCTCTAAAGATCAAAATACCAAAATCTCCCAGATCATTGTAGAGTTTGCAGGCTCATGTGAAAGAGGCTCTGTTGTGGCTGAACTGGAATATAATATTTGAGCGGAATATTTGCATTTTCACCGACAGTGAAGTCTCTTTCAACTCTAAGACCGCACAAGAATGCCGCATATCTCTCAACAAGATGGCTGACCAGTTTAACATTACCCTATTCTGAGTAACATTCCATGGTTTATGAACTCACCAGACATGTCACTACTTTACCGATTCTCGGCATGTATCTCGCTACTTATAAATTGTTACCTAATCAACATGCGATCTTCAAAACCAACTTCAATTGACCAGATGACACTACATGTCCGGTTGCTAGACAGATTTGGCATGAACTCTATTAGATACGCTCTAGCAGTTTGGTTTCCCTAAAAAGATTGCACATAAGTAGACCAATAGGTGTCATTATCGGGTACTGCTTCATCAGAAGAACCGCCAAAAGGTTTGATCTGTTCTTAAATGATTCTGCAGGAGCTGCAAGGACGAGGAGGAGGAGAAAACACCTCTTCATCTTCTTTGTGCTTACCCAGTTATCTCCATTATAAGGAAGCTTTATTTAGGTGCGTATTTCTTCGACTACCTGTCAAATGCTGATTTAGATGAATGACCTCCTTTCTATTACTTGTAATCCGATTCATTCATTTGCGATGGCAACACTTATTATCATCGCCTATTCGCTAACGACACCACGGCAAGGGCCCCAAATCGTTGAGTCTTAGAGGGAGCGCCAATGCTTGGCATGTATGTTAGTCCAGAACTTCGATGGAACCAAGGAATTACTTAAGCTACAAAAGGTAGTGCGAGATGCCTAGATTTCTTGAAAAGTATGAACAGTACAGCTTATGTTCGCCCGAAACTTAAATATAGCTCGCATGTTTGGGAGACAGGTTAACCACATGCTTGAGTTTTCTTGATCGTGTTGAGCGGCAGCCAAATCCCTTCGCTTGAACACCGCCGGAATGTTGAATGCTTAGCGCTCCTCTACCGGTATTTTAACCAGAAATGTTCGGACGAAATATGTATGTACATAGATCTGTCCCGCCTGTCCGTCTGATTAATCGTAATACACGTGTAGCCAATTCTGCACATGCATATACTTTATAGCACCCTACTGCCAGTGTTATGCCTTCACTCAGTCGTTCACAGACTTTGACAGAGTGTAGACGTGTTTCGGCTTTCACTGAAATTGGTAGTAATTTGAACTAGACTATTAAACAGTGTACTTTCAAGTGGCGAGTTAGCCTAGAGGTAGTGGTGGTGTTCTACCAAACCAGTGACCGTGGTTCAATTCCGGACGGGCGAAAAATTGAATTCAGTGTTTTTTTTTCATTTATGCAATATAAGTGAAATACAAAACACATAATAAACAAGTATCAGGCAATGGAGAGTGAGCGGTCCGCGCTTCCAATAGCGGGACCAGCTGGTGGGGTGACTGCATCAGCCGATGCAGTACAGGCAGGCCACCCAGCAACAGTGGCAACTGAAAGCAAAGGGAAAAGGAGAAGGAAGTTGAAACCTTCTCCCAACCTTGTAAAGCGTCCCTCCACATCAGCTTCAGCTGAACAGCTGCCAGGTGGAGTGAGGAAAGGGGCGCCGAGTACAGCAACAGCAGCAGAAAAGAAGCGACAAAGGTCAGATGACTCTGTCGAATTCCCGTACATCTCCGATGGTGGGGAAGGCCGCTACATTGGCGATGACGACAATTGCTTCGCGGTTCTGGCATCCTCTGAATCAGATGACGAAGAGGAGCAAGTCCAAAGTCTGACCAGTAGCATCAGACAGCTTGAGCAAAGAGTGCTTGCAATCAAGGCCAAACAAATGGCAAGAAGAGAGAGGGAGCGGCAGCTAGAGCTCCAGCGCGCTTCGGAACAACAACAGATGCAGCCAGAAGGCCAGCTGCAACAACAACAAAAGCAGCCGGAAATGCAGCAGCAAGAACAACAGCAACAAAATAAGCAGCAACAACAACAGCAGCAGAAAACGATGCAACAACCGCAGCAGCAGCAGAAAATGCAGCAACAGCAGCAGAAAAAGCAGCAACAGCAGCAGAAACAGCAGCAGCAGCAGAAACAGCAGCAGAAACAACAGCAACAACAGCAACAACCGCAACAACCTCAACAGAAGACGACTACAAAGGCGAGGGTGCCGCCAATCAATACCTACAAGGTGGAGTTGAAGGACACAATTGAACTATGTAAGTCGGCCATAGGAAATAATTTTTCTATTAAAAGATTAAACGAAAATAGACATGCAATCCACTGTAATACAGTGGAAGAATATACAAAAATTAAAAAATTACTTAGGGAAACGACTACGGAGTTCTTCTCCTTCACCCCGAAGGGGGAAAAGCGGCAAACAATGCTGCTGAGGGGGATAGACCCGTCTACTGATCCGGAGACGCTCCTTGCGCTGCTTAAAGAGAAAGAGTGCAACGAGCTCGAATTCGTAGGGGTCAAGCCATTCACCACAGCTAAGGCAAAAAGGGAGAAGCGGAAACTGCCGTTCTTCCTGGTTCAGCTTTCACCCAATAGCAAGCTGGATGGTCTAAGGAGTATTAAAGTCCTAGACTACCAGGTTGTCGCATGGGAAAAATTAAGAAGGAGCGAAAACATTTTACAATGTGTTCGCTGCCATAGGTTCGGGCACGCCGCGTCGAACTGCGAAATGCAGCCTCGATGTGTTAAGTGTGGAAAGAACCACAAAGCAGAGGAATGCACTCTGGGTAAGGATGGAGTGGCAGATAAGAGCCAGCTCTCGTGTGCTTTATGCAGGAACTCGGGACACACCGCAAACTATCGGGGTTGTCCTAAGTTCCAGTATATTAAGAAAATAAATCTGGTTCGTCAGGAGAAGGTTGTAGTGAAACGTCCACCTGCTCCAATTCAAACACCATCCGTGACTCCCCAAGTGACCTACGCCCAAATGGCGGCAGGTCGGGGAAACGCGGAACAGAAAAGACCGAAGGTTGCTTCTCAGGCCCCAGCGCCTAGAGCACCGGAGGCTCAAACTGACTTGCTTACCATCTTGCTCTCTATCCAAGGGCAGATGGAGCAGCTTCAACGTCAGGTACAGGAGCAGGCGAAGCGGGTGGACCAGATCTACGCACTTCTGCCGGGCTTAACGCACCTTCAGTCGTAATGGGTACGAACATGGAGGAGCAATCCTTGAAGATCCTTGCGGTGAATGTGAATTCACTGATTAGGATCGAGCGAAGAGCCGTATTGTTTAAGTTGCTTGAAGACCAAACCCCTGATGTGCTTATGGTTAGCGAAACAAAGCTATCCCAGAAGCACAAATTGGGGCACAATAAATACAATATTGTCAGAAGAGACCGACCCAACTCCACACAAGGAGGAGGTGTTGCGATCTTCATACGCAAACAACTGCAATTTAAAGTTATGTACAGCGGTGAAGTGCGAAGGTTCCAGGAGCTGGAAGCGTGTATCGTATGCATCCCTCTCCGTAGTGGAAAGAGGATGTACTTGGTCGCACTCTATGCACCTGAAGCTACTCAATCTACTTTATTTATTTCAGAGCTCGAGACACTTTTTCGATTCCTAAGGCTGGAGTCGGAGGAGAATTATTTCATCATGGCCGGAGATCTCAATGCCAAACATAGAGATTGGGGAAATAACACACCAAATCCTAGAGGGAACCTACTATTCAATTGGTGGGGTCGGCATAGTGTCGAGTATAAACTCGATTTGAAAGCTACAGATAGTCCGTCGTTTCCTAGAAGTGGCTCTTATCTGGATCTTATGCTGTTCGACGTACGGTTACAACTGACCGACATGGACCGACAAACTATAAACTGCCTGCACACATTTGTGTATGACAGTGACCATTGCGGACTCAGTGCCGTAATAACGATTCCCAACGAAATTGCGGAGTTGGAGGAGTTTGTCCAAACGTACTCCTACAATTATAGTAGGACGCGTTGGACTCGCTTCTCCAGAACTTTAACAAGAGCACTCTCCTCGCACTCGCTCTACCCACCGTCCAATAGGAATCTGTCAAACGAGGAGATTGACTGGTACCTAAAACAAATGGACGAGACAATTAAACGAACTATGGATAATACGATACCTCGGTATCAACATACTGACAACGCAGACATATTCCGCAATGCAACAATTGACGCACTACACCAACACAAAAGTAGACTGCTGTCGAGACTAAAAACCTTGTACAGACAGTTTACTGACAGACAGAACTCGGAGGTTAGGACACTGAAGTCGTTGATTAAAAACCTCCAGAAGTTAATTAGAGAAAATTACACACTTTCGGCAAATTTGCATTGGAACAACAAAATTCGGGCTGTAAAATCCAACAACCCGAGTATGTTCCCGCAAATAAATAAAATATTTCGGAGGAATAATCAAAACGACCTTCCGTGTCTTAAGATCCCCCGAACGATGAACAATGGACGAATACTTATAACAGCAGGTATAGATCCAGATAACGCAGTAGAGGATGACAACTTCTTTGTGATCGAAGATCCGCAGGAGAAGGTAGAGGCTATAGGAGCGACTTTCCAGGAAGTGTACAAGGTGAATGATACCATTTGCCCGAACCACGACCTGGAAAATCGCGTCCTTGTGCACAACTTCTACCTTCAAAATGATATAGAGCACTGGCGATCCGAGAACATAGGTTTTACCGAGTTCAATGACGATAACATGGCAAATAATGTCATCGCCGATGAAAGGGTACATCCCCCGTACATATCGAAGGTGGAGCTCCAAGCGATCTTCGACTCATTGAGGAGGAAGAAATCTGCGGGAATCGATGGAGTGTCGAACATTGTGCTTCGACATCTCCCTCTAGAAGCGGTGGACATTTACACCACTCTGTTTAACAATGCGCTGAATAATGCACATTATCCAGCGCATTGGAAAACAGCACTGATACAACCCATCCCCAAAAGGGGTAAGGACACTTCCAATCCGGCAAATCTCCGGTCGATAAGTCTCCTTCCGAACATCAGCAAGGTATTCGAGAAAGTGATCAATAGAGCCCTGCTTAAGTGGACTGAGAACAGTAATATAATTCCGGATAACCAATTCGGTTTTAAGGCGGGGCATGATACAATACATGCCGCGTCTAAACTGGTATCGGATATCCAATGGAACAAAAGCAAGAACCAATGCACGGGTGCCTGCCTGATTGACTTGGAGAAGGCCTTCGATACCGTATGGTTAGAGGGACTCTTCTACAAGCTAAGCAGGCTGGGCATAAGCAAACCACTGCTGTACATACTTTATAACATGCTCACCAGTAGGCAGTTCATCGTCAAAAATGGCAATGTGACTTCTACTGGAACATTTCTAATTAAAAATGGTCTGCAACAAGGTGCGGTTAATTCACCGATCCTTTTCAACATTTACACGAGCGATCTGATAGGATCACTACACCATGCCATAGCGTATGCAGACGACTTGATCGCGTACAGATCAGGACCAAAAATCGAGGTCATTGCAATTCTCTTGCAACGTGACTTCGATAAGATTCAGCGATATTGCGATGACTGGAAGTTGAAGATCAACTTCCAGAAATCGGAAACCATTCTTTTTAGGACGCCGTTGTCTGGGGCCTCTAGGGATACCAGAAAGAATTGGCGAAAGTTCTCAATCGTGGGACCGCACGGACAGCCACTTGCGAGTCGAAGTGTAGTCAGATACCTGGGGCTCTGGTTAGACCAATATCTATATTTTAACAAACATATAGATGCTGCTCTGGCCAGAGCCAAAGGTGCTTTTGCCCTTACAAAGAGACTTTTTTATAGCAAGCAACTCGATGCAAGGGTAAAGGTAATCTGCTACATGGCCCTCATCCGGCCCATGCTCGTATATGGATGTCCCGTGTGGTTCAACGTGGGAGCAAGCTTGTTGGAAAAGATTCGGGTGTTTGAGAGGGCTTGCCTTCGGGCTTGCCTTCATTTATTCAGAACACCGGAGTCCCAGTACATAAAATTCTATCCCAATGAGGTCCTATACAACAGGGCTAATCTAATAAGAGTGGATAATTTCGTTATCAAGCTGATTCGAAGGCACATTGCAAGAGCAATGAGCTCGACGAACAACCTGATCTTCGGGGCTTATTACCCCAATTCCGAGTATCATGAGAGAGTGCGCCTTAACGGCTTTGTTCCCCCAGAGGCGTTCCTCTATTTTGATAAGAAAGGTCTGATCCGGGACAGATTGGCAGTGCCGCTAATCTTCCACGTTGCTCGGACAGCTGTGGATAGGCGACTCAACTACGACAGAGACGTTGCACACGGCAGTGTGGAGCGTCTCCGGTTTAGTAGGGCGGTATCGGGTCGGGATGTTGATGACGTACAACGTCAGTACGGTCATTTCTGGTGGCTGGCCGAAAGAGAGGAAACTCCTTCGTCGTTTCCTCCTAATCCAGGGTAGCCTGTTTGATGTTGAAAGTTGGCTGTTCTTGCCCATGGCCGACTTACATAGTTTAGGTTTAGGTAGTTTTTTAGGTTTAGGTAGGTGTTGGTAATAATTTAAAAAAAAAAATAAAAATAAAAAAAAAAAAAAAATCCACAGCACTTGGATGAAAAAAATACAAAAAAAGCACAAAAAACACAAAAAACATAAAAAAAAAAAAAATTAGAAAAAACAGCACTCGATAAAAAAAAAAAAAAAAAAAAAAAAATTTACGTATAGAATACGTAAGGTAGAATAAGATAGGCTAATTTAGAATAAGATAGTTTTAAGATTTATTTTAAGGTAGTTTATAAGTTTTATTTATAAGAATAGAAAAAATGTTCAGTCACTAAGTTTTTTGACTAATTTTCTTAGTTTAAATTTAAGACAATGAAATAAATATACAATTTTCATGTTCGTTACGTCAAAAGACATAGTTTTAAGTGTTAGGTTTAGCTTAGAGCGCCCGCATAGGGCCAGTAAGTTAGAATAAGAATAGTTAAGTTAGTTAAGCTAGTTTTAAGCGTTTTGTCTAGCATGTAAGTTAATAAATGAATTAATAAAAATGCACTTAAAATGAATGAAAATGTTATGCCTTCACAGTAGAGTTGACTTAGCTTTCACAAGTGATCGACTTTTTTATTTATTTCATGCGAAATAAATAGATGATTCTTGACATCAGGATTCGAACCGTGAATCAACAGCGTGACAAGCGACGATGTTACCACTACACCACGGCCACATCGTAGTGTTGCCGTTTAACTACTTTTATTTATTTATTTAGCGTATGGCAAGATACATTATTACAAAACTATTCATAAATATGAAGTATTACATACACATATTGACAATACGAGTAAGTTATAAATATTGCACATTGAAAATTGAATGTCGAGGTTCTGTAGCCATACATAGCAGCGGGAGAGGCAGTGATGAAGTCGGTTGGTTCGCGGTGATACCTTCGGGATTCGCATTCTGTTGTGAAACTGTTTGATGTTCTGTATTGCAGCCCATTTGTAGAGTGTTGCTGCACATCTGCCATCGTTCGCAAACGGTTAAGACTCACCCATGTTTTCCTATGTAAGTCGCAGCCTGCTGGCATGGATGTAGGGTCAAGTATATTAAATAAGTCGTTCGCAGAGGAGGAACTATTTTTTCCATGGAACTCGTTCTTCCATACTTCCGTTGCGCTAATGTTGCTGGAGTTAAGCTCTAGTGCCAGACTTAGGGGAGGGCGCCGTGATTTAAGTCGAGATCTTGAACTAGACTCGATGTCGTTGTGGATTGGCAAGAGAAAGTTGGCATTAAGTTTGTGGAACTAGCGCAGTAAAGCATTTTGGCGACGGAGGTTAGCTGGGAGGATGTTGCTCAATACCGGGAGAAACCTCGTTGGGGTAGAACTGATAGTGCTTCTGATTATACGCATTGAAGTATTTAGCTGCATGTCTACCTTATTGGTTTGAGCGCTTTTTAGCCAGACGGGGCGCAGTATTCGGTGGTGGAAAAGACCAACCCCAGGGAGGTGGGGCGTAGTGATTTAGCGGGAGCGCCCCACGTCGTTGAGGCCAACTTTTGTATAATGTTGTTGCGGGATTTGAGTTTCGCTGCAGTGTAAGTGCGATGTTGTTTGAACGACAGCGTACGATCCAGAGTGATTCCAAGATATTTTGGTGAAAAGTTGTGGATAAGCTGGACGTTATTAAATTTCACCGACAATGTTGTGTTGGCAAGTTTATTGTTAAGATGAAAACAGGAAACTTCCGTTTTGCTCATGCTTGGACGCTGTCTCCACTTTTTGAAGTACGAACCTAGTATGACAAGGTCTTCCGTTAGTACTGCTTCCGTTTTAAACATGGATTGGTGTTGTGTCGCTATGGCAAGGTCGTTCGCGTATGCAAATTTTCTTGATAGTGTACTTGGGAGGCCATGGGTGTACAAGTTGAAAAGCAGAGGATCCAGCACTGATCCTTGAGGGAGACCATTGTTCAGTCTTCTGCGTGAACTATGCGCCTCGTTTAGGAAGGCTTGGAATGGTCTGTCGCTAAGCATGTTGTTCAGTATGGTGGCTATTTTTGTGCATGGTATGACTTGAAGAAGCTTCATAATCGAACTGTCCCTCCAGACTGTATCATACTATTGTTGTAAATCTACTTTTGTTTTCTTGAAATATAAATCTGCAACGGAGCGAGTCAAATTTACTAATCTAGAAGGTACGAGATGCTTTATGTTTTTGCACAAAATTTTTTTTATTTTCGTCCCTAAAATTTGTTGCACTCTTTTCTTTTAGATAAAAAGCAGCCCTCACTGCAGCGCCATCTAGAATACAGTAATTCAGTTAGAGTACGGAGTAAGCTAACGTAATTGGTAAAACAAAACCGAGAAAGTATTACTGAGAATTTTGATCTCGAAGTCCTTGGCCCCGGTTGTGAAGGTTTTTTCCTGGCTGCATTTGGATTTTGCATTTTATCATTCTTAGCTGACAAAATACAATCAAATCAACCCTTGCAATGCCAAAACGTCTTTCAGCAGAAGACATACATACGCTAGTATATAACAAGGAGACGCTATTCTGTCCAATCATGTCTACCTTTATTTGATTCCTTTGCCTTTTCTTTGTTATGCTTCATTCGATAAATTTTTAGAGACAAATTATTAACCAAATAAACCAAATAACTCCAACAACCTGAAAGAAGAAAAGGAAGAATATATTCTTAAAAAGTAACGATTGTCCTGATTTTCGGAAAATTATGGCATCTATCCTCTGAGCATTCCCTTTAACAAGCAATCATATTACAAAAAGAACATCTAATAAAATTTAACTGTTTCTTAAAGGCTAAGCTAATATTGAAAAATATCCTTTCTTCCATAGTCAGTGGTAAAAGAAATGAATCCTCTGTAATACAGTAAAATGCGACTTACGCCACAATCCCCGTCGTAAATCTAGGAAAGAAAGGAGCATAACATCAATGACCTTCAAAAAAGAATCGAATTACACCAACAACATCAAGAAAAAAAATCTATTTTTTTTTTTTTGCGTTGACTAAGAAAATAACAAACAACCATCACACAAAGGAAGGAGATATTGTATAGCTATACATAGTAAAGACTTCATGGTTAACAAATTTTTATTCCAAAATAAAATCCAAATGAAGTATAAAAATAAATTCCTCTTAATTCAACATTAATCCTGGAAATTAAATGAACTTAAAGCGTATTATGCAAGACGAAGGATAAAAACTCCCTCAAACCGCAACCCCATCGTTCGTCCATCCGATGAATAATCACAGTCAGCAGAAAGCAATTTATTCCGAGTAACTTATTGCATCGTTTGTGGTAATAGAACTTCACAAGGATATAAGTATCCTTCCTTAAACAAAATATTCAATTTCCTGATTATATACCTTTTACATTGCCCGCAGAATATTTACTCCTCCTTCACCCCAACTGTTCAGACTCTGTTTCTCATAAATATTAACAATCATCATTCCGTTCAACCATTAACTATTCCTTACAGCAAGGGATATCCTTAAAGCAAATCAGACCGAAAAAAAAAAACAAAAAAACAAAAAGAAACAAAGAACAAAAAAAGGTCAAGTTTAAGTTGCTTTCGCTTTCGGAAGTCCTTGAACGTTGAAGGAGAAGCAGAAGATGGGCATTTGTAATTTGTTTGTTCTTAGGAAATAAGAAAAGAATCGCCGCGGTTTAGGTGTGAAAACTCCTGACAAAAAGGAACCGCGCCGCAAAATTTAAATAATCCTTTAAGAATACCCAGAGCTTTCCAGTCGTTCACTGTGATGCCACAGTGAAAGGAATAGAAGCAGGAAAAGAATTTTTATTTCGAAGAAGAAAGAGAATTTCCTTCGCCTAAATATTTACCAAACAGCTTCAGTTTAAATATTTATAAAGCCTTGTTGTGAAGACGGATATAGAAAACACACACACACACACACACATATACACACACTCGTACTTAAACTAGTAAAAACGTACGAAAGGACGAAGACTACACGATGAAAAAGATTGTTTGCAGAGAAAAAAATATCAAAGAGTGAGGCAAGAAGTTTGTCATAACGTGTCGGTATCGTGCCGAAAAATGAACTACATCGTCGAGTTCGACGTAGTCCTGTAGCTATTCGTAGATTCTAAAAAATCCTTCCCGAGCACCGTCTCCCTGAGTATGCCTCTGTGTATTCATCTAACAAATTAGCAACAACGAATAACTTTGCTCAATTTAATTTCATATTTGCTGAGTGTAATAGGGTACAGGCTCACGACCCTCACACCGCCCGTACCTACTCGTAGCTGTCAATGAAGAAAGAAAATGGCTACAGGTTTCATTTTAATTAGGAGCATACTCACTCACATATAAACAGAGAGGGTAATTAAATTTTCGTCCTACGTAGCAGTAAAAGTTTTTTTGTTTTTTTTTCTGTTTGCTAGATTATCCTTGAATTAAGATTTCTTTTGCTCGGTCTTTTGTTGGAAGTTTTTCTTGCTTGTTAGTCTTATTCTCATGTAAGTGACCTTGAGAGATGGAAATATAATTATGGGCAGGATATGAGCTGCATTGCAGAGCGGTTAATTTTTAAACATCTGTAAGACAAAGAGAAAGCAACTTTGTAAATTTATTTCTTCCCTCCCGGAACTGCCGACTATGTTGATACTGAGGCTGGCAAGTGGTAGTGGAACCTGTGAGAAGTGGTGGTAACTGCGGAAATTGAATTGGTGGAAAAAAAAAAAAAATATGGTTGGTTCGAGTGGCCCTCAAGGGATCCTTGAATTCTAATTTGGGAACTCTAAGAATTTCGCACAAAAGTTGGTCGGTCTTAGGCTAATAAAGGTAGGTACTCGAATATATGTATGTACCTGCGACAAGTTGGCCTTGATTGTTGTTTTCTAAGGAGGTGAGCTCATACATACAGATCGAATGATTGCTTATTCACAGCTTTAATGAAGCAGATTTTTCTGTAACAGGATTTCAAAATTGAGATTTATTTTCTTTTATAAAGTTGGAGGACTTAAGTTAATGCAAGAAAGTTTTCATAAAAGGATAATAAATGAAGGGAAGTGAATCAAATGTTTACGGTAAGGCTCTACTTAAGGAAATTTAAGCTGTCATATGAGGGGTAAAAGCCATAGTGGTGTACGTAAATCGTTCTGTACGCATTTAGTGGAATGGTGTTTTTTGTTATTGTGCTGGTAATTTTAAGAGCAGTTACATACTAGTATGTCGGCAATTCCTATCAAGAACAAGTATTCACGAGAATTAGGATGATCCTTCCAAATTTCCGAAGAAAGGTAAGAAAGCCGTACCAGTATCTAAGCCTTTCAATGAGCTGGCGAAGATATGTCTGATCTTCCACACCGTTAACCAGGATGACGAGGAAGGTAGGATCAGTGCAGGCAAAACTGTCTTCAGACATTCTTTCGCACTGCCTGGCTAACTCCAAGTTATCCCAGCCAACTTCCAAAGATGGTGTTTGGCATCAGACTGGTGCTAAATTACTGATCTTATCAACACTTGCTTGTCTTCATATAGTCGGCCATAGCAAAGGTTGGTTCATTGTGGTCTTGTGCCAAACTGAAGGTCACACGTAATGAGAAAATCCCAATTCGGCCTAGAGCTAGGACATAGATTCCCCAGGACCTAGGTATCCGACGGAGATGCTCCGGTGCATAATTATTCAGAATTCGGACCTTCCTACGCAAAATTGGAGGGCCATCAAGGCTGGGAAGCCAAGTGAAAAAGGGAGATTAGTATCCTTAGTAAGAGAGCTTGCAGTCATTGCACCTACAAATATACGAGACATACATAAACTGGTTTCTGGCTTAGCTGGGAAACCGGTCGAATCTCCTAACAAGATCCAGAGGGTGGCGATCGGTGTTATGAATCGGAGGACTGTTAAGTCACAGCTACGGAGGCGTCTGTACCGGTTAGCACTAATGCGTCGACTGGTACAGATTAATCTCCGTCACTCAAAAGCAGCTTCTGCTAATTTGTTGATCCGTTTACAAGAAGGTGGGGAAGATATTGCCCTTATCCAAGAGACATGGGTTACCAACTACAATTGCATAGCGGGATTAAGAGCTAAGAATTACGAGTTGTTCTACGCAAAGAGAGCAGATAAACTAAGCTAAGGGCCTGCATTCTAGCTAAGAATAATCTTAAAGTTTTTTCTAATTTTAGCGATCCAGACTTCGCACGCATGAGGTTAGAGCGCGTCAAAAAATAACCAGTTTGGATATCCACTGTGTACATGCCTAATGAAAATATGGGGCCCCTACCATTGAAGAATATACGCAGAGTGATCAGTACTACCTAGAGAGAAAATCAGCTTCTTGTCATTGGTAGTGACGCCAATGCACACCACACAACATGGGGCAGCTGTGACACTAATGACCGAGGTGAGCCTCTATTTGATTACTTAATGGAAACTAACCTAATTATACAAAGGGTTTCCCAAAATTCACACAAGAAGTAATTTTGATAGAAAACACAGGTTTTTAATTAAAAATTGTAAATGTTTTATTGATTCACAAAGTATACAGTATAGGGTTATGCATGGAATAGCATATCGAGTAAAAGGTCTTTGCTGGCACATACGCACTCTTTTTCCGGAATTTTCCATGACCGTTTTGCATAAATGTGGTTGAATTCACAGCGCCCAATTTGCTCCTTCAAACATAAACCTTAGGCTTCAAGAAAACCCCAAAGAAAAAAGTCCGACGGCGTTAAATCGCATGATCTGGGCGGCTAATTCTGATCACTAAAGCGGGAAATTACACGACCAGAAAATGACTCATACAGTAATTGAATAGTTTCTCGGGCTGTATGGCTTGTGACACCGTCTTGTTGAAACCACATGTCGTCCATGATGCCTCCAGCCCAAAATCTGCACCAAATAGTGACACGTTGTGGATGCATTTGTTAAGACGCACCTCCTTGACTCAAAAGTCTAAGATCTACCCAGAATTTATCGTAAACCGGATCGTGGAAACCTCCAAATTCAAGTCCGACAATGCCCACACAGAGCCATTAAGAAATCCTTAAATGATCTTAAAGCGACGACGAAAGCTTCTTCTGAATACTGCAGAGCCTTTTCAACAGCGAACTGGTATTTTTGGAAAGCTTCAGGGATTGACAGAATTTACCCAAAATTCAACAACAATTGTGGTAAAAATACGATGGCTTTGCTGCAAAAATCCCAAAAACAAAGATAATCGTGATTTTGAAACTCAGGAAACTATATAACAGAGCTGAGAGCTAATGACCAATAGCTCTCTTAAGTATTTGTTTCAAAATCGTAGAGCGCCTTATCTATAACAGCAACACAAATAATAATGAGCAGGCTGGTTTTTTATCAGACCGCAGCATAATCATATATCAACTCATATTGAACACGGTTTCGAAAACAAGTTGAAAACCGATACTGTATTTGTAGACCTAAAAGCGGTTTACGACACAGTCTGGTATACTGGCCTGATCTATATACTTCTGAGAGTAGTGCCGTGTATCAAAACAGCAAACGTCATGAATAACATTCTCAGTAATCGGTCATTTGAATAATATTGCCAGTAAGGCCAAGCAAACTCAACAATGGTTTGCCACAAGGTTCAATTTTAGCCCCACTGTTATTCAACCTGAATATCCATGACATGTTGGAAACACTGTTCAAATCTCTTTAGAATAATGATCTAGCTATCTGATGATGATGATCTAAATATCTCGAAGTTCTTGGGAAACGTCTTTAAAAATGGAGGCTAACACCTAGCCTAACAAAAACTGAGTTAGCCTGCTTCCATTTAAACAATCAATTAGTTTATTGACGACTGTATGTCCAATTCAACGGCTTAATACTTCCATTTAATAAGCAACCGAAATGCCTAGGAATAAGACTGGACAGAACTTTGACATTCAAGTTTCATTGCTCAAAAGCTGCTACTAAACTCAGCTCGAGAAACAACCTACTCCAGAAACTTGCAGCTACATAGCTCATGGGGTGCCTACCCTGACATTTCACTATATAAATAAACGGCAAGATAGATATTTGGTACCGTGGTTTAGTGGAGCCTATGCTCGTTTCAGGTGGCAGATGAGTGATGATTCTATAAGCTCCGCTTCAATGAAGCTCTTTCTCGTGTTTTTAAGAAAGAGGGTTGCTTCCTGGTAGTATAATGGGCCGGTATCGAGTCTGAGTGCTCCAGACTACTGAAGCGATTTCGATGAAAAAAGTAGATATTGTGGATATTGCTGCATCACAGGAATATACTAATATAGTAAATAAAATAAATAATATATTAATTTGGCCGCTAGGTAACACAATGGCCGCATAAATACTTCCTGACTTCCAGAGCTAAATCTAATTTAACCGTTTCCGATGAAATGAACAAGGATGGATTACTCAGAAGGAGACAAATCGGAGTTATATTTGGCGACCAGATGGCGCATTAAATGCACAACTGGTTCTTGTATTTTCAACTAGAATGACGTTGCTTAAAAATTATAACCACAAGTATTATTCTATACAAAGGCAGTTCGTACTGTTGATAATTCTCTTATAAAAATTCAGAGTTCTTAAACCGATATTGATGATTTTATTTACGGTTACTCCTACAGGACCGTTATAATTCCAAAATGGCTTTATTATTATGATTTTTTTTTTCAAATTTGTTCATCCAAAGTGGAAGAATGTCTGCAAAAAATGGGACAAAATTTAAAATTGTTTGAAAAACGACATTGTAATTATCTTTCTTGTTTTAGACGAGATGTATACAAAATTGTGTCTGCATATGTGTGGTATTTGAATGAAACACAGTACTTATATAATTCAATATTGGTTTATTGATTTTTGATTAGTACTTTACATGTGTTCGCCTTCACAGTCTAACTGGTACTGCCCCTGATTCAGTTCAGCTTGTGAGAGAGAGAGAGAGTGATGAGAAAGCACATTCATGGTACATCAAGCATATCTTATTACATCTCCCCTTTCTCACCAAACATTTTTTTTTTTTTTCATTATGACTTATAAAATTCTGGCTTCCTGCTTATGCGCCCGGAACGTGTTTGGAAGTGATCTTGCTGCTTATAGGTTTCAGGGGTGGTAGGTTTTATATGAGTCTGCATAAGCCCAAGATCACCTTCTTGCTGAACGGATACTTTCCCTGTAGATGAATTTGACTCGCACTCTCTGTCCTTATCATCTAGGCAACTGGTGACAGTTTTTAACACCCGAATATTTAAAGATTTACGTAGTTGTTCTGTGTTCCTGCGTACTAAGTGATTGGTTTCTGTACGAACCACGTACGACCTAGATACATTACTTTGCGCTTCTACCCTAGATGATTCGCAAAACTTTCCCTTCTTATAGACCACATAATCCCCGGGACTTAGTTCAAGTTCTTTGCGATTGGCTGTTGCATCATAATAACGTTTCTGGGCAGCCTTCTTTTGATGCATTACATTCACTGCATCTTTGCCTGTTACCTATGGTCTTAGCTTCATTTTATTAATAGGAAGTTTAATACGTAGCAATCTGCTCATAAGCAGCTGCGAATGGTGTATAATTTATATAAGCGAGGTTTGTACTACGATTTACCGTATCCAATAGAGTAGAGTATACATCCATTCCACTTATTAGTGCCTTTCGTAAAATTGTTTTAGCTATATGAACGGCTTTCTCTGCCAATCCATTTGACTTAGGATAAAACGGACTCGAGAATATGAATTTGAACTCCCAATTTTTGGCAAATTGTGCACATTCATAGGAATTAAAGGGCTGATTGTCGCAGACCACTTCTTCTGGTATGCCATGAGTTGAACAAACTTCCTTCAATGCCTGTATCACACTTATTGCCGATTTTTTGCTCAATTCTCTCAGATTAAACCATTTGGAGAAGTAGTCTACCACAATAAGATAATTCTTTCCTTTGAATTCAAGAATGTCACACGCTACTTTTTGATATGGAACCTCTGGTATGCTATGGGGTAAAAGTTCGTGCTTACTGTTTGCAGCTCTAAATTTTTCGCAAATTGGACAGCGACTTATCGTGTTTTCAATGTCCCTGGACATATAAGGCCAATAAAAAAGACCTTTAGCGCGAGTAATTGTTTTGGTTATACCAAAATGATTCTCATGTATTGACTTCAAAGCATGACTGATCAATGCAGTCGGTACAAAAATTATATTCTCATAGAAAACTAACCCATTATCCTCATATATTCGATCTCTGATGTTGTAAAAGAACTTTAGAGTGTCTGGTACTTTACTTTTCGAATTCGGCCACCCTTTTTCATAGTAGTTTCTTAGCGCATTGAGAATGAAGTCTCTTTCAGTTTCTTTCACATAAAGCTCCTTTGTTTTATCCCCCAAGCTCACTGAATGTATGTATTCAGTTAGAATATCATTTAGGTTTATCTCAGTATCGTACCACAACTACGAGACAATAGGTCTGCAATATGCAGTTCCTTTCCGGGGACATAAACAATATCTAAATCGTACATTAAAAGCTTAATTTCCATCCTCTGTAATCGGGAAGAGTAGTTGGTGTCTAAGGATTTCTTCGAGATAACCACTAATGGTTTGTGATATGTGTGTATCACAATTTTTCTACCATATATGTAGTCGTGGAATTTCTTGCACGCAAATACTTATGCTAGAAGTTCTTTCTCGATTTGAGCGTAGCGAGTTTCAGCACTTGTAAGACATTTTGACGCATAGCAAATATGTTTTCCACCTTGCATAAGACAGCAGCCTAGCCCATCTTTAGAAGCATCTGCTTGTATGACAGTAGGTAGATTAGGATTAAATGTATGAAGAGTACTTGCATTTTCAATGGCATTTTTTAATGCCTGCAGGACTCTCGTATGGTGTGCATTCCAAACAAATAGTACATTCTTTCTTAACAGTGCTCTAAAGGGAGCAATTATGTGTGCCAAATTTTGGATGAATGGGCGAAGATAATTTACCGTTCCTAAAATCTTTTGCAACTCTCTTTGATTTTTTGCATCTTTTATTCCCTTTGGTTGTTAGTTTCATCTCTCACCATTTTTTTCTTTAAAGACCCTCAATCAGGCTTGAGAATAGTTTATAGACCTCGGCTTTGAGTACCCAAATAGCCCTACCCCAAAAAATCTGTTATGGTGTTCTTTGCTCGAGTCGCTTCGCTCGCGTCAAAGGCTTCTACTCTTAGTATTTTTAAGAATTTTTTTTTTTCGACTACCTATACAGAAAACCTAGATCAACCTGACTGCAATTGTAGACGCCATAGTTGATTCCTATTCAACATCCTTTACCCACCTCTCTCTCTTGTTCACTGCTACCAATGACCACCCAAAGGAGCTTGAAACTCCCTTATAATATAAAGTGTCCTTGTAATAAAAAATATCCTGGACACTGATAGTGTCCCTTCTGAAAAAATCTGGTCTCTCCGTCTATATATAAGATAATCTCTAACCTATACCTACTTATTACTGTCTTATTAGCGTACTTATTACCTTATTAGAGTACTACTACCGATTTTCTTTTTTCACAGGCGAAACTTAACAAGGATGTGCTTGGATGAATTTTGCAACACCCACTAAGTGAACAACACTAGGTGCATTCTTTCTATTTATTCACCTACATATAGAGAACTATCTCTAGCTAGATCTTGGACGCATCATATAATAACGCCAACTGAACCGCAGCATTGTTATTTCGCCATTCGTATATAAAAATATTATTAATCTTCATTTACTCTTGAGCAATTTGCTTCAGTAAATTCCCTTGCATGAGAGAACGAAGTACATAGAGCTACGAGTACTTACGTGCGTTTCTGAATGACACTCGAATACTTATAGATTTTAATTTTCTCTTTGTTATTTCTACCTCGTATTTTTTTTAATTAAAAAAAAAATTATTACCTTTTCTCTCCACAAAAACAATCCTTCTCTTACTTTAATTGGTTTTAAAATGCAACAGCAAATTTCAGTTGAAAGGATATGCATTTAATGGCGTTTTTTGGATTTCGCCAGGGATGTGTAATCTTCATAGATACTAATAGCCCGAGTGCTACTAGCATGCACGATTCGCAAACCTGAGTAATCGATGCCAGGAATACGCCTACCACTCTCCCCGCGGGACTGTCACAAGATATTACTTCGCGGGGCTGGTTAGCAGTTTATTCTATGCTTCTTGTGTCAGCTTCTTTGGCTGCTTCAGTTAGCTTAGCTTTTCTATTCTCCGCAGCTCTTTTTGTAGAGTTGTTACGAAGGAACATATTGCCATCCAATTCTCTTCCGACCGTTATCTCCGTTATATCTGACATAGTTGTCATCTGGATTCGTGTTAGTCCCTTTGACTCTTTTCTCTCACGTTCCAGCATTCTAATTGGTTCAAAATGATGATTACGCGTTCGCGTGCCATTGTAGCCGCATGTATGCGCGTATGTCCGCCTGTCTTTGCGTCTGCGTAAGAAGCCCTCTGGCTTCCATTCTGTTGCTTCTTGCGTTTTCTTCGCTCTCTTTTCTTTCTCGCTCTAGTCTCCTTAGCTCTTGGCATACATCCTTGGCATAAGAGCTCACTGCGTTCCACTTGTTTTCAAATTCTAGCATGTGATTAACTAAATTCTCCGGAGTTGGTGTTTCTCCCAATGCTGTTTGTGGTGCTTCTCTTTGTAGAAGGCAACGTGACCGTAAACAACCATGTCCCGTAAGCAGTTGTCTTAAATAGAAGTTATTTTCACCATGTCTGCGGTTTATCCAAGACTCTAAAGTCGGGATAAAACGGTAAGTCCATCGGCCCTTGGAAGAAAGACTCCAGCGTTGCTGCCACTCTATCAAACTTGTGCTTCTTTCTATAGCGTCCGGTTCCCCGTGAGTTTGTCGCCCCTCTTCCGCCAATATATTTTATATATTTATATTTATTATACATTTAATGGCGTGAAAACAAATGGTGGTAGATAAGTTTTCAAGGCAAAGAAAATAAGACACCACTTCATATAAGAGCTGAAATAGTGATCCAAGAAACGGTTTAAACCTGAAACATTTGAAAAAAATAAGGCAAATCCGTATCTCTTAATATACTGAGCTAATAATATACGCAGTGATAATGACTTCACAAAAGTCGTATTGGTCTACATCCACTGATCTACTTCACAAAAAGCCTTAAAAGGCTTTCTCCTTAAAAACCCCCTCAGATGTCATATTACAGCGAAAGTAGGCCAAAGAGTCGCAAGATTTCGGCATTCCGCGAATACTCGTATACCCTATCAAGCAACACGTCAAAAGCTACAAGGTCCTTTAGAGCTAGAAATAATACAGTGAAGATCGGATAAATGCCTGCTGATAAGAAGCTGTTTCACTTATGTGCTCCACCTTTTCAAGGACCTCTAGTTATATTAATTTAGCAACTCTCTTCGGTTAAATGAAGGGATTGGTAAGAAAAGTGTGCCTAGCAGGAAAATGGCACCCCAATATATAATACTTGGACACTTGCATCAGTAATTACGGATAAACAGAGAAGTCTTCTGCTGCCCTAATCCGAATTACCCGAAAAATTAATGTAGATGTGGTTTTTACTTATAACGAGTGTGCCATCTGCTGGTTTCTTTTTAAATTATTTTGACACTGACAGCTCCTTCGCACTCAAAAAATTTACAGAAAAACGGTATCATATCTCTGCGATACGAAATGAATAGATTTGCGGTTGAACAACGTTGGGAAATATTGACAATATTGTAACATAATGTAGCATAATAACTACGCCCCAAAAAGATGCAACACATTCCGAAGTGTCTTTTCATTCGAGGTTCGTGTCCACAGTAAGAGACGGATACGACGTCGCGGAATTAAGAGAGAATTATAACCGCAAGAGAATTATAACCGCAAGAGATTATTGGCTGTAGCTGTCATCTTGGAATTATTACATCAGAATTTTCTTGTTCCAGTGGTCGAAGAATTTGCTAGAAGTTTCTGGCTATCAGAAATGCGACTATATAAGGACAGATGGCGATCGAGGCAGGGCAGTTGGTTTTCGAACCACACGAAGAGATTGGAAAAGTGATAGTAGGCGAAGTTGTAATTTTGTGATAAATTGAAAGTTGAGAGTTAACAAGAAGAAATAATTAGTTTGGATTTGTGAATTAAGTAATTGAAAGGAGATAAAGTGATTTGAAAAGAAAGAGACCTTGTAAGGAGGAATTTGCGAAGAATAGTATAGTGTGAACTTGAATTGTTCTATAGACTAGAAAATAAAGAATTAATCTCACAGAATAGCGTTTTATCTACTCGAGCCGTAGCCCGCATATTACAATATATTTCCAAAATAAGTGCTGTGTTTCAATCATTTATTCGGACGAGGCATATTTTCATCTCGGCGGCTGTGTAAACAAGCAAAACTGCCATTTTTGGGCTCTGAGAACGCACACGTAGTTGTAGAGAAGCGAATGCATCCTCGGCGTGTGACTGTTTGGTGTGGTTTATGGAATGGCTGCATTATTGGCCCATTTTTCTTTTTCTGAAGATGTAGATGAAGAGACATGATAACCGATTTTTTTTGCCTGAAACTAAGGAAATGAACTTGGACGATGGCCGACCCTTTAATTTACTTATTGTTCTTACAGCTAAGATGGATCGCACCTCGCGTTTCGTCTATTGTGTCCCCTGCTAATACCCAAGTGTGTGAATATTCCTAATTAGATCACCCCCCCGTTTCCTTATTTCTTTCAGAATAAGGTTCGATAGAACTGTGCTTCAACCTAGTTAAAGCAATAATCTTTAATCTCAGAGCGCCTCCTACAATCGAATTTCCCTAACAAATCTTAGTTGTAGGTGTGGGGCTAAGGACGACAAATCTTCTTCTGATATCTAGTGCATACCTAGACTTCTGAATCTCTTGAATATGTTTCAAGGTTTCCCAAAACGGCATGAGTCTTCCTCTCGCTCCCTGCGGTATTACATTAGTGTGCTGTGCCATGTTAGGAAACTTTTCAGGATGCGAGGCGTATTTTTGTTTAAGTTGTGTGGTTTCCGAGGACTTTTTTCGCCTGCCTCAAACCTTGAAGGTTTGTCCGAGTCCTAACCCTTTTCCCTTTCTAGCTGTAGTTCTCCTTTGAGGATATGCTCCTCTACACCGGTGAGGGCTCAAGTTCTATAAATTGCTCTGCTGGCAATGTTCTTTCAAGTCTAGCTGCTTCTTCATCCCCCTCGATCCCTCTTGTTCCATTATAGTAATGCTTTTAAGTACTTTTTGTAAATATCTATCGTTTAGAGCCAAGAATTTCTAATATAAAAACATACAATACAGTCACAATCCATCTGGAACGGATCTTATGATACAATAACTCTCATCTTTTTACTCACCTCTAATAAAGTGAGCTTAACGTAGCGACTATACAAATAATATTTCTGCGATTTTTAAGAAATTTGATCACAAAACTATTATTACATCTTTTTCTTAGCAGAAAGTGGGTGTGGCTCCCAAAATTTGTAACCGAAGTTCACGGATTCTGATGGGATATTGACAATAAAACTAAATCATCACCGTGAATAGCTTTGAACATTTTTTTCTTTTTTTTAAAAACAAAATGCCCCAAAAACTGGGTGTGGCCTTGTATAATGTATTGGAAAAATGTAGAGAAAGTCAACTTCAGGAAATTAGGCATAGAGTAAAACGGAAACTGCAGATTCTTCAGGGACGTTGAAGAAACCCCAGGGCATCCACTTAAAGAATGTGGAGCTTTGATCAACAAAAGAAGGAATTACCTGGATAAATACCGACTATCAGAAGAAGATCTACCATTGGCGGATCCACTCAAGATACTCCGGTTCATCAATGCAATTGAACTGAATCAAGTATATCATCGACTTTAGCTCCAAGTCGGAGGAGCACAATAAATCTATAAAGGTCGTACACCCCTACAATTAATCTGCAATCTACAAGTTAAAGTCTACATATGTTACCTTGACAATATTTGTCAGTTTCTAGTAAAAATATTGAGAAAAACATTTTTTATAAAGTGTGCGTGTCTGTGGGCTGATTCTACAATTTTGTACACTTATAGTGCTTCAGATTTTGGTCTTAACTTTATGTTCCTAGCTGCAAATATAAGGCCGAAAAAGTGGTGACATACTGACGGGCGGACGGACATAAACTATGTATCAAACATACAAACCATGTATCAACCTTAATATACCATTGGTAGGGTATAAACAACGACAATGATTCCGACCAAATGTCCACCACAGTGAACGTCCTAAAGTTATTATGTTACTCTAAATTGTATTTATATGAACAATAAAAAGATTTTTCCGACTTATTAGGGCCTCGAAAGGTCAAAGGGATCTACTAAATCTATTTGTAAGTCCTAATCCTTTCAGTAATTTCATATTTAGAAATTCCTGGAAAAGTAGATTACTTGAAGGTCTTACCGTTTTCCATATAATCAGCAAACAATTTATTTATTCAAATGCTTTTAGGCCTTAAAACAAACAATAGCAATTACATTACCCTAGGATCAGACATAGTTAATTACGGTACCATCGTCTCCTGGAACATCCATCAATTCTACATTAGTGACATCGAACACTAATTCACAAACAATTTAGAAGCGTTTGTCATTAACCGAAACCAAATCACCACTCACTCACTCATAACAAGCCCTGACATTAACCCTAGAGCTAAGCTTATTTGTTCTGTCATACAGCATTTGCTGTCGGCGCGGGAACAAACAATGCTAATGGATTACTTTCCGATTGTCAGCGTTAAGTTAACCCCAAAAGATGTCAATAAATTATCGCATAATTTTAATTAAACAAATGGTGAATCCATGTAATGTGATGCCTTTCCATCACTCAGCGATTCCAGACAGAGGCAAAGTGTCCCCTTTGGGGTCAATTAAATCCGAAACATGTTATCATCCAAAAAAAGAAAAAGAAACACAGATAAGATGAATATAGAGAAGAAGTGGAATACGATGGACGAACAAACATAAATCCAATTTTAGTTGGACTCCACCATCATAGGGTCTATATTTATATTTTCATCACCATTGTCATCGTCATTATTTAGTCCATGTGCACATAAAGTTTACCAGGGGTATCTACTGCTCAGCTCATAGAGTTAATCAAACAGAGGGTTAAACAACCGCACTTGCATACAATATCATTTCGCCGAAGCAGTTTGTTCCCGTACTCAGAGTCGTTATCATCCCTTAGTAGTTAACCTTGTACCCACCAAGAAGGTGGAGGCTTCAAATTTCACTGGAACTGCTGCTACACGGTTGATGAAGATGATGATGATGATGATGCGCTGCTGATGGGTTTTCATCCCTAAGTGGTTTCGATTTACCCCCGCATTGCAGCAAAGAAGAAAATATTAAAGGGTATATTAAGCATTTTTGTCGAGGGTAGCTGCTCCCTCGTAACTATGTCCAAAATAATTTACTTATCCAGTTACGAAAATGGGGTAATTATACATACTACACATGGGCTTTGTTGTCCGAAATGTATAAAAATCGAGCGAGGGTTGACGGTTTATGTTGATTCCATTAGACAGCGGGATGGGTAGGTAGTGCTTTGGAATTTATAAGAACTGCTAGAAATTGGCAATCATTTATGCTCGAACAAATTAGATAAGATAAAGTAAATTTCTTTAATTCCATTATTTGCTGGTTCCATAGTTTCAGATGTTGTTAAGTAGATACTAGCGAGATACGGAATCAAAGTCGGCAGGAACGATGTGTTTCCCTTGTAATAACACCAAAGGCAGTTATCTTAAAGGATTAGTCGTAGGAGATGCCAATTCATTCACCGATCACCTCATACTCTCACTTTGAGATCGTGCGTCCCGATAGCTGCTTTTTATATTACCTCATTGCCAAAATCTTCAACGATGCGCGGTGGTAAAAAATGCTAGTCTAGCCGAACATAATTCAAATTTGTTGCTACTCCAAAATAAAAATAAAAAGTTACTTTTATGTTCAAAAATAGTCAATATATGTATAAATATATTATACACAAATATTTTGGCCCACCCTGTTAAAATAACGGTACTAGGAAGGAAAAGTGCAAGCTAATGTAAACTAAAAATGTATTTAAATATAATAAATTAATCATTAAACAATTATTTCGAAATATTTTGTTTAACAAATAAACATTTGATAAACCTGAGCAAAAACTTAAATTTGGTTAAGCCTACAGTGTTATCACCTAACAGCGTCCAGTCAGATTTTATATTTTTTGTACGCATTTCATATATACTTCCATTAAAAAAAGTGGCAAGCAAAAACAGAAGATAAAAAAAAATTTCTTCATAAATAAAAGAAGAGCATTCAAGACAAATTTCAAATTCAACTTGGATTGCTTGTCGATGTGCCGAAACCGGGAAGTGAGACAACAAATGATGGCAATACTGCTCATCCTTCTTTTAGAAGTGCTTCACAATCATCATCTAAAGGGAGTCTTTTTTTTAGAGGTTTGTTTTTCGAATTGGCAATACTTTTTTCAGCGAAAGCCAATTTGACAGCTGACAGCTGATTTGTACTCAGTTTGGTTGACCATATTACCATGAATAGACTTACAGCAGACCAACGCTTGAAAATTGTGCAAATTTATTTCAAAAATTATGGTTCAGTTCGCGAAACTTACCGTGAAATCTTTTTTTTTTTTTTTATCACAATATTTTGTTCTACGTCAACAAGCAAAGTTGCCTCATTTGGAGTGAAGAAAATCCACAAGCTTTATGGGCTAGTGGGATCATTCGTCCATATTTCTTCAAAAATTATGCCGGCCAGAACTTCAATGGAGAGCGCTATAGATCCATGGCTACTGACTTTTCGTTTTCCAATCGAATGGCATTAATGTGGAAGAGCGATATGTCGCCTCAGTTGCTCGAAAAAGTGGTCGAAAATTTGACTTCCGTATTGCGCTTTATTTGAGCCAGCCGCGGCACCCATATGCCCGAAATCGTATTTAAATTCTAATGGCATAAAATTACCTTTCCAATAAGGCCAATACCATGGCCATTACCACAACTTTTATTTGTTTTATTTAATTTTAAATGTCTGTACCTCCTAAAAACACCCTTTATAACTGGGTTGAATGTTGAGCTTATTAGTGCTTTTTCGACAATACTGCACACAATATCTAGCGGTTTTGAGATTAACATTGAAAACTTTACTAGCCATTGCAAGAAAATCGCAGAATTATATGTATGTCAGTATATATCCATGGCCTGTTACTGTGCGCAAGATACTAATTCGTGGACCAGACGTAGTTCAAAACACAATTGTCCCTATTGGGCAATTTACAGATAATTCATAACAAGCACACTAATTCTTTATGGACTTTGCAGCGGCTTTTGTAAATGCTGTCAAGGAATGATAGACCATGGTAGTTGGCTACCTCATTATGATCTTATGGGTCAGTATTTGTACCAGGAGAGTTGCAGTGAATTGCAATGGCTAGCTTCCACCAATTTTTGATTGACGTTACTGCTGTAAGTCGGTCTATTATATTTGTAAAATACTCCCGCTGTTTCGAGTAACACAAAGCTTTATATTTGTTGAACTCCCGGTAGTTTTTCCTGGAAATATCAAGGTCAGAAATATTTCTTTAAATTTTTTGGATGCATAAAAACAGTTTTTCTAGCTACGTGAGATGCTAGATCGAACCAAGTTTTTTTGGGTTCAAAGTATATATAATGTTTACTGATGGTACTGTTTGCAGCATATAAGCATTCCTTCATTGCAAGACATCGCTCTTCAATTGAGTCTTTCGAAGCTATTATCTGTTGAATATCCACTTGCTCCATTCTTCACGTTAAAGTCGCCTACCTAAATCTAGTTCATCGAAAAATTTCTTAAGTTTTTCAAAACCTGGTATGAGGTTAAGAAAAGACCCTGCGAAAGATCCTCTTATAATAAAATTATAATAATTCAACATAACATTTGACAGGCATTTAGAGTTGGTCGAAGCTTGATCTTGACATTTACGTTGATTCACTCTAACTGAGTTCACTTTATGCTGGTAATTCTCGATCTCCATCGACAAATCACTCCTTCTGGGCTGCATTTATAACAATGTTTTCTTTCAATATTTAAGCTGACGTCTGCTTGGAGCAAATACTTTTTAATCTACCGCAGGTGAAACTTCTCCTCTCTTTCACTGTGCGTCAGGTCCTTATTAATGTAAATTCCAGTGTTTTTAAGACACTGTGTTGAGGATAACAAAGAGCTAACTTAGCTCACATAGTTTGCTGATCCAGCTTTTCTGGGGCTTTTTGTTGTCACAGCTAATTTTTCTTTGAATGGAACCGTAAATAAGCAAAATTGTCGATTCTATTCAGCCCGCAACACTTCAAAAAGTGTTATGCCGCCTGTTTTTTTTTTTTTTCTTCTTCTTTTTTTTTAAAAAAAATGCAATTCTAATCTGGTCCCTTAAGTCGACTTGTTCTCCCGTTCGAACCTAGAAGGAGGCAGCGTTGTAGTAGCCTTAGTCGACTTGCTTTTTTTTTACATATAATTTGCGAGCGCCAAAAGGGATATGAATACCCTTATACTATTTTAGGGCATGAGCCTTTGTAGACAGTGAGAGAGAAAGAAAGATTGGTGCAATTGTTTGAAACTCAGGTGGTATTAAGTTTAAGTAAACTCCAAGGGTGGCATCCAGATAACTGGGGATTATTTTTGACTTGTTGTTATTGTCGTTGCTTATGATTCACAGTATTTTTTTCAGTCCCCCTGATGTCATCGTCCCTTGACATAAGCTTTCGCAATTTATCAACTTTTTTATTTATTTCATGTGAAATAAATAGATGATTCTTGAAATGAGGATTTGAATCATAAACCTGCAGCATGACAAGCGATAATGCTACCACTACACAAGTTCACTTTCACGAAGGCGCACTTGCGCTTTCGGATGAAACAGCAGAGTCTGTGATCCGCGCGATCGTCGCCTTCTTTCGCTTTTTCTTCTGCTGGTTCTTAGTTAGGAGTATTGTCAACGCAAAACTGGGTAGGGCATCGGCCAGAAGATCTGTAAGCAGAGGAACCCCGCAAGGGTGTCCTATCCTCTCTTTTTTTTGGAATTTCGTAGTAAATTAACTTCTGGTAATCCTGGGGGCTGAGGATTGCACAGTGATCGCTTATGCAGACGACGTTGCTATAGTTGTCTCGGGGAAGCACCTAAATACTTTAAAAGAGCTCCTACAAAACACTTTAAATAAGCTATTTAAATTGACAACTAGGTGTGATTTGGGTGCGAAATATCTGGGTATTATTTTGGATAGGAAATTTAGCTGGAAATCCAATATACAACAAATAGCTAGGAATTACTCACTGGCTCTACATCTTGATTACGATAAAGCTACAAACCTCAGCAAACTAAGCAAAGTCCTAGGAGCAACTTGTCTGCATGTAAGTGAAGAACTGAGATTGACTCCGTTTACAGCACTGGATATTCTGTTTCATTTGACACCCCTCGACATTTCTGGCACAACAACATTGGTTAATGCATTTTGAAAAATTTCAAAATTCTTCCAGAAAACATCTACTACACACAACCCAAGTTAAACTTTGGTAGGAATTTTAAAGTCACCATCTATTCCAGGTCTTGCTGGGACGAAGATAAATTTATAGAATATATGTCCATTCATATTTAGACGGACGGTTCAAAAACTAACGACGGGGTAGGTGGAGATGTTTTCTCCGATAGTCTTAATCTTCGCCTCTCTTTCAAATCATTGTAGCATGTTCTAAGCGAAAATAATGGCAATTAAGGAAGTCTTATCCTGGCTAAACGTCGTATCAACGCATCAACGTCATATCTATCATATGCATCTTTTCGGATTGCCAGGCAGCAATCAAGTCCTTGTAATTGTGTTCCCTAAACTCAATAACAGGCGATCGTCTCTAATAGAGATAGCAAAGCAGTTTAATACACATTTGCTGGGTGCCAGGGCATAAGAATATCACAGGGAACTGTAAGGCTGGTGAACTCACCAGATATGGAACTATGGAATGTACCATTCTACCGGGTGCATCGATTGCTACATGTAAACTCAAATTAAATAGCGAATCTTAGGTGAACGCGCGTTGCAACGTGTTTACCGACAAAACAGATTTGGCCTAAGCTGGACCTGAAACACTCTTAGATTCTGATTTCTCTCAACAGACTGCATACCAGCGCCACAATAGGTGTTATTACTAGGCATTGTCAAATAGGCAAGCCCGCTACAAGGCTTGGCGTTTACTCCAATGATTTCTGTAGAAGCTGCATGGACGAGGAGGAGGAGGAAACTATTCTTCTTTTGTACATGTTCAGCTCTCTTCCATAAAAGAAAACTTCACTATTCAATGGCGATCCTACAAATATGGATATCAAATGCCTTCTTCGCTTAATCAGAAGCTCCAAATGGTTTGATTAAGTAGGTTGGAGACATTTTTCATGATCCATGTGGTATCACAATGGACCTACTACTGGTCTATGTATGTTGGCGTTAATAGCTGGCAGCCACTTCAACCTAACCTAACCTAGTCAGGGGTCCATAGAAGATGCTGCTTCTGGGGCTCATTTAAACCTTTTAATTTCCCTAGTTATTATATAACCAGTTGGACCTTTCTGGTAGTATCTTTATCTTTTGACTTAAAAACGCGTCTGTGAGCGAGCTCCACCTCCAATAGTCCTCCTCTTCGATAGCTTACAACCTCAACGCCCGGGTAAGCACCATAACTCCGGTTACATTCTATTGTCTGTGCCACCTGGTATTCCATTCGTGGTGCCTTCATACTAAATTCAATTATTTTATCGTTAGAGTCAAGACGTGTGTAATAGGTGTAAATGGTTTCTTTTATATTTGCATAGATAAAAGGTCGGTACGACGTAAGCAACAGAGTCAGGTTTTATTGTATATTTTCGTGGATATTGAACCAAAACCTACCGATGTACTAATTTTTCAATACACACCGCCATTGAAACATTCAAATGTCTGTCTTCATCGTTCTTCCGCACCAAATCCGTTGGATGAAAAAAATTAGTATCTATAAGTACTTACTGGTAACGTAGCTCTTATGTAAATATTCTTCTCTAACGGCTTTATTGTTGATTGACATATTTTAACATAACATCTTCAATCTGCTTACTAAATGCTTAAATATTTTTTAATAGGTATTTATTCAAATACATGAAAATACTAGAAGTATTATAGTTAATGGAAATTTTACCAGAAATATTTACTACCGAATTTTGAAATCTACACGTATTTATGAGCGTCATTTATACACTCGACAGTTGTTGCCCATCATCTATCGACGACCAGAACGTGCGTATTGCCTTGGAATAAATCCTTCATAAAAATGTGACATCCATACATACGAGTACTTACCCACCGAAGACTTGAGAACATTTTTGTACGTACGTTGGGATGAAGCTCAAAAATTAAAGTTTTCTGTTCCACGTTATCCACTTTTAATTGCAATGCTTTGAATTTTTCACAATAATCCTATAAAGCTAGCAACTCCCTTATTCTTACCTTCAACTCTTCTATTACTCACCGTTTATCTTCTGCTTACCCTTTAACAAGAATTTCTGTTTGAATGCCAGTTTCCCACATTCCTACACCAGTGACACTCCTTGTTTTTTTTTTTTTTCTTTTCTAACAAAATTCCATTTAAAATATTCCACACATGCTGAGGGTTATTTTGGCCAAACAATTTATGTGCGGCACACACACACACGTATTTACCTACCTCTTTCCTTCCAACAGTACAATCTAGTATCCTATAACCGTTTAAGGCATATAATATCCCAATCATAACACAATGTAACCAAGAAAACGCGCAAATCCCTCTAGGGGTAACAAAAAAAAAAAAAAAACAGACACACAAACCCCCTTAGCTCTCAATCGAAAAAGGATTGTTTTGAGCGCTTCCCTAAATCCTCGGGCATTAAAGATGCTGAACACAAATATACAAACATTAAACGGCCAAAGGAGACAAATAAAAATGCGTATTTATGATATATTTTCAACCGAATTCGGGGATTTCATTGCGTACCCTGTGATTCGAATCTTTATTTTTTTTTTTCAGTTACTCTTCCCCCGACAAAAGTAAAACAAAACCCCACATGCACCCTCTTTAGAAACAGGAAAGGAAATTAAAAATTATTTACTAACTTTATTTTATACAGTTTTGTTGGTTTTTTCCTGGGTTTCTCTTCTTTGATATACAAATGTCTTTCGGTTTAAACTAAATTTTATTAAAATTGTTGGTTTTTTTTTTCTTTGAATATAAATATTTGTTTTCTTCTTGTTTTTACTTAATTTTCGATAATTGATAATATTAGTGTTATATTTAATTAATTTTTCCTTCTTTTTTTTTTTAAATAAATAAACTAAATTCTCTAGAGATTTTTTATACAGTTGCAATTTTATTTAAATATACAGTTTTTTGTTTAATTGTTTAGGTTTTTTTTAATTATATATTTTTATTAACTAGATTTATTTATAAACATTTTTTTCTTGTAACAATTTATTTTTAGCTGTTGGGGCAAAGAGCTTGGGAAATATGTAAATTATTTTTCTCTTCAAGATTGTTTTTTAAGCGAAATTTTTTTCAAGTGCATAGAATTGTTGTAGTTATGTTTAGGTATATCAAACTAAATAAGGATCTATAAATCTTCTTGCTTTGGTGCCATAAAAGTTTGCTAAATACTTATGCCTGTTCGAGAAAGTTGTGACATTTTTGGTCGCCAAATATTTCTACATTCCGTCAAGGTAAGGGCTACAAAATGTCAGTTTTTTATGTAGGACTTCAGGACCTTAAGACTTGCCTAATCATTCTTTTTTTTCTTGTCACATCATTCTACACATTTTCTTCTTAATCTATCAATTCCTCTGGACTGGATAACGTCCACCTAAGATGTTGTAAACCATGCGAAGCTCAGACGCGTACTTGTAGTGCCTAATATGGACATTAGATAGCATTACAAAGTAGATTTGTGTGTATGAATTGAACTCCTAAAAAATGCATCAGGACCCCTAAGACCATTTCCACTTGCGCCTCATGCCCTTTCGGCATTTGGTATGCGTTAGGCGCATATCGAAAGAGGAAATGACTGAGGTGGAGACTTGGTTAGATGGTCAAAACTACTAGTACTACGAAGGCTGCGCAGCATGGAGAGTAATCTAGCACATAATATACGGTCGAAAAAATTCGGATCGTACATAGGGGAATGTGGGGCAAAATGGAACAATCCTAATAAAATATTTACTGTAAGCGACATCACGGATAAAACTATTACGGTCAAAACTACTAGTACTACGAAGGCTGTGCGAAAAAAGTCGAATCGTATATAGGGGGATGTGGGGTAAAAAAGGACAAACTTAATAAAATATTTACTGGAAACAATATCAGGGTTAAAAGAAAACCTTCTGTTTTTTTGTGCATGGCAAATAAGATATTTTCTCTGTTTTCTGCGCCATACCACATAAAAGCCTAGGTTGGGATTTCACATCCCTGCCATATGACATCTGTCAAATCCGTCGTCATCCATAGTGGCAGGTAGTTACTACAATTTTACGATATGGATCGTTTAACCACTGCTCAATGCATTCAAATTGTTGTATTTTGCTACAAAAATAACAGTTCTGTAATATCTGTGTATCTGTTGACGCCGTTTTTTCGAACAAAGTCTTCTTCAGCTACATATGTACTCGGCAGCTACGTAAGCAAACAAAATTGTAGAATTTGGGATTCTAAAACTCCAAATATGATCGTTGAGAGGGCATTGCATTCACCATGGATGATAGTTTGGTGCTCGGCGTACTCGTAGACTGCCGGCGTGATCGGTTCGTTTTTTTTACACGTGAATTTTACAGTGAATTCTTTACGCTATGGTCAAATGATAACCAACTTTTTTTTATCCTCAGATTGAAGACATTGATGTGAGCAAAAAATAAATATACACACGGCCTGTAGATATTTCAGCACAAGAGCATGTTTTTTTTAGTGAGTACGAGGGGTGTTTGAAAAGTTTTGAGTCTAACAGAAAAACAAGTATTTTTTTCAGTAAATTTAGTTTTATTTTTCAACATAATTTAATTTTAATTCGATACACTACTTCCAGAGCTCTAACCTCTTTAATCCATCCAAATAGTGTTTGGCGTCGTGATCTGTAAAGTAGGCGTCTACGGATGCGATGATCATCTCGTTCGTCGATGCATTACTTGTGTGAAAACCGTACATACAGCTTTTATAGTTTAGCAGATAGAAGGTGGTGACAGGTGAATGGACAGACGGACAGATGAGCTAGAGAGTTCAATAGGGTTCCGTCGCAGTGGGCCAAGTTTGGTGCAAGTGGTATATCACTTGAACCGCAAATCGTGAATTTTTTCCACGATGATCACCAAAGTGTAAGAGCGTGTTTTTGGTCCAAAGGGGGCAATCTCTCGTGTTTAATTCTTCAAGTAAAATATGGTGAACGCGTTCCTTCGATATGCCTACAGCCTCTGACACCTTAATTCGACGGTAATCCACTGCCATTTTTAATTTGCGCAGACGTATTGCGTTTCATGGATAAATTCGAATACATTGATAAAAAAACGACTGTCAAACAACAACTGAACGTCCGAAATAACTGACATTTTCAGAAGTGTCTTTCAAAGCATTTATAAGTGTAGTACTAGAATAGTTTTGACGTGAATTTAAAAGTCACGCCAATTTATGGCTCCCACGGAAAATCAGAAGAAAAAGTACAGCATAACACTTTTAGATGACAAATTTGAAAATAACAGTTAAAATTAAAAGAGTTTTCAGTTTATAGAGCTGTAGCTTGTTAGCAGTTCTTCAAATCACGGAAATCGTATATTCACTTACAAAGAAAGTCTCCTAGTTGTAATAGTTCTACAGTTATAGTGTAGTATTACCAGAAGAATGCAAGCAGCACTATCGATTGTCATATGTTTCATTTGTGACCGCTTCTGGGCCGAACTTACCATGAACTCACTATTCTCCTCTG
This sequence comes from Pocota personata, assembly GCA_963082735.1. Taxonomy (NCBI): domain Eukaryota; kingdom Metazoa; phylum Arthropoda; class Insecta; order Diptera; family Syrphidae; genus Pocota; species Pocota personata. The sequence continues at coordinate 40,626,072 of OY720429.1, read as the reverse complement.
TGGAAAGATTCATAGTTTGAGGAGTACCAATCCTTTAGCGAACGCCAGGTAGGCATACTGAATCAGCACTCAACGATTTAGTAACCAGAATTGAAGCTTCCATCAACAGTAAAGGGTTCCGTCTCGTCGCCTTTCTAGTCATTAAAGGAACATTCAGTAACACTTCATATGAATCAACTAAACGTACTCGTATCTTTAGGAATATGAATCCCACGCTTACTACTCGAAACAGCCTACTTCTGTCTCTAAAAAACAAAGGGATTGAGGTCATTCGTCACGCCGACTACGTAGCATACATCTTCAAAGGTAAATATAGATTACTGCAATGTGCGGTATGAGTATCTGAGGTTCAGAAATGGTGCACCAATGAAGTTCACTTTGTAAACCCAAAAATAGGCAACTATCATAAATTGCGGAGGCAATCGACAACTAATTAACGGAAAAAGAAATCTAAACCTTCTCATTTGCCCCTCCATATATGACGAAACTGTTCAGTTCTCACAAGAAGCAGAATTCCTCAGTGTCATCGTGGACTGTAATTTGTCTTTGATTCCTTATATTGATTGAATCATCGAAAAAGCCAATCGATCACTATGAATCTGTAGCCGCACATGTGGCAGAAACTTGGGACTAAGTCCTAAAATGATACCTCAAATGTAAACCTTGGTCGTCAGGCATATGTACCTCAGCATACTCGTACGCAGCAGTAGTTTGGTGGACAAATACTAAGGAAGTCACTATAACTAAGAAGCTGTCTACGCTCCAGCCCTACCGCATATCTCAACGCTATTCTGCGTTTCGCTAAAGTGCATTCATATAGAGATAGAAGCCAGGCTTAGACTGCAGAGTTAGTCTTCTTAATTCTCTGCAAAAAAAAATAGTAGATTTAGCATACCATTGGACGAAATGCTTCCCAGTTATTGCTACAAGTGGAATTACTGAGGAGTCATACCCATACCAGTAAATGCTGGGAAAAGTTCAAACCCCATCCATCAGAATGGAACATATAGCTTCAAAATGGGCAGTGGATCTGGGCCTGGTAAGTCGTTTGGCGCTAAAATTTCAGTTAGCTCAGACATACATTTAACCACGTTTCAGGCAGAAATATTTGCCACCGATCAGTGCGTAAGTTTAAACTTGTAATCGAATACCCGTGCCAAAACCATTTTGATCTTCTCTGATAGGTAGGCCGTTGGACGATATAAAAAATTGCCACGACAAAATTGAAGATAGCTCTGGAGACAGTCAAAATGCTTCTAAAACTAAAAAAGAAAAACTTGGTCATACTATACTGGAGCCCTGCACACAAAGGCCACACAGGCCACGAAATGGCCGACTCACTGCGATGCTGAGATAGTAAACGCGAATGTAATTACGGGTACATTGTAGATCTAAAAATTGATAAGGCAATGCGACTTGTCGATTTTTTTTCACTGCCAAATATAATAGTAGCACTAGATTCATCTACTAACCATATTAGCTGATGAAATTGCTGTCAACGATAGGAAATATTCCTTTGTACAATACATACTCATTGTAGGAAAGTGTAGGATCTATCAAATAAATGGATAAATATCTTTCACCCAGAAAGGAAGTTTAACATCGAAGCAACTGCAAGAAAGTACTACGTACTACAGCGATCGAGTCTGTCTCCAGTTCTTTGAAATCTAATACCGACCATAAGAAGCACAAAGGCTAAAATGCAACTTGATCGTGATGATGACATCAGGAGGACGGAAAAAAATACTGTGAATCACAAGCAACGACAATAATAGCGAAAACAAACAAAATACTTCCCAGTTATCTGGACAGCCACCCTTGGAGATTACAGAAACTTAATACCACCTGAGTTTCAAACTACACCACTCTGTATTTCTCTCTGTCTCTTCCCCTTTCCACAAAACTCACGTGTTCTAAAAATTAGTACAAGGCTATTCATATCCCCTTTAACACGTGCAAATTATATATAAAAAAAAGGAATTGAACAACTTCATCTGCACAGTATCGCTGCAAAACATATGCAATATAATGATCTCATAAGTCCAGGAAAGTGCTGTAATAAGAAGGTAAGGGACCCGTGTTCCGGTTTGAACCTATAGAAATACGGTCACCCTAATTACAACTCAAAAACTCTTCGCGATGAGAAGAATCTAATTACGTATTTGGAAGCAGCATACAATTATTCTTTACACCTTACATTTTTCTTGGGACAGAAAGAAATCATTCAAAACGTGACATTTTTGCAGAAGTTATCGTGATACGTGAACGAAAAGGCGAAAGGCAACGTCACAGACAGACAAACACACAGTCACACAGACGAATACATTTATTTATATTTTTATTTAAATAATAATTTATTGACATAATCACTTTACTTCCATGGATGGGGATAGTCGCACACTGTTTCACATGGATTTAAGTTAATTCGAAAACTTCAAACTTCTTGCGCTGCCTCCAAATATTTTTCGATTTTGGTGAATCTATTTTCTGCGATATTAAACAAAGTTTACAATCAAAATTTTCATTCGAATTTGTCCACAAATAGTACATATATATATGTATATACATACCTATATATTGATTGAGTGGAAATAGACTGTTGCAAGTTTTGGTGCCGAGAAATTTTATGTGTTAAAGAGATAATTTCAAAATTTTATACAGAAATTTGTTATAAAAATGCTATTCTGCTCAGAAAGGCTGAGATAAAGCTATTGCCACTGGAAGTTTTACCTTATATAGAAAATTTCGTTATATGGGAGTTCGTTATAAGGAGGTTTCACTGTATTTTGGCTTCCTTAACGTACTGTGTTTTTCTTTTGCTATTCCATTTTACCCCAACTTCCCTTGCATAGTATAAAAATATCTGTCGGCATTTCTGTTTGTATAAAATCTCTAATTTCGAGTACCTACCGCCCGCTAAACGAAATACAAAGCGGTTTTCGCTATCATACAGTTTATTAAGGAAGGTTTAGGGTAGGTAATGCACTACTCTGTGTCTTTAGGAAGCCGAGCAGAAAAAAATGTTTCAGTAAATAGTTTATATCTGCCCTAAGTTTGGGAACATGGACACATTTTCTACAGGTAACCCTGTATAGCGAACCTTAAACTTAAGACCCGATTACATCGCCAAGACGAAACTGCATACTAACAGGCGAAAGAGTGTTGTTAAATATTTTCCTTCAGACCGTGTTGTAAAGGATGTCCCAAAATTCGCGCAAAATTTGAATTTTGCGCCATTTGTGCGGTAAAGTGTTACCAAACGAAAAATAAAGACAGCGTGACGGCTGACAGTTCAGGGTTATTAAAAATGGAGTGCTACACAAAGGAACAACGTGCTTTCATTGTTGAGCAATATTTGGCACCAACAGTTCGCAATTTCCATACAAAATATGGTCGGAATAGTGATTTACCTTCATCAACTGCGAAGGGATTAATTCAAAAATTCAAGGAGACTGGATCAATTAGTGATATTAGATACTCCGATCGTCCTTCAACAAGTCGTTCAACACAAAACATTGAAGCAGTTCGTGAGAGTGTTGTTGAGAGTCATCAACAACATCAATTCGGCACCGTGGTCAAGTATTGGACATTTCGAGAAGGTTTGCATCTTCATGCACACAAAGTGCAATTGACTCAAAAACTGAAGCCTACTGAACACAGCGAAGAGAGTTCGTTGAATGGATTATGGAACAACAACAAGTGGATGCTGATTTTTCCAACAAAATCGTCTTCAGCGATGAGGCTCATTTTCATCTTGATGGCTTTGTTAATCATCAAAATTGGCGAATTTGGGGTTCAGAAAATTCATGAGTGCTTGTTGTGAAACAAATGCATCCACAACGTGTCACTGTTTGGTGCGGATTTTGGACTGTAGACATCATCGGACCATTCTTCTTTGAAAATGCGGCTGGTCAGGCAATAACAGTTAATGATGGTCGCTATAGCGACATGCTAATTCAGTTGCTTGTACCTAAATTGCAAGGTATGGATGTGGCTGATATGTGGTTTCAACACGACGGTGCCGCATGCCATACAACCCGAGAAACAATCCAATTACTGCATGAGAATTAGCCGCCCCGATCATGCGATTTAACGCTGTTGGACTTTTCTCTTTGGGTTTTTTGAAGTCTAAGGTTTATGCCATAAGCCCACAACCACCCACGGCTTGAAGCAGCAAACTGAGCGCTGTATCAACGAAATACAGCCACATTTGTGGAAAACAGTCATCTCAAATTTCGACAAAAGAGTGCGTATGTGCCAGCAAGGCCGTGCTGGCCATTTACCCGATATACTATTATACATATACACTTTATGAATCAATAAAACATTTACAATTTTTAATTAAAAACCAGTCTTTTCTATCAAAATTACTTCTTGCATGAATTTTGGGACACCCTTTATTATGTTCTTTTTTTTGTTAAGCCATTTTGGGCCAGTAATATACGTATGAAACGAACTTTTTAAACTTAGGTTCGATTTTTTATCGTTATGGAGTTTTTACGGTTATGATTTTTATGTTTTTTGATCTCTTTATTTAGGCTCGATCTTCTAAAAATGTGTAAAAATTTTTTTCCATTTGAAAAAAAAAAAATATTTAGTGTTTGAGACTCAGGAGTCTAGAACAGTAGTTTTCAACCTTCATGAAGCTATGAAGCCCATTAAAAAGGAATCGAATTTTATGGGACTCTAATAAAGAATGGAGGGCATAATTTAGAAGCTTCTTCATGATTGTTTTACTGCAACATGAGTCACCCTTAATAAAGTGACAATTTTAAAGAAATTTTAACTGTTGTTACAACTTTTTTTCAGCAGATGGTGGACGTAGATGAGATATTCACAATGAGACTTAACTATCACCGGAAATAACATTGAATGTGATTTTTTTAAAGAAAACCTCCCCAAAAAGTGGGCGTATATAATGTACGGACGAAATGTAGAGAATATCAACGACAACATTTCTCAACTAGGCAGTATTTTTGAGATTCAAGCAAAAATATGGAGAAAACCAAATTTTTTTTAAAAAGTGGGCGTGTCTGGAGAAGTTTTTAAAAATGTCTACACTTGTACTGCTTGAGATTCTGGAAAGCTTATATACCAAATTTTATGTTCCTAGCTCAAAATTTAAGGCCCAAAAAGTTGTGACATACGGACATACGGCTTTTGATGCTGATCACAAAGATATGTATATTCTTTTGTATAGACTATCGTTATTATTTCACTATGAAATGAACTATGTATAGGATATACAAAATTCTATGGAAAATGTCCGTATAAAATTTTTTCGTAATATGAAGCCTTTTCCAGTTAGAAAAAAAAATTCGCATAACTGAACGCAATAAAAAAGCTTCCATCTCCTCTTATGATTCTGTTTCAGACGTTCAAACTTCGTGAGTGAATGGAAATGAATAGAAATAAATTGTAAAGTAGGGGGATGATAATATTACAATTTTTCGATCTTAAGATTTGATGACAGCAGGAGTAACGAAGATTGATAGAATAAGAAGTTCAAAGATTCGAGGAAGCCTTCATGTAAAAGAACCCATCACAAGCAAGATAGAGCACGACCGGCTCAGTTGGTATTGTCATGTTCAAAGGAGAGATCCTTCGAATCCCGTCAAAAAGGCAATAAACGTTCCTACGCAATCGCGCATAAAAGGCAGATCAAAAAACAACTGGATCACACAAATGCAAAAACACCAGCATTCGATTGGCCTCAGTGACGAAGTGATCCGAAACCGGGAAGCCTGCAGGTACTTTCTGAGGTCAAACCGGCAAACCCCACAGGCGGGTTGTGATCCTTCTACTCCGGATCATAACTTCGCCGTAAGAAGAAGAAGAAGAAGAAGAAGATTTTGATCTACAAACAGTCACTAAAGACTACGTACAGCACTGAAAAGTGCTAAATCAACAAACCGCTACTTTTTTCCAGTAAATGCGAATTCTCATTTAGAGTAGAAGAGAAATACCCGCTGAAGGCAGAAACCTAATCATACAACTTAGAAATGAAAGTAAAAGTTATGACAAAAGTTCAAAAATCATTAGTAAAAGTAGTGCAACTATTCAGACAATAATAAACAATTATAATGACAGAGGAAACGTAACGACCTACCATCCGAATTAGTGCTCCAAAATTGGCAGAAGATGTTGTGAATACACCGGGTAAAGAAGATCACCTAGAAATTGTGCCTATCGGTTTTAAGTTCGGAAGAATTTAATGGAAAGGTTCCAAGGCAAAAACTTTCATAAGTGAAGCTAGCCGCCAAAACTGCTTAGTGTTCGTAAATCTTTACATATCGAGGATCACGATTTCTAAAACTTTTATGGAAGAAAATAAGTTTAATGTCTTCGCATCCGATGACAGGGAAAACGTATGGTGAATGGCTAACCACGAAATGGAAGCGAAGAATCTGGTACCCAAGGAGGTGGGCATGTGATGGTATGGGGGGTAATAGCAGCTTCTGGTGTCGGAAGGCTCGTTTTTATAGAAAAAAATATGGATCAGTAACAGTACCTGAATATTTTGCGTGAGAACTTGCATACCCCTGCTGTGGTACTAGGGTTTGGAAAGAACCGGGTACTACACCAGGACAACGACCCTAAGCATACGGCGAAAATTATAAAGGAGTGTCTGGTGTTTAGGGTCTCAAAACAACTTCTCCCCCACTTCCGCAATCTCCACGTGTCTCAAAAGAAAGTTTATATTTGTTTAGCTTACTGCGTGATCGTAATTAATCCGAGGGGAGCGGGGAGTATGTCAATCAGCAGCTTGGCTCTAGGGAATTCAGTCGCTATGGAGCGTTTCTCGGGAGCGGACTGCGCGTTGTTCGTGCGAGAGTTTTACAAAAACGGTGATACGGCGACTGTAGCGCGTAGAGGATTCTGCAATATTCGAGGTTTTCGCCACTTAAATGATGCGCCAAGCATACCTCTCATTCGAAAATGGGTCAAAAAGTTTGAAGATACCGGTATAACACTGGAAAAACCAAAATCCGGGCGATCAGACCATCAAGAATGGCAGAAAACGCGGAGAGTGTTAATCAGTCTGTGTGGAGTCTACCTGCCGAGCCGACATAAGAAATTGTACTGTTCGACTAAATGAGTGCCGAAAATCTAGTCAATTCCATGCCAAGAAGACTTAAATCAGTCCAGGAATAAAACGGTGGTCTTATTTACATGCATGTAGTAAATATGTAGAATTTTGCGAGTTGCATTTTTGAATTTTATTTCTCATTTTCCTTGAATTATTATGAGGAAATAATTCGTTTTTGTTTTGAATTATGCTTTTGAACAATAACATGTTATCTAGTAAAAAATAAAGTAGAAATTTTGTCTATAAACGTTGATAGACTTTCGTGACTGACTGTATATTGGTCAGGGCTCGGGCTTCACTCTCTAAATGAACGCTAGAATCTGCAAAAAAAAGGAACTAATGGGAATGGAAAATGAGATTTTCTGGCCCAGAGCGAACAGAACTAGGACATATGTACACACATATATGTATATCAGCTGATAGTACTGATTACAACAAACTACAAGCATGTCTTGTCTGTAGGTCATGGGAATGGAGCTAGAGTCCTTAGTGAAAATCGGAATTCCCTCTTGCAGGTGCTATCACTTATTACAATACAACTTTAGAAACATTACCGCTAGGAGATTTATTTTATTCACTTTGAAAAGATAATTTTATATTAAATATAAGAACTTATGAGAATTTTGCCGACTTTAAAAATCGTTAGCAGGACATAGACGTAAAACTCCAGAAACTGAAGGATTATTTTTTAGGAGTTTTTTTCAATATGGCAACACTCAGACAGCTGATAGTTAATCTGACAGCTGACACCATCTTTTTTATTTAGTATTGTTTGGTAAATCATCATGCAAGGACTTATGTACGTTCGAACAGTGTTTACAAATTGTGGAAATTTATTTCAAAAATCAGTGTTCAGTAAAAAATGTTTATAGAGCGCTACGCCAATTTTACGGCCAACATAATCGACCAACTGCGTCTGCTATTCGCAAAACAATTGAAAAGATTCGCACTACATTCACTCTTTTGAACTCCAAGCCACTGACAAGAATGCACAGAGTGTGCACAGATGAAAATATTGACGCCGTTGAGTCCAGTGTTGAGGAAGAACCTAATTCTTCGATTCGTCATAGTGCGCAAGAACTTAACCTGTGTCCATCGACTTTGTGGAATATTTTGCGTTTGTTTATACGCTTACAAGATTTAATTGATGCAAGAACTGAAGCCGAACGATTATCGTTTGCATCGTGAGTTCAGTAATTGGGCACTTGAACAGTTGGAAGTCGAATTCTGTTCAGTGATGAGGCTCACTTCTGTCACAGTGGCTTTATTAATATGCAAAATTGTCGAATTTGGAACGAAAAAAATCCAAAGGTGATCCATCAGAAAAATGAAAAACTGTTTGGTAAGGTTTATCGACTGGCGGCATCATCGGGCCCGACTTCTTCAAAAATGAAGAAAATCGAAATGTAACCGTAAATTGCGCCAGCCATGATCAGCGATTTTTTGCTTCCAAAAGTGCGTGAACATGGTCTACAGGACATTTGGTTACAACAGGATGGTGCCATACTGCCGGCGAAACCATCGAGTTATTGAAGGAAGCGTTCGATGAAAACATTATCTCCAGAAATGGACCTGTTCCCTGGCCTCCAAGATCGTGTGATTTGACGTCGCTGGACTATTTGCTGTTGGAGTCTATGCGGACAAGTCAACAATGATTCCGGCCTTGTAAGGCAACACATCGAGCGCTCCATTCGTGAGATATGGTCTCAAATGCTCGAAAATGTGGTCGAAAATTGGATAAAGTTCCTGAGACGAGTACAGGCTGTCTCAGATTTCAACGTAATTTTCCCGAAAATGGCTTCTTGGGTTCAAAAAAGAAAAAAAAAAAAATGTTCCTAGGGTAAGGTCTATTTTGACCAAATTCCGAGTTATGCCCATTATTGGGTTAAGTCACGGTAGATGCTATAACTTCTAGCACGAAACTATTACACTATATTTAGTACATTTCGAAATCAAATAAAACATTCTTCTTAATCTTCAGAATTTTTATAAAATACAGCAACTTTACTAAAAAAAATTTTAAATTATTTTTTTGAAACAATATGGCACTCATTTGCAAAATTTGTTATTGTGAAAGCATAAAAGAATGTGTAACTGTTAATACATCCTGTCTTATAGGGTACGTTATCTAGCTCGTGGCACTGTAATGAAAAAAAAAAAATTAATATGTGCTAAAGTCTTCAGTCTAATAACAATTATATTCCCAGCAATACTCTGACTACCCAAGCAGCCTTTTTTAATTTAAAAAGTCTAAGATTAGAAAGGTCTTCACTTAAACCTATTAATAACGTCATTAATAACCTAAAATTATTCTATATAAAAACAAAACAGTTTTGCTCTTTAAATTCGAGTGCAAAGTCCTTTTCAGCTCCTTTAATTCTCATAATTCGCTGAGCAAATTTTTATTTAATTCTTGTGCGACTTTGGTTAGTTTTGCTTGTTTTGATCTTTGGGTCGTCCTTGGTAAGGCAAGTTACATCTCTCACTCTCGCATACACACTGATTACAAAAATTTACCGATTGGAAAATTGGTTCACTATCACTCGGGGGTGTTTTTTTTTTTTTTTTTTTTAATTATTTTATTATTATTTTTTTTTTTGTTATGCTATTTACAAAAAAACAAGGTCATCATCGCCTGATAACGCTTGCAATGGGCTACCGACGATCGATAATTTTGAATCAATGTATAAAATCCTGTTCTAGAAACAGTAAGTCCTTCCCGACGCACACATTTGCACTGCACTGTTCACCGATGAAGGCGTTTGACTCTGCTGCTGTTGTTGTTGGTGTTGCTGATGAGATGACTGTTGCTGCTGCTGATGATGATGAAGTTGTTGTTGTTGTTGTTGTTGACTAGATGACGTTTGATCCTGCGCCTGACTGCGTGGAATTTTCAAAGCATGCTGTTGATTAACTAAGGCTAAGGGTGAACTCGACGATGACGACGATGAGGTCACAGTGATCGCGGGTATATCCGGCAGCTGGGTACCAGTGGAGCTGGTCGGTGTTCCTGCTCGGCTGCCATTGGGGTTGTACCCGCCGATGGTACCTGGTGGTGGCATTGGCAGGAGACTTATACCCGCGGGTGGACGCACTGCAATTGCAATGGGCAGTGAAGTTTTACGATTTAGTGAGTGTCATCCGTAGAAATACTGATTATTATCGGCAGACATACCGCGATTTAAATTCCGTGGAATGGTGCTGTCATAGTAGATACTGCCGCCACCCATGCCAGGCGGAGGTGAAGGGTTGCTCATCATGCCCATACTAGTGGGTATCATTGTGCGTCGCAGCGTGGCATGTGGATGCGGGCCAGACATAAGCATTGAACCGGGAATGTAAGTCGGCGCCGCCGATGTGTGATGTGATACAGAGCTAATGGCCGAAGGCATCATGTGCGGTCCTCCTGCAAGAAAATAAATACGGATGGATATGAGTTCTAAAGGTATAGGGAGTGATGTCAGAATATAAATATTTATGTGGAGTGGTATCTTGACAAAGTTAAGACAAGATGGAACATTTATACAGCGGTAATGTTTGAACTAGTTACACTGAACCACTGAACACGATTACAATATGCACAGTTAGCTTCAATTTATGATGCACACAGCTCAGCAGCGCTCAGCTTCGCAATTTAGTCTGGCATAACTTAGACTCAACAAAGTGGGTTAGTAGGGCCGCAGTTAGTAAAGCGGCATATGTAAGCCAAGTCATACCAAATAACAACAAGTAATGCGTTACTAAGCTACCGTGCATATTGAAGTAACTTACCAGCTTTGTAATGTAAAACTCAAGATTTTAATAATAGTCAGCTAAGTTAGAAGTAAGTGTTGCCGTGACCATTGGAGGACCTTCGTTAAAGCTAAAAATGAGTAACTTTGATCCCTTAAAAAGAAAAATTATTGGTTAGAATATATAAGATATGAATGCGCAATCTTATCTGATCCCCATAAATTCCGGCTTGTTCACGTTATGGTAGGTAACTGTGCCCACTATTTCATAGGCATGGCATCTCTTGCTAAGACGTCGAACTTGGGGTCAATATGTAGGGACTGAATATCTAATGTCAAAGACTTTCAAGGTTATTTCCGCAGAGGAGACTCAGAAATCGCATTGTCACACTGTCACACTCACGCTGTGGCTCTTGGATAATCCGCAAGTCGAACTAATGAGTTCATGTGGCCTACTAGCTAAGATACTTGAGTTATTTTTTCAGGAGGTAGGGGACCATGCATTGTCTACCTTGTCGCGATATAGGAACTGAATATCGAATAACAAAGACTTTCGTGATTATTTCTTTAGAAGGGAATCAGAAAATGCATTGCCAAATTCACGCTGTGACCCCTGAATGGTCTGTAAGGCGAACTAACGATCAGCGTTGGGGTCATATGGCCCACTAGCTGCGACATCTGAGTTCTCTTCTTAACGACGATAGCAAACTGCAGATCTACACGTGGAGGTTCGTACTTTGGACAGGCCGCGTGCAGCCTTGTAAACAGAAACTTATTTTAGAAACTGCTACCAGAAGCAGCAATAACGATTATTCGGATACGGTTTCGCTGTCAAGGGCGGACTCTACAACATTAGCGCCAATCACTAGCCTATAGAGGAGAAAGAACATGGGACTAAACATTGTTTCTATGACCTCATCGAAAGGACATACGAGCAAGGCCCGAGATAATATAGATGAAATATATAAATAAATAGACACCACAAATTGGTCGACTTTGCAGCGCAACGAGACATGGTAGTCTGCAGTACACGGATTCCACTTTTCAGTATTCATAAGGAAACGTGGCCGTCACCTGAATCAAATCGCCACCCAACGAATATATCGCTTTGTAATTGATAGAGGACACTTTTTATAGAGAAGGTTCAACTGCGAATATGCAGCAACATAGTGACCAGAAGAACCACCGAGAGGAACTTCTACGGAGGAATGCTAACATTTTAAAGTACTGCCACACCATTACGTGACCACGTGTCCCAAGTGCTTTCTAGAAATCCAACTGCAGAACCATCAAATACGGAAGACCAGTGGCAAACACTAAAAAAAAAAAACGGAAGACTATAAAGCAGCATTGTCTACTCGACATCCAGAAAATGAGGAAAGAAAAACACATGGTCAGTAGAAATAAAAAGAGGCATGAGCAATGCGAGTCCGATGGAATAGGGAGATACTACGGAAAGAAAAAAAGTGGAAGGACAAGGACGAGAACATCATGGTAGACACACAATTTATGTTGAAAATGGTGGGAAACTATTGCTGCGCAAAGTGAGGCAGCCTCATCAATCATCTCGAACCATCCGACCGAACCGAAGTCAAAGCAGCTGTAGCAGTAAAAGCCACTGGATCAGGGGGGCTAAAAGTTTAGCTAATTCAGGACATGGTCTTGTAGCAGCTCATAATCGTATTTAAAATATTATCTAGTGTGACATGTGTGGTTTTGGGCCTGGAAAATCAAGAATATACCAAATAGTTATGATGCGTCAGAGCCTGGACAACACAATACCGCACCAAATTGATATCTATTAACTGTTTTTTTTTCTATGCCGCGTATGATAGCGCAAATAGCAATAAACTATATCATGATATGCCTGATAGCAATGAAAAAATTTGCCCGCTCTGTCAGGTTAGTTAAGACTTCGGGCAATATTCTTTAATAGTCCGCACAACTATTTAGCTAAAGCGAGTAGTCACTGGCGCCTTCACTAGCAACGAATTCGAAGCGAAGAAGATAAACACCACCGCTGTATTGGCCAAAATATAAAGATGGATAATTATAACTTTCAGGTGGATTTACTTAGGTTCCTGAGTTAGTTCTGTTAACGATAGGAGTACAATGTTCTAAAGAATAATCACTCTTGCCACTCTTGAACAACTAGGGATGAGTAGTATAAAACTCTAATCATTCTAGTATTTCTGTATGGTACAGAAGCTTGAACTTCATTAAAGTCGGATAAAAGCAAGAACAATTTTTCGTCAACCGCAGGATTGACCTGGTGTGGATGATGAACATCAGTGCTTCGGTTCGAAGAGTCTTCAATTCCTCTCCAGAGGGACAGAAGAGTCAGATCTAATCTTCGATAGTGTGACCGGAAGGGGCCCTCGACCAACTTGATGAATGCCTTTTGTTTGATGTTCCGCTATTCGTTCAATTAAAATTTGTAAATACTCGTATTAGTAGATAGCAAGAAACATTGACCCCGAGCATGTTTCCGCAAACTCTCTTGATGTTCTGGCAGCAAAGACTTTGGTCCCCAAAATATAGTCTAATCAACTCCAAGCTACAGATGCTTACTCGTATCGTCTCATTCAGCGCATTGGTAACTTACAGATGGACAAATTATCCGAGAGACAGAGGCTTCCTTTGAGGACATCCAAAATTGTTGACAACCATCCTAGTGATCCACCTAGCCGAAGTTAACGATGGACTGACCAATTATGGCTTTGAGATCATAAAAAAAAACAAAGCGGAAACTAATGTTTTCCAAAACTTCTGAGTTGCTTAACTTTTCTAAAGCTTTACTTTCGGACTATCTGCATGATAGTAAAACTTATATCTGAGTTATGAGATTGCTCCGCGAGTAAGGAAAAAAAATGGGTCAACATCGACCTTACCCTAACCTAAGGTATAGTATAATATATGCTTAAGAACTTCAAGGACTGTCCCACAGTCCTCTAACGTGCTTAATGATGAGCTTAACCAGATGAAACAGTTCTTCACTTATAAAAAGACTTCAAGATACCAACCATGGTGGTATCCCTGACAGATATAATGTCTCCATCCACTCGTTTAGCTGCTCTACTGTTAATGTGCTTAGCTAGCCAAAATAGGAGTCGCTATTGCGAAACCATACCTGATACTACATAATTGCTGAATCGGTCTTCGTATGTACGGTGGAGCTGAACTTCTGAACTTTCGATAGATCTTTAGATGGTATGGGTATGAGAATTAAGCCTCTATAGATGTGGTATACAGTTAAGTCTACTTTCTGGCTAAGCCGACTTGAAGCCAGTACTCTGGAACCCGTTTATTCTCCCAGATTTACGCGAGCAGTGGCTGCAGGGTTTTTGCTGGTGTTTGCGTGTAGGCCATCAGTATTTCGGCAGTGATCTGGTCAAAACCGGCCGATTTGTTATTTACTAAAGCCTTGGTTGATTTCAATGTGACTGAAAACTAAGCCGGGTATTACGACTGTGTTAGGATATTACAAAAATGTCGCCGTTTTTTTTTTGTAATATTTTGTTGTCAAATGCTTTGTAGCACCATTCCGCTACGATCATTCCTTTTTTAGCTTCGTCTCTAATTCCTTTCTAGTTAGAAAACCGATAGCCTAATAGTACTTAGTACCTTTTCGTTGGCTTTAGAAAATACATTTTTCAGGCGCTGCGTTCCAATTCGATTCAAGCCTCGCGGTCGTGTTATTGCTGCTATTTCAGTTTAAATTAAGTTGTTATCGAAGGATACATTTAACTTCTCAACATCGAACAGCCATGAAGCTGCGTTTTCGCCATTCGTGTACATTATTTTGAGAGGTACAACCGCGAAAAGCAGAAACCTAATGAATATAAATTCTTGGAAATTCCCAAAAGCTATATTTTCGTGCCTAAAACCCTTGCTATTATCAAAGATAAGTGCAAATAAAGTGACTACTAATGCCGCTTCTAATGTTGTTCCATTATTAATGCCAACCGATGTCTTTCTACTAGAGTAGGGTCAACAGGCATCTCAAGGGTATCTTTTGCATTTGAATTAACCGAAATCCATTTGATGAGATGTAACTTTCAAAACCTAAATGAGTTACATAACTCGACACACGTGTATTGTGCCACTCAATATGAATATTTTAGGTCATGCTCACAATTCTGAAGGAAATCCTTTTAATTGACCCAACTCCCCCCGACCACATTTATACATCCTTCATCAATAAAATGTTTATTTATTCAGAAGGACTTTCCGCTTTTATTTCACAATGTTAGACCCTCGATTCCGGTACAACTGCTTTCCGTGAATCGCAGGAATTTGTCCGAAAAAAAAAGCACAGAAAATCCTTAATCGAGTTTGAATTCCTTTCATTTCAACTTTTTGATTGATTACTAGTCGTGCTACGAGAATTTCATTCACAAAGAGGGACACAAGGCAGGGGAGACAGGATCGGGAAAATCGAAAAAGCAAAAGCGAATGGGAAAATTAATTTTTCCCCAAAATGAATGAAATGAATTTTCTGTGGAAATGACCTTTCATTTTCTCTCTTCGGCCAGCTCTCCCGGCCGAAGGATAACCATAACCAAGGATAAGAGTACGTACATCTGTACACAAACTGTGTGGTCGGAAATGACTCGTAGTTTTAGGCCTTGTGGACTGAGATCCAAGCCAATTTGTCTTTATCGTATCCACAGCAGTGTTTACACTTCGACGGGCGCATCTCCAGGGAAGGATAACGCACAACGACGATACTCTACGATTGTCTGTAGTTTGTGTTCAACTATGAGGGGTGCCCTTACATAATATTCACACGAACACCGAACATAGAATACAGATATAGAGATACCAACAGTATTGTTGGATAAAATTGATTTAATTGTCCTGCCATTAGCCATAAACTAATTGAAAAGGTGGTCACGCACCGGCACATCCATTATATCGGTGCGTGCTAGAAGTGTGTTTACTACTACTACACTCTACTCGTACTCTACTATTTCGAACAAATTTATTGTCCCTTCCATCTGTCGAAGGAGTTTTTGAAACTTACCCATGGACATTGACCCGCTAACTGGTGGTGGGCCTGTCACTAACCCACTGTACATGGTCGGTGGTGGTGGTGTGGATTGTCTATTACCCACTGGTCCCGTCGGTCCATGACTAGTTGGTCCACCGCCACCCAATAACGCACTGTGATGACTCTGCGGCATAAGCATCGTGGTTGCAGTAGATGTTGGCGGTGGTGGCATACCACCACCATATCCTGTCGGAGCATATGCTATGTAGGTCTTCATGTGCAGAAGCCAACCATTCATCCAGGACATGAAGCAACAAAAAAAAAAACAAAAATTACATGAAACGAAAAACAAAGAGAGAATGAGATGAAATAAAATCTGAATTTAGTATTTGCTTGATGTAGCACGTATCGTTGCGAGAATATTTAATATTTTCTACTTTGGTTCATACCTCGTTCCTTGACGACAAGCTCGGTACCGGCAGTGCACTTGTCAGGTCGATATCGCCGTCTATGTCAGAGATGTCATCTCCAAACGAGTTCGGTATTTGCGTTTCACCCGTCGTCGATTGTTGGAATTTGCCGTCACAGTTTTTGCCGCTGTTGCTGCCACTGGAGTTGCTATTCTTTCTACTGTGTCGTCGTTTTTGCATGGCCAATCGTCCTATGACTAACGTAAGGCAAAGTAGTACTCCAGCTGCGACCGAGATGATGAGGTATAGGTAGAATTGCTCCTGATTCTCTGTAGAAGAGTGGGTTATTAAAAAAAAGAGAAGAATGTACTCTGTTAAAGGATTCATTTTGACAAAGTGTTCTTTGTGATTTAGTATGGATTCATAGAGATAGAAAATTCAAGCTTTTGATAGAGATAGTGTATAAGAGGGCTGTAAATTTCAAAGCTTTGATGGATAACTTAAATATTTCTGCATTTGCTCCCTACTGGTGCTGCAATTTTTAAGATATCTGAAAAATGAGAACTTTTAAGAAGACCAACGAATCTGTGGGATTCAAATATACCAAAGTAGTATGAAACTGGTTGATATATCAGGTGTTGAACTCTGAAAAGTTGCGGAGAATAGAAATAGGTAATGCTTTAGGATCTAAAAGAGGACTGAACCATTGTAACATGGTTGATCAAATACATAATGAAAGATTAATACAGCGGAATAAAAATTAAAAAAATTGTAATACAGAAACGTTTACTTTATTTCAATTCGACGCACAGTTCAATAGTTATTAGTAAAAAAACATTGCATACATAAGACCTTCTGTAATAGAAATATGTTTACTATACAAATGGCTCATGGGCCTGAAGTCTTACCTAGCAATCCCTTGTCGATTGTCAGTCTTTACTAATACCTCCCCTAAACATTACTGTAAAAACGGGACAAATTTTTACGAAAATCCGGTTACTACTCAGCCAAGAAAAGAAGTGAGATCAAAAACTGTGCCAAGTTCAAACTGTTGTAATACCTTTCTAAACAAAATTCTATTTATATGCGTAAATAGACGTGCAAACGTCTGAATGAACCTGAACATAATTACCCTATTAACTTGTGCAACTGAAACTCTCGCATGGACTAATAGAAAGCTGACATTTTGTACACTACTGAATTGACTACTTCTTTGGGAATTGCAATTTTGTGCATTTATATTACGACCCAAGAGGAGGGTCTGTACGGTGCCCGATTTTTGATTTTAGAAATATAGTATGTTGCGGATGTATCCACTATGCACACTAGGTGATATCACTTCAGATGATCAAACTTTGCGAGGTGATAGGCCAATCAATGAGTAAAGAGATATCATATTAGGGTGGCCGTGGTGTAGAGGTAACATCATGATGTCAAGAATCATCTATTTATTTCGCATGAAATAAATAAAAAAAGTCGATCAATTGCGAAAGCTAAGACAACTGTACTGTGAAGGTATAACACTGGCAGTAAGGTTGTCGTATGGCTGAAATGCAACTTGATCGTGATGATGACATCAGGAAGACGGAAAAAAAATACTGTGAATCATAAGCAACGACAATAATAGCAAAAACAAAACAAAATACTCCCCAGTTATCTGGACAGCCACCCTTCGAGTTTACAGAATCTTAATACCACCTGAGTTTCAAACTACACCACTCTGTCTTTCTCTCTGTCTCTTCCTCTTTCCACAAAAACGCACGTGTTCGTGTGTTTAACACGTGTAAATTATAAAAAAAAAAAAAATATCAAATTTTTCCGTGACTTCCAGGTAACCTACGCATATTGTTACATTTCCGCGCACATTTGTATCCAAATCCCGGAGTATTTACCCCAAGATGGTGGTCGATTCGTGAGCTCATCTCTAAAATTTGTGAATTCACCTCGAAATTGCTGAATTCTTAAAAAATGTGGAAAGTGTTGGGGGTCTGTTCCGTAAGTTTCAAAACTATATGAATTATATTTTTCCGTTAAAATAGGAAGGGAGTTTGAATTTCGTCAGTTGGCTAAGAAAGATCAACTGCTGGAAATAATATTTTCCATTTATTTGTAGAATAAAAGCAGGAGTACTTTATTCCTTTCTACGTTATTTTGTTTTAAAATGGAACATTGATTCGGTAACTACATTGCAATGTTTCTTTGCGACTTAGAATAGGGAAAAAATGCTCACTAAAAACTACTATTTGATGTTCTGCCACTTTTCCATCAAGTCGACGAGTAGTCCAATTTACTAAGGTCGAACTTTCGTAAGTCAAATACGCAAGAGATCAGGAGTTAGGGAGAATGTCGACTAAGACTGAATCAATTCTATAAACAATTAATAGAAATGATTAAATAATCAGTCAAAAAAGAAAAACGCTGTTATATTTGATCATTCCACGACGACTGATTTTATTTTTAGAATTCACAGCAAAAGTTTCATGACAAACATTATTATTACCTCCTAAATCGATTTCATTAAAATCGTTTGTGCCGTTTTCCATAAAATATCCGTACCATCTGAAAAAGTTGAACATCTTCTTCTCAGACGCATCGTCTTCAGGAGAAAGTCAAGTAAACGCTTCAGTGATGAATAGCTTATTGGCATTAAGCTCTCACCACATCAGTGTCGAAAATCTACAAAATCTACACTGAGGTGTTTAGCAAAAGCAAAGTGCCCTATGTGAATGCCGATAAGTGGTTTGAAGTCTTTTCTACTGCAGCAATTTCGGGAGCATTCGTTAAGACTGCTCGCACCCTGGAGAACCGTGGCACACACAATTATGTTCATAAGAAACACAATCGTGGAGGCCCTGACCGATGATGCAGGAAGACCCAACACAGGTCCGGATCCTGGGAAATTCTCCTCTGAGCCTTGCCTTACTATCTCATCGGAGATCTCATTCCCCATGATTCCAGTTTGACCTGGACATCATCTTACTCTTTTGAATCCAATGTCACACAATGAGCCTTTCGGTTTTTTTTTTTTTTTTGTTTTTATAAAAAAGGAAATTACCAAATCCCGGAGTATTTAGACTTAAATGAAGTGCATTGTACTACCAAGCAGAAACTCCTTTTTGGTGTAGTGGTTGGAGAAATTTAGATTTTATTCGTGTCTCTTTTTATGCTCGGATGGCTGTGGTTGCTGTTCTCCGTCGGGGCTTGAACCTGCACAGTTCGGGTCACAAACTACAAAATGGCCACCTATAGCGTTTCGGTTGGTCATATGAAATACATAGTGGTGAAATTTAAAATTTCCGGAGATAATACAATGGCTCAGATCGGAAGAATTGCGTTCGGTGCTTATAAAATTGTTTCAAAGTCGTATCTGAGTCGCTAATACAGCGAAACGAATCCAGTATTTGCCACGGTTTTTTGCAATCTGAGTTACAAATAGACATTTCAAAAACCGAACAATTTAGAAGGTCAGCACATTATCAGAGACGTTACTTCGTGACGCATGTAAATAAATAAATACATCAAATTATAAAATATTACGATTATTGCATCTTCGAGCCACAACTCCCGCTGAAGTAATCAACACACTGTCCACTATACCAAACAAAATTATTGAGAAACCAGAAAGAAGAAAGTAATGCACTTGCATACCCTGCTGGAAAAAAAAACAAAAACTCTTTTGGGCTTTCGGGTATCAATGAAATTTGCCCAGCACCTTATCCCGCGACCCGTCGCCGTGTGATTTCTGGCTGTTCCTGAAAGGAGATATAAATTCCGGAGAAAAGAAGTTCCTTAATGCAGTCAATGACTGCCGGTACAGGTGTCGGCGTCTACTGTGAGTCTCGAAATATACATCGCTCGTTTAGACTTAAGGATGGTTGAAGTGTCTTCCAAGCCGAAATTGCCAGAATAAAACAAGCTGTAGATATGATTATTGAGGAAGATATTTCAGGGCAAATACTCAATATCTATGTTGATATCCAAGCGGCCATTAAGGCGTTAGAGTCAACATCACTAAGATCCAAGCTCGTAAAAATTTGTAAAAAACAACCGGGCTACATGGATATCTCCGGTAATGAAAAGGCGGGCGAACTAGCCAGAGAAGGTTCACTTATAAGCCCTTTCGCGGGTCCTTTCCGAAGCTAGCGTACCGCTTAGTACCCTATACAGGGAGATAGACATCGAGTCTAATGAGGAAGCTAATGAACGCTGGTGTCGATTACTCGTAGATACATGCGCTGCAGCCAAATCATTATGACCAGTCTACGACGAAAAGAGATCTATCAATCTTATAGAACTAAGTCGAAGGGATATTCGCATAGCGACACTGTGTGATAGGTAATCACGAAGCACGGCTACGTTTACCTCATAACGACTACTGTAGAAGCTGTGTGACTGTCCAACCCTTGCCAGCAAAAGAAGCCGTGCTTTTGGCAGATGCTTCTTTTCAGAGCTGGATGAGCTTGGTAGCACTGATCTAAGAAAACTCTTGAGATTCATACATTTATCTGAGTGGTTTAGCCTACCGGTCGAAGATTG
Organism: Pocota personata; assembly: GCA_963082735.1. Lineage (NCBI taxonomy): Eukaryota > Metazoa > Arthropoda > Insecta > Diptera > Syrphidae > Pocota > Pocota personata. The sequence goes on along the minus strand of OY720429.1, from coordinate 40,605,312 downwards.
AAATTTATAGGTTCCCATGGTTCTAAATATTGGACACAATGGACTCTTAGTGGTCTAAGTGAGCTGTTGACAACCCTGTCGACAAGGGCACTCAGTTACCTAACCTAATGCAGTCAATATCGAAATTGAAAAGAGTTCCAAAAAGACGATTTCGAGGAGTGTTTCGAAGGATTGCTCTATTGACTTAAATGGAACTTAAACTTGAATTTAATTTTGGTAGTTTGGAGTTGTTACATTTTCCACATTATAGAGCAAACTATAGCATGCACGAGCCAATTATTTACATGAGCAACTTAAATATGTATTTGTATGTATTCATTTGTCCTTTTTGTGTTCGTATTAGTGATGTTTGTCTTGTTTGTTTCTAACAACTAAGATCAGCACTAAATGATGAGCCTGTGGATGCTTTGGCAAATCTTTGGTGGTGTAGTTGTAAAGCGCAATCTCCGCAACATATTTATGTAAAATTTTCTGTTAAAATATACGATCCGAATCTTTTTGTGTGTTCATAAATACTTTAAAGCCCGGTTTTATGTCACACAGTAAGAACTTAAATAAGGAGAACTATTATTCCTTGTAAAGCTCCCTAATTAACTCAAAATATCCAATCAGTACATTTCAGTCAATTCATTCAATTTTAAAAAGTGAACAAAATGGGAAAGCAACTTATTTGAAATGCAAGGGATTCTGCTACTGCCGTGATCCTATTCTAAAAATCTACTCCACTTATCAAATACATTCACTCACTTCACTATGGGAATAATTCGCCCTCAATATAAGCTAATGTTATCCTTCGTACTACACACTTATTACTGTGCTACATACTTATACGAGTATACTGTGATCCCTAAACCAAATCCCATACATAGCTGATAATGAATAAAACAACTCTGGCAACCATTACTTGTACATGTACCTATATATATACAGAAATAACCGTAACCAAAAATAGAGAGAAAAATAAACTACACCCCAAGTCATGAACCAGTTAAAACCAGGTCCAGTATCTATAGATAAATATTTTCCCGAATTTGAATTTGGGGTGTCTATAGCCCAAGGGAGAACACATAAAAACTATGAAACATCGCAATTTTGAATCCGCAATCAACCTGAAATACTCCCTCGTTTTTTGGCGAATGAAGAACAAATAAGTTAGGTTGCCAAACAAATTAACGGTTGCTTCGTTTCGCTTTCATTAAATTTTTCAAAAAAAAAAAAAAAAAAAGAAGCCAAACCGTGCATTCAAAGTACTCCAGCATCAACATCATAACCACCTCGATGAGCACCCTCCATCCACATCATCATCATCATCATCATCATCACCATCATTAAGCCGGGTTAATTTCAGCGCGCGCTACAACTTTACAAATTAACAATTAAACGAGGATTTGCTACCACTACTACTCCAGGGGCAAGGACTCAACAGGAATATTGCTTTGGCTCCCGCTCACAACTACACACAACTGATTGCCACTTCAGGGAGAATTCTAATTTAGTCAGCAACAGAGGCACAGCATCCCTGTAATAGTAATTATTAACGTTCGGGGCCACTTCCCGAGCCTACTACTTCTTTTCTCTATTTGAAAAGCACACGGTCTGCTGAATGCCTGGCAGCCTTTCGCGGATTAAAGGATATTTTTTTTCGCAAGCTGGGTTAATCTCCAATGGAATGGCGGCCCATAGAATGTGAAATTGAGGCGAAGCAAAGAAATCCCATCCCAAGTTAACCACAACCGCAACTCACGTTTAATGAAACTGTATGTCTGCATCCAATTAACCAGGAATCCAATTACTTCAACGCTCTCCGAGTCCGAACAATTCAGCAAGATTCCTTGACCAATTTCTTCCTGAGTGCGGGTACATTTGCGCTGTATGAAGACATTTTTCGTCGAATTGCTCGATGCCATCTCACTTTGGCCATAGATATTCACATCTGGTGCCTTCGGAATGAGAAAGTCCTCATATCCAGATCCTGTCATGGTTGTTGTGCTGTCAACTACATAGAATTGGGAGTGTAAATTTGAATGGGGGGTAACAAAACAAACCAAACATGTGAGTACAAGGACTAGAGTGTGTTAATGTACATACAAAACTTGAGACACATCATTAAACTGGTCTCCTGCGGAGCAATGACTTTATTATGTCCTCGGGATGGATGAGGGCATCAGATGCATCGACAAAAGTAGCGGAAGGTCGGGACAATGGATCTGAAGATGCCTGGATGATGAATGAAATGAGGGACGGGGCCGTACCGTGCTGGGCACCGGTTGTGTCAAACACTTTTTTTTTGTATGTAAATCAGAAGGCGGCGCTAACGCTGAATGATAATGTTTGCTGTTGCTGGTACGGTTCCCCGCTGGCTGGCTGTTCAAGGAGACATTATTCAAATTGAATTCTTTTGGCATGCTAAGATGGTCGTAATGTTTGCGACGATGATGATGATGTCGAGGAGGATGCTCGTGGGCTGGTGAACCAGGCAAGGTCATGAACCACTAAAGTGGGCGAGGGAGATTTCCATAGGTTCACTGTGTTTACATGTGGAACAGATTTTATGTAGTCAGGTGGGACTACATAGGTATACTATGGCAAAGAAGAAACTTAATGTGGCGCTCCAGAGTAGACAAATTTAACATAAGGAGCGATTTGGGAAATCGAAAAAGTGTGCACTTTAAGGAAAACAGATAAGGAAGCCAGATAAATATATATGAAAGAGTCACCCATCCATCTTATTCTAGAAATGTACATGATAGGTTTGAGCCTAAGGAATAACATTCGATTGACATGTAGGAGGATTAAGGCTTCAGCATTTAAAAAAGCGGTTCGTTTCCCCACGTACAACCCTGACATTTGATAAGCAGGAGTCACAATCAATAAGTACGTTCGAATGTCAACTCAATTTACAACTTTTTCTTCAGTTGAAATGTTGGAAATGGAAGTCCACAAAAACGGAAAAGTGACGAACACGTCGTCGGTTTTAAATCATAGATGGCTCGCCCAACTAGTCACGTATGCATACCACGAACAGCAGATACTCGTAGGTGAATTGGGTTAGAAAGTAAATGGCTCCACTACACCACAGCCAACCACGTATGTATGAGCGTGCATTAGAGTATGCCTTCGTTTTATGGGATTTAAATACTCGAGATAGTGAAATACATACTCGTACTCGTATACAAAATTATAAGTTTAATTGGAGAAAAGTTAATAGGCACCGGAACTTTAAAGTCGATTTTTACATACTAGATTTGTTAACAAGTACGTACAATACTTTACATTATTTTCAATGTTGATGACACTACAGCCCGGTGTGGACCAGCATCTTAACCAATTTTTTTCTCCAATTAGCTCGATCCTTAGCCATATGCCTCTAGTTTAGTGCTCCAAGTTGTTTGAGGTACTTTTCCAAGTGTGCACATCGCCTTGAATGTGGTCTTCCTTTACCTCGTCGTCAATCTACGATTAGATTGAATTCAAAGATCCTTTGGGCTGGAGAGTTGGTGAAAGAAAGAAATGACATGATAAAAATGTAAGCTACGCAGGGGGGTACATAGAAGTCACGGTTTCAAGCTAACATGCCTGACACCCAATTAGTGATGTAGCGCGCTGTTAAGGGTGGCCGTGGCACAGGTTCACGGTTCAAAACCTGATGTCAAGAATTATCTATTTATTTCGCATGGAAAAATAAAAAAAAAATCGATCAAATGCGAAAGCTTATGTCAACTCTACTGCGAAGGCGTAACACTTGCAGTGGGGTGGTTATATTTCTGAAAATACAACACAACGGCGAGTCCTAGATCCATTCTGTGGTTTTTCAGAAGAGAAGCAGGTCAGCCACATTATTCTCATTTCATTAAAGTCAGAGAGGATGGGATTACCAAATGCTCGATGCCTTGATCTATAATAGCTAGGACAGGACTGGGTCACGTTCTTTTAAATTTGGTAGGGAGTGTTAAATGGGATACCTAGTTTAGCTGCATAGTTTTTTACAGTCCAGTGACCCGTACCGTGTGCGGGTTCTGTTAAGGAGTTCGTTAGATCTGTTGATGTTGTATGTAGGCCTTATTCTTCTGGATATGACACAGCTAGCCTATTCCACTTCTACTGTAAGATAGGGTTCGAAAACTTTACCCTTAACTGCTCAAACCGGAATATGGACTCTTTCAGCTAGGAACAAAGTTAGGAGCAGAACCACGCCCTGCTAGTTCATCGGCCAGTTCGTTGCCTTCTATTCCCATATGGCCCGGGACCCAGATTACTATGATCGATAGCCGATTTCCCATGCAAGCGAGTTCATTCTTACACAGTTCTATTAGTTTGGAGGATGAAGTAACTGAGGTAAGGTCCTTGATGGCTGCCTGACTGTCCGTACAGATTGCTACCTTGCGTTTGGTTGTTTGGTGGCTACTAAGAGCACGACGAGTTACAATGGCTAGTATTTCCGTCTGGAAGACGATGGCGAAATTCGGTGATCTAATGGACGACGTAGAGATCTTTAAAGTTTCCGAAAAGATACATGAGTCCACCCCACAATCTGAATTTGAGCCCTTGGTATATACTGAGGTATCAAAATGTTTCAATATCTCAACATTTTTCCATTCCATTCTGGTGGTAATGCGCACAGCTAGGACTTTTCTGAATTCGAGTTTTTTTTTTATATAATTTGCACCTGTTAAAGGGGATATGAATACCCTTATACCAATTTTTTAGGACACGGGCGTTTTTGTGGAAAGAGAAAGACAGATTGGTGTAGTTGGTTTGAAACTCAGGTGTAAGTTTTCAGTGAACTCCTAGGGTGACTGTCCAGATAACTGAGGAGTATTTTTTTGTGTTTCGCTGTTATTGTCGTTGCTTATGATTCACAGTATTTTTTTCCGTCCTCCTGATATCATCACGATCAAGTTGCATTTTAGCCATATGACCACCCTATGCCTTCGCAGTAGAGTTGACATAGCTTTCGCAAGTGATCGACTTTTTTATTTATTTCATGCGACATACACAGGTCGATATAATTCATCGTACGACACATATAAACGCTGTTGTTCCGTACATACACAGTTCAATCAAAAAAGGACTAGGATTTAAGAATCAGAACAAAAAACAAAGATTATCTAGATATTAGATTAAATTAAAATTCTTTTTATTTTCTTAAAATTTAAACAAAAAGGAAAAACACATTTGGCGCAAACGACAAAATTCTTCGTACGACTAGTTTCGACTTTAATTTTTTGAAGAAATCAGGCTGTCAGTAACTTGTTGGGCCTCCACGAGATTTAAGGACTGCTTGTAGTCGACGTGGCATAGAAGAGACCAGGTTTTTCGTAAAATCTTCGGGTACACGATCCCATTCTAGTTGGAGGGCTTCCTTAAGAGTCGCTTTTGACGAAATCCGGTGTTTATGGAGTTGTTTTTCCAAATAGTCCCACAAATGCTCTATTGGGCTTAAGACCGGACTCAAAGGGGGAGAATTAAGCTGTCTTGGAGCATAGTATAACAACCAATCCTTCACTTATCGAGCGGTGTGTTTAGGATCGTTGTCTTGCTGAAATATCCAGCCGGGATCCAAACTTAATTTCTCTACTGATGGGCGCAGATTTGCTTTTAATATGTCGAGGTACATGTGTTGGTCCATGTTACCTTCAATAAACACCAGCTTTCCCACGCCAGACCAAGCCATGCTCCCCCACACCATAACACTACCTCCACCGTGCTTTACTGTTCTTCTTAGATTTTGAACTTCCATTTCAGTGCCGCTCTTTCGCCAAACTCTTGCAGGACCATCATGACCAAAAATGTTGTATTTGCTCTCGTCGGTGAACACAACTTTCTTCCAAAAAGAAAGATCAGCGTCCTTGTGTAAAGAGGCAAAGTCTTTACGTTTTTTTCTTATTCGCTTCACTTATGGATGGCTTCTTCCTTGGTGTTCTTGAAAAATATCCATGTCTGTTGAGGGTCCTTTCTATTGTACGCGTGCTGACGTCTGTCCTGCATGTATTCGCGACTATTTGTTTTATGGTAGGGCAATTAGTTCTTGGGTTTTTTCGCACTGTGTTCAGAATGACCCTTTCGTCCCTTTCATTTAATTTGCGTGGACGGCCTGTTCTTCGCGCGTACTCAACACTTCCTGTTTTTTTTAACGTTTCTACGATACAGTTGATTATCTTTTTCCCACTTTGCGTGCAATTTCTGCTAGCGATTTGCCTTCTTTCGAAAAAAAATCTACTACCATTTGGCGGAAATCTTGGGTCATTTCTTTTCTCCTTTGTTGAACTGACATGATCACTTTTTTTGCAAAAGATGTTAACTCACTAAGGGCTGAATACAGAATGATATGCATTTTGCTAAAACTGTAATTACAAACAGAAAAACTAACGGAATCAATCGCCGTACGATGAATTGTGTCGTTTGCACTGCAGCGCATTTTATTGCTTTTATGAATAACTTGAACAAAAGAGATGGAATGAGCGACAGGATATGGGTAATAAAAACATCTTTAGTGATAGGAAATAAAAAAATAATAAAACAATAGGTTCACAATTATATGTGGAATCTATTGGAAATTTATCTATCGTACGAAGAATTTTGTCGGCCTGTGTAAATAGATGATTCTTGACATCAGGATTCGAACCGTGAACCAACAGCGTGAAAAGCGATGATGATACCACTACACCACGGCCACCCTAAATTTGGGGAGCAGATAGTCTGTTGGAAATGTTTTAATTGTTTGCTGTAGCTATACGGCAGAGAAGAAGAGCACTCAGATTATTTAAGCCTGACAGCATTACACGTCGCCAAAATTATGGCGGGTAGGTCAAGTGGAAGGACTGTAGCGCGTTCGTAGGACATGATCGCAGTACGCCGATGTTCTAACGTTTGATTAGTGCGCGTCACCAAACTAGTGACCTATATGTAAATATCGATCGTACCACGGCTGTGTACACCCAAAAGGTGATTTTATGTCAAAGTCCCCAATTCTTACCAGGCGTAGTAAGCTACTAAATATTCGTACTTAATAAAATTCTTAAAAATTAATTTGATTTAATTTTGCAAAAACCGATATTTACCAAATATTGAGATCTACCATCTCTTGAACCGCCCTGAATTTTGTATTTTATTGAAGACGGGATGACAGTGAATTGGTGTCAAATGAGAACAAAAAGTGGAAGTAGAAATGGCAGCGTAGTCATAGAAAAGCGAAAAACTGAGATTGTTGCTAATAAAAACTGGAACATATGATATCAATTTTTAGCCAATCAATATTAGAGGTTAGTAGGGGATCGGTAGACGGACAGAATTTTTCGGATGTAACTAACACGAATTTGACCGAAATTGACATCTTAATAAATAAATAAATATTTTAGCAGAGCAGCCCAATGTTAGAGTGGCTTTTATATCAAAAATAGGTAAGGATGACTACACACTCGCCAAGAACTTCTGACCTATAAGTCCGACTTCCTTCTTGCTAAAAAGCATGCAAAGGCTACTTGAGATTCATGTGCGCAAAGTTGCTTTGACGCTGCATCCTCTATCGGAGATGCAGCATGGCTATCAGAGCGGGAAATCCTACGAGGCTACGTTCGATAGGAAAGAGTACGCGATGGGCATCTTCGTCGACATCGAGGGAGCCTTTGACAATGCGAGCTTTGACTGCATGTGCGCAAGTATGCTAGACAAAACGGGGTAGACGAAATATTAGTGTTGTGGATTAAAGCAATGCTAATGAGCAGAACTTTGACCGTGGATGCGGAATATGGCCGAAATGTAATGGCAGGGGTCAAGGTACCGTTCTGTTTGTATGGTCCATGGTAGTGGTCGAATCTCAATGGATCTAAAAACTCCGCTCAGGTATATGCGGATGATGTTGCCGTACTTCTGTCGAACCATGCCTAGCGACTGTCTGTGCTAACGCGCAAATGGCTCGGTATATGATCGATGAATGGTGCACTAGGAATCGAATTATTCCTTTGAGACGAGAATTATCTACTTAATGGTGTTGAAATAAATTTTTCGGGGTTTTTTTTTCCATATTAAACGACCTAGACAAATACAAAATGCAAACACATATTGGCATTCACTTTTTCCTATATCGTTATAAGAATGTCCACTGTGGTAGAATTATTATCGTTGTCGTTATATTAAACACTTTAGCTCGCAGCGCTAAATATTTAAAAAAAAAAAAAATATATGTATATTTAAAAATGAATAGGCCCTTAAAAGTTTAAAATAACTGTCGACATAATCAAATGAAATGAAAAAATCTTCAATGACTATGACATCCAGATATTTAGTGGAGTTGAATCGCATAACTAGAGATACATATGTGTGAACTGCGTGCGCTTATCTTGATAACGAATCTCAATTCAGAATAGCCTGAGGTAGACTTTTGTGCAGGCCCAAAAATATTAAGCGGATTTTAAAAAATCATAACCATCGTGCGGTTTGTTGCCCATTTTCGTCAAGAAGGAACTATGTTCATATACCACTTTAATATGCATACTTCAAGCCAGCTTCAACCTCATAAGCCAGGTTGAATTCATAAGAGTTCAAATGGAATTGACTCAACTCGACTCAGTTAACAGAGCTGGATCGAATTTTAAGAGGGGAATTTTAAGAAGAGATTTCCATTATTTTCCATAAGAAATCCAATTTAGTCAGGAACTGTTTGCCAGAGACCACATAAATAGGTTATCAATGTCCCGCACTCTGCTTGGAAAACAAAATCAAGATCGCTATTTTTTGGAGAAATTTATTAAGCCAGACGAAGTCCATTTGTGTGCAAAACCCTCGAATAATTCAGTAGCGGCAGATCCAGGTGTGGGTCCCTAATTCTTTGAAGGCGCAAATGGTGATTCAGTAACAGTAACCGGGACGAGTATAGAGCAATGCCCGAACATTTTTTTACATCCACAGCTGGGTCACCTATCCCGTGCCCGTCTGTGGTTTCAACAATCGGCGCTACTGTCCATACAGCCAGACATGATGACTATTCTTCGAGAAATATTTCAAGGCCGAATAATTTCCAAAAATGGAGCCGGTTGGCCGGCTCGTTCTCAGGTCTTAACAGCTCCAGATTTCTTCTTATGGGGTTATCTGAAAGAAAAGGTTTACGAGAATAATCCCCAGTGAACATTAAGTTCCATATATTGGCCTTGACACCACAAACATTGAAAAAACTGACGGAAAGTTTCAACAAAAGATTGGAGTTTTGCGAAAACCAAAATGGCGGTCACTTAAACGATATTATTTTCCATTCTTAACATCATAAAATTATAGCAAAGATTAGGCTTCAATATTCTTCTGGTTTTGTTAAAATTCGTTAATCAAATTTAAAATCCACTTCATATTTTTTGGCCACCCTGTAGAATGAAACTCACTAAATAACTGTTGATTGCAAACGCGATAAATCTGTTGTATTATAATTATTATTATTTTTTTTCAATTGTCATCCTTTAGCTTGAAAACTCATCCAAACTTTGTTCAGAGATTTATTTTTCTTTTCCATCAAAAGTAAATTTTTAGTGATCTTACCAATTTGTTCGTCTTTTAGAGATGCAACTACTTTTCTGAATGCATTAAAGGAATTTTCATATCGCAGTGATCTTGCTGTTACGAAAGTCAAAGAAGAATTCGAATTCTTCGGTTGATTTAACAAGGCTTATCGTGGGCGAATCGATGGGATGGGTTCTTAGCTTGTGACATTTCTTTGCTCTCGGATACAATTTTTGTCGTCTCCAGGTCATAATATTTAGAAGGAAAGTTTTGCAAAAAAAATCGGTGGTTTTCTAGTTAGGCATGTAACAGGGACAATTTAAAGATCTTGCACCAACTGCACCCGATTTTGATGATTTTAAGAGTAAACGAACTTAGCCTCATTTCACACATTCGAGTATCTAGCATCTGATATACGGCATTGTTTATCCTGCTAGAAATGTCAAGAAACGTCGTATATCCGGCGCCGGAAATGTGTAAACGCTATCATTGAATTGCATACACTTTGAGCTGAACATAAAGGGTGTTTTTTTTTTTTTGACGTATAGAACTTTAAAATGAGACACATGACCAACATTATAATGGCCATGGTATTGCCTTCATTGGAAAGATAATATTATGCCATTAGTGTTTAAATATGATTTCGCGCAAATTTTCGACCATTTTTCCGAGCCGTATATCAGCAATAATGCGACGGTGTTACGCCGTCTTGTTGAAACCTCAGCTCTTCCACTTGAATGCCATTCAATTGGGTAAAATTGGTCAAAAGTCAGTAAACATGGATCTATAGCGCTCTCCAGTGACTGTACTCTTCTGGTCGGCATCACTTTTGAAGAAATATGGAACAATGATTCCACCAGCCCATAAAACACACCAAACAGTGACTTTTTGTGGATGTAATGGCGTCTGAATAATGGCTTGTCGATTTGCTTCTCTCCAAATGCCATAATTTTGCCACGATTTTCGAAATAAATTTGCACAATTTGCAAGCGTTGTTCTGGCATAAGTCTATTCACGGTGAAATGGCAAACCAAACTGAGCATAAATCAGCTGTCAGCAGTCAAACTGGCTATCGCTGCAGCAGATGAAGTCGCTGAAGTACAAACTGTCAAATAAGTCGCTCACTTAAGTAGCAATGCATGTACACAATGGTGAAGCGCAGCTCGATTGCTCAAGCTGTCAAAACGGAAAGATAATCGCGCTGAGTTCCGTGAAAATGTTTTTTGTGGTGGATTTTATAATTATAATATTTATAATAATGACTGAGGAAGAAGAAATAGCTGCCATTTTCGTTTTTTTCGTTTTTGTTTTTAACTGTCAAAATGCATTGCAGCTCGTTCGGAAGTTGAAGTTGACTCAACTTTTGCTGCAGCTACTTTGCGTACTTCAGCTGGAGCCTCGCATTGTGTGCGAGCTATAGGGTGTACGTGTATTTCAACTTTGACAGCGCTGCGAACTTCAGCTTCAGCTTCACCATTGTATTAGGGCAGTTACCAATTCGAAAAACTAACCTAAAAAAACACCCTTTATATGCGAAACGGGGTTAAGGTGATGTGGAAATAAACAAACAAAAATATTTTCTTTTGATCTGATATTTTAAAATTGGAAACCGAAAACTCGTAAGTTTTGAAAAATTTTATCGTCTCTTATGCTACAGATAAAAGGGGCAATCAGAATCATGAAATTGTAAAAATTATGGTACGGAGTACTTTAAAAAAAAAAATTATTTTCCATAAGAAATCCAATTTAGTCAGGAACTGTTTGCCAGAGACCACATAAATAGGTTATCAATGTCCCGCACTCTGCTTGGAAAACAAAATCAAGATCGCTATTTTTTGGAGAAATTTATTAAGCCAGACGAAGTCCATTTGTGTGCAAAACCCTCGAATAATTCAGTAGCGGCAGATCCAGGTGTGGGTCCCTAATTCTTTGAAGGCGCAAATGGTGATTCAGTAACAGTAACCGGGACGAGTATAGAGCAATGCCCGAACATTTTTTTACATCCACAGCTGGGTCACCTATCCCGTGCCCGTCTGTGGTTTCAACAATCGGCGCTACTGTCCATACAGCCAGACATGATGACTATTCTTCGAGAAATATTTCAAGGCCGAATAATTTCCAAAAATGGAGCCGGTTGGCCGGCTCGTTCTCAGGTCTTAACAGCTCCAGATTTCTTCTTATGGGGTTATCTGAAAGAAAAGGTTTACGAGAATAATCCCCAGTGAACATTAAGTTCCATATATTGGCCTTGACACCACAAACATTGAAAAAACTGACGGAAAGTTTCAACAAAAGATTGGAGCATAAATCAGCTGTCAGCAGTCAAACTGGCTATCGCTGCAGCAGATGAAGTCGCTGAAGTACAAACTGTCAAATAAGTCGCTCACTTAAGTAGCAATGCATGTACACAATGGTGAAGCGCAGCTCGATTGCTCAAGCTGTCAAAACGGAAAGATAATCGCGCTGAGTTCCGTGAAAATGTTTTTTGTGGTGGATTTTATAATTATAATATTTATAATAATGACTGAGGAAGAAGAAATAGCTGCCATTTTCGTTTTTTTCGTTTTTGTTTTTAACTGTCAAAATGCATTGCAGCTCGTTCGGAAGTTGAAGTTGACTCAACTTTTGCTGCAGCTACTTTGCGTACTTCAGCTGGAGCCTCGCATTGTGTGCGAGCTATAGGGTGTACGTGTATTTCAACTTTGACAGCGCTGCGAACTTCAGCTTCAGCTTCACCATTGTATTAGGGCAGTTACCAATTCGAAAAACTAACCTAAAAAAACACCCTTTATATGCGAAACGGGGTTAAGGTGATGTGGAAATAAACAAACAAAAATATTTTCTTTTGATCTGATATTTTAAAATTGGAAACCGAAAACTCGTAAGTTTTGAAAAATTTTATCGTCTCTTATGCTACAGATAAAAGGGGCAATCAGAATCATGAAATTGTAAAAATTATGGTACGGAGTACTTTAAAAAAAAAAAAAAAAAAAAAACAAGCATATCGGATGGCCGGGTAGAGTGAATAAAATGAAGCCTTTTGTCGAAATCAGAATTTGAAATAAACTTTGTAGATTGTTTTCGCATTTCAAAGTAAGTGGCATTATTAGTGCAGGGAAGAAAAACGGATCCAGATTTTGCACCATAGTGGTAATGAAACAGTAATGAGGGACAATTTATTGATGTTTTGAAAGTCAGCTTATACGAAAAGCTATAAAATAGGAACAAAATGCACAAACAAATATTTACAATGATATAGATTTGCATGCCTTTACTTGCGTAATTGCGCCAATGCCCTGGATATTGAGGTTTTTTTTTTTTTGTTAAACTTAATCTTTAGGATTTATGGTGAATTTAATAGGTTCAATTTGGATTTAACTAGAATAGCTGGAATTGCTTGTACAATCTAAAAGTTGTCATTGTCATATCGAAAAGCTATTAAGGCGTGACGTAAACGTGAAAAAACGTTTGCAAGGAATTAGTACCATATCAAGAGAAAGCTACAGTGAACTAATGGAAATTTCGCTCACTATGTAAAAAGTCAAAACAAATTTAACCACTTACCTTCCAAACTACTATCATTCCTCGACAACAGAGGCGGCATCAGCGTACTACTAGGCATCATGTCCCCCGAGAAATCATACGGAAAAGCCGGATTCGGAATGGCACCTTGCAATTTCGGCGCTGGCGGTATTGCTTCGGACTCCTTATAAAACTGGTCCTCATCATAAAGCTCATCCTGATCCAGGTCAAGTTCGGTCTGTTGTGGTTCATCAGTCTCTGGTGCTGTTTCGTATCTATCTTTCAGGACTTTTCGCGGTACTGCAATGGAAAACATGCAAATTCAAATTTACAACCACCCACACCCACCCCCCACTTCTGACAACTTACTGCAGGTGTACACGACTTTCAGATACATTTTAGCCTCGCCCTTGCACGGTCTACCGAATGTTCCGGCATCGGCTGTGATTGAGCATCGTCTACGGCCATGGCATATCTGCATCACTGTCTCCGTCGCGTACGACACCAGACAAGCTGCAATTCGAGGAAAATTCACAATGAAAATGAAAATTCAGGAAAATATGTGCGTCTCGTTAATTGTCTGCCGGATAACTTACTCTGTTTGCTGCTGGCGTCCTCGACGGGGTGATCGGATCCATTGCCACATTGTACACTCTCCCGTTCTGTACGGCCGAAACTTGCACTATATATCGCTATCCGGGAATAAGGATTACACACCAATGGCATGTTGTCATTCTCGCATGCCACTTTGCTGCGGAATTCATCTGAAAAGAGGATGGAGAAACAGTCAGTATTCCGGGTTTGTATGGAAAATCCCTTGGTAAATTTATTTATAACTATCAATACGCTGGACGTCGCCGAGATAATTCGATTTCAATGGCGGCTCCCAATAAACCGATTTGCAGATGAAAATTGCATGGGTGCACACTTGTACAGTTATGTGATGAACAATGTATCCATGGCTTACACGGAGGAGGCCAGCAGTTCATCCCAACCAATTTGATCCGCGATTGAGAGTAGATGTGAATACGAGTATGCTGCAACTACGTCGTCTCAGGACCGTGTCGTCGTTTTTACAACGGATCATAAAAGTTTATTTCGTTTTGCATTCCAATGGCGCGACATGGTCCTTCCGATGTGGAAGTCGACTCGACGACGCAGTGCACAGAGATAAACATGATTATGCACATTGTTCGATGAAGAGGTGGTTAGTAATTTGATAGTGTGTGGGTGTATGGCTCGGGAAATTGGCAATTTGGAGAGTTTTGCAATCATTTTTAGGATACTTTTTCCCACTAATACATACGTATAGTAAAATAAGCTGCAGAAGTTTCGTGAATGGGTATAGTGGGCGGGGGGGAAAAGAAGACCCCTTTATAACCCAAGTTTAACCAGCTCAATAATCGTGAAGACGTGCCATCGTGTTTCGAGTAGTTTTTTAAAGAAATTGACTATAATGGCGCAAGCATGCATATGCTATGCGGGTACTCTTGATAGGAAGTGATGATGTGGTTCCAGCAAATTGAATTGAAAGTTTGCATTCCGGAAAGTATTCGAAGAAAGGACGGGGATTAGATAGAGAGATTTTCGAAAGGATAGTAAATTTTTATTAACTTTTTAAACAAAGAGCAATGGGCAGATAACGTAGCATAGCAACCGAATTAAGGGTATTTTTATTAATTTAAAGCTTGTAGCATAAATAGTGTAGACTTGGTACATGTAAGATTTGTGACCGACTTTATTTTTAATCTAAAATAGTTTACATTTATTATAAAATTTAGGTTAGAAAAGTAAAAGAGCTGGCCATCTGATACCAACAAAATATCCGACATAGAGATTTAACTATTGAAATGGTTGAAGATAAAACTAAAAAAGTTACTCAAGATACAAGATTGGGCTTCTCAACCACGTCAAATTAGAAATATCACAACTACTAAATACTTTTTCTCTTTTTTTTTGCCGAGAGTCGACGCTTATCCAGCAGTTTTATATTCGCTTACGAAACACGTGATTTTTGGAAAAAGATGTTCGTGTGTAATTTAAAAAGAATGTAACGCTTTAGACAGGTTAAATTCCAATGAAAGTTCCTGCTGTTTTCACGACCGGCATATACTATGACGCGAGGTCAAAAGGTTTTGTCCTTTGCAAACGGCGAATTGAATTGTTCGCGTCAAGTAGTTGAATGACGATACGGTTACAATGGCCGTGAACACGATCTTTGTGTTTACGAGCAAAATTTGTTATCTCTTCGACGACGCTGAGAATTCCCAGATCCCGATGAATATCTTCGTTACGTACGTACCACGGTGCACTAACGATCGTTCTAAGAACTTTATTTTCAAAAGTTTGTAGGATGTTTCTATTGCTTTTCCTGGTACAACCCCATAGTTGTAGACCATACGTCCACACTGGCTTTAGCACTTGCTTATAGATAAGTAGTTTGTTATGTAGGCTCAACTTCGAATGTTTTCCGAGTAGCCAGTACATTTATCGGTATTTGTTTTCGAGCTCGTCGCGTTTCTTTTTTACGTGCGATTTCCATTTAAGCTTAACATCTAGAGTCATTCTAGATATTTTGTTTCGTTCGCGTACGGTATTTGAGCCGAGTTTAAATATACGTCCACTTGTTTGTAGATAAAGTTGACGTGAGTAGATTAGCTTTCGTTCAGCACAATACGCCAAGAATTCGTCCAAGCGTGGACTTTATTAATAGCATGTTGCAGCTTTTCAGTTGCTGCTTCAATTGTATCGCCCTTTGTCAATATCGCCGTATCGTCCGCAAGCGTGGCGACGACGCAGTTTCTTTCCTGCGGGATATCACGCGTGTAGAGTAATATAGAAGCGGGCCGAGGACACTTCCTTGTGGGACTCCGGCCGCAATCTCCTTGAACTCAGAGTAATCATTAACACGAAAAAGTCTTTCGGTGAGGTACGATCGTAAAATTAGAAAGAGTTGCCGTGGCAGTAGTCGTTGCAATTTATACTCCAAGCCTTCGTGCCAAACCTTATCGAAAGCTTGTGAGACGTCATGAAATACACCACAACAAATCTTTTTTTCTTCGAGAGTTTTCTCAATCACGTCAGTTATTTTGTGGAATTGTTCGATTGTAGAATGTTTGACTCTAAATCCAAACTGATGGTCAGGAATGAGACGTCTTTCGTTGATTACGGGTTGTAGTCGTTTTGAAAGTAGTTTTTCGAATATTTTAGAGATAAACGGCAATAGGGAAATAGGCGGATATGATTTCTTCTCATTCAAAGGTTTGCATGGTTTCGGGACTATTATAATCTCTGCGACTTTCCATTGTCTCGGAACGTAGAACAATCTGAATGAAGCGTTAATCAAATATAGCAGTTTAATAAGAGCTTTATTCGGTAATTCCTTGGCCACCTGCGCCGTTATCAAGTCGTAACCCTGTGCTTTTTTAGACTTTAGATTTTAATCACTTCCCTCAGTTCAATTAATGCAACTTTTTTTACTTTAAAGTTGTCAGATGTCGTGACTGGGTAGTCGGGCGTTATCAAAGGGCCGTCGAATGGCTTAAACGTATCTTCTAAGTGCAAAGCAAAAAGTTCCGCCTTTTCTTTGTCGCTCTTGGCCCAAGTTCTATCGTTTTTCCGAATTAGTGGCGCTTGCATTTTAGGTTTCCGGATGCCTTTTACCGCTTTCCAAAGTGAATAATTTGATTCTCTTCCAGTGGAGAGATTTTAAAAGGAGTTATTTCCCCTTACCAACATGGCTTTGTTTCTGGAAGGTCTACTTGCACAAATCTTTCAATTTTTTGCAATTATGTTTTAAATAGTCTAGAGAAGGGTTTGCAATATGATTTTATTTACACAGACCTTTCTAAAGCATTTGATAGGGTGAATCATGATATCCTTCTAATAAAATTAGAGAGTATTGGATTACGTTCTAACTTGCTAGAATGGATCAACTCCTACTTAAGAGATCGTATACAGTATGTTCGCATAAATGACGTACTTTCTGTACCAGTTTATGCATATTCAGGAGTTCCACAGGGTAGTCATCTTGGCCCACTGCTCTTTTTTTTATTCATCAACAATATTCCTGAAATCATCTCAAATTCACATTGTCTAATGCATGCCGATGACTTAAACATTTTTCGCTGCATAAAGACTGAGCAAGATTGCATTCAGCTACAGGAAGATCTTGAAAGATTATCACTCTGGTGCAGTGATCACTTTTTACACTTAAACATCTCGAAATGTCAAAGTCTGAGTTACTATCGTAACTTCTCTTCCATCCATTACATTTATAAGATTAGCAATATGCCATTAGCAGCCATATCTTCAAAAAAAGACCTCGGTGTAATTTTTGACCATAAACTTAATTCTCGGAATCACATAGACTTTTTAATTGCTAAAGGTAACTCAATGTTGGGCTTTGTTCTACGCAATTCGAAAGATTTTTCTGACCCTCATACCCTAAAATGTCTATTTTTTGCCTTTGTAAGAACTACTCTTGAGTACTGTTGTGTTGTCTGGAATCCATTTTATGAGATTCACTCTGTTAGAATTAAGAAGATCCAAAAACGATTTACGAGAGTTGTTCTGTGGAGACTCCGTTGGAACATAAATATGCCTTCCTATGAAACTAGATTGAAGTTGTTTGTATTTCTGCCTCTTTATTTTCGAAGAAAATATTTTTGAATTATGTTTATTCGTGATTTAGTTAATTATCATATCGATTGCCCCTGTCTTTTGTCCCTAGTTGGGTTCTATGCACCTACACGTGTTCTTAGAAAAAGTTGTTTATTTCATGTTCCTTTTCATAGAGTCAATTATGCATTTAATGAACCTTTATCTAGGTGCTTAAAAGAAGCAAACACTGTGTGCGATTTAATTGAATTTGATCTTAATAGAAATAAATTTAAATGTATTGTAACATAATGTAGCATAATAACTACGCGCACAGATGTAGGCAACATATTCCGAAGTGTCTTTTCATTCGAGATTCGTGTCCACAGTAAGAGACGGATACGACGTCGCGGAATTAAGAGAGAATTATAACCGCAAGAGATTATTGGCTGCAGCTGTCATCTTGGAATTATTACATCAGAATTTTCTTGTTCCAGTGGTCGAAGAATTTGCTAGAAGCTTCTGGCTATCAGAAATGCGACTATATAAGGACAGATGGCGATCGAGGCAAGGCAGTTGGTATTCGAACTGCACGAAGAGATTGGAAAAGTGATAATAGGCGAAGTAGTAATTTTGTGATAGATTGAAACAAGAAGAAGTAATTAGTTTGGATTTGTGAATTAAGTAATTGAAATGAGATAAAGTGATCTGAGAAGAAAGAGACCTTGTAAGGAAAGAATTTGAAAGAAATAATCTCACAGAATAACGTTTTATCGACTCGAGCCGTAGCTCGCATATTACAGTATATTAATTCTAGCTCTAAATAACTTTGGCGGAAGTCAATAGGTATCTATCTTTGTATTAAGTAATCACTTGAGTACAATTTCAATGTAACTCTGTTTGATGAAATAAATAAAAAAATAAAATTACTCTATTTTGACTGGCTCTACAAGCAAAACTATTGATCCAAACGAAATATTTATTTTTTGATTACCAGCGCTCCAAAAACATTTGTTAATCGAGTGAATTTAAAACTTTTGCATTGTAGATACCACCCGAAAATTGAATTATGCAAGCACGTTTACCTAAATGTGCGCCGATGCTTAGAGTGAGAACAATTCATTCTGACAATTTTACCTTTACCATTCGCGGTAGAAGAGTAACTCCCTCGTTTCTTTTTTCCTCCTCTGAATGCGACTACATTCCACCATAACCTCACCGCTTTCCAATCATTGACTACATCCTTTTTTTTTCATCTTCATATTGTAATACATTACACTTAAAAAGCAAGCCTTGTTTCCTAACCAATTTGAGAGGCCTATATCCCTCATTTTAATCACTGGCATTCTCAACATCTAGGTTACTACCTATTTCAATCAGCCTTCGCTCTCTGGAAGGCCGCTCTATTTCATATTTATATGCGTCGTTTTCTATTTCTCCAACTTGATGATGATTTGTAAAGTGAGATGCTCCATTTTCCGAACACATGTGTCATCGCGCATTCACTACCACCACCCTGACTTTATCCCATAAAATGGGTCAAAGTGCCACTTCAACCGTGAACTCGTTCTCTCCTGGTTTCTCATTAGTATACCAACACGTCCGCTAGAGGTTACTTCACACATCCTTGATCATAGATCTGGTACACATTCGCCATCCTGCCATAACTCCCATTTATAATTACTTACAAAGGACGCAAATGAAGAACGTTATATAATTTCACTAAGTGATTCACAACATCGAGATGATTTCTCACCTGGAAGAGAAGAGGAAAAACTGTCCGTATCTGTAACTGAAAACATACTTCTAGTCCCACCACGGGAATCCAGCCCTTCGGCTTCGTCTCATCTGAACGAGCAAAAGTAATGAGGGGGGTATCAACAAATACTCGTATAACATATAAGAAGGTTCCACTCTAAAATGCCCTCCTGTGCACAGGAAACACTTTGCGAAGTTAGACCCTTGCAGGAGGGGGAACATTAAGCAGCACAGTGGGTGACCTACAAGTATGCTGGTACGAAATGTTTGTAGGTATTTAAGAAAATTCTCCAGGAAACTTGCTTCTACATATGTCCAATATATTCATCCAAATCCTGAAAATTGTCGTGGTACTAGTGGAATGTTGAATTGATGTGTGGCTCTGGTTTCGTCGGTTTGCCTGAAGGAAATTGTTAATAATAAATGAGTTTTGTGGGCGTAGTGAAGAGGGGATGATGAACAATTTGGATAATTCCACATGAGTGCGCGCATACACTGAAGAACACTCTAGCTGCATACGCTGGCCCAGGTGTTGTAAATAACGAAAAAGGATTTGTTTTTCTATGTGGAATTTTTGGCACAAGAATTTCACTGGAATGTGGGTAAACGGGTGTTTCGAGCCCCTATTTGCATGCTGCATCCCCATGCTGCTGGTATCACGTACCAGGTATTCGTCAAGGTGTTGAAAGTGGCAATAATAAGGACATTCCTCACTTAACACATCCCTCCTTCAACGTCTGCTGTCCTTTGTTTCAGAGGGTTTCTTTCTGTTTCAGTAGCCAAGTGACTAAAGAAATTAGTTCAGCTAGCAAACAGAGGATGGTAAAACAAGAACGAAAGTCCTTAATTACGTCAACGGCTGCACACAAAGTTTCAATTTTTGTTCCTTGTGCTTCATCAAAACATCTGCAGTGAAGCTTTAAAAAGACAAAAGAAACTCTCATCCTGTTGTATTCTTTGAGGTCAGTGGACGGACATATTTTCTATGTCTATGTTCTCACACCAAATGCTCTTTGTGTATGGTGTGTGTGTGCTCAAGCCTCAGTGAACAAAATAATAATTTTATTGAAATCAGACCCCCGTTCCTGTCCTTTATAGAGTAGCCCTGTCAATGTCCTAGGCCATTGAACGCAAGGTGTTCTTTTTTTTTTTTTAAATTCTCTTTATGTATGTGTGTGTGTTTTTAATGACAATAGTTAGCTTTCTGATCGACAACTGAAGCGGATATGAATTCTTTTCAATGGCACAGCACCGATCTCTGCGCTTCGTTGCAGAGCATCTATTATCCTTACAGGTAGCGAAAGTAGCTACTAGCCCCTGGAGTTATCCCATTCATTCGAGTAGGTCCAGCCTACTGAAGCGTGAAACAGGATGAAAAAGGGATTTCATTATACGACATTGGGTGGGTTGGGTCCGATAGGGTGGATGGGTGGTTGAATGGTTGGATGATTGGTTCTGGTGTTGAAATTTCATTGAAAAAAAAAAAAGACGCCCGCCCTTATGTACATAGTCCGAAGAGGACATATGAACAAACAGGACACAGGCAGAAAATTCCTAAATTACTTCTTGCCTCATACAGGATGAGAGGACTTGTCGAACACTTTATTTGTTTTTTCTTTGGTTTTGGTAATATTTTTGGGATTTTTCTGTGGGCGGCGAGACCTATGAGTGGGGATTATATTTACTTTTTGTGTTGCAGAAGCGTTCAAGTTGAAAATGAAAGAAAAACATGTTCCCTTTAATCGATCCATTGTTGCTAAGGGCAACTTCATTTTTGTTGCTTTTTTTCCCTTTTTTTTTTTTTAGTTAGAGAAATATGGGTTTTTCTATCAACAGTGAATCAGAAGATTATCTGTGCAATTAGTTAACCTTTTGTCGTAGAACTTTTAGATGGAAAATAGGAAATATTAGCCTTTTGCTATCACAGAATATAGGTTAGTCAGAATAAGACCAGAAGTGTATTGATCTAACAATGTGCGCCTGTCCATACATCATGTGTTACCAGCTTAAGAGCTGATTTGAATGTTATTATAAGAATGCACATAAGTACGGGACACTTAGTGCTCAATGCGAAATATTTGGTGCTTGTTTCCAAGGTACCGGTACTTGTCTTTTCAAGTGTCTACTAGCAGGACCACGACCGCGAACTGGGTTAAAAAAAGGCAGTTGCATAGGACCCACGTTAGGAAGCCACCACGCTGCTACCAGTTTTTAGCATTAGAAGTGTATACTATACGTAATTTAGGTATATGTGCTTAAAATAAAAAGAACACCAAGCAACGGCTTGCTCTCGGGTTTATCCACAGAACCTATAAACTACATTTTGATTGCAAATTAAGGGAGGTGGGTTCGGTTTATTCAGCATATGCTCTTATTGCTGCGTTCCTTCATACATTTTACAGGATAAATCCAAACCATGAATCGCTCTTCACGATTTCACTCAAATTCGTTGGGGTATTTTGTACTGCTACTGCACGTAACTATACCTAGTCAAGTCATAAATACTGGTGTTTGAATAAAGGACGTGGATGATCGAAGCCAGCGTAGTGTAACAATGCAGTTAAAGTGTTATGCAGTGTCACTCCTGCATCAATTCATTTGCTTAAATAATTGGGGGATTTTGGTTTGGAAATTTTCATTTTAGCAAAAGCTCGCCACTCCATTATAATAAAAGTCTATCACATCGAAATTCAGTTAGTTATAAGCACGAATATAATATATTCAGCTACATCTATCATATCTCTCTGATGAATAATTTAGGTGCGGTTGCGGCTTAAGGAGCTTATAGTCCTAGTACACCATAAAATAAATGGAACTACTGGGTCGCACGTACTTGCTGCAAATTTTCTGTTCGTTTGTAAATTGTTTAGGTTTAAAATTTAGGCAAAATCTGTAAGAAATGAAGAACTTTGAATTTTCGAAAAATGCGTTAAAAACTTTGTTTAACGTATGCCCAAAATTTCAATAATATGTCCTCACATATGTATGTAACTCAGATATCAATTTTGAATAAAATCGAAAGCAATACTTGCCCTATGGGAGGCAAAATGTGCGAACACTAGAGTGGGATGGAGATATTCCTGTGTTTCTAGTTTTAAATTTCACGAAGTAAACAATTTTGCAAAATTATTTCAATAATTGCTTGAAAAGGCCTGAATACGCAAATAAAGAGAAATCTAATAAATTGGTTTATCGATTCCATGGTACCAAAAATATACATATATAGGGGAGCAGGTAGTTTCACAATGAACATAAAGTTTCTGATGTAAGTAAATTAACTTCCGATTTGAAAACCTAAAGAAACCAGATGAGAGGCCTTTTATTTTGGTAATAAAACTACGGGAAAAAACGTTATATAATAGAAGCCATTCGCGTGATTGGAGCATTTCTCAAAAGCTCTCCGATCGTTAGGGCCTTACAAGCTAAAAATGTATAACAGCCTATACAGAGTCTGGCCTAGCTTCTGGCAGTCGTTTATATTGTACCACAGACTAATTGAAGGGACCTAAAATTCAGTGCCGTTTCCAAAGGGTAATTTGCTTGACTGAGGAGACTTCTGATGACAATTTTACTCTCGGATGTTCGTCAGACGTTCGCGAAATATAGAACTGTAATTTTTTGGTATTTTTCGTGACTCCAATTTCGTGTCCCCCGTTCCACTGATATAAATATCTTTTGCTTTATTTGCCTGTTTAAGAATATTATACATATGTTCACCCCGCGCAACAAAAAAACCACATACGGGTTTTCCATTTTTTTGCGCTAATTACCTCTAAGGGATTCGCCGAATTAGATTGAAGAGAGACCACTGTTCGGGAGGACCGGGAACCGAAGAAGCTAAACTTGAGAAACAGGTATAAAAATGCATCGGAGTTAAGAGCTGACCTGCGGGAATCTACTGGGGCTGAAGTTAGCGTCAGAACTATCCAGAATCGTCTCAACGAGATGGGTTTGCTAGCAAGGAGACCAGCGAAAAAGCCACTTCTGACCAGCAAAATGAAGAAAACGCGCCTTAGCTGGGCTAAGGAAAGGCAAAACTAGAGTTTTCAAGATTGGTCAAATGTGGTGTTCTCTGATGAGTCCAAGTTTAACCTAATCGGATCGGATGGGAAGCAGATAGTTCGTCGTAGAAAAGGGGAACGCTACAGCGACGAATGCATAGCTCACACCGTAAAACATTCTCCTTATGTTATGGTGTGGGGGTGCATCACCGCAATCGGAGTTGGATCTCTAATTATGCTCGAGGGCACTGTTAACGCCATGCAGTACAAACAAATTATCTTAGATGGTGTTGTACCGAGTATGGAAATGATAACAGCAGAAACATCAAAACCAATTTTTCAAGATGATTCAGCACCTTGCCACCGAGCAAAATCTGTGTGTAATTCGAGGTTTTTTTTTCATATTTATGAGTGTTTTGAAAATCTTATGATTTTAATTTTTAAATTTCCTCCACAGATTAAAACTTTGAAAGAAAATGTCTGGGCTCTTATGGGAAAGAAGATCCAAGATAAGAAACCAAAAACCATGCAGCATCTAAAGAGCATCATTGAAGAAGTGTGGTTCAATGAAATTAATAACAATTACCTCGGTAATCTCTATGCCTCCATGCCAAACAGGTTTCATGACGTTGTTAGGGCGAAGGGTGGTGCTACGAAATACTAGAATCATTTTTTAGTATTATGAAAGTCTTAAATTATGTAAAAAAGAAACCTAGTTAATAAAAATATGAAAAAAAGAAATTTGCTTTTCAAATTGTTGTTCTTTTTTTAATTTATGTATATTGATAGTACTTGGGTAATATCTGATATTTTGTAGTCTGATCTCCACGATCATTACTTTTTTTCAATTAGGCTACGAAATGTATTGTCAAAATGGGGAATGTGTTAACTTAAATGTTAAACATCAAAAATACAAAGTGACTACGCAGTGATTAGTCATCATTTATTAAATTTTTTCCATTTTGTTAAAAATTACCATGTGCGGCTTTTTTGTTGTACATTATATTTGAAATACTCTCGCCGACCGTTTTTTCTGCCAACAAAAAAGTAGTGCTGTTGGAAAACGAATTGACTATATTTGGTCAAAAGAGACACCAACGGTTGGAATTTTTGAGAGCGTCGCTAAAAAAATACGAAGAAACACATACAGTGGGTAACAGCTTATTTGATTCACTGCTTTTTTTTAATTTAAAATCCCTCTTACTTGCACATTAAAAACGCTGCCTTCAAGATTTTGATACCAGTGTGCAGATGCATGTTCAGCGAATATAATTCGTAAAACAAAACACACGGAAATATACTTCCTAACCCCCCAAGGGGGAACAAAAAATGCACAGCACAAATACATGTTACAGCTTATTTGATCCAGACACTTGTGTGCGCCTTGGCGCTAGTTCCATGTGACAGTAATGGTGTTTTCCTTTCTTAAGTCTTTTTTATTATGTTCGCTATCAGTCTGACCTCATTTGTAGTCTGATTTCGCAAGTTCGAGTATCCACATGTACCTTATTCAAAAATGGGCCCGGGCACAACAATAGAGTAACGTTAATTGGTTATAAACCATTTCAAAAATGGCCAATCTCACCGGAAAATTGCTCAAATAGTCAATAGTACCCCAACTATTCAATTTGGGTGCATCAACTACTCAAATAAAATATTTAATACATCAGGCGAGCGGTACATTTTGCGAAATGTCTAATCTAATCCGAAAATATCGGCTCCAAAGCTGGCTCTTGAGGTGCATAGTGAAATTGAAATAGTCGTGCAGTGCCCAAACCATCTGGCTTGGTGTGCTTCACGATCATGACCTCAATGGTCGAGCAGCTATTAAGAAGCTGTTTATCAACAAGAAAAAACAGAAGAGTCGACTTACCTTTGCACGGAAGCACGTTTCCAAGGACTTAAACTTCTGGAACACTGTTATTTTTGCAAACGAGTCCAAGTTTAACATTTTTGGCTCTGACGGGATGTGTTACGTTTGGCGAAAGCCAAATACTGAGCTGAATAAAGAAAATCTTAAAGCATGGTGGTGTCAGTATTATGGTTTGGGCCGGTATGTCTGCAGCCGACAAAGGAAATTTAGAGTTCATAGACACCATAATAAACAAAACCCTGTTTTCCGGTACTACCAAACCAACGACCCGAAGCACGAACAGGTATAGTGCAGTCTTGGCTCATCTGGAACTGCCCTCACTTGATGACACCGCCAGCACAGTTACCTGACCTCAACGTCATCGAAACTCTGTGGGCTTTGTTGGACAACAATCACAACATTTCCATTACAGGACGACTTGAAAAAGGCTCTGCTGAAAATCACGCTAGAAATTACGCAAAAACTGGTTGACTCAATGCCAAACAGGCTGAAGGCGATTATAAACCAAAAGGGCTACCACACTAAATATTAAAAGTAATTAAATAAGCAATATTCTATTGTATTTTGAAGTTTGAAGACAGCTGAATCAAATAAGCTGTTTTAGTTCAAATAATAAAAACATTAATTGAATGCAATCAATGAAGCTCCTAAGTTAATCTTCGCAAATTATTCTTTAAAATGGCATTTCAGTTTTTTCGATATTGTTTCTAGATATTATGTTATAGCGGCTTCAAATTAAAAACTGGCACTGGATCAAATAAGCTGTTACCCACTGTACTTACGTATTCCTTGCTTTTGACGCAAAAAACATTAAGAAATTAACATCTGGGCCACACGTAACCCTCCTATATTCTGTTCGGATGCTTTTTCGAAAAAATGTGTTAAAAATATAAAACAATTTTTTTTTTGAAATTTTCCAAAAGCTTAGAAATATTGCTAACGCATAGGTTTTGAATAATATCGCTTTTACTGATACCTAATATCCGAGGAATATATTTACATATAGTCTTCAAAAATAAGTTAATATATAAATCACCGTTATGATAAAACTTTCAGTAGGGATTACTGTTAAACCAGCGGTCAAATTTGGCAGATATATACGACATTTTTATTCAGTATACTTTGGCAAATCTTCAATCATCATGAAAAGACTGACGCTTTAATAGCCGCATTTGGAGTGAGCATAATCTTGAAGAGGTTCTTGAAACTCTATTACACCCAGAAAAATGCACAGTTTGGTGCAGTTTACATGCTAGTGGTATCATCGGTCAATGAAGATCGTTACCGGACCATGCTCAATGAATATTTCTTTCAAAATATGGATGACATTGATCCCGACGAGATGTGGTCCGGATCAATGCATGGCGCCACGTGCCATTATTATTATTACTAGTTAAATGATTATCATGTAAGGATGCAAATAGAATTTGGAATATGAGAATTGCCAGTCCAAGGGCATGCATTCTGATAAATAACAAAATTAACTTTCTCCTACTATAAGATTGCATGTATGACGTGAGACTTGGTGCCATTACAGATCACTCTGAATATCGATGGAATATACCGCAACATAATCATCGCCTAGTAGGGTTAGTTAGGAACTGGAGAGTATGAAATTAGCAGTCATTGTCTGACAGTTATTGTCATACAGTTATGGACAAAACAATAAGACCAGTAGGAAAAACCCCAAACAAGTACCCTTTTCTCATTAAAATGAAATTAACTGTAAAAGTCTGTCATGATAACGGTACTCTCTTTCAAGCAAAAAAGATCATGCATAAACATGATCATATGAAGGCAAAATGTAGTCAAATGTGAAGGAACTGCCTCGACGTGCGGACAAAACAATAAGACCAGGTTACTTTTGCCTATTTTTTTTTTGTTGCGAGTAATTCAATTTGATTTTCTTTTACAAGTATACAAGTATAAAAATAAAAAAAAAATTGTATTAGATGTATAAAATTATTGACGGAAACAGGCAATATGGGTCTCGGACAGCACTGCTCTACAACCGAAAGAGATTTGATTCGAAAGCTCACACAGGAAGGAAAGTCACAACGGTAGATGGCCAAACTTATTGGGAGATCAAATACCTTTGTTCATAATGCCTTACAGCCCCAAAATCCAACACACCAACAGGTCGACCACGAAAAACATCCACAAAAGATGACGCCCAAATCAAACGCCTATCCAAAAAATACCCGTTTAAGTCAGCTGCGGATATTAAACGCGAACTGGGCTTGCCAGTCTGTTCTAGGACAGTGCGACAAAGACTAGAAGAACAACATCTCTTCGGCAGAAGTCCCAGGGAGGTACCACTTCTTACCAAAAGGCACCGAAAGAATCGTATCCAATTCGCAAAAGAACATCTGGAATGGATAGGGCCAAAAAACGAAATAAAATTTCGAAATATTCTTTGGTCCGATGAATCCAAAATAAATTTGGTGGGATCTGATGGTAAGAGATGGGTCAGGCGTCCAAAGAATGCAGCATACCAGCCCCAGTACACCAACAAAAGCGTCAAGCATGGAGGGGGCAGTATTATGGTTTGGGGATGTTTTTCATGGTATGGTATGGGTCCAATATTTTGAATAAAAGACACCATGGACCAGCATTTATACGCCAAAATATTAGAGGAGGTCATGCTCTCGTATGCTGAGTGGGAGATGCCACTAAAGTGGCAGTTTATGCACGACAACGACCCGAAGCATACCTTTGAAGAAACCATATCGACATTAGTAGAGCTCCAACTCATTACTTAAGAGTTAGCAAACGCGGTAGAGGGTATTAGTAGCGCTATCATAAACGCGTTTAGTTGTCCCATAAGCAACAACAACGGTGGGAAAGATGTGCCATGGTGGAGCAACAATTTGACAAAATTAAGATCCTTAACACGCAAACTGTTCAATAGGATAAAGGGTAACAGACACTGGCAAAACTATAGAGAGGCACTTACACAGTGCAACAAAGAACTGAGAAAAGCCAAAAAGAAAGCTTCATATGATTTTGCGAGATAATTACTAGCACTCCTGCTGCAGCAAGACTGCATAAAGCATTGACAAAATCGGGTGGAATGCAAACGTGTCTAAAAAATCCAGAAGGTAGTATCACTAAGGATGAAGAACAGAGAGCACTACTCCTCCTAGAAACTCACTTCCCTGGAAGTTTGCCGAACACAGATGAGAGTATGACCAACATATCAAGACCTCGGAAAGAAGTTTGGAAAATAGCAGATGCAATTTTCTCAAGAGGGAGAATTGAATAAGCAATCAGCCCCTTTCAACCGTTTAAGTCAGTGGGTGTGGATAGTATCACACCAGCCCTACTACAGAAGAGGCAAGAAAGACTTCTATTATACCTAAGGCGAAGGTTCTGTACATGCCAAAAGTGGGGGAAAAAGACTCAACACAACCAAAAACATATAGACAAACCAGCCTAACATCGTTTTTTCTCAAAACAATGGAAAAGCAGTGGATAACTACATAAGAAAGGACGTACTAAACACGTCTCCACTTCATTACCGTCAACATGCATACAGAGTGGGCAGATTCAATGAGACGGCTCTATTCCAGTTGACGGAATCCATACAGGAAGCTCTTGAAATGAAAGCGATTGTTCATTAAACGAGTCCTGGACAAAAAAGAAGGACCCCAAAGTGCATCAGTTATTCTTTGCTGACGATGGAGCCATCATAAGTAAAGATCAAACGTCCCTGCAACGAGCACTTGATGTATGAGTGGATGTTTTGGAGGGAAATGGGTACCGTATTAGTTCAAAAAAGACAGAGTATCTGTGCTGCCCATTCTCTGATCCACACCGACCTATTCCAGAAATTTACTTGAATGGAAAAGTGCTTCCCAAGTGTGAAAAGTTCAAATATCTGGGATCTATGATCAATACCGAAGCAACTTGTGATGATGACAACAATCATCGCGTAAGCGTAGGGTGGATGAAGTGGTGGGAAAACTCCACAAACTTCTGTGACCGAAAGATGTCCCCTAAGCTGAAAGGAAGGCTCTACACTGCAGTTGTATGCCCGGCGCTCACATACGGTTCATGGATATTGTACAACAGGTATGAGGGCAAATTAACGGCAGCTGAGATGAAGATGCTTCGCATGACAGCAGGAGTAACGAAGCTTGATAGAATAAGAAGTTCGAAGATTCGAGGAAGCCTTTATGTAAAAAAAAAAACCCATCACAGGCAAGATAGAGCACGACCGGCCCAGTTGGTATTGTACATGTTCAAAGGAGAGATCCTTCGAACCCCGTCAAAAAGGCAATATCAATCAACGTTCCTACACAATCGCGCAAAAAGGCAGACCAAAAAACAACTGGTTCACACAAATGCAAAAACAACAGTACCAGGGTTGTGATCCTTCTACCCCAGATCATAACTTCGCCGTAAGGAAAAGAAGAAGAAGAATACACCAGGCCAAATCAACAACTCAAGTTGTGTCAGCTGTGTCCTTGTGAAATATATGCACTTTGAAGACTTTTGAAATACAATTATATGTTACACCAACTGCAACTGGTTTTGATGATTTGTAGCTGGAATTACCTATAATACTAGACCCGACCAAAGAGCAGATAGATAGTTACATAGACACGGATCAGAAAGTACCTGAAATTAATGGAATAAATTAAAATTTTTGAATCGGAGCCC
The DNA here is from genome assembly GCA_963082735.1 of Pocota personata. Taxonomy (NCBI): domain Eukaryota; kingdom Metazoa; phylum Arthropoda; class Insecta; order Diptera; family Syrphidae; genus Pocota; species Pocota personata. The sequence goes on along the minus strand of OY720429.1, from coordinate 40,575,408 downwards.
AAACATTTCTGTCCTGCTATTGTCCGAATATTCAGGAAGCAGATATGAGTATGTACCTATGTACATATGTACAGTGCTCCACATAAGTATTCTTAATTTGTTTTCTTTCACTTAACTGATTAAATATCTTAGGTATTATATTCCCTACTGCACTTTTTCTTTTCGATTCGATATTACGATTTCACCATCCCCATTTTCGGAAAAAAAAATGTATAAATTAATTTAACAAACTGAAGTTACAGGGCAAAGAATGACGCCGCATCCATTTTGTTGGAGAAACCGAAAAAATGTTTCGAATACCTTTAGAATTTGGTTTTTTTCGTATTTGGCTTACTTGTATGATCAATTGCTTCATAAATTCTAACCAGTTAGTGTTTTATTAATTGTGTGTGTAGTAAACAAAAGCAATGGGGCGTAAAACAAATAAAACGACTGTTGAAGAAAGAAAAATAATTTTAAACCTTCGCGAAAATGGAAAGACTCTGAAAGATATATCAAATATAGTTCATAGAAGTGTTTCAACTGTGCAATACATAATAAAGAGGTGTACTGGTAGAGGTGATGTTGAAAATATTCCAAGAAAAGGTAGACCAGAAAAACTTTCAACTATCGAAAAGCTTCAAATAATTCGCAAAGTGAAACAAAATCCACAAATAAGTGTGTCTACTATAGTTGCAGACTTAGCTGAAGCTAGTGGATCTAATGTTAATAAAGAAACTGTACGCCGAATTCTACACAAGAGTGGATACAAAAACAGAGTCGCTAGACAGAAACCATTTATCTCCAGTATAAATCGCAAAAAACGTTAAGAATTTTCCAAATTTTATTTAAATCATCCCGAAAGTTTTTGGAACACTGTTTTGTTTTCAGATGAAACCAAATTTAATGTAATGAATTCCGGCGGTAGAGTTCGAGTGTGGAGAAAACAAAATAAAGAGTTGGATCCTAAAAACCTATCTGGTACATTTAAACATGGTGGTGGTTCGGTCAACCCGTGGGGGTGCATGGCTGCATCTGTAGTTGGTTCTATACACTTTATAGATGGTATAATGGATCAGTACCTGTACATAGACATCCTGAAAGAGAACTTAAGAAACAGTGTTGAAAAACTTCAGCTTCCTGATCGTTATGTGTTTCAACAAGACAATGATCTGAAGCACACTGCTCTTAATACTCGGTTGTGGCTATTATACAATTTGTCAAACCAGCTCAAAACTTCTCCTCAGTCACCGGATCTTAATCCCATAGAACACCTTTGGGCAGATTTGGAGAGGAAAATTAAAAAAAGAGGTCTTAGAACCAAAAATGACTTAAAAAATGCACTTTAAGAAGAATGGGATCGAATTTCACCGGACAGAACAAAAAAACTTGTGCTATCCCTAGCTAATAGGCTTAAGGAAGTGATAAAACAGCGAGGATATCCAACAAAATACAAATGGACTACTGATGACGTACTTCGTCAAGAAAAAATTTGAATTTCCGAATACTTTTGTGGAATAGAATATGTAGGTTATTTTCTTTAAAGTCATGTAATTTTTGTACTGATTACAGTTTAGTTGAGTTTTTTCTATTAATATATCAAGAATGAATTACTAATAAATAATTAATAAAGAAAGTTGAAATGGGTGGTCAATAATTTGAGTTATTTAGATTAGCAGGTGAGTATAAGCAAATTACGAATAATTTTGTGGAGCACTGTATATATAAAACCGATTAGTGGAAATTCCCTTGTAAAAGGAATCGACGCGGTCAAATGATTCATTAGAGATACATAGGCCCTTAAAAATTTCTGAGCGTTACTCGATTTTAAGTAAGTCTAGTCAGCTTTAACACAGAATGAAAAAAAAGGTTAGTTTTCTAGGATTAAAGATAAAAAATGCAAACTAATAAACTCAATTAGTGAATTGTGTTAAGCTACCTATAATTTCAAAAGCTATAGAGCTGGTTAATTGGATACTCTAGACATTAGATAGGTAAACAAAATTAAGTCACGGGCTACAAAACATGTAAGTTGTCACAGTTATAAAAATTCTCAGATCCACTTATTACCAGTTGTCTAGCGATGCCTTCCCTTCATATTACATTAATCATACCTGTTTAGCTCACTCATCATCATGAGAGACATGTCTTTAAATTTTTAAATAAACAATTTCGAATAATTGGCCGAGAAATATTACAAAAATATAATAGTCTACCCATTATACATCCCCTTCATGAAAGACATGTCCTGAATGGAAAACTTTTTCACTTTGCAGACTTTGTCCTGATTTATCTTTTCAATTTGTCTCCTCTTCACTTCATAACAAACCATTTTTGGTCCTTATTTTGAGCAACGTTATAACCTCACTTCATAAATCATCATACATACATATCTGCTGCTGTTCCCTATTCAAGTTAAGAAAAAAAAAAAAACACGGTTATGAAATAGGTTTCATTTTAACATCAAGACCTACAATTTCTCAAAACGGTTCGCCTGACAACCGACCGACCAAGCGACCGACTTTTGTTTGCTTTTTCTGCTCAAGCGTTTAACCATTTTATTCTTTTGTTTAGTGGAGGGTAGCGGACAAACAAAAGAATAATAACGGTACAAATACTCTTGAAAAAACAACGAAAATAAGCCCAGGATAAGATGACAGGAATTTGTTTCCCCTGCGATGAGTAGGTACGATGAAGGGACTTCAAGCAACCTACGAGAATAATTTTCCAGACAATTGAATCGACCGATTGTCATTTCCTCTTCCCCTCTCTTGTTTTGTCAAATGTTTTGCTTTGTTTTTCCTGTTTTTTCGCCTGTCCACCCGCACTTGTGCGTTCGTGTTGAGACTTTGCCCTTTGTGTTACACCGGACTTGGGAATAATGAATGAGTGAATGTCGTCCTTTATAGCCCCGACTGACAACAAGCACTTCATTACCTTGGACCTGTGATGTTGTTCCTTTATGTATTTTTATTATTCGCTCCTTTTTTCGGCCATTTCAATAGCATTCTTATCTTTGTCTTGATGGACCATTGACCCACTCCAAGCAACCAACAGGGAATCCTTTACCCGCAGATGAATATTTTTTTTTTTTCTTTTTTCTTTGTTTTTTGCTGTAGGTAAAGAATGTTTGGAAGGAATTATTTGTGTTGTGTTTACTTTAGCTTCCTGTGTAAGGCAATCATCCTTTTTCGATTAGCTTGCCTTTCGGGTATAACCCATACCACTACCACACCAGTAACCTTCAAGTACTTACATTCCGTAGATAAGAATGTATAATGAAGTACTATTATTTACTGTAAACGAATTATGAAGCATCCTACGCCTATGAATATTATACTTAATAAAATTTTAATTACTCGCATTTCTAGATAATTTATTTGGCTAATGAAGATAAAAATAATAAAAAAAAACTTGTTTACTTTGAAAATAAAAGTCGTGTTGAGCAGAGAAATGCCTCCTGTTCAATATTGTACTTTTAGTGGGAGTAGAGTAAGTGGGTGAAGTCGCCAATGTAGGCGTATGTAGGGCATTTTATAATAGGGTGATTCGGAATAAGTCGGTTTGGAATAGGTTGGTTTGTAACAAGTAGATCGATTCTAAACAGGATGGTTTGGAAGTGTTTTGATAACTTCATACACTGAAAATATCCTACAGCAAGATCAAATCACTAATAGTTTGCAACATAATAATAATTTTTCAAAAAGTGCGCTAGAACCCGCATAGCTATATTACTGGATAGCATTAGTAGTAGTAGTTGTACTAGTATAAGTATTTGCCTATGGCATCTCGTATGTGTGGGTCCGTTTGGCTTTGGCATTGGCATTTTGTTTTAATTATTTGGTTAATATGCATTTGTAGTTTCAATTATTTCTTTCCCAGGCTTAAGCTTGTAATTTCAATTCATCAACTTGTGTATAAATTGAACCGTTGGCTGGTATTCACATATTTGTCCTCATTCAACGCAATTCTATTGACTTTTTTTCTATACTCACTATGCGCTACAAACGGATAGTTTTGTTCATACCATAGCATCAATACGGTTTCTATATTTTTATAATTCCTTATGTATGAATTGTCATGTCTAAGACCTCTAGGCCGCGATCTTTAGAATAAAAACTGTCCCGAAAAAAGATAAGCCGAGGGTACTTCCATAATTTTTTCAGAAAAAATATAGACCCTTATGAAGTTTGTCTATCTTTTTTCGTACCAAGAACTCAAAAAACAATTATACAAGAGACAACTGAAAATCTTATCCGTTAATACAGGAAGCGAGCACACTTTTAGCAGAAATGGCATAGGATCCATAGTGAACATAGCGAACACCTGGCTATTCTGTTTGAAGGAAAGGGTGGTTAAGTTTTAAGGGCCGATGTTGATTTTGAATAAAACACAAATTATTTAGGAAATTACTGTTATTTCTTTTTATTATGATAATATTGGTATGGTTCAATTATGTATGGAACAAAATATCGGCCAAATGGCCGCCGCGACCTCGGCGGCACACCTCCATCCGATGGTACAAATTTTCGATGACTCTGAGGCATAATTGAGGTTCTATGCCGTTAATGTGCCGAATTATCTCATCCTTTAGCTCTTGAATTGTTGCTGGTTTATCGACGTACACCTTTTCTTTCAAATAACCCCAAAGAAAGAAGTCCAACGGTGTCAAATCACATGATCTTGGCGGCCAATTGACATCGTAACCACGTGAGATAACACGGCCATTGAATTTGTCGCGCAAAAGAGCCATTGTTTCGTTAGCTGTGTGGCAAGTGGCACCATCCTGTTGAAACCACATATCGTCCACATCCATATCTTCCAATTCGGGCCATAAAAAGTTCGTTATCATCTCACGATAGCGAACACCATTCATAGTAACTGCCTGACCGGCCTCATTTTGGAAAAAATGATGCCGCCAGCCCATAAACCGCACCAAACAGTCACTCTTTGTGGGTGCATTGGTTTTTCGACAATCACTCTTGGATTATCATTCGCCCAAATGCGGCAATTCTGCTTATTGACGAATCCACTGAGGTGAAAATGTGCCTCATCACTGAAGATGATTTTCTTCGAAAATTGATCATCCACTGTTGCCATTTCTTGCCACCATTGTGACCATTGACGACGCTTGAATTGGTCAAGAGGCTTTAGTTCTTGAGTCAATTGCACCTTGTAAGCGCGTAAATGCAAGTCTTAATGCATAATGTTCATCAACGACGAGAGTGAGAGGTGCAATTGTTGGGCACGACGACAAGTTGAGGTGGACGGCTCTTCAGCCACACTATCGCGAACAGCAACAATATTTCCTGCAGTACGAGCTGTACTAGCATGCACTAGTGTTTTCACATCTCCTACAGACCCGGTTTGCACAAATTTTTGCACGATTTTTCCGATTGTACGCACATTTGGACGATTAAATTGACCGAAAGAATCATAATTTTTATAATAAGCCTGAATAACTTTAACGCGTTGCTCGATTGTGTATCTTTCTATGGTTCAAATTGAGTTAGTCTGAAATTGAGAAATGTCAAATGAAATGCAGAAAAAAACTTGACGTTTAGGTGTGGTTCACATTCAACATCGGCCCTTAAAATTTAACCACAATTTATAAACTTCACGTTCAAATGTGATTAAATAGATTAGCTACTGAAGTATTTCTGACTGGTAATGTGTCTCTTCGATACGTTCACCGACAACTGGTCCCCTAACTACATTCGATCTTAACTTGGTATTCTTTTACTGATCTGGTCAGTGATTTATAAATACTTCATACCTAAGTACTAGTACTTATTTGTAACATTTCTCTGTCCGGACGCTGTAAAAATACATACAGATACATGACAATAAGTACGAAGAATCGATTTTCCAGCAACCCACTCGACGAATCATTCCTTATTCAAAACTTCTTGAGCATTTGATCGCTCATTTCATTGTTTATCACTGCTAACAAATTGCCATGTTTTATTTATATCAACCATTTTATTCTTCCGAAAAGATTGTTATTTTTCAATTAAGATCCTTACACAAGATTTCAAGATTCGCCTCATACCCGAGACCACACAACATCAAGGACAAAAGAACGACGTACAAAATTGTAACAAATTGCAAACACCACACACCATCAAATTCAAACACAAAATCATTTCTCAAAGATACACAGATACGCTACGTCAGGCTGCTAAATCCTGGCAAAGTGAATTTGCTTGTCTTATCTCATGTGTGCCATTTACGCGCATTTACAAGCAAAACACCCATAGTCTGTGCTCTGTGTGTATACAGAGTGTCCTTTTCAAGGACATGAAATCATATGCTTCAAAGAGCCCAGCATAAAATGTGCAAACATAAATTAAACTACAATATTTCCCTTCATTATCCTCTATGCAAAATATTTACATCCTGTAACACAAGGACAATAAAGAAAGGAATACAAAATTAAGAATAAGAAAAATCTCTGGATTTCCACTCTCATAACTACCCCACCAACCCATTTTATAACTTACATGGTCGACATTTGTAGGCAATCTCCACGAATTTTCGTATACCGGAACAAGGATCTCCAGACAATGATTTGGCGGTGGCGGCAAACTTGCAATGGCGTTTCTTTTGGCAAGCATCGACCACTGTCTGCAGGAGAGCATACTGTAATAGAAACAAAATACATAAATAGTTAGACAGTCAAATAGTTATTAAGGACTAAACGAAAAATTGGAAGATGATAAATGATCTAAAAATTGCTGTTGTGTGTGAGTTAATAAATCAATGAGACAACTCCAAATGGATGGCCTGTTATACATAGTGTAACTTCTATAATAGGGCAAATATCATGTCCAATAATTTATCTCGACGTTATATGACGTGTTAGTTTGAATTAGTTTCACTGTGACATGACACGTCATTAAGGGTAGTGGAGAACTCTACAGTCGGATATACATGAGAAATTTGTGCAAAGTGGACCGATGTGGATCTCATGTGCCCAACTGATTGGATTGAAATTCCGAAAATGTATATCAAAAATTATTTGTCAAGTTCTGAATCAAACAAACAGGGATGAATTTGGAAGATTTCCAGAACCCCATAGCTTTGCCGCACCCTTTTTTTTCCATACGGTCACACCACATAATAAAAGTGTACATACATATGAGTATGTACCCATACATTACGTATGTACATTAGGGTGTCTAAAAAAACATAGAAGTCAAAAATATCTATCGCTTTACCCCGTTTTGATACCACATTTAATCTGACCTGGTTGTAGCGGTGCATTGTAAAAATACTTTCTTTTTTTTTTTTATATAATTTGCGCGCGCCAAATGGGATATGAATACCATTAAATTATTTCAGGGCACGGGCGTTTGTAGAAATTGAGAGAGAGAGAAAGAAAGATTGGTGTAGTGGGTTTGAAACTTAGGTGGTATTAAGTTTCAGTAAACTCCAAGGGGGTGGCGTCCAGATAACTGGGGAGCTTGTTTGTTTTGCTTTTTGTCGTTGCTCATGATTCACAGTATTTTTTTCCCTCCACCATCATCACGATCAAGTTGCATTTTAGCCATATGACCGCCCTACTGCCAGTGTTATGCCTTCGCAGTAGAGTTGACTAAGCTTTCGCAATTGATCGACTTTTTTATTTATTGCAGACGAAATAAATAGATGATTGTTGAGGTCAGGATTTGAACCGTGAACCAAGAGCGTGACAAGCGTTGATGTTACCACTACACCACTTCTTTGGTGTTTAAAGAAGGGGTTGCCTAATGCACGTTTCCTGACTGTGGTTATTGCCGGATGGTTCCTTACAACTGCGGCAGTATGTGTTGTACGGAATACCTAGTTTGGCTGCATGCTCTCCGATTGTCCAATGGCCCGAGATAATCACCGTTATTCTTACAATATTTATCCGATTTCTGTTCAGGAGAGTATTTCTTGTTTCCCTGTAGTAGTTTCGCAAACGTTTCTTGGTTATTCCTACTCCATATGTAGTTGGCTTGCAACAGGAATATCCACCCACTCGTGAGCTCGTACCCAGTTCGTCGGGGCGTTCATTTCCCCCAATCTCGCTGTGATCTGGGACCCAGAGTAGAATGATCCTGATCATGCTCGTTTCGGCATTCTTGTACTGGCTTTGAGGATATGGTGACTGAATTAATGACCATTAAGGCGGCTTGGCACTCTATGTTTTGCTTCCGCGTTGAATCTTGCTTGATGAACCAGCAGGCTTCTCCGACTAACAGAAATAGAAAAAGAAGATTTTGAGGTATTGAAACATTCCGAATGGATACCCGCACCAACACCGCAGTCCATCTATAAGCGGTAGGTATAGATTGCTACCTCGAAAACTATCACTACCTCACCGTTCTTCTGTTTCTATCTTGTGGGGAACTGTATATTCAAATTTCCCTATTGGAAAACGCAACCAATAAGTTATTGTCAGGGCATCTGTCGGGTTCTACCGAAAGGCGCCTGCTGTACATGACATTCTTTCAACCCTGTCAAGAATTTTCTTTTCTTTTTTTATAATTCGCGCTCGCCAAAAGGAATATGAATACCTTTACACTGTTACAGGGCACGGGCTTTTAAGGACAAGGGGAAGAGGAACAGAGGAGAAGCCTATGCACGTTGGTAGCTTGGTAGATCATTACACATTCGTGTCGTTCGGCTTATAAACGAATCCCTATATTTAACAGTACGACCGAAGTTAGGCTTTAGGTAAAACTGATGTGCATTCGAAGCATGTCGCGTATTGCGGGTGAAATTTAGAAGGGGAGGAATGCAACTGGCTATTTCGCTGGAGCATTTTTTATTAAAAAAACGATAAAACAGGGAGAGACAGGAGACATTTCTCCGATGTTCTAATGAATGAATGGAATTCACAATGTTTCTATCACCTATAAGTTTTAACGCGCGATTTTGTACCCTATCAAGAATGTGCAGAACGGTCTTGGGTGCACCAGACCAGATATGGGCGTTATATCCAGCTTAGGGCGGATGAATGCCTTATAAATAGAGGCCAGATCAGACGGGGTAAAATATTTCTTGCACTGTTTAAGGAATCCTAGACATTTTGCAGCGTTTTTAGCGATGTGTGATCATTCCATAGAAGATGGTTAGTAATACACATACCGAGAATGGCAAGTCTTTCGGTTTCAATGATGCAAGTATCGTCCATGGATAATGGTTGAGGGTTTTGGTTTCGCTTGAGAGACAGAAGACAGTATTGTGTTTTGGAAGCATTAAATTCCACTCTGTTGGTTGAACCCCATTTAATTATGCTGTCCAGGTCGGAATTTAATGTGTTTAACATAACTCTATGGCCCAAGAGCACGGTGGTGAGTTAGTGAATGAATATGAAAAACTGAGGGTACTGTCATCAGCGAAGGAATGGATTGGATTAGATGTGAAATAAAAAAGAGAGTAGGAGACAAAACAAAGCCTTGGGGAACACCAGCATTTATTTTAAATTGCAGACTTGAAGCCGTCCAAGACAACTTGTATTGAACGCCCCGAAAGGTAGTTCGGTAATTCCATTGAAGAAGAGAATCATCGACGCCATATTCACGCATTTTCGACAAAAGATCCTGATGCCAAACTCTGTCAAATGCCTTTGAAATATCAAGCGCAACCATCTTAGTTTCGCCGAAGTGATGAAGAAATTGGTTCCACTTCTCGGTGAGATATGCCATCAAATCACCAGTGGACCTGTTGCTACGAAAACCATACTGCCGGTCATTAAGGAGTTTTCGTGAATCGAGATATTTCATAAGCTGACGATTTATCAACGTTTCCATGACCTTGGAAAGAAGGGACGTAAGTGCAATGGGTCGGTAGTTGGACGGGGAGGAAGATTCGCCTTTTTTGGGAACGGGTTGTACAAATGCTGTTTTCCATCTACTCGGAAAGAGCCCTGAAAAGTAGGATAGACAGAAAAGCTTACGCAGAGGTTTTGCCAGCGTAGAAGAACACCTCTTCAGAACTATGGGGGGGATACCATCTGGACCAGCGGATTTGTATATGTTAAGACCTTTAAGTACTCCTGCAACTGTACGAGTGCGAAAGTGGACTTGTCCCATGGAAAATTCGACGCTCTCAAATACAGGTGGAGACAAAGCATTATCTGGCAGCTTGAAGTTCGCTGCAAAATGAGTAGCAAGCAGATTAGCTTTGTCTAAGGAGCTGACAGCTGGAATGTCATTGTAAATGAGTGTGGGGATGGCAGACGAGGCAGAATTTTTAATATTATTGACGAATGACCAACAATTTTTACTACCTTTGGGACATTGTAGGATTTTTTGCCTCAATTTTTGGTCATGTAAGAATTTTACACGTCGAATATGGGCATTGCAGTCTTTTCTGGCTTGTTTAAACTTTTTTCGGTTTTCCTCAGATTTGTTGGCTTTATAAGAACGAAAACTTACTTCTTTCAACCTGATAGCCTCTTTACAGGTTAATGCTCTTTATTCTGTTAGGAATAAAGTCATTCATACCTAAGAGTATAGTGTTAGTGATCATATCAGCAGCGGCATCCACGTCGCTATCGAGGAAGCATAACGACCAGTTAAAACTCCTAAAGAAGCTATTGAGGCCGTTCCAGTTGGCTTTCTCATATTGCCATACTTTTCTTTTAGGAGTTAAAGAATGATTATGTTGTAGCCTCTACCACTGATTTGAACGTTAGAATTCGACTTACTACTGCTCTATACATCCATGAAGTCGACTTCGGTGGAAGTCTCCATTTCTTAACAAAGATTTTGTTACAGGCATACTACTGTTCAATATATGTTTTTCAATTAAGCTTTGAATATTAGATGACGCTTATATACCTGGCAGATACCAGAGGCCACAGCTTGTTGCCCAAGTGCCTACCTATCCGTCGCAACTTTCCATTATTTCGCTAACCACTTAGCTGACAATCAAATCACCACAACATCTGCAAATACGACCATCTTGGCTTTTTCTCTGTCCAGTCTCAATAAGATTTTATTCATTACAATTAGAAAAAGTAGAGGTGAAATAATGCTACCCTCGGGTGTTCCTTTGTCGGCGAATTTGGTTAAGTGGCTATTTCGTAGTGTTGCCTGAATAATTCTAGTACTCAGCATAGAAAGCTTAGAAAGCGATTTTTGAATTATGTATACGCAGTTGAAGGCTTTTTCTATGTCTAAGAAGATGGCAATGGTCTTTTTAATTAATTTTTTATTTAATTCTTTTTTTTAAACTTACATACTAGACAAAAATGATTAAATCTAAATTAAAACTAACATTTATCTTAATCTAGCTTACTGGCTCTTAACGAGCACTCTAAACTTAACTATATCCTTATAACTATTGCCTTTCGGCCTTAAATTTATAAATTATTGTGTTTGCTCTGTTTTTTAATTTCCAAGAAACTTGCTAAAAACTTGAACTCTTTATTGGTTGCTTTTTCTTAAAACTACCTAAAACTACTTAAAACTACCTAAGCTACTTAACCTAAATTAAATATAATCAGGGTGATGAGCAATCTCTCGATTGGTCACCATCCCGATTGCGTCGATGGGCGCCTGGCAGTCGCTAACATGGTGCACACGCGCCGCCGGGACTCGAGCGAGGCCATAAGCGTCGGTCAAGTCTCGGTAGCACTCATTCATGTTGGCGAGCCCGGCCCCTCCCAAAGACCCCCTAAAATACGCTTAACTAACTTACAAAACTAGCTTAAAACTAAGGAGGATGTTACCCAGGTTAACCACCGACCCGGGAGAGCGTGTCTGCCCTCACCTCTTCCTCAAGCCACCAAATTTCGGTGAACTGCTTTAAGGTATCGACTGTGTCCCTATCCGCAATTGCGGTATTAAAACGGAGGAGCTCCTGAGCATTGGCGGCGTACCCGTCGTGGATGAGCCGCTTATCCCTCGCGCCGCGGTGGCTGTGGTACAATACCGGCACACCATCTTTACTTTGGACTAACCCTTTCATGTCTGCATGAAGAAATGCCTCAGGCGGGACAAAGCCAGACCGGAGCGTACTCTCGTAGTACATTAAATTCGGGTAATAACCACCCGAGATCAGGTTATTAGCGTTGGCCATCGCCCTTGCAACGTGCCTTCGAATCACCTTAATTAAGAAATTGTCAATCCTATTCAATCGAGCCCCATCGTATAGGGTCTTGTTGGGATAATATTTTATGTACTCAGACTCGGGAGTTTTAAACAACCCTAGGCAGGTCCTGAGACACTGTCTCTCAAACACCCGAATCTTTCCATATAGGAAGGTGCTATATTGAACCAAATGGGACAGGCATAAGCAATGATCGGCCTTATAAGGGCCACGTAGCATATGACCTTTACTCTGGAAACAAATTGACTGCTGCGAAACAGTCTTCTTGTCAGAGCATAGGCTTGGCCCCAGAAAGACAAGCATCTATATGTTTGTCAAAATATAGATACTGGTCGAGCCAGATGCCAAGATATCTGACCACGCTTCGCACCGCCAATGGTTGCCCATTTTGTCCAATAATGGCTAATTTTTGAGAGCTTTTTCTGGTATCCCTAGAGGCCCTAGCCAATGGAGTTCTGAATAGGATTGTTTCCGATTTTTGGAAATTGATTTTCAATTTCCAATCATCGTAATACCTCTTAATTTGATCGAAGTCAGGATGTTGATGACCTCGATTTTTGGACCTGATCTGTACGCCACTAAATCGTCTGCATACGCAAAGTCTTTGAATCCATTTTACGTTGCCGAATTAATGAATATATAGAAGGCAATAAGTTATTAATTGCTATGAAATCAGGTTTTCGATCATCACACAGTTGCATAACAGCTATACTAAAAGTATCTGATGACATTCGGGAAGCTATTGATGATGATACAATTTGCTTGATTTCTCAAAAGCATTCAATTGTGTAAATTCGTCAATTCACTGGAACAAACTGTCCACACAATTTTACTTTTCTGTTCCTTCTAACAAGTTAATTTATTCATATCTTACTAACCGTGTCCAAGCTGTTTCTACCAACTCAAAAATGTCATCCTTCCATGCCGTTAATAGTGTCCCGATCTATACTTGGCAATTTATTGTTTTCTATGTTTATTGATGACCAACCAACTATGTTGTCTCATTGTCATTTCCATATATGCGCAGACGATGCCAGCTTTACTTAAGCTTACCGATTGGTATGGTGGAAGATGCTGTAGCAAAAATTAGTGATGATCTACGCTCTGTTATGAATTGGTCCAGACAAAATGCTCTCATGCCTAATCGTGAAAAAAACAGAATTATAACTATCTTAAAGATAGTATTAACCTTTGTCACCCAAGTAAGGAATCTTTGTATAATTTTTAACAGTGAGCTAACATGGAACAACCGCATCTACGCATCCAAAATATATGCTTCGCTTAGAGGTCTATCAGTCAGCAAAGCAATACTACGAGTACGAGTGAAGTTAAATTAAAACTCGCAAAAGCATTTATTGTGCCTATTATTTCCTTTGGCTGTGAACTCTTTGCTGACTGTGATGTACAACACGTGTTTGAAGTAGTTTTTCCAGACCAATGGAACAGGCAAAGTCTGGTACTACTCCCCAAAGAGACTAAGTCACCGGACGAACCCTCATCATATCGCCCGTTATGCATGCTAGACACGGCTGGTAAAGTGCTAGAACGAGTCATCTGCAACAGATTGGAAGCATCTATAGAAATTGCAGGTGAGTTATCGGTACACCAACAATAGTTGCAATTAGCGTAGTAGTTAAAACTGTAAAAAAAGGTATACTATAGAAGGCAAGAGATGGAAAGGGGGTACGAAGAAATACTGTCTAGTGATAACCATCGATATCAAGAAAGCATTCAACACTGCAAACTGGAGCCATATTCTGCAGGCACCCAGGAACTTGCGAGTTCCACTTTATCTTGTCAAAATGGCGACTAATTACTTCAGGCTTGGAGTCTTTATCTGTGATACAGACAGGGGACCCAAAGACTGCAAGATCACCGGTCGAGTGCCACAGGGCTCAGCGTTAGGTCCACTACTCTTACGCCTCCCGCTACCTCAAGAGACAAAAATTATAGGTTTCGCCGACGACATCGCCATTACTGTGACTGACAAGTTACTGGAAGAGGTGGATCAGATAAGTAACTCCAAAATAAGGTCCGTACGGCAATGGCTGGTATCCCATTTGCGGAACACAAAACGTAAGCGGTACTTATAAGCAGCAGGAAGAAAACTGAAACAGTCATCATCACTGTGGGTGGCCACATAGTTACATCGAAACCCCACACATGTATATCGGAGGCGTACTAAATGCGCGGCTCTCCTTCAAGGAACACCTCAAGTACGTTAGTCACAGCGCAGCGAATGCCAGTCGCGTAAATCATGCCTAATACAGGAGGTCCAAGACACAATTGAAGACTCCTTTTGGCCAGAGTAGTAGCATCTATAATCCTCTACGCCGCACCAATTTCGGCGAGGGCCATGGCGATTAGTGGGAACAGGGTAAATCATGTGACATATCGAAATAAAGCTGAACTTCCAAGAAGTTAAAAAATACAAAATATTTTTTTTGTAAATAGTTTCTAAGCTATTGCTGCGAAAAATTTGAAAGAAAAATTAGAATACGTAAATTTATGAGGAGGTAAGAAACAAATTATAACAAATCTTCTGACACAAACAGTTTTTAAAAAATATTTGATTAAGTAGGCTGAAAAGCTACCCCACATCTTATCCCGCCTCCATCTGATTTTGATCAAAAAAAGCTTCTACATAAAGGGCGGTTCGTGAGTTGGGCTTAAGATGATTTGAATATGTCTTCAACCCTTACCAGTTCATTCGATTTCAATTATTTCCAACTGGCACTATTAGCGTACGAGTATAAGTCCACAATCCAAATTTCATAGAAATCTGTTCAGGAGTTATTGAGTAAGTTGACTAATAAGGATAATTTAAAGATTTTTGAAACCTCGCCTTCACTTTTCGCTCACTATTTAACAATTTTGACAATTTTTAAACGAAATATCCTACGTATCAGGAAAGCGTATAAAAAGATGCGCCACTAGGATGAGGCCACCTGCAAAATCTTCGAAAGAAAGGGAAAAATTAATAAAATTTTTACATTTTATGGTTTTAAAACATTTATTTATTACATTTTTCCACATTAATACTGAGTATGTCCGCCATTTTTCGATATGACCTCTATAAGGCGGTTTTATACAGTTTTTTTTTTTTAAATAATCAAGAGAAATTTGGGCCCAGGCATCACGAGTATCTTCGATTAAAGTGTCCTTGTCTTCAAATTGTCTGCCGCCTTCATACACTTTACTAGATAACCATGCCCAAACATTTTCGATTATGTTTAAGACCGGTGAATAGGGCGGCCATGGCAAAAGTTCCACGTCTTCTGATTGAATCCAACTTCTAACAACCCTGGAAATGTGGATGGGGGCATTGTCTTGTTGGAATATCCAAGGCAGGATTCCGAAAATGTTTTTCACTTTTGGAAATGACCGTTCCAGCAAACATTTGTAGTTGTTTCCGTTCATTGTTGTGCACAAAAACTCCAACTGGATTGTGCCATAGTGGGTAATAGCTCCGCACACCATTACACCTGATGTACGGCTGTGATGTCTTGCCAAAATAAGCTCCACCTTTCTTAGATCATGGAAATAAAAGTTGTAACCATCGGGGCCATCAAGGTTAAACTTTTTTTCATCCGAAAAGACAACGCATTTCCGTTCACTGCTCCAAGCGACATGTTCTCCTGCAAAATTCAATCGATGCTCCTTGAGTTTCTTTTTCAGTTTTCTTCTCTGTATAGTACCACTTTATCGTATTATCCTTCGGACCGTTGCTATGCTGGCTGATACTCCGCTGTTGGCCCTTATTTTAGTCGCTGGTAGAGTAGAATTTCAGGCAAGTCGTAGAATTAACCGCTTTTCTCGCAAAGTTGTTGCTTCTGTCGTGCGTCCTTTTTGATTTTTCGCATAGTGTTCTGGATCCGCAAGATAACTGTTTACAACAGACTTACTTCTATTAAGCTTCCTTGCAATTTTTCGGCCTGAGAGTCTTAACTCCTTGAAAGCATCTATTTTCCCTCTTTCTGTCGCTGTCAAAGTCTTTCCGGAACCCATTTTTTTTAAACTAAATAAAAACAGTTCTTTCCAACGCTTTTTTAAATATTCGTAACAAAACTTTGAAAAAAATCGCTGAAGTGAACTCCTGCAACCAAATATTCGCAATGGCTTCATCCTAGAGGCGCATCTTTTTATACGCTTTTCAAGTAATTTATTGTTTGATCTCGGGAAATTCCAACGGTAGTTTCTTATTTACCCTTTAATTTTATTCCTGTTGGGAAAATATGTACTTGTTCACAGGTAGTAAAAGTTTCCGGGTACAACATTTCCAACAGGTATAAAGAGTGAAAATCGATTGCAAAATGTATGGCCTCATCCTAATGATCGCCAGTGTATATACTCGTACTTTTGGGGGTCTGTCATTAAAAATCAATATACCCTATGTGATGTGAAAATGTACTAGATCTTCAAAAACGTATGTCTACCGTGGTACTTGATTGATCTACTACCTTGTTCCTTTCTAATTTGTATCCTACCATTTTTCGTTTCATTTCGATCATATCTAAATCAGAAAGTTACCACAAATAACGACACTTTGCTGCAGTTCTCCAGAAATTATTTTTGAAGTTCCTTTATATGTAGTTTTCCAAGGCCTTGTCAAGGCATAAGTCATTAAGTGGAGCATCACACGCATCCACATCACATCAGTCAACTTATCTAGTTAGTATGTTCGAATGAAGACCTCGTCTCTTGTGCCATTAAAGTTGGTTTGAATTGTTCACTGCAGAGATTTATTTAAAAAAATACGAGTATATTAGTTTCGCTATCTAATAAGCGTGGTGAAATACAAATGAAGCTCCAAGCTTAACACCACCTGGAGGACCTCTGCCTAGGAAGACCACTGTTAATTTCAAGAGTTCCTTGCAGTCTTCTCAGGGTAGACAATTGTAGCACAATGTCTAAATAACGCAAAGAAATCATTGAAGTTTATATTTATCTCACACGGTGCGGTGAATGGAATAACACATAAATTTTCAGTCACATAAATTTTCAACCAGAAATAAACTTTTTAACGAGGTATCGAACTTGGATGGGTTCTCTCATTCGGCAAGCTGCAACGAAATTGACATATCTGCGAATGCACGACAATATTATACGCAGCTATTCATAGACAGTTGAACATTTTTTCGGCTCTCTTTGACTTTGATATTGAGGTAGCTCTGAAAAGCATCCAATTAAGTTCATATGTTTCAGGGATGTTTTCCTTATCAAATTGGATAAAAAAAAAGTCACATGTACATTCTGTCCTCTTAAATCTATTTTTTACCCTATTTCCAACAATAACGAAATATTCATTGCATACCACTTATACGTTGGTTTCCGCTGTATATGCCTATAGTGGTCGCAGTATGTCACTAGAAGTGAAATGACATTATCACGTATGGCTGAATAAATTCAGGAATGGTGCAATAAAAAATAAAGGCCACGACTGGGTCGCACGTATTTCCTCCATTTGTGTTGTTCTTTTGTAAATTGTTCAAATTTAAAATTTCGAAAAAATAGGTAAGAAGCAATAAATGGTTTTTTTTTTAGTAATATGAGCTGAAAAACTTGTTTTTGAATAGATACGTCAAAAATTTGAAATCCTTACATATCTAGAAATAACTTAGATATCAATTTCGAACAAAATCGTCTTAGCCATATTGGAGAAATAGCCAATTTTCTAGTCTTATTGCAAACTTCTACTTTACTCCAGAGCCTACTTCTACTTTACTACAGAGCCTCCTGAGTTTTTATCGATATCGTTAGAGCCATTTTCGAGATATTTTTGAATTTTGTCTCTGGGCATTGTCCCACAGACTTTATACATGAAATTTGAAGAAAATTCATTAAGCCTGAGGTACAGACAGACAGACAGACAGAATTGAGTTCCTCTATTATAGTAATATCAAGATTGATCAAAATCTCGAGATCGGAGATTTTCACGAAAAGAATACTTGATCCATAGGAGGAAGTAAAAATAAAACAATACAAAAACTACAACAAAATCAAACTGAATCGAATCATATTACGAGTATTTAAATGTGGTTTTAATCAGATTTTTGACAGGTGAGATGTGGGGAGCATACGCATGAATGTGTCTTGCGAATGTACATACATACTTAATTGCATTAATTATTCGAAACAACGGGCTTTTAATGTTACTAAATGTGATGTTGATTATTAAAGATCAGATTATGTATAATATAATGGTTAAATTAATTTATTTTAATACATATAATCGCTTTGATTGAGATTATGAGATAAATATTTACCACTGTCAAAATGAATAAAACCATTGGTCATTAATTTAATTTCCAAAGCCTTCAAAGGCGGTCCGTACCACAATGCAATGATGCTAATTTACGTATGTATGGTGATCTAGGAGGCAATCGAACAACTACTTACTGTCCGATACCTTCTTGGTTTGGGTTCGGCCAGTAACAAAACAACATTGCTTTAGCATTGCTTTAGAAGGTCCGAATTGGACCTGCGTCTCTACCAACAAGCATATCCCACCAGCTCGATGTTGAGCTAGCCTCCCACAGCTCTGCAAACGAAGCTGGTTGAGGTGCCTTTCCACTCGTGTGCGCTACCTTAGGTAAAATCTGCTTTACCAGGTCGTATCTTCGGGATGTATATCTGCACGTCCTCCTCCTTCTGAGCACCAGAGTGCCATCTTCCTTTTCCATTTCAGCATCCTAGTGCCATCAACTACACCTTTATACATGTGTAATACGACTATACAGGGTATTTTTTGGGACTGCGGGCGATTTGAAATTGGCAGCATTTTTCACAGAGATAGTTTTATTATGTGAAAGTTGGTAGTAGTGTTCAGCTGTCAATTCCATTTCATCATCAGTTTGACTGATGTTTGACAACGTGTTTTAGTGATTAAAACATTTTATTGAAATGGTTCATCAATTATTGCAACACAGCGTAAATTACGTAATCCACAATTTCGAGAACCTTTACACAGTAAGTTATTTACTGAAGCCTGTATCACATCGTACAATAAAACATTGATGCAGTGAGGGACAATGTGAGTGATAATCCGGAAACTTCGATTCGTCGTCGTGCTCAACAAATTGGGATTTCTCCAACGTCTATGTGGAAATCAATGCATCGCAACCTGTATTTTTTTCCGTACAAGATTCAAGTGATTCAAAAACTTCAAGATAATGACCACCAGGGACGACGGGACTGGAGTGTAAAAATGTACCTTGAATAGAGATGATCTTGAATTTTTCAAAAATTGATTATGAGTGACGAGGCGCACTTTGACTAGAGTGGAGCTGTAAACAAAACAGAATAGCCGAGCAATTCATAAACTATATCTTCATTCTCGTAGTTTGGGATGGAGGGATTATTGGACGGATTCAACAAGACGGTGCCACATGCCATACAGCCAGATTAACAATGAAAATTGTGAAACAGACATTGGCCGCTGTGCTCAGGAGATTTAACAGCCCCCGACTTCTTTCTTTGGCGTTACTTGAAGGACCGGATGTACGCAACCAAACCAACAACATTGCAAGAATTGAAAGACAATATACGCAACGCAATTGTAAATATTCCGGATGACATGCTGCAGTGATGAAAAATGTGATTGAAAAGGTACGCGTTTGTACCAATGCATGAGGTGGTCATTTGGCCGACATTATTTTTCATCATTAATGGCATTGAATACATAATACATTTATAATAAAACCCAAAGACTTATCTGTTTGCTTTTTAAACAATTCCAATTTCAAATCGGCCACAGTCACAAAAGTATCCTATATATACATATCTACGAAAAATGTGCAATTGGGGATACTGTACTACAATCCGTGTATAAGCGCCCTAAGCATCTGCATGTGAGGCCGAAGGTCATCCGTTATATGAGTACTAGAGTACTGTTTGATTCACCTTCAATGCACTTATTCTCATTTCCTCTTACCTTAGTTCTAAGCGAAATATTATCGTCTCTAATAACTGTCTCGATGCCAGCCCAGGAATTATCCCTAAATACCTGTCCATCTATAATATTAGAGGACTGAACTCTCAAAAAGTTAATTATGACATTTTTGCTTTGACGGAGACATATCGTACTCTAAACTTTAACGCCAACAAACTTCTCTCTCATGCTTTTAACCTTTTCCGTGCTGATGGTCTCATAGAGGATGGCTCCTTTTCCGGCCGTTGAGCTCTGCCGGCACTTCACATAAGTCTTGATCCTACTTTTTTCAAAAGCTCGCACAACGCAGATTTCGAATTTATTTGCGTCAAGATATCCTTCTCTAGGCAGTCTATTTTCTTAATGTATTGCTATGTACACCCAGCAAAACCTATTGGGTCCTACCAGCTTGCCGCTGATGTAGTCGATACTATCGACCCTTGCGACGACGTTATTATTTTGGGGGACTTTAACTGTCCCATTATACAGCACGGGCCACATTTGACTAGGAAATCTTAATAACTGGTTGTCTATCTGACTCTGGGCTTTTCCAAGTAAGTGACATTCGAAACAACTTGATTAGGCAACTTCACCTCATCTTCTCTTTCGAAGCCTATAGTTCCACAGTCTCTGAAGGCAATCATCTTCTTTCGGCTTTGGACCGCTTTCATCCCACTTTATTTCTAACCTATTCGTACAACGCTAACTCAAACCCAGCTTCAGAACGTACTTATTGCTTTCGTAAAGCAGGTTTCGCCAAACTCAATAGCTTACTTCTCCGTCTCTACATTCCTACCCATCGACAATGCCCTCGCGATCTTCTGCTCGGATATCTTTGCCTGTTTTGTCCAATCGGTGCATTACTTTCCTAAACAAATTGTTCGTTTTCTCCATCTTGGTATAACAAGAATTACGCTCCCTTCGCAACAATAGAAACAAACTATAGTAATATTATCTTAAATCTGAATTTGATTTTTGTAAGTAAAGTACTTTCACTCATATACCCATTTCTCTAAACTCTGCGAAAGGCTTTATCTAGAATACCTAGATCGAATGCAATCCAATCTAATTTCTGACCCCAAGAGATTTTTTCAATTTCTTAACGTCAAACGTACATCTTACGGCTATCCTTCTACACTCACCTTTTTGGATTCTTCATCGGTAGAC
Source organism: Pocota personata (assembly GCA_963082735.1). Classification (NCBI taxonomy): domain Eukaryota; kingdom Metazoa; phylum Arthropoda; class Insecta; order Diptera; family Syrphidae; genus Pocota; species Pocota personata. Next base: position 40,554,245 of record OY720429.1, on the reverse strand, counting down.
CCTAAAATAATTGCCAACCTTTTCGCTCACTTCTCAAGCATGTCGTTAGCTGACCACACCCTTAAACCTGTCTTTGATTATTTCTGCTTTCTGAACAACTCTACACAAACCTCCCTTGCTTCGAGGACATAACCACGTCAATGGTTGATAATAAGATTAATCAACTGAGAGATAAATCAGTCCTGATAGTGTCCCCGCCATAGTATTAAAAGCATGTGTGAATCATCTGACACAACCCCTCACTGCTCTTCTTTAACTCTTAATCTCCCAAGGAGGTTTTCCTCAATTATAGAAAGATGCTTACATTACACCTATCTATAAAAAAAGGTGCAAGACCGAAGTTTCTAATAGCTAAGCTCTCATGCATACCTACACTCTTCTTAACCGAATTCGTGTCTGGTACACTGATCGCTTTGAAAGATGGCAATGAAGTTGATGTTGTTGCCACAGATTTTAGTAAGGTCTTTGACAAAATCCCTCACCAACTTATTCTCTTCAAGCTAGAAGCCTTTTGATTCCAACCGCGGTTTATTTCATATATCAAATCATATCTAGTGGACCGCCAATACAAAGTCCAATTGAGATCTTCATTATCGGACCCTACTATAGCAACTTCAGGGGTCCCTCAAGGTAGCCATCTTGGACCATTGACCTTTATTCTTACAATAAATGATGCCGAACATATCATCCGGAACTCCGATTTTCGATGATATGAAAATCTTTAGATGCATATCATCTCCCGCTGATTCCCTCTTCTGCAGGATGATCTGAATAGTTTCTCCATCTGGTGTAATATGAATTTCTCAGAGTTTAATGTCAATAAATGCCATTCCCATTACCTACTCCCGAAAACTGGCAGGTAACATCCTTAATAAATCCTCTCTCTCGAAAAGGACCATAAATATTTGTGTAGATGATACAGTAGTCTCCGATAAAAATGTTATAGCGGACAAATTTAATATTTACTTTGCTACGATAGCTGAATCACTAAAGGTGTAGTCATTTGGGTATTCACGATGTATCTTTTCAAGAAAGTTATTTTTTCTTTGAGCCAATAAGTGCTTTAGAGCTCTTGAAAAGTATTGGTACTTTAAAAAATTCGAACTCTAAAGGTATTGATGGCATATCAAACCGAATTTTAAAGAATATTGCATGCTTTTAGTCGATGTCCTAGCACATATATTCAATATAAGTATTCTCTCTGGGGTTTTTTCTGAAGGGCGGATATCGTGCCACTTTTCAAAAAAAGGGGCAGTTAATGATATAAGCAACTATAGACCCATATCCATTCTACCATCTATTAGCAACATTTTTAAAAAGGCTGTCAAAAATAGAATTGTTCATTTTTTAAACAATACAAACTTTTTCAGTACTGCCCAATTTGGTTTTCAAAAAGGATAATCTACGGAAGATGCTCTTTTACATTTCTGCGCTCAAATATTTACTAACCTAGACAATAAAAAGTTAACTGCGGGCTTATTTGTCGATATTACGAAACCTTCGATATGGTGAGCCATAATATTTTGCTGACAAAGTTTGAAAAAGTTGGTTTTCGAGGCTTCATGTTGGATTGGTTCAGGTCTTACTTGAATAATGGATCACAAAGAGTTAAGATTGATGAGATCAGGAGTGGAATAAAGTATTTTAACCTGGGAGTACCCCAAGGCTCTGTTTTGGGACCCATGCTTCTCTTAATTTATATTAATTCTCTTTTTGGGTTAAAATTCAGGGACATTCTCACTGCGTTTCCAGATGATGTGGGTTGCGCCTATGCCTCGGATAGTCTCTTAAATCTAGTTTGTGATATAAATTTTGACTTAGACTTACTACGAATCTGGTTTGCAGAGTATAATCTGGTAATAAGTTCCAAAACAAAAATTATATTTTTTAATTTGTCAGGACTAAATAACTTTGAGGCTGATTTTTTTCTACCATGCACCTGAGTGCCTCAAATTTAAACTGTCGAGCTGCTCTTGTTTGCCCCTTACACTGTGTAGCAGTCGCAACTGCAGCGATAAATATTTTCAAATTGAGAAAGTCGATAAGTTTAAATATTTGGGGCTCATCATTGACTCTAAGATGTGTTTCTCTAACCACACCGATGCATTGAGACAATATTTCCGTTCCACACTCAGAAATTTTTTTATTTGAGTAATGTTTGCTCTACAAAACTTTTAAAAACAATTTACTTTCTTATCTTCGATTCGAAGTTTCAGTATGGCATTAGTTGCTGGGGAGGAGCGGAGCTTTTTTTAACAAAATCGAGCTTTTCATGGTTTTTCTAAGCTTTGTGTAAGCCTGTTGAATATATTTTTGTCCTGAGAGGCTCTAGTATGATACCATTTTGTCCCTGTTTTCCGTTTTTCAGCAATCAGTTTTCTTACTTCAAGTGGATAATTGTTTCCCGGTCAGGGTTGCATGAAAACGTCAACATACCACCCTATGCGGATCGTCTAATATTGATTAATGTTCAATCATTGGGAAAACGTTGTGATGTTGCCGACATACTTTTTATTCATCAGTTGTTATAATACTTGGTAACATTGATTGTCCCACCCTACTTCAAGCGATTTCTCAATATCCCACAACCTTATGTCTGATCCTCTATTTCGTATATCTCCACATAGCACCAACTATGGTTACTACGAACCAATGACACACATTTTTAACTTTAATAGAAGCAAAAACATATCCCGTAATGCCCTACCTCCAGTCATTCCGTACCTTAATGCCACCTTTACACGATGGAGGACACTCGCTATTTCCTCTAAGTCAAAAATGACGCCATGGAGTCTGTCATACTATTTGACATACAGAGTCTTCAATATTTTACTGGAAAGAAAGTAGGTAGGTACGAAACTCTTAGACCAAGTATCTGATTCAATATTCATAAACCAGTGCAATTACTGACATCAGTAAGGGTATCCAACGGAGTCGTACCACTTAAGTCTTTAGTGTGATCGCTAATGTAGTCCAATTTTTCTTTTTATCTTAAACATACCATACATGGGCGTCATGGCGTAGTGGTTAGTGTGTCGGATCACTACGCAAGAGGTTCCAAGTTCGAATCCCAGAAAACACTAAAAAGTTTTTTCACGATCCCACCTCTCGCGAACGTCTGACAAACATCCGAGTATTGTTGTCACGAGAAAGCTTCTCAAAACAAATTGCCGTTCGTATACGGCACTAAACTGTAGGTCCCTTCCATTCGTGTGAAAAATATAATACACACAACACGAGTGGTAGCGAGAAGCTAGGCCCTGGCACTTAAAGAGCTGTTGCGCCGAATATTTATTTTTTTTTTTTTTTTTTTTTTTTATACATACCTTCTGATCAAAAAGTATCCAGAATTCTTCAATAAAACGAAAACGGTTCAATTATTCATTGATATTCATTTCATGCCCTTCAAAGTAATCTCCATTGCAAGCAATACACATATTCCAACGCTACCTCCAATCTTCAAAAGACTTTTCATAGGCTGATTTTGGAATCGCGTTCAGCTCCTTCTGCGACTTTTATCGCCTCTCGTCTTAAAACGCTTTCCGCGAAGTGATAACTTGAATCGTGGGAATAGGAAAAAGTCGTAAGTAGCCATGTCAGGTGAATACGGAGCTTGCGGAACGGTATGAATGTTGTTTTTGATCAAAAAGTCGAGTACAAAATGAGATGTGTGAGCCGGTGCGTTGTCGTGGTGAAGAAACCACGAGTTGTTTCTCTATAATTCTGGCCTCTTGCGACGAACATTTTCCCTCAAACGCTTTAATACGCTCACGTAATACTCCTTATTTACTGCCTGGCCTGGCGGAAGAAATTCAGAGTGGCAATCAAATAAAACGGTCAACAACGCCATTCCGATGATTGTTGACTAGTTTCGATGCCATATTCATAGACCCATGTCTCTTCACCGATAATGATGCCATCGATAACATTTTGGCCCAAAGAAAGCATTTCTTTAGCGACTTGAATCCGATGCTGTTTCTGTAACAAATTCAGCAAATTCGCAGAACACAACAAACAATGACTTGTTTACAAAGCACAATCGCTCGACAAATGGTGCTCAAACAGATATTTGAGCGCCAGATGACAGATGTAGTTACCAACCTAAAAAAAAAAAAGATTTTGACAATATCTCAAGCGCGGTTTGTTTGAATGGGAAATTCCGAGTACGTACATACTATTAATATTTACACCAATTTTTTTTGCACTTTAATAAAATGCAATTTATTTCAGAAATACCTACATACATAGCTACGTACTATAAAAAATATTTTTTTTGTTAACAGAATGCCAACACAATTTCAATGGTGTGAACTCGTCAGTTGCTTTTTTTTTGATTTTCCATTGATGGCTATTAAAAATACTTCCCACGAAATAAATTTGTTATTCCTGATAATAAATCAATTTTTTTTCCAACATTCAGTTGCTCCGACATCACCGACTTTTAGCCTTCCGCTATCGGTCATAGGTAGTCGTCATAGGGCCATAAAATGGTTATATTAGGTTAAAGCACGAAAAACATGGCTACCACGGTAGAATTTTCTGTTTGATTGCATTGATTTGTTCGATAAAAAATTCTGTTCGAAAATAATGGTAGCCTTTCCGGTCAAATGGTCATGTCGACATAATACGATCGACATACGAGTAGGAATGGTCCTTTAATGCGTAAAAAAAATAAAACCGATTTCGCGTAAAATGTCACGTAAATGATTGAAATGATTACTAGTTTTTTGTTGGTTTTTTTTTTGCATTATGTTATTAGAGGGTTCGAAGGATAATGTTTATGAATAAATCCAATTAAATTTTTTGAAAAACAAAAAATTGTTGATAGAATTTGAAAAATAAAATTAATCTGGTTCGGTTAAACCGCTAATGCTCGGATTCACACCGAAGGTTTAAACTGGTTCGAAATAAACAACACTTTGAAAAATTGTTTTCAGAGTGTTGTTTATATGATAGTTCACGCATATTAGGAAAGAATGGAATGGAAATATTTGGGGGATAAATGCACGATAGAAGTGGAAATAAATAACTGTAAAGCTCCCACCACTTAGGAGGGTTCTTCGTCGTTTTTCGAGTGAAAAACGCTGTGTAGGCACCAGCGCTGGTTTTTCGCCACTATCTTCCGAACGCATCCTAATATAAAATTATGAGAAACGAATATATTGTCTATTCAATTTCTCATACAAAATGTCTTTAATGCGTGTTTTCATGTATTTCTTACTAGTCTTCGTGTAATCGAAGAGGGGTGGTTTTAAGCGGGTCAACATAATTATGAAGTCATTTGTACAGAGTGTTGCCATTGACTGTGATTTTTGAAACTGAAAACTGGAAAAAGCTGATCCTCGACGGGGGGTACCGATAGAGGGACAGAATTCTGAGGACCATCCTATCAAGTTTCTCTACCATAAAGGTAGTAAAGGGTGTTTTTTAGAGGTACAAAACTTCCAAGTGAAATAAAACACAAATCGTGGTAATGGCAATAGTATTGGCTTTATTGAAAAGACAATTTTATGCCATTAGTGTTTAAATATGATATCGGGCATATGGGCTTGAATAAATATCAATCTGGAAGTCCAATCTTCGACCACTTTTTCGAGCAGCTAGGGCCGTATGTCAGCAATAATGCGGCGAATTTTGGCTCTTAAGTCGTTCATCGTCTTTGGTTTATCGGCGTAGACTAGCGACTTCACATACCATTCACGGATCCATTACACGAAATTATACGCTCATCGAATGTTTCCTGCAACTAATTGATTGTGGCGCACGTAGTGCGACATGTTGCGCCGTCTTGTTGAAACCACAGCTCTTCCATATTAATGCCATTCAATTGGGGAACGAAAAAGTCAGTAATCATGGATCTATAACGCTCTCTATTGACTGTAACGTTCTGGCTGCCATCACTTCTAAAGAAATATAGACCAATGATTCCACCAGTCCATAAAGCAGCAATTTTGCTTGTTGGCGTAGGCATTCAACCAAAAATGAGCCCCATTGTTGAACAAAATTTTGTGAAAATGAGAATCAAGAACAATGAAGACAACAAGAGGAGAGTGGATTAGAAATAAATCCAAATGAAACGGAACTAGTTCTCTTCACAAAGGAACCCAAAACTAGTGAATTTCCACAACTTGGAGGAGCATCACACTGCAGTTCCGTGACAGTGTCAGGTACTTGAGCATAATATTGGACAGCAAACTGACCTGGAGAAGAACCTGGAAGAAAGAGTTACAAAGCTAAAAGGGCATATTGGATAAGCAGGAGGGCCATCGGAAAGTCATGGGGTCTGAAACCGAAATAGGTCCACTGAATATACGAATGCGTAATAAAACCTATCATCTTCTACGGAATAGTTGTATGGTGGCCAGTGACAATATGGCCTGCTTGGGCATCACAGTAGCACAATCCTCAACAATAACAGCGGCCATAGAAGCGATCTTAAACATCCTACTAGTGCACCCCGAAGCGAAGAAGCTCGCCGGTCTTTCAGCCTCAGGCCTTAGAATCATCGGTCACTTCAACGAAGGCGCAAACGCGGGACATCGGAAAACCACAAAAATGATAAGAGAAATGACACCACTCATCGATTGTCACAGTGATGCTGTTGAAAAATCTTATACGTTCACCAACAACTTCGAAACACTTTTTCCCACAAGAAAATCTTGGACGAATGAAAAATGACGACAAGAAACTCCAATCGGTATATAAAGACGGGTCTAACATATCAGGGGAATCAGGGACTGGCATCCTTTATGCTAATCCACCGATTGAACTTGCTATTCACCTAGCACCATTTGTAACGGTGTTCCAAGCTGAAGTCTTTTGCAATTATGAAAGCAACTGAAATACTAGCAGAAGACACAAGGGAAGAGAGGCGGCAAATCGACATGTTTGCTCGGACAGAAAAGCAACAATTAGAGCGATCACAAATCCTATGTCAAAATCATGGCTAATAAAGGAGTGCAAAATTAAACTGAACCTACTTGCCAGGCGCAATACATGGGTACCGGGGCATGAAGATGTACCGGGTAAAGTGGACAGATCCGTGGTAATAGAACCGAGCAACAAAACAGCAAAAAGAGCTTTCAACTTAAGCAGAACACAGTTAAGAGTGATGGTGGGATTTTTAACAGGGCACATCAATCACAATAAACACTCGTTCAGACTCGGGCTAACTGATACAACAACCTGTGCCAACTGTGAGGAGGAGGAGAAAGATATAGAACACTTCCTCTGCCACTACCCTGCAACAGCGAGGTTAAGACTGATCCCCAAGGATACCGAATTTAAAACACTTTAGTAAGAAAGGAATCGGTGATATAGTGGAGTTCGCTAGGCGAACAAGACCTAAGTGAAGAGCATAAGCTCACCCTCTAAAACCCACCAACCAAGAACAATCTCATTTTCGGCCCATTCACCGAACGTATGACGCACTCGATATTCAAGCGGCTTCAATTCTTGCCCGAGCTAGATCTTGTAAGATTGTAAACCAAGATCTTTCCGCAAAATCTTTCATAAAGTGGATGGACACAGCTCCAATTGCTGTGCACAATGGCGAATCGACTCATTCGGGTCCTCCTCAATAGTACGCTCCACAGCAGCTTTTTTGGTGCGCACTGTACGACATAAATTCTCGTATGAAAAAAATCCATTGGTATTTGAATTACTTGCTTGGAGGGACAATTATGTTGACCGTAAAATGGACGTAGCGGTAAGTTTCGCGAACTGAACCACGATTTTCGAAATAAATTTGCACAATTTGCAAGCTTTGTTTTAGCGTCTATAGGTATTCATGCTGAAATGGCAAACCAAATTGAGTACAGCTGTCAGCTGTCAAATTGGTTGTCACTGAAAAAAGTATTGCCAATTCGAAAAACGCACCTCTACAAAAAAACACCCTTTACATATCAAGTTTTGAAAAAATTATAAAAATATTATAAAGTATACGAATTCTATTAAGTATTTAATTTTTTTTGTTTGTTTTTTTTTAGGTCATATAGCGACTGGAGTCGTTATTCGAAAAACCATTCCATTTGCATTACAAAAAATACTGAAAATATTGTAGTTTGAAGTCGCGCCCCTCCAGTACAACATTTATCTCGTCTAAAGGATTTGCCAGGAAGGTCTGGCAAAATGCTAAAAAACAAACATTTTAGTTTAATCCCATTGCAATAATTTTAAATCCATCTGCAAAAAATGTTTAATCCATTTGAAAAAAAAAAGTATTTGATCTAATTGCGAAAGGTCAATTGCTCTTTTTGTGGAGACCCATCAACATGTTGCCTACATATGAAAAGATTTTGGAGGTTGTAATTTGTAAGCAACTTACTAGTTTTGTCGAGGAAAAACGACTTCTGTGTGTGGAGCAATCGGGATTTAGGCGTGGACATTCCTGTGAAACTTGCTTGAGTTGGATCATAAATGACTGGAAAAAAGCAATGGAAACTGGTAAAAATTCCTTGGCGATTTTTTTGGATCTTCAACGAGCATTTGAAACTATAGATAGGAATATTTTAGCACAAAAACTATATAAATACGGGATTCGAGGGATAGAACTGATTAGTTTATAAGCTACATGTCGAACAGAACTCAACGGGTTAAAATAAATGAAACGTTCTCAAGTCCGCAGGAAATTTTGATCGATGTCACCCAAGGTTCGGTGTTGGAAGTTCTACTGTTTTTGATGTATATCAATGATTGCGGTACAGTCTTAACCGATAGCAAGATTTGTCTTTTTGCGGACGATACGCTTATATACGTCAGTGGAGATAACATTCGTAGCTTAGAGAGTGTTTTGCAGAGGGAAATGGATGCAATATACAAGTGGCTGTATAAAAATAAACTTAAATTAAATGTATCAAAGACTAAGTGTATGTGTATTAACAGTGACTTTTTAAGTGTAAATATTGTAGTAAATGGCCAAAGAATTGAATGTGTTGATGAAATTAAATATTTGGGTGTACATATTGACAATAGACTTAAGTTTGATTGCCATATAACTAAATTATGTGCGAAAATATCAAAAAAGATTTGCTTTCTTAGAAGAATTCGAAAATGTACAATATTTCAAAAAGTTGTGCACAGACTATTTATAATACAATCATTTTCCCCCATTTTAATTATTGCTCGTCTATTATGTACATGTGTTGTGTTGAAAATCAAAGTAAACTCAAAATTCTTCAAAATAGACCAATGAGGGTTATCTTGAAACGCGACAGTTACTCCGAGATATCTGACATGTTAAGCTCACTTGGTTGGTTAAGTGTTACCCAGCGATTATAATTTAATGCATTGGTAATGATTTTTAAAATAAAAAATAACTTATACCCCGAATATTTGCAGAATAATGTGGAGTATATAACGAATGAGAGGTATGAACTGAGAAATGCTGGCAACTTCCGGTTACCATTATATAGAAGAGCACATACGCAAAACAACCTGTTCTATAAAGGCCTTCAGCTATTTAACCGACTTCCGAGAGATCAACGAAATATATTTAAATCAAGATTAAACTTCCTTTTAAAACACAATTATTTATAATCATTATTGTAATTAGTATTAAGAGTTTTTAAAAACTAATAAAACCAATAATAAATAATAAAAAAAAAATCGCAAAAAGGTTAATTTAAAGTGTATATGCTATAAGTATTAATTCAAACTTTCATAATGAATTTCACTAAACTCCATTAGGATGTTCAGGAGTGAGGTAACTGGAGGACGATTTGAGTATTTTTGAAGCTCCACTCCCATATTTTAGCCAAACACCACCATATTGAAACAAATTCCATACCAACACAAAATTTCGAATCAAATTTGATCAGTTCAATGTTTCTTGAGTTAGGCATGTAACAAGGACAACTTCAAGATTTTGAACCTCTTTTTGTAACCGATTTCGATTATTTTAAGAAAAAACTTTTTACTTGCTCCTATAAGAGCAAACATTGGTTTCGTCAATAAAATCAACCTCAAGTTTTTGATCAATTGGGCTTAAGGGTGAACTGATGTGCATCGAAGCATGACATTTTTTATGGAAAAAAAAAGCCATGGTATACGGAAAGACACGAGACATTTCTACGATGTTTAAATGAATGTATGGGGCTCACAATGTTTCTGTCACATATAAGAGTACGCCGCGATCTGTCTAGAATGTGCAGATTGCGTCACTTAATAAAGTAGGTAGCAGTGGCGTGGGGTGAAATTTCAAGAAAGGGAAGCCGGAAAAATTGTAAGTAAAATTTTTTATTCAAGACTTACCATTTTGGTGCTTATTCGAAACACAGACTTAAGATATGCAATCTAAGCCACCTTTGTTATACTTTAAGTCATTCGAATTTACGTAGACAATGAGCTCGTCGCATAAAAAAAGTGGCTTCGAAAGAAGCCGTTCTGGGCAGAGAATCCATATAAGTTATTGATAACTCGGAGCGTTGTTAAATATAACAAATTTAGCAATTACGATTATGTACTACCTATTTGTACTCTAAAGCTATACTACGATTCTTTTTTACGAATTCTGCTAAAACTCTCTCATAAAAATTTGAGTTATTTTTAATTTCTAAAAGAAGGTGCTTTTCGATAAAAGTGCCAGGTCTGAGAGTCTTTCTTCTTTGTGGGAATTTCTTAAGTGTGGACTATTTTTAAAGTCGAAAAAGATATTTCGACAGAGGCCACAGTCAAAGGCAGGGTTAAAAAAATTTCACACAATGTTAGAGTTTGAGAAAAAGTATCTCTAAGCATTTCCGTATTAAAGTGCTTATAAAGTTGAAAAACTTCAAGCTTTTTAAGTGAAGGGGTAGTGTATAAAACTTTGAGTTCCTTTTTTTGAAGTAGTAAAATTAAAAATTCCATGAAATAGGGTAATTAAAGAAGATATTTTGTAATCCGGCATTGAATTAGAAAAATATTCATATTTTGATTTGTTTAATAAATCAAAGAAAATATATGAACTAAATGAACTACACCTATTCTTAATCTGACTCGAAACATTATCTATAATTGCTACAAAAATTCGGCTATAATTTGTTTTTGAATCAATATTAAGTAGTCGGCGTTTGGGTGGAGGTTCTGAGCAGTTACTTACGCTCTCATAGATTGAGTCAAATGAGTTTAAAAATTCGGATTGAATCCATGACTCAAAACCCTCGATCTCTTGCTTCGCAAGCTCTATGTCTTCTCTGCAATTGAATAAGACGTTCACTATACGCCATCGAGTCTCTGATACCCCGGAATGCCAGCTCTTGTTTTCCTAGAAGAACTACAGTGTCTATGAAACGCCTCATTAAATCGCGATTGAGATCAACTTTTTTATTATGAGCCTCGTAATAATTCCCTGAAGAAGTCTCTATGCGATATTCGCCAAATTCATGCAAATGTAAGCAGCTGCGTATTTGCTTTTCCGTTTGAATATGTTTTTTGGAAGAATTAATAAAATTATTTATATCAAAGAAACCTGTGTGACTCCAAACACTATGAGAATTAGAAAAAAGAAAACAAGGAAAACAAAACATTCTATTTAGTTTGCAACTGCCAGTCAGCCATGGATTCTTTTAGTAAAAAGACTCATGAAAATGTTTTTGATACCCATCCTTTCGCGTATAATCAATTTTCATTGATAGTGTCGAGCGACCTAGTTCTATAATTTTTTTTTTTTTGGAAAAAAGAAAGCTTACTGAACTCGTTTTGAGTAGATTTATAATTACTTACTTGGTATATAGCTAATAACTATTCACTTAGCTCACTCATTATTTTATAATAATTTAATAATTTAAAACACTAACTTAACTACCAATATGTAATTTTTAAAATTTTCTAATAATTAGCAGTCACAAAAATCACAAAAATTTGCATCCGAATTTTCAATAAATCACGCACAATTACACAACCGATTTGCAACTGTCATTTCAAATTTGCAAAAAAAAAAAAAAAATTATACAAAGAAATTATACCCAACAAATTTAAGAAAAACCTCAAATGCAATAACAGGATTTTCGTCGGCTTATTTCGTTGCCTACAATAAAAAAAACTCCCTCGAACAAAAACCTTTCTCCTCCACCAATGTTCATCCACAAAACCCGAAAAATCGCGGGTTATTTTCCTCATAAGCGAATGTATGTTAGACAAAGAAATCGCAAATAAACTTCTACTATATGCCAGAAAGGAATAGAGTTGAAAGTTCGTACTGTGAAGAAATGAATGCATAAGCCGGAAAATGAACGGCTTCTCAAAAAAATTCATTGCACGTTCTTTCACTAGAGGAGTTCATACTTGTCTCGCCTATGTGTGCGAGTTTGTGTATGAGTAAAAATGAATAAACAACCGAAGTGGTAGCAGCATTACATCTTCGAGCGTGTATAAAGTTATGATTTATGAATGAAAAATTATTTGATGAACAAATAATTGACAAGTGGCAAAATAAAAATGTTTGATATTTGAAAAGGGAAGCCGGAAGGAATCGGCTTGTATGAACGCCACGCCACTGGTAGGTAGTAACGTGTCAGTAACCCCAAATAATGCTCGATACCAAATATAAATATCCTGATGTCAGTTAAACTTGCTGAAAAGTGTCTTTGAAAATTAACTTTCTGCGGGTTTAAGCCCATCTGCAATCCCAAGTATCCAACCAAAAATACACCCTGTTTCATCTTATTGGTTTTTGCTGCATTTAGGGGCGCATTGTTATCCAACGCACCAACAGGAAGCTGCCAGATGTCGACTTTTGTAATCACCAACTCTAGTATGAGTCTTAGACTATAATACACTCCGTCTCACTTGATTAAGAACAGTAGCTAAATCTACCTGTTACCATGTTTTAAATCAAATAAAAGGATACTTAGAGTATTAGGGAGCTTAGTTCAAGAAATAACTTCATACAATCCACAACTATGGGTAAAGGAAAGACATCAACCAAGGAGGAAATAGGCCAAATTCGAGCTTACCGGGAACAAGGAAAATCCATCCGTTTCATAGCCAGCAAGATTGGAAGAGGCGCCACTGTTGTACACAGCTTTATTAAGGACCCGGAGAAGTATGGAAAAAAACCGCAAAGGAAGAGTCAGCAAAGTAACAACTTGTCAGGAAAGGCGGGCCATAGTGAGAGCTGCTTCAAATTCAAGGCTCTCCGTAAGTAAAATTAAGGCAGAAACTGGAGTTACAGCTAGCAGATCGACTTAAACATAATATATCCTTCATTCCTTGTGCAATTGGTTTTTCCCAGATTAGCGAAGGGTTTGAAAAATATCGTAAAATTAAAACAAAAAACTGCCTGTTCGTAATCAAGTGAGACGGAGTTTACTATATTTGTGTAATTTGTGTGATAGCAAGATAAGATTATTAATTTGGGAAAATTGAAAGGCAAATAAAAAAGCAGACAAATCCAGGTAACAGTGTACGAGTACTACTCGTACAAATCCAGTTATGAATTTCTAAATTATTTTTATGTAATTGAAATGTTAATCGGGGGAAGAACGCAGCGAAAAATTTTCAATTTCCAGGACCTATGATTTCATGATTAATAAATTTTCAATTGGTAACTGTGTAAATGACGTCTTCTAAATCCTTCCTGCTGTTGATTGAAGTCATTGATCCAAGTTGTTTTCCAGGGAAAAGTGTAAAATTTGTGTTACAGCTGATGTACGTTTGAGCAAAATACAAGCAGTTGGCATAGTTTGACATCGCTACAACACAAGCAATTATTTTTATTCCTTTCGTTCCACTACTTCCGTTCGTAGTAATGTTCTAAATTCCGCTTTGTTAATCTTTTTTTTTTTAAATTGTTCTGCACTACTTAAGATTGAGTCCTTTAAAGTTATAAAATCCAGTGATGGAGTGAAGGTAAAGGGTATAGAGGAGAGCTAAACAATTTTGAATCTGTATATATATTATAGGTCGCTGGAAATATTGAGGAAGGCAAATTTGTGTTGAGTGATTAAAAATCGATCTTCTGAATTTCACTACACACTCAAAGTATAGATGCCGAGTTGCCGTGAAATAAGGCCAAATAAAATAAAAACAAATTCGATGTGAATCAAACACTACTTGAGTGGCGCAAAAAAAAAGAAAAAAACTATGGACACCTCTTCGACTCATACACCAGACGGCGTTCGGGTTCACATGCAGGTGCTCAGGGCGCTGCTACGCGGCGTGCAATTCAGTAAACACTTTTACCTACTTTAATGATTTCACCATGAAAGACTTTACTGCGATAACTACCGTTCTGTCAAGCTGATGACACACACCATGAAGATCGTTGAGCGGGTATTAGATGGCCGACTGCGGAAAATAATACGGCTATCTGATGACCAGTGCGGGTTTGTCTCGGGTAAATCAACAACATATGCAATCCAAAGTATAAGGATCATAATGGAAAAACATCGTGATTCCTTAAAGGACTTGCATATGGTGTTGGTTGATTTTGAAAAAGCCTTTGATAGACAACCAAGATGGGTGGCGCTATGACAACGAGGAGTTCCAGAAACCTAAGTGCGTATGATCATGGACATGTATGAGGGAGCAAGGGCAAGAGATGTCCCGCAGGAGTCACCGAAGAGTTCCCAATCAATGCCGGTATACACCAGGGAAGTGTCCTCAGTCCCTTGCTATTTATTGCCTTGATTATCTGCTTGAAGGAAAAGTGACGGATTCCAAAGTGCATCAGTTATTCTTTGCTGGCCATGGAACTATCATAAGTGAAGATCACACGTCCCTGCAACGAGCACTTGATGTATCGGTGGATGTTTTGGAGGGAAATGTGTACCGTATTAGTTAAAAAAAGAGAGAGTATCTGTGCTGTCCGTTCTCTGATCCACACCAGCCTATTCCAGACATTTACTTGAATAGAAAAATACGAATAGTTCAAATATCTGGGATCTATGATCAATAGTGAAGCACCTTGTGATGATGACATCAATCATCGCGTAAGAATAGGGTGGATGAAGTGACGGGAAAACTCCGTTAGCTTCTGTGATCGAAAAATATCCCCTAAGTTGAAAGCAAGGCTCTACACCGCAGTTGTACGTCCGGCGCTCACATACGGTTCACAATGCTGGACAATGTAAAAAAAAAGTATGAGAGCAAATTAACGGCATCTGAGATAAAGATGCTTCGCATGACAGCAGGACTAACAAAGCTTGATAGAATTAGAAGTTCAAAAATTCAAGGAAGCCTTCATGTAAAAGACCCATCACAAGCAAGATAAAGGAGAGATCCTTCGAACTCCGTCAAAAAGGCAATATCAATCAAAGTTCCTACACAATCGCGCAAAAAAGGCAGACAACAAAACAACTGGATCACACAAATGCGAAAACACCAGTGATCCGAAACCAGGAAGCCTGCCGGGAGATCGAGAAAGGGAATTTGATTGCACATAGACTGATCACCGATTATTCTATCATACATGCTTGTTGTGCTTCAGAGGCAGCACTGGGTTTTTGACGCGTTGAACTCCAGTCTGTTTTTCGCACCACAATTGATGATTACACGTCAGAATTAAGTTCGGTTAATATTCGTTGTCACTTGTGACTCCACAGCTTGGGGCCCTTGCCGTGGAATCGTTAAAGAGTAAGCAAAGTCAAAAGTACTATCGTCTGCGAAGGAATAGATTGGATTGAGGAGAGACAGGAGGTAATTGATAAGTATTAGAAAAAGAACACCAGCACTGACTGGGAATGAGGTAGAAGTGCATTCATCTAATACTATCTGTACTGAGCGACTACTTGAAAAGCTTGCAATCAATTTTAAGAACTTATAGGTACTACCAACACCGAGCTTGTTTACGGGGACGCTATGCCACACTCTATCGAATTCTTTGCAAATATCTAGGGCAACTACATTCACTATATTGATGAAAGCTTCAGATACGAAGCAATGAGTCAATAATTTAGAATGAGAGGTTTTATCGGCCTTTTTGAGAATTAGGTGGATGTGCGAAAGTTTCTATCTATCCAGAAAGATACCTATAGAGTACCACAGACGGAAGAATTTGCTGTAAAAATTCCAGCCAACAGATGGACTTTCTCTTTTAAGTCCGTTATATTATTTTCACGAAAGACCAAAAGACACTTTTTAATCTCTCTGGAATTTAGCATGCTTTAAAATGACGTTGCAGTAACTTATGGTCTATTTGTAGATGGTTTTATTTTCTCAGAAGCTGTACAGTGGCACAATGCCAAAGCCACATCTTTCTACCGGGCGGCAGTCACACAAGTCGTGTTAAACCACAGTTCTTGTTTTGGTTTAAGTAAAATTAAGTTTGTAATCATGTCGGCAGCTGCATTGATGTGCCTATCGAGGAAGCATAAGGACCAGTTAAAAATAGAATATTTCTTCTTGACTGGATTTTGGTTAGTGTACGAGAATTTGGCGAATCCAAGCATTTTATCCGACACCCTCAATATATCAAAATTATACCGGCTACTGGATGCACGCAGCGTCTTCTAGGCTGAAGTTCTTGCTGTACTTGGATCTTGCCGTCTATTGGAAAACATCAGTACACCCTCCAAAACCATCGCTATCCTCATTGATAGCCAGGCTTTTTTCAATGTAATAGTATCCGCTACGTCCTCCTCCAAGCTGGTGAAACAATGAAAAGAGGGATTCGCCTCACTGGGTTATCGCTTCAGGATGAGTCTTCCCTGGGTACCGAGACACAGCAACATTGAGGGGAACGAACGAGCAGATGAGCTAGTGAGGCGGGGATCTGCTCTTGACAGATCCCTTGAGGAGGCGGTTCACGTACCGCTGGGGGTTTTCAAGGGCAGTATCCTCGCGCATTTCCTTTCACAGGCCATTACCGGCATAGGTTGCGGAATTGCGTCATATCTATGTAGGTAGATGTAAGATCTACAAAACAGAAATTGGAATTCACGGGGCCAGACTAGGCATTACATCAATGCACATTGTCGCAGCTGAAATACTACAAGCGAGGCAGGAACTATGTACCATTTCCTCTGCAAGTGTCCGGCTCCCCTATCTGCAGCCAGACAGCACACACTAGGCAAATAAACTAAAGGAAATTGTGGAGTAAATAATTGGGGAAGATATCAGTTTTCTTAATGCCACAGGGTGGATTTAGAGAAGGTTTATGCTAACCTCTATAGTTTATCATCTGAACAACACCAGATATGTTCCGTGAGTTGTGGCATTAAAATGGCGCTAAAGCGTTCATTAGTGTTACTGTGCTGTTATTACATTCCTACCTAAGGCTGAGTAAGGTTATTCAACTTAGCGAAGATCACTGCATAGCGACCGGCGAAGCAAACTAGTATCGTGGACATTGAAATTTCCCGCAACAACAATTTCAATTGTAGGATTACGGGAAGGAATACTAGTAACTTATTCAGAAATTTGGTCGGGATGTTGAGATGTCTGTTCTTTTTCTGAATTCGAACTACTTAATGATACGATATTGTTTGCTTTCTAATGGAAAATTTTATCCAAAAATACTGAAATGACAGCTGATCTGAGCTATCAAATTGGGACTGCAGCTGAAAGCTACAAAAGACGTTTACACTTTTTTTTATTGTTTTTCAAGCGTGGAAAATTGAAAAAACATTTGTTTCGTGGATAATTTTTATTTATTTTTTTTGTAACCCAAAGTGAGTAACGCGATGATGCCCAAACGTGTGAAACTCAGGGTTTAAATGGAGATTCAGGTTTAGTTAAACTCGTACTTAAGTATACATCGTGAAACTGGTCATAACAATTTCCACAGCATGGAGTTTCAAATATTCCATTGCGTGGGCTTCCCAAAGATCAAGCCATTCAAAATGGTATTTGTTGGTCTAATCCCACGTACGAGTATTTGTTGTATCACACAATTTACGAGCTTACCTATACAGCTATTCCGCAAGGTGGTTGGTGATAATAAGGACAATGACTTTGATGATGATTATAACACACTTTCGACATATTCCTCGTAGATCTTAAGTTCTTCGTGGCAGGCTTTTATGTTCCACCCACACAAGAGATTCTTGAGATTCAGCGCCTTAACGAGGCACCTAATTAATTACTAAGACATTGTCGAGATTTCTCTTAGCAAAACAATCACTTAATTACCTAACCCATTCCCCTGTGAGGTTCTTGTCTTATCCTTACAACAATCGCGCACCTACGACAAAACACCATCCGCATAAAATAGTCGTTTTCTTTTACGGGGATACTTAAAGGAATACATTTCCACCGTCTTAACAGTGCTCTATCTAATTCTTTCCGCGCAGTGAATGTGGGGTTGACTCCGTCACCGCACATGTCACACTCATTAGCATCATTAGAATGTCAAAAGACATCCAAATCACATCACACATTAAATTCAACACGACACGAAAAAATAACCTCATAAGACGCAATAAAGCGACTTTCGTTTAATTAAAATCTCTCACCCAGTCACCCACTCACCTATTCACCCGCAGTCGTTTCTATAAATCACGGTAAAAATGCATGCGCTTAATCAAATCGACCACATTAATTTACGTTGAGTGCAAATTTACATTTTCACCGTACATATGCTTTTCGTGGTGCAAATCTTTTGTGCGGAATCCAACAGATTATGGAGATCTGACAGGATGGATATCCTTGTGCGCGCTCTCAGGTATAGGAGAATCCTCGCATCCGTTAATTGAAATGCTTTTCTTTTCAGCAAACGCCCGCTCAACCTCTACTTTTGAGGTTGCGGTGCGAAAAGTAGGCGAATAAAATATAACACGCATTCGACACAGCATATACTCGTAGATGAGTTCCGTATGGGTATCCTACTTTGCCTCCCCCTGCAGTACAACCCGCCGCATATATACATTTTTGGTTTTACTGTTTCGACATAAATAAAATTAACAATTTAAATTACACTCAGGCTCAGTGCTCAGTGGCATTGTCGTCGCACACAGGATATAGCGTATAACATGCCACCACTGCAGTTCCGGTGAAACGGAAATTGAGACTTCGCCACATTTGTTGGTGGCGTGTATTTTTTTTTTCTGGAAAAATAGGCGTCATCGAATCCAAAAGTAGGGCCAACGTCACTGTCAATTTTAACTTTGGCTAGAGTGGTGAATGAAAGAGGGATGGAGGATATATTTTTTTTTATTAAGCCGTCACGCTTGATGTTGTCATGAATGTCGGATTCAATGAAAATCGTTGTACGTTGCTGGTTCGTTGGTTGACTTAACGTTCTTGTCGCACTCTTTCTCTTCGACTGTGTTTCTGTTTGTCAATGTTTTGACGGATATTTTTGTTGACAGTTGTGAAAAGCGAAAAGAATCCGACATTCCGCAACGGAAGTCGATTTATTTATGTCCCACAATCCCAGGTCGTACACTCCGTGACAGTGTTATAGGTTTAGGGTATTTTTTCACGAAGAGCAAAAACAAGCAGTTTGTTAAACATACGAGTAGATTTGGCTTCTTTGCTATTCGCAGAATAGGGGAAACTACATATGTGATAATATCTGAAAGCCAACCAATTTGTTGGTTTCCGATCTAAAAAATGTCAGTTCCAGGTAAAAATAAAGAATTTTTGTTCTGTATCTGTCTGTATGTAGGTCTGTTTCTCCCCTTCGTCCTTGTAAGTTTCTAGTTCCGGTTGTGATACGTATGATGCAGATACGAGTAGTCGTACCTAAAAACCATGTAAATTCTTTCTCACAATTCTATCGCAAGAACAATATGATGAGAATCGGCTTATTAGCTTGACCTTATGTTTAGATGGTACAGTAAGGAAATCATCAACTCTTAACAACAAAATGGTGGTAATTTATTAGGGGTGAGAGTTTAAAATGTTCTTCGTAACGCCCGCCGATAATTCAAGAACTACTTCATTGATATTCATGAAATTTGACAGACAGTCCCATATGAAAATCATCAAAATTGGATAGGTATGCAGGATGAGGTTGCAAGAATCTTCAAAAATTATCTCCGACGCACCTCAAACTAAATCGCGTGGATTTTCGACTTGTTCGTTTGGAATTATTTAATGGGGATATGTGATGAGAACTATAGAATACAAATTGTCCACTTTGTCTATAGTATCTAAGTATTCATTCATTGGATAGTTAATCAAATTCGTTCAATACTATTTCCATTCATTAGATTTTTCTTTCATTCGATAGTTCACTGCTTGGGGAGTCGGACAGAATCCCGAAAAACATAATCCCGAAAACCCAAAATCCCGAAAACCCAAAGTCCCGAAAATCCAAAATTCAGAAAATCCACAATCCCGAAAGGCCAAATTCCCGAAAATAAAGAAACTTTGCATACACCCAACCTCGCACCCACTCCAAATCCTACAGTGACTCCAAGCAGGGGGGTTGCAGGGGGGCAACATGACCCCCATACATATTCTACTGTTTATGCATTGTGGATATAATATATATATTTGAACATTTGAAAGTGAATTTTTAATTTTATATAATTTTTCGGGATTTTGGCCTTTCAGGATTTTGGATTTTCAGGATTTTGGTTTTTCGGGATTTTGGATTTTCGGGATTTCAGTTTTCGGGATTTCAACCCCAACCCCACTGCTTGAGATGATTAGGAACGATATCTTCTTTACAAGATTGTTGCCGAAGTTCTTAAAAAGTTGTGAGTACGCTATTATTTAGAATGTCCGAGGCAAATGGTGGAAATCGTTTTTCAATGGCTAATATTTCAAAAAGGGTGCGTCGTACGAAAAATATAATTTCAGCCTAAATTGTAGGCCGTGTAATTCTCTAAAAGATGAATACTGAATTTTTTAATATTATCGAAAATTCTAAGTACGAAATCCTTCAAAATGGACGACTTTACCCAGAAGTTAATGTCGAATATTTGTTTTTTGCTGCGAAGATCCCGAAAATATTATGTCAATTAACGACCTCATTGTCACTAGGAGCCACTGATTTGCGTGCAGAGTAATTTTTTTTGCATGGATAACAAATTAATTTAAGCGCCAGCCATATCTTTTCAAAATACCAGGGTTCCACATATCAAAATCGGTTACAGCGCACCAAATAGCAACACGTTAACTGTGTGAAAATCTCTCCAAAGGGTTGTTTCCCGCCCAAGAAGGTACCTTGACAACACAATTGTAAGCAACGATAATCTCGGGGTGCTACTCCAGTGTTATAGATTCAGATATCTTGAGAAAGGATTTATAGAAAAAAAAAAGCTCCCAAAAGACGCTACTACGACCCTCACTTTCTTTGGAGTGAAACGGTTCAAGGAAGGTTTCTAGGGTACCAGGTGGAGAGAGAATTTGTTTGGTGACTGTCCATACATTATTTTCGAGATTGCAAATGTGTAGGAGAAGTAAAAATATAATAAAACACATAGGAAAGTTACAATTCGTCTAAGACTACCTACAATCTAAGTCAGCCATAAAAAAATGGGCGTGGCGTTGTGAAATTTTGAAAACATATTCAACGATATATTTCTATTCAGAAGATTTTTTATTTTATTTTTTGTTCGTAGCTAGGGGAAAAATCTTCATAGACACTATGATAGTTTTAGTTTCAAATATATTCACGTTGGGCAGGTAGCTTTCCAGCAAAAGCATCTGCTAAAACCCGCCATTAAATGCAGCTGGTCCTTATTCCGCTAGATCGAACGGTTTCGTTCTTTGCAGTCAGCGCACAAATTTTGTCTCGTCCAGAATTTGGAGTATAATGTTGTTGCTATCAAGACGAATACGGAGTTTTCGAGCAAAGTTCGTTATTTTATCATCGACGGTAGTTATTCCTAAGTCTCTGTGAATATCAATGTTTCTGATATACCATGGGGCATTTACTATGACTCTTAGCACTTTGTTGTGAAAAGATTGTAGGATATCTCTATTGCTTCGTTTGGTAAAACCCCAAAGTTGTATACCATACGTCCACACGGGTTTAAGCACATTCTTTTTTAAACGCAGTTTGTAATACATGCTTAATTTGGAAAGTCTTTCAAGTAGCCAATATATTTGTCTGAATCTATGTTCAAGCTCGTCGCGTTTCTTTTTAACGTGCGTCTTCCATTTGAGTTTCGCGTCTAGTGTCAATCCCAGATACTTTGCCTCATTTGTATACGATATTTGTACCGAGATAATGAAAAATAAAACGAAGTCTAACCAACCCCCGCATCTACAAAACTTGTGTGCGTCCTGTGTTAACATATGCCTCAGAAGCATGAGCCAGCACAACAGTCACTGGGAGAATCGTCTCCAAGATAGAGATGAAAACTCTACGGTCTATTACAGCAGAGACTTAATGCGCAATAACGACAGGTAAATTGCAACGTTCTGGACATTGTCGGGTGTAGCAGACGAAGGCGGAAAGAATGGAACCGCCACGTGAAAAGGATACCCAACCACCACCTTGTGAAAGCAGTTATGCTGGGAAGACCCTCTACTAGACGCCTACTCGGTCGATCCACAAAAAGATGGCACGGATGCTGAACATCTGGCTCAACTGACATACAAGACACATAATACATATGTACAAGGTGGGGCAAAAGTAGTGTCATAATGTGAATGTTCCATATTTTTTGTAAATGGTGTCAAATGTCATTGTGCTTTGACATTTATGTCATAGACAGATAGAGAATTAGGTGATAATAAGTAATGGAGCGATACACACCTGAAGAACGCGGAATTATTTTTACTGCTTATTTCACTTTATGTGATTAAACAAAATTTGCGTTTCTGGGGCACGGGGAGTGACTGTTTGGTGCAGCATTTGCAGTGAAAAAATGATTGGCCCTTATTTTTTTGATGACGGCACCATCGTAACCGTAACTGGTGAGCGCTACTGACAGATGTTAAATGAGTTTTTTTTTTGCCGGAAGTTGCTGAATTCGGTCTCGAGCATTGCTAGTTCCAGAGGGACGGAGCAACCGCTCACACAGCTTGGGCAACGATGGAAATTTTGAATCACCAATTTCCGGGCCGTCTGATCTTTCGTCTTGGCGATTTGAACTGGCCGGCCAGATCGGCAGATCTGACGACGCCAGACTTCTTCCCTTGGGGCTTCTTGAAATCTCGCGTCTACCACAATAAACTACAAACCTTGCAAGTCTTGCAAGCCAGCATTGAAGAAGAAATCACCAATTTGGAGGCATATATTTTGCGAGCAACAATTCAAAATGCCGTAAATCGAGCACAAATGGGCATCTCCTCAGGACGTCCAAATGACGTCATAACGAAAGAAATGGTCAGCAAAATCCACGATACTATGTTGTACGATCGACGGGCCAAGGTACGTGAGATAGCTGAGATTGTAGCAAAATCAAATGATACCGTCATTCGAATACTGCATGACTATTTGGGCATTAAAAAATTATCGTGCCGTGTTTGCGGATTCGGGTGAAGATTTCAAAACAGAATTTGGAACTCTTCGACCACAATTCAAGTGAATTTTTACGTCGTTTCGTAACAGTTGAGGAATCCTGGATACACCACTATGCGCCAGAAATGAAGGAATAATCAAAACAGAGGACTTCTGCAGACGAACGAGCTCCAAAAAAGACAAAAACCGTTCCGTTGGCCGGAAAATTCATGGCAACGGTTTTCTGTGAATCACACAGCGTAAGAGGAAAACAATCACCGGACAGTATTTATTAGATAAATTTAATGCAGTATTGATGGAAAAACGGCCCTATTTGAAGAAGAAAAAAGTGCTAATTAAAAGTTGGAATATCGTTGGGAAAAATGTATCGCGCTGAAAGGAGACTACTTTGAAAAATAAATTCAATTTTGAGAAAAAAAAGTACTTCTTTTCAAAGTCACTGACTTATCGAACAGCCCCGTATATACAGGTGAACAGAATGGCTTAAATATGAATAGACAGAATTGAGGGAGCCACTTTTTAGTGTTCCATAATATGTAATATCTAATAAAAATTTATCAAAATCTCAAATTCCAAGATCTAAGATGTAAAAACACCAGTAGCTCACATGTTATTAAAGGGGTAGATTCGAGTTCTATAGAGGTCATCAAACATCTTTCACTTTAATTCTGTACAACAACTAATAGGTTAATTGCCCACCATATAAAGTGTCTGGAATAGACATCTGGTCTGGAATAGAAAGTTAAATGATCTCGACAAAGGTGCTAAGCCGTTTTGGAACGTAATGAAAAAAATTAAAAACAAAAATAGACAAATCCCTGCTATCCAAAGTTCCGGTAACACGTACATCACTGATCTGGAGAAGGCAAATGCACTTGCAACTGCTTTTCTTGAAAATCATGTAGTGTCCCAAAACTTTGGTAATGGACCTACAAATGTACTGATTTATCAACCGACTCACCAGGTAGTGAATTTGTTACCGAGGATGACATACACTTTTTTGTTACTAACCTAAAATTAAAGAAAGTTGGGGGAATTGATGGTGTCCAGAATTTAAACATTAAAGAGTTACCCAAAATAGGTTTGAAGTTTATGGCATTTATGTTTAATGCATGCATTAAATTACAGTAATTTCCGAATGCTTGGAAGACTGCAAAGATCGTTCCAATATTAAAACCAGGTAAGCCCACCCAAAGTCTTATGAGCTACAGACCAATTAGCCTACTCAGCAACTTATCCAAAATATATGAACAAATCATTAAGGAAAAAATTTTAAAAGTTGTAACTAACCGGAAAATATTTCCAAATGAGCAATTTGGATTCAGGCGATATCACTCTACAGCTCACCAAGTTGTTAGAATTTGTAAGCACATAAAGCTTAACCGCACGCTAGGCAAATCAACAGGCATGGTGCTTCTAGATATAGAAAAGGCCTTTGATACAGTATGGGATAATGGTTTAGTATATAAAATGCTTAAGTTCAACATTCCTGTTTATTTGTGTAAAGTAGTGCAAAGATTCTTGTCTGGTCGTTGTTTCAGAGTTTTTGTTAATAAAGCGTGTTCTGATCTGTCATATTTTCATTCTGGTGTCCCACAAGGCTCTGTCTTTAGTCCTATTTTATATAACATCTACACGTCAGACTTTCCATTTATAGCGGAATGTAAAGCAGCTATCTATGCTGATGACACCGCCGTATTTTCATCGCATGAATTTGCTCTCAACATTGAGACAAATTTAAAAAATGGGATAGAAATACTTCTACAATATTTCCACAAATGGAAAATCAATCACGCGAAAAAGAAAACCTTGCTTTCTCCCCAGTGGTAAAATTCTGATAAACGGCGTTGAGCTGGATTGGGTACCTTCTGTTAAGTATTTGGGAGTAAACCACGACACGAGACTGACCTTCAACGAACACGTAACTAAAACTATTAAGAAAGTGAATGTGGCAATTAAAATATTATATCCCTTGATAAACCGCAAATCCTTGTTATGTAATGACAACAAAATCATAATTTTTAAGGTCATTTTTCCGGCAATTTTATTGTAGTGTTGTCAAGTATGGGGTGATAGTGCTAAGTGTCACATTAAACGCTTGTAAATTTCACAAAATAAGGCACTTAAAATGATGCTAAGTCTTCCGTGGCACCATTCAACTTTGGATGTTCACACGAAAGCAAATGTTGAATTGATCCATGACAGAATTCATAAACTTAATACTAAATTCATGACACGTTGTCAATATGCAGATAATATTCTCGTAAACGAAATATTTTAGAACGGTACATAGTGTTTATAATTTTTGGCATTTCATGGCTAATTAAATAATTAAGTATATCTTCTGGAGAACTGTACAACTTTGCTCCATATTGATTTTCCCATGGATTGAGTCCTATTTTCTGTATTTCGTATGTACATTAACATGTATTTCAAAACCCTGTATCAAAAGAGAGTATTTTTATGAATAACAAACTATTCTTAAGATACTTACAGACGTAGAAATTGGTTTCAATGGTTATCAGCATAATTTGGAGTTTACTGATGTATCAAACATGGTATAGACGCTCAACAACTTTGGGCAAATAGTGTGAGGGAAAAAATATTCACAAGTTTTGATACACATCTTCCCTTCAATTTTGTCTTATAAGCTAATATGTATCATATAAATAAATGCGAGTGATAGATAAACTGTCAGGTTGAATGTCTTTCGAAAAACATGCATCTATAATGCAGGCAAAAAGTAATTCATGCTTCTCGTATACAGGGTTTTTTTTAGAGCCTTGGTTTTCGAATTGGCAATACCGTCAACTTGACAGATGACAGCTGATTTGTGCTCAATTTGGTTTGCCATTTTATCATGAATAGACTTACGCCAGAACAACGCTTGCAAATTGTGCAAATTTATTTCGAAAATTGTGGTTCAGTTCGCGAAACTTACCGTGCGTTACGTCCATTTTACGGTCGACATAAACGTCCATCCGAACAAGTAATTCGAATAACCGTACATCGATTTCACACCATGCATATTCTAATTGATAATATGCATCCTCAGAGGTGTCGTACAGTGCGCATCGAAGAAGCTGTTGCTGCTATGGAGCGTAGTATTGAGGAGGACCTGAATGAGTCGTTTCGCTATCGTACACAGCAAATGGAGCGTGTCCATCTACTTTATGAGTATGGAAGATTTTGCAGAAAAATCTTGGTTTACGAACTTACAAGATCCAGCTCGTGCAACAATTGAAGCCCCTTGCCATCGTGTGCGTCGTAACGTTCGGTAAATGGGCCGATAACGAGAACGCTCTTGATACTCATTTTCACCACAAAATTTTGATCAGCGATGAGGTTCATTTTTGGTTGAATGGCTACGTCAACAAGCAAAATTGCCGCATCTGGAGAGAAGAAAATCCCTAAGCTATTATCGAGACGCTGTTGATTCCACAAAGTCACTGTTTTTTTGAGTTTTATGGGCTGGTGGAATCATTGGGCCATATTTCTTCAAAAGTGATGCCGGCCAGAACGTTACAGTCGATGGAGAGCGCTATAGATCTGTGATTACTGACTTTTTCATCCCCCAATTGAATGGCATTAATGGCATTACCAGTGCGCGCCACAATCAATTTATTGAAGGAAACATTCGATGAGCGATAACTTCGCTTAATGGAGTTGTGAATTGCCCTCCAAGATCGTGTGATCTTGGATTATTTTCTGTGGGGATATATGAAGTCGCTGGTTTACGCCGATAAACCAAAGACGTTTTACTCAATTCAATCGTGTTGGCCGACCAACTTCATGGTAATAACTCATAGTGACGTGAAATAATCGTCGCCGACTGTGTTTTACCTACTAGTAGCCTCTGATTGAATTCAAAGAATATTTTATTAATCCCTACCTACATACAGTCAGCCATATAAGTACAATATTTATAAAGCATGTCACTGAAAATAATTCCCACACTCAAGTTAAGGATATTAAAGGAATTTGGGGATTCACAACTGAGTTCCGGTTGAAACCAGAATTTCATTCCTTTTTTCGTTGATTTTATTTTATTTTTTTCTCATAAATATTTTCCTTTTCGGAATTTTTTTCTCAGTCTCATGCCACCACTACTTGGTCTCATTCATCGACAATTCATGGGAAAACAGATTTTTATTTCCTCCTACCTGTCGTCGGTATAGGGATTTACGACGACGTGCGAAAATTGCTCTAATTCCAGCAGCGCCGGTGTGTGTCCGATGTTTCATAGGTCAACATCCTTTTACGGGGCATGAAAAAATAATGAACTCAAATACACACACACACAAACACGGAAGAGAGCTAGTAACAGAGGATGACGAAAGATCCATAAGAACGGATGAATATCTGTGGCAATCAGGAGGAGGGGAGAGTGGTGCTGAATATTGGCCTTTTAATTTGATCCTGGTAAATTTGATTAAAAGCCAGTACAGTAGCAGTAGTGGTGGTAACAGCCGCCACAAAACGAACTTACAGATGTTTGTCAGGTGTTTCCTGCCTCCGCCTGAGTGAATTCAATTAAGTTTCTGGTTACGGCTGTAAGGGTAATTATAGCCCAATTCAAAATTGATGGAAACAGAATGCGTGATTGGAGAAAAATTATGGACTGAGGATAATTATGGGTGGGGGTGATTGTTTTCCTTTTCATAGGATTTGCGAAAAGAGTTAAAGGCAAAGGTGGGTCAATATTTTAGTATGCTGGAAAGCTTTATTTTGTGCTGGGATTTTTGGGGATTTCTTTCCATTAAATCTTTAAGGACTTAAGTGCAAGACAAAGTGACATAACAGATGCTCTCAAATCTTCTTTCGAAAATTCTGACCCCACGCTACACTTTCAGTTCACTTGAGACAATGCACATTGTTCCCAGAAGAGAATTGAAAACGATCAAAAGAAGCACACAATGTCCTTTTGTTTCCCTTTCATATGTGCAATGTGTGAAGGGAGGCAAGACACAGTTTTTAATATCCCTCAATTCCTTTACACTTTGTTGAGATGTCACTCCTTTGATGCTTGAGGAGAAAGTTCCTTGCTCTCTATCGTTACATCAATGCATTGTCATATGTGCATTCCCACTTTGATCAGAAAAACAATGTACTCGTCGTAACAGTTTTTTACTCCGTACTATGCTTTCGATTAGCATATCAAACAACAAAAAGAGAAAATTGGAAAAGGAGTACTTTGTATGCACATATGTGTGTATGGGTGTGGATGGAAATCGCAAGAACTGCCACTAAACGATTCGGAACGAACGTGACTTTATGTCAATTCAAAATCATTGTGACACCCTCCATGACTCCAATTACTTTCAAACCCCCCCTTGTCGCAAATCTTTAAGCCATGATAGCTATGTTAGATGAAAAGCGGGAGGAAACCAGAAGAATGATGTTACCGATGACTCGCGTATCCTGATAGAGTGTTTAAGAGCCATCGATATGAGCACCGAGATAGAGTAAAGTGAATAATCCGCCCAACCCGTTTTGGGAAATGTGTATGACACGATAGGGAGATACATTTGAAGGCACAAGTACGACGTAAGGGTATGAAAAAGGATGATATAAATGCAATTGCCTTGTACGAGTGGAAAACGATTATCATCAAGTGAACGCACGCAGTTGGAAATGTAATTATTTGTGAAGGATTGGCAGCGATGTAGGTACGAGTGGAAATAGTATTTTAACTTCTAATTAACCGGTTAATCTGGGAATTGTATTTAAATTGAAAATTCCTCATGGAGCTTAGGGAGTTAATTTGACTTGCATTTCCTTGAAAACGGGTTAATTGGCGACATTTGAAGAGGTCCTCATAGAGAACTCATTCAAGGGAGATACTGAGCGTTTTGCACTATTCGAAGCACCAGCAAGGTTCAGTGATATAATTCACAAATAAAGGGTACGTATAATAGAGGGATTAAATTTTGAAAGTATCTCGAGTTCCTCAGTGGTAGGCATGGTGTAGTGACTAGCCTGTTTGCTTGTTATCCTGTGCAAGGGTGGCCGTGGTTTAGTGGTAACATCATCGCTTGTCACGCTACAGGTTCACGGTTCGAATCCTGATGTCAATAATCATCTATGTATTTATTTCGCATGAAGTAAATAAAAAGTCGATCAATTGCGAAAGCTTATGTTAACTCTACTGTGAAGGCATAACACTGGGAGTAGGGTGGTCATATGGCTAAAATGCAACTTGATCGTGATGATGACATCAGGAGGACGGAAAAAAATACTGTGAATCATGAGCAACGGACAAAAGCAAAAACAAACAATCTCCCCAGTTATCTGGACAGTCACCCTTGCAGTTCACTGAAACTTAATACGAGCTGAGTTTCAAACCAACTACACCAATCTGTCTTTCTCTCTGTCTCTTTCCCTTTCCTCAAAACGCACGTGTCCTAAATTTAGTATAAGGGTATTCCTAACCCCTTTCACATATGCAAATTATAAAAAAAAAGTTCGAATCCGAGCGGGGAACATCATCCGTTGCTACACACACAAGTAGTAGACAGGATCCCGGCTGCTGAAATACCATCACATTCTGCTATAGGCTTCGTAATGTACTCATAAAGTAATAAAAGCTATAGCTATTTGAATATTTTAGATTCCGGCTAAAAGTCACACAGGAAAACCTTTAAATTTACAACATATCGTATACCTAGTCCTGCCATAAGTTCCATTGCAAGTGCAGAACGCTATAAAAATTAAACAACAAAACATTTTGGATTAGTATTTATAAAATTTATCTACTCGTACTTAAGTAGTAAGCATTTTAAGAAAAGAACAGTATATTCAAAATGACCGAATTTTGCTTTAACGCAGGTCCTTAAACGGTGTAGCCATTGGCCTATAGCAGCACGCATGGTTTCCAGGGGTATGGACAACGCTGCTGTGGTTAAAGCACTTTTGGGGCTCTCCAAATTTCGGGTGGGGTCTGTTGCACACTGTACTCTGACCACAAACAATAATCCAGAGGATTTAAATCTGCAAAGCAGGAATATTGATTCTATATGCTGGAGAAGTCTTGTTGGAAAACCCATCTTGGTTCATTAAAAAGGGTATTTGTCAAGCATTTAACGACACCTTCCAGTATGTCTTCTTGGTACAACTTTGCCCCAGTTGACACCTTATTCACAAAAATGGAGAGCAGTAACTCTTTAATGGGATACCCCCCACCAAACTATTACCGAAGCAGGCCGCGCTGAACCCTAGGAACTTGCATAAATTTTATGGTCTTGTGTACTAAAAACTTCATCGACGGTGAAAATCTTTTCGTCCATAAAAAGTATGTTTTCGTGGCCATTATTCGCGTGCCAGTGTGAGAGTCACTTGCATCTTTCAAGCCTAATTTGTTTTAAATTAGAGATCAATAGATGTCTAGTTGACAGACGAAAGGCTTCCATGTTGAGATCTGGTGGACATATCCGGCTCACGTGACGTAATTTTCTATTTTTCAAGGAGACTTCTTCGAATTCGCTCAGGGTTAAGCGAGGCTTTAAGCGCAGCCTAACTCTCACAATAGACGCAAATACTCCGATACTTTCACCTATTTGTTACAACATAGCTCATGGCCATTAGGATTCAATAAGTCTCCGTTTGGAAAACAAATGCATATTTGCCTAACGGAAAATGCAACCTGATGTCGGCGTCCTCCAAAAAGACACCAGCACCAGACCCCCGACTGGTTTTGGAGCCATCAGTGAAGATTCGGCTACAATTCCTTCCTGGTTTAGATTCTGGAAGAAGCCAGTCCTGAATGCAGGGAAAGTCGGCTTTAAATTTCCGCAACAATCGAAGTTCTGGTGTCATTGCATCAGATGGTATATCGAAAAGACAGGAGTCGTGGCATAAGTGTCGTGCAAGGTCATCGAAACTCCAGTGTGGGTTGTACCAAAAGCCGCCTCGCCTAAGATGATAGATTGCTTCGATAGTACTGCCTATGATATAAGTATCAAGAGGAGGTACATTGAGCAATGCATCTAGTCTACCATACGATGGGCGGTTGATAAGTTCGCGGCCGAATACAAAGAGTAATTTTCTCATTAGTGATAGACTGCGACGTGGGCGTCGTGGCGTGGCGATTAGTGTGTCGGATCACTACGCAAGAGGTTCCAAGTTCGAATCTCAGAAAACACCAAAAAAGTTTTTTCACGATCCCACCTCTCGCGAATGTCTGACAAACATCCGAGAGTATTGTTGTCACGAGAAAGCTTCTCAAAACAAATTGCCGTTCGGATACGGCACTAAACTGTAGGTCCCCTCCATTCGTGTGAAAAATATAACGCACACAACACGAGTGGTTGCGAGAAGCTAGGCCCTGGCACTTAAAGAGCTGTTGCGCCAAATATTTATTTTATTTATGATAGACTGCGACACCTCGTTCCAATAATAATCTCATTTTGTTATTATCTGTGGTAGGATAAACATCACCATATCAGCCGAAATCGGAAATTGTAGCAATTTTGAAGAAATTTTCGAAAACATCGAGTCTTCAGAATTCTGGGCCTTCGTATACCATGGTCAAAAAATGGCCTCGGTTATTTCAAGAAGGGCGAGAGAGCTGGGAAAACAATTCCTGCGTAATGTGTCAGTGGTTACTGTAGAAAACGTCGGAAAAGTTGAAAAATTAGTTCTGGCCGACCGAAGAATAAAAATGTGGTAGATAACGGACGAATTGCATATCAGCAAAGAATGGATTGGAGGAATTTTGCACAAGCATTTAAATATGAAAAAAAATTTGTGCCCGCTGGGTAAAAAAAAATGTTTACTCTGTTCGAAAAGCAACGACGACTCAAGTATTGCAAAGATTTCTTGGAGAGCCGCGGACAATCTCGACGAAATTTGCAACCGAATCGTAATTGTAGATGAGACTTAGGATAGCCAATACGATCTGGAGTACAACTATGAGTCTATACAGTGAATTGAAAAGGGGGAGAGGCCGCCGAAGAAATTCAAGGTGAGAAAATCGGCTTCGAAGATAATAGCGGCTGTTTTTTGGGATAGCAAAGGTGTTTTGCTGATTGATTACCTGCCAAAGCGGACTACGAAGAATGGCCAATATTACGCAAATTTATTGACTCAGGCACGTGAAGCGGTCGTACGGAAGCGACGTGGGAAACTCAGGCATGGAATTTTGTTTTTGCAAGATAACGCGCCTGTTCACACGCACGTTTCGAGACAGGCCATAAAAGTCACAGGTTTGTCAACGACAGACGACTCACCCTATAGCCCAGATTTGGCCCCGAAGACTTTGCGACTTTTTCCTTTTTTCCAATTTGAAAAAGGAGTTACGAGGCCGAAGATATACAGATGAGAACGAGATCAAGGCGGCCGAAGAAAGTCATTTTGAAGGGAAAGAAGAAGAATATGTTTTCGGTAGTATTAAGGCACTTTATGCCCGATGTGAGAAATGCATTTCACTCGACGGAGATTTTATTGAGAAATACAATTTTTTAATCGGATCTCTTCTTTCACTTACGAGGGTGGGTCAATAAGTCCCTGAAAAATGAAATAAGGAACACACTTTTCGGTATAAAAACATTTTATTTTTCAACATCCTCCTCCTTTTAGCTCTATACACTTCATCCAACGTTTCTCCAATTTTCAATCCAGCAGCTCTGCGTAATATGTGCCGTTGATCGTTTTACCCTTTTCAAGGTAATCGATGTTAATAACACCGCGCGCATCCCAAAAAACTGTCGCCATGACCTTGTTTGCTGACAAACCCGCCTTGGCTTTCTTCGGCTTCGATTCACCAGGAGAAGTCTATTGTTTTGACTGTTTCTTGGTTTCTGGTGTGTTGTGGTGAATCCAGGTTTCATCCACGGTTACGAAACGGCACAATAACTCAGCCGAATTTTTCTGGAACATCGCCAAACACACATGTAAATTCGCAATCAATGATCCATGTGATAAGCCTGTGGCCTCTTCAAACTCGCGCACTTTCACTCGCTGACCGTCCATTATCAAACCATGGATTTTGTCGACCATTTCTGGTGTGGTGACCTCAATTGGGCCACCAGAACGTTCGACGTCACTTGTGCTTGGTTCCAATCGATGGTGAAGAGTCCCCATAATATTTGTCAAGCTTTTGTTTGATTTGCGTGATAGTTTTTTCTCGCAAAAAATAGTATTTAATGAGCACTCGAAATTCACTTTTTTCCATTTTAACGAAAATGCTAGTAGGTGTCTATATAAAATGGGTGCCACAACAAAACTATTTGACAGATCTGTCTGAAAATTTGGGTGCGTTCTTTTGAAAGATGATTCTTGACAAAAAAAAAAGTTAAATTTAAGGTGACGAAACATTTTGTGTTAATTTTCAGGGACTAATTGACCCACCCTCGTAATGCTTTAGGCCGTGAACTTGTCAGCCAGTTTTCCCTGTGGACATTAATCCACAGACCCCAGACATAAAATTTAAAGAAAATCTGTCCAGCCATTTAAGCTTGGTACAGTCAGGTAGTGTGTTTGCTTTTGACCCGAGCTGTGAACAGGCGACATCTACCAACAGCTACCGAAATGAGAAACGAACAAAATCTTAAGTTTTTTAAGCCACTACAATGGACCGTAAATCGAGTCTGTGTTCCGGGATTTGTAAATTTCCAAATATCAGACGAGGTATAATTGCGAGACTCAAGATTGATCAATATCTGGAGATCGAAAAATTTCATGATACCAATACAAGTAAAAAGGGTTTAAAGTTGACTTTTTATTTTTACCTGTATGCTAATACGATTTTTTTTTATTAATTGTGTTAAAAAACGGACATATGTATGTAGGTCCCACACAATCATTTTATATGGAAAAAGGATTAACTTATTATATATTTGACAAAATACAACCTTTAAAGCACAGATATATTCACTTGTAGCTCTATATATCTTGATCATAGATGTTCACTAAATCATTGAAAACTTGAATCGATAAATCGAATAAATCGTCCATTGACAAAAGTTTTATTTGCAATAGTGAAGTCTCACCCTTTTTTTTCTATTATTATGAACCTAATTATTACAGCTTGTAATTCAAAAAATAAAAAAAAAATATTATCTTTGCAGACAACCTCATTCGACTCAAATAAATGCAACCATGTAAAACTAATTATCCTACCAAAGAATCATTACCTTATCAGCTAATAAAACTTTCCCATTAAAAATAAAAATAAAAATTAAAAGAATGAAGAACAAGAAAAACCGATCCCGATATGCTGACTCACTGTGCAATGACAAGAGGAACTTTGTCCTCCCTTCTACTTTGTTACATGGTAAATGGAATTTTTTAATTACTCCCACTGGATGAAGTAAATTACTTGCACGTGACTAAGTTTCAAAATCCAACCGATAACTAATACAAAAGTTTGAGCTTCATCTGTCAAAAGTCCTTGCCTTGGGAGAATGTTACAGCATTCTTACTCGTTCCACCAACAATTGAATTTCCTTTTTTTTTTTTATCGGCAAAACTCCAGAGCGTAAAATGATAAATTAGAGAAGAATTTGCATTTGTCACAGGCGCAGGTATCGTAAAAGGGAATTTTAAGGTGAATGAATGACTACACTGGTTCTTCACTTTCTAGGTAATTGATCAAATCATTGAAGCAGAAATGGAGCAGCAGCAGGAGGACAATGGATGAGTACACTTGAGTGTTTCAGTGGGACGCGGATGCATAGTTTTTGACTGTTTCGTATTGGAAGCATTTTTCATCGTTGGTATCTCATTGCCAATGATTCATTTGGTGATACCCGGACCCAGATGACACAGAAGGAAAGAAAATTTTAAACCGCAAATTGTGAAGTTAAATCGATTGCTGCGGGAGATCATGGAGTCATGCACCTGTGAGTTATTGTCAGCGGTCGTGAATCGTGATTTGATAATCTATAGAGAGGATAGGTATATATCTTATGGTAAATTTATGCAGTTATTTACTCGTAAGGAGGGCAAATCAAAGAATGTACTCGTAGACAAAGTTTCTCTACCGCTGTTGATAATTTAGCAATAATTCAAACAAAATTATTGCAAAAAATAATAATAATAGATGACTGGATGACAGATGTACTTAGGGGTTATTTGACATTTAAAATTGTGGTTTGGAAAGAGGAGAAGGAGAAGGAAATTATTAATAGAAACCAGCACCTGCAATAAACTGGAATATCAAGGAAGTAATACGTTCGATAGATCCCTTATATAAACATGTATGAAATCTTAGTTTTGTTGGCAATAAGCCACGGTTCTCAATCTTCTCGATATACCACACATTGACTGCCATGGCTATCATATTTGATTGCCAGTGATGTTTCCGTTGTGGCCGTGGCTATCAATTATAATAGCCACATGTGCGTTGATACTATGCCGTGACATTCAAAATTGATAGCTACTAGGAACAAAATTCAATATAAAACAAAAAGTCTGGCACTCCGGGTAGTGCTAAGTAATCTTGGATTCAGATGTTTGTGATTGGTTTACATTTTATAGCTTCTTACTTTAGGAAACAATAAAAAAGCATGAAAATTAGAAAACAAAACTGTTCAATTCAATAATAAAAATTCAATTTTTTTTAATTTTGGAGGAAAAAGTGTTAATGGATAACATTGAAACATTCCCGGCACATTTGGGGTTGATTTGGGCAATCTTCGCAAAAAGTACTAGTTTTCCTTGATTCTTTCCGAGCAAAAACCCGACCCTTTTCTTTGGAGATTCTGTTGTAGAAAACACTGCAATTTCTGCGAATTTTATTTCCGGAATCATTTACTCTATCCTTCAAGTGATGAACTTTGGCACGGCTATGTTTTGCTCGGGTCGAACCTGTTGCAATGTTACCAACATTTCTCTATATTTGCGTATACAAATTTTGCTTTTTGTTGCATGCTTGTATACGACCCAAGCATTGACAACTGGAACTCCAAGCAAAAGTTCAACTCTAATTTCTTGTACCATTTGATACCTTTCCGCAGAGTTGTGGCATATGAACCCATTTGGTCAGACAGATCAATTCCACCTTTTCCTTTATTGTAAGCTAGAATTCCTTCAGGCTTGAATAATGACCTCTGAGCCTGTCGTCTTGGCCTAGGAGCTGCAGGTGGATTTGAGCTGGTGGAGGACTGAGTACTTATTTGTGATGTTCTTCTATTTGAAATTGGCAATAAAACTGGAGCGTGTTTTGTAGAGAGCATACGAACATCCCGTGTGTCCCTACACTTCAAAACGACGATTCCGTCATCATCTTCCCGAGAAGCAATTTCGCCCTTTTGTACCTTCTTCTACAAAATGAATTGAGCGCGAAATGGCGCCTTTATAAATCAAGATGTCTAACTAGCTTGCAGTAAGTGCTTCTTTCATTTCACTCACTACTCGTGTTAGGCTGCAGTTAGTACTTGTGCCATTTTACTATTACACTGCGTTCAACACACGATACTTACACTCAGTGCAGATCGGCTACTTTTTTTGATGTTTTGATTTACAAAGACCATAAATTTTGTAAAACATGTTTCAATTTCTCACTGGTTTATAATCTAGGTTTTTTGAAATTTACAGCAGCTTACAAGTCAAGAATAATTTATAATGAGCAAAAAAACTCTTTCACAAACTGAATCTCCTGGCTATCATATATGATAGCCATAGCCCCGGTCAAGTAGATAGAAGTCTAAGTCTCGTACGGGGCCATGGCTATCATATATGATAGCCAGGGGAAAATCCTTCTTAAATATCTAAAATGTGCTTTAATCCAAAGAAAACACAAATATAGGGAAAAAAAACTGGGTAAACATTTCGAAAATTACCCTGGCAGTCAATGTGTTAAGCTTAAAATTCTATTTAATATAAAAGGCAAAACCTACTGCCTGGCTGACTGACCAAATGACTCATTCATTTCCATATCTCTGAAACCGTTGGGCCTACAACCTTAAAGTGGTGGTTCCTTTTAGGCCCCAGACGAGAGACAAGACAAGGTCTAACCCACAGGGGTGAAATCATTCTTCGTTTACCAATGACTATTCGTGTGGCATAACTTAAAACCAGCTCAGTCAATTTTTTGTTTTGCTAATTACTTTGTGATCGATTTAAGCCGTATATTGTCGCTGTCTGTTGTCCAGGAGCTGAACAATAACCCTTCTTCATCAAATCATCATGGGGATCTGCATGGCGATTGATCGGGAAACTACTGACTGTCCAAAACATGGATTGGACCAGTAGCGCAACAATCAAGTTCGTAATGTAGTGCTTGCTTTACCTCCTCATGGTGGTCCCCGGGCAACTGCATGTATAAATCCTTATACATATAGGCCAAAATTGCAAGTGCGAGATTGTCTAGGGTCTTATGCCTAGGCTAAGTAACCTGGGCCAGCAACCCGCGTTACCGAAACTTCAATTGCTACGGAAACCGACACAATGCCTCGGATAAGGACTGATAGCACGTTGACGACCTTTGGCTATCGTACCCGAACTAAGATTGGTTTCTGGAATGTGAAGACGCTCCTTGACTCTCAGAGTTAAGGGCCTCAGAACGCCAGATTCCTTCAATTGGAGCATGAGTTCATGCGATATAGGCTGGACATATTGGGAGTAAGCGAGATAAGATGCTAAGATGCGGGTGAGTACCAATCCCCAACGCGTAACACTGTATTACTCTACTCCGGAAGACCAACCGGAAACCCACGTGGATATTGAGTTGGACTGCTGCTAACGCCAACAGCACCCAGAGGCCTAATTACCTGGCAGCCGCACGGTGATGGGATTTTAACGGCCAGATCACCATTATACAGTGTTACGCCTCCACGGATGGTTCGTCTGAGGAAGAAAAGGAGAACTTCTACAACCAGTTGGGAGCTGTTCATAATGCAACACCCAACGGCGATATTGTCATTGTGATGGGGGACCTGAATCCCAAGGTAGGCTGCGACAACGAAGGGCTCAAACATGTTATGGCACGGCACGGACTAGGCAATCGCAATGACAACGGCGAAAGATTCGATGACTTTTGCAACGCAAATCGTCTTGTCATAGGTGGCACCATGTTTGAGCACAAAGTCTGCCATAAAATCAGTTGGGTGTCAACTGACAGGCAAGCAACCTCCAACCAAATTGACTATTTTGCCATCAGTCGCCGTTTTAGAAGTAGTCTCCTAGACGTCCGAAACAGGCGAGGTGCCGACATGGTGTTGGTACGAGATCGCCATCTTATGATAGCTACTCTCCGATTACGCACTGCTGCCGTTCGTAGATCTAACGACACAAGAATACCTAGGTTCAACGTAGACCGACTGAGAGTTCCCACAGTGCGCCAAGAATTAAGGGACCATCTCTTACGTGGAGTGGAAACAATCAGCAGCTCCCTGCCCGCCACCATCCAAGACCAACTGTTTTCACATCAGGTGATAAAAGGATTGTCGGTCGATCGCAGGGAAACCATAGGGCGTGGCTTTCCGAGGATACCTGGAGAAGGATCAACGAACGAAAACAGCTAAGAGCTCGAATTGCAGCAACTCCAGCAGCAATGAAGATGAGAGGAGTACAGCGTAGCGTGACACGTGACAAGCGCAATTACATAAATGCGCTGGCTACAGAAGCAGAAGAAGCAGCAGCGAGGTGCGACAGCAGAACCGTTTATAGAATCACTAAAGAGCTTATAGGTGGCCGAAGCTCTACTCAACACCCAGTGAAAGGCTTAGACGGTTCGTTGCTAATATCGGATGAGGATCAACTGAAGAGATGGAAGGAGCATTTTGCTTCGGTTCTAAACCAAATAGACTGAAGTGTCCGTAGAAAGAAATTCCCGAATTCGCACCACAACCCCCAGTAAGGAGGAGATTATTACCGCAATCAAAGCACTGAAAACTGATAAGGCGGTAGAACTTGACGGCATACCTGCGGAGCTTTTTCAAGCTGCGCCAACAGCATCGGCAGACCTACTGTTCCCACTTGTCGGTAGAACATGGGAAACCGAGACTTTTCCGGATGAGTGGAAAAAGAGAATGATTGTCAAGCTCCCTAAAAAAGGCAACCTAATGCAGTGCGAAAACTGGAGAGGTATCTGCGTGCTGCCTGCTGTGGCCGAGATAATAACTAGAATCATCCTGGAGTGAATCAAAGAACACCTTGAAGACACACTCGACGCCGAACAAGCAGGTTTCCGCTCTGGATCCTCCTGTTTCGACCACATCAACACCCTGCGGATCATCATCGAGCAGTGTGTTGAATATCGATAACAACTTCACACCTCGACTACGCCGACGATGTATGCCTACTGTCTACTGTCTCACAGAGTAATGGACCTTCACTAAATGACAGCAAATGTGGAGAGGGAAGCAGACGTCGTTGGGCTAAAAATTAACTCGGCAAAAACAAAAATGATCAGCCGAGGACCAAACTCATCAACTCATATATGCATTGCTGGACAAACTGTTGAGAGAGTAGAGAGTTTCCAATACCTTGGGAGTATTGTCTCAACCAATGGCGGAACCGAACTGGATATAGCCAGCTGAATAGGTAAAGCAAAATCTGCGATGATGCTATTCATAGTTTGGCGAAGTAATGCAATTAGTTCCAACGTTGAATCCGTGCTGCTATATGGATGTGGTACCTGGAGAGTGACCGTCACTATCACGAGGAAGCTGCAAACGTTTGTCAATAGGTGTCTACGTTACATCTTAAGGATATTCTGGCCAAACCGTATCTCTAACGAACAGCTTTATCAGAGAACAGGCCATGAACCTATAGGCATAACCATACGACGACGAAAGTGGCAGTGGATCGGTCACACTCTCCGAAAGGGTGACAGGTCCATAGCCAACTAAGCGATGCAATGGAACCCGCTTACCCAGGATGGCAGGATACGCGACGGTCCTAGGAGAACGTGGCGCCGAACGGCTGAGAAGGAAGCACGGCAACTGGGAAAGAGTTGGGGAGAGCTGAGGCACATTTCCAGAAATCGCACACGATGGCGCGTAGGCGTTGAAGAGGCCCTAGGACCCACAAGGGGATACGGGACATAACATAACATCAAATCATCATTAGTATGTATACGAGGAGGTACACGGGAAATTTGTTTAGCGTTTTGTGTGTTTCATTTTAATTAATGAAATTAAATAAGTAAATAAATAAATACTTTCGCGTTAATAACCAAACCTAGCTAATCACAACCAATTCGTGCCGTACGACACACAAAGGCTCCTGTGATAATATTTTACTCGAGAATATTTGTCAGATGTTCACGAGAAGTAGGATCAGTGTTTTCAGATCATGAGATTTCGCCCATTTCGTGGGGTTTTCAACCCCTAAATGGACGAGTAGATTTTAGTTCTTCATAGTCGTGGTTTTGTTTTTGGTTTTACAATTATTACATATTTAAAAATGTCAGTTTCAAATATTATAAGCTCTAAGAAAAACCCTCAAAAACTTATTTCTCCTTGTATTGCGCTAGCACCGTATCTGTCTGCTTCTATGTTGTCATATGGAACAAACCTTCAGAGTATCTTGCGTTTGACAAAACCAAACTGCAGTGCAAAAATATTTAATTGCTGATGCATCTTTATGAAAAAGTACAAAATATGTTAATACCTGCCAACGATAGACGTGCTAAGGTTGTAGTATACAAGATAAAAAAAAAATATTTGTACCACCTCGCTACATTATCCTGGTTCTATACTACAGGGTTATTTATTTTGTGCTTTAGGGCTTCAATTCAAATAAAATAAAAATTATTTATGATTTCAATGAAACTTGTTTACGTATGTATATAAATATTGGTGCTAAGAGCCCATACAGGACAAGAGCCCACACAGTTAGGACCTACAGTTTTATGCCGTTTCCGAAGTGCCATTTTTTAAGTGAGAGAAGCTTCTCATGACAATTTTACTTTACAATTTTGTTTACTGTTTTAAATTTTAGACTATGCCATTATGTATGGAATACT
Source organism: Pocota personata (assembly GCA_963082735.1). NCBI lineage: Eukaryota > Metazoa > Arthropoda > Insecta > Diptera > Syrphidae > Pocota > Pocota personata. The sequence continues at coordinate 40,513,053 of OY720429.1, read as the reverse complement.
CGTGCAACATCGGTTAAATGGCCGCGGGAGTTTTTGCAAACTTCGCTTTTTGTGAGGTAATTTTCGATGACTTTTCGGTCAAATTCGCAAATCACTGTGACAGTACGGCCCGATTACGTCGCCAGTCCATAGCGCGCACCTCACTCGTGGTGGATGCAATGACCTCTCAACGATCACATTTGGATTTTTAGAACCTCTGTACTTTTGTTTGTTTACGAAGCCGCAGAGCGAGAAATCGACTTCATCGGTGAAGAAGATTTTGTTGGAAAAATTGGCGTCAACTTGTTAATTATTTTTTTTTTTTTTTTATAATTTGCACGCTCCAAAGAGGATATGAATACTCTTATACTATTACAGGACACGGGCGTTTGTGAAGGAGAGAGAGAGAAAGAAAGATTTAGTGTAGTGGTTTGAAACTTAGATGGTAATAAGTTTCTGTAAACTCCAAGGGTAGCGTCCAGATAACTGGGGAGCTTGTTTGTTTTGCTTTTGTCGTTGCTCATGATTCACAGTATTTTTTTCCGTCCTCCTGATGTCATCATCACGATCAAGTTGCATTTTCAGCCATATGACCGCTCTACTGCCAGTGCTATGCCTTCGCAGTAGAGTTGACGTAGCTTTCGCAATTGATCGACTTTTTTATTTATTTCAGACGAAATAAAGTAGATGATTGTTGACATCAGGATTTGAACCGTGAACCAAGAGCGTGACAAGCGTTGATGTTACCACTACACCATGGCCACCGTTTATGATGAGCAGGCTTTAGTTATTGCACAAGCTGGGCATTATAGGGATGAAGATACAAATCCAAGTGCAAAATACGTTAAACTGAGCTGTAGAAAATGCTCAATTGGAGGCGTGGAATTAACAATTCCGGGCTTTCGACCTCTGAGCCACTCACAGCGGCTAAGTTTTCAGTTGATCGAGCATTACGATGATGCACAGGTCTTATGACATCGGAAACACTACCGATTTGTTCGTATTCGATGATTGCGTTTATGACGTCCACAATTTGTCCTTTGGCTCTTCGTGCATTTCATGTGGATTCTCCGTGCCCCAGAAACGCAAATTTTGTTTATTCACATAATTACCTTAGTGGAAATAGGCATTGTCGCTCACTATGATTTTGGATACGAAATCATTATCTTCTTGCACCAGGTTTAAAAGAGCATGGGATTAAGTTAACCTCACTTGACGCTCAACGGACAGCAATTGGTGAACGGTTTGCACTCTATAAGGGAACATCTTCAGGTCTCTGTCAATACATAGAGGCAGGAAGACATTTCCAAATGTTAAACATAAATTGTATAGTTAGGGTAAAATTTGTTATTTTTTGTTTGTTTTTGAGTTGGAGACGCATTCGAATGATGTTTATCCTGAAGGCGGGGAAGCGAGGTCACGAATCCGCGAAGGATTTTAGGCCGATTAGCTTCACTACTTTAAACGCAGTTTAAATACCCATAAGTGAAAAATTCTCGAAAGATCATCTTTATCCAAATATAAATACATATCAAGGTAAAATCCACGGAGACGGATCTCCATGAGGTAGTGCTTACGATAAAAAAAAACATTCATTACAAACAATATACTCGTACACTAGCTACCTTCTTAGACATTGAGGGTTCTTTTAACAATGGCCACAATGAATCCATTCTAGAATCTCTCATCAAACTAGGGGTTAAGGAGTTCATCAGTAATTAGATAATACCCATGCTGAAAACTAGAACTATTCAATCAAAACTTGGCAACAGTCTTTTAACCAGATCAGTCGATAGAGGAACACCTCAGGGAGGTGTTATCTCTCTATGGCGGATCGTGATTAACAACATCATGTCAAGACTTGACCGAGATGGAGTCAAAGTAGTCACGTATGCGGATGACGTGGTCGGGGACGTTTCCTTCCGCCATGAGTGAAATTATGAACAGTGCTTTGGGTAAGGTTAGCACCTGGGCCGCTAGTTGTTGACTTGGTGTTAATCCAAGCAAAGCTGAACTGATGCTATTTACCAATAAAACTAAAATACCCCGTTCTGTACTCCTCGACGGCTAAACAACCAAATACTTTCTTTATCCTCCAGTGCCAGATACCTTGGACTAATACTCGACCCAAAGCTTAGCTGGAAAGTAAACATAGAGCATCGAGTCAGGAAAGCTTGCATAGATTTCTACGCATTTAGTAAAACCTTTGGTAAGATGTGGGGACTTCGTCTTACATCCTATCATCCTTACTTATGGGTCACTTGTTTAGTGATCAGCATTGAGTAAGGACAACAACATTAAAAAATTAAGGAGGGATCAAATACCAGCAGCAATAGGTACAACGGATGCCATGCGGTCACGTCCGACTTCTGCCTCTTCTACCTCTTGACCTTCGTATCAAAAACGTGGCATCGTGCAGCACAGTAAGAGTCAGAAAGTCGGGGATTTGGTTGGCAAAGCCCTACGATCATGGTAAAATTCTGGATTCGCTGCCAGGGAATCTAGCAAAGACTTGTACTGATTACACAACACCCAAACTGAACTTCAAATAGACTTCTGGGTCGTTTTTTTCGTTCAGGGCGGACTGGGAAAAAGGCTACGTGATGAGGAAGTTCCAAACAACAATTTTCACCGACGGTGACGGTTCAAAGATGGAATTTGGGGTTGGTGCGAGAATTTGCTTAAATGACTGGTTGAAGAAATTAGCAAAGCGGTTTGCGATTATTTTAGGCTTGCCGAAGATGTACTCGTATTGGATAATTTCAGAGTAGAAGAGTAGTTCTCCGATTTTTTCTTGGCATTAATGAAATGGTAAAAAAGTTTGAGGTCAAGGATTAGACGACATTGTACATGGTTACAGTATTCGTGGCATAGATATTGGCAGAGTTCCGAAAAGTTGGTATATGCTCTCTGATAATTTAATTTAAGGTCGAAATATTAGACTTTCAAACTGTCTTCATGGCGGATGCCGAATTCTTAAATGATTTCTAAAATTTTACAGAATCTTAGAAAAAAATATGTAGTTTTTGAGTGCAAAAATCACTTTTTTTTTCTATTACTCCTTTGCCTTAAGTTACAAACCACTACTGGTTAGGACCTGATACATTAAAATAAAATTTGTAGAGCAGGGGAAATCTTTTTTTTCTTTTTCATTTTTATTCTTTATTCTAATACAATCATTCATATTTTATACAAATTCTTACAAATCTTACAATTCTTACAATTAATCTAAATTATGAGAATAGATAGTGACATTTTTATTCAGTGAAAATAAATAGTGATAAATGTCACTTCAGATAAATTCATGTGGGGTGTACAAGTGAATGTATATTAAAATTCATTCAAATTCATTTAATACAAAAATCGAAAGCATAATAGAAAACATAATAACAAAAGCATTAAGGCAAAATTACATCAAATAATGAAGCGCAACAAAGTATCGATTTCATAGTGATTAATATCAAGAAGCCACACTTTAACTTTTTTTTAAAAATTCCGGTAGAGTTCTAACGATTCGTATATCAGGGGGAAGACCATTAAATAGTTTGCAAGAAACAATTGAATAGAAGTTTCTGTAGCTGGAGGTGCGAAAAAAGGAATACAGACGAATGTTGCTGTGTTGCTTCGAAGGTTATAGGAATCAAAGTTAGGGCTCTGCAAGTAGCCACCTCTTATGAAGAAAATTTTAAGGACTTTAAAGTAGTAAAGATGCCTTACAGGCAGAATTTTCATTTTTCTAAATAGCTCCATGGAGTGGGCTAACCGAGCCGATTTACAAACCTTCCTAATAGCACTTTTTTGTAGGACAACCAGCTGTTGGAGTTTATTAAGGTAAGCACCTCCCCAGCAGCTTATTCCGTACTGTAATCTGGAGTGGAAAATCCCAAAGTAAATGGTTTTTAAAATCTTTGTAGAGCAGTATTTCCCTAGACGGTAGAGACTACGTAGAGACGATAGTAGTATTGTCAATAATGACACCTAAGTACTTAAAATGCTCAACTATTTCAATTTTGAAGCAATTTACATTACAGGCAACATTTGTATCATATAAACCATTGGTGCTTTGTACATCGTAAGCACAGTTTAGCAAGCTATGTCTACAACAATTAGAAGCATGGAATACAATGTCAATGTCCGGGGATTCTTGCACGGTAAGACTGAAATATATAAGTTTAGTCTTATTGCTTACTACTAGCTTGTGTTCGGCGAACCAAAGCCTTAGTAAATGGACATCGTAATTAATGTCAGCAACTAAATTTAGCGGGTTAGTTGAGCCATATGCAAAAGCCAAGTCGTCAGCAAAAGCCTTAACTTCACCAGCAAATGGGAGAGCAAATAGTGAGTTGACATAAATCAAGAACAAAATGGGACCAAGGACAGATCCTTGGGGAACACCTAGATTGATTTCCTTGGAACTACTTAGACTATGCAAAATTTTGACTTTTTGCTATCTATTATTTAGATAAGAAGCAAACCATCTAATATAAATCCACGAAAGCCAACACTTTGCAATTTCTTCAGGAGAATGTTATGTTTAACCAAATCGAAGGCTTTTGTAATGTCTAAAAATAACCCGGCACAGCATTTCTTAACATCAAGTCCCTTATAAATAAATGTACAAAAATCTAAAAGTGCGTCTAGCGTAGAACGGCTTTCTCTAAATCCAAACTGCTTTTAACTGAAAAATTTTATTTTATTGAGATATTTCAGAACTCTGCTTTTGATTGTTTTCTCAAACATTTTCGATATTACGGAAAGTAAGGAAATCGGTCTGTAATTACTTTTTTTCGTTTCTGTTACCCTTTTTAAAAATAGGTGTTACATTGGCGCATTTCAGCAAATCAGGAAATTTACCTGAAAAAATACTCAAATTATAAATATGAGCCAATATATCAACAACATTGAGGGCTATTTTTTTCAAGACGTTGTTAGAAATTTCATCGTTGCCACAGGAATACGAGTTGTTGAGGGAGTTTATTATTTTCAACAGCTCAAACCCTGTAATGGGTTCAAAAAAGAAACTGTTGTTTACAGGGGTACATATATCAAGGCCAGTTGTACAACAACAGCTGCAGGGTCTTGGAGGATCATTAGAAAAAGACATATCACCCACTGAGGCAAAATATTCATTAAACTCGTTAGCTACTTCAGCAGGATCTGTGACAATAATGTTTCCACTTTTAAGTACAATAGATGAGCTATGATTTCTTATGTTGCGATTAATTATAGAATCTACAATTTCCCATTCTTTTTTAAGATTCCCTCGTGCATTGCTTATTCTGCTTTGAAAGTAACTATCACGGCAAATTGTGATGTCCTTATTAATTATTTGGCACAGATGATTGAAACGACTTTTTAAAGCAGAATTAAGTGGATGCTTGAAGCATTTAATAAGTAACCTATGCTTGAGTTTAATTTTTCTTAGAAGAAAATTGTTCATCCAAGGTTTAAGTTTAGTTTTAGATTTTCTTCGTTCTACGGAAAAGCTAGAGTTATCAAGGTAATATTTTAGGGTTTTTATAAATATTTCATTACGAGGGCCGTTACTTGAAGTGTAAATTTCTACCCAGCTTTCGCCCAGCAGTTTATCATTTAATAGACTGAAGTTAATTTTGGTGACTTTAGGAGAAGTGGCGATAATACTCTTTTTGTTGCGTAAGGTACTAAGGATTAATCCAGTCAAACAGTGATCAGTAATTTGTAGATCAAAGTCAACACCAGTACACAGATTAGTTGCCAAGTTTCTAAAGCGACCAAATACATGGTCTAGGCAAGTGCTAGAACCTGGTCTAGTAGGTTCATTGATAAATGATGTTAACCCATGCTCAGCCATTAGGGATCTGTAGGTATCTACTCCAGGGTTGGAACTTAGGATACCAACGTTAAAATCACCAAGAATAATGAGATTATCCACTTTTTCATTGCTTAGGAAAACTGAGAACTCATGCAGAAATAATTGAAGGGACATATACTGAACTCTATGTACACAAACAATGTTAAAAATTTCACTACAAATGTTGCAGGTGATTTTTATAACATCCGCATTGGTCAAACTATAAGAAACAACCTTACACTCATATGAATCTCGCACAGAAACTCCTACACCTCCCGCAGAATACGAATCATTAGTTTTGGCAAAAATTCGAAGTTTGGAATTTTGAAGTCTTCTATTTCACAAGAATAAATCCATATCTCCGACAAGAAAATAAAATCAGGAGAATTCACAAAAACTTCTAGATTACATAGTAATACGTCAACATTTTTTCGGAGGCTTCTAATATTTTGATGCACAATTAACACAGGTTTTTTGTCATTAGAATTAGAATAGAAAATGCAATCGTATATACTTCTTATGGTTTTAATGGTAATATCGTCGTTTATAAGATCAAGACTGTCATCAAACATAGTGCTAATCTACAACAGCTGCTAAATCATCAAAAGATCTTATAACAACGATATTACCATTTTCAACGTTTCTCATCAAAATTTTAGAGTTACTAATCTCTTCTGTCGAAGAGTGTTGTTTGTTCTCAAGGCTCTTAGTTTTTTAGTGGTGTAATGAACATTAATAAGTGGGATACCTATACCTTGAAAGTCAATTAGATTTTCAATCAATCAATACAAAACGCTAAAAGAAGCGAGAAATGTTGTTTTGATCTATAAAGTACTTAAAATATGTTACCACTTTGACGTTGTAATTTTACAACACTATTTACGGGAGCCTTTATTCCTACACAAAAGGCGGGTGTACAAATTTCATACAATTTTGCAGACAAATTATTTTCAATTAGAAAGGAGAAGCGTCCCTAAATAGTGTTGTATCCCGTTTTATTGAAAATTAAATTGACTTTTTTAAATCACTTTTACTCATGAATTTTTATTTAATAACTAAGTGGTCAAAACTTTGCTGTGTAACTAAAAATCGGAGTAAGATAGAGTACCCCTCCCCCACTCCACCTACTATTTACAAAGGAATCCTGAAAGTGAGAGGCGATTATCTGTCCGTATGTCGGTCTCAGTACTATAAATATCGAACCGTTTGAGGTAGAAAGTTTAAATTTGGTCCAGCAGTGCGAAAAAGTAAGACTGTAGCATAATCTAAAATATCTAAAGTAATTAATCACATATATGACAACGTGTGGTATTCCAAAGTAATCGTGATACCCCGAAATTAACACTTACAACATTATCCTCTTTTCAATGATGTCTAAACAATAGAAAATACAGTAGACGCTCGATATAGTGAACTAATAAAAACCGGGCCTGTTCACTGGAACGAGATTGCTCACTGTAACGAGCGTGGACTCCTTGAAGCAAATTTCATCAAAATGTGTATGTTTTTTACATGCAATACATCGAAAATAGAATATAATTACAATTTTTCTTTGCAATTACTAAAAACAAGCCAATATTTATTAAACAGAATAATTTATTTTTAACAAAAGCATAACATATTATAAAACGTAACAAAAATAATACATTCCATGTACTTAAAAAAACAAAAAATACATCAAACTTAAGCTGTGCTAAAGTAGTCGTCTGCTTTTTCTTTGAATTTATGTTAATTAGTATTGCCTTTTCTTGCAACCTTTTAAGGACCAAAACATCCGTGTAATCTACTTTATTTCTAGTTGCCCATTCAATTGTTTTCTCAAATAATTGAACAGCATCTCTAGAAGACACTGAACAAATCGGATGTTCTATATATGGTTGTTGTTCTTCTTCCCCTTCGTTTTCGGCTTCTTTAACATCAGACAATGTCTGATCTTCGTTCCAATTATTCATATCGGCTGCCGTATATGCTACTCCTTTATGTATGTAGTTCAGAAGAATAATCACTTCTTCCGCGGCCACCGTGCTAGCATTAGACTCTAAATTGTTGCGAAGAATACTGAGGGGTATTTCATCTTCATCCTCAAAATCATCTTTCGGGTCTGCTTCAAACAAAAGGATGTTTTTCCAGCATTTCGCAATGACTGAAGCATCTAATTTGTCCCATGCCAACTTCAAAACAGCGTCTTTTATTGACACTTCCTTAATAGCTTCACAAATATTGTCTGAAAAAAAAAAACTAATTTTATTTAACATTCAAGAAAATGTTTAAATATCTGTGAAAACCACCTACCTTTTTCAGAAGCAACAATTGATAGAAGCAAATTCTTTCTATAAAACTGTTTGGTCAGGCGGATGGCATTTTGATCCATAGGCTGAATTAGTGGTGTTACATTGGGAGGCATGTACATGACTGAAATGCTACCATCTGGAGTTTGAAGCTCACTTTCAGGAGGATGGCTGGGGGCATTGTCCAAAATTAACAAGGCCTTAACTGGTAAGCCATTTTGGCGAAGAAAACGTTGTACTTCCGGAACAAATAGAGTATGGAACCAGTCCTTAAAAATTGCTGAGGTCATCCAGGCCGACTTAGAGTTTCTGTAATGCACAGGCAAGGACACATTTTTAAACGAACGAGGTTTCTGAGCTTTCCCTATGATAAGTGGTTTATTTTTTTGGACTTTATGGTGACCTGTGGCATTAGCACACGCTAACTTGATAAAGTTGTCTTTTTTGATCAATTATCTGCTCCAGCCTTCTCCAAGCACGATATAATTTTCTTAACATTCGATATCCAACATGATTTCTACCCGCAGACTATATCTTTTTGGGATTTCAAAGGCATTGACTGCAGTAACCTCTCAGCTAAACTAGATGATGTACATTGGCATCAAATATATCAAATGTATTTTAGCAAAGAGCAGGTCGAATTCTTGCAATCTAACGTAACTCGTATTTTTAATGAGTGTGTTCCGTATAGATCAAAGCCTCTGAAGAGTCCTGGACGCCCATGGCTCACGGAAAGAATAGTACGTTAAGTTAAGAGATTGTGCTTTCAAGCGGTGGAAACGTTTCATGCTTTTTACGATGACTTTAAGAACCTAAGAAACTCAAATTTAATCAAAAAAGAAAAGTATAAATTTTTATCTAAGAAATTGAACCATGAGTTACCAACAAAACAGCTATGGAGAAATATAAAAGAATCGTGCACGGGAAAAAACCAAAATAGTGTGCCAGAATGTATAGATGTTGATGAGCTGAACAAATTGTTCTCTGATGTATCATCAGTATCCTCTGCTTCAAACACAACATCTACAGCTGTAAGTTCAGATATGCAACATCCTTATCTATATTTCTGCAGATGTGCTGAAACTGATGTGGTTGAAGCGATTCTTAACATAAAGTCGAACGCTATGGGGTATGACTCAATACATCCTATATTCATAAAAATGATCCTACTTTAAATTCTTCCTTTTCTAACTCATATATATAATACGGTTTTCATTACATCTAATTTTCCTCCTCAATGTAAACATGCAAAAATCATACCCATTGCAAAGAAGCGTTCATCTCCATCAACTGCAATGAAATATAGACCCATAGCGATCCTCCCATATCTTTCAAAAGTTTTTGAAAGGCTAACTTTCTGGCAAATCTCTGTATTCCTAAAGCAGAATAAACTCTTGTGTCCGCTACAGTCCGGGTTTAGAGAAAAACATAGCTGTATCACTGCTTTACTTAAAGTGACAGATGATATTAAGACTTCAATGGACGGCAAGAATATCTCGTTCTTAACACTTTTAGATTTTTCAAAAGCTTTCGATACCGTTAACCACGACTGCTTAACCTACAAAATTAAAAACTTCTTTCGCTTCTCCGAATCAGCAGCAGGGCTAATGAATTCATATTTAATTAACAGGGATCAGAGAGTCTTCGCAAATGATAAAATATCAGCAGCACTACCAATCACTCGAGGAGTTCCACAAGGATCCATTCTGCGCCCTATATTATTTTCCCTTTACGTTAATGATCTCCCAAGTGTTGTTAAATATAGCAACCTTCATATGTTTGCTGATGACGTACAATTATATCTTGCGTCTCCTATTGGTGAAATTAGCTTTGCTGTTGATCACTTAAATTATGATCTTCAGCAAATATCGATGTGGGCTGCTAATAATGGCTTAAGCTTGAACCCTAAAAAGTCGCAGTGTATGGTTATCTATAAAAATATGATTGACACCTCATCATTTCCATCTGTAAAGCTTGCCTCGACTCCATTAAATTACGTTGATAAAGCAGTAAACCTTGGCGTTGTATTTGATCGGACGTTAAAGTGGGATGAGCATATAAACAAAATCTGCTCCCGAATTTACGCATCTCTTCGCATGTTGTATCACTCGCAATCATACACACCTGTATCCACTAGAGCTATGCTGGTTAAAACCCTCATTGTTACATTAATAACTTATGGATGCGAACTCTTTCCTAAACGGGACTGTGTTTCTAATCGGAAGTTAAACGTTTCATTTAATAATGCGACTCGTTACGTCTATGGTCTAAGGCGATATTATCATGTGTCTGCATATAGGTGTAAAATACTCGGTTGCTCTCTCGACAGCTACTTAGCCTTTAGATCAATTATGTTCCTTCATAAGCTAATCAGGTTAAAGGAGCCCTCATACCTATACTCCAAGTTACGGCTGACTAATTCATCGCGGATTCTGGGTTTGCATATTGCCGAGATCAATGTCGGTCTCATCACAAAATCAATTCTTTCATCACTCTGTGAAATATTGAAACCATTTACCTATGTATGTGAAAAATAGCTATGAAATGAGAAACTTTCGGGATTTACTTTTTGAATATTTGCACACAGGTTTGTAAATGAGTGAAAGAAAAAGGGAATAGAGGAAATGAGGAAAAGAAAAAGAGAATATTTATTTATAAACTTTTGATTTTAGATTTATATTTTTATTTTTATTTTTTAAATTCCTAATTGTATGCAACACTATCTATAAGGATTATATTCTTATTGTGATTGTCACTAATAATAATAACAATAAACTAAACTAAATTAAAAATGTGATCCTCTGCTTCTCTGTTTTACATAAGTCTTTTCCGGGAGAAGCTTCCAATCCCCGCTTCATCAGCGTTGTAAAGTTGTTCCGTTGTTAGTTGCAGCTCTAACATTTTCTCGCTGAGTTTCTTTTTGAAAGGGCAGACCAGTTCTGGTTGAGATGATCATTTTTCGCCTGATATCTTTAGGTACGAACACCATACCTGTTTTTAAACTCCATCATCACTTGCGGTGAGACCAGATTCATTTTTATTTATGTCTGTGATAATATCAATGGCTTTTTGTTTTAGCGCTAGTCCACATACAGGTACATGTTCTTTACGTTGCTCCAAGAACCACTTATATAATTTCTTTTCCATATTAGGAAGTTCAGATGGCCTTAATGTTTTCCTTTTGCTAGTTCCATAGCAGGAGACGCTCAGCTTTGCTGTAATGGCCTCTCTTTTTTGTTGATACTACACGCACACTACACAGATTTAGCTACTCCATATTTTTTGGCCAAAAATGTAACCGCAACACCTTAAATTATTGTTTTGCTTACAGTATTAGGGTATAATAACAACTTATATGTTTACTTACCGTCCGACAATTGCTTTAAAATTTCACTCTTTTCTGTGAGAGTCAAATGCTTACGAGACATGGTCACAAAGAAGATCGTTCACAAAATAAGAAACAAGCAACAGCCAGTTTTCATTTGTACTACAAACAACCCCAAACTGCGTAGCATATAATCGTGCAAAATACACTCACAAAACGTTAAATTTGGACGATTGTATATGGGTATGCATGCATATCTATGAACGTATGTACTTCCCAGCGGGCCTAACTGACGACTGCATGACACTAATAAGTTTTAACTATTTTTTGCAGGCTGTGAGGTTCGAAGAAAATAAAAAAAACATAAGTTCACTGTAGCGAGACTTTTTCTTGTTCACTATTTAGAATAGCCTGTGTAAAATATTGTGTGTTCACTACATTGGATTGTTCACTATATCGATGTTCACTATATCGAGCGTCCACTGTAATGTGAAAATTCTATACCCGTACTTCTATTTAAAGCATATACTCTTACATTGTACCCTTTGATGATATCTCACTGTTACGTATAAGTTAACATCGTCAACCACTCGCACGCGCAGCGGAAATGCTGACCTAGCGTCTGGGGCGAGAAACGAATTTCCAGGGAAATTCACGTTGGGAAATAAAATGCAAGCTAGGGAAATCAACATTGCAATAAACTAATGAAAATGCAACCTTCAATAATTTTACTTGTACGAGTCTTCTTTATTTTTAAGTTAGTCTTAATCGATACTTCATACAATAAAGGACAGGGCAATCTGCCCTGAAAAGTATTTTTTTTAAATAATTTCGGCGTAAATTCTATTAACTGGCGCCCGAGCAGGGACCGTGCGGTTTTACTAAATAGTCAATACGCGTACGAATAATAAACGCACTTATAAACTAAAATAATCGTGGAAATAGTGCTAGTGAGAAAAATATAGTGGACACCAAGCCGCGAAATCATCGCTAGTGCGTGAGACAAAATAGTGGACACCAAGCCGCAAGTTTCATAGTGGACACCAAGCCACGAAATTTTCACTATAGTGCGTGTAAGCAACAAAAGTGGACACCAAGCCGCAAGTTGTGTAAAGTGGACACCAAGCCACAAAATTATTGATAGTGCGTGTAAAACAAAGTGGACACCAAGCCACAAGTTTCGTAACGTGGACACCAGGCCACGAGACTGATTAGTAATTGTGTAGGGGAAAAGAGGCCCCCGAGTAATCCTGTAAAACAGGGATAAAAAGGAGTTCCGGAATAGCGAACAGCCGCCCCAACCAACAGCCACGGTCCAGAACCCATCTTCGTTATGAGAATTGAAGCCGTTATATTTCTGTAAGAATATTTTTGTCCTTTGTAATTTGTAATCGATTTTGTAACATCCTAAGACTCAACTAGAATAAGATCCAAATTTTAATTTCTGTAAGAACATTTTTTTTTTATACATAATTCGTAATTATTTGTGTAACAACTTAAGACTCATCTAGATTAAGACCCATTTTAATTATTTTTGATTCAATTTCAATTGCGAATCTCGGTTCACATTCATTGACTTAATTTCAATCACAAAAATTTCAAAATGTCGAACCCAAATAACTTAATCAGACCAGCCCGCTTAGAAGTACCAGGAGAAAATGCTGCTCCTCCTGCTCCTCCTGCCCCCTCCTTTACAAACCAAATAGACGATAACTTGGTACATCTCATAACCAGACTCGTAACCGAAACACTACACATTCAGGGACGACAGATATTTAATTCAATTATGAATCCAGCCTCAGATATCAATAATGATATTGATCAACCGATTAACACCACTGATCAGAATCTTTCCGACATGGACAAAGTTCCAGATGTGGTTAAGAGTTTGCGCGAGTTTTCAGGTGAAGCTCAGGAGTTCAACTCGTGGAAGAAAAGTGTTGAAAGAATACTTAAGATCTACGAGCACCTCAAGGGTACTCCAAAATATTATGGCATCTTGTCCGTTATTAGAAATAAAATAACAGGCCATGCCGATATAGCGCTCGAATCATATAATACCCCTTTAAACTGGGAAAAGATTTCTAAATGTTTGACTCTGCATTATGCAGATAAAAGGGATCTAGGGACACTCGAGTACCAAATGACGACTTTGGTACAGGGTAACAATACAATACCCGAATTCTATCAAGCAGTTTATCATCATTTATCTCTGATTCTTAACAAACTCGGTTGTATTGACATGAGCCATGAGTCGTTAAATAACATGACTCAATGTTATAGAGATAAGGCACTTGATACTTTCGTTAGAGGGTTGAAAGGCGACCTTCCCAGATTACTCAGTATAAGGGAACCCGCAGATTTGCCGCAGGCTCTGCATCTTTGTCTTAAACTCCAAAATGTTGACTTCAGAACTCAACACGCCAATAATTCCCAATCAACAGCTCGGAAAACCTTCCAGCAAACACCTCCACCGGTTCCTCCTAGAAGATTCAATCCTCCACACCCAGTTCCTGTTCCAGCCCCAAGGCGAGAGTTCTTTCCACAATTGCTTCATAACCCTAGTCAACCTCAGCAACCCCAATTCCACAGGCAACCACAATATCACTCTAGGTCTTTCCAACAAGCCCAACCGCAACGGTTTCCACCAAACCAACGCGAACTTCCTCCCAAGCCTATGGACATAGATCATTCCATTAGAACTCAGAGGGTAAATTACCTAAATAGACCAAGAAACCAGCCTACTGCACAGAAGCGAGAGCACTCACAACAAGTTCATCAACCCTATAAAATGCAACGAGTCTACCATACTGAAGAAGCCGTCGCCGAAGAACAAGAAATAGAACAATACGAAGCCACGATGAACCAAGAAGATCAAAACCACGAACAAACACTTACGGAATACAGTGACGACCAAACAGACGAACAATATTTTGATCCACCGCAACAAGTTGATGACATATATTTTTTAGATTAAAACACTCTTCGCTTCCTTATTTCGAGCACGTTGCAAAGAGTGGACAGGTGTATAAATTTCTAATTGACACAGGCTCGAACAAAAATTACATTCAACCACGACATATACGCAATCCTCTCCCCAACAAAAAGATTTTCTATGCTAATTCCGTAGGGGGAAACATTAGAATAACCCACCATAGTCTTATTCCTCTTTTTGGTACTGAAATAGGCCCCTTACAATTTTTTATACTTCCTACCCTTATATCATTCGACGGCATTATAGGGAACGATACCCTTAAAAGCCTGAATGCGGTTATTCACATAAATGATAACTATATGAAAGTTCACCAGAACACTTTTATCGAACTTAAACAGCATCTAACTGAAACCGTAAATAGCGTAAATATCCGAACATCCCATTTGAATGACGAAGACTCTAACTATCTCACTAAAGTTATTGGGTCTTTTCCGAAACTCTTCTCTGATCCTGACGAGAAACTTACTTATGCGACAACTGTGAAAGGAGAAATTCGTACAATAGGTAACGAACCAGTCTATTCGAAATCCTACCCCTACCCAAGAGGACTTAAAGAAGAAGTTGAAAAACAAATCAACCAACTTCTAAATGATAATATTATCAGGCCGTCGAAATCTCCATATAATTCGCCAGTCTGGATCGTCAACAAAAAATTGGACGCTTCAGGCGAAAAAAAAATATCGAATGGTGATCGACTACCGAAAACTTAACTCGGTCACCATTGCCGACAGATACCCCATTCCGGAAATCAATGAGGTCCTAGCTAACCTCGGCGACAACAGATGGTTTTCTGTCATAGATTTGAAGAGCGGATTTCACCAAATCAAGCTCAGAGAATCCGATATTGAGAAAACGGCGTTCTCTATCAATAACGGGAAATTCGAGTCCACTCGTCTTCCCTTTGGTTTGAAAAATGCTCCGGCGATTTTCCAAAGAGCTCTCGACGATATCCTAAGAGAGCACATCGGAAAACGATGTTACGTCTACATCGATGATATTGTCATCTTTGGAAAAGACAAGGCTGAACATTTTAAAAACCTGAGAGCCGTCTTTGATACTCTAGAACGCGCCAACATGAAGATTCAGTTGGATAAATGCGAATTTTTCAAGACCGAGGTGGAATTCTTAGGATTCATCATCAGCACTGATGGCATTAAGACTAACCCTAAAAAGGTTCATGCCATTACAGAGCTACCACCCCCAAAAACGCTCAAAGACCTGAGATCTTTTCTAGGTATGTCAGGGTATTATCGCCGATTTATCAGAGATTATGCGAAAATAGCGAAACCCCTGACATCCCTTTTAAGAGGGGAAGACGGACGAGTGTCCAGACATCTCTCTAAAAATAAAAAGATAGATCTTGACGAAAATTGCATTTACTCATTTAACCAAATTAAAGACTCCTTAACTTCCAAAGAAGTAACTCTCACTCACCCGAACTTTAACAAAGACTTCGAACTCACGACGGACGCATCCGACTATGCAATTGGTGCTGTCCTATCCCAGGACAGAAAACCCATAACATTTCTCTCAAGGACACTGACAAAGACAGAAGAAAGCTACGCCACTAACGAGAAAGAGATGCTCGCCATCATCTGGGCTCTAAACTCGCTTAGGAATTTCCTTTACGGATCAAAAAAGGTAAATATTTATACGGACCACCAGCCATTAACATATGCGCTGAGTAATAGAAACACAAACCACAAGATGAAGCGATGGAAGGCAATTCTGGAGGAGTACAACTACGAACTCAAGTACAAACCAGGAAAGGAAAATGTAGTTGCCGATGCTTTATCTCGACTGCCACAAAAAACACAAATAAATTCAATGACCATGACGCAACATAGTGATGAGAGTTCTTCACATAACCTGATACCAGCAGTTGAAGTACCCATTAACGTTTTTCGAAATCAGCTGATTTTAGAAATCGGGGACACAACTAGCCATCAATTCTTAATTCCATTCCCCACGTACCACAGACACGTTTTTGTACAACCCAGTTATAGCAACTCAGATATCATTTCAATTTTTAAAAAATATTTAAATCCCAGTGTAATAAATGGCTTGCAAACAAAAGAAGAAATAATGGGCCGAATACAAAACATTTATCCCGAACATTTTTCCAAATACAAAGTTAGATACACTCAAACAATAGTTGAAGATCTGGCCAACGAAACGGAGCAGGAAGAAAAAATATTAAGTATCCATCGCAGGGCACACCGTAATCCAGAAGAAAACCGCATACAACTTCTTCAACATTTTTATTTTCCGAAAATGGCATCAAAAATCAAAAGACTAGTAAAAGTATGTAGAATTTGCAAAGAAAACAAATATGAACGACACCCAAATAAACCTATCCTTGAACCAACTCCAATCCCTAATTATCCTGGCCACACTCTGCATTTAGATATTTATTCAACGGAAAAAAACTGGTATTAACCGCCATATGCAAGCTCACCAAGTTCGCCAAGACTAAAATTATCAAGTCAAGAGCAATAACCGACCTCAGGCAACCTCTTCGAGAAATCTTATTCTCTTTCTGCATTCCCGAGAGTGTTGTCATAGACAACGAAAAAGCCCTTAATTCGGTATCCATATTATCCATGATGGAAGACGAGTTGGGCATTCGTATTCACAGAACACCACCCTACAAATCCGAAGTAAACGGGCAGATTGAGCGGTTTCATTCAACTCTCTCAGAGATCATGAGATGCCTCAAGGCTGAAAAGGTATCCCGATCCTTCGAGGAACTGCTCGAAAGAGCCACTAACGAATATAATTTTACAATTCACTCCACAACAGGAAAAAAACCGGTCGAACTCTTCTTTGGTCGATCTCCACAAATAACCCCCGAAGAACTTGATAAAACCAGGCAGAATAATATAGATAAAATTATCCAAAAACAAGAACAAGATTTAAGTTATCATAACCAAACCAGGAAACCATGTAAGATGTACCATCCTGGAGACGTCATTTACATAAAGCATAACAAAAGAATTGGTTCTAAACTCACCGTCCGATATAAAAAGGAAGTAGTTAAGGAAAACAAAAATACAACTGTCGTGACTGAATCCGGCAAAACGATCCACAAAAGCAATATTAGGAACTGAACAATAAATTTCATATCTCTCTTTTCAGACATGCATTATGCATCGCGGAAGCGGAAATCCAAATTTTGGACTTCTCTAATTCTCAATTCGTTTCAATACACACGGGACAAACAAAGATACAGAACGGAAATTTCAAATTAATCCATGACATTGACCTCGACCAATACGACCAACTCTTGACCAAAATTTCTCCAATGCTTAAACTTAACGAAACAAGGAACGATTCCCTTTTCCTATACCTTTCCCATGAGCACGAGCAAATAAAAAATTTGATATCTAACCTAAAACCAAAAAGGGTAAGAAGATCTCTAGATTTTATAGGTTCGACGTGGAAGTGGATTGCCGGTAATCCCGACCACAACGATTTCATTACTATCAAAAGGAAAATGAATAACCTACTTACTAACTCTAACGATCAAGTTGTAATAAATAAATTGCATAATGAAAGAATTAATAACATAACCAAGATTACGAATGAGATTGAATCAATGCTAAAAACCAATAAAAATTTCAACAGAGATGTAATATTAAATATTCAATACAAATTTAAAATTTTAAAAGAAGAATTAGTTAACTTTAATTTGGCCATACATTGGGCGAAACTAGGAATTGTTAATTCAATGATTTTATCAAAAGAAGAAATAAGCCTAGCTGTAAAAACACTAAATCAAGAGAATGTCCCTTTCACTACTATAGAAGAAGCTCTTAATTTTGCTGAAATAAAGATAATAACAAACACAGCTTCCATACTTTATATTGTTAATATCCCTACTACCGATCCTTCCACATATGAACGAATATTATTAAAACCTGTGAAGAGAAATGGAGTAGCCATAGAAATAGACTATAAAGAAGTTGTAAGAAACAAAAACGAAATTTTTGGCGTAACTAATGATTGTAAAGTAATAAATAGTGTTTCAATTTGTAATAAAAGAGATCTTATAAATATTGCTAACTCAGCATGTATTCCCAACCTATTAAATAGTAAAATAGCAACATGTAATAAAGTGAATAGTCAGCATATCCCGTCGATCGAGGAAATAACAAGTGGAATGATCCTGCTTAACGACTTTAACGGAACTCTCCAAGTCGAATCCACGCCTCGGAACCTTACTGGTACCTTCCTTATTAAATACGAGAAAACCAACATAACGATAAATAATAGAGTATTTGCGGCATACGAAGCTTCTACACACACCGTTCTTCCAGCCATACTGCAGCCAACACCCATAGAGAACAGATTCCATCGACTATTGTCGCTCGAAATGATGGGCGAACTCCACATCAACAATACCAAAAGTATCGAGTTGCTCAAAAGCGAAAACGAAGCTTACGCATTCATCAGCTGCGGAACAATAAGTCTCATCGGGATTATCCTAGTAATTATCACCATCTATAGAATCATAACAAGGCATTCAAGTAATGAAACCAGAGTCATGATCCAGCAGCAAGAAATTAAGAACATCGAAGCTCCACCACACACTGAAAGTTTACCAAAAGGAAGAATCCAACAAACAAAGTTCAACGACCTTCCTTACTTTTAGGCGATTGAGGACCATCGCATTTAAAGGGGGAAGAGTTAACATCGTCAACCACTCGCACGCGCAGCGGAAATGCTGACCTAGCGTCTGGGGCGAGAAACGAATTTCCAGGGAAATTCACGTTGGGAAATAAAATGCAAGCTAGGGAAATCAACATTGCAATAAACTAATGAAAATGCAACCTTCAATAATTTTACTTGTACGAGTCTTCTTTATTTTTAAGTTAGTCTTAATCGATACTTCATACAATAAAGGACAGGGCAATCTGCCCTGAAAAGTATTTTTTTTAAATAATTTCGGCGTAAATTCTATTAACTTATACTGTAAGCTCACGATTAACACACCCTTGCGGCATTATTATCTCTACCAGGCCATCAAATACGTATCACAAGCACAACAGCAATACTCGTACAGAATTCATTCATATGACGATATTCGATTTATTCAAAATCTCTTACCTGTAATCCGCTTACAGTGCACGCTTCTGCTGGTTTCACTTCGATTTCTGTTCCACTATGTACAACACCATCGGATCTCGTCGTGGTGTCCTCTTCCGAAATCGGTGGACACAAACTGTGATCGCTCAAATCTACACAAGCAGAAAAAAAAAAAGGAAGGTCGAAATGTGGAACAATTTGTTAACAATGATATTTTTGGCACACGAAGGACAAATCACTCACCTCCAGCACGACCATATTGGGCCAACTCAATTGATATGCTTGTGCCCCTCGGACAACTCAGTGATAATTGTTCTGAATCGCAACCGGCCCGCTGATAGGTTCGTAATGTTGCGGCTAACAATGCTATTGCAGATTAAATTTTAAAAAATAAAAATTTTGTTGTTGGTTTCGTTGTTTTATTGCGAAATTTTATTGTCACAGGTGCACAGTACAGCACATACGTCCAGGGAACAAGATGTGATGTACAGCCAGGAACAGAGAACGGAGATTGATATGAAATGAAAAAATGGAAAATGGGAAAATGAAAAGAAAATATTTTTTTCGTTAAATGGATTTGTTATTTTTATGAGCACACTTTTTGTGTTACGAGTATTTATTTTCCCATTGTCCTTTATTTTTAAGACAAAAGGAAGCAGAGTTTTTATTTATGATGGACAAGCAGTACAATCACGTTTCTCATTTTTAGGTGATATAATTATATTTTGTACTTTTTTTTTTTTATAGATTTAATGAGAATTGTGTTATTTTTGAAAGTTCAATATCGTAAAAAACTTTTTTAGGAACTCATTAATCGTTCAGTAGAGAAATAAATATATAGATACTCGTACCAAAATAACTTCAAATATAAAACAATAAATACGAAACTCGTCAAGAGGAAAGCATTTGGTATCTCATCCACCTATTCGTCCTTGCAATTTTTGTTTTGAATTGTTTGTAGCAATTAGACTTGACGATAAACCCAGTCGTAGTATGACTGGAAAATTGTAATCATTAATAGCGTTTTAAATTTAGCGTAAATTTTGGTTTTTATTGTAGTGGGAAGAGAACAGTTTGAAAGTTTGGTAGCACAGACAAAAAACAAGCGCGAAGAATTCACTTATTTTATACAACACGTGACAAAACCTTATAAACATAGCTGTAGCCAATATAGTATATTTTTAAAAAATTATTAGGTGCGCAACTAAGTTCTCCCTGTTTGTCAATAGATGGCTCCAGCAGTAAGTGCTGGTCGATTTTGACATATCCAAAACGTCATGCACCGAGCTTAGACATACTCGTATTTGAAACAAACTGTTTTGACACATTAGTGATTTTGTTTTGGCGGAATATACTTTTGATTGTATGAAAATGTTTGATTTTGTGCCAAATAATCGTCATTTGCGGGAAGTGTTGATTTTCTTCTTTCATTCGAAGAATACGGTGGCTTAAGCTCATCGAGAGCTCCAAAAAGTTTACGGAGATGCTGCTCTAAGTGAAACAACGTGCCGTGATTGGATTGGGAACTGTTGGCGACCGTCCGCGTAAAGGAAGGCCAAAATCCTTCGAAGACCCTGAACTGGAGGCAATGCTGGATGAGGATCCGTGCCAAACGCAAGAACAGCTTGCTTTAGCATTATGAGTTACCCGTCAAGCCATTTCCAAGCGATTGCATGCGTTTGGAATGATTTAGAAACAAGGAACTTGGGTTCCTTATGATTTGAAGCCAAGGGACGTTGAGTGTTGTTTTTTTCGCCTGTGAACAACTGCTCCAGCGTCAAAAACGCAAGGGTTTTCTTCATCGCATCGTGACGGGTGATGAAAAATGGATTCATTACAGCAACCCAAAGAAAAGAAAGTCATGGGGACTGCCCGATCATGCTTCTACGTCATCGGCTCGGCCGAATATTCACGATGCGAAGATTTACTATGTATTTGGTAGGATCAGGTCGGTGTCATTTATTATGAACTGTTGAAACCCAACGAAACCATCACTGGGGAACGGTATCGACTTCAATTGATGCGATTGAGCCGAGCACTGGTATGAAAAAGTGATTCTGCAGCATGACAACGCTCGTCCTCACGTTGCCAAACCCATTAAAACCTACCTGGACACGCTCAAATGGGAAGTCCTACCACACCCGCCATATTCCCCAGATATTGTGCTATTCGATTATTACTTATTCCGTTCAATGGCACATGATCAGCAGTTCCGCTCATATGAAGACATCAAAAAATGGCTTGATTCGTGGATAGCCTCAAAAGATGAACACTTTACCGTAACGGTATTCGAGCTCTGCCAGAAAGATGGGAAAAAGTCGTAGCTAGCGATGGGCAATACTTCGAATGATTCATTTGTAACCATTTTTTCACAATAAAGTTGCATTTTCATTATACTTAGCTTCATGCACAGAGAAGAAAGGAATAACAAATCTGATGATTTTAAAAGAAATTTACGAGTACATTTGTTTCACGAAATGACCATAACACAACAGAAGGGTTAAAAATGTTCGTAACGTATTTTATATGACTTCGAAAAAATATTATTTATTATTCATTTACTTTTAGATACATGTGATCCATAATATAGCAAGAGAAAGTCCTTTTTGCAATCCATTCGGAATAAAACGGACTTTCTGGTTTGTGGCTAGACTTATTCGAGAGAATAACTTTCTACGCTCTGCGTTGGCGTACTTGTATTTGCTGGTAGTCGGAAGACGTACTCTAAGAAAAATTGCTAGTAGCTCAACTTCTTAATATTCATCGTATCCCCGCACCTGTCCTGCAAAGTAAATAATTGATTCCACAATTGTTTCGCAGAGAAGATACTCGTATATTTCTTGTGCTGGAATATATTTTCGGTCGAGGACCCCTTTTCAAGGTCTTACCTTCTTCGTTCTGCTTCTCCTGCAAGTGAGTAGAGTACTTGATACTTGAAGTGAGAGCTTGGAGTGAAAATTTTTCAACGCTCCTCGTCAGACCTCCATTTTTTTATAATTTGCGAGCGCCAAAAGGAATATGAATACCCTTATACTGTTACAGGGCACGGACGTTTAGGAAAATTGGGAAGAGGAACAGAGGAGAAGCCTGTGCACGTTGGCTTTAAATGTTTGATGGTTGTAGTGATGAGGAAATACAGATCCTGGTAGATCATTCCACATTCGTGTCATTCGGTTTATAAACGAATCCCTATTTTTGACAGTAAGACCGAAGTTAGGCTTTAGGGTGAACTGATGTGCATTCGAAGCATGTCGCTTATTGCGGGTGAAATTTTGTAGGAGAGGAATGCAACTGGCTATTTTGCTGGAGCATTTTTTTATGAAAATAGGGGTTAAATAGGGAGAGACACGAGTTATTTCTCCGATGTTCAAGTGAATGTATGGAATTCACAATGTCTCTATCGCCTACGAGTTTTAACGAGCGATCATGTACCCTGTCTAGAATGTGCATAATGGTCTTGGGTGGAGCAACCAGATATGGGCGTTATATTTCAGCTTAGGGCGGATGAATGCTTTATAAATTGAGGCCAAATCAGAAGGGGTAAAATATTTCTTGCACCGTTTAAGGAATCCTAGATATTTTGCAGCATTTTTGGGGACCTCGATTATGTGATCGTTCCATCGAAGATGGTTATTAATACGAGGGTGGGTCAATAAATCCCTGAAAATTAACACAAATTGCGTCGTCGCCTTAAATTTTTTTTTTTTTTTATCAAGAATCATCTTTCAAAAGAACGCACCCAAATTTTCAGACAGATCTGTCAAATAGTTTTGTTGTGGCAGCCATTTTATATAGACACCTATTAGCATTTTCGTTAAAATGGAAAAAAGTGAATTTCGAGTGCTCATTAAACACTATTTTTTGCGAGAAAAAACTATCACGCAAACCAAACAAAAGCTTGACAAATATTATGGAGACCCTTCACCATCGATTGGAACCACAAGTGACGCCGAACGTTCTGGTCGCCCAATTGAGGTCACCATACCAGAAATGGTCGACAAAATCCATGGTTTGATAATGGACGATCGGCAAGTGAAAGTGCGCGAGTTTGAAATGGCCACAGGCTTATCACATGGCTCAGTGATTTCGATTTTACATAAATATTTGGACATGAAAATGATTTCCGCAAGATGGGTGCCGCGTTTGCTCACAATCCACAACAAACGCATTCGTTTGACAACTTGAAAGGTGTGTTTGGCGATGTTCCAGAAAAATTCGGCTGAGTTTTTGTGCCGTTTCGTAACCGTGCATGAAACCTGGATTCACCACAACACACCAGAAACCAAGGAACAGTCATGACAATGGACTTCTCCTGGTGAATAGAAGCCGAAGAAGGCCAAGGCGCGTTTTTCAGCAAACAAGGTCATGGCGACAGTTTTTTGGGATGCGCGCGGTGTTATTCATATCGATTACCTTGAAAAGGGTAAAACGATCAACGGCACATATTACGCAGAGCTGCTGGATTGAAAATTGGAGAAACGTTGGATGAAGTGTATAGAGCTAAAAGGAGACTATGTTGAAAAACAAAATGTTTTTATAAAGAGTGTTCCTTATTTCATTTTTCAGGGACTTATTAACCCACCCTCGTACACATACCGAGAATGGGAAGTCTTTCGGTTTCAATGGATAATGTTTGCGGGTTTTGGTTTTGCTTTAGAGACAGAAGACAGCATTGTGTTTTGGAAGCATTAAATTCAACTCTGTTGGTTGAACCCCATTTGATTATGCTGTCTAGGTCGAAATTTAATGTGTTTAACATACGTTGCCGTTCCTCTTCTACGGCCGATGAGCAAGGACGCGAGTTAGGAAACGTCTGTGAAAAACTACTGTCATCAGCGAAGGAGTGTATTGGAATAGAAGTTGCAGACAAGAGATCATTTATAAAAATAAGAAAGAGAGTTGGAAACGAAACATAGCCTTGGGGAACACCAGCATTTAAATGGTGAATTGCAGACTTGAAGCCGTCCAAGACAACTCATATTGAGTGCCCCGAAAGGTAATTTTGAATCCCTTGAAGAAGACACTTATCGATGCCATATTCATGCATTTTCGACAAAAGAACCTGATGCCAAACTCTGTCAAATGCCTTTGAAATATCAAGCGCAACCATCTTAATTTCGCCGAAGTTGTGGAGAGATTGGTTCCTCTTCTCAGTAAGATATACGTTTTCGTGAATCTAGATATTTCATAATCTGACGATTTGTCAGCGTTTCCATGACCTTGGAAAGAAGGTCGGGTCGGTAATTGGACGGGGAGAAAGATTCGCCATTTTGTAGGGTGGGGCTGGACAAAGGAGGACACCTCTTCAAAACTATGGGAGCGGTACCATCTGGACCAGCGGATTTGTGTATGTTAAGACCTTTGAGTACTCCTGCAACTGTAAGAGTGTGAAAGGGGACTTGTCCCATGGAAAATTTGACGCTCTCAAATACAGGTTGAGACAAAGCATTATCTAACAGCGTGGTGTTGGCTGCAAAGTGAGCAGCAAGCAGATTGGCTTTGTCTAAGGAGCTGACAGCTGGAATGTCATTGTAAATGAGCGTGGGGATGGCAGACGATGCAAAATTTTTAATATTTTTGACGAATGACCGAACATTTTTACTACCTTTACTACCTTTGGGACTTTGTAGGATTTTTTGCCTCAATTTGAAGCATCACCAGTTATCAGGATCGTTTTCCTCACGTTTAATGAGCATATCGCAGATGTTTATACGCATCATCAAATGAACCTCCTTGAGTTCATGAGGAACTCAAATGTACGAGTAGAGTTTGCTTACGTATCCCAGCTTCTTCAGGTGATCATTAATGCTTGAGTGATGGATGTTCAATATTTTTGCAATCTCTCGTGTCGTGTAAAGCGGGTTTGATTCGATTAATGCCTTTATTTTGTGGTCATCAACCTCGGTGGGCATTCCTGACCGAGAAGCGTCCTTGAGATTAAAATCACTCTGCGGTATGAAATGAATCGATTTACACTTAAACAACGTTGGGAAATATTGAAAAGTGAGTGCTGTGTTACCGAAACAGTGCGAATTTTGAAAAGAAATTTCGGTCGAAATAATGCACTAACCGTGCGTGCTGTATGCAAGATGTTACTTTGAAGATGAAGACGGCAATAACGTTACGGTTAACGGGGAGCGTTATATATACAGAGGCATAATAACCGATTTTTTTTTTTTTTTTTGCCAGAAACTGAGAAAATAAATTTGGACGATCTCTGGTTGCAGCAATATGGCACTGTATGCCGTACTAGCCGTCCAACAATCGTTTGCAGACTTTTGCTTGCGATTTGGCGTCGTTGGACTTTGTTTCTGTGGGATGCCGTTAAAGATCAATGACAACCCAAAAACCATTCAGGCACTTAAGCACAATATTGGTCGTGAAATAGAGACCCGAACCATCGAAAACATACTGCAAAATTGGGTTGACAGAATGGGCTACCGCCAAGCCAGCCGGGGAAGCCATTTAAATTAAATTATTATATATTCCATGAATAATCGGAAAGTGTGAAAGTTAGTGGGTGGCCGTGGTGTAGTGGTAACATCATCGCTTGTCACGCTGTTGATTCACGGTTCGTATCCTGATGTCAAGAATCATCTATTTATTTCACATGAAATAAATAAAAAAGTCGATCACTTGTGAAAGCTAAGTCAACTCTACTGTGAAGGCATAACACTGGCAGTAGGGTGGTCATATGGCTAAGATGCAACTTGATCGTAATGATGACATCAGGAGGATGGAAAAAAATACTGTGAATCATAAGCAACGACAATAATAGCGAAAACAAACAAAATACTCCCCAGTTATCTGGACAGCCACCCTTGGAGTTTACAGAAACTTAATACCACCTGAGTTTCAAACTACACCACTCTGTCTTTCGCACGTGTTCTAAAAGTTAGTATAAGGGTATTCATATCCCCTTTAACACGTGCAAATTATAAAAAAAAGTGTAATTTCTTCAATGAAACAAAAAAAATTTGAAAAATATTGCATGGATTTTTTTTTGTATAGCAATCTTAAAAAGAAACCAACAGATGGCGCATCCTTTATTTAAAATCATTTCGAATATGACTCAAAGTCACACTGTGATACGATTATGGTTATAAGATACTTAAGCAGAAAGATTTGCTTTGGTCGAAAAATACCCAGGGTATGGAAGAAGGCTAATACAAGTATTTTATTGATTTACACACGCAAATGGATAAGGATATCTATGCCAAACTAAAAATCTAATAACATTAATTTGAGCAAACTATAAGAACCAACATTTCATTATTTTTATTTCGTTTCACCAATTTCAGTAAGAATTTGATTAATGGAAACGTGTCGGTTATATTGTTTCCACGGTATACGGAAACATAAGAGAAACCTCCTTCCAAAGCACTAATAAAATTATTGAAGGAAAACGTTCGCTGATTATGGCAACAACACATTTTATCGCACCCCACTACCTTCATATTAAACACACACTTGCCTTCTTCAACAAATTACTTGCCTCAAGAGTATCAATGGTAAATAAAATTGCTATCGTAACCGTTTCATAAGACAAACTAAATGGAACTATTTCAGGTTCATTATAATAAATATATCCTTTTGGACAATTGAAATGACCAAAACTACTATTGTCATTCTCAGACACAAACTCATCGTCTACTTTATGTTTTACAATCATTTTTGTTTTCCATTTAATTTGGAAAACTCATTATAACACCATGTACACCTGTACACAGGTCATTCTTCTCCACCTTGGACAGCGAGTTGTGTCAAAAATTTAAGTGCGACCAGGTTGAGCAGGAGAATAAATTAACTCGGAGTACTTTCCAAGGAAAACAAAAACATCCTGATGGTGACCAAAAATAAAATTTCAAAGTTTTTGTTATTTTATAGAATTTTTTTTTTTTTTTTGTCTACGCAAATTTTGCAGAGGAATAATAACTTTTGCTATAATTAGAATCACCTGGGATTCGGACTATGGGTCCAGAAACATACACAATACCATTAGTACGCCGGTTTTGTTTTTTTCACTTCAAGAGTGTTTGCGAGTTTGTTTCTCTGTTTACTGCTACAATAAAGTGTTTTTTGTTGTTGTTAAAATACAGTGTTGGAGTGGTAAGGTGCAGTGCAGGGATGGCTGTTGACATCTTGTTTAGACAGGACGGTTTTCATTTAGGGGTGAGTGCATTTCAGTTGTACAAGACGTCGCAAATAGTGCAGTAACCTCAAAAAAGAAGAGAATTTTAATGAAAATCAGTTTGGGTTGGAAACTCCCGACAGGTATTAAATAAATATGCAATAGCTAGCTGAATAAATTACGTTTGCGAGTATTTGGAGAAGACAATTAAAAACATCCTGCTAGTACGTGTGTATAATACACACAACATCGTATGTCAATTACCGGACCAATGTTCGTGTATTTTTAGCATAATCTACATATTGTCGGCCTCTTTTAAAATATTCGGGGAAAGTTAGGAATAATTTGCCTTTTTAGTGTACCAGAATGGTACAATATAATCGTAAAAATAGTTTCACACCCCACTCTGCGGCATATCTCCAAAAATATAAAAAAGGCATATAAAAGAGATAAGCCGAAAATTATAGCAAATCCTCTGGCACAAACAGTTCTTCGAAAATATTGAAATTGAAAACTCACCGAAATTTCATCAAAACCCGTTCGGTGGTTCTTGAATTAGGCGTATGGAAAAATGATTTGAAAATGTTTTAAACCATTTCTCATATCTTATTCCCACTCTATTTGATCGCATAACGTATCAGTCTAAGCCTTTCATTAAGCGCTTCCCATCTTTAAATTTAAATAAAACAAAGCGTGTGTGAGATGTCATCGAAATTTTTTATTCATTTGAAAGGCATATCGATGCCATTATGTATGGAATACAACAGCGTTCAAATGTCCGCCGCGGCTTCCCTGACTCAGGCGCATAAATCAGGCTGAATTTGACCGATGACATGGGTTATCTTGGCTTTGAGGGCCGCTGTGGTTTGTTCGCATAGACCTGCGACTTCAGAAAACCGCACAAGAAAAAGTTTAACGGGGTCAAATCGTACGTTGTCGGTGGCCTGTTCACATCATCTCCACGTGAGATGACCATGCCCTCGAATCGCTCGTGCAGAATTTCCAATGTGGCGTGAGCTGTGTGGCGCAGTTCTGTTGAAACCACATGTCGTTGCTGTCCATATGATCCAATTCAGGCCAAAAGAAGTTGTAATCATCCACCTATAGCGCTCGCCGTTGACGGTGATGGCTTGACCAACGTCATTCTCAAAAAAATATGGACGATGACGCCGCCAGCCGAAATCTGTGGATGGTTTGGTGTGCCAAACAGTGACTTTTCGGGATGCATTGGACGCTCTTGGATCTCATGTGGATTGGTATCGTCCCAAATTCGATAATTTTGTTTGTAGACGCTGAAGATGATTTTTCGATTAAAATTAGGGTCAGTTTCTAACTGCTCCAGATCCCATTCAGCGAACACACGTCGTTGTCTATGGTCGTTTACCTTCAGCTCCTGGGTCATTTGAATTTTGTACGGGTGCAGGCGCAAGTCACGACGCAAAATTCGCCAAGTTGTGGTCTGCGAAAGGCCGAGTTCTTGTGAGCGACGCGAAATCAACTGCCTCGGATTCTCCGGCATACTCTCACGGACATCGGCGATGTTTTCGGCAGATCTTGCGTTTTGTCGACGTATGCGTGTTGTTTGAACCAGTGGACTCAAATTTATCCACCACACTGCGATTATGGCGACTGTAAAATGGGCGAAGCGCTCGGAACATTGCTGAATAGAACACCCATTTTGATAAAACAGTTTTATTATTTGCACTTGTTTCTGAACGCTATATCCATTTCTGGTGAATTGGCAAAACAGACTGAACAAATGACAGCCAATTTGACAGATGTAGCTTCAACAATATGGCCGCTATTAACTGTCAAAGTTCGAAAGTCTCTATTGGAAGACCGTGTATAAGGCAGCGTGCAAGTTTTGTGATCAACTGACGTCTAACGAAGTTGATCATTTCATAATTTACGAAAGAAACTCCTTCAGTTTACTACTCGTAGATGCGATGTATATCCATGAATATCCAAATACTTCGTTCCTTCAGCCATTACCGTACGAAAATTAAGCGTTGAACGGCTGTAATCGCAAAACACTGTAAACTGCGCTCTGCTAGGATATCCTTAGGGTTCTCCAAAAGACTAAAACAGTAACAGCAGGAGTGAAAAAATATATACATATATGTATATACATATATAGTATATATGAATATTTTGGCGCTGACAGTCCATACAGGACTGGTCTGGCCTAGCTTCCGACAGCCATTCGTTCTGTACGCCGCACAAATTGTTGGGACCTATGTATAGTATTATGCCGTTCTCGAAGGTCTTTTTTTTTTGTACTCTCGGATGTTTGTCAGACTTTCGTGGGAGGTGGGGCCGAGAGAAAACTATTCTTTTTTTGTTTTCTGAAATTTTAACTTCGAATTTCCTGCTCAGTCATCGCTTAACCACTGAGACACCACGACTAGAAAAGCAATGTTAAAATCCCCAACAAACCATTAGAAATACTAGGTTTCACTCAATCATAAGCTCGAAACCCATGCTCCCTCGGCAAACTTTATTTTAGTTATGATATGGACTTTGTTTTACTGACGCATAAATCATGTTTCAAGTCATTATATTGAAAAATAGCCATTCCTACCTGACTTTGAAAAAGAGTAGAAGCAATACTCCTAAAGGACCTTCAGTTAAATTTAGAATCACCGCACAAAGTTGAATTCTTACTTAACATTAGAACCAATGGCTATCATAAAAATATCTGTAGAAAGGTCAACGAGGAGGTCCAAAAGCAATTAGTTGAACAGCTCCTCGCTGGCCTTTCTACAGATACTCAAAGTACCAGGCTGTTATATCTGGAGCGAGCAAGAATGTAACTATCCTATTTTAGCTATGACACTTTTCGAGATGTTACTCAGGGTATTTTCCACTTGTATTAGGTTAGGAAGGGAATAGGCTGTCCCTCCACTCTAAAGTAACATAGCAACGATGTTAGAGGACACTATAGACAATGCAATGCTGCAAACTCTCTTTATTTTCACCGAGAGTGAATTATTAAAAACTCCTATCCGTACCCTCTGGACTGTACATAAGAAAAAATTCTTCTCACTAACTATTGTATGCAGGCAAAAACCTGCCGATGAAAAAGAGCTGCCCAAATATTTGGGATTCTCATTGTTCCTCGTCACCTAGGCCAAGGCCCTTGTGACGAAGTGTGCCGCTCTTAGATATTCCCTGTTCTCCAAGACTCTTCTAGACACTTTTGACAGACGCTGATTATACTGCAGTGATGTGTAACCTCCCGGTGACAACTTTCTGTCTTCAAGCAATAACATGCACGTACATATTTGTTATGGAGATTTAAATGGCAAGATGATATGCCAGTATATGTCGTGTTGTCGATCATATTGCATGCAGAATGCAACGCAAATTGACTAGGTCGATAAAATAGGAAGGATTTGGGCTCTTCATGGAGCGGAAAACGGAGATAGTAACACTCGCTCTATATCTTTTCCAGGTATTTGTCTCTTCTTAGACTGGACAATTTTTCTCTGGTTAGTTCTTGTAAATTTTCCCTACTCCAAATGGAGCTTCAGTGTATAGGAGGGTTTCGCAAACTTGTCTTTTTTTGCAATCTTTTGAAACAATTTGAGTGAATAAAACACTTTAAGTAGTGGCTCAATCAAAAGTTAAGATAGATACATGAAAATTGCAAGTATACCTTTTAATCCACTCAGAGCGCCGCGTGAAAAAATACTCCTTTAAGGAGAAAAGAAGCCATAAACAGCGAAGTTAATTATCCGTCAGAAATAAAAGAATTCATTCGTGAAAAGAGGAAAGTACGCAAAATATGACAACAAATCAGCGCTCCCCAACATAAAACATATTCCAACTGCCTATGCAATAAGCTCAAAAGAGCGATCCAAGATCTAAAAAAAAAAAAACGGGAGACTTCTGCTTATCTTGAAGGCTTAACCGCCGAAAAAAGCACATTTTACTCGCTCTGGAAAGCTATGAAAAGTATTAAAAAACTGGACAAGCATTGATAGATGATCTTAACGGTGCGACAATAACATCTGACAACTTTAGAACTTTATTGCCAAACAATGCAAAAAAAAAAACCGAAAAATAATAAAGCCCCTGGCTATGATTTAATAACCGGACAAATCCTCAAGGAATTGCCAAAAAAGTTGCTAATAAAACTCCTTTATTTAATGAATACGCTGCTTAAATTATTATACATTCCAAATCAATGGAAAGTTGCAGCGGTTATAATGGTTCCGAAACCGGGGAAATCTTCAAACCCCAAAAAATCGAACAGACCGATATCGCTACTACCAATAATATGAAAGGTATTTCAAAAACTCATATTCGGGTTCAGAATCCAACCATTTCGAGTTTAGAATCAAGTATTCCACAATTGACAAGGTTTACAGAATAAGCGATGAAATTGAAAAAAGCCCTAGAGGGGATAAAGATTTGCTCTAGCGCTTTTCTTGACGTCTCTCAAGCCTTCGACAAGGTTTGACACGGCTTGAAGGATACACTAAGATGGGTTCTTCCGGAGCACCTACATAAGATCTTAGAATCTTACCACAAAAACAGTTAAACACGGAACCAAATATTCCGAGTTTATAAAAATCGCCAACGGAGTTCCGCAAGGAAGTGTCCTTGGTCCCATCATATTCTTGCTGCACATTTGGGAGATACCTCAAATTGAAGGCACCTTTGTAGCTGGTTATTCTGGCAATGGAATGTTCAACCGAGTCAGCAACTGAAAAATTCCAACGAGTTTTAGATAAAATCTGCGAGTGTTTTAGATAAAAAATGCGACTAAATCGACTCATGTTAACTTCACTTACTAGAGAATAGTCAACCTACCCATTTTCATTAACCCTGTACAAATACCGGATGCAAATGAAGCTATGTAAATATCTGGGTATGACACTGGACGCGAAACTTATGTGGAAGCTGCACGTTAAAAAGAAACACATCGAGCTCGAAAATGGCTAATTGGAAGATATTCCAAGCTAAGTATATATAACAAACTGCTTTTATATAAGCAAGTGCTTAAACTTGTGTGGACATATGGTATACAACCAAGCAATAGAAATTTTGTACAATCATTCCAAAATAAAGTTGTAAGACCAATTGTGAATATTCCCTAGTATATTAGAAACAATGATATCCACAGAGACTTTGGGATAGCCACCGTGGAAATAATAATAAGAAGTAGCCGCATGTAATGACGGTATCAGTAGGATCTACCTGCCTCACGCGAATATTTTTTGTCTGAAGCTTAAACTACTTGATAACGTACGAGTACATAACTTAGTTGTAGTAAACAAGAAGAAG
Organism: Pocota personata; assembly: GCA_963082735.1. Taxonomy (NCBI): domain Eukaryota; kingdom Metazoa; phylum Arthropoda; class Insecta; order Diptera; family Syrphidae; genus Pocota; species Pocota personata. The sequence continues at coordinate 40,480,122 of OY720429.1, read as the reverse complement.
GAAAGGGTGTAGAAATCTGCCACTCATAGTGTCTATGAAGATTTTCACTTACCCACACAAACAAAAAAGTATACCATTTCTGAGAGCACTAATTCTTTGCCGACCTTTAAAATCATAAAACAGTCCTTCACAACAGTTTTAAGAACAATTTCATTACTCGGTCAAATCAATAATTATAATTTACTCGATTTTTCAAATTAAAAGCAAAATTATTCAGCTTTAATTACTTTCTAAATTATAAAGTCGCCCCCCTTCCTTCCCATAAATGCACACCATCATCCCATAAAATAAAACTTACTTCCAATTGCAGTTAACCTTCCCTCAAGTGTCCATTCATCAAATGGAATCAAATTTCCAAATAACCAAACCGTAGTCGTCTAACTCTTTCAACGGGACGAATCTGAAGCCGGGTTGAGGTCTTTCCTGCTGCCTTGAAAAAAAGTATATAAAGTGAATGCTGTCCAGGCTTCATGAAAAGCCATTCATTATGCCGACAATGATTTTTATTGCTCAAATATTTATATTTCATAGCCGGGGCAAGAGAGGACGAAGGACATCGTATATTGTGTGTGGTGGACGGTCCGATGGTCCGATGGTCCGATTGTTCATGAAAAACTCCATCGTACCTCTTCCACTACTATTAAGACAAAGTTTCCCTCATTTAACGGTGGCATTAAATGTTGCCACCTTACCTCCTCCGACTATTAAGGCTCCCGCTTGACTCACTGACGGAATACCGGTTTAAGAATGTCAACGACTGGAAGGCAAGGAAAAGAAAGGATATAAATTGAATTCATTAATTGCACGGAAGACAGAAGTAGTAACATAGTTGGTCCGGCAATTGTTTGATGATGGTGCTCGCAGAGTTGTAGAAGGAACGTTGAACAGCCATGACAAGTTTTGCTAACGCAAAAAAAGAAAGGCGTCAGTGAAGGCCTTAAGTTTCCGGTAATAAAGGCTGCGTTGCGACAATGACTGCTTGCCTTGATTATGGTGGCTGCTATTGTTCAACACTGAAAACACTCGCAAGAGGGCACTAGTGCATATACAGTGGTCGCAGCACTCCTTCATTGTCTTTGTCCTATTTTCAGTGCGGTGCTTAAGTCCTGGATTCAAATTATGAGAACGAGGCTAAACGTAATTACACCCGACACAGCAGTAGCAATTCTTTTCTTCTTCTTCTTCGTCTTTATTATTACTATTTTTTTTTTTTTTTAGGAAAAGTTATTGTGGAGGAATTATGTTGCCACAATGTGGGGCGGGTGGGTTGCATACTTCCTTAAAATGGTTGATTGCTTCATTTGATGGGAGGAGAATTTGAATTGGAAGACCCGTTTGTCCTCGCCCGTAAATATAAAGGTTGGTGGATCTAAAATGTGCAGAGGCAGTTTTTCATTTCAGTGGGGACTAAAGATAAAATCAGAGGAGAATGGGAGATAGATAAAGGAAGCAAAGCAGATGCGCCAAATTGGCCAATAAATGTGCAGAGAATATGCGATTGCTCGTTTACCGCACAGCATCTGTGCTTTGGGAGAAATTGCATCTCTGATAATTTAATGGAATTAAGCGGTTTAACTTTTTTTTTTTCTTTTGATGGAACGGCGTACCATGGAATGTGCAGTGCAGTTTATTTGTGTTAATGGATAGAGGGCAAAACATGGTACTATAAATTGATCTGCTTCAGTGCACCAGTTTCCTTAAACAGAGACTGCAGTGAGGGTACTGCTAATATAAATCAATTACTTATGCATATACGAGTATGGTAAAAGTCCCCAAAATAACAAGTGATTCACTAAAGAACTGGTTGCAGAGGGAGAAAGCTAAATTCAGAGATTTCTGTGTTTTATGTTCTTTAAGGTTAAAGGTTATAGAATGCTTTTGGTGCTATAAATGGCATATGGTCCGTGGTCTTATTGTCAATAGAAATAGATACAAGAAACATAGATACATTGACTGAAGCTCATTGAGGTTATAGTATCCGACATTTGTTTTTAATAGACTGCGAGAGGGCATTGTTCTTAACGTTATGTATTTTTCACTTAGAGCGAAAACTACTTACCCGATTTTCATGAAACAAATCCGACGTATACCTTGGAATGTCAGGAGAAGGCGCAAGATAAAGAACTACCCAAACTAATCCGATGAAACAGTTTGCGCTGCACTACTAGTGTTCCGTACCGTCACTTGAACAAAAATTCTAATTCTGCTTGATCCTTAGTTGCGAGAAAAAGCTAAAATTTATGTTCGTATTTAAAAGGGCGAAATCAAAGCAGGCACTTATTCTTTCAAGACAGGACTCGCTCGAGAACCACTGAAAAATGTGGTTTATAACGGATGAGCGTGGTAAGACGCGTGGGCTGTAAACCACTTTGGTTAGCTACCCAAAACAAGAACGCTTGAACGAATTTTGATGAAATTTGGGCCGTAAATTTGGGTTTAGTCTAAATGAAGTGGGGGTAAGCTATGAAAAGGAGTCTTATGAAATCTTCGAATCATACTTCTCACGCACCTAACTTAAGAAACACGTAGCGGAGTAGATGCGTTTATCTAAAAATCATCGCACGGATAATTGAATGGGATATCATGAGGTCGATTTTAACCCCACTACTATAAATTCTGATTCAAAAAGTGCTTGCGCCAGAAGATTTATTTTTTTTTCATTTTCCCAGTAACCTTCTAATGAATTTTAGTTATTTTTTTGTCTTGCAAGTGTATAAACTTTCAATGTGGGCAGTTATAACGTCATGAGCAAAAAGTTCCGAATAATATATTAGTAAGCGGTTTTAAATCAATTAGAGCACACTTAGCTTCATATGTCAGCATATTGCTATACCAAGACATACATATGTCGAAGAGCAAATTTCGTAAACTGTTTTTAAATTTTCTCAATCACTCCCTTGAACAGTAACTCTTTTCAGTATGGAACTCTGAATTCTGTACTGACAGACAATAGGCGATCTTATTCTTTTGATAGTTATAACCGAGCATTTATTAATGTTGAAGTAAAGGGTGACCAGAAAGCAATGATAGTTTTTCCAATTGTTATGTTTCAGCAGCTGTCAAAGTTATCAATGACATCCAGCTGCCAAAATATTCAACAAGGCTTGCCATTTTATCGTGCATCGCTTCACGTTTCTAGAAGCTGTGGTAGATATCAAAAAATATTATCGAAATTCAGGTCAGTTGTAAACAAGCAACGTGAATTTCGTCGTGAGGTCGGTCGTCATAACGGCTTAAGTGCGCAGGCAATTCGTTGCACCGTGGAAAAGTTTGAGCGTGAGTACACTCTTTTGAACCTTCAGCCACCAACCAGACAGAGATCGGTGAGAAGTGAAGAAAACATAGCGTATCGGCCAGTATCGAAGAAGACCTAGATCAGCTGAATTGGGCATCGCCAGAGAGTCAATTACTCTTATTTTGTGGTTCGATTTGGGCCTACATCCATATAAGATTGTGCTGACGCAAGAATTGAAGCCGGACGGCCATAGACAACGCCATGAATTCGTTAATTGGGCGCTGGAAATGTTGGCCAGATATCCGGATTTTGGCCAAAAAATCATCTTCTCTGACGAGGCCCATTTTTGGCTCAGTGGCAAAGTTGCCATTATTGGAGCGACCATAATCCAAAAATGTTCGACCAAGCATCAATGCATTCACAAAGATTGACTGTTTGATGCGGTTTATGGCACGGCGGCATCATCGGACCTTATTTCTTTCGAAATGAGGAAGGAGACACCGTTACCGTCAATGGTCCTCGGTATAGAGCGATGTTATCCGACTTTCTGTGGCCAGAGCTCGACAAGATCGATATATTCGAGCTATGGTTCCAACAAGATGGCGCTACATGCCACACAAGCGACGCAACGCTCGAAGTGGTGAAGGAGAAATTTTACGACTGGGTTATCTCACGGCGAGCGTTCATCAATTGGCCGCCGCAATCATGCGACTTGACACCCTCGATTATTTTCTCTGGGGCTACGTTAAGTCCTTACACTAACAAGCCAACCACTTCGAGACGCTATTGCCGGAATAACGCCGCAAATATTGGACAGCGAAGCCGAGGCGGCTATTTAAATGATGTTCTATTCCATACATAATGGCATGAACGTGGCTTCAAAATAAAGCCAGAATCAATTTGATACCTCACACTTGTTGTTTTGTCACCCTATATTATTCTATTATTCTTAAAAACAGTGTAAACTGAAATTTCAAATAGCTTCTACCTATTATTATAAATAACATTGACATCAATAACTAAAAATGACACAAAGTATGGGTCCGGGGACGGCGCTACTGCTTGGGACGGCTCTAAGGTTCAACCAATAAGCTTCTCCAGAGGCGGCATGAACCCTTGTCAGTTGCTTCTAATTCCGTATAAGGTTAGAGTCATTCTACACTTGCGCATGCCACCAAACGTGAGGTTTACATCTTGCATGTAGTCTCTCTGGGATGGATTGGAGGACTCTTGGAGTGTTACTTTTAATACGTTCCACAAGACCAGTCACCTTATTGGATGGCGATATCCATATGTGTTGAATACATACAGGGCAAATAAGCGTACTAAACATTATTGTATAGAAGACTGGAAGCGTGATTTTATCCGATTTTAATAAAACTCAATCTCACAGCGCATCAAGCCTTTACGACCATACCTCTATATATCCCGATGTGGGACTACCAGCAGATCGACGGAAACTGATTTCATGACCCCCACGCTAGCATTTGAAAGGAGATTCAACATAAGAATTCCTGACAGAACGTACTGGAGGAACCGAAGAACCATAAAGGAAAAGGAACTGGCGTTCTATACCGACGGTTCTAAGATGGACGTTGGAACGGGAGCCGGAGTTTATTGTGAGGCCCTAGAAATAAACAACTCTATTATACGCGAGAGTAATATCGTTGGCGAAACGATAACTGTCTATATAGACAGCCAGGCAGCCGTTAAGGCTGAGGACCTGCAAATCACTCTTAAATGGAATATCCAGAGCCAATGCGGTGACCCTGTGCTGGGTACCACGGCATATCGATATCGAAGGAAACGAAAGAGCTTGCTAGGAAAGGATCGGCGCTGCACTTATCACGGGCCCTCCCTATTGTAGTAATTTCAATCAGTTCCCTACGGAAGAAAATAGAAGATGAAACCACCGATCGAGCCAATAGACGGTGGATTCATCTAAAAACATGGGCAACGGCCAGAGCGCTATGACCGGCCTTCAGCAAGAAGAGATCAACTTCTCTGGTGAAACTTTATAATGCACGGATCGTTTCTGGAATAATTATTGGTCATTGTGCCATTGGCGTTCACGCGGAGCGACTCAGTGTACTACATAACGACTACTGTAGAAGTTGTAGGGACGAAGAAGAAATTGAATCAGTTCCTCACCTGCTGTGTGATTGTTCTGCCGTTATAAGAATGAGGACTATCGGAAGTTACTTTTTCTCGGAATTGGAGCACTTAGGTAATGTAGAGCTTACGGACCTCCTGAGATTTATATCACTATCTGGATGGTTCTAACAGCGAACCTTACAGTGTTTCCAGGGTTAAATGATTGGCCACAATGAACCCGAATTGTTGGTCTAAGTGAGCAGTGACTCTATGTGTCACAAGGCACCCATCTACCTAATCTAACCTACAGCAACACTGTGATGATGGGAATTTATTTCAAAGTTTCCTTTGTTCTCCTTAATTGCACTTTAGAGTGATTGTTAGTTTCGTTCCCAGACTAGTGAAGTTGGGCGAGTTAACAGTGTATCATTGTACGGTGCCGTGAAATAAGCCCAAGTGAAATAAGACCAACTTTAAAAAATTGGCCTTATTTCGCTTTTGAAAAGTGTAATAAAGCCGAATTTCAACAGTTGGCCTTATTTCACTTTTATAAAGTGAAATAACACCAAATTATTTTGGGAAATAAGACCAATTTGGCCTTATTTCTCTTATGCGTAGTATATTTGTATAAAACTGAAGTTGGCCTTATTTCACTTTTCTAAAGAGCAATAAGACCAACTACAAAAGGCATTTTGGACTTTATTGAAATTTCAAAAGTGCAATAAATTCCTTGCACATTATGCTGCCGCCTGCAACCCCCTGCTTGGGGTCACTGTAGGATTTGGAGTGGGTTCGGGGTTTTTTGCATGTACCACATTTAGCCTTGTTTCAATTCTTTAAAGTGAAATAAGACCAAATGAGGTAAAAGCGTAATAAGGCCAGATTGGCTTTATTTCACTTTACCGAAATGAAATAGGGCCAAATGTCGAATTATGGCCTTATTTCACTATTGCAAAGTGAAATAAAGTCAAATTCCCAGAATTGGCCTTATTTCGCTTGGCGTTATTTCACGGCACCCATTGTACATACAGTGATGGCCAAAAAAATAAATACACCTGAAGCCATTGAATACAAAGAACTATTTTAACTAGAATAAATCTATTCCTAAAACTTTTTTTTCCACCAATGTACTCCCAAAGTGAATAAACATAAATCCACATATTCAAATAGTACGGCGGTGTGCTATTTTGGGAAAGATTGTTAAATGTTTTTGAAAAGTCTTGTTTTAGTGTGGACCAAATATAAATAAAACTCAATCTTTCTTCATTAAATTTATTTATGTTTAATATAATACAACAATATAAAAAACATTTCGTTTTGGACGTTAGTACTTTGTAGCTTGGCCCTTACACTTGGACCTACCACAGTCCACAAGTTGCTGGCATGTCTCCAAGGAGATTGAATCACAAGCAGCTCGCACTGACTGCCACAATTCTTTTTTTTTTTTTTTTGGGTTTGTTGACCCAACTACGTCTTTGACTTGCTTACACAGATTTTCTATAGGATTTAAGTCCGGCGATTGAGCAGGCCACTCCAGAAGGCAAACTTTATTAGCCGCAAACCATTCCTTTATCACTTTGGCGATGTGCTTCGAATCGTTATCTTGTTGAAACGTACACACCAACGGCATTTCATCCTCGGCATGTGGTAACAATCTAGTCTGGAGTATGTCTCTGTAGGTTTCCTTTGTCACAATGCCATCTATTAGGTGTATGGGACCAACTCCATGCCAAGAGAAACATGCCCATACCATGATGTTCCCATGTTTGACAGTCTTTTTGGTGTACCGTGGATTGAATTCTGTGTTGGGTGGACGTCTCACATTGTGTCTGCTATCCGATCCGAACAAATTGAATTTGCATTCATCACTCCAAAGGCGATCTCGCCACTTCTTGACGCCCTGATCGCCGGACCAAGTATTATGTGTAGATGCGAAAATCTTTCTTTGTTTAATATTTTTTTTTTTTTTGCTGAGTAGTGAAACCTTTCTGGGTTATCTGGATGGAAGCTTGGACTCAACTTACCGTCTCCTAACAGTCCTTGAACTAAAGTTAAGATTAGTTTCTTTTAAAATTTTTTTTGACGAAATGAAGGGATCTTTTTTTGTTTGCAACACGATTAAACGATCGTCTTGTTTGGTTGTTTTTCGAGGAAGTCCTCTATTCTCTTGCAATGGTTTCGGTTTTAATGCATTTTGCACCATTCCTAGAGAGTAACCAACAATTTCCATTATACCTCGATAAGTATGTCCCTCGATTTTAAATTTTTTTATCAACTCCCTCGTCTCATCTGAACAATGCTTCTTTAGTCCCATTTCTTTCTATAACAACAAGTGTAGATATTCCGTAAGTCATCAATTTAACTATATTTTAGCAAAAAACATATACCTTTTTGCTTTCTGACTGTATTTTGATAATTCTTTCCCCTTGTTTTTACTAAAAACGACTTACTACCGGTATGTATTTATTTTGTTGTCCAGACAATAAATGACTCAAAATGACATTTAACGAATTTCTGTGCGTAAATGTAAATGTTTCGGCTGGTTTTTTGCATGTACGTTTTCTACTCACTATCTACCTACTTTCCACAAGATGGCGGGATATTCGGTTAAGAGTAAAATTACAAAAAATACAAAAATGTGTTGAGCAGTAAGCTGTATTTATTTTTTTGTCCATCACTGTATGTATGTATAATGTTTCCACATAAATGCAATAAATGAATTACAACAAAAAACGACAGCTCTATGTTAGGCCAACCAAACATCCAATATCCGTTCAGTAATTCAAGATTTACACGTTTCCGCACGTCAATGAATTTTTAAAGCTCATATCTTACCAACGTTCTGCATATTTTGATAATAAAACAAAGCGCATTTCATTAAGGCATATGCGCATATGAGTCATGCACCGAGCCATAACTTTCTAGTTCTGCAGACCGAGACAAGTCCTTGTCAACTGCAACGTATAGTAGCCCTACTTAAGACAGACTTGCAATTTTTACGCGACCTTTTGAGACACCCTAATAGCAGGTTTGTAGTATTTTTCGAGACAACCTTTACCGAGACAGCCTGCAGCGGCATTTGGCTTTGTTTAAGGCATTACCTACACTATTGGCTCTTGAGACCATAGGTTGCCAAACAGGCCTTATCCTTATTAATAACTTCTAAAGTTGCATACGAGTCTGGTCTTAACAATGTTCTCTAAAAGAAAATAAATTTCTGTAGATATATCATTTCTATCCACATGAGACAAAATCCAGAGTTAAATAATACGATGGGGGAAGTACTGAGTATAAGTAGCTTTAAGACTATGTAAGCCATAATGAAATCCAAATATTTTGAAAGAAATTACTGAAAACAAGATCTTACCTTCATAAGGCTTAGCTTCCTTATATTTTAATTGCCACTTTGCCTAACTTCAAACAAAATAGATTGTTATTCATTGAGACATCTCAATTCTTGAGATTTACTTATAAATAACTAAGCACCAAATCCCTTGTTTATATCAAGCTCTTTCGTTTCAAAGCTGCTCTGTCGAACGTAATGAACTAATAATCCCTTCTACTCCATCCTAATACCCAAAGTTAAGCAGAAAAAAAAAAAAAATTAGAAGAATTTCTTCAGATAAATTTGCAACTTCATCATGCCTTATCTTGAATCCATCACCATAACAAATGCTCTTCTAAGATATTCCTTATCTTTATTCTGGGGAAGATTCCTTTCCTTCTTCTTCCGACCTACATCAAAATCCAAAATTGCCACATCAGATGTTTTTCTTGGAGTTTTTTTTTTCTATGTGTATACCTCTCAATCGATTTGTGTACACACATTTACTTTGAATTATCCTTGCGGAAAATTATCCCTGCACGAGATTCCTTTCGTATCCTTCCCGTCATCTTCACTCACATCACTGTGCAATTTTTAAACCAAAGTTGGGAATAAAAATATGTGTAACCGTACGTAATTCTTGCTTTATATCTGTTTCTGTTTTTGTTGTGTCCCTACTCCCTTCGTATGGAGAAACCGAAGCAAATTGTTTTCAATGTACACAGCCGAACAAACAGAAGCAAATTTATAAAATAAAGACGAACAAAGGAGTCAAACGCAGGAAGAACTAGGCTAGCGGAAGGGAATATACATACGATTCCATGTCCTTGATTTTTCCACATCTCTATTCGCCCCATATACCTAGTATAGAAAAACGCGGAGTGGGTAGAGAATGGCGGATATTTATTTTCAAAATAGGAAAAAAAAATATTTAGCAACACACACATGAAGTAGCAATTTCTGAGTCCCACACATCAACCCCAGGGGTTAGGATACAACTCTCTCGCATTAGAGTTACTTTGTTGTCCTACTAAGATCGGCGTGGGAGTGAAAATAGGAAGTGCCCCAAATTATTTTCTTTTATTTGCTGTTACAGTTATTCTAATCCGGATACATATTCATTCGTCGGTGTCGCCTCTGACTGACTGGCAGATAACACTGAGTTGTCCCTTATTTAATGGATTTTCTTAGCGCACTTTGTCCTGCTGGTGACGGTTCTAATTTTTACTTTTGCCAAAAAGACAATTTTCCTTCTTATTTTTTGCTTCCGTTCTCACTCAGAAGAAATACCAAAATCAGTCAACTGCAAGTGTTTAATTGAAGGCAAACTTACACTGGCTCAACGAATACACAAAAAAGAACGACAGGAACGGGATGCCAGGATAATGAAAATCAACAAAAAGGAAGACTGTGTAAAGATAAAAACTGCAATAATCCCCGAAAGCTGCACTCTGCGTTCTTTGAAGGAGCAGCAAGGTAGTATAATAACGAAAATTACACAAGACTCAATCACCGTCACATCGAGCTGCAGTGTAAAATTACGCACGCAAAAGAAAAAAAGGATTTCACCACTTTTAAGCACTTTTTCGTAAGCTCTTCCTTATTACTTTTCGCTTTAACTCATTTCGAAAAATATTTAAAAGGAAAAAAGGATTATAGATATAACGCAGAAAAGAATAATAAATAAGCCAGCTTTAATATGTGTTCAGCCATGTTCAGCTTATGCCCGAAATATGTATAATACTGCGTAAGTTGATACCGTTGGTAAGCCGAAAAAGTTAAAACGAAGGATTTAATACGAATTTATGACTACAATTCGTATGTACATACTTCGTACTTCACGACAGACATCTTATGTACGTCTCATTGATTTGTTTGTTTTTTCTTTGCGGAGTATCAACGGTATCAATAACGCGCTTGGTATTTAAAACGGCTGTTCGGTCTTTCTTGTCGTCTTGAACCTGGGGATGGAAATTTAACATAGGGCTCCAAAAATGTGGGCGCAGAAACGGTACTAAAATGCATATGCATACATTTTTCAATAATTGAAAGGATAAACTTGTACTTGCCTTAATTTTGTAAATACACACACCGGCACAATTAGGGGAACAAGAAGAAAAACCTCGACATTTCTTACAAATTTATTTTTATTGATTTTTTTATTACACAATAAAGGCATCTGCTTAAAATACTGTAAATTAAAGTTAATTCAATCACAAAAAATTTTTATTAATTAAATTATACAGAAAAAAGACAAATAAAAAAAATTTACATTTTCACTCTTAAGTTTAAAACTCTTTAAATAAAAAAATTAATAAAAATTTTAAAAATTAATATCGAGTGTTGCCCCGTGGGCTCTTAATACAGCTTTTATACGATTTCCCATACTGTTTAAAAGGTTATCTACCGATTCTTGAGGCAAGTTATCCCACTCTTCGACCAATGCAACCTTCAATTCATCAGTGTTCCTGGGAGCTGGATTACGCTCTCTAACTTTTCAGCATATCCCAGGCGTGCACTATAGGATTCAAGTCCGCTGATCGTGCTGGCCACTCCAATTGAGTGATACTAATCTGACTGAGGTAGCTACTCACTATACGAGCAGTGTGCGGGCGCGCGTTATCGTGCATAAAAATGAAATTTTCGCCAATGAATGGAGCAAAATGCATGACATGGGGTTCCAAGATATCTGTTACATATCGCTGTGCAGTAAGAGACCCATTTTCAACAACCACTAATTCTGTGCGAGCTCCCAAACAAATGCCAGCCCAAACCATAACCGACCCTCCACCATATGCAACAGTTTCCGAGAATATAGCGTTACCCTCGATACCTTCACATCCTTTCCCTTCCATCAACGAAACTGACACAGAACCGACTCTTGCCGCTGAATAAAACGTTGCTCCACTCAGTTGTCCAATTTCGATGTTCACGAGCGAACCTTAGTCTGGCTACACGATGAGCTCTTTCAAGTTTTGGAGCTTTTGCAGGCACATAAGACCTGAGGTCAACTTCATTAAGACGTCTCCTTACTGTCCGCTCACTTGCAAACGATTTCTTGTCTGAACAGCAGTTTTTCGACGATTTCTTAAAGCCTGCAAGGTGATAAAACGGTCATCCGTGGCGCTAGTTGCTCGATGTCTGCCTTGCCCTCGTCACCACACGTAAGATTCAGTCTCCCTATAGCGTTGAATAGTGCGACGAATCACCGATGTCGATACATTCAATGCGCGACTGACAGAACGGTAGGTATGCCCCTCCTCGATCATGGTAACAGCCAAAGCCACTGAAGTTTCCGGCAAATCACTCATTTAAACACTACTAAATGTAAACAATGAACTACAGTTATCAAATACGGCACCCAAACAAACTTTTTACCAAGAGAAATTAATACGAAATAAACAAGAGTTATCAAACACTGCACCCAACAAAGTTCTTACCAGAAGCAATTTAGGCGTTTTAATTCTTCAAGAACCGTTAACCGTTTTAAAAAAATGCAAAATTTGACGTAAGTTACTTTTTAAGAGGGTACTAATAAATTAAATATAACCTCTTGTCAAGATATCCAATAACATTGGAGATTTTTGCGCTTTTTTGTGTGTTCCCCTAATTATGCCGGTGTGTGTAATTTAAATGATAAACTGTGACAGAATCCAGTCGAGAACGCTAGACTAGACTGTTTGATCAATGAAGCTCTCTGTCCCAGTTAAGGTTGGAAGTGCTAATACTGTGCTTTAATCATAAAATTTACGACAACTTGGTGTAAAGAAATCATTTTGTCAAAAAATAAAGTCAAATCTTGGAAATGGGTGCCTAAGGATGAAACGATACAAGTAAACGCAAGAGAAATATCGATACTCTTTGTTCGATACTACTCTTTGGTATCGATACTTTTTTCGATACCACTGGTCAACATTTTTTTTTGGTGGTGGTGGTGTAAAAACATCTGCATTTTAATAATTCTAAGGTGCAGAATTCTAATCTGAATTCATTTAATAAAAATTTGGCTAAGTGCGTAAAGTTACAAGTATTTTAATTGTATCCTAATTTTGCTTTCTCGATAATCCGCGGAAAAGGAGAACGCTATGTTCGTTCTTGAAAGGTTATGGTCAAACAAACCCTTTTTGTTCCAGGCTGGCCATATTTTTTTTTCACACATCTCGCTCGAGAACCAATGAAGATATATTTTATTTGTTTGATACGCAGTTCATTTCGTTTGGGGAGCGGTTTAAATCATCTTTATTAGCCGCCTAACTCAAGAACTACTGAACGGATTTCAATGAAATTAATAATTGGTTTGTGGACTTAGACTGATACGAAGTATTGCCATAGTAGTAATAACATATAAAACATATTCGAATCATTTTTCTCACAAGAATAACTCTGGTTTTAAGTTACGCCGGATGTGTAAACTCGTTTTTCTGAAAATTACCAAAATCATCAAATCGCACTCCTCGTTTTCTAATATTTTTCGAGAATTTTTTTTTTCTTTTAATTTTTCGCATTAGTAGTTCTGACTACAGAGGGCGGCATCACCTATTATTCGCTTTTTATACTTTTGCACCCCTTGCAAGCTCACTTTAATTTGTTATGTCACATGATGGGGCATACAAATATACTTTTATAGCACGGAAAATGGGGAAGAACCTTGTTGAGTCAGATTGATGATTCTTGAAACTCAGTATGCTGCAAAGAACGTTTTCGTCTCTTACAAATTCGGAGCTTCAATTCAGTTTTTGCTCGCGGGTAAGAGTGTACATTTTAAATGCAAAAATTCGAGCGAATACTACTTTTTGCTAGTTATTCTTCTCTTTTTTTCGCATACGAAGAAAAAGGACGGAGTTCTTAGGTTTGTTTGATGAAAACACTAGCTCGCCCTGGTGCGCACTGGTTTCGTACTAACGTGTTCGATGTTCTTCAGTGCTGCACTAAATTCGCCCTGAATTTTGCAGCACTGAACTCACCCCAAGTATTTTCTGGGTGCTGTCAGGAAACCAAACTGTTGGCTGTCATTCGGTTGTGATGTTTTCTTTAAGACCAAATAATTATATCGTAAAATATTAACAAAAATGTGTAAATATGAAATGCAAAGACTTATAAAATATAAGTCAAAAATATATATCCAAATCACTTTTCTTGTGAAAATCAAAGAACGTCGGCTTTCAGCGCAACATATTTGTGATCGATGTAAAATAGAATTTCTGCGGTTGCTCTGGGGTTTTTTACAGCCATGAGAATGCACTGACCAGAGATGAACTATAAAGATATACCAAACTCCCTTTCAAAATGACATCTCGATGTGAGATGTGAATACATGTGAACGCCAATTTCCTGACCTTATGAAAAATAATATGTCAGAAACTGTGGAAATTTGCCATTTTCTATTTTCTTTGCGAATTCGGTGCATTTTTAATGGTTTTGAGCTAAATAAAAATGAATTAAAGAATAACTCGTAGAACTTTAATTTAAAAAACAAAAATGTTAAGTCCGTTATAGCCAAGGATGACATTGTATGACAGTTTGCTGCCAGTAAGGGACAGCATTACAAATTCCAATGAATTTAAATGTCGTTCTTTAGGCAGGAAACACAATTTTGCGTGAGAAATAATTATAGCAAATATCAACATGTTCTTATTTCTATGACTGGATTTCCCATAAAAAAAGGCAATTGTTGACTTGTTATAAAGTAGTTGTAATAAAAATGGACCGCACAACAGATACCAAAGTAAACTAAAGACGAGTAATTTAAAATATATATATATATATATATATAAGTGATAAATACATTATGAGAGTCATTCATTTTTGTTTACTTTCTTTAAGTAATGACGTCAAATTGTGCCAATAATTTATGGGAAACACAATTTATGATTTTTACACAAGCTATGATTTAATATCTCACTCCTGCCTCATTATGGAGGGTAAAAACAAATATAATTTTCAAGTTTTCCGTGCGTGTTGTGTGTTGTTTTGTGAGCATATTTTTCAATGATTTAATTCTATTTTATTTACTTTAAAACAATTTAAGGCCCCTGGCACACGAGCTATATACGAGTATGATTATTCTTGCGACACTTTGTCGTTTGATCTGCGGCCCTAGAGAGTATATGGGAGACAACCAACAGGATCAAGACGACTTTTTTGCCGCGCAATCTACTGAGTCACAATTTTCCAGTCGGCAATTCCCTCAAGGCGCGCGACAACAAAGTTGACAACTTTTGAAGTTTAGATTTTTCTTACACAGTTATTACCCTCTTCTTTATTGGAGGAGTTTAACTTGCAAAATGTTGAAGCGATAACAAAGTCAAATGATGTCAAAAAACCTTTACCGTAATTTGGGATGACTCGTAAAGAAATCGTACCCTATGCTCAACACCATGCCACATTCGCACAAATTTGTTGGTCAAATCGAAAAAGGAGATATTGTTTTTGCAAAGTGCCAACTCCAACAGCAAGTGTCAAACCTACTCTCGCGCCAAATTGGCTTTGATTGTGGCATATATTTTGAACGATTTTTTTTTGCTCTTAAAACTCTATTATTTTCGATGTGAAAAAGTGAAGAGCCTATTTTCATAATTCACTGAAGAAAACTTAGTTAAAAGTTTGAAAACAGTATTTTGATAAAAATGGGGTGAATACCGTCGAGAAGGGGGTGACTAGCGACGGCAAAGGGGTGACTAGCAACTACACTAATGTGAAGAAAATCGCTACATGATAATAAAAGAAAGGTATGTTTCGAGGTCTATGTTTAGTTTGCAACTACGTCATCATAATAGTAAAATGTAAAATCCTAACTCAGCATCTACACGTAACAAGTCATTGAGTGTTTTACGAATAAAATTTAAAACCTTGGATTTGAAGCGAAAAGTGTTGTTAAAGAAAAAGAATACTAAGCTTAACACAGGTCTTATAGGGTATAAATCTGTTAATTCAATTTATATTAATGAAAGTCTCACTAATTATAATAGAGCAGTATATAACGGAACAGTAGAGAACAATTTTTCGTATTTGTAGGTCAGAAACAGAGTAATTTTATTAAAAAAAAGAGAGTGATAAAACCTACAAAATAAGTTCTTTTGAGGATATTGAGAAATTGTCTTAATTACTTTCTATTCACTCTTGATACAATAAAAAACATGTCTTTTAAAATTGGTAATTGTATTCCAACCGAGGAAAATAGGTTTGAAGTTCATAATGAATTTTGTAAGTTTGATAAAGAAAATGTCGACTGTTCTAATCACTTAAAAAATCTTGGGAAAGCATTTTTTATTATTCATCAAAATATTCGTAGTATGCGTAAAAATT
Source organism: Pocota personata (assembly GCA_963082735.1). Lineage (NCBI taxonomy): Eukaryota > Metazoa > Arthropoda > Insecta > Diptera > Syrphidae > Pocota > Pocota personata. Next base: position 40,464,163 of record OY720429.1, on the reverse strand, counting down.
TTGATTTATTACTAATTCACTTAGAATCATTTATTAATAAGCCAGATTTGAACTTTTTATCTGAGATATGGATTTTTGACAATGAATCTAATCTTTATAGTATACCTGGATATAAATTCTATCCTACTTGTAATAACTCTTATGCGGCAGGTGGAGTGGCAGCTTTCATAAGTGATAGGTTGGAACATGTATGTTGCTGCCTTAACTTGAAAAGTGCTGATATGGTTAAAGTATCTTGCAAAATTGAATCCAGAAAGTTTATTTTTATGTGTTTTATAGGCTGCATGCAAAAAGTAAAAATGTTTTCTTCTTTGTCGTCTGATGAAAAGTCAAAAAATCTATTCATTCTTGGTGACATCAACTTAGATATTTTATCTGATACTTCTTTTGTTTTTGATTATATTTCTGTATTATCGGCAAATGGCTTGGATTCGTGCTTTGATGAACCTACTAGATTAACTCAATCTACTAAAACATGAATTGATCATATTTTTGGTAGAATTGATCCAAGTTCCAAGTTATCTCTCCATTTCAGATTTCAATATATCTGATGATATCATTGTATGGTTGGTTTAGTTTATCAATGAGTTTACGCTAAGCAAACTGAAAATTTTGTACCGTTTGTAAAAGATACGGCGATAATAACGACTTAATGCTATTCTACTTCTTGAATTTTGGACTGACGTTTACAGGGATAGTAATCCCTCTATCGGTTTTAGTAAATTTATAAATACTCTAAAAGGTCACGTTAGTTCTTGTCTCATCGAGACAAAAAGGCGTTTTAAAACAAAAAGACTTAAACCTTGGATGTCCTTGTCTCTACTAAAAAAGGATTGAAAAGAAAAATAGACTGCATATTAAATGTAGAAAGGAACCTCAAAATGCTAATCGTCGATCTATTTATAATAGGATATGTAAGGAAGCTTCTGCTGAAGTTATTTTACATAAAGAAAATTACTATACTACCAAATTGCGCCTAGCAAGAGACAATTTAAGGAAAGAATGGGCAATTTCGAGGGTGGCCGTGGTGTAGTGGTAACATCATCGCTGGTCACGCTGTTGATTCACAGTTCGAATCCTGATGTCAAGAATCATCTATTATTTCGCATCAAATAATTAAAAAAGTCGATCACTTGCTAAAGCTAAGTCAACTCTACTGTGAAGGCATAACACTGGCAGTAGGGTGGTCATATGGCTAAAATGCAACTTGATCCTGATTATGACATTAGAAGGACAGAAAAAAATACTGTGAATCATAAGCAACGACAATAATAACGAAAACAAACAAAATACTCCCCAGTTATCTGGACAGCCACCCTTGGAGTTTACAGAAACTTAATACCACCTGAGTATCAAACTACACCACTCTCTGTCTTTTCCACTTTCTTTCTGTCTCTTCCCTTTCCACAAAAACGCATGCATTCTAAAAATTAGTATAAGGGTATTCATATCCCCTTTAACACGTGCAAATTATAAAAAAAAAAAAATTGAGGAAAGAATAGGCAATTGTTAATGAACTAATTAACAAAAGTGGGCCTTCCTCAAAACCACTAAATTGTATAACCTTCCAGGGTGATGTTATAGTAAATCGGAGTGAAATTCCTAATGTCTTTAACCAGTATTTTACTAATGTTGCCTCCAATACTCTCTCTAATGCTGGTTTCTCTAATTCTTCCAATCACTGCAAGGGAGAATGTTACAAATATGAATGGAGTCAAGCTAGCAGTTTCTTTTATGATTCGATCTCATATTTTGAATTATTTAAAACTATTAATTTACTTAAAAATTTTAACTCGTCAACAAAAGATTTTTGGTCTAATAATTTTATTAAGAAAATCTCACTCAATATTGCTGATGTCTTAGCTCACATTTTTAATAAAAGTATTTATACTGGTATTTTTCCAGATGCCTTAAAAACTGCTGAGATTATACCTGTATTTAAAAAAGGAGATAATTCAAATCTTAATAATTATAGGCTGATTTCTCTTCTTCCGGTGTTTTCCATAATTTTTGAAAAAGTAGTGAAAACTAGAATAATACACAGCTGCGCTTTTCATTGATATTACAAAGGCGTTTGATACCGTAGACCATGAGATACTATCATTCAAATTAGAAAAAGCAGGCTTTAGAGGCTTTATGCTCAGATGGTTTCTTTCCTACCTCAACAACCGAAAACAAGTTGTTAAAATAGCAGATAGTTTAAGTCAAAATTTAGACATTAAAATTGGTGTGCCACAAGGGTCTGTACTTGGCCCAATTCTCTTCTTAATTTATATCAATTCCATCTTTAATATAAATTTTAAAGGTTTACGAATTGGTTTTGCTGATGATATAGCTTGCTCTTATTCAAATAGCTCTTCCTCTTAGATTTAATAGCAGATATAAGTTATGATTTGGAGCAGCTAAGGCATTGGTTTTGTAAACAAAAACACGATTAAAATCATGTTCTTTAACTTATCTTCAAATTTTGTCAATTTTCCCAACATGATTTTTCATAGCGCAAATTGCCAACATCAATTGCTTAGTCCTGAGACTTGCAGTACAACTCCTTCCGCCTTGTTTTATTGTGACAATACCTGTTCATCTCAATGTTTTCATATAGAAAGAACTGCAGTTTTTAAATATCTAGGTCTTGAAATAGATATCAAATTGAATTGGAGTACTCACACTGCCTCATTGAAAACATATTTGCTAAAAACAACAAGGATTATGTACCATTTAAGGCAATTTTGTTCTAAGAAACTTTTGGAAACTATTTATTATGGGCTAGTCCAATCTAATGGTTTGTTGGGGAGATACTCATAGTAATAAAGTTCAACCATTACTTGTCGCTCAAAATCATATAAATAGAATCATCTGGAGAAAAAGAAGCTGTGATAGTAGTTTTTTGCTTTTTGCCAACTCGAAAATTCTTCCTCTAAAATATTTATACTTTTATAAGGTTTTAAAGATTTTTTTTATAAGGTCTGGATATTTAACTTATAGGATTTCTTCATATCATGGACTTCGTAGTTCCAATCACAATCTAGCAATTATTCCATCTTTTAAAACCTGTCATTTTTTTTAACTTCTACTGTTCTGTTGCACCTAGATTATATAATGCTTTGCCGCTGAGACTAGAGAAATCAGAAACAATTTCTTTTACATAAGACAGGTTAAAAAATGGCTTTTTATTTTCAATCTAAATTTTTATTTAAAAAAAAAATGTTATTTTCATTTAATTAGTCGCGTAGTCCAAGTCAGTTGTTATGTTTAAGAATTATACTTGATGAATGTTAATATCTGCTTCTGCACCTTTTTTGTTCACACCTTTTTTCCCACCTTTTTGTTGAAGTATCAATTTTATATTTAATTTATATGGTATTAATGCATTCGACACTAGTTATTTATAACTACAGAATGCATCTTTTTATCTTTTTATTTTTTATTTTTATTTTTCAATTAATAATGAGAATCTACACATTTTTTATATTAAGTAATGTATCCTGCTTAAATATTGTAAATGCATCTTATATGAAATATAAGTAAAATAGTAGTAATTTATAAAAAGTTGTTACTTAAAAAAAAAACTAAGAAGATGCCCAAAAATTTCTATCTACGTTACGATTTTGTTGGAAACGGTTTCCTGAAGAGCTCACGAAGTTTATTGTATCAAAACTTATACCCACGTTTTATCTACACGATTATATCAGTTCTTTCTTAAATCGCATTTCAATTTAAGTTATTATTGCATTAAAAATAAAAACTTTTAGATATTCGAGTACATACCTACTAAACCTGTATTTCTGCTAAATTCCAGATTTTGATGGTTTCATTTTTTAAAATAAATAAAATAAAATGCAAAGAATGCATAAGCCAGATCCTCGTAAAAAGAAGACAAGAAATAGCTATTCTAAGGAAGAAATAGACAGGGCCCTAGTAGACAAAAAACTTAATAACTTATCCCTTAGAATAGCAGCTATTAAATGTGGTGATCTAAGCAAATGTGGGGGACAAACTGTCCTTGTCCAGAAGTCGAAGAACTCATTGTCCAAAATATTGATATTCACGTGATGTAATTAACAGAGAACATTATTAACCACGATGTGAAGAATTTAACTGATGACTCCTACAGAAACAAAGTTATAGTAAGAAGAGGCGTAATGAATTAAACAAAATCTTTTATTCCTCTAATGATGGCTGGAACTAATTTATGGCATCGAACTAAACGGGCTTCTGGAAAATTATGTATAAGTTGTCACCTGTCGCTTGATGTCATCAATAAATGTAGGTAATTTGATAACTGGATCCATCTGACCATCTTCCACCCCTTCAAAATAGCTTGGCGTGACATATTAATGACATTGGAAAACCAAGTAGGGCGTAAGGAAAGCCCTTTGCCAAAGTCAATTTTTCCACAACTCCTAAGTAAACTGTACTCTAAAATTGAATTAAGCTCACAACACAATCTAATTTCTGGATTCAGGAAGACTGATAGATACGAGTATATATCCCTTAAATAAGCAGGAGGTGTTAACCCGACTACCAAACGAAATTCTAGAACCAGATGTCAGAGACATGAATATAGTGTTCTGTTGTTCTCTTACCTATAGGCACCTATTTCCCAACCTAACGAAACAAAATAATTGTTGATTTAGTAAAATGAAAATAATTCATTAAAATTGTCCTTATTTATGTTTCTAAAAAATTAAATGATGTTATAAAGTTTGCTTTCTTTTTTCTGTTTTAATAAAACTACTATTTGTATTATTTGTTTAAGTTTGTTCAGATTGGAGCTTAAAAGGGTTTTTAGAAAATGTAAGCTTGAAGGTAAATAAGTTGTTTGTTTTTCTTCACCCTAATGTAGTTGCTAGTTAGCCCTTTACCGTCGCTAGTCACCTCAACAGCGGGGTGACTGTCTACAATGCATATTTTGCCAAAAATTTTAAAGACTACAGGCAAGGAAAATAGGAGCCGTGACTCATGTTTTGGTATACTCTTATTGAGAGTTACTGTCACCCCATTTTACGGTACCATTCATATCACGAATTTTTCAGAAAATGATGTTAAAGTAAGAAAAGTCAAATATAGTTGCATATACGATTGGAAGATTGAACAATTTTTGTTTTATTAAAAATAGAAGCCGTTTAAATTGGTAAAGATTTGGTAGCATAAGTAAAGGGTGTGCCAAAAATTCACGCAAGAAGTAATTTAAAAAGAAAACATAGGTTTTTAATTAAACATTGTAAATATTTTATTGATTCATAGAGTATACCTATGCACTATAGGGTTATGTAAATGGCGAATAAATGGCCTCCACGGATTTTCTGGTACATACGCACTCTTTTGTCGAAATTTCCCATGACCGTTTTGCTTAAATGTGGCCGAATTTCATTTCGTACAGATCTCAATTTACTCCTTCAAGGCGTGAGTGGTCGGGGGCTTGTTGGCATAAACCTTACTTTTCAAAAACGGCGTTAAATCACATGATCTGGGCGGCCAATTCTGATCACCAAAACGGAAAATTACACGACCAGGAAATGACTCATGCAGTAATTGAATTTTTTCTCGGTCTGTATGGCATGTGGCACCGTCTTGTTGAAACCACATGTCGTCCACATACACATCTTGCAATTTAGGCACAAATTTAACCATTAACTGTTTTTGCCTAACCAGCCGCATTTTCAAAGAACAATGGTCCGATGATGCCTCCCGCCCAAAATCCGCACCAAACAGTGACACTTTGTGGATGCTTTTGTGTCTCAATAATCACTCGTGGATTTTCTGAACCCCAAATTCGACAATTTTAACGATTAACAAAGTCATCAAGATAAAAATCGCTGAGGATGATTTTGTTTGAAAAATTGAGAACTGTAGCTGCCAAACCTTCATTATTTTTAAAATATCGCTCAACAATGAAAACGTGTTGTTCTTTCGTGTAGCATTCTATTTTTAATAACCCTGAACTGTCAGCTGTCACGCTGTTTTGTTTTTTTTTCGTTCGCAACACTTTACCGCACTGGCGCAAAATTCAAATCTTGTGTGAAGTTCGGGACACAATTTAGTATGATGGTAGCAAACACCCTGTATAGCTTGTTCTCAAAGTTAGTTCAACCGAATAATGGCACATTGCCTCCATTTGGTAAGTAAAGCTTTCTAACATTCGCGACCGCTTGGTCTTTAAAATGGAGTTTCTATCGCCTTCTTTACTGTCTTGAACCTGGGGAGGCGGAATTTGAAAACTCCCTTGAATGGAGCGTTTTCCGGCATTGGCTTTTTGCATTCCAACCACGTCTTAATATACCTCATAGAGTGCAAGGTTATATCTTCCACTCAATTCCGCGTCCTCGCATACCACATTCAACCAAATATTGAAATAGCTCGTACATATGTAGTTACGTACCATGTTAAAATCTGTTCTACGAACCTACTATTTGCTCCATATGATAATATATCTCTTTGCGGAAATCTGATTTAAATTTGAAATAGGTTTTCACGGTATTTCGAAATCAGCTAACGCCTTGCAGAGATCTGCACGATAAATGCGGCTTGGAATTTAAGTCAATGAAAGGAGGATTCGTCTGGCTTCGATCTACTGGATCAAAAGCCACACTGATATGAACGGTTACACGTTACAAGACTACGTTAGACAATATCTTGTTTACAACACTTAACCTCCATGCATTCTTTTAATCATACTTGTCTGACAATATCAGAAAGTCCGGTTGATGCATTTTGATTTATGAAACTCAAATAGATACAAAAAGCAAAACGATAGCTAAGCTACGAGTACTACCCTCAAGTGCACCACATCCACGCCCATTGTGTAAAATTTTGTCATACTTATTTTGCACCATCAATTCATAAAAAACCTTCCAAATGCATATTTCATTAAACCCAATTTGCATAACAAATTACTACTGCTACAGCTCTTCACTGGCCACTGAGGCCACAACCAATTCATTGGTTATTCTATAACTTTCAATGCACACGCACGTTGACATCCTAAATTCTCTGCACTCAGAACCCAATTAAAGAATGAACCAACATCGCATTAATTTCCATCTCTATACACATCCAAATCACACTTTACAATGAAAGTATTTGCGCATCGTCTTCCTCTGTAGGCCATCCGGCTTTGCACTTCTACTCCTCTACAGCTCCTGCCAATTGTAAAAGTTTCCCGCGCGCAAACACAACCAGCAAAAAAAAAAAGAAAAAAAAAAACAGCCGAGGAAAACTTGTTCTTCCAAAGTATCATTAAAAATCTAATTTAATTAAACTGCAGAAGTGGGACTCCGCTTTATCTCTCTCTGGAGCGGGTGTACACTGCTGCTGGTGCAAAAATGAGTGCGCACAGCACAGCACTCCAGCAACGCCTGGAACTGCATATAAAGGATGATTTATGCGGAGTGTGCAACCACAATTGTCATTGTTTTAGCACTTGAACTGGAGCATGAGAAGGAACACAGTCGTCAGAGGAGGAGGTATACGAATGAATTTCGAGTTGAATCCTCTTTGGTTTGTCCATCCTTTAGTGATAAGAGGCAATCGGGGGCATCCTGTTCTGAATGTAAAATATGACTTTGGGCATAAACACAATAATTTCTATGTACTCGTATGTGATGGTAGCATTGGGCAGCACTTCCAATACTAATACCCGCTGGTGTTTCCACCCGACGGACATCGGACGCCTCCGATCCCTAAACGAAACTACGTGTTGGCCATTAAGACCCATTGTCAACTATTTGCTTCTGGTAGTGTTTGTTTATCTCTCGTTTATTGTCTGAAGGGGGGGGTGTAAATCCGTCCAGCAATGCACATAATAAAGTAGTCATACACGAGCGATGATGCTTCAAGTGCACTCCTGCGTAAAACTTTCCTCCTCCGACCAACGGTGGTAATAGTACTCTCACTTTGCGAAACCTATAATTAAGTTGTGGCAACACGGCCACCTCCGTCTCCCCTGGCCCTTTGCCAACTAACGTCGTTGTGCAGCGTTGTCGAAGTCACTTTGGTGTGCGTTCCAGATCCCACGCCAGCCCTTAAGCCTTAACTTTTATTGCGAGATTGAGCCCTTCACTGTGTGCTGCATTCACAAACAGCTGAAGTCTTTCACATGACTGTCTGCTATGTAGGTAGTGGGTGGATTTGTTTAAGGAGTGGGTGCGAGTAAAGGAAGTGAATTTATATGAAGATCTAAGGAAATAAATATTATAAAAGGTAATAAAGGTATTACGCACGAGTATCAACTTGGGGTTTAAGTACCAGAGAAAATGCTTCACAAAAAAGGAGGGAAAGGTGTTAAGTGGACGGATACTCCCACGAGAAGGGTACAGAACAAAATAAAGAAGGTATCGTGAGAAAAAGTCTAAACAGTTAATAAAATCATTTCTTCGTCAAGATGAGGATGATTATATATGCGGATAGAGAATTTCTATAGATGGCAACGGTGCGATCCTTTGAAGAAGAAGAAAAATTACAATCTCTTTCGAGCAGATGGTATGATATTGTATCCTTCATAATTTAATCAAACCCCGTCAAAGAAGGTTTTGCATTTTGAAAACGTTGTATCCTATGAATAATCCCTTTCCCTAATAATACAAAAATAGGTGGTCTATTTATTTGTTTTAATCATTGAATACTGTAACACAAGTACTGCTGAACCGATTTTCATACCAATTTTATTATTTATTAATTTCTCGAAGCTGAAAAATTGTGAAGAATTTACCCTGAACGCTAATGTTTTAAAGTTGTGTACAGTCATACGCTATTTTTTTTTTTTTATCGATTAGGGCACCAATGTGAAAATATGTGGAGCTATAAACTATCGCTGCACGTTATCCTTAACTGATTAGTAAGCATATATTAATAATTCTCAGTTCCCAATTAATTTATTTTAATTCTATGGTTATCGGTGCCAACAGCGCTGCACCAGTGGATGAGTTGTTATACTCGTATATATGTTCGGAATAGGTTCCCTTTTCTTTTCTTCCTTCTGTTTCTCTGGAGTTCTATTTTTTGTGGCGGGAATGGACAATTTTTTTTTTTTGAGCAGCAAATGGATTTTGACGAAACATTTTTATTTGGTTTAAAAAATTTCTTTTTGTGTAATTGGGGAAGCAATATGATGTGAAAAAATCTGTAGTGAGTAATGCGTTTAGCTCTGAACGTTGAACTCAACTCGGCTTTAGGCACCTCAATTGATGATTTCATCAATGTCAAAGTTGAGTTCGGTAGGCTTTAGCTTTTGCTGGAGCACTGGGAATCAACAACTTGGGACCCTTGCAGTAGAGGCGTTAAAGAGTGTAAAAGTGATAACAAGAGTTTTTACTGACAGCCGCAAAGGAATGAATTGAATTACGATTGAGAAGGTCATTCAGAAATACTGAAAATAGGCTCGAAAAGAGGACTGAACCATGGGGTACACCAGCATTGGATGAGAATGGGGTAGACGTGCATTCATGACAGAAGAAGCTTGCTATCTATTTCGAGAAAATGATACCATCACCACCTTAAGCTTGTTTTCGAGGGCGATGTACGACGCTCTATCGAAATCTTTGGAGATATAAAGGACAATTGCTTTTCATTCACGGTGTTGATGAATGCATCGATTCTAATTTTTAGATGGGTACGTGTGTATATACCATTAGTCCCCTGTGAAATGCTGTTGCCGGAAACCATACTGACGGTCATTGAGGAGATGTTTTCTTTGAAGATATGTTATTCGGTGGTTATTGACAGTGCTCTCCATAACATTGGAAAAAAAAGAAAGGGAGCTTCGGTCAACCTTTTTTGGAAAATTCCTTGATTTTCATGTGAAACTTTTCACCTATCTGAAAAGATACATTTAGTTAAGGTAACCAGATGTACTCCTTTCAGCACCGTCGTACTACTCGTAAGTGGTTTGGCTGAAGGACGTCTACCAGATTGACATACTAAAATTATAATGTTTCCTTTTTGTTAATTAAAACAGAATTTGGTTTTCATTGTTAGAAGTTCTCTTCGATAATGCAATTTCTGTAGCGTAGTGCATTTACCGTGTAGTTATATAATACATCCCAGTCTCGGTCGCCAATTAGTATGCTTATCGCCTTCTTTAGATCAATTACCTGCGATCCAAAGAAATTTAAACGGAATTCCTTTAGAATGGGACATATCGCGAAGAATTGGACCACATCCTCTTACTCGTTCATCCGTTGGCAGTCGGCAAATTGAGAGTAAGCACTTTCATTGGTGGAAGCATTGAGAGAGAAGAGAAACTGTCATCGCCGTTGACAATCGGTTGACATATCAATCTGTCAACGAAGGTATACGACGGATTGTATGGGACTGTTCTTTCCGGCAATACGTGAACGTCACCGTCAACTTACAACGGAACGACGTTGACGGATTCTATGGGTCAGGACCTTAAGTTTTCTGTAAACTACAAGGGCAGCGTCCAGATGACTGGGGAGGACAGTGTTTTTGTTTCGCTCTCCTGATATCATCACGATCAAGTTGCATTTTCAGCTATATGAACACTGGCAGTGTTATGCCTTCGCATTAGAGTTGACTCAGCGAATTAATTAGATGATTCTTGACATCAGGATTTGAACTGTGAACCCACAGCGTGACAAGCGATGATATTACCACTGCAGCACGGCTGCCCGTAATGTTTCAAATAATACAAATTTATCAAATTCATTAACGTAATTAAAAAAAATCCATAAATAAATTAAATTAAGATATTTAATTTTCTTTTAGTTTAACGTTGATCCGGTAAACGTGTTCATCTCAATTATGTTTCACTCGAATTGCCTAGAGCTTTCTTTGTGTTTGCACCTCTAGTGAACTTTTAATTTTCGTGGCTGACAGCTTCGGATGACATTGACAGTTCGTACGCGTTAACAGAAACGAAATATGTTGATACACATTTTCATCAATAGAAACTCTATGCAATTTCAAAAACATTCATTATTAATCTCATTTCACTACTCATCAATCTAACGAATAAAACAATTGTCTACATATCAAATTTAGCTGAATAGTTCACCGTCTCGTTCTCGTTTCGCTCAATATACAATTTTATGCATGTTACAATATTCGTTTCAGAAACGTGGACGCTAATGAATTGAAGAAAATTTCGAATTTATAGGAAGCGTAGGGGGTGCTGATAGGAGGTTCCATAGGTAACCATGCATATGATTTCGAACTTCAGAGATTGTCGGTATAGCGTTTTTTAGTGGTGAAGTTTATTTGCACATTAACGAACTAATAGAGCTGCAATAAAAATGTTGTTCAAGTCCAGGGGTATTCAAAATATATTTTTGTTTTGGTACATCTTTCAATACAAGGGAAGTTCTGGACTAGAAGATTTGTTGCAATTGAAATTTAAGGACTCGATGTTTTTCTCTGGGGTGAGAGCCAGAGCAATTGAGTATGGTGCTAATTGTCAGCAGTTTTTTTTTCTTTGGTTTTGTCTTTTGAGTTCGTTATACACATGTCCATGTGGACAAGATCTGGCATTGTGGATAAGGCAGGACTTTTTATTTTTTTCAAAAATTAAATTTAATGCAGATAGTCTTACTAATATGCTTTTTTTTTAGAAAACAAAGACGGCCCAAACGTGTATAGTGCATTAAGCTTTAATAAGTCTGGGTATCCGTTCCATCAATTTGGATATTGCTTCGGTTCACCATTCCTGATGAAGAAGACGACATTTGCCGAAGTTTTCTGTCCCATAAAAGCTCAATTTGGTTCAAATGTGGCGACTGTTGATTAACACCACTTTTTCTCTCTGCAGAAAGCTAATCACAACCTTAAAGTGTGTTCAGGGTCGTTATCTTGATGAAAGACGAAGCTTTCTCCAATCAAGCTCAAGGTAATGGTTCTGTAGCCCTCTTTGTACAAAATGCCTTCGATATGAATGAGATCACTGATTCCGCTTAAGAAAAAAGCTCCCCCAAAATCGATCCACATCTGTAATTTACTGTGGCCATAATATACTGCGGCAAGACCAGTCGTTCTGCGGATCGTTGAACGAAAACCCTTCCCTTCATGCCAAACAGTTCGAACTTTGATTCATCAGTCCAAAGATCCCTTCTCCAGTCCTCAATGATACAATTTTGGTTAGATCTAGACTACTCTATTCGTTTCTTCTTATTTTGCTCCCGAAATAACGGTTTTTTTTTGCAACACATTCCAACAAATTTCCATCAAAAACACGCTTATGGTGGCCGTGGTATAGTGGTAACATCATCGCTTGTCACGCTACAGGTTCACGGTTCGAGTCCTGATGTCAATAATCATCTATTTATTTCACATGAAATAAATAAAAAGTCTATCAATTGCGAAAGCTTATGTCAACTCCACTGCGAAGGCATAACACTGGCAGTAGGGCGATCATATGGTGATGACATCAGGAGGACGGAAAAAAATACTGTGAATCATGAGCAACGACAAAAGCAAAAACAAACAAGCTCCCCAGTTATCTGGACAGCCACCCTTGGAGTTCACTGAAACTTAATACCAGCTGAGTTTCAAACCAACTACACCAATCGTTCTTTCTCTCTGTCTCTTCCCCTTTCCTCAAAATGCCCGTGTCCTAAGATTAGTATAAGGGTATTCATAACTCCTTTCACACGTGCAAATTATAAAAATAAAAAAAAACACGCTTTTTGATTGAGAGGCTCGACTTTCTCCATTCCTTTGCTCGCTTCGCAGATTTCTGGTACCGTAAGGATCTTAAACTTATGAACCATAGTGTATATGACGTCATCGTATTTTTTTTACAAATCTATTATATACGAATATGTAGGTATATAAAACGCAACGGTGTGTGAATGTTTGTGGCCGCTAGATGAAACTTTGGGAAACTGATGCCAAATGACAGTAAAAGTATATATGATACTGCCAAAAATTTACGATAGGTGGCTTGCGAGTAACATCAATGAGTATGCTTTAACAGAATGACAAATGTCATATTTCGCTCTACTGACTTTCTTTGACAAATAAAATTCATTGAAGGGCATTGCAGCGCACATAGGGATTATTGTTAGTATTAAATAAAAAGACTTTTGTAGTAAAGTGTTTCATTTTGTAATAAATTTCTGTATGAAATGTTATCTTTCTATTTCAATTGTTTAAAAATCAAAGTGGTGAGATACAGAGAGCCGAACATAACTTTGTTTCAGCTCTTCGATCAGTCTGCAAGTATTCATGCGCAGCCACATGCCTATGGCCCCTTTTTGGTCTCCCGACAAAACTGTTCCGATTACAAGTACATATGTATGTAATCTTCCATATATTCGACGGCATATTGCTTCTGTTTGTTCCTGTTCCCTGAACACTTTAATCTTGATTTCTTGGAGCGGTTAGGTACTGATTTTTATGAGCTACCATATGGTTCGGCTATAGCCATATGCCTGGAACTGACTTTATAGTAGGTTTGGGTTGAAGCTTTTAAGCATTTAAATTGATGTAAGCACCCATCTTTGATTTAAACTTTTTCCAATCAATTTTCTACTATTCTAGGACTCAACAAAAAATAAAAGTTATTATAAATTAATTTTATTAATTTTAAGTTTTGTAATTAAATTTTGACTGTTGGTTTAGAAGATGTCTCACTCAAAATCACCCTGCATAATATTGGTAATAAATGTGATCTGATACACTGCGCATACAATCAATTAATAAATTCAATTGAAAGCTGGACGTTATTCATTTATTAATTGAATGACGCTGTGACAGCGCTCCAAGATGCCTGTAGTAGCTGCCTATCAACTTCTTGGAGCCTACAGGAAAATGTAGTGGTTTGTCACCGGCCGACAAGAGGCTGGATCTTTGTCTACCATGTAAATTGCTCTAAATATATTCTCAGATAGTAGAGACCCCATGTCGTCATAAAGGTTACGAGAGAAGTCTGGAGTGCTGAAACTATGTACATATATATGTAGACAAGATATGGTAAATAGTAGAGTGGTCACATGGGAAATTTAACTTGATCGTGATGATGACATCAGGTGGACGGAAAAAAATACTGTGAACCATGAGCAACGACAGAAGCAAAACAAACAAGCTCCCCAGTTATCTGGACGCTACCCTTGGAGTTTACAAAAACTTAATACTTTCTGAGTTCCAAACCGCTACACTAAATCTTTCTTTCAATCTCTCTTCTTCACAACGCCCGTGTCCTGTAATAGTATAAGAGTATTCATAACGTCTTTGGCGCGTGCTTCTTTTTTTTAAAAAAAAAAAAAAAAAGATTAATTTTGACGTCATTCTTTGCTAGAATATAGATTCTCAGTTTACTACATAAAGTTGCGCAGAAAAGTGTATAACTTTTTGACCTTAACTCAGCTAAGTAGCTTGTCCTTATAGACCGATAGTTCTTTTTAACTCTTTTGTAGGTGAAGCAATGAGCATTAGTGCTAATTTGCATAACCGCCTCTATTACTCGGATATTCTTCAGAGAATAGATTTTCAAAAATTGTCCGATTTGTCAGATATGCCAGAAACAATCTCGCATTGACAATGTACACAACTCACAAGTATATCCTGAAATTCAGCTCAAGAGGCCAGTCCCTCACCATACTTTGCGCATTTAACTTTTATTAACATTTTATTAAGCTCGAAATTAATGCGGGTTGTATATACAGTTAGAGGTATAGAATTTTAAAATTAAATAAAATACATAAAAATCGTGGTAATGGCCATGCTATTGGTTTTGTTGCAAAGATAATTTTATTCTATTAGTGTTTAAATATGATTTTGGGCATATGGGCGCCGCGGCTGGATCAAATAAAGCGCTGCCTGGAAGTCAAATTTTCGACCACTTTTTCAACAGCTGGGACCGTATATCGGCAATAACGCGGCGAATGTTGGCTTTCAAGTCATCCATCGACTTCACATATCCCCACAGAAAATAATCCTAAGGTGTTAGGGCACATGGTCTTGGAAGCCAATTCACAGGTCCATTACGCGAAATTATGCGCTCATCGATTATTGACAGTGCTCTCCATAACATGAATGTTTTCTTCAATAAAATGATACCCCGTCTTGTTGAAACCACAGCTCTTCCACAATAATGCCATTCAATTGGAAAACGAAAAAGTCAGTAATCATAGATCTATAGAGCTCTCCATTGACTGTAACGTTCTGGCCGGCATCGCTTTTGGAGAAATATGGACCACTGATTCCACCAGCCCATAAAGCACGCTAAATAGTGACTTTTTGTGGAAGTCACTGAATAATGGGTTGTGGGTTTTTTCAGCCCAAATGCGGCAGTTTTGCTTGTTGTGTTCGACCAAAAATGAGCCTCATCGCTAAACAAAATTTTGTGTTTAAAATGAGGATCAAGAACAATCTCGTTTTCGACCCATTTACCGAACGTACGACGTACACGTTGGTCAAGCGGCTTCAATTTTTGCATTAGCTGGATCTTGTAAGCTCGTAAACCAATACCTTTCCGCAAAATAAAGTGGATGGACACAGCATAAAGTGGATGGACACAGCACCAATTGTTGTACACGATAGCGAATCAACTCATTCGGGTTCTCCGCAATACTACGCTCCACAGAAGAAACATCTTCTCCAGTGCGCACTGTACGACCTCTCTGCAGATGCGTATTATCAATTAGAGTATGCGTGGCGCGAAAACGAAAACGATCCTTGGTTACTCAAATTACTTGCTCGGATGGCCGACCGTATAATGGACGTAGCGCACAGTAAGTTTCGCGAGCTGAACCACGATTTTCGAAATAAATTTGCACAATTTGCAAGCGTTGTTCTGATGTAAGTCTATTCATTGTGAAATGGCAAACCAAACTGAGCACAAACCAGCTGTCAGCTGTCAAATTGGCTGTCACTGGAAAAAGTATTGCCAATTCGAAAAAAAATAGCCTCTAAAAAAAAACACATCCTTCATATCGTTACAATCTGAGGGTAGCAAACTTAGTCCGGATCGTTCCCACTACAATTTGGCATCAAGGAACAATTGGCCAAGCTTGCTCGTTTTTATCCCACTTTCACATTTTCTTGAATCGTAAATATTAATACAATAGTAATATGTATCCAAATTCATCCTCTTCTTATTGCCTTGTCACAATCATGTCATAAGTACTGCCAATCACTAACATCACTCAATAAACAGCACTCGAGATCGATTCCACAATTCCCCAAACAACAATAGTCGATGACAAATCGATCGGATTAATACAGCACCATTCATATACATACATATGTACCTACATATTTCCGGAATATGTCACGCTTACTTACATTTAAAAAGGACGACTTAATGTCATTCTCGAATCGAACTGGTGGATTCCATTCTATACCCTTCCACAATGATATTTCCAAACATAAAAATTACAAAATCATCTTGTTATCAGCGACGACAACGAAAGCATATCCTGCACATCCCTAAACATCACCCAACACTATACACACTGCTTCGCATTTTTATCGTCGTCCTACACACAAAGTAAAGGAACTTCATCACTTCATCACAACGACAACCTTGTGCGAGTATCTGTCTTTTTCTTCTTTTTTTTTTAGAAATATAAGTTTTTATTGTGCTTTCATGTTGTTTGTTATGTTCCTTTTTGGAAAATGGTCACAATCTCCTATTTGCTTCTATTTGTTCCTCCTTCTATATTTTGTCTTACGTCGTTTTATTGTCACCCACATACATTCATACACACAAACAACAACTATTTATCTATGGGAATTGTTTTTCCGTTTCTCTTCATTTTTCTGTCTCCCTTTTTTTTGTTTGTGTGTGGTTTTTCTTATGCGCGTTTTATCTGAGCCTGTCACTCTAGTCACTTTTTACAACCGGCAAAAGAGCATTATCATAAAAAAAAAAATCCTATTTTCAATTTAATTCTGTGAATTATTTAAGAAAAGTGAAAAAAGTACACCCTGTAGAATAAGTACGAAGGAGCACAGAGAAAATCTTGCAAAAAAAAGAAAGAAAAGTACTTCGCTATGTCAAAGTGAACTAAAATCCTATTAAGACGATGAACTTCCGCCCTTTCCACTTCCTAATCCACGCACCACTCTAGCAGTTCCTTCCGTACATTTCTACAACACTGCAATCATCATCATCCTTCATCGTCATGGGAGAGTGGCAAAGCAACAAAAAAAAAAAAAAAAGACGACACAAATTCCAGGAAGAAGTAAAAAAAAATTTAAATGAAATGATTAAAATGGAGGAAAGGCTGTCTCAGGAATTACCAATAAACATCCTTTTAAAGCTTACTCTTGTTTTCCTTACTTTTATAACTTTTGTGTGCGTAACAAGGTGTAATCAGTTTTATGCATTGTTTAGATAGAACGTAACAAATGGTGAAATAAATAATTATTGCTAGTGGGGTGGAGACTGGAGAATAAACAATACGAGTAGATTAGAAAATAAATTATAGTACCCTAAAGCTGGATTTACATCTTTCATGTTCGATGTACATGCCCTCCTGCTAGTATGCGGAACAACGAAGATTTAAATGGCAAAACAACATATCAATATAAGACTCCTTTCACACTATCAGGCAGTGTTCCCAGAGGCTTTTATAAATTTCTTCAAACTCGAAAAACTGGGTCTTACAATTCAGTCCATTCTAGGGGTGCCATATGTCTCAATTTCCGCGAGAAAGTTCCGAGTTTGATATTAGAATCGAAAAATCCCGATTTTATATTACGTAATACTGGTTTTTATTTTAAATTTATTAGGTACTAAAAAGATATTTCATGTTGGATTAAACATAAAACAGAAATTAATTTAATTAAAAGACTTGCACTTTTGACTGATACTGTACAATAATTTAATTTCGACCAAACGTTCAAAATGTATACGAAAAAATCAGTGTCTCGAGCTGTCTCGGTTTCCATTTCACTTTGTCTCAAATAAAAGACGTCGCTATGTGCCATACAAGCCGTCCAACAATCGATGTTTCGCGCACTAAATTCAATACTCGTGTAATCAGCCGTTTTGGTGATGTTGCTTAGCCTCCGCGAAGCTACGATTTGACGCCGTTTGACTTTTTTTTGTGGAGTGCTGTTAAAGATCGATGTTATGCTGGGAATGCAGAAACGATTTAGCATAATACTGATTAAGCTATTTGTCAAATAAAGTCCCGAATGATCAAAAAATTACTGCAAAATTGGGTTGACAGGTAGGGCTACTGCCAAGCCATTTCATTTAATCATAATCATTTAAATGAAATTTTTAATTATTTAATTATTTATTTATTTATTTATTAAGATATTAATATAAAATTAAAATTGTTATTAGTATTGAAGAGAAGAGCAAACAGCAGCAAAGGCTTTCGGCTCTAGGAAAAATATGATTTAGTTAAATAAGAACTTTAAGATTATTAACTATTTCTATAATTTTGTAAATATTGCTTTGTTTCGGTTCTCTGAGTAGTTCGATGAGATTAGAGTTGAAGTTGGAGGTTTGTAGTTGATGAAGTCCAGTTGAGGAAGCATGGATCAAATAAGTGGGTTACTGTTATGGAATTCATACAGTTGGGGCAGGTAGGTGGAGGTTCCTTTTTGAGCAGGTATTGGTGGGTGAATGCGGCGTAATCGGATGAATGTTTTGAGATCGGATCTGGATACATCTGTTGGAAATTTTGGCTGAATTTTTCTCGGGTTAATAGAGCTATAGTGGTGCTTATAGTGTTCCCAATCAAGTAATATGTGTTTGTGATATTCCTGATTGATGTGTCTCTTTAAGTCAAGACGAGAGAAAGTGTAGGTGGGAGCTTTAAGTGTTGCGTTGGCGGCTGCATCCGCTAGTTCGTTACCCTTTATCCCTACATGGCCTGGAGTCCAGATGAGTTTGATTTTTGTCTTTGCTTTTGAGGGGGTGTCTCGGATTTTGGCTATGATATCCGTGTCGTTTCTTGGATTTACGATTTCGCGTAGCACTGACAAACTATCGGATCAGATGGCCCATTTTCCTTTTTTTAACAGACTCTTCTTGGAGGCTTCGAAAATAGCTAGTGCTTCGGTTGTGTAGATGGAAGCAATGTTTGGAAGGATGCCTTGTACGGTGATTGAACCATCTTGGGTTACGACTGCAAAGGCAGTGTTCAAATCCGTTTTAGAGCCGTCTGTGTATATAAAGTTCCAACCTTTGTTTGACAAGGCGTTTAAGATTGCCAGGAATCGAACTTTGAATATAGTTTTGCAGGTATTGTTCTTTCGTAATTCTTGTAGATCGAGAATAACTGATTCCTTGGGGAGTGACCATGGAGGCTGCGTTGGTATGAATTTGGTTGTTCTGGTTAAGGGTAATTGTAGCTTGTTTTGAGACTCAAGAACATGGTGTATTGCAGATGGAATCCTCCTACTGCATTTGTGCGAAATTGCTTTTGAAATATCATTGTCTATCACTGAACCTGTTTGAAAGACGAACTTTACGTTGAGTTTGGCAATAAATTCGAAGTATCTCCCTTTTATTGTTGGAAGTCCGGCTTGAGCTAGAATGTTTCTGATTGGTGTGGTTGGGAAAGCGCCAAGGCTTTTCCTAGCTGCTTGGTGGTAAGTTGGTGCAATAATGTGTTTAGTTAATTTTGGGCATGAACCGTAGATGGACAAAGCGTAATCGATTTTACTTAAAATTTTTACTTTTACTAGATGAAATATACTTTATAATGTTTAGCCTTGCTGCTAATGCTGTCTTAAGATAAGTACAATGGGGTTTCCAGTTATATTTGTTGTTTATAATAAGCCCTAGAACATTTAGATTAGTAACTACTTCTATTTTCGTATTATTTATAATTAAGTCTAGGTTAGTGCAGTTTTGTTTTCTGCAGATATGAATTAATTTGCATTTTTCTAAGGAAAGACTAGAACCAGAGGTAGAGGACCATTGGTTGATTTCATTAAGCAAAGCAGAAAATAAGGATTTAGTTTTCTCTACGTCGTCTGCATAGATACAGTGATCTAGATCTTTGTGTTTTAAAATAAGATTACTTATTTGGTTGAAAGCGATTGCAAAACAAATTACCGATAAAGGTGATCCTTGCGGAATACCGTTATGGAGTGGCTTAGTTTTAGAAAACATATTTCGAATTTTGATGCAACATTTTCTGTTTGTAAGAAAAGATTTAATGTATTGAAAGATTTTGGGTCCAAGACCCCAATCTCTCAATTTGTTCAGAATAAGGTGAATGCCTACGCGATCGAACGCCTTTTCAAAGAATAGTGCCAAGATTGTGATATGGTTGCGAGATGTGAGGGCGTTCGTTACTGCAAAGTCGATATGAAGGAGTGGATCTATGCACCCTCTCCTTGGTTTGAAGGCAACTTGGTTAGGACTTAAAACTTTTTTGAATTCTGTATACCATAAAATCCTGTTTGCAATTATTTTTTCTAAGACCTTCGTTAAACAGGGAAGTAAAGAGATTGGGCGGTAACTATTTATACAGGCGATATCTTTTTTGGGCTTATGGATGGGAATAATGGTAGCGGTTTTCCAGCTTTGAGGTATGACACCCTTATTGAAAATATTGTTAAACAGCGAAATAAGCCCTTGCTTAGCTGAAACAGGGAGATTCTTTATCATAGGGTATGATATCCTATCTCGTCCTGGTGTTTTTCCTTGTAGTTTAGTCAAGCAACTTTCGAATTCAAGTGAAGTGATATCAGTCTCAATGCACAGAGCCGCAGCGTTTTTTGCGGGTTGTGGGACTATATTGAGACATGCTATTTTTTCCGTGTTAAAAGCCATTGGGAAGTTTAAATCGCTGGAATTGATTGACCACGTGTGAGCGAAGAAATTGCAGATTGCATTAGGGTTGGTGATAAGGCCTGTTGGTGTGTTAATGGATAATATGGTTTTGGGAGTGGAGTTGCCTGTGAGAGTTCTAATCCATTGCCAAGCTGTGCTTGCGGATGTGTTGGGGTTAATTGTGCTTGTGAAGTTATTAAAGCTTTTGAGTTTGCTGCTGTTTAGATTTCTTCTAAAAGGAGTATTGGCTTTTTTGTAGGCTAAGAGGTTAACTTGGGTGGGGTTTTTCATGAAAGCCCTCCAAGTTTTAAACTTTACAGTTCTAAGCTTCGAGAGTTCAGGGTTCCACCAAGGGACAATACGATTAAAAGTAATGGGGGATGTTTGAGAGATGGAGTCATTTGGCGCGCTGCGAATGTTCTTAAGTAGCGTTGCAGCTTCCTTGTTTATACACTTAGTCATAGGTAATTTGGAGATGTTCGCTTCAAGTTTATTTTTAAATGAGTCCCAATTAGCCAAGTCTGTTTTATATCTTGGGATATGTTTGACGGTAAATTGTTTTGGACACAGGCGCAGTGAAATGGATATTGGAAAATGATCGCTGTTGTGCAGATCATCTGATGTGTGCCAAGATATTTTTGGAGAGAGAATGGATGAACAACATGACACATCAACGTGGGTAAGTGTTCCATGAGTTGAGAGGTGGGTTGGAGAACCATCGTTTAGTATTATTAGATCGGATTTCGTTATGAAATCTTCAATGATTGCGCCCCTTTTGTTAGTGGTTGGCGAACCCCATGTTGTCTGTTGTTTTGGTGTTCAATTTTTGAGCGTCGATGGTTACGCTTGCGGAGGAGGCTGCAGTTTCTACCACACGTAGTGGGTAGCTCCGCGCTCCCCACCGCAAGCGAGGCCATCGACATTGAGGTTGCCAAAGTTGTGTTATTATGTGCTTTCATTTTTATTAAGAGAGTTGGGTGAGTTAGAGTTGGTGTTTGAAAGATAAGAGAGAGATTTGGTTTGTGGAAGAGTAAGATTATTAGTTTTTGAGAAAGGGGTGGAATAATTTGTTGTTGGTAAGGTGGATTTCTTATCAAGATCCATAGAAGTTCGTTTAGTTTGTATTAAGGCTGAGAGTTTATTTTGGTCTAGTGTAGGAGAGAGCATTACTTGATCGTACTGTTCTGTTGTTGATTGTGATGAGGATAGACTAGAGAGTGGTGGTGGTGAGATTGAAGCGGAATTAGGAGGTTGGTTGATCTTTTGTGCTGGTGGTGGTGGTTTATCTTCGGCAGTTTTGGTTTGAGAAGTGATTATGGGGAGAGGCACATTCTGAGATTTCGGAGTATTATTAGCAATTGACTCTTTAATTCGCTCAGCGAGAGATAAAGAATTGGAAATGTGCTCTTGATTTTGTGAGTTGTATGTGCGTCTAGCCTCAGCCATACTGCATTTGTTTTTATTTTTTATAATTAATATTTCTTTATTTTGTATAAATTTAGGACATTCTTTTGAGGATGAAGGGTGTTTATCTAGACAATTTGCACACATTAATCTTGTACAGTTTTCGGGATCGTGTGGGGTAGGCTGCAGTTGACGCATACTTTGGTTCTAGTGCATCTTTTTGTAGTATGCCCAAGTAATTGGCAATTACGGCATCTCATTGGTGAAGGAACATATTCCCTTACCTTTGCCTCGTACCATCCAATTTCTACCATTTGGGGAGTTTGATAGAGATCAAAGGTAAAAACTACTAGACCAGTGGGTTCAAATTTGTCATTAATTCTCTTAGTGAATTTATACACTTCGGTTACTCCTTGTGATTTCATTTCAGAAATAATTTCTGATTCGGAGAGGAGTTGAGTTGTTTGTGGAGAGTCGCTGTCAAGGGGATTTGGTTAGCTAAGTTACTTGTTTTTAGAAATTTATCAGCAATTTGTTGGTTTCTTCCTAACAGAAGAATGCTACCGTCTTTTAATAATGATATCTTATCGTATTCGGTGATAATGGCATCCATTGATTTTCTTAAAACAAATATACTTACAGCCAATAGTTTTTTTCGTCACTTTTTGGTGATATCACTACGAATTTAGGATCACCGTTTGTTTTTGTTTGCCCTGGGTGACCAAACTGACAAATCAGATAGAATGTCAAACTGGTTCCCGGGCTTAAGTCTAGGCCCCGGTGGGCCCATTCCGTTAATAAGCAATGGGAGGATTAGAACTTTATTAAGCACGAGGTTGTTAAAGAGAAGTTTTAGGGAAGGTGGAAAAGAAAAAAACGGGGGGACAGTTAACTGTCTAGAGAAAATAGAGAACTAAGTGTCAAGAAGAGCACAGCGGGTGACAACGAGATGTTACCGTAAATAATCGGAAATTGTATTCTCTTCAATAAAGCAAAAAACTTTGAAAGATTTTAAGTTTAGTTTTTTTATAGCAATTTAAAAAAAAAACAACAGATGGCCCACCCTTTATTACATTCACAAAAAATTTTAAGTCGACCTGTGACCTAAAGCTAGCTCTTACTCTAAAGTTGGAGAGAGGTACTTTTAAGATGATTCAATTGACGTAATATTATTATTTGCAAATAAGATTTTCAGAAAATAAAAGAAAAAAGAAATGAAACGGAATTCAGTGATATTTTAATTAGCCCCGAATTGCAAGTATTAATAGCACTTCGACTTTATTTGGAAGAAATAACTATGAAGACGACATTAATAGTTCTCCCAAGCTTTTTTCATTTATAAACATCAGCTGATCAGTGCGCTGTCAGTTGGTGAATGTACTAGAACAAATGTTACACATTATAATATATGGAGTAGATCTCTGTTGTTAGCGAGAGGAATTCGAGCTAAAGCTGGCATTTTGTTATCAAGTTGGGTTTAGCTGAAACCTGTGACTGGTGGCAAATAACTTTACAATAAGGTGAACACGCTAAAAATGGCAATAAATCGAATACCAGGATTTTGAAAAATACTGAATAGAAATAAAACGATTAGAAATTGATATTGGTGTTGCGACCACTTTTGGGAAGACCAGGACAAAGAGAACCGATGCTAGACATCTTTCAGATAATCAGTCTAACAGATACGTAAGGTGTAGAATAAATCAGAAATAGTTTTTCTTCACTTCCAAATAAGATTTATTTGACGAATAACTTTATTCGTTACTTTGATTAATGGTTAAGTCTTATCCGGAACTTTGAGGTTTCCCTTTTGTATGCATTTCTATTTTGCATTTATGTCAAATTAAATGAGAACTTCTTGTTCATGTTCGACTGGTGAAGTGAGTAGTATGTTCGCTTGTGACCGAACTGTGCAGGTTCATGTCCGAACGAGGAACAGCAAATGTTTTTCCACCACATCATACAACATATCAAATTTAAATTAGATTTCTGACGAATTCTTTGTCATAAAAGATTGTTAAACAAAAAGCGTAAAAAATTAGGGTAACAGCGATTAGTCCGTTGGACTACTGAGCGAGAGGTTTAAGATTCAGATCCCAGAAAAATTAAACTCGACTGGGTTCAAAGAAATCGACTTTTCCTAAATCGGCCAGTTGTAAAGCACCCATCATTTTGGGATTATACCTAATATTTGAATTCCATCCAGCTGTTTAGAATTGACAGACCCACTTTTTTGAGATTATCTTTACAGTAATGTCAGGTTTGATTAAAATCTCGAAATTGAAATTTTTAGCGAAGTCCTTGCCCTTATAGGTGAAAGTCAAAGAAAAGAAGACCAACAAGTACTTTTTTATTTTGACAGTCCCAGCTGTTGCGAAAGTCTGATAAAATCAGCAATTTGTTGGTTTCTTCCTAACAGAAGAATGCTACCGTCTTTTAATTATGATATCTTATCGTATTCGGTGATAATAGCATCCATTGATTTTCTTAAAACAAATATACTTACAGCCGATAGTTTTTTTCGTCACTTTTTGGTGATATCACTACGAATTTAGGATCACCGTTTGTTTTTGTTTGCCCTGGGTGACCAAACTGACAAATCAGATAGAATGTCAAACTGGTTCCCGGGCTTAAGTCTAGGCCCCGGTGGGCCCATTCCGTTAATAAGCAATGGGAGGATTAGAACTTTATTAAGCACGAGGTTGTTAAAGAGAAGTTTTAGGGAAGGTGGAAAAGAAAAAGACGGGGGGACAGTTAACTGTCCAGAGAAAATAGAGAACTAAGTGCACAGCGGGTGACAACGAGATGTTAACGCTACGAGAGCCAGACGTTGACTGTTTAATAAAATTACTTCCGTAAATAATCGGATATTGTATTCTCTTCAATAAAGCAAAAAACTTTGAAAGATTTTAAGTTTAGTTTTTTTATAGCAATTTAAAAAAAAAAACAACAGATGGCCCACCCTTTATTACATTCACAAAAAATTTTAAGTCGACCTGTGACCTAAAGCTAGCTCTTACTCTAAAGTTGGAGAGAGGTACTTTTAAGATGATTCAATTGACGTAATATTATTATTTGCAAATAAGATTTTCAGAAAATAAAAGAAAAAAGAAATGAAACGGAATTCAGTGATATTTTAATTAGCCCCGAATTGCAAGTATTAATAGCACTTCGACTTTATTTGGAAGAAATAACTATGAAGACGACATTAATAGTTCTCCCAAGCTTTTTTCATTTATAAACATCAGCTGATCAGTGCGCTGTCAGTTGGTGAATGTACTAGAACAAATGTTACACATTATAATATATGGAGTAGATCTCTGTTGTTAGCGAGAGGAATTCGAGCTAAAGCTGGCATTTTGTTATCAAGTTGGGTTTAGCTGAAACCTGTGACTGGTGGCAAATAACTTTACAATAAGGTGAACACGTTAAAAATGGCAATAAATCGAATACCAGGATTTTGAAAAATACTGAATAGAAATAAAACGATTAGAAATTGATATTGGTGTTGCGACCACTTTTGGGAAGACCAGGACAAAGAGAACCGATACTAGACATCTTTCAGATAATCAGTCTAACAGATACGTAAGGTGTAGAATAAATCAGAAATAGTTTTTCTTCACTTCCAAATAAGATTTATTTGACGAATAACTTTATTCGTTACTTTGATTAATGGTTAAGTCTTATCCGGAACTTTGAGGTTTCCCTTTTGTATGCATTTCTATTTTGCATTTATGTCAAATTAAATGAGAACTTCTTGTTCATGTTCGACTGGTGAAGTGAGTAGTATGTTCGCTTGTGACCGAACTGTGCAGGTTCATGTCCGAACGAGGAACAGCAAATGTTTTTCCACCACATCATACAACATATCAAATTTAAATTAGATTTCTGACGAATTCTTTGTCATAAAAGATTGTTAAACAAAAAGCGTAAAAAATTAGGGTAACAGCGATTAGTCCGTTGGACTACTGAACGAGAGGTTTAAGATTCAGATCCCAGAAAAATTAAACTCGACTGGGTTCAAAGAAATCGACTTTTCCTAAATCGGCCAGTTGTAAAGCACCCATCATTTTGGAATTATACCTAATATTTGAATTCCATCCAGCTGTTTAGAATTGACAGACCCACTTTTTTGAGATTATCTTTACAGTAATGTCAGGTTTGATTAAAATCTCGAAATTGAAATTTTTAGCGAAGTCCTTGCCCTTATAGGTGAAAGTCAAAGAAAAGAAGACCAACAAGTACTTTTTTATTTTGACAGTCCCAGCTGTTGCGAAAGTCTGATAAAATCAGCAATTTGTTGGTTTCTTCCTAACAGAAGAATGCTACCGTCTTTTAATTATGATATCTTATCGTATTCGGTGATAATGGCATCCATTGATTTTCTTAAAACAAATATACTTACAGCCGATAGTTTTTTTCGTCACTTTTTGGTGATATCACTACGAATTTAGGATCACCGTTTGTTTTTGTTTGCCCTGGGTGACCAAACTGACAAATCAGATAGAATGTCAAACTGGTTCCCGGGCTTAAGTCTAGGCCCCGGTGGGCCCATTCCGTTAATAAGCAATGGGAGGATTAGAACTTTATTAAGCACGAGGTTGTTAAAGAGAAGTTTTAGGGAAGGTGGAAAAGAAAAAGACGGGGGGACAGTTAACTGTCCAGAGAAAATAGAGAACTAAGTGCACAGCGGGTGACAACGAGATGTTAACGCTACGAGAGCCAGACGTTGACTGTTTAATAAAATTACTTCCGTAAATAATCGGATATTGTATTCTCTTCAATAAAGCAAAAAACTTTGAAAGATTTTAAGTTTAGTTTTTTTATAGCAATTTAAAAAAAAAAACAACAGATGGCCCACCCTTTATTACATTCACAAAAAATTTTAAGTCGACCTGTGACCTAAAGCTAGCTCTTACTCTAAAGTTGGAGAGAGGTACTTTTAAGATGATTCAATTGACGTAATATTATTATTTGCAAATAAGATTTTCAGAAAATAAAAGAAAAAAGAAATGAAACGGAATTCAGTGATATTTTAATTAGCCCCGAATTGCAAGTATTAATAGCACTTCGACTTTATTTGGAAGAAATAACTATGAAGACGACATTAATAGTTCTCCCAAGCTTTTTTCATTTATAAACATCAGCTGATCAGTGCGCTGTCAGTTGGTGAATGTACTAGAACAAATGTTACACATTATAATATATGGAGTAGATCTCTGTTGTTAGCGAGAGGAATTCGAGCTAAAGCTGGCATTTTGTTATCAAGTTGGGTTTAGCTGAAACCTGTGACTGGTGGCAAATAACTTTACAATAAGGTGAACACGCTAAAAATGGCAATAAATCGAATACCAGGATTTTGAAAAATACTGAATAGAAATAAAACGATTAGAAATTGATATTGGTGTTGCGACCACTTTTGGGAAGACCAGGACAAAGAGAACCGATACTAGACATCTTTCAGATAATCAGTCTAACAGATACGTAAGGTGTAGAATAAATCAGAAATAGTTTTTCTTCACTTCCAAATAAGATTTATTTGACGAATAACTTTATTCGTTACTTTGATTAATGGTTAAGTCTTATCCGGAACTTTGAGGTTTCCCTTTTGTATGCATTTCTATTTTGCATTTATGTCAAATTAAATGAGAACTTCTTGTTCATGTTCGACTGGTGAAGTGAGTAGTATGTTCGCTTGTGACCGAACTGTGCAGGTTCATGTCCGAACGAGGAACAGCAAATGTTTTTCCACCACATCATACAACATATCAAATTTAAATTAGATTTCTGACGAATTCTTTGTCATAAAAGATTGTTAAACAAAAAGCGTAAAAAATTAGGGTAACAGCGATTAGTCCGTTGGACTACTGAGCGAGAGGTTTAAGATTCAGATCCCAGAAAAATTAAACTCGACTGGGTTCAAAGAAATCGACTTTTCCTAAATCGGCCAGTTGTAAAGCACCCATCATTTTGGGATTATACCTAATATTTGAATTCCATCCAGCTGTTTAGAATTGACAGACCCACTTTTTTGAGATTATCTTTACAGTAATGTCAGATTTGATTAAATTCTCGAAATTGAAATTTTTAGCGAAGTCCTTACCCTTATAGGTGAAGTAAAAAAAAGAAGACCAACAAGTACTTTTTCGTTTTGACAGTCCCAGCTGTTGCGAAAGTCTGACAAACCAGAGCAAAATTGTTATGAAAATGCCTCTCAATTACTCAATTATGCCCTTAGGAAACGAAACGGCAATAAACTGAAGGTCCCTTCAATTCCTGTGAAAAAAAAAATATACAATATATCACGCATAGCCCACTTGTATGGGCTGTTAGTACCATTTTGTTTTTATTTGAAGACCTTTAAAAAACTTCAAATGCATAATAGGTATACGTACACAAGGCTGAAACAATACCTAGCTTATGTCTTCATACTGCGACATAGATTAATCGTAAATTACATTTTCATTTAAATAAAAACGGTTTTTTTTTTTTTATCACATCTCCGTACAATAGATTCATTTCCAGAACTTCTCATAAAAAGGAGGAACAAATGCCAGTCAATCGAGGAAGTTCTTCACCAAAATCCCATTTCCAGATCTAATATTCATTATTTCATCCGCAAAATTGGTTATACTTCTTCATTGCTTTCTCATTCTCTACGCCTAAGTTCTGCTTCATTTGGTTTAAAGATAATTCACTGATTACCAGCAGGAGGCAAGATTCATCCCAATAAGTTTCACCCAATTTCCCGACGACGTCGACGGAAGAAAAACTTCAATTCCAATGAATTGGCTACGCATCCTCTAATAACAGTCACGTCATGGGGTTTTTTCTCGACTTTTTTTTTTCAACCCCCTCACACCTTGTGGTTTTTACTTCCCTCTTACATTCCACCATGAAAGAAGGGAGAGAACAACAAAAAAACAAAATTTACGACAACAGAGAAAGGAAAACTAGTTTGACAGTGAGTCGACGATCATTACACGTCCTCATCCTATTCACCCACATCTGGGCTCTACCAGTTCTTCTGCCACCCCCTATGGATGTGACTAGAATAAGCAAGGGAAAATGCCAGGACCTTTGACTAAGGATAACGAAAAATATTTTCATTTACTTGTTAGCTGGCTGCTTTCATCTTTAATCTCTGACATGGATTCAAGGACTCTCCGTCGTCGTCTGTTTCATTAGACATGTAGTTTCCATACTATGCCCCCATACCACCTTCTAATTCGATGAGCACATCACACATGACACATGTTACAGTCACACGAAAAATACTAGTTTTCCAGTGCCATTACAACTATTGCCGTTGTGTTCCGCAGTTTGTTACTGCGATATAGTTTCTGAGAGCAAAGGAAGTGTTACATAAATAATCTGGTATGGAAGCTGGGAGGACATTTCGTCGTAGTCGTCGACGACGTTGTTGTCGACCACCCGAAACTTGGTAATTGCCTCATAAATGTAATGTTCCGCACGCTATGTAATCAACTTGACCCAAATATGTGTACGAGTAGGAGTATACTGCACATTTATAGCTTCAGAGTGTTTGAACCAATTTCCGGGGGAACTTTTGCCGAAGCGAATGTACCCCAAAAGTGTTCCGTTGCTCTTTCATCCGGTTTGCTTGATGGAGTCCTCTTATGACCCGGAGGTGCTTGTGATTTTGTTCATATTCCCAGAAAAGTGCAGTTACCTATCTAAAATATCTCAGTCATACTCACCCCAGGGCGGATGTTCAACTTGAACGGGATTTTGCCAAAAATATGCCACGGACATAGAAGGAAGGATTTGTGATGACCTCGGAAGGGAATTTTGCACCCGTAATTACCTCCATCCACTCTTGTCGCCAGATGGTGAACTTTGAAAATGCTTCAGTTATTTTTTTCCGATCGCCCACCATCTATAGAATGAAAGCTGGAATTTTTTCGGGCCGTTGGAAAAGTTGTCACATCCTAAGTACCATTATCCTCAAGAGATACTGGATCCTTTGGAACACAGCCGATAGGTGGAATTTATTATATTCTCTTTGAGGGTTTTTTTTTTTTTTTCTTTATTTCTCATTAATCCATGAGATATGTATGCAGATACTCGTACATTCAACTTTCTTCTTTTTTTTTTTGTAAGGCCTTAGTTCTTAATTGGCAGGAGCCGAGATTAGTTATGCAGCGTATTCTTTTTTGTGAAGCTGGTATTTCTCTCTCTGGACTAATCTGGAAATGACCCGTGATGAAGTAATTACTGAATTAGGTTAATGATAAAAAAAATCGAGACGGGATGGAAGATATACGCAATAAGAATGTTTTTGCAAAAACATTGGGGTCAAACCAGAATAAAGTAATTTGTGGCGCATTGGTGGCAGTATGGTCATTATTATTCCCCTGTAATTTGTACTGGAATTGTGTATTTGCCGTGCAAGCACTACGGATAAGCCAGCACTGGCAGAGGGTCTATTTGCTTTGATTGTAGCAAATATTTGCCATTTGACTGTAAGTTGTTTCCTTACTGCATGATATTTATGCAGGGGGAAATCGGAATATCGCCTCCTAGCGGTGCCTGCTGGATAACTATTTTATAGTGAACTAAATATAAGCATATGCTGAATACCTGGGTTAGCCTTTAAAGCAGAATAGGTATGTAGCTACAAGGAATGTCGAAAATAGGTATCACATAGAAAGTATTCTCAGAGATTTGAATGCCAATATACGATATGTAGGTAATTTTAGTAGTCCAATCAAAAAGAATAGCCTACATGAGACTGCATTGACTTTGCTAGACCGCGGAATATCATTGTAGCTATCATGCCATTCCCGCATATCGACATCCAAAATTCGAATTGGCGGTCCCCTCCCCTGATCAATTTACCAAGAACCCAACTAATAACCCGAATCCAGTATTTTGGATGTTTGCACTTTTCGAGCAGCGAGCATCTAGGCTAGGTTTCACCAGGCGACAACAAGGAACCTACTGTTTGACGAAGAGTGCTGGCAAACACATGCAGCGAAATAAAATGATAACGGAAGGTGCTCGTGATATCTGTGAATAGAAAAATAATGAGATGGTTGATCTTCTTCTGCTAGTAGATAGGCATGAAGGTGGTTGCTTCTTTGTGGATCAGTGCTCCATTCTCCTCAAGTAGGTATCCTGGAGTTTCCTCGATATCTCCCCAAAATCTGCAATCTCCATTTTGCTACCCAGTTTCTTTAGGTATTCGTTAAGTTAACAGTGTCCCATTAGGAAGCAGCTTTTTGTTGATGTTTGACCTTACTTTTTTTCGGATTATAGTTCCCGAAAGTTATTTAGTCTCCTTGCAATCCTCTTCCATTTTTAGCTTTCTAGTCCGACAAAGGCTGTCTCTGAACCCTTTCTTGGTAGTTTGTCACCTGTTTCGTTTCCGTCTACTCCCACATGACCTGGGTTCCAGTAAAGGATGACTTTGTTGTCATCTGATCCAGTCGACATGTCTTGGCAAGACATTTCCACATCAGTTTCGATCTGATTTCATGACAGCTCGTTGCCATGATGGCCGACAATATTGCGATGTCGTGTCCACGACACTTCCCAGAGACGTTAAATAGGGCGCATATATTGATCTGCTCGGAAAGTACTGTTTTCGGCCCATATACATTTTCTGGTGGATATTTTGGATCCGTTTACGTATCATTTTATTGTGTTTTATTTGAATAGATTCTCAGAATCGTAAGAAAGGAGATCCTATGAACTGCGACAACTACATGTGCTTTACTGTGTGCACGTCTAAAGTCTGAGCTTAGGGCTTAGGCCGTGAAAGTCCACCATAGATTAAATTTTCATACTGCAACATATTTACGAAAAAAATTTCCATTTATTTTATATCCATCTACATTGCTTTGTCATCCCTATCCAATTCGTCCGCCTGTGCAACATAACGTTGGGAAATGCTCGCTGCTCCATTAAAACCACCGAAACATTCGATGTCAGATATGATTTACGACAAAGCGATGCGTTATCATGTGATTACTTTGATATCATGCTTGTAAGAATCGTATGCTAAGGAGACTTTATTTACAATCCTCATCATCTCAGTCCTGCTTGCCAAAAGATTGACTTTATCAAAGATGGATGAAGATCTCCTTGGCTGTGTCGAGAGAAAACTAACAAAATTCTTCGAGTAATTGTGGTACCATTTTTATTAACGTTGTGTGGAGGACAAAATTTAATCATGAGCTGCACAGCTAACTACGCTAGTCAAAAATTCAGTGATTGCATGAAAAAGCGGAACGAACGCATGAAGAGTCTTCGAATCCAACTTAGCGGAACGACGAGGTAAAGAAAGGCCTCCTGATAGCAACGTTTTACGTCGTGAGAGCTATGCGATATTCACTCCAAATGTTGGAGTTTTTGGATGAGTTGTAACCTTGATTTTCAGTGTGCTTGTACAAGATGCATCGCGGTTGACAAAACTATTCATAATCATACAACGCTAATTTAAAGTGAACATTCAACTATAACGCCACCTCATCAAGGAGTTACGGTGCAGGGAATGGATCCCCAGTACCAGCGGCCGACAAGAGAGAATAAGCGGGCTTCGAGATCAAGCGACCGCAATGCTATAGTAGTGGAAAACTTGAGAGCTATAGCAGATAATGCCACAAGGAAAAATAACATTGGATACAGTAACACCTAGTTGGATCCTTTCATCAGTAAGTCAAAGATCCAGAGAATACCAACGCAGCTAACCACTCCCACAACCGCAACGCAAGAATGAAGGACAACAGGGTCAACCCTAATACAGGAAGGAGATTCTATTAAAGCCCTGCTAGGGACTTAGACGAGCCAGCAGCTAAACGGAGGAACATTGGAGAAGGCAGAGAAGTCCTGGAAAAGCTAGGGCAGAAAATCGCTGACTTGCAGAATGACATGGAAACCCAGCGCCACATAAACTAATCCTTCAGGGACCTAATACGAAGCTTCTCAGCACTGCACAAGAGAATAATGAGCGCAGAAAATATAGCCAAAGGAAGAAATCCGCACCAGGCCAATAAAAGTGCACAACCCTCAACAGCTCTTAACTTATGTCCTGTATCCCCTTGTGGGTCATAGGGCCTCTACAACGCCTACGCGCCATCGTCTGCGATTTATGGAAATGTGCCTCAGCTCTCCCTAACTCTTTCTCAGTTGTCGTGCTTCCTTCTCAACTGTTCTGCGCCACGTACTCCTAGGACCGCCGCGTATCCTGCCATCCTGGGTAAGCAGGTTCCATTGCATCGCTTGGTTAGCTATGGACCTGTCACCCTTTCGGAGAGTGTGACCGATCCACTGCCACTTTCGTCGTCGTATGGTTGTGCCTATAGTTCATGGTCCGTTCTCTGATAAAGCAGTTCGTTAGAGATACGGTTTGGACAGCTCTTAAGATGGCTGAAGGAAAGACAAAGTGGCCACGGAAGAACTGCTGCTAACCCCGACAAAGGGAGGCCATCAACAAAAGCGGGAAAAGAAACTACACTGGGACAAACAAAGGAGAGGAAGGGGAGGCCAAAAAGTGCAGGAAGCCGACAAGATACAAAAAGAAGGAGAAAGAGAAGAAAAAGTCACACCGAACTGGAATGGAAGGAGGTGTCAAGAAGGACAAAAGATCGACCAAATGTGAAAAATAGAACAAAGGCAAAGTAGAGAAAAAACTCAGAAGGACCCAAAGAAAACCTATAAGGCTGGATGCTACAGCTAAAAGAATTCGGTGAAAATGACAACAAAATCCGGAAGACTGCTAAAGGCGAGCTGATCCTAGAACTAAAGAGTAAATATTGTGGTTGGACCGATAAGTTCCAAAATGAGTACCAAAATCCTACAAAGAGAAGCCAAGACTACCGAAGAAATTTACAATGCCATAGTAGAACAGTTGCCATCGTCACCGAGCATCAAGAGTAGTGCAGTAAAGTCCATATGGATGACAAAAGGAGGAACACAAACTGCCCTCATCAATCTCCCTTCGAGTGAGGCGAGCAAGATGATCGCTGCATGCCACTTGCGTGTAAAATGGGTCCGATGCAGGATACGGGAGCATCTAACTGCACTGCAAAGTGAAGGCAAAGTCCAGAATGTGGAACATTCCCTGATGGAATGCCGAATGTACGCGACGGTCAGGAACTTTCTAGAAAGAAAAATTTACGGCCAAGTTACATCGAGAATACTCCTATTGTTCATGCTGATGACGAGCGAAGCTTGGGATACAACAAACGAAATTACCACAAGCATGATACAGCAACTGCGCCTGGAGAAGCGAGTTGCGAGAAACTAGGAGAATATAAACTCCGGCACTTGAAAAAGGCGAAGGGACGGTAGGCTAAATGCACGCAAACATCAAACAAGAAACACACGCAAGCAACACATAGATCGCACACCCAACAATAGACATACACTCAGATACAGACGAAACCATAAGCGAATACAGACACATAATGATATACGAACTCAAACAGACATAACAAAGAATGTGCAGTAGTAACTCTGGACATTAAAAAGGCCTTCAACTCGGCAGATTGGTCGCTTATAAGGAGATCGCTGGCCAGAATGGATACTCCATACTACCTGTTGAGGGTAAATAATTGCTTCACAAACACGAAGTTGAGGTACCAAACTGACGAGGGGGTAAAGTACTACAACGTCACTGCGGGAGTCTCACAAGGATCGGTACTAGGCCCTCTTCTATGGAATACATATTATGCATGACGGAGTCCTGCGCCTAACACTGCCACAAGGATTAATCGGGTTCGATGATGACATCGCCGTACTTACCGTGGCCAAACACATCCGTGAAATAGAGTCAGTCACAAACGAAGTAATCGCAAAAATCAAAGACTGTCTATTATTCGCCAGTCTAGAATTAGCAGACCACAAAACTGAGGTTGCTTTTATAACAAGGCGAAAGGCTGTTGAATATGCGAATATTCGAGTCGGCAGCCAGACTATAAGATCAAAAGAAGCAGTTAAATATTTAGGAGTAATGCTTGATAATAGATTGAAGTTTAAAGCTCACGTAGAATACTCGAGCAAGAAAGCTTCCCTATTGCAGGCGGCCTTCTCCAGAATAGTACCAAACATCGGAGGACCTGTGTACGCTAGACGGATTTTACTATCCAGAGTCGTCAGCTCGGTTCTCCTGTATGTTGCCCCGGTTTAGGTGGCGGTATTTGCGACGATGGATACACGGAGAAAACTGTCAGCAACATACAGGCTCTGCGCGATAAGAACAATCAGCGGTTTCCGAACAATATCGGACGAAGCAGCCTGTGTCATAGCTAGAAATGATCCCTATCGACATCCTTGCAAACGAGATGGTAAGGATCTACGAAAGGAGAAGATTGAGCAATTAAGAAGCAGGAATTGTCAAGAAAATGAAAGAGGAAGAAAAGGCAATATCAATAGCTATGTGGCAAGCTAGGTGGGAAAACAGTACAAAAGGCAGATGGTTCCCACCATCGAGGCGTGGCCTTACACAGTTCCTATCGGGTCACGGTGACTATCGGAAATATTTACACAGAGTTGGGCACGAGTTACCTTTCTATCCAGATTGTCAAGATCAAGAGGAAGACACATAACACGCAGTGATCCGTTGCAGTCGCTTCGCAGAATGGAGAAATAAATTGCCGAGTCCACCGCTCCTTATAGACCACATGTTGCGATCAGAGGAGAACTGGATGGAAAATTGCGCACTCGTAACGAATGTGCAAAAAGAGCTTTAATTGAGAAAGCAATACAAGAAGCATAGCATGAATTGCTAACCTTCCCCCCGAAGTAATACCGAACGGCAGTCCCGCGGGGAGAGTGGTAGAAGTGAGCTGGGTGTGGATGTGCCTACGTACTAGGCGCAATCTTGGAATCGAGTAATCAGGTCTGCGAATTGTAGTAGGCTACTAGTATCTTTAGAATATTACCGCATCCATTGGGGCATCCGTAAACAAAAAAAAATAAAAACTACGGCTGAAACCCCCTATAATGAAATGCCTAACGGCGGTATCATGGGAGCAGGGCTTGGAGGCAGAAATGGTTCAAAGTCCCACACACCGGCTTTCAATACTTTCCACCTTTCTTACAAAAAAAAAAAAACACCTCATCAAGTTTATTGGAGTTCCACCTCGATAAAGTCAGCCTGTTGTTAAGCCTCGGACATGTTTTCATGCATTTAAACAAGGCAGAGCTTCGTAATCGTAATTTTTTGCAAGAAAATCGTCAACAAATCGTGAACAAAAATCGTTATTGATAGAAATTGGAAGTTATACCATTGGAAAGGTGTATTACAGGAAACTCCAAACTCGTTGCGAGTATAAAAGGAAGGAACTGTTTTTGGTGTAACTTGTAAATCGGAAATTAAGAATTTCGAAGAATGTGGAAGATGATGTATCCTTCGCACTCAATTTGAATGCTTTCATGTTCTTAGAATTAAAGCATGTGACAAATTTTGTTGAATTGGACAAATTGTACATTGAAATTAGGATATGTATTATACATATTGTAACATAATGTAGCATAATAACTACGCTCCCTCAACTATGCAACACGTTCCGAAGTGTCTTTTCATTCGAGCATAATTTCGTTCCGAAGTGTCTTTTCATTCGAGGTTCGTGTCCACGATAAGAGACGGATAATATCTAAGACAACGTCACGGAATTAAGAGAGAATTATAACCGCAAGAAATTATTGTCATCTTGGAATTATTACATCAGAATTTTCTTGTTCCAGTGGTCGAAGAATTTACTAGAAGTTTCTGGCTATCAGAAATGCTGCTATATAAGTACAGATGGCGATCGAAGCAAGGCAGTTGGTTTTGAACCCCACGAGGAGATTGGAAAAGTGATAACAGCCGAAGTTGTAATTTTGTGATAAATTGAAAGTTGAGAGTTAACAAGAAGAAGTAATTAGTTTGGATTTGTGAATTAAGTAATTGAAAGGAGATAAAGTGATTTGAGAAGAAAGAGACCTTGTAAGGAAGGAGTTTGCGAAGAATAGTATAGTGTGAACTTGAATTGTTCTATAGACTAGAAAATAAAGAAATAATTTCACAGAATATCGTTTTATCTACTCGAGCCGTAGCTCGCATATTACAATATGTTTATTAAGACATTTAGTTTGAAAGTGCCTCAACTTTATGTGCTATTGCATTATTTGCTTTTATTTTAAATCAATATTAAAGTGAGATTCCTATTTCCTTTGAGTTAAATTTGTGCAACAATTTTTTTGACATTTCCAAATTTTTGTTACATTTAAAAAAAAAATCCAAATAGAGGATACTTTTAAGCGAATCAATCCCACAAGGTCATTCCGGGTTTTGGTCTTTAATAATTTCAAATTACTGATGAATTCGGCAAACTTAAAATGTTAATTACGAATTTGACTAAAAGCGGATAAGATTGGGTTTAGACTCCATTTTTAGTAGTGACTATCTCCTATCGAACAAATTTTAAGTCTGGAGTGTGGATTTAACGAGTTTTGAAGTCGGTATTTCGCAGCTCAGTTAATGGTGGAAGCATTTCTATACTTTTAAATTTTTCTTACTGTTACCTTGAATGAGTACATGAGCATTTGGCACAGCAAATTATCCAATTCGATTGTAAGAAAGAGGTTTAGATAGGTATGTAAGTAAAAATAGTAATTTATTTGCAGAATTTGTAGGTAAAAATCATTGAAAAGATGGTAAAAGCGTCAATCTGGTAACGCCGGCTGTCACAAACTTCAATAGCTCGAATTTCTATACTTAGTTGGGAATATGTAATTTGTTCGCCGCCCTACGATAAGCAGGGTAGAAAGAGGAGAATATACACCTTTTTTTCAAACTCTCCTAAGTACACGAACTAACATTTTTCTGCAATTGTTATTACATGCAGCTAAAATTGTCATTCAGAACCTTTTAATTGACTCCAAATGTACAAATAATTTTTATTTTTCTGGATTCCGGTACTTACAAGGTAATGAAAAGTAAGAACGGAAACATTATAGTCGGAGTCAGTTGCTTGTCCGTTCGTCCGTCTGTCTGTCATAGGCTCTAAACTTTCGAACCGTTAGACGTAGAAGGTTAAAATGTGGACCAGAGTTGAGTTTTATTAAAATATTTTCTTTTGCAGATATCAATACCTTCATAATCAATACAGTCATTAATTTCAAAAATGTATAATTCAAAAAAAGTTTTGTCAAAATCAAAACTACAGTGGACGTCCAGTATAACGAATGATATAATGTTCGATCGACTTTTCATTTAAAAAAAAAATAAATAAGTGATTTATAATTTTATTTATTCATACGTTTTCTTATTGGTAATGTTAAATTGAATAGTGAAAATTATAGTAAACAAATTTTGGAAATTATTTCGAAGAAAAAAAATCACTTATACGACTTTGTCTCACTTCAAGTTGAGATTTCAATTGTAAAGATTTTTCTAGAAGCCGTCTCAAAGTGAATATGTCAACCATATCAATATTAACTTGTTGTCCCCATCGTAACACATTAGCTAAGGAACTGGCAGCGTCAACGTGGTTTATTGGATCTCCAACATTATTGCTACCGTCACCTTGCTCACCTTCGCTTTCAGAACTAAGTTCAACGGTGTCGCAGTAAGCTTGTTCTTCTAAATTAGTTTCAGTGTTGTTCCAAGCTTCTATTTCTGCGATGGTAGTACGACGCTAGAGAGAAAAAAAGTCATTTCCGAAACTGATGCGCTTTAATGAAGTGGGTTACCTCTGGGAAAACACAGTTTACCGTACTTAAAGTAACATTTATGAAGCATTTGACTTGAAAGTTTATTCCATGCTCGTTCCCGAAGCATAATTGCATCAAAGAGTTTAAATTCTTTTAGAGCAGTGGTGATGTCTGGACCCCTAAAGTTCGAACGCATTATGTCACTCAGCAAGCTTTGCGGTAATGGAGCTTTGTTAAACGGATGCCGACGAAGTTAGCCCTTGATAAGAAGTGTGAAAATGATTGTCTCCTTAATAGCTCAACACTCTTTAGACGAATGAACTTTGAATGGTTTATTTCTACCTGGCTCTTTTTGCCTATGGACTGCAACCCCATAGCAAAATGACCTGTAGCTGACGAACTATATAATGTCTTCTGTAGAGGCCTGCCTATCATTGAATACAGCAAGGTTTCACTAGGGCATGGCGATAGATTTTGTATGTATGTACTTAGTGAAAACTATTCTGAGCCTAGTTATTTGGAGATGTAGCTAGTTTTCATAGTGAGGGGTACGGAAAGTGGTTGCGACAGTATGGCTTGCATATTTTCAAATCCACCTCAATTTGGAGACCGGAGTGCCGAACTCGCAAACGTAAATAAAGTAAATTTACACAGCGTCATTGACTTGGGCATAGCGCTGCTACATTCACAAAGTAGTCTTTAGTTAAATCCCTATTTCCTGCCAAAGGTTCCATTGCAGATTATACATACTTCCGTGTGTTCTACGTTTAGTTTCCAGTTAAATTTTGATCGAGAACAATTCTCAGATAGGTGGCCGAAAAGAACTACGAGAGCAGTGGTCCGTTCAACCGCGAAAGGATGAATTCAGGTATTTTGGCTTTGTTGGTAAAGAACATAAGTTCCATTCTATCTCCATTAATACCAAATTCCCAACTTATGGTTCGTGTACCTAATTGCTTGGCATATTATCGTCTGGGAATTTGATTATCTCCCCTCCGTACTTATACTGCTCTAACTTTAGCAGTATAATGGAAATTAATGATTAAAATTTTCATGCAAAATCAATTGGATTTACAACACTATTCAATTTCGGATCCCCTGGACGACCGCTCTGGCTATGTTATTGCTTCCATTTGATGCTACAAATGACTATAGACACTTGCCGTTTGTGGTGCTTTCCTAAAAATTGAAACAAATCCAGATCTAAAAGTGTGATTTTACATACAAAATGCTTTAATATTTCAATTATTTTCATCAAAGTCTTTCCATTTCATCTTTAACCACCAACAATTTGCATAACAATGCATTTGTATTAGAAAATTACAGTCACAAAAGATATCAAACAATCTGTCTCACATTAAATGAATTTCAGGCAATTTTTTTTAGAAAAATTTATTTAAATCTCAATATCTCGCTCCGCAAGAGAAAAATCACTCTCCCTTCTGAATCAACAATCGTTTCTCATTTTTCATCCTATATGCAGATAGAAAACGCACACACAATTCCCACCAACTCAGCCACAAAAAAACACTTTATCATCTGTAACCTCCTTAAAAAGTCATCTTTGCGGGTCCGCATATTCGCACATCTCTGGTTGATAATAACAAATTTACGAACAATAAATATTAACAGCCCGGGAAAGATGTCAAATCGCGCGCGCCTACGACACAGCAATCATATAAAATATTTTTATGACAAACCCATGTCATGTCATTTACATAAGCACACAACACCACACGCACAAGCCAGCGCGTTGTATCCTATTAACCACGGAAATATGGTCCTACAGATTTGGGTAGGCCATATTATAGTCCCACCACCAACTGTCAAATGTTGCGCATCACATACCCCCGAACGGCTTTGATATTTTGCATGCAAACGATGTCGATTTAATATCTACCTATGTACCTATCATACATATATACATACAGATGTATCTTGCTATCTTCGTCGTTACCCAAGAGAACGAATAGAAAGACGAAGATTCAAAAATTCGGATCATTTACCTTTGTTTGTGTCAAGTATTAAACTTAATCTCTCAAAAATTCCCCAAAAAATGAAATATTGGACCTCTCCCAGACCTTACCAAGTTACCGCTGACAGTTGGGGAGTTAAAAGTTGACTAGATCTCCCAGTTGAAGCATAAAAATCACAACAAAACTCAAATTGAATATTTATTACGGATTTGGTATCTCCTTCGGTTCTTTCTTAATCCCTGGTCCTGGAGAAAGTTTTATGATACACAAAACCATCCCCTCGAAGACGAGTCTCCGTCTTTCAAAAGTTTGCCACAATTTGGCAACAAATTAGGTGAAATTCAATGGTCTGAGGTTATCCCAAAAAATAAGGAAAGAGAACAATGGAGATGGAAAAGTTAAAAAGTTTTATTTTACAGAAATAAACACTCCATTCAATGTACCTACCTACACACACATTCTAGTATACCTAAAGAGGGAAGACAAAGCACGTCATCATAATCAACATTAAGGACGAACAAAGGCAGTGCCTAATCAGTGACCTGAATACGCATGCAGTCGCATAGGTCGTATGCCACAGTGGAATTCGAAAGAAGGCGACTGTCATAAGATTGTGGAAAGTAGTAGGTAGCTGTTTGGTCTAAATGGCAATTGACTCACATTGGGGTATTTGACTTGCAGAGCTAGTTCTTTGAATCTCTTTTTCTTTTTTTTTAGGGCGAATGTGATTGGGTGCATGCTCCCTTTTAGATTTTGAACTTTCTGTATGAGGTTTTCTTGAAAACAGTGTTTGCTGTGGCAGAACTGGGAAAATAAAGGAATATGTATAAAAATGTTTTTTGCTTATAGATGGATTGATGTCTTCTTGTCATGATGTCTACTTTGATGTTTTACCTCCAATAATAATATACAAAGTTTAGGTGATTTCAAGGTAAAAATTAGACAGGTCCCTGTTTGTCTTTAGAAGTGGGGGAAGGAAGGTAATGGGGATTACTTGGGTAGTATGGACCCAGGGCAGACCCTTTGATATCACATAAAAAAGATTTTATTATACATATCTCTAAACATTTGTAAACTGTGAGTATCTCTGGAAACATTTTAGAAGTCAAGGGATTCATACATATCTAATTAGGTGTACCTATAGTACAAGTATCAGTGCTATTGTTTTTAATTTTGCAAGAGTAGCATAATTTGTAATTTTTGAGTAGCATTTTGAGACGAAAATTAACACTTAAATTTTTTTTATGTTTTTTATTGCTCACAAACATCTGCTAGGGGTTGGCTTTTCAAAGATTTAGTTTTACGTAGGTACATACAGCGCCCGCAAAAAGTTTAGAAACACATTGAAGAAAGTTACAATTTTAGCTTTATTGAAAAATTTAAGTAGCCTAAAGCTTTGAAATTTTGTATGGAATTCCGTTTTTTACTCATTTCTAAAAAGCAATAATATTTATACATGGCAACACTAAGCAAAACAAAACGGTAGCAGCTTTTTCCACTATACTTGGCAGCACTCGCGGAAAAAAGTATCAAAACATAACAGTATTAGTTGTGCAATGTGTAAGTGATTTAAAGATCAGGGGCTATTATCTGTTGTGTAAAAGTTTAATCTCAACCAGAATTCCAACCCTTTTGTAAAACAAAAGGACATAATGCCGAAGCGCAAGGTGTATTCAAGTGATTTCAACAAAAATATAGTCTCTCTGTTCAATAATGGGACAAAACAAATACATAGGAAACACTCTCAACAATAATAAAAAAAAGCTTCCACGAGCGAAGGGCAGTCGAGAGTGCACCCAAGTCAGGGACCGAATTACTGCAATCGATAACGATTGAGTGAGTAGGACTAGTGATCGAATGATCGATTTATCTCATTGGGATGATGGCACTCGAAAGCTCACGTGGCGAATGAAAATAAAATTGTACTAGAGAAATTCTACTACAACTCACAAAGTGACGTTGCTCCGGTTGATATAAAATAGAGAAAAATATTATTTGCAGTGAAATTAAAGTAAATAATGGATCGATGAATATCGGGAACGTGTTGAGCGCCGGCGCTTAAGGGATAGGAGCAATCCGTTCTCATTGCCAAATATTGCGTAAGTACAATAAAACGTGATTAACATTTTTATTTTGCAGATTTATCAAAAGATTTAGGGTTAATAAAGATGCATTCAACCACATTTTGCAAAGCCTTGAACATATGTATGTCAACTGCCGTCATAGTCGTAGCGATGTTGCTTTTCCTTGTCGACAATTCGGCAAAATATTCTTTGTCAACTCGGGGGGTTTAGCCATAAAATAGGCCAGAATAACAAATTAATTTTGTTCAGATTGGACCTTAATTAAAAAAAACCGACATTGCATTAGTAAATACCTTAAAAAAAAAAAAAAAAGTGGAAAATAAAAATACTCACATCTTTGTTGTTTCGCTCGAAGATTTGGCAGCACAATAGTGTTCGAATGAAATGACATACTATAACGTGTGCTGTCATCTCAAATTTCGATAGTGAATGCACGATTACGAGAGCGGTAATGCCAAATCCTCACATTTCGATGACGAGTTCAAGTTCAGAGAATGTTAAAACAAAAATACAAAAAAAAAAAAACTGAAACTGACATCAACGCAGAATTAAAAAAGAATGGAATTGCAGAAGTGACGGGTTGCACAATTAGGAACAGACTGAGAGAAAGTAGCCTTTTCGGAAGATCACCATTGAAGAAGCCACTTTTATCGGAAGCAAACATCGCAAAGAGGCTCATTTTTTCAAAGAAAAACATTTTTTGGACTACGATCTGGTGGAGTGATAAATGTAAGTTGCAACTATTTAGAAAACATTATGTGAGGCGGCCAAGGCGTGAAAGATACAATGTAAGTTATCAATTGCCAACCGTAAGGCAAGTTGGAGGGTCGGTAATAGTCTGGGCATGTTTTTTACGTTCAGAAATTGAACCAATTTTTAGTAGAGGTGGACTAACGGGTGGATATCGCGACTTAGAAATATTGGAAAACATTATGCTTCCATATGCTGAAGAAAAAATGCCAATTAAGTGGATTTTACAATAGACAACGATCCGAAACATTCTTCTCGGTTGGTGAAGGATTGGTTCCAACAGGAAAAAGTGAATGTCTTGCAAAGGCCATTACAATCTCCGGATCTCAATCCAATTAAGCACTAGTGAGAGCACGTAAAAAGAAAAATTCGAGCAAACAAAATTCCTAATATGAATGCGATGTACGAGTGACAAAACATCCCGGTTTCATTTTGTAAAATTTGGTCGATTCTATGCAAAGGAGATGCAGGGCTGTTTTTAATTTCTAATTAACTTGAAGGCCATGGCGGGGTTCAAAGGCTAGCACTTGGAATGTGCCTTTATGTTATTTATCTACAAAAAAACAAATTTGAAATTTTCTTTTTAAATCCGTTAACAGAAAAAAAACACATGTTTTTCAAAATCCGTTAAAATTAAAAAGAATTTTTTTAATTTTTTAAAATTTGGTATGCCCGGCAAGTATCAAATATTGTTTAGATATTAAAATTTAAAAAAATAGTAAATTTTTAAGAACTAGTGAATAAGTAAAGTACATTTATACGTATTTTCTGGAAAAACGTGATACACCATCGGAAATCATATGTCCGCCATAACTCAAATGTGTAATTGATCAAAATCGTTGGAGATAGAATGAAAATTTCGATTTCGCCTCA
Organism: Pocota personata; assembly: GCA_963082735.1. Classification (NCBI taxonomy): domain Eukaryota; kingdom Metazoa; phylum Arthropoda; class Insecta; order Diptera; family Syrphidae; genus Pocota; species Pocota personata. The sequence continues at coordinate 40,419,710 of OY720429.1, read as the reverse complement.
AATTGCGACCCCATAGACCCCAGATATGAAGTTTGAACAAAATCTGTCCAGCCTTTTAGGCTGCACTAGTGCGTACAGACATACAGACAGACAGAATTGAGAGACCCATTTTATTGAGTTGTCAAGTTTGATCAAACTGTCGAGATCGAATCAAATGCTTGCCCTTATAGGTGTAAGTAAAAAGCTCATCCTCCTGTATCTTTCCAAGTAAGGAGGAATGAGCAAACTAATGAAAAGAAAAAAGGAAGACTACGTAGCTTAAAAAGTGTTTTACAACCAGAGGCTCTAGCTATACCGAAAGCCTCTAACTAGGCCCCAATAATGGCAATGAAACGAGAAAATATTTCCCATTTAGTTCATTTACGTTTAAATTTTTGGCATCGAAATGGTATAAAAGATTCGTTTTCGTAAAGATGTGAAGGTTTTAAAGGTGAAGAAGGCTTTTTCAAAAGGAAAACAAAGCCAGAACCAACAAACTGCTACAAAAGCTTACAATGACTGCCAATGCTTGTAGCTATACTTATATGCACAAAATATGTTATGGTTTTATACCGTGATATTATCCGAAATGATGATGAAGAGTACATGAGCCTCTGGCCATTTACGAAACAGGACTTAACGATTTCAAATGCATTGATGAACTATCTAATATGTAGTTCATTGTCAAACATGTATATACGACCAAACGGAGGCCATTGAGCTTAAGTTGGTTAGGTTAGGTAAATGGGTGCTCCTGTTAGCTTTTGCCAATGCCTCCCACCTAGGAGTCTAAATTTCAAATTTCTTTTAAGGGCAAATGCAAGACAGAAACACAGTAGATGGTGAATAGATTCAATTTCTTCTTCATCACTACAGCTTCTACAGTAGATAGTTAATGTATGGGAAACCTAGCAGCTCTGCATGAATACCTAACGAACAATGCCTCTTTAGGATTCCAACAACTATACGAATTTAATCGAGACTAAACTTTATTAGATTCGTGGACCTCTTCTGTTCGAAGTCTGACCATAACAGTCTAGCTGTAGCACATGTGTCTTATTAGCCTTTTCGACTAATTCTGTATCCATTTTCTTATATAAAGTACTAAGCGGTGTACTAGCCTATGCTAGGTCATGTGAAAAGTCCATACTAGACCCGTTCATCTGTTTTTTTTTATGCCCGGAGACGTTCACGCGTTATTTGTTGATATCGCATTAAGTTCAGTTTTACATATTTTTACAAGCTTGAATATTATCAGTGTTATTATCAGCCACTGACTTTATGGCTGCTTGTCTATTAACATAAATGTTGATTATCTTGTCCGAATTATTTTTCTCAATAATCATATTTGTAACTTGCAATATTGCGACTACCTCGACGCTGCAACCGTCCTTTAGTCTAAATGAGCGATTTATATTTAGAGACTCACAATAGATACCAGCTCCCGTACCGACATCCATTTTCGATCCATCGGTATAGATATCCAGCATATCTTTCGTACAGATTCTACTCTCATCACATTCCTTCCTGCTAGGAATTCTGTCAGAGATTTTCCGGTTGCATTCTGAGCGTAGTCTGATGTAGCCCGTTTCTATCTGGAGCTTTGCCATATTCCACCCAGTTACAATAGAGGCGTGACTACAGGGAATGTCCAGAGATCGAGATCCCTGATTCGTAATGCAGTTAATTTTCACAATATATATGTACATATATGTACATAAGCAACATGCGCTTTCCACTAGACAATCGAACTATAAGTTACGATGGGTCTAACCACCGCAGTGTATAGCCACTATTCCACTTTTGGGTCAAATCCTCATATTCTCAGTCAATCGCTTTTGTTCGAAATTAATATTTTATACAATATTATGCACAAGGTCATGGCATACCAAGTTTTAGAAAATGTAAAAAATTGTTTTTTTTTAATTTTAACGGATTTTGGAAAGCAAATTTCATTTCTAACGAAATATTTTGCGGTTCTCTTAAGTATCAAATCGATTCCATTCATATGAGCATTGTTGTGTGTACAGCTGCCTGTCTAGTGGATATCGAAAAACCCACAGTTTGGATCACCGGTCTTTTATATATACTTCTACGATATGAATTATCACATCATCTTATAAAGATAATTGCGTGCATAAGAAGAAATTTGTTGTAACAGATAAACAATACACGACGACTAAAGTTTTTAATGTCATCAATGGTCTGCCACAGGGCACAGTTACAGCACCGCTCCTCTTCAACATCCACATTTCGGAAATGCTGAGGGACATGGATAATTCGATAGCGTTAGCTGACGATGTTATATTGTATGCAAGCGGCCCGAAAATCCAATACATACAGACAGAGCTCCAGAACAATTTTGATAAACTGCAAACTTTCTGCTCAGAATGGAAGTTTAAAATAAACTAGGCGAAACGCGAAACGATACTGTTCCGCCCCACAGTAAGACGCGGAAATTCACATTTGAGACGAAACTGGAAAAACCTACAAATTACGAATTCTAATGGTCTTCACATCGAGTCAAAGACTGTTGTGAAGTATTTAGGTGTTCATCTGGACAGGTTTTTGAACTACAATGAGCACATAAATATACAGTTGCAAAAGGCAAGAGCGGCATTTATGTCTTTTCTACTCCAACTATCTTGGATCTGATGCTACCAAGCTTTCGTTTGTCCAATTCTGACTTATGCGAGTCCAGTAGGGTGGAACACAAGCCCGCCTTATATGGAAAAACTTAGACTATTTGAAAAAAAAGGTCTTCTTTCTGTTATTGCAACAGAAAATTTGACAGCTATTTGTAATTAGGGGCACGAGTAGAGTTCGTGCCAAAATTAGTCTTGTATTTGTCGGTGTGAAGTTTTGCGATAAAGATAGATTTCGGAGACATCCATAGATTTTGCCAATTAATGTCAAAATATGGTTATCAAAGCACAGTGTTTCACTGAACCAAACCCCCAGATTTTTGGCTTTGTGGACAAATTCAATTTGAGCATTTCCAAGATAAATAGGGGGTAAAATATTTGAATCATGAACATTTCTGCTGATTGCAAGGCATTTGGATTTATCTGGATTTATACTTAAAAAATTGTCCTTGGACCAAGTAAGGATATTCTTCAGATCCTCATTGTGTTTATAAGCAGCATTATCGATAAGACCGCGTGCACTACTTATGTACAGTTGCACATCATCGGCATACATATGCACTGCGGAGTTGTGAACAACGTTCGGGAGGTCATTAATAAAGATTGTGAAAAGCAGTGGGCCCAATATGGATCCTTGGGGGACACCTGTGAAACTCGTTAAGAATTCGGATTGGACACTGTTTACGAAAACTGCTTGTACGCGACCTGTCAGGTAGGAAAAAATCAATTTTCCAGCGGATGAGGAGAAAGTAAACAAATTTCAAATTGCCTTTGAAAAGTCTAGCAAAGTTAGAAAAGTAACGTAGTTTTTATCAGTTGCTGCCCTTATATCGTCCGTTACTTTAAGCAATGCTGAAGTACAACTGTGATGCTGGCGAAAACCAGACTGGTACATACAAAGAATGTTGTTTTGTCTTAGATAAGCAGACATTTGATAGTGGACAGTTTTTTCTAAGACTTTGGATAAATATGGAAGTATTGCGATAGGTCAGTATTCTTCTGGGGCTCTTTGTGTTGCTTTCTTTTTAAGGATTGGGATAATCTTTGCAGCTTTCCAGGACTTTGGGAAATTGGATGTTGTTATGATTATGTTGAAATGATGAGTTATTGCTGGAAGGATGTATGGTAGAATCATTTTTATAAAATAGTTGTGGATCCCGTCAACACCAATAGCTTTCGACTTTATTTTGAGGACAGCTCTAACAATATCCGTTTGCTCAACCCTGGAAAATTCAAAGGATCCGCTTGGTGCGATTACCGGAGATATACCAGTGTGTGTCGATTGAATTTTGATGAAATCGCGGTTTAGCTGGTTTGGATCAACATTACCGCAAATGCCTTGCTGACTTAAGTTCTTCCATAATATCTTGCTGGGAAGTTTATAGTTAAGATGTTCACTGTAAAAAATACGCTTGGCTTGCCTTATTTTTGAACATACAAAATTTCTTAGTGCTTTATAAGACGAGCAAAATTCAGGGAGCCTAAAATATTTCCACTTCATGTATACAGCATCTCGTACATTTTTGAGTCTGAGAATCTCTGGAGTAAACCACGGATTGATGTTGCATTTTACAAACTTAGTTCTAAGAGGAACATGGCAGTCAAACAACTGTGTAACCACGCTTTGCAGATATTCAACTTGCATGTCGGTTGAAGGTTCCGAATATATTGGTAGCCAGTTTACACGTTGTAAGTCTCGCTCAAGAATATCCGCTCGCACATTTTTGAAATCCTTGTGTGAGTATTTCAATTGTTCTATACAAGTGGCGATATCAAAACAGGCAAAGAGGAGATCGTGTTTAGAAAATACTGGCGCAGAAACTTGGCTGTAAAAAGCATTCTGAGTGTCACTTGCAAGAAATAAGTCCCCTCGTTTCTAATAAGAGACTATTGGATGCTTCCGGCGTATCCAGAATTGACAATGTCATTCTAGATCTTTTGAGGAACCATTTTGCGTGGTCAGCGAGCGTTACGGAAAACGAACTTCTGAACCCTGGGTATTTTCAAAGTACTATGGTGAGTGGTTACATCCCCCCTGCAGCATTCTTGTATCTGAATGCAGATTCACTGAACGTTCCTATTATTTACCATCTTGCTAGAAGGGCTACAGATAATACGAGCCGATGGACTCAGGAGGAGGAAACGCTGACTTGATATACTGCATAAGCATACCTGAGCGGGATTCAGTAAATGACAACAGGTTGAATAGGGAGAGATATTGGTGGCTCGACTGGGTTGAGGCTAACGATACGGTTAAGCAGGACCGGACCCTGATATGTGATTTTTGGCATACCGCTGAATGTCTGATGGAATGGGATAACTCTCATTTGATTTATCTTTTCAGTGGCGGGTCAGAAATCAAATCAGAGAATTAGGTTAAGTAAGTTTTACTTTTTATCACCTAGATTAGTTTTTATGAAAAAAGAAATAATGTGTTCTAAAAGGTTTCCCCACGTTTTTTCTTAAAATGAAATAATACGAAAATATAAAAGGTAAATTTTAAATTAACAAAAAAAACATCAATTAAAATAAAAACACTAGAAATAGGTTTTCTAAAAATTATCAACCAAATCGATCACATTGCTATCGACGCAAGGCACTCTTCCAGTATTCTGGGTGTCCGGACTTTCCGAGGAGCCAACGTGGACTAGGATCACTACCTAGTTGTAGCCAAGGTACGGATGCGAATATCCAGAACGGAGCGAAATCAACGAAGGTACTGTGAGGAAATTTGATGTCGGACGGTTACAATCGCAAAAGACCGCCAGAGCCTTTGCCGATCGAGTCTCCTTTAATCTCAATCTAAGAAAGTAGACCCTCTGAACTGCGCCAACTATAGAGGCATAAGTCTTCTCAACATCGCTTATAAGATCCTGTCTGCCGTATTATGTGAACGCCTAAAACCGATCATCAACAACCTGATAGGTCCTTATCAATGCGGTTTCAGGCCTGGTAAGTCCACCATTGACCAAATATTCACACTACGGCAGATTTTGGAAAAAACCCATGAATATAAAATCGATACGCATCACCTTTTCATCGATTTTAAAGTTGCCTATGATAGCGTGTATAGAGACGAGTTATACAGAGCCATGTCCAGTCTTGGCATCCCTGCCAAGCAAGTTCGTTTGGGCAGGATTACAATGGAGAACTCTCGCTGCTCCATCAAAGTCGGTAAAAACACCACCGAAACGTTCGATGTTAGGAAAGGTTTTAGACAAGGTGATGCGATATAATACGATCTCTTTAACATCAACTCACAAGCCAACATCGGAAGTACAATCTTTTACAAGTCTGTACAACTACACGCTTCCGCCGATGACATTGACATAGTCGGAAGAACTCAGCGGGCCGTCAGTGGGGCGTTTTTGAGTACTGAGATCGAAGCAGCAAAGTTGGGTTTAGCGGTCAATGAAAGCAAAACAAAATATATGCTGTCAACAAAAAAAGGACACCCAACATCGGCGTCTTGGACAAAACGCCACAATAGACAGATATAATTTTGAGGTAGTAAAGGACTTTGTCTGCCTAGGCTCTATGGTAAGCTTCGCAAATGACACCAGTGGGGAGATCAAACGAAGAATTACTCTTGCCAATCGGTGTTTCTATGGGCTAAGAAGGCAACCTACATATATAAAATTTGCCGTTTTGTCATAATCTTTGTTGTAATTTCCCTTAGGTATTTAAAATATATACAGTGAAGAGCGTAAGTCATGGTCCCCTGTGACCACTTTCGAAAGTTAGAAACATCATTACCAAACAATTTTTATTTTAATAATACAAACAAATAACAGAATTCAAGTAAATATAAAAAATAAAAATAATATTTCATATGATTCCATAAAACACGTGCTTCAAAAGTCTTGGTATCTTTGACAAATATAAGAAATTTTTTTAATTTTTTCTTTGATGTTCTGAGCAAAAACATTAGCTAATCCCTTAAGCTTCAAAACTTCATTTGAACGGTTTGACATGGAGTGCACAGTTGTTTTTTTTTTCTATTCTGTAATAAATAACTCTTTTAGTTACATTATATTACATTCTATCTGATGTTTTCGCAGACGTTTTTCTAAATGGTCCCATAAGTGGGGTTTACATCTGGACTTTATGGTGTTACAAATAGATATATGAGGTTACAAATATATGAGGTTTGTTGCAACCGATCCACAAGGCGGTGTTATGGTCGTTGTCTAGTTGGAAGTAAAAAGGTGCCCGAGTTACCCAATTTTTCGGCACATGGTGTAAGGTTTGCCTTCAAAATATTTAAATATACGAGTACTTCCTTATTCATGATCTCAATTATTACTAAATTTCCAACACCAGTAGATGCCATACACCCCCACACCATATCACCACTACCAAAGTATTTCACTGCCTTGATAGTGTTTTTTTGGGTTAAGTTCTTCACCTTGTTTTCTCCATACCTTAAAACGTCTGTCGGAGCCAAATATGTTAAATTTCGAATCATTCGAAAAAGTAACATTAACCCAAAACTCATTTGCCCTACTTTTGTAGTCGTTCGCGAAGCCGATTCTCTTTTGTTTATATCAGCGGTTTTCTGCGAGCTGTACCTGATTTCTGAATCGATCTTCGCACAGTCCATGCAAATACGGTTTTGTTTAATGAGATGTTAATATCTGCAGATACTTTTGGTGCACTATTTCCTATCATCTATTTCGGTGAGCTTACGGGGGCGTCCAGATCTCAGCTTATTCTATATTCTGTTTTCTTTTTCATAGCTGTTTATCACCTTTTGTTGAAAGACAATTTATCGCCATCTTGTCGTACAGTGGAGCCTTAAAAATTGTAAAGCGGCCCTTACACGGTCAATCGATTGACATCCCTCACTTTGTTTGTGAAAATATATCTGTATGCGTCACACACATTAGGTGAAGTCTGATTGACGAAATGATTGATGTATGTAAGAGTTGGATGGACATAATTACTTCATCATGTGTTGTGATGAAAACATATCTGTCGCTAGCGGAAAATTGAGGGACGGTGACGAGCGATCATTTGTATGGGTCATTACCGAATTTATGGGATGTGCAAAGGTAAGGTGAGAGAGACCGAAACAAAAAATTGCAACTATATATAAAGTTTTACTACAAAATATAAAGAAAAGTATCCTGATGCGCTAATAGCAGATGTCACTTATGCAAAGTACAAGAGCAATATATGCAATACAATCATTCGTTTCACTCATCGCACATCCGTACACCACGAAAACTTACAAACACTAAAAATTTGACGTCAATCCACACATATATCATGCTTGATGTCAATGGATTGACCATGTAAGGGCCGCTTAAGAGTACCACAACTTTTGGTTTGCAATTTTATTGTTTGAATTTGCAAGGTCTGATTTATTTTCTTCATACTGTTAAATATTTTTACTTTTTGTTTGTTAAATTGAAGAATACACCCCATTATAATTAGAAAAACCAAGATTTTGTATTTTTTTTTTTTTGTATAATAATATATTTTAGTGCCCAATTTAATGCAGGATACCGTGACTCATGGTCCTCACTGTATGTAAGGTATGTATATTATCACAGACATTAAAACTTTGAAAGAGAGTAGCATAATTGAAGTTTGGGTAGCACTTCGGCAGCGCTGGTACCTATTACTTGTTAAGTTTCCATAGCAATGCCGGAAGCAAAATGACATAACTATAAAACAAAATATGAAGTGATTACACAGTAAAATTTGTAAGCACAATTTTTAAAGGTTTTTAGAAACACATTTCCATTTGATAATTGAAATTGATAAAAACATAATTTGATGGTTATAAAGTGACACCATTTACATGCTTTAAATACCAAAAAAAATTCTGATTTTGATGATTTTCATACCGAACCATAACCGAACAATGCCGACCATAAGTTTGGAATAACCTTATGATTTCATACAAAATTCAATATTTTTAGACTTGTCTTAAAAGACACTTTTTTTTTTTTTTTTTCTAAAAAAGGAAATTTCCAAATCCCGGAGCACTCAGACTCCATTTTGCTGTGTCCATTGTACTACCAGGCAGAAACTCCTTTTTGGTGCAGTGGTTGGAGAAACTTAGATTTTATTCGTTTCTCTTATATGTGCGGGTGGTTGTGATTGCTGTTCCCCGTCCGGGCTCGAACCTGCACAGTTCTGGTCACAAGTGAACACACTACCCACTACACCGTGGCCACCTATATAAAGACACTTACTTGGTAATGTAATCTTGACACTAGTAAAGTATTGAATACAATTTTTTTTTTCTATTTAGGCCTAATTATTTCACTAAAAATTTAAATAAATTGATAGAGGCTAAATTTTGACAACACATTTAATGAGGAATGAGCAATGAGAAGAGAGAAGTGATTACTTCTTTCCATGAAAATAAGTTGAGGTTTTCTATAAGGGAACACTGTCAACTGCTTTAGAGCAACCGGTAGATTGACGGATCGCAAAAGATCAGAGAGATCTAAACATACAACAGAAATCGAGGATAGATCTTAAGGATATCGAAGAGAAGTCGATGTTTTACAGGTCCCTATAAGGAAACCATTGCTCTGATAAGAACTGGTCGACTGGTGACTGGAGTAAGGTTTTATGGACTGAAAGAGAGCCAATTACTTCGCTATTATGAATTCGAATCCATATCATTTCACCCTTAAGCTCAACTTCGGTCATACTGTCAAATATAGGGAAAGATAGATAGAAAAGATGTTACATGATTTTGAAGTGCCAACTATAAAGCATGGGTCTGGTTCTGTCATAGTATTGTTTCTGCTCAAATGGAGTTGGTGATATCGTCCGCATTCATCCAATTTCAAGCAAAGGTGAACGAAATCCTGGAGCATAACACCATACTACCTGAACTGCTATTAATTGATAGCAACTTCATTTTGCAGTAAGGCAGTGATCCAAAACTCACTTCAAAATTGTGCAGCGGCTTTTTGGCAGCGAAGGAAGCAGAAAGCCTACTGCCAAAGTTTGGCCTGCACAGTCTCCAGATTATAGGAGCTCGATGGAAAGGTTCATCAATCATATCCAAAGATCACTTGTAGAGACTTTCAAACGAAGCATGGAATAAAATATCAACGCAAATGATTAGTTTCCAGGATGCTTAGGTTATGTGCAGCGGCCATAGAAACCAAAGGTGGATACTTCGACGAAAAGAAGGTATTTGGTAGGTAAATGTATTTTGTTTTCTTGTTTATAATAAAATAATAATATATTCAAAGAAAATAAGATTTATTGTTTTTTTATATTTAATTCATTAAGAAAATATTTTTAAAAAAAAGTGAAATTTTGATTAGAAACTTTTGGTCGGCAGTGTACATATCTCCACACTTAACTGACAAACCAAATTCCATACATATCTCTTCAGTAGTTCTTGAGTTAGACGAGTTATATGGTACGGAGCATCGAGTGTCCAATCCTAAAGAATGGGCACTCTCTAAACTGCGTCAACTACAGATGCATCAATCTCCAGGACATTATGTATAAAATCTTATCTGTCATATTTCGTCAACAATCTAATTGGTCCATATCAGTGTGTATTAAGGTTAGGAAAGTCCACTGCGGAAGATCTTGGAAAACAAAATCAGGAGCTTTAAATGGATACTCAACACCATTTCAACGACGTCTAATATGATAGCGTTTATAGAGACGAATAATACAGAGCCATGTCTAGTATTGGCATCTATGGCAAACTATTAACTTAATTTTTCGGCTGAAGATGACAGAAATGCCAGCCCAGTTGGTTAATTGTTAGACTGTTGGGAATATTTTGAACTCGAAGCTCTTATATCTTAATTCCACTTTTATTGATTTTTAATGTCTTTATTGTTCCAAAAATTTAACCTCGTTTCTGTCTGTCTATCTATCGATGAATATGTCTGTCATACGCTTGTAACTTTTGAACGATTTGACATAGACTATATATATAGTATGTGGTGAACCGCAAATAATGGAGATGAATTTTTTTTTTTTTTTTTTAAATGCTGAAGATTCTGAAAGCGCACATCGCCAGAGTAACACCGCCGTTTCCCAAGTGGCAAAGATGTCATTTCCCCTTAACTGCCTTTCGATAAGCACCTGTAACTTTTATATTATGACTGAAAGTGAGTTCATAAAATCTTTAGCTTTTTTAATAGCCTTTTATATCGTGGAAAAAAACAAATTCATTTAATTAGGAATTTTTTATCACAAAGTTGTTTTAAAGTGAAAGATTGAAAGTGGTATTAGAGTGAAAGATTTTCAATTAGAAAAAATACGAATAATCATGTTTATCTTGAAATTTGAATAAGATTAAGAGTTAAATGTTTCACTACTGTCCTAAGAATGGAAGACTAACCAATTGTTGTTCAATTAATAAAATTATTTTTCAACTTGGTAAAGACTCCATGAAGATAAAGCCAAATGAAGACGATGGCACCACATCAGATAAAATCCTTAAAACTCCAGAACGGTAAGCAATCAGGCAAACATTTTCTTCTTATTGTTTGTTTATCTTAAATAGCAAGCCCAACCTTTTTGAAACACTCTGTATATTTGAAAAAAAAAGAATCACGTAGTGCGCCAAGAACTTAGAGAATATCTTAAATAGAAACAGTCAATAAGACTATAGAGACCATACAGGAGCAAGGGATCTGGACTAATGTAAGGTACAGTCCTCAATTATTCGTGTTCCGATAATCCGTGTTTCTCGCTTATCCGTGTGTACCAGGCATTTCACTAATCCGTGTAAATCCTCTGATTGTAACTCGATTATCCGGGACAAGTGTTTTGCAAAAGTCGGGAATCCTCATTTGTAACAAACAGTATTTCTGTATATTTGAGAGAAAATATTACTTTGCTGAGAAAAATTAAAGGACGGTGCATACATATAAGTACATTACCTAAATATAATGGATACGAAACTCAAACAAATTGTTTTGACTATTAAAAATAAACTAAAATTAATTGAAGAGCATGATAAAGGAAAAAGTGTGGCTATCTTGGCAAAATCTTGCAACATCGGTTTACAAACAGTACGCGATATCAGAGGGATACAATTTTAAAGTTTACTTCAAAATCCGATTCTTGTCACGCAGTATCGGGACCGCTGCTTCTTGAAAAGTCGCAATTGAAAAACCTAACCTGAGGTTGGTTACACCGTTTTAAATCTCATCACGCTATCCGGCAATTGGACATTTACGGCGAAAAACTAAGTGCTGATAAAAATGCAGCGGATATATACCTCACTGAATTTAAGCGGTTGGTTCATCGTTATGAATTCACTTCTGAACAAATTTATAATGCAGACGAGATGAGACTTTACCGTCTAAAACACTTGTAATGCACCACGAAAAATCGGTTTCGGGACACAAATCAGGCAAAGAAAGGGTAACATTAATGTCTTGTTCCAATGCCAGCGGAATTTATTAAGTTTGCATTGGAAAATCTAAAAAGCCGAGATCATTTAAAGGTACAGTGATGCCACATTTTCCTGTTTGTTATTACAATCAGGCTAAAGCTTGGATGAAGCAGTGCATTTTTAAAAAAATGTTTTTTTGAAGAATTTGTGCCTTCGGTGAGATTACATTTGGAGTCTAAAAACCTCTCGCTGCTGGATAACGCACCATCACATCCTGATGTAGACTCATTACAAACTTCAGACGGTCAAATTTGTGTGCAGTACCTACCACCTAACGTGACCTCTTTGGTGCAACCAATGGATCAGGGCGTTATAGAGGCATTAAATAGACGTTTTCGAAAAACAATGTTGCGATATCTTCTTAAAGAAGATTGCAGTTTGAAGGAATTTTGGAAGAAGTTGACCATTAAAGACTCCATTTATGCAGCGGCTGAAAGCTGGAATGATATTCAAATGGTTGCTCTATAAAGATCGTGGTTTCAACTTTGGCCTGAATTGAAGATGCTTTTAAATGTTTCTGAATCTGGCGATAACGTAATATCCCCATCTCAACTTCTGTATGCAGGGCAAAACGTCATTGAATTTGAAAATGCCACATTAGAAGATTTGGAGGAATGGTTAACAGATCAGAATGAACCAGGTTATCAAACACTGTATGACCCTACAATAGCCTCAATGTCTGACCAAGTTGATGAGGCTTCAGAGGAAGAATCGGACATTGAAGAAACTCCATTAGAAGATGACAGAGTATCTGCTGAACATGCACTCAAAGCTGCAAATGACTTACTAAATTACCTTGACCAACAAACTGACTTTGACGACATTGACGTACATACCTATATTTGTTCCAAAATGTATAAAGCTAAAAAACAAACGCATGTCACAGTTTTTTTTAAATAAATTTGCAAATATTTTTACAAATATTCATATACCTACATACACATATGTACATATTCTCTGCGGCAAATACATACATAATCATTTTCATTAGGCATATTTTTATTAATTTTTCAATTTTCCGGCAACCGCTTCCCGGTCATTGTACCGGATAATCGAGGTTCTACTGTACTTGTAATAAGGCAGAAAGTATTGCCGGGAGTACATAATGAGGAAATAGAACTTGGTTTTCCACAGAAACATGAATACGGATAGAAGAGTGAGTACAACTTTAAATTTGCTTTGCACCCACCCATGTAACCTTGAGTCCGAGTACCGTGTGAAGTTTAGAAAAATTCTGGGTAGCTTGCGGCTTACAAAAAAAAATTCTATTAACGTGCTGGCAGAACAAGCCGGAAGTTGTAGGCTTATTCTACCCAAGCATGCGTTGTTTCCGATAGCATCACAAATGATCGCGCGTAATCTAAGCCCGACTTTAGGTGCCTTTCTTTGGTGCTAATAACACAACCTAAAGTAAGTCACATAAAGGACTTTTACCGAATCATTCCAAGTCATCCAGTTATTAGATAAACACTTCACAACCAGAACTTTTTAAACTTCACAGACATTGCAGCTTCCCACCCTACCCCTACCTAAACAAGCCATCTCGAAAATTTCATTATTGACAAATTTCTCTGGCGAAAAGCAATTTGATGAATAATCCATGTTAACCTTCGCCGAATGCCCAGAAACCATTAATCTTAATTGCCACTCGAAATCTCAAGGCAGATAAATAACAGCCCGCTCGGATGGTTGTAAATTCAATTTGACCGCATTTTGAAGCAGCTCCGTAATAAATTGCCAGAAAAAAAAAATAAAATATTTCTTTTTCCGACGAAAACTTGAGAAAATTCATTTTCACCCTGTCACGCACTTAAGAGAAGATTCCACGCCCAACACCAAATCAAGTTGTCCTAGGACTTTCGTTTTAATATCCTTTCCTTTTCAATTCTTTCGTTTTTCTGTTTTTTTTTTCTCTCTTTAGGAAGATGTCACTTTGTCGTCGAAGTCACATCATGATAAATTATTTGAGACTCTTTCGAGCGACAGGACCACCAGTAAAATCGTCAGCTTAACCACCTGGTGAAGGCGTTTGTCGAGTATATCAATCGAATTTAAGGCAAGAAAATGGCTGAATATCGAAGGTCGAAGGCATTTACTTTCCCATCAACATTTATGAACTTTGACGGTCGATACAGATAGAGAGATAGAGATTAATGGATGAACACAATGAGGCCGGGCAGGACTCCAAGGATAAGCACATTCCCTAGAAGAACCACACACACGCTGCACGCCGTGTTGACATAACATTCTCACTCGAATGGACTAAATGACAGAACGTGTTGTTTACATGCATCATATCGTAACTGTAACAGCAGCGACAAGATTAATGTAACCATCACATTAAGGAAGCAGCCTGACACACGACGACTACTGTTCTCCCCACCTCCAAAGAGCAGCAGTAGGCCCGCCCTTTGTTAGTGTGCCATCAGTGGAAGAAGTATAATTTCGACACATGTCACTGTTAGTTCATCTCCTGGAATCAGTTTTTATTTCCGGATGCGCGCACGTGTGTTTGTGTTCTGGGTGTACCTACGTACATATGTATGCACGAGTACTTTTATCCTTGAGAGACTCAATTCTGAATGACATGCAAACGCTTTTACGATTTGATTAAATCCATCCAGGATTTTCCAGCAGCGATGCAAATTTATCAAAAACTCTTCGCACGCCCCTACGCCCTGTCAAGAGTGTCAATGCATTATTCGTGCGGGTGCTGGGTAGCTAGGCACTATACCTATACATAGCGAATCTTGACAATTTACTGTGAAGATGCAACCCATCGCACGTAATCATTCTCAAATGTGAAGTCATTCCGTAGCCCCCAAGGATATCATTTATACTCGGCTGAGACAGAGCCGGGGGCAAGGCGGAACACGTTGTTGCGAACTCCTCTAAAAGGAGGGATACACGAAGCTTTGTCCTTGCTCATGAATCCAGTCATACACACACACATACATACGGTCCTTGGGAGATTGATGGGGTTATGTATGGGTGTGAATGTATGTAGTTTGTTCGTTCCCTTTGTATCTCGTGGATAAACTAAAAATAGGTTATCATTTGTTTTTCACTTTGAATGGGCGGGGTCTAGATGGGATGGGTTATCGTGGTGTTTGTCACCTAGGGATGACCCTAAGCCCTTAATGATGGAAATCAATTTGCAAGGATACACACAGAGGAAAATCAAGTCAATGTAACTTCGTTTCTTTTCCTTTGTTTTTCTTCTCCCATTCTTAGTGTTTTATTATTCTTTGGTATGCTGCTGAAAGGATACGTATGTGAGAGAAGAAAAATTCGAGGACTCAGCAAAGCCGTTTGTTGTGAACGGGGTACGCTTAATCATCGAGATGAATATCATTGTCGGAGTGTCATTGTGATCAAGTGAAGCTATTTCCATTTTTAGCGCGCAAAGACTTTTCGGCAAATGCACGAAAAGAGATAGAGTATGCCATTAGGTAATTGGAAAAGTTTTAAGGTTCTAGTTTGACAATTATGAGGGGCTTCAGGAAGGATGTCAAATGTCATGCATTCGAAGGGATGAGATTAATTGAGAAAATAAGGAAACACAAAAGAGATGGTGGAAAGAAATTACTTTTAAAGCAGGAAACAAGACTTTCGTTGAACTAATTTGATGTAAAAACATGATGCTGACTTGAACAAGAGATCAAGAATGGTTTTCATCGAATTAGTAGGTATTTATGGGGGACACAAATATCAATGTTGATGAAGGAGAAGCTTAAAAACATGCAAAGAAGATGGCTAAATTTAGAATTCCTTTGACTGTAATGGTGTGAAGATCCTTCGAGTCACATTTGGAAATTGGATTCTAAAACTGCGTTATAGGTATTAATGATGGACTCATTACTTACTTGTAAGTATTTTTTTTTATTAGAGAAAAGCTATTGTATTAGAGATTCCAAAACTGGGAAGCTATTCCACCTTTGAATGACCATTACAGATGGCCTTTAGCAAGGCTAGAGCGGAGGTGTGTATTTTTACCTGCACCTATAGATTAGGATAGGTTATGGTGGCTGTCTGCCCTTAGACCAAAGGATCCCATTGCGATACCACGGGATCTATTGCTATTCTATCTAAAGGCTGACCAGATAGCAATGATAGCCTTTCCAATTGTTATGTTTCAGCAGCTGTCAAAGTTACAAATGACATCCAGGTGACAAAAAATTCAGTAAGGTTTGCCATTTCATCGTACTTCATTGACGCTTCCCAAACGTGTGGAAATTTTTAAAAAAAATATTATCGAAATTCCGGCTCAGTTGTAAATATGCAACGTGAATTTCGTCGTGAGTTCGGTCGTCATCATGGCTTGAGTGCGCAGGCAATTCGTCGCACCGTGGAAAAGTTTAACCGTGAGTATGCTCTTTTGGATCTTAAGCCACCAACCAGACAGAGATCGATGCGAAGTGAAGAAAACATATACCGCCGTAGCGGCCAGTATCGAAGAAGACTCAGAAATGTCGATTCGGCGCCGATCAGCTGAATTGGGCATCGCCAGAGAGTCAACCAGGCTTATTTTGCGGTTGGATTTGGGCCTACATCCGTATAAGACTGCGCTGACGCAATAATTGAAGCCGGACGACCATAGACAACGCGGTGAATTCGCTTATTGGGCGCTGGACGGGGCCCATTTTTGGCTTAGCGGCTATGTCAACAAGCATAGTTGCCGACTTTGGAGCGACCACAATCCACATGTGTTCGACCAAGCATCAACACATCCACAAAGATTGACTGTTTGGTGCAGTTTATGGCACATCGATATATCCGAGTTGTGGTTCAAACAAGATGGCGCTACATGCCATACAAGCGACGCAACGCTAGAAGTGGTGAAGGAGAAATTTGGCGACTGGGTCATCTCACGACTTGGCACTCCTCGATTATTTTCTCTGGGGCTACGTCAAGTCCTTAGTCCACCACTTTGGACGAGCTCGATGCCAACATTCGAGACGCTATTGCCGCACATATTGGACCGAGTCGACAAAAATTGGACCGACTGTTTGAAGCACTGCGAGCGAAGCCGAGGCGTTCATTTAAATGATGTGTTATTCAGGCTAACCCCACAAGCGGACCAGTAGGGATGCAGTAAAGTGGGAAGGTTGTGATCCTTCTACTCCGGATCATAACTTGGCCGTAAGAAGAAGAAGAGTTATTCCGTATATAATGGCATGAATGTAGCTTGAAAATAAAGCTAGAATCAATTTGATATCTCACACCGTTGTTGTTTTATTTAAATTTCTTTTCCTATCGTTCTTATCTGGTCACCCTAAACCTGAGGGCTTGTTGAACCATCCGGAGTTTCTTATAAATCGGAGAATGCTTCTGACGCCAATATTCACCAGGTTGCCGAAGTCGTAGAAGAATGGAGCTCTTAGATGGAGCAGTGTTCTTTTGGACAGTGCTGAACAGGTAAAGGGTGGTTAAGTTTAAAGGGCCGATGTTGATTTTGAATAAAATACAAATTATTTAGGAAATTACTGTCATTTCTTTTTATTTTGATAATATTGGTATGGTTCAATTATGTATGGAACAAAATATCGGCCAAATGGCCGCCGCGACCTCGGCGGCACACCTCCATCCGATGGTCCAAATTTTCGATGACGCTGAGGCATAATTGAGGTTCTATGCCGTTAATGTGCCGAATTATCTCATCCTTTAGCTCTTGAATTGTTGCTGGCTTATCGACGTACACCTTTTCTTTCAAATAACCCCAAAGAAAGAAGTCCAACGGTGTCAAATCACATGATCTTGGCGGCCAATTGACATCACCACCACGTGAGATAACACGGCCATTGAATTTGTCGCGCAAAAGAGCCATTGTTTCGTTAGCTGTGTGGCAAGTGGCACCATCCTGTTGAAACCACATATCGTCCACATCCATATCTTCCAATTCGGGCCATAAAAAGTTCGTTATCAGAGGTGCAATTGTTGGGCACGACGACGAGTTGAGGTGGACGGCTCTTCAGCCACACTATCGCGAACAGCAACAATATTTTCTGCAGTACGAGCTGTACGAGCATGCACTGGTATTTTCACATCTCCTACATCTCCTACCCGGTTTGCACAAATTTTTGCACGATTTTTCCGATTGTACGCACATTTGGACGATTAAATTGACCGAACAAATCACGAAATGCACGATATGCATTTTGATTTCAACGCCCATTTTCATAATAAGCCTGAATAACTTTAACGCGTTGCTCGATTGTGTATCTTTCCATGGTTCAAATTGAGTTAGTCTGAAATTGAGAAATGTCAAATGAAATGCAGAAAAAAACTTGACGTTTAGGTGTGGTTCACATTCAACATCGGCCATTAAAATTTAACCACCCGTTACAAAGAAAATGGAGGATCGTTTCCTCCTCCTCCTCGTCCCTGCAGCTTCTACAGTAATCATTTGAAAAGAGGCCCAGCATTTTATCATGTAATCTGATAGGACAGTACCCGTGAGTACACCGATGACAGTGCTGATCTGGGATTGTTTTAGCAAAACCAATCTATTAGAGCGTTTGTTTTTTTATTTAGCTTGGGCCAGATTTGTTTAGAGACTCTGCGAGTAGTAAGTCTCCCTTCGGTGATTGGCTTTTTTGATTGCATCTGGCATAAAATGTTTGCCTTTCCAGCATAATTCTGAGGATTGTGCTTTTTCCAGCGAGTTCGTCAGCCTTGCAGTTACCCGATATGTCTCTGCACACAGCATAAGTAAATATTGAATAGCCTTTGAAGTGAGGGAGCATGATACCACGGACTTTACTGCCGCTTTGCTATCCGAGAAAATGCTAATATGGCGAACACATACTACATTACACTTCAGCCAGGACAGGGCTTCCTTAATCGCCATTATTTCTGCCGGAAATATGCTGCAGTGATCTGAATTAAGCAGAAGAAAACACCTCCACCCACTTGCACCTATAAGGGCCTGAAAATTACACATGTACTTAGTGGCACGTAGTTAGCAGTTCGTACTTCGCAGTTGCCTGCATCTGAAGTTTTTAAGAAGTATCTACTACATCTCACTGCAACATTCTGCTAATTCTCATGCAAATCTTTCTTTTTTGTTGGCTCATCCAGGGTTTACTCTTCCTCCAAACAAATAAAGATCGAATTTCACAACCGAATTTTTAGAACATACGTTCAAGACATAAATTTCTCAGAAGTCCCGTCATTAAATTTGAATAAAATTCGGAAATGGTGTAATATACCAACAATCCGCATATCAAATTCTTCGCATCAACTCCTCAACCCAATGTTTGTTTTTTATCGAGATGTGTATAGATCCGAATTTCAGCATCGTAATGATGAACTCTTGCGAAATCCACACCCCCACCACATACCGAAAGACCACACCATATAAACACATCATCATATTGATAACCTATACTTCCGAGCAATGGTTAACGACTTTCGTAAAAGTTTTCTGAAAATAATGGGGGAAAAGGAAACTTTTATAGCAACCACAACTCGAATGTAAAAATCCGAAACAAATCAGTTTGCCGCGTTTATGAAGCACGTTTTACAAACTGCACCACCGCCATCACCACCACTACCACCTCCACCACAGCCACCAACAACATGTTTATGAGCGCAGCCGGCAAAAGAATGTTCGATGTAAACAGAAACTTACTTGGCAGTCATAATTTACATTGTTTACAAATGGAAACCTTTAAGCCACCACACGAATTCCTTGTGTAATGTTGCCACGGCCTCAGTATTCTTTTCAAATAGCAGCAGCGTTGGTGTATCTTTTATCTGATTAGAGCGACACAAAAATATACGCTTCCTAAATACAAAATTTAATTTAAAATTAATAAGGACAATTTTACCGCACTCAATTCTATTGCCAGCACTGACTGTGTATCGTCTTTGGTTGCCTACCTACAGCACATACCCACCTTGTCCCTAAGGAGTGTCGTCGACGAAAACGACCACACGACGACAGCACCACAAACCACAATTTCAATCTACTTCTAATGGGACTGAGAAAAACACAGGCAAATCATTTTTGGCCCTCCTTATCGGGATTTCACATTTCGGGCAGTCGTCCAAAATTAAAAAAAAAAAAAATTAAAGCAGAGTTGGAATAGGAAACAGTCGCAATGAACCCAGGACATTGTCCGGAAGAGAGTTTGTATCATGGGACACCAGCTGTACGGTGGGAATCTGATTATTATTTCAATTTCTTATTTTTTATTTTTTTCCTTGTTTCTCTGTACACTCCATCACCTGAGGGTGCCGTAGTTTGGGTATTTTGCTTAAATCACTACAAGATACAAAAATGGAGAAAATGAAGTTTATTGTTTTCGGAGGAAGAAAAGGAAACAAGGACAGGGCGGTTTACAAGAAAGAGTGCGGAATTACATTGTAATTATAGATTCGATTCAGTACATGTACAGGAAGAAGGTGAAATGAAAACAGGATAGGATTGACGTAAGAGTACCTAGTTCATTTTCACCCCAAAGGCTGTGTGTCTAAGTTTTGTTGTGCCACGATGAGAAAATCAGGGCAAAAATAACGAGACTTTTCGGATACGTATACATATGCTATGTCTACTCATATAATAAAAATATACAACAATTCATCTGGAATGGTAACCCTGTTCCTGATCTTTTAACCGAAACCCATTAAAGTGGGCGTGGCATTAGAAGGAAATAATATGTCGCTTCTTTGCAGATTTATTCTGAGTTTTTAAGAAATTTTATCAGAAAATCTATAGCTGCGGCTTTTTCTTCTTCTTAGTGTCAGTGGATGTTATCACGGGATTTTAAAGGTTCACCCCATTTGTAAAATGGTTCTGTTTGTGGGTGGATTTCGCAATTGGGTACTCTATCACACCTTTGAGTTACAGCAAGTTTATAACTACATTCAACTTCAAGTTCAACATTTAAGGCCAGATAACGTACGGACCGGCAGACGGACATATGTAACTCAATCGAATCGGCTGTTAGTACGAGGGCAAGGTGAAAACTTCTCGGCCTGACGCAGAGATAGCGTTCCAATCAGCAAAAATTTATGTTTCCTGCCTGGGTGCACTTCTCTTTAGTTCTTATGACAAGTTTCAACTAGTTCTCTTAAGTAGTTTCTTTCCACGAATTTTTGCAGCAGACGTCTTGCGTGTTTTTCGTTAAAATGGATAAACTCGAATATCATGCGGTGATAAAATTCTTCGTTTTGGATGGGTTAGCCCCTAAGGAAATTCATCCAAAGTTGACAAAAGTTTACGGGAACTCTACTCCTTCCATGTCAACCGTTAAAAAGTGGGCAGCTGAATTTAAACGTGGTCGCACGTCCCTCGAAGATGACACACGTGAAGGACGGCCAAAAACCGCAACCACACCCGAAATCATCGAAAAAGTGCATGCTATCGTGTTGGACGATAGGCGAGTGAAGGTGAGTGAGATACCTAAGGTTGTGTGTATATCGGAAGAGAGGGTGCGAAACATCTTGCACAAAAACTTAGGGATGCGAAAACTCTGCGCAAGATGGGTGCCGCATTTGCTGAATGCTGATCAAAAGTAAATGCGCAAACGATTTTCGCGGCAATCTTTGGACCGATTCAATAGGGATCCGACCGATTTTGTGCGGAGATTTGTCACCATGGATGAGACATGGGTCCACCACTACACGCCAGAAACGAAACAGCAGTCGAAGCAGTGGGTGGCAGCCGGTGGTTCAGCGCCAAAGAAAGCGAAGTCGATCGCATCTGCCGGAAAGGTCATGGCCAGTGTGTTTTGAGGATGCGAAAGGGATCCTGTTAATTGATTACCTTGAGAAAGGCAGAACAATTACAGGCGAATATTACTCCAACCTTCTTGACCAGCTGGATGCCAAAATTCGCGAGAAGAGACCTTTCTTGAAGAAGAAAAAAATCATCTTCACCAGGACAATGCACCTGTACACAAGTGTGCGTTGGCGATGGGAAAACTGCGGGATTTGGGGTACGATTTGCTCGGCCATCCCCCCTAGTCACCTGATTTGGCACCCTCAGACTTCCATCTGTTCCCAAACTTGAAGAAATTTGTTTCCGGGAAGCGCTTCGCATCCAATGCAGAAGTTGAGAGGGCCATAGATGAATATTTTCACAGCCTTCCAGACTCTCACTTCCGAGAAGGAATACTAATGTTGGAGAAACCCCGGACCAAGTATGTTGATGTCAAGGGAGATTATGTAGAAAAATAAAATCATTTTTTAACTGAAAATCGCACTCTTTCATTGTCAGGCCGAGAACTTTTCACTTTGCCCTCGTACTTATCACTTATGTATTGTATAATCTTTATTTATGAGGAAAATCTCCAATATTCCTTTATTTTTCAATTTTTATTTAGTGTGTTGAAAAGTGTTAACATCGTGACATATTTTATGTTACTGGTGTCATAATTATTTTGGCGATGACATAATTTAAGAATCAAATTATGTTGACGTATGTAGTAAGTGAAATAATTTGATATCTTCAGAATATGTGACATATATGTACCTATATGTATGTACATACTTATGTATATTTTACTAACTTTCGGTTTGCTTCCAGAAGATTTTAACTTCGTACATGCCTCTATATTTTTAAATTTAAACTTTTAAGGAACACCATTCGAACAACACATTGTCTCCTTGAAAGACTTTGATTATTAAAAAGATTTTTTTTTCTGATTTGTATGCTTTGAGTTAGATACTTTGAGACAGATACCATCTGGACCAGTGGATTTGTGTATGTTAAGACCTTTGAGTACTCCTGCAACTGTGCGAGTGTGAAAGTGGACTTGTCCCATGGAAAATTTGACGCTCTCAAATACAGGCGGAGACAAAGCATTATCTGGCAGCTTGAAGTTCGCTGCAAAATGAGCAGCAAGATTGGCATTGTCTAAGGAGCTGACAGCTGGAATGCCATTGTAAATGAGGGTGGCGGTGACAGACGAGGTAGAATTTTTAATATTTTTGACGTATTTATTGATTAGTTTCAACATCATTTAAAATGTAATCTTTAAGCATATGGCATCTTCCATTTGAAAAAAGAGAGAAAAGAAATAATTTAATTTAATTTACATATGCAGTAATAACAATTCAGAATTTTGTAAAATTAAGAAAAACGCTTAAAAAACATCAATTTGTTTTATATTTAAACTAATCTTACTATTCTAAATCAATTCATTTAATTAGTTAATTGACCGCCATATGGCTGAAGAGAATGTGATCAAAAGGATTCGCATAACAAGATCTTCTTATGTTGAGAGGAAGTGCATTCCAAATGCACCTGGCATAAACGAAAAAAATTGACGCTCAGTGCATAAATAATAATACCGTGGGAGTACTAAAGTCAAAGACCGATTAGACTGCGCAAAAATTAGTTTATTTAACAAATATAAAGGCTGTGGGGAAACATGATCATCCCAACTTAGCTTAGAATTGAACCAGATCCCGTGGGCTAAAAACCTTGCCAACATACTCAATTGAATTCTGCTAATGACCATGCATTTTGATTTAATGGGATTCAGTTGCAAAAAATTGAGACCAATTTAAAATCCTGCGAAGCTCGTCGGTTATATCATATTTTCAGTACTAATACCAGACTTACAACTGAGGTACAATTGAACATCATCTGCATACATGTGTGCTACTGAATATTTAATTAATGTTGGAAGACCATTAACAAAAAGCATAAAAAGAAGAGGACCAACAACTGAACCTTGTGGAACGCCTCTGAACGACAATGGACAAATGACTCTGGAATTAATAATAAGTAAGTTCTGAGTCGTCTGTCTGCTCTATATAGTGGTTACAATCCGCGTGGATTGTCAGAAAAATTAATGTTAATTCAAGACTTCTGCTTTTCAAGATTTTTGTCATTAGAGGTTATGTTTTCTGAGATTTTTTTTCGCGATTTGGTCTTTCTGACAGATTATGTAGGTATCTTCTGCTTCAATATAAAAGTTCAATATTTATTGATGATGTGTTCTGATTAGATGGTTACAGTGGCATATTCTGTTAATTCATCATCTTCGTTGCGCATTCTCCACACCTACGAGCAAGTTGTAATTTTTTTTCCTTCATATCGCATATGAAATATTTAACCTGCAATCCTCTGCGCCATAGGGGGTATATTATCCTACCTCAAATCGCAGCAGTGATCTGATCGCTCTATAAGCGATATGTTCTGTCCGTGAAATCTACGACAGTTTGTTGTTCAGGATAACTTCTATGCGCTGCGATGAGAATTAGATCGTATGCATAGGGTGGGGCGTTTAAGAGGATCAAGTTTTTTCTTTGTAAAGAGAATAGTGATGGTCTTTGTGGTCTTAGAGTGAACGGTTCAATCTGTGAGATGGTGCTTTTAAGCATTATGCTTCTTAAATTTTACAAGGACCGAAACAGGTCCCCTACAGAAGGACACCAGATAAGTGAAGAGAAGACAATCGCTTGAGGATGCCACCAAATTGTAAGCGCAGATGTTTCCACATAGTCGATGCTTGCTTAGACTTTTATTCTATTAAGCATGGACACGATCCAGTATTTGATTGGCCTCAGTGACGAATTGATCCGAAACTGGGACACTGCCGGTACTTCCTGAGGTCAAACTGGCAAACCCCACAGGCGGATCAGTAGGGATACAGTAAAGTGGAATGGTTGTGATCCTTCTACTCCGGATTATAACCTCGCCGTAAGGAAAAGAAGAAGAAGCATGGACGGGCTCCATTTATAAAGGAGATACGCCAATGCTGTTAAAAGCTCGGTTAGTGAACTTAGAGAGAGTGTAACTGAATGCTTCTGAAATTGTCGGGAAAAGGCTTCAACACAAATTTCTCTCCGATTGTAGGTAGTTCAATTTTGATTGCTGGTTCACTACGAACCAATTGATTGTGTTTTTGGAAAACATGTCGGGTTTCGCAAAGTAGTAAGCAAGATAAAGCTGAATACGTTAAATGTTTGTCGGCTACCATGCTTTAAACAAAAATGAAACTAGGATATTGGGCTAGTATTTAGGTTTTTACATCCCTTAGGTATTTTACGCACACAAATGATGGGCGCTACTAAGTCAGCTCCATACTGCAGTACTGCTAAACATTTTCCATCTTCACCAGCTGCTTTAAAAAGCCTCGGGAAAGATGTGTAATGTTTTTCGAAACCTTTCAGAGTTTAGTTGGTTATGTACAAATTTCTCCAGATATCCAAAGTCAGCGCTAGCACGAACCATCTGCGACAAAACTAATATAAATGCTGTCAACAGTCTTGGCAGCTCAGGCAGAATATCACAATAGAAGGCTAAAATGTTAGGGTAGTCATCCAATTCATTTTATCTACTAAGATTGCGTCGTAAATTCTGAAAATGGAATCCAGAAATCAAACAAAGAATAACCAATTGTTTTGTGGGCATAAACATAAAAAAAAATGTTCAGAACAAAGTCATGAACTGTACAGGGTTTACAGTAACATTCTAGTCCGAAGTAACAAAATTGTAAACAAAACACTAACCTAGGTGTTGCGCACAAGTAGGGACAGCTTTAACTAATTCGATATACGAAAATGGCGAAAAAGGTGTGAGTCTCCCGACTAAGTTAGTAAGATTATCATTCTAAAACGATGCGTCAAGTTCCATTGGAAAGTAAAGTTGCCTAACTTTCAAAACACACAACTGGTTATAACTACCTGCTTGCTAGATCCACTGTACTTGTACTTAAATGAAAAAGACCAGTTCCTTGTAATATCCTATTCCGGTAGCATTCCAACTGCACAGTGGAATTTTTTTTTTCTTTTTTTCTGCGTTCCCTCTTTTCCGGTCATTTACACATTTTGTTCACCGAGATAATAAATTTAAAGAAGGTATGCAGGCCAACAGGCATCCTATCGTCACAGAACGATGTTTTTCACTCTTATAGCTTTCCCATTTTCATCACTCTTTTTTGCATCTACCAATTCTCGGCTGATTATTGAAATACATTTCTAAAGAGATTGTGCACGCTCCAAACACCCGTTTGCCCGGAAGCGGATACAAGCGCGTTGAGGCGTACAGCAAAACCTGAAACAGACAGAAAGTACGTTCGACTTGACTACAAGGCATAACAGAAACGAATAACCCGGGTGCAAACAGCAGTGAGATTATTGGAACTCCAACTCCAACACTATGTGCCTGTTCAGGTCAACTTAATTAAAAATAATTTCCAGAGTTGGTTCCCGTTTTTGTTCGTCGGTTGGTTAGTTCATTCGCCTTGGGGCTAAAATCACTCCCTACCACGAGCAGGATACTCAGTTTTATTTTATCCACTTTTTCCCTCAGTCTATTCCTCAACACCTTTATAATTTGTTCATCTGTTACCATTGCACTGAAGAGAGTGTTGGTTGGTGAAGAGCAGCTCATCATGTTAATTTTTTTTTTTTTTTTTTTTTCAAAGCAGTCAAACAATGTGGTGCCGGAGAGGTAGGTACATAACTGCGATGGATCGGATAGTGTTTAGTTCGGTTTCTCCATCAACATTCCATTTGCAAACGATATGCTGGTAACCTACATCAGAGTTTATTATACAACTGATTCTCTTCGTCTCTTCTCTTAGTCACCGCATTTTTGCGATTGCATTCATTTGGCAAACGAACAAGGAGACCACAAAGAAATGTATCAAATGAGTTATACTGGGGTGCAAAAAAAAAGGCATCCCCTTTCTGATCAAAAGGATAGGTTAACTGCAACCTTAACTGCAATTCTATTGCACAGAAAAAAAAAACATTTCTTATTCATTTACTCGTAGCTGTTGGATGAAATGCAATCTCAAACTTAATGAGAT
The DNA here is from genome assembly GCA_963082735.1 of Pocota personata. Classification (NCBI taxonomy): domain Eukaryota; kingdom Metazoa; phylum Arthropoda; class Insecta; order Diptera; family Syrphidae; genus Pocota; species Pocota personata. Next base: position 40,392,909 of record OY720429.1, on the reverse strand, counting down.
GTGCTTAGAAAAGGATGCTTTTTCTTTAAAAAAAAAAATAATAAAAACAGAAATGTAAATGTAAATTCAAGTAATATTATACCTAATGGATCCACTCGGTAAATGACCTCTGGCAGTACAGGATTCAGAAGGCATGTGACTAGTAACCAAACGATGGACCATTGTGTGATTGAATTACGACTCCTTCGGGGCGTTGATCCTTCACAGAAATCAGGCATCTTACTTCGCATTTGTTGGTTTGCTTATCCTGTGAGATTTGTATTTGAATTAAATATGGTATTTTGAAAGCACTTTATGTGCGTACGTATTTTGGCTATGGATCACAGTCGTACATTTTTCACTCAAATACTCAGTTATTTATTCACTTTGTGATAAATTTCAGTACTTTCACTTATTTCTCACTTTGACTGTCATTGTTTTGGGGGATTTACGTTCCTATTCACTGATTTCTCTAAATCACACATTAAATAGTTCTCTGGAAGAAGAAATAAAATATTTATGTTAATATTTGATAGAATAGATGAAGATGAAGACAAGGCACCACTGTTAGAGTTATATTGAGTGGTATTTAGAGTTTTTAAGAAAAAGTATGTTTGTACGATTGTATTGCGAGTTTTTAAGCATTTAAGTACGAGTATTAACTATATTCTACCAACGTTTCTCTTTCTATCTATATACTTTGTTTTTTTGTAAAATCCAAATCTACTGCGGAGTAAAGCAAATCTCACCAAAAACATTTCTGTAAAAAGGGGCCAAGATCTCTAGTACAAAAAACCTGTAACAATTCATTCACGAAAAGGAGTGAGATATAAAAGTGTACCAAGTCAACTTGTTCCAATGTTATCCCAAAATAAAATTTGCCACTTGACTAAGTCCATTTACGGATATAAAGAGACTTCTGTGAGCCTGTCAGCCAGTCAGCCAGTCCCAAAATAAGCGGTTTTGGAAATCTTGTATTTCTGCAACCGGATAGAAATTTCAAATTTGGTAGAGTTACTAACATGGCTCATTTGAATATGCAGTACAATTAATTTGTTCTTATCATTATTGCGAGCCGAGTTAGAGGAAGGGTAAAATGCTCTAAGTTGTTTCATGCAAATAAGGTAAAGGGTGTTTTTTTTAAGATGTATAGAACTTTAAAATTAAATAAAATACATAAAAGTCATGGTAATAGCCATGGTATTGACTTTATTGGAAAGATAATTTTATGCCATTACTGTTTAAATACGATTTCGTTCAAATGGGCGCCGCAATGTGGAAGTCAAATTTTCTTTTTTCGAGCAGTTGGGGCCGTATACCGGAAATAACGTGGCGAATGTTGGCTTCCACGACTCTCTGGTTTTTTCAGCGTAGACTAGCGACTATACATATCCCCACAGAAAATAATCCAAAGGTGTTAAATCATACAATTTTGGGAGCCAATTCACAGGTCCATTATGTGAAATTATGCGCTCATCGAATGTTTCCTTCAATAAATTGATTGTGGCGTGCACTGTATGACACATTCACCGAACGTACGTGGGCCTTGTAAGCTCGTAAACCAAGATCTTTCCGCAAAATCATCCATAAAGTGGATGGACACAGCTCTAATCGCTGTGCACGATAACGATTAATTCATTCGGGTCCTCCTTAATACTGTACTTCACAGCAGCAACAGCTTCTTCGGTGCGCCTGCGTGGTGTGAAAACGATCCATGGTTATTCGAATTACTTATTCAGATAGACGACTACTCGTATATCGACCGTAAAATGGACGTAGTGCACGGTAAGTTTCGCAAACTGAACCACTATTTTCAAAATAAATTTGCACAAAAAGCGTTGTTCTGGCGTAAGTCTATTCATGGTGAAATGGCAAACCAAACTGAGCACAAATAAAGGCTGAACTATAATAGTAGAATGCTATGTATTGTGTGACCATAAAGCTTTTTGCTTCGATTCGTTAAGTTTCGTTCACTTTTGCTCACTAACGAAAGAGCGAATGGATTCGCTCTTTCGTAAGTGTACATATGAAAACTTGACAAGCGGTCCCCCATCTAAGTACTAACAGCGGACGATGGTGCTTGATTTCGGTGATCGGACGAGAACTTTTGCTTCCGAACACATTCGCCTATTATGGGCTACTTGAGCAATTGACAGTACTGAAGGAAACTTAACGTAGAATTATGACATTAGCTTTCGATTGCTTCCGACTATTGTAGTTCAGCCTTAAGTCGTCAGCTGTCAAACTAGAAAAGGTATTGCCAATTCGAAAAACAAACCTCTAAAATAAAAACACCCTTTGGCAGTACACAAGTTGCGGAAGAATTTTGCGGTGCACTTTGTTTTCGTATTTTTGTATTCTTCAGGCAAAATGTGGTATAATTTATTTTAGTGTTAACATTCAATTATGGAAGCGCCACTATCGTTCGTCTGATTGCTACCATATCGCTAGCCTAGAATAACAGGGTTATAATTGAATAATGTGAGAAAATTCTGGTATTCCTGGGAGCTTAAAACTTCGGGCATATAGCCCTTCATCATCTATTTTGTGTCATAGACGACATCTCCATGAACTTAAGGAGCTTCAAAAAAAATATCAGCGACCAAAAATGAAGTCCCCTCTGCTGAAGAAAATAAATATCATTAAGAAACTAGGTCAACTGGTGCCAGTGGACAGACAGCGCTGCCACTTTGCCTTGATTGTAGCGAATTTGGTACGTTTTTTTTTTTTTTTTTTTAAATATACCTATTCGCTACTTTCCTATCCTCTTTCACTAAATTTATGGATCTTGCTTAGACCTTTTCAGGGTTCCGGTGCATACGAAGTAACAAAATGAAAGAACAGAACTCCTACATTATGAGTTATTTGTCTGTTGCTCTGTCTGTTACAGCCTGATAACTTTTGAACTGTTAGACGCAGAAGGTTGAAATTTGTACGCAGATGGATTGAGAATAAAATTTTGGATAAATTACAAAAAAAAAAAAATACTTTTGTACGCTGAGTTCAAAAATATGTATGTAGTTCCGTAAAGAAAAGGAAAAAAAAAAAGTCAAAATGGTATTTATAAAATGGGTGGGCTAACACAAGTTTGCGGCAGTGAGGTTAAGCGATTTCATGTAATTGATGAATGAACTAGATTAAACTGTATCCAGCAAATTACAATTGTATGAGAACAGCTAGTATACAATCCAACAACGATGTACATATACAACCCAACAAAGTTTTGTTCACACCACTATAGAGTTCAACAAATATTCGAATGAGTCAATACTACTAGATTTTAGCTTGAGCTTGCACGTGATCCCCTTCTTAACATAGATCGCTACCCCCCAGCGCGAAATTGACAATCCGCACAAAACAAGTTGTAACCACTTAAGTAATATACATATGTAGCGAATCACTCATACTCGTTCTGAAATATACACACAGTCAATATTGGACCCTTCAAAAGCGCTATGAAACTCATCTAGTTTTGGATGTAAACGTTGCACATTCATGTGACAAATACGCAGCCTTTCTTAATGACGACACAGAATCCCAATATCGTGCATGTCAGCAGAATCTGTCAGGTTATTAGGCTGATTGATACAAAATATTTTTCTACTCCTGACCTTAAAATAGACAAGAGCGTTAGCAGAAGAAGAAAAACTCCACAACAGATATTTCAAATAGTAAAAAGCTTATTATAAAAAGCTAAGATAATCCTCTAGTTTTACACACGAAGTTGGCTGAGTTATCCTTACGTGTGCACCACCTGAGGTGAGGACTTCATTTACTGCGTCGTCAGTCTGGGATGGATTCGAAAACTTTCCGCTTAAAAATTTTGCAAAATCCTTTCAAGTATGAAGTTAAAGAAATCACATGAGAGTGCGTCACCTTGTCGTAGTCTTTTTTCTGACATCAAAAGCCTCGGTGATGTCGCATCGTCAATCTGCGATGTCGAGTTTGGCAGGAATGGCTTTATGTACAAGTAGTCCGTCTCTATAGACGCTATCATATTCGACTTTAAAATCGATTAAAGGTGGTGAGTATCGTTTTGGAGTGCATGGGTTTTTAAAAGATCTGCCGCAATGTGAATACATCTCATAATATATAATAATATATGATATCCCAGCTATGGTGGTCTTTCCTGGCCTAAAACCCCACTATACGGACCAATCAGATTGTTTAAGGCTGTCATATAATATGACAGATAAGATTTAATACACGGTATTGAGGAGACTAATACCTCTGTAGTTGGCGCCGTTCAAAGGGTCTTATCTCTTGAGGATCGGGCAAACGATTCATTACAGATGAGTTAATGTATGTTCCGTACCAACTTATCCTCCATTGCTTTAAATAGCTCAGCAGGTAGACGGTCGGCTCCAACCGCATCACGAGTATTGTATTTGAGCTTATATATTCCTCTCTCCACCTCGACAGCGAGGTTTTGGTCGTCACCACCGTTTAACAGTCTACAGAAGTGATTCTTCCAAATTATCAGTACCGACTGTGACTCTACCACTGGACTTTCGTCCTCATCCCTACAATCTTCTCTTCGGGCTTTGTAGCCTTGGCATGCTTTCACCTTCTGGTGAAACTTTCGGACATCATTCCCGGAATAACAAGTTTTCATTGACTCGATTTCGCGTTTTCCATATTATCTTATGCTTTTGGATGTCGTAAGTTCCTCTCGGCAACCTATGCAGCATCGCTTTTGCTTTGCTGCGTGCATTTAACCAGTGGGTGGTTTCTTTGTGGTGGATGTGAGAAACCGAGAACATCAGCGGTGACGTTCTTTTCTCATTTGCACTTAACCTCTGGTATTGGACTTCTTGAGAGGTTCCAGGGACACTCGATAGGCGGAGGTTTGGGCAGACTCTTGCCATCGTAGAAGTTGGATATTAAATATTCTCACAGTACTTCTTTAGTTTTGTAGTATTTGGGATATCCACATACGTACCTTGGCAGGCAGCCAAATTTTGCGTTAAAATCACCAAGCACAATTTTGACGTCATGACGTGGACATTGGTCGTAAGTCCTGTCGAGGAGCTCATAAAAGCTATCTTTGGCCACGTCGTCCTTATCCGTACTGAGGTGTTTCTCCTCTGATCTACGTATCTCCTGTTATTAACATCTTTTGTTTGTCTATCACGTGCGACCGAAGCACAAGCCCACTCTAATCTCGATGATGAGCTTAATTCTGGGCAGGTTATGAAGAATAGCGTTGACACTAACTTTGCTGATACCCCTAAATATCGGGAAATACTCCTAGGAGAATTGCATACAAAGTAGTCAACATTCTACTCACGAATAAAGCAGTAGGAACTACCCTTCATGTGATGTATGTCTTTTGACCATTTCAGTGTCTTCAACAGAAAGGAAGACACTGGCCTGTATCCCCTAAATGCCACTTGTTTTTCCTGCTTTCGGAAGTATAATGACTAACCTATTTTATAAATCCTAAGTAGCCTAGCCCACCTTTGAGCCACCGAACAGCAACTTTCTATGACTTTCGATTTTCTCGAAAACAGTTGTAAAGATTTTGATCAAATTTGATATATGCTATCAGATGGTGTGCCAAGTTTTTTTTTCCCAAAAAATAAGTTTTCCCGTTTCTGTAAATTGACTATTTCTCAGCTGATTCTATTGATTTTCTACAAAATCAATGTTTGAACAATATTTAGCATTTAATACATATGCAAGATTATGGCATACCAAGTTTTGAAAGAACCAAATTGCGCTTAAACAAGACAAACCCGTGGACCGACTTTAAGAGGAGATGATGCAAATGCTTTTTACGGGGAAAGGTCGTTACTAAGGCGACACTTACTTAGGGAAAGATTCAAGACCCTCTGTTCAGCGGCTCAGTGGTTAGTGCGTTGGACTACCTAGCGGGAGGTTTAGGTTCGAAAAAAATCAAACAATCAGTTTTCCACAGTCTCACCTCCAGCGAATGTCTAGCAAACCTCTAAGAATATCTACAATAATAATAATAATACTTGTCTTCCATAAAAAGCATTCGTTTTGAATTAGTAAAAAAAAATTGTTTTTTTTTTTCTGAAAAACTGCAGATATTTTTACGTCATTTTAAAGTACACCCTCTACGAGTATACCATCACATGTGGAACACGATATCTGATAAATATCCTCCCCGTCTTCTCTTGCAAATGGTCATCCTTTTGAGAAAATACAGCTACAGGAATAACAGCTCTGATATTATAGTATCTTTTTTTTTTTTTTTTTGGCTGCGCCTGGAGGTGCAGGAATCTTCAAAAGATACCAATGGCCCGTACCATTGGTTACGCCCGATTCATATATCTGACCTGATGATTCATAAGCGTCTGCCAGTATATGCCTACGGGCTAAACCTCACCCCCCAGAGAGGCACTATGAGAACCGGCCGCTCGTGCTCATAGTAGTAGGAAATTCGTTCCTCTCATTTTTTCGTTTTGTGGTGACTACGACTAAGTTGCCTTAACAAGTAGTTTACGCTTCTGTAGTGTTAATCGCGTTAGGTAGGTAGCTTTCCAGCGAAGGCACCTACTAATACCGTCATTACTTGCGGTTTTCCCTTACTGCGCCAGATCGTACGGTCTTGTTCTTTGTAGTCGGCGCTCGAAGTTTGTCACGTCCAGAGTACGGATTATTTCATTATTGCAATGATCATGAAGGCGAGTACGAAGTTTGTGAGCAAAGTTTGTTACTTCATCCCTCATGGTAGCAATTCCTAGATCTCTGTGAATATCTCTATTCCTTATATACCATGGAGCATTCACAATTACTCTTAGTGTTTTGTTTTGGAATGTTTGCAGAACAGTCATATTGCTTGGCTTGGTACAACCCCAAAGTTGTATACCGTATGTCCAAGATGGTTGTACAGAAGCAGTTTGTTGTATACGCTTAACTTCGAGTATCTCCCGAGTAGCCAGTACATTTCTCTAAGTCTGATTTCGAGCTCGTCGCGCTTCTTTTTAACATGTGGCTTCCACTTAAATTTTGCGTCTAGTGTCATTCCTAGATATTCTGCCTCGTTTGCGTACGGTATTTGTACCGAGTTAATGGAAACAGGTAAGTTGTTTATCTTTTTGTACGTAAAATTGACATGCGTTGACTTGGTGTCGTTAAGGACGATTCTCCAGGTCTTTGTCCACTCGCATACTTTGTTTAAAGCTCGTTGGAGTTTTCCAGTTGATGATTCGACTGACTCATCTGTTGCGAGGATAGCCGTGTCGTCTGCGAACGTTGCTACGACAGTCCCTTCATCTTGTGGTATATCTCTTGTGTAGAAGAGGAACAAGATTGGGCCGAGAACGCTTCCTTGCGGAACACCGGCATGGATTTCTTTGAATTTCGAATATTCTGCCCCATGTTTAACATGAAAGAGAAAGCGGTAGAGCATATCTTTTTCCCTTCTAGAGCTTTTTCCATTTCATTTGTAATTCGATACACCTGATCGATTGTGGAATGTTTAACCCGAAACTCGAATTGATGATCCGGGATCAATCGCCTTTCTTCAATTACTGGGTGCAATCTTTTTAGCAGAAGTTTCTCAAAGACTTTATATATTATCGGCAGAAGCGAAATGGGTCTATATGATTTCTTTTCGTTTGCACATTTCCCCGGTTTCGGAACCATTATTACTTCGGCGACTTTCCATTGCCTTGGAACATATAGAAGTCTCATTGAAGCATTTATAATGTAGAGTAACTTAACTAACGCTTTTTTCGGTAGCTCCTTCAAAACTTCGCCAGTGATTAAATCATATCCTGGAGCCTTGTTATTTTTCAGTTTTCTTATTGTCATTCGAAGTTCGGACAGGGATACAGTTTTTAATTTAAAGTTGTCGGGTGCCGTATATGCATTCTGATCTTCGATCAATGGTTGTCCATCGAATGGTTTGAACGTTTCCTCTAAATGTTCGGCAAATAATTCCGCTTTCTCTTTATCTCCTTTTGCCCATTCGCCGTTAGCTTTCCTTATTGGCGGCGAGTGTATTACGGGTTTCCTCATGGACTTCAAGGCTTTCCATAGAGAGTAGTTTGAACACTTATCAGCGGTCAAGCTCTCGAGGTAAGTAGAAGTCTCGCGATTTCTTAAGTCCTGCAGCACATTTTTTAGCTTGTTGCAAAGGTGGTTAAGATAAGTTTTATGCGGTGGCGCGCGGGATTATTGCCATCTCTTGCGCGCTCTTCTCTTTTCTCGTATGAGGTCTTCGATATCAGGCTAGTATTTGACTTTGTTGTTCCGTGTTGCTGTTTTTCGAAAAGGGGTATTTACCCATGCTGCGCACTGAATGGCTTCCACGAACTTGTCAATTTCGTCTTCTATTTCAAGTGGTGTCTTTAGCGGCACATTTAGAGCAATATTTTCCTTGCAGTCTTTTCTGAAAACGTCCCAATTTGTTTTGTTACTAGTTAACTTAGGCGGTCCTTCTTTTTTTGCTAGACTTCCACCGATTTTCAGAGTGACTGCTGAGTGGTCTGAGCATAAATCATAACATTCTTCTACTTCCGTTAAATTTTTGGTTAGCGCTTTTGCGATAAAGAAGTCGACGAGGTCAGGGATTTTATTATTGTCAGTTGGCCAATACGTTGGCTTTCCCGTCGAAAAAAATTCCAAACCACGTTTCATACTGGCTTTGTACAATAATCTGCCTTTCGTTGAATTACATCTTGAACCCCAGAAAGTGTATTTCGCGTTAAAGTCACCACCGATGATAAAATTAGGCCCGAGTGAGTCAAAGAGGCGAACGAGGTCATCGTCCACCAGCCTATATCCCGGAGGAAAGTAACACGATCCGATCTGGTAGTCTAAATGATTTATTTTTACGGAAACTGAGCTTATTTGCATAGAATCCAGTTCTACTTTTATGTTTTCGGAGTGCTTAATGTATTCTTTAATGTACGTAGAGGAACCGCCTCTCGCATTTTCCGAAGGATGATGCGCGTGATAATCACTGTAGCCTTTTATTCTGGGTCCAGGTCCTTTTTTTAAGTAGGTTTCCGATATCAGGCATATATCAATATCGTTTTTCCGTAAAAAGATTTCTAATGCCGTTTGCATTCCACGTTAGTATCTTTAGCAGCTGTTTCATATTCATGTTTTGTTGTTTGTCTTGCGAGGCTTGAACTCGAGCTTGCTCAATTTGTCGAAAATAACTTGATTAACCTTGGTTTGCTCCTCAAGTTTTTCCAATATCACAGTTAGTATTTGGCAGACCGGATCTGTTGTGGCTGACCTTGATGCGACTTGTGCGTACGATTTCGTACTTCCAGCCAGTGGCAGTTTTTCCGTTGGACTTGGACCAGCGACGTTCTCTTGAGCAATTTTTATATTTTCCTTTATCGGTCTCGTCCTTTTGACTGGCTTAACGGTCTTAGGCTTATCGATTTTAGGATCTTTTAAGTTTGGTTCCGGGTGTAGCGGTTTTTTTTAGAGTGTCGCGTCTTTTTTGAAGTTCTTTGGCGATTTCGCAACCTCGATAGTTCGCTGGGTGGTTTCCCATGCAATTCGCGCAGACCGCTGGGACCTGCTTGGTTATGTTGCACTCTTCCGAGAGATGTGTACCGGCACATTTTACGCACCGTGGTTCTTTCTGGCAGTAGGCCTGCGTATGGTTAAAGCCTTGGCATCGTTTACACTGAGGTATCGATCTCTTGCCCTTGCGCATGGGCTCGACTTTTACCTTGATGTTTAGAATGGTTTTCATTTTGAAGATTTCGTCCACATTCTCGGTCCTATCAAAGGTAAGCATAAAAAGTGGGAGACCGCGTTTGATGACATTATCTTTGTCTCCTTCCGTACGTTGCTTTTCTTTCTTGACAATATTCACGGCGTCAATAATTTTCAAGCCTTGGCTTTTCACGTCTTCCATAACGTCTTCTTTTGCGCACGACGGGTGAAGTCCCCTAACAAAGACTCGCAGTGGCTTTTCGTACTTATTCTCGTAAGTATACCATTGGATTTTCTCGGTGTTTAATTTTAGAGACAGTGCTCGGTAGGAGTCTGGGTCATCTACGTTGATTTTCCACTCGTTGTTTCGGCGCGAGGATATATTGTGTTTTGTCCTCAGCGTATTTTTGAGAAGATTACGAAGTTTACCATAGTCCGCTATCCCGACGACATTTATTGCGGGTGGAGGGCGATTTTTCGCTTGGGTTTTCGCCTTGTTTGATACGGCGGGCTTATCTTCCTTTTGTGAAACTTCGGGTGAAGTAACGGCCTTACGTTTTTTGCTAGGCCTTTTTTTGGAGGCCGGATTGGTTTCGTGGGCAAGTTCTTCCTCGTCCGTAAAATATTCACTCGCTGGACGGTTTGGCGTTGTATCGGGATTTTTCGGTACATGAATGTTCTTGAGATCCTCGTTTTCTTTTCGCAGAGCATCTACTTACTTTTTAAGCTCGTGGAAGAGTCGCTCCATTTCATTAAGTTTAGCTCGTAGTTCGTTGTTCTCTTTTACGAAGCATTTCGTTTTCACTAAGTCCTGGTTAGCCGGCGGACTACTTTTCCCGGAGATATTCGATGTAGGTGGTAGGATTTTCGCTTGTGAATCAGTTTTATGTTCACTTCCAACTTTACTGGTTTCAGTTCCAGATTTCTGTTTTTGTATCTTCGGAATACTTACAACTATAGCGCTATCTTTCGCCGAAAGGCTTTTTTGCGCTATCGCTTTTGGTGGAGTTCTCGGCGTGAGTGAACTCCTTCTGGTGTTTTGTTGGAGAAGCAATAAATGGTCCCCCCAGAATCCGTGGGACCGACCTCCGAGGAGGGTGGATTTTCCAGTTTACCTGGTCTGCCACCTGGGGTATTTATATCGTTTATTTTATTCATTGCCATATTTTGTAACTGTATTAGTTTTATTGGGTAGTACAGTTATTTCTACTCACAAACCCCCTGCTAGGAGGACCGGGTCATTTGTTTTTTTGTTTGCCAATTTTTCGAAGTTTTCGTCTCCGCTTTGTGGATTTTAGTCGCCTCTTACGACAGGTATGCCCACCTCGGGTATATTCTGTCCCCTACCCGAAGGGGTATAGTATCTTTGAGCGCTTGAATCGTTTATGAATCATTGGCGGACAAAAATGCAAAAAAAAAAACAAATTGGCAAAGAAAAAAGTCTAGCGGTGTGAAGTCTCCTAAACGCGAAAGCGTCTAGGAAATTGTTCGTGCAATAATGCGGTTGTGGATGTGAGCGACGTGGCTCAGTGGTGCGCGATCACTGAGCGAGAGGTTCAAAGTTTGAATCCAAAAAAACATAAAAATAAAAAATGTTCTCACGGTGCCACCTCTCGCGTATGTCTGCCAAACATTCAAGAGTAAAACTGTCATGAGAAGCTTCTCTCAATCAAAAAAATTGCCCTTCGGAAATGGCATAAAACTGTAGGTCTCAACCATTCGTGAGGCGCACAGGACGAGCGGCTGCGAGAAGCTAGGTCAGGACCTGCATTGGGGTGTTAGCACCAAAATATTATTATTATTAATAATGCAGTTGTTTCACGGCTTGTGTGGCTCGTAGCCCTATAAATAAACATCATTCAAGTCTAGTTCTTCAATGGCAAGCCAAACAAAATTGGTTAACAATGGTCGATAACACAATCCATTGATTGTGACGGTGGCACAAAAATCATACCAAACTGTCACTCGTTGTAGATGGAGAGATTGCCCAACAATCACTCTCGGGTTTTCAGTGCCCCAGATGCGACAGTTCTGTTTATTAACGAAGCCTTGCAGATGGATCTAACACCCAATTAGCGAATACACGGCGTTGCCCATGGTCCGCCGGATTCAATTCTTGAGTCAGTTGAACTTTGTAAGCATGCATTCCAAGATCTTTACGCAAAATACGTGTAGGCTGGTTGGGGATATTCCTAATTGCTACGAACGTCTATTAATGGACAAACCTGGGTTTTCAGTGACACTTTCAGTCACAACAGCAATGTTGTCGATTGACCTGGCTTTACGAGCATGAGTTGGAGTCTTCAACATTCATCACTAACCTAGCCGCTTGACTCAAATTTATTGATCAAAAAATCCTACAGACGAGGAGGTGCTTCATAGCGACCGACAATATTTCGAACTTTACGAAATATCTCCGCGAAATTTTCACCATTTTGTAGTGAATTTTCACAATTTTTATGCGGTATTGAGCCGCATAGTTTTTACTTGACAGCTTTATGTTTGAAAGGTCAAAACTGCCGCGAAATTTAAAATGAAAGCTCTTAATGGAAGATATAAGGATATTGGTTTCCTGAAAATGTACGATCTCGAGATTTTGATCAAATTTAACATTAGTATAATAGAGAAACTGAAAAAAAGTGGGTCTCTCAATTATGTCTGGTTGTCTGTCTGTCTGCACTCGTATATATGCCGTACATACGACCCAGTCATTTACTTTGTTTCTGATGGTCAACATTGCTTTGAAATGTAGCGGAGGTCATCCTCAACTTGCACACGCCATTCAAGATAATTTCTGTGTCTTCTGCCTCGAAGACTATCTGCACCTCAGTGTTCGTGTTCATCTGCTCGACATGATCCATTCACCTTAACTTATTTTTCGAAATTTGGTTGGTTTGTCACTTTAGAGTCGGTATTATGACATCGATTTGATTTTGTCAAATTTAAAATACAAGGCAAACTGTTTCGCAATTTAAACCGTTCCAATCAGCAAAAATTTATGTTTCCTGCCTGGGTGCACTTCTCATTAGTTCGTATGACAAGTTTCAAATTGTTCTCTCAAGTAGTTTCTTTACACGAATTTTTGCAGTAGACGTCTTGAGTGTTTTTCGTTAAAATGGATAAACTTGAATATCATGCGGTGATAAAATTCTTCGTTTTGGATGGGTTAACCCCAAAGGAAATTCATCCAAAGTTTACCAAAGTTTATGGAGACTCTGCTCCTTCCATGTCAACCATTAAAAAGTGGACAGCTAAATTTAAACGCGGTCCACGTGAAGGACGGCCAAGAACCGCAACCACACCCGGAACCATCGAAAAAGTGCATGATATCGTGTTTGACGATAGGCGAGTGAAGGTGAGTGCGATAGCTGTGGCTGTGTGTATATTGGAAGAGAGGGTACGAAACATTTTGCACAAAAACTTGGGGATGCGAAAGCTCTGCGCAAGATGTGTGCCGCATTTGCTGAATGTCGATCAAAAGCAAATGCGCAAACGATTTCGCGGCAATCTTTGGACCGATTCATAGGGATCCGACCGATTTTGTGCGGCGATTTGTCACCATGGATGAGACACGGGTCCACCGCTACACGCCAGAAACGAAACAGCAGTCGAAGCAGTGGGTGGAAGCCGGTGGTTCAGCGCCAAATAAAAAGAAGTTGGTCGCATCTGCCGGTAAGGTCATGGCCAGTGAGTTTTGGGATGCGAAAAGGATCCTGTTAATTGATTACCTTGAGAAAGGCAGAACAATTACAGGCGAATATTACTCCAACCTTCTTGACCAGCTGGATGCCAAAATTCGCGAGAAGAGGCCTTTCTTGAAGAAGAAAAAAGTCATCTTTAACCAGGACAATGTACCTGTACACAAAATGTGCGTTGTCGATGGGAAAACTGCGGGATTTGGGGTACGATTTGCTCGGTCATCCCCCCTATTCACCTGATTTGGCACCCTCAGACTTCCATCTGTTTCCAAACTTGAAGAAATTTGTTTCTGGGAAGCGCTTCGCATCCAATGCAGAAGTTGAGAGGGCCATAGATGAATATTTTCACAGCCTTCCAGACTCTCACTTCCGAGAAGGAATACTAATGTTGGAGAAACCCCGGACCAAGTATGTTGATGTCAAGGGAGATTATGTAGAAAAATAAAATCATTTTTTAACTGAAAATCGCACTCTTTCATTGTCAGGCCGAGAACTTTTCACTTTGCCCTCGTATAAGGTTTTATTTTGTAATCCATTTGTATTACAGACTTAAACAGAAAGCATTGAAAATAGGCAAGGGTGTTTAGAACCTAGCCCTATGAATTTAATACAAAATATTTGTTTCGAATTCGCAGATTTCATTGAACATACTTAGAACATACCTACTGAGACTATGCCAATACTATCACAAGTGTTGGGTACACCACTAAAAATAATCTGTCCGTTCAATTGACCTGCAATTATAGTTTGATAATAGAAAGCAACAGGTAATCTTGAACCCCTTCACAGTAAAACTCTATTGCACAGCAACTGAACTATTCAACAAATGACGAATGATCTTCGTACCAATAAATTTGAACAACATATTGTGATGAAAATTGTGTTCAAGATGTTACTCAGCAACATAATTTTAATGAGGATTGATTTGTGTGACAAATGACAAAAGCTGACCCCTCGTACAGTTTATTATAATTGAACTGATCATCACCACAAATTATCTTTGGGAGCTGATTGCCATTAAAACAAATTCTTATCACAACGGAACTAAATGATCTCTATGATAAATGATCTTCCATATGCGTCCTCAAATAAAATGATCAACGCGATTCCTGCTGTAATTAATTTTCTAAAAATGTAACATCAAATTCAACAGTCATCAGCTTCTGACCTTCACTACACAAATTTAACTGCAACACAACACACCAACTGCAACCTAACCTAAATGATGTTCACGACTTGTTACACTCACCTCAAGTAACCTTGCAGACATCTACGACTATCTCCAAAGTTCTATGAAAACTGATCCACATGACAGCTAATTTCCAACCAGAATTATTCTCAGTGACAACAAATTTTCTTTGTACAAGTATTAAGACAACTGATTGATGAAATAGTAGGTCGGCAGTTTTTAAAAGAGAACTTATCACTAATCCATGAAAAATTATCTCAATGACAGACAATTTGTACAAATAATCCCTTGAACGACAGATTTCGCACGACAATTCCCCGTTTGTTCAAAGTATGTGCTGCTCGGTATAAAACTAGACCTTTAATTATTCCCCCTTGCAGCACAATAAATAAGAACATCAGCTGCAAGACCTTGTCACATCTATCACATTTAATGTCATTTTTAGACGACTTTTTTGAGCCCGCAATATATATTTTGGATGAAGTTTATTCCAAAAATAGAAACTAAATGAACAGCATTAAAGTAAACGACTGGGTCGCACGTATTTGCACCTATATCTTGTTTTCCTGGAAGAACTATTTTTTTTTTTTTTAAAAAATCCTTTAAAATCAAAAAAAACAAATTTGACGTTCAATTCGAAAAAAGAAAATGGTGACAATTTTCCAAAACTTTGTATGCCATGACCTTGCATATATTAAATATTCTTCAGATATTAATTTTGAACAAAATTTTAAGAGCTATATCCGGTTAATAGTTATTTTTTAAGAACCAGTTAAGAAGTAAAGTACCGTTATACGTACTTTTAACGAACGTTTTGATGTGTCAAAATCGTTGGAGCAATTTTCGAGAAAATCCATTTTTTCCAAAATCGGCCGAAATCTTTTGAGACTGCTCTGCATAATAGACAGTGAGGTCTCTTAACAGTGCTTTTGGTACATATTAGGTTTGGCACGAAGGCTTGGAGTATAAATTGCAACTACTTCTGCCACGGCAACTCTTTCTAATCTTACGATCGCACGTCACCGAAAGACTTTTTCGTGTTAAGCACGGAAATGATTACTCTGACTTCAAGGAGATTGCGGCCGGAGTCGCACAAGGAAGTGCCCTTGGCCCGCTTCTACATATATGTACTCTACACGCGTGATAAACCGAAGGAAAGTAACTGCGTCGTCGCCACGTTTGCGGATGATACAGCTATATTGACAACGGGCGATACAATTGAAGCAGCAACTGAAAAGCTGCAACATGCTGTTGATAAAGCTCACGCTTGGACGAATTCTTGGCGTATTGTGCTGAACGAAAGCAAATCAACTCACGTCAACTTTATCTACAAACAAGTGGACGTATATTTAAACTCAGCTCAAATACCGTACGCGAACGAAGCAAAATATTTAGGAATGACTCTAGATGTTAAGCTTAAATGGAAATCGCACGTAAAAAAGAAACGCGATGAGCTCGAAAACAAATACCGACAAATGTACTGGCTACTCGGAAAACATTCGAATATTGATTGAGTTGGTCTACAACTATGGGGTTGTACCAGAAAAAGCAAAACTTTTACAAACTTTTGAAAACAAAGTTCTTAGAACGATCGTTAGCGCACCGTGGTACGTACGTGACGAAGATATTCATCGGGATCTGGGAATTCTCAGCGTCGTCGAAGAGATAACAAAATTCGCAAAAATTTTAGTAAAAATTTAACTCCTTCGAAAGAAAAATTCTTCATCGGACATTCGGTCGTGTGTGCGAAGAGGCTGAATGGAGAAGAAGAAGATATAACCGCGAACTCTATGAGAATGTACCAAAATGTGGATGTATCTCAAAAACCTAAGAGCCGATGACTGCAATGGCTCGGGCACATCAAGCGAATGGACAACAACGCTCCAGCGAAGAGGGTCTTCGAACCCTGAACCACCTTTCTCCTACCTATAAGCCAGACGATCGCGAATGCTATGAGGCTTGTTCTGCTGCACAGTCTCAAGAGGAGTCTATTCACGGGTCCGAGAGCCAGTAAAGTAATCAAGTTAAGTACATGCTTTCGACACCATATTAGTTAACTTTTATTCCCCCTAAAAATTAATGTCGCTATCGTCAAACTCAATGCAAGCCTTGCCTTATTTTTTATTGCACCTATAAGGGTAAGTATTGGTTTCCTGAAAATGTTCGATCTCGAGATTTATTTAAAATTCAAAAAAATGGGTCTCTCAGTTTTGTCTGTCTGCTTGTTTGACATTAGCACTGAGCACTGCGAACGACTCCTTCCGCAGCTATGAACCCTTTGTTTCATTTAACACCCCTCGACATTTTAGTAGCTAGTTCAGCTATTCCCCTTAAAGCTACTTCACAGTGGTCCAGCAAAGTATATGTTCCCTCAAAACATTAACTATTCCATACTCAAGTTAAATTTTGACAAAAACTTCCAAGTCACCATTCCTCCCAGAGCATTCTGGGAGTAAGATGGATTTACGGAAGATAAGTCGATACATTTTTTCACTCTGATAGGCTTAATTGAAGCCTCTCTTTCCGTCTCCCAAATCATTGTAGCATGTTCTAGTCGGAAATAATGGCAATAAAAGAAGTTTTACCTTGGCTAAAGAAAGACGTGATATGAACCCTTGGTATCAGTATCTTTTCAGACAGCCAAGCAGTAATCAAGTCCTTGGAATCGTCAAGTCCCTGGAATTCAAAAAACAGCCGATTGCCGATCGTCTCGTATAGAGATGGCGGAGCAGTTCAGTACTCACCTCTGTTGGGTGCCGGGAACAGGGACGTTTCAGGGAATTCCGAGTATAAGGCCGTCGAACTTGCCAGATATGGAACAGCAATACCCATTCTATGATCACTCAGGGTGGCTTATGGGTTACCTCATAACGACTACTGTAGAAGCTGCAGGGACGTTGAGGGAATAGAATCCATTCATCATCTCCTGTGTGACTGTCCAGCTCGGCCGGCAAAAGAAGCCGTGCTTTTGGCAGATACTTATTTTCAGTGCTGGATGTGCTAGGTAACATTGAGCTAAGAAAACTCCTGAGATTCATGCATTTACTCGTACTGGGTGGTTTAGCCTAGCGGTCGAAAATTGAAATTTTTAGGTTCCCAGGGTTCTAAATATTGGGCACAAAAGACTCCTAGTGGTCTAAGTGAGCTGTTGACAACCCCGTCAACAAGGGCACAAAGTTACCTAACCTAACCTAATACCCATTCTATCAGACAAAACTTAACTGGGTACACCAATCGATACATGCAAATTCAAATTAAAGCTGGATGCTATGGAGAAGACAAATTCTAGGTGGCAAAGTGCTACGTGTCTAGTGACAAAACAAATTTAAGTTGGATCTGAAACGTTCTAAGAATTTCATTTTTCTCAATAGATTGCAATCAGCTGTAATTAGTGTCACTGTCTAATAGGCAAGCATGCACAAGGTCAACACGGTCTCCTCCTGACAGAAATTTTTATGAAGAAAACACAAATAAGCAAACAAAGGAGGCAGAGAAAATCAATTGACAAATTACCTCATCGCTGAGATCGGTGATGAGGAGTGCAGAGCACAAGATATGTGGGATTCCCTACAGCAATCTTGCTTGGAGAGAACCAAATCACAGCTTGGAACGTCGAAAGGCCCCTGCCAACACGCCAAAGAAATATGGTGGTGGACAGATTAAGCTAAAGTAGTGATACGGGAAAAGAAATCTGCTTCCAAGGCTTGATCAAAGTGCTCTTCTACTAATAGAGATAGAAAAGCTGGCCTTGACCTTATTGCAAAGGTCTCGCGAAGAAGAAGTGCGCCCAATTTCAAGCAGAATGTATGGAAGGCCTCTATCGGGAATTGGAGGAAATGTCGTCTTCGGGGTCTGATAGGAACCAGGCTATCCAGAAGCTTCGACAAAACAACTTGAACAAGGGAACAACTATCTTCAAAATAGGCGCCCAGAGAAGAAGAAATGCTCAGGAGATTCGTTCCTCAAAGTTCATTAACAATGCCAGGTTCTTGTGGACTACAAAATTCTCCACAGATGGCGACAGTATTGTGAAAGACTTCTTTACGAACAGTTTCCCCGGGTATACTTTTGAAGAGCCGTTCCTATCCATAACGAAGTATCAAACATTACTGTCGAAGAAGTTAGGAATGCGGTCAAATACTCCAAAAAAAAGAAAAGCGGTTGGGCCAGACGAGGTACCCTCCGAGTTCTGGAAAAAGATTTGAGACATCGGATCCAGATGGTTCATGATTCTTATCTTCAAACTTATAAGCGGTGATCCAATGCCTAATCAGTGGAGGGAAAGTTATCTTCTTCCTTTGCACCAAGGAAAGGGCGATACGCGAAACCGCGATAACTACCGTTCTGTCAAGCTGATGTCACATACCATGCCGACTGCGGAAAATAATACGGCTATCTGACGACCAGTGCGGGTTTGTCTCGGGTAAAACAACAACAGATGCAATACAAAGTATAAGGATCATAATGGAAAAACATCGTGATTCCTTAAAGGACTTGCATATGGTGTTGGTTGATTTTGAAAAAGCCTTTGATAAACAACCAAGAGATCTCTTATGGGTGGCGCTAAGACAAAAAGGAGTTCCAGAAACCTACGTGTGCGCATGATCATGGACATGTATGAGGGAGTAAGGGCAAGAGTAAGATGTCCCGCAGGAGTCACCGAAGAGTTCGCAATCAAAGTCGGTGTACACCAGGGAAGCGTCCTCAGTCCTTTGCTATTTATTGCAGTCCTTGATTGTCTGCTTAAAGGAAAAATAACGGACCTGAAAGTGCATCAGTTATTCTTTGCTGGCCATGGAACTATCGTAAGTGAAGATCAAAAGTCTCTGCAACGAGCACTTGATGTGTGGGTGGATGTTTTGGAGGTAAATGGGTTCTCTGATCCACACCGGCCTATTCCAGACTTCTACTTGAATGGAAAAATGATTCCCAAGTTCGAAAAGTTAAAATATCTGAGATCTATGATCAATAGCGAAACAACTTGTGATGATGACATCAATCATCGCATAAGCGTAGTGTGGATGAAGTGGCGGGAAAACTCCGCAATCTTCTGTGACCGAAAAATGTCCCCTAAGCTGAAAGGAAGGCTGAACACCGCAGTTGTACGTCCGGCGCTCACATACGGTTCACAATGCTGGACAATGTACAAAAAGTATGAGGGCAAATTAACGGCAGCTGAGATGAAGATGCTTCGCATGACAGTACTCCTTGAGCTTGATAGAATAAGAAGTTCGAAGATTTGAGGAAGCCTTCATGTTGACCGGCTCTGTTGGTATTGTCATATTCAAAGGAGAGATCCTTCGAACCCCGTCAAAAAGGCAATATCAATCAACGTTCCTACACAATCGCCCAAAAAAGCAGACCAAAGAACAACTGGGTCACACAAATACAAAAACACCAGCATTTGATTGGCCTCAGTGACGAAGTGATACGGAATCGAGAAGCCTGCCGGTACTTCCTGAGGTCAAACCGGCAAATCTCAAAGGCGGACCATTAGGGATGCGGGGTTGTGATCCTTCTACTCCAGATTATAACCTCGCCGTAAGGAAAAGGAGAAGAAGGAGGTAAAGAAGGTTTGGTGTATTTTCGAATGATTTCTGTAAAAGCTGTATAGACGAGGGGCAGGAGGAAACTAATTTTCCCCCTCTTTGCACCTGCCCAGCTCTCTCCCAAAGAAAGATGCTCCACTTAGGGGCCTTCGGTTTCAACGACCTTAACGATATGAGTAAGGTAGACATTAGGAAACCCCTACGCTCCATTTTTTTTTTTTTTTTTTTTTATAATTTGCACGTGTTAAAGGGGATATGAATACCCTTATACTAATTTTTAGAACACGTGCGTTTTGTGGAAAGGGGAAGAGACAGAGAGAAAGACATAGTGGTGTAGTTTGAAACTCAGGTGGTATTAAGTTTCTGTAAACTCCAAGGGTGGCTGTTCAGATAATTTTGTTTGTTTTCGCTATTATTGTCGTTGCTTATGATTCACAGTATTTTTTTCCGTCCTCCTGATGTCATCATCACGATCAAGATGCATTTTAGCCATATGACCACCCTACTGCCAGTGTTATGCCTTCACAGTAGAGTTGACTTAGCTTTTCGTAAGTGATCGACTTTTTTATTTATTTCATGCGAAATAAATAGATGATTTTTGATATCAGGATTCGAACCGTGAGTCAACAGCGTGACAAGCGATGATGTTACCACTACACCACGGCCAAATGATTCAATGAGCAGGCAAGTGACCGTTTCCCCAAATCTATGTGGTATCACAACGGACCTATTACTGGTCTAAGTGTGTCGGTTTTCAGCTGCCAGCCACTTTAGATTTAGATTTATTGAATAATTAATTAGCTTACACATTAAGATACATAAGATTATCTTATAAACTAGTGCAAGATCTAAGCGGTTTAATAATGTGAATGAAAAGGTAATAAAAGTAGATAAAGAAAAAGAAAGAAAAACAAAAGATACTTTATAAAGAAAAAAAAAATGCAACTATAAAAGTATAAAAGTAATAAATAACAAAAAAAAAATAAAAAAAAAAATAAAAAATTAAGTTTAATTAAGTTTAATTATGATCATTGGCCATACACAACAAAAGTTGTGTTTTGAAGTCTCTTGCGTTTCTACTTCTTCTCAGTTCTAATGGCAGGGAGTTCCACAAGCGAGTGGTATGAACGAAAAATTGGCGCTTAGATGTTAGGCAGGAATACCTCGGTTTGTTGGAGAGGTAGTCTGGTTGACGCGTTTGCATGATTTCGAAAATGCAAGTTAAAGGAAAGTATTTTAGTTGTTGTCAAAAGAGCAGCCAAGTATAGCTTTAGAGTGAGCGGATATGTGATGGTACCTTCCGATGTTATAGATGTATCGAGCGATATTGTTGTAGACCACATTGAGCATTCTTCTGCTGATGTAGCCGACATTACAGAAGACTTCGCAACCATAGAACGAAATAGGCAGAAAAATGTTTTTTGCGAGAAGCAGCTTAGTTTTTGTTGGTGTGTAGGACTGTGTAGCCCAAATAACTCGCAGGACGCCGTAAATCTTTCCGATAGTTATGTTGATGTGGTCATCCCATGTTAGGGTACGATTGAAAGTTAGTCCTACATTTTTAGCGGAATTAACATATTCTATATTTGATTGACCTAATTTCATAGGAGGGAAAACATTCAAGTCCAGCAAGTATCGATGGATGACAAGAGTTTTAGACTTATTTGGATTAAGGCAAGGGTGATTAGCCTGCGCCCAGACTAAGATATTTTGAAGGTCATCATTCATTTTGACTGCAGTTAACTCTATTGACCGAAAAGGACATGTTATAAATAATTGCACATCATCGGCATACATATGAACGGAGCAGTGTGTAACAACATTGGGCAACTCATTGATATAGATTGAAAAAAGAAAGAAGTCCAAGTATAGATCCTTGTGGAACACCATTTGTCATGGGTAGCAAACGCGACATACGATCATTTACAACCACAGATTGCTGTCTACCAACAAGGTAGGAGCGAATCAGCTTTGCAGATTGGCAAGAGAAATTGAAATCGTTAATTAATTTCGTACATAAAATTGAGTGGTTGACAGTGTCGAAAGCTTTGGAAAAGTCAAGGAGACTTAAGAGCGTTAGTTCCTTATTATCCAAACCTTTCCTAATTTCGTCGAATAACAGTGCTGTCTTACAACTACGTTTGGATCGGAAACCTGATTGTCTAGAACTCAAGAGATGTTTATGGGTTTGTAGTCGGATAAATTGCAATAACGTTTTTCAGGTAATGGGACTATTTTTGCTTTTTTACATTCCGTAGGAAAAACAGAGGTAGTGAGAATAGTGTTGAAAATATGAGAGATATACGGTAAGATGATCGGAAGTGATAATTTAATGAATTTAGCATTTAGTCCATCGAGTCTAGTTGCATTCGATTTTACTCCCAACAACGCCTCAACGACATCTGAGTCCGAAAATCTGTGAAAGTATAATCTACTCCTGTTACTAACTTCTGTAGTTGGTTCCTCAACATCCAGATCTTCAAGAGGGTGATATGAGAATGGAAATGATGTGCAGATAGCGTTGAGTGAATCACAGTCAATATCCTCCGGGGGCTTAAGTTGTTGCTTGCCAATACCCATTTGTCGCAAATTTTTCCAAAGATTTTTGCCTGAAGTTGACGGATTAAGTTTACTTCCATAGAATCGTTTTTTTGCAGCTCTTATTTCACGGACCACACTATTCCGAAGTTTGCGATAAATTTCATGAAGATGTTCAAGTTTGCATCGTTTCCAGCGATGGTACGCAACGTCTCTATCTATCATTAGCTTTAGTATGTTACTGCTCATCCAGGAAGGTGAGGTATTTTTAATGAGCTTAGTTTTAATCCTGACATGCTTCTCGAAGAGCTAGTTCATTTCCTGTTGAAAGAAAGCAACTTGCTCATCCACACATGACACATTAAAAAGACTGTTCCAATCAGAGTTTTGCAAATCAAATAGTAGTTGCTCACGATTAATATTATTAAAGTCTCTATACTGGAAAATAATTTCAGCTAATTGGTTTGCGGAATCAAGAGTGAGGTATAGTAAGTCATGTTTATCATTAGAGGGATGTGTAGGTATAGAAGTGTTAACCGCTCTAAGGTTTAAAGCTGTCATATTATTCACTAGGTTCTCAGATCTGCTAACGTCAAGCAAATTGCAATTTAGATCGCCGCTGAGGATAATATGGGGCGTATAGCAAGACAACTGCTAAATGATATTAATGAGTGGAGCTATGTTTATACTGTAGCGTAGTCTGTAAGCTGTACATAGTAATATATTTTCAGTGCTACACAAAACATTTCAGCATCCGATTTGCAGATCAGTTGGTAAAAAATATTTAAAAAAAAAAAAAATGTGTACGTTGACGTTGGCAACCCTCAAACTGACAGACTTCTACCTAACCTAACCATAGTAAACCAATATTGGTTGAAATCTAGAGGTCGAATTTTTTCACGAAACCATTACTTGACATTATACCCGTAGGTGCAGTAAAAGCGCTTTTTTGTTAATTATTCTTCTTTCCACTGAAAAAACGGCAGAATTCTAAAAAAAACTTTTTGGTCTTCTATGTGGCCTAATTTGTGGGAACCCTCCTGTCTTTATTAGCTTTGAGAATAATTAATTAATTGTACCGATTTTATTCATTACTCCCAAGTCAAAGTTTTTGGAAAACATCGTAAAGAAGATGAACTTTGGTATTGCATGTATTATACATATCTTCCCAAGTTCTCGGTGAGAGAGATGTCTTCCTTCTTTAATGGAATGGATGGAAGAAGTGATTTTTTTTTTGCAGCAAATCTGGGATTTCCCTGTAATGGCTTCTGGCAACGCTAATTGTATAGTAACCCGAATTCTGAACGATATATAAATTGTTATAGCATAAAGACAGCGCAACCTTTGACTAAGCCAGCTAAAGGGTAACAAGAAGACAAAGTTTCAATTACATGCACAGCACACTCCGACAAATAGATTTCTCGAAAATAATGATAATCATCTATTTTTGCTCGCAAACAAAAGCAAAGAGAATTCATGGAAATTGTTTGAAAAAAACAAACAGACATAATTTCAGCTTGAAGTGGGCTCAATAAACTGGCTCGGGGTGGGCTAGATACGAGTACACCCACCTAAAAAGCATATTTTCTTTTAACACACTCACCTCAACATTCTTTTGCGTTGTTGTAAAAATTCATCTCATTTTTCTAACTCACACTCCTAAGAACATATGTATGCAAATTAGACCTATGATGGAAAACTTTGTCATAATGCCAACAGTAATTAACCCAAGGTTGACAGATACAATGTAATTAGTCAAACTCAGACATATTTTCGTTCGGAATACTTTTGCTTCAACTTGCACGAAACTCATTAAAACATCTTTAGGATATGGAAATGGGCGAAATGGCAAAACAAAAGAGAGAACTTTTTTTCCGAAAAAAAAGAACATGCGCATATTTATCGGTAAATAATAAAACAACATTTGTATGATTCTATTCCTTTTATTTGAGAGCTTAATTCTAAAGAAGTCGTTAAGGTAATTGCTTTGCCGACGTACGATTGCGGGTCGGGATTTGTATTGTGATGTAGGCGGTTTTAAATTAAAGAAATCTAGTAAGCCGTACTTTTTTCATGACTACCCTTAGGCTAATACTTTCAATAGACATCGGATCCCAATAAACATCATTAGGGGATTGAGCATTGGGGAAAATGAATAAGAAAAACAGGTTAAGTGAACATGCTGTCATGAACTTACCATATCGAGGATCGCTCTTAAAAGCCTGGTTTAGATATCCATCAAGTAAGGTCGCAACAATGGTATGGGATACGAAAGAAGGCTTTAATAGAGCATGTACCTTTGCACAGGACGTAGTACGGGGGTACAGGGGCTAGCGGTCGATGAAGCACTGTGGCATGTAAAAGCTAATGCTCACAATATCTTCCGCGACAACAGGGATACTAACAAAGAGGTAAGTATCTTTTAAACTAATGAACTAATGCATATGCGAAGAACAGGTATTGCTTTTCACTTCTGTGGCCGAGACGGCTAGTGGGCTGCGTTAACGAATCCGAACACAATCTTTTGATCGGCTGATATGAAAAAAAGAGATACAAGTAGATTTGTGACGAATTCGTGAGTATGTGCGACTCCTAAATTATCTTTTCTCTGGAAATATGAAGGTTGAAAAAACAGTCTGAAATGCGACCAATAACTGGAATATAGAACTGGAACATCCTGCAGAGATTTCTAGTGAAGCACCAAGAGCCGCCTTTGCTTTTAATAGCAATATTAAATCTACAAACTGTTCAGGGGATTCCCTGTCATAATGGAAAAATGTGACAAAACTTAGGTAAAGCTAAGCGGAAAGAAGACTGCTAAAGCTACACAGCGATACTCGATACTTACATTGGAAAAAAAAAAAAAAATCAGGAAAGCTCAAAGACATCTTTGTATATTTATTGTTAAGTACAGGCCATCCATGTATAGCATAGCAAGAGCAAAACAAGCAAACTTTTAAAGAAGACCTAGGCTACTTGGGGAGCACGTAGATGAGTTACAACCTTTTTTTTTATAATCTGCGTGCGCCAAAGTGGTTATGAATACCCTTAAACTGTTTCAGAGCACGGTCGTTAGGGAAAGGGGGAAGAGAAACAGAGGAGGAGCCTGAGCACGTTGGTTTTAAATGTTTGAAGTTTGTAGTGATGGAGAATTACAAAGCCTGGTAGATCATTCCACATTCGCGTCGTTCGGCTTATAAACGAATCCTTATATTTCACAGCACGACCGAAGTTGGGCTTAAAGGTGAACTTATGTGCATTCGAAACATGATGCGTATTGCGGGTGAAATTTTGAAGGGGAGGAATGTAACTAGCTATTTCGCTGGAGCATTTTTAATAAAAAAAAAGATGTGTCTATCGCCTGTAAGTTTTAACGCGCGTTTCTGTACCCTCTAATGATTGTGCAGAACGGTCTTGGGTGCACCAGACCAGATGTGAATGTTATAATCCAGCTTAGGGCGGATGAATGCCTTATAAATTGAGGCCAGATCAGACGGGGTAAAATATTTCTTGCACTATTTAAGGAATCGTAGACATTTTGCAGCATTTTTGGCGACCTCGAATATGTGATCGTTCCATCGAAGATGGTTATTCATACACATACCGGGAATGGCAAGTCTTTCGGTTTCAATGATGCAAGTACCATCCATGGGTAATGGTTAAGAGTTTTGATTTCGCTTGAAAGACACAAGACAGCATTGTGTTTTGGAAGCATTAAATTCCACTCTGTTGGTTGAATCGCATTTGATTGTACTGTCCAGGTCGGAATTTAATGTGTTTCACATACGTTGCTGTTCCCCTTCTACGGCGGAAGAGCAACGACGTGAGTTAGGGAACGAATATGAAAAACTACTGTAATCAGCGATTGGAATAGAAATTGCAGACAAGAGATCATTTAAAAAATAAGAAAGAGAGTCGGAGACAAAACAGAGCCTTGGGGAACACCAGCATTTATTTTAAATTGCAGACTTGAAGCCGTCCAAGACAACTTATATTGAATGCCCCGAAAGGTAATTTTGAATCCATTGAAGATACTTATCTTCAGAGCCTAATGCCAAACTCTGTCAAATGCCTTTGAAATATCAAGCGCAATCATCTTAGTCTCGCCGAAGTGATGGAGAGATTGGTTCCATTTCTCAGTGAGATATGCCATCAAATCATCAGTGGACCTGTTGCTAGGAAAACCATACTGCTGGTCATAAGGAGTTTTCGTGAATCTAGATATTTCATAATCTGACGATTTATCAGCGTTTCCATAATCTTGCGACTACGCAATGTGTCGGTAATTGGACGGGGTGGAAGATTCGCCTTTTTTAGGGACGGGCTGGACAAATGCTTTTTTCTATCTGCTCGGAAAGAGCCCTGAAGAGTATAATAGACAGAAAAACTTACGCAGAGGTTTTGCCAGCGTGGAAGAACACCTCTTCAAAACTATGGGGACCAGCGTATTTCTGTATGTTAAGACCTTTGAGTACCTAAATACAGGTGGAGACACAGCATTATCTGGGAGCGTGGAGTTGGGTGCAAAGTGAGCAGCAAGCAGATTGGCTTTGTCTAAGGAGCTGACAGCTGGAATGCCATTGAAAATGAGCGTTGGGATGGCAGACGAGGCAGAATTTTTAATATTTTGACGAATGACCAAATATTTTTACTACCTTTGGGACATTGTAGGATTTTTTGCCTCAATTTTTGGTCATGTAAGAATTTTACACGTTGAATATGGGCATTGCAGTCTTTTCTGGCTTGTTTAAACTTCTTTCGGTTTTCCTCAGATTTGTTGGCTTTATAAGACCAAAAGCTTACTTCTTTCAACCTGTTAGCCTCTCTACAGCTCTGGTCAAACCACGAGTTTGCCTTAGGTTTAATGTTCCTTATTCTGTTAGGAATAAAGTCATTCATACCTAAGAGGATAGGGTCGGTGATCATATCACCTGCCGCATCCACATCGCTATCGAGGAAGTATAGCGACCAGTTAAAGCTCCTAAAGAAACTATTAAAGCCGCTCCAGTTGGCTTTCTCGTATTGCCATACTTTCTTTTAGGTGTTTTTATATTTAACTGAATGATCGGAGTACGAGAATTTAGATGATACTATATTATGGTCAGATCTTAAAACATCAATAGTGTATTTGTCAGGGTGCGAAGTAAGAAACAAGTCCAGAGTGTTTGGCGGAATGACTTTAAATGTCCGGTATACGTGTAGGCTCATTTACACGCTGAGTCAAATTGTTTACCTCAGCGAAAAGTTCAACATACATACCTTCCTTCGGGTGTTGTCTGGCCAGAATGATGAAGCCAATTCGAATTGTGTATATTGGAATCGCCCGCAATGACGAATTGAGTATGAGGATACAAGGAGACAATTCGATTGATGGAATCGGACAGCACATCAAATTCGTCAAAAGTTGAGTCGCTGTCCGCACTAGGGCTTCTGTAAATAAAGCAGTAGGGAATTATTTTTCCTGGTTGGAACAGTGGCCATACTGTGGTCGAACTTATTAAGCGATATCACTACGGACATAAATGGCGGGGCCACGGTGGGCAAAGAATAATGACACTAAGTTAAGGGTGGGCGTGGTGCAGTGGTATCATCACTTGTCACGCTTTTGGTTCACAGTTCAAATCCTGATGTCAAGAATCAGCTATTTGTTTAGCATGAAATAAATAAAAAAGTCGATCAATTGCGCAAGCTAAGTCAACTCTACTGCAAAGGCATAGCACTGGTAGTAGAGTGGTCATATGGCTGAAAATGCAACTTGATCGTGATGATGACATCATGTGGACGGAGAAAAATACTGTGAATGATGAGTAATGACAAAAAAGCAAAACAAACAATCTCCCCAGTTATCTGGACGCCACCCTTGGAGTTTACAGAAACTTAATACCATCTGAGTTTCAAACCACTACACTAAAATGTTTCTTTCTCTCCCTCCCTCTTCTTTATAACGCCCGTGTCTTGTAATAGTATAAGAGTATTCATATCCTCTTTGGCGTGCGCAAATTATAAAAAAAAAAAAAATTATATATCCAGGCAGTTTCAAATCGGAAGGTTCTTCTACTACCTGTGTTTCGCTAAGAGCCAAAACAGATGGTTTATGAGAATGGGCGTGGGCGTATATGTCGAAGAAATTCGTTCGAAGCCCACGAAAGTTGGTAAAATCAATCCTAAATTCCCTCATTACTACAATATAGAAACAGAAGAAGACTAAGCGGAGCTGTGAAGTGTAGATCTAAACAATAGTTTCCCAAAACAAAGATGGAAAAACACCGGCACTGATTTATTTATTTATTAATTTTTTTTTTTCACAGCACTCTACGGCAATTTATTGGGCGCGCGCGATCGGTTTTTTTTTTTTAATTTTTTTTTTTTAAATTTTTTTTTTATTTTTTTATTTTTTTAATTCGTAAGTTGACGAAGCAAACACGTGCGCGCGACGACTGGCTTCCTGATCGCCTACAACTTATAATAACTTTTCTGTAAAGTTGAGATATCGCGAAAAGCCAAAGCCGGATACCCTGCACTAGAGAGACCTTCTTTGTCGAACTTAACGAGATTTCGGGGAACATTACTGGAAAGATGTACATGCAAGATACATTACTACTTCAACCATCTTTTAGGCACTGATTCGAAATAGAATAAGCTGTCTAAGAACCTATCAGATAGACGATACTTATTTTTCTAAGCGAAATTAACTTGATTGGCGTTTTTTATCTGAGAATAAACTCGGTCGTACTTTCAGACTAGAAGTGCTAGAGGTTTTCTACTACTCTACACTCTTATTGGTCGAAGGAATTGTGGATTGCATAGACAGCACAAATTCGTTACCAAGCAATTGATGTTATTTTATGAGTCTTGGCGACGTCTATAAACGATTTCGCTTCGCGTGCATAAAAAAGCTATCTAAATGAATTTGGTTATTGAATATTCTCATTTGCTTTCTGCTAATCCATTTAAAGTTTATTGGTAAATGATATTGCTGGTCTCTTATTCTAGGGATGACACCACCCGGTATATCCAAGATAACGTCTGTAATTGGTTTTAAACTCTATCGTATAACATTTCTCATTTGAATAACAACTTGGAATGAAAATTTCGGAAACAAAATTTAACGGACAAAAACTTTCTGTCAGTTTTCTTAATTCAATTCAAGTACACTTAATTTACCATTCAGCTCTCCAGTGAAGAATTTTTTTTTTATGTCTTTTTTTTAATAAAAAAAAGCAATGATATACGTATAGATAGGTATACTTAATTTCCGTTTCTGTGAGAAATTTATACAACATAATATTAAAACTGAAATCTGAATATCTCATCCAGCTCGCTTCTGCCCTGTTAGTGTCAAGGCAAGTGCTTTCAGATTAAGAGCATCCCCAGCATTTCATTTAACGAACAACTGAATGAATCCATTGTGTGCATTCTGCCAGAGAATACCGAGCAACAACAAATGACAGAAGTAATTTTCACATCCTTTAGCATGTTTTGTATAAAAAATAAAAAATAGATATCTATAAATATATCTGATGGATATATATTTAGTATGAAGTGTGCACGCACCCTTCGTTCCTCTCACTTTTTTTTTTAAACACAAATGGCAGCCATTCAACCTCAATGAGGCAGAAGTAATTGATTTATATGTGCTTTGGAAATTCCATACCTCATCCTAGGGAGACAAATACAAGTGCATAGGGGTGTAGGTGTATACATATGTGTGCGTGGGGGGAATAAGCAGATTACTTTTAACTCATGCGAAAATGTCAGCCATAAAAATGTAGAAAGCCTCCCAAAAGAAAACAAAAAATTGAAAAAAACCCAGATCAGCAAAAATTTGTCACCTGAAGTCGACACGAAAATCGAGTATTTTCTCTAGAAATAACGAGCATAAAGTGCACAGCTGTATTTTCAAATTAAATCATTCAAGTGTGATAAAAGAAATATCGACAGGATTTTAGAAGCTGGTGTGGACATTTAAAATTAATGTATTTCCTTCAGTAAAGAAATCCGGGTTGGGAGTTTAAGAAATATATTAAAGCTTCTTCTACAGCTACAGGTGGCGCAAAAGTCATCACCCTAACGGAAGATGCTCTCATTTTAGCAAATGGCGTCTTATGTCATTGCGACTTTGACATTTGTGAAGCAAACAGAAGCAGAATACAAGTAGATAAGCCATGCATTTCTATACTCTTCAAAAACGCGGAATAATTCTGCCAATGTTTTTAACAAATAATCGGTCGGTGGTTGTGGCTCAATGTGAATTTTGTCGTCGATTCTCTGTTCGGGTGGCATCAACTGGGCAAACACTGCAGCGTTCAGAGACTGACCCAACACGGAATTTTGGTGAATGACTTGAAGATATACCCGTAGAAAGTGCAAACAGTGCATCAGCTATTACCTGCAGACCGCCAATTGCGTGTAAATTACAGCCAAGCCCTCCTAAACCGCGACCGCGATGAGGATGATTTTCCATTGAAAAGAGAGAGCGACGAGAAGCATTTTTACCTATTTCACTTTAAGCTATAAAACTATCGCTTCTGAAAATCCGCGTGTAATATACGAAGAGCGATTAAGTCGTCTCAAAGTCACTGATTGGTGCGGCGTTTACGAAGGAGAGGTGATTGGCCCATATTTTTTCGAGGACGACGTCGGCAACACCGATACAACACTGAGCGCTACAGAACCATGATCAACGACTTCTTACTACGCAAATTGACGAATTGAGTTTGGAGGATATGTAGTTCCTTAGGACGGTGCAACACACACAGCATGATCAACAGTGGACATTCTACAGCAAGTGTTTCGCTGCCGCTTAATCTCTCGTTTTGGCGATTTGAACTGGGTTTGAGCTGGGTTTCTTTGGGTTTTTTTTGTAATCACGGGTCTATACGAACAAGCCATAGACCTTCGCGGCCCTAAAGGAGAACATTAGACAAGAAGTGGAGAATTTCGCCAGAAGTGTTGAGAAGTCATGGAAAATGCTGTGGAACGAGCCCGAATGTGCATCAACTCGTACTCGAGTAGCATAACTGAATTTAGTGAACTTAATTCGAAAAGCATATACGTACATCAACGAAATGGTGTCACCGTCAACCATTCACAGAAAGATGCGACATATTTTACACAAAGCAATAGTGCTTATAAGGCTGAGATGCGACAACAAATGAATGTGTCAGTTGTAAAATTAAAGCAAGAAATTCAGACCCTATGGTATTCGACATTTTTGATGATAATGATGTTTAATGAAAAAGTCCCCTAATACACCTATCATTATTGGAAGCAATCTCCAAGCGACTGTATGTTTTAGAATTAAATAAGACTGCAACAAAAGCTACATTTTTAGACCCAAGGTTCGAACTGGATTGCAGCAAGGCTTCTCAATTGGTGACAGATGAGTTGAGTTATTTTATACAAAATGGTAGTAGTCAGAATTGGGATGAATAAACTTTAAACTCAATAGAGGCAGAGACCATATGTGCCTACAATACTACGCAACGCAGAGAAACGAATTATGGGAACATACACCATTTTCATCAGCAACAATGTTAGTAAAACAATATCTCGAACTACCATACTTAGATAGAAAAGAAGATCCATTGAAGTTCCGGTATCAGAGAAAAGTATGTTTCCTTGGTTATACAAACTTGTAAGGAAATATTTATGTATGCCAGCGACATCAGTCCCTACTGAAAGGGTGTTCTGTAAAGCAGGTTTAACCTGCAACCAAAAAAAGAATAGACTTGACCAAAAGAAGTTGGATGAAATAATTTTCTTGAATAGTTTCTAAACCTCCCCTTTCCATAAGTTAGAGGTTAATTTATTATATACCTATTTTCAAGTGATCAATTTATGAGTTTGTATAATTTCGTTAAAAATTTACTTGGGGAACACGATTAGTTAGAAGTGGAACATTTAAGGACAGAACTTGACCCAAACATATTTATACATACAGGGTGGCTGACATGAACTGTTACTAATTCAAATAGCTTTGAATCCAAAGAAAAATTGTTGGAAATTTATTCAAATTCAAGGAATTAATTAATATTTTCAATATTGCCTCCTTTGGCACGAACAATTTCCTTGAGACGGTCAATAGATTTATCGCACGCTGCAGGCAAGTGTGTCTGTGCGATGCGCTTCCATTTTCCCGCCGAAGCGCTAACTTGAGCGCGTTCATTCTTTGGTATTTTTTAGGACCTTCAAAATGCCCCAGGAGAGAATTCGAATTCGCATCGGGAGAATTTGATAGCCATTTTGTCGAGGAAATGAAATGCAGAACGTTTTTTCGCAGCCATTCTTGATTTTCTCGGGCTTTGTGGGAAGTCCTGTTGGAATGTCCAGGGTCTTTGGCCGAAATGTTTGCATGCCTATGGCTTCAACACAGCTTCCAAGAAAGTTTCACGATAAACTATCGCGTTTATCTTAAAGCCACGGTCCAAAAATACGAGCGGAGACCGGCCATCGGCAGTCACTGCGGGCCAAACGATCAAAAACGGTGGCGCTTGCTTCCTGGTAGCCATTCTTTGGTCGAAATTATCGTATGACCTCTCTGGCAGGCAAACTCTATAATTTTGCTTGTCGACAAGTTGCTCAATTGGAAATGGTGCTTCATCAGAGAAGACGACATTTGGCAATTGGGAACTTGCTCTTTCCACTCTAAGTTTTTTTAGTCAGGTGAATTTTAAGGCCTTGAGTCCGAGCTTATTTTTCAAAATATGTTGCATCCATTTTTTTGGATATGTTTAGCTCAGAAGCCAGTTTTCTTCCGCTACGCTGAGGATTTTGTTCGAATCTGGCCTTCACACTCTGAATCATTGTTGACGATGTTGATCGATGTCTTTTTCGAACCACCTCCACAGCGATTTGCAATGCTACCAGTTTCGTTGTAATGCGATATGGTGCGATACACAAACATTGTATTCAGTTTCAAATGTTTCAGCTCATGAACAATAGCTGGTTGTGATTTTCTAGCCAAAAAAAGGGCAATAACACTATTACTTTTTAATTCCATTGTGGATAGAACAAAAATTAAACACGCAATAAAAAAAAAAAAACTTACACACGCTTGTCAACAATGAAATGGATTAACAACTGTCAAATTTCCAGAGTGCTGTCATTCGTAATTTGGCAGACACAGCGACGTGAAGTTGATAACAGTTCATGTTGTATTGTTGAATTAAATTTGTTATGGAAATTGGAAGAGGAAGAATGTTTTACAGTTTTTCTAGTTCAATGAGTAGTCAAATAAAAAAGATTGGTATCCTTAAATTGTTCACTTGCAAAGGGCTATGTAACTCGAGTCGCATGTCAACTCGTAAATAACACGAGTGACTCGAGTTCAATCACTATTATCGACTCCTCTTCACGAATCCGTCAAATGCGAACTGACAAATGCCAACCAAACCAAAATGATGGCCAAACAACATCGACTTGGGCCATAAACAACGCCCTGTACAATTTTGATAAATTACGTGCCATTTTTTCGTTACTGAATTTCTGAGATTTTTGAAAACATCGTAGAGAGCAGGAACTTTGAAGCGTTTCTACCTTTTACAAGCCTGATCTACTTCCTTAATCAAATTTGGAATATTTACTGAAAGCTAGGGGCATTTCGTCTTCTTCAAAATCTTTGACTTATAAGGTACATATTTGCTGGAAATTGCAGTTATGTTATGCTGAAAGAATTCAACTTGCTCTTCAGAAGATGACATTCTATAGAGCTGTTGCTATTCTTCGATCGATTATTAGAGTTAATGCTTTTGAAATCACATAAGGAGATTTTTTTTAAACAGTAGTGTGGCTACGCACAAATGGCATGTAGGCACTGCGACCAGAAAGATCTATTGTGCTAGAGACCACTATTCAGGGCAGCAGTACTTCAACTTTCCTATAGTTACGGCTGCGGAGGAGTTCCTTAGGTCTAATGGAGATATTATCTCCTTTAGAAAGAAGCTTCTCCTACCTCTACACAGAGCTACACACTCACATAGTATGTGTTCTGCAGTTTCGTCCTCTTCTAGGCAGAGGCGGCAGGTGACATCCTCTGAAATTCTTATTTTATTTAGGTGGTAGAGTAAATGGCAGTGACAAGTAAGGAAGCTCATAAGCCTTCTTTTGGAATGGTTCGACAGCTCTTTTAGCTTGTCTGAGACCTTGGGAGTTATTCCAGTGGGAAAAGCACATGTTGCGTTCCAATTATTTAGGGTTAGTTTGAATGCAGAATCAGATATTCCGCAAAAGGGTTCAGGTCCAATGAACAAATCAGAGGAACCTTTTCTGGCTAGCAGATCTGCAGTTTTATTGCCGTCAACTCCTACATGACCCGGTACCCACCACAATTTTAATTTATTGTATCGGGCCAGGTTTTGTAAACTGTTGAAGCAGCTTAGAATTGATATTGAACAGATCAGGTGGGAGATCAGTGCTTTAAGCGCCGCTTGGCTGTCGGTGAGTATGTGTATAGCGGCACCTTTGATTCCTGATTGCGTAAATATTTGAACAGGTCTCAATAGCATAAAGCTTAGCCTGGAAAACACTAGGACTCTTTCCAAGTGATTTCGTGATCTTCTAATCGGGTCCTATACACCGGCGCCAACTCCTGAATCCATTTTTTTTAGATCAAGCAACGGTCCGCCATTATTCCATATATCACGGTTTGGGATCTCAATCTCAAACCTTCTACCAAAGTAGAGTGATTTGGGCGTAAAGTCAGAAACCGTGCTGAGCATATCTACATAGCTCGGGGAAGTCGGTTAATAGATCCATGAGATCCACATGATCCCATGTACGGTACATCCGACTTTCGAAGATTAATTTTTTATAAAAATGTGTAACGGAGTATGTCCGATAATGACTTCTATGGCTATTGTGGGACAGGTGTGTATAGTACCTGTATGATGGTTATGACCTCCTTGGTTTTCGTACACCAGACAACGGACACGTATGTAAGGATGGGTCTTACCACCGTGGTATATAACCAGAATATGACTTTTGGGGACAGATCCCAGGTTTTGCCATACATACGACGACAGTGATTGCCTTGGCAATTTTATGCTTAATATGGGAGTTCCAGTTAAGTTTCTTATCCAGGACAATTCCTAGATATTTTACCTCGTCGGAAAAATGAATGGTTGTACCATTTAGAATCACTGAACCAATGTTCAGTGTTTCTCTTTTTGTAAATGATACTCGTACAACGACTGCCTTGCTGGGGTTTATCGATAAACCCGCGCCAGCACACCAGTCTGGGACATTTTGCATGAGTTTACACACATTGTCTTCATGTTTGCCTTTGATGATGATCACAAGATTATCTGCATAGCCTATAGTTGTAAAGCCTAAACTATTAAGTCTATACAATAAGTCATCCACCACGAGCGACCATAAGAGTGGCGAGAGGCCGCCGCCCTGGGGGCAGTCTTTAGTCGCGAAGACCGCCACAGAGACCTCTCCTGACGAAGTAATGCGGCTATCGAGCATAGTCCTAACCCATCTGGTAATAGGTTCGTCAATTCCCCTGCGTTTCATGGCACTAGTGATGGATTCATAACCAGTGTAATCAAAAGCACCTTCTATGTCAAGGAATGCGCAAATGGCGATTTCTTTGCCACGGTAATGGCGATTTCTTTGCCACGGTAGGCTGATTCCGTGCACCGACCACCATATTGACTAGAGTGCAGAGAAATAGAGCTACCAAGGTGGCCAGGATGTATTCTAGACCTTTTCGAATAAGGGCTGGAAAAACACCGTTATTGCCGGGCGCCTTAAAGGGTTTAAATGAACCGATTGTCCATTCAATTTTATCTTGACTGAAGAGATTTCCAGACAAGCTGTTGATTCTTCTGGAGGTGCCACATGTGGTACCTTCAGGAGCAGGTCACTTAAAATTGTCGAACCAGGGAAGTGTACCTCGACCAAAGTTTCCAGAGTGATAGTCCTGGACTATCATATGTTACGTAAATTAAGTCATGTTACACAAAATAAATTGTTCAATGTAATTAACGATCAACCAATGATTGGGACTTGGCAAGGAAATGAGTTGGAATAGTCGAATTTACAGATACAAGGTTATATCCCGCCATTTGATTACCAAAGGTAGGAACATGTGTCAACAAGTTACAATTTAAATCTCCAGTAATAATAGTATTTTCAAAGATAAAAGAAAGTAAAAACAGTTCAAGGTTAATATGCTTATTGGGTCTGCGGACACATCCGACTAAACATTTATCTGCACTACAAGACAATTGAACGAAAATAAATTCGACAAGACTATTTGCCTGTCAGACAGTTGCGGATGTATAAGGCAATGCATCGAATCCTCCCCAAACAAATTCTTAAATTCATCTATTTTCGGAGCCAGACTTTCCACATTGATGTGACAAGTGCGTAAAACTTGTAGGAGATATGGTAGGAGACATTTAACAAAACTTTTGTCACACTGCAATTGTTGGAACTGATGCTCTGATTATTCATGAGAATATTAAGAGTTTAAAAAAAAAAAAAAATAGAAGTAAAAGGGTCAGGGAACCTAACCTAAGTTCACAACCATTCCATACCGGATGTACTCGTTTATTTTATCAAAGAATTCATCTTAAAATTCCCTTCTATATTTGTGTACCTATACACACAAAACTTTATTTACATGCAAAATTTTTCATTACTTACATGAAATTCCGCTCTTGAAAAATTAATATCAAAAACATTCCAAGAACCAGAAAATTTCCATAGAGATTTTCCTGCGCACCCTCTTGAGGTCAACCTACATGGTATCCTCACTCCCTTGTTCGTCTGGCATCGTTCTGGTACCCATCATGTAGGTATCATACAAAAAAAAAATACCCTTCCTCAAGTCATCATCAATTAGAAGTTATCTAGCACACTGCGAGCAGAAGAGAAGAACTTTATAAATGCTACTGTTCCACTTATCAATTGATGTGTAGAACGTGGGTGGATACAACACACATTCTGCTTGCCAAAAAGGATACTAACCTCGCCCTATTATCATGATGAGCAATAGCAGCAGCACCACTCCCTCGACAGTGCATTGATTCTTCATATTTACATGAGTTTCTTGGCAACGATTTTCCAATATGGAATGGAGATGGGGATGATGGCCAAAAACTTTCCAAGTGGAGGAAGTTTTAAGGTCTCATGTTTTGTTATGTGTGCCATGGGTCAAAATTAATTGAATTTATGAAAAGTTGATCCGTGGATGAACATTATTGCAGTACAATAGGGCAAAAAGCACTTCAGAAACACTCGAGTGCCACCCTTATGGATGGTATCTCCTCGCTATCGGCTTTTATTTCGAAAGAAATTAATTCATCTCTCTCTTTTTCTCGGTTGCCTGTCGGTAGGTAGTATCTACTTGGGCTATTTTTTATTTTTTTTTTGATCTGCTTTGTGTAACTTTATTTTTAGTATCTTTTGTATCTTTCTGGGTATTTTCTTCTTTGAATAGACCTTTTGGTTTAAGGATAGAGTGGGGTAAAAGACTACCATCCTGGGGCGGGTAATTAGTCGGTTGATTTTGATGAATTGCCTGGGAATGTTTAGAAATGGGAATTGAGCTTCGCGAAGATGAATCTAATAAAACATGTTTATCCATCTGCTGTCTAACAATTGAAGGGATGGAAGAATGAATTAAGGGGTGAAGGGTAGGTCATTTCCCTGGAAATCAGCAAGCAGATAGAGACTGTGATTGATAACACTGATTTTGATTTAAGTTTCCGAAACGCCACAGGAAGGGTATAGTTACAGAGGTATTGGGGTACTAATGATTTTTACAAGCTGTTTAGAAAAGACTAGGATGGATGAAATTCGTTGATGGTTCTAAGGTTAGCTATAGCTCGCATGTGTTTTTAAATAAAACAATGACCCCTCTACAGTTCATTGGTTCTTTGAAGTTTAAATTCAAGTGCTGGCGACTAAATTAAAAGCAACATAAGACTGCAGATACTAGAGAGCAAACCAGGTCTTTTGTTTTTCATTTCTGTGTCCCTCTCAACAATTTTTAAACCACACCCTTTCAAACCTTTTTCTTTAAGATTAAATCAAACCACTGCCACCGTCAAGGGCTATATTTATTAACATCCATATGTTGAGCGAACAAATTTTATGAGAAAAAAAAAAAATAAACCCAAATCAGATACCCCCATTCACCATTATTATGCTTCTTGGATCATTCTCCATACACAATAACCAGCCTCAGAAGGAATTTCTCGTGTTTTCGGTCCACTGAACCGTTCCTTAGTAAACCTCCACTTCCATCTGACTAAGTCTCTATGAGATTTGAGGAGTAGGAAGAAAAAAAAAAAAATTATTGCTATGGGATCGCACTTGAGGACACTTCTCCCCAAACGATAGCCATTCCTTTCCAAAGCAATGGTATACGACTTAAGCTAATCACATCCCTCGTATTTTTAATGCATCCCTACAGTAAAATAAAGCAAATTTCTTGAAATACGTATAACCACAGGGTGGAACATAAACCATTGACGCCTGGTGGTAACAAAAATTATTACTTTTTCGTTTATTGGCTATTAAATTTAAATTTAAATACATAAATTTAAGGAATCATTTGGTCCCTTGCTAGGACAAGCGTAAATAATTGTGATGGAGTCGCAAGCATGAAATGTACAACTTGTATCCACTTGCACGTCTTAAGCCATCTCCTTGTTAACTTCAAATGACAACTTAAATTGACGCTCTTGTTCTCATTAGACGGATGTTTGAGTTTTGTTTCTTATTACCTTAAAGAGTATACTATAAAACTTGGGAAGAATATTTTTTAGGTTCGTGCAATGAAGTTGAACAGCAAAATGACTAAAGTACGAGAACAAAGTAAACTGGCCCAAGAGTATAAGCAGCCTTAGAGGAAGCAACTCTGCAGGACTAGGTATTTACCCGCAAGAACTCGCGTCGTGAAATCGGTTTAAGTTTGTTGCAAAGAGATTATTTGACAGTCTGATTAGGGTGCATCTTTCTTTCTAATATTGTTTTTATGTATCGTAACATCTATCAGGAAAAAAACATCTGGCAGATATGCAAATATTATGACTATATACATATCTATATGATAATATATACAAAAAAATAAAAGCTAAGTAGCAAGAGGAGAGAAAGAATGTCACGAGTTCCGACTGGATAATATTCTATAAATAAACAAAAGGCAAATTAAATGGAAAAACGTACAGGAAAGTTACGGTTACAATCGATCATATGCTACCCTATCCCTCATCTCTTTACTCACCGCTAATAAAGTAGCTTTGAAGAAACAATATGTTTTTTTTTTTTTTTAAGAAAACGCTCCTTAAAAGTGGGCGTGGCCATGTACCTAATACTATCATAAATACTGTTACAAATGTAAATAGGTCTCAAAAAATAAAGGCAAAAGATATTAAATTCATTTTTTCCACAAATATTTTTGAACATAAAAAAAATAATTTTACTCAAAATGACCTCCATTTGCTCTTATACAGGCATTGAGACGAGTTGGCCATTCGTCAATCGCAGCACGCACGATTTCCATTGGAAAACTGTCGACTGCTCTCCTTAGATTAACTTTTAGCGACTCCAGGTTTGGATGCCTTTTAGTGCACACCATGCCCTGTAAAACGGACCATAGCTTGTAATCCAAAGGATTAAGGTCCGGACTTGCTGATAGCCAGTGGTCAATGCTTATTAAGCGAGGAACATTTTCCGTGAGCCAAGTTTGTGTGGTTTTTGCCTTATGGGCGGGAGCAGAGTCCTGTTGGAAGGTCCACGGCTTGTTTTGAAAGAGGGACTGATTGAGTGGTTTAACTACCCTTTCCAAAACAGTTTCCTGGTAGACTGCTGCTGAAGTTCTTACTCCCTTTTCACAAAAATGGACTTCTGTAACACCTTCATAGGATACACCATGGCAGACGCAGGGTGATGCCCTTTTTGTACCCTTGGGACAAGCTCAGCAGCTTCTTTAGATGACGGGGCTTAAACTCTGTCGTTTTGTTTATTAAATGTTTCCTCCACCGTAACAATTTTTTCATCCGTAAAGAGAATTCGGCGGTATTCTGCACCAGCGTAATCAGCTAACAGGCGTTTCGACTTTTCTTTCCTTTTCTCCATTAGCGCGTTAGTCAGCAAATGGCCAGTATGCCTTTTGTATGCCCCCAAACCTAAGTCTTGCTTTATGATGCGAGATATTGAAATTCGTGAAATTCCCATTTCACGAGACAAGATTTTTTGTTTCCGCACTGGATTACGCCTTATTCGTGCCTTCACAGCTTTGATGGCTTCTGTCGTTCT
The DNA here is from genome assembly GCA_963082735.1 of Pocota personata. Classification (NCBI taxonomy): domain Eukaryota; kingdom Metazoa; phylum Arthropoda; class Insecta; order Diptera; family Syrphidae; genus Pocota; species Pocota personata. The sequence continues at coordinate 40,352,026 of OY720429.1, read as the reverse complement.
AACGGTACGTGGTCTTCCCGTTCTTTGTCTGTCTTTCACATCGCCAGTATGTTCAAATAACTTTATGGCACGATAGATGAACATACGGCTGATTCCTAGCGGCTGCAGCGTTTTGAAGATAAGGGCTTTTTCCATACCGCACTTATAAAGGGCAATAACGGCAATCCTGTTTTCTGTATCGCTCCACTCCATGGTAAAAACTTAATGAATCTTAATTTAAATTTGCGTGTGAATAGACCGAATATGCAACTATAAATGACGCAAGCCAACACCAGAGTGCGGGTAATACCAAAGGCTGTAGGGAACCGTTAAAAGTTGTAACAATATTTATGATAGTACTAGGTACAATGTAGAAACAAAATGTAGAGAAAGTCAAAGTCTACATATTTTACATAGCTAGATAATATTTTTCAGTTTCTAGCAAAAATAATAAGAAAAACGACATTTTCTTAAAAATGGGCGTGTCTGTGGACCGATTTTAACAATTTGTACACTTGTACTGCTTCGGACTCCAGAAAGCTTATATACCAAATTTTATTTTCCTAGTTCAAAATTTAAGTCCGAAAAAGTGATGACATACGGATGTAGAGACGCTGATCACAAATATATTGTTACGGATGCACCTCAAATTATTATTATAAAGTGTGAAAATTTGTTTGGGAGAAGAACTGCAACGTAAGCAGAATTGCTGCGTATGCAGTATAATGTTAAGGTAGACATAAAAAATATACTTTTAAGTCACTTGTTCACCAACCGCTAAATAAAACAGTTGTTAAATAAAATAGTCATTTCCAGTTTTCACTGGTGACAAAACCCTGTCATAATAGCCAGCCTGATAGTATCCGCGAGAGGGGGTATTTCTAATATAATTTTTTTTTATTTTGTGAAAACACAAAAATGAGGCATAACCATTGTATACTTTTGGGGGTCTATAGTTATTATTTCTCTGTTACAAACTATGTATCAAACTTAGTATACCCCGCGTTTATTATCAATTACTTCTCCTTTTATCCAACTATTGAAGCCCCTTGAACTGAAACAAACAAAATATTATTGCCAGTTGAGTAGGAATAACCAGTTATCGGTTAGCTGATCGAGTGAGCAAAAAATAACTGTTATTCAAATAACCGCTTATTATTTCTCGGCCCTAAATTACTCGTAACTATTATATTTTCTTTATATTGTTCAATGATTCTGTTTGAATTACGAGAAAAAGGATTCCAAAGTTAAGAAGAAAACAAAATTTAACCTTTTGCCGTAAGTTTAAAATAAAGGTAAATCACGTAAATCTCGTATGCACATATATTATAATTTTTTATTTTTTTTTTCTAGTAATAATACTCTGTGATGCAGCAGACACCTTATAAGTAGCGTTGTAGTGGAAGCGATTTCTTATGGCTATCAGTCCTAGCTTCGGTGGTAATCTCCAATGAAGTCAGAACAGTCTTGCCAACATCCGTTGCCTCTGACAACAATTATTTGTCCCGCAGTATCAGACGTCTTCCTATCTTGGCAACCAACTGTGAACTTCTACGGTAATCTCCCGCGAAGTGAAAATATCCATGGCCACCACAAAGTATCGAAAAAATAATAACTAATAACGAAAGCCAACAAAATGGTGGTTGGATTTCAAAATTTACAATTTATCTTTCCATCTCAGGCCAAAAGAAATATTTTTCTTTCCGTGTCTGTCTGACAATTTCATCCTTTTTACACTCCTAATTCAAGAACCACCAAACAGAGTTCAATGAAATTTGGTTTCTACGAGTGTACTGGTAACATCATTGCTTGTCACGCTGTAGGTTCACGGTTCGAATCCTGATGTCAAAAATAATCTATTTATTTCAAATGAAATAAATGAAAAGTCGATCAATTGCGAAAGCATTTGTCAACTCTACTGCGAAGGCATAACACTTGCAGTAGGGTGGTTATATGGCTAAAATGCAACTTGATCGTAATGACGACATCAGGAGGATGAAAACAAATACTCTGAATCATAAACAAAGACAATAACAGCAAAACAAAAATACTCCCCAGTTATCTGGACGCAACCCTTGGAGTTCACTGAAAATTAATACCACCTGAGTTTCAAATCAACTCGTGACACGTGTAAATTATAAAAAAAAGTATACAAGGCTATTAAAATCGGGATGAATATAAGTAATTATTATGATTGTCAATTAACTCTCCCTCACATGCCAATCTCAAGAACCACTTGATGAATCTTTGATAAAATTTAGTGTATTAGCTCAACCTTGTATAAGATTCCTTTAGGTTTTGAGAAAAAGGAAGTACAGTATTCGAACGATTTTTTTACGATTCTTATTCTTATTCTTTTATTAACCGTTGGAATATATAAAGCGAACGTACTAAGTGGCATTTTTCAATCACAAAGACTGCGGAGTCTTTGTGCACATCGTTATCACAAATTCCCTGATCATGTATCATTGAGCCTAAACATATAAATTGATTGCACTTCGTAATGCTAACTAAATTTAGCAGGATATCCAGGGTCGGTTTTGCAGTTCTGTTTTTGTGCTGCCGATTCTTAGACCTTTATCTTTCAACGCATTAATCCAATTGATAAATGTGTTCTGAAGGGTTGTCGCTACTGCAAAAAAAGAAGATAAGTCGTTCCAATTTCATCGATATGTCCCTTCAACAAAAAATCTTGCACATCATTGAACAGCAAGGGACCTAGGCAACTACTTTGGTGCACACCTACTTTATCTTTGAATTCTCCGATTACTCCCGCCATGCATTTTACTTTCATTTCTATGTTATCGTACTTGTCTTGCATCATTCTAATGTGCATCTTCGGTACGTTTTGCGATCTCAGCGTCATCTATATGAGATCTCTCGGAAACTCTGTCGAAGGATTTCTTCAGATCAATAAAGATTATATGCAGATCTATCGAGGCATTATAGTGTTTTCCCATTCGTACTTTTCTAAGTTTTGAAGGGAGAGATTGATAGTTGAAACTAAGTTTGAGTTCAAAGAATTATGCACATTGGAAAGTAATACTTTTGTTTACGTTTGGGGCAATTTTTCATTCAAGTTGGGGTGATATTTTGAAATTTAAATGGTATTTTCAAATTAAGACTTTTAAGTTTGGGGCCATTTTTCCTTGGGGCTGAATTTCAAGGAGCCGTTTCGAACAATCCAGTACACGACTTTTTGCACCACTTTTAAGGTAGATCAATCACATTTATAAAAGTTGGCCAAATCAGTTCAATTTGAAGTGAAATTATTCTTTGGTTGTGAAGTTGGTTTTAATTGCATGTAAGTAGCTTGCGTTGAACTTAGCTTTCATACCCGGATTACATGCTCGTATGTCGCAATTTGTTTTTTTAGCAATTTGTTTTTTTGGCTTATAGAATACAAAGCTGTGCATTATTGTTCTAACTTATGCTGGGAGTTTTTTCAAACTTATGTTGATTCAAAAAGAAGGTCAAGATAAAAACATAGAATTGTTGATTTTGAGTTGATTTGGGTGGGATGTATGCCCCCGCAGTCTTTTTTGAAGATCATTTAAGACAGGATTTTCATTTCTTTTATTGTTACAACAATAAGCAAACCGGTACTACTACAACCTCTCACAATTTTCATAGAGAAACAACAATCAAATTCAAAACGCCCATTAAGAAAGAAATGTGTGTTGCCAGAGTTGGTGCTGAATTAGACAATATTCTTGAATGGGCTGGCAGATATGTCTCGTGCTTTAAGGTCCTTAATCTCTTGTCCTTGCTAGCGAGTCAGCCATTTAATTTCTTGGCATACAGAGTTATATTTTTCCATACTCGAGTGAATGAAAGTCTTTGTAGTAGCACTCTTTGTACCATATAGGAGAATCGTTGGGAAATGCAGGTTTGTTCTGTTCCTAGTTATATACAGACAGATATTTGTCTGTGCTTGCTTGCGTAAAGTCCGAGTGAACTATGATAGTAGTTTGGACTTTGAGTCATCTTAAGCGATGAGCATGAAGTAGTTAACCATAGCTTTTCTCTTTATATGAATATGAAGGGTGGTAAGTTTAGAATAACCTCCAGCGCTGCAGTAGGAGCAGTTTTCATTGCACCTGTTGTGTATATACAACCTAGTCTTTGAAGTTTATTGAGATTCTCTTGTGTAGACCTTTGTTTAATTTCTGCCACTTTCGGTCTTGCTATCGCTATGTAGACGCATAGCATCATTTTGTGATTTAGGCCCCAATTTTTACCAATGGCACTTTTGCTGGTCCATATGAGATCCTGGTATTGTCTATGGCTTTTGTGAGGTGAGAATTAAAAGTTAGTTTTTCAACAAGTGTTAAGCCAAGGCATATGACCTCCTTGGAGAATATTATTGTTTCACCAAAAAGTGTGGGTGTTTTTAACCTTTCTCGTTTTCTTCTTTTGTTGAATACAACAATTATGGTATCAGTCAGCAACTTAAAATTTGCCTTTGAATAGTATCGCAATATCAACTGCGGTACTTTGGACTTACTCGTTAAAGCCTTCGTCGCTGAGTATTACAGTTCAGAAGTGCATTTACTTTGATGTACCACAATAAGCGGGAGAGGACTCCACCTTGGAGCAACCTTTCAAAGTAGTGACTGTGAATTTATTGCTTATTGAGATGTTAATTTGTCTGTCTTCTAGCATGCATTTTATCCAGTTACTTGTAGTGTTATCTACTCCTGTGTATTGGATGCATCTGTATATCTGGACATATTCGGTGTTATCAAAAGTTCCTTCAATCTCAAGGAAGCAGCCCATCTCATACCTTATTTTGAGTTCCTTAAGAGCATGGGTTGTTGATTTTACTGGTTAATAGGCATACGAGTATTGGTTTTAGTGTAAAGGATTCTTGACGAGGGATCCCTGATATGTTTATCATGTAGTTTCTCCCTCCATAATTATGGGTCGGTGGGATTCGGGTAACTCTGTTGTTGGCCTACGGCTCGATTTGGGAATGAATTTTAACGTGTCTTCTTTCCAACTTTTTTTGCATGCAACCCCACGGAAAACTAGTTCTAAAGATACATATTAATCAGTAGTGGTGTTGAAAGTGAGGTACCTTTTTGGAGGAGAGCAGGTAATATTTAGCCTTTTCCTGGAGCTTTAAATGGAAGAAAAGAGTTTATGGCCCATATATTTCCTATATACTGTGTACGAGTAGTGATAATATACTACGAAATGCCACAAATTAGCCGAAGATGATAAATTTTCGCCAAAAGTGGTAATTCTCTGATACAGATCTATCACATTGAAATCCACTTAGTGTCTGAAAAAGATTATAATCCTAATTCAGAATAAAAAATGTGTGTGCACTATGGGATGGAGATATCCGTGTGCTAGATTTACGTGTTTCTGTTTTGAATACTAGAAAGAAAACGATTGTGCAAAAAAGTAGCTAGAAAAGGACGGAAAAGTGTTGTTCCCATTACATTGGTGGTTCCAATGCACACTAGTCTTTGCACTTTCCTGATGGCTATTAGGTTGGTAGTTTTACTGGTTGCCCCACCAAACGAGGCTGCCGTAAGTCAGTATAAGTCTTATTATAGCCGTACACATCCATAGGACGATTTTGGGTTTAGGTCCCCAGGTTGACCCCAGTATTTCGCACCGTTAGAGATTCTGAAAAGGGTGTCTCCGACAGAAGGTTTTAAAAATTGTGGTATTTTACTTTTGTTAGTAAATAGTACCAACTCTGTTTTTTGGGGTCTAACCGACAGGCCACACTTTTCGGCCCAGGTATTTAAGGTCCTTAATGCCCCTTCTAATTGCTCGCTAAAGGAAGGGAGAAATTTGCCTGTAGCTAGCAACACTACATCTTTTGCATAAGCAGCTGCTTTGGCACCGCTGTTTCCGAGTTGTAGAAGTACTTCGTTTAGAACGATCAACCACAGCAGTGAAGATATGACTCCGCCTTGAGGTGTACCTCTAGAGGCGTATTCCACCAAGTTCAACCATAATATGTCTTTCCTCAAGAATATCAACTATCCAATTTATTAGGGAGTTATGCATATTGAGGTTTGTTAAAGTTCTACGCACCGCATCCCTTCTGTCATTGTTAAAAGCTCCTTCAATGTCTAGGAAGGCGGCTAATGTGCATTCTTCATCTTTCAGCGTTTTCTCCGACAACACAGTGTAGTGCTGTCTCTACACTTTTACCTTTCGCATAAGCATGTTGTGGTGGAGATAAGTCTCCAGGGTATATTTTGTATATGTCTGTTAGTCTTTCGAAAGTTTTCAGGACACAAGAGGTAAGACTAATTGCGCACCAGTAAGACGCGGTAATTCAGATTTAAGATCAAATAACATAAGTCCGTTTTATCAAATAACATAAGTCCGTTTTATATGGAAAAACTTAGACTATTTGAAAGAAAATTTCCTCAAGCCTGCAAGCGTATGTATAGAAGCGCACATTCCGACTGTCGTTAATACCTTTCTAATAAGAGACTATTGGACGCTTCCGGAGTGTCCAGAATTGACAATGTCATTCGGGATCTTGCGAGAAACCATTTCGAGAGGTCAACGAATATGGAGAACGTACTTGTTTCGGGCTTATTTTACCCTGAGTGGGTACATCCACTCTGAAGCATTCTATTCTTGTATCTGGATGCACACAGCTACTTGTCAGATCCGCTTAACATTCATATTATTTACAGTCTTGCTAGGAGGGCGGCAGATAAACGTATCCTCTACGAGCCGATGAACTCAAGAGAAGGAAACGCTGACATGAGATACTGCGTAGGCATCCCTGAGCGGTGATTCAGTAAACGTCGACAGGTTAAATAGAGAGAGATATTGGTGGTTATTAATTCGAAGAAAAATATGTTTGGGTATAATAGTTCTTTCTACCGGAATTTAACATGCAAGAACGCACAAAACAAACACATTTTAATAGGTACTTTTGCTTGTACTGGAGCCACCTTTAAGAGCCACGATTAGGATCTAGATGACAGGTGACGGATAGATAGACAGAAAGGGTTCTGTAGCCTGTTTAAGGAACGCTGAAAACAGACAAATAGTTAAATGAAAACGAAACTACATACAGATTTCTTCTTCTTTCATTTAATAAACACAATTTAAATATTTCAATCAACCGTATAATCCACATTAAAGCTATCACCGAGGTATTTGAAAAATGTCATTAAAAAAATCCATTGGCCCATTATTACAGTTTTTTTTTTTTTTTCGTCGTTCAATTTAAAAGTTATAAAGTTTCCTTTTGCAGCGCACGCCCCATAAAGATGCTGGTGCTTCAAACACACAAATACCTCCATCCTTACCCCGCTTAAATTGGTTTATTAACAAAAACTTTCGTAGGAATTTCTGTTTTTATGTTTCATGGTGTTGTATTTATTTTTTTTATTTTTTTTTTTTTTATTTGTTCTATGTCATCACTGTCAGTGGCACGCACATACACGAACGAAAGAAAAACTTTCTTTTGTTTGATTAGGGGTGCTGTATCTTTGTATCTCTGCAGTTGACTTTAAATGCTTGACTCCGATTGCTATGGATCCACAACATAACTTCATTCAACACTACAAAATAACATTAAACCTAAAATTAAGTTTTTGAAGACAAATCAGGCACACGAGCACTATAATTCTTTCAATTGGATTATTTTTTGGGGAGAAGGAGGCTGAGAAGATATATTGTTGAAGCATACACAAGCAAACATAAGAACCTAGAAACAGCCAGACCTATCTACCGAAACAAGCAGACTCTAATAGATACGTGTTGAGAATATGTTCAATTTTCGAGAGGAATTGTAATTATACTCCGTATCTAGGATTTGAAGATATTTATACTCAAGAGCTTTAAGTAAGGTGATACACCATCATCAGACTGAGAAGAGTATATTCGTATGTATATGTGTAGGCGAAATCGGCACTCGAGCAGAAACTCGAATATCTAAGGGAATTGCTTGTCAAATGTGCAAGTAGACAGAGGCAAGATGGGCGGCTTTCCATATTCTCTGTGCCAAGGAATTGCGAACGTAAACAAGATAAGCGGATTTATTGGTGAGTAGATGTAGGCCAAGGTGGGAAAGGGATACGAAATTTATGAGATAATAAAGAAGCAAGATATCCTTCAACTCGATTACCTTTAACCTTTTGCGGTTTAATAAGCCATTAAAACCACAAAACCCAGAATTTCTAATGGAGTTCTGGAAGGGCACAAATGCGGCATCTGAGTGTATCATTTTGTGGGTTACCTGTAAAACTCATAACAATGCATCGCTGGTTGGATTTTAATTGCGATGTAATTGATTAAATTTCAGTAATAATTAGCAATTATTATACATGAGCTTACGAGTAAAGCCAAACTCGAGGATATCAAAGCATTTTTTTTTTCCAGTAATTATCAAAATAAAGATTTAATTATTATTCAAAGTGTGCTGTATAAATGAGAACAAATAACAAGGATCAGCGATGAATCTGCTACGAAAAATATACTGAAATACACGTTGTTGACAGATATCAAGGGTGGCCGTGGTGTAGTGGCCGTGGTGTAGTGGTAACATCATCGCTTGTCACGCTGTTGATTCACGGTTCGAATCCTGATGTCAAGAATCATCTATTTATTTCGCATATATAAATAAATAAAAAAGTCGATCACTTGCTAAAGCTAAGTCAACTCTACTGTGAAGGCATAACACTGGCAGTAGGGTGGTCATATGGCTAAAATGTAACTTGATCGTGTTGATGACATCAGGTGGACGGAAAAAAAATACTGTGAATCATAAGCAACGACAATAATAGCGAAAACAAACAAAATACTCCCCAGTTATCTGGACAGCCACCCTTGGAGTTTACAGAAACTTAATACCACCTGAGTTTCAAACTACACCACTCTGTCTTTCTCTCTGTCTCTTCCTCTTTCCTCAAAAACGCACGTGTTCTAAAAATTAGTATAAGGGTATTCATATCCCCTTTAAAAAAAAAAAAAAAAAATATCAAACCTAGTCGAGGCTAGCATATAAAAAGTATAATAAGTTTGATAATCATATTACAGTGCATTCTCGATTATCGCAACTAATTAAAACAAAGGTGGTTGCAATGACCGAGGTTGTAGCAATAACCGAGTAAATATTTTTTAGGCTCAATTTGAGATGAAAAATCAGAAAACCAACACTTAAAAATATATTTAATGCAACACATTTTTATTCAATAACATAAATAATAAGAAACAAACCAAAAGGAAGTTAATTCATTTAAAAGTACATAAAAACATAATGTTTAGTTTTCTATACAGCTATTATTTTATTATATTATTATATTATTTTCTTTTGAAAAAATTGGACATTTTTGTTTGAATTTTTTTGGTTTGTTAGATTTTTTTAAAATCGCCATTTCTTGCAATTTTTGAAGACTCAATAGGGGCTGAATTCTGTTCAGCCCATCGAATTGCTGTACTGAAAGCTTGTATTGCAGTTTCAATCTTTATTTTTGGAGCAGGAATCTCAACCTCGGGCTCACTTTCATTTGATATTACAACTGATTCATTGTCTTCATAGAGTTCTTCATTGTTATAAATGGTTTCGCGTACCCAATCATACATGTTTTCATTCGAAATGTATTCGTTGCCGGAAATATCATTGAAGAGAGTTGATATGGATTCTACGACCGCGTGTTCACTAATAATTTGAGCTCTTACTGTGCTCAAAGGTAGCTCATCCTCATCTTCCCAATCACTATGACAAGTCATCAACAGATTCCAGCATTTTTTGATTGAATCTGCCTGCAATCCATCCCATGCGTTAGATAAAAGGCAGATTGCATTTCGGAGATTAAATGCTTTAATTTTTAATTCAAGGTCTGATCCCTCACATTCAACTAAGAACGCCAATAGACTTTTTTTGTAGTGCAATTTTGTCAAATTTATAACGTTCTAGTCCATTGGCTGAAGAATAGCAGTGCAATTTGCCGGAAAACACATCACAACGATCATGCCGTCATCACTTTTTAACTCGCCATCTTTTGGATGACAAGGAGCGTTATCCAAAAGTAATAGCGCTTTTGTTGGAAGTCCTTTCGAACTTAAAAAGAGTCGTACCTAAAAGACACAAAAAAAAAAAACGAATGAAAAAAAAAGACCTACCTGTGGCCGGTTAAATTTTGTTACCTCAGGCACAAATGTCGAATGGAACCATTGTTCAAAGAATGCTAATGTCATCCACGCATTTTTATTTGCCTTATATACAACGGGCATGTGGTCAAAATTTTTAAAAGATCATGGGTTTACAGATTTACCGATGACGAATAGCTTAACTTTGTGTAAACCCGATGCGCTGGTGCAGGCGAGAAACGTGATTCTTTCTTTACTTGTCTTTCGGCCAGGAGCTGACGATTCCTTAAAACCTACAAGGGTTTTGTTGGGCATAAGTCCGGACTCATCGGCGTTATAAATTTGATGGGGAGTCAAATCGAGCTCTCCGACTTTTTTCTTAAATTTAATCAGGAATGGATCTACAAGCTGTGGTTTGTTTGAAAGTTTTTCTCCACAAATTTTCAACAGGCGAATTCCATGTCTTTTCTTAAAATTTGTCACCCAACCATTGCTCGCATTAAAAGATCCTGGCTTCTCTTTAATTTGTTCATGCAATGAGCACGCCTTTGTTTTTAGGACCTCGCTGGAAATTGGCACATTTTGCTTTCTTTGATTTAGGAACCACTTGCACAAAGCCTTTTACATCTTAGGGTATTCGCCCCCTTTTAATGCAATCCTCTTTCCGGGTCCACATTCAGCATTAGAAACGAATTTTCTTATTGCACCCTCTTTTTGTTTTATTCTGCTTACTGTAGATTTATGAACATTATACTCACAGCATAATGATTTAATTGAAGCTCCTTTATTATTTTTTTCTAAAATTTCACTTTTGTTTTTAATTGATAGTTTCACTTTTAGTAACACCCATTTTTCGAAACACACAAGCAACTGATCACTGGACAAAATTCATTAAACTAAACATCACTCAAAAGTAGCGGTAAAATAACTGCCGAGACAAAATATAACGCAAAAGACAAAAAGACAAAAACAAACATAGCCGAGAACCTGAGTAAATAAAGATACATATGTATATTCATATAAAAACAAAAGTTGCACTTATCGTGTAAATTTTTTTGAAGAGTTGCGATTACTGCGTCAACAGTGATGTAAATTCAGCTGTTGCGAAAATCGAGGAGTTGCGTTAATCGAGAACGTATTGTATATTGTTTGAGGGATATTCTAGCTGATAGTAAATTAAATGCAAGGGAATAGATCTAATCAACGCTTGTGTTTTATCGAGAATAAGAAAGTGGTGCTTGAACTGCAAAAAGTTGCAAAGATTTTTGCAAGTTCACCTAATGCATCTTACCACTACAAGTCATCTCCGATTTTGATTATTTTTAGATGGCACCAACCACAAAATCTAAAATATCTAATTTCATAAAAATCTATTAAGCTCTTGAGTAAGCCGAGTTACAGGTACTATTTTTGAAGATTTATGAGCCTTTACCATACACGACCACCACTTTGTTAAATATTGACGACTCTCAAACAGGACCATCTGTACACCTTGTGTAAATGTAAAGCTAACAAACCAAATTTTATCAAAAATTTTTTTGTAAATGAAAATGAAAACTGATTTAAATTTTTTATATTTAGTAACAACTTTTTTTTTGCAAACAACAAGTTTGTTTGCATGATTACTATTATCCTGTTGACCAGAGGTAGAAACATTGTATGGAGTACTTCTAGAAATTTATTCAGGGAATAAAACCGCATCATTAGAAAAGTTTTAGAAGAATTTTCAATAAAATCGCAGTTGAACAAATAAATTTTATTTTTTTTACATTTTTCTGTGAGGACCTTTACATTTTTTTCTGGGCAACAAAGTTTAATGCAGCTTTCGAAACTGTTTTACATACGAGTATTAAATTATAAATTTGAAATGTGTAATTTTTTGCTTTAACTATAATAGTTTAATAGTTGTAGCCAACAAGTGATGGCACTTCTAAACCGGTTTGAACGTGGCAGCTCAGGGGGTTGAATTATCTGTTCAAAGTACAAGCATTTTCACGGACAGCCAAGTGGCAGTAAAGTATCTGGTGTTATGTTCACTAACTTTGAAGGATGCTCGTCTCTGACGGAGATGGCAGAGCAGTTCAACATTAACCTATGCTGGGTGCAAGGCCACAGAGACATTAAAGGAAATTGAAAAGCTGATGAACTCGACAAAAAGGCACTACTATAAGAATCGTGCCGGAAAGCAAAATTTAGGTATGCATCTCACTACATGTAAACATTTGCTCATGCTGTGCAATCAGCAAAGCCAACTACAGATGCAAGACTCTCATGACATGTCAAATTTTTAGACAGATCTGGCATAAGATAGATCAAAAATGTTCTAATAGATTGGTTTTGCTAAAACGATCGATCTGTTATAGATGGTCTCAGGAGAAACTGTCCTATAGGTCTACACTAGACCTGCATGGACCAGGAAGAGCAGGAAATGATTCATCCATTGACTTTGTACCTATCTAGCCCAATCTAAAAAAAAAAAACTGCTCCATCCAAGGGCCATTCTTTTCGACGGCCTAGGCGACCTGGTGAATATTTTTGTCAGAAATATATTCTAAAGGGTTTTTCAATAAGGACATAACAATTTTGTATTTAAATAAAGCACAAAATAATTGAAATATCGGGCTGAAATTTGTTTCAGATGTAGTACACATGTCAAATTTAAGTATGCAATTCGATCTCGTTTATATGACCACCACGAGCACGTTTGCAGCGATCGATTCTTTGGCTTATTGGCATAAACCAACGACTTAACGTAACCCCATAAAAATAAATCCATCGGTGTTAAATCGCATGAGCGAGCTGGCCATTCGACCGGACCATTTCTCGAGATTACACGATTACCGAACTTCCTCTTCAGTAGATCAATTGTTTGACCAGCTGTGTGGCATATGGCACCATCTTGTTGGAACCACATATCACTGATGTCAAGACCATCCAATTCTGGCCAAAATAATCTTCCAACATGGCACGATAGCGAACTCCATGACGTTAACGTGGGAATAATTTTCATCGACGAATAAATACGGTGCAAGCACAACTCCGCACTTTTTGTGGATGCAATTGAGTCTCTTGAAGCACATGTGGGTTTATTGCATATTTTGCTTATTGACAAGGCCATTAAACCAAAAAAGAGCTTCATCGCTAAAGATGATTCTTCGATGAAATGCTGGAATTTCTTCAAACTTATGCAGAGACCAATCGGAAAAGTTTCGGCGCTTCAAATGATCAGGAGACTTCAGTTCTTGAGTTAATTCGATGTTGTAAGGGTAAACTCTTACGTAAATTTCGCCACAATGTGGACTGAGAGATTCCCAATTGAAGCACTTACGGCTGAGATATTTTAGGTACTTCGACCAGTGCGTTGTCTCACTGGCACAGGAACATTCAATAGTGAATATGTTGACTCGAATTTATCCACTATAGCATGTACAGCCTGTCTGGCGGGACGATTATTACTCCCGAAAACTGTAGTAAGCGCTCTTAAAGTTGCGACCACCGACTCAGAATTTCGGTAGTAATTTTTAGTAATTTCCGAACGTTGCTCGTTCGTGAATTTCATCGTGATAAAAGCGTAAGCTTTGACTGACGTTTTGACATTAACAGATTATAAAAAAAGTTTAATGGTGCGCTTGTATTCAAATACAGAATTGTTATGTACCTATTGAAAAACTCTTTACTTCATATGTAACAATGGGTGGTTCAATTAGTCCTAAATGGCAATAGATCCAGTCTTTGGTCTAAGTGTATCTGTATTTTTGGTCCAAGTGTATATGCAGACAGCCACCCACGTCTGATGGAAAAAGATCAATATCAGAGTTAGGGTAACATATGGGATGATGTTTAAAAAAAAAAAACTTCGAATCTCCGCTCTCACACACGTAACTCAATGCCGGCTAAGTGGATTTTGATTGAATTTGAGTTTTGAGTTGAGTTAAACGACTGGGGAGTGAGGTATGGTGGGGTGAATTTTAACCCAACACCTTACCTCTTAAAGACGAAAAACTGCTTAACTAAGATTTTTCCGTAACTTCCCCATGATTTAACACACAGTAATTTGTTTTTCAGATTTTGTTCACTATTACTTTCGGTGATAGATGGATAGGGAATTGCCTTTGGCAACTGTAGAACATATGTATATTCTGTTGGATAATTTTATTTTGTGGAGAATTTCAGGTCATGCTGTTCAAAAATTACAACCGTATGACAGACATGGACTGACGGACAGAAACCGTGTAAAATTCCGTAAATGTTCCGCTTTACCATTTCGGTATGGAACACTAAAGAGTACTCATTCCTAGTAGTGAGTTGTGAGACGAAGAGTTTGTTCCAAAATGTGATACAAATTTGGCGAGCTTATAAATAGAGAAATAGTGTGACAGTTGTTTTGATAACGTGCATGGCAACATCAGGCAACTTATTTTGATAAAAATTGTTACTGTAATGTAGAGCACATATTCAAGAATTAACTGGTTCATGCAGAACAATGCATTCTATATGTTCTCTATTTGTTTATTGCTAATTAACAGTAAATGCATTGAACTGATGCGAGCAAATAAATAGGGAAATTCGATTTTACTTAGTTTCTACTCAACGTTTGTGCAGGTAACTTGATTTTTCTGTAATTTTAAATTTTAAATGGGACGAGGTAAACACATCACACCAGATCAACGCCGGGAAATTTATCGTTTGAGGGAGGAAGGATTGAGGCTGGCCGCAATATCTGACTAGTTAGATATTTCAATAAATGCTTGTCATTAAGCTTTGGAGTTCGTCAAACGCCATGGGGACCTCGTGCTGCAAAGCCTCGAAAAACAACAAGTCGTGTTGATCGGATGATTCACCGTCTATCTGAGAAGGATAGATTTAAGACCGCTGTTGACATTCATGTTGAAATTTCGGCACGTGAAGACGTGAATATTGGTGTTCACACAGTATGACGGCGGTTGACCGAATTTGGCTTAAGAGGCCGTGTCGCACGAAAGAAGCCTCTTATAAGCAAGAAGTCAGAATGTTGTTTGCGAAAGAGTATATAAATTGGGCACGCGAACAATGGAAAAATGTCATCTTCACTGATGAATCTACGTTTAATCGTTTTGGTTCCGATGGCAAAACTTATGTTCGACGTCGTGTTGGCGAAGAATTCACGGAAAAATGTCTGAAGCCAACAATAAAAGGAGGTGGTGGATCTGTGATGGTATGAGTCTAATGGGTCCTGGTCCTATTTGCCGAATTAACGCGATCATGGACCGCCATGTTTATGTAGGCATATTAGAAAATTTCCTACTTCCTTACGCTGCTGAGCAACTTCCCCAAAACTGGAGCTCAAGAATTTCTGCAAGACCACAACGTGAATGTGATGACATGGCCAGCTCATCTCCTGACCTTAATCCGATTGAGATGCTTTGGAATGACGTTGACAAAATCATAAAGAAGAAAAAACCCTCAAACCTCAGCGAAATGTTTGAATTTATTCGAGAAGGATGGGCCAACATTTCCATTGATCGATGCACTCGGTTCATTGATTCCATGCCGCGAAGATGTGAGGAGGTGATAAGGAATAAGGGGGGACCGACTAAATATTGATATTTTGTAAATTTCGAATCAATTTAAGTTAAAATAAATTGAAAACAAAACATCATAGTCACATTATAGCTCATTCATAAAAAAATCCCTATTTATGTGCTCGCAGGTTTAAATAACCATTTTTTTTTAATTTAATGTAATTTAATTTCCATAAAAAATTAAAATAAATGAATTGTTTTTGTTTATGAAAATGCTTGTTTTCAGTTTTTCTAAGATTTCTTTATTCTTTAGAGAAATTACTTTTTCCAGCTCCATTTCCCTATTTATAAGCTCGCCACCAGCATTTTTTGTTCACTCCTTAGGGTATGTCTATATAAAATTTATGTTCACTTTATTGGATTGTTCACTACATAAATGTTTACTACAGTGTTAGTTTACAAAAAAATATGTGTAAATAAATAAATAAACATATTTTGGCGCTACCATCCCAATGGAGCCTACTGTTTTATAACGTATCCGACGGGCATTTTTTTCGATAGTGAGAAGCTCTTCATGACAATTTGACTATCGGATGTTCGCCACACGATGGTGGATTAATAAGTACCCGTGTTCGAGGACAGGTGGCTGAGAAAAGTTTGTATTACCATCATGAACTACCATCTTTCAAACAACGCCATACCAAATGTTAGATTGATTCATAGGTTAGTTTTGCCTTGACAGCCATCTGAATTAAACGTTGTTAGTGTTTTTCGATACGATGGAAAAAATTCGATTTTTTTAATTTTTGGATAGAAAAACGTTCGAAGAAATAAAATCGAAGTTGAATGCTGTATATGGGGACCCTTCACCATCTATGACAACCGTGAGATATGAGTATTGGTTCAACGATTTTAAACGTGGCCGTACATCTGTTTTAGGTGACGAGCGCCCAGGCCGCCCGCCAGACGTGGTTACTGAGAAAATCGTTGAAAATGCCCATGATGTGATTTCGCTGATCGTCGAACGAAAGTGCGCGTAGTAGCAGAGACTGTAGGCGTGTCGTACGGAATGACATTCAACATTTTGCATGATAGACAGGGTTTTAAACCTCTTTAAGCGAAATCCGCAAAATATCCCTGCGACTTCTTTCTGTTCACTAACCTGAAAACGTGGCTCGCGGGAAAAAAATTCAGCTAAGACGAGGAGGTCATCGTCGAGACAGAAGCCTATTTCGAAGAGTTTGACAGAAGACGTTGGGAAAAGTGTATTTTTTTTTTTTTTATAATTTGCACGTATGAAAGGGGTTATGAATACCCTTATACTAATTTTTAGAATACTGGGGTTTTTTTTTTTTTTTTGAGGAAAGGAGAAAAGACAGAGAGAAAGACAGATTGGTGTAGTTGGTTTGAAACTCAGCTGGTATTAAGTTTCAGTGAACTGCAAGGGTGGCATTTTAGCCATATGACCGCCTTACTGCCAGTGTTATGCCTTCGCAGTAGAGTTGACATAAGCTTTCGCAATTGATCGGCTTTTTATTTATTTCATGCGAAATAAATAGATGATTATTGACATCAGGATTTGAACCGTGAACCTGTAGCGTGACAAGCGATGATGTTACCACTACACCACGGCTCTTGAGAAATAAGAAAAATTTTTCGTGAAAAGTTTTCATTGTTAACACGTGTACTTCTTGATCCACCCTCGTACGTTCGAGTTACAATATGTAACTTACAAAACATGACAAAGATAATTCTTCCTGCAGCTGCTGCGGAACATAAAATAAGTCTTATTTTTTTTTTTAACGACAGGTCTTAATTTTTTAAATTAAACTTATTAATCATGGTAGTCGTGGTGTAGTGGTAACATCATCGCTTGTCACGCTGCTGATTCACGGTTCGAATCCTGATGACAAGAATCATCTATTTATTTCGCATGAAATAAATAAAAAAAGACAACTCTACTGTGAAGGCATAACACTGGCAGTAGGGTGGTCATATGGCCAAAATGCAACTTCATCGTGATAATGACATCAGGAGGACGCAAAGAAATACTGTGAATCATAAGCAACGACAATAATAGCGAAAACAAACAAAGTACTCCCCAGTTATCTGGACAGCCACCCTTGGAGTTTACAGAAACTTAATACCACCTGAGTTTCAAACCACACCACTCTGTCTTTCTCTCCGTCTCTTCCTTTCCACAAAAACACACGTGTTCTAAAAAAAAAAATTAGTATAAGGGTATTCATATCCCCTTTAACACGTGCAAATTATAAAAAAAAAAAAAAACTTGATAGAATAAATATATTCCACTCAACTCAACTCAACTCAGTGAATACTCATACGTAAAATAAAAATGACTATAATTTATAATTATATGCACTATACGGATATGTATTACTGAAAAATCTTCATTTTTTGAGTTAGGTATTTCAATATTATTGGTATTGTAGCATAATAACTACGCGCACAAATGTAGGCAACACATTCCGAAGTGTCTTTTCATTCGAGGTTCGTGTCCACAGTAAGAGACGGATACGACGTCGTAGAATTAAGAGAGAATTGTAACCGCAAGAGAATTATAACCACAAGAGATTATTGGCTGCAGCTGTCATCTTGGAATTATTACATCAGAATTTTCTTGTTCCAGTGGTCGAAGAATTTGCTAGAAGTTTCTGGCTATCAGAAATGCAACTATATAAGGACAGATGGCGATCGAAGCAAGGCAGTTGGTTTTCAAACGGCACGAAGGGATTGGAAAAGTGATAATCGGCGAAGTTGTAATTTTAACAAGAAGAAGTAATTAGTTTGGATTTGTGAATTAAGTAATTGGAATGAGATAAAGTGATTTGAGAAAAAAGAGACCTTGTAAGGAAAGAATTTGCGAAGAATAGTATAGTGTGAACTTGAATTGTTCTATAGACTAGAAAATAAAGAAATAATCTCACAGAATAATGTTTTATCTACTCGAGCCGTAGCTCGCATATTACAGTATGTTAAATATATATGAAACATCTGGTTCACATATGGATGCCCAGCCCATGTAGATACACTCTCACACGTCACTAGGTAGTATAACCAAATTCATTTCATTACTAAACATAAACTACCTACGTTCCATTAACATAGCGAAATATTTTCTATTAAATAAAAATTCATGAACTTAAACCATTATAAAATTTAATTTTTATTAAAACCGCGTGAGTGGTTCTCACCCGTTCATACGAACGCAAAAAACTATTTTCAGTTTTCCAATCTGAAACGTCCAACTAACCGCAATAGCACTTGACAATGGTATATTTCGTGCGATATTAATAAAAACTTTTATTAAATTTGTATTGTATGCATTGGATAGGTATATTTAGATAAAAAAAATAAAATATAAAAATAACTAATTATATTGCAGTGAATTGTTTGTTTTTTAAGTAGAGAGTAACTCTTTGAGATTAATATCTATGTATGCATTGCAAGTATTATAAATAGATACAAATCAAAAATTGACAAACAATGTTTCAGTGTAGGAATTTTATGAGTATTTACAAATGTTAGTGCTCAATTAGTTTCAAAGTAGAATTCTACATATATTGATTCAAAAAAATTTCACTAACATTCAAAAGAACTCCAATGTACTCGTAATTTTGTATTTTTTTTTTTTTTTAGGATTGGTGAGAGCGAGAAATTCTATTCAATGGAAACAATGGACTTTCATTAATAACAGATTTTGAAGTAAATAAAATCGATTGAAAAATAATATTATTGAAGATATTTCCTTAATAAACATTATCCGGAATTTAACTATATACCCTGGCAGAAAGTTGTACACAGATTTTTTTTTTTGTCGTGTCAGAAAACGCTGCACTGAAGTGCTTAGGTGCAACTGGTGCATTATACTACCAAGAAGTAAACCCTGTTTTACTCATTTTAATGGAATTTCCTCTTCTTCCGGAGAAAGTCGAGAAAACGCTTCAGTTATGAGCAGCTTATGGTATCAGCCCTCATCACATCAGCGCCGAAAATCTGCCACTTGATACGAGCAGAAGCAGGACAATCACAAAGTGTCGTCGCTCACTTCACAGGTGTTGCAAACTGTTGTATCACAATGAGGTGTTAAGCAAAAGCAAAGTGTCCCGTGAGAACGCCGATAAGTTGCCTAAAGTCTTTTCTGCTGAGGGACAGCAAGAATGCCTCGAACTTCTTACAGATATCCAATTCAATTCAATTTCAATTTATTTTAAAACAATCATACACTTAGATACAAAATCTATTATTGTGCAGAGTTAAACAGATGGAAGTGAAAAAAAAAAGTTGAAAACAAATCTAAAAACTAAAATAAACATACAAATTTAATTTAAATTAATGTAGAAAAAAAAAAAATCCCTTGTAACCTAGCCTTAATGTTAGCTTACTCCCTTATAAAAATGACGACATAAACCATTGATTTTCATGTACTCAGATGCTGCTTGAGCCCTCTCCTGAAGTCACCGATTCCCTGGTATCTCCGTAAATCGGCTGGAAGTGAGTTCCATAGTCGCACAGCATATACAAAAAGGTTGGCAAAATAAAGACCCGACTTCTTTCGAAAGATGCATATTGAATTCTATGGTAAAGGTACTCCGGAATTTTATTTTGTTTGAGTTTGAAAAGAAAGACTAAAACGTTGAAATCCAAATATTCTTGGAATCCCATGCCAAGAAAATCTTTGACATATCCAGGAAATATGATCATGACGGCGAACATTGTACACAAATCTTACAGCAACGTGAACTAAGGCTGCTCAAATCACAAAACACTGGGTGTGCATATAGCAACATTGGCAAAATCAAGGTCTTCACCAGTGTCGCCTTCACCCTAGTTGGAAGACAGTAGCCAGATTGGTACAATGTGTGTAGACCACCGTATACATTGCCCACAGTAGTAGCCACGTGATCGTCCCAGGTTAGTTTTCGATTAAAGTTTAGCCCTAAGTTTTTTACCCGCTCAGCATATACAAGGTGGACACTATCTACTTCTATAAGGGGAAAACAGGATACATCTAAGCTGGTACGGCTTATAATGATAGCTTGGCTTTTGTCACAATTGAGTTTAAGCCTGTTTGTTTCGGCCCAACGAACCACTAATCTTAAATCCTCATTTATACGTAAAGTCGCATCTTCTATCAATCCGAGGGGGTAGCTGAGGTGCAATTGAACGTCATCGGCGTACATCTGTACTTTACAGCTATGTATGATTGAGGGTAAGTCGTTATTAAACATAGAGAAAAGTAACGGTCCCATAATAGATCCCTGTGGTACCCCAGCCTTCGATTCGAGACAGTCCGACATCTTACCATTGGATGAAACAGCATGAGTGCGATTTGCTAAATAACTTCTTATCCATCGCTGAGCGAAAATCGTCAACCAGATTCGGCAGGGCGGTGGTGCAGCTATCTTGTTGTCTAAAACCTGATTGGAACGGTGAAAGGAGATCGAATTGGTTCAGGTACGAGGGGGTATATATTTGCATACTCATCAGCTTCTCGAACACCTTGGAAATAAAGGGGAGTATGGAAATAGGACGGTATTCTTTTTCTTCGGCGACTGTGCTTTTTAAAAGCGGGATTATTTTTGAAACCTTCCAGGATCTCGGGTATGCTGAGTAGGACAACACGTTGTTGAAAATGGGAGACAGTACGAAGAGGATAATGGTCTTAAGAAATTTTGGGTGCACGCAGTCCAAACCAATTGCATCCGATTTAACGGCAAAAACCGCATTAAGGACATCCGGTAGGCACACTGTACTAAATCCGAAATTTGTGGGTGTTTCGCGGGTTAGCAATGGGTTTATGACTGAGTCTTCATCTATAACATCTTGAAAGCTACATGAGGTTGAAGCAGCAGAAAATTTGACATTAAGGTCTCTGACGTCGATTTCATTATCTTTCGCAGCCAGATTTTTTCTTATACCCAACTCTTTGACATTTTTCCAGGCTTTCTTTGTGCTTAACCCTGACTTGAATTTAGAGGCAAAGAACTTCGATTTAGATAGTCGGATTTCATGCTTCAAAGAATTTCTGGTCTGTGTGAATTCTTGTCTTAGTTCGGGAATTCTAAATCATTTCCACCTTTTAAAAGCCTTGTCTCTCTTTTCAATGAGTGATTCAATTTTAGAAGTGAACCACTCACAGCTTCTTCTACGAAGAACGAAAGTTTTTATAGGAACATGAGACTCAAACAGACTATTGACTGTGGATGTAAAGTAATCAACCTGATTATCGATAGAGCGCATGCAGTAGAGACTACTCCAATCCAAAGACATTGCATCGTTTTTGAGGGAAATCAGATCGACCGACTTAAAGTCCCTAAAGCTTATCTCCTGTGAGCCTTGCCTTGCAATCTCATCGGAGATCTCATTCCGCATGATTCCGTGTGGCCTGGGGCCCGGACAAGAATCATAGAGTTCAGTCTTGCGACCGAATTCGGAGAGTTCTTGCATTCTACAACTATCTTGGAAACCAAAATAAGAACTACGGTTCAATTACTGTTGACAGAGTGTTGTATTTATTAATTTTTGGAAGAGTTTTCACATCTCAAAGCGATAAAGGTCCTTTTTCCTAATTTGTCATCAATTCGTGGGAAAGATGAGAATATGTTATTTTGAATTGGAGTAAATTATTTTTAGAACATATCCAAACTGCAACCAAGTCGGCTATTTTATTACTATGCCTTGGCGAAAGAATGAACAGACATAAAGTGTTCTGGTCCCCTATTGGCAATGGTAATTTTCCGCAGGTAAAGGCATTTCTATTCACACTTTTTCCTGTAATTTAAAGAAGTAGATTCATATACTCGTACGAGTAGGTATCAAGAAAGAAAAAGAAATAAAAATTGGTTGAAAGTGCGAGCCGGGCCTCGGACCATTAGTGTTCCGTATCGTAATTTTATTTGTATCTTAATTTTGCTTTCCTATTTATGCCGGAAAACCAGAAAGCTATAGTTCATTCTTGCAAGGTTAAGGTCAAACACTTTTTGTTTCACGTCTGCCCATACTCGTATGTTCCTTTTAACATGCCTCGCTCGAGATGACATTTTGTTGAAATTAAGTTTGAATGTACATGGTGAGGCAAAAGTAATGTCATAATGTGAATTGGCTGCCATTTTGTTAGGAATGAAAAAATTGGGCTCTGTTTTCACGAAAAATTTATTTGAATGTGTAAAATTGACGACATTAAGTTGAAAAAATGATATCGGTCAAATGACCACCTCTTGAGGAAATGCACATTTGTGCTCGTTTTACGGCATTTTGAATTGTTGACACAAAAAATCTGGCTCCAAATTGGTGATTTATTCTTCAATATTGGCTTTCAAGACCTGCAAGGTTTGTTATGGTAAACGCGAGATTTCAAAAAGCTCCAAAGGAAGAAGTCTGGCGCCGTCAGATAGGGCTATCTGGTGGGAAAGTTCAAATCGCCAAAACTACCGTTTCAAACGGCCAGAAAATTGGTGATTCAAAATCTCCATCGTTGTCCGAGCTGTGTGAGCGGTTGCTCCGTCCTGCTGGAACCAACAATGCTCGAGACCCAATTCAGCAACTTGCGGCAAAAAAAAACTCGTTTAACATCTGTCTGTAGCGCTCACCAGTTACGGTTACGATGGTGCCGTCGGCGTCCTCAAAAAAATAGAGGCCAATCACTTTTTCACTGCAAATGCCTCATCAATCAGTCACTTTGAAGGGATGGCTCTTCATGCATTTCATGTGGATTCTCCGTGTCTCAGAAATGTAAATTTTTTTTATTCCCATAACCACTTAAGTGGAAATGGGCTTCGTTGTTCATTATGATTTTGGATACGAAATCATCCTCCTCTTGCACCAGGTTCAATAGAGCATGGGAGTCTCACTTGACGGTCAGCAGGCAGCAATTGGGGCCTTTTTGCGACATCTCTAGTGGACCCAGTTTGCATGAGACGCTCAGCCACACGCTTAATTGTTCGCGCACATGGTGCAGGACGACGAGGAATAGCAAACCGCAAATTGGTCAAATAAGCAGTAACAATAATTCTGCGTTCTTCAGGTATGTATTGCTCCATTGCTTATTGTCCACTAATTCTTTATGTCTATAACATAAATTTAACATTCACATTATGACATATTATGATATTAATTTTGCACCAAATTGTATTTAAGAGTATGTCTAGATATGCACATACTATAGGTCATTTCGTTTAAAAACTGTCAAAATTAAATCAAGCGTGAGTGGAATAGTTTAAATCGTCTTTATTAGTCGGCTAGCTGGAGAACTCCTGAACGGATTTCAATGAAATGCGAGTATGGCTTGTAGACTTAAACTGACAAATTAGTTAGAAGTGGTGGTAATAAATGTGGTGGCTTAAAACATTTCTGAATCTACTTTCTCATACGCCTTGCTCGAGAACCAGTTAACAAATTTTGATAAAATTTAAGGTTCCAATTTAAGCCGCATATGAAGACCAGAAAGCTATTGTTCGTTATTGAAAGGTTCAGGTCAGGTCGCACAAGAACCACTGAAGACACTTTGATGAAATTAAGTTTGAATGTACTCGTATTTATATCCAGGTCTTTTCGTTTAAAAACTGTCAAAATCGAATCAAATGTGAGTGGAATTGGGGGGGCGGTTTTAATTTTTTTTTAAATCGCCTTTATTAGCGCCGTCTAAGTGAAGAGCTACTGAACGGATTTGAATGAAATGTATTGAATGAAAATAATTGAAATCGAATGAAGTGGTGGTAGGATATGGGGAGGGGTTTAAAACATTTTTGAATCATCTTTCTCATACGCCTAACTCAAGAACCAGTGAACGTATATTATGCCCCCAAAACCCCCCAGCAAAATACTTTTTTACTATTTGTTTCCCTTTATTGTATTTGGTCAACCACAAACTATTTTTGTACAAAAAGCAAACCCGCCTTCAGGTTTCGTAAAATGGTTTACTGATTTAAAAAAAAAAAAAAAATTAAACAGATTTACTTGCTTTTATTGGACTTGTTTTCGAACTCTAATTACAATAGCATTTAAAAAAAAATTGGCGGAAATACTCGCAAAAGGGGTAACCTAACCACAAAGTTACGAAATCGACTTAAACAAGTAAATTTTGCCTCTACGTCAGTTGCAGGGCGAGTAGCTAGCTTCGCTAGCGCTAGCGGTCTTAAAATTCGCATAACTACTTCATTTGTCGAAGAGCCCCTCGCTGTACATTTTCCATGTATTTACAAATTTGAAGGTGTATGTACTTTGGTGCATCATTTTTGGAGCATCATTTTCAAGCAGTCGCTCGCTACTTTCGATTTTTTTTTTTATAATTTGCGTGTGCAAAGGGGATATAAATACCCTTAAACTATTACAGGGTACGGGCGTTGTGTAGATAGACAGTGAGAGAGAAAGAAAGTACAATTTTGGCGTAGTGGTTTGAAACTCAGGTGGTATTAAGTTTCTGTAAACTTCAAGGGTAGACAAGGGTAGCGTCCGAATAACTGGGGAGCATATTTGTTTTGCTTTTATTTTCGTTGCTCATGATTCACAGTATTTTTTTTTTCCTTCCTCCTGATGAACGATCAGGTTGCATTTTCAGCCATATGACCACCCTACTGCCAGTGTTATGCCTTCGCAGTAGAGTTGAATTAGCTTGCGCAATTGATCGACTTTTTTATTTATTTCATGAGAAATAATTAGATGATTCTTGACATCAGGATTTGAACCGTGAACCAACAGCGTGACAAGCGATGATGTTACCACTACACCACGGCCACCCTTGAATTTTTTAACAAACAGTATTGCTAAACTTCTTTTGTTTGCATGTCATCATAGCTTACTCCTGAGAGTTTGCAGTCCTATTAGAATTTTGCAACAATTTTTGCCACATTTATTGGTCTCGCAGGAGTTTAGTATATCCCAGGATGACGTTGCAGTCATTTTTAGCCCGTTTCTGGAGATTCTAGTTTTCCACTTTCTCACCAGTTATTTGGCAATAGGAACTCTTGCCAAGCTTATCATACGTATAATTGGAAAACCTGCAAACTACTATTCTGGATCTGGACTACACAGTACGCTGGCTGACAGGTATTTAGAATCAGAGACGCTCTTCATCTCGTATTATCCACAGCCTTCTCCAACGTCTTCAGTACTAATGAAGGCATTCCTGACTTTCTCCTTTAAATCTGATTTTTGTAAAATTATGTCAAGGAGCAGTGCCCCGCAAAAACAATTATTTGTAGCTTATTATGAATATACGTAAATATATTTCTGAATATCCTACTTCGCCTTTTCAAAAGTTGGTAACCCTAGTTTTGACAGACAAAATTCTAGGTGGTTATCGATAAACTTTTTGGCATATTGGACGAAAGACTGGCGATTTACGAGTTTGGAAAGCAACTTTCCTTATGTGTTGAATTAAAGCAATTTATTTATTTGCGATTTGTCTGCAGCTTATTCAATACCACATATACATTCGAGGTCGGAAAATGAATAATCACATCGCTGCCATATGGTATCTGTCAAATCCATCTGCCATGCATATTGACGGCTAGTTAGTTCTTGCCTTGCCATTTTACAATATGGATCGTTTAACCACAGCTCAACGCATAAAATGTGCAGAACATACGCCGATTGGGTACTGGAAAACCAAAAAGTTGACGCCAATTTTTCCAACAAAAAAATCTTCTTCATCGCTTTTTCGTTCTGTGGCTGCGTAAATAAACAAAATTGCAGAATTTAGGGTTTTGAGAATCCAAATGTAGTCGTTGAGAGGCCATTATATCCACCATGGAAGAGTTCAAAGTTCGAATCAAAACTAAGCGGAAATTTCGACCCCAGCATTGAGGACACAGAATCAAAAGATCGAGTTGAAACTGAATCCAAACCTAGTTGAGTGGATAGATAGGAGTGGCCACAAATTTGTATTTTTTTTGTAAAAGTAAGTATTTCTGGATAATTTTTTTGCAAAAATTCATTAATAAAACTTTACCACAAAATAAACTTTAATAAAAATATAAACCTTCCAACTCAACTACCACCCTTTTCATACAGGGAAAACACAAACAAAGTCAACTAGACTACTCAGCCCAGGAATCAGGGCTTTTTGGGCAAATCTAGCCTGGAAACATTTAAAAAAATCTTTGTTCTAGTCCTCTAGAATGGGAATCTTTTTTGTTTAGTGTTCCATACCAGAATGGTATAAAAAAGAAACACTAATAGGAATTTGAATATGTAAAAAATAAATTCTGATACAGTTTCTTGTACAATAAACTTTAAAAACTAAGGCAAAGGAGATGCCCCTATCTCCAAAAGTATTAATACGAAAATTTAAGAAAAAAAAAGTGCATTTGTAAAGTGGCGAACAATATGAATGATCTTCTGATGGAAGCCGTTTCTAAAATAATTTGGCAGACGTGGGGTTAAAAAGCACACGTTCATATCTGATTCCTGCTTCATCTGATTTTTATGAATTAAAGGCAAACGACTTAATTCGAGGACCGAATTTCATCAAAATTCTTTAAGTAGCTCATGCGTTAGATGTATGAGAAAGATGATTTCAAAATTTTAAAAATCTTTATCTGATTTAGATTCAAAATAAAATCAAAATCTGTAATCTAATTCTTGAATTAGACGTCCAAAGCATATGATGATACTCCTCCCCCACATCTTACCTGCGCCCCATCCGATTTTGAGAATTATGTGACGAACTACACAGCGTTGTATAGGTATATATTAGTACAAAATTACAAATCAAATATCATCGAATTTTCGTCAGTGGTTCTCAAACTAGCCATGTGAGAACAAGCAGACTGGTAGACATGAAATAAGTTTTTGGTCTGTTTTGGTCTGATTCATACAAATACACTAATTTTTTGGGATAAAGGAGGAAGCCAAATTAGAATTCAGTTAAACTATCTAAGGTCCAACCGGCACTTAACCATTTTTTCTCTTATTTACTTTTACAAAGTTTTAACTAAAATTCAAACATTTCGTACTTTTTCTAATCAAATCTTCAGAAGAAAATTTGGTATAAATTAAGTTTGTTGAAATTCTAATCCAGACATTTTCCTTCAGCTTTATTTTTTTTTGCTAATTCTTAACCGCATTAAAAGACATAAAGTCCTTCCTCTGCTAGGTATAGATTCACATTTTGGGCTCAACTCCGCTCCCAAAGTATAGTCGTGTCGAGTCAACCTCTATGTTAGCGTATGCATGAATTTCAATACGGGTTGAAGCCAGGTTCAATTTTACTTATACGAGTATAAGTGGTACAAGTTAGTTCTTCTTTTACGCGAGAATAAATTTCGACAATTATTTTTGCAAGTCTTTTTATTAGCAAAAAACATTTTGTTTGTTAAATTTAGTTAAAGTAATACCGCTCTCTTTATGTAGCTGAACTTGGTAAGTACCTAGGTCGTATTGTAATCACTTTTAATTGTTTAAGTTGTTAAACAGTAAACAACTCCAAGAGTACAAAAGGTATCTAATTAACAATCTCAATTCTTACGACCCAGTTTGATATAAACAGAGCACAGTGTAATTCTTTACTAAACCTAGAAGCCCTTGTATTGCGATACTTGGTATATATTTCTGAATCTAAAGGGTCTTTCATTAAGCGCTTCCTATCTTTAAATTTTAATAAAACAAAGTGTGTGTCAGATAGCATCGACATTTTTTATTCGTTTGAAAGGCCTATCGATGCCATTATGTATGGAATATAACATCGTTCAAATGTCCTCCGTAGCTTCTCTGGGTGGCGCGCATCCGAAATGTCCAATTTTCCATGACTCTGGCGCATAAATCAGGCTGAATTTGGCCAATGGCATGGATTATATTGGCTTTGAGGGCCACTGTGGTTTGTGGCTTATTCGCATAGACCTACAACTTCAGAAAACCCCACAAGAAAAAGTCTAACCGGGTCAAATCACACGATCTCGGTGGCCAGTTCACATCACTTCCACGTGAGATGACCATGCCCTCGAATCGCTCGTGCAGAATTTCCAATGTGGCGTGAGCTGTGTGGCACGTAGCGTTGTCCTGTTGAAACCACATGTCGTTGGTGTCCATATGATCCAATTCAGGCTAAAAGAAGTTGGTAATCATCGACCTATAGCGCTCGCCGTGGATGGTGATGGCCTGGCCAACGTCGTTCTCAAAGAAATATGGACCGATGACGCCACCAGCCCAAAATCCACACCAAACAGTGACTTTTTCGGGATGCATTGGACGCTCTTGAATCTCATGTGGATTGGTATTGTCCCAAATTCGACAATTTTGTATATATTATATATATACTCAAGTATCTATTACTAGAGTTTCTTGGAATCATTCTAGTATCGAGATTAGAAATAAATTGTTCTAAGTAACTTAAGATGGAGAGCTACATATAATAGGTGGTATTCTAAAAGATGAGTTCAAGCTGTTTACTCAATTTCCTAAGCATTTGCTTTTACATGGTATGCAAATAAAATTCGCTGACCGAGTTAGTGATCATATTGTGAAATTAATCTCATTCCGAAAGCTCGGTGTAAGTCACTAGGTGTATCTATTCCAATTAATCGCTGAGTAAAACTAATGAATGAAATTATTTCTGATGTTTCCCATCAAAATACGAACAGTTGAGGCATATTCTACTCATCATACATTTATTTGTGTACTCGCTAATCTAAAAAGTGCGTTAATCAATTCCCAAAAACAAAAGTGTACGCGACGAATGAAATGTGTACTGATATATCCGTATATACACATTCGAGGACAATAGTTTTGGTATCTTCCTTTATTCTTGCTTCCAAAACGTGTTAAAACGAAGTTTATTTCTCGCTTTATAAAACTTTTATAACAGTACACAAAAGGAACCAATTTTGTTGATGAAATTTCAAAATATCGCTGAAAATCGAAACGAGTGCTGAGTGATTTCTGATGAAATGATGGCAACTATTAGTCGTAGTATATGCACGCATTGCTTGCATTCGTATGCAAAAATATAAGAAAATGGTTGCTCACATAAGATCTTGCTCATAAATTGTTGAGCATGGTACGAGTATTTCCTTTACTCAGTTCATACACAGCTATCGAGATGTGGCCGAATTTCAGCAAAATATTGTGTCCAGATGGTAAAGATTTTTGTCGGTTATATTCAATGAAAAAAGAAGGGCAAGTTTGATAACTGAAATTTTGGTAATTATTTAGAAAAATAAAATCCTCACCGAATTTGATGAATTTTTAGTACCACCTTTTTTTTCGTTTTTTGACTATATCGCAGAAATACGTACATATATGTACATACATCAAAAAGTTCAAAAAAATGACCGCTACAGCATACACAAATTTAACCCTTGTCCGGGCAAGGACAAATTGCCTATGTTTTTTCCTTTTATTTCAAAAATTTGTTCACTTTTTGGCTTGTAGGTTTTAGACTTCTCATTTGGTAGCAATATGGATTTATAGTAAGAAGAAGAAATTATATTATATTGGCACAAAAAAAAAAAAAATAATCAAATTTTTGGGGACATAAACGGGCAGCAGTGTCTATTAGATACATTCGATAAAGCTAGCTAAGTATCAAAGTATAAAGTTAGCTTAGTACATGGCAGTGTGAGCGTAGTATAAAATAAACAAGTGCAAATGATTTTTTTTATGTGTGAACATGCTGCATTTTATTATATTCGTCGTTTCAATGCACTGCATTAGCTGTTTTTTTATGAACAATTATGAAAGGCCTTCTAAGGTCCAATGCGCAAGAAGAAGGGAATTATATTGTTTGCAGATCCTCTTTTTTTTTGTTCTTTCCACGAAAAAATATATTTACCATTGCTTTTTTTGAAAAACTGGCAGAACGAGCCATTGCAACATTTGTCATTCAATCGTTTTGAAAAAGCATCAATTTAGCGAATATTCATTTTGAGTGACTTTTTCTTCAATAACAATAGAAAAGTGTCGTTTTTATTACTTTTTACTGAAACTCGATAAGAGATTACATACATACATATTTCTTATAGAACTTGGTAGGTAATTCTTACATTGCCAAGCATTGGATGTATGCATGAATTCATTATTATTTTATATTTTAGCGATTTCTAAAAATGTCGAACAGTAGAGCTCTTTCTGAAAGAGAATTGCGGGCTATTTTAGCTAATTTATCCGATGAGGATAACGATGGAGGCTCCGACTCCGACTCCGAATCGAGTTCGGAGTTGGATAATACTTCAGTTGCAAGTGAAGGAGAAGATGAACTAAACGGAAGTATCAATGAACATGTGGAAGAGGACTCTGAAGACGAAATTGAGGTTAGCTCAGAAGAAAACCAGCAACCGATTACGTTCACCTCAAAAGACAAAGTAAGTTGGTCAAATACTCCTTTTCCTTCTGGTCGCGTTCGAGCACATAATATAATAAGAGGTGTAAAATCGTTGCACAAAGTAAATTTGCCACCAGGAAAACAACTTTATGATCCGGTAGATGCTTTGTATTTATATTTGGATGCTGAAATTGTCACTGAAATTGTGACATTTACAAACCAAGAAGCTTCTCGAGTCTTGATTGGGGGAAATTGGAAGAATACCGATATTGTTGAGATGTATGCATTTTTTGGTTTACTCATAACTGCTGGGCATCTCAAGCAAAGTAGCAAGCAATTTTGATGTTTTGTGGAATCAAATCTACGGTTTTTGCCCCGATTTTTAGGGCAACAATGGGTTTGAAGCGCTTTAAATTTTTGTTGAGATTTATAAGGTTTGATGACAAAACAAGTATACCGCTTCGACGACAAAAAGATAAATTAGCACCTATAAGAGACATTTTCAATAAAATAAACAATAATTTAAAAAAAATGTACAGTCCAGGTGAAAATATAACGGTGGATGAGCAGCTTATGCCATTTCGAGGAAGTTGTCCATTCAAATAATATATGCCCGCTTGTGACTCAGAAACATTTTATCCTTTGAATGGTATTCCATACGTGGGTAAAGAAGGAAACACGGTTGCAAAAGGCCTTGCTGCACAAGTAGTACTGTCCATAACAGAACCTTTTTATGGTTCTCACAGAAATGTCACGTTTGATAATTATTTTACCGACTTAGATTTGGCTTATAAATTGCTAACGAATGGTCTGACCATCATCGGGACCGTAAGAAAAAATAAAATATTCATGCCAAAAGAATTTCTACCACATCGAAGAAGAGAAGAACATTCATCGATATTTTGATTTACTAAGAAAGCTGCACTTGTTTCTTATGTACAAAAAAAAGAATAAATGTGTTTTACTTCTATCAACGACTCATGACAAACCAGACATCAGCACAGCAGATTCCAGAAAACCCGAAATAATATTGAGCTACAATAGGACTAAGGGGGGAGTAGATTCACTTGACCAGTTGGTGCATGCATATATTGTATATATAAGCGAAAGACAAACCGATGGCCTTTTACTTTTTTTGTAAATTTGCTGGATGTCAGTTCTGTAGCTGCGTATGTTATCTGGACCTTGTGTCTGTTGCTGAAGCACTAATAAGGCCACAGATTGAACGAAGAAATCGTATTGGTCTGTTGAAATCCTCGGTGCAAGCAATGTCACATTTCATACTACAACCAAGCCCATCTTTGGAAGAGCCTTCAGCACCAAAAAAAAGAAGATGCTACATGTGTCCATCTTTGATTTCAAGAACGCAAAAGTAAGTTTGTGATTTCTGCAAGAAAAATATATGCAACCAGCACAGCTCGAAATCAAAAATATGCTCAAATTGTCACCAGAAATAGTTCAGTTCTAATCTTTTTCTTAACATGTAACTATAATGCATTTATACTTACTAACTAAACAGTGTAAAACTGAGCTATTTTTAATAAAAGTATAACAACAAATGCCTTATTTGTATTTATTTCGATATTTTCAGGAACTTTGTACGTGTGTGTCCATTGGACACATAGGTTCGCTTGTGTTAGTAATATTCTTTGCCCGGACAAGGGTTAATCAAAATCGATGAAGAATCCCTTTTTCTAAATAATTACCGAAATGTTTTAAGGACTGCCGGTTGAAACGCATGATGGTACTTTAACAAATGACGAAAAAATAATAATCTTTCTGCGTTATGTTGGAGACCCGGAATGATCTGATTCACTACTTAACACAACAGTTTCGGTATTAAGATCACTTTTGGATGGCAATTATTGCAGCTGAATTCAATCACCATGCACATAGAGATTGTAATTAGAGCTAAATTACATAGATAGCTTTCAGATCGATCTTACATTAATCGAGCCAAAGCAACTGATAATGTTTTCATTTTTCTGCATGTGAAACTGAGTTCGAATACAGCTCTGCTTTCAAATTGTTAGATAATTAACTTTTATTTTATGTATGTTTGCAGTTTCATGTAAGCCTATGGTAGGTTTAGAATTGATTTTAATACTTCATTTTGACAAATTTAAATTTTTTAAGGTTATATTCACCACTTGGTGTTTGGTGGTCGTGGTCGCTTGTCACGCTGTGGATTCACGGTTCAAATCCTGATGTCAAAAATCATCTATTTATTTCTCATGAAATACGAGTAAATAAAAGAGTTCGATCAATTGCGCAAGCTAAGTTAACTCTACTTCGATGTTCTAACACTGGCAGTAGGGTGGTTGCATGTGGCTGAAATGCAACTTGATGGTGATGATGACATCAGGAGGACGGAACAAAAATACTGTGAGTCATAAGCAATGACAATAAAAGCAAAAACAAAAATGCTCCCCCGTTATCCGGACGTCACCCTTCGAGTTTACTGAAACTTCATACCACCTTAGTTTCAAACCACTACACCAATCCTTCTTTCTTTCTCTCATTCTCTGTCTATCTGCAAACGCCCGTGCCCTGCAATAATATAAGATTATTCATATCCCCTTTGATGTGTGCAAATTAAAAAAACTTCGAGACCAACAAGACTTGTTTTCCCCAAGAGGTAAGAATTCTTATTCAAAAGGGGATACAAGAATTTGGGTAAAATTTACTTAATGTAATATTGATCAGAAAAGGTCAATATTTTATCAAGTATTTAGTGAAAAATAGCTTCAGTTTTGGTAGGATTAATCTTAATTTTCCAACATTAAAAAATATCTTTAGTAACCTTGAGCGCAGATTGCAAATTCTTCAGGTTACTTTCGTAGCGTACACGTAGTGGTAGCAAACAAGGCACTTGAACAGTTTGTTAATGGAGGGAAAACAGACACGTATATACATATTATATGCTGCAGAAAAATGATGATAATACACACCCTTGAGGGAACACCTGCTTTTATTTTATAACAAGTGGACTTATTCGAACATATTTCAACAAAAAAAATTACTCTTTTGAAGAAAGCTTTTCATAATATTTTATAGATACATAACGGGTGGGCCATCTGCTAGTTTCTTTTTAAATTACATGTTATTTTGACACTGACCAATGCTCCCCAGTTATCTGGACACCACCCTTGAAGTTTATTGAAACTCCAAAATCACTACAACAATCTTCTTTCTCTCTCACTGTGTAGAAGCGTCCGTACCCTGAAATAATTTAAAGGTATTCATATTCCCACTGGCGCGCGCTAATTATAAAAAAAAAGAAAAAAAAAAAAAAAAAAAACTGACAGCTCTTACGCGCTTAAAAAATTGACAGACACCGTATCATATCTCCGCGGTACGATTATTTCTGTCGAAATAATATACCAACCGTGCCTGCTGTATGCAAGTTTGTGAAGAAAGTTCGTGAGATTGGAATTCTAATTGATAACACAAGCTATCCTCATGTTCTTCCTGTGCGCTCAGCCGAGAATATTGGGGCTGTTGCGAAAGTGTGTTCTTAAACCCTAGAACCTCAACCCGCCACATATCTCAGCAACCGAAGATTAGCCGTACTAGCCTGAGGAGAATTATACAAAAAGACCTTAGATTATTCTCTTACAAGGTCCAACTGCCCCGTTTCGTTATCGCTTCTCTGTTGGGGTTTTATCATAGAATAGCTTGAAATTAACGTCGATTTTGCTAAAGAAATAATTTGTTTCGGATTGTGTATTTTCATCTCGGCGGCTATGTAAACAAGCAAAACTGCCATATTTGAGGCTCTGAAAACCCACAAGTAGTTGTAGAGAAGCGAATGCCGTTAAAGATTGATGTTATGCTGACACATAGACGTGAAAAAACTTTTTTTGGCTTTAAAATTGGATGATCTCTGGCTCTAGCAAGACGATGTTACATGACATATATGTAAGCCATCCAACAATCGATCGCACTAAGTTCAATAATGGTGTGTTCGGCCGTTTTTTGTCGTTGAAGATTTCGGGGACCAGATGTTCTGCTGGCAATCCAAAAACGATTCAGGCACTTAAGCGCAATATTGATTGAGCTATTCGTGAAATAGAGCTCCAACCATCGAAAATATACTGCAAAATTGGATTGACAGGATGGGCTACCGCGCGTCAGCAAGTTGAATGGTATTATTTTCCATAAATAATCGGAAAGTGTGCTATCTTCAATAAAGCAAAAAACTTTGAAAAATAGTAAATGGATTTTTTTTACAGCAATTTTAAAAAGAAACCCATGCTTTACATTGGAAACTCATTTCGTAAAAGCTTGTAAAGAACGCCATCATACAATCAAAACCCTTTCAATGTCAAAGGCTACCATTCGAACTGTCTGGAGGCTTCTTTAGTCTCATTGGCTATTCCCATAGCTTGATGGGTCATAGAAAACCCTGAACTAAAATCAAATTCCTTCGATTGGATAAGGTTTTTGTCTTCAACGATTTCTGTTATTTGGAGACAGACTATGGATTTTCGGAACACTGGCAAGTAATTAAATCGTCAAATTACATCATCTTCATTATTATTATGTATTTCAAAAGTCAAGAATCTTGATACACCCTGGATAGTTTCCTATTAACCTCTCCAGAGTCCCGTTTTATGTGCTTTTTTCCCCTCTAATAAAAATTCTTACTCAAATCAACAATTTCATCTCTAAATTTACATTTCCTCAATGTCTCGCGATATTTACAAAACAAACTTGGCAAAGGGCTCTTGGGCCATTTCAAACAAATTTCAATGTCGCTAATAAGTATCGACCTCATTAACTTTATGCCAATAAAAATGACGTAATTCAGATTCATATTTATGACATCATAAATTCATTTTTACGTTTCTTGCCAACCTGACTTCCTTATCCAGCAAAAAGCATCGAACCATAAAACTCCTTAATTATTTGATTATTATTATTATTTTTATTTTTTTTTTTCAATAATAAAACAAACAAAATAAGAAATATAATAAATAAAAGCTGCAACCCAGAAACTATTTAGTTAAACTGGGTTAAATTATTATCCATTATCCCCCCCAATAGCACCGCATACACTATATTGTGTGCCAAAAACATACTATACATTCTAAAAATATCCTCAGAAAACAGCTTGGCAAAAATACACTAAACTGTTGATGTTTCTTTTAGCGTGGCATACAACAGCGCATTTAAAAATAAATCACGTTCCATCTGCACATAGCAAAAGTATCTATCTGACAGGGGGTTATGTTGGGGTTACTGCATGCGCACGCACCTTTAAATTATTTAAAAGTAGATACGAAAGAAAAAAAAATGAAAATTCAATTCCCACATAAATAAAAAATACTACGCCCCTGAGAGCAGCAGCATACTGCAACACACAGAGAGCTCCCAAATTGTTATAGTTAACTGTCATAAATAATTCAGCAGCACACTTCAAGGCAAGAGAAACGGATACCCTATGAGAAGGTTCTTCTGTAAAACCAAAAAAAAGGATGCGGGTTTTCATCTTTAGAAAACGGAAGAACAACCGAGTATGCAGGGGGAAGGGGCGAGAATAGAAGTGAAAAGGAAGAACAAAAAAATAAATAAATTAATCTAGTAATCCGTTCGAATAACATTGGCGGAAAAAAGCTTCTTCTTCAAAGATATCCTTTTTTTCTTTTTTTTGTTGGCTAACAGTGGTGCGGTGAATCTTATCTTTCGTCGTCTTATACCATACTAACCATCTAAACAACATATTTCATGCGCGACGATGAAGTAAAATATCTATATCCTTCCTCGTGAAACGTACGGTTGTATACAGCAGTATCTCCGTTTGGTATCCTTTTTCTTTTTTCTTTTTTTTTTTTGTTTGGTTTCTTTTCTTTTTCGTTATTTATCTGAATCCTTAATTTTCCTTAATTTGCCAAGCGGGAAGCACACAGACTCACACACCTACACACGCGTACACAAAGGGGAGCCAGACGATGTGAAAAAATGGCATCACCCAAAAAAAGGAAGATTTAATCCTTCAGGAATTTTTCTTTATCTTTTATTTTTTATTTTTTGTTATTTAATTTAATCGATTAGGTTATTATGCTAATTGCCATGGGATCCTTTTCTTTACTTCACTTTTGATTACCTTTTAAAATACAAAAACACAACAAAACTTATCACTTAATCAGAGACGATTGTATGTACATATGTATCTACAACCAGATTCACGATCACTCGATTGGTTTGCATCTATACTAAACACCGACGACGACGGACGCATTTACATTTACCAAACACTGTCGGGGTAGGGGGGGTGTCGCACCCTCAAAAACAGCAATGACACTGATTGTGCAATTGCACTGCAATATCCAAAACCGAACGAAACACACACACGACAATAATCGAAACGAAATGCGAGAAGCAACACACAACAAAACCGACGGGATGCCCACAAACGATTGAGTAGCGAACGCAGGACACTGTATCTGCGAACTGAGAATCTCAGGCACACGACAAACGATGAAATTCCTTTAGAAAATCGGTGCGGTATTCTAATGTGGATTCTATTTTGATTCTCCTTTGATGCGATGTTTTCTCAAATTTCTCCTTAAAGTGAGATGTTTAGATACATTTGTACGTGTATAGATACATGTTCATTGAAAACTGTTTAAAATTCTTCTCCGAATTGCATCAAAAACTGCACTAAAACACCCACTCATGAATAGATTCAATGTTGTGCAACATTTATCAAAGCGCCGATGCAAGGAGTTAAGAGAATCCTAAAAAACTAAGAGATTTTCCAATTTATTATCAAAACAAAATGCATTTACAAGATGTTATATCTTTCGGGTCTTGGAATAGAATGGTTAGCATGACGATTGATAAATGGATGACCGAATTAAAAATAGAAAATGTTTCTCTTGGGAAACGATACGATTTTATGGATAAATCTCTTTTGTTTGTAGATACACTACACTCAACGATGGACGACTGTATTGTTGCAATATTGTTGAAGAGGGGTAAAATTAGAAACATCGCATTGTGTGGAGTAAATAACAATTACAAACTCGGTTAGAAATCAAATAAAAATCAAAGTGAATTGTCTTCGATGATTTTGGGTGTCGGTCTGTTTCTCTCTCGGCAAATAATTATTGAGAGAGCATTTGTAGAGGGACAATAATGGTTTGATGGGGCAATTGTGGGTGCTATTAAATTTTACAGAGGATTTAATTGATGTGATGTTTGGGTACGGATTGTTTTGAACATGGAATTCTAGTGAGATGATTTGTTTGGTTATTTACTGATAATGGTGCTGTGAATTGTAGTGCATTCCATACAAAATGGGAGAATGATTATCGCAGTATGGTAGGTAGTGAATTTAATGAATGCATTTTGGTGTGTGGTTTGAATACTGATGTTTAATTCAGAATATTGAACTGAGGAAATATTTTCGCAACATGTGGTAATCGTTAGAACTGATGCTTATGCCAATTGGCACGTTTTGACAATGTTCAGTAACAAGTCGCCATGTGGTTTAGAGATTTGTTAACTATTTATGTAGGCACTGCAGCATTTTAATGCGTGATTTAAACTTACCAGCTGACAGAATACCTGCTCATTTATGATGATAATTTGTTATAATTAATAATCGAATGAAATTTTTCGATTTAAAGTCTCATAAAGTTACATCTGTTTGACATAAAGTCTCATCTGTTTGTATGTAGTAATTTAACATTGCAAACTATATACTCAACAAATTCTTCATATTACCAAATTGAAAGCAAAGTGAAGTTAAGCAAGAAAAATACTGGCTGGTGTCCCTAAAGTCCACCGCGTCGTCCTTTAATTAGCAATTAACTGATCCCATGGAAGTTCTGGGCTAATACGAGTATATTCGTGCATGTCAAGCATTCCATTTTTGGTTTGACTGCGTTAGTATCATTCTTCAAACGACTAGTCCAGTGAGATAAACACAGTTGGTTTTAAACTCAACTTGATTTGTCGTACCCCAAGTAATAAATGACATTCGCTGCCATTCCTTTTAGATAGATAAATAGATACAATTTTATTCATTTCCAACTTAAAACTAAATCAATAATAAATAGTACATAGTTACTCGTAGCTAATATTAACTGGAGGAGAATAAATAGTGGTCATTCTATAACTATTAGAACATTACGATGCAATTTTGCCATTGCGACTGCGGACTTGTGCTCCGGTGCGTTTTTGCTTCAAATCGGCTTGAAATCGATCCAGCAGCTCTGCGTAATATGCTCTGGTGATTGTTTTACCCTTTTCAAGGTAATCGATGTGAATAACACCGCGCGCATCCCAAAAAACTGTCGCCATGACCTTGTTTGCTGACAAACCCACCTTAGCCTTCTACGACTTCGATTCACCAGGAGAAGTCCATTGTTTTGACTGTCCCTTGGTTTTTGATGTGTTGTGGTGAATCCAGGTTTCATCCACGGTTACGAAACGGCGCAAAAACTCAGCCGAATTTTTCTGGAACATCGCCAAACACACCTTTGAAGTTGTCAAACGAATGCGTTTGTTGTCGATTGTGAGCAAACGCGGCACCCATCTTGCGGAAAGCTTTTTCATGTCCAAATATTTATGTAAAATCGAAATCACTGAGCCATGTGATAAGCCTGTGGCCTCTTCAGGCTCGCGCACTTTCACTCGCCGATCGTCCATTATCAAACCATGGATTTTGTCGACCATTTCTGGTGTGGTGACCTCAATTGGGCGACCAGAACGTTCGGCGTCACTTGTGCTTGAACGACCGCACCGAAATTGTGTAAACCAGTAGTGAATGGTTCCAATCGATGGTGAAGAGTCCCCATAATGTTTGTCAAGCTTTTGTTTGGTTTGCGTGATAGTTTTTTCTCGCAAAAAATAGTGTTTAATGAGGACTCGAAATTCACTTTTTTCCATTTTAACGAAAATGCTAGTAGGCGTCTATATAAAATGGCTGCCACAACAAAACTATTTAACAGATCTGTCTGAAAATTTGGGTGCGTTCTTTTGAAAGATGATTCTTGACAAAAAAAAATTAATTTAAGGTGACGACACAATTTGTGTTAATTTTCAGGGACTTATTGACTCACCCTCGCATGAGGTATCTTCTGATATAGGCTTACCTTGTTTAGGTATAACAATAATTTCTGCTATCTTCCAGTGATGTGGGACACACCTTTGTTTAAAGAAAGCATTAATTATAAGGTTGAGTTTCAACAATGCAGTGGAGGGCAGTTCTTTCAAGATTTGAGCAGTTATAAGATCATAACCTGGTGATTTTCTATTATTTAGTTTATAAATACATGTCTTGATCTCCCTTAACGAAACATAAGGAATTTCCTTTTCATCTGTTCAGTTATAGAAATCAAGATTTTCGTTTGCTACACTAGGTGGTAAAGGTTTGAAAACATTTGAAAGGTACTGGCAAAATAGTTTAACCTTTTCTTTTGGATCGCCGATCCACTCCCCATCAGGTGTTTTCAACGGGGGGTCTCTTGAGGTTTCTTTAAAGGGAGTAGTCCGTGACTTTGTCAGCCGTGAGATTACAAAGGTATTTAGCTAGGGAATCATTTTTGAATTCAGTCATACTTTTTTTTGAGTCTGTTATTAAGTCTATTAAATATGATTTTATCGCCGGGATATCTTGTCGGTTGCCATTTTCTACGAGCTCTTCTCTTTTCAAGTATCAGTTGCATGTTTTTTTTTTTTTTTGTTGATAAGTCGGTATACTATCTTTTGCTGCCTGTTGTACATCGGCAATAAATTGTTCTGTTTCAATGTCAATATGTTTTGTTGTGACAAGTGGAGATCTAAGGTTAATGAAATCTCGAGATGTTTGTCAATGTTCCATTGACAAACCGTTGACTGTTAGGATTACAGGTGTATGTTAACATTAACTTCTTTTCTATTAATACCTTTCGTTATGAAGAAGTCAATAACATCTGGTATTTTCAGATGGCTAATTAGTTAGTGATCCAGTCGAAATAAATTCACAGTTAAAATTTCGCCCTGATTTATAAAGCTTCCTGCCTTTTGTTGTTATTAGTCTTGACCGCCAGTATGTATGTTTAGCATTGAAATCACCACCGATGATGAAATTGTTGCCTAGCAATTGAAAAAGGTCAATTAGATCTTCCTCTGTAGGCGAGTGCCTGGGTGGGCAGTATATCGCAGCTATTTTCAATTCCTTGCTTTTAGTTTCTATGTTTAATGTCGTTACTTGCATTGTTGTTTTGCTATTTTTGGCAATTCTTAAGGCTCCAAGATACACTTTTCACAATTGCAGCTCTATCTCCCCTGGCACTGGCGACAGTGGTAACAAAGATACCCAGGAATTCTAATCTTTGTTCCCTGCTTGAAATGAGTTTAAAAAATCAGGTAAATATCAATATCTTCGTTAGATAGAAACACCTGAAATTCAGGGATGAGTTGGAGTAAACCATTTGCATTCCACGTTGCGACTTTTAGATTATTTTTAATCATTAATATTTGGTTGCTATTTTTCCGCTTCTTTGCTTAGCAGTTTAATTATTTTATCCTGATTATCGAATCTTTGGATAATAGTAATAAGCAATTCCTTTACCAATATTTCCTCTTCTTTACGTGTATTTTTCAAAATTTGGGAATACGATTTACCCTCTACAGTTGATATGTTTGTTTTAGTAGCAATTGGCACTTTGTCTAGTTTCATGTTTTCAACGTTTACTTGTTGTTTACTTTTATTAATGGATATCTGTTACTTGTTTTTAATAGCTTTGCTTTTCCTTTCTTGATTTTCTTTTGCCATCGGACAACCTCTATAATTTGCTGGGTGATCACAATGACA
The DNA here is from genome assembly GCA_963082735.1 of Pocota personata. Lineage (NCBI taxonomy): Eukaryota > Metazoa > Arthropoda > Insecta > Diptera > Syrphidae > Pocota > Pocota personata. The sequence continues at coordinate 40,310,373 of OY720429.1, read as the reverse complement.
ATTGATGCATTTTGCTTTCTCGTCCTTCTTTAGTAGACAACTTTTTGTCGGGTGTTTTCCTTCACATTTACTCGTAGCGTAAGCAAAATCTCTTTTGCAATAGCTTTGCGTATGCTCGAAAGCTTGGCATCGTTTGCATTGGGGTATTGAGTTTGAATTTTTTCGAAGTGGCTCGATCTTAACAATAATACCCATTATTGATATTATTTTGTCCATCTTTTCGACTTCTTGATTATGAAAAGAAAGCATGAAAAGAGATAATTTTCTATTTCTTGTCATTGGTTGCCCATCCTTAGCTCTTTTTTAATTAAGTTTTTGGCTTCCAAAATCCTAAATTTTGTGTTAGTCAAGTTTTCAACGATATTGTGTTCATCACACGAGAAGTGAAGTCCTCTGGATTTGTTTTAATAATTTGCACGTGTTAAAGGGGATATGAATACCCTTATACTATTTTTTTTAGAACACGTGAGTTTTTGTGGAATGAGAGAGAAAGACAGAGTAGTGGTGTAGTTTGAAACTCAGGTGGTATTAAGTTTCTGTAAACTCCAAGGGTGGCTGTCCAAATAAGTGGGGAGTATTTTGTTTGTTTTCGCTATTATAGTCGTTGCTTATGATTCACAGTATTTTTTCCGTCCTCCTGATGTCATCATCACGATCAAGTTGCATTTTAGCCAATATGACCGCTCTATTGCCAGTGCTATGCCTTCACAGTACAGTTGACTTAGCTTTCGCAAGTGGTCGACTTTTTTATTTATTTCATGCGAAATAAGGATTCGAACCGTGAGTCAACAGCGTGACAAGCGATGATGTTACCACTACACCACGGTCACCCTAACTGGTCTAGTAGCTTTATTTTCATATGAGTGCCACTGGAACTTCGTTTTGGTCAATTCGTCAGTGATCTTCCTATATGTGTCAATGTCTTCGACATTTATTTTCCATTTGTTGTTATTATAGGATGTGAATTCACAAGCCTTTTTGGTTTTTTGTTATTACCCTTTTTAACTCACCAAATCTGTCTACTTCCGAGATCATTATTGGCGGTGGTAATAGCGGTTTTTTCAAACCAATGGTTATCTTTCCAAGCCTTTTATCACTTGTCTTACCTTGTAAATTTGCTTGTTTTGCATCATGCTTTCTTGCAGACATCTCAGGACTTTCTTCTGCCTTGCGTTTTTTCGTAGGCCTTTTGTTTTTCTTTAGATGGCCGTCCGTTACCAGGGGGAGCTCCTCTTCATCTGTGAGGTATGCAAATAAATAATAGAATTATTTTTAGTAGTGCAGTCTACGATTACAAGCTCCCTGATCATCATATGGTTGCCCTTAATTCATTCACGAATTGCGACCCAAAAAATAATCTTAATCCTCCTAGGAGGAAATACGATATAGATTACAGCATGTTAATAGAGTGTTTGGAAAATGAATTTTGGGAGCCGGTCTATTCGGAGAGTAATCCTTCTGTTGCTTTTGACTTGTTTTCTTCGATTTTACAAAATCTCATAAAGTCTTGAACTTGAACTTGCATAGTTCAGGCAATAAAAAATATTTAAAGCCATGGATGACAAATATAAATTTAAAACAAATAAAAATGAAAAATAGGTTCGCAGTTAAATGCACCAAGGACCCACAAAATAGAAGACTAAGAAAGTATTATGTCAAATTATGTAAAAACATTCATAAAAAGGTTGAAGAAACGCGTAATACTTATTATTCTGATTTGTTTCAAAAGGCTAAGGGTAACAGTAAAGAACAGTGGAAAGTTGTTGATAGTATTTTGGGGAAGCATAAGCAACCTTTAGAAATGGAATACATTTATCTGACACCACCAGCATCTCTAATAAATTTAATGAATATTTTACTGAAATCTCAGAAAAATTAAAGCCGTGAGTTGAACCTTGTAATTCTTGCAACTGTACGTTATCCACATATGCAATTCCTGATAACATGCAAACAAACAGTTTTGTGTTTAACGCAATTACGTCGATTGAGCTGTATAAATTTATGATGTCTTTAAAAAAACAAAAATTCCTGTATAATGAGCATTTTACTGAAAAAAATTGCTTGATATGCGGTTGACATCCTGAGCTACTTGTTTAACCTAAGTGTGAATAATGGTTCTTTTGCGTATGCAGACGATACGGCGATAGTGGTGCGCTACAGATCTTTGGATACGGCAACAGCAATTATGCAGGAGGAATTCGATAATGTGGTGAAATGGTGTCATTATCACGGTCTAACGATCAACGCATTAAAAACAAAAATGAAGCACATTCGAAATCCGCAGTTGAAGGCTACTGAACAACAAATTCTTTTTAGAAATGATTCCTGCAGTAGCTGTCCGATTGAGATAGTGGAGAGCTACAAATATCTGGGAGTAACCATTGACAGCAATTTTCTGTGGGGTACGCATATCAATGAGTTTCGCAAGAGCGTTAAAAACGCCTTAAACTTACCCAACTAAAGTTCCAAGCCACAACGTCCGTGTTGAGACAAGTCTTCTATGCCCTAGTGGAATCGAAGCTGAGGTATGGAATACTTGCATGGGGTAATGCTTCTAAAACACAAATAGAAAAACTAAAAAAAACTACAAAACACCGCATTGAAAAAGATCAGTGCAGATAATCGGCGAAATGTTCCTGAACAAGAACGCTTTAAAGTTCTTCCAGTAGAAGATATTTTTAAGATGACCCTTATACTGGAGTACTATGACGACACTAGATTCATAAAACCAATTCAACATGGGATCAACACCAGAAGGCGGACACAAGGTATGCTTCAAGAGCCCTGTTTCTGCAATAACTACGGGAGAAGGCAGCTGAAATGCAGTGTACCAGAGGTCCTCAATACAATTACACAAGAACTAAAAAATATTACATATATAAAAACTAGGAAAAAAAACTCTAAAATTCATTACAAGTTTTTGAAACTCGGTGTTCTGCAGAAAAGTCTTTATAAGGCTTCGCGGAACCATATAACCAATGTAAAATATTTTCTGAAAAAAAAAGCTAGCAGCGATGCCAGCAGAAAATATCATTAAAATCAGAAGGAAAGACTTACATGAGGGGCACCCTCTGTGGAATTTTTAAAGAATAAGTGAAGTCGGGAGTGCTGTTATCGACGAAGGAATGGATTGGATTGCAAGCGAAAGTTAGAAGGTACTAATATAAACATAAAAAGGGTAGGAGAGAGGACACAGATTTGAAGACCACCAGCATAAGTTACTGAACCGATTTTGCTTTTTTTTAATTAAGAAGCTGTGTAGCTAACTGGATTTGCAAATTTTGATACAAAAGAGAGTGACAAATTATTTGGAAAAAATCCGTTGTAAACAAAGTTCTAATGTAAATGATTCAATTTAAAGTGGTCTCATATTTGCAGGACAATGAAAAAAGGGTCAAATTCCGAATCCACAGGCTCATCATTTAGTACTCGTATGAGTGGTTAGAAAGAAACAAGACAAACACCACAACAAGACAAGACAACGTACTCGTAACTTTTACTTTCACCTAAAGGGGAAGTATTGGTTTCCTGAAAATGGTCGATCTGGAGATTTTGAGCAAACTTGACATTACTATTAGGTGCGCAACTAAGTTCTCGCTGTTTGTCAATAGATGGCTCCAGCAGTAAGTGCTGGTCGATTTTGACATATCCAAAACGTCATGAACCGAGCTTAGACATAATATGGTAACAAACTGTTGTGACACATTAGTGATTTAGTTTTGGCGTCATATACTTTTGGTTGTGTGAAAATGTTTGATTTTGTACCAAACAATCGTCATTTGCGGGAAGTGTGGATTTTTCTTCTTTCATTCGAAGAAAACGGCGGCTAAAGCGCATAGACAGCTCCAAAAAGTTTACGGAGATGCTACTCTAAGTGAAACAACGTGCCGTGATTGATTCCATCGCTTCACAGACGATGATTTCTATGTTGATGACCGTCCGCGTGAAGGAAGGCCAAAATCCTTCGAAGACGGTGAATTGGAGGCATAGCTCGATGAGGATCCGTGCCAAATGCAAGAACAGCTTGCTTCAGCATTAGGAGTTACCCGTCAAGCCATTTCCAAGCGATTGGAATGATTCAAAAACAAGGAACTTGGGTTCCTTATGATTTGAAGCCAAGGGACGTTGAGCGTCTTTTTTTCGCCTGTGAACAACTTCTCCAGCGGCAAAAAAGGAAGGAAGTTCTTCATCGCATAGTGACGGGTGATGAAAAATGGATTCATTCCAGCAACCTAAAGAAAAGAAAGTCATGGGGCCGAATATTCACGCTGCGAAGATTATGCTGTGTATTTGGTGGGACCAGGTCGGTGTCATTTATTATGGACTGCTGAAATCCAACGAAACCATCACTGGGGAATGGTATCGACTTCAATTGATGCGATTGAGCCGAGCACTGCGCGAAAAACGGCCACAATATGAGCAGAGGCACGAAAAAGTGTTTCTACAGCATGACAACGCTCGGCCCCACGTTGCCAAACCCGTTGAAACCTACCTAGAAACGCTCAAATGGGAAGTCCTACCCCACCCGCCATATTCACCAGATATTGCGCCATCCGATTATTACTTGTTCCGGTCGATGGCACATGGTGTGGCTGATCAGCAGTTCTGCTCATATGAAGACATCATAAAAAGGGTTGATTCGTGGATAGCCTCAAAAGATGAACACTTTTACCGTAAACGGTATTCGAGCTCTGCCAGAAAGATAGGAAAAAGTTGTAGCTAGCGATGGGCAATACTTTGAATGATTCATTTGTAACTATTTTTTCACAATAAAGTTGCATTTCCATGTTGCACACCTAATATATTAGAGAAACTCAAAAAAGTGGGTTTCTCAATTCTGTCTGTCTGTCTTTTTATTTATTTTTTGATGCGCTAATGGATGTGGTTATCTTCTAAAGATACTAATAGCCCGGGCTCCAAGCATGCACGATTCGCAAAACCCAAATAATCAATGCTACGAGTGCGCCTACGTACTAATCTACACCCTGCCTCGGGACTGCCGCTAGGTATTACTTCGTGAGGCTGGTTAGCAACTTAGGCTTTATCATCTGCATTTGCCGTTCCGGCTCTTCTAAGTCTTTCGACTCTTCTCAGCTCGTTCTGTACGCTCGGTGTGAATGCCTAGGTTCATTCTTCCCTGTGCAAAGGGCCTGAAGTGGAATACCGTGTGCCTCGCGTCTTTCCCTTCATCTGGGCATTCTAGGCAGAAGGGCGGGTTATCGTGTCCAAACCTGTGGAGATATTTTCGATAGCCGCCGTGCCCGGACAAGAACTGCGTAAGGTGGTAGTTGCAGTCCCCGCGTGCTCTTTTTGTCCAGACCTCGATGGTGGGGTTCACCTGGCTTGTCACAGTGCTACATATGTTGCCCTTTCTTCTTTTACCCTCCTGCTCGCGGTTCGGTTAAGGTAAACCCTTTGGATCTCGTTGCCGAAAATATCAATGGGAATCATACGGCAATAACACAGGCTGTTTTCTCCGAAATTGTTCGGGAACCGCTTATAAGGTATGCAGATGATAGCTTCCTTCTTGTTTCCTTCGTCGTGTGTGTATAAATATATATATGTCTGTCTGTCTGGCAGTATATATTTGTGCTGAACTGCAGCCTAAATGCCTTGATAGCATTTCTTGCAACCTCGTACCTAACACCACAAATTGAAAAATCCATTTTCTCGAAAACGGCTATAACGATTTCGTTTAAATCCAATATTTAAGTTACAGTGGACATATGCACACAGATGATGTTCCAGTTTTTTGCCAAGAAATGTGTATAACGGTGCTTTATTTATTAGCTGTTTTTAGAAATTTACTTTTCTCCTCTATGACTCAATTTTGATCGAAATCAATATAAACAATATTTCACATATGAAAGATTATGGCGTTTTTTATTCTTAACAGGTTTTTTTAAATAAAAAAACAAAAAACCGGTAGAGAAGTACCGATCTCGAATTCTATTTTGCCTCTAATTGTGATCCTACAAACCCCAGATATGAAGTTTCAAGAAAATCCTTCTAGTCATTTGGGCTGCAGTCCTGCGCACATACACACAGACAGACGGAATTGAGAAACCCACTTTTTGAGTTTTTTTCATTATAGTAATGTTAAGCTTGATTAGAATCTTGAGATCGAACATTTTCAGGAAACCAGTACTTACCCTTACAGATGCAAGTAAAAATGTTATTAAAGTTTTTCCTTTGTGAAATTGTTGTGGGTTTTCGTATTTAGTACGTGGGGAAATAAGGGTTTTTTCCTATTGAATCTGGGAATTTTCAACGCTACAATCTGGAAACACTGACTCTAAACTATGTTGTAAGATCCCTCTTGAAGTGCAAATCCAATTGAGGATAGCAAACCGGGCGCATCAATTAAGCCCGAAATGAATTGCAAAAAAGTGAAATCATTATTTACTCGTCATTGAGACAAGATTTGTAAAAGTTATATAAATGTGTGGTATGGTGGAACGTTAAATGGACCGTCCCATGGAAGACCTATCAATGCGAATCGGATGAAGTTTCGCTGAATAGCCCCAATCCTATATCGATGGACTTAATAAAAAGAAGTCCAATCTTGTTAAGCATATTCATCTTATTATAAGATCTAACATAGAATTTGACTTAATTGATGTTAATATGCTTCGTGAAGTCAAGATTAGGCTTAAAATAAACCCTTAGGTCCTTAAAACAATTAAGGCGACAAAGATTGGTTAGGATACTCCTTCTAAAAAAATGTCACAATTTGGTGTTTTATAGGGTTTAAAATTAGACTGTTGTTAACACACCAAGTGGAATCAATGCTCTTGTACTCGTAGATATTTATGTCGTCACCATAAATAAGAATATCGCTATGACTAATACCTGATGTAACATCATTGATAGTGACTTTAAAAAGGATAGGATCTAAGTGACTACCCTGAGGAACACCAGATTGGGGTGAAAAAGAGTTGTAAAGTAAGCCTCTAAATTTAACCTAATAGGACCTCATACTAAGGTATAAGTTAACCTATGCAATAAATACAGCTAGAAATCTATATATCTTAAGATTATAGGCAATTATGGTGTGGGAAAGTCTTGGAAAAGTTTGCATGGATACAGTCAATTTCTTGAACACTCTCCAAATCTTTAGAACATTTATACAAGAAACTTAGTAAGTTACTAACAGATCTATAGAAACAGGTAAATTTACCAGTAGTTAAAGACAACTCAAAAAAGTGCAACAAAAGTCACAACATTTCTTTAAGACTATTGAAGCAATTCCATCAGGGCCTGAAGGGTAATCGTCTCTCAGATGAGATGCATTCAGAAATGGTTTCTAAATTTAGAGTAATATTAATAAATCAAGTTTTAGGATCATTTCGAAGATACAAAAGGCAACATAGCTAAACGATTTACAAAAATGGTAAGCGAATGAACTACTCATATCAATCGATTTATTAATTGTGCAATCTTTTTTGCGCGATAGACTTTCGATTTTTTCTTAGAATTGCCAAATTTCCAAAAACCTGTAGGCCCATTTTTTAGTGAGTTTTTCATTCGGCTTAAATAGTTACTGTGTAAGTTACTGGGAAGGATTTTGAATTCGTTACAGAACATTATATACGTATAGAAGTAGAATGGACATAGACTTTTAATATACGAGTATATTTATATATTTAGAGTATATTTAGTTCTTCCAAGCCCAATTTCTTTTGTATCTAAGCGCCCAAAGCTCTTGTGTATACCAGGGATCGAATTGGTTCAAGTTTTTGAATGACTTGACTGGAATAGTTTTGTTCATTCAGTCAGTAATAAGAAAATAGAAGCTACTGCTACGTCAATCTACTTAATTCTTCCGAGAGTCTCTAAAAGTTTGCTCTCCGAAGGTCAAAAGCGTACGAACTGCCACGAGAACTGATATTCTCATGTATAGCTCAAGTCAAGAAAACATCCAGTGGTGGAAGACATTCATCTATGTACATATGTTACTTGCTGGCAGTCAGAAGATAGAACATTTTCAACTAACGTAAGACTCGTCGTTCGAAGGTATTCACTACAAAAACAAAGTCTTACTTATTTACTTATGATGGCACTATAGTTCGGGGTGAACTAAGGGCTCAATCAACAAACAACACCAGCCAGCTGCCTCCAGTTTCGTTAGCCAAATTGATTGAGGCCCCCCTCCACTAGCCCATGCCATCGGCGATAAGGTTGTCGTCTTCTGCGTAGTCCCTCAGGGCTGGAATAGAAGATTTTTCGGGCTGGAGCATTGGCGTTCATTTGCTCTACATGACCTAGCCATCTTAATCGCTGTACATGAATCTTTTTGACCAAGTCGGTGTCGCTGTACAGTTCGTATAGTTCGTGGTTAAACCCTCTCTTCCATAATTGGTCAACACAAGTGGGACCATAAATCGAACGTGGACCTTATCTCTCGAAGATTCCAAGTGCGCTTTCAGTCGACTTTGACAAAGTCTAGCAGGACGGGGATGATGAGGGTCTTCCATAGTATCTCCTTGGTTCTACTTGATACAGCCTTGCTAAATAATTATTTCCTAAGGTCATAGTAACAGCAACTGGCGACTGCTATCCTTCGTTGGATCTCCGCCCTGATATCGTTGGCAGAGTTTATAGCAGAGACTGGGTAGACTAATTCCTCAAAGTTGTAGTTGTCCATCGTAACGTTCTGGCCGAACCATAGTTTTTCTGTTGCGGTGTGCGTAGTCAGCATATATTTCGTTTTATTCTCATTTACATTGTTGTGTATCAATTTGGAACTCTTGGGTCTTCTCCAGGATCTGGCGTTAAGTCAAGATTTGGTGTCAGTTTTTCAGGCGTAAAACCGCACTGGTAATTCTCCACAAGTTCTTTGATATATGGTTTTAGGCGCTTCAGCATTACACCAGATGAAATATTATATGCGATGTTCAGGAGACTTATTCCTCTGTACGAGTAATTAGCGCAGTTGAGGCGGTTTCCTTTCTTATGGATCGGGCATATTGTGCTAAGGTTCCAATCATCGGGCATGTTTTTGTCGGACTATATTTTACAGAAGAGTTGGTACATGTACCCCACCAAGTCATCACCAGCAGCCTTAAATAGCTCAGCTGCTGGACCATCTGGGCCTACGAACTTGTATGATTTAAGCCTACCTATGGCTGCCTCAACTTCATCTCGGTCCGATAATTGTATTAATTGGTTGTCCTCCAGGTTGAGACTATCAGGCTACCTGACAGAGGAATTTTGGCTTGCGTCGCTGTTTAACAGTCCTCAGGAATAGTCTCTAGATATGTCTGTTACTAACTCTTTTGTCCTTGCAGGCTCCGATTTGGATAGCGAAATCTTGGGTTACCCTCTTTTCCATTTTATTGAAATTCCGGATCTCTTTCCTGCCGTAACATCTCTGGAACTCCTCGATCTCATGTTTCTCATGCTCCTTTTTCTTTCGTCTGAGTACGTGCTACTCGTCTCTCCTATTCTGCTTGTAGAGCTGACGAGCACCTCTCGTCCTATTTTGCAGCGCAGCTTTATAGGCCTTTGCCTGTGCGCATTCAGCATCAAACCAGCGGTTTCTCGAAGGTGGAGGGGTGAAACCTAGCACCTCATTAGCTACATTCCTGTTAGCTTGCTGCCAGTACTGGCACTGGTCTTCTGCGCTTACTATTGCTGATGGAGGACTACTCGAGAGCTCTATCGAAACTCGATCGGCAAAGGCTCTTGCGGTCGGTTACGATTGCAGCCTTTCAACGTTGAACTTCTTCACAGTGGTGGTTCTTGTCGTGACATTGCTGGATATTCGCATCCGTACTTTTGCTGCAACGAGGAAATGGTCCGAGTCGATGTTTGCACTTCGGAACGTTGAAACATCCAATACAAGCGATCAATTTGATTGGCGGTAATTCGATCAGGTGACTTCCAAGTTACCTTGTGAATGTTGAAATGTGGGAATTTCATGCTACACACTACCATGTTTAAATCCGTGGCAAGTCGATGAGCCTGAATCCGTTTCCGGAGCTAGTATCGTGCAGGCTATGTTTTCCGGTGGTCCTATCCAAGAAGCCCTCTTTCTTAGGCACTTCCTGAAGAGCGGTTTTATCCACTTTATAGCTTTTGAGGATCTCCGCTAATTCGTTAGACGCGGTCTGTTCAGAGTACGTATTCCTTCGTAATATCATAATTCTCTGTATTCCTTTGTAATATCATATTTGACGGGAAGTAACCAGATTTTTTTTTTTTGCTGTCCGAACTTCGCTAAACTAACTGAAAATTGAATGCATGAAGATAAGCGACATAAATCCGAAATATATGATGAGAAAGCTTACGTATGCGAAGAACCAGTATTGCTTTTGATCCCCAATGATAACGTCTCCGTGGCCGAGATGGCTAGTGAGCTGCTCCAACGACCCGAACACATTTTTTCATCCACTGATCTGTGATCCGCCGTCACGGGAAAGGGATATTTTATTAACGCCGTACAAACTCTTTTCATTGAGTTTTTGTTCGAATGAAATAAATATTTGTTGAAGAAATGTACAAAGTAGTAGGCGCACGAATCGTGCTACAAAAACAAAACGTAATAAATTTTTTTCTGTGTGAGTAATCGGCTTATTATTTTTTTTTTTTTTTTATTTTTCAAGTTACTATTTAGATTTATTAAAATGAATGCTTGGGATACCGAAAAGAGGATTTGGATAGTGCAGCGGTACCATGCTTTGCAGTCCTTCATTTCCGTCCAAAGGGAATTTAGGCGGGAGTTTGGCGGCAGTTCCCCGAGTAGATGGACCATTATGAGGCTGGTAAACATGTTTGCCGAATCTGGAAGCATCGCACGAAGTCCGTACCATCGAAATCCCTATGTTCGGGTTTAAGACGCGATCGCGGCTGTAGTATCGTCAATTCAGGCAAATCCAAGCGTTTCGACTTAAAACTTATTGGCGCAAATTGGAGTTAGCAGACGGTCATTACAACGGATAATTCATGATGACTTAAACTTGTTTCCGTACAAAGTCCAAATTACAAGCAAGTTAAGCCCTCTGGATTTGCCCATTCGCATGGAATTTTGCCAAAAAATGATTAAAATGGCAGAAGAAGACAACAGCTTGATAAATTGCTTGTTTATGTCTGATGAGGCCCATTTTGATCTAAACGTCAATGTAAACAAGCAAAATTGCCGTATATGGAGTGAATCTAATCCAGAAATACTCCATGAGACGGAACTGCACCCAGAACGAGTCACTGTGTGGTGCGCAGTTTCCTCAAGTTGCATTGTGGGGCTATACTTCTTTGAAGAAAACGGTGTAACAGTAACTTTCAATGGGGACCGTTATTTAAAGATGTTGAGGGAGTTTTTTTTACCCATAACTCCGCCGAAGAAGTATCCGTTCCATCAAGATGGAGCAACTGCACACATAACCAGACCGGTCATGGCGGACCTCCAACGAAAATTCAAAAACAAATTAATATCTAGAAACTCCACTTTCCGCTGGCCCACAAAGTCACCTGACCTGACTGGACCAGACTTTTTTTTATGGGGTTATGTCAAACAAGAGGTGTACAAAACGAAACCAAGGAATTTGACTGAATTGAAGCAGTCCATTAAAACAATAATTGAGGCGATCTCGACTTCAACCCTTCAGGCCGCAATGAATAATTTTTTTTGCGTGGATGAGCGTGGAGGTCATTTACGGTCTATCATCTTCAAAAACAATTACATAATTATATAAAATGAAATTGAATTTTCTATACAATAAAAAAAATAATTGAAATATGTACATTGATTAAAAAAAAAGTAATTCGAATTTCTTTTTGTTGCACAATTGGTGCGCCACCCTGTATATGTAAAATGTTAATTCCTTCGAATTTAAGGTCCGATTACGAACATAGCTTTGTTGACTATCTGTAATCTTTAAGTCTTTCTCAAGTAAATACTATTCAGAATTCATTAAATAGAATATTAGATCTATTGTTTGTAAATGTGAAAGAAATTATAGTAAAATCGTCAATCGCTTCTTGTAATTTACTCAATTATTCAATCTACCATAAACAAACTGAGTTTACTCCAATAGTAATCCAGTGCTCCCTCTTTCCAGCATCTTTGACTCGAAAGTTGACATTGGTTCTATAACTTTGGATTTAGAAAGCGTCACTTTAGCTCTGCGGGACTTGAAACCATCATCAAATGCTGGAGCTGATGGTATTCCTGCAATTGTTTTAAGGAACTGTAGTGATAGTATTTGTCACCCATTGTTGCATATTTTCAACATGTCATTGAAACATGGCATTTTTTGGATAAATGGAAGATATCGGTTCTGGTTCCCATCTTTAAAGCTGGCTCCAAAAACAACGTACAGAACTACAGAGGGATCTGCAAACTATCAGCCATCCCAAAGCTTTTTGAAAGCATGGTGAAAAATAAATTAGAATTTCTTGTAATAGAACATATATCCGAATTTCAACATGGATTCGTTTCAGGGAGATCTACAACCACAAACCTAACTTATTTCACATCATTTGTATTAAATTCATTCGAAAGGGGCTATCAGGTAGATACAGTTTATACGGACTTTAGCAAGGCATTCGATTCTGTTAACCAGGGGCGAACGCAAGGGGGGGTTTTGGGGGTTCAAATATATATATTTCCTGCCTGGGTGCATTTCTCATTAGGCCATCCCCCCTATTCACCTGATTTGGCACCCTCAAACTTCCATCTGTTCCCAAACTTGAAGAAATTTGTTTCTGGGAAGCGCTTCGCATCCAAGCAGAAGTTGAGAGGGCCGTAGATGAATATTTTCACAGCCTTCCAGACTCTCACTTCCGAGAAGGAATACTGATGTTGGAGAAACGCTGGACCAAGTGTGTTGAAGTCAAGGGAGATTATGTAGAAAAATAAAATCATTTTGTAACTGAAAATCGCAGTCTTTCATTGTCAGGCCGAGAACTTTTCACCTTGCCCTCGTAACTGTCAGTTAGGCCGATTGGTAATAAATTACATTACATATTTAGAGTATGATGGGGCCCGGTCAATGAGCGGAAAATTCAACGGCTGTGCTGCCAAAGTTAGAGTATTGTATCCGGAAGCTATTTACGTCCACTGTGCTAATCATAATTTGAATTTGGCCATTACACACGCTTGTAACATATCGTCCATACGAAATTGCATAGGAACCATTAAAGAGGTTGTTAATTTATTCCGATTATCTAATAAAGCAGCTCTAGTTTTAAAAGACAAAATTCAGGGATCTCGCCCAAAAGCAAAACAAACGCGTTTTTTAAAATTTTGCGAAACGCGTTGGATTGAACATTTGAATTCACTCAATTTGTTTTATGATATCTATGAATATGTCTGTTGCTCATTAGAATATCTGGATAGATAAAATTTGAAAACCGAAGGAGTCAAACCTCATGTCCTACTTGCTGCTATACAAACTTCCCAATTTATAATATCCTTAACAGTGATTAAGCCAATTTTTAGCCTAATGAAAAATGTAAGTGAATTTTTACAAAAAAAAGAATGTGACCTCAGCTGCTGTATGGAATATGCGAACCATTTACACGAGGAAGTAAATGAAATGCGTCAAAATTCCGAAGTTAGATTCAGTCACATATTTGCTGGAGCTAAAGAAATGACAGACAAAATGGATATTCAGTTAGTAGTCCCGCGGCAAGTTGTAAAACAAAAGAACCGTGACAACTATGAAGGAGGTCCTGAAGAATATTTCCGTCGGTCCATCTTTGTTCCTTTTTTGGATCATCTATCGGTGCAACTAAATACAAGATTTCTTGACCATCGAGGACTGCTTTCTAAAATTCAAAATATTCTACCGGAAAAGTGTTCTAAGCTGGAAACAGTAGAAATACGTAGCACTATCAACGAATTTGCAAAAGAATGGCCAAATGACATCAAAATATGTGCTGATGATTTTATAGGCGAAATGAGAATGTGGAGCAGGTAAAAATTTCTTTCTTTCATTTTCTTGATATTTGTTTGAATGTTAAATTAACTATGGTTGCAGACATTGCTTAAATATTCCAATTGACAAACGGCCAACAAATTTTATAGACGCTCTCAATTGCTGCTATTCAACTTTGTACCAAACAACACATCGCTTTATGCAGATCGGTGCAACACTTCCCATATCTGTGGCATCAAGTGAACGGTCTTTTTCTTGTCTTCGCAGATTGAAAACTTATCTGCGTAGCAAGACTGTTGAGGAGCGGTTAAATGGCTTGATGTTGTTTAACATATATAGAGATATTGACGTGAAATACGAAGAAATTTTAGATATGATGGCTAAAGTACCAAGACGTATGGATATAATTTTGTAAAATATTCCAACTATGAATTGTCATATATTTATTATAGTATATAATAATAAAATAAGACATTATTTATGAAACATTTTTCAAAACCCCCCCACGAAATTTGTTTCTGCGTTCGCGCCTGCTGTTAACCATACTGTCTTAATACACAAGCTAAAATGTTTTGGCTTTCATTCATCTTTATTAAAATGGATTCCCTCTTTTTTAGTTAATAGGGTGCAGTTAGTAAAGCTCGATTCTGCTTATTCAAAACCAATTATCTGTAGTTCAGGTGTGCCTCAAAGTAGCCATTTAGGACCATTACTTTTTATTCTTTTCATCAATGACATAACTTCCGTTATAAGGTACTCCCAGTGCCTTCTTTATGCCGATGACATGAAATTGTTTTTAAGGATTATAAGCTTAACTGATTGCGCTAAACTACAGTCTGATATCGATGCTCTATTTATGTGGTGCAAGAAAAATTGCCTTCTCTTAAATGTAAAAAAATGTAACGTTTCCTCTTTTAGCAGGCATTCAAACTCAATAATCCAACGTTATACAATCGATTCTGTTGAACTTACCCGGGTAAATACGGTTAAAGATCGCGGGATTGTATTCGATCAGGCATTGACGTTTTCGGACCACGTGGACTGCATAATTTCCAAAGCTAATGCTATGGTTGGGTTTATCAAAAGAAATACTGTTGAATAGTTCAACTCTCATTCTCTGATGTCTTTATTTGTGTCTCTAGCTAGATCTCTACTAGAATACTGTGACATAATTTGGTGTCCATTCTACCAAGTTCATATTGATAGAGTGGAAAGGGTACAGAGAAAATTCTCAAAATTCATTTTTTTCAAAATGCACTGGAATTTTTCACCTGGTTATGATGCCAGGTGTCAACTTCTTGGTATATCAAAACTATCTAAATGAAGAAAAATTCATGATGTAATGTTCATTAGAGACCTATTATCCTATCATATAAAAAGTCCAAGTTTATTTGCTGTAAAAGTGCTCTCTGTAAAGAGAGCTTCTTTTTCGCACGTGGCGTAGAACAAACTACGGGTTAAATGAACCTGTATCGCGGGCAATTTCTAATTTTAACGCAGTTTGGATTGAAATAGATTTAAGCTCATCTAGAAACAAGTTTAAAAATAAATTGTTTTCATTAAATTTTTAAAAAGTTAGTCTAAATTTATTTTTCTTTTGTTTCTTATATATATTTATATTTATTTATAAACCTATTGTTTTATCGAATCTGTAAAGCAATGACGCTTGTAGATAAATAAATAAATAAATAAATATATGTAAGCAGGCAGGGGCCAAACCTGCGATAGACTTAGTTTAAGCCAACAATACTTTACCAACTGAGGTATCCATGTGCAATTCTTCAATTTCTTTCTATCCTAAATCCGAAATTAACTTATAACTTGCTAAAACATTGCCTACTTAAATGCGTTTCCAAGGGCTAAAGAAGCCCTCAAATGAGCTAGACTGTTGAAACTGTGGACGCTTATACACAGTGCAAAACAAAGAGGTATAGACTATAGAGGAAGCCGAATTTCTGATTTTCAAAATGCAGTGTAATACAAAGTATCCACAATATACACCCCGCGCAACAAAAAAAGCCGCACATGGTAATTTTTAACAAAATGGAAGAAATTTAATAAATGATAACTAATCACTGCGTAGTCACTTTGTATTTCTGATGTTTAACATTTAAGTTAACACATTCCCCATTGACAATACATTTCGTAGCCTAATTGAAAAAAAGTAATGATCGTGAAGATCAGACTACAAAATATCAGATATTACCCAAGTACTATCAATATACATAAATTAAAAAAAGAGCAACAATTTGAAAAGCAAATTTCTTTTTTCATATTTTTATTAATTAAGAAACCTTTTTACATAATTTAAGACTTTCATAATACTAAAAAATGATTCTAGTATTTCGTAGCACCACCCTTCGCCCTAACAACGTCATGAAACCTGTTTGGCATGGAGGCATAGAGATTACCGAGGTAATTGTTATTAATTTCATTGAACCACACTTCTTTAATGATGCTCTTTAGATGCTGCATGGTTTTTGGTTTCTTATCTTGGATCTTCTTTCCCATAAGAGCCCAGACATTTTCGATAGGGTTGAGATCTGGACTGTTTCCCGGCCAAATTAGGGATTCTATTTCTAATTCTTCTTTCAAAGTTTTAATCTGTGGAGGAAATTTAAAAATTAAAATCATAAGATTTTGAAAACACTCATAAATATGAAAAAAAAAACCCCGAATTACTCACAGATTTTGCTCGGTGGCAAGGTGCTGAATCATCTCGAAAAATTGGTTTTGATGTTTCTGCTGTTATCATTTCCATACTCGGTACAACACCATCTAAGATAATTTGTTTGTACTGCATGGCGTTAACAGTGCCCTCGAGCATAATTAGAGATCCAACTCCGATTGCGGTGATGCATCCCCACACCATAACATAAGGAGAATGTTTTACGGTGTGAGCTATGCATTCGTCGCTGTAGCGTTTCCCTTTTCTACGACGAACTATCTGCTTCCCATCCGGTCGGTTTATTTATTATGTTAAACTGGTACTCATCAGAGAACACCACATTTGACCAATCTTGAACACTCCAGTTTTGCCTTTCCTTAGCCCAGCTAAGGCGCGTTTTCTTCATTTTGCTGGTCAGAAGTGGCTTTTTCGCTGGTCTCCTTGCTAGCAAACCCATCTCGTTGAGACGATTCTGGATAGTTCTGACGCTAACTTCAGCCCCAGTAGCTTTTCGCAAGTCAGCTCTTAACTCCGATGCATTTTTAAACCTGTTTCTCAAGCTTAGCCTCTTCAGTTCCCGGTCCTCCCGAACAGTGGTACATCTCTTCAATCCTGTGCCAATTTTTCTGTCCAGATTGTGATCCCGACGATATTTGTTACAGAATCTTCTTACAGAACTCTCATTGCATCCAATTTGTCGAGCACTTTCACGAAATGACTGATTCTGTTTGGATAAGGCGACGATAACTGGCTTATTTTCTTTACTCAATTGTACCCTTTTAGACATCGCGATATACTCTTTTCACTTTTATTTAAGAAATACAACAGCACGCACTGTTAAATACTGCCAGAATGAATTCCGACACATTCCAAAATGTGCATTACCTAACCCGGAAGCAATAAAATATAATTCGGCGAATCCCTTAAAGGTAATTAGCGCAAAAAAATGAAAAACCCGTATGCGGCTTTTTTTGTTGCGCGGGGTGTATGTATAATTAGCTAAGGAATTGCCTACTACAGAAGTCCTCGGATGGCATTGAAAGCTGGAATTTCCAAATGTAAGACCTTTCGCACTCAACATAAGCCCATAGATTATCTAGAAAGCCGGGTATATACTCGTAACTAGGGTCAGGATCCAATGGTGGTACAAATATCTTTTTTGTATCTTCTTTACAACAAACTTAGAATGACTATCGTTGGCAGGCTTATACACTAATATTAAAATACTTTGCACTTTTTCTTACCTATCCACCAGCAATTATTATTTTCGCAAACATTTGGATTTCCACGAAATTTCAATAACCAAACCATCAACACATCACGCAACGAAGCACGAAATGCAAGATACTTTGGAAGTTTGTTAAACATGATAACATAGCAAATACATAAAAAACTCATGCTACATCGCAGTGGTCTCAAAAAATATCTAAGAACACAAACATAAATTCGTAAAATCCAAATCTTAGAAATTACCAAAAATTAGTTCCAATGAATGTTCAAATTTTAAATCGAACCAGTTAAAGGACTAAGAAATTTAAATTTTTTTAAAGTTTGCTCTCACAGAATATGGACAACACATGGGCAACACCGCATAATTCTATCTTATTCAGTAGGTACGAGTAGGTAAGTACTCAGTAAAAAGTAAATCAGCTCTTAAAATGCTCGTCATGATTTTATTCCTTCACTTCACGGGGGATGAAAGCCCATCAGCTATTAAAAACACATTGCCACATCTAAACGGCTATAAAAATCAATACATTAAACGCACTCCCCCTCTACGTCGCCGTTGGCGCAACAAGCCATGGGAAATGAGGCTATAAACTCAAATTGAAAACAGAATCCTCAAAAATTATGTTTTATTGATGGGATGCAATTAATATAACAGAGTATTCTTAGAAGCAAGGACACTCTCAAGACCACACTTGTTGTGTACCCATCACAAGCCACCTAATTGCGGTCTTATTTTGTAAATGCATTCATATACAGCGAACAACAATTCCAGGAATATCTCCCCCATATAAGCAGATATAAGACACCCCTGTCACTGCAATGGAATCTTAAAAATTTCACTATCAATTAGTGACGGGTTGCGCACTCTGCTTCCAAACACATGTGTAACTCGGTCAGGCGTAATAAATCAGTTCCGGCAACACTTACGCGTCATTGATGGCACTTCAGAAATAAATCTGACGGCGACACTGACAACGCATTCAAGCGAGTGCGTTCCGTTCCGACACAGCAAGGTGCAGGATTGCAAAACACATGTGTGCCGATAGAGATGTATTTTTATAGTTTCGCTCTTGTAAATACACAGACACGCACTTGAGATACAACGGCGGTGATAGAGATTTTTGCTTTGCATCTGTCATGCTTGGTTAGTTTCGCTCTAGTTACACACGAGGGAGGCAAGCAGCTCTTTAAATATGAAGGACATGGAACGAAATGCCAGAATCAAGATACAAATACCCTTATCTTCCACCTCAAGTATCCATGGCGATTTATGCCACTTTGTGTTGAGTGAATGAGATTTTTATCGCCACGAATCCATTTGTCGTACATTGATTGCCAAGGGTGGGGGATGAGGTTGATTGCCAGACAGACGTCTTAAGTGGATTCAAGTGCGCGATACATCAGGTTAGATGAAGATACTTCACTCCCAAAAGACGCCTGCAGTTAATTGTCTTACGGGGGTGTGCGAGCATAAGGCTATGGAAACTCCTTAAAACCGTGAATCGGGTAAAATGGCCTGCAAATGCAGGTTTTATTTGCCATAAAATACCGTTCCAGGGATCATAAAACTTCGAGAATACCATTAAAGTGAATGAACTTTCCGAAGGCAACCCTTTAGTGTAAATCCCCCGCTAGACATCAATGACCCTCCATTTATCTTTGCCCGAAGGAAAAAACCGAAAGCACTTTGTGTATTCAGTTGTGGTTGCGTTCGGACGATTTTTTTTTTTTTTTTTATCCTTTGTATTCTCAGTAACATTGTCGGAATAAGTTCGTGATTAATGCTTTGACGAAGAATAAAATGTTTGTCACGTCTTTTCTTTGATGACGAACCGGTCGATGGTGGCGTCTATTTTTGAGTTTTTGTGGAAAGGGGTCTACCTTTTTTTTTCGATGACGGTCTTGATTGATTGTTGCATCGAGTTAATGTGCCGAGCATTTGCATCTGTTTGGGTAATTAAATCGTTCTGTTAGCGGCCATATAAAAACTTTCAGATTAATGAGGATTCATTCAAACTATAAATAAGCACTTTATGGGAAATTTGTTAAATGCAGTAGTAAAAATTAATTGCACATGCACGATACTTTTATATGTAGGAACCTCAAAATCTTCGTTTTGATCAGATAACTACCAATTCTTACTTTAAAGAAGATCTAGATCTGTAGGCCAGGCAACTGAAACTAAAAAAAAAGACAGTCAGTCATGAAAGTTCTTCATATGCCGAGGGTTCTGGAGCAAATATAGGTAATAGATACATGTGTATAGGGTGACCAGATAAGAACGATAGGAAAAGAAATATCAAATTAATTCTGGCTTTATTTTGAAATTACATTAATGCCATTATGTATGGAATAGCACATCATTTAAATGGCCGCTTCGGCTTCGCTGGAAGTGCTTCAAGCGGTCGGTCCAATTTTTGATGACTCGGTCCAATATGTGCGGCGTTGTTCCGGCAATAGCGTCTTGAATGTTGGCCCCGAGCTCGTCCAAAGTGGTTGGCTTGTTACCATAGACTAAGGACTTGACGTAGCCCCAGAGAAAATAATCGAAGGGTGTCAAGTAGCATGATCGCGGCGGCCAATTGATGAACGCTCGCCGTGAGATGACCCAGTTGCCAAATTTCTCCTTCACCACTTCGAGCGTTGCGTCGCTTGTATGGTGTGTGATTCCCAATCTCGATGCTTTTGAAGATCTGCCTGATATGATCTTTGTATCTGAACTTTGGATTTTTTCTTGCGAAATTGATGATTATAAGCTGCAAAACTATAATTTTTATGCCAATCCTAATGATTCGTATTGCGCAGGTGGAGTGGGAGTTTTTGTGCGAGATCTTTATGAGTGTGAGGTTAAACGTTGTAGTCTGTCTAGTGCGGATATTATAAAAATCTCATGCAACATATGCAATGAAATGTTTGATTTGATTTGTGTTTATAGACTTCACTCACAGCCAATTCAAGTATTTATTGATGAGTTCTCAACATATTTAAGAAATGTTTGTGTAGGAAATCTTTTTCTCTTGGGTGATTTTAATATAGATCTGCTAGATTCAAATTCTGTTGTAGATTCCTATAATATTCTTCTTTCAGAACATGGATTAGCATCTTTCGTCAACGAGCCTACAAGACCAATGGCAGAAACCTGTCTGGACCACGTATTTGGACGTTTCTTAAAAATGTATAATTACCCTTCTGCTGGTATTGTCTTTGATTTACAGATTACTGATCATTGTATGACAGGCATTGTGCTTAGTAAACGTACGTAAAACTGCTAAAATTGACTTCAACAAATTAAATTATTGTAACATAATGTAGCATAATAACTACGCTCCAAAAGTATGCAACACATTCCGAAGTGTCTTTTCTTTCGGCGTTCGTGTACGGATTATGTCTAAGACGACGTCTCAGAATTAAGAGAGAATTATAACCGCAAGAGATTATTGGCTGCAGCTGTCATCTTGGAATTATTACATCAGAATTTTCTTGTTCCAGTAGTCGAAGAATTTGCTAGAAGTTTCTGGCTATCAGAAATGCGACTATATAAGGACAGATGGTGATCGAGGCAAGGCAGTTGTTTTTCGAACCGCACGAAGAGATTGGAAAAGTAATAAACGGCGAGGTTGTAATTTTGTGATAGATTGAAAGTTGAGAGTTAACAAGGAGAAGTAATTAGTTTGGATTTGTGAATTAAGTAATTGAAAGGAGATAAAGTGATTTGAAAAGAAAGAGACCTTGTAAGGAAAGAATTTGCGAAGAACAGTATAGTGTGAACTTAAATTGTTCTATAGACTAGAAAATAAAGAAATAATCTCACAGAATAGCGTTTTATCTACTCGAGCCGTAGCTCGCATATTACATTATGAACTACTTTTTGCTGATTGGATTGAGGTCTATGCTGAAGCAAATCATTCGAAGGCATACGACTTATTCATAAAAAGTTTAAAGAATTTCTTTAGCATTTCCTCAAATTTTGTTTTAAAAAAAAGATCTGAAATAAGGTTAAATCCCTGGATAAATCGCTCCCTACTAAAAATAATCAGACTAAAACATAAACTACGTAATAAATTATGGCATCATCCACATAATTCCAACTTAAGAAATCGTTTTAAAAGAATCTGCCTGTTAAAAAAAAAGTTCGGTTAAGTCGTAATTATTATTATCAGAACAAGTTAAGAAGTTCACAAGGGAATTTGTAGGAAGAGTGGAAAATTATAAACTCCATGGTGAATAGAAAAGTTAGAGAATGCAGATATCTCAGATCCTGGCGAAATGGCAAATGAGTTCAATAAATACTTTGTAACAGTTGGTCGCAATTCTTTTCTACCTGAAGTCTCTTTGCCTTGTAACTGCGGTAATAGCTACGGACTCTCTAATAGTGCAAATAGTTTCTATTTTGAGCATATCACTGGTTTCGAACTATTAAAAGAAATACGTTATTTGAAGAATTCACATTCTTGTGGAAATGATGGTATTTCAAATCTTATTTTAAAAAATATTGCGTATAACATCGTCGATATTTTAGCACATATTTTTAATTTGAGCGTAAATTTAGGTATTTTCCCTGAAGAACTAAAATGCGCAAATGTTGTACCTCTATTTAAAAAAAGGAAACAAAAAAAAAGACAGATCAAATTACCGGCCAATTTCGTTATTGTCCTCCATTTCAAAACTATTTGAAAAGGTCACTAAAACTAGAATTTTACATTATTTGCAGAGAATACAGTTTTTTAGTTCATTGCAGTTTGGATTTAGGGCTGGCCTTTCTACCGAAGATGCTCTTCTGGATTTTTGTACTATTATTCAAAAAGGTTTAGATAACAAACAAAGCTGTGCTACACTTTTCGTTGACATAACGAAAGCTTTTGATATGGTAAATCATAGTATTCTTTTGCAAAAGCTGTATAATGTTGTTTTTCGTGATTTCTTTTACAGATGGTTTGAGTCTTACTTGAAAAATAGAACCCAAAAAGTGAAAATAAATAATGTATTAAGCGATTCTAAGGTTATAAATCTTGGTGACCCCAAGGTTCAGTACTTGGTCCCATTCTATTCTTAATTTATGTAAACTCAACCTTTGAACAGCCATTTATATGGAAAGTTAAGGCTTTTGCAGATGATCTTGCAATTGCATATGTTTCAAATAGTCCCTTGAATTTATGCTGTGAAATAAACCACGATGTTAACTTGCTGAGGATTTGATTTGCAGACCATAAGCTTATTGTTATCCAGAAAACAAAATTAATGTTTTTCAGTCTCCGAACACAGGTGCTTACGGATGTAGATGTTATGTTTCATGCTGCTGATTGTACTAGGCACATTTTATGTAATTGTTCTGGATCTGGTTCTGAATTTTTCTTTAATCCTAATGTCGCCTGTAATGCTAACTGTTTCAATATTGACACAGTAGTACATTTGAAGTGTTTATGTGCTACAATAGATCAACATCTAAGCTGGGCAGAGCACTTTGCAAACTTAAAGCAGTATCTACTTTCTTCAATCCAATGTTTTTATTGTCTTAGAAAATTTTGTTCTAACAACACCCTTAAAACAATTTATTATGGAATATTTCATTCGAAATTCTAATATGGAATTTGTTGCTGAGGCGGTGATTATCTAAACAAATTACAACAATTGATTGTACTTCAAAAAAGCGCTTTAAGAAAAATTTGTAATACTGCCCGCTTAGCCCATACTATGGAACTATTTCGTCTAATGAAAATTCTACCAGTTCGTCACTTATTTTATTATAAGGTCCTTAAAATATTTCTTATGAGAGGTGGATATTTGCAAAGTCCTGTCTTCACGCTCTGTAATTCTCCTACCTGCCTTTCGGACTACACATTTTAGAAATTCCTACTCCATCGTATCTTGCAAATTGTTTGTTAGGCTACCTGAAAATATACGAAACATTAGAACCTTATCTGTGTTTTTGATAAGTGTGAAATCATGGCTTTTTGAATTTAACATCAATGAAATTGAAGTTTTGCTGCGCTACATTGTTTGATTTTTTGCTGTACATGTAAATACTTTTTATTGTTCATATCACTGCTTTGTATCTTATCCTTTGTTATTTCTAATTTAAAATTTATTTTTGTCGTATTTCTTTTTATTTTCAAAGCCTTAAATTGTTAATTTTTAATTGTTCCCACCACTATGAAATATTTTATATGAAATGCGGCATTAACTCTATTTTTCTTGAAAGTAGAAATACCATAGACTTTTTCTCATTACTTGAAATTATTGTAATATGCGAGCTACGGCTCGAGTCGATAAAACGTTATTCTGTGAGATTATTTCTTTATTTTCTAGTCTATAGAACAATTCAAGTTCACACTATACTGTTCTTCGCAAATTCTTTCCTTACAAGGTCTCTTTCTTCTCAAATCACTTAATCTCATTTCAATTACTTAATTCACAAATCCAAACTAATTACTTCTTCTTGTTAACTCTTAGCTTTCAATCTATCACAAAACAACAACTTCGCCCATTATCACTTTTCCAATCTCTTCGTGCGGTTCGAAAACCAACTGCCTTCCCTCGAACGCCATCTGTCCTTATATAGTCGCATTTCTGATAGCCAGAAACTTCTAGCAAATTCTTCGACCACTGGAACAAGAAAATTCTGATGTAATTATTCCAAGATGACAGCCGCAGCCAATAATCTCTTGCGGTTATAATTCTCTCTTAATTCTGCGACGTCATCTTCGACATAATCCGTACACGAACCCCGAAAGAAAAGACACTTCGGAATGTGTTGCATACTTTTGGAGCGTAGTTATTATGCTACATTATGTTACATTATTATGTAGTTAAGTTATTAAAAAATATTGTAAATGATAATAATGAATAAAATTGAATTGAATTGAACATTTCTCTATACCGAGGACCATTGACGGTAACGGTGTCTCCTTCCTCATTCCGAAAGAAATAATCTTTGTAGATGCATTATGCTGGGTCGAACATTTGTGAATTGTGGTCACTCCAATAATGTCAACTTTGCTTGTTGACATAGCCGCTGAGCCTCGTCCGAGAAGATGATTTTTTGGCCAAAATCCGAATCTCCGGTCAACATTTCTAGCGCCCAATTAGCGAACTCACGGAGTTGTCTATGGTCGTCCGTCTTCAACTCTTGCGTCAGCACAATCTTATACAGATGTAGGCCCAAATCCAACCGCAAAATAAGCCTGGTAGACTCTCTGGCGATGCCCAATTCAGCTGATCGGCGGCGAATAGACATTTCTGGGTCTCCTTCGATACTGGCCGCTGCGGCGGATATGTTTTCTTCACTTCGCACCGATCTCTGTCTGGTTGGTGGCTTAAGGTTCGATAATATTTTTTAATAATTTCCACACGTTCGAGAAGTGTCAAACGATGCATGATGAAATGGCAAAACTTACTGAATATTTTGACAGCTAGATGTCATTGGTAACTTTGACAGTGTGGCAGCATTGCGAGAAGTATGCAGCATCTCAAGCAGAGATGTCGCTGCGATGACTTCGAGGGATTAAAAATCCTGCCATGTTTAAAAATGGCACTTAGCTGAATTTCATCACATTGTGAAATATCGTTTTCCCTTGACCAGAAGTAAAATAGAGTCCTTGTTTTTAATAAAGTTAATATCTTGTCGTTTATACATATTTGTCGTCTTCTTGAATTGATTTTAGCGACAGCGTTACAACTGGTGATATTTTGCAGTTTGATAGCCGAGGTAATACGGATATTGCAGAACCAGAATCGATAAGAAATTTTTGATGAGTGTCTTTGTCGAAAACGTGTAGGCGGTATTCCTGGTTGTTTTGGTCGCTGTTGTTTACCGCCTGAGAGGACAGCAGCGATTTCAGTTTAACACGGTTTCGTACATTTCCTCGCGTCTTCGCCGAATTTTATGTGGAAAAAGCATGGCTTAGGGTCCGTTGCTGATGTTGACGATTTAGCAGAGGAGCTTGTTCTTGATCTGGACCTGTATTTATTTGACCTATTGTGACCAATCATCAGCTCCTGAACCAGCTTGGTAAGGTGTGACAGAGTGGTTTCGATCGCTGTGAAGCCGTGGAACAAACGACTGGGGTGGAGGTGTTGTTGATGATCCGGTCTGCGATTTCGGCTAAAGCGTTGAGATTAATCCAGAGATTCGCTGACAAAATTCCTCGAACATGGCTAGGCATGCGATTCATCCAAATGGTTGTAAGCATTTGGTCTGCCACGTTCTCGCCTGCTAGATTACGCATTTCCCTGAGAAGGCTGGTTGGTCGCCTGTTCCCCATTTCGAGACCAGTCATAAGCTTGTTGATTTGTCGCTCTTTCGATTCAGAGAACCTAGCAATTAGTTGGAGTTTGAAAGTGGAATACTTATCTTTTTCTGGTGGTGATTGAACTAGGTCAGAGACTTCGTTGAGAATCGATCCTGTAGTTATGGAATTGCGCTTCCACTTGGACAAACCACAGCGCTGGATTGACTTTCAAGAATGGCGGCATTCTGACGTTTTTTAATGCTGCGATCTCCTGTCTGTCGATGTCTCCACATAGCTGGGGTGTTGGAACACTTTGATTGGGTGTGCTTACGGATTCTGGCAATTGTTGGTCAATGGCAGAATCGTCTGTAGGTGTTCCCTCACACTTTTTTGGTGACATTTTGCACAACTGAACAAATCTGTTTTATTTTTTTTATTTTTTATAGATCACGTTAGGGCCACCAGTTGTAGCGCTGTCGCTAACATTAATTCAAGAAGGCGACAAATATGTATAAGCGACAGAATATTAACTTTATTAAAAACAAGGACTCTATTACTTCTGGTCAAGGGAAAACGATATTTCACAATGTGATGAAATTCACCTAAGTGCCATTTTTAAACATGGCGGGATTTTTAATCCCTCGAAGTCATCGCAGCGACATCTCTGCTTGAGATGCTGCATTCTTCTCGCAATGCTGCCACAACAGCTGCTGAAACATTACAATTGGAAAAGCTATCATTGCTATCTGGTCACCCTTTATAACGAAATCAAATTTGTATGTCATAACTTATGTACATATTTACTTGTGTACATCACACAATAATTATGAAAGGACATAATGATGTCACAATATAAACGAGTCAAGACCTATCTGTGTCAAAACAATGACGTTAAGCCATACGAAATACAAAAAAAATCTGAAGCTACAAAATCAAAAATGTCAAAAACGAGATTGGGAGCAAGTATCTACCAATAAAATTGGTATTGATAGAGTGAAAATTTGAAGAAGGAACCCTTTCTATGTTCTTCAACACTTAGAAATGTATTGTAGTTTGTAGAGCCCAGTGATGGGGTGAAAAAAAGTTTTAGATAAGAGCAAAATAGTGGACGGATAAGGAGAAAGAATGCGATAATAATGTACAAAATCGTTGCAACTACAGGCTCCATGTTGAATGCCTAAAAAACGATCTTCCTAAGGCGATCGGTGCGCACGAAAATAGGTTCTGAAGTACATGCATGTGAGGAAGCATTATAAATTCGTCTCTCCTCACAAAAGATTATATAAAAAGAAAAAGCCATCCATCTAGTAAAAAAGCTCACAATCAACCTCACGAAAATGCCACTATGAGCTTCAAGCTTGTTAAAGAGACATTCACTATGGTCATGAATGCACTGATCAAATTTTGCAATCAATTTTTAAATGATTAGCATTAGCTTTTAAGAAAGTTCAAAAAGTATATTTGTGGTAGTTGAATAAATATCTATAATATCCCAAAGGTCTTGAGCCCAGTCAGACTTTTCGTATTAGAATTTCTTATATGAAAAATTTTCTGATAAACTTAACTAATTTCGTCATGTAAATTATTAAAGTTTATGATGTTAAGATTTAATGGAGATCTTAAATCCTTGTGCCTACAACCTTCTAAGAGTATCTATTCCAAAGATTCAGATTTGACGACGTAATTAAATATTTATTAATTCACTCACCATTGTCTTTCAGATTGGTTACCTTCTACCCTATCCGATTGTTGACACCGCTATTTTATTCACATACTCAATGTCTTCGAGCTGTTTGGTCTATTCATCAATAAATCTATAACTAATCAAAATCTCCACAAACAGAAAATCGATAAATGATTGACTGACATGTTTATGCCATCGACACAGCCATGAAAGTCTACGAGTATACTACATACATATGTGTATAGATATGTCCTATTTATTTGATGCCTGTCACTCAAACCAAATCGAAAAGTAAATCAATAAAATGATTTCAAAGTCAAGGACAACCTCATCTTCTGGTCTTTTATACTAAGTTCAGACTTTTATTACACTCTCTTCAAAAACATACCCCAAGAAAGTTGTTACCTACTACTACTAGTCAAAAAGCAAACATTTTAATGTAGAACCCATCAATATTGGGTTGTTTCTCTTGAAGTCATTCAGCTAATATCTTCAAAAAAGTAGCTAGCGGATTCACCAACAAGTAATTGTTAATTTAGGTCGGGGAAATCATTGGAATAATGCGGAGGGGAAAATTCTCCAAAAAAGCTTACAAGTCAAGTACGTGAAAAAGTCCTGATGGAAGTTGATATCTTGGACACAGATTTAGAACCAATTGAGCTTTACGGTTGAGGACTTGGAGTTGTTCCAAATACAGGGATGAAATTGTGGATTGTGGATGATTGTTGAAAACTTATTGAGGCGCAGCTACTTTGCGTTGCAGATGGTTGGTGTATTGGGTTATATAAATGATTGACAATAAATCTACAAAGCATCATTTAGGATTTTATTCATAACAAGGCATAGGTATATGGACGCTAACAGCGCCTCAGAAATGGTATATTAAAATGCATGAACACAATGTATCAGCGAATCAAAACATACAAGTGCATATACAAGTATTTCTAACCTACGTCTACAAGTGTTTACGTGATGCAAAGGCCAGCTTTTGAAACCAATTCTAATATTACTAAATTAGTTATCATGATATCTATGTCCGTCTGTAAATACATATATGTATATACATGCACGCTATTGAGACTTTTTATTCTAACGACAATACCGACTGGTAGGCGTCTAGCGAATCCTCGTTGTCTGACCACCAGCACATCAGATTTAACATCTCCGGAGGAATTAAATACTCGCCGGATGTCCAAAGAGGGCATCCTGCTCAGCATGCAAATACGTACTTAAAAGGTGAACAAGCACCAACATTTCTCAAAATTCAAATCTGTTATAGAGTATAGAAGATCTACTCTTACAACTTACATGATTGCACATTTTGCCTGCAAGTCCTTCCCTTTCAGTATTAAAAATTCAACTAATAATGCACTCTGATTCTGCAGCCAGTTAGATTAGGTAGAAATAGCTCCCGGCTGAAAGCCGACACACTTAGACCAATAATAGGTCCATTGTGACACCACATGGATTTGGGAAAACTGTCACTTGCCTACTCATTGAACCATTTGGAGCCTCTGATGAAGCGTAGGATGCGTTTTTTAATGTCCATCTTACACAGATCGTTGAGTTCATTAGGAGCCTTCGGCTTCAGTGGAGTTTCCTTATTTGGCCGAGAGCTGGGTAGGTGTAAAAAATGTGAAAAATAGTTCCTTCCTTCTCCTTCTGTAGAAATCATTGCATATTAGACAGTACCCGGTGATAACACCAATTACAGCGTTGATATGCAATCTATTGAGAGAAATCAATTTCATATAGCTTTTCAGATCCAGCTTAGGCCAAATCTGTTTTGTCGCTAGATATGTTGTTCCACTTGTCCACCTAGAATTTGTCCTCTGAATATCATCCAGATTTAATTTGAGTTTGCATGTAGCGATCGGTATACCCAGTGAACTTTTATCTGGTAGAATGGGTATTATTGTATTGTATCTGGCAAGTTCGTCTGCCTTATAATTCCATGTGTCCCTGTGCCCCGGCACCCAACACAGATGAATATTGAACTGTTCTGTCATCTATATATGTAAGAGACGATCGACAATCTAGAGCTGTTTTTGAATTCCAGGGACTTGACGATTCCAAGGACTTGATTCATATCACGTCTTTCTCTAGCCAAGATAAAACTTATTTTATTGCCATTATTTCCACCTGGAACATGCTACAATTATTTGGGAGGCAGACACCTCAGCCTCCAGTATTATCAATAGTTCATTAACTATCAAATTCCAAAGAAGTGGGGATAGGACACCACCTTGTGGGGTACCCTTACTGACAAATCATCTAACAGATGCCTCGCCCAGTTTTGTGTTGATAATCCGCCAAGTGAGCTATCTATCTTCAGTTTTGACAGTGCTTTGATTATCGTAGATGAGTAGACGTTGTTAAAAGTGCCTTCAATATCTAGAAAAGCTACCATGGTGTACTCCTTATGATACCATGGTATACTAACATATGCAGTGCTGTTTCTACTGATTTACCCTTACAGTATGCATGTTGAGCCGTGGACAGTAGTTAATACTGTCACGTAAGTGGATATCAATCAGTCGATTGACTAAAGGATTAAACAAAAAAAAAAATACTAAATCACTAGTCACCAGTCATTTAGTATTTTTTTTAAATAAACTATGAATATTGTGTCGACAGAGGGCGACGTGCACATCCACTTGTCATTAGTGACCGAAGGGCTCTGGCATTTCGCCATCCCAAACACGCTATAGTAACGCCACAATACGTAAGAGTGTATACGGGGGATCAGTCCGTATGGGGGTGCACTAGGAAAATGTTCTATTTACCCGTGGTATAATAGGCCCCTGAGGGACAATACGTTTTCTATAGCAAAACTGCAGTGGAAACAGACAGAGACGTTGTACGCAATCTTCATGAGATTCGATTACGATTGTTCAATAATGACTAAATGTACGGTTACCTAGTGTATCTAGGATGTTAGTCTCATCTAAATATGTACGTGCTTATAAATTCTACAGAACAACTGCAAGATTATGTTTGTAAAGGAAGGAAGAGATCCTTTCGTTTAAATTGATTTTAGCATTGACTTCCTTTCTCAGAACAGTACAGGTACATACTCTACTTCCTTAATATTCACATACATTTCATAGAATTTATTATTGACTTATTTCCGATTGTGTAATTACCTCCAGACTGATATAACTCTCAATATTCTCTATATGCGCATACCAATGACCAACCTTTTAAGTAGAGAAGAACTCAAGCTCATATTCTTGTTGTGAGGACACATCGAGTCCTATTATTTTACTACCCCATTCCGTACCAAATCATGTTTTCTTAACATGTCTCTTCTTAAATTCTATGCTTCTCCAATCGCCACAAGTCTGCCCCGCAAGGAAGTCAAATCAATACTTGTACAATACTTAATTTTCATCCTTGACTCTTGACCTCATTAAAAATACATTCCACAGTCCCGTATTCTTTGAATTTGGCTCCAGTTGCACATATACTCCCGTAGAAGCTATTAAGAGCCATAAATCGAAATCAAACGTAGAATTGAGTCCTCCTCTTGAACCAGACCAAAACAATGGGGACATACAGGAAAAGAAACAGTGTTGTCCTTTCTTTGAACATGTCCTTCCTACGGTTGGGATGTGCGCCTCTCTATTGTTTGTCTATCGGAATCACCTATAAATCCATGCTTCGACATGTGTGACACCGCCCATTTGAAATTTTCACTACGGAACTTAAGTACCTACCCGTACTGAACATTGAGTCGTATTGATGGAAGGATTTTGTGGGTTCAATTTTCTTCTCGTGCATTTCATATTTATTGGACAGCCAATTATCCAGCATGAATGAAGAAAGGAGTAACGAGTAATTGACAATGAAATGACTTTATTGGAATGAAAGGATTCAGTTTTGTACTGAAATATTACCAGAGCAGAAGACTATGGATGGGGTTTTTGATTCAGTTCGGGTCTTAAATTAGTTTCAAATGAATTGGGGCCTCCGAAGTGATGACAGGCAGAAAAGTATGTTCCTGGATTTTAATTTAATGTTATAAAGGGTTTTTCAATAGGCATATAACAATTTTGTATTTTAATACAAATGCACGCTTAAACTTTTTTTATGATCCGTCAATGTCAAAACGTCAGTCAACAAAAGTGACCGTATGGTGTGGATTTCATGCCGGAGGTGTGATTGGACCGTATTTGTTCGTCGATGAAGATGATCGCTATGGTACGGTCAATGGAGTTCGCTATCGTGCCATGCTGGAAGACTTTTTTGGCCAGAACTGGATGGACATAAGTGATATATGGTTCTAACAAGATGGTTCAAACAATTTATCTATTGAAGGGAAGTTCGGTAATCGTGTAATCTCGAAAAATGATTCGGTTGAATGGCCAGCTCACTCATGCGATTTAGCGCCGATGGATTTATTTTTATGGGGTTAGTTTATGCCAACAAGCCGAACAACGGAGCAATATAGAACGCGAAATTGCCAACGTTCCGGCCGATATGTGTTGGAGAGTGGTGGAAAATTGGCTCCACAAAATCGATCGCTGCAAACGTGCTCGTGGTGGTAATATGAACGAGATGGATTTCCATACTCAAATCTAATATGTGTACTACACCTGGAATAATTCAGAATTACAGCCTGATATCTCAATTATTCTGTGTTTTATTTAAATACAAAATTGTTATATCCTTTATGCTACTTTCGACAGCATTGCCCATACGAATATATGTATGTATACAACTACTGAAAATAAAATAAACTGCAAGACTGGGTCGCACCTACTTGCACCTATGAGCTGCTAGTTTGCAAATTACTCAGATTTTAAAGTTAAACGAAATTCTTAAAATGTAATTTTTTGAAAAAATGCGTAAACAACTTTTTATTACAATCAATTAAATCACCCTTTAGTACAGTACTGTTAATTTTGGGTTAGAATGCAAACACCGATTTTGCCTCGAACTGTGACAATACAGATCCCAGATATGAAGTTTGAAGAAAATCCATCCAGCCGTATAGGCTGCAGTCCAGTGCACACACAGAGGTAGAATTGAGAGGTCTATTATAGTACAGTCAAACTCCGCTTAACTGAAATTTTCCACAATTTTTTTTTTTTTTTACTTAAACTGAAAAACAATCACTTATTCAACCTGATAAACCGAAAAATACCAAAAAAAACAATATTTTATTAAGAAAAAACCCAAAATCAAAACGAAGTGTAAATAAAGAAACACAAAAAAAAAAAAAAGAAAAAGAAAATAGTTCACAGGTCACTTTGAATATGTTATTGTATTATGTACATAAATATATTTATTGCTTATAAAGGGTGTCCCAAAATTCACGTAAGATTTGAATTTTGAGCCATTTGTGCGGTAAAAAAAAAAAAAGATAGCGTGACAGCTGATGGAGTGCTACACGAAAGAACAACGCGTTTTCATTGTTGAGCAATATTTTTGGTTTGGCAGCTATATTTTGCAATTTTCGTACAAAATGTGGTCGAACTGTGAAGAGATTAATTTAAAACTTCAGAGAGACTGGATCAATTAGTGATCTTAGACACTCTGGCGGTCCTTCATCAAGCCGGTCAACTCAAAACAGAAGCAATTCGTGAAAGTGTTGTTGAGAGTCCAGGAACATCAGTTGGACACCATGGTCAAGAATTGGACATTTCTAGAAACTCTCTACAACGTATTTTCACGAAAGATTTGCATCTTCATGTACACAAAGTGCAACTGACTTAAGAAATTAAGCCTACTGACCACGCACAGCGAAGAGAATTCGTTGAATGCATTATGGAACAACAACAAGTGGTGCTGATTTTTCAAACAAAATCATCTTTTTCATGATACTCGCTATCGCGACATGATAATCCAGTTTTTTCCGGAATGAAATCCATACGCTATCGAGTGATCGAGTAACTACATTGGGATGATCACATAAGAATGGTCACGTATCGAGTGCACTTTGAAGATTGTACTAGTACAATTCTATTACATTGAATTGAAATGGCTGACAAATGTCAAAACTATTTATTTTTGTGTGAGGAAAAGTTTTGTATTTATCGTCTTCAATTAAAAATTTAATATTTACTTTATTTTTTATCTTCTGGTTCATAGGATGATCGCTATGAGTGTACTGAACGAGGATGTTTAAGAGATAAAAGCGGTCCCTTTCCTTTACAAGACTCTACTTACGTATACAAAACTATAATTTTCTGAAAATATCTTTCACAACATACACTTTTGATTGCAGTTCTATCAAAACAGTCAGGGCAAATAATAAATAATATTTATACTGGTGAAGATCAATTTTAGAGGATGCACCTAAACCACGGTCCCAGCGCATAATATTTACCAAAATCTCCTTTTGCAGAGGGTTAATTTTATTTAGACTCAACGTGAAATAAATTTCAAATCATAAATTTAACCACACGCAAAAATAACAATAAACAAAGATATTCTCACATATTTTCTCCCAAATGCACCTCAGCTCGTCAGCAGAAACCATATCGAATAAATAAATACACAATCACTGATGAGAGAATGCCAAATTTCAATACTCGATACTCGATCTCTTAAGCGGTCATGTCAAATCAACATTTATCAGTCACGTAGTGCTCGATAACTGATGCGGTAATTCGACCCCAGAATGGCCGCCCAGATCATGTGATTTAACACTGTTGGACTTTTTTCTTTGGGATTTTTTAAAGTACAAGGTTTATGCCAACAAACCCACGGCAAAATCAGCGTTGTATCAAAGAAATTCAGCCACATTTATGCAAAATTTCGACAAAAGAGTGCTTACATAGTATGCCAGCAAAGCCGTGGAGGCCATTTACCCGATATGATATTCCATACATAACCCTATACTTTATGATTTATGAATCAATAAAACATTTACAATTTTTAATTAAAAACCTGCGTTTTCTATCAAAAATTACTTTTTGCGTGAATTTTGGGACGCCCTTTGCAATATATAGAAGCAGGCCTAGTTTTGAGCCTTGGGGAACCCCGTGTGTAACCTTAACTTCCACTGAAATTTTCATGAATTTTAACGCGTTATGGTCGGAGTGTCAAATAGTTTTCCAACCATTTGATGCATTCGCCTTGAATTTTTATAGTTTTTATTTGACACTGGTGTAAGGTTTTTTTTCTATTGTGTATCGTTCCATATTAAATTCCCTAAGTCTTGTTTGCAAAATTCTCAAAAAAAAAACTTTGAAATAAGAAAGTTATAACGAATTTAAACCATAAAGGTCATTTCACCCCACCCTGTATATTATCACAGGCTGTACAATAATAGACATTCAAACCCATACAATAATTTTCATCGGGAAATTTTTCGAATCGAGAAACACAAACCCTTCAAGGACATCACTATTCCAATATCTATACCAATCCCACCATGGGAGAATGAGAAAATAAGAAAACTTTTTCCGCTTAAAAGTGGAAAGGAAGAATATTTTTACTTCGTCATGCTTTGCTCTTGATGATCGTGTAGGTTGTTTCTTCTTTTATTTTCCTCTTGTACGAGTATGTCCTTCGTTTTTTGTGTTTATTTTCGGTTAAACGTCTGCAGATGCATGGATGCGAATCCGTTGTTATTGTTTCGTATCCATTCTTTGGTATTACTTTTCTTTTTTGTACAGAAAATGGGGAACGTGTTGGTTAAAATGATGAATGAATATACGAGTAAGTCGCAGATATTTGGGTTATGGAGTTATGGGTTATTTGGGTTAAAACATTGGTTCATTGTAACTATAGTTAGTGCGATGAGGAGATATGCGGAATAGAGGAACAGATTTAAGGTTTGCAGGGATTATTATGCTACCAGATAATGCAGATGACTGAAAAGTATAATACGAGTATGTCGACAACATCACGTCGTTTTTCTAATGACTGAAGCACGGATTTCTTAAGGAAAGGTCAACAACTACTAACTTAACGGAATTCGTATCTACGACTCTGTGTGCATTAGAGGATGGCAAAGAAGTTGATGTAATTGCCACAGATTTTAGTAAGGCCTTCGATAAAATCTCGCACAGAATCATTCTTTTTAAACTCAAATCCCTTGGCTTCCAACTGAGTTTCATTGGGTGGATTAAATCCTATCTTGAGGAACGCCAATACAAAATACTATTTAGATCGGCTGTATCCGATCCCATTAAAGCCACTTCCGGGGTCCCTCAAGGTAGCCATCTTGGTCCCTTGATTTTCATTTTGTCAATTAACGACGTTGACTTCATCATCAAAGACTCTTATCTATCCATCTACGCTGATGACATGAAAATCTTCAAGCACATATTAAACCCCGCCGACTCTTGCCCACTTCAAACTGACTTGAACAACTTTTCAACAAATGTCAAGCTATTACATATTCCCGAAAGCGTCTTCCAGCCCCTAGATCCTATTTCATCTCTGACGAGCTCGTCCCTTCTGTAACTTTATTACGCGATTTGTGTGTTATCTGCGACAGAGAACTAAATTTCCGCTGCCATATTGACAACATTATTAGCAGAGCCAACGCTGCACTCGGTTTCGTAAAACGTTGGTCTAAAGAATTCTCGAACCCCTACGTCACGAAATCTCTCTACTTCACATTTGTTCGGCTAATCCTCGAATATGCTAGCCAAGTATGGTCCCCTTATCATGATACCCATTCCCTTCGAATAGAGGCTGTTCAACGCAGGTTCATCCGTTTTGTTCTTCGCGGTCTTCCTTGGTCTGACAGGCATAACTTACCCCCCTATGAGAATCGATTGAAATTAATTAACGTACAGCCACTTGAAATACGTCGAGAAATTGCTGACATACTCTTTGTACATCAGCTGTTAGCAGGAAACATCGACTGCCCTAATCTGCTCCAAATGATCTCCCTTAACACTAACCCACGCCTCCTGAGGTCTGTACCCATCTTCCGTCTCAATTTTCATCGCACCAATTATGGTTGTAACGAGCCAATGTCTAGAATGTTACGTTTGGCCAACGGCGCGCACAGCTCTTTTGATTTTCACTGCAGCAGATTTGCACTTAGAAACGCCCTCCAGAATTCCACTTCCACTCCTCCGCCCTAATAACTTTAGTTTTAGTTTTAAGTTTAGTTTTCAAGCCTTAGTCTTAAGTTGTATTTAGTAATAGTCTAGTTTTAGTGTAGTTATTAAGTTCTGCTTGAATTAAGCTAAATAAATAAATAAATTAAATTAAATTAATCATTCTAAGACGATGCACATAGGGAAGCAGGTTGAGGCTATCAGCCCAAGACAGAATGCACGTAAAGAAGTATGGGGAGCATAATGGAACGACCATAATGGAGCGACCATACTTGGCTGGCATACTCGAGGAGGGGTCTAACGAAGGTAAGACAGAGGAATTTTGTTACGTAAGGGTCAGAGAATTTTTTTGGCCAGCATTTCACGCCAAGTACTGAGTTGGCCCTAATTATGACATGTCGATGTGTGCTTCTAAGTTAAGTTCACTGTCACAGATAACACCAAAATTGCATGCTGGTGTGACTGAGGAGGGTACAGACTCGTCACGAATGAAGCAGATTCTAGGAGGTGGTGTGATACGATAGTGAGAGTAGGTAATGGAATGGTATTTATTGACATTAAGCATTAAGAAATTGTTATTACACCAAATGGAGAAACTATTTAGATTGTCCTGTAGAAGGCGGGAATCAGCGGGAGTAGACCAGAACATCGGGGTTCCGTGTGATATGTTCGGCATCATTTACTGTAATTATGAAGATCAATGGTCCAAGATGGCTGCCTTGAGAGAGCCCCAACGTGGCTATAATAGGGTCCGATACTAAATATCTAAAACGAACTTTGTATTGGCGGTCCATTAGGTATGATTTGATCCATGAAATGAACCGAGGTTGGAATCCAAGGGCTTTTAGCTTGAGAAAAATCTTGGTGAGGAATTTTGTCAAAAGACTTACTGAAATCTGTGGCTAGGACATCAACTTCATTGCCATCTTCCAAAGCGTTCAGTGTACTAGATAGGAGTTAAGCTAAGTTCAGTTAAGTTGGTGGTTGTTGACTTAAATTTAAGGAATCTGTTTTGCTTTGTGGAGGGGAATGGCTTGTAGTGAAATGACATTGTATCATACACGATGCGAGTAATTGGATGATAATTAGAAACTTCGCACGCTTTTTTGTGGATAGGAATATAGAAAATAGATTGAAAGTTGAAGAAGGGAAGTCCCAGCCCCTGTATCAGATGATTAATACATTTTTTTAATACTATGGTGAGGATATCGTCACGACCAGGGGAGTAGTCATCCTTCAGTTGTTTAATCTTATTAAAAACCATTGACTGGATTATATCCACGGAGACAAGGGGGTTTGTGCAGTTTGGGGTTCCAATCAGCAAAAATGTATGTTTCCTGCCTGGGTGCACTTCTCATTAGTTCGTATGGCAAGGTTCAACTTGTTCTCTCAAGTAGTTTCTTTACACGAATTTTTGCACTAGACGTCTTGCGTGTTTTTCGTTAAAATGGATAAACTTGAATATCGTGCGGTGATAAAATTCATCGTTTTGGATGGGTTAACCCCTAAGGACATTCATCCAAAGTTGACAAAAGTCTACGAGGACTCTGCTCCTTCCATGTCAACCGTTAAAAAGTGGGTAGCTGAATTTAAACGTGGTCCACGTGAAGGACGGCCAAAAACCACAACCACAACCATACCCGAAACTATCGAAAAAGTGAATGATAACCTGTAACGTTAGGCGAGTGAAGGTGAGTGAGATAGCTGAGGCTGTGTGTATATTGGAAGAGAGGGTGCGAAATATCTTGCACAAAAACTTAGGGATGCGAAAGCTCTGCGCAAGATGAGTGCCGCATTTGCTGAATGCCGATCAAAAGCAAATGCGCAAACGATTTTCGCGGCAATCTTTGGATCGATTCAATAGGGATCCGGCCGATTTTGTGCGGCGATTTGTCACCATGGATGAGACATGGGTCCACCACTACTCGACAGAAATGAAACAGGAGTCGAAGCAGTGGGTGGAAGCCGGTGGTGCAGCGCCAAAGAAAGCGAGGTCGATCGCAACTGCCGGAAAGGTCATGGCCAGTGTGTTTTGGGATGCGAAATGGATCCTGTTAATTGATTACCTTGAGAAAGGCAGAACAATTACAGGCGAATATTACTTCAACCTTCTTGACCAGCTGGATGCCAAAATTCGCGAGAAGAGGCCTGGCTTGAAGAAGAAAAAAATCATCTTTCACCAGGACAATGCACCTGTACGCAAGTGTGCGTTGGCGATGGGAAAACTATGGGATTTGGTGTACGATTTGCTCGGCCATCCCCCCTATTGACTTGATTTGGCACCCTTAGACTTCCATCTGTTCCCAAACTTGAAGAAATTTGTTTCTGGGAAGCGCTTAGCATCCAATGCAGAAGTTGAGAGGGCCGTAGATGAATAGTTTCACAGCCTTCCAGACTCTCACTTCCGAGAAGGAATACTGATGTTGGAGAAACGCTGGACCAAATGTGGAAAAATAAAATCATTTTTTGACTGAAAATCGCAGTCTTTCATTGTCATTCCGAGGACTTTTCACCTTGCCCTTATATGTATGATCGACTGCAGCCTAAATGGCTGGACGGATTTTCTTCAAACTTCATATCTGGAATCTGGGAGTTATGGTGCATATGTGAATTTTTTTTTTTTTTCAGAAAATACGTTTAACGGTACTTTGTTTACTTATTTCTCTGCGATAATTTTATCGATTTTGTTCGAAATCAATTGATTTCCAATTCAACCGTCCAACTGTTCATATGCGTTTATAATTCTTTTCCCGCCTCGCGAGTCATTTAATCAAATTTTTGTCTTACAAAAATCCACCATTTCATTGGTTGGTCGTTTGCTTGCTGACCTAAATATTATATCTGTTGTGTCGCATTCAAACGTCAATTCATTTCGTTACGAGTATATCTATAATTCAATACCCACTGACCTATAACAATGGATAAGTTCTGCGGTAGAATTGCACAATTGTCGACATTAATGCTGACTGGGTGACTTGCAGGGGACTTTATGGTAAATCATTCCATCCTATTTGTACCGGTCTTGGCACAAGGTATATCTTAAAGATTATTTAAATCATTTATTTTTTACTGTGATGAATGCAAGGAACTCCCTCTCGCTTGTTATGTTTGCGAGAAAGTGTCTCAGTGAATCGACAAACACAATGCTCACAGACAATAGACTATTATTCAAAAAGATATTACGATGAAATGTTAAAGTTTCATTAGCTTAGAGGACTTTAGTCACATCATCGAGTGCTCTAGTGAATTGTGAAAGTCTAAGTTTAAAAATATTGACAAACAACTTGCAAATTTAACGAGTCGAATTACGACATCAGTTATCGAGCAATACGTGACTGATGAAATGTTGATTTGGCATGACCGCTTAATAGATATCGAGTATCGAATCAGTGATCGTTATGGTTTCTGGTGACGAGCTGTGGTGCATTTGAGAGAAAATTTATTTCAGGTCGAGTCTAAATAAAATTAACCCTTCACAAAAGGAAATATTGGCAGAATTTATGAGTCGTCACCCACAATTGGCAAAAAATTGCCTTACGTGCGCCCAAAAAAGCTACTTTTTTTTTATAATTTGCACGTGTTAAAAGGAATATGAATACCCTTATACTAGTTTTTTAGGACACGGGCGTTTTGGGGAAAGGGGAAGAGACAGAGAAAGACAGATTGGTTTAGTTGGTTTGAAACTCAGGTGGTATTAAGTTTCAGTGAACTCCAAGGGTCCAGATGACTGGAGAGTATTTCTTTGTTTCGCTGTTATTGTCGTTGCTTATGATTCACAGTATTTTTTTTTGCGTCCACCTGATGTCATCATCCTGATCAAGTTGATTTTAGCCATATGACCCCTTACTGCCAGTGTTATGCCTTCGCAGTAGAGTTGACTTAGCTTTCGCAAGTGATCGACTTTTTATTTATTTCATGTGAAATAAACAGACATCAGGATTCGAACCGTGAATCAATAGCGTGACAAGTGATGATTTTACCGCTACACCACGGCCATCCTACTTCCATAAAATTATGGGATGAATTGGCTCAAAAATTAAACTCCGAGGGGCCACCGATTAATTACTCTAAATCTTGGAGAAAGGCGAGTTTATTTTTTTTAAGTCTGTTCCGATTTGATGTTTTTATTTTCGCAGACATTCTCTGATCAGAAGTATAAGATTAAGAATAAAATGTCGTTCAACAAGTGTTCGAAAAAGAAAACTTCATCAAAACTCATCAGCCTGTGGATTAGACATGGCAGTCGAAAGGAATTAGTGCCAAAACTTTCGGTGCAAGAGAAGATTCCCGGCTTTTATTACCAACACCAATAATTAAAGAAATTAGTATCCAGAGAATCGATGCCATCAACAATCAAATGGAATTGAAATTAGTTACTTCTATTGCCCCACTCCAACAGAAGTAAATTCTGCGGCACAAATAGAAGATGGGAATAACAATACATTTCCGGACGATGATGATGATCTGGGTGATGCTTCGGACTGCAATTTGAATGTGCTTCGCTCTTCCTTTAAGAAAAGGAAAGAAAAAAGTTGCTAGTGTTGATGAACAATTAAGTGTCATAAAAAGTAAAATGAAGGAGGAACAAATATTTCACACAACAGTTTGCCAAAAATTGGACAGGCATTTGGAGCTGGAGGAGCGCAAGATCCAAATCAAAGAGCGCATACTCAAAAGAAATATAAGGCGTTTATGGATCTCCACAAATTAAAATACCAAATCAAAGAGATTGACGACGTTTTACATAATTTTTATTTCAATTTTTTGACTGAACTCCTTTTGTGATTCTTTGAATTACTTTTTCTTTTTTTTAAAGCAAGTGTTGCTTTATGTTTACGTTTTAATTAAGTTAAAGACTTTTAAGTTCAATATGTGATCTATATTTGATATTGCCATATTAAGAATTAAGGTGGGTTTCCACATGTCATTCAATTGACAAAGTTTGACACCTCTCGTTTATGTCATTAAACGATTCCGCTGCCAGTTCATTTCCTCTTATGTCAATTATTGGCAAAAAATCGTTTGACAGTTCATTGACAATGAAATTTTGACAAATGTCTTTGTCAGTTCGCTAAAAGCTATTTTCACTAGCACTGCCAATTTGGAATAGTCATCTCATTGTCAATTGTGAATTAAAAAGGAAGCGAATTGCTCTTGCTTCTTTTGTTGTGTTGGTCGGATCCGAGTTGGAGCTGCAGGCAGAAGACGACGAAAGCAGGAAAAGAAAGAAACCTGATTGTTGGGTCCAACATTTGTTTCTCGACCGAGAGTCTTGCGGATATTACGCTAAATTTTGCAATATCGAGCCGAAATTGTTCAGACGCAAACTACGTATGAATAGAACTGACTTTGAGTTTATTTTGCAAAGGGTGAAATCACAAAAAGACACATTTGCGGAATTTACAACCTATACAGATAGTATGAAGCGCAGCACACACATTTCAAAATAGCGTATGCTTCTCAGGTGTGTATCGCCCTCGATTGTCATTAAAATTCATATAGTTCTCTCGATAATGCATCTTGCTTTGGAGTGTATGTCATTGAAATTTGACTCCAAAGAACCCTCCAGTGGACTTCTATAGGGGGTGATGCACCAAGGCTCCAACGGATATCCAGAATCTCCTTCAATATAACAGCATGGTTCAGAGAAGAGAATATGCACTCATGATTACAACTCTTCGAATAAAATGTTAAACAAAATTGTATTACTTAACTTGCTGCTATTTTGTATGTACTTACGATCATTGAATTGATGCTGTGAAAACCTTTTCGATTGAAGAACATATGCTCATTTAGAGGAGGTTTTTGCATTCCAATGTGTGTACCTAAATAACAAAACCATTGGAATACAATACATACTGCCTAAAATACGTAATCTACTGACCTCCTGGTATCTTGTATTTTTGAAAAAAAAAAAATTCCTTACACTCATTCCAATTTTTTTCGAAGGCTATGTTTTCTGGGCACAAAATTTCCTACATGGCCTCCAAGACATTAGAGATTATTTTGGAAACTGCTCTCTGCGACAGTCCGATGAGATGATCATTACCTTTGTATGCTTAGTTTATTTCATTGTAAATGTATTACCACTTCCTAGTAGGATAAAGTTGCAGCTAATTGGAGTGGAGCTGGGACAGCGATTGAGGTGTATCCTTTAAAATGTATCTTCTCCATTATAAATAAGAATGCACTCTTGTTTACCTGGATCTTTTAATAATGTTTTAATAAAACAATTTTCAGAAAATTATAGTTTTGTATACGTACGCCTAGTCTTGTAAAGAGAAGGGATCACTTTTATCCCTTATATGTCCTCGCTCAATAGACTCATAGTGATCATCCTCTGATTCAGAAGATAAGGCAAATATTCCATTTTTAATTGAAGAGGATAAATACAAAACTTTTTCTCACACAAAAAGAAATACTTTTGACATTTGTCAGCCATCTCAATTCAATGTAGTAGAATTGTACTAGTACAATTTTCAAAGTGCACACGATTCGTGACCATTCTTATTTGATCATCCCAATGTAGTTACTCGATCACACGATAGCATATGGATTTCACTCACTCCGTAACTGATGTCGTAATTCGACCCCTGATTTAGTTATCAAAATGTCCCAGCACGATCTAATAAAATGCTTTTTGATGAACTCAGACGTCACTTAAAATCAATCTTATTTTGTTCAAATCCAACCCATCTAATATAATTAATGAGGATGTCAACTCTCTTCGCTTGGACCTTGCTTATTTCGCAAATCCCGCATAAAAGGCGCTGCACCTTCTCCCCAACAACCTGATCCACTACTTGTAGATAAAAACAACGAACTTGGGTTACAGTAGGCGAAATTCTCGATAATACAAGTACGACTACCAGCATACCGGATCAAATTCAACCTCATTCAAGTTCACTATATAACATATCGATACTTGCGGTAATTGGGTATATCCTCGAATGTTAATCTCACCGCATTCGGAACATTATGGACCCTTTCCGAATGGATTGAGAGTCTCGAAAAGTTAAGTAAAGGCGACGAGATGGATATCGTTGAGCACACTAATCAAAGACGCTCCTTAACACACTGATGCCGCTTGGGTGAGTTTTCACCGGAAGTTTTCAATTACCATAGCCTAATGCCAGAAGATTTCCTCTGTCAATACTATTAGTTAGGCAAATAAAAAGCAAGTTATGCCTATTATCATGAAATCTTATTAATGGCCAGACAAATGAGTTGATATCTAGGCATTTG
This sequence comes from Pocota personata, assembly GCA_963082735.1. Taxonomy (NCBI): domain Eukaryota; kingdom Metazoa; phylum Arthropoda; class Insecta; order Diptera; family Syrphidae; genus Pocota; species Pocota personata. The sequence goes on along the minus strand of OY720429.1, from coordinate 40,266,409 downwards.
AAAGGCACCTCAGTATCTTGAAAAGTGAGACAATTAAGATAATATAACAACGCTACCTCTTGCTTTTGGAGTTTTCTAATACTTTTCGTCCATTCTGTTGTTATTGGTTGTCCCTGCACTTGTTTTCTTGTTCTCTTTTGTTAATTATTATGGGGATTAAATGAAATTAATGAAATTCAGAGACGATTTTCAACACTTTACGTAAAATGGTTATTAGGAAGGATGGACTTCTAATGTGGTTGAACAGAATTTTGATAATTCCATTGATTTTCCACTGAATGTTTGTCGAGTTTAACTGAAGCGTCACTTGAGGAAGGAGTTGCTGATTTCAATATCGAGTAAACCAAATTAGCTTGTGATTTCTTACTTTAATTTTCCATTTTGCAAAAAAAAGATTAGAAGCAAATTCAGTGAATTTTGCAGGAAAGTTAATGCATCCTGTGCTAAAAGGTTTGATGAGAACAGGGCATCGTCGTCAGCAAACATGGCTAGAAGAGTGTTCTTGTTAAGAGGTGGTATATCGGACATAAAGATATTGTACAAAATGGGATCCATTACAGTACTCCAAAATGTCATCCTTCCGTGCGGTTTGTAGTGGTGTCCCGCACGGATCTTTACTTGGCCCTTTACTGTTTTCTATGTTTATTAATGACTTTCCAACTGTGTTGTCTCATTGTAATTTCCATATGTACGCGGACGATATTCAGCTTTACCTAAACTTTCCAATTGATATGGTAGAAGATGCTGCAACAAAAATTTGTGATGATCTACGCTCTGTTATGGATTGGTGCACACAAAATACTCTAATGCTTAATTAAAAAAAAAACAACAAAATTATCCCCATCTCTAAGCATCAATTTCTAACTTTCCTCCTATTGAGTTGTACTCCACCCATGTAGAATATGTCGCCCAAGTAAGGACTTTTGATATAATTTTTAACAGTGAGCTAACATGGAACAACCATATTTGTACCATAGTATCCAAAATGTATGCTTCGCTTAGAGGTCTATCAGTCAGCAAAGCAATACTACGAGTACCTGCTGTACTAGTACTAAAACTTGCAAAATCACTTATTGCGCCTATTATTTCTTTTGGCTGTGAACTCTTTGCTGACTGTGATTACGCTTCTTTTCTGAAGTTAAAAAGAGCACTTAATTCGACGGCTCGCTATGTTTTCAATCTTCGCAGATATGAACATGTTTGAGCAGAACGTCGCCAACTTCTTGGTTGCGACATTGATACTTTCCTAAAATATCGGTTTTGCTCTTCAACATTATTCACAGACAGCGACCTGAGTATCTTTATAACAAGCTCACCTTCTCTCGGTCTACTCGCTGTATTACAATAAGACCATCTATTATACATACCTGCTTGATATCCCACAGATAGTTTTTTATTCATGCTGTTCGTCTTTGGAACCATTTGCCTCACCAGGCGAGGTCTATAATAGAACATAGACAATTTTCGTCGGCGTGTTTTCTCATTTTGCATCTTAACTGAAATTATTTGCACTCCTTTTTTTATTCTTTTAGTGTACTTGGTGTACATTAAATTACTTTTGTATCTTTCTTTTCTTCTTTTTAATTTTGTATGAAATATAAGTTTTCCTGAAATCCTTGTTTTTTAATACAACATACGTAGGTACTTTAGGTAGGTACTTTCTACCTACCTGTATTATTAATAAGTGTTTTGCTCTTACATGTACAGCGATTCTTTGTTAACCAACAAATATCGAAATACAGAGCCTTGTGGTACGCCGAAGAATATAGTATATGATAATGATTTAGCATTTCCTATGTAGACTACAATCTTTCTAAATTGTAAGAGGCTTTGAACGATTTTGATAAGAGGAGCTGGAAAAAAATAAGCTCGAAAAGAAGACCATCGTGCCATACACTATCGAAAGCTTTTTCGATATCTAAGTGTACCAAACCTGTTGATTATTTTGAATTGAGACTATTTTTAATGTGTTATTTGATTCTCAGAATTTGATGACATGTTGAGTGACTAGCTCTGAAACCAAACTGCTGTTTAGGATAAATATTGCTAAAATCTTTTTCCTTTATTATTTTTTTCGTATAACTTCCTTAATCAACTTTATAAGTCAATAGGTCTATAATTTTTAAGACTATTCCTTATGGACAACTTCTAGTGTAGACACATTAAAATTACTTATTGATACACACTTCCCAAGTAATTCCCTGACTGCCAACAATATTGACTCTGTCAAGTCAAATGCTCAAGAAACCAACCCTTCAAGTCTGATTGCGCAGGACAAACTCCTTTGAGCGCTACATAGCTTCAAACCAAATAAATCCGCTGGACCAGACGGCATAACACCTGCTGAACTACAAATGTCATCTGACATTATCCTGCCAGAGCTGTCTAAATCTGGTCCATATTCCGCATATATGGAGAGAAGTCAATATGGTATTCATACCCAAAGCTGGTAAATATTCATATGCCAGTCCAAAAGAAATCAGACCTATTAGTCTATCATCTTTCCTTCTAAAAACACTAGAACGAATGACTGATATCCACTTACGTGATAGTATTGACACACGACTACTGTCCACATGCATATTGAAAGGGCAAATCAGTCGAAATAGCATTGCATATGTTAGTCAATAAAATCGAATACTCCATGTACGAGGGTGGGTCAATAAGTCTCTGAAAATTAACACATATTGTGTCGTCACCTTAAATTAATTTTTTTTTTGTCAGGAATCAACTTTCAAAAGAACGCACCCAAATTTTCAGACAGATCTGTCAAATAGTTTTGTTGTGGCAGCCATTTTATATAGACGCCTACTAGCATTTTCGTTAAAATGGAAAAAAGTGAATTTCGAGTGCTCATTAAACACTATTTTTACGAGAAAAAACTATCACGGTTCTTCTTGTGGTATCACAATTGACCTATCCTTGGTCTAAGTGTGTCCCTGACTGAGCCGGGACATCCACCTAACCTAACCTAGCCTAACCTTGTGCCGAACAATCCATGGCAAAAAAAAGCACCACTTTTTAATTACAGGGTGGCTGATGAAAGCCGCTACCAAAAAAAAATTTGATAACTTTTTTTCTGTTTAATGAATCTGGTTAATTTTTTTTTTTATTTTGCAGATTGATTATTAGATTTAACAAAAATGGATAACTGGGACACTGAAACAAGAATTTGGATTGTCCGCCGCTATCACGCACTGGAGTCCGTAGTTTCGGTTCAAAGAGAGTATAGGCGCACGTTTGGCGGCAATCCTCCGAGCAGATGGACCATAATGAGACTTGTTAACAATTTTGCCGAGCATGGGACAGTCGAAAGAAGACGTTACCATCGAAACCCTTCAGTTCGGATGGAGGAAACAATCGCTGCTGTAGCTGCTGCCATACAAAACAATCCAAGATTTCGACAAGAAGCTTATCTGCTCAAATGTGTATAAGCAGACAGTCATTGCAGTCAATTATGCACAATGATTTGGACCTATTCCCATATAAAATTCAAATGGCCAACAAACTGAATGCAGCAGACTTGCCGATTCGCTTGGAATTTTGCCAGAAGATGCTACAAATGGTGGAAGAGGACGGAGACATGTTGAACTGTCTTTTTATGTCTGACGAGGCCCATTTCGATTTAAACGGCAACATAAACAAACAAAATTGTCGAATATGGAGTGCTTCCAACCCACAGATACTCCATGAGACGGAATTGCATCCACTTCGTGTCACAGTGTGGTGTGTAGTTTCATCACGCTGCATTGTCGGGCCCTACTTCTTCGAAGAAAACGGTCACACCGTTACGGTTACTGGAGACCGTTACTTGAGCATGTTGAGAGAGTTTTTCTATCCAGAATTACGCCGAATGAGAATTTCTTTCAACTCTGTGTGGTTTCAGCAAGATGGTGCAACTCCTCACATAGCCCGGCCTGTTATGACAGAATTGCGACGAAAATTTCCCAATAAGCTGATATCCAGAAACTCCACATTCCGTTGGCCCCCCAGATCGCCTGACCTTACTGCACCTGACTTTTTCTTGTGGGGTTATTGCAAACAGGAAGTCTACAAAGCAAAACCAACAAATTTGAATGAACTAAAGCAATCCATTCGGGAAACAATTGCGGCTATTCCTGTCTCAACTCTTCAAGCAGTAATGAACAACTTTTTGGTAAGATGCCGCACATGCATCAACGAGCACGGGGGGCATTTAAATTCCATTATTTTTAAAACTAATTAAGCTATATTTAATAAAATTGAATGAGCTTTAACATGAATAAAAGAAAAATGAATTCCATACACTGAAAAAAAAGTTATTTGAGTTTCTTAATGTAGCAATATTCATCAGCCACCCTGTAGAACACATTTGGTTGTGAGTTGTCCTCGGGTGTATTCGTACAACAGGCTATTTTGCAGAACAATTAAAGAGGTATATATCGTTCATACATACATTAATTCCCGGTCGTAACTGAAGGTCAAATTTTAGTGTGCCTGTCACACAATGACTTCAAGTGAGTGGCTGCTACGCACGTAAATTGTAAACATGGACTCACCGCCTATTCGCTCTTTGAGATACCACCACATCTTGATTACGCTTCGTATCTTGTCAGAAGGGCATCTAAGGGCCACTCAAGTTGTACAGAGTCACTTTTTTTTATACTTTCATATAATTTACCTAAATTAAAATACTTGTTCAAATAAATTTAAATACAGATCTGCAAATGTGCACAATAAGTGAAGAGGGTATCATTAACTCCAATATTCGAAACTCTACCTCCTCAAATGACTTCTCAAACTCCTACGCAAAACTTCTCTAATATTCTTAAATAAACACCGAAAATTAATTACTCGCACACATGCAACTAACCGCAGCCATTACGCTTTCCCCAAAGCTCTCTCGAATAAATTATGAGTTACGAGAGAAAAAAAAAACTTTCTTCGAGAAATAAACTGGAAAACTTTTAACACCGACTGCCGTTTTCGGTGCGGCATCAGCAACCTATCCACAACTATCATCAACTTGAGTGCCGTTTTCGTAAAACGGGGGAAACTTTTCATTCAATATCGGTTTCCTATTCCACACGTGCGTCCATTTTAATTACACTAGCTTCAGATACGTCTAAATCATGTGTTGATCTCAATCGACAGCGCTTTTCGAACTTGGCATTGCGGCAGGTTCAGGATACCGTTTCATTTACTTTCCCCAAATTGATGAGATTAATATTTATAAGGTATACTCTAGAAGTTCACATGCTTCCCATCCTGTAATGGAGCAGGAAGTCAATAATTCCGGAATATGTATCTTTAATACCTGTAGATATAGAACTTTATCTGTTGAACGTTGCGCACCATTACCGTAAATTGGCGCCCAACGGAGAAACAGATGTGTATCTAACGGAGTAGGTTTCCTTTTTGCAAAAAAAAAAAAAAAAACAAAAAAACAAAAAGAAAACAAACGAACTTGAGGATATCCGCATAAATAATTTCAACCTGTGGTTGTGTAGTCCCTAATTTCTCTTGACTGAGTCTGCACACACAAATCCTTCTTCAAAGTTCAGTCACTCAAGTTGTTATCCCCTTGCAAGCGTTTTCACACCTCCACCCTTCTCAGAGCCTTCTGGGGCTGTTTTCCTTTTGTAAAATAAATATTCCTCTTTGTGCCCGATGAAAAGGATTTTCTCACGATGATGGGGACTACGCCTGCAGGCTGTGGTAAATAACCGAACACAAGACGAACCAGAATCCACGTCGACTGATAGAGAGCAGATTTTACAATTTTCTCTTCGACATCGTCTTTCACCCACCCTCACGATTATTTATCCTACCTGGGGGGTGCATCCTGGCGCGAGAAAAAAATCACAAAAAGTGTCACAGAAATGTAGAAAAAAAAAACCCACCCACCAGTTTACCGTTTGAATGCTATTTTTTTTTATCAGCCAACCAGGGAGAAATAAAAGGACTTACTGCTTGGGCTTAAATGACACGAAAAGAGCAAGACGAACGAGCGCCTTGCTGTAGTGTGGCATCAACGTATACCGGAGTGCCACGGGGGAGTCACTTCCGTGTGTTTTTCTTTCGCCATCATGCACTGCAAAAGGTTCACACAACACAACGCATTCAAACCACTGATTGAACGATGACGACGCAGTAGATGGCAACAAAATATGGTAATGTGCCAGGATCGGGTGGCGACGGTCTTTTGTTATGCGATGACAATGTTCTTCAGCTTCAGTGATATCCTTTTCATCGTGCACCGCACCGTATCGCAAAAACATTACTGCCATATCAGATCCTATTAGGGAAATTTGTGTATACGCCTTAAGTAGGATGACAGTGATTACCTCCTTTCTGCTGCTGCTTCTGTTCATCTTCGTCCCATTCTGTAAATTGTATGGAGCAGTGAGCTTTTGATTAACCATCAGGAAGAAAAAACAAAAGCAAAGGAAAAAAACAAAAAATTGTTTCGTTATTTTGTTATCCTTTTTGGATTTTTTTTTTTTTGCCTTTACTCCATCGAAGCGAGCAGTTCAAGGACGTCTATTTGTTCATTTGAATGAAATTCTACGTTTTTTAAGGTTACCAGGAAACAAAGAGCTTCACAGTGGGTGCAGGTCTTATCCTGCGCCTATTTATTGAGGTCTAATTAAAGTACACGCAAGTAGAGAATGCTAAGTAAGTAGGCTTTGGCAGTGGGATATTCAGTAGAAGATATAGATTGACATAAAGCGGATTAGCGGTTAGGTACATAAAAGTATGTATATTGACATCACTCACAGCAGGGATATACTTACTGCAATTTGATTTGGTGGATTTGACAAAAGGAATAAGAATTGAAAATGTCAGACGAGTGACACTTGACAGTTTGAGTTGGTATCAGTAATCCTCCTCCTTAGATTGCAAAGTTTTAACATAACATCTGTAAGAAAGTCTGCTTTGCGATTTAATCTTTAAAGCTTTACGAGTCCTTGTACCGAACTATGGGAAGATTTAAATTTCACTTTAAGTTTCAATGCTTGCAAATCGATACTTGTAATAAAATACTCTCAAAAGTTTCTCCGGTCGTTCCGAAGTTGAGCTCTCGCAAAGTCTTGCTGAATCTATTTTTTTTCCAACGAATTGATGCAACATTAATGTCTCCTCTAAAGTGAGTTTACGTTTATCTGACACAGGAAACGTTATGGTTAGCTTAAGGATATCTCCTTCCGGAAAATGTTTTCTCAAATAATAGACGTCAACAATGGACGGCATTTGATTCAAATATTAGGAAGGATCCAACATCAAAGGACAATGCAAATGGGTAACATATATTTTCTGAGATTAACTGATGACAACATTTTAGTATGCCATTTGTTAGCAATCTCGAAGGCGAACATACTTCATTCCATATGTTAGGATCTATTCATCTATCTCCGTCTTGTTTCAGGTTATTATAATGGCATTATATACGTAGGTTTAAATGCCATTTAGTCATATAGTTATATTTTTGCGAAGCGTAAAAGTGGGTACAAGTATACTATTAACGCAGGACGCAGGGAAGTCATCAGTTGCAGTGCTGTCGCTTTTTAAAATTTGCAATAGTAGTATAACTTGTAATTTTTAAGAAGCATTTTGAAGCAATACCTAAATATCTCGTAATCGCTGTGAATATGCGCAGAATATAATAAGCCACTATTTAACACTTCTTAGAAATTGAATACAAATTATTTTGGTTGACCGAGGACATCTATTAGGGATTGATTTTAAGTTTCATGTAATCCAAAGATAAAGTTTTGGATGGAAAAGGTCGTCAGGTATTGGACCTCTGCAGCGAATACGAACTAATTATTCAAAACGGATGCACTAAATGAGTCCTAGAAGGCGAGTATACTTTTGTCGGTACTCAAGGAAGCTCAGTTATAGACCTTAGATTTTTTTTAAATTATTATTTGCACGTGTGAAAGGGGTCATGAATACCCTCATATTAATTTTAGGACACGGGCGTTTTGAGGAAAGGGGAAGAGACAGAGAGAAAGACAGATTGGTGTAGTTGGTTTGAAACTCAGCTGGTATTAAGTTTCAGTGAACTCCAAGGGTGGCTGTCCAGATAACGGGGGAGTATTTTTTTGTTTCGCTGTTATTGTCGTTGCTTATGATTCACAGTATTTTTTCCGTCCTCCTGATGTCGTCATCACGATCAAGGTGCATTTTAGCTATATGACACCCTACTGCCAGTGTTATGCCTTCGCAGTAGAGTTGACATAAGCTTTCGCAATTGATCGACTTTTTTTTATTTCATGCGAAATAAATAGATGATTATTGACATCAGGATTCGAACCGTGAACGTGCAGCGTGACAAGCGATGATGTTACCACTATACCACGGCGACGTAACCCCAAAAACTGACAAACACTGAAGACAATCATTTCCATGATAGCTAAAGAGTCTTGCGTCTGTTTGTACATTTTGCAAGCAAATTAAGTTTTCTTTTTTGGAATTTTAAAGTGAATACTTTCAGTTTCAGTACTTACAAAATGTTTCGACGTTGTACTATTTTACTTCTTGACGATGAAAATGATAACAAATTACAAACGGAGATAATTAAGAGACGCAGCAGATCCTTTGTCTCTTCCAGTGCACATTTTAGTACATTAAATAACAAACTCAATTTCATTTTGATTCTAATAATTAAAATCACAACAGTTTTGTTCAACGCTTTCGTCTTTCAAAAGAAGCATTTGTATGGGTATTACAAACAAAAAGTTTGTTAGATGGTTGCCGTTTAACGTATATTCCTGCAACAATAAGACTTGTGGATTCGCTAGAGGTTATGGGTGGAGGAGGCTACCAGTGGTTGACTGGAAATGGAGTCGCTATCACTCAGAACACGCTATCCAAAATTGTCACTGAGACAACAAACATTTTAGAAGTTAGACTTTGTCTATTATGGATAAGATGGGGGATTTCCAATGATCCAGAGAAGGCTGAAATAAAAAGATGGTTTTATCAAAAGTATTCAGTACCAGGAGGTAAGTTAAACCCATCCATACAAACTCATTTAAACATAAATGACAAATTAGAGTTCTATTTACTTGTTATTTAGTCGATGGATGCATAGACGGCACACATTTGTTTTTTCAAAGACCACGACGAAGTGTAGAAATGTATTAGGTGCGCAACTAAGTTTTCGCTGTTTGTCAATAGATGGCTCCAGCAGTAAGTGCTGGTCGATTTTGACATATCCAAAACGTCATGAACCGAGCTTAGACATACTCGTATGGTAAACAAACTGTTTTGATACATTAGCGATTTTGTTTTGGCGGAATATATCTTTGGTTGTGTGAAAATGTCTGATTTTGTGCCAAATAATCGTCATTTGCGGGAAGTGTTGATTTTCTTCTTTCATTCGAAGAAAACGGCGACGGAAGCACACCGAGAGCTCCAAAAAGTTTACAGAGGTGCTGCTCTAAGTGAAACAACGTGCCGTGATTGGTTCCGTAGCTTCAAAGATGATGCTTTCGATGTTGACGACCGTCCGCGTGCAGGAAGGCCAAAATCCTTCGAAGACGCTAAATTGGAGGCATTGCTCGATGAGGATTCGTGTCAAACGCAAGAACAGCTTGCTTCAGCATTAGGAGTTACCCATCATGTGATTTCCAAGCGATTGCATGCATTTGGAATAATGCAAAAACAAGGAACTTGGGTTCCTTATGATTAAGCCAAGGGACGTTGAGCGTCGTTTTTTCGCCTGTGAACAACTGCTCCAGCGGCAAAAAAGGAAGGGTTTTCTTGACGGGTGATGAAAAATGGATTCATTACAGCAATCCAAAGAAAAGAAAGTCATGAGGACTGCCTGGTCATGCTTCTACGTTGTCGGCTGAATATTAACACTACGAAGATTATGCTGTGTATTTTGTGGTAACGAAACCATCACTGGGGAATGGTATCGACTTCAATTGATGCGATTGAGCCGAGCACTGCGCGAAAAACGGCCACAATACGAGCAGAGGCACGAAAAAGTGTTTCTACAGCATGACAACGCTCGGCCCCACATTGCCAAACCCGTTAAAATCTACCTGGAAACGCTCAAATGGGAAGTCCTACCCCACCCGCCATATTACGCCATCCGATTATTACTTGGTCTGGCTGATCAGCAGTTCCATTCATATGAAGACATCATAAAATGGCTTGATTCGTGGATTGCCTCAAAAGATGAACACTTTTACCGTAACGGTATTCGAGCTCTGCCAGAAAGATGGGAACAAGTTTTAGCTAGCGATGGGCAATACTTTGAATGATTCATTTGTAACCATTTTTTCACAATAAAGTTGCATTTTCATCAAAAAAAAAAAAAACAGCGAGAACTTAGTTAATATTTCAATAGGAAGGGTAAACACAGTCTGAATACGATGGTTGTGAGTAACATCGGGAACAACATATTTGTATCTTATATTATATTATTTTCCCTTAAGCTCTGTGACCATAAAGTGAAAATAATGGCAATAAATCCGAGATACGTTGGTTCTTCTCACGACTTCCTAGTATGGAAACATTCTAATGAAAGGACATTCTTTAAAAATAATTTTAATCAATTTTTATAATTTTAATAAGATTTAATAAATTTATTTATTTATTTATTTTTATTCATCTCCAAGTATTTTTACACTTTATAGACTACAATAATACATAATTATAATAATAAAATACATAATGATTTCATTATATTAAAACTATAACGAATTCATAAACATATTTTTACAAGAATTTCTATCCAAATTGAGGTCAATAACATTTTCAAGTTCATTGTAATTAACACAAGCAACACTTAGCGGATCATTTTCTGCATAGTTAGTTCTATGTTTGGAAGCATATAAGAAATTATTTTCTCTCGGTCGCAAACTACGAGCCGTAACACAAACATTATACAGAGAGAGTAACATTGGACAATCAATGTGAGCAGTTAAGACATCACGAGCAAAAATAACTGAATAGTACACCCTTCTCTTTTCAAGAGATTTAAAATTAATTATAGCACATCTCATAATTAAGCAAATTATGATCACCCCATGACAACTTTTTAAGAGCAACTCTCGTAAATCGCCTTTGAATCCTTTCAGTACGGATTGCATTATTACAATATTAAGGATTCCATACAACGCAACAATATTCAAGTAATGAGCGTACTAATGTAAGACATTTCTAATATTACATGCACTTATCATTTTGTATCAGATCTTAATTCATTAAAATGTCTCTTGGCCACCCTGTGATCTTGTTTGCCAATGTTCAAATATATTGTAGCATAATAATAACTACGCTCCTACGACTATGCAACAAATTCCGAAGTGACTTTTCATTCTGGCAGAATTTTGGTTCGAACTGTTCTTTGATTCGAGGTTCGTGTCTGGGATGAAGTCTCCACAGCTCATGTCAACGAAAGAGACGGATAATATCAGGGATAAAAGGGAATTATAACTGCAAGAATTATTACATCAGAATTTCTCTTGTTCCAGTGGTCGAAGAATTTGCTAGAAGTTTCTGGCTATCAGAAACTTCTGCTATATAAGGACAGATGGCGATTGAGAAAGCAGCAGTAGTTTCTAAACTGTGGCGAAGAGATTAGAAAAGTGATAGTGGGCGAAGTTGTAATTTTGTGATAAATTGAAAGTTGAGATTTAACAAGAAGAAGTAATTAGTTTGGATTTGTGAATTAAGTAATGGAAAGGAGATAAAGTGATTTGAGAGGACAGAGACCTTGTAAGAAAAGAATTGCGAAGAATAGTATAGTGTGAACCTGAATTGTTCTATAGACTAAATAAAGAAATAATTTCACAGAATATTGTTTTATCTACTCGAGCCGTAGCTCGCATATTACAATATAATGAATTACGTATGTACATTTATATTTACATTAATAATAGACAATGGATAGTTGTAATATCATTCGATTGAACAACAGTTTTTATGTAAACTATCGACTTTGTTGTTTATAAACCGTAAGCTCTTTTATGTATGATATTTATGTATGATCGGCCTGTTATCTATTTTGGCAAAAGATAGTCAGTCTGAATAAAGCTATCGTTTAAACAAGACGTGTTTGAATCGGTCAATGTGGGGATTAGAGTACCTGCTAAGCTACTAATTTAATTTTTTGCATTTTAAAGTTTTGTTCAATTTTGGTTTGGCATACTAATTTGTGTTGCAATGAATGCGAGTACTCGCGCTGCTAATTTTTTGCAAAGTGCAACTGTACCCAAATTGAAAAACAAATTGGCGGAGATCGGTTTGCCTACGAATGGAATAAAAGCCACGTTGAAGGTGCGTCTGGGTGAGGGGATAGCTCTACTTGATGATGGTCAGTTGGAAGAGTTTTTCCCGCTTGATGTTCTTGGTGGCATTGATGACGACGAAAATGCCGCAGATTTGGAAGAGGAGGAAATTATTATTTCTCAGAGGTTAGAGAAGTTGCGTGAAATGGTTAAACAAAAAGAAGAAATTATTTCACTGCAAAAGAGGTTAGCTGAGTTAAATAATCTAGTAAGAGAGATCCAATCTTCGTGTACGTTCCGTGATGTTGAAGACGAAATGCCAACGTTTTCGGGAGATGATAATTATCGTGTTACAAAGTGGATCAGCAGCTTTGAGGATGCAAAACTGTTGTACAAATTCAATGAAATTCAATGAGTCAGAAAGCTTCGTTTATACCAAGAGATTGCTGAAGGGAACAGCAAAGTTGTTTCTGAGATCTACGTCGTGTCGTTCTTGGGGTGAGTTGAAATCATCCTTGCTCACAGAGTTTCATGAGCACGTCATCAAGGGAATTCCGGACTCGATTTTCAGCAAACAAATTTTATTGACTGCAAATAACGTCGCCGAACTAAAGGTCATTTTACGAAAATACGAGAAGATGAAATGTGATCTGCAACCATCTACACCGCTCTATAATAAGACGTCCCCTCAACCGAGAAGTACATCAAGCACGAGTACTAAGGTTACTGTCAGGTGCTTCAATTGCAATGAATCTGGGCACATATCAACCACTTGCCCAAAGCCCCGAAAAGAAAAAGGTTCCCGTTTTCGCTGTGGACAAAAGGGACATGTTGTAAAGGATTGTCCACAATCGCCATCAGTTCTTGTGGTTCAGAATACTGAACTGCAAACAGAAAACCAAATGTCTTCCATTCTGCCCTGGAGCTGCCCGCTTGTCAATGCATTTGATGACAATGATAGATACTGGAAGCCCGATCAGCTTTGTGCAGCAGCGCTATGTTCCGTCATTTTTGATGACATCTGTACCATCTCCAATGCATGACTATGTAGGTATCAACAATTCTAAGTTAATTATGTTAGGAAATGTATTTTGTAATGTTAAGTTTAATAACAGTTATGTCAATTTATGTGTATTTGTTGTAAAAAATGACACAATGCAAAATGCAATAGTGCTAGGACGAGACTTTTTAAAAAAAAGTAACATAAAACTCTCTGTAGGAGAAGAGAAAATAGATATAATTAAAAATAATGATATAAACGACTCGATTTGTGAAGAATTTGTAAAGGAAATTTTAAGTATCGATACATCGGACAATTTTGACAAATCGGTTTGTCTTAAAATTAATGAATGTTTAAATTACGGTGACAAAGAATTAGTTAGAAGTTTGATTACCCGAAGTTTTTCCACGAATCACCAATTTTCAGACGATTTTGAAATGAAAATAGTTTTGACGAATGAGAACAGTGTTTTTAATTGTGTGCCTCGACGATTGCCTTACGCTCATAAGTTGGAGCTACAAAAAATTTTAGACGATTTATTAAAGAACAATATCATTCGTGAAAGCAATTCACCTTTTGCTTCGCCAATTGTCTTAGCAAAGAAAAAGACAGGCGAATTGCGTCTTTGCATAGATTTTCGTCAGCTAAACAAAGTGACAGTAAAAGACAATTTTCCTATTCCTCTTATTGAAGATCATTTGGACAGATTACGTGGCAAGAAGTATTTTTCGCTTTTTGACTTAAAAAGTGGATTTCACCACGTCAAGATGGCTGAAGGTTCTGTCAAATTTACTTCCTTTATAACACCTTTGGGACAGTTCGAATATCTACGCATGCCTTTCGGGTTTAAAAATGCGCCGTCTGTTTTTCAGCGGTACATAAATATGTTGTTATGAAGCACAATTTGCCATTACGTTACGATAAGTGTCTTTTTATGTTTGATAAGATCACTTACTTAGGGTATGAAGTTTCCGCTAATGGTATAGGACCGAATTCGAATGGCTTAAAGGCCGTATCTGAATTTCCTATACCTACGAATGCAAAGAACTTGCACTCATTTTTGGGTTTAACATCATATTTCAAGAAATTCATAAACGACTTCTCGACCTTTTCTAAGCCATTGTATGATCTTCTTAAGAAAGATGCCAAATTTAGTTTTGGTGAAAACGAGCTAGCAGTTTTTGAGTCTTTGAAGCAAAAGTTGTTAAATGCGCCACTGCTAAGAATTTACAATCCAAATGCTGAAACAGAATTGTACTGTGATGCAAGCAGTTTAGGATTTGGTGCAGTCTTGCTACAACGACAAGAAGACAAACAATTTCATCCGATTTTCTTTTATTCAAAACGCGCTACTGCTCAAGAATCAATGTACCACTCTTATGAATTAGAGACTTTGGCAATTATATCCGCTCTAAGAAGATTTCGAATTTACCTCACTGGTATCCGATTTAAAATAATAACTGACTGTAAGTCACTGACCCTTACTCTAAATAAAAAATTAATAAATCCGCGAATCTCACGGTGGGCTTTAGAGCTCCAGGATTACGATTATTTTATTGAACATAGAGATGGTCAAAGGATGAGACACGTCGACGCTCTAAGCAGGTGTCATAATATTTTGATCATTGAACCGGATTCCTTTGAGTATGTTCTTGCGGCATCACAGCAAAGAGATCCTATAGTGAAGAAACTAGTCAAAATGTTGGAAGAAAGAGAAAGTCCTGCCTACGAACTTGTTAACGGATTGGTGTATCGTAAAATCGATAAAAATGTTTATTTTTATGTTCCATCTCAAATGGAGAGAAGTGTTATTCAAACACATCATGACGCATTATGTCATGTTGGAGTTGATAAGTGTTATCATTTTTTAAGGAAAACATATTGGTTCCCTTGCATGAAAGCTAAGATAAAAAACTATATTAGCAACTGCTTAAAGTGTGTACAATTTTCTCCACCCTATGGTAAAAAGGAAGCAATTTTGCATAACATTCCAAAAGGTGATAAGCCTTTTGACACCATTCACGTTGACCATTATGATCCATTACCATCATCTGTGAGGAATTGTAAGAAACATATATTTCTAATTGTTGATGGATTTTCAAAATACACTAAACTATTTGCGGTCAAAAGTACAAACACAAAAGAAGTAATCCAGTGTTTGGAGACATATTTTTCGACATACAGTACACCAAATCGTTTAATTTCAGATAGAGGGAGTTGCTTTACTTCCGAAGAATTTGCATTATTTTGTGGAAAATGTTATGTCCAACATATTAAGGTTGCCACAAGTTCACCTCAATCTAACGGACAGGTAGAACGTGTAAACCGGTGTCTTACTCCAATGTTAGCCAAGGAAAGTGAAATTGAACCTGGTGGTTGGACAAAACATTTGCTTAAAGTGGAATTCGCATTGAATAACACTATTAATAAAGGCACAGGTTTTAGTCCAAGTATTTTGCTTTTCGGCGTAGCACAAAAGGGAATTGTTAATGATAAAATTAAAGAATATTTAGAACAGAACGTAATTATTGAAAAACCGAGAAATTTAGAATCGTTTAGGCATCAGGCAAGTGAAAAAACTGTTCATAATAACAAACACCATAAGAAACCACATGAATATAATGTTGGTGATTTTGTTATGGTCAAAAACGTTGTATCTACTCCGGGTATTAACAAAAAACTTCTGGCTAAATACAAAGGGCCATATGAAATAATAAAAAAATTGCAAAATGATCGTTATCTAATAAAAGATCTAGAAAACCTTCAGATTTCTCGTGTTCCTTATGAGGGAGTTGCGTGTCCCGAAAATATGAAACCGTACGTTTTATCTTGAATGAAAATGTTATTTTGTTCCCATGTATCAATACTTATTATCGTCTTAATATGTAATCTCTATCGCATAATAGTTTTATGTTTGAAAAGAAAATTTTATTTTATCCCATGTCTTATTGTTGGCCATTATGTATAATATATCAACATTATAGTGTATTTTGCTTGCGTTCGATATTAAATCGAGGACGATTTGTATTCAGGATGGTCGAGTTGTAAGACATTTCTAATATTACATGCACTTATCATTTTGTATCAGATCTTAATTCATTAAAATGTCTCTTGACCACCCTGTGATCTTGTTTACCAATGTTCAAATATATAATGAATTACGTATGTACATTTATATTTACATTAATAATAGACAATGGATAGTTTTAATACCATTCGATTGAACAACAGTTTTTATGTAAACTATCGACTTTGTTGTTTATAAACCGTAAGCTCTTTTATTTATGATATTTATGTATGATCGGCCTGTTATCTATTTTGGCAAAAGATAGTCAGTCTGAATAAAGCTATCGTTTAAACAAGACGTGTTTGGATCGGTCAATGGTTTTTTTTATGTCACTCAAATCAAAAGTTACATTACACTAAAGATATATATAATGATTTTAGAGTATATGGATCCTGAAAGTCCTTTGAATTACGAGACACAAAACCCATCATTGAACTGGCTTTAGAAATAATATAATCAATGTGTACAAATAACTTATCTGTGTATCAAAAATGACACCAAGGTCCTTTTGGTTAGAGACCCTTTTCAGTTTGGAGTCGAGAATCGTATATTCATATACGATCTTATTCTATAGTAAGATGATTTACTGATGTTGAAATTTAAACCATGGGCTATACACCAACGTGTTATATTATCAACGTCTTTTTGAAGTTGTAGTGCATCAGAAACTGACTCCATAGACTTGTACATTTTTAAATCATCTGCATATAAGAGACAGCATGAGTTAGATATGTATGAGGGTAAGTCGTTTATAAAAGGGATGAAAAGTAATGGACCTAAATGGCTACCTTGTGGTACTCCAGACAAATTTAAAATTACTTTAGAAAAAACGGAACCAAGCAAAAATGGTTCCAAAATCGAACATTGATCATGATCGCATCCATAAAATTCGTCCTATCTTAAACAAATTGATACAAAATTTCCAAAAAGTTCCCTTTGAAGAGTTTTTATGTGTGGATGAACAAATGTGCTCAACAAAAGCGAGAAACTACATTAAACAGTATCTTCCAGCGAAGCCTCATAAATGGGGTTACAAGTTTTTTGTTTTGTGTGGAACATCTGGGTATGCTTACAATTTTGAGCTCTTATAGTACTGTCGTTTTCGCTTGCCCACTGAAGTTAACTTAGGCGCTAGTTCCAATGTCGTAATTCGTTTGATTCGAAATGTTTCCCAAGACATGAATTTCGAAATATATTTCGATAATTATTACACTTCGATACCATTAATTTCTCAGCTTAATAGAAAAGGTATGTAGCCAGTATCTAACGTAAGCGCTTTTTTACATTATGTACTTTTATTTTTATGCTGAAGGAATTCTAAGTCTGGGAACCGTCCGAAGAAATCGTTTACCAAACTGTAAGCTTCCGGACGACAAATACTGGAAAAGTAAAGAGCGTGGTGTTTCTTATGAAGTAGTAGGCAGCATTGATGGCATGGATCTGCCTGTAGTTGCTTGGAAGGACATAAAAGTAGTTACAATCACTTCTAATTTCATTGGAGAGCAGCCAATTTGAAAATCTCAGAGGCATGAAAAAAACCAAGGAATCAATGAAGTGGATTGTCCAGCTATTATCAAGGACTACAACAAGTTTATGGGAGGTGTGGCCTTGGCAGACTCCTTGCTTGGAAGATATAAAATTAAAATCAGGTCTAAGAAATGGTACCACCGAATATTTTACCATTTACTGGATGTAACAGTTTGCTTTTGTACAGGTAAGTTTAGGTTTAGACTAACTTTCATATTAAAGATATAATTAAAAACTAGGTGTGTCGAAACACAAAAAAAAAAAAACAAAAGAAAAAATCATGCCCCTAGCCGATTTCAAGATTTCGGTGTCGAAAACGCTTTGTCGTTTGGGTGGTGAAGTGCCAAAGCGTGGAAGGCCATTGACCGAATTGGGTAGGCGAATTGAGGAAAAACAAAGAAAAGCAACTTCAGCACCTGTTCCGTCAAAAGAAGTAAGTCTAAATGGTTTTAACCATTTGCCTCTTTGGATGCCTCAACGTTTAACGTGCAAGCTGCCTAGTTGTTCAAAATTAACATTTGCAAAATGTTCAAAATGTGAAACTGCGCTTTGCTTCAACAAAGACAGAAATTGTTTCCAAGACTTCCACACCAAATGAATTTTCTCCGCTGGAGCATCTAAAATTTTATTTTTTTATGTACAAATATTTTATTTTCATGTAATAACATAATTTTGAATTTTTTAAGTTTTGTTTTTTAGTTACACAATTTGTTTAACTTTTGCTACAAGCGTTAGCATAAAAATATTTATAGAATAAAATAGTGAAGTAAAATGAATTTTGAGACACCAAAAAAGTGTATTTTATCTGCATGATATATCATATATGATATTGTAATATGTGAGCTACGGCTCGAGTAGATAAAACAATATTCTGTGAAATTTATTTCTTTATTTTCTAGTCTATAGAACAACTCAGGTTCACACTATATTATTCTTCGCAATTCTTTTCTTACAATGGTCTCTGTCCTCTCAAATCACTTTATCTCCTTTCGATTACTTAATTCACAAATCCAAACTAATTACTTCTTCTTGTTAAATCTCAACTTTCAATTTATCACAAAATTACAACTTCGCCCATTATCACTTTTCTAATCTCTTCGCCACAGTTTAGAAACTACTGCTTCTTTCTCAATCGCCATCTGTCCTTATATAGCAGAAGTTTCTGATTGCCAGAAACTTCTAGCAAATTCTTCGACCACTGGAACAAGAGAAATTCTGATGTAATAATTCTTGCAGTTAAAATTCCCTTTTATCCCTGATATTATCCGTCTCTTTCGTTGACATGAGCTGTGGAGACTTCGTCCCAGACACGAACCTCGAATGAAAGGACAGTTCGAACCAAAATTCTGCCAGAATGAAAAGTCACTTCGGAATTTGTTGCGTCATACTTTTAGGGAGCGTAGTTATTATTATGCTACAATATGTATACAAATTGAGGAAAATCTCAAAAACGGCTCAATATTTTAACAAATCATTATTACTTTCGTAATCAGGTCGACGAAATACATAACAATATATTTTTTTTTTTTACAAAAAAAAAAAAATAATGCAGTAAAGAGTTAAGTTGTTAATATACTAAATTTGCATTTCTGGTGCATGAAGAATTCACATGAAATGCACCAAGAGCTATTGCGTCCCATCAAAGTGACTGTTTGGTGCGGGGCATTTGCAGTGAAAAAGTGATTGACCCTTATTTTTTTAGGACGCCGACGGCACCACCGGAACCGGAACTGGTGAGCGCTACAAACAGATGTTAAAAGCATTGTTGGATCCAGCAGGACGGAGCAACTGCTCACACAGCTCGGGCAACGATGGAGATTTTGAATCATCAATTTCCGGGCCGTGTAATCTCCCGTTTTAGCGATTTGAACTGGCCGGCCAGATCGCCAGGTCTGACGGCGCCAGGCATCTTCCTTTGGGGTTTTCTGAAATCTCGCGTTTACCACAACAAACCACAAACCTTGGAAGAAGAAATCACCAATTTGGAGCCAAATGTTTTGCGAAAATGCCTTAAAACGAGCACAAATGTGCATCTCCTCAAGAGGTGTTCATTTCACCGATATAATTTTTTCATCTTAATGTCATCAATTTTACACCTTCAAATAAACTTTTCGTGAAAACTGGGCCCAATTTTTTTCATTTATAACAAAATGGCAGCCAATTCACATTATGACATTACTTTTGCCCCACCTTGTATAAAATCATATTTAAACCAGTTTGGTCCTACGGAGTACAATTATTGGGCACCCCTTCAAACTCAAATTTGGAAATTCTGCAACTACATATATTAAAACAAAATGCTTCGGATGATTACCAACACTCCTTGGTTTGTTACAAATGGACAACTGCATAGGGACATACGAGTATCGACAATAAGAGATGAAATTGTAACCAGATTAACCTCGTGCAGGTCAAGGTTACTAACACTAGTTAGCATCTAAACTCATGGCAACTACAACTAGGTTTCATAGGTTAAAAAGAAAAACGCTACAAGCTCTAATTCGTCACATTACATGAATTGATAGAATGCGATTGTTTTATGTTATAGATATTTTATAATTATTGTTTATTTCAAGGAATAATAATAATTCGTTGTAAAAAACTGCATACGAGTACACCAGTGGATGTATCTTTTCCTGATTGTTATGCAATTTTTGCTATATTTTGAAATGTCACAGAAAGAAGAATCCTCGTGTTCCGTGTGTGACCTGCATACATATTTTACCTCTCTTCATTCCAGGCCAGTCAACAATTGTCAACAATAAAATAAAAAAAAAAAATTTCAATACAAACCCAAATTGCCCCCAGTGGTGACCACTTGAGCGAGGACAACAAAAACAACAACCGTTGGATAAATCCAGCATCCCCTTACATGATACATTTTATCATCTCCTTGACAATGAAAATTAAAAAACATTTTTCAGTCACATTTTTTTCTGAATTGAATTTTCTCTCGCAGCACACTCCATTTACATTCCAAAACTCTCGAATCAATTACTCTTCCAATTGACAGTGTCTACAAAAATACATCACTTGCACCCGTACGGAGTGTACGGGCGTCGCCCATGTCCTATTCGGTACAGATATCAACAAGTACGAGCATCAGTTAAACGAACTTTTTCCACTCAGACGACAGACACTCAGCTCAGTTCCACCCGCTTGATGGACACGAATTAATTGAATGACCTTTTCATCGATGGACCCACGCACATTTCGCGTTAATTAACTTATCCACTGATGGCATGCTATCGCACAAAATTCACTAGACGACAAATTCATTTCAAAAATGTAACACACACGACACACCCTCTCCTTTCGTTACACTTGTGCACTGATGCAACGGCCAACGTGGAATAAAGTTGTATAGCTGAATCCTGGTAAAACAAAGCCACGGCGCGTCACCATCAATCAGCGTTCCGAAATTAATCCAGTAGTTAGTTGCAGGACGCGCAGCTACCGAAAACCTCTTCGTACGGGCTTATCACATCCATTATCCTCAGGAATAATAAAATCTGCTGCATGGTGAATCCGCCCTAGTGCACATCGATGACGTGCATTGTAAGCAAGGAAATGGCTAAAATGGTAACAATAATGGAGGCGAAGGGTAAGCCGCGAACATAAAACCACAGGACACAAATTTCGTATTCGTAAAGCGCCTCGAGGATGAATTCGATTCGTTCGTTGTGGAAAGCTCTCGAGCTGTGCATAGTGCAAAATCGAGCTGAAATTCAAATGGTCAGGTTTGTTTGAATAGTTAAGGTTCGGTTGTTGAAAACGTCTAGAAGCTTTGACATGACCATGGTAACACGTTGAGCAAATAAAGTATTAATATTAGGCACTGTGGGTTGCTTGTTGCCGGTATTTTGAGAGGTGAGGACTATGAATGGTGAAGGCATTAGAGGGTTGTTCATTTGCCTTTTTCTTAGTTCGCATGTACAGAAATGCGCAATAATTTAAGTATTCAGTAAGGTCAGTGGAGTACACACTTTAACAGTATCGGCATATTAATTGTTATCCCTCAAGATATGTATATAGTAAAGGATGTATGAGAAGAAAAGGAACAATTTGGTAGGACCTAACATGAAAAGAAAACTTAATTAATTTTTATCACTAAAGCTTTCTACTACGAGTAATCCCCATCATACAATAACATACATGTAGCATACGGGATCAGGTGAGTGGTCGATAAATTAATGATTGTCCAAAACTTGAGAAAACCATTTGAAATTGCACGTGAGTCTGGTGTAAGTCTACTTTCAACTCAAGACCCATATCGTTGAAGCCTTTTAGTCCAAAATTTTGGACAAGAGTAAGAAACGTCACCATCATTCAGTGTTACGCTCCGACTAAGGCAGCGTCTAAGGAAGAAACAAGATGATTTCAATAACCAATCCAATTGAGAAATTAAAAACAAAGCGCTCCGACAAGTTATTAGAAGCCATGGCCTCGCTGACCTAATGGATGGTGAAAAGTTGGTTGGTTTCTCCTACGCGTATTATGACATGAAATCCTACTACGACTCAGCGCAGGAAGGGTTTCAGTGGTGAATTTGCTATATAGCCCTGAGCACTTACATGTGAGGCTGAAGACCGTGCGATGTATGAATTGAAGAGATGTCCATGGTTGTTAAGATGTCCACTGTTTGATTCGCCTCGAATTTTATTTTAAAATTGAATAAAATCTAAGTTAATAGATACATTTTTCAATTTTTTGATATGAACACGTATTTGTGCCTAATGCATGTACTCAACTGCATCTGCTTCGATTTGTGCTGACATGCAGAAGAGTTTCCAAATGAAAACGAATAATTAAATAACTGAAATCCTTGCACTAAAATCGAGTAGGGTTTATGAGTAGATTTTGATGGTTTATAGCAAAAAAAAAACCTTTTCGATATTGACACAATGGCGCGCTGAGTCATAGTAGGAATTCATAATAAACTTCTCCCACATAGTAATAGGTGGCACCATGTATGAGCACAAAGCTTGCCATAAAATCAGTTGGGTATTGATTGATCTGCGTCTAAGTTCCTACAAAATAAACCACCAGGCTATTAATCGATGGTTTAGAGATTGCCTCTTAAATATACGAAATAGGTGTGTGCCTGACGCTGAAAGCTTTAATTAAATGGAACGAGACTACCACCCTTGATAGCTTGTGTTTCCTTTATTACTCAGAACAAAAGAAAATACCCCGCTTCAAGGAGCTACGTATTACTTGTAGTCCGACAGCGACAGACTAAAGGATCCCTTCGTGCAACGAACATGTACAATCACGCAATGCTACGAGTATGCCATTGAATTGCACTGGAGTTCAATTAAAGATGCACTTGTCACTGGAGCAAAAATTATTATTTTATAGATGGCTCCAGTACAACGATATTTGAAAAGAGGTCTTTGAGCAGAAGGAAGTACGAGTATGAACAAGATGATACAAAAGTCCACACTCGAGTTTCTAGGGCAGTAACTTTGTTTGTAAATAAAAGGAATTGGTTGTGTTTTTTGATTATGTTTATTTAGACGATTAAATTGTTTTCCATTAAGTCGCGAAGATGATATCCGTCAAGTGGACGCCGCCAGAGTTGATGCACATTCCGGGTCGTGCCACAGAATTTTCTATAACTTCTGGCGATAATTTCTCCAGTTTTTGTCGGATGTTCTCCTTTAGGGCCGCTAAGGTCTGTGGCTTATTCGTATAGACCTGACTTAAAAAAACTCAAAAGAAAGTAGTTTGGAAAGGTCAAATCAGGTGATCTTGCGGGCCAGTACAAATCATTAAAATAAGAGATTAAGCGGCATGGAAATGCTTGCTGCAGTATGTCCACTGTCGCTCGTGCTGTATGTGCGGTTGCACCGTCCTGCTGGAACGACATGTTTTCCAAACTAGAGATGTGAAGTATATCCGGTAAGTATTCGGTATCCGGCCTATCCGGCTTCCTTTATAATATCCGGCCGGACCCGAATAATCTTTTTATATCCGGCCGAATACCGGATAGTCGTTTTTTCAGTAAAAACAAAAAAAAAAACAAAATATTAAGTTTTATGATCTGATTGATTTTATTTAACATATAATAAATAGGTGGTTTATCTAGTAATTTAATATTGGAAGTTAACTAAAGCCAAATTATGGTGAATGAAAATTAGTTTTTCTGCATTCAAGGGTAATAAATGATTACGTTTGTTTTCGTATACGATGCCTGCTTCAGAAAATAGTCTCTTTTTTTGGCAAATTTGGATAAAATTGGGTACTGTCTTCCATTTACTGACCACCAAGCCCAAGGGTCACTATTCCGTTCAAGCCTAACTGTTTTGAGATATAAGTCAAGCTTATTGGCGGTATCACTTTTGACAGAAAACTCAATCTAACTATTGCCTTCCGCAACCTCTTTAAAACAGTCCCAAAAAGTCTCATAAATACTATCTTCATCATTATATTGCAAAGGTGGCCACGGTGTAGTGGGTAGTGTGTTCGCTTGTGACCCGAACTGTGCAGGTTCGAGCCCGGTCGGGGAACCGTAATCACAGCCACCCGATCATATAAGAGAAACGAATAAAATCTAAGTTTCTCCAACCACTACACCAGAAAGGAGTTTCTGTCTGGTTGTACAAGGGGCACAGCAAAATGGAGTCTGAGTGCTCCGGGATTTAGAAATTTCCTTTTTGAAAAAAAAAGAAAAAAAAAAAAATCTTCATCATCAGCACGAGTTTTATTTTTTTTTTGTTACAGGGTGAATCTCCTGTTTCCTCACTACTTAATGATTCGTTGTCATCGCAGCTCATTCGTAAACTATCCAACAATATTCTTTGGCGGGCTCTCTCAGCCTGAACCGATCCAAGGAAACTTGTCTTAAATCTTGGGTCCAGAAAAGTTCCTAGCAAGTAATTTAAATCTTCATCAAGGCCATTAAATCGATTTTTAAGTTCAGTTTTCAATGAACCAATGATGTCCATTAAATTGTAAGTTTTTCCTACAGTTTCTTCTTTTTCAAGGTATCTTATTAATGTGGCAACATGTGGTATTACTTTTGAGATGCAAGAAAGACCAGAACTAGTTACTTTCGTTATTTCTTCAAAAGGTTTAAGAAGTATTATACACTGTTCCGTTCCATCAAAAGTAGTTCCAGCTGAAGAGCTAACAATTTTTCTTGACCTAAGCTCGAATGATTAAAATGTGTAACAATTCGTCATGCAGCTTGTATCATCTCCACAACTTCAGGCTGAGAATTCAAAGCTTCATTTATAGGTCGTTGTAGCGAATGAATAAAACATCTAGCAGAATGATATCCACCAACTCTTACACCTTTCACCATGTTAGCTCAACTGTCATGAACAAGGAGATGTATTTTCGATTCAGTTATATTCCAGCGAGTTGCGATTGCATTTCGCAATATTTTCTCCTGTGTGAGATCCTTCAAAAGGATTTATTGCGAGAACAGCATGATCTAATTTGAATTCATAAGATATCCAGTGAGCTGTAAAGCTCGGGAAGCTTTTATTGTCATTTCCATATATCCGAGACAGGTCCATATATCCGAGGTTACAGAAATCGCAGAAGCTTTTGTGATTTGTCTTTCGATTTTAGAGTGTATTCGATTATATACATACGTCAGGAATAATTTTTTCAGATACATATTTCCGGGATGGAATTTTATAACGAAGAAACGCTTTCTCCAATAACCTTCTAAAGCCAACATGCTCCACAATATATATGGGTTGATTGTCTATAGCAATCATTTCCGCAATCAAGTAATGATATTCTTTCGATTTCGCATCATTAATGTCCCAAGTAATTTTCTTTCCAAAGTTTCTGTTAAAGTTAACTGAGTTGATCTTATTTTTAAGCAAATTTGAAGCACTTGTAGAAGGAATAGGTACTCGTATAAAAAATATTTTATTTTGATGTTTGCGAGGAGGACAACAAATGCGCTTTAATAAGAATATCTCGTGGAGGAGAAGGAAAAAAAGCATGTTTAAGTTGGTTTTACTTGTATCGATCTGATTTGAGTATCAGACCACCAAACTATTATACTTTTAATATAATAGTTTCGGCTATCAGGCCGAATATTCGGTATCCGGCCAAATCACTATTCGGTACAACTCTACTCCAAACCCAATTCGTCAATTTGCGGCAGTAAGAAGTCGTTGATCATGGTTCTGTATCCCACACTAGTCGAAGTAACAGTGTTGCCAATCCGTCCTCAAAAAAAAAAAAAAAAAAATTGGTCAAAATGGTAAACGCCGCACCAAGCAGTGACTTGAGAAGATGTAATGGCTCTTCGTGCATTAGACTTCATGCGATCAGTGCCACAGAAGCAATAATTTTGCTTATTCACGTATCCTCATAGAATCATCCGCGTCGCGATCGAGGTTTAGTAGGGCTTGGCTGTTAATTTACAAGCGATTTGCAGTCTTCAGGCAATAACTGATGCACTGTTTGTACTTTGTACGAGTACATCTTCAAGTCTTTCACCAAAATTTGCTATAAAGACCGTCTATTGATGCCCCATTGCATGGTCCGGCATCTGGTTGATGTTTAAGGGTCCTCTTGGGCATCTGCAGCATCAGCAGCGATATTCTCGACAGAACTGCTGCTCCGGACTGTCCAAGTCTGATATTGTCCGTGTTGATCCAGCCTCCTTAAGACGAGTGGCTAAACGCCACAGTGTTGGTCCAGTTGGTGCCACACGACCAGGGAATCGACGACGAAATTCACGTTGCGTCAAAACCACCGATAGATTGTATGTCAAAAATATTGACACGTTACTTTTCTGTTGTTGCTTCTGTGTACTTCACAAATGCCAAAGTCGCAATGACATAAGACGTCATTTTCAAAAATGAGAGCATCTTCCGATAGTGTGATGACTTTTGTACCGTCTTGAGTAGTGAAGGAATATCTGCGAAAAATGTATAGTCTGACCAGATAAGAACGATAGGAAAAGAAATTTAAATAAAACAACAACCATGTGAGATATCAAATTGCTTCTGGCTTTAATTTAAGCTACTTCATGCTATTGCGTATGGAATAGCACATCATTTAAATGGACACCTCGGCTTCGCTGGCACTACTTCAAGTGGTCGGTCCAATTTTTGATGACTCGGTCCAATATGTGAGGCGTTATTCCGGCAATAGCGTCTCGAATATTGGCCTCGGGCTCGTCCAAAGCGGTTGGCTAGTTAGCGTAGACTAATTACTTGACGTAGCCCCAGAGAAAATAATCGAGGACTGTCAAGTCGCATGATCGTGGCGGCCAATTGATGAACGCTCGCCGTGAGATGACCCAGTTGCCAAATTTCTCCTTCAATACTTCGAGCGTTGTGTCACTTGTATGGCATGCAGCGCCGTCTTGACGGTAACGGTGTCTCTTTCCTGATTTCGAAAGAAATAAGGTCCGATGATGCCGCCGTGCCATAAACTGCACCAAACAGTCAATCTTTGTGGATGCATTGATGCTTGGTCGAACATTTGTGGATTGTGGTCGCTCCAATAATGGCAATTTTGCTTGTTGACGTAGCCGCTGAGCCAAAAATTAGCCTCGGCCGAGAAGATGATTTTTTGGCCAAAATCCGGATCTTCGGCCAACATTTCCAATTTAATTTAAATTTAAAAGTTGGCCTACTTGCAGTTTCTTAAAACTAACACATATGACACAATTTGTTACTCTCAACTTTAGATTTGCATTTCGCGTGTCATTTTCGTTGTGTGCCTATAATTACAAACTGTTTTTCGGAAAAATGGCAGAAAAAGAGAAAGGTACATTGAATAGATTGATCGCAGCTCGATCTAACATCGGCTGAAAATACGTGCGAACCAATCGAGAGGGCAGCCACTGACCACGTAGTGGCTGCCGATGTTACTTCCAAAGGCGTTGCCGACGGAACATATGTGGCGCTAGCAAGTAAGCAAATCCGGTGGTGATTGCGACTAATTTTCGTCGATGGCTATATTGTCGAGAATGGCACAAGCAAAGGTAATCCATTGTACTGTTTCCACCTTGCACCTTAAGCCAGTGGCCAAAACTTGAAACCGCCTTTTCCAAATGCCGTATGAACGTTCGACGCGAGTGCGAATCTGGGATTCGTTGTATATATTTTTAACGGCGCTTGTGACATGTGACAGGAAAGGCATCGCAAAATAGCTCGTATTTGTGTAATCCAAATTCGCCTCTTTCGAATCGGTGTTTCAAACTCGACAGATCGCTGCTCCAAGAAGACGATGGCCAATTCTAACAGAAATACTAAATCACATGGATATCTACTCGTATTTTGTTAAGGTATTATTTAATTTTTTATAATTTATAAGTCCCGACGACAAAATCAGACTGAGTCAAAATTGCAGATGGCTCTAAGTGTATTGGTGCAATGGATAGTCGTGATGTAGTTATTGCGTCACCTTCTAACAGTGGTACTGATTACTTCAACTACAAAATCCCTTTAGTATTGTGATTTTGGCCATAGTAGACTCATCATATTTTCCTTTATATTCATCGATGTTGGCTGTAAAGGCCGTATCTCTGATGGGGTCGATTTTAAAAATAGTATGCTATGGACGGCTCTCAATAACGGAACAATGGATTTGCCAAGTGATGATATATTACCAGGAAGATAAAAACCAGTGCCCTATGTTATAGTCAGGGATGCTGCATTTCTTTTGAATACATGTTGAAACCATTTAGCGGCATTCATCCAAAAAGGTTCCTTGCAGTGAATTTTCTATTATACGAGTAGGCAGAGCACCAAATGTGTGACTAAAGAAACCAATGTGTGACTAAGGAAAAGCATCCTTCGTTGCAAAGACACGCGCTTATTTGCATAATTTCTTCCGTAATAGCGAATCAAACCGAAAAGATGGGAAGAGCGGCAAACATCCTGTGCATCTACTGCATTTAGTCCTCAAGGGTCTTTACCTTGACACGAAGATTATGCATTCGGCGGCAAATTTAAAACAAATAAAGTATTCATATACATAAAGTAAATCAATGAACATTTCAGTTATTTCAGTTCTTATTCAGTAAAAAGATATTCAAAGATTGAAAAAATTATTGCATCTTGTTGTGATTGCTCCTTGCTTTCTTCGATCGCCGCTTCAAAAAGAAAGTTTTCGAAACTCTCCTGATATTTCTCATCTTCCTTACATAAGCTTCTATCATCTCCCCAAAGACTTTGTTTTCATCTCTGTTCTTCGATTCGATGAAAGAACTTTCCATTATTCCAAACGCTTCGTTAAGTTGTGGATCATTTTTGTCTTTTTTCTTCTTAGGATACGCTGTATCACTTAAGCCTACCACACTGAGGTGTTTAGCAAAAGCAAAGTGCCCCGTGAGAACGCAGAAGTTTTCGTTTTGAAGACTTAGGAAATCATAAATGCTATTGACACGTAGAAATATTTTAAGGTCATCGGCATACAATAGAACATTAACACGGTGAAGCAACAATGGGATATCATTAATGAATATGTTAAACCTTGTGGAACACCAGATAAGTCCTTAGTAACTCTAGACTGAGAAGAACTAACCTTAACAACCTGTTTTCTATTCAATAAATAACTAGAGATCCATTTAAGCAAACTGGAATGAATCCCAATAGATTTAATTTTGTTAATGAGAATGATATGGCATACTGAGTCAAATGCCTTCACAAAATCGACAAAAATGACACCAACTTGGTAACCTGATTCCACAGAATCAAATAGATATTTAGTGAATAGAGTCAAGTTTGTTAAAGTGGAACTACCAGATATAAATCCATGTTGTTTCAGAGATATCTGTTCTTTGATACTGAAATAAATTTGTTTAGTAACTATTGATTCAAAAAGTTTAGGAATAGCTTAAAGTTTACATATTTCTCTGTAATTTTCAATTTTTTGCCTGCGCCCAGCTTTGTAAACGTGAGTTATAAATGACTATCTCCATTCATCTAAGAATGTGCCTGAAGATAATGTCAAATTGAATACAATATTCAATGGCAAAGACAGAGATGAACTGCATTTTTTTAGGACATCAAAAGAAATACGATCAGGGCCAGCACTTTGACAGGAGTTTATAGATTGTATGCCCTGGAAGACATCATCCATGTAAGGATCCTATGGACGTGTTGGAACTAGTAACATTATCCTCGAGGAGTATATTAAGATTAGAGTAGTCGACATATACTGATTGGAAAAACTTCGCAAATAACTCACATGATGAATCAGTGTTACAAGAAAGAACACCTTCGTATTCCATATTTTGATGAATACCATGAACCTTCCTTTTACCATTCAGAAAAGTCCAAAACCCCTTTGGATTCCTCGAAATTTGCGATTCAGTGTTCATTACATATTGTTTATAGAGAAACCTTTTGAGAAAATCATACTCGAGAAGCAATTGGCAAAACCGGCTTCTATACAATTTAGACATATATTTTTTAAACAATTTAAAAGATTTATTTTTAGCATTCTTTAAATTTATTAGTCTTTCATTTTGCCATGGTTGTTTCAAAGAACGCCTTTTTTTAATACGAGGGACGAATTGGGCTAATCCATGGTTTAATATTCTTAAAAATTCGACGTATGTATCCTTAAGCTGTGAACTAGAAAGAATAATCAACCAATCAACAGAATTAAAATAATCGTTTAGAGCATTATAGTTTGCTTTGGAAAAATTGTAGCTAATTTCGTAACCACTTACTCTTGATTCGGATTTAGAAAAAAGTAGTACATTTTAAATCTATACATATAGCAATATGATGAGTAGAATTTTTCATTAAAGGACATACAATTTCTCGAACAATACAATTTAGATTATTACTTCTAAATACAAGATCTAGTATTCTGTTTAACGAATTATGACAATTATTTTTTTGAAGTAAATTGAACGAAAACATTGAATCAATGAACGTAAACTCACAATCAGTTTTCATATTAGGGAAATAAACATTTGTCATCATGAGAATATTCCCAATTTGCATCACTTATGTTAATAAGATTCTAAAAGCACAAAGAGGATATGAATACTCTTATACTATTACAGGACACGGTTGTTTGTGAAGGAGAGAGAGAGAGAAACAAAGATTTAGTGTAGTGGTTTGAAACTTAGATGGTATTAAGTTTCTGTAAACTTGAGCTTGTTTGTTTTGCTTTTGTCGTTGCTCATGATTCACAGTTTTTTTTTTGTCGTCCTCTTAAATGCCCACCATATGACCGCTCTACTGGCAGTGCTATGCCTTCACAGTAGAGTTGACTTAGCTTTCTCAATTGATCGACTTTTTTATTTATTTCAGACGAAATAAATAGATGATTGTTGACATCAGGATTTGAACTGTGAACCAAAAGCGTGACAAGCGTTGATGTTACCACTACACCACGGCCACCCTTTATAAGAATGTATTGTAATATGCTCGAGTAGATAAAACGTTATTCTGTGAGATTATTTCTTTATTTTCTAGTCTATAGAACAATTCAAGTTCACACTATACTATTCTTCGCAAATTCTTTCCTTACAAGGTCTCTTTCTTCTCAAATCACTTTATCTCATTTCAATTACTTAATTCACAAATCCAAACTAATTACTTTTTCTTGTTAACTCTTAACTTTCAATCTATCGCAAAACTACAACTTCGCCCATTATCACTTTTAAAATCTCTTCGTGCGGTTCGAAAACCAACTGACTTGCCTCGATCGCTATCTGTCCTTATATAGTCGCATTTCTGATACCCAGAAACTTCTAGCAAATTCTTCGACCACTGGAACAAGAAAATTCTGATGTAATAATTCCAAGATGACAGCTGCAGCCAATAATCTCTTGCGGTTATAATTCTCTTGCGGTTATAATTCTCTCTTAATTCCGCGACGTCGTATCCGTCTCTTACTGTGGACACGAACCTCGAATGAAAAGACACTTCGGAATGTGTTGCCTACATCTGTGCGCGTAGTTACTATGCTACATTATGTTACAGTATCATGAAAGTTTTATTTGTTATATACTATTACCTGTCTTGAATAAAACTAATGCATTTGAACAAACTAAATTTACCCTATGAATTCATGCCAATTTTGAGAGTATCTTGCCCCACTGTGCATCGCATTGAAAAGTAGAGTTTCCGAAACCGCTTTGAAGACTTTACTTGCTACTGTGTGTAATGTATTTGTTATTAAAACTATTGCTCTATGCTGTATTGATAGCAGTTTTAGAACTCTTTAGCAATTTTTCTACTAGATGTCTCTCTATACAGAGATATTTCATAAAATAGACCCCGAAGTATTCAATCGTTTCTCTATTTTAATGCCATTTTTCGTTGGAGCACATCTGCTGTATTATTCAACTTAACAATTATGTTGTCAATATGGTTTTTGGAGCGAATAGTTCGTGAATCGATAACCAACGGGAAGTCTGACATTTGCAGAAGCTCCAAGCACTTTTATGTTGTCTTTACCTAAGCATTCACTCCAATTTGTGTTGGCATATGCACTACGACATTCTTTTTATTGGCTTTTTGCTCCAAGAATTCCACTTGTCGTTCTAGGGAGTTGCATCGATTTTCCATGTCCTGTTGCAAATTACAGGACAAGGATGTACTTTATTATTCTTTTTGAGCGTAAGTCAGAGTCCAAGTCAGCTCTAGTCGGCATGTTTTTTAACTTTTCGTAGAGCAGAGACGTCACTGAGCCCCCAATTAGTGCCTTTAGATAGAGGACCGTGATTTAAGCATAACTTTAATATTTTTTTTGGCATGAATGAAAAATGCTACAAAATATTTCATAAAAAAAAATTCCAATCACATGGAAACAGAATGACAAATTATAACAAAAATTAATGCAAATCATTGAGAGTTTATTAAAACCTTTTTCAGTAACTACTATTGGGATTAAGTTTATAAAATTTGTGTGCAATGTTCTCGTAGGTACAATATTGAACGTAATTCAGCTGTTCACATGAAAACATCAGTTATGCATATACAATGAATTTATTAGTATTCCTGTAACCAACACACACATCATCGTGTAGAACATAAATAAATGGTTTAAATCCAGAGGCAAATGTATACTTAAATCATTATTATCGTTTTAATCAGAATTACTTTTTTCGTAGCATGCTCATGGAATTTATTGTAAATATGGGAAAAAAAATTTGGTTGTTTGGGACACAATTTTAAAACTTTAAATAATAATAATGTGTTTAAATATTTAAAAGTATCTTTTTACTTACAGAATGTGTGAATAATTTATAGAAGTCTATAGAAAGGGTAACCAGATAGCAATGATATTTTTCCAATTGTTATGTTTCAGCAGCTGTCAAAGGTACCAATGACATCTAACTGTCAAAATATTCAGTAAGATTTGCCATTTCATCGTGCATCGTTTGACGCTTCCCGAATTATAAAAAAATATTATCGAGTTGTAAATACACAACGTGAATTTAGTCGTGAGGTCGGTCGTCATCATGGCTTCAGTGCGCAGGCAATGCGTCGAACCGTGGAGAAGTTTGAGCGTGAGTACAGTCTTTTGGACATTAAGCCACCAACCAGACAGAGATCGGTGCGAAGTGAAGAAAACGTAGATGCCGTAGCGGCCAGTATCGAAGAAAACCCAGAAATGTCGATTCGGCGCCGATCAGCTGAATTGGGCATCACCAGAGAGTCAACCAGGCTTATTTTGCGGTTGGATTTAGGCCTACATCCGTATAGGACTGAGCTGATGCAAGAATTGAAGCCGGACGAGCATAGACAATGCCGAGAGTTTGCTAATTGGGCGCTGGAAATGTTGGCCGGTGATCCGGATTTTGGCCAAAAAATCATCTTCTCGGACGAGGCCCATTTTTGGCTCAGCGGCTATGTCAACAAGCAAAATTGCCGTTATTGGAAGGACTATGTCAACAAGCGAAACTGCCATTATTGGAGCGACCACAATCCATAAGTGGTCGACTAGCATCAACGCATCCACAAAGATTGACTGTTTGGTGCGGTTTGTGGCCAGAGCTCGACAAAGTCGATATATCCGAGCTGTGGTTCCAACAAGATGGCGCTACATGCCATACAAGTGACGCAACGCTCGAAGTGGTGAATGAGAAATTTGGCGACTGGGTCATCTTACGGCGAGTGTTTATCAATTGGCCGCCGCGATCATGCGACTTGACACCCCTCGATTATTTTCTCTGGGACTACGTCAAGTCCTTAGTCTACGCTAACTAGCTAACCGCTTTGGACGAGCTCGAGGCCAACATTCGAGACGCTATTGCCGGAAAGCCTATACCCTAAATCTTAGAAACGAAGTTTCATTTTCCTAGCTACAAATTTAAGGTAACATATGAACGCACAGACATGGACCATTTGCCTTGGATGATGGTGGCAGGTATAGGTAGTGATCTCTTACATATGTATGTATTGTAGCAAGGCAGAAGAGAAAAGTTTTGATTTTATGAGCTTGTTATGACCAAAGTAGCATGCGTTTCCTGCTCGTACCGTGTCTTCAGTACAGTAATGCATAATACTGCCGTTCCTTAAAAGCATTCCTAGATATTTAAAATGTTCGACTCCTTCGAAGTTATAATCGGCTTTATATTTTGTGGGCTTCTTACTCTGGTGTCCCTAGACATTCTCATAAAATTTGTTTCATTTTGATTTACTTTAAGTAATAGAGGTGACACAGAAAATAGCGATGATGGAGATTGCACCATTATAGAGACCAATTGCTATATTATCATTCCCACCAAAGGTTTTCGAAAAAGTACTTCAGAAGCAAATGCAAAGTTTTTTGTCAGAGAAGAATTTACTTCATAAAAATCAATCAGGTTTCCGATCAAAACATAGCTGCAAATCTGCTCTTTTATGTATTATAGATGATATACGAAAGACGATTGATAAAAATTACGTCACGTTTTTAACTCTCTTCCATTTTCCCAAGGTCTTCGATACTGTAAACCATTCACTTTTATGTGTCAAGCTAAGAAATAGTTATAGATTCTCCGGGAACTCTACTAAGTTGAAATACTCCTACCTAGAGCGTCGGCAGCAATCAGTTGTTATTAACGACCGATCTAGTAGTAAGTGGCGTACCACAAGGATCTATTCTTCTTCTTCTCTCTCTTTATGTCAACGAACTTCCTGGGGTTATACACCATATGAAGTTCACATGTACGCAGATGACGTTCAACTTTATCTTAGCTGTCCAATTGGCTTAGTGGTTCGAGAATCATCGAATATGTAGACACAGCACGGAACTTAGGAGTTGTCTTCAAAAGAACACTCACACAGACGGACCATATTAATACAGCAATCGGGAAAATATACGGTGCACTTCGCCTCCTCTGGACTACTCAGAAGTTTATACCCATTAAAACTAGGTTAATTTATATTGCTTTATGGATGCGAAATTCTTTGCAATCCTGATTCCGATAGCAGAAGAAAGCTCAATGTCGCCTATAACAATTCCATCTCGCTACATCTACAATTTGGGCAGACCATGTTTCAGAGTATTGCAGAAAAATCGTGGGACTTTTATTTGATAATCTAATCATAATCAGAATTATAGTTTTTCCTTTATATCACCCGCTTGTGGAACTCTCTCCCGCTTGAAGTGAGAAGGGTGAGAAATGCAAAACATTTTAAAACTCGTCTCCAAGAATACCTTACCAATGAGCATTCTTAATTTTTCTTGATTCCTCTGACGCTATGGATAACTTTTTCTTTAAATTCTATCCATTTTGTTTAAATTATGTATTTAACGTAAGCTTATACAAATTTATAAGATTGTAATCTAGATGTATAAATAAAACTGAAATTGAAATTGCAATTGAGTCCAACCTGTTTTGCTTTTGATTCCAATGCACTAAATGTATCTACCATTCTACGATATGTATTAGTCATTATCGCTAAATCATCTGCGTATCCTATTATTTGATATGACTTATTGAATGTGCTACCACCGTTTTATAGATCTTCTATGGCATATTGTGGAGCCATGTTGAAGAGTAGTGTGGATAACGCATCGCCTTGTCTAACACCATTGTTGATGTATTCACCTGATTTCTTGCCTTGAATCATTACTTTTGCTTTTGACTCAGTCATCGTCATCATCGCTAGCTTTACTAGATTGTGGGGGACTCCTTTTATTAACATTATTGCTTCTTCTAAAGTTGAGTGTTTAATTCTATCAAAACCTTGCATAAAATTAATGAATAATAGATAAAGGTTTTTGTTGTATTCATAGCTTTTCTCCATGTTTTTCTTTAATGTAACGTTCTGGTCAACTGTGGACCTTCCGCTTCGGAAACCGAACTGGCACTCTCCTACCTCTTATGAAATTGTATGCCACTTTTAGAAGGTTTTTTTTTTTTTTTTTTAAGGTGGGAATCTTTCAAAGACGAATATTTTCGATCAGGAGAAAGAATTAAAGGATTGAAGGGGGTTTCTCAGGGAGGCTCTGCTATTATGAAAGTCAAAAGCGGTTTACATGCGATTTGCTCTGCGGAGCATTCTGGACATTGATTCATGGTATCCATAATTGGTGCGGTGAAGGAAAGGCGTGAGGACCTGAGGTTACGTGGGTTGGTGTTGAAAGAAATCATATGCAGCAGCGCGCGGGAATCAATGTTTCCAGCTAATTACTGATGAATAAACAAGATGTCAGCAACTTCGCGACGTTTATCGAGAGGCTATAAATTGATTAGTTTCAAACGGTCAGCGTATGGGGATAAATTGTGACTATCAGCCCAAGCAAGACTACGTAAGGCACTGACTGGTCCATCTTTGTAAGTAATCTTCAGGGAAAGCTGACACCAACTCAGGATAACAGCTACACTGAGATTAACCAATTAAACAATGAAGTCCTCAAAGTACAGAAGTGTATTATAGAATCTTTTGAGGCCGCCTGTCCTCTAAAACCGGTATCTAGAAGTGCAAAGCAAAAATGGTGGAACGGCGACCTCCATGAAATGAGGAAGGTTGCTAGACAACGCCTAAATAAAGCTTTAAGAACCAACGAAGAAGCAGACTGGGAATCCTATAAAGAAAGTAAAAGAGGCTTCAAGAAGCTCACCAGGGCTGCTAAAAGGGAATCATGGAAAACTTTCTGCACCAACATATGCGATAATAATGGAGCAGCGCGATTAAAGAAGATCCTGTCCAAGGAACCACCAAGTTATCAACTTCTACAGGCGGGCAATAACTTGGCAACCGCAGCTGATACCTTGGAGACGCTGATGTGTGTACACTTCCCAAACTGTTTCAGCGAGGCAGCTACACCTTCCAAGCATCACAACCTTCCCAGTGATGTTGTTGGGAAATCGTACACATTCTCCAACAACTTCGAAACAATTTTTCCCGCAAGAGAATATTGGACGTATGAAAGAACGACAAGAAACTCCAATGGGATATCGGTTTACACAGATGGCTCTAACATATCAGGGGAATCAGGGGCTGGCATCTTTAGTGCTAACCCACCGATCGAACTTGCTATTCACCTAGAACCATTTGTATCGGTGTTCCAAGCAGAAGTCTATGCAATTATGAAGGCAACCGAAATACTCGCAGAAGACACCAGCGAAGAAAGGCAAATTGACATCTGCTCGGACAGCAAAGCAGCAATTAGCGCGATCACAAACCCCATGTCGAAATCACTACTAGTAAGGGAGTGCAAAACTAAATTGAACTTACTTGCCAGACGCAATAGAGTCCGTCTCACATGGGTACCGGGGCACGAGGGTGTACCGGATAGTACAATAGGGGTCCCTCTGACAACTATTAAAACAATAATCAATGATAAGATACGACAGGAGTTCAATAACTACTGGACGAATCTAGACACGTGCAAAGTGGCTAGATCTGTAATAACCAAACCGAGTAACAACACAGCAAAAAGAGCTCTTAACTCAAGCAGAACACAATTGAGATTGATGGTGGGACTTTTAACAGGGCACATCAATCTCAACAAACATTCGTTAAGACTCGGGATAGCTGATACAGCAATCTGTGCCAACTGTGAAGAGGAGGAGGAAGATATAGAACACTTCCTCTGTCACTGCCCCGCTACAGCGAGGCTAAGGCTGAAAATTCTGGGATCTCCAAGGATTCCGGATATTACACACCTCAATAAGAAAGGAATCGGGGATATACTGGAGTTCGCCAGACGAACACTACGATTCCCCGATCACTATACGATATAGTTGATACTACCCATGATCCCTAGACCTAAATCCTCTCAGTACATAATTCCCAAAACACATCACTATTCCTTACAGTTACGCAGATGAGGGGAACACAACGGGCCCAATGGAGGCCTAAGTGAAGAGCATAAGCTCACCCTCTCAAACCAACCAACCAACCAACGTAAGGCACAGCGGGACAGCTTCGATTCGCAAGATTGATGGATTTCGTAGTACGGTGACCATACCTGGCAAGCATACTCAAAGGGGTCTCTAACGTGATGTATAAGGATTTTGTAACGTGAGGGTTTGAGAATTCCTTAGACCATCATTTAATAAAACCGAGCGCAGAGTTAGCTCTGTTGATAATATTATTAATATGAGAAAGGAAGTTGAGTTTCCTATAACAGATAACACCCAAATCGCACAGTGAAGAGACAGAGGGTATAGGCTCACATCTAATAAAATAGACTCTAGGGGATGGGTCGGATACGCTTACGAGAATATGTAATAGCTTAACACTAGCTGACGTTGATTTCTAAAAAAATACTATGGCACCAGACTGAAAATCGGTTCAAATCATCTTGCAGCGAGAGAGAGTCGGCACGAGATGATATGGTCCTGAAGATTTTCATATCATCCGCAAGAATATATAGAAAGATGGGAATCATTGATGATACAACCGACATCGTTAATTGTTAAAATGGAGATCATTGGACCAAGATGGCTACCTTGAGGGACTCCCGATGTCACTTTAATAGGATCAGAAATTGAAGATCTGAAGAGGACTTTATGTTGACGTTTTTCCAAGGAAGATTTGATCCATGAGATAAACCCCGATTGAAAACCAAGAGGTTTAAGTTTGAGGAGAATGATTGCATGCGAAATTTTGTTGAAGGCTCTGGCAACTACATCGACTATCATTACCATCTTCCAAAACGCACAGAATGCTAGATACAAACTCGGTAAGATTGGTGGTTATTGATCTGCCCTTAAGGAATCCATGCTGGTTCGGTAAAAGGATAGTCTTGCATTTAAAAGAGCTTAGGTATGCAGGACAGGTTAGCGATAGACCAGTAGTTGGATATTTCACTTTTACAACCTTTTTTATGAGTGTGCATTATGTATGAATTTTTCCAGATTTCGGGGAAAACTCCCTGCGAAATAGATAGTTGGAATAGAGTAGTAAGGGGTTGGACTAAGTAGTTGACGCATTTTTTCGTATATCTTTTGTATTATTATTTCCCCCCATTTTAAATAAGTTCTGCAGTAATTGTATGATTCCCAGGTGCTTTCCCATAAGATAATGTTGGGATCTTGTAGTTTCTTAACATCCCATTTCATTTTGCGTCTACCTCTTCCTTTTGCTAGGTTAGATATTCTTTGTCTTACTTTTACTACTACCAAGAATTGATCGCTGACACAGTTTGCCCCTCTATGTTTACGTACATCTATAATTGATGACGCTCTTCTGGAGGAAATAACTACATGATCAATTTGATTAACTATTCCTGAACCTGACATTTTTCACGTGCCTTTGGATATATCTTTTCTATCAAATAAAGTGACTCTTAGCTTTGTTTCACTTGCAAACTGGCATAATCGCAAATCCATTTTCATTTGTTTGTTCGTGCAATGAGAATTTTCCGGCTATGTTTTGTATTTGGTGTTCATACGTGCACTTAAATATTTTTTATTTGGAAATCACTCAGATTTAAAATGTTGTGTTTATTTAAACAAAAAACCGTTGAAAATAAAGAAGTAAAATAATATTTTGGTAAAATTAGTACCGTCCTTCTTAACTGTTCGAACGTTCATAGAATCTGTCAATAACTGTCATTCTGATGTCTTTTCTATTAATGCAGGTGTACCTCAAGAATCGATAGTTGCTCCAATCTAGTTTAACATATACATGTCCGACTTTCCCCTATTAAGAAATTGTGAATCATCTATATTCGCTGATGATACGTTTATTTATTCGTCGGATGCGTATGGTTTCAACATTGAAACCAACCTGCAATGCACTTTAAATACAATCCAAACGTATTTCAATAATTGGAAAATAAAAATAAATGCACACAATAAACTATTGAACCTGTTTTTAAATCTACCATGGCACTTCTCTACCGAATAAAAACACCAAATTGCTAAAGTGGATAAAGTCCCAAGTAAAATTACAAAATTATGCGACCGGTAAAATTTGTCATGCATATCATCTGACAACAACCTGATCTCAAATTTAGTTGGTTAAATTACAACAGGATTATTTATTTAAGTAAGTGTATATTTTTATTTAATATCTAATATTTATTACTTATTATTTATTACTTATTATTTATTATTTATTATTTATTATTCATTATTTATTATTTATTATTTATTATTTATTATTTATTATTTATTATTCATTATTTATTATTTATTATTTATTATTTATTATTTATTATTTATTATTTATTATTTATTATTTATTATTTATTATTTATTATTTATTATTTATTATTTATTATTTATTATTTATTATTTATTATTTATTATTTATTATTTATTATTTATTATTTATTATTTATTATTTATTATTTATTATTTATTATTTATTATTTATTATTTATTATTTATTATTTATTATTTATTATTTATTATTTATTATTTATTATTTATTATTTATTATTTATTATTTATTATTTATTATTTATTATAGTCTCGAGGTCTAACATTAAAGATTATTCATTTGTGATCAGACAAAGATGGACGATCGGATACCCGCCAATTAGTTACTCTAAGGTTGTCAATATTGGTCTTGGATGTAATGTCCAAGACTTCCTCCCAACCTCTGAAATTATCCGAACTCGGAAAGACAAAAGTTGGTTTGTTACCCACACTACAGACAGAAATGTTGGACATCGCAAGGAAATCGAATAAAACTTACCGCGTTTGTTGATTTCCGAGCTGCCCCATAGCGTATGTCTGGCATTCGCATCGCAGCCTAAAATCAATTTGCCATTTTTGCCCGCGATCCTAGGTTTATTACTAACCTGGTTAATGGTATTGTAGAAGATGTTGTACCGGTTGTCCTTCAGCCCTTTAACGACTGGACCTTTCACCCAGGGCTCCTGAATAAGGCAAATGTTGATGTCTTCCTCGCCTAGGAAAACACGCAGATTATCTGACGCACTCTTCGAGTGGCGCAGATTAATCTGTGCGATCTTCAACATTCAGAATGGTGGAGTTGGTAATGGCGTCGACAACCATGTCCTCCGACAACTTCTCGACGTCCCAAGACATTTGATGTGTTTAATCTCCGATCCATTAGTACGTCACATCATAATTCTTCCCTTTCGTATCCAGATAAATTCATAGCTAAATTTTCGTTTCGCTATTTTAGCCTCTTTCGGAACATATTTCATCTCCCCAGTCAACCATTCATTGATAAAATGTTCCTCTTAGTAGAGGCGTCAACTACAGTTGCCTTTACTTGGTCCTTCTTTGCCGCAGACAATATCCTTTTCTTCAGGACTGTTCAGCTTACTGTTCAGTCGAGTTTTTTTTTCTACAGCAGAGGTCAATGTCCTCCTTCGCCAAGCGAAGTGTGAGTCACACACATTAGGTGAAGTCTGATTTACGAAAATCAAAAAATTTTTGATTTTGCATGACCAGCGTCATTCTGATTGATATGTGTGTAAGGATTCACATAATTACTTCATCATGTGTCGCAGAGGAGAAAACATGTCTGTCGCTAGCGGAAAATTGAGGGACGATGAAGACCGAGCATTTGTATGTGATTTAATTGAAACTTATCGGTCATTACCCGGTTTATGGGATGTGAAAAGGTTAGATGACAGCGACACAAACACAAATTGCAACAATATAAAGTTTTACTACGAAATACAAAGAAAAGTATCCTGATGTACAAAAAGCGGATGTCTCTTTATGCAGTGCAAGTGCAAGAGCAATATATGCAATGCAATCATCCGTTTCACTCATCGCACATCCGTACACCATGAAAACTCAGAAAAACTAAAAATTTGACGTCAATCGATTGAACTGTGTGAGGGGTAACGTCAAAACACACATGCACCATGCTTGCTGTCAATCGATTGATCATGTAAGGGCCGCTTAACTGAATGTCCAGCCCGGCATTGAAGATTTCTATCTCTGTGTTCTCTATGCACTCACTATTGGTGTTAGGGACGTTGCGCAGCTCCAAATAGTTGGAGTCGATTAACCAGCAGTGGCCAACCGTTCTTTGCTTGCATCCATGTTTTTCATTTTTCATTCTCCTCTTTGATATCCCTCATAATTTTTGCGGACTGCTCCAGACATGTGTTCATTGTATCGAGAGTGAGAAAAGTCGAAGTGAGAGTCTTGTTCAAGTTTAAGATTTGTTCGTACACTTCTCTAAGAAAATCTATTCACATCTTTTCTCATTTTTTTCACAAAAGACGAGCAATTCCAAATTGTTTTGTTTTTTGTTAGATAGTCAACATCTGCGGATTTTAGTTTGGCACACTTGTGGTTAACAAATATGGAAATCACCTTTGTTTTATCTTTTTTATTGTTTTTATTATTCTACATCTAACATTAGGATCTATGTATGTATTTCACATCTAAAAATTACTTCTACTGGCAGGCGGCGGTGGTACACGTGTGCTTGTGCGAACGAGTAAACGAGGAATGACCTCTGTCATAACCGGAAACTCCCTCCATTGTTCTACGAAAAACATAATGCGACATCTACCTGCTGGTATCGATCTTACCAGACCATTACAGTGCTACCAGATCACTATACACTGTGCATACAGTAGACTGTTGCAGCTATTGCAGATTATCTTGCAAACATCTCGTCCAATTTTATTATTACACACTTTGCAAGTCAACATTTCTCGTTGTCTGTCTTTAGCGGCGGCTAGATTACAACTACTGATACTATTGAAGCGATTGCAGCCGGTTAAAAACGTATCATTCCTGCTCATCAGCTTGGATTCAGAAGCAAACACTTTACAATTGACCAAGTATGATAGAATAACTGATAGAATTGAGAAAGCTTTTGAAGAAAAAAGATTAGCTGAAACGTACTACTTGACTCAAACCCTTGACAAGGTTTGGGACGAAGTCTTGAAGCAGATATTACGGCAAGTCTTCACAGATCCTAGATATGAAGTTTAAAAAAATCCGCATAGCTTTTTAGGCTGTATTCCTATACGTACAGGCAGACAGTCAGACAGGATTTGCAGACGCACTTTGCGAGTTCTTCAAGTTTCTAGTCCGAACATTTTTACGAAAATAATAGGTACTTGCCCTATATACGTAGGTGCAAGTGAAAGATACTACGTGGTGACTTCAACCATATGAAATGGTTTGTGGTATCATGTCAACGATATTGTATTCATGTAAAAGGAGTTATGTAGGGCTTATATATTATAAGTTCACTACTACAAGAGTATGAAATTTCAGAGAGAAGTTCAGGTATGAATACAGGTGAGTAATACGTTTTTCTTTTAATTACATAGGACATACGAGGACATACGGCGGCGTAACTCGCCTACGGCATAATACGCCACCGGAGCTAGCTATTCGTGTTATTCCAGACACCATCACGAAATTGTGCTATGCGCCGCTCGAATGGTTGGGACCTACAGTTTTATGCCGTTCTTTTAAATTTTTTGAACCTCCCCCTCAGTGATCGCGCACTTAACCACTGACCCACGACACCCACCTTACATATCATAGTCACGAGCATATGTGTAGGTAAATTGTAGTTTTATTCTAACCCGAATTACTGAAAGTTTCGTTCAAACTGTGGTGCCATAACTTTGCAGGTGGACATGACTTTTAATTAGCAAATTAATTTGAAATTCTCCTGCGGCACTTCTTTTCCACCTATAACGATGTTTGTACAAAAAGAAAAAAAAAAAAACTGTATTATGTTGTTGAAACAAAAGAAAAACAATAGCAAGTGCTACCCAAATCAACTCCTGATCAGAAATTTTGCCCCATGTTTCTATATAAACGTTATGACATTAACATAAATTAGAAAACTGTTCCACAAACCGTTATCAGACTTACCTGGTTACCTTTGATCTGTCAATGTTCCCACACCCTCAAGGCCATTAACAAATATACATATTTGTAAGTTTTAATTAAAACACCGCTAACATTCCTTCAGGATATTAAAATTATTTGTCGTATTCAAAACCACTCACATCCTTTTCATGTGCTCAAAGCCGTATTTGTATTCCTCTTCCCTTAGTACTGTATGC
The DNA here is from genome assembly GCA_963082735.1 of Pocota personata. Lineage (NCBI taxonomy): Eukaryota > Metazoa > Arthropoda > Insecta > Diptera > Syrphidae > Pocota > Pocota personata. The sequence goes on along the minus strand of OY720429.1, from coordinate 40,222,212 downwards.
TGCCGCAAAACAGTTCACTCTTCGTAAATAATTTTTGGTAATTTACTTACTAAGTACAAACAGCTTGCGAAGGAGGCAGCCTACCCTCCACGTTTTATTATTTACATTGATTGTCCCAGTGTGCGTTTGTGTTTGCGCAAATAGTGTACAATGCGCGCAAGAGTGAACATTGCCTCGCTGCTTTTGTTTGATTTCTGTTAAGGATGTAATTAATTATATCCTGCTGCATGGCTTCACCATAGTCACTTCGCACTAAGTGTGTTTAACTAATGTCAAGCGAATGAGATTGCTTCTCTTCCTACCATGCTTGTGCTGAAAGTGTCTCGTTTCGCATTATATGGTAATGAATGACAATTAACCTGGCGTATATGTTACCTACATGCGGAGCCGCAAAGAGAGAGGAAACAATGAATAATTTACTTCTTCTAAATATTTGAATTCTTGAAGATGTTGTTGATGTAGTAGTATTGGTAGATACGAGAGCAAAAGAATGCAGAGCAATAAAAGCCAAGGATAAACAAATGTGGTGTCCAAAATAGACGTTTATGGTGTATCCAGGCAAATGAAATCGCCCAATAAAGTATTCACGTTCCACTTCATAAAGAACTCAATTGAATATGAAATAGGATGGTTTATTTGGGCAGTTATTGTGAAAACTTGTGTCTACTTATGGAATAATTGGATGCAATTTTGGGTTTTGAGGAGGTTGAATGGTTTCGGGAAAAGTTTACGATAGATATTCTATTTCAATACAATTTGGATATTCACCTTGATTGTGTACCTACACCAGTTTAAAAGAGAATTATTTAAAGCTTACAAAACATCTATTATTTTACAGTTAATTAGTTTTATGGAAGTAAATTCGGTAGGTGGGTAGTTACCTGGAAGATCATAGGTTTATACAATCAACTTTGAACAAAAGTTATTCTTATCTGGAAACTATGTAGAATTAATTCATAAAGTTAGTCAAGGGTGTGTTGAACATACTGGAAATGCCTTTACAATGCTGGGTTTGCGGGGAAACCTTATCAATGAAATTACACGATGCAAGTTGGAAAAAAGGAGAATGAACTTCAAAGATTTTTTGGTCTAACTGCAGGTTGCTAGTGTTTAGCTTTGCTAGAGGTTTGATATAACCCTAACCTAGCTTGAAACGTTGAACAAAAAAAAAAAATCGATTTTTAAACGACCTACGAGTATTGATGTTCTATAGTATCATAAGTATCAGCATGGAAAAAAAATATTAATAATATCGGCTACAGATTTACACAAATTTAGTCCTAATTATACTTCTTTCTCCTAAACATGATCGACAGTAATCGGACTGCAATTGCAAGTATGTGCCGATAACACGCAAAAAGAAACTCTCAAAGCCCTCTTGGTATAACCGGTTAATGCATTTGAAAAACTTGAAGAATAAGGCTCTTAAACGGTATAAGAACTCGCTAACCTTGATTGATTAAGCTACTTTTTGTACCTTTAGAAAAGAGTTTAGCGTGCTCAGTAGGTTGCTTCATAAAAATTATATCATGGATATCGAGAGTAAGCTAGTAACAGATAGTAAAAGTTTTTGGAATTTCATTATCAAAAAAGAAACAAGTATGGTATTCCGGAAGTAATGAAATATGAAAACACGGAATCGAACAATGTTGGATCTTCCTGCGAATTGTTTGCTCAATTTTTCAAATCTGTTTATGTGAAAAGTGTCCACGTCCAGTTCACACCAATAACCAATATCGATTCTAAAGAGGATATTGGACGCATTAATTTGGACCTGCAGGACGTCACTCTGGCTCATGGCAGTCTAAAACCATCAACTAATGCAGGTGTGGATGGAATTCCTGCACTTGTCTTAAGAAGATGTAAGGATAGCATTTGTTACCCACTGCTGCAAATTTTCAACACGTCGCTCAAGCATGGCATTTTTTTAGATGAATGGAAGTTATCGTTTTTAGTTCCAATTTTTAAAGCTGGCTCTAAAAATGATGTTAAGAACTATAGGGGAATCTGTAAATTGTCAGCCATTCTTAAACTTTTTGAAAGTATTGTCAAAAGCAAACTGGAATTTTTCGTCAAAGAGCATATTTCAGTATCTCAGCATGGATTTGTTTCAGGGAGATCTAGTGCCTCCAATCTCGTATATTTTACATCGTCTGTACTAAATTCGTTCGAAAGGGGTTGTCAGGTGGACACGGTCTATACTGATTTTAGTAAGACATTCGATTCTGTGAGTCACAATGTCTTAATACATATGAAGTAATGAAGTGCTTTGGTTTCCATTCATCCATACTGAGATGGATTTCTTCGTTTTTAATGAATAGAGTGCAGTTAGTTAAGCTCGATTCTGTTCATTCAAACCCGTTTCACTGTTGCTCAGGCGTACCTCAAGGCAGTCACCTAGGGCCTTTACTTTTCATCATATTTATCAATGATATAACATCTGTTCTTAGCTACTGCCAAAGCCTTTTGTATGCAGACGATTTATAATTGTTCTTAAGTATATCAAGCATAAACGATTGCATAAAGCTTCAATCTGATATTGATGCGCTTTCAAATTGGTGTAAAGTTAATTGCCTCCATCTTAACATAGCGAAATGCAACGTAACAACATTCAGTAGATCCATCAACCCAATTATTCACTGATACTCAATCGATTCTAAAGATCTCACTCGGGTAAATAAGGTTAAAGATCTTGGTGTTGTTTTTGATCAGGCATTGACTTTTTGTGATCACGTAGATTACATAACAACTAAAGCGAATTCCATGGTCGGCTTCATCAAAAGAAATACAGTTGAATTCTATAATCCCCACTCCCTAATAACTCTATTCACTGCTCTTGCTCGATCCCTTTTGGAATACTGCGACATCGTGTGGTGTCCTTTTTATCAGGTGCATATTGGTAGGGTGGAACGAGTTCAGAGAAGATTTTCTAAATTTGTTTTATTCAAAATGCGCTGGAATTTTTCGCCAGAATATAAAACTAGATGCCAACTACTTGGTTTAGCTAAGCTTACGACTAGGAGGAAGATCCATGATGTAATGTTTGTTAGAGACATCCTCTGTTATCATGTAAAAAGCCCATGCTTGTTGGATTTAATTCCAATATATGCACCCGAGAGACCTATACGGCAAAGAGAGTTTCTTTTTCGTACTTTGCATAGAACTAATTATGGGTTGAACGAGATTTGTCTCGCGCTATTTCAAACTTCAACTCAGTTTGGTCTGTAGTAGACTTAAGTTTATCTAGATCTATTTTTAAAAGTGCATTATTTAATTTTTATTGTTTAATTGAGTAAATTCTTGTAAATATTTCATTTTATTCCTTCATCATTATAGTTATTTCTTGATGAATAAATAAATAAAATAAATTAAAAAAATAGGAGAGTAATTGAGAAGCCCTTCATGACAGTTTATAGACGTTCTTTAGAGGTGGTACCATCAAAAAATATTTGGTTTTCCGGTACTCGAACCTGCGTTTCCCGCTCTGTAGTTCACGCACTTAACCACAGAGACACGGTGACCAGTGAATGTTAAAGAAAAACATACAGGAAAGATACAGTACATCTAGAATGGATTCTATGGTACCCTATCCCTCATTTTCTAACCCATCCTAAATAAAGAGGGCGTGGCGTTCTGAAATTTTCAATTCGAATTCAATGATATGCGTTTTCAGATTTACAGAATAACCTAAGAAATTGAGAAAGCCCTGGAAAAAAACAGTTTTAGAGTATTTTTCGGCGTCTCTCAAACCTTTAGACAAAATAACGTACAAAGGCATGAAGTATAAGGTAAAACAAGTGCATCCGAAACAATCGTATAAGATCTTATGTTCTTACCTAGCGCACAGACTCTTACGTGTAAAAGGCGGAAAACAATACTCCGAATTTAAAGAAATTACAGCAGGAGTTCCGCACGGAAGCGTTCTTGGCCTGATTTTGTTCTTATAGAAGAAGGTACAATTGTTATCAAGTTTTCGGATGATACAGCCATACTGACAGTAAGTAATTCGGTTGAGTCAGCAACTATTGAGCTCCAACGAGCTAATGATAAAATTTATGAGTGGACTAAGATTTGATCGTTTGCCCGATCCTGAAGAAAGGAGACCCTCTGAACTGCGCCAACTACAGAGGCATAAGTCTTCGCAACATCGCTTATAAGATCCCGTCTGCCGTATTAAGTGAACGCCTAAAACCGATCGTCAACAACCTGATAGGTCCTTATCAGTGCGGTTTCAGGCCTGGCAGGTCCACCATTGACCAAATATTCACACTATGGCAGATAGTATTCACACATAAATATAAAATCGATACGCATCACTTTTTCATCGATTTTAAAGTTACCTATGATAGCGTGTATAGAGACGAGTTATACAGAGCCATGTCCAGTCTTGGCATCCCTGCCAAGCTCGTTCGTTTGTGCAGGATGACAATGGAGAACTCTCGCTGCTCCATCAAAGTCGGTAAAAACACCACCGAACCGTTCGATGTCAGGAAAGGCCTTAGACAAGGTGACGCGCTATCATGCGAACTCTTTAACATAGTACTTGGAAGAATTGTACGAAACTCACAAGCCAACATTGGAGGTACAATCTTTTACAAGTCTGAACAACTACTCGCTTATGCCGATGTCATTAACATAGTCGGAAGAATTGAACGGGCCGTCAGTGGGGCGTTTTCGAGTATTGAGATCGAGGCAGCAAAGATGGGTTTAGCGGTCAATGAAAGCAAAACAAAATATATGCTGTCAACAAAAAAGGAGACCCAAAATCGGCGTCTTGGACAAAACGCCACAATAGACAGATATAATTTTGAGGTAGTAAAGGACTTTGTCTACCTAGGCTCTATGGTGAGCTCCGCAAATGACACCAGTGGGGAGATCAAACGAAGAATTACTCTTGCCAATCGGTGTTTCTATGGGTTAAGAAGGCAATTGAGTAACAAGGCCCTATCTCGAACTACTAGGGTAACTCTTTATAAGACATTAGTCATCCCAGTCCGCTGTATGGCGCAGAGCCATGGACCTTGTCAAAATCGGGTGAGGATGCCCTTGGTTACTTCGAGAGAAAAGTTCTTCGAGTGATCTTTGGTCCCGTCTGCATAGACGGTAAGTGAAGGAGAAAATACAATGTCGAATTATACGGCATATATAATGACATTGACTTAGCCAGAAGAGTTCATATACAGCGACTAAGATGGCTGGGTCATGTAGAGCGGATGGAGTCCAACGTTTCAGCCAAGAAAGTCTTCGAATCCACCCGAACAGCGCAGTAGAGGACGACCTCGTGGTAGTTGGCTCAATCAAGTGGAGGGGGACTTCAACCAACTTGGCGTGCGCAACTGCAGGCAGCTGGCTCATAACCGGGCTAGCTGGAGAGGCTTGTTGGTTGAGGCCCAGGTCTACCCCGGGCTGTAGCGCCACCTAAGTAAGTAAGTAAGATTTGACGAATTGTACTCTACGAGACCAAATTGACGGACTTTAATATCGATCGTTAGCCGATAACGAGCCTTTTGCTCGTTAACACCGGCAGTTTCTAGGCATGTTCCGACAGAATGTATGGCACCGTCATCATTATTAGAAAGATAAATTTATGCCTTTAGTGTTTAAATATGATTCTCCGCATATGGGGTCGCGGCTGGCTCGAATAAAGCGCAATCTGGAAGACCAATTTTCGACCACTTTTTCGAGCAGCTGGGACCGTACATCGGCAATAACGCGGCGAATGTTGGCTGCCAAATCATCCACGGTCTCTGATTTAGGTGCGTAGACTAGCTACTTCACATATTTCCACAGAACATAATCCAAAGGTGTTAAATCACACGATCTTGGAGGCCAATTCACAGGTCCATTACGCGAAATTATGCGCTTATCGAATGTTTCCTCCAATAAATTGATTATGGCGCGCACTGTGTGTCATGTTGGCTCGTCTTATTAAAGCAGCAGCTCTTCCACATTAATGCCATTCAATTAAGGAACGAAAATATCAGTAATCATGGATCTGTAGTGCTCTCCATTGACTGTAACTTTCTGGCCGGCATCACTTTTGAAGAAATTTTAGACCAATGACTCCACCATAAAGCATAGCAAACAGTGACTTTTAGTGGATGTAATGGCGTCTCAATAATAGATTTTGGATTTTCTTCACTTCAAATGCCGCAGTTTTGCTTCTTGACGTAGCCATTCAACCAAAAATGAGCTTCATCACAGAACAAAATTCTGTGGTGATAATGAGGATCAAGAGCAATCTTGTTTTCGCCCCATTCACATGTTGGTCTGACATGTTGGTCAAGCGGCTGCAATTCTTGCTCGAGCTGGATCTTGTAAGCTCGTAAACAAAGAATTTTTAAAATTTTTCAATTTAAGCAGCAAAAAAGTAGCAAATTACGACTTTAGTTGGGCTACACTAACCCTGCTGATAACACTGCATTTTGAATTGCACATGCACAGGCAAGACCTCTTCTACAAACAGTTAAACGGTGACGAAATCCAAAAGCCCAATATCCAGCGTTTGATGATTTCAATCTGGATGAAGACTAACATCTCCAAACCCAATCAACCCAACTTACATTAGTCAGGTTACGTTAGGTTAGGTGGCTATCGCCGCTCAGATGGGGACTCACTTAGACAAAGGATAGATCCATTGTGTTAAAACAAGAAGAACCGGATTGCCGGCACCAGGAACCCTACATGATTAATTTCTTCCTAAAGAAGGTAGACGCGGGTAACCGTTGCGGTGGTAACCCTTTTCTGCTCCGTATCTATGTGCAGAACCATCTGGATCCATAGTCAGAACTATTGACTATGGATCCAAACCATTTATTTTGTTAATATCAAGCCTGGCTAAGTCGTTAAGATCTTCATAGAAGTATTCCCCTAGGTTGATAAGGCAGGACAGGTGCTTAAAAGGTGAGTAGTAGTTTGCTTCGCTGGCAGTGCTTCAAGCGGTCGGTCTAATTTTTGATGACTCGGTCCAATATGTGCGGCGTTATTCCGGCAATAGCGTCTCAAATGTTGGCCTCGAACTCGTCCAAAGTGGTTGGCTTGCTAGCGTAGACTAAGAACTTGACGTAGCCTCAGAGAAAATAATCGAGGGGTATCAAGTCGTATGATCGCGGCGGCCAATTGATGAACGCTCGCTGTGAGATGACCCAGTCGCCAAATTTCTCCTTCACTACTTCGAGTGTCGCGTCTATCATGTAGCTTATATAGCATGTACCGCCTTCTTGTTGGAACCATAGCTCGGATATATCGATGTTGTCGAGCTCTGGCCACAGAAAGTCGGTTAACATCGCTCTATATCGAGGATCATTGACGGTAACCGTGTCTCTTTCCTCATTCCGAAAGAAATAAGGTCCGATGATTTAGCCTTGCTTGTTGATTGGTCGAATAGTTGTGGATTGTGGTTGCTCCAATAACGGCAATTTAGCTTGTTGACATAGCCGCTGAGCCAAAAATGGGACTCGTCCGAGAAGATGATTTTTTGGCCAAAATCCGGATCTCCGCCCAACAGTTCCAGCTCTCAATTAGCCAACTCACGGCATTGTCTATGGTCGTCCGGCTTCAATTCTTACGTCAGCACAATCTTATATGGATGTAGGCCCAAATCCAACCGCAAAAAAAGCCTGGTTGTCTCTCTGGCGATGCCCAATTCAGTTGATCGGTGCCGAATCGACTTTTCCGGGTCTTCTTCAATACTTCGCACCGATCTCTGTCTGGTTGGTGGCTTAAGGTCCAAAAGACTGTACTCACGCTCAATCTTTTCCACAGTGCGATGAATTGCCTGCGCAATGAAGCCATGATGACGACCGACCTCACCACGAAATTCACATTGCGTATTTACAACTGAGCCTGAATTTCGATAATATTTTTTAATAATTTCCACACACTTGGGAATCATCAAACGATGCCCGGTGAAATAGCAAACCTTACTGAATATTTTGACAGCTGGATGTCATTGGTAGCTTTGACAGCTGCTGAAGCATAACAATTTAAAAAGCTATCATTGCTATCTGGTCACCTATCGAGGGTGGCCGTGGTGTAGTGGTAACATCGTCGCTTGTCACGCTACAGGTTCACGGTTCGAATCCTGATGTCAATAACCGTCTATTTATTTCGCATGAAATAAATAAAAAGTCGATCAAGCTTATGTCAACTCTACTGCGAAGGCATAACACTGACAGTAGGACGGTCATATGGCTAAAATGCAACTTGATCGTGATGATGACATCAGGAGGACGGAAAAAAATACTGTGAATCATAAGCAACGACAATAGCAGCAAAATCAACTCCCCAGTTATCTGGACAGCCACCCTTGGAGTTCACTGAAACTTAATACCAGCTGAGTTTCAAACCAACTACACCAATCTGTCATTCCCTCTGTCTGTTAGTATAAGGGAATTCATAACCCCTTTCACACGTGCAAATTATAAAAAAAAAAAAAAAATCTGGTCACCCTTTAGTTAGATATAAATGAAGTATGCTCAAGGATTGAAAACTCAGCGCAATATGCTATTTAATCAATAAGAAAAAAAGGATCACCTCACCTACGCTATGTGCTGGGTTATGATTACTCGTATAACCATCTTGAATATAGCTTAGAAAATTCTGTTTAGTAAAATTAAATTAGGTATGTGTCTTAGACCTGCATTAACTATCAATCAAAACTACAACTTACACTAAATTCTGAAAAAAGTCATAAGGATACAAAATTGTCTCATTTAACGCATCCTAAAACGCGCCATCGCCATGCGTAGTTTTTGTAATCCTGCAAACTCAGAGCCATATGTTCATTGATGATAGAGGAAGCTCTCTGCTGCTTCAAGGTAGAATCAAAAACCACTGAAACTTATGAAATTGTAGTTTTCGGAAAGCATGTCAAAAAAGTAATGGATGTGTGCGCGATTCCATCAAATTGTTTTGTTTATCTGTGATGCAAATTCAGAATGAGAACCAAAATGTGCAAAATAGTATCATCTTCAGTGCAGATTAAACTGACCTAGTTGACTGGTACAAGTAACCACAAATTTTCAAAAACAAAAAAAAACTTCATATCACTTACAACATAACGTACTCGTAAATTTAAAAATTACATAAATTACATTCTGCTTTGTTTGTAAAGTGTTTAAAGCATTAAACCTTCTAAAATTTGGTAAAAGAGTCCTTGCGAAAATTAAACGAATTTAAATTGAAATCTGAATAAATGAATAAGAGACGACTTAAATTTCCCTGGTTAGAACAGCAAAATGAAATTCGCGAGTTTTTTTTTGTCTACAAAGTTTTTTGAAACTCATCGAGATAAAAACGAGCAAAATGGAGTCGTGTAGACAAGGCCTTTTGATAATTTTAACTTATTCGTATGTGCTTGTCATTTGAGTGTAGCACAGAAGAGAGAGAGATTATGTTGGTGAATATTCCAATTTGTGAGTTTATGGTAGGACGTATATAGGTATGTACATACTCGTACAACAGAAAAAGCATCCATGGATAGCTTACTTGATTAAAGCATTGAAATTTATCACACGCCTATTTAATGCTCTTGTATGTTCTTGCCTTTCTTCAATTCTAAAACAAATACTCGTACATATATATTTAATTCTTTCCACGACTTGTACAGTTGTCGAAGTGACAGAGTGTCACAGTCTATATTTATGGTTAAGTCTTATGTAAATATCTCATAAGAATCCGTGAACTTCGGTTACAAATTTGGAGAGCCACGCCCACTTTCTACTAAGAAAAAGTTGCAACAACAGTTTTGTGATAAAATTTCTTAAAAATCGCCAAAATATCCTCTGTATAGAAACATATTATTGCAACTGTTTTAACACTTTCCAAAACTTTATGAGGGGTGAGTTAAAATATGGGGGATAGGTTAGGTTAGGTTCAAGTGGCTGCCTGTGCCCTAAGTACAGGCACACTTAGACCAGAGTAGATCCATTGTAATACCACAGGATAACAGGAATTCCTAGCTTCTAATGAAACGATGGAGGTTCCTAACATTTGAGTTAGCCACTTCACAGAGGCTGTCGAAGAAGCGAACTCCCAAGTGAAGCCTTCTTCTGACAGAGAGAGCCGGACAAGTGGGGAGGAGATGTTGAGTTATCTCCTCCTCCTCCTTGTCCCTTCAGCTTCTACAAAAGTTGTTAGAGAAAAGACAAAGCCTTTTGGAGTGTCTTCCAACGATTCAGTGTCCCGTAAAAATACAAATTGTTGTGCTGATATGCTACTCTACGAGAACTTCAGGAGCACCATTACTAATTTAATGACTTCATCAACTGTCATAAGAGAAAAAAAGATAAGGAAAAACGAGCATAATTGAAGGACCCTTAAAATAAAAAATGCATGCCTTGAAAGAGATCGCTTATGTAGAAGGTACAAAAATAATAGAAGAAACCAAGATTACGAAAGAGAATTCAAACAATTTCGGAACGATCTTAACAGAAGAATTAACAACACAAAATCGAGGTACTATAGAGATCAGTTCCAAAAAGCAAGAAAAAATCCTAGAGAGACCTGAAAAATCGTCAACACTATACTATGAAGGAAGTTCACCAATCTAGACGACGCCTTAGCCAAAAGTTTCGCAGGCGAAATGCACTTTGATAATCTTGTAAATAAGTTCGCGAATCAATTATCATCCGAAATTAAAAACACTATACACATATGCGAATACAAATCCTTTCTTAGCCCAACGAATGGTGTACAGCGCTCAATGTATCTGGCAGAGGTCACCACGGGAGAAATAGAGAATATTCTCAACTCGCTTAAAGAAAATAAATCAGCAGGAGGAGATGGCATAAGGCCCAAAGATCTTAAAAATAGTTCCAGAGTATTGGCTCCAATAATATCGAAAATAGTCAACATGAGCCTAGAACAATCAATCGTTCCAAAATTGCTCAAAACCTCAATTGTTCGCCCAATATACAAGGATGGAAAGAAAAATGAGATTTCTAACTATAGGTCAATTTCTATTCTCCCAGCTATAGATAAGGTGTTAGAAGAAGTTGTAGCTAAGAGACTATATGATGATGTTGAGAAATACAAACTCTTGGAAAACAATCAGTTCGGATTTAGACAAAATAAAAGTATAAATCGCTTACTTGGAGACTTCGCAAATAGATTAAACACTAGCCTAGATAAGAATCACAACTCTATTGTTCTGTTCATCGACTTTAAAAAAGCCTTTGATACACTATGTCATAAAAATATATTAAAGTCTCTAGAAAAAATTGGTGTAAGTTATCTGAATGATAGAAAATATTAGGTGAAAATCAAAGAGTATTTGAGCGCGGCGATAGATGCTAAATATGGGATACCACAAGGATCAATGTTAGGCCCTCTTATTTTTATAATTTATATAAATGACCTGCTTTCAGTTTTAAAGCAAAGCACGGGATATGCATATGCGGATGACACGGCCTTTGTAGTGAGTCACAAAAACATTGAGGCAGCGGAAAAAATGATGCAAAGTGAATTCGACGCTATCATGGCTTGGTGTCATGACAATGGGCTTATTATTAATGCCAAAAAAACGAAGGTTATGCATATTCGCCCGCCCCATATCATGAAGTATAAAGTTATTTTAAAAATGCATTCCGTGGAGTGTCTGCATAGAGTAGGTAGTCATCTACATCTTCAAAAGGAGGATGGCTGCTCAACAATAATTGAAAACGTATCAACGTATAAGTACCTTGGGATGATCGTGGATTACAATTTGAAATGGAGCTATCACATACTGGCCCTAACAACAAAACTTCGTCAGTCCGCATACGCTTTATTTCACCTGAGCTACAGATGCACACCAGACGTTCTGCGACAATCCTATTTTGGATTGGTTGAATCTCACCTGAGATATGGCACACTAGCTTGGGGAAATGCACCGCAGCTTCAAACTCTTCTAGCGATGCAAGCCAGGATACAAAAAATGGTCTACCGATCAAAATTCCACCAACACATCCATTCAACCGAACATCAAGTTGATAACTCAATGATGCTTCTAACTATAGAACAACTGTACAAATTAGAAATTCTAACGCAATTCAAAGATGACAGCACTTACAAAATTCCATCTCAACAAACATTTAATACTAGAAGAAGACAGCAAGGCAGATACACCACTCCGAGATACATATGGTCGGCGAAAATATGATTTTGCAGTCCCAACAATATTCAATGAAATACCCGCAGATTTTCGTAATTTTTCGAAACCCATTTTTTTTCAAAAAAGCTAAACAATTATATTTAAACTCTAACCATTTCAATATATAAAATTTTTAATACAAAAAGGTTCATATAATAAAAGTTGAATTTAATATATTATGTAGAACTCAAAATAAAAATTAACACCCATGTAGCTAATCTTCTGCAGAGAAGCCCATAAGGCTTTGCAGATACAAACCAATGTAAACATAATGTTGTAAGTTTTCTTAAAGATAAATAAATTTAGTGAATTGAATTGAATTGAATTGAATTCCTGCTAAGGGAGACCAACCACATCGAACATTTCTGATCCAGCTGCGGCCAAATTTGTCTAGTGACATAACACTTAATGCCAGTCTCCTACCTGAAGTTGGTCTCCTTGATAGCATTTAGGTTGAGCAATTGCTAACATGTAGTAAGAGGCATGTCGAAATTCTCCTTTTCCGGTAGAGTCTGCAAATTTGTGCCCTGCCTAGCAAGATCATCAGCTCTACAGTTCCCTGGAATATGCCTATGCTCCAGCACCTTGCACAAGTGTATATTGAATTGCTCTGCCATCTCGTTAAGAGACGTGCGGCCATCTAAAGCGACCTTTGATGTGGAGAGATCGATTCTAAAGAATTTATAGCGGCTGGAAGATGCTAATATCCTTAGCAGATATTATATTCCAGTCAAGGAGGTTCTTTGATCGCCATTATCTCCGCCTGGAAAATGCTACAATGATCTGAGAGGAGGAAAGAGATGCTAATGTTTAGATTTTCGGAGAAAATCCCACAAGCCACCTCATCGAATCATCCATGTAGAAATGTAATGATTCTTTGTCCGGGCTCACGTATCCCTCCCAGTCTAGTCTAGATGGGATAGTGACCCGAAAGTTTTTATTGAAAGAGAACCTGGGAGGATGTAGTCGGTATTTTTGGAATGAATTATATTCTCTGAAGGATTGTAGAGTGGCCTGTGGGTATGCTGGACCACTGAGAGGTGGCATTGAATCAATTGGCTGCACTGGCTGCCATTTTCTTCCCAAATAGGTCTAGTGGTATCAGATGGAACAGAATGTCTAGTGCATCCATAGGAGTGGTTCCAAATACACCACTAATGCATAGACAAGTTCAACTCTATATTTTCACTAGCTGTTTGCGGTGAATAGCTTTGAAGATAGCTGGTCTCCAAACGATCACGCCATACACAGGTATGTAACGGATACATAAATAAAATCAGTAAGTTATGCGAGGTTGCATTACCCACTTCTTACCAATGGCCTTCTTGCACGAGTATAAAGCTAAGGAAGCTTTCTTAATACGTTTCTGGATGTTGGGCTTTCAGCTCACTTTCCTATAAGACCCAGGCATTTTACATTGTGTTTAAAACCGAGGCTTGTTCCATTCAGTTTAGGAGGGGCTAAGTAAGGAATTTTATATTTCCTGGTGAAGGGGACCAATTCAGTTTTTTCCACATTCAACAACCCATTTGGAGAGTTTAGCAAGGGCATTCTGCAGCAATCTTATAGTAGTCAGGTGCCTCCCCGAGACAGCTATAGCAACGTCGTCTGCATAAGCGATCACCCTGCAGCCATTACCGTCCAGGATAAGTAATAGCTCATCACCACAAGATTCCAGAGGAGTAGGACACGACACCGCCTTGTGGTGTTCCTTTACTGACAAAGCTTCGAGAGGAGGCTGCGTCCAATTTTGTACTGATAAATTTGATTGCTTAGCAATTGGTTTGTCAGTAGCCAAGCGACGTCTTTATCTTCGTCAATGCACGTGCAATCGTCCTGGTACGACGTTGTTGAAAGCTCCCTCAATATCAATGAAGGCAACCATGGTATACTCCTTGCACTCTAATGATTGATAATGATGAGATCAATGGTGCGTACTAGCGAGTGTAGAGCAGTTTCTACAGACCTGCCTTTGGTATACGCATGCTGGGATTCTGGCAAAAGGTTAGGAGCTATAGTGCAACGGAGATCATTATCGATCAATCTCTCCAAGATTTTAAGAAGGAAAGATGATAGACTTATGGGTCTAAGGTCTTTGGAATAGACGTGGAAGCTTTTTCCCGCTTTAAGTATAAATACAACTTTGACTTCTGTCCACAACCTCGGAATGTGGACTAATTCCAGACAGCTTTTAAAGATAGCTGTCAGCCAGGGGAGGATGATGTCCGAAGTCTGTTGAATTTCACCAGGTTTTATACCGTCAAAGATTGGGGTTAGGGTATCATACAATTCGTTCTAGACTAATTGTAGCTTTCCTATTTGTTTTGAGTTTGATCTGTACATGAAAATTTGTGCGAAATTCTACTAATTTCCCAAAGTATCACAAGAAGTATCAATATTCAAAGTGTCAGATGAAAGGACTATGATAGTAGAAATTTATACCTGCCCCGATATGATCACATTCACAATATATGTAGGTTAGGTTCGGTTCAAAATTATATGAAAATTTTGATTGCCAAAATTGTTTCGATTTCAGCCGTAGCCAGGCCATGTGTCGGACATAATTCCCATAAAGCTTATAAATAATTAGTCCGCCTCCTGTTTGTGCATTCGGAGTTACCTTGGAGAGTTAGTTTAGGTTAGGAGGAGCATGTGTAATTCCACTCGGACACCAGTTAGCCCCTTGTGATTGCCCTTAAAGTACTTTAAAGACACGTGACTAACAAAACCATTTGGATCTGTTAATAAAACTCTTAAGGTCAGTTAGAGGTAATTTTGCCAGGTCGTCCAGGCTATCGAAGAATCTTCTACCTAAGCATCTTAGGCGTTCTATTGATTCGATCTCTTTTTCGTCCGTACGATTTCTACAAAAATCATTAGTGAAGATACTTACGAATACTTAGATTTGGCTCCTACCGAAAGACAATAGGGACTTTAATTTTTTGCGTCGATTGAGGACCATGAGCTGTGGGCTATCGCACAGCCTTCATTATGCTGCATTGTTCCACAGTCATATTTAGGGTGACGCTCTCTATAATATTTTTAGCTACATTAAAGGCCGGTGTAACCCGCCTGTCAGCAAGCAGTATATTGATGTCAGAGCCGTTCCTAGCCAGTCTCTCTGCCGCTTCGTTTCCTTCTACTCCTGTGTGTCTAGGAACCCAGCTGAGCGAGAATGTGACTTGATAACTCTAAGTGCCATAAGGCAGTCCTTTACGCATTTTGAATTTACGAGATTGGAGTTTAGCGCTATAAGTGCTGCTTGGCTGTCCACATAGATGGTTATAACCATGCCAGTTCCATTGCTAGGACAGTTTCTGCCGCATTTTTAGCAGCGTAGATCTCAGCTTGGAAAACACGATTAGTCTCTGAAAAAAATTCCTAATGAAGATGGCTCCACCTTTAATGATAGTGTTAGACTTATTTCAGTTCTGTCTATCGGGTAAAGAGACCGTGACATTTTTACTGAAGTCATACTGGGGATTCTCGTATTCTGTGTAGGGGATAAGTCCAGCTTGATTAAAGATGTCCAGTATTCACGCGTGTCCGAATATACGAGGATTCCAAATTTTGTTCTCTCTCAGTCTGAGAGCTCCTTTGGCTGCAACGTGCACCTGAAACGTACTCCAATTTATCTAGAGATTGAAGGTGCAGTTCCAGACCGGATTGCGGTGTAGATTTTAGTGCACCTGTTATGCCTAGGCAGGCTATTCTTAGCACCTTGCTCAGATTTCTTAGGTATGACTTTGTGTTTGCAGCCTCCCACCATACATCTGAGCCATTGGTTATAATGGGTCTCACAATCGATGTGTACAACCAGTGTAAGATATGTGGCTGTAGGCTCCATTTATTTCCAAAGGTTTCTGTGCATGCGTAAAATGCATTGATACCTTATACTAACTTTAGGACACGGGCGTTTTGTTTCTTTTTTTTTTGTGGAAAGGGGAGAGACAGAGAATGACAGATTGGTGTAGTTGGTTTGAAACTCGGGTGGTATTAAGTTTCAGTGAACTCCAAGGGTGCCGTCCAGATAACTGGATAACTAACTTCGCAGTAGAGTTGACATAAGCTTTCGCAATTGATCGACTTTTTTATTTATTTCATGCAAAATGAAAATGACACACTCATCATTTGGTTGAAGGAATAAATAACTATGTGTTGTGAATAGTTTTCACAACACATTCGACATTATTTATTCATAAATTAAATAAAAGAAAAGCTGTGATGCCTTTGAATACAAATTATTATTTTTCCAAAACCAAATGACATCTTTTTGACGTTTTTTTAGAGCAATACCTACTTTACATTAAAAAAATGCGTTCTGTTTGCCATAATCCCACTCCGATCGTTCGTACAACGTATAACATAATATTTGAAGAGACGATTTGGCCCTTGTGGCCTATTATCAATTTCCGTATACCACCTTCCAAATGGTTTGAAAGCAACGCATTCTGAACGACTATTCGGAAACTAGCGAGGTGAATATTTTGTTAAGTAGTGATGAAACATTTAAAACTGAAGTGTTGTTTGTCAAACAATTAAATATCTGTTGAGATATAGAAGCAGTTAAATTTATTTCAGCCTTTTATAAGCTTGTTGCATTCCTTTAATGTTCAGTTTCTGCAAATATTAAATTAAAAACTATTGTTTAAAAATTTTTTTATTAGTATTTTTCAAAAGTCGAGTAATATTTTCTTATTAGATAGGGGAGTTAATTTAGATACGTAGTATTAAACATTTACAGATTACTTAGTCATAGTTCTAGAACGAAATTCCTAGGTCTCGCATGCTTTTTTATTAACAGACTGAAATCTCTGAAACTGTGTAAAGTACTAGAATTGAATTAGTGCTTAAAGATTTTTAAACACCAAATGAAATAGCTTACTATGAGTTGGCTCTTGTAACATTGCTTATGTGGTATGTACGCTTCAAAAGCATTAACATTATTCAAATAGCAACACTAAACCTGGGAATTTATTCAAGAGAACAACGATTGGGATATACCTGGCTACGGTATTAAAGAGTTCAAAAATGTTTTGGAAGTACACTCGTAATATTAAAGTTGCATAACTGCTCTTTTGCAATGACAGAAGTCGCATACTTTTTGATTTTCCGTATTCCCTAAACTCCGTATTCCCTAAACTCTCGCATGGGAATTGCACACATGCAACTTCTCCGAATACGTTTTTCGTAATGCCGTAGATCTCTGGTATTTATGCGTATACGGAGTGAGTTTGAGAATTCTGTAAAAATCTTAAAATCGAGTGCCTTTTTTAAGGGATCGTTCCGCATGGGAATTGCACACATGCAACTTCTCCGAATACGTTTTTCGTAATGCCGTAGATCTCTGGTATTTATGCGTATACGGAGTGAGTTTGAGAATTCTGTAAAAATCTTAAAATCGAGTGCCTTTTTTAAGATGAATGAGGAGGCACTGTCATTGTTGTGACAACTTTAGTAACAATAGGTCAGAATAAGCTTTGCTCACTGAGCACAGTCCAGCACAAAATATTACAAGTTCTTGCATTCAATGAGAAAATATCTCGTCCAAAAGTGTTCTTCTTTTTGTTCAATGACTCTGTGCCGCACAGTCCAGCACACGATTTCCTGCACCTACTCTTGAGGTAGAACACATTTGTGAAAAGTGTCAAAATCAACTGTTTTGTGTAGCAAGGCTGTAATTTTCTGATCTAATGTGTTCTGACAGTTTTCACAAACTTGTGCTGTTCTGTGCTGTGTTGTACTACTTTTTCAATCACAGAACAAAGCTATATTTTCAAATCAGGACCAAAGTGGAGTATTCTCCGACTGAAGGCTGAACTATAATAGTAGAATGCTTTCGTACGACCACTTCTGAAACAGAGCCAATACACAGGATTTGTATTGTGTGACCATAATAGCTTTTTGATTCGATTCGTTAAGATTCGTTCACTTTTGCTCACTTATGAAAGAGCGAATGGATTCGCTTTGCTTTCGAGAAGCTTTGCTTCCGAACACATACGCCTATTATGGGCTACTTGAGTAATTGACAGTGCTGAAGGAAACTTAACGTAGAATAATGACATTAGCTTCCGATTGCTTCCGACTATTATAGTTCAGCTTTGAGTTATTTCTCTTACTAAATATATAATCTGTGTTTTCACTGTAGTAAAACAAGTTCTGAACTAAAGTACTAGTTATTTTGATTCAGAGAAAGTATTCCCTAGGTACAAGTAGTTTTCGAATTCGATACTTTGATTAGAAACTATTCAAATGAGTAAGTATCGATAACGTAGCTGTTTCGTTACAACCCTAGCAACGTGCAATCTGTCAAATAATTCACAACAACAAAATCACGTTCCGGAACACATTTTTCTTCGTTTGTTGATTTTAAAATTGAATTCCCTTACTAAAGATGACAAAAATTAGTCTAGAACAGATACAGTCCATCGGAAAAGTTCTTAACAACAAAGAGCGCCCATTAAAAGAAAGATTTCGTGCGTTGTTCACATTGAAAAATCTCGGAGGAAAAGAATCTGTCGCTGAAATAAGCCGATGCTTCGGTGATGATTCAGCCTTGCTTAAGCATGAACTCGCCTATTGTCTGGGACAAATGCAAGACACATCTGCAATAGATGTACTTACAAAGGTACTCGAAGATGTTAACCAAGAACCAATGGTTCGCCATGAAGCTGGTAAGTAAAAAAAAAGTGTTACTAAATAAACAATTCTTCTGCAACTCATCTTATTCCAGCTGAAGCTCTAGGGGCGATAGGCGTTCCCGGTGTCATACCGATTCTTGAGAAATACAAGAATGACCCAGTTGTAGAGGTCGCAGAAACTTGTACCATCGCTTTAGATCGAGTCAACTGGCTGAAGAATGGCAACTCAGCTGAGGATCACAATCCCTATCACTCTGTGGACCCTTCACCACCAGTTAAAAATCAACTTGGTGTAAATGAACTGAAGAAAATCTATTTGAATTCAGAGGAGTCGCTGTTCGACAGATACCGAGCAATGTTTAGTTTGAGGAATTTGCGAACCGAGTCGAGTGTATTGGCTCTAACCGAAGGCTTAAAGGATCACAGTGCACTGTTTCGACACGAGGTGGCTTTTGTTTTAGGTCAACTACAGGAACCATGCAGTATACCATTTTTGAAAGCAAATCTGGAGGACACAAGTGAAAATGAAATGGTACGTCATGAGTGTGCAGAAGCATTGGGTGCCATTGCAACCGAGGAATGCATGCAAATTCTTAACAACTATTTGGAAGACGATAAGCGAGTTGTTAAGGAGAGCTGTGTGATTGCTTTGGACATGTGCGAGTACGAGAACAGTCCGGAGTTTCAATATGCGGATGGGTTGGTCAAGAGCACGAAGTAGGACCAACTAGTTGTAATT
This sequence comes from Pocota personata, assembly GCA_963082735.1. Taxonomy (NCBI): domain Eukaryota; kingdom Metazoa; phylum Arthropoda; class Insecta; order Diptera; family Syrphidae; genus Pocota; species Pocota personata. The sequence continues at coordinate 40,202,699 of OY720429.1, read as the reverse complement.
TATTTTTATATAAACTGATTCGTGATAATATATTTTTAATTGGACAACAGGAAATTTTAGAAATTTTTCTTTAAAATTCTTTAAAAAAAATGTCACCAGAAATCGCAATCGATCGAGCGAAGAGTTGACTGACATGGTAAGGCTCGTAAAATTCTATTTATGTAATCGTAGTTTGGAATCGAATAATACCCCCAAGTAGTTGGTATCGGTCGAGAGGCTTAGTCGAGTTCGTTTCAGCTTTGAGGGATTCGATTTCGGTACTTTATATCTTTTTGTGAACAGGACCAGTTCCGTCTTCTCTGGGTTTACGGTAATCCTATTGGTCTCTGCTCATACTGACAATTTTGTTAGTACTGTTTCCATGAACCCTCTAATTGTGAATATGTATTTACCTGTAACTAGCTAGCTATGTCATCTGCGTAGGCGATTGTCGTAACGCATTTGTTGACGAGAATTTTATCGAGTGATTGTATGATTTTTTAACCGCACAGTTTTCTAAACTGCTGGTAAGCATTGTCTGTACAAACTTTGGCAGGAAGGTAGCTGAAGCATACGAGTATACCTTTAAAGAGAGGAGATCGTGGTATTCGTGTCCAAGTTGATGAAGGCGACTTTTATGTGGGGGAATACTGCCAACCTAAATTCTTTTTGGTTCAGGTATTTGATCGTACTTGTTACCTAATTTAGTGCCTTTTCAACGGATCTGCCTCCAACTTACGCATGTTGCGCGCTACATGGAGGTCCAACAGTCTTTCCAAAGTTTTAATGAGAAACGATGAGGGGCTTATTGGCCTATAGTCTTTCGTTATAGGGTGGTTAGGTTTTCCTGTTTTGGAATTGAAGACCACACATACTTTCTTCCATTTGCCTGGGATATACCTTAGTGCCAGGCATTCTATGTACGAGTATATAGTCTTGGAAAAAATATGCTAAAATTAGCTAACATCTAGCTAAACAAAAATTATGCGAAATCCAACAAATTACAACAGAAGACAATACAATGTTTCACGGAATAAAGTCACAGTCCTAATACATTCATCCAAACGAGCTTATCTACTATAAAAACTAAACCCTATATTGAGTTCGAAAGAGCTATGAAATTTCAAAATGCTCGTTTAGTCCTGATGAAATGACCTCGTTCTTTGTACCACCTTCTTCAGGCATGACCTCACCCGTGTATTTACGAGTATCGAAATCCTGAACAATGGAAAGCAAATATAGTACCAATACAAAAAAATCGAATCCCTTAAGTCCGTGCGACTTTAGACCAATTAGTTTGCTGTCATTTTTATCGAAAGTTTTCGAAAAGATTCTCGTCGAACAAATTCAAAATTATCTGAATATAAACAATAAGCTGTCGAAGTAGCAGTCTGGTTTTCGCAACAAGCATAGCTGTGAATCAGCTGTGATTTGTGCTTGGCCCTGGACTCCGACAGATGGTCTCATGGTTCTTTTAGACTTTTCAAAAGCGTTTGATTGTACTGACCACTCGATTTTGCTGTTGAAATTGAAGAATAATTTAAAATCTAAAACTACTTCATGAGTACCTCAAGAATCAGATTCAAATAGTTGAAACGGAGTGCTGTGAACCTAGTCCATCCGTTATTAACTCTGGTATTCCGTAGGGTTCTGTTCTGGGACCCCTGTTATTCTCTATGTACAGAAATAATCTTCCGGAAACGATTGTTAGTAGTAATGTACTTATGTATGCGGACGATGTTTTAGTTTATATTTCTCGTCCAATTGGTTTAATGGAGGACTGTGTGGCTAGGATGAATGAGGTATACAGGTATGGTCTGACTTAAATACACTAAAAGTTAACCCATCAAAGATTCTAGCCATGCTATGCTCTAGAAGTACTGTTAATCCTCTAGAATTCCCCTCAATAGTTTTAAATAGAGGTATTATTCCATATGTGAACAAGGTTAAGTACTTAGGTTTCAGAATAGACACTAACATGACATGCCGGATTACGGAGTTTGAGATACTCATCTCATCTGCTACTTTCCAGTATGAAAAAACGCTTAATAAAGAGTCTGATTGTGCCATTTTTCACGTTTAATTGTACCGTATATCCTTGCCTGGATTACGAATGCAATCGTAAGATAAACGTAGCTTTTAATGACTGCATAAAATTCACTGATAATATTCCAAGCTAAATGATGTGTTAGGTCAACACTAAAGGTAAGACTAAATATTAGGTATTAACACAAAAATCCAATAAAAAGTTTTCGAGCTTTGCTCTATATTTGTCTTCATTTACCCAATTTGTGTCTTCAAAGAAATAGGCCCCCTATGACCTTTCCCATTGAGATACCACACCAAACCTGGGACTAGTTTGGACGAACGCTGACTAGTCGACGACGAAGGGTGTTCGTCAACATGTGCAGTTGTACGCGGCTTAAGTTGTCTCGGAACGTCCAAACGCCGGTCTCCCAGTTTGTCTATGATTGTACACAGCTCCTTCTTGCCTAAAACGGGCAACAAAACGCAAGATGCCATCTCTAGACAGAACAATTTTTACGTTAAAACGACTGCGAAATTCTGGTTGTGCCTTTCCATTGAGGAGTTGCGACGATTGTTAGATTTAACAGCGAAAATCTGTTGTGGGATCGTCCAGTAAACCATAGTCCAAAATTGGGATATCTAATCTAAAAGAGAACAAACAAATTGTTGACAAATATTGCTGTTCCAAAGTTATGTTATATTTGTGGGCCACTCTGTAATAATACATTCGCATTACGTCGTATTTAGTTCCACAATCCCAAATTCTATTGTTAAAACTAATTAGATTGGGCATACACTGTAACTTCTTGAAGTGGATCCACTCCTATTTAAAGGAACTTATGCAGTACGTTCGGATCAACGATACACTTTCGACACCAGTATATGTTACTTCGGGAGTTCCTCAGGGTGATCACCTTTGCCCTTTGCTATTTCTCCTTCTTATAAATGATATTCCTGATATACGAGTATGCCTATGATTTAAAAATATTTCAACCAATTAAATCTGAGCAGGATTGTCTTTTTCTGCAAGAAGATTTTGAGAAAAAGAAATTTTTTTATTTGAATGTCTCGAAATGGCTTACATGCTGTCTCAACCTCTCCGCTGTTTGTTTTTTATATAAGATTGGTAATATGTAGTGTAGCCGTGGTGTAGTGGTAACATCATCGCTTGTCACGCTGTTGATTCACGGTTCGAATCCTGATGTCAAGAATCATCTATTTATTTCGCATGAAATAAATAAAAAAGTCGATCACTTGCGAAAGCTAAGTCAACTCTACTGTGAAGGCATAACACTGGCAGTAGGGTGGTCATATGGCTAAAATGCAACTTGATCGTGATGATGACATCAGGAGGATGGAAAAAAATACTGTGAATCATAAGCAACGACAATAATAGCGAAAACACACAAAATACTCCCCAGTTATCTGGACAGCCACCCTTGGAGTTTACAGAAACTTAATACCACCTGAGTTTCAAACTACACCACTCTGTCTTTCTCTCTGTCTCTTCCCCTTTCCATAAAAACGCACGCGTTCTAAAAAAAATTAGTATAAAGGTATTCATATCCCCTTTAACACGTGCAAATTATAAAAAAAAAAAAAAAAAAATGTTCTTGTCGATTATATTTTCTAAAAAAAGACCTTAGCGTCACTTTTGACAAAAAACTGGAGTTTTTAAGTCAAATAGACTTTTAGTTGCAAAAGGTAACTCAGCTATTTTACGAAATTGAAAAGACTTTTCCAGCGATCATACTCTGAATGTCTCTTGTTTCATTGGTATGGTCCACTCTAGATTACTGTAGTATAGTCTGGAACCCTTTTTACGAGCTTCACGCCTTAAGAATAGAGAAGATTCAAAAATGATTTACTAGAGTTGCTATTCGAAGACTTTGCTGGTATATACTCGTATGTAATTCGATGTAAATTATTGGGATTTCAGCCACTCTACACTGATTTTGTTTATCGGTGACATAGTTAATGATCATATTGATTGCCCCTATTTTTTGTCTCTATTTGGGTTTTATGATCCTGCGAGAGCACTTAGGAATCGCTTTTGTTTCATGTTCATTTTCATAGTATAAACTATTGTTTTAATGAACCTATAAGCAGATGTTGATGAAAATCGAGATACATTTAAAAATAATTTATTATTAACTTCGAATAACCTTGGTGGTAGTTAATAAGTTTTATTATTTGCTTTAAGTTTTTTTTTTTTTTTATAATTTGCACGTGTGAAAGGGGTTATGAATACCCTTATACTAATTTTAGGACACGGGCGTTTTTGAGGAAAGGGGAAGAGACAGAGAGGAAGACAGATTGGTGTAGTTGGTTTGAAACACAGCTAGTATTGAGTTTCAGTGAACTCCAAGGGTGGCTGCCCAGATAACTGGGGAGCTTGTTTGGTTTTGCTTTTGTCGTTGCTCATGAGTATTTTTTTACGTCCTCCTGATGTCATCATCATGATCAAGTTGCATTTTAGCCATAGGTCAGCCCTACTGTGTTATGCCTTGCAGTAGAGTTGACATAAGCTTTCGCAATCAATCGACTTTTTATTTATTTCATGCGAAATAAATAGATGATTATTGACATCAGGATTCGAATCGTGAACCTGTAGCGTGACAAGCAATGATGTTACCACTACACCACGGCCACCCCTAGTAGTGTAGTCCTCAGAGTACACATTAATGTAACTCAGCTCGATGAAATGAATGAAAGAAGTAATAAGCACTGAAAATTACATCGTGGTAGACCATGTCAGATTTGCAGCCTGGTTAAATTAGGCTTAAAAATTGGTATGTCATCAGTCTGCTACTACTTAAGGCATATAAGCTGATTTCTTGATAAGCTTTCCAAAACATCTCTAAATTTCCAGGATTAAGAGAAGGGGAAAAAAATAAGTTCACGCAAACTCCTTACTTTTTTAAATTTTTTTTTTTTTATTTTTTATATAATTTGCACGTGTTAAAGGGGATATGAATACCCTTATACTAATTTTTAGAACACGTGCATTTTTGTGGAAAGGAAGAGACAGAGAGAAAGGCAGAGTGGTGTGGTGGTTTGAAACTCAGGTGGTATTAAGTTTCTGTAAACTCCAAGGGTGGCTGTCCAGATAACTGGGGAGTACTTTGTTTGTCTTTCGCTATCATTGCCATTGCTTATGATTCACAGTATTTTTTTTTCCGTCCTCCTGATGTCATCATCACGATCAAGTTGCGTTTTGGCCATATGACCACCCTACTGCCAGTGTTATGCCTTCGCAGTAGAGTTGACATAAGCTTTCGTAATTGATCGACTTTTTTATTTATTTCATGCGAAATGAATAGATGATTCTTGACATCAGGATTCGAACCGTGAATCAACAGCGTGACAAGCGATGATGTTACCACTACACCACGGCCACCCTCAATTTGAAGCATACTCCCCTAAATTGTGTTTTCTATCATTCCCTCTACTTTTCCGGTACCTATTACTTGCTACTTCCTCTTTGTTCATTCCACTTTCAATATAAAAATCCCAAATTGGCATTGATTAAATTCGATCGCACTTCTTATCCAACCTTTCTCTACTAAATCCTATTTGTAGCTGTTTTCAAATCTCACTTCTGTAACACTTCAATTTGACACAAAATACTCGAGTGGAATTGCAAGATAAACATATTCTTTCAAAAGGTAAATTTGATGTCATCATCTCACTTCCATAAATGCTGTTCAGCAATATTCATTGGCATTCAACGGCGAACTCAATAAGTATTTTATCCTGTGTTAAACATATTTGTGGCACAAAAAATACATCCTGTGGGGGCGGCATATCTCCAGAATATGCTACTCCAATATTCCAATCACAAAAACCCAGAAATATGTTTGGCATTTTACAATTGAGTCACCCACTGAGTGATATAGCAAAATGCGCCTGAAAATCCCATTACCACTCTCTCGACTATGTCGCGGTACAGCAATATTCCTTTCATCATGAAATCAATTTAATCAACAATGGAATTTCGAGTACACAAATTTGCATTCATAATCAGAATGAGTTTCACAGTGTGCAAGGAAGGAACCCGGCCGGCGTACTTCACCGAGCTATGCCTTAATCTAGTTAGTCCTTCGGTGATGCCGATGCCGATGCCAATGCTTCTACTCCTCAGTGGTTGCTTCGTTGCTCCAGGCAGCCTATCTCAGTCCGCCAAGCGACCAATAGAAAAGATAAGTTGCTTTCTAGTGTGGATGACTTTTGCTATTTGCATATTTGAATTGATGAAGTTAACGTTTCCTTTTTTTCTCGTCCTTGAACGGTGCGGGATTTAGGGTGAAAAGGAACGTAACATTTTGCAAGAATTCCCTTTGACTACTTAGTTACGATTCTGGGCGAAACAGTATTGCGATGAGAGATAACAGTAGCCAAAGGGGCGCCGATAATTGTATAGGACATTTCATAGGAAACAACTGGTTTTAATCTAAAACCAATCTATTGAGGATGTATGTGAATTCGTCCGAATTCAATCACTGCCTTAAGCAAAATCGTTAAATTTTTTGTTAAGTACTTTCAAAATAAAAGAAAATATTTTCAAAATTTTCCAAAACTTGGTAAGCTTGATAATCTTGTATATGTCAAATATTTTTCAAATATTGCTTTTGGATGAAAACGATCAAGTCATTGTCGAGAAATAGCATTTTTTTTTTTTTAAAAACCAACCTTTATACGAATTTTCTTTCACAAAAATCTAGTACAACATCTGTTTGCATGCATATGTCCACGGTAACTCAAATATTAAATTTGGATTTAATCATCATCACCTAAAAAAATTCTAAGTAATTCGATATGCTTCTTCTTATCAATATTAAAATTGTTTGGATTCTAGAGATTATTTTAGGAAGACTCGAAGTAATTGTTATATTCTATTGTGTGTTAAGAGCGCGAATATAAAGGGTGACCAGATTGCAATGATAGTTTTTCCAATTGTTCTGTTTCAGCAGCTGTCAAAGTTACCATCTAGCTGTCAAAATATTCAGTAAGGTTTGCTTTTCATCGTGCATCGTTTGACACTTCCCGAACGTGTGGAAATTATTACGAAATATTACCGGCTTAATTGCAAATACGCAACGTGAATTTCGTTGTAAGGTCGGTCTTTATCATGGCTTCTTCAATGCGTAGGCAATTCTTCGCACCGTGGAAAAGTTTGAGCGTGAGTACACTCTTTTGGACCTTAAGCCACCAACCAGACAGAGATCGGTGCGAAGTGAAAAAAACATAGCCGCCGTAGCAGCCAGTATCCAAGAAGACCAAGAAATGTTGATTCGGCGCCGATCAGCTGAATTGGGCATCGGCAGAGAGTCAGCAAGGCTTATTTTGCAGTTGGATTTGGGCCTTCATCCGTATAATATTGTACTGACGCAAAAATTGAAGCCGGACGACCATGTTGGCCGAAGATCCGGATTTTGGCCAAAAATCATCTTCTCGGACGAGGCCGTTATTGGAGCGACCGCAATCCACAAATGATCGACCAAGTATCAATGCATCCACAAAGATTGACTGTTTGGTGCGGTTAATGGCACGGCGGCATCATCGGACCTTATTTCATTCGAAATGAGGAAGGAGACACCGTTACCATCAATGGTTCAGAGCTCGACAACATTGATATATTCGAGCTGTAATTCCAACAAGACGGCGCTACATGCCATACAAGCAACGCAACGCTCGAAGTGGTGAAGGAGAAATTTGGCGACTGGATGCGTTCGGCGAGCGTTCATCAATTGGCCGCCGGGTTCATGCGACTTGACACCCCTCGATTATTTTCTCTGGGTCTACGTCAAGTCTTTAGTCTACGCTAACAAGCCGACCACTTTGGACCAGCTCGAGGCCAACATTCGAGACGCTATTGTCGGAATAACGCTGCACATATTGGACCGAGTCATCAAAAATTGGACAGACCGCTTGAAGCACTGTCAGCGAAGCTGAGGCGGCTATTTAGATGATGTGCTATTCCGTATATAATGACATGAATGTAGCTTCAAAATAAGATAGAATCAATTTGAAATCTCACACGGTTGTTATTTTATTTAAATTTCTTTTCCCATCATTCTTATCTGGTCACCCTATATTTCACGCTAAATTTGAGAATATTGAATGATTTTCTTCTAAATGCATCTGTCAAATCCATCTGTCGTAGTGACAGGTAATTAGTTCTTGCCTTGCCATTTTACATTGTGAATCGTTTAACTACCGCTCAACGCATTCAAATTGTTGCATCTTACCATAGAATGACCATAGAATGCGCAGAACATACGCCAATTGGGTGCTGGAAAATCAACAAGTTGACTGTTGACGACGATTTTTCGAAAAAATCTTTTTCTGAGTTCTCGCTCGGCGGCTACATAAACAAACAAAATTGCAAAATTTAGGGTCCTGAGAATACAAATGTGATCGTTGAGAGGCCAGTATGGTGTGTGCTGTGGACCCGGTGGTGGGATCGGATCGTAATTTTATTTTTTTTAAGGACGAAACCGCCACTGTTACGTTGAATTCTCTGCGCTATGGTCAAATGATAACCAACTTTTTTAAGGGTAAGATTGAAAACACTGATGTGAGCGACATGTGGTTACTAGCCACTAAGATCATGTGATTTTTTAGGATTCAGGCGTTTTTGGGAAAGGGGAAGAGACAAAGACAAAGACAGTTGTTGGCTTGAAACTCAGGTGGTATTAAGTTTCAGTGAACTCCAAGGGTGGCGTCCAGATAACTGGGGAGTATTTTTGTTTTGCTGTTATTGTCGTTGCATATAATTCACAGTATTTTTTTCCGTCCTCCTGATGTCATCATCACAATCGAGTTGCATTTTAGCCATATGTCCACCCTACTGCCAGTATTATGCCTTCGCAGTAGACTTGACATAAGCTTTCGGAATTGATAGACTTTTTTATTTATTTCATGCGAAATAAATAGATGATTCTTGACATCAGGATCCGAACCGTGAACCTGCAGAGTGACAAGCGATGATGTTACGGCTACACCATGATCAACTTGATTTCATTGATCTGAGTTTGATGGACGATGTTCGCAACTTGCACCGTGGAAAATATAAAATCGTCTTCTTAGTATTCCGTACCGGAAAGGTATAAAACGGAGCACTAATGGATTCAACACGGTGTTCGTCTATCTGCCTGTCCAAAGTGGTGGACCAAAAATATCTAAACGAAGGAAAATTATAAAGAAAAACAAAAAAAACATTATTTGGGGAGCTTTGTGGCACAACGGAGCGAACAAAAGAATATGTATGCGACATACCAAATGAAAGCTAAAGTTTCGAATATGTAAAGTCAAAAGCGATCTATCTTCGAAAGAATGGATGACCGCGAAAAATCTGAAAAATTGAAGGTTTGTAAAGTTGTGAGACTCTTACACGAGAAATATAAAAGGATCGTAACCGCTTGAGTTTTAAGTTTGCGACAATAGAATTCTGTGTCAGCAAAACTGCTGAGAGTCATACAAAATCTCTATTATAAATATATCAGCTGTATAGGATGGACGCAATCTGTCCAAATAATTTGAGAGTCAAATGGGAGAGAAGCAAGGTTGTATCGTGAGTCATCCTATTTTTTAATTTTTTTCTGGATGAATATATAATTATCCCTAAAGCATCTTACAAGAACAACCTAAAGAGTAAGAGAGGCATCCTCGAAAGAAAAAACGTCTCATCGAGCAGCAAATTCAAAGCACAATCATGTACTACGCAGCTCAAGTCTGGGGTGTATTCAAATTAAAAAAAAAACTGCTTAAATACTTCTTAAAAAAATATGTTCAGGTTACCCGAAAACACGCACACACACGTGTTTCACCTCGAAGCTGACAAATTTTCTCTACACATCTTTACATTAAATAATGTGACGTCCAAGCCACCGCCTCCGACACATTTTCGCAAAATATCTTATACATCGAAAGCTGCAATATTCTTCAGCGAATGGTACAAGATAGGCAGCGAACACAAAATATAGCTGACGATTTACTAGTATAATGCAGAATATTGGAGACGTTCTCTGGAGAGGCTGTTAGGTAATATTGAACGGACTACTCGAGCGGAGTTTACAATGAAAGGACAGCAAAGTGATTCTAGGCATACATATTGCTTGATCTGGGTGTGAAAAATTTCTTCCATGATCAGTTCAGCGTAGATGCAACCTCCACCATTTTTAGGGCCAAAGGCGGTTGAACATATAAGTGACGAAAATGAAGAAATCTGTCTATGAAAGCGAGCTAAAGAAGATATTTTCCATTTAACTAGAGTATGCCCCGTACTAAAGGAGATTAGGCGAAGTCATGGAGGTAAAGATGATTCGAAGACTTTTAAACCTCCGTCTCATATCACACATACACTTTGTCCGATTTAAATCATTTTTAGGCGGGGCAACTGTGGTGCCGGTTTTAGTCTACGATCCGAATTTCATCAAAATTTCTTAAGACGTTCTTGCATTAGGCAACCAATAAAAATAATTTAAATATTTTTAAAGCCCCGCCACACCCACACCCGTCCCATTTTAACAATTTGTTAACGAAACTAAGTACGTAAATCAAATTTCATTAAAATTTCTACAGTGGATCTCGAGTGAACCGTGTGAGTAAAAACAGACATTTAGACATCGAACAAAAGTATTTGTATTGACTTAACTCTTATCAATACTAACATCCAAGTAGATAATCCTTTTTTTCGGATCAATGTGGAAGTCAAATTAGGACACACTTAAAATAGCGCTACGGAACTAATTAACTGCACGCCACCCCACTCGTACTTGACTTGGCGCAATAGAATCGAATTTTTGACATTTGAAAAATTTAGTTGGATATATAAAATAGATGAAGTCTGGCATATAAATGACGATGGGCATGCAGGCAAGACCGACTACAAAGTACGAGTATAGCTGGACTATAAAGTGCGCCACTGCCACGAATTTCAACTTTCGAACCAAATCATTATTCAAATGGAAGCTAGACCTTCCTTTTTATTCAGATAACATCGAATTCAAATCTTATTGTAGAGGTCACCTATACTTTCTCAATACGAAAACGAATTTAAATTGATCGTCATGTTATGCTTTCCAAAAAATACACAATATCAAAAAAGCTTCTTAATTTCTGTTCCTATCCACCACTATACGACCTTGTCTGATATATGGGCGGCTTCAAGATGGATGCACGGGCCGCATGCGGTTAATTTGGAGTATCGACTTATGAGTCTGGAGAGAAACTCTTCTATTTTGCAGGCAGAAAGTATTTCCCATTAGCAATTTAACACCCAAGGCAATAATATATCTGCATTCTCCGCTACTCTCCAACTACTTTAATCACTCGATTTAGGAGCATCAAAATTGGATCGGAACAACTTTGTCGTTTTGCAATGGATTCCAACTCACCCTGATTACATTGAAAGTAAAAAGGTTGAATATGTGCGCTTGCACATTAACTACCCATAGTCGTGAATTAACCTGACAGCCTTTATCACAAATGAAAAGCACCCTACGCAAATGTATAAAATGCCATTGTATCTGAAAAATTGGATGCTTATAAATAAAACATTTGGATGAACATTTATTTTTTTTTTATAATTTATTGGCCCTCCATGCTTGCAACTAAATTAAAACATTCTTCAGAACTGACTTTATTTTCCATTCTCGTCATATAGCGCTCTTCAGGCCTACTATGGATGTCGGATTATTGTTCTTTATCTTCTTTTTTTTCAGAAGTGCCCACAGGTGTTCAATTGGGTTTAGGTCTATCGATCGAGCTGGTTGGGAGTGACTAATGTTTTGACTTAAAAACCATTCCATTATTTTTCGGGATTTATGGCATGGAGCATTATCTTGCTGAAAAATTATCCTTCATAGAGATCTGTTCCAAAATATTTTACGATAGAATGCCTTTTTTTTGGTACACTTCTCCCTTCCTCCTGAGAATATAGACCCCGCTAGGAGTACCGAAGTATGCAGTTTGCTTACCTCAAAATTTGCCTCGTCTGATCGCACGACATGGCTCCAATCCTTAATTTGGCCCACTCAAGACGTCGTTTCTTATTCTCCTCAGAAAGTCAGGCTTTTTTCTGGCCTTGCAGCCTCTAAGGCCGGCTCTGTTAGCCTTCTTCCAACCGTTCTCGCAGATATGGTAACATTTTGGCGTTCCTGAAGCTATGCAGCTAGTTCAGAAGAGGTAATTTGAAGATTTTTTAAATACTCCTGGATAAGAATTCGATCTTCACGAGCCGAAGGCTTTCTTTTTCTTCCTGGGCGTGGCTTAGAAATGTACTCTACAGTCTGCACGCGAATGCTTAAGAGTTCTAGAAATTTTTTTCTGGAATATACCTTGAGAGGCAAAAAGAACAATTTGGGCTCTTTCAGTTTCACTTAAGTTGTATCTTTGCAACGTTCTAGCGGCGGTAGAGTGAAGTTCGATGGTCGAATTTCGGAGGAGCCGTGGGGAGTAAATCCTCAGTTCAAAAATAAGACGTTGCAAGTTCTTTTTTAAAATTATAAACTTTTTATTTGTAAGAAAAACTCTTGGCTCAAAAAAGAATTAGAATTGTTGGTTTCTCAACCGCGAGTATGCTGTCCGAAGACTACAGTACCGCTTAATTGGCAATCCGAAAATTCCTAAAGTGTGGCGCTTTTCAATGCGGTAGTGTACCGCAGTTTCCAAAACGTCAAACCTTAGTGAAGTTCTTTGCACTGGCGCCGTCCTTTTATATGCTTCAAGCGTGAGCTTTTCGAAGATCGGCATTGGGGACGCGTGCAAAGAGCTTTCGGGAGAAAAGCTTTACATAGGTGACGTGAGCACAGAGCTTTCCCTCCACTTTTATTACAGGGATGTACGTGAGTAAAATAAAAAAATAAGTGTTTACAATGTCTTTCTTACTGAATAAATGAAAATTATAAAAGAAATTTCAGAAAAATTAAAAAGAACAAGTTTTGTAGTAATTCATTAAAATAAAAAGAAAACAATTAAATAAATAAATAAGTGGTTGTTACATCTTTTATTATTTAAACCCAAAAAAACCATGAATGAATAATAAGATATCCGCAAAAAACTTATGTGTACACTTTCACAACTATTTTTGAAATTATACCATTTATACCAATTTCCCCGCGCACAAAAAATCCAGAGTTAAAAATCACGGAAATTCCCCATAATTTAGTCGTTAATGGGTAACCGATCTTGGGAAGTCAGAAATATTCACCTACCTGCAGTAGTTTTTATAAAACTTATTTTATAGGGAGTGCTTTTCATTTATGGCCAAGGCTGTATGTGGTTTAGTCAAAAATTAGCTAAATACATCAGGGCGCAGGTCTACACAGCAAGACTATCCCATACGTTCTCACATAAGAAGTCCAATTTCATTGTAAGTCTAGTCAGAAATAAACTTCATATTCTAACTGGAATCCTCTTCACATCATACGCCTCTGTGGTGCATTCTACATTCTTACCTCGGAGAAAATTTCTTGGACACTATACTCGTAGAAGTTGAGCACCTAATTCCTAGAAATCTGCCCCACTTTGTTCTAATCTTATTATTGAGATGCAGCCAAATAATGGGACCTTTTCCTCTAAAAACCTTCTTGCTATCATACTTTTCTTTGCAACCAACTCAAATGTATCTATCACAACTATTGCCTACCATCTAAGTGGGTGCCCAATAAAAGTGACCTAGCCTTTCTCGTATACTAGTTTCTTTCCTATGTACAAAACTAATAACTCTTTTATTTATAGATATTTTTGAGTTATTTTTTTTTTTTTTTTGTTTCAGACTTGGGAGATTTAGGATGGAGCACTACACGATCGCACAGCGAACAAAAATTGTTAATTTATTTATATTATATTATATTTGTACTCAACGTACCTACCGGCAATTTTATGGGGTTAGAAATGTTCCAACAGCACACACTATTCGTGCTGTGGTGGCCAAATTTGAGCAATATTGGAACGTTGGAGATGTGAGGCGTTCAGGCAGGCCTCGGTTTGGACGATCGATCGAAAACATCCAGGTCGTTAGGGAAAGTGTTGCAACCGATCCTGAAACATCGAGACGACGATAGCACGATTCATCGGATTTTGAAGAAAGATCTGCACCTATACCCTTACAGGATCCAGTTGGTCCAACAGCTCAATCCTGGTGACCCAGAAAAACGTCTGGAGTACTGCAGAATTGTCCTAAATATCGCCGAGAATGACGAAGAATTTTTGGAAAATTTTATGATGACCGACGAGGCACATTTTCATCTGAGCGGGTTTGTGAACAAGCAAAATTGCAGATTTTGGGGCACACAGTATCCCAAAAAACTCCATCAACGTTCCTTACACTCACTTCGTGTTACTGTTTGGTGTGGAATAACCTTGCGTAAAATTTATGGGCCATATTTCTTTGAAACTGATGCGCGTGCCAGCGTTACGGTCAATGGGTGCCGCTACAGAACAATGCTTCAGGACTTTTTTGGTTTCAGCAAGACGGAGCTACCGATCACAACGCTCGTGAGACAATGAACTTGTTGCGCGAACAATTCCCAAATCGCATTAAGAGTATCTCAAAAAACGGTGAACTTGAATGGCCGCCGGATCGCCTGATCTGTCGGCTCCGGACTTTTTTTTATGGGGTTACCTGAAGTAAAAGGTTTACATTAACAAACCACAGGAGCTGAAACTCAACATTCGCACAGAAATCGCTCAAATTACGCCGGCAAACCCTTCAAAAAGTCATGGAAAGTGCCATCAAAAGAGCCAATGAGTGAATGCATTCTAATGGTGGCCTCTTAACTGATATGATTTTCCATATATGATGTAAAAAATTTCCATGAAATAAACTATTATTTGTAATTTTTTTCTTTCGTTTTTATCTTTTCGTTCAAAAGTTATTCCAGATATACGTAGGAAAACGAAACTAATTTTGGGCCACCCTTATATGAAGGGATTCGCTCTGAGGCTTCGTTTTCTTTTTCGTTATTTTACAGCACAATATACGTATCATTTCGCATTCCGATATTATTATCATTCTAAGGCCCACACAGCATCAGCTCCGCACCTGCCACATCGTTTTCCTACGGCATTTTTCTCAATTTTGTGTGTGTAACTTGCACTCAATGATCGAATGTCCTTAAAAAATATATATTTTATGCCCCCATTCCACAGTCAAGGAGTGCCAACGTGAGAGCAAAAAAAGCCCAACAAAAAATGAAATTATTTGAATTGCGCTCGCAACTATTGAGTAAGTCTCATAGAAAAAAAAAAAAAAAACAACACCAACAAGAATTGAAATTGAATTTTTCAATATTTTTCTAGTGTTTGCCTAGAATTTGAATTATTTCCTCATTCTACCAACATCCCAGGGAATTGGTCGACGTGCGACTTCTATTTTCATCGTTTTTTTTTTGGAAATTTTAATAACAAATTCACAAGGACATAAATCTGTGCACCGTGTCCCCACATTGAATCGATGATTGGACTGACAACACACAAATGCAAATTGGCTAACAATTCAGTCAAAAGAATAAAATATAAATGAAATAAATTGGATTTGATAAAGCACCGAACCCGCTCAGTTAGAAAAATTAATAGAGAAACCCGTATGTCCTAGAATTTAAGAAGATTATCAGAATTCAATGAGATTAATGATTCCACTAAAACTAAAGCTGGATGGATAGAAGATACGGATCCCGATGGAGTTCTTTCCTCCTTTGCAACCCACCCAAAACAATACCGTATGCCGGACGTGAGCCTTTTAATGAAATCTCCACCATTGACAATGACAATCGGGATGCCATGTGAGAAGGTGACCCATGGATGACATCGATTGTCCTGAAGCGGCGGCGAAGTGGGGCTCTTATGTGCGGGTGTGTGGTGATTGTGATGATGCTTCAGGATGGCTTTGACCACAACATTACACAGGACATTAAGTGCAGAAACACTGCTGCCAGATGACCTGATTTTCTAGATAAATACGATAACGGCTGTTTTATAATATCGCAATGAGTCCACTCAATCCACAGGGGTGGTTGACCAAGTGAACAGTGGAGCCGTAAAGTGGACAATAATAGGAAATGCAATAACGGATAGTACGTATAGTTTTGTATTATTTTTTTTTTTATATTAAGTCATGTCTGACCATTGTAATGTCTGTTGTTGTTTGAAGAGTTGTTAAAGGCAGTCAGCGGAAAGCTGACCGTACCGGCTAAGTTTGGAATGGCACAGGTACAGTGTCCATGTTAAGGTGTTTCAAAATATTAGTGGTGAATCTATGGATATTTTTAAGAAGAAAATTTGGTGTTCGTGTTGGGTCTTAGTTTCGGAGACATTACGGATTAGATAGATAGATAGACATTTTTTTTTTTTATTTCGTATAATAAATTACATTGGCTTGTTGCCGCACATTTTACAGCACAGGGATTTGGTACATTTATCTTTCCACAGAAATATGATTTAATGTTTTATCTAAATTGATTTATTATTAACAAGAAGTGTAGTGGTCTAGAAGGAAAATACGAAGAAAAACCTCCAATTAAAAAAAAAAAATAAAAAATAAAGATAAAAAGATAATAAATGTACATATATAGGAACAAATTCAATAACCACTAAAGCAATACTGACTAGAAACAATAATGAAATGAATGGAATAAATGAATGAATAAATAAGTATATATAGACATAATCAAATAAATAAATTAAATAGTTTAATAAACAAATAAATAAATAATTAAATAAATAAATAAATAACTAAATAAATAAATAATTAAAAAAATAAATAAATAAAAAATTCAATAAATAAATAAATAAATAATTTAACGAATGAATCACAAAGTATATATATGTAAGCAGACTAACAAATATATTTATTAACAAATTGAATAATAAGGCTTATACAAAACAACAAAAAAAAAAAATAATGAAAACGTAATGTACATTAATTGTGTACTCCTATGTTATTAGTGTTTAACTGATTTACGAGAGGATTGTCAGCAAAATCACAGTGATCAAAAAATCTATCTCTAAGTTTTTGAATTCTTAGACAAATTAATTCAACGTTCGCTTTATGGTGCAGATCCAGAGTTGAATAGCGCCAAGGTAATTTAAGCATCATTTTTAGAATTTTGTTTTGACGAATTTGTAGTCTTTTTATGTGACATTTTTCACAATCACCCCACACTTGGCATCCATATAATAAAATCGCCCGAAAGATAACTTTATATATAACAGTTTTGTTATTCGTTGAGAGGAGCGACTTTCTGTTAATAAACGGATACAGCATCTTGATTGCGATTCCTATTTTCTTTATTATCCTGCTTATATGCTCGTTAAAGGTTAGCTTACTATCAATATGCACTCCTAAGTACTTAACGGTAGGCTCCCAAGCAATGTCGACTCCATTTACCTGTAATTGAGCACTGGGAAGGTAGCAAGTCTTTCTTTTTCGTGTGAAAAAAATAGCTTGCATTTTACCCTCATTTAGTTTTATTTTCCACTTTGCGTAATACTTTTCTAATATTTTCATCGCATTTTTCAAATTACTCTCAATTTTAAGAGCAAATTCATGAGTGGAAAATATTGCAGTATTATCAGCAAAAATGGCTGCATCACAATTTGGTAATTTTGGAAAATCCGACGTGTATAGATTGTATAAAATCGGTCCGAGAACGGATCCTTGTGGAACGCCCGAAGCAAATGAGACTAAATTAGACATACCGTTATTGACGCTGACTTTGAATGAGCGACTGGACAAAAAACTTTGGACTATTTTATAGATATGTGAAGGGAAATTCAATTGAATCATTTTAAAGATGAGACCATTATGCCAAACAATGTCAAATGCCTTTTCGATGTCTAGTAATACCATTCAAGTAGTTTTACCTATGGTACAATTGAGCTTGTCATGGTTACAGATTCTTAGTACCTGATGTGAAGTGTTGTGATACTGCCTAAATCCAAATTGTTCATTGAGGTATATGTTATTATCACAGATATGCCGTAAGATTTTGTCCTTTAATACTTTTTCAAGAAATTTGCTCAAACTACTTAGCAAGCTAATTGGCCTATAACTCTCTGGACTTTCAGGTGGTTTACCAGCCTTGAAAATAGGAACGTCTTTAGTTATTTTCCAGTTTTCAGGAAAATAATCAATTTTTAGACATGCATTTATAAGAAAAATTAAGTATATAATACCCGATCTAGGAAAATGCTTTGGGTACGTATTTTTTATATTATCAAGACCGCCGGTTTTTTTTATATTTAGATCTTTAATTATAAATGCCATATCTTCCTCCGTTATAAAATTAATGCTGGGTCTAATATGACTACTATTTTCAAAATAAGATTGCATGGTATTATTTACATGGTTCTCAGTTTCGGCATCACCAAGATTAGATGAAATGCTATGATTTTTTAAGAAATTTAGAGCAAGTGCATTTGCTTTTCCGACGTCAGAAAAATATGTTTTTGTATTATCCTTTAAAAAAGGAAGTTGCTTCTTTTTATTTTTAATTATTTTGACAATGTTCCAAAAGGGTTTACTGTTTTTGTCAAGTGTACTTAGTTTTTTATTTTATTCTTATTACGATGCTGTGAGATATTGATGGTTATAAGTTTATTCATGTAAGATACTTGATGTCTGAGAAAAGGTAGACGATATCTTTGCCAGTCTCTTCTGTATTTATTTCTTATTTTGATAAGCTCTAATATATTAGAAGGTAGCTTAACACAATATTCTTTTTTAGGTTTTTTTGGAATAGAATTTTCAGCGGCGTTTAATACATTCGATGTAAATTGATTTACTATTTCGTCAACATTATAAGTACTAGAAAAACTTGATATATTGACTGAAGTGTTTCGTAGCCTTGTATTTATTTCTGACCGAAAACGTGACCAGTTAGCTTTTTTCATATCCTGAACATAATACACTTTTTGTTCCCGTGTCCAACGAATTCGACAAAAAACTGGATTATGGTCAGAGCTACGCTCATCCCTGAGAGTAGGTTGTGTAATTAGACTAGGCACAGTACTAACAAATAAATCGAGAACAGACGGACGACCACGAGAACCAGCAGGAAAATATGTTGGACTAGGAGGAAACATAACAGAAATTGGAAACGTAACAATGAGATCGGAAAATTGATAAATTTTGAGGTACCTACTTCCAATAGGTTTTCTTATTATATCTATAAATTGAACATGCAAATACTAATTGTAAGACCTTAAAAACAGTATACAGCTTCACAGCATAGGCCTACGAGTAGTGCCCAATGAATGCACTATGCAATTTTATTGAGTACACCCAGAAATCTTTATTCTTGGATTCATGCGAGGCATTGTCTGATTAGCGAGAGTCTTTATTACGGAATATCATTAGATGATGTCGATATCGTCTTGTTATAGATAATTTTTTTTTTCATTTTAAACATTATCCGTCGCTGTGTTCTTTGAAGTTTGTAAAACCCAGTGATGGAGTGAAAGGAAAAGTTATAGGAAAGAGTTCAAGAGTGGGCAGAGAGTAAAAGAAAGATTTTAAGATTCTGAAAATACTGAGGAAGGCAAGCTATTCCACATTTATGTTGAATGGCTAAAGAATGATCTCTTACGGTAATCGGTGCGCAACTGATCGTGCATTTACAGCAGAATGGGCTACACGTGTATTACTATTAAAAGTCGCAGGGTCTAATTGCATTTCAGTGGTATTTTCTTTATACAACTCGCTGGCTTTTAAAGGAAACTTGCAAAACCTCTCAAAATGAGAACAGTCCGGAAGGTATAACAGGCTGATTCCTTTTTTTTTTTAAAAAAAGTTTGCCTCCTTTTATTCGAAAATAGTTACTTGGAGATAGAAGTGAAGTTGTAAACAAAGAATGGAGACGTAGGTAGGTAGGTTGGTAGGTGTGGTTGTGACAACTTACTATGCTGAAACATAATTAGCGCAAAGGCGCTATTTTAATACCACAACTCAAGAGACCTAATTTGTTGCAAAAACTGACGTTGGACTTGTGCGAAAGGAGAGAAAGGATTATTTAAATCCACCCCGTGGCATTGAGGAAACTGATAAAGTCTCCGATGCTTGTCTCCGCTAACTCACTAATATTATCAAAAAGGTGTCTGCCAAGTGTACGGTGTCTGACCCTACTAAGGGCCGAACACTTACAAAGGAAGTGAAGGATTGTTTCAGGCTCATTGGCCATATTGCAGCTACGACAAAGTGCATTAAAAGTAATGCCCAGTCTTGCTGCGTGGACCCCTATGGGCCAATGGCCAGTGCTAATTGCCAGAACTCTAGCAATATCTGCCCGGTTTCTGTTTAGTAGCTCTTGTGTTCTGCGCCAGTTATACTTGGGCTACATCTGCCTGGATATGACACAGTTCTGCAACCCTCGACATCTATTACCAGCAACTGCTGGTAACATTGACGGAAACGAAAGGGCTACTATGACCAGGCACCCAGATGAGGCTGATTCTAGACCGATGACCGAGTACGGCAAGCTCCTCCTTGCATTGTTCAACAAGTTTGGAGAAGGAAGCCGCAGATATGATGGCTTTGATAGCGACCTGGCAATCAATGAAAATGGCTATGGTGTTAAGTTGTATCGATGTACATATGTTTGAGGAGACGGCACGCCTCTCGTACAGCAAGAACTTCCGCCTGGAATACGCTGCATGAATTAGGTAGACGGAATGAACTAGAGATATTGAGGAATTCAGAGAAGATTCCCGGCACTACCCCGCAATCCATTTTCGACCCGTAAGTGAAAATGGTTGCTTTGAACTCGTTCGTCACCGTGCCACATTTCCATTCCGCCCTGGAAGGGAATCTCACCGTGACATCATTGCGAAAGTTCACCCTGGGAATTATGTAGTCGGTCAGATGGCGGCAAGCCAACTCCTGAGGTAGCAGATTAAGGATGCTGTTGTGGCCGTAAAGACTATCGCACCAGCTACCTGGTTCTCTTAATCTGACCGCACTACATGCTGATATGTACTTTATATGAAGGTCGAGTGGTATAAGGTGAATGATTACGTTCAAGGCTTCAGTTGCGCATGTTCTCATCGCCCCCGTAGCACCTAGAGCCGCAGTTCTTTGTACTTTCTTAATGAGTTTACAGAAAGCAAATGGTTAAAATAGGAGCCAATTTTAGTGATTGCGTTGCTATCAATACTGGGGTCCCACAGGGCTCAGTGCTTGGTCCAACTTTATTTTTGATCTTCATCAATTCCATCTTTGACCAAAATTTGAGGGGAAAGCAAATTGAGTTTGCAGATGATGTAGTGTTTACATATTCCAGTAATTCTATATTAGATCTGGTTGCAGATATTAATCACGACTTGGAGGTCTTAAGGCATTGATTTGATATGCATAACCTTGTAATCAGCGACAAAACCAAGGTCATGTTATTCAACATACCTACAATGGGTCTTCACTCTTCAGAGTTCTTATTCCACAGTGTAGATTGTGAGAATCTACGTTTTAGTAATGATACTTGTGAAATGGCCACTTGCTCTAGAACTTACACCGCTGATAGAGTATGCACATGCAAATGCTTCATTATTGAAATAGTCTCTGTTTTTAAATACTTTGAACTGTTTATTGATAATAAAATGAATTGGAGTTGCAATATTTCCCTCCTAAAAAACTATACTTTAATCTCTAAACAAATTATGTACCGTCTAAGGTCTGTTTGCTCTATAAACCTCCTGGAGACAGTGTACTATGCGTTAGTGCAATCAAAATTACAATACGGGCTGGTTTGTTGGGGAGGTACTTATGATAACAAGCTGCATCCTTTGATTGTTACTAAAAAACAAATTTTGAGAATTATTTGGGAAATGAGACGACGCGATTATAGCTTTCTGTTATTCAAAAAATCTAGAATTCTCCCACGCAAACATCTTTACTTCTATAAAGTCTTAAAACATTTTTTCATAAGAAGTTGTTACCTTTTGAATTTATATTCAACCGCTTACTCTCTGCGCAGTAATCACAGTGACTTGGCTACAGTTCCACACCATAGAACTGATGAATTTAAATTTGTTTACACCATCGTAGCACCCAGATTATTTAATAAGTTACCGTCTAACATTCGGATCATTAGAAATTCCATTACATTCAATAGAGAAATGAAAAAAATGGCTGTTTAACTTTGATCTCAATGATATCAATATCTTATTACGAGTGATAGTTTAGCACTAATATATTATACCTTTGGTATAATTATATTCTTTTGTTAATATCTAAATAACACTAATTAAAACTTATATATTAAGTCCTTATGACTCACTGCATTCGCCACTAGTTGTTTTTAACTACAGAATGCAACTTCACTTTATTTCAACTTATAAGTATGTACATGCCTTCTTGGAGACTTATGTATTAATATTTTTCAACATTTGATTTGAGAGACTTGTAATTTGGAAATTTAGAATATAGATTTGAATTGAAAAAAGCCATTTTCATGTGTACAAAAGGCTCTAATCACTGAAAGGATCACCAACATGGTGGAACAACGCTGGGCTATTAACGGCTGGCCAGATAACAATGATAGCTTTTCCAATTATTATGTCTCAGGAACTGTCAAAGTTACCAATGATATCCAGATGTCAAAATATTCAGTAAGGCCATTTCCATTTCATCATGCATCGTGTGATGCTTCCCGAATGTGTGGAAATTATTACAAAATATTATCGAAATTAAGGCTTAGTTCACGCAACGTGAATTTCGTCGTGAGATCGGTCGTCATCATGGCTTCAGTGTGCAGGCAATTCGTCGCACCGTGGAAAAGTTTGAGCGTGAGTACACTCTCTTGGATCTTAAGCCACCAACCAGACAGAGATCGGTGCGGAGCGAAGAAAACATAGCCGCCGTAGCGACCAATATCGAAGAAGACCTAGAAATGTCGATTCGACGCCTATCAGCTGAATTCGGCATCGCCAGAGAGTTAACCAGGCTTATTTTCCGGTTGGATTTGGGCCTACATCCGTATAAGATTGTGCTGACTCAAGGATTGAAGCCGGACGACTATAGGCAACGCCGTAAATTCGCTAATTGAGCGCTGGAAATGTTGGCCGGAGATCCGGATTTTGGCCAAAAAATCATCTTCTCGGACGAGGCCAATTTTTGGCAGCTATGTCAACAAGCAAAATTGCCATTATTGGAGCGATCACAATCCACAAGTATTCGACCAAGCATCAATGCATCCATAAAGACTTTCTGTTTTGTGCGGTTTATGGCACGGCGGCATCATCGAACCTTATTTCATTCGAAATGAGGAAGGGCACACCGTTACCGTCAATAGTCCTCAGTATAGAGCGATGTTAACCGATTTTCTGTGGCCACAGCTCGACAACATCGATATATCCGAGCTGTGGTTCCAACAAGACGGCGCTACTTGCCATACAAGCGACGCAACACTCGAAGTGGTGAAGGAGAAATTTGGCGAATTTAGCGAGAGTTCATCAATTGGCCGCCGCGATCATGCGACTTGACACCCCTCGATTATTTTATCTGGGACTACGTCAAATCCTTAGTCTACGCTAACAAGTCAACCACTTTGGACGAGCTCGAGGCCAACATTTGAGACCTATTGCTGTAATAACGTCGCATATATTGAACCTATTCATCAAAACGTGGACCGACTGCTTGAAACACTGCCAGCGAAGCCGAGGCGGCCATTTAAATGATGTGCTATTCAATACATAATGGCATGAATATACCTTCCAAATAAAGCTAGAATTTGATATCTCACACCGTTGTTATATATCTATGGCTTGCTTGGGATATTGAAAGAATCGAGACCATCTTAAACAGCTAAGTATAATAAGAATTCTGTCAGGATATTGACTTTTGCGAAAGCATACCAAAAGGCTAGGAATTACAGGCTCAGATGCACGGAGGTATTGTTATGATATCTGCATTGCCGAGGACATTACTTGCATATTATGTGAATTCCAAGGAATAGTTCGCACTAGAATGAAACGCTCAGGATGTAGGTAGTATAGACTACAAAAGCTCGTTAATTTTTGGAGGGAAATTAAATGTTTTCAGCATTAAGGTACTGCATTACGGTGGCCAAGGTGTAGTGGGCTCGCTTGTGACCCGAACTGTGCAGGTTCGAGCCCGAACAGGTAACAGCAACCACAGCAACTCGAGCATAAAAGAGAAACGAATAAAATCTAAGTTTCTCCAATACCTATACCAAAAGAAGTTCTGCCTGGTAGTACAATGGATCGAAAACTGATTCTGAATGCTCCGGGATTTGGAAATTTCTTTTTAATAAAAAAAGAAAAAAAAAGTACTGGATTCGCACTTTAATTAGATGTTTCCACCAGTGATCTGTGTAAGATCTACTTTACGGACATACTTAACCTAACCTAGATTATCCTTGTTTTGAAGTATCTACGAGTTGTTATTGAAATGCATCCAGTTTAATTAAAAATAATTTGTTTACGTGGCAAGATCCCATGGGGTGACTTGATCCACTGACTTCTAATTCAAGAACTACCAACAGATTTGGTTTATAAGTCCAGTCTAGTTTGCAGATGGTCCTTTCTAAGATCGAACGGAGTGAGGGGGGTAAAATACAGTTAAAAGTTATCAAATATAATGATGAGGAATCAATAGAAAAATTTTGATTAAATTTGGCTGTTGGTTGGAATATTGTTTATATTTATAAATGGTATTTACAATATTATTTTTTAATCTTTTCCCTGACTAAAGAAGGTGTGGTCATGTCACCCAAATTGTTGGTTCATCTGTCTCAACTATAAGGGAACTTGTGCCAACTTTATAATGAATTAAAAAGGATTTCGAATTATACCATACAAAGTACAGTTGTACATAACGATACATCACAAGCAGAGCCAAAGCTGCTCTCAGTTTTGTGAAAAAAAGTCTAACCAGTACCCAAACTTGCATTACAAAGTCCCTTTATTTCACTTTCGTTAGGCCTGTAATTGGGTACGTTAGCCCATTATGGTCACCGTTTCTTTAAATCCACACCCAGCGAATCGAAGATGTGCAGTGAGGGTTCAATCTTCTTTGTCTTCCTTGTGAACATCGCTTAAAATTAATTAATTTCCAGTCGTTGATGTACCCGTGTCCAAAGTGTTGACTGAACCACCATCTCAAGTGAAAAGGAAATAAAGTGTACGACTGGGTCGCATGTTCGTGCACCTGTATACATACATCATCATCAAGTCATAAATACTGGTACACGCATTTTTGGTGATAAAGACAAAACGAAGAAGTATTTTTTTCCTGTAAAACTTTAATTGACTATTTAGGAAACAATATTTAAACAATTTATTTGAAATGGCCACCATTTGCATTTGCAGGCCATGTGTCGCTCTGCTCACTCATCGATCGAAGAATTCGCCTAGTCCATTCGAAGACTGTCCACTGCACGGATAAGTGCGCTCTTCAAGGACGCAATATTTGTGTGTCGAGTAGAACAAGCCATCGCCTCTAAAATAGACCACAGCTTATAATCCAATGGACTGCCTGAAGGCCATTCGTCTACTGGTTGTTTGAGAACAATTGTTGGCTAAATACCTTCACATGATGTTCTGGACGGTGCGCATCCAGAACATCCGTTTGGTAGATTTTTTCCGACAAAAATGGAGGTCTGTAACGCCTTCGTCGCCAAACCATCACAGATGCTCGCGGAATGAGTTCTAATGTTTATTTGGAAATATTTATGAAACAACTACGTATGTACATATGTTGTTTAATTTTTTATTTTTTTTGTCGGTGCGGGTACACACTATTGGAGCACTCATACTCAAGAACAGGTCCATTTTACAACCAGGCAGATGACCCCATTTAAATCTGTTTTTTTTTTTTTTTCGTTTTTCGTATTTTTTTCAAAAAAGGACGAGTAGACGCTTCATTGGTGAAGAGCTTAGGTCATCAGCACCGAAGATCCGCCACCTGATCCGAGCAATGACAGGACAATCACATAGGATGTATTGCGCAGTGTCATCGCCTTCTCCACAGGAGTTGCAGACAGGGGTAGCGCTCAAACCTAGCATATGGAAGTGGTTGGCAAAGGCAAAGCGACCCGTAAGAACACCAGTAAGTCGTATGCAGTCTTTTCTACTAAGAGATAGCAAGACAGCCGCAGATTTCTTACAGATGATCATTCCTTTAGTTTGCCTGCATCCTGGAGAGTCATGCCACCGTCAATTGTGTTCATTGAAACCCCAATCTTCAATGGATGCCCTAACCGAGGACGCTTGCAAACCCACCGTGGGTTTAGGTCCAGAGAAGTTCTCTTCTGAGCCTTGTTTAGCAAGCTCTTCAGAGATCTCGTTTCCTGTTATCGCTTTGTGCCCTGGGACCCGAACAAGATTCAGTGAGTTCAGCCTTCCGACCGAATTCAAGGATGTTTTGCATTCTCGAACTATTTTGGAAGTGGTTGAATGATTGAGCAAGGTTTTAAGCGCAGCCTTACTGTCACTACAGACGCAGATATTTAGCCCCTTCCACCTGTTCTTCATAATATAGTCCGCATCCATTAGGATAGCATATATTTCTGCCTGGAAAACAGATCTGTGTTATCTTAATGAGAAGTGAAGCCTAATGTTGTCGCATTCCACGAATACACCAGCACAAGACCCTTGTCCAGTTTTAGAACCGTCCGTGAAAATGTGACTACATTCCTTTCCTGGTTCAGACTCTGGCCAAAGCCAGTCCTGAACACGGGGAAAGTTAACTTCAAATTTGCGCCGCAGCTGTAATTCAGGTGCCATTACAGCAGACGGCAGATGGCTCTGAGTGTACAGCACATGATATAAATATCAAGGGGAGGAGGTTCTTCAAAGCGTCCAAAGCAGAACCAGGCGTACTGGGAAAGCTTCCAAGCAGCCGAGACAGACCGTTCTTTGGAGTTTTCCGAGTAGATCCAAAAGACTTTCCTTGGCGACAAACCCCATGCCTTGCCGAAAACACCTTTTCATTGCCAGAACACTGACAGAGGTTTCGAAGTTTTCAGCTCGACATGCTTCGTCCAAAGAAGTTTGCTATCTAAGATTACTCCTAAATATTTGACTTCCTTGGAGAGTTGGATAGTGACGCCTTTTGACACTGGCTGAGTCAGACTAGTCAATTTCCCCGTTCTCGTAAAGAGAACCACCTCGGTTTTGAGAGGATTAACTGAAAGCCCATTCCCAGCGCACCAATCGTCCATTACGTCTAGGGCCATCTGCACCTTAAAGCAGACAGTCGCTAGGCAAGATCCGACAGACAGAACGGCGACATCATCTGCATATATGTACTTGAGCGTAGACGTTAGAACTATTGAGTGTGTTCAACAGGGAGTCAACCAGCATGCACCAAAGTAGTGGAGATAGAACACCGCCTTGTGGGCAGCCCCTATTTACACTTGCCTAACACACCAGCCACAATCTGCATCTACAGTCAATGTTCTGTTCACCAGCATTGCTTTGATCCACAACACTAGTGATTCTTCTAAGCTGTGATTTCTGGCCGAGCTGCACATACTGTCAAAAGTCGCATTGTCAAAGGCACCCTCAATGTCTATGAAAATGCCTACGCGTCCTCTTTCCTGTCATCCGCACATTTGTGTTGTTTAATTTCAAATCACGCAGATTTAAAATTTAAACAATATCGTTAAAAAGTTATTTTTTTTTTAGAAAGTGTCAATATTTTCCAAAGCTTGGTACACCATAATCTTGTACATAATCGACCGAATCATAGCCAATTCTCCGAAACTGGTTAGTAAGCAAATTAGACTTTAGAGGTTTTTTTTTTTTAAAAACAGAAAACTCAAATATCAAATTTGATCAAAATCAACCATTAATTTTGGGGTTCAAATGAAAATTCCGATTTCGCCTCGAATTGTGAACCCACTGACCCCAGATATGAAGTTTAAACAAAATCTGTCCAGACAAACAGACAGACAGAATCCAGAGACCAACTTTTGGAGTTTCTTTTCACAGTAATGTAAAATTTTGATCAAAATCTCGAAACCGACAATTTTCAGGAAACCAATACTTGCCCTTATAGGTGACAGGAAAAAAGAAAATAAATATATCAATAGCCCTGTACATATTGTAAATTAAACGGAATACAGTGTGATAAAATAAAATTCAGTGCAAACAAAAAAAAAAAAATTCGATCAAACTTAACAATACCACCTACGAGTTCAAGCACACAAAAAATCGATAAAAAAAAATAAATACCATCAAAGAAAGAACCTACAACTCTGTGCTCCATCTGACGTCCCACAACTCGCCCACGCATAAATGCAAGCATTTGTTGGCATTGCTGTTACATCGTGCATGTACGAGTAGTTTCCTTTGTTTTAATTTTTTGAATGCCCTTTAATTTTTAATTGACATATTTGCATACGTGTAAACTCTGCTCTGAAGGCTCACCACTGGTAGCAGACTTTTCACAGAATTTCGATATTATAAGTTTCAGTGTATTTATTCTTTCGTTGATTCGTGAAATTTTTGTATATTGTGTCAAAATGGAAATATTTGAGGTCGTTTATTCAAACACAAGCCAGCTGTGAGGGTAAATAGTGAAACCTTGTTGCGCAATGAAACTGATCCCTGTGCATCTGCCATAGCAGACGACCCCTTCTTCCAATTCTTCTGGGTCAAATTTAATCCTTGATAAAAGCCTTCAACTAGTATACTTTTGACGGAAATCGTTGTTACGGATGATTTCAATATGTACAGTTGACTTTTACACTCTGGACCAATAACACTTTAAAGTTGTTATACAGAGGTCTTCGCTGAGCTCAACAACCCCACACAGCTAGCAGACAAAGCGACAGGCATTTCTGATATTGGGAGTACACCATATCTCTGATTACTATCTCTTCCGGATAAATATTCTGTCACAGTTTCTGCTGGACTTGAAAGGCCGAATCATTACCTGGTGTCAGCTAAATTCTCGTACACACATCTGCATTCAATCAGGAAGAAATACCCCAGGAAGAATAATATGGTAATACGAGAATGTCGATTTAATTCAAGTCTTCTAATTGGCCTCCTTTTGATTGTAGCGAATCCTTCCAATGCCGCTCATCATGACCAATTAGCACTTTATGGGATCTCGGATCATGGTCTCATTTTCTGCACATATGCCATAGACTTTCCCATTCGTCAATAGCTTCTCGAATGTTGACCTCGAACTCATCCAAAGTGGTAGCATAGACTAAGGACGTGATGTAGCCCCAGAGAAAATAATCGAGGGGTGTCATGTCGCATAATCGCGGTGGCCAATTGATGAACGCTCGCCGTGAGATGACCCAGTCGCCAAATTTTTCCTTCACCACTTCGAACGTTGCGTTGCTTTTATGGCATGTAGTGCCGTCTTGTTGGAACAACAGCTCGGATATAACGATCTTGTCGAGCTCTGGCTACAAAAAGTCGGTTAACATCGCTCTATACCAAGGACCATTGACGGTAAAAGAGTCTCCTTCCTCATTTAGAAAGAAATAAGGTCCAATAATGCCGCCGTGCCATAAACCGCACCAAACAGTCAACCTTTGTGGATGCACTGATGCTTGGTCGAACACTTGTGGATTGTGGTCACTCCAATAACGGCAATTTTGCTTGTTGACATAGCCTCTAAGCCAAGAAGGGGCCTCGTCCAAGAAGATGATTTTTTGGCCAAAATCCGGATCTCTGGCCAACATTTCCAGCACGCAGTTTGCGAACTCACGGCATTGTCTATGGTCGTCCGGCTCCAATTCTTGCATCAGCACAATCTTGTACGGATGTAGTCCCAAATCCAACCGCAAAATAAGCCTGGTTTACTTCAAATGCGCTCCAAGAAGATTTAATCGAATCTGTTTTGCGGCTATCCGGAGAAAGGAAGCCGCCTTTGAGTTATGGCGTTGAACACCACCTGAGGAAAACCTTAATCATGACGGCTAAATCGAGATCAAAAAGTGAGACAAAAAATACTGCAGTGTCCTAAAAGCAGTAAATCGTTTTTATCTTTCGTGAAAACAGTAAAAGCTTCTGCCTCATCGACCATTACGGCTCTTATGTACAATGAAAATGGACGACTTTAAAGAGGAAGGAAATCTACCTTAGCAGATAGCCCTCCCTATCCTATCCGCCCATAGGTTTCCGGACAATACATTCTTTCAACTCTCGAGACAATTGACAAGAACTTGTGAAGCTTCCATGCAGCAGAAAATAGCAAACTTGCATCGGCCCCCAGTATGCTGGTGGAATAATGAGATCGCCAGACTGCGCGCAATTTTGCCAGAGGGCGCTCCGATTATACCAGCGTTCCGGGGAACACAGCAGCCATGGTGAATTCTACGACAGATTTATAATTGCCCGAAAAAAATTTAAAAGCTGCAATTAAAACCAGTAAAAGGAGAAGCTTCGAAGAAACGATCAAAACCCATGGGGAAAGCCTACCAAGTGGTTATGATAAAGTTGAAGGGTGGCAGAAAACCCTCGTCCACGTCCTCAGTGTTTCTCGAAAACGTGGTCTCTATGCTTTTTTCACAACAGCAGGGAATAAAGGAGCAAACAAAGAGGAGAACCACGACGGGGGCATTACCTCTCGTCACAGCAGCAGAAGTCCTACAAGTCTGTAAAAACATCAAGGATCAAAAAAGCAACTGATGTTGATGGAATCCCAAACATTGCATTAAAAGCAGCAATTAATTGGCGCCCACACATCTTTACAGACGCATATAATGCCTGCCTCAAGGAAGGAGTATCCTCGATCAATAGAAGAAGCAAAGACTTGTCCTCTTACCAAAAGGTAATAAACCACCGCAGGATCCCTCATCGTATAGGCCTCTATGTATGCTGGACATCTTGGGCAAAATACTGGAGCGCATAATAAGTGACAGATTGGAAAGCGCGATCGATGAGGCGGGAGGCCTCGCAGACTGCAAGTATGTCTTCCGTAAGGCACGCTCTACGATTGATGCCATCGACGAAATCTTAAATACAGCGAAAAAGCCATTGAAGGAAGACATTGGAATGGCGGAAGTAAACAGTACTGCGCAATCATGACGCTGGATGTTAAAAACGCCTTCAATACCGCAAACTGGACTAATATTATATGCGAACACTTACCGCCAAGAGAGTACCAAACTACCTGCTGAAAATAATGGCGGACTATTATAGAAATAGAATACTGTACTATTGCACCAACGTAGGAATGAGGCAGTATAAACATCACAGGCGATGTCTCCCAAAGCTCCGTACTAGTTCCACTACTGTGGAATCTAATTTACGATGACGTCCTCAGATTTCGAATCCCTAGGTCCTCGAACATAATTGTCTTCGCAGACGACATAACGATCGTTGTAGTAACCAAATTTCTTGAGGAGTTGGAGCACGACTGTAATGAAGCCATCGGGATGGTACAGGACTGGCTAGAAAAGATTGGACCTAAAACTAGCAGAGGAAAAGACCGAAGTATTGCTCATCAGCAACGGACGAGTTATGGAGACTATAAGAGTAACCGTGGGCGATCACGTTGTAGTTTCCAAACCAGAGCTGAAGTACTATAGATCCTCGTTAAAAAAATCCGAACGGAGATATCGTGCCAACAGGACAATGGTGTCAACAGCGACGAGTCGAAGTGACAACGGAGTAGCGCCATGAACAAGCCTCGAAGAATGACAAGAAAGATGGAACTTTTCTGACAAAGGCAGATGGACGCAGAGATTGATTCCCAATACAGGAAGCATGGAGAGCTGAACTTCTATCTGACGCAAATGCTTACTGGTCATGGATGTTGCAAAGCCTACCTCCACAGATTTGGACATAAAGCCAACCCTTATTGCCCAACGTCCACGGAAGCAGTTGAGGATGCAGAACACATCATGTTCCACTGTGCACGATATCACGAAGAACGTAACTTGCTGGTGAATAGACTGGGTGTGTAGTTAACACCAGAGAACACCACCAGACAGATGACGAGCACGCAAGAAGCTTGGGAGGCAGTAAGCTAAACTGTGGCTACCATCATGGAAGAATAACAAAGACAGGAGCCACAGCGAAACATTGCGCAGACGGCTGGCAACACCAACGAGCCGAGTATGTGAGGTTGAAGTTTGTGAAGTGAATAGTTTCCAGTGTTATTGATCTCCAGGCTACTTGAAGGATCTTCCAAAGCTTGCCTTTCGATGTTGGACACTGTCTTCGCAAATCTCTATTAAGTTTGTCCCAAAGCAGCTCTACTGAGTTCATGTGGGGTGATTGGGCAGGCCATTTCATATTTTTCAGTATTCCTTCTTGTTCTTCTTTGAAGAATGTTTCGGGACATTATCTTGCATTAACGCGAATCCTAACAGGATTTGAAAGAATTTCATTCATTTAAGTCCTGCACAGATAGATAAACATATATTTGTGGAAAAAATGATTTGTCCGGAAACTTATGGACGGCAGTGTATACTGAATATTGTTCAGTGAACAGAGTCGATCTTTGTTTAGGACAAATATATTTTCGAACCCGTACAGTAGCCCGAGTCCTTAAAAATCTCAATTGTAAGAAATCTTTAGGTTCAGATGGGATTCCCCATTTAAATTATTTGTTAAACGATTTTTCGCTTTTACCACATGCCTGAGTTTACTCGATTGTATTCAGTGTAGATTGATCGGATATCAGTATATTCCGTGAAATTTAGAAGATCGATTTTTAACCACTCCACACGAATTTGGAATATTTTCTATTTATCATAATCTGTTTCAAAATTAAAGTGCATCGTCACCTCACTGTCTTTCTTTTCCTCTCTAATTTTTGGTTTCCCTTTTCATTTTTCCATCACTGGGTGAATAAACTTTAAAGGACATAGTCCCAAGTGCTGCAGAACATAAATGAAAAAGCTATTCGATGGGAACATCGATTTCTGTGTACTGCTGCAAATGTTACCAATCATCGTAATTTCAGCTCAGGTTTCGTCTCGTGGCTGACCGCACCCACTACGAATCAATGTCTAGAATGTTGTGTAATACCTGACTTGGCAATATATCTTTTAGCAATATGCTGGACCTTTCTGCTAAAGCAGAAGTGAAATACTAAGTAAATCTAAAAAAAGATAAAACAATTTTACAGGATATATTTATTTAATGCAAGGTTATTTACGAGTAAGATTAACTTTTCAAAGCACAACTGACCTTGTCGTGAGACGATTGCAAAAGCATATTCATGAGAAGGCAAATAAAAAAATCAGTGCATGAGTCCATTACATTGCTATTCACGAATAGCAATTAGCCACGTTACATTGTGAATACGCAGGGGATTTTTTAAGTTCGCCGAATAGAGGTGAAGGTAGAAGGGGGTGGGGTTAAAACAATTTCTTTTTTGTTGTTGTTAGGTAATCCTTTTAAGGTGTAAGTGTGAAGTTTCATGTTGATTTACCAACAGTAGTCAAAGAAATAAGTTAAAGTCTGTGGTAATTTTAAAAATGTAAAATATAGAATTCCGCGCAGTAATTGAATTCCTCACAAAACAAGGAAAAAGTGTGGAAAATATACTAAATGAAATACGGAACTTCTTGCCTTGGTAAAACCATGGTCGGGCTTATTTAAACATCACATGAAATGGTTCTAAAAGTCGAATCGTGAAAGATAGTCAACTCAAACTATGAAAAATTGCAGAAAGGTTCAAAATATCAGAAACAACGAGTTTCAAAATTCTGCACGATCATCTTGGAACGTCAAAAATTAGCTTACTGTGAAATATTAAAAGCAGTTTTCGAAGCTGTGTGACGACAATCCACCAGAAGTTACCAACAAAATTGTTACTGAAGATGAGATTCATTATTTTGACTCTGAGTCAAAGCAGGAGTCCATGCAGTGGCATATAAGGGCTGATCCAACCATGCGAACATCGTCATTGCCGATAGACGAGGCACGTCTCACTTGTTCGTGTTGAAAGATGATCTTCTCTGCATCTTCGATTCACTTAAGAATAAAAAGTCGGCGGGAGTGGATGGTATTCCAAAAGTCGTATTGATCTACCTCTAAAGGCTGTAAATATTTTCGCCACGCTGTTTAACAATGCGCATTGGAAAATAGCGGTGGTACACCCTATCCCTGCTAATATTCGGTCAACTAGTTTGCTTCCGAATGTTAGCAAAGTCTTTAAGAAAGTTGTCAATAGAGCCCTGTTGTAGTGGATCGAGGACAATGACGTCATTCCGGACAACCAGTTTAGTTTCAGGGCGGGGCATGACACTATTCATGCCGCATCGAAACTAATATCCGACATACAGTGGAACAAATGCAAGAACCAATGCACGGGTGCTTGCCCAGTTGACTTTGAAAAGGCCTTGGACACTGTATGGTTAGAGGTTCTTTTCAATAAGTTGACTATACTGGGTATGCACAAACCCTTGCTATATGTCTTCTTCTTCTTACGGCGAAGTTATGATCCGGAGTAGAAGGATCACAACCTTCCCACTTTACTGCATCCCTACTGGTCCGCTTGTGGGGTTTGCCGGTTTGACCTCAGAAAGTACCGACAGGCTTCCCGGTTTCGGATCACTTCGTCACTGAGGCCAATCAAATGCTGGTGTTTTTGCATTTGTGTGATCCAGTTGTTTTTTGGTCTGCCTTTTTTGCGCGATTGCGTGGGAACGTTGATTGATATTGCCTTTTTGACGGGGTTCGAAGGATCTCTCCTTTGAACATAACAATACCAACTGATCCGGTCGTGCTCTATCTTGCTTGTGAGGGGTTCTTTTACATGAAGGCTTCCTCGAATCTTTGAACTTTTTATTCTATCAATCTTCGTTACTCCTTCTGTCATGCGAAGCATCTTCATCTCAGCTGCCGTTAATTTGCCCTCATACTTTTTGTACATTGTCCAGTATTGTGAACCGTATGTGAGCGCCGGACGTACAACTGCGGTGTAGAGTCTTCCTTTAAGCTTAGGGGGCATTTTTCGATCACAGAAGATAGCGGAGTTTTCCCGCCACTACATCCACCCTACGCTTACGCGATGGTTGATGTCATCATCACAAGTTGCTTCTCTATTGATCATAGATCCCAGATATTTGAACTTTTCACACTTGGGAAGCACTTTTCCATTCAAGTAAATGTCTGGAATAGGCCGGTGTGGATCAGAGAATGGGCAGCACAGATACTCTGTCTTTTTCGAAACCCTTGCTATATGTAATTTACAATATGCTTATGGGAAAGAAGTTCGTTGTCAAATGTGGCAACGTGATTTCGAGCAGAGTCTTCGACATTAAAAACGGTTTACAGCAGGGGGCGGTGAATTCGCTGATACTGTTTAACATCTACACGAATGATCTGGTGAGTTCACTCAAACACGCTATAACGTATGCTGACGATTTAGTGGCATACAGATCAGGTCCTAAAATCGAAGTCATCATCATGCTTTTGCAGCGTGACTTCGATCAAATTAAGGTATATTGCGACGACTGAAAGCTGAAAATCAACTTTCAGAAGTCGGAACTCCATTGGCTGGTGCTTCTAGGGATACCAGAAAAAACTGGAAAAAATTGGCCATTATTGGACAAAACGGATAGCCATTGGCGGTGAGAAGCGTAGTTAGATATCTTGGTATCTGGCTCGACCAGTATCTATATTTTGATAAACATCTGGATAATTGTCTTGCCGGGGCGAAAAGGGCTTTTGCTCTGACAAGGCAACGGTCAACTTGCCTCCAGAGTGAAGGTCATATGCTACGTAGCCCTGATAAGGCCAATCATCGCTTATGGTTGTCCATTGTGGTTCAATATAGCCCCTAGTTATATAGAAAAGATTCGGGTTTTGGAGAGATAATGTCTTTGGACTGTCTCCGGTTGTTCCGAACACCTGAATCCAACTATATAAAATACTATCCCAATAAGGCCCTATAAGATGGGGCACAATTGAACAGGATTGACAATTGGCTAATTAAAGTGATTCAAAGGCACGGCCAGCGACAATAGCCTGATCTTTGGGGCTTATTACCCCAATGAAATGTACCCCGAGAGTACGCTCCGGTCTGGCTTCATACCGCCGGAGACATTTATCCATATCGATGCAAAAGGGCTGAGAGATAGGCCGGGCTCACCAACATGAAATGGTGCTTCCGAGAGATGACTGAAGCCGCTTGGCCTCGGTCAGCTCCCGGCGGCGCATGTGCACCATGTTGGCGACTGCCACCCTTAGGTAGGTTAAGTAGCGTAGGCAGCTTGTAAGAGTTTTTTTTAAAACAAAAATAAAGATACAAAGTTTTTTTCTATTTTACAATTTATATTTTCTTGGTAAATAATAATATGTAAGATTAGTTCATAGAATAGTTTTTAGGCTGAAAGGCATATGGATATAGTTAAGTTTAGAGCGCCCGCAGGGGGACCAGTAAGCTAGCATAAGAAACCTGTTAAATTTTAAGTTTAATAAAGATAATAAAAGAAAAATTAATCAAAAAAATAGGGCTGATCCAACATGGCAACAGCATTTTGGGACTCACAAAGATTCCTGTTAGTAGATTATAGACCCAAATGGCACCAGCATCACAGGAGAATATTACGCCAATGTTAAAAGATGTTTAAGAAAATATATTAAAGTAAAAATGATACATCACAACGCACCTGTTCATAAGGCTCAAATTGCCATGACTGCTATGAAGCCATTATAACAACTTCGGCGGTCCATTCAAGCAGCCATCGGGAGTCCCTCAAGGCAGTCATCCTAGCTATAAACGATGCTGAATGTGTCATCAGGGGCTCTAATCTATCCGTTTTCGCTGATGACATGAAAATCATTAAACACATATCATCTACTGCAGACTTGAATAGGTTCTCCATCTGGTGTCAAACAAATTTCTTAGAACTGAATATTAACAAATGTGACTCTATTACTATAATATTTATCCAACTTTTTTTTTGTTTCCTTCGCCGTTTTGCCTCTCAAAAAATAATGTTTTATGAGAGAACGAAAATCGTTTTTGTCCATACTCAACATGATGCCAAACACGTGAACAACAATCAGCTGTCAAAACAAAACTAAAGACAGTATCGCACTGAAATTTTGCATGTCTGCCTAAATATGAATGGACTTCAAGGCACCATAACCTTTTTTGCAGTAGCAGCGCATTCGGGCGGTCAAGGAGGTTACTTTTCACCCCACCTAGTACTTAATCCCCTAAACTTTTTCCATTATCTTTAATAGTCTACTTCATTCGTAATGAACTCGTACCCTCAGCGATTTCAGACGGGTGTCATCTGTGATAGTGAACTCAACTTTCGTCCTCATATTAATAGCTCTATAAGCAGGGCCAACTCAGCACTTGGTTTTGTGAAACTCTGGTCTAAGGAATTTTCGGATTCTCATGTTTTCGAATTCGCAGCGACAGCCAATTTGACAGCTGACAGCTGATTTGTGCTCAGTTCGCGAAACTTACCATGCGCTATTTTACAACATAATCATCAATCCGAGCAAACAATTCGGTCGTTTTCACACCACGCATATTCTAATTGATAATACGCATCCACAGAGATGTCGTACAGTGCGTCAGGAGGATCCCAATAAATCGATTTCAGATGGTGCACAGCAATTGGAGCTTGTCTATCCTCTTTATGGAAGATTTTGCGGATGATCTTGGCTTATGAGCTTACAAGGTCCAGCTGGTGCAAGAATTGAAGCCGCTTGACCATCGTGTGCGTCATACATTCGAGGAATGGGCCCTCATTTTCATCACAAAATTTTGTTCAATGATGAGGAATTATTTTTGGTTGAAAGGCTACGTTAACAAGCAAAATTGCCGCATTTGGAGTGGAGAAAATCCACAAGCCATTATTAAGACTGCTTTATGGGCTGGTGGAATCACTGGCCAATATTTCTTCAAAAGTGATGCTGGTCAGAAGGTTACTGTCAATGGAGAGCGCTATAGATCCATGATTACTGACTTTTTCGTTCCCCAATTGAATGGCATTAATGTGAAAGAGTAATGGTTTTAACAAGACGGTGATCATGCCACACCGTGCCACAATCACTTTATTGAAGGAAACATTCGATGAACCCATAATTTCGCATAATGGACCTATGAATCGGCCTCCAAGATTGTATGGATTAATTCCTCTGGGGATATGTGAAGTCGCTAGTCTACGCCTATAAACTAGAGACAATGGACGACTTGGAAGCCAACATTCGCCGCATTATTGTCAATATACGGATGTGTAATCTTCATAGATACTAATAGCCCGAGTGCTACTAGCATGCACGATTCGCAAACCTGAGTAATCGATGCCAGGAATACGCCTACGTACTAAAAACACACCCTACACTCTTCAACCACTCTCCCCGCGGGACTGCCGTTAGGTATTACTTCGCGGGGCTGGTTAGCAGTTTATGCTATGTTTCTTGTGTCAGCTTCTTCCGCTGCTTCAGTTGCTCTTCTTAGCTTTTCTATTCTCCGCAGCTCTTTTTGTAGAGTTGTTACGAAGGAACATATTGCCATCCAATTCTCTTCCGACCGTAACATATGGTCGAGGAGTAATGACGGACTTGGCAGAGAAATTCTCCATGCCGTGAAACGTGTGCAGTAAAACACTGCGTGCTCCGTATCTTCGTCTTCACCTGGGCATTCCGGGCAGGATGGTGAGTTTTCGTGTAGACATTTTGCCCGAAGTTCGCCTATATCCTCGTTCCACCAGTAACACGGTGATGCCTTCCTGGTGTTTGCTCTCCTAGGCATTGATGCGTCGCACGCTGTGGTGATGGTGCCTGTGAGGTGGTGCGCGAGGGTCTCCGCTATTCCGCTTGGAGTTTGATCACCGTTCAACATCTCTTCGAATGCATCCTTATCGAAAGATCTGTCGTTCCATTTTGGGCCAGTAAGTTTTGGGGCCCTTTTATTTCCAGTATTATCACCTGATGGTCGCTGTGTGAATATTCCTCACTGACCCTCCACTTTATGGTTTTCGGGATGGAGTTGCTCGCAAAGGTGATGTCAATGATGTAGCCTACTCCAGCCTTCCGGTAAGTATTTGCCCGGCCCTTATTAGCATTGCCTATCGCTAGGGGAGAGAATGTTTCCAATAAGACCTGTCCTCTGGTGTTGGTGAGCCTGCTGCCCCATTCTGTGGCCAACGCGTTGAAGTCTCCTCCTATAACCACTGGGGCTCTCTGGAACGTATCCGCGGTTAGATTATCCAGCATTAGTTGGTACTCGCTGGCCGTCAAACTGGGTCGGGCATAGCAGCTATAAAAATAGATCCCATTTATTTTCGCCTGCACCAAGCCTTCTGTTTGGTCGTTTGTTTCTTGAAAGGCATAGCGTCCATACGACCATATCGCCGCCTGTTTTGCCTTATCGCAGATCCAATTGTTGTTCTCTTCGGGACATTTATATGGTTCACTGATCATAATAACGTCAGCGATTTCGTCCTTGGCCGTTTGTGCTAGGATGTCCTGGGCTATTCTACAGTGATTAAGATTTATCTTTAGAATCTTCATGGTATTTTGCTTGTAATAGCTCTCCGAAATACTGGACATTTGCTGCTACCGGCTACATACTGCGCGGCGTCCGGGTGGTCTTTCTTGCAGAACATGGAGGATGGATCCTTGTTGCAATTCTTCTCTATTTGGCTTTCCGCTCCACATCTCCTACATAGTTTGGAGCGGTTTTCTTCGCTTTTGCATTGCCAGGCTAGATGACCAAACTCTAAACATTTGAAGCACTTTTTAAGGAGGGTTCGTCCGCGCATGCAACAGTTAACCCAGCCGATTTTAATCCTTCCTGCTTCTAACAGCTTTCTTACGTCTTCTACGGGAAAGCTGATCGTTGCTGTTTGGGTTCCTCCGTACGCCCTCCGCTGGGACAAGATATCTGCCGGTGAAACTTTCACTCCAAACTAGGCATCGATTGCATTGATTACGTCGTCTATAGTAGTGACCTCATCGATGTCTTTGACCTCAAGGTTGGTGCGATGCGTAAGCGAACTTTCATTCGCTTGCTCTGCTAGAGCTTCACTAATGACGCCTTTAAATTAGTTTGTCTTATTTCCCGTCTCCTTGAATTGTATAAGGAGGTCTCCCTTCTGTGTCCTCCTTATTTTAGTTACCGCCTTTCCCACTGTTTCCAGTTTGGGATCTGCCTTCACCTTGCGTAGTATCTCCGCGTATGAGAGGGTCCCTATCGCTTTAATGACGATAGCGTCAGGTCTAGGTCTTTTGACCTCTTGTTGCTTCTTTTTGGTGGTATTTATCCATTCTTCTTCTCCTGTCGCTTGCTTCTTATTTGTGGATGTAACTTTTTTCTTTGGTTCTCTACGCCTGTGGTCTCATCCTTCTCCTTGGTGTTTATCAATGGAATGTGTAAATATACATATATGTACGTATGTATATTCGTTGACATTCTCTACAATTTGTCCGTACGTTATATAATGACACGCCCACTTTTAATGGGCGTTTGCTTTCGCAAAACTATTTACTATAGTTTTTAACTGCTTCACCTGCTTAATTTTCAAAGAAATGTGATCCTTTCGGACGATATACCGCACCAAACAGTGCACTTAAGTGGGTGTAATTGTTACTGTGAATTGCTCTTGGATTTTCCGTTGCCCATATCATGCAGTTTTGCTTTTTAAGGAAGCCATTTAATTGGAAATAGGCTTCACCCCCATTATAATATTGTGGATGAAATTTTGCTCTGCTTTTGGCCGCAATGAAATGGCATAATTAATCCGTCCGTCGTCTTCAATTCTTGCACAAGCTGGACTTTATATGGGAGCAGGTATGTACAAGGTGGTTAAAATCCTCTGACCGTACCTCCGCGGTAACCCGAGTTGAGCCGAACGTCTCCTTGTTGATGTGTCCGGCGTGGTCTTCCGGTTTCTTACTGACTCTTCTTGCTGAAAACGTGCAACCAGACAATTTATTGCTGGCACTGTGGGTGCAATACACACTTTAAAATATTGACGGTATGCACCCTGCGTCAAAACCGTTGGTTTTCAAAATAAAATTCGATGATTATTGTTTATTGTTCTGTTGTTTTTCGTTCCGTATTAAATTCTCCAAGTTTTTTTTGGCAAAAATCTGAATAAAAAAAAATAAAATAAAAAAAAATATTGAAATAAAAAAGTTACAACAAATTTAAACCATAAAGATTATTTTGTGCCGCCCTGTATCTATCAAAATACTTCAAAAAAATGTCTTTCTCAACATAAAAGTTTCATAAAAATCGGTGAGCAAGCCCCTTTTCTTAATAATTACACTATTCCATGGGGTATATGTGTTATATATGATCAGGATCGAAAGTAATTGCGATCTAACCATATCCGAACGTCTGTATGTCTGTCTGTCTGTATGTTATCAATCTTTGGGTCTTCAATCTTCAGAATCCTAAGCAATACAAGTGTAAATATCAGAAGAAGTTTCTGGTGAGGCGAAATATTTCTTCTAGAGAAGGTTGGTTTTGCCAAACTCCCTGGCCAACCCATGCGACACTATTTTCCACAACTCAGTGGAACTATAGTTTTGCAGACGCACCATGAATTCAGTCTATTGAGTTTTGCTATAATTCTTCTTTCCTCATTGTAAATTTAATTAATTCGAACCACTGAGCAGTTCCACTGTTACCATGAAAAAAGACTCCCTACCGGCATACGACTTAACAATAGCCAACCGAAGGGAATACCCAACAGCGGCTTCCCAGGGTGGTTCCGCGTTAGTGCCGCCACTAAAACAACGCCTCTAGCCTTGTCTGAGGTGATAATTACTCGGTTACTCCATTATGCTACCACTCGTAACAATAGAGTACACGTGTGCCTCTCTGGCCCATTGTGTGTGCATGTATTTGTTTTGCTGAAGGACACTTTCACCGTAAACAATAACACCAAACCTTTCCGCTTCGCGTATTGTGAGTCATCTCGTAATGAGTTCTGGATGACATCTCATTTTAATATCACTACCGTCTGTTCCCATTTTGTGCAGAATGAGATAGATGGGTTGTCTTCAGGACCGCCCCATTCATTCGGAAACGTATTACTCAATAAGAAAGTTAATAAAGAAATCCGTAAAATATCAAACGTAACCGCATTGTAACCGCAGATGACGATAACCTTTCGATACACCCACACCGCTGTGACCTTCACTGGCGATAAATCTCATCCGGAATCTCATGGAAGAAATAGCTGGTAGAAAGGAGAAGCATCAGGAGTCGTAAATAACCGCCCTGCAATTACATTATCCTTGAACATAGGTATGTACAGAACAAAGCGTCTCAGGGATAGGGAGCATGCGGCAGGGCGAATGGCCATAAACGATCCGCTGCCAAAGCCATTATCCTCTTTCTATGGGCGACATTATTAAGAAAAAAGGATAACAAATCTCAATTTGAAAGCGTTTACGTATCGCGTGTGTGCGTCATAATTCCCCGGGCCAGAACAAACTCATATGTCAGGCAATAAAAATTGTTTCCACTGATATCAGAGTAAATCATCTCCTTCGTTGTTGTCGTCGCCCTTTATGTTTTTTTTTTTTTTTTTTTTCTATCGCGTTCCGCTTTTTGAAGAGGAAACTTAAATGAAAATCAATGGACGTACCAGTATGAAGTGGATGGCGTGATTACTGTCCTTCTCAGATCCTTTGGATGAATAGCGAAATAGTCATGGGAATCTCGGTACTTAATCTGTTTTTTTCTGTCCGTAGTTGTTCTTGCTTGGTGTCAAGTTGTCAACAAAACCGTTCGGTCTGTTGGTTTGTTAAAGCTTCTATGTACGCCTAGCTCATTGTGTATGGGGATCACATTCAAACAGTGACCAGTGGAAGAATATCCGTGCTGAATGTTAATTAACTTCTTGGAGTGGAGCGTGTTCAGGAAAGTAACGTTGGCGGAGGGATTTCGTGCGAGAAACTTTTCAGGAAGAGAAGAGCCTTGGGCAGTGAAATGCTCCATGAAGTAAAATTGTAGTTTAAAGGGAGAAACCGTTTTGATTGGCTTTTTCAACTATTGGTAAGTGGACAAAGAAATACCGTAGAGGTAGAAGGAGGTTTAAAGTGGATTTGGATAACTATCGGGAGTAAAAGGTATTCCTAAACAGAGGAGTAGGTACAAAAGACATTGTAGACCGAATTAAATGGGAACGTCAGTGAAGATTAGGCGATCGGTCCATAGAGATAGGTAATGACGTTGATAGTAGTTCAGGATGGTCTTACTAAAATTTTTAATTAGTTCACCATCAGGATCTTAATTGAGATTATTGGTTATTCGAAGGCAATACCATTTCACACAAGTAGATCGGGTGCCGAGGCTAAAGCACCTCAGGTGGCACGTGTATTGATGAAAACAAGTTAGGCAGCTCCATGAGAATTTTATCAATCTATATTGGATCCTCCGGTCTGAAAAAGTGTTGATGTAATCTTTTGTTGAACTTTCATTAAGGTAGACTTCTTTGAAAATTGAGTTTACTAATTTTGTTGACCTTCATACGCAAACATCAGTTAAAGCTGGATACAGGTGGGTTAGGATAGGTTGTGCACACTAGTAATCGATTTCCAAATACCAGCCATGGTGCGATTTTCCACAGTAAGTTGGAATGTCGATATTGCTTAAGGATGGGATGGGATACGAAAGAGAGGGTACTCGCCTGAAATGGTGTTGCTCTTGGGCCGAAACGCGCCTATCACAAAACATATGTCATGCCGCATACTCGGTTTTTTTGTATATAACAGATGGACCTTACGATGCTGCCATGCCACGTAAGGGCAAAAGAAATTGTAGAACACCTGTGTATTAGTATAACGATGACATCTCTAATTTACGTGCAGACTGCCTCAGAATACGTAGACGATAACAGAGAGCCAGGGGTAGAAATGCAGGAAATTATGACGTCCT
The DNA here is from genome assembly GCA_963082735.1 of Pocota personata. Lineage (NCBI taxonomy): Eukaryota > Metazoa > Arthropoda > Insecta > Diptera > Syrphidae > Pocota > Pocota personata. Next base: position 40,158,889 of record OY720429.1, on the reverse strand, counting down.
GCGAGAACTATTCCAAATGAAAAGAAAACAACTCCGTAAGAAGAGTAAACAAGAATTTTACCAAGCCCTTCGATACGAACTGAAAAACAATCCATGTAGAAGTCTGTACCATATAGTTATGGAAAAACTTAAAAATAGCACGGCACAGACATGGCCATACGAGAAAGACGAAGTTTCCGTGCTCTACCGAGAAACATCAGAGGAAGTGGAGACAGTACCACCAGTCATAACTGAAGAAATCATAGAGGCTGGATAGAGGCTGCTGCCGCGTTATGAAATAAGCGAACAAAGCAAGGCCTGAGATTTTCACGCATTTGTACACGACATGCCTAGTGGAAGGTGAATTGCCAACACAATGGAAAAGGCCTGACCAACCGTCGTCGTACAGACACACTGTGTAAAGTGCTTGATAAAGTCATACGAGCAAGACTAAAACGACACACTGAAGGAGATTCCGGGCTCTCCAACCAGCAGTTCGGTTTCAAAAAGAAACGAAACACAATACAGGCAGTGTGCAACATTGCGCGGGACCGAAGATGGTTAAAAGGGACAAAGCACTACTGCACCGTCGTAACACTCGACGTCAAAAACGCGTTCAACTCAGTCAGCTGAAACTACATAATCAGAACCTTTAGCAACCTGCAGGAACAGAACAACCTAACAAAAATAATCCCCATCTACTATAAAAGACAGACCCCTTCGCCATGACACAGAAGAAAGGCCAAAGAAGTCCCTTGAGTTCCTCAAGGGTGAGTGCTTGGCCCAGTCCAATGGTACATACTCGTAATGTATGATGGGATCCTAAGAATACCTAAGCCGAGTGGAGTAGATATCATCGCCTATGCTGACGATACTGCAATAGTCATTGTGACGAGAACACTGACGTCAGATCATGGCTACAGACATCAGACCTGGAACTGACGGACCACAAGGCAGAAGCAATATTAATAAGCAGCAGGTAAAGAGTAGAGCACCTCACTATACAGGTGAGCATACCATTGAGTCGAGCCCATACATCAGATACCTGGGAATGGAGGACCCAAGCAACCAATTAGAAACCTATTAGCAACGGTGAGCAATTCGATACTTGTAAATGCGTTTCCTATATCGGCACCAGCGAGGGATGCGAAATCTTACACAAGACATATGAACTCGAACTAAGAGTATGTTGAGCTTTTAGAACTGTGTCAGCGGAAGCTATAAGCTTAATTTCGGGCAGAATGCCTATCGACCTAGAAGCAAAAAAGTCAGCGGCATAATACGGCACCTAGAAAGAAGAGAGGAGAAACATCAACAACCAGCAACAAACAATTCGACATACACAACACAACACTACCAAACGCAGACCTATACATATAACAAGCTGACATAGATACAAACACGAAAGGAATATTGTTGGCACTGACACATAAAACTATCCAAAGCACCAAGTTAAGAAAGACGTGAAACCTGGTGGAAATGGTCAACACAAAACCCGGATTTAAATCCGATCGAGAGTTTGTGGAGCGTGGAAAAATGGAAGATGACAGAATGGAATTGAGCATCGAGAAACTGGGAAGATTTGTCTATGGGAGTGTACGGGCTGACTTAGACGAATCGTACACAATCTTCACTGCACCAGAAAACATAACTGTAACCCTGTATGTCGAATAGGCGCTGGTAAAACCGCTGCGCTGGTTTTAATAACAACTACCAACAATTTCGGATACCTCCTGGATCCAAGACCAAACAATGGCTAACTTTATTCTACTGAACTCCCGCAGGCTTTTAAACAGACGAAAATCATCACCTTTTTTAACGATAAGAATTTTTGGTTTCCGTTAATATTATTCCTTCTCTAATGCGCAATAAAATTTTACTTTAGTTGCATCTCGTTTTTGCAAGTTACAAGACGTATTCCGTAATGAGTGCTCTGTATAAGGTTCGGTTTAAAGCTGTGTTTCTTGTTGCTCATCCACGGTAACCAAAATCATCCGTGACAGCTGCAGCAAAGTATCTCAGAAAGTCAGAGAGTTCTGTGAAGAAATGGGTAAAACGATTTAATGTACGTGGAATCGTTAACGATTTGCCTGAACGGGGAAAAACAAAGACCATTTAAAAAGCCGTAGAAAACAAAGTGCTAAGAAATTTTTTAAAAAAATAACAAAGTTAGCCTCAGTTGTTACAAAAAGGTCACGAGGTTTATATCTTCAGTGTTCGCAAAATTAACCAAGAAAAAGATTATAATTACAAAGCCGTTGCAGTCAAGTCTTTGTTAACAGAAAATCACATTAAAAAGAAACTTGAGTGGGCTCACCGTTACAAAGACATGGACTGGACCAACATTATTTTCACTGACGAAGCTTCAATTTCTTTTAAACAATCCCTTGAAACGTGTGAGGACAGCACATGGTGAAACTGTCGTCCAACGAACAGTGAAATATCAGGTAAAAGTGCATGTTTATGGCCCTACGGGATTCGGAAAATTGGTGACCTTCACCGGGAGTCTAGATGTTTAAAGAATAATCAGTACAAAAAAAAAACAGGATTGTTAGCATCCGCTAAAATGCTGTTCGAAAGTGGAAATCTGGATTGGCTCCTACAACAGGACAACGATCCGAAACATCGTAGTCGTATTTGTAAGGGCTTGAAAAAGGAAAATAACGTCAATGTGTTGCGCTGGCCATCTCAGTCTCTAGATGCCAATCTGATTGAAAATGTATAGGGACTCATGAAGCAGAGGATCAACGAAAAGATGTAACGACAATAAAACAGCTTAAACTGTTTTAAAAAAAAAATTGTCGACAATTACCGCAGGACTATGCACGCAAATTGGCTCTAAGTTGTCGACAAAGGTGTGTGGCAATAATTGGGAAGGGAGGAGACTGGACAACATATTAATCTTGTTTCCCTAAGTCAAGTGGTTGTTATCTTTTAATCCACACGCTTTTATCAAACACACTGTATGTATGAATGTATATCCGAATACATAGTCCACTCAGATGAACTGAATTCCTCAGTATTTGTTTATCGGGTGTACATATGCAGTGTACTCGTATATATCTATAAGGAATATTTTGAAAATTGATCCATGTTAGACTTAACCGAAACAAATTTAAATATTTATTTTGTATAACACAATTTTATAAAGATCCCTCAATACGAGATACATATGTATGTAACTGCATATCCTCTGAAAGCTATACTTTTGCAGAAACAGCACAGTGCTTTTAATTAAATTTTTGAAAACAAATTAGATTCCCAAGTGAAATTGAAGGTAAAAAAAAAAAAAACACATCATACACGAAACTCTAACTAAAAAGATTCTGGAACCAAACAAAAATTCGCTTTGTTTGGTACAATTGTGTCGTCCCAAGCAATGTTCCTTAGAAAGCAAATCCTAGAAAACTTTTCGATATAAGATATCAAATTCCGGCTTTATTTCGAAGCTACAGTCATGCCATTATGTATGGAATAGAACATCATTTAAATGGCTGCCTCGGCTTCGCTGGCAGTGCTTTAAGTCGTCGGTACAATTTTTGTTGCCTCGGTCCAATATGTGCGGCGTTATTCTGGCAATAGCGTCTCGAATATTGGCCTCGAGCTCGTCCAAAGTCGTTGGCTTGTTAGCGTGGACTAAGGACTTGACGTAGCCCCTGAGAAAATAATCGGGGGGTGTCAAGTCGCATGATCGCGGAGGCCAATTGATGAACGCTCGCCGTGAGATGACCCAGTCGCCAAATTTCTCCTTCACCACTTTGAGTGTTACGTCGCTTGTATGGTATGTAGCGCCATCTTGTTGGAATCACAGCTCGGATATATCGATGTTGTCGGGCTCTGGCCGCAGAAAGTCGGTTAACGTCGCTCTACACCGAGGACCATTGACAGTAACGGTGTCTCCTTCCTCATTTCGAAAGAAATAAGGTCCGATGGTACTGCCGTGCCATAAACCGCACCAAACAGTCAATCTTTGTGGATGTGTTGATGCCAAAAATGGGCCTCGTCCGAGAAGATGATTTTATGGCCAAAATCTGGATCTCCGGCCAACATTTCCAGCGCCCATTTAGCGAACTCACGGCGTTGTCTATCAACAATCTTATACCGATGTAGGCCCAAATTCAACCGCAAAATAAGCCTGGTTGACTCTCTGGCTAAGTGGGCGACCGACCTCATGACGAAATTCACATTGCATATTTACAACTGAGCCGGAATTTCGATAATATTTTTTAATAATATCCACACGTTTGGGAAGCGTCAAACGATGCATGATGAAATGGCAGACCTTATTGAATATTTTGACAGCTGGATGTCATTGATAACTTTGACAGATGCTGAAACATAACAATTGGAAAAACTATCATTGCTATATGGTCACCCTATAGTATTCCCCCAATGATTGTGCTTCGAGAAAGTCTTTCTTGCTTGTAATACTGAGCTTAGCACTGATACTCGTATACGCAAGTGAATTTAATTTAATTACTCTTATTTTTCAACGTAATCTCCTTTAAGCTCAGTATACTTTCTTCTTAAGCCATTACACCGGTTTGAAAAATTTGATCCTCAAGGCATTCATATAAATAAATTTACTGCAGCTTCGACCTCTTCATTCGTTGGAAATCTAAGTCATCCAAAATTAAGTCAACTGAGATACTTTGCAACGCAACACGTCCTTCTCCTGTACAAAGCCAAGTTGGACCAGGACTTGAGTATTATTTTTTTTATTTATTTATTTATTGGAGGTGTGTTTTTAGTTTATACTTAGTACAATCTTGGTAGATTTGGTTGGAACAAACAAAAAAAAATAATAACAAACAATATATAAAAAAAAGAAGAGAAAATAGATAAAAATAATATACACGTTTTGAAGTAACTATTTATATTTTTAAAATTCTCAATTTTATTGTTATTATTTCTATCTTTAAAATGGAGCAAAAGTACATGTTTACAATGGGCTTAGCACCTGAGATGACGTTCAAGTGCGATTTTAAAACTACTTGGGTTGTTCAGTCTCCTCACTTCGGCCGGTAGGGAATTCCACAGACCAGCAGCATGGGCGAAGAACTGTCTTTTAGAAACATTATATCTGGAAGTTGGAACAATTAGGACTCTACTTCTTGCAGACACTGAAAAAACAAGTCTGTTAGAAAGATATTCTGGTGCTTTACTTTGTTTCAATTTAAATAAAAACAGCAGAGTCTTGAAATCCAGATAATTTTGCAAGGTCATCCCAAATACACTTTCTCTGTACCTCAAAACATGGTCGTATCTGCGCAGGCCGTATACAAATCGGACAACATTGTTGAATGCAACGTTAAGCTTGCGTTGACTTACACTATCGAGACAGCAAAATATTAAATGGCCATGAAAAAGAGCCGGTAGTATTAGCGTTTTAGCCAGGGTCAACTTGGTCTTTGTTGGGAGACAGCTAGCCGCTAGATACAGAGCTCGTAATGACCCATACATTCTGCCCCGTGCGCTCGATAAATGATTATCTCACGTCAGTGTTTGGTTGAAAATTACGCCCAGATTTTTTACCGATTTGACGTACTGTATGTCGGTACCACTTAATTCAACGTTTGGTAAGCACGAGTAGTCCACCGCCTCCCAGCTGATAATAATAGCTTGCCTTTTCCTTGAGTTTAATGTTAGTTTATTACGTTGAGACCAGAGTGCAATATTGTTCAAATCCTCATTGATTCGAAGAGTTGCATCTTCCACCATTCCAATTGGATAGCTGAGATATATTTGTACATCACCAGCATACATATGAGTCCTACAGTGCTTTAGTACTGATGGGAGGTCATTATTAAACATAATAAAGGACCTAGAATTGATCCTTGAGGAACACCAGAATTAGTTGGAAGAAAGGTTGATAGCTGACTATTAATGGACACAGCCTGGGTCCTTCCTGTAAAATATTCTTTAACCAACTTCAGAGCTAAGGTTTCAAAAAAGAAGTTGTGTTTTAACTTTGCTAAGAGTATGCTATGTGGAACACGGTCGAATGCTTTGGAGAAGTCTAGCAGTACCAACGTAGTTATATTTCCCTTATCTATCTGTAGTCGTATATTATCGACGATCTTTAGAAGGGCTGCCGAACAACTGTGCTGTGATCCAAAACCTGATTGTAAAAGCGAGAGTAGTCCAGTTTAGAGTTTGACTAGATTTCATCTGCTGGACAGCTTACTGAGAGGAGCAGTTTGCTTAATAGAAGATCCCGCACTAACTTTCACCGTGGCAGTCATATTTCCAATCAACATGCATCTCGGGGCATTGTCCCAGCCTTATATATATGTAGGATTATAAAAATAAAAACCGTCCAAATGTGGCTGGGACTGTACGCCTTAACAGTCCTGTCCAGCACATAGATTCTTTGAGTTTGTATGCATTGCGCCATTCGATGTTTTCAATCACATCTACGTACATACGAGTATGTATGTATATCGGGTGGGCCCATCAAATGCTGGCATTTGACAGAGGAATCATGCACATTCATCGCATACAAATGTACATAAATACATTATGTGCAAATCCCTCAAAGGAAATGTATCAGATAACTCTTACACAAACTTCCTAAGCTCACAGTTTTCGGAAGTGCATATCCACATGCTATACTGTCAACTTTTAATTTCAATATTTCAAATGGACACAAATTGAGTTTAGGGGAAGTTAGCTAAATTTAACAATTTATCCCATTAATATTTGCCCATAAACAATATTATAATTTGAGATAAATTTTAATCACTTTCTGTCCCGCCAGTTACTGCCCTGACAACGTGTGATCGCTGCACGTGTCAGGAATACCATAATTACTCCTCTTAATTCCCAGCACATTCAGTGTCAGTGTTGTTGCAATAACTGTTATGGTTACACATTTTCGCAATCTGCTGTAAAACAACGAGCATTATTGATGCAATTATTCGTACGTACTGCAATTTGTATTCCTAGTGCGATACAAATCCTTGCTGTAATGTGCCGCTCTCTATTTCAGCTGTCAGTTTAGACCATCTGATGGCAGCACTGGGTATAAACAATTATAACATCGTAAATTTATGATCCTTAAGCGACCGCAATGATTTGCATTTCCTATTCAGAGAGATAATTAACCCAACACCCTTTGAGTTGCCCACCTTATAGTACGTCTACCAGAAGGATATTTATGTCGGGTGAATACCCATGCATCTCCTTAAGATGCTCGCATGACTTGGGAGATCTACTGTTAGTGCTGAATTTGCAGGAAGAAAAAAAAAATTCGTATATCTGAACGTATCCCTAATTCGTGTAGAGAATCCTTTAATTTTGTGCATGAACACTTTTTATCTAAATCTTGTATCTCCATCATTTTCTCTTCGTTCAATTCCCTAAAGGAACTTCTTCAGGGAAGGCGAATCTTTGTCTGGTGACGTGGGGTTTGTTACGCAACGTTGACTATAGGTATTGATAGCCTAAGACTTTAAGGTTATGGCGAGGAAAATTGTATCTTGCAATATATTTACCTGTGAGAAGGTTATCTGCAATTTTGAATATTGTTTAAGTCAATGGACCAAATCATTTCCAAAGGATTAAATTTCGTTATTTCAAATATATAGGTCTCGAAAATTGAACCAATTTTACTGAACAATAATCTCAAAGAAAGCTGTCACCACTTGCTGTGCTATAATGCTTGCTTAGATACCTCCAGTGATACAAATACTACCTATAACTGCTGCAGAAGGACACAGAACTTGTACGATTGGATTGTTACTAGAAGCACTTGGGTTCATAAAACCTGTAAAGACCCTGCAACTTTGGTTCATACCAAGTCTCAGGAGAATAGCGAAGGTAATTCAAATTCCGAAGTGAACAAGAAAGACGCCCCTCATCCGAAGGTTTTCAGACCTTGCAGTCTACTTTAAATCATACTAAAGACGGCAAAGATATCTATGGGAGTAGAATAAGGGCACTAGATAGGGTGCATCTAGACCCTTGCCGGTATGCGTGGTATGCGGACAAATCCATGGAGACCAAAGAATTGGCCATCGTCTTGAACGTAAAAGGCGTCTCTGACAACATTTCATATAAAGTTATTAAGAAAGTTCTAGCAAGGAATATGGTGGATTGAGGCAGAAGAATTCAGGTCAATAAGTATTTGAGGGACTCACTAGCATTGGAGTGCTAAAAAAGTATCATGACTTTCTTTCGGTTCCCTCTGGATAGCTTTTATATGTAAAGTGAACTAATCATAAGGGTTGGCTGAATGTGTCCTAGTAACTGATACATGACTTCTCAGGAAATAATCGCTCTGAAGAATCAGCTAGAGACACAATACACGTCTAGCAAGGGTTCTACTTGTCGACTACGATAGGCAAACGAAGGACTGACAAAGCACCAACATGCGTCTTAAAAAAGGACTATTGTGGGAATGCTTGCTTAAATTATCAACTGACAGAGATTCTCAGCCGCTGTAAAGCAGATGTACTCGTAAATAACTGCAATTCAAGGCGTTAGATGTTTTGGACCGGGGTTAAGAATAACAGTCTGTGACATCAAATGCAGATGTAAATTTAGACAACATGTCTTGAGCTTGTAGGTTACAAAACAGTTGAGGACAATCCGACATGAAGGGCTATTTTGCCTCAACTCTACTCATGCCCCCTCAAGCCAGAAAGACAAAAAAATATTAAAATACGCTGGTTGAAATACAAAGACTGGCAATTTCTATTAAAAATTAGAAAAGAAGACTTCTTTGTTAAGAATATTAAAAAGAACAGACTATACGGCACCATGTCCAAAAACTGGCTCAGGGCACGCATGCTAATCGACTTTGCTAAGGGTAGTGTGTAGCATCTCAGCATTCATAAAGCAACACAGCCTCTTGATTATCGGACCTGCAACTAAATTGATAATTCTGCGATCGATGGAAGACACTCCTCTAGTGTTCTGAATGCGCCATTTCCGATGATTATCTGGTATCGGCGATACACCTAGCACCGTCAGTGTGAAGATGTCAGACCATTTGCCGATGTCCAAAAATCCAATGGCAGTAACAGCAAGTGGCGCAAAACGAGTAGCAATATGGGACAAAGACTAAATTAGCGGTACAAGCGGAGTTGAAAATCTGCAGAAACCGCTTTTTCGGACTTATTAGCTGTGATAAACTTAAGCACTATAGCCAAGCTTAAATCAAACAAAGATGCTGGCTCAGACTATTTAATAGCTGAACTATTTTAGGCTGTGAGGGCCTGTAACAATAACATATTTTGTGTGGGACAAAAATCAAACAAACAGGTATCACGATTTTGAAGTCAATTCAACTTATTTCTGGAAGTTCAAATTAGGGGTATGTTCTTTTCGTTGTGGACAGTACAATCATGCTATTTTAAGAGTTGGTTCGCAGTGACGGGAGAGTACAGTCCTGAGAAGTTTCTTTACTTGTCTTTCTAGAGACGAATTGATCTTGCGGCACCTAAATCCACATAAGTCCAATCCTGTGGCTAGAATGGATATTGAGCTTTATCCTGCCCAAGCTGTTTAGTATTGTATGGGTAGTGAGGTTATTAAAAAGCCCCTTATTATTAAAACAGCTCATAGGGAGCCTATACCTTTCCAATGTAAGCACAACTCTGGTGTAAAACAGTATCTATTTTCTTCTGCTTATAGAAGAAGATAAGATGAATTGAAGGGTTATTCATTTTATGCTTAAGGATTTTAATTTTAAATAAAATTGAAAGTATTAAAGATTTCAAAGAATTTTGTTTACTGTATTAAATTTTGGACTATGCCATTATGTATGGAATACAACATCGCCAAAAGTTATTTCTGTTGGTGTCAGCGCTCCTATTTGACGGTCTACATTTACTTTTTTGACCATTGCTAACTCAACTGTTTCTTTTTGGTATTCAAGACTTATTGGCCTACAAAATCTTGGGGAAGACGGTTTCGGATTTTGCCACAAAACTAAATTTTCTCCATTTGATAGACGCAAGGGAAGAAGACAAGTCAAAAACATATACTTATCATCTGCCAATTCAGACACGAATTTCTGTTTATATTGAGTATCACTTGAACTGCCATCAAATCCCCATTTAGAATATAAGACCTACCAACGAGTTTTGATTATAACACTGTTTTTTGGGTTTGCAACAAGCGCATAGCTGTATGATCTAAAAGTGATTGCAGAGGTATTTCAGCTTTAGATTCTGTGGCTTGAAGATCTTTGGGATACGAGTTCCGTTTTTCGCAACTCCTTTGATAAATTTTTCCTGTTTGAGGCTGAACAGTTTGTTTTTTCGGCCAAGAACTCAATTATTTCATTGAACTTGCATTCGAAAGTCTTTTTATTGCTATTGCAGAAAACTTCGAATAGCGTTTTTCTATTAATATTTAATTTTGCGTCGAATTCGATTACTTTTTGGCACATTTCTGGCTGTATTGCGGCCATAACTTCACGAATGTTGTCAGTGGCGTCTTTTTCGTTTTCAAAAAAATACGGCCCGATCACGGAGTCGGTCCTCAGGGCGAAAGAAACTGTCATCCGTGATGGATACAATGGCCTCTCAACGATCACATTTAGATTCTCAAAACTGCAAATTCTGTAATTTTGTTTGTTTACGTAGCCGTCGAGAGCGAAATGGGCCTCATCGCTGAAGACGATTCTGTTCGAATCGGCGTCAAATTTTTAATTTTTCAGCACTCAATCGACATATGTTCTGCGCATTCTATGTTTATTCTATGGTAAGTTGCAACAATTTTAATTGAGCACTAGTTAAAGGATCTATATTGTAAAACGATAAGGCAAGAACTCTCTACCTGTCACTATGGATGACAGAAAAATTTTACAATTGCCATATGACAGGGATGTGAAATCCCAGCCTCGAAGTGAGTAACCGTGTTTATGTAGGTTGTGAAGGCACCGGTGCCTGTGATTTAAAAACACGTAGCGCGTATGTATTTATTTATGTAAGTAGGGGCAAGAAATATTTAGACGTGTGCTGCATATTCACGATGGTATCCGAGTTTGGTTCGGAAATGCACGGGAGAGAAGCATTCCACTCACAAGGTGTCCACGAAGCTAAATATAATGACAAGTAATAAAACACAGATTGTTGCAGCAATTAATTGCTCACACGGGAGTAGCCGCGAAAGTACATTGGTTTTTTGCTGATCTCTCATATCGGTCTTCGCTTTGGCATGTGGATATCGTTTCCACTAGTAGCTAAGCTGCGGAAAATAACGCCAAACAATTCTCTCAGAAGCCTTGCATACAAAAGGCTTACTGACTTCCCAGTGATGAAATGGTATTCCTTTTTATGAATTCATACCCATACATGGTGGATTCCAGTTCATTAAACAGCGGATTATTCGTATTTTCATCTAGAAACCTAGATCACCTGACGAACCGGTGATCGTGCATAAGCTGACCAATCATCAATTAGAGCTCCATTCCACTCGGCAAATTCAGAGAAACGTGGACCAAAAGAACAGATGAGAGTCACTTTCCACCTGCGATATATCTAAGAAATTCTGGTAAAACTATTTACAATAGAGCCAGAACCAGCAAGCTTTTGCGAAGGGACAAAGGATCACTATCGGTGTTGGTAAGTATGATCACTGATCAAGAAACCATACATTGAATCCTAAGTCTTGATAACCTATGCAGTATGGACTGGGAAATTTCTCCCCAATGATTTAATAAGAAAACGTAACAACTAACTGTATCTATGAGTATTAAAAAAGGGCGTATGCAGATCTCTATATAAAGATTCAGTTTTTTAATATGGCATTTCTAAAGGGTGCTCCAATTTGAGCTTCCAAACTTAAAAAAAAAAACCCATAAATTTGTAAAATCATCCAATATTATATCCATTAAATGGGCACTCCTAGACCTTATACAGCAATCGATCTTTTCAATGTAATTTTCTATGCCTTTTTCATAAATTTCGGGTGGTAGCTCGACTATAACTTCTAGCGAAATAACGCGATCTGGGAACTTTCCACGCAAAACATCCAACGTTGCACCCGATGTGTGGCAAGTTGAACCGTGCACGCGGATATCATGCGCCCATCCAGCCCGACCCTCATCATCTTCCAAAAACTATGGCCAATGACGCCGCCTGACCACAATGCGCATCAAACAGTCACTTTTTGGGTATGTAATAGTGTCTCGTGAACCACATGAGGATTTTTCTCGCCCCATTAGCGGTGCCACTTTGCTGCAATAGCAGTAGATCTACTGCACTTTTCGCAAAAAATAAATCTGCTGCCACTAAATCCAATCTACTGCACTTTTTTGTTTGATAAACCTTCTCTTGGACAGCTGTACAAAAACATGGGAGCGAGAGAATTCTTGTTGGCTCAAGTGTGTCGACGAGCAAAGCTTTTGCAAAATTTGCTTTAAAATGCTTGACAATAACAAAACAAATTTGGAAAGGCATAGTGCATCAAGATTTCATTTGGAGAAGTCCAAAAATACAAGCCTTATTCCAGACTTGTTTCTTCAGGTTTCCTCAAGAAACAATAATAATTCAAAACTTAAAGCAGAGATTACTTGTGGTATGTACTGTGTTAGTCATAATTTGCCGTTTTCCTTTATGGATAGTGTTCCTAATTTTTTGCAAGCAGTATGTCCAGATTCTTCCATCGCGAAAGATATAAAGTGTGGGCGTACCAAAGCTAGTTCCATGGTTAATTTTGTTATGGGGCCTTTTGCCCAAGAACAAATAAGTAACGTTTTGAGAACTCGAAAATTTTCTATTATAATAGACGAAACAACAGATGTTTCAACTGGAAAATGTTTAGTTATAGTTACGCGTTGTTTAGATGAGCAGAACAAGAAGATTCGGGATAATTTTTTTCATCTTATAGAACTTTCGTCGTCAGATTCGAATGAAATTTTCAAAACTGACATTTTTTTTGAAAACAGAAATATTCCAATGACAAACTTAATTGGAATGGCAACAGATAATGCATCTGTAATGAGCGGGAACATAAATGGGGTTAAGGCAAAAATGCAAAATGTTAATAAGAATTTGTTTTATCTTGGATGTACGTCCGACTCATTGCATTTATGAGCTACTAAAAAACTACCTAACTTTATTGAAAAGAGAATTAAAGATATTTACAATCATTTTTCCTATAGCCCTAAGAGATGTAAAGCTTGAACCCATTTGATGAACCCATTACTATTTCACTCTTTTAAGTTTTAAAAATTTAGATTCTGTAAACGAAGTCACTACTTTTTTAGCTAATCCTTCTTTCTTTCTTATGTTTTAAATTTAATAAATAAAAAAAAAAAAAAAAATATTTCAATCAGAGTACACTCAAATACATCTTCTTGAAAAACCCATTTTCAATCTTTACATGGATCTTCTTAAAAATTTTATAAATCTTGATGCAGTTAATGTGAACATTGATTTAAACGATTTTTCCCTCCATCAGTCTCTTTCAAATATGTATTTCGGAATAGAGTTTCAAGAATATATAAATGAGAACAATTTCGATGAATTAGAAACTGATAAAATAAAAAAGGATGTTTTAAATTTTTATGTAGAAATTTATAAGCAAATAAAAAAAACGTTTTGATTTCGATGATACAAAACTTAAACTGCTGAAATACATAGATGATAAATTAGTGGTCGATGGTGCTATGCCATCAATATTGCCTTTACCGATTGCAATAAAGAAAATTTAAATAGTCAGTGGAGGTCTTTACTAGGAACCAAGATCTTTTATGTAAATACTATGACGCTTTAGATTGTTCAATATTTTGGTTTAATTTACTCGATACAAAAAACGTTCTGGGGGGAAAAATATATGTCGAACTTTGCGAATATATGTTGATTTTGTGTTCACTTCCCCATAGTAATGCTGCTGAAAGTCGAAAGTTTTCCATTGTAAGCTAAGTAAAAAATAAACTACGAAACAAACTTAACGTAAATACTCTTGAAAATGCAATTTTTTGTAAAGATTGTTTAATGTTTTTTGTTTAATAAAAAATCTACTGCGGAAAGATCCAATCTATTGCATTTTTTTTAATGATCTACTGCGCTCCTCTTTTTTTTTAAGTGGTAACGCTCCCCCATATGCGGCAATTTTGCTTATTGACATACCCAGATAAGTGAAAATGTGCCTCATCAGAGAAGATTTTCTTTGAAAAATCAGCATCTGCTTTCTGCTGCGTAAATTTTTCATTGTTCATGGTCTTTGGCCCATAAAACAAGCCCAAAAGCTGAACGGACGCCACGATGATGGCTTACACTATCTGCAATGCTTCCAGTCTCTTAAATTTTGTTCACTACGTCGCGAATTCCTCGGTCAATAGGAGGATTAAATTGTCCAAAATTTTCTCGTAATTTTCGACATAAAGTTCGTACAAAACTGTTATTTGAACAATTTTAACTCATTGATCGGTGATTAAACGTTCCATTTCGTAAATGTTTTGTTGCAAATTAACACTCGACACTTTGAAAACAGTTGCTTAATTAAGAATTACAGTGCTGCCAACATAGGAAACTCGAATTCGATCACCCTTTAGTATTGCAAACTACTAAGCATAAAAAAGCTGACGCTTACATAAAAATTTGGGTGTTGCGTAATTTGTTATAACAAAAACCGCACAAGGAAATAAGAATTAGGAACTGCAAATATAATACATACAGTCATTTGGACACCAGATTAAATAAAAAATATATGAATTCTGTCCATTTTCATTGGTAATTCTCCTCTTTAAGTATATGCCACCCTCTGCTTTTAGAAAAGTTCTGTATAAATAATTTAAGCATAGTATCTCAGCTTAACTACATAGTAATTGACAATTATGTTTGTTGCGATTTCTCAAATCAAAATGACTGAAACAACCATTTAGGAATAACAATAGCGGCAAATTCTATTTTTTGGCATGAATAGCATTAATGGCTATTTCTCATAGCTAATTCTGCTTCACATTACAGCTGCTGCTTTAAGAAACTACAAGAAATCAATTGGAACTACGAGTATGTAGGTATATTCCCCCTTTATCGTTGGTGTAACTACTCGTACTTGGCGCCGGGGCTCAATAACTAGTGCTTCGATCTACTAAGAGTAAAATTCTAGTTTCACATTCTAGAAAACCGCAAAGAAATGTCACGGTTTTTTACCTTCTGCGAATATCTGACAAGCCTCCGAGACCAAAATTGTGTCATTACGAAGCTTATTAATCCCGTTCGGAAACGTCAATAAAAAGGTGAAAGCGGAAAATATACTCGTAACACGTCATATCACGAACGAATACTAGTATGACTTCTGTCACACCCAAGAGTAATACCGCTGCATCCGTGGTGGTTAAGCCGTTGCGTCAACACCTCAATGGTCGTAATTTCGACTCCTCACGATTCAATTAGTTTTTTGTTTATATATTAACTACCGGGTAGCCCTCGTGCGATGCTGCGCCTAACAAAAAGAAATGCATACATATTTTTTTCACTGGGATATCAACGACAAAAAAGAGATCTCTACCTTTATTTATGCTTACTTTCGAAAATAAAGAAAGTCTCGAAAAGATTTACAGTATTAAATCAATTATGGGCATAGTTGTTAAAATTGAGCCACTGCGAAAGTCAAAGTTTGTTCCACAATGTAAGCGCTGTCAAGCCTTTGGGCATACACAAAAATACTACAATCGCGAGTTTGCTTGTGTTAAATGCGAAGGCAGGCATGCAACTAAAATCTGTCCCATGGGCAAAGAACAGAAAGTGAAATGTGTTAAATGTCAAGGCAACCATCCTGCAAGTTACAGAGGATGTCTAATCGCCAAAAAATTCCAAGACACAAAGAGAAAAAACAAAACTGGGAACAAGCTTAGAAACTCAACAAATACAAAAGCAATAGTTGAAAACAAAATTAAAAATCGACCGGCAAAAGTAATTACATAAAGCAAAAGTGATGAAAATAAATCCTATTCCCAGATTGTAAAAAATGTGCGGAAGAACGAGGAGACATCTATAAAAGAAATGCTGGAACTTATCCTAAAAAGGATTCACAAACAAGATTTAAACATAAAACAGCTAAGCGCAACATGGAATGCAAACGGTCTTTTACAACATGTATCAGAACTAAACATCTTTTTAGACATAGAGCATATAGACATTTGTTTGGTGTCCGAAACTCACCTCGCTATAGAACAAAGTCTTGATAAGAAACTACCAAACTACACATGTTATCACGCTCCGCCCCCAGCTGACAAAGCTAGGGGAGGATCAGCAATACTTATAAAAAAGTGCTAGAAACACTATGAAGAACCAATGTTTACTAATGAAAACATGCAAGTATAAAAGAGAAAGAAAAGAAAGAGTTTAAAATAGCAGCTATATACTGCCCTTCGAGGAGCTCTCCAACTGAAGAAGACTTTGCAGAACTCCTAAATTTGTTAGGACACAACTTCCTTGTTGGTGGCACACCCACTGGGGATCTAGGCTCATAACTACAAAAGGTAAACGACTATACCAAGCAGGCCGCAAATTCAACGGCGAATTTTATTTTTCTGGTTCGCCAACATATTGGCCATCTTATACTAACAAAATACCAGACCTTATAGACTTGTTCGTAGTTAAAGGTACTAAACGAAATCATATAAGTGTCGAAGGTAATTACCGTCGGATCATACTCCAGTAATTTGATCACTGAGCGAATCAGAAATAATAGAAAAGAGTAATCCTAAGCTAGAGAACAAACTGGAACGAATTCAGGCACAAACTTGACAGTTTTATAAACCTAAGAACTCCTATGCAAACAATTGAACAAATTGATCTTGAAGTAGAACAATTTATTGCTTATGTGCAACAGGCTGCAGAAGAAAGTACTCCAACTATTTCGAACTCGAGAGAAACAGAAATAAAATATCCTGTCGAAATAAAGGAACTGATATTGGAAAAAAGAAGAGCTCGAAGAAAATGACAAACTACGAGATTCCTAGATGATAAAGCAGTTTTTAACCGTCTTAACAACGAATTAAAAAAAAGAATCTGTCAGTTCAAAAATTATTCACTTAGTAGATTCTTGAAAAGTCTGACAACGGATGCTTCTACAGAATACTCCTTATGGAAAGCAGCTAAGCGCCTAAAAAGACCTCAGACACAAAACCCACCAATAAAATCTCAAGATGGCAAATGGATCGGAAACCTGAAACAAAAGGCTGATCTCGTCGCTGAACATCTCGCGAATGTTTTTAAGCCATTCCCAACAAACAGAGCTACAGACCCCTTACAGTTTGTTGATAGAAACGACGAACGTGAAATACCTTTTGTTACGCTCAAAGAAGTAAGAAGCATGTGTCAACATAAGTTGTCACCAGGGTACGATCTAATAACTGCTCAGGTTTTGAAAGAAATGCCTTCAATAGCCTTCAAGAAACTCCAATTTATAATAAACGCATGCCTTAAACTAAGATATGTGCCACATAATTGGAAAATTGCAGAAGTTATTGTAATACCTAAACAAGGCAAGCCACCAACAGAAGTAACATCTTACAGACCAATACCGCTTATACCAATCACAGCAAAAGTTTTCGAAAAACTGCTCCTGAAAAGGCTTAGCAAAATAATAGAAGACATTTCAATTTCAATTTATTTCATTGTATTGTGGACGATGTCTCTTATAGTACTGAGAAATACTACTAAAATTATATCATATAACTGTTGAAATTGCAATAATAACATAATATTCTTATTCTAAAAAAAAAAAGAAAGAAAAAGCAAGGAAAAGGAATAAAGAAAAGGAAAGAACAATTTGATGACATTCTTCTACTGCTGCGACGAAAAGTGATTAAATATAGCGATTTTAAAGTCTGCGGTTGTTAACGTACCTTTGATGTTCAAAGGTAGGGAATTCCATAACCTAATGGCGTGAATGAAAAACAATCTAGAGGAGTTAAGATACTTAAAGCATGGTATATTGATGTTAAAAGTCCTGCGAGAACGGGAAAATTCTAGCTTGCAAAATAAATAAGGTGGTGTTTTTGATGTGACAATTTTGTGAAGGAATATACAAGCTCTGGCATTTAAATACAGCTGTAATGTAAAAACTAGCAGGTTCCTAGAGAGAACTGAGATTCTACCATACCTACGAAGACCATGAAGATATCGCACTGCATCATTAAAAGCAACCTGAAGCTTATGTTGTGATAGCGAGTCAAGGATACAGTACACGACCTCAGCGTACGTTATTATCGGGACGATTAGTGTACGAACAAGTTTTCGACGAGTTTCAATCGGAGTAAAGCTGGCAGTGAGCCAAAGTTTTCGCAGACACCCGTAGATACCGTAGATACGGCCTATTACAAGATTGACGTGGTTGTAGCAAGACAAGTTGCGGCTAATTACAAAGCCAAGGGTGGTGACTAATTCTACCAGCTGCAGCTTGTTGTTGGATAGCCGTACGTCAGGGACGAAACTCAAATCGAAGAGCCTTTTTGAGATAGGTATAACCTGGGACTTTGGTGGGTTAAGAAACAAACCATTTGTTTCTGACCAGTAATTGATGGCAGCCAAATCCTCATTGAGATGTGAAACTAGTTCATCTATTCTATTCAAGTGTTGGGATAGACAGAGTTGAACATCATCAGCGTATAAATATACTGAGACATGTTTGCATACCAAGGGCAGGTCGTTAATAAAAAATGCAGAACAAAATTGGTCCAAGGATTGAACCCTGGGGTACACCTTGAGTAAGGGGTTTTAGTGTGGAGCATTTTTCTCGACAAGAACTCTTTGCCACCTGTTTTCACCAAAACCAAAAAAGTGTTTAAGTTTCCAGCAGAGATACTGTGATTGACTTTATCGAAAGCTTTAGAAAAGTCTAACAGGTATAGCAAAGTTACGAAACCCTTATCAAATTCTAGGCGTACATCATCCAAGATATTGACCATTGCAGATGAGCAGCTATGACTTGAGATATGCGGCAAAACTATTTTCACAAAACGTAAAGGCACTGCATCATCACCCGTAGCATTCGATTTAATTGATGCAAGAATACTTAGAACTTCATCCTCCGAGACCGCTTCAAATTCAGCTTGATGTTGCGCATGAGTATCAGAGCTCAAATCAAACTCCAGACCGGTGGACTCTGCATTATTAGCCAGAAAGTATCTAAGGAACAATTTCTACTACCATCATCGCCGATACCAATATCGCGCAGGTTTTTCCACAGAATTTTTGGAGGTAGGGAGGTGCTCAACTTAGAGGAGTAGTAATTCCGCTTAGACTGACGAAGAATGCATGTCACCTTATTGCGTCCCACTTTATATGCAGCCCAATTAAGCTGGGACCTATTTTGTTTCCATTTACTATATAATTTGTTCCTGCTTTTAAGCGCACTAAGTACTGCCGAAGTAAACCAAGGACATGCAGTATTCCGAATGGAAAACGTTTTTATTGGTACATATGTATCATATAATAAGAGATCAACTTGTTGCTGAAGAGCGATCATCTGCTTGATCATTTGGTTTCCAAGGCATCAATACGTTGCTCTATGCTGGACATGGCAATGTTGACTTTCCCTAGTCGTTCCTCCCAGTTCTTTTCGATTTGATCGATTTTTAGAAAGATGTCACTGCGGATTTTGTGGCATTCTTCGATAAGGCTCGTTCTAATGGATTCGCTCAGCTTTTTTAATCGATCCTCCAAAATTTTAATGGTAATGGTCTTATTATTGGCATTTTGTTTTAGTGAAGGCGAGTTCAGGTCCGAGGGCGTTGAAGGTTGGTTCTTTGTTTCAGATCTCAGCTTAAGATTGGACATAGTGTGGGTTTGTCAGCAACTTAGTAGTATAGTATTGGTAAGCGGGAATAAAAAATAAAACGAAAATAATCTCCGAAAAGTTTGGCGTTTGTTTTTCAAAAATAAGCACAGAAAAAAACAAATTGGCATAAGTACACCGATCAACTTAACGTTTAATATTTTCGCACAATTTTTATTCAATGGTGAGGAATTAAACAAAAATCTGTTGCTAATGCCGGACGAAAAAATAAACCGTCTATGCGCTCGATGACATTCTTCCGAAATCCGAAGAAAGAAGACTAATTCCGAGCCATCAGTTTGGATTTAGAAATAAACATTCCACGATAGACCAAGTGCATCGAATTACCGATGTTGTGGAAAAGGCACTTGAAGAAAAATAAATTTGCTCAAAAAAAAAAAATTCCAAAGCAAAGTCCTTCGTGGAATAATTAATGCCCCTTGGTATATAAGAAATAGCGATCTACATCTTGACCTTCAAATTGAAATGGTTACAGGAGTGGTTAAAAACACGCTGTATCACATAATCAGCGACTGCAAAGTCATACCAACTCCGAAATGGAGACCGTCTTAAATGTACGCAACAATGTTTGGAGATTAAGAAGAACCAAGCCTCATGAGCTGATGGTCTAAAAGCTAAGGGAAAGTGTTATAACTTTAAATTTCCCCCAATGCGATTCTAAATTAAGAAAGAAAAAGCATTTGCCGATCTTTCATAGATTGGTCCTGATTCACCGGTGGTTTTAGTGCGGTAAGAGTCTCACACTACTTGGTACCGAGTACCGAGTGTCTTTTGAAGATTTCCGTCGGATAAAAAAAAAAAAAAAATTTTTTTATGGCAAACTGCTGAACCGATTTTAACCAAACTTCACAAAAACACTCTTGGACCAAGATTGCCTGAACAATTGATTGCCTGAGCAATGATTTAAGCTCAATCGGTTCGGTGGTTTCGGAGTCCATAGCATACATACAAACAAAGGTTCGTAGGTGCGTTAAATTTTGTAAATATGGATTAGAGCATGTTTTTCTAGTGTATACTCGCTTATTTAAAAGTCAAGTTTATCGACTAAACTCTCAAACTTTCTAAAAATCTCTATAAATAAAAATCAATTGCCGCATGTATAAAAGATCAGACTGATTTGGCTGATTGCAGTCTTGTTGCAGTTGTGCAATAATCTCTCGCTTTACCGCACGAGTAATGGTTCAACGCTGATTGATTTCAACATCAGAATTTCCAAGGAAATAAATCTGAAGAAATTTGTGATCAGCGTTCACTAGCGGCAACAATGCTCCTGCACGATGGTGAATTTGTCCTTGAATCTGTAAAATTGAAGACCAATTCTTAATTTATGAGCCTCGGTGAAACATTGTGAATCGTTGATGTCTGTTTGTGTATGTGATATGTGTTACAGTCGAAAAAGAATTTGCCTTAAAAGTTTGGTTAAAACCTCGTTCTTCAGTTATATTCGCCCCAAATGACGTCATTTGGAAGGAAATGTTGTACTTTTGTATATTCTGAAAGAAATGTTTCGATCGAGGTTCTTGGCTAGAAAGTAATGATGCCAGTAGCTCTGGTGGCGGTGTCAGTTGTGGTAATTTGACCTTTCCGCTCGCACAACATAATCCTGACGGTTCTTGTCGAAACCTCAAAGCATTGCAATGTTGACAAACAGTGCTCATTGTTCCGAAGTCGACCGATACATCCGCGATATAAGCGACTGTTGGATCGTATCTGAACGCCAAACGTTCATTTCGAATTGTCACGTTTGGCCGACGTTCCAAATTATTTTGTGCGTAAGGTCCAACAGAGCGAGTCGAACTCGACTGTATCCGTTGTTCCGGAGTCACAATGCATCGCGCTTGAGAAATTGTTATTCGATTTGCCTCCAAACGCTGTCTACGCTCTTCGTCAGTCTCATTTGAGGGTGGCCATGGTGTAGTGGTAACATCATCACTTGTCACGCTGCGGGTTCACGGTTCGAATCCTGATGTCAAGAATCATCTATTCATTTCGCATAAAATAAATAAAAAAGTCGATCAATTACGAAAGCTTATGTCAACTCTACTGCGAAGGCATAACACTGGCAGTAGGATGGTCATATGGCTAAAATGCAACTTGATCATGATGATCAGGAGGACGGAAAGAAATACTGTGAATCATAAGCAACGACAATAATAGCAAAATAAAAATGCTCCCCAGTTATATGTACGCCACCCTTAGGAGTTGACTTAAACTTAAGTTTCAAACCAACTACACCAATCTGCCTTTCTCTCTATCACTTTCCCTTTCCACAATACGCCCACGTCCTAAATTAGTATAAGGGTATTTTATCCCCTTTGACGCGAGCAAATTATAAAAAAAAAATTGAATCGACGATCATGTAGTTGGCTTGCGTTGCGCGTTCGCCGACCCATATTTCGACGGCTCACTGGTGGCATTTTTTTCCAAAAAAATAAATGTTTGCAATACACCAAATTACCACGATGAACACACCAAATTGGTGAATTTTACGGTTTTGAATGCACCAAAGAGATTTTGTTTTTTGTTATGAAAACATGTGACAGCAGAACTGTCAAACTGAACGTCACATTTTTTTTATTAAAATTTTTATACAAAAATACCATCCAAATTTCCCAATTTTCTTTCTACAAATCTTGTCCTGACAATTGGTTGGTTGGTTGGTTTAAGAGGGTGAGCTTATGCTCTTCACTTAGGCCTCCATTGGGCCCGTTGTGTTCCCCTCATCTGCGTAACTGTAAGGAATAGTGATGTGTTCTGGGAATTATGTATTGAGAGGATTTAGGTCTAGGGATCATGGGTAGTATCAACTATATCGTATAGTGATCGGGGAATCGTAGTGTTCGTCTGGCGAACTCCAGTATATCCCCGATTCCTTTCTTATTGAGGTGTATAATATCCGGAATCCTTGGAGATTCCAGGATTTTCAGCCTTAGCCTCGCTGTAGCGGGGCAGTGACAGAGGAAGTGTTCTATATCTTCCTCCTCCTCTTCACAGTTGGCACAGATTGCTGTATCAGCAATCCCGAGTCTGAACGAATGTTTGTTGAGATTGATGTGCCCTGTTAAAAGTCCCACCATCAACCTCAATTGTGTTCTGCTTGAGTTAAGAGCTCTTTTTGCTGTGTTGTTACTCGGTTTGGTTATTACAGATCTAGCCACTTTGCACGTGTCTAGATTCGTCCAGTAGTTATTGAACTCCTGTCGTATCTTATCATTGATTATTGTTTTAATAGTTGTCAGAGGGACCCCTATTGTACTATCCGGGTTCAGTTCTGTATTGCCTGCTCCTTTCCTTGGTAGTTCGTCTGCCTTTTCGTTGCCCGGTACACCCTCGTGCCCCGGTACCCATGTGAGACGGACTCTATTGCGTCTGGCAAGTAAGTTCAATTTAGTTTTGCACTTCCTTACTAGTCTTGATTTCGACATGTCCCATATCGATGTCCCATATTTGCACCACAGGTGAAATAGCCGATAGTTCTAAGCCGTGAGGCTGAAATACCGGCAATCTTCTTCGCTTCGAGGTGCACTGGTAGAATGTTAAGTATCGCTTCCATGGCCGCGGTTGGTGTTGAGGATTGTGCTCCTGTAATACCCAGGCAGACCATACGCTGCACCTTAGTTAGCAAGTCTCTTGCATACTTTTTGCTCATCACTGGCCACCATACAACTACACCGTAGAAGATGATGGATTTTATTACGCATTCGTATATTCAGTGGACCTGTTTCGGTTTCAAGCCCCATGACTTCCCGATGGCCCTCCAGCATATCCAATATGCTCTCTTGGCTTTGGTGACTCTTTCTTCCAGGTTCTTTCTCCAGGTCAGTTTACTGTCCAATATAATGCCCAGATACTTGACGATGTCCTGACAATTACGAATACAACAAAAAAAAATCAGCCAAATCGGGCTATTTCTCATATAAATAAAAGCCCAGTCATTTTGTCGGTAACGTCCTTATTAGATTTTTGTAATATAACAATTAGCACATACGGCTATAATATACCACTATCTCTATTGCGGCTATTTTAATAGCACGTATGTAGTTGAAAACAAAAAAGCTAGTAGTGCTACAAATTTGTTTAGTGTCATTTTTTTTTTTTGTTTTCACTACCCAAGAACAATCTCACTCTCTGATCCTAAGAGATTAGCAAAAACATCGCGTTGGATGTAGCCCTCTAATAGGAATCGCCAAGTGTAGGGAGGATAAATACATAATCCCAAATTCTTGGAATAGTTAACACAATGGTTTTATACAGACTTCAACGTGATGAAGAAGACTTTTCTTCTTCGCCAACACACGAACCTAACCTAACCTATAATTGTTATGAGAACTTTCTCAATTCACCGTATAGGTCGCTTCTATTCGTGCGAAAAGTATAACATGCACAACAGGAATGGCTGTGAGATACTATGGCCGCAATGGGCTGCTTGAGCCTAACATTTCCGTTTCCTTTTTAATCTAATTAGCCCACTAGCCACGGTGAGATGACAAAACAAGAAGCTAAGAACCATTTAGTCCGCTGGCGTAGATAAGACCAAATTCAAGATTTCAAATGAACGAAATCTCATAATCAAATCACGTAGAACCAATTATCATTGGGCAAACTACTACTCACAAATAATTCTTAGAACGATACCCCGAGGAAATAGAATCTTTAATTAATTGAAGAAACACTCTCAAAGTAAATCTAAGCCTTGTACCGCAAATAACCTGCATCACGACTTTGACACGCGAAACAAAGTTTATCCTCTACTGCATCGTGGTGACTTACACTCGATTTCTTGCAAAAGCTTCGTGCGTTCCTTTGTGCCACCACTTCAGAACCTTGAATGGATACGTAAATCCACCGGGGATGAAGTATGCAATTTGGTGGAGCGAATTTTTGTGTCCTTTATCGTTTTCCTCTGGTGATGATGGTATGTCGGTGGTGCACCGTTACAGTAGCAGCAGTACCATTCGCCGGTAATCTCCTCCAGCTGCAGGCAGATAAATATCTTTTGTTGTCAACTTCTCGCATATCCTTACCCAATCCTTAGAATCGACGGAGAGATTTATTCAAGCGTAAACAGTTTATTCACCACCATCACCACTGCGGAAAATTTTCTTCCTTAGCCGTGCTTACTTTAGATCCTTTGTGGCGCAGTTTATTAATATAACGACACAATCTCCAATTACGTTTCGCATTCGAATTGGATACACTACGGCAAACACAACCAAAGAAATACAAAAAAAAAAAAAGCCTTGACAACGACGCCAATCGGTGTTAATGGATGTTAGATTCCGGAACAAGGACATTGGAGGTTTGAAATATTGCTCTCGCGATATAGGGATTTTCGCAAGCCCATCTATTTTTGGGGCGAAAATTGAATATTTATCTATGCGAATGCGAACGATGACGATACAGTCCGCCTTCTTCGGATAGCTTGAGAATTAGATACGCGCAATGAGCTGGTGGGTCGTTCGGTGGGAAAAAGCTAAACGATCGATGGAGTGTTTTAATTGTCACCGTATGCGGCTGTGCCATTTTAACAATGCACAATGATAGATTGACGAGGAGAAGATTATTTGCACTCTGCGGGCGCAAAATGAGTTTTATTATTGCGAGTTATTCAGCCGAGTAAATCGGACTTACATTTTCGTTTTTCTGCTTTTTTTTTTGCCTGCCTCCCTTCTTGTGAATTCTTCTTGATTACAATGACTGTGTGCAAATTTTCACTCAGTAAATACGAGCGCACAGTATACGCCATTGAAGTAGATTTGAGAATTTGTTTGTGCTACTAGATGGCATGAAGACGGAAGGTGGCTCCGTTGATAATTGAGAAAGCATTTTACAATGGTAAACACTGTCAGAAGGAAGTGAAGTGAAAGCAGTCTGAATAGAAGAGGCAAAGAAATAAGAACTTTATGCCATAATTAGGAGATGAATAGAAGGAATATAATTAATGATAACTTGAATCTATTGTACTGCACTCTCGCTGAGTAGTGAAGTTACAAACGGCAATGTATATTAATATGAAAGCGACCCTGAACGAGGAAAGACAAACACTTACGGGTCGGATTTCAATAAAGGTCCTGGACTTCAAATTGATATACATACTCTGATGAGTCCTGGAGTGTAAGCCACGCCGAGAAATATTTTTTTATTGTGCTGTTTATAGTTTGAGAGGAATCAAAAAGAATTGTCGTGCTAACCCCACTTGCAGTTAAGTTCAGTTTGATTTAGCTATAACTTTTTTTCTAAATTAAAAAAATCGATGATTTTTTTTTTTTTTTTTGGTTATTATTATTTGGACATTGAATTTCGTTGCATTAAGTACTCGTACTGGAGATGATATCGTTCAAATGTTGGCCTCCAGCGTTTATGGAAATTTGAGCCCTTATTATGGGATTTTCCTTTACTTTTCTCAATACTTCCCCCGGTACGTTTTCTACTTCTTATCTAATGTTGTCTTTCATGCCTGTGACTTACTCACATAGGCCAATGAATTCAGATCGGGTGATCTTGCAGGCCAATTCAAATCACCTAAACGGGAAATAGCACCGCCTGGAAAAGCATCCTTCACTAAGTACATAGTGTCGCCCGCTGTGTATGCAGTGGCACCGTTTTGTTGAAGCCACATGTGCTCCAACCCCAATTCGGGTATCAAAAAGTCACCTAACATGATTCTGTCGCGCTCTCCAGTGACAGTTAATGCGTGGCCAACAGCGTCTTCGAAAAAGTAGGGATCAATCACCTTTCGTCACAGACGCCGCACCACACAGTAACTTTTAATGGATGTAAAGGGGATCCTTGAAAAATATGCCCCAAAAATGAGTATTCTGGTTGTTGACGCATCCGGAGAGATAGAAATGTGCTTCGTCACTCATGATTCATTTTGAAGGAATACCGTCCTCTTCTTGGTTAAGGTAGACGATGCACTGGCTGCATTCCATACGGGCTTGGTGGTCAGCGGGCAGCAACTGATGCACCATCTGCTACGGAAACATCTTCAAGCGATGACGTATGCCGCCTCACCTAAAATTGTTTTATAAATAAGTGCTCAGTCTATAAACAAACCATAGTGTTCATCCGTGACCGATTTTTTTTAGAAGAAGGGGAGATCGTCAAATATCAGCATGCCGGAATTTTACCGACTAAAACCACCTCTCTTATAATTGCGATCTAGGCACTTGTACTAAATAAGTTAAATCGAGAGGTTTTATTCTGTTAAGCCTTCGTAATTGATTTCTATTATTCGGCAGTATTCTTGCATCTTCTACCTCTTCTAGCTTTACTTTGTATTTTTTTGAATGTTTTAGAATTTCCGAATTTACACCTTCTACCTTCAGGTCTCGATGAAGGTCAGTGATTCTATTGTAGTGATGAGGGAATTTAGGGTTGATTTTACCAACATTCGTGGGCTTCGAACGAATTTCTTCGATATGTACGCCCACGTCCGTTCCCATAAAACAGCTGTTTTGGAACTAAGCGAAACACAGGTAGTGGAAGAATCTTCCGATTTGAAACTGCCTGAATATAACTTAGTGTCATTATTCTTTCCCCACCATGGCTTCGCCATTTACGTCCGTAGTGATATTGCTTACCAAGTTCCACCACAGTATGGCCACTGTTCCAACCCGGAATTTAATTTCAAATGGCTAAAATTCATCGTCCGTAAGCAAATAATTCACTACTGCTTTATTTACAGAAGCCCTAGTGCGTTCAGCAACTCAACTTTTGATGAATTTGATGCGTTGTCCGATTCCATCACTCGAATTGTCTCCTTGTATCCTCATACTGAAATCGTCATTGCGGGCGATTTCAATATACACAATTCATATTGGCTTCAACATTCTGGCCAGACAACACTTGAAGGAAGGTATGTTGAACTTTTCGCTGAGGTAAACAATTTGACTCAGCTTGTAAATTAGCCTACACATATACCGGACACTGAAAGTTATTCCGCCAACACTTTGGAATTGTTTCTTAATTCGCACCCTGATAATTCTCGTACTCATAGTATGACAATACGAGAAAGCCAACTGGAGCGGCCTAATAGCTTCTTTAGGAGTTTTAAGTGTTCGCTATGCTTCTTCGATAGCGACGTGGATGTCGCAGCTGATATGATCAACGACACTATCCTCTTAGGTATGAAAGAGCATTAAACGTAAGGCAAACTTGTGGTTTGATCAGAGCTGTAAAGAGGCTATCATGTTGAAAGAAGTACGTTTTCGGTCTTATAAAGCCAACAAATCTAAGAAAAACCGAAAGAAATTTAAACAAGCCAGAAAAGATTGCAATGCCTCTATTCGACGTGTAAAATTCTTACATGACCGAAAATTGAGGCAAAAAATCCTACAATGTCCCAATTAGTAAATATTTTTGGTCATTTGTCAAAAATATTAAAAATTCTGCCTCGTCTGCCATCCCCACGCTCATTTGCAATGATATTCCAGCTATCAGATCCTTAGACAAAGCTAATCTGCTTGCTGCTCACTTTGCAGCGAACTCCACGCTGCCAGATAATGCTTTGTCTCCACCTGTATTTGAGAGCGTCAAATTTTCCATGGGACAAGTCCACTTTCGCACTCGTACAGTTGCAGGAGTACTCAAAGGACTTAACAAACACAAATCCGCTGGTCCAGATGGTATCCCCCCCATAGTTCTGAAGAGGTGTTCTTCTACGCTGGCAAAACCTCTGCGTAAGCTTTTCTGTCTATCCTACTTTTTAGGGCTCTTTCCGAGTAGATGGAAAACAGCATTTGTCCAGCCCGTCCCTAAAAAAGGCGAATCTTCCTCCCTGTCCAATTACCGACCCATTGCACTTGCGTCCCTTATTTCCAAGGTCAGCTTATGAAATATCTAGATTCACGAAAACTCCTTAATGACCGGCGGTATGGTTTTCGTAGCAACAGGACCACTGGTGACTTGATGGCATATCTCACCGAGGAACCAATCTCTCCATCACTTCGGCGAAACCTAGATAATTGCGCTTGATATTTAAACACATCAAATTCCGACCTGGACACCATAATCAACCAACAGAGTGGAATTTAATGCTTCCAAAACTCAATGCTTTCTTCTGTCTCTCAAGCGAAGTCAAAACCCTCAACCATTATCCATGGATGGTACTTGCATCATTTAAACCGAAAGACTTGGCATTTTCGGTATGTGCATTAATAACCATCTGCGATGGAACGATCACATATTCTAGGTCTCCAAAAATGCTTCAAAATGTCTAGGATTCCTTAAGCGGTGCAAGAAATATTTTACCCCGTCTGATATGGCCTCAATTTATAAAGCATTCATCCCCCCTAAGCTGGAATATAACGCCCATAGCTGGTCTGGTGCACTCAAGACCGTTCTGCATATTCTTCATAGGGTACAAAATCGCGCGTTAAAACTTATAGGTGATAGAGACATCGTGAATGCTATACATTCACTGGAACATAGGAAAAATGTCTCATGTCTCTCCCTGTTTTATCGTTTTTTCCACAAAAAATGCTCCAGTGAAATAGCCAGTTGCATTCCTCCCCTTCAAAATTTCTCCCGCAATACGCGACATGCATAGTTGGTTTCCATATGTCCATGTTCGTTTTAGAATTTGATTATATAAAAGCAGTTTACCCTTAACGCAACTGACCAGGGATACGTAGAGCATTGCTGAGCTCAGAATTCTAGCCAGTAATACACTCCCCGTGGTCCTTTAACCCCCAACATTTGGTAACATTCTCGAAAGCACCGAGCGTACTTCTCTGATATGTATTCCACGTGGTTACCAAAGTTTAACCGGTCACCTATTATAACTCCAAGATACGAATATTGTATACGTCTTTTGGAGTGTATCCCCCACCTTGACTTTTATGGTCTCTCTTATTATATGGCTACTAATAAGCACTACCTCTGTCTTGTTTTGTGTAAAGGCTAATCTCTTCAATTCTAGCCATTATTTGACAGGTCAACTTTAGCTCGTCTAAGTGCCACTATAGGTCGTCAGCGAAACCTATGATTTGTACTCCATCGGGGATTCGCTGTCGCTGTATATTATATTGCGTAGAAGCGGTCCATGGACGGAGCCCTGTGGGACGCCAGTGGCTATGGAGTACTCCTTTATCTTTATGTCGGTTTCGTATAGCGACACCATTTGGTTCGCACGTCATATCCTGGGGTATTCATATTTATCAACACATCCATTATATAGCTCTAATTTGCTGTATTGAACACGTACTTCACGTCAAAAGTAATCACTGCGCAATATTTTCTACGTTCAATTACTTGGCCATTAAATACCGCCTTACCATCTGTTGTGGATCGAGCTTTAAGGAATCCATATTGTTGGTCTGAGAGACCATCTTCTGATTCAGTAACCAGGAGTAATCTGCTGAATTTTAGGCGTTCTAGGATCTTTCCCATTGTATGAAATAGACAAATTCTGCGGTAGGACGATAGTTCGACAGAATTTTTTCCTGCTTTTGTAATAAAACTCCCTGCTTTTTTCATATCAATAGGAAGGTACCATTTTCGAGACAGAGCGGCATTGTTTTGACGAAGTTTTCAGAATTACATCTTATGAGTATTGCTGCTTTAAGAGCTTTGTTGGGCACTCTGCACTGTTTCCCGTAGTACATATTGCATGAACAGCGTTGTGATCATTTTCTTCAGCAGCTATGGACATTTCTTCTGTACTTACTTATGTCCTATATCCTCTTGTGGGTCCTAGGGCCTCGACTACACCTACGCGCCATCGTGTACTGTTTCTGGCAATGTGTCTCAGCTATCCCCAGCTTTTCCCCAACTGCCGTGCTTCCTTCTCTACTGCTCCTTGGACCACCAGGTCTTCTGCCGTCCTGAGTTAAGGGGTTCCATTGCATAGCATGGTTCGCTATGGAGCTGTCACTCTTTCGGAGCGTGTGACCAATCCACTGCCACTTCCGTCGTTGGATGGTTGTGTCTATTGGTTCCTGACCCGTTTTCTCGTAAAGATGTTCGTTAGAGATACGATTGGGCCAGAAAATCCTTAAAATGTTGTGCAGGCACATCTGCATTGCGATTGATCGGGAAACTACTGACTGCTCAAAACTTGGCTTGGGCCAGTAGCGCAATAATCAAGTTCGTGATGAAGTGCTTGCTTTGCCTCCTAGTGGTGGTCCCCGGGTAACTATACGTATAAACCCTTATGCGTGTAGGCTAAAATCGCAAGTGCGGGTTGTCTAGGGCCTTGATTCTAGACTAGGTAACGTGGGCTAGCAACCTGCGTTACCGAACCCTAATCGCTACAGAAACCGACACTATGCCTCGGATAAGGAATGTTCACATGTTGACGACTTTTGGCTATTGTACCCGGACAAAGATAGGTTTCTGGAATGTGAAGCCGCTCCTCGACTCGGGAAGTGAAAAAAAAAAAAAATATTTCTCCTGTGGCGCCTTATAATTCTTAATTTTTGCCACTACCGCCTATACGCCGCGCCCGATGGCATAAATACCTGAAGCTTGCTTTCTTCCTTCTTCGAATTTCGTCATAAAATTCTATTGTCAGGCGTCTATATTCTTTCTTTTTATTCTCGTATTCTGTCCTTTCGAACGACCGCTGGCTTTTTCATCTGGCTCAAAAACACTCAGCTAGAAGATCTGATCTTCCACCAAAAGACTAGATTTCATCTATTTATCCGTGTTCTTCTCGGCATTGAGGCATCGCACGCATCTTTTACGCAATTCCTTTAGCAGTTCCAATGCTCAACTGGGCTTACCTGAAACTCTTCGTGATGCATCATTTCACAGAAAAGCTCTTCGTCTAAACATCTGTCTGCCCATCCGGGTTCGATACTTTGGTGTTTGTTGGTATTAGTCCCTCTGATACCGTCCGTCTGTCTCTGGCATTGCCTATCTACGAATCGTTCCCAATGACTTCTGTGAAAGTGCATCGATTTCAACCAATCTTTTTGCAGAGTATATAGTATACCTGAAGTTGGACTTGAGATTTGTTGATCTTGATCATAATCGGATTAACGGTTTCGAAAATACAGTTAATTTTATGCCGTTTTTCAGTGCATTTTTTCGTTAAAGATACTAGAGCAAAGGTACGCTGATTTTGTGATTTTTTTGATGCTTTTTTTAAATATATTTAACTTCTTGTCGTTTATGTTTTTATTTGGCTCAAAGATTGAACTGCCACGATTCCCAAATTGCGTTAAATTTTTGGTAAGCAAAATGTTCCAAGTGTACTCGTATCAACTGTGTAAAGAATAATGGAAAAATTTGAGGAAACTGGGTCGATCGTCAAGGTCGTTCAGCAGAAAACATCACGGGTGTTCGCCAGAGTGTGGCCGACAGTCCGGGAACATCCATTCGTCATCGTGGTATGGTATCGGGGAATGGTAACCCAGTTTTTTGTTCCACAAATGGATGGTTTGGATCTCGAAGACATGTGGTTTCAACAGGACTGTGCCACTTGCCACACATCACACATTTCATGGTCGTTTAATAACGCGTTTGGGCGACCAGAATTGGCCGCCTAGATCGTTTGAAATAACGTCTTTGGACTTCTTTTTCTGGCTTTTTTTAAGACAAAAGTTTATGTCAACAAGCGCACCCAAGCCTCGAAGGAAGAGATTAATCGCTGTATCACTGAAATCCAGCCACAGTTATGCCAAAAAGAAAATGAAAGTTTACTCCCTCGAGCAGAAATTACTTTGAATGTCGGATTGAATCCGGGTTCTTCGATAATGTCTGTGAAGTCATTTGGAAACATCCATTGTATCTTTGAATGTATCAATGAATGCAATGACTCAGGTGGCGGAGGCAATAATGGCAATTTCACCTTGCCACTGAGACAGCACAATCCAGGCGTTTCTCCAGCGAACTTCAATGCACCGCAATGGTCGCACACAACTTTCATTGTGCCAATTCGAACGAAAGGATGCGAGCTGTAGTCAATTGTGCAATCGTATTGAAACGCTACTCGATTCAAATCAACACTTGAAGCATTTCTTCTTGCGCGTCGAAGATTAGCACGCTGTTGATCTGTGCGGTAAGCTCGACGATTTCTCATTGCCAACTGAGCCATTTGATGTACTGCCTCTCTCTGTTCTTGTGTTTGTGATGCACGAAGTCAGGCCATATTAACGCGGTGCTCTTCTCGTGCGGTTTCTTGTCCATCTGCAGTGGATTGATTCGCAATATTCCGAAGTCTAATTGCATTTCGGCTTCGTTGTGAAAGATTAGATCTTCTGGTTCGCGGCACTGTAAATAACACTGGAAAATTAATCACACAAACCAAAATTACATAATGAAGCAATTATCGATGCGCGCGCAATTACAAATGTGATAACCTCACAAAGTGAACATCTTCGAAGCAACTTACCGTTTGAAAATCACAATTGAAAATAGAATTCCACAGAATTACGAACGAATCCGCCTGGAAAATCAAACACGCAGTCCAAAATTACCGATTGGATTGATTGTCGATGCGCGCACAATCACAAACTACATAACCTTTCACATTGTACACTTCATCAAACTGAACTCACCTCTTTGAAATCACTTTTCGTTGATGAATTTCAGAAAAAATCGTTTAAAGAGAATTAATTGAATCGAATTCAAATGTAATGACCATCGAAAACTGAATGAAAATTGGTGAAAACTCGAAAAAAAAATGCACGGCGCACGTCTGCACAGCTAGCTCAATGGTATCCAATGAAAGGACCGCGCAACTGAATCAGCTGGCAAAGAATAAAGCAAATAACGCCATCTACTGGTATTACCGGAACCAGCATTAAACGCCATGTTAATTTTTGTTTCTGTCATGTATCAGAGATGGCGTTGTATACAGATTTAATTTTTTTTCTGATTTTCTTACTTTTCCAATGCGCAAGGGAACTTCTCGAGGACGAGACGAACAAAATAAAAAATTCATCGAAATCAGTATACAAAATATATGAGAAAATGAATTTTCTTCATCAATTTCTTTTTTTCGTGAATTTTCCCTATGTTTTAATAGTTATTTTTATTCTTTTCGGGGCGGAGACACATCCAACAAATCAAAGATCATAAAAATCGGTCCAGCCGTTCTTGAGTTATAACTGGTGTAACTAATTAATTCTTAAAAAAATTTCATGTTTTTTAGTTGATGTTCTGGCACATATATTTAATAATAGTATTTTTTCTGGTGGCTTTCCTGAAGCTCTTAAATGCGCAGATATTTTACCTCTGTTTAAGAAAGGAGCGTCTGATGAGATAAGTAATTATAGGCCAATCTCACTTTTACCTTCAATTAGCAAAATCTTTGAAAAAAGCTATAAAAAATAGGGTTGTGTCCTTTTTAAATAAAACGAATTTTTTCAGCGCTGTCCAATTTGGATTCCAAAAAGGCAGATCTACAGAAGATGCACTTTTAAATTTTTGTTTGCAAATTTTTGGGAATCTGGACGAAAAAATGTATACAGCTGGTTTGTTTGTTGATATAACAAAAACTTTTGATATGGTCAACCACGATATATTGCTTGGTAAAATTGGTTATTTTAGACTGGTTTAAATCTTACTTTAATAATAGGCCTAAGAGAGTTATTATTGATGGCATCAGAAGTGATATGGAGCTTCTTAATCTGGGAGTACCTCAAGGTTCCGTACTAGGACCAATTATTTTCTTGGTATACATTAATTCATTGTTCGGTTTGTACTTTAAGGGCGTATTAACTACTTTTGCAGATGACGTGGGTTTTGCCTATGGCTCCGATAGTGCTTTGAATCTTGTATCCGATATTAATTGGGATCTTAGTTTATTAAGAATCTGGTTTGCTGAGCATAAATTGGTAATTAGCTCCAAAACTAAAATTACGTTTTTTCATTTGTCAGTGCAAAGCAGTTTCGAAGCAAATGTGTTCTTCCATGCATCTGAGTGTCAAAGATTTAAACTCTCATATTGCACCTGTAACACTGATTTTTCAACTAGTACGTTTAATTGCGGTGTCGTCTGCAGTGATAAGTGTTTTCAAGATGAAATTGTTAATAAGTTCAAATACTTGGGACTTGTCATTGACTCGAGGTTGAGTTTCTTTAACCACACGGAAAATTTGAGGCTTTTCTTTCGCAGCAGTCTTAGAAAATTTTATTATCTGCGTAAAGTTTGCTCTACAGAACTCTTAAAAAAAATCTATTATGGAATTTTTCATTCAAGACTTCAATATGGGATTGCCTGCTGGGGAGGATCTTATTTCAATAGAATACAACCTCTTTTGATCCTTCAAAAACATGTCTTGAAGAGAATATGTTGGAAATCTCGCAGACACTCCAGTTTTCCTCTTTTCCGAGATCTGAAAATTCTTCCAGTTCGTCACTTGTTTTGTTATAAAGTGCTAAAAATCTTCTTTAGAAGATTAGGTAATTTTAATTTCAGACTAATCGATAGCTACAGTTTACGTGGTAATTTTTTGAATCTTGTATCTGTTCCCGGTTTTCGGACTATAGCTTTTCGCAATTTTTATACTGTTTCCTTTGATCTCAGGAGTATTGAATCATTGCTTTAAATTTTACTTTGATGTTCTGGTTTAACGAATAGTTCTCTAGTTTCATTGTACTCTGCATTATTGCTTATTGTATTTATACATATTTGTGTTTCTATTCTCTTTTTTTGGTATGTATAGTTTTATTTAAAGGGTCACCCCACCCATTTTATATTATATATCTGTAAAGCATCTGAAGTAGCATTATCACTATTTAAATAAATAAAAATGCCACTTACACATACAGTAGTAATCATTTATAGCGAACCCGGTTAAAGCGAACTTTCGGTTATAACGAACCATTTCATGAAGTCCCAATCAATGCCCCATAAGAATAATGAAATAAAATTTCGCATATAGCGAACCCGCCTAAAGCGAACTTTCGCATATAACGAACGCATATTGCGCGTCAAATAAAGAAAATGTCCGATTATAACGAACCAAAAATTTGTCATTCGGATTTTCCCAACTTTTCGGGACTTCCCCGAAAACTGTATAGCTGCATACGTACCAACATTCTCAAACGTCAACATTCTGTCCTTCAATATAACTTTTTCGGTACTCCCCCGAGTAACGATAGGTTTACAAACGAAAGGCAGCACAAATTAGTTGAGTTACATTTTGGACAGAGAAAGGACATTTAAGTAAAATGGGAAATCTAGTATCAAATAAAAAAAAGAAAATGTTTCACATTAAAAGACAAATACGATTTAATAAAGCGTTTACAACAAGGTCTAAAACAAAGCGATATATGCAAGGAAATGAGTCTAAGTAAATCGACTGTTGGCACAATTTGGAAGAAAAGGGAGGAGATCCTGGACCACTTCAATCAAACAAATTCAAAGGTAAAAAAGTAAGAAAACCTACAAACGAGAAGGTGGATAGTGGATTGTTGAAGTGGTTTAGCCAACAAAGGGCTAACAATGTGACCGTGAGTAGTGCGATTCTACAAAAAAAAAAGCCGAAGAGTTTGGTCGGAAATTTACGAATCAGGAATGCAGTCTTAGCAAGAGTTGGTTAAATAGATTTAAAAAACGGCATGATATTAGCACCGGAAAAATTGTTGGGGAAGCGGCAGCAGTTGACATGGGTATTGTCGATGATTGGTTGCAAAACAAATGGCCAAGTATTAAGGGAAACTCTAAGGATGAGGACATTTTCAACGGCGACGAGACTGGCTTATTTTATAAACTGACCCCTAATAGAACATTGCATTTTAAAGGAGAGACATGCGTTGGTGGAAAACTATCAAAAGAACGTATAACCGTATTGGTGGTGGCAAATTTGTTGGGTACAGAAAAAAGAAGACTGCTGGTTATAGGAAAACCAAAAAATCCCAGGTGCTTTAAGAACATCAAAGAATTGCGGGTGAATTACATCTTATGAGTATTGCTGCTTTAAGAGCTTTGTTGGGCACTCTGCACTGTTTCCCGTAGTACATATTGCATGAACAGCGTTGTGATCATTTTCTTCAGCAGCTATGGACATTTCTTCTGTACTTACTTATGTCCTATATCCTCTTGTGGGTCCTAGGGCCTCGACTACACCTACGCGCCATCGTGTACTGTTTCTGGCAATGTGTCTCAGCTATCCCCAGCTTTTCCCCAACTGCCGTGCTTCCTTCTCTACTGCTCCTTGGACCACCAGGTCTTCTGCCGTCCTGAGTTAAGGGGTTCCATTGCATAGCATGGTTCGCTATGGAGCTGTCACTCTTTCGGAGCGTGTGACCAATCCACTGCCACTTCCGTCGTTGGATGGTTGTGTCTATTGGTTCCTGACCCGTTTTCTCGTAAAGATGTTCGTTAGAGATACGATTGGGCCAGAAAATCCTTAAAATGTTGTGCAGGCACATCTGCATTGCGATTGATCGGGAAACTACTGACTGCTCAAAACTTGGCTTGGGCCAGTAGCGCAATAATCAAGTTCGTGATGAAGTGCTTGCTTTGCCTCCTAGTGGTGGTCCCCGGGTAACTATACGTATAAACCCTTATGCGT
The DNA here is from genome assembly GCA_963082735.1 of Pocota personata. Classification (NCBI taxonomy): domain Eukaryota; kingdom Metazoa; phylum Arthropoda; class Insecta; order Diptera; family Syrphidae; genus Pocota; species Pocota personata. The sequence continues at coordinate 40,121,672 of OY720429.1, read as the reverse complement.
GTAGGCTAAAATCGCAAGTGCGGGTTGTCTAGGGCCTTGATTCTAGACTAGGTAACGTGGGCTAGCAACCTGCGTTACCGAACCCTAATCGCTACAGAAACCGACACTATGCCTCGGATAAGGAATGTTCACATGTTGACGACTTTTGGCTATTGTACCCGGACAAAGATAGGTTTCTGGAATGTGAAGCCGCTCCTCGACTCGGGAAGTGAAAAAAAAAAAAAACATTTCTCCTGTGGCGCCTTATAATTCTTAATTTTTGCCACTACCGCCTATACGCCGCGCCCGATGGCATAAATACCTGAAGCTTGCTTTCTTCCTTCTTCGAATTTCGTCATAAAATTCTATTGTCAGGCGTCTATATTCTTTCTTTTTATTCTCGTATTCTGTCCTTTCGAACGACCGCTGGCTTTTTCATCTGGCTCAAAAACACTCAGCTAGAAGATCTGATCTTCCACCAAAAGACTAGATTTCATCTATTTATCCGTGTTCTTCTCGGCATTGAGGCATCGCACGCATCTTTTACGCAATTCCTTTAGCAGTTCCAATGCTCAACTGGGCTTACCTGAAACTCTTCGTGATGCATCATTTCACAGAAAAGCTCTTCGTCTAAACATCTGTCTGCCCATCCGGGTTCGATACTTTGGTGTTTGTTGGTATTAGTCCCTCTGATACCGTCCGTCTGTCTCTGGCATTGCCTATCTACGAATCGTTCCCAATGACTTCTGTGAAAGTGCATCGATTTCAACCAATCTTTTTGCAGAGTATATAGTATACCTGAAGTTGGACTTGAGATTTGTTGATCTTGATCATAATCGGATTAACGGTTTCGAAAATACAGTTAATTTTATGCCGTTTTTCAGTGCATTTTTTCGTTAAAGATACTAGAGCAAAGGTACGCTGATTTTGTGATTTTTTTGATGCTTTTTTTAAATATATTTAACTTCTTGTCGTTTATGTTTTTATTTGGCTCAAAGATTGAACTGCCACGATTCCCAAATTGCGTTAAATTTTTGGTAAGCAAAATGTTCCAAGTGTACTCGTATCAACTGTGTAAAGAATAATGGAAAAATTTGAGGAAACTGGGTCGATCGTCAAGGTCGTTCAGCAGAAAACATCACGGGTGTTCGCCAGAGTGTGGCCGACAGTCCGGGAACATCCATTCGTCATCGTGGTATGGTATCGGGGAATGGTAACCCAGTTTTTTGTTCCACAAATGGATGGTTTGGATCTCGAAGACATGTGGTTTCAACAGGACTGTGCCACTTGCCACACATCACACATTTCATGGTCGTTTAATAACGCGTTTGGGCGACCAGAATTGGCCGCCTAGATCGTTTGAAATAACGTCTTTGGACTTCTTTTTCTGGCTTTTTTTAAGACAAAAGTTTATGTCAACAAGCGCACCCAAGCCTCGAAGGAAGAGATTAATCGCTGTATCACTGAAATCCAGCCACAGTTATGCCAAAAAGAAAATGAAAGTTTACTCCCTCGAGCAGAAATTACTTTGAATGTCGGATTGAATCCGGGTTCTTCGATAATGTCTGTGAAGTCATTTGGAAACATCCATTGTATCTTTGAATGTATCAATGAATGCAATGACTCAGGTGGCGGAGGCAATAATGGCAATTTCACCTTGCCACTGAGACAGCACAATCCAGGCGTTTCTCCAGCGAACTTCAATGCACCGCAATGGTCGCACACAACTTTCATTGTGCCAATTCGAACGAAAGGATGCGAGCTGTAGTCAATTGTGCAATCGTATTGAAACGCTACTCGATTCAAATCAACACTTGAAGCATTTCTTCTTGCGCGTCGAAGATTAGCACGCTGTTGATCTGTGCGGTAAGCTCGACGATTTCTCATTGCCAACTGAGCCATTTGATGTACTGCCTCTCTCTGTTCTTGTGTTTGTGATGCACGAAGTCAGGCCATATTAACGCGGTGCTCTTCTCGTGCGGTTTCTTGTCCATCTGCAGTGGATTGATTCGCAATATTCCGAAGTCTAATTGCATTTCGGCTTCGTTGTGAAAGATTAGATCTTCTGGTTCGCGGCACTGTAAATAACACTGGAAAATTAATCACACAAACCAAAATTACATAATGAAGCAATTATCGATGCGCGCGCAATTACAAATGTGATAACCTCACAAAGTGAACATCTTCGAAGCAACTTACCGTTTGAAAATCACAATTGAAAATAGAATTCCACAGAATTACGAACGAATCCGCCTGGAAAATCAAACACGCAGTCCAAAATTACCGATTGGATTGATTGTCGATGCGCGCACAATCACAAACTACATAACCTTTCACATTGTACACTTCATCAAACTGAACTCACCTCTTTGAAATCACTTTTCGTTGATGAATTTCAGAAAAAATCGTTTAAAGAGAATTAATTGAATCGAATTCAAATGTAATGACCATCGAAAACTGAATGAAAATTGGTGAAAACTCGAAAAAAAAATGCACGGCGCACGTCTGCACAGCTAGCTCAATGGTATCCAATGAAAGGACCGCGCAACTGAATCAGCTGGCAAAGAATAAAGCAAATAACGCCATCTACTGGTATTACCGGAACCAGCATTAAACGCCATGTTAATTTTTGTTTCTGTCATGTATCAGAGATGGCGTTGTATACAGATTTAATTTTTTTTCTGATTTTCTTACTTTTCCAATGCGCAAGGGAACTTCTCGAGGACGAGACGAACAAAATAAAAAATTCATCGAAATCAGTATACAAAATATATGAGAAAATGAATTTTCTTCATCAATTTCTTTTTTTCGTGAATTTTCCCTATGTTTTAATAGTTATTTTTATTCTTTTCGGGGCGGAGACACATCCAACAAATCAAAGATCATAAAAATCGGTCCAGCCGTTCTTGAGTTATAACTGGTGTAACTAATTAATTCTTAAAAAAATTTCATGTTTTTTAGTTGATGTTCTGGCACATATATTTAATAATAGTATTTTTTCTGGTGGCTTTCCTGAAGCTCTTAAATGCGCAGATATTTTACCTCTGTTTAAGAAAGGAGCGTCTGATGAGATAAGTAATTATAGGCCAATCTCACTTTTACCTTCAATTAGCAAAATCTTTGAAAAAAGCTATAAAAAATAGGGTTGTGTCCTTTTTAAATAAAACGAATTTTTTCAGCGCTGTCCAATTTGGATTCCAAAAAGGCAGATCTACAGAAGATGCACTTTTAAATTTTTGTTTGCAAATTTTTGGGAATCTGGACGAAAAAATGTATACAGCTGGTTTGTTTGTTGATATAACAAAAACTTTTGATATGGTCAACCACGATATATTGCTTGGTAAAATTGGTTATTTTAGACTGGTTTAAATCTTACTTTAATAATAGGCCTAAGAGAGTTATTATTGATGGCATCAGAAGTGATATGGAGCTTCTTAATCTGGGAGTACCTCAAGGTTCCGTACTAGGACCAATTATTTTCTTGGTATACATTAATTCATTGTTCGGTTTGTACTTTAAGGGCGTATTAACTACTTTTGCAGATGACGTGGGTTTTGCCTATGGCTCCGATAGTGCTTTGAATCTTGTATCCGATATTAATTGGGATCTTAGTTTATTAAGAATCTGGTTTGCTGAGCATAAATTGGTAATTAGCTCCAAAACTAAAATTACGTTTTTTCATTTGTCAGTGCAAAGCAGTTTCGAAGCAAATGTGTTCTTCCATGCATCTGAGTGTCAAAGATTTAAACTCTCATATTGCACCTGTAACACTGATTTTTCAACTAGTACGTTTAATTGCGGTGTCGTCTGCAGTGATAAGTGTTTTCAAGATGAAATTGTTAATAAGTTCAAATACTTGGGACTTGTCATTGACTCGAGGTTGAGTTTCTTTAACCACACGGAAAATTTGAGGCTTTTCTTTCGCAGCAGTCTTAGAAAATTTTATTATCTGCGTAAAGTTTGCTCTACAGAACTCTTAAAAAAAATCTATTATGGAATTTTTCATTCAAGACTTCAATATGGGATTGCCTGCTGGGGAGGATCTTATTTCAATAGAATACAACCTCTTTTGATCCTTCAAAAACATGTCTTGAAGAGAATATGTTGGAAATCTCGCAGACACTCCAGTTTTCCTCTTTTCCGAGATCTGAAAATTCTTCCAGTTCGTCACTTGTTTTGTTATAAAGTGCTAAAAATCTTCTTTAGAAGATTAGGTAATTTTAATTTCAGACTAATCGATAGCTACAGTTTACGTGGTAATTTTTTGAATCTTGTATCTGTTCCCGGTTTTCGGACTATAGCTTTTCGCAATTTTTATACTGTTTCCTTTGATCTCAGGAGTATTGAATCATTGCTTTAAATTTTACTTTGATGTTCTGGTTTAACGAATAGTTCTCTAGTTTCATTGTACTCTGCATTATTGCTTATTGTATTTATACATATTTGTGTTTCTATTCTCTTTTTTTGGTATGTATAGTTTTATTTAAAGGGTCACCCCACCCATTTTATATTATATATCTGTAAAGCATCTGAAGTAGCATTATCACTATTTAAATAAATAAAAATGCCACTTACACATACAGTAGTAATCATTTATAGCGAACCCGGTTAAAGCGAACTTTCGGTTATAACGAACCATTTCATGAAGTCCCAATCAATGCCCCATAAGAATAATGAAATAAAATTTCGCATATAGCGAACCCGCCTAAAGCGAACTTTCGCATATAACGAACGCATATTGCGCGTCAAATAAAGAAAATGTCCGATTATAACGAACCAAAAATTTGTCATTCGGATTTTCCCAACTTTTCGGGACTTCCCCGAAAACTGTATAGCTGCATACGTACCAACATTCTCAAACGTCAACATTCTGTCCTTCAATATAACTTTTTCGGTACTCCCCCGAGTAACGATAGGTTTACAAACGAAAGGCAGCACAAATTAGTTGAGTTACATTTTGGACAGAGAAAGGACATTTAAGTAAAATGGGAAATCTAGTATCAAATAAAAAAAAGAAAATGTTTCACATTAAAAGACAAATACGATTTAATAAAGCGTTTACAACAAGGTCTAAAACAAAGCGATATATGCAAGGAAATGAGTCTAAGTAAATCGACTGTTGGCACAATTTGGAAGAAAAGGGAGGAGATCCTGGACCACTTCAATCAAACAAATTCAAAGGTAAAAAAGTAAGAAAACCTACAAACGAGAAGGTGGATAGTGGATTGTTGAAGTGGTTTAGCCAACAAAGGGCTAACAATGTGACCGTGAGTAGTGCGATTCTACAAAAAAAAAAGCCGAAGAGTTTGGTCGGAAATTTACGAATCAGGAATGCAGTCTTAGCAAGAGTTGGTTAAATAGATTTAAAAAACGGCATGATATTAGCACCGGAAAAATTGTTGGGGAAGCGGCAGCAGTTGACATGGGTATTGTCGATGATTGGTTGCAAAACAAATGGCCAAGTATTAAGGGAAACTCTAAGGATGAGGACATTTTCAACGGCGACGAGACTGGCTTATTTTATAAACTGACCCCTAATAGAACATTGCATTTTAAAGGAGAGACATGCGTTGGTGGAAAACTATCAAAAGAACGTATAACCGTATTGGTGGTGGCAAATTTGTTGGGTACAGAAAAAAGAAGACTGCTGGTTATAGGAAAACCAAAAAATCCCAGGTGCTTTAAGAACATCAAAGAATTGCGGGTGAACTACAAAAATAATCAGAGGGCTTGGATGACTTCCGAAATTTTTTTAAATGAGTTAAGGCAGTGGGACAATGAATTACGTCGTAAAGATATGAAAATTCTATTACTAGTGGATAACTGCCCGGCACATCCTGAGGTAAAGGAATTGACGTCAATTAAGTTAGTTTTCATGCCTCCTAATACAAGCTCGAGGCTGCAACCTATGGACCAAGGCGTCATTCACAGTTTAAAGAGCCATTATCGGCATTTGCTTCTCATGAAGATGATAAATTAAATTGAAAAAAAAAGAAGAAAACTTTACACCAAACCTACTAGATGCAATAAATCTAATTCATATGGCATGGCAAAAAGTTACACAAAAAACAATTTTTAATAGTTTTCTACATAGCAGATTCATCAGAAGTGAGGACAATTTCGATTTACAGGACGACATACCCTTAGTTGACTGGCTGAGACTTAACCACGATGAAGACATAGGTTCTCAAAACGCATTAACAACAGTTATCGAAAGCGATGCTTTTGAAGAATATGTGCACTTTGATGACAACATTATAAGTGTAGAACTTCTGGATGATGATGCAATTGTAGATTCTGTAAGCGGTAGTGCAGATGTTGACGAGAATGAAGACGTCGAAACAAGTGAGAATGATGAATTTGTAGCAGCTCCAGCACCTATATCTGACGCGTTACGCTTTGCTGAGGGGCCTTCGTCCTTTTCTTCAATCACAAAACACTCCCCAAAGATTTGCAGACGTCGAATTGTTTTTAAACCATTTGAAATCTTCTCAAACAAAACAAACTAAAATTCTTGACTTTTTCAAATAAAAAATTAATAAAAATATAATGCTCTATACTGAAATACTTGTTTTTTATGTGTTCAAAAATTGGTTTGAACACTTTTTCTTTTCTTTTTTGATTTTCGAAACAAAAGTTGATGATTTTTTTTAGCATATCACTTATAACGAACTTCGGTTATAACGAACAAATTGGGTCGGTCCTTTCGAGTTCGTTATAAGCGGACATACTGTATTTCTCTTTTTAAGTAAATTGTATGGATTAATTGTTATTTGGATTATAAGAGAAATAAATAAATTATCTATCTTATCTATCTAACCCGACTTTGTTTCATACTAGTATCTTAAGATTTAAATTTTCCGCTCTTGTAGATACATACCTTTAAATTTGAAAGCGTCATGAGGAATTTTAAAAATATTCACAATTTTGTAAATTTGTTTTCTGAAATAAAAACAAAATTGATTTTGTAACATGGAAGTCATATATACATATATGATATTCCATACGGATTTCTTCTAACAACCCGCACAATAATCGGTCACCTTAGCACTTTCGTTAATGACTCTTTTTAGTACATAAATGTGTAGGCATGTAGGTTTCGTTCAAGGGTCAGGAATTAATAAAAACCTCAACATTTAGAAATGGACGTTTCGTCGTTTTATATGAACATCATCAGTATTTTATTTCGCTCAAGTACACGACACAATTTTATGGCACTTCCTCTGCGGCTATTTGTGGCTTTCAAATTAAGATACGCAACAACAACCTATATAGTGTTTCTTCCCAATCGATTCACATAAGAACCACGCACTCACATAGAATTCTAGTCATTTGGAATGCCAATAAATTCTCATCTATTGTTTCTGCAATCATTCTGCGGGCGTTGAAATGGGTTGCTCCGCCGTGTTAAACTTGTCATAGCTGTCATATAAAAGCGATTAGGGAACTCCATCTGCAGCTGTCGCACAACTCATATCACATCTCCTCTGTCAGCTAACTCAACAATACCACGGCTCATGTACATATGCGTTCCACCCAGAGATGCAAGCTTTGGAATCTGCCAACACTGTGTCAAGCAAATAAACACAAAAAAAAAAATGTTTCTCTTGGATATTTAGATCATGCAAAACCCATAGTATGTCACAGATTGCCACAACCCCCCAATTAGTGGAACATAACGCTGCATAAGACCAAAGCACAAATCGTGTTCGAAAAATCTCTGAAGCATTTCAAGTTAAAAAAAAAAAAAAAAAACTGCAACAACAATCTATTTCTCTGCGTATCGAATAAGCCACAACCCCACTCAGCTGTCGCACTCTATGGTAAGGGTGCCAAAGAATACCACCACTAGTTGTTGTACCCCGAATGACTGAGTGAGCAAGTTGACATTCAATTTGTTACCCGCTTCGACAGTTTACATTAAAAAAAAATTCCGGCAAAAGCTTTAGAGAAATGAAAATCCTCTCAACACCATCACCCACCTCCTCGTCCAATTCCATTGAAATCGGGATAAAAAAAAATTGACAGACACGAATTTCCGCAATAAATTTTCCCTCTCAATTCCTTGACAATGAAATCCAAATCTTGGGTGTTCTAGGATCATGGTACCTTGCTAGATGTGGAATATACTGTACAGTGCGTGAAGGGATTCGCCTCCATATTTGAACAGTTGACTGCGGAGTTCTTAGGTTCACGTGATGAGGGTTAATCTGTAGATTTTTTTTTTTTTTTCTTCGGTAATTGTGTATGATTTGAAAATTAATTTTCATTTCACGACCTTCGATGGTTGGGTGTAAGTGCGAATGTAATGTAAACACAATAAGCTCAACGGCTCGACGGGGTGTTGTTAATTGATTGAATGGTAACCTGCTTATCGATGAAACGTGATTTATTTACAAAAGCCCTACGGGGGCTAAACTGGAACGAGGTGTTGGCTCATATTGAGCGGAAATTCAATTATAAGAACCATATTTGCGATAACACATTTTGTTCTTAAGGTAATAACATTAAATAAACTTAAGGATCCTATGATTCCAAACAAAACAAAACAAAACAACAAACTGCGAGGTGTAGGACTGTATGTGAATCGGCAACAGGTTACTACTTAGAGGTTTGAATGATGGCTGATCCAAATGGTGCTCCTTGTCACTGAATCGATTAGGTAGACATTTATGTTAATTGTTTGCCTAACATACGAGGGGCGGCTGATAAGTTATTGTCTGTGGTAGGATAGACATCACCATGTCAGCCGAAATCGGAAATTCTCGCAATTTTGAGCACCACGCCGTGATAAAGTACCTCGTGAAAAAAGAAAAATCGCCTTAAGAAACTTTCGAAGATATGTCATCGACTCTTCAGGTTTCTGGGCCTTCGTATACCATGGTCAAAAATGAACTCGCTTATTTCAACAAGGGTGAGAGAGCTGTGAAGACGACCCCTGCCCAAGGCGTTCTGTCAATGGTCATTGAAGAAAACGTCGGAAAATTACAAAAATTAGTTCTGGCCGACTAAAGAATAAAAATGTGGGAGATAGCGGACGAGTTGCACATCAGCAAAGAATGGATTGGATACAATTTGCACAAACATTTAAACATAAAAAAATGTGTGCGCGAGTTAAAGCTTTAGCTTAAAATCAATTCAAAAAAAAAAATTAAAACACCAAAACGTCTCAAATTAGACTGACTTCCTAACTAGTTCAAGATTCCAATAAAGAGAAGAAAACGTAAATTCATCATTCAACAAAAACTAGGCTTAGAAACTTGGTAACAAAAACAATGCAGCAAGTTGTTGATTAGAAGGACAACATAATGACTTCTTCTTCTTTTCCTTACAGCGAAGATATGATCCGGAGTAAAAGGATCACAGCCCTCGCACTTCACTACATCTCTAATGGTCCACCTGTGGGGTTAGCCGGCAGCCTTCCCGGTTTCGGATCACTCCGTTACTAAGGCCAATCAAATGCTGGTGTTTTCGCATTTGTGTAATCCAGTTGTTTTTTGGTTTGCCTTTTTTGCGCGATTGTGTAGGAACGTTGATTGACATTGCCTGGATTAGAAGGATCTCTCCTTTGAACATGACAATACTAATTGGTAGTGCTCTATATTGTTTGTGATAGGTTCTTTCACATGAAGTCTTCCTCGAATCTTTGAACTTCTTATTCTATCGAGCTTTATTACTCCTGTTGTCATGTGAACATGTACATTGAGTGTCGGACGTACAATTGCGGTGTAGAGCCTTCCTTTCAGCTTAGGGGACATTTTCCGATCACAGAAGATAGCGGAGTTTTCCCGCCACTTCATCCATCCTACGCTTACGCGATGATTGATGTCATCATCACAAGTCACTTCGCTATTGATCATAGTTCCCAGATATTTGAACTTTTCGCAGTAAATAAAAAGTAAATGTCTGGAATAGGCCGGTGTGGATCAGAGAACAGGCAGAACAGATACTCTCTCTTTTTTGGACTAATACGGTACTCATTTCCCTCCAAAATATCCACCCATACATCTTGATGTCTGCACTTATAATAGCTCCATCATCAGCAAAGAATAACGGATGTACTTCGGGGTCCGTCACTTTTCCTTCAAGCAGATAATCAAGGACTGCAATAAATAGCAAAGGACTGAGGACGCTTCCCTGCTGCGGGACATCTTTGCTCCCTCATGAGCACGTAGGTTTCTGGAACTCCTCGTTGTCTTAGCGGCACCCATAAGAGAGCTCTTGGTTGTCTCTCAAAGGCTTTTTCAAAATCAACCAACACCATATGGAAGTCCTATAAGGAATCACGATGTTTTTCCATTATGATCCTTATACTTTGGATTGCATCTGTTGTTGATTTACCCGCCACAAACATCCGTATTATTTTCCGCAGTCGGCCATCTAATACCCGCTCATGGTGTGTGACATCAGCTTGACAGAACCGTAGTTATCGCAGTCACGCGTTTCGCCCTTCCCTTTGTGCAAAGGCAGAAGATATCTTCCCTCCACTGATTACGAGTAGGCATTGGATCACCGCTCAGCTCATAAGTTAGGAGATAAGAATCATGCGCCATCTGGACCCGACGTCTCCCATCTTTTTCCAGAACTCAGAGGGTATCTCGTCTGGCCCAACCGCTTTTATTTTTTTGGAGTATTTGACGGCATTCCTAACTTCTTCGACAGTAATGTCGGATATTTCGTCATGGTTAGGAGCGGTTCTTGGAAAGTATACCCGGGGAAACTGTTCGTTCAGAAGTCTTTCACAATACTGTCGCCATCTGTGGAGAATTTTGTCGTCTTCTACAAGAAGCTGGCCTTGAGCATTGTTAATGAACTTTGGGGAACAAATCTCCTGAGCATTTCTTCTTCTCTGGGCGGCTATTAGGAAGATAGTAGCGCCCTTATTCAAGTTATTTTGTCGAAGCTACTGGGTAGTCTGGTTTCTATCAGACGCCGAAGACGATATTTCCTCCAACTCGCGATAGAGGCCTTCCGAGACCTTTGCAACATTTATATATCACTTCAAGGTGAGCTTTTTCATCTTTATTAGTAGAAGAGTACTTTGACCAAGCCTTGAAAGCCGTTTTCTTTTTCCATCACCATATTTCTTTCCAGGGGCCTTACGACGTTCCAAGCAGTGATTTAGCTCTCTCCAAGCAAGATCGCTGTAGAGAATCCCACATATCTGCACTCCACATCATCGATCTCATCAATGATGGTAAAGAGGTAATTTGTCATGTTGGTAATAAAAACTTCGCCTTTTCCTTTGTCCAGCTTGTACCAATTGATTTTTTCAGCCAACTTTGTTTGCTTATTTGTTTTCTTTCTTTCCCATCTCCATAAAATTTCTGTCAGGAGGAGATGGTGTTGCTGGGCGATCGCCTCTCCCACGATCATTTTGCAATCTCTAACATGAAACTGGCTACCAAATGGAAGTCAATCTGGGTTCCATTTCCACCACTGCTGTAAGTGATCAGGTGCCGGCTTTGTTGTGTCTTGTTGTGTCTTCACCTGGAGAATTCCTGGTGCCGTATCCCAGTCCTCCATGGCAGTCTTCATAGTCTTCATTTGTTTTCCCGACATGGCCGTTCAAATCTCCGGCAACAAACAAAAGCTCTTCCTTTGAGATGTTTTTGTGAAAATCCAGGCAGAATGCATATTTTTCTCTCTGTTCGCATCCGACTTGGGGAGCATATGGGATTACAATTGAGAGACATCAAACAGTCACTGGAAATGGTGAAGATGTTGACAAGTAGCTCTGCTGCGAGGATGATAGCACGTCCAAGAAACGCGCCCAATTCCCGGTGTTTCGCTATTTCCACACATGATGTCCAGTCGCTTCTAATCATCATTTCTTCAAGCTCGTAATTACGACCACTCATACATCCAAGGTTCCAACTCGCGACTCTTAGGTCCGAATAGCTCTGACCCGAGCATTTCTGCTCGTCCCAGGATCACAACCATGTGTAGCATTGGTAGTGCTTTTCTTTTTAGCGTACTTTTCCGTAATGCTAGGGTTTAAGCGCTTTTTGATTTTGCCACGTGCATACTCCTGATTTTTGATTTATGTTTGATCTTACTTTAACAACACCGGTGATCTCCAGTCGTGTCAACGCACGGATTCGCATGCACACTTGCGGGACAGTTTTTAGATGGTATATGTGTCGCTAGGCTCACCTGGATATTTTAAAAATTGTCTAGATGTGATTTTTCCACCTTATTCGCTTTCTACGACAAGCGCTATATACATTGTCACTCCAATTGATCTCAGTATTATTTATACATAAATGTCTGCCAAGTAAAAGATAAGCTTTTTTTTTTCTTCGAACCATTTACTTTTATTTTCTATCTATCTAGGTAAATAATAATAGTGTTGAGAGCCGATTGAAGATTACGTTCAATTACGAACCCATTCTCATCGGATGAATATACTCCTATGTCATCTGCATACGAGTACATTGGAATCTCACAGTTCGTAAGTTGTGGAAAAATATATTATACAACGCTGATCTTAATACTGAGCCTTGGGCTACACCTGCAGGAATATGATTAGGAATTATTTACCAAACCACAAATAAACGTTCAGACAAGAAACTTTTAACAGGTTTTACTATATAATCAGGGGAACCGAAAGTTGGCCAAGCAGATTCAAAAGTCTTTTCAACGTTTAATAAAGTTCTTTTCATTAAGCGCTTCCTATCTTTAAATTTAAATGCAACAAAGTGTGTATAAGATATCATCGAAATTTTTTATTTGTTTGAAGGCCTATCGATGCCATTATGTATGGAATACAACATCTTTCAAATGTCAGCCGCAGCTTCTCTGAGAGGCGCGTATCCGAAATGTCCATTTTTCCATGACTCTGGTGCATAAATCAAGCTGACTTTGAGCGATGGCATGGGTTATTTTGGCTTTGAGGGCCGCTGTGGTTTATGGCTTATTCGCATAGACCTGCGACTTCAGAAAACCCCACAAGAAAAAGTTTAACGGGGTCAAATCGCACCATCTCGGTGGCCAGTTCACATCACCTCCACGTGAGATCGCTCGCACAGAATTTCCAATGTGGCGTGAGCTGTGTGGCACTTAGCGCCGTCCTGTTGAAACTACATGTCGTTGGTATCCATATGATCTAATTCAGGCTAAAAGAAGTTGGTAATCATCGACCTATAGCGCTCGCCGTTGACGGTGATGGCCTGGCCAACGTCGTTCTCAAAGAAATATGGACCGATGACGCCGCCAGCCTAAAATCCACACCAAACAGTGGCTTTTACGGGATGCATTGGACGCTCTTGGATCTCATGTGGATTGGTATCGTCCCAAATTTGGCAATTTTGTTTGTTGACGTACCCATTCATCCAGAAATGAGCCTCATCGCTGAAGATGATTTTTCGATGAAAATTAGAGTCAGTTTACAACTGCACCAGAGCCCATTCAACGAACACACGTCGTTGTGTATGGTCGTTTACCTTCAGCTCCTGGGTCAGTTTTGTATGGGTGCAGGCCCATGTCACGACGCAAAATTCGCCAAGTTGTGGTCTGCGAAAGGCCGAGTTCTTGTGAGCGACGCGAACTCTGATTCTCCTGCACACTCTCACGGACAGCGGCGATGTTTTCGTCAGATCTTGCATTTCGTCGACGTATGGGTGTTGGTTGATCATTTACTGAACCAGTGGACTCAAATTTATCCACCACACTGCGAATAGTCCTCTCGGAAGGACGAAGCGCGTGGAACGTTGCCCGAACAGAAAACCCATTTTGATAAAACAATTTTATTCTTTGCAAGTGTTGTTGAACGCTAAATCGGTCTGGTGATTTGGCAAAACAGACTAAATAACAGCCAATTTGACAGATGTAGCTTCAATAATATGGCCGCTATCAACTGTCAAAGTTCAGAAGTCTCTATTGGAAGACCCTGTACAACCTAGAGACTATTTATTACATACTTGTTAAAAATGTGTACCTGCTGCAAAGTATTATAGCATATAATATAAAAAACGTCAGAATCGGATGGAGTGGGAACTAGACTCGATAACGTTCTAGTTACATCTTTTTTATGTTCCCTTGCTTCACTTCAGCCAAAATTAAATTAATTTTAAGACCATGAAAATCCACTTTAATGCTATTTCGGCACCAGTTAGCTTTTCCTAATTGAACTACATTTTTTAAGGCTTACCAACCCTAGTAGTAGATAAATGTTAAGCGTAAAGCCGAAGATAAATTGAAAAACAAGACCCCGTACAAATAAGGGGGCACTCTAATGAACATTACCTATATACAATATCAATAATTTGGCGCGCAGTTTAGCTCTAACCATTTTATTAAAAAATATAAACTAGAGTAATCTAGCGCTTTTTTAGCCTTGTTAGCGCTTGACCGTTGAACTGACCTGGCAACACTGTCGTCAACCTAAATCCGCACGAAAAAGAAACTATAAGCTACGTACACATGAGCAAACCATTGCAGCAACAATTTGCGGCAAGTGTTTGCATTGTTGATCACACCTAAGCAAAATTTGCATGCAAAAATTTTGCAGAAATTTTTTTTCAGCCTCATGCAACTTGTTTGCACGACTGTTTGCGTCAAGATGTTGCACGGTAGTTCACACCACATGGAAGTTGTGTGCATGGTTATTACTTTCAAAATATTTGACAGTTCCATTTGTGAATAGTTTGTTTGGGAATGTGTGATTAAAATCGACGACAAAAACGAAATAATGTTTTGCCAAAAAACTAAAATAGCAGCAGCTATGGCGATAATAATTTCATTAAAACGTGAAAAAGAAATTTAAGCAAAAAAATGCATCAAAAAAAGAAAATTTTGGGTAAAAGATTGGATAGCAAAAAGAACCGAGCTGGGATTTCATCAGCAACTTTTAAATGAGCTGAAAAATGAAGATGAAGAGGGCTATTTAAATTTTTTACGAATGTCCAAGAATGAATTTGAAAATGTGACACAGTTATGCGTCCTTCAATTTCACCAAGTGAGCGTTCAGCTCGTTTTCTAGCTGCAAGTTTGTATTTGAAAGACATTTTTGTGCTAACTTTTAGCAGATTATATTTAAGCCTTTTTTTACATTATAGATTTATTAATCGTTTAGGTGACTCGTATCACTCTTTGACATTTCTTTTTCGGATAGCAGTAAGCACTATGTCAGTGATTGTCCCCGAGTGTTGTCGAGCTCTATATAAGTGCCTGAAAGATGAATATTTAAAAGTAAGTTTGACTTATAATAATAATAAAGTAATTGATTACCATATATTTGTTGTTCATGTATTTCTGTCTGCGGCACTAGTGGAGAGGATGTTGACGAGTATGTTAATTCACCCCAAGATGAAGTTGAATTTTCGCCAATTGCATCGATTTCTGAAACTTCATGATCGCTCTTTAAATCTTACGACGAAGTAGTATCTTATTTCTATCTGATTTTAGCAATCTAAACTCAGATGCAATATAGTTATCAAACACTTGATAGTCGTCTACTGGTTTTTCGATTATTGAAATTGCTTTTTTCAGTAAAGCATTGTCGTTATTAATTGGAGTTTCATTGCGCCTCCTTTTTTTTTCCTCTATGTTCTTGGCTTGTAGAGGGAATTTCTTCATTTGTTTGTACCACAGTTTCATTTTTATCTAAGTTAGGCTTCGAAATCCAAAAAATTTGTTCAAATTCCCTTTTATAATAATAATATGAACTGAGTTCATTATTTTTTGTTGTAGGTTCCAAGTTGAATGAATGAATGGATTCAGATTTCTTCTTTCTTCGAACAAAAATGGAATTTTCGCCATTGTATTGGGGTTTTAGATGGAAAACATGTAAAACATATTGTTATGAAAGCGCCCGCTAATAGTGGCAGCTCCTACTTTAACTACAAAGGTTCTCACAGCATCGTATACATGGCGTTAGTCGATGGATATTATAAAATAACCTACTTCGATGTAGGTGGGAAAGGCAGAATTTCAGATGGAGGTATTTTTAATAATTGTTCTCTAACAGGTGTGTCAGAGAAAAAACTATTGCAAATACCAGAAGACTGTCCACTACCTGGCCGGGAGAAGAAGGTTCCGTATGTAATAGTAGCAGATAATGCTTTTGTCCTAAAGAGATATCTTCTTAAGCCATACCCCTTTAGAAATCAACCTGCTCCTAATCGTGTTTTCAACTATCGCCTTACAAGAGCGAGGATAGTTGTAGAAAACGTTTTTTGGGATAATGGCAAATAGGTTTCGCGTTTTACATAAACCTATAGAACTTGGTCCGGAGAAAACGGCGGACATTGTGTCTGCAATATGTGCCTTACATAACTTTTTGATGTCATTAAAAACCTCAGGAAGAAGGCACGCGCCCCAATAAACATTTGATTCGGAGATTGAAGGAGTAGTGCAGCTTGGCAGTTGGCGTAACGAATTTACATTAGAAGGTAGCTGTTTACCGCTTGAGAGTATTTCTTAACAAAATTCTACCGCGAAAGAAATTCGGAATGAATTTAAACAATATTTCGTTTCTCCCGAAGGCGAAGTTTCGTGGAAATATAAATATACAGTGCTGGAAAAAAGTATAAAAAATTCAAATTTTTGTAAATAATTAAAAAACAAAAGGTGGAACAAATTAAAAACTATTTATTTTCGTAAATACATTTTTCGTTCTATTTTTCTTCATAACCTGCCGGTATAAAAGTTATTTTGAATTAAATAAAAAGCTGCAATTGTTTTTCCAAATTAATAATTGATTTTAATAGTTAATTTTTCCGCCATTTAACTTTATTACATCAAGAAGATGACGAGGCATACTCTCAACACGACTCTTAAGTGTGTCGGTTGTTATATCATCCCAACATGCTATGATTTTCTGCTTCAATTCAGCAACTGTTCTTATTTCTGGCTTTTCCTTATCATAGACATTTCGAGCAAGAATCGCCCAAAGGTTCTCTATGGGGTTTAAGTCCGGGCTCAGTGCAGGCCAGTCGAGTAATTGAATGCCAAAGTCAAAAGTAGTATGGATCGGGGCATTAACTTGTTGGAAGATGATACCTTGGTCTTCAGAAAGTGTTATGAATGGTAAAAGGTAATTTTCAAGCATATTCTGGTAGTCAACGGACTTTAGTCTTCCACTTAGAAATGCGATTTCCGACTTCATGTTGTCTTTAAATGCTGCCCAAACCATTAGAGATCCGCCATCCCCCGCTCTCCTCGAAAGAATTTTCTTATCGCGCCGCAGATCATGCCAGTAATAATTAAACCCATCAGGGCCATCCAAATTGAATTTTTTCTCATCACTAAATATTATATGATTCCATATATCTGGCTATTGGACGAATTTTTCAGCAAATGAGAGGCGAGCAACTTTGTGTACTGCTTTAAGGGGTGGCTGTACTTTAATATTTTCATATTTCAAATGATCTGCACTTTCTAACCACTTTCTAACCAGTCTGGAACTGCAATTTAAGTTGAAGCGCTCAACTGCTTTTGCGGAAGAAATTCCGGTGTTAGAAATTTCTGTTAGAACCAATCTTTTAGTTCCCTCTTTGATCTTTTTAGGCCGGTCGGATCTTTTCTTGCTCCCATAATTTTCGATTCCAGTTTTCAAAAATGTACAAATAACACTCGAAGATCTTCCTAATTTCTTCCCGATATCTTTTTGTAAGAATCCCGCATCTTTAAGGTCCAAAATGCGTTGCTGTTCAATTTCACTAAGATGAAGTCCTCGTGGCATAATGATCTGTTGTTTTTAACAGTTCCCTGTATTTGTTTTCAATGAATTATTTATTATTATTATGTCTTGATAATCCTGAAAAGTCTTACACAATTATGATCTCGATCTGACTTTCGTCACGTCTTACACACTTAACTAAACTCAACTCAATGCGAAAATTTTTATATTTTTTACCAGCCACATTTATGGTTTTGCGATATTATCTGTAGTATCGTTACTTGGAATCAGCCAGCGCTTTTCCATGAAATAACATTACAGTCAATACGCAAAATAGTGAACAGTTTTTTATTATTTAAGTTTACATTTTTCTTAGAAAAACAAAAAACATGAATTTTTATACTTTCTTCCAGCACTGTATATAAATTTTAACAACAAACAAGTCTTTTACTTACCAAATTTTCAATGTTCCTTTTCCAGTTATTATGAACTGAAGGGCATCGAAGAACTCCCACTTACTTTTTTGATTTTCATCTGCACCTTGTCCACTTTTTTTTGTTTCATCCGGCGTACTTCTTGTAGAAATTGTGTTCTCAAATTGTGTATTTTAATTTTTACATCATTTTCTTCTAAATTCAATTCAATTGCTATACTCGTATTTTAAAGAAAATATTTTTTCAAATTCAGTAACATCTTGTTAAAATCACTTCATATGTTTTTTTTACTTTTTCTTTGTCTATTATTTTTTAAGTCTTTACTGCTTCCAAAAACTTATCAGTTTGAAAAATAATATATTTTCGTACGCAACATTCTGCACACATACATACACACACCGGCATAATTAGGGGAACACACAAAAAAGCGCGAAAATCTCCAATGTTATTGGATATCTTGACAAGAGGTTATATTTAATTTATTAGTACCCTCTTAAAAAGTAACTTACGTCAAATTTGGCGTTTTTTTTTTAAAACGGTTAACGGTTCTTGAAGAATTAAAACGCCTAAATAGCTTCTGGTAAGAACTTTGTTGGGTGCAGTGTTTGATGACTCTTGTTTATTTCGTATTAATTTCTCCTGGTAAAAAGTTTGTTGGGTGCCGTATTTGATAACTGTAGTTCATTGTTTACATTTTGTAGTGTTTAAATGAATGATTTGCCGGAAACTTCAGTGGCTAGGGCTGTTACCATGATCGAGGAGGGGCATACCTACCGTTCTGTCAGTCGCGCATTGAATGTATCGACATCGGTGATTCATCGCACTGTTCAGCGCTATAGGGAGACTGGATCTTACGTGCGGAGATGAGGGCAAGGCAGACATCGAGCAACTAGCGCCACGGATGACCGTTTTATCACCTTGCAGACTTTAAGAAATCGTCGACAAACTGCTGTTCAGAGAAGAAATCGTTTGCAAGAAGTCCGTAACGTAAACATAAGTGAGCGGACAGTAAGGAGACATCTTAATGAAGTTGACCTCAGGTCTTATGTGCCTGCAAAAGCTCCAAAACTCGAAAGAGCTCAGCGTGTAGCCAGACTAAGGTCCGCTCGTGAACATCGAAATTGGACAACTGAGTGGAGCAACGTTTTATTCAGCGACGAGAGACGGTTCTGTGTCAATATCGTTGATGGAAGGGAAAGGATGTGGAGGTACCGAGGGGAACGCTATAACCCAACAAACTTCACGGAAACTGTTGCATATGGTGGAGGGTCGGTTATGGTTTGGGCTGGCATTTGTTTGGGAGCTCGCACAGAATTAGTGGTTGTTGAAAATGGGTCTCTTACTGCACAGCGATATGTAACAGATATCTTGGAACCCCATGTCATGCCTTTTGCTCCATTCATTGTCGAAAATTTCATTTTTATGCACGATAACGCGTGCCCGCACACTGCTCGTATAGTGAGTAGCTACCTCAGTGAGATTAGTATCACTCAAATGGAGTGGCCAGCACTATCACCGGATTTGAATCCTATAGAGCACGCCTGGGATATGCTGAGAAGAAAAGTTAGAGAGCGTAATCCAGCTCCCAGGAATACTGATGAATTGAAGGTAGCATTGGTCGAAGAGTGGGATAACTTGCCTCAAGAATCGGTAGATAACCTTTTAAATAGTATGGGAAATCGTATACAAGCTGTATTAAGAGCCCGCGGGAGCAACACTTGATATTAATTTTTAAAATTTTTGTTAATTTTTTTATTTAAAGAGTTTTAAACTTAAGAGTGAAAATGTAAATTTTTTTTATTTGTTTTTTTTTTCAGTATAATTTAATTAATAAAAATATTTTGTGATTGAATTAACTTTAATTTACAGTATTTTAAGCAGATGCCTTTATTGTGTAATAAAAAACATCAATAAAAATAAATTTGTAAGAAATATCGAGGTTTTTCTTCTTGTTCCCCTAATTGTGCCGGTGTGTGTATTATAACTATAGTGTAAAGTTCAATTAACAATGAATAAAGGAAATTTGACAAATTCAAAAACAAATCTTATATCCTTGCAGTACCTAAGTTTGAACAATTCTGTGGTTAAGATTTGGTTGCTGCAGCTATAAGCTGCAAAATGAACGGAAAAAGGAAAAACTTTGTGCGTTATAATAGTGCTTCCACCACACCAAAGGCAGTAGTGGCTAAACTTATTTTTAGTTATTTATTATCCTACGAGATATTTATGTTCATAGAAACGCATCTACGCGAAGAAAAAATAAAACAAGTCAAAAAATACTTTAAGGATTTTCATACGTACTGGAGACCTGCGCCATGTAAGAAGCGATTTGGGAGAGCAATTGCTGGTATGGTATATGGAGTTAAAACGAATTTCTGTTAACAAGAATGGAATTCGACATGAATATAGTAAATCAACTTTGACGGTGTGGATATTATAAACATAGAACCTATTGGCAAAGTGCTGATATTTCTTCCAATGTATCTTCGACGCGTGAATTGGCAAAATGATATTCTGTTAAAATCGTTCCTGCTGAAAATTACTTTCTAAATCTAATAGTTATGGGTGACATGAATGTTAGATTGGGTAACTTAGAACAGGATATAGACGACATTTATAAATCAAGATTTACTACAGGACTTGAAGTGCGATGTTCAGAAGTTACAAGAGTAAATGCAAAAGGGAAGAAGTTCTTGGAGTTCTGCAATGACAACGGCGATGAAAAAAGTAAACTTATTTACTTTAGTAACATGGGAGAATCGGTGAATTTGTAACGTGTTACAGGAAATGTTGATGTATTGAAAAGTTTAATGTAGAAGAGGCATCATGGTCAGATCACTTGCCAATAAGCATTCAGCAAAACACTGCAACCACTAAAATCAGTCCTTAATGAGAGGCTATACACTTGGATGGAAAGAAATAGTATTTTAACTGAGTACCAAGCTAGCTTTAAAAAAAAATACTCTACAGTAGATAACATACATACTATGCTTTCTTCGTGGATTTAAAGCCGGCTTTTGATAAAATCTAGAGGAAATTGCTGATCTTTAAATTACGTGAAATGAGTGTTTCAACCAAATTTACTAATCTGCTGGAATGCATGTATTCTAATACTCAGTCAGTGGTGTGGATGTGAAAGAAGTTATCAGAATACTTTGAGACACTTTTTGCAGTGAAGTAAGGATGATTATTATCGTCGTTACTTTTCGCACTCTACATCAATGATTTACATGCGTACATAGCCATGAGATTACAGCTGTATGCTGATTATATGGTGGTATTAGCAGATGATATTGAAGTCATGCAACCGATGATATTTCGCCTTGAAGAAAAATGGAGTTTATAAGTGCACCTTTCAAAATCAAAAATCATGATTTTCCGAAATGGTGGTAGTCTATCAAATCAAGAAAAGTGAATTTTTAAAGGGGAAGAAATTCGAATAGTGTCGGATTATATCTATCTTGGTTTAGTTCTCACTCCAAAATTGAGCTTTATAAAGTACTATATGTAGAGAAAGAAATACCGCAGCGAAGAGCAGCATCAACGCAACATAGCATTACTTTTTGAGTAAAAAAGAAAATATAACCCTCAGTGCAAAGTGGAAACTATTTCTGGCAGTCTGCAGAGCTATCCAAACTTATAGTGCGCAAGTCTGAGGCTTTGGAATGTTTGAAGAAGTGGATAAGCTACAATGCTATTTTTTGAAAATAAATTTGAAACTACTATCAGGTACTGCAAACTACGCCTTGAAGATTGATACGTGACCTGAGGATGGCCATTTCTATACACTGGACTACACCTAGAGTATGTCAAGAAAACAGTGTTCGAATACAATGATCTTTTAGAAAAACAACTCTTTTGGGTGAAAGAGATAAATAATATTGGAAATAGGTTTGGTTTTTACTGGGATCAGAATATGCCACCTGACCTTGCTGCTTCTAGATCGACTTACAGCAGATGGTCGCCAAGAAACAGAACGGAGAGCGAGAGAAAGTATCACAAAAATTTTCAAGTTTCTCGAAAGGCCAACAATATCTTATTGATGATTTCGACATCAACAAATGTTGATTTGTTATTCAATGAACAGTGAAATGCTCTCTGCAATATAGACGTGTATTTGATCGGTCCAGCTAAAGCTATGTAGTTAAACAGTGCTAATTATCACTAATCCTACTTTCTGAACTGTCTTAATCCGAAGTCTTATCATTTGTGAAAGCTAATTTTTCCGAATTACATCTCCGTGCAAAAATACTTGTCACCGTTTGTTACATTGCCATTGTTTTTTTCTTAAACTCTCGAAATAAAAATACTCTTACCATGTTATCCTCTGGCCCTTCTACCCGCGGCAAACTCAAAAAGACTTTCTCTCTTCGAATGCAATTTCCCCTTCCCCATCGAACAAGGTTACACAAATCTTGGAAGAGAAACTGGATAAGTCTTCTACATCATTGCGTAAAACACTTGTGAAGGAAATAAATAAGATCCGTACTAAATTTCTTAATAAAATTGATGAAGGTAATGAAAGGTGGGCTCAACGATTCGACAGTATCAGCAATGCTTCGTTTCGTTTTTTCGTTTTTAGTGCATTTTTATTTTCGGAATTTATGAACTCTTAACAGCTAGACACAGAAAACGCTTAAAACTAGCTTAACTAACTTAACTATGTTATATACTAACTTAATGGCCCTAAGCGGGCGCTCTAAGCTAAACCTAATGCTTAAACTATGTCTTTCGACGTAACATAACTTAAAATATTTATTAAATCTATACTTACAAATATTGAGAAACCAAGAAAAAATTTTTAAGCAAAAACTTAGTATATGAACTGAATTTTTTTACTATATATAAAACTTACAAACTACCTAAAAGCTACTTATTCTAAGGTACGTGATTAAACACGCGAATTTTTTTTTTGATATACATATATATATACACATGTATAAGGTTTTTTTTTTTTTTGAATGCTTAAAACTTAAACCGATCTTAGAACTATGTAAGCCGGCCAGGCTATAAAAAGCTACACCGACTACCCCGAATCAAAACGAATCGACGAGGGAGTTCCCTCTCCGTCCCCGAGCCACCAGAATTTCTGGTGCTGTCTTACTGCATCTGCCATATCACGGCTTGATACCGCTCTACTAAACCGGAGACGCTCCGTGGTGCTATGTGCGACATGTCGGTAGTAGTTAAGTCGCCTGTCCGCAGCATTTCGGGCAAAATGGTAGATTAGCGGCACCGCTACCCTATCCTGTATCAAACCTTGTCTATCTAAAAATAGGAACGCCTCTGGGGGGATGAAGCCGTTAAGGCGCACGCTCTCATGATACAAATCATTGGGGTAGTATGCCCCAGAGATCAGGTTATTCATCGAGGACATTGCTCTTACAGTGTGCCTTCGAATCATATTGATCAGGAAATTATCCACTCTGTTTATGTGCGCCCTATTATACAGGACCTCATTAGAATAGAATTTTATGTACTGGGACTCTGGTGTTCTGTACAACTGAAGACAAGCCCTAAGGCAAGCCCTCTCAAACACCCGAATCCTTTCCATCCAGCTTGCTCCCACGTTGAACCACACGGGACATCCATATACGAGCATGGGCCGAATAAGGGCCATGTAGCAGATTACCTTCACCCTTGCATCGAGTTGGCTGCTATAAAACAGTCTCTTTGTAAGGGCAAAAGCACCTCTGGCTCTGACCAGAGCCGCATCTACATTTTTGTTAAAATATAGATATTGATCTAGCCAGATCCCAAGGTATCTAACCACACTTCGACTCGCTAGTGGCTGCCCGTGCTGTCCCACGATTGAGAAGTTTCGCCAATTCTTTCTGGTATCCCTGGAGGCCCCAGATAATGACGTTCTAAACAGAATAGTCTCTGTCTTCTGGAAGTTGATCTTCAGCTTCCAGTCGTCGCAGTATATCCTGATCTTATCGAAATCACGCTGCAAGAGTATTGCAATGACCTCGATCTTTGGTCCTGACCTGTACGCTATCAAGTCGTCTGCATACGCAATAGCATGGGGAAGAGATCCTACGAGATCACTCGTGTAAATGTTAAAGAGGATCGGCGAATTAACCGCACCTTGTTGTAGACCGTTTTTAATTTCGAAAGTCCCAGCAGAAGTCACATTGCCATTTTTCACAATGAACTGTCTACTAGTGAGCATATTACAGAGCATGTACAGCAGTGGTTTACTTATACCCAGCCTGCTCAACTTGTAGAAGAGTCCTTCTAGCCATACGGTATCGAACGCCTTCTCTAAGTAAACCAGGCAGGCACCCGTGCATTGTTTCTTACTTTTGTTCCATTGGATGTCAGATACCAGTTTAGACGCGGCATGTATTGTATCATGTCCCGCCTTAAAACCGAATTGGTTATCCGGAATTATATTACTGTTCTCAGTCCACTTAAGCAGGGCCCTATTGATCACTTTCTCGAATACCTTGCTGATGTTCGGAAGGAGACTTATCGACCGGAGATTTGCCGGATTGGAAGTGTCCTTACCCCTTTTGGGGATGGGTTGTATCACTGAATATCAGCAATGCTTTGTCCAGTTTAAGTGTACGAGCACCCCCACCATGTTTCAGATGCATACTGCCGAGTTACTTGCTCTTAAAAAGCAAGTTAATTTCCTGGAAAGAAAATAAGTTGCCAGCGATGCTGTTCTCTTTGGTGTCCCCGAACTCCACGGCGAAAATTTGAAACAATATTTTCATAAGCTCTGCGATGCTCTGCAATGCAACCCCGCGGCTATCTTGGTACATTCTTTTCATGAGCGACTCATCAATCTATTGTTTTCAAATTCAACTCCTCGCATGAACGTAACGCAGTTCTTGTTGCTGCGGCCAATTATCGAAAATAAAACAAATCAACATTAAAACTATGTGACATTGGTTTTGCATCGAGTAACAATAGCACAAACTGTTACCTTAATGAAAGCTTAAGCAGACACTCTCGATTTTTGTTGCAAGGTGCTCTTGGTCTAAGGAGGAAAAAGAAATTGTT
This sequence comes from Pocota personata, assembly GCA_963082735.1. Taxonomy (NCBI): domain Eukaryota; kingdom Metazoa; phylum Arthropoda; class Insecta; order Diptera; family Syrphidae; genus Pocota; species Pocota personata. Next base: position 40,096,622 of record OY720429.1, on the reverse strand, counting down.
TTCTGTCTACTCCCAGTCTGGAGTTGTCTATGCGAAGAGAACAGAAAACGGTAAAAGCTTTTCTATTAAAAGTTCAGAAGATCTTCACTCCATCGCTGCTGGTGCTGCCCTACGTAATTTCCTTCTATATTTTTCTCATCTTTATTCTGTATTACTTACTTTACTTCTTGATCACTATCTTTTTCTTGATTGGTATTTCTGTTTGTTTTTGTATTTGCAATAAGAAAGTTTTCTTCCTCCAACAGTGGTGGTATAAAATCAACTCACGCTATGATAAATACCCTAACAAAGTATCGTGATGGTCTTAAAGTTTGTCATCTAAATGCACGTAGTAAGACTAGGCAAGTTAGATTACTTAAAATATTGTAATATGTGAGCTAGGGCTCGAGTAGATAAAACGTTATTCTGTGAGATTATTTCTTTATTTTCTAGTCTATAGAACAATTCAAGTTAACTCTGTACTATTCTTCGCAAATTCCTTCCTTACAAGGTCTCTTTCTTCTCAAATCACTTTATCTCATTTCAATTACTTAATTCACAAATCCAAACTAATTACTTCTTCTTGTTAACTCTTAACTTTCAATCTATCACAAAACTACAACTTCGCCCATTATCACTTTTCCAATCTCTTCTGGAACAAGAAAATTCTGATGTAATAATTCCAAGATGACAGCCGCAGCCAATAATCTCTTGCGGTTATAATTCTCTCTTAATCCCGCGACGTCGTCTTAGACATAATCCGTACACGAACCTCGAATGAAAAGATACTTCGGAATGTGTTGCATACTTTTGGAGCGTAGTTATTATGCTACATTATGTTACAATATTTATTTACGGATTCTAGTATTGATGTTATTTGTGTTGTTGAGACATGGTTTAAAAGTGACATATCTGATATGCAATACCAAATTATAAGGAATGATAGGATAACTGATACATGGGGGGGTGGTATAGCAATTTACTGCAAGTCTCTCTGAAATGCAGTATTGTTAGTAAATCGTGCTCTTCAAATTCATGATTTTGCATCCTCCTTAGGACTCCAAATGGTTAATACTACTTACACAAGGCGTTTTGCTAAAGATTGCACTCCTATCCTTCTTTACCTTACGATTGTTTCCGATGCTTCCTTTGTTATTCTTTTTGACCAACTCTCGTTTGACTATATTTCTGATCATGACCTGCTCTTTCTTACTTATAATATAAATTTGACTCATTCAGCTGTTCCTTTATCCTTTTCCTTTAAAGATTTTCGTTCTATCGATCCTCCATCTCTGCAAGTTGCCGCTTTTGAATCTCCTTGGAATAACTGTCGGTTGATTTCTGATCCTGACGATAAATTGTTTTATTTTCAAGAAGTGGGTGCCTACTAAAACTGTGAAAATTCGTAATAATAGATGTCCTTGGTTTACGGTTGAAGTTATCTATACTATTAAATCCCGCAACAAACTTTATAGTAAATGGAAACAAAATCCATCTAATTCCAATTGGCTTATCTATAAAACAATGCGAAATCGTGCTACAGTTTTAGTACGAAATGCCAAAAGTAATTATTATTCATCTAAGCTCAATACGTCTCTTTCATCAAAAAAGCTTTGGAGCAATCTTAGACAAATTGGTATCTCTAGTGGCAAGAATAGTTCTAATTGTGAAACTGACCCTGATGAATTAAATAACTACTTCGTTGGAGATAACGCTAATGATACTGATCTTGGTTCTTCCTATCCAAATCTTGGTTCTCCCTATCAATCCATAAATCTAATGAGTGACTTTGAAGTGGTTGCAGTAAGTGAAACTGAAGTCATAACTTATTTCGCCCACATAAAATCTAATTCAGCTGGAGAAGGTGGCATACCACTAGATTTATTAAATTGATTCTACCCTTTATTGTGTCCCATTTAACTCACATTATTAACCACTGTATCACAACCTCATCTTTTTCCTAAATACTGGAAAATTGCTCGAGTAATACCAGTTGCTAAAAAAACTAACCCTGACACTGCTGGTGACTTCAGGCCAATCAGCATTTTTCCATGCCTGTCAAAGGTTTTCGAGAAGCTAATAGCAAAACAAATCATTTGCCATTTTTCTTGTCATAATTTACTCTTTAAATGTCAATCTGGTTTCAGAGCGAACCACAGCTGTTCCACTGCTATGGTCAACATATTTGAAGACATAAGGCAAAATTATGACAAAGGATATGTTACTCTCCTATGTTTACTTGATTTCTCGAAAGCTAAAGTAGACCATAATATTCTTTGTTGGAAATTAAAAAACTTGTTTGGATTTGGCAACAGTGTAGTAAGGCTTTTGAGGAGTTTTTTAAGTGAAAGACTTCAAAGAGTTCTAACTTCCAATTCTTCCTCAGCACTTTTACCAGTTAAGAAGGGTGTACCACAAGGATCGATTCTCGGTCGAATTATGTTTTGTATTTTCGTAAATGACACGCCATCTGTTTGTCAGCACTCTTCGATACATCTTTATGCTGATGACGTTCAGCTCTACTTGGCCAGACCAATTTCTAAAATAACTGAGCTAACTAGCAAAATTAATGAGGAACTTTTTCGGATTCAGACTTGGTCGGAAGAGAATTGTTTGGTCCTTAACCCGTCCAAATCACAAGTCATACCTATATCATACAAATTACCACCTCTTACCAGTTTTCCTGACATTCATCTATCCAGTAGTAAACTTAAAATTGTAAAAACTGTAACTAACCTTGCTTTTGTTATAAATCATAACTTGTCAGGATATGAACATACAAATTATGTTATAAGATGCCTTCGCAAACTGTGATTAACAGCAAGTTTTACTGCCACTGCTACTAGACGGAAATTAGTGATAAGCCTTATTTTGCCCTTAATTACTTATGCTGAATCTGTTTACAGTACTATTGACTCCTTATCACAGCGTAAATTACAAGTGGCTTTTAATGATTCAGTGCGCTATATTTACGGTTTGCGCAGGTATGACCATATATCACATTATGCAAATAGCTTACTTGGATGTTCTCTAAAACACTACATCGACGCTAGAAATTGTATATTTCTACACAATATCTTAGTCAACAAGACTCCGTCTTATTTATATGACAAACTAAATTTTATGCGTTCCCCTAGAACATTCTGCCTCAATCCATCTCGATATCGATATTTAAACTCATCCCGTCTGTTCGACATATACGCAATTAAACTATGGAATTCCTTGTCAAGAGCAATATCAAGTACTACTCGCTTTAAAAGCGCGGTCTTTCTCCATTTTGTCACTAATGGTGTAAAAACTATCTTTTCATATTTTCTTTCTTCTCTATAAATTTTCTTTCTTCTACTCATCTCAACTCTATATTGAAAAGTAGTTTTTAAGTTTTCTTTAATCGGATTTCTTTTACTTAATTGTTTTGTTAATTAACTCTAAGTATTATAAAAGATAATAATCTTAATGTACCATGTTATTTATAGTAATAATAATATTAGTAAAAACTTACGAAAAAAAAAATTACGTGGATTTTTAAAGCTAGATGCTAGATTTGGAGGCAACGATTGACCTCTATGCAATATGTGTAACATGAGGGAAGAAGAAAACATCATTACTTCATTGAGATATAGTTAGATATTTTGAAAAGACAATTTTGAATAAAGGTGAACTCATTACTGTACTCAATGGAGGAAGCATTAACGATTGGAACAGACTGGCTACAGAAAACAACTTGTAACTGAATTCAATTAATTCAAAGATTAGTATCAACTTTTATTTCATTATTTCTACTCTTTTATATAATTGGAGTCCCGCAAAATTTGCATCTATGTATTTTTTATTATAAAAAACTAAAACGTTTGACATAATGTTTCAGGGTTTTCCTCTAGTGGAAGAGCAATTCAGCGTAGTTGTGGTTACAGCGTATATGAATAGAAAGCACTTTAAAGTCTGTTAAAGTGTGTGAATTAACTTTCTATATTACATATTATACAGCGAACGAGGTGGGGTAATAAAATTCCAAGAATTTACGATGCGAAATATTATTCGCGGAGCCATGATAGGAAATTAAAACTCTTTGATGAGATTTAGATGTCATAATATATTGATGTCAACACATAATGATATCATAACATCATGCTGTCAAAACTTCACGATATCATAACATATTTGTATCAAGACATCAAGATTTTTTAATGTATTATTTATATCAACATATCACAATGTAATAAAATATTTATATTTATGTCAAGACATCAGGATGTCAGGATATCGTTGTATAGAAGGTGCGCTATATTCGCTTTTCTGAGAGAAATTTGTAAAAAAAAGTCTATAACTACTCCGAAAGGACGTATTATAAAACAGTAAAACAACATTGAGATCGTTTACGTAGTAATTGATTTTACTGACTTCATATCCATAGATAGATGAACCAAATGGAAACCTGAAGGTCTTGGAGAGGCACAAGTTCGTCTATAAATAAACTGTTTAGTTTATTACTTACCTAATCTTACTTACCTAATCCTTTTACTCCTCGAGAGGCATAGGGCGTCGTCAACGTCTGCGCGCCTAGGCTTTTGTTTTGGGTGTATTTATTTTAATCCCCACTTTGTTTGCCTCAGTTTCTAGATTTTTGGTCCATTATGCAATGTGAAAGTTGGCAAATATTGTCAGCGTAGTCGAATTGTTTAAGCTAAGATGTCACAGTCCACCGAATTCCATGGTTACCTTCCGTCAATGCCGTACTGAGTACATCGCTGATGACCACTGAGAATAATAGCGGTAACAGTAAGCACCCTTGACGTACTTCAATTTGGACATCGAAATTCTCCGACACCTTACCATTGTGTAAGACGTGACACTTACTAGCCTTGAAAATAGCTATGAGTTTTTCTGGGATGCCTCTCCTGCTCAAGGCCAACCAGATAGCATCTCGATTCAAGCTGTATAAAACCTTCTAGAAGTGGATAAACAGTACTCGACATATTGTACCTGTACTCGACATATTATTGTATTATAATCCGTAAGATGTTTATGTGGACGATGCAGGAGGATTCAGAGCGAAAGCTCTGACATCGAGAGTTTAATCTAAGTGTTCTTTAATCCATTCTAATATGATTGTAGCTATTATGTTGGGTACACTTGAGAGAACGCATATACCTCTCCACTTTTCCACTCCTGCGCAAATTGCTCATTTCCTTAAGCTCTCCGTATAAGCGGGTGTAGCATTCCGCCGATGTATTTGGCAAAACAGTTAGGGCGGGATGCCATCAATACTTACCGCTTTGTTTTTCTTGATCGTCATCCGAAATCAGAAGGTTACCATCTAAACTTTTCACTGGATGTCGTTTGGAGTTCTGACCACTAATGAGCTCCTTGGTGATGTTGTACCTACTTACTGCTTCTTCATCCTTTGAGGCAAGTGAGTTGATATACTGACGTTTGTCATGTCTCACACTATGCTGCACTGCCTTCTTTTCCACTCGATATTGGATTTCTAGCGCGGTTCTCTCTACTGCTTAGGTCGCTGAAATCCGAGCCTTGATTACTACACGCTAATAGACCTGTGGTGACTTTTCTGCCTTTTACCGATGTAGATACTTGACGCTGTTGGAAAAACATTTTCAACATAAGATGGGGTTCGCGTTCCTATCCCATATCTGTTCCACGTCTGTTGCAGACGTCTAGGAGACAATTTCTGAAGCGGCAGCTGATCGCAATGTGATCGATCTGGTTAGATGGCAGGTGTTATGCTTAAACAGCGTTCTACTAGTGACTAGGTGGTTGGTATTGTCCTCACCGTTGTCATTCTATTAGGCAATTGATTTTAGACGGAGTCTAGATCATAACACTGTATGATGGTAATTTTTCTTACTCTGCTCTGGAATCTAGCCGTCAATATACGATCACTGTGAGGTTTCCAAGATATTAGGCTGCTTCATGCTGCTGGAGTTAACATCAGTTCACGTCCGGACCTCCGCACTCTCCCAGCTGGTCTACCAGAGTAGAGAATGACAGTGTGTTTTGTTGTGATATTCCCCAGCATTAAGCCATCTTACCTCACTTAGCCCACGATGTCTATCTTATATCGCGTGAACTCACGCTCTATTTGGTGGAATCTGCCGTTTTGAGGCCCTTCCTGGAGTGAGTCGAGGAAGGTCTTAACGTTACAGAAACTGATCGTTATCCGTGTACGATAACCAAAGGTCGTTAACTAACTCTCCATCCATATCCGCGGCATTATGTTCCATTTCAGAGTAATTTGGGATTTTTACGATTGTGTTTCGGTGGGCCGCAGACCAATCGACAGTTATGATGTTTGTGGCGCAAGAGGCTCACCATACGTCCTCAACCGTTCGCAATTTCCGAAGAAGTTTTTAGATGACAGTGCAAGGAGGTGCGTGTAGGATTTGCTAACAGAGAAAATGGTAATGAAAATACCAAATAAAAAGTGTGAAAACTGGTCTATATAAAAATGCCAGCCTGTCAAAGTAGCGTGGCTTTCCGACCTGTATGGTACTACACTTTATGACCACATGTGCTAGTGTTCGTAGAGAAGTTGCGCAGCGCTGCACAAGAAGATGCTCTCCAGCTCGAGGACGTGCACTCAAACCACTCACTCTGCTTTACCGACTCTGGGACGGTAGAGCAGACTTGGACAGAAGACTTGAACATCATAATAATGACAAACATTGAGTAAGCGATACATTCATTCCCTCCGTACGAGATGAATATACCTATATGTGCTTATGGATTTGGCCTCTGGGATTGTCATGTAACAGGAGCGTTTATACAATATTGTTTTGAGGCAATCATAGAGCTGAGGTGGCACACGTTGTATTTCTCAGATCATTGACCCTACCTGACGGGAACCCTTAAGTAAATATTTTTGTACCTTCCTACCAATACCCGTACCACTTAATCTAACCATCTACTGTTCAAAATAGGCCCTTTATTGGTGAAGCGGTCATCAGAAAAGCGCTTACGATATGTCAACAACCCATGTCCTACCAATATTTACTGGCTGAATATTATTACTCACAGTCTTTACGGTCAACCATGCTCCGGGACGAATTAATTAAATAAATGTCACGACAATCCTCCAAACCAGTTATGCATCAAAGGATCTTTAATACCTATTCAAGGAATTGATATAAAACATTCTATCCTCTGGTAGTCACGCGACATTAATTACTTCCCCTTCAAACTCAAATACATACACTTTGGTCTGAACAAATTATTATTGAATCTGCCAAAGTGAAACATCGCCACAAAAACCTCTTAAATCATAACGATTCCATAAAACGTCCTTCTCAATTTATTTTTTCCAGGAAAAATATTCAAAGAGAAATTACATTTTAAAGGACCGCACCCCAAAATTTGAATTACACCCTGGATAATGTCCTTTGAATTAAATACCAACCCTAGTAACGTTCCAAAACCGCGAACTTCTAGCGGTCTTCTCTTTTATTTTGCCATCTGAAACAGCCCACAGTCCAATGAGAACACACCTCAATTACCCTCACATGCTAATAGTCCGTGTTCCCCGTAAATGGGACTTTAAGTACAGTACAGCAGCCGACAAAACGCAAACAGAGTCAACCGCACCTTTGAAGGTGAAGACTCGGTTGTGGTTTTGTGGGGATACATCCACACTAATGTTTTAAACCAATTTTCCGCCAAAAAGGGAAATTGTAAGTTTCGCAAACACGGCACACCTTGCTTAGACCACCTTTATGTACACACGTCCATGGAAAAGAAAGAAAAAAAAAAAAAAAAAAAAAACAAAACGACAGCCCTTCTCTGTCTGTTTGTGACAGTCACGATTTATATAAATTTTGCACACACAAGGGTAGTGTACCCATCCTGCTGGAGGTTCCTTGAGACTATGTCCGTGTCCGTGTCCCTCTCACATCACGAACACATTCCGAAGGACACGCGAGTAGGACCTAAATTATTCAAAATGTTTTTAACTCCCCGTAAAATAATAGACCCATACACAATGAGACCAAGTAGGGATCATGAAACTTTACTTGATATGCAACGAAGGACACGGACAATTTACTTATTACATCGGTTAGAAGGAATCGCAAGCCAGATGGTGGATATTATTCATCGACCGTGAGGTAAACATTTAGAAATAGAGAAAATATTTCGAAAAGTGTCTGAGATACGAGTACATCTGTATGCGTGCTTACGTTGTACTCACTTGCAGGTCGTTCTGTAATAATCACACCACGTTTAACCCAGGAATTGCAAACTCGTACAGAAACATGTCAACAGGTGTTGACGGTCCTATTAAGGGATTTACAGACGATCAGGTTGCCGAGTCTGGTCGTGTCGATTTTTCTTTGGAACGAGCATATATTATCCTTGGAGAGAAATCTGGGAATTGAACGCAACGTCGCTCCTCTCATACTGAAGAGTACTCGTTTTTCATGGCATCCTTAAGATGCAACATCGAAAGTCACATGTATTGTCAATTTGCCATTGAATACAAACGGAAGCAAGTTTGTGAGCTTTTCTTTTTTGCATCCTGACTTCTCGTTTGATATATTATAATCTGAGACGTTTTAAGGATATACTTGAATATATTCCAAGATTTCAATGGAAGTTATTTGAATACACGACACTGAAGACGATGTACTCGTATGTAAGAAAACTTTCTATCGATAATAATGATGCGAATAATATGATAGAATGGATTTTGAACTTTGATCCTGAATTACCCTCCTTTCTGAGAATTTTCAAGAACGATAGCAAAACATCAACTGAACTCCCTAGTACATCCTTTAAGCTTATTGAAAACTTAGGTAAATAATCTATTTATTTTTTAGATTCAAATGTTTTCTTAAGTTTAGAAGAGTACTTTTATACTCGTATGTGTGAGATGATCTAATTTTCGTTGCCATTAAATGAAGTCCGAATAATTTTATATACCGTCAATTACATAAATAATGAAAATGATTTATTATAAAATTGTGCATCGTTGTTATCTATAGCGTGTTCAAATTATTAAGAGCTGATTTTAAAAATAATAAAGATACACCCTGTAAAGTATACTTAAATGATGGATGTAAATCTATTGATATATGTCCGTCCGTCTGTATGTCACAAGTTTTTGATTTAAGTTTAAATTGCGAGCTATGAAGATGAAATTTAAGAATTATGCTCTCTAGAATGTGAAGCAATAAAAGGGGAAACATTTTTGAAATCCACCCGTAGACACGCCCACTAAAAAAAAAAAAAAATGTTTAATATATTTACTGACTCTATACAGTCATGCCCATATTTTGGGGCGTTTTGTTCAAAAAACATATTTTGCATTCTCAAAGCTATTTACGGTGATGGCTAGGTCTTACCCGTGAACTGCGGTTACAGATGGTGAAAGCAACGCCCACTTCCTTCTAAGATTTTTTTTTTTTTTTTAAGAAAACGCCCCAAAAAGTGGGGGTGGTGCTACACAACCTATAGACAAATTTTAGAGAATATCAACGACTAAATAATATGGCTCACAATTTTTGTTTTTAATTTCCAATAAAAATATTGAAAAATGGGATTTTTTTTATAACTTCTACTGACACTTGTGCTGCTTCGGGTTTGAGGAAGCTTATATACAAAATTTCATCTTTCTAGCTCAAAATGACGGAGAGACAGACGGATAATCATATCAATTGTTATTATTTCTTTAGTTACAAATTACTACCAACATATGTACTCCATACATACTGTATTTATGGATATTAATATACCCTATTATAGGGTATTCAACATTTTTGGAATCCCTCCACAAATACGCCCACTTTTCAATAAATGCCAGTTTTTCCACATTTTTAATAGAAACTTGAAAAATATTATCTTAAGTAGACAAATACGGATTATCTCTACAATTCGTCCATACATTGAACAGTTTCACGCCCACTTTTTGGGGGCGTTTTCTTAAATAAAAAATAAAGAAAATTATTTGCTTCCTCAAAGCAGAAGAAAAAGTATCCTTTGAGTAGCACTGCTATGGTGCATGGTGGCCTACTCTCTGTTGAACACTCTCAATGGTTCTAACGTCTACGTTCAGGCATATGTCGATGATGTTGCCGTACTTTCTGTCGGACAATGCCTAGAGTCTATCTATATTAACGCCCAAATGTATCTGGATATAATTGATCAATGATGCACTTTCGGTCAATCCTATCAAAACCGAGGTTGTTCTTTTTACAAGAAGGAGGATCTTGATCGGTCTAACTCAGCCAGTGATTAAGGGTGTCACTATTCGGATCTCCAATGAAGTCAAATATTTAGGAGTAATCCTTGATAAAAAGCTACTTTGGTCAAGACAGCCGAGGTGCTATAAGTTTTCTGGAAGTAGAAGGGTGCTTTTGACAAGACATGGGGCTTATCACCGGAAAACGTTCTCTGGATCTATAAGCCTATGATAAGACCTTTCCTAGCATATGCGTCGGTTGTTTGGTGGAAGGGGCTTTCGTGTAAATGTGTGACTGCCTTTGCACATCAACATCAAAGAACGGCTAGTCTCGGCTGCATGGGAGCTTCTCCGAGTACGCCTGGCTCTGTTTTAGATGAGAAAAATCAGCGCGGAGCTTAAATCGAATATGTTGATACTAGCGCCTAAAAATTTAACTCCCCGTGAAATATCAGAATGTTGAATGTGCCTCATCAAACTGAGGCATGAAATTTGAAAAAGTTTCGAGAGGCTTTCGAGAACACCGAGAGAAAAAGAGTCTGGAAAGCCAAAAAAACAACGCCTGTTGAAGACCGCTTTTTAGTACTCCAAAGCTGTCGGCACCGATGTAAGACCTCATCTGACATTATGAGCGATCTTGAACGAGCGATAGGAAAAAAATTTCGGCAAGCTTAGTGAGAAGATAAAGCCAAATTTTCCACTACGATTCAGGCAAAATCATTTACTCTGGGCTCAAGAGCACGTTTCTTGGACTCAAAAGATGTAAAACAATGTCATCTTCCCCGATGAGTATAAGTTTAAGCTGAATGTCGGAGATGGAAGAATTCTCGTACTTACCAAGAGGGAGGCTCAGCGATGAATGTCTACGAAGATGGTTCCCGAAAACTGAAGGTGTAATGCTGTGTCGTTGTTTTTCTGGAGAACAAACAGGTAGAATGTACCTTCTTTATTACAAGAATACGAGTATGGTGGAGATCGAAGTGACACCAACGATGAAAATTTTGAAATGGAAGATGACTCCATTCGTAAGGGATTTGATCAGAAAGAGTTAAATGATTTGGCCCGGGATTTGGGACTTTCTTAAAAAGGCTTCAGAGCACTTAGCATCAAGACTTCACGAGAAAAACTTGCTTGTAAAAGGAGCTAAGGTATCCTACTTTCGATCAAGAGAAATTGCATTTCTGCAATACTTCCGAGGTGACGGTGAATTTGTGTATTGCCATAACATAAATGGTTTAATGGAGGATGTGGGAATTCTAGCCTATAACGCAACTGAATGGCGACTATTTATTGATAACTCAAAGCGGAGTTTGAAGTGTGTCCTTCTTGGCCAGCAACGCGGATATACCAAGTATCCCTGTTTTTTGTGTATGTGGGACAGTAGAGCTCGTGCGAAGCATTGGCTACAGTCGAATTGGCCGCCAAGATTTGAACTCAAACCTGATGATCCAAACATTCTACATCAGCCGCTTGTTGACAGAAAGAGTATTATATTTCCACCTCTGCATATAAAACTGGGCCTCACGAAGCAGTTTGTTAAAGTTTTGCCAACTGAAGGAGACTGTTTCAAGTACCTCATTTCAGCATTTCCTCGCCTGTCTTTTGAAAAGATAAAGGCCGGTGTGTTTGACGGTCCACAGATTCGACAGCTCATTAAAGTTGAACATTTTATTGAGGCAATGACAGAACTCCAAAAGAATGCTTGGTTGGCATTCAAAAACGTTGTCAAAAACTTTCTTGAGAATACACGAGCAGAGAATTACACAGAAATTGTCCAGCAACTTTTAGAGAGCTTCAAAACGCTTAGTTGCAACATGAGCATCAAGGTTCATTTTCTTTGTTGACTTCCCGCAAAATCTAGGTGCAGTCAGTGATGAGCAGGGTGAGCGATTCCACCAAGATCTAAAGATCATGGAGGCACGGTACCAAGGTAGATGGGATGTACATATGATGGCTGACTACTGTTGGAACATCAGGCGAGATTGTCCACAGAATGAACACTCCAAGAAAAGCATAAACGAACATTTTTACCTTGATATGTATGTTTGCCATTTGGTTAAAGGAGTTTACTACTTTTATGAATGTTTGGTAATTGTTTCCTTAATTTTTTATTGTATGCACATTTTGTATGTTATTTAGAACGAAAAGATGATATCCTGTAGCTTAAAAAGGTGACGTGATAGACGAAAACTGTGATCATTTTCGCATACAGACGCCAAAAATAAGTCAAAAACAAGTGTCAGATCTTAGTCAACGAAATGTGTGTTCCCCAGTGTTATAAAATTTACTTTTTAATAAGCAACAATACTCGTATATGAATATGGATGTGTTGAACTTGCCCCCTTACAGCACAGACTTAAGTCCAATTGAAAATACCTGGTCAGAACTGAAACTTTGTTAATTCAAACCTGGAATATTTGTAATATTAATATTAAATATTTTATTGCTTTATTGCTTTATTGCAATAAAAAAATAAATAAATAAAAATTTTGAGCTAGGAAGTTTTGAAGAAGAATTTGGTATACAACCTTCTCAGGACCCGAAGCAGTACAAGTGTAAAAAACTTTAAAATCCACCGACAGACACGCCCAATTTTAAAAAAAATGTCCAAATATTTTTTCCATTTTCCATAATTCGTCTATACATTATATAATGCCACGCCCATTTTCGGGGGGCGTTTTCTCCTCAAAATAATATTTTGCTTTTTCAAAGCTATTTACGGATAAAGTCCTATTGTGAATATTTCAGCACAATGTTTGACCTAGGAATGGATTAGAAGATGAGGGATATAGATCAGACTACCTGTTCCAGACGGATTGTAACTTATCTGTATGTTTTTAACGGGAAACCTTAGTTACAAAGTTGAAAAATGTTGCTTCTCCTGAGTGTGAAACATAAGATTCGGTTGCCCAGTTTCCAAGTTATTTCTTCCACCTGACTTGTCTCAAGTAAACTTTAAACTAATCTTTCAAATGTCATGTCATGGTAATTTGTCTCTATCTGATACCTTTCTCCATCTATTAACTGTCGATTCTGGCTCTGGTGAACTAACATTTACTTTAGTACATCGTCTTATTTAGGGCCCATACCCTGCAGGAGACTGAAATCGTCCTAATAAAAATCCGAATAGTAATTATATCTCACTACTTTAATTATGTACATATACGAGTATATTGCAAATACCTGTGTATACCTATACAATTAATACGAAACGTAAAAGCATTCAACACGTGTCCGAACGTGTTGAATGCTTTTACGTTTCGCAAAAAAAGCCCGGAACTTGTTCAACAAGTGCAACATCGTATTCATCAGGACCCTGCAATTTGGATGAGGTCAATTGCAAGGGACTTTCAAGTGTCTGAGTGACTTTCGCGGTGTGATTCATGAAAACCTCCGACATAAGTCTTATGCCATGAGAAGTGGACAGCTTATGTCGGGGAAACGAAAAACCAGCGTTTTTCTTCGACCAGAAGATCAATAAAAGGAACGATAAACGACTGTAGAGACTTTAGATGTGCTCCGTGTCAGTATGATGGTCCTTTGAATAGTGAAGGTCATGTCAAGGCTCCCTACTTTTTTCAACAAGGTCTTCGAGTGAATGCTGCTGGATATAACGAGGTTCGAGGCAGTTGTTAAGCCCTGAATACGCAGTGTTAGTGAAAGAAGACTATACGTGTTCCGCATGAAGCCACTCAATCAATTTCCATGATCACATACCAAACTTATGGCCACCTAACCTTAATTCCCACAATACCATCCAAGCTATAAAGGATGCCATTATCCAGGTGATGACCAACATCAACAAGGACCCATTTAATTCCGGCATGCTCACGTTTCCAGTCACGAATTGAGACTGCTGCAGGTTGTTTTATTGAATAAATATGGGCTACAGACGTACATATATCCGCACTCTGTACTGGATATTTAAAATATTCAATTTTATACAAATTATAGTAAAATCCTAACCTGTTCTACACTTCCACGGTTGGGTACACATTCATTCATGTCAGAAACTACAGCTATCAGCTTTAGACATGATCTTCAAACTTGCATATTCATATTCTTCCAATTCCTTCCGCTTTTCTTACTTTAAGGAAAGTGTAAAAGTGGCCGATTACTAGAGAACCATCCATCCATCCACCCTAACAATGGATGGAAATGAATGTACCCGACGGACTTGTTATATGAAGTTGGCGTGATTCACTTAACCGCTTACCACATTAGGGAAAGACAAGCGTTGCACAGTTAAGCACAATGTTAACTTTTCCCTTCCCCCAATTGTATAAACATTTCATTTTGTTTGTTGTTAAGTGCATCCCACTTCCGAGGTTGAAGGCTGGTTAACAGAGTTCTTCTATTACTGAACTTTGGGCAGACTAAATGGCTGCTGTGGGAGGAAAAACAATGGAAATTCAACTAACCATTGTTGACTTTTTGTAGCTGTACTTAACTAGTCATTTTGTGGAATAGTGTCGTGTACCTCGCTCATTTTCTTATGGCTGGAAAGTTTTAACGTCAACCATCCAGATAGAAAACTAGTGCTTTCCACTTCACGTCATTTTTTTAATAACTTTTAAATCCTTTTATACATTTTGAAACAAAATATACTTTGAGCATAGTTGACATTCTTTATAAGGATATCATTATATCTATTTAATCCTTAATGAGTCAACATAGGTTATACATTCACTACAGGAGTATCAGATTATATTGTCATCATATAGACACATACTCGTACATTTTGTTGACATTTTTATTAGCTCTTTTTCACTTGACCGTACTCTATCATCAAAAGGATTTTTCAAAGACCTTGACATAAATCAGTCGGAAACATATCATTTACGGCAAACATTAGACGATGTGGCACCTTGTATCACAGTCACACAAAACACATTCCCATATCTTGACCAGCCGTCTTTAGGAAATAGAATAACCCAGAGAAAAATATTTTAAAAGACATTTTCCCCCTTTTTCCATTCATTTTCGTTCTGGGAATTGTCTAGATTGTCAGATTGGAAATTGGTGTTGAAAAATTGAAAAAAAAAAAGGATGAGGACGAGAACGATGGCGGACGCAACCGCAAAAGTCATAAAAGTAAGGGCAACAAATTGGCCAGGTGGCGATAAAATGTTTACGGTTTTCTTTCTTTATTTTTACTTCCATTTCAACCTTATGGCTGAGAGATCAAGGGATACCCAGCACAAAAGGATACCGATTTGAAATTGGTTTATCCTTTCCGTTCGCCCCTCATCAACCGATTTGTATCCCCTTCGTTTATAGAAGTAAAAAACATACTGAAAAGCTGGGATTATTCTGTACCCCGTCCAGTTTACGGTCCTAAGCTACATACCACAGAGACAAATCTTATATTGAAAGAGAAGCTTTTCGATTGCCTTTGTTGTAAAAAAATGTAATTTTTTTGTACCAGTCGTCAAATCTATTCATGCAACGAGTTATTTCGTGCTCATTTGATGAAACCCTCTGCATTTCAATATTAAAAGTTTCTGATTCACTTGTTATATCGAGTGAGTAAGAAAGTCGTTACAAGGGTAAAAGCTATCGACGTATTCAAAAGAACTAAATGTCATCCCAGTTAATGACATTTCCATGTCACATCCAATATAACTGAAACTAATTGGAAATGAGAAACTTTTAGTAACTGAAAAGGGATTGTAATCGCTATCCATTGGGCCTTTGCAGTCTTTTTCCTATAGGGGAAGAATGGTTTTCGTAAAAAAAAAATTCTATCTCTCAATGTAGGTCTCACAATTTTGCCTGTAAGTCGTTGCGCACTTATAGTACAGACCATTATAAAGAACTCAGTAGGGATATATTTTTGGTTTTCAAAATCCAGAGTATTGCGATCAGGGTGCTGGAAAGAAAACTATTCTCAGTTAATTACAAATTTATAATATCGAGTTTTTTTTTTGCGTTAGAAGGTGGGAACCTTTCAAAGACGAAACTGAGCCCGTACTCAGTAACAGTGTGGGATTTCCACTCACTAAACCCAATTCACCTCCTACCCCTGGTCCTCGCGGCACTGCTGTCAAGCATTTCATTGCGAGGAGCCTTACATACTCGGCTCCTTCGTGTTGCCAGCCGTCTGCGAGACGTTTTGCTGTCGCTCCTGTCTTCGTTGTTCTTTCATGATGATAGCCACAGCTTCAATTGCCCATCATTTGTCTGGTGGTGTTCTCTGGTGTTAAGTCCACACCCAGTCTATTAGCCAGCAAGTTACGTTCTTCGTGATATCGTGCACAGTTTAACATGATGTGTTCTGCATCCTCGACTGTTTCCGTCCGGCAATAAGGGCTGCCTTCGTGTCCAAATCTGTGGAGGTAGGCTTTGAAACATCCATGACCAGTAAGCATTTGCGTCAGATTGAAGTTCAGCACTCTACTCGTATGCTTCCTATTGATCTAATTGCCTATATTGGGGATCAATCTCTGTGTTCATCTGCCTTTGTCAGAAAAGTTCCATCTCTCTTTCCATTCTTCCAGGCTTGTACTTGTCGGTACTTCGGTATCACTTCGACTCGTCGCTGTTGACACCATTGTCCTGTTGGCACGATATTTCCGTTCGGCTTCTTTAACGAAGAGATCTATTGCCACCATGCCAGCCACTACGGATGCAATATCATAGGAGGTTGTTCGAAAGGCACTGCATATTCTCAAGACATTGGTTCTATCGACCGCCTCCGTCTTCCTTCTGTTGGAATTCGTCTTCATGGGACTTGCCCATATTTGGGAGCCGTAAAGCATTATCGACGTCGCAACTAGGAGAAGTCTCTTCTCCTACTTAGGTCCTCCAATATGTGGCATGATGCTTGCCAGGGCGGACATTGTTCTAGTATAGTAACGCCAAGGTACTTCAGCTCTGGTTTGAGAACTACAACCCGATCGCCCACGGTTACTCTTATGGTCTCCATAACTCGTCTGCTGCTGATGAGCACTACTTCCGTCTTTTCCTCTGCTAGTTTTCGGTCCATGCTTACTATAGCTTCATTACAGTCGTGCTCCAACTCCTCAAGAAATTTGGTCACTACAACGATCGCTATGTCGTCTGCGGATCCAATTATTTTTGAGGACCTCGGAATTCGAAGTCTGAGGACGTCATCGTATATTCGATTCCACAGTAATAGACCTAGTACGGAGCTTTGGGGGACACCGTCTGTTTTATACTGCCTCATTTCGTCGTCGGTGCAATAGCACAGTATTCTATTTCTAAAATAGTCTGCCATTATTTTCGGCGGTAAGTGCTCCCATAATGTTACTCCAATTTGCGGTTTTAAAGGCGTTTTTAATACCCAGCGTTATGATTGCGCAGTACAGTTTACTTCCGCCCTTCCAATGTCTTCCTTCGATGGTTTTTTTCGATGTGTTTACGACTTCGTCGATGGCATCAGTCGTAGAGCGTGCCTTACGGAAGCCATGCTTGCGGTCTGCGCGGCCTCCCGCTTCATCGATCACGCTTTCCAATCTGTCACTTATTATGCGCTCCAGTATTTTGCTCATGGTGTCCAGCATACATAGAGGCCTATACGATGAGGGATCCTGAGGTGATTTATTACCTTTTGCTAAGAGGACAAGTCTTTGCTTCTTCCATTAATCGAGGATACTCCTTCCTTGAGGCAGGCATTGTTTACGTCTACAAAGATGTGTGGGCAATGTTTGCGATTCCATCAACACCAGCTGCTTTTGATCCTTGATGTTTTTGCAGACTTGTAGGACTTCTGCTGCTGTGACGAAGGGTATTGGTAATGCCCCATCGTGGTTTTCCTCTCCGTTTGTTCCTCTATTCCCTGTTGTTGTGGAAAAAGCACAGAGACCACGTTTTCGAGAAACATTGAGGACGTGGGCCAGGGTTTTCTGCCACCGTTCAACTTTATCATAACCACTTGGTAGGCTTTTTACTGTTTTTAATTGCAGCTTTTAACTTTCATCGGGCAATTATAAATCTCTCGTGGAGTTCTTCGTGGCTGCTGTATTCCCCGGAACGTTGGTACAATCAGCGCGCCCTGTGGCAATATGCACGCAGTCTGGCGTACTCATCATTCCACCATTATACTGGGGGCCGACGTTTGCTGTTTTCTGTCGCATGGCTCTTGTCACAAGCTCTTGTCACTTCTCTCGAGAGCTGCTTCGCTTTATCGGCAGCATATATGACCTCCGTCATCAGCTGGAGTACTTCGCCGTCTAGGGTGTGAGGTTTCCACCCCTGATGAGCAATCCCTTGCCTTAGCATCTGTAGCAGTGTTCGGACCAGTCTTCGCTCTTGCCGAGGCAATATGTACAATATATTCGAATGTATGTAAGTCTTTGCACACATCTATTATGATATGCAGACCGGGACTTAATGCAGCCGGGTGTTCGAGCATGTAAAAGACAAATAGACAGGAGAGACAGAAATTTTTGTTAGAAATCTACGAAATTTGCTAACAAACAGAAGTTTGTGTTCATGTCTTTGTCTTTGATGTAGACTTCCAACAATTTTTTTTAAAAAGAGCGAAAAACAACTTTGCATTCCCCGCACTGCACTAAATAAAGGGCGACCAGATAGCAATGACAGTTTTTGCAATTGTTATGTTTCAGCAGCTGTCAATGTTACCAATGAAGTCCGGCTGTCAAAATATTCAGTAGAGTTTGCCATTTCATCAAGCATCGTTTGACGCTTCGAACGTTTGGAAATTATTAAAAAATATTAATGAAATTCCGGCTCAGTAGTACGAGTAAATACGCAAAGTGAATTTCGTCGTGAGATAGGTCGTCATCATGGCTTCAGTGCGCAGGCAATTCGTCGCATCGTGGAAAAGTTTGGACCTTAAACCACCAACCAGACAGAGATCAGTGCGAGTGAAGAAAACATAGCCGCCGTAGCTGCCAGTATCGAAGAAGACCCAGAAATTTCGATTCGGCGCCGATCAGCTGAATTGAGCATCGCCCATATTGCGGTTGGATTTGGGCCTACATCCGAATAGATTGTGCTGACCATAGACAATGCCGTTAGTTCGCCAATTGGACGCCGGAAATGTTGGCCGGAGAATCATCTTCTCGGACGAGGCCCATTTTTGGTTCGGCGGCTATGTCAACAAGCAAAATTGGCGTTCGACCAAGCATCAATGCATCCAAAAAGATTGACTGTTTGGTGCGGTTTATGACAAGATGGCATCATTGGACCTTTTTTCTTTCGAAATGAGGAAGGAGGTGTCCTCGGTATAGAGCGATGTTAACCGACTTTCTGTAGCCAGAGCTTGACAACATCGATAGATCCGAGCTGTAGTTCTAACAAGACGGCGCTACATGTCATACAAGCGACACAACGCTAGAAGTGGTGAAGAAGAAATTTGGAGACTGGGTCATATCACGGCGAGCGTTCATCAATTGACCGCCGCGATGAGCACTGCCAGTGAAGCCAATGCAGCCATTTAAATGATGTGCTATTGCAAACATAATGGGATGAATGTAGCTTCAAAATAAAGTCAGAATCAATTTGATATCTTACACTGTTGTTATTTTATTTAAATTTCTTTTTTTATCTTATCTGGTCACCCTATACAAACGGGTGTCCCACAAGAGAGCGTTCTACGGCCAACACTGTATTTATTATATACCATGTGCGAGTAGTACAATGATAGCAGTTGATGGATGTGTGGTTAGAGCTTGAAAGCGAAGATTGTTATTTCGTCTTCCACGGTGGCTAACCCTAAGTCTCTGTGGATATCATTTTTTCTAATACACCAGGGAGCATTCACGATTGCTCTTATAATTTTATTTTGAAATACTTGTAGAAAGTTTCTATTGCTTGGTTTGGTACCACCCCAGGGTTGAATACCATACGTCCATATAGTTTTTAGCACTTGCTTATAGTTTGTTATATATACTTAGCTTAAAATATCTTCCAGTTAGCCAATACATTTCTCGAAGTCGATTTTCGAGCACGTCGCTTTTCATTTTAATGTGCGGCTTCCACTTAAATTTCGTTCGCATCCGGTATCATTTCCAGATACTTCGTTTGTATACGGCATTTGTACCGAGTTAATGAAAACGGTTAGGTTGATTATATTCTTGTAAGTGAAGTTAACATGCGTCGATTTGGTATCTTTAAGACTCTCGCAGATGTTATCCAAAACTCGCTGGAGTATTTCAGTTGCTGGCTTTCAATTTGGGTATGTCCCCAGTGTGCAGCGAAAATAATATAGGACCAAATACACTTCCTTGCGGTACTCCAGAGGCGATTTCCATAAACTCGGAATATTCGGTATCGTGTTTAACACGAAAGAGTTTGTTTTTAAGGTGAGATTCTACGATCTTATGTAGGTGCTCCGGAGGAACCCGTCTTAGCTTATACTTTAAGCCATCGTGCCAAACCTTGTCGAAAGCTTGAGAGGCGCCAAGAAAAGCGCTAGAGGAAATCTTTTTCCTCTCTAGGGCTTTTCCAATTTCATCGTTTATTCTATAAACCTGTGGAATACTTAATCCTGAACCCGAATTGCTGGTTAGGTATTAGGCGTCTTTCTTCTATGATCAGTTGAATGCGTTTCAATAGGAGTTTTTCAAATACCTTTGATATTATTGGTAGTAGCGATATTCGTCTGATATACGGTCTTTGGTCATTTGGAGATGTTCCCAGTCTGGGAACCATTACAACCTTTGCGACTAGCCATTGATTTGAAACATATAATAATCTAAACGTAGCAAAACTCTTTTGACACATTAGTGATTTTGTTTTGGCGTCATATACATACTTTTGGTTGTGTGAAAATGTCTGATTTTGTACCAAATAAACGTCATTTGCGGGAAGTGTTAATTTTCTTCTTTCATTCGAAGAAAATGCCGGCTGAAGCGCATCTAGAGCTCCAAAAAGTTTACGGAGATGCTGCTCTAAGCGAAACAACGTTCCGTGATTAGTTCCGTCGCTTCAAAGACGGTGGTTTCGATGTTGACGACCGTCCGCGTGAAGGAAGGCCAAAATCCTTCGAAGACGCTGAATTGGAGGCATTGCTCGACGAGGATCCGTGCCAAACGCAAGAACAGCTTACTTCAGCATTAGGAGTTACCCGTCAAGCCATTTCGTTTGGAATAATTCAAAAACAAGGAACTTGGGTTCCTTATGATTTGAAAACAAGAGACGTTGAGCGTCGTGAACAACTGCTCCAGCGGCAAAAAAGGAAGGGTTTTCTTCATCGCATCGTGACGGGTGATGCAAAATGGATTCATTACAGCAACCAAAAGAAAAGAAAGTCATGAGGACTGCCCGGTCATGCTTCTACGTCGTCGGCTCGGCGGAATATTCACGCTGCGAAGATTATGCTGTGTATTTGGTGGGATCAGGTTGGTGTCATTTATTATGAACTGTTAAAACCCCACGAAACCATTACTGGGGAATGGTATCGACTTCAATTGATGCTATTGAGCCGAGCACTGCGCGAGCAAAAAACGGCCACAATACGAGCAGAGACACGAAAAAGTGATTCTACAGCATGGCAACGCTCGGCCTAACGGTGCCAAACTCGTTAAAACCTACCTGTAAACGCTCAAATGGGAAGTCCTACCCCACCCGCCATATTTCCCAGACCTATTTCACTGCTGCCGATTATGTCTAAAGTTTTCGAATGAATAGTACTTAAGCGATTACAGCAGGTTATAGAAGAAGGATCTCTTATTCCCAATCACCAGTTTGGGTTTAGACCCAAGCACTCAACAATAGACCAAGTGCATAGAATAACTGATTTAATTGAAAAAGCTTACGAAGAAAAAAAAGATTTGCTCGAGCGTATTCCTTGATGTTTCTCAAGCTTTTGACAAGGTCTGGCATGAAGGCTTGAAATATAAATTACGACAAGTTCTGCCAGAACACTTATATAATATTCTAGAAAAATACTTGACGAATCGACTTTTCCGAGTCAAACACGGAAACGAATATTCGGAATTTAAAGAAATAAGGGCTGGGGTGCTGCAGGGAAGTGTCCTTGGACCGCTTTTGTACCTATTATATACTCGCGACATACCGCAAGAAGAAGGCACCGTATTAGCTACATTTGCCGACGACACTGCCATCCTGACAACGGGTAAAACGATCGAAGAATCGACTGAAAAATTGCAAGAAGCATTGAATAAAGTAAATGAATGGACAAAGATTTGGCGACTAGCTTTAAACGAACACAAATCTGTTCATGTCAATTTTACTTATAAGAAAATAAATAATTTGCCCATCTTTTCAAACTCGGTTCAAATTCCGTTTGCAAACGAGTCTAAGTATCTTGGAATGATATTTGATGCTAAGCTGAAGTGGAAATCGCACGTGAAGAAAAACGTAAAGAACTCGAAACCAAATACAGAGAAATGTACTGGTTACTTGGAAAACATTCCAAGCTTAATATAGAGAACAAACTGCTTTTATACAAGCAAGTGCTAAAGCCGATATGGACATATGGAATACAACTTTGGGGTTGTACCAAAATAAGTAATGTCAATATTTTACAAACTTTTGAAAATAAAGTGTTAAGATCAATAGTTAATGCACCGTGGTTTATTAGAAATAGCGATATCCATAGAGATTTAAGAATTGCAACAGTCGAATATGAAATCAAAAACTTCGCTCGTAAGCATAAAGACAGATTACAAGGACGCGTTAACAATGAAGTCCTTCGAATTCTAGATGAGAGGAATCTACTGCGTCGTCTACAAAGGACTAAACCTTTCGACTTAACGCGATAGCAAGAAACCGCGCCTAATTTGCGGAACAAGCAGGAACTTTCAATGGAAAGGGATCCGCCAAACGATCTCAATACGTGAAAGAAAAACTGCTGGATAAGTCAAAACTTAGTTGTAGTATGTAATCCAAGAAATTTATCACGAAGGGAGGTTTTTTTAGTGAGTAAAAATCTCACACTACTATGAGCACGCGCTATCGATCCTCGTAGTGTCTTCATGAAGATTTTTTACCTACCCTCGGAAAAAAAAAAAAAAAAAAAAAAAAAAATATTCCCCAGATATTGCGCCATCCGATTATTACTTGTTCCGTTCAATGGCATATGGTCTGGCTGATCAGCAGTTCCTCTCATATGAAGACATAAAAAAATGGCTTGATTCGTGGATAGCCGCTAGCGATGGGCAATACTTTGAATAATTCATTTGTAATCATTTTCATCAAAAACTTAGTTGCGCACCTGATAATTAATAATAAACAGAATTTCTGCATTTGGAGTGAGCAGAATTATGAAGAGGTTCTTGAAACTCCATTGCATTCAGAAAAATGCACAGTTTGGTTATGGTATCATCGATCCTTATTTATTCAAAAATAAGGTCGGAGTTTACATTACGGTCAATGGAGATCTTACCGGCTCAACGAATATTTCTTTCAAAATTTCAATTAAGGATGACATTGACCCAGACGAGATGTGGTTTCCACAAGATATCGCTTTGTTCCATACAGCAACTCAAACAATCGACTCCTCTCGACTATTTTCTTTGGGGCCACCTGTACAGGCACGATGTACAGGCCGATTTACTCGGAAAAGCCTGACAGGATGACCTTTGTAGAACGTAGTCGAGGTGGTCATATGCCCGAAATTATATTCAAACATTAAATGCCAACAAATTTTTAATTTAAAGTTCCCATGCTCCGAAAAAAAACACCCTCTATAATAGAGAAATTCAAAACAGTGCGTCTCGCAATTCTGTCTGTCTGTCCGTCTATCTGTACCTCGGCCTTCAGCCTAAACCGCTGGACAGATTTTCTTCAAGCTTCATACCTGAGGTCTGTATAGTAATTCCACCGATTTCGATGTAAATTCATATCTGGGCTAATATGGACGTTTTCAATAAGACTGTGTATCTAGTTTTTCACTAAAGATACGAATAATGGTACTTTACTTATTAGCGGGATTGCGAAAATTGACTATTTCTCGGATATGGCTGAGACGATTTCATTCAAAATCGATATCTAGTTCACATTTGATATATGTAAGTATATGGCATTGACATTTTGGACATATGGCAAAAAAAAAAAAATGTTTTTCAGATTTCTAACGCGTTTTACCAAAAGCCAATTTGTATTGCTTCTTATCTACTCGGCTAAACTTGAAATTTAAACAATTTTCAGACGATAAGCACATATGAAACCTGTTCGTGCGACTCAGTCGTGACCTTTATTTTTCGTACTCTTCGCGGTTGTCTCTGCATTCGTCTTCGAGCACTCTGTTTTTCTTCAATTAAATCTTTTCGTGTGGTTAGAAAAATCTTCCATCATACACACAGTATAAGATTGGCCTAAAGGTTTAGTTTATTAAATTGTGTCACGTTTCTGGTAAATTTCAAAAATAAATCAAAATCAACATCCTGCATCGAAGCTTGGGGTGGAAAATTGTTCCGAATATACGTACATAAATGAAACTAGTACCGCACCAAATTCAACTACCCACAACATAATTGAATAATAGCCTATTCCTAACGTGAAAGAACAAAGCTATCAGAGGGATTATAAACTCATAGCGGTGCCCGACATGGCTGTAACACTATCAACCCTCGTTTTTCCCTGAGTCCAATGAAATATTCAATAGACTATGGTTATTGTGGACATGCATTCAATGCTCTTTTGCTTGGTGAAAGAAGGAAACCCAACTAACAATCCTAAAGCATATACCTTTACTGCGAATGTTCTGATGTAACCGTATAGCTATGTGAAAGAACAGGCCAGGTACGTTATCTACCAACTGAAGCCAAGTTAAAATTATTGGAATATTTTGCTACTGCCCATCATATTAGAGTTTGTTTAGTTTTATGTAGCTTCAGTGGTTGCGTGCTGAGTTTGAGTAGCTCTGTCAGTATTTTTTTTTTTAAATAAGTACCATTGCAGTGCGAATATCAGTTAGACTTCTTTTAATCACATGCAGCATTAACGTTGAATGGATGTGAGAGAATTCGCTCGAAAGGTTTTCTGATCTGAGTAGAGCGGAATGCCATATCCAATTTTGGCGTTAATCCAGTCAAAGCAGAACTGATGCTTTTCTCTGTTCACCTCGAAAACCAGAATATTTGGACGAATAACCAACCTCATTATCGTTGACAGCTAGGCAACTGGGAATATTCCCGATCGAATTTTAATTGGAATCTAAACATAGAACAATGGGTCAAGAAATTATTGTTTGAGATAAAGGGCTTTACGATAGTTCAATGCTTTAGCTGAGTAAATACGAGGGGCTGCTGACAAGTTCGCGGCCTAAGGCATTAAGTGAAAGAAGAGATCCGATTAAAAAACTTTATTTCTCAATATAATCCCCCTCGAGTGAAATGCATAAGCCATAAAAGGCTATTATGGTTTTATGTTACTTTGAAATGGATGTGATTAGTAGAAGTATTAAAATATGACAAAAGTTGAATAAAGCATAGGGTGACCAGATAGCAATGATAGTTTTTCTAATTGTTATGTTTCAGCAGCTGTCAATGACATCCAG
This sequence comes from Pocota personata, assembly GCA_963082735.1. Classification (NCBI taxonomy): domain Eukaryota; kingdom Metazoa; phylum Arthropoda; class Insecta; order Diptera; family Syrphidae; genus Pocota; species Pocota personata. The sequence continues at coordinate 40,071,000 of OY720429.1, read as the reverse complement.
CTGTCAAAAATGCATCGTTTGACACTTCCCGAAAGTGTGGAAATTATTAAAAAATATTATCGAAATCCCGGCTCAGTTGTGCGAGTAAATACGCAAAGTGAATTTCGTCGTGAGGTCGGTCGTCAGCATGGCTTCAGTGCGCAAGCAATTCGTCGCACCGTGGAAAAGTTTGTGCGTGAGTACACTCTTTTGGACCTTAAGCCATCAACCAGACAGATATCGGCGCGAAGTGAAGAGACCACAGCCGCCGTAGCGGGCAGTATCGAAGAAGACCCAGAAATATCTATTCGGCGCCGATCAGCTGAATTGGTCATCGCCAGAGAGTCAACTAGGCTTATTTTGCGGTTGGATTTGGGCCTACATTAGTATAAGATTGTGCTGACGCAAGAATTGAAGCCGGACGACCATAGACAATGCCGTCAGTTCGCTGATTGGGCGCTGGAAATATTGGCCGGGGATCCGGATTTTGGCCAATAAATCATCTTCTCGGATTGGAGTGACTACAATCCACAAGTGTTCGGCCAAGCATCAACGCATCCACAAAGATTGACTGTTTGGTGCGGTTTATGGCACGGCGGCATCATCGGACCTTATTTCTTTCGAAATGAGGAAGGAGACACCGTTACCGTCAATGGTCCTCGGTATAGAGCGATGTTAACCAACTTTCTGTAGCCAAAGCTTGACAACATCGATATATCCAATCTGTGGTTCCAACAAGACGGCGCTACATGCCATACAAGCGACACAACGGTCGAAGTGGTGAAGGAGATATTTGGCAACTGGGTCATTTCACGACGAGCGTTCATCAATTGGCCGCCACGATCATGCCGCTTGACACCCCTCGATTATTTTCTCTGAGGCTATGTCAAGTCCTTAGTCTACGTTCATAATTTTGGGGGATTTTAATTTCCCTGATCTTCGATGGGTTCTTTCTGATGATGGGATTCACTTTGCCACTACAAATCCCTCCTCAGATAAGGAGGTCCTATTCATTGACTGTGTCTCTGATTCCGACCTTTACCAGTTAAGCGACGTTACTAACTACTTAGGTAGACAACTCGACCTTATTTTCTCATCAGATGCCGACAACTGTGTCGTATCAGCGAGCAACCACATTCTCTTCAAATTGGACCGCTACCACCCACCTCTATCTCTCACATTTTTTTATAACAAGGGTAATAAAACTGCACACTGTGAAAACTATGCAGTTTTAATTTTCGTAAAGTAGACTTCATAAAACTGAATAACCTTTTGAGAAACGTTAATTTCAATGTTATTTTTGAAAATCCTAGCATTACTATCGACGGTGCTCTTGCTTTGTTCTACGCCGAAAGCTTCAACTGTTTCACACAATCTGTTCTATTCGTGCTCCAGAAGAACTCCTCGTCGTCCCTACCCTGGTTCACCCTGGTTCTATTGCTCGCTTCGCAATAGAAGAAATCAACTTTGGCACACGTACCTTAAATCTCGTTCGAACTCTGACTTTTCGAATTACCTCCACGCATATACCCACTTTTCCGAACTCTGTGAATCTCTATATCTTGAATATTTAGACCAAATCCAGCATACCTTGATCTCCGATCCGAAACGATTTTTCCACTTCATCAACACAAAAAGAAAATCTGACAACTATCCAGCTACTTTAAAATTGTCTAACACTTCCTCCGGTGATCCTAAGATAATCGGAAATTTATTTGCTCACTTTTTCAGCCAATCATTTTGCAACCATGGGCTTGAAGTTGATCGTGAATACTTCTCCTACATGAAAACCTGTGCCCAAGCCTCGTTAGTCTCCGTTGACATAACCGTGGAACACGTGAAAGAAAAGTTAAAAAAACTCAAGAACGAATACTCTCCTGGTCCTGATGGTATCCCTTCAATAGTACTGAAAAATTGTTTGAACCATCTGGCCCAACCCCTCACGGTTCTCTTCCAAATGTCTTTTGCACAAGGAGTCTTCCCCAAGCTTTGGAAGAGCTCTTACATAATTCCCTTTCACAAAAAGGGTCCGAAGAATGAAATTTCCAACTACCGGCCCATTGCTAAACTCTCCTGCGTTCCTAAGCTCTTTGAAAGCATTGTTTACGATACAATGTTCCTCCATTGTAAGTCTATCATTTCCCCTAACCAGCACGGATTTCTTAAGAGATGGTCAACAACTACTAACTTAACAAAATTCGTATCTAGCACTCTGTGTGCATTAGAGGATGGCAAGGAAGTTGATGTAATTGCCACAGATTTTAGTAAGGCCTTCGATAAAATCTCGCACAGAATCATTTTTTTTAAACTCAATTTCCTTGGCTTCCAACTGAATTTCATTGGGTGGATTAAATCCTACCTTGAGGAACGTCAATACAAAATACTATTTAGGTCGGCTGTATGCCACTTCCGGGGTCCCTCAAGGTAGCCATCATGGTCCCCTGATTTTCATTTTGTCAACTAACCACGTTGACTTCATCATCAAAGACTCTTATCTATCCATCTACGCTGATGACATGAAAATCTTCAGGCACATATTAAACCCCGCCGACTCTTGCCCACTTCAAGCTGACTTGAACAACTTCTCAACTTGGCGTCAAAAAAATGTTCTTGAGCTCAACGTCAACAAATGTCAAGCTATTACATGTTCCCGAAAGCGTCTTCCAGCCCCTCGATCCTACTTCATCTCTGATGAGCCCATCCCTTTTGTAACTTTATTGCGCGATTTGGGTGTTATCTGCTACAGAGAACTAAATTTCCACTGCCATATTGATAACATTATTAGCAGAGCCAACTCTGCACTCGGTTTCGTAAAACTCTGGTCTAAAGAATTCTCGAACCCCTATGTCACGAAATCTCTCTACTTCACATTTGTACGGCCAATCCTCGAATATGCTAGCCAAGTATGGTCCTCCTATCATGGTACCCATTCCCTTCGAATAGAGGCTGTTCAACGCAGGTTCATTTTGCTTTTCGCGGTCTTTCTTGGTCTGACAGATATAACTTACCCCCCAGCCACTTGAAATACGTCGAGAAATTGCTGACATACAGGAAACATCGATTGCCCTAATCTGCTCCAAATGATCTCCCTTAACACTAACCCACTCCTCCTGAGGTCTGTACCATTCTTCCGTCTCAATTTTCATCGCACCAATTATGGCTGTAACGATCCAATGTCTAGAATCCTACGTTTGGTCATCGGTGCGCACAGCTCTTTTGATTTTCACTGTAGCAGATTTGCACTCAGAAACGCCCTCCAGAATTTCACTTCCACTCCTCCGCCCTAATCACTTTAGTTTAAGTTTTAAGTTTAGTTTTTAAGTACTTAGCCTTAGTCTTAAGTTGTATTTAGTAATAGTCTAGTTTTAGCGTAGTTTTTAAGTTCTGCTTGAATTATTTAAATAAATAAATAAATAAATAAATACGCTAACAAGCCAACCACTTTGGACGAGCTCGAGGCCAACATTCGAGACGCTTTTGCCGGAAGATGCCGAGTCATCAAAAATTGGACCGACCGCTTGAAGCACTGCCAGCGAAGCGGAGGCGGCTATTTAAATGATGTGCTATTCCATACATAAGGCAGGAATGTTGCTTCAAAATAAAGCCAAATTGTATTGGGATAGCAGTCTAACTCAACTACCTCTGAACTCCGTAGAACTTTAACGTTATGTGTGGCACGATGAGGAGTTTTAGGTAGCTATGTCATGGCCCCAAAAGTCACCCAGAAAGAAGTACTTTTACTTACTCATATACTCGCAGAGCAAGTATTGGTTTTGTGAAATTTTCCAATCTCTAAATTTTGATCAATCTTTTTATTACCAAAATAGAGAAACTCCAAAAAGTAGGCCTTGCAATTCCTCCGTTTCAAAGACCAAGCCATCGCGGATGCCAGACCGCTTGGTCTGGATAACTGGAATCAACGTGCCCGAGATCGCAGAAGATGGAAGGCTACAGTGTCTCAGACAGATACTCTTCACGGGACGGAGGAAACAATCGCTGCTGTAGCTGCTGCCATACAAAACAATCCAAGAGTTTCGACAAGAAGCTTATCTGCTCAAATGGGTATAAGCAGACAGTCATTGCAGTTAATTATGCACAATGATTTGGACTTATTCCCATATAAAATTCAAATGGCCAACAAACTGAACGCAGCAGGCTTGCCGATTCGCTTGGAATTTTGCCAGAAGATGCTTCAAATGGTGGAAGAGGACGGAAACATGTTGAACTGTCTTTTTATGTCTGACGAGGCCCATTTCGATTTAAACGCCAACATTAACAAACAAAATTGTCGAATATGGAGTGCTTCCAACCCACAGATACTCCATGAGACGGAATTGCATCCACTTCGTGTCACAGTGTGGTGTGCAGTTTCATCACGCTGCGTTGTCGGGCCCTACTTCTTCGAAGAAAACGGTCACACCGTTACGGTTACTGGAGACCGCTACTTGAGCATGTTGAGAGAGTTTTTCTATCCAGAATTATGCCGAATGAGAATTTCTTTCAACTCTGTGTGGTTTCAGCAAGATGGTGCAACTCCTCACATAGCCCGGCCTGTTATGACAGAATTGCGACGAAAATTTCCCATTAAGCTGATATCTAGAAACTCCACATTCCGTTGGCCCCCCAGGTCGCCTGACCTTACTGCACCTGACTTTTTCTTGTGGGGTTATTGCAAACAGGAAGTCTACAAAGCAAAACCAACAAATTTGAATGAACTAAAGCAATCCATTCGAGAAACAATTGCGGCTATTCCTGTCTCAACTCTCCAAGCAGTAATGAACAACTTTTTGGTAAGATGCCGCACAAGATGCCGGGGGCATTTAAATTCCATTATTTTTAAAACTAATTAATCTATATTTAATAAAATTGAATGAGCTTTAACATGAATAAAAGAAAAATGAATTCCATACACTGAAAAAAAAGTTATTTGAGTTTCTTAATGTAGCAATATTCATCAGCCACCCTGTACCTTATTTAAAGCGTTTTGTAAGAGTTCATAAAAAGAAAGCCAGCGGGGTCAGATCACATGATCTTGGAGGCCAACTGATGTCGCCAAACCTCGAAATTAAATGGCCGGGGAACTTTTGTCGAACTGTTGGAACCACATGTTGCTCAGATCAGTGTCAAAAAAAGTTGGTTATCATTTGATCATCAGCCTTCGTCGTTTTCAAAAAAATATAGCCCCACGCCGCCGGTCCACAGCACGCACCAAACAGTCACCCGTGGTGTATGCGGTGTGGCCTATCAGCGATCACATTTGGATTCTCAGAACCCCGAATTCTTCAATTTTGTTTGTTTACGTAGCCGCTGAGCGAAAAATTGGCCTCATCGCTGAAGAAGAGTTGTTCGAAAATCGGCGTCAACTTGTTGATTTCCCAACATCCAATCCGCGTATGTTCTGCGAATTCTATGGCCAGCAGGCCTTAGTTGTGTAAGCTGGACCTTATAGGGATTAAGACGCAAATCCAAACACAAACTACGCCAAACAGAGCTGTAGGAAATGCCCAATTGCTTAGCGTGGCGTGGAATTGACAATTGCTAGTTTTCGATTACTGAGGAACTCATAACGGTCATGTTTTTAGTTGATCGCGCATTACGATGATGCACAGGACTTACGGCATCGCAAACACTACCGATTTGTTACAATTTGTTGATTTGTTACACGTACCGAGACTTTAAAAATCTCAATTCTGATGCTCTGGAGCAAGATATTCAAACAATAAATTGGCATCCAATTTATCACGAAATCCGCACTGATACCCAAGATCGCCTTGAATAATTATTCAATACACATGTGACGCTCAGAACTAAAATTACTACGTATCGCCATAAGTCATGGTTTACACCAGAAATTACTGCCGTAAAAAACAATCGTGAATCCGCCTATAAGAAGTGGAAAAGATTTAAGCTCCAAGAATTTTATAACAGCTTTCGCCAACTAAGGAATTTGGTCAACTCCAAGATTAAACAAGCCAAACGAGTGTCCTACCCTAGACAATTTAACCCTCAAAAAGTCTTTGGCAAAATTTATGCGAGCTTGGTGTTGGACGGAAAAAGAATGTTGAAATGAATGACATCGATCCCAACCAGCTCAATAGAGAATTCACGAAAGTGCAAATGACATCCAGCTGAAGTGCTGATCCACTGGATGTAATGCTTAGTGGCTCATATTGAACAGGATGATGTTGTCAATACTACCCTTAAAATTAAGTCCAAAGCTGTTAGTATCGACGGAATTCATCCGATTTTTATTAAAATCATACTACCTTACATTTTTCCAGCTATAACGCATATTTTTAATAATATAATTACTACATCTACTTTTCCGGCCGAGTGGAAGACTGCAAAAATTCTTCTAGCGCTGAAAAAGAAAGCGTCATCCAACTCGCCGGCTGTCTTGTCAAAAGTCATCAAGATAATGCACAAGCAAATGTCTGCCTTTACCCAGCGCAATAACCTACTTTGCACAAATCAATCTGGTTTCAGGTCATATCATAGCTGTACGTCTGCTCTACTTAAAGTAACTGATGATATCCGAATGGATATGGATAAAGATTTAATAACTTTTCTGACTCTGCTGGACTTTTCCAAGGCCTTTGACATGGTGGATCATATGCAGCTTCTCTTAAAACTCAAGAGGTTGTTTGGCTTTTGATCATCTGCTATTAAGCTCCTCAAAACATATCTTGGTGGAACAAACCAAGCTGTTGCTGTTAATAATGCGATGTCTGACTATATTGCAACCACAGCGCGTGTACCTCAAGAGTCCATATTGGGACCTTTGTTATTCACAACAATTATGGAAACAGAAATAAATAAATTAATTAATTTAGAGGTGTGGAAGATGAGAAGTGAAGAAGTATAGCACTTTTAAAATTGGTAGGGTTAGAGATATTTCTTATTCGCGATGGCAATGAATTCCATAGTCTGACAGCGTGAATAAAAAACAAACGTGAAGAATTCAGGTATTGGTAACGATAGGGGATTATGTTAATGGTTCGAGTTGATCGAGTGAACTTTAATTTATAAAACAAATACGGGGGGCACTTATTGTGAATGATTTTATGTAAAAATATACAGTTCCTGGCATTGATGAATTCTTACAAAGTGGAACCCAGCAGCATGGTGGTATAAACGGAGATATGGTCATACCTACGAAGTCAATGAATATACCGAACTGCATCATTAAAAGCTACTTGTAATTTTCGCTGAGATGAGACATCAAGCGAACAATATACAACCTCAGCATAAGATATAAGCGGTAAAATAAGAGTTGTTACAAGCTTTTGGCGGGTTTGTTTAGGAGTAAAATATGCCGTTAGCCATATTTTGCGGAGACATCCATAAATGCGACCGATAACCACATTGGTGTGATTGTAGCCAGATAAATTGCGATTGATTACATAACCGAGGCTAGTGGCTGATTCTACAGCTTTTATTTTTTTGTCCGCAAGCCGTATCTCAGGTAAGAGGTTGAGGTTAAAAATCGTATTTGAGATTGGAATTACTTGAGACTTTTCAGGATTTAGTTGTAAACCATTAGATAACGACCAAATGTTAATATGTTTTAGATCCTCGTTAAGTAAAGAAGTCCCTTTCAGTTGTTAAAAGGTTTGGCTAAATGAAGTTGAACATCATCTGCATATAAATGTACTGAAGAATGCTTGCATACTGATGGTAGATCATTTATAAATATGCAAAACAGAATCGGTCCCAGTATTGACCCTTGTGGAACTCCTTGCACGATTGGTTTTAAAGCCGGCATTTTTCACCACAGACAACTCTTTGCAGCTGTTTATCAGCTTGACAGGTCTAACACTGAAACCGAAAATGTTTTTTAGCTTCCAACAAAGGATTTTATGATTAACTTTATCAAAAGCCTTCGAGAAATCGAGCAACAAATGTAACAAAGATGACTTGGCAGGACTGCCGCACGAAAGAGACAGCGCAAAAGAGGGGGACAACAACACACGGCTCTGATGAAGAGGACGTTGGAGATTAAGATAGTATAGATTGGGCGAAGAAGACGTACACCGTGAGCGGTAGCGCGCACTATTTTGAAATAAAACAACCAAATAAATTCTTGTTAAACAAAGAAGCGAAACATACATACAAAGTCTTGTCTTAGTTCCTCAAATAAGTTGACCATAGACGAAGAACAGCTGCGGTTGGCTCTGAAACCAGACTGTCGAGGATTTAATGATAGTCTGACAGGTGTTTTAAAATTTGTTTTACTATAATTTTCTCAAAGACCTTTGATAAACATGGTAAGATGCTGATCGGATTAAAATCAGCGGGAAAAGACGAATTCGCTTTCTTGGCAATTGGTAAGACCCTTGCAGTTTTCCAAGACTGGGGAAAATTTGACGTTGCTATGCAGTGGTTTATAACGTGGGTTAGATGGTTGACAATTTGTGGCAAAATTTGTTTTATAAACCTTATTGGAATGCCATCCTCTCCTATAGAGTCGGACTTTATAGCTGCAATAAAGGTACAAACATCATTTTCCGTTACCACTTCAAAACCATCCAGTCTTGGTAGCAATTGTCCTGAGTTCTGAACCAAATTAAAGTTAAAATTAGGTGTATGAGTCTCACTGCCAATAAAAAAGCTATTAAGCTCATCAGGTTCCAGGTCACAATTAGTATTGTTATTCCTACTGGAAACGCCAATCTTGCGTAAATTACTCCAGAGTCTTTTCACAGGCAGAGAGGTGTTCAGCTTCGAGGCATAATAATATTGCTTTGAGGTATGTATAATGGAGGTGGTATTATTTCGTGCCATTTTATAGGCAACTCAGTTGGTAATGGTTGGTCTGTGTTTCCATTTACTATACAGTTTATTACGGTTTTTGATAGTACTGACTACATAAGACATATGGTTGGAGGTACTTAGATTTTATTCCTTTCCCTTATATACTCGAATCTATACAGCTCGGGTCATAAGTAAACACAAACTAAATTTGAATGCGTTGAGCGGTGGTTAAACGATCCATATTGTAAAATCTATCTGTCACTATGGATGACAGATAGATTTGACAGATACCACATGGCAGGGATGTGAAATGTCAACCTCGAAATGAATAACCTCTTAAGTAAGGACATGGCATTCAAATTGTTGACATATCTCAAAAAAAAAGTTTTCAGATTCTTAACGCATTTTAGAAAAACCCCAGTTTCCTGGTACTTACCGATTTTTCCTAAATTTTAAATCTGCACAATTTAGAAAGGAACAACACATATGGAGCAAGTACTTACGACCCAGTCGTGCTATTATTAGATTATTGTTTTTGGTTAAATATCAATACTTTTTGCAAAGATTTGACATATACATGTGTACCTTCCGTAATAATTTGTTGACAAAGTCATACAATCGATAGGCAATCGCCAGGTAAGACTTCAGGTTCGCCAAGTAAGAGCCATTTATTGCATAGATTTGGGAGATTTTTTTAAAATAATAATTAAGAGTATTAAACTACAACACATGTCTAATTGAAATAAGATAAACAGTCTAACATATTTGTTCGCCCCCCGTTCATTTTTACGAAAAGTCCAATTTGTTTTTCACTTTATTCCATGTCTACACCCCAAGTACTATTTCTGTGCCAAATTTCAGCATTCTACGTTGACTAGATATAAACAATACTTTTTGATGACTTTAGAGTTGTTTCGAGTAACTAAGTGCAGAAGTTTCTGGAGAGTTTGGCGTGCAGGCAGTTAACTCGTAATTTTAGGTTTTTTTTTTTAAATACATATTCTGCAGCACTTAAATGCTTATTAAGCCGGTAGAGAAAAGAGAGAGGAAAGGATATTGCGAAAAATTGAAGACTAGATGCAAGCATAGATTCTGGGCAGACTAAAATCATGACGCTAATCCTGCGTGTTGTTGTGTTGGCCTGATGGCACTGCTAATCTAGAGAAACAAACTCTGTTGGCAGCCGCCCATTTCCGGAGGAGGTCATGGCTTGATGCTTATTTGCAGGCGATAGCTGTTCGCCTTATCGATATTGGAAATAGGTATATGTAGTTTTTCAAAGGAAATCGCAGAGACAAATTTCTACACATGGTGGTAACATCATCGCTTGTCACGCTGTAGGCTCACGCTTCGAATCCTGATATCAAGAATCATCTATTTATTTCGCATGAAAGTCGATCAATTCCGAAAGCTTAGTCAACTCTACTGCGAAGACATAACACTGGTAGTAGGGTAGTCATATGGCTAAAAATGCACTTGATCGTGATGATCAGGAGTACGGAAAAAAAATACTGTGAATCATAAGCAACTGCAATACAAAAAAAATTCTCCCCAGTTATCTGGACGCCACCCTTGGAGTTCACTGCAACTTAATAATACCTAAGTTTCAAACCAACTACACCAATCTTCTCTCTGTCTCTTTCCCTTTGCACAAAACGTCCGTGTCCTCAAATTAGTATCAGGGTATTCATATCCCCTTTCACACGTGCGAATTATGAAAAAAATATAGGGTGTTTTTTTAGAGATCTGTTTTTTCGAATTGCAATACTTTTTCCAGTGAAAGCCAATTTGACAGCTGATTTATGCTCAGTTTGGTTTGCCATTTCACCACTTACTCCAGAAAAACACTTGAAAATCGTGCAAATTTATTTCGAAAATCGTGGTTCAGTTCGCGTAACTTTCCGTGAACTGCGTCCATTTGTGAAGCGTATTATTGAGGAGGACCCGTATAAGTCGATTCGCCATCGTGCACAGTAATTGGAGTTGTGTCTACTAACCTTATGGAAGATTTTGCAGAAAGATCTTAGTTTACGAGTTTACAAGATCCAGGTCGTGCAAGAATTGAGGCCGCTTGACCATCGTGTGCGTTATACGTTCGATGAAAGGACCGAAAACAAGATTGATCTTGATCCTCATTTTCACCACAAAATTTTGTTCAGTGATGGGGCTCATTTCTAGTTGAATAGTTACGTCAACAAGCAAAATTGCCGCATTTGTAGTGAAGAAATTCCACAAGCTTTTATTGAGATGCGATTTCATCTACAAAAAGTCATTGTTTGGTGTGCTTTATGGGCTGGTTTCCACCATTGGTCCATATTTCTTCAAAAGTGAAGCCGGCCAGGACGTTACAGTCAATGGAGAGCGCTATAGATCCACGATTACTGATTTTTTCGTTCCCCAATTGAATGGCATTAATGTGGAAGAGCCTCCAGGATCGTGTGATTTAACACCTTTGGACTATTTTCTAGGAGATATGTTTAGCCGCTGATCTACGCCGATGAATCAGAAATGATTGACGACTTGGAAGACAACATTGTGTTACTGCCGATATACGGCCCCAGTTGCTCCAAAAAGTAGTCCAAAATTGGATTTCCAGATTTCCAGACACCCATATACCCGAAATCATATTTAAACACTTATGGCCTAAAATTATCTTTCCAATAAAGCCAATAACATAGCCATGACCACGATTTTTATTTATTTTTTATTTAATTTTAAACTTCTATATCTCTAAAAAACCCTTTACATACTTATTCATAGCTAACCTCTATATCTAAAGGTCATACCATCATTCACCACCCGTCGACCCGTCTGGAAGTCTTCAGTTCGGTTTTCGAAAAATTCTCCACTTTCTAATTTGTGTACCACTCTTGTTTCGGTTATTTTATTAATTCCCCTATAACGTGAAGCAGTAAAGTACTGCAAGCATTATGTGCAATGGAGCACTCAGCAAAAACACCATGACTACAAAAACTTGGTAAATATTGAAGTTATACAGACCCTATATATGCCAAATGTTCTGAAAATAGATGACAATCTTCTTGTAGCTGGGGTGTGATTGTTTACACATTTTCTTGTAAAGCTTCTCATATCTGTTTACTTTTCCACGTACATTATGAAGAAGGAAGTAAAAACATCCTGGAAATCCTGCGAAATATTGAAGGTAAAGTGGAAAAAACAGAATTTGTTTGTATGTACAATTTTGATAGCTGTAAAAGTTTACACACAATTGAATGTAAGTTGTAAGGATAAGGTATCTATATACAGGGTGTAGCATTTGAATTGAGAAACCTTAATATCGCAAAATGTTTCGACATATAAAAGAAATACATTTAAGCAAAGTTGTAGGAAAGTAAGGGGGAAGTTATTAAGTGACATTGAACATTGTTAAATGGGAAGGGATACTTTTAAAATTTTCGTTTGGACTTAGTTTAACTCTTCATATCCTTTTTTCGCTCAAAATTCCATAAGATGTTAGATTTTCGAATAAAATGTGTAATACCACTTCTTCGCGCATATATGTATAATCGATTGTCCTTTAGAAAACACAAGCTAGGTCCGTATCTATAAAACCAGGACATTCAAAGTCGCCAAACAACTCCTTTCGTTCTCTTTGTTTTTTTTTTTTTTTTTTTTTATTTCTCACAATTACAAGATATTGAGGTGTATCAACTGAAACGCAGCACCCTGTACAAAGTTAAGAAAATACGTACCGGATTTGTGTTACACTCAAAAAATATTGCAAGGACACCAGTGATACTTTGAACATACTTTTGTTTCATTAATTTTTTTTTTAGATTTGAAGTTCTTAACGGAAGCTTTGTTTAGATTTTCGCGGAATAAAAATAATCACGTAGAAATAACAACGAGAGATTGAAGTGACGCAATACCCAAAACTTTATCTTAGCAAGTTTTTCTCTAAAATTAACACATGGTCTGTTTCTCACTCACTATAGACAGAAAAATAAAATGATTTCGCCTATCCTAAAGTAATTAATTACTTGGCTATACAATTGTGCATACAGCTATGTAGCAGTGGCGTGGGGTGAAATTTCAAGAGAGGGAAACCGAACAAATTTTAAGTAAAATGTTTTATTCAAGACTTACCATTTTGGTGCTTATTCGAAACACAGACTTAAGATATGCAATCTAAGCCACCTTTGTTATACTTTAAGTCATTGGAATTTACGTAGACAATGAGCTCATCGGATAAAAAAAGTGGCTTCGAAAGAACTCGTTCTGGGCAAAGTAATCTATATAAGTTATTGATAACTCGGAGCGTTGTTAAATGTAAAAAAAACTTAGCAATTACAATTATGTACTACCTATTTGTACTCTGAAGCTATCCTACGATTCTTTTTTACGAATTCTGCTAAATCTCTTTCATAAAAATTTGAGTTATTTTTAATTTCTAAAGGAAGGTGCTTTTCGATAGATAAAAGTGCCAGGTCTGAGAATCTTTCTTCTTTGTTGGAATTTCTTAAGTGCGGACTATTTTTAAAATCGAAAAAGATCTTTCGACAGAGAGTTTGAGAAAAAGTATCTCTAAGCATTTTCGTATTAAAATGCTTATAAAGTAGAAAAACCTCAAGCTTTTTAAGTGAAGGGGTAGTGCATAAAACTTTGAGTTCCTTTTTTTTGAAGTAGTAAAATTAAAAATTCCATGAAATAGGGTAATTAAAGAAGATATTTTGTAATCCGGCATTGAATTAGAAAAATATTCATATTTTGATTTGTTTAATAAATCAAAGAAAATATACGAACTACAAAAATTCGGCTATAATTTGCATTTGAATCAATATTAAGTAGTCGGCGTTTGCGTGGAGGTTCTGAACAGTTACTTACGCTCTCATAGATTGAGTCAAATGAGTTTAAAAATTCAGAATGAATCCATGACTCAAAACCCTCCATCTCTTGCTTCGCAAGCTCCATGTCTTCTCTGCAATTGAATAAGACGTTCACTATACGCGAATGATATTGCCATCGAGTCTCTGATACCCCGGAATGTCAGCTCTTGTGTTCCTAGAAGAACTACAGTGTCTATGAAACGCTTCATTAAATCGTGATTGCGATCAACTTTTCTATTATGAGCTTCGTAAGAATTCCCCAAAAAATTCTATGCGATATTCGCCAAATTCATGCAAATGCAAACAGCTGCGAACATGTTTTTCCGTTTGAATATGTTTTTTGGAAGAACTAATAAAATTGTTTATATCAAAGAAACCTGTGTGACTTCAAACCCTAGGAGAATTAGAAAAAAGAAGACAAGGAAAACAAAACATTCTATTTAATTTACAACTGGCAGTCAGCCATGGATTCTTTTTGTAAAAAGACTCATGAAAATGTTTCTGATACCCATCCTTTCGCGTATAATCAATTTTCATTGATGGTGTCGAGCGACCTAGTTCTATAACTTTTTTTTTTACAAAAAAGAAAGCTTACTGAACTCGTGGGTTTCTTTTAGAAGAAAATCAGTTAAACAACACTCAAAATTAACTAGAGACATCTTGTCTAAGAATAATAATAGTTCAATGGGGCACCTCTTGAATAGATTTATAATTACTTACTTGGTTTATAGCTATTCACTTAGCTTACTCACTATTTTATAATAATTTAATAATTTAAAACACTAACTTAACTACCAATATTAAATGTTAAATTTTTAAAATTTTCTATAATTAGCAGTCACAAAAATCACAAAAATTTGCATCCAAATTTTCAATAAATCACGCACAATTACACAACGATTTGCAACTGTCATTTCAAATTTGCAAAAAAAAAAAAATACCCAACAAGTAAGAAAAACCTCAAACGCCGTTCGAACCACTACATCACCCAATAACCCGATTTTCATCGGCTTATTTTGTTGCCTACAAAAAAGAAAAAAAAAACAAAAACTCCTTCGAACTAAAACCTTTCTCCTCCACCAATGTTCATCCACAAAAGCCGAGAAATCCCGGGTTATTTTCCTCATAAGCGACAAAGAAATCGCAAATAAACTTTTACTATATGCCAGAAAGGAATAGAGTTGAAAGTTCGTACTGTGGAGAAATGAATGCATAAGCCGGAAAATGAACGGCTTTTCAAAACAAATTCATTGCACGCTTTTCTTTTGAAAAAGTAGTTGTCTCCCGCTAGCGGAGTTCATACTTGTCTCGCCGATGTGTGCGAGTTTGTGTATGAGTAAAAATGAATAAACAACCGTAGTGGTTGCAGCATTTCATCTTCGAGCGTGTATAAAGTTATGAAAAATGGTTTAATGAACAAATAATTGAATGTGATGGTTGGCAAGTGGCAAAATAAAAATGTTTGATATTTGAAAAGGGAAGCCGAAAGGAATCGGCTTGTATGGACGCCACGCCACAGGTAGGTACTCGTATGTCTACACGCTTAATTAAAACTTTGAAACTGCAAGTATGTTTTAAAGATGCTAAGCATGCCAAAGGTATGCTTCTTAATAAAGCTCTCAGGTGACTGCTCTCGTCACATATAACACTTAACCGTCTACGAGTATGTACATATGTGTAATGCTGACCAACAATGTAGAGCTTCGGATTCAATTATAATCTATAACTAAAAAAGATGCATAGAATTGCAACGCAAATTATTTACATGAAACAACTTGAAGCACCTTTACCCGCTTCTGAAAAAAGTAAATAAAGTGCACTACTAGTCCAAATAGGGCCTGACCCAGCTTTTTGCAGCTGTCCTATTGTGGTGTTGCTATTGAGCAATGTTGTCCATACCACCCCTATGCACATAACAATTTAACACCATGTTGACATGACCCAAATTAGCAATCGTAAAGTGCTTTCTATAGGAAAATGAGTTGGGTAAATTGTGTGGGTGGTCATTTTGTTCGTAAACAGAGATTATCGAATTAAGTTGCTAGTGCTAAAGGTTCTGCTCAAATGGGGATAAACAAAGACCGACTAATATGTTGGTATAATTTTTGAAAATGTTTCAGGATCAATTGCATATATGTATACGTATTGTCCTAATTATCGCTTATTAAATACAGGGTGTCTTTAGATCGGCTTATGACAGCCCGCATTCGAAACGTCAGTCCAAGCGAATTTGTGCCATAGAACAGCACACGCCATCACAATGCCCTGTTACCATGTAGTTTTACATTCAAAATGACGATGATTTTTGGCAAAAAATTGTCATGAGCCATGAGGCTGATTTTTCTTTGAATGGGGCCGTAAGTGAACAAAATTGTCGGTTCTGCGTCAATAAAAAGCCTCAATTAATTCAAGAAGAACCTTCCCACAACCAACGCGTAACAAATTGCCTGGAATTTATGCGGAAAGAATCATTGGACCGTTCTTTTTCGAAGACGATGGAGTAGCAGCCGTAAGCGTCAATGGAGAGCGTTATCGGGCCCAGATAATGGATTTATTAATGCCAATTGTGACTGATAACGCCATGGACAACTTTTGGTTCCAACAGGACGGCGTCACAGCTCATAAAGCCCGAGCCACGATCGCTTTATTCCGTTCTTTGTTCCTAGGATGACTAATTTTGAAAAATTGTGATTTGGACTGGCCTTCGCAATCACCGACTTAACGCCTCCAGACTTTTTCGTGTGGGGTTATTTGAAGTTCAAAGTTTATATCAACAAGCCAAGGATCCTAGAAGCCTTGAAAGATAATATACGACGGGAAATGGCTGCTATTCAGCCCGAAATACTTTGGAAAGTGATGGGCAATGCAGAAAAACGAGCACATTGAGCCATTCGCTCTGGCGGCGACCATTCACGCGATATTATATTCAAAAAGTGATCAGAACAAATTTGCAAGGATCAAAATAAACGAAAAATGACTTCACAGCAAATAATTTGTGTTTTTTTTTAAATGATTACCAAAAAACATCCATTTTCATTTTCATTTCATTTATTTATATAGGCACATCTTTTGCAATAGAGTTAAAGTCTTAAAACGTAAAACTTACAAAAATTGAATACATTAAGTCAAACAATTTAGATGTAATTAAAAATAAAAGGTAAAATTAAAGAATGAATAATGACAAAAGAAAAATAAAGAAGGTAGATTAAGATAAGATTTATAAGTAGGTTAATTCAAAGATAATAAATAAGTTACAAATTCAAAAATTTAAAATTATTATCTGCCAGATACCTGAATAAAACTGCTCCAAAATGCTGGGTTCCGCGGAGACTACTAATGTCGTAAACAAAAAATTGACGTTCTATAGTAGTGCATGTAGATCTCGGTTGCACAAAAACAAAGGAGCGATTGGAAACAGGAAATTCAATTTTATCAAATAAATAACTCGGCTCCTTAGTTATCAAAATATTATTAAATGTTTTAAGGGCAGAGTATTTAATATATGTAGAGAGGCTACATCCTAATACATTTTTTTATAGGGTCGATATATGATCAAAACGATTAAGATTATAGATGTATCTGACAACGTTATTAAAAGCCACGGTAAGGTTTCTTTTTGTCTCGTAGTTGAGGCTACAAAAAATTTCGCACCCATAGAAAATTATTGGCATTATTATGCTTTTTGCAATGCTTAATCGAATGTGTTGAGATGTAAAACTTTTGGAAAGGGACAAGCTTCGTAAGCAGCCGTAAATTTTACCGATCACCAACCGGACGTGGCAGCTCCAACTAAGTGTGTCATTAAACCATATGCTTAGATTTTTGGCTTTTTCCACTGTATTACCCAAATAAATAGGTGGAAAGTAGCTGACATCAAGTTTATTTCTATAAATAAGTATACACTTAGATTTGTTTGGATTTAATTCAAACTTGTTAGCTTTGGACCGGTGCATAATGTTTATAAAATCAGAGTTTAATTTATCAGTCCCGTCTTCGATCATACCTAATTTGCAACTTAAATAAATTTGCACATCGCCAGCATACATATGCAATGATGAGAATTCAACAGTGAGTGGAAGATCATTTATAAATATTGAAAATAGTAACGGCCCTGGTATTGATCCTTGCGGTAATCCTGACTCTAATTCAATAAAGTCTGACAAGTTTCCACCTATGTCAACAGCTTGACTTCTTCCGCTGAGATATCAGCAGCCGTGTCAGAAAAGCGAGATTGGTACTTCATTTTGGGGACGAGTATTCGGTGGTTTACTGTGTCGAATGCCTTTGAAAAGTCAAGGAGTCCCAGGAACGAAACCATGGCACGTCTAAGATCGTCCGTTACTTTTAGGGCAGCCGACTATGCTGTTGCCTAAAACCAGACTGATGAATGCTCAAGAGTTTGTTGTTTTTTTTTTTAGCTGGAGATTTGCTCATGCAATATATCGGTCTAAATTCAGATGGAGATAAACGAGTGGCTTCTTTCTTTACAATGGGTATACCTTTTGCTACCTTCCGTGCAAGTGGAAAAGTCTTAGTTAGGATGATTGTGTTGATAATATGCGTTAGAGTAGGCAGAATATGTAGAAGTAATATCTTTAAGAATAGGGGATGGATATCATCGAATCTCATAGCTGTCGATTTTATTTTGAGTACAGCAGTCAGTATTAAATTGAAAATTACTCTGGTTATTAAGATTAGTAGGGGTAACAAAATTAGAATCTGTAAGATCTAGTGAGAGGCGTTGAACTTTGGCAAACTCTGCTTTCATAATGTCTGGATTGACGTCATTAAGACATTGAGATTTTTGCCGACCTACTGCTCCCTTATGTTATTTCATAAAATTTTTGATGGCGAGTTTTTAGAATAAAATCTGCTCTTAGCTTCCCTGACAAGGATGCCCACTCTATTTCTCAACCTACGAAACGAATCGTAAAGCTCGGGCAGTCTGAAATGCTTCCAACGTTTGTACGCCAAGTTTCTTTGCTTCATAATTTCTTCAATTTCTGGAGAAAACCATGAACTTGCCTCATTTTGCAGATATTTTGTTTTGAGTGGCACATGTTCAATAAACAGACTCTTGATAATTTCCTGCAGACAGTTAACCTGATCATTGGGAGAGGTTATGAAATAAATTTGCTGCCAATTCATGCACAAAGTGTGTTCCTCCAACAGATTTAAGTTAAGTCCCCTAAAGTCCCTATACTCATACGAGACAGGTATTTTTAGTATATCTATTCTTAAGGTCACAAAGAAGATATGATGTTTGGAAAATGCAGGTGCTGATAACTGAGAATAGAGCAAGGTGTTATGAGGGTTATTAACTAGAAATAGGTCCAACAATTTAGCCGCTGAGCCCATAAAGTGAGTTGGATTATTTATATTCAAGGGTTCTAAGCCTATGATATTTATACGTTCCAAAAATAATCTCGACTCTTGGTTAAGTAGATTACAGTTGAGGTCACCACATACAATAATTTCTTTATAAAGGGAAGACGTATTCTCTAGCATTGAAAAGAAGGTTTAAATGGCCCACCCTGTAGAACACCGCCATAATATGTATCTAATTATACCGTTAAAACCAATTTTCTATGAACTTTACAATGGAAGAACGTCATTTCTACAATTTAAAAATTGACGGGCACACAAGTGCTCTCGTGTCGTTACGGTGGCTGTAATTTTTTAATTTGTTTGTAAGGAAAGACTGTTTTATTTTCAGACGCAGTGGCCTTTGATGTGAAAACGTTTCAATAATTATTTGAAACTTTTCATATTTTGTGATAAAACTGTTTTGTATTTCAGGTAAGTTCAATGTGTGTACTACTTTTAAAAAGGATTAAAAAATTGTATTTTTTTAGAAAAAAAAAAATAATGGATTTATAAATATAATATTTCGAAATATGACAGTCTTCAATTAAAAGAACAGCTATTTAAAAGTATTATTCTGTCTTGTGACATTATTTATAGAAAACCGTTTGTCATTGGAAAATAATTTGATTGGACTGTCACCTATATATGGACATCTAAATGATTTTTAAGGAAAAATTGGTCATAATATTATTTTTTTTATAATACGAGTATATGATATAAATAAAAACGAGACGTCGACTTGTAGTCATCTTTTACTAGGTCGCCATAATCCAGGCCTTTCTCCTGTAGTTCCTCATCCTCTAGCTCCTCGTCCTATGACAGCTTTGTATCTTCAACTGAAGACTGCGAAGACGTACTTAATGACAAGCCGTATAGCCCTAATGAAAGTGAAGAGAGTTACGTCATTAGAAGCACTGCTAGTCCTAGTGGTCATTTTCTAATAACAAAAATTCAAACAGGGAAATTGCATCTACATCATCTAACAGCCCAGTGCAAGGCCTGGCCTAGCTTCTCACAGCCTCACGAATGGTTGGTATCTACAGCTTTATGCTGTTTCCGAAGGGCAATTTTTTTTCGATTGAGAGAAGCTTTTCATGACAATTTTACTCTCTGCTATTTGACAGACTTTCGCGAGAGGTGGGACCGTGAGAAAACTTCTTGTTATTTTTTTTAAAAACACTTTAGACATCAACGATCGGACAATCCGAACTGTTCGTGAAAAACGAAGCAAGAAGGTTGATGTTCTACTGGAACCAGACTTGAGAGGTAAGAGCTTAGATCCAGCTATCAGAGATGGCATTTGAAAACATATCAATTCCATCCCCAAAAGTGAGAGCCATTACACTAGAGCAGATACAACTCGAACGTTCATTGACGGTAGTAGGTCACTGGCAGATATTCGTAGAGATTATGTCTCAGACTGTACAGCAAAAATGAGGTATAAGCTATGCTCTATTTTTAAAGTTGTTTACCGAATCTTTCAACATCTCCTTTTTCACACCAAAGAAAGATTTATGTGCAACTTGTCTTACCAACGAAAACGCTTCTTCTGAGGAAAAAGAAGATTTAAGAGAAAGCTAGGATTTACATCTGTCTGAAATAAAACTTTCCAGAGAGGCACAAAGGGAAGGGCGATAGGCGAAACTGCGATAACTACCGTTCTGTCAAGCTGATGCCACACATTAGATGGTCGACTGAGGAAAATAATACGGCTACCTGATGACCAGTGCGGGTTTGTCTCGGGTAAATCAACAACAGATGCAATCCAAATTATAAGGATCATAATGGAAAAACATCGTGATTCCTTAAAGGGTTTGCATATGGTGTTGGTTGATTTTGAAAAATCCTTCGATAGACAACCAAGAGATCTCTTATGGGTGGCGCTAAGACAACAAGGAGTTCCAGAAACCTAAGTGCGGATGATCATGGACATGTATGAGGGAGCAAAGGCAAGAGTAAGATGTCCCGCGGGAGTCACCGAAGAGTTCTCAATCAAAGTGGGTGTACAGCAGGGAAGCGTCTTCAGTCCTTTGCTATTTATTGCAGTCCTTGATTATCTGCTTGAAGGAAAAGTGACGGACCCCAAAGTGCATCAGTTATTCTTTGCTGACTATGGAGTTATCATAAGTGAAGATCAAACGTCCCTGCAAGAAGCACTTGATGTATTGGAGGGAAATGGGTACCATATTAGTTAAAAAAAAAACAGAGTAGCTGTGTTGCCCGTTCTATGATCCACACCGGCCTATTCCAGACATTCACTTAAATGGAAAAGTGCTTCCCAAGTGCGAAAAGTGCAAATATCTGGGATATATGATCAATAGCGCAGCAACTTGTGATCACGACATCAATCATCGCGTAAGCGTAGGGTGGATGAAGTGGCGGGAAAACTCCGCAATCTTCTGTGACTGAAAAATGTCACCTAAGCTGAAAGGACATACGATTCAGAATGCTGGGATGCAGTAAAGTGGGAGGGTTGAGATCCTTTTACTCCGGATCATAACTTCGCCGTAAGAAGAAGTAGCGGTGTACGACCTCCAGGCGGTTAAGCAGATACCAAAAGGATACTCGTATGTGTCTGTGTTCTTCTATAAATCTAAGCTGAATGCTTTCAACTTATTATTTTGTTTGTGGAAGGGATTTTCGTTATTTCAAGCTAAAAACTATTTTTCTTTTTTTATTTAAATTAATTTTCAACTAATATTTTTAGGAATGAAAATATAGAAATATCATTTAATTCAAAAATGAAGAGAGTTTAAGTTTATTTTCAATAACATTTGAACGGCAGTGTAATTCCTAAAATTACCTTCGCTGTACCTTCACTTTTGGGGAACGCTGTACATACTCGTATACAGTGCTGTGCGAACAAATTTGGTCAAACCATTTTTTTATATTATTTCGCCTAAGTTGCTAAAACTACTTAAAATTTGATGTGGAATAGTTAGCTGCAACATTCTTAAAAGGATTATAACCCTTATTGAGCTTCATGTTTTTTTCTGAGAATTAGACCTGACATCTAAGTTTTATTTATTTTGCTTTGCTTAGCAGTAACATTATCTAAAATATTAATATTTTGTTGGGCCTCCTTTGCTTTTATTATAGCTATACACCACCGATTCATACATTCTGAGAGGTTTTTCCTTGTTGAAGTTTTTATCTATTCCCAGGTTTGAATTGATGAACATTTCAGGGCTTCAATTGATTCTGGTCGCTTCGTTCTCTCTAAGTTTCATTGTTGACCAGATATTTTTAATTAGACTTAAGTCTGGGCGGTAAGGAAGCCAGTCCAACACATCAACAGTTTTTTTTTTATTTTTTTCACCCTAAGAAAGATAATTAAATTATTTTTTTTTATATATATAAATATTGTATTTAATAGTCTTTAATTTAAAAGTATAATTAAATTGTTTATTACGTTTTCCGCGATATGGCATGGAGCATTTTCCTGTTGAAAAATAAATCTCCAAGTTTCGTCGAAGAGGTCTAGTATGCAGGGCTCTAATACGTTTTGTAGAACCTTCAGTTAAAATGCTGCTGTTGCTCTTGAGTCCAGAAAGCACATTCTACCTCTTTCTTCTCCAGAAAAGCATCCCCACACCAATATACCTTCAGCTTTTGGAG
Source organism: Pocota personata (assembly GCA_963082735.1). Taxonomy (NCBI): domain Eukaryota; kingdom Metazoa; phylum Arthropoda; class Insecta; order Diptera; family Syrphidae; genus Pocota; species Pocota personata. Next base: position 40,048,435 of record OY720429.1, on the reverse strand, counting down.
ACATTCATCGCTGAGCATCTCTCTTGGTTCTCTACGTACGAGGATTCTTCCATAGCAGCTTAAACTTAGACTCATCGGAGATGGCGTTGTTTCACATCTCTTGAGTCAAAGAAACGTGGTCTTGATCGGTATGCTAATAAATTCCAAGAATTGCAACTCTAAAAAGTTAAAAGGGTTTGACCATTTTTTTTTTTTGCACAGCACTGTATGTTGTCAATCTGCAAAAACTCAGGCTTTTTATTTATTTTGAAATCCGTTAAAATTGGAAAAACATATTTTATAATTTTTCAAAACTATGTGCCATGACCTTGCGTGCATCAAATATTTATATATTAATTTCGAACACAATCGATTGAGCCAACCTGATACGCCACCAACAGCATATACCTATAATAACTCTAAATTCTATTTAGAAATCGTAGGAACTAGTAAATTTTTAATCGTGTGCTGAAAAAAAAAAAAATAAATAAAATTATTTATTGTTGCTCAATTAAAAAAAAAAATTTATTAACTTTTGCCATTGAAGTCTAAATACAGGGTCTTCCAATAGGGACTTCAGAACTTTGACAGTTGATAGCTGCCATATTGTTGAAGTCACATCTGTCAAATTGGCTGTCATTTATTCAGTCTGTTTTGCCAAATCACCATGGACGGATGTAGCGTTCAACAATACGTGCAAATAATAAAATTGTTTTATTAAAATGGGTGTTCTGTTCGGGCAGCGTTCCGCACGCTTTGCCCATTTTACGGTCGCCATAATCGTCCTTCCGAGAGGACTATTCGCAGTGTGGTAGATAAATTTGAGTCCACTGCTCAATAAGCGATCAACCAACACCCGTAGGTCGACGAAACGCAAGATCTGCCGAAAACATCGCCGCTGTCTGTGAGAGTGTGCAGGAAAATCCTAGGCAGTCGATTTCGCGTCGCTCACAAGAACTCAGCCTTTCGCAGACCACAACTAGGCGAATTTTGCATCGTGACTTGGGCCTGCACCCGTACAAAACTCAACTGACCTAGGAGCTGAAGGTAAACAACTTTGGAGCAGTTGGAAACTGACCCTAATTTTCATCGAAAAATCATCTTCAGCGATGAGGCCCATTTATGGATAAGTGGGTACGTCAACAAACAAAATTGTCGAAGTTGGGACAATACCAATCCATATGAGGTCCAAGAGCGTCCAATGCATCCCGAAAAAGTCACTGTTTGGTGTGGATTTTGGGCTGGCGGCGTCATCGGTCCATATTTCTTTGAGAACGACTTTCAATGGCGAGCGCTATAGATCGATGATTACCAACTTCTTTTGGCCTGAATTGGATCATATGGACACCAACTACATGTGGTTTTAACCATTAGACTTTTTCTTGTGGGGTTTTCTGCAGTCGCAGGTCTATGCGAATAAGCCACAAACCACAGCGGCCCTCAAAGCCAACATAACCCATGCGCCAGAGTCAATTTGACATTTTGGATGCGCGCTACCCAGAGAAGCCGCGGCGGACATTTGAACGATGTTATATTCCATACATAATGGCATCTATAGGCCTTTCAAACAAATAAAAAACTTCGATGATATCTCACACATACTTTTTTGTATTTAAATTTAAAGATAGGAAGCGCTTAATGAAAGACCCTTTATAAGACAGTACTCGAATTATAGTTAGTTTCAAAATACTACTCTTACTTGCCTTATGGGAAGAAGGTAGAAATCGACTTTAAAAAATATCGAAATTTACGTCGGAAAAAAAGAAATATCAAAAAAAAAAGAAGAAGTATAGCGCAGATTTAGATAGAAATAATCCTAAAAAGACATGCGAAGCTTGAAAGAGAAATTGATGAACTAAAGAAAATATTGTCAACTGAAAAGAAATCATTCGCCACGTTTGCGGACGACACGGCGATATTGACAACGGGAGATACAATTGAAGCAGCAAAGCTGCAACATGCTGTTTAATAAAGTCCACGCTTGGACGAATTCTTGGCGTATTGTGCTGAACGAAAGCAAATCTACTCACGTCAACTTTACCTATAAAATAGTGGATAGATTACCTGAATATTTAAATTCGGCTTAAATACCTTACGCGAAAGAAGCAAAATATCTAGGAATGACTCTAGATGTTAAGCTTAAATGAAAATCGCACGTAAAAAAGAAACGCGACGAGCTCGGAAACAAATACCGGCAAATGTCCTGGCTACTCGGAAAACATTCGAAGTTGAGCCTACATAACAAACTGCTTATCTATAAGCGAATGATAAAGCCAGTGCAGACTTATGGTCTACAACTATCACGAGTCTAATCACGAGTTTTGTAAGCGAAAATAAAACTGCTGGATAAGCGTCGATTTAGTTGTAGTATTAATCTTGAAGAGTGGTGCTTTTAGTGATTAAAAATCTCACATTACCATAAGCACGCGCGGTCGGGCCTTATGGTGTCTTTAGAATATTTTCATCCTCTCGGCAAAAAAAAAAAAAAACGTTCGACCCCATTTTTTGAGCTAATTTTCGAACATGGGTGATCTATCTTTAATTTTGTAGAGGGCAATACTTGGCTTCTCGTCGCTAGCTAAAATGGTGGTATTATCGGCATACAAAGCCGTCGAATAAACTTCTGCCAATTCGAAATGAATAGCAATTATTAGCTGCAATGTCGATATTGCATTCACTGACTGACACTCATCGAGAGAAGCTGTACGTTGGAAGTTATGCTCATTCTGTAAAAGCTCTGAATGGACATTAGTCGCATGACGGATTCAAGCCACGTATCTGACGTCCCATTCAGCTTAGTACCACTAATAGGGCATACACAAAATCAGACCGTTCTGTCCAATCGTCAGATGAATTTACCACACACGACCCAATCGGCTGAATACATTTACACTTCGCGTGAAATTCATACATACAATCTGCCAAGTTCTTTACACTTCATTTCAGTTGAGTTAGTTCCGCTGATTTAAGTAAATAAACAGCCCATACAAGGTCTGGTATATCTTCTCGCAGCCATTTGTGTTGAGCGAGTTATTATTTTTGTTCACACGAATGAAGAGTGAGTATATTGCAGTTTACTTTGGGATGTTTTTTTTAAAAATTCGCCAGAGGTGGAACTGTGACATGAACCTGAGTATCCCGGTCAAAGGTCAACACAGATTTAGGTATTTAAATGTAAAAAAAGTGCTTTTGGAACACAGATTCTATAAATTAAACGATTGTCATGCACTCGTAAAATCAATAAAAGGACAGTTTACACCTAATTTGAAGGGAATATTTTTTTATTCTGTTTGGAGAAAATAATATTCAACTTTTATACGCGAATATTTGTTCTCAAACATATATTCTTAATAACTTGAAAATGTTCCACTAGTGGAATATTACATTCCACTATGCTCATCACACTGGTATTGAGACGTTCTACAATACCTTTAAAAAAAAAATGAATAAAATGCGACTCATATTAGCGACACGGGACATAAAACAATGTGATGCTTGGAGGTTAAAGTGCCCCAACTTTTACGATCTATTGGTAAATACAATTGACTGGGGCCTCAATTTTCGGAATCAACAGAAGTAAAATAAAGAAAACTACTAGCACTAGCACTTTAAGTTGCCTTGCAAATGGGGAAAAACGTACAACAACATGGCGGCGTTTTCCACGGTGCGATCTTTTGGAACTAGTCGAACTATCCTGCACTAATGAGTGTAAAAAAAAACTTAGACATAAGGCAAATTTTATTTAGAAGACATTGAAACATGTTGAACTTGGCACACTTTAGATCCCACTCCTTTTCGTGACTGAATAGTTAGACGTTTTCTGTGCTAGGTAGCTCGGCCCGTTTTTTACATTTACATTTTTAATGTCGATGGTGGTAAAACTGGGTTATTGTATGTTCTGAAGGCTTCAGCGTGGTATTTTTGAATCAGAACGGATCAGAATTCAGAAACCAATAGACACCACAGTTCAATGACGGAAGTGACAATGTATTTGTTAAACTTTTCGAAAACGCGACTGTTGCATAGGTACGCAATGCAATGGAAGCAGCTATTATGGCGCGTGACCCGTTTTGTGTCGACCGAAAGATACGTAGTAGTTTTAGCGAATTTATGGCAATTGGGGATTGCGTTTTATAAAACAAAAAGCAATCGAGTAACTAGCACCCCTAATGAGATACTCAACCCGTAGAGTACCGCCTCCAATCCAATTTCCTTGATGAACCTATGAAAGTATGTGGAGTGATTCCAGTGATGGTAGATCTTCTGACATACAGGTGTTTTCATTTTTTATGGGTTAGTGCGTCACATTCCCTTAACATCTCCGCAAAGTCTCCGCGTTGCTCTATACCCAGTTTCCTTAGGAAGCCTGTAAGAATACGCAGCCGGTTTTTGTTGATCTTTAAACATAACTAACTTCTTTTTCGGTTGTAATTCCCGAGAAGCTCTTTGGCCTGTCTTACCTTAGGGAGTTTTTCCCAAAGTTTGATTTTTTTTTTACAGATTGCCAGACCGCAGAATGGTTACGAACTGGCAAAAGCGGTCTAGGAGTCTTTTCTTTCTAGTTCATCAGCTGCTTCATTTTTCTCTACTTCCACGTGGCATAGCATCCAGGAGACAGGATGGCTCTGTCATTCTCACTCGGTTGATTTTCACACCAGTTTAGACCTGGTTCCATGAGAGCTTAATGCCTTGATGGCGGTCTGGCTATCCGACAGTATCTTGTTCTCGATACTTAATATGCATTGGGCACATCTTTCGATCGCGTAGACCTCTGCTTGAAAGATACTGGCGTATGTTCCGAGTACTTGGTTCTGAGCCCGTATACACCTACTCTAGATCCTGTGGATGTTTCGAATCCGTCCGTGTGCCACTTTATGGTATTTTGTTTGAGTTCATTCACTGCTCCATGCTTCACAGCTTCCAGTTGAAATTTCTCTCAAATCGGCATCTCTTGACCATAACTGGGCGAGACTGATTTGATTATTCTTAGTATGGTTTCTTTGGCAAAGTGTAGAGGGGTGAGAAAGGAACCTTATAAGAGATGAAACGGAACGAACGGCTGCCGATGGAACATAAAAAGATATTAAGATAATCAGGGGCACTGGTGTGAAGACGATCAAACAGTGCGGATGTACGAGTAAAATAAATTCGCTGTAATAAAATACTTGTCTTCGATCGTGTTATTTTATTGAACCAAGGAAAAAATCTACAGTTTCTCAGAAGTGCGATATAATCATGGTAGAATTGGGGGAGTTAACCCTACAAACCATACCTTCTTATTTGTTACGTTATTCTATACAGGGTGACTGTACACCCCGTTAACTTTGGGATGGGAATGTGAAAAACTGAAAACACAAAGATTTTATTCACAAATAATGAATTTTTAACAAAATTAACAAAAAATAAGGCAAAGCCATAGTTGAAAAAAAATCGAAAACAAGAAAGTAATATGACCACAATGAGCATTGTTGGAATATAAAAAAAATTTGTCTCAAAAAAAATAAAAAACTGCAAAATTATTTTTGACTCTGATAGTAAACATAACAGACAAAATGTATTTCTGTAAAATATTTTGATTTTCCAGCATATTCTTACAGTTGTTTTTTTGGCTATGTGCTCGCAACTGTTGTATACTTCCGTTCGGTCGGCAATTACTGCAGGTTGTTTTAGACTTTTTGTCATTCGCCCAAAAATTATCGTCCTTGCTTTGCGACCTTTGTTAAAGGTTCTTGCAGTGCAATATCCTCCCAGTTCTGAAGGTCTTCAGCGTGTCCATTTATAAGGATTTTTTCAATATTTCTAATATTTGTAACCTCTTCTGCATATATAGTTTTGCCAAAGACAGACCTAAATTATGCAGATAAATGCTTCTGCTAATTTTTTTTTTTTTTTTTTTTGTTTTTAAAGTTGTTCAAAAGTGTGCAAAACCATCTTGATGTCTGCCTGATCAAGCATACCATACAAATATCTTGTATTCCATCTCTGTGAGCTTCTTGTGACAGAATAATTATGTACAAGTTGATCAAAAGTGTCAACGCCTCCTTTTGTATTATTATAAAGATTTATTTTCAGCGTCAACTTCCTTATCCTTATGCAGTGAAGAAACCAGCACCACCAAAATGAAACTGTTTAATACTATTGTTTGGTTACCTTTGTTATTTAATTTCTTTGGACCCCTTGTGGGTCCTAGGGCCTCTACAACGCCTACGCGCCATCGTGTGCGATTTCTGGAAATGTGCCTCAGCTCTCCCCAACTCTTTCCCAGTTGCCGTGCTTCCTTCTCAACTGTTCTGCGCCACGTACTCCTAAGACCGCCGCGTATCCTGCCATCCTGGGTAAGCGGGTTCCATTGCATCGCTTGGTTAGCTATGGACCTGTCACCCTTTCGGAGAGTGTGACCGATCCACTGCCACTTTCGTCGTCGTATGGTTGTGCCTATAGGTTCATGGCCCGTTCTCTGATAAAGCTGTTCGTTAGAGATACGGTTTGGCCAGAATATCCTTAAGATGTAACGTAGACACATATTGACAAACGTTTGCAGCTTCCTCGTGATAGTGACGGTCACTCTCCAGGTACCACATCCATATAGCAACACGGATTCAACGTTGGAACGGAACAGTCGTAGCTTGGTGTTTAAGCTAATTGCATTACTTCGCCAAACTATGGATAGCATCCCAAACGCAGATTTTGCTTTACCTATTCGGCTGGCTATATCCAGTTCGGTTCCGCCATCGGTTGAGACAATACTCCCAAGGTATTGGAAACTCTCTACTCTCTCAACCGTTTGTCCAGCAATGCATACATGAGTTGATGAGTTTGGTCCTAGGCTGATCATTTTTGTTTTTGCCGAGTTAATTTTCAGCCCAACGACGTCTACTTCCCTCTCCACATTTGCTGTCATTTGGTGAAGGTCCATTATTCTGTGAGACAGTAGGCATACATCGTCGGCGTAGTCGAGGTGTTTGAGTTCAGATGTAAGAGTCCATCGAATTCCTCCATTTCCTGTTGATAAGGCCGCATTCAGCACATCGCTAATCACCAATAAAAACAATATTGGTGAAAGTATGCAGCCTTGCCGAACCCCACTTTGGACTTCGAATTCCTCAGACAGCCTTCCTCTGTGCAAAACGTGACATGTGGACCCATCATATGTAGCTTTGATAATTGCTATTAATTTATCCGGAATGCCTCTCCTGCGCAAGGCACGCCAAATAAATTCCCGATTGACACTATCAAACGCCTTTTCAAAATCGATGAACAACAGGTGAAGTGGTGATCGATATTCAACACATTGCTCGATGACAATCCGCAGGGTGTTGATGTGGTCGACACAGGAGGATCCAGAGCGAAAACCTGCTTGTTCGGCGTCAAGTGTGTCTTCAAGGTGTTCTTTGATTCGCTCCAGTATGATTCTAGCTATTATCTTGGCCACAGCAGGCAGCACGCAGACACCTCTCCAGTTTTCGCACTGCATTAGGTTGCCTTTTTTAGGGAGCTTGACAATCATTCCCTTTTTCCACTCATCTGGAAAACTCTCGGCTTCCCATGTTCTCCCGACAAGTGGGGACAGTAGCTCTGCCGATGCTGTTGGCGCAGCTTGAAAAAGCTCCGCGGGTATGCCGTCAAGTCCTACCGCCTTATTAGTTTTCAGTGCTTTGATTGCGGTAATAATCTCTTCTTTACTGGGGGTTGTGGTGCGAATTCGGGAACTTCTTTCTACGGACACTTCAGTCTGACTTGGGTGCATATTACTGGCGAATACTCGGTTTAGAACCGAAGCAAAATGCTCCTTCCATCTCTTCAGTTGATCCTCATCCGATATTAGCAACGAACCGTCTAAGCCTTTCACTGGGTGTTGAGTAGAGCTTCGGCCACCTATAAGCTCTTTAGTGATTCTATAAACGGTTCTGCTGTCGCACCTCGCTGCTGCTTCTTCTGCTTCCGTAGCCAGCGCATTGATGTAATTGCGCTTGTCACGTCTCACGCTACGCTGTACTTCTCTCATCTTCATGCGATATAGGGACTCAAGCTCGATCCTCCCTGCTGCTGGAGTTGCTGCAATTTGAGCTCTTAGCTGTTTTCGTTCGTTGATCCTTCTCCAGGTATCCTCGGAAAGCCACGCCCTATGGTTTCCCTGTGATCGACCGACAATCCTTTCAGCACCTGATGTGAAAACAGTTTTCACAGCGCACCAATGGTCTTGGATGGTGGCGGGCAGGGAGCTGCTGATTATTTCCACTCCACGTGAGAGATGGTCCCTTAATTCTTGGCGCACTGTGGGAACTCTCAGTCGGTCTACATTGAACCTAGGTATTCTTGTGTCGTTAGATCTACGAACGGCAGCAGTGCGTAGTCGGAGAGTAGCTATCATAAGATGGTGATCTCGTTGACTTTGTTTGTTAATCACTGTTAAATTGTTCCGATAACCTGTTACTCACTGTACTCATGTATCACGCCACTCATGCATTCAATCGGATGTTTCATCTGCAAGAACATATTCATCCAATCCATGCTCACCAGCTCGTACGATCCGCACACAAATCAATCTCAATGCACACAGAGTATATACAGCGCTTGCATGACTTGCTTGAGCTTGTGTGCGTGGGTGGATGCATGGGTGTATTCTGGCTGCTGATGGTTAATCGTTGATGGCCTCGGCCACTTGGATTTTGGACGCAGTCGACAGCAGATGGTGATATCTATTTTCTTTTTTTCTTTAATTGTTAATTTTGTATGAAGGTCATACATCCTTATTATAACGTTTTCCAGATAACGAGTGTTTAGTGGGAAATTTATTGAACTTTTTTGGTGATTATTCGCTCATTCACAGATTCCTTTTCTTTTTGGTTTGTTATTTTACTCGTCGTCGAATCGGAAACAGAAACCAAAGTCATTTTGTCCTTGAAAGCGAATTGCGAAGAGGGTACTTTTTGTTCTATATTGGGCAAGAACCTCCTCTTTATTTTTTCGCAATGCTTCCAACAGTAAGATTATGCTCGTTAAGTATTATGTCGACCAACTCTATAGAAGTGAAACAATTGTCCATAGTCAAGTTTCTGACAGTTCCATGAGTACTTTCACTTATTTTGCTACCCAACTGGAGCGGTATGGGATCATTTGAATTCCGAACTTCCTTTCCAATATTTGGAATCGTATATAAATTCTAAAAGGACAATTTCCTCTAAATTCTATTAGTTGTTCGTATGGAGTACTCATGTGGCGTATGTGGGGTTTTTCAATAAGGACGTAACAATTTTGTATTTAAATAAAACACAGAATAATTGAGATATCGGGCTGAAATTTATTCCATATGTTAAACTTAAGTATGAAATTCGATCTAGTTCATAGGACCACCGCGAGCATGATTGCAGCGATCGATTATTTCCACCAATTTTCCACACATATCGGCCGGAACGTTGGCAATTTTGCGTTCGACATTGTTCCTACGACTTAACATAACCCCATAAAAAAAAAACCATCAGAGCTGGTCATTCGGCCGGACCATTTCTCAAGATTACACAATTACCGAACTTCCATTTCAATAGGCCAATTGTTTGACCTGCTGTGTGGCGTGTGGCACCATCTTTTTGGAACCACATATCACTGATGCCTAGTACATCCAATTCAGGCCAAAATTAGTCTTCCAACATGTCACGATAGCGAACTCCATTGACCGTAACATGGCGATCTTTTCATCGAAGAAAAAATACGGTCCAATCATACCTCCACGAAATCCACACCACACGGTAACTTTTTGTGGATGCAATGGAGTCTCTTGAAGCACATGTGGGTTTGTTGCTGTCTAATAATCCATATTTTGCTTATTGACAAAGCCAGTAAGCCAAAAATGAGCTTCATCGCTGAAGATGATTTTTCGATGATATTCAGGATTTTCTTCAAACTTTTGCAATCTTTTTTTTTTTTTTTCCGGGAGGGAGAAAATCTTCTAAAGACACCATAAGGCCCGACCGCGCGTAGTGTGAGATTTTTACTCACTAAAAACACCACTCTTCAAAATCAATACTACAACTAAGCCGACTCTTATCCAGCAGTTTTATTTTCGCTTACGAGTCTCGTGATTTTTGGAAAAAGATGTTCGTATGTAATTTAAAAAGAATGTAGCGCTTTAGACAGGTTAAATTCCAATGAAAGTTCCTGCTGTTTTCACGAGCGGCATATACTATTTATAACGCGAGGTCAAAAGGTTTTGTCCTTTGCAGACGACGAATTGAATTGTTCGTGTCAAGTAGTTGAATGACGGTACTGTTACAATGGCCGTGAACACGATCTTTGTGTTTACGAGCAAAATTTGTTATCTCTTCGACGACGCTATTAATTCCCAGGTCCCGATGAATATCTTCGTTACGTACGTACCACGGTGCGCTAACGATCGTTCTAAGAACTTTATTTTCAAAAGTTTGTAGGATGTTTCTATTGCTTTTCCTAGTACAACCCCATAGTTGTAGACCATACGTCCACATTGGCTTTAGCACTTGCTTATAGATAAGCAGTTTGTTATGTAGGCTCAACTTCGAATGTCTTCCGAGTAGCCAGTACATTTGTCGGTATTTGTTTTCGAGCTCGTCGCGTTTCTTTTTTACGAGCGATTTCCATTTAAGCTTAACATCTAGAGTCATTCCTAGATATTTTGCTTCGTTCGCGTATGGTATTTGAGTCGAGTTTAAATATACGGGTAATCTGTCCACTTTTTTGTAGGTAAAGTTGACGTGAGTAGATTTGCTTTCGTTCAGCACAATACGCCAAGAATTCGTCCAAGCGTGGACTTTGTTAACAGCATGTTGCAGCTTTTCAGTTTCTCCTTGAACTCAGAGTAATCATTTCCATGCTTAACACGAAAAAGTCTTTCGGTGAGGTACGATCGTAAAATTAGAAAGAGTTGCCATGGCAGTAGTCGTTGCAATTTATACTCCAAACCTTCGTGCCAAACCTTATCGAAAGCTTGTGAGACGTCAGGAAATACACCACAACAAATCTTTTTTTCTTCGAGAGTTTTCTCGATCACGTCAGCTATTTTGTGGACTTGGTCGATTGTTGAATGTTTGACTCTAAATCCAAATTGATGGTCAGGAATGAGACGTCTTTCGTTGATTACGGGTTGTAGTCGTTTTGAAAGTAGTTCTTCGAATATTTTAGAGATAACCGGCAATAGGGAAATAGGCCGATATGATTTCTTCTCATTCTAAGGTCCCAATCGGAGAAGTTTCGGCGCTTCAAATGATCAAGAGGTTTCAGTTCTTGAGCTAATTTGATCCTGTAAGGGTGTATGCCAAGATCTTTACGCAAAATTCGCCACAATGTGAACTGAGAGATTCCCAATTCCTGTGAACGGCGTGGACTGATTTGGCTAATTTTGAACTGAAACACTTACGGCTGCGATATTTTCGGTACTTCGACCGGTGCGTTGTCTCACTGGCACAGGAACATTCAATAGTGAATGCGTTGACTCGAATTTATCCACTATAGCAAGGACAGCCTGTCTGGTGGGACGATTATTACGACCGAGAATTGGAGTAAGCGCTGTTGAAGTTGCGACCACCGACTCAGAATTTCGGTAGTAATTTTTAATTATTTTCAAACGTTGCTCGTTCGTGAACTTCACCATGATGAAAAACCTTGACTGATGTTTGATTGACAGATCATAAAAAAAGTGTAAGGATGCGTTTGTTTTGAAATACAAAATTATTATGTCGCTATTAAAAAACCCTTCACTTTGAGCAATTAGAAGAAAATATTTCCCAAATGTATCTTACTGCGGAAAGTTTGTCTGTGCGATTTCTAGTAGTTCTGTCATCAATCCTTATACAGTTGATGAGGAATTCAAACCTGTTCTGTGCAATAATTGCTTGAAAGAAAAGAACATTTTATAGACCACGTATCACGTGTGTTTCTTCGGGTCTGTTTTTGAACGCCAGTAATATACTCGTACAGCAGGCAAAACCCCGTAGCTCAGTCGTTAAGTGCACGATCTCTGAGCGAGAGGTTCAAGGTTCGAATCCAAGAAAACACAAAAATAAAAATAAAAAAAGTTTTTCTCAAGATCCAACGGCCGCGAGAAACTAAGCCAGGCCCTGCATTGGATTGTTAGCGCCAAAATATTTATTTATTTATTTTATTTTGTTTCACCCATCATTTTTGACATCGAAGCAGTCGTTAAAGATATTGAAGCAAATGTTGCAACGGACTTTTCTCTTTGGTTGATAATTTCGATACTTGTGTTGAGAACTATAACTTTGCAACCCGGAATTTTGTGGATGTTGTTTTCTGCTGCCGTTCGGCCACTGGATAATGGGGGCTGTGTGGTCCAACGAAAGCCTTTCTTTCCCAATGAAACTCCTAAGTTTTACCTACCTGCTGGGTTCTCCTCATCTTCACAGTCACTGGCAGAGATCACGGACTGTTCGGAGTCTGTCTGGATGTGATCCATTGCGGCTTCACTTTTAAAAGGAAGTTGGCTTATCTCATCATCATTGATGTTTTGACAAATTTTATTCCTGCTAATGGTTTACTTTTAATATTTAATATTCTAAAAATAAAACTAAACTCACTTTTTCAAAACAGCCAAAATTTATTACTTTTTATACACTTTACTTGAAAAAAATACTTGCACTAATGTACACTCCTCGGCAACTGATTGAGACACCACCGTGATTACGGCGTGTATCGATAATTTTGTTCTGCATGTCCTGCAAATACTGCTGTTAGGTAATCATTACCAATTTCTAAGAAAATTCTAATCACCATAACTCCTTTTTTTCCCTTAATTTTGTTGGAATTTGCAATTTGTCCCTAATTACCCGCGACAAGTGGTTGAGACAGGGTATAAATACTTTGGAATTTCAGTTGCGGATTCTATTCGCAGTGTGAGTTGTTAGTCAGTTTTAGCGACTTGATTTAAAAGAAAGTATTTAAACACGCCTTAGAAGTAAAAAAGTTAAAAATGGGGTCTGGGGAGATATTAAACTAGACGGAGATCCAAAACATTAAAAAATGGGCAAAGAGGGATGTTCTGTCCACAAAATTGCAAAACCATTGAGCCGCAGTTGTACAGTCGTTTTAACCCATTTAAAGGACCCAGAAAACTACAGAAAAAGATACGTACCTGGACGAAAATATAGCTCAACATCAGCAGATCGGCGGTCCCTACTAAGAGAAGCGTCAAATTCTACAGCAACAACAAGGGAAATCGTGGTATTATCAGGGATTTCGAATGTGGACAGAAAACTAAGGACTTGCCAGCGTGTGTTTAGCTGAAGCGGAACAAAAGAAAGCGTTTAAAAAAAAAAACTCGCTCTACTACTACGTCATCGAAACGCCCATTTGACCTTTGTTAGAAATCATTTAAGATTGAAGAAGCGTTGGAGAACTGTCATTTTCACCAATGAGAAACGCTTTTGCGTTGATGGACCTGACGGATTTCGTCATTATTTTTACTTGAGAAAGGACGAGCTGTTTTTAAGACGACGAGCACAAGGCGGAGGTGGAGTCATGATTTGGGCAGGAATATCATATCAAAATAAGACCAATATCCACTTTGTTAACGGCACGATGAAAAGTGACGATTACCTTAAGATTTTAGACTAAGAGATCTTACATCCTAATCAAGAAAAATTCGGCGAAAATTTCAACCTGCAAACAAGATAATGCAGCAATCCACACAGCCCAAAGGTAAAATAGTACATACTTCGAGCGTAACAACGTTGACTGGTCAGCATTGTCTCCAAATCTGTCTACCAAGGCGGACGACAATTCAATAACGTAGGATACTTTAAAGACGCCATTGAAACTGAATGGGACAAAATCCCACGAACATTAATTAAAAAACTGTCTTAATCAGTTGTCGAGGAGTGTCAGCACACCCCAGGATCACGTTATTTTCCAATCGAACAGTGATTGTACTAAACAGCTTATAGGTTGTAGGGTTGTGCACAACGTCACAATTAAAATCCTGGCTGGGTGCTTTGGGATAGAATAATAAAAGTGAGTTAGTATTACGTCTTTTCGAAACTCTACCAGCAATTCGGGGTGTGTCCCATCCAAAGAAAACATTTGACAACTCTCAAGCAGATGCCGATCCAGACGATGACATCATCCCAAACGAAGATAACAGCAGCGACGACGATAACGATAAAGATGTGTTAGTGGCAGAACCCCAAACACAAGGCGAGAGAAGTGATGATGATGATAATGATGAGTGCAACAAAGGACAAGAAAAAGGAAAAAAAAAGGACGAATGAGTGAAAATTAATGGAAAAGGAGCTTTCGCTAGTGAACAGAGAACGATTTATTAGTAAAAGAAAATGAAATATTTTAAAGATTGAAAAGTGTATATGTATAACACTGCGGGCAGTTCAAATATGGGAATTGAAAACAAAATTAATTTTTGCCACCTTAAGGATCTCTTAGCGGAATTCTCCGTTAGTGGAGATAGTTTTCAGTTGTGGAAGTTACAACTAAAAAGCATTCGAGGATGACAATAACACAAGAACGTTGATTTTCAACAAACTCTTCGGTAAGGCATTGAAGTGGATGCATTCCAGGAATGACTTAATTCTAGTAAGCGTGGACAACTTGTTGTCAGTCAGTAAAAAGTTTGTTCGAGGACCGCATCAGTCGATTGTCCTCAAGCGAAAATTTGTGGCGAGGAAGTGGTTAGGAAATGAAAATTTCCATAAATACTTCCACGAGAAAATTATTCTTGCAAATAAAATCAGCATTGAAGAGGATGAGCTACTGGAATACTTGATGGAGGACATCCCAGATTACAGTTTGCGGTCCCAAGTTAGAATGCAGTGCTTCCACTACAAAGAACAGCTTTTGGAAGCCTTCAGTAAAGTCATGTTACCAAAATAACCACTGTCATCATTTATTCGTCAGAATGTGGCAGATAAACAGTTAACAACTAGACAGAGGTGTTACAATTGTAACCCTTTGGGACACCTAGCAGAAGAGTGTCGCAAGGTGTCGCAAGGAGAAGAGTGTCGCAAGGAGTGTCAGAATAGTCCATGAGCAGTTTATTCTAATTGATAAGAACGTTAAAGCATTACCTACATACATACTACTTACTTCCTTACTTAACGGGCTCCCGACCCGTGAAGAGTCTCTGCCTGAGACACTGTAGCCTTCCATCCTCTGCGATCTCGGGCACGTTGCTTCCTGTTATCCAGACCAAGCGCTCTGGCATCCGCGATAGCTTGGTCTTTGAAACGGAGGTTCGGTCTTCCTTGTCGTCTCGAACCTGGCGGCTAGGATTCGAAGATTCTCTTAGCTGGAGCATTATTGTCCATTCGCTCGATGTGGCCGGGCCAATGTAGTCGACGTATTTTGGCCTTTTGGACTACATCCACATCTTGGTACAGCTCATAGAGTCCGCGGTTGTATCTTCTCCTCCATTCGCCCTCCTCGCACACAGGACCAAAAATCCGCCGAAGAATTTTTCTTTCGAAGGAGCCCAGTATCAGCTCTCCCTTCCTGCTAATCGTCCAGCACTCGGCGCCATAAAGCAGAACTGGCAGGATAAGGGTTCTGTAGAGCATACATTTTGTCCTTCGAGTTAGGAGGTTTAAACCCAATTGTTTTGCCAATTGTAATTCTTCGCCGGATCTTCACTAGGATGCCATTTGTGGAGTTCATGTTTACTCCGAGGTAGATAAACTCCTTAACTACCTCGAAATTGTTGCTATCAATAGTGACGTTCTGTCCTAGGTAGGGGACAGATGCTTGTTTGTTGATAGCATGTACTTAGTCTTATCCTCATTTACTACAAGGCCAACAAATTTCGCCTGTTCTTCAATCGCCGTAAAAGCCTCTATCACGGCACGCTGGGAGCGACCGATGATGTCGATATCGTCTGCATACCCCAGTAGCTGGACGGATCTGTTGAAGATAGTGCCTTCCGTGTTGACACCTGCCCTGCACACTATCTGCTCTAACATGAGATTAAAGAAGTCACATGATAGTGCTTCTCCTTGCCGAAATCCGGCGCATGTTTGGAATAGTTCGGAGGAAATACTACTACATACATACTATGGGATAAATAAAACCCCCTTCTTATTAATGGAATTTTTAATTGTGTTATAGTATTGGAAATATCATAGTAAAAATAGTGAATTCAGATTATTCGTAGTGCCCAACTATACAATGGATTACCTACTAATTCTAGGACAGGATTATGTTAACATGGCAAATTTAGAAATATTGATAACAAAACGGAAAAGAGGTTTATGCAGATTTTTAAAAGGTGTTACATGTATTGTAAACGTTCCGATTTTCTTGAAGTTAAGTGTGAAATGAAATTGACATTAAATAATGAAAAAACATTCCATTACCCCCCTCGGAGATTGTCTTTTAGTGCAAGGCAATAGGGTACAGACGAAGCTAGATTAATTATTGCAACAAAATTTGATTAGGCCAAGTAAGTCAGAGTATTCATCCCCAGTAGTTCTGGTAAAGAAAAAGTCAGATGATATTCGGCTTTGTATAGACTATAACAAGATAACTCTGAAGGATAATAAATGTATTTGCAGCTTGCTTAATCCGAAGAGAGCATTCTATCATGTGCAAAGGCTTAAAATGCACTAAAATATACCTCGTTTGTAACTCCTCTGGGACAGTATTATTATTTTATTATTATTAATTAAAACTTTATTTCAAAGTAAAACATAGAGCTACAAATCTAACAAATATTGGAATAAAAATACATTAGTTTTAAAAGATTTTACAGTTTTTGCATGAAATAGTAAAAGATTGAGTGTTGTCAGGTGACAAGAGGCGAATGTATCAGATAATAATTAAAGTATTATTAAAACAGTTAATAGGGAGAATTAAAAAAAACAAAAAAAAAAAAAAATTAAAGTTAGGTAGATTACTACATGCTATATACAATATGTACATACTCTTGAAACAAAGTTAGTATATAAACGAAAGATAAATGAAAAATAAAAAGCAAAAATGAAGCAGAAGATCCAAACAAAATCCAATTAAGTTTTTTTGTGTTCAAACATTTTTTTTTTATTGAAAAAACGTAAAAAATACATCACTCAAAGTATTGTCCGTCGGAAGCGACTACTTTTTCCCATCTCTCTGGTAATTTTCGAATACCATTTCTAAAAAATGAGTCCTCTCTGGCATCGATCCAATCATTGAGTCCTTCCTTTGATGTCTTTCAAGAAGCAGTTCCAAGTTAAAAATCGCCTTTCGACATCTCTCGGTTTCAACTCGTACGGCACCCAATTTCCTTGTTTTTGAATAAATCCAAATTTCTTTAACTGATCCAGTAAAGCCTCCAATTTCTCATCTGCAAACTTTTTGGGCTGGCCAAGACGCTCTTTGTCTTCGACGCTAAAATCACCACTTTTGAAGCGTCGAAACCACTCTCTGCATGATTTATCGGTCGGAGCAGATTCACCATAAACTTCTACAAGCATTCGATGGGCTTCAGCTGCACTTTTATTCCAATTAAAAAAGAAAATCAAAACTTCCCGCAAATGCTGTTTATTTAAGACAAATCCGGACATTTTCGAAGAGGCAAAAAACAATGTTGTTGTCTAAAACAGACGCTGATGCACACTAATTATTGCTGACAAATGTCACACCTTTCCAATGAAGTAGGTAATCGCTTCCAAGATCAGCCACAACTTGCAGGTGGCGCCATCTGCTGAAAACGGACCGAATTAATTTGTACCCCCTATTGGGGGAATTATATTATCATGGGAACAAAAAATTCCTCAATTGCAGAATAATTAAGAGATAAAAGCCACTTTTTGATATTAAACAAGAAAACTGTTTTCACTCTTTCGCATCTAAGGTTTTAAGGTAGTAAATTAAACAGTCGAGGTGCAGTGACAAAGTAAAACCGTGAAAAGTGCGCTCTATTGACAATAGGTAATGTGACAAAATTTCTGGTATTGACACGTAAGTTGTAGTTTTCATCTAATCTAACAGCAGAATCCAGAATTTTCAAAAAATATTTTTAAAACATTGTAACAATATAAGTGCCTTAGTGGTAGAGTGTCAAGGAACATGAATAACTCAAAACTAGGAGTGCAACAATTTACTTTACAACAATTTACTTAACTGCTTATTTTTGTTTTATTAATAAAGGTTTTATATTAATAAAGTACGAACCACCCTCCATACTGCAGCTTGGATTTTAACAAACCATTGTAAACAAATTTTAAGATGGGTAAACTACAGTAGAGACTGATATGATAGAGCTGTTTAACTACTCTATTTAGATACAGCTTCAGATAAGAAGTATGCTCCTTCCAACTGAGCTTATAATCCAACATAATACCCAAATATTCAAAATTGAGAACACGTTCAATTTCGAAGCAATCGTCACTGCGGCTTTGATTGTCTTTAAAGGTAACAAAATTGTGCTGGCAACCAACTAAACAAAATCGTGTGCAACTCGGCGAATGAAAATATAGAGCGAAATCATTACAGATTGTACCCTTAATATTTGCTTTTCGTGCTGATTATGAGTCTATGCTGCTTGAACCACTTTCTTAGGATATCTAAATCATTATTAACATCCAAAAATAGATTAAAATAATTGCTATTAGAATACGAAAGAGCAGTATCGTCAGCAAAAGCAGTTATTTTACCTTTAAAGGGTTGGATAAATAAAGAATTTACATAAATTAAAAATAAGACGGGACCCATAACAGAACCCTGTGGAACACCCATGTTAATAGACTTTCGTGAACTGAGGCAGTTTTTTATCTTTACCATTTCCATTCGGTTTTTTAAATATAAAGCAAACCACTCATGAGAGAGAGAAGGAAAGATTGGTGTAGTGGGTTTGAAACTTAGGTGGTATTAAGTTTCAGTAAACTCCAAGGGTGGCGTCCAGATAACTCGGGAGCTTGTTTTGTTTTGCTTTTTGTCGTTGCTCATGATTCACAGTATTTTTTTCCCTCCACCTGATGTCATCATCACGATCAAGTTGCATTTAATCCATATGACCACTCTACTGCCAGTGTTATGCCTTCACAGTAGAGTTGACTAAGCTTTCGCAATTGATCGACTTTTTTATTTATTTCAGACGAAATAAATAGATGATTGTTGAGATCAGGATTTGAACCGTGAACCAAGAGCGTGACAAGCAATGATGTTACCACTACACCACGGCCACCCGTGGTCCACCATATCGAAAGCTTTGGTAATATCTATGAATAGGGCAGCAGAGATCCTAGATGCATTTACACTATTATGTATTTCTCCAGTTAATTTAAGTAAAGCACTCTCTGTAGATCTGCCACTCCTAAAACCAAACTGGCAATCATTGAAAAACTTCGTACTGATTAAAAGAGATATAACTCTAGTCTTCATGCCTCTTTCGAAAATTTTCGAAAACACTGACAGAAGGGATATAGGACGGTAATTGTTTAAAACCATTGTATCACTTTTTTAATGGAGTGGTATCACAACCACTGTTTTCAGTGCCGCCGGAAAAATTCCACGCTTGACGCAGAGATTAAAAATGAAGCTCAAGATATCTGCAATCGGCTCCAGGAAATAACCCCCCAAGAATAAGCCCCCAAAATTAAAATTAAATAACCCCCCAAAATTGGGTACTTAATTCACTGCAAAATTAGTCCCAAAAAATAGAAACTGGTAAGTCCCTAAAAAGGCATGAAATAAGACACCAAACAGGAATGAAAAAAGCAATTTTTTTTGAGTTTTTTTTATATGTTAAATTTTTATTTACATAACAAAAAGTAAATGTTTCACTTCAGAACAAGAAAAAGATATCTATATTAATACATATAGTAATTATTTTAGTTTCTTAATGTGTATACATAGTTTTATGTATATACAACAATGGACTCTTTTACCTCACTTCTGCAATAAGGACAACTAAGATGTGGATGTCGTTGAACGATTGACTTCGCCTGCAATTTTAAGTTGCATTCAGAGGAAACCTTGAGATGCCTGCATGGCATAAAAAGAATGTTTGGCGTCAATTCTTGGCAAACAATGCACAGGTTAGGCCCTTCATCTTTTGAGCAATCTTCTTTTTCGAATTTGTCTAAAGAGAGTTCAGCGTCATCATTAATTGCTTCCTCAAAAATGTCATCTATAGGCTCCATTTCCTCACAGATGCCTTAGTTCTGAAATGTCATCCTATTTAAAAATACCATTGGAGTAATTTGTCCCTTTTCCAGCAAATAATGCCTGTTAGTGATGGATATATTTATTTTCTTCTATGTATTTCATTATTCGATCAGAGCCAAAAATGCAAAACACAAATGATCTATCATCAGTTTCAATGCAAGCTTTAAAAAAAGCGGTTGCATTCTCCTCATCCTTAGTCCTTCCAAAGTTAATCCAAATGGATTCTCGTTGAAAAGCCTCAACTACTTCCAAAGGAGATTGTGGTGAAGCGACGAAAACTTTGCTCATTAGATATTGGAACCCACGCTTCATTTTCGAAAAATCAAAATTCATTGTCGCTTATTTATTCCTAAGTAAAGTCATGTTTATTTAAAGGTACGAAATTCTATTAACACAAATTTACATTTACAAACATTAAACGAGGTGCCGTAAAATAAGGCCAAATTGATAATTTTGACTTTTCTTTATGTTGTTTTTTAATATTTTTTTGTAATTTTGGGATGAGTACTGTACTGTTAATGAAAAGTATTGACGACATAGGCGCCTGCCTAACGAAAAGCACCTACCCCGAGCGGAGCAACGAAGTTGCGTGAGCGGGACCTGCCGCATGCGAAAAGAGAGTTTAAATAACTTAATCCAGCGAAGCGGGCCACCCGGGTACTGTTAATTAAGAAAACTGTGGACATAGGCGCCTACCTGACGAAAAGCCGCATGCGATAAGAGTGTTTAAATCCCTTAATCCCGCGAAGCGGGCCACCCGGTTTTTTTGACATTTACGTGGTTTTCTTTTGAGGTTAGCGAATAAATACCCGGGTGGCGGGATTAAGAGATTTAAACACTCTTTTCGCATGCGGCAGGACTCGCTCACGAAACTTCGTTGCTCCGCTCGAGGTAGGTGCTTTTCGTTAGGCAGGCGCCTATGTCCACAGTTTTCTTAATTAACAGTACCCGGGTGGCCCGCTTCGCGGGATTAAGGGATTTTAACTCTCTTTTCGCATGCGGCAGGTCCCGCTCACGCAACTTCGTTGCTCCGCTCGGGGTAGGTGCTTTTCGTCAGGCAGGCGCCTATGTCATCAATACTTACATACATCCATTTGGTATTAGAGATAGATACATACTTTTCACAGACGTTCCTAAAAATTGAGCGAATGCCACTCATGGCGTTAACATCACTTACCACGGTAACGCTATTCAAACAATCTTTTTTCATATTATTGAGAATTTTTAACTACTCATAAATATTTTAACAATCACTGGCATGATTATGCCCACTAAACTTTTTTGGTTTTTGCAAAATATTGTCCGGCAATAAATTAATACGGGCTTTACACTTCTTTTCATAACACTCATATTTATTAACACCATTATACACTGATTTCCTTTGATATAACTGTTTTTCATTAAAAACATATAGAAGCTTGCTGTCTCTTCTTTTTCCACAAATAATTTCGAAATCGGTATTACAAGTACCTTCCATCTTCGCAAATAGTATTTAAATGATGCTCAGATGTGCAGCAGATGCTATTTCTCCACTCATCATATCGATGACAACAGTTAAAATTACTGTTAAACATCAATGAAAATATAATTTCGCTCAAATAAAAGAAGAGTGAAATAAGTCCCTAAATTTGGGAACTTCTTTCATAGCTTAATTTGGGGACTTATTTCATCATGAAATAACTCCCCAATTTAAAGTATGAAATAAATCCACAAAAATCCATGAAATAAATCCCCAATGTTGGGGGTTTATTTCATATGAAAAAAATCCCAACCTCCATACAAATTTTAGGGGGTTATTTCATATTCATTTTTGGGGGCTTATTTCTTGGGGGGTTATTTCCTGGAGCCCTGCAATCTGAAAAGAAATTTTCTTCAAGACATAGCTGGGGATCCGGTCAAAAGAAAATTAATTAGTAGTTTTAAGAGACATAATGATTTTATGAATCTCATATGCCGAAAATTCTTCAAAGAAAAAGGTTTGTGGTTGCGAACATGCTTCTTTTATACTGTGATCACAATGACAAGTAGAAGTATGAATATACTCCGAAAGAAAAAAGCCCACAAATTGTAGCCTAAAATATCGAAATAAAAGACATGATAAAGGAGAAAAGAAAAGTGTGTAAGAAATAGAAACAAAGCCGTGTTCTACAGCATAGATCAGAAACAGACTATTAAAAATTTTAAAACCGTGCAATAGGTACTTACCTCGACAGTTTAACAGCGGTTAAAGAATCCAAGTATTCGCTTTGGAAAGCTGTAAAAGCCACTAAAGATCTAAAATATCTGCGCCGCTAATCAAGACAAATTATAACGGGCGAAGGGATAGAAAGGAAGGAAGACAATCACATAATAACAAGTGCAACGCTAACGGAACTTAAAAAAAAAATAAAGAAATTAAAACCTAAGAGTGCTCATGGTTACAACTTAATAACCGGAGAAGTTCTTAAAATGTTTCCTAGAAAAGCATTAATTAAGCTTCTCAGTATTATAAATGCTGCGCTTAAATTGGAATACGTCCAAAGTCATGGAAAGTTGTGTAAGTTATAATGGTACTCAAACCAGGAAAACCGCCGAGTGAGAAGAAGTCATGTAGGCCCATTTCGGTTCACCCAATTGTACCCAACATTTTTGAGAAGATAGTACTCAAGCTCTACAGCGAATTATTGACGAACAAAATCGTATCCCAGTTTGGATTCAGAAGCAAGCATTCAACCATTGACCATGTATATACAATCACTGACGTAATTGAGAAAGGTCTGGAAAGCGTTAGAAAAAAAGATTTGCTCAAGCGTATTCCTGATGTCTCGTAAGCCTTTGATAATGTGTGGCATGAAAACCTGAAATTACGACCACGTTTCTGCCTGAATGCCTATATAACATACTAGCAACATATTTCGGAAATAGACTTTTTTGTGGCAGACAGGGAAACAAATACAATTTAAAGAAATTTCAGCTGGCGTTGCTCAAGGAAGCCTTCTTGGTCCACTTTTGTATCCGCGATATACCGCAAGAAGAAGACTCCGTCTTAGTTATATTTGCAAATGAAACTGCTATCCTAGCAATCGGTAAAACGATCAAAGACACAACTATAAAACTGCAAAGCGATCTGAATAAGAGCAAGTCTGTTTGAGATGCTTAATGGATTGGTATACATATATAGATAGGTAGAAAAACTGAGCGGGAAATATTGTTTATTGAAAAAATGAAAGTCAACTTGTTGCCTATACCTATACAACATGATGAGATAGGGCACATGAAGTGTTATAAAGTTCGAAATGCATTGATAAGATTAAACACTATATTAGAAGCTGTTTAAAGTATATTGATTTCTCCTTAAAGTCGGGGAAGCATGAATGATTCTTGTATTGTATTCCGAAAGGTGATGAGCCCTTCGAAACAATACACGTCGACCATTTTGTTTCAGATATGCTGAAAAATACCAAAAAAGTATTTGTTTCTAATAGTAGACAGATTCTCTAAATTTGTTAAGATATACGTAATACTATCAACTGGTGTCAAGGAGGCAATGAGTTGTTTATTTAATGCAAATGCATTCACTTCTCAACACTTTGAGGAGTATCTCCAAGGTATAAAAATACGCCATGAAAAGATCGCAACTGGGTTACCACGAACCATTGTGTAAGTTGAGACCTCGCCCCAATGATCGCAAAATTGACTGGTGCTAGATTGAATTCAACTTTAGACAAAGTCCTTCTAGAAATAGAATTGTCTTCGAACAACACAGTACATTGAAGTATTGGAACAACCCCGAGTGAGTTACTGTTTGGGGTCAAACAAAGAGAACAATAATGGACTTGTTAGCGGAAAAATTGGGAGAGAAGAACTGAGCGTACAAAACAGAAAAAATTAATAAAGATGAGGTAGGATGTAGCAGAAGAAATGAAAAAATGCTAAAATTAGAACAAGCAAAGAAAGGATAGTAGTAGGGTCTCGAAGTAATATATAGAAGGGGATTATGTTGTAGTAGAGAATTTAGTTAGCCAAAAGGGTGTTTTTGGTTTTTTTTTTTTTGAAAAGGAAGTTTGCAAAACCTAGATCAATTAGACTAAATATTCGGTCAATTGGTCTACCAGACAGAAACTAGTTTTTAGTGTAGTGGTTGGAGACACTTAAATTTTATTCATTTCTCTCTCATGTTCAGGAGGCTGTGGTTTCTGTTCCCCACCTGGGTTCGAACTACCACAGCTCGGGTCGCAAGGAAATACAATACCCACTACACCGCGGCTACCCTCTTACACAAATAAAAGGATGTTTGTAGGAAGATATCTCCCAGATACAAGGGGGTCCTATAATACAACTAAATGTTTGCCGAACTGTAGGTATCTGCTGAGGGATCTGGAAGGATCGCAACTTAGGCAGGTGCCTTACGAAGAAGTATGGGAACTTGCCAATATGCACGACTTAAGCACTGAAAACTAATAAGGCGGTAGGACTTGACGGCATACCCGCGGAGCTTTTTCAAGCTGCGCCAACAGCATCGGCAGAGCTACTGTCCCCACTTGTCGGGAGAACATGGGAAGCCGAGAGTTTTCCAGATGAGTGGAAAAAGGGAATGATTGTCAAGCTCCCTAAAAAAGGCAACCTAATGCAGTGCGAAAACTGGAGAGGTGTCTGCGTGCTGCCTGCTGTGGCCAAGATAATAGCTAGAATCATACTGGAGCGAATCAAAGAACACCTTGAAGACACACTTGACGCCGAACAAGCAGGTTTTCGCTCTGGATCCTCCTGTGTCGACCACATCAACACCCTGCGGATTGTCATCGAGCAATGTGTTGAATATCGATCACCACTTCACCTGTTGTTCATCGATTTTGAAAAGGCGTTTGATAGTGTCAATCGGGAATTTATTTGGCGTGCCTTGCGCAGGAGAGGCATTCCGGATAAATTAATAGCAATTATCAAGGCTACATATGATGGGTCCACATGTCACGTTTTGCACAGAGGAAGGCTGTCTGAGGAATTCGAAGTCCGAAGTGAGGTTCGACAAGGCTGCATACTTTCACCAATATTGTTTTTATTGGTGATTAGCGATGTGCTGAATGCGGCCTTATCAACAGGAAATGGAGGAACTCGATGGATTCTCACATCTGAACTCAAACACCTCGACTACGCCGACGATGTATGCCTACTGTCTCACAGAATAATGGACCTTCACCAAATGACAGCAAATGTGGAGAGGGAAGCAGACGTCGTTGGGCTGAAAATTAACTCGAGGAGAGAGAGTTTCCAATACCTTGGGAGTATTGTCTCAATCGATGGCGGAACCGAACTGGATATAGCCAGCCGAATAAGTAAAGCAAAATCTGCGTTTGGGATGCTATCCATAGTTTGGCGAAGTAATGCAATTAGCTTAAACACCAAGCTACGACTGTTCCGTTCCAAAGTTGAATCCGTGCTGTTATATGGATGTGGTACCTGGAGAGTGACCGTCACTATCACGAGGAAGCTGCAAACGTTTGTCAATAGGTGTCTACGTTACATCTTAAGGATATTCTGGCCAAACCGTATCTCTAACGAACAGCTTTATCAGAGAACGGGCCATGAACCTATCGGCACAACCATACGACGACGAAAGTGGCAGTGGATCGGTCACACTCTCCGAAAGCGTGACAGGTCCATAGCTAACCAAGCGATGCAATGGAACCCGCTTACCCAGGATGGCAGGATACGCGGCGGTCCTAGGAGTACGTGGCGCAGAACAGTTGAGAAGGAAGCACGACAACTGGGAAAGAGTTGAGGAGAGCTGAGGCACATTTCCAGAAATCGCACACGATGGCGCGTAGGCGTTGTAGAGGCCCTAGGACCCACAAGAGGATACAGGACATAAGTAAAATAAGTAAAGTAATATGCACGACTTCCTCCCGAACGAAATCAGGAGGATTATATATCAGGTTGGCCGAATTGTGGTAACACTGAGGAAGGGAACCATATAAGAGACTGTACGGAACGAACGGCTGCCGGTGGAGCATAAGATAACCAAGGTCACTAGTATAAAGACGATTAAAGTACGGATGTAAAATAAATTCGGTGTAATAAAGTATTTGTCTATTTTTCGATCGTGTTATTTTATTTAACCATCGCATCCAAGGATATGGCAATCTTACTTCTTTAAAATATATCTTTATCTCCTTTACCTCTCACTGTTTCAAACTATAATCACCAAACTACATACCCTATAAAACTACGGGTTATAAAAGGGATCAAATATTTCTATTTTCTGTAAAGGACACGAATGGCTAAACCATTAAATGAAATTAAATTTATAGGCAGCATTTTCGGTTTCCGAATTATTTTCGTCTATTTTTCTCATTTTCCTGTGAAATTAAATTATCCCTTCTAATTGTTTGGAATCATTCATGCGTGGTTATTTCTGTATCCTCTTTATTTCTTTTCCCTGTACTTCGTTGTTGTTTAACATTCACCCTCCTCAAATCCTAAAATGCGATCTCTTATCTCAAATAAGGTTCTCCTGGTAACCCTCAAAAATTCTTCGAAAAATTTCTAAAAAAGTTTTCCCTCTTCCAAAGGACAAACGATTTCAATGATTTAGGTGAAAGCTTTTAAAGGATTTTTATGTCTCAAATTCAAGCACGTCCTCTGACCGACACCCGATACAGCTTATCATTGTTATCCGAATTGAGTGACATTCTATTTGCATTTCCGAGGACACTCTCGATTTTTTTTTTTTGTTTTTTTTTTAAAGGTGCTTCTATCAGAAATTAATGGTAGAATTAAAATCAAATCAGGAGGCTACTAGCGAGGGTAGATATAGGTTTAGTGTTGTGGAATTTGTACCACAACACTTTGGCGTGACTGCCGCTCTTCACCTGTTTTTAGAGTAGGTACTCGGATTAACATTTTATATGAAAAAGAAAAAGTTAAAAATACAAAAACAAAACGGTTTTTGGCAAATGGCATCGGAATACAATGGCGTCCATTGAAAAGGATAAGCTCTAGTGAAACAGCACAAAAACACCCACACACTGTGGGTTATGTGAAAGGGGTACATTTTCATATCACTGTAGCCTACCACATACAGTCTACATGCAATGGGTACGATTGGCGAAAGGTTACCTGGTGTATTTTTGCCGTTGAATTTTATCTAGATACAGTGGCTGGTGCAATTAAAAATGGAAAAGATCGATTTTATAGAGGAGGATGATTGTGTTGAGTGTCAAATAGCACTGCAGCAGCAAACCCGTAGAGAGACTGTGAAAAAAAAGTTAGGCCTTATGAAAGGATGGCTTAATATGCAAAGCATATATATGCAAGCTAAGGTGCAAAGAAAAAACAATTTATTGCTTACTAATTGATGATAGGCTTCCCATATGTCAATTAAATAATTCTTTAAATGCAAGTGAAGATTTGCATAAAGCATTTTATTTGGTTTGAAACTTAGGGGGTATTAAAAGTTTCTTTAAACTCCAAGGGTAGCATCCAGATAACTGTGGAGCATTTTTGTTTTGCTTTTATTGTCGTTGCTTATGATTCACAGTATTTTTTTTTCGTCCTCCTGATGTCATCATTACGATCAAGTTGCATTTTCAGCCATCTGACCACCCTACTACCAGTGTTATGCCCTTGCAGTAGAGTTTACTTAGCTTTCGCAATTGATCGACTTTTTAATTTATTTCATGCGAAATAAGTATATGATTTTTGACATCAGGATTTAAACCGTGAACCAAGAAGTGGTGATGTTACCACTACACCACAGCCACCCTGTTTGGTTGTCTTATTATGAATCTGGACGCCTATTGTCTTTATGGAGTTCAGTTCACTATTTCCAGTTCAGTTTATTGTTAGTCGGTCCTTCCACTACCTTTTAACCATGATGAGGCGAACCTTGTTATGGCTGGCGAGAAGGTTCAACACTATGAGGAGCCGAACTTTGTTATGGCTGGCGAGAAGATTCAATGCAGTTTTGCCCTCTCTTACTAGTAGCGATTTTAATGCATTGTTTGTAATGGCGCTTAAATCTGCTTTGCTATCCGAGCAGATGTTGATTTGCTTTTCTAAGTTAGGGGAACATAAACCTTGGCTTGGAATACCTTTACGAATGGATCCGGATGCATGGTTGGTTGGTTGGTTGGTTGGTTTGAGAGGGTGAGCTTATGCTCTTCACTTAGGCCTCCATTGGGCCCGTTGTGTTCCCCTCATCTGCGTAACTGTAAGGAATAGTGATGTGTTTTGGGAATTATGTATTGAGAGCATTTAGGTCTAGGGATCATAGGTAGTATCAACTATATCGTATAGTGATCGGGGAAACGTAGTGTTCGTCTGGCGAACTCCAGTATATCCCCGATTCCTTTCTTATTGAGGTGTGTAATATCCGGAATCCTTGGAGATCCCAGAATTTTCAGCCTTAGCCTCGCTGTAGCGGGGCAGTGACAGAGGAAGTGTTCTATATCTTCCTCCTCCTCTTCACAGTTGGCACAGATTGCTGTATCAGCTATCCCAAGTCTGAACGAATGTTTGTTGAGATTGATGTGCCCTGTTAAAAGTCCCACCATCAATCTCAATTGTGTTCTGCTTGAGTTAAGAGCTCTTTTTGCTGTGTTGTTACTCGGTTTGGTTATTACAGATCTAGCCACTTTGCACGTGTCTAGATTCGTCCAGTAGTTATTGAACTCCTGTCGTATCTTATCATTGATTATTGTTTTAATAGTTGTCAGAGGGACCCCTATTGTACTATCCGGGTTCAGTTCTGTATTGCCCGCTCCTTTCCTTGCTAGTTCGTCTGCCTTTTCGTTACCCGGTACACCCTCGTGCCCCGGTACCCATGTGAGACGGACTCTATTGCGTCTGGCAAGTAAGTTCAATTTAGTTTTGCACTCCCTTACTAGTCGTGATTTGGACATGGTAATTGCTAATCGCTAATTGCTGCTTTGCTGTCCGAGCAGATGTCAACTTGCCTTTCTTCGCTGGTGTCTTCTGCGAGTATTTCGGTTGCCTTCATAATTGCATAGACTTCTGCTTGGAACACCGATAGAAATGGTTCTAGGTGAATAGCAAGTTCAATCGGTGGGTTAGCACTGAAGATGCCAGCCCCTGATTCCCCTGATATGTTAGAGCCATCTGTATAAACCGATATCCCATTGGAGTTTCTTGTCGATCTTTCATACTCTTGCGGGAAAAATTGTTTCGATCCGGATGCATAGCAAGTTTAATCAATACTTCTGACACATTTGAGTTACTTTTCATTCGTCCAGGATTCTCTTGCCTCGAAACTAGTTATGAAGTTATTAATAAATTTTTACGATTTATTCATATGTATCAACAACATCACTTGAGCAATCGTTTAGTAGTGTAGTCTTTATTATTATTTTAATGATTCTTCGATGTCCAGTATTTGTACCTTGGTCGAAATGGCCAAGCTTCTTGGTTTAATATCGCTTCGATGGCTGCAGTTGGTGCTGAAGATTGTGCTCATATACTCGTAACTCTCAAGCTGGCCATACATTGCACATTTTTTTTATTTTTTATTTTTTGTTTGCATTGGCCACCTTACAACCACGCTATATAAGACGATAGGTTTTATAACGCATTTGTATATCCAATGGACCTACTTCAGTTTCTCTAATGAATTAAGCAAGAATGATGTGAGGTTTATAGGTCTATAACCCTTTGCCGTCGATAAATAAAACCTGGGAAAAGGTTTCGGTAGGAATACAACTCTTACCTCCTGCTATTGCGTTATCGTATATGGGAGATATAAACAGGCCGTAATTTAATTTGGTGGGTGGGAAAGCCCCCATTTATTTGGCTTATTACAAGCTACAACAAACTTAAGGCTAAAACTTAAAACTAAGACTTAAAGCTAAGGAGAATGGTGAAGGAGTTCGAAATTGAGGCAGGGAGTGCTGAGGTTAAAATCTAAATGGGTGAGGTTTGAGTTCACTTTTCGCAGCATACGGGAAATTGGTTCATTAGATCCATATGAACTGCGGTGGGACGGTAGATAGAAAAGACGAGGGCATTGTAAATTTCGTGGGTTGGTATTGAAGAAAATTGAATTATAAGGAGATGCGCAATCGACAGAGCCTGAAAGAAGTCGATGAATGAAAAGAATGTCTGCAACATCTCTGCGTTTCTCTAGAGTACTCAGGGTGATGAGGTTGAGGCGGTCTTGATAGGGAGGCAAGATAGTTCCTAAAAAAAAAGACCTCGAAGGGCAAACCGAAGAAATCGACGTTGAATATTCTCGATTCTGGTCACATGAACTTGCTGAAAGGCCACGTTTGACTGGCGTATTCAAAGATCGGCGAACAAAGGTAATGTAGAGGGATCTGGTCACGTATTGGTCGGAGAATTCTTTGGACCATCGTTTGACAAAGCGATGAGTTAGCTTTACGAATTATCTCATCAATATGTGAATGGAAATTTAGTTCCCTATCGTACAATATTCCAAGATCGCGGAGAGATTAAACGATGGATATAGGTTGACCATGGAGAAGGGAAAAGCGGGCGGAGGACACGTGGAGCTTACGTGATAAGGTAATGGATTGGCATTTGGCGACGTTGAACTCTAAGCAATTTTGTAGGCACCAGTTCGAAAAACTATCAAGGTCTTGTTGAAGGAGACATGTGGTGAAAAGATGGCTTTGAAAAATTTGGTATTATCAGCGTACAGAGAGAGGGGAGAGTGTTTAATAACCATCCCGACATCGTTTATGGTTAGAATGAAGAGAAGGGGACCTAGATGGCTGCCTTACGGAACACCAGAGGTGGCCAAGAAAGGAGTCGATAAGATGAATCTGAAGCGAACTCTGTAAGAACGGTTTTCCAAGTAAGAAGATATCAATTTTAATAATATGGGTTCGAAACCGAGGGCAGACAATTTGAAGAGGATTAAGTTATGAGATATCTTATCAAAAGCCTTACTAAAATCAGTTGCAATAACGTCAACTTTTTTGCCATTTTCTAAGGCAGACAGGGCGAAGGGCACGAATTCGACTAAGTAGTAGATCTGCCTTTCAGAAAGCCGTGTTGGGTGGGAGAGATAAGAGACTTGCACTGAAAGTTTAAGGCTTCGTATAAAATACTTTCGAAAAGTTTGGGTAGATGGGAAAGTTTAGCAATGGGGCGATAGTTTGTTACTTCGTTCTTTGATCCCTTTTTGTGTATGGGGGTTATGAAAGTGGTCTTCCAAATCTCAGGGAATTCCCCTAGTGATAGAGACAAACAGAAGAGATGAGAGAGGGGGATTGAGAGAATGGAAGAGCATTTTTTAAGAAAAATGGCAGGGGGACCATCCGGACCGGGTGAGAATTTTTGGGGGTGAAAGTTATCAATGGTCGACAGAGTTAGGGGACAAAGCGAGACTGAAGAGTTAATGGGATCATTTGTGAATATAAGATCTAATTGCCTTCCCCTGTAATTTAAAACGTTACTACCTTGAAATAGACTTGAATCAGTTAACCGATCGTCTTGATGAGCGCTGCCCCATTGTTATTGCATATTTCGGTGTAGCATGCTGCTCAGATGTTTCCTAGCGGTCTTCCAAAGCTCCCGGTGGTCCAGGAAGTTTTATAACCAGTGCATCTAATAAAAAGAGGTAGGTAGGTAGGAGTGGCGGTTCTGTAAAAAGAATTCAATTAGCACTAGGCGCCGTTTTGCTACCACAACTCATGTAAACCTGGCTATTAAGGTGTGTGAGAAGTGTCTAATTCCAACCTGTGGAATTTAAGAAAGTTATTAGTTCTTTAATATTTTTCCCTGAGATCTCTTCGAGTGAATTGAAAAAAGGGTTTGCTTAATGCTCGTTGTCTGGCCTTAGCTAAAGATTTTTGCTTTGACCGCTCCCAGCGGCTGAAGAAGTTTTGCGAGTGAACAGTGAAGAGCTGAGCCTTGTCTAGCCACTCCGTCGACTTGTTCGTTCCCATAAACGTTACTATGCCCTGGAACCCAAATCAGGGTTATCCTCAATTGACCATCTAGCGAAGCTAGCTCGCTAAATCTTGGCTGTCAATAAATATAAGAATCTTTTGCCTTGGCGTTATATTTGTGTGTACAGTAGACTCGCGGTAACGTGAACTATTAAAAACCGAGCGTGTTCACATTTGCGAAGTTGTGCATGTCATGTTGTTCACGGCCTTTTCGCGGAGACGTTTAAGTACGCTGATATCTGTTGGACTTATGTTTTCATTTTCGCCCATTCCAAAGCTTTATTGAAAATGTTGATTGCTTCACTAGGCTCTATTCTGGTATGAGCTCTTTCTAAAATACTCTCCTCGGTTTCACTTTCATCACTGGTCAAAACCTCGTTCGTTTTGGTTGCGTTCGGAAGATCTTCAGTCCATTCATGGATATCAGCAAATGAAAAACTAACCTGCAAACACACAATTTGAATTAAATGAGTTACTGGACGAAAAAAAAGGTTCAAACCTCTGGATTAATGGCATGAAGAAGTTCTATTGTGCGTTCCTGTTGGGAGTTAATTGGTAAACAAATCCTTTCTCTCAAAATAGCTAATGGGATATCCTCTTCGCAGTCTTCTTGTCCAGCATTTTGCTATTGTTTCCTTTTCAAGACGTTTCCAAGCTAAATCTAAATAGCAAACAGCTTCCCTTAACGTCAATTTCTTTAGGGCTTCAATAACATTAGTCCCTGTGGCTACAATTGATGCCAAAAGACTGTTTCTGTAGAAAAGTTTTGTAAGTCTTATGGCATTTTAATCCATTGGCTGTATGAGCGGCTTGACGCTTGGTGGCATAAACATTGCAGTTATTAACTCGTCGTCTGATCTCAATTCATTTTCGGGAGGATGAGATGGAGCATTATCAATCAGCAGTAGAGCGTTGTTGGGCAATCCTTGTTCTTTTAAAAATTGTCTGACCTACAATAATAAGGAATACACGTGTTAAAGATTAAAATCAATAAAACTGCAAATTATTTTTTACCTGTGGTACAAACGAATGGTGAAACCAATTTTTGAAAATAGCACCTGTCATCCATGACGATTTAGAGCAACTGTAGTCAACAGGAGATTCAATATTTCTAAAAGAGCGAGGATTTTTTGCCTTTCCAATCACTAAAAGTTTAACTTTGTGTACCAAAATTTGATCGTGAGACAGACCTAGCTCTTTAATCTTGGCTTGCAGCTTGTTCTTGAAAGGGTCCACAAGTTCAGGCCTAGAAGATAACTTTTCTCCCCTAATTTTAATAAAACGCACACCATAACGCTTCTTAAATCGTTGCAACCATCCATCACTCGCATTAAAATCGCTTTGAGTTTCTTTAATTTTTAAATGAAAAAATTTAGCTTTTTCTTTAACCATCAATCCATTGACAGGATGATTTTTTTGTCGCTGTTTGAGGAACCAACGGTACAGCGCTTTTTCCATTTTAGGGAATTCAGAACACTTCAAAGTCTTCTGCATTCCAGGTCCAGAAAATGTATTGTTAACACATTTTAAAATTTTCTCAGTTTTTTTGTTGATAACGCAAGTTGTTGATTTTGCAATATTGTACTGCTTTACTAAGCTAGTTACGCTTGTTGCTCCTTTTAATTTTTCAATCACATCCACCTTTTCCTTTAGAACCAAAGAATGTTGGTACTTTTTGCGACATTTTTCACGAAAATTGTAAATTATGTAGATCATTCCAAATCAACACCGCGCACTCAACTAAATGTCAAACCACAGCGAAAATGCCAGGACTAACGAGCAATTATTTACCGGGATTCCCCGTTTTATAAAAACGATTCAAGTAACCGACAAATGCAGAAAAGAAAACAATGTTTTCTATGTTAAATGCATTTTAAATTTGTTCACGTCATAGGGCTTTCTCACCGTGAGTCTAGTTTGCTCTGGCGGCAGACTTCGCGGAATTCCGCCTGGAAACACTGGCGGTGTCCGGAAGTCTATATGATTTTGAGAATGAATTACTTTTGCATATGAAAGGTATGTTAAATACCAAAAACTTTAAAATCGCACTACTTAACTATTACATAAATGCAACGCAACAATAGCAACTTCTCCAAGCTTCTTTTCTTTCCTTTCCTTCACCCTTTTTTCCTTTTCTTCTCCTTTCCCTTTCTCTTGCCTCTCTTTCTACATAGTTTTTCATTATTTTTAAGTAAAATTAAAAATTGCCGTTCGGATACGGCATTAAACTGTACGTCCCTTCCATTCGTGTGAAAAATATAACGCACACAACACGTGTGGTTGCGAGAATCTAGGCGCTTAAAGAGTTGTTGCGCCAAATATTTATTTATTTTTCTTTTTAAGTAAAATTAAATTTATTTTTTTTTTTTTAATGTTTATAATAATAATATCTACCTAATTGGAATTTTTGATATTGTACTCTCAGTACTATAAAAGACTATGGTCTTAATCTACAAACTTTTTATCAATAAATTGAATTGAATATATTGGGGGAAATATATGGAGAGAATATCACAATCACATTCCATTTCCATACTCAATTTCCACTCCGAAACATCAAATTCCTCTAAATATTAACAAGTGGACTCCATTCAATTTCTGGTAGCCACTTATACATACTTTAAAACATCAAGCCCTATTCCACTCCCCATTTTCCTAAAAAAAAGTGCTACCACTTGCCCCCACTTAAATTTCTTTTATACTAAATATCAAGCCATTTTAAATTCAATTTCTCGCTTAATAAAACAAAAACCAACTAACCCTCACTCCATTTCTACCCATATGCCTTCTAAAAGATCACCTCACACTCTACATGTACTCCATTTCCACTCCACCCAACCCATATAAATATTCTTGAAATTGAAATGTAATTTTACTGTAATCGATTCCAATTACAATTACAAATTACAGTAATTATAATTTTTATGATACCGATTACTTCGTAATTTTAATTTCGGTAAAATGATTACAGATTGCAAAAAGTAATCGTGATTTATGAAATGTAATAGATTACGTTTTGTAATCATGTAATTGGTATTCGATTACTATTTGCCAAACAAGAACAAATTTAATTTGTTTATATTTTTCTGTTTACCTAATTTAATTAATAAATCAATTTTAGACGAGTGGGGAATTTTTAAGCTAGATTTTTTGAATTAGGGTGTAAAAATAATGTAGAATCACTTATTCGGTATTTTGCCTAAAGGATGAAATAAAGTGGTATGGGCCATTGATCCCTCGTCCCTCTACGAACTGCCAGGATGGGCAGACATTTTGATAAAAAATTTAATTTCGGAAAATGTTGCCTGTGGTATTTTTTTTAACATTATCAGGATGTGTCCCAAGTTCCACAAGTTTTATATAATAAACGTAATATTCGAGTATAATTTTATTGGATTTTATACATTAAATGTTAGCTAAAGTTTACCTAGGCGTTTGTACATCTTAAAATAAATCACGTCGTTGTGACAACGTCAATGTGAAATATTGAATTTCGTCCCCTATCTGGATGTAGAGTCTATGCATACAGAAAAACAACCAAATTCAATTACATGAGAAATTATTTACTAAATATCCTTCAAAGGACATCTTATCTGATTGCCTCCATAAATCTACTCAAATTAGCTTTCAACAGCTGCAGTAGTTTCTCAACAGTCATCGCTCGCACCCGTTTCGACAAGCAATTCATCACCTCCACAATTGTAACAACAAGCAGAACAATTAATCAATGGCACTCATTTCCATTTGTCAATGCAAACAAGTAACACATTATCCCCCGACAATTGCAAACAAATTAGGTACAAATTGAACTCAATTGACGCATAATGATTGCAAATTGCCTAACCAACCTACTTTAAATACTCGTACATTCCATAGAGTCTCGTACACAAAATGGCCAACTTTCAGTTCATTGTTTGTTTAGCCTCCAACCTCTATGGATTCTCCCTCACTATTGTGAAGCTTAAACTGTGGCGGTAATTTTCATTCCCATTGTTCAGGCAAACGGACGATTTAAATGCTTAACGAATATCTTAACAGGGTCAACGATTTAAAGTGATTTAAAGTTGTTCCTTGCGAAAATTATTTCATTTTAAAATGATGAAACCATATTTAATTAACACACGCTCGAACTAGCACATGCACACATAGCCACGACGATTAAATTTATGTATGTCACCGCTTGTAGGGCACCCTTAGGGAGAAACCCAACATGAAATACAAGTTATAGAAAGGTGCCCCTTATGTTTTTTGCCACTAGAATGCCTTTTCAACATGATGAATCGTTCCTATGTAGCACCCTCTTTTTTCATAGCCATTTTCCTTGATGACATTATGAACCCAATTAAATGACATCGTTCATTCTATTTGAAGGCGACTGCAAGGGAACGTTGACTTTGCCACCAAAATTGCAAAAAGCGAAGCATCCATCCATCCACCTGTTCGCTTCCAACCAACAACTTCTT
The DNA here is from genome assembly GCA_963082735.1 of Pocota personata. Lineage (NCBI taxonomy): Eukaryota > Metazoa > Arthropoda > Insecta > Diptera > Syrphidae > Pocota > Pocota personata. The sequence goes on along the minus strand of OY720429.1, from coordinate 40,011,948 downwards.
TGTCGTTCTTCATCCTTTCGTGTTGGTTGGGCGTCGTCATCACCTGCAAATCCTGCAGCTACTTTTCCATATGCGTGGATGTGTGCCAAGAGGGAAAAGCGCTTTCAAATTCCGTTTGCTGTACCTCAGTGCTTCTCGACTATACGTACGATGACGAGTGACAAGATGATATGTGTTAAAGAATATTTGCGGAATTCCCAGAAAGGTACTGTGCCGCAAACACGAATAAATGCCATCCTCAAATGTAAATATACATACGAGTACATACTCGTATATTGACGCAAATGGTTGAGGTTGGATACAGATGTTAGATCCTTTTCAAGCTCCTGCTGGTTTGGTTGAGGGGGGGAAACAAAAAAATTGAAAGAAAGCAAGACATCAAACCTCAAGAGATGAGCACTCCTTCTTACGAGGAAATTCAGCAGCAAAAATAGCACCAGCCATTATGGGCGTCAAGGGATTGAGTCGAAAAGGACTTACGGGATCCCTGGTCATTGTCGTGGAAAATGTCGGTAATAAAATTTGCAAAATCCCCCCGAATTGAGTTGAAGGTGACTGGGTTATGGTGCTGCTGTGAAACATGTGCCGATAGCTAACAATAGATTCAGAAATTGGCTTTCCTGTGGGGGTGACGACCACCTGCGGATGAGGCATACAATAGACACAAATGTTTAAGTCCCCAATTCGTCGTCTCAAAGGATCCGAAAATCTCAGCAATCTCAAAACATAATCTCAGAGAGATTTTCTAAAGAAAAAAAAAAAAAAAAAAACAAATATCCCCTGCGAGCAGCTATTGACATTGAAGGACGAAGGATGTGTCATCTTTGTGGAGCCTTTCAAGTGACATCCTAATAACTTTGTCTTTAATTATCCTTTTCTAACCACACAAAGCACACTAAAGAAGAAGCCTTCCGTTTGTCGTTCGTTGTAATTAAATAGATACTCTACTGCCTGTAGTAGTTGACATTCTTGTTGTGACACTTTGAATTCCTTTCCAATGTTGTAAATGTGTCAGACGATTGTAAAGTGTACCAGAGTAGTCCCGTAATGACTGTCGAGCTTAGAAGGAATTCTCGGTGTCTTTGCCGATACCTCCCTGGTGGTCGTTTCCATAGACTACACTACGGAGTTCTTAACAGGCTTTGTGCCGCCCCGTCAGTGTATATGGACGTTATCTGGGTGAATCAGTTATTTAAGTCTTTCGACCACAAAAGACATTTAAATAAATACAAAGGAGCATTGTGTCAGCGTTGGGATTTAGTGGCACTGGATGCATTTATCTTACAGGGGTTGAATGGACAAAGGAGAAGAAGAATCGTCTCGTGCTTGCAGATGGAGTGTAAGTACTTAGATGTGTGTGGGAATTTTTATTTTTTTTGGATCATCGATTTTTTTCTCTTGGATAATACGAATGTGGATTTGATTTCATGTGAGTCTTTTTAAAGTCAGGACCTTTAATTCGATTAATTTTACTAGGAAGCTTTTCACTGTTATTGAGCTGTGCTTGACTTTCATTGAGTGCTGCTACTTATTTAATTTTTTGTATTATAATCCGGATTAGATATGAACTTCAAACAATAATCTAGCTCGGTACTTATCTAGCCACGTCTAGTTTCGCACGCCAAATGAGTTAGGGTCCACTTAACCTTGTGTGTTATTCGCCAACTTTAGGTGAGGACATTTTCGACATTTCGTTAGGAATAATGCAAAACGATTTTCAGTTTGTGAAGAGTATACATCGCTAATTTTATAACGTATAGATTAAATGCATTCACAAAACGTGCCACTCTTTTAACTACTTGCACGGTACTACTTTAAAACTGAATTAACACGTTGACTGCCATCTAACCCACCGGTGGGTCAGGAAATTTTTTCTCAGGAGGCCACATGACCCACCGGTAGGTCAGATACTATATGTTCTTAGAAGCGAATTTTTTCGATGGCCTGCTGAGAAAACGTAATTTTTTCTTCGTTGGCATGTAGTTAAAAGTCCGCTCTTTGATCCATTGAAATAAATAACTCGATATCGGCAAAAATGCAGAAGTTATAAGCAAGAAAAAGATTTTATAGAAAAATTCATTTTAGACTCTTATTATATAATGAAAAAAATAAATAAAAAATAAAATTTAGTGTGTTTTATTGAAGCATTCCAAGCAAAATGTTGGGTTTCCATCGCATTTTTGGCAAAAAGTTGAAACTCTTTTGGCTTTTTTTGCTGCCTGTTTCCACCCAATAGTTTTGGAAAGTTCTGTATAACAGTTCAAGCAGCGTTTTTGGATTTTCCTGATGTTTTGGTCTCTTGTTTTATATTCTTCGAGAACATGAGGAGCAATAGATTGGCGTTGTACCCGTACGATGGAAGTTCTTTGTTCGCAGAGTGCCTCACATATTGATTTTCTAAATTGAGCTATTTGTATGTTATTTCCATTTTTTTTTTGGAAACAATCAAAGCATTGACGACAGATGTTGAGAGCAAATACTCAAAAGCTATTTTGTGGTACCATCTTATAGTTTTTCTCAATGGTGTAAAATAGCATGCCATTTGGTCCGAAATATCGATGCCTTGTTTGGCGTGGTTATAATCAATAACCATTTTTAGCTTTTTTATGGACTCACAATTCCGATCTCTTTTTCCTGTTTCACATTCTTCTAGGTCGTGTTTTGTGCTCAACATAAGTACCTCGCGTTTGTCTTTCCACTTGGCTATTACGATAGCCGAGTTTTCTCGTCCAACGATTTGACCTCTTTTTAGCTTTGCATCTGTTACTTCTTTAGGATTTCCTTTGCGATTTTTGCATAGCGTTCCTACCAAATGCGTGTCTCGAGCAAGCAAAGTCTCTGCTAAGGCAACTGACGTGTAAAAATGGTCGGTCGCCATAGTTCTGCCTTTGTCGAGATAGGCATCCGCTAATTCTAGCACTACTACTATGCGTACTATGTGACGTTGTATTCGTTGGTATACCTCTTTGATTGAGACAATTGTTTTTACCGGCATAAACAGAACTGGTGTATGCATACCCACTGGGATCACAAAGTTTGTAAATTTTTACGCCGTACTGATGAGACTTTCCAGGATTATACTGGCGGAACTGTAGTCTCCCACGCCAGGGAATCATGGAATCATCCACAACTAGCACCTCACCAGGAGTTTTGGCATTCATATAATTTTTTTCCAATACTTCCAAAAGACCACTGACCTTGGCTAGACGATTGTTAGGAACAGTTGCATTATCAGCGAAATGGATAAATTTCAAAATCAGTTGAAAACGGTTCAGTGACATCACTTGAGGGACAAACGAGTTCTTGAAAAATGAATCTTTGCTCCAATATTCATTTATAGATGGGTATTTGACAATGCCCGTATATATTTATAACGAGCCCGAGAAATTTCTTTATTTCTTGAACATCCGTATCAACCCAACTCTTTATGCGCGATGTTCGAGTAACAGCTCTACTAGAACTATCAATTCATACACTTCTTGAGTCACCATAAGTGAAAAATAATCAAAAGCATCCATTGTAGAACCAGAACCAGCGGCAGATTTCATGGGTTCCACATAATCAATTTTTTTCAAAGAACTTCCATCAACAGGTCTCCAAGTATTAGCAATAGGAACATTATCTTCATCAGACTCTTCATCAGATGGTTCCATTGCGTTGGAATCGGAATCGGATTGTACATCAGAAGCAGAAGGAAGATACTCATAAGAACCTGACCCTACGAAATCAACCTCGTCGTCCATAGCATCGTAAGCTTCATCGTAAGAAGACCTTCCATAAAACTTTCTTGGATACATTTCTTATTTCAAATAAATAATCGGCTTTTCAAATAAATCTGCAAAAAAAAACAAAAAAAAAAAACGGTGTGAGTAGAAAATACAACAAGTTTTTACTTTTTGGAAGCATGACCCACCGGTGGGTCATGTGGAACCATACACATACATTTTATTATTTATTATTATCTAGGTGCCACCTGACCCACCGGTGGTCATTCTCCTAAAACACAAAAAAACAATACACTTTTACTAAAAAAAACTATTGGACACTGATAAACACACAATAAAACATACATTAACACAACAAATACACTTGGCACACCGATGATGCCTTTTTTTTGTATAGTTGCAGTCAACGTGTTAAAAGATTGTCTGAGGTCAGTTCTTGATTAGTTATCACCGCTTATGTATTATTTTTGTATCTATGTGTGCTAAAAAGGAAACTACTTTAATATGAAGGAAGCGGTCGGATTCAAAAGTAGAAGTAGAACGACATAGCCCTCATTTTATAGCTGCCACGACTACCAGACATCTACGAACTAACTTCGAACGCTCTTCTGAGTTTTAAAGTAGTAGCAGATAAATTTACAGGAATTCTTACTGTCTCGGGGAAACACCCTAACACTCTAACATGTTCATTCAATATGCTCTCCAAGTGGACCACAAATTGTGGCTTGGGAATAAACAGTTCCTCTTATAGATCCTCCCACTCTACTAGTAAATGGCACCAGTCTTACCTTTACAGACAAAGCAAAATATCATACTTTGGTCTTATTTTGGATAGGAAACTAAAGTGGAAAGCCAATTTACTAGAATGCTTCAAAAAAACTAGGGGACGCCCTCGAGTTGTACGAGTACACGTTGAAATGTTAGCATAGTCGATGCTGGTGCGTACACTCTATGTACCATTGAGCATGGACATTATCCATTTGTTTATGGTACTCGTAGGTTAGAGGCTTATATTACTGAGAACATGGGATTCATATGAAGTGTTATTGAATGCTTCAATGAGCAGATACTATGTATACCCTCAAAGATCACCATAAAATGATATACGGATGGATCGGGAACTATTGAGAGGAGTTTGGCGGTAGTATTATGGTCAAGAACCAAGCACTTGGAACCAACGGGGAAGCTTTGCAGATTTTTTCAGGCGAAAGTACACTTGATCAGAAGGTGTACCCAATTTAACCTCGACAAAAATGCTTTTATGTCAGACAGAACTGTGTCATATCCAGGCAGATGTGGCCCAAGTATAACTGGTGCAGAACACAAGAGCTACTAAACAGAAACCGGGCAGAGAAACAGAAACTAGAGTTCTGGCAATTAGCACTGGCCATTGGCCCATAGGGGTCTACGCAGCCAGACTGGGCATTACTTTTAATGCTCTTTGTCGTAGCTGCAATATGGCCAATAAGCCTGAAACAATCCTTCACTTCCTTTGTAAGTGTCCGGCCCTTAGTAGGGTCAGACACGGTACACTTGACAGACACCTTTTTGATAATATTAGTGAGTTAGCGGAGACAAGCATCGGGGACTTTATCAGTTTCCTCAATGCCACGGGGTGGATTTAAATAATCCTTTCTCTCCTTTCCCAACGTCAGTTTTTACAACAAACTAGGTCACTTAAGTTGTGGTATTAAAACGGCGTCTTTGCGCTAATTATGTTTCAGCATAGTATGTTGTCACAACCACACCTACCTACCAGACAGCTAAACCGATGTAAAAATATTGAGCTTTACTGTGTCTGAACAAACAACAGTAAGCAATATACAAATTATTATCCTATATAGGGTGCCAGGATACGTCGAAGTGCATATCAACGAAGAGACCAATACACTTGCGAAAGAGGAGTCAGTAACCGCGTTCGTAGGACCTCTGAGGGATGGACACGAGAAGAGCCATCAAGAGAGGAAGAAACAAAAGAGCTAAACTCTTTGGGGAACTCCCCAAACCAAAACAAGCAAAAACACTTCGGGGAAATTTCAACCTGCACCAGTTTAAGTAGCAACATGGAACGAATGCTTAGATAAAGGTTTCACCACTTACTTACTTACTTTAGGTGGCGCTACAGTCCGGGGTGGACCTTTGCCTCAACCAGTACGCCTCTCCAGTTAGCGCGATCTTTGGCTTACTACCTCCAGTTGCGCACTCCAAGTAGGTTGAGGTCCCCTTCCACTTGTGCGCGCCACCTAAGGCGAGGTCTTCCTCTACTGCGTTGTCCCTCCGGGTTGGAATCGAAGACTCTTCGGGCCGGAGCGTTGGTGTCCATTCGCTCTACATGTCCTAGCCATCTTAGACGACTGATGCGCACTTTTCTGACTAGGTCGATGTCGCTGTACAGCTCGTCGAGTTCGCAGTTAAATCTTCTCCTCCAAAGCCCGTCAACGCAAACGGGACCAAAAATCACTCGAAGAATTTTGCGTTCGAAACGACCAAGAAGATCTTCATCCGCTTTTGCTAGGGTCCATGCTTCTGCGCCATAGAGCAGGAGAGGGATGATAAGGGTCTTATATAGAGTCTCCTTAGTGTTTCTTGACAAGGCCTTACTAATCAATTGTCGTCTTAGGCCAAAGAAACAGCGGTTGGCAAGTGTAATTCTTCGCTTGATTTCTGCTGAGGTGTCATTATCAGAGTTTACCGCGGAGTCGAGGTAGACAAAGTCCCAAACTACCTCGAAATTGTAGCTGTCTATCGTGACGTTCTGTCCGATTCGTCGATGTTGTGTGTCCCTTCTTGTTGACAGCATATATTTTGTTTTACCCTCATTCACCACCAAACCCATTTTTGCCGCTTCTGCACTAATACTTGCAAACGCACCAGTGACAGCTCGCTGTGTTCTGCCAATAATGTCAATGTCATCAGCGTATGCAAGAAGTTGTACAGACTTTTGGAAAATTATGCCCCTGGTGTTGGCTTGTGAGTTTCGCACAATTTTCTCGAGAATTATGTTGAAGAAGTCACATGACAGCGCGTCACCTTGTCTAAATCCTTTTTTGACATCAAAGGTCTCGGTGAGATTGTTTCCAACTTTTATGGAGCAGCGAGCGTTCTCCATCGTCATTCTGCACAATCTGACAAGTTTGGCAGGGATGCCAAAACTAGACATGGCTCTGTATAGCTCGTCTCTATAAATGCTGTCATATGCGGCCTTAAAATCGATAAAAAGATGATGAGTATCGATCTGGACTTCTTGGGATTTATCCAGGATCTGCCGTAGTGTGAATATTTGATCGGTCGTGGACTTACCGGGCCTAAAACCGCACAGATAGGGACCTATCAGATCGTTGACGAATGGTTTCAGGCGCTCACACAGTACAGCAGACATGATCTTATACGCAATGTTCAGGAGACTGATGCCTCTATAGTTGGCGCAGTTTAGAGGGTCTCCTTTCTTGTGGATCGGGCAAACGATGCTGAGGTTCCATTCATCAGGCATACTTTCTTCTGACCAAATCTTGGAGATGAGTTGGTGTATGCTCTCCACCAGGTCATCTCCCGCCGCCTTCAATAGCTCGGCAGTTAAGCCGTCCGGTCCAGCAGCCTTGTTGGATTTAAGCTTAGATATTGCTATCCTCACTTCATTTTGGTCAGGTGGACGGAAATCTTGGCTTTCATCGTCCAGGTTGAATGGTTCGTTCTGCCTGACAGCGGAATTTGTGTCCTCTTCGCCGTTTAGCAGTCTGCAGAAATGGTTTTTCCATTGACTGTGACTCTACTACAAGGTTTCCTTGTTCGTCTCTACAGGTCTATGTTCGGGTCTTTTTGGCACGACACGTTCTTTTTACCTTTTGGTAAAACTTCCGAACATTATTCCTGGAGTAGCACCTCTCTATATCCTCGATCGCGCGCTTCTCATGCTCTCTCTTTTTTCTCCGGAGGAGCCGATGTCCTTCCCTCCTTTTTTGCTCGCAGAACAGTGACGCTTCGTAGGCACTTTGTTTTGCCGCATGTGCTTGCCGACACTCTTCGTCAAACCAGGGGTTTCGTGGGGGTGGACTGGTGAAACCGAGCACATCAGTTGCGGCGTTTTTGATGGCTTCTTGGCATCGATGCCACTGGTCTTCGACATTTGATGCTGGCAGCATAGGACTTCTCGAGAGGTTTAAGGATACGCGATCGGCAAAGGTTCTGGCGTTAAATCTCCTCACAGTATTTTCTCGTTGTTTTGGCGTCCGGGATATCCGCATCCGTACCTTGGCTACAACAAGGTAGTGGTCCGAGTCAATGTTGGCCGCTCGGTAAGTTCGGATATCTAGACTACTGGAGGAGTGCCTTGCGTCGATCGCAACATGATCAATTTGGTTGACGGTTTGATGATCTGGTGACCGCCATGCTCCTTTGTGGATAATAAGGTGAGGAAACCGTGAACTAGCTATGGTAACATTACGCCGCGCAGCAAAATCAATCAGCCTAAGTCCGTTTCCGGACGTGGTGTCGTGTAGGCTGTGCTTTCCGATTGTGCTACCAAAGAGGTACTCTTTTCCTATTTTGGCGTTGAAATCACCTAAAACGATTTTAATGTCATATTTAGGGCATTGCTCATATGCTTTATCGAGCAGCTCATAGAAACAATCTTTGGTAGCATCGTCTTTATCTTCTGTGGGGGCATGAGCGCATATAAGGCTGATGTTGGCGAATTTAGCCTAGATGCGGATAGTTGCAAGGCGTTCACTTACGTGTCGAAAGCTCAAGACTTCTTGCCTAAGTCTGCCGCTTATAACGAATCCGCATCCAAATAGACGCTGCTTCTGTTCCCTGTAGCAATCACCGTAGTAGATATCACAGTTTTTCATCTTCCTTTTGCCCGGCCCATTCCATCGCACTTCCTGGATGGCGGTGATATCTGCTTTGTAGCAGTTTAGGGCCTCCGCTAGTTGTTCGGCTGCACGCGGTCTATTCAGGGTTTGAACATTCCACATGCAGATCCGAACGTTATTGTCCTTATTTCGTTTAGCCGGGTCGTCAACAGTAAATTCATCCTTATCCGAGGCTATTGGTCGCTTTGTAGCAAAAAAAATTTTCCACGGTAGGGTTGTTAGCCCCACGCACAACCCCCAACCTGGAGGACCAGGCCCTTTCTGCGACCCCTTGGACAAAAGGAGTCAGTAACCCGCTGCAGGGATGTGAGAGCTGTCGTTGACCCATTAAGGGCTCTTCCGCCACCATCTCTATTGCAACACCCTGACTAGTGTTGAAAATCCTTAATGACCTCAGCTCCAAATACGTCGAAGTAGCTCATTGAGGTATCTGCCATGTTGACTGTTGACGCCACCGTTGATTCAACCATGTGAATTCATCCGCCGTACGTCCTCTTTCTGAGGGGCTCATGTTAGACTTCTGAGACTCGAGCAGACAGTCAACTCCGACAGAGCATTATAGTGTTGCTTTATTTTCTGCTTTATCAACACTCGCACTTATAAGTTCAGCAAGTCAAGTCCGGATGGACATAGACCAGTACCCGGTGGTGACCACGTGGAGGTAAAATAAGCACAATTGATGAGTGTGAGATAGTTGCGACACTGGACATCGCCAGGTTGATGCCAATCAGATGCCCATCCCTATTCACACAACATCCAACCACCAAGGTTTCACCACAGGACAATGTAAACCGCGAAAGCATTTAAGCAAGTTAGATGCTTAGATGCCCTCCGTTTTATTTTCTTTATCACACAAAATCCGAAATCATGAGTAGAGATATCAAACTTTCCCGTTACTTTCAGGTGCCCACTGGTTAATTTAAGCCTATTGTTACATTTTCACGCCACAGGCAGACCAGTAGAGATGCAGTAAAGTGGAAGGGTTGTGATACTCCTACTCCGGACCATAACTTCGCCGTAAGAAAAAGGAGAAGTTACATTTTCACGCACATTTGTATAAAATCCATGATTTCACCCCAGGATGTCGCCCGACCCATGAATTCACCACAAAAATTCGTGAATCCACCCCAAAGCTGGCGAATTTATAAAAAAAAAGGCTGCGAAGTGTGGGGGGCCTGTTCAGTAAGTATCAAGACAATTTGAATTATGTTTTTTCCGTTAGAAAAGGAAACGAATTTGAATTATGTCAGTTGGCTAAAAATAAGATCAACTGCTGAAAATCATATTTTCCATTTATTTGGAGTATAAAAATAGTAATAAGAATAATTATAAGAAAGATGAATAAATAATACTTTATTTCTTTTTACGTTATTTTGTTTTAAAATTGGTCTTTGATATAGCCACTACATTGCAATGCTTTCTGTGCATCAAAACGCAACTACTTCTCATCTAAATTAAGTTCATCCCTACCTCCCAAGGTTTTATGGAAAAATCTGCGTCAATTTGGTGTGTATGGTACTGCCAATAGCAGTAGTAGTTGCGATCTTGATTTAGACGAGCTTAACAATTGTTTCCTGCTGAATGATCTTGAAACTAACACGTTCGACTATAATACGATTACTACCACAGCTCTCGAATTTCTTGCCGAATTCGATGTGGTAATGGAGAGCGAAGTTTTTGATGCTATCAGAAGAATCAAATCGAACGCTTTGGGAAAGATGGTCCACACCACTTCGTTCTACAAAAATATTTTTGTCAGAAATAATTAATCACTTAACGCACATCATTAATTCGTTTATAGTGACTTCGACCTTTCCTCTGGCCTGGAAAACTGTTAAATTGATAACCGTTGCTAAAAAACTGAATGCTTAGACTGCCAATAATTGCAGGCCTATCATCATCTTACCTTATCTGTCGAAGGTCCTTGAGAAGGTATTAGCAAAGCAAATTCAAAGTCACCTATCTGCGAATTTCCTACTGAACCCGTATCAGTCGTGCTTTAGACTGGGTCATAGTTGTTCAACTGCAGTGGTTAATATTTTCAATGATATAAGTAAGTCAGGAATTCGATAAGCGATTTATTACTTTGCTTTACCTACTTGTTTTCTGGAAGGCTTTCGATAAGGTAAATCATGATATTCTGTGCTGGAAACTGCGGAACTACTTTGGTTTTAGCGACAGGGCCACCAAACTTATAGGTAGCTTTTTGAGAGAGAGATTTTAGAGAGTCGTGGTGGGTGGCAAATACTCTGCTCTGAAGTCCCTTATGCAGGTGTTCCTCAAGGATCAATTTTAGGGCCCATTTTGTCCTGCTTGTACATCAACGACTTGCCTTCAGTGTGCAAACATGTGTCTATTCACCTCTACGCCGATGATGTTTAGATCTATTTATCGCAGCCATTTAGTAAGGTTAGTGTGCTCACCTTGCGCTTAAACGAGGATCTAAGTGCAATCTGTAACTGGGCCGAGAACAATGGATTAGTTCTAAACAGTAAAAAAATGCCTAGCTATTATTTTGAACTTAACCCTGTGCCCGATATATGGTTATCTGGAATTAAACTCAAACTAGTAGAATCCGCTACTAGTCTTGGCATTGCCATAAATCGGCACCTATCTTGCTATAATAACATCAACGTGGCCGTGATGTAGTGGTAACATCATCGCTTGTCACGCTGTAGGATCACGTTTCGAATCCTGATGTCAAGAATCATCTATTTATTTCGCATGAAATAAATAAAAAAGTCGATCAATTGCGAAAGCTAAGTCAACTCTACTGCGAAGGCATAACACTGGCAGTAGAGTGTCATATGACTGAAAATGCAACTTGATCGTAATGATGATATCAGGAGGACGGAAAAAAATACTGTGAATCATGAGCAACGACAAAAGCAAAACCAACAAGCTCCCCAGTTATCTGGACGCTACTCTTGGAGTTTACAGAAATTTAATACCATCTAAGTTTCAAACCACTACACTAAAATCTTTCTTTCTCTCTCTCTCTCCTTCACAAAAGCCCGTGTCCTTTAGTAGTATAAGAGTACTGATATCCTCTTTGGCGCGCGCAAATTATATATAAAAAAAAATAAAAAATACGTTGTAGTAGGCCGCATTTATGGATGCTTACGCAAACTTTGGATCTCAGCTAGCTCTACACCATTAGAAACACGTCGGAGGCTTGTACAATCACTTATCAATCCTATAATAGCATACTCTGAAGTAGTATATAGCTGTCTCGATTGGACATCTTTTCACAAGGTTCAAGTAGCTTGTAATATTGCTATTAGATATGTTTTCAAGCTGCGCAGATTTGGTCATGTTTCCGTGTATTTGAACAGCTTCCTTGGCTGCACACTACAGCAGTACATGTATATAAAAAATTGCATTTTTCTTCATAAAATAATAACATCCCATTCGCCACCATATCTATTTCCTAAACTGGATTTCTCTCGTTCTCGAAGAACACTTAACATTAATACTCACCACTACAATTATTTAAATTCTTCAAGATTATTTTTTGTTCATGCTATTCGACTTTGGAATGCATTACCTTTGCATATTAAAGGTATATTAAATGCCAATAAATTTAAAACCGCACTAATTAATTACTATATAAATTCAACGCAGCAATAGCAACTTCTTCTAGATTCTTTTCTTTTCCTTCCTTTTCTTCACGCTTTTTCCTTTCCTTCTCTCCCCCCTTTCTCTCTTGCCCCTCCTTCTACATAGTTATTAATTATATGTAAGTAAAATTAATTTGAATTTTTGTACTCTCAGTACTATAAAAGACTATGTCTTAATGTACAAACCTTTTGTGTCAATAAATTGAAATTGTAGCAGCTTAGAACAAGGACATGCTCACCAAAAATTATGATTTGATATTCTGTCACGAGTAGTCCGATTTATTGCAGTCGAACTTAGGGAAAATTTCGACAGAGGGAGATTCAATTCCATATTATTAATTAATAAAAATTAATCAAAGCAATTAAATAATTAATTTAGAAAGCAAAACGTCATTATATTGTACGACTGACTTAATTTAGTCAATTACAATTTCGATCATTTCTCAAAAGCGATAACTTCAATTGCAAATGGTGAGAATTTTATTTAGTTTTCATAAGTTAAATATAATTAGAACCCAAGAATATTGGCCGTGAAATTCAATACGTATGAAATCATCTGCAAAAATCCAGTCTTACTTCGAACATCATTATTATCTCCTAAATCGAGTTTTATTAAAATCGTTTGATTGCATCTAAAAAATTTCAAGATCCCTCTTTCAAATCCGATCCGTTCATTGTGTGTTTTCTCCAGTAAGTCCTATAAAATATAAGGGGTCCTGAAATTTCAAATTTCTGTAGATAACCACCACAATGGATCGGATTGGAAGCATTATGTTTGGCGCTTAAAACTTTTAAAAAACAAAATTGTCTCTGAGTCGTACTCGTATCTGTGTCGTTACCATTAAGCAGCATAAATTGAGTATTTGCCCAGGTTTTTTGCAACCTGAGTTACAATAAATCCTTTTTAAAATATTAGAATCGCAGAAACGATACTGCGTAATAATGAAAAATCATGTACCTATGCAAACATAAAAAGCGTTGAATCCCTTTTCAGCTATTTGTTTGCGTTTCTCTTACTTTCTTTATTGACTACTTACTTAGTATTACAATATAATGAATTAATGTATACGTATGCGAGGAACAGATATTGCTTTTGAGCTCCCCAATGATAACACCTCTGTGCCCGATATGGCATAGTGGGCTTCACCAACGACCCGAATACATTTGTTGCTCGGTTTTTCCAATTACGAGTACCAATTATTCAGCCTTATCATGAATAAAAACTCCCTAGGATCTTTTTCTACGTTCGAAATACTCCTATCGTGAATGATGTTCGAATGGCGGAAAAAAATTCCCTGAAAAAAAATAGCGATCGTGAATGAGAATGCAGGGAAATTTTCAATGGATTTTCCCTCGGATATTTACGCCATTATTTAGTTGGAGAATTTCTGAGAAGCAACACGCAATTTGGTTACTCTTTGCTTGAAAAGTGAAAAATTTAAATTAAATACAATTAATTTGATGGAAGCTAGTCCAGACATTGAAAGAGGATTTCATAAAAAAAGTAAAGATGATATTGCCCGATTCTCGAAAATGGTTGAGAGTGAACTTAACAGTGTAGGGCCGCCATCAAAATCAATTTCTGAATGGAAAAAGGTAATTTATTTTATGTATGATTTCTCATTGTATTATACAATTATAAGAGTTTAAATTTAGGTTTGGAATGACCAAAAAAAAATACGTGCGGAAAAAGGTCGCTAAAAACTTGCAGATGAGAAATGGTACTGGAGGAGGTCCAAACAAAGAGCAAAAGTTTTCCCCAATAGAAGAAGCAATTTTCAAACTTAACGGAACGAAAGAAGCGGTAGAAGGAATACCCACAGCAATTCCATTCGGATAACCTTCCTCAAAAGTAAGTACAGTTGGAGACGCACACAAAGAAAACAAAGAGCCGAACTTTGAAGCAGATCTACCCATATTATCCGATGAAGACCACGATGTCTCACAGCATAACATAATTGTGAATAAAGCATCTAACAAGCCAACTGCCACAACTTCCAAAAACGTAAAGACAAAAACAAATACTGCAGTGGACGTTCTTGAAAGAGAACTACAAATTCAAAACGAAATATGCACAAGGCTAGGTGAAGTTAACGAAACTTTAAAAAGCCATTACAGCGAAATCGAGTCAAACATGAAAAAGATAAATCGTTCAATTGATCGGTTACATGATCAGAAAAGTCGCGAATTAAGAGAAATAATACGCCGCAATATGGGAATGGAAAAACTGAGAAAAATTGAAGTAAAGTCCAATCTTGAAAAGAATCGCCACCTATTAGAAATGGAAGATATGGAAATGCAACAACTTTAACCTATATAAACATTTAAGTTTAATTTTGTTAATATTCTTCATATGAGGGTTTCTTCTTGTTGTTTCCCCTCGAATATACTCAAAAATACAAAAATGTAAACTACTTTCTCAGTTGAAAGATATATTAAATATCACATCACTGTGTGTAAATTGTGTGGTGGCAAACATTGTACAAATTTTATAAAAGAAGTTAATAAATATCTATAATTATGTTAATTAAGTTTTATTATGTTATGTTAAAGTGTGATTTTTTTATTTTGAAGTGATTTTTTTTTTATAAAGAACATTTGTGTTTTTTTATTAGACTATGTTTTACAGATATTTTTTTTTTTTTTGGTTTTAAATGAATGGAATTTGTTTGTTTTTTTAATAAAGAAATATTTATTTCTGTTTCGTTTGTTCTTAAAGATTATGTTTCATTGATAGTTTCCAATATCTTCTCTAATCTGCTGAGCTACTGTTGTATACTGATGCCTGGATATGGAAAGGTTATCATCGATTATCTCCGCGTCGCTTTCTGGTTGGGTTTCAAGCAATGGAACTTCAGTATGGACTTTATAATGAATACAAATATTGTGCAACGCGTAATACAGCTCTCTTGCGCCAAGCAAACATCTCCATTTGTTTTTTAGTACGCCGTTGACACGTTCAATAACATTTCGACAACGTGTATGTACCTCATTAAACTTATTCGCGCTTGAACCTTCTTCGGGTGCTGTATGGGGGTTAAAAGCTACGGCTTTAGTGGATACCCAGCGTCTGCTAGTAACGAATTTATTCGGTTTAAAAACATTATTATATCATTTTAAGAGCTCACCTAAGAGCCAAAAATTGTTCATCCCACGTAAGTGATCTTGCTCCATGCTCGCCCTAATTTGGCTTACATTCCAAATAAAAGAATCGTGGCAGGCTCCGGGATGTGTTGCATCAACGTAACGAATTTTCATATCGTTATCGCATACTTAAAATAAAATTCAATTTACCATGATAACAAATTTAAGCCTAAAAACAACCACTCACAAGCAGAATATTAAGGCTGTAAAATCCCTTTCTGTTGTAATATAAATGTTTGTTTGCGGATGGAGCAACAATTCTCACATGTGTTCCATCTATGCATCCTACAACGCCAGGTATCCTGTGCTTTTCATAGAAGCATAATGCAGCTTTTCTATTCTCTTCCAATGTAGTGTGCATAGTAATCGATATTGGGCACAATTGTGTCTCAAAAATTTTTAAGACTTCTGAAACGCCTTCACTAAGACTTGACTGTGCCAAGCCAACATCGTTGTCTCTCCCAACTCCTCTTTGATAGCCGCCTTCAGCAAAAAAGCGTAAGCATGCACTTAATTTCACTATAGGAGAAGTTGAATGCGGGTTTATTTACCCTGAAATATTTTTGAAACCTAAAAACAGACATAACTAATTCCTTAAAATATTAGAAAATTCCATTTTTACATACAGTGATTGTGGTAGTTCCATCGGATTTGAACAATCTCTTGAGCTTCTTCTGATTGACCGTTGTCGCTTTAGTTCAATTTCATGTCATTCCTCAGCCACAACTCTCAATGCTATGCTATACATTATCTATAATAAAAAATATTTCTTTCACAAATAACTTTCTATATTTCTGATTTCAACCAAAATATACTCGTAGCTGTCAAAATCTTCGACATTAATTTCGAATTCAGGTTTTTACCTTTTCAATGTGGCACTTCTCTTTCCGAGGGAAATCCAATTCGAGGGAAATTGGCGATAGGGGGATTTTATTCCTGGGGACCGACGAATTCGAGGGAAAGAGATATTCCCTCGGAATTCACGATATGGCTGATTATATTGACCAATTAGCCGTAGAAGCTCTCAATTGCGATATACTCTATTTTAACCACTAATGCTTTACAAACTGAACTACAAGTATATGTGTACACATGATAGCGAAATACTGATGTTAAAGAATTAATCATGGATAGCTCAGTTGGTAGAGTACTGATGGCTAAATAAAACCAAGTTTATCGCAGGTTCGATCCTTGGCTGTAATATTTTATAATCATAAATTATTGCGTATAGATGGGACTTGAACCTACAACTCTTTTTTTAAATTTATTGAACACGCTCATTCACACACGTACTAGAATTATTGCGATTAACTGTGTTGATTTTTTCCTCACGAACCACCCGAGTAATTAATTGTCAATTACTATTGGAATGTTTTATACATTAATTAATAGTAATCTTAAATCTAGCTCAGCATTTTTCTTATTTCACATTGTTTTCCAGTGTTTCATTCCATTATTAAGAATTAAACTGAACGGATTCACTTTTTGAACACAGCCCTTGAACTACTTTTTTTATCACGTGAAAATGGCGGAATATTTTTCACGGGAGAGTGAATTATTTGCCGTCTTGTTGAAACTACAGGTCTGCCACATTAATGCCATTCAATTGGGGAACAAATAAATCAGTAATCACGAATCTTTAGCATTCTCCATTCTGGCCGGCATCACTTTTGAAGAAATATGGACCGCTGATTCCACCAGCCCATAAAGCACACCAAATAGTGATTTTTTGTGGATGTATAGGCGTATTAATGATTGATTGTGAATTTTCTTCACTCTAAATGCGGCAATTTTGCTTGTTGATGTAGCCCTTCAACCAAAAATGAATCTCATCGCTGAACAAAATTTTGTGGTGAAAATGAAGATTAAGAGCAATCTCGTTTTCGGCCCATTCACCGAACGTACGACACACACGTTCGGTGAATGAGCCTTCAATAGAATCGACTCATTCGGGTCCTCCTCAATACTACGCCCCAGAATAGTAACAGTTTCTTCGGTGCGCATTTATGACTTCTCTGCGGGTGTGTATTATCAATCAGAGTATGCGTGGTGCGAAAACGATCCATGTTTATTCGAATCACTTACTCGGATGGACGATTATGTCGACCGTAAAATGGACATAGCGCACGGTAAGTTTCTCGAACTGAACCGCGATTTTCGAAACAAATTTGTACAATTTGTATTTGTTGTTCTACCGTAAGTCTATTTATGGTAAAATGGCAAACCAAACTGAGTACAAGTCAGCTACCAGCTATCAAATTAGTTATCGCTGGAAAAAGTTTTGCCAATTCGAAAAACTAACCTCTAAAAAAAAAAAAAATAAGGAATAGAATGATAAAGAAAAATACTTTCAAGATTTTGGAATAATATTTCCAGATTATTTCATTGAAATGCTGATTTAAAATCTTACTTAAGACATTTTTCTGTATCCAAATAGTATTCGCTGATTTCTTGTTTCATTATATTTGTATCTACTGCACACATCAATGTATATTCCTATTCATCGGTGGAGAGTAGTTACTGCGCAATGAAATTTAACCAATTAAACCAATCCTTAATCGAAAAGATATATATACATACAGGAGACCAACGAACATTGAGACAATAGTACTTTCCTGAACTTCAGTCAAGCGAAATGTTAACAAGAACGTGAACTTGCTTTCAGATGGAATTTCAAATCGAAATTGTACCAGAGAGCAGTTCTTGATATTATTAAAAACTTCCATGCGGATGCGAAGAAACTGAAGAATAAGTTGAAGTGGAGTTAAATTTAAATAATATTAAACTTTTAATGCTTTCTAGAAAAAAATTCCATCAATGTTACTGCAAAGAGCAGAGGAGGAGCAAGCCGCCTACAAAAGTGTCACTAGATGAAAAATCGTCCACTAATTGTACGATGCAGTCAATTCCTATCGAAGATGAAAAAGTCCAATAGCAGCCATACACACAAGAAAATACTTCAGACATTGAAATCAATAGAAATGACAAATGCATTTATGTATGTTTCTTATTAGATTTGAATTGAAATCTATTTATGGAATTTCTATTAAAAATATTGAATTTATATTTTTTTCTTTCATAAGGAGTAAAATATTTATTGGAAAACTCCATAGGGAAGGAAATAAAACTTTTTTTTTTACCTTAATACACCATCATCAACATCAAGTTACAAATATCTTTCTCTCTAAATATTTGTTCAGGCACAGTTTTTAAAAGCATGAATATATGCACATAGGTACATACATTTAGATATGAACTCCCACGTAGATATTTTTCCAATTCAGAAAGATTATATTGGGCTCTGCCCTCTTTAAGCTATAAATACAGGTCCTTGCGGAGATTACCATTTTGCTATTCTCAGAGGAAGAGGGTCATTTCAAAGGGCGTCAGCATAATAAATTGTTACATTATATTTTCATATTTCATATTGATTTATTACTTCTATAAATATTTACATGAGATCAAAATAATCTTTTAGTTAAGTTTAGTTTTAAGCTAGATAATTACAACAAATAAATTCAAGTTGTGGTCGATAGTTAGTCTTTCGATACATTTTTTTTTTTTTTTTCATTTATTCATTCATTATTCTTAATTTAACAAAACTTTATTTACTTAATCTACTATAACAATATTGAAATTAAGAATACGTAGTGACAAATAGTGATAATGCCACTTCATATAAAAAAAATTATCTTTTTTTTATAAAAAAATGTATACAAAAAAAAAAAAAATTGCAAAAAAAGAAAAAGAAATCGTAAAGAGATAGCATATAAAGAGAAACTAGAACAATTAGGCAATATGATGTATTTAAATAACATAGGGCAGCAAAACTTTACTTTCTTCATGATCAAAATCGAGAAACCATAATTTAACTTGCTTTAAAAATTCGGGCAAAGATCTAATGCCTCGAATATTCATAGGAAGTTTATTAAATAATTTACAGGACACAACGGAGTAAAAGTTTTTTAATAAAGTGGTACGAAAAGGAGGAATAACGACAACATTAATTGAATTGCTTCGCAAATTGCGGGTGTTAGAAATTGGACTCTGTAAATGACCACCTTTCATAAAGAAAATTTTACAAACTTTCAAATAGTACAAGTGTTTTAGTAGTAGAATTTTCAATTTTCTGAACAAAAGCATAGAACGAGCTAAACGATTGGCTCCACATACTTTTCTGATAGCGCACTTTTCCAAAATAATCAATGGCTTAAGCTTTGTTTGGTAAGCACCACCCCAATAATTTTGATTCAAATATTCCAAAATACACTGTTTTTAAAGTTTTGTTGTCACAGAATTTTCTGAGACGATAAAAGCTTCGGACTGCAGAACGTAAATATTGTTTCTGAATTGAAATATGTTCGGACCAACTCAAATTTTGGTCAATAGTAATACCTAAATATTTAAACTGATTTGCTATTTCAATATTAAAACAATGTGTGTCACAAGATGCTTGTTCATTAAACATTGTCCTTGTAGCTTCCACAGTACAAACACAATTTGACACATTTGATCTAACGCAATTTTTAGCATGAAAGAAAATTTCGAAGTCAGGGGACTCTTGCATACTTAGACTAAAGTGCGTCAATGTAGTTATGTTACTGACAACTACTTTAGTTATATCAGCGCTTAAGTTTAAAGGATTATCTGAGCGGTATGCAATGCCAAGATCATCTGTGAATGCTGTAACTTTCCCTATGAACGGTTGACTAAACAAAGAGTTGATATAAATTAGGAACAGTATGGGACCAAGAACTGATCCCTGAGGCACACCTAAGTTTATAGTTTTCGAGCCACCAACAAGGTTATCTATTTTGACTTTTTGAGTTCAATCCTTCAAGTAGGACTCAATCCAATTATGTACAAAACCACGAAATCTTGCATAATATAATTTGTTTAGCAGAATTCTGTAGTTAACCATGTCAAAAGCTCGTCCGGCGCTACATTTTTCATCATCTAGTGCTTTGTAGATAAAAGAGCAAAACTCCAAGAGGGCATCTTCTGTGGCAAGGCCTTCTCTAAATCCAAACTGAGCAGGACTAAGGAAATTTATTTTTCCCAGGCAACACAGCACTCTACTCTTAACAGCTTTTTCAAAGACTTTTGAAACTGATGACACTAAGGAAATTGGCCTATAATTGTTTTTGTCGCTTTTACTACCCTTTTTGAAAAGAGGGATCACATTAGCACATTTTAATTTATCATTAAAAATTCCGGTGAAAATACTTAAATTAAAAATATAGGCTAGTATGTCTACTATATTTAGAGCTATGTTTTTAAGGGTAGGATTGGAAATACCATCATTACCACAAGAGCTTGAGTTGCTGAGAGAACATATAATTTTGTAAAGCTCGAAGCCTGTTATTTCTTAATAAAAGAAGCTATTATTTCTAACATAGTCGTCTACTAAATGGGACCTAGCGCAACCGTTGCAATATGTAGGAGACTCATTAGGAGAAGACATCAGACCAACCGAAGAAAAGAAATCATTAAATATGTTTGATATTGTTATAGGATAATCAATAGTAACATCATCATTACACAGTACTATAGATTTAGAAATATTGTTAGAGTTGCCATCAATGATATTGTTTATAGCCTTCCATTCCTTTCTAGGGTTACCAAGTGCACTTCGTACCTTAGAGTAAGAATATCTATCCCGAGCTATCCTTATATCCTTATTAACTTTCTTACTCAACATTCTGAGACGAATTTTCAGCTCTGTATTAAGAGAATGTTCAAAGAATATTTTCCTTAATTTATTTTTAAGTTTAATTTTTTTTAACACATAATAGTTCATCCACGGCTTTAATCTCTCCTCAGATTTTTTACGAACAAAGGTGTAGGTAAAATTACTTATATAATTTTGAAGAAATGTTAAAAACAAGTCATAAGCCTTAGAAGCATTACCTTCCACATAAATTTAGTAGGTCGAAATTAACCTTCGTTACCTTAGATGGAGAACATTTTTTTGCAGGTTTCCTAATTGTTAAAGCATTGAACAAAATACCTGTCATGCAGTGATCAGTAACGTGGAGATCAAAGTTAACACCAGCACATTGACTTATGGATATTTTTATAAAATAACCAAATACATGGTCAAGACAAGTACTTGAAATTGGTCTAGTAATTGCATTTACGAAAGAAGAAAGACCATGCTCAGCCATTGTAGCAAGATAAAAATCAGATATAGTACTGGAACTCCACCTGCAGCATATGTTTCATTAGTGTTAAGATACAAATTATAACCCGGAATATATCTTCTTTTTCGCAGTTAAAAATCCCAATCTCACTTACAAATATCAGATCGGGTAAAAACACAAGCGCTTGCAGATTACACACTAGCAAATCAAAATTTTGCCGCAAACTCCGTATATTCTGATGTACAACAAGAAAAAAGTTGCCCTCATTTGAATTACAATAAAAAATGTCGTCATTTATATTTACTATTGTATTTGGGGTTGGGTTGTTGCTTAAAAGATTATCATTCATATTAAAGTCAGACATACTGAAATGTATTTAGCTAAAGTGAAAGACAATTAGTCTTTCAGCAATGAAACATATACTGGAGTCCCGCAGGGTTCTATGCTTTCACCAACTCTATTTTTACCCCACATCAATGACATTCCAGACGCAACGGAATTGCTATCATCCTCGCGGCAGATCTACTTGGCAACATTTTGACCATTTCAAAGTCATTTGATATTTCTCAAATTGGTGATACAGGGTGAGGTGTGGAATATTGTAGCGCTCCCCAAGTCGGATGCGATCAGAGAGAAAAAGATGCATTCTGGCCGAATTTTCACAACCTTATCAAAAACATCCCAAACGAAGAGCTTTTGTTTGTTGGCGGAGATTTGAACGCACATGCCGGGAAGACAAACGAAAACTATGAAGACTGCCATGGAGGACTGGGGTACTGTACCAGGAATTTTCCAGGTGAAACTAAGCACTAAGCATGTGCAAGTCATACGGTCTTATCGTGCTAAATACCATGTTCGTCAAACAAAGCCGGCAATTGATTACTTATAGTAGTGGTGAAATGAAACCCAGATTGACTACCATTAGCCAGTTTCATGAAGCCCCGGGTTAAAGATTGCAAAGTGATCTTGGGAGAGACGGTCACCCAGCAACACTGTCTCCTTCTAACAGAAATTTTTATGGAGACGGGGAAAGAAAACAAATAAGCAAACAAAGGTGGCTGAGAATGTCAATTGGAACAAGCTCGACAAAGGAAAAGGCAAAACTTTTATTACCAGCATGACAAATTACCTCTTCACCATCATCGATGAGGTCGGTGATGAGGAGCGCAGAGCACAAGATATAGGGGATTCCCTACAGCGATCTTGCTTGGAGAGAGCCAAGTCACTCCTTGGAACATCGAAAAGCCCCTGCCTACAAGGCAAAGAAATATGGCGGTGGACAGATGAAGATAAAGTAGTGATACGAGAAAAGAAAACGGCTTTCAAGGCTTGGTCAAAGTGCTCTTCTACTAATAGAGATGAAAAAGCTCGCCTTGAAGTGATATATAGATGTGGCAAAAGTCTCGCGAAGAAGTGCGCCCAATTTCAAGCAAAAAATATGGAAGGGTTCTATCGGGAAGAAATATCGTCTTCGACGTCTGATAGGAACCAAGCTATCCAGGAGCGTCGACAAAACAACTTGAATAAGTGCGCAACTATCTTCAAAATAGCCGCTCAAAGAAGAAGAAATGCTCAGGAGATTCGTTCCCCAAAGTTCATTAACAATGCTCAAGGCCAGCCTATTGTAGAAGACGACAAAATTCTCCACAGATGATGACAGTATTGTGAAAGACTCCTGAACGAACAGTTTTCCCGGGTATACTTCCAAGAGCCGCTCCTAATCATGACGAAATATCCAACATTACTGTCGAAGAAGTTAGGAATGCGGTCAAATACTCCAAAAAAAGAAAAGCGGTTGGGCCATACGAGGTACCCTCCGAGTTCTGGAGAAAGATTTGAGACATCAGATCCAGATGGCTCATGATTCTTATCTCCAAACTTATGAGCGGTGATCCAATGCCTAATCAGTGGAGGGGAAGTTATCTTCTTCGTTTGCACAAAGGAAAGGGCGAAAAGCTGATATCACACACCATGAAGATCGTTGAGCGGGTATTAAGTAGATGACCGACTGCGGAAAATAATAAGGCTATCTTATGACAAGTGCGGGTCTGTCTCGGATAAATCAACAATAGATGCAATCCAAAGTATAAGGATCATCGTGATTCCTTAAAGGACTTGCATATGGTGTTGGTTGATTTTGAAAAAGCCTTTGATAGACAACCAAGAGATCTATTATGGGTGACGCTAAGAAAACTAGGAGTTCCAGAAATCTACGTGCGCATGGTCATGGACATGTATGAGGGAGTGACGACAAGAGTAAGATGTCCCGCAGGAGTCACCGAAGAGTTCCCCTTCAAAGTGGGTGTACACCAGGGAAGCGTCCTCAGTCCTTTGCTATTTATTGCAGTCCTTGATTATTTGCTTAAAGGATAAGTGACGCACCCCAAAGTGCATCAGTTATTCTCTACTGACGATGGAGCTATCATAAATGAAGATCAAACGTCCCTGCTACGAGCAGTTGATGTATGGGTGGATGTTTTGGAGGGAAATGGGTACCGTATTAGTTCAAAAAAGACAGAGTATCTGTGCTGCCCGTTCTATTATCCACACCGGCCTATTCCAGATATTTACTTGAATGGAAAAGTGCTTCCCAAGTGCGAAAAGTTCAAGTATCTGGGATCTATGGCGGGAAAACTCCGCAATCTTCTGTGATCGAAAAATGTCCCCTAAGCTGAAAGGAAGGCTCTACACCGCAGTTGTATGTACGGCGCTTACATACGACTGCGGTTCACAATCCTGGACAACGCACAGAAAGTATGAAGGCAAAAAGGAAAAGACAGCAGGAAAAGAACCCATCACAAGCAAGATAGAGCACGACCGGCACAGTTGTTATTGTCATGTTCAAAAGAGAGATCCTTTGAACTCCGTCAAAAAGCTAATATCAACGTTCCTACACAATCGCGCCAAAAAGCAGACCCAAAAACGATTGGATCACACATCACGCAATTGATTAGCCTCAGTGATCCGAAACCGGGAAGTTTGCCGGTACTTTCTGAGATCAAACCGGCAAACCGCACAGGCAGACCAGTAGGGATGCAGTAAATTGGGAAAATTGTGATCCCTCTACTCCGGATCATAACCTCGCTGTAAGAAAAAGAAGAAGATAAACTTGGTCGAGTTCAATGCGTAGAAAACTAAATTTACCGCAGAAGAAAAAACTTGTATACTCTACCACAGCTTCAAATGAGCGACCAAATTATCCATCCTAAGGAATCCATGTATCTTCTTGGCATCACAGTCAACTCTGGTGTAACATGACCACATTCCAACATTGCAAATCCGACATCCGTGAAGTTGACTTTAAAGCTGCTTATCCTATACAAAGTAGAAGTTTAACCAGGATTTCAATATTGTTCTAATGTTTAGAGTTCGGCCTCAAAACATTCGCTTCATCTTCGTTCATCGAAAACTTGGAGCTGACCTATAGATTAGATAATGTCAAGGTAGATGTTTCGAAGACCTCAATGAATAATTCCTAGAAATGTGATTTTTCAGCTTTCTACTAGGCAAGCCACCAGGGCCCATTAATTAATTTAATGCGTCACAACACTCAGATGACATGATTTCCATTTTCAGCATCATGGAGCAAAACTGAATTCATTTGTATTTGTTTATCGGGTTTACACATGCAGTGTATATTTCAATAAGAAATGTTTTGCAAATTGATCCATGTTAGACTTAACCGACAGAAATTTAATTATTTATTATGTATAACATAATTTTATAAAGATCCCTTAATACGAGATATGTACCTTCAGAAACTATACTTTTGCAGAATCATGTGCAGTGTTTTTAATTAAATTTTCGAAAATAAACTACGAGTAGATTTCCAAGTGAGATTTAAGGTAGAAAAAAAAGGACAAGTACATCACACACGAATTTCTGACTAAGATGATTCTGGAACCAAACAAAAATCCATTTAGTTTTGTACTATTGTGTCGTCCCAAACAATATTCCCTAGAATGCAAATCCTAGAAAACATTTCGGCCCGAATTACGTTCTATCCGGGATGTAGAGTACAATTAGTATTCAACCAAAGATTGTGCTTCTTGGCAGTCTTTCAAAAAGTGTTGTGGATTGTTTCGAAACAGTTTCAAACACTCGCGAGACATAGTTTTTTTTTTTTATTTATTTCTTTATTCTCATTTCATTAACCTAATATTAAGTTGTTTTACAATTCTTACTTTGTACCTTAATGAAGAGAATAGTTAGTGACATTTTTATTCAATAAAAAAAAATGGAGAGAATATGTGTGCATGTATGTACGTTATGGTCCTTTGAAAAATTCAAAAATTTAAAAAGACAATAAGAATAGATGCAAAGAAATATATATTATAATTAAAGCATACAAAAATTCGTAAATTTAAAGTTAGATCAAGTATTGGATGGCAACGACTAACAAAGGTCTCGTGGGAGTAGCATCTCCCGATAGGTATTGGTTCGCTAAGTAACGAGAAAGAGCCACTGCAGCCGAAAACCTAGTAGCTCTGTTAGTAAGCCCTACTCCCACCTCCTCGTGGTGCCATCTGGGAATTTCTTCAGAAATTGCGAACGGGAGAGGACGAATGGCGAGTCTCCTGCGCCATATTACTGGATAAGTGTTGGTTGGTCTGTGGCCCAGCGAGCCTCAACCGTAAAAATAAAAATTGCTCCGAAACGGAAACACACGCCTCGGATACGGACGGATAATTTGATGATGACCTTTGGCTATCAAACACGGACAACGATCGGATTCTGGAACACTAAGACTCTCCTGGACTCATTCCAAGAAGGGCCTTATAACGCCAGATTCCTCCAAATGGAGCGCGAATTCGTACGGTATAAAATAGACATCTTAGGGCTGAGTGAGATAAGATGGTTCGATGCTGGGGAATATGTCTCGCCAACAAAAAGTACTGTTATGCTCTACTCTGGTAAACCAGCTGGAAGCGCACGGAGATCTGGAGTAGGACTGGGGCTAACTCCAGCAGCGGGTAAAACCCTCATATCTTGGAAACCTCACAGCAACCGGATATTGATGGCCAGATTCCAGAGTAGAGTAAGGAAAGTCACCATCATACAGTGCTATGCTCCGAATGATGACGCGACTGAGGATGAAAAGGACAATTTCTATAGCCAGTTAGGCGCCGTCTTCAATGGAACACCTAATGGGGACATCGTAATGATGATGGGTGATCTCAATGCCAAGGTAGGTAGCGACAACAACATACTTAAACACTTAATGGGAGTTCACGGTCTTGGAGACCGAAACGACAACGGTGAGCGGTTTTTGGACTTCTGCAATACCAACCGCCTAGTCATTGGAGGTACGCTGTTTAAGCATAACACCTGCCATAAAATCGGTTGGGTCTCGACTGATAGGCAAAGAACATCCAACCAGATCGATCACATTGCGATCAGTCGCCGCGTTAGAAATTGTCTCCTGGATGTCCGAAACAGACGTGGAGCTGATATCGGACAAGAACGAGATCACCATCTTATGCTAGCTCATATATGCCTTCGTACTGCTTCCGTCAACAACAACCAATCAAACTTGTTGAACATCACCAGATACCGATAGGCTTAAGGTCCCCTAAGTGCGCCAACAATTTTAGGGACCACCTTGCCTTAGAAGCAGAAGCAATCAGCAGCTTAATGCAGGAGAGCATGGATGATCACTGGACTGTTGTGAAAAATGTTTTTGCGAGCGGGGCACACACCTATGTCGGTAAAAGGCAGGCACATCATCGCACATGGCTTTCGGCAGACACCTGGAGACGGATCGATGAGCGTACAACAATAAAGGCTCGAATTGCAGCGGCCTCAGCAGTAGAGAGAACCGAGTTAGAAACCTAGTACCGTATGAAGAAGAAAGAAGTGCAGCGTAGTGTGAGACGTGACAAACGTCAATATATCGACACACTGGCTTCTAGGGCTGAAGAAGCAGCGAGCTGGTGCGATAGTAGGACTATTTACATCATCACCAAGGAGCTCATTGGTGGTCGAAACTCCAAACAGCACCCGGTGAAGAGTCTGGACGGTAACCTCCTGATTTCGGATGAGGATCAACTCAATAGATGGAGAGAACATTTTGCTTCAGTGCTAAATCACTTAGACGATGGCGATATGATCTCAAATTCGAATGAGTATTCCGAAGCAACAAATTTTCGAATACGCACGGCACCTCCCAGCAAAACAGAAATTATGGCAGCAATCACGTCCCTCAAGAAAAACAACGCGGTGGGTATTGATAGCATCCCTGCCGAACTGTTTGAAGCGGCGCCAAACTGCTGCATCCGCTAATACAGAGAGCTTGGGATAGCAAACAATTTCCACAGGAGTGGAAAAGGGGGATGATCATTAAGCTTCCGAGAAAGGGAAACTTGGTGGAATGCGGAAACTGGAGAGGTATATGTGTTCCTCCAGTTGTAGCCAAAATAATAGCAAAAATAATTCTGGACCGAATTAAAGAGCATTTAGATTCTACTCTCGACGTCGAACAGACAGGCTTTTGCGCTGAATCCTCCTGCATCGACCACATAAACACCTTACGGATCATAATCGAACAATGCGTTGAGTACAGGTCTCCGTTACATCTGTTGTTTATCGACTTCGAGAAGGCTTTCGACAGCTTGAATAGAGATGCTATTTGGCTGGCCCTGCGCAGGAGAGGTATCCCGGAAAAACTTATTGCTATTATCAAGGCTTCATACGAGGGCGGTAAATGTCACGTCTTACACAACGGTAAGGTGTCAGAGAAATTTGGTGTCCAAAGTGGAGTACGTCAAGAATGCATACTGTCACCACTATTGTTCTTGGTAGTTGCGATGTACTCCGTGCAGCATTAACGGAAGGAAACAATGGAATTCGTTGGACTATGACATCTTACCTTAAACACCTAGGCTACGCTGATGATGTTTGTCTACTTTCACATCGGATAATGGACCTTCATCTAATGGCCCATAATCTAGAAACTGAGGCAAACAAAGTGGGGCTCAAAATAAACACGGCCAAAACAAAAGCCTTCAGCACTTCCTACACTAACGCTCAACTTAACATTGCCGGACAGGAAGATGAAAAAGTTGACAGCTTTCTATATTTAGGAAGTATGGTCTCGGCTAACCGCGGTAGCACCCAACTGGACGTATGCAGTAGAATCGGGAAGGCTAAAGCTGCGTTCGGTATGCTATCGACAATCTGGAAAAGTAATGTTATCAGCTTAAGAACCAAGCTGCGACTGTTCCGCTCTAACGTAGAATCGGTACTGCTGTATGGACACCACTAACACACGCAGGCTGCAAGTCTTCGTAAATAAATGTTTAAGAATCATCCTGAGGATTTTTTGGCCGAACCGGATCTCCAAGAACAGCTTTATATGAGAACGGGCCAAAAATCTATAAACATTACTATACGAAGGAGAAAGTGGCAGTGGATTGGACACACCCTACGGCGCGAAGACAACTCCATTGCGAAATACGCCATGCAGTGGAATCCACTTACCGAAGCAGGCAGAATAGCGGGTCGCCCTAGGCAAACATGGCACAGAGTAGTTGAGGAGGAATCGAGCTCTCTAGGAATGAGTTGGAGGCAGCTCAAACGCGTTGCAGAAGTACGAACAAGAGGGCGCGCAGGCGTGGTTGACGTCCTATGCCCCGCGAGGGGTTAAAGGACCTAAGTAAGTAAGTAAGTAATAAAGCGTAACAAAATTTCAATATCATTGTGATTAAAAGCAAGAAGCTATGATTTTATTTTTTTTAAGAATACAGACACAGACGATTCGTATATTTTCGGGGATTAAATATTAAATAGCTTGCAGGAAGCAATCGAATAAAAGTTCCTGAAGGTTGAAGTGTGAAAAGGAGAAATACTGACGACGGTACCAGTGTTGCTGCATAGATTATGGGTGTCAGATATAGGGCTCTGAAATAGCCAGCCACCTCTTATGAAGAATATTTTAAGGACTTTAAAAAAGTATAAATGTCTTACAGGCAAAATTTTCATTCTTCTAAATAATTCTATGGAGTGGGTTAAGAGAGCCGATTTACATACTTTTCTTATTGCACACTTTTGTAAGACAGTCAGCTGTTTATTAAGGTATGTACCCATGAACTTATTCCATACTGCAGTCTGGAGTGAAAAATCCCAAAGTCAATTTTTTTTGGGTCTTTGCAGAGCAGTATTTCCTAAGACGGTAGATAATACGTAGAGCAGTATTGCAGATACTTTTTCAAAATTGAAATGTGTTCGCAACAACTCTAATTGCGGTCAATAATTACACCTAAGTATTTATAGTGCTCAACTAATTCTATTTTGAAGCAATTCGAATTGCAGCGAATATTTTCTTCATATAGGACATTGGGGCTTTCCACATCACATACACAGTATAGCAAGCTATGTCTTCAACAATCAGATGCATGAAATGTAATGTCGAAGTCTGGGGATTCTTTCCCTGTAAGACTGAAGTACATTACTTTAGTCTTATTGCTTACAACTAACTTGTGTCTTAGCAAGTGGATATGGTGAATAATGTCAGCAACTAAATTTAAGAGGTTTGTTAATCCATATGGAAATGCAAAGTCGTCGGCAGAAGCCTTTACATTACCAATAAATAGAAGTTTACATAGATTAGAAACAAGATGTGACCAAGGACGGTTCCTTGGGGTATACCTAGCTTGATTGTCTTCGAACTAGTTAAACTATTCCCGATTTTTACTATGTGTATTCTGTTCTTCAGGTAAGAAGCAAACCAATCTAAGATAAAATCGCGAAAACCCACACGATGCAATTTGTCCAAGAGAATGGTGTGGTCAACCATGTTTGTAATATCTACAAAGAGTCCGGCGCAACCAAGATGGTTGCGCTTGATGTTTCAAAGGCATTCGACAGAGTTTGGCATCAGGCTCTTCTGTCGAAAATGCGTGCATATGGTATCGATGAGTCTCTTCTTCAATGGATTAGAAATTACCTTTCGGGGCGTTCAATACAAGTTGATTTGGACGGCTTCAAGTCTGCAATTCACCAAATAAATGCTGGTGTTCCCCAAGGCTCTGTTTTGTCTCCGAATCTCTTTCTTATTTTTATGAATGATCTCTTGTCTGCAACTTCTAATCCAATTCATTCTTTCGCTGATGACAGTACTCTCAGTTTTTCATATTCGTTCCCTAACTCACGTCCTTGCTCTTCGTCCGTAGAAGGGGAATGGCAACGTATGTTAAACACATTAAATTCCGACCTGGACAACATAATTAAATGGGGTTCAACCAACAGAGTGGAATTTAATGCTTTCAAAAACACAATGCTGTCTTCTGTCTCTCAAGCGAAACCAAAACCCTCAACCATTATCCATGGATGGTACTTGCATCATTGAAACCGAAAGACTTGCCATTCTCGGTATGCGTATTAATTACCATCTTAATTAATTACCATGGAACGATCACATATTCGAGGTCGCCAAAAATGCTGTAAAAGGATTCCTTAAACGGTGCAAGGAATATTTTACCCCGTCTGATCTGGCCTCAATTTATAAGGCATTCATCCGCCCTAAGCTGGAATATAACGCCCATATCTGGTCGGGTGCACCCAAGACCATTCTGCACATTCTTGATAGGGTACAAAATCGCCCGTTAAAATTTATAGGTGATAGAGACATTGTGAATTCCATTCATTCACTAGAATCGTTTTTTTTAATAAAAAATGCTCCAGCAAAATAGCCAGTTGCATTCCTCCCCTTCAAAATTTCACCCGCAATACGCGACATGCTTCGAATGCACATCAGTTTTCCCTAAAGCCAAACTTTGGTCGTACTGTCAAATGTAGGGATTCATTTATAAGCTGAACAACACGAATGTGGAATGATCTACCAGGCTCTGTATTTCCCCATCACTACAACCTTCAAAGCCAACGTGCATAGGCTCCTCTTCCCCTTTTTCCCCGACGCCCGTGCCCTGAAACAGTTTAAGGATATTCATATCCCATTCGGCGAGCGAATTATATATAAAAAAAGAAAAAAAGGTTTTCTCTAAACCCAGACTGCCTTTCGCTAAAGAAATTTATACCATTAAGATATTTCAGAACTCTGCTTTTGACAGTTTTCTCAAATATTTGCGATATTGTAGAAAGTGAGGAAATCGGTCTGGATTTTTTTTTTCTTTTTTGTTGCCTTTTTAAAGATAAGAATTATGTTGGCGCATTTTAACAAATCTGGAAAATTTCCCGAAAAGATACTCACATTAAAAATATGAGCCAAATTATCAACGACATTAAGGGCAGTTTGTTTATTGTTTTTAACAGTTCAAATCCTGTAATGGGTTCAAAGAAGAAGGTGTTCCTTACAAGAGTGCGGTCCCCAAGACCAGATGTAGAGCTACAGTTGCAGAGGTGTGGAAGGTCTGTACGGAAAGATATTTGTTCCACTTAGGTAAAGTAGTCATTAAACTCGTTAGCAACTGCTGCGAGATCTGTGATGTCAACATTCCCATTTTTAAGAACGATTAGTAATACTGTTTACAACCTCTCATTCTTTTTTTAAGATTTCCTTGTGAATTTCTTATTCTACTCTGATAGTAACTATCACGACAGACTTTAATCTCGTTATTAATTTTTTACCACATGTGATTGTAACAACTTTTCAACACAGAATTCAATGGGTGTTTGCAACATTTATTACGTAGTTTGTTTTTCAGTTTTTTTTTTTTTTTTTTGAGAAGCGATATATTCATCCAGGGCTTAAGTTCAATTTCTGATTTTCTTTGGTCGATGGAAAAGCTAGAGATATTAATGTGATTAGTTAGAGCTTTTAAGAATAGTTCATACGACTGAGAAGCATTTCTAATGGTATGGATTTCTTCCCAACTTCCACGCAGCAGCTTATCATTCAGTTGTATGTAGTTGATTTTAGTTACCTTAAGAGGAGCGGTATCTACAGACTTTTTCTTGTTTAAGATATTTAATATACCTGTTAAACAGTGATCAATTATTTGCTAAATTGATCAAATTCATGATCGAGTCAAGTATTAGAAATCGGTCTTGTAGGTTCATTAATAAACGATGTTAATCCATGCTCTGCCATTAAGAATCCATATGTGTCAACTGATGGGTTACAACTAAAAATGTCCAAATTAACGTCGCCAAGAATAGTAAGATTGAACGCTTTTTCATTGCTCAAAAAAGCTGTAAATTCTTTTAAAAACAATTGTAAAGGCACAAACTGAATGTTAAATGACACACAAATAATGTTAAAATTTTCCATGTAAATGTCGCAGGAGATTTTGATGATATCAGCACTATTCAAACTATAAGAGTTAACCTTACAATCATCGTCACACAAATACGAATTGCGCACTCCTCCCGGAGAATACGAATCATTGGCGCTTTGGAGCTCATTTTACAGAAAGATTGGAGAACCCAAGTTAATTTTGAGTGATGTTTTGTTTTACGAGATAACGACGATCTTAGCTATCTCCCTTATCTTCAATGTACCGTCATCTTCAACGATCTCTCGTTCACGTTTGAATATGGCTCCCCATGCTTTAACTATTGTTTTCGATGGGGTAGATTCCCCTAGACTTTTGCTTAAACAGGTACATGGTGTTTTTTGGGAATGCGACCGATTTAATATTAAAATTATTTAAAAAACAAACACATAAATCTTTGGGTTTTGTTATAACTATATTATGTATTCAATGTCATTAATGACGAAACATAATGTCGGTCAAATAGCAACCTCTAGCACTGGCAAAGCGCGTGCCCTTTCAATCATATTCTGTATCATGTCATCCGGAATATCCGCAATTGCGTTGCGGTCCTTCAAATAATCCCAGAGTAACAAGTCGGGGGCGAGGAAATGAGTGTTTCACAATTTTCGTTTTTAATCTGGCTGTATGGCATGTGACACTGTCTTATTGAAAACACATGTTTCGGAGACGAAGACGAACTTCAGGCAAAAATTTTTTTTCAATAAAAAAAAAAAAAGAAAAAAAAAGTGGTCCAATTATCCCACCAGGACAAATCGCACACCGAAGGTCGTTCATGAATTGCTCGTGGGCGATTCTGTTTGTTTACAGCTCCACTCAAGTCAAAATGCGCCTCGTCACTCATAATCAATTTTTGAAGAAATTCAGCGTCATCTCAATTCAACTGGTGAAGCTTTGCATCCTCGCATCCCCGGTGGTAGTTTTCTTGAAGTTCTTGAGTCACTTGAATTTTATATCTAAAATAATGCAGGTTGCGATGCAATTTTATACATAGACATTGGAGCAATCCCAATTTGTTGTGTACGACGACGAATCGAAGTTTCCGGACTTTCACTCACATTATCCCCCACTGCATCAATGTTTTGTTGTATACGCGCTGTACGACGTGGTTCAGGCTTCGGCAAATCACCTACTGTGTAAAGATGCTCGTGTGAATAATTTTTTGAATATTGCCCTTTACAGGCACTCCCCGTCGACCAAAAAATCACGTAATTTACGCTGTGTTGAAATAATTGATGAACCATTTTGATAAAATGTTTTAATCACTAAAACACGTTGTTGTAGCGTTCGTTCTTCATGACGAAATGGCATTAACAGCTGAACACTACTGCCAACTTTCACATAATAAAACCACCTCTATGAGAAATGGCGCAAATTTCAAATCGGCGGCAGTCACAAAAAACACCATGTATATTTTACAGTACCCCGATGATCGGTTTTTTTGATTTCTTAAAAATTACTTTACTTTGCCTCACTTAAGCACGTGAATGAACAGAATTAAATGTAACACATTGATGATACTTCATAGGTTTACGCTTAGAATGTTGTGAAATAAAAGGGAGGAAGTACCAATTTAGAATTAAAAATTTGTCTATGGTGAGCCGCGAAATTTTCAATTCACCTTATACTTAATTTCGAAGGCACTCCAAGAACATCTCACTTGCTTTTAGTTGGGTGTCGCTGGTAGCTAATGTAAATTCAAAGTACGAGTATGTGCAGTGGTGGCCATAAAATTAAGGGCAGTGAAGATGATTTTTTCTTTAAAAAGTAAATGCAATTATGTTCGTTAACAAAAACGGAGTTACTTAAAGGAAGAAAAAGCATAGACTAATGTTTTTCTCAACATTGTGGACTGAAAATATTAAAATTTCCTTACTTTCGCTTGGCCACATAATTAAGGACACCTTAGTTTTCTTTAATTTATAAAAAAAAAATCCTTTAATAATTCACTTCACTTTTCATTCCATCCCATTTTTACTTAGACGCAGCCTTGTATTTCGTTGGAAGGTTTGCAACTTAGTGTGTTGCGAGCCGCGGTTTTCTTACGTTGCGGAATAGTTCTTCAGTATTCTTATGCTTTTTCCTCTCCAAAGGCTTTTTAATCCTGTTCAGAGGTTTGTGATGAGAAGTCAGTGCAGGTGGATCCAAAACATTTCTATATTTCGTAGAAAATCACTGTTTCACACTCCTAGCGGTGTGTTTTGTATTACTGCCTTTCATATACATAAATTGATCCAGCATATCTGCACTTGCAAACGGCTTCATTGTGTTGATCAAGTCGTGATATACGTATTGAATCAAACGTTCATTAACACGACAAATCGGACCAATACCAAACAACGATATCACGACCTAAACTATTGTATTGGGTGACCAGATAGCAATGATTTCCAATTGTTATGTTTCAGCAGCTGTCAAAGTTAATGACATAAAGCTGTCAAAATATTCAATAAGGTTTGCCATTTCATAATGCATCGTTTGACACTTCCCGAACCTGTGAAAATTATTAAAAAATATTATCGAATTTCCGGCTCAGTTGCAAATACGCAATGTGAATTTCACCGTGAGGTCGGTCGTCTTCATGGCTTCAGTGCGCAGGTAATTCATCGCACCGTGAAAAAGCTTGAGCATGAGTATACTCTTCGGGAGCTTAAGCCACCAACCAGAAAGAGATCGGTGCGAAGTGTAGAAAACATAGCCGCCGTAACGAAAAGTATCGCAAAACACCCAGAAATGTTGATTAGGCGCCGATCAGCTCAATTGGGCATCGCCAGAGAGTCAACCAAGTTTATTTTGCGGTTGGATTTGAGCCTACATCCGTACAAGATTGTGCTGACGCGAGAATTGAAGCCGAACGACCATATGCAATGCCGTGAGTTCGCTAATTAGGCGCTGGAAATGTTAGCCGGAGATCCGGATTTTGGCCAAAAAATTATCTTCTCGGACGAGGCCAATGTTTGGCTCAGCGGCTATGTCAACAAGCAAAATTGCCGTTATTGGAGCGACCATAATCCACAAGTTTTCGACCAAGCATCAATGCATCCTCAAAGATTTACTGTTTGGTGCGGTTTAGGGCATGGCGGCATCATCGGACCTTATTTCTTTCGAAATGGGGAAGGAGACACCGTCACCGTCAATGGTCCTCGGTATAGAGCGGTGTTAACCGACCAGAGGTCGACAACATCGATATATCCAAGCTGTGGTCCAACAAGACAGCGCTACATGCCATACAAGCGACTCTCGAAGGTGAAAGTGAAGGAGAAATTTGGCGAATGGGTCATCTCACGGCGACCGTTCTTTAATTGGCCGCCGCGATCATGCGACTTGACACAACTCGATTATTTTCTCTGGGGCTACATCAAGTCCTTAGTCTACGCTAACAAGGCAATCACTTTGGACGAGGTCGTGGCCAATATTCGAGACGCTATTGCCGGAATAACGCAGCACATATCAGACCGAGTCATCAAAAATTGGACCGACCGCTTGAAGCACTGCCAGCGAAGCCGAGGTAGCCATTTAAATTATATGCTATTCCATACATAATGACATGAATGTAGCTGACATGAATGTAACTGACACAGTTGTTGTTTTATTTAAATTTCTATATTATTACTTCGATAGGAAGTATATTATTATATTTCGATAGGAAATATCGTTCTTATTGATCACCGTATATTTCCTCCAAATTTTTTTCTGTCAGGTACTTAAAAACATTAATTCTGGGCAATTGTATAACTCTATTTACGATCTATGTTTAAATTATATAAAATATCTATTCTTATCATAATTTTATAAAAAAGGAAGTAGGATTAAAGCACTGTACATTTTTGAGATTTAATTCAATCGTTAGAGTCACAGAGTGTCTTTTTCTGGGCAGATACAAACATCGTTTGAAAAGATTAGAGCCAGTTTTATATTTCAGCATAATTTGCTTTAAATTTGATACAATTTTTTGCAGAGATATTCAAACCTGTCCAAATAGTAGTTGGCGCCTTGCACCGCAAAAAAAATTGTGTGCTCCAAGCCAAACTGTGAACTTAGGAAGTAGAAAAAAGTCATAGGTGGTCTACCAGTTGAAACCACAATTCATGAATAATGGCCATTCCGACCACTGAAGTGTAAGAATCCTTTTTTGTCCAAAAATGAACAAACGCGCAAACAATTTTCTGAAGCTCATTTCTTCATGTAAAATTGATTCAACGGTTATCCAGTATTACGAGTATATGCTGAACTTCCTCGAGGTCATCGGTGGTAGTCCCAATTGTTGGCCATCTCCAATCAAGCTGGTACAAGCACGTTTAGATTCAGCTGCCCACCGTTTTATGGTGGCGAAGAGTCCCTGTGATGGAGAAGAGTCCCCATAAACAGTGCCGAACTCGGCTTTAATTTTCGCAGACGTATTGTCTTTTAAATGCAAGAATTTAATTACGTCACGGTATTCGATTTGGTCTTTTATTTTTATAAAAATACTGACATAGACTGATACAAACGACTGTGTTGTGAGTGAATTGTAATTGTATAATTGTAGTACTAGAATAATTTTGATAAGTAATGCCATCTTCAGGTTGCGGTTCAAAACTTTTCGAAAGTTTCCCATTATAGAAAACAAATACCAACTTTTTATATGCGAAATGATCTAAGGACCGCTCCTAGTGTATCCAGTTGTCAACCCAGCGGACACCTTACAGAATACATAAATTCACCAACACAGTTAGGGGAATACAAAAGGGGTTGTTGGTTGTTTTAAAATAGAAAAATAAAGGATTAATCCTCGCAAGTCAGTAAATATCATATATTTACAACCCAATTATTTTGAAAGCCATATTTCGATTCACATGGCATTTCAAAAATGTCAAACAATAACAGGGAAAACTGAAAAGTTTATGGTACGAGTATTTATGGTATAGTTCTTGAAATTGTTTCTACAAAATATTACGAGTAACTATTATTTTTTTTTTTTTAATAATCACCAACCAAATACTTGTTTTTAATTGAAAAAGGTAACAAATGAAGTGACGCATAAAATGTCTATTAAAAATTCGAAAATATTCAGTTGGCAGCATAAAAATTCAATTCATATGTAGGAGGTATGTAGGAGGTATGTAGGAGGTGTTTCAGGGTTTCATCACTAACATGATAAAAATTATTTTCACCACTGGGTTGCACGTTTCTATGTACATACCTACTTGCTCCAAACGTGCTGACCTTTCGTAAATTGTTCGGATTTCAAATTTATGTAAAATTTAAATAGAAAATAAAGTTGCTTTTTTTTTTTGTTAAAATGCGTTAAAAAGCTTTGCGTTTTTTGTTAACCAAATAATCAAATTTGTAACGAAAAACTGAGCATATTTGAGGTTAAATTTGAGGTTGCTGCACAGGCCACTGTGTAAAATTCGGGTTTTATACTTTCCATCACTTGTCATGTGATAATTCTTGAAAGACTTTAGATAGAAGTCTAGTGTTCATCATTTTCGAAAGATATTTTACAAGAAAAAAATTGCTCCAAAGTTGTTTTTGTTTCGAAGTTGCAGTTCATACTATCTGACAATTCTATAGAATTGTTGTTTAAAATGTTTCTACCTGCGAAGATAAAAAAGGTGCCTAGAGGTCTTTGTATGTTAAAAAAAAAGCCCAACCAAGACCGCGTAAGGCGAAGCGCATGAACCTGCGCTGCACTGCCTCAATTCTCATGATATGGGCAGCATAATGTGGCGACCGTACTTTGCTGGCATACTCGAGGAGGGGTCTGACGAAGGTAATATAGAGGGATTTAGTTACATATGGGTCAGAAAACTCCTTTGACCAGCGTTTCATAAAGCCAAGTGCTGAGTTAGCTCTATTAATGCTACTGCCGATGTGTGAAAGAAAGTTGAGTTCACTATCACAGATGACACTCAAGTCGCGTACTGATGTGACTAAGGGTACAGGCTCGCCGCGAATAAAGTAGATCCTAGGAGGTGGTGGCAGACGTTTGCGGGAGTAGATAATGAAATGACATTTATCGACATTAAGCTCTAAGAAATTTTTGTTACACCAGATGGAGAAACTATTAAGGTCATCCTGTAGAAGGCGAGAATCAGCGGGAGATGAAATACGTCGAAAGATTTTCATATCATCAGCGTACACCAGAAGGTTAGAGTTCTGAATGATATGAAAATCGTTTATCCTAAGGATAAAGATCAGAGGTCTAAGATGGCTACCTTGAGGAACTCCCAAAGTTGCTATAATGGGGTCCGATATTGACGATCTAACACGGACTTTGTATTGGCAATCCACTAGGTATGATTTGATCCATGATATGAACCGCGGTTGGAAACCAAGGACTTCTAATTTGAAGAGAATGAGTTGGTGAGAAATTTTGTCGAAGGCCTTACTAAAATCAGTGGCTACAACATCAACTTCATTGCCATCTTCCAAAGCGTTCAGTGTACCGGACACGAATTCGGTTAAGTTGGTAGTTGTTGACCTACCTTTAAGAAATCCGTGTTTCTTTGTGGAGAAGATTGGCTTACAGTGAAAGAACATCGCATCATACACAATGCCCTCGAAGAGTTTAGGTATACATGAGAGCTTAGCAATAGGCCGATAATTAGAAATTTCACTTCTGCAACCTTTTTTGTAGATAGGTGTAATATAAGCGTCCTTCCATGATTGAGGAAAAACGCCTTGGGAGATTGAGAGTTGGAGAAGGGCAGTGAGGTGTTGTGTCAAATGATAGCAGTCGTCTTTAAGTTGATTAATCTTATTAACAAGCATTGACGGTGTTATATCCACAGAAACGAGAGAGGTTTGAGCAAAGTTGTTCAAGAAGCGGAAACAATCAGGGTCAGGTTCGAGTATGTGGTCAGCGAATGACAGGCTGAAGAAGTGAGGGAATAAGTTGGCAATTATTTTAGGATCTGCTGAGAAAGAATCCGAAAAGTTGAAGTTGAATGTTGAAAGATAGCCGTCAGATTTACGTTTGACATTAATAAATTGAAAAAAGCGCTTGGGGTCAGAAATCAGGCCGGATTGAATACGGACGAGGTATTCGAGATAAAGCCTTTCGCAGAGCTCAGAGAAATGGGTGTATGCGCGAAAGTACTCAAAAAAGTCGGAGTCAGATTTGGATTTAAGATAAGATTGCCACAAATTGTTTCTTTTGTTGCGAAGTGAGCGTAACTCCTTGTTATACCAAGGTGGAGAAGACGTGCAATTTTTATTATGAAGGCATGGTACCGATTGGACAAAACAGGCAAAGATATCGGAGTAGAAGATCGAGAGGGCATTGTCGATGGGTAAGTGTGTAAAGACGGGACTAATGTTAAGCAGTAAGCTATTGAGTTTGTGGAAATCAGCTTTACGGAAATTAAAGCAATAAGAATGTTCCGAAACTGGGTTAGAATTAGCGTTGTAAGAAAAGGTTAGAAATAGGGGGATGAAAGCGGTCTAAAGTCGAGAGAAGATGATTGCTCTCAGAGACCGTGGAATTATAGGCGTCGGAAGAGAAAATTAGGTCAAGTTGCCTATTCAAGTTATATCGAATGCCACTTACTTGGAAAAGTCCAGAGTTAGAGAGACAATCGGTTAGTAAGATTTCCTTTTCAGATGTGGCCCCAGGGATGCAATGGGACTCGTCATCAGATTGGGACCATAGAAGATGGGAAGATTAAAGTCCCCTAAAATAAAGGCATCATCGCATGGATCCATGGAATCAATCAAAGAGTCAACGGCATCAATGGCAAGCTGGTATGACCCAATTGTTTCGGATGGGTGTATGTAACAACACATTATGTAAAGATAGCGCTTAGATAGGGAAATCTAAAATCTAAAATAGAAAATGGCGTCATGGGGATTGTGTATTGCCAGCAGAGCGCCACGGCCGGATAAAGAGCCATTTGTTACAAGTCCATCAGTGCGGAAAGTGTTGAAAGCAGCATAGAAAAGTTCGCTGTTGTTGAATTGGGGGTTAGATTTGTTTCCCTCAAAGCAAAAATGTCGTAGGGGAGTTTTTGGGAGTTCAGAAATACGTCGCGGGTTTTGGTACACAATCCTCTAACATTTCGATAGTAAAAAGATAGGTATTTAGGAGCAATTTTAGGGTTGTATGGGTGAGACAAGAATGAGTCGGAGCAGTGACTTATTTGTTTAAGTCGGCACGGCTTCTTTGAAGGTGGGAAGTTCTTTTAGAGCTTAGGTAGGCGGCAAATGAGGACAGGTCTTCAGAAACCCTTTGAGGTGAAATATTAAAAGCGTCTTGGTAGTTATTGAAAATTCACAGTAACGTAGGCCGGTCAGTAGAAAGACCTTCTTGGTGAATGGCTACAGAGTCTGGTTTGTTGTGGAGGTAAGCAAGGAAGAGTCAGACATTATTGTAGATTCTATGGTCCCTTAATCGAGATAAAGTGTAGCGACTATCAATTGAATCAGCGGAATTCATAGTAAGTTTAACGACAGGAGGGAGGAGAGGGTCGAGAAAGGGGGAGAAGAATTGGCCACAGGGTTAGGGTTGAAGGTTTTATTAGCAGTTTGAGTCCGAGAGATCAAAGGACACGTGGTTGAGGTTAGACTTGTTTTCTGAGTGAGTGGCAGCAGATGTTTCGGGTGGAGATGGCAGGAGAGACGCAGAAGAGTTGGCACACGAGAGGTCTAAGGACAAACACGATCGCGTGAAATTGGGATATTTAGGAACATATATTATTTGAACACCATTAAGATAAGGAAGTAATCCATCTTTAAATTGCCAATTAGAGTGCGGCCCGCGAGAATTATTACCGGTAGAAAGAGAGTGAGGCAGAGATGACGGATTAGGCATAGAACTAACGGAAGGTTTGTTAGAGCTAGGGTTTTTATCTCGCTTAGAGTTAGGTTTAGAATTATGAGCGTAAGGCTTAGAGTTAGGCTTAGACTTATGGTTAGGGTTCTGCTTTTTGTTACCCTTGTTAATCCAATTGGCCATGGTCATCTTCCCCCAAGTGATGGTAACGTCAAGGGAGTTCCAGAACAACCAAATGTATTTCGATGGAATGTTGAACGTAGCAACTAGACTTTCTGGAATTAGATGGAGAAATCTTCTGGCAGTTGGCTATGGTGATTGCAAACTTCTGGTAAAAAAAGTTCCGTATCCAGGTAGCATCGGCATGTTGAGGAGTGCCTTTGAGGGTAAATGTAGTGTACTCAGCGTTTTCCGTCTTGTTGCCCTTACTTAGTTTTTAAAGCCTCTCTCCATTCAGGGAGAGTCCATGAAGTTCCGAATCGATTAATACAAGGTTGTGAAGCATCAGCTTGTTTGGTAAGTGAGGCAGTGGAAGGATTAGCAGTCGAGGATACAGACACTAGAGACGGAGGCGATAGAGCTCTTGGAGATAGATGGATTGTTTTGCGAATTTCACCAAGTATTGATGTATTGTACGGGCAGCTTGATTGTGGTTGGATATGATCCAGAATGTCATCGGTTATGTTGGAAGCCATCCTAATATCATCGATTTTTCATGTTTATTCATTAAAATTGGATCTAGTGGAGGTAAGAGAAAATGGGTGATCACGAGAAGGCAATCATTTGGCATATGTACCCTATCCTACAGGGTACATTTATTTGGATATATAAAGGGTGTTTTTTAAGTTTCCAATAGGGATAACTGTCAAACTAGCTGTCATGTTTTTAAGTCAATGTTTTGTGCTTTCAGTAAAGTTTGACAATTCATCATGGATAGATTTACACCGCAACAACGCTACCAAATCGTCGAATATTATTTCCGAAATCAGTGTTCAGTTACACAAACTTATCAAGCACTTCATGCTGTTAGGATACATACCTGTAGGGCACCAGTTCGGATCTCAAATTTCTTTGACAGCACTTATGCACTACGTCAGATTTCGCATCTACCAAGCTTGCCTTGATACCAGACACTTGTTTGTGCTAAGTGCCCTTTCTGCGTAAGTCCCACTATACTTATATTCTCTGCTTACACTTCCGCACACCTTCTCGCAGTCAGTAAAAAGAAAGTACAGCGATGTATATTTGACGCTTTTTGATAAATGGTCCATAAGGTATTAAGTGTGTTCACATCGCCACTGGTTTACTCAATTTCGGTGCGGTCGTTCAAGCACAAGTGACGCCGAACGTTCTGGTCGCAAAATTGAGGTCACCACACCAGAAATGGTCGACAAAATCCATGGTTTGATAATGGACGATAGGCGAGTGAAAGTGCGCGAGCTTGAAGAGGCCACAGGCTTAACACATGGCTCAGTGATTTCGATTTTACATAAATATTTGGACATGAAAAAGCTTTCCGCAAAATGGGTGCCGCGTTTGCTCACAATCGACATCAAAAGCATTCGTTTGACAAGTTGAAAGGTGTCTTTGGCGATGTTCCAGAAAAATTCGGCTGAGTTTTTGCGACGTTTTGTAACCGTGGATGAAACCTGGATTCACCAC
This sequence comes from Pocota personata, assembly GCA_963082735.1. Classification (NCBI taxonomy): domain Eukaryota; kingdom Metazoa; phylum Arthropoda; class Insecta; order Diptera; family Syrphidae; genus Pocota; species Pocota personata. The sequence goes on along the minus strand of OY720429.1, from coordinate 39,968,797 downwards.
AACACACCAGAAACCAAGGAACAGTCAAAACAATGGACTTCTCCTGGTGAATCGAAGCCGAAGAAGGCCAAGGCGTGTTTTTCAGCAAACAAGGTCATGGCCTTGAAAAGGGTAAAACGATCACCGGCGCATATTACGCAGAGCTGCTGGATAGATTCCAAGCCGATTTGAAGCAAAAATGGCCGCATTTGGCGAAGAAAAAGTTCTTTTCAGCAGGACAACAACGCACCGGCGCACAAATCCGCAGTCGCAATGGCAAAATTGCATGAGTTAGGCTACGTACTCCTCCCTCATCCAGCATATTTCCCAGATTTAGCCCCCTGCGACTATTTCTTGTTTCCAAACATAAAGAAATGGCTCGGAGGTAAGAGATTTGGGTCGAATGAAGAGGTCATCGCTGAAACAAACACTTATTTTGAGGGGCTCGAGAAATCGTATTATTTGGAGGGCATCAAAACGTTGGATGAAGTGTATAGAGCTAAAAGGAGACTATGTTTAAAAATAAAATGTTTTTATACCGAAAAGGGTGTTCCTTATTTCATTTTTCAGGAACTTATTGACCCACCCTCGTAAAGGCATAGAGGATACGCTCTGTCGACAGGTATTTGATTCAGATAGTCCCATCCTATCAGTTCCTATTGGTGTAATGAAAGAGAAAATAAATCTTAGGACCAGTGAACGAACAAACACTGCTTGGTTATCAAGAGGTGATTGTGTTATATCCCGCAGCCTATGGCTACAATTAAATGTGCTGATCTGAATGTGCTATTCGTCGTGTTGTGGATGGACTTCGCACTAATTTAACGCTATATGGCATAAGACCAACAACAAGAATGATAACAGTGCGTGATGTTCCGCAATTGAGGCCATTGTTAATGAAGATTCGAATTTGTCAGTTCGCAGGCATGCATAGGAGCTTGGGCTTTGTTCGTCCTCAACTTGAAAAATTTTGCGAAACGATCTTGGATCCTAATCGATGTAAATCATATATGGTTGCAGCAGGATGCGGCTACTTTTCATAATGCGACCAATACCATCGATTTATTGAAATCAAAGTTTAGTGAGAGAGTGATTTCAAGATCGGGTCTGTAAATTTGTCGCGGTACGTTAAATCACTTATTTATTTCGATAAACCATCAACGATTGAAGCTTTCGAAGACAATTTACTGTGAGTTATTGCGGATATATGTACGTCTTCAGATCCTCGAAAAAGTGGACAAAAATTGGACCGATAGGATACGCTTTATAATTGCCAGTCGCTGTGCTCATATGCACGAAATCATATTTAAATGTTAAATGATAAAAAATGATCTATGAAATAAAATCATTTTTTTAGATCCAAAGCGAATGTTGTGTATTTTCCGGACCCTCTTACTTATAGTTTGTAACAGAGAAATAAATTCGATAGACCCCCAAAGCATATATATTTGTCATCAGCATCACATGTCTAGCCATGTCCGTCCGTATGTCATCAGTTTTTGGGCCTTATATTTTGAGCTAGGAACACGAAATTTAATACATATATTGGATTTTAAGAACCCGAAGCAGTACAAGTGTAAACATTTTTGAAGTCTACCCACAAACACGCGCACTTTTTAACAAACTTAGTTTTTCTCAATATTTTTGCTAGAAACTAAAAAATATTGGCTAGGAAAATATGTAGACGCTGACCTTCTCTACAATCTGTCCAAACATTCTACATGGCTGCCCACACTTTCTGGGAGCTTCTAAAAAGAAGTCAAGTCTTATTGTGAATATCTCAGCAGAATCCATGAAATTCGGTTAGAAATTCTTGAAGCCACGCGCGTTCTGTATATCTTCTGAATAGAGAGGTATCGTTGGATGTGTTCTTAAAATTTCGTAACGCCACGCCCACTTTATTAGGGGTATTATGAAGAAGTATATTTTTATGAAGCAGTTAATCAATTAAGCAGCGTTACGAGTATGCGTATTTTTCGACAGAAACTTGGTATGCATATGTGTACATTTGATCAAAATTGTAGCCGTTTCCAAGCAATTTGGATTTTTTCGAAATCATCCTTTTATAAAGTACCGTTAATCTTGAGGTTAGAATGCAAATTTTGATTTCTCATCGAACTGTGACCTTAACAACTGTCCAGCTGTTTGGGCTGCAGTCGGACAAACATACAGCCATACATTCGTAATGCAGGTATTACGTCTAGGCTGGGAACAGAAAAACATCGACTTCCAGTATATTGGTGGACCCCAGAAATCGCGGACCCAGAGCGATATGTTACTGGGCGCGAAGAATTAACCAGCGATCTCGGACTCGGTATGCCGATGAACAGCAACTGTAACGCAAATGTAACGCATATCGAGAAGCAAGAACTTGGTTTAAAAAAAGCGATTAAGTGTAGCAAGCGACTTTGTTTTAAGGATGTTTGTGAACAACTAAATAACGACATCTGGGGTAAAGCATACAAAATTGTATCAATGAGGCTAAATGGCCCCCGTTTGCATTCGACAACGTTTCCGATGCTAGTACAATAAATAGTTGAGACCCTATTTCATCGCCAGGAACGTAAGGAGTTGGCTAATCAAAGCGTTCACGACAGTATATCCATATCTATGATAACACGCGTAGAATTATTCGAGGCACGTAAGAAACTACGCGATAAAAAGCCTACGGGACTGGACGGTTCCACGATAGATGCAATAAGCGGGATAATAACGAGAGCCCGAACCGATATAAAAGGTGGGCGCTAGATAGGCGGCATCAGAAAATATTGCACCATTATAATCTTGGACGTGAAAACCGTCTTCATCTAATTATCTCTGCAAAATAATAGCGAGCTATTTTGCGAACAGAGTCCTCCTCTACTATTCTGACGAGGGTATTAAGACGCGCGAAAAAACGGACGGCGTCCCACAAGGCTCGGTCCTTAGTCCCCTGCTGTGGAACATTATGACGAAATTATGTACCTACCGATTTCAAGAGAAGCGTCAATCGCGGTGGTGGTTGTAGCAAAAACTCTTGAAAAAGTTGAACTGCACTGTAACCAGGCAATCACAACGGTACGAGATTGGCTAGCTAACGCCGGTTTGCAACTTGCCGACCATAAAACCGAGGCGGTGCTTATTATAAGTAGAAAAGTTCACGACATCGTTTAGAGTCGGACGGCACGAAATGGTCTCTCAACCATTTATTAAGTATGTACCTTGAAATCATTATTGATGCTCGTTTAAGTTTCAAACACTACTTTGAGCATGCGTACGAAAAATCGTCGGAAGCTATTAGTGCACTTTCAAGCTAATGAGGGTGCGTTTCGAATTGTTTGGAACGATGCTATACGAGTACTTGTCGTATCTTTAATGCTATCCCTTGGCTTACTCGCTGAAGAAAAGGAAAGACTAAAAAGCGAACGAGTTCGAAATGGCCGGGTAGGCAACGGAAAAGGAAAGTACGTAAGAAATCGCAGTATCGCAACCTGACAACGACAGTGTAACGAATCTGTAGAGAGGAGATCGCCTATACTAGTGATAGATGTATGGATAAAACGGAAGCACGGCGAAACCTACTTTTATCTGACAAGTTTCTAGTTTCTGACGGGAGAAGGCTGTTTTAGAGAATACCTCTTCAAAAAGAAAAAACCGGAGCACGTGTTTTTCATTGCCCATAATATGAAACCGAGAGGATCGGCCTTCGTCACCAATTTGAGGAGAGGCTTACTCCCGAGAATGTCGTAAATTGCATGCTTCAGAATGACGAAAACTGGACCATCGCGACCTTAGGCGACTAGACCGCTAACGTAACGCGAATAATTCAACAGTGGAGTGCCAATCGCCTAAGAACACAAAACGGCGTAAAAGAGAACACAGCCTAGAACGCTAAACAGCTCCGTGAAGTAATACTTAACGGCAGTCCCACGGGGAAAGAGGCTCGAAGTGTTCAGAGTGTAGTTCAATAGGTAAGTTTAGCGTATATCTGGCGTCGGTCATTCAGGTTTGCGAATCGTGCATGCCAGTAGTCCTATTGGGCTATTGGTATCTATGAAGATTACACATCCTTTGCGCAACCACAAAGAAAAAAAAAAAAAAAACTTACGGACAGGCATTATTTGTGTATAAATACAAAATGGGTATCAAATGAAAGGTGACGATGCGCTGATTCCAAAGGTGTATACCGTTTCGTTTATCAAGTTTCGAGAAAAATCTAAAAACTGCAAAAAGAAAGTATCGGAAGGTTAATACATACATATGCATGCAAACGCTTGCCCACAGTTAAGTACGAGTATCTATCATACTCATATCTATAAAGTCGTCCAGTCTGTTGCATTCAAAGTATAAAAATCTGCTTATTATAGTCGACCACTATTCTAACACATATTTCGAAAATTTCCCAGGCCCTGTCTGGTCGGCCATAATAACCCTACTAGCAAACAGCTATTGAACCGCAATTGATTTAGGATTCCAATCTAATTGTATTACCAATTTCGTTTCCGGCAATTTGCATGTACGAGTATGTAGGATGGACTCGCACTGACATGTACTTATAATATTTTCAAATTCAACTAATATGTGTCAATTTGCATTGCAGCTATGGTTTAACTACCATTGATACTTGTTCAACTTTCAGTGAGATGATATTAAACTCAGTTTGCTGTTTAAACAGGACAATTTGTGGCAACGAAAGTTTGATATTTCCATGAAAAGCCATGTCGGTGTGGTAGCTACACCAACATTTGCATTGCAAAATATATTAAGTCCATTGGCATGGGGATGCAAAAATCGAACACCCACACACATAGTCAATGTTCTAGGATGGCAAATCAATAATGCAGCGAAAAGTTTCACCGACAGAAGACAAACTTTGAATATCAGTACTGCAACGAAATTTAAGCCCGGTGGAGTTTTATTGGTTCATTGCGTAGGTTAAGTGAACCGTATGATGGATGAGGATATTTCACTACCGGTAGTAGGAAAGTAATTTCTTAAGGAAAGGAGTTACTGGTAGATCATATAACCTCAATTCGATGTGGATAAGAGTGAATTGTGCTCGGGTTTGGTTATCGGACTTTTGTGTGATAGTCAGAACACTATTGTGTCAACAATGGGAAATGGCAACACGGCTATTATGAATTCTGGTCCTTACAGCTTGCAAATCAATATTCTGTGGTGTGGAACAATTCTTGCACAAGTATTATGGCTTTGGAATATCTTCGATCAAATTGAGAATTTGTACAAATAAAATTATATATATATATCCATACCAGACGGATATATATATTTTACTTCACCTTGGCGTCCCTGCTTAGTGCCTGGAAAGTCTGAATTGTGCTTTGAGCTGTATGTATATCGATGCAAGAGCAAGCTTCGATTTTGCTACAATAACGTAAGTTATTGCGAAAAAAAAATACTCATTTGACGTTCACGAACATCATAAGATATTTCATAACCCAGCGGCTTATACGCAGGGATTGTAGTTGGATAGAAGGGAAAAAACGGGCTGCATAAATGAGGGTTTCAATCTACTGACAATGAATTCAGAATTGTGTTTTTAGTCTTATCCATATGTGTATGCCTCTTTAAATTTTTTAACAGCAGCTTAATGTATCTGGAATATAATTGGATATGATATGATTTTGATGATGGTGCGGAGTGTTTAACTTTAACATACGAGTATTTACAGCTCCTGGGAAATAAGAGTTATATCGAATATACTTGAATGAAAAATCTCGAGTTCAGAAAGATTTTGGAAACTCCACCCTTACTTTTCATCACTTAAACCACTTAAACATTTATTGAGATTAATGCGCTGGGTATAGTTAAGCAAGGTTGTAGGGGTGATTTTTTTTTTTTATATATAATTTGCACGTGTTAAAGGGGATATAAATACCCTTATACTATTTTTTTTTAGAACACGTGCGTTTTGTGGAAAGGGTAAGAGACAGAGAGAAAGACAGAGTGGTGTAGTTTGAAACTCAGGTGGTATTAAGTTTCTGTAAACTCCAAGGGTGGCTGTCCAGATAACTGGGGAGTATTTTGTTTGTTTTCGCTATTATTGTCGTTGCTTATGATTCACAGTATTTTTTGTTTGTCCTCCTGACGTCATCGTCACGATCAAGTTGCATTTTAGCAATTGCACAGCGAAAGTGCATGTCTCATTCAGACTTCAGCGTATCCATTTTATTCTTCATTGTGGGATATGTACATACCCTGAAAAGATAAAATGAAAAAAAAGAAAAAAAAAAAAAATACTACAGTTCGCCCAAATCTTTCAAGAGGTATTCTCTTAGGACCGGCTCTGATGGCGCTTAGGCATTCGAAGATGATGCGGACTGTGCCCTCTTTTACATCCACTTTGCCGCAACATATGCATAGTTCGTTTAAGGTGAGTCGCCAATGTATTGTAGCCTGTTAATATTCTATTCTTCTTCTTCTTCTTACGGCGAAGTTATGATCCGGAGTAGAAGGATCCTTTACTGCATCCCTACTGGTCCGCCTGTGGGGTTTGCCGGTTTGACCTCAGAAAGTACCGGCAGGCTTCCCGGTTTCGGATCGCTTCGTCACTGAGGCCAATCGAATGCTGGTGCTTTTGCATTTGTGTGATCCAGTTGTTTTTTGGTCTGCCTTTTTTGCGCGATTGCGCAGGAACGTTGATTGATATTGCCTTTTTGACGGGGTTCGAAGGATCTCATGACAATACCAACTGAGCCGGTCGTGCTCTATCTTGCTTGTGATGGGTTCTTCTATCATTTCTTCAAGCTCGTACCTGCGACCTTTCATACTTCCAATGTTCCAACTCGCGACTCTTAGGTTACGTCTAAGCCGTTACATTATTTTGCTATCCCCCGGAAACCGAATAGCTTTGACCCGAGCATTTCTGCTCGTCCCAGGATCACAGTCATGCGTAGCATTGGTAGGGCCTGGTAGTGCTTTTCTTTTTAGCATACTTTTCCATAAAGCTAGGGTTTAAGCGTTTTTTTGGTTTTGACACGTGCATGCTCCTGATTTTTTGATTTATGTTCGATCTTACTTTTACAACACCGGTGATCTCCAGTCGTGTCAACCCACGGATTCGCATGCACACTTGCGGGACAGTTTTAAGATGGTATATGTGTCGCTAGGCTCACCTTGATATTTTAAAAATTGCCTAAATGTGATTTTCACCTTAGTCGCCTTCTACGACAAGCGCTATGTATTTGTGGGGGGCGCTGCAATGATATTCTTAACCCGTCCCTGCACGGGGAGCCTGTTAATATTCTATTAGAAGTCTTAAGTGTAGTTTGATGGATGAGAAGAAGTCTTGTTCTTCTCTTATTATGCTGTGTCCATTATTTCCTTGAGGTGCATCATGATGGAAGTTTATTCCATCTAGATTTCTTGGCGTTTGGACTGAGTAGTCTGTCGTTTTTTGGTCCAGTTCTGAACCTATTCTAGCTAACTCATCAGCTTTCTCATTTCCGGGAATACCCCTACGACCCGGGACACAACAAAGCGTAATGTTGTGTTGTGCACTGAGTACTCTTACATCGTTACAATATCTTTTCTATTTGTTTTTATTTTATAGCCGTGGATAAGATGGCTTTGATTGCTGCTTGACTGTCTATGCAGATGTACGAATCTATTCGAGGACTTAATATTGTAGTTCCCGAGAGTCTTAGGTAATAGCTAAGCCTTCCGCTTGGCACACACTACCATCGTTTAGATGTTTTCATGACCGGCTGATGGTGGTGGCTTTGGTCCCGAGAATTTCTGAGGCGGTACCTAGTGCCTTTTTGACCCGTTCCCTTGAGCCTAGTGTTCTCACGAGGGGAAGCATAGGTTGAAGTCGAGGTATGATGTTACGTAATCTGTTTTAGTAAATAGTAATGCCCATCTGGCGACTGTTGAATACTTTATCTAGGAGTTGGATTGATTTTTGGGCGTAGGTTACATTTGGGTGTAGATCAAGTGGTGTCAAAGCAAGCATTCTCATGGAGCTGGTTCTGCCTCTACATATTAACCGTTTAATTTTTGTGTGAACTTTCTGGTTGTTGGCTTTTTGAGCAGCTGGCCACCAAATCAAACACACATAAGTTAAAATAGGCATAACGATTGCAGTGCACATCAAGTGGATAGTGGCCGTTCTAGGTCCTCATCTGTTTCAAATAATTGTGTTGCATACATAGAATGCGATGGATGTTTTCTTTGTCCTTTACATAATGTTAACTTTCCACTTCAATTCTAGTTTTGGAGATATAATCCATTTAACCTCGATATTGAACATTCATAAGTAAAATTCGGGTGTTTATTTTCAAGTCCATAAGTGTGCTTCGTCTGACCCAGAAAATTATCTTTAATAACTGGCCTCATCTTGTTGGTCTTGAGTTGACAGATCCAGAACTTTCGTATTTCAGTTAACGTAAATTTGCTTCCGGTCTTAAAATTGAACCATAGTTTCAACAGTCAACTAGAAGACCTCGACACAACTCTACGAAAGTTCTGAAAAATAGGGGCAGAATCCTGCGAAAAATAAAAAGCGGGGAAGAAAGGCAGTGTGAGGGACAAAATAAAACAAACCCTTACATCAGGGCTGTGGAGAATACCTAAAACGAGAATAATCGGTATAACTACTTTTACATTTTGAGAAGAAACTCCAAGCAAACGCAGCAAAACAGAAAGGAGTATCCCAAATGAGTGACAGAGTACTTGAAGTTCGGCTATATGACTCTTGTGGAGGAGTTGTCTAAAATACAGCACACTCCTTTCAGTTTTTTCATCTTACAATAAAAGAATTTAGTATCACCACAAACAGCTTGATGCTACTTTTATACGATTTTAAGTAAAATATTTCTTCTATTTTGGTGATGGCGAACAATGTACAAATTTGAGTCGCAGGCGCAGAAACTGTAGCATAGACGAGTGTTGCGTCTCAATGATTGTCGTTGATAAGCAAATTCATCCGCTGACAGGCTTCTTGAAATGTGGCGCATAGCACACCATCAACAGTCCGCAGGTTCTCGAATGAAGTTGAGTACATTGACCAAAAGCAATCGCAAATAGAAGCAGTCGTCAATTTTCGGATGAACAGTATAGATGCGACCAAACGCATCAACATACACATCTGCGTATGAGGCAACAGCATGAGAGAGTAGATGATATTTAAAATCTCTAACCCATTAATTTCTTCAAAAAAGAAACTGCTACTCGACGTTCTTTCCACCACTTGAGACCATACACCGACCATGAGGGTGGCCGTGGTGTAGTGGTAACATCAACGCTTGTCACGCTCTTGGTTCACGGTTCAAATCCTGATCTCAACAATCATCTATTTATTTCATCTGAAATAAATAAAAAAGTCGATCAATTGCAAAAGCTTAGTCAACTCTACTGCGAAGACATAACACTGGCAGTAGGGTGGTCATATAGCTTAAATGCAACTTGATCGTGATGATGACATCAGGTGGAGGGAAAAAATACTGTGAATCATGAGCAACGACAAAAAGCAAAACAAACAAGCTCCCCAGTTATCTGGACGCCACCCTTGGAGTTTACTGAAACTTAATAACACCTAAGTTTCAAACCCACTACACCAATCTTTCTTTCTCTCTCTCTCTCTCTCTCAATTTCTTCAAACGCCCGTGCCCTGAAATAATTTAATGGTATTCATATCCCATTTGACGCGCGCAAATTATAAAAAAAAAAAAAAAAAAAATACACATCGGTTACAAATTGACCTACAGTTTGGTTGGAAGGACATATGCCCAACTGAAGCAAAAAAATTATTAAATTCATTGGCTACTGCTGCTGGCTCCACAATTTCAGTACCTGCGCCGCTCAGCACAATGAAGTTGGAATGATAAGAAGGGTTGCTATTAACTATTTTCTTGTGCATCGCGGAATTTAGAGTAGTAGTAGTTGTCACGACAATTTAAGATTTCTTTATTAATGTTCTTGCTCATTTTCTTATACCGTTTTTTTTAAGTTAGAGTTTAGTGGATATCGGTGACACAATTTTCGCAGTTTGTTTTTGACTTTGATTTTTTTCATAATACAAGAATTTATCCAGGGCTTTAATCTTGTTTGAGACTTCTTTTTGACAACAATGAAACTAGAGGTCCTGATATAATTTTGGAGAATATTCAAAAATGACTCATAAGCTTTAGAAGCGTTATCCTCGGCGAAGACTGCCTCCCAATTCTCAAAACGAAGTTGATTATTTAGTAAGTCATACCTAATTTTGGCAATAGTCGGTGGAGAAATGTTACAAGAGCGCTTCATGCCCTTAAAATCTTTAAACAAAATGCCAGTCATACAATGGTCAGTTATTTGCAAGTCGAAGTTGACACCAACACAATGATTTAAAGGGATTTTCGCAAAACGGCCAAAAACATGATCGATACACGTATTTGAGATTGGCCTTGTAATTTCATTTATGAAAGATGTAAAACCATGTTCGGCTGTAAGGACAAGATGATAATCAGATGTAATGCTCGAAGTAAGAATGTCAATGTTGAAGTCACCTAAAATGGCAATATTAGACCCTTTCTCATTACGGAGAAAATTTGAAAAATCATTCAGGAAAGTTTGGGGAGTATGAGCGTGTAATCTATATACACAAACAAAGTCAAAAAATACATTGCGTACGCTAAAAGAAATTTTAATTAAATCTGCACTGACCATGCTGTAACATTCCACCTTACAATCATCACTTACGTATGTATCTCGCACAAAAACTCCCACACCACCTGCTGGATATAATTCGTTTGGGTTTGCATAAAATTTATAACCGGGGATATAGTAATCGTCAATCTCACAAGAAAAAATCCATATCTCAGAAATACTACATATCAGATCTGTTAAATATTCAAAAGCTTCCAGATTGCAAACAAGAAGATCGAAATTTTGCCTCGCACTACGGATATTTTGATGAACAACGAAAAAAGGTTTGCTCTCATTTGAGTTCAAATGGAAAATTTTATCACAATTACTTTTAATGGTTGTAGTGATTGGGTTGTTGCTATATAGATCGACGTTGGTATTAATGTTGAACATATTTAGAGTTAAGAAACAAGAGCAAGACAAACTAGTCTTGCAATTTTGCTAAATCATCAAATGACCTAATAGCAGTAACCCTACTCTTATCAACCTTACGCATCAGGATTTGTGAATTTTGAAACCACAAGTATTTAAATTTTTTAGCTACTTTAACCTTCTTCGCTTCCATAAACAAAGCCCGATTAAATTTAGTCAAACAATCATTTACATAAATTTTATACCTTTTTCCCTCTACAAATAGTGCAGCATTCAGCTTCTTGGTTGCATTCCTCTTGTCCTTCATAATTTTCTGTTTTACAGCTTGTGATGAGAGATGCACGCACAGAACGTCACCAAATGCATGTTTACTGGATTCAGTGGTTCCAATCGAGCTGGTATTTGGTAAATCGTCGTTCTTCCGTACACGTTTTACGAAACATTTAGTTATTTCGGTGGGCCCAACGGAGATATCCAATGCATCATTTAAAATCTTCTCCAGACATTCGCTAGCATTGTTGTTGTTTACACCCGGTACTCCAACGATTTCAATAGAGTTCACCAAGAGTTTTTGTTCTCTCCAGTTGAGACGACTTTCAAGAAACGTCACCTTCGATTTCAATTGAGCGTTTTCCTCCCGGAGTTTATTTACCATGCCGAGGAAGTCTGCGTTGATTTTTTTCATACTGATGATCTCATTGTAAAGCAGCTCTAAGCTTATTGCACTCCGATAATGTTGTGTGTTATCATCTTCTGTTTCTGCGGCCGAAACCGTTTGATGTTCATCGGTTTCGCTAACTGACTCACGCACATTCAATCGTAAGTGAGACTTCGATGGTTGTTCAGTTGCTGCTGCTACCGTGTTCTTTTTCCTCCTAGGCGGCTGCCAACGTAGTGGCTTAGATGATAATGCGCTTCTAGATGGTGCTTCTGCATGTTGTTGTTGCAGTGGTGTACTTGTGGGTGATAGTACTGCATGTTGTTGTTGCAGCGATTTCCGACGAAGGGCGGTGCATCTATCACATCGATATTTGACATCGTTAGCGCGCATGTACTCCAGGTCAATTGAATTGATATTAACACACTCGCAGTGGAAAATTGAATTACAGTCCGCACAAGTGATTTTAGAGGCACAAGTGTGCACTGTTTTATTGTTGCAAATTAGGCAGATCATTTTAGAAAAGTAGGCAACTTTGAAATAAAGAAAAAAATAGACTTTAAGCAAATAAATAAGAGTGTGCACCCCACGACTACACTTGCTCAGCGATCACGATATAATTTTTAGGAGGACGCATTCCAAGTGTAATAGCGAGGCATTTCCGAGTAGATCAGCATTCTGGCGACCGGGTCGCTTGCGCAGGTGGAGAAGAAACTCTTTAAAGTTGTTCCTGGTGGCCGTTCGGCTCGCTGAAATATACGGGTTGACCATTCTCCAAATGAACCGCCAAATGTAGAACAGTCGGATGACGTTCGTGTATCGGAAAGGAAAAGATTGTCCAAATCGCCTCATTGCAACTCACATAATAGCACAATTGATAGCACGACACGTCGTCATTCTTATCTGGACGCTTAATGCCAAAAACCGCCATGTCGCTTCCTTTGTTAACGTACTTGCAAACATATTTGATGGACTTCACCGAATTTCAGTATTCAACATTGACGTGCGTTTTCAATACTTTGGAGAGAAGAGGACAATATCGAACAATCCAAGTGTTATCCACCAAGGCATCTTCCCCTTTCTGTCGATCGCCGCCGATACAATGGGTATTCGCCGGTGCCAGTGATTGTCTCTGCTAGGAGTGAATGTCGATATCGCTTACAACATTTAGTTCCGACCATGCATGGCGAATCTGGAGTGTGATTTCCGCAGGGCCTATGAATCATCTGCGTAGTTACGACTTCGTACAATTCCGGGTCGGCTTCTTGATCGGGTATTTCGGCGCTAATGATTGAATTGACTTGGTCAGGTCGGATTTTCTCAATTCAACGCTTCTGCCATTCGACCAAGTATATTCAGCAACGCGTTTGTCCAAAAACATTGTGCTTAACGATGAAGTCCATGATTGTCTAATCAGCTGCCAAACGTGAGTCTGAGAGCTTAACGCCATCTGTTGGCGATCCCATTTTCGTGAGGGACAAAATTAGACGATTGTCAATTCCGTAGCGTTTGTCATTCCTTAGAATCAATATTTTCTCTTTCCCATGCAAAATGGAATTTTCAGATATTGCCACCATCCACCCTTGAAAGTATGCAATTTTGGGTTTTCATGATTTTCCGACTTTCTCGGTCGAAATTTCCAAGTTTCGGCTCCGTAGTTTGTTTACCTGGTTCAATACGAATCCAACAAATAAATCATCATGCAAATCGAATGATGTTCAGCCGAGTTATGCGCGTACTAACCGACACAAAATTCATTTTTATATATATAGATAATATTGCTCCATAATTTTATTCATAAATACTTTAAATAGTAGCTATCACTTTTACGGCCACTGTACTTAATGAACATAGCCGGTTAGTTTGACGAATAGTTTGACAGTTGACAGCTAAATGTCATAATGACTGCAAGCACAAGTATCAGTCTTCAAAAATAAAAAATTGAAAAAACGGGCTGACCAGGAATCGCTTTAATGAACAACTGACTAGCAAGGTATATAAAAAAAAACACGACCAGTATCTTGTTGCAGAGTATCAGTGGCCGTGGTGTAGTGGTAACATCATCGCTTGTCACGCTGTTGATTCATGGTTCGACTCCTGAAGTCAAGAATCATCTATTTATTTCGCACGAAATGAATAAAAAAGTCGATCACTTGCGAAAGCTAAGTCAACTCTACTGTGAAGGCATAGGGTGGTCATATGGCTAAAATGCAACTTGATCGTGATGATGACATCAGGAGGACGGAAAAAATACTGTGAATCATAAGCAACGACAATAATAGCGAAAACAAACAAAATGCTGCCCAGTTATCTGGACAGCCACCCTTGGAGTTTACAGAAACTTAATACCACCTGAGTTTCAAACCACACCACTCTGTCTTTCTCTCTGCCTCTTCCCCTTTCCTCAAAACATACGTGTTCTAAAAATTAGTATAAGGGTATTCATATCCCCTTTAACACGTGCAAATTATAAAAAAAAAATCTCAAAGTTGAGTTCGGTTGACATTCGCTGTCACTGGGACCTCACACCTTGCGGCCCTCGTCATGAAGTCATTAAAAGGAGTAAGGGAAGGGAATAGGCTTGAAACTTGTTTACGAGGGTTGCTGAATGGGTTCGTAAATATACTTGTCCTAAAGAAAGTTAACTCTGTTCAGAATAATTCTTCTAACGAAAGAAAAGTTTTTTCCAGTATTTTATTCCTAATTTTCTGATCTCGTCAGAATTTAGCATGCCTCAGTTAAGAGCCCTAAAGAAGGAATTAAGACTGGTCCAATCGACGTTTTCGTAAGGTGACATCTATGTTAATTGAATGTAGATGTGTATACGAGAAGTAGGCGATACCAGAAAATGTTCCGACTTAGCAGAATAGATACTGTAACCGAATATTTATCCCTAAAAAGGTAACAAACATGTCTAGAGTGTATTGACCATGACTGTCAATATCAGAAATACGTGTCGCTTTGTCTGGTTGTTAGACTCATCAAAGATCTTAGGATCTTAGTGCAAAGGACTTCAGGTGTTGTTGAGCCAGAGTGCTGAAGCCATCTAGGGTTATGAATATTCAAATTTCCCGCGAGCATTGCGGAAAAGAACACCTGGTTATTGACTTAAAAATTTGGTCAAAGTGGTAAAGAGTTAGATTGTTTTCTGAACTCCGGCTTCGATACAGAAGGCAGAATAGTGTTCTTTCAGATGGACAATTTGACCCAGAAAAAATGTAAGTGGGTGTCATTAGACCTACCGAATTCGAGCTGCAGATGGAATCCCACTTCATTTTGTGATATCTCTTGCTCTTGCCATTATCCTAATTGGTTTCGATAATAGTATGAGTATCTATCCATCCATCCATCCTACTAAACATCCACACATAGGGTAAGTATTATAAGTTATTGCGTGACACGAAATCCTGTGCCGAGCATTCCTCCTTATAAAAGCAATAAAGTATTTCAATATATATTGCAAAAAGGAATATGACCGAACCTAAAAAAAAAACTAATTCAAATTAGTTGCATCAAATAGTAGGATACATTGTGGCTCAACTTTTTATGGCGCAAACGTCGGACGTACCGACGCACTTTCCAATTAAATCTTCTCTACCGCATTGCCTACTCACAAAAGATTTAATACGATTTAATGGAATTGCTCCACAAACGAGTAGAAATTAAGCAGCGAAATTTATCAATCGCAACACGTACAAGACCATTCCAATTAACAAACTGCCATTGCAGGAAACACTCAAAATCCTGTGCCTGTTGTTCTTTTATCATATCGGGCCTAATCTAAAGAAGCCAATAACATTGAAGATCCTCCATTCATCTGAATAATTTCTTTTTGTTACTTTTTTTTTGTTGTTAAATAAAAATTCCACAGCGCAAATCTACTCCCCCGAGATAATTACACGCAAATAACCCACGCATTTCTTTTTGAATAATGAACCCTATTTCAATCCCATTACGAGCTGAAAATCATTTCCTCCCTTCGTATCCTGAACACCAATTCCACCCACCAACTTTCACTGTCTCTATCTTGCTTCGAATAACAATCTTGGAATGTAAACAGACTGATTCATAGCATCAAAGACATACGAGGCAGAAGACGCTAAAAAAGGCAAAAACAGCCGAAACCGGAAAATCCCTTTTACGATGTGCGTTCCTAAACCTTTGGCATCCTCGTACACACATACATAGTATCGTCTTTTTTTTTGCCGCCAAAGTGATGTAATTAATTTCGTGTTCCTCGGAATCGAATTAAAGGTACAAGACACGAACCTGAATTTATTTCCGGACCCTCCTTGCCAGCTCAGCGAGGACTATAGCGGCAGTGACGGTAACGGTGGTAAAATTCTCAGAGTTAATTAATCCCCTTCAGGATGTGGGAACGTTGGAAACGGTCTCGAGACCCGCTTCGCAATGCGTAAACACAGAATAATGAGATGATTTTTATTATCCACACTAAAATATAATTACAACTGTTTCGCATGAGTGTAGGCGTTGTGGCGCGAGCGATCCCGAAGAATTATGGAATGTCCTTGCCGTGGCGTACACTTGCTGTGTGCCATACGCGTGCGGCGTATGGCTTCGTAATTCCAAATCTACCGGTTATGGGCGTCACGCTTATTTAAACAGCCGAACGGAGTGTTGTATGTTTCCCCAGGGACACCAGAGAGTGAGCAGTAACTTTTCAGTTAAATAGCAGATTTTACTTCTCTTAAACAGTTATTGGCACGATGGAGTGGCGTTTAGGGCGTTTAGCTCCTTCGTGCTAAACGATGGTAATTTGATAATTTACAGATCCTTATGATGAATCGTTAGGAGAAAAGTAAAATGGATTTGATGACGGAGTGTAAAGCTTGTGGATTTTAAATGTTTGCTTGGCTAATACGAAACGATAAAAGATACCCTTGTATCTTATAGGAGCTGAATGGCGATGGGGTTGAGAAACCAATCATTGTGGTGGAAATTTAAGGTGCAGTAAAATCACTGAATAGTCATGATATTTTATGTAAATTGCAATTACTCAACCATAAACCGTTTAACGGAATCGTCGTTACAATACATTGGGGAATGAGCATTAATATTGTGAATTAATGGTATAAGATCGTCAAAAAGAAGGGGCGTATACGAGTACATTGGTATCTTGCTGAGACCAGAATTTTCGATTCCATTCCATTAAGCATTATGATACCTTATAGATATACTAAATACATACATACATATGTGCCATCAATAATACTAATGTGTATGAATGTATATCGACGGCAGTCTATGGCCATGTAGAGATTTATTTGGTATGACGTGACCCCTTCGGCTTAATCAGTATCACAACAAGTTATAATTATATAACTTTGTATGATACATGATTTTGGCTTCGTTACACACATTAATTAGGTATTTATAGGACCTATGTACCCATAAGTATTATAGTAAAACTTGAGCATATATGACATTTTGTTCAAGACGGCACCTAAACGAATGCATCTGTGGCCTATTGAATAAATCGCATTTCTAACAGATATTCCTCTACTGTAAGAGTAAATATTAAATTTTAAATTGAGAAGAAATATTGGGGTGACAAACGGGAGAAACTGAGGAAACCTACTTCTCCAATTCCTACTCTCAACTTAGCGACAGGTTCCCCCCGCAAATCTGAGCAACCCTATCGAAGATGCAGTAGCCAACCTCCGAGGGAAGCAGGGTCTGGGATAACAAGAGAGGAAACTTTGGTGAGGCTGCCCTAAAATACATATTGTTAAAGCTCATCAAAGTGAGTTAGTAGAATCATATAGGGTCCTGTATTTTGAAACCTCTGTGGAAGATTGTATTCATTTATATTGACGGTGACGTCTACATCTTTGTAGTGGAGATACTACTTTGCCGTTCGGTAGCAACCGGCCGTAAAATACATAGTCACAAAAAGAGTCATTAGAGAAAAGTCTGGAAAAAGTGCTGCACTTGCGGGTGCTCAATTGGGCAGGAGCACGGAAAGCTGGACATGGTTACAAGATGTACTACATCAGGTGTACGAACAAGAAAAACTGTGCAGCAATAGTAATGTGTGAATCTCTACTCTCTCTATAACGTTATGAATGTATGATAGATAGAATCAATGACCGCATAAAACTAGCATTGAAAACTGTTACTCCCTGTTAATATAGTGTCAGCGTACACCCTACAAATTATCTGAGATGATAATACTACGGAAGTATTCTGGAACTGTATGCACCCCAAAAATCAGATAGCGTAAACTAAACAGTCAACAGGGTGAACAATTCGTATCCGAATTTCAGCAACATCCAGAAGACATTGAAACAGCAGGTATGACAACAAACAAAGTGCGGGAAACGTCCTACGTCCAATGTACATAGAAAGCTCGGGAATATTTAGGTTTATCGAAGGGTTCTCTTATAAACAAAAGAATAGATCTGGTAATGGAAACAGCATATTTTGGCAGTAGTAACAACGAAAAAGTCAGCGTTCAAGAAATGGCAAAAATATAAGGAAAATAGTGGCAGATTTGGACCGGATACACCTACTCATAGACCATCAAGATATGCCAGACGAATGGAACCTCAATATTGTTTGCCCGATTGTTAAGATTTGAGACCCTCCGAACTGCGCCTGCTACAGCAGTATTAATCTTCTCAACATCGTGCATAAGATCCTATCTGCTATACTCGTATAATGTGAATGACTTTAACATTTTGTCAACAATCTGATTGGTCTGTATCAGTGTGGTTTTAGCCAGAAAAGTCCACTGTAAATCAGATATTCACTTGTATCAGATCTTGGAAAAAACTCAGAATCTACAAAAGAATGCACGCTCCTCCATCATCACCGGTAACAACATTACCTAGGCTTTTGATGTCAGAAAAGTGACGAGCTGTCATGTGATTTCTTTAGCACCACACTCGAAGAATTGTGCACAATTTTCAAGCTAACATCTGTACAACTACTCGCGTACGCTGACGACATTGACGTAATTGAAAGAACGGAACGCAGCGGGCTGTCAGTGGTGTTTTCGTGAGTATTGAAACAGAAGCGGAGAAAATTGGTTTAGCATTTAACGAGGGCAAGGCAAAATATAAGCTGTCTATAAAGAAGGACAGTCAACAAGACTTTGACAGAACGTCTCAATTCTTCTTGTCCTACTAGCCATCCACAATGGCCTTGACTCTTCTTTCATTGCTGTTTCTTCCTCTTCCAAACTCCACTTTGTTTAAATAAAAATATCACTTGATAGGTCCCTGTTCATTATGTGTTGTTGCATTCTACCGCCCCAACCTATCGAATCTTACTAACTTGCTATGGATGCGATTGACCTAATAATTGTCTCTGCTGACTCCCTTGACAATATTCTTATTTTTGGCTACTTTAATATGCTTCACTTGCAGTGGACTTCATCAGATGATCTAACCTTTTTCATCGCTTCAAATGCCAACTCGATTAAGGAATATTCAATGTTGTAACTCAAGTCTTTGCCAAGTCACACGAGTAGGCTTTAATCCCATTAACTCCACAGTCTCGCTTTGTCCGATATATCTATCAACGAATGATAACTTTCACCCTACCCTTGTTCTTTAATTTTTCCACAACTTCCACTCTTTCCACAGATCTCTCTTCCTATGACATAAAGGAAATTTTCGCAAAACTAACGCTTATTTTATAAGGGCTTCCTACGAGTTTACTAATCTATCTTTATGTAATCGTAGACTTCGGAAATTACGTAACAAAAGGAACAAGTTATGAACAGTTTACTTCCGCGCCAATTATTTTCCGACTTTTACAACTATCTCGGTAGTTAACTTCAATTTACCCAACTTTATAACTTTTATTTTCCCAATTTTATTTTTTCCAATTCGTCAACTTTAAAAGAAAATCTGAGGGTTACCTTACTTTCCACTTTCGCTACCTTTTTTAAACAATTTTTTACCGACAACTCCTTTGTGCCGATTCCCTCTTACTTTAATTTCGAACTTAACTTCTCCATTGGCCTTTTTCTTTTTCAAACTTTTCATCCTATTCTTATCGAAAATAAGTTACAAAAACTTAATGATGAATTCGTACCCGATCCAGATGGTCTTCTTGCCATATTCCTTTTTTCTTTCATTCTTCCCAAAATGTCCCTCCCCGTTTCTTACCCTTTTCGACTATCCCTTTCGCAAGGAGAATTTCCTCAGGTTTGGATGACCTCTTTCATAACTCCGATACACAAAAGTAACTAATTATCGTCCAATTGCTAAAGTTTTTCATATCCCAAAATCTTTGAATGTGTTTTACACAAAGTCTTAAGTTTTCAGTGCAAGTCTCTTATCTCTCCTTGTCAACATGGCTTCCTGAAAGGTAGGTCAACTACTACAAATCTCGTCAAATTCGGCTCCCTTTGCCGTCACTGAGAATGGCAATGAAGTCGATGTTATTTCAAACCTAATCCTTCAACTAATCCTTCTCAAACTGTCTGCCCTCGGCTTTGAACCCATATTATTAAAATAGATTTTTTCTTACCTGGGCAAACGTTTTATAGTGGTCACTTCAGGTCCGTCCTTTCAGGTCTTTTCTTGGCCACCTCTGGTGTTCCACAAGGCAGTCATCTAGGTCCTCTTTTCTTCATCTTAACTATAGAGGGTCATTAAACACTCCTCCCTCTCCCTCTACGCTGACGATACCAAATTTTTCAAACCCATTTCTTCACCCCAAAACTCTAGTCTTTTTTTTTATAATCTGCGCGCCGAATAAGAATAAGAGATCGATATTTTTCTATTTGATGCCTCCAAAATTACTTAGAGCTCAACATCGCCTAATTCCAATCTATTAACTTCTCTCGTAAGTGCAACAAGACTCTCTGACTTTACCTTCTCTAAGGTCACTCTATATCCCTCGTTCAATCTCTTCGCGACCTTGCCATTTTTTACAATACAACAGGGAGCTAAATTTCCGTTCATATATCAATGAGATAATCCAATTCTCCAACCCTTATGTAACAAGATCCCTTCATATTACCTTTGTTCGCGCCCTCTTCGAGTACGCTAGTCAAGTGTGGTCCCTTTCAGCGAGTTCATGTATCCAGAATCGGGAACATTCAACGTTGTTTTTTTAATTCCTCTTCAAAGTCTGCCCTGGAACGACCCTTTTATCTTGCCTCCCTATCAAGACCACCTCAACCTCATTAACTTGAATACCCTTGAAGAATGTAGAGACGTAGCAGATATTCTCTTCATTCATCGTCTCCTCTCAGGTTCTGTCGATTGAACGTCTTTATACAACTCCATTTTCTTCAACTCTAACCCTCGTAATTTACGATGTTCTCGTCTCTTCTATATTTTGACCCACCGCACCCCTTATGGTTCCAATGAACCAATCTCCCATATGCTGCGGAAGTTTAATTCAAACCTTACAGTTTTTGATTTCAACCGCAGCACTCCCCGCCTAAAACTAGATTTCCTGCCGTTAGTTTTAAAGTCGAAGTTTTTAAATTATTTTTTACCTTGCTGATTGATTAAATGGGGCCTTCCGTCCCCACCAAAATCAAATTAAAATAAGAAGAGTTCGAAATCTTCAGCTAAGATAGATAGGACAATCAGTGCGTAGATCTTTATGAAAACTTTGAGAGAAATGGATAATAAAACATAGGGCCCTATAGCCAAAAACTTGGAATACGGAAAGTATTGAATATTGAAATCATTCGTAACTTGGCGACCATGTAATTTTACGGGACCCGATATGGTCGGTTAACCACGAATTTTGCTCACTTTCGTTACCGGGTTTTTTAATGGTATTCCATATGCACTTGCATACTTTATATCTGAAATCTTGTTAAGCTATCGGAGAAATAGCCAATTTTCAAAACCAAAAACTAATCGATAAGTAAAGTATCGTTTTACAATTTACGATTGAGCTATTGTATATACGTAGCAGTGGCGTGGCGTCCATTCAAGCCGATTCCTTCCGGCTTCCCTTTTCAAATATCAAACATTTTTATTTTGCCACTTGCCAACCATCACATTCAATTATTTGTTCATCAAACCATTTTTCATTCATAAATCATAACTTAATACATGCTCGAAAATGAAATGCTGCGACCACTTCGGTTGTTTATTCATTTTTACTCATACACAAACTCGCACACATCGGCGAGACAAGTATGAACTCCTCTAGCGAGAGAGCATGTAATGAATATTTTTTTGAGAAGCCGTTCATTTTCCGGCTTATGCATTCATTTCTTCACAGTACGAACTTTCAACTCTATTCCTTTCTGGCATATAGTAGAAGTTTATTTGCGATTTCTTTGTCTAACATACATTCGCTTATGGGGAAAATAACCCGCGATTTCTCGGCTTTTGTGGATGAATATTGGTGGAGGAGAAAGGTTTTAGTTCGAAGGGGTTTTTTTTTTTTATTGTAGGCAACAAAATAAGCCGACGAAAAACGGGTTTTGGGGGATGTTCGAACGGCGTTTGAGGTTTTTCTTACTTGTTTGGTATTTTTTTTTTTGCAAATTTGAAATGTTGCAAATCGGTTGTGTAATTGTGCGTGATTTATTGAAAATTTGGATGCAAATTTTTGTGATTTTTGTGACTGCTAATTATTAGACAATTTTCAAAATTTAGCAATTACATATTGGTAGTTAAGTTAGTGTTTTAAATTATTAAATTATTATAAAATAGTGAGTGAGCTAAGTGAATAGTTATTAGCTGTATACCAAGTAAGTAATTATAAATCTACTCAAGAGGTGCCCCATTGAACATTCTTATTATTCTTAGACAAGATGTATCTAGTTAATTTTGAGTGTTGTTTAACTGAAAGAATCCCACGAGTTCAGTAAGGTTTCTTTTCTGTAAAAAAAAAAAAGTTATAGAACTGGGTCGCTCGACACCATCAGCAACATTTTCATGAGACACTTTTTCTCAAGCTCTAACATTGTGTGAAATCTTTTTAAATCTGGCCTTTGACTGTGGCCTCTGTCGAAAGATCTTTTTCGACTTTAAAAAGAGTCCACACTTAAGAAATTCCCACAAAGAAGAAAGACTCTCAGACCTGGCACTTTTATTTATCGAAAAGCACCTACTTTTAGAAATTAAAAATAACTCAAATTTTTATGAAAGAGTTTTAGCAGAATTCGTAAAAAAGGATCGTAGGATTCTTTCACAATATAGCCACAAAGGTGGCTTAGATTGCATATCTTAAGTCTGTGTTTCGAATAAGCACCAAAATGGTAAGTCTTGAATAAAACATTTTACTTAAAATTTTTTCGTCTTCCCTCTCTTGAAATTTCACCCCGTGCCACTGATACCTAGTATGTATCAGGGCCACTATTGTGCAACGCGTAAATAATTGACTTACTTTTGTATTCCTTATTTTTAGTGTTCACCAGTAATCGTAGATCTCACGGAAAAGAATGACTATCTGTTTTGACATTTTACCTTGCGCGCAAATAACTGGGTGCAGCTATGTAAATAGTATGTGCCAATGAGCTGCTAAGTTTGTTAATACGTGTGTACCAATATACACAAAACCACATTCTTAGATGAGGTGGACTTAATTACTCACGAGGAACTGTTAAGGGCATGCAGCAAGATAGGTGACAACAAGGCGCCGGGACCCGACGGCATCCCGAATAAGGCAGTAAAGGCAGCTGTAACAAAAAGACCAGACCTCTTCATAACAACAATGCAGAAGTGCCTTGAAGAAGGAACCTTTCCCGAAAAATGGAAAACGCAGCATTTGGTCCTACTGCCAAAAGGAAATAAGCCCCCAGGAGAACCATCATCCTATCGCCCAATATGCCTATTAGACACCATGGGAAAGATTCTCGAGAAGATAATCTATAATAGTTTACTCACTGTAGCAAAAGAGAAAGGAGCCCTCTCAGATCACCAATTTGGCTTCAGAAGAGCACGATCTACTGTTGATGCCATAAGAGTGGTAGTTAATATCGCCAAAGATGCCATCGAAGGAGAAAGATGGCTCTACGGCTGGACATTAAAAACGCATTTAACTCTGCGAACTAGTCGTTTATTAGAAGGTCACTTACCAGGATGGATATGCCATATTACCTGCTACGGATAGTGACGAACTACTTCAACAATAGGAAGCTAAGGTACAATACCGATGAAGGGGTAAAATACTACAACGTAACTGCGGGAGTTCCACAGGGATCGGTTTTAGGGCCACTATTGTGGAACATCATGTACGACGGAGTCCTACGATTAGCGCTACCTTGGGGGAGTAACGATAATTGGATTCGCCGATGACATTGCAGTCGTGACAGTAGCTAAACAGATCCGTGCAGTAGAATCAGCAACAAATGAAGCTATTGCCCGGATAAAAGATTGGCTAATATCCGCCGGACTAGAACTAGCTGACCATAAAACAGAAGCTGTTCTTATAACCAGCCGGAAAACCGTCGAACGTGCCAACTTTAAGGTTGGTAACCAAACCATCAGGTCGAAAGACGCAGTTAAATACCTTGGAGTAATGCAAAACAACAGCCTACGGTTTAAAACGCAGGTTGATTTTGCTACTAAAAAAGCATCGCAAATGCAGGGAGCTCTCTCGCGTATCATGCCTAACATCGGTGGACCTGGATACGCTAGAAGGATTCCAGTCTCTAGAGTTATCACCTCAGTTCTGTTATATGCCCCACCAGTCTGGGCGGAGGCACTGAGGACGAAGGAGATCAAAAGGAGACTATCGTCATCATATAGACTCTGTGCGCTACGGACAATCAGCGGATTTCGAACTATCTCTAACGAAGCTGCATTTGTCATAGCTGGAATGGTCCCCATCGATATTCTTGCAGGTGAAATGCTGAGGATATATAACAGAAGAACATTGAGTCATCACGACGCCACTGGTATCAAGGTGATAAAAATTGAAGAAAGAACAGCGTCAGCAGCTATGTGGCAAGGTCGTTGGGCTAATACAACAAAAGGTAGATGGACGTACAAACTTATACCGACAATCCAAGACTGGATAAGTCGAAAGCATGGAGACTGCAATTACCATCTAACGCAGTTCCTGTCTGGCCACGGTGGCTACCGCAAATATCTACACCGATTCGAACACGACAACTCACCATCCTGCCCGGAATGCCCAGGTGAAGATGAAGATACGGAGCACGTAGTGTTATACTGCACACGTTTCACGGCATGGAGAATTACTCTGCCAAGTCCGTCATTACTCCTCGACCATATGTTACGGTCGGAAGAGAATTGGATGGCAATGTGTTCCTTCGTAACAACTCTACAAAAAGAGCTGCGGAGAATAGAAAAGCTAAAAAGAGCAACTGAAGCAGCGGAAGAAGCTGACACAAGAAGCATTGCATAAACTGCTAACCAGCCTCGCGAATTAATACCTAAAGGCAGTCCCGCGGGGAGAGTGGTTAAAGTGTGTAGAGTGTGTGTTTAGTACGTAGGGGTATTCCTGGCATCGATTACTCAGGTTTGCGAATCGTGCATGCTAGTAGCACTCGGGCTATTAGTATCTATGAAGATACTAAATATATCAATATAGCATAAGAGACCGTTGATGTCAAAAATGTATCATATATGTATTCATCTACTAAAATAAATAATTGTCAATGAATTTAAAAAAAAAAATAATAAGAAATGTACGAAATATGCTAAATCAAAGGTGCAAGTGAGCTATTTTGACCCATGTGTACAGGATAAGGGTTCAATACGTGCCCTTATAAGTCTAAAAAAATTATTGAGAATAATAATTGTAACAAATAGCATTATAATACTGCGTTCTTCTTTAATATCTTCTAATTTATTTATTGTAATTGCTCGGAATCCTCGGCACATGAAGCACTTTCTTGATTGACCGTCTTTTTTTAATAATTCTTTCTATTATCTACTCTATGTACGAGGGTGGGTCAATAAGTCCCTGAAAAATGAAATAAGGAATACTCTTTTCGGTACAAAACATAACGTTTCTCCAATTTTTTGATGCCCTCCAAATAATACAATTTCTCGAGCCCCTCACAATAAGCATTTGTTTCAGCGATGACCTCTTCATTCGACCCAAATCGCTTACCTCCGAGCCATTTCTTCATGTTTGGAAACAAGAAATAGTCGCAGGGTGCTAAATCTGGGGAATATGCTGGATGAGGGAGGAGTTCATAGCCTAACTCGGTGAAAATGTGAAGTGAAGAACTTTTTTCTTCGCCAAATGCGGCCGTTTGTGCTCCAAATCGGCTTGGAATCGATCCAGCAACTCTGCGTAATATGCGCCGGTGATCGTTTTATCCTTTTCAAGGTAATCGATGTGAATAACACCGCGCGCATCCCAAAAACTGTCGCCATGACCTTGTTTGCTGACAAACCCGCCTTGGCCTTCTTCGGCTTCGATTCAGCAGGAGAAGTCCATTGTTTTGACTGTTCCTTGATTTCTGGTGTGTTGTGGTGAATCCAGGTTTCATACACGGTTACGAAACGGCGCAAAAACTCAGCCGTATTATTCTGGAACATCGCCAAACACACCTTTGAAGTTGTCAAACGAATGCGTTTGTTGTCGATTGTGAGCAAATGCGGCACCCATCTTGCGAAAAGCTTTTTCATGTCCAAATATTTATGTAAAATCGAAATCACTGAGCCATGTAATAAGCCTGTGGCCTCTTCAAAGTCGCGCACTTTCACTCGCCGATCGTCCATTATCAAACCATGGATTTTGTCGACCATTTCTGGTGTAGTGACCTCAATTGGACGACCAGAACGTTCGGCGTCACTTGTGCTTGAACGACCGCACCGAAATTGAGTAAACCAGTGGTGAATGGTTCCAATCGATGGTGAAGAGTCCCTATAATATTTGTCAAGCTTTTGTTTGGTTTGCGTGATAGTTTTTTCTCGCAAAAAATAGTGTTTAATGAGCACTCGAAATTCACTTTTTTCCATTTTAACGAAAATGCTAGTAGGCGTCTATATAAAATGGCTGCCACAACAAAACTATTTGACAGATCTGTCTGAAAATTTGGGTGCGTTCATTTGAAAGATGATTATTGACAAAAAAAAATTAAATTTAAGGTGATGACACAATTTGTGTTAATTTTCAGGGACTTATTGACCCACCCTCGTATTACCTTAATTTGTCAATTAATATATTGATTTTAATCTTTCAAAGTTTCTTCATTAGCCTCCGGAAAGCTAATTATGCATATTTTCCTCATTAGCTTTTAGTTGACATATAAAATCAATTTCGCCACATCAGCCACTGATGTTTGATCAATATACGTTTCCTGGAATTTTAAAATTAAAAATGTCTTTGCATTACACCCCCGACATGAATTCTTTCTAAAAATACATAAATGGAATTAAGTTCTATCGACGGAAGAGACATAGGCAAAATACTTTGCAAATTTTCGAAATAAACAACGTTTCGTTATTTTTGCACACCCTCCGTATTTTATTTAAGCTTGTTTCGATTTTTTTTTTTTTTGTCTTAGTACCACCCGTAAGCCCTACATCAAGGAAACCTCTTCACATTTTTATTTTATTCCGATTCAAAGTTAAAGTTCACTGTGCTATGTGGATGCTGTCAGAGATGCCCCTAGGGTCATCGGATTCATTACGCTCCAATGGATGTAAAAATATATATACATAAGTATGTACACCACAGAGTGCGTTTGTATGCGTATCACACTCTAGAATTTTGGTTACTGTCCACTTCAGGCGTAATGCTCGTCAGATTTGCTTTACGAGTAAAAGCATTGCTCATCTTCCAGTGACAAATTAACTGAAACAGCGATATGATGCAAACATTTCATCACTCTTCTGAGTATTTCCGGCAAACAGATTTGCCCATTCCAAAACGTTATCGTCGCTCCGGTATGCCACCCCCTTTTCAATTAAATAACATTGTTGTTAACATAAAACCCCTGCAGCCTCCAGCTCTGCCCGTCGACAGCATTTTGTTTGTTGTTTCCTTGAGGCTTACTAAGCTTCCAAATAAAGAGAAGAGTAAATAAAAAAGAAAAATCAATTTCATCGATATTTATCGCCAATTTTTTTTTTGTTTTTTTTTACTGTATCTAGATGTCACTGACGTCTAGATATAGACGGGGAGATACGAGTATTACTGTTTATGTTCACTTCCCCAACAGGATTGTGGGTGCGGGTTATTTTCTTCAAATCGAAGGATTGGTTTATACAGGTGGGCACATGTGTGTGGCGCGACGAATTGACAATCATGCAGTCGCAATGAATCATCCAACAGATGGCAGGGGAAGCGTTATTATGCTTACAATCTGTATACATGATGTTAGTTTAGCACGATGGAATCTTTATGTTCGTTTCAGCTGTACCGTGTGTTAACTTCTGTTGCCCTTAGGGGATCACTATGCATGGGAATATGGAGTGCATCCGACACGTTGTCATCATTTTTATCTACGTGTGACATTACCTCCTCGTAGCATGATACTTATCCAAACTTTGGCTACCTGCAGATACAAAATACAAATTCAGAGAGTGAGTAGGAGGAAGAGAAAAATAGAGATTTTATTCATTCTGTATTCCCGAAATAAACCCGATTGAAAAGTCCTGTTGAATACAATTGAATTAGGTTTTGATTCAAAGTTCAAGATGAGATACAAAATGGAGCTCTAAGAGGACATCGTACTGAAAAGCCATTTTTTTCATCTACCCTTGTCAGCTTAAATTTGATTGCAATTCATGCGAGACCAGTCAGATAAGCAGAGAACAATATACAGGCTCGTTTGAAAGTCACAAAGAAATTTTGTTAAAACTTAAAGAATGATAAAAAGCGGAACATATTTTCAATTTTAGTATCAATATTTAAATATGCATAAAACATTTTCAAGAAGTTTAGGAGATAAAAGTTTGGAGGGACGCATGAACGGTAGCAATATGATTTCGAAATTTATTTACGAAAAGAAGTAGTTAGAAGGTAAAATATTTATAGCAAAAGAGCAGAGAAAATATTTTTGATTTGCAGCACTTATAAGCTTTTTAAGTCCACAACTCCAAATGGTATGTTGCTTGTGCAACTACAGACACTCCAAACACTCCACGGAGAAATGAAACATTATTTTGGGCATTAATCTGGGGTATTGTAGAAGTGGTTATTAATCATTCCCCAAGCAGGACAAATTACGCACATACTTCCCAAAAATCTCACCTATTAGCTGTTCCCTTTTTTCTAAAAGCTTGCATGCGAATCCTCTTAAGTAAAAACCATATTTGAAGATTTCTGTGGGTGTAACTTTATTCTCAACATTTCCACATGCTTAGGCCTCCGGACAGAGTCTGCCCGCAGTATGACTTAAAAAATCTTACTTAGGGCCACCATCATCATCTCTTTGCGGATGGATCGGGCAGCACAGTCTTAACGTCCATAAATAAGAACTCAACGTTTGACTCCTCAGCAGGCTGAGAACAGCCAAAGTTTGAAAAATTGAGTGAACAATTCCTTACATGACACCACTACCTTTGGGCATCACGAATGCCAATAGCTATCGAATAATGAAGAAAACCTAGTCACCAATATACAGGGAATAGTAAATGTGTTTAAACAGTACTTTCATCAGCTTCTAAATGGGTATATGAAAGAGTCAGTCATATAGCAAGAAGAGAACCCAACTTCAGGCACTCAAGCCCGCTACAGAAGAAGTCGGCGTTGCTATTAAAAAACTGAAAACAACAAAGCTGCCAGTTCCGATGGTTTACCAGCTGAGATATTTAAACACAGATGTGTTGTTTTAGTAGACACATGTACCAAATCATCAATTGGGTTTGGATGGACGACATATCAGCATAGCTCAATATGACCCACCATAACCATCGGGGAGGATTTTCGAGAAGTGTCCTCACAACAACGGTGTGAGATATCAAACTGATTCTGGCTCTCTTTTGAAGCACATTTATGCTATTATATACGAAATAGCACATCAGTCCAATTTTTGATGACTTGGTCCAATATGTGCGGCGTTATTCCGGCAATAGAGTCTCGAATGTTGGCCTCGAGTTCGTCCAAAGTGGTTGGCTTGTCAGCGTAGACTAAGGACTTGACGTAGCCCCAGAGAAAATAATCGAGGGGTGTCGAGTGGCATGATCGCAGCGGCCAATTAATGAACGCTCGCCGAACGCACCCAGTCGCCAAATTTCTCCTTCACCACTTCGAGCGTTGCGTTACTTGTATGGCATGTAGCGCCGTCTTCTTGGAACCACAACTTGGATATATTGATGTTGTCGAGCTCTGGCCATAAAAAGTCGGTTAACATCGCTCTACACCGAGGACCATTGACAGTAACGGTGTCTCCTTCCCCATTTCGAAAGAAATAAGGTTCGATGATGCCGCCGTGCCATAAACCGCACCAAACAGTCAATCTTTGTGGATGCATTGATACTTGGTCGAACACTTGTGGATTGTGGTCGCTCCAATAATGGCAATTTTGCTTGTTGACATAGCCGCTGAGCGAAAAATGAGCCTCGTCCGATAAGATGATTTTTTGGCCAAAATCCGGGTCTTCGGCCAACATTTCCAGAGCCCAATTAGCGAACTATGGTCATCCAGCTTCAGTTCTTGCGTCAGCACAATCTTATACGGATGTAGGCCCAAATCCAACTGCAAAATAAGCCTGATTGACTCTGGCGATGCCCAATTCAGCTGATCGGATTTTTAAAAATTACTACCGAAATTCTAAGTCGGTGGTCTCAACTTTAAAAATTGTTTACTTCAATTTTCGGTCGTAATAATCGTCCCACCAGACAAGCTGTGCGTGCTATAGTAGATAAATTCACTATTGAATGTTCCTGTGCCAGTGAGACCGGTGCGGCGAAGTACCGAAAATATCGGAGCCGTAAGTGCCTCAGTTCCAAATGAGCAAAGTCAGTCGATTCCACGCCGTTCACAAGAATTGGGAATCTCTCAGTCCACATTGTGGCGAATTTTGCATAAAGATCTTGGCCTACACCCGTACAAGATTAAACTAACTCAAGAGCCTCTTGATCATTTGAAGCGCCGAAACTTCTCTGATTGGGGTCTGCAAAAGTTTGTAGAAAATCCTGAATTTCATCGAAAAATCATCTTCAGCGATGAAGCTCATTTTTGGCTTACTGGCTTTGTCAATAAGCAAAATATGCATTATTGGACAGCAACAAACTCACATGTGCTTCAAGGGACTCCATTGCATCCACAAAAAGTGGCCGTGTGGTGTGGATTTCATGGAGGTATGATTGGACCGTATTTTTTCGTCGATGAAAATGATCGCCATGTCACGGTCGAATGGCCAGCTCGCTCATGCGATTTAACGCCAACGTTCCGGCCGATATGTGTGTTAGAGTGGTGGAAAATTGCCTCCGAGATCGAATTATTGAATAAAATTTAACTTGTGTGCTACTAGTATACCTGGAATAAATTTCAGCCCGATATCTCAATTATTCTGTGTTTTATTTATATTGAAAAGCCCTCTATTAGATATCAGAGCTGTGATCGATAATAGGTGTATCTACTACGACTAATCGAACTACGATCAGATGCATTTGAATCGCAGTGATACGTTGAAATTTCATAAAAAAAACAAATTTCTAATGAGCAATTCATTATAAAATTAGTTTGTGTGTTTAACAAAATTCCCTTTTGTGTGTTTCCGGTATTTAGAAGGAAAAAAAAAAAGAAAAAAAAATAGTTTTAAATTGAGGTCTCAGGCCAAGTTGAAACATAGACCGGTCTAAGTAGCTTTTGCTGTCTAAGCAACAATTTTCTGTTAAATAAACAAAACTATCGCATCAAAGTACACATGTTTTGACCCAAACTTAGTTCTGTCTTAGTCGCAATTTCTATGACTTTCAACTGTCTGAAATAAAAGAAAGTTCAAATAATTTATTGGATTTAACAGAAATTGGCTTCGATATCAGTTTTCTTTTTTTTTTTTTTACAAAAGAAGAACTAAGCTTAGCTAGCTGGAAGTATTACTCTAGAAAGTTGTACTTTGAACACAAACTTAGTTGCAACTATCAGTCTGGCCCTCGGAACTATAATCTTGAAATGTGTATGTCCGTACATAGTTCATCGTTTTCGGAAATTTACTTTGACTCATTCTTTATTGAACACTCAGCGAGTACACAAATATGACGAGAACGTTTAGTACAAAATGCCTCTACTGATCGCACTTTGATGAGAATCATTAAAATAAATTCCACTCATCAACTTTAATCAGCGTTTAGTTGGAGTAGATACACCCAATGATTAAGTCAAAACTAGTAAATCGATATAGCAATAATCTAAAACTTCTCAGCCCAGTCTGTGGTGTCTCCGGTAACTAGAGAGCCGACGGACTAACTAGAAATCAATCGGCGTTGAACCATTATCGTACGAGTACGTAATGGTTGACCATCGAGTTGTGACGCCCATTGTACTTTAAGATAGAGCACTCTCCCATCATGCCGCATATCATGGATTTTTTGGTCACAGCATAACAAGAGAAATAAAACAAAAACCTCCTTGTGCTCAGCAGACCATACTTATTACTGTACTATTCGAAAATGTGATCTTTGCCTGCTTTAAACGGAACATGAATAGATTCAACACGGTGTCTGTCTGTCCATCTGTCCGTGTGTCTGTCACACGCTTGTAACTTTTGAACAGCTCGAACCAGAGCGCTGAAGTTTTGCACAAAAATATTTTGCGATGGTCATTCAAAGTATTGCCCATCGCTCGGTACAACTTTTCCCATTTTTCTGGCAGAGCTTGAATACCGTTACGATAAAAGTGTTCATCAAGCCATTTTTTGATGTCTTCATATGAGCGGAACTCCTGATCAGCCAGACCATGTGCCATCGAACGGAACAATTAATAATCGGATGGCCCAATATCTGGGGAATATGGCGGGTGGAATAGGACTTCCCATTTGAGCGTTTCCAGGTATGTTTTAACGGTATTGGCAACGTGAAGCCGAGCGTTATCATCCTGTAGAATCACTTTTTCGTTCCTCTGCTCGTATTGTGGCCGTTTTTCGCGCAGTGCTCGGCTCAATCGCATCAATTGAAGTCGATACCGTTCCCCTGTGATGGTTTCGTTGGATTTCAACAGTTCATAATAAATGACACTGACCTGGTCCCACCAAATACGCAGCATAATCTTCGCAGAGTGAATATTCGGCCGAATCGACGACGTAGAAGCATGACCGGGCAGGCCCTATGACTTTCTTTTCTTTGGGTTGCTGTAATGAATCCATTTTTCATCACCTGTCCTTTTTTGTCGCTGGAGCAGTTGTTCAAGGCAAAAAAACGACGCTCAACATCCCTTGGCTTCAAATCATAAGGAACCCAAGTTCCTTGTTTTTGAATCATTCCAAACGCATGCAATCTCTTGGAAATGGTTTGACAGGTAACTCGTAATGCTGAAGCAAGCTGTTCTTGCATTTGGCACGGATCCTCATCGAGCAATGCCTCAAATTCAGCGTCTTCGAAAGATTTTGGCCTTCCTTCACGCGGACGGTCGTCAACATCGAAATCACCGTCTTTGAAGCGACTGAACCAACCACGGCACGTTGTTTCACTTAGAGCAGCATCTCCGTAAACTTTTTGGAGCTCTCGATGTGCTTCAGCCGCCGTTTTCTTCGAATGACAGAAGAAAATCAACACTTTCCGCAAATGCCGATTATTTTTTGCACAAAATCAGACATTTTCACACAACCAGAAGTATATGACGCCAAAACAAAATCGCTAATGTGTCAAAACAGTTTGTTTACCATATGTCTAAGCTCAGTTCATGACGTTTTGGATATGTCAAAATAGACCAGCACTTACTGCTGGAGCCATTGAGAACTTAGTTGCGAACCTAATATTTGGATATTTGGATTTTTTGGATAAAATTTAAAAATCAAAAAACAGAGGCATTGGCCATGTCCCCTGGGGTGAAAAATCACATATCAAGGTTAGTTTCTTATTTTTACCTTGTGCTCCTTTCAGTATCTCGTGTCTTGGTTTACTGTTTCAGCGTCCATTAATAGATTTGAAGAATACTGACAACAAATGGTATGAATTTCAGTTATTATAGATAGAGCCTGCTATCCAGTAATGTGAACAGGCTATATTTCAATTACAAGGTAGTAATTGTATTTCTAACGGCATCATAACATTCCACAATCGGCTGGCGGTCCAGCTAAAAAAGACTCCGATCAGAGCAATATTTGTCTGTCTACCGTGTGCCGGCCAATCTGATCGGCCCCATTGGTATTTTCGACGAATATCGGAGCCATTTCTTACACAGGATGTTTTTGTTGTTTAAGAAGTTCACCTCATTTCATTGGCAAACGGTAAGAGATAGAAGAAAAGAAAATTATATAGAACGAAGGAAGACGTTCTTTGGTGACCTTGAATGTCCTTGAATTTAAGATTGTGAACCAAACTTACATTTCCAATCGAAAGTCCTCGTACATGGAAAAGTGATTGTCTTTTACACATGACGACATTTTTTCGCGAACGTAACCTTCGAAGCAAGATGTGTGTGTTTTTTTTTTTTTTAAAAGTTCACCTCATTTATCTCGAAAACGGTTGAAGAAAAGAGAAAAAGACTTTCTAAATGATAGCTTGCACCTAGGAAGCATTCCCTTGAATGAAATTAATTGCAGAACGTAAGTTGGAAAGGGAGTGAGACAGATAGATTGGTGAAGTGGTTTGAAGCTCAGGTGGTATTAAGTTTAAGTAAACTTTGAGATTAGCGTGCAGATAACTGAGGAGCATTTCGATTTTTTGTCATTGTCGTTGTTTTATGATGTACAGTATTTAGTTCCGTCCTTCCGATGTCTTCATCACGATCAAATTACATTTCTAAACATATGACCATCCTACTGCCAGTGTTATGCCTTCACAGTAGAGTTGACATAAACTTTCGCAATTGATCGAATTTTATTTATTTCATGCGAATAGATGATTCTTAACATCTAGATTTTAAGAGTGAATCTTCAGAGTGAAAAGCGATGACGTTACCACTACACCATGACCATTTATTACGGCAATAGATATCAAAGTGGAGGTCATTTTAATTAATACATTATTGCAACCTATTGCAACTCTTGAGATGTTATTTTACCAAGAATTTTGATTGCAAGAATGTCTTAATCAAAATGGCTTCCAATTTGTACGTCTACTGCAATAAGAAATCTCGTGCACGGTCAAGTTCTTGAAAATAACACAGTACACTGTCAATACCCTCTCAAACCCTTAAACTTGCTATAAATTTACTCCTATCTCCAATTGTTTTCGAAATTCATGAGGTGAACCTATGAAACAAATCAAACTTTCTTTCTTGGATATATCCGAAACTTCATGTAAATGATAATTATTTTCTCATAACCTTCGATAGGCTGTCTTAAAAGTATTCATTCCAAAATACTTTCGTTCAAGGAGACGACAGATATGGCATAAAGACATGTTTAATAATGCCAGTAAAAACTCGAATATAAAACAATGAGCAACGACAAACGCAAAATCAAACAAGCTCCCCAGTTATCTGGACGCCACCCTTGGAGTTCACTGAAACTTAATACCAGCTGAGTTTCAAACCAACTACACCAATCTGTTTTTCTCTCTGTCTCTTCCCCTTTCCATAAAACGCCCGTGTCCTAAAATTTTGTATTCATAACCCCTTTCACACGTGCAAATTATAAAAAAAAAAAACTGTTTCTTACTTTCGATAGCTCTAAAAGCCCCCCTTTACAACATCGATTCTTAGGTAGCTATCTCACTGCGGCCGATTTGAAATTAGCGCCATTTCTCACAGAGATGGTTTTGTTATGTGAAAGTTGGTAGTAGTGTTCAGCTGTCAATACTAATTCATCGTGGAAAGTTTGACGCCACAACAACGTGTTTTAATGATTAAAATATTTTATCAAAATGGTTCATCAATTATTGCAGCACAGCGTAATTCTTGTCGTCGACATAGAGTGCCTGTAAAGAGCACTATATACAAAATTATCTACAATTTCGAGAACATTTACACAGTAAATGACAATAAAATAGTGATGCAGTGAGGGACAATGTGAGTGAAAGTCCAGAAACTTCGATTCGTTGTCGTGCTCAACAAATTGATGTTTCTCCAACGTCCAATATATTTTTACGTGAAGTTGCTTGACTTCGTGTCTAAAGTATGTAGTTTTAACAAGACGGTGCCACATGCCACTAGATTTAACCGCCTCCGACTTCTTTCTCTGTGGTTATTTGAAGGACCGGATGTACGCTACTAAACTAACAACACTGCAACATTGCAACATTGAAAGAAAATATACACAACGAAATTGCAGATATTCCGCAGAATATGATGAAAAATGTGATTGAAAGGGTACGCGTTTGTGCCAGTGCTAGAGGTCGCCATTTGGCCAACATTATTTTTCAATAATAATGGCATTGAATACATAATACATTTATAACAAAACCCAGAGATTTATGTGTTTGCTTTTTAAATGATTCCAGTTTTAAACCGCCCCAAAAATTGGAATTGTCCGAATTTTTTTTTTTTTTTTTTTTTTAAAAAAAACAACTTGCTAATTTGACTGGCAGTATTTTGGATCCAAACAGTACAATGTGTAGGAAAGAGAAGATAAACTACCACCATGTTTTTAGCATTACTTTTAAAGTATAAAAAAGTTTTAAAACAAAGTTTTATGTAAAAGGCTATGGACGTTCAACATTTCTAGGAAGTCTCGGTAATTCCATAACATGCTCGGAAACCCTCCATTTACTTCTGAGCTATCCTGTAGTTTTCATCTTCCAAAATGTCCTTATTCTTCTCTTCCCTAAGGAAAATAACGATAATAACGTCCCAAGCCATTTAAAAAAAAAAATCGTTCTTTCACTCCAGTGTAACTATTTCGTTCGGTGCTTTTCGTCGTTTTTCCTACCTCGTTACCTCACTAAGTGGAAAAACTGCTTAGTTTTACATCTCCAATCTAATAACCGAACTTCAACTAGTAACTCATTCTTTTTTTTCTTTTTTTTTTTGACTCCCCCAAAAAGAAGAGATGAATGAATAAAGGGAGCCATCAGAAGTGAAGGGATACCAGATTTCCTTGCTGCACAAGAAGAACAAGACAAAAGATAAAGGGACACAAAAAAAAGGATGCTTTTTTCCTGTTCGTCTACAAAGGCAGTATGAGGCTCATACTTCTGGAGTGCCAATCGACACAATGTTTTCTTATGTCTCGAGTGTCAATAAAATGTGAGAAGGGTTGAGCATCAGAGGTTCTATGGTAGGAAAGGAGCAAGCGAATTGATGAAATTGTTTCATTTCACTAAATAGATTTGGAAGGACATGAGATGATAGTCTCATCAAAGTGCGAATGCAAGATACATACTAACGGCTAAGTGATTCAAAGGAAATTTCAACAAAAATGCATTGTGGGAGATGAAAAGGGATATGAGAATTCTTTAAATTGCTTTGGGATATTTAAGACTATTTGAACGGAATCATGTGAGTTTCTTCGTAGAAAGCTCTCCAAATAAAGTCAACAAAGAAGAGTTCATGAGAAGCAAATAGGAAATGATTGCAACTTCATTCATTGAGTCGTAAAACTAAAGTGCTACAGGGAACTCTCTTCTTTTTGGGGACTGGACCTTAATTAATTTCCTCCCCTTACACACCTGTAAAATTTTGTATTTCGCATATCTTAATTGAATCTTCAAGGAATTAAATAAGCCATATTTTCTGGGAGTTTCTCTCTAGCCCTATGTAAATACTATACAACTCGATCTGCACTATTCACATCCAATGGAACTTTTCTCTCTCATAATTAAACACTCGTTAAGCATTCACCAAGTAAAATTAAATCGTCCTGTTACAAGAGAAACCTGTGAGGGAAGAAAAATCACAATAGGTACCTACTTAAGTGTTGTACCCCCACGGCACTTCCTCTACGCAAGAACAATATTATCGAGTTCACAACTTTCCCTTAAACCTTAATTGCATCTCTGAACTTGAGTAACTCTGGCATTTTGTGAAATGCAAACTTTTCAGTTAAAACAATTAATTCACCCCATTCTCACCATACGCACCCCTAACAACCAGTCTCACAATGCATGCACACTAATGCCTTGCCGCTCACCTTTTTTGCTCCGTAATTAGCTCCTCGTGCACCTCTTGAAATATAAAACCTACCCGAAGGGTGAAAGTATAATGTTCGCCAGAGTTCTTGCAAGTTTCTCGGCTTTTTTTTTTATTCGCCAACTCTGTTTATGCAAATTTTAATGAGTTCCTAGGAATCCTTTGGAGAGGCAAATGTACCTACACTACTAGAAATTGGATTATAAACATAACCACTTTTTTTTAAGGAAATAATTAACTTTTTCTTTTTTTATTTCAAAATTTGTTTAGTAATAAATAATTAATTAAATGCAAGTAAAAAACTTGAGCTAAAATTCGAAATAAAATGATATTAATTTAGAAATGGAAAATGTTGAAGAAGTAAGAAAATTTTATCTTCAACGGACTGTATGACGCCTCATTTTCTAAACCATCCCTAATAAAGTGAGCGTTTCCTTATTTATTTATAAATACAATAATATCTTTCTCCTTAGAGAATACTTTAGCGATTTTTAAGAGATTTAATCAAAAAAAAAAGTGAACTTTTCTTATCAGAAAGAGAGCATGGGTGCTACTACTTGTAAAGGAAGTTCACAGATTTCGATGGAATATTCACAATAAGACTTAACCAACACCAAAAACTTACTTACTTACATAGGTGGATCTACAGTCCGGGGTGGACCTGGGCCTCAACCAACAAACCTCTCCAGCCAGACCGGTTATGAGCCAGCTGCCTCCAGTTGCGCACGCCAAGTTGGTTGAGGTCCCACTCCACTTGATTGAGCCACCTACCATGAGGTCGTCCTCTACTGCGCTGTCCATCCGGGGTGGAAGACTTTCTTGGCTGGAAAGTTGGACTCCATCCGCACTACATGACCCAGTCGCTGTATATGAACTCTTCTGGCTAAGTCGATGTTATTATATATGCCATATAATTCGGCGTTGTATCTTCCCCTCCACTCACCGTCTAAGCAGACGGGACCAAAGATCGCTCGAAGAACTTTTCCCTCGATTTTGACAAGGTCCATGCCTCTGCGCCATACAGCAGGACAGCAGGGATGATTAGTGTCTTATAAAGAGTTACCTTAGTAGTTCGAAATAGGGCCTTGTTACTCAATTGCCTTCTTAGCCCATAGAAACACCGATTGGCAAGAGTAATTCTTCGTTTGATCTCCCCACTGGTGTCATTTGCGGAGCTCACCATAGAGCCTAGGTAGACCAAATCCTTTACTACCTCAAAATTATATCTGTCTATTATGGCGTTTTGTCCAAGTCGCCGATGTTGGGTGTCCTTTTTGTTGACAGCATATATTTTGTTTTGCTTTCATTGACCGCTAAACCCAACCTTGCTGCCTCGATCTCAATACTAGAAAACACCCCACTGATGAACCGCTGAGTTCTTCCGACTATGTCAATGTCATCGGCGTAAGCGAGTAGTTGTACAGACTTGTAAAAGATTGTACCTTCGATGTTGGCTTGTGAGTTTCGTACAATTCTTTCAAGTACTATGTTAAAGAGATCGCATTATAGCGCGTCACCTTGTCTAAGACCTTTCCTGATATCGAACGGTTCGGTGGTGTTTTTACCGACTTTGATGGAGCAGAGAGAGTTCTCCATTGTTATCCTGCACAAACGAACGAGCTTGGCAGGGATGTCAAGACTGGACATGGCTCTGTATAACTCGTCTCTATACACGCTATCATAGGCAACTTTAAAATCGATGAAAAGGTGATGCGTATCGATGATATGTTCGTGGGTTTTTTCCAAGATCTGCCGTAGTGTGAATATTTAGTCAATCGTGGACTTACCAGGCCTGAAACCGATCTGATAAGGACCTATCCTATTTTAAGCGTTCACATAATACGGCAGACGGGATCTTATATGCGATGTTGAGAAGACTTATACCTCTGTAGTTGGCGCAGTTCCGAGGGTCTCCTTTCTTCAGGATCGGGCAAACGATGCTGAGGTTCCATTCATCGGGCATACTTTCGTCCGACCAGATTTTACAAATGAGTTGGTGTATGCTCCTTACCAACTCATCTCCACCTGCCTTGAAAAGTTCGGCGGCAAGGCCGTCGGCTCCAGGAGCTTCGTTGGCTTTAAGCTTAGATATCGCTATCCTCACTTCATTCCGATCGGGTTGACGAGAATCTTGACTATCATCGTCACTGAATGGTTCTTTTTTTTTTTTTTTTTTTATATAATCTGCGCGCGCCAAAGGGAGTATTAATACCCTTTAATTGTTTCAGGGTACGGGCGTCAGGGAAAAGGGGGAAGAGGAACAGAGGAGGTACCTATGCACGTTAGCTTTGAATGATTGAAGGTTGTAGTGATGGGGAAATACAGAGCCTGGTAGATCGTTCCACATTCGTGTTGTTTGGCTTATAAATGAATCCCTATATTTGGCAGTACGACCGAAGTTTGGCTTCAGGGTAAACTGATGTGCATTCGAAGCATGTCGCGTATTGCGGGTGAAATTTTGAAGGGGAGGAATGCAACTGGCTATTTCGCTGGAGCATTTTTTGTGGAAAAAACGATAAAACAGGGAGAGACAGGAGACATTTCTCCGATGTTCTAGTGAATGAATGGAATTCACAATGTCTCTATCACCTATAAGTTTTAACGCGCGATTTTGTACCCTATCAAGAATGTGCAAAACGGTCTTGGGTGCACCAGACCAGATATGGGCGTTATGTTCCAGCTTAGGGCGGATGAATGCCTTATAAATTGAGGCCAGATCAGACGGGGTAAAATATTTCTTGCACCGTTTAAGGAATCCTAGACATTTTGCAGCATTTTTGGAGACCTCGAATAAGTGATCGTTCCATCGAAGATGGTTATTAATACACATACCGAGAATGGCAAGTCTTTCGGTTTCAATAATGCAAGTACTATCCATGGATAATGGTTGAGGGTTTTGGTTTCGCTTGAGAGACAGAAGACAGCATTGAGTTTTGGAAGCATTAAATTCCACTCGGTTGGTTGAACCCTATTTAATTATGCTGTCCAGGTCAGAATTTAGTGTGTTTAACATACGTTGCCGTTCCCCTTCTACGGCCGAAGAGCAAGGACGTGAGTTAGGGAACGAATATGAAAAACTGAGGGTACTGTCATCAGCGAAGGAATGGATTGGATTATAAGTTGCAGACAAGAGGTCATTTACAAAAATAAGAAAGAGAGTCGGAGACAAAACAGAGCCTTGGGGAACACCAGCATTTATTTGGTGAATTGCAGACTTGAAGCCATCCAAAACAACTTGTATTGAACGCCCCGAAAGGTAATTTCTAATCCATTGAAGAAGAGACTCATCGATGCCATATGCACGCATTTTCGACAAAAGAGCCTGATGCCAAACTCTGTCAAATGCTTTTGAAATATCAAGCGCAACCATTTTGGTTTCGCCGAAGTGATGGAGAGATTGGTTCCACTTCTCGGTGAGATATGCCATCAAATCACCAGTGGACCTGTTGCTACGAAAACCATACTGCCGGTCATTAAGGAGTTTTCGTGAATCGAGAATCATAAGCTGATGATTTATCAGCGTTTCCATGACCTTGGAAAGAAGGGACGTAAGTGCAATGGGTCGGTAGTTGGACGGGGAGGAAGATTCGGCTTTTTTGGGGACGGGCTGGATAAATGCTGTTTTCCATCTACTCGGAAAGAGCCCTGAAAAGTAGGATAGACAGAAAAGCTTACGCAGAGGTTTTGCCAGCGTAGAAGAACACCTCTTCAGAACTATGGGGGGGAGACTATCTGGACCAGCGGATTTGTGTATGTTAAGACTTTTGAGTACTCCTGCAACTGTACGAGTGCGAAAGTGGACTTGTCCCATGGAAAATTTGACGCTCTCAAATACAGGTGGAGACAAAGCATTATCTGGCAGCGTGGAGTTCGCTGCAAAATGAGCAGCAAGCAGATTAGCTTTGTCTAAGGAGCTGACAGCTGGAATGTCATTGTAAATGAGTGTGGGGATGGCATTCATTCTGCCTGACAGCGGAATATTAGTCATCATCGCCGTTTAGCAGTCTGCAGAAGTGTTCCTTCCATATCCTCAGCACCGACTGCGGTTCTACTACTATGTTACCATTTTCGTCCCTGAAGGCTTCTGTTTTGGCTTTAAAACCCTTGCATGTTCTTTTTCCTTTTGGTAAAATTTTCGAACATACGCAATACATAAATAGCATTGAAAAAGCAGAGTCCTTTTTTTTCTTTCACACGACCCTAAAAGTGGAAGTGGCCTTGTAATATGAAGATTTGTAGAGAACGTCATCGTCTATACACATATTCATTATAAATCATCAACAAATTAGTTGTACGAGTATACGTCCACTGTTATTATCTGAACATGGTAAATGCCTTCAGATGCATATTCATTTAACCGGTTTTCACTCGTTGAATTTTTCAAGTAAGTTCTCATGAGCCTTAGGAACAGAGAAATCTCTCAATTGTCACCGTAGTAACTGGCAAAGTGTACAAAAGTTTTAATAAAATATACACAATTGGGTAAGATTTCATTCCTTAAATTAGGATTGAAGAATGTACATTATTATAAAAAGAATATGAGTCAACTTACATTCAATATCATTCTCAAACAATAATGTTAAAAACTATTCCAAAATTTTCATTTCGCAGACCCCAACTTCTACAATACCAAGGCAAGAAAAGAATTTGAATATTTTGAAATAAAATAATTTTGCACTATTGTTATCGACAAATTTTAGTACGTTAAAGTACCATCATATTCTGCACTGCAGCATCTAAAAAAGTAATAAAAATGCAGGTGCGGTAGTAGTCATCACCGTTGCCAGAATGAATATTTCTCCTTTTTGTGGATAAAATAATGTCGTCAGCCAATACGAGGTACTTTTTTTAATAGGGATTCTCGGGCATAGCACACGTGACAAATATCATGTCCATGTGATATTTCTATTCCGCATTTGATCATGAATAGAGTTACGTCTGAACAACTTCTACAAATTGTGGAAATCTATTTCCAAAATCAGTCCTCAGTGAAAAAATTGTTCGTGTACTTCGCCCATTTTACGGTGCTCATAATCGTCCAACTGAAAGCACTATTCGCGAAACAATCTCTAAACTTCGGTGGAATTTTACATTATTGGATGTTCATTCACCGACTAGAGTGCGTAGAAGCCGCCTGACCTTCGTTTGCTTCGTGAATTTTGTAATTGGGCCTTGGAACAGCTCCAAATTGATCCGAAACCATCCAGTTATCGAGAGACAATTTTCACGAAAACATCATCTCAAGAAATAGACCTGTGAATTAGCCATCAAGATCATGTGATCTGACTCAGCTGGGGGTATGTGAAGTCACTTGTTGTTAAACCACAATCAATTGATGCCTTGGAAGCGAACATAACACGCGTTATTAACGCAATACCGGCCGATATGTTCGAGAGAGTGCTCAAAAATTGGACCCACAGAATGGACCATCTGAGGGCTAATTGCGGACAACATTTACATGAGACTATTTCCAAATATTAATTATCATAAACCAAACTAACAGCTGAAATATAATTTTCGATTATTTTATAAAAAAAACTTCAGGAAACTCTTATTGGATCACCCTTTAGTATTTCATTCACTTTTTTGGAAAATAGCTTGAAGAGTTTTTTCGACATTTTAATTTCAGTCGGACTATTCGCACAGGTGGTAAGTTCTTCACGCCAAATTGTTTTCCCTTCAAGTTTTTGGATTAAGGACAGCGTGGTTGATAAAATTCAGCGCTAAAATGAATGAACACTTGGAATTCGAATGAATTCGACTATCAAAAGTCAACAACTAAATCAATTTAACAATAGAATGATTCCCTTCATTCATTTATTCAGCAAGCGGGGAATGTAAATATGATTTGTATGATCAATGGCGTATGAAGTTGGGAATTTACATTACTAACAACAAAATTTCAGGGTACTAGCACTAACTCAATGACTGCGTAATTACAATTTCCGAAATTTCGGCGTCCGTCTTGTAGAGAATTTCAAATCCTAAAATTTCGACTGTCCTAGTATTTCTCGAAATATTTGCACAAAAAAACACTTTTCACCCGAAGCTTCGGGGTAAAATAGAACATTTTGTAAAATTACGTAAATAAAATTGTTGGAAATTTGTAAAAACTTTGCATCAATCTTATAGAAAATTTCAATGACTACAATTGCGGAAGGAACCATTTGTTTGCGCTTCGCACCGTTTTCAAGATATTCGCACTAAAAACGATTTACGTCATCAGCTTTGGGGTAAAGTTGGACATATTGGGAGGTGGCATATGTACGTACAATGGCAGCCTTCAAAACACGTTTAATGTCACGATTGATTCAGCAAAAATAGTACAATGAAAGAGTCACTAGCAAGCTTCTAGAATGTTCCAATGAATCGCCTCCTTTCTGGTTACTGGTCATTCCCACCTGTAGTGAAAGGGGACGGGTTACAACAGACAAAGAAAACGCCGATCTCTATGCAAGCACGTTTTCACAGAATTCGACTCTAGATGTCAGATGTGAGGTTTCGACTTCGTGCAATCCAACGCATCCTTAATCATTTGGATTGCAAAAATGCAACAAGTCAAGGCAGAATACCAGCCGTAGTACTTTAAACCTGTGCACCAGAACAAGCACATATATCTTGCAAACTTGTTTTACGCGCAGAAAACATTCCCATTATGCTGA
Source organism: Pocota personata (assembly GCA_963082735.1). Classification (NCBI taxonomy): domain Eukaryota; kingdom Metazoa; phylum Arthropoda; class Insecta; order Diptera; family Syrphidae; genus Pocota; species Pocota personata. The sequence goes on along the minus strand of OY720429.1, from coordinate 39,924,448 downwards.
AAAACTCCCCCATTTAACCAAATTCAAAAAGCGGAAAGAAATGCTTGCTACAAAACGATCGTCCCATAGCATTGCTGTCTATGCTCTTCAAAGTATTGTAAAAGTCGTAATTGCCGATACAAACTGTAGGGACACGAGCTAATAAGCAACCGTCAATATGGTTTTATGTAACCCAGCTATGGACTTTAGCCATTGAGTTATTAACCTGTGGCTCTAGATATTTCAAAACCATTCAAAAGAGTTTCATATAGAGCCCTGCTAAGCAAGAGCTCTTTGGCTCCTTAGACAAAGTCAATCTGCTTGCTTTTCACTTTGCAGCGAGCTTCAAGCTGCCTGATAATGCTTTGCCCCCGTCGGTACTTGAGAGCGTCGAATTTGTTATGGGACAAGTCCACTTTCTCATTCGTACAATTGCAGGAGTACTCAAAGTTCCTAACATACACAAATCCGCTGTCGTCCAGATGGACGCTGGCGTCCAGATTCATGCTGGCAAAACCCCTGCGTAAGCTTTTCTGTCTTACCCTTCTGGGCTCTTTCCGAGTAGTTGGAAAACAGCATTTGTCCAGCCCGTCCATGCAAAAGTTAAAACTTCCCCCCTGTCCAATAACCGACCCATTGCACTTACGTCCTTTCTTTTCAAGATCATGAACTCGCTGATAAATCTTCAGCTTATGAAATATCTGGATTCACGTAAACTCCTCAATGACCGGCAATATGGTTTTCATATCAACAGGTCCACTGTCTCACCGAGAAGTGGAACCAATCTCTACATCACTTCGACGAGACTAATATGGTTGCGCTCAATATTGCAAAAGCATTTGACAGAGTTTGGCATCAGGCTCTTTTGTCGAAAATGTGTTCATATGGCATTGATGAGTTCAATGGATTAGAAATTACCTTTCTGGGCATTCAATACAAATTGTCTTGGACGGCTTCAAGTCTACAATTCACCATATTACCTTGGTGTTCCTCAAGACTCTGTTTTGTCTCCAACTTTTTTTCTTGCTTTAATAAATGATCTCTTGTCTGCAATTGCTGATGACAGTACCCTCAGTTTTTCATATTCTTTACCTAACTCACGTCTTTGCTCTTCGGCCGTATTAGAGGAACGGCAACGTATGTTAAACATAATAAATATAGATTTGAACAGCATAATCAAATGGCGTTCAACCAACAGAGTGGAATTTAATGCTATTTGCTGTCTCTCAAGCGAAACCAAAACCCTCAACTATTATCCATGGACGGTACTTGCATCATTGAAACCGAAAGACTTGCCATTCTCAGTATGTGTATTAATAACCACCTTCGATGGAACGATCACATATTCGAGGTCACCAAAAATGCTGCAAAATGACTAGGATTCCTTAAGTAGTGTAGAAATATTTTACCCCGTCTGATCCGGCCTCAATTTATAAGGCATCCATCCGTCCAAAGCTTTAATATAACGTCCACATCTGGTTTGGTGTACCCAAGACTGTTCTGCACATTCTAGACAGCATACAGAATCGAGCGTTAAAACTTATAGGTGATAGAGAACATCGTAGAAATGTCTACTGCTCGAACAGCTTTGTCTTAAATGGAAATATTTCTGCATGAAACCTTTCAGTGGGGGAAAGTAGACTTAGTAGACTATAATCGTCTACTATACCACAGTTTCAAATGGACAACAAAATTATCTAACCTAATGAAACTCTGCATTTTCTTAGCGTTACGACTGTAAAGCTGGATACCGGAGTTAACTACTCCGGTTTAACATGGCATGACCACATATCAAGCATCTTGAAATCGGTGTCAATGAAGTTGAGTTACATGTTCAAAGAAAATGGAAACTTCACTGGGGAATAGGTCCTTCTTATATGTAAGGCACGTATGAAGGTCGGCTTCAAAACACTCTTCATCTTTGCGATAGCATACAGTTTATTCATCGACGACCGGTAGCATACCCGGAAAATTCATTGTAACTCATGTTATATTTTAATTCGAAACCAGAACTTAATCTCTACCCAACTTTCAAATAAAAAAAAAATTATAAAAATACTGCAACACTGTGTTTTACATATAAGAGGACTAATTTAGTAAAATAAACAAAACTATATTTATGTATTTCCTACTTGAGTTATTGGATAATTCATGTTACATCAGACGATATAGTTCACTCAATCAAAATGAATAAGTTTTAAACTCTGTTCATCGAACAGAATCAAGGTTCCTGAAACCTATCCTGAGAGATCATAAAAACAAAAATTGTTGTTGAAAAACTATACGACCTCAGTCCTTGGGTATGGGACTGCCTGACAGTGGTGCGAGTATTGAAGCAGACATGGCAAAATTTGTTTTAGTGGTTAATGAGAGTAAAATGCAATTTAGCCTAAAAGGAACACTGAACAATTGCAACTTACAGATCTACGACTTTGTTTAAAGGCCCAGTTGAAAATTGTAAAAAGTGACCCAAAAAATATCTCTTGCCATCCTTGAGCTAAGAACTCAATTAAGTAAAAAAAAAAAGACTTTTCTGTTATCATCTCTGTCCTGCTAAAAGGACTTCATTAAAGCCGACTGAAAAAGCCCTGAGTTATTTTGAAAGAAAAATTATTCGATTAATTTCACAGGCCTGCGAAATTCAACTTTTTTTCCCCTTCCAATAATTATGTCATATTTTTTAAATATCTAGGTATGTTAAATTAAAACACAGCTTTGTTTTTTCTTCTACCACTTCGAGATTTATTTTTACTAATGATATATTTTGGAATTTTCCAACAATTTTCATGAAAAAGCTAAGATTAATGAATTTAAAATTAAATTTTTATTAAAAAAAACAACAGTATTAGTCAAAAATAATGCTAAAGAAACTAAGTAAATTAAAGCGGCTTATGATAACTTTTTCTATTTTCTTCAAAACTCTTGTTTAATCTTTTTCTCTTATGCCTTCCATCCGGTTCATCTCTCTTCAACATCCAGCAGTAGTCGGCCATCATGTTTGTGTTCCATCTTCCTCGGTATCTGTCCTCCATAACTTTAATATCTTGGTGGAAGCTCTCACCTTGTTCGGCACCAAAATTCTCAGGAAAGAAGTCAATATGAGAATGCAGTAAATGTAGCTTTATACTCATATTGCAACCCAGTTTATGGAAATTGTTGAGCATATTATTTACTATATTTTCAGAATCTGGGCTTTTTCTGTTTCCTAAAAAAACTTTCATTACTTCTTTAAATGAATTCCAAGCGTTCTCTTCGGTTTTATTCATGATTTTTTTAAAGTTAGCGTCTTGCATTAACTTCCTTATGTCAGGGCCAACAAAAACGGCTTCTTTGATCTTTGCATCCGATAAATGCTTAAATTTTTCACATAAGTACTTGAGTCTTTAGGTAATGCCTTTACAAATTGCTTCATAATACCTAACTTAATGTGAAGTGGAGGTAGCAGAATTTTTGAGCGATCAACCAGCGCCTCTTTTACAACTTTTTTGGTTCCAGCTGTTAATGATGCTCTTTGTGGCCAATCTTTTTTGATCCAATGTTGTGCTCTGTTTCTACTATCCCATTCACCCAGAAACATACATACTTCGTTTCGAAGAATCTATAAAAAGTGTCCAATGATTTGGATTGTGTTCTGCATTAAACATCTTGAATAAGCCCGGTATATCACAACAATAAACTAAATTTTCATCTTGTGCAAAAAATGGAAGAAAATCTTTTTCTCTATTTCTATGCCAATAAAAGCTTGTTGTAAAGTCCAGCAAATTTTTTTCTTTTAATCGTGAAACGAGTAATTCCGCGGCATATTTTGGAAGATTGAGATCTCTCACCAAATCATTTAATTCACATTGAGAAAATGGTTAAGGCGTTCGGTTACCTTCGTCATATTCATCATTAGAATCTGAAGTATCTTCTACAACCTCTTGAGATAGTGATGATGACGTCCCGGCAGCACAACATAACTCTTGCTCATCAAGATATTGATGTGTTGGTAAGATCACAGAACGAACACTAGGATACGCAATCTCTTTTTTATTTTTAGCATTAAAGCCTTTTGTGTTTGTACAGCAAAAGTAACAATCGCTTGTATGATTTTGCGGTTCCATCCAAACCACTGGAGTTTTCAAAATAAAAGAATGTTTTTCTCCACGTTCACGAACACAAGTTGAACACATTTTATGCGGCACCCATTTCTTGTCTTGGTTTTTTATCTTTATTTTAAAATAACTAACGATAGACTTAGAAATATTTTGTAGTTGTTTCCCTATAACATACCTTCCACATATGTAACAGAGAAATTAGAAGTTAAGGTTAGTAATATGCGGTAATAATAAGAAAAATGGAAAAAGTGATTTTTTTTTTTTTAAATTTGCGTGATGGAATTTTTACTTACCCAAATTGCTAATTAGATTCTTAAGGGGAAAACCATCGCAGGCCTGTGTTTTTGGTTCAGATTACGGATATATGAAAAGGTGTACGGAGAAGAAGATACAACATCAGACTGTACTGGACGTACAGCGACATCGACTTAGGCAGAAAGGTTTGAATCCATCGCCTAAGATGACTATATAGAGCTAATGGATATCAACGATCCGGCTAGGAGAGTGTTCGAGTGCATGTCGGAATAACGATGCCGTAAAGGAAGACTGAATTGAAGACCTCATAGTCCTTAAATTGAATCTGACATCAGTGCAAGTCCTATCAGTAAGAGTTATCTGTCTGAACGCATGACACTCACAAAGCCAGTAGGTGCATGCGACATTGCCGTTAAATGATTTTAATTATAATCCATTTACAACTCCCGGAAATATCCTTCGGTTCCCTAAAACTCAGAACTTGTCCCCAGTTACAAGTACCTATTTATTTTTATAATTTATTTAAACATCATCGTGCACTGGAGAGGATGTGGCCTCCTTTTAACATACAACAAGTGTAAAAGCAGCAAATTGTTTGATTTGAAACAAAGGGTACTTCAAGGCTAGACTTTGGGTATTATGATTTTTCTGTATATGAAGAAAATTTAATTTACTTAAATCCACTTTTTATGGTACGAATATCTACGAGTATATGTATGTAAAATACATCTACTCGTATGTCAAAAATAACTCCCTGACGTTGTTACATTAACAGTGCGCAGAGCTGTATTAAAATTAATCGAAGTGTTCATAAGGGAATTTCGTTTAGTGTTTAATAAATACACGAAGCTCAACTTAATTCGCGGTGCATTTCAAGTTCGTAAAATTCCTGAAACTTGAGGTGGAAATATATGCTAAGGGCATGAAACGTGAACGGATAAAATGAAAGTGCAAAATAAGACATTGTTTTGGAAGACAAGATTTTAGATTTAGAAGGAAATTCAATCATTTTGGTATTCACACATATGGGGCTAATGACGGCACGTAACATAGCAACAGGTTCAATTAGGGAGTATTGTATGTTTATAATGTTGACATGCGTACGAGTATATCAAACATGAAAATTAAAAGTGGTTGAATTTGATTGATGTTTGAAGCCAAAGTTTGGTCGTTAACATCTTTCCAACTGATTTCCCATCTCTTAATAGGATGTCTTGATGGAAACATCCGGATAGATATTTGTGTATCTATTGTATTTATTTATGTAAATCTTATTCAAGGGCCTCATCATCGACATCTTTTCCTCTAGATCGTACATTTTTATAAAAATAATCAAGGGGTGAAAACTTTGTGAAACTTTTAACAACAAAATTTATTCGAAGAGAAATTTTACCGATTATAACAAAAATGTAATAAGTATTGAAGTAGTAACATACATACTTAAACTCTAGTCTATAGCATAGGATATATTAGTTCTTATACATAGCTTGTAACATAGAGAAATAATAACGATAGACCCCCACAAGTGTATACATGTATTTTGAGGCAGACAGATTAATTTCATACATAAGCTGTTCATACGTTGATACACAAGGAGGGCAGTTACCGTCCCCTGTGTCAATCTTACAAATGATGCTGGTACCGACTACTCGCTCTGGAAGGCAACAAAGAAAATGAACAGGCTCACATTCCACCAGTAAAAAACAGATAAATTAACTGGGCGAAAAACAAACAAGAAAAACAAGTATTTTTGCTGATCAAGATGTCTTCCAACTTTATGAAGAACCTATTAGGCCGGTTAAAGCTAAAGAACTTGCCAAAGAAATAACAGAAGGCATAAATATAAAAAAGGCTTGATTTAATTACGGGGGAAATTCTAAAACGATTTCCAAAAAAAAGGTTTAAAAAAACTAGAGCAGATTGAAAATGCTGCGTTCAGGTTAATATATTAGTACCAAGCATTTCAAAAGTCGCGGAGGTAATAATGATACCAAAACCAAGCGAAATAATCTCATATCGCTCAATATCGATATTACTTACCTGTGTCCAAGTTGTTCGAAAAGATGCTGGTGAAACCATCAATTTGGATTTAGAAATCACAGATAAAATCGAAAAAGAATTTGAGTAGAACAATATACGCTCTACTATATTTCTTAATACAAGCTTTCGATAGAGTATGGCACCAAGGAGTAATTCATAAATTATAAAAACAACTGCCGAATCAGTATTCAAAAATTCTAGAGTCTTATATATTACAGCGATTCTTCAGAATTAAACAAGAAAAGAGTACTCAACATTAAGAGAAAATAAAGCTGGTGTACCACAAGGCAGTGTACTAAGTCCACTACCATACCAGAAAGTGAAGACATCAGTATAGCTACTTTTGCAGATGATACTGCTGTACTTGCTGTGGGAGAACTACCGAAGTAGGAACAAAAAAGCTTCAAAAGGCAGTAAATTAAAAGCAGTCGACTGTCAGTGTCAGAATTGAGAGACCTACTTTAATGAGTTTCTCTATCATAGTAATGTCAAAATCTCGAGATCGAAAATATTCAGGAATCCAATACTTATAGCTGCATGAAAAAACTTTGATTAAAATAGTTTTTGTCCCTTAAAGGCCAAAGTGGCAACATGATTGCTATTAGATGATGATGGTAAGCTAAACATACTTTTTCAGGTTAATATATACAAGCCAAATTTCTTAATCCAGTATTTACGGCATTAGGTTCGTATTAAAGCACATCAATCTTGTTGCTAAAGCTACTGCTACACCTGGTTTTATGCCTGGTGATGTAATTTATACTCGTAATTTTTCCATTCTAATGAATAGCGAGAGGGACATCTAGCTTGAAACTACTCTTTAAATCTTCTTCTTCGTCATCCCATACCTTTTCTCAATAAACAGGCATTCAATCTCACAATATATGCGTTATCTATTGCGGGTGTATGAAACATGTAGCATGAGAAAGTGGGGTGGGACGTGAGATGAGAGGCTCAAGGTCAGATAAGAATGGTTAGCAGTTATTTTCATAATATTAGGTGCGAAACTAAGTTCTCGCTGTTTGTCAATAGTGCTGGTCGATTTTGACATATCCAAAACGTCATGAACCGAGCTTAGACGTATGGTAAACAAACTGTTTTCATTTTGTTTTGGCGTCATATACTTTTGGTTATGTGAAAATGTCTGATTTTGTGCCAAATAATCGTCATTTGCGGGAAGTGTTGATTTTCTTCTGTCATTCGAAGAAAACGGCGGCTGAAGCGCATCCAAAAAGTTTACGGAGATGCTTCTCTAAGTGAAATAAGATGCCGTGATTGGTTCCGTCGCTTCAAAGACGGTGATTTCGATGTTGATGACCGTCCGCGTAAAGGAAGGCCAAAATCCTTCGAAGGAATTGGAGACATTGCTCGATGAGGACCCGTGCCAAACGCAAGAACCGCATGCTTCAGCATTACAAGTTACCTGTCAAACCATTTCCAAGCGATTGCATGCGTTTGGAATGATTCAAAAACAAGGAACTTGGGTTCCTTATGATTTGAAGCGTTGAGAGTCGTTTTTTCGCCTGTGAACAACTGCTCCAGCGGCAAAAAAGGAAGGGTTTTCTTCATCGCATCGTGACGGGTGGATTCATTACAGTAACCCAAAGAAAAGAAAGTCATGGGGACTGCCCGGTCATGCTTCTACGTCGTCGGGAAGACCTACTCCACCCGCCACATTCCCCAGATATTGCGCCATCCGATTATTACTTGTTCCGTTCGATGGCACATGGTCTGGCACATCAGCAGTTCCACTCATATGAAGACACCAAAAAATGGCTTGATTCGTGGATAGCCTCAAAAGATGAACACTTTTATCGTAACGGTATTCAAGCTCTGCCAGAAAAATGGGAAAAAGTTGTAGCTAGCGATGGGCAATGCTTTAAATGATTCATTTGTAACCATTTTTTCACAATAAAGTTGCATTTTCATTAAAGAGAACTTAGTTGCGCACCTATTAATATAATTATTTACCGACAAGAAATTTTGTGCAAGTAAAGAGGGTAAGGACTAGATCCCCAAACCGCAAAAATGTATTTTACGTTCTAGCAGAGCTGCATTTGCACCACAAGCCACGATAGATGCATAATGATTTTAAGCAGTGAATGTGTTAATAAGGTGACACTATGAAAACGGTTGAACAAAATTATATGAGTTAAATACTCAAATTTCCTCAAAGTGGATAATTACTGTTCAAATATAATTTAATTAGTGTAAGTTCTCGTGAATAATATTTTTGCTAAAGTATATAAATATGAATCTTTAAAAGTTGAAGTCGTCATAGTTTGTACATAGAAATGTGCAGTAATTTTTAATACGATATCTGTGGATTCTTTATAGAGTATTAGTGGATTTGTAGATTGCTAATAAAGCAACACCAATTAAGTGCTTAAAGTTGTCATTAAAATTAATTACAAAAGTGATTGTAGCTACTGATTGGAAAGTTCTTCGTAGAAAAAGTTAAGTGTAGTGTTTTCGAACCGTAAACCATGCGAACAATATATTCTTAGATGGCATAGTATACAAAGGGTAGTGTTTTTATCTTTGGACTTTAAAAATATTTATGGCAAGACAACTCGCTCAGAAAATAATATTTTTTCCGTGATGAGGATAATGCAGAAAGTGTAAACTTACACCTTTCATAAAAGATATAAAAATCTGTTACAGCTATCTGCTCCGGTTTAGATGTGTTAGGAAGGCTTTATCCAGGAAAGAAGGAAGATTTTGCTCTCTAAGATCAGTTACAAACCTAAAAGAAGGTTATGCTTACCTAAAGGAAAAATAAGAGATACGAAATTCCTTTCTTAAAATAAAGACTTTCATTTTGTTTTTTTAATTATAAAAATTTTAGGAAAAACATTTTTCGACAAATAACAATTAATACAGCACATCGTTCGCTGTTATTGTCTGATCATAGTGAGTGCTTAACCGACTCTCACTCTCACTTATTGAATTTTTAAGTCACGTTTACATTTTTACTTCATTAAACTCGGAGTTTCTACGAGACAGGTTTACTCGTATGTCAGACTTTATGTCAGTGTCCATGTCTAGTTTGATTCCTTTGCTGGGAGAAATATATAATGACATGACATACAGGTGACTGCCATTGTGGTAAATTCAGAAGCACTCGCACTGTTTGTCGGAATCTATTAATATTAGGCGTGTTCCAATTATCAATTACATTTTAAAAGCTTACAGAAAATAGTAAAACGTAAGTTTTAAACATCAAATGCAGAGAAGCAATAAGACAAACATCAGGTGCTGAAAGGATTGTCGGTCGATCACAGGGAAACCATAGGGCGTGGCTTTCCGAGGATACCTGGAGAAGGATCAACGAACGAAAACAGCTAAGAGCTCAAATTGCAGCAACTCCAGCAGCAGGGAGGATCGAGCTTGAGTCCCTATATCGCATGAAGATGAGAGAAGTACAGCGTAGCGTGAGACGTGACAAGCGCAATTACATCAATGTGCTGGCTACGGAAGCAGAAGAAGTAGCAGCGAGGTGCGACAGCAGAACCGTTTATAGAATCACTAAAGAGCTTATAGGTGGCCGAAGCTCTACTCAACACCCAGTGAAAGGCTTAGACGGTTCGTTGCTAATATCGGATGAGGATCAACTGAAGAGATGGAAGGAGCATTTTGCTTCGGTTCTAAACCGAGTATTCGCCAGCAATATGCACCCAAGTCAGACTGAAGTGTCCGTAGAAAGAAGTTCCCGAATTCGCACCACAACCCCCAGTAAAGAAGAGATTATTACCGCAATCAAAGCACTGAAAACTAATAAGGCGGTAGGAGTTGACGGCATACCTGCGGAGCTTTTTCAAGCTGCGCCAACAGCATCGGCAGAGCTACTGTTCCCACTTGTCGGGAGAACATGGGAAGCCGAGAGTTTTCCAGATGAGTGGAAAAAGGGAATGATTGTCAAGCTCCTTAAAAAAGGCAACCTAATGCAGTGCGAAAACTGGAGAGGTATCTGCGTGCTGCCTGCTGTGGCCAAGATAATAGCTAGAATCATCCTGGAGCGAATCAAAGAACACCTTGAAGACACACTTGACGCCGAACAAGCAGGTTTCCGCTCTGGATCCTCCTGTGTCGACCACATCAACACCCTGCGGATCATCATCGAGCAATGTGTTGAATATCGATCACCACTTCACCTGTTGTTCATCGATTTTGAAAAGGCGTTTGATAGTGTCAATCGGGAATTTATTTGGCGTGCCTTGCGCAGGAGAGGCATTCCGGATAAATTAATAGCAATTATCAAAGCTACATATGATGGGTCCACATGTCACGTTTTGCACAGAGGAAGGCTGTCTGAGGAATTCGAAGTCCAAAGTGGGGTTCGGCAAGGCTGCATACTTTCACCAATATTGTTTTTATTGGTGATTAGCGATGTGCTGAATGCGGCCTTATCAACAGGAAATGGAGGAATTCGATGGACTCTCACATCTGAACTCAAACACCTCGACTACGCCGACGATGTATGTCTACTGTCTCACAGAATAATGGACCTTCACCAAATGATAGCAAATGTGGAGAGGGAAGCAGAAGTCGTTGAGCTGAAAATTAACTCGGCAAAAACAAAAAATGATCAGCCTAGAACCAAACTCATCAACTCAAGTATGCATTGCTGGACAAACGGTTGAGAGAGTAGAGAGTTTCCAATACCTTGAGAGTATTGTCTCAACCGATGGCGGAACCGAACTGGATATAGCCAGCCGAATAGGTAAAGCAAAATCTGCGTTTGGGATGCTATCCATAGTTTGGCGAAGTAATGCAATTAGCTTAAACACCAAGCTACGACTGTTCCGTTCCAACGTTGAATCCCTGTTGCTATATGGATGTGGTACCTGGAGAGTGACCGTCACTATCACGAGGAAGCTGCAAACGTTTGTCAATAGGTGTCTACGTTACATCTTAAGGATATTCTGGCCAAACCGTATCTCTAACGAACAGCTTTATCAGAGAACGGGCCATGAACCTATAGGCACAACCATACGACGACGAAAGTGGCAGTGGATCGGTCACACTCTCCGAAAGGGTGACAGGTCCATAGCTAACCAAGCGATGCAATGGAACCCGCTTACCCAGGATGGCAGGATACGCGGCGGTCCTAGGAGTACGTGGCGCAGAACAGTTGAGAAGGAAGCACGGCAACTGGGAAAGAGTTGGGGAGAGCTGAGGCACATTTCCAGAAATCGCACACGATGGCGCGTAGGCGTTGTAGAGGCCCTAGGACCCACAAGGGGATACAGGACATAAGTAAAGTAAGTAATAAGACAAACATAAATTAGATGCAAAGCTTTGTTAACAATTTTCTTCCTAAAATTAAATTATTAATTTGTAAAAGTGATATGTTGCTGCACCTTTTAATTTGGTGGATAATTTTAATGCACTGGATTCGAAACATTGAAATATACGGACGACCGCTCAGTCATTAGAGGAAATTAGCTGTTATTAGCTGTTGTTAATCAGAAAAAAATAAAGAGCACAATTGGATCGTACGTACTTGCACCTGTGTGCAACAAATAAGACCAATTTTCAAAATTCGATAAGTTAAGTACATATATTCATTTGAGTGTCATAAGTTAAAATGTGTCGTTATTATTGAGAAAAAATATAATATTTCAACAACTCATTCACAACATGAAATATGCTGCTTTTTCGGAAACCCAAAACGAACTAAAGTTGGTTCATATGAAATTAAATAACGGCATATTCTATTCTAACACGGAGAGCATACAAGACATTAATATGAAATTCTTACCCAATATGAAGCATGATAAAACGAATAATTCTGCATCATTAACTCAAAAATTGTGTTTTTTGAGTTATGGCAGTCTACAAGTAAATGAGCGATATGTCGTCCACATTCCACATCTTAAAATGTAGGCACAAAAAGTTGCATTTTCCTAATAATAAAAATAAATGAATTATCATAAAATTAGTCTTTAATCAAATGAAACATAAAAATATTAAAATTATAGGTAAAACAAATAAATGGGACGGTTCCCTGATATTTTCAAATGTTTACTGCACATGCATACAACAAGCCAATCAGATTGTATGCGAACAACAATCAACCTACTGAATCGAAAAAATAACAATTGATGGTCACAATCGATAATAGAACCGGGCAGACGTCCCCTACTTACCATAATAAGTGAACTTTCGATTATTCTCCTCATTCGGTTCGGAAACAATGTAAATTAAACGCAAGCAATTCTCTCTTGCGTTGCGTATTCTCTTGAGGCACATATTTGCTTTTCATCCCTGTAACAATATCTGTCTACTCAACTTCAATCAAAAGGAAGCATACAGCTTTATATGCTGGTTTTCGAAGGATGTGCCCCACTTGAAGAGATAATTAATTAGCAGTCTAGCAGATGCTTCTCATCACCATCATCCGCAGCAACAGAAACAGCAGCATCGGCAACATCAACCTCATCATCATCATTATCGTGCATTCGGTGAGCGCTACTGTGAACAAAAGGCTCAGCCTTAAAGTTTACTCAAAGTGGATAGGTGTAAAGGGAAAGGAGTCCTTCACCGCAAACAAACATCCCTACCATCATCACTAAAACCGTCATCACCTTGACAAAAAGCAAACTGTGCGCGGCGTTCAACGACATGCAGATTGAATTATTGCGTTCAATTAAAGTCCGTAAAGCTTCATTAACGAGAAAGCATAACTTCCTCGCTTTAAACCGCCCATTACCACCCCTATGTTAAAAAGAATTTTTTTTTTTTTTGTTCTTGTTTCTTCATTAATTTTAACAAAATTTCAAACTTGCTCGCTGCTTAATAGACCGACCTAATTGCCGCTTATGCTCCCACCAAGGAACCTCTAACCTGGCATGGCATACACCGAAAAATGGCAAAAGTTAACATTGTACCCAGTCCAACAAGGGGCAACTTGTAATTCATCGCCCTCGTGCATCTGACAATTGAACTCGCCCCGCCCTACCTCTTTCAACGTCTAACCACAAAACATTCTTAATGAAGGAAAAATGAAAGAAAAGCAAAGAAGAGTAGGAAAATAGGGAGCGGAAAGCCGAGTAAAAAAGTAATTTGTTCTGCGGGTTCATTTCCGTTGAAATCCTTGAAACATTCCTGTTACGAGTGAAGGAAAAAAAATCCTAAATAAATCAGTTCAATTGGAAAGGGCAAATTTGCAGGGCTGAAAAAAGGAGCACGAGCCAACCACTATACAAAATCATGCAGTTTCACAGAAACGAGTTAATGGCTTGAGTTTAGGTGAAGTAGGTACTTCTCTCTTTCTGTAGAGGAGTTCAAGGACACATAGTCGACGAGAAATATTTGTTTGATTATATTTCTTCAAGATTGTACCGACCCTGTATATATTAGAAGACAACTCGATTGAAGTGTCAACATTTATAAACACGCTCGCTATAACAGCTGTATGTGGGACGTCACAATAATCGTCAGAAGGCATGTAGAGCTGTCTGATTCATACGTAATGACACAGTTTCTCGGAAGGATACCGGACGCTGAAATCCCTGAAGTGTTACACAGTAATAGTTTCGAAACTAATTGCTGATGCGGGCGGGAGTCCTTGTTTGTTTGGAGCATAACCAACATTCTATCTACGAGTATCTAAGGAGAGGATTTTCGTTTCCATTTAGTGGAAATTTATTTCTCAGATGAACATAATGGATGTTGATTGAGTGAGCAAAAAGTCTCTAATTATGGAAATGTATGCTTGCTGAGCAGGGTGATTGGTAAATGACCTACGAACGATTTATAATAGGAATGATTTAATGAATTAAAGTGAAATGCATGGAGGTGGGGCTCGCACGTGTATTCATTGTGCCCCGAGTCAAATGATTGATTAGTTAATTGGAATCCATACAGAGAAACTCGATTAAGTCGGGAATGGCTTATCATTCATTACAATTTCAAAGACATTAGCTAAAAAAAATCACTTTTACTTCCTGTGTAGCTACCTCTCGCACAAAACAACCACGAACGAAAAGAGTAGGCACAACGGAAAACTTATAAATACATCCCATTTTTGAGTTAAATGAAGCGCTATTCGTACAAAAATCTATCGAGTTCGAACCGTTATGTGACTATAGTCGCAATGTGACCCTTTTCCCACTCGCTCGCCCCCATAAGACTACTTTTCAAAATTGACCAAATTTGATACATAGTTTGTTACATAAAAAAATAATAGCGACCAGTGGCGTGGGGTGAAAGCCGAAAAAAGTTTAAGTAAAATATTTTATTAAAGACTTACCATTTTGGTGCTTATTCGAAACACAGACTTAAGATATGCAATCCAAGCCACCTTTGTTATACTTTAAGTCATTGGAATTTACGTAGACAATGAGCTTATCGCATAAAAAAAGTGGCTTCGAAAGAAGCCGTTCTGGGCAAAGTAATCTATTGTAACATAATGTAACTTAATAACTACGCCCAAAAGTAAGCAACACAAAATTACATTCCGAAGTGTCTTTTCAGAACACATTCGAGGTTCGTGTCCACGGAAGAGAAGGAATATGTCTAAGACGACGTCGCGGAATTAAGAGAGAATTATAACCGCAAGAGATTATTGGCTGCAGCTGTCATCTTAGAATTATTACATCAGAATTTTTTCGTTCCAGTGGTCGAAGAATTTGCTAGAAGTTTCTGGCTATCAGAAATGCGACTATATAAGACAGATGGCGATCGAGGCAGTGGCAGTTGGTTTTCGAACCGCACGAAGAAAAGTGATAATAGGCGAAGTTGTAATTTTGTGATAAATTGAAAGTTAAGAGTTAACAAGAAGTAATTAGTTTGGATTTGTTAATTAAGTAATTGAAAGGAGATAAAGTGATTTGAGAAGAAAGAGACCTTGTAAGGAAGGAATTTGCGAAGAATAGTATAGTGTGAACTTGAATTGTTCTATAGACTAGAAAATAAAGAAATAATCTCACAGAATAACGTTTTATCTACTCGAGCCATAGCTCGCATATTACAATATGATCTAAATGAACTATACATATTCTTAATCTGACTTGTAACATTATCTATAATTGCTACAAAAATTCGGCTATAATTTGTATTTGAATCAATATTAAGAAGTCGGCGTTTTCTTGTACTTTACGTGTCAGTGTAAACTGAATTCCAAGGATATTCTTTATACGCTGAATGGTTGACTCATTATACGCTGAACTAGCCACATTATTTAAATAAAATATTTTAATAACTTCAATACGTTTTTGAGGCGTTAGTTGCTCCATTGACATAATATATACGTATATCGGATGTATTTCACGAACGTCAAATGCGAACTGACAAATGCCATCCAAACTAAAATGGCGGCCAAACAACATCGACCTGACACATAAACACCTTGTATATACTTTCATAATTGAGTTTTCTCACGGAACCTCCTCTCACAAACGTCTGTCTGATAAACATCCGAGAGTAAAATTGTCATGAGAGGCCTCTCTCAATCAAAACAAATTGCCCGTCTGAAACGGCATAAAACCATTCGTATTTCGCACAGAACGATTAGTTGCGAGAAGCTATGCATTACTTATATTTGTTTATTTAATTGAGCGCTCCTGATCGTGATTCTGTGATGGCACGGAGTTTGGTCTTATGGTGGTCGCTGATGTAAATATTTATTATTGGTAGGAACATACTTTTTTTACGTGGTGTTGAAAGAAAGAAAAATACCGCTAGGACACAACACAACGCAATTGTGTGTTTCTGGCTTTAAACACACACAATGGGTATTGCAATATGACATACACTGCTGTCCTCCGGACAATATATTCTCTCAGATAAATTGATATGAAACTCTTCTTTTTTTTTTCATGAATAATCAAAATTTATTGTAAATAGCTTCATCAATATTATATTAATCTAGTCAAGTGAACAAATTAATCGAACTTAATAAATAAAAAGGCTTGGGTAATAAAATAGAGTTAGTCCTCTTTTCCGTCTAAAAATCCACCTCGTACTTCCACCACTTTGGCCGTCAATCTAGGCATTCTATCGATCAGCTTCTTAATAGTTTCCAATGCTATTGATCTGCAGGCTACTTGAAGAATCTGCAAAAGCTTGTCTTTCGATGTTGGACACTGTTTTCTAACCTCTCTGTCAAATGCGTTCCAAAGCAGCTGTATTGGGTGGAGATCGGGTGATTAGACAAGCGACAGATACCCGAAAGTATTATATATATTTGTGATAAGCATCAAAAGTTATGATCTAGCTATGCCTGTCCGTCTGTCCGTATATCACCACTTTTTGGTCCTTAAATTTTATCCTAAACATTTTGTACATAAGCTTCCTAAAATCAGTACAAATGAAGAAATTGTTAAAATCCGCCCACAGACACGCACTTTTAAACAAATGTCCTTTTTAATAAAATATGTGGACTTTGACTTTTTCTACATTTTGTCCAAACGTAATACATCGCCACGCCCACTTTTTGGTGGCGTTTATTTTTGAGAATAAAAAAATACTGCTTTTTCAAACCTTTTAACGGTGATATGGTTAAGATATATTGCCAAAACCTCATCAGAAACCGTAAACTTCGGTAACAAGTCACGTCCACTTTCTGCTAAAAAAAAGTTGTGGCAACAGTTTTGTGATAAAACGCAACAAAAATTGCTGACATATTCTCTGTTTTAAAAATTTCGCAATGGCACACTCACTTTATTAGAGGTGGGTTAGAAGATGTGGGATAGGGTATCATACGATCCGTTCTAGATGGATTTTAACTTTCCTGTATGTTTTTTAATTTTTTTTTTTGACTTTTTACCCTTTTTGAAAAAATTTACTAAACTTGCGCTGAAACTTTGTTTAAGTCTGTAGCTTGTTAATTTTCTAAGCCATCGATTTAATAACTAATTTTGGTGTTCCTTAACGATCTGTTCTCCCTCCTGCATCTTTCTGATTTACATATATCATTGGCCTTTCTCATATTTACAATTCAATGCATTATTCCTTAAAACTACAGTGGCGGCTGTAAGGGACAATGAATTTCTATCGAAGCCAGCTCTAATATTAATGCAATCGTCAATGGGCCAACAATAAATCGAATTGATCTTAAGACACCGGGGTTATTTTACTGTCTCTGAAACCCGATACTTGCACAAATCAAATGGAGCTTATTAGGAGTCAATGCTTGGCATGTGAATATGATAACCAGGACTTTCAATGAAATCAGCGGATTACTAATGAAAATGGTGGTTCCAGATACTTTAGATTTTTCATAAGACTTTACTATGGTATTAAGCTAATATATTCGTCCGAAACTTGAATACAGCGCAGATGTTTAGTGGAAACCCCCTGTTCGAGTTTATTCAAGTATTTGTATACAAGTTTGTAGTTAAATTGTGGTCAATCTAATCAACTGAAGTCCTTTTTTGATCAGTTATCTGCTCCAGCCTTCTCTAAGCACGATATAATTTTCTTAACATTCGATATCCAACATGATTTCTACTCGCAGACTATATCTTTTTGGGATTTCAAAGGCATTGACTACAATAACCTCTCAGCTAAACTAGATGATGCACATTGGCATCAAAAATATCAAACGTATTCTAGCAAAGAGCAGCTCGAATTCTTGCAATCTAACGTAACTCGTATTTTTAATGAGTGTGTTCCGTATAGATCAAAGCCTCTGAAGAGTCCTGGACGCCCATAGCGATCCTCCCATATCTTTTAAAAGTTTTTGAAAGGCTAGCTCTCTGGCAAATCTCTGTATTCCTAAAGCAGAATAAACTCTTGAGTCCGCTACAGTCCGGGTTTAGAGAAAAACATAGCTGTATCACTGCTTTACTTAAAGTGACAGATGATATTAAGATTTCAATGGACGGCAAGAATATCTCATTCTTAACACTTTTAGATTTTTCAAAAGCTTTCGATACCGTTAACCACGACTGCTTAACCTACAAAATTAAAAACTTCTTTCGCTTCTCCGAATCAGCAGCAGGGCTAATAAATTCATATTTAATTAACAGGGATCAGAGAATCTTCGCAAATGATAAAATATCAGCAGCACTACCAATTACTCGAGGAGTTCCACAAGGATCCATTCCGGGCCCTATATTATTTTCCCTTTACGTCAATGATCTCCCAAGTGTTGTTAAATATAGCAACCTTCATATATTTGCTGATGACGTACAATTACATCTTGCGTCTCCTATTGGTGAAATTAGCTTTGCTGTTGATCACTTAAATTATGATCTTCAGCAAATATCGAAAATTGTGGGCTGTTAATAATGGCTTAAACTTGAACCCTAAAAAGACGCAGTGTATGGTTATCTATAAAAATATGATTGACACCTCATCATTTCGATCTGTTAAGCTTGCCTCGACTCCACTAAATTACGTTGATAAAGCAGTAAACCTTGGCATTGTATTTCATCGGACGTTAAAGTGGGATGAGCATTTAAACAAAATCTGCTCCCGAATTTACGCATCTCTTCGCATGTTGTATCACTCGCAATCATACACACCTGTATCCACTAGAGCTATGCTGGTTAAAACCCTCATTGTTACATTAATAACTTATGGATGCGAACTCTTTCCTAAACGGGACTATGTTTCTATTCGGAAGTTAAACGTTGCATTTAATAATGCGACTCGTTACGTCCATGGTCTAAGGCGATATGATCATGTGTCTGCATATAGGTGTAAAATACTCGGTTGCTCTCTCGACAGCTACTTAGCCTTTAAATCAATTATGTTCCTTCATAAGCTAATCAGGTTAAAGGAGCCCTCATACTTATACTCCAAGTTAAGGCTGACTAATTCATCGCGGATTCTGGGTTTCATATTCCCGAGATCAATGTCGATCTCATCACAAAATCAATTCTTTCATCACACTGTGAAATATTGGAACCATTTACCTATGTATGTGAAGAAAAGCTATGAAATGAGAAACTTTCGGAATTTACTTTTTGAATATTTGCACACAGGTTTGTAAATGAGTGAAAGAAAAAGAGAATAGAGGAAATAAGGAAAAGAAAAGGAGAATATTTATTTATAGCAATGTATCTTAACTTAAAAATTAAAACTTTTGATTTTAGATTTTTGTTATCTTCCTATTTTATGTTTATATTTATACATGTATATTTTTATTTTTATTTTTTAAACTACTAATTGTATGCAACACTATCTATAAGGATTATATTCTTATTGTGATTGTCACTAATAATAATAATATACTAACTAAACTAACTAATAAAGATACGGCCCTGACTAAATGGGTTGAGGACAAGAAAATAATTCCGTATAACCAATTCCGTTTCAAGGCGGGGCATGATAACGTACATGCCGCATGGTATCAAGCTATTCGATAGAATAAAAGCAAGAAACAATGCACGGGTGACTGCTTGGTTGGCTTGGAAAAGGCATTCGACACCGTATGGTTAGAGTGCTTAATAATATGCTCACCAGTAGACAGTTTCTGGCACATTTGCAAATAAATACGGTCTGCAACAAGGTACGGTGAATTAACCGATCCTCTTAACCATTTACACGAGCGATCTCATAGGATCACTTCACTATGCTATAGCATATATAAACGACTTGATCGTGTGCAGGTCGGGACCAAAAATCGTGGTCAATGAACTTCTCTTGCAAGGTGACTTCAGCGATATTAACTGGAAGCTGAAGATTAACTTCCTGTAGGATGACGATGGAGAATGCACGCTGTCATGTGATTTTTTTTTGACATCATACTTGAAAGGATTGTACAAAATTTTCAAGTTAACATCAGGGGGATATAATTAAAAGTCTGTACAACTACTGGCGTACGCCTACAACATTGCCTTAATTGGAAGAACGCAGTGGGCTATCAATGGTGCTTTCGAGAGCATTGAAACAGAAGCGGCGAAAATGGGCTTAGCGGTTAACGAGGGCAAAACAGAATATATGCTGTTATAAAAAAAGAAGACAGCCAATATCTGCGACTTCGACAGAACGTCACAATAGTTAGCTACAATAGAGACTTTGTCTATCTTGGCTTCGCTGTAAATTCATAACACCAGCGTAGAGATCAAACGAAGGAACACTCTTTCCAACCGCTTTTTCTTTGGACTAAAAATGCAATTTAACAGAAAAGCACTTTCACGGATAACTGAGGTGACTTTGTATGAGATCCTTATCACTTCGATCCTACTATACGGATGAAAACACCCTTGGTTGTTTTGAAATAAAAATTCTTCGAGTAATTTTTGGTCCCATTTTTACTGATGGGGACTGGGGGAGAAGATAGAGACTATACCAGTTATACAGCGACATCGATCTAGTCAGAAGAACTCAAAGTCATCGTCTGAGATAGCTAGGACTATTAGACCGCATGGATATCACCGCACATAAGTGGAAAGGGACCTTAGCCGATTGTTTGTGTAAAACTAGAGGCGACTAGCACACGATCGAGCTGGCTGAAGGCGATTGTCAGTATCGTAAAAGTACATAAGTATTTGTCGCTTGAACTAAAATGCTCTCTATATGTATAACTTTTTATTTTCTGCTAAAACGGTTCAAAACAATGAGAAACGTCCACTCTCATCCGAGATGCCGGTGTGCAATGTATTTACTCTAAATTTAATTCGACAAAGACCGCCGTTCACAAATTATTCAGTATCCTTGAGTATTTTCTAGTAGCAACGTTTATTGGCAACTTATAAAACGAATAAATCTTTTTGTCGATTCAATCTTTTAAGAAATGTACAGTGATTCAGCACAGTTTAAACAGATGCGTATAAATTTGTGTGATTAATATCCCGTAGACGTCATCTATTAATTTGCACCGGGAACCGTAATTTATCTGATTGCTACGAATATCTCCACCTATTTCATTGAGTTCGTTTATACAGTGTGAAAAGTGATTCTGATGAATTGGTGCACGTTCGGTAGTTGACATTCCCCATTTGTCAGGCATACGCAAACAAAATGAAAAAAATTTAATTTTAATAAAAACAATTTCTTTTTTTTTTCTTTTTTTGCGTTCCAATAGTATCAACACGAATTCCGGCCACCGAGTGTCCAAAAGTCGAGTGCAATTAAGTGCGAATGGGGGTAATAAACATAAAATTGATGAACTACCGCCCTTATATTGTGCTTTGCTGGCCGGAGCGCTATCGGGACATTTTATATGATTAATGGTTCAGTGGTCCGATGTGATTATTGTGGAGGCGAAGTATCTGCGGGAAAAGAAAAAAAAAAACCTTTTCCTCAAAAAGGTAATGAATACTTTTAAATGACCGTACAACGTCAATTAGCAGTGCAATTTTCGATTTATTATTTAAAAATTATCTTTTCACAGAAATGTTTAACATAACAATTGTGACATGGAGACATATGTATACATACCTATGTACTTGCACGTCAAAAAGTCGCATTTCATTGAACAAGTCTCAAACAGATGTAAAAGATACAGAGAGGATGAAGATTTATAGGTAGGTTTTGTTTAACACTTTATTGATTAATTGTTAATGTCAGGGCCACCATTTGTGAAATGGAGGCATATACTTGTGTCAGAAAATCCGATTATATTTCATATTACTCAAACAGATGTAAAACATACAAGGTGTTTTTTGGGACTGCGGCCGATTTCAAATTGGAATCATTTAAAAAACAAACACTTAAATAATGTCAGCCAAATGGCCTCTAGCACTGGCACAAACGCGTCACACATCACATTTTTCATCACATTCTGCAGCATGACATCCAGAATATCTGCATTTTGTTTCAATGTTGCAAAGTTGTTGGTCTGGTAGCGTACATCCGGTCGTTCAAGTAATCCCAGAGAAAGAAGTCGGAGGCTATTAAATTTAGTGAGCGCGACGGCCAATAGATATCCCCAAAGCAGAGCAACTTCGGGCAAAAAAAAAAAAATGTTGTAACATCCGTTTCGCCATCGTCATTTGCGGGAAAAAAATGGTCCAATTATCCCACCAGCTAAAACACCACACCAAACAGTCACTCTAAGAGAATGAAAAGGTCGTTCATTAATTGCTCGTAGGTTTCCCGCTCCCCATGTCCGGCTATTCTGTTTGTTTATAACTCCACTAAAGTCAAAATATGCCTCGTCACTCATAATTAATTTTTAAAAAAGTTCAGCGTCATCTCAATTCAATTGGTAAAGTTTTACACTCCAGACCCGTCGTCCCTGTCGGTCGTTTTCTTGAAGTTCTTGAGTCACTTGAATTTTGTACGGAAAGTAATGCAGGTTGCGATGCATAATTTTCGACATAGACGTTGTAGAAATCCCAATTTGTCGAGCACGACGGTGAATCGAGGTTTCCAGACATTCACTCACATTGTCCCTCACTGTGTCAATGCTTTGCTGTGTGTACGACATGGTCCAGGCTACAGTAAATCAGGTGTTCTTCCACGCTGGCAAAACCTCTGCGTAAACTTTTCTCTCTATCCCACTCTTCAGGGCTCTTTGCCAATAGATGGAAAACAGCGTATGTCCAGCCCGTCTCTAAAGAAGGCAAATCTTCCCCCCTATTTAATTACCGACCCATTGCACCCTTCTTTTCAAGGCAATGGAAACGCTGATAAATCGTCAGCTTATGAAATATCTTGATTCACGGAAACTCTTCAATGGCCGGTAGTATGGTTGTCATATCAATACATTGCATATTCCACAGAGAAGTGGGACCAATCCCTCCATCACTTCGGCGAAAATAAGATGGTTGCGCTTGATATTTCAAATGCATTTGACAGAGTTTGGCATAAGGCTCAGTCTCTTTTTCAATGGATTAGAAATTACCTTCGGGACGTCCAATGCAAGTTGTCTTGGACAGCTTCAAGTCTGCAATTCACCATATAAATGATGGTGTTCCCCAGGGCTCAGTTTTGTATCCGACTCTTTAACTTATTTCTATAAATGATTTCTTGTCTGCAACTTCTAATACTTCGCTAATGATAGTACCGTCAGTTTTTCATATTTGTTTCCTAACTCAAGTCCTTGCTCTTCGGTTGTCTACAACCTACAGAGGATTGGCAACGTATCTACAATACATTAAATTCCGACCTGAACAACATAATCAGATGGGGTTCAACGAACAGAGTGGAATTTAATGCTTTCAAATCACAATGATGTCTTCTGTCTGTCAAATGAATTCAAAACCTTCAACCATTATCCATGAATGGTACTTGCATCGCTGAAACAGAGAGACTTGCCATTCTCCGTATGTGTATTAATAACCATCTTCGGTGCTGCAAAATATTTCTGATTCCTTAAACGGAGCAAGAAATATTTTATCCCGTCTGATCTGGCCTCAATCATCCACAATATTCGTCATTCTTTGAATGCACATCAGTTCACCCTTAAGCCCAACTTTGGTCGTACTGTCAAACATAGGGATTCGTTAATAAGCCGAACGACACGAACGTGGAATGATCTACCAAGCTCTGTATTTACCCATCACTACACCTTCAAACATTTAGAGCCAACGTGCGCAGCCATCTCCTCTATTTCTCTTCCCCCTTTTCCCAAACGCCTGTGCCCTAAAACAATTTAAGGGTATTCATATCCCATTTGGCGGGCAAATTATATAAAAAAAAATGCACGTCGTAAATACGTTGTGTTGCAATAATTGATGAACCATTTTGATAAAATGTTTTAATCACTAAAACACGTTATTGCAGCGTCACCCTCGATTATGAAATGGCATTGACAGCTGAACACTACTGCCAACTTTCACATAATAAAACCATCTCTGTGAGAAATGGCGCCAATTTCAAATCAACCGCAGTCCCAAAAAACAACCTGTGCTTGGAGAATGGTGATTTATAGCAAAGTTTTTTTTAATCAACATTATGTTTAATATTTTACTGATTACTTTTGAATATTAAGGCAACAGTTTAGCTATTTAGATGATTAATACTCGTAACTTAATAATACCGAATTCTAGTAGGGATGTGTGATTCTCAGTGGAAAAAAGGGACGGCTATCAAAGTCCCATCAAGTAATTTGAAGGAGTGCGGAATCCGAAGAGGTATTTGCATTGTTCTTGGGATTGCCAAGGAAAGGACTGCAAGCAAATATTTACTTTGGGGTCACTTCATAAAACTTTTGACTAAATGTAGGAGTCTAATGGAACATTTCAGCTGTCCTGAAATTCCTATTAAAAGCACGCCTGTGGCTTTTAATTAGCGGTCCCCGAAATTTAATGATGGTTGGTTGCACTATTAGCACATCATGAAGACTCGATGTCGATCCATTGATAAATTAAGCAATAATTTATTTTGTTTGGTTAACTCTGTGATAATTAAGCAACAAGCAAAATAAACAAAGTCATGGTTGGATGAATGCAAAGAAGGAATTATGAATGAAAGGATTGTGTAAACAATCCTATGTACCTACAAAGCCGATGAGTTCAAGGGTGATGTGGTAACATTGAACATTGTACAAAGCTAATTAGGTTTGTACAATGTTCAATGTACATATACGCCGGTAGTGTCACTTATTTAAGAAGAGTTTTTTATTTCATCTTTAGAAAGAGTAACAGCCTTATTATAAACCCTTTTTAAAGGCTGGGTAAAGCTAAGAAAACTTTTTACGTACGAAAAAACCTCCAAAATAAAGAACGGCTAAGATTAATAGATTCCTTTTTGATTGGATGAAATTGGAGTATTTAAGATACAAACCTAGTAAGGTAGGTACAAGTAGTGGTTCAAATGAATCCACTGACTGAGGGTTTCTTTCGCCGTCCTGTCCTTACAACTGCTGTAGTGTGTGTTGTGTGAGATACCTAGATTGGCTGCATGAACTCTGATTGGACAGTGAACAGAGGTAATCGCAGTAATTCTGGCGATATCTCTTCGAGCTCTGTTCGCGGGGTTATTTGTTTTGTGCCTGTCCTGATTTGATTTGATTTGTCCTATTTGAGCATACTCCATTTGAGGTTGGTCTTCGGTATAAAGTGTGACGAAATTTTTCCTTTGACAGCTCCCATCGTGTACTCTTTCCGCATGTGAGCTCGGGAGGAGAGCTGAGCTTCGTCTGGCTAATTCGTCGGCACGTTCGTTCCCCTCAATATCGCTGTGACCTGAGATCCAGAGCAGGGTAATCCTGAACGGATCGTCCAGACTGGGAAGTTGGTTCCGACATTCTTCTATTAGTGTTTTATCTCGAAATTCAGTTTCGGGGTGATATAATCTAATTCAGTCCAGAGTATTGCAATCACTGTAGGGTTTTGCAGACCAGTACCCAGACTCTTCAAGAATGACTAAACTGCGGTGTTTTTAATATGCATATCGAGAGAAAGGAGGTGCAGGAACACTGTAAGAGCATCTGTTAACTTCGTTTACATTGTAGCCTCTAAGTTTACATTGTAGCCTCTACATGGGTCACCATACTACCGGCCCGTACTATATATGGCTATGTGCATCCATGAAGTCCACTTCGGTCGAAGTCCCCTTTCTTACCCGTTGTTTTATGTGCGTTTTCCAGTTACGCTTTGGATCTAAGAGGACGCCTAGATACCTGGCATTGGGCGATAGTGAAAGTCGCTGACCATTCAATCGGGGAAGCGCCCAGTTCGGTTTTCGTGGTAAAAAGCCACCTTGTCCAGAGCCTTTTCCATGATTTTGCTAATAGCGGAGAGGAACTTTCCTGACATTAAAACCAGCATGTCAACAGCATACGCCACCATCTTGAACCTAGTGAATAGTCTAACCACAATTTTGTTCATTTTTCAGCCAAAATAAATATTCGGATTCGACCCCCACATAGTTAAGAAGTATACAGATCCTAAAAATCGGCGTAATCCCAAGAATTATTGAACCTTCTAATTTCTGCAGCATGATGGTTAAAGCGCCGTAGATTTCAAAGGAGCCATAGGAGTATTTGTTGTGGATATATTGCTGATTAGTTCATGGATGTGCTTGCAGGTTGTCTGTCATGAGACTAAGGCGATGAACAAGTTGTCAAATCAGACGAACTAAAATTAAAATCTAAGAAGCCGTGTTTTTAGCTAAAATGTAGGTTCGATGCTTACCATGAGTTCTATTATAATAGCTGTAGAAAAGGTTATAGTGGTTATCCGGGAGACCCTTTATAATGCAGCTCATATCCCATAGTTATTCGATAATCCCTACGCCAATGCTTTTCTCCCTCACAAAAACTATTATATTGTCTGTATTGCACATTCAGGCATTATTTCTTGTGGTGATCTGATGCGAAATCTTAGCCGATTACCGGCCTTCCCCAATACCTCTCGTAAAGAGAAAGGAAATAGTATTACGGTATGGTTGCTCAGCCTTGATGACCTTTCATTCATCCATTGGAACCGACGGATTGTGGAGTTTGAGGCAGTGAATAAGCTTTTCATGTTCGGTGGGCATATGTGGGAGCCATATTCTGGGTCTTCTAGGGATAGCCCTAGCCGGAATGAGCTTGAGGTTCAAGCGATCTCATGCTTCATTTATCTTATTTACACAACTGCTACGAAACTCCATGGAGGGATAGTTCTCACATTTGATGACCATATACCTCCTCTGAAGACTTGGCCAAAATCAATGAAGGGAAGGGGTCCAGATTGGTTGGGGAGCAGGTGAAATCCATGACCATCTCGGATAGTCTGACTAAATCATACTGGAGATGCATTGGTAACTTTACTCCTCTTGGAGGCGTGCTTGCACTCGTCTTGAAATCGGTGGAGCTTCAAGGCTTCCTTTAGTTATGTCTTTTGTGCCTGGAATTTTGTGTGTACGTCAATAATTTCCTGATACTTTATTTAGTCAGCTTGTTGCCGTTCTGCAAATATTTCGGCAATTTTATTCTTAGCTATCTTGCCAAGAATGAATGCGCATTTAGTCACTCGATTGAGTGTCGACGCCTCAAGAACAATGGGTATTAATGGTTTAGAAAGCCCGGGAGTAGTCAAATATGTATTTTCATCGAAATCGTTGGAGCATATACTATGTATACCAGTGGCGTGGGGTGAAATTTCAAGAGAGGGAAGCCGAAAAAAGTTTAAGTAAAAAGTTTTATTCAAGACTTACCATTTTGGTACTTATTCGAAACACAGACTTAAGATATGCAATTCAAGCCACACCATATTTTGGTTTGTTTAATAAATCAAAGAAAATATACGAACTAAATCAACTATACCCATTCTTAATCTGACTTGTAACATTATCTATAATTACTACAAAAATTCGGCTATAATTTGTTCTTGAATCAATATTAAGTAGTCGGCGCTTGCGTCGAGGTTCTGAGCAGTCACTTACGCTCTCATAGATTGAGTCAAATGAGTTTAAAAATTCAGGATGAATCCATATGACTCAAAACCCTCGATCTCTTGCTTCGCAAGCTTTATGTCAATTTGTTTATTTTGAACTAAACTAAAAAGAATATCTGTTTTTCCAAATATGACCGAAGTAACATGCAATAAAAAACAAAATTCTTTGTCCTGCAGTTTGTACAACAAACTTTCGGACATAACGAGAGTATCATTATACCATTCTCCTGGTTCACATAAAATCTGTTCAAAAGTTTTTATAATATCTTCTCTGCAATTGAATAAGACGTTCACGCGACTGATATTGCCATCGAGTCTCTGTTACCCCGGGCATTCATATTTTATTATTATTATTTTTTTATTGTATACTACGTCTTAAAGCAAACTGTGAATAACTTAAACAAATTAACGGCTTTAAAATACAAAATATCGTCTGTTTTTTTTAAAACATTCTCCTGTCCTACCAGCAACAACTGTTTTCTTGATCTGACTAGAAAGATGTCATTGCATTTGAATTAAATTAATTCGGTCCGTTTTCAGCAGATGGCGCCACCTGCAAGCTGTGGCTGATCTTGGAAGCCATTACCTACTTCATTGGAAAGGTGTGACATTTGTTAGCAATAATTAGTGTGCATCAGCGTCTGTTTTAGACAACAACATTGTTTTTTGCCTCTTCGAAAATGTCCGGATTTGTCTTAAATAAACAGCATTTGCGGGAAGTTTTGATTTTCTTTTTTAATCATCGAATGCTTGTAGAAGTTTATGGTGAATCTGCTCCGACCGATAAATCATGCGGAGAGTGGTTTCGACGCTTCAAAAGTGGTGATTTTAGCGTCGAAGACAAAGAGCGTCTTGGCCAGCCCAAAAAGTTTGAAGATGAGGAATTGGATGCTTTACTGGATCAAGATCCGTGCCAAACGCAAAGTGAACTCGCAGAATCGTTGGGACCGACTCAGCAAACAATTTCCGTTCGGTTAAAGAAATTTGGATTTATTCAAAAGCAAGGAAATTGGGTGCCGTACGAGTTGAAACCGAGAGATGTCGAAAGGCGATTTTTCACCTCGGAACTGCTTCTTGAAAGACATCAAAGGAAGGGATTTTTACACCGGATCGTGACTGGAGATGAAAAGTGGATATACTACGATAACCCCGAGAAGAAAAAATACTATGCAAAGCCTGGTGAACCCGTTCCATCATCGTCTACATCGACGCCAAAGAAAAACATCCACGGTTCAAAGGTCATGCTCTGCATATGGTGGGACCAGACGGGTGTGGTGTACTATGAGCTGCTAAAACCAGGCGAACCATTGATGGGAAACGTTATCGACTACAACTAATGCGTTTGACCTGTGCATTACGTGAAAAACGGCCAGAAACGACCGAAAGGCATGACAAGGTGATTTTGCAACATGATAACGCTCGGCCCCACGTGGCTGTAGCGGTCAAAAACTACCTGGAAACGCTGAAATGGGAGGTCTTACCCCACCCGCCGTATTCTCCAGACCTTGCTCCTTCCGACTACTGGCTTTTTCAACGGATGCAACCGGTTCGGGTCTTTTGAGGAAATCGAAGAATGGCTCAATGATTGGATCGATGCCAGAGAGGACTCATTTTTTTAGAAATGATATTCGAAAATTACCAGAGAAATGGGAAAAAGTAGTCGCTTCCGACGGACAATACTTTGAGTGATGTTTTTTTACGTTTTTTCAATAAAAAAAAATTTTTTGAACACAAAAACAAGGACCGAATTAATTTGTACACCAATACAAATTTTATAATCAGCCCTATCGTGAATTCCGAGGGATATTTCTTTCCCTCCAATTCGTCTGTTCCCAGGAATCCCTCTATCGCTAATTTCCCTCGAAAACAGAATTGCCACATTGAAAAGGTAAAAACCTGAATTCTAAATTAATGTCGAAGATTTTGACAGCTACGAGTATATTTTGGTTGAAATCAGAAATATAGAAAGTTATTTGTGAAAGAAATATTTTTATTATAGATAATGTATAGCATAGCATTGAGAGTTGTGGCTGAGGAATGACATGAAATTGAACTAAAGCGACAACGGTCAATCAGAAGAAGCTTAAGAGATTGTTCAAATCCGATGGAACTACCACAATCACTGTATGTAGAAATGGAATTTTCTAATATTTTAAGGAATTAGTTATGTCTGTTTTTAGGTTTCAAAAATATTTCAGGGTAAATAAACCCGCATTCAACTTTTCCTGTAGTGAAATTAAGCGCATGCTTACGCTTTTTTGCTGAAGGCGGCTAAAAGGAGTTGGGAAAGACAACGATGTTGGCTTTGCACAATCAAGTCTTAGTGAAGGCCTTTCAGAAGACTTAACCATTTTTGAGACACAATTGTGCCCAATATGGATTACTATGCACACTACATTCTATGAAAAACGCAGGATACCTGGCGTTGTAGTATGCATAGATGG
This sequence comes from Pocota personata, assembly GCA_963082735.1. Lineage (NCBI taxonomy): Eukaryota > Metazoa > Arthropoda > Insecta > Diptera > Syrphidae > Pocota > Pocota personata. The sequence goes on along the minus strand of OY720429.1, from coordinate 39,894,406 downwards.
AACACATGTGAGAATCGTTGCTCCCTCCTCAAACAAACATTTATATTACAACAGAAAGGGATTTTACAGCCTTAATGTTCTGCTTGTGAGTGGTTGTTTTTAGTCTTAAATTTGTTATCATGGTAAATTGAATTTTATTTTATGTATGCGATAACGATATGAAAATTCGTTACGTTGATGCAACACATCCCGGAGCCTGCCACGATTCTTTTATTTGGAATGTGAGCCAAATTAGGGCGAGCATGGAGCAAGATCACTTACGTGGGATGAACAATTTTTGGCTCTTAGGTGAGCTCTTAAAATGATATAATAATGTTTTTAAACCGAATAAATTCGTTACTAACAGACGCTGGGTATCCACTAAAGCCGTGGCTTTTAACCCCCATAGAGCACCAGAAGAAGGTTCAAGCGCGAATAAGTTTAATGAGGTACATACACGTTGTCGAAATGTTATTGAACGTGTCAACGGCATACTAAAAAACAAATGGAGATATTTGCTTGGCGCAAGAGAGCTGTATTACGCATTGCACAATATTTGTATTCATTATAAAGTCCATACCGAAGTTCCATTGCTTGAAACCCAACCAGAAAGCGACGCGGAGATCATCAATGATAACCTTTCCATATCCAGGCATCAGTATACAACAGTAGCTCAGCAGATTACAGAAGATATTGGAAACTATCTATGAAACATAATCTTTAAGAACAAACAAAACAGAAATAAATATTTCTTTATTAAAAAAGCAAACAAATTCCATTCATTTAAAACCAAAAAAAAAAAATTCTGTAAAACATAGTCTAATAAACAAAACAGAAATAAATAGGTAGGCACTTCATTGTTAAAAAAAAAACTAATTCATTTAAAACCAAAAAAAATTTCTGTAAAACATAGTCTAATAAAAAAACACAAATGTTCTTTATAAAAAAAAAAATCATTTCAAAATAAAAAAATCACACTTTAACATAATATAATAGAACTTAATTAACATAATTATAGATATTTATTAACTTCGTTTATAAAATTTGTACAAGGTTTGCGACCACACAATTTTCACACAGTGATATGATATTTAATATATCTTTCAACTCATATTGGCTCCAAACGTTTCTCGTATCTCAATAAGACTCGCAGCAACTTTAATAATTATTTTCGTCTCTAACTCCCATCCAGTCGTTCCATCTAATTCAGTCGGAATTCCTCCGCAGTTCGTTTCCCTTTACTACCAGAATGTTAGAGGACTTCGCACCAAATCCTCGATGGTGCATCTTAGCTCACAAACACTTCCTTACGACATTTTTGCTCTAACAGAAACCAACCTTTGTCCTTATTTTCTGAACTGTGAATTATTCACTTCCGATTTCGAAGTCTTTCGCGCTGATGGCCAGATTAATGACGACCTCGCCTTCGGCCGCGGTGTCCTACTAGCCATTCATAATCGTCTTGATGCAACCCTCGTTAAAATCTCGAACGCCACTTCATTCGAATTCGTATGTGCTAAAATAACTGTATCCAAACGAAGCGTATACATTATCTGCTGTTATATTCGCCCTTCTCAACCCACCCAAGCATACCAGCTGCACTATGGCTGTTGATGCAGTTGACTCTCTGTTTGATGCCGCAGATCCCGACGACAATTTTATAATTGTTGGCGACTTTAACGTTCTTTTTTTGTAATGGGCTCCTTCGGAGGACGAATCATCCTTCGTACCAAGTAATTCCTCTTCAGAAAAGGAAACCCTCCTTACTGATCGTCTTTTCGACTCTGGCTTTTTTCAGATTAGTGGTATCTCCAACAACTTCGGCAGGCAGCTAGATCTCATTTTCTCATCCGATGCCCATAATTCCCTGGTTACCGCGAATAACCATCTTCTCTCTACCCTAGACCATTATCAACCGCCTCTCGCTCTTACCTTTTCATATGAACATGCCAACATTAGCGTTGATTTAGAGAAGTCTCTTTCTTTTAACATCTGTAAAGCTGACTTCGCTAAACTTAATAACCTAGTCAATAACTTAAACTTCGGCCTCTTTCTAAAGAATAACATCCCCATTGATATCGCTCTCGAATTCTTCTACACAGCAATCTTTGACTGCCTTCTCCAATCTGTTCCATATTTGCCGCGAAAAAACTGCTCGTCATCTCATCCCTGGTATAATAATGAATTACGTACTCTTCGCAATATCAGAAACAAATTATGGAAAACTTACCTGATCGGTCTCAGATTTTTCATTCTACCAGCAATCTTATTCCCGCTTTTCCAACCTCTGCAAATCCCTCTATCTCGAATACCTCGACAGAATGCAATTAAGTCTAATCACAGATCCTTGGCGTTTTTACCAATTTATAAACGTAAAAACAAGGTCCGATGGCTTCCCATCCACTCTAAAATTATTCAGTACATCATCTGCTGATCCTAAAGCAATCGCCAACCTCTTTGCGACCTTCTTTAGTCATTCGTATTATGACGACGTTTACGAACCGGATCTTGACTATTTCAGCTACCTGAACAACTGCCCACAAACCTCCCTTGTCTCAGTTGACATAAGGACTGATATGGTACGTGAAAAGATTAATCAACTTAAGGATGACTTTCCCCAGGCCCTGATGGTCTGCCCGCCATATTTCTAAAAAAATGTGTAAATGTTTTATGTCAGCCCCTTACAACTCTCTTTCTACTCTCACTCTCTCAAGCTGTTTTCCCTAAATTATGGAAGGACTCCTTTATTTTCCCCATCCATAAAAAAGGCAGTAAAAATGACATATCAAACTACCGACCCATAGCCAAACTCTCTTCTATACCTAAACTTTTTGAAAGCATTATCTATGACTCACTTTATTTTCACTGCAAATCCATCTTTTCTCCACAACAGCACGGTTTCTTAAAGGGTAGGTCCACAACAACTAACCTAACCGAATTCGTTTCTAAAACACTGCAAGCATTAGAGAAGGGTAAGGAAGTGGATGTCATTAGGACCGACTACAGCAAGGCGTTTGATAAAATATGTCACCAAACTATTTACCTTAAACTTAAAGCCATCGGTTTTCCCCCCTTTTTCATCTCATGGTTGAGATCGTACCTAGTGCAACGCCAGTACAGGGTTCTCTTTAGATTTTCAGTCTCTGATCCCATTAACGCCACTTCGGGTGTTCCTCAAGGCAGTCACCTTGGTCCACTGATTTTTGTCTTAACAATAAACGATGTTGATCACATCATAAAAGACTCAGATCTGCCTATTTACGCGGATGACATGAAAATCATTAAGACAATATCTACCCCCACAGATTCTCTCTACTTCAAAACCACCTTAATTCATTCTACACATGGTGCGACAAAAACTTCTTAGAACTTATCGTCGGCAAATGTCTATCCATAACGTTCTCTCGTAAGCGTCTTCCCGCACCCCTCAGAACCTATTACTTTCGCAACGAGCCTGTTCCCGCAGTCTCCTCTATATGCGATCTGGGTATTATTTGTGACAGGTAGCTAAACTTCCGTTCCCACATTGATCAAATTATGCACAAGGCCAATTCTTCTCTCGGTTTCATAAAACGCTGGTCTAAAGAATTCTCGAACCCTTACGATACAAAGTCTCTTTACATCACCTTTGTTAAACCCCTCCTTGAATATGCCAGCCAAGTTTGGTCTCCATTTCACGACACCCACTCCCTTAGAATCGAAGCCGTGCAGCGAAGGTTTATCCGTTTTGCCTTACGTGGTCTCCCATGGGACGACAACTATATCTTACCCCCCTACGAAAATCGGCTAAAATTAATTAACTTGCATACCCTTATAAAACGTCGCGAGGTAGCTGACATACTCTTCGTACACCAATTATTAACTGGCACGATCGATTCTCCCGCACTACTGGAAATGATTTCACTTCAGACTAACCCACGCAACCTTAGATCCGTACCGCTCTTTCCTCTCCCTCTCCACCGCACCAACTACGGTCATTTCGAACCTATCTCCAGAATGTTGCGTCTGGCCAACAATGCACAGAACACACTTGACTTTCATTCCAGTATATCCTCTATTAGAAATTCTCTCTATACCTCCTCTTAACAACTCCCCATACTTTCCTTCCCTTAAATGTTAGTTTTAAGTTTTAGTTTAAGAATAATTGTGTGGGCCCTAGGGCCCGGTCAATAAGCATAAAAAAAAAAAAAATAGATTAAGGTAAATATAGGTTAAGTTATTTTCTAAGTTAAGGCTTGTACTAAGCTTCAATAAATAAATAAATAAATAAAAACATCTAATTGCTGTTTATTTGTTGTATTAGGCATTGTATTTAATTTAAATTTTTTACTTTCCAAGCAATTTCCAAAATTGCTTCTCAGAAATTCTCCAACTAAATAATGGCGTAAATATCCGAGGGAATATTAATTGAAAATTTCCCTGCATTCTCATTCACGACCGCTATTTTTTTCCAGGGAATTTTTTTTCCGCCATTCGAACATCATTCACGATAGGAGTATTTCGCACGTAGGAAAAATCCCGAGTGAGTTTTTATTCACGATAAGACTGAATAACATGCCGACTTTTTTAGTGATGGGTTAGAAGATAAGTAATAGGGTGTCATACAATCCGTTTCAGATTTATATAACTTTTCTGTATGTCTTCTTTTTTTTCCAATGCTTAATTTTTTTTTATTATTGAGAATAGTTAAAACAATGCCCTTGCGCGGGTAGATAACCCGGTCTATAAACACTTCGTTTTGACCAAAAATAGTTAACTTAAACGAAGAAGGCAAAAATGTATGAAAAAATGTACACCATTTATATGGGAATAATTGCAAACTGTCGCAAAGTTCGTATTCAAACTAGGCCGACGATTAACATTAACTTCTTGGATATTTCTATATTTATATTTTTAACTAAATACCTGTATTACTTCTCTGTTGGACGGATTGGCACAATTGAAACTTTTCAGTTCAATTTGTGAATACTAGAAGTATGCATGAGCTTCGTTTTCGACCCGTTGATTACCAGACCATTGTCATAGCACTATTTTCCTGCTTCTTCAAATTCGGCCGGCATCATTCTTGTTGTTTCTTCTACAGACATACAACAATCGCCGTGTCATCTGCATAAGCGAACACGTAACTCTTTTTGAAACATTTGAGCACTTCAGTTGCATATGATATAAAAAAGTAAAGGGCTATGTTTTGACCCTTGTAGAACTCCATACTGCACTCGGTGTTCACTGCTACAACAATCTTCTATCTCTTCATGGAAGGTCCTTGCTCTGAGATAGTCTCTTAGTCAGTTAACGAGCTTCCTCCTGATTCCCATTCTTTGTATAGCCTCGCTGAGTCAGAGTATCGGAAGCTTTGCTGAAATCCTAAAATAATACTAGGACGTGATGACGTTTGCTATTCCTGGTGTTGATTAAATTCGTGAAGTCGCTAAATAGTGAGTTAGTTCTCTCCCCTTATATAAGTTTATGTTTTTCGACGAGTTTCCGTATTCGATCCGCTACTATTTGTACCATAATTTATTGCTGGCAATATTGCTATGGGTTCGACCATTTATGGATTGGTCGAACAACTGCTTCTTTAAAATTCTTTGGTACCGTCGACTCATCGGATATCGGAATTTACTTTGAAATCCATTGCTCTAACACCATCTACCCCAGGCGCTTTTTGGATATCTAAGCGATATGCCAAGATCTCTACCTCTATGTAATCTCTATCTTCCACGTAAATAGAGTCGCATTATGATGGCTGGATGTTTCTTCATTACATGTATTTATGATAGATGCTCCTGACATGAAAATAGGATTCCAAATTCATTTACCAGTGCTAGTGTATTCGCACTAGATAAAAAGTTTTCTCTAATCGTTTCATCTAAAGAGTATTTCCTTCGCCCTAGCACTTCATCTCACGTTTTTTTTGGTTTCATCTTTTTCGTTCGAACTTCCCTTTGTTATATTGGTCCTTCTAGCTATTTTTTTGTTGATATGGTTACGTAGTTTTTTATAATCTGTTTCGTATGTTATATTGCTCCTGTTATTTTTCGACGTACGATAAAGTGTGTCTCTATATCTACATCTCTGTACGATGTCCCTGGTAATCCATGACACACTTTTCCGACGAAAAGTGTGTCATGGTCAAGGTGAGACATTGGTAAGTGAACAAAATATTTGTTGGATTGGAACCAGCAACTGGCCCAACATGGTCTTTCGTACGTCTATTGGTTGTGAGTTTTAAATAACGAAATCATCGCTGTGTATCATCAGTTGGATTTCCTCTCACATTCAGAAGTGGAAGAGCCTGAAGCATGGGTTCAGAGACATTGTTACAAAAACTGATACATCTATTAGCTACTACTTTTGTACTCTTTGAACTATCAGGAATGAATATCGATATATGAAAACCAGTAGCTACGCACTTATTAGAATTTAGTCCAAGATTTTAACAGTGTTGTGGGGCCAAAGTAATGACTTTAAATGCCAGCATTATTGTATACCTCCGAGCTGTAGCAAATAAGCATGAAAACAGAACAGATAATAATAAATCATAAATGTTGATGTAAAATACCTGAAAGTTTCTAAAAGTTTTCTTCCAAAAATCTTCGCTTCAATAATCCAATTATAGGCCAAGACATTTACAAGAGTATACAACATCAAAAATGCATCAAGCATATCGAATGCCATTATCCTAGTGAATAGGCTTATCAGACTTTTGAAGAAAACTCGATCCGGCAGAACTTTTCCCGCCATCCCCAGTCACCAATTAGAGTTTGCAATTCTATTGATTCTGTCTGTTGTCAGACGTGGTGGATTCATTTCCTTTTTGTTTTGTTTTCTTTTTAACAAAATTTCCCACCCGACGTGTTATCCTTGAAATTTTAATGCCCAAATTAAGCTTCTTCTGTAGAGTCCTCAAAAATAACTTAAGAATATTATTCACCCACGTGCCACAGTAAATCAAACTCAAATTTCCAACAAAAACCTGAAAATTCTTTAAAGTCTCTACATCATCCGAATTGTGGGATTGAGTGTCCCCGTGGCTCCACCGCAGCCACCTCCCTCCCTTTCCCTCATACCATTCGCTTTCTTGCTGCCCTAATCCATCAGTGTAACATAAATACACTTTCGTTTTCCATTCCTAATCTGATTTATAGTGGTTCAGTCAAAACTCGTGTCGGCTTATGTCTTGCTGCTTTTCTTTGCTTCCTTTTTGGATTAAGCTACGAGAAAAGTTTTCTTACACAAATTTACAGAATTCACCTCGCTCCCGCCGAACCGTTGTCGTCCGTCATCATTTAATTCGATAGAGTGGATAATATGTAAATTTGGCACTCCTATTAGCAGCAACTCAATTCGTTCTCTGTCCGAAAATTCAATAAGGCCCGGATTGGAGATTCGTCTTTCGTCGATTTGGAAGGACATCTAGCACTGCAACGAAGATGGTACTTACCACCGCGCGCCGACCGGATGGTGAAAAGTCCTGTGACTTTTATAAAATTAGAAAAACTTTTCATTTGTATACATATAAAAGAGTTTTTTATTAGCTTGAAGTTGGAAAGGACTGTGCGCTGAAAGGAAAATCAAGTTTCCGCCGTTTTTTATTGAATTAGCACGAAAAGAGGGAAGACGAACCGTTTGAATTTCATCATGGCTGTAGGATTACACGCATATTATAGATTTAATAGATTTATATCTAAGTACTTAATAACTCACAAGCTTTAATTTAAAGCAAGCAGCCACAGGCCACAGGCGAATATGTTAAGGATTAAGTCGTATCACTGAATTTGCATAAGTGATCCAATCAACACTGTAGTTAACCGAAAGTCCTCGTATGTCATCAGTTTATCCACAACTCTCACACTGTCGGATAAATCCTGTTTTACCACATGATTGGCGAAACAACGGAAGTGGAATATTTTACGAAAACTTAATTAAGAGTTGCGTTGAATTGCAATTTGGGGACGTGTTCGTGGATATGTACACTCAACCACCCAATGTAACTCAGGATCCGAAATAATGGGGAAAGGGTGGGGGAGGGAACTTGTGTGACGTTGACATAACTGCTAGTACTGATATAGTACCGTATAACGTAATTGGTGGTAATAGATTAACAGAAAGGACGAGTTGTTAGTCATGTTTTGTAGAAGGCTTAAGAAAGAAAATCCGAAAGTTCCAAGTTGGTTAAGTGCTTTACTTTATATTCTGGAGTAGATCTGGGGCCGAATTTCAACAATTGATAACGAGTAATTCGTCATCGAAATCGAGCATTCACTATCGAAATGTGAGATGACAGCACACATTGAATGCTCGTGCGTCATTTCATTCGAACACTATTGTGCTGTCGAGTCGTCGAGCGAAACAACAAAGATGTGAGTATTTTTGTTTTAAATTTTATTTTAAAGTAATTTACAAATACAATGTCCTTTTTTTAATTAAGGTCCAATCTGAACAAAATGAATTTATTGTAAAAAAATATTCTGGCCTACTTTAGGGCCAAAAATCCCGATTTGGTGTGGGTACGGCAGGTGACATATGTATGTCCTCTGAATTCAAGGTTTTGCAAAATGTAGTTGAATGCATCTTTACTAACCCTAAATCTTTTGATAAATCTGCAAATAAAAGTGATATTTCCGTTTTAATTCACTTATTTTTACACTTACGCAGCATTTGGCAATGAAAACGGTTTACTCCTATTCTTTAAACGCCGGCGCTCTACGATATTCGTCGTCGGAATCCGAGGGCAAATAAAAAAAAAATTGATCCATTATTTACGCTGCAAATATTAGGTGCGCAACTAAGTTCTCCATGGCTCCAGCAGTAAGTACTGGTCGATTTTGACATATCCAAAACGTCATGAACCGAGGTTAGACATACTCGTATGGTAAACAAACTGTTTTGACACATTAGTGATTTTGTTTTGGCGCCTTATACTTTTGGTTGTGTCTGATGTCTGATTTTGTGCCAAATAATCGTCATTTGTGGGAAGTGTTGATTTTCTTCTTTCATTCAAAGAAAACGGCGACGAGAGCTCCAGAAAGTTTACGGAGATCCTGCTCTAAGTGAAACAACGTGCCGTGATTGGTTCCGTCGCTTCAAAGACGGTGATTTCGATGTTTACGACCGTCCGCGTGAAGGAAGGCCAAAATCCTTCGAAGACGCTGAATTGGAGGCATTGCTCAATGAGGATCCGTGCCAAACGCAAGAACAGCTTGCTTCAGAATTAGGATTAACCCGTCAAGCCATTTCCAAGCTATTGCATGCGTTTGGAATGATTCAAAAACAATGAACTTGGGTTTCTTATGATTTGAAGCCAAGGGACGTTGAGCGTCGTTTTTTCGCCTTTGAACAACTGCTCCAGCGGCAAAAAAGGAAGGGTTTTCTTGACGGGTGATGAAAAATGGATTCATTACAGCAACCCAAAGAAAAGAAAGTCATGGGGACTGCCCGGTCATGCTTTTACGTCGTCGGCTCGGCCGAATATTCACGCTGCGAAGATTATTCTGTGTATTTGGTGGGACCAGGTCGGTATCATTTATTATGAACTGTTGAAACCCAACGAAACCATCACTGGTGAACGGTATCGACGTCAATTGATGCGACTGAGCCGAGCACTGCGCGAAAAACGGCCACAATACGAGCAGAGGCACGAAAAGTGTTACAGCATGACAACGCTCGGCCTCACGTTGCCAAACCCGTTAAAACCTACCTGAAAACGCTCAAATGGGAAGTCCTACCCCACCCGCCATATTCCCCAGATGTGGCGCCATCCGATTATTACTTTCTCCGTTCGATGGCACATACCCTGGCTGATTAGACATCAAAAAATGGCTAGACTCGTGGATAGTCTCAAAAGATGAACACTTTTATCGTAACGGTATTCGAGTTCTGCCAGAAAGATGAGGAAATTGTAGCGAAACTTTGAATGATTCATTTGTAATAATTTTTTCACAATAAAGTTGCATTTTCACCAAAAAAAACATAGAGAACTTAGCTGCGCACTATTTTTCTTTCGTTTATATCAACCGGAGAAACGTCATTTTGTGAGTTGCAGTAGAATTTATCTAGTACGATTTTATTTTCATTTGAGACGTGAGCTTTCGAGTGTCATCATCCCAATGAGGTTAATCGATCATTCGATCACGAGTCCTACTCACTCACTCGTTATCGATTGCGGTAATTCGGCCCCTTGTTTTCACACAAGAAGCCTCTCCAATCAACAACTACCAACACTATCTATCAGGGTATGATTTCAGTTATACAATTCAATCATATTGACTATGGTTGTTACATTTAAATGCTGAAATACTCCCTTTTCAGTTTGCTCAAACCGGCTGCGATGGCAATTCTGGTAGTGTGGTTTAGGTAACTTTTGCAGTGTTCTTGTTCACCTGCGGAAATTAACCAATATGCAGGGTAAAGATATTCAATGAGCAGTGACCGCAGTGAACAATTAAGGAAAAGAACAGTTAAGACTAGTAGCGATTTAATCGCTCTTAAAATCACAGTTAACGATTGATTGGTTTGTTCACTTTAGTGCTCAGCCGCACTTGCTGCTCGGACCCCTTTGCTCGATGAGGTTTTAAGGGATGGTATTTTGCGTATATTGAATAAAGAACAAAAATAGTAGAAAGCGGTCGGTAACACAATTCATGTACATAGCAGGGTAAAAAAAAAGTATTATATATAATAAAGTGAGGAATATTTATTTAAAAAAAAAGACAAAACAAATGATTTTCAATTTTTTTTTTTTTTTCAATTCAATTCATTTATTCCTCATTAAATCTTCATCCAGTTTAACTTAGAATATATATATACAAAATAGATATTAAAATGAGAAAGGTTAGTGACATTTCATATTTTAATAACAAAAATAGTGTCAAATGCCACTTCAAAATAGCTAGACTCCTTATAGATTATGGGTGGGGTGACCCTTAGAAAAAATTTATACTATAACCATTAACAGACATTAGATAAAAATAAATGCAATTAACAAGACAATATAATCCAAAACAAAAGAAAGACGAATTTAACACGGAGCGAAAATATTTTCTCAAAAACTCATTATGGTTTGAAATACTCAACTTGGAATCAATTAACAACCCTAAATACTTAAATTCATTAACTTTCTCCATTTGAAAGCACTTTTCATTACAGTTAAAATAGTTGCACAAAATGGACGAGGAATAACAAGAACAAGCATTCAATTTGAATTGTTGGCACTCAGGTGCATGAAAAAAAAAATTTGCCTCGGAGAGTTGTAAAGAAGGATTGAACAACATAATTTTAGTTTTGGAACTAATTATCAACTTATGATCCTCAAACCAATTCCTAAGCAAATTAAGATCCCAATTTATATCCGCAACTAAGTCTAATGGAGAAACAGATCCATAAGTGCATCCTATATCGTCAGCAAATGCCGTCAAAACGCCCTTAAAATTAAGCTCAAAAAGAGAATTGATATAAATAATTAAAAGAACCGGTCCTAAAACCGATCCTTGTGGCACACCCATTTTAATATATTGAACCACACTCCTTATTTCATCTATTTTAACCCTTTCTGATTTATTTTCCAGGTATGATCCGAACCACGTAAGCATAAAGCTTCGAAAACCAGCCATTTGAAGTTTTTTTTCAGAGAATGGAATGATTGACCATATCAAAAGCTTTGGTTATATCCACAAATAGCCTGCAGTATGCTTTTTTTCTGTCCAAATTCCAATGTATTTGCTAACAAAACTCCAAAAGTGCCTATTCAGTAGATTAACCTTTTTGAAAACCAAATTGGACTGGAGTAAAGAAAAGAGTCTTATTTAAAAACTTGACAACTCTATTTTTTACTAATTTTTCAAAAAATTTGCTAATAAATGGAAGAAGTGAGGTCGATCTGTAGTTCGTGACGCTGGTAGAATCACCGTTTTTATAGAGTGGTACCACATCCGCGATTTCAAGTGCATCAGGACATTTCTCACTGAGAATACTTTTATTAAATATCGAAGCAAGAATGTCGGCCACAAACCATAATATATTTTTTTAAATTCTATTAGATACACCATCATATCCGCACGAATTAGAGTTTTTTAAAGTCCCGATCGATTTCAATAACTCCCAAGAGGTTATCGGCTCAAAAAAAAGGTATCCCTTTGGAAAGAAGCAACGCGATTGCAATTTGTACAATCTTCAAGGTTAGGGTTTGGTTGTAGGGCTTCGGCTATAGAAGAAAAATAGCTATTAAATGTGTTAGCAATTTCAAGTTTATCGGATGCTACTCTACCATCAATATGAATCGCAGTTGGATGTTTCGACCGAGATGACTTCCCTAGAATGCTATTTACTACGTCCCATTCACATTTTAAATTCCTATTAAAAGAATTGAATTGATTCCTGTAATAGCTATCTTTGCATATTGGAATTTCTTTTTTTAATTGTGAGCATAACTTTGTGTATCTTTTTTTAAAGTTTGTATTTTCCGGGTGTTTTGAACATAAAATCCTTAATTTATTTTTTCTTTTCAATTTGTTTAACAAGCACCTAGTTATCCAGGGCTTGAGGCACTTATGAGAGCTTTTAACGCCCTCTATGTAGCTACACAGAGAAATATGCTTAGTGAGTGAATCAATGAAAAGATCGTTAGACCTAGATGCATTATTTCAGCGTAAGCCCCTTCCCAGAACTCAAAACATAGAGACCTATTCAGTTTTTCAAAATTGATTTTAGTTATGTTTTTACTCGAGCCAGATTTTCCACTTGTTTTGTTTCTCGAGGTATCGACAATTAAGCCGGTCATTGAATGGTCAGTGATCCGTAAATCAAAAACACCTTTTTCACAAGCTCTTAGTCGAGAATTGGAGAAACGTCCGTAAATATGGTCCAAACATTTTCCTGATTCTTGTCTAGTTGGCTCATTAATAAAAGAGACTAGACCATGTGAGGCCAGGAGAGTCAAGTAATCCGAGACAACAGCTCTACCTTCCAAGATGTTTATATTGAACTCACCTAGAATTTCTGGCGCAGTCTATGTTCACAGGAGAAAGGTAGAAGAGTACCATCCCGATTGTGTGGTACCCACAGTCAAGTTTGGTGGTAGTAGTTGCATGGTGTGGGACTGCATGGTGGCAGAAGGCATACGAGAGCTATTCACTTGCGAGGGAAGAATTAATAGCAATAGCTATATTGATATTTTAGGGACCTTCTTAAAGGCATCCGCGTAAAATAGTTGGAAATAAGTCTCTCCGAAGGGTAATTTTTCAGCAAGATAATGATCCATGTAATAAACCCCGAAAAACGGTGAAATGGTTTTCAAATCAAAACATTCAGGTCTTGAGTGGCCAGCTCAATCGCCAGACCTGAACCCGATTAAACACCTATGGGGACTTCTAAAAAGAGAGGATAAAGAACAACAATTATTATATATATATTATAAATTATTAAAATAAAATGTCCAAATCTCTGAGCTCGACTCGATTTTCGGTCCACCAACCCGAAACCACTCTTTGTTGTAGTGGTTGGAGAAACTTAGATTTTATTCGTTTTCTTTTTTATGCTCTGTGGCTTTTGGTTAATTTTTCCCGTTCGGGTTCGAACCTGCACAGTTCAAGTCACAAGCAAATACACTACAAACTACTCCGTGATCGCAATCTATTATGTATTTATGATGATATAATAAGAAGTTTTACAATAGAACCTTGGAATTTTTTCTTAGTTTTCCGTACTAGAATTGTACAAACGGAGCACTAATGGAGCTAAAGACCGATATTTTTAGACCGACTTAATTCAAAGCGCAAGTTTCATCATAATCTGTTAAGCCATTCTTGAGTTAGGCATATGAACAAAATTATTCGAATATACTTAAGTGGGGAGCACATTTTTTACCACCACTTTATTCGATTTAAATTATTTTCAACTGGCACTACTAACGTGTCAGTCTTAGCCTACAAGCCAAATTTAACTGAAATCCGTTCAGGAGTTCTTGAGTTAGGCCATTAATAAGGATGATTTAAAGTTGAAACCCTGCCTCCCACATCCCACTCACAATTGTACCGATTTTGACAGTTCTTAAATGAAATGACATACATACGAGTATGACACATACAAAATAAATTTCATCAAAATGTTTTTAGTGGAAACGTATGGGCAGACATATGGGCAGATAAGGAACAAAAAGGATTTGTTTCACCTGGCCCTTCCAAGTACCATACATCGCTAATTAACAAGAAAGCAAAAGTAGAATAGAATTAGAATAACGGTACGGAATGCAATCGTCCGAAGGCAGACACGAACTTAACCAATTTTTGTATTTTTTTTTTTTTTTTTTACAATTTCCAGTGCTGAGATTCTTGTAGATGCCTATTGATTCTGTTCTTGTTGAAGAAAAGCTTTCTGGAAATACGAGTATGTCTCCTGGGAGTGAATTCGTAGTTTTGACAAAGAGATGTCCGCGCGGTTGTCAGATCGACACAGAGGTGATGGGTCCTGGTAGTTTGCATGGTAGAATTTTCAAAGCATTTCTACATCATATTTGGGATAGGATAGGCATATGTCTACTACACCAGTCTTCAATGAGCTAACTATATATTATTCACTTTTATTAAGCGAACTGCTCGATTGTGTATGCTGCCTAGCAGATGAAGAAAATGCTTTGGGACCGAGCTCCAAAAGTGAGAACAACACTCAAGTTCTAGTCGAATTTGTGCTTTATACTGAAGAACGAGCAGTTCCGCTGTATTTTCTTTGCTTTAAGTATGCAGCTCAACTTCATGGATGCCGATTTTGCAATGTTGGATGCACGTTGATCGTGCTACGTTACACTAGAAATGACTGTGACGTCAAGAAGAGGCATGGATTCCTTCCGATGGATAGTTAGATAGATAGGTAGATAAATATATAAATAATTTTAATTTATTTTTTGACAATAAAATTAATTATTTGACAATAACTTAGTTGTATAAGTTGTCTATCAGGTTAAAGTGATTTCTGTTTCAATATTTTAAGTGGGATTATTTGCTACTGATTAATAAAGTGCGGTATTGAAGTGCGTATTTCGGGAATATGTATAACTGTAGATAATCCTGTCCATTTAGAATTCTAAACTGTGCACTGTCGAGTTCACCGTTCCCAAGAAATTGTCTCCTGTATAATTCAAAAACAGGACATACTAAAGCGTGACCAGATAGCAATGATAGCTTTTCCAATTGCTATATTTCAGCAGCTGTCAAAGTTACCAATGATATCCAGCTGTCAGAATATTCAGTAAGGTTTACCATTTCATCATGCATCGCTAGACGCTTCCTGAACATCGAATTTCCGTCTCAGTTGTAAATACGCAAAGTGAATTTCGTCGTGAGGTCGGTCGTTATCATGGCTTCAGTGCACTCTTTTGGACCTTAAGCCACCAACGAGTTCGAGTCGAACCGTCGTGGCGAACAGATCTAGTATTTATTATATAATTGTGATAAAACAAATCGCTGTGTTTGCCTTTACCTTGACGGCTTTTGCCGCTCATATAAATTTTCCTTGAGACAGTGACTCTAAAAAGTGAAAATTGGTGAAAAACTAAAATAATATCTCAACATTAATGCCCAAATCTTAAAAAAAGTGATCAGTTTGCAAAGCAAAATAGTGGACGTGTTTCCCATGACATTCTCAAAAAAGTTAAATATGCTTTACCCATGAGCAATATACACTCAATAAGTAAGATTGCAACAAGTAGTTCTCTCCTAAATCAGAGCACCATGAAATCGAATGAATTAAAGAGAGGTGCAGACGATTCACTGGACTGATTCTTCAATCGCAGAACAACAAATTTTTTCCTATTGTCAATTCCGAACTTGTGGCAAAAAATGCACAAGCTGATCCTGTTAACAACGCTATAACAACCAACAACGAAGCAGATAAGCAGTCTCATCAACCATCAATCAGCAAGAATACAGTGTTTAGGTAAAATTATAAAAGAAGAAGTTAATCTAGACTACAATAATTCTTTTAGGTCTAGATTAGATAAAATCAAACCATCTCCCCAAGCTTTCAAAGAGATAGACAAAGTGAGTGGACGTAAATTCTTTGATACAGATACTTCAAAAGACGCGCTCTTTTATTGCTGATTGACATTCAAATCAAATTAAACGCATTTAAAAATCTTTACAAAATCTTTACTCAACAGATTATTTTGAAAGAGCGTCCTCAAATGATCAGAACTTTTAACAAGAAGTTCTATCTACAGTAAATAATTTTAAAGAAACCTATTGTGCTGAAGCGCTTGTTACTTTTTCGCCATCTAACAGTGCTTGTGATCCAGGAACACCTCCGTTCACTTCACCTAACAGTATAAATAATTTCAGAATTTCTCTTAAAAATAAAAAATCCACAGGCGTCGATCAAATTTCAAATTTCAAATTTCATCTTAAAAAATGTCCTCATTCTTTTGATATTACATTGTCGTCAATATTCAACCAATGTATTAATAATGGTTACTTTCCGGAAATTTGGAAACAAGCTAAACTTTTGCCGATAGCAAAAAAAGGCTGCAAAAGAAGTTAATAACTTTCGTACTATATCGCTTCTTTCCAATATTGGAAAATTATTTGAGCGAGTGGTAGCCAACACCTTAAATAGCTTTTGTGAAGATGCTAACATCATTCCAAACAATCAATTTGGGTTTAAAAAAGGAAACTCCACAGAACATGCACTACTCATATTCCAGAATAAAGATATTCAAAACCTAAAAAACAAAACATGTACAGTGAGCTTAGATATTGACCTTGAAAAGGCTTTTGATTCGCTTTGGCATCATGGTCTTCTTTTCAAGCTCATACGACTAGACTTTCCGAATTGGCTTATCAGAATGATTCACAGCTTCTTGTCAAACAGAACAACTGCAATATTTATTGGATCCGAGCACACGGATTTTTTCCTAGTGAACTCAGGTGTTCCACAAGGATCGATACTAGGGACATTTTTATTTAATATCTATCTAAAAGATTTTCCTCTTCCAGACCCTATAACGGGAGAACATGGATCACTCCATTTCGCGGATGACACCATTATATTGGCAAGCGACTTATGACCAATCCAAGCCCTTAACAAAATTAAAGAAAGACTTCCGCACGAGGAAAATTATTTTAAAAAGTGGAGATTAAAAATTAATACCAGAAAATGTGGACTAACATGTTTTAGAAACGCCAGTGGGAAGGGACACTATCTTGCAGTTAGGGAGAGCAAATCCCTATGTTTGATAATAAACAACTCTCCAATTCCATTACGTTCCGAAACAAAGTACCGCGGAAACAACTTTCAGAACCGATTTCTTTTCAACAAGCATGGTAGGGCTGTGCTTAATAGGGCAAAAATGGTAAACGGATCACTAAAACCTTTACTTAATTCTAAACACATGTTAGGAAAAACTAAGATTCTTATGTACAAGACCCTCATAAGACCAATTTTGACATATGGATTCTGTACGTGGTTTACCATATCACCCACTGTAGCAAAAGAAATGGAGATTTTCGAGAGAAAAATCCTGAGATCCTGCTGCGGAGATTTTAGAAAGCCGAATAAAAAATGGTTTTCTAATAAAACTATATACGACGCAACCCAGATTAAACCTCTTATGAACTACCAATTAGATCTTCTTTTAAAAAAGATGAAACGAATAAGTTCTCACCCAAACCCGCTGGTAAGATCTTTAATGGACTCCAATATCGATGACAGTCTGGTGGATCAATATTATTTATCAGCATTTAGCTCAGTAAATGAGAGGTCATTACCTCTATTAAGACAAGATGCAAATGAAAACCTGCTAGCCCCATTTTATGAAGAGGCATCCCATATTAATTATAGTGGATGATATTGTTTAAATATAAACCTGAAGAGAAGTGACTGCTAACATAAGCCTTTGTTTTAACGTAGAATGCTTTAGATTTCCTTGTGATTATTTAATTTACTTATATAGGAAACCATTAAGGATTTTAAAGCTTTTACAGTCATTATACGTATGCAGACACATGCACACTATTTATACGTTTTGATGATTTTAGTTATAGTCTTCCTTTTAGTTGTAGTTTTAGGGTTAAGTTCTAGTCATTAAGTTAAGATTGCCAAAAAAGAGTAAAGTAGTGAATGTACGCCGGGAGCAAGCGTACAGAAATGAAGTGACTTTCAAACTATATTGTAATGGATTTTGATTAATATCGCTTTAAATATTTAATAACTTTTCTTTAAGTCAGACATATCAATAAGTCGACCAACATTTTAATTGATTGTAAATATTAATGTACTGAATTATATGCCTCAATAAAGTATAAGAAGTTTTTAAGCCACCAACCATTCAGAGATCGCTATATGACGGGAATGGGAAAAAAATTAGCTCGGCAGAATGTTTTAATTTAGTTGTTAGCATTCCTCGTAGGGTTCTTGCAGTGATAAAGGCAAATGGAGAGATAACTAGATATTAAGTTATAAAAAAATAAATAAATGTTCGTCTATAGAATTGTTTATTTTTTTTATTTATACGCATTGAATTTTTCAGATACAACGCCATTTTATGCATTTGTGGTACTTCTCTGGTCGGTATTAGAAAATAATAGGCAGGACGGTCAGTTTCTGTTACATATCGGCGAATAAAACTAAAAGCTTACATGAAAGCTTAACTTCGAGATGGATCCAGACAATTGGAATGAACCTTCTCTCTCTGGCAAAAATGGGAAACTACAATTAAGCAGCATTTACTTGATCCTTAATGAAAGCGGTCAATAACCATCAGCGTCATTTACAATTAGTGACAATATTCACAATATCGCCAGAGGTAAAGGAACTTTTCAAGACAGTTCAAGACTTTATGAAGAGTAAGCCCTTGCGGGAGTTTCCATTCCACACAAATCCGGGAAAACATCACCAAAATTTAAGCTCATTATAATTTAACTTCAAATTTTAAATTATCTTCGTCTACCCTTCACATTTCATATTTTAAGCGTAATTAATTAAAGCAAAACAAAAGGCAACAAAACAAAAGAGAAAACGAAAAAAATTGGGTAAATACCGGCGTCCTCAATCAAAACCAACGAAAAAGGACAACGTTGATTGACACAAAACAAATGCCCCAGAGATCGAGAGAGAATAAAACGGAAAAGAAAATCAAAAACGAAAGACTAAGCGATGATTAGTACCTGTCTTTCCCTTCTGCCCATCATTGCTCAATTCGTGGGACTTCCTTGCGAATTAAACCGAGAGAAAATTAAATTTATGCATCGCTGAGGAAGAATCGAGAAAATTAAATTTATTACAAAATTAAACCCTAAACCTAAATACACGGGGTAATATTACGTGAGCTGTGCGCCGTGACTCGTAAGTTGTGGGACTGCGGGGCCCCATCTGTATACAGACGTGGGCTGGTTTTTTTTTTACGCAGGATTTTTATTTATTTTTAAATTCCTTGTGAAAAGGAATACACAGTTCTTGACGACTGACAGGAGGGCTGTATTGTTAAATGGTCTCGTTGAATGTTTGAAATGCGGGTTGTGCCTAAGATCTACAGGTACCTATGTTCCTCCTAAATCGAAAGCTGATTACAGTAAAATTGGGGATGCAAGGACAAAAAAAAAAAAAAACTTAACTCCAAAGGAAAAAAAAAACGGACAGTGGGATGGGAAAACAAAGAAGAAGCATTCCTTTTGGTCCTTATTTTTTGCCCCTTCGAGGAGATATGAATTCCTCAACGTTACGCCAAAATGATAGTACCGTACGTTCCGTACGAACTGGTACGCGCATTTCTTTTTATTGACATATTTCATGGAATATTTGTGCCGTCGTCGTTCATATCGCTTCTTCCCATGGGTTCTTATACCGTTTGCTTATGCCGTCCTTCCTGTTCGTCCTTTATTCACTTTTTCTTTGTTCTGCCGGGTAACGATGTAAGCATCTGACATTTGTTTAGAGGGTAAAAAAAAAAATTGAGCAAAATTTATGACTGGTGTATTGGATATTTATTACAATTGGGGATTACGGGGGATGATCGGGGGGTGCGCGCACTTGCTGCAAGAGGGTGATGGTACGTGGAGTTTTTATTTGCCCTAGGGGTTCTCAAATCGAGTTATTAAATTAAAATTGCTGTTGTTCAGTTATTGTTTAAGGGATGGAACGGAGAAGTTAATGAGGGTGAGAGATTCGAAGAAGATCTCTATAGTACGTGTGAACGTCTCCAGAAGAATATACTCTGGCTTACATATCGGTAGTTGAAGAAGAAGATTTCGAAAGACGATTCCAATACCAATATGATCAGACATACATATTATATGGGATTTAGATGTCATCAAATCGAAAGAGGTCGATAGAATAGCTAGGGTAGTAAAGTTTTTAGTGCGGGAATTTATTTTGGCGAATTTTGGAATGCATATGCCATAGTGACTGAGACAGAATGAGTAATTTGATGGATTTGGAGAAATTGTCATCGTCGTTGGCAAGGCCGTAAAGGGAGGGTTGTTACTTATTGAAAAGGGTTGACGACCCGGAAGGATAGATTTGCCATGATTTATGGTTAAAAGTATTGGACGAGTGTCGAAAACACAAACAAATTTACTGTGACGTCGAATATTTACGGATAAGTTATGTGAATGACAGATACTCGTACTAAGACTGCGTTGCAATTTTTACTACCCAAAGTCGAATTTAAAATATTTATGAAAATGGCAGACAATGAGGAGTTTAAGTTTATCATACTAGGGCTAGTATCCAGTTTGAATGGAGCTAAATTTAAGCCACTATCCTTTCTCCGCAGGAATGCTTAACGCTTGTTCTAATTATAGTGGGTGTATACATACGAGTAGATGAGGAAAAACGTCAATTTTCAAAGAACTCTGTGCTAAATATAGGGTTATTCATTTTGTGCTTTAAGATTTTCAATTTAAATAAAATGAAATTTGTTTTCTGTTTTGTAGCAGGCATCTTAATTTTGCACATTTTTTATTTCTTTTTCTTTCAATTATCATTTTGTTAACTAATGAATTATATATGTATATATTCAACTTTTATACTTACATGTATAAACTCAGTTCACATACAGATGTACATATATTTATTTTCATGAACATATATATTCATTTAATATACATTCAGAATTTCTTATGTAAGAAAACACTTTTTAAATTAAAAGTTCGAATGTGCTCCACCGATGTAACGTATTGCCTCTCCATACACACAATAGATCGAAAGAGAAACAATAAAGAAAATCAAAAGTTTAAAGCTAAGGACCGTTACAATTGTGTGTATAAAAGAGCGACACGATCAGGAGCTCGTCGCAGTCTTTCCCAGTCAAGTGTAAGCAAAAGATTTCAATTGGAGCTACACGACTAATTAGAGTGTTGCAGTGTGGACAAATTGAACGATACAATTTGGTCGTTTGGCCCACTGTCTCCTACTCTTTTGGAAGAAGAATTGCTATAGTATTTTTTTTAATAATATTCGGAAAATAAAGTGAAAAAGTTTTTTCTATACGCTACGAGTTTTGATTTAAACGCTTCAGTTTTAAATTTTTGGACTATGCCATTACATATGGAATATAACATCGGTTAAATGACCGCCGCTGAAAATTTCGCAAACTTCGATTCTTGTGAGGTACTTTTGGACACATTTCTAGTTGTATTACGGCTATAACTTCATCGATGTTGGTTTTAAGTGCTCCAAAGTTTGGGGATTGTTAGCATAGACACGATTTGTAGCGTAGCACAACAAAAAAGAGATCCAACGGGGTCAGATTACACGCTCTTGGTGGCAATTGATGTCGCCAAATCTCGAAATCAAACGGCCGGGGATCTTTTCATGCAACAGATTATAGTGCAGAGAATTCATTGTAACAGTGGTGCCTTCATCGATTAAAAAAAAAAAATTACGGTCCGATCACGCCGCCGCACATAGGGGTATTTGCCTCGAGAAAAATGTAGAGTTCAGAAGTAATTTTTTTTTCTTAGCTGTAGTTAAATACCCATGGAACAATGGACCGTCATTTGTCTTTATTTTTATGCACACACTTCGCCACAGCATCAGTTGAAAGTCATCGATTGTAAGCTTGCATTGTGAATCTTTTTTTTTTGTGGAACTTTTGTTATATAATTCAGTATTATTCTGTAACTTTTTTGATATCAGATTATAGAGAAAGATGTCAAGAAGCAATAGTAAAACAAAAATGCTTCCCATAACTGCCCCTCTAGATTTTATCGTCCCTTATGTGTTTCTAGTTTAATGAAAATTCAAAAATTGTTTGTCATAAAATACAGTAAAAGCTCGTTAATCGGAATGGTTGGGGGGAAGGTCAGTCCGAATAAACGAATTTTCCGAATTAATGAGAGATTTTTTGTTAAACACTAAAAAGCGTTTTTATTGATGAAAAAATGCAAGAACTTAACCCTTTGTGTGCCGGTAGTTCCACCGTGGAACCACCGACATAAAGATTATTTTCTACCGCCCCAGTAAGCGCTGGTTGGAACCACCTGAGTCTAACTTACGTGCATGCATTGTGCAATCGTACCACATTAAAATTTTACCGTTGTTTGGTGATATTCATGCGAATTTCAGGAGAGTATTGTCATATTGGTTGTGCTTTCGCAGTGATCGCGTGTTTTTGTTGGTGCTGTAATTAAATTATCAGAAATGGAAGGTAAGTAGCTTATTTTAAGTGCTATTATTATTGATTTTATGGAATCGATAGAGATATTGGCAACAAAAGAAATAATTCGATATATTTCTGAAGTTTTTTATATGGTTCCGATTGGGACCACAAGTACACACACGTAAAAGAAATTTGCATATTGCAGGCAAACGTGTGTGGAAACTTTTTGAGCTGGAGCGAGTGTCGCAAGAGGATTAAGAGACATTGTTGGCAGACATCACTTCGGATAATGAGTCTGTTGTCTCTGAAGCTGAAAGTGAGCCATTGATTCACAAAATGAAGTGCCTTACGCCGATCATGGCTCATATCAAGTTATTGAGGACAATGAAATAGACTGGGATCAAGAAGACGAGTTACCGCTACCAACTTTTTTAACACCAGATACTACAGTCCCTAATATTACATGGTCCACATCCCTAAATAGGGTTGCAGTGCCACAAACTTTCAATGAAACAGTTGGACCAGTCTTTCCGGATAATATTCAGAGTCCCTTAGACTTCTTTTTGCATTTGTTTCCAGAACAACTAGTTCTAAACATAACATTCCAAACAAATTTATATGCCACTTAAAAAGACGTACACCGGTCTTACATATATACCAATTACAGTGGAAGAAGTCAAATGTTTCTTGGGAATAAATATTCTCATGGGGATAAAAAAGTTGCCTAGTTACAAGGACTACTGGACTTCTCGACAAGACCTTAGAGACAATTTCATAAGTTCCTCCATGTCCCGAAACCCCTTTAGTTGGCTTCTGGGTCATATTCACGTCAATGATTCTTCGGTTGAGCCAAAAAGAAATGATCCAAAGTACGATTAATTGTACAAAATACGGCCAATGTTGGACAAGCTATCGGAAACCTTTCTAGCCTGCTACAAACCTTCTAGGCACCAATCAATCGATGAATCGATGATAAAGTTTAAAGGACGAATATCCTTTCGACAATACATGCCTATGAAACCCATAAAACGGGGCTACAAGATGTGGGTTCGAGCCAATGAATCCGGTTTCATTTCGCAGTTTCAAATCTATACAGGTATACAAACTTTGAAGTTCTTTTCTTTTTATTGAAACATTTTCTACAGGGAAAGCTACCGACAAAAGTGAACAAAACTTAGGAGAGAGAGTAGTAACCGATTTGAGCAGGCAATTAGTGGGGAAAAACTACGAATTGATAATTTTTTCAATTCAGTGTATTTGCAACACAACTTGGAAAAGGAAGGAATTCTGGTATGTGGTACAGCAAGGAAAACCAGAAAAGCATTTCCAAAGGACTTATTGATGGACAAGGGGATGAAAAGGGGCGATTCCGATTGGCGAATTATTGAGACTGGCATCGTTGCCCTAAAGTGGATGGACAATAAACCTGTCCATTTTCTTAGTAATTTTCACAATCCCCAAGATGTTGAGCACATTTTGAGGAAGCAGAAAGATGGATCACAATCGGAGTTCATGTGCTTGCAATTAGTAAAGGACTACAATAAGCACATGGGTTATGTCGACAAAAGCGACATGTATAAATCATGCTACGAAATTGACAGAAAATCCAAAAAATGGTGGCATCGAATATTCTGGCACTTTGTTGATGTTACCATTGTTAATTCTTTTATCGCTTATAATGAAAGTATCCAGACAGATTGCAATGGATTATCACTAAAAGAGTTTCGTCACGCAGTCGCTGATGGGCTGATTGGCACCGAGTCTGAAACGGCTAAAAGTGACAGGAAAAGCTCAATGTAAGCAATAAGCCGTTTCAAAGTACAAGTTCCTCTAGAGAGACGAGTCGATAAGGCCTCGCATATACCAAGTCATGGAAATAAGGTGCGTAGTTCTTATTGCAGCACAAAAGCTAAGCCCAGTCGCAATAGATGGCACTGCTCTTCCTGCAATGTAGGCCTCTGCCTTCAGGATAAAAGAAATTGCTTCATTCCATTCCATAGCAATTGTTAATTTTGCTTATTTCCCTTAAAAAAAAAAAACGATGAAATCAAATAAAAATTTAATAAAAAAAAACACCCAAACGCGTTTATTTTCCTAGTGGTACTATAGTGGAACCATCTGCTTAAGACTAAACTATTGTAAAAAAAATATATATATATTGTTGTTTGATTTGTGTCTTAATATGCATAATTAAGTAGAATTTATCCGAAAAAATGTTTATTTTTTAGAAAAATTTATTTGGTCCGCAAAGGGTTAAAACGAAAAATTATTTTATTAACACAAAAGACTGCAAATAATACATAAAACTTATTATAATTCATTTTTGTAACTAAAAACTTAAAAAAAAATATATAAAAATGCAAGAAATGAAAAACATTAAAAAACATCATACCTATTTAGTATAACATACATACAGTGAACATTGGAAAACGTGAACACTGTACTTTTTACATTGACTGCTCTAATACGTGAACACATCTAAAAGCTCTAAGACGTGAACAGACATTTTTTCAACATTTTTACATAAAAATGCACTGAATTAATTGTGTGTGTACAAATTAATTCGGTCCGTTTTTTTGTGTTAAAAATTTTTTTTTTTATTGAAAAAACGTAAAAAATACATCACTCAAAGTATTGTCCGTCGGAAGCGACTACTTTTTCCCATCTCTCTGGTAATTTTCGAATACCATTTCTAAAAAATGAGTCCTCTCTGGCATCGATCCAATCATTGAGCCATTCTTCGATTTCTTCAAAAGACCCGAACCGGTGACCCCCCAAATCGTTTTGCATCCGTCGAAAAAGCCAGTAGTCGGAAGGAGCAAGGTCTGCAGAGTACGGCGGGTGGGGTAAGACCTCCCATTTCAGCGTTTCCAGGTAGTTTTGGACCGATACAGCCACATGCGGCCGAGCGTTATCATGTTGCAAAATCTCCTTGTCATGCCTTTCGGTCGTTTCTGACCATAAAGGGATAATCTTTAATGTTAGCCTCGAGGTCGAGGCACCTAAGCCATTTAGAAACCCTAAGAGAATTGACTGGAGCAAATTTGGTCAGGTTATCAATTCTAAACTTCACAGAGCACCTGGCACGAAAATCGAATCAGTCAAGGAACTTGGCGACAAGCTTTCGTGCCCTATTAAATTCAGTAAGAAAAAATTTTCCTCATGGTGGAACGAAGATCTTTCTAATCTTAGGAAGATTACCAGAGAAATCTTTAATGTCTGCTACCGACACAAGTTTTGGCAACCATATATAAAAGAATATAAGAAATCCACTAAAAGGGCCAAGTCTCCGGCTTGGATGGACTATTGTCAGTCCATTGAAACCATTAAGCACTCTGCCAGACTGAGTAAGATCCGATCCAAGGAACACTCCAGTCCGTCCTTTATCAAAAGGCCGGACGGGACTTGGACGGACTCCTCCAGCGAGTCTCTGGAGCTTTTGATGCAAACTCACTTTCCAGGCTGCAAAGGTGAGATTGCTCACTCAATTTGTCCTCAAAATGTGACAACAATTACAAAGGCTACTACATCTTGGGCCATTTCCAGCTTCTCTACCTATAAATCGGCTGAACTTGACGGCATACCCCCGGTAATGCTGCAAAAAACACTGGATCAGGTGGTCCCTTGGCTAGTTCCGATCTATAGAAGCTGTATTCTTCTAAATCACGTCCCCCTGAGTTGGAGTTGTGTTTATTCCGTGTCCAAGTTGTGTTTATTCCGAAAGCGGGGAAGCGGGGGCATGAATCTGCAAAGGATTTCAGACCCATCAGCTTGTCATCTTTCCTCCTTAAGACGTTGGAACGTATATTAGACACGCACATCCGTAATACAATAGATACATCCCGTCTATCAAAATCTCAGCATGCGTACACTAAGGGGCGATCGACTGAGACGGCGCTCCATGAAGTTGTGCGTACGATAGAAAAGACAATACACTACAAACAATTTACTCTTGCCACCTTTTTAGATGTTGAAGGTGCTTTCAATAACGTTAGTACTGAATCGATTCAGGAAGCTCTGTCCCAACTGGGTGTAGGGGAGTTTATTAGCAAGTGGATAGTGACTATGCTAAAAACCAGAATCATTCAATCGACACTCGGTAATAGTGTTTCCACCATATCCGTCGTAAGGGGAACTCCTCAGGGTGGGGTTGTCTCTCCTCTTCTTTGTCTCAGGGTAATCAACAAAATTCTGTGTAGGTTTATCCGAGACGGTGTCAAGGTTGCCGCGTATGTGGATGATGTGGTAGTGTTGGTATCGGGGATGTTTCTTTCAGTGATCAGTGAGATTATGGAAGGTGCCTTGGATAAGATTAGCACAGGGGCCACTGGAGGTGGACTTAGCGTCAATCTTAGCAAAACTGAACTGATGCTTTTTACCACAAAAACCAAAATACCGGATTTCACGCCTCAACGGCTTAATAACCAATTACTCTCTTTATCATCTAGTGCTAGGTACCTAGGTGTGGTACTCGACCCTAAATTAAGCTGGAAGCTTAACACTGAACAGTTAGTAAAGAAAGCCTGTGTGGCTTTTTATGCTTGTAGCAAAACATTCGGTAAGAAATGGGGACTCCTTCCGAAGATGGTCATTTGGATGTATACTGCGGTGGTGCGCCCTATACTTTCCTAAGGATCGCTAGTTTGGTGGCCGGCAGTTAAGAAAGCATACATTACCAAACTCATCAATAAAGTACAAAGGACTGCGGCTCTAGGTACTACAAGGGCGATGAGAACATGCCCAACTGAAGCCTTGAACGTAATCCTTCACCTTATACCACTCGACCTTCATATAAAGTACATATCAGCATGTAGTGCGGTTAGATTAAGAGAAACAGGTAGCTGGTGCGATAGTCTCTACGGCCACAACAGCATCCTTAATCTGCTACCTCGGGAGTTTTCGGCAAATCCGACCGACTACATAATTCCCAGGGTGAACTTTCGCAATGATGTTACGGTGAGATTCCCTTCCAGGGCGGAATGGAAATGTGGCACGGTGACTAACGAGTTCAAAACAACAATTTTCACTGACGGGTCGAAAATGAACTACGGAGTAGGGGCGGGAATCTTTTCTGAATCCCTCAATATCTCTAGTTCATTCCGTCTACCCAATTCATGCAGCATATTCCGGGCGGAAGTTCTTGCTGTACGAGAGGCGTGCCGTCTCCTCAAACATACATCGATACAACTTCACACCATAGCCATTTTCATTGATAGCCAGGCCGCTATTAAAGCCATCGTATCTGCGACTTCTTCCTCCAAACTTGTTGAACAATGCAAGGAGGAACTTGCCGCACTCGGTCATCGGTCTAGGATCAGCCTCATCTGGGTGCCTGGTCATAGTAACATTGACGGTAGAATCTTTGCTCATTTCCTTGCAGATGCTGGTAATAGATGGCGAGGGTTGCAGAACTGTGTCATATCCAGGCAGATGTGGCCCAAGTATAACTGGCGCAGAACACAAGAGCTATTAAACAGAATCCGGGCAGATATTGCTAGAGTTCTGGTAATTAGCACTGGCCATTGGCCCAGTCCACGCAGTAAGACTGGGCATTACTTTTAATGCACATCGTCGTAGCTGCAATATGGCCAACGAGCCTGAAACAATCCTTCACTTCCTTTGTAGGTGTCCGGCCCTTAGTAGGGTCAGACACCGTATACTTGGCAGACACCTTTTTGACAATATTAATGAGTTAGTGGAGACAAGCATCGGGGACATCATCATTTTCCTCAAAGCAACGGGGTGGTTTTAAATAATCTTTTCTCTCCTTTCCCGCAAGTCCAACGTCAGTTTCTACAACAATTTAGGTCACTTGAGTTGTGGTATTAAAACGGCGCCTCTGCGCTAATTATGTTTTAGCATAGCATGCCGTCACAACCACACCTACCTACCTACATACCAGCTTCAAATTTAACTGCAGATTGACTATCCGTTATCAGTTGTTGAGGAATGGAATGAAGACAATTTTGAATTTGATCCGTCTCAGAACCATGAACATGAGCATGAGAAGACGACGATGCCTATGTTGAAAAAGAAGATGTTCAAAGAATTAGCACAACTGAAGCAGTTAAAATATTTAAAAAGGCTTTGGAATGGTGTGCAGATGAAGGCGTTGACCAAAGCGACATAAACGTACTTAGACGCCTAAGAGAAAATGCAGTTGTTCAAATGTTGGAAAAAATACAACAGAAAAAATTACTGATTTTTTTTTTTTGTTAAATAAACCTTTTATTTTTAAAAAGTTCTAATGAAAAAAAGAAATCTAATCAATTTTGTTAATGAGCCGTACCAGTATGTGTAAATATGTAGAAATATTCATGAATTGAAGCAAAAAGGAGATAAAATCGAAGAAAATATGTTTTATTTTAAGGGCAATAGTAAGACAATATGGAAGGAACACAATTTAAATCATAAAATGTTACATTCCAAAACATGAACAATCTCAAAAACATGAACACCCTCGGTTTTAGTTATTACACGTTTTCCAATGTTCACTGTATTTTTAATCCTGTGGGTACCAATTATCCAAAAGAAATAAAGGAGCTCATAAGGAATAAAAGAAAACTTCGGCGTAGATGGCAACAAACTCGATCTCCTTCCGATAAAACAAGACTCAACAAGGCCACACAAGATCTTAAGCTTGAGATAAAGCTAATCCGAAATGAGACAATGAAAATATATCTATCAGAGCTAACTGCTGATAAGACCACTGAATATTCACTTTGGAAAAGTACAAAATATTTTAAGCGACCAACAAATCATATTCCTCCAATAAGATGCAGTAATGGGCAATGGGCTAAAAGCAATGAGGAAAAAGCTATTGCTTTTGCAGACCACTTAGCGAATACCTTTAAGCCTAATGATGCTATCTGTGATGAGCTTCTAAATCTCAACGAAAATGCCCGTTCTATGATTCCTCCGATTAAAATGCATGAGTTAAAATATGAGATAAGGCGATTAAAAGACAAAAAAGCTCCAGGTTTTGACTTGATCACTGCGGAAGTCCTGAAGCGACTGCCAAACAAAGGGTTAGCTAAACTCTTGCTGTTAATGAATAAAGCAATTAGCCTTGAGTATGTACCAAGTGTCTGGAAAGTAGCTGACGTGATAATGATACCTAAACCAGGTAAGGACCCTCACTAGGTATCCTCATATAGACCAATATCTCTACTTCCTTCAACATCAAAGTTGTTTGAAAGACTGATTTCTAAGCGTCTCAAATCAATCGTAGAATAAAGAAACCTAATCCCAAATCACCAGTTTGGCTTTCGAAGCAAACACTCCACAATAGATCAAGTTCACAGAATCACAACTGAAAGAGCACTAGAAGAAAAAAAGTATGTTCTGCAATTTTCTTAGACGTAGCACAGGCTTTCGATAGAGTATGGTATGAAGGTCTACTCAATAAACTAAAAGTGTACCTACCAGAACAGTTCTTCCACCTAATGGAGTCTTATTTAACATCGCGATACTTCCGTATAAAACAAGAAAACTACTACTCTAATCTAGTGAAGATCGAAGCCGGAGTTCCTCAAGGAAGCGTCCTCGGACCTCTGTTATACCTTCTTTACACTAAAGACCTACCTACAAGCCCTACACCAAGACTGCAACTTTTGCCGACGACACGGCAGTCTTAGCAGTGGGAGATACAACGCTAGAATTGACGCAAAAGCTGCAAGCTGCTGCAGACCAATTTATCAGGTGGACTCAAAGATGGCCTATAAAACTGAATTCGAGTAAATCTGTACATATTGACTTCACAAGTAAGTCTATCTCGTACTCCCCTATAGCCATATCATGCACGACAATACCATATGCAAATACAGCGAAATATCTAGGTATGACTCTAGATGCCAAGCTTCGTTGGAAAGAGCATATTAAAATCAAAAGACTAGAATTAGACATTAAATGGCGAAAATTAGAATGGCTTATAGGCAGGAAGTCTGGACTATCAATTACTAATAAAATTCTTTTGTATAACCAGATTCTAAAACCAGTGTGGAACTATGGCGCTCAACTCTGGGGATGTGCCAGCCAGACCAATATTGCAGTCATCCAACGATTCCAGAATAAGGTCCTTCGAAGTATTGTGAACGCTGCATGGTACATCAGAAACAGCGACCTCCATCGGGACCTAGGCATTCCTACTGTTCTTGAAGAGATCAACTCTAGGGCCAAAGCACACGAAACGAGACTTAAGGAGCATATTAATGAGGAAGCAACAATTCTTCTAAACGTATATGGCGTGAGACGACTGCAACGTATAAGACCCTCAGATCTTGCAAGGCAACCGTGACAGGACTTACCACATACTCTACTAGATAGTAACAGAGCGACAACAACGAGCGAAAAGAGGCGCTCGGAGTGAACTTAACCTCCAATGCTTTGGATGGATTAAATCCCATCTATGCTCTTGTTACTGTCATTAAAAGTTAACATACAACAAATTACAATTATAATGTACCTTAAAAATAGTAAACTGTTAGCCATTTACTTTTATCCCGCTAATAATACTGAGAAGCAAACTGCTCGTTAGTTTCATAACTAGTCGCAGTGTAAACAAACATTTGTTATTCCTGTAGTTTATTTTGTTTGAAATAAAAAAAAAAAATGTTTAATCCTTACTACATATTACTATCAATATCAATATTCATTTCATTTGTTTCAATATGACTTTGTTTAATGTTAGTTGTTTGCTCGCGTAAAAGATTAGTTCTTAAGTTTTTAACGGAAGTGTAGTAACCTTGAATTTCCGGTTCACTGAATCTTGTTTCTAAATATCTAATGGTTTTGTCCAAACATTGTAGCACTTTCCTTCGAGTTATCTTGCATGTTTCTGTTTCTACGTTATCTTCAGACTCAGAAGAAATTTACGTTGAATTTTGATCCAATAATGACGCTGATATTTCCTCCTCATTCAAAACTAAATTGCCCGGGTCACTTTGATCAATATAAGTCCCATTTTCCAGGTTTTCTTCTGTAAAGTTTTCTGTCTGACGTGCCTGACGAATAATGTTTGCCATATTGATGTCGTCTTCACTGTCATAGTGCAACATTTCATCTTGGATGAGTAATTTATTCCAACAATTTTTTAAAGTTGTTGTCTTTATCTCACCCCAGGAATGAGACAAGTTGTAAATCGCTTTTCGCGAGTTATAGTTTTTTAAATTTTTTAAAGTTTGCACTCCAACATTTTCACACTCGTTCTCAAAAAAAAAACCAAACAATCTTCCAGCTGTCGACGTCTGTATAATCGTTTAAAAGCCATGATTATACCCTGGTCCATTGGTTGCAGTATGGAGGTTGTATTTGGTTGAAGAAATTTGCATTTTATGCTTCCATCGGCACTCTCTAGATCGGTGGGATGAGCAGGAGCATTGTCTACTAGCAAAATTGCCTTAACTTCATCTTTTGGTATTTTTAAGACATTTTCCTGGTACCACCTTACTTCACTGATAAATTTTTTTGAGAACCATTTATTAAAAATCCGTTGAACGAACCAAGCTTTCTTCGAGTTGTAATAATGTACCGGTAACTTGTCCATAATATCCTTCAGTACTCTTGGTTTCTTCGATTTTCCTACAACTGCAATCGTGTTTCTGTGAGAACCATTCGCATTTGCACAACACAAACCCGATAAACGATCTTTTGGCTGCTTATGACCAGAAACGTTTTGTCCGATTTACCAGCCTGTGTTGTATCTGGATTATTTTCCAAAAAATGCCTGTCTATCTGCATTATATATTTGGAAATAAGAAAGATTTTGCTCCTGAACAAATATTTTAAAATCTCTTTTAAATAATTCTGCATTTTCTGTGTCAGCACTTAGAGCTTCTCCAACCACTTTTCTATTTAAAATACCATGTCTCTTTCTAAATCGTGATAACCAACCACCGCTAGCTTTGAAATCGGGTTCTCCAAGGGTCTGTGCAAAATGTATGACAGCGGTTTGAATTTCAATTCCACGAATAGGAACACCACTAGATCTCTGCGAACAATACCAAGTGTAAACGGCACTGTCAATTTTTTTTAAAGTTTGGCTCTCTCAGTCTAATTATGTTTTTATTCGATTTTGTTTCAGATTCAACAAAGCTTTTTAATTTGTCTTTATTTTTCCATATGTAGTAAAATGTAGATTTAGTTATGTTAAACTTTTCTAAAATTTTCTCGTAATTCATTCCACTTTTTACACATTCAAGAACTTCTAATTTTCTTTTTAAGTTTAATGATTTGTACAAACCTCTACGTATTGATTGTTTAACTGACATACCTGAATTATAATTAATTTTTATTCATGCAGAAATATGTATCAACTTTGTGCTTAAGGACTACGATTTACATTTACCGCCAACTTAAACTGTACTGGTGTTTTCCCAAACAACATCTAAATGTGGATTACCGGGATTCCGCCAATACAATTTTTTTTTATGGTTTTTCCGACTTCTAAATGTGAATTGCCGGGATTCCCCCAATAGACATTTTGATGATTTGTTCCGACTTCTACATATTTGAGATCTAATTGCTACCTATACGTGTTCAATCACTGCGTCACATATTTAATTTTTGCTAATTTAATTTAATTTTTACATAAAAAAATTGAAAACCGACTCTCATTTATTCGGAAAAATCTCTTTTATCCGGAAACAATTTTTTTCCGAATAAACGAGTTTTCCGAATTAAAAAATTCCGAATTAAAGGGCTTTCTAACTAAAAGACAGTTATATGATGTTATGATTTGTAAAGATTTTAAAATTATTTTATTTTTAAACTAAGTTTTATAAAAGAAATTCTTGATATTACGCAAAGTGAACTAGCCTATACTGAATCCAAGATAAATACATTGAACAAAACTGTCATAGAAGGCGATAGAATATTGGAAGTAAAACATACGCTTGTTTTTTACAATGGTCGATGGCAAAGTTTACAACGTACCAATTAACACAAAATCTACTTACTAACTTATGTCCTTTATCCCCTTGTGGGTCCTAGGGCCTCGACTACGCCTACGCGCCATCGTGTAAGGTTCTGGGAATGAGTCTCAGCTCTCCCCAGCTTTTCCCCAACTGCCGTGCTTCCTTCTCGACTGCTCTGCGCCATGTTCTCCTTGGACCACCAAGTCTTCTGCCGTCCTGAGTTAAGGGGTTCCATTGCATAGCATGGTTCGCTATGGAGCTGTCACCCTTTCGGAGCGTGTGACCAATCCACTGCCACTTCCGTCGTTGGATGGTTGTGCCTATTCTCTCGTAAAGATGTTCGTTAGAGATACGATTGGGCCAGAAAATCCTTAAGATGTTACTGATTGCATTGCTTCGCCATATTTTGGACAACATCCCGAACGCGGACTTTGCTTTGACGATTCTGTTGGCTATAACCAGTTCGGTTCCACCATCGGTCGAGACAATACTCCCAAGATACTGGAAATGATTTTCTCTACCGGGTTGTCCAGCAATTCATATTTGAGCAGATGAGTTCATTCCAAGACTGATAATTTTAGTTTTTGCGGTATTAATTTTCAGCCCGACGACGCCAGCCTCCCTCTCCACATCTGCTGTCATTTGGTGGAGGTCCATAATTCTATGAGAGAGTAAGCACACGTCGTCAGCGTAGTCGAGATGTTTAAGTTGGAATGTGAGAGTCCATCGAATTCCTGGGTTTCCCGTCGACAAAGCTGCACGAAGCACATCGCTAATCACCAATAGGAATAGTATTGGTGAAAGAATGCAGCCTTGTCTTACCTTGTCAACCTTTCTCTGTGCAGAACGTGACAATTGGACCCTTCGTAAGTAGTTTTGACAATAGCAATCAATTTATCAGGAATACCTCTCCTGCGTAAGGCACGCCAAATAAACTCCCTGTTAACACTATCGAACGCCTTCTCAAAATCGATGAACAGCAGGTGAAGTGGCGATCGATATTCAACGCACTGTTCGATGATAATCCGCAGGGTGTTGATGTGGTCGACACAGGAGGATCCAGAGCGGAAACCTGCTTGTTCGGCATCGAGTGTGTCTGCGAGATGTTGTTTGATTCGCTCCAGGATGATTTTAGCTATTATCTTAGCTACAGCAGGCAGCACGTAGATACCTCTCCAGTTTCCGCACTCCATTAAACTACCTTTCTTAGGAAGCTTGACAATCATTCCATTTTCCCACTCGTCAGGAAAGCTCTCGGCTTCCCAAGCTCTCTCTATAAGTGGAAGCAGAAGCTCAGCCGATGTTGCTGGCGCTGCTCGTAAGAGCTCTGCGGGAATACCGTCAAGTCCGACCGACTTGTTCGTTTTAAGTGCTTTCATCGCGGTAGTGATCTCATCCTTACTGGGAGGCGCGGTGCGTATTCGGGCATTTCTTACCTCGGACACCTCATTCTGATTTGCGAACATATCGCTAGCGAATACACGGTTTAAAACCGTAGCAAAATGCTCCTTCCATCTCTTAAGCTGGTCCTCATCACAAATATGCAAGGAACCGTCTAGGCTTTTTACTGGGTGTCGCTGGAGCTGCGACCACCTGTCAGCTCATTAGTGATTCTGTAGACGGTCCTACTATCGCACCTTCGTGCAGCATCTTCTGCTTCTGTAGCCAGCGCGTTGATGTAGTTGCGCCTGTCACGTCGCACGCTACGCTGAACTTCTCTCATCTTCATGCTATATAGGGACTCTAGCTCATTACTCCCTACTGCTGGAGCGGCTGCAATGCGAGCTTTCAGCTGTTTCCGTTCGTGAATCCGTCTCCAGGTATCCTCGGAATGACACACCCTATTCCTTTCCTGTGATCGACTGATAATTCTTTCAGCACCAGATGTAAAAACATTTTTCACAGCACACCAATGGTCTTGGATGGTTGTGGGCAGTGAGCTGCTGATTGCTTCCACACCTTGCGAAATGTGCTCCCTTAATTGTTGGCGCACTGAGGGATCACTAAGTCTATCGATGTTGAACCTGGGCATTCTTGTATTGTCGTGGGATTTTCGAACGGCAGCAGTGCGTAGTTGAAGAGTAGCTATCATAAGATTAATCTGGCCGACATAATCCTATCACCATAAGGTTGCCAGGAAATTAGGCTTTTGCGTGCTGTTGGTGTTAGCAGCAGTCCGACTCCATATTCCCGCGGACTTCCAGATGGTCTTCCGGAATAGAGTAGTACAGTGTTATGCGTTGGGGACTGGTACTCACCCGCTTCTAACCATCTGAATTCGCTTACCGCCAAAATGTCTAGTCTATATCGCATGAATTCTTTTTCCAATTGAAGGAATCTGGCATTGTGAGGTCCTTCACTTACCGAGTCGAGGAGCGTCTTCACATTCCAGAGACCTATCTTTGTCCGGGTACAATAGCCAAAAGTCGTCAACATGTGATCATTCCTTATCCGAGGCATAGTGTCGGTTTCTGTAGCGATCAGGGTTCGGTAACGCAGGTTGCTAGCCCACGTTACCTAGTCTAGAATCAAGGCCCTAGACAACCCGCACTTGCAATTTTAGCCTACACGAATAAGGGTTTATACGTATAGTTACCCGGAGACCACCACTAGGAGGTAAAGAAAGCACTTCATCACGAACTTGATTGTTGCGCTACTGGCCCAAGCCAAGTTTTGAGCAGTCAATAGTTTCCCGATCAATTGAAATGCAGATCCCCAAACACAAAATCTACAATGAAATGCTATACTCGTATTTGTGGAATTACTTCAAAAGATTTTAATGATCTTTCCAGAACAAAAGAAGATGCGATAAAATTTGGATTGTCAATTTGTTTACAAGATTCCGTTAAAGAAATAGCAGCTAAGAACGCTTTCAGAAAAAAATATTCTAAAAGAAAGGAAAACTGAGCTCCAAGAAAAGTTTAAAACAAAACTAGGAGTCTTTGTTGATGTACCCAAACCTGGTTTCGGGAACACTAATGATGGCAGGTTTTTTAACAATGCAGAAGTAGTTGCTGAAATAACTGGTGTTAATGCGCAACTTATTTTTAAATTAAAAGCCATATTAGAAGTATTTTCTAGTGGACTTGCAATAGATGCCCTAACACGTTAAGCATTTGCTTACGATACGGCTAATTTGTATGATAAGGTCTATCCGTGGCATCCCATGACTCCAACGATCCACAAAATTCTTCTGCATGGATCAGAAGTTATTCGAAATGCTCTCCTACCGATTGGGCAACTATCCGAAGAAGCAGCAGAAGCACGGAACAAGCATTTCAGTTTGTACCGGTTAAATTTTGCGAGAAAATTTTCTAGGACGGAATGCAACATGAATGTTCTTAACAGGTTTAAAAAACATTATTTGCAGTCGGAAATAATAAATAATTCTGTTTTTCATACTATTTTACTTTAAAGCTTGGATCCTCTAATAACAAGTTTAAGACCCTTGCCTGTTAAAAAAACTAAACAATTTACAAAAGAAGCTCCAGAAATGCTGACTTCCGAGATTCCTGGCTCATCATCTTTACAAAATTTTTACGAAACTACAATATCCAATAAAAAGGGAAGATGAAGAAATAGATAAGAAATGTATTAATGAAGATGAATCCTTGGCAGAGTCCACTGTATAACTTACTCGTAAAGTGCCATATATTTCATTCCATACTAATTTTTCACATTAATAAAATAAAATCTAAATATATCAAATAAACTTTATTTATACCTTAATTTGACTTAAATAAGCTTAATAATGCTTTTAAAGTTGTTTTAGGCAAGTATCACTTCATTAGAACAAACAAATATTTCTGAGCTGTTTTTCAAGGCAAATATACCCCTAAGTGCGCCGCAAAATTTATTGTTTGCACTATTTCATATTATTCTTATGGATGTGATTATATATTATTTTTTGTATTTTCTAGCACTTCCTTATTTTCTCTTTTAGCTTCCCATGTTTTGAAACTTAACGTACGAGTATAAGCTATACGAGGGTGGGTCAATAAGTTCCTGAAAAATGAAATAAGGAACACTCTTTTCGGTATAAAAACGTTTTATTTTTCAGTATGTCTCCTTTTCGCTCTATACACTTCATTCAACGTTTCTCCAATTTGTTGATGACCTCCAAATAATACGATTTCTCGAGCCCCTCAAAATAAGCGTTTGTTTCAGCGATGACCTCTTCATTCGACCCAAATCTCTTACCTCCGAGCCATTTCTTCATGTTTGGAAACAAGAAATAGTCGCAGAGGGCTAAATTTGTGGAATATGCTGGATGAGGGAGGAGTTCGTAGCCTAACTCATGCAATTTTGCCATGGCGACTGCGGACTTGTGGGCCGGTGCGTTGTCCTAGTAGAAAATAATTTTTTTTCTTCGCGAAATGCGTCCGTTTTTGCTTCAAATCGACTTGGAATTGATCCAGCAGCTCTGCGTAATATGCGCTGGTGATCGTTTTACCCTTTTCAAGGTAATCGATGTGAATAACACCGCGCGCGTTCAAAAAACTGTCGCCATGACCTTGTTTGCTGACAAACCCACCTTGGCCTTCTTCGGCTTCGATTCACCAGGAGAAGTCCATTGTTTTTACTGTTCCTTGGTTTCTAGTGTGTTGTAGTGAATCCAGGTTTCATCCACGGTTACGAAGCGGCGCAAAAACTCAGCCGAATTTTTCTGGAACATCGCCTAACACACCTTCGAAGTTGTCAAATGAATGCGTTTGTTGTCGATTGTGAGCAAATGCGGAAAGCTTTTTCATGTCGAAATATTTATGTAAAATCGAAATCACAGAGCCATGTGACAAGCCCGTGGCCTCTTCAAGCTCGCGACCGCACCGAAATTGAGTAAACCAGTGGTGAATGGTTTCAATCGATGGTGAAGAGTCCGCATAATATTTGTCAAGCTTTTGTTTGGTTTGCGTTATAGTTTTTTCTCGCAAGAAATACTGTTTAATGAGCACTCGAAATTCACTTTTTTTCCATTTTAACGAAAATGCTAGTAGGCGTCTATATAAAATGGCTGCCACAACAAAACTATTTGACAGATCCGTCTGAAAATTTGGGTGCGTTCGTTTGAAAGACGATTTTTGACAAAAAAAAGAAATTAAATTTAAGGTGACGACACAATTTGTATTAATTTCCAGGAACTAATTGACCCGCCTCGTATATGAATTAGGCACTCAAATGTTCTTATCCAGGCATGAAGTGTAGATATACCAAAATAGTACGTATTTACGTTTCGGTGTCTATGAAGTATATTCACTTCTTTAGGCGTAGCATTGCATATACACTCCGTTTCACTTGATTACGAACAGGCAGTTTTTTGTTTTAATTTTACGATATTTTTCAAACCCTTCGCTAATCTGGGAAAAACCAATTTCACAAGGAATGAAGGATATATTATGTTTATATTGTAAAAAAAAAATGGGATTAAGTTGATAAATGCAACTTTTATGACGCTTTTCCAAAAAGGTCATAAAATTTACATGTTTTCTTTGTCTCACTTGATTACGAACAGTAGCTAAATCTACCTTTTAGAAGCTTCAAAGGTAAAAAAAACAATACAAAATTTGTTTATATAAATAAATGTTGGTTTTATTCAAACAGTAGCAATAGTTTCGCTGATCGCTGAATCACTTCAAGTAGCCTGCTGTGTAGAGATTCATTGAGTGCTGTCAAATAATCTAGCGAAATTTCGGACCAGGCTCGTTTTATGGCTTTAATAATCTCTTCCGTTTCATCATATTGCCTTCCTTCTTCGTAGACTTTTCTTGAAAGCCAACCCCACACGTTTACCATGATGTTCAGGTCGGGTGAATATGGCGGCCATGCAAGTAGGTTTACATTTTGGTTCTGAATCCAGGCTTTTGTTGTCCGTGCGGTATGTATCTGTGCATTGTCTTGTTGGAAAGTCCATCGCTGTCCACCAAATATCTCCGAAAACTGTGGAAAAGCTCTTTCCAGGATCGATTTGTAAGTGATTGCCGTCATTTTGGAGCTTTGGAAATCCAGCTCCACAGTTCCGTAATAGCTTATTGCTCCCCATACCATTACACCACCTCCTTTGCTGTGCCGCCATTGAAGATGTATTTCTTCTTTTCTCAAATCATGGAAATAACATCTGTATCCGTCAGGTCCATCCAAATGAAATTTTTTTTCATCAGAAAAGACGACGGTATGCCACTCTCGATTCCACCTGATGTGACTTGTTGCAAAATCAAGCCGCTGGATTTTACGTACCGCATTCAATGCTGG
Source organism: Pocota personata (assembly GCA_963082735.1). NCBI lineage: Eukaryota > Metazoa > Arthropoda > Insecta > Diptera > Syrphidae > Pocota > Pocota personata. The sequence continues at coordinate 39,854,683 of OY720429.1, read as the reverse complement.
TTTTCTCTTCATTTTTTCATGGCGAATATGGCTGGCTTTCTGTATCACGCGATGAACAGTCGATCTGCTAGCTGTAACTCCAGTTTCCGCCTTAATTTTACGTACGGAGAGCCTTGAATTTGAAGCAACTCTCAGCATGGCCCGCCTTTCCTGACAAGTTGTTGCTTTGCTGACTCTTCCTTTGCGGTTTTTTCCATACTTCTCCGGGTCATTAATAAAGCTGTGTACAACAGTGGCGCCTCTTCCAATCTTGCTGGCTATGAAACGGATGGATTTTCCTTGTTCCCGGTAAGCTCGAATTTGGCCTATTTCCTCCTTGGTTAATGTCTTTCCTTTACCCATAGTTGTGGATTGTATGAAGTTATTTCTTGAACTAAGCTCCCTAATACTCTAAGTATCCTTTTATTTGATTTAAAACATGGTAACAGGTAGATTTAGCTACTGTTCGTAATCAAGTGAGCCAAAAAAAACATGTAAATTTTATGACCTTTTTGGAAAAAGCGTCATAAAAGTTGCATTTACCAACTTAATCCCATTTTTTTTTACATAATACATCCTTCATTCCTTGTGCAATTGGTTTTTCCCAGATTAGCGAAGGGTTTGAAAAATATAGTAAAATTAAAACAAAAAACTGCCTGTTCGTAATCAAGTGAGACGGAGTGTATAGCAGCGTTGACTAGATTTTGTCTCTGTTAAAGAGTTGCAAACTTTCCCATCAATCATGGTCAAGTGAAAATCATAGTTCACCACAACTTCTCTCTCTTAAAGAAATATTTAGTAGAATGAGTGAATCAATCTGATTTTGATTATTACCACACTCATTGCGTGTGAGTTCATATGTTTCTTTAGCAAATAAGAATTTTATTGGTCTGTAATAGTGAGTAGAAGAAGACCTTGGATTTTTCCAAAGAATTTTGTCATCGTTGGTAATTAAAGTTAGGGGCACAAAAGATACCATAAACAAATATTCGTCAGTGACATCATTGTGACTAAACTTCTGCTTATATCCTGAACTGCCATCGCAGCGCCACTTACATATTAAACAAACATCTTTCTGAACTTCGAATAAGCGATTAGTCGTTAAGTCGATCAGTGACTGTAAATTTATCGTAGCACTGACCTCCGTAACATTAATACTGCTTTCATCGGGCTTACATGCAATTTAGGCTTTTGCTACATCATGGTAGGATGGATAAATATGATGACAGATACTTTATGTACTTTATTTTACAATCGACATAGTGTGCTAATGCAGTGAATTGGTGTTGCTCTAGCTTATTCTTTTTTTTATTGGCAACAAGAGAAGACGTGTCCCTGAAGACCTCACTAATCACCCTGATAATCACTTCGTTTGTTCAGCCGTAAATAAGATTTCGTCCTCTGAATGCGACGTTTTTTTGTCTTCACAGAAGCTTGACTAAAAGCAATTAAAGGCCTACCAGCCCCACGTGAAGTGGTTGTGACATCATCATTTTTGTTTCCCGAAAAATATTCCTCAGCTTTTTAGAAATGAAAAGTTACTTCTAACCATTAGCTATTCATATCCAAAAAGCGATCTAGCCACCTTCCAGCACTATTCCATTTTAGCTTCATTTTTGAACAAAATCTGGAAATATTTCTACGTAATTCTTTATTTTCTTCTTCCCTACATTTTGATTTGAATATATTTTTCCAATATTTCATCGACGATATTATTTTTTGGAATAACTTTCCAGATATCAAAGAATTCTCGCTTGGAAATGCTATTGACTTGACCTACAAAAAAAAGCATTACTTCTTTTGCGCACATTTGCGGACTCTGATTTTTTCATGATTTATAGCTAACAAATAAAACTTTGTAACAAAATAAAAATTGATGCGGGGCAAGGTGGGGCTCATAGTTAAAAGTAAAGCGCAAAGAAAACCTTAAATTGTTATACTCGTACTTAAATAAATTATTGAAAAACAGTTAAATGCACTTCCAAATCTTATCAGAATTATGTATCTACATACTTACGCTGATTATTTGAATCCATATCAATTCGGATTGATTTTTTGCACAAAAAAAAAAAAATTCAAATTAAATTTAAATCAGATTCAAAGAAGAAGTTAAATATCTTGGAGTAATGGTGGACAACAAATTGCAGTTCAAAACGCACGTTGAATATTCAGGCAAAAAAAAACATTACAAATACAGAGAGCTCTCTCGCGTATACTGCCTAACATCGGTGTACCTGGATACGCTAGAAGGATACTGCTCTTCAGAGTTGCTGATGATAGTCTCCTTTTGGTTTCTTTCGTTCTAAGTGCCGATATCGAACTGGGGCGGCATATAACATAACCGAGGATGTTATATGCCGCCCCAATTGAATATAGACACTTAAAACGAAAGAGAGCGAAAGGAGACTATCATCAACATATAATATAAACTCTGCGCGCTACGGACAATCAGGGGCTTCCAAACCATCTCAAACGCCTTTGTTATAACTGGAATGGTCCCCATCGCGATTCTCGCAGACGAGATGTTCAGAGAATATTAGGTGCGCAACTAAGTTCTCCAGCAGTAAGTGCTGGTCGATTTTGACATATCCGAAACGTCATGAACCGATCTTAGACATATGGTAAACAAACTGTTTTGACAGATTAGTAATTTTGTTTTGGCGTCATATATTTTTGGTTGTGTGAAAATGTCTGATTTTGTGCCAAATAATCGTCATTTGCGGGAAGTGTTGATTTTCTTCTTTCATTCGAAAAAAACGGCGGCTGTAGCGCATCGAGAGCTCCAAAAAGTTTAAGGAGATGCTACTCTAAGTGAAACAATGTGCCGTGATTGGTTCCGTCCCTTCAAAGATGGTGATTTCTATGTTGACGACCTTCCGCGTGAAGGAAGGCCCAAATCCTTCGAAGACGCTGAATTGGAGGCATTGCACGATGAGGATCCGTGCCAAACGCAAGAACAGTTACCCGTCAAGCCATTTCCAAGCGATTGCATGCGTTTTGAATGATTCAAAAATAAGGAACTTGGGTTCCTTATCATTTGAAGCCAGGGGACGTTGAGCATCGTTTTATCGCCTGTTAACAACTGCTGCAGCGGCAAAAAAGGAAGTGTTTTCTTGACGGGTGATGAAAAATGGAATCATTATAGCAACCCAAAGAAACGAAAGTCATGGGGACTGCCCGGTCATGCTTCTACGTCGTCGACTCGGCCGAATATTCACGCTGCGCTGTATTTGGTGGGACCAGGTCGGTGTCATTTATTATGAACTGTTGAAATCCAACGAAACCATCACTGGGGAATGGTATCGACTTCAATTGATGCGATTGCGCCGAGCACTGCGCGAAAAACGTGATTCTACAGCATAACAACGCTCGACTTCACGTTGCCAAACCCGTTAAAACCTACCTGGAAATGCTCAAATGGGAAGTCTTACCCCACCCGCCATATTCTCCAAATATTGCGCCATCCGATTATTACTTGTTCCGTTCGATGGCACATAGTCTGAGTGATCAGCAGTTTCGATCATATGAAGACAGCAAAAAATCGCTTGATTCGTGGATAGCCTCAAAAGATGAACACTTTTATCGTAACGGTATTCGAGCTCTGCCAGAAAGATGGGAAAAGTTGTAGCTAGCGATGGGCAATACTTTGAATGATTCATTTGTAACCATTTTTTTCACAATAAAGTTGCATTTTCATCAAAAAAAAAACAGCGCAAAAAATCCTGTTGAAACCACATATCGTCCACATCCATACCTTCCAATTCGGGCCATAAAAAGTTCGTTATCATCTCACGATAGCGAACACCAATCACAGTAACTGCCTGACCGGCCTCATTTTGGAAAAAATACGGCCCGATGTGCCGCCAGCCCATAAATCGCACCAAACAGTCACTCTTTGTGGGTGCATTGGTTTTTCGACAATCACTCTTGGATTATCATTCGCCCAAATGCGGCAATTCTGCTTATTGACGAATCCACTGAGGTGAAAATGTGCCTCATCACTGAAGATGATTTTCTTCGAAAATTGATCATTGACCATTGACGACGCTTGAAATGGTCAAGAGGCTTTAGTTCTTGAGTCAATTGCACCTTGTAAGCGCGTAAATGCAAGTCTTTATGCATAATGTTCATCAACGACGAGCGTGAGAGGTGCAATTGTTGGGCACGACGACGAGTTGAGGTGGACGGCTCTTCAGCCACACTATCGCGAACAGCAGCAATATTTTCTGCAGTACGAGCTGTACGAGCATGCACTGGTGTTTTCACATCTCCTACAGACCCGGTTTGCACAAATTTTTGCACTATTTTTCCGATTGTACGCACATTTGGACGATTAAATTGACCGAAAAAATTACGAAATGCACGATATGCATTTTGATTTGAACGCCCATTTTCATAATAAGCCTGAATAACTTTAACGCGTTGCTCGATTATGTATCTTTCCATGGTTCAAATTGAGTTAGTCTGAAATTGAGAAATGTCAAATGAAATGCAGAAAAAAACTTGACGTTTAGGTGTGGTTCACATTCAACATCGGCCCTTAAAATTTAACCACCCTTTTCAATATATCCTTTTAGGAGTCTATCGTGCATCGTGTATTTATCAAAATTAATATATTCAAAAAAAAAAATAAGTTTTTAAATTAAATTAAACCAAACCACTAAAATGCATCGCCCTGCCTGGGGGAGTCATATCCGAGAAAAAGCCAATCTTTAAGAACCAATTAACAAATAAAGAACCTTTACAAGTATTTTCAGCCAAAAATGTGGTAGGTACGTCATCAGATAGCATATATCCACGCTAACTCAAATATGAAGTTTCGTCAAAATCGTTGGAGCCGTTTTCGGCCAAAACCGATTTTTTCCAAAATCGGCCTTTAATGTTAATTTGGGGTTGGAAATTCCGGTTTCGCCTCGATTTCTGGACTCACCGACCCCAGATATGAAGTTTGGAAAAAATCGTTCAAGCCATTTATTCTGCAATCGGCTATATACAATTGAAAGACTTTTTTGAATGTCTGTATGTACTCGTAGTAATGGCAAGTTTGGTCAAAATCTCGAACATTTACAGGAAACCAATACTTGCCCTTGCTAGTGCAAGGCAAGTAAAAAAAAGTTAGTAAGTATTTTATTAACAAAAAATAATAACTAAAAAAATTAAATAAACCTACGTGAAATGTGATTAGCATTTTTGTATGCGCAAAGTGTGAATGACAGCTCTGTCGAGCGGTCACATTCTCTTCTGTCATTCTATCTCTTTTGCTATTAAAATTTGAAAAATGACACCGATTGCTCAGTTTAGGCCACAAAGTTTAATTTAAAAACTTTTTTTTTGTTTTTATTGCATGGCCTGCTGGTTGCCCACGTAACATGTATTAAGGGGCTCCTAAAACTAAAATGTTTTCCTCCACTTAGAACTGTGTAATGGAGTGAAAGTAAAAGGCATAGGGAAGAGTTAAAGAGTGGATAGATAAAGAGAGAGAACGAGGTAACGATGCGTATGTATTTTAAATCTTTATAAATTATAGATTTCTGGAAATATTGAGGAAGGCAGGTTGTTCCCCACATTCGTGTTGAATGGCTGAAAAACGATTTTCTAAATGGGCGCGAAAGCAGGTTCTAAAGTTCATGCATATACAGAATGGGCTTGATTAAACGGACGGGACAGGTGGAACACAACTGAATATTTCGTACGAACATTTGTAGTGGAAATAGCGGTACAACTTTGTAGATTGTCAAGTCCGCAGGAGTGAATAATTGTTTACACCTTTTGAGGAGACCTAGATATCCAGCGCCACTTTTTGCGTCATCAGTAATGTGCTGGTTCCATCGAACGTCTGGGCTAACAAACATGCCAAGCATTGACAAGCCATTAGATTCCTCAACCACCCATTCCACACTCCTCCCAATTGGTAATTGCAATAATCTCAGGGTTGAGTATGGTAGGCATTCGCTGCCGTTGAGACTCAACGATTTGGGATCTTTGTCGTAGTGCCATTAACGAATAAGTAAAGTTAGGAGTACTGTCATCTGCGAAGGAATGAAATCGAACAAGTAACACAAAGGAGGTCATTGATTAAATCAGAAAAAGGTAGCATAGAGTACTGCCCCTGGGGAACATCGGCAATAGTCGAGAATGATGTAGAAGTGCTCGTACATGCATAAACTCGTAATGCTACCTGCAATGTTCGTTAAAAACTCACAGTCCATTTCACGAAACTATCACCGACGCTATGAGCCTTAAGCTTGTTAACGAGGGCACTATGTCACACTCTATCGAAAGCTTTAGAGATTTCGAAGGTGACAACTCTACGTTCACCATGATAATGAATGCACTGGTTCCATTTTTCGGAGAGGTATGTCAGTGGAACGCTGTTGTATACTGGTGGTCATTAAGGAGATGTTTTTTTTTTTCAAGTTGATTCATAAGGTGTTGGTTAACAATACTCTCCATGTCGAAGGACAGCACTGACGTCTAAACTATTGGTCGGTAGTAAGAAGGGGAGGTTTTATCGCCCTTCTTCGTAATTGGTTATACGTATGCAAATTTCAATCTTTCCGGAAAAATGCCTTTTGAATACGATAAGTGGAAGAGCTTACATAGAGGTTTGGCCAGGGTAGAAGAACACGGAACACCTTTTTAAGAATAGGGAGAATGTTCCGTCTGACCCTCGAATCATGCTACTGAACAGATAGATGGATAGAGATCAATCTGGTAATGCGAAATTTGCTGCGATTACTGCAGCTAGTCCGTGATATTTTTATCATTGTAGAGAAGAGCCGGGATGATGGATGAAGCAGAACCTTTTTATTATTTTCTCGATAGACTTAAAAGATATATTGGCTTTAGGACGCCGCAGTATCTTTTCCTTCCTTGATTTTCTTCAGAAGGTGTTCGGCACATTAACGCGGAATCCTTTCCCTTCTTCCGGATAGCAGTTGCACAAGTTGAATTAAGCCATAGTTCTTGTTTTGCTTTAAGATTGATCTACTTTAAATGAAGGAGCATATTTCATGTAATATTAGATCTGTAATCGTGTCAGCAGCGTTTACGTTTCTATCGAGGAAGCTTAGAGACCGGTTAAAAGCCCCAAAGAACGATTTAAGACCGCTCCAATTGCCATTCTCCTACAGCCAAATTGTTCTCTGAAGGAATTTTTTGTTAACTGCATGCAGATGTGAGAATTTAACTGACACCAAACAGTGATCCGAATATCCAAGAGGAGTAGAAAGTGAAATCACATATTTATTCAGATTAGAGGTTAGAAATAGTGTATTGCGCGTGGCAGTCAACAGCAGGAATACGTGTCGGTCTGCCCACATGCTGAGTCGGGTTGATTAACTCAGCAAAGAGCTCAGAGTATAGTGCTTTAGGCGTTGTTAAATCAGATTGCTGAAGTGTTGAATCAAAAATCTTAAAAACCATTGCAGAAGCCTTTAAAGGCAAATTTCCAATTGTGATTTCCTCTAATTAAAGCTCATCCATGATGAAGCCTGATTTTATGTCTTTGGGTGAGCTGGCAGATATTTCTTCAGCTTTGAGGTAGAAGTTACCTAGGACCCGATGACGTGTTTTGATAAGACAGTCATAGTGGTAAAGTAAGTGTTCTGCTGATTCTTCGTCTTCGTTGAACATTCTGCATACGCCGTCCTGTGCCATTCTCATGGCCAAGTTGTAAGAGTTGTTTCGTTCTTAGGTGGGAAGCATTTGGCAAGAATTTGTTGGCTTGTCTGTTACCTTCAGTTTGCATCCAATAATGATGCACTTTTTCTTTGAGCCAGTTTTTAATACTGCTTTTTACAGTGCTGTTAGGTATTCCGCAGAATGGTCTTGGCAGCATGAAGTTTAAACCATTTCTAGCTAGTTCATCAGCTTTTGCATTACCTTCATAACCGCTGTGGTCAGGTACCCAAATGAGATGAACTCTGTTTGTGAAGGTCAATGTTATGAACAGTTGAAGGCAATCCCATACTAGATTTGAGGTAATTTCATATGCCTTAATTGCGAGCAATTTGAGAGAATATAAATGTTCTTGTTGGTTATAGATCTGTTTATGTTCTCCCGGATACACAGCTCTATTGCATGTATTTCGGCTTGAAATACTGAGCTACTTTTATCCATACTTGCGTATAGGAGAGTATTCGTGCTCAGTTCATATACTCCGGCCCCGACTCTTTCATCTGTTTTGGACCCATCTGTGTACTATACATGAGAGTCTCTAGTAAATGTAGGTTTATTCTGTTCCCAGTTACTTCTATCTGGAAATATAACCTTGAAGTTGTGGCTGAAGTTGAATTTCGAAAGACATTTGTCTGTTATACTTATTTCAAGTAGTTCATTCCTTTCTTGTTTCTTAAACAAGGTCAGAATGATAGATCTAGTATTCTTTTCATCCTCTGTGATGAGCATTAACCATAGCTTCTTTCGTGATATAAAGATGAAGTGGTGGTAGATTTAGGATGACTTCTAGCGCTGCTGTAGAAGTAGTCCTCATGTAGTACACACACAAGCTAGTCTTTGTAATTTTTTGAGCCTATCGGATTTTCTGAGCCTATCGCGCTTTCTTCTCTTAGTGAAAGCAATTATGGTACTTTTCTTGGGATTGACATTTAAGCAGACTTTCCTACACCAGCCGGCAACTAGATTTAATGCCCTCTGGAGGCGATCCGAGATTGTTTCTTAGAATTTACCTCTGATTAGGATAGCAATGTCACCCTTGGACATAAAAGCCATCGTTGTCAACTCCTCCTTGAGGTCATCCTTTCGCAGCAATTTTGCTGAGTTTACGGCAGCCTAGTGTGGTTTTTATTTTCCTGTCTTCTAGCATACCTTTTATCCATTCACGTGTAGTATTGTCTACTCCTATGTTTTGGATACATTTGCATATCTGGACGTGTTCGATGTTGTCAAAGGCACCCTCGATATCGAGAAAACACCTTACCGTTATTTCTTTGTGTCCTAGGGATTTATCAATTCTTCCATGAATGATTTCCCAGGTTGATAGGCATATTGACTTTTATGAAGGGGGTTCATACGAGGCGCCCCATCTCTGATATGTCTATCCAGAATTTTCTCCATCATCTTGGAGGTGAGACTTATCGGTCGATATGATTTTGGTAGATCTATTGGTCTGCGACCTACCTTAAGTATATATTTTACGATGACTTCTTTACATTTATCTGGTATATGACCCCACGCATAACTAGTTCTGAAGATGTTGATCAGTATTGGTATTATGAGAGGGGTGCCCTTTTGTAGTAGTGCTGGAAATATTCCGTCTTCTCCTGGGGCTTTGAAAGGTTGGAATGAGTGTATTGTCCATCTTATTTTACCTTCATAGAAAATTTCTTTAGCTCTATTCCAGTTTTCTCTGGTTGGACTATTGATCCTTACCTGATGAACATTATCTGGGGAGATAGGAGCAAGGAAAGATCCTGGGAAGTGCGTTTCGGCTAAGAGTTCTAGTGTCTGCAGACTGTTTTCCGTATATGTACCATCTGTTTTTTTCAGTAACCCGATCTGATTAGTGTGCTGTTTAGAAAGAATTCTGTGGATACGGGCGCTACTGCGAGTAGCAAATAGATTCTACTTATCCTAATCTCTAGGTTATATCTGGTCAGGGTTTCCCTATATATTTCCCATTCTCCATTACGTTTCGCTCTGTTGAAAAGCTTTCTGGTTTCAGCTCGCAATTTGGCGACTTTATTATTCCACGATGAATTTGTGATTGCAGTATTTAGGTTATCATAAGTTAGTTCTAGACTATCAATATCTCTTATGTTTCTATTATAACCAGCCAAGTTTTCCATGAGTTCTAGACTGTATAAGTCCCATTCTGTGGATCTTGGCTGTCTATAAGTTTCCGAGTAGGTCTAAATCAAAATGGATATGTTGATGATCAGACTTTGACGTTTCTGGAGAAACGTGCCTTTATGAAATATTTTATAAATGGATTGCACAAGGTGATGTGAAGGACTTCTTTCCAAATTCTATTTATAAAAGTGAGCGTGGTTACCAGTATTTAGAATTTCTAGGTTTTTGTTATAAATCGCAGCCAATAATTAATTGGTACTTCCTTTGGTGGCAGTAGGCCGCAAGTTCCCTGAGTGGCAGGAAGTCCAAATCGGTGACGTCACCTGGTAGGTAAGATGAGGATATAACTGCATCTGTCTTACGTCCTTCGTTGGATAGCTCAATTATTGCCGCTACCAGATCCTTTTTAATGAAATCTGGAATGGGAATAATTCTCATATTATTTTTAAATAAATGCAGGCTCTAGGTTTTCCTTCACTTACATAATCGTAGAGCAACTTACCCGTTAGGCCTTTTACCTACCACCACATCCAGGTGATCCTTATTAAATCTATGAGTTAAAACCGCCGAGGCGGCTTTTGCGTGCTGTAGATTTATTTGGATGCACCTAACACCCATTGATGGACTTAGTTTTACCTGTCGGTTTTTCATCCTTGCATGTCATTTTATTTCATATCGTCACTATAATGCAGAACTTACCTAGTGTAAAGGTACAAAATGTGGGGGTACAACGTGGCAGGATCGCCATGTGATGGGTCTATATACCAAGTTGCTTTCCCTAAGATTGGCAGGGCGTGAACGCCATAGCATAGGTTTCCATTCAGCAGGAAGGCCTCCCCATTGAAATAGACAGTCTCAAGAAAATCTATATCAAGTTCCATGAGATTTTTAATTTGTCTCCTCAAAAAGTAGCAGATGACCTTGCTGCTTTTGGCAACTACGTACACTCTAAAAGAACGCAACATCTCCAACGGAGCCGAAGTGACCACAACAAATTTTTTCGTCCATAAACTGCCACTATCATCAGCACTTCAACTGCCTCCCCATCGTCTCTACACAACAATCTTCCTCTTACATTTTACTACCAGAACGTAAGAGGCCTACGCTCGAAAACCCAAGCTGTTTTGCGCCAATCCCATGCTCTCCCTTTCGATATCTATGCTCTGACTGAAACCAATCTGATCCCCGACATAAAGAGTCAAGAATTATTCCCCCCTACTTTTAATGTTTTTCGAGACGACGACCCTACCCAACCCTTGGTAGACTCTCCCTCTCGAGGTGTGCTACTGGCCATTCATAATGACCTTGACTCCTCTCTCATTGCCATTTCTTCCTCTTCTAAGGTCGACTTTATTACAATAAAAATAACTTTTCCACACCGATCCCTGTACGTTATGTGTTGTTACATTCTACCAAATCAATCTATCGAATCTTACCAACTTGCTATAGACGCGATTGATCAAATAATCGACCTATCTGATTCCCTCGATGACATCCTCATTTTTGGCGACTTTAATCTACCTCTGCTGCAGTGGAGTCCTTCCGATGATGAATCCTTTTTCATCGCTTCAAATGCCAACTCCACTAAGGAATGTCTCTTCATAGATCGGCTAACTGATTCAAGTCTATGTCAAGTTAGTAATGTCTTAAATTACATGGGAAGGCAATTAGACCTTATATTCACAACTGATCCCGTTAACTCCTCAGTCTCGCTTTGTCCCCTAACTCTGTCAACTATTGATAACTTTCATCCTCCCCTTCTTCTTTCACTTTTCCTCAATTCTCCACTTCAATCTACACCTCCTGCATTTCACAGTTCTTACGACTTTCATAAAGCTAATTTCCGCAAAATAAATGCCTATCTGAGTAGATGTTCCTTTGATTTTGCTAACTTATCCTTAAACGAAGCCCTCACAATTTTTGACAGAGAAATGTTTAATTCAATTTCTCTTTATGTCCCCTTTTCTCGTCATAAAACTTCATCTTCATCCCCCCCTTGGTATAATCGCAAACTTCGCGCCTTACGTAACAAGAGAAACAAGTTATGGGCAGCTTTCCTTCGTACCAATTCTGTTTTCGACTATTCCAACTATCTCGGTTCCTACCTTCAATTCAATCATCTTTATAACTCTCTCTACCAGCGGCACCTAATTAACGCGAAAGCAAATCTTATAAACGACCCTAAGTCATTTTTTCAATTCGTCAACTATAAAAAAAAATCTGACGGTTACCCTCCGTCCCTCTCTTTTGAAAACATATCTTCAACTAATCCGCAAACCATTGCCAACTTGTTTGCCACCTATTTTAAACAATCCTTCCCCGACAACTCTTTTGAACCAGACCCCTCTTACTTCACTCACCTTCTTAACTTCTCCGTTGGCCCCTTTCTGTCCCTGCCTTTTGATCCTGCTGTAATTGAAAATAAACTACAAAATCTTAATGATGAATTCTCACCCGGCCCAGATGGTCTCCCTGCCATTTTTCTTAAAAAATGCTCTTCCATTCTCTCCCTCCCCCTCTCTCACCTCTTCCGTTTGTCTCTATCACTAGGAGAATTCCCTCAGATTTGGAAGACCTCTTTCATAACCCCCATTCACAAAAAGGGATCCAAGAACGAGGTAACAAACTATCGCCCCATTGCTAAATTTTCTCATCTACCCAAACTTTTCGAAAGTATTTTATACGAAGCCTTAAGCTTTCAGTGCAAGTCTCTTATCTCTCCCACCCAACACGGCTTTCTGAAAGGTAGATCAACTACCACTAACTTAGTCGAATTCGTGTCCTTCGCCCTGTCTACCTTAGAGAATGGCAAAGAAGTCGACGTTATTGCAACTGATTTTAGTAAGGCTTTTGATAAGATATCTCATAACTTAATCCTCTTCAAATTGTCTGCCCTCGGTTTCGAACCCATATTGTTAAAATGGATATCTTCTTACCTGGAAAACCGTTCTTACAGAGTTCGCTTCAGATCCATCTTATCGACTCCCTTCTTGGCCACCTCTGGTGTTCCGCAAGGCAGCCATCTAGGTCCCCTTCTCTTCATTCTAACCATAAACGATGTCGAGAGGGTTATTAAACATTCTTCCCTCTCTCTGTACGCTGATGATACCAAATTTTTCAAAGCCATCTCTTCACCACATGACTACTGCCTCCTTCAACAAGACCTTGATAGTTTTTCGAACTGGTGCCTACAAAATCGCTTAGAGATCAATATCGCCAAATGTCAATCCATTACCTTATCACGTAAGCACCACGTGTCACGCTTTGTCTTAAAGTCAAGTTGAATCTGATTTATTTTAAAAGAATCGATCTTTATATACTAATTCCCCACCAGCATTCCCAATGCACATCGATATCTAGTGGGTCGCATGCCATCGTATTTCGGCTTCTTAGTCATGACCTAAAAAAGTTATATTTCTATTTCCCCAAACACTTACTATCGACCACACAAAGAGTCAAACAATTCAATTCAATATTCAATACAATTTTTATTCATACAAATTTTATATCATAGCATAGAAATGGAACAAAATAGAGATCATTCTATAACTGTTACCAGTTAGAGTTGAATGACCCTCGATAAATAGATGTACAAAAATAAAAAGTTCAAGTGTGGGGTAAAACAGTTAGTAATTAATGTAATGCAAAATGAGGAAAAAAAAGGAGAATTATATTAGAATAGACAAAATTATAAAGTACATAAGTAATGAAAGCGAAAATAACTGAATCTAAATTAAGATACAGTTCGTAGAAATAATTCAATGTGAGCACAGTCTAATGAAAATAACTAACCCTTTACTTTTTTTAAAAATAATTTAAAATTCGGAATTATTCTGATAGAAAGAGGTAATTTGTTGAATGAAATTGGTGCAGTTATGGTGTAGAAATGAGTATATTTGGAACTGTGTGCAAATGGAAAATTAACTAAAGCCATATTAATTACTCTCAAACTATAACTTCTAGAAAATCTAATGGGAGTGTTACGGCTTCGTGTTTATAGAACTCTCTCAGAACTTTAAAAATATAGAGATGTTTTAGAGGAAGAATACTCAATTCTTGAAATAGCGGCCAACTACTAGCAAAGCGGCTTCTACCCGAGATTATTCTTATTAAATGCTTTTGAGCTGTCACAAGAGAATCAAAGCTGCTCGCATAAGCTCCACCCCAACTTGTAATTTCATATTGCAGTTTTGAATTAGCTAGACCATAATAAACCATAGCTAGAACTTTTTTAGAACAGTATGGCTTAAGAGATACATCTTACGCGTCACAAGCATCATATATGATTTTAATGAATGAATGTGATCTTTCCAGTTCAAATTAAAATCAATTAAGACGCCAAGATATTTATATTTATTTACAGATTCGATTTTAAAGCAACTTGTCTACATTTAATGTTACTGTTGAAATTATTTTTGCCGCAATTATGCAGAGGTAAATTAAATCGTTTACAATCATGAGAATGAAAAAATAAATTGTAGTCGATTAAGACATTACCAGATGACTTAAAAGTCATCAATTTAGTTTTTTCACTAATTATTAATTTAAGAAACGTAAACCACAATCTCAATTTTTGTAAATCTTCTTCTATCTTGGTAATGCACTCAAACGAAGAATTGCCTTGGTACACGAAGGCTACATCATCAGCGAATGCAGTGGAGATACCATTGAAATTTTGTTTAAAAAGAGAGTTGATGTATATCAGAAATAAAAGCGGACCGAGGACAGAACCCTGTGGGACTCCATTATCTAGAGTACGAAATCTGCTGAAGGATCCATTTATGCAGACCCTCTGCTTTCTTTCTTTAAGGTATTAATGAAACCAATTGTATACAGCACCCCTGAAGCCAGCGTTAAATAGCTTGCTTAGAAGCAAATCGTGATCGACCATGTCAAATGCTTTAGTCATGTCTATGAATAGAGCAATTGAGGAATTAGAACGATCAATTCCTTCATATAAGCGGGAGCATACTCTAAGTATAGCATCTTCTGTTGACTTGCCAGATCTAAATCCAAATTGGTTGATTGCAAAAAATAAATTCTTTTCCAAAAAAGCAATTTCTCAAAAAGTTTGGAGAAAGTTGAAAGTAGGGAAATGGGTCTATAATCATCTTTTTTTTTACGACTACCTTTTTTAAAACGGGGAATAACTTCTGCACATTTCCGAGACCGAGGGAAACAACCACTAAGAACACTCATGTTAAATAAATGGCTCAATACATCAGCTACATAAAATGCAACTTTCTTTAAAACAAGGTTAGATATACCATCGCTGGTACACGATCTTTTATTTTCCAAAGATTGTATTAGTTTAATAATTTCTCCCGGTGAAATAGAGTCAAAAACAAAACTATTAGCCTGCGCACCGTCTTCAAGAAGATCCGACGCTATGTTACAATGACAAGTGTTACACGGTTTAATGGAGGGTTTTAACTTAACGAAGTACTCATTAAATTGATTTGCAATAATCGGTTGGGTTAGAAATACGAATACCATTCATCTCTAAAATATACGTTTCTACAGATTTGCTATCCTTTCCTAAAATGCTGTCAACTAACCTCCAATCTTCTTTAGGTTTACCTTTGGCTCCTTGAAACTTACGCGTATAGAAGTGATCGCGCGTTTCCACAACTTTAGTCTTAACTTCTTCGCATAATTTCTCAAAGTATTTTCTAAGTATTTTGTTCTGGGGATGTCTAGTGCATTTGACAGCGAATAAGTTCTTTTTATTAACTAATTTCAAAAGTTCGTCAGTCATCCATGGTTTAATAAATCTTTTAGTACTAAAACCCTTCGGAGTAACAAAAGTGCAGGTATCAATATGCTTTTTTAAAATGGTTAAAAATATCTCAAAAGCAACAGAAGAATTAGACTAAACACTTCTCAAATGACACGTTAGTAGGTCAGCTTTATGCACTGCGACATAGTGTACCACTTATGACTTCTATCGAAGTATTTTGCTTTTTTTATGTGTCAGCACTTTGGCGTGTGCAGTCAAGTGTTTTTGTTTTGTGATCGTTGACTTTATGTGATATTGCATAATTTATACAATGTGTGCTCTTCTTGTGTATACAATGTGTTCTTGGGTTTTTGTTTTGGTGCGTACACTACACTAGGTCCATTTTTTGTACCATTGCAGGAGAGCTATTTCAAGTTTATTTCGAGTTGTTCTGAGGTGTGTCCTGTCAAATGATATTTCATCGAAGTTAAATAGAGACCATTAATTGTATTGTATAAAAAAGTTTTGAAAAAGAAAACAGATCTACGAGTATGATAGCTAAAATTGTTCGAACGAGTTTGTTGTTATTAAATTCATCTACCCCATTAAATCGAGACTCACCCTTACGAAGCAAACAAACAACTCTTTAGGGCCTTTCATTAATCTAATCCCTCGAACTTTATCACAAAAAAAAAAAAAAATGATAAATCTGCCAACACTCTTGATTTTTCGACTTTTGTAATATTTTTCCCTCATTCAATATCCATTTTTCTCGAAATCACAGAACTTACAGGACTTCTCTTCCCCCGTATGCCAGAAACAAAGCACAGAAAAATCACCAAAATGATAAATTGTCCATCATCTTCAGGTAATGGAATCGTCTATCTATATCTCTCGGTGTGTGCAAACAAATTACCGAAATCAACTCGGAACGCATAAAGAGGCCCATGACCATTACCGCCGCCACTCATCCATTATTTGTCACTAACCCCCTCTACAGCGGATATGGCTCGGAAAAACATCTCATCATTTTCATGACATTTATCCATTTGACCCACTGGCGATGTGTCATCTGTGTGTAACCACATCACACGACCGTACTACGAAACCACAAACGGAAAGTTACCCAGTCTCGTGTTGCCAAAACATCACCACACCATTGAGTAAAAGTTTGCTTGTTAATCGTCCGGGAAACATAGGAAACCTCAGATATATACGATTACATACATGTGCTTCCACACCGCACCATCATCAGCAGTGCACACCCACTCACAAAACACAATTATACGCTCGTTCTCCCCTAATGGAAGGCCATTACAACGGCAGCAAAACTCAGGAATTAAGGACACAAATAGGCAATAAATTTCCCTTCGATTAAACCCGATAAAGCACCACTGCCCCATAATGTGTATCTCCAATATAGTCAGCTTCTCATTCCCTCAAATCATATCGCAATTGTTGGTTTATAAGTGATGGACACTACTCTATTAGGATTTGATTTATCCTGAAGCTGATGCAAAGAGAACATTTCCAGCATTCCGTACAATACAATGATGAATATAATTGCTTATGTCTCCCTCTGTTAAACCACAAAGTCCCTTACTGATGATCGAGGAAGAAAGAGCGTTCCTAGGATACAACTTCGAGATTTGGTAAAAAAAAAAACCTGCCGATGACCTACAAAAGTAAAATGAGTCCGGACTAACTTTCAAGGGAAAAGTCTATTATTTGCAAGAACATGGTACCTACGATACACGATAGTGGGAAGAGGGTTGTTTGTACTCCTGTGCATGAGGACGTTTCGTCATTAAAATGGCAGCGGGCATAGCGACACTTGTTTTGCGCTGGTTGAACACCGAATGGCTAAAAAAGAAACTTTTCCCATAAACCAAATGAAAACTCCAATTTCTGGTCTTGTTCCCAGTTTGCATATATTTCTGGAGCAGATGGGGTGGTAAGTATGGTACGAGTACGTATAAATTGTTGAGTGTGCGTGTGTAGATAGATGGACTTAGGTCAGAATGTTATTAGTTTTGTTGAGGACATTGGAGAAGTACTTTTACGATGCTCTTGATGTTCTGCGTGACATAAATAGGATCATTAAAAACCGCTTAATGTAGACATTAAGTTGAAATTAGCCGCATAATTGTGTCTACACCAGTGTAGTTTATTGAAATGAAGGGAATAACAAACGGATTAGGGGAAGTGAAATGTAATCATGCACTTGCATGTATCAAATGCATATGTACATATGTACATACAAATATGAAGTATACTCAGCTTATATTTAAGCATTGGATCTTCAATGGATCCAGGCGGTAGCGGAAGAATTTTCAACACTTCCAGTCAGTTAGAGTTACTTGGTTAATATCTTATGTATACGGTCTAGTTCGATATACTTTCAGCGTAAGCCTGTACCGTTTTTCAAGACTGAGTTTGGGTTTTGAAAGAGATAAATGCTGAGGATGAACTCATAACTAGCAAGGTCTCACACCCTGTAAGTCTTGTTGGGTGGTCATTGTGCCTTCGATGTAACTTCCTTGCAAAGCAAAAAAAAACTTTGTTATGATAGAGACACCAGCTTTGGATTATAATGGATCCTACCTCTGAACTGTGCCAACTACAGAGGCATCAGTCTCCTTAACATCGCTTATAAGATCTTATCTGCCGTGTTGTGTGAACGCCTGTAGCCGTTCGTCAAACAACCTGATCGGTGCATATCAGTGTGGCTTTAGACAAGGAAAGTCCACACTCGACCAAATATTCGCACTACGGCAGATCTTGGAATAAACCCAGGAGCTTCAAATCGATTCCCACCACCTTTTCATCGATTTTAAGGCCGCGTACGACAGCATTTATAGAGACGAGCTATATAGAGCAATGTCAAACTCATCCGTTTGTGCAGGATGACGATGGAGAATGCACACTGCTCCATCAAGGTCGGTAAAGATCTCTCCGAGACATTTGATGTCAAAAAAGGATTCAGACAAGGTGACGCGCTGTCATGCAGTTTCTTTAACATCGTTCTTGAAAGAATAGTGCAAAACTCACGCGCCAACACTAGTGGCACAATCTTTCAAAACTCTGTCCAATTACTCGCATACACCGATGATATTGATATAATTGGAAGAACGCAGCGTGATGTCAGTGGCGTTTTGAGGTGTAGTATTGAGGCGGAAGCGGCGAAAATGGGTTTAATGGTGAATAAGGGCAAGACCAAGTATATGCTGTCAACAAAAAAGGACAACCAACATCGACGTCTCGGGTAGACAGATATAACTTTGAGGTAGTTAGGGACTTTGTCTACCTAGGATCAGACAACGACACGAGCGGTGAGATTAAACGGAGAATAACTCTTGCCAACCGCTGCTTCTACTCGTATGGGCTAAGGAGGCAATTGATTAGCAAAGTCCTCTCTCGAACAACTAAAGTGACCCTTTATAAAACCCTAATCATCCTCAAACTCTATTGCGCAGAGGCATGGACTTTATCAAAAGTGGGTGAGTTTGCTCTTGGCTGTTTTGATCCCGTCTGCGTAGATGGTGAGTGGAGGAGGAGATACAACGACGAACTATACGGGCTGTACAGCGACATCGATTTAGCCAGGAGAGTGAAAGTCCAACGCTCTTCGAATCCATTCCCAAGGGACGGCGCAATAGAGGAAGACCGCGACTCAGGTGGCGCACGCAAGTGGAAGGGGACCTCAACCAATTTAGCGTGTGAAACTGGAGGCAGCTAGCTACAGATTGAGCTGGCTGGAAACGCTTGTTGGTTGAGGCCCAGGTCCACCCCGAACTGTAGCGCCACCTTAAATAAGTAAGTAAGTACCTACTATCATAACACGACTCTGAAAAATGTCTACGAGTAACGTTTTGAGATTATGCACACTGTGGGTTCTTCTGTTAGGGAAAGGGAACCTAATACAACCTGAGATGATTGTAGTAGCTGCGTATTGGTTCTGCGCTTGAATAGCTGGGAATTAAAATCTTCTGAAAATAAGGCCCCTGAGAGTGAATTCCAAAATTAACTTGAGATGTAGAAGCAGTAATTTTGAAATGACTGCTTACCTAGTAGAATGTTCAATGTCACAATTCTAGGGATCATTCCATTCAGTTCGTCAGAATATCTACCATAGTAGATAGATATAACATGCTTAGGTCTACTGCCAGCCTTCGATGAGCCAACTTTTGGATATTAGATGCTAGAGCGGAATCACCAATTATCTCGGTGATACAGGAAGCGGTTTTTTTTGTTTTTTTTGTTACAGAAACTTTTAGTTTTTATTCAATCTGTCGCATCATGGGGTGTAAAAATATTTTTTATTTTAGGTTATGGTGCATTAGGCACCCAATGAAACAAACATATATGAACATACATATGTACATATAAACAAACAGTATGGAATAATAAAAATGCATTCCAGCAATTTTGCTTAAATTTCAAATAAAGTACGTGCGACTCAGTCGTGCCTTTTTGCTGCTTTCGAAAACAAATTATTTATGTGTCTTCATCTTACCATTCTTTATCTGCTTCTTCCGCTCCTTCCGCTGATGATGGCTTAAGGACATTAACATCTATTTTTATCCAACCTATTCTACGACCACTCCTACACCTGAAAATGCAGTGTCCTGTTTTTCCAGCTCCTTAAACAAAATCAAATTACTCATACCATGGTTTATATTTTACAGTTTATATCCGCTTCGCATCTAAAAATAGAATTGCATCAAGTAACCATGGTAAATTCAAAGCATTCATATGTATATACATACTCCAGTGTCTGTTTTTATTGACTTAATGTCCTTTAGCACACACAATACTCGTTCAAAGGAATTTTCATGTGATATTTATTCTACTTTACTCAACTAGGATACCTGCAATCTATCAGTGGCGGCGACGAAACGCTTCAATATGATAGCTATTTTTCACACCAACACTGACCTTTCTAGGATACGCCACACGTGGCAGCAATTGATATCCTGAGGTAAAAGTTTATTTATAAACTTTTATTGTATTTACTTTTCCTTGTTTTGCTTTTATTGACTTGGAGAGAATGTTTTAAAGTCATTATAAGTTATTGGCCAAACTTTGAATTTTACACCCAGATAAAATGTCCTTGGGCACAAAAGTACATGAATATAAATATTTTCAAAATTATCTCTACCGTAAAATGTGGCTCAGTACTGTTTTAAGCGATGGATCTGTGTGCTATGATTGACTTTAATTGACGGATTGGTAATTTGAAGTTATTCCAAGTCATGGCAAGATTTAAATAAGATTTTCGTGGGTTTAGAAATTATCTTTTACGTCATTGTTAGGTGAACTTGTCTATTCATAGGATATCTGTAAACAGATATTAAAGAAAGATGGCTCCCGGAAATTAGGCCAGAGGAAATTAGGTCAGAATTTTTTGAGGAAAAAACGCCAAAAAAAGTTTCTTACAAAATTCTGTTTTTTTCCTAGGAAAAAAGACCAAACTCTTTTTTAGAATTTTAGTCATTTTTTCCAAAAAGTTTTCTCGCTTTTTTTTCCATTTTCATAAATGGAAAAAGGGCATGAAAATTTGTTTTTTTCTAATTTTGGAAAAAGAGCCAGAAAACTGTATTTCATATCAATTATTATACTAACTTAACAGTTACGTTAGTAATTTTTTTTTTGTGCCAATATTGAAACGTTGTCATTTAGTTCCTTTCGAGCATTCATCATTGACACTTGTAAGAGTTGTAATAACAAATTAATACAATGGAAAACTTTTTGTATGAAATTGTTTCTGGCAAGCAAAAAAATAGTAAGCTTTTATACGTGATGGACTGTGTATGAAAGTAAAAAAATGTTGATAAGCTAGCTTTTTCTTGATAAGCTTTAACTTACTTAGCTTTACTCGTTACCTTATTTCGAAATCCCGAAATACAATTGCAAATGCTTGTTGTCTGGCAGGCCCCTGTATCTTAAAAGCACTTGGGTGGCCGACTTCGCGGGATAAAAGGATTTCACACTCTGGGACATCTCTTCGACTTGCACCGGACGGCCTTCGGCCTCACATGCAAGTACCCAGGGCACCGCTATAACCAAATACCAAGTTTTTCAATTCGAAACCACACTTTGAGACACGGCGCGCTGCGACGCGATTTCATGCTCGCCACCTGCCCTCTGCCCTGTGCCCTCACAATGCCCTCCACCAGTGTCTGTTATTTGTTTCTTTACTTTATCACTTTTCAACTGTCTTGTTTGAAAATGAAAACATTTCTGGTGATTTTCCAAAATGAAGTTTGGAAATTAGGCCACAGTACATGGATTTTCTGTTCTAATTTCCATTTGACTTTCTGGCTCTTTTTCCACAAGTATCCGGCACAATTTCCAAAATGTCTGCCTTTTTTTCCAAATACAATTCTGCTTTTTTTTCCAAATTTGAGTAAAATAAATTTTCTGACGTTTTTTCCTTAAAAAATTCTGGCGTTAATTCCTCTGGCCTAATTTTCGGCAGCCAGAAATATTATGTGAAGGGCATGAACCGCAACTTCGCCGTCAATGTTCCAAAAAAATGGATATAGGTTTATACGTTGAATGGATATTATGATGACTACCTCTAATAACTCTTTTTAACTAACTCTTTTTAACAAACATTAATAAAGTATTTTTTTTCGAAAATTTCTATCTTGACCTAAAGAAATAAAGACTGGGTGTGCAAGTGCTTACACATACAGCCTTGGCCATAAATTTAAAGCACTCCTATAAAATACGTTTTGCAAAAAAATTACTGCAGATAGGTGAATATTTTTGACTTTCCAGGATTCGTTATCTAACTAAATTATGGGAAATTCCTGCTATTTTTAACTCTGGGTTTTATGTGTGTAGTGAAATTGGTATAATAGGTATCATTTCGAAAATAGTTGTGAAAGTGTTCACATCAGTTTTTTGTGGATACCTTATTATTCATTCATAGTTTTTTTGTGTTTAAATAATAAAAAATGTTTAAATAATAAACCCCTTTGCGTTAGGGGTTAGAGTATACTCGTGGTAGGCATGCCTGCCGTAAGAGGCGAGTAAAGTCAAAATTTGTTAAAACTTTTTGAAAAAAAGTTAAGCTAATAATGCAATGATCAAAACAAATAATATAACTATCCCAGGTGGTGTGCCAGGTAATCTGGTAAATCCACCCTCTTCGGAGGTCGCTTCCATGAATTCTGGGGGGAATCATTTATTGCTAGCACTTGAAGACGCTTTCATAAAGAGTAAAAATGCATCCTCTGCGGAAAACAAAGCTAGTTCCCCAATGCAAGAATTGTCAAAAGTATGGTCACACTCACAAATACTGCAATTCTAACCCAAAATGTGTTAAATGCGCAGGCGATCATCATACAATAGACTGCATAAGGGTTAAAAAGGAACCCCCGAAATGTACCAACTGTAACGAAAGATACCCAGCTAACTACAGAGGCTGTGTAGTGGCAAAAGAGTTACAGCAGGCAAAAGATAACAAGGAAAAGAAAATCCAAAAGCCTGCAAAAAAATACACATCTAAAGACAAAAAAAAAAAAAAAACAAAATCAGAAATTATTTGACACCAATAACGAAACCCCAAATAAATAAAATCACTAAAAAAGTTAAAAAAAAATCTGTCCATGAACAATATTAAGAACTTGAATACATGAAATTCAGCAATGTCATGGAAAATATTCTGCATTATTACCAATAAGAAAATCTGTAAAGAATATCTTTCCTTGAAAAACAAAATAGCAACAACAGAGCTGTGCCTAAAAGATCCTAATGTTAAAAAAAATACAAGTCTTATTATGGAATGACAATGGTCTTGAGAATCGTAAGGAAGAATTGCAAGTGTCTTTCGACATGAAAAAAATTAACATATGTATGTCTTGTTTCCGAGACATTTCAAATTTGAACCAAACTATAAACTGCACGGTTACAAGATATACCACACCCCACATCCTCATAATACAGCATGAAGAGTACTGCAGTTATAATTAATGAAAGCATTAATCAACACGAAGACAAAAAATATCAGTCTTGTGGAATGCAAGCCACATCTGTCAAAATAAAAATACTCAGCGGCCAGATAACGGTGGCAGCAGTGTATTGTTCTTCTAGCTTTAGGCTGAAACAAAATGATACCAAAACCTGGCAAACTACCTAGCAAAGTTACCTCATATCGTCCGATTTTCTTGCTGCCAATACTGTCAAACCTATTCAAAAAAATTCTTCTAAAGCAACTCCATCCGATCATTGAAGAAAATACATTGATACCAAACCATCAATTTGGCTTTAGAAATAGGTATTCTACTATAGATCAAGTTCACGGAATAACTGATAAGATAGAAAAAGCCCTAGAAGAAGAAAAAAAAAAAAATATGCTCTACCGTCTTCCTTGATATAACACAGGGTTTTGATAAGGTGTGGCATAAAGGACTAGTCCATAAGCTGCAAAAATAGATACCAAAACAAAACTCAGAAATCTTAGAGTCATATATAATGCAGAGATTATTTAGAATAAAGCAAGATGATTAGTACTCCATATAAAAGCTGGTGTACCCCAAGGTAGTGTATTAGGCCTTGTCTTGTTCCTATTATACACCAATGACCTACCTCAAAATGAGGAACTTCTGTAATACCGTGCAGGAAGTTACTGAAAAACTGCAAAGGGCAGTAAGTGATATTTATGAGTGGACCAAAAAATGGGAAATAAAATTAAATGAACTGAAGTTAGTTCATGTAAACTTTACAAATAAAAATGTACTACACTAAGTGCTCATCACGGGGGCCACACGGTCCATTGAGTTTCCCTTTTCGTTGTGTGGAACCTATAATTAAAACCTTTGTCTTGTGGTGGGTTCTGTAGCAAACCAGCCTGCTTTCTTTATGAAGCCTATCATGTTCCTAAGTGGAACTTGTGCGAAATCCCCTAGTTCGTCAAAAAGCCTGTTTCCCATATGACGGAGGTGGCGGTTTTGAAGATTTGGGCAAACACATAACAAGTGTTTGATAGTTTCTGTCTCCTATATATCTTGACAGTTGTCGGGTGTGTTGCTGCCTAGTTTGGCAGCCATTTCCCCTATCGTGCAGTGTCCTGTTAGCATGCTTATCAAGATTCGAATTTTTTTATTCACCGCCAGTAGGCTTTTTGTTCCGTTTTCATCCACTGTAGAGATATGACACAGTCGTTTCTGGCAGTCAATGCGGAGTTAATCAGTTTTCTTCCTTTTAGATCTATTTACTTTTTCAGTTCACTTATTGGAGTTTTTACTATTGAAAGTCCAATGCTGATCCCTTTTTAGCTAATTTTTTCTTAGGCATGACTCTTGACGCGAAATTGCGCTGGAATGCTGATGTAAGGAAAAATATGACGAATTAAACACACAGTATAGAAAAAAATGTACTCGTATTGGCTCTTAGGGAAGTATTCCTGTCTCTCGATATACAATAAATTACTGCTCTACAAGCAAGTATTAAAGCCAATATGGACATATGGTCTCCAGCTTTGGGGGTGCACAAGTACGAGTAAGACAAACATACAAAGTATACAATGCTTCCAGAATAAAGTACAACGCAATATAGTTAATGCGCCATGGTAAAAGATAGAAAGACAGATTGGTGTAGTTGGTTTGAAACTCAGGTTTTTTAGTTAGTTTTAGTTTGTTTTCGCTGTTATTTTCGTTGCTTATGATTCACAGTATTTTTGTCCGTCCTCCTGATGTCATCATCACGATCAAGTTGCATTTTAGCCATATGACCACTCTACTGCCCGTGTTATGCCTTCACAGTACAGTTAACTTAGCTTTCGCAAGTGATCGACTTTTTTATTTATTTCATGTGAAATAAATTGATCATTCTTGACATCTGGATTCGAACCGTGAACCAATAGCGTAACAAGCGATAATGTTACCACTACACCACGGCCACCCTGAAAATTTGTAACAAGAAGTTTCCTCAATTTCTACCCCCACCTTCTCTTCTTCAACTCTTAGCTCATCTTTTCCCAATTTTATATGTTCCCTCAGCATTTGTCTGTCTTCCACAGCCCCATCTTTTAAGAAATCCATTACTTCACACTTTCTTCTTTTGTTTGGGGGTGGTTGGGGTTGCGGTGATGGGTCAAGCAATTGATTTTCTGGAACAGTTGTGTCTTTATTCGTTGTTTCTTCATTAGTAAGAATTTCCTCGATATTGTTTAAACTGGAACCAAGATTGTCGTGAGGTACAACGATATGCGCTCGAGTCCCGTATACCACATTCAACATGTCAAAATATTCCCATGATGTTGCTGCTTCGCCGCTTGTGTTATTCCTTTTTTTATCCTTCCATGTGTTATCATAAGGTTCATGAACTTTCTATTTATTTGTTCCCTAGAAAATGGAAACTGAGGACTAACTTCTAGAATTTTTGCAAAACCCTCTGCCACAAAATCAATGGTTTTTTCTTTTGCTTTTGAACTCTCCTTCCATTGCCAATCCGCAGTTCAAAAGGAGCATTTTTTGGTCGTGATTCCAAGTATTTTCACTGAAATAAACAATAATAATAATAATTGAGACAAAAACAAACTATTATTTAAGAAAATACACAATAAAAACGGGAAAATAAACAAAAACTTAAGAATAATATATTTTGCTTACTTCTCTCGAGAATACTCCATATTTTTCTTTAAGTAAACGTCAAATCGTCAAATGAAAGCATCCAAATAAAAGTGGATGCGTTCCCTGCGCAGTAATGCGCATATCTGCCATGATGCTGCGTTAAGAAACTCGTGACTTTGTAAACATTTACTTTTTGATTTTCGGAACACATGACTTTGCATCGACTGCGCATTTTATGCGTTTTGGAACTCAGCCATTGTACATGTTTAAGCCGCACCCAGGTAGAAAACGAACACTTAATCAGAATGTGTCTTTACAGATTTTCGGGACTTCTGGCACAGTCTACGTTCGCAGGAGAAAGGGCGAAGGGTACCATCCCGATTCTGTGGTACCCACAGTCAAGTTTGGTAGTAGTAATTTCATGGTGTGGGACTGCATGGCGGCAGGAGACATAGGAGAGCTATTCACGTGTGAGGGAAGAAAGAATAACGACAGCTATATTGATTATATTGAACAAGTCTCACCATAAATTCTGAAAAACGATGGAATAGTTGTCAAATCAAAACATATAGACTTGGAGTGGCCAGCTTAATCGCCAGACCAGAACCCGATTGAACACATGTGGGCACTTCTAAAAAAGAGGATAAAAAACAATAATCCGACATCCTTAGTTGGCCTGAAGAGCGCTTTACGACGAGAATGGGGACAAATATGCTCGAAAGAATGTTTTATTTCAGTGATAAAGGCCAATGGAGGGCCAACTAGATATTAAATTATAAAAAAAATAAATGTTCGTCCACATACCAACCCTTTCGACCCCGATTTTTTTTCTTGCCACCTAAAATTTGATTTTTACTTCTAATCGTATTATATTTATCCTAGAATTGTCAAGGCAAAATTTCAAGTCGCCACGCCCATTCATTTGGGCGCTATAAAAAGTTGCCTGTGAGCAACGTTGGGCAATGGTGGTATAAAATTTATTTGAAACAAAAAAAAAAATCGTTTGAGATTTTATTTGCTCATTTTGAAAAATTAGGTATGAAAAGACAAAAAAAAGTTTTTATTGTTGTTACAACAACGATGGACTTTACACTTAAGACATTTAGACATTGGAGTTAAAGTCTTGCACAACCTGCAACGCCCTTTTTCACCAAACACTACCCAATGTTCCAATTTATCATACCGCTTTGTTTCTGGAGGGCTCGGCTGAAATCTGTACTTTTTTGTGATCTGTGAAGACACACTGCTCATTGGAGAGCTACTAGGCGAAAATATCGAGTAACCCTTTTCTCCGTTGGACGGTCGGCCTCATTTTATTTGGACAGATACTGCAGTAGGCGTAGATTGCAAAAGTGCATCAGCAATTTTTAGCTGAAATTTTATTAGGGGAATATGCTTCTGCTTTGCATTGGTTACAGATGTTCCCAGGCACCAATAGAATATTCTTATATACCACTTCCTTGAGCGGTGGTTGACCTTGTAGAGTTCCATCAGCATATCTGCTCGATCCACCCCTCCCATGCCTTTATTATAGGAAGCGACAATCGCAGACCTTTGAACATCTATGTATGCTTTTTCTTTTGGACTCCAACGTTTGCAAACCCCAACAGGTTGATGATCTATGCACGAAGATATAAGTTGAACTGGTTTATTGTCAAACCATCTTACAGATACTAAATTATGGTTAGTTTCACATTTACTGTCATAAGATCCTCTTCCACGTTTTTTTGAGTTCAGCTTCTGAAAGTAACTGTCAATTGCTTATTCGATTTTTACGTACAGTTCCTGTTGCAAATATGCCCATTTCCTTCAACGCAATGAGAAGGCTTACTGATGTAAACCAGTTATCAAAATAAAGTTTAAAGTTCTTATGTTTGGGAAGATTTTTCACCAAATAAAGAACCACATCCGAAGTTAATCCCAATCCATATGACGGGCAGGTGCCTTCACCAACATACAACGTGAAATCGTATACTAGTCCAGACGTTCCAGCACGCGTAAACATATTCAAACCCCATTTGTGTGGTTTAGCTGGGTTGTATTGTTTGTAAGTTGATCGACCTGTAACCAAAAGTTGCAGCCAAAAATTTAGGAACCCTCAAATATACCATACATACCTTTGAACGCAATTATTTGTTCATCGACACTTTGATGTTCTTCCTGAGGTAGTTTATTAAAGTTTTCTCTGAGGATGTCTAGTAAAGGGCGTATCTTGTATAGCTTGTCATAGTTTAAATCTTCCTTTTTAGGTTGTTTGCTATTATCATTAAAATGTAAGCACTGCTTAATTTTCTCAAACCTATTGCGAGGTATTGAGTCTGTTATAGCTGTAAGCTTCATATTTTGCGACCATGCCATTTTAAATTGGGGCAATTTCAAAACACCTAAGTATAGCAGAGTACCAATATACCGTCTTATTTCCTCCTTATTACATTTAAGTTCAATGCCCAGTTCTTGCAGTCCATACAAATCAGTTTGCTGTGTGATCAAATCAACAGCTCGAGTATCAAAAAAATGTGAGAAATATTCTACTGGTGTCCTGGTCATCAACTTCCAGAACATAATCTTCTTTCCAAATACTTTCTGGGGCTTCAAATACCTTTGATCTCCATTTGAGTGTCTTCGTATAAATTTTTTTCGAAGTAAGTATCTTCAAAACAGCAAGGTTCTTGCTGGTTGTCTTCCGCAATGATACTGTCAAGAAGGCCAATCTCTATACTCTCACCTCTTTCTATTATCCCTTCCAAATTCTGCTCCAGCACTGCAGAAACATCTTCCACCTCATCTCCACTTTCTTCATCAGTAGAAACATCCCAATCGAAGTTTAAAATTCGCTGTATGTCCTCCTTTGACAATCCTTTATCTTGTGGTCTCATAACTAAACACAAATAAATTTATTACCACAATTGCCCGAAGTTGCCCACAAGCAACTTGACAACTTTAAATATTACTCATCTGATGTTGGTTTAAAATTCAACAAATTAACTTTGGAAAATATTTAACTTAACGTTTGCTGAAAACTATTTGATTTACACATTTATAATTTTTGTTATAATTATTAAAAAAAACCGTATACAGTAGTAATCGTTTATAGAGAACCCGGTTAAAGCGAACTTTCGGTTATAACGAACCATTTCATGAAGTCCCAATCAATGCCCCATAAGAATAATGAATTAAAATTTCGCATATAGCGAACCCGCCTAAAGCGAACTTTCGTATATAACGAACGCATTTTGCGCGTCAAATAAAGAAAATGTCCGATTATAAAGAACCAAAAATTTGTCATTCGGATTTTCCCAACTTTTCGGGACTTTCCCGAAAACTGTATAGCGTACCAACATTCTCAAACGTCAACATTCTGTCCTTCAATATAACTTTTTCGGTACTTCCCCGAGTAACGATATGTTTACAAACGAAAGGCAGCACAAATTAGTTGAGTTACATATACATGAGATATAGTATCAAATAAAAAAAGAAAATGTTTCACATTAAAAGACAAATACGATTTAATAAAGCGTTTACAACAAGGTGTAAAGCAAAGCGATATATGCAAGGAAATGAGTCTAAGTAAATCGACTGTTGGCACAATTTGGAAGAAAAGGGAGGATATCCTGGACCACTTCAATCAAACAAATTCAAAAGGTAAAAAAAGTAAGAAAACCTACAAACGAGAAGGTAGATAGTGGATTGTTGAAGTGGTTTAGCCAACAAAGGGCTAAAAATGTGACCGTGAGTAGTGCGATTCTACAAAAAAAAGCCGAAGAGTTTGGTCGGAAATTTACGAATCAGGAATGCAGTCTTAGCAAGAGTTGGTTAAATAGATTTAAAAAACGGCATGATATTAGCACCGGAAAAATTGTTGGGGAAGCGGCAGCGGTTGACATGGGTGTTGTCGATGATTGGTTGCAAAACAAATGGCCAAGTATTAAGGGAAAAAAGAAGACTGCTGGTCATAGGAAAACCAAAAAATCCCAGGTGCTTTAAGAACTTCAAACAATTGCCGGTGAACTACAAAAATAATCAGAGGGCTTGGATGAATTCCGAAATTTTTTTAAATGAGTTAAGGCAGTGGGACAATGAATTATGTCGTAAAGATAGGAAAATTCTATTACTAGTGGATAACTGCCCGGCACATCCTGAGGTAAAGGATTTGACGTCAATTAAGTTAGTTTTCATGCCTCCTAATACAAGCTCGAGGCTGCAACCTATGGACCAAGGCGTCATTCACAGTTTAAAGAGCAATTATCGGCATTTGCTTCTCATGAAGATGATAAATTAAATTGAAAAAAAAGAAGAAAACTTTACACCAAACCTACTAGATGCAATAAATCTAATTCATATGGCATGGCAAAAAGTTACGCAAAAAACCATTTTTAATAGTTTTCGACATGGCGGATTCATCAGAAGTGAGGACAATTTCGATTTACAGGACGACATACCCTTAGTTGACTGGCTGAGACTTAACCACGATGAAGACATAGGTTCTCAAAACGCATTAACAACAGTTATCGAAAGCGATGCTTTTGAAGAATATGTGCACTTTGATGACAACATTATAAGTGTAGAACTTCTGGATGATGATGCAATTGTGGATTCTGTAAGCGGTAGTGCAGATGTTGACGAGAATGAAGACGTCGAAACAAGTGAGAATGATGAATTTGTAGCAGCTCCAGCACCTATATCTGACGCGTTACGCTTTGCTGAGGGGCCTTCGTCCTTTTCTTCAATCACAAAACACTCCCCAAAGAATTTTCAATAGATTTGCAGACGTCGAATTGTTTTTAAACCAATTGAAATCTTCTCAAACAAAACAAACTAAAATTCTTGACTTTTTCAAATAAAAAATTAATAAAAATATAATGCTCTATACTGAAATACTTGTTTTTTATGTTTTCAAAAATTGGTTTGAACACTTTTTCTTTTCTATTTTGATTTTCGAAACAAAAGTTGAAGATTTTTTTTAGCATATCACTTATAACGAACTTCGGTTATAACGAACCAATTTGGTCGGTCCTTTCGAGTTCGTTATAAGCGGACACTACTGTATCTATAAAAGTCTGCAGTAAGAACATTTTTTTCGCCAACACTGCTGAAGTCTTTTGAAAATAACTTTGCTAAATGATTCACAAATGAGTTATAATTTGAGCACACCTCATGCAGACACATACGACTACCGTTATCATTACGGTTCATCAAACAAAAACAAAAAAAAAACGCGGATGGTAAGCCTATAAACATTCGAAATTTCTCTCAGGCAACGTTGGGGTCGAATGGGCTAATTGTTTTTTTATTTATACGCATTGAATTTTTCAGATACAGGGTGGCCGATGAATATTGCTACATTAAGAAACTCAAATAACTTTTTTTTCAGTGTATGGAATTCATTTTTCTTTTATTCATGTTAAAGCTCATTCAATTTTATTAAATATAGCTTAATTAGTTTTAAAAATAATGGAATTTAAATGCCTCCCCTGCTCGTTGATGCATGTGCGGCATCTTACAAAAAAGTTGTTCATTACTGCTTGGAGAGTTGAGACAGGAATAGCCGCAATTGTTTCTCGAATGGATTGCTTTAGTTCATTCAAATTTGTTGGTTTTGCTTTGTAGACTTCCTGTTTGCAATAACCCCACAAGAAAAAGTCAGATGCAGTAAGGTCAGGCGACCTGGGGGGCCAACGGAATGTGGAGTTTCTGGATATAAGCTTATTGGGAAATTTTCGTCGCAATTCTGTCATAACAGGCCGGGCTATGTGAGGAGTTGCACCATCTTGCTGAAACCACACAGAGTTGAAAGAAATTCTCATTCGGCGTAATTCTGGGTAGAAAAACTCTCTCAACATGCTCAAGTAACGGTCTCCAGTAACCGTAACGGTGTGACCATTTTCTTCGAAGAAGTAGGGCCCGACAATGCAGCGTGATGAAACTGCACACCACACTGTGACAAGAAGTGGATGCAATTCCGTCTCATGGAGTATCTGTGGGTTGGAAGCACTCCATATTCAACAATTTTGTTTCTTTATGTTGCCGTTTAAATCGAAATGGGCCTCGTCAGACATAAAAAGAGAGTTCAACATGTTTCCGTCCTCTTCCACCATTTGAAGCATCTTCTGGCAAAATTCCAAGCGAATCGGCAAGTCTGCTGCGTTCAGTTTGTTGGCCATTTGAATTTTATATGGGAATAAGTCCAAATCATTGTGCATAATTGACTGCAATGACGATGAGAGAAGCTCCTCATAGCAATTTTACTCTTTTTTTCTCGAACGTTCGAGGAGATGGGACACTGATGAAACTTATGGATATTTTCCAAGACTTGAACCTTAAGTCTCCCGCTCAGTGACTTAACAACGGCCGGTGTCCAGTGGAGTCATACAGGTTTTTAAACTGAAAGCATTTAAATATAATCATTTATAATTGACCAGACGAGCATACATAAATGCGAAAATATTACATTCGCGACGAAGAACCCAAGGCTCTGATCAAACTTGACGATAATTACCTGACGATATCTTTTTAACGATAGTTTTGCTTGATATAACCAACGAATACTAGCATCGTTAATCCTCATTCAATCTTTCAAATCAATGATGGCAGAACAACTGCTTCCTATTTTTCTTTGCAGATAATTACTTTTTATTTGAACTTGTTGCGGTTTTAGTTTAAAACAGCTAAGTTCTTAAAATACACAGCTCACAACAGAACAAGCGTATCATATTCTCGGAGAAAATAAGCAAAGGAATGAAGGATGCAGAGGAAAGCAATTGAAACTTTACAGGAGAAAGAAATTAATCCTTTTGTGCTTTTCGCAGTGAAAATTATTTAAAAATATTCGCACAATGCTTGCTGTTTTCCCCAGAAAATGCAATAAAATTGGGTTTCGATTTACGTGCGCAGTTAATTTTTTAATTAAAAATCTCTGGCCTACGTTGATTTCCCTCCCACAGAATCAATTTTTGGAGTTATTTTTTTCGCATTTCATTACCCAACTCTTTAAAACACGTTGAGTAATAAGTTAAAAAGCCTAGGCTTATAGTGGTTCATCATTGTTAAGACGTGTTCGAAATGGTTATATCCCTCTTGTCGCTTGCACCGTGTCATTTAAAAGGGTCGTGACATTTGATGTATAGAACAGTAAAGTCCTCTATACGTATTTTATAGTCAAAGACGCGAAGGACTACAAATATGCCGAATTGAAATTGTTTATGTAAACCATTTCAAGACCTTTTTTTTATATTCTTAATAAGGCGCTGAAATAAGGTCGTTCTCGCCGGGCTTAGAACGCAGATAAACCAATCGAAAAATTTATTTATTTATTGGCAACATAAGCATAGTAAAACAAGGTGTTTTTTAAGTTTATACGTAGTACAATCTTGGTAGAATTGGTTAGAACAAAAAAAAAATAATAACAAACAATATATATATCAAAAAAAAAGAAGAGAAAAAAGATAAAAATAAAAATAAAAAAGATAAAAATAATATACACGTTTTTAAATAACTATTTAAATTTTCAAAATTCTCAATTTTATTTTATTTAGCAAAAGTACATGTTTACAATGGTCTTAGCACCTGAGATGACGTTCAAGTGCGATTTTAAAAATACTTGGATTGTTCAGTCTCCTCAATTCGGCCGGTAGGGAATTCCACAGGCCAGCAGCATGGGCGAAGAACTGTCTTTTAGAAACTTTATATCTGAAAGTTGGAACAATTAGGACTCTACTTCTTTCAGACACTGAAAAAACAAGTCTGTTAGAAAGGTATTCTCGTGCTTTGCTTTGTTTCAATTTAAATAAAAACAGCAGAGTCTTGAAATCTAGATAATTTTGCAAGGTCATCCCAAATACACTTTCTCTGTACCAGGCCGTAAACAAATCGGACAACATTGTTGAATGCAACGTTAAGCTTGCATTGACTCACACTGTCGAGACAGCAAAATATTAAATGGCCATGAAAAAGATTCGGTAGTATTAGCGTTTTAGCCAGGGTCAACTTGGTCTTTGTTGGGGGACAGCTAGCCGCTAGATACAGAGCTCGCAATGACCCATACATTCTGCCCAGTGCGCTCGATAAATGATTATCCCACGTCTGTGTTTGGTTGAATATTACTCCCAGATTTTTTACCGATTTGACGTACTGTATGTCGGTACCACTTAATTCAACATTTGGTAAGCACGAGTAGTCCACCGCCTCCCAGCTGATAATAATAGCTTGGCTTTTCCTTGCGTTTAATGTTAGTTTGTTACGTTGAGACCAGAGTGCAATATTGTTCAAATCCTCATTGATTCGAAGAGTTGCATCTTCCACCATTCCAATTGGATAGCTGAGATATATTTGTACATCATCAGCATACATATGAGTCCTACAGTGCTTCAGTACTGATGGGAGGTCATTATTAAACATAGTGAAAAATAAAGGACCTAGAATTGATCCTTGAGGAACACCAGAATTAGTTGGAAGAAAGGTTGATAGCTGACTATTAATGGACACAACCTGGGTCCTTCCTGTTAAATATTCTTTAACCAACTTCAGAGCTGAGGTTTCAAAAAAGAAGTTGTGTTTTAACTTTGCTAGAGTAAGCTATGTGGAACACGGTCGAATGCTTTGGAGAAGTCTAGCAGTACCAACGTAGTTATATTTCCCTTATCTATCTGTAGTCGTATATCATCGACGAACTTTAGAAGGGCTGTCGAACAACTGTGCTGTTATCTAAAACCTGATTGTAAAGGCGAGAGTAGTCGAGACGTGGACAGAAACTCAGAAGACTGCCCTACATACCTGCAGCTGATCAACTCTCGTAAAGCTAAATTCGCTAGAATTATTTAGTGAAATGGTTTGTGTTGTAGATGTTGTGTATTCTTCAGATAAATCAGTTGAAGAGCCGCTTACAAATAATCTATTGAGCTCATTGGCATCATATTCCTCATTTGGGTCATTTGATAGATATAAGATATTTGATAGATATTGTTGTACCAGCCACATTCATTATTTAACTTCAACTATGTCCTAGGGTTGATTTTAAGATCATAGAAAATCGCGACTAAATCATGCTTTGAAATACCCGGTACATCTAACTGGCTGTAGAAGTTAACGTAGATTAACTGACTGACAAGTATAATATCTAAGAGAGTGGAACTAGTGGCGGTGAAATGAGTTGGACTTGTCAGGTTCGTAGGAAAGAGGTTCAATGAGAGTAGGCAATTCTGGAAGTTCTCCACTCTAATGTTGCCCGAATCTAATAAATTAATATTGAAATCTCCTATTGAAATCGACTATGATGTGATTATAACTTTGAGTGACGTCTTCAAGAATATCTGTAATCGTGCTAGTGTCGATAATATAAGGCGGCTTGTAAATTAGGCCCGCCAAGCATTTATCAGACGCGCACACAACCTCAATAAATAAATATTTTACGTTACTATCACAATCGGAGATGTACATAATCTTAGAAGTTAAACTTCTCTTCACAAATATTTCAACCCCTCCATCTCTTCGGTCAGTATGATCTGCGCGGTACACAGTATAATCACCAGTTTGTATTAATCTGCTATCTGTTTTTGGTTTGAGCCACGTTTCTGACACACATACAATGTCCATCACTGTATCCGCGAAAATACTCTTAAACTCATCCAAATGTTTATTTAAGCTTTGGGCATTAATATGACATACTGACAGGCCATCGTTTCTTTTGCGGTAAATATTCAACATAGCCCGAGTTTTGTTAGTCCCTCGCCCACCGCTAGCCGGAGGAATCCCACTGCTACCCACTGTTAATTGGCTCATACAGTTTTAGTGAGGACCAATTAAGAAGCATTTTGAGGGGAAAGGAACAACCAAAGTAAATACTTAATTTGTTTAAAAAATTAATATTTGCTAAGAGGATTGTAAGGCATGCAAAGTTTAAAAATGTAAACATACAATATATAAATTAAAATTGAGAAGGAAAAAAAAAAAAGAGAAGAAAAAGAAAATGTGAAAGTTAGTATAAAAAATATGGAGAAAAATTTAAAATAGAACTAAAAATGTGTTCGATTCAATGGAGGAAGCTCACTAGACATCGCGGCCCCACGGAGGTGCTATGGACGGCGATAACAAAAGTAATTCCTGTTCTTAGCACACAATAGATGCACAGTGAAATTATGAAGGTACACCCTATAAAGTATGCATATATACATAGTCAGTACTAATACCTGAGTCGATTGGGATATGTCCATACGTACAGAATTGTACAGTTTAAGTGCATTTAATCAGTGATAATTTAGAGACTTGTAAAAGAGTGTATTTGTACAGAAAATGGGAAAAGTTAGTGCGGAGTATCAAGTATTAAGTATTTTGGTTTTGCATGAAATTCGAAAAAATATTGGTGGACTGGGAGCACTGAACTGAAGAAATGCTCTGGAAGGACAAGGACGAGTCGGAACAGTTTTAAAACCTCATCGGATATAAGAAACGACATTGTTCGAGCAACTAGAAAAAAAATGTCGTCAAGCTTGGTTCGAAGTAGGCTGGTGAAATCCAGACTGCGTGCGCCTAAACCAGTTCAGAAGCCAGATTCTCCGCTGCGAGTCAAGCAAAAACGTTTTCCATGGTATCAGGAGCATGTTTCATGGACCCAAAAGAAGTGGGACTACGTCATATTCTATGACGAGTGCAAATTTAAACTGCATATTGGAGATGGAAGAATCCTCGTTCATAAAAGGTCTGAAGAAAGGCTCATCGATGAGTGCCTTAAACGGCTGCCTCCAAAAGGTAAAGGAGTTATGGTCTGTGGATGTTTTTACGGAGCAGATAGGGGACGAATGTGCTTCCTCTCCTCAAAAGTAACAGTTTACTTGAAAGTGCTACCATGCTACAAGACAAATTGAAACCTTGCATTCAAGAGTTTTTCGGTGAAACCTGAAGATTCACTTCCCAACACGGAATAAGAATAAGAATTTTCGAACAAATTTTAATTTTTTTTTATTTTCCGCACTCAGAAGGTAATTTGAAGAGAAAAATATAGACGTGTTAGATTGGCCCTCAAATAGCCCAGATCTTAACCCCATCGAACATATCTGACCAGTAATGAAACTAGAAGTAGCGAAGAAGTGGCAAGTATAGATTCCAGCTGTGAAAAGTTTATTGAAGAGTTTATGGAACCTTCATCAAAATCCAAAAATTTGGCGGAGACAAAAATTCACAGATATAAATCCAAAGGAGGTCAAAAAGTATTAAAGAAAATAAAACAATAAACAGTTAGTAATTTATACAACAGTTTATTGTATTTTTTTCTGAACTTTTTCGCCTACTGGTCCCAAACAACGAATTTGCTTCTATCATGTATACTTATTACCTGGAATTTCAAGAACAAAAAATCACTTGCAAGTTCATGATTTCAATAATTTGATTTATATTAAATTTTTAGATAATTTTTTTGAGCAGCATTGTATGTCACCATTTATTGAGCTTTAAATGTTCAGCTAAGATAATCGAATATGCAAGTATCCTTAAACGGCGAAGTAAGTTTGAATCAAATTGACGAAGCTGTTAGTTTATTTACGGCGTCTGTGCTAGATAGCATTGATCAATCAGTTCCAAAAAAGTAACTGATTATAGTTGCTCAAACTCTCTACCTAATCATATTGTGGAACTTATTAAGATCAGAAATAGAGCTAGATCTAGGTGGATAAGAACCAGAATAGAGCTTTATTTTACTGAAACTAATATACTAACTTCAATTATTAAAGACTTAATCTTGTGCTATAGGAATAGAAAATGGAACTCGAAACTTCAGAGCCTAGACAAAAATTGCAAACCATTCTGGAATATCGCAAAAGTTATTAAAAGAAAAAATTTCTCTATTCCGGGTTTTAGAGTAGCTAATACACTTATGTTGTCTAGCGCTGAAAAGTCGAATGCTTTAGCGAATATGTATTATGCAAACCACTCCATTTCAAGTAATCTTGTGAGTAGCGATGAGCAAGCAGTGGAGCACTTCATTGATTTGATCAACTCTCATGTTATTAACATTGATAGTGAGGCTATTACTTGTAATGACGTAGTGTCTGTCATTCATGATCTCAAAAATTCGAGGTCCCCCGGATTTGATGGCATCAAAAATATTTTTATCAAAAATTTGCCCAAAATCGGCATAAAATTCATCCAAAAACTTTTTAACTGCTGTCTGGTAATCGGATACTTTCCAAAAGCTTGGAAAACTGCCAAAGAGGTTCCTATCTTGAAGCCAGGAAAGAATGCTAGCTTGCCTAATAGCTATAGGCCAATTAGCTTACTAAGTTCTTTAAGCAAGTGCTTCGAAAAAATAATAAAAAATAAACTTTCTCTTCACCTTAGCGAAAATAACATTTTGCCCCCTGAGCAGTTTGGCTTCAGACCACATCATTCTACGATCCACCAAATTAATCGCATCACGAAAAGTATCAAAATGAATTTTGCAATAGGTAACAGCACGGGTATGGTCCTTCTTGATGTTGAAAAAGCTTTCGATACAGTATGGCACAATGGCCTACTGCACAAACTTTTCAGGTTAAATTTTCCAATACATCTAGTCAGAATCATTCAATCCTTTTTGTCGGGGCGAACGTTCAAAGTTATTGTAAGTACCTCTCTTTCGAATGACTTCATTGTTGAAGCGGGTGTTCCCCAAGGTTCGGTGCTTCTTTAATATATATACATTCGACTTTCCTAGACTTAGTAACTGCGACACTGCAATTTTAGCAGATGATACATGCATTTATTCATCCGATTCACTTGGTCTCACTATTGAAACCAATTTGCAATCGGGACTAAATGTAGTTCAAAGATATTTCGAGAACTGGAAGATTAAAATTAATGCTTCTAAGACTCAGGCTGTCTTTTTTACTAGGAAAAGAAAAGCCTGTTTCTTACCAAGCAACAAAATTACTTTAAATAATATAGAAACGGATTGGAAGAGCAGCGCTAAATACCTTGGGGTATACTTAGATAAAACATTGAATTACAGTCTACATACACAGGAAATCGTAAAAAAAGTGAATACCACAATTAAAATAATGTATCCCTTTATAAATAGAAAATCAAAACTGAGCAATGAAAACAAGCTTATTATATTTAAAGTTATTTTTCAGGCTATTATGTTCTATGGCTAACCTGTATGGGGAAAATGTGCCAAGAGCCATATTCGTAAATTTCAAATAAAACAAAATAAAGTACTTAAAATGATGTTAAATCTATCTATCTTAAATCTAAATCTAAAAAATTTAAAACAATTTTAACATCTGCAAAAAAACACGCCCACTTTACTACCGCTGATTTTTCGATACACATGTATATTTTGGTTTCGTTTATTGCTAAAATTTAAAATGAATGCAAAGTTAAAAAGAGACGACAAAGTTGTAGTTTTTGAAAAATGCTTTAAAAGGCTAAACACATTTTTCATCATATGTACAAACTTTTAATGCCATGTAATAATAAATATCGAAAATGACATAGATATCAATTTTCATAAAATCGTGCCAGCCATATTCGAAAATAGTCAATATTATCAATTCCGCTAATAAGTAATATAGGTATATTGAGTAAATTGCACTTTTTCAAAATTGGCCTTAAGTAGAGTATCAGCCTCATTTCGCGATTAGTTTATTTTCCGCTTTTATAAACAATTTTACTTTCCTGTCTTACTTTCGGTTCAAGGGCTGATCAAATTCTTTGCTTCGTCTTAGGCCAAAGACAGCGGTCCAATCTTCAGGTCAAAAGCCAGAGGATCTCGTGAGGTAGTTGGAGGTCTAGGAAGAAACAAAGAGTAGGTTAGGGTGGAAAGGCCTAATGCAAAGCTGCTGTCCAAGGGTCAAGGCTTTTGCCAGATCATCGGTGAGGCGTGAGCATGGGTCTTGAATCTCTATCCGTGTTGGAGTTTATTCTGAAAGTCCTAGCCAGCCAACTGTGGGAGTCTACCTAATGGCTAGTAGTGGTAAGGACAGAAGGGATTTATGACAACACTCGTCGAGTTCTAGAGACCCAGCCACAATTAGACAGAAACATATAACGAATAATAGACTCGAAGACGAACATAACGAGCTTGATTAGTCAGTGGAATGAGTACTGGAGAACCCGACCATGAATCCACACACCATCGCACATCATTAGAAAAGTTAGATTTCGAAAGACGATATTAAGGGTTATTTTTTTTGTATTCTCCGTTTAATTGGATTAGATACTCAGCCAAGTTTTTTTATTGATTTATTGGATTTTCTTTAGTTTTTCTAGTTTTCTTTTAGCTTTTTATTTTTATTATTATTATTATTATTAGATTTTTATTTTTTTATTTTTTTTTTAAGCGGTTTGAATTGAGATTTAGCATTTTGAATTTATTTTTGCTTTTAAATTTTTTAATTCTTTAGGTGTATCTACATTCTGGTGGGATTTTTTTTTTTTTTAAATTGGTATCCTTCGGTACACTTAATATAAGATTTTTTATTCCTTTTTTTTTTTTAAGATTTTGGTTTTTGGATTTGTTATTTTTTTTCTGAATTCTGATAGGGGAAGTTCGTTTTTTTTTTTTTTTATTTTTTTTTTTGTATAACTAGTAGAAGGTTTGAACGCACAAATCATGGCAGATAGGGGTAAAGAACAGGGCACAGTTCCTAAGGGCACCTCGTTTCAGTGTGCGGAAGGGAGTGAGCGTAGGTTTACTCGGCAAATGGCACAAAGACAAGGACAGGACCAAATGACAAACCAGGCTGACAGCCGCCCTGCTACGTGGACTGGAATGGCACGAGACTTAAACATGACAGGCCACGAACTCCAATACTGGGACCCTAATTTGGGGACGGGACTAGCACACTCAAATAATTACGAAGGTGCTACACATACAGTAGCGAACACTGCAAAAACTCTAAAAGTAGCACCGCCCTCGCTGTTGGTGATTCAGGAAGAATCAGGGCGTGAGCAGCTACAAACTAGGGATGGACAGACAGACCACAACAGACAGATTTCTACTCCGACAGGGATCCCAGGGGAAGACAGAGACAGTAGACGACAAAAACGCTTCAGCCTACCACTTCAAACGGAAGAGACAGAAAACGTGGCAGGGGCAGCAGGTGTTGAAGGCCTACGACAAGAACGGAACAGTACTGAATTCAATCTACCCACTCTAGGAGAAGAAGACCGGAAAATGTCTAGTATGTTCCAAGAAGTGGTTTCTTCAGCTGTTCAGAAAAGCGAGAAGCAGATCATGTCGGTCTTCGCAGAGAGCATGAGCGAAGTAATGGCGACGAAGTAAATGCGACCTGGAAAGAGGAGCCATTCAGCAAAAGGAACCACCATGGCAATCAGACAGACAAGCTCCACGATTAACAAACGGACAGACGAACAGACAGACACACCGACCAACCGATCTGTTTGACACTAGCTATTTAGCATGGATGGAGACTCCGTCATTCCACAGGCCTAGCTATGTACCCAGACAAGACTTAAGACGTGAACCTAATGCTCCTCCAAGTCTTGGAAAGCCGGTACAAATCTATAAGTAGGGAGTTAAGTTTGATGGCTCGTCGAAAACGATGTCTGTAGAAAGCTTACTATTTCGTATAGAGACTCTGCGAAGAAAATATGGATTGTCAGAATACCAACTTTTCGCCAATTTCCACCATTTAGTGTCAGGTCCCGCAGAGAAATGGTACTGGGAATATATGCAGGAGAATGAGGGGGATGAGTTGCTCAATTATTTCGATTTAAAGGTCGAAATGGTTAGTCAATTTAAGCATCAACAACGAGACCACGAGATTCTAAGGACAATAATGGACAGAAGACAGCAACCCCATGAAATATTCGACGACTTCTATAGCGACATACGAACTTTGACTTTACAAATGAAAATCCGACCACACGAAGACGACTTAGTAGCCATCCTCAGACAAATTATTAAGGACAGGATAGCTACACTGATATTCGGGTGCACCGTTAGAAGCTTACAAGAGTTGAGGGAGGAGTGTAGACGCGCCGAAAAGCACATGGCGGCGAGAGATTCCAGGATGAGGCGCATCGTCAATGAAATAGCCGACGACCAAGGAGATCGTAGAGTACAGAGGGACACGCTGGGTGAGGTAGAGAACGAAGATTTTGAAGTGGCGGCACTCCAGAACAAAAGAACGAACAGACCAACGAACTATTTACATACAGACCCTACTAACAGAATAGCAAATGCATTCACGAACAAGACAGACGTGACTAGAAATACGGAACAAACTCCACCAGCATGCCCCTCCTCGTTTCACGCCCTGACATGTTTCAGTTGCGGGCAGGGTAACTTCGCCTTCAACTGTCCGAAGTGTCAGGGAAACTTGAAGGTCGGCGGTGCGTCCGGGAATCACTCGTCGATGGCGTCTGCACTCCCGGAGAACCAGGACAAACCGGGGCTGTCCAAATCTTGAAGAGGGACCCAAATGGTCAGGATACCGCAACGAAGAAGGAGATCCCTCCGAGAAAGAGCCTCCACAGACGACTGCAAGAGTACGAAGAAGCTAGACGACGAATTTTCGGAGAAGAGTTAGCACGACCTTCAAATCTCCGAAACTTTAGAAAGATACTTAGGCTTAGGGAAAAGGTTTCAATATATAGACGACGAAAGAATCAAATAGAAGCATCTGTGATATGTACCTCGGACGATAATAGGCCCCATACAAAAGTGTGAATAAAAGGAGAGGAGATTCTAGGGCTATTAGATAGTGGAGCCACTGTTAGCTATTTGGGGAAAGGTGCACTCGAGTTCATAGCTAGGACGAACGTAACGTTAACAAAGGTGGCAACAGACATTAGGACCGCGGACGGGAACTACCAACGCATACAAGGACGTTTTACAACTATTGTTTCATGGGGTGGCAAAACCCAAGAAATGGAGCTGTATGTTGTTCCTAGTTTGCAGCAGCAACTCTATTTAGGGGTAGATTTTTGTAGCGCTTTTAAGGTCGCTCCTCACATCATTGACGAACTTGACACTCCATCTCTGACGGTAGAGAGTTCCCCTGTCCAGAAATTGTCACCCGCACAAACAGCACAACTGGAAAGAATCAAGCAACTGTTCCCATCGTTTGCAGTGCAAGGTCTGGGTAAGACCTCTCTCGAAAAGCATGTCATCGAGGTGGATGATGAGCAAATTCCCATTAAACAGAGGCATTACCCGATCTCGCCAGCAATTCAGAAGCAGCTTTTCGATGAACTCGACCGAATGCTTTCTCTCGGGGTCATCGAAGAGAGTAACAGCGCATGGAGCTCTCCAGTTGTGTTAGTGCGGAAACCCGGCAAAAATAGACTTTGTCTGGACTCGCGAAAAGTAAACGCAGTCACCAAAAAGGACGCTTACCCGCTTCTTCACATCGAGGGTCTGTTGAGCAGACTTCAGGATACACGATTCATATCGGGTATTGACCTGAAGGACGCTTTTTGGCAGATTCCTCTGAAGAACAAGTCGAGGGAGAAAACAGCCTTCACAGTCCCTGGACGGCCGATATATCAGTTCACGGTTATGCCGTTCGGACTGTGCAATGCCGCCCAGAGAATGTGCAGGCTGATGGACAAGGTCATTCCCTCTCGGCTGAAAGAGAATGTCTTTGTCTACCTTGATGACCTCTTGGTTTGTTCTCCAGATTTTGAGTCACACGCCAGATTGTTGGAAGAGGTAGCTAGATGTTTAAGGGAACGATCAATGTCGAAAAAAGTAAGTTCTGCTATAAGGAGATAAGGTACCTCGGATATAACGTCGGGGATGGATGTCTACGGATGGACAAAAACAAGGTGTCGGCGGTCGAGAATTTCCCGATACCGAAAACTCCCAAGCAACTCTGTCGGTTCCTAGGGATGACAGGTTGGTAC
This sequence comes from Pocota personata, assembly GCA_963082735.1. Lineage (NCBI taxonomy): Eukaryota > Metazoa > Arthropoda > Insecta > Diptera > Syrphidae > Pocota > Pocota personata. Next base: position 39,810,751 of record OY720429.1, on the reverse strand, counting down.
AGACGTTTTATCCCAAATTTTGCTTCTGTATCGGCTCCTATGACCGATTGCCTCAAGTAAGGACAGGCATTTACAATGACCGACGAGGCACTGAGAGCATTCCAACAGCTCAAAATGTCCTTGGTGACAGCGCCGATACTGACAAATCCGGACTTCACCAAACATTTTTACATACAATGCGATGCTTCGACGTCTGGTGTGGGGAGTGTGTTGTTTCAAATAGACGCAGAGAAAAACGAACGACCAATAGCAGTCATGTCCCAGAAGCTTAACTCCGCTCAGCGAAATTATAGTGTGAAAGAACTTGAATGCTATGCGGCCGTTCTGTCAGTAAAGAAGTTCAGGGCCTATGTGGAAGGATTACTATTCACTATAATCACTAATCACGCAAGTTTGAAGTGGTTGATGACTCAGAAGGATCTGTCTGGTGGATTGGCCAGATGGAGCCTGAAACTTCAGGGTTTTGACTTCATAATCGAACATAGGAAGGGTGACTAGAACGTAGTCCCTGATATTCTCTCGCGTGTCCATATGGAGGAGCTCACTTCCGATACGGTTATGTTAGAGGTAGACCTTAGTTCGCCATACTTCACTTCGGGGGAGCTTAGTGCAGCAAATCAGCAGAATTTTTTTTAGTTTAATTTTTTTTTTTTAATTTTTTAGTTTAGTTTTTTTTTTTGAAATTTTTGTTTGCCTATTTAGTGTAAGATAAGGTTAGGAATAACACTAAAATCTGCACTTAGCATTAATGATTTCGTTGTTCGAGTGCATACAACTGGAAAGTCAGCAAATACATCTCTTCATGTGCTGCCGGCAGGACAACGAGGGACAGAAACCGTGAGTAATTTTATTGATTTTTTTTTTTTGTTGAATATTTTTTTTTTTGCTTTGAATTGAATGTTAAGAGCAGATTCTTCTGTTATTTAGGTTAGGTTAGATCTAATTACTTTTGATTTAAATAATTGAGAAAATTGTTATTGGTGGACATTCTACATTAAAAGAAGGATCCAAAAATGTACCAGAAGTTCGTTTCCCTTTTGGTAGACTTTTGAAAGTAATATAGTGATGTGCTGGTAGACTTCTTTGTGCAACGATGGTGTGTGGGGGAATGGGAGGACCGTCCTTCCGCTGAACAGGTGCGACAATGACATGACAGGACGACTGCACTGACGAGACAAGGACCATACGTGACGACTTTACGTACTTTACGTGAACAGTAGACAGTAGTGGCTGGGTTGAGGCATTTGGGGCCATCTCCAGTGAGTATTGGCTAAGGAGATGGCGAAGGTTGTGTCTTTTAGGCACAAGGGTGGGTTGGCCATGCCGGTGCTATCAACACCTGGCACATCTCTGGGACGAGACGAACCCACATCCTGGAGAGACTAGGGGATACGGATGCCGTAGTAAAGGGCTAGAATAGGATAGTTATAAGTTAGTTTAGGTATAGATTAGGGCGTATCATAAGTTTTAGAGCAGATTAGGTTTAGATTAGAATAGTTAGATTTAGGTTAGATCTGGCATACCCTTCCTTAGGATATGGGCATAAGCCCTTGAGCTTCTTCTTCTTCTCCTGTCTTCTTTACTATCTTTTTTTAAGTCCGTCCGTGGTCTAATTAGGTTAGCTTCTTCTCTTTTCTATTAGGTTTCTTTTAATACGATATTTTGCGTTTGAGCAGGTGGTGTGAGAGTAATGGGAGACAAGAACCAGCCCCGTCCGAAGAGTTAAGCCGTGAAACCGCCTGCGTGCCACCGTCCCCTTCATCCACACCGAAGATGCCTCCGTGGCCTGCCCCCAGCTCATAACAAGATTTCATAGATAGGGCTTTTTACTACGGAAGAGTATTACAAATAAAAGGTTTTAATTAAGAAGATTTCATATTCAATGTAGTATAGCTATTATAATATTCTACGAAAATACACAGTTACAATCCATCTGGTGGGGCGGGGCATTTGAAACCGAACGGCAAGGATTCTGGTGTAATATTCACAATAATCATTACCGTAAATAGCATTGAGAAAGCAAAATACTTTCCTTTAAAAAAAATGCTCCCTAAAAGTGGGCGTGGCATTATATAATGTATGAGCTAATTTTAGAGAAAGTGAACGTGAATGTGAATATTTCGTTAAGTAGATATCTTTCACTTTCTAGTAAAAATATTTATAAAAGGGCAATTTGATTAAAGTGGACTTATATTGCTTCGGATGCTGAGAAGTTGTTGTCCGTGGTATGGTCAAAGCTGTACTAGCCATTCAAGCACGTGATACATTTAATAATTAAATATTTATAAAGTATGAATTACATATATAATTTTATGTTTTTATACCTTATCCGTAGGGTACATTAATCTATTAACTAAGTTCACGCTGTTTTTTTTTTTTGATGAAAATGCAACTTTATTGTGAAAAAATGGTTACAAATGAATCATTCAAAGTACGAGTATTGCCCATCGCTAGCTACGATTTGTTCCCATCTTTCTGGCAGAGCTCGAATACTGTTACGGTAAAAGTGTTCATCTTTTGAGGCTATACACGAATCAAGCCATTTTTTGATGTCTTCATATGAGCGTAACTGCTCATCAGCCAGACCATATGCCATCGCACGGAACAAGTAATTATCGGATAGCGCAATATCTGGGAAATATGACTTCCCAGTTGAGCGTTTCCAGGTAGGTTTTAACGGATTTGGCAACGTGATGCCGAGCGTTGTCATGCTGTGGAATCACTTTTTCATGCCTCTGCTCGTATTGTGGCCGTTTTTCGCACAGTGCTCGGCTCAGTCGCATCGATACCGTTCCCCAGTTATGGTTTCGTTGGGTGTCGATAGTTCATAATAAATGACACCGACCTGGTCCCACCAAATACACAGCATAATCTTCGCAGCGTAAATATTCGGCCGGGCCGACGACGTAGAAGCATGACCGGGCAGTCCCCATGACCTTATTTTATTTGGGTTGCTGTAATGAATCCATTTTTTATCACCCGTCACGATGCGATGAAGAAAACCCTTCCTTTTTTGCCGTTGGAGCAGTTGTTCACAGGCGAAAAACGACGCTCAACGTCAACGTGGCTTCAAATCATGAGGAACCCAAGTTCCTTGTTTTTGAATCATTCCAAACGCATGCAATCGCTTTGAAATGGCTTGACTCCTAATGCTGGAGCAAGCTGTTCTTGCGTTTGGCACGGATCCCCATCGAGCAATGCCTCCAATTCAGCGTGTTCGAAGGATTTTGGCCTTCCTTCACGCGGACGGTCGTCAACATCGATATCACCATCTTTGAAGCGACGGAACTAATCACGGCACATTGTTTCACTTAGAGCAGCATCTCCGTAAACTTTTTGGAGCTCTCGATGCATTTCAGCCGCCGTTTTCTTCGAATGAAAGAAGAAAATCAACACTTCCCACAAATGACGATTATTTGGCACTAAAACAAAAATGTGTCAAAACAGTTTGTTTACCATATGTCTAAGCTCGGTTCATGACGTTTTGGATATGTCAAAATCGACCAGCACTTCATCTATTGACAAACAGCGAGAACTTAGTTGCGCACCTAATAAGTATTTATTTTTGTTTTAAGTAGTCCCAGGAGTACACATTAATGTAACTCAGCTCCATGGAATGAATGAAATAAATAAATAAATAAATAAATAAATAAATTCTCTAGGACCAGTTCGAAGACCAGTAGGAGAAACAAAATAACAGAGTTTCAATCCAATGCACCAGAAGTCATTTTAAACCCTCGAATATAATTTCTAGTTCCCAAGGCTAAAATTTTGGGCTTAGGGTTCAATTCAAATTTGTTAGTTTGAAATAATACATATTCGATTTTCCAATCATGCAGGGTACTATGAAGTATGAAGAATCTGACAAATTAGAGGTGTGCGTCGACCACATTTACTTCCATCTATTTACTGACTTATTTAAATTTGTCTATACCCACTTAGATCATCATATGAGTACGGTAGACTAATGGCAATTGTTCGGTATTTTTCACACTACGATGTGTTATACTCGTATAGGATTTCATCCTGAGTATATATGCGGGTAGTCATAGTGTAGTGAAAAGTGTATATGCTTTGAGTCCGAGAGGGAATCAAAAACCACAGCCACCCGATTTTAATAGAAAAACGATTAAAATCTAAGTTTCTCCAACCACTACACCAAAAAGGGATTTCTGCCTGGTAGCACAATGGACCGAAAATCTAGTCTGAGTGCTTTGGGATTTGGAAATTTCCTTTTTAATGATAACAAAAAAAAGATGAATGAGCTTGTGGATGAGGTCAACAGTTTTGCAGTTACAATGGATTCATACCTTGTAACACAGTCAAAGGACTGAGCTCCCTTCAAAGTATTTTTAAATAACAATTGCCGGACAGCCGATTTTAAATTGAATGGAATTTGAAAAGTAATTTACATGTATGTCTTTTTATCTAATGATACTCTGTGCAATGGGGGTGCAAACTGAAGATATTATTAAATCACATTGTCTTCCATTTAGCGAACGGCTTTATCGGTCAAGTCGTCTATTTATCGGCATTGAACTTTTTTTCTTATCTTCTTTCAGCAGTCACCGGGTATTCACACATTTACTTATTGCTAATCGCTATTAGGATCATTCCTTCTTCGGCAAAAGTTTGGAACTAAACATTTCCACAATAAAGATTAGGAGCAATCTGTATTCATTTATTTATTTCGTAAAATACATTTTCATTTATTTTGAGCCAAATATACTTTAAGAGGAGTCAGGTGCCTCCCCGAGACAGCTATAGCAACGTCGTCTGCATAAGCGATTACCGTGTAGCCCTCCCCTTCCAAGATAACATAGACAAGATAACAAGATTTAAAACTGATCTTGTTATGTTGTCTATGTTAGCTGTCTCTGGGAGGCACCTGACTACTCTAAGGGAGTAAACTCTCCAAATATGCTGATAAGTGTGGACTGGGGGTAAACCCTCAAAACACTGAATTGACTCTCTTCACCAGGAAATATAAAATTCCTTACTTATACCTTCCTAAACAGAATGGTATCAGCGTCCTTTTTAAAGACTTGGGTTTTATTTTGGATAGGAAACTTAGCTGGAAGCTCAACATCCAGGAACGCGTTAAGAAGGCTTCCTTAGCTTTATACTCGTGCAAGAAGGACATTTGTAAGATGTGGGAAAAGCAACCTCGCATAACATACGAGTACTTACTCTATGTATCCGTTATCAGCCCCATACTTATGTACGGTGTGATCGTTTGGTGGTCAGCTCTCTCCAAAGCTCTACACCTCAACCACCTAGTGAAAATACAGAAATCAGCTTGTTATTGCATTAGTGGTGTTCTTAAAACCACTCCCACAGATCCACTAGACATTTTGCTCCATTTGATACCACTAGACCTCTTTGGCAAGCAAATGGCAGAGAGCGCAGCCATTCGCCTGAATGCCACCTCACAGTAGTCCAGTATATCCACAGGCCACTCCACAATTCTTCAGAATCTAGAATTCATCCCAGAAAACACCAACTACAGCCTCCCCAGGTTCTCTTTCAATAAAAACTTGCGGCCCATTTAGACTAAACTAGGAGTGAGACGTGACCCCGGGCAAAGAATCATTACACTTCTACACGGATGGTTCGAAGACAGTCGATGGGGTGGGTGACAGGGTTTTCTCTTACCGGCTAAATGTTAGCATCTTCTTCCGTCTCCAAGATCATTGTTTTCCAGGCGGAGATAATGCCGATAAAAGAAGCTCTATCTTGGCTAAAATGAAATGTAATATCTGCTAAGGATATTAGCTTCTTCAATGACAGTAAAGCCGCTATAAAACCTCTGAAATCGATCTCTTATATCATACATCTCTTATATGATACATCAGAGGTCGCTCTAGATTGCCGCATATCTCTTAACGAGATGGTAGAGCAATTTATATACCAGGGAACTGTAGGGCTGATGATCTTACCAGACAGGGCTCAAATTTGCAGATTCTACCGGAAAAGGAGAATCTCATGAAAGCAATTGTTCAAGCTAAATGCTATCAAGGAGACCAACTTTATTTGGGAGACAGGAATTAAGTATCATGTCTAGACAGATTTGGCCTCAGCTGGATCAGAAACGCTCGAAGAGGTTGGTGTCCCTTAGCAGGAAGCATATCAGCACAACAATTGGTGTCATTACGGGACACTGTCTCATTGGAAGGAACGCCAAAAGACTTGTTCTTTTATCTAACAACTTTTGTAGAAGCTGTACAGACGAGGAGGAGTAGACAACTTCCAATCTCCTATGCACTTGACCGGCTCTCTCTGTCAGAAGAAAGCTTCACTTGAGAGATTACTTCTACGACAGCCTCTGTGAACTGGCTAACACGAATGTTAAGAACCTACATCATTTCATTACAATCTTCAATTAGTTCTAAGGTAAGACGCGACAACTCCCCTGATCCTACAATATCACAATGGACCTACTCTGGTCTAAGTGTGTCTGCTTAGGGCGCAGGCAGCCACTTGAACCTAATCTAACCTATGTTGTCTATTCTTTTAATATGTCGCGGTAATGAATTCCACAAAAAATGAAAACTGACGCTTAGATGTGAGGGATGAATACATTAGACGAATCATCTGACTAGATCTGTGAGAAGAAGCCATTCTTATTTTGTTATAGAGATAGGTTGGTTGATGTGATAACAAAATGTTGGAGAGTAGGGTTAATGTGTGAAGCTGAAGGAGTCTGTCAAACGTCATATTAAACAAGCGTCAAGAAAAATTTGTCACCCGGTCATATCTATGCAGCTCGACAACATACCTCTTTGTAATGTTAAACGCTACCCGAAGTTTACTGAAACTTAATACCACCTAAGTTTCAAACCCATTACACCAATCTTTCTTTCTCTCTCTCTCAATTTTCTACATTTCCCATTTCCCATTTGGCGCGCGCAAATTATAAAAAAAACAACAACTGTAATACAAAGTCCTCTTTAAGTGCTCTGTATCCGACCCCTTTATAGCCACATCCGGAGTGCCTCAAGGTAGCCATTTTGGTCCTCTGATTTTCATTTTGTCTATTATTGACGTTGACTCTATCATCGAAAACTCTTATTTATCTGTGTACGTTGATGACATGAAAATCTTCAGGCACAGTCAATCCCCCGCTGACTTTCGTCCACTTCAAGCTTATTTGAACAAACCTTTCAACCTGGTGCCAAACAAATTTCCTTCAGCTCAATGTCAGCAAATGCCAAGCCATTGCATATACTCATAAGCGTCTTCCACCAGTCCCTGATCCTATCCTATGTGACGAGCATGTCCCTTCCGTCTCTTTATTGCGTGACAGAGAACTAAATTTTCTCTGTCATATTGATAACATTATTAGCAGAGCTATCTCCGCTCTTGGTTTTGTAAAACGTTGGTCTAAGGAATTCTCCAACCTTTATGTCACGAAATCTCTCTTTTTCACTTTTGTTAGACCAATCCTTGAATATGCTAGCCAAGTATGGTCGCCCTATCACGATACGTTTAAAGCATTTGCATCCATTTTGCTCTACGCTTTTGGGTCGACAGATCAACCTATATAACGTACAATCAGTCGACAATCGTAGTGATATTGCGGCTATCCTCTTTCTACATCAGCTATTAGCAGGATACATTGACAACCCTCCCTGCTATAAATTATATCCCTCAACACCAACCCTCGCAATCTGAGATCTGTACCCCTCATCTGTACCAATTATGGCTGTAACGAACCTATGTCTAGAATACTGTGCATGTCCAACAGTGCAAGCTGCTTCAATTTTCAGTGCAGCAAATTTACCCTTCAAAACACCCTTCTTAATGCCACCTCTTTCCCTCTCCTCCTTAATTTTTTAGTTTAGTTTTTAAGTTAGCTTTAAGTTTTGTTTGGCTTAATTTAGGTTAATTTAGCTTGTACTAAGCTTAAACTTAAATTCTATGTTAGGTTACGGTTCATAATCGTACCAAGGTTTTTAGGAGTTTCAATATTTTCTATGGGAACAGAGTTCAGAATAATAGAAGGAGAATATGAAAGGTTCAAAAGTGTAATTGAAACTATTAAACACTGATTTTTTAGGATTCAACAAAATACCATTTGTTTAAGACCAACATACATTGTTGTCAAGGTCCTCATTATCAAAGTCGACATAGTGTTCAATTATAACCAAGTGGATAGATATATCTGAACGTCATCGGCATACATGAAAGAGCAGTATTTAGTGATCGAGGGGAGGTCGTTTCCGTATACCGAAAATAAGAGTGGACCTAAAATTGACCCTTGTGGCACACCAGAAGTCGTTGGAAGATAATCTGACACGGTATTATTTATTTCAATCGTTTGCATTCTATCAGTTAAATAGGAAGAGAGTAACCTAACTGCACAAGGCAAAAGGTTATAATGCCGATGTGATCCACAGTCTCGAACGCCTTGGAAAAATCGGGGAGTATTCAAAATATCACTTTACCTTCATCTTGAGCTTGTCGTAGATCCTCAATGATACCAATTAAGGTAATAATACAACTGTAATTCTTTCGAAAAGCAGACTGTTTGGATATTAGCAGATTCCAACCATGTTGAAAAAGTAGTATTAAAAACATACGTAATCTACGGTAGAAGTTTAGGCAAAATCGTCTTCAAAAATATAAGATTTATCTCACCAAGTCCAACGGCATTCGATTTGATTGATAGTCAGCTTCCTATTGTACAACATCAGCATTTTTTTTTTTGTCGGGGCGGGTACACCCTACTGGAGTACTCAGACTCAAAAACAGGTCCATTGTACAACCAGGCAGAGAACCCCATTTTAATGTGTTTTTTTCGTCTTTTATAAAAAGACGAGTAGACGCTTCAGTGATGAAGAGCTCAGGTCATCAGCATTCACCACATCAGCACCGAAAATCTGCCACCTGATCCGAGCAAAGGCAGGACAATCACATAGGAAGTGTTCCGCAGTCGCTAGGCACGATCCGACAGACAGAACGGCGACATCATCTGCGTATGCTTGAGCCTAGACGTTAGAACTATTGAGTGTGTTCAACATGGAGTCAACCAGCATGCACCAATGCAGTGGAGGCAGAACACCGCCTTGTGGGCAGCCCCTATTTACACCTGCCATGACACGCCGGCCATAATCTGCATCTACAGTTCTGTTCACCAGCATTGCTTTTATCCACAACACTAGTGATTCTTCTACGCCGTGACTTCTGGCGGAGGTACACATGCTGTCAAAAGTCGCATTGTCAAAGGCACCCTCAATGTCTACGAAAACGCCTATCGCGTATTCTTTCCTGTCAAGCGCACATTCTATTCTGCTGACCAGATTTTGAAGAGCAGTCTCGCAGGATTTTCCACGTTGATAGGCATGTTGCATCTCTGACAAAGGATGTACCCTCAAAGCAACTTAGCGCATATTTAGCTCAACCAGTCTTTCCATGCTTTTCAGCAGGAAGGACGTCAGACTAATAGGTCTGAAGCTCTTGGCGAGGGAGTAGTCATCTCTGCCGATTTTCGGTATGAAAGCTACTCTAACTGTTCCCCATGGGGTTGGTATATATGCCAGTGCCAAGCCAGCAGTGAAAATTCTCTTCAGAGTTGGCAGCAACTGACTAATACCTTGTTTCAGCATAGCTGGGTATATTCCGTCAGTGTCAGGTGTCTTGAAGCTGTCAAAAGATGCAACAGCATATTTGATAGCTTCATCCGTAGCCACGCCCGATGCAATATACCAGCTGCGCCGAGTTGTTCGGGTCAGCCCGCTAACAGCTTCACTAATTGAAACCGGTTGCGAACCGATGGTGACCTGATTTCCTGGGAATTGAGTCTCCAGCAGAAGACTGAAAGCATCCGCTTTCGACTCAGTGAAAGTACCATCAGGTTTCCTGAGTGATTCCGGCTTGATTGGACCATTGTTCGCACTACTTGGTATCGAAGCGGAACTGAATCCTACCAAGATGCAAATATGGTCGCATTTCGTACCTAGACTTAATGGCCTCGGCAGAACCCTACAGCATAGTCCACTGTTCTAAAACCAAAGCTGGACTCATGTGTCGTTTCCAGTTACAAATAACTCACATTAAGATACGAGTATATACTCTGTTTTATCAGCGATTAATGCCGCGCTAGCTTATATTTACATATATCTGCGCATTCATTTCCTCGGCCATTGAATGAACCATCTGGTAGACTGTGTGGAAGAATTCTCTACAAAAATCCTTATGTAGAATATTCAGAAATGCTTCCAAATATCAAACGTTTATTTCGACAAAGAACTCTAGGAAAGGGATTTATAGAAATATTATATCCCTAGTCCAATAGATTTTATTTTCAGTTATTACCATCCGTAATATCCGCCTACCAGTAGAGCTCGAAAAATCCTGAATGTTTGAATTCCCCAAAAGGCTGTTCAGCTATGAATCGACTTCCGGTTATTTGAACATCAATTCTCATTCGCATACAAAGTATATTGGCGAAATTTACACTGCCTATAGCATCTGTTATATATTTTGATGTTAGTCCACCATTTAGCCCGCAGTAACTACGATTTGAATTCTCCTTCCATTGCCCGTCTTTTTGCGGCGACAACATCACCGTTCCGTTCTAGTTATTTTTAGCAAAACCCATCCAGTTTAACGCAATCCAACAGCTTTCACATTGAGAAAGGTTAGTTTCTAACCCACTTAAGAGTTACGAATAGGTTAATGTGGCAATCTCACCTCGCGCACAGGATGTTGGTGGTGTGGCAGTTGTGACTTGAAAATTTATAGCTACACCACATAATGTCATTGATACCCATCGAACCATATGGTACGAGTACAAACAGAAACGTAAAAAGTACCTTTTCCTATTTGCTTTTCTACGTGCCTCGCCTGCCATCCTTCTAAGGATATTGCACTCGCAAAATCATACAACAACCCAGTCGTGTGGTGGAAATACCAAAGCTTGTTACAAATTTAAACTTTGATTACTAGTAAGTGTAGCTGGGCTTCTTTAACATCTAGGAGCTTGCTATACAACTACCATCAATATCTATTTCGACTGTTCACTCCTAAGGGGAAGTACATGCGCAGAACGACGACAAGGACCACCCGACTTCTGCTGAATGAAAGGATATTTTATGCTTGCAGCTTTCACCACTAGCTTCAGAATCTTCGATGGACCACCCCAAAACTGCGTAACCTCTCGTCTTTAGTCGTTCGTTAGCATCATAACAGTTATCGCTAACTGACTCATTTAGTACGAAATTACGTGAGTGAAAGTCCTTCGCATTTAATGTGAGTGCTTTGTCTTTGGATATTTACGTACGCTAACCCCCATTGCCGCCTGTGGATATCAAACGTAGGTCTGGTGGAACATCAACACACCCTCTGCCACACACAAATATGTTAAAATATTAATTTTTTTAATTAGTCCTTGCATGTGAGTCCCTACTATAATTGTGTCACTGTGCGTAGTACCTTCAAAGGTGAAGCACTATTCTTTGTGAATACGAGTGCGATTTTTCCAGTGTGTCCCACTTCGTGCAAGTGACGACGGTACGAAGGATCTTATAATTTTGTCATTCAAATTGCTCATTGGGTGCGACAGTGTAACCTGACAAAATAGCTCGTTCTGTGTTTTGGTTTGTGGCGCGCGTGTTTGCCTACTCTGTGTGCGGTTTAAGGAGCAATTCGTGAGTAATTTGCAGTTAAAGTGGCCTAAATTGCGTCTGTGAGTCTGGTCCTTTGGTGTTTTGGACTTTTTATGGTCAAATGAAAGTAAGTTCAACGGGAAGTCGTGTACAAAATTGTTATGTTCTTGTGGCCTGTTTAGAAAATTTGCATTCGGAAAGTTTTTTTTTTTTTCCCCGTTAGCAGTAATAGTGTGGAAGGGGCAAGTGCCAGAGGAAGTCAAAGCAATCAAAAGTGACCAGAGAGTTTGAGGAAGCGAGCGCTTATTTGTTCCTTCCTTTTAAAGTGTTCCTTGGGGATAATGTTTATTTGTTTTGAGGCATTTTTTCCCTCTTAGTGTGATTTCAAAGGAGGGGGATTCAAATTTAATTAAGAAATTTGTTTTAAAGAAAAAAAAAAAGTGTGGTATTTTCGGCGAGAAAAATCAACTCACACAAAAGGGGGTGGTTGCTTCTGTGAAAATGAAAATAAAGTGGATAAGTAAGTGAGAAAAATGGGCAATGTGAGCTCTCGGTAATAAGTCAACGACTTAGGGAGATAATTAATATTGAAGAGTATTGAATAAAAAAAAAGAAAATATTTTAAAAGAAATTATCTACTTTAAAGTGAATAAATTAAATTAAAAAGAAAAGTGGAAGTGGAAGTGTGTAAAGTGTGTAAAGTGTGTAAAGTTTGTAAAGTGTATAGTGTTGTCAGAATAAGTGATTAAAAATGTATGTAATTCGGTATTGATACTGGCCGAAATCTAAGTGAATTCAGTTTTTTTTTTATTTCAACAAATATATAAAATACATGAATATCACTAAAGTTCAAGTTAAGTGTATTGCTATTCGCATTTCCTTTTAAAAAGAAGTAAATGAAAGAATATAACTAAAAATCAAAAGTAAAACTGTGTACACACAAAATTTATAAAAAAAAAGAAAGAAAAAGCTAATTAAACAAACAAATTGAGTTACCTACAGTGAAGAAATAAAAATATAAAAAAAAAAAAAAAAAAATAAAATAAAACAAATTTGAAAAAGTGAAGGCTCGTTCTTTAATTTATATTCATAATCTGTGTGAAGCAAAAGTCGGTTACTGAATTTGGTACATCTAATCACCAGTGAAGTAAACAGAAAGGATTAACTTATTATCTTAATGAGATACACAACCGGATGGATAACAACATTGTGTAGTAACAAGGTGGAAACAATTGGTTTAATGACAATGATTTTGAATTATAAGTTAATCTTAATTGTTAAAGGGGTTCTAAGGTTATTAGGTCTTTTACCTCACACAAATACAATAATATTAAAAATAATGACATATAGTAATTAAAAGTTTCTTTATCAGATACCGGCGAAAAAGTTTAGTAGCTCTTTGGATTTGGCTATGGTGCTGATATTTTTCCAGGGGTAATACCTGTTTTAGGCCAGAAAATTCATAAGTCATAAATTTGTTTGAAACGGTCTGCTAGTAATAATAATACTTTCAATGTGTTAAGTTAAATGATGTTGTCTAAGACATCCCTTTACTTTTTACTTCCTTTTGGAAAAAGGAGTATGTACACAAAAGGGCTAACATTTATTTTCGAATCAGACATATGTACATATTTTCGCAAAAGAAAAATTTGTTTCTTTATATCAGACAGTAGTCTGTCTGGCACTGCCACAGCGCCATAACTTTCCAAAAGTTTAATGTAAAAAGTTGAAATTTGATTCCGAATTTTGTTCGGAAATTAATGAAATTTGATAAAATTTCAAAATATTGAGGTTAAAGGTAGATAGGAGTGGCGGTTCTAAGAACCCAATTAGCACTAGGTGCCGTTTACCACAACTCATGTAAACCTGGGTATTAAAGTGTTGATGAGAAGTCTCTAAATCCAACCTGTGGAATTTAAGAAAGTTATTAGTTCTTTAATATTTTTCCCTGAGATCTCCTCGAGTGAATTGAAAAATGGTTTGCCTAATGCTCGTTGTCTGGCCCTAGCTAGAGCCTGAAAGGCGTATATATAGTGGGCAACTGTCTGCGTGGTCTCCTATCCGCCAGTGTCCCGTGGTGGTCACTGTTATTCTGGCGATGACTTTACGCATTCTGTTTAGGAAGTCGTCTGCCTTTGCCTTGTTCTAGTTTGGCCACATCTTTCTAGATATGACAGAGTTTGTTAGCCTAGCCCATCTGAGGTTGGCTTTTCTAAGGAAGATTGAGGATATTTTTGCCTTGACTGCTCCCAGCGGAAAGTGAACTGGTTCCGCGAGTGAACAGTGAAGGGCTGAGACTTGCCTAGCCAGTCCATCGGCTTGTTCGTTTCCATAAACGTTACTGTGCCCGGGAACCCAAATCAAGGTCATCCTGAATTGACCATCTTGCGAGGCTAGCTCACTTTGGCATTCTTTTACTACTTTGGATGATATAGTAGCCGAGGCAATAGGTTTGATAGCTGCTTGGCTTTCAATAAATATAATCTTGTATGTAGTTTGATCTGGTGGCAGGCTTCACGGATAGCGAGTAATTCCGCTTGAAAAACACTGGCGGTGTCCGGAAGTCTATATGATTTTGAGATGTTCAGGGATTCGGAAAACACCCGCACCCACTCCATAGTCCATCTTTGAACTGTCTGTGTAGATTGTTAGATCGAAATCCTTGCCCACCTGTCCATCTTGCCATTCTTTGAGGGGAATTGTACGTCAAAACGTTTTGTAAAAATCGTTTTAGGGGTAATGTAATCTATTGGAGTCGATACGAGTTCTCTCGGTAGAGAATACAAAATATTACTATGGCCGTAGAGTGTCCAGTATCCAGAATCTCTGAGTCCTATCGCGCTATGTGCTGTAATGTTTGTTATGTGTAGATCTAAAGGTGAGAGATGCAGAAGAACCGTTAGTGCATCCTATGGTGTTGATCGTATTGGGGGTAAAAGTCATTAAAATACAATTTTAGATAAGCACTTTATGGATATTAAATGAAGCCAATAATGTGCTTATTTCAAAAATGAATAGTTTTATTGTTTTCTTCTTTAGCTACTAGGTTTTGAGTGTGGCATTTAATATTTATAAATCTACACGCGTTATCGTTACTCCTTAAACCGAATTCATCCAATATTCATATGGAAGTATCTACATCCCACTTAAAACTAATAAAACAATTTCTATTAAAATCAGTGCATTACTTTTAACTTAAGAGTGCAACAGGCACGATTTATGAACAATTTTGAAACCTCACTCCACAGGTGATCGTACCACTACTATCCGATTTTTATTATTTTTAAATGGGACTGTCTTCGCACCAAACCAAATTTCATTCCAATCCTTTAACTGGTGATTGATTTAGCTGGGTTACAAAGGATCGTTTTTGAAAATTTACTCTACCACCAATATCTTACCACCATTTTGTTATACGTTGTTTTGGCAGAACTATCTGCATACAAGATTAAGACGAGTGTGAGAAGGATCAGAATGACCTACAGACAGGGACGTGACAAAAGTGTTTGTTTGACCTGAAATGGAAAAATCAAAAAAATTTTAAATCTGAGGCAAATAAATTGGTGGGCATTAAGAAATGATCACATAACTTTCTAGTCTCCAAATAAAGCGGAAACAAAAGGTATTTGTGGTTAAGGTGGCTAAGTGGTTAAATGCGCTATCAAGATTTGAGTCCCGAAAAATACCAAAAAGATTTTTAAAAGTCGAACCTCTCGCGAAAGTCTGAGAAACTATCCTCAGTCAAACAAATTTCCTTTGAAAACTGCATATAACTGTAGGTCCCTCCCCTTCGTTTGTCGCACAGCACGAATGGTAGAGAGAAGCGAGGCCTAACTATATGGGCTGTTAGCGCTAAAATATTTTTTTATTTATCTTCTAAGAGCAGCTATTTTTTTGTAGTAAACATTCCTCCGGTGTGCTGCCAGTAATCAAAACAAAAATATTTAAGATCGTGGTGAATGTTTGCGTGGCTGCCAGAATCTCAAAATTTTACATGTATTTAGAACAAATACAACAACCGGCTAGCTACCGGCTTGCTTTTCTCTCCAGCCAAAACCAACTGGCTAGAAATCCTTATACTTCTCACATAGAGGGATGGTCTTCGATGGATTTAGGTGAGCTAAATTTTGGCCACCCCTTAAAAAAATTTTTTAAGAGTAGTAACAAAAAAATAATAATTTTCAGCAAATTTAATTTCAAATAACTAATCTAACTATGCAAATCCGAGTCCTGACGGAGAACAGGACCCAACAGCCACACAAGCATAAAAGAGAAACGAATAAAATCTAAAATGCATGTTGGTACGAGTATGTACAATATTATACGAGAACAATGGAACAAAAGTCGAGACTACTTCCGGGGTTTTGGAATTGTGGAGAAAATTACTCCAAATAAGTAATTAGGTGGGAGTATGTAGTGGCCCAGCTGAAGTATGAATTAAGATATATTTCGTTTCTCAGTGTGAGCTTGCTACTATTAGAATTAAAAACGTTAAATACTCGTACTTATGGATGGTGAGCAGAGCAGAATAGGGCAATAACAATTAGTGTACAAAGTTGGGAAGACGTCTAATTTTAGTCGATCCTCATAGGGAGGTAATTTATAAATATTAACCGAGAGAAACGGCAAGGGACGAAATGTCATTCTCATGTCATCTGCATGAGCCTATATTTCCGATTCATTTATGACTGATTCAATATCGTTCAGTCGAAATTAAGATTATGGGTTTAAGGTCTGATATGGGTTATTCCAAGTGAGCGATGATTAGACGATCTTCTAAGTATGACTTAATCCGCTGCTAAAAATCAAGAGCTTTTAGTTCGAGAAAAGTAATATGGTATCAAAAGCTATCCTGAAAAATTCAAAACATCGGATTCCTTTCCTTTCTCCAGATCATTTAATGTGGTTGAAACAAATTGAATTATGTGAATTGTAGACCAACACTTTAGGAACCCATGTAGCTTAGTAGAAAAAAAATGATTTATAGTGAAAGAACATTGTGTCGTATATACATATAAGAGAGACTAGGAATGTACCTATAGGTATAGTTGGAAATACAACTTATTTTGACCATTTTCTAAAACTTGCATGTGCCATGAAGTTAATTAATATATGTAGGAATATTTAGATATAGATTTTGGGGGTCTACAGTAGGGGAGAGGAGGGCACCTTTGAAAGTATGAACAGCATTATATTGAAATACCGTTTTCTATAAACGTTTTCGGTTTTCGGTCATCTTTTCAGTAGTCGCTTGAAAGTAGCTCGGGTCGATGTTTTAATGCTACATTTCCAACTTTTTTTTTTTTTCTTTGTAAGAGTATAACAATTTTTTGGTGAACTTTTTTATTTGTGAAAAATACTTTTTGAAAGCGAAGGTTCATTTAGAGCCATATAAAGGAAAGTTTTTTTTTATATATAAGTACAAACAAATTATGAAAGCTAAATTGTTTGTGACAAGACACGTTGGGGGAGATTTGAACATGTTTAAAGGTGCCCCTACGGTTTTTCCGTGGCGCAAAATGACTGGCTCTTAAATAATCCTGCAAAAACTATAAGAATACATGATCTTCCGGGTATTGCTAATACCGCTTATATTACTGCATTTACACCTAAAAATATAGTTTCAGGGTTTGCGAAGCCAGGCATTTACCCTTTTTCGCGGACGAAGATTTTGAGTGCGCGCAGGTCAAATAGAGAACTAGAAGTTCCAGTTAAGCCATTTATAAATACCAAAGCACGTGAAGCACCACAAGATGTTGAACCCTTATTATGTTCTGCAAATAATGAAACAGATGTATAGTATTCAAATATAGATCGCGCTACTTTCAAAGAAAATGTTGCATCACCTGAAATCGCTAGGCCTTTCCCAAAAGCTGGTCCAAGACAAAATACAAATCGAGGAAGAAAGAGGGGAAAATCACGGATTTTAACAGAAACACCAGATAAAAATGAACTTGAGACTGCCCACAAGGAACGTCAGAAGCACTTAAAAAAATCAGCAATGCACTCTTCTAACAAGCGTTTAAAGCTAGATCAAAGCACTAAGTGGGGAATCAAATCTAAAAAGCCAAAGGAATCGAGTTCGGACTCAGACGAGAGTTGTTCCTATTCGGTGAATGATGACACTGATCTAGATTTCAACTTTCCTGATGACTCATCCATTGAACAAGTTGATGCAGAGCACGAAGACGAAGCATGTATTGATTTAAGTTACGACCATTTAAATCCAGGCGATTATATATTAGTGGAATGTTCCAATAAAAACAATAATAAGATATTAGGTTTTGTTGGCCAAATAAAAGAGAAAGATGACAACATGTACAAAGTCAGCTTTCTAAAGAAGAAACCAGGTTCCTATAGGTTTTATCCTGACATAGAAATAAAAGCTAAGCTGCCAATTAATCCTCCAGGAACATCGAGGACAGCTGCGGTGATAACTTTTGCTTTTGACTTCTCTATTTCTCTATAATTTCAGTTAGGTTAATGAGGCTACTCCTTGTTTATGTAAAAACTTGTTTGTTTCGTTATATGTTATATTTATATTGTTATAAATAGTGTTATCTGTGAATTATAGTTTGTGTACCTATTTTAAGTTTTTTATTTATGTTATATGTTCTTACCTTATTAGAGTTAAATTTTGTTATCTCTTATTTATAAAATAAAATTAATTTATATGTTTTTAAAGAAACCAAATCGTGTAAAGTCTTATTTTAGGTAAAAATTTTATTATAAAAACTGCCGTTCAAAGGTGCCCCAGCCTAGTTCAAAGCTGCCCCACATGGGGGGCACCTTTGAACATAAGGATCTGATTCATTCAAAAAATAATAATAAATCGAAATCTCCGTAATACGAATAGAATTATGCGTTTAAACTAAAGCTTAATTCCATTTCTAAAATTGAAAATAAGTTAGACATCAATAATTCAAAAACATTTTATGAGACTTGGAAGCAAAAAGTGTTCAAAGGTGCCCCCCTCTCCCCTATAATACGACACTCTTCTCACAGATATATGGCCTGATTTTATTCACAGATGTTGGTACGCCTTCGGAATTTGCTATTGTATAAGGATGTGTTCGTTAAGGGGAGTTTGTAGGGTAAAAAAATAAAAAAAATATTTTTTTTGTTTTCGACTAATTATTAAAATTTATGGATAAAACAATGCAAAAATCGCAACATTTGGACGCAGGGAAGTGCCTAAAAAAAATCTATCAACAAAAGATTGTGAAAGAAATAACGCACAGCTGACATATTTTTGTTGTAAGCAAACTGATTTCCTGAAAAATCTTATTTTTTGAAGCGTTTGCCCCGGTTTCTCGCCAACCGCTTATCAGAATTCATTCATTTCTTTAATTGTTTTGAATAAAGGAATTTGTTGATCGAAGATTATCAAATTTAAATAACCCAGTACCGACTTGTAGGCTATACAGGATAGTTAAATAAGTATCGAATTTTGAACAGCTGTTATAAAAAAAAGTACAGCAATTTTTTTTTTTAGTAGTAGTACTAACAGAGCTTTACAAATAAATAAAAAAAAAATACAGTAGTACGGTTAGCGGTTAAAAAGAAAATGGGTTTCAAAAATGGCCATTTTTGCACACCTAACAGGCTCCCTTTAAGTGAAAGCACGAACCTAGTGCAATGACTTTGATTGGTTGGTGATTAGATTTAGAATTTACATGCTGCATGTATTTAAGTACTAAATAATATAAAATTTACAAAATGTTTAAGAAACCGAATGAAAGAAATTTGAATGAATTTTGAATTGAAAACCTCGTACTCCAACTGATAGGATTTGAAAGTCAGTTTGCAAATATCCAAAATATCGATTCCATAATTTTTTTATAAAACCGACAAATTTTTCTAAACTCGTTTGAAATATTTTACACGAAATCAAAAACGTCTAATACGAACAAATATTAAATATCTGGTTGGTAAGGAATACTTTTAATGAACCATTGGTTAGCTGGTTTAAAAAAAAGCTCGCAATGTGATGGTAGCAATTTTGTATTGAGGAACTGGGGCCGAATCTAGAGAAATAGCAATTGATCCCTAAAATGCCAGTTTTATTTATTTCTTTTTTTTTTGTGAAACTCACAGAATCTCTAGCCTACTGAATGCAAAGGGTTAGGTTAATTTTGTCCTGTTAAATGTAGTAGAAAGTGCAAGATAGATAGCATAGTTCATCCATTGTGAATTTTACCAAAGGATAGAATTGCCATTTATAAAACCCAAAATTCATTCATTTCCCAACCCTGTTCTAAAGCCATGTCACATGGTGGAAATTGGTCCACTTTTACTGGGGATTTGAAAGACGTGAAATAACAAAGTTTTACTATGGGTGATGTGAAAATGCAATATGCGGCGAATATAGAGTTAAAATGATGTTCGTTATTGAAGTGAATTAGATGTTAGTCAGACGTTCACGAGAGCTGGTACCATGAGAAAATTACTTTTTTTTTTCAGGGATTCAAACCTTGAATCTCCCGCTCAATGATCGCGCACTTAACTAGTGAGCCATGGCGCCCACGATCACAAATCAGCCGATCAAAAAATGTCCATATATCGTTGGCACACCTTAGCCACAAAGGTGCTATCTTCGGGGAGGTCAAAAGCAATACTTGTTTATTATTTTTCTAAATATATGTCTGCATATTACTTAGAGTCAGACAAGTGCGAAGTTTAGCATTAACATAAGTTACACAGTGTTCTATGGAAAGGTGTACTATTTTAGTTTATTTTTAGGAAAAAATCGTAATTAGTGTTGAAGTGTATCGATTCTGGGAAAATGAAAATTCACAAATTATCCTTGAGACACCTTTACATCCTGAAAAAGTGACAGTGGTGCGCTACCTGGTCCGGAATAATTATTTGACCGAATATGAATATGGACTTACTGTTTGTTACTGGAGAACGATACTGCCACATGATTGAAACTTTTTTTGATACACAAATTGGATTCCTTGGGTTTGCTCAACATTGAAACCCGACGGGATGTAGCCAACGCAAAAATGCAATTACTCTATCAACTGTTTCCAGACCGAAATATCTCCAGAAAGGGTGATGTTGAGTGGCCCGATGTTCGCCAGATACGTCCGACATTATATTCCATACGTAATTTCCGATCCTTAATAAAACGTGTGTGTGAATAAAATTAATGTGTTTTATGCTTCAATAAATTTATTTTAAAAAAAGTAGTATACCTTCCCGTAAAACTCCCTGTGTAATGTTAGTACTTTTTGGTTAAAGGTAGGAAATAAATTTGCCAAGTGAAGACACAGTGCTCCGAGCTGAATTCTGAATGCAGGGACAATTTTAAAAGATTTTTGAAACTCCAATCGCAAAATCGTATACCCAACTTAATTCAGTTTTTATGTTCTTTTCTTTTTATTTGTAAGAATCACTGCCGTAAAATTCTCACTAACTTAATTTAATCAATGGGTATTCGTTTCGTGGTTTCAGAATTAGGCATGTCAGAAGGACATTTTTAGAAAAGGGTGGCTATTATATTCCCGTTTACATTATCCCAAATGGCTGTGTAATTATTTGTGTTAAAAATCGGGCTATATCTAAATGCATAACATCTCAATAGAAACCTATTATTCGCTCTTTAAAGAACGCTTTACCACCTAAGCAAAAAACCATATTACTCATTAACAATGAAAGAAATGGTATGCTCAGCGCAGCACATGAGAATCAAAAAATCATATGCTTCCTGATTCTCATGAATTTGAATGGGCTGCCACCTACCTGAAAGTACAAGATTATAAGAAAAAGGACCACCTTTATGATTTTCACAATTTAAGTGACCTTGAGCTATCAGATTCTCATGGATTTGAGTAGGTTGTAAAATGTGACTTCTTCATAAATCTCAGATGAAGTGCTTATCCAATTGGTGATTTAAGTCTTACCTATCATCCCGGCGTGTAAATATGTTCTTTTAAGAACTTGAAATTTTTCCATTTAGAGATATTTTCATCCGTTTCAATAAAATTCTGGAGTCCAAAAATAGGCTAAAAGGAATAATCCCGAAAATGATATTTGCTAGATTTTACTTTTCGGGATTTTTAAGATTTTTTTTTTGTGGGATTTTGAAAAGCGGGGGAGCGTGCTTTCCCTTTTGAAACAGCACCGCTATATAGGGTGTTTCTTAAATAGTGAAAACTAATTTAGGATCTGGTAGAACATTGCATTTCGAGCAAACCATAGGTTAGACTTTTGCAAAGATATTACGAAGTTATGCCATTTTATTGGTATATCTTTATATACAGTGGCTAGGTTATGAACAAATAGAAAACTGGTACATATGTGTCTATATAAATAAAATAAAAAAAATTTCCGGTACCTACTTACAATGTAAACGATAAATAGGAAGATGAAGAAGAACCATTACATTCAGAGTTGGTTGTCTGTTCGGCTTTTCGTCTGTCGGTCAGTCTCATATTTATTTTTACATTTTTACATTGATGGCTTTTTGTGACGGAAATCATAAAAACAATTATGTATGTACATACAATTTTGAAACATAAAAATAAGACCATTTGACGATAGACAATATGAAGTAGTTAATCATTATATGTACATCTCCGACGTTCATTTTGTAGAATATATATCCGTAAATGCAGCTGACCCACGTCTTTTCTCAGCATTCAAAGTCTAAGTTTGAGTAGGACTTTCTTTCATGGAAGCTCTAAAGAGAACCCAGGCGTTAGCAATTCTCAAGTCAATGAGATGACTTGTCTCTGATTTATATTTTTATATAATTTACTTATTTCTCCTTTGGGGTAAGCAGCCGAAAGTCTGAAGAAACAGAAAAGTCTTGTCGCCTTACCATGCAATTGAGGAAATTTGAATGCTTTCTACTGTCCTAATCTCAACATATTTCACATTTTTTAGAGTCCTTTTTCTCTGGATGCTTGCACACAGTCGATTGCGTACTATTGTGCCCAAACTAAGGCTACTTTTGAGTGCTAAATACATAATAGATCTACTGTGGTATAGTGATTGTGAAAATAGATCTTGTGACTTTCATTGGCAGGCACTTCCCTTATCTTGCAACGACATTTGCTTAAACTTCTAGATCGGCCCATCTAGCTGCCGAAACTGATTTGTATTTTCTTGCCCTGTGTATAACTAACATTTTTTAACAAAACTTATCGCTTAATACAAATAATTTTTAGCCTACCGTTTTTAATTGGCCACCGCGAAAGTTTTTGCAAACTTGGATTCTTGTGAGGTAATTTTCGATAACTTTTCGGCATATTTCCGGTCGTATTGCGGACATACCTTCACAGATGTTTGTTTTTAAGTATTCCAAAAATTTAGGGATTGTCTGCATAGACACGATCTTTTGCGTAGCCCCACAAAAATAATTCCAACGCGGACAGATTATACGATCGGGGAACTTTTCGTGCAATAGAACCAAATTTACCTGTGTTGTGTGGCACGTAGCCCCATCCTATTTGAACCACATGTCACTCACATCAATGTATTCAATGCACAAGTCTTACGATATCACAAACACTACCGATTTCTTTGAATTTGGTGGTTGTGTTTCGAATTGTTTGCTCAGTTGTGCGATTATGACGGCCATAATCTGTCCTTAAATCGCGATAAACAGATATTAAAGAACTGTTATTTTTGTAGTATAACGCAACAATTTTAATGCATTGAGCGATGGTTAAACGATCCGTATTGTAAAATGGGAAGAAAAGAACTAACTACTTGTCACTATGGATGACAGATGGATTTGACAGATGTCATATGTCAGGGATTTGAAATCCCAACCTCGAAGTGAATAACCCTTTATCTTAACATAATTCCTTACATATTATACTATGTATTATACTATATACAACTAAATAAAAACAACCAAAAACACAAAACTATTTATCATAGTCCTATACTTTCTTAAATAATATTTACAATCATTTAAAGAGAAATAATACAACTAAAACGAGCCTACACTAAATTAAGTAAAAACATTGACAGTGCACCGAAATTCATACATATACAGTATCAGGCCGTGTCATGTCTGATGTGGTGACAAGCTACACACTCCAGTCGAGCCAAGAGTATTTGATTGAATTGACTTGAATTTAATAACCTTTTTTCCGAGATAGCCTCCAGATAGCTCACTTGAATTCAACCTTGGTGCCACTTAGCATGATGGAACACAGGCACGTCCTGCCTATCCTAAATGCTTCAGGTACCACAATTTCAACTATCTCTTGAAAAAAAGCGGATTAAAATAAAGCGCTGAACTAGACACCAAATTATTCTCTACAACGTCTGTCGATCGTACAAAATGATTCCTAAATGCATCATCAAATTATCTACGCGCAAAGTTCACGCGTCGTAAATATTTTTGTTTCAAATAAAAAAATTGTATTAACTGACGAAAAATAAAAGCAAAAATTATTAAAACTGTTATGTTTGATATTTCTTTTTTTATTATTTAAAAGGTTAGTTCTTAACGTAATCATAAAAATAAACAAAAATAACAAAACAATTAAAAGTATTCGACATTAAAAATAAATTTTAAAAATTTGTATTTAAAATTACTTTAAAAATGAATAAAGGAAATCTATAAATACTAGATAGATATGCAGTCCTACATGTATAGTAACTTGCATTTTATGCAATAAAATGGGTCGAAAAGGTAAAGAAACAACCGTGGAAAAAAGAAAAAATTATTTTAAATGAGTGGTGAGAGTGGTAAATCACCTTTTGGAGGTGACACAAAAGAAGAGGCTGGATTTTGCAAAGGAATTCTTAAACAAACCAACCCAATCCTTCCGGAATAATATTTTGTTCTCTGATGAGAGTAAGTCTTGTACTTACCTATCAGATGGACGTGCTTTAGTGTGGAGAAAGGTATGCACATTGTTGCAGCAAAAAAAAATGCAAACAACTTTGAAACATAGGGGTGGTACCATTATGATGTGAGGATGTGTGGTTGCTTCAGGTGTGGGGAAACTTATGCTTATTGATGAAATAATTAAAAAAGAACTTTACCTTAAAATATTGAAGAACAATTTGCGTTAAAGGGCTGAAAATTCGAATTTGATCCAAAGCACACTGCCGAAATAGTTCGTTTATGGATATTCTATAACACCCCTTACACATTGAATACACCACCCCAATCACCAGATCTCAATCCCATAGAATACCAGTGGGATGTGGTAGATAAACGGGTATGAGAACATCATACAACATCGAAAAGACAGCTCAAGGAGTTGCTACAGGCGGAGTGGACGAATATAGGCACCGATGTTACTAAGAACTTAGTGCACTCCATGCGAAGTAGACTGCAAATAGTTTGAAAACAAAAAGGCAATCAAACAAATTATTAACGAATACTTTTGTCCATGTGGAATTTGAATTATTTTGTCATTTTTGTTTACTTACAAAAAACAGTTTTATGTTTACGTTAATAACTAGTAATTTTAAATAATAAAACAAGAAATATCAATCATAACGGTTTTAATAATTTGTTTTTATTCAGATAATACCATTTTACGAATGGTATCAGTGGGTCCATCAGTGGGTATGTACGTGCATACTTAAACTTAAGGTAGATTAAGCTAATTAATCGAATACACATTGTATTAGTGAACACATCCCATATTGGGATTTACTTGAAAGAAAATCGTTGACAATAAAACGCGCTCCTCAAATTCTACCATAAAACTACGAAACAATTCATATATTGGTTTTGCCAATGAGTCGGTTAAAATCCCCACGTACGAGTAGTAGGCGCAAATACATATTGTTTTCGTGAATATTTTCGAACTCGAAATTTTAATCAGTTCTGGTTTGTATGTCAGCAAATTCTCTCTGATTTTCTGTCTGTACTTATGACTGCAGCCTAGATGGATGGATTTACTTAAACTTCATAATCTACGGTGTATGAGTTCACAATTCGCAGCAAAATTTAAATTTAACATCAAAATGAACCATTATACGAGGGGTGTTTCCAAAGTTCTAGGAATTAATTTATAAAAGCTTTATTTTACTCATTTTCGATATTACATTCTAGTTTTGTAATATAATTACCATTCAACTGAATACATTTTTTCCAGCGGTGTACAAGCTTCTTTAACCCATCTTCAAAGAATGTTTGGGAAGTGTCTTTTATCTACTGGTTAATGCTGGCTTCCATCGCATTTAAGTTTTCAAAACTAACGGTTTCTTCAATTCTGGAAATAGGTAATAGTCACTCGGCGCTTGAACAGGGTGGATGTGGCAACAATTCCCACCCCAAATCTATCAGAACAGCCTTTGTTTTGCGAGCAGTGTGGGGTCTTACATTGTCTTGTTGCAGCAATGGTCGCGTGTGCAGCTTTCCCGGCCGTTTTTTAATCAAAGCTTGTCGTAATGGACCTTTTAAAAAATTGGAATAATATTCTGCATTTATTGTTGCACCTTTTGTCAGGTTGTCTATCAATATTATGCGTTCACTATCCCAAGAAACCGTTATTATAAACTTACCGATCGACGGAACTGCACGTGCCTTAACTGGTGGCCCTTTTACGGGCTTTCGCCACTCTTTCGATTGATTTTTTGTTTCCGGATTAAAGAAAGGAACCCAGGTTTCATCCGTTGTTATTAACCGATGCCAAAAAGGGTCCCCATAAACGGCCAATAACTCCTGTAGGTGACGGCA
Organism: Pocota personata; assembly: GCA_963082735.1. Classification (NCBI taxonomy): domain Eukaryota; kingdom Metazoa; phylum Arthropoda; class Insecta; order Diptera; family Syrphidae; genus Pocota; species Pocota personata. Next base: position 39,784,477 of record OY720429.1, on the reverse strand, counting down.
AGTTTCGACTCGGTTCAGTTTTTGTTCTGGGCCCAACCATCGACAGGTTTTCCACAGAAGCAATATTTGTTTCATTTGACAGAGTTGCTTGAGCGTCCGCTAGGGGGATGGTCTTCGAGCGATGTCCTTCTAGCCTTAAAGCGATCAACCCAACGGTAAACTGTACTTTTCGATTCTGCGGAATCACGAAATACTCCTTGCAAACGCATTGCAATATCGGATTATTTTACTCCCTCTTTCCATAAGTAAACAAAATAGAGCTCTTTGCGATTTTACGGCATCTCCCATAATTCAGCTTTAGTGTGGTGAAAAAACACCCGTACGCTTTGACGTACGCTTTAACTACAAAAACAAAATATGTGGATAAACAAACATGTAAGACCATATTCAAGTGCTGTTCAGTTTTTTCTGGAGCGATTTGTTTAAATGAGACAGGGATTCCCAGAACTTTGGAAACGCCCCTCGTATTAATGGCTTCGGACATGACTCAAACGATTTTATTGCAAATGGACCTCTGGCATACGCAAGCCTCTGGCATACATGATACACTAAATTTTTTCTGGTTTTTAACGTATTTATAAAAACATTTTAACAATTTCGTTTAGATTCGCTAAATATGAGTGAATAAAAGAACACCCTATTACATTCAGAGATGCAATTACATTCTATCCAGTCATGCACTATATTCTTTTCGTCTAAGGGGAAGCCCAGGAGGAACTCTCTCCTCCCAATATCTGAACGCAGTTGCATCGCAATCGCTTTATTGTGTATAGTCTGATACGATGTAGAGGCATGTGCGGAGCACGTCAGTACAGAGTTCTTTTCAAAATACCTAGACACATTTCGTCTCTTACAGGTCCACTGGTGATTTTATGGCATATCTCATTGAGAGATGTTGCCAACAATTGTCTATTATATAGGTATAGTTATATCATATCAGCTATAGCTATATCATATCATCATTTGTAGCACAAACTCCGGGAACTCATATCTGAAAAATTTCCCCACTAAGCCGACCATCCAAACTGAATCAAACGCAATTTCTGTGTCCACCAGGTAATCGCGAGTGCATTGCTTTCCAACTTACATCAGAAGCTAATTTTGTCATAGTATGTACTGTCGAGTGATATTTTCTGAACCTAAACTGATTTTCCGAAACCAGTTGTTTTAGCTTACAAATGTTCAAAATTGCTTTGTTGATCAATATTTTTAAAAAATTTGTTCCGACATTGGAAAGAAGATTGATCAGCCTATAGTTTGTATATCTTTAGCTTTGAACATGTGAGCCGTGGCGCTCATTATTGCTACGCGGATCCCATATGCCTTATTGAAAGTGTTAATCTGTGTATCAAAAAAAATATTTTGATTTCAAAACATCATCCCATGTTAAATCTTACATATTGTTTCTGTTGATGTTTTGAATGAGATTATGTTACAATATCATAATATACAGGGTGTATCTTGGGACTTTCGGCAGAGAAAGAAGTCGGGGACTGTTAAATCTGGCGAGCGCGATATCCCAAAATTTCGACATGACCCTGCTTGGAAATGCCTGCTTCACAATTTCCAATGTTAATCTGGCTGTATGGCATGTGGCACCGTCGTGTTGAAACCACAAGTTTTGGACAAGAATCCGAACAGCTTCAGGCAAAAACAATTTTTGTAGCATCGCACGATATCGATCGCCAGTACCTAAATGTAACAGTTTCGCCATCGTCATTTTTGAAAAAAATGGTCTAATTATCTCACCAGCCGAAATAGCACACCAAACAGTCACTCTACGAGGATGAAAAGGTCGTTCATGAATTGCTGGTGGGTTTTCCGCTCTCCATATCCGGTTATTCTGTTTGTTTATAACTCCACTCAAGTTGAAATGCGCCTCGTCACTCATATTCAATTTTAAAAAATTCAGCGTCATCTCAATTCAATTGGTAAAGTTTTACACTCCAGTCCCGTCTTCCCTGGTGGTCATTTTCTTGAAGTTCTTGAGTCACTTGGATTTTGTACGGAAAGACGAATCCCAATTTCTTGAGCACGACAACGAATCGAAGTTTCAGGACTCTCACTCACATTGTCGACCTGGTCCAGCCTTCGGTAAATCACTTACTGTGTAGAGGTTCTCCAATTTGTGGACCAAAAAAAACACATAATTTACAATAGTTGCAATAATTGGTGAACCATTTTGATAAAATGTTTTAATCACTGAATGACATTGACAGCTGATCACTACTGCCAACTTTCACATAATAAAATCATCTCTGTGAGAAATGGCGGCAATTAAAAAAAATCACCCTGTATATAATGTGATATAAGACAAGTCGGTTTTCTTGCTTAAATCTAACTCCTTAATAAATGTAGTTCGGCAATATTTGTATTTATAGATTACAGCACTTTGGTTTCGGTATTTTAGGCTTTCAGGGTTTTGAGTTTTCACATTTAGGGCACTGACCGTTATAAATTTAAAAGCTTTGTTTCTTATCTGTGAAAAATCGCCACTTTTGTGTTGCCAATATTAAAGTTAATCCCGAGTATCTCAGTGTATGCTACACCACCCATGTGTAAGCTCAATGTCATGGTTAGCGTACATAATATTTTCAGGCAATTTATTGGCGCAAATAGAAAAAGGGATCGATAATGTTTATCAAAAGAATCATGAACAACGATTCAAAGGATAGGGGAGAGTCAATCCTTTTGAAGAGAACTGCAATGATGAGGATTTGGTGACTATTTATTGCCTGTTTAAAAGTAAAATAATGCTTAAGAAAGTAGATACTTTCAAAGAAATAGGATTTCATTTTTATTCCTTATGGTGCATGTTATTAGATGCTTGTAATTTATTTATATAAAAAAGTGTCATATCACACTCGTGATTTATGTTTGAGGAAGCCGTTGGGATATTAGCACCCCAGGAACCCAATCCCACACTCCTAAGCGTTACATGCAGCACCAGTAAAGATCCCCTGGTGATGATTATATTTTTATTACACGGAAGATACTGCGGTAGAAATCAATACACACAGTTGTGGTACTTTCTAACCCCTTCTTTTTGACTTTAGAACTCTAATGCCTACACCTTTTGCATCGTGCAAAATCCTAGACCGTGGGTAAGGGATTTTCTTCTTCTCCATTGAATATAAATACATAATATATCTAATATTAAGCCTAGAGTGACATTGGAATCATACTTTATTAGAACTTTGTGATAACGTATCACAAGGTTAAATCCAAATGCGAATTATCTCTCCGTATATTTATGCAAATGACAAAAAAAATCTCGGGTACCAGAAATTTAAATTGGAGTTCACATTTTTAAATTACATGTACACGCATAGGTATCTCAATTTCATGCTTGTGTTCATGTAATCACAATCCCGCCGTTTATATTAAATAATTATTATCAATTCGAGCACCAACAATTTTAACTTCACTCTTTACAAAGTACTAAGTTGAATAACAACAATAATATAACAAAAAATATTCTATAGAATATTAAATTGAGTTCTGATTTTTTAAATTGACTCTTGAAATATTTAAACATAATTTACATACTTTATTATAGGCCGCGGTCACTCTTTCAACGACACATAATTTCAATTCATTGAATAAATTATATAGGAAAATTTACATTTTAATTAATAAAAAAATAAAAGCGAAAGTGCATGGAAATCCCATGCGATATCCATTGGCTTTGTGAAATGTAACAATTGTTTTTTTTTTTTTACTTTATGTCCATCAAAAAAGTCAGAGTAAATTAAAGATACAAAAAACACTTTTATTTACACTGTAATATGCGAGCTACGGCTCCAGTAGATAAAACGTTATTCTGTGAGATTATTTCTTTATTTTCTAGTCTATAGAACAATTCAAGTTCACACTATACTATTCTTCGCAAATTCTTTCCTTGCAAGGTCTCTTTCTTCTCAAATCACTTTATCTCATTTCAATTACTTAATTCACAAATCCAAACTAATTACTTCTTCTTGTTAACTCTTAATTTTCAATTTATCACAAAATTACAACTTCGCCCATTATCACTTTTCCAATCTCTTCGTGCGGTTCGAAAACCAACTGCCTTGCCTCGATCGCCATCTGTCCTTATATAGTCGCATTTCTGATAGCCAGAAACTTCTAGCAAATTCTTCGACCGCTGGAACAAGAAAATTCTGATGTAATAATTCCAAGATGACAGCTACAGCCAATAATCTCTTGCGGTTATAATTCTCTTAGACATAATCAGTACACGAACCTCGAATGAAAAGATACTTCGGAATGTGTTGCATACTTTTGGAGCGTAGTTATTATGCTACATTATGTTACAATACCTACGAGTATAAGGGCAAGTATTGGTTTCGTGAACAAATTTGACTTCGAGATTTTGATCAATCTTGGTATCTCCACTTTTTGTAGAATTGCAGATCTGAAAACAGTGGGTCTGGCAATTCTGCCTGTGTGTATGCAAAACTACAGCCTAAACGGATGGACAGATTTTCTTCGAAGTTTATATCTGGAGTAGATGAGTTCAAAAATCGAGGCAAAGTCTATATTTTCATTCTAACCATCTAACCGCTTTCGTAAAAAAAAAATATTTTCTCGAAAACGGCGCTTAAGATTTTGTTCAAATTTAATATTTGATTTACAGTGGAGTTATTTCAACCGGTGGTGGTGTACCAGGTTTTTGCCAATTTATTGCTATTGCTATTTTCTTTATAGTTTTATTAGAATGGTCTTTAAATGTTGGCTTGGTTTCTAAATATATACCTATGATAGATATCTAACAGAGAGCTCCCAATTCATATTACTTCCATTCAGCTAGAGCGGTTTTTTAGGAAGAATGCAAAAATTTATTTTTTTCGAGTGAAAAAAGTAGCTTGCATTTTCCCTTCATTCAGTTTGATTTTCTATTTGTGATAATATTTTACTAATATTTTGGAGATTCCTTTTAATATTAAGAGTAAATTCATGAGATGAAAACTTTGCGGTGTCATCTACAAAAATAGCTGCATTATGGTGTGGTAACTTTGGAATATGAAATGTAAAAATGTTATACAGTAATGAGGCAAGAACTGAGCCTTGTGGAACACCCGATCAAGTCAGAAACACTACCATTAACATGCACTTTGAAGCGACGACTAGAAGCTTTGGACTACTTTACAGTTATATGGAGAAAAATCTAAGCTATCATTTTGTACATTAAGCCTCCATGTCAAACAGAATTAAATGCCTTTTCAATATCTAGTAAGACCATGCCTGTAGACTTCTCTTGAGACCGATTTCTTTTATCATAGTCGTATATTATCAGTATCTGATGGGATGGACTGTGATGACCCCTAAAACCAAACTGTTCATTTGGGTAAATTTTATGAACTTTAACGAAGTTTAAATCTTATTTAGTACATAATTTTTCGTAAGCCTTACTTAAGTCGCTAAGTAGACTGATATGGTATGTATTTTTTCAACCTTTTTGGTATGCCATAAACTTGTAGATGTCAAATATTGTGCAATTACTGTTTTCGAATAAAATCGATTGAGTCACAGTCGAGAAATAGCAAATTTAAAAAAAAAAAAACTAATAGATAAAGTACCATTATACGCACATCTTGGCAAAACCTGGTACGCCATCTGTTGTCATATAAGTATCTACTGTAACTCAAAATCATTATAGCAGTTTTCGAGAAAATCGATTCTCGACCATTAGTAAAGTACCATCAATTATGAGGTTAAAATGAAAATTCTGATATAAACTTGAATTGTGAACCCATAGACTCCATAGGCGTCCAGGTTGCAGTCCAGCGCACATACACTGGGAATTTATTAGCCGGAAATATTTACTATCTGTGAGTAAGTACATATTTTCTAAAAGGAAAGCCATCAAATTAAGGAAGTGATTAAGAAAATCTATCGGAATCTTCAAAATTCTTATAAAAAAAGATTGCAAATAGTTGCATTACTTGACTGAGGCCATTATGAATATTGCTTTGCAAGAGTTTGTATCGTGGATTTTTTTAAACGAAAGTTTAAAATATTTATGAAAGGGCTATAAACTATATATTTTTTTAATTTTTAATATATTTCTGGAAACACGTTGACAGCGACAGAAAAAGAATAATAGATGCTTGCAAGGAACTTAGACTCTCAGGTCATTGTAAACATTTATCTTGCAGATCCCGAAAAATATGAGAAAAAACGAAAAGAACGCACAGCCGAAGCAACAACATCCATAGAAAAGCGGTTATTTCTGCTTGCCTCAAAGCTTCCTCAATCAGCGCCTAAAATTAGGTCAAAAAGTGGGCTATTAGACAGCGTTACGTCAGTCGGAAGGATTAAAACTAGTGATAACATTCAGCATAAAAAATTTAAAAAGAATCCAGTTCTAAGGCAAGTGAATAAGGAGGTTCGAATGAATTCCGATAAAGAGCATGTCGTTTGGAGCAATGAATGAAAATATGTAGTCTTTTCGGATGAACAAAAGTTTAATCTTGACGGACCCGATGGTTACAACTTTTTTTTCACGATTTATAAAAAGAAGAACTTATTTTGTCAAAACTTCACAACCGTACATCAGATCTTATGGTGTGGGGAAAGGAACACCTACTATGGCATAATCGAATTGGAGTTTCTAACCACTACAGTGAACCGACATAGCTACAAATGTTTGCTGGAAGGGGCATTTTCAAAGTTAAAGACTATTTTTGGACCTCTACCCTAGATTTTCCAACAAGACAAGCTAGATTCAGTCGGAAAACGTGGACCTTTTGTTATAGCCGCCCTATTCAAAGGACTTAAACATCATCGAAAATGTTTGGGCCGGTACATAATTTGAAGATAAGGACGCCTTAATCGAAGATATACGTGATGTCTGCATAAGTAGTTTCTTCTAAATAGACTCAGAGCGACCAATCACTTGTTCAGCCTGTCTACTGAATACTCTAACCCAGTCATTTTGAATAAGCTTTTAGGCGGCTCCAACTATAGAAAGCTGTGTGCATACCCATAGACTGCAAATTGTTCTGACTCACGCCGCCTCTTTATACACTGAATTGTAAC